>CM028138.1:643942500-648942500 GCA_016271365.2 Neoceratodus forsteri | reverse complement strand
AAAAGTGGGAACAAAGAGGAAGCAGGAACTACAGACCAGTCAGCCTCACCTCGGTAGTGGGAAGATCATGGAAGCACTACTGAAGGAGAGATTGGTGGAACATCTGGTTGTCAATGGACTACAGGACCCAAGGCAGCATGGTTTCACCAGGGGAGGTCATGTCAGACCAACCTCATTGAATTTTTGACTGGGTGACTAGGGAGGTGGATCAGGGAGGGCAGTGGACATGGCCTATCTGGACTTCAGCAAGGCCTTTGACACTGTGCCACATAGAAGACTATTACACAAACTGGGAATATGGTTGTGGGCAGGACAGTAGTGTGGTGGGTAGGTAACTGGCTGGGTGGCAGGACACAGAGGGTGGTGGTAAATGGCTGTCACTCCACAGAGGGAAGAGTGACCAGTGGGGTACCACAGGGATCAGTGCTGGGACGGTTCTATTCAACATCTTCATCAGTGACATTGCGCAGGATCTAGAAGGCAGAATTTCACTGTTAGCTGATGACACAAAGCTCTGTAACAAGTAGACACACCAGAGGTGTAGACAGAATGAGAAGGGACCTGCAGAAACTTGAAGAATGGTCAAGGGTTTGGCAGTTGAAATTCAATGCAAAGAAGTGCAAGATAATGCATATGGGGCACAAAACCCTGGCACAATATATCAGTTGGGGGTGAGGATATAGCATGCACCAAGCAGGAAAGGGATCTTGGGGTTGTCATCTCTGATGACCTCAAGGTAGGAAACAGTGTGACAAGGCAGCAGGTAAAGCAAATAGGATGCTGGGATGTATAGGCAGGGGCATCACCAGCAGGAAAAGGGAGGTCATAATTCCGCTATACAAGACACTAGTGAGGCCCCACCTGGAGTACAGTGTACAGTTCTGGAGACCATACCTACGTAAGGACATAGACAGGGTAGAGAAGGTTCAGAGGAGGGCAACAAAGATGGTGCATGGATTGCATCACAAGTCCTATGAAGACAGGTTGAAGGAACTGAACATGTACTCCCTGGAGGAGAGGAGGGAGAGGGGATATGATAGAGACATACAAGTATCTTACAGGGAGGAACAGGGTGCAGGAAAACACTATTTTTAAGCGAAAAAGATGTTCCAGGACTAGAGGGCATGGGATGAAGTTGGAGGAGGACGATTCAGAGGAAACATGAGAAAGAATTTCTTCACAGAGAGCGAGTGGTGGACAAGTGGAACACCCTGCCAGAGGAAGTGGTGGGGCTGAAACAATCACGGGATTTAAGAATGCATGGGATAGACATAAAGGAATTCTAGAGGTCAGGGGTAAGGGAAACAGACTTCTAGGAAAACAAACTGAACTTACAAGCTCAAATGGGCAGACTGGGTGGGCCATAGGCCCTTATCTGCCGACACTGTCTATGTATCTATGTATCTAACCTGTGATCTTATCATATATCCAAATCAGGGTTTGACAAATCCCATAGCCTGACATCCCGGGCTACCAGATCACAGTCAGGGACAAGCAGTTGGTGCAGAGGCATTTGTCCGCGGACAAGTACTGGTTTAAAAAAAGAAGTTTTTGCTGCAGTGCCAGGTTTCTCCACTAGGGAGTTCCCTGGCAATGTGGGAGCCTGGCAGTCTCTGGGGTCTTGTCAAGACCCACAAGGTGCTCATTCACAAAATCTGTGGTGGGGGAGCACAAGTGCTGAGAACCGGGAGCATGTCACAGCTGCAAAAGAGCCAGTTATCGGACTGGTCCAACTGGTAGGCGCGGTATCCAAGAACAGATCAGGCTGAGAATGGTAAGGGCCATCCACTGGCAGCGGTGACTTGGCGGGGTAATCCGAGGTGCGCTTGCTCACTTTCTCAGCTCAGTGCAAGAAGAAAGGAAGTGAATGCTTCTCTGGGTTGGTGTGGACTGTGTTTTACTTTAGTCAGGGCACTGACACAGAAATTGCTGTCTGCTACACTTGTTGTTGCCATATTATAAAAAAACTAATTTTGGAGCTGCAAAATAGGGGAAAGAGATCGGGGTACAACAGTTGGGGACTAGGGAGGGTGAGACTTGGTGAGCCAGTGGGAGGGAAAGGACAGAAGCAGGAGCCACTAGCACGAGTCGGGTTGGATTGTTGTCAACTTCCAGTGTGCCTGAGCTTAGCTAAAATCTACCCCAAGGGACAGAATGAACAAAAAAAAATCAGAAAGGGTTGGATGATCGGCAGTGAATAAAACAGTGGACTGACCGAACAGCAGCAGTGAAGTAAAAGTACAGGGGGAGAACCTGAAGAGCTGAGTTATTTTATTTTTTAGTTGTTTAACCAGGAGTAGCAGACTAAGCTGAAAGTTTTTTTACAGGAGCATAGGGAAGTTAAGTGATTTGCTTACGGTCACACAGTATGCAAGTGGAAGCTGTGGGATTCAAACCTAGGTCTGGCCTGCTGGATATCACCAAATTTGCAGCTCAGAGGCTTAAACAACTGCACTATACTGCCTCCCTAGCTAATTAGCTAGCACCAGAACAGAACTGAGAGAGAAGGAAAGACCATATGAAAAGAAAGCAGACTAAAAGGAGGCTGGGGTAAAATTATTTAAGAAAGGAAGAGAAGAGGAAGGATTAAGAGACGGAGAGTGAACAAAAAACAGCCTAGTAGGAGTCAGCTAAGAGAGACTCAAAATAGAAGGGTCAGTGAAATCGGAAATCAATGAATAAGAAATCAGTAACTGATTGATGCCCTAAAAAATTAATAAAAGGGCAAAAAAAAAAAACACTTGCACTGCCGTGTACAGGATAACTGAACAACTTGGCTAAAAGGATCCCAATAGAGAGAGAATCTTAGTTGAACAAAAACAGACTAGTAGGAGAAATAAACAGACAAGGGCTAAGTTGCCCTAAATAAAATTAATAAAGGGGAAAAAAACAAAGTGTTGCACTGCATAAGTACAGCATAACCATAACCATATCTGAAGAAAGTTGGCAAACAGGAGTCTAATAAAAGAAAGTGCAGTTTGACCTAAGGGACTGAACAAACACCAGCCAAGCAATAAGAAATAAAAGTGTGAGGGGCTGGCAGGGCTTGCTTTTGTGTTGCCCTAAGAAAAAATAGTAAAGGGCAAAAACTGTTAGCACTGCTACTCTGCTCTAGTACACCATAAGTTGGCAAAAGGAGGAACCCGAGGAGTGGGACATTCCATTCTTTCATTCTGGTGTGTGTGGGACTGGCAGTGCTGACACCACTTGACTCAAACTTAAAATCATTCCACCTGTACTCAACAGTAACATTTAAACGTGCATCTTCATCTTTACTGTTTTCTATAGCCTACATCTATGTAGCATTAATGATACAGCACCACAATTCTTTACTTTGTTGCTACATAATTGTTTCCTTAAACAAAAGGTTATGCACCTTAGGTTGTACCTTGATTTTAAATCTCCAGGTACTGTTTTCTTGTCACAGGGTACCCCCCTCCCCGCTGAGTGCAGGTCTCTTTACTTATTAGTGTTCAGATATGCTTAACTCACACTGAAGTTTAATAATAATGTTTGTAGTTTGTTTGTAGATTTAATATCTGTGACATACATGGTGTTTAGATATGCTTCACTCATACAACATAGTAATATTTAATTTGTCAACTGCATTCTAGATTTCCTTTCTATGTCGTAACCAGTGTTCAGATATCTGGAGGCTTAAAGTCACAGATCAACCCTAGCTCAGGGCACTTAATAAAGATCCACAATAATGTTTAATATTTTCTCCATTTAATGGACTACCACTCAAAACAGTGGAACTACCATTTTTGGATAGGCCAGTTGTCCTGGACTACCATGTAAATTATTTTTTTTTTTCAGATGATGCCTGTGTTTCTTTTTTTTTTTAATTTCTTTATTGTAGTTTTCTTCCATCAATTATAAGACAGACACACACATACCCGGGATAATCCAGGGCTCACACTCCAAAACTGAGCGTGATCACTATGTACAGCCTATAACTATGTACATACACAGCTGCAGGCACTCCTTTAACATCTGGTTCACATCTACATTTATACTGTATTGTCTAGAGCAAACCCTGGCAGGAGATGTGTTCATACATCGAGTCTGGAACCCAGAATGTCTTTTGTAGCAATAAAGCCATCTTACCCTTATGGGGTCCTCCTGATAGTATCCTGCAGCCGCGTCCCAAGGGAGAAGAGAGAGCCTCCCCCACCCCAATCCAACAGCCTCCGTGGCATCTGACTGTAGATCTAACATGTAAGATTATGATCAGGGCTTATTGCATACCGTAAACAAGCAGAAATTTAATAATCCCCTTATTTCTAAAACAACATATCCATATTAGCATACTATTGATTACTTACTTTCCAACAGACAGACCCTTGTCTGGGGCATTTTATTTTGCAAAGTGTATATTGCCTCTAAGGTCCTCCACCTTTTATTATAGGTTACTTTTTGTCCATCCCGAAGCATTTGTCTTTTAAGTCTAGTCAACATTAAAAGTAGATCACCCACCCATTGGTCATATGTATATGCCAAATCACTTTTCCAGTTCCTGAAGACAAATGTTTTAACCAGGGATGACATCAAAGCAATATGTCCTTTAATGATCGCATTAGGGATGTTTGCCATATCCCCCAGTACACAAATCTTGGGTGTAATGAATTCCTTATAGTTTACCAATGGGTCCATATTGTGCTTAATGTGCTCCCAAATGGGGGAAACTTTAGAACAATACCATAGAACATGGAGCAAGTCCCCTGGGGTTGTATTACACCTAAAACAGAGGTCTGTCTGTCTGAGGCCTCTAGCACATAGCTTGGTAGGGGTATAGTATATGTTAGAAGCTATAAAAAACTGCATGATCCTGCATTTCAGAGTAGGAATATATTTACAGTTCCTCCATATTTCTTCCCATTCAGGTCTCTGAGGGCGAATTCTTCCTGTTTGTCCCAATATGAGATCTTAACAACCCGATCCCCACTTAAAAAATCTAGTAGTAGTCTATAGATCTTGGACAGGGGTTTCTGACACAGGTTATCTCCTTAAGAGCACTCCAAGTAAGCGCTTTGTCCTGTAAACTATCCTTCTCTCTTCCATTTTTGCATCAAGTTAGTGAATTGTAATTTTTAAAGAAATTCAGGTTTTACAGAGGTCAGGAGGCCACCCTATTACCTCTTATAAAGTCCACCCACTTTAAAGTAAGTAAGTATGGAGCCCACTGTCTTTTGATTATTTGTTTTCCAATAAGCATATTTGGGTTGCCCCAGAGGGGCTGGTCTCTAAAAACTTTTTGAGAGTTTCTCTGGCGGGGGGACAAGATTGTCCAAAAGGCCAAAATTGCTTTATATATTGGCGTTCGTGCTCCACCATCCCCTATCTCTTCTGGACTAAAAAACAATACCGCCTCTGGGGAGAGTCCCATATCTGATAGGGTTTGCTTCTCAACCTGGAGCCAGGTTGGAATATATTCATATTCGGCCACCTGTTTACACCACCGACTCATTAGCCCAAGCTGCCCAGCTACATAATAAACTTGTAAGTCCTGGATTTTAAGGCCACCTTTGTTATATGGTAACCTTAACACATTATATTTTCTTCTAGGAGGTTTAGTATTCCACAAAAAGTTAGAGATTAGTTTTTGTATTTTAGTGAACCAACATTTGGGGATAATATATGGAGACAGATGTATTGGATACAGGAGCCTAGGCAATAGATTCATTTTAACCAAGCTCAATTTAGCTGCCCAATTTAAAGGGAGTTTATTCCACCTAGTTAAGTCCGTTGTAATTGTGGATATCAGTCCTCCCATATTTGTTTCAAGGCCTTTGGTCTCATTGGGTGTGATCCAAATGCCAAGATATTTGAGTTTACTAGGGCACCACTTTACTTGAAATGGTTCAAAGTCGGCTTTGTAAGTAAATGGGGTAAGCGGGAGAACCTGCGTCTTACTCAGATTCAACTTATAGTTTGAGACCCTAGAAAACCTTTCCACTATATTCAAAATCTGTTTAAAACTCTCTGCGGGTCCTGAAGGTGTAGTAGGATATCATCAGCGAATACAGATAGTTTCATTTCTGTTCCCCAATAACAATCCTTTGTACCACTGGATCCTTTTGAATCGCCCTTAATAAAGGTTCCAGGTATATGTTAAAGAGTATTGGTGAGAGGGGGCATCCCTGTCTGGTACCATTCTCTAAGTGAATTTCCTTCGATAAATAGCCATTACATAATACCTTAGCGGTAGGAGCAGCATACAGATTTTTTATACCTTTTATAAAACTTTCCGGAAAACCCATGTGAGCCATGGTGGCAAATAAGAAGTCATGAGAGACCCTATCAAAGGCCTTCTCAGCATCCAGACCAATTACCGCCATAGCCAGTTTAGAGGTAGAGGCCTTATGCAATATATGATGGAGTTTCCGGAGTGCATCATGTGCTCCTCTACCCGGCATAAACCCCAGCTGCTCTTGGTTGATTAAACTAGGAGCGACTCTCAAAATTCTATTGGCTAATAGTTTTGTCAACAACTTCAAGTCCTGGTTCATCAGAGCAATTGGCCTATAACTCTCAGGGAGTTCCTTGGGTTTCTCTGGTTTTGGGATGAGTGTTATATATGCTTGATAGAGCTGTTGGTGTGGGACCCCCTCAAGCACTAAATTTGTAAATAAGTCTTTCAATAATGGCAATATAACTGTAGCATGTGAATTATAGAATTGGGCCGTGAGGCCATCAGGTCCCGGTGATTTCCCCTTCGGAAGTGACTTGATCACCTCTAGTATTTCGGATTCCAAAATAGGTGCCACCAGCCCCTGAGCTTGCTCTTGATCTAGTCTCGAAAGACCTATATTTTCTAGGAAATCTTGTATCTCCCCTTTACTAGCCAAGACCCCTCCTTGATAAATTCCCTCAAAGTAGGCTGCAAAAGTATCAGCCATTCTCTGGGGTTCTGTTATTATTTCTTCCTGATATTTTATTAGAGGAATTACCTTAGCTGCCTCCCACTCCTTTATTCTATTGGCTAGAAGCCTTCCTGGCGCATCCCCCTTAAGTACATAATTCACTTGTATTCTTTCCGCCCACCATTCCATCTTGTCATGAAGGATAGTTGCAAACTCCTCTCTAAGCTCCTTGAGCTCTAGGTCCCTTTTCTCTGTAGTGCCCTCTAGAGGCTCCAGGGAGCTTATAGCGCCTAAGATAAACTCCTCTCTTGCCCTTCTCATGTGAGCTCTCCTAGCTATAATCCTCTCGGCTATGCCCGAATATTGCACCTTACATGTAGGCCATTTTAGTCTGCTATCTGAAAGTGTGGGCAGTTGAGTCTGGATAATTTTCTCCAGTGCCTGTTCTGATTTAGCTAACATATTTTGGTCCAATAATAAGCAATCATCAAACCTCCATCGATACGGTTTCATTGGAAGATATTCTATCCCCCAGTTTAACTGGACAGGAGAATGATCAGATAGAACCCTAGTGTGGGTAACCACTTCCCTTATCCCCTGTATTACCTCCTTGTTAATTAAAAAGAAGTCTATTCTAGACTGGGTTTTATGTGCCCCGGCGCAAAAAGTCATAGCATGTCCCCCTTTACTATAAATTGCGATGGGATCAATGAGTGCCGCCACTTCTAGAAGCTTAGTCAAAGCTGTCTGTGCCATAGAGGGTGGACGATAAGATGGAGGTTTTATCAACCCTATTATTGAGACAAAGGTTCAATCCCTGCAAGGATCAGAGGTGTGTTGGAAGCCGAGCTAGATCAACTTCTATTGATGCATAAAAATCAGGTTTAGGTAGTGTAGGAGCATATATCAAAGCAATCGTTAATGCTTTTCCCATAATGGCACCGGTGACATAAATCCCTCTGCAGTCTTCTCTAGTTTTAGTCTGTGTAACTGTGAATGGGCAATCCCTCCCTATCAGGACTGCAACTCCCCCTGAGGCCTTAGCATTTCCATCTCCTAGAACCTGTCCTACCCACTGTTTTTTGAGAAGACCCAGCTCCTCCTTAAGCAAGTGAGTCTCTTGCAAGGCAGCAATCTGGGCTCCCAATTGATTAATGTACTTTAGTATCACCATCCTCTTCCTCCACCCTCTGAGGCCTTTAACATTCCAGGTGATAATTTTAATGTTTGTCATGCAGTTTTCTCATAATCCCCAGCTTTCAAACCCACAGAGTCTGCCAGAGTGCGAGTAAAGAACTTTGGGCTCTCTCTTCTCCCTTTTCCCATAAGCCCCCCATTCAGCCCCTGATCCTTAGATCGTCCTCCAATTCCTGCTGGATACGTGATTGAGCTATCCGGTGAGCAGGCTCCTGGACCCTCTAGAGTCTTCTTATTACTCATGTATCTGATTGCCTTCTCATATGAAAAATAGCTATAACTTTTCACTCACCCCCTATAGGTTGCCTATACAAGTTAAATGCCATTCGCCTTATTGTATAGGGTTGGGGAGAACTATACAAGCTTCTTAATCTAGAACAATAACCCTTCAGCCTACAATTCTAAGAAATAATATAGCAACCTCTATTGGATCAATGAGTCATGTCTCAACGAGGTCCTAAACTTATACTCTAAATTCTTTAAATTCCAAGTTAACTTCAAAGGTATAATATAAACCCACGATACCCTTAAGGTACATTGTTCCTAGTCCATAGTTCTCAGTTCTGAAAGAGATAAAAAGAGGGGAGGGAGGGGTGGGAGGGGTAGAAGGAGGGAGAGAGGGAAAAGGGGAAGGTCAGTAGGAAAATGGGGTGGAGGGGAAAGGGGAGAAAGCAAAAGGGAAGCAGTCTCGTTCTGTCAGCCCTTTTCCTCTTTGTCTTTCTTCTTCTCAGCCTTTTAATCTTCCTTTCTTCTTCTGTCCCTTTTATCTCATTTTCTTCCTCCGAATTTAACTATTAAATTGAATACTGGGTTATTGCCCACCAGTCTATTATGTAACTAAAACCTCTTGGCAAACCATCCATGCGTAGTATCTTCCTACAAGTCCTGTTCAGGTTTTGGCGTTAAACAAGTCAGAGAGTTCCAGTCTCAGCCCCTCGGCCGCCTCCTTCGCTGTTGGGTATCTTCGATTGCCAGTTTGTAATTTCACCACCAGAGTGGCAGGATGTTGAATTCTAAACTTTACACCCGCCGAATAAAGTTTTTTCTTAATGTCCCCATACTCTTTTTGTTTCTCTCGAATTATTGGAGTTTGGTCTTGAAACAATAACAGGGGCGCTCCATTCCACTGCAAATTTCTGATAGCTCTGGCCTTGTTAAAATCATATGCCTTTTCTTTAAAATTTAGAAAGCGCATAATGATAACCCTTGGCCTAGCTCCTGGTGGAGGCATCTCTCTAAGAGAGCGGTGAGCTCTTTCCAAGTTGTAGGAATCGCCATATGGTGTGGGGCCTAAAGGTTTCAACAGCATCTCCTAAGTAAATGTAATTCAGTCCGCACCTTCAGCTCTTTCTGGGTAGTCCTACCAAGATTAGATTGTTCCTTCAGCTTCTGGACTCCTGATCCTCGACCCGATCTTCCAATTTTTTAACTTGCCTATGGAGCGTTATCAAGTCCTGCTCCTGAGTGTAAGTTTTACGCTCCTGCAAGGCCACACACACTTCTACGTCCCCCATTCTTTGGGCCAGGGCTTGAAGGGTGGGTTTAACTGAAGAAAAATCCACAACTAATCCCCGAAGTAAGGCTTTGATCTCCACAATATCCTCCGGTGATGCTTGTGCTCCTCCTGTAATTTCCGTGTTAGGCTCTGATTCCCCCGGCACCGAGGATGGGTGTTTTGGGTGTTTCATTGCCGGCGCTCTAGCCTCAAGACCTTCCGGTATTTCGAACTCCTTCTCGGGCACCGCGTCGGGCCTTGTGAGACCCTACAGTAGAGCCGGTGATATACTAAGATTTCTTGAGCAGAAGGGGGATTTGGATTTATTTCTTCTTCCAGAGATAAGAGAGTCTTCTCCAATGTTGTTTTTTTTCCCTGCTCAGCTGTCACCACCTAATTTAGATTAATTTAGTGCCAAAGTTAATGCGATAGGGCCCGGGAGCTCCGCTCTTTGCTGCCTTCCCCGATCAGCTCATCACGTGATCCCCACTACCACGTAAATTAGAAATTTGTCGATCCCTGTTACAAATGCAAATAAAAAAAATAATGATGACATAGGGTCTTTTGTATCTTTAATTTGGGTCATACTGCCAATTGCATTCTAAACTTCCTTTCTGTAATGCAACCAGTGTTCCGATATGTGGAGGCTTAATGTCACAGATCAACCCTAGCTCAGGGTACTTAATAAATAAAGATCCACAGTAATGTTTAATAGATATTTCTCCATTTAATGGTCAAAGCAAACACTACATGCCCCACTGGGCCAGGGAAAGATCATTGTGGAGAGCATTTCCGTGGCTCAGTTGGGCACGTAATGTTTGCTGTGACCATTACATGGAGAAAATATCTGGTAAACATTAGTGTGGACCTTCATTTATTATGTACCCTTTGCTACAGTTGTACCCTGACTTTAAACCTCCAGGTACTGTTTTTTTTTTGTTACCCCCTCCCCCGCTGAGTGCAGATCTGTTTACTCATTAATGTTTAGATATGCTTCACTCCCACTGAAGTTTAATAATAATGTTCATACTGTGTTACTAGATTTAATTTCTGTGACCTACACAGTGTTCAGATATGCTTCACTCACACAACAGAGTAATAAATGATTTTGTTTAAAGCTTCTTTTCCTACAAACTCCATCCTCTTCCTCTGCCCATGACATTATTACACTCTGTATATTAAACTTCAAAGCACAAAACCTGTTCATATGCTAAAAACCCACCCTTCAGTCACTTCATACGATAATGTTAAACATCAGGTGCCAGGATCTACAGGAAAACTACCAGACTTTCTGTCTGAGATAAAAAAAGACTACATCATTCCCCAGCAATTCACATTGTGTGAATCTTACATGTCAGTGTCAAATCCACTTTCCATACAAAGGACACTAACTTAAGCAAGGCCTTTGTTTTTAGTGCTATTCACCATAACTTATCATATCACATCCAACATTTGCTTCTGAGGTTGTTGGAGATACGCAATCTTACATTACTGCTAAGAAAGCAAACCCATATAATCTGGATTTATGGACTAAAAGCGACTGGCTAATAGTTTACTGGCTACTGCATTACTGCTACTGATATATCATAACCGAAATATTTCCTTGTTACATGAATCAACTCAAAATAAGTGACTTTTCTGTTTATTTCCTACCAACTTATTCACAAATCAGATTATTTCAATGAAGTCTTTTATAGGACTAACATTTCCATTTCCATACCAACTTCGGTAAGTTTTATTTTTTTTTTTTTATACCATGCACCCACTGTTACATTTACTACATTTTATGTTCTGTCATTTTTGAATGTACTATAACCTGCACTGATTATTGATCCAAGATACCAAACTTACAGGGCAGCAAAATTAAATTCAAGCTCATGTAATTATTGCACATTGGCGATAATTAGATTTTTTTTCATGTACTACTCAGACACATTAATTTCATTATCTAGGTTCTTGCAAATGTATTTATAATATTTAAAAACTTTCACAGGACACCTTTACAACCTCAAGGGCTATAGTCATACTTTAGTAGTTATTTTCATTTAACAGGCACCACGCCATGATTCTTTGAGTTTCAGTGTGTGTGTGAGGGAAGGAAGGATTCTACAGGCAGCTGAGCCTTTCCAGTGCACAGACTTTAGACCGTGATGGTTAATTTCATTGTTGCAGTATATTCTAGCACAACAGCAAACAAGGGTAAAAACAGCAGTACAGTAAGCAACCCAATACTCTATCCTAAAAATTATAATTTCTCCATGTCCATGTTTTGTGCTTATATTGTCTGTTGCCTGCTTTTAATGCTTAGCAGTCATTGTGTCCATTGACACAGGGAGATCACTGATCTGTGCAAAAGGTTATGCACCTTAGGTTGTACCTTGACTTTAAATCTCCAGGTACTGTTTTCTTCTCACAGAGTACCCCCTTCCCCGCTGAGTGCAGGTCTCTTTACTCATTAGTGTTCAGATATGCTTAACTCACACTGAAGTTTAATAATAATGTTTGTAGTTTATTTGTAGATTTAATTTCTGTGACATACACGGTGTTCAGATATGCTTCACTCACACAACATAGTAATATTTAATTTGCCACCTGCATTCTAGATTTCCTTTCTGTGTCGTAACCAGTGTTCAGATATGTGGAGGCTTAAAATCACAGATCAACCCTAGCTCAGGGCACTTAATAAAGATCCACAATAATGTTTAATATTTTCTGACATGCCTTATTGAGCCAGGGAAAGATCACTGTGGAGAGCATTTCTGTGGCCCAGTTGGGCATGTAATGTTTGCTGTGACCATTACATGCAGAAAATATCTGGTAAACATTAGTGTGGACCTTCATTTATTAACTACCCTTTGTTACAGTTGCACCTTGACTTTAAACCTCCAGGTACTTTTTTTTTGTCACAGGGTACCCCCCCCTCCAAGCTGAATGCAGGTCTGTTTACTTATTAGTGTTCAGATACACTTCACTCTCACTGAAGTTTAATAATAATGTTCATAGTTTGTAGATTTAATTTATGTGACCTACACAGTGTTCAAATATGTTTTGCTCACACAACAGAGTAATAATAATAATCATGTGCATAGTTTTTTTTCTGGGATTCCAGGAGGCCTAGAAAGGACTCACACAACCACAAGCGTTTTGTGTTTAGTGATCTTTCTATAAGCAAATGATCTGATCACACACACACACATATATAATGTTAAATTAAAGCAGTTGTAGTGCAGAGTATTTAACCCATGTTACTGGTGCTAAGGAGGTCAACAATCTCTACATAAGGTCATAGAAGTTAAACCTTCAGCATGTCGCATTATGACTGCATTTTTAAACAGGACCTTGAGGAATCATTTTTATGTTGGCTTGTGTGTGCGCCCCAGCCAACATATTGCAGTAGTAGCAGATTTTGAGGTGTGGTCACTGTGGGCAAATGCAGAGTATGCATCAGTAGGTGCGTCCCTCATTCCCCAATAAGGCAGCATGCAGGCACCACACCAGCAACAAGTAATGAGGAGAGCACATCTGAGAAAAGGTCCGATGCAATGACAGCAAAGCTCATTATGCAGCGGCATCAGAACACACCTTCCGATGTGCCCTTGCTGGTGACGCAATCCAATAAACATGGCGGCAGTGACTGCCATCGCCGTTTGCCACAAAGCCGACTTCAGGGGTGCCCAATCCCCCTGTCAGCATACCCTGACCCTGTTCATGTGCTGATGGGGGAGCCAACTCCCCATCAGCATAATGGCCCCCCGCCCACTGCAATTTTGTGCCAAGGGGGTGCCCAATCCCCCTCGACATCATGCGCCACCTCACAACAGTCTTTCTCTGCCAATGGGGGACCCAATCCCCATCAGCTTCAGTCCCCCAGTTTCTGCTTCAGTCTGCTGATGGGGGAGCCCACTCCCCGTCGGCATAATGCACCACCCATTTTGTGTATGCTGAGGGGTGCCCCAATCCCCCTCTGCTCTTGCCCCCACTATTCCACATGTGCGGCAGGGTGCCCAATCCCCGTTGGCTACAGTCCCAAACAGTTAGGTGGCATGCCTGGAGCCCACCCCAGCATATCAAATACCCTGTAAATAAAATAAAAATCCCATGATGTTTTATTATTTTTTAAACCTGCAAACCAGAAAATGGTCCCTCGTCAAGTCTGGTGGCCCTCCCTCAACCCATGCCCAGCCTCTGTGCACCCTGCCTACCCACATCCCCCTCACCCCATACTTACCTCCGGAGTCTGGTGCGATGATCTTCGGTGGACTGGGAACATGTCTGCATTCTTCAAAGCGACCGCGAACTGAAGAAATGTCGGTAAGCTGTATAATGGTATAAATAGGTTTTTTTTCCAACTTTGGTGCATATCTTGGGAATTTTTGGGAATTCTGGCACCAAATTTTCAACATGAGGTTATTGGGACCCCAACTAATGAATTCAGTCACTGTCATGGTGTTATTCGGTCCCGAAGGTGATTTCGGTCACTGTGTGGAATCACCTTTCGGGACTGATCTAGAAACAACAAGAGCCACCGTTCATGAGGGCTCTCAAAAGCATATGTTGCAAATTTGATAAAAATGGCTGTTTTACAAGCGTGCATTAGCAGTTTCCATGCACGTCGAACTTCATGAATTTGTAATATTTTTACTCCAGATTTTCAAAATTGGCATTTTACCACACCTCCTTACAAACAGTATAGCTGTCATTTTACATATCCTGTCCGAAATGTGTTTTCGCACGTCCAGCGAAGAATAGCGCGGTCGCTGTATGAAATCAGTTTTCGGGACACTCTGAGAAACTGACAGTGACACTGTTCATGAGCAGAGGTCCTAAAATGCCTATGTTGAAAATTTGGTGATGACAGTCCATAAAATGACTGTGTTACAAGTGTGTGTTGCGCAGTTTCCACGCACCCTTGTAACTTCGCAAATTTGCAATATTTTCATGCCAGATTTTCAATGCTGCCATTTTTTCACACCTCCTTATGAACAGTAGAGCTGTCATTTTTCACATCCTGGCCAAAATGTGTTTTCGCACCTGTGGCGCACAATGACATGGTCTCTGTGGGAAACAACTTTTGGGACAGATTAACAAATCACAGTGCCAATGTTCATGAGGGGAGGTCCCAAAATGCCTATGTTGAAAATGTGGTTTAAAAAAAACAAAAATAGTTGGGTTATGGACATGTGTTGCGCAGTTTCTATGCATGCTCATGACTTCAATTTTCCATATCTTCAGTCCAGATTTACAACATTGCCACTTTTTTTCACCTCCTCATGAACAATACAGTTATCATTTTTCACATCCTGCCCAAAATTTGTTTTCTTACCTTGGCACCAAATGGCGCAGTGGCTGTGCAAAATCACCTTTCAGCTAACAAACTGATAGTGCCACTCTTCATGAGGTGGGGTCACAAAAAGCCGATGTTGAAAATTTGGAGTGAAAATACCAACAAACACCTATGGCGTTAGCATTTCCAACTGTAACACCCCACCCTGTAGAGACTGACAGGCATCAGAGGTGTGACTTGGGATCATCAACTGTAATGCTCATGCCATTCCACCCCCCCACCCTGCAGCCAGTCACAGGCATTGAGGTGTGCCTTGGAGTGCTCGGCTCAAAGTTCACCCCATTTTCCTATACTGCACCCATCTCAGCATATTCCCTTATGGAATGGGGTAAGTATACGGCCCAAAGCACACCACGACACTTGTCACTGTCTACATGGTAGGGTGAGGTGAAATGGCATGAGCGTTATAGCTGATGACCCAAAGGCACACCCCAACGCCTTTCAGTCTTTGCAGGTTGGGGGTGAGGCTGGCGTCAGTTCAATAGTTCACTGCCATTCCTATTATGCATCCCTAACTCCTGCACTACCAATGCCAATGCCAGCGAGAAAACATTCGGCATTGACAAATGCTTGTTAACATCTGGTACAACCACCATGTTTATTCACTTAAAACTGTATCTGACGCAAGGGAATTTGCAAATCAGAAGTGGCCAAAAAAATCTTTTAATCATTCTAGCTCCAATAGGTTGCTACCTAGCTGAGACCGAGCAGGCTTTACTACAGGAGCCTTAAACAAAAATAGTCTCCTCGTGCTGTCCCTTTTTGCAAAGAAAATGCAGAGCATATAAAATACCAGCCTGAATAACAGCAAGCTGCTCCTGCTAAACAAAAGCTAACTCCCAAAACTCAATAGGGTATCTCGAATGTAAAATGGCATAAAATTACCAGGAAAGGTAAACTGCAGCCCTGGAGGAAAGCAAAATCCACCTCCCCCCACAAACTTTGTATGGGTTTCTCTCAAAAAGAACATAGCAGATCTCCAAATTGTGTTGAAATGAATGGCCTCCAAGACCTTCTTCATAGACTCCGATGTCATTTCTGCATCACAGCCTACTGAGTTGAAGCAGTCCTCTTCTTATCCAGCTCCTGGCACCTCTTTTGGGGGAAGTGCATTGCAGGAATCAGCCCCTGAGTGAACTGATCACAAAATCTCTTGGGTCTTCCTAACACTTTGAAAATACTCATGTAACCCCCCTGCAAATGGAGGTTCCCAAAAGACTTCCAGGAGCTTGCTTGAATACTCCAAGCCTGAATGGTGTTTGGCGTTTAAGCCATTTATCTGTGAGTGTTTTTAGAGCCTCTGGTACTGTCTCTTTAAGAGCTGTCTGCTTGCAGACATAATTAGTTTGTATGGGGGGACTGTGTGTTTCTCTGCTTGAGTACCACTTGAGCTGCTGCCAATTCACTCCATTTTTGCAGTCACTATGAGTGCAAAAGGAACCTATCTGAAAGATGTAACTGTTTGCCAGAAATCATTTAGAGTAATAATGAAAATACAGTTTGTCTAACCTGCTTTCTCTGCAGTCAGAACTGTGTTTGCCTAGTTCCCATTCTAGTTTTGAACTGCTGAACTGGACCAATCAGTGTGGGTTAAGATAGCTCTAAAATGGTGCCTTGGACGAATCAGAACTTGGACTCGTAATCTGAGCCAGCCACAAGAGGATTGTATGGGCAGACTCTAGGAGATGTAGTTTGGATGTCAGCGCCTTTTTGGACCAACAGGGGCAGTCTATTGTGAGTGACAGCCAATCCAGCCAAGAACTGGGAGGAACTCAAAGGAAGTGCCCGGCTTTGTCTGCTGGAGTTTCAGTTGAGCTCTGGCAGTGAAGAGAGAAGGAGCACTGTGCTTTTTTGGTGTGCAGTTTTAGTCGGGAAACGCGTGTAAGGCCCCGAGTTCCAGTCTGCAGCTTGTGTAACTGCTTGTTAGGACTGAATCCATCCTGTGAAGAGAATCAAAGGATATCTGAAGAGTAGAAACCAGGCTCACCCTGTAGAAGACTGGAGAAATTGCTGAATTGGCTCCGGTCTATCAGAACTGAATCTGCTGTGTGTTCTCCCAGGTATTGTGCAGTAATTGTGATTGGGATAGAGAAGCAGCCTGCCTGGTATAGTACTTTCTTTTTACCATATAAATGTGTGAGGAGGCCTGTGTAGCTCAAGTGAATTCTGCTGCCATTAAAGGACTTTTGCCTGTTACTGTTTACTATATAAATGTGTGAGGAGTCTTATGGAGCTCAAGAGTAGCCCTGCTGATGTTGAAGGACCCTATCTTGTTTGGAGGTTGTGAGTACTAATTCAGGGTCACTCCCTGTTGAATTGGCACATTGAATCCAAATGGAATTACTGTACTGCTGACTGTTTAACTAATTTTTCTTTTCTCTGTGTGAAAGGGCCCCTACCAGCTGCCACGGTTTGGACTAGCCACTAGGGCTTGGGTACCCAGGGACAGAAACTGGTAGGGATAGGCCTGTGCACAGAGCCATAGATAGATGAGTAAAGTGATAAGCTAATTAACCTGATTTCCCCCTGTCCTTGTTATATCCCCCTAAATAAATCAGAGCTGCTTGTTTTAGCAAAGTTATACTGCTATTTGTCTATGTTAAAGTATTGTACTGTGATTGTTGCACTGTATCTTCTTATTTTACAGGGGGTCCCAGTGCCTGAACCAGTCCTGGGGGTAAGTGTATACTGTGAAGGTAATTCTGATATACTGTGTGGGCCACTAGTGGAAAGAAAGGGGGGGGTTGCAGTGTCCCAGAGGGTTGTGACCAAGTTAGTTTAACTATTGCAAACCCTGACCTCTGGGTGGAGGCACCCGCCATCGGATCCAGGCCCCTCAACCTGTTAGTGGCAAATCAGGCAGGGGTAGTAGCCCCTGGGATAGCGCCATCTAGGGGTTACACTTGTATAGAGGTATTCTGGACTCAAACCCTGTTTTTCATTTTCTTGTTTTGTGTGCTTTGCATAATACTTGCATTAATGTAGTGTTTTTGTTTTGCAACAAGTACTGTATAGATTGTATGTATATGTGGTGGGGATATTATATGCTGATTTTGAGGCACTTGGGCACCATATGCTTGAAGGCAGAGCACTGAGCAGCAAACATGGAGACACCAGTTTGAATACCCAGCCCCTGCCCACTTACACACTGTATAACCAAGAACAAGTAAGTTAACTTTCCCTTTTACCAGGAAATGCAGCTAAAGACTTCTAAAGCTGGGGGATTGCCTCAGTGATGTCCTAGCAGGGAGGGGGGACTAGGGAGAAGTAGAGGAACAGTGGGTGAAATTAAAAAGAATTATAGTGAAGGGTGTTAGACATGTAAACAGAATCAAGAGGAAAAAAAGACCACTATGGTTTTCACAGGAGGTTTTGGGGAAGGTTAAGGCAAAAACATCAGCATTCAGGAGGGTCCCTATTAGTTGAGCAGTGGCTTTCATTTTCTATCAAAGGTTGCTTAAATGTCTGTAAAACCATTCTGAAAATGAGCCCCATAGACTCGTATGGGGTGTTCCCTGTGCCCTCTCTGGAGACATGTAATGTCAAAATGTGGGGGCAGGGCAGGCAGACTGGGCAGTGGAAAGGGGTCGGCTGGACAGCAGTTTGCCAGAGTTACTGTCCCTTCCCTCCCTTACAGGACAGCAGCAAATGTTATAATTTCTGCATGGAGAGAGACTATCACCACTGCAGGATGGGCTTAATGAAGCCCAATACAGAAAGTCACACCTTTATAATGACTGATCATGATTAAACATGACACATTATGCAAATTAATTACAGCAGAGCAGCCAGTAAGAGCCAGGTACATCACTCATGATTAAAGAGCTACATTCTCGACTAGCCCCCCCCCACTGACACATATATGGCAACTGACCTGGCCAGGAGTCATTTTCCATAAATTATTCTTTTGTGGGCTATCACGTTAAAAAGTTATTCCATTTGTAAATTTATTACCTGACCCACCAGCAAAGAACAGAGTCTGTTCCACATCCTAAGGCCACGCCAACACATGTAGCCCCATTTTATGTTGTTAGTAAACAAAGGCCACGTGTGTGTGCTGCATTGACTTGAAGGTGGCAGATTTTCCTAAGGTTTTAAGTATCTTTAATGGCAGGATTTTAAGAAATCAAGCAACGGCTCAACTAAGAGGGACCCTCTTAGTCGGCCGGTCACTTTAAATTTCTTAAATTCTGTTTGATAAAAATATGTAAAACCTTTGAAAAAATCAGCTCCATGAAAGTCAGTGGGAATTGCGCTCACACAGGCTTCGCTTAATGACATCACAAATAGGGGCTGCATTTTCCTGTGTGGCAGTAGGATTCCATTTTCAGCCGGTGGGTCAGGGAATAAATTTATGAGTGTATTAGCATTTTACAATGATAGCCCACAAAGGAATCATTTATGGAAAAGACTCCTGGTTAGGGCTGCAAGTTCAGTTCACCCTATCCCAGTAAATGCTCGAACTCTCCGAGTTCGCGCTTGTCCAAGAGTCACGAACATTTGTAATAAAAATGCTAACTTTGGTTCACGGTTCGTGAGTTCAAAAAAAAAAACATTTTTTTTCCATACCTTGCGGGTCCTCCTCCAGCGCATGCTCTGTATTTCTTCCAGAGTCCTCCCCACGTGGTACACTGACAAGAGAGTCATGAGACAGTGAAGCTGTCTGTCTGTTATCCAGCCTTCCTCCTGTAAGAAATTCTTTGATTGGAGGAAGGAGGATTTCACACACCACCCACTCTTCAGCCAGGGAACCAAGTAAAGTAATCATTGGTGGAGCATGTCACACAAACATGTGAACAACACACCACGATGTCTCTTGGCTTAGACCTGCTCCATTTTCCCTGTCACAGTGCTGAGTGTGGTGGTGTGAGTAGGACGCTTTCAAGCTTGCTTAGCTAATAGCTTTCTTTCCCAATCGTTCATCGCAGTACTGTAGATGTAAACAAATCTCTGATCACCTGAGAAAAAGAGAATATAATCATTCATAGTAGTTCATTTTGTTTGTCTCTTTTAGAAAACACACTTGATTGAGTGGAGTGAGAGACTGAGTACATCGTAGTTAGTGAGAGTGACTAAGTGTGACAATAAGGACTGGAGGAGGATACCTCTTACCTCGAGGAGCACATTTTAAATTTATTTCAGTTCTCTGCTCTGGTTCAATTTCCAAGATCATATATATTTTTTATTTAAAATAAAACAAGTCAGAGCTGAGGTGAAACAGCCCAAAAGTAAAGTTTGTCACACAGCACAGCAACAGCAAGTAGTACTACTACTACACTTGTTTTTTCTCCCCCAACATCCCATGATGTACTTAGTTAGCACTTAGCAGCAGTACTTAGTAATAACAATTTATATCATTCTGAATTTGTACAAGTAGTACGGGGGAGAGGGCATGAGTCTCTGCAGTCTTCTTTACTAAAAAAAGTATGAGTGAGACAAAAAATTAAAAAGTGAGGTTTTATTTGGTGCAGTGCTTGCTAAATGTGAAAACTAAAGTGCTCTGCTATTTCTCTCTGACTGACTTCTCTCTCAGTCTCATCCCATGCAGTCAGCCCAGTGTAAGTTCTTTCTAATTCTGATTGAGTCCTCCAATCAAACTCTACTTCTGTTTTAAAAGTTTTCACTGCTGTACTACTGACCTGTTCGGGAAAAATCCTGTGTTCCCAAGTACAGACAACACACCTATTTTGATTAATACAGTGCTTTACTGACCTGACTGGGATAATAATAATACCCCATATGTTTCACAACTACTAGACAACTCAGTCAGCAGTGTTGTACTTACTTGTTAGGGTACAACTATCGCTGTGCCTTACTATTTAAAGTACTTGACTCGATGCAGCAAGCAGTGCTGTATTTACCTGTTAAGGAGAAAATATCCCTGTGCCTTACTACTTAAAGTACTTGACTCGATGCAGCAAGCAGTGCTGTATTTACCTGTTAGGGAGAAAATATCCCTGTGCCTTACTAAAAGTACTTGACTCGATGCAGCAAGCAGTGCTGTATTTACTTGTTAGGGAGAAAATATCCCTGTGCCTTACTACTTAAAGTACTTGACTCGATGCAGCCAGCAGTGCTGTATTTACCTGTTAGGGAGAAAATATCCCTGTGCCTTACTAAAAGTACTTGACTCGATGCAGCAAGCAGTGCTGTATTTACCTGTTAAGGAGAAAATATCCCTGTGTCTTACTACTTAAAGTACTTGCCTCGATGCAGCAAGCAGTGCTGTATTTACCTGTTAGGGAGAAAATATCCCTGTGCCTTATTAAAAGTACTTGACTCGGGACGCAGCAAGCAGTGCTGTATTTACCTGTTAGGGAGAAAATATCCCTGTGCCTTACTACTTAAAGTACTTGACTTGATGCAGCAAGCAGTGCTGTATTTACCTGCTAGGGAGAAAATATCCTGTGCCTTACTACTTAAAGTACTTGACTCGACGCAGCAAGCAGGGCTGTATTTACCTGTTAGGGAGAAAATATCCCTGTGCCTTACTACTTAAAGTACTTGACTCAACGCAGCCATGAGTGTTAAAAAAAACAGCAGTACTTGTCAGGCAATCCAAGCAACAGTAACAACAGTACAGAAAATTCAGGATGTTGCAGGAGTAACCCGTCGTGGTACTCAGAGGATGAGCCAAGGGCCATAATAGTGCGGCAGTCAGATTTAGTAAACAGAGTGATGGATGATGAGGAGGAGGAGAAGAAGACTGATGAGAGTGAGGGGAAATAAGTAAAACAGATCCTGAGTTTGTAGTAGATAAGGCAGCAGTCAGTATGTCAAGTAGTAGTAGCTCTGGGGAGTGGGATGAAGAGGAGGAATACAGAGACAGAAAAAGAACAAAAACAAGTTCTCAGAAGGATGGCTGTGGTACTAAAAAAACATCAATGATAGTGGGGCATAACTTGGAGAATCAGACACCCACACATGCAGAGGAACAACAGAGGACAGAAGATGGACAGGCTTCAAGAGGGGAAGAAAGAGATGCAGTTCAACCAGTCAGAGAGGTAGTGCATCTTCAAATTTTGTGCAGATGGGCATGGAAAGACCTCAAAGAGGTAGTGGAAATAGTAGTGGCTGTGGTGATGGTGGCAGTGGTAGTAATAAACCTATCCTCCCTATAAGCAGCAGTGCAACAAAATCTGTGAAATTCATTTTATGGGATTTTTTTCACACAAGATAAATCATCTGGCAGCCATGTGGTTTGCAAATTATGCAAAACAAAATTAAGTCATGGTAAAGTGGGTACTCAACTGGGAACATCAACAATGATAAGACATATGAACAAGTCTCACATTTATCAGTATCAAAAAGCACAAAAGGAGCACACAAACATTGTTGCACTTCTGCACTCAGCTGAGGAGGATGAGGTAATGGATGTTTACCAAGGCGATGAAGTAACTGATGCAGAGGTGGAGGATGATGAAAGTCTTCCTTCCAGTCAAAGCCCAGCATCCTCTATTTCTCATTTCTTTACCCCTCTGAGTCCACCACCACAGTCCAACCAGAGTCATATACCATCCATGGCCACAACATCCACCACTCATGGTGGTAAAGGTCAAGGAAAGCAGACCAGAAAATCAGGTGATAGCAGCAAGCATAGCGGGCATCAAATTTCTTTGAAAGACTGCTTTGAGCAGTCACAGAAATATAAGCCCAACAGGCCTGAGGCAAGGCAATTGACAAAGGCAATAGGGGAGATGATAGCCACTGACTTACTCCCATTCTCATTTGTGGCTAACCCAGGTTTTAAAGCACTCATGGAAATCACTGTGCCAAAGTATCAGGTCCCCAGCCGGACCTATTTCTCCAGTGTTGCCTTTCCAGATTTGTATGACACTGTTCGGAAAAGTGTGTCTGATGCTATGAAAGGTTCAGTGGGCAAAAAGGTTCATGTCACAACAGATATGTGGACCAGTGGTCAGACGATTGACTATATGGCTGTGACTGACCACCGTGTAAACTTTTCTCCCTCTGCCTCCTCATCATCATCATCATCATGTGGTGGCGCTGGTAACAGCAGCAGCAGCAAGAAGCAAGGGACTTTCACAGTTCGAAGGCAGGCAGCTTTATGAATTTATGGCTTTGAAAAAGATCACAAAGTGGAACATCTTCTGGAGGGCCTTGAAGAAAAGTTTGCTGAGTGGCTGACTCCAAAGTTCTTGCAACCAGGGTTTATTGTGTCTGACAATGCTTCAAATATTGTGAAAGCAGTAAGACTTGGTACGTTTACACATGTGCCATGCTTTGTATATACTATTAACTTGCTGGTAAAAGACTTTATCAGTGAGGACCGAAATGTGCAGAACTTGATTGCAGCTACCCGCACTGTGTGCACTCACTTTAGCCATTCTGTGAAAGCCCAAAAGTTGTTGCGACAGATTCAGATTGAAAATAGCCTCCTCTCCACCAGATGATACAGAAAGTTCCAAACCAGTGGAATTCCACTTACTATATGATGCAGAGAATGCTTGAACAACAGAAAGCCATCCATCAATATGCAGTCCAACATGGCATTGGGAAAGGAGATGTAAATATCAGCCCCAATCAGTGGCATCTGATGGAGAATCTTTTCTGTATCCTTAAACCCTTTGAGGAGGCTCCCCGAGTGGTGAGCTCTGATGGTGACAGACTAAGTCAGATCCTACCCTTAATTTCACTCATCAGGATGAGACTGCAGCGTCTCGAGTCACAGTTCTTTGACAATGATGATATCAATGCTGCATCACTTGTTGGAAAAATGATACAAACCTTCCTGGCTGATGAGCACATTGTAAATATGTGCAAAGCAGAACATTACATTTTGGCCACACTTCTGGACCCTCGGTTTAAGGATACAATTGAGACATTCTTCAAACCACATGACTTTAAAGACCTGGAACACTATCGCGAACTGTTAATTGAGAAAGTGTCAGCACGTATAGTTCAGAAAAGTAGTACATCATCAGTGCCCTTTTGTCAACATTCAAATTCTGACCAAAATCTGGAGGAGAGGAAGGGAGCACAATCTGCTGTTGCTGCTGCTGCCACCACTACTGATGTTTTGGCTCATCAAACAAAAAACAGAACTGCTGCTACACCACAAGAGGACAAACCACTGTGGGACATGCTATCAGACTTTGGTCTAATAAAGACAGCTGGGAAGGCTCAGGCGGCAATAGTGGTACCAGAAGTCCTTGCTGCAAAAATGGTTAAGGATTATATGGCGGAGACTGTACATCTCACTGTAAGTGATGAACCATTGCTTTATTGGCAACAGAAAAAATTGTTCTGGCCTTCTTTAACTGAGATCGCAATTGAATACATCAGTTGCCCACCTGCCAGCACATATTCAGAGAAAATTTTTAGTGCTGCTGGGGCAATAGTGAATGGCAAAAGAACATGTCTTTCCACAAAGATTGTAGAGAGGCTCACTTTTTTAAAAATGAACCTGCCTCAGTTCAAAAACATATACTGTCCCAAATTTATGCAGGGTGACAACACACAGATGGCATCATGCCATGCTGATGATGACGACGATGATGGTAAAGGATTCTGTTGCCACTAGTAGCCACTAGCCTTTCCAGCTGTCTTTCCTCCACTGGTGGGACCCCCTGTCTCCTCCTCATCCTGGAGTTCCATTAATTTCAGAAACACACATCCACTGCTGGTTCTCATGTGCCACTAAGGTCCAATCTGACTAGCACCAGAAACTGAAGGACCACTGCATATGGCAGTTCAACCAAAATAACCAGAAATTACTACACATTGTCACACAGCTCTGTCTTCATCCATTTGTTTTATTGGATTTTTATTACAAAATACACACTCAATGAATACTTATTACTGGCTGTTAACAAACAAAAATATTAATAAAATAAATAAATAATAAATAACTGTTCTTCTGGTTCAATTCCAGTTGGGAATTTAATTTAAAAAATGTTTTTTTTTTTTTTTTTAAATGTCAACTTTACAATACATTCCCAATTTCATTGTTGCATCCAATGACATCCAATGTTTTGATCTGAAGGAACCATTCACCAGATAGAAACTGTTTTCATTATAACTTGTAAAATGAAAATAAAAAAAAATAGATTTTACAAAATGCTGTTCCCACATACTGCACTGACTATCATGACAATAAACAAAAAATCATTGATCTTACCCTAGCCCCTGTCTGAAACTCCAAGCCCTCCAAACCCCTTGGGACATTCACTCTTACAAATATTATTCACCCTCCATTGTTAGACACCAAACCATGCACGTGACCTGGCATCATAAATAAACACAATTTGCAGATGGTATACTGTTATAGGTTTTTCAATTATTCTGAGTAAAGATGAGGAAAAGGCAGATGTTTGGGAGGGTGGGACAAATAAAATGATACAGTATTGACATAGTTACCTATGGGAGGTATAGGGATCAGGACAGGAGAGTGTGGTGGGTAATGTATTACTAACATCGACACTAGTTACTCAGAATAACAGAAAGCCCCAAACTAATAACTACACAGACAAAATTTAAAGTACAAACATAATTTAATCCACACAATGTGGTAAAGCAAAAAACCACTCTGCCCCAGTGCATTGGCACCATGCCTTTCTGGGGGGGGGGACACTGAGGAAGGTAAGGTACAGAAGCGCTGGGGCAGTGTGGCATTTTGCTTTAACACATTATGTGGATTAAATACATTTTGTACTGTAAACTTCTGTCCATGTACTTATTTGGTACTAAAGCAGCTGAAGCTATAGGTACCATGGACGCCAGTTATTTTGAACTGGGCTATACTAGTACCTGAGTCTAACAGTGGGGGAAGATTTAAAATTATTGTAACAGGGTGTAGCTCAGGGGGTTAACCCTTTGGGCTGCCTTAACTAGATTTAAAAAGCTAAAGTGGACAGGGATAATATACGAGTCATATATCATCCCTGACCTTTACCGCTTGTTAAATCTGTTTCAACACTAGTATTTTTAAGCATCTGCTGGGTAACCAGGTGGTTCTATAATATATAAGCAGTAAGTCACCTGGTTCTACTTAACTATAAAAAAAATCCACATATTTTATTTTGCATGTTTGGGAATACACATGTAATACTAAGATTCTAACTTTAAGAATGGTGAGTTTTGCAAAGCTTTCGAACACCGAGACAGAATCATATGCACCAAAGCTTTGCCAATACTTAATTGTATTTATACCATTCTTAGTACTACATGTACTTTCCCAAACAAAAAACAATACTTCTGTGGATTTCTTAATTAAGAAGAACCATGTAAACTTAAGGTTTTTTTTGCGTTATATATTATAGAACTTTGTTACACCATGTAGAACCTGGTTTTACTTAGTAGAACTTGTTTTTTTTTTTACATAATAGAACTAGTTTTATTTGGTAGAACCTGGTTTTACTTGGTAGAACCTGGTTTTACTTGGTAGAACTTTATTATAAATGGTAGAACACAGTTCTACCTGGTAGAACCCGATTCTACTGGGTTCTACCTGGTAGAACCAGGTAGAACTTTTTTGGTTCTACTCAGAAAGTTTGCAAGGTAGAACTTTTAGAGGTTTGCGAGCCCTACTCCTGGACAGGTCAGTTGCCATATACGTGTCAGTGGGGAGCTAGTTGAGAGCTGCTCTTTAATCATGGCCAAATATTACAAGCCTATTTATTTATTTTTTATTTATTTTATTTGATTAAATTTTGTTGACCCCGTAGGCCCATTGAGACTAGATGTCCCTTTTTCACGGGTGACTAGGGGGACGGTCAATGCAGATGGTAATCAACTGAAACTGAACCAGATTAAGCTGTTGGTGGTATTTGTTTTAGTGAATGCCTATGACCAAGCATGATCTGTGAAGCAGACGCTGATTAGTTGCCAATAACCTGCATCAGGTATTGATTAACTATGATTAATCATGATGATAAAAGAAAACACTGTCAGCAGTGAAAGAAAACTTATGGTTTATGGTGACTTTGGGTATTGATCGATAATGATAGATAATGATTTAGCATTACTAAAAATACTGATTAAAAATTATGATGACCGAGCAAAACTATTGCATGTGTGGTCCTTATTGTGCAGCTGCAGATCTAAGTTCGGTGAGAACTGGTGGGGAGGAAACAAGCAAGGGGAGCCAAAGTGGAGGGGTGAGAGGCATGCAGGGAGGGGGCACTGGGGGAGGATCTGATGTCCTTATAATGGGGGGGGTACTAGCAGGAGGACCTAAAGTGGTCAGTGTCATACCATATGAGAACCACTGTACTAGCATGCTCTACCCCCTGTGGGATTGCCAACAGCAGTGGTAGTGCAGTGTCATCATTGAGCTACCAGCATCCTCTCAGTGCACCACGGCACTACCATTGCACACAGATGGTACCACAGTGTTCACAATGGTATAGCAATGGAATTGAAACAAATCCATTGTGAGACCAATCTCAGTGGTGTTGCAATGGCAGCTCATTGTGTCACCATTCTACATGGAAAACACCGCTGTGTTACCACCATAGTACATGGTACCGCAGTGGCAGCAGTGGTAATATACTGGAATTGAAACAAATCCATTGTGTTGCCAAACAGCAGTGGGAATACAGTGGTGTGTGTTTGAGCCATTGTGGTACCATCCATGCACATATTTTCATTGTGATACCACTGTCCATGTGGTACCACAATGGCAACAATGGTTTTACAATGGAACTGAAACAAATTCAATGTGTTACCAGTCAAGGGGATACAGTGGTACTGCAGTGGAATTTAAAATGGTATGGAAATGGTGGACAAATGGTAATGCTATGGTTTTCTGAGGATATTTTGGTAAGGGCAGGGCCATCAGCCCCTCACTCACTCTTTCAATCCTGATTACCTCTATGGCTTCCCTCCCTGTTCCCTCCCTTCTTCTCCTCGTATGTGGCACCAATCAATCCTTGTCTTTTGTACAAATGGAGCAGAAGTATTAGTTTAATACATTTTTTTGCTCCCATCTTCATCAACCCAACCATACCCCTTCCTCAATCTAATAATGCCATCCTTCTTGTCCATCCTTTCACTTATGTAGCAGAAGAAGGCCTTTTCCCCATTCTTTATTCCCTCAGCTGTTTGGAGCTTTCTGTGCCTTTGCATGCTACACCTCCCTTCTTGCCACCTTAGTTAGCCTCTGGTATTCTTCCTCATCCTCTTTCTTTGCCATTCTTTTGAATTTTCTATAGGCTGCCCTCTCTTCCCATGACATTCTAGCTATCTCCCCATTAAACAGCTTGGTGGTCTGGCTTTTGATTTCTTCCCCATCATACTGCTTGTGGCCTTCTGAGTGGCCCCTCTAATGATGGCCCATAATTGGTGCACCCCAATGCCCTTCTCCATGCTTTCCAGGTTTTCCCTTAACACTTTTCTCATCTTTTTTAAGGTCTGCCCTCCTGAAATCCTATGTTCTGGTCTAAGTGGGGGTGTCATCTTTGCCCATGTCCAAACTGAACCACACGGTACTGAGGTAAGTTCCACCCAGAGGTTCCCCAACTTTGATCTCCTGTACATGCTCCCCATTGCAGGGGGGGCATTTCAGCTTTCAACAGGGGGGCAACAACTGGTCAGAGGGGCTGTGGAGGTGGAGCCAGTGGCTGAAAAGCAAAAAAAACAACAATGGCCTGCAGTGCAAGAGAGGGGGGACTGTCCCACCTGCCCCCCCAAATGGCACCCCTGCCCTATTGTTGAGCACTGGGTCCCAAATTGCCCCCTCCTTGGTGGCATTGGTCACACACTGAGTCATGAAGCCTTTCTGAATTGCAATTAGGATTTCCTGTCTTCTGGTGCAGGATGTGGTGGGAGTAGCCCAGTTCACTTTAGGCAGGTTAAAATCCCCCAGCACTACCACCTCCTCCCCTTTTCTGGCTGTGATCCTGAACTGGGACCATAGCTCTCTGTCCTTGTCCTCACCCTGGTTGGGCAGTCTTTATACCACCCAATCCTGATCTTCCTTCCTCTGCTAGCCTAAAACTGGAGCCACAATGTTTCTATGCTCCCATTTTCCTTTTTCTCCTCCCTCATGCAAATTATTGCATCCCTGATGTATGCTGTTCAACAAATCACTTGATACGGGAGTGTTTCCGGAGGACTGGAGGAGGGCAGATGTAGTCCCACTTCACAAAAGTGGGAGTAGGGAGGAGGCTGGAAACTATAGACCAGTCCACCTCACCTCAATAGTGGGGAAAATTATGGAATCACTACTTAAAGAGAGGATTGTGGTACACCTTGAATACAGAGGAGCACAGGATCTGAGACAGCACGGATTCACAGTGGGAAGGACATGTCAAACGAATCTAATTGATTTAGTTGACTGAGTGACTAGGGGCATGGATTGGGGGGAGCAGTTGACCTACCCGGATTTCAGCAAAGCTTTCAATTCTGTTCCTCACAGAAGACTGATGAACAAGCTGGGCAGCATGGAAGTGGGTCACAAGGTGGCAAAATGGGCTAGGAACTGGTTGAGTGATAGAAGACTGAGGGTCATGATAAATGGAAATCAATCTTAGGAAAGGATGGTGACCAGCAGGGTGCCACAGGGATCAGTCCTGGGGCAAGTCCTGTTCAATGTCTTCATAAGTGACATTACTGAGAGTCTGGAAGAGAAGATGTGCAACTTTGCTGATGACACTAAGATCTGCAACAAGGTGGACACTACGGGAGAGATGGAAAGAATGAGGAGGGACCTAGGTAAACTGGAGGAATGGTCTAGAGTGTGGCAGCTGAGATTCAATGTGAAAAAGTGCAAAATCATGCATTTGGGGTGCAGGAACCCAGGGAAGGATTACATGGGGGTGGAGATACTGATAGTCACCAAACAGGAAAGGTATTTGAGGGTATCTAATGACCCAAAGGTGGCCAAACAATGTGCCAAGGCTGTGGGGTGAGCCAGTGGGATGCTGGAGTGCATAGGGAGAGGTATCACCAGCAGAAGAAAGGTGGTGGTGATGCCACTGTACAGATCAATGGTGAGGCCTCATTTGGAATACTGTGTCCAGTTCTGGATGCCACATCTCCTTAAGGACATAGATAGGGTGGCAGCAGTTCAAAGAAGGGTAACAAAGATTGTGCAGGGCCTGCACCAAAAGTCATATGATGAGAGACTGGGGGACCCCAGTATGTATACCCAAGAGGACAGAAGACACAGGGGAGATATGATAGAAATCTACAAATATCTAAAAGGCATAAATAGGGTGCTAGAGACTAGTATCTTTCAGAAAAGGAGATGTCCAGGAATGAGGGAGCATGACATGTGGTTGGAAGGGGGCATACTAAGGGGTAGTGTGAGGAATGATTTCTTCACAGAAATGGTCGTGGATGCATGCAATAGACTCCCAGTGGAGGTGATGGGGGCAAACACAGTAGGAAAATTCAATCATGCATGGGACAGACATACGGGAACCCTAGCAATAGGAATAAGGAAGTAAAGCCAGAGATCAAGTAGGGTCTACTGCTTTTACAATAGGCAAGGAAACTGGGCATACTGGATGGGCCTAGCAGTCAGGGATCAACAAATTTTAAAATCTCATGCTAGTCCAGGACAAGTGGCCTTGACAAAAATGGTAGTCCTCGAGTTCAGAGTGGTAGTCCAGTACATTTCAATTGAAATATTCAACCAACTTAACAGAAATAAGTTAAATGGTGTGGCTGTGTGGCAGTGCTTATATATTGTACTATTATTTCATAGGATGGATGGAGAGATGTAGAAGAACTCATAAATTAGGAAAAACAATATTTTCATATTTTTTTTGTTAATACAGGCTAGGGTAGCAGTACAGGCTGGACACTAAGGCACCTGACCCAGGCAGAAGTCTGTATTAGAAGAGTTGGAGAAATGTTACAGAATTAGTTAAGGACAAGCCAAAACCAGCTAGGCCATTGGCTGAGAACATGAAATGGTGATTAAGGGCTAGGCCAGGAAGAAGATGATGGGGCACTGGGAGCAGGAGTACTAGCATCAAGAAGATCATCAGAAGCAGAAGCAGCTAAACCAGAAGATTATGTATCAGCAGCAACAGCATGCCCACGAACATGTCGAGTGCCTGGACCAGAGAGCAGCCAGTGGTTAATTGCTGGATCCGGATCAAAGTCATGCAGTTCAGGACCTTCTACTGCTATCTGTAGGAGAGACTGTAGTGAATCCTCAGCCAGCCTTGTCCTGATTTTTGTTTTGATTAGGTTCTGAACAGAAAAAACTCTCTCACATTTTGCAGTCGATACACTCATTGCCATGAATATTTCAACTAGGTCAAGAATGTATAATCTGGGGTGGTTTTTCTTTTCGAATCTGTATATACCTGCAAATAGGGTTTTCAATGGCAGATTTCAATTTTGTTTTAAATGCAGCATACTCTGACTTTATATGTTCCTGCTGCTCCTCCATGAAAAAGTGAAAATATTCTGCCAGGTTTGCAAGTTCTGAGGTCCCAAACACCGCTAGTTGGTCTCTTGGCAGATCAAACTGCTTAAAATCTAAGCAGTTGAACCATTTGAGAGGTACCTCTGAGAAATTTTTAAATCTGTTGTCAGTATACATTATTGTTGCATCTATTAAAGTCTGCAGTTGTCCATCTGTCACAAAACTGATTTCTGGGCAGTTGCCTCTGAATGGGAAATAAACAGTCTTCTCTTCCCCTCCAGTCCCCTCTTTGTCACAACATATTCCATCCATTTCTGTTCTGGTTTGTCATGGCTGAGGAAAGCTGCCATGTATTGCACTGGCATGGTGTTCAGTTCCATAAGCTGGAGTAGGCAGGTCTCAACAAGCTGTGGAACTTCCAGTATTACTAAGTCATCTCGTTGAAACTGCAGTGACAGGTTTTTTAGTATTGGCAGGAAATCTTGCAGTATATGGATAGCTTTTACAAACTGCACACTCTGTGTTTAAGAGGCCCTTTGTTTTTGAACTTTCATCACCACCAGCAGTCAAAGATGCATGTAGGTGTTGTAACAGTAGGTAGGTTAACCTGAACTGCATGTACCGAGCGTTACCTACTGGCAAGCCATCTCACTTGTTTTAATTGCAGTAAGTGCGCCCAGATCAGTATCCATCCGTTAGCAATTTCTTGGAGCTCTCTCATTTTTTGGGACTATAGTGATAAAATTTAAATATTCCTTGAGAGTACTTTCCAGCTTTGATACAAATGGATTTTTAACACATTGAGAACTGCCAGCTCTAGCTTATGGGCAATGCAATGCATGCATAATTATTTCAGGGGCAGTGTTCCCCAAACTTTGCTATGGTTCCTCCTCTTTCACCATTATGACATTGGCCCCATCAAAATTTGCTGAAATAAGAAGCGGTCCTGGATTGTTAACATTTTGTAGATTACTGAGAGGAAGATTTACTGACTCCAATGCAGTTGATATTGCATGGAATACGCCTTCTGCATGTGCATGTTCCAGTGGCACAGCTTGGATAAGCAATGTATGCACCTGTTCTGAATTAGGTTCAACAAACCTTAAGAAAACATTTTCCCACTCAGTTATACTGTAATCAGTACTGCCATCAGCAAGAACTGTCACATACTTAACATTAGCAAGAGTCTGCATCTGGGTTCTGGATATAACTGCTGAAATAGCACTGCAAAAGTCCCTGGCTCGCTTATCGTTAGTATAATTAGAACCTAGCTTAATGCCATTTTTTTCCTGTAATTCACAGAGCCACTCCATGTCTGAGAAAGGGCGAAGATTTTTGGCCATGGAATACGCTGTGTTAAACAGGCATCTCATCTTTGCTTTTGTGGCCTCTTTCAACTGTGCAAAGGCTTGGTAAAGTGGTGACTCACTAATCTCACAACATACTGCTCGTTGGCCACTTTCCAGAATATGTTGGTTCTGGCATAACACATGTGGATTGGATTTTTCATGTGCACATAGTGACTCAATGCGAAAGTTGTTAGAGCCTGTGGCAAAGACATTTGTTTTTTTGAAAATGCTGGAGTTGCAATAGTGGGATACTTTTCACATAGTGTGCAGTACATAAGCCCCTTTTTATCATCGTATCTCAACCATTTATAAGTGGACAACCAATGACAGTGAAATAGTCTGCCCCTTTTTTCTTGGTCATATTTCTTGTCTTTACTACTCCCAACTGCCACCTCATTATCAAGCAGTAAACTACATTTCTTAGCAAGTGACACAGTGGCTTTTTGAGATACGGCTACTACGGCTTCTCTGTTTACATCAAGTACCTGGTCAGCAGTTATATCCAGAACCACAGATGTAGATTCAGTTTCATGACTTTTATCTGTGGAAGTAGTTCCAGACTGTGTTTGTCTCGTAAAAGATGGTGCTGCTGCTGACCAGAGAGACAAGAGACTTTGTTGTTTGGCTTTATTCGTCTGCATATTGTCCATATAAATTTGGTGGTCCTTTTTTTAAAGACTAATGGAACCAATAATAATAAACTTATTTTAAACACTGGTGTCTGTGTGTCCTTTTTCACTGGTGGTTAGTGTGGGCTCATCATGGGCTGGGTCACCAGGGACAGATATATGCTTTTTCTATACACTGGAAGTTGTCTTGTCCTGTAACAAGTCAGGCAGCTGGCTGCAGAACACTCTCCACACAGTCACTCACTCTCCTCTCCTCTCTCCCAGCACAGCCACCCTCCCCCGCAGTTAGGCTCCTTATTTTATTTTACCGTTACTTACACTTGTCCTATATATATTTTTTACTATATTCTCTTTTGTTTCTTGGGTACTTCAAGCCAAAAGCCAGCCAACCGGCTGCAGGACACTGGGTCCTTCACTCCTTTTCACAAAATCTATCTCTCCCAACAGCCCAACCAAGCCAGTTTGAGTTATAGGCTTATTTCTTCTAAGTTCTTATCTTTTTTTTTTTTTTTTACTAACTTTCTCAAGTCAGTCCTTTCCTTCACCCCGCCTCTCTCCAAGCTCCTCCTTTACTCCTTTACACACAATCTCTATATCTGCGCTCTTCTCTCCCAAGAGCCCACCAGCCTCTTCTTCCTTTTTTTATTTTATTTTTTTCTTTGTTTATGCAGCTAAATTGCTGTTTTTACTGGTGGGCAGCACAAAGCTCCCCACCCACAGTAGTAGACCCCTGCCCTTGCTTTCTTCCTTTTTAATTTCTGTAGTCAGTGACACTTTACGCTGCTGCTAGTTCTCAGGGGACCAGGGTTCCTAACTTCCTTCCCTTCTTCCACCCTGCTACACAGACAGCAGACAATACCAGACTGTCCCCCCTCCCAAGTTTCTGTTTTGTTTCCTTTTGTCCTTGTTTCAATTATTTTTTTTTTTACTTAGTTGTTTAACCAGGTATAGCACACTAAGCTGAAAGCTTTACAGGAGTGACCTGGAGCACAAGGAGGTTAACTGACTTGCTCAGGCAGTATGCAAGTGGAAGCTGTGGGATTCAAACCCGGGTCTGGTCTGCTGGATGTCACCAGATTTGCAGCTCATAGCCTTAGACCACTGCACTATACTGCCTACTTAATTTATTTTATATGTTCTTAGTCCTTAGTTTGCTTTCAACCTGTTATGCCCAGTTCTGTGACAAGCCCAACCTAACCCTTCTCAATATTTTATTTACCCTGCCTGCACACTCCTTATTTACTCAGATTACTCTCTTCATTAATTTTGCACTTTTGGCAAAACTGGCATGGCACAGGGCAGGTAAATTTGTTGTCTGCTGCACTAATGTACTTGTGTGTAGTTATCAGTGCTCAGCCAATGTTGTCCCCTCCTTAGTCCTCCTAGCTCCTGCCTTCCTCCTCCCTGCTTCACTTTCACCAACCCTCCTCCTTAATTCAGTTTAAATAATATTTGTTTTCCCAAGTAGTCCCTCCACACACACAGTAAGGCAGCACTGGTTGCACTCGAGTCCCCACTCCCCGATATCCACAACAATGGACTGTGTAATTTGTGTATCCTCTAGTCTCCACCAACAGACAGTGAATGAGGGGCTCTAACGCAATGCACATCTTTACTCTCGTCTTCACTACACACCAAATCACCACTGCAGCCAATGGGCATTCTTTGTATGACTTACAGCTTAAGATTGTTTTCCTCATTTGGCCCCACGCCTGCCAGTCTGACAGCTTGCTCCTCCTCTATTTTCCTCCGATGAGACGCTGCTTGCGCTCGCACTCACTCGCGCTCGCTCCTGACTCTGAGGCAAGCTCACATTGCTCATTCCCGACCAGTAGGTGCACTGCTCGGTAGGTCAGATGACCACCGTGACAGCCAAAGCAGTGAGCACCCTACTGGTGGAAGGTAGAACTGCAGCAGCAAAGATTTAAATCAGTGCTAGCCCATGGACAGGTGGCACAACAGAAAGTGCTTGTCCCTGCACTGTAACTGGTAGCCCGGGATGTCGGGCAATAGGATTTGTCGAACCTTGCTAGCAGTCCTTATCAGCTGTCAATTTCTATGTTTCTATGCTGCCACCCCCCCTTTGCCTATCTCTCTGTCCCTTCTGTATAGCTTGTATCCAGGGATTGAGAGATCTCAGTCATGGTGTGCTGTAGCCCAGGTCTCAGTAACTGCGGCTATATCCACCTTACCCTCCACCAAGAGGGCATGCATTTCTGCCATCTTGTTCCAGAGACTGTGGGCATTCAGTGACACCATCCTCCACTTTGTCCCTGTAATACCTTGGTTCTTTGGTTCAATAACTTTGTCCTGGCTTGCCCTCCTTCCCTCCTCTTCTCCCCCACTCCTTAGCTGCCCCTCTCCCCTCTCCTCCTTTGTTGTTACTTTCGTTGTGGGAGGAGAGGTCTACTGACCTTCCCTTTTTGAATTGTGTGGAACTTCTGGCCCTCTTCTCCACTCCTTAGCAGTTTAAACCAAGTTAATTTCCCATATATTCCCCCAGCCCATCCTTTAGTATTTGCCTCTCCTCCAAACTAATGTGCAATAAAGTCACATACTTGACCACGTGTCCCCCCACTCCATAAGACTAAGACTGTACCCCCTCCTCCTTACACGAAACACTCAGCTACTCATTGAATTCTGCTATTCTTCTTTTCCTAGCTATGCTGGCCCTGGGAAAGTACAGTTGCTTAAGAACTTACCGTAACAGTAGATCTTCAAGAGGAGCTCTTGCAGCAGGTAACACCATTAGGACTATGCCGCCAGGCACTTGGACCCCATGGAAAACTTCTGGCTAGCAGTATAGGTGGTGGACTGCCTCTGACATTGACTCAGCCCTGACATCCCCTGTGGTATAAAAGGAGTGGTCCTCTGGCACCACCTCAGTTCTCCTGCAAGAGACCGGCTGATGTAAGGGATGGGGCACCAAGGAGAATCTCATATCCCCCAGAGAGAAGTACAGTTACATAACCCTGGGGGAAGTTGGATGGGAAATCCACCTGCTACAAGAGCTCCTCTCGAATACTGTTATGGTATGTTCTTAAGTAACTGTATTATCTTACTTAGAGGGGGAGCTCTTGCAGCATGTAACACCATTAGGACTGAGTCCCAAGCAGTACCAAAAAGAGACCCAAGTCAGAAGGGTGGAGGGCTGTGGATAAGCCCTAGGCATGCTTAGGAGAGAAGTTCCTGGAGGACCACCAGACCAAAGTCTGCTCTCCTTCTGGAAGCAATGTCAAAACTGTAATGTCTGATAAAAGTGTGGACTGAACTCCAAGTAGCAGCTGCACAGAGATCTGCTGCTGAAACATTCCTGAGGGAAGCAAAGGAAGTAGCAACCTCTCTAGTAGAATGACCCTTGACTGGTCCCAGTAAGGGTTTGTTGGCCTTCTGATAACAGAAAGTGATACAATTGATCAACCATTTGATCAATGTTTGTTTTGTCACTGGGGCTCCCATGAGCCTCTGTGCAAAAGAAACAAGCAATTGGTCTATTTTTCTTGAGAAACAGGTATGATCAAGGTAGTAATAAAGAATTGTGTTAACATCCAGAGTACAGTATGTAAGAAAGCCTCTCCTCTGGTTGAATACTCTGGTTAGTAAACTGGTAGCTGAATGTCTTGGTTTAAGGTAAACTCAGACACTTCCTTCAGTAGAAACTTAGGATTTGTACGCAGGGCTACTCTGTCTCTGTGAAAAACAAGATAAGACTCTTTATACATCAGAGCCTGCAGCTTGGAAATCCTCCAAGCAGAAATAATGGCAACTAAAAATAATGCTTTCTAAGAGAGAAAACTTAGATCGCAACTTGTGGCTGGCTCCAAGGGAGGCAAAGAAAGCTTTTCTACTACAAAAAAAAGGTCCCAAGGAGGAACAGGGTCCCTCCTAGGGGACTTAATGTGCAAGATTCCTCTTAAAACTGTCTTGCACAAGTCCAGCTGTACCAGAGCTTTCCCATCCAGTGGTGCGCGATAAGCTGAAAGTGCACAGATATGCACCTTAATGGATGAGTAGCTAAGACCCAAGTCTGATAGGGAAAGGAGATACTCCAGCACAGGTTCCACTGGACAGTGGAGGGGATCCAGAGAATGGGGGATGCCCACATGCAGAAACTCTTCCACTTCATGGCATATGTTGCCCTAGTGGAGGGTTTTCTCGCTGCCACTAGAACCTCTGCCACCCTGGGGGATACTCCAAATCTATTCCTGACTAAGTCTGCAGAAGTCATGCATGCAGAGACCATAGATCTGGATGAACTAGCACCCCCAGCTCCTGGGAGAGCAAGCAAGTGGACAAGGGTAACTGAACCAAAAGTTCCAATACCAGTTGCTGCAATAGTAGGAACCAAATTTGCCAAGGCCAGAAGGGAGTGATTAGGATCATGTGGGCCCCTTCTGCCTGTAACTTGAGCAGAGTCCTCTGAAGAAGTGGAAAGGGAGGGAGGGAAAGCATACAGGAACCTCCCTTCCCGGAAGAGGGACAATGCGTCTCACCAGAAAACACCAGGCCCTGGATCTAGTGAGCAGAAATTGGGCAGTTTGGCACTGTGTGGGGACGCAAAGAGGTCCAGTTCTGGCTGACCCCACCTTTTGAACAGGTCATCTGTGACCTCTTGCAGTAGCTCCCATTGATGACTCTGAGAGCGAGAGCGGCTGAGGCTGTCTGTGAGGACATTGTGAATCCCTAAAACATGAACTGCTGTGAGATCCAGGTTGTGATTCACTGCCCAAACCCATACTCTCATAGCTTCTCTGCACAGGGAGTAAGAATGAGTGCCCCCTTGCTTGTTGAGATGGAAGACTACTGGGGTGTTTTCTGACTGGACTAGCAGGGGACCAGGTGACAGTACCCCTTGGTATGCCTGCAAGACATACAGGATGGCTCCCATCTCCAGAATATTTATATAGAGAGTTCATTCCATTGAATTCCAAGAGCCCCTCATCTGATGAGATGCCATGTGTGTCCTCCAGCCCAGTCCTGAGGTATCTGTCATCAAGATTTTGCTGAGGATTGGGGCATTGGAAGTGGCCCCCCATGTCTGGAAGTGCCGGTGACCCACCCATAATCCAAGAGACTGGCAGCACTGGAGACCCGGATTGACAGATCGAGGTCATCTGTGCCTTGGTCCCATTAAACTCTGAGGTTCCACTGCAAGACCCTCATGTTCAAATGAGTGAGGGGAACAGTGGTGATAGCTGTAACCATATGGCCTAGGAGCTGTAGCACTACACTTCCCAGGCCTGGTTGGAGGTGATCACTCTGCGAGCAACCTCCTGTAGCCTGACTGCTCGGTCCTTGGGAAGAAAGGCTTTTCCTTGGATGGTGTTGAGAACCATTCCGATGTACTGTAGCCTTTGAGTCAGGGGACTACTGTGCCCTTTCAGGCTGTTTCTTCTCAAGCAAACTGCATTCTGCAGTTTGAGAACCTGCCTAAGGAGAAGCTTCCCGAAGCTCACCCTCCAAGCAAGGGGACTACTGTGCCCTTTCGAGCTGTTTCCCCACAAGCAAACTGCATTCTGCAGTTTGAGAACCTGCCTAAGGAGAAGCTGCCCGAAGCTCACCCTCCAAGCAAGGTACAGGTTGGAACTATGAATTTTGGCATCTACCCCTGGAGGAATCTCACTTGCTCCTGTTTGCCAGTGGTACTCACACTATGTGCAGCAATCCAGAAGTGTTCTAGAAACTGCTGCCAAGAAATTAATGCTAGGACTAATCTCTGCTTGAAATGTTTTGTTTTCTCACTTTAAGTAATGTTTAGTCTGATGTAGAGATTTCTTATAGTTGATTTAAGTTTTAAGAGAGTTTTTTGCCAATTTTCCCATTTGCAGTTTATACTGACCTGCCACTAGAAGCATCTTATTTTTCCTATTAATCCCCAACCTTGCCTCTGCCTTTTTCTGTCCTAATCACTGTTTTCCTCTGCCTTGTTCTCACTTTTAGCATATTGCACTCTGAAGAAAAATGAAAAAAACTACTCAACAGCAGCAGTCACCCTCACTGAAGGTCAGTTATTCCCCTTACCCTGCCCCCCCCAATAGAGTAGGGGAATTTTTTTATTAACACTTGCAGTAAGAATGCTTATATACAAAACAGTGTTGTTCTACACAAAAACATTAAAGAAGTATAATAAATACTGTTAAACAGAATTGCAACTTATGATAATACATAACTGCATTATAAAGCATTACAACAATCTTGAGCACAATACAAATGCATTTGCTTACTGCACAGCTAATTGCAACTAAGTGCAAAAAACAATCAAAAAATACATCTTCCTGTTTTTTTTGTTTTTTTTTTCTCCTAAGAAATAAAAAACAGGGTCAAGGTCCCCACATAAAGTTCATAAATAATCAAATGCATTCTAAAAAGATCCCCAACGTTGCGGTGGAAGTTTATTCATTTCCATAAACTTCAATTTCCCTACTTCAGTCTCCACAATATGTATCAAATTAAGGGGAATAATTATTTGCTGTTGTAATAATAATTTACATTGACTAATCCAGATCCAATACAAAAAAAAAGCTACGTAGTACCTGTAATGTACTATAAATACCCGCAGGTGTTCCCTTTTCAAAGAATACGTAATATAAACTCTCTTTCGCAGGTGGAATCAGCAAACTCTTCTTCCAGCGGTTTTTAACTATATCCCAAAATTCCATGGCGTAATAACAATCAAAATACATATGATCCATAGTTTCTAAAATAAATATGCATTTTTCTCTCAGGCAATAGCAGTCTTGCAGTGACTTATGCTTCTGGTTGCTATGAACATTAATTCTGCCATGAATGTAGGGAAACAGTGTGACAAGGCAGCAGGTAAAGCAAATAGGATGCTGGGATGTATAGGCAGAGGCATCACCAGCAGGAAAAGGGAGGTCATAATTCTGCTATACAAGACACTAGTGAGGCCCCACCTGGAGTACAGTGCACAGTTCTGGAGACCATACCTACATAAGGCCATAGACAGGGTAGAGAAGGTTCAGAGGAGGGCAACAAAGATGGTGCATGGATTGCATCACAAGTCCTATGAAGACAGGTTGAAGGAACTGAACATGTACTCCCTGGAGGAGAGGAGGGAGACAGGGGATATGATAGAGACATACAAGTATCTTACAGGGAGGAACAGGGTGCAAGAAAACACTATTTTTAAGCAGAAAAGATGTTCCAGGACTAGAGGGCATGGGATGAAGTTGGAGGGAGGACGATTCAGAGGAAACATGAGAAAGAATTTCTTCACAGAACGGTTGGTGGACAAGTGGAACACCCTGCCAGAGGAAGTGGTGGGGCTGAAACAATCACGGGATTTAAGAATGCATGGGATAGACATAAAGGAATTCTGGAGGTCAGGGGTAAGGGGCAACAGACTTCTAGGAAAACAAACTGAACTTACAAGCTCAAATGGGCAGACTGGGTGGGCCATAGGCCCTTATCTGCCGACACTGTCTATGTATCTATGTATCTATGTAATGCCTAACCAAGAAATATCCCACATGTGTTGCGGAATGTGGGGATTAGTTATATATCTAGTTATCTCTAAACTTATCTCCCTAGTAATATTTAAAAAAGAAGAATCATGGAAAAACTGTCTCAAGACACTTTTATACAGTTCTTTCCTAGAGATAGTCGCAACTACTTCCCACTGTATTCCCCAACACTTTATTTTATCAAAAGCTTCTCTCCAACTATCCAGCAATGGAGGGCAACATTTATTTTTATTCAGAAATTTACCAGTCCTCCATTCACATAATACACCCTGTAAATGTGCCTTGAGTGACGCATCCCAAACCTTAAGATTACCTCTAAGAACTGGAATCAGGTTGAAATATATAAAATTTGTAAAGAAAAAAAGGACAGGGTTTATCATTCCCAACCCCCCTTCTTTAACATCCAAATATAATATATTTCTTTTAATAGGGTTAAGGCGACTACCCCATACTGCACAAAAAAAACCCATCTCATTAAAGAAGTCTCCATAATCCTGGGTAGTAAAAAGATATTACTTATAAATAAAAAAACGGGTATCAAATAAGTTTTAAATAAATCCTTTTCTTTTTGGATAATTTATTTCTGTTCCAAATAGCCACTTTAGCGGTACCCTCCTGCAAGGCCAGTTTCCAATTATCCATTGCACTATCCCTACCCCCAAAATATATCCCTAGAATTTTGCATGGTTGGCTCTCAATCCAAAAATGTCCCACTTTAGATGGAAAATCAGGAAACCCAGTAATACTAATACATTTAGTTTTCACATTATTAATTCGTGCACCCATAATCTGTCCTAAGTTGGTAATGGTATCACAGGCTAACATTACTGCAGGTTCATCAGGCAATATAAGACAAATATCATCTGCGTAAGCAATAAATTTAGGCAGGCTCATTTCATTCAACGTGATAGCTCTTATCAAAGGAGTCCTGTTAAATACCCTTAATAAAGGGTCCGATGCAAGAACATATAATAGGGGACTAAGGGGGCACCCTTGTCTAACTCCCCTCATGACTCTATGCGTTCCTCCCCTCCATCCATTTTCTAGGGGAATCACAATAGCCAATGCATAGCACAACGGTACCCATTGTACAAACTTAGTTGGAATTCCAAATGCCTTCAAGTACTCTCATACATAGTCCTGCGATACCTCATCAAAGGCCTTAGCTTGATCTAAGCTCACTAAGAAGCCTCCTAGTCCTCCAAAGTCACTCTTCCCTAAAGTCATAATTTCCCTAAGATAAATCAAAGCATCAGTTATTTTCCTCCCAGGAACTGCACAATATTGTTGACCATTAATTAAATCTGGCATTACTATGGATAATCTATTCCCTAAAAGTTTAGAAAATATTTTAAAATCTACGTTCAATAAAGTCAAAGGTCTCCAATTGCCTATATCGGTATGATCACCCTTTTTATAGAGAAAAACTAATAATCCCTCGTACATTTGAGTTGGCAAAATCATTTCCGAAATTAAAGAATTATATAGTGCCAATAATTCTTTTGGCATTAGTTCCCATAAACGTTTGTATAGTTCACCCGGCAATCCATCAGAGCCCAGAGAAACCCCATTTTTGAGAGATGAAATTACTGACCCCAATTCCACCTCTGTAAATTCCGCTATCATTGCATTTTGTAAATCTTGCTCTACACACAGAAGTTCTGCTGCTGCTAATAACTGCTGCATAAAACCAGTGTCCGAATGTAAAACCCCAAAAGAGTTGCTAATATGTTGATCCAAAAAATCCATGATACCTTCATTATCAGATAGTAACATATTATCTTTCGTTTTTAAACTAGAAAAAAGTCATCTATCAATCCTTGTTTTACAGGCTAAAAAAGGATAAACTTGAGCATTTTTTCCTTGCGTCCCAAAGGATTGTTCTCTAATTAGAGAATCCATGCGATCATATTGATACGGTAACATTGTTTGTTTAATCAGTGCAATACTTTGTGATAAATCTATCCCATATGTACTTTGTCTGGAAAATAAAGTTTGTAGGGAGTGTCGAAGAGACAAATATTCCTTTCTTATTGATTCTGCTTCTAATCGGCCCCGTGACTGAAAATATCCTATTAAACAAAGTTTAAAAGCTTCCCACCAACTCACCCTATCATCATGCAGTTCAATTGTCGTAATATGATCATGAATGATTATTTCCAAGTCCTTTATAATCGACAGACTACTTATAAAGGAAGCATTCAACTTCCAAAACCCTGGTCCTTTCCTCCTATACTGAGGAAAATCTAGTGTTATTCCAATCAAAATATGGTCACAAGTTTCTATTGGCACATAAAGTAATTTATTAATATGCTGTGATTTTTGTACAAAAATAAAGTCTATACGGGATGCTAAATCTCCTTTGAAAAAGGTAGGCCTTGCAGAATTTCTCCCGACTTGATGGGAATCTCTCAAACCTGCTAAAGAAAGAATGTTTTTTAAACAGGACTTATCGCAATACTGCTTCTCCAGTGCATTCTTTTGCAGAAAATTTATATTAAAGTCTCCACAAAAGAATAGATGCCTTCCCGTATACAAAAAGGGTTGAATCTTATGTAATAATTCTATCCTAAGTGTCTTCATCTAGGAACCATAAATTGCTATCAAACGGCAGAAAAGGGTATTTACAATTACATCTACTAGCAGCGCCCTGCCGGGTTCAAAGTCAACTAATCTAATAAATTTCACATCCATCATGGTAAAACATACACCTATTCCACTACATCTTTCTTCCCCAATGGACCAAAAAGAAGTACCCCAATGCCATTCTTTGCTAGCCCGAATCGTCTCAGAAGTAGTATTGAAACGTGTATCCTGTAGAAGAAATACATCATATCTTAAAGAAGAAAGAATTCCAAATGTCGTTTGACGTTTAGTATGAGATTTCAAACTATTTACATTTAGGGAGGCTACCGATAACATGAAAGGTTTTAAGGAGGAGGTTTAAAATTTTTATTATTGGACCTAGTCATTCTTTTCCTGGCTTCTGACTGCTTGTGTCCTGATGAGCTTCCAGGGACAGTAGACACTGGCACTTCAGAAACCACCTCTGCAACAGAAGCAGAAATAGGAAGAGCCAGTTCCACCTGATCGCCCCATGATAAGAGAACGGAAAATCTGTTTTCTAAAGGTAATGGGGAAGCAGACACACCACAATTGCCACTCCCTTCAATAGGTAACATACTAAGGTTTGGTTCCTGTAAAGCCTCGCTTTCCTTTCTATTTCCAGAGACCACTACTTTAGTCAAAAAACGGGCTTCTTTACCCAGTTGTACATTTGCCCATTGTGGGGACCCCTGAGGTGTCACAAGAGGAGTTTCTTTTCCTTTCCTGGGGGGTTCAGGAGCTAATTTTAAGGGGATAACTGCCATCTGATCTACTGTCAATTCCACATTAATAGGATTCACAGGAGTCAGTAAGTTAGGGGCAATAGGAAATCCAGTTTGCCTACCTTCCAAAAGTAATCCTCCTCTTCCTCTGCCTCTGCATCTACCACGAAACGTGGGACCAGTCTCTATCCCTTCTTTATCTAGATGAGAATCTTTAGCTTGAGCTAAAAAGTATTCCTGATCAGAGGACTCTTCAGTGTCCGTATTCTTCCAAGGGCAATCTGAAAAGGAATGGTTAGCTTCATTGCATAAATTACAAACCGATGGTGCAATACAGTCAGCTGCTAAGTGACCCAACATGCCACAATGAAAACACTTTATTTGATCACACGAGGTATTCAAATGGGTTAAAGAGTCACATTCAAAACAACTTTTTGGCTACCCAGCATAAAAAATTATGCCCCTATCCCTCCCCAAAAAGAAGGAACTAGGCAGGTGTTGTATACCCTCATCATCCTGCTTTAATTGAACTCGAATAGTCCAACCACCTGTCCAAAAGCCATTCCCATCCAGAATAGGCTTAGGTTTGTCCTGTACAAAACATCTTTTTTCCAACCAAAAAAGAATATTCATAATGTTCACTCCTTCATTCCAGAATAGGATTGTAACAGTTTTAACCGTGGGTTTCGTGATAGGGATGGCTTGGAAATCCTTCCAGTCTTCCTGATCCTTTAAATCATAATAAAGCCTCCAAAACTTGTCTAAAGAAATAACTGAACAAAAACTAATGTCATAATTATATTCTCCTGAAGGGTGAATGAAAGCATATACTTCAGCTGGAGAAAAACCCATAGAATCTATCAACAAAACCTTCCCCACCCAAAGTCTGTCCGGTGTCGAGGGGCTGACCTCGATATCCTCAAGCAAACCAAAACCTCTGCTTTGCTTGATTCCACAGGTTTCTTAAACAATCTTCAAATGATTTAGTGCCAAACCTACTGGTCTCTCAGTACTCACAGATTTGCCTGAGACAGTCTCTGTATCCAAATGCGGTGAGCGGGAGTCAGACTCAGTCCCCGTAACATCAAGACCAATTGTTGAAGTATCCAAAGAAGAGCAGATGTTCACAATGGGAGTCCGAGGTTCTAGGGTTACCTGGTGGTGTCTTGCACACGCAAAAATCAGGCAGCCTCACCTTGAGGATGCGATTCGACTATCGAACTGCTAGACTTAGAAAATTGACTACCCACAGTCAACAATGTAGGTACAGCAAAATCTTGTAAATGTAGTAGAATCACCGGGAATGGGTATTGAGGGGTCCGGAACCCACTTATCCCCAGACCACAGCCAGCCAGCTTGTTGCAAAGCATCTCCAGGAGACCATGTTAATAAAGAACAGAAATGCGCAGATGTACTATCAGATATACCTTCTCCAGGTAGAACAGACTTGGGTAGGGAGTTTTCACCATTATCTCCGTCTTGTTGCCCAAAGTGTTTCCCTCCAGTATTAAACGGGTTAGCTGGGGAACGCTTTCTCTTACTTCGTTCAGCTTCCAACTTTTTCTGACAAGACTGGAAATCTCTTTCCACTGTAGTTATTAGGTCCAGCAACTGGAGTTTCTTTCTATCTAGTTCTTCTTGTAGAAGCACTTCTGCAGTTGTATCCACATCCGAATCAAATCCAAATTCCATAGGCTCCAAAGTCGCAGCTCTATTGTCAACTCCATTCAGGTTACCACTTTCCAACATACCGTCTACCGCTGCTAGCTCCTGAGCTATTAAACCACAACCTTCCTCAACCATCACCTCCTTCCGACTGAGGTCCTCCATCCCTGCAGACAGACGGACAATGCCACCTGTCTACAGAGTAGGGGAATTTCCCCGGTGTCCTGGCTAAATTTCCTTCATTCACTAAAAATTCCACCAACAGCTTAATCTGGTTCAAGGTCAGTTGGCATTCATCTGTATGCCACTCCCCCAGGTTGTGCCTGAAAATAGGCAGGATTTGTCTAGTGCGTTTACCCAGTCAACAAAAACTAAATAAAAAAAATATATAAAAAATAAAGAAATAGCAATAGGCAACACAGTTATCACACTCAGTCTACTCATGGTTACCTTTCTTGCTCTGCCCATGTCCCATCCTGCCCTCCTACCCTCCACCCTGAGCCCCACCCCCCTCTACCACCCCACAGCAGCCAACCTCCCCCACCCTGGACACCCTTATTTCTCCATGGCACCCACCTCCAACTAATACCCTCCCCCCAGGACACCCTGGGCCCACCCTTCCTTGCAATACCTATCCTCTGCTCCCTACCCATCCCTTTGCCCCCACTAGTAGGACCTCTCATTGGTGCTCGGCTAAGGACCTGGTCGCTACAGACCACTCATCAGATTAATTGCTCTACTCCTTCTGCTCTCCAGAAACATACACCCCAACCCCAGGCTGTTGTCAATTAGCCACCCCACCCCACACCCCACTCTGGTACTGGCCTCAGCATTGCATCTATGAATATTTGCAACCTCCTAAAAAAATCCGCCGCTCTCCAGTGCTGGACTGTACAACACCGTCCTGATATTATAGCACTAGTCGACATCTGGCTCTCGAGGAAAACTCCTGACTCAGTTATCTCCCTCCCTAGCTACACTCTGTTCAGGGAAGACCATATAGGCAAACGTGGCGGCGGGTGTGCAGTCTTTATGCATGACACACTTTAAGGCCATACTCTCCCTGCCCCCAAGCTCGGTTTTAGTGCCCAAGCCCTCACCCTTAAGGTTACCCCTGACCCAGCCAGGGGCCCTCTTTTTCTCACAGTCTCTTACATACCCCTGAGGGACCAGGGACAAGCTGTCCAATCTCTCATTGATTACCTCACCACACTCCCACACAAGATGGAGCAGTTCATCCTAGGTGACCTTAATGTCACTTGGCTGGGTACCTCTGCCCACAACATCAGGGACTCCTTTGCTGCCCTAGATATGACCCAACTAGTGACCTCACCCACTAGATTTAACCGGTCAGGCAACTCCAGCACCCTACCAGATGCAATTCTGTCGAACCACCCCCATAAAATCAGGGATATTGATGTACTGCCAGACTCTCTTAGTGACTACTCTCCTGTCATCTGTCACTGGTCATTCCCCACATCAAAACCAGTGTCCCACATCACCTCGCACTGTCGCTTTCACCCAGGGGGTCTCAGAAAGCTAAAAATGCACCTAGCCCAGCTTGACTGGTCCCCAATCCTACTCACAACGGATGTTGACTTTACCCTAACCTATTTCTTCAGTGCCTTCAGCAAGGCCTATGACCTTTTCACCCCCCTGACCAGAATTTGTACCAAGAAACACAACGCCCCATGGATTCTCCATCTCTCATCCAAACACTGAAAGACAGAGATAATCTCTGGCATATTGTTGTCGAGACAGGCAAACTGTCTGACAGACAAGCCTATAATGCAGCACATAACAAGTGCACCTGGTCTTTAAGGCAGGCTAAGGCTGAATATTATCAAGCCACCCTTGAATCCACTTGGGGCTCATCCCATGCCTTCTGGGATAACATGAAAGAGCTCAATGGAAAGACCCACTCCCCCCCACCATCACTACTCTCCATAGACGGTATCACCACTACCGATCCTCCCTGCATAGCTGAGTGCCTCAATATGGCTTTCTCAGATCTAAGCTCTGTCCTCCCCAACTACTTTTTCAACTCTATCCCTGCCTCCACCCCCTCCACCTCAGATCACCCCCTTTTTCTACCTGCATACCATATCACCCCTTGAAGCCAGGCCTCATCTGCAAAATGCCTTAGCTAGTAACAACCCCAGCTGTGATTCCCTGGACTCCAGGATTCTCTGATTAGTCCTAGATACTGTACTAGCCCCTCTCACCAACCTTTAAACTGGTCACTATGTTTTGGTCAATTTCCCAGTGCCTGGAAAATTGCAGAAATCACCCTTATCCATAAGAGGGGAAATAGAACCTCCCCTAACAATTTCAGGCCCATCTCCATTCTCCCCCCTCTCTCCAAAGCACTAGAAAAAATAGTGGCCATTCAGCTGTCCGAGTATCTGGCCAACTACGACCTGCTGTATCCAGAACAACATGGATTCCACCCTGGACACAGCACTACTAAAGCCCTCCTGGAGTTCTCCCAGCACCTCTACTCTGCTCTTGACTCTGGTCATGTTGCTGGTGCAGTGTTCGTTGACCTCTCCAAGGCCCTTGACACTGTCTGTCACCCCCTTCTACTTGACTCCTTCCACCAATTTGGCTTCTCCCCTGGCCCACTGGCTAGGTTCACCAGTTACCACTCTACTAGATCACAGTGCGTGAAGGTAAACAGCACCCTGTCCAATATCCTGCCCATTCACTTGGGTGTCCCCCAGGATTCCATCCTGGGCCCCATTCTGTTCAGCCTATTTCTCAACACAATCTCCTGCTCCTGCTTGGACAATATGCTACTCTATGCCGATAATGCGGTTCTCCTTGCCTCCCACCCTGACCCCGCATCTCTACAGGAATCTCTGTAACACACATTCAACCAAGCCGAAAAGTGGTTCCTTGACCACCGGCTGGTCATAAAGCTGAAAAAAAACAAATCTATGCTTTTTATACATCACCAGAATAAGGCCAAAAATGCCCTCCTCTGCATTCTCCCCAGTAATGCTCACCCTCTCGAGCAGGTGTCATCCTACAAGTACCTGGGCATCACCTTCGACTCGGCTCTTACATTCCACACCCACATCAATACCCTGTCCTCAGCCATGAACTCTTGGATTGCCTTCTCTATCACCACAGAGATTGCCTCCCCCAAACTGCCCTCTGACTGGCCATCAACTCCTCCATCCTGTCCCTAGTGGACTACAGCCTACTTATCTATGCAGCGGCTGACAATATCGCCCTCACCAGAATCCAGACCTTGATAAATAAGGCCTGCATGCTCCTGACCAGCGCATTCCTCTGCACTCATACTTGCCTGCTGTATTCCACCACCAACCTGCTAACCTTGGAGGAGTGCCTATGCTACTAAACCTGCTTACTTGCCAAAAAATCCCTGCTAGGACTCTTCCCCACCAGGGGTCACCGCGTCCCTGCGGCTTGCATCCCCATCTGTTGCCACCTATAACTCAGTTAAGGCCACCTTTCTGGTGCCCGGTACCAAGACCTCCCTACCTCAAAGGTCCTTCCACTACCGCACCCCCACATGGTTCAACTCCCTCCCACCCTCTGTCACTAAGTCTACCAAAATTGGTCCCTTTAAAGTCGCTCTCTGTAACTACCACTTTGGTGCCTGAAGCTGTAGTTGCCCTTAATCAACCTAATGTTGGGGTCCCTCCCCATTTCTGGCCCATAGCCTTGATAATGTCCGTTTGACTGCTTCCCCCCTTTTTTTTCTTTTCCTCACCCCTGTTCAACCCCCTTCCTCATAGCTATTTCCCCAGTATGACCAGGGTTGTGACCTTTACTATTGTTATACTTTATACGATTGCTATTTACTGCATGTAACTTTATTCCATAAACCACTCTTATATAGTGTTCTTTTGTTATCTGTATTGTACCTGTATGTTGCCACTGTTATATGTCACACTGTAACCATGTCTACCCTCCCTGCGAAGAGGTGCTTTTGTAAATGAGTCCCTGACTCAAAGGTTGTAAATCTGACTTTCAAAAATAAATAAATAAAGTAGGCCAAGGGCATGACTTGAGAAGACTGAGAGTGATGCCCAAGGTTTGAAACAGGCTGAATGTCTCCCCCAACACTTGGCACAGTTGGTCTTCTGATGAAGCTGTGATAAGCCAATCATCCAGGTAAGGGTAGACATAACGACTCTTTCTCCTGAGAGCTGCCTACACTTCTGCTAGGCACTTGATAAAGACCCTTGGTGCAGATGACAGGCTGAATGGTAATGCCCTGAGCTGGTAGTGCTCTCCTTGGAAAATGAAGTGGAGATACTTCTGGTGGGATGGCAGGATCTTTATATGCATGTAAGCATCCTGCATGTCCAGGGAGCAGAGCCCGTCTCTTTGATGTATCATAGGTAACAGGCTTGCCAGTGTCACCATTCTCAACCTTCTGTACTTGATGAAGGTGTTCAGCTGGCTTTGATCCAGGATGGGATGGAGGTCCCCTGTCTTCTTCAGGACTAGGAAGAAATGAGAGTAAAACCCCCTGCCCCTTTGATCTGGGGGTACTTCCTGAATTGCTCTTCTCTCGTGCAATGCCTATATTGCTGCTAGCAGGAGCACCGCATGGGAGAGGGAGCAGTGGGAGGGAAGTGGTGGGCTGTCTGGTGAAATCTGGATGAACTCCAGAGAGTACCCCTTTTTGACAATCTGGAGGACCCATTGGTCTGTGATACTAGACCATCCTGATCGGTAGAGGGAGAACCTCCCTCATACAGCCTTCCTTTGTACCTCAACCAGAGGAGAGAAGGCTGGCAGGGACTAATGGTGTAGTGGGGGGGCAGGCAAAGGTGGTCTGGCTGTTTTGACACTTTTGGGACCCTGGGAACCTGAAGTCAAGTGAGGGCCCTTTTCTCTTGAATCGCTCTTTTTGCTTTTGCTGGCATCTGCCTTGTTGTCCCTGGCTCTTGCAAAAGGGGCAGCATCGATTTGTGGGTGGCTCTGACTTGTACATTCTGTGTGTATCAAACACTGCCTTGCCTGAATCCCTGTTATTAGCTTCTCTGTGTCTGTGCTAAAAAGGACAGGTCCTTGAAAGGATGTGTCCAGTATGGCATCCTGCAAGTCTTGGCGGAAGCCAGAAACCCACAACCAGGCATGTCTCCAAGCGACATTGCAGAGGGACTGGAAGGAAAAGTATCTCTCTTTGCAGATGACACAAAGATCTGCAACCGAGTTGATACACAAGGTGGGGTGGAAAGGATGAGAAGGGACTTGGCAAGGTTGGAGGAATGGTCAAATGTATGGCAGCTTAGATTCAATGCTAAGAAGTGCAAGGTAATGCATCTGGGAAACAAAAACTCAGGGTAAGAGTAGACAATGGGGGTGAGATACTAACAACAACAAAATTGGAAAGGGGCATGGGGGTAGTCATATCAGATGACCTAAAGGTGGGAAAGCAATGTGAGAGGGCAGTAAGGAGGGCTGGGGGGATACTGGGATGCATAGGGAGAGGCATCACCAGTAGAAAACAGGAAGTTGTTCTCCGTCTGTACAAACAGCTGGCGAGACCCCATCTGGAGTACTGCTTGCAGTTCTGAAGACCCAATCTCTGCAAAGACATAAACAGGATGGAGGCAGTCCAGAAGAGGGCAACTAAAATGGTGCAGGGTCTGCACCTGAAGACATATGAAGAGAGACTTAAGGAGCTTAATATGTATAGCCTCGATGAGAGGAGGGAGAGGGGGGACATGATAGAAATGTTCAAGTACCTCAAGGGAATCAACAAAGTCCAAGAGGGTAGCATCTTTCAGAAAAAGAGGTGTGCAAGAACAAGGGGGCACAATTTGAAGATGGGGGGTGGCTCAGAGGTAATGTAAGGAAGTATTTTTTCACAAAGAGGGTTGTGGATGCATTGAACGGCCTTCCGGAGGAGGTTGTGGAGTCAAAAACAGTGGTGGAATTCAAGCATGCACGGGACAGTCATAAGGCAATTCTAGGGGGTGGGGGTGGACGTAGGAAGAAGTAGGCTATTGGTTAACTAGGATCTGCAGCTTATCCATTAGGTAGGGAAATGGGCAGACTGGGTGGGCCAAGCGGTCCTTATCTGCTGTCAAATTCTATGTTTCTATGTTTCTTTGTTTCATGCATACTCTTGTTGCTGCTGCCCTGGCTGCCATGTCTGCAGAATTGTAAGAGCTCCACAGTACATGCCTGCCAACACTGATTCCTGACTGGATGACAGACATGAGCTCTGACTTGCCATTCGAGTCCAGTTCAGCCTTCACTAAATCCAAAGCTTTGCCCAAAGGGACTTTTGATACATGACCATATGTGCCAAAAAATTCAGTAACCTGACAGTATAGGTGGCCAAGGAGTAGACCTTGCAGCCCATCTGGTCCAGTTTCTTTGACTCTAGATCTGGAGGCTCAGAGCTCATGTGCCTCGGTTGTTGCGCTCTGCCATGTGCTGCCATGAGCATCACAGAGTCCATCCTTGGCTGCTCACTAAGATGGGGCTCCCTTTTCAGTATTTTACAAAGCCAGTCTGCTTTTCCGGGCATGGCTGCCATAGTAGACGGGTACTTCCAGGCTAGCTTTGTGACGTCCTGGAAGAGTTCAACAAGTGGGGGGATGACCAGAGGCATTGGGTCATTTGCCCCAAGGAACCTTGCATGACAGTGATGGTCTGGGTCATGCTCCTCTGTGTCCCATTGGTTCAGAGCCTGGATGTGTCTCATCACATCCAGGAAGGACAGATCATCCAGAGGCTATCATGGGGAATCCTTTTTGTGATCCAGAGAGGGTAAGGGAAATTCATCCTCTCAGTAGTCTAAGGAAGAGTCTCCTGAATCCTCCACCTGAGGAGGAGTGTGGACATCCCTCTGAGGAGGGAACTGATGATGGGTGTCTTCTCAGACCACTGGGAGCCAGCGATCCCTGGCCATCATCCCCAGATGACAGATGATCTGGCATCGGAAGAGGTCATCTGGGTTTCTGAGGAGAGGGCTCTTTGGGTGAGATTGGGATGTGGGATAGTTCCCTTGGTGGGGGTAGCAGTCCTGCTTGATGGTGTTACACCAAGCGTTGAAGAGGCCCCTACCTCCACCAATGGTATGACTGATGGTGGCGGCGTGGTAGGGATGTTCAAGGGGCTTGGCGTTGGTCCTTGAGGTGCCAGTGCTGGGACCTCAGGCTCCTTGCCTTCGGGAGTCTTGATTGTTGGGGCTGGTGGGGCCATATCCAGAAGTGCCAAGCCTCTATGTGGTCTGGCATCTGGCTTCTTGGGAGGAGGCAGAGGTGGAGGGGATGACCAGTTATCTGTAGGCCTGGGTGTCCAATCCTTAGGGGCGCTAGGCATCTGATCTGACACCCATTCTTTTGGTGCAGACTGCCCCTTTGGTGGGGGTGCCTGGTCCATATCCAATGCCGAGTTGTAGTGGCCCACAGTCTGTCGACCTTCCGAGGCCAACATCATCCAATGTTCAGGCGGGGGAGGGATTTGATATCTAACAACCTCCTGGAGTCTAGGTGAGTTGTCTGACCCCTTGTGTCTGTCAGACGATCCTGAGGACTTTTGGGCAGCAGAGTCTGCTTTCTCACCCGAAGAAGATGCCTGTCCTTCTGGCTTCAACCCAAGGATCTGCTTGTGGGGCCTAAAAGCCAGGGACATGGGGGCAGATGATCACCTGTGACTTGAAGACTCCTTGCCTTTCAAGTGAGAGGAGGCAGTAGTCTTCTTAAAAGAAGTCCCAGTAATAGTCATTGAACTGCATGGAACAGATTCCAGCCTCCCACCGGAGGTGGAAGAAGCAGAAGGCTTGTGAGGGGACCTAGGGCAGGACTCTGACCTGGCTCTCTCCTTATCCTTGTGGTGGTGTTTCCCTCCTGATCTTTGGGGGAGGAATCCCTAGCTGAAGAGGAAGAGCTATGTCCCGAATGGGTCCTCTGCATGGCGGCCACTTGTTGTTTCAGCAGGTAGGCCTTGAGTGTCTTGAGGAAGCGGATGCAGGTCTTGTTGTTGAATTTCTGTCAGTGCGGGCAGTCATCTGGCTGGTGGTTTGGGCCTAGGGCAAATCAGGCAAGTGGAGTGGCCCTCCTTCACCAGGATCTGTTTGCCTCATGCACACTTTGACTTCCACACGGTGAGAATGAAGACATGCACTAGAACTTAAAAAATTACCAAATGTAAAGAACTAATGAACGAAAACTGTGAGAGGTGCAAAATGGTGATTGACTGTAAAAGAGGCATCCATGGAGTCGATATTAGTGGGTTAACAGTGGGAAAAGAACTGAGGTGGTGCTGGGGGACCACCCTTTTATACCAAAGGGACATCAGGGTGGAGCAGATGTCAGGGGGCGGTCCCCAGCCTATACTGCAAGCTAGATGTTTTCTGTGTGGTCCTAGTGCCTGGTGGCATAGTCCTAATGGTGTTATCTGCAAGCGCTCCCCCTAAAACTAAAATCTGGGATTACTTCCAAAAAGACCAATGAGTTCACAGAATCCCTGCATGTTCTTGCTATTTCCTTGAATCTGTTCTATACCACCCCCCACCTGCTAGCTCATTGATTACAAGGTATATAATCAAGTCAGACTTCCTCCTGTCTCCCTCACCACCTCCTTGATCTTAACTGTTCCTCTCCCAGCCTCCATTTCCAGCATGCAAGCTACCAGTGTATTATTCCGTGGACCCCCCTTCCCCCCCCACTCTATACCCTTTTTACTGAATCCCTGAAGACCACTACCTTTCTGTTGCCTGTGTCTGCACACCAACCCTCCTTCATCTCTTCATAAGCTTATTGCCCCCACCCCAGTACCTCCTTTTCCTTTGCTGGAGTCACCCCATGTGTACCAGCAGCCCCCTTCTTTCTTCCTCGCCTTCTTGATTCCCTCTCCTGGTTGCCCATCCTTGTTCCCATTATGCCTTCTCCATTCCCTCCTGTAACTCTACCTTCCTCATTGTTCTCCTCTCACTTCTGGCTCCTTCCCCCCACTTTGCCCTCTTGAGCTACTCTCCTCCCTCTGCCCCTTGGGTTCCACTCCTTGTTTCACCTTCTAAGATACTCCCTTCTCCTCCCCACCCCCTGCTTCCAACCTACATCCTTGTGGTTCCCCGGCCCTTTCCCCTCCTGTAGTCCCTTGTTTCCCTTTATCTGCCAGTACTGTATATCTGTTAGATGTAGGTATCTCAACCGCAGAACTCTGTTCCCTTCATCCTTCTTAGAATAGATCCTCTCACCTCCTGTTCCTTATCACCCACCATTCCGCCTCCTTGGTTCTGCCAGTTTTGTACATTTCCTGATGATGGCATGTCCTCAGCCCCTGTGTAACTCCTTTATTTTCTGCCCTATGCCTGCTATCATGGTGCCCCTGAGCAGCTACTACCTGCCCTATCGGCCCCAGCTGACACTCTCTGTTCCCCCCTCTCCTGCATTCCAACTCACAGCTAAGCCACTGCACTCTCTACTTAATTGTTCTAGGCTCCTGCACACTGGGCACCTCCCTGTTTTCCACAATATCTCTATAAAGACTGTGGCTCTACATCCAGTACAGCTTGCAATCCTTCCTCTGCTGACTTGTCTGTTATGTCTTCCTGCTTCCCTCCATCTCTCCCCTTGCCATCTGTTCTGCTGTCTGTAAACATTCCTAGTTAGCCCCCCACATTTTCTGTATGAGGCCTATCCCAACCTCACTAACACCAGTGTGGTGACCTAGGCCAAGTCATTAGCCCTCCCTCAGCCTCCCTTGCTCAGTGTCCTTCTGCCACCCGATCCCCACAAACCCTCACAATCTCCACACAATTCACATTCCCCTCAGCATTCCCCAGCAACGTAAATTCAGATAAAACAAGAAGTAGATCCATATGACGGACCCTCAGTTCTGAAATGCACAAAACACCCTCCAATGAGTTTCTGAAACAAATTCTCCTTCCTAATATGACAACCCCTTTGGTTTAACAACCCTGAATGCACAACCTAAAAAAACCCCACAGTAACACCTTGCACTACTAGTTAAGACAAACCTCAGTAACACACAATTTAAAACGCCTTCTACTGCATTTTTTAAGCAGATTCTTCCTCCAAGTATGTCAACCCTCAGTTTAACAATCTTGAATGCACCAACCACAGAAATACCCTTGATACCCTGGCAGAAATACAATCTCCAAACCAATTTTAACAGATAAAGAAAGGTACTTATGCACAGTTTCTGGTGCCCTGAGCTCCTTTCCCTGCCTCTGACCACTGTCCCTGGAACTCAACTCTCTACTCAACTGTAGATCAAATTGTCTGCGTTATGTGTTTACTCCTATATTTTTCCTTCTGTAAACAGGAAGTTGTAACCAATCATAATAATCATAATTTTTCTTCATGAGAAACAGATACACCATTAAATCAGGGACACATTTAAAATGGTTTCCAATGGGTTGTTTCCAGTTGTGTCATGGAAGTACATTAAAGAACAACTCTTAAATAAAAAAGCTGAAAACCACTAGATTTACACCAGTTATATTTTAACTTTATTGTTTCTAGGTTTTTTTGTACTGTCCTCTGTTGTTGGTCTACTAAATATTGCAGATAATTCATGACTTTTTCATTGAGTCTTTCAAATTATATCTGACTGCTTACCTCACAGGTACTGTTTGTGACCACAGTCTGTTGTCATGGTGAGCAACATAATGTCATAAACAAAACCAATGTGAGGTTAACTGGGGGAGGCAAGTGTTTTCATACAAACATTTTAGATAGACTACCAAGATATGCTCTAAAATTTGGAATGATAGTGGTACACCACATGCCGGCCCACATTAAGCAGCATGGGTGTAGAAGGCTCAGCTGGCAGTGGAGGCTGCTCCTGCCGAGGACCAGACATGTACACTGACAAAGCCATGTTCTCTTGTTTGAGGACAAAGAACACCAGGGTCTGCAATGTCAGTTCCTTGACCTTGCCTGACAGCTAGTCAACAGGCTCAAGGGAAAATCTCCATGGTCTGTCCGACCAGAGTCAATGTTTTCTGGCTCAAAAGGGGAACCGAAGAGCCCTAGAACTGCCTGACCTACCCCTTGACTGAAAGGTGGTTGACTGCCATCGAGTGGTTGGGCAAGTCAAGGGATCGGGAAGACCTTGATCTTGCCTATTTCATATTTAAGACCAGTGACACTTTCTGCTTAGAACCATGGTGTGTAGGGCTCTCCCTCAGGGTCTGGTGGGGCAAAACACATGTCCCAGAAGCCTCCAGTGAATGACCCTCTAAGTCTGGCTCCAGGAAGGAGGTGACCTGTTCTTCCAGTGGAAAGAAATATCTGACATCACAGTACAAAGTTGGGAGACATACTGCCTGGATGGTGAGTGAAACTTAGCTTAAAAATGTCCAGCAAATTAGACTGTTACAGTGGAAATGATAGAATGCTGATAGTGAAATAAATCCATGACCTAATAGAAAACATTACTTACTGTAATAATCTTGTTTCTTCAAGGGATCCCTCAATATTCTTGATTATAGCAGTTAGCCAGCTGTATTCAGCTGGCCCTGGAGGAGGAGATTAAGTAAATGAGAAAACTAAACTACAAATCGGATAGTAGTAAAAGATTACTGCCTGTAGGTTGTGCTGTTTGCTAATCAGATTCTTTTCGAAGCTAAAAGGGGCAGAAGGCCCTACTCTAAACTCTACGCCTAAAGAAAAAAGAAAAATCTACAAAAAGAGAACCCAAAAAGCACTGAACTGCCCAAGGCAAACAATAAAACATTGCATGAACCATGAAGCCTTTTCCCCAAAGTGCTGCTCTACAAGAAAACATTTGGCCAGAGTAAAGGACTGAAGAATCTCAAACAGAAAGATTCTGTGCGGGGAGAATGGGTGATAGGTCAAGTATACTGAGGAATCCCTTGGAAGAAACAACATTACTATGGCAAGTAATTTTTTCTTCTCAACCCAGGAATCCATCAGTATTCTTGACTATAGCAAATTACAAAGCAGTGCATTTGGGAGTAGGGAACAGAACCTACTTCAGAAACAGATTCTGCAGAACTGCTGTGTCAAATCTGGTGTCTGATCTAGAGGTATGCAGACCCAAGGGCGACACCAACACAGCAACATAGCTTGCTGTCAGCAAAATTGACACTTTGCCAACAGGTCTCTGTGTTGGTGCACCTGAGACAGGGCACACTGTCTCCTGGTCCTTCACCCCCTTCCCCGAATCAACTCCAACTAGAGTTGATAATCCATAATGCAGGGGGTGCAGGGCAGAGCCCCCCTCAAGAGTTTCAGAGGCAAAGCCCCGATAGAAAAATAGAACCGAAGATATTACAGATTTATGTGCTGCCCTCAACTTGCGGCCCACATAAATCCTACGACTGAGATGCCGTCGACAAAGTGTTGTTGAACCGGCATTGTAGATCCTGATCTAGACTTTACATTTAAGCAATAGTGCTTTGTGTAGTATGTAGTTTTCCAAGTGTCTGCTTATCAAATATCAAGCAATGGAATTTCTCTTTGAGCATCCACTGCAGCTGCAGTGCCCCGGTAGAGTGGGCCCTGAGGCCTTGGGGAGGCTGCTTGGAAGCATTATAGTAACACAATTGAATGCAGGAAACTATCCAATGAGAGAAAGTTCTCTTAGAAGCTTGCCTACCTTCGTCTACCTAGCCACCGATAAGGAAAAGCTGGGTATGAGAGGCCCTGAGCTCCTCAGTGCACTCCAGATAGTAGGTCAGTGTCCCTCTTAACATCCAGACTATGAAGCCTGCATTCACCTGGGGTAGATTTCTCTGTAAAGAAGATGGGTAGAGAGATAGATTGGTTGAGGTGGAACTCTGAAACTACTTTGGGAAGTAATTTCCTATTGGTTCTGAGAACCACTTTGTCTTTGTGGGAGACGATGTAGTTAGATTCAGTACAAAGAGCCTGTACCTCTGAAATTTTTCTGGCAGAAGTAATCGCTGCAAGGAATATTGTATTCCAGGTAACATACTTTAAGTCTTCTGTAGCCATAGGTTCGAATGGGGCATCCATTAATATGGTTAAACAAAGGTTCAAATCCCAGGGAGTGATAGTTTCCCTAAGTGGGAACTGAAGATGCAGCAGACCTTTAAAGAATTTCTTAAAAATGGGGTGAGAAATAAAGGATTTCTCTTTGCCAACTGAAAGGTAAGCTGAAACTGCTGCCAGGTGAACTTTCAGAGAGGAAGCTGTCAGGCCAAAGGCCTGCGTGAGTGCACAAGTAATCCAGAACAGAGGACAGACTTGACTGCATGGACTGAATTCATTTTTCTTACACCAGAAAGAAAAGCTCTTCCATTTAGAAGCATGAGTTATTTTGGTTCTAGGCTTTTTAGTCAATCTGAGGATTTTCAGAACCTGCTCTGTACAATGAGAGTCTAGAAACTCTAGCTCCTCAAGAATCACGCCATGAGATGGAGTGACTGGACACTGGGGTATGGAACTGCCTTCTGGGGCAGAGTCAGGAGACTGTGACTGGGAGGCAGACAATAGGCCACTGGACCAATAGTCAGAGAAGCTAGTGGTACCAAGGCTGTCTCACCCAGTCCGGGGCTATTAGGATCATTGTTGCAGGCTGGTTCCTGAGTTTGAAGAGCACTCTGAGAGTCAGAGGAAATGGATAAACGCATACAGGAACACTGTAACTGGTACCTACCTGTTTGGGGTCCACTTCTGGTGGCCCAGGCTGATATGGCTCAGAGAGTCTGCAAGGACACTGTCTTTACCTGGCAGGTGAATGGCAGTTAGCTGCATGTCCAGAGAGTAAGCTAGCAGCCAAATCCTCATTGCTTCTGTGCAGAGTTTTGAGGATTTTGCACCCCCCTGTTTGTTGATGTAGAATATTGTGGTAATACTGTCTGTTCTACCCTGGAAAGAGAGACCCTTGTGCTGGGGACAAAGGCTTTTATGGCCTGGGTACTCAGCTCTGTGCTCAAGGAGGTTTATTTGACAGTTGGATTCTTTGGGGGACCATACTTCACTTATGACTGTCCTCTGGATGGACCCCACAACCTAGGAGGGAGGCATCTGTTGTGACAAACTTGGAGGGCTCACTCTGCTGGAAGGGAACCCTTTCCCTGACATTTTGCCTGTCTTTACATTGGTCCACAGCTTGCAGAAGCGTCTTTGTTACTGGAATTAACTTTGAAAGGGAGTCTCTTTTCTGAGATCAATGCACCCTGAGGTGGTATTGGATGTCCCTCATTTGGAACCTGGCAACTGAAACCACTGCTGTGGTAGAGCCCATGTGGTCTAGTAACCTAAGGAAGTGTCTGGCTGGCCTTGGCTGGCCTAGCACAAACAATCAGATGAACTCTAGTATTTAGACTGGTTCCAAATTATACTTCTGCAAGTTTATCAGGAACCCCAGGGACTGCAGGGTGAACTGAATAAGCTTTAGGGAGCCCTTGAGCTGTTGCGGAGACTTGCCTGCCATGAGTCAGCAGTCCAGTTAAGAGAAAATGAGACATGCTGTCTCCTGAGGTAAGCTACCATTGCAGCCAGGCACTTTGTGAAAACCCTTGGTGCTGTGGTACAGCTGAAAGGCAGGACTGTAAACCCGCAGTGCCCAGAAGGCATGCTGAATCTGAAGTACTTTCTATGTGAAGGCCATATTGGAATGTGAAAATAGGCATCCCTGAGGTCTGGGGGGTTAGCCAGTCTCCCTGCTGCAAGGAAGGAATAACCACTGACAGGGTGACCATTTTGAACTGTGCTTTGCGCAGATGCTTGTTTACGTATCTAAGGTCAAGAATTGGTTACCAGTCCCCATTTTTCTTCAGAATGAAAAAGTATCTGGAGTAGAGACCCTTTCCCCACTAGGAGGGGTACGCTCTTTGCTGCATTTTGTGACAGGAAGTACTTTACCTCTAACTCCAGCAAAATCTTTTTTGTTTGGGTGAATGGTCTGAAACTTCTGTGTCCTTGCTGAGTGGCCAATTGTGGAGGTAGTGGGTGAGCCTTCATTCTACTGGGAGATCCAACCTGGAAATTCCCATCAGAGGTTTTGTTTGGACTGTGTTTTTGAGGAAGGTGTAGAGTCAGCATGCTTCAATGTTCTTCTGCCACTTCCTCTAAAGAAACCTTTCATTTGAGAGTAGTCCATTGCCATAGACATGGGCACTGGATAGAAAGCTATTTGGCAGTAACCCCTGCCTCTGGCACCCCTTCCATGGAGCTTATAGGAAGTGGAGTTTTTTTGCTTCACTGCATTGCTCTTGTATTCATCCACCTTATTCATATAGACCTCAGTTTTATCCTCAAAAAGTGATTTGTTCTCACAGGGAAAATCCATGACCTTACTCTGAGTATCCTGAATATGGTTAGTAATCCAGAGCCAAGCAAATATCCTAAGACAGATAGCTTCTGCCATTGCTCTGGAGGCAGGGGTGTTCAAATCAAAACTTTTTTGACTAGCCCAGCTATGACTATAGCTGAATTTTCACTTGCCCCTATTCATCACAATGAAATTAGTCCTCTTTTTATACTTGCCCTTCAAGGAAATTTACTTGCCCCAGACAGGGGGCAAAAGGGTTTGCACACCTCTGCCTGGAATGGTGTCTTTTTTGTATCTACAGCAATGTGAAACTTATACCTGGAGACATCCAGGGCAGCCCCTGCTGTTTTGGACAGGTCCTGAGCAATGTTGCCAGGGAGTTTCTGGCTAATATCCAAAACAGCATTCCATAGAACTATTTTGTACTGTGCTGAGTGTGCCATATATGTGACCAGCTGAATCAGCAAGGAGGCTGTAGTATAAGATTTCTTGCCCGTGGCATCCAGTTTTCTGGACTCTTTGCAGGAGGCTGTGATGATAAGGGTGCTTTAGCCTTGTCACAGGCTATGACTTGAACCACACCTTTGTGATCATGATGTGTATAAAGGTAGTCAGCATTATTCTTATGAAGCTGGTACTTTTTATTTTCTTGTCCACCCCTGGGATGGATGCTAGGCTTTGTAGCAGTTTAAAAGTATCAATGTGAAGGGACTTGTGGACTGGCAAAAGCAATTTATTAGTGGAAGGAGACCCATATGTCTAAAAAGTCTGCCTCCTCATCCTCTTCAAGTGGCTTCTTGAATAGAGAGGTTAAGGGGACAAAGGCGTAGTGAGAAGTGAAATTCCCAGTCGGGGGCCTAGCCTAGCACTATCCCATCCTCCTGCTTCTCTTCATTTTAATTATAATAAAAAACCTTGACCTAGATCAAGGAGCTGGGGTAGATGGCCCAAGTGGGCCTATGAACAGGTTGCCCATAGCCTGGAACATCTTATACATTTGCCAAGCCTTTGTCAACTCCTCAGTAGAAGGCATATTTTGATTTGTCACTGGCATCTTCCTTTGCCTTTTGGCAGAAAGGGTAGCAATATGTTTTTCTTTTTTCTTTTTTTTTTTTTTTTTGGCAAACACTGACTCAGAAACCTGCTCAGAATGTCTCTTATGTTTGACTTGGTCGACATAATTTTTATCAGACTTATTTTCACTGGGGTCCTTAGAGGACCTACCTCTATATTTGTTATGGGAAGAAGTCCCCTCCTCAACAGGCTTAGTAGATAGGGAGGGATATTGAGAAGCCATATTTCTGATCTTTATTCAACTTTTATTTATTGAATACAAGGCAAATAATAAAAACTTGTACTCAGAGGAAAAAACAGCAAGATCGTGATTGTCAGCAGGGACCATGATTAAAAAAAATTAAGCAGAATTTTATAAAAACAATGTAGCTCCATCTCAGTTTAAAAGTCTGTCTGGTAGAGAATAAAATTTAGGAGACTGAAAAAACATTTCCCAAAGGGAGCTAAAAATGCATACCAATCTGTCCCAAGCACTTTGGAACTATAAAAATGATTCTCAAAACTAGGTCACAAAAAGAAAAGTTGAAAATCATGTACACAATCATGTACAAGTGGAAAATCATGTACACAAATGCTCACAGCCTGGGAAATAAGATCCCAGACCTGCAGGCAATAATGTCAGAGGCTAAACTGGACATAGTAGCAATTAGTGAGACGTGGTTTACCAGTAACCACACTTGGGAGACTCTGTAGTACCTGGCTATGTATTGTTCAGAAGAGACCGAGGTGCAAAAGGGGAGGAGTGGCCCTGTATGTTAATGAAAATATCAAAGCTACAGAAATTCAGAATACACATAAGGAGCCAGAAGAACTGTGGGTCACCCTGGAAACAGGAAATGGGACAGCCATAAGAACTGGGGTTGTCTACAGGCCCCAGACCAGAGGGAGGACATAGACACATTACTGTTAGAAGATATACAAAACATGACAGCTAAAGGAGAGTTCTGATAATGGGAGACTTAACATGCCAGATACAGATTGGTCAATACCAGCAGGAACATCTGCCAGAACTAGACTCATAGTGGATTCCTGCAGGGAGGGCCTCAAACAACTGGTACAGCAACCCACAAGAGACAGGGCTATCCTAGATCTAGTACTGACTAACAAAGAAGGGATCACAGATCTCCAGGTAGAAGGTCACCTGGGGCCAGTGACCATCACATGGTATGGTTCAATTTGGCTACTACATCTAAATCATCCCATTCCAAGGCAAAAATATGGGACTTCAGAGGAGCTGACTTTGATAAGATGGTCAACAGAGTTAAGCTAGCCTGGCAAAAAGAAACACAGGTGAGGAGGTACAGGCAAAGTGGGCAAGCATTATGATACAATACTTGAAGCAACATCCCATTGTGTTAGACAGAAAAGGAAGTGCAAAGAAGAAGGAAACCACTTTGGTTCTCAAAACAGTAGCAGAAAAGGTCAGAGCCAAAAGGCTGGCCTTCAGAAAATATAAGGAACACAGCGGGATGAAGATAGGGGGCATACCAAACTGCCCTAAGGGAAGCAGGTAAGGCAGTAAGCAGGCAAAGTCCCAAACTGAGGAAACATTAGCACAAACAGTAAAGAAGGTGACAAGACTTTCTATAGATACATTAGTGAAAGGAGAAAGTCCAGAGGGGGTATTGCTAAGCTTAATGGAGAAAAGGAGCATGTGAGGAGGAGGATCCTGTAAAGGCATCTATCCTAAATAGATACTTTTGCTCAGTATTCACTGAAGAGAAGGTAGGGCGGGGCCCACAGCTCAGCATCATGGACACAGGTGGAGAGGAGGTGAGCACTACTCCCTTCACAAAAGAAAGGGTCCTACACGAGCTTGCTAAGCTCAGGGTGGATAAGGCAATGGGACCTGATGGCATACATCCCAGGTACTTAAGGAGCTAAAGGAGGAACTAGCAGAGCCATTAGCAGAATTGTTTAGTGAGTCTCTGAGCACAGGAGAGGTCCCAGAAGACTGGAGAAGGGCTCATGTGATCCCACCCACAAGAGTGGTAGCAGGGAGGAGGCGGAACCACAGACCGGGTCAGTCTTACCTCAGTAGTGGGCAAGATTATGAAGCACTCCTTAGGAAAGGATAGTGCACCACCTGGAATCCATAGGGCACAGGATCCAAGACAGCATGGGTTTACAAAGGAAGGTCCTGTCAAACTAATCTCATAGATTTCTTTTGACTGGTAACCAGAGTGGTGGACCAAGGGGAGCAGTTGATGTCGCTCACCTTGACTTCAGCAAAGCTTTTGGACACTGTTCCACATAGAAGATTGATAAACAAGCTTGTGGTAGGCTCAGGGTGGGTCAGAAGTTGGTCAACTGGTGGCAAACTGGTTGACTGGCAGAAAACAGAGAGTGGTGGTAAATGGTATACAGTCAGAAGAGATGCAAGTCACAAGTGGGTACCTCAGGGATCAGTCCTGGGGCAGTCCTATTCAACATCTTCATTAGTGACCTAGCAGATGGACTAGAGGGTAAGGCTTGTCTGTTTGCAGATGACACCAAGATCTGCAACAGAGTAGATGATCCAGATGGGGTGGGCAGAATGAGAAGAGATCTGGATAAACTAGCAGAATGGTCAGAAGAGTGGCAACTGGGATTTAATGCAAAGAAGTGCAAAATCATGCACATAGGAAGAGAAACCCTGAAGCCACTTATAGGCTGGGAGGGAGTTGCTAGCAGTCACAAAGGAAGAAAGAGACTTGGGCATCATCATCACTGATGACCTGAAATCATCAAGCAGACCTCTAAAGCAGTAGGTAAGCTAGGGGGTGTTAGGGTGTATTAGTAGGGTATCACAAGTCGTAAGAGGAGGTAATAATCCTCTGTACAAGATACTGGTTAGGCCCCATCTGGAGTACTGCGTGCAGTATTGGAGGCCACACCTTCACAAGGACATTAATTCAAATTGAGGCAGTCCAGAGAAGGGCAACCAAAATGGTGCAGGGACTGCATCAGAAGACATAGAGGACAGATTAACGGAGCTCAATATAGTACTCTTGAGCAAAAGGAGGAGAGAGGTGATATGATCGAGACATTTAAACACCTTAAGGGCATAAACAAGGTGAAAGAGTCTATATGTTTAAATATAAGAAAAATAGCATGACAAGAGGACACAGCATGAGATTAGAGGAGGTCCGATTAGGGGGAATGTGAGGTAATTTTTTTCACAGAAAGGGTGGTAGATGTGCTGGAATGGCTTACCACAAGAAGTAGTGGCTATGAATACAGTGCAGGGCTTCAAACAGGCATGGGATAGGCATAAGGGAGCAATACAAATGACTATGAATAGATAGGTCACTGACATCGCAAAGGGCCGGCGGCACATTTATAAGGTAGAAAAAGAAATGGGCAGACTCAGATGGGCCTTTAATGTCCTATTCGTCATTGAACTTCTAATATGTTTCTATGTTTCATGTTTCTATGAAAGTAAACAAGTTTTCCCTAAAATGGTACAAAATAGTAGAAAGTGAGTTTAAAATGACAAAAATGATTTTTTACTTCAGAAAATGTAGTTTCCAGTCAGCGTATTGTAATGACCTGGTTTTTAAAGCACTCAACTTAGCTATCATTCCTGGGCCTCGGTCCTCCCTGAGTACAATTCATGAGGGGCCAGCCTTTCGCTCTGTATTGGAACAGGCGCGCTCAGTGCCTCCACCTGGGGTAGTAGTTTGAAATACCTGGAAAATAAATTCAAAGTTAACAGCATCCAAAGAAAATTATTGTAGTTGCCCCCACAGTACCTTCTCCATACAGTAACAATTTCCACCTTTCACAAAAGCCACTGCACCAGAATGTATCATTAACACTTAACAGGTTTTATTTTGGGAGTGGGGGGGGAGGAGAAAAAGAGCATAACACTTCAGTAATTGTTGCATCACTTTTACCCCACACAAATCTCTTCCTCCCACCTATGGATGCATCTGTTTTCCTTTTGGCAGCAGCCCAAAAGTCTCTAAAGTCCCAAGGTGGGTGCCACACCGCAGATGCTAGAAGAGCAGAGGATCTTTCATTGTGACCCAAATAATTTTTAGCAAGTGCAAATCTTTTGACATTTGATCAGACAGTCCTGCCCAGGATTTAACCCCATTGATTTTTTACTAGTTGTATCACTTATGAAAGCTTCCCCAAAACCGCAGCCCGTGGTACTTGCAGTTCTGCTGATTGCTAAGGGAATTTTGCAGATACTTAAAATTGCAATACATTTCTGGTTCTAGGAGTAATGGTTGAAACTCAAAGTCATGGGTTGTAGATAGGATGAAGCTGGTCTTCACTCGCCAAGCCTTTCCACTCTTCACCCATTGGGGCCTTTGTAGGCAGTCTTCACCTGGCAGGCGTCTAAAACTCTATCTTTCCAGAACTTTCTCTGCCTTGGTACACTGTCTTTCACTATTTATCTTTCTGAACTTTTCTCAGTGTCCAGGTACACATTTCTCACATATTCTTCCTCTATCTGGGCACACATTCTCAGTCTCCAATAAGGAGAAATACCTTTAAGCTTGCACTTTCAAAGTCAGCAGAGCACTGTGGTTTGTTACATATCGACCTATGCAGTCCCTGAAGTCCAAACTTTTCAATGCCCTTTCTGCACTGCAGAAAAGTCCCATTCCTCTTGGGCAATCTCAGAAATCTCACAATTCTACTTCTCAACAGTGGGGCTGCTGCTCCCAGTCACAGGTTCAAATCTTTCAAGCTCCCTCTCTAGAGTGGCATCTCTCCTCAAATCTCAGGGTCCTCTGCAGCAGCAATCCAGCAGAGACTTCACTTGAGCAAGCGGATCACCAAATGACTTTTGCACAAAGGCTCAGTGTAGCTTGTCATTTTGTGTGGCCAACAAGATCGAGGATCAAACACAGTCTTTAAAATGCTCAAACATTTTTCTTCATACAAAATCTTAGCCCTTTAAAGTCATAGTCCCCCACAGTGCTGGAAGCACTGTGGTCTCAGTCACTTACAACTCTCACAGCTGGATGGAGGTGGGTTCTACATCTCTCTTACAGCAGAAGGTTTCACAAACTTCCAATGGGCCCTGGGGGACAGGAGACTGACAACCCCCGGGAAGGCCCGTTCAATCCTGGAAACAACATTGTTCTCATTGTTACTGGAGCATCCTCCTGCAGGAAGGGGTCCTGATGAACTGAACTCAGAATATCAAGTTTCTCAGGTTTTGGGAGCTCTCTCTCTCACTCCTGATTGGTCCACACACTTGTCTTTCCAGAAAAATTAATATTCATCAACCTCCCTCAATGCCCCATTGGCTGTCTAAATGGGCACCAAGAAAAGTTCCAGTTTTTACTCCCAAAAGTCTTTTGGCACTCCCATAAGTCCCTCTGTAGTTTCAGGCCACCTGATTGGGCATAAAAAAGGGTTAGAGGGCAGAAGTATGGCTGCTGAAGTTCAGTCCCAGAAAGTCCTCACATTCAGATACATTTTCCAGCCAAAGCAAACACTTTTCACATTTACTTTCCTAACAGATATGTTGCCTTCCCCTTGCCCGCACACACACTGAAGTAGTTTAACACTCTTTTGCACTTTCCTGCCCATCACTGCTGCTGAAAAACACTGTCCAAGGCAGTAAGAGGGCTTTCATTAATATTCTTGAGCCTTCATTAGTATTCATAGTGGCCCTGATTTCGGTGCTACTGGTGCTCATAAACAAAATCAATTTGGGACTTCTCGGCCCTTGCTCTGCATCTCCTGACCCCATTCAGCTAAACTAGAGGGTCGCAAGCATGGGAGAGGCTTAATTTTGGCTGCCACAGTGGCAAGAAGGAAAGTGGACATTCATAATGGCAGCAAGGATTTACTGTGCTGATACAGCTGTTTAGCCGGCTGCTCTAGAAGGAGGTCACTCAAATGGAATTGACCCAGCATTATTTGATCTAAGTAACTTCCCCAGCCTGGAGGAGTGGAAGGAATGAGTCAGGAAGAAGCTGATTGAAAAGACCAAGGTGTTTTCCTTATCTGAGTGGGATGTCAGATGCATAACAAGGGAGTGACATCATATACGGCTCACGGATGAGTGCCCATTCAGAGAGAGAGAGAGAGAGAGAGAGAGAGATCCAGGCATCTTGCTCCAGGTGATATAGACAATGTGAGAAGGTACCTTCAAGAAATGTTGGGTGCATCATTCGAGAGTCTCAAAGCCCATATGCATCACTCAAAGCCCATATGCATCACTCAAAGCCCATATACATCACCCATAGTAGAGGTGAGGAAGAAAAGTGGGGCCATCAGGATGTGCATGGATTATCCCACACTGAATAAGCGCACTGTGCCAGATCAATATATGATGCAATGAAGACAGGATGCTTTAGACTGCTTAAATGGCAGCCAGTGGTTTTCAGTATTGGACCTAAGGAATGGGTGCTATCAAATTTCCATGTCCCCACAGGACCGGGAGAAGACAGAATTTGTATGCCTACTAGGATTTTATAAGTTCCTGAGGATGCCCCAGGACATTCTGGGTGCCCCTGCCATGTTTCAGCATCTTATGGAAAAGGCAGTGGGGAACATGAAACTGCTGAAGTGTCTGGTGTATCTGGATGACATTATTGTTTTTCGGGAGGACATTGAAAGAGCATTAGCCATGGCTGCTTAAAGTGTTGAATCATCTGGAGGAGTTTAATCTGAAGCTTTCCATCGACAAGTGCCAATTCTTTCAAACCTCTGTTAAATATGTTGAACATATAGTCTTTGCAAAGGGCATCCAGACAAACCCCAGCAAAGCTGAGCCACTCACAACCTGGCCTAAGCCTAAAAACTTGAAAGAACTGCAAAGGCTGCTGGATTTCTGTGGGCACTGGCTCTGTTCATGAAAATGTTGTACCAAACTGTGACATGAGGGGTTCATTTTTAAATACTGAGTATATCATTTTTTTAGGCATTTCAACATGCTATGACCATGCAGTGAAAAGTGCACTATGTTGTGAGATAACTCACTTTGAAATGCCTGAGAAAAATTATCTTTAAATTCTGAATGTTATGGTGGACACCAAGCGTATGTTCCAAATATTATGGTGGACACCAAGCATGCATTTTGAATGTTATGGTGGACACCAAACATGCATTCTGAATGTTATGGTGGACATCAAACATGCATTCTGAATGTTATGGTGGACACCAAGCATGCATTCTGAATGTTATGGTGGACACCAAGCATGCATTCTGAATGTTATGGTGGACACAAAACATGCATTCTGAATGTTATGGTGGACAGCAAGCTGCAGTGCAAGTTCTTAAGTTAACAAATTGACATCTATTTGAGAAACTGTGTGAAAATGTATTTGTTATGATGAGAAATAACAGATGGACACAACTGCAATTCAAGTGCAACCCACTTGCTCTCGTGGGATGTTTATTTCTTCCAATAAAGAAAGAAACATGTTGCAATATGTCTTGCACAGAAAATAAAGAAACATTCTAGTAAGAAACCTAAGTCTCGAATGGTGATAATGTCCCAAACTAATCTATTTCAGTCCATTGCTGTCTTAGCTTTTCATATCTGCTGTGATTATTTGTTGTAATGGTGGTTCAGTTTGGCTTTCTTGCATTCAGAGTTACGGCCCATGAAAGTATGTGTTGCCTGACCACATTCAGTGTCCTGTTTTCTAGGTCATATGTACAATCCATTCACACGTCGCTGCAGAAATTTGACTGAGAAAAGACGTCTCTCTTCCATGAATACTACCACCTGCCCGATATATACAGAAACATAGAAACATATAGAAGTTGACAGCAGATAAGTACCACAAGGCCCATCCAGTCTGTCTATTTCTTTTTCTACCTTATGAATGTGCCATCTGCCTCTGATCTGTCAATAGCCTATCTATTCATACTCATCTGTATTGCTCCCTTATGCCTATCCCATGCCTGTTTGAAGCTCTGCACTGTATTCATATCCACCACTTCCTGAGGTAGGCTGTTCCATACATCCACCACTCTTTCTGTGAAAAAGAACTTCTTCACACTACCCTTTAATCGGCCTTCCTCTAATCTCATTTTGTGTCCTCTTGTCCTGTTATTTTTCTTATATTGAAACATGTTTGACTCCTTTTTACCTTGTTAATGCCTTTAAGGTGTTTGAATGTTTTGATCATATCACCTCTCCTCCTTGCTCTAGGGTATATATATATATTGAGCTCTGTTAATCTGTCCTCATAAGTTTTCTGATGCAGTCCCTGCACCATTTTGGCTGCCCTTCTGACTGCTTCAATTTCAGTTATGTCCTTGTGAAGTGTGGCTCAGTACTGCACAAACAGTATTACTCGAATGGGGCTAACCAGTGTCTTATAAGAGGTTATTACCTCCCTCTTCCAACTTCATGATACCACTACTAATACACCCCAACATCCCCCTAGCCTTACTCTACTGCTTTAGTGGTCTGCTTGGATGATTTCAGGTCATTGGTGATGATGATGTCAAGTTCTTACTTCCTTGTGATTGCCAGCAACTCTCCTTCCCAGCTTCCATAGGTGGCTTTTTAGGGTTTCTATTCCCATGTGCATGATCTGCACTTTCTTTACAGTGTAAACCCCAGTTGCCACTCTTCCAACCATTTTGCTAGTTTATCCAGATCTCTTCTCATTCTGCCCACCCCATCTGATTATCTACTCTGTTGTAGATCTTGGTGTCATCTCAAACAGACAACTTTTCCCTCCAGTCCATCTGCAATGTCACTGATGAAGATATGGAAGAGGACTGGCCCAGGACTGATCCCTGAGATACCCCACTTTAGACTTTCATCTTTCTGACTCTATACCGCCATCACCACTCTGTTTTCTGCCTGTCAACCAGTTTGGCCACCAGTTGACCACCTCCTCACCCACCCCTGAGCCTACCCAGCTTATTAATCAATCTTCTATGTGGAACAATATTGAAAGTTTTGCTGAAGTCAAGGTAGGTGACATCAACTGCTCCCTCTTAGTCCACCACTCTGGTTACCCAATCAAAGAAATCTATGAGATTAGTTTGACAGGACCGTCCTTTTGTAAGCCCATGCTGTCTTGGATCCTGTGCTCCTCTGGATTCCTGTGGAACATGTTTTTGAATAGTACACTGCACAGAATCTCCCAACTTCTATTTTGTCTGGGTTCATCTTTTTCTTTTGAATCGGTGGAAGTACAGGGTGCTGAGCAGTGGTGGAGGGGGTCTGTTGCAGATGCGACTGAAGATGAAAAGGGTTCTGTCAGAGGAGAGATAGAAACACTGTTGGGATCCATCACTGAAGTGCGGGAAGCATCACTGGGGTCTTTTGATGGAGGTGCTGTAGCAGTTGAAGGTTCATTCAGGGGGGTGCCGGAATCCGCATGGGGGTCCATCACTGGAGTTGAGGCACAGGAGTCTATCACTGGATAGCCAGAAGAATTGCTAGGGTTCATCGCTGGAGTTGCAGGTGCAGTTGAAAGATCTAGCAGTGGGGTGCCAGAAGCAGTGTAGGGGTCCGTCACTCAATTGCAGTCATTGCTGTGCAAGGAACAGAGTCTGAGTTCATCCTGTGGGCAAGCTTCAGTACTGTTTCTCACATGTGAAATTGTGAGCCTCCTTACTGTCCATGGTTGTAGATGTTCATTGTTCAGACATGGGCCATCATCAGTTTGGCAGTGGATGCAAAAGCAATGTAAATTTCTACTGGCCACCACACCAGGCACCACAGTCTTCACACTTTGGATCTGTTGAGTTCCAGGGACAGGTTTCACATCTTTTCCTTTTGGCCTTCTTATGCTGTTGTTGGGCACCCAGAAGAAAGTTCTTTGGTAGTGTCTGCACCCCTCAGTTGGAAGTGCTAGTGTTAGATTATCCTAACAGTACACAAACAGCTCTTCCACTGTGGAAATGACTGCACTACATGACACAACAGCCAACATTGCCATTGATTTAACAACATCGCTCTGTCCATCTGAAGGGCCCTGCCCATGCCTTGATCCAAAGTACAACCTTTCAATCGAAAATCCTAATTCTTGGGTAACCATTGAAATTGCATTGAATGCCCGCTTTGATTTATATTGGCTCCCACAGCCATGTGTAAAATGTACCTCCTTTTCTATGATTAGGTGCCAAGTCTTAGTGAGATGTGTGTTGGCCATGTTAACGAAGTGCCAAACTGCATGGTGGTCATGTGTGATGTCCTCTGAAATGAATACCAGGGATTCTGTGATGGTATCTTCACAATGAGCACATTTGTAGTCTGTAACAATGGTTCACTGTAGCCTGTTCATGATGCCAGTGGCAGGATTGGATCTTGTCCTGGTATTTGCAGGCATAGTGTTCAGCAAAGTCCAGCACCATGATAACCCATCCCTGAGGTGGTTTATTATTAAACATTTTGAACTGGTAGTGTTGCCATGCAGCCACATGCAGGTGGTGCCCCAAACACTGAATACCTTCCTTAAGCATGTTGATAAATTGTTGTAGTGTTGTCAGCTTGCTCTTCAGCACTTTTTGGGATGTTTTTGTTTCTAATCCATCTATCTTTTTGGTCAAAGTCATGCTTTCCCACCGATACCACCTTACCATTTCTAACCCATATTTCCTCAACAGTTCCTCTGTATGCTTATCTATTGCATTAACAGTACAGCTGTCGCACACCTTATCCACAAAGTCTCTTCTAAAGAACCTGTTACCGTCTTCCTTTGGACACATTGTCAGCTCCACAGCTTTATATATATTCTGGATTTTGCACTCATTCATTTTATATGATTATCTGTCTCGATTTAAAGTGCGTAGTTTTAAGGAGACATTTTCACAGTACTCGCATAGGCACTGGTCAAGTGTCTGCTCTTTGACGAGTTTAATGTGCGTTGATCGTAGACCGTTGAATTTCATTGCACCGATATGGCACTCTGGGTTTTGCAGTGCATTGAGCTGTTTAGAAAAGAAGGCTTTCACACATTGAATTCTTTTCAGAAACCCTTTTTTGTAAGGTAGAGGGGTGGCAGACTCTTCAGATAAACTTCTAACTTTGTTGGCCATTTCCAAAGGCAACGATGATTTGTGTATATTTTTCACATGCTTCTGTTCCCTGTGCATTGCATTTATCAAGGTTGTCCAGCTGATTCCAAGGGTTCTGCTGGCATTGTGTAGCATCTTATATTTTTTCAAAAACAGAAGTGCTCAGACCCATTCTCCTTTATGTTTTTGTCCACTACTGACTTTCTCCTTTGCTGCCACCAACAGTTTCTTCCCCAAATTTCCACAACAGGCCATGTTTTTCCCCTTTTTCCCAGTGCTGCCTTCTTTGCTGGTGAAGATGATATTATCAGCTTATCTACTGTACATGCAAAGTGGGTGGGTGACCGTGGCAGTGCTGATCATGCCCTTTGAATTGCCTTCCAGATGGCACTATCAGATCAGGGCTCCTCCACTGCAGCTACATCAGGGGTATGAGGTACACTTGCTTGCACTGAAACTGTGGTGCTGGTATGTTCTTCTTTGGACTCCTTGTAGGTTTGTCATTTTTTTCATTGATTCTCCTCCTCTTCTGTGCTGACATAGCTGAGTGTTGCTTTCTTTTTTGTTCCCTCCATTTCTCTCTTTCCTATTGCTTTCTTTGTTCCTCTCCTCTTGTCTCTCTTCTTGTGGTCAGTTTGCAGTAACTGCACACACTGCGTATTATTAGTCTGCCCAGTTTATTGCTTTTTGACAGTAACTTTATTGCTTCCTGCGCTGCGCAGCCTAGATTTCTCTCGGATCCTACATTCTCCTTTATTCAGGTTCTCACTTTAAGCTTTTGATAGAGCTTTGTAGGTATTCAGATAGATTCATATATGTTGTAGTCATTCTTGATGCCATCTCTGAAGTGTTCACTTCTCTCCTTTCCTGTCAGTGGAATGCACAACATTTTCTGTCCAACGTTGATCAAGGATGCAGCAGACACACATGGGCTTTGGCTACGTTGAAATTCGATTATTCAGAAAAACCTTAAAGAGCTGAAAGATTCAGAATTAATCACACACAATAACTTCCTCTTTCACAGCTGAGATGACCTGTGCAACAGGGCACCATTTCTTCACTACAGAGAAGAACAGAAGGAGAGCGAACACACACTGGTTGACTCAGAACGGATGACATGATGGAATGAAGGAGTTAGTCACATCAACTGTGAGCTGAGGAGATGCAGTGGGAAAAAGGAGAGGGCATGTCAGCCACCTCAGAAGAAATGATGGAAGGAATGAGAGTGCATGTCAGTTGCCTCAGAAGAAATGATGGAAGGAAGGAGAGGGATCATTAGTTTCACACAAGATGAGAGACAAGAAATGTGATGAAGCAGAGTGGTGCACTGCAACAGGAACTAAAAACTCTGCATGCATTATGTGAATCAAAAATTGGATGCACAGTAGCAACCTAAACCAGACATTACACAACAAACCATGGATCTACAAGCATTTGTCAATGCCAAATGTTTGCTTGCTGGCAATAACATTGGAAGTGCAGGAGTTAGACAGATGCAGAATATGAAGGGGACTGAAGCATTGAACTGACACCAACTCCCCCCACCCTGCAGACACAGAAAGGCATTGGGGTGTGCCTCTGGGTCATCGCCCATAACGCTGATGCCATTTAACCTCACCCTACCCTGCAGACATGAACAAGTGTTGAGATATGCCTCAGGGTGTTCAGGCTTTAATCTCATCCCATTCCATAAGGAAATACATTAAAATGGGTGCAGTATAGGAGAATGGGGTTAACTTTTGGGTCGAAGAGTCCAAGGCACACCTCAATGCCTGTCATTGGCTGCAGGGTTGGGGTGGGGTGGAATGGATTAGCATTACTGTCAACAATCCCAAGGCACACCCCTGATACGCTGTCAGTCCTCATAGGGTAGGGCTTATGGTTAGAAACTTTAATGCCCTGGTGTTTCTTGGTATTTTCACCTAAGTTTCCAACATGGGCTTTTGACCACACTGCATGAACAGTGACAATAATCAGTTCTTAGCTGAAGGTGATTTTGCACAGACCACTTAGCACCACAGGTGCAAAACACATTTTGAACAGGATGTAAAAATGTTAACTGTACTGTTCATGAGGAGGTGTAAAAAATGATAATCTTGAAAATTTGGAGTGAAAATATCAAAAATTGGTGAAGTCATGAGGGTGCATAGAAATGCTTAACCGACCCTGTAATGCAATTATTTGAGGACTTTTATAACAAATTTTCAACATAGGCATTTTGGGACCTCTGCTCATGAACAGGGCACTGTAGATTTTAATAATGTGTCCTGAATGTTGATTTTGCATAGCGACCATGCCAATTTCACGCGTCAGCAGGTGCAAAACATGTTTGGGGCAGGATGTGAAAAATGGCAGCTGTACTGTTCATAAGGTCAGTGCGCAAAATGGCAATGTTGAAAATCTGGAGTGAAAAATCCCCAAAATAATTGCATTAGAGGTGTGCATTGTGTAGTATAATGCAGTGGATTAAGGTTCTGAGCTGCAGATATGGAGACCTTGATTAAATCCACAGCCTGCTTAGGTGCATACTGTGTAATCCTGAGCAAGTCACTTAACTTCCTTGTGCTCCCAGGTCTCATCTGGAACAAGCTTCAGCTTATGTGCTACTCCTGGTTAAACAATGTTCTCTAAATATAAAAATTGGCAGAGTTATGAGACTGGCAGAAACTGCACAATGCACGCTGGTAATGCAGTCATTTTGGGAATTTTTCACCAGATTTGCAAGATGGGCTTTTGGTACCTCTCCTTATAACACTGTCACTGTGATTTTCTTAATCTGTCCCAAACATTGATTTTACACAGCAACTGCACCATTGTGCACCAGATGTGCAAAACTCATTTTAGGCAGGGTGTGAAAAATGACAGCCACACTGTTCATAAGGAGGTGTCGAAAATGGCAATGTTGAAAATCTGGAGTGAAAATATTAAAATTCTCAGTTATGCACATGCATGGGAACTGCGCAATGCACGCTTGTAACATAGTCATTTTTGGAATTTGTCACCAAATTTGCAACATAGGCCTTTTCGAGCCCACCTCATGAACAGTGACACTTGTCATTTTGTTAATCAGTCCTGAAAGGTGATTCTGCACGTAATGCAAAATCACCTTTCAGGACTGAATAACAAAATAGCAGTGACTGAGTTCATGGGCTGGGGTCCCAAGAACCCCATGTTGAAGATTTGGAGCCAAAAGTCATGACAATCGCCAAGATATCCATCTAAGTTGAACACTCCCATTGATGCTATTATACAGCTTACTGTGATTTTCATTAGTTTGTGTGTCGACTTTGAAGAGTTCAGAAGTTTCCTGCTCCACTGAAGATCATCGTGCCAGGCTGCAAAGGTAAGTATGGGGTGATGGGGGATTCGGGAGGTGGTGTGCACAGATGGTTGGTGCAGGTTGGGGAAAGGGGCATTGTGACCATGAGGAACCGTTTTCTGTTTTCAGGAACAAAAAAAACAAGCATTTTCCATGCCAAAAGTTTGCCATTGTTATTGCAGTTCTAAATGCATACCGTATGTTTCTGTGAAGTTGACATTGAGCTCACTCTTCCTTGCTAGCAGCTGGCTTTGGGGGCAAATGAGTGCTGCTCCCAGCATCAAGGGACTATTTTGTTTAGTGGAAGGACATTTTATTAAAATCAGAATATAAACAATACACAAAGCTTTTCCTTCTCTTTGTTAATTGTTTACTCTTATATTTCCTACTTGTATGATCAGAATAACCTCATTTCGGTGTGGGCTGAGATTTACCCATGGCTGCATGGTACCATGGCAGCCGTGGGTAAATCACAGCCCAACCCACATCCCGTCGTGGATGATTCCTTAAATCACCCACTTTATTCAAACAATTAGTAGGAAATGTTAGGTTAAAAACGAAGTTATGGGTGATCATAAAGCTGTATTGGGAGGTTTAACAACTTCTGGTCTCCAGCTCTTGATGTGGTTGTCATGGTGCATTACATCAGTTGCTATAGGCTTGCTCATTATTTCAGCTCTATGCTGCCCTCTCTGGCTGTTTGCTCTGGTAGTCTTGAGTGGCCATAGATGACAGAAGCATTGCTCAGGAGTGGAACTCTCAGGTCCATGTTGGAACGTTCCAAAGATGACCTAAGCACTTCTTATAAATTTATTATTTTTAATATTTTTCACAGTTACAACCATAAATGACATGACACTGTTACAGGAGTAGCAAAATAACTACAGTGGCATACAAAAAGAGCCAAAAACAATTATAATAGTAACATGTCCCCCCTCTTTCATACCCCCACCCTCTCCCTATCCCATCTTCCTTCTATCCCATTACTGTTAAGCTAATCCCCCCCGAACTGCAGCTGAGGTGCAACTTATATCTCCATACTCCTTAGATGCAAAATACCATACAAAAGAAGGCACTGAATTGAGGCAAAGGAAGAGGGAAAGCCCAAGCGTGCAATATAAGACCAACACCAGCGAACTGGTCAGTTAATGACCATCCCTAATTCTGGTCTGGAGCATATAAATTGTGTGCATACCTGCCTAAATCTTCTTATATTTAGATGAGGGACTTCCCCAGCCTAGCTTGTATTGCTCCACACTCAAGTTGCTCAACAGTTCCTGAAGCCATTCACTGTAATAGATCTTCTGAGCATCAATCCAGTGCCTTAATATTACTTTTTTAAATGATAATGCTATCATTGCCATGTGGAATCTACGTATACCAACCCTTATCTTGGAATAGTCCCCAAAGAGACAAACCTCCAGGGTAAACAACTCATCAAGACCTAAGACTGGGTCAGCCTTGTCTCATTTCTCCATCCAGAGATTTTGTAAGGAAGGACAATCCCAGAAAATAGATTTGAGGGAACCTACTCCCGTCTTGCATCTCTTACATGATGGGGACATAGCTTTACCGACTTTAAAAAGTTTTAGAGGGGTCCAGTACATGTCATGTAAAATCTGAAATTGTGAAAGTCTGAGCCTGTCTTGAGACATGTACCTATAAGTGTCATCCCAAATTTTGTTCCAATTAATGTTAGGATCTTGGAATTGTGTAGCCCAGTACTTGGGCCTTCCATCATGCATAGGGAATATTAATTCCAGCAAACAGCTGTATATCTGAAATAACACATGTGGAAGGTGAACAATGCTCTCCATTGAGCTGAAAAAATCAGATAACTTGTCCTCTTTTACCACCTTGTTTTTGAGACCACTTAGAAGATGAGTTACCTGATAAAGCTGGAATATCTGCCCTTGCTTCAGGGAGAGGTTGCTAACCAGAGCAGTCATGGAAAGACACTAACCTTCATTATTAAAAAACTCCCTTATTTTAACAGCCTGACACTGGGGAATCCAGATCTCAGGTATCCTTTTGCCACTTATCTTAAAACTATGATTTTCTACCAACTGTTGATTCCAATCTCTGGTATGATCATATTTGAGAACGGCACACAATTGTACATGGTATCTAACAGAAACCCCTATGGGAGAATGAGCAAGACTGGATGGGAGATTTTTCAATTTACAATAGAGTAACGTAGATTTAGGCAACTTCACTGCTTCTATCATCTTCCTCTCTAAAGTTAACCACGATGGAACATATGGCATTAGGGCCAATGTTTCTTCACCAGTCAGCCATTTCATATATTTACTAATCTGACTTGCCCAGAGGTAACCACCAATATGTGGAAGCCTCAATTCCCCTCTATTCTTGGGAGACCTAAGCACTTCTAAAAATCCCATGTTGCTTAACCACCACCGCTGTCGAAGGAAAGGAAAAGCAACAAGCATATGCCAATGCCAAACAGTCAGTGCTGTGTACTGCTGCTATCTCTGACAAAGCAAATACTTTTATCACTTTACAAATAAAGAAAAGAATAAATAACAGGTTGCTGTAATATACCAGCTGGGTGGAGTGCAACTAGGTACCACCTAGAAGGAAAAGGATCTAGGGGTAGTTGTAACTGAGGATATGAACAACTTAGGACACTGCAGGAAGGTGGCAACAAAGGCCAACAGGATGCTGGGCTGTATTGCAAAAGGAATCTCCTCCAGGAACAGGGAGGTGATCCTGCCTCTACAGGTCACTGGTTAGGCTACACCTGGAGTACTCCGTGCAGCACTGGCACCCATATCTATAGAAGGATATCACATTACTGGAAGGGGTGCAGTACAAAGCAACTAAGATGATCCAGGGACTGGGGGACAGGTCATACAAGGAGAGGCTGAGTGAGTTGAATAGGTACTCCCTAGAGAGAGGAAGGAAGGGATTGGAGGGATATGATTGAGACCTTTAAGTACTTAAAAGAGATAAACAAAGCAGGTACTGAAGGGATAAGCTAAGGATGGGGAGGGGCATGAGAGAGCATGGTCTTAGATTGGGGGGGAAGATATAGGAGGGAAATGAGGAGACACTTTTTGACAGAGAGGATTGTGGCAGAATGGAACACTTTGCGTGGTATCCTATAAGACTGTGGATAGTTTCAAAAGGGGATGGGATAGGGTGAAGTGTTGGTAGGGCAGCTGCAAGGTAAGGGTGCTAGCTGCACACTCAAGCAGACTTGATAGACTATGTGGCCTGTTTCTGCTGGCCAATTTGTATGTGTGTATGTTCATATGTATATGGATTTCAGAAAAATGAAATGGTAATGAAAAACAGGAATGCATTTTTACATGTATAACAATTTAATTATGTTGGCAGAAGACCACTCAGGGTTCCCACTATGACTGTAAAGTGTGCAGTAGGAGAGGACTGTGTCTACACTGTGCTTAAGCAAAAGTGCAGTTAACAAGTATAAAGGTAGCAGCTGACTCACAGCATTGTAGTAGGTTGCTATTTGTGAGCTAAGCTGGATGTTTCTCAGTCAGGCCTTACTTTTACAATTAGTGAGAATCCATGGTGCAATGATGTAAAACATGATTAGAACAAAACATCCTGAACATTTGTTAAGTCAGATTTTTTTTTTTTATAAGATGAAGGCTAAGATAGAAAACAAAGTCCTAACATTTCTCTACCCAGAGAACACAAGTAAAACATGGAAATATACATTATTCTATTTACGTACAGTGCTTATATATAGGAATGTGTGTGGAGGCTCTGACATTTGAGCATCACGGTGCAGAGTATACATATTCTTTGGATAGGTGTGAAACCCACAGTGGGTGGGACTGCTACTGCTCTCCTACTAATGTGCTATGAGTCTACACTTTTTGTGTGGTGCAGTAAGCTACTTGAGTTTGCCAGTTTTGTCGGGTTTATGAGGTCTGCTGGGCGGGTGGGTGGGAACAGATGGACCTCACCTGGGAGGATTATGTGTTAGTGGTTAATATATTGAAGGAGCATGGCTGCAGTTGCGAGGTCTGTTGGGTGAGTGAGTGGGAATAGATAGAGTGGGCAGCTCACAATGCAGTCTCCCAGAACATGTACAGAGGTGGGGGGCATCACTTGGGGGACTGACTGGGAAGAGAACACATGACATAGCTGCACAGGCAGTAGCTGTCTTTGTTTGCATGACCAATAGCTGTAGATAGAGCAGGTTTCACTAGCTGTGATGGTGACTACTGTGGGACAAGCCACCAGGACAGCTTTACCAAACAGCTGTGGTACAGACCTCAGTCTGCACCACTTAGCTGCTTTTACAAATGGCTGCTCTGCTCTTCTCGGGGGGGGGTCTTGTTCTCTCACTACCTCTGTCAATCCTGTTTAGCTGATGATTGGAAACTGGGTAGGTACCCAAAGACTGCGGGACAGCAGATGTAGTCCCCTTATATAAAAGTGGGAACAAAGAGGAAGCAGGGAACTACAGACCAGTCAGCCTGACCTCGGTAGTGGGGAAGATCATGGAAGCATTACTGAAGGAGAGATTGGTGGAACATCTGGTTGCCAACAGACTACAGGACTCAAGGCAGCATGGTTTCACTGGGGGGGGTCATGTCAGACCAACCTCACTGAATTTTTTGACTGGGTGACAAGGGAAATGGATCAGGGATGGCAGTGGACATGGGTTATCCGGACTTCAGCAAAGCCTTTGACACTGTGCCACATAGAAGGCTATTAAACAAACTGGGGAATATGGGAGTGGGCAGAACAGTAGTGTGGTGGGTGGGTTATTGGCTGGGTGGCAGGAAACAGAGGGTGGTGGTAAATGGCTGTCACTCCACAGAGGGAAGAGTGACCAGTGGGGTACCACAGGGATCAGTGCTGGGACCGGTCCTATTCAACGTCTTTATCAGTGACACTGCACAGGATCTGGAAGGCAGATTTTCCCTGTTTGCTGATAACATGAACCTTTGTAACAGAGTGGACATGTCAGAGAGTGTAGACAGAATGAGGAGGGACCTGCAGAAGCTTGAAGAATGGTCAAGGGTTTGGCAGTTGAAATTCAATGCAAAGAAGTGCAAAATAATGCATATGGGGCACAAAAACCCTGCAACAACATATCAGCTGTTGGGTGAAGATACAGCATGCACCAAGCAGGAAAGGAACCTTTGGAGTTATCATCTCTGATTACCTCATGGTAGGGAAACAATGCGACAAGACAGCAGGTAAAGCAAATAGGATTCTGGGTTGCATAGGGAAGGGCATTACCAGCAGGAAAAGAGAGGTCATAATTCTTCCATACAAGACACTAGTGAGGCCCCATCTGGAGTACAGTGTACAGTTCTGGAGACCTTACTTATGTAAGAGCATAGACAGGGTGGAGAAGGTTCAGAGGAGGGCAACAAAGATGGTACAGGAATTGCATGACAAGTCCTATAAGGACAGGCTGAAAGCCTTGCACTGCTGCACATTTTCATGCTATTGGCCTCCCTGTCTTCAATACCTGACTTGACCCACTTTCTCACCGCCCCTTTTTAAAGCAGTCCCACCCACAGGATCACACGTTTGCTCTCAACCTTTTCTCCAGCCACTCCGTCTAACTCCTCTCAATTACTGCTCTACCTGCCCTATTGTTAGGGACCTCACCCTAATTCGACTATATACCCTTTCAACTATAAACCAGCTAGCAGTTAAGCAGGCCAGCAACACCAAACAAACTACCATGGGGTGCAACCACCTGCTACTACTCCTCACTACCTCTTTTGGCATTGCTGGTACCATACACGTCCTTTTGTTTCGTTGTTGGAATAGATAAAGCGTTTTTGCATTTTTCTTTTTCCTCCCCCTCCAGCAAATGAGGCAGTGGCCTTCCCCTAGTGAAAAACTCATCTAAAAACTGCTGCCGAAATCTATCCTTAAGCCAGGGACTGCTCTGCAACTGACAACCTAAGCTGTCAGCGAGTGCCTACCCCCTGATAGATCTAAGGGCAGCTTGATTTAGAGCACCTATTCCAACTGATCCCTATAGAGATCATTCAACCATGCCTTACAAAGCACATGTTTCCCCCCCACACCCAGATGTGCTCGAAACCAAAGCATCCCTCTCCCTAACAGGGGGGGCACTTCTTGCCATAATCTACTCACTGACCCTCCTCTGGGTGGATAGGCTCATTGACCCATGCCACTTGAACACAGGGGGCCATCTGCATAATGACCCCCAAGATTTCATAGCGGTAACCCTATTCTGCTACACTTGCTTCTTTCAACGGCATACGAGATGGTAAAAAGGGTATATGCTAATGACCTGTTCTAATTTATGAGCAGGATGTGTCAAGGAACCTTGTCACCATACCCAGTACTAAACTACTCAGCTTACTGGTAGCGCTACTACTCCTGGCAGAGATATTCAACCCAACCTGGCCCAATACTACCAATATCTTGGTGGCATCCCCTCAAGACCATCACTGGGTGTCTGCCAAGGGTCTGAAGATAGCACATATGAATGTATGTAGCCTCAGACCTAAAATACATGAAGTCCAAGCCTGGCTGGACCTCTACAAGTCTGATGTCTTAGCCATCTCTGAAACCTGGTTAAAAGCCCACATCCTTGATCACGAGATACAAGCACTGGGCTATAGCACCTACAGCAAGGACAGGGAATCCAAAAAAGAAGGTGGGGTGCTAATCTATACAAAGACTGACCTCACCGTGTCACATCTAACCCTGCAGGGAAGTGTCTCTGCTGAGGGTGAGGGTATATTGATCCGTATAACCCTAGGACACACCAAGCAACTAACAATAGGTTGTGTCTACCACCCACCAAAGTCTGCCCTCCAATCACTCGAAGCCATCATGAATGCACTGGCCCAAGAGGTAGCTATGGAGCTACTCATTTTGGGTGACTTCAACCTCAACTGGGCCCAGAACTCTGGCCATGCCTCGATGTCTCTGACCCATGAAGCAGGTCTGACGCAGGTCATCTCTGAGCTGACCAGACTGAATTATAAAACTGGGAATCACACCACCCTGGACTGGGCTCTGGTGTCAAACCCTGCAAACATCCACAGTGCGGGCACAATGGCAGACTCCTTGAGTGACCATTCCTCGATTTTCTGTATATGGAAGAACAGAGCACCCAAGGTCCAGCCAAGAATCCTTACTGCCTGAGACTACACCAAATTCTCGGAAGTACAATTCAATCACTACCTAAGCAGCCAGGACTGGAGCCCCATAACACTCCTCCCAACCCTGGCTGAGGCTTTGGAATACTTTCAGGACCTACTAAGTACAGCTGCCAACCTCTTCACTCCTATGAAAAGACTGAGGGTGAAAGGCAGCTGTTACAAGTGGATCTCTCCATCCCTCAAAGCTCTAATGACTACTCGGGACAAAGCCTAGAAGAAGTTCTGGCTCTCCACCCTCCAGGCAGATCTTGTGGAATACAAAGCCCTAAGAAACAAAGCCAAGAGAGCCATTAAACTTGCTAAAAGAGAGTACATCACACACCTTCAGAAAACTAGCTTAGGCAACCCTAAGCAATTTTGGAATCATGTCAATGACCTGATCAAGGGCAGCAAAAAGACTGAATCCAGCCCCATGGAGATCAACGGTCAGCTCACTACTGACTCTTCTCTAATATCGGCTGCTCTTAACAACCACTTCACAGATCTGGAGGACTACAAGACTGGCCAATCTTCCCTGACTTTGGCCTCAAGCTCAGCTGAAGCAACATACTTTGAACGACCCTCTTTCCACCTGAGACTGGCAATGTGCACTGAGGTCCTAACCCTCCTAAAGACGCTGAAATCTAAAGGATCAGGGGGACCAGATGGGATCAACCCTCGGCTACTCAAGGCTGGAGGCCCTTAACCATGCTCCTTAACAGATCACTGAGGGAAGGAGCAGTCCCTGACCAGTGGAAACATGCCAATGTGGTCCCTATCCACAAAGGTGGACTCAGGGAAAAACTAACCAACTATAGGCCGATCTCCCTTCTCTGCACACTTGCCAAGTTGCAAGAAAGGCTAATCTACAACCAACTCCGGGACTACTTGGAAGCTCATCAGCTCCTTGCTCTCTCTCAACATGGATTCAGACCAAACCACGGTACTGACATTGCCCTCATTAACTTCTCGGGCAAAGTGCTCAGGGCAATGGACAAAGGAATACCCACAGGTGCAGTCTTTGTAGACCTGTCCAAGGCATTTGACCTTGTCGACCACAATCTTCTGCTACAGAAGCTGCACAATGTGGCCCTAGACCCCCATGCCCTCAAGTGGTTTGGGAGTTATTTATCAGGTTGGACACAGAGGGTCACATGGAAGGGGACCATGTCAGAGCCACTACCTCTAAAACAGGGAGTACCTCAGGGTTCAATACTAGGCCCCCTCCTATTCTCCCTATTTACCAATGAATTAAGTACCTACTGTGGGGAGAGCTCGGTTGTACAGTATGCTTATGACACTGTCATCTACCGACCCTTGGGCGATGTGGCTGCTCTTGGTCCGCTCCTCCAAAAGGATCTCACATCCCTAGAAACATGGCTGTGTGAGAACAGAATGGTACTTAATGCAGACAAAACCAAGGCAATGCTATTCGGGCCAAGATCACTGGGACGTGACAGGTCCTCATCTCTCTGACTAACCACACTCTCTGGCAAAAGCATTAATTTAGTTCCCTCCCTAAAATACTTAGGCCTAACTCTGGATCAGTCTATGACCTACAAGGACCACGTGGACTAGGTCACCAGGACCCTACATCACAAACTCTGTACCTTGTACCGACTCAGGGACCAGCTCATCCCTGAGGCCAGGCTCTCAATTGCGACAAGTGTCCTGCTTCCTACCCTGACCTATGCAGCCCCGATTATACAGGGCATGGCAAAGCAAGAGGTATCCAGGATGCAAATCCTATACAACAAAATAGCTCGGTTCGCTACCCAAGACCACCCACGACATCACCACCGTGACACTCTGGCCCAGCCCAGTGGCCCACATTGGCCGCCGCCTAATACCCATTGCTTGTCCAGGCCTACAAGCTACTCAAACCTCCTCTCCACCAAGCATAGCCGGAACCATAGCCATTAAACACAACCCTAGGAATTTAAGGACATCAGAACGAACACTACTAGAAGTCCCCAGAGTAAGGACCAATGCTGGCGGCAGATCCTTTTCTTGCCAAGCCCCCAACCTATGGAACAAGCTCGCCCCCCGGTCCAGGATGCCTCCTCACTCACGAACTTCTGCACCAGGCTCAAGTCCCATATACTGGCCACAAGTGCATGCCACTGCCATGGCTCTTAAGGTATCCCCTTTTCCTGCATCAAACCTTCCCAAAGATGAGCTGACCATGTACCTCCCTCTAGTATCTGGACACCTAGGTACCAATGCTACCTCATGTATATCACTATGCCAAGTAGTAACAAGGCAAAACTGTGTCATGATGATAACCATGTCTGTAACCACTGTCTGTAACCACCTTATGCTTGAACAACCTATGTAATCAAAGTTTTTCTCCACTGTATTTTATCTTGTATAGTTATCCCGGGTCGCCCCTGAAACAGAGACCCTCGGGGCTCAGTGGGCCTACCCGGTCACCAAAATTTAATAAATAAATAAAATAAATGTACTCCCTGGAGGAGAGAGGGTGAGAGGGAATATGATAGAGACACACAAGTACCTTACAGGGAGGAACAAAGTACAGGAATACACTATTTTCTAGCTAAAAAGATATTCCAGGACTAGAGAGCATGGGATGAAGTTGTAGGGAGGGCGATTTCAGAGGAAACATGAGGAAGAAGTTCTGCACAGAAGGGGTGATGGACAAGTGGAACACCCTGTCCAAGGAAGTGGTGGGGACTGAAACAATCATGGTATTTAAGAATGTATGGAGTAGACATAAGAGAATTCTAGAGGCCGGGGTAAGGGGCAACAGACTTCTATAAAAATGTGAAGGAAACATGCAAGCTCAAATAGGCAGATTGGGTGGGCCATAAGCCCTTTCTGCTGACAGCATCTATGTATCTATGTAACACTAACACTGTCACTCTTAATGGATAAGGCCATCGGTCCTTCATTTCCCACCAGCCTCCTCATGGTCCACCCCCTCACAACCGGTAGAATGCACCTCTGATCACTCAGAGCGCTGTGGTCCCCGATATCTTTCTACTGCTGATGGGTCTCTTGCCCTGTCACAAATCAATGTCTTTTACTGCTACTGGGAGCAGCATGGCTGCTGCGCTCTCTCTATCAACTAGTGCTACTTCATAAAGAAACATTACACAGGACAGAATGGCTCAGTGCAGCAGACTGAACACATGGCACTGAAATCACAATTTCCTTAGCTTCCTGCCACAGCATGACTCCTTCTGTCCTTCTCAGGCGCTGCACAGCTTGCAGACTGTTTGAGGTCCACTGGGCAGGTTGGTGGCTATGTCCCCCAGACAGATTTGTAAACACACACCTGCAGATGTTCTGAGGGTTGGAGTATGCGGCGGGTGCTTGAAGGTCTGCTGGGCAGGTAGGAGGGCAGAGACAGTAGCAAGATGGCACATCTAGTAGTGGGGCACCCTTCTCTGACTGCACTGTGGGTCATGGCTCCTGAGGTCCAGTGGGTGGCCAGGTGGGCACATACAGACCTCAGAGAGGAACTGGAAGTGCTTCTGACAACTCTACATGTGGGGGGGAGGACCATGCTCTGCTGCTACATCTAATAGTAACATAACAGAAGCTCACTATGGACTACTATAACTCTGTGTACTGAGGTGCAGCTCACAATGGGCCACACAATAGTCTCTATGGAGCACTTTACCACTGTGAATAGTGTAGCAGTACTGGTACAACATGGGAGGGTGCCAGAACATAGCTCTGCACTCTAACCATTTGTGCTCCGGAACGTCACACATAACAAAATCCTGCTGTCATATGTGAACACGACACCAACTGCATGGGAGAATGGCCAGGGTAAAAGTAAGTGAACAAATAACATGAGATAATGGCCACACAGAACTACTGATACAGTGATCTCATTACAGTAATTTGCCAAGGTCGCCAATGACCTGTAGAGACTGTGCACCTTGTATAACATTCTGTTACCATACAATCACGGTGCTTTCTTTGTAAAGTCAAGATCTGTTGAGTGGTTAATTTCTACTGCTTGTTCCTTAGAAGTGTGCATCACACATATTCAGGATTAGTACTGATTTCTTAAATGTTTTAAGGGTTCGGTTTCCCACTGTCTTAACCAGGTGTTACATTTTTCCTTAAACAATGATTCCCAGATATTATTTTGTTGCAACAGCAAAGGCTTTAAATTACTGTAGAAAAAGAAAGAATTGAAAAATAATATTGGATTTGTCATAGTAAGCCCTCCTTGTTTTATAGGCAAGTATAATATATTTATTTTTAAATGGTTCAAATGGCTTCCCCAACGTGCCTGGAAGAAAACACTAAAAAGTCTTGTCTCTATTATTTTTGTGGGAGGGAAATAAAGATTATGTAAAAAAAAGCTGGAATTGGGTAGTTTTTATAAGGTATATCCTCTCTTTTTTTTTTTTTTTTTTTTACTAAATCTTCATCTATTCTACTATGCAACTTAAGACTTCCCTAACTCTAATTTCTGTCCCCAGTTTAGTTCATCTAAATTTCCTGGGCCAAAGGTTATACCTAAAGGGCTGGATATTCAGACTGCACTGGGCGGTGGCGCAAGCCTGGACGCAGTGCAACTGGGCTGCGGCGGGGCCAGGACCAGGACCAGGACCAGGCAATATTTAATGGAGATGCGCCATAGTGCAGCACCATTGAATATGGCAAGGGTGGTGCACATAATGTGCATGGTGCAGTGGTACTGTGCCAATGCAAGCTACAGAGGGGGAGCACGGGGATGCTCCAGCGCAAGTGTCACACTAGGTGCATCACCCGCGATATTCAGCTGGGGCATGCAAATGTGGCCATAATCTGTGCAAAGCACAGATGGGGCCATTTGCATGTCATTATGGCTTGATTTGCATGCATTGCACTGGGCGTCCCGGCAAATTGTGCATGGTGCCTGGCCAAGCTGCTGGCATTGGGGGATGGCTTCCTGGTGGGCTATTGCAGCCCCACCTCCCATATGCCCGATGATGGGGAGTAGTATAATGAAAGTAAATCCTGGTGGTCTAGTGGACCCCTCCTCCCATATGCCTGATCGCAGGCAGTAGTATAATGAAAGTGAATCCTGGTGGTCTAGTGACCCCTCCCACCCTGTATGCCCGATTGCAGGCAGTAGTATAATGAAAGTGAATTCTGGTGGGCTAGTGGACCCCTTCCCTCCCCATATGCCCAATCGTGGGCAGCAGTACAATGAACGTTCATTCACATATCTGTAATTGCCAATATTTAAAGATGTCAGCATTTGATAGTTGAAACTTATCTTGCAATGAAGAGAAAGGGAGGATGGAGCCCCATTGCAGAGATCTCCCAAAGTGGCATGGCATAATCTGGGAAGAAAAGAGGATGGAATTACCCATTTCCCAATCAGGAAGTGGGGATTACTACAGAGGGACTGGCTCAGTGAGTTACCCCAGTTAAAGGATAGATGTTTCTGTACCTGGTGTAGAGCACAGAGAGACCACCCAATGGAGATATTTTTGAAGTGGCGGGGAGCCGATGAGGAGATTGGTACAATAAGGCCTAGAGGGAGCCTCCAGTTCACGTTCAAGGGCCTCTTTCACCTCCACCAGGTGGGAATGTAAGAGCGTACCTGAATGGTGACTGGATCTTCCATCCACCTGGCCAACTTACTAATATGTTGGTCTCTGTAATAGGTAGAGAAGGAGGGGAGAGCAAGGCCCCCTTCAACCTAGGTGAGGTAAGTTTGCAATAATGAATTTAGAATAGTACATACAAAGGACTCTTATAAATCATTGTATTCATACCTTAATGAAAAAAAAGGGAATAATAGATCAGTAGGCCCAATAGTTATTAAAGATTCAACAATTGTTTCTGAATTTGAAATGGCAACAGTATTTAATGATTATTTTTGTTATGTTTTTTCCCAGTCGGATAATTGTACTCAATCTTCAAACTTTACTACTTGTCCACATAACTATAGTATTCCCCCGCATAATGTAATGACTGTACTTAAAACAATAAACAAAACTACCAGTACTGGCCCTGACAATATCAATGCCAAATTTTGTTAGGTACACTTGATACCATTACCTTACCACTTACTATAATATTTAATAAATCCTTACAAGAAGCTAAAAATTCCAACAGATTGGCTTTTAGCTATTGTCACCCCTATTTTTAAACAAGGGACGCATTCAAAAATTGAAAATTATAGACCTATAAGTCTTACATCCATCCCTTGCAAGGTGATGGAGAAAATTATTAAAACTATCATTGAACATGAAATGGTCTCCTTAAATATTATAGATACAACTCTGCATGGATTTAAACAGGGTCACTCCTGTACTACTAATTTACTCACTTTCTATGAATATTTAAGCAAGCATATGGACAATAATATTCCCATGGATGTTATTCTACTGGACTTCAGTAAGGCATTTGATAAGGTATCTCATGCTACTCTGGTAAACAAACTCTCTCGCTTGGGTTTTTCTCCAGTAATTGTCAGTTGGGTCCACAGCTGGCTGACTGGTAGGACACAGAGTCAGAATGGGGGGCGTGTTGTCCGACAGTGGAGAAGTGACCAGTGGTGTCCCACAGGGCTCTGTCCTGGGACCCACACTGTTCAATTTATTCATCAGCGATATGAATATAAAATCAACAAATATTGTTACCAAATTTGCCGATGACACAAAACTAGGAGGAAGGGTGGATAACCATATAAACCAAGAAATACTCAAGCAAGATTTAACCACCATTAAGCATTGGGCAATAAAAAATAAAATGTACTTTAACTAGAATAAATGCTCGGTACTACATATGGGAAATAATAATCCTGGACAGACATATACGCTCAATAATATAAACATTAAGTCAGTTATTAGTGAAAAAGACTTGGGAATTTTGGTTAATTGCAAACTGTCATCTAAAGATCACTGTAACAAAGTTGCTAATATCGTAAATTCCTTGCTTAGACGAATAAATCATACTTTTATTTCCAAAACAGAGCAGTGCATAATTTCCTTATACAGATCTCATATTCGGCCATACATGGATTATGGGTCACCATTTTGGAGCCCTTATTTAACTACTGATATTAATAGGATTGAACAAATACAACACAGAGCAACAAAAATGGTTCCTTACTTATCTCACCTACCTTATGAAAGGAGATTAAAAAAAATGGGTCTATATTCACTTGAACAAAGAAGGGCAAGAGGTGACCTTCTTCAATTATTTAGGATTATGCAGTCCCCAGCCTTAATGGACTCATGTGGCATCTCTTACGCAGAAAGGAAGATAGTACCAAGACTACATAATAAACAGTTAAATATTATAAAGGCAAGAACAAATAAAAGACAATATTTTTTCTCTACTAGGGTGTCTAAACTATGGAATAAACTACCTCAACATTTAGTGGAATGCCCAAATATCACCATCTTTAAAAATCAACTGGATAACTGGTTTTTGGACTAAAACTATCTTGGGTAACAATATCCCACAATGTGGGGGACAATCTCGATGGGCCTAGGCCTTCTTTTGTCTCTAATACCAAGTAACCAAGTAACCCCTTCTTGTACCCTTGTTCTTCCATAAAAATTTATTACATATACGCCGCAGTTGGGTGAACCAGGTTTTGGGAAGGAAGGGGCCCATCATACCCATTGGGTACAGAACCAGTGGGAGAACGTTCATTTTGAGGACACTTAAGCATCCCCAAAGAGACATTGGCAGGGCACTTCACCTATCCAAATATACCTAAAATGTTTAAAGGGTTAGGCTGTATCGCAGTCTGTTCTACAGTGTCTTTATATTCTAACAAGTAATTTATTCTCTGTCCTACACATTTGTTTAGATTTTTTGATGCTCCAGACACTTTCCCAAAGCTCCCACAGGTATCCAGTACTTCAGAAATTGAGGCCATATCACCTACCTTTGCATTCATATCATCAGCATATGCAACTACTTTATAGGGAAGAGGTTGGCCTTTTTTTCAAATATTGGTGCTATAGCCTCATTATTATTAATTTTCCTTAATAAAGGGTCTATATAAAAAAAAATCATACAATACCAGACCTAAAGGACAGCCTTGTTAGACTCCTCTGTGGAGCTTTATCATGGGTCCTCTCCATCCATTCACAATTGGTACTACCGTGGCTGTATGGTATATACCTTTATATATACTTTTGAACCAGCCTATCATCACTTCTGGAATATGGTAATACCTTAATACCTCCCAGAAAAAAGTGTGACATACCCGGTCAAAAACTTTTTTCTGATCCAATGAGATTAAATACCCATCCACTTCATCTACTTTCCCCAACTCCACTAATTCTCTGATTAAGGGGGGGGAGATTGTTTAACCAGGAAAGGCACACCAAGCCGGAGCTTGTTTCCAGGTGCGACCTGGGAGCACAAGGAAGTTAAGTGACTTGCTCAGGGTCACACAGTGCACAAGTGGAAGCTGTGGGATTCAAACCCAGGTCTGGTCTGCTGGATGTCACCAGATTTGCAGCTCAGAGACTAAGACCACTGCGCTATACTGCCTCCATTTGATTAAAAGTACGTGATTCTGAATTTGTCTACCTGGAACTGAATATGTTTGTGCAGGGGAGATAACAGATACAGATGTGAGTCTCTTGGCCAATATTTTAGTTAATAATTAAAGTCTGAGTTAAGAAGGCTTTTTGGCCTCCAGTTATTTAAATCCAGTTTGTCCCCTTTCTTATAGACATATGTTAAGATACCCATATTCATGAATAAAGGCATTGTGTTGGAGGACAGCATTTGGTTGAAGGCTTCTTTTAGTTCAAAAAATAGTTCTTCCCCTATGATTTTCAGGAGTTCATTAGGTAGAGCATCTGGTCCTGGTGTTTTATTGCCCACCAATGTTGAAATTGCTTCTTTTATTTCAAATTCTTGATTAGGCCTAATCAATGTTTCCAGCTTAGATATTTCTATTTCTGGAATGTCAAGGGACTCCATGAAGTCCCTTAACCCTTCATTCGCTATTTCTAGAGGTGCGTACATTTTAACTGTATAATTTGCCACTATCTGGGCAAGTTCTTGCTGAGTTTCACATTCTTTCCCCGCTACATCTCTGAATACTGACAGCTCTTTTGCTTTTGCTTTGTTTATACAGTTTCAAACGAGCAGATCACCTCCGTTTTCCCTCTAATCCCAAATTGCTGCTGATGATATAAAGCCTCAACTTTCCTCTCATGGAAAGCCAGTATTTGTTGTTTTAAATTAGTAAACTGTGTCATAAGATTTTGCCCTGTTTCATAAGAAATTGGCATCAACTGTTGTAGCAATTTTCTATTCTGCAAGTAGGCAAAATACTGCTTTTTTATTCTGATTTCTGCTTAATTGCTTACATAATTTCTGCATGCCATATTTCGTGCCTTCCCACCATCTAATAGCCGAATCAAACAATAAAAACTGATTTCCTAGCTTGAGTAAAAGCTTTTATAGTGTGCAAAATATGCAGATCAGATACTAAGGAAACATTCCATTTCCAGAAACCTGGTCTCTTTTTTAACACTGAGGAAGTTTCTAGTTTTGTTTTAACCATATCATGATCTGAGAATTCAGTAGGGATAATTTTAGCTGAAAGTATCTGTATGTTTTCAGAGGTGACTATATAATCTGTTCTAGAGGCCAAATGACCTTTATGAAATGTGGGCGTTTCTTGTTTTGTGTAAGAACAATAAGAATCTTTCAGCTTAGCCTTTTTTGTTATTTGTGACAAAAGATTTGAGTCACAATACTACTTAGATGATTTTGCAACTATAGGCAATTAAAATCCCCAGCCAATATTATATGTTGTGCCATATACAAGTATGGTTGTATCTGATTTAACAATTTGCATCTAGCAGCCTTGGTCTGCAGAGCATAATGATTTATTAATCTGTATTGTGAGTTTTGATCAATGACATCCATTATCAAAATTCTACCTGGTATCAGATCATATAGTTTTAACACCTTCACTTCAGGCATTTTGAATAAAATTCCTAAACCTGAACAGGGCTCTTGTCCTGTTGACCAATATGATGGTCCAATGAACCATGCACTAGTAGCCTCATAGATTCCTTTAACAGTATGGGACCGTGTATCATGTAAAAACAACAAAAAAAAAAGATCCCCAACTGCAAGTAAGCCAAACAAGAAAAAAAATCTTCCTTTTCCTCACTCTTTTTATGCTATTTACATTAACAGTATAAAGAGAAAATGGTTCAAGCATTGCTTAATTTATTTGTATTTCCTCTTTCTTCTGTTGTGCTCTTTATGCTTAGTTTTCATTTTTGCCTTTTCTTTTTGGGGTCCTTTAGGTCTCACCTGCTTTTTTGTCTCTGCCATGCCCTCTGGGATTGAGGATGCCACCGAGGGATTATTTGAGTCTTCCTCAGTATTTTCTGATTGTAGTATCTCATACTTATTTTCAAGATTTACTACATTCTGTTTTGCTGAGGACCTCGCAAAAAAAAATCTTCATTTGCGATTTCTCAGGTCAGTGCCCCCTGTAGGGTTTGGAGTGGAGGAAGGGGAGGTTGGGGAGGAAGAGGAAGGGGGAGGGGGGCATTATGTCTACAATCTTCCCTGCTGCTTGAGAAGAAATATCTCCTGTCTCAGAAACTTTCTTCCTATTCTTTTCCCTAGCTGCTTTCTGCACTGAAGTACCTTCTCCAGCATTCACATTCCCTGAGATTCTTCTTGCACTTTACCAGTTTGGGCATTGGGGTGCTGCAGGGAGATGTCAGCTTTGGGACTCAATACTCTGGTCTGACTTCTTTGGTGCCTGTGGCCTTTGTTTCCCCAGTCTGTTCTTTTTCATTAACGTTATCAGGATCCTCTATTCCTCCCCATCTGCTTGATCCAAAGTATTGTGCGCTGCCCACTTACAATGTTGGAAAGTCTATCCTGATTCATTACACAGGTTACACTTACATTCATTTAGACATTGAGTTTCTACATGCTCCCAAATCCCCACACAGCATACACCTTTGTCACAAATGCTACTTAGATGTTCTACAGAGCCACACTTGTAGCACATTTTCAGCTGTCCTGGATAAAACAGAATACCTCTATCCCTCCCCAGGAAAAAATAATTTGGCAAGTGTGCAACGCCTGTATCTGTCATTTTTAGCATCAATTTTACCTTCCACCCCTCCTCATCCAGATATTTTCTGTATCTAGAATAGCATCAGGGTCTTCAATTACTATGCATTTTTGTTTCAACCAATATGCCAATTCATTTACACTCACACCCTTGTTCCTAAAAAGTACTGTTACTATTTTCTGTGCTGGTTTGGTCAGAGGGATGGCCACAAAAAGTGACCACTGTGCTGTTTTCTTCAATGCATTATATTTGACCAAAACCTTTGAGACCATTTAGGGTTTTAAAACTAATGTCAAACATGGTCTCCCCCGAGATGTGAATCTAAGAGTCCAAGTATATCTCATTTGAGAAGAACTTTATAGAAGTTTTCAATAAGGTCCTAGCAACAAACACTCAATCTGGGGGTTCAGGCATTCCCCTGTGTAAGACAATCTTGCTGCATTGTGTCTTTTGGCAGAAACATAGGTGTTTTAAACAACGAAGAATATAGATCTAGGAGCAGTCTTATTCATACATTTAAAGGCCTTTGCATAGATTCAATTACCTCTTGGCATCCCAGCTGCTGATTTGATGGAAGCTCTGTTGGCCCTTACAAAGTATTTTTAAAAGTAAGTCTCTGATTCTGAGTGAGTTCTAATTCAATTGGTATCTCCAAACCATTCTCACTTTCATTTACGTTGCTTTTTGAATTTGAAATATCATTTTATCTTGCAGGGCTTAATGTCTGTATGAGCATAGCCCCAGAAACCTACTGACCTGTAACTATGTGTCGTTCCCATCCTGCCACCTGTAAGGCATTTTCAACAGACCAAGTTTGTTCTCTCTGTTGTTGTGTGTCACCAGAGTGTCTTAGGCCAGGTCGTTGTGCACCTGTTATTACATTTCCCGACGCAATCTCTGGTATTGTTTCCTCTTGGTTGTTAGCTCAATTTTCCTCTATTCAAGTGGCCTTTTCCACATTCTCCACTTCAGTTGACCAGTCCTTTGACATTGACTTTGAAGTTGCTGCATCACCACAGCTCATCTGGGCTGATTTGACAGACTTTCCTCGCCCCCTTAATATTTTTTTCCAGCTATGCTTTCTTAAAGCGAAGGCTACGCTCTTCTTGCTCTAAACATTTCTTTTTTTTTCTTTTAGTTGTTTAACCAGGAGTAGCACACTAAGCTGAAAGCTTTTTTACAGGTGTGACCTGGGAGCACAGGGAAGTTAAGTGACTTGCTCAGGGTCACACAGTATGCAAGTGGAAGCTATGGGATTCAAAACCCAGGTCTGGTCTGCTGGATGTCACCAGATTTGCAGCTCAGAGTCTTAAACCACTGCGCTATACTGCCTCCCTTTCTGCAGTTCTATTTCTTCTGAATCTGATTCCTGCAATGTCTCGTCTATATCTAGTTTTTCAAGATCCTCACCACTCCATTCTGACAAGTTTTCTTCTGATAACTCAGGTAAATCTTTGCCATTGAAAGGTATATCATTTACCAGCTTGGTTGGTTGTCCTTTCATGGGCTGTTCTGTTGAAATTTCCACTGTCTCCATTTCCAATACAGATTCCTCTAGAATAATAACAAGAGTCATGTGTTTCCATCCAGCTCCATTTCCTCCTCCTTCCTTGCAGCCTCCCAGTCCGCCATCTTGGAAGCCTACCAAGACAGAGTCTCCCCCTGCTTGAATAGTAGAGGAATTTTTTAGTGCAAGAAACATAACATCAGTTTATGAAAAATGGAAAAAGGAAAAAAATTAACATAAACATACAATAACAATTTGTCAACCCTTCACCCATGAAACTCCCCAAAAAGAAAAGAAAGAAGAAAACACAAAACAAAAAAGCCTCTCCAATCTTAAAGTAATAAACATAATATTCTGTTTTCACCTTTGCCCTGTTCCTCCTATATACTCTTAGGCCAGGATATTCAAAGCAGTTGTACATGGTGCAACTGAGTTGCACCAGCGCATGTGTGGACTAGCGCCAAGGAGCGATATTCAGCAGAGGTCATTGTGCGGCACAAGTCCTATTGCACCAATGTGCAACTATAATGAATGCATGCACAAGAGCAGGAGGCGTGCCCATGAATAGGTACAGTTTAAGTAAAAGTGTTCAATGGATTCTTCAATTCCCGTGCATTCTGGTCTAATACATTGCCTTTCTATTGTAGGTTTATGTTTTAGATGTCCTTTAGCCCCCAATTTCCCATGGCAACTTAACCATAGTACACCACACATCATAATTGGAATTCTTTTATCATTCAGAGTTTTTAGAGCAATGTTTAGTTTTGAAGGTAGGCATTTTGGAAAGTCAACCTGTACTAAGAGAATTTCCTTCTCATTATTTCCATGTACAATGTCTTCCTTTGCAAATTCTGTACCCGGGGCTTCTTGATTCCCCATGTTTTAAGCTTTTGATTTCTGGAGATACAAAACTAGAAACCTCTAAAGAGGCCCTTAATTTGGGAATTTCTTCCCCATCACTCCTGGAGAAGAGGCTGAAATAGGGCTATTGTCCATGTGTCCCACAAATGTTTATTATTTACTTCTTCTTTCTTAAATGCAGCTTTAAAGAAGAAAGACATTTAAAAAAAAAACAAGTGGATTTATCATCCCTAACCGTCCCTGTTTCAGTTTTAAATGTGTAAAATCTCTTTTAACTGGGTTAAAGCGGCTCCCCCACAACATCTGGAAAAAAACAACTTAACAATCTTGTTTCTAAATTTACTGGTGTGGGAAAGGTTGCACTGAAATATTAAAAAAAAATGGAAAATAAGAATTTTTTTATCATCATTATCCATTTTTGAAAAAGACCTTGCTTTCCACACTTGCACCTTTTGTTCTTCTAGTACAAGTTTATCTTCCCAATTCAGTCTTGCTAAATCTCCATTTCCAAAATGACACCCTAAAATCTTTATTGTTTTATTTGTAATTTTGATCTGCCCAATGCTTGATTCATATGGGCCCTCACCCAAAAGACTCTCACAATTTTCTTAAGGTTTACCTCTGTACCTGCCAATGTAGCATATTGTCTCAGTGTCTGTATCGCTCTAATCCCAGATTCTTTATTTTTAACCAGAATGTATATATTGTCTGCATAAACTGCTAGTTTTTGGGGTTCTGTTGCTGTAGATGGTGTTATTCCCAGAATTTCAGTTGTATTTAAAATTTCCCTGATCACTGTGTCTAGTAAAAAAGTATATCATAAGGGGCTAATTGGGCACCCCGTCTTACTTCCCTTCATTGTTTCAAACTTCTCCCTACCAACCCATTCACTGTTGGGTATATTAGAGCATCTTTATATAAAGTTTGGATCCATAATCTGAATTTTGGAGAAAACCCATACTTCTCAAGAACCTGATACAAAAAATCATGAGAAACTTTATCAAAAGCCTTGGGCTGATCCATGGCTATCAAGTATCCAGCTAGTTTATGTTGTTTCCCACATTCACATGCATTTCTTTAAAAAGCAAGATTTTGTTGTATGTTCCTATCAGGGATTGAACAAGTTTGTACTGGGTGAATCACTGTAGTAGCTATTTTTTTAAGTCTACAACATAACATAGCTAATAAAATTTTGTAGTCATTGTTAAAGAGGCTGCTAGGTCTCCAATTGCCTAGATCCCGTTTCTCTCATTTTTTGTATAAAATGATTATTGCCACAGAAACATTTTTAGGCATAAATCCAGTCTACAAAATGTCATTATAAACACTATGCAATATGTCACTCATTTCTTCCTGTAGGTGTTTATACAGTTTATTAGTGAGGCCATCTTCCCCAGGTGACCCTCCAAGTTGCAACAGGGTTATTTCTGCCTTAACTTCTTCTTTAGTTATTGGTTTTTCTAATTTAGTCCCTTGTTCTAATGTTATTTTAGGTGGGGTGAAGTTTATAAATTCATCCCACTGTGTTGCTGGTTTAAAGGCTATACCATATAGATCCCCTAGAGCATGCTGTACTACTTCTAACATTTCTATATCTGTATATTTAATTTGCCCTGTCTCATCTACAAAACCTTCCATCAATTTATTTTCTAACACTTGTTTACATGCAGAGTAGGGGTCAGCAGGCCTGTAGTGAAGCTACCCTATTGTATTGGTATTGTTTCATCTTGGTTTTATTTTGTTCTGCCTGTTCCTTTATCCTAACATCAGCAACATTTGGTAACAGCATTAGTCTATAGTAATAGTTCCTGTATTCAAGATAGGTAATATAATCTTTATTGCTTTTGTCTTTTCCCAATGTTATAAAAAATGCTTTAAATTCAATTTTTGTTTCTTCCCACCATGACACCCAAGTGTCATACATACCTGCCACTGATTTCTTACTATTAAGTACATTTGTCAGTTTGTTTTGTATATCCAGCTGCTCTAGAAGAGAAGAATTTAGTTTCCACCTGGTTGTGACTGCAGGAACCCTAGGAGGTATCTTTGATAAACCTACTGTACATATTAAAGCCAAATGGTCAGAAGATTTACACACTGTAGCTGTAATGTAAACCTAGGTGTAATTAAGAATTTTGACAGAAAAAAATAATCCATCCTAGAGGAAAATGCGCTTCTTCTGTATGTGGAACCAGTATCCTTATGTAGTTCCCTATATGCATCCTATAAGTTTGTCTTTTTTAGAACATCTTGCAGGGCATGTGTATTGCAGTAGACTTTCCCTTGTACCTGATCTTCGACCTTCATATCCAGACTGCAATTCAGATCCCCTCCCCATATTATGTGTTTTGCCATGAAAAAATAAGGTTTTATGGAATTAAATAAATCTACTCTGGCTAATTTCACTTGGGGTGCATAGGTGTTTATCAGTCTTGGTGAAAACCCTCGATATATGCACTCTACCAAAAGGGCCCTGCCAGGAAGAATGTCTACCAGCCATGTTACCCGCACCTGTGTGTGGTTAAACAAAATTCCTAGTCCGTCTGCAGCATCTGCTCCATATTACTAAAAGGACAGCCCTTCCATCCATATTTTTTTGCCTGGGCAATATCTTGCAGAGAATTAAACCTAGTTTCTTGCAACAAGATAATACAGTATCTGCTTTTAGGGTTCTGTAGTAACTTAAACAGGCTAGTCTTTTTTAAAATGCTTGATGCTACAGGTGTTTAGGGAAACTAGATTTAATGTTGCCATTTTGTATTTTTTATTACAAAAATTACTGTTTTTCTTTTTTCCTTTTTCTGCCTTTCTTCTTCTTCTTTGTCCCTAAAACCTCTGCCCCCCCCCTTATTCCTCATAGTCCATTTCTGAAAAGGCTCCTGACTGGGGAGAAACATCTGATTCAGATCCACCTTCCTGATCCTGTAGCACGTGAAAAGAGTTCTGGGTGGGGGGTCTTGTGTGCAAGTTTACCTGCTTGCTAGTTGCTCTGGTTACCCTTTTTGGGTGTAGTGTTTGAAAATCTGGTGTGGGGGCGGTATGATATCTGTCCCTGTCTTTTCTTGTGTAGTATTTGGCTGCTTCTTCTGTGTTTCCTTTTGTCTATTCTGAAAGTTACTGGCACTGTCTGTCTGTGGTGTCATACTTGTGTCCTGTCTTGGAGCTTGTGTTTGTTCATTGGAAGTGGGGACTGTGTTGGGTGTGTCCCTATGGCTGTTATGAGGCCTATATCTGTCTTGTGTCTGGTTTATCAGAGATAATTTATCTAGTCCCCTTGTCTGTTTATAGTTGGAATAGTAAGGGAATATCCCCGGTGTCCTGGCAAAATTTCCCCTACTCACTGGAAATATCACAAACAGCATCTGGTTCAGTCTGACTTGGCATTCATCCATGTGGGGGTAACTGTGAGGGGGCAGCTGCAAAGTGGGGTGCTAGCTGCACACTCTAGCAGACCTGATAGACCATGTGGCCTGTATCCGCTGGCAAGTAGTAAGTAAGTCATTATACTAATTTGAACAGAAACACACTGCCATCTATATAGCAATTGAAGGGGGTTAATATTCATGACCTGAAAGAGCTGCACACACTTTAGAACATACCATAACAATTTGGCAGGCTGTAGCAGTGTTGTGGAGGGAAAAATGTATTATTACAGCACTAGAAACATGACAATGTGCACGTCTACATAACCCAGCAATGCTGTGACTGACAGTACATACGTGGGACATGTATACCTCTGCACTGTGCCTGAATATACAGTACCAAACTCATAACTCAACAACGTCTTTGTAAACAACTGTATTGAGAATGCACAGCATTGGGTATGCCTATATATGTGCTTTAACATGGAGATCCCTGTCTGGTAATGCACTTATTACATGGGTTATGTTTAAACAGCAAAAATATATCAAAAAAGATGTTTGTTTACTGTTTAAACAGCAAACACGTACTGTACCCTGCCACCTGGCAAAATAGTCCCAAAGAAAAACTGCATCCTGTATGAATTATGCATTTACAAATGTCACTGGTACACTACTGATAGGATCTGTGACTTCTGTGGTGCATAGCATGCACTCCTACACATCCAAGCACATGCCAAATGCCATCCCCCCTCCCCCCCACACACACACAACCGTTCCCCTGCTGACTGCAATGTAGATTACATCCAGACACACGCACACACACACACACACATATTCTGCAACAACTTTCCACTGACCACTGCCTCTCCCCACCCCAATAAAATCTGTCACATTTACAAAGGACACATACTGCCTTGTGCAACTCACAAACTCTGTAACAATTATTCCAGAGAGCTGTGGGTGGTGGGGTAACAATGTTGATAACAGCTATGAAACCTATGTGTCTACCTGTCTTGCCACATACTCAAAAGCACAACGTCTCTCTCTCTCTCTCTCTCCCACCAACACAACCAGGACACTGTCTGTTGCTGCCACTACTTTACACCCACAAAAGTGCAATCTTCATCACCAGACTCCTGCAATGTATATTGTTTGAGGGGGCATGGGGGGCATCGGGGGACAACCCAAAAGCATTTCACCTGAAACGCTGCAAGTCACATAGCATCCCTAAATGGACAACCCACAGAGAGTATGGGGGTTGGGCGGGGGAAGGAAAGGAAACACTGCGCATTGTCTGGTTTTGGAGATACAGTGCTGGGGGCCCATGCACTGCATTGTCTTGCGGTGGGAGGACTCTGAATCTGGACATGGGACAGCAATGTAGTCTGTAGTGCAACACTTTGAGGCTGAACAGATTCTGCCATCCTCTGCATCCTTTACAAAGCATCCACTGCTTAGTTGCTGAATCTGACTGGCAGAACATGTATTTACATTGTACAGATGTGTCGGTACCTCCATAGTGGCAAAGGACTTTCAGGATAGATTCCGAAGGGACATTTTTATAAAAGATGGCTGTACATGATTGCTTGTCATCTTGCAGCTAAATCAAATTTAAAAATAGCAAAACTCGAGATCGAGAAGGCATGAGCATGGTTATTACTTCATGTCATGCTGATGTCTGAGGGAAGGGGCATGGTCAAGTTTTACTCCATATCTTGTTCCTTAACTCCAGTCCTTGCTGAGCAGGTGTAACAAGATTGGTTGGCAGCCAGTGAGCACGGATGTTGCAGTGTTCTCCATTATATATATATATATAGAGTTTTTATTTTGTGTTATGGTTTCCTGGAAAAATTCAGTGCTCTTTCATCACTTCATCCTAAGTCCCATAACTGGACAGCAGCAAGAAGTTGGGGGTGGTGTAAGGGAGTTCTGTCCATCGTTACATCACAGTTAAGGATTTTCTTTGTGGTTTTTTTTCACATGCCATATTTCATTTTACATTCCTATTGTCATGTAACGTAACACATATTACTTCATGATCCTCCCAAAGTGCCAAAAATATGTTCAGTATGTATTTCAGTTGCTAGAATAGAACCTATGACAGAGGGTACTGTCATCCAATAAAAGGTTGCATCTTAACCCATAAATCTGCACCTTCAGTCTGTAGAAGTGCACAAACATAAACATCTTGCTTACTTTGCTTCCTTGTCCAGACACAGTAAATAAGATCTCAATCTGTGCGTAGCCATAATGATGCTGCAGATGCAAATTTGTTATAAACATCGATTTTCTGTACTCATAGTAAGTGTGCTGCCATCTCAGTAAAGTGCTGTATGGAAATGTAAAAAGTACTTCAAGTCCAAAGTTATGTTTGATTTTTTTTAATTAAATAAGTAAGAAACATGGGGGAAAATAATCATGTGGGGATCAAACCCAGGATATTATGGACCACAGCATAGCAATTAACTGAGCCACCGGCCCTGTTATGTTGTTTAGTTGCTCATACTGGGCTATGCAGAATCTAATGCTATGCGATTACAATACACTGATTTTCTGTAATAGGGGTCATATAAGAAATGTTTCATTTACTGTGTGTGTTTCTGTCTGAGCTGCATCTGTCGAGATGGAAACTAATGTCATTTCAATTATCAATTTTACACATTTTAGAATTATTTTGCAGTAGTGGAAGTACTGTATGCACATACACTGTTTTATTATTTACATATACATTCCTAATATTCCATGGTGTCAGGTGATATCCTTTCATGGTTTTCTTGAACCTCAGTTCCAATGCATTCCTTCTTTATAATTCTGTGATCCACATTGAGTTGCTGTACATAAAATAAATGTGCTGGCATCTTAGTATTATTATTTCTGAGTTTGTGTAAAGTATTTAAAGTCAGCACTTATTTTTGTACTGTTTCCCCCATAAATCAATAAAAAACACAGAAAAAATAATTACATGCATTCAGAGGGATTCAAACCCATGACCATTGTCTCCAAAACCAAGCAACCAGCCTGTTGGACTACTAGCACTGTCTTATTTAAGTCTTTGGTAACTGGGTAAGGCCCACTAGGCACAAGGCCTGTTTTCAGGGGTGACCTGGGAGCACTGGGTGGTTAAGTGACTTGTTCAGAGTCACACAGTATGCAGGTGGTGGTTGTGAGAATCAAACTCAGGTCTGGTCTGCTGGATGTATCAAGTTCATTCACACCTTGTTCCTCTAACCTCTAGGCTATACTGCCTGCCTAATTATTGAAGGGCTGCTGTTTGTCTTTTTATTTCTGGCAGTGCAGATTCCAGTGAGCTGTGATGCAGATAGACTGGGTTCTGTAATAGGGGTTAGGGGACATATAATAGCCCTAAAGTGGGAACGAGACTCTCTCAGTAATAAAATGAAAGTTATGCAGCCTCTGACTCAAACCACATTAGGTAGCATCCCTTCGGTTTACCAGATACAGAAATTAAATAAACTATTTACATTTATACCCTCTCATCAATGAAATGCCGCAACTTAGCACACAACTGAGGTATTCAGATATGGGACAGCAACTAACATGGTACTAAGAAAGTCATTTCTAGGAGACACCATTATCAGTTTTTTTTGTTTTTGTTTGTTAGTCTTTCTAATTACAGGTCAAAGGTTGTTTTCCTCAGATTGAGTTCAACAAACACTGAAGCCACGGCTGGAGCCCAAATGCCCAGAACTTCAAGAGTAGCATCTGTCAGTGACATGAACAAGCACACACAGAGCCCCCTGAATTTACACTCATGTGCAGATTAAACAACAAGTGGAGCCAGAGTCCAGTCTTTTAACTGATGTCACTTTGACTTGGGGTCCAGTATTTCACGTCACATGGTGTTTTTTTTAAAGTATTTCAAGCTTAACCGAGTTTACAGGGTAAAAGCGCAGAACAAGGGCACATTGGGAGGGAAGTTAAAAAAAATACACACAGTGGGAGGTAGGGTAACAGTCTTCATTCAACTGCCAAGTTCATCACCTTGAAAAAGGAAAGAAAAGTGAATACCTGGGGCAGGATTCACAAAGATCATGAAATTCACACAGCTGCAGCAAAACATCAGTGCCAAAGGGTGGCCACTTGCGGAGCTGCAGGAGTCCCGCAGCTGTGGGTATTCACACAAGGTGGAGCTGGATTATGACTGGCTCCATGAATTACAACAGCTTGTGGGTGGTGTCACCAGGGAGATCACCACAGCTGTGGAAAGATGCTACAGCTGGTGGGAGCTGCCGTAACATCCTCCGCAACTGCTGTAGCTGTGAATCGCAACCAGTGCAGCTGTGGGCAATTTCAGCCCACAACTGCAGTTGCGGTGTGGGACTTGGGTTCTGATAGCTTTGTGAATCCTGCTCCTGCTCTGCTCTTTAAGCAGCTGCCGCAACTTTGCAAAATCATTACACATTTCTCCTGATGCCTACAGGGAGGGAGGGGGTTGCTTTGGTGGGAGATGCCTTACTGTTAAGATTATATACTGTTGGACAGGACTGGAACAGCAGTACCTGTACTCCATGGGAGATAAATGAGTGCAAGATCCTCAGCAATCCCGTAGATGGACAGCATATCAGAGGTGAAGAAGCCACTCCGTTGTCCATGCCTTTTGTGTCTGAAGTTTAGGGAGGGTAAGCAACTCACATGAATAACTCCCTGTTTCGGCCTGCTACACTGTGCATTGTTAACTTGGAGGTCTGCGGGGCAGCGCGTGGGACAGGCATGGGACGGGGTGGTGCAATTTACATCTCACTGCCCCTGTTGTTGAAAATATTGCATTTTCAGAGCTCCAGGGGCCAGGTGTGACAAAATTAGCCTGAGACAGTCACTGTTGCTGGGTGTACTCTGCGCTCCATGGAGGCGTATGAGATCTGCTGCTATAATCATGAGCCTGTCTCTCATTGCAGTGGCAGATTTCTTTCAAGTGGGTGGCACCCTTCTGAGCTGCTGTCATAGACAGCATGCTCATTCATTGGTGCCACAGAAACAAGCCCCAAAAAGCAGTGGTGGCAATGGCCACAACACTGCCGCATCTCCACAACCTGCTAATCCAGCACAAAATGTTTCTTGCACATGAGTGCAAGCAAACATAAAAAGGGGAAACAGTCCATAACACACACCACATGACCTCAACATGGTCGGAGCTGAGGCAGAAAACAAAGGCAAGCTCAGCATCCAGCCATGTTAACACCATACGGTGGGTGGTTATGAAAAACTTGATGGACGTCAGCAGCCAAAACCACACAAATGAAATAGCAAGCAAAACAGATTCAAAGCACAGAATTGTTCTGGAAGTACAGTACTTTATCCCACCCCACACCCAAAATAACCACAGAACACATGGTCTTAACATGACTGAAGATCAAGCAGCAAAGAAAGTCCTACTCAGCATCCAGCCAGGTGGAGACCGTGCAGTGTGTGTGGTTGCACAACATTGGACAGACATCAGGGCCAGCACCACAGAAATGGACACAACAAGCAAACCAACCTAAAGAAAAACATTTTTACGGCCAATCCCCTGCAGGGGTGCAATTTACCCAATTGTAATGATTGTCCAATGACAATGTGGAGTGCTACAGAAACACTCATGCCCAAACAATACTTTGAACTCCCCCCACTCCCTCCCCAATAACCACAGACCACATGGTCTTAACATGGCTGCAGGTTGAACAGCAAAGAAAGACCTGCTGAACATCCAGTCAGGTGGAGACCATGTGGTGGAAATATAGAAATCACACAGCAAAAAATGGATTAGCAGGAAAAATGCATTTTTTTAGCAATCACAAACAATACTTGAGACAAGCACCCCAACCCCTAACCACAGACCACATGGTCTCAACATGGCTGGGGCCTGATGGGGTTCACTCAAGAATTCTAAAATAACTAAGGGTAGAACTAGTGACACCGCTGACTACTCTGTTAAACAAATCATGGGAGGATGGGGTGGTACCCGAGGATTGGAGGAGGGCAGATGTGATTCCTCTTCACAAAAGTGGGAGCAAGACAGAGGCAGGAAACTACAGACCAGTTAGTTTGACCTCAGTGGTAGGGAAAATGATAGAATCACTTCTGAAGGAAAGAATTGTTGAGTACCTAGAGGCCAGTGGGGCACAGGACCCAAGGCAGCATGCATTCACGATGGGAAGGTCGTGTCAGACGAATCTAATAGATTTCTTTGACTGGGTTACCAAAGTAGTAGACCAGGGAGGGGCTGCGGACATGGCCTACCTAGATTTTAGCAAGGCATTTGATACAGTCCCACACAAAAGATTAATACACAAGATAGCCAGCCTTGGAGTGGGTCCCAAGGTGGTAGCCTGGATAAAAAATTGGCTAGACAACAGGACTCAAAGGGTAGTAGTAAATGGAGTACACAGTGACGAAAGGAGGGTTACTAGCGGGGTACCACAGGGTTCAGTACAGGGACCGGTCCTTTTTAATGTCTTTATAAGTGACATTGCAGAGGAACTGGAAGGAAAAGTATGTCTCTTTGCAGATGACACAAAGATCTGCAACAGGGTTGATACACAAGATGGAGTGGAAAGGATGAGAAGGGACTTGGCAAGGTTGGAGGAATGGTCAAATGTATGGCAGCTCAGATTCAATGCAAAGAAGTGCAAGGTAATGCACATGGGAAACAAAAACCCTGGGGAAGCATACACAATGGGGGGTGAGATACTGACAACAGTAAAAATAGAAAGGGACCTGGGGGTAATTATAGCAGATGACCTAAAGGTGGGCAAGCAATGTGAGAAGGCAGTAAGGAAGGCTGGGGGGATACTGGGATGCATAGGAAGAGGCATCAATAGTAGAAAACAGGAAGTTGTTATCCCTCTGTACAGACAGTTGGTGAGACCCCATCTAGAGTACTGTGTGCAGTTCTGGAGACCCCATCTCCTCAAAGACATAGACAGAGTGGAGGCCGTCCAGAGGAGGAGGCAGCAAAATGGTGCAGGGTCTGCACCAGAAGACATATGAAGAAAGACTAAAGGAGCTTAATATGTAAACCCTTGAGGAAAGGAGGGAGAGGGGACATGATAGAAACTTTCAAGTACCTCAAGGGAATTAACAAAGTCCAAGAGGGTAGCATCTTCCAGAAAAAGAGATGTGCAAGAACAAGGGGCACAATTTGAAGATATAAGGGGACAGCTCAGAGGTAATGTGAGGAAGTATTTTTTCACTGAGAGGGTTGTGGATGCATGGAACAGCCTCCCTGAGGAGGTCGTGGGGTCAAGAACAGTGGGGGACTTCAAGAATGCATGGGACAGGCATAAGGCAGTCCTAGTGGGGGGTAGGAGGAAGTAAGCTGTTGGTTAACTAGGATCTGCAGCTTATCTGTTAGGTAGGAAAATGGGCAGACTAGGTGGGCCAAGCGGTCCTTATTTGCCATCAAATTCTATGTTTCTATGTTTCAAAGAAAGGCCTACTCAGCCTGCAACAATCTCAGGGCCATGCGGTGGGTGGTTTACCAAATCGGCCAGGCTTCAGTAGCTGAAAGAAACACACAGAAATTACAAAGCAAATGGACTAGCAGGACAAATGCATGTTTGAGCAATCACAAACAATACTTGAGACAAGTACCCCCAACCCCTAACCACAGAACACATGGCCTCAACATGGCTGCAGGTCAAGCAGCAAAGAAAGGCTTGCTCAGCCTGCAACCATCTTAGGGCCATGTGGTGGGTGGACTTCTGCAGCCACAACCCACAAAAATTACACAGGAAGCATTTAGCACACATAACACTCACATCTGAGGACCTCTCCTGAAGCCAAAAAAAACAAACTATCTTGGGGCAACACACACACACACACACTCTTATGCAGGGTTACTGATCCTGGTTTACTGGAATAAAAATGACCCCCATCCCCCAACACACACACCACTGTAATTATTGCTACTGCTACAGGGAATACTGGCCTGTTGCTGAGGTACTGGGATGACACAAACCTCATATTATGAGTGCAGAAAGACACAATCTAGTGTGGCATCCCAAAATCAAACATGCTGCCCTTTTGTTCTGAATGTACTGGGACACCAAACACTGGACTTTCTAAGCGTTAGAAAACAGAATCCATTTTGATGTACCAAAGTACAAGAAAGAGCCCCAGACTGAAAATTAGCAGCAGTCTGCACAATGTATCATGCTATTTGCACGATGTGGTTATTTTGGGGGGCACCAGTCATTACCATAATTATTAATGTTCACCCTACATTTGCAGGTGGCACAATTGGTGTTCAGAGCACACGGGAGGCAGAAGACATTCTGATCATATGCAGTTGAGCACTGGCAGACACAGCACAGTTTCCAGACTGGCTTGGCTGCAAAGGGACCAGCGGGACTGAACTATGAATACTTATAGAGTCCCAGGAGTCAAGCAGTCACAGAAACTGTGGGAATACTGTTGGGGGCAAGAATTTCCAGTGGTGGTAAGCAGCACGTTCTTAGCATACGTCCCTGTGCGTAGGACGCCAGCAGGGGTACATGGTGGTTAAACAAGAAAATACACAACAGTGAATGGTGTGTGTGTGCAAAACTGACCAGCAGAAGGACAAAGGTCAGAATAAGTTACACATGTTGAAACAGTAAAACAGAAATAAACAAGCATTTGTCAATGCCGAATGTTTGTTTGCTGATATTAGCATTGGATGTAGAGGACTTGGACAGATGCAGAATAGGAGTGGCAGTGAAGAATTGAACTCATGCCAATCCCACCTCCACCCTGCAGAGATGGATAAGCATTGGTGTGTGCCTGTGGGTCGTTGCCCATAATGCTCATGGCATTTCACCTCACCCTATCCTGTAGACACCGACAAGTGTTGAGGTGTGCCTTGGGGTATTTGGTTTCACAGTCACCCCATTTCATAAGGACATACACTGAAATGGGTGCAGTACAGGAGAATGGGGTGAAGTTTAGGGCTGAAGAGTGCAAGGCACACCTCAGTGCCTGTCACTGGCTTCAGGGTGGGGGTGGGATGGCATGAGCATTACAGCTGGTGATCAGATTTACACCTCTGATGCCTGTCAGTCTGCACAGGGTGGGATGTTATGTTTAGAAACCCTAACGCCCTGGACGTGTGTTGGTATTTGCACTACAAATTTTCAACGTGGCCTTTTTGTGACACCCACCTCATGAAAGCATTTGGGACCTCTTCTTATGAACAGTGGCAGTGTGATTTTGTTATTGTGTCCCCAACTTCGAGTTCCCACAGTGACCATGCCATTCTTCACCAGATGTGCGAAAACCCAGATCAGGCAGGATGTGAAGAATGATAGTGGCACCATCCATAAGGAGGTGTGAAGAGATGGCAATGTTGAAAATCTGTAGTGAAAATATTAAAAATGCTCGAAGTTCAGAGCGTATGTGGAAACTGTGCAACACATGCTTGTACTGCAGTCATTTAGTGGAATTATTTCACCAAATTTTCAACATAGGCATTTTGTGATCTCTGCTCATGAACACTGTCACTATGATTTTCTTAATCTGTCCGAAACATTAATTTCCCACAGCAACTATGCCATTGTGCGCCAGATGTGCAAACGCATATTTCAGGCAGGATATGGAAAATTACAGCTGTACTGTTCATAAGAAGGTGTGGCAAAATGCCAGTGTTGAAAATCTGGAGTGAAAATATTACAAATTTGCGCACTTCCGAGCATACGTGGAAACTGCGCAACACACACTTGTAACACAGTCATTTTATGGACTCCTGTCACCAAATTTTCAACATAGGCATTTTAGGTCCTCTGCTTATGAACAGTGTCACTATGATTTTCTTAATATGTCCCAAACACTGATTTCCCACAACGACCACGCTATTCTGCACCGGAAGTGCAAAAACACATTTCGGCCAGGATATGGAGAATGACAGCTATACTGTTCATAAGGAGGTGTGGAAAATGCCAATGTTGAAAATCTGGAGTAAAAATATTACAGATTCACAAAGTTATGAGCATGCGTGGAACTGCGCAACGCATGCTCGTAACACAGTCATTTTATGGACTTTCATCACTAAATTTTCAACATAGGCATTTTAGGACCTCTGCTCATGAGCAGTGTCACTGTGATTTTTCTACTGTGTCCAAAACACTGATTTTCCACAGTGACTGCGCTATTCGGAGCTGGAAGTGTGAAAACACATTTTGGACAGGATGTGAAAAATGGCAGCTGTATTGTTCATAAGGAGGTGTGGAAAAATGCCAATGTTGAAATTCTGGAGTGAAAATATTACAAATTCATGAAGGTACGAGCATGCGTGAAAACTGTGTAATGCACACTAGTAAAACAGTCATTTTTTTGATTTTTTCCACCAAATTTGCAATATAGGTTTTTTGAGAGCCCACCTCATGAACACTGGCACTGTCGTGTCGTTAATCGGTCCCAAAAGGTGATTCCACACAGTGACCACAAAACCACCTTTTGGGATGGAATAACACCATGAGAGTAGCTGAACTCATGAGGAGGGGTCCCAATAACCCCATGTTGAAAATTTGGTGCCAAAATTCCCCAAAGTGCCTGAGATATGCACCAAAGTTGAAAAAACCCTATTTATGCCATTATACAGCTTACCGGCATTTCTTCAGTTTGTGGTTGGCTTTGAAGAGTGCAGACATGTTCCTGGTCCACCGAAGATTGTCACGCTGGGCTCTGGAGGTAAGTATGTGGTGAGGGGTGTGGAGGCAGGGTGTACAGAGGGTGGGCACGTTTGGGGAGGGGCCACAGACAAAATGAGGACAGTTTTCTGTTTTGCAGGTTTAAAAAAATTGAGGACTGTTATTTTTTTCAGGGACGAATGGCTATACTGGGGTGGGCTCCCAGCATGCCACCTGAGTGTTTTGGAGGCTGTGGCGGGGGAGTTGGGTACCCACATTGGCACATACAGTGGGGGAGCAAGAGCAAGGGGACTGGGCACCCCTCCAGCGAACAACAAATTGGGTGAGGGACATTATACCAACAGGGAGTGGGCTCCCCCATTGGCAAACTAAACTGGGAAGGGGGGACTGAAGCTGATGGGGATTAGGCACCCTCTCGGCAAAGGAAGAATTTTGGGGGGGTTGCATGATGCCGAGGGGGATTGGGCACCCCCTTGGCATACAACACAAACTTGGGGGTGGGGACATTATGCTAACAGGGACTGAGCTCCCATTGGCAAATGAACTGGGTTGGGGCATGCAGAGGGCAAGGTACCACCCTGCAATGATGGGTCGCTCCCTCATTGCAGCAGAATGGCTGATGCTGCAATGACAAGGTGGCCCCTGATTGCAGCGGCGAAAACATTTCAAGGTGGTGGCATGCTGGCTGAACTTGTGTCAGCAGCAGTGTGCCACCGCAATGGGGAAAGTGGACCAAGCCTCAAAAGGCACTGGGACCATTGGACCCCACAGTGCCACACCTCCGTAACCTTGCTTCTCTCCTAAGCTGTGCCAAAATGTTTCTTGCACATGCACATTCAAACATAAAAATAGAAACAAGCAGATAAAAAGCACCATGTTCTGAATGTTACTGCACAAGACTCAAGCCATAACGATCAGGACACAAAATTAAGAGCTCAGCCACAAAAAACAGGAAGAGTGGGGGTGTACAAAAACATACAGGAAATAAAGAGTCAACAGCAAAGTGTGTTTAAAAGCATTTATTATTAAAATGGAAAGCAAATAACAGTTGTTTCAAATGGATTGGATCTCTGTGCCTTCCAATGTCACAGTTTGGCTGTAGAAACAGGGCAACCTAAGGGGGTGGACAAACATAAAAACAAAGGTAGAGACAGCTGAGGACTGCAGTGTTATAATATATCTCTCTCTATATATAAATCTCTCTATATAAAACATTAAAACCCAGTTTTTAAAACCCAGAATGACATGATACCTTAAGGGCAATTTGACACTTTTGTTTCACATGCCATTGGTACAACATTTTCATGAATGCACCCTACTACAGAAGATTCGTTAAGGACTATACAAGTGTGGTTAGACCCCTCCTGAACTTGTTACAGGGATACCTGCCAGTAAAAAAAAGCAAGAAGCCCACCTCACCTGGAGCCTTCACTGAGCCACTGAAGTGTTTTTAACTGTTAGAGCCTTTTGGTTCCAGGTGGACTGAGAAGTTTGACAGAGTTTTCAAGGATATCATATATTGCTTGATCCATGCCCCAGTGCTCACTTATGCAGACCCACAGAAGCCCTGTATCCTATATACAGATGCAAGCTTCACTGGCCTAGGAGAAGTGTTATATTAGGAATGCCTTGAAGGTTTGCGTTCAGTAGCATACATCAGTTAGAGCTTAAATCCTGCAGAACATAGTTACCCTGTCCACAAGTTGGAATTCTTAGCACTGAAATTGGCTATTGTGGACCAATTCCATGGTTATCTATAGAGTGAAATATTACTGTGAAGACTGACAACAACCTGCTCATGTATGTACAGACTACAGCCAAGCTGGAAGCAGCTGGTCATAACTGGTTATCTGCTTTGTCCACTTATGATAACTGTGTGGAGTATCACCCCGGGTTGAACAACATAGATGATGATGCTCTGTCCCTACACCCCCTGTCTCCTTCAGATGAGCAATCCAGCTGGATAAAGATACCTGAACAAGTGGTGAAAGCTTTGTGTCAGACGTTTGATGGTAAAGAGTGCCTCTCTCCTGAAGATGTCCCACAGCTGGTGGACTGCTTAGGAGCATCTGGGAGTTGCCTTCCTGTGGCATACTGCCATCTAACAGCTTTGAATATGAGGACTTTGCCACAGCTGACCATTCAAGAATTAAAGAGAGAGCAGCAGAACAGTTCAGTCATGGGAGAGATTATACAAGTTCTACAGAGAAAGGGCGATCTGGCACAGGTGAAGGCTAGTGACCCACACGCTCAGTTGCTACTGTGACCATGGCCAAAATTGCAGTTAAAGAAAGGTTTGCTTTACTGAGAGACTCAAGACCTGCAGGGGCACCCCGTATATAGTTGGTGTTACCTGACTGTTTCAAAGACTTAGTGTTGAAAGGGTTACGTGATGACATGGGCCACTTGGGCAGTGAACATACCCTGGAACTGGTGAAAAGCAGATTCTATTAGCCTAAAATGGGACCAGATGTAGAATACTACTGCAAAACCTATCATAGGTGCATCCAGAGGAAAGCACTTCCATAAAAGGCTGCCCCACTAGTTAACATCAGTACCAGCTCCCCGATGGAATTAGTCTGTATTGATTTTCTCTCACTGAAACCAGACTCAAAAAATATCTCTAATATATTGGTGGTTACAGACCATTTCACTTGATATGCCTAAGCCTACCCCACTAAAATTCAGAAGGCATCTATGGTACCTAAAGTTTATTTATTTATTTTATTTTATTTATCAAGTCTAGGATTACAAATACCTTTGAGCCTTGGCTCTTTTACAAAGGTTCCACGTCATAGAAATACAAATTATGGGAAACATCAAGACAGACATTACAACAATGTGGACATTGCAAACAGAGTACAGATTAATACAGTTCAAGGGTAGCATTGTAACAAGGCAGCCAGCAACATTTGTCAGAGAAAACAGACAACAGATAAGAAGTGCCAGAGTCATAGGGAGAGGGAAGGGGGGGGAGAAGGAATGTAGGAAGGGTGGGGAGAGGTTAAAAAGTGCAGCATTGGGTATACCAAGATGTGAGGGTAGAATCCAGTGAGGAGGGGAGGGGGGGACCCCTAGAGCAGGAAGGGAAGTGGAGAAACAAGGTTAAGTTGGGCAGTCACAGGAGCTGTTAGTAGTGAGATAGTCCCGGAGCCTAGTTTTTGTTAATGTGTTAGTCGAAAAGTTCTTTGTGCACTATGGAGCACCTCAAAAATTCCACTCTGATCAAGGCTATGATTTTGAGAACTGGTTGATAAAGAATATTTGTCTTTGTGTGGAGTTAGAATGTCTCATAACATGGCTTACCACTCCCAAGGTGACCCCCAGCCAGAAAGATTCAACAGAACACTCCTAGACATGCTGGGCACCTTGGACCCCAGAGACAAGCGTACCTGGAGCCATCGAGTTAGCACTTTGATCCACTCCTATAATTGCACCAAAAATGATGCAATGGGTTTCTCTCCTTACCACCTTATGTTCTGTAGGGAAGCATGCCTGCCCATGGACCTGTGCTGTGGGGTGTCAGCTGATGGCATCAACAAGAGTGAATACTTGCAATATGTGAAAAAGCTGAAACAACAGTTGAATGATGCCTATCACCTAGCCTTGGAGAGAGAAATCAAGCCAATAAAGAGAGGTACAATAAGAAGTTGCAGGCACATGATTTGGAGTCAGGTGATAGAGTGCTGCTCAGAAGTCTGCACATAGCTGGGAAACATAAGACTGTGGATCGGTGGGGAAGCACACCGTATGAAGAAATTGAAAAACTGGAGGGACTACCTGTGTACAAGATTCAGCCAGAAGGAGAGACTCAAGGACACAAAGTGTATCAAAGGACTCATCTGCTCCCAATCAGAGATGGAGACAATTATCCGGAGATTGATTCTGAAGATCCTCCCACACTCTCAACCACTCGAGCGGGCTGCATGCTGCCAACAGAGGAAAGAGACTAGTGCTTCTACAGGGGCTGGACCAGAGAAGCTGGAAGAGGTGTCTAAGGAGGAAGACTCAGTTGATGAACTGGAAGGAGAAACTGATGGAACTCTTGTGTATTTTTACCCCACTCCTGAATTGGAAAGACTGTTTGAGAGACCTCCCCTGACCCAAGAGACTGGTTCAGGGATAAAAGGTCCCACTACAAGAGAGAATCAAGCCTGGGATGATGAAGGGCCTGGAGAAGTTGACACAGCTGTGCCTATGTGACTTGGTGTTGAAAGGGGGCTACTCCTGCTACCCTCTCAAAGGGACCTCTCCAAACTTGAATACTAGTCTGACTGAGCCTCTTGAGTAGTTTCAGAGCAGTTCCCCCGAAGAAATGCCTTTTGGAGGGCCCCACCTTGAACCTGAATAATGGTCCATTTGGGATCTCTGAATGGCCTCAAGGCAGCACCACTGGTCAGGGTGGTGTAGATGATGAAGTACTAGAGCACCCTGCCCCAGCAGAGGAAGAAGGCACAGGCCAAGGGGAAAGTGATATGGACTCTGCATCTGAACAGCAGGTAGCCTCTAGGCCTGAGATCCAGAAAATTCTGAGGAGATCAAAGAGGACTGTGAGGCCCCTACTTTAACTGACTTCTGATGCCCCAGGGTGCTCACTGACCTGCCCTTATTCATAGTACACAAGGGGGTGTATATCACTCCTAGGTCCCTAGAAAGGGTGTTCATGTTGCCTGTTAGTGCTAAACCCCCCAGACCTGGAGGGAAGGTGGCCAAAAGAAAGAGAGGGAGGTGAAAGAGTATAAAAGAGGGGGAAGAGTGGTAAAAGGGTACCATGTGAAGCTAAAGTTCATATGGTTGTGAATGATTAAACATACAGGGCCACATCTTATGTGGCCAGTAAACAGTCAAAGGGAAAAATGCTTGCTAAACTGTACATTATGTGTTTCATAGTCTGCATTATTAATTGTGTTGTAGATAGGACCCTGGTGTCTAGTTGGAAATGTTTGCTAAGTGTTTGATATTAAAGCTTAATACTTTGCAATTTTGCAGGATTTACCCATAGGTTTGGCGTGGTGACCAAGCATTTAAGGAAGTGTAACCCCAGAACCTTACACTTATTTCTGTGGGCTCTCGGTTGTGTTTCCACCCAAATCCCGGCCTTGGGGGTCCAACCAGTGGGGAGCACGGTGACCTCAGTGTATGTTTAGGAGAGCTTTGCCGGTCCACACAAGCACATCTGTGTGTGGCCTAGCCCGGTTTAGTGGCCGCTCTTGTGGCCATTTTACAGTCTGTCTGGTGCTCTTGACCCCTTTGCCCACCTGAATGGGGGTTAGGCACCTGGGGAGGCAGTTTAAAAGTGGACACCGAGTAGGGTGAAAAGCACTAGAAAGTGCTGAAGAAACTGGGAGAAATACGAATATTCAATGAGGTTCATGCACATTAATGAGCCCGATCGGAGCTCCTGGGGATAGTTCACAATGGAGCTAGTGACAGGCTTCGGAGAGGCCCAATCAAAGTGCTTGCACAGTCGTTTGAAAGAGGACGAGGGTCCCTTCCATATATTGGAGCAGCTGTAAATAACAAGTTCTAGTCAGAGGTGATTTGTGGAGAACTTTTAGGATGCTTTTACTGATTATTTCTAATGAATTTGCACAATGCAGATCTGCTGAAAGGCAGTTTCAATGTGGTCTTCCTTTTACAGATTTTTACAATGTGTTTTCCTAGAATATGTCTGCTAATTGCTATATGTTTATCCTGGACAGTTCACAAAAGACATGGCATCTTATTTTCAGTGGGGCTCTGCATCTATGTAACATTATGCTGCATTGCGTAAAATCACAACACTCTGAAAACAGTATTTTACATCTGGAATAGACTACCCTGACTAAATACATTACAAAAATGGTAAAATCACAGTCCCACTGAAAACAAGATATTGCATGTAATATGGGACATCCTGAGTAAATACAGTGCAAAAATGTGTAAAATGAATATCACAATGACAATCAGATGTAGCATCTTCCCAACATTATCCAGGATACAAAATATAGGATAAAAAATATTTAAAGAGCTAGTGGAGCTAAAACAGGCAGTCAGGAAAATAATACAAATTTTAAGTAGTAGTCAGTTGTAATTTTTTTGTTTCTGAAGTATTTTTCTTTTTCCTTTTGCTCATTAGAAAGTATATGATAATATTGTTCTGGATGTGTGGAACAGCTCTTAGCCTGGCAGCTGACATAGCTTTTTCTACTGCCCCACACTACATCATCAGCATTGTGAGCTCACTGACTGTGACATCACGGGAGAATGACCTGGCAGTCAATCACTTGCTGTTCCTAAGTAACAGTGATGTCACAGTCATTGAGGTCACAGTGCTGATGATATAGTGTGAGGCAATAGAGTAAGATATGTCATCTGCCAGGCTAAGAGCTGTTCCACACAGCACACTTACTAACATCAGGTAAACAATCTTCTAATTAAAGAAAAAGGAAAAGAAAAAGTACCTTGGATATAACAGGTGATGGTTGACTGCTTTCGAAATCTAATATTAGTTTTAGGCAGTACAGTAGCTCTTTAAAGGAATTTCACTGTGTTCACTGACATAAACAGTTTCTTTATTGTTTTATAATATTTTAGATTGCAGTATTTATTTTGAATGCTGTGTCCATGAGGATAGTGTGTGTGTGTGTGTGTGTGTGTGTGTGTGTGTGTGTGTGTGTTTGCTTGCGGTAGCTCAATATATTTATTCCCCAGAAAGCATAGTAAAAAATGCCTGCTGATTGCTATATAATTACTGTAGCTTGGATAGTTCACACACAACCTGATATATGTATAAGACAGTGCTTTTCAGATAGTGTCTTAGGAGGTTAAAACACAGTGTAAATCCTTTTACATTTGTTCCAGGAAAAAGGTGACATTTATGAGGTATGAATCTTTCTTGAAAGACAATATTTACCCAGCTGAAGCTTGTAGCATGACCATGTTTAAATGCTAAGTATTTAAATTTGCAAGCTGTTGCATTTCAAAGGGAGTAAACAAATCTCTAGTTTAATAGGCAACCAATATTTTAACAAGCCGTTTCAGTTTCCTAATGGCCATCTGATAAGCAGTTTTAGTGCTGTTTCCAACATTCTAAACAGAAAGAAGGGAATATTTTATTTCATTTGGCATAGTGATTTATAGATGTGGAAGGATACGTTAAAATGTCTCAAAAAAAAGAGTCTTCCACATGCCTCCATTTTTCCAGCAACAGACATCAAGATAGCTGTAGGCTTTGCCCACAGCCATAAAAAGGAAATACTTTACCTGCTGGGACATTGAGAAGGTTGGGGACTGCATGGAACTGTAGAGGAACAGCCATGCTACTGATACTCTGACCCCTGTTGGGCAGTCAATCAAGTGGATAGGCACCCAAAGCTAGGACAGAGGGCTGATGGGAGGAGAAGTGAACTGTTTCCAGATGCCAAGAGACTCTTCCAATAGGCAATAAAAAAGGGTTATTAAATATGATTGATAATGCTGGGCAGCCAATCAGATGGCAGAACTTTGGGGAGAAATAACAGAGACTCTGGAAGTTTTAGGTCAGTCTGGACCGGGCTCCTATCATGTCAGGAGTGACCTGCACTGGGAGATTTGGATTACCTGAGACTTTGCACAGGACTCAGGTTTGGAGTTTGTCTTGAGAGAGAGTGTGAAGTGAATCCTGTTTGAGTAGAACTGTATTGGTGTGAGAATGCTCAAGGTATTTTGGACTGTGCTGTCTCTGGAGCAGATTCTCTGCTGCAGAAATCCTGCACTGTTGTTGGGACTCTGAGAAACTATGAGCTGGAAGTGCTGAAACTGGATGCTGGCCAGTACAGATGGAAGCTGCGAAAGCTGGGAGCATTTAAAAGTGCTGTGAACCAGCTGAGAGGAAAGAGAAAGTGTTTCTGAAGCTAAGAGACTTTGAGGGAAAAAGTGACCTGGTGTTCTATGTCTAGGGACCCTGTGGTGGCTACCCTAACTCAAGAGAAGAGAACCTGATGTATTAGACTGTAGCCTTGTTCTGCCAAATGGCACTGGAAAGTGAGTAATTGTATTCTTGTTCTGGCTGCCCCTTGTGATACTGTTTTCCTTCTGAGCCCAGTGGAGGAGAAGTTCCCAGTTACTTACCAGAGTCAAGTAGGAAAAATGCCAACCCCTACCAAGTGGGGTCTGCTAGTCTCAGGGGGTCACTGTGTGTGCTGGGGTGCTAGGACACCTGGTACTCATTGGGGGCTGGGCTGTGAGCCACCCTGGGTCTGGGTCCCTCTGGGCTTTGTGGGCCTTGCACCTGTGCTCTGCAATGGGCCAGATAAGGCTGAAGGTGACGAGACCAGATCTTCAATCAAGGAGACAAGCTTCTAGATCTTCAATCAAGTACCAGGTTTCAAAATATTTTTTCTGTTCTCTGTGCTGTGCCCTCTGTGAAAGGAGACTCCCTGCTCCCTCACTCATAAAAACTTTCCCTGTTAGAGATTTACTTGAGCTATCAAAACCATGAGTATCCAGGGCTTGCCCTGGAACATAAGGGGAGTGTTAGTTTTGTTGTTGTTAATCATTTTCAAGTTCCCAGTGCCCCAACTGCTGGTCAACCCGCAGGAACAAACAGTCCTGCAACTTCTGGGTACCCAAATAGGATTAAGAATAGCACTGGTACCTGTGGGGGTGGGCATCTGGGGTGGTCTGGCCTATGGGCCTAAATTACCCTGTTGTTTCCTCTAACTTTTCCTTCCATGGCTGACCCCTGTCCAGTATCCAAATCCTAACCCATTTCCCCAATAAAGCTGTGATTTGTTGTTTGGAACTATCGTACAGTGGGTATTTTGTGGAAATTCACTGCAAAGTGTTTATGGTTTTGTTGTAGGTGGCAATATGACTTAAAAGTATCTTTGGGACAAGATGACAGTATAAAGTTATAGAGGACAGGGGTTTTAGAGGACATAAATAAAATGGGTAGAAAAGAATATATGTGACAGAACATCTGAAAGGAGCAAGAGGGCAGGGATACCACACATAAAAAGGGCAGACCCAGAACAGAGTGAGGGTCACCATAACAGCATCATTTAGGATGATGGGGGCTAAAATAAGCATTTACTTGATAAATGTAAATAGGTTTAAAAATCCAGTTAAAAGATCAAAAGTTTTCTTAATAATACAAAGGGAGAACCCGGGAGTAGTCCTATTACAAGAATTACACCAAACCCAGGCAGAGTCCGCCAAATTGACAAAATATGGCTATGATATTGTTACACGAGGTCCCTGCACCCTAATTGATACCCTCAGGGGCACACCGTAGACAGCTAATATTTAGGTATAAGCTATACTAATATATAGGGCTAAGAGCATCTACCGTACAAGAGTAGATGTTAGGATTTGTATACACATATTGTAACTCACTTTGCTTGCTAGATGCACACACATTATATTATGTATTTTCTGTCTATTTCTTACTTGTCAGATGCCAAGACACCTGTCCTTGAAGTGATTATAATGTGTAGCAACATTTCCATCTTTCGGTGTTGAACACCACTTCATCCTGTTATGTAAGACTTTGTATAAGAAGGTCTTTGTTCTAAAACTGATGACTTACAATTTATATAATGTTATCTTATACCGTGGAGCCACCTCTAATTTAGCCAATAGGGCTCATTTCTGTAACTAGAAATGTTTCTATCTTTCAGTAACCATAGTAATTATCATAGGTATATAATGTTATGCACAGGCTTTACACCTCGGAGACCCGAGAGATCCCAAGAGACAACAAAGAAACCTCGAGGTGTAGGGAACGCTTAGCATTGGCTCCCGGTTTGTATTGATAAGAACTGCTTAGGGCAACTGTGATTTATCCCTATTTTGTAGTAATAAACTTGTTTATTACTCGAATGCAACTTGTCTGTGATTATTTGCAGCTCCAATATTGCCAAGAACCTGAAAGTGAGATTTAGATCTCTTACAATATGGTCTTCTCCTCTTCGTATAAACAAGGAAAATGATGGGATGTTGTGATTTTGATGGCCAGGCACCTTCTGTTTCAGGAGCAGAAAGTTATAAAAGACAAAGAGGGATACAGTGTGATGGTACAGGCAGAGATAGAGGGGACCACAGTCACCTTTGCTAGTATCTAACTACCTCCAGGCTCAGATGCCTAACCCCATTTATTAAGAGGGTGCTGGACCACATGGCTGATGACACTAATGGAACACTAATCCTGGCAGGGGACTGCAATCTGTTAATGAATCCATCCAGGGACTCCACAGTAACTGGTTGCACCGATCCCTGCATCACACAAATTCTTCCATAGATATGCAGCATCTATGGCTTGGCAGGACATCGAGAGGGAACTACTGTACATCCTAACAGATCAGAATACTCCCACTATTCAGCCCCACACTCCACTTACAGCAGAATCGACTATATATTTGTAAAGTTGCAGGATGTCTGTGAGTGATATCTTGCAACATCGGGCCAATCTCTTACTCAGATCATGGCCTTGTTAAGATGGAGAATAGACCTGGGAGGGAACATAAAAAACACTGTGGAGACTATACTCCTTCTATCTACAGGATGAGGGGTTGTAGAAATAGTCAGAGAACAGGTTAAGGAATTTACAGGGATAAATGACACCCTGATACTGAGCCCATTATATTGTGGGATACAGTCAAGGCAGTGATGCAGGCTACCGCATCAGTTATGCAGCCCACAAACACAAAGAAATCTTGCAGAGAAGTCATATGAGGAGAGACTAAAGGAGCTTAATATGTATACCCTTGAGGAAAGAAAGGAGGGGACATGATAGTAACTTTAAGTACTTCAGTGGAATCAACAAAGTCCAAGAGGATAGCATGTTTCAGAAAAGAGATATGCAAGAACAAGGGGACACAATTTGAAGATAGAGGAGGGACAGCTCAGGGCAATATGAGGAAGTATTTTTTCACAGAGAGGGTGGTGGATGCAAGGAACTACCTTCATGAGGAGGTTGTTGGGTCTACAACTGTGGGAGAATTCAAGAATGCATGGGGCAGACATAAGGCAATTCTTGTAGGGGTAGGAAGAAGTAGGCTGTTGGCTAACTAGGATCTGCAGCTTATCCAGTAGGTAAGAAATAAGCAGACTAGGTGGGCCAAGTGGTCCTTATCTGCCGTCAAAGTCTATGTTTCTATGTGTTCAAAGGAAGGCATATAGGATGAGCTGAATGCTGCCCTGTTGTTCCGACAGCACCAACATCAACAGGGCACATTAGTAGACCCTACACAGATTAACAAGATATAAAAAACAGCTTGATGACATGGCCCTGACACAAAACAGAACAGGCCCATAGATATTTAAGGCAAAATACTATGGTGGGGGCCAAAGAGCAGCACATCTATTTGCCCATAGCATGAGGGGATACAGAAAGAAGACTATAGTAACTGAGATACAACACACTCTAACTAGACAACACCAGGATAAAACTCACACAATAGCAGAGGCCTTCACAACATACTATGAGAGACTATATCAGGAAAAGTTGACCCCCCAGCTTGACACTTTAGCTGAATTTTTTGCAACCCTGCAACTTCCCAAAATTGGAGCCCAAGCACAGGATATGATACAAAGACCAATAATGGCCTCAGAGGTGGTGGCGGCCACAGGTCATCTAAAAACAATCGCCCTGTTCCAGGTGGTTAAATGGCAGAATTGTATAAAACATTTTTCCCAGAAATACAGACCATGCTGCTTAGAGCATCAAACTGGATAATAGAGAGAACAACCGTCCCCCATCCTGAAATCAGGCTGCAATATGAATTTATATAATGTTATCTTATACCGTGGAGCCACCTCTAATTTAGCCAATAGGGCTCATCTCTGTAACTAGAAATGTTTCTATCTTTCAGTAACCATAGTAATTATCATGGGTATATAATGTTATGCACAGGCTTTTACACTCGGAGACCAGAGATCCCAAGACAACAAAGAAACCTCGAGGTGTAGGGAACGCTTAGCATTGGCTCCGGTTCAGATAGTAAGAACTGTTAGGGCAATTGTGATTTATCCCTATTTTGTAGTAATAAACTGTTTATTACTTGAATACAACTTGTCTGTGATTATTTGCAGCTCCAATATTGCCAAGAACCTGAAAGTGAGATTTAGATCTCTTACAATTGGCGACCGTGTGCAGGCGATATTGGCTGTTGTAAATTTTCACTTTGTTGCTACAAATTTTTCCCTCACAGGGACTGTAGGTGTACATCTCCAATATCACCTCTCCGTCTTTTCTACCAGTTGTGGATACCTACAAAGTCTGGCTGACTTTTGGGTGTGGTTGATGCCGCTCCTACCCACTCCATAGCGGCTTTGAATTGCAAGTCTACAACTTATACAGTAGCCCGCTGTGTTTAAAGTACTGGTGTTGTGGATCGATACGCAACGATGGTCTTTTCACAGTTTGAATTTTCGTTCCTCCCATGTAAGTGGCCACCGATCAGATATCTGTGCAGAACTGAGACTTGATGTCTCGAATTTTCTTACCTCCCATGGAGGATACCTGGTTTACTTTCCTTGGGACGCAAGTCAATCCGACAACCCTGTACTGGGGATCTCAACTCAGTACACTGAGGCGCGGCAGTCAACCAATAGGCGTTGTGCTAAAGGGTTGATGGTCGCTGCTCTCTACGCTGCTTTGGAAGCCTCCGAAGTGAGGTTTCGAACCCTTGATCTGCAGATCGCATCTCTTAAACAGGAGATGGGTTTGCAGGAAACGGAATGTATTAAGATACAGCAGAACTTGGAGGCTGAACTCCAAACCCTGCGTAATGAAAAGGATTCACTATTGCATCATTCTGCACAGGCTGGTGAGCAGGAACTATGTACGTTGAAGTCTGAATGTGAAAGTTTGAGACAGGATAAGAGTCAAGTAGTACAAATGAATGATTTGTTGAGTGCTGCTAATGCACAAATGAGTGACGAGATGGGTGAGTTGCTGGACGAGATCAACCAGGTCACGTAATGATTTAGAGATAGCCTATAGGGACAATCGCGAATTGAGCGCCGCGTATCGTGTTTTGCAGAAAACAGAAGCAGGATCAGGTTGATATGGATGTTGCAAGTGTGAGTCATGATGAATGTAGAGTTAAGATGGATAAACTGTGCCATCAGCGAGAGGTTTTGACTGGCCATGTGAAGGCAATGGGTGGTGTAGCCCCTGCCTTTCACTCGTCGTTGGAGGGGAAGCTATCCGACGATGACATTTCACAATACAACACCCAGTCACACCCCTACTATGGCCCAGATACCCCACCCAGCCATCCACAGCATGGCGGGTCCCCGCCCACTACTCCCCAGGTCACATGTCGGTGATGTCGTGATGCTCATCATGGGAAGCGCCATCATGGCGGCGCCCATGATAGGGGGAGAGCAGGCCCAAGTCTGGTCCCGACGGCGCCCGTAGCTGTTATTAGTGTGGAAGACAGACAAGTAGAGATTGAAACCATGATTGATAGGGTACTCAGAGAGGTTCCCTTCCTGAAAGAAGTATGAAAGCCATTAAAAGCCAAATTATTAAATTTCAAGAAGCTGGCACTCAGGAAGGTGTTGTTCGGACGCAGCTGAAGCTGCAGCCCAGCAGCATTGGATGGTGCACGAGACATGCTGCCCTTGCCTGATCGACCACCAACTAATCCCTGCAAATGGCCTACTCTGTTCAGCAAATTGCTGACAGCACTGGTCGGATGACCCCGTCTGACAATCTCAGCTGCCATTTGGAAAAGGTACGCTCCAGTGCGAGATGCTCAGTCTCGGCCGCAGAATACCAAGTCCAAATACTACGCCAGACCATCGATCCTGGCTTATGGGCAAACTCCTCGAAGCTGTTCGGCCAGGGACGGGAACGCTACTTTGACGGTACAGCTGAGCTCATTTCCGCTCACAGCCCTGGTGTGGTTGGAGTAATGCTAGCATACCCGTGAAGCAAAATGCTAAGGAAAGCCCAGCGACTTACCACCAGAGACTCTGGATGGCCAATCGAGCAGGGAAACATCTGGCACAAGAAGCTGCGGATGTGGGACCTTATTGAATATAAGACCCTGTTCCTTGAAACATGATCCCAGCCGTAAGAGATAAAGTAGAGCCAACTACATACCCAAATATGGATAGGTTTGGCGATATTCTTTTGGAAAACCAAGAGGGTGTACCAGTTGTACATCCGGGATTTGAGTTCAGTTCCAAAAAGTTGCTGCCATGGAACCCGCTTCTGGGACCCATGACACTACACGGTGGAAGGACAGGCCCAGCAACAACAGGCCAAACTCCATCGGCCCTCCAGTCGGTACTCAACAAAACCTCAACAGCAGCAGCACGGTGGAGTGGGAACCAGAATTGGCACAAAAATAAAAAGTATAAGGGCAAAGGGAAGCCATTGCAAAGACCGGGTCCTTCATATAAACAGATAGCTGAAGAAAATCGGAAATTTCAGGAGCTCCTGGGGCAAGTGCGTTCCGTAGCGGATGCCGTTCCCGCACAAACACTTGCAACAGTGCATCGCGATCCATGACACTACTGGTCATGGAGATTCTGGTGGTGGGAGTGCACAGACCTAATGGCCTGAACCCGGAAGCCCCGCCTGCATTGCATCAGTGCAACACGAGGTCATCCATGCAAGCCAAGCCCAACTCTCTGGTATGCTGCCCAACGATATGGATTGACAATTACAGGCCCCAGTCTGCATTGTAAACAAGCTGGTCTTGAATACAAACGGAAGGCCCTGCACCAGGCCGAGGTTGGGGCCGCCAATTAATTCGTCCTTTAGACAGGTGCAGCTGTATCTGTGTTGCTACGCATTTATCACCCTGAACGCCTCCATGGTCTACCGGATGGAAGACCAACATGTCAGGAGTCGACGGTACTCAGGTTACCTGCATACCGCCTCCTGCCTTACCGGTAGAACTAGGCCATCTGAAGGCCTCCCTATGCCTTCCAGTTGATGGTGTTGACGATCATCCTAGTATCATTGGGATTGACTTTCTGGCCCACCACAGCTGTGTGGTGGATCTGCAAACATGCTGTTGATACAAATCCAGGGTCAATACCATACCGTCTTGATTCCTGACTCACATGCTGTGGCAACAATCTCCATTAACAATAAAGAATATGACATCATAGATTTATTCAAGAATCATGAATTTTTCCCAAAACTCCTGCCTATTCTGCAATGACACTGGGAAGCGTTTGCAGTTAACAAACACGATTGTGGCAGAATGCATACTGTCATTGAAGTGCCAGGCCCAGCACATGAGAGACAAAGACAATACCCATTTCCGTCTGAAGCCTTACCTCTCTGCGAGAAACAATTAAGTCTCTCCTAAACAAGGAGTAATCAGAACTTGTGTCTCCACTGCCAACTCTCCTGTTTGGCCAGTGAGGAAACCCACAGGTACTCCGAGACCTTACCATTGAATCTAAGGAAATTGAATCAAGTCACTCCCAGTTGTTCCCCGACTGTGCCAGCACCAGATGCGTGTTTCGATTACTAACACCAGACCAAAAATGGTTCAGCGGTCTGGATATTCCAATGGTTTTTGATCATTACCATTGGCCCTCAAGAGTCAATACAAATTTGCTTTACGTTTGAAGGAAGACAATATACGTGGACTTGCTTGCACAGGGATTCCATAACAGCCCATCCTCTTCCATCTCCATATGATGGATGCCCTACAAGGTTTCTCAACCCCAATGTCTCTTACAGTATGTAGATGACCTGTTGTTGGCGACTGCCACACAGGATCAACATCTAGATCTCTTGGATGAACTATTGACTCTTATTCAAAGAGCAGGCTTGAAGTGTAATCCTGCCAAAGCACAACTGTGTCAGAAAGAAGTACTCTTTCTAGGTTTGAAGATAACAGATCAGGGTCGGAGTCCTACTTGGAAGAAAATTCAAGGTTGCAAGATTTGCCATTACCTACCAGTGTGGCAACTCTCAGAAGGTTTCTAGGTATGGTAAACTACATCTAGAGATTTCATTTGTGATTTTGCACAGAAAGCCGCTCCACTGTACGATTTACTCAAAAAGGACGTTCCATGGAATTGGGGCCCTGTCCATACCCAGGCTGTGACGTTACTGAAGCAGGCCTTGGCCTCCGCCCCAGCACTGGTTAACCCCAATCCAACATTACCGTTCCACCTAGAGTGTGCCACCTCTGACATTGCTATGTCAGCAGTACTGGCCCAGAAGGTACATGGCTCTTTGAGACCAATTGCATATTCATCACAGCTCTTGACTCCAGTAGAACAGAAGTATGGCCTTTGTGAAAGGAACCTTCTGGCTACCTATTGGGCAGTCAAGCACTTCCTGTATATCATTGAGTACTCTCCACTGATTCTTAACACTAATCATACTCCTACTACCTTCTTGCTCTTAGACCCGAGTGAAGGATGGGTCAGTCTCTAACACCAGGCTTACACATTGGTCACTTCTCCTCCAGGATAGGGACATACAGGTCCACCAAACCAAAGTTCCATCTCTACTGGCACATGGCCTCCTTTTCCAGGGGGAGCCCCACGACTGCGCTCTGCAATCACCTGACCTTCCAGATCCAGGTCCATTTTCCCTACCACCCTGAGGTGCTAGAAAACACCTCCTTGTGTCGCGTTTTCACCGATGGTTCAGCATCATACTAGCAAGGTGAACAAATTGCAGGGATGGGTATCATGGTAGCATATCCTTTTGGGAACACTGTCAAGATATCTAAACGTTGTACTGTAGCTTCATCACAGTATGCAGAGCTAGCAGCAGTGGCCTGTGCATTAGAGTCCATCCAACATGGAACTCAGGATACCATCATCTTTACTGATTCTAATTGGGTTTGTTGCTCCCTTACAGAATTTCTCCCTTTTTGGTGGAAGAACTCCTTCCTTTCTTCTGATGGCAGCCCAGTGAAATACAAGGAGCTGGTAATTTACATACATGCATAAGGTGAGAAATACCCACACAAACTCTATGTGCACAAGGCTTAAAGCCCATTCTTTCATGATCCTTATCATGCATTCAATGACACAGCGGACACCCTTGCCAAGGAAGGGCCCGAGGGGGATGTTTGGGAAATGGAACATCCAGAGGCCAATGCAGCTGTCCAGATTGCAGCTCTTAAAAGAAATCTGAATCCTTTTCCCCCTTGGACCTCTCAGAAGCCCAGCACTTGGACACTGAACTCAAAGAAGTGTTCAGATTCTTGGACAAAGGTACTGAAGAAAGACTTCCCACACATAACCCTTACCGTAGGCATGAGAGCAAATTACACTTATCCCCTGATGATAAACTCATTTGGTTCCAGCCAGAGGATACCACCACCAAATTATGGGTAGTCCCCAGACATTTGAGATCTGAATTTTACATCAGGTACATGACACCCCCACTGGTGGACACCAGGGGGCTGAAAACACACTCCAACGACTCAAAACTACTGCTTGGTGGCCTGGGATCACCAAAGATGTTAAACAGTACATTGATAATTGCCTTGTTTGTGCACAAAACAACCCAATACCTATGAAACGGAATGCCAAACTTTTACCACAAAGACATACTGGCCCTTGGCATGCCATCCAAATTGATTTTATTGGCCCTCTGACCAATACCAGTAGAAACAACAAGTACGCACTTGTAGTGACAGATTTATTCTCTAAGTGGGTAGAAGCTTTCCCCACTAAGACTTGTACTGCAAAGACAACTGCCAAAATCCTGGTGGAGCAGATTTTCTCCAGGTGGGGCCTGCCTCTCAAGGTAGACTTCGACAAAGGAACCAGTTTTTCAGGTGAGTTGATGAAAGAGTCCCTTGAACTCCTAGGGGTTCAGCAAAAGTTCCACATACCTTATCACCTCAATCCTCAGGTCAAGTAGAAAGAGCTAACAGGTGGATTAAGCAAATGCTTTCCAAATTCATTGAGGACAATCCCAAGACCTGGGATTCCCTACTGCCTTACTCCTTATGGCAATTAGGGGTACGCCCTCAGCCACCACCCAGCTCACACCCTTCGAGGTAATGACTGGCAGACAGATGAGACTACCTGAACATTTGCTCTTTGACCTGCACACCCCCACTGCAGACTGAGTGTCTGTAGATCAGTATGTGGAAAAACTCAGAAAAGACCTCATACACACACACTTGTATGCTGCAAATTGCATGGGCAAGGCCCAGCAACAATCCAAGATACAATTTGACAAACACGCACAAGAAGTGGATTGGTAGGTTGGAGATCAAGTCATGGTACTCCAATTTGCACATCCCACCCACTCCTTCTCCAACAAGTGGGAAGGCCCTTACCCCATTGTCAACAAGCTCAGTCTAGCAGTCTATCAAGTTAGACTCCTTCACAACAATAAACCGACTGACAAATGGTTGCATGCAAACCAATTGAAACTGTACAAAGGAGCTTAAACTTACTTTTCCTAACCCCATTGGGAAGAACTGTACTAATATACTAATCTTTCATCTTCCTTTTCAGATGCATTGACAAGATGGCTATCTTGTTCCTCTCAGTACTCCTTGCAGGAGTACTCCCTAACACCCAAGGCATGGTACCGGACCTCCTTCGCCACCTTGATCATCCATCACCTCCTCCAGAGGGAGTTTCCATCAAAATTCCAGACACCATGGTCATTGTACAGGAAGGTTCCGATGCATACCTCTGCCTCAGTTGTTGCTCCTGATAAATCTACCCTCCAGATTGAATGGCAACCACATCCCAAGGACAAATTCTTCCTGTGGCCAAACTTTCTAAGGGAACTTTCCAAGGTTACTCAACGCTAAGATTGTCCCCAAATGGTACTCTGTCCTTGTTACAAACTGCATTAAGACACTCTGGTTTATATAACATTACTGCTTTAATTGACCCTTCCTATTGTAATTCTATTTCTCAGGATGCTGCCCGAAAATTTTGTGCTATTCACCACATGGCCTCTGCTGCCATGTATTTATCTGTCTTACCTCCCACTGAGAAACAGCTTTTGGAATGTCCAAAACATAACCCTGGCCCCCGTAGTGGTCTCACTGCCACTGCCCTCCCAGGTTCTTTGATTAACAATTTGCAATTTATGCATGTACCTGTTTTATTTAACCTTACTTATTGGAATATGAAGGAATTTGGTATGTGTCCCAATACCAATACATCTGCATTTTACAGTACTTTATTGCTTGATAGTTTAGCTGCATTTCAAATCCGTTACTAAAGACCCCTTTACTGGGGTGTACTCGACTGAACATAGAGGTAACTTTAGGAGGAAACCTCCTCTACACACATACTAATAAACGTACTAGACGTAAAGTAGATAGTTCTGATGTTACAGGTGCCACAGGCACTGTTACAGGCCTTTTGGTACTGCTATGTCCATTTTGGAACAAAGCAGACATTGCTGCTATAAAGGAGTCACTCACGAAATTCTCCGCTGGCTTGTTAATGACATTTACCACCATTATTGCATGGTGTGGATGGTCTTAGTCAGGAAGAAAGATACACTGTATACAACATGCACGACATTGCAAAGGCATTCACTGATTCTAAAGATAAGATTAATGCACTCATACAACAGAATAATAGAGAAGCTGAGAAACAATACATTGGCAGGGAAATACTTTGCTCTGCATACGGATCATACATAATCACCACCATCAATAACCTTTTTAGAGATTTAGAAATTGGAAGGATTCCCGACATAATACATGACAGACGCCTCTCTAAATGGTATTGTCCCAGATGTAAGTCTCAATCTTGTATTGACTGTGTATGCAACAAACTTTGTCTATTCCTCTTTCCACAGCTCTCAACTTGGGGTTTGTGACCAGACATCCAAACACTGGTCCTTGTTTTTCTGTTAAGAAATGCTCTATAACAGATATCATGTTTGTCTCCTTTACTGTCTCCTTACCACGCTTTGACCCTACTACAGCTTTGTTCGACAAGCTTGCACTGGCACATTCCATCGGGCATTTGGACGAAGACATCTACCGAGAACGCCTGGATCTACCTCCTCTGCTGGTCTACCATTCCTTCTTGATGCCTGGGTGGCACACACAGACTGTTGTGCTAAGAAGCAATACATCTACTTGTGCCGATGTGATGTGTTTGATGTTATCACCCTGTATGTGGCTATTCACCAGACAGCATTGATTGGACTTTCACTATGGATGCTGACATCACTGAAAATGGCACCGACGCTTTTGAACCAACACAGTCACCGGATCAACTCTATCAGTCATATCGTGAGGAAGCTCATCACCTGTCAACACGGATCTCGAAGACGACCTACACATGCCCTGTCCAGTTGCAAAAATGGAGACTACCTACTGTGCGCTCTCAATATAACTCTGATGGGGAGTACTGCATTGTCACGAACATTAAAACGTATTCCTATGGTTCTGTTACTTGTCAAATTGATTACCCCAACTTCTGTTTGTTCCCCATCAGAAGACTGTTATTGGACATACTGTCATAACCCCGTCCCCTTGTGGAAGCAGACATTATTGATGGGATCCAGATTATTTACTTACCTTAGAAGAATACCTACCTTACTTTAACGTATACATATAGATCCACTGACACCACACTGAAATCCCTTTTAGATAGAAAGGACACACACCTCATCCACATCAGCAATAATATCACCAAAGCCAATGAAGCTATTCTTGATTTGATGAATGACGGAGATATGAATAATGCTTTGACTAACACTCTTGCTGGAGATTACTTTTTAAAGGTTTTGTTATAATACAAGCATTTTGATATTCATTTTGATTATTATGCTTTGCTGCCTACTGACGTACCCTGCGCCTAACACTATGAGCAGCTTGAGTTTCTTTTACAAGGCTCACAGCCCGGATTGTAAAGAACCACTGCCCTAACCACTCCTTGATTTGCCTGTGTTGCCCTTTGAAGGCAACAAGGGGGGGAATTGTTACACGAGGTCCCTGCACCCTAATTGATACCCTCAGGGGCACACCGTAGACAGCTAATATTTAGGTATAAGCTATACTAATATATAGGGCTAAGAGCATCTACCGTACAAGAGTAGATGTTAGGATTTGTATACACATATTGTAACTCACTTTGCTTGCTAGATGCACACACATTATATTATGTATTTTCTGTCTATTTCTTACTTGTCAGATGCCAAGACACCTGTCCTTGAAGTGATTATAATGTGTAAGGCAACATTTCCATCTTTCGGTGTTGAACACCACTTCATCCTGTTATGTAAGACTTTGTATAAGAAGGTCTTTGTTCTAAAACTGATGACTTTACGAATTTATATAATGTTATCTTATACCGTGGAGCCACCTCTAATTTAGCCAATAGGGCTCATTTCTGTAACTAGAAATGTTTCTATCTTTCAGTAACCATAGTAATTATCATAGGTATATAATGTTATGCACAGGCTTTACACCTCGGAGACCCGAGAGATCCCAAGAGACAACAAAGAAACCTCGAGGTGTAGGGAACGCTTAGCATTGGCTCCCGGTTTGTATTGATAAGAACTGCTTAGGGCAACTGTGATTTATCCCTATTTTGTAGTAATAAACTTGTTTATTACTCGAATGCAACTTGTCTGTGATTATTGCAGCTCCAATATTGCCAAGAACCTGAAAGTGAGATTTAGATTCTCATAATATGGTCTTCTCCTCTCAATAAACAAGGAAAATGATGGATGTTGTGATTTTGATGGCCAGGCACCTTCTGTTTCAGGAGCAGAAAGTTATAAAAGACAAAGAGGGATACAGTGTGATGGTACAGGCAGAGATAGAGGGGACCACAGTCACCTTTGCTAGTATCTAACTACCTCCAGGCTCAGATGCCTAACCCCATTTATTAAGAGGGTGCTGGACCACGTAGCTGATGACACTAATGGAACACTAATCCTGGCAGGGGACTGCAATCTGTTAATGAATCCATCCAGGGACTCCACAGTAACTGGTTGCACCCGATCCCCTGCATCACACAAATTCTTCCATAGATATGCAGCATCTATGGCTTGGCAGGACATCGAGAGGGAACTACTGTACATCCTAACAGATCAGAATACTCCCACTATTCAGCCCCACACTCCACTTACAGCAGAATCGACTATATATTTGTAAAGTTGCAGGATGTCTGTAGAGTGATATCTTGCAACATCGGGCCAATCTCTTACTCAGATCATGTGCCTGTTAAGATGGAGATAGACCTGGGAGGGGAACATAAAAAAACACTGTGGAGACTATACTCCTTCTATCTACAGGATGAGGGGGTTGTAGAAATAGTCAGAGAACAGGTTAAGGAAATTACAGGGATAAATGACACCCTGATACTGAGCCCATTATATTGTGGGATACAGTCAAGGCAGTGATGCAAGGCTACCGCATCAGTTATGCAGCCCACAAACACAAAGAAATCTTGCAAGAGAAGTCATATGAGGAGAGACTAAAGGAGCTTAATATGTATACCCTTGAGGAAAGAAAGAGGAGGGGGGACATGATAGTAACTTTTAAGTACTTCAGTGGAATCAACAAAGTCCAAGAGGATAGCATGTTTCAGAAAAAAGAGATATGCAAGAACAAGGGGACACAATTTGAAGATAGAGGAGGGACAGCTCAGGGGCAATATGAGGAAGTATTTTTTCACAGAGAGGGTGGTGGATGCAAGGAACTACCTTCATGAGGAGGTTGTTGGGTCTACAACTGTGGGAGAATTCAAGAATGCATGGGGCAGACATAAGGCAATTCTTGTAGGGGGTAGGGAGAAGTAGGCTGTTGGCTAACTAGGATCTGCAGCTTATCCAGTAGGTAAGGAAATAAGCAGACTAGGTGGGCCAAGTGGTCCTTATCTGCCGTCAAAGTCTATGTTTCTATGTGTCTAAAGGAAGGCATATAGGGATGAGCTGAATGCTGCCCTGTTGTTCCGACAGCACCAACATCAACAGGGCACATTAGTAGACCCTACACAGATTAACAAGATATAAAAAACAGCTTGATGACATGGCCCTGACACAAACAGAACAGGCCCATAGATATTTAAGGCAAAAATACTATGGTGGGGGCCAAAGAGCAGCACATCTATTTGCCCATAGCATGAGGGGATACAGAAAGAAGACTATAGTAACTGAGATACAACACACTCTAACTAGACAACACCAGGATAAAACTCACACAATAGCAGAGGCCTTCACAACATACTATGAGAGACTATATCAGGAAAGTTGACCCCCCAGCTTGACACTTTAGCTGAATTTTTCGCAACCCTGCAACTTCCCAAAATTGGAGCCCAAGCACAGGATATGATACAAAGACCAATAATGGCCTCAGAGGTGGTGGCGGCCACAGGTCATCTAAAAACAATCGCCCTGTTCCAGGTGGTTAAATGGCAGAATTGTATAAAACATTTTTCCCAGAAATACAGACCATGCTGCTTAGAGCATCAAACTGGATAATAGAGAGAACAACCGTCCCCCATCCTGAAATCAGGCTGCAATATTAGTAATCCGGAAGCCTGGAAAACCAATAGATAGATGTGACTCATACAGACCCATCTGTGTGTTAAATGTTGATGATAAAATATTCACCTCAATTATAGCTAAACGTTTAGATAACATACTTCCCCAGATAATTTCTTTCTCACCTTTGTCTTCTTATGCTCCTAGTTCCCTAGTATCCTATTGCACTTTTGCACATTTGCTCTCCGGTCCTGCTTTGATCTCTAAGCAGTCCATGAAAGTTTGATTGTCTGAGTCTGCACAGCCTTTCATGGTTTGGTACCTGATGTTAACTTGAAAATGCCTCAATCACATGTAAATACTGTTACTTGTACTATTGCTTCTGTTGTAATCACATGTAGTTGCTGTTTTTTTTCACTTATCCTATTGCTATTATTGTTTGTATAACCGGCTATTATTGTACGTTCTTTTTCATCTCCTCATGTTGAGGTGTGTTTATCGTGTACTCCTGTATGTACTGATTTTGACTCATTTTATTGCTATTGTGGCCCGGGTCATGATTGAAAATGGTCCTTTGGATAAGCTCACTTACCCGGTTACCAAAGACATACATACATACATACATACATACATACATACATGCATACATGCATACATACATAAATAAATAAATCATCTAGACCAAACAGGGTTTATAAAAGCAAGGCAGACTATTCATAGTATAAAAAGATCCCTGGATATTATACAAAAGGCCACTAGACTGAATGTCCCATTGTTAGCCCAAAGCCTAGATGCTGAGAAGGCATTTGACAGGGTGATCTGGTCATTTCTGCAGGTTGCCTTGTCTCATTTTGCCTTCCTGAAAAATTCCTGAAATTAATGACCCACCTATTTAGGGTCCCAGAGGCACAAGTAAGAGTCAATGGCCACCTTTGTACCTCATTTCAGTTACAAAGGGGGAAAAGACAAGGGTGTCCTCTCTTGCCCTTATTATTCACCTTATATATAGAACCCTTAGCTCAAGCCATCCAAATACACCCTCAAATTGTGGGATATAGAGGACCAGAGGGAGAAGAACATCGTGTATCCTTTTATGCAGATGCTATCATGCTCTGTTTAACAAACCCAATGGTAGATCTCCCAATTGTATGATCAATCATCGATCAAGACAGAAGCTTATCTGGCTATATACTAAACAAAAACAAAACAGAAGCCCTGACTAGTCTATATGGCATCAGGGTGAAACCTGTACAGTGAAAGCCATTGCAGCTACAATTTTGAACAGATTTGAAATTGCCACTGTAAAGGCCCCACTGTACACTGGTGACGGTTTTGCCAGTGTTTTGGCCCCTTACAAATCAACTCTGACTCAGACTTGATAATCTGTAGATTGGGGGTGTGGGGGCGGAGCCCCCTTATAGAGGGGATGAGGGATAAAAGTGTTCTCCTGACAGGTGAAATACCAACTGTCGGTATTCTGACTGTTGCTGTAGGGGATGTTGACAATGAAGTTGTCAAAGCGGGTTGGTGGAAGCATTCTATACACCACAGAGGAAACACTAAAGGCCCAATTCCTATTTACAGTGGCTGCTACTGATTAGTTGTCCGGTAACAAGATATACTACTGGGTGCAGTACTGTGCCGCTTTGTATACCTCCTGGTGTGGCACTGTACCGCTTGGTACATCATGGTAATGTCAAAATTCAGTGCTGTATATTTAATGCCAGAATACAGTTCCTTCCTAATCCACCTGGTGGTGACTGCAACACATCTAAGCCTGAGTTAAAGCCTAAAGTTTTCCTTATCCCATTGTGTTTGCAGTTGCACCAGCAGGTGGTGGTGGATTTAATATACTGCACTGTAAAGATCCAAACTGGACCCCTATTTTTTTTTCTCCTTTACAATTGCAAACTGACTGCCTTACATAGCAAGCTGACTGCCCCAAATCACCAGTCACCAGTGGTTTAATTTCACAGTCCTAAAACTTTCACAGTATAGCCATCCCATAAAAAATATGGTACCATGTCACAAACATTGGTAGCTAGAGTGGCATCAGAGCTTGTGAAGTTAATGATACATACAGTACAGTATATTAGATAGAAAAGGTTTATCATGCACTGCATGTTCCTCCCACTCTTTTGTCACTAGTGACATCCTGCTATGCCCCTGACCTGAACTGCACCCAGTGCCGACTACAGAAAAAGAATGTCAGAATAAGATATTGAGACCATGTGCATGAATGCTACCAATATTCTGTGATGGGGCATAATGGTGATGGTTGCAGGATGAAACATGGGCAGATTTTTTGTCTTAAAAGTACAATAAAAATTACTATATTTAACATTGCCTAACCAAAGAACTTGGAATTGCTTTTTATTTCTGGTGAGGTGACAGGCAGAGCATAGGAGCAGCAGTTTCTGATACTGTTTTAGATGGAAAGGGCTTCTCATGTACTGCATGTTCCACTCACTCCTTCGCCGCTAGTGACATCCTGCTAAGCCCCTGACCTGAACTTCATCCGCTACCCGACTACAGAAAAAGAACATCAAAATAAGATTTTGGCATCACTTACACCATCTGACACCACCTGTATCTACTATTGCAGTACAACTACTGTAGCTCTTTTTTTTAATTAAATATGCTTTATTGAGTTTTAACATCACATTTCGAACAGATGGCTCGAATAACAACAGTAGAGACTAAACAACAACACTCTAAATACATCTAATGCCTGTAAAGCATGTAAAGTGGAGTAGCACAAAGTATTAAGGCATGATAACATGGGTAACAAATTTGAGTAAATAACAAGACATAACAATCCCTCATGCTCACCAACTCCACCCTACTCCTCCCAGTGCCCCCTTCTCCTTCCCACGACCGGAGGCATATATCATGAGAACCAAAACAAATCTATGCATGGAAAACACCAGGGATTGGAGTTCCAGCTAGTTCTAGTACTAAAAGAGTATGCAATGGTTCCCAAATCCTCTGATAAGTATGAAAACAGTCTGATAAACTGGCTATGGTTCTTTCAGCCTGCAAAGCAAAAAGGATCTCCTGGAACTATTCAGTCACAGATGGAGTATTCTGATCAAGCCAGTGCCTTAAGATTACTTTCTTCACACAGGCTGAGATGAAAGTCATATGGCGTCATTGATTACCAATCAAGGTATCCCCAAAGTCCCCCAATATGCATATCTCATGAAGGAAGGCTTCGGACAACCCCAAAAGTGGATCTAATCTATTCCGAATTGCTTCCCAGAAAGGGGAGGCTTTTTCACAGAGCCAAAGAATATGATGTAGAGTACCAGGGGCTTTGTGGCATCTGGAACAGATGTTCAAAGGGAGCTGACCCAGTCTGTGCAGCTTGACAGGAGTAAAATAAAGGTTGTGCAGTACCTGGAATTATAAGAAGTAATAGCGGTCCCATTTAATGCATTTGTACATACGTTTCCAGACTTGCAATCAGTTATAGGGGAGTCAATCGGAGGCAAAACCTGATCCCAAGAGTAATGTAACTGGCCCCCCATATTGGCCACAAGGGAACCTAATTGCTGGTAAAAGTATGAACATACGAATGTGCCAGCAGAAACAGACCACCCTGTCTATCTAAGTCTGCTCGAGTGTGCAGCTAACACCCCTAGTTTGCAGCCACCCCACTCCCCTCCCATTTGTCATCCCACTGCCACCCACACCTCCCCCACCCTCACTCTCCCCTGTTCCCTGTCCCATGCCCTTTTGAAGCTGTTCACAGATTCACATGATAACACCCATTCTGGTAGGGAGTTCCATTTTGCTACTGCCCTCTCTGTGAAATCGTGTCTCCTCATTTCCTTCCTAAATCTTCCCCCCTCTATTCTTAGCCCATGCCCCTGGTGACCCTCCCCCTCCTTAACTTAAAGACCCCACCTGCCCCATCCTTACTGATTCCCCTCAGATATTTGAATGTCTCTATCATGTACCCCCATCCTTCTATCCTCCAGGGTGTAGATATTGAGGTCTCCCAGCCTGCTGTCATAGTCTCTCCCCTCCATTCCACACATCATCTTTGTTGCCTTCCTCTGCACCCCCTTCAGTAGCCTGATATCATGCTTTAGATATGGTCTCCAAAACTGCACACAATACTCTAAGTGTGGCCTTACCAGTGACCCGTAGAGGGGCAAGATCACCTCTCTTTGTCTGGATGAAAACCCCCTTGCTATGCACCCCAGCACTTTGCAGCTACTGTCCTGCACTGGGCAGTGTTGTTCATGGTCCCTGTTATCATTACCCCAGGTCTTTCTCCTCCTCAGTGATCCGCAGCTTAACCCCACCCCCCAGCCAGTATTCTCTCCTTGGGTTCTTCACCCCAAAGTGCATAACCTTACACTTCTTTGCATTGAAAGCCAGCTGCCACATCTCTAACCACTTCACTAGCTTGTGTATGTCCCCTCTGCTGCTGCTTCCATCCTTCCTCTCTATCCACCACTGTTCTGAATTTGGTGTCGTCGGCAAACAGACTTACCTTGCTCACCACCCCATGTGCAATGTCTGATATGAAGAGCCCAAACAATACTGGCCCCAACATAGAGCCCTGTGGCACCCCACTCATCATCAGCCTTGGAGTTGAGAGCTCCCCTCTCCCCACCACCCGTTGCAGCCTGCCACTCATCCAGCTTGAAATTCACTTCATCATTTTTGCCCCTACCCCTAAACTAGTTAGCTTCTCCCCAAGCCACCCATGAGGTACCAAATTGAAGGCCTTGCTGAAGTCCAAATAAAGAACATCTACCGCATGACCCTTATCCAGCTCACCTGTCACCCAGTCATAATATTGTATCAGGTTGGTTTGACAAGACTTCCCTGAAACAAACCCATGCTGCCTCACATCCTGGAGGCCATTGTCCTCCAGGTACAACACCAGTCTTTCCTTTAGTATCATTTCTATGAGTTTGCAGACTATGGAGGTGAGACTTACCAGACGATAATTACCCGGTTCATCCCTTGGCCTGCTCTTGTGTAATGCTACTACATGTGCCATCCTCCAGTACAGTGGCACACATCCCGACTCCAATGAGGTGCTGTAAAGATCCGCCAGTGGCTCCGCCAACATCTCTGCCATCTTCCTCAGCACCCTGGGGTGGATACCATCTGGCCCTGGTACCTTGTCTACCTTCAATGCCCTCAGTCCCTCTAGGACTGTACTTGCCTCAATTCTTCCATCTGTCACTTCCTCTCCCCGCCCTCCCAGCCAATGTTGGTAGCGGTCCCCCCTTTCTTCCCTGAACACTGAGCAAAAGTATTCATTCAGTGCTTCTGCCTGCTCCTCCCCCTTTTCCGTTCACTCCCCACCCCTTTTTATCCTCACTATTGTCTCCTTGCACTTCCTTTTCTCCCTGATGTATCGGAAAAAGTATTTCTCTCTCCCATTAATTCCTTGTGCTAATCTCAGCTCCCTCTTTGCCTTGGCTTCTCTCACTTTCCTGGTCACCTCCATGGACCATCTTGCATATTCCTCCCTGTCCACTTCCTTCCCAGTCCTCCTAAACCTCTGGTGCACCACTCATTTTGCCCTCACCACCTCCACAACCTTGCTGTTCAACCAGCATGTTTTTCTTCCTCTGCTCGTCTTACTCTGTGCCTTGGTGCAGGCTTCTGTTGTCTCTGTAACCCCCTATTTGATAATATCCCATTTCTGCTCCATGTCTATCTCCTGCCTTATGCCCTCCAGTTTCCCTTTCAGTACTTTCTTCATCCTCCCAAAGTCCAACCCCCTGAAGTTTACCACCTGAGTAACTGATTTCTCTGGCTCCCCGGACATCGTGATATTAAACCACACTGGTGATTGCTGTCAGCTAGTGGGTCCTCTTCCTTTATTTCCCTAACTGCCTCCCCATTTGACAATACCAGATCTAAAGTGTTCTTTAGCCTAGTAGGTACAGTAACCAACTGTGTCAGGAGACCTTTCTGGATGAAATGATATTGGAGGATGGTGTAGAAAGAAGCATAGAGAGAACCCGTGCTTCATATAAATTATTCCAGTGACCCAGGCCAAACTGGGACAGTAGCATGTGTGTAAGTTGAAAATATTTAAAGCAAGCCAAAGGGAGCAATTGAAATGTGGTCTGTCTTCTTTGAAAGGGAGTAACGTCCGGTCCTTGACAAAGTCTGAGACCATGGTCTCTCTCGTAAAAGGCCAGAAGGAAGTGTTAATTAGGCTACCCCATCTTAAAATAAGGATTCCCCACTAAGTGTTGAAAGATATCTATAAGTAGTGGAGTGTGTAGTACAGCACATAATTATGCATGTACACGTATTGACTCAGTAATTGGGGTGCCATGGAACAACCTGGGAGCTTTCTTAATGGGATATAGCACACAGCATGAATGTACAGGCCCAACTGGAGTCAGAGAAACCATTCGATTACCAACCATAAGGGGACATAGGCCCATATGTTTTCTTTAGCTGAGGTTTAAGCTAGTGGGAAAATCTGGAGCAGTTAATAGCCAGGTAATACAAAAATAAGTTAGGTACCTGCAGGCCACCCCTTTCCCTGGTCCATTGAAGCTTAAAGAGAGCTCTACAGGGGGTCCTGCCACTCCACAAAAAGACAGCTATGAGTCTGTCAATTTGGAAAAATCGGGACTTCAGAAGAAAATAGTTATACATCTGCAATGGGTATAGAAGATGGATCAAGACATTGATTTTAACAATACTAAAATGACTCCAGAATGACATAGGTAAAAGGGACCAGTGGTCTAAATCTGGCTTGAGGTGAGCAACAACTGCATCAGGATTGTAGTGCTTCATCTTGGCTGGTGATGGAGTGAGGTACATTCCCAGATATTTTAGTTTATCCCGGACTCAAACAAACCCCAGATGATCTATATCAGATCGCAATATGGTGATGTTTAGTGGCATGACCTCCATTTTGGACAAATTTAATTTATAATTAGATTGCCCCCAAACTCTTTGATGATGTCTAAGGCAGCTGGTAGGATGTAGCAGGTGATGTGACACGTAGAAGGATGTCATCTACATAAAGAGAAAGTTTATGCCGATGAGGTTCTATGGGGATGTCAGAGACATCAGGAGAGGTATTAATTTTCCTGATCAATGGTTCAAGAAATAAATTTAAAAGAAAGGGTGAAAGTGGACAGCCTTGCCTGGTACCTTGATGAAAAGTAAAGGGGGTGGACAAAATGCCGTTGCACAGAATACAAGCTGAGGGGTGGATATAAAGTGTCTTCACCCATTGAATGAAATTTGAGGAAATGTGAAATTTAGGCAATAAACAGGCAGTCCCAGGAGACCCTAGCAAATGCTTTCTTGGCAAGCTTTTAAACTAGCCATGGGGGGAGGTGCAAATAAGAGGCAGGAAATTTCAAGCCTCCCCCCACAAAACATGACAGGTAGTAAGGTAAACACTGAGGTACAGTGCTCACCAGAGGGCAGGGGTAAATGGAAAAATAGACAAGGGCAAAAAGAACAGGAATGGGGAAAAAAGGATAAAGCCAACATTAAATGGAGGGCAATGAGTAACAATGCCATAGTCTGGGAAACAAGCTTCCTGAGCTAGTAGCCTTGATGGAAGATGAACAATTGGATATTGTGGCAGCCACGGAAACAAGGTACATGGAGAACCATGACTGGGATGTCAACTTACTGGGGTACACAGTCTACAGAAGGGACAGGGAGGGGAAAAGAGGGGGTGGAGTAGCTCTATACATAAGGGAAGGGATCAAAGCTACAGAACTAAAAAGTAAAGGGGGAGGACAAGAGGCACTCTGGGTCACCTTGGAGACAGGGAATGGCATCACAATCCGCTCAGGGGTTGTATACAGACCCCCCATCTCAAGGGAAGGAAATGGACAAGAAAATGATAGAGGACATTCTCAAAATGGCTGAAAAAGGGGAGATACTGTTGATGGGGGACCTGAATATGCCAGATGTTAACTGGATGACATGTACTGCAGCCACATCCAAGAGCAGGGACATTCTCAATGTCCTGCAGGGGGCTGGACTTAGACAGCTAGTGTTGGAACCCACTCGGGAGGGAGCAATACTAGATCTGGTACTCTCAAATGGAGAGAGGATCACAAATTTAGAAGTCAGTAGACATCTGGGAACAAGTGACCACTGCACAGTGTGCTTCACAATAGGCACATCCATGGAGATGAGCCATACTAAAACAAGCATACTGGACTTTAGAAGGGCTGACATTGGCAAAATGGGTGAATACCTGAGGAATACACTCGCAAATGGCCAAAAAGGAGGGGTGGAAGAACAATGGAGAAAAATCAAAACTGGCATCATAGAGGCAGCAAGCCTTTGTGTGAAACAGATAAAGAAAACAAAGTGGAGTAAAAAACCACTATGGTTCTCAAAAGAGGTGGCAGGGAAGGTTGAAGAGAAAAAGGCTGCATTCAAAAAGTATAAGGAATCACAGAAGGAGCACGACAGGGAACAGTGTTAATTAAAGCAGAAAGAAGTGGGGAAAGCTGTCAGAATAGCAAAAGCCCAAACTGAGGAAAAAATAGCCAATTCAGTTAATAGGTACATTAGGGAGCATAGAAAGGTTAAAGGAGAAATAGTGAAGATTAATAAGGGAGAGGGGAGGTGGGCAGAGGGAGACAGTGAAAAGGCAGAGATACTGAATGAATACTTTTGCTCAGTATTCACAAAGGAAGATGAGGAGAAGTTACCTAAACCAGAACAATAGAAGCACTCTGGGAAGGGGTTGACACCAGTCCATTTACAGAACAAAGAGCCCTGAAAGAACTCCTAAAACACAAGGTGGACAAAGCAATGGGCCTGATGGGATTCACCCCAGAATCCTAAAACAACTAAGGGAGGGCCTAGTGACACCACTGACCACACTTTTTAACAAATCATGGGAGGATGGGGTGGTACCTAAGGACTGGAGGAGGGCAGATGTGATTCCCCTTCACAAAAGAGGGAGCAAGGCAGAAGCAGCAGACTACAGACCTGTAAGTTTGACCTCAGTGGTAGGAAAAATGATGGAATCACTTCTGAAAGTAAGAATTGTTGAGTACCTAGAGGCCAGCAGGGCACAGGACCCAAAGCAGCATGGATTTACAGCAGAAAAGGTCATGTCAGACAAATCTAATAGATTTATTTGACTCGGTGACCAAAGCAATAGACCAGAAAGGGGCTGTGGATATGGCCTACCTAGACTTTTAGCAAGGCATTCGACACAGTCCTGCACAAAGATTAATAATCAAGTTAGCCAGCCTGGGAGTGGGTCCCAGGGTGGTAGCCTGGGTAGCAAACTGGCTGCACAACGGGACACAGAAGGTAATAGTGAATGGAACACATTCTGAAGAAAAGGGGGTCACTAGTGGAGTACCTCAGGGCTCAGTACTGGGTCTAGTCCTCTTTAACATCTTTATAGGTGACATTGCAGAGGGTCTGGAGGAAAGGTATGCCTCTTTGCAGATGACACAAAGATCTGTAACAGAGTTGATACACAAGGGGGGGTAGAAGGGATGAGAAGGGACTTGGCAAGGTTGGAAGAACGGTCAGGCATATGGCAACTTAGATTCAATGCAAAGAAGTGCAAAGTAATGCACCTGGCAAACAAAAACCCAGGAGAAGAGTACACAATGGCAGGGGAGATACTAACAACAACAACAAAAATAGAAAGGGACCTGGGGGTAGTCATATCAGATGATCTAAAGGTTGGTAAGCAATGGAGGAAGTCAGTAAGGAGAGCCAGAGGGATACTGGGATAGCAGGAAGGGCATCACAAGTAGAAAAATGGAAGTGGTTATCCCTCTGTACAGACAGTTGGTGAGACCCCATCTGGAGTACTGTGTGTGCAGTTTTGGAGACCTCATCTACGCAAGGATATAGACAGGATGGAAGCAGTCCAGAGGAGACGCAACAAATGGTCACGGGTCTGCAGCAAAAAACCATATGAAGAGAGACAGAAAGCTTAATATATATATATATATATATATATATATATACTCTTGATGAAAGAAGGGACAGGGGAGACATGATAGAAACTTTCAAGCACCCCAAGGGAATCAACAAAGTCCAGGAAGGTAGCATCTTCAGAAAAAAGACTGTGTAAGAACAAGGGGCACAATTTAAAGATAGAGGGGATGGCCAGGGGTAATGTGAGGAATTTTTTTCATGGAGAGAGTGGTGGATGGACGGAACCACCTTCCTACAGAGGTTGTTGGGTCTAAAACAGTGGGGGAATTCAAACATGCATGGGACAGACAAGGCAATTGTAGTGGGGGGTGGCAGGAAGTAGGCTGTTGGTTAACTAGAATCTGCAGGTTATCCAGTAGGTAGGGAAATGGGCAGACTAGGTGGGCCAAGTGGTCCTTATCTGCCATCAAAGTCTATGTTTCTATGTTTCTTTCTCTTTGTCTGGAGATGCCAGGATTGAAGGGACACCAGAGTCCCTAGACACAGAGATTAAATGAGAAAGCTTCTGCAAGTGATCTGCAGAGAACCTGCCAGTCGCAAAGCCAACCTGCTCCTGACAGATGAGGTGCCAGACTTGTTTCAGTCTGCCAGCCAATGCCTTCACCAAAATCTTAGGATCCACATTATTCAGCGATATTGGCTGATAGCTTAAAAACAATAAAGGGTCTCTTCAGGTTTTAGAAGTAAACAATGATGGCTTCTGTGAAGGAAAGATCAGAAAAGCCCTGCTGAAAATGTAATTAAAAGTGTTGAGAAGTATAGGTGCTAACAACTGTTTGAAGGCCTTAGAAAGTTGGATGTGTAGCCATCTGGGACTGGGGACTTATCTGGAGGAAGAGCATCTATAGCCAGCAGGATTTCTGATAGGGTCAGAGGGACCTGTAACACCTCTATTTGGGACTGGTTCAAATGGGGTAACTGAATATCCTGCAGGAAGGCTTCGTAGCGATCCATGCAAAAAGGGGCTGAAGGCAGGCTGTACAAGGCCTGGTAATACTCCTGGAACTAGGAAGCAATTTCCTGGGAGAGGTGATAAACTGGCTGGAGGAATTACGGTGGGAGGAAATGATTTTGTCTGAGGTCTGGGCTTGCAGATGCAGAGCAAGAAGCTTCCCATCTTTCTAACCTTGTCAAAGTATATTTGGAACATAGGATAAGATGCTCCTCTTTTCACCCAGCAGAAGTGATATTGTGACATTAGGGTTTCTAGGCATTCCCAATCAGAGGCAGAGAGAGTGGAGAAATGCTTATTCCCAACACTCTAATTTGGTCCAGAGGAAGACATCTCCTGAGAGGCCTCCCTTTTCCTTTTGAAGTCTAAGCGAATAATTTCACCCCTTAAGGAGCATTTCCGAGTGTCCCACAAAAAATCCGATCTGGGCATGGAGGGAGAGTTAATCTTCATAAAGGAAGAAATAAAGGTTTGGAGGTGGTTAGCCAGATAGTCTGACTTAAGTAATTGCGCATTGAACCTCCAAACTTTGTCCCTCTCAGGCGAGGAAGAGAGAGACACATGGAGCAAAATGGGATGATGATCTAGATTACTTTGGCCAGATAATGACATGATCTAACACTCAGAAGGTGCTCAATCCCCAACAGAAAGTAGTCATCCTGGAAAAGTGTTATGGGAAGTGTATGAAATGAGAAATCCTGCAGAGCAGGGTGAAGGGCCTGCCAGGGGTTGAGTAGGCACAGACAGTCCATCATATCATGAAGGGCTAACTGGGCAGGGAGATGGGACAACGATGGGCATCCGAATCTATCAAGACTATTACAGTAAACCAGGTTCCAATTCCCCTAAAAGTATAGGTAATAAGGTCCAGGGTGCCAAATGGCCAATGAGTGTGGTATAGAAGTGAGGGTCATCAGATGTTGGGCTGTAAATAGCACCTAGCATAACTTCTGAGTGGCCTATCAGGGCCTGCAACAGTAGAAACCTTGCCTGAGGATCTGCAGTTTCTTGAAGTAGCTGAAAGGGCATCTTCTGAGCCACCAGGAAGGCCACTCCTCTTTTACGTGAGTTGAAACCTGGCACCAAAGGCCTACCCCAACCAGGAATGCCTGAACTGAACGACCTGAGATGGAGACAAGTGGGTCTCTTGTAAAAAGGAGATGTCCATTTCAAATTTGTGAAGGTGAAGTAGAACCTTGGATCTTTCATTGGGGATTGGGCACCTTTACATTCTAAGAGTCAAAAATTGAAGTGTTGATGCTATATAAAATACCACTATTGTAGTTAAGACCAAAAAATACAGGTTACTCACCTAAACAGGAGTTCTAGGAATGGTATATGTTGTTCATCCACACTGTCTGGAGGTTTCTTGCCACTTTAAATCTTGCTGGAAGGTCTTCAAGCTGGCTTCTCCCACCAACCGGGTGGTAAAACTCTCGGCTTCACCCCATGTTGCCAGATCTAGCCGACGGAAGCCAGGTTTCTGTGTCCGAAGCCAGGGAGACCAGGTGGAGTCGTGTGGATGGTACAACATATACCATCCTAGAAACTCCTAGTTACAGGTGAGTAACCTGTATTTACGGACATGGATATGTTGTTCATTCACACTGTCTGGCAGACTCCTAGCAGTTCTCTGGGAGGAGGGAGGCAGGCACACACCCCTAGTTAGGGAATAAGGACTGAGAACCGAGGGTCCAAAACCAGCATCCCGCATGACCCAAGGTCGATGTGGTAATGGAGAATAAAGGTGTGCTGACTTCCAGAAGCAGCCCTGCAGATTTCCTGGATAGGGACATCCCTGGAAGCAGCCACCGAAGCAGTGGTATGGTGGGTAGAATGAGCTCTTATCCCTTTGGGAGGCTCCATGCCCGCCAACCTGTAGCAGAAATCTATGCAGGAGGTGACCCACTTGCCTATCGTCCGCTTGGCTGCAGGTCTGCCAGGTGCAGCTTCAGTGTAGGTGACAAACAGCTGAACCTCTCCCCGAACTTCAGCCGTTGCTCTCCTTATAATAAGAAGCGCTCTTCTTAGGGTCCAAAGTATGGAGCCTATATTTAGCCTCCGAGGTGTGATTGGGGTAGCACACCGGCAGAGTCAACACCTGGTTAAGGTGAAACTCCGACACCACCTTCGGAAGGAATTTCAGGTGGGGGCACAGGACAACCTTGTCTCTGTAGAAGACCAGATAAGGAGACTTGATGGAAAGCACCTGGAGCTCTCCCATCCTTCTGGCTGATATGATAGCCAGCAAGAAGTTGGTCTTCCATGACAGGTGAGAGATGTCACACCTGTGCATTGGTTCGAATGCCTTGACCATGAGCTTAGCCAGTACAAGCAGTAGATCCCACGGAGGTGGAGGTTCTCACACCAGAAGGGATATGTGATCAAGGCCTTAAAAGCACCGACCACCTTCTAGTAAGCGCCACTGATTGCTTCCCAGCCCACGCCTGCAAGTGAGGAGATGGCTGTCAGGTGCACCTAAGGGTCGTCAAATCAAGCTCTAGCTGAGAAAGGGACCAGTTAGTCCATAATGCTTGCCAAGGAACAGGAGGAAGGGTCCAGCCCCTTGCCCTGACACCAAATGGAGAATCTCTTCCATTTAAAGGCATAGCATTTCCTGGTCGACTCCTTATGGGATGGCTCAACAACACTGAGGACCTCGTCGGAAAGACCCAAGGCCTGGAACTCTAGCCACACAGGAACCAGGTCATCAGGTGCAGGGATTGAAGCTCCAGATGGAATATCTTCCCCTGGTTGACTGAGATCAGGTCCAGGCGGGCTGGAAGCTGCCTCGAGAGCCTGGAGCTGAGGCTGAGGAGATCTGGATACCAGAACTGGCAGGCCAATCTGGGGTTACCAGAATCACCTGTGCCTTGTCCCTCCTCACTTGAGAAGCACCTTGTGGATCAAGGGAAATGGGAAAAGGTGTAGAAGAGGCCGGAGTCCATGGCCATCGAGAAGGCATCCCCCTGCAGCGAGCCCTGCTGTGGGGGTGGGCATGAACAGCCTCAGCTTTGCATTCTCCCTGGAGGCAAACAGGTCCACCTGAGGTGTGCTCCAGTGGGAGAACAGATCTTGTACTACCTCCAGCAGGAGAGACCACTTGTGGGACGTAGCTTCTATCTGGCTTAGGGCATCGGCCAGAATGTTGGAGGCTCCTGCCACATGGATTGCAAGGAGATCTGCCTCCAGGCTGTGCACAAGGGACCAAGTGCAGAGAGCTTCCCTGCACAGAGGCATGGAGCACGTCCTGCCCTGGCAGTTTAGGTAGTACATGGTTGTGGTATTGTCCATCTGGACCTGGACCACTTGACCCCGTACAAATGGAGTGAAGGCAGTGAGGGCTAGATGAGCCACTTGAAGCTCCAGCAGGTTGATTTGGCATCGGGACTCCCGAGGGTACCAGAAGCCATGCGCTCTGTGCTCCCCCAGATGGGCACCCCAACCCATCAGAGAGGCGTCGGTCGATAGAGAGACAGTCGGCTCAGGGCGGGCTAACGGGATGCCCTCCTGCAGATGAGCTGGAATGATCCACCACTGGAGAGCGTTCCACATCTCCTGGGTCACTGCCACTGGCTGGTCCAGAGGACCGGAGCACAGTGACCATTGGCTGGCCAGTCCCCATTGAAGGGGACGCATGTGCAACAGGCCCAATGGACCACACTGGTGCAGGCCACCATGAGGCCCAAGGGTGCAGGAAGTCCCGGCAGGAGGCGCAATTGCCAACCTCAAATGATTGGGCAAGGATGAAAGAACTCCGTCCCTGTCCTCCGGGAGCCATACTCTGGCTCACAGAGAGTCGAGCTCTGCCCCGATGAATTGGATCACCTGCTTTGGCACGAGTTCCGACTTGGCCATGTTGATGAGGAGGCCAACCTGAGAGCAAACCTGGAGGGCCAGATTCTTGGACCACTCCACCTCCGGTCTGGAGGAGGCCGCAATCAGCCAGTCATCCAGGTAAGGGTACACCCGGACCCTTCAGCACCACAGGAATGCTGTCACCACTGCCATGCATTTGGTGAAGACCCTGGGAGCTAGAGAAAGGCTGAAGGGCATGGCTGGAACTGGTAAAGGGACCCCTCTGCTGTGAAGCGGAGGAATCGCTGGTGGGATGGATGGATTGGGACATGAAAGAACGTGTCCTGGAGGTCCAGAAAACAGAACCACATGCCTCGTTCCAAGGATGGACTGGATCTGAGCCAGAGTGACCATCCTGAAGGTTTGAGACCTTAGGAACCTGTTCAGGTCGTACAGGTCTAGAATGGGGCACCAGCCCCCCTGTCCATTTCGGGACCAGGAAATACCTGGACACAAACCCTGGGTTTGGTGGAGGATCAGCCACCTTCCTGATCTTCTCCTTCTGGAGGAGCAGGGTGATGTTGGCTCGACGGGCCGACAGAGAGGCCATGGACCCCGTAGCCCCCCATGGGGCGACGGCTAGGAAGGGCGTGGCCTGCTCGAACTCCAGAGGCATACCCTTTCCTACCACTTCCAACACCCAGCAGTCTGTGGTGATAGCTGACCAGGCGGAAAGAAAGTGGCGGAGCCATCCCCCCCACAGGGGGAACCCAGGGGGGAGTGACACGGCTGGGGGTGACACCCCTCAACCCGTCACTAGTCAGGCTTGGAGGAAGGGCCGGCCAAGGGACCTCCTGGGCTTTTTTCTCCCAGCTTCCTGCTGGAGGAAGCTGCAGGCTTGGCTGGCTTTGGGGTGCTGGCGCGAGCCCTGCTGGCCCTGATGCTGGTGTTGCTGGGCCGGATGTGCCGCAGGGGCAGAGGCCGAAAGGGCTTATGCTGCTGCCAGCGGCCTTTGTCCTTCTGGGCAGACATGACTGAGTCCAAGGTGGCATTGGACTTCTCGATCCTCTGGAGGTGGCCTCCCATCCCGGGCCTGAACAAGTCGATACCCAGGAAGGGGACGCCTGCCAGCTTGTGCTGGATATCCACCGTGAAGGTGGTGATCCACAGCCAAGCTCTGTGGTGCATGGCCACTGTGGCCGCTACTGACCGGGCACAGGAGTCTCCAATATTGAGAGCCATTTGGAGCTGCTGCTTCACCACCACCCTTCCCTGATCCCGCACCTGCTTGACCGTAGTCTGGAGGTCAGCTGGGAGATGAGGGATCACCTCATCCAGGGAGCCCATAAGAGTGTGGGAGAAGTGCGCCATCAGTACAGCTGAACTGTCCTGATGGAGGCCAAGGGAGGATGCAGCATACACTTTATGCCCGGCATAGTCCAGCTTTTTGGACTCTTTGTCAGGAGGCTTGTCCACGTCCCTGGTGTTTCTGGAATGCCAGAAAACACTATCGGTAACCAGCCCCTCTGCAGAGGGGTGCTCCGAGAAACCAGACAGTGATCCAGTGGGGACCGCTGCATTCCCGCCACATATCCTGGCCAAAGGAGCAGGACAAGAAGCCAGCCGCTGCCATAACCCCTTACAGCCAACAATGGCTTCAGCCACCAGAAAGGCTTCCGTGGGAGAATCCCCTCGGTCCAGTATCTCTGTGAGGGGATATTTGGCCGCTTGGATATGGGCTTGAGCTGCATCCCAGTAGACTCTGAGATGAGCCGAAGCAAACCCATGAACGAGGATGGGCTCTCGTCCATCGACTGTCTCCCACAGGACTCCAGGTCAAGGGGCCTGGAGAACAGGGAAGAATCATCATCAGACTCCGAGGAGTCTGCGAATAGCTGCCTAGGGCCTGAGCCACCCTCCACCTGCCGAGGATGGTCGGGAGTGAGGATGACCGACAACCGTGTGGCAGTCCCTGACCTGACCAAAGAATCCTTGGTGGAGCCCAGATTTAGGTTGTGGAGGCAGGGTTCCACCACAACAGGTGGCGCAAGCTGGTTTTACTGAACAACTGGCAACCGGTTTGGCCTCCCTTGACAACCATGAGGGTTGTTTGGCCTTCAGGTGACAGCCACTTAATGGTCGGGAAGGCGATGGGGCGGCTTGTTCCCGGTCAGAAGGAGCTGCTGCCACATTAAGTCCTCAAGCCAACGCACGGCGCTGAAACCCTTCCCGAGGAGGAAGAAGACAAGGATGATTACGCCACCGCTTGGTGCCGACCGAGACAGCAGGTGTCGGCAGGATTGGCTGGACTTAAAAGAGGTCCCAGACCAAGACAGAGACCGTCGGTGTTTCCAAGGGTGGGTCTGGGAGGAGTGGGGAAACCCCATTCCTCCCTCAGTTTGGGGCTCAACCGGGACTATGGCACGAGGAGGCGAGAGGGCAAGTCCTCAGTTTCCACTGGGGAACCGTGAAGAAGGGTTGTCAAGTTTCCAGTTGACAGCTCCATCCAATGGGTTGAGAAAGATCCTCGACCACGCCAACAGGTGTCTCGCCGGCTGACCTGACGGGACACCATGAAGCCAGCGGTCCTAGCCGCAACCTTGACCGAAGTTGAATGTCGACTGTCCAGGGAAGGGGACCTCTCCCACTCCCATGAACACTGACAGTGGGACATACCCTTCAAGTCATACTTCTTGGACTGAGAGGAGTGTCCCGATGGACTCTCACCTTTCGTGGAGAGGGATTGACAAAGCTCCTTAAAAGAAGCCGTATAGGAGGAACCCAAGGAGAGCGGGATAAATGCCGTGACCGAGGAGGATGAAGATGCAGCCTGGGCCGCCTCCTCCTTGAGGGTGATCATCTGTTCAAGTTGCTTAGTTGAGCCCGCCATCGCAGAAAACCACCTAACGGTCCTCCCTTTACTTCACCAGTGGAATCACGTCTCGGGCTTAAAGTTGGAGCCTGGCTGCATGGTCTTCGAGGACATTTGCCAGAAGGGACTTACAAATCACAGCCCGTGTATCATGGTCAAGCCCAAGGCAGTAGACGCACATGGAGTGCAGATAGGTCCAAGACATCTTCTGCCCGCATGGGCACCGCCGAACACCGGGAGTCGATTTATGCATCGCAGCTATGAAGGAAGAAACAGACCGAAGTCTTGTAAACTTTAAAATTAGTTTTGGGTTAACTGAAGAGTTTGGATCCAGTCTAAATGCAGAGCGCTAAGGAGGGAACCTGAGCTTCCAAGCGGTAAGGAAGATCTGGCGTCATGGGGTGGAGCCAAGAGTTTTACCACCCGGGTGGGTGGGAGGAGCCAGCTTGAAGAACTTCTGGCAAGATTTAAAGCAGCAAGAAACCTGCCAGACAGTGTGGATGAACAACATATCCATGTCCCTAGAATAAATATTACCTTTAATAGATTATAAGCCTCCGGTGATGATACCTGCCCCCATCCATACAAAGCAATATACTGAAATAAACCCAACCCCAAAACTCCCCCTCCCACCCAACAAAACAACCGGTTGAAAAAAGCTGGGCAGACATAAGGCTGGCCAGAAGGCTATAATATATTGGAAGGTCTGAGAAAAATATGATGGTAGATGATAATATAACTAAGCACCTGCCTGCCCCAACCTTAGGATCCCATCCAACCCAACTGCAGTACCCCTTTGTAGATCCTGATAAAGTAAGGCCTTTAAACCTAAGGGTGGACGTGCAACAGGAACTGGTTGCAAAGGGAATCCCTCCCAAAAATTGGACCATGACTGTTTGCCCTTCATTGAATCAATCAATCAATCAATCAATCAATCAAAATCTTTATTTATCCAGGCGAACATCGTTGAACAAGCTCATTTTCAAGGTGGACCTGGAAAGGAGAGGTTAACTATACATACAAAGAAATACTCAGTTACATCATAATTGGGTAAACAATATATACAAAATGAATTCACACTTACGTAGCATTTACATAGAGCAGTAATTATGCACAGGAAGTTTATAATACACACAAAACAGAGTACTAAAAAGAGCCATTAAGCAAGATCATGAAGGATATGCAACTAACAGGTATAGCAACTACAGTACAGTATATACAGCTTAAACGTACGCAACTATAGTTACAGTGTGTTTTTGATACATCCTTGAACATAATTATTGATTGAATGGGCTTGGAGGGGCAAGGAGGGGTGGGGAGGGGGACACAAGAGGGTGAGTAAGGAGAGGTACACGGTACATGCCCGCAAGGGCATGTAGTGGTAGCAGGGGTGAGGGTGCCAACAGTTAGGGAGTGGAAAGCTAAACACCATGATGGTGTCAAGGGGTGTAAGCAAGGAGTGAAGGTGGGAGCCAGGGTGACATAGAAAAGGAGCTAATGATAAGGGGAAAAAAAAAAGCCCTTAAACAGCAAAATAAAAAGGCAACCCCTCAGCCACTCCACCCCAGCATCACCATAGGATTAATGCAGATTTATCCCAACTTCTAGCTTTTGGGCAGCATTTATGAACCTGTAAAGGAGAAACAGAACACAAAAATTAGTACAGCATTCCAACAGAGGAGGCCTCCTAGGGCCACAGAAGTTTCATGGCATAATAGTACTTTAGGCTAGCAATCAATAATGAAATGAGGCCAATAAGGAATAAAACTATAACAATGTACAGCAGCTACATTCAGTTATGTTAGTAGAGATCTAAGGAGCCACGTCTGTGTGCACCTGTGGTCCCCCCCCATCTCCCTTCCCACCTATGGACCAACCCTCCAGGCCAGGAATAGCCTGACGGCAGAGATTGAATGATCCATGAAGAAAAAACTTTCAGGAAATAAACCAACAGCAGGCCAGTTCATTCATCAATCCAATGTAGGTTAGATTGTCACTAAGGAGACTGAGGAGTAACAGAGCAGTTACACTGATGCGTTGTGCGCATACCTGATGAGTTTGCTGTTGGAGGTCCCAATGGAGCATTGACAGACAGTAACAGGAAAAGGGCCCAAAGTACAAAAAACAAGTACAGGGAAAAGAAGCCACCTGACTAGAGCTGCAGTGAATTTAATTTCAGCCGATGAAGTGGCCAATTTCACCTCGTGGAATAATTCATGAAATTTTCCGCATTAGGTGGCATTTCGCCTAGGCAAAATTTCTCATGTGGGTGAATTTTTGCTTCCATGATGAAATTTCACCTTCTGCATGCAAAATTCCACCATGGAAGGTGGAATTTCACTGTTCCACCAGGCAAAGTTTCACCGTTCCGCCAGGTGAAATTTCACTCCAAAAAATGGGTGGAATTTCACAGATTACTCCATGCAGTGAATTTCGCTTACTTTGCCCACCACTGTGCCTAACTGTGTAGCTATCTGAGGTCCACTGCGTGCTCGATTGTGCACACAGAATCTGGAGAGCACAGAGAGAGATGATAAACACAAAGGTCCCTGTGGTCTCAGTTCAAAGGGCATGTCCGCTGCCTCCAGTATTGCTCACATACCAACATTGAAGATAGCAGGGCAGTAGTGGCTGTGCAATTGAGAAGGTGGTGGAAAGCTGCATATCCAATTACTACAGCCATAAATCCATATAGGGCAAAGCTGCACTGCCTGTAAAGAGGTGAATGCACAGCTAAAATGAGGCAAAACCAACAGCACTAAATACTGGATTCTGTAAATGAATCTGAGGCAGAGTCAAACTAAAGGTGAAAGCTGCGTCTATATAAGTTCATAGGCTGCATGATCCATAATATCTCATGCATTCAGAAACTCACCAGGAGGGCAAACCATTCCCAATGGATCAGCAGTCCCTAAATAGGTCAAGGAAGAATTTCTTGAGCTCTTTGGCAGCTTGTTTGGCGGATTCATAAGTGCTCCACGAGCCTTGATGGAGGACCAATAGGTGAGCAGGATATAGCACTCAGAACTGCACTCCCACCGCAATTAGGATGGTAGGTGGCCCATTTTTGGCTTGTGGCTGCCGGGAGGTCCTGAGAGATTTATAGTCTGGAGCCTTCCCAAAGAATTTTATGAAGGTCTCATACCTTAGCCATAACATGCTGCTTATCCAAAAAGATGGGCAATTTTAAAATAAAGGGCTATGGGGGGAGTCGGCTGGTGGTCAGGGCCATAGGGAATGATGCACCCTCTTCACCATGTAGCAGGTGTTGTTTGGTGATGGCCCCGTGACCTTGGTGAGCGACTTATATAGAAAAAAACAATAGGAAAAGCTCCCTCGGCATCATCTGGAAGGCTGAAAATAATCAAGCTGTTCTGTTGACTTCAGCCTTCTGGTAGCTGTCTTCCCAGTAGTGGTGCCCTGGCCTTTTGGTCTTTTTGAACTCTTGTCCGGGGTCAATGGCAGGGTGTACGACGGGGGTGCTTGGCACATTTTGGATTCCATCTCAGCCATACGTTGCAAGGACCCAGACCAGAAATCTCCTCTGGTGCAGGTAGACGTCTTCCACAATCAGGTGCACACTGGAAGCAAAGTCAGTTGGAAAGTCAGCAAAAAAGTATTTTTTAATGAAGTTGGAGCAGGAGTGGTCGGTGGAAGCTGTTAATCCTGGGTCTGCATCATGTGACCTGTAGCTCTTTTTCTGATGTCGGCTTTATGCTGTTGTTGGATTAGCAGCAGTGCACTGCTGAAATCACTCTATTTAGCAGATTAATTATTGTGTTGCTTTATGACCAAAGAAACAACAGCACTCTGTTTATCTGTAGCTGACATTATGGTATACGATGTCAATTTAACGTCTGAAAAAAGTTGTGTTGCCACAAACAGGAAATAAGGGGAAGATACACTTCAGAAAGATCACTGTGCCAGATTACCTGTTGGAGGGTTTATTTTGTGAAAGAATAGACACTTTGAGAGGCAATGTAATGTTTAAACTAATTTTTCTTTTAATTTTTCTTCTCTCCTTCCCTCTGGTTACATTGCGTTATAGTATAGTCCACAGATTCAGGGACAGGAAAATGTACTGATATTCTCTGATGGGGTATAATGGTGATGGTTGCTGGAGGAAACAGGGACAGATTTTTTTGTCTTAAAAATACAATATTTAGCAGTACATAACTAATGAACTTGGAACTGCATTTTATTTCTGATGAGGTGACAGGCAGAGCACAGCTGGCATAAATGCATTACAGTGCTAGCCCAGTAATCAGTGTTTTGCTGATTACCCAAAGCAACTGTTGTAATACAAGACATATTTGGAGAATTAATGGGACCGCACCATAATTTGACCATGAAGTAAAGATTTTTGGACCCATGCCAAAACAACAGAATAATGAGCAAAAATTCAATCAATGAGATAGCGATTCCCAGTGCTACAGCAGATGGTGATCACAAAGAAAGAGTCCCTACTCCATAACTTCACACTTACATTTCAAAGATATTATGACAAAAAGTAATTCAAAGCACAATTCAAATACAGAATAATAAATAAATCTAGATGTATTGTGCACAAACCCCCCAAGAAAACAATCAGTGTAGTAATGTCACATTCGGGCCAGTGTTGATGATGTTGCCTATTACTTGCCCAATTGCTGCTACTTTAAAAAACAAGTCTTTATACAGGGCACTGATTTTTGCATTTGTGTATAATAAATTATAATTTATTTCTTTCTCCAGTTTTTGAATTATTTTGAATCCCTTTGTGCCACGAGATTGTGGGACTGTGCTGTTGCAAGAGTTGACAACCTCCTTCTTGTGCTCCCCCCCAACTAAGCATCTGGTATGTTGGAGTTTTGCTTAATATTCCCTTGTATGACTGTCACCCATCCTTCCACCTACAGGCTGTATACTACCACAATGGAAAGTAACAAAATTTGAGAGTGGAAGGCTAGTTTATAATGTGGCAGCACTCTCATTTGGGAGAAGGCAATGTTTTATAGGGTGCTGAAGGAGTGGAGAAGATGCGGCAACATTACCATGCATTTTAAACAGCAATGGGACAGATGTGATAGCAGCAACATGCATTTTGGAATATAAAAATATACAGTACATGAACAAAATATGAGTGGAAGGCCAGTTTGTGCCATGACAGTCCCTTTGTACCACAATAAATTAGAACTGCAGCTGAATAAAGAGATAAAATATATTTTCACTGAGCTTTATCCTCCTATCTGCACTGGTACTGCCGTCTAAAACAGGCCTTGTCTCCATATCTATTTTTGGTTTATTTCAATTGTGACCTTGCATTATACATACAGGCCCAGATATTCAGAGCAGTTGCACATGGCACAACTGAATTGCACCAGCACAAGTGCAGTATTGCGCCAAGGAGCCACATTCAGCAGGAGCTAGTGTGCAGTGCAAAATCAGTGCGCCAATGCACAACCATAATGAATGCATGCATGCACAAGAGCAGGGGGCGTTCACATCAATATCCAGTGCAGTGGCATATTCAACCGTGAAACCATGGCAGAAGTGTGAAGCAAATCAAAGTTGCTCTGAGTAGACTTGCTCCTATGAATACAGGGCACAAACACACAGACAGCACCTGTGCCAGGGGTGTGAGTGAGATGGAGTGAGTGTGAGAGACTGATAGTGAGAGGGACACAGACAGACAGACAAACAAACAGACAGACCAAAGCCCACCAACAGAGGGAGAGGGACAGAGGTGGCATTGGAGAGGGAGAGCAGGGCAGAGAGAGAGAGAGAGAGACACACACACACACACACAAGCAGTGCACCAGGGTGGCACACAGCCAGCAGCCAACTGCCCATGGGGACAATGGAAGCAAGGGCCATGGACAGTGCACCCTTCATGATGGAGGCCATAATGAGGGGTGTGAGCGAGCAGAAGGAACAGTGACATGGCTGAGGAAGGGCCCATCATCAGTAAGCCCGACACAGATGGTACCGTGCCCACATCACCTTTGAGAACTATATTGACACTGAGATCGTGGGTTAGTACCACTTGAATAGGACCATTCTGAGGCAGCTCTGTGAGCTGTGCAGTAAGGAGATTCAGGCACCCACCATAGGGAGCCATGCCATGTCCGTGGAGACAAAGGTGACCACTGTCATGTGCCTGCCCACCACGGGCATCTTCCAAAGACCAACAGGGGACACCATAGATATCACCCAGTTGGCCACATCCCACATCCTCACACAGTTCCTCAATGCCCTGCTGCCATGTGCTTCAGATTCCAACCATTTCCCCAGCACACAGGTGGAGCACACAACAACCATGCAGGACTTCCACATGGTGACACATATGCCTGGCATGATTGGGGAAATTGACTGCACCCACATGGCCATCTGCATGCCACCTGGCCCTGAAGGCATGGCATACATCAATTGGAAGGGGAGCCCCAGTGTCAACTGCCAGGTGGTGTGGATTGCCATGGGGCTCATCACCAATGTCTGCACCACACACCCTGGGAGGGCACATGTTGCGTTCATCTGGCACAGCTCTGCACTGTGCCACAGGTTTGAATGTGGGGACATCCTCATGGGCCACCTAGTGGGTGAGTATGGCACGGGCAAGGGGCAATGGGCAGATCTGACCTGGGGATGGGGGTGGGCAGGGTGTACAGAGTGGCGTGGGTGCCAGGGACAGGCAAGGGGCACAACACAGAATATCAGAGGGCTAACCATGTCAACCTCCACACAGGTGACAACACGTATCCACTGAGGCCCTGGCTGCTCACCCCCTACCGGCACTTGTCGTCCCCAGCAGAGGAATGTTACAGTGAGGCACATGCCAGCACATGCAACATCATTGAGTGTGTCTTTGGCATTCTGAAAGCACGGTTCCATTGCCTAGACAGGTCAGGCAGTGCCCTACAGTACAACCCCTCGAAAGCCTGTGGCCTATTCTTGGCCTGCTGCATACTGCACAACATGGCCATTGACTGTGGGATAGCTGTTGAGGCTGATGAGGGAGATAGTAGTGGGGATGATGGAGGCAATGGGCTGGAGGGTGGTGGACTAGCCACCCCTGAGTGGAGGAGACCGCTGCTCCAGCGTTGTGATGCCACACAAACAGGTACAGCACACATGCAGGGGGTGTGCATGGCAATGAGGCATGCACACACAGAGGCATGAGGCAGGGGTAGGGAGTCAGTGACAGACAACCACACACAGCAACACACACACACACACACACACACCCACATACTCAGGCGTTGGTATGTGGCGTGGATCAGATACATTGCACCAGGTGCACATGCGCACATGGTGCTAGCCTGCCCTCATCATGCCCATGCCACATGATTCAGCAGCCGGGCAAGCACGCACACAGACTGGCGTGCGGTGCATACACAAGCGTGACTTCAGTGGAAGGCACACACCTTCACCGTGTGTGTACACAGGGCGGCAGCTGCAGCAGGCAGCGGTCAGGGTGGCCTGCACATCAGGGCCACTGCATGGAACCCTGGCTAACCACGGCCATGGGGGTGGCTGTGCCAGGGCCGATCAGCAGCTACAGGCTGCACATCAGCCATGGGGTGGGTTTGCAACAGGTCCCCAGGGGTGGAACCACGGGACCATGACAGTGTCTGCACAGGGGTGTGCAAGCACCCAAATAGGCCAGCCTCAGGTGTGCCACTGATGCCTACATCAGAGCCTGGCATCGGCAGTATTGGGTGATGCCAGGTTTGTGGGGTGGACAGTGCACCATGGGGGTTCACGTGTGCACGGCCACACCCTGTGGCAGCCAGCAACACAAAGCCATCCATGATCGCAGTGGCAATGTGATCCAAGGATGCAGTCATGGCATCTTGCATGCACTGCATCCCCCACCAGTATCTGTGCAGCGCCCCTCTCCTACTGCTGAGCCAACTGGCACACCTCCGCATACAGTGCATGCACCCCAGTGGCAAGTGGCACCTGTTGCTGAATGGATGCCCGCAGCAGATGGGTGTGTTCAGCCAGCCAGTCAGCATCCTGGGGCTCTCGGGTGGTACACTGATTCTCTTGTGGTGACCAGCCATGCTGCACAGACTCCCTCTCTGGTGGACACTGCACAGTGGGGTCTGCAGGGGAATGGGCACAGCAGGTGCACCGGCAGTAGGCCCTGTGTCCAGCTGTCTGTTGGCACCTGCAGCCTGCTGCTGTCGTACATCTGGCCACTGTACACCACCCAGTGCCTGCACGGCCACACCACCACCACCGCAGGGCACAGCCAGGGCAGTGCACACCACTGCACGTGCTGGCGGCGGAGGTAGCTATTCTGCCACTGGCAGAGTGCTGAGCATACTGCCTGTGTCAGAGGCCAGCGGGCGCCTCACCCAATGTTGCCCATGCTGACAAGGATCAGTGTGATGCTGTCATCGGAGTTGGACCCCACTCCGATCTGTGTCTCTGTGCATAGGACACCAAGGCTGGCATCCTGCAGGAACACATCCTGGGCCTTGTCCGACCCCAGGTCCAGGACATCCACCTGCACTGTGGTGGTGAGCTGTCGGGCCCCTGGATGCCAGTGGAGGTGGACAGATGGTTTCCGTGGCTGTACCAGTGCCACAGTTGCTGCAAGAGAAAGAAAGGCATGTCAGTGATGCAATGCCCACATGTGTCCCCTGTACACTGCTGCTGCATGTGTCCTTTCAGTATGGCATGTGCGCAGCACACCATGCCCATGTATACACCCACTGTCCCACCAGCGTGTGTGTGGCAGACAGACTTACCATGCAGTGATGGGCTGCCATCTGTCTGGAATCCTCCTCCAGGCACACCCTCTACTGTGGTGAGGTGCATGGTGGCTGCCATCAACTCCTCCTGCGGCGTCAGTGTGGGTGCATCCGCAGGCCCTCCTCCGGTGGTGGTCCATTATGCCTGGATGGCCGCCACCTTCTTCTTTATTCTCTGCTTGTCCATTCCCACCTTCTTCCAGCAGTCCTGCACCAACTGCTGGTGGCTGCCATGCTGGTTGATGTAGGCTGCCACCTTCCCTCACACACCAGCCCTGGCCTGTGGTGTGCCCGTGGCACCACTCAACAGGGGCTCCCCTGTCCAGGCAGGCCCTCAAACAGGGCATCAGTCTTGGCCTCTCTGAAGTTGGGCCTGTGCTTCCGTGCAGGCCCCACTCCTCACCCTCCTGAAAGTGCCGACATGTTGCTGCCTGTGAACATGGACAGCACAGTGTGACAATGGCAGCTTCTCCCTGGTCTGTCCCACCATGCAGTGCTGTCCACTTCCAGTGAGCTACAGACGCACAACTTACCTATCAAGGTTGCAATACCGTCCATGGCCTGTGCTGTTCTTTAGGCGCTTATATGGTGCAATGCATGCAAATGAGGTTGGGCATGCAGTAATGTATATGCTAATTCACCCACTGCGCCTATGCATTAGCTGATGAGCCTATTTGCATATGGTGTCTGAATATCACAATACTGCACTGTGCACAATGGGATTGTGCCAGAGCAAGTCGTGATGGAGCAATGTGCAGCATGCGTGTGCACAGGCCCACAGTGCACATATGTATCATGGCATCATGGTGTCAATCACACACCATGCGACAGTGCAATGCACAAGTTGTGCATGGGCCAGCTACGCGGCATGGCAGTGCATGGGGTGCCATGTGCTATGCACATGTGCACAATGCTAGTTGACCTCGACCACTGGTCAGACCTCTGACCCCTGACCCCATGTAGCCACACCCATTCCATGCATCTCCGGCACTGCATGATGTGCATGCACTGCACATGCTCCTGCATCACTTGGCGGGCTCATGGTGTGGACATGAGCGCCTCCTGCCACCATTTTTGCCACCAAATGTGTTCAGCTGAACATGGTGCAGGCAAGGTGCAGGATGACCCAGAACTGGTCACCTGTCAAGTTGGCCAACTTAGCGCCTAATGGGAGCCCCACCCCCAGCTTTTAGGCAGGTGCCCCTGCAGTGGGCCAGGGGCACTGTGTGGCAGGCATACAACAGCCTGGAGCACAGGGTGCCCAGGCCTGGAGAACAATGTTGCCACCACTATGGGGACCTCATGTGGTGGGACCAGAGTGCCTGAGGAGGCTACAGGCACATACCAGGTGAGGGGCCATACCACAGCCAGGTAAGTCATGCTATGTTGCATGTCTGCCATGGTGCTGTACTGTGGTGTTGGTTGGCTGCTTGCCATGCCCTGCAGAGGGGTACCCAGCCAGTGTGCACATCATAGGGCATGCTAGCATCTGCTTCAACAGGATGCAGCTACAGTTGTGCAGAATGTGTCAGGCAGGGGCACACCCTGTGCACAGGGGTGGGGTGGGGTCAGCTGCTGTGGTTGATTACTGATGTGCACCTGTCTTCTTTGCATTCCCAGGACCTGAGAGGACCATCAGAGGGCCCAGACTTCAGCAGCACAGCGGCCACAGCAGGATGTGATGGGCCGAGACCGGCACCAGCAGGGCCGAGAGCAAACAAGACGCATTGCCATGGTCCTTCCGCACTGTCGCGTGGGGAGGCGGGGGGGAGGATGGCAGGTGACCGCCTTGAAAACATGTGCTCTGGCAGCTGTGTGTCACACTGTGCATGGTGCATGCCACTGTGGCGCATCCAATGGACACATATGTCAGCTGTTGGTGGGGTAGGCATGCGCCCGGCTGCCACTGTTGTTGCTGTGGTGTTGCCGGTGCACTATGCCATGTGACTGTCATTGCACAGTTATGTGGTCATTGTGCAGCAGGGATCACCTCTGTGCAATGTCGTGGTGCACCGAGTTGCTGTCTGGTGTTGGCCCACCCCTCTGTGCATGGCCATTATGGGCCCACCAGGGGTGTGTGTTCCCACTGCCCATTGCACACTGTGGGTGGGTATGGTTCCTTGGGACATTGCACTGATCACCTGTCCTGTCCCTTGTTATAGGTGTCTGGCAGTGACGACCGCCATGATCCATACTGTCCAGACTGCTGCACCAGACCCTTCTGGTGGCCTCCATGATGCTGGAGGTGGTCGTCCAGATCAGACAGATGCTGGTGGTGGACCAGAGGCAGCATCAGTGCACCAGGGTGGCCAGACAGGGACACTGTTAGTTTTGCCCCTGTTTACCCCTGTTCCCCTGCTGTACCTCCCCCTTCAGTCCTCCCTCCCACTGTACAGTCCCTGTTCCCTGTCCCTTTCCCTTGCTTTACCTACCCTTTCCCAGCCCCTGGTTATTGTATATAGTTCCATTCAAATATATATTTTATGAGCTACCTGCCTTTGTCTGTGTCTGTGTTTGCTTTGCAGGTTGTGTGAGGAGCCATGCTGCAGTGATCCAGTGTCTGTCCATGTGGTGTACATGTGCAGGGGCACATGTTGTGCTTCTGTGATTCACTGCTGAGTGTTGTGGTGTGCCCCACTGTGGTGGGTCCATCCCTGGGTCAGGCTATGCTTTGGGGTGCCCTTGGGCCGGCTGTTGGGGTGTGTGGTGGTTGTGTGTGTGGTGGTGGCATACAGCCATGGTCATTGGTCAGGTGCTGTCCACACACTGTGTTGGGGCCCCTGCTTGGCATTGTGTGGCCTGTCCCATGTGGTCAGCTATGCTACCTGCCACCCAGCCCATTCTCCAGCGTACTGTGTGGGCTTCCTGTGTGCCAGTGTGGTGTGTGTGTGCTTGATTGCATGGTCCTGGGTGTGGCCTGCTATGGTCTGGGTGGTGGGGCACAGCTAGCGACCTGTGGGGAGCTCCTTGGTGGCCCTCCATTGGCATCTCCTGTTGCCTGCTTTCACTGCCACTGTTGTGTTCTGGGATCAGGTGTCCTGGTGCCTGTGGATGCCCTGCTGTGCCCTGCTGGTGGTGGCCTCCTGTGGTCTGTCATGGTGCTTCCTTGGCTCTGTCCCTGGGTCTGTTCTCTGTGCCATGCCCCCCTCTGTTGCTCTGCTGCTCTGCTCCCACAGTTGCGCTGGAGCACCTCTGTTTGCACTATAGCAAAACTCTGTTTGTGCCATGGCTCAACTCTGTTTGCACCATGGCACAACTCTGTTTGTTCCATGGCACAACTTTGCCATATTCAGCTGGGTTGCGCTGGTGCAGTTCGGCCTGTGCAACCTCTGAATATGGCTCCTGTTGTGGCATGGCACATTGGATTTGTGCTGCACCAGACTTGCACCGGGCTTTGATGCATTTCTGAATATCTGAGCCACAGTATACTATGCCTTTACTGTGCACATACATATTTAAGCAGAGCACCCCAAAACAATCTGTAACTCCTGAAGGGGAAATAAAGCATGAATGTCTCAGCTGGTGCTTGTAAAAGGATGGGGGTGGGGTAGTGATGAGCCTGGTGGAGAGGTCCTGCAGCCTATAAAAAATAGAGTTGTGATACACTCAAAACTACTGGCAGCAGCAACTGTGAAATTAATCACTGCCTCTTGTTATTCTTATGCTGTACTATATTGTATTGCTATTTTCATGCTGTACTATATTGCATTGTATTTTATTGTTATTCTCATGCTGTACTATATTTTATTGTATTGTTCTCAGTTATCTCTATGTACACATGTACTTTACACTGGATGTTTGTGAAAATGGGCATTTCTGCTCATATACCTTTCCAGTTTATAAATAAAGATTGATTAATTGATTGATTGAAATAATAAAATATAGGAACAAGGACTATTACAAATGATACTTAATACATTTCACTGAGGTACATACTGTACCTAAAGGACAAAACCTGACAGTACAGCATTAATTTCATTGCCTTTACACTAGCTCCTCCCAGATTTTAGTGCAATTTCAGGGTATATTTGTTTATTTATGACAAATTATCAATGTACTGGTTTATTTAAAGAAGCACTATTTGGTCAAGGCAAAGAAAAATACATTTCTTTTTTCAGAAAAATGAATTTCTGACATCCCTAGATTCATGCTCAGTTCATATGTGAAAGTTAATGCAAGCTGAGATGTAAAAGGGGGGTGGGGTGGCAACCTCCTTAACAATAAGGGCAGAGCACAACCAGGGACTATCCTTATACTGACCTCCCTGCTCCCTGTGCAAGAAGCATGAGGAAAGCATCATGTAGGGAATATAAGTCCAAGATAACAAATAGAGCCCAACAAAATTAAAAACTGGGAGAGAATTAACCTTCAACAAGCTGTGGACAAAAAAAAATTACTGTAGCATATGTACAAAGTAAAAATTACCATGGTTACAAAATCTACTGGAGGCAAAATGTCATAAAAAGGAAAGGTGGGGACGGAGTAAAGGAGACAAGGACAGGAGAAAGACTAGGTTGGAGGAAAACATTATGAGGTGAGAGTAATACTACGGATATAACTAAAATCTTATCTGAATTAATCAAATTAAAGTAAAACTTGTTTAAGTGGAAATGAAAGGAATCATATAATGCTAGTGTGGGTGAGGGACGTTTAGCACTCATATACAGGTGGAAAGTAAGCTTTCTTACTGAATGGAACTGCATCGAGACAGGTGAGCTGGTGGGATGTTATAATGAGTGCAGACTAAGAATCACAGTGTAGATTGCATTAATAGGTTTCTGAGAGGCTTGGTGCTTCCATATGCTAATCGTGGCCCGAGAATCAGTAGGTTGGTGGATGCATTGCTGAGGGTGGAGGCAATACACCACTGCATGACTACAGAGGTTAGAAACCCATACCTCTCAACCCAAATGAATTCGAACAAAAACATAAAGATATTAGCAATTATTAAAGCAATCTATGAGTTACTGGACTATGAACTAAACTTGATGAAACAGATTTAAAAAATAGAGCGGCTCATTGCAGAAATGCTGTCTTTCCTGTTAACATATGTATCAAGATATTGTCTTTTAGTGTAATTCGTCATTGTAGATCATGTATAACTTTAATCCATCTGCATATCAGTTTATATTTATTTATATATTTATATATGTCAGTGCCAGTGGCTCAGTAGGTAACACACTCGCCTCTGAGGCCGGGAGATCAGAGGCTGTGATTTCAGTTCCCACATCTGGCACTTGGGTTAATATCCCAGTACTGACACCGTAGTGCAGCCTGAGAGGTGCTGCACTTCTGAGGTGCCGCTTCGATGAGATGTTAAACCGAGGTCCCATCTGCCTGGATTGGTGGTAGTTCAGGTGGATGTTAAAGATCCCATGGCACTTATCGAAAAGAGTAGGGGAATTTCCGGTGTCCTGGCCAAATTTCCCCATCCACTAAAATACCACCAACAGCTTAATCTGTTCAAGATCAGCTGCCATTCATCTGTATCCTCCCCGGGTCGTGCCTGAAAAATAGGCAGGATTTGTCTAGTGTACCACCCGTCAACAAAACTAAATACAAAAATAAATAAAAATAAATATTTCATGCATAACAAGTACAAAAAGAACTATTCAGAGTCTACATACTATATTTAACTTTTTACTTATTTATTAACAACTTCAGAATTATAATCCTTTGAGTCAGAGACACATTTTCAAAGGCTCTATGTCAAATGACAATACAAAGGTAGTACAAAGAAATTACAGACAGTGGATATACAGCAAAGGGTGATACAATGAATAGCATATCTGAGTATGCATAGTTTTGGACAATTATACAGGCAGATAGTGCAGAAATCAGAGAACATAATTATGGTACACAGGCTATCAATATAGTATCTAACACTCAATAGTACCGCGGCATTACAGTACTGGCTATTTATATAGTGTATAACACTGACTATACAGAGACATTATAGCTTGTAGACTTGGGCGGAGGCCTGTGTCGTGTGTTAGGCCAGACATAGTCCATTGTCAGGTGCCTAGGGGCAGTTACAGGTGAGGACAAAGTGAGGTGCCTGGAGTAGAGATTTAAACTGGCCCATCCTAGGTTCGAGGGTAACAGAGGGAGGAGGAGGGAGTTGAATCAGGTGGGGGCATGATAGGAGAATGAGCATTGGCCAAGGGAGTTTTTTTGGTGGGGTACTTGGAACCGTGGGTTAAGTGACCTACAAAGTGGTCTTAGTGTTTGCCATAGGTGACAGGAGGAGGAGAGACATGGGGCATTTGACACAGTGTAGGCAGTGTTATCAGTGGCCCCATAGATTAAAATACCATAATCAATGATAGACAGGACAGAAGAGGAGAAGGCAAATTGAAGGGCTTCTGTGGTAAACAGCTTCAATGATGGTACAGCAGGCCAATGCAGGAGTTGATAGAGGAGCAGAGCAGCTGATGTGATAATGGAAGGTGAGGAAATGATCAAAGGTAACACCAAGGTACTTGAAGGAGTGAACTTGTTCAAGAAGAAGAGAGCGGAAGGTTTGGACATGGAAGGGGGAGTTCTTTAGTTTGTTCTGATGATGTGCAAACAGTATGATCTTTGATTTTTTTGGGTTCAGCACAAGCTTATACCTGGAGAACCAGGATTCAGCTACTGAGAAGGCAGTCTGGAGGGAGTGTTCCAGGATGGTGGGGTTGGTGTGGGAGGTAAAAAGGACAGCATCATTGGCATAGAGTAGGGTGTTTCCAGGACAGACCTTGGGAAGGGTGTTAAGAAAAAGGCTGAATAGAAGGCCCTAGGATGGACCCTGGGGAATGGCCAAGCAGACAGGAAGGAGAGAAGAAGATGGAGCTGAGTTTTGACCTTGGGAGCAACCCAGGAGGTAGTCAGCAAACCAGGTTTTGGCTACTTGGGACAGGCTGATGTGAGTGAGGGTGGAGGAGGGTGACGACAAAGAGGTAAGGTTAACAGTGTTGAAGGCTTTAGATGGGTCCAAGAAGACAGCCCAGCTAGATGACCATTATCAAGTGCTGAGTGAATGTAATTGGAGAACTCCAGAAGGGCAGTGGTGGTGCTATGGCCCCACCAGAAGCCATGTTGTTCAGGAGATAAGAGATCATACTTGGCAAGGTACTCAGTAAGCTGGTCTGAGACAATGCGCTCTAGGGCTTTGGAGAGGGAAGGGAGGATGGAGATGGGGCAGTAGTTCCCAGGGGAGAGTCAGTCACCAGACTTATGGATGGAGATAATGATGCCTGACTTCCAGAGAGAGGGAACTTTACCGAGTTGAAGTGAGAGGTTGATGAAGTAGGAAGGGGGGAGAGAACTTCATCTAGTACCAGGCAAAGTAGCTTAAAGTCAATAGAGTCACTGCTGTTGTGGTAGCCATGGAGAGTTTTGAGGAGGTAGGTTTGATTTCCTGAGGGTGAGGACTCGGAAACAAAAGTAGGGTGGGCCAGGAGGGAGGATGGGGAGGAGATGGGGAGAATAAGTTATTGGGGAGCAGGCACTCAGGTCAGAAAATGAGGTGCTAAAGGTGTCAGCAATGACAGTTTTGTCATTGGTGATGGACCCATTCATGGTGAGTTGTGATGGGGGAGGGATTGCTATAAAAGGTTTTCATATTCTGCCAGAAATTGCTATCTGACCCTAGGTCATGGTCAGTATGGTCCTGTAGTGGTCAGCCTTAGCCTTACGGATGGACCAGGTACATTGATTATGGGCAGCCGGTATGCTTGGAGGTCAGCAGGCTTGCCTGAGTTGAGTTTTTTTTTCCAGAGATTGTCACAATTCTGCATGAGGCTCAGGAGGGATGAGATGATTCAGGGGTATCAAACCCTTTCTGTTGAGTCAGTAAATTAACAGTGTGCTCCTTTTTAATGTACTTCTGTTTGGTCCTTAAAAACCAAAAGCTTAAAAAAAGAGAATTGCTTAAGTTTTAAACCATAGAACAGTGATAAAAACTAGTAGTATGATAACATCCTAAGAACCAAAAATCACTTATAGCATCTCTAATGCACGTTAAAGGACCCTACAGAAATTCTGCACAAGGGTGCATATTGTTACTTTACTGACTCAGCAGAACATAAGTTACATACAGCAAGTACACTCAGAATGGCTATTTGTTTACTTGCTAGGCATGGAACATAAACTGATATGAACATAGATTAAACAAGTTAGCAGTCCTTTAGAAATTATTCACAATGATGAAGTAAAGTAGTGCATTTCCATTTTGGAATAAATTTAAACAATTATGCAGAGAACAGTTGCACTCCTCAGTCTTGCTGTGTGTGTGTGTGTGTGTGTGTGTGTGTGTGTGTGTGTGTGTGTGTGTGTGTGTGATTGCAACAAAACATGTCACTGAGCTTTTATGATTCCACCAGCACCTAGGCAGCAAACCAATTCAGTGCTTTGGAGGGATGGACTAATCTCTTCTCTTCACACCTATAGTTCTATTATGAAAAGCAAACATTTTCCATGACAAAAGGCACCACTGGCAGGAATCCAGTCAGTTGGCAGAGGGGTTGGGATACGATCACCTCGGTCATTAACACCAGCTGCTATTCAGGTCATGCTGTCAGTTGTAAAACAGGTCAGGCAGTCAAAGGTTAATTTCTAACAAACTAGCGTGGGCACAAGGATGTGGTACTTCTATGCTGAAAAATCTATACATACTAACAAAAAACAAGCAGAGCACTCACACCTCAGATATAATAGAGGGCACCGGTTTTCCAATAAAAAATATATACAGGTTACTCACCTGTAACAGGAGTTCTAGGAATGGTATATGTTGTTCATCCACACTATCTGGCAGGTTCCTTGCCGCTTTAAATCTTGCCGGAAGGTCTTCAAGCTAGCTCCTCCCACCCACCCAGGTGGTAAAACTCTCAGCTCCCCCCCATGACGCCTAGATCTGGCCTGCTGGAAGCTCCAGGTTGAGCGCCAAAGCTGGGGAGGTCGGAATAGGATGAACAAATATACCATTCCTAGAACTCCTGTTACAGGTGAGTAACCTGTATTTCTAGGACATGGATATGTTGTTCATCCACACTATCTGGCAGACTCCTAGCAGTTCTCTGGGAGGAGGGAGGCAAGGCGACACCCCCAATACTTACTTGGGGAACAAAGATTGAGAACCGAGGCCCCAAAACCAGCATCCCAGAGTGACCTTCAAGGTCGATGTGGTAGGGAAATAAAGGTGTGTGCTGACTCCAGGTAGCAGCCCTGCAGATTTCCTGATAGGGACATCCTGGAAGCAGCCAACACCGATGGCAGCAGTATGGCGGGTAGAATGAGCTCAGATCCCTCTGGGAGGCTCCATGCCCGCCAACTCATAGCAGAGATTTATGCAGGAGGTGACCCATCTGCCTATCATCCGCTTGGCTGCAGGTCTGCCAGGTGCGGCTTCAGCGTAGGTGACAAACAGCTGGTGAACCTCTCCCACAATTTCAGCCATGCGCCTTATAATAAGCGAGCGCCCTTCTAGGGTCCAGAGTATGGAGCCTATATTCACCTCCGAGTGTGATTGGGGTAGAACACCGCAGAGTCAACACCTGATTAAGGGTGAAACTCCGACACCACCTTCGGAAGGAATTTTGGTGAGGCGGGGACAACCTTGTCCCTGTGGAAGACCAGTAAGGAGACTCGATGCTAAGAGCCTGAGTTCTCCCATCCTTCTGGCTGACGGATAGCCACCAAGAAGTCTGTCTTCCACGACAGGTGGGGAGACCACACCTGTGCATTGGTTCGAATGGCTTGCCCATGAGCTTTGCCAGTACCAGCAGTAAATCCCATGGAGGTGGGGTTCCCGCACTGAGGAAATATGATCAAGGCCTGAAAAAAGCACCAACCACTTTTTCCTGCGCCACTGACTGCTGACCGGCCACGCCAGCAAGCAGAAATGGCTGCCAGGTGCACCTTAAGGGTCGTCGACCTAAGCCCTTGACTAGATAGGGACCATAGATAGTCCAAAATGCTTGCACAGGACACGAAAGGGTCCAAACCTTTTCCCGACACCAAATGGAGAACCTCTTCCATTTGAAGGCATAGCATTTTCTGGTCACTCACGGGACGCCTCAACGACGCTGAGGACTCCGTCGGAAAGACCCAAGGCCTGGAACTCTAGCCGCTCAGGAACCAGGCCATCAGGTGCAGGGATTGAAGGTCCGGATGGAACACCTTCCCTGATTGACTGAGAGCAGGTCCGGGCGAGCTGGAAGCTGCAGCGAGTCCTGGAGCTGAGACTGAGGAAGATCTGGGTACCAGAGTGGCGAGGCCAGTCTGGAGCTATCAGATCACCTGTGCCTTGTCCTCCTCACTTTCAGCAGGACCCTGTGAATCAGGGAATGGGGAAAGATGCAAAAGAGGCCCGGGGTCCACGGCCTCGAGAAGGCATCCCCTGCAGCGAGCCCTGCTGAGGGGGCGGGCATAAACAGCTCAGCTTTGCATTCTCCTGAGGCAAACAGATCCACCAGAGGTGGCCCCAGCGGGAGAACAGATCTTGTACTATCTCCGGCAGGAGAGACCACTGCGCGATGCAGCCCCTATCCGGCTCATGGCATCGGCCAGGGTGTTGAAGGCTCCTGCCACATGAATGGCCAGGAGATCCGCCTCCAGGCTGCGCACTAGTGACCAGATGCAGAGAGCTTCCTTGCATAGAGGCAAGGATCGTGTCCCGCCCTGGCGGTTTAGATAGTACATGGTCGTGGTATTGTCCGTCTGGACTCGGACCACTTGACCCCGGAGAAACGGAGCAAAGGCGGTGAGAGCTAGGCGGACCACATGGAGCTCCAGCAGGTTGATATGGCATCAGGACTTCCACAGGGACCAGAGGCCATGCACTCGGTGTTCCCCCAGATGGGCACCCCAACCCATCAAAGAGGCGTCGGTCGTTAGAGAGACTGTCGGCTCAGGGCGGACAAACGGGATACCCTCCTGCAGATGAGACAGAACGGTCCACCACTGGAGAGCATTCCACATCTCCTGGGTCGTCCACACACGCTGGTCCAGAGGATCGCAATGCTGTGACCACTGACTGGCCAGTCCCCACTGGAGGGGGCGCATGTGCCAGCGTGCCCAACGGACTATGCTGGTACAGGCCACCATGAGACCCAGAAGTCACAGGAAGTCCAAGAAGCGCATTGCCCAACCAGAAATGATTGAGCAAAGGAGGTAAGAACCTCGGCCCTGTCCGCCAGAGCATTCCGTGCTCTGGCTCGAAGAGAGTCGTAGCTCTGCCCGATGAAAGATATCACCTGCTTCAGCTCGAGTTCTGACTTGGCCTCGCTTGACCAGGAGGCCCAGTTGAGAGCAAACCTGAGGGCTAGATCTCTGGACCGCCCACCTCCAACCTGGAGGGGGCTGCTATCAGCCAATCGTCCAGGCAAGGGGCACACCTGAGACCTCGGCACCGCAGGAAGGCTGTCATCGCTGCGATGCATTTGGTGAAGACCCTGGGAGCTGAAGAAAGGCTGAAGGGCATGGCCTGAACTGAAGAGGGATCCCTCCGCCTGAAGCGGAGGAATTCTGATGAGACGGACGGATAGGGACGTGAAAGAACGCGTCCTGGAAGTCCAGAGAACAGAACCACACGCCGTGTTCCAGAGATGGTATTATCTGAGCCAGAGTGACCATTCTGAAGGTTCAAGACCTTAGGAACTTGTTCAGGTCATGTAGGTCCAGGATGGGGCGCCACCCCCCCGTCCGTTTCGGGACCAGGAAGTACCTGGACATGAACCCCGGTTCTGATGGTGGGTCCTCTATCTCTCTTATCACCCCCTTTAGAAGGAGTAGGGCAATGTCAGCTCGACAAGCCTGTAGAGATTCTGGGGACCCCGAAGCCCCCCATGGGGCGACGGCCCTGAAGGGCGGAGCCCGCTCAAATTTGAGAGGCAGGCCTCTTCCCACCACCTCCAAAACCCACCTGTCTGTGGTAACAGTGGACCAGGTGTAAAGGAAGTGTCAAAGCCGTCCCCCCACGGGGGGAACCAGGGGCGAGGTGACAGGGATGGGGCGACACCCTCAGCCCGTCACTTTGCAGGCTTGGAGGAAGGACCGCCGAGGGACCACCAGGGCCTTTCCTCCTTGCTTCCCTATTTGAGGAGCTGGTGGCTTGGGCTTGGAATACCAAGGTTCAGCCTGCTGGCCCCTGACTCTGATGTTGGGCCGGACGGGCAGCGGAGCAGAGGGCGAAAGGGTTTAGGCTGAGGCCTCGACCCTTGTCTCTCTGCACGGACGAGACCGAGTCCAAGGTGGCATTGACTTCTCGATCCTCTGGAGGTGGCCTTCCACCCAGGGTCGAAGAGTCTGTTCCCAAGAAGGAATGTCCATAAGCTTGTGCTAGGTATCCCAAGGTGAAAGTGATATCCTCCACGCATCCCTTGACATAGCCACAGTGGCCGCCACTGACCGACGCAAGAATCCCGATATCCAAGGCAGTCTGGAGCTGCTGCTTGGCTACTGCCCTGCCCTGGTCCCACACCTGCTTGACCGTGGTCTGCAGATCGGGCGGAAGATGAGGACAACCTCATCCAGGGATCCCAACAGGACATGGGAGAGTGCGCCATGAGGCGGCGAACTGGCCTGATGAAGACCAAGAGGAGGCAGAATACACTTTCCGCCCTGCATAGTCCAACTTCTTGGACTCTTTGTCGGGCGGTTGTCCACATCCCTGGCATTGCCGGCATACCGGAAAACGCTGTCCGTAACCAACCCTTCAGCCGAAGGGTGTTTGGAAAAGCCGGACAGAGAGCCTGTAGGGACCGCATACTTCCTGGCCATCCTGGCCGACGGCGCAGGACAGGAAGCCGGATGCTGCCATAATTCCAGGGCCAGGCCGACAATGGCTTTGGCCACCGGAAAGGCCTCCGTAGGAGAATCCCCTCGGTCCAGAATCTCAGTGAGGGGATATCTAGCCCATTTGGATATGGGTTCAAGCTTCATCCCAGTGGATTCTGAGATGAGTCTAAGAAGCCCGAGGAAGGACGAAGGGCTATCATCCGCTGACTGCCCCCCAGAGGACTCCAAGTCCAGACGCTTGGAGAATAGGGAGGAGTCATCCGATTCCGACGAATTGTTGAAGAGCTGCTTGGAGCCTGAGCCACTCTCCACTTGCCGAGGCTTATCGGGCGTGAGAGTGACCCGACAGCCCGCGGGGAAGGCCCTGGGCCGACCGCGGGAATCTTCTTCGATGGTGCCCCACCGTCGGGCTGAGGCGGAGGCGTTCCACCAAATTGGTGGGGCAGCTGGAATAGGTCGAACAACCGGCCTGGAAACAGGCTCCTCGACCACCACGAGGGGTTGATTCGACTGGTCCGGTGGCAACCATTTAATGGCCGGGGAAGAGGCCTGAGCCGGCTTACTGCCAGCCAGTAAAAGTTGTTGCCACATGAGATCCTCATATTTTCGGCGCAACTTACGCCGAAGCCTCCCCTCGTCCGAGGAGGAGGAAGATGAGGAAGAGCGGCGACGCCGCTTACAGCGTTGCTGAGACCGAGACCGTCTTTGTCAGCGGGGAGCGGCTGGACCGCTGAAGTTGTCGAGACCGAGACCCGAAAATCTCGCCAGGCCTAGGTCGGTGAGGCGGGGAGCCGAGATCGGCAATCCCCTCGGCTCGGTCAACAAAACCGGTGGCTCTGGGGCCGGAGGCGCAGATGAGCTGACGGTATCCACAGTCCTCGCTGGGGGAACCGGGGAGGAGGGATTCTCAGCTTCTCCAGCCGACAACCCGTCTAACGGGTCGAGAAAAATCTCGACCACGTCGGCGGGTGTCTCGGTCACCTGGCCTGACGGGGGCACCGTGAAGCCAGTGGCCGAAGCCGAAAATTCGACCGAAGTCGACTGTCGACAAGGGGAGGGAGATCTTTCCCGCTCCCAGGAGCGTCGACGATGGGACTTACCCTTACTTTTCTTCGACCGATGAAACGGTCCCGAAGAAGTTGGACCCTCGCCCTTAGTTGAGAGGGTCAGGCAAAGCTCCTTAAACGAAGCTGAGTAGGAGGCCCCAAGAGAAAGCGGAACGAAAGCCGCAGTAGATGAAGTCGCGGCCTGAGCCGCCTCTTCCTCGAGGGCAACCAACTGTTCTAAGTTGTTCAGCGGATCCTGCAGCCACGGAAACCACCAGTTGAGCCTCCTGGATTTAACCGGAGGAAATCTCCTTCGGGGTGCCCTAGTTGGAGAGCGGGCAGCGCGTCCTCGAGGACGACGACCGAAAAGGAGGAACACAGATCGCAGAAGCTCGCGGGTCATGCTTCCCCGCCAAGGCAGTAAATGCACGCGGAGTGCGGGTCCATCCAGACATCTTCTGCCCACAGGGACATCTCAGAAATCCGAATCGGTTGGTCCACTCATGGCCGTGAGGAAGAAGACCGAAGAGGTAGCGCTTTTAATTTTAAAGTTTCAAACCAAAGATTTTTGGGCCCAAAGCTTAAACGCAGAGCGTTAAGGAGGGAACCTGAGCTTCCAAGTGGTAAGGAAGATCTGGCGTCATGGGGCGGAGCCGAGAGTTTTACCACCCGGGTGGGTGGGAGGAGCTAGCTTGAAGACCTTCCGGCAAGATTTAAAGCGGCAAGGAACCTGCCAGATAGTGTGGATGAACAACATATCCATGTCCCTAGAATATATATTTTAGTACATAAAGAGCAACCTGATGCGTTTCGGATGACTACTCATCCTTTATCAATGGTAATAAAATATTTTCACCACTGTGACAGTTAAATAACCCATTCATAGTGATGTCATTAATAGAATCCCAAATCTCATTGGTTAAAAACAGACATTAAACAAGTTTCAATCCATTTGCAGTTAGCAGTTACAGATCTGCTACTAAAAAAAGAAGCCTTTTGGATTATTAATATGGAGGCTACCAAAAATAAGGGCTTAAATACAGGTTTTGAAGTGAAGCTGTTTCTAAAGAAAAGAAAAAAATGGTGATGTGGCTTTTTCCTATTATTACCTTATTAAATATATGTTGCTGGATTTTGGAATTTCCTTTCCTTCTTTTTCTTCTCCCTCCCCTTCCCCTTTTTCTCTCTCCATTTCTCCCCTCCACACCCCTTCATATTTATATTTTTGTTGCAGTTAATATTTTCTGTGTAGCTGCTAGAAGGGGTTATTTCTTGTCATGTCTGCATTTTGTTACTTTAAGATATATTATTCTGTGCAATTGTTAATTATATGATGTTTAGTATGGATTGCAGCACCTTTCTTGTAATTGCTTCTTGTAACTACTAACTGCAAATGGATTGAAACTTGTTTAATGTCTGTTTTTAACCAATGAGATTTGGGATTCTATTAATGACATCACTATGAATGGGTTATTTAACTGTCACAGTGGTGAAAATATTTTATTACCTTTGATAAAGGATGAGTAGTCATCCGAAACGCATCAGGTTGCTCATTATGTAGTAAAATAAATAATATTTGTTATTGGAAAACTGGTGCCCTCTATTATATTTGAGGTGTGAGTGCTCTGCTTGCTTTTTGTTAGTATGTATAGATTTTTCAACATAGAAGCACCACGTCCTTGTGCCCATGCTAGTTTGTTGCCAATGAATTGATATTTGTGTGGAGCACAGGTTGCGGCAACAAAGCATTATACCCTCCAAGTGTAAAACCTATTCTTAGAAGCACCCTTTTGTTTTGTTTTCCGATTAGAAGACTGAATCAATATATCAGCTTGAAGCAACCTCAAATTTGGTATTTAACAATGAAACAGGACCGATGGGGTACATGCAAGATTTACTTAATGAGGCAGTCAGCAGTAATCCATTCTTGGCAGACAGCAATGAGAATGAAGTACGAACACCAGGAGAAAATTCATTAACATTAGCTTTCGTGAACTAGAAAAATCATGCATCAGTGGAGAAGAGCATTTTGGAACACAACTAATATGGAAGCTTATGTGATGGTAAAACGTATTCCCAGAAGTTTACGACTTTTAAAAAATCCAGCATGGACAAGAAAATGATGAATTTATGAAAGTATGGAAGCAATTTTGGTAGAGCAAGTTTGAAGTTGATTAATTTAATCATAAAATTCAGCAAAGAAAAATAAATTTTGAAAATGGAAATAAAAATAAAGAGAAGGAAGTACTCAAGTATCAGAATGATGTGGACTTTGATGTTTGTAATCAAAAGTTAAAAGAATCTATTAAATGTCTAGACAATGAATTAAGGCCTGCTAAACAAATTAAGTTCACTCATGATAAAAATGATTACACTTGGGATAGGGTCTTTAGTTGGAAAAGAATCCTTGAGGATTTTAAAGAACCCTAAGAGACGTTTCCTTTGAATTTAGCAGCGCTAGTGATTCGGAGATCGAGGAGAATAATTTTCAACACCATTTTCAGAAAGGGAGACAGGAAGCTGCACTGCCGTATACATCACGAAGGAGACTGAGATTCCAGAGGATAGGAAATGAGGAGACATCAGGAGAACAACAAGGAGAGCATGTAGAGGGAAGAGACACAGGTCGAGGGAGAGGACATTACTAGAACCGCAACTACAGAAGTTACAGGGGCAAACAGTGGTAAATACAGTAACAAGGAAAGAGGTAATTAATTTATCTAATCACAAATTGACTGCATTAGAGCTGGAGGTACTTAATAAAGGTCTTAATTATGTACCTACTGTTTCAGAGAATAAATTTCAAACCATGGTGGATTTAAAATGTGGCATGCAGGACTTTAAATCTCAAATCATTTTTTTCAACCAAAAAAGATGAAAATACTTTGGACATTGTTGTTGAGTCACCATTTAGAGCAGTATCTTCATTTAATCCACCTTTGAGTCCTACTGTAAAGGTCTTTAAACAACTGGTAGAAATTGACCTGTACATTTTGTTTAAAACCCCCCTGGTTGCTCCATTTAATAACATGCCTAAATGTGAAAGAATTGCACTTGTTTCCTTGCAGAATAACATCAAAATTGAGATTAAAAATGCAGATAAAGGTGGCTGTGTAGTTGTTATGAATAACAATGACTATGTTAAAGAAGCAGAACGACAATTGTCCAATCGGGAATTCAATAAGAAATTAAATATGGATCCCACAAATGAATTTAAAAGCTTCATAGATGATTGCATTAAATATGCTTATAGACATGGGGACATAAGTAAGAAAGATATGGAATTCCTGATTACTGGAAATCCTATCCGGGCTATATTTTATCTTCTCCCTTAGATCCACAAGTCATTAGTTAATCCTCCAGACCATCCCATTGTTAGTGGGATCGGCTCCATGACTGAAAGTTTGTCGCAATTTGTGGATTTCTATTTACATCCCATTGTAAGTTGTTTGCCTTTTTATTTGCAGGATACAATGGAGATTTTAAAAATCTTGGAACATTTACATCCGAAAGAGAGCTGTTTCCTTATCATGATGGACATTGAAGCACTGCATACAAACATCCCCATGAGGGGGCTTTAGATGCTGTTGCCCTATTTTTGAATTCCAGAAGGAAGGGGGTAAAACCTGGTACTACTTTTTTGCTAAAATTGTTAGAATATGTTTTGAAAGATAATGTGTTTTTATTTAATAAAGATATTTACTTGCAAGTTAAAGGGATGGCAATGGGTGCCACTTGTGCCCCTTCAGTAGCTAATCGATATATGGGGGCTTGGGAAAATAAATTTGTGCGCAATGAAAATAAGAATCCTTTTTTGGAAAAAATCTGTACATGGAAACGTTACATTGATGATTTATTTTGATTTGGGAAGGAAGTGAGACCGAATTTAAGGAATTTTTCACTTATCTAGGAATTCTAATGGGAACTTAACATTTTCTTATCAGGCTTCTCAGGATAGTGTTAATTTTTGGACCTGAAGATTAGTAAAAGGATTTGACTATTGTTGAAACAGAGACTTTTAGAAAATTGACTGATGGCAACACAATATTACATGTTGATAGTTGCCATCCGAGACACATAGCAAAAAATATACCCAAAGGTCAATTTTTATGAATATGACATAATTATAGTGAAAATAAGGATTTTGAAATGAGCACAGAGGATATGAGCATCCGTCTTAAAGAGAGGGTTACAGCAGACAGGATATAAAGGATGGGAGAGGTTTTGCAAGCTGTCAGGAAAGGAGGAACTCTTAGAATATAAAATAAATAAGACTCAAGATGTTGTTCAGGAAAGATTTAACATAGTTATGACCTATTCTGCACAGTCAAGTCAGATTGAAAAAATTATAAAGGAACATTGGAAAAGTACTGACAAGTGATCCAGGGTTGTTACATGTAGTGTCAGCACCTCCACGTATGGTTTTCAAAAGGCATCGACTTTAGGTGGTAAGCTTATGCATAGCCACTTTGTTGATAAGGAATTTGATTCAAGTACCTGGTTAAATAGAGCTGCTATAGGCTGCTTTCCTTGTAAGAGATGCAATGCGTGCACACATATTAAACAAAGTAAGGAATTTATCAACCAGGTTACTAGTCGTAAATATAATATACGTCAATTAATTACATGTGATACCGAGGGAATCATTTACATGGCCATCTGTAGCTGCAGTGCATTTTATATTGGAAAAACAAAAAGGGCCTTTCAAATTTGTGTCAGGAAACACATTAGGGCAATTAAGAAGAGCGATTTAAGTTATGCTACTGCAGCACATGTGGCTATGTTACAGAATATCGGTGAACATCAGTTTAGCTTTGTAGGGATAGACAGGGTATGCCATAAACCACGTGGTGGTAATTTTAATGATCTGCTACTGAAAGAAGCCTTTTGGATTATTAATATGGAGGCTACCAAAAATAAGGCTTAAATACAGGTTTTGAAGTGAAGCCGTTTCTAAAGAAAAAAGAAAAATGGTGATGTGGCTTTTTCCTGTTGTTACCCTTATTAAATATATGTTGCTGGATTTTGGAATTTCCCTTCCTTCTTTTCTTCTCCTGTCCCCTTTCCCCTTCCCTCTTTTTTCCTTTCTTCTTCCCCTTTATATTTATATTTTTATTGTAGTTAATATTTTCGTGTAGCTGCCAGAAGGGGTTATTTCTTGTCAATGTTTGTATTTTGTTACTTTAAATTATATGTTATTCTGTGCAGTTGTGAACTATATGATGTTTAGTATGGATTGCAGCACCTTTCTTGTAATTGCTTCTTGTAATTGCTAACTGCAAATGGATTGAAACTTGTTAATGTCTGTTTTAACCAATGAGATTTGGGATTCTATTAATGACATCACTATGAATGGGTTATTAACAGTCACAGTGGTAAAAATATTTTATTACCTTTGATAAAGGATAAGTAGTCATCCAAAATGCATCAGGTTGCTCTTTATGTAATAAAATAAATAATATTTTTATTGAAAACTGGTGCCCTATTATATTTGAGGTGTGAGTGCTCTGCTTGTTTTTGTTAGTAAGTCAAAGGTTAATGCAGTCTGACTAGCAGGAGTAGTGAAACACAATTAAGTTCTGATGAGTAAATGACCATTAGTAGAGATTAATGTACCTATTAAAATATATAAACAGCTAAATTAATATTAACCACTAAATTTTTACTTTTTTTGCTATTGTTTAACCAGGAAGCCACACTAACCTGAAAGCTTGTTTATAGGTGTGACCAGGGACCTAAAGCACATACAGTTTCAACCTCTGTTGACAGAAGACTTCATACCTACAAATGCTTTGTAAGTTAAAGGAAAAAAAGAGTAATATTGAATTCAGCACAGCGATCTGAAATGTATAACACCCTCTTGCCCACCACAGGCACTCAGGCAGGATCTGAAGTATAAAGAATTGAAAGCAGAAGCACTCCACTAAAGCAATAAATTAAGTAGCAGTAGTTTTTTTTTTTTATTAATGAATTGATATAGAGTAACATAACACACTTAGCAATCCTACAGAAAAATTAACTTTTGAAAAGAGCTCCAACAGAAATGTCTGACTTTTGGTCAAAGTAAAGAGCACTGTTGATGAGCTAGGGAAAATAACTTAAAAATGAAAGGCAAAGGTGATTTTTATTTTAAATAACTGGGAAATCTCTTGTGAATATGCTAAAATGTGATTGTCACAGGCATTCTGTAGGTTTTATAGTCAAATTAACCATCTTATATTAATCATAGTTAGTGTCAAAGTTGATCCTTTTTATGTTTGCTTGCATGCATGTGCAAGAAACATAGTGCCATCATCAGAGATTTCAGAGGTGTGTCACCTCCTCCTCCAATTCAGGCAGTGTGCTGGCAGGCGCGGCCCCTGTAAGCCAATGCATTTTGGAGCTGTCTGACATGCCTCCAAATGCAGTAGGCATCTGATTGAAAAGGGGAGCTACGGCAGGTGAGCAGCGATAACAGCTGCTCACGCAGCTCCCCAAGCCGAGGCATGCGCGCCTCAAGATGCAGTGTATAGCCGACAGGGTGCCCAATCCCCGTCGGCTGAGCTGCAAACGTCTCCCCCAGTAGTTGGTGCCACACTGGGAGCCCACCCCAGCGTGGCAATCGGTCATTTGCAGATGGGGTGCCCAATCCCATCGGGCTGAACGCCTCCCAAAGTCCCAGTGCCACGCTTGGAGCCCACCCAGCATGGCAAATGGTCCCGCAAGTTTTTTTTTAATTTTTTTTGCCGACGGGGGTGCCCAATCCCCCATTGGCTGAATGCCCCCTCAAAGTCCTTGTGCCACGCTGGGAGCCCACCCCAGCATGGCAAACGGTCCCACGACGCCTTTTTATTTTTACCTGTAAGAAAAAAACGGTCCAGCAGTCGTCTCCCAACCCCACAACCCGCACCCACCCACTGCGCACCAGCCTCCCACACCCCTCACTCCATACCTCTCCATTGCTCCGTGTGACGATCTTCAGTGGACCGGGAACACGTCTGCACTCTTGAAAGTGTATCTACGAACTGAGGAAATGATGGAAAGCTGTATAATGAGCTAGATAGGGGTTTCAGCTTGTGCATAGCTCAGCCATTTTGGGAATTTTGCACAAATTTTCAACATGGGTTTTAGGACCTTCTCATGAATGATGTCACTGTCTGGCGTTATTCAGGCTCGAAGGGTGATTTCGCACAGTGACCGCACAGTGACTGCGAAATCACCCGCCCGGACTGAAGACTGCCATGACAGTGACATCATTCATGTAGACAGGCCAAAACTCCATGTTGAAAATTTGCGCCAAAATTCCAAAAACTGACTGTTTAATGAGCGCATGCAGGCAGTTCCTAAAGCAGGCTCGAAGTTCTGCGAAATTTCAATCTTTTCACTCCAGATTTTCAACATTGCCATTTCACCACACCTTCTTATGAGTAGTACAGCTGTCATTTTTCACATCTCACCCAAAATGTGTTTCTGCCCATGTAGTGCAGAATGGCGCGGTCAGTGTGTGAAATCAATGTACAGGACAAATTAAGAAAATCACAGTGACACTGTTCATGAGCAGAGGTCTTGAAATGGCTATGTTGAAAATTTGGTGAAAAAATTCCTAACCATGACTGTTTTACGAGCGTGCGTTGCGCAGTTCCTACGCATGCATAGGTTTGCGTGATTTCAATATTTCCACCAGATTTTCAACATTGCCATTTTCCACACCATCTTATGAGTAGTACAGCTGTCATTTTCACATCTCACCCAAAACATGTTTCCGCTCCATGTAAGCGCATAATGGCGCAGTCGTTCATGCGAACTCAGTGTATGGGACACATTAAGAAAATCACAGTGCCACTGTTCATGAGCAGAGATCTTAAAATGGCAATGTTGAAAATTTGGTGACAGAATTCCTAAAATGACTGTTTCACAGTGTGTGTTGCTGTAGATTCTCATATCGCCTTTCGTGGGGTTGCAATTTTCAATATTTCCACTCCAGATTTCCAACATTGCCATTTTCCACACCTCCTTATGAGCAGTACAGCTGTCATTTTCACATCCTGCCCAAAATGTGTTTTGCCATGTGGCGACAATGGCGCAGTCGGTGTGCAAACTCAATGTGGGACACATTAACAAAACCACAGTGACACTGTTCATGAGCAGAGGTCTTAAAATGGCTATGTTGAAAATTTGGTGAAAAATTCAAAAATGACTTTTTTCTGAGCATCGTTGCACAGTTCTATGCATGCTCGTGAGTTTGCAAATTTAATATTTTCACTCTAGATTTTCAATATGTCCATTTATTAAACTTCCTTATGAACAGTACAGCTGCAATTTTCATATGTCACCCAAAATGTGTTATCGCACATGTAGCGCACAATGGTGCTGTTGGTATGCGAAGCAATGTTTAGGACAGATTAAGAAAATCACAGTTGCACTGTTCATGAGCAGAGGTCTTAAAATGGCTATGTTGAAAATTTGTGACAAAAGTCCATAAAATGACTGTGTTACGAGTGAGCATTGTGCAGTTTCCACGCATCCTCGGTAGTTCATGACTTTGTAATATTTTCAGTCCAGATTTTCACTAGTGGCATTTTCAACACTTCCTTATGATAAACAGACAGCTGCCATTTTCACAACATGGTCAAGTGTGTTTTCACACTTTCAGCGCAGAGATGCGTGGTTGCTGTGGGAAATTATTGTTCGGGACAGATAAAGAAAATCACAGTGCCTGAGTTGACAATCTGCTATAAAAAATCCCCAACCTAATTATATTATGGGTGTGCATTGCACAGTTTCTATGTACGCTCGTGACTTCACCATTTTTTTAAATATTTTTACTACACATTTGCAACATAGCCATTTTTACACCTCCCCATGAAAGAGTACAGCTGTCATTTTTTACATCCTGTTCAGAATATTTTTGTACCTGTGGTGCTAAATGCCGTAGTCACTGTGCATAAGCAGCTTTCGGCTAACAAACTGATATTGCCACCGTTCATGAGGTGGGGTCACAAAACATACATGTTGAAAATTTGGAGTTAAAATACCAACTAATGCCTGAGGCATTAGGCTTTTCAACTAAATCGCCAACCCTATAGAGAATGACAGGAATCAGGGGTGTGACTTGGGATTCTTGCCTGTGATGCTCATACCATTCGACACCCTGCAGTCACTGAGAGGCATCGAGGTATGCCTTGGACTCTTCGGCCCCAAACTTCACCCCATTCTCCTATATCGCACCCATCTCACTGTATTTCCTAATGAAATGGGGTGCGCATAAGGGCCAAAGACCCCAAGGAACACGTGACACTTGTCAGTCTCTGCAGAGTGGGGTGTGGTGAAATGGCGTGGCTGTTATGCCTGATGACCCAAACGCACACCCCAATGCCTGTCACTCTCTGCAGGGTGGTGGTGGGGTTGGCTTCAGTTCAATACTTCACTGCCATTCCTATTACGCAGCTCTGTAACTTCTACACTACCACTACCAATGCCAGCAAGCAAACATTGGCATTGACAAATGCTTATTTTATTTCAGCCTTGTCATTTCAGTGCTAAGCAGAAAGGGAAGCACAGTTAAGTAAGAGATATGAAATGGTGATAAAGCTGGAATTTGTTCCAATCTGTATAGTATGTTTTCTTATTTTCTTTCTTCCAATCAGGTGAGCTTTGAGGTGTACACTGAGGAAACAAGCAAGTAAAATAGACTATGGCTTGGTGTAAAAGAAATGCTTGATTTATTACCATCTCTTCATTTACTTAAATGTGCTTCACATATTTCCTTAAACAGTTAGTGAACTGGATTTTAGTTTTGATACTGTTGTAATCTGTTACATTGTACTGTTGTAATATGTTACATTGTACCAAAGTCTTTATTGTGCAACAAGTTATTGCCTGTGTCTACAAATGTCTCACTGTTTCAAAGATCAAAGACAACATTTGCAACATTGAATCACCAGGTGCCTGCTAGCTACATTTGTTTTGAACTTGTAGCAACCTTATGTTACCTGTCTGGATTCAGTCAGTGATGTAGTTGAATGTAATCAGATATACATTGTACATTGTTTTAGTGTCCCTACTATTTCTCCTACTATCTCCCTAGTTTCTCTAGTTAGTGTGTTGTTTTATTCTGTATCCCCCCCCCCCAAAAAAAAATTGCCCAAGCCCGTGTCTGAGCCTGGTGTCCTATGGAAATGGCCTTTTCCTGGTTAAACAATTTCTCCTTCCCCTTAACAAGAGAAGTTGCCTGTAAAAAAATAGATAACATTAAACCTTTTCTGTGACTATCATCATTTTTGGTAACTGCAGTATTTCATACTGCAGTTTTACAAAGTTATGTGACAATCACAAATTAATGATGAACATGTCCAAAACTAAGTTACCGATTTTTGGGAACACCAATAAGTATTCCAGACCCCTGTGGATAAGCACGGAAACAGTAGAAATAGTCAAATATTATGACTATTTGGATGTTAGATTTAGCCAGAACTTAAAATGGAAAGATCAGATAGACCAGATTATGACAAAAATAAAGAAACCATTTAATGCATTTAAAATATTTAATGCAACAATCGGTCAAACCTTGGTCAAATGAGTTTTGAGAGTTGTAGAGACTAAAATAAACTCAAGTATACTCTATGCAGCATAGATCTGGTGAATGGTAGACCTCAATAAACTAAAGGTATTGTGTAATAAAATTAAAAGATACATTCTAATGGCCCCACATTCAATACCAGCAGGAATATAAAACCTGGAAATAAGACAATACTCTATTTCAATGTTAATGAGAGAAAGACAGATATTGTCATCATTAAAGCTATTTCTACTTGAAGAAAATAGACTTCTGAGACAATGTCTAGAAGAGGAAATAAAATATATACTAATGGGGAAAGTTTTCCCTACCCTAGAAATGTTTAGGCAATTTCTTGTACCAAATGGACTAGGACATATTTTATGGACCATGGGCCCGATTCTAGAAGGGTGGCACAAGTCACCACCAAATGCAACTTGTGCCACCCGCAACTGCAACATTGACCCTGCACCTTATTCTAGAAGGGGCAGGGTCATTGCAGCTAAGTTCTGCAACTTGCGACATGCGGCCAGGTATGCCAATCTGCAGCACACCTGGTAAGCATGTTGCAAGCTCCCTGGAGCAGCAGCTGCGCGGTCAACCCCCCCACCCATGCCCTGACCCTGAGTTGCCAGCTGCAAATGCGTGCATATACCCAGGTAGCCCTGGTGGTCTAGTGCCCCCCATCATTGTATAACAGATGAATATCTCCATGTCCCTGGTAGTCTAGAGCCCCCATCACTGTTAAATAAATAAACATCTCCCCATTACCCTGGTAGACTAGTGATCCCCAATCATTGTAATATAAAAATATCTCCACTTCCTGATAGTCTAGTGGCCCCCAAACATTGTTGAAGAAATAAATATTACCAAATCCCGGTAGTCTAGTGCCCCTGAACAATGTTGAAGAAATACATATCGCCAATTCCTGATAGTCTAGTGGCCCCCATCCTGCCACCCAGTCGTACTCAGTCCACCCAGTACTCCCCACCCATCCCCAGCTGGTGACTGGCACAGCCCATCTCTCACCTCCATGGTCAGCTGCTGACTGAGTGCCGTAGGAGCACTACTGCAAAGACACGCTCAGAAATTAATTTCTGAATGTGTCTTTACAGTAAGCTGGCACAGCTGGGTGGGGGTCCACTAGACTACCAGGGAATTGGCGATATGTATTTTTTCAACAATGTTGGGGGTGCACTAGACTACCAGGGAATAGGAGATATATATTTATTCAACAATGATCGGGGGAGCCATTAGACTACCAGGAAGGGTAACTGCATTTGCAGCTGGCAACAGGGATCGGAAAATGGGTGGGGGATGGCAGTGCCGCCCTGTGGGGCTTCCACCAACGGGTGTTATGGAGGCTGGGGATATGGGTAGCTCTGCGGGACCCCACTGTGGTATGTTGGCATGGGGGTGGACAGATGCATGTCTGCAGGTGGGTCTGGGACCCCGGGAGGACGTCCATAAGTTACACCAGCTAAATGCTGGTGTAACTTATGTTGCTGGTTCACCTCAGGGGTTCTTGTAGAATCACAACATTAGGGACTTTGTTTCTGCCCTTCTGGAATAGGGCACAACTGCTTCTGTAAACCCCTAGTGTCATGTTGCAGGGGTTTATGGTGTAACTAGGAACATATCTGCTGTTTGGTGCAAGTGGCCTGCGTCATGTCACAGGCCACTTTGTAGAATCGCACATGTCGTAACTGCTGGCGTAAGTTGCTACATGCACCATTCTACATGGTGTAAGTGCTGTTACACCAGGTGTAACTGTACTAGAATCAGGCCCCATTATGTACATCCATGGCAGATGGTAGTTGAAAATGTTAAGAGTAGGTTAAGGGATCAAGAGATAACTAATATGTATATAAAATTTAAAAAGTTTAAACTATACAGATGGTACAAGTATAGAAAAATAACACATGGCCAAGAGCCTTATCTGGTTAAATTAACTAATCCAAAGGAGAGGAGGAGAATAATAACTAAATTCAGATTAGAAACATATAAGGCTCTGTGTACTCCACGAACAAACAGGAAATATTTAACACCATATTGTAAATGTGATAAAGTATCAGAGGATGATCTAAAGCATATATTACTTTTTGCCCATTATATAAGGGTTTTGCTCAAATTGGCTTGGTGACATCATGGCAGATCTCGACCTTCCCCTGATAAGCTGATGAAATGTTTATTGAATAGTGAAACATCCTTTTAACAGAAAGTGGTTGGTTTTACAATCCACTCCCAATAAAATTTTGAATTATTTATTTATTTAAAAGTTTTACCAGGAAAGACATACTGAGCAGACTACGGCTCAATTCCTGATGTGTCCTGGGGAAAAGGAAGCGGATGTAACATACAAGTAACAATAAGAAATTATAGAACAGCAAAATTACATAGGTAACATACAATATGTACAAGGTTTTATAATTACAGTGATAAATAATCTAGGAAAGTATGTACAGGAGGCAAGAAACAGAGAGAGTGAGCAGCATAGTAGTAGGCATAATAAGTATAAAAGGTAATAGCAATCAAAATTTTATAGTTAAGCATTTGAGTGGACAACATAGATTGCATTGGGTGGTTGGCCTCACATTGTACACACAGATTGATGTGGCCCATGCTAATGACGTCAAGTTGACATATGCAGCTTACAGGGACTTGACCTTTAGAAGCGAGATTTGTATCCGAGGGAGGAGAGCTGGATGTCAGCTGGCAGAGAGTTCCATAGTTTGGTAAATGGACACTAAAAGCCGACTGTCCAGCAGAGGTAGCCATGTGTGGGATTTGTAGTAGATGGGAGTTGAAATTTCTGAGTGGGTATGCTGATGGTTTTTAGGCTGTTAGGGTAGAGGCTAGGTAGGAGGGCAATAACTGGGTCCAGAATTTGGCTGTGAGTTTGTTGCAGTGGTAACAGCGCCTATTTGCGAGGAGGGTAGAGTTAAGGTGACTGTATAGGTCGCAGTGGTGAGTGGAGGAGGACAATCCAGTGCATAGTGGCAGAAGGAGTTAAAGAGAGGATCCAGTCTAGCCAGCGTGGATTTAGGGGCAGAACTATAGACTACATCCCTGTAGTCAAAATAGGAGGATCATTTTCTGTAGAATCACTTTGCGGGCAGGCAGAGGATGCAGCTGCAGTTCAGTATAGTGCCCCAGCCTAGGGTGTAGTTTTTGTGTGTTGCTTTGATGTGTGTGGAAAAGTCAAGGTGCTGGTCCAGCCAGAGCCCTAGGTATTTGAAAGAGGTGCAGACTTCTAGAGGGGTCCCATCAAGTGTTTTGAGAATGGGGAAAGCAGGGAGGCGGGAGAGTCTTTGTCGTGTGCCAAAAGTCACAGAGATCTTTTTTTGGCATTTAGAATAAGTTAATTTTTACGAAACCAGTGCTGTACTTCAGTGAAGTCTTGCTGGATCTTGGATGCAACTTCCAGAGGGGAGTGACCTGATGCATACAGGACTGTGTCGTCTGCGTACATTTGAATGTCAGCATGCAGGCAGATCGAAGGAAGGTCATTGAGAAAAATGGAGAATAAGATAGGGCCGAGGACAGTGCCTTGGGGGACACCAATGGAGAAGGAGGGGTTTGAGGTGGAGGCACCAATTTTACCGATTGGGACCTGCCACACAGGTATGAGTTGAACCAGTGCATGGCTGCACTGGAAAGGCCTATAGAGAGTTTTGACAGAAGGAGGGTATCACGAGACTGTGTCAAAACGCCTTGGCTAGGTCGATGAAAATGGCAGATGTGATATGGCTTTTATCCATGCTTGTGAGGATGGAATCCGTGAGCCTGAGGAGGATGTGACAGTGGAGTGGGATTTTCTAAAGCCAGACTGGCAAGGGTGAAGGAGGAGGAGTCAAGGAAGGTGGAGAGTTGCGAGAGGATGAGATGTTCCTGGATTTTGGTTGGGGTGGGTAGAAGGGAGATTGGCTGGTGGTTGCTTGGGGAAGATGGGTCACCACTTTTCAGGAGGGACAACTGTGGCATGCTTCCATTTGAAGGTATAGAGACAGTAGTGAAAGAATTAATTTTGGTTGTGCTGATTGTACTAATAAATTCACGTATCTCACAGAAAGTGACTGGATGTTTTATAATTCACCCATTTACTGTATAATACAACTCTGAACTAATCATGGTAGCACTGATTGTCTTACGTTGTAATTGATAATAACAAGTTGTTGCTATTATATATTGATGCATTTATACAATAGATGTGAATGAAATCTTGGAAACTGGCAATTTTATATGTATGTCTTATCTAATTTAAATATTTGTAATGCCACTGTCAAACAAATAAACTTATGAACTTTTGATATTGCAGTTACAAAAAAGTAGTAGAGTAAAAAGGGCATGTCAGCAGCTGGTACCACATTAACAGAGACATTCAGCAATATCTAGCACAACTAGGATCCCTAACAATTACCTATATAGCCCAACAAATAAAACCTATTGTCATGAGACATTAGAATAACATCTTTTTGTAAGTTGTAACTTAAGATATCATGTAAGAAATAACTGTTAGAATAACATATACATTGGTTTGTTCTTAAAGAACTGCACTACAATTCAGGTTCAGTGTTTTCACTGTTATGGGCTTTCCTTTGTCCTGGTGTGCTAGTTACTGCCTCTTGGCCATCCATTAACTTCTGTGCTGCTAGCCACCTCCCCCTCCCTTCGTTTGTCTGTGAAGTGTGCTTAATTTGCCTCTTGTCAATGGAGCAACTTCTGTGCTGCTAGCCTCCCTTCCCCCACATGCCTACATAGATATCACTCTGTCAAATGTTTGTACTGGAAACGCATCCAGAGCCACTGGGATTAGACACCTGATAAATAATAACTTTCTTACTAAATTACTTAGTGTAGATGTGGTAAATTACAGCTTGACAATTTAAAGGGTTTACATTGGACATATTTAATGTATAGGCTCTTCCAGGGCAGAATTTATTTTATTTATTTATTTTATTTAAACAGCAGTTTGGAAAACCTTTGAGCCATAGGCTCATTTACAAAGGTACCTTGTCACAGTAAGACAAACCAAAATACACAGTATAACAGTACAACACATAAGTATAACAGTAAATTAAGACATAGATACAAACAAGCTGGTACAGGTAGGATGGATGCAAACAATACCAGAGTTATGTTGTCCTTAGCAGCTTAGTAATAAGCTTTGTCATAAGTATTGAGTATGGCTTTGACTAGCGGCAGTTACAGCATCGGGTGTTAATAAGGTGGTTACGTAAGGAAGTTTGAAGAATTTATTACGAGTCATTCTCCAGAACATGAAATAAAAAATAAAACTGAATTGCTTCATTTTTCTGTGTGTTATCTTTTGATAGGGAAGTTCTGGAGATCACAGTATTTTATGGGTTGCTGTAGTAGTGGGAAAGACTGGCCAACATTACCGTGTGTGTGAAACTGTAGATTTGTTTCATGTATGGTATGCTTAAGTGTTGCAGGTCCTCAGCATTTGATGGTCCTTGCCTACTAGTCAGCTTGCATAATGCATGTCTCTTTCCTAGGCAATTAATCACCCCCCCTCCACCCACAGTGGTCTGCATCCATGCCTGATGAAGTAGGGACCCTATGTAATATTGTATATTCCACTGTGCTCGATCACTACTTGCAAACTTGCCTCTCTGTCTCTGGGTTGCTGTGGGCTAAAAATAATCCTGCTTTGTAATTAAATGATATCTTATAACATAACATTATATAGATTCCATTATAGCTTATATTTTGCCCCAACAGGTAAGGGAGACACTCCTAGGCAATAAATTGCACTCTGTCAAATGTTTGTACTGTACCGCATCCAAAGCCATTGGGATTAGACACCTGATAAATAATAACTTACTTAATAAATTACTTAGTCCCAGGGTGGTAGCCTGGGTAAAACACTAGCTGAACAACAGGACACAGAAGGTAATTGTAAATGGAGTCCACTCTGAAGAAGAGGGGTTACTAGAGGGTACCGCAGGGTTCAGTACTGGGTCCAGTCCTTTTTAATGTCTTTATAAGTGACATTGCAGAGGGACTGGAAGGAAAAGTATGCCTCTTTGCAGATGACACAAAGATCTGCAACAGGGTTGATACACAAGGAGGCGTCGAAAGGATAAGAATTGGCAAGGTTGGAGGAATGGTCGAAGTATGGCAGCTTGGATTCAATGCAAAGAAGTGCAAAGTAATGCACCTGGAAACAAAAACCCAGGGAAGATTACACAATGGAGAGGTAGTAACAACAACAAAATGGAAAGACACCTGGGGTAATCATATCAGATGACCTTAAGCTTGGCAAGCAATGTGAGAAGGTGGTAGGGAGGCTGGAGGATACTGGGATGTATAGGGAGAGGTATCACTAGCAGAAAACAGGAAGTTGTTATCCCCCTGTACAGACAGTTGGTGATACCTGATCTGGAGTACTGCGTCCAGTTCTGGAGACCCCCAACTCCTCAAGGACATAAACAGGATGGAGGCAGTGCAGAGGAGGCAACTAAAATGGTGCAGGGTCTGCAAGAGAAGCCATACGAGGAGAGACTAAAGGAACTCAATATGTATACCCTTAAAGAAAGGAGGAGAGGAGACATGATGGAAATGTCTAAGTACCTCAGTTGAATCAACAAAGTCCAAGAGGTAGCATCTTTCAGAAAAAGTGTGCAAGAACAAGGGACACAATTTGAAGATGGGGGATGGCTCAGGGCAATGTGAGGAAGTATTTTTTCACAGAGTGGGTGGTGGATGCATGGAACAGCCTTCCTGAGGAGGTTGTGGGGTCTAAAACTGTGGGAGAATTCAAGAATGCATGGGACAGACATAAGGCAATATTTGTGGGGCAGGAAGAAATAGGCTGTCAGTTAAATATGATCTGCAGCTTATCCTCTAGGTAGGGAAATGGGCAGACTAGGTGGGCCAAGGGTCCTTATCTGCAGTCAAAGTATATGTTTCTATGTTTCTATGAAATAGTGGACATGTGGGATTTAATTTTCAGATCAGTGCTATTAGATTTCAAAGCTTTTAACAAAGGCAAGTGCACGGTGTCAGGTGTTGACAGTTCTTCTTATCCCCAGACAATTTTTAATCGAGCCACTATTTCATTGCCCAGTCACCTGAAGTAATTCTATTTGAGCACATTTCTTCTTTTATATACTGTATATATATTTTATAAAATATTTTACATTTAAATATTTTATATTTATTTTATAATTTAGCTTTGATTGACAGTTTGTACTAGCATAGCAGGATTCAGCCCTGTTCCTCACTATGACGTGAAGGTAGCCTCCTAATATGCACAGTTTCCTTCCAGCATTTGTCATACAGATGTTCGTGTCCCCTCTGAGCCTTAGTAAAAGAAGAAAAAATCAGACCATGAGCAAATCGTAATGAGGGGCAGCAAATCTGCACTGAAAGCAAAATGTTAGGGTGCAGTGATACACTGCAGGATGATTGGGATAAATGCTTTTTGCCTTTTCTTTGTGAGAAGCCATCACACTAACCCCAAGCAATATTATTTGTGTGACTAAAACATGAATGCCCTACCAAGCTAGGGCTGCGTTACAGTTTAAAGATCAAATTCTTAAAAATGACCATGGTGGCACTAGACAGAGATTTGGGAGGTGGCCTGGAAGTCAACCAAAAGGGACAAGTGCCACTTGAGAATATCAGGCAGTTTCTGAGACAATGTTGCATGGCAGAAACAAAGGGAGACACCAATTGCACAATTAGCTACAGATGGAAGAGACAGAACCAGCCAATGAGGGCGAAGTACAAGCAACCTCTACAGCAACTAACAGAACTTTTGAGTTAACTGATTTCAGGGACTGGTAGATAACATTTTATCAGGAGAGCAAGTTTAAGAAGCAACGAATTCTCCAGTAATTTTACAGTGCGTTTCTGTAATATCAAAGAACAAGACATGCTTGTTGGACAAAAGCCAAGCTGCAAAGAAACAAAATAACACATCATTGCTGTACCACTTCAGTCAGTTAATGCTTTTAATGCAAATTAAAGGCAAGACAGCAAAGCATGTGGAAATTAGCCTGAACAACAAAAACTCCTCTGCAACAGGTAGTTGTATAGTACACAAGCCTAACAAAGCAATAAACTATGAGACTTGCAGAGAACAAATAGAAAATACTAATGCCTTATTTTGATCTGCATCACTGCCAATATATGCAATAAAGAGATCTTTCGGTCTGTCTGAGGCTACAAAAATGCAAATGGGTCGTTTGTACAGAGTGTTTAATACTGTAGCATGTGTGCTCTGGTACATCCAGCACTGTTCTCATATTGTAGCAAAGCCTGTCACTGCTAGCTTGCCAACCATGGTCTTGGAGAGACACAGCAGATTGCTGGTTGTCAGAAAAAAACAGTTCTTGTAGTGAGGGGGACTCTTTGTCTTTCCAATAATTTAATATTAGCCTTTTTACACCAAGGTGTGCAATACACAACCAGTTTTTCTGGAATTTGCTCAGGTCTAAGCAATCTGAGAATAGCCCCAGAATAAAAATCAATAGGAGGAGAGATCTCAACCCCAGTAACTAGGTTGCATACTTTAAACACTTCCTCCCAAAGTCCATTGATCATAGTGCAATCTCATAGCATGTGTGAGCATTTCAGATGGAATTTGTTGCAAGTAATGACACAATTCACTATAAAATGTTGGATAAACTAGATGACTAATGATAGTGTAACCCCGGACCCGCCTTTTTCAAAATGACAGGTGGCATGCTGTTGAAGTTGACAGCAGTACCTGGTGGGGACTGGGTTTGGGGAGGACTAGGTTACTTGGCACAGGGCCTACAGTAGTTTGTTTGCTACTCTGCACAGGGCACCAAGTAAATCCGAACACAAGAAGCAATAACTATATTGTCCAAAACCAGGAATGGGATTCTACAGTGTGGCTTTTATTCACATTCAAACTGAACAAACAAAGCATAGACGGACCCTCACGGGCTACATTCCTGGTAATGCAGATTAGAGACAACAGAACACTTCTTACATTTCAGCCCTCAGGCTCTGAACCCTGAGCACACAGCTCGGACTTGCATGCAGCTTTGGGTACACAGCCCGACTTGTACACTACTTGAGTTTTCCTCACTGGCCCGGCTCCTGCGTGCCTTGATCCGTGGTCCATTATGGGGAATGAACCAGTTTTCCTAGTGGTGGCTGCCCAAACCACCTTAGAGCCTTCGACTCCTAGAATTTTCCTTCCAATCCATGTCTGGGTACTTCCCTCATCACTGGCCAAGTGCATGAGGAAAGTAAAATCCACAGAGCAAATCCGTGAGGAGGACCTAGTTACTAAAGATAGGGGTCTCCCACCACTAGCTCCCACAATCCATACCCGCCATTTCTCTGGAAACTAAACAACTCTTTTCTGAAAGCTTGGCAATGTAGATTACTGGGTGAGCGTGTCACATCTCCTCTGCATGTCTTGACTTCCCTTTGTGCTGGACTCAGACATACTTTTACTTTTGGCTAAGCCTATTACTCTAGGCCTCCTGCTTCAGTAGTCCAATCCCCACTTTTACACAGTTTCAGGGTGAAAAACATGGACCCTTTAGAAGAGCAGAAACTCACCCTCTGGTTGCAGGTGCCCCACAGGCAAATCACAAAATCTTGTTTCCCAAACTCTTGGACAAAATAAGGCAGCTTCTTCACTAGCAGTAGCCAGAGGTTGCCCTGGAAATGCAGAGTAAACCTTCCTGCCCCATCCCCTGAGGGATGGGGCACAGAGACCAGAATCAGCGGTCTTCACCACTTTAAAATAGCTCACTGTGTCTCTCTTTAGGTGGAAACACACACCTTTTCCTACTTGTAGCCCTATGTCAGGACTGAGGCTCCAAGAGCCTTACACAGAGCTGCTGTGCTCCTCTCACAACAAGCTCCAAAGTCCACCTGACTACAGAATACTGTTCAAACCTCCCAACATTCTACTCCAACTCCCTGCTGCAGATTCCATTGTGGCTCATGCAGCTGCGACAGTTCTATGGTGATGTCATCCCTCAGTCTCAGCTGAGACTGAGAACAGTGAGACAGTGTGAAATCCATTTAACTGGAGTTTCTGAGCTGCCTTCCTACCTACCACTAGGACTTACTGGGATTCTAGTAACCCGGGTAACAAGGGGTTACAATAGTATCTGGTCACCAAGTCTGTGAAACTTTATATCCCTAAGTGAGCTAATTCTGATCTAGAACCTTTACACTATGACAGATGGTACAACTTTTTATATTAAGAATAAGTAATGAGTTATGCTAACCTGATTTTGGCTTTTATTAATGAAGTGAATATAGGAATACACTGAATGTATATTTTATGGATATGGATGTATATTTAAATCTGCATTGGTTTTACAAAATTGTTCTGTATGATTGGAAAATGTAATAAAAACTATTATGGTTAAAAAAAAGAAACAACCAATTCTAGTCCAATGGATCAGTCCATAACTTCAAAATATTATCTCCCCAGCAGATCCTGAGAATAAGCTAGTCCCCATACTGTTCTTCTGTAGTAAGGGTGTACTGTCAATTTCTAAAACTTGTGCATCTGACATCTGAGACCATAGTACCATTCCTCTATTCTACCAAGCAGGACATTATAAGAACAGAATTACAGATGCTGCTCCGTGGTACAGTATTCTCCTCACAAAACCTTTAGCTGCCTTTACCTAACTTCAGGTCTGTATCGGTTGGGATGCCACAAAGGCAACTGTGTCTGAGTCTTTGATATTAGCACAGAATGCTTCAGAGGATATTGGTTAAATGTATATTTTGTACTATATTTGTAACGATTTGGTTGTGGGTTCTTACCCACCACTGCTGAAAATTATGATTATGCTGAGTACGGAGAAAACTTAAAATGAACCGAGCATGAATAAGGTGTCAGAAATACATTTGCTGTCCCACCAAACAACCAATATGATTATACTGTATATAATAAATGGGTTTACCTTTTTCCCCATAAGGAAACATGGCATAATTGCCATTATAAAGGAGCATTTATAACAGCAAACACATACATACTTTCCCTCACATTACGCAGGCACCCACCTCAGTTTGCCACTTCCCGACCATGCTACTTGCTTGCCATCTTGAGGAAAACTCAGCTGCTGTTTGCCACAGTAATTCAGCGGTAAGTTATTTTTTTTTAACAATTCTAGTGACATTCCACATCTATGGGGACAAAAATACATTTTAAAACCAGGGGCACTGTCATTGGACGAAAACAAAGCAGGCCCCTCCTTGGTCAGAACCTCTTCTATTTTAAATAATTGCTGTGGCAAAAAAGGGAAACCCAGCAATTATATAAAATAAAATATGTGGTGGTGTGTAAACTTGAAGTTTACACACACCTCAAGATAGATGCTTATACAAACCCTCAAGTTTCACTCTCGGGTTTATGTAGCATCTAACCCTATCATGTGTGAGTGTGTAAACTTCTTGTTAGCACACTACCCCATATTTTATTCTTTATATAATTTTTGCCAGCTACCAAATACTACTGCTTTAAATAAACCAGTACATTGAGAAATTGACATAAGTAAACAAATATGCCCTGAAAGTACACTAAATTCGGTAGGCGCTAGTATAAAGGCAATGAAATTAATGTGCACTGTCATTTTTTCCTTTAGTTAAATATATTAAATTTCATTTGCAGTAGTCATTAACATTATTTATATATTTTCTCCTCCTCTTTCCAGTATTTTGTTAAATTTTAAATGTATAATTTCAGTAACTTATTCTGGGGTCAGTTTAATATTTTAAAGCTACGTAAATGCGATTGGTAAATCTTGTTGTAGCAACTATAAACAAAAAAGCTTAGTGATCGATTGCATATTCAAAATATCGTCTCCCCAGCAGATACTGAGAATAAGCTACTGTAGTCCCCATATTTTTCTTCTTCTATAAGTGTGTACAGTCCTTTCTAAAACTTGTGCACCTGATATCTGAGCTCACAGTACTATTCCCCTATTTTACCAAGTAGAACTTTATAAGAACAGAATTACAGATACCGCTCAGTAGTGCAGTATTCTCCTTACAAAAAGTTCCCGGTAGATAGAATTGATGTCCCCTGCCCCCAACAGAGAAACAGAGCATGGACACCAGCAGGGGGAAAAATAGTCGGATTGAGCAGAAGTGTTCTAAAGATCAGACCGTATTTTATTCAGCAGCACATTTTTTTTGGGGGGAGGGCACAGAACCATTTGAATTACTAGTCTGTATACAGTATCTCCTGCAGCTACACTTGAAAGCGAAGTGTCACCACAGTGCAGTTGGCAGATGGAAGTTTAGTCATGCTACACTGATGATTTGATGTAGTGCCTAGTGAGAGGGATGAATAGAAACAGCATGGTTGTCCCTTTAATTTACTCCTGTTCCACAAAAACTACATTATATATCAGGCAGATGATCAAATAATCTGGGGTTACTACTATTTTAGTGCTATTTTACAACCAGTTGGTTTGAAAAGGAATGATTTGCTGGACTCTGATACAATGCTATGGGAACTTCATATGGACTCCTGTGACACCTGCTGGTGTGAATTGGAAGGTGGCAGGTAAACTGTATGCAGAAGAGCACCACCTGGTGCATTTTACCTGCTTGAGACAAAGTCAGAGCTCCATGAAGCTGCCCACAAACCCATACCACATGCACGTATCTCAAGGATTATTAGTGCCTTACCCTTGCGTCAGTCAACATTGCTACATGCCGCTTCCCTGCTGACCCTGCCACAATCTACCTCATTACCAGACAACTTATCTGTAGTGACCACTGTAAATAGGAACTAACACAGATGCAGTTCCTAGGTGTCAAGCTTACCATATCAGTATCACAACTGTATGTGGCAAACTTTGGACCACATCAGAAACAACTACAAAAAGACTTGGGGGCATGGACAATACTGCCATTAACCTTGGAAAAGTGGGTGACAGTAATTAAAATGGTGGTCCTCTCAAAGTTTTATATGTTTTTCAACACTTAGCTATTCCTGTCCCAACGGGAGTGTGGAGTTGTGGAACAGATGGATAACAGGCTTCATATGGCAATGGGTTAACCAAGAATAGCCCTTGCCATGCTGACTAGGTTTAAGAAACTCGGGGCCTAGCATTACCTAACTTAAAACTGTATTGTAAAGCAGCCCAACTGCAGCCAGTAATGTGCTGGGTTAGGATGACCCTGGACAGCAATGGGCTCAGCTAGAGAGACCTTATACATAAAGCTCCCCAGCGTTGGGCCTATTAGAAGTTAGGGGCCTGCAAGGCATACACAAGTGCAGGTCCACATTTTATACACTCCTCTGCAAACATGGAAAAGAGCGGTACCATGAGTAAAAGATAGAAAAAGAGTTGTTGTGGCTGATCCCTCTACACCTGCATCCACTTCACAGCAGCCTCCCTCAACCAGGGTAATAAAACTTGGATTCGTAAGTAAATCCTGACCCCACTACAGCTGATTGGGAGGGAGGAATTAAACCATTACAATTGCTAGTTCAGGAATATGGACTGGCCAAGAAGGAACAAATTCACAATTTTCAGGCGAGGGCATATATAACAAGACTAGACAGGGATAATATTAAGCCTAACATAGCACATCCCTTTTTGGCAGTGGTGAAGGTGACAGCAGGGGCAGAGGCTGCCACACTTGATGTCCAGAATGTATAAGACCCTACAGGATGTGGTGGAAACCTGGATCCCAGGGGCTTTCAGGAAATGGAAGTGAAAACTGGGCCATCCTATAGGAAAAGGTGAATGAGACAGAGGATGTCAGAATGTGCATAAAGCCACCTCCTCGATGCAGTGGAGAGAATTCAGCTGGAAATGTATTATTAGATTTTTTATAACTCCAGTCCAACAGCAACACAGAAATACAGGTCCTAATGCCCACTGCTGGAGGAAATGTGGAGACTAACAAGTAGACCACCTACATATAATGTGGGAGTGTCTCAAACTACCCCTCTGCTGAGAGATATAGAGATGGCACTTCAGGAAATTACCTCACAACAGCTCTAGTTAACAAAGGATCTGGTGCTGTTTCATCTACCCCTAGATTAAAGATCCTGCAGTTAAATACCTGTTGGGTATAGGTGTAGCAACCATAAAAAGTGTCACACAGAAATGACTACAAATAAAGTCCCAAGACTGGGGGACTGGATGACAATAACAGCTAATATTTACAAACTCAGACTTATGACTTACAGGAAAGGGTAGGAACAGATGGAATCATTGGGTTGTTTACACCATGACAATAGATCCAGCTTTACGTACATGAAGACCCTTCCTCCTCTGGTAAAGTAAGCAGGGCCCCATTGCTTGTAATATAGTAAGTAAGATGTTCCCCAAATAAAGATAACTCACTGTTCTCTGCAGTAACACAGGATTTCTCAAACACAGAAACATAGATTGTAGATGTACTAAATATTGCACCACCAATGTGGCTGTTTGTTAAAGATACTGCTTGTGTGCAATGTTCATGTGTAAATCAAAAACTTCAATACAAATTTGCTTATAAAAAAAGAAATACATGCAACACTTACCGGGAAGATATATGACCAAATAAGTCACCTACAAGACAAAACTTAATCCAATAACATCCTATCCAGCCCAGACAATATATCATAGAGGGTTATGTAGAAAGTTTTATCATATGCTAACTTAATCATAAAGACCCAACGTGTTGTGGCTTACTGCACCTAATGGCAGGGACCAGGTTACAGACTGGTATAAATTGCTGTGCTCATTTATTTATTTATGTGAAATTACTCCAACCAAGATAGCTCCATGAGATGCAGCATCTTGTTTGCATGTTGGTCCCAGGAGGACAGCAGCAGTCAATAGTTAACACAGTCCAGCAGGAATAGTTACATACAGGCTAAAGGTGCATAGCAGGATCCTGGTTTAAACTTATGAATTTAACAGGATACTACACGTAGCAGAGTTACAGAAAACAATTTTAAACAGCCAAACTGTTAACATTACTGCAATTGTTAAACCCATGACAAGGACAACAAATGTTAAACTGTGAAACAGCTGACCAGGAGGCAAGAACAGGAACACAGTCCCAAAGTCCAGGAGAAAAAGATAGATTTTAACACATGCAATAAAGTGCTGCACTGTCACTTTGGTTACAGCTTCTCTGTCAACAAGCAGAAGTAGGCAAGGCAGAAAGGTGTTGTTATGTTACAGTCTGAGCAATCAGTACCAGAATTGGGCTCTATATAACCTGGCAATCTATAAACTCTGATTGAGACCTCTGATCAGTACCTCTGGCCCCACAGTACAAACATTGTTCCATACTGATTTTGCTCCTGCTCCTGAAGTCCAATGTCCCTCAGTAAAAGTCCACAAACTCACTGACCCTCCTCATGTTCCTATTCATCATCCAAAATCATCTCCACTAGCTGGGGATCCAGTGTGTCAAGCCACTTCACCCAGCAGCCAGCATCCTTCAGGTCTGCATAATGAAAAACCTTGTTCTAGTCTGGTGACCACATGGAAAACTTTCGAGCTAGCAGTTTACCACAGGGACACCTACCACCTATGTTAGCGGCTGATGTCAGCATATCTCATTCATTCCACAGGTACTTTTGAGGTTCCACCACTAGTGTCCTGCATACTCTTAACACTGCATCCTGGGCCTGTCTAACCAAAATCAAGCCATAATCAGCATGCCACAAACAAATGTGAATACCTCATGAACCAAAAGTGCTACACACAAAGGTTGAGTAGTAAAGTTGTTCAGCACAAAATTATTCTTCAACATTGCTATGTAATTAATTACAAGCAATTTTTTTTTTCTTTACTAGTTGAAATAGCAAAAAAAGTGTTGTTTTTTGCAATTAAAAGGCAAGTTAAACCATTTTAACTAGGAAAATATGTAACATATCAACAGCAAATTAAACATCCATACATTAGATGTAGGTACAAAAGTAATTTTGTACTAAAAGCATTTTTTTGTAATATAAAGCATGTATTTTTCACATTTTATTCAAGGAGCTTAGGTGAGTATTAAGGACAAATATCAGCCATACACACCATGCAAGTAAACAAATGTGAATAACTCCAAAAGTATACATGAGACACAAGGTATCAGCAGTAAAGTTGTTCAGCATAAAATTACCTTTCTATCAATGCTATGCAGTTCAATTCTAATCAGTTCAGTTTGAAAGTAATACAGAAAAATAGTGCTGACGACCTGCGATGTGTTCGTAGGCAAACAGGAAGTCTTTATGAACATACAAAAACTGCCAGCAGCAAAAAGGCCATCATGGTCTATCTAGGTTTCTCGTGAATACAGCTAGCTACTTATTCAAGCAGCTGCCCCACCTCCCTCCCTTACTTCCCTTTACCCTCCCTTTGTCCTGTTCCATCCCTTCTTGAAGCATTCCACTGTGGTACATGCCACCACTTCAGCTGGTAGTGCATTCCACTTTGCCACCACCTACTCCGTAAAGAAATGCCTCCTCACCTTCTTCCTGGATCTACCCCCTTCCAATCTCATGTCATGGCCCCTAGTGTTTCTCCCCACCCTCCTCCTGAATAGACCCTCTGTGTCTGTTTTGATTATCCCTTTCATGAATTTGAAGGTCTCAATCATATCTCCTCTGTCCCTCCTCTCCTCCAGTGTGTGCTTGTTTAACCCTTTTAGTCTGACCTCATATGGAAATTCCCTCAGGTCCTGAATCAGCTTTGTTGCCCTACACTGCATCCCCTCCAGCAGCCTAATGTACTTTTGTAGGTATGGGTATCAGTACTGCACACAGTATTCCAGTTGGGGTCTAACCAACAGTCTGTGTTCTGGTAGAATAACCTCCTTCTTGAGATAATTCCCTGCAATGCACTCAACATTTTGCTGGCCATTGCTACTGCCTTCTACATTGTGCAGAATTGTTCATTGCTCCTGTGATGAGCACCCCAGATCCTTCTCTCTTCAGTTACCTCCAGCTGCACTCTCCCAAGATGGTAGCTTCTCCTTGGATTTTTGTTCGAGTGCAGCACCTTGCATTTTTTGCATTGAACCCCAACTGCCATCAGTCAGATCATGCCTCAGCCTTGCCAGATCCTCCAGTAGCCCCACCACCCCTCCTGGTTGTCCACCACCACTCCCATCTGGGTGTCATCCGAAATAGGCTGATTATACTGCTGATGCCCTCTGCAATAAATATGCCAAACAGCACTGGGCCAAACACAGAACTCTGTGGAACACCACCTGTCACATGCTTGGGGATGAGTATTCTCCACCTATCACCACCCTCTGCTGCCTATCTTTTAGCCAGTTCTCCACCGCCCCATCAGTTTTGCTCCCACCCTGTGCCCTGTAGCTTGTTTCCAAGTCTCCCATGTGGTACTGAATCAAATGCCTTACTGAAATCTAGGTGAGGACATCCACCACATGACCCCTATCAATTTGACTAGCCACCCAGTCATAGTATTCCACCAGGTTGGTCTGGCATGACCTGCCCTTGATGAAGTCATGCTGCCTCCCAACCTCACACGTTCAACTCCAGTAGTGCCACTAGCCTATCCTTTAGGATGGTCTCCATTAGCTTCCCCACTATGGAGTTAGACTTACTGGCCTATAGTTTCCTGGTTGATCCTTGGGTCCAGTCTTGTGGAGGGAACCACATGAGACAGTCTCCAGTCCTGTGATATGCATCCTGTGTCTAGAGATGAATTAAATAAGTCTGCCAATGGTCTTTCAGGACCTCTGCCAGCTCCTTCAGTACTCTCAGATGTACTCCATCCAGTCCCCAGAGTCTTATCTACCCTCAAAGCCCTTAACCCCTCCAGCACCCTCCCCACTGTAATTTCTCCATCTGTCACCCCCCCATCTGTTTCTATTCTCCCTCCTACTATGGGTAGTGCCCCTTCTATTTCTTTTGTAAAGACTGAACAGAAGTAGTTGTTGAGCACTTCTGCCTTTTCACCCACTTCTTCCACCCATCTCCCCTCCTTCTTAATTCTTACAATTTGGTCCTTACAGCTTCTTTTCTCCTGGTGTACCTAAAGTCTCTTTCTCCCCTTTTTAATGCCCTGTGTCATCCTGGGTTCCCTTGGCTGCCCCACCCCCTGGTCACTTCCTTTGTTTCTTTCAGGTATTCCTCCTATCCTCCCTCCTCCCGCCCTGATTTTCTGTTTCTTATCTTCTGTAAGTTGCCCTTTTCTTCCTCACCCTTTCTACTACCCTTTACTTATCCAGCTGGGTTTCTTCCCAAGCCTTTTTAGTCTGGACCATGCTGTAAGTTTCTGTTACCTTCACTATCCCTGTCTTATCAGTTCCCACCTTTGTTGTGTCCATACCTGGTTGAATTTTGCACAGAAACCCTGTACCACTTCCCTCATCATCTTAAAATTGGCATTCCTGAAATCCAGCACCCTTGTGGCAGATACCATCCTCTCTTTAGCCATCCCCAGTGGTTCCTCCAGCCTCACATCCTCACCCTCCCAGTTTGTCAGTATGAGGTCAAGGGTGTTCCTTTCCTTGTTGGTTCCTTGACCAACTGTACTAGAACTTTCCTGGAAGGCATCCAACATTACCTGCTCCTTTCTGCTCTTTGTGGTAGGTGTGTCCCTCCCACCCCAGGAGGTTTAAGTCCCCTACTATCACCCCCTTCCACAGTTCCTCCTGATCTGTTCTGCCAGTATCCTGTCCATCCCTTCAGTATGAGAAGGTGGCCTGTACACCACCCCCAGTCTTAGTGATCCATTTTTGGGATCCTGTAGTTGCACCCACAGTGCATCTGTATCTTTCTCATCTCCCTCCTCCTTCACACATTTTAATCCCTCCTTTACATACAGTGCCATCCTCTCCCAATTTCTCATTTTCCCTATCCTTCCAGTGTAAACTGTACCCCAGAACCATCATGTCCCTGTCATGGATTTGGGTAGCCCATGTCTCAGTTATAACCTCCAAGTCCACACACCCCTCCTCCAAGAGAGCCTGAAGTTCTGCTCCCTTATTCCCCAGATGCCTAGCATTTAGTGTTACCAACCTCCAACCTTTGTCTCTACCCCCCCGCCTCTCTCCACTTATGTCCACTCCCTTAGTAGTTGCCTTTCTTCTTATCTTGCTATCATGGGAAGTAAGCCCATTTGGTTTCAAATCACTTTAGCTGCTGACTGAAGTCATTGTGTGAGACAAAGCAGCTGATTTGGCTGCCAGCTACAGGTGTTTCTTGGATGCAAAGAGATATCCTATAAAGGCAGTCAGTCCTCCACACTACCTCAGTTCTCCTGCGGAGACCCAAGTGAGCAGCAAAGGCAGAACCAAGGAAGTTCCCAAGAGCCATAGAAGAGAAGACGGAAATAGTGTGAAAGAAACAGCAAGGAGAAAGAGGATGGAAATCAGTGCCTGCTGCAAAGCTTCTCTCAAAGATCTACTGTTATGATAAGTTCTTATGTAACTGTACTATCTTACTTCAAGTAAGAATCTTGTAGCAGGCCAGAACCTGAGTCCCAAGCAGTTTGTGGCATGACCAGGAGGACAACATTGGGAGGAGGACAGATCGGCAGCCACAAGCTCGGGAGAGAAGGCCCTGAGTACTGCTAGGCTGAAACTGGCCCTGTACCGAGATGCAATATCCAAACTGTAGTGCTTGATGAGGTGTGGACAGAACTCCAGGTGGCAGCTGCACAGATGTCTGCAGCAGGCACATTTCTTAAACAGGCCATGGAGGCAGCCATACCCCTGGTGGAATGGCCCTTAACTACTCCAGGAAGGTCCTTACTAACATACTAAAAATGCTAGCAGATTAGGACACATGGTCTATTGAGTCTACTCAAGAGTCAGCACCTTTGATGGGTACCGTAACCATCCTCCTTGCCCCCCTCAGGAATTATCCACCCCCTTCAGAGTTCTCCCACCAAAGATGACATTACTCAGCTTTGCCCTCTTCCTGTACCTGTTCCAGCTCCTCTTGAACCCATCCATCATAGCTACCTGCACCAGCTCCTCAGGCAGTGCATTCCATGGTTCCACCACCTGCTCAGTGAAATAATGCCTCCTTCTCTCCCCCAAGAGCCTCCCTCCCTCCAGCCTCCAACTGTGCCCCTGGTAGCCCCTCCTCCTTCCTCTGAAAGACTTTATCCTGGCCTACTCCATTTACTCCTTTAAGATACTTGAAAACCTCACTCATATCCCCCTTTTTCTGTTTTCTCTGCATTATCTAGCTGTTATAAGTATTGTATTTTCTAAACAACTGCCATGAGCTTCTGAAGAAGGACTGGTTGGTCCAAGCTAGAGCACTTTGTTCTTGTTGTTACATCTATGTTGGTCCATTAAAGGTATCAAATCATTTGCTTCTGGATCTATTCTTGCAAGGACCAATCGACAACTACTAAATCTAGATTTCAACATGGAAGATATCGGAAAGCCGTAGAATATGGCAGTTACATAACATCAAGAAGAAATTGGCACGGCTAGACAGTGACATCTATTTTCTAACCCAGTGCAAGAGGAGAAACATTATCCCTAAAGGTCTTACTATTTGGAATCCATTAAGAAATGCAAACAATTCTACTTATGCAGAACAACTTTGTCATAGGACCTCTGAGAAACTGAGAAATCACAGGATTCGTATGTCATATGCCCAAAAAGTTGTTCTTAACAAAGAGTTTGCTGAAATTGTAACCACTCTGGAAAGGTTGTCTGGGGAACCTATTCAGGACATCTTGGGAGAGATACACATTAACTACCAAAGGACCTTAAGAAAAGCCATGCATGTGAAAAATAGGAAATTAGATGCCCTTCAACATACCATACTTCCTAACAACCATGAAGCACATAATGGAGTCACTGAACAACAACACAGTACTGATGGGCATCTTTCAGTTGTTAATTTGTCCAACCACACACTGACTACTGGAGAACTGAATGTACTTTCAAAGGGCCTCACTTTCTGCCCAACAAAACCACTGGATAACATACTGTTTTGTGGTGAACTAGAGGAATACTTCCATAGATTGAGACTTAAAGAATTCTTTCATGGCAGGAAAGAAATCACTGGTAGTGAAGACAGTGCAAACAGCAATAATGTAATGGATAAGAAAAAGGAATCTGATTTTACCCCCTCAAGTGGGCGTAACAAAAACCTAGACAATTATATTAATTGTTTCCGCCAACAAGCCAGTGGTCAGATCCTTACCAGGCAAAAACAAACCCATTATAGCTCTCTCCACTGGAACAGAGAGCTATAGGGACACTAAATCAAACCACAACATTGTCATCAAAAAGCTGATAAAGGTTCTGCAGTGGTGATTTTAAACAGAGAGGATTATATTACTGAAGCTAATAGACAGCTAACAGATCTTACATACTACAGAGAACTGGAGAGTGACCCCACTACAAGATATAAAGATGAACTATGTGACTTAATTAAAACTTTTCCTGACCATGTCGAGAGAAACTAACTCACCTCATCCCTGCTGAACCAAAGCCAGGGACATTCTACATGCTGCTTAAAATCCATAAACCTGGCAATCCAGGGAGACCCATAGTCTCTGGTAATGGTACCTTGACTGAGGGGATCTCAGGGTTTGTAGAGACCATTTTAAATCGCTGGTTATGGAAAGAGACAGTTACATCAGGACACTCGCACTTTTGCATGTACTTTCTGGTTATAAGATTTACCACCTGATACCATTTTAGTGACAATGGATGTAACATCCCTCTACACTAATATTCCACACACAGATGGCATTGCAGCATGCCTTAAATACATACATGAGAAAGGACCTGACCAAAACATCAACCCTGGAGTGGTGGGAGAACTTATGGTATTCATTTTGACACATAACAACTAACTTCAATGGTAAACATTATGTTCAAACTATGGGAACAGCAATGGGCACCAAATGGCTCCACAGTATGCTAACCTCTTTATGGCTGACTTGGAGGAGGATTTTTAAGGCAGTATCCCACAAACCACTGGCTTATTTCCGTTACATTGATGATTTGTTTATCATCTGGACAGAAAGCACAGATGCACTCAAAGATTTTCATCACAAACTTAATAATCTCCACCCTACCATAAAGCTTACCTTGGAGTACTCTACCACAAGGTTAACTTTCTGGACACCACAGTCATCATTAAGGATGGAACCTTACATACATGTATTTACAGGAAGCCAACAGACAGACAGAGATACCTGCACAGGAAAAGTAACCACCCAAACCATACAAAAAATCTGTCATATACAGTCAAGCACTTACGTTGTCAACGTATTTGTTCAAATGAGGATGACAGAGATATACATTTAGCTATGTTGAAAAACACCTTCATGGAGCAGGGACACTCTTCCAGGGAAATTGACAGCATAACAGAATGGGCAACGCAAGTACCAAGACAACAACTACTTCAATATAAAGAAAAGACAGCTACAGAAAGAATACCCTTGGTAGTCACATATCATCAGACCTTGAACGACTGCGTAAGATTATTAAAGCTCTCCACCCAATATTTAGTGAGGATGACACCCTTAATTGTATTTTAAGGAACTCCACTACTATCTTTTAAACAACCACCAAATTTATCCAGCCTAATTATTAGGAGCAAACTTTCACGGAACAGAATACCATGTCACATAATGGCACAGACCCTGCAATCAACGCCCTGTAAGACTTGTGGGCTCATTTCTACCTCAGACTGTGTGGTTACATCACAAAACAGACAATTCCAGGTGCATGGGAGTTATACATGCATGTCACGACATGTTGTTTATTTCATTCAGTGCAAGAGATGTCCACAAACAGGTTATGTAGGAGAGACACGCCAACAGCTCCGCACTAGGATGAACTCACACAGACATACTATTACAGCAAGGAAGACTGAAAACCAGTGGGGCATCACTTCTCCCAGCCTGACCACTCAGTCTCAGATATGTCAGTAATGGTCTTAAAAGGAAATCTCAAAACACACAACAGAGCGAGCTTTTGAGATTAAACTTATTTACATCTCAATATGGTAGCAGATGGGATGAGCGTGGATCTTGGCTTTATGGGACACTACAGAAACTAACATCCACAGACCTTTTCTTCTTCAAACTGACATATTATAGGACTTCAGCATGTGTGAGATGTGGATGCGTGTGTATATGTATGTGTGTGGGTATGTGTTGTGAGGTATGTGATATAACAGATGTGGGGCTTGCTGTCACATTGAGGTAAGTCTCTATTTAGCTATATGGAGTTATAATGTGTTATTTTTATTTTTTTCACACATAAAGAATTTCTCCTTACGTTTTATCTTTGCCTGTGGGGGATTGATTCCATTGCACCATATTCAGATTACCCAGCCTGCTAGTGTACATACAGGAGTGTTATCTTATACTGTCATATATAATTTTGTAACTCTGTACATATTGGGATGTGTGATCTCATTTGCTTGGGGTCCTGCACAGATCTTTTTACATTAGGCTAATATTGTAGTAATTTACTCAGGATTTCATGACAAGTTGTATTCCTTTGGGGAACAACTGCAGTGACTGAAATTAATATAGGTTCACTAGGAGAGAGAGTGAGTGTGTGTGTGTGTGTCTGTGGGAGAGAGAGAGAGAGAAAAAAGGAGGGGGGAGAGAGAGAGAGACAACATCTTCTTTAAGCTATGTATCTCCCCCACCCACATTATTGTGATGTGGGGTGGGTTAGGTTGTATTGTTTGTATGAACAGGAGGAGATAAATTACATTTTTATCTCTTTTTCAGATTCCCTAGACACTTGTGGTACATCAAGTTGCTACATTCTCAGTATATATTGACATCAATACATATCAGGCTGCATGGTCTTAATTCCTTGAGGTTCCTCGACTAGAGTTTTTGTTTGACACTAGTATTATCAATTTATATTTAAATTATCATTTATATAGTCCTGAGGTTTTGCAATTTCTTGGGCCTTTTATTTAGCTTGAGAATACAGCTGGGTGACATGTCCAGCTAGGTTTTACACATCACACAATGTGCACTGATGTTTTTTAGACAACTTTACTGGTAATTCTTGTCTTTAATGCATACATTGTAATTTCATGAGCCCTATAACTATCTTAGTTTTGTCTTTAAGCTGGGTGGGGTTGCCTTTCAGTAATCACATCCTTATACTAACTGTGACACTCATGGCTTGATTTGGGAGTTATCTGCTTCAGCAGTGTTATCTTATGTCAATTAAATTTATGTGCAGTAGGATTCTTTGTGTGTTGCACCAAGCACATCTAAACCAAGGTTCTTTCGGACTGAGGGCAGTATTGTACTGTTAAAACTTCTCTGACATCATCTTTTGTTTTTTTTTTAAATGAGTATTTTAAACCAATGGGATTTTTTCTGTTTCTCTGCATTATCTAGCTGTTATAAGTATTGTATTTCTAAACAACTGCCATGAGCTTCTGAAGAAGGACTGGTTGGTCCAAAGCTAGAGCACTTTGTTCTTGTTGTTACATCTATGTTGGTCCATTAAAAGGTATCAAATCATTTGCTTCTGGATCTATTATTGCAAGGACCAATACGGCAACTACTAAATCTAGATTTCATATCCCCCCTGTCTCTCCTCTCCTCCAATGAGTACAGGATGAGCTCATCAAGTCTCACCTCATATGGCCTATCCCCCAGACTCCATATCATCTCAGTTTGCCCTCTTCTGAACCCTCTTCAGGAGTGCAATGTCATTCATTAGTTAGTCACCAAAACTGCATGCAGTATTCAAGGTGTGGTCTAACCAGGCAATTATACAGAGGCAGAATCACATCCCTGCTTCTTAAGGTAACCCCGAGATGCAACCAATGTTTTATTTGCTTTGGCTGCAGCCATCCTACATTGCTCAGAATTGTTCATTTTGGCATCCACAACCATCCCAGATCCCTTTCACCACTCGATGCCTGCAGTATATCACTCCCCAGGGTGTACACTTGGCCTGGGTTCTATACCCCAGGTGAAGCACCCTACATTTCCCTGTGTTAAACTTCAGGTTCCAGGTGTGTAACCACCTCACCAGAGCAACCAGATCCTCCTGCAGGGCTACCCTACCCTCATCCCCATTCACCACCACCCCTAGCTTTGGGTCATCTGCAAGGAGGCTCATTTTGCTCCTGATACCTACTCTGATGTCAGAGATGTAGGCACTGAACAGGAGGCGGTCCCAGAACAGAACCCTGTGGGACCCCGCTAATGACCTCTCTGGAAGATGAAACTCCCCCCCACCACCACCCTCTGAATCCATCCAGAGAGCCAATTTTCAATCCACCTGACTATCTGTGTCCCCACCTCCAGACTCCTTAACTTATCCAGCAGCCCGGTGTGAGGTACTGAATCAAATGCCTTGCTGAAGTCTAGAAAGAGGACATCCACCCGGCTTACCCTGATAAAGTGCTACTGTCACCCAGTCTTAGAACTCCACAAGGTTAATCTGACACAATCTGCCTGGGATGAAGCCATGCTGGCGTACATCAAAGCATCCCCATTCCACCAAGGTTGCCCACAGCCTCTCTTTTAGGATGAACCTTATTGTACTTCTGATAACAATAAACAATGTACTAGCTAATCACTTAAACAAATACTGTTTGGAAACAGACGTGCCCTCTCTCTCTTGTGGGTGAACGAAACAAACAACTGCTCAGACTTCCTAGAAGTTTTGGTCTGGTGTGTATAGTACCATAAGATTCTATGTACAACCAAAGTATGGAGCAAAGCCTTCCCATGATTAGAGTACTCAGGGAAATAAACCAGACGGAGGATGGACTGGTTCAATGTGAATTCCGACACCACCTTGGGAAGAAATTTAGGATTAGCACACAAAGACACCCTGTCTTTGTGAAAAACCAAATAAGGCTCCTTACACATAAGAGTCTGAAGCTCAGAAATCCTTCGAGCAGAAGTGATAGCAACTAAAAAGAGTGTTTTCCATGACAGAAAGCACAGCTCACAACTTACGGCTGGTTCAAAAGAAGGTAAAGTGAGTTTCTCCAACACAACATTGAGGTCCCAAGGAGGGAACAGGTCCTGAATGGGAGGTTTTAGATACAAAATGCCCCACAGGAAGGTGTGGCATACTTCAAGCTGAGCAACAGCTTTGCCCTTGACAGGTGCATGTTCTGCAGAGAAGGTGGAAAGATGCACCTTGAAGGAGGAGTACCCCAAGCTGGAGTCCCAAAGGGAAAGAAGGCACTCCAACACCTGATTCACTCAGCAGGTGAATGGTTCCAGTTGGCATGCAGCAGTCCAGAAGGTAAAACACTTCCATTTCATAGCGTAAGTGGCTCTGGTGGAGGGTTTCCTAGCAGCCATCAGGACATCTGTGACCTCAGATGAAACCCTGAAGTAGGCAATAGCTAGGTCCACAGGAGTCATGTATGGAGGGTGCAGAGACTTTAGGTCCAGATGGACTACGGTGCCCTGGTCATGAGACAGAGCAAGGGCACCAGAGATTCCACCACCAGCTGTTGCAACAAGGGGAACCAAATCTGATGCAGCCAGAAGAGAGGTATGAGAATCATCTCTGCCCCCTTCCAACTTGATCTTGGAAAGAACCCTCTGAAGGAGCAGAAAGGGAGGAAAGGCATACAGAAATGTCCCCTTCCAGGAGAGGTAAAATGTGCTTTGCCAGAAAACTCCAGGCCTGGTATCAAGCAAGCAGCAATGTGGCAGTCTCGCACTCAGTGGGGATGCAAATAGATCCAACTCTGGATGACCCCACATGTCAAAGAGATCTTCAACCACCTAGGTTCGAAGTTCCCACTCATGAGCCCACAACCTGGAGCAGCTGAGACTGTCGGCCAAGATGTTTTGGATGCGTGGAACATGTGAGGCCGTGAACTCTAGACCATGCTTAATAGCCCAATACTAGACTCTCATCACCTCCCAACACAGGGGATAAGAAAAGATCCCCCCTGCTTGTTGATGTAACACACCACACACATGTTGGCAGTCTGCACCAGCAGCGGACTGGGAAGGAGATGAGTCTGAAAAGCCTGCAGAGCATAACGGACCACCCACATCTCCAGGATGTTGATATGGAGAACCTGTTCTAGGGCTGTGCAGGTACCCTGGGTCTGGTGATTGGCCAGATGAGCAACCCATCCCAGGCTGGATGCATCTGTCATGAGAATCTGACAGGAGTCGAGAGCTGAAAAAGAGACTACCCCAAGGAGGTTGACTGGATCCAGCCACCACAACAGAACTCTCCAGACCAGGTCAGAGACCAGGATCAACTGGTCCAGGTTGTCTGTTTGCTGGTCCCACTGGGCCTGCAAGGTCCACTGAAGAACTGGCATGTGCAGGTGGTCCAGGGGAACCATGGCAATGGATGCTGCCATGTGGCCCAAAAGACACAGGAAAACCCTGGTGGAGACCTGATGACTGGAAGAAACCAGATGGGCCTGCTCCATCAGTCACTCTGCTCTGTCCATGGGCAAAAAGACCTTGCCCTGGGTAGTGTCCAGGATCTCTCCTATGTATTGAAGATTCTGGAAAGCAGAGAGGCAGGACTTTGGCATATTGATGGTGATCCCCAAGGCCTGGAACAGGTGAAAGGTGTAGTCTAGAGTCTGAACTAGGTAGTCCCTAATGGGGCCTCTAGCAGACAATCATCCAGGTAAGGGAACACGTAGAAGCCCCATCTCTCAGAGCCACTGCCACCACTGCCAAGCTCTTGGTACACACCCTGGGGGTCAAAGGAAGGCCAAAAGGAGGGCCCAGGAATTGGAAAATGGGCTACCTGAAATGGAAGAGGAGGAAGTGATGATGGCAGGAAAAAATCTGGATGTGCAGGTAGGCACCTTGCATGTCAGAGAACAGAGCCAATTCCCCTGGTGCAAAGGTAACAGTCCCTGGAGAGTGACATAGAAAGTGTTTGTACTTGATGTACAGATTCAGATGTCTCAGGTCCAGGATGGGCTGAAACTCCCAGTCTTTCTGGGGATGAGGAAGAAGTAGAGTAAAACCCCTTCCCCACTAAGCTGGGGGAAGGGGCTCTATGGCTCTTTTTTGAAGAACAACCTGAATTTCCTCCCAGACTAGGGACTGGTGGGCAGGGGATAATCGTTTAGTGGAGGATTTTCTGTTGGCCACTCTAGAAACCCCAGCCTGTGACCATACTGTATGATTTGAAGCACCCAATTGTCCATAGTCACTTCCTGCCATTCTGTTAGGTGGAGGGAGAACCAACCCCTGACTGCCTCCACAAGATTGTCGGCAGGAGGAGGGAGGGTATTCTGTGGAGTCAGGAGGTAGGGGCAGCCGTGGGGAGGGTGGCTGTGGGTGATTGAGGGGCTCTTGCAGCAGCAGCTGCAGGGGCCAAGGTAGTCTTGCACTTGCCCTGGCCTTAGGCAGGATGGTTTGAGGACTGTTTATGGGAGGACCAACCACTCTACACACTGGATACCCAACAGTTTCCCAATACCAATAATCATTAAAACTTGGTAACTGACAGTCAAAAAATACCCCTCACACAGCAATTCCAATTCTGGCCCACTCTAGGATGAGTATGGTACAGTGAATGAACCATCCTAAGAGTCCGACCCAACTATTTAAAGGTGGAGAGTATGTCTTGAACAACTCCCCTGAAGTGGATAGAGCCCCAAAAGGGGCCATCCAAAATGCTGGACTGCATATCCGGGGCAAACCACAATAACTGGAGCCATGAATGGCACTGGAGGCTAACCTGGGCTTCTAACCCTCGCTCGGAGGTGTCCACGGCATCGTGAGCAGCCCCAAAAATGTGGTTGCTAACATCAGAGCCTGACTTCAACAGTTGAGTGAGTTGCGTCTTAGAGAGGTCTTCAGGTAAGGCCTGCACTAGGCCACTGGCTTGGTCCCAGAGGATATTCTGATACTGGACCATTTCGACCAGGTAACTGATGGCCTAGATAGGCAGGGTAGTGGATGCAAAAACTTGCTTACCCAGGTTGTACAACTGCCTGGATTCCATGTCCGGAGGGAGGGCACTGAGGTGCTTTGGCCTTTTGGTACAGTCATACACTGCATTTATGACCAACACGAATCGACTTTGGGGTGGCCCCCTAAAAAGAGTTTACCATCAGGGGCATGGTAAAGGTGGCCTACCTTCTTAGGCAAAGGAGGGGTGGAAGAGGGGTGATTCCATGCTGCCCTGATGATGTCTTCATAGGAGTCTATCAGGGGTGACACCTCCACCAGGAGGGTATCCCGCTGTCCCAAATAAACAGCTAAGCAACACCTCTCTGGTTCCTGCTCCTCCATTTCCCAGCCCATAATAGACTGGATGTGGTGCATAATGTTCACAAAAGACACATCATTGAGGGGATTTAGGAACCTCCCTAGGAGGGTCTCGCCAACCAAAGATTCCCCTGGTGAGGATGTAAAGTCAGGAAGTATTTCTTTACAGAAAGGGTTGTGGATATATGGAACAGTCTCCCTGCAGAGGTTGCGGGAGTGAAAACAATGGTGGAATTCCAAAATGCATGGGATAGACATAAGGGAACCCTAGAAACAGAGGAGAGAAAGCAAGATACAAACCGATGAGGTGAGCAGTATATGCAGGGGCAAGAAAAATAGGCAGACTGGATGAAGTCTTTATCTGCAATTAAATTATATGTTTCTATGGTCTATGAAACAAAACTAAAGTTCTAGCTCCTCTCTCATAAGTTCCTTAAAGTCTAGGAGAGCCTTCTTATATGGCAGCATCACAGAAGAGTGTTGACAATACAAGGAACTAATGTTTCTCTTACTCTGTATGTAGAGTCGGAAAGCCAAGTCAATGTTTGTGTAAATCCACTGACAGATCTGTGTATTGACACCAGTATTACTGAAACAGATAACAGATATGGCTTTTCATTTGTATCTGATTTTGTTCCATGCTCTGCTTGCTATACCAACCCACACCTCAGTCCTGTCACTCTGCCATCTCCCAGGGCTTATGCTAATTCTTGACAGGCATCTTTGGCTTGGCTTCCCACAATGGGGTGCTCATCGGGGTTCCCCAAGCCTCTTGGATACTTCAACATTCAGCCTGGTGGAAGGGGCTGTGCCTAAGTTGGTGGGTGCTGGTCTTACAGATGGGTCAGCATGTGCCCGTCAAGCTGCAGTGAGCTGGGATTGACCACCCCCAATGGTGTGGTAGCTCAAGGACATAGTCAAACATGCGCTAGTGCCCTTTGTGCAAGCATTTTCATCAGTGTCAATGGTGTCCTTGTCTCTCCCACCCCCTGCAGCTCCAGCTGGACTGCCCCCTGGGGTCACTTAGAGGGTGCTGTGGAAGCAAGACATTCCTCCCTCCTTAGAGGAAAGGAGCATCCTCTGGGATGCTGGACCTTCTTTCCCTACTGGCCCTCTGATCTGATTTTGTTCTCAAACTCATGTCACTGACATAACCATTAGTAGCCCTAGACTGTGCAGATGGGCCAGCCTGGTAACAGATATATCACATCCAACCATTTTATATTTAAACAAAACTCAGTAATGGCCATTTCTGTACCCATTATCCTGGATCCCCTTCCTCCAACACAAGCTCTCAAGTGTTTCAGTATTATCACTCTTGCCCAGACTAAGAAGCAGTCTGTGCCTGAACTTCTGTCCTTTGAATCTCTCTTACGTTGCTCTAACTCTACTTCAGAACTGACAATTTAAATCCTGGTACTCTACTGTTGCATAATTTAGGGCAAGGTTAAAGCTGGAATGTACTGTATATATAGCATAAGGACTTCTATTGTGTATACCTCTTGTATTATACATATATTTTTTTCTTTGTTGTTCTACATTTTATATCTCCTGTCTATGTAATTGCGAACTGTATGTGTATGTGCCTCAGGACCTCCTTGTGAATGAGCTTGCTCAACAGAGTCTTTGCTGCAATAAACTTGAACTTGAACTGTGGTGGTGTGTTGATCCTGTTACACTCAAAGGCTGTGAGTTTGAATCCTTGCCTTAGTGTACTGGTGTGTGTGTAGATTCTTATGCTACTGGAGGCTGAGTATGAATCCCCAGTACGGATATATATTTACCACTGCTGCCACCTGCTGACCACTACCTTGTAATGCAGCATCCTTGCTCACATTGTTGAACTGGGACTTTGATCTTGAATCCATGGTCTTCAAACCCTGGACTCATCCATTAAGTTAATTGGGTAGCTCCCACTCAGCTGTGCTAGTAGTACATGCCTATATACTTTGCCAGTTACTTTGTCCTTCATATTTACCAGTGGTCTGAGTAGTTTAGAGCACTGGCTTGGGAAACTCTGAAAATTGCAAGTTTGAACCCCATTAGAGGCAGATATTTACCATGTGACCTTGGACAAGACACTTCACCTCTCCATGTTTCAGTCCATCCAGTTGTGCAGTGAGTTGAAGCAGAACCCCAATAGAAACAAGACTTTGCGTCTCAGCTGGGCTATAGAAACATAGAATTTGACATGAGATAAGGACTGCTTGGTTCACCCAATCTGCCCATTTTCCCCTAACTGCAGCATCACCACAGACTCTAAATGATCTCTGGTACTTTCTCCTCCCCCTATCCTTCCCTTCCACTGTGATTCCCTTATGCCTATCCCATGCATGCTTGAACCCTACCTCTGTCTTTCGCCCCCATCACCTCTGCTAGAATGCTGCTCCAGGAATCCACCACTCATTCTGTGAAGAAGAACTTCTTCATATCTCTCCTGAATCTAACCCCAAAACAAGTAGAGAGCAAATTACCAGGAAAAATAAATAGCAGTGGTGCTCTTAATAGTTAATCACGAGAAAGCAAAAATAAAGCACCCACTGTCTGGACACAATAAGCACGCTGGACTCAATAAACACTGTGTTGTTCCTTTATATTAATACATTGCAACAAAGTACAAAAAGGTGACTGGCACAAAGGCTATAGTGGCTTGTGGAAAAAAACTTATGTTTCACCTAGCTATCTGCTAGGCTTCATCAGAGTACCTTATTTACCCCTTTGAGGTATTTAAAGGTCTCTGTCATATCCACCTTCTTCCTCCTCTCTTCCAGGGTGCACATATTGAGGTCCTTTAGTATATCATTATAGGGCTTTTTGTGTGAACCCTGCATCATTTTAGTTGCTTTCCTCTGAACCGCCTCCACTCTATGTCATTCCGAGATGTGGTTTCTAGAACTGGACAAAGTGCTCTAGGTGGGGTATTACCAGCAATCTGTACAGAGGCAATGCCACTTCCCACTTTCTGCTGGTGATACCCCAGAACCCTACTAGCCCTCCTAGCTCCCTTGTTGCACTGCCTGGACACCTTTTGGTCATCCAGTATGATTCCCCCCAGGTCTCTTTCTTGTTTGGTGGTCATCAGTACTACTCCACCCATTTTTTATCTGCCCCAGAGTTTCTATGCCCTAAGTGCCCAAGATCCACATCCCATCCCCCTGTGTTGTGGCACATCATAGGCATGTGACTTCCCTCTCTGTCCCTCTCTGTCCGATTCCTGTTCCAAAATCTATCTCCCTGAAAGTCAGTCCCCCACAAGAAGCTGCTTCCTCCACCTCTGGGGTTCTCTCCCACCCTCCTTCTGAATTTCATTATGGACAACCCTAACATCCTCCCTTGCTGCTACCATCTGTGACTCCTTATGGCAGTCCCACCCTGCCAGAGTGGCATAGGAATTTTGTAGTACTACCAGCTGGGGAGCCTGCCTCTGACCCACCTCCCTCACCCTTCTGGAGCCCACCACAGTCCATCCATTACTGCTCCCTGGCATCCTCTGAGGTAATGGTGGCAGACCTGATAGCCCCTAGGAGGGGGAGAAGGCAGCTAAAGACTTATATATTTATGCAATTGGCGTGGACTGAGAAGCCATTGTATGAATCTTACTATCTGGAATACTATTTGTATAATGAAATTTATACATATAGTAAACTTGACATAGCATAGCCTTGCCTGCCCACAGGCCACCAACACTACTTCCAGATGATTAATTTCTTTTAAGAACTCATACAAAACGTTTCTCACACTAACATGCCTGCCTGCTCATTTTTTTTCTGTCTGCTGCTCCTGTATCCTAGCATGCTGCACATTTGGAAAAGAGTGTTGAATGTCCTGCCGTATTGCATCAATGCAACATGCAGGGGGGACATTGTGTGACATATGATTTATCTATACTCGTGCTGTTTGATCTCAAACACCTCACTTGTGGCTTACACCACTCGTAAGTTTACCCAAGGTCAAACAGCACTTGTATAGAAATCATGTGTAGCCCAGACACTGTGTGCCTGTTTGCTACTTCCCATGTCTGTTGACCCTCTAACAGATTAAGGGGCCAGGGACCTGCTACAGTGGTGGTCGGGGGTTCTATCCCTCAGTTATAGTAAAAAGTGTGGTGCCTCCACACAGAGTAAGTTATAAGTGGGTCAGGTTACTGATTGGCAAAGTCCCTGAAATACTGCACCTACCCACCTCCCCTGCCAACCACTCCAAAACTGGATACCCAACAGTTTCCCAATACCAATAATCATTAAAACTTGATAATTGACAGTCAAAAATACCTTTCACACAGCAATTCCGAACAACAGATCCACAGCTTTATTGGGGGTTGGGAAAAGGGGTAACAGGACGGGTAGTTGTGAAGGTTTGTTTTATGAAATAAGCAAAATAATAACAGGGTCCATAGGCCAAACTACCTTAGTGGCCCACCCCACTGTTACCATTACTTTAGTTAAACAGCCTGTTTGGGTACCCACAAGGTGCAGGCCTGGACAATGCCATGGGTTGGCCAGCTGTTGGGGCCCTAAAAGCTGAAAAGGTTATTTTTAAGTTGAAATGAATGCTCCCCTCGGGTTTCAGAGAAAGCCCTGGGCACTCATGATTTGAAGATTCTCAGAAGACTTAACAGTCTCCACCAATCCGGTAGTGCTGGGCTCGATGCTCAGAGGGCATGATGCTGGGCACCGGAAAGATATCTTGAAGCTTGATCTTGCTTGAAGGTATAGCAGCTTGTCCCCTTGATTGGAGGTCTATCCGCTTGTCACCTTCAGCTTCTTCTGGCCAGTTGCAGAGCACATGTGCAGGCCCCACCGAAGGCCCAGACCCGCGGTTGTGACTCCACAGCCCGGCTCCCAGCATAGGTTGCAGGTGCCCTAGCACCCCAGCAAGTGTCGGTGATCCCCTTAAACTAGTAGGCCCCAATTAGGAGGGTTTAGCAGGTTCACTCCCTGACTGTGGAAACTGCCTCTGTAACTGGAAAAGATCACTTTTCCTGCACAATACAGCAATTCCAGGGGCGGTCAGGCAACTTTTAACTCAGTCCACAGAGCAGTTGAGCCACTGACTTCCAAGCTTTAAGCAACAGTTCCACTTCACACTGGGATGCACAGAAATAGCAGGGATTCTGATATCTGAAAACCACTGCTCTTCTTTTGTTCACAGAGTCTCTCTCGATTTCAAAACAGCCTACAAAGTAGCTTTTGTTGGCCAAACACTCTCAGCAATTTCTCCAGTCCTTAGAACAGCTTTCACACACACACTGATTTGTCCCCAGTTCCAGAGACATTAATCTCTCAAATCAGCTTCTCCAAGTCCCAGCTACAGTGCAGGATTTCTGCAGCAGAAAATCTCTCCCAAAGAAACAGTACAGTCCAGAATACCTTGAGCATTCTCACACAAGCACAGTCTTTCTCAGACAGAAGTCACTCTTCCTTTGAAGCTTCAGTTCTCAACTTAAGTCCTGTGAAAGGCCTCAGACAGTTCAGATCTCTCCAAAGTAGATCACTCTTGACTCAATAGGAGCCTGGGCAAGACTGACCCAAACTTCCAAAGTTTCTGGGATTTCTCCCCAAAAGTCCTGCCCTCTGATTGGCTGTCCTGCGTTATCAATCACCCATATATATAGTGATCAGCCCTCTTTGATTACCCTTTGAAGGAGGTCTCTTGGCACCTGAAATAACATCTTCTCCCTGGAGTCCCTTTGCACAGTCTCTGGGCACCTAGTCATCTGATTAGCTGATAAACATGGGGTCAAAGTAGTAAAAACATGGCTGCTCTCATACAGTTTCATGGTAGTCCTCATGTTGTCCCTTAAAAAAGTTTTAGTGCAGCCTGCAGAAATATTCTTCATTAATATAAGCCCCACATTCTTGTAGCCTCAATGTTATCCTCTTAAATGAGTCTAGCCTTAAACATCCCCATACAGTAGTTTTGCTGTCGCTGCCCCTGAAACACAATACCCATACATGACAGGAAGCAAATAATTAATATGTATGAGGACTTAATATTCATGAGCCCCCAAGATATGCCCTGTTTCCAACTCTCAGTTTTCCCATGGCTGAGGCTTGTAACCCACCTTCTTCAGGTCTCCAGTGCCCATTTAATTGATGGGGGGGGATGGGTTAGCCAAACATCTCTCAGTTCAACCGCAAAAGCAGCGGTAGGTAAATTAAAAGTGCACCTTGCACATGCATGACTGCTGCTTGCACACTGCAACAAAAACAGTCACAGATCACGGTTTTGTGTTTAAAGCCCATAATGGGTGAAACAAAGGACTGGGCTATTTGGGCATATGGGAACACCAGAGGACTCAGGCTAAACTGTGGATACATCAGGGGAGCAAAAGGGACGTAGGGGGCAAGTAGGAGAAACCAGAAAATGCCCAGGTTATTAAAGCAAGCCCCCAATGGGGGTTACATTGCCCCCCAAATGCTTGGCTCCCATGCCAAGCCTATGGGTAAAATACCATAAAGTTGCAAAAGGATAAATCTTAACATCAAACACATTAACACATTTCTAACTAGACACCTTGTTCCTGTCTGATATATCACATCCATCATTTAAGAACAAGAAACATTATATACAGTTAAATAAGTACTTTTCACTGTAACCAATTCCCTGGCCACATAAGATGTGGCACCCATATGTTACACCTGTATAACCTTGTGAACTTTAGTTCCAACAGAACACTTTTGCCACTTTTACACCCTTTTAATACTCTTTCACCTCCCTTTATTCCTCTTGGCCACCTTCCCTCCAGGCTTTTGGGGGGGGGGGCATAGCAGTAACAGGGCACATGAACACCATTTTTAGGGACCTGGGAGTGACATATACCCCCTTGTGTGCTACAAACAATGGCAGGTCAGTGGGCACCACTGGGGCATCCTAAGCCAGCTTAAGTAAGGGCCTCACAGTCCTTTCTGACCTTCTAGGGATTTCTTATATCTCAGGCCTAGTGGCTACCGCCTGATCAGAGGCAGAGTCTATGTCACTTTCACCTTGGCCTGTGCCTTTCTCCTTTGCTGGGACAGGGTTCTCTAGCACTTCATCATCCATCCCACACCACTCTGGACAGTGGTGCTGCCTTGAGGCCATTTAGAGGATCCAGTTGGACCAGTATTCAAGTTCCCGTGGGCTCTCCAAAACACATCTCTTCGGGGGAGTGCTCTGGAACCACTCAAAAGGACCAGTCAGACTAGTATTCAAGTATGGAGTGGTCCCTTCAAGGGCCAAAGAAGGAGAAGCCTCCCTTTCAGCACCCTGTACCTCAGGCACAGCTAGGCCCACCTCTCCATTTCTGACCTCACTCTCCCTGCCAATGGGCCCTCCTAGCTCAGACCTAGTCTCTAAAGTCAGTGGTGCATCCTGAAACAGTCTATTCAGTTCAGGAGTTGGGTAAAAACACAGTGGGGTACCATCAACCTCTCTGTCTTCTTCATCTGCGAAATCTTCTTCCTCTGACACGTCATCTGTCTAGACAGGTCCAGCCCCTGTAGCATCATTAACTTTTTGCCTCCATCATCTGTGTGCAGTATCCCAGGTAGTTGGTGGCATGGGAGGCTCTACTACATTAATCTCTGGGCCAAAAATTGTCTCGATAGGGAGTAGATGATTTCTGTGCGTTATTTTGCATCTTTTGGTCTCTCCCTCTGACAAGATCTTGTACACAGACAGTCCTTCCAGTTTTTCTAGTATCATATACGGTGTGCTTCCCCATCAATCAGAAATTTTATATTTCCCAGGTCCAGGTATACCCAGACTCCTGAGTAGCATTCTATCCCCTGGTTCCAACTCTTGCGTTTGCACTTTTTTGTCATGCCTCTCTTTATTGACTTGACTGATTCCTTTTGATGGCTGTCTCAGAGGCCAAGCAATAAGCATTGTTCAGCTGTTGCTTCAACTTCCTCACATTCTGCAAATACTCATTTTCTCTGACACCATCTGCTGATGCTGCAAAGCACAAGTCCACAGCAGGTGGGCCTCCTTCCCAAACATAAGATGGTAAGGAGAGATACCCGTGGTGTTGTTCTTAGGGCAATTGTATGCATAGACCAAAGTTCTCACTCTTTGACTCCAGGTATGCTTGTCTGTAGGATCCAAGGTGCTAGCATATCTGAAGTGTTCTGTTGAATCTTTCTGGTTGGGGGTCACCTTGGGGATGGTAAGGAGTAGTTCATGACTTTCTAACACCCCATAAGGACAAAAGTTCTTTGATCAGCCGGCTTTCAAAGTTACAGCTTTGGTTGGCATTAATTATTTGTGGTGCCCCATAATGTACAAAAAACTTCTCGGCTGATACTTCAGCCATGGTAGATGCCTTCGATCCTTTCTGGTGTAAGCTTTAACATACTGAGTGAAGTGATCAGTGACCACCAAGATGCTGGAGATGTTCCTGGAGTCTGGTTTCAAAGTGAGGAAGTCAAACCAAACTAATTCCATGGGGCACTGGTACTAATGTTCACTAGTGTGGCAGTCTTTTGGAAAGCGCTTTCCTATGTATGCACCAATGACAGATCTTACAATAGTATTCTACATCTGAACCCAACCTGGGCCAATAAAATCTGCTTTTTGCCAGCTCCATAATACGTTTGTTGCCCAAGTGGCCCATATTGTCATGCAGAGCTTTCATCACTAGGTTTCTGCAACAGTCAGGTAATACCAACTGTACACATGGTACCCACTGCTGGTCTCGTGTTTCTCGATAGAGCAATCCCTCTTTAAGCTACAACTTCAGCCACTCTTGCATTAGCAACCTAGCATGTGTGTAACTAGCCTTTACCTGTGCTGGCTCTCCTTTTCTCTGTATTACTTGTATTATCTCAGCCATGACTGAACTGGTCCGCTGCTCTCTTCTTAAATCATGAATAGTCAGCTGGGGCAAAGTCCTCATATCCAGCACAACTAGATGGCAGTAGGCTACAGGAAGGCAATCCCCAGATGCTCCTAAATAGTCCACCAAGCAAGGGACTTCTTTAGAAGAGGGGGACTCTTCACCCTCATATTTTTTACACAAAGCTTTCGCCACATGTTCGGGTGTCTTTACCCAGATGGCATGCTTGGTTTCCTGAGCCAAGGGGCTCCAGGACAAAGCATCTGCATCTATGTTGTTCAGTCCAGGGAAATACTCTATGTGGTAATCATAAATAGATAAAGCTGACAACCACCTTTGGCCAGCAGCATCCAATTTTGCTGTTGTCTACATGTAAGTAAGCCAGTTGTTGTCAGTCTTCACAGTAATCTTTGCTCTGTACAAATAATCATGAAATTGGTCCACAACAGCCCATTTCAGTGCTAAGAATGCCAGCTTGTGGACAGGGTACCTTCATTCTTAGGGACTTAGGCTCCAGCTCATGTAGGTCATGGGATGCAAGCTCTCTGAATATTCCTGATACAACAACACCCCATGACCGCTAAAACTGGCATCTGTATGAAGGACATAGGGCTTCTGTGGGTCTGCATAAGCGAGCAACATGGCATGAGACAGGCATTATATGATAGCCTCAAAAGCTCTGTCACACTCCTCAGTCCACCGGGAGCCAAATGGTTCTGATGTTTTTTTTTATCACATCCCTTTTTCTCACCTATTGCAGCCACAGTCCTGCAATGAATCCTGCCACCACTCATGCTTTCACCGCTGACCCTGAAGCTTGATGTGCCCAGCTGGCATATGCTGCTACATCCATTGAGAGGGGCCCCCTAAGCCCCCACACCCAGCGAGGATCCAATACCGGCAGATGCCTGGTTCCAGGCATCGTCGGATGGTGAAACATGTGGCCATCAAACTGCTGTGGACTGTGCTGCTGTTTCCTTTTTTCTCCCCAATGGGAGCATGGATGTGCAATGATGTCCATGCACAACATGCAAATGTCAGCCATGCCCACCTCTTACTTAACATTCATGCACTGCAGTTCCTCTGGTCATCCCCAGGGACTGCTAGAGTGCGATGTGCACCCACCCATTTTCCCAGAACTAGAGAGCTGTCATCAGACATTTAATCCTAGTCCTCCCCTTCTGACCCCTGATGACCCAAGCTCATTCCCGAACCCAGGTCATTGGCGTGGAGCGAGGTGTGGTGTCCAGCGCCTAAACCCTCAGCCCCACTGGGCCGACAAATGGTTCTGATGGTTGAAAATAATTAGGTGGCTTAGCAGAAGCTCCAGGTGAGGGGCCTTTTTGCTCTTGTTCACTGGAGGATACCCCTGTAACAGGTTCAAGAGAGATCTAAATAGCCATGTGCAGTCCTTCATAAATCTCCTGAAGTACCCACAGAAAACAAGCAGATGCTATAGTTCTTTCAGTTGTTTGGCTTTGGCCAAGTAGTGAGGGCTTCAACTTTGTTGGGGTCAGTCTGAATGCCCTTGGCAGAGATAATGTGTCCAACATACTTGACTGAGGCTTGGAAGAATTGGCATTTGTCGATGGAGAGTTTGAGGCTGAATTCTTCCAGCCAGTCCAATACCTTGAGCAGCCGTGACTCATCTTCTTTCAAAGTATTCCCAAAGATGATAGTATTATCCAAATAAACCAAGCACTCCAGCAGATTCGTGTCCCCCCCCCCCTCTCTATAAGATGCTGAAATGTCACAGTGGCATACAAAATGCCCTGAAGCATCCTCAGAAATTTGAAGAATCACAGTGGGCATATAAACGCCATCTTCTCCCAATCAGGTATGCCCATGGGAATTTGATAGTACCCACTCCTTAAATCCATTATTGAAAACCACTGGCTGCTGTTCAAGCAGTCTAATGTATCATGAATCCATGGGCTCATGTATTGGTCTGGCAGTGCACTTGTTCAATGTGCGGTAATCCATGCATGTCCTGATGGCTCCACTCTTCTTCCTCACCACCACTATAGATGAGGCATAGGGGCTTTGGGACTTCTGAATGATGCCTGCAGCTAGCATCTCTTGAAGGTGCCTCCTCACATCATCTATGTCAGCTGGGGCAAGGCGTCTGGATCTCTCCCTAAATGGGCACTTGTCTGTGAGCCTTACATGATGCTGTTCTCCTGTGATGCATCTGATGTCCCACTCATGCAAAGAGAATACCTGGGTCCTTACTGTCAGCTTCTTTCTGACACACTCCTTCCACTCCACCAGGATGGGGAGTCACTTAAATCAAACAAAGCGTGACTAATGCCACCTGAATTATCTCCTCCTAGAGCAGTAGGCTGTACCACTGTGTTGGCAGTCAACCTGGGCTAATGTCTGACCCCATCTGACAACCACTTCTATGTCAGTGACGTTTCTCACATGCACTGTCACTCTAAGGACATATGTGTGCACCCTTGCCGGTAAGACACTGGGAGTTACTAACAGCCAGACTGGTAATCCATGTTCCTCAGGGGCATCCAGCATTAGAATTTTGTTCTTCACCTCCTTTTTTAACTGTACTACCCCCACTGACATTTCATTCTGCATTGGGGGGGCAACACAATCTCTTCTGAATCTCTCCTTCAAAGTATGCTGACGGATTCATCCACATCTTCAGTGGGGGGTTTTCCCTGCTTTCTGTGGGTGTCTTTGATCACTGGGTGAATGGGCAACTCTTTCCCTTCCTGTTCTGCTTCTTAGGCTTGACATATCTGAGTAAGTCTTCCAACAAGTGGGCATTCAAACCCACTAGCACAGGCACCCCGTCATACACACCAACCTCGGGACAGATCAATGCCAGGGTCTCAACTGCATCTCCCACTCCAGACATGTTGGTTGGGAAAGCCATCCATACTTTGACATACCCTAGGTAGGGGTAAGACTTCTCACTAAGCCCCCACATGTGTAGTCCCTCCAAGGGCTGTAATTCCAGATGGGACAAATGTCTACTATACCAGGTCTTAAAGATGATTGTGACCTGGGAGCCAATATCCAGGATGGCATGGGTGGTGACCCTGTCGATGGTGACAAGGGCTTAAGTTAAGGGCCTCACAAGCCTGCACATGTCAAGTGATACAGTTGTGGTAGCTTTGGTGGAAGATGATTTTACATTAGCTAAGAGCTGGGCCTGTGAGGACCTTTACGAAAATGGAATGTATTGCAATATATTGAGAAATATGTGCTGATGTATGTCAATACACTCACTGAAATATACTTTTACAATATATTTTAAAATACATGTAATACTGTTGTGACAGTGTAAGACTACACTGGGAAACAAGAGGTTAACATCTTGTTTGAAGCTGATGAAATGCAGGGAATGCAACATGAACAGGCAAGGGGGGGATGCCTCCCGAGGTGTTGCTAATTAGAGGGATTGCTAAAAGGCAGAGAAAATCCAGCAAGGAGTCAGTTAGAAGCTGGAAAAATGCTGCAGGGGGAGATACCTCTAGGCAGAGATCCCTGCAAGATGGAGGGTGGAATGTAAAACAGGAACCAGAGCAGAAAACCAAGGAGAAAGGTCAATTTCTGGAGAGTGCCTTTGGAGTTAGAAGGTGAAATCTGCTGCTGAAAAGAAACCCTAACCAGCTGGGCCAAAAACAGTGAGTGGATTGTATTACTAATTGCAGCCTGCAGATAAGGCTAAAAGGGAAAACTGTTTGTGTTTTATTTGAGACTGTGCATTTGAAACTGCTGGCCCACAAACCATTTATGTTTTGTTTGAGACTATATTGAAAACTGCTGGCATACATAGGTGGTTCAAAGATTCCTTTTGTCAAGTCAGCCTGAAAGAACTGTTTTGCGTTAACCTTTATGTTACCTGTCCAGGCTGGAGAAGTTGAATTGCTTGATTATGCTTTTCTGGAGCAATGGCTTACATTTGGAGCAATAAAAGTACATTTTCTTCTGTGAACTTTAAACCCAGCATGTTGCCTCTCCATTTACCACAGGCCAACTTGTCACATGTGGTGTTAGTAGTGGGATTTGAACCCCTGCTGGAGTGAGCAGGACTAGTTACATTCTGGAAAAATGTATATGGAGAAATTGCTGAAGTTCCTGCTGAACAACAACAACAACAGGCTTTCAGGCAGCTGGCACAATAGCAGCAGGAGGCACAACAGCGGGCGCAACAAGCACAACAGGCTGAGCAACAACAGGTTCTCACTGAGCTGGCTCAGGAGAAACAGGAGGTACAACAGCAGGCACAACAAGCACAAAGGCTCAGCAACAACAGATTCTCACCTAGCTGGCTCAGCGGCAGCAGGAGGCACAACAGTGGGCGCAACAACACAACAGACTCAGCAACAGAAGGTTCTCACCCAGCTGGCTCAGCAGCAGGAGGCGCAACAGGCCCAAAAAGCACAACAAGTGCAACAGGAGGAACAACAGCAATTTCTTAAACAGCTGGGGCAACAACAACAGCAGATCCTGCAGTTCCTGGTGCAACAGCTGCAACAAGATCCTACTGGTGAGGCTGGTCCAGCTATCGTGGGGCCTGGGGTTCCTAGGATGAATGCCATGCTGACCAAAATGATGTCTGAGGATGATCCAGAGGCCTTCCTGGTAATGTTTGAGTGAGTGGCAGAAGCTGCTGGATGGCCCAGACCCCAGTGGGCTGTCTGCCTTGCTCCCTGTCTGACTGGGGAAGCCCAAGCAGCCTATCAAGCTATGGACAGTACCACAGCTGAGGAGTACACAGAGGTGAAAGCAGCAATCCTGGACCTCCTAGGCTTCAATGCAGAGAGTTACTGACGGAGGTTCCAGTGCTTCAAATTTGCAGCAGGTGCATGACCTAGAGCAGTGGGACAACAATTGCAGGATCTGTGTTGGCATTGGCTAAAACCCAAAGGATGCAGTGGCCCTGAGGTGGCTGAGTTAATCATCTTGGAACAATTTCTGAACATCCTGCCTACAAAAAGATATTAAGTTGGTTAAACTGTTCGAAACGGATGATATAGAAGCCTACATAATGACATTCGAGAGGGTGGCCCTGGCATGTGTATAGCCTAGAGACCAATGGGTTATTCGAATGGCACCATATTTGACTGGTAAAGCCCAACTGGCCTACAGCCATGTGGATGCAGCCCATGCTAATAATTATGACCAAGTAAAAGCAGCCATCCTTAAATGATATGACATTAACAGCAAAACCTATTGTCAGCAATTTAGAGCATACCACTTTTAGACCACAGATAATCCACAGGATGCTTATACACAGTTAAAGGATCTCTGTGTTAAATGGTTGCAACCCAGTACAAGAATGCCAGCTTAGATGCTGGACGCCATTATCCTAGAGCAATTTATTCGTATTTTGCCCCAGGACATACAACTCGAGGTGAAGGAGCACCGCCCAGAGGCTGCTGGTGTTGCTATTTGGCTGGCAAAGGATTATTTAGCAGCTCAACCCCACTGTCAGAAAGGAACTGCACACTACAGCATCCAGCAATCCATGGTCAGAACTATTACTTCTACCTCTTCCTCTACTAATACTACTGCTACACGCATGGGGGTAAAATCGTATGCTAAATCAGTGAGAGGGTATAATCCAGACATTATATGCCAGGAATGTAATGGAAAAGGACATATAGCCCATTTTTTCCCTAAAAGGAAAATTGAACCTACCCATCTAGTCTTGGCCAATTGGGGCCAGTATCTAATACCAGTACAAGTTGGACATAAAACAGTACAGGGACTCCTTGATTCAGGGAGCAAACAGACATTAATTCAAGCCACTGTTTTGGACCAACCTCCCATAACCGGTGGGCTCACAACAGAGGTCACTTGCATTCATGGAGATGTTCACCATTATCCATTACAAGAAACCACCTTGATGGTACAAGGCAGTCTCAACAACTAATGGTGGGAGTTGTTCCAAACCTACCAGTCCAAGTACTTATCAGACATGACCACCCGAACTTTCAATCTTTATTGACATCCAACATTTCTGCTGTAGTCACTAGATCCCAAACAAAGGATACATTGGAACAGTTGTTTCCTTTTCAGGGGATGTGTATGGAGATCTGGGAAAGGACAGAAAAACAAGACGACAGAAAAGAAAAGAAAAAAAACTTATGGACTCAGCACAATGGTGGGAAAAATGATGTTGTGTATGGTAATAATGTACAAGATAGCATAAAGGGGGATGAATTCAAAAATGCACAGAAACAGGATGCCAGTTTACAATGTTTTTTCCACAGGTCACAGATACTGCTGACTCTCAGCCAGAAAAGTACAGATTATACAAGGAATTACTGTATCGCATATGTATAAATCCCCGAAGAGAAGAAGTTCGGCAGCTGTTGGTACCCCATGCATATAGGCAACAGTTGCTAGAAATAGCTCATGACATACCCTTGGTGGGTCATTTAGGAAGAGATCGTACCCTTAGCCATTTGTTACACTGTTTTGTCTGGCCTGGTATTCATGAGCAAGTAGCAGAGTACTGCAAAAGTTGTAGTGAATGCCAGAGAGTTGCCAGAATCGGTAGAAAGGACAAGGTACCTTTACTTCCTATATCATTGGTTACTACACCATTTGACTGCATTGCAATGGATGTCGTGGGACCCCTGCCCAAAAGTGCAAAGGGAAATTGGTATATTTTAATAGTCTGTGATTATGCTTCAAAGTACCCTGAGGCTATACCCCTCCATAGCGTTACTGCTCCAAAGATTGCAGAGGAGCTGAGTAAAATCTTCAGCCGGGTGGGCATACCCAGGGACATTCTGACTGATAGAGGTAGCAATTTTTGTTCAGTCTTGTTGAAACGACTCTTCCAGACACTAGGTATCACAGCCATACATACAACACCCTATCATCCTCAAACAGATGGTTTGTTAGAGCATTTCAGCCAGACTTTAAAGAAAATGGTGCAAAAGTATGTACAGGAAGAAGGGAATAAATGGGATTTACTGTTACTTTATCTAATGTTCATCTACAGAGAGGTACCCCAAGCCTCCACAGGATTTTTGCCTTTCAACCTGCTGTATGGGAGTAACCCCCAAGGCCCCCTAGATCTTATTAAGGAAGAGTGGGAAGAGGGGAAAAACCCAAATGGACTGATGCCAAATGAGTACAGTAAATGTACAGCCATAGGCAGGGAATAGCAAAATACATACAGAAGGCACACTACACTAATGTTAAACAGCAAGAAATACTCAAGTTTCATTATGATAAGGGAACAGGGCACAAAGAATTTTCAGGAGATAAGGTACTCCTCTTACTTTCTTCTTCAGACAATAAACTGTATATGAAGTGGCAAGGTCCATATACAGTGGTTAAATGGATGGGGCTGGTAACATATGAAGTGGAATTACATGATAAGAAAAAGAAACAAAATACTTATCATGTTAATTTACTCAAACAATGGGTTGACAGAGATCCCCTATGTTGTGGGTATATACATCCTGAATCCACAGTTAGTGAACTAGATGTGGTTTACCAATGGTTGGAAGCCCTAGGGGAACTGTCTGACGTCACTGTTAATCTCCACCTAGTCCCACAACAGGCAGCAGAATTACAAACCTTGTTATAGGCATACAAAGGCTGTTTCACAGGAACCCCAGGAACAGCTAAGGATGTGGTTCACTACATATCTGTAATGCAAAACATGCCTATAAGTCAAAAACCGTACCAGTTATCAGAAAGAGTTGGGGAAGATGTGGTAAAAGAATTAAACAAAATGCAGCAGTTGGGCATTATAGACCCCTCTCACAGTGAGTGGAGTTTTCCCATAGTGGTAGTTAGGGAAAAAGGAAGGAGGGGTATGGCTCTGTCTGGACTTCAGATGTTTGAATGCTATTTCAAAGTCTGACAGTTGCCCAATGCCCTGCATAGACGATATATTAGACCATTTAGGTAATGCACAATATATTAGCACTTTAGATTTCACTAAAGGCTATTGACAGGTACCTCTTCATGCTGCAGCCAAAGAAAAATTGGCATTTAGAACCCCTATAGGACTCTTTCAATTCACTGTAATGCCCTTCAGTTTACATGGTGCCCTGGCTATTTTTCAGAGAATTATGGACAAAATCTCACACACATGCTGCCTATAGTGCAGGCATATTTGGACAAAGTAGTAATCTTTAGCCCATCATGGACTGAACACCTACGACATCTGTCCTTGGTGTTAGCTGCCATATCTGAAGCTGGTCTAACTATTAATTCATCAAAATGTTCATTGGTTATGCAAGAAACTGAATACTTGGGATTCGAATTGACAGAAGCCATATAAAACCTGAGAAGACTAAAACTGAAGCAGTTGCTAATAGTCCTCAACCCTTGACAAAGAAAGATGTAAGATCTTTCTTAGGACTAGCGGGCTATTACCGCCATTTTATCCCTGCATTCTCCACATTAGCTAGCCCCCTCACTGACTTGACAAAGAAAAACAGACTAGAGAAAGTGGTTTGGACCCCTGAATGTGAGGAAACTTTCTGCACAATCAATGCAAAGTTGTGCTCCTCGCCCATTCTACATATGCCAGAATTGTCCTAACCTTTTATACTGCAAATTGATGCATCAAATTGTGGTATTGGGGCAGTACTAACCCAAATCATTGATGGGGAAGAACACCCAATCATATATGTGAGTAGAAAGCTACATGAGAGGGAAACCCACTACTCCATGATAGAAAAGGAGTGTCTAGCAGTTCGATGGGCCATTGAGGCCCTCCGTATTTATCTCTGGGGAGTAGAATTTGAATTATGGCCTGATCACAACCCATTATGTTGTCTTAATGTAATGAAAGATTGTAACCCCTATATCATACATAGGTATTCGGCTTTACAGCCCTACAGGTTCATGAATAAACACCGTAGGGGCAGTGAGCACAATAATGCAGATTTTTTATCTAGATATGGGATGGATACAGACAAGGACACACCTAACATCAGACCTCGGGGTAAGGTAGATATGAATTGTGAAAAACCTTCTGTTTCACAGTTTTGATCATTAAAGGTACTTTTAGAAAAAGGGACCCTGAGATGGAGCCTTAGGAGATGGGTGGACTTTGGTTCCATCTCTTCCTTGGGAGAGATCTTGGACAGGATTCTCAAAGCTTTCAGAAGGTGCAAAACCTTCCCCAGGATCCCAAAACTGCTTCAGCTATGGAAAAAAAGGGGAGATTGCTCCAAGTGCTATTCACAAAAACCTCTGCAGCTGTGGAAAAAACATTACAGACCATGTAAAAAAGTGCAGCTGCAGAAGTCACTGAGGAAAAAAAGGTGTGAGATAAGTAAGGCACAGCCCCTGAAAAGCTATTCACAGTCGGTTTTTTTCTGCAGTTGCGGAAAACAATGTTACACACAGTGGAATGAGGTGTAACTTTCCCTCAGCAAACTGCAGTAGTGCCCCAACAATTGGAATCAATTAAGGTGGAGGTGATCCACAGGTAATAGCATCTCAGATAGTATAGCAGTGGCTAATGTTACAGCAACAAAAGCACACATTGCCATGATATGGCAACAGGCAACAACCACTAGATGCAGTGTTGCCCATGACGGAGTACCACAGGCAGTAGAGCCTGACCAGCCTGCAGTGAATGCTACCCCCACAGGTCACAGGAACACCCCAGGGAGGGATGACCAGCAGTGACAGTTGGCCACTGTGGTGCCATGGTATCGTTGGTACCTGTGGTGCTGCAGTGGTCCCAGTTGAGGGACTGGTTGCAGGTCTCTGTATGTGTGCTGTCAGCTTCATGTTATGGCAGCAATTTTAAAGTCTGCTGCTTCAGGTACTGAGGTTAATGATTGCTGTGCCTTCTCAGCAATTGCTGCAGCTACAGATCTGCAGTTGTGGATTCGCAGCACTTGTACAATTCCCGTGGCTGCTAAATTGCCGCACCTGCAGCACTTTTTGTGGAAATCCACAGCTGCACTGGTTTTCTTTAAGAATACCGTGCAACTGCATTTCTGCACTGCTGCAAGCCTTTTTCCCGCAACTGCGGGAATTTTGACTTTCTTTTTGAATCCTGTCCCTGATGTATAGGTATAAGACAAAATAACAATAAGGTCAGAAGTCACTAATCAAAACCCATATTGGGTTTTGTCTTAAATGGGGAGGAGGATGTAAAAGGGCACAATTTGGTATGCCAGTAGGTAGGAATGTTATAAGGAGGTCTGCTGCTGTTATTGTTTCATGTCTGTCTGTGTTCTTCATTGTGCGTTACCATGGGCTGGCCACCCATGTTCTTTTTGTAATGTCTGGTTTTCTGGTGCCCCCCCCTTATAATGTGTCATCTTTATATAATATAACCCGCATATACCTGATTGTGTTCCTGTAAGAAATATAAAACTCTTTAGTACACTTTCATGTACCCTAAAATGTACTCGGGGAAACAGTATTAAAGTAAACTGCTGGGTTCCAAGAAACAGACTTTAATGTTTAGCAGGTCAGGACCTGTTGGGAGCAAATGGTTACAAATGAAGTATTTACAATACTGTATATAAATTAGTTTTCCCACTGACGTTCTATCAAAGAAGGATCTATATTTATAATGTATTCAGATGAATTGATATATTCATGCAAGTGGGAAATAATGAAAACGGAGAAATAATCATTCATTTAGTAGTGCAGACTGTTCCAAAAGGTGGTTATATCTGGAAATAGATAACTGGATTGTGCGTGCACAATATTGTAAATTAGAAGGAGTCTCGCTGCACAGGAAAAAAATAAATAAGCTGCCCAGGTTGCGTTTGTTTTAATTAAAACGCCCTTGGTAATGCAGCTTAGTTTGATAAGCTGGGAAAGTGCAATGTAGAAAAGAGCCTCATGATCAGTAATAATTTCGACTGTATTCAAGCTCCATGACTTTTGCGGCTTGCCCAATAACTTCGATTTGCACAGAGACACTGGCTGAAGTGTTACTTAAAGTAAGGTGCCTGAATTAACTGTTGTTGGGGAGGGATTCCTATTGTTGTGCGACTGCACGCAAGGGAGACTGAGGGCTTACCTTAGAAGCAGTCCTCTATCAGGCAGAATCCTTCGGTGCACTTCTTCTACAGCTCTTTCTAAGAGCCATACTTCCAATCTACTTTATGTCAGGATCTGCTGGAGGGAAGGGCTTATCGAGGATTAATACTAAACATTCTGGATCCAGACAGTTATTTTTAAAAAAGGAAAACGTGTTTAGAATACTATTGAAGGTCTAATGTTTGTGGTACATAAATCAGTGTTTTTAAAAATGTGTAAAGAAAGAATGAACACTTTGGATTGATTGACAGATGGGAAGGGCCAATCTCTATGTCCAGCCCTCTTTATCTTCTGCATAGCTAGAGACAGTCAGATTCGAAGGAGGTGTTGAAAAGGAAACACCTAGACAGTCTAATATCTGCCAGGACTGACAGTTTGGAACTGTTGAAGTGGAATTAACCTCTGAATTGCTTCATTAAGATTTTTTTTTTCTTTGTTTAGTTTTTTTATTGATTTTGATGAAACAAGTCCGCTATTATTTTGTTCTGTATATAAGGAAAAATAAAACAATCTTCTGATATTTGAACTTCAAATTGGTGCATGTGCCCATCTGTAACCCCACAGCCTTTTACAGGTAGCCTGGATAATAAATTGGCTGGACAACGGGATGCAAAGGGTAGTAGTAAACGGAGTCCACAGTGAAGAAAGGATGGTTACTAGTGGGGTACCGCAGGGTTTAGTACTGGGACAGGTCCTTTTTAATGTCTTTATAAGTGACATTGCAGAGGAACTGGAAGTAAAATTATGTCTCTTTGCAGATGACACAAAGATCTGCAACAGGGTTGATACACAAGATGGAGAAAAAAGGAAGTGAAGGGACGTGGCAAGGTTGGAGGAATGGTCAAATGTATGGCAGCTTAGATTCAAGCAAAGAGGTGCAAGGTAATGCACCTGGGAAACAAAAACCCAGGGGAAGAGTGCACACTGGGGGTGAGATACTAACAACAACAAAAATGGAAAGGGACCTGGGGATAATTATATCAGATGGCCTAAAGGTGGGCAAGCAATGTGAGAAGGCAGTAAAGAAGGCTGGGAGGATACTGGGATGTACAGGGAGAGGCATCAACAGTAGAAAACAGGAAGTTGTTATCCCTCTGTACAGACGGTTGGTGAGACCCCATCTGGAGTATTGTGTGCAGTTCTGGAGACTCCATCTCCTCAAAGACATAGACAGAGTGGAGGCTGTCAGAGGAGGGCTACCAAAATGGTGCAGGGTCTGCACCAGAAGACATACGAAGAGAGACTAAAGGAGATTAATATGTACAATATACCCTTGATGAAAGAAGAGACGGGGGGACATGATAGAAACTTTCAAGCATCTCAAGGGAATCTACAAAGTTCAAGAGGGTAGCATCTTTCAGAAAAGGAGATGTGCAAGAACAAATGGGCACAATTTGAAGACAGTGGGGGGACGGCTCATAGGTAATGTGAGGAAGTATTTTTTTCATGGAGAGGGTTGTGGATGCATGGAACAGCCTTCCTGAGGAGGTTCAGTAAACCGACTTTAAAGGTGATCCTCCACTGAACTGGCAGCCAGTGCAGTTCGCGCAGCACCAGGGTAATATGGCAGAATTGTGAAGATCCTGTCAAAAAGCCATAAGCCTGCAGATTCTGCACCAGTTGCAGGGTGATGGATTGCAACCCCAGAAAGCCCTAGATAGAGGGAGTTGCAGTAATCCAAGCGCAAGGACACAAAGGTGTGGACCAAAGTCGGAAGGTTGTAGGACAGAACCAGATGCCTAATCCTGGCGATATTCCTGAGATGATAAAAGGAATTCTTGATGACAGCTGACACCTGAGAATGTAGGGTCAGTCCATCATCAAGAACTACCCCCAGGTTACGCACCCATTCAGAGGTCGGGAGAGAGATGCCCCCAAGAAAAATTCCAGAGGGCACACCAGCACCCAACCCCCTATCCGATGACCTGGGTTCACAACCAGTACCTCAGTCTTTTCCAAGTTCAACTTCAGCTAACTGGAATCCATGCACTCCTGGATTTCTTTCTGACAGTTGTTAAAGGCTGAGAGGGCTCCATCCTGGTTAGGTGCAAAAGAGAGGTAGAGCTGGGTATCATCTACATAACAGTGAAACCTCAGCCCATACCTTCTTACAATGTCCCCGAGGGGTAGTATGTACACCATGAACAACATGGGTGACAGCACTGAACCCTGAGGCACCCCACAAGACAAAGCAGTTAGGACTGAGGAAAAAACCCTGGGCACAACTCTTTGTGTTCTACTGGTGAGAAAAGATGTAAACCATCTGAGGACTGTCCCTGACATTCCACAGATATGCCTCAGGTGTCCTGTCAACATCATGTGATCCACAGTGTCAAAGGCTGAGGAGAGATCCAGAAGAACCAAGATGGAGTGGTTCTTCTGATCTCTCACCATCAGGAGATCATTGAGCACCCGAACCAGTGCTGTCTCGGTACTATGACTTTTACGAAAACTGGACTGGAGTGGTTCATAGATGTCATGGCTGGTCAAATGGTCCTCCAGTTGTGCTGCCACTACTTTCTCAATCACCTTCCCTACAAAGGGAAGGTTAGAGATAGGTCTATAGTTTGCATGGCAGTCTGGGTCCAAGGTAGCTTTCTTCAAGAGTGGTGTCACCACCACCTCTTTCAGAGAGCAAGGAAACTCTCCGGATTCCAAGCAGCACCAGACTATCCTCACAAGGACTGGACTGATCATGTCAATACAACCCAAAATTAGGGAGGTTGGTCCAGGATCCAAACTACAGCATGTAGGATGCATACACTGGATGATCCTCATGACATCCATGAACTCCGTTCGATTGAAGGTACTCCAGGAAAACTGAGGTACGGTGACTCCGTACTGATCACAAACAACCCCCATAGAGTGTGTCGGCTGAAGAACCACCCTGATGTTGGCCACCACACTCTGATTGTGAGAAAGCTTTCCGAACATGAAGACAGGCTGGGTTGCACAGTCTGTCCACAGTTCGGAATAGCTGAGCTGGTCGATTCTGAGCAGCCACAATCTCCCCAGACAGGAATTATGCCTTCTTACGGGTGATTGCAGATTGATAGACTAAATAATGGTCCATCAATCTAAGGCAGTTGGCATCAAGGACTAAGGATCTGCAGCCTATCCATCAGGTAGGAAAATAGGCAGACTAGGTGGGCAATGCAGTCCTTATCTGCCATCAAATTCTATGTTTCTATGTAACTGGGTAAAGCCTACTAGGCACAAGTACCTGTTTTCAAGGGCAGCTTGGGAGCACTGGGGTGGTTAAGTGACTTGCTCATGGCCACAAAGTATGCAAGTGGAGATTGTGGGAATCAGACCAGGTTTGCTGTATGTACCAAGCTCATTCATAGCTCATTAACCTCTAGTTATTCTTCTTGGCACTGGATGTATATGAAGGATCACCACCATCACCAATGGCTACTGTAAAATCAATGTGGCTAACATTTCTAAGCTCCCTTTCTCCTTTGTGGCTAAGACATTTTGATGAATGTTACTGTGGCTGGCTGTTGCACTACTCTACAGCAGGCTGACACTGTCTCATCCATCAGTATGTTTGGCCAAGTGGTGCCATGCAGCAGAGCACTTTTATTTCTTCACAAATATCATGAGCAAAGCATGTTAGAGAGTGCAAGTTCACTCACTGACCCTTGAGAGCATACAAACATACGAATAAGTCAGTATAAGAAGACCATTTGGTCTATCAAGTCTGCTCATATTGCAGGATCCACAGCTTGAGCTACTGTCCCTGCCCTCCCTCCCCACTTTTTCCATTCTCCCTACCCATGATCCTTACTTTCCCCCATGCCTATCCCAGCCTCTCTTAAAGCTGTCCACTGTCTTAAACTAGATGGCCTATTCTGGCAGCGCATTCCAAGGGTCCACCACACTCTCTGTGAAGAAGTGCTTCCTGACCTCTCTCCTAAACTGCCCACCCACCACCTTAAGACTGTGCCCCCTCATGTTATGGTTGCCACTCAGCTTAAGGAGACTCTCCTTATCAACTTTATTTATCTCATTCAAGTACTAGAAGGCCCCAATCATGTCCTCTCTCTCTCTCTCCTGTCTTCCAGGGAGTACCTGATCAGTGCCCTCATCCTCTCCTCATTTGCCCTACCCTGCTGACCTGCTAGCAACTTTGTAGCCCTCCTCTGGACCTTCTTGAGCAGGTTAATGTTCTTTTTGAGATGTGGGCACCAGTACTGAACACCATACTCTAGATGCGGCCTTACCAGTGATCTGTACAAGGGCAGTATAACCTTTTCTCTCCTACTACTGATCCCCCTAGATATTCATTCCAGCATCTTGTTTGCCTATTTTTGTTGCTTTCTTGCACTGTGTGGAGTACTTCAGGTCACTAGTGATCATCACTCCCAGGTCTTTCTCCACCTCTGATGCAGATACTCGGACTCCACCAAGGATACTTGTCAGTCCAGACCCAGCACCAAACAGTGGAGAACTCCAGGATGTGTGGGTCAAAGAGTGAGGAAAGCAGCATCAGATCATGTTTGTAGAGTGACTAATTCAGTTCACAAGTGACTAAAACACTGGGTGCATTTTAGTCAGTGGCTAAATTTTAGACCCTAGCATTTACTCAGCTGGCATGAAGCAGCACTGAACCAACTGCAGGATGTGTAAGGGAAATATATTGCAGCCATGTTACAAGTGATTTCCCAAAAATCAACAAAGTGGTTAAAACAAAATCCAAGGTCTCAAACTGTAAGCAGCATCGTTGTCTGTGTGTTATTATTGTGTAGACAATGCCTGGGTTACTAAAAATAAAACATAAATAAATAAAATTCCATACTGTAGCTTATTCAACATTGGTATACAGCTGGATACCATCATAATACAGTAACTTCATACAGTATGTTTTATTTTATTTATTGAAATGTTTCAGCAGGAAGGCACACTAAACAACATGTTGCTCATCTCCTGGTGCAAGCTGGGGGGGGGGGGGACAATTGGAGGAAGAATTAGACATACATATTATACATACATATAACATGTCCAAGAAATTAAACATTCAACTACATTTGTAACAAGACATACAGTTAAAAAACATCATAATCATACTAATCATACAATCGCATTTGTAACATAACATACACTTAAATATATCGTACCTGTGGAATATGCATTTAATTACAAGTGGTATATCTGAGGAACATAGTACAGAAATTTAATGTAGCCTTGGAGCCAACTCCTTGCAGGAATGGATCATAGTTATGAGGCAGATCATTTAGCAATTACTGAATGAATGAGGTGCAGTGAGGGGACATCAAGGAGGGTAGAGGGGTAGACAGGGAAATCAGCTGGGGGAAGGAGAGGATAAAGATGGGGAGAACATTACCGGAGCAAAGTGAGCAAAAAAATCAGTTGCGAGGGACAAGTTGACACAGGGCTAGTGCAATCTGGGAGCACCTCAGAAAGAACAAAAAGTGCAAGTTATTAACTCAAATGAACTAATTCCTTTGTTTAAGTGCAGGGGGTAAAGAAGGGGCTCAGGAGGGAGGTGGGGGTAAGGGATAGGGTAGGGAAGGATGAGTCATACCTGGAACTGGCTCCTTCAGAGTGTGGAAATTGCTGCCAGTGGTGGAATGAGGTGAGGACTTAGAATAAGGGGCAGGAGTAGGCAAGGACAAGTTAGGTAGAGATAGTAGAGACGATGATAAAGGGAAGGAGGAAGAGGGGCAGGAGAAACTTGCCTAAGACTAGGCCTCATCAGGATGGTGAGAACCCTGCCAGAGAGAATAGTCTGGTTAGGACAAGTTAGCTAGAAAGGTTGGAGGGCAAAGGGGATGGAAGGAAGAGTAATTTCCCAGATCTGGATCCCCTCGGGATGCTGAGAACCCTGCCAGGGGGCAGAACTAGGCGAGGACATGTTGGGAAGAAAGAAAAGAAAGAATGAAAGTAAAGGAGGGAAGAGGAGGAAAAGAAGAAGCTTGCCTAAGACTAGGGTGCTGAGAACCCTGCCAGAGTGCAGAATCAGGGGATGACTAGTTGGGTAGAAAGGATAGAGGGGGAAGGGGAGTGGGAGTGAAGGAAGAGTAATTGCCAAATGCTGGTCCCCTCCAGGATGCAGAGAACCATGCCAGGGATAGAATTAGGTGAGGACAAGTTGGGCAGAAGGAAATAGGGGGAATAGAAGGGGACAGGGGGGAAAAAGGAGGGAAGGAAGAAAATTACCTGAGAGTAGACATCACCAGTGTGCTAAGAATCCCAACAGAGGGCAGATTTAGGTGAGAACAAGTTGGGTAGAAAGGAGAGAGGGGTGGAGAGGGGGAAGAGGAGGCTTGCCCAGTTCTAGACCCCTCCTGGATGTTGAGAACCTTGCTAGAGGTCAAAACTAAGCAGGGGCAAGTTAGCAATGGAAGAAGGTTAGGGGTAGGAGTGAGGGGGTAAGCAGGAAAAGAGTGAGGAGAGCATGCTGAGAAGCAGGCTCAAGTGGGGGAGGAAGGTTTAATGGGGGATGTGAGTCATGGAGAGAAGCAGACGTACAGGAGGATGGTTAAGGAGGGTTAAAGCAGGAGCAGTTGGATGAGACAAAGCTATGTAAGGCAGAGGCAAGGGAAGAGGAGGAGTGCTGTATTTGGTGGGGAGGGAGTTCCAGATTTGTGGTAAATGATGGGTGAAGCCTGACTGACTGATAAGAGTGGTTTGACTTTAGACCAACAAAGTGTGAGTGTCAGAAGATCTGAGGGAGTGGGAGGGAGGAGGGGGAAGAGAGTGAACAAGAGAGGTAGGAGGGAAGTTCTCCTAACCTATCATGCTGTCACCAGTCTATTTGAGTAGTATATTACTTCACACATGTCCTTTTTAATTTTTTCTCTCTTGTTCAGTGTAGCGCTGTGTGGAATTTTCAAATTCCGGCAGAACAAAATTCCAGGAAATATTCAAAATTCTGTAGAAATTCCACTGAATTCCACCAGAAATGGAATGGCAGAATTCTGCAGCATAAAATAGTTGAGGAATAATTTTCCATGGAAAAAGATCACTGTTCAGTGCAATATTATTCAGTGAATCTCAATATTTTCTAAGGAAGTTGTTGTGGAATAATTTTCAGTGGAAAAATACACTGTTCTGCAGAAAATTATTCCACGGATCACAGTAAGAGGAATTCTGCAGGTGAACAAGTAAAACTGTGATGGAAATTCTGCTGGCAGATTGGTCATTCTGCACTAATTCCGCCGGCGGAATTCCACATTCTGCGCAGCACTAGTTCAATGCATATATTATTACAAAGACAATGACAGCAGAAAAAGACCAAAGGTCCATCTAGTCTGCCTAGACTTCCCTATCTGCCCCGAGACCTATTGCCCATACAGAGCACTCCCTGCTCCTCTCCTTAATGCTGCTGACCTGAGCAATCACCAAGCGATTCACTCTATCCCAGCCATGCCTGAAACCATTTATGGTCTTGGTGCCCACCTCCTCTGCTGGCAGACTGTTCTACAGCTTCGCTGCCCTTCCATAAAATAAAATTTCCTCACACCCCTCTTAAACTATCACCTGTCCTGTTTCAACTCATGATGTTAGGTTCTTATTTGTCAAAACATGTTTGTTTTACAGTCCTTGATCAACTCTCACTGCAACTTTCCTAGATATGGGACCCCCTCCCAAATAAAACATCATTATGTAGCAGGGGGGAGGGGAGGGGAGGAGAATATGACATCATGAGTAGCTGCATTGTTTGGTGGTGTTCTTAAAGTTCAGGGAGTATACTGTAAGAGTAGGACAAGGATTTGAAACAAAATAACTCTAGGGATGGTAACACTATTAGAATGCATTTCAGTTCTACTATAAAAGGAGCAGATAAAATGACCAGCAACATTAATAATAATAATAATAATAATAATAATAATAATAATAATAATAATAATAGCTTTATTTATTGAGCGCCTTTCACATTATCAAGGTGCTTCACACAATCACAGACAGTTCATTAAAACATAATTAAAATCATAACAGATCAGGGAATGCCTTAATCCATAAAAACATTTTCAGTGCCTGCTTAAAAGCTCCCCATAGTGCTGCACTCCTGAAGTCGATGGGGCAGAGAATTCTAGAGGGTTGGGGCAGCAAACATAAAAGAGCAAGCCCCAGATGAATTCAAGCTAACCCTCGGAATCTCCAGCAACCCCTCATCAGCCGAGCGGAGCTGTTGCACAGGGGTGTAAGGAGTCAGAAACTCTTTCAAGTAGTCAGAACCCAGTCCACGTAGGGCTTTGTAGGTTAACAAACCTACCTTAGGGGTGATCCGCCACTGAATTGGCAGCCAGTGCAGATCATGCAGCACTGGGGTAATGTGAGATCTCCTGGATACCCCAGTCAGTAAACGAGCAGTGGTGTTCTGCACTAGCTGCAAGTGGCGGATATCAACCCCAGGAAGCCCTAAGTAAAGGGAGTTGCAATAGTCAATGTGCGAGGTCACAGAAGCATGGACCAAAATGAGCAGATCACTGGATGGAACAAGGTGCTTGATCCTGGCAATGTTCCTAAGATGATAAAAGGCTAACTTAACGACTGCCGACACCTGATGATGAAGGGTCAGCCCGTTGTCAAGTATCACTCCTAGGTCGTGCACCCGTTCGGAGGTAAGGATCTGAGCGCCCCCCAAGAATAAACCAGAGAGCAAATTAGTCCTCAACCCCTCTGTCCTGCATCCCAGGTCCACAACCAAAACCTCAGTTTTACCTGCGTTCAACTTTAGCCCACTGGAATTCGTCCAATCTTGGATTTCAGCGAGGCAGCTGTTAAATACTGAGAAAGCACTAACTTGGTCAGGAACAAAAGACAGGTAGAGCTGGCTATCATCAGCATAGCAGTAAAACCTCAGCCCATACCATCTCACAATGTCTCAGAGGGGCAGCATATACACTGCAAACAAAATGGGGGACAGCACCGAGCCCTGATGAACCCCGCAAGACAGACAGAGGAGGAGAAAATTCCCGAGATGACTGAGTTCTACCGATGATGGAAAGATGAAAACCATCTGAGCATTATGCCAGTCAGTCCACAGATGGACCTCAGGTGCTCGAGCAGAACCCCATGGTCTACAGTGTCAAAGGCTGAAGAGAGAGATCTAGAAGTACCAAGATGGAGCGGTTTCTCTGATCTCTCACCATCAGAAGATCATTGAGTACCTGAACCAGAGCAGTCTCAGTACTGTGCCTCTTACAAAAACCAGATTGGAGAGGTTCATATATACTATGGATGGTCAAATGGTTCTCCAGTTGAATGGCCACAACTTTCTCGATAACCTTTCCCACAAAAGGAAGGTTTGAGATAGGTCTTTAGTTAGCTAGAGTATCCAGGTCCAAAGAAGCTTTCTTCAGAAGGGGTGTCACCACTGCCTCCTTCAGGGAGCTTGGAAACTCACCCTATTCCAAGGAGCAATCTGAGCCAAGACTGGGCCGATGATATCACTACAAACCAAAATCAGGGAAGTAGGGCCTGGGTCTAAACTACAACATGTAGGGCATATCCCCTGGACAATCCTCGTAATTTCAATGAACTCCAGCAGATCAAAGGTACTCCAGGAAACAAGAAGCATAGTGACTGAGCACCGACCAACTGCATCCCCCATAGATTGGGACTGACAGGTCTCTAACCTGATGTCAGCCACCTTATTCACAAAGAATCGAGCAATCTCATCACACTCCATTTGTGAAAAAACTCGACGGAGCTGCAAACAGGCTGGATTGCACAGCCTGTCCACAGTTAGGAAGAGTTGGGCTGGTCAATTCCAAGCAACAGTGATTTCCCCGGACAGGAATTCTGCCTTCTTACGGGAGAGCACTGATTGGTAGAGCTGATAATGCTCTAACAAAATAAGATGGTCAGCATCCAAGGTAGCTTTACACCAGCACCGTTCTAACCTATGTCCCAATCTCCGCAACTCCCTCAGAGACCCATCAAACCAAGGGGCCCGAGGGTGAAGTGGAAGGGAGCAAACACAGACTGGAGCAATCAGGTCAAGAGCTGAGGAAATGGCCTTATTATAGGCCAGAACCAATGGCTCTGAAACTGAGCAGACATCTGCAAACTCCGAGAGGTCAATCACCACCACCAGGTCTTCAGGGACCACATCCCTTAAAAAGCAGAAACTGACCATCTCCACAGGAGCAGACCCACACAGGGGGGTATAAAAATTGAACCTCACGGTGTAGTGATCGGACCAACTGACAGGTTTGACCCCCAAATCGGAGGCCTCAATCACCAGGAGGAGGAAGACCAGATCCAGGGAGTGACTGCCATTATGGGTAGCTGTGGAAACAACCTGTGTGAAGCCCAGTGATATCATCAACTGGAGGAAATGTTGTCCAAAAAGCAAGGATTCATCATCGACCCAAGTATTGAAGTCACCCAGAACCATCAGTCTGGGCAACTCCAATGCCATGATGTTGGCGGTGACATCTGCTACTTCCTGCAGGAATAGCTTTTCATCCCCAGGTAGATGGTAGATGAGAGCTTTCCTGCACCCACCAGCTACCACAGTGCACTCAAGGATTTGGCCTCCTCAACTGGTATACACATGAGACCCAATTTGGCCTTGAAACAGACCTTTGCCCTGATCCAATCTCAGGTGTATCACCGAGTACCTGGGAGGAATAGCTGCCTCCAAAATTGGAGCAGCATTTCCATCTAACCAGGTCTTGGTGATGCAAACCAGATCCGCTGTTCCAACAAAATTTGCAATAAGTGCAGTTTTGTTCTTAATGGATCTGACATTGCATAACAACGCCTGAGTCAGACGATGTTCGTGAGCTGTCCCGGCTACTTATCCATCCAAAGAGGTGGTGCCCTTGGGTATGGGGACTAGACATGGACCACCATGTTCAAGACACCATTTTGCCATTAATGAGTTTTAGAAAAGATAAGCGATTAGAAAACATGTGGTTTCAACTAGAAATAATAGGATGCAAAAAGGGCTGACAGTGACCCCTTTAAAATAAAAATTAAGGGAAAAAGAGAGGGGGTGGTCTTGTTCCTTATTTATCTCAGTCATTACTAGTGGTAAATTTGTATTCATCCTGGCACTGGGTGTGCATGAAGGAATACCACCATCACCAATGGCTACTGTAAAATCAACGTGGTTAACATATCTAGGCTCTGTTTCGCCACTGTGGCTAAGACATTTTGATGAATGTAACTGAATGTGGCTGGCTGTCACACCACACCACTGTAGGCCGACACCGTCACATCCATCAGTATGTTTGTGCAATTGGTGCCATGCAGCAGAGCAATTTTGTTTTGTCTTCTCAAAAATCAGAAGCAAATCCTGCTAGAGAGTATAGGTTCACTCACTGCCCCTTGAGAACATGATATCTGTCAGTCCATTTCTGGCACCAAACAGTGGAGAACCTCAGGATGTTTGGGTCACAGAGACAGGAAAGCAGCATCAGACCATGATTGCAAAGTGGCTAATTCAGTTCACAAGTTCTAAAACACTGCCTGCATTTTATCTAATAGCTAATTTTTAGACCCTAGCATTTACTCAGCTGGCATGAAGCAGCACTGGACCATTTGCTGGATGAGTAAGGGAAATATTTTGTACCCCTCCCCACATCATAATCTTTTGCACTTTTCAGTTGGACAATAGCAATTTCTATTAGTTCTTACTCCTTATTACAGCTCTTTGTGGGAATAAGGAACCTAGAGAAAACAAGACAGAGAGAGAGAGAGGTCTTGTTCCTTATTTATCTCAGTCATTACTAGTGGTAAATGTATATTCATCCTGGCACTGGGTGTGCATGTAGGATCGCCACCATCACCAATGGCTACTGTAAAATCAACATGGCTCGTATGTTCGTATTTTCGTAAGACACATATATGCGTGGGGGACAACTAAATTACCACATCATGAGCAAAGCCTGCTAGAGAGTGCAAGTTCAGTCACCGGCCCTTAAAAACATGAAATCTGTCAGTCCATTTCCGGCACCAAACAGTGGCGAACCCCAGGATGTTTGGGTCACAGAGAGAGGAAAGCAGCATCAGACCATGTTTGTAGAGTGGCTAAAACACTGGGTGCATTTTAGGCAGTGACTCATTTTTAGACCCTAGCATTTACTCAGCTGGCATGAAGCAGCACTGGACTATGTGCTGGATGTGTAAGAGAAATATGTTGTACCCCATACCACATCATATTCTTTTACACTCTTTACATTTAAGCACATGAAACACCCTTCTCAAGTTACTGCATTATAGGCACTAGTGGCTCTGACCAGAGTTTGTAGTTCTTAGTTTCATGTCCTTTTGCACTTGTGTAACCCTGTGGCTGATGGATCCTGTTTAAAGTATAAGTGCATGTTACAGTGAAAAATGTGACCTATCCTTGCTACACCTATCCAAACACAGGCTATGACAGCAGAAAAAGACCAATGGTCTATCCAGCCTGCCCATTGCATCCTATCGACTTTATAGAGCCTATTGTTCTCTAAGGTCAGAGATCACTGTCTGCTGCAAGCTAGTTCATTATAGGCCCTGTACACTCTACAGCACGGTAAGCTAAAACATTTTTTAAAAACAGATTAAGATTTGCTGTGCTGTAGCAAACATACTGCCATGAGTGTGTTGTAAATCATTTTTAAAAATGGTTTCCAGCGTTTGCTCTATTGCCTCCTGACTGAGTTAACTGTTAACTTTGTTCCATGCCCCAGTATTGTGCTACATGGCGGAGAATCGTGCTTGACCATCTGCACTATAGGTAAAAGCAAACTTGCAGTGGCAATGTTTTAAAAACCATGGTAAAGTCTAGGTCTCATCGGGGTTTTAACATGTTTTTCAAACCAGCCTAAATACTGTGTGTAGTATGAACACTAACCGAGCTACAGGAATATAAAATGGTTTGAGCTCCTTAAACCATTATAAACCCTATAGTCTGTAGAGGACCAAAGTCACAAAGAAAGTAATCTGAAAGAGCAGGTGTTTACTTCTAATAAATAGACAACTAACTATTTTATTTATTGTATTTTGATGTATTAATTACCTGCTCCATTAAAAAGAGTGAAGGTGCCAAACCAGACTCATGCAAGATAGGAGATGAGGCCCAATTTAAACTTAAAGACGTGAAGAGCAAAATGTTCTCAGTAACATGCACTGCAGCTTTAGCTGACACTGTACCTTACCATACCTCTCAACTGTCCCTGATTTTCAGGGACTTGATTTGTCTAAAAATTTTACTCTGCCCTCCTAAAATTGTGTTTCTGTGACTAAACAGTGGGGTTATAAGTACAAAATAATATCAAACATAAAAGTTACAGACTTGTTCTTTCTTAGTTGATTTTTTTAAGCCTTGTCCCTGATTTATGAGGGGAGGTTGAGAGGTATGCCTTATACCACTGTCTACTTTTTGAGTTTGTTGTGGTGTGCAGGCGCAGACGAACTCATTGGTATAAGAGGAGCAATACAGAGGTGTGCCCAAGGGAGAGCTCTGTTTCTAGGTGCAGGTCCACAGCAGGTGAATCAGTCAGCAGGCTGGTGATGACTACTTTTCAGCTGTTGGGGTGGAGTTGTACAACTTTTCAAAGGACAGAGCCACACCAATAGTGATGCGGCTTGGTCCTTTGATATTGCATTCCTGCATTGCATTCCTGGTTGCTCGTTTACACTTCTGTAGCTTACAGCAGTGTGAACACACTGAGCCCAGGCTGTTGGCATGCCCTCTCACCATTAAAAAATAAACAAACAGCCAGGGTGCCTAATTCCCCTGTCAGTCTGCCCCCCCCTAGTTCATTTGCCGATGGGGAGCCCACTCCCCATCAGCATAATGCCCTCCCATTTTGTTCTGTGCTGAGGAGGGTGCCCAATCCCTCTCGGGTCTTGTCCCCCCAACACTCGGTATGTGCTGATTGCTGATGGGGGTGCCCAATCCTCATTGGCTAAAGCCCCCCAACCAAACAAACATTCAGATGGCACACTGGGAGCCCACCCCAGCATGCCAAATGTCCCTGTAAGAAAGAAAACCTTCCCACAACATTTAACACATTTTTTAAAGCCTGTAAACAAGAAAATGGTCCCTTGTTGAGTCTGCTGCCCCTTCCCCCAACCTGCACCTACCCTCTGTGCACCCCACCTCCCCATACCTCCCTCACCCCATACTTACCTCCAGAGCCTGGCGCAATGATCTTTGGTGGAGCGGGAACACCTCTGCACTCTTCAAAGCCGACCGCATACTGAAGAAATGCCAGTAAGCTGTATAATGGCTTAAATTATTTTTTTTCAACTTTGGTGCATATCTCAGCCATTTGTGTGAATTCTGGTACCACATTTTCAACATGGGTTTCTTGGGACCCCACCTCATGAATTCAGTGACTGGTTGTTTGGTCCTGAAAGATAATTTCATGGTCACTGCGCAGAATCACCATTCAGGACCAATTAACAAAACAACAGTGTCACTGTTCATAAGGTGGTCTCCCAAAAAGCCTATGTTGAAAATTTGGTGAAAGAATTCCAAAAAATGGCTGTTATGAGTGTGCATTGTGCAGTTTTCACGCACACTTGTAACATCGTGACTATGTAATATTTTCACTCTAGATTTTCAACACTGGCATTTGTTTTACACCTCCTCACAAACAATACAGCTGTCATTTTTCACATCCTGGCAAAAATGTGTTTTCGCACTTGCGGCGCAGAATAGTCCTGTCGCTGTGGGAAAGTGGTGCTCAGGACAGATTACAAAAATCACAGTGACACTGTCATGAGTGGAGGTCTCAATATACCTATGTTGAAAATTTGGTGATAAAAGTCCATAAAATGACTATTTCCTGACTGTGCATTGCGCAGTTTTCATGTACACTCATAACGTTGAGAATTTGTAATATTTTCACTCAAGATTTTCAACATTGTCAGTTTTGCACACCTCCTTATGAACAGTACAGCTGTCATTTTTCACATCCTGTCCAAAATGTGTTTTCGCACATCTGGCGCACAATGACGTGATCGCTGTGGGAAATCAATGTTCGGGACAGATTAGGAAAATCATAGTGACAGTGTTCATGAGCAGAGGTCACAAAATGCCTATGTTGAAATTTTGGTGAAATTATTCCACTAAATGGCTGTTACGAGCATGCATTGTGCAGTTTCCACGCACGCTTGTACGTTCCAGCATTTTTTGTATTTTCACTCCAGATGTTCAACATTGCCAGCTCATCACTCGTCCCTATGAATGGTACAGCTGTAATTTTTCACATTCTGCCTGAACTATATTTATGCACATCTGGTGCCGAATGGTGTGGTCTCTGTGAGAAATCAACGTTCGGGACAGATTAACAAAATCACAGTGCCACTGTTCATGAGTAGAGGTTCCAAATGCTTTCATGAAGTGGGGTCACAAAAGGCCATGTTGATAATTTGTAGTGCAAATGCCAACAAATGCTCAGAGCGTTAGGGTTTCTAACCATAATGTCCCCCCCCCAACCCATGATGGGGCTCCAGTGCACTCATCTTCTCTGAACCGCAGACACATCTTCACTCTTCAAAGCCAGATCACAAGTTAAGGAAACAGGTATGCACTTCACTGTATTTCAACGGGAATGAGAACTTGATAGCATAACTTGTTCTTTCTGCTGAGAACTGTAGTCCTGCCAATCTGTGCATACAAACATCAATTCAGCATGAGATTAGAGGGAGGCCGATTAAGGGGTAAAGTGAGGAAGTTCCTTTTCACAGAAAGGGTGGTGGATGCATGGAATGGCCTACCTCAGGAAGTGGTGGATATGAATACAGTGCAGGGCTTCAAACAGGCATGGGATAGGCATTAAGGGAGCAATACAGATGAGTATGAATAGATAGACCATTGACAGAGCAAAGGCCTATAGCACATTCATAAGGTAGAAAAAGAAATGATCAGACTGGATGGGCCTTGTGGTCCTTATCTGCCGTCAACTTCTATGTTTCTATGTTTCTAACTCCAATGACGAACTTTAGCATTGACAAATGCTTGTTGTCATTGTAGACCCAGTTAATAAAAAGCTAAGTTTAAAAAAAGGCTCTGCAGGAGTTTAGATGATGTTTGCTGCACTCTGCTGCTAACCATCTCTCCTCCCCTTTGTAATGTAATAATACAAGTGCAACAGGGTTATGCAATATATGGTGTTAAAGGCTGGTTAAATGTAGGGATGTATCAGATTTATTTTCTAATATTTTTATTTATTTTATTTTATTTAGGAAAACTGGAATTACAATCCTTTGAGTCAGACACTCCGTTTCAAAGGCTCTATGTCATGATATAATAGATAGACAGAACAATACAGTGAGATACAAGGTACAATTAGAAATAACATGAAGTACAAACATTTGGTACATTAGTTAATGTATACATGTGCAAAGTATGATAACAACACAGTGAGCTACAGGTCAATTGAGAAGCATGGAGTAAAAGACATTTTGGTACAGTACTTAATGTTTACATGTGCAGGGTACAATAGTTGAGCTATTCAAGTGTATAGGGGAAGCATAGTTAAGCATTAGGCATTAGAATTGTAAGCACAGTGATCTTACTATCGGGAAAGTGGGAAAGGGAGGGGGGGAGGAGCCTGGTAATGGGTCTATAGTGTGGCTCGGGAGGTTGTAGGGATGTAAGGAGGAGGAGAAAGAAGGGGTAGTGGGTGTACTAGCTGGACAGAGTCAGAGTCCAATGTCAGCGTAGTATGTAGGGATGTGAGGAGGAATGGAAAGAGGGGGGTTGTGGGTGTACGAGAGCTGAACAAAGTCCATTGTCAGGCTGCGGGGGTGTTAGGGGCAGCTGCAGAAATGTGAGGAGAAAAGGTGAGAGCAGAGGAGGGATTTAAATTAGCCAAATTTTGCTTCCTTGGTAATGTGAGAGGGGAGGGAGGGAGGTAAGCCAGGAGGGTGCTCTGTAGGAGAAAGAGCATTGTCCGAGTGAGGTTTTTTTGTCATGGCACCAGGTGGGTAGGTTTGAGGGAGCTCCTGGTGGTCCTAGTTGGGGGAGCAAGTTGTAGGAGGAGAGAAAGGCTGGGGACAGTGAGCCTAGTGAATATCTTTTTGGCTAAGAGGCATGTGTGGTACTGTAGTGTGTCAGTGAAATCTAGCCAGTTTGTTTGGTTATACAGGGAGCAGATATGGGTGGTACTAGGACAATCCACAGTGAGCCATCAGGCTTTGTTTAGGGACACTCTGACTCTTTCCAGGGCAGTGTTATCAGCAGCCCCATATATGATGATGCCATAGTCTATTATTGATAGTACTGAGGAGTTGACGGTGAGTTGGAGGGCTTCTGGGGGAAGACAGTTCCGATGGCTATACAATAGGCTGATCCGCGTGTTGACAGCAGTACAGAAGTGGTGGATATGGTCATCAAAAGTGAGGGTGGGGTCAAAGGTGATGCCCAGATATCTGAATGTGTGGACTTCCTCAAGTGGCAGTACTGATGCACAGAGGGGCATGTTTGAGTTTGTTTTGGTGATGGGCAAAAAGCATAACCTTGGACTTTTTCTGGTTGAGCACCAGTTTGTGCTGATGACCCAGGACTCAGCTTCAGAAAGACAGATTGGAAGGGAGTTCTAGGTGGGCAGGTTACATGGGATGCATAAAGGGCAGCATCGTCCAAGTATAGGAGGATTTTACCGAGCATGCCTTGGGCTTGGGTAGAGAGTTAAGGTAGAGACTAAAGAGGAGGGGTCCAAGTATGGAACCATGAGGTACCCCAGAGAGTATTGGGAGTGGTTTTGAGAGGGTGGTGAGGAGTTTTACTTTCTGGGTGTGGTTTGACAGGTAGTCAGCAAACCAGGCTTTGGATTCTTGGGACAAGTCAAGTTGTGAGAGGGTGGAGAGGAGCAGTGAGTGGTTCACAGTGTTGAATGCCTTAGACAAGTCAAGGAATACCACACCAGCCAGTCTGCCACTGTCAAGGAAAGAGTGTATAAAACTAGAGAATCCCAGGAGGGCAGTGGTGGTACTATGGCCTTGTCTGAAATAGTGCTGTTCAGCAGAAAGCAGGTTATATTTAGTGAGGTACTCTGTGAATTGGTCAGCCACAATGTGTTCTAGGGCCTTGTAGAGTGGGGGAAGGATTGATATTGGGTGGTAGTTGCTGGGGGTACGGCAATCACCAGATTTGTGGATAGGCCTAATATGAGCCATTTTCTATAATGTGGAGAACTTACCCAGGTGGAGAGAGAGAGAGGTACAGAATGGTGGTTAGGGGGAGATAATGACATCAAGTGTCAGACCCAGGATCCATAGGTTCAGCATGTCACTACTGTGGCATGAGCCTCTAAGGGCTTTGAGTAGGTAGGTCTTGGTTTCTCGTGGAGTGAGAGTGCAGAAACAGAAGGGAGGAAATGCAGGGGTTTGGGGGTGGTTAGGCTGAAAAATTGAGGAGAGGGAAGAGCTGAGATCACAGAAAGTGGTGTTGAGCGCTTCAGCAACCAGCTGAGGGTTATTAGCAATGGAGCAATTTATGTTCAGTTGGTCTGGGGGGTGGAGGTGGACTTGCCAGTGAGGGATTTGAGGTTGCCCCAAAATTTACATCCATTGCCCCATGTTGTGGTCAGGGCAGTTTTGAAGTGTTTGGCTTTAGTTTTCCGGATGTCCCAGGTGTAGCTGTTGTGGGCAGCACAGTAGAGCTGTCTGTCTAGTGGGCTGCCAGAGTCAAGGTCTTTTTTCCACAAATCATCCTGACGTCGCATGAGGTCAAGTAGGGGAGGATGATCCATGGGGTGTCATAACCTTTTAACAGTTTTCTTGGTAAGTGATACAAACCTATTGCAGGCATCATTGATGGTGCTGATGAAGTAGTTTAGTGCATCATCTAGGTCCTGATAGAGGTACAGGGGGGACCAGTTAAAGTGTGCGAGGTATAATTTTAATTCTTTTAGCTTGTCGGGTTTGAGAAGCCTGGTGAGGATGGTCTTGGGAGGTGGCATATGAGCTAGGCAGGACAAAGTGAAAAGGATGGGGGAGTGGTTACTAAGCGTATTGGGGAGGACAAAGATGTCAGAGATTTTGTGGAGGTGTATAGAGAGAAATAGATCTAGCAATGTGGCAGTTCCACTATTTTGATTAAGGTGTAGGGCACGAGACAAGTTGGGAGATGTCCAGGGCTGCCACGCGATCTTTGTAGTTTGAAGATGCGGGGAGTGCCAGTTAATGTTGAGGTCTCCTAGAGTGATCAGCTCAGTTTTAGGAGGAAGTGTGGTGAGATATTCTAGGAGTGCCTGCAAGGCTGATTTCTGTCCCCAGGGTGGGATGTACATTACAGTAAGAATAAGAGGGGCCCTGGAGGGAACCGGGGTGATATTAAGGGATAGGACTTGGGCTCCATTTGCTAGTTGTTGGGGGAAGGGTGCGAGCTTGGAAGTGGTTACGTAGGTAGACAGCACAGCCACCCCCATGTTTGCCTGTTCTATCTAGGTGGTACAATGTGTAGTCAAGTAGCAAGATGAAAGAGTTGGGGGTGGACTTGGATAGCCAAGTTTCCACAAGTGCAAGGATATCTGGCTGGTGTTGGGCTATCCATTCCTGAAGGTCATTGAGTTTTTTGGTAGACTACAGATATTGATGGATGCAATATGTAGTCCAGAGGCAGTTGCCTGTGGTGGGGTAGGTGCAATGACAGGGCCAGGATTTGGGTGGATGTTCTCTGATAATAGTAGAAGGAGGGAGAGTATTCTGAGCAGCATCTGGCATAGGACTTTTCTCTGGGTAGTCCTGCAGGATGGCAAATTAGTTTGCTGAGGGAGATAGGTTGGGGAAGGTAGAGCTCTGAGGGTGGGGGAGGCAAGAAGGAGATGAAGACACATGAGGTTAAAGGATAGGGGGTGAGAGACATGGGGTGGGTTGAAGGGGGTGCAATGGGGTAATTGGTGCTTGTGGAGTGATGAGGCAGAGAGGGATTAGTTTGTAGGGCATGCTTATTGGTGGTGACTTGAAGGGGTGTGGGTGGAGGAGAAGTAATGGGAAGCAGGATGAGGTGTACTAGAAAAAGAAGGAGAAAGGCAATTGCAAAAGAAGGGGGTGGGGGATAAGAGGGATAACAGAAGACAAATGACACCTGTTAGTAGGGCAGCCGGAGTGGCACAGCAGTAGGGTGCTCAACTGTAGAGCGGAAGGTACAGCATTCAGATCCCGGGGGGGAGAGAGGTGGAAGTTTAAGCAAAAGAAAGGGAAGGACGAGGCAGAGAGGAGATGGGGATAGTGCCAGAGGAAAGGGGTTAAGCCTAGAGGATGAAGCTCAAAAGAGAGGGGTAAAACTGCCTCCTAGAGGCCATGTGGTGCAACAGCAGGCAGGGGGACTGGAGAGGGTGGAAAGAAGAGATGTAAGGAGCGTAGAAGGGGAGTTACATGAGAAGAGAGGTGGAGGGACCTCTGGTGGAGGAAGTATATAAGCTGCTAAGGGGAAAATGGACACTTAGTCATGTAACAGGGAGGGACTATAAATTAGGAGCAGGGAGGGACTATAAATTAGGGGACACCCCTGAGTGGGGGGGTTGGGGGGCAGTAGACGCAAAGCGTTGACAGGCTTACATCCCCCCACACACAGAGCTCGTCTTGGAGAGCCGTAAATTACCTTTAAGGGCTCCATGAACCTTGTATTGCTCCCTGGTGTGAAGTGGGCCTGTGAACTAAAGGAGGGGTCCCATGGCCTATATGGAGGAAGGAAACAAAGGAATTAGTATGCAGTGGGAGACTAGTTGGGAAACAGAAGGGGGTAGGCCAGACCTTAGTGTGCATGCACGAACACTGAGAGGCCTGGAAGAGAAACAATGGAGATTACTGGAGCCTGGGGTGGATGCCTGAAAGACACCAGCCATGCAGTGGGCCTGCAGGCACTCCCTGAGATAGGATATAACAGCAGTGAGTTACCATGCACTAAACTCTGAAATGGTACACAAATGTACACTGAGTAAACAAGCTATGATGTCTCCGATCTTTAGATTCACTGGTCAATTAGACCACACACATTGTTCACACTATTTTATAATTAGTGGTGCAGGACACCACACCAAAGTTTGATGTGCAGTCCTGTCTTTTTTTTCTTTCTATGGTCTTGACATTCTCTTTTTTGTCTCATTAGTTCAGATATTCAGCAGTACCCATTTTCCCTGACTCCTATGCATTGTGCCTTTCGAATTCCATCTTGCAAAGAAAGATGGAATTGACTGCCTTGCAAATCACAAAAAAAGCACATAAAGCTCGCATGTGCACAAGCGCTGCCGCAGTGATCATGAGGATGCCGAGCGACACTGCAACAGAAAAAGGATTCAAAAATAATATTGCTGAAATCTGAATGACTTTGTAAGAGGTTTAACTATGTTTTTGGGGTAACTTCTTGAATTGAGATAGCCTGGCTTATAGATACAGCTAAAGGTTTTAAATTGATAAGGCCACAGTACTTTTAAGTGCTCTAAGTTAAAAGTAAAGCACAGCATACTCAATTAGCTAATTTATTAATAGTGAGATTTATAACCGGGTTATAAGTTTAGTGCTTTTTTCTAGAATTTTCTAAACCAAGTTGTAAAAATTAAGTAATAAGATGAAGAGAATCTTTATTAAATTGATGGGACTGCTGGTGGGTATTATTTGCTTAATGCAATTTTGTTGATCAGTTACATCTGATTCTACAGGGAACAGAACTGGTGTGTACCTGTACCTCTGTCAAACAAGAATGGGGCAATTAAGAGCAAATAAGTTAATAAGAGGGAGAAATCACTTCAGGATGGTTAGACAGCAGATTCAGAATACTTTCTGGCTAGTTCCCTGTAGAAGTTTTTCTTCAACAGATCAGATGCTTCTGATATTCCTAGTCTTTTTTGTGGATATAGAAACAAACCCAGGACCGGAGGATGGGGCCATAAAGTTAGTGTTGGATAATGCTAGAAGTTTAATTAAAAAAAATGGACCTCCACAGAGCTTGGGTAGGTTTGGAAAAAACAGATATAGCTATACTAACTGAAACCTGGTTAAAAAAAGATATTCTCAAACCTGAAATTGAACTTAATGATTTTTATTGTTATAGACAAGATCGAGGGTCATGGGGAGGAGGGATTATAATTTATACTAGACATAATTTGGGTCTTTCTAAGGTTATTTATACTGGGAAAATAGAAGGAATAGAATGCCTGCTGTTAAAATTCCATACAATTAATCTGATTGTGGGAGTTGTTTATTCTCCACCTAAGATAAATACTATGTATTTTGAGAAATTTTCAGATACAATTATGGAATGTATAGGCCAAACAAATGTGATATTGATGGGTGATTTTAACGCTGCTTGGGAATGTCCAAGGGGTCGGGTCTTGGAAAATTCTATGAAATGTTTAAATCTGGTACAGATAATTGATATGCCTACAAGGAAAGGAAAATTAACAAGTAAAGGTAGTATACTGGACTTGTGTTTTGTTTCCCCAGAATTGTTTGTAGTAAATAAAGGAGTTGGGGAACCAAATTTGGGGGATCATAATGTAATAAAATGTACTATAAATTTGGAAATTAAAAAAGTTCCAAAAATTAAAACCTCAATAGAGTATAAAAGAAGCTATACAAAATTTAACAAGCAGTTATTTCGAAAGTATTTACAGAGATTACCATGGCATAGAATTTTTCTAATTCCCGACCTGAATTTAGATGTACAGGAATTTACATTCATGTTTATTGAGGCATGTGACCAATTTGCACCTTGGAAAAAAGTTCATCAAAAACAAAATAATTTGCACTGGGTGACCCCAACTATAAAGAAGTTAATTAGGGCAAAGAATCGACTTTAGAAAAAAGCAAACAAAACTTTGAAACCTGATGCATGGGACAGTTTGAAAAAAACAAGAAATAAGATGGTTCAGGAAATAAGGAAATCAAAGGCCACTTATTATAAACAAAGGATCAATGAAACAACATATCCTAAGAAATATTGGTCCCTGATAAAAAATCTTACAAATCCTGTCAAAAATCAAACAGAAATAAAACTTAGTCATAACGGAATTATACTTGAAGCAGATAGAGCTGAGGAATTATTAAATAAATACTTTATTGAACTTCCTGATTTGGATTTGGGAATAGAAACTAACATGAAAAATGTTCAGTCTGTGGATCAAAATATAGAAATTGATAATTGTAAGGAAAATTAAGTACCAATGTTTCGGTTTAAAATAGTGACAACTTTTGAAGTACATAAAATAATAAATAATTTAAAGACAAAGAAGCCTTGTGGTCCTGACAAGATAGAAAATAAACTATTGAAGGAAGCTGTACAAGAAATATCACCCATTCTGAGGGATATTTTTAACTGGAGTCTAAGGGAGGGATTGTATCCATCAATGTGGAAGCGGGCAAGAATAATTCCAATTGACAAGGGGAGGTGATTCAATGGCCACATCAAACTATTATCCAATAGCAATATTGTCAGCAGTTTCAAAAATCTTGGAAACATTTTTTCATGGACAGTTAATGGAATATTTGGAAATATATCAGAAAAAAACTCCCTTTCAGTCAGGTTTCAGACAGGGTAGGTCCACGGCTACCGCACTCGTGGACTTCCTAGATTTAGTTGCTACTCCCTTGGGGGAGGGGAAGTCAGTGGGTGTGGTATATGTGGACCTATCAAAGGCATTTGATTTAGTGAATCATTGTACTTTGGTTAAAAAATGTAAATGCTTGGGCGTGGAGGAAGAACCCTGTGGATGGTTTAGATCATACTTAGATAAGAGATCCCAATTTGTAATAGTAAATGGTCACAGGTCTGGTTTGGGTTCTATGACAAGGGGGGTACCTCAGAGTTCAATCCTGGGTCCCTTCTTGTTTTTAGTTTATTTGAATGATTTACCAAGGTTGGTAAAAAGCTCACAAGTTAGACTCTACGTGGATGATACAGTTTTGATTGCATCAGGTAGAAATTCAGGTGAAATAGAACAAAAATTACAGGGTGATTTTCTAGCTATGCAGAAGTTCTTCTCATCACTTGGGCTTTTGATAAATAATAAAAAGACACAGACAATGTATTTTGGTATAGAGAAGAAAAATAAAATAATTCCAAAAATAATAATAAAGACTCAGGACAGAAAAATCTTAGAGCAAACACAAGTTTATAAATATTTGGGCATTCAAGTTGATCAAAAATTAAATTTTGATCAACATGTAACAGAATTAATTTAAAAAAAATTCAAAGTTATGGGTAATGAAATGTATATCAAATTGCTTAACAAAAGATATGCGATTAAATATAGTGAATCAACTAATATTACCAGTGATTGATTATGGGAGTCATATTTACAGACATACGTCAAAAAAACAGTTACATAATTTGGATGTTCTCTATAATAAAATAGCCAGATTTGTATTAAAATGTGATATTGGTACCCATCACTGTGTGATGTATACTGAATTAGGATGGAATACATTATATCAGCAGGCAGAGAGAAATTGGTTGAATCAGATAAAAGGATTATTTAAAAATGGTTCACAGAATCATCTGATTAGAAACCTTATAAAACCAGATCATGGATTAAATTTGTGGAAATTAGGAGCTAGAGATTTTTTGGTCCCAAAAATAAAAAATAGCTTCAGTAGTATGACCCTTCAATATAAAGTTTCAATGAGTTGGAATAGACTTCCTCCTTCTCTCAGAGACCCAAATTTGTCTTTTTTAGAATATAGAACCGCAGTAAAACATGAACTGCATTTTAGATGCTTGTGTAATAGGTAGTACTTAAATAATATTGCACAAGTTGCTTGATTATAATGCTGTGTTTTGTTATCAAATTGTATGAATGATATATGTATTTGAATGAAATGCATTTTGTAACTTTTGTAATACCTTAAATTTTGTACTACACAGGTTTGCATTGTAAATAGGAATTCTTTGACCCCTAATGGCAATAATTTCTGTACAAATAAATTTTTACTACTACTACTACTACTACATGTTGTATCTATTCTGAATTGTGACTCCTTAAGGGACTGGATCTGTGTGAAAGATTCAGTCAGAATCTGACACACTGAAGAGCAGGAAATTGTGACATTTATTTGGTTTAGTATTGCCTTTAAACAGGATTTTGAAATGGGTATAACAAATGCAGAAATAGAACTAGCTGAGGAGCTCAGAACCCAGGGCTACTATCTCAGCACCCACGGAACTGGAAAAAGATCTGTGACTTTACTGACCTATTTTTAAGTAGGCAGAACTGTATCAATACACCACAGTCCACTTAATTTACTTAAAAAATAAGAAAAAGCAGCATCTAGAACTACCTTTTCATTGCATCACTTATTATTATTTTTTTTTAACATTGTTTCCTTATTATTCCTAGTAGGCCTAGTTCATGATTTGAACTGGGAACTCCAGAGTGTGCTTTGTGCTGGGATAATGACACTTCTGGGGTGATGGAAGCACTCAGCCTTCTGCCTCACACTTCAACCCACCTGAGGTGGGCCATCCCAGCACGAAGAACACCCTGTTATGCCTTACTGCTTCAGTGTCCACCATCTGAACTGCACACCCGTTGTGCCATGCTTACCCCAATTTGCAACGATGTCCATGATGGGAGGTAGCTGTAAGAAATTCAATTAACTCATTGTTCTTAGAGCTTCCAAAAGCTCCTATATGCTTGTTGCAAGTTTCTCTCCTTCCAAAGCAAAGTATTAGTACAGCTGGAATGTAGCATGGCTCATATTTAATGGTATTCTGCTCTGTTTTGCATATCAGTTTTTTCTTCCAAATATGATTTTCATAACACTGATATTCTCACTAGAGTACCACTACCACTCCACTGTGCCATCATTTTACAGTTTAAGCAGTAACACTGCTATTTTGAATAGGTGGAATAGAGGCAGAATACAAAAATTATGCCTGTGGTGGTTTACTTATGCTGAATCTACAACACTTTTGTCAAAGTTCGGCATAGCGAGATCCCCAATGACAACAGATGAAATTTCACCTGTCAAACATTGGTGTTCTTTCTATCAGGGGCTGTGCCCCTGAACCCCCCACATGGGGGACTGTGCCCCCCATGTCCCCTTTCTATAGATTACTAACTCCAAGTCAGAGTTGTCTTGAAGTGGGAGTGAAAATCAATGAAAGGGTAAAACCTGTCGAGATTGTTGCTGTGAGGGATTTTGACATGTGGGTTTCACTGTGCAGTTGCATACCACCTGGAGTTTACCCCCCCCCCCCACTCACACACACCAGATTATTTTCTTAATTGTTACCCTTGCTTAGTATTGGGAGTACTGCTGAACCAACAACCTATATATTAGAGCTTTTGAAATCTTTAAGAGGAGTTCAAGACTCTCCTGTGGTTACCTCATGTAAGGGATCATAAATTGCCCCTGAGGGGCTAGCAGTGTGATCCCTTTCCACTTTCTTTTTGTTGGTCACACCTCTACACTCCAACATCTTATGACAGAGGTATAGGGAAGAGAGGGAAGGCATGCTCTATACTTTGGAGTGTGATTTGAAAACAATGTTTTTGGCCATTGAGGTGGTCATTTGGCAAAACTGGAGCCAGGGTTCAGCTGACAAGAGCCTTGTTAGTTGAATCCTGAGGCTCTGTCCATACTGGAAATAAAAACGTTGTAACAGGTTTTAAACCCTTACCACTTTTACCACATCCATACCTAGTTAGAACCGTGTTTTAATATGGATAGCATCCATTCACATTCTCCATAAGGAAAGCATGTTAAAACACACATTGTGGGATGGCTGATCAGTGTATTGTGCACTCCAGGAAGAACAACAGAAGGAAACATGGATCATACTCCCGTATACACACAGGAAACATAAAATGCTTTTCTCTTAAAACATTTTCAAAACTATGCTTTAATCTGATTGTGTCAGAGTTTAAACACAGTTTTGAAACATGGTTCAGTACCATTACCAGTGTGGATGCAAGCAGTGTTTCCTGATTTTAAAACATTACAGGTCATCTGTAATGTTTTAAAATCTCCAGTGTGGACAGAGCCTAAAAGGCCAAAAGCTCTTTTCAATTCACACTCCATAGACTTGAATGGAAAGCACCCTCACGCTCTCTGTATAACTGCATCACAAAACAGGGTGTGGCCAGCAACAGGGAAGTAGAAAAGTATAGCACTGCTAGTTCTCAGTGGCAGTTTACAATCCATTCCCTTCCTATGGAGGGTTTAACCAAAAAAAAACTGCTTTTACCAAAGAGTTCAATGGAGGTAAGGGAGCTTTTCTCACTGTTTTTCAATTTAGAAAAGTGGCAGGATGGGTTTGCTTTAAATATGCAATGTAAGTAAAACAAAAAAAAAAAATGTTCTCTAAAAGTGCAAATTTGTGGAGCCCCATGCAGTAGGTATGGAGTCACAGCTGTGGACGTTTTGCTTGTATTTATACAAATCACAGAGACCCAGCATGCAGTATACACACCCTGAAAACAAACTCTAAAAGCAACAAATAAAGTGCTTATTGACACTATTGATGGGCAGTATGTATGCAGATGGTCAGGATAGGATTTTGGTAGTTGTACCGCAAGTGCATGCTTGAAGGGTGTAGTATGGTGGAAGATTGCAGGCCGAGTGCCAAGCACCCCTAAAAGTGCTATTGTGGCACACATACCAACACCCTGCAGTGTTTCTTGCACTTACAAAAAGGGGAGCTAGGTAAAGGTAAAAAAGTATACAGTTTAGAACAACTAAAAATGCAGATGTGTTTACATTTAATGTAAAAGACTGTAATTCACCGCCATTTAATTATTTAGTTTTTGTTGACCAGGTAAGTGCACTTGACAAGGCATTGCCATTTTCAGGCACAATCCAGGAGGTTACAGAAAGTGTACAACAATAGAACAAACAGACAGTAATATTCACTACAGTATACAAAACATTATTTTTCGAACAATACAATACAGTTTCAGGAGGAGCAGGTACAAAACATGACATATTGAGCAAAGTCCAAGCAAATGAGAACACAATAACTATAGTTCAAAATAAAAATTTCATATAACTATACAAGAAGTGGGATTTTGGAAGGGGGGGCACTTTGTTGGCAGAGGATTTCATGGAGCCACTAGGGGGAGCTAGCAGGTTTACTGTCAGTGGGCTAGTTGCAGGAAAAATTACTGTTTAAAACCTGAACATTCCAGAGGGTTGTTAGCATGCTGTACTGGGTCTTGGTGGCAGGGCAGCACTTGTCTGGTGTTGGTAGTGGCCTCATCAATATTTTACCCACCTATTTTGTAAGAGTAGATAAATAGCAGGAGGCAGTAATGCCCAAGACCTAAAGTTTTAATTTTTTTCAAACTCTTTCTGAGCACTTTACCTTTATTGTTGTTGTTTTTTTTTTTTGGGGGGGTGCAATGTCTGTGTTATGTGATTACTGTTTCCCAGACCTGAGCACCATGTCTGCAGATGCTACCTGTTTTATCATTTTTAATATCCCTTCTGCTTTACTCAGAAACATATAAACTGGTTTTGTATGAAGTCAGGATGTAGTTCTTCAGTGCACTCTGTCAGCTGGATGTCTGGTTCTTTTAGCTTACTGTTAAGCCCAAATTATGTGCAACTCTAGTGGCAACATTGAAACTTTTCATATGATATGTAGCTGTACATCACTGCACTAAACATCTGGTTCTTCTGGCTAACAGCTCAGACACAAAGGGCAACCCTAGGAGACGTACACCAAGTGCGGTTCAGCCCCTAGCCTTACTGTCTGCTGAGCTTCACTGATCTTTATCAACTGGGAGAAAGGCAGACTCCGACAGTCACAGAAGCAAGGATTCCTTGACAGCAGTTCTACCTGAATCCTCCTTGGAGTGCAAAGTGTGGGCTCATTTCTGCAGAGGCAGCTTCTCTCCTTGTTCACTTTGCTCAGACAGACCCATCCAGCGGCTGCTCTCTCAGCATAAGGAGCTACTGGAACACTTACCAAGAATTCCTGGCTGCACTATGTAAATCAGCCATACCCACTACTAAAATAGTGCTCAGCTAATAGAAAGCTTTCAGCCAGAAGCAACAGCTGAGACACAAAGGGCACCCCTAGGAGGTATACGCCAAGAGCGGTCCAGCCCCTAGCCTTACTGTCAGCTGATCTTCATCGACTGCTGTACCCACTACTGAAATAGTTGTCAGCTAACAAAAAGCTAGAAACAACCAGCAGCAACAGCTCAGACAGAAACAGCAATGCTAGGAGGCATATGCCAAGTGCGGTTCAGTCCCTAGTCTTACTGTCTGCTCAGCTTCACTGATCACCACCAACTGGGAGAGAGACCACTCATGGAGGAAAGTCAGACCTAACAGGTACATATGAACATATGAATGTGCTAACAGGAACAGACCACCCAGTCTATCTAAGTCTGCTCGAGTATGCAGCTAGCACCCCTAGTTTGCAGTTGCCCCACCCCCTTATCATCCCGTTGTCACCCCCACCTCCCCCATCCTCACTCTCCCCTGTTACCTGTCCCATGCCCTTTTGAAGCCGTTCACAGATTTACATGATACCACACATTCTGGTAGGGTGTTCCATTTTGTACCATCCTTTCTGTGAAATAGTGTCTCCTCATTCCTTCCTAAACCCCATTCTTAGCCCATGCCCCTGGTGACCCTCCCTCCTTAACTTAAAGACCCCATCTGCCCCATCCTTATTGATTCCTCTCAGATACTTGAATGTCTATATCATGTCCCCCCATCCCTTCTATCCTTCAGGGTGTACATATTCAGGTCTTCCAGCCTGCAGTCATATTCTCTCCCCTCTATTTCACATATCATCTTTGTTGCCCTCCTCTACACCCCATTCAGTAGCCTGATATCACACTTTGGGTATGGCTTCCAAAACTGCACACAATACTCTAAGTGCTGCCTTACCAGCAACCTGTAGAGGGGCAAGATCACCTCTCTTCACCTGGATGAAAACCCCCTTGCCATGCACCTCAGCATTTTGTTCACTTTTTCAGCTGCTGTCATGCACTGGGCAGTGTTGTTCATGGTCCCTGTTATCATAACCCCTAAGTCCTTCTCCTCAGTGATCCCCGGCTTAACTCCCCCAGCCAATATTCTCTCCTTGGGTTCCTCACCCCAAAGTGCATAACCTTACAATTCTTTGCATTGAACCATAGCTGTCACCTCTCTGACCACTCCTCTAGCTTGCTTAGGCCCCTCTGCAGCTGCTTCCATCCCTCCTCTCCATCCACCACTGCTCGGAATTTGGTGTCATCGGCAAATAGACCTATCTTGCTCACCACCCCATGTGCAGTGTCTGATATGAAGAGCCCAAACAATAGTGGCCCCAACACAGAGCCCTGTGGCACCCCTCTTGCCACCAGCCTAGGAGTTGAGAGCTCCCCTCTCACCACCACCCATTGTAGCCTCCCACTCAGCCAGCTTGTAATCTAGTTCATCATTTTTACCCCTACACCAGTTAGCGTCCTCCAAGCCACCCATGAGGCACAGAAATGAAGGCCTTGCTGAAGTCCAAGTAAAGAACATTCACTGCATGACCCTTCTCCAGCTGACCTGTCAGCCAGTCTGTATTGTATGAGGTTGGTTTGATAAGACTTCCCTGAAATGAATCCATGCTGCCTCACATTCTGGAGGCCATTGTCCTCCAGGTACAACACCAGTCTTTCCTTTAGTATTGTTTCCATGAGTTTGCACACTATGGAGGTGAGACTTACCAGGTGATAATTATCTGGTTCATCCCTTGGTCCGCTCTTGTGTAAAGGTACTACATCTGCCATCCTCCAGTCCAGTGGCACACATCCAAACTCCAGTGAAGTGCTGTACAGATCCACCAGTGGCTCCTTCAACATCTCTGCCATCTCCCTCAGCACCCTGGGGTGGATACCATCCAGCTCTGGTGCCTTGTCTACTGTCAGTACCCTCAGCCCCTCTAGGACCCTACTTGCCTTAATTTTTCCATCTATTGCCTCCTCTCCTCTGTCCATACCCTCCCAGCCCATGGTGGTAGCGGTCCCCCTTTTCTTCCGTGAACACTGAGCAAAAGTATTCATTCAGTGATTCTGCCTGCTCCTCCTTTTCTTTCTATTCCCCACCCTTTTATCTTCACTATTGTCTCCTTGCACTTCCTTTTCTCCCTGATGTGTCTGAAAAAGTCCCCCCGTTAATTCCCTGCTAATCTGAGCTCCCTCTGGGCCTTGGCTTCTCTCACTTTTCTGGTCACCTCCCTGGACCATCTTGCATACTTCTCCATGTCAACTTCCTTCCCCATCCTCCTATACCTCTGGTGTGCCTCTTGTTTTTCTCTCACCACCTCTACTACCTTGCTGTTCAGCCAGCATAATTTTCTTGCCCTGCTCCTTTTACTCTGCGTATTGGTGCTGGCTTCTGTTGCCTCTGTAATCCCCCATTTAATAATATCCCATTTCTGCTCTGCATCCATCTCCTGCTTTATGTCCTCTATTTTCCCTTTCATTACTTCCTGCATCCTCCCAAAGTCTGTCTCCCTGAAGTTTACCACCTGAGTAACTGATTTCTCTGGCTCCCCACACATCAGGATATTAAACCACACTGTTTGATGATCGCTGTCGGCTAGCCTGTCCTTCACCCTTATTTTTCTTACTGCCTCCCCATTCAACAACACCAAATCTAAAGTCTTCTTTAGCCTAGTAGGTACACTAACCAACTGTGTCAGAAGACCCTGCTGGATTGCATCCAGAAGTACTTGTTCCCTAGCACTGGAGGTGACCGGAATGCTCCAGTCAACCCCTGGCAAGTTGAAATCCCCCACGATGACCACCTTCCCTTTTCTACATACCTTTCTGATTTGTCCTGCTAGTTCTCTGTCAAGCTCCTCAGACTGGAACGGTGGCCTGTATACCACCCCAGACCTCAGTTTTCCACCCCTCGAGTCTAGGAGCTGCAGCCAGATTGCCTCTGTTCTCCTTTCTTCCACCTTGTCCCTTGTGCATTTGATCCCATCCTTCACATACACTGCCACCCCACCACCCCTTTCTTCCTGTATAATTTGTATCCTGGGATTGCCAGATCCCAGTTCTGGTGCTCAGTTGCCCATGTTTCTGTGACAGCTGCAATATCCACCCTCCACACTGCTAAGAGTGCCTGTAGCTCAGCTGATTTGTTGCCTAAGCTTCTTGCATTCAGCGAGACTCCTCTCCATCCTGCCCCCTTCCCTTCACTGGCCTCCATTTCCTTCCTTCTAATCCTTCCCTTTTCTTCCATCTTCCCTGCTAGCCTGGGGGGCAGGCTGTGAATCCACTCTATCAGATCCCTGCCTTCCTGTTGTCCACGTGCCACCCCACCATCTAGTTTAAATCCACCTTTGTAGCAATATACCTCCTCAGTCTTTGCTTTAATACCTCCTTCCCCTCCCCACTTAGGTGCAGACTATCCCTTGCAAACAGATTATTATCCCAGGTACTGCCCCAGCTGCCCACAACCCCATAACCCTTAGTTTGACACCATTCTACCAACCAGGTGTTCAACTCCCTAACCCTCTCCTTTCCCACTGTGCTTGTGCAGGGTACTGGGAGCACCTCGGAGAATGCCACAGACTCCCCAGTCTCTTCGCACAACCTCTCCACTTCCTCAGTCCTCTCCTTTGTTACCTCCACTGTTTCCCCCATGAGGTCATTTGTCCCCACATGTACCACAATGTGTGGTTTCCTCCTACCCCTCCTTACACACCTTAGGATTGCCTGTCCTGCCTTGTCTGCCTTTAATCCTGGTATGGACTCCACCCATATCTGACTGTGCCTCTCCCCATTGCTGCCCCATCTGATCCCCTTGAGTATGGAGTCCCCCAACACAAGTACACATTCCTCCTTCTGTCCATGGAGGGAAGGTGAAATTTCACTGCAGAAGGTGAAATCTTGCCCATGGAAGGCGAAATTTTGACTAGGCAAAATTCCGACTTCTGCAGGAAAATTTAGTGAAGTGCTCCACAATGCAAATTTGCCCACTTTGCTAGCACTCTGCTGGTAAAATTAAAATTTGCTGCATCACTACTACTGATGCAATCCTCGCCTCACCCTTCAACCTCCCCAGCTCCCTGCCAAGCCACTGAACCTCTTCCTCAAGCCTCCTTAGCCTGTGGCATATTGGGCACCCACCCAGCCTCCAAAATATGTTTATCTGCATTGCTGCCCCACAACCATTGCACCCTAAATCCCACCCATGGTCCACACTACCTATACAGCCCCTCCACCCCAACTCTCCCTACAGCAAGTAGAGTTAATTAATCCTAGCCCGGCCTCTAGCAGAAATTGTTATCCTAAATTATCTTGCATGCAGCATAAGATAGCCAACTACAGTGCTAACTGGAAACCACAATCCTACCCAAAAGGACTATAGATCTACTCACACGTTTTATATATTTATATGTCTTTAAGAAATAGCTTATATGGCTGTTCCTTGTTTCCTCCTTCCTGGCCTATTCTGAGGGCTCAGGTCAGTTTACAGCTCCCCAAGCTCCTCCATCACAGCCTTTAAACCCAATCCCCAGTGGTATTTCAGTATTTAAGAAAGGCTGGTGAAAGGGGTGGGAGGGAAGACTTTTACGGTCACTCCAGCCACAGAAACCTTTAAGTTAAATTACACTTTAAGCTAAATTAAAAAGAAAATAAAACAATATCAAAACTTACAAAATCCTCTATACATTAACTCCCTCAACAGCAAGTAGAATGAACTAATCCTTCTCATCTGTAGTTTAAAAAACAATAGCAAAACTTACAGAAATCTTCTCCACAGCCAGCAAGCAGACTTAACCAATCCTTCTCTCTCTGCTGCAGAAGCAGGGATTCCTTAACAGCAGTTCTACCTGAATCCTCCTTGGAGCGCACAATCTGGGCTCCTTTCTCCACTGAGAGAGCTTCTCTCCTTGCTCACTGTGCTCAGATCCAGCCAGCAGCTGCTCTCTCAGCATAAGAAGATGTTTGAACACTAACTCCACACCTCCTTGACATAAAACAAGTTTCCTTTCTATCTTACCAGTTCTGTGTGTACTTTGATTTTATGTACAGCTTATGTAACAGGGCTTGGTACATGTAAAGGCAGAACATCACTGATTGTTTTTACAGGTAGCAAAAACAAAGGTTCTGCCCACCCACCCTAACCTCTAATCCCACCCACCACGGGTTACCCTCCTTTATAGGGTCTACATTGCTCCATCCCCTTCCTGCATCTCCTATTTACTAATTATAAAGGTGGGGCATACATACATACAGCTTAAATGTGAAGGGCTTGGACAGAAAGGGAACCCTTAGGAGGCATATGCCAAGAGTAGTCCAGCCCCTAGCCTTACTGTCTGCTGAGCTTCACTGATCTTCACTGACTGCTGTACTCACTACTGTAATAGTGGTCAGCTAATAGAAAGCTCTCAGCCAGAAACCACCAGAAGCAACAGGTCAGACACAAAGGGCAACCCTAGGAGGCATACGCCATGTGCAGTCCAGCATCTACTTTCTGCTAGCTTCACTAATCTATCAGCCATCACTGAATATATATATATATATATATATATATATACACACATTGTTTCCACTCACAGCCTCTACCTCTAGTTGTCCATATATTCCTTTCATCCATAACAGCTCAGGTCAACAACCACCTTCTACCCCCTCCCCATTGAGCAGATACACACCTCAGCAAAATAACAGGCATCCCTTTTCTTTTATCTGAAGGTTGCCTCTAGGCAATCAATTTCTCGCACCAGGAACTTAAATAGAGAAATAAAGGCCACTATGAACCTCTTGAACTGCAATAACTGTGGCATACTTTTTACCAAGGACTTCATTTACAGAGTGGGGGCACTGTCTAACATGCTCCATAATCAGAGACCTCCAATCATAGCTTCATGCAGCATGGGCTGAGATAAAATACCTCCATGATATACTAAATCAGCACCCTCTGGCCAACAGCGTGCAACCTTTAGTTTCAAGGTGCACTACACCAGTACCCCTACCCCAAAGGACAAACAGGCCAGGGGACTGGTAACAGGTCAGGTCTCATACAACTGGCACAAAATCCTCAATACAGGAAGGTACCAAACCTTTTCAAACATTGAATATGTACACTGCACTATCTACCATGATGAATAGCATAACGAATGTCAAAAATTCTGTGATCCCAGAGTGGCTCATGAATGTACAGCACACAACTAAGCCCACTAAAAAGGACAAAAAGAAACCAGTACTAATAATTGGCAACTCAATGATTAGGGGTGTAAAGACTCACCTCCAGCAGGACCATGCTTTAACTATGGTAAGGTGTCTCCCCGGAACATCAATGTGGAGGGACACCAATCGCATAGACAAAATCTATTGAGGTGTTGATCGAGACACACACATGTCATTCTCCACATAGGTATGAATGACTTAGCCGGTAAGTCAGTAGAGGAAATGAAACAAAACCTCCCCAGGCTGGGCAACAAGCTTGCTTCCCTTTCATCCACAATCACCTTTTCTGAAATTCTGCCAGTCTGGAAGAAAGGAGTCAGAAAGCAGATGATCAGGGAAGGGGACATCTCTGAGCTAAAGGACTGGTGCCAGGAAAAAGGTCACCACTTTATTGGAAAATGGCAGGACTTCTGGGAACAGGAGTTCTTTAAACTTGATGGCCTACACCGCTCAAAGGAATTGACCTGAGCACTAGGAAAAAAGTCAATGTTCACATCGGTCAGCTAAACTAGTGGATGAGTGGGTGGCACAGGCACCTCTAGCACAAAAAGGGTTGCCAATTGCCCCTCCCCCATCACCAACTAATTCAGCATAAGGATGTGACAATCATACTTGTGCCAAACATTGCACCAAACGTACTCAGACCAAGCATTTCAACAAAATTACACAACCAAAACATATTAAAAATGCAAATGACCAAAACAGAAGGGGATGGAAGGCAATGTGCATCAATGCTCATAGTCTGCCAAAAGAATCCTTGATCTTACAGCCATAATGGCAGATACACAATTAGACTGGGTCGCTGTTGTGGAAACATGGGTCACTGGGAACTACTACTGGAATGTCACCATCCCAGGGTATGCATTAAAGAATGGGAGGGAAAGAAAGGAGGAGGAGGGGACACAATGTACAGTGGTTGCTATAGATAAGTTGCTTGGTATTGTGGTATGCTGACTGGTGCAGCACTGTACCTCTCGTTATACCACCCGGTGCAGCACATATTGTAATAATGCGGTGTGGTTTACTTAGCGGCACAGTGTGATGCATCCTTAATCCATGAAGTGGTGACAGTAACACATCAGAAGCCCTGAAGTGTCATATTTTTTTTCCTCTGCTTTTTATACCAGTGCACCACAGGTGGCGTGTAACTGATTTGGTAAATTGGTAGACAAATGCAGAATGTCAGCTCTATAGACAACAACAAAACCTAGAGTACATGCTTAAAAGAGCATTTTAAAAGCATTTGTTTTGTCTTACTAAGCCCTGTTGTGCAGTGCTCTCAATTTGCGTACAGTACATACTTATGTCTTCATTGGTGATCATTGTCCCGATACACCCTAAGTGATGTATGTAATTGTTAAAATAAAAATAAAAAAGATTTCTGACCAGAACTGCTTAGCAATCAATTTAGTTAACCCCCCCCCATATTTTCATACAGTACATAGCTATTTTCTCATTGCAATCATTATCCACGATGTGCTCCAATTGCTGTATGGCACTGTTTTCCTTTGTAATGTGCCGTTCCAGAGGTACTCGGACAGGTACTGTTATTTTCATTTTTTATTTAACTTTTTTCTATCTACAAACTTCTGCATTTTTGTATTTGTAATAAGATCAATTTCTCCTCCTGCCAGGACAAAAATGTTCCTGTTGCAATTACTCTCCCTGTAAGACTGAAGGCCTGCTAAACTTAAAAACCACAGTACCTGTTACTCTCACAGAATCCCAAAGATACAAAATATAAATTTAAAAAAACTCTACTCAGCTGCAAACCAAAAGAAGAAGAAGTGCACCTCATAAACAAGTGCCACACTGATATGGCACTGTACAGCATGAGACCAGTCAGTGGCACCCTAACAAATGCATCCCACTTGACAGCTAATGAGGAAATAATATCAAACTACACTATTCAGACTTTTGCATGTCCAATTTTACTTTGCTAAAGGTTCTCGGTTGAAGGTGGAGTGAAAAGAAGAGGGTAGAAGAGCTGGCTGTTAAGAATACTGTGTCCAAAGAAAGTGATAGTTTGCTGTTCAGTCATGTGCAGTAAAAACAAAGTTTGTTTTATCTGTGAAAAGATACTGCTGTAACTTCGTTCAATACAAAGGCTACTTATTCTGAATTTCGTTTGAGAAATGGTGAAGTAGCTTATTGTATTGTATCATTTCTAGGAATCTAAATAAATAAAATAAATACAAAATACAAAGTACTAGGTGATGTTTAGAATAAGAAGCATTTACAGTGAATGAAGTTACAGCAAAATCTATTCACAGATAAAATTAAATTATTAACAACGGGGGAGATAGTTTGCTAAAACTATAAATTCCCACAAATTAAATTTGAATTCTTCCTGGGCAAACTTTTTTTATACTTAAAAAGGAAAGAAAAAAGAAGCAAATATCCCAGGATTATTCCTTTCACTCCTCAGATGTTTTTCTTACCTGAGAATGGTAGCCCTTGCAGATACCCCCACCCATCATCTTCAGCACTCTATATAATATATTTTAAAATGGATGTGGATCTCAAAAATGGATTTCAATAATTGATCTTTGAACCACATGGAGGGCTGGAAGTGGGTGAGTAATGGAAAGTGGATGGAGAAGAGATAGGGGAAGGACACAGTTAGGGTCCATAATTGTGGTCAGTGTAAAAGACAGAAAAATAAAAACTTTTAACAAAGGGCCAGATTGGGTTTTGTACAATTGTTAATGAATTACTGGGGCCACAGTGAGTGCAGAAACTGTGTGGTAAAGGGAACCTGAGGGAGAAGGGGAAGAGACACAGAGGAGTTGTGTTCGGGTGAGTGCAAAAGACAGAAAAATAAAACACTTTTTTTAAAATTGTCAGACTGGTGGTTGCTGCTCAAGGACCCTATATGTACCATAGTGCAAAAAGCATAGAAATTGAGGAGCAGAAATATTTTTCATGAATCTGTGTATTGTGTAATTTTTTTTTTTCCTTTCAAATTGTTTTAACACAGCATGGTCTGCACTTAGTATTGTTTATTGCAGTGATTGCAGTAGTTGTGAAGAGTTGAAACAAACAAACAAATCCCTCCCAATTCATCTGCTGCTAGGACACACCACACAGCCATACCCGGTGAGGTAACTATTTATAAAAAAAAAACTCCCTCTCTACTCTCTGCCAAGATCCAACCCCTCCCATTCAGGACCAGTGCCATAAGTAAGCATTAATCACCAACAGAGGAGGGCTCTACCGGTGGATTAATGCCCTGCTGGGGGTGCACGAGGCCAAAGGCAGAGGGCTTCCAACCACCCAGTGGGCATTAATCCCCGGCAGAGCCCGACGCTGGAGGTGATTAATGCACTTGTAACATGTCAAGCACAATGGGGATATTGTACCATGAGTATCTGAGATCGCTGTAGACAAACATTGCCTCACAGTACTACTGCTGGATGCTGCGGTATGCAGTGCTAGGTATCGTGTAGGAGAATGAGATATTGTGACACCGTGCACATCCCCGCATTGCGATAGAGATCTATTAACGTGGTGTCTGCTATTTCAAACTTCTGAGCACTGGAGTAGTACTGCTTCTGTGAGGAAAACTACGCCCAGCTTGCCTAATTGCTAGCAGCCATTTCACTGCTTGACCCTTCGTTCTGACATCCCGATGCTGTGCAGCGGCAGAGGACTATGGGTAATCTCTTTGCATAGCTGTAGAAACATACTGTATGTGGGCAGAATGGGGATGCTTTCAGTGATTCTGTTTGTTTTCCGGTGCTAATGCTTAGTGTATATTCATTCAAAGCAGGCAGGTGTTTCAAAGTTTAACTACCAGGGAAAGTTTTTTTTTTTTTTTAACATCTTGTATGCCAACATCAGAGATGGTCTATCAGGGAATGTTTTTAGACAATCACCAAGCCAGAACCCCACCATTCAAACACCACTTTATGACACAGCCCTGCAGGTTTCCAGAGAACTGATATTCTGTTGCAGTTCTTGTCTTTAAAAATCTTGGTATCCCATGCCCAAACAAAAATATGTAATGATATCTGAGTTGGCTTTAGCAATAGAAAGGGGAATCATTTATTTTAGGAAAAATAAATTCAGATATTATTAATACGAACAGACTTTTATTTTACAAAACTAAAACTATGCAGACCCTTTTGAGCACTAACTAGCTTTGTCAGGCTATACATTTTTATTACAATATTTAATGGCATCACACTACACTTGCTAATTACTGAAACATACTGTAAATAATCCTTCTTGTTTGTTTATTAAACAATAGATAGGCAAAACATGTACACTAACTGTAACATTCAAAATACAAGCTATGATGGTCAGTTTCAGTCCTGCCTGGTCTCGGTATATCATGGACTAGCATTTCACCATCAATTGTATTATTGTTTCTTTTATTTCTGCTGCTCTTGGAACAGTGTTGTATTTGTTATGTTCAGTAGCATTTGTCCGATGTTCACAAAACTTATCAGTCAAACACCAGAAAAAAAATCACACTTGTTTAGATTTTGCAAGCAACAATACCCCCTAGTCTTAATTGCCCTTTATGTGGTGAGGTAGGTGAGGTAAGTTAGGGTAGAGAGTCATACACAATGAAACAATAACTGTACCAATATTGCCAAATTGTCACCATTCTGACATCATCATTAGTATCAGTGTCAGTAATTCAAGGGTTTCACGTGGGAACCCTTCCCTCCCAATGAGAAAACCAAGCTTCAAATAAGGCAACACTCCTTCCTGTATCCTATGATTTTCTTACATCAAAATATGAAAAAATTAAACTAAAACACTGCCTAAAGAACCCGCTCCACCACCCCTTACACTGTGTACCCACCACATCACCACACCCTAACCACAGGATATCTCTCAACAGACTAAAAAAAAAAGTCAGTTTGAAATGGACAGTGTCCCTTTCATGGCCATGATTAAGCTTAGATTTGTGTGAATAGCCCTTCTTTCCTAAAAAAGAGAACTTGTGGGAAACCATTTCTTGGAAAGAAGTAAATATATCATATTCTAGTAATTGGATGGGGGAATTTTAAATCGGCTGGAAAATCCCACAACTGAGTGGCACGTTCAAAAAATAAATAACTAGCTCAGAATCAAGTGTAGGTTTTCAATAGCTGTTAATATAGTTAAACTTTTGCAGGCTGTAGTTCTCATGCTAATCTAGTTCTGTTTCGGATGGTCTGGTGTGATTAACAGCTCATTAAGAGCTGCAATTGTCTCGCAGTTCATAAGGGAATCCCACAAAAGCACGAGTCATTATCACACCACTGTTGCTGTAATCAGAGTAGAGTGCTGTTAAATCACTCACCACTCCTGGGGTAAACAGATCATCCAATATAGACAGGACATTTGTCCCCTGTTTACAAAAGGACCATAGCACTGGGATCTGCTCAATTTGTTTCATAAAGTATACAAGCATAGCACTTGTTGAGACTAGGTTGTTCCAATCATTCCACACAGCCAAACAGTGAAAACTTGAAAAATAGAAGATTATGGAACGTTTGGTAGCCAACAAGTGATTCCATCAGAGCTGCATTTAGTGATTGAACCAAACAAATACCTGTCCTTGATGGCTGCAAAAGCCACAGAATTAGCCCTTTCACAGGTGAGACACCTTCACAGCAGTCTTGCAGAATCTTTGTTAGCACTACAGAGTACCGCATATGAATCACTGGTTTGGGGAATGTTGGTTTGCCACAGGAATGAATAATGAAAAGTGTGTTTTAGCTTACATTATTTGATCATGACCCTAGTCATTTTTGTTATTTATTCCAGTGGCAAACCAGCATTCCCCAAACCAGTGATTCATATACACTGTAGATGGCATAATTCATTTTCACAACTTCATACAGGCAACATGATACTTTTTAACAGCCTCTTAGGCAAGTGCAAAATTGATCAGTCCGAACAAGTCAGGAAAAGTAGTTACTTCACAACATCAGTGTGCATTTAAAAAATCTATTACTGTAGCTGTGACATGTCTGGGTGATTTGTTACAATGTGTTACAATGCATTACAAAATAATACACTGTGTATGTGCTTTTAACCCCATAAACCCTGTATCAATATGTAACACAATATGTAGCACACTGTAACAAGTTTCGCCCTGCACTTCAGATACTGTCTTTTTTATATCCCTCTGAAGAGGGTTAGGTGGGAAAGGGACCGCCAGAAATAGGGGAATCTATTTATTAATCAAAATAGGAATCAGGCTGGGAGATGGACTGTGGCACACACACTGTGGCCATGTGGGCATACTGTAAGTTGTAGCCTTTTTAGTTTGTTTGTCTTTTGAAGGCTTGTATATTAGCATGTTGATTTGCTAGCTAACATTTTGTGCTTATTTATCTTCCATGAATAGTGGATGGATCTGTCTTGATTTTAACTCAGCTCGATTTCAACACCAAACAATGGTGACTGTGACTATATTAAACATAATTTCGGTAGCACAAGGTGCAGGTTTAGACCTGCAGCTATGACAGAGTCACATCAAAATTAAGGACAATGCACTGGCTAGACCATAGCTAATGATCACTTCTAATACTGCCAGTTTTCTTATTATTTACAGTATATACTGCACAGAGGCTCTTCTTTGATAGGAATAATTCTACAATATATTTGGAAGTACCTATCTGTTAGACAGCAGCAAACTGTGAATTCCCAGCATGAGAAATGGCAGCAGCTCCAGCACTTACAAGTTTTTAGGAGACCGACATCTCGGATCTTAAAAAAATGCTCCCAACCTTGTTTCAATGCGCATATACTCTGTGCAACACTGTCTGTCATATGCAGTGCATGGCATAGTATGCATTAGCTTTCATTTACTTACAAAACACTCTGATTTAATATTTCTACTGGTTAAGGAATTCAAAAAGACTGATATAAATAATACTATTTTGGATAACCATCACACCGCATTTGGTGAAAATTAATATTTGTCGACTACTGAACCACTGCAATCATTTAGTGTTTGCTTGTAATGGATTATATTGACTATAATTAAGTGATGTTTAGTGTCAGTGGCTCAGTAGGTAGCACACTGACCTCTGAGGCCGGGAGATCAGAGGGCTGTGGGTTCTGTTCCCACATCTGTCACTTGGGTTAATATCCCAGTACTGACACTGTAGTGCAGCATGAGAGGGATGCTGCACTTCTGAGGTGCTGTCTTTCAGATGAGACATTAAGTCAAGGCCCCATCAGCTTGGATTGGTGGTAGTTCAGGTGGATGTTAAAGATCCCATGGCACTTATCGAAAAAGAGTTGGGGAATTTCCCCGGTGTCCCGGCCAAATTTCTCTCATTCACTAAAAATACCACCAACAGCTTAATCTGGTTCAAGGTCAGTTGGCATACATCTGTATCCCCTTCCCCCGGGTCACGCCTGAAAATAGGCAGAAGTTATCTAGTGCACCTACCCGGTCAACAAAAACTAAATAAATAAAAACAATTTTTTGCTCACAAAGACATTTTTACACTATTATGGTGCATCAATTGAAATTATTAGAGAATTACTGAGACCTGTGGGGAGTCATTTTGAAAAGAGTAATAAGGCCATATAGTGATATTGATTTATTTTAACTTTTATTTACAAGTGGGGCAGGTGATCGGGAAGCAAAAGGTATATGGAGCAGTAAAAAATATGACCTATAAAGCATGAGACAATTTGTTACAGACACTGAATAAATTAACTGAATTCCTGTTTATGACCCTAGTTAGATAACCTCTTTCAAGCCAACTTCCCTTCCCCTTCCTCCATAAATACGTATTATTGCTTTTAATCACTTTAAATCAGTAATTGGCACTTTTGCCCAATAAATTAGGAATACCTGCCTCTATTTAGTCCAAACTTCACCAATGGCTAGGGGAACACCCTGCCTCATGAACACTTCACTGGTGATAGGCTGATGCCACCCAAAATGTGTGTTTGCTTGGGCCCCATGTGTGCTCCCCAAACATCAGTTTTGAGGAGTTACCAGTCATCACTTAGCTAGTTAAGAGTCCAGTTTAGAGGAAGGGTATTTACAGTACTTTGATAAAAAGACAGAGAAAGCTCAGCTGGGTGGTGGCATAGGGTGATATATTGAAAGGTTCTTTTTATTATAATAGCCAGAAGCAATTAATTTTTTTGGAGAGTGGGGCAAAGAAACATGGAGTACTGTACATGTGACTTCTGTTTTTTTAACTAAAGGTAGTTGGGTCCTGGTATCCTGCATTATGCTGTGATATTGCATAGTGTTATGTATTGCAAGTTTTTAATAGAAATGGCATCTGCATTTTTTTCTCATATATGTGTGTGTGTGTGTGTGGGGGGGGTAACATAACGAGTACATACTGAGTAGATGGGACTTCTTTTTCAGTTAAAGGCAGTTAGGTCCTGGTCTCCCACAGCAGCTACAATAACTTTAAATGATAGACTTTTGCCAATATACAGTACATGATTGGAAAACTGTTTTATGTGTTTTCTCTTTATTTTTATATTTAACTGCATTGTAATATTATTGGTTTCTTGTCTGGTCTGTCAAAACACAGTCTTCCAACTTGGCTGGTGTCTACCAAACTGAATGAGATGTTATGGATGATTTAAGAAGCAAGTATTCACTAATTTAGGGCAATTAAAATTTACAATAATAGCTACTGTAATAAAGTTCCTTTATCCTACCAGTGTCATGTGTCCTTTTTCTTATTTTTATTTTTCAAACTGAAACAATCTCATTGTTTTGTCTCCAGCTCCTAAACTAGGAAGAGATCTGCCTTTTTTTTTTTTTACACTGTACCGATGCACAGTGAAACCCGAGTATCTATGGGCCAAAACCAGTATCTGACTCAGGTTTTAGATGCTATCATGCACCCGCTTCATGGTCTAAGACAACCAGTGCAACCTCTCCCCCACCACATACACACACACACACACACACACTGCATACTGTATGGCTTTAAACATGTCACTGCAAGACCTGCTGTAATCAAGGCCGCTGGAATTCTGCAGTTCTGCAGTTGTGGAATTTGCTGCAGAATTTGCATCATGCCACAGAATATATATAGTGCCACAGAATTCATTGTTTTTGGTGAATTTTCATATAAATATACTGTTTTTCCATAGTGTCAGGCTTTCTTTCCCACCTTGTTTATCCTGAAGCCCCTCCTCTATGCTCAGCATATGATGTCATCGATGACATCCCATCACATTTAGCTAATGACAGGACTGCATTTTGCCATAGAAATGAATAAATCATGCCACAGAAATCAGAAAATGCTGCTGCAGAAGTCAAGGACCCTGCTGCAGAAATCAGAAAATTTTGCCGCAGAACACCAGGGGCCCTGGCTGTAATGAAGCATTACACACACACACACACGCACACACACACACACACACACACAAAACCAGTGATTGTGAGCCTTTGCACCAGGTATACATAACAAAAAAAGTCACCAAAAAGAGGCAAACCCAAAATTGTGCGAACAACATTGTACTGAGTCCCTATTTGAAGACTAACATCACATAAGCATAAAATAATATTCAGAATACAATAAGTTGGAGGTAATTGTATGTCCTGTTGCTCACTGAAGAGAAGTGCAGTATCGTATAAATAGCATTTTTACAAGTAGTGTCCTCAGTGAAGCCAGATTACAGCAGACGTTAGACTTTACTCTTTCCCATCCCCCATGGTTCATTACATAAGTGTTAATCACCACAGCTCAGCTGCCTTTCAAAAGATTGAATGGAAGCTATTAACAGCTACTCTACACTCTTTCTTTTTGCCTGCTTGGAGTCCTTTGCAATTATGCTATTACGATGCCTAGAAGCTTTTGCATTCTTAAAATTCTTGGAGAACAGTCATGTAACCTACACATGTATTTCCTCTGTGTTACTTCCCCTGATCGCTCCCGGAAAGAAAGCTCTGTTCAGTGCTCCTTTCCCAGTTACCAGTTTTCAAGTAGACATGGCCTGTTTCAGTTGTCATGTCATTCAGTTTCATGTTTTAATTTTCTAAATGAGGTCACATTGGAAGACTTCAAATACTACCCAGCTAATAAAATATTACTTCAATTGTAAATAAAATCAACTTTTTCTGGAGCAGGGCACTGAATGCACTGGATGTTAACAATAAACCATTGTGCTACAGTAGTTGGAAAACCACAAGTTAAATATTTTAAAGGAACACTGTTTTGACCCTCAGGTGAGTAGTACCTGCATCTTGCAGATAGGACCAATCAGACTGTATTAACAATAAAGGTGCAGTCAGACAGTTGATATTGTATTCATAATTCGCCATGCAATAGGTATTCATAACCGGCTGGGGGGGAGACAACAGTGTCCATCCCCGCTCCCATATCCCATAACGGAATGGGCCACTGGCACAGCCCCCAGCTCTCTCCATGGCCAGCAGCCCACTGAACTATCAATGAATGAGTGCATATTTGAGCTCTGATTTGGGATGGGGAGCATGATGGGCGCTACCTGTGAGGATTCCGGTTTGGCATGGCAGCACTTGTTGTTCTTTTATAATTCCTCTCCAAGCTACTGAAGGAATATTCTGTCACTTCCAAAGGGCTGGCTGCATAAGGCTCCCACTTCTGGATGGTCAAGTACAGTATGCCCAAGCACTGCACCGTTCTGTCATGCACCTAAGAATGCCTGTCGGTGTTATGTATTCTGAGCAATACAGAGTGTCATGCTGAAATGCTTTATTTTACCCCATCAACAGCTGAGGATAATGTGTTAAATTTGATAATTTGTTAAAAGCTGGCATGTTATCATTTAATAAAACTACACATTGAACAAATGCTAAAAGTGGTGCTTTATGTTGAACCAGCAAGAAAACATTATCTTTGCTGGATTTAATTTTATATGTGACAGCAGTAATTTGGTAACTAGTAAGTGATTTGCATTTGTAAATTTCAATCCTGTCCACTTAAATTCCACAACTGTAGTGCTGTGCATGTACACCTTTTTAATATTACTTGGGTGCTATTATAAATCCAGTACAAGTCAAAAATATTTACATTTTAATCAAGCTGTTAATATACAGTACTCTTGTTAGACACATACTAATTCTAAGCTAAACAAACATTATGCTCAGTACATAGTCAACCCCAGAGCACCATAAAATAAAACTGTTTGTAAATATTCTGTTTTAAAGAAAAAGTGTGAGGTCAAAAGGCCAATGACATGACATGCTTACTTAAAATATATATATTTAAAAATATTCTATTTTATTTTCTTATGTCATTTTTTTCTTTTTCTCTTTCTGAAAGCCTCCACATAACCTATTAATACATTGTACTGTACTTAAAAAAAATCATCCTGGTGTCCACTCTGGGTGCTGTGGTCCTTTTTGCCATATACTGTACAATATAACAGCCATGAGCTTCAGCTACAGTAAATGATTTACTAGACCGGGGTTAAATTAAGGTTTTAATATCAACCCTTACTTAAACAAAAACTGAAATGCTTATTTTGATTGTTGGTTTAAACAATATATAAGATCATGTTTATAATGTTTCCTTCAAATTGATGCCAACCATCCCTGAAGATAATGTAGGGAGCCCTAAGCTCATGGTTGTCATATATGGCAAATTGGACTACAGCACCCAACGTGGACACCATGATGATTTCCTTTTGGAGTATTTTGAAGTCTCAAAGTTCTGTTATTTAGAGTCAGTACACATTAGGCCAAATTACTGGGGCTTCTGCTGACTAGGTAGCAGTTGACTAGAAAGTGTTTGGCTGTAAACTTGCTGGCCCAGATATTCAAAAGGGTTGCACATGACGCAACAGTGTTGCACCATGCACAACCCACTGATGTGCCCTGGCATGATATTCAAGAGGGAAAAGTGCACTGCACAAATCCTGATGCACCAGAGCACATCAGTAATGTATGCAGGTTCAGGTGGGGGGCATGCCCATGCATAACCTGCACAGCCCGACATTCAGCCCGGGATGTGCAGAGCCACAAGTGCAACCACCACTTGTGCCTGCACAGTTAAGCCCCCCAAAAAAAGGAATAAATGATGGCCACTCACAAGTGAGCTGTCGTGACAGTAAGGCACAACACGGCAGTTGCTACCTGTGGTGGTGCTCTCATGCCCCATCGCAGGCATCTGTGTAAATAAACCCCTCCAATCCCTGGTGGTCCAGTGGACTGCAATATGCCCACTTGCAGGCATCTGTTTAAATCCCCCAATATCCCTGGTTGTCCAGTGGACCGCACTCTGCCCGATTACGAGCATCTGTAAAACATACTGTACTACACATTCCAGATACGTGAATGAATCATTCACATATCTGGACTGTGTAGTATGGTATGGGTTGCATACCCATTGGATCATGCTGTGAACCAATGGGTGTGCAGCCCTAATGAGCTTTCAGTCAGCGGGCAGCAGGGCGGCAGGCAGATGGGGTGCTGCCGCCTGCCGGCTGATCGGGGGGAGTGGGGTGGGGGCCCAGTGGGCGGGTGGAGGGGGTACACTAGACCACTAGGGTAATAGGTATGTTTTTATATTTTACAGATGCCCACAATTGGGCAGAGTGCAGTCCACTGGACCACCGTGGATATTGGGGGGGATTTAAACAGATGCCCGCGATCGGGCACATAGTGGTCCACTGGACCTCCAGGGATATTAGACAAGGATGTTTTTTAGGCAAATGCCCGCAATTGGGCACATAGCAGTCCACTGGACCACCAGGGATATAGGACAGGGGGGTTATTTAACCAGAAGCCTGTGGTCAGGCAGCACTCAGTCCACTGGACCACCAGGAATATTAGATGAGGATTTTTTTTGACAGATGCCCATGATCGGGCTGCAGGGGGTGTTGGTCCCTGATGGCTGCTGCCTGGCAGGGCGCCAGGTGCAAGTCATCAGGGATCGGTGCACCTGCATGCTAATAGGATGTAAATGGGGCCATAATGACATGCAAATGGCCCCATATGCGCCTTGCATAAATTATGGCCCCATTTGCACATCCCCTTTTGAATATCATAGGTGCTGTGCATGGCGCAATGGCACTTGCGCTAGCGCATCTCCATGCTCCACTCTGGCCACTTGCGCTGGTGCAGGGTGCGATATTCAAAGCTGCTGAGCCATAGCGCAGCTCCGTTGAATATTGTCCAGGTCACACCCCTGCGCAACCAAGTTGAGCTGCACCCAGGCTTGCACCACAGCCTGGTGCAGTTTGAATATCCAGGCCACTGTGTTTAAATTTTTTTTTTAGCTCATTTTTTTGAACTTAAAAAAAGAAATGTACCTGATATGAAATTCCCACTAGATCAGTTGCAATGGGAAAAAAAAAGCAACTGATGTATCTTAGAGCACCCGACTTTTTGTATTTTTCACAATTGTATGTACGGTACCTGTTTTGTGTGCTGCCCTAACCAGGACCTCCTTGAGAATGAGCTTGCTCAATGAAATCCTTTCCTGGTAAAATAAACTTGAACATACTATATAATACCATAGTTAGCTAACCAAGTACCCCTGAAATTATACTACAGTTATGATGCCTGAGCTTCATTCTCTCCCCATTGACTGCATCCTTCATATGTATTACTTTACTTCTGTTACTTTTCACAATCGCTTGGAGCAGGAAGTTTTATTAACATTTTTTAAACAAACTGGGCTCATGCAATGTGTGATTAACACAGATGATAGTCATGTGTGTTGTGTGTGTGTGTGTGTGTATATGTGTGTGTGTGTGTGTGTGTGTATGTCTGACGTTATTCAGTTCAGAATATACAGTATATCTGGGTCCTACTGGCTGTGGCAGAGGTGGATTCTTTCCGGGGCAAAACAAATAAAAAAATAAAAAATAATAGACAGTGCTTGGAAAACTCTTGACCATAAATATCAATTTACAGTTTGACAGCCATTTACAGATAACAATTAGCTCGAGTGAAAGTGAGACATGATTTCCACAAGTTTTACTGCTGCTCTACAGCTATGTGTGCAGTATGCATTAATCCACTCATAACAAAGGAAAACGAAGAAGAATGAGATTCTTATCTTGTACGGTTTATGCACTTATTCTTTTTTAAGTCTAATTAGCGAGCAGTTGATGGTGAAAAGGTAATGCAACCCAAATAAATCCACCACCACTCCGATCAACGAATATTTAAAAAGCTGCTGAACTGCTTATTCAAAAAAGGAAGGGTTAGGTTAGTTCTGGTGGCAAAGAAAGGGAAACTGAGCTTTTTTAGTTTTGTTCCACTTACTCTCTTTAGCTACAGTATTTGATGCTTAAGAACTAATACTCAACTACCATTGTAAGCAACAGTTACCGGCACTGTGATTTAACCATCAGATTTATTCTTGCATGCACCCAATAGCATCCATTGACACAGTGACTATTACTTAAATCAGTATGAATTGCTTTAATAATAAAGGAGACATAGGCACAACTAGATTAGTGTTATTTACCAAGAAATTAGCTCTTTGATTCAAATGCATTGTTTTTGGAAACAAAAAAACAAACATACAAACACATAGAGCAAACAGCACAGTACATCTCACCTATTCAGATACTGTACATAATTAACACGTTAATCTACATATAGGAGTCAAAGTAGCTAACATGATCACAATAGACTAATTTTGCAAGCCTGCTATTTCTTGTCAATATGTCATGCTTTCTGTGCCATATAAGCAGTTCAAATTAAATTGTTAAATAGCACTACCTTACCTGTGCCCATCTTTCCCTTTTTTAAAGCAATCAATACTAATTTAATCACTGTTGCAATGGAAGCTACTGGGTGAATGAAAGAACAAATCTGATGGTTAAATCATAATGCTGGCAACTGCTGCTTACAACGGTTGTTGAGCATTCAGAGTTGCTGGCTGCAATCACCCCATGTCCCATCACCAAGTATGTTGCAGCCAACTCCTTCTACATCTAGTACTGTGAGCAGTATTAAAGTTAGAAACACAACAGAATGCAAATATCAAAGAAGCTTTTATTGTCCTGGGGGGAATGGCTTTAAAAGCGAGACACATATTGGGAGCGAGTGAGTGTAGAAGCATATTACAGATGGGTTTCATACTGAGAGCACTGCATTTTACCAAGTTCCCTACTTTTGAATACAACAGAGCAGATTTTCTGAATGAATGGAAGGGCTTTCTTTTAACCTCATATTTTTTTTATTTTTTTATTTATCAAGTCTAGGATTACAAATACCTTTTAACCTTGGCTCTTTTTCAAAGGTTCCACGTCAGAGAAATACAAATTATGGGGAACATCACGACAGACATTACAACAATGTGGACATTGCAAACAGAGTACAGATTAATACAATTCAATGGTACCATTGTAACAAGGCAGCCAGTGGCATTTGTCAGAGAAAATAGACAACAGATAAGAAGTGCCAGAGTCATGGGGGGGAGGAGAAGGAATGTAGGAAGGGTGGGGAGAGGGTGAAAAGTGCAGCATTGGGTATACCAAGATGTGAGGGTAGAATCCAGTGAGGAGGGGAGGGGGGGACCACTAGAGCAGGAAGGGAAGTGGAGAAACAAGGTTAAGTTGGGCAGTCACAGGAGCTGTTGGTAGTGATAGTCATATGCTGGTTTAATACACTTGAGTAAGAATTGTGATTGCAAAAAAAATAAACAAACACACAAATAGGGAAGACAGTCCTAACTGCATTAGAAATGTCTATACTTCTTTATAAATAAATACATGACACATAGCTAGTGTTTCAGTTACCGTATTTATTTAATTTCCTGTCCTTTAAAAAAAAAAAGGTAACCGAAGTCAGTAGTAAGTGGGGGGGTTGGGAATGCATTAATTTATCAGGAAGGGGAACAAAACCCACAATTAACTGGTCACGCACAAGGGCTACTTCAGAACTCATGCAAGAAATTGGGAACATGAGCATAATCAGGCATGCAGCAGATGTGACTGTGGGGACACCCGCTGGAATATTTCCAAATAGCAAGATAAACTTTCTAAACAGCACCACCTGGCACATTCTGCTGCCTGTAACAGAGAAAATTAATTAAGAACTTGGAGGCCTTGGCGTGGTAATGACCTATTAGTCAGTAACACTCTACATACCCCATAACACATGCTGCATACCATTTGAAATACCACACGTAACAAGGTATTTCCTTACACCACACAATTTTACTGTAGCAACCACTGTATGTCAGAGATGACATATGTGCAACAGAAATCCAGGGAAAACACAGTAAAGCAAAGGCCCTTTGGCTTACTCTAGGAGCTAGGGACAAAGCCCCTCTCAGAAGGCCGACATAGATAAGGAGCTCTTGGAAACCATCTAGATGATTGTGGACAGGGGCAAGTTGTTGCTTGCGGGGGACTTCAATCTACCAGATGTGGATTGATCCTCATACACAGCATCCTCAGACTGGAGGAAAGAGTTCCTTTTTGTGCTAATGGAAGTAGGTTTACATCAACTGGTGAATTCAACCACCAGAGACAAAGCAGTATTGGATCTAGTGCTGACAAACAGCACAAGGATCCCAGAAGCAGATGTGGGAGCCAATCTAGGGACCAGTGATCACAGTTCAGTCTGGTTTACTGTGAACAATATGGAAAAAAATACAGTAATCACAATAAAATCAAAGTACTAGATTTCAGAAAAGCCAGCTTCCCCAAAATGAAAACTATGATTGCATCCATGCTAGAGGGAGGAATCACAAGAGATGTAGAGGTCTGCTGGAATATTCTGAAGGCTGCTCTGCATACAGTAACAACTGTGTGCACTAAGAAGATCAGCAAGTCCAAAAGAAGGAAAAGACCTCTCTGGTTCTCTCATAAAGTAGCATCCAAAACCAAAAAGAAAAAAATGGCTTTACACAATTCAAGTAAACAAAACACAAAGCAGACATGGAAGAATGCAAGAACAAATTAAAGGAGGCTGAGAAAACTTTTAGATGGGTAAAAGCAGAGACAGAAGAGAAAATAGTGCAGGGTGTTCAGCAGGAGACAAAATCTTCTATAGATATATAAGAGAAAAAAGAAAAACTAAGGGAGGAATAGTTCAACTAGCAACCAAGGAAGGTAAGATGGCAGAGAGTGATGAGGACAATGCAGTAGTGCTAAACGGGTTCTTTTGCTCTGTCTTCACCATAGAAGACAGTGGCAAAGGTACTGCACTGGGCAGAACAAAGGAAGATACCCAGGGAGCAGATACTAGCCCCTTCACAAGGGAGAGGATCCAAAAGGAGCTTAATACACTGAAAGTAGAAAAAGCGACAGGACCAGATGGAATACACCCTAGGATATTGAAGGTGCTTTGAGAGGAACTGGCCGCACCGCTGGCTGAGCTCTTCAACAAGTCACTAGACAGCGGGAAAATACCTCAGGACTGGAAATGGGTAACCGTTGTACCCTTACACAAGAGTGGAAACAAGGAAGAGGCAGGGAATTATCGGCCCATCAGTTTGACCTCAGTTGTGGGGAAAATTATGGAGTCACTACTAAAAGAGAGGATAGTGGCGTACCTAACAGATACTGGAAAAATGAACCCAAAGCAACATGGCTTCACAGCAGGACACTCTTGTCAAACCAACTTGATTGACTATTCAACTGGGTCACCAGAACACTGGATCAGGGAGGGGCAGTGGACATTGAATACCTAGATTTCAGCAAGGCCTTTGACACCATCCCTCATAGACGGCTAACAAACAAGCTGGAACATATGGGAGTTGGCCAGAAGATGGTCAACAGGATCAGTAACTGGCTGAACGATAGGACCTAGAGAGTGCTAGTCAATGGGCATTGTTAAGGGAGGGTAGGGTGACCAGTGGCATCCCACAGGGATCGGTACTGAGACCAGCCTATTTAACATATTTATAGCAGACATAGCAAATGAACTAACAGGGAAAGTTTGCCTGTTCACAGATGATACAAAACTCACCAGAAGCGTGGACACAGGGGAAGGAGCAGACAACATGGAAGCTGACCTTAGAAGGCTAGAGGATTGGTTCAGGGACTGTCAGTTACAATAATGCACTTGGGAAAGAGGAACCCTGGAAAAAAGTTCACACTGGGAGGACATCAACTTGATGAGACACAAACAGAGCGAGATCTCAGCTTAATCTTCACTGACAAATTAAAGGTAGGAAAACAATGTGAAAAAGCAGCACAGAAAGTGGGTGATATCCTCAGATGTATAGGTAGAAGTATTTCTAGTAGAAAGAGGGAGGTTGTCATGCCCCTCTGCAGGTCCTTGGTGAGGCCATGGTTGGAGTACTGGATTCAGTTCTGGAAACCTCACCTCAAGAAGGACATTGACCATTTGGAAATGGTGCAGAGAAGGGCTACTAAGATGGTACATGGACTGAATCACAGGTCATATGAAGCATGACTCTGGGAGCTGAACCTATACTCCCTTGAGCACAGAAGAAACAGAGGGGACATGATTGAAACATTTAAGTACATGAGGGGATTTAACACAGCTCAGATAGGCAATCTATTTCTACAGAACATGGCAGCATGCATGAGAGGGCATGATATGAGAATGGTAGAAGGATAGTTCAAAAGCAACCTCAGGAAGTACTTCTTCCCAGAGAGAGTGATACACCCATGGAACAGCCTGCCGCAGGAGGTGGTAGCATCAAAGACAATTAGGGAGTTCAAACTTGCATGGGACAGACATATAGGACAAGTTAGGACAAAGGCTGTATAGGAGGGGGTAGAGTCTAGGGCAGACAAGATGGATCACACGGTCCCCATCTGCTGATGCTTTTCTTATGTTTTTATGTTTTTAACCCTTCTTCCTGTGTGGCATTCATGAGGACCTGGGTTGGGCAGCTAGTTAATGGAGCATTTGTCACCCCCTCACCTCAACACACACTGGTCAGTTTGGCCCTGTTAAGCTAATAGGTGGAGAGGTAATAGTATCTTAAACAGAGAAGGTGATTCTGTGTTTAACATCACATGAAGACTAACATAAAAAAAATCTGGTTCAAAACAGCTCTCAAGACTCAATTTTTTTGGATTAGCTTGTCTGGATGTTATTTAAATAGTTTGTGTTGTTTTTAAGAATCTTTTGTATTTTATTGGTGTTTGTATGGCTTATATTATATCTTTTAAAATATTTGATTAATCTCCATGCAAGCACTTTGATTTACTGGAACTGCACTTTTTATAAATAAAGATTGACTGATTGACTGGCTTACTAAGATTATATTATTCTCACTTGGTCTGCAGTTCAGTCAGCATGGTTCCAGTGCTGACAGTATAAGCCAATGATGGACAAGGTTGTAGCACAAATCCTAGCTCTGCTACTGGATCATTTTATAAAGTCTAGCAAGCCACACCTTCACAATACTCAGCAGTTCTCCAAGCAGAAAAAAATAGGTCAAAGCTGCAGTTGTTTTGTGTTCTTGAATAGACATGTTTGTTAGACCATGATCTTTTTCATAGCTATGCCTGCTAGTGTGTCATAATTTCCATGCTGCAGTATATGAAGGATAAGGATGTCCGAAGAATATTTATTTTTTCCATATTATTTAAATAATGCTGAAGAATTCATTTGTAGAGCTGCGCAGAACACCTGGACTGGGATTCACCAAGAAATGCAAAGTTCCATAGAAAAGTTTGCATGACATGCCGCGGTTATGCTAGTGGGCAATTGGGATATTCACAGTCTGATAGCGTAGTGTACTATCCAACTGAGAATACTGTAGGGGCCGGTGGGGGTAGCGCTAACCCAGGAAAAGCACCAGGAACCCCAGTAGCAATACCCCCACAGCCAGCTAGGAGAATGGGCAGGCAGCAATAGTGCACACATGTGCTAAGCCCCTATTTACTAAGGTATCCATGCAAATGAGCCTATTGGGCATGCAAGGCACTATTGGCCATAAGCATACTCATTATGGGCCCTTTTGCATGGCTGATGGGTGGCTTAGTGTGGTCCCCCCACCAGCCCATGCCCCATGCAGCCACATCTCAATGCTGTCTAGTGCCCTCCATCCTTCAATTATTGTCCCAAATGATGTTAGTCCCTGGTAACCTAGTGGCCTCTCCCTGACTCATTCTCTGACCAATAAATTGGAATAATGTTTTGATAGTTTAGTGTCCCTCCCTGACCCCCCACTCAACACCCGATGTGTGTAAAGTTTCCATAGTGTAGTGTTCCACCCTTGTCCCCAGTCACTCACCTGATATGTGTAAATAAAGTTTCCATAGTGTAGTGTCCCTCTCCAGTCCCCAATAGCCCACCTGATCTGTATAAAACATTTTCCATAGTGTAATGTCCCTCCCCTCACCCTGATCGCCCACCCAGTGTATCAGTACTAGCTTCCATAGTCTAGTGGTCCTCCCCAGTCCCTACCCTCTCAGGTAAACACCCACAAGCCTGCTCTCCCACAGCACGACTCTTGGTTGTCGAGCAGCACAGCCCTCCTCTCACCTGCATGGCTTCCCACTGACTGAGCTATGAATGAGTGCACACACACACATGTGACCTGAGGGAAGGGAAAGAAAATAGTTGTACATATATGAACTGACTTACAGAACCAGAGTAAGCTGTTGGTGGTATTTTAGTGATATGGGGAATTTGGCCAAGACACCATGGCATTTCCCCTACTCACCAGGGAACCTTGGCCACCAGGATGGCCACTTCAGAGAATCCTGCAGAGAGGATGGACATTCAGGAGGCTGAGGAGCTGATCTCATCCTCTGCCCCTCCAGTGATCAATACTGAGCTTGTTTTATGCTTCTAGCACAATGGAAATGAACCAGAGCAAAACCTTGGCAAATGGTTAAGCTTCACCAGAAAAGTCAAAAGACCCTGTGACAACTATGCAAGGAGTAATGAAGAACTGACATCTACTTCAGAATCTACAGAAACATAAAGCATGGACTGCATACAGCTTGTGCTGTAACAAGAAAAAGAATGTTTCCAGATTTGGCAAAGGAATTACGAGAAGCAATCACTGTGCAGCAAGAACCACAGCAGGTAACGTTGCTAAGGGCCTCTCCAGCTGTGAAAGTCCAGATGTCAGTTCATGATGCAGCACCGGTCCAAGAGCCAGACCAGAACCTCAAGGAAGAACCACAGCCAGAAGGACCAGGGGCTGCAAGCACATAGCAATGAACAACTTTCCGATTTATGGCAGGTACTGCTTCTCAGTCTTTATTTACTTTCACTGGGAACTTCACTAAAATTACTAAAGGAGTCTCGTTGGGAATGGCATCAATGTGTGGCAAGTTGTCTGGTTTAAGACAAAATCTCCAGTCTGTTTCTAAAACACTTGACGAAAGTGCATGGTCTATTGATGCAGCTCTTCAAACCACAGGATAGGAGAAATCTCCTGAAATGGGAAGCTGGATTTCAGGTGTCTCCCAAATAAGAACACAGGACATGGCTGTTAATCATGCTACCAAAAATAAAAAAACAGCTTAAATTTCAGCTACAAAATCAAACAGATGCTGATGTGGGGTCAATTATGGATGCAGTAGATAGAAACAATATACCTACTGAACAATCACCCCTACATCTCTGGACGACCTAAAATTGATTCAAAATCCAACATTAACATTACCAGGGGTTGCATCCCCAGTATAACTGTGGGTATGGGGCAGCAGCATATTAACATTATGGGAATAGAACTTCTTGGTGTGCATCATAGTACTCAGAGCTCACCTCCCCCCCAAAAAATAGCAGTCATACTTTGCCCCCTAATCAAATAGCTGGGCCCAGTGACTGCATTTATTCAAGGTTATATGCACCATTTTCTGAGTGCCAGTTTTTCCCACCAAACGGCATAACACCATCTGACTCATTTTTGGGGAGTATTAGAGCTTTTTCCTGATCGTATATATGTAGCAAGAACTTTATTATAAGGTTCGATGAACTTTACTGCTGCTAAACTATATTCCCTCATACAGGGGAGCTGACATTTGACATCAGCTTCAAGCTAAGCAGTGGTTTACAGAAGTTTTGCTCTCTGTACCAAACATCAAAAACAACACCTTTGTGGTCCACATTCAAGTTAGTACCACTGACCAAGCCAGCACACCAGACCATTACCGTCCTATTCTGTAATGAAAGGGTCAGTGTGACTGACCTTCTTCACTGAGTAAAGCAAAGATGCAAAGTACAAGACAATTTGAAGCAATCTTCAATGATGATCACATTTGGAATGGGGGATGGAGGTTAAGGTTGTACAACACACTAATGAGGCAGGACTTTAGCATCTGCCAACTTTATTTTTTTCTTGGGAGGAATAAGGGTGTACATAAAACAAATTTAACCTAATCTCAACCCTCAGAAAAACACAAAAGCTCTCTCATGGAAACTAAATATTGAATCTTATTATTAATAACAGACATATAATCATATAGTTCAAACACATGAAAGTGTGAACAGCAACAATATCTTGCAAAGCTCCAAGCTTATGACATTTGGTTATACACGTCTGAAAGTAAACAGCAACATAGTATAGCAATGCTCCAATAAAGTATATAGTAACGTTTCAGAACTGAGTTCCTTCATCAGACTGGGAGCTAGTGTTGCTCTAAAAATAGAAAAAAATAATAAAGGAGAGCCAATGAATATCCGTTTTTTAAACATCACAATGGTGTATATGAAAAAGAAAGGAACAACAACTTAACTAAATAGGTGGAACAAACCTATAAACATATAAATATTTTCTTCTGAGGCATTTGTCAATGTTGGCAGTTTTACACCGGCTTGCTTTGGGGGGGGAGGCATCAAGCGCCTGCTTGAAATACTATGAAAAAAGGAGAAATATGAGAAATCTTAAACCTGAATTAATATCTTCAGATAAAAAATAAATTTTATTATAAAAGAAAAGCTACTATTGAGAAAAATTCCCAAATAGAGCAAGTATCAGGATAGAAGCTACGAGGTATCAATGACGCTATATACAAAAGGAAAGATGAAAAGTTTTACTTTCCAATTTTTAATCATGAATTAGAATAATATAATAAATGAAAATAATCTACCTCATAAAAGTAGAAATAAATTCAAAATGAAGAGATTCTTTTTATATCTACTGAAATCTCTGCAACAAAAAAATAAAATGCTTGTCAATTACAAGATAAAGATCTTTACTCGCTCATTTCTGGTAAAGCGAGATGCGAAAATTCTTACCGGTAAGGTACTGCTCACAAGTGACTTAAAAAGACCCATTAGAAAGTTTTTAAATTCGCAGGGAAAAGCCGCCGCCATTGAACAGAACGCCATAAGTTACCATGCACCTGACTTAAGGTGCTTACTGAAGAAGAAGGAGGGGGCAGAGACCCACAGGTATAGATGTAATGTCTTCACATCATTCCATGATGTCTATGAGTGGGTTTGGCCATATACTTGTATATTTCTCATAAAGCTGAAAAACTGCCCCTATTATTTTGTATTATTTGACAATGTTTAAAAATACTGGTTCATTTAGCACAACCAGAACCATTATAAATGTGACTTGTAAACATGAAAATTCACATTTTTAAACTGAAATCAATGAGACAGCACAGTAATAATGAATGATAGTATGAACTAATAAAAGTTAATCATAAACACTCCAGTTAAGAGTTTCATTCAGTCCATATCTTGGCAGGTGTGTTTTCAAGTTGAAGATCCACCAGGCTTCCCTCTTAAGAAGAATTCGTTCTCTGTCTCCTCCTCGATGTAATACGGGAATTTTTTCTATTCCAAAAAACTTCAAACTTGCAACTTGATGCTGTCATTCTATAAAATGCCTAGCTAGTGGAGAATGTAAATCCTGTCTTCGAATGGTACTTTTGTGTTCTGAAATCCTGATTTTTAAAGGTCTAGTGGTTTCACCTACATAATATAATGAGCAGGGACAGACTATACAGTAAATCACATATTCAGTATTACATGTAATAAAATCTTTTATGTGGTAAATATGATCATCCCATGTACTTTTAATGTTTTTAGTCTTTATACCATTATTACAATGAATACAATTTCTGCAAGGGAAGAAACCTTTTATGTCACTTTTAAGCCATCCCATTCCATCCTGTGGTTGCTTCCAATGTTGTGTTTTTATTATTTTATTATAAATGGTAGTCATTTTTCGAGCTGTAACCCAAGGTTTTTGTGCAAAAATATGTGATCCACTTTCAGAACTCTATAAGATCTTCCAATTGGACATAATAATATGTTTTATTATCCTGAAATTTTCTGAAAATTTCGTAGACATATTGATTTTATCAATGGTGGGGCTTGAACCTGACACACTCTCAAGTAATAAACAAGTGCGATCTTTAGAATCCGTTTTTCTTTTAGCTTGATCCAAAGAATCTTTGGTATGATCTCTGTTTTTAAGTCTTTTTATAAGATCATTAATGTTATTTTCATAATTATCATGGTCTGTGGTGTTACGTTTCACCCTTAACATTTGACTGTATGGAATGTTTTGTTTGAGATTTTTTGGGTGAAAACTATTAAAGTGTAAAATAGTGTTCTTAGTAATTTCTTTTCGATATAGATCAGTATGAAATTTCCCATTTTTTTAATAATCTTTAAATCCAGAAAGGCTATCTCTTGGATATCATAATTCAAAGTAAATTTTAAGTTATTATTACATTTTTCCAAGTAATGGTGAAATTGATGAATATTTTCTACTGTGCCATTCCAGATAATCAATATATCATCAGCGTAACGTTTATATAAAACAATGTTGGGTGTATAAGGATTTGTGTTAGACTCAATGAATCATTTTTCAAAATAAGCCATATACAAGTTGGCATAAGTGGGGGCTACTGTTGCTCCCATAGCTGTTCCAATCTTCTGCAAGTATTTCTGATTCTCAAATTGAAAATAATTATTTTCCAATATCAATTTGGTCAATTGTAATAGAAAATGTTTATCCGGTATGTTCACATCCCAATTTGATAAAAAATATTCTAAAGATTGTAAACCTTCAGTGTGAGGAATGCTGGTGTAAAGATTTTTAACATCTAAAGTGACCAAGAAACAAGCATCAAAATTAGTATCAGTGTTATTCAATGTTTCAAGTATTTGGATACAATGTTTAGTGTCTTTGAGGTGGGACCAAGTATCTAAAACCAAATGATTACAGTAATGGTCAACAAAAATAGATAGTGGTTCAGTAATTGAACCAATTCCAGAGATAATAGGTCGACCTGGGGGGTTTCGTATATCTTTATGTATTTTAGGCAGACAATAGAACAAGGGAATCTTAGGTGTTTTATTTAATAATTCTTCCATCACCCATTGTTCTATGCTTCCTCTGTCATTAGCTTCTGTTAATATTTCTTTGATTGTGTTTTTTAATGTTATGAAAGGAATTGTTTGAACCTGTTCATGTGTGCTAGTGTCAAAAAGATGTCAAAAACATTCTTTTCTATAGTTTTCAATATTCATAATAACTATACCCCCACCTTTGTCAGCCGGTTTAATTATTATGGTGTTATCTTTACTCAGATTATTCACTACTTCAGTTTCTTGTTTCATTAAATTGAATTTAATTTTTTTGTTTTTAGAATCAGATAACATTTTATCTATATCCGAATTGACCTTGTTGATATAATATACTATATTAGAAGAAACTAAATTAATAGGATCAAATTTAGATTTAACACCTAAAGCATGTTTTAATAGTCATCTTTCAACTTGTGTTGCTGAATCTGCATCTGTTTGAAGAGAGGGTTGTGATCCAAAGAAACTTTTTAATCTTATTTTTTGAAAAAATCTTTCAAGATCCAATTTTAGTTCAAAAGGGTTGAGTTTCTCTGAAAGACTGAATGATAAACCGTAACTGAGAACTTTAGATTCTATAGGTGACAATGCTCTTGATGACAAATTAAAAACTGTCTGTTCTATCGGTATCTCAACCTGAGTTTGTGTGTTTTTCCTGGATCTTTGTCTGTGTTTTCTGTATCTCTTTCTTTTCTGTGTGTGTCTGAAGGACCAGGGTCCTCTGTACCCCTGTGAAAATCCTTATCTATATCAGCCAATCTATTGTTAGATTGCCAATTAAAACGTTGATCATCAAAATATTGTCTGTCATTTTGCCAACTTCTCGGGGTAAAAAACCTACCATAAGAATTGTAATAGCGCCTATTGCATCTGTTAGAATATCTTCTGTTAGAAAAATCCCGAGATGGAATAAAATCTGAATCTTCAGAGTCAGTCGTACCAGGACTGGCATCAGATAAATTCAAATCATATATATTTGTATGAATAGATGATTTTTTCCATGAGTAAACTGTGCCATTTTTGTAGTCATTAAGATCCCCCCACAACTTCCTGGAACTTAAAATTTACTTTGAATTATGATATCCAAGAGATAGCCTTTCTGGATTTAAAGATTATTAAAAGAAATGGGAAATTTCATACTGATCTGTATCGAAAAGAAATTACTAAGAACACTATTTTACACTTTAATAGTTTTCACCCCAAAAATCTCAAACAGAACATTCCATACAGTCAAATGTTAAGGGTGAAACGTAACACCACAGACCATGATAATTATGAAAATAACATTAATGATCTTATAAAAAGACTTAAAAACAGAGGTTACACCAAAAATTCTTTGGATCAAGCTAAAAGAAAAACAGATTCTAAAGATCGCACTTGTTTATTACTTGACAGGGTGTCAGGTTCAAGTCCCACCATTGATAAAATCAATATGTCTATGAAATTTTCAGAACATTTCGGGAGAATAAAACATATTATTCTGTCCAATTGGAAGATCTTACAGAGTTCTGAAGTGGATCACATATTTTTGCACAAAAACCTTGGGTTACAGCTCGAAAAACTGCTACCATTTATAATAAAATAATAAAAACACAACATTAGAAACAACCACAGGATGGAATGGGATGGCTTAAAAGTGACATAAAAGGTTTCTTCCCTTGCGGAAATTGCATTCATTGTAATAATGGTATAAAGACTAAAAACATTAAAAGTACATGGGATGATCATATTTACCACATAATAGATTTTATTACATGTAATACTGAATATGTGATTTACTGTATAGTCTGCCCCTGCTCATTATATTACATAGGTGAAACCACTAGACCTTTAAAAATCAGGATTTCAGAACACAAAAGTACCATTCAAAGACAGGATTTACGTTCTCCACTAGCTAGGCATTTTATAGAATGACAGCATCAAGTTGCAAGTTTGAAGTTTTTTGGAATAGAAAAAATTCCCATATTACATCGAGGAGGAGACAGAGAACTAATTCTTCTTAAGAGGGAAGCCTGGTGGATCTTCAACTTGAAAACACACCTGCCAAGATATGGACTGAATGAAACTCTTAACTGGAGTGTTTATGATTAACTTTTATTAGTTCATATGATCATTCATTATTACTGTGCTGTCTCATTGATTTCAGTTAAAAAATATGAATTTTCATGTTTACAAGTCACATTTATAATGGTTCTGGTTGTGCTAAATGAACCAGTATTTTTAAACATTGTCAAATAATACAAAATAATCGGGGCAGTTTTTCAGCATTATGAGAAATATATAAGTATATGGCCAAATCCACTCATAGACATCATGGAATGATGTGAAGACATTACATCTATACCTGTGGGTCTCTTCCTCCTCCTTCTTCAGTAAGCACCTTTAGTCAGGTGCATGGTAACTTATGGCGTTCTGTTCAATGGCAGCGACTTTTCCCTGCGAATTTAAAAACTTTCTAATGGGTCTTTTTAAGTCACTTGTGAGCAGTACCTTACCGGTAAGAATTTTCATATCTCGCTTTACCAGAAATGATCGAGTAAAGATCTTTATCTTCTAATTGACTAGCATTTTATTTTTTTGTTGCAGAGATTTGAATAGATATAAAAAGAATCTCTACATTTTGAAGTTATTTTTACTTTTATGAGGTATATTATTTTCATTTATTATATTATCCTAATTCATGATTAAAAATTGGAAAGTAAAACTTTTCATCTTTCCTTTTGTATATAGCGTCATTGATACCTCGTAAGCTTCTATCCTGATAATTGCTCTATTTGGGAATTTTTCTCAATAGTAAGCTTTTCTTTTATAATAAAATTTAATTTTTTATCTGAAGATATTAATTCAGGTTTAAGATTTCTCATATTTCTCCTTTTTTCATAGTATTTCAAGCAGGTGCTTGACGTCTTTTCCTCCCCAACCCGAGCAAGCCAGTGAAAAACCGCCAACATTGACAAATGCCTCAGAAGAAAATATTTATATGTTTATAGGTTTGTTCCACCTATTTAGTTAAGTTGTTGTTTCTTTCTTTTTTATATACACCATTGTGATGTTTAAAAAACGGATATTCATTGGCTCTCCTTTATTATTTTTTTCTATTTTCGGAGCAACACTAGCTCCCAGTCTGATGAAGGAACTCAGTTCTGAAACATTACTATATACTTTATTGGAGCATTGCTATACAATGTTGCTGTTTACTTTCAGACGTGTATAACCAAATGTCATAAGCTTGGAGCTTTGCAAGATATTGTTGCTGTTCACACTTTCATGTGTTTGAACTATATGATTATATGTCTGTTATTAATAATAAGATTCAATATTTAGTTTCCATGAGAGAGCTTTTGTGTTTTTTTGAGGGTTGAGATTAGGTTAAATTTGTTTTATGTATTATCCTTCCATACTCATCTCCCCTCCTTTTGTTTTAAAAGGAACCTTGGGGTACTCATCATACTTATTTATTCATTCATTGTATGAACTTAGGAATAAGGGTGTCCCATTTTATTCTACACAGCCTGAGGCTTGCTATTGATGTGGATCAACTGGACACCTTAGCAGTTTATGTGATAGGCTCAGGTGTACTAATTGTAATGAACTAGGGCATACAAATTGTCAATGCAGATATGATCAACCATGTAATGTGTGTAACACTAGTGGACATACCTATCTCACTTGTTCCTGGGGCACCCATAATCAACCTGAGCAGGCAGATAGTGAAGAGCACTGATTGCGGATAGCAATAGCCCAAACAGCAAAAAAAGTGTAGCAACTCCAGCACTTAACCCACAGTCTTCCTCATGGGCATCATCAGCAGACCCAACATTAATAATACCCGACCCCCATCTCAATAGGTCACAGAGCAGCATGACCCCACCCTGCAGCTATCAGTGAAGCAGAAATGAAAGAAGTATCAGAAGTGCCTCTCAGAACAGCAGGTAATGCCCTGCAACAGCCACACAAAGAAAAATGTCAGAGTAATAGGGCAAGTGATGAAGATAAGTATGGCAACAACCATTGCCCAAAGTCTTGAAAACCACAGCCCTCCACACTGAAAATAAGTTTGATGACCTGGTAGATGAGAAAGAGGCATCTGGGAATGAATCAGATGATTCCTCAGCTTGGTCATCCCTATTAGATCTAGGTTCTGAAACTGATGACCCAGCTCCTTAAGTCAACCATTGTAGGTGTGACCCCTGAAGCCACAATTCCCAGCACCGTCAACCCCCCACAGAAAGTCAAAGCTAAACAGAAACATTCTAGGACCACCAAGAATTCCAATAAGAAACCCCCATGAAAATGTTACTTAACATACTGAGACACACCGCTTCACGTCTATGATGGAACTTATTATACTCCTATACACCAGTAATATAAACAGCATTAAAAGCATTAGGAAGAAACTAGAAATTTTCTCACACATATTTTTCTTATTGGATGCTAGACTTCATAATAACATTGCTCTTAAACAAACAAGACACTGAAACATCAGACCTTCATATTGGTTCATGGGACAGGAGACTTGCTCAGGGGTAGCCATATTGTTTAATAACATAGATGTGCAACTTCTCAAATTGGTAGATATATATCATGGAAGAGCTTCAGTACTGGATGTGTAAGTACGGCATGTCCTCTTCCATCTTATTAATATCTACAAACAAAGGTCAAACATGTCAAGCTGTTTCAGCTCATCCAGTCACACTTATACTCAGCTCAGAACGTTACCTTGGAGGGTGATTTTTAACTGCAGGTTGACCCTAAAAGATAGAGGTAGAACTACAACCATGAAAAAGGTTTGCTGTGATATGGCCTTTTTGAGTAATATGATCAATAAAACTAGCCTTACAGATGTATGCTTAACAGCAACAGGACAACCAGACCCCACATTTCACAAAGGACCCCTTGCCACCAGAACTATTTTTTTATTACCCCCACACTTCATATTCATACAGCCTATTAGTGGCAGAGTTCTCAGATCATAATATTTTACACATTATGCGAAGAAAAGTAACCACCCCTCCACACGGACCTAGAGTTTGGAAGTTTAATTCTTCCTTACTAATATAGCCAGAATTGAAATAGGTCCTATAGTATTTTGTGGAAGCACAAAAATCCATAATAATAATAATTTATGATGATCCAATATCCTGTTGGGGGGGGAGGGGCACAATTACAGACCTTACAGCCCTAATGATGATACATAGCCAATCAGTACATCAGGAATCCTACTTTTCATACCCGCAAAACAGGAAGTAACTGCAGAAACTTCTAACGCTTTTCTTTACCACCACTCAGAATTATACAATCCAGATTCAGTGCCAGTTATTCAAAACTTTGTCCGAGTTAAATAAGTTCTGCCCAACATGCAAAAAATTGTCCGGACCAAATAGCCCTCCATATTCAAAAGGAATAGCCTGGTGCTAATCCTGCTGAATATAGCATGCAATGGAAGCCAGGCAAACTGGGCTGGGAGTGCAAGTCAAAAAATAGCTAGGGAATAAGACAGCACTGAATATAGCAACAGGGAGGTGCACACTGCAACTGCAGCTCATTAGGCTCTGGAGCAAACCAGTGTTGCAGACGGAGAACATTGTGTTGCAGGTGGAGAACATTGTGTGTAATTGCACAGAGATGTCTCACATCTACTGCAAACAACAATGCAAGCCACACACTGCAGTACTGTGCTATGCTGAAATGTGGTTTGACCGGTGCTAACCCGATTGCACAGTGCTAACACAATAGCCTGGTGAAAACTGGTTCACCCAGAGCAAACGTGAGTTATATTCAAAGCTCCCATGCAAATGAGCCTACTTAGGTAATCTGTGGGCAAACAGTCACATTTGCATCTCATTATGTGCTGCTTAGCATACATTACCATGCAGTTTGCCCAGTGCTACTGCATGGAGCACACAACTCCACCTTTTGGTTGGAATGGAAGTATAGACTGGATGCTGCAGGCCAAGGCATGCTCACAGCATCTTCTGTTGGTCGGCATGGATGTACAGGCTGGATGCTGCAGGATATGGTTGCTGGCAGGCACAAGCGGTACATACACCTCACCCATGCAGCACTGCAAGTAGTACAGAACAGTATATATATATATATTAGAGACAAAAAACTCCATTTAATGCATTAGTTAGGGTTGTTCCACAGCGACAAAAAGTGAGGAAATTCACTGTTAGGGTTGAAAACTCCCCTTGGACCCCCACGGCCACCCCCCCAACTGGCATTGGGGTGCACATTGGGATCGTCAGCCCTAACCCTCACCCCATGACATGTGTAAAGCAGCAGAAGTATAGGAGAATGTGGTGAGAGTTAGGACACACACGATCCCAATGCTTCCAATGCCGGTTGAGGGGGTGGGCGGGGGTCCAAGGGGGTTCAACCCAACAGCGAATTCCCTAACTTTAAGATGGAAACTAATAAGCAGATAATGAACCTATAACCCCCAATCCATTGAGAATGATAATGAAATAGTAGATGTAATGCAGCGGCAGGAGCACAGGGCCCTCCAGGCCCCGCGCTCCCACCACATAATGTCTTGTGGCATAGTAACAGGAACAGCAATGCAAACAGAAGTGCTAACAGTGGAGCACATGGTAACACAAGCATGAATGAGAACAGAAAGGGTAACGCACATGGTGGCGTAGACGGAAACGGTCTGCCATGTGATGTGTTGTCACATAGTAACATGATGCCTGCAAACGGAAATGTCAATGGGCATGGTGACGCAAAGTGAAACAGAAGAGAAACAGTACTGTAGACACAAATGTCAAAAAATAACAGAAGCATAAGCACAAATGAAAAGCATAAAGGATAGCATATGGTGGTGCAGGCGTCAAAAGGTAAGTGGAGCAGGTGCGGAACCACAAGCGGAAAGGGCAACAGTAACATTAATATGAACACACAGGCTGGTTTTCCCCAAAACCTGCATAGAGAAAAGACAGTGAGTACAAATAATGTATGCATTATAATGAGTATCGAGCAGAAAATGAGAACTTGAAATACTAAATACGTTATATCTCAGGAACCGTACGATGTAGAAAAAAAATTTAAAAGTCATATGATTTACAACTGTCCTGGCTAATTTTGTACTTAGGGGGCTAAGTACATTTCTGATGAAAAGTCCGTATCTACTTTAACTGTTCGAGATACGGGCCCTGGAAAGCGCGCCAATGCCGCGTAATGTTATCCTATGGGGAAAAAGAGAAGTTTGGAGTGCTATAACTTTTGCCTCCCTGTAATATTTTTCACCAAACCACTGAAAAGGCACATCTGTGGGATATTGGCTGTCTTTCCTCCAAATTTCAAGGAAAAAAGACAAACCGTTATTTTGCAGCATGAGGATCCAAAGGATTTCTGTAATCGTCGAGCGTGTAATGTTATCCTATGGGAAAAATCATCAACTTTGGAGTGCCATAACTTTGCACCATGTAATATTTTTTCAATACAATACTGAAAGGCACATCTGTGAGATGTCGGCTCCGTTCCCTCCAAATTTCAGCCCAAAACTCCAAACGGTTCTTTTGCAGCGCAGTGTCAAAGAATCGCTGTCACTTTCCCACAGATGGAAAACTACTGTCGCAATTTGCGAAAGCTTTCACAAAAAAGTTCGACACTTTCGTGAGCACGAAAGTAATTTGCAAAGTACTTTTTCCAGAAATTTGAAAAACATATTTCTAGGGCCTTTCACTACAAAAAATAAAGACATGGCAAGCATCCTCCAGGCTCCGATTAAAGTGAATACAAAAAGAATTAGGGTTGCTAGAGGGTCCCAAATTTAAATGCCAACCATTTTCTGATCACCAACTGAAAACAAAATGGCCGATTTACAGAAAGTAACAGGCCCATTCGCAGTAAAAAGTGTATTTCGCGACAGTGTCGAACTTTTATTAACTTTTCCCATTGACATAATGGAAACTGTTTTGAATAACTTTCGAACCGTTTAATATTTTTCACAAAATCTTCGAAAGGCACATTGAGACCACCACGTTCCCGAAGATTTCAGGCGATGCGGCGCACAAACTGTACAACCCGTAGGCGCTGACCGTGAGAATTCAGAAAAAGTGTAAATGCGTGCAAAGATCACGCTTAATAACTCTGCAGCTGTATATCCCAACTAGTACAAAACTTGGCAGATCCCAAGGCCTATGGTTCTTGATCATGTAGTCCAAATTTCAGGCAAATCCATCAAACAGTTACAAAGTTATTAAGGTGCAAAGATTTGGGGTTTAACATAGAAATGGCACAAATCCTCACTATAGTAGCACTACCGTGTCACTATAATACACACACATATATATACACATATGCATATATATATATATGTGTGTGTATATATATATATATATATATATATATATATATATATATATATATATATATATTAGAGGCAAAAAACTCTGTTTAATGCATTAGTTAGGTTGTTCCACAGTGACAAAAGTGAGGAAATTCACTGTTAGGGTTGAAAACCCTAACTCGAATTCACCCCCAGCACACACACACACACACACACACACACATATGCAAGTATGGGGAGGACCAAGTCAGCACAACCAATGACAGACATCCAGCAGCAGGTGACAGAAATAACAAACAATTGTCTAAATGTAGTGAGAGACATCCCCACCCACCTGACCAGGTACTGCATGCTCAGTGGAGATCAACAGCAAAACTGAGGCCATGTACACCAAACGTACACAACCCTGATTGCAGCTGCACACAACGTACCACACTTAGTAGTTGCATGGCATTACCTACCGATGCCCCACACCAGACTACACCACATGTGGTGGGCCACCTGAGCAATAGAGTTCAGCAAAAACCAAGGAGTTATACAGGTATAATATCTCTGATTATAACAAGGGTTTGAGAAATGCAGCTTTCTAATTGACTATAAACATTACTAACAGCCTTATGTTTTGTTTTTATTAACATACATGTAGAGCCTAACCATATGATGAACATGGTTTAATGTTGTTTAAAACAGTTTTATTATGATAGCAATAAGCCACTCCCAGGTATTATGTTAAAGGTCAGTTTATCACTCTCTAACAACATGTGGCACTCGGCTATGCCTCATTCAACATTAAACCCCTACAGGGTGATTAACCGACCATTTAACATAACTGTTGGTAATGCCTTATTGGTTAATTGTCTTTATGAGTAGATACTCTCCCTCTGCTAGGCACTGCAGCAGCTTTGCAACACAGTGTCCCACCCAGTTACACCATACTGTCTAGTTACTGGAGAATGGCTGTGAATATGAACTCATGAAGAGGAACAGTGTAACAGGATCATTACAGTCCTTGAAACCTTAGTGTGATTATAACTGACAGAGTCAGATGATAGAGAATAACCCCTGCTGTCCTAGTACACTTACCCCATTGTGAGTTAAATCGCAATACTAAAAAGACATTCTGTTTATATCTACACCATACCTACTTGATTCCTGTTATACCATAATTAACATAGTTATCACTTTGATAGCATCAGTGACAAGAAGTGTAGTAAACCCAAACACTGAGGCATACAGCCTGAGTATGAAACAACTGTTAAAAAAAATTACACTGTGTCCATAAGTGGCATAGATCACTCACTGCAACAATAATAAATGTATTACTATTTGAATAAGTTAGTCATCACAGATGCAATGAGATTGTCTTTATCAGGTACAACATACTCAGTAAGTGCCTCAGGAAAGTCTCATCCTATATACATCTCCGATACAGGTACATCATTGTTGGCTCAGTAGTGCTATGATATTTAGAAGTTGCTTGGCCAGATCCATGCAATTACACAGTTTCTTACAAAGAATACTTACTGCATCTTTAGTATTGAAACACACTTAGGTCTGTATGTGTGCATCAGCAGTACACCTTTATCAGTAAGAATGCATCTGATACTGGTATGAATTCTGCACAGCTGAACAGGCAATGCTTTTCCATACATTTATATCAACCTCTCTATCTTGAGTAAACCGTTGCAGTAAATGTACTACTATGTAAATCACTACTAAATGTAACACTACTTTTATCTTGAGCATGCTAATGTATCTTGTAGTTAATGTATGTACTTCTCTTAATTAATGTATACTCACTAGTGTTAGAACCTTTCTACAACTGTCATCATGCACCTTCAGCATTTTATGTTGACTAACGCACAGTACCAGCTGTGGTGTGGTGTGGGGCACCGTAGAGTAAGGCCATACAACTACTAAGTGTAATATTGTGTGCAGCTACAATCGGAGGATGTACGTTTGGTGTACATGGCCTCAGTTTGCTGTTGATCTCCACTGAGCTTGCAGTACCTGGTCAGGTGGGTGGGGATGTCTCATGAGTACATTTAGACAATTGTTTATTATTTCTGTCTGCTGCTGGATGTCTGTCATTGGTTGTGTTGACTTGGTCCTCCCCATACTTGCATGTGTGTGTGTGTGTCTGTGTGTGTGTGGTGCTGGGGGGTGAAGGAGTTGAGTTTTCAACCTAACATGAATTTCCTCACTTTGATAACAGTGGAACAACCCTAACTAATGCATTAAGCGCATGAAACGAGTTTTGCCTCTAATTTACCTTCTTTTTGAGAATGATAATGAGAAATAGTGAATGTAATGCAGCGGCAGGAGTGCGGGGCCCTTTGGGCCCTGCGCTCCCATCACATGATGTCTTGTGGCATAGTAACAGGAAGATCAACGCAAACAGAAGCGCTAACAGTGACACACATGGTTACACAAGCGCAAATGACAACAGAAAGGGCAATGCACATGGTGGCATAGACGGGAACAGTCTGCCACGTGATGTGTTGTCACATAGTAACATGGCGCCTGCAAATGGAAATGTCAATGGGCATGGTGACGAAAGTGAAACAGAAGAGAAACAGTACTGTGACACAAATGTCAAAAATAACAGAGCATAAGCACAAATGAAAGCATGAGGATAGCGCAACATAGGCCCCACGCTCCCGGCACGTAATGCAGCAGTGGACGCGCGGGGCCCACAGCACATGATGTCTTGTGGCATAGTAACAGGAACGGCAATGCAAACAGAAGCGCGAACAGTGGCACACAAGGTAACGCAAGCATGAATGAGAACAGAAAGGGTAACGAATACGGTGGCGCAGACGGGAACGGTGTGCCAAGTGATGTCTTGTCACATAGTAACATGGTGCCTGCAAACGGAAATGTCAATGGGCATGGTGACGCAAAGTGAAACAGAAAGAAAACGTACAGTAACACAAATGGCAAAAATAACAGAAACGGGCCAAATGAAAATGCAAAGGATGACGACGTGGTGGCGACGCTACCGGTAAGTGAAACGGGCATGGAACCACAAGCAGAAAGGGCAATGGTAACAGTAATGTAAGCGCACAGGCTGGTTTTCCCCAAAAGCTGAATAGAGAAAGACAGTGAGTACAAAGAATGTATGCATAATAATGGGTATCGGAGCAGAAAATGAGGACTTGGTATACTAAATAGGTTATATCTTAGGAACCGTACGACCTAGAAAAAAAATTTAAACTCGTATGATTTATGACTGTCCTGGCTAGTTTTGTGGGCTAAGAATTTTTCCAACAAAAAGTCCGTATCTCGCACCGTTTCCGAGATACGGGCTCTGAAAGGCGCGGCAAACGCCATAATGTTATCCTATAGGGAAAAAAGAGAAGTTCGGAGCACCATAACTTTGCCTCCCTGTAATATTTTTTCACCAAACCACTGAAAGGCACATCTGTGGGCTGTTGGCTGTCTTCCCTCCAAATTTCAAAAAAAAAGACCAAACCCTTATTTTGCAGCAGGGTGCCAAAGGATTCCTGTAATGCATCGGGCGCCATAATGTTATCCTATGGGAAAAACTGTCAACTTTGGAGCACCGTAACTTTGCTACCATATAATATCTTTTCAATATAACACTGAAAGGCACATTTGTGAGATGTCGGCTCCGTTGCCTCCAAAGTTCAGCCCCAAACTCCCAGCCGTTCTTTTGCAGTGCAGTGCCAAATAATTGCTGTCATCTTCCCACAGACTAGAAAATTACTGTCGCAATTTGCGAAAGCTTTAGCAAACATTTGCGACACTTTTGTGAGCACGAAAGTACTTTGTGAAAGTACTTTTTCCAGAAATCTGAACAACATATTCCTGGGGTGTTTTACTCCAAAATAAAGACATGGCTAGCATCCTCAGGGTCAGACTAGGTGAATACAAAAAGAATTAGGTTGCTAGAGGGCCCCAAATTTAAATGCCAAGCATTTTTCTAATCACCAACTGAAAATAAAATGGCCGATTTGCGAAAGTAACAGTCCCATTTGCGAAAGTAAAAATGCGTATGTGAAAGTGTTGAACTTTTTGTTAACTTTTCCCATTGACTTATAATGGGAAATTGTTTTTTGAATAACTTTTGAACCGTTTAATATTTTTTCACCAAATCTTCAAAAGACACATTGGGGACCCTGGCTGCACATTCTCTGAAGATTTCGGGCCGGTCGCGCAAACCGTGTGGACCTGTACTGGCGTGACTATAGAATTTGAGAAAAGCGAACGGCCAAGACAAATCACGCATAATAACTCTGCAGCCGGTATCCAACTGGTACGAAACTTGGCATATCCCAAGGCCTATGGTTCTTGATCATGTATTCCAAATTTCAGCTAAATCTGTCAAACGGTTGAAAAGTTATTAAGGTGCAAAGTTTTGGGGTTTAACATAGAAATGGCTCCTCAACTCTAACTATGGTAGCACTACGTGCTACCATAATATATATATAATATATATATATATATATATATATATATATAGAACAGAGAGAGAGAGAGAGAGAGAGAGATAGTTATTATGTAGATAGATAGATACAATATATTTCTGTCTGTGTCCAAATGTGCACTGGAAGACAGCCCCCAACACCAACAGTGGCACCCCACAGCAGTCATGGGTGCAATAACAGTGGGTGCATCACAAATGCATGGAACAGGCATGAGGCAAGGGGGATGATGCAGGCTGTAAGCAAATTAGGATCTACAACAGATCAATCCTGTAGATGACAGGGATGACTGGGTGGGTCAAGCAGCCCATCTGGGCTGTCAAGGCTCTGTTCCCATAGGTGTCAGACTCCCATGTAGTCTAGTGCCCCCCCATCGTGATTTCTGACCCCCATTACAGTGTAAAACAAGCATTTTCCCTAGTAGTCCTCCCCAGCATGATTCCCGTCCCCTGGTACAGTGTAAAACAAACATTTTCCGTGGTAGTCTAGTGGTCCCCCACCCCAGCAGCACAATCCCTGACCCCCGGTAGCCACTCGAACAATTATTTTCCATGGTGGTCTAGTGGTCCCCCCACTCTCCCAGCACAAACCCCGACTCCTGTTACAGTGTACATCAAACATTTTCCCTGGTAATCTAGTGGCCCCACCACCTGGCAGTGATGCCCCCGCTCCTCCCAATAACTCCCCACGAATGGAGCTGGTGACCGGTTCAGCCCTCCTCTCACCACCATGGTTGGCCGCCAACTGAGGTATGAATAAGTGGTACTGTAATGAATGAGCTCATTCATTACAGTACTGCTCATTCATACCTCAGTCAGCAACTGGCTGTGTTGGTGGAGAGGAGGGCTGAGGACGGTTGCTGTCTCCATTCGTGGGGAGTTATTGGGAGGAGCGGGGTCACTGCTGGGTAAATACCGGACTACCAGGAAAATGCTTGATGTACACTGTAATGGGGGCCAGGGTCTGGCGCTGGGGGGACCACTAGATTACCAGGGAAATGCTGGATGTACACTGTAATGGGGGTCTTGGTTCATGCTGGGAGCGTATGGGGACCACTAGACCACCATGGAAAACAATTATTGGAGTGGCTACAGGGGGTTGGGGATTGTGATTGGGGGGCACTACCGCATTACCACCAGCTTTTTGTCAGCGGTATTAAGCGCCGTGCTAGAGGTCATGCTAATGCCTGTAGCGTGACACTGTATGTTTGAATATGCCACCCAGCCAGTATTCCTGGCCACTCCCCTAACCCCCACCCCTGCATACATTATCTTTTAGCGTCGGCATTACCACACAGCACCGGTGCTATTAGGGCTTTTGAATATTGCAGCCTGATTGAAATCCAGCACTATTCCAGTGCTATGGATTTGCACCAGGCACAAAGCTTTGAATATCTGGGCCTCAGTCTCTAAAACAACAAATGACAGTTTCATATTTAGCAAGCTCAGGGACTGCAACTGAAACATAAATACGGAAAACAAGGGAACAATTTGAAGATCTGCCCATATGAAGGATGTAATCTCAGAAATCAGCAAAAATAAATAGATAGCTTATTAAACCAGGCAAACAAAGCTTGTTGACAGAGCAAAGGCTGTTGGCACATTCATAAGGTAGAAAAAGGAATGTTTCCCCAAGTGGCTGCTTCAATCGGGATATTTTTCCCCACGCATGAGCAGTGCAGCCTCCTGATCTCCCGCTGCATAGTAATTGATGTCTTTGACTCCTTTGCAAATATAGGCCTCCGCTCGCCCTACTGACCCCACAGACAACTGGATCTCTACCCGAGCTCCCTCCTGGAGCTACTGCAACACACAGACACCTAAGAGGTAATTAATCTACCTCCAGTAGCAGCAGCACCTTTGTGAGGGGGGTTAGCCCATCGACACGCTGCGCACATCGACTGCCCCGCGGCTGCCTGAACCAAAAAACATAACGTGCCCTGGATTACTCCTGCCCTATTACAATTGCTCATGCTTAGGGATAACCTATGGCACCTTGCCAGAGAATCAGGCCGAATGGCTGACAGACAGGCCTACAATACTGCGTGGAATAAGTGCACTTGGGCCATCCGAAAAGCCAAGGCTGACCACTACCAGGCCACGCTCACCTCCTCCTGGGGGTGTGCCTGAACTTTCTGGGATAATGTCAAACAATTAAATGAGAGCACACACTCCCCTCCCCCATCCCAGATCACCATTGACGGCACAACCATTACGGACCCAGCAAACATTGTAAACTATCTTAACACATCCTTTATGGACCTTAGCTCTGTCCTCCCCAGTAATTTCTTTGACCCACCACCCTCCCTACCTGCCCCAGTCCTCCAATGCCCTAGCTTCTACCTACATAGGGTAACTGCCCAGGAAGCCAGACCCCACCTGGTCAGAGCATTAAAGAGCAATCATCCCGGCAACGACTCCCTGGACCCCAGCATTCTCCGTCTGGTACTGGATCAGGTCCTTGCCCCACGCATGAGCCTTCTTAACAAATCCCTCTGCCTGGGGCAATTCTCAACTGCATGGAAAACCACCATTGTTACTCCCATTCACAAAGGTGGTGACAGGTCCTCTGCTGGGAACTACCGTCCTATCTCCATACTCCCACCCCTCTCCAAAGCCCTAATTGAATTTTCAACTTTCCTGCACTCCTCTCTGGACTCTGGCTCCCTAGCTGGGGCAGTGTTTGTCAACCTCTCAAAGGCTTTCAACACTATCTCCCACCCCCTTCTGCTGGATGCCCTCTGCCACACTGGCTTCTCTGCTGGGCCTCTCACCTGGTGCACCAGCTACCTATCTGCCCGCTCCCAATGTGTCAGAATTAATGGGACACTTTCCAAAACTTGTCCCTTCCACTCAGGGGTTCCTCAGAGCTCCATCCTGGGACCCCTACTCTTCTTACTCTACCTTAACACTCTGCCCAGTGCATGCACAGGAAAAAATTTTGCTGTATGCAGATGACGCCATCATCTTTGCCACCCACCATAACCCTATCTCCCTCCAGAACTCCCTACAACTATCCTATAATGATGCTGAAACCTGGTTTAAAGAGCACAGACTGGTCATTAATCTCAAAAAACCAAAAACAATGCTCTTTGCCCACCCCCAAAACAAAGCCAGCAACTTCTCACTCCATATCCTCCCCTGCTCCAAACAACCTCTAGAGCAAGTCCACTCCTACAAGTACCTTGGGGTCTCCTTTGACTCAGCTCTCGCCTACCACACCCACATAGATGCCCTTGCTTCAGCCACTAATGTGTGGCTTGGTATTTTATACCGCTATAAAAACTGTCTCCCCCCCCCCCGCTGCCCTCTGACTAGCAGTTATATCCTCTATATTATCCCTTATTGACTATGGCCTACCAGTATACGGTGTTGCTAACATGACCGCCCTCAATAAAATTCGCATCATCCTAAATAAGACATGCAGGCTAATCACTGGGGTCTCCAGGCTCATGCATTCATGCCAGCTCTATGACATGGCAATACTGCTGAACCTAGATGAATGTCTATGATACCAAACCTGCCTGATAAAAAAAAACTCTTTTCGGGCTATCCCCACCTGGGCTGACAGTCTCCCTCCACCAAGCCCAGCCCTTGGTCTGTACATGGACCTCCTACAAGGCCAATTTTCTAGTCCCAAGATCTAGGATCTCCCTTGGACAGAGGTCCTTCTGCCATAGAGCTCCATCCTGGTATAACTCGCTCCCTGCCCCCATCTCGGATGCCCCCACGATCTCCAAATTCAAAACCGCACTTCGAAGCCAACTATTTAATACGCGTAGCTACACCTGTCTATAATTGAGGCATAGCTCTCTGTGCCCTGACAATGCCCACTGGGCTACATCCACACCACACCTCTTTTAATCCTCACCCATTGTTGATTGAACTGCTATTATCCAGCTGCTTGCTCTTATCATCATGCAAGAATGTGCCTTTGTAACTAAACTGGCTTATCTGTTTAACTGTTGTAATCACATATATCACACTAAAGACAAGTTCACCAATGCTACCAATGACAACTGTACTATTAATATACTTATATAAGAAGGGGAACAAATAAGACATAAATAATTGGAGACCAATTTGTCTCCTTAATACTGATTTTAAAATTATAGCAAAAATTTAAAACTCAAGGCTCTTGATAGTTGCCAAATAACTTATCTCAAAAGTGCAAACATGCTTGACCCCTGGCAGAAACATCGTTGAACACTTAATTTTACTTAGGGAATTGTTTGAACATGATAGCAGGAAGAGGTGATCTGGTTTCTTGCTATCACTGGACCAATGAAAGGCATTTGACTCTGTTAGCTATGATTTCCTCTGGAAAACTCTTATGAAATATGGTATCCTACAACAATTCATAGGTTGGATAAAATGTTTATATAAACATGCTACAGTCACACACATTGTGAAAGGATGTAAAGGCCCTATGTTAGCAATACAGAAGGGAGTCAGGCAAGGATGCCCAATGAGCTCCCTATTATATGATTTCTGAATTGATCTCTTACTTAGAATGTTAAACTCTTCCATCCTTTTACATCCCATTCACATGCAAAACAATTACATAACTCATAAAGCTATTGCTTATGCAGATGACCTCTGTATCCTAGTAGCAGATCTCCAATCAGCAGAGGAGACAGTAAAGCTTTCTAATAAATATGTATCATATTCAGGAGCCACTCTAAATTTGAACAAATGCACTGGATGTCAGTTAGGACAGGAGGAAGGTCCCCAGCACACTGTTCTGGCAGGAATTCAACAAACCTTGGAACCTGTAAATATCTTATTTATTTATTTGCTTTTGTTAACTGGATGAGCACGCTAGACAACAGGTGCCTATTTTCAGGTGCGACCCAGGAGATTACAAGGTATATTACATTCAATGAACATCAGACAGTCACAAGTAGTGTTACATTTACAGTAAGTGCATCAGGCAACGAGGTCATACAAGAAACAGCAGGTGATTTATAAAGCCTGCAGCAAGTAGTATTACAGTATGGTATTTTCGTTTTTGTCTTAGATCAGCACACCGGGCATCAAGGCTGTGGAGCTTGAGGGTGGAACAGAGGGTTGGGATATAGGGAGCCCAGAACAAGACAACAGTAGCTAGAACAGAACTTTGCACAACACTAATTGGACAGTTAGGTCTATGTGGACCGCTCCTATTAGTAGACTGTGAGCTCAGGAGTGGATAAGGTGTACAGGCCCTACTGTCTTTGAGCAGGTGAGCCTAGGTGGTGACTCAGTCAGTCGTTGGAACGGCCTATGTCAAGGATGTCTTTCTTGAACAGAGGCAGGTGGATGCCGACTTGAGAAAGCACCAGAGGGAGGTTTTGAAGCCATGGTGGGAGGAGGAGAAATGGGTTTTAGATGGAAGGGAGTGTAGGAGGATACTAAGTGGGTTACACAAGGACTCCGACACAGTCTGTATTCTTCAGGATGAAGTTCAGATAGTTTTATTCATCTGGATCCAAACATAATGATTCCAGCAAAGCAAAATAAATACAAGCGGACTTAACTCGACAATAAAATAAAATAAATTGAGTTAAAGGAACATCCAAGCAAAGACAACCAACTTGGCAGTAGTATCCATATTAAACTAGAGCACTAGTTCTGGATGCTTACATGTCACCATCCCAACCACTACTGACTCTTTGCTTGCTATTGATCCCTTATATACTTGAAACTGAGCCCTAATTGGGTGAATTATCCATCAATCAAATATCTTTATAGATTTGTTTTATAAACAGCGATTTATGAATTTCAAACCTCAAGATATTCATTTTGATACCTCTTAAACTTATAAAATGACTGTGAGCACAATAATACTTGATTTATTGCTCATTTTAATGTGTTTCAAAATAAGTCCCACCCTTCTCTATAAAGATAGCAACACAGAGGCCAGCTGGCTCCTATAGGGAAGGCTTACACAGAACACATCCATCCTGAAAACCAGGTAATATAATTTTGCCCTCTTTATTCTTTTGCAAGGCTAATTTTGCTAATTTGGATACTGTTTTGATTGTACAATTCTTGGTGTATTATATATGCACAGAAGTAAAATGAATGTGCTGGATAGCACAGAATACTGGCGTTTTGTAGCAGGAAGTAGGACAAAGGAAAACTGGCATTTGCACAGTAACACACAGCCTTAAATACAACTGGCTGTCTCTGAAGCAGTAATCCTTTCTTGCGCTTTAGCGAAGAAACACATTTACTCCTTTTTCTTGGGCAGAAAAATACAGAGGATGGCTTTTCTCAGTAGTCGCGGGCGCTTGTAGCCGCGCGACAGTGCGCACGCTCGCAGCCTGTAAAATCATCATGAAGGTGAGACATACGTGTAAAAGGTACTTCTTAAGGTACCTAAACTCCTGAATATACTTATTCTGATGTAACAAAAGGTGTTTTTACAGCTGGAATAAGCAATTTTAGTAAAGTTTTACTTGGGCACCTCATAATGAGCATTTAAAGGCCAGGCGTCAAACATTCAGCCTTAGGCAATACACACCAGTAATGTCCTTGTAGTAGCCAGAATAAGAGGAGGGGGAAAACAAAAGACAATAATTAAATTAAAATAGCATAGGTGGCCAGTCTATGCAGACAAAACAACACAAAACGACAAAGACAACACACAATAAGGAGGGTTTTTTCTGGCTGCCACAACAACATTACATCTGAATTAGAGACCCTTTGACAGGGAGTTCCACAACTTTGGTGCGTAAGCAGAGAAGGCCCAATTGCCCATATGGGTGCAGGTTTTGGGAATTAGGAGGGCAAGAGGGTCACTGGATCTCAAATGGTAGGAGGGGGTGTCTGGAATGAGGGATTCAGCAAGGACTGAGGGGATGGCAGATCTGAATACATTGCCAGTGAAGTTACCCATGACATAGGAGTGTTGCCTTTCTAGTGGGAGCCACTCAAGTTGGGAGTAGAGTTCACATCGGTGGGTGAGAAGGGATGCTGAAAGCTCAAAGCGACATCTGTTGTTGTACACAGAGTACCATTTTGCAAGACTAGTTTTTGCAATGTGGGCAAAGGTGACAAGACCATAGAAGAGCGTAAGTAGAAGGACTCCCTTGGCATTAGCCAAGGTGAGGCAGTTTTTTGCTCTGTATGCAAGGCCCAACTTGCAATTAGCGACCTTACATGTATTTCGTATGTGCAGATTTAGATCCAATTGCGGGTCAGGTGTCACCCCCAGATATTTGACTGCATCTGCAGTTTGTAGTGAGGACCCATCAGCACATGAGATCATTAGCGAGCCCGAGACAGCTGTTGTCTTAGCTGCTGAGCCAAAAAGTATTGCCTGCATCTTCTGCAGGTTAATCGCAAGCTTGTGGTCCCTTAGCCAGGTTTGGATTTGCTCGAAGTCGGTGTTTAGCTTGGCATTGATGGTGGAGAGGTTCCGGGAGCTGGTCATGATGACTAGGTCATCTGCATACAGCATATGGCGCCCATGTGTCAGTGCTGAGGGTAGCCCACTCACGAAGAGGGAGAACAGGAGAGGCCCCAGGACAGAGCCCTGAGGGACCATGCAGTTTACTTGGGCGGGCTCAGACTGGGCCTTGTTGAACCTGGTATACTGCTGCCTGTCTGAGAGGTAGTTGTTTATCCATGCAAGGGTGGGGGGGGGACAGGCCAAAGGACTGGAGAGAGGAGCACAGTAGTGCATGGACAATGCTGTCAAAGGCTTTCGAGAGGTCCACGAAGATGGTCCTGGTCAGGTTACCTTGGTCAGCAGCAACCCTGATCGCAGAGGTGACAACAGCTAGGACAGTAGAGGTGCTGTGTCCTTTTCTGAAACTGTGCTGAGCAGGAGAGAGCAGGTTGTGGGTCTGCAGGTAATGCGAGAGCTGTGAGGTGACTACTTTCTCAAGAAGTTTGCTGATCGCTGACAGGATCGCTATCGGGCAGTAGTTCCTTGGGACTTTGGGGTTGCCTTGTTTGTGGACAGGGATGACTTTGGCCATCTTCCAGATGTCCAGGACAATGCCCGTGGTCAGTGATGCATTGAACATGTGGGCGATGGGTCGGGCTAGAAGAGATGCCTCTAACCTGAGTAGCTTGGGCTCAAGGCAGTTGTGCCCTGCACCGGTATAAGGGGAGAGACCAGCAAGAAGCTTCTGGGTCTCCTTGACAGAGATGACCCTGAGATAAAAGGGCAGCTGGGGGTTTATTCCACTGGGCAGGTGGGTCTGATCCATGGGATCAGAGGGCTGGTTGGGGAGAGCTGGCAGGTTAGTGAACAGTGAGTTAAGGGTGTTTGCAATTGTGTGGGAGTTGTTGCATTTTACCCCACCAATGTGCATGTCAGTGATCTGAGCTCTGGCAGATCCTCCAACCGCGTTCTTGATGTTCTGCCAGAAACTCCTCAGGTTCCTGGCTGTGGAGAGTAAGGCAGATTGGCAGTACTCACTTTTTGCAGAGCAGATGGCACTTTTGCATGAGTTCCTCAGCTGCCTGTATTCACAGAGTTCTGTATTGGAGAGGGAGTTCTTATATCTCACCCAGCATTTGTCCCTTTGTTTCATGAGAGAAAACAGGCCTCCATGGAGCCATTTAGTGACAGTGCCCCTCACCCTCCTTTTAGTGAGAGGAGCATGGCTATTTTGGAGCAGGGTGAAGATCTCCAGGAAGTTGTCAAGAGCCCTTGAAGGGTCGTTTGTGGCAGTGGCCTGGGTCCAGTCAGCATGACATAGGTCCACAAGGTAATTGCCAACGTTGAGTTTGGAGTAGTACCTCATTTGGATCACCTTGCAGGGGATTTTGGGGGGGGTTGCCACATATGCAGTAGGTGAGATAGTGATCTGATATGGCATCAGACAGGGCACCACAGGAGACAATTTTCTCCGGTCTGTTGCTCAGCACCCAGTCAATAAGGGATCCCTTGTCTCCACATTGGGAGGGCCCTGTGGGTTCTGATATGAGTTGGTTAAGGGCAAGGTCAGCCAACAGAGACTCATATTCTTGGACATTGTGGCCTATCCAGTTTAGGTTGAAGTCACCTATGACTAGTATCTCATTTGATCTAACCGTGGGGTTAAGGCAGTCGAGGAGGGAGGAGAGCCCAGATATTCCACCCTTTGGGGGGTTGTAGGCACAGATCGGGTGTACTTTTCTGGTGTTACCTAACAGGCGGCAGGCATGCAGGAACTCACAGGATTGGGATGGAGGTGGTGTGAGTCCCATGGTGGATACATTTAAGTGTGTCTTGTAGTGCAGTAGTACCCTGCCCCCTCTCTTATTCCCTGCCCTGTCTTGCCTCATAAGATAATAGACAGGTAGGGCACATGCTGAGTCTGGAGTGTGTGGCTTCAGCCAGGTCTCTGTGACCCCCATAATGTCAGGATTATAGAGAGCCACCCATGCTATTAGTTCAGCAAGGTTGGGTAGTAAGCTGTGGACGTTGAGGTGCACCACCCTCATACCTTTGGCAGATATCCAGGCAAGGGGAGGTGTTGCACTGCAGTTTAGGGCTGAGGCACCAACAAGATTGGGGAGCACGGAGCAACTTTTTCCAGGTGGCATCATGTCAATCCTCAGGGGTGGGCAGCAGCAGGGCAAGGGAGACATGTGGTACTCACAAGGCATGGGGTGAAATAGGTAGGCTCCTGGGGCAGTTCACACTGAGCAGCAGTTCAGGCACAGATGCTTCAAGAGCATTATTATTAGTGGTGGGAGGAGTTTAGTACCTGGGAAAACAGGATACCCTTGCAGAGGAGACCTAGCTAAAAGCTATACTAAGGGTAGGATGCTACTTCAGGATTTCTGCTTCAGGATACAGTAGCTAATAGTGCGAACAAGTGACTTAGTCTGGTGACCCTACAGGCAGGTGGTTTCTAGTCCAGGGGAATAAGAAGAAATGCTAAAACATGCACAGATTTAGGCATCACTTATGGACAAAGAGATTCAGATAGGCTAAACTGGGAACCCAAGTTGCAGCAAATGGCAGCTTAAGTGGTACATTTGAATAGGTGGCATTCAGGAACATTGAAAAGAATTCACCTCATAAAATGCTACTTTCTACCCATATTCTTATACATTAGTTGTGTAAATCCTCCTCCACAATCTCTGGAAACCAACATGTTCAGTATTTTCTATTTCAAGCAGTCTGGGATAGCAGTCTAAACCCCATCAAGTGAAACATTACATATCTACCCCATCAAATAAAACATTACATATCTACCCCATCAAATAAAACATTTCAAATCTACCCCATCAGGTGAAACATTACATAAACATTACATAGCTACCCTATCAGGTGAAACATTACATATCTACCCCATCAAGTGAAACATTACACATCTACCACATCAAATAAAACATTACATATCTTCCCCATCAAGTGAAACATTACATATCTACCCCATCAAATAAAACATTACGGGCCAGATATTCAAAACTTTGCGCTGGGCAAAATCATTTATGCAGGTTTACGCGGGATTAGCCGGTCTGCTATATTCAAAGCACAACAGCGGGCAAACTGCATTAGCGCCAGGCAAAAGTATAATGTGTATGCAAGGGCAAACTGACATGAATACAAGCGCAGTAACATATTCAGTGGCTAGCGCCCGGCAGCTAAGTGGTTTAAGCCGGAGCCTGGTAGCGACGGTGTAGTAACGTAGATTACCGCCAGAAAAAGCTGGGTCTTAATCCTGGGCAATCAGCTTTCGCATAACATAAATGGCTGTCTTGCGGGATGTGCTGGGGTTTAGCGGCGGGTCTTCTGCTGACCCTAATACATAAATATCGCATCATAGATAAAGCCAAAACATAGTGGAAGCTTGTTGCAAACCAATGGCATCACAATGATGCCAACATCTGCCACCAGTCCCAGCCATGCCAGGTAAGTGGTGACCCCTGCCGCAGTGGACAGCATGGCAGTGTAGCCATACAGCACACACCTGCTGACCACACATATCTGTGGACAAGAACAGATGCCAGCACACATGCAGCACTGTGGGCATGGAGGATGTTGAGGGGTGTGTTGGGTGGCCAGGCTGTGCCACAGACCAGGTGTGGCCACAAGGCTGGGACTCAGCATGCAGTGCACATGGGCCAGTATTAGGAATACCCCAACACTAGTGTGCCTTTCGGATACTATATACCCCCAGCCATATACCACACAGCTGTACAACTGCCACAACACACAAAGCCAGATACGTACATGTCACCGTGGCATCACATGCCACAGGTACAGCATCTGTGGGTCACACAACAGTGTAACAGTAATGTCGACTGTCAGTAAACACCTGCAGGTTGGGCCTGTCACTGTGTACAGTGCAATCAGCATCACTTGCCCTACACACCATAGGCAGTGCTCACGTCCTCACACTACTGTCTCCTTGCTACTGTAGTGTCTGCTGTGCACTGTAGCATGCCCTACAGTGTGACAGTTGCTGCGGCAGCACCACCACCACCTGTGCCTATGCTGTCCTGTCCCCTGGGGTACAATATGCTATGCTATGCTCGCTGTACTGTTTACCTGTAGCCCTGTAGCTATCATCGTGCACTGCCAGACTGACCTACAGATGGAGCTGCGGTTGGACCTCGTCTGCCCTGTCACTTCCAGACTGATCTACAGGTGGCTCTATGGGACCCTGCAGTAGCATGCAGCAAACTGTGTGCAAATCAGGGTATAATGAGATGCTAATCCGGTTGTTTGCCCAGAGACTACCTAAAGTAGGCTCATTTGCATAGCACTTTTGAATATGGCATTTTAGCTCCGGGCAAGCGTGTTTGCTCCAGGCTTTCTAGCAACTCCAGCTAATGTGTTAGCCTGCGCTAACGGCAATGGGAATACATACAGTTTGATCACTGTTCTTTCACATCTGCTGCTTCCTGCAGCTGTACTGAGTCCATGCATTTGCTGGCACACACATTGGCCACGAGTTCGTCTGTACCTGCCCTCATGTTGCTGTATTGCTTTGTGTTGTTGTGGGTTGCACTTCCTGGTTGCTTTATTCAGTGCTGTCTTATTCCAGGCTATTTTGCCCTGCACCCCAGCCCAGTTTGCATGGCCTCATTACCATGCCATATTCGAACTGTTTGCCTGGGCTATTTCGCTTTTTGAACATAGCGTGCTCGTGTGTGACTGGTTGCCAGCTGGGCGGTCGCTAATTTTGCCCCGGGCAAAGTTTTGAATATCTGGGCCCTCATATCTACCCCATCAAATAAAAGACACATCTACCTATCAGGTGAAACATTACATATCTACCCCATCAGGTGAAACATTACATATCTACCCCATCAGGTGAAACATTACATATCTACCCCATTAAGTGGAACATTACATATCTACCCCATCAAATAAAACATTACATATCTACCCCATCAAGTGAAACATTACATATCTACCCTACCAGATGAAACATTACATATCTAGTCCATCAAGTGAAACATTACATATCTTCCCCATCAAGTGAAACATTACATATCTACCCTATCAGGTGAAACATTACATATCTACCCCATCAGGTGAAACATTACATATCTACCCCATCAAGTGGAACATTACATATCTACCCCATCAAATAAAACATTACATATCTACCCCATCAAGTGAAACATTACATATCTACCCTACCAGATGAAACATTACATATCTACTCCATCAAGTGAAACATTACATATCTTCCCCATCAAGTGAAACATTACATATCTACCCTATCAGGTGAAACATTACATATCTACCCTATCAGGTGAAACATTACATATCTACCCCATCAGGTGAAACATTTCATATCTACCTCATCAAGTGAAACATTACATATCTACCCCATCAAATAAAACATTACATATCTACCCCATCAAGTGTAACATTACATTTCTACCCCATCAAATAAAACATTGCATATCTACCCCATCAAGTGTAACATTACATATCTACCCCATCAAATAAAACATTACATATCTACCCCATCAAGTGTAACATTACATATCTACCCCATCAAATAAAACATTACATATCTACCCCATCAAGTGTAACATTACATATCTACCCCATCAAGTGAAACATTACATATCTACCCTATTAGGTGAAACATTACATATCTACCCTATCAGATGAAACATTACATATCTACTCCATCAAGTGAAACATTACATATCTGCCCCTTCAAGTGAAACATTACATATCTACCAGTTAAACAAGGAGGGTTGAGATGGTCAGCCCCATTGTTTTTTCTATAGTATTTCCATGTACGCTAACTAAAACCCTTTCTTGTCTTTACTGGACAAAGCTGGACATCACTTATTTTTTTTCATGTGAACCCTTGTTTAGACAATGGGAGAGGGGTAATATAGTCTTTCTAAGAAGATCACTAAATGCCCCCAGTTATATTTGGGAAGTCTTCCTCAAATTAAAAATATGGCAAATTACAGACCAAATGTTGCTCACTAAGTCCAGGAAAGAGACTTACAGTTGAATTCTGACACAGCATTTCCAGGAAACTGAGACATTTCCAAAATGCCCTCCACAATTCAAAGTATCATTATTACTTTTAATGACAGAAAGTAGAATCCCTAGCAAGATATAGGACTTACACTGGCTTGGCTGTCATGATAGAATTAATATAAAACAAACTAAAAGCATAAACAACAAGAAGAGAGGATGTGTAATGGACCTAGATGTATTCAGCAATTGGAAACAACTGAGCACTTCATTTGTACCAGCTCATACATTAGTAAGTTTTGGAATTTAATATCAACCACATGGAATACACACTGGTTCCAGACAGTACAACACAAAGCTCTTATGCTAGGTCATTATATTGGATTTTAGACCAAATGGAATAAAAGTACTATGCACATAGTTTTACTGGTTATAAAATTGTATATATGGAACATAGGAAGCCTCTTTACACTTCAACAAAAAGTCATTTCACGTATTGAATTGACAGAGAAAAATAAATACTGAATTAAGAAGCATCTATTATGCAGAAACAAAACTCATGACTACAAACCAATTAAAGGTTGCATGATGAAACATGCAATGGGTGACAGACACTGATGCACTCATCACTTAATGAAATAAATAATAATAATAAAACTTTATTTATACCACGCCTTTCACAAATTCAAGGCGCCTTACAATAATTACAGATAAAACAAATAAAACATCAATCTAACATCAATCTGAGCTCGTAAAATTGCATTAATCAGTTAAAATAAATCTTAGACCATAAATAGGTCTTCAAGGCCTTTTTAAATTCCTCCATGGATGCACACTGACGAAGCGGACAGGGTAGAGAATTCCAGAGGGGAAGGGCAGCATACATAAAAGCATGAGCTCCAGAAGATTTTAAAGAAACGCTTGGAATCTCTAGCAACCCCTCATCCACTGAGCGGAGAGATCATTTAGGGCAATAGAGAACCAGAAGCTCTTTCAAGTAGTCTGGGCCCAGTCTGTGTATGGCTTTGTATGTCAAAGACCAACTTTAAAGGTGATCTGCCACTGTATTGGCAGCCAGTGCAGATCATACAGAACTGGAGAAATATGACAGGCACGAGACATACCCATCAATAACTGGGCCATAGCTTTCTGCATCAGATGCAAGTGGTGGATATCAACCCTAGGAAGCCCTAGATAAAGGCAATTGCAATAATCAAGGCGTGAGGTCAGAAAAGTGTGGATCAATGTTGGCAGATCATTGGGCGGAACAAGGTGCTTAATCTTGGTGATGTTCCTAAGACGATAAAAGGAAAGTTTGACAACTGCAAACACCTGCAAACGCAGAGTCAGCTTATTGTCAAAAAATCACCCCCAAGTTCTGCACCTGTTCAGAGGTAGGGAGCTGGACACCTCCCAGAAATAAACCTGAGGGTAAACTAGTTCCTGTCCCCTCTACCCTGCTACCTGGTCCACAACCATTACCTCAGTCTTCTCCGAATTCAACTTCAGCCAGCTTGAATTCATCCAGCACTGAATTTCAGTGAGGAAGCTATTAAAGACTGAGATAGCTCTATCCTGGTCAGGTGCAAAAGATAGGTAGAGCTGGGCATCATCTGCATAGCAATGAAACCTCAGCCCATACCTTCTTACAATGTCTCCGAAGTGCAGCATATACACGGCGAACAACATGGGGGACAATACCGAGCCCTAGGGAACCCCACATGAGAGAGAGACTGGGCTGGAAGAATTTATCCCCGACACCACTCTCTGGGTTCTGTCAGTGAGGAATGATCTAAACCAACAGAGGACTGTACCTGGCAGGCCACAGATGAACTCCAGGCACTCGAGAAGTACCCCATGGTCCACAGTGTCAAAGGCTGAAGAGAGATCGAGAAGAGCTAAGATGGAACAGCTCTTCTGATCTCTAGCCATCAGGAGATCATTGAGCACCTGAACCAGCACTGTCTCGGTACTATGCCTCTTTCAGAAACCAGACTGGAGTGGTTCATAGATGTCATGGATGGTTAAATGGTTTTCCAATTGTACAGATGCTATTTTCTCAATAATCTTCCCTACAAAGGGAAGATTAGAGATCAGCCTGTAGTTAGCATGGCAGTCAGGGTCCAAGGAAGCTTTCTTCAGGAGGGGTGTCACCACTGCCTCTTTCAGGGAGCTAGGAAACTCACCCGTATCCAAGGAGCATCAGACTATCCATGCTAGGACTGGGCTGATAATGTCATGACAACTCTTTATCAGGGAAGTCAGGCCAGGGTCCAAACTACAGCATGTAGACTGCATACTCTGGACAATCCTCATGACATCAATGAAGTCAGGCTGGTCAAAGGAATTCCAGGAGAGACTAGAGGCTGCTACCAAATGCTGATCTGTAGCTTCTCCCATAGAGGGAGTGGGCTGGAGTACTGCCCTGATGTCAGCCACCTTAGCCACAAAGAAGCGAGCAAGCTCGTCACACTCCACTTGTGAAAAAGCTTTCTGAACCTGTAGACAGGCTGGGTTGCACACTCTATCAACAGTTTGAAAAAGCTGAGCTGGTCGGTTCTGAGTAGCCTCAATCTCCCCGGACAGGAACTCTGCCTTCTTACGGGAGATTGTGGAATGATAGAGTTGGTAATGTTCCATCAATCTAAGACGGTTGGCATCAAGGGCAGTTCTCCGCCAACAACGCTTCAATCTTCGTCCTTGTTGCCACGTCTCCCTCAATGTCCCATCAAACCATGGAGACCGAGGTTGAAGGAGGAGAGGACGAATGTGGACAGGAGCAATTTGATCCAGAGCCGAGAAGATAGCTCTATTATAGGCCAGCACCATGGCATCAGGATCATTGCTCACTCCAGAGAACTCACATAGGTCAAGCACCGCTGCCAGGCCTGCAGAGCTAACATCTCACGAAGAGCAGTACCTGACCATCTCCACTGGGGCAGGCCTACAAGGGAGGGGTGCAAAAACTGAACTCCACAGTGTAGTCATCGGACCAACCAATAGGTTCAACCCCCAAGTTGAAGGCTTCAATCCCCAGGAGGAAAACTAATTCCCAAGAGTGACCACTCATGACTGGCAAAAGTAACCACTTGTGTAAGGCCCAAACATGTCATTAATTGGAGAAAGTGTTGTCTAAACTATGAGAGTTCATCATTGACCCAGGCATTAAAGTCACCCAGGACCATCAGCCTGGGTGACTCAAATGCCATGTCGATGACAAAGTCTGCTACTTCCTGCAGAAAATGCTTCTCATCACCTGGTGGAACGATAGATGAGAGCAGTTCTGCAACCCACACCTGCAACTACAGTACATTCAAAGGACTCAGTTCCCTCTACTGGTACACTTGTGAGGCCGAGTTCAGTCTTAAAACAGACCACAACCCCCCCACCCCCACGGTCCAACCTCAGGCGGTGTAACACTGAGTACCCAGCTGGAACTGCTGCCTCCAAAATTGGACCAGCATTTTCATTCAGCCAGGTCTCGGTAATGCATGCCAGATCCACAGACTTAACAAGATCTGCAATAACTGCAGTCTTGTTTCTTATGGATCTGGCATTGCACAACACTGTCCAAGTTGGACGGGCCTCTGGAGCTGCACAGACCACTTGCCCAACATCATTAGTGGTGCCCTTGGGTATGGAAACCAGACAAGAGTCATCTCATTCCAGAGTCCATTTTGCCCCAGGGCGTCTTCTGGTTTCCACTACTGCAATACAGTGTCCCCACTCATTTGGCCTCCACTGTTCGCACCCCCCAAAACCCCTCCTCCCCCTCCACACAATACCCAGTGCTCTACAGTGCTGGTATGTTGACAACTGTAATGGAAAGGGGGGGAGAAAGGGTGGAGGGCACTAAGAGTGGAGGATGAATAGTATACATCTCTTAGAATCCCCAAACACTCACATCAAAAGAACTCAACAAAAGGAAAATATAAACCACCCCAAATGAAATCAATATTAAGATAAAATGCAAAAGAAACCACAAAAACAAAATTTTTAAATCAGAAACAAAAGAAGATAACAAAAATATCCAAACATATAATGTCTAAAAGTTCAGTGAGTATTTTGGGCAAGACAGACTCTCACCCTCTCTCAGTTCTAGTAAACAAAGTCAAGTATTGCAAGTCCCATGATAATAACAATAAATCAATGTACAAATATAAAAGGTATCCTGAGAGATCAGAACAAAGTATTTCTTAAAATGGGAGGGGCTTTCACCACCCTCCCAATCCAGACACCAAATAATTCCTCCAAATGAACATCCCAGTTCTGCCCTCCTTCTACTCCAATACCTCCTCAATGAAAACACTCACAGACTCAGGCCAAGACACCAAATTCAGGGCTAAACTAAGAGGTTGCAATCAGAGAATACAGGCCCTGAAAAACAAGCAATAGCTCCCCCCCCACAGAGAGCCTTAGGAACCCCCAGAGAGACCCACCACCATCCACTAAAGCCCTTCTGAGTTCCCTCTAAATTGCAGACCAATTCCAGCCACAAATCCATATTCTGGTGCCATGGCCCTAAAGGCAGGTAGCAACCTTCCCTTTTCTGGAGTGGCAGACCTACAATAATGAAAAGGCCATTTTGGGAGGGGAATCGGAGACCTCAGCCACCCTACCAGCCTCAAAAGTCCCCTCACCAACAACCACAGAGGAAAAAACCCTCCAGTCCAGACCCTAGCAGTTCCTCCCCCTAAACAACCCAAAACCTTACCAGTCGTCCACTCCAGGAGGAAAGGAGCACCCACCTGAAAATCCAAAGGGAGAGAGATGCTTCGAATGTTCTTTTCATCCTCTGTACACTAGAGTAGAATGTGCTCTCACCACATCAGCGTCAGCTCCAAGAGAGAAAGACTGCTACTCATTGATTCCTCCATATGCTGTACCTGTAACCACGTGAGCTCTCACTGCCCCAATGTTAGTCCCACAAGCAAGCAGCATGGAGAATGAAACCCACAACTAGCGTAAAAACTTAGTGCACTCCCACTGCACTACCCCAACGCTGATTCAGACAGTGCAGACCAAGGAATTTCACTCCACAGTCCCGATGAGTATATTCAAATCACTTCGAGAAATGCAGAGGCTCCCAGAACTAAAAAAACTCTCCCTTGAATTTCGGGCCCCAGAGTAATGCTCCAAAACTGCACTGCAATATCAATAGTCTCATTGGAGGGAAAGCTAATTGCAGTTTTAAGTTTATCAACCGCAACCGCAAAAACACTGAACAAACACCACAGCTTTAGCGTTTGTGCCAATTCATAAAATTGATCAGATTTTACGGTCATTAACAATACAGGTAAAACTTAAAGCTGAAAGACCAAGCTAATCCAAATTTACTGAAAAAATATGCATCAAATCTAGGTAAATCACTTAAATACCCTAACTAACTGACAAACAATTAGAAAGTAAACAACAGTAAATACAATCTAAAAACAAGCTTAAAACAAAATTTTTGAGTTCAGAAAGTTCACACAGCTCAGGCAGCTCACACACTGCCACCATCTTGCATTGCATTCAACTGTTTCAAAGTTTTCTTTATTTTTTTGTCATAAGAAATCTCTATATAGCTATGATAGAGCAACTTCTCAGAATATATATATAAGTTTCAGTTTACATATATCACCCACACATGAATAGGAGAAGTTCAGATAGGACACTCCTTTGCTTGAGCAGGTATTTTCCTTTAGAACTTAAAAGTTTGAGCAGTCTCTTCCCTCTTTTTGTTTTTGTTTCCTTTGTTTATTAAGATTTTTTTTCCTTTATTGACTGTACTTATGCAATTTTTATACTGAACCAATTTTGTGACGTATGTACTTATTTTCTAATACTCCTTTTTCCATAGTCCAAGATGAATGCTACAGTCAAGACAGAATGTTTTTTTTTTCCCCTATTGTTTTCTTTATAATTTTTCTTCCTTTTATAATATTTTTGGCTTCTTTTTCTATCGAGGTTTTGTTTGCAGTTTTTTTTTCCTGAAAAATGTATATTCTTGCAAAAACCTGGAATGTATCATTTTCGTGAAGTATGTATTTGTTTGACATTTCCCTCAATATACACCCCTAATCTTGGAAGGGGATGCTGTCGGTTCCATTTCCATGATGAAGGATCCAGAGGCTGCAGTGGAGGAGATCACACAGCAGGCTGAGAGCTTTACCCTCCCAATCAATGAACCTAAGGAGAATACAGAGAACATTGTATGTGGAGTGGAGAACATTCACATTATGGAAGTAGTGACTGTGGAGAGCCAAGCTGAGAACTTGGCATCAGAGGACATTGACATGGGAACTATTCAAGAAGAATTTCATACAGCACAGGAGATAGTAACTTCAGAGCACATGAATATGGAAACACCCTTTATGTTGGAGGAACCATTACAGCAATGTAAATCATGGAATAAACCCAAAGAAGCAAAAAGAAGAAGGATAGAGCAGCGTCTCTTAAAGAAAGGAACACTTATTTCTGGAAATACTGGGAAAAGGACTGGAGGGATATCGAATAGGCAAACTGCCCAGAACAGACTAAAGGAGGCATTTGGCATGATTTCACAAGTTCAAATTCAAGTTTATTGTAGGAAAACTCTGTTGAGCAAGCTCATTCACAAGGAGGTCCTTTGACACAGTCAGATAGTTACAGATTGCATAATCGAAAAAACAGTACAAATTCAAGTACAGAATTATGGGCAAGTATTAACATGTTGCATAAAAATGACAATGACGTAGAAAAATACAAGTACAGAAAAAAGGTACTAAGTGCTTGTTTCGGAGTAACAAGGCAGCTAATTTCTAGGTAAGTGAGAGGAAGTAGTGAGCTAGGATTAGAACAATGATCTAGGATTTAGAAGCAGCTGCACATATGTTTTACTTTTGCTGCAACCAACCTTTTAAATAGGCTGACAGGTACAGTACCAGGAAGCTTCAGTACACCTTGGAGCTGGTTCCAGATAGTTGGGAGTATGCTCGATATGGCCCATTTGCCAAGTGAGGTGCGAGTTCTCGGTACATCGAGGAGGAGGAAGTCATTTTTCCTAAGACAGTAGATGCTATGAGAAGTAAGGAAAAGGGTTGTAAGAGAGTTTGGGGGCTTGTTCAGGAGTAGTTTAAGAGTCTAGATACCAGCATGAAGCGTACGTCTAATTGAGAGTGATGTCCAGCCAGCAGCTCGGTACAAATCGCAATGGTGGGTTCGGTAAGGTAGGTTTATCATGAACCATATGGTGTGGTGGTAGAGGATGGCTAGTTTGCTGAGTCCTGAGGCTGCTGTGGAGGAATAGCTTAGATCTCCATAGTCGAGTAATGGCAAGAAAGTAGCCTGGACCAGCCTAGTTCTGGTATCCAGTGGAAAGAGGGACTTGTTATGGAAGAAGAAACTTAGCCTAATTTTTAGTCTCTTTGCCAGATTGTCGAGGTGGTCATGAAAGAAAAGCTTGTTGTCTAGCAGCATACCAAGATATCTGAATTTGGAGGTGATTTCAAGGGGTTCACCTAGGGAGGTAGTGATGAATTCTTTGTGCATGTTTGCAAGGGAAGTGGAGGTGGTGTTTGGGGCAAAGATCACGGCCTTAGTTTTCTTGGCATTAAGGAGTAGTTTGGCATTGATTAGGTTGATTTCTAGTTGTGCAAAGTTGGCTTGGAGTACATCCATCACTTCAGCCAGTGTAGGGCCTGATGTATACAGTACAGTATCATCAGCAAAGAAATGCAGATGGGACTGGGATATATGTGTGTCAAGGTTATTGATGTACAGGGAGAAGAGGATGGGACCTAATATGGAGCCTTGTGGGACTCCCCTAACAACTGGGAAGGATGCATAAAAGAGGCCACCAGCTTTTATTTTCTGGGTCCTTCCAGATAGGTAGCTGGTAAACCACTGGGCAGCAAGGGGAGTGGAGTCTACTTTTACTAGGCTTGAGACTAACAGACTGTGGTCAACAGTGTCAAATGCTTTGCTGAGATCTAGAAATACTGCATCAGTAACTTTCTTGGAGTCCATGGCTGTGATCCATTCATTGGTTAAACTTTGGCTAGAGCAGTGACTGTACTATGGTTGGGCCAGAAGCTGGATTGTGCAGGGTTGAGGATTGAAGATGATTTAATATGGAGTTTCATTTGTGACTAAACTAGCTTTTTGAGGACTTTGGAGAGGACAGGTAAGATTGAGGTGGGCCTATAGTTGTTTAGGTCACATGGGTCCCCTGACTTAAATAATGGGAGGATGTGGGCAGATTTCCAGCAGGAGGGAACAGTGGCAGTGGTAATGGAAATAATGAATATGGGGGGGCCGTGGCTAGGGGCTTAGATGGCAGACGCTCGCTAAGGGAGCTCCTTGGGACATCAGCATTAAAGTAGTTTAAAATAGTAAACACACTTTTGGCATGACAACAGCATGGGACTATTACTTGGTACTAATGGCATCTGGCAAACAAAAAAACAAGAAAGCCAAACTGCCTTTTAATGCCCGAAATCTTCCTAAAATGATGAGATCTCCGGCCTGCAGCCAGAGAGAACACAAGGTTGAAACCACAACTGACCATCAAACTGAGGAAATGGATTCCCTAATGAAAACCTTAGCTGGAGTCCCAAACACCCTCCTGGTGATGCAACAGGAAATGAAGACAGGTTTCAGTAATATAACCTTCCAGCTGACTCACCTTCAGTCTGTGGTAACTAGCCTATTGGAGACAACGACTACACATGCTGCCCAAATCTTGGAGCTGGAACACCGCTTAGGAGAGTTGGAGTATTCACATGTGGGAGTCTCTGCGGAACAAAATGGTCTACAATCCACAATGGCAGAGCTGAAAGAATGTATTGAGGATCAAGAGAATCACTCTAGGCAATCAAATATATGCATAATAGGGTTACCGGAGGGGACTGAAGGCTGAAACCACATTCTGGGCCTTCACCAATGGGTGGTGATGCAGTTGGTATTGCCAGAAGAGTATGCGGCCTTTGAAATTGAGAGGGCCCCCACACTGAAATCAGGCGATAGGCCTCGCCAATATTTGATTAAATATTTGAGATACTTTGATAAAGAGAAAGTATTGCAAAAAGCTAAAAAGGCTGGCCCTGTTCAATATGGCAATGGAAAAGTTCAGATTTACCAGGACTACAGTAAGGAACTACAGAAGAGGAGATAACGCTTCAACTCAGTTAAAAGCCGTCTATTCTAACTGGGGTGGTCATTTGTACTCCTAAATCTGGTGAAACTGCGAGTGCAAAGAACAGGACAAAAATCATGCCTATTTAATTGTCCCAGAGATGCAGATAAGTGGCCTGTAGAGGAGCAGGAGGCCAGAGGAAATGGGGTGCCAGATGACTGAGGAAGAAAGTTTTGTAATCGGTATGAAGTAAGTGATGCAGCAGTTATTATCTACCTGTTTCCCTGGTGCTCTTATGTCCTCTAGTTACGAACACTAGCCTTTCAGAGTTATTATGGTATAAGCTGCAGATCAGAGGTTTCTCAATGTTCAGATCGGGATCTGCTTTTCAGATCTTCTGAGTTCCTCCTCCCGACTGGGCCTAGGGGCTCTGGGCTCTGGTCTCAGTGGGAGAAAAAGGAGTTTTGTTTTGCCTTGGTCAGTGCTGGGGAGTTAGATCTGGCACTCATAGATATTTTACTTTTGGTTTTGTTTGGCCTTATTCAAAAGGTAGTGGTCTTTTGAATGGGAGTGCTAAAACTTTAAGTTAATATACTGGCACCTGACTGTGCCTGGGGGTACGGGTATCAGCGGGAAGCCTTTAGATAACCAGTGGAGCCCAAGAATCATTGTACCTGAGTTTGGAACTTGAGACTAAAATATAGGCACTCTACATTACAGTTTCATAGAAGATCTGAATGGTTTGGTTGCTAGACTTGAATGTATGTTGTGTGGGCCAAAGCAGACTGCCAAATGTGATGTTTGTTTCATTTCTTGCTATAGCCCAACTTTTGAATTTTTAAGGCGCCAGGAATCTTGCTATTATTTTTTGCCTCAGTGGTAGCTAAGTAGCAAAGTTGTTGCCACAATGTTTTTTCTGCCGAATTTACTTTTAAGATGTATGTTGTTTGGATTGCAAATTATTAACCAGAACATGCTATTCTAACATTTTATTTTGGAATTGCTGACTAAGCAGAGTTTAAAAATATATAATGGTGTTCCTTTGCTATACAATCAATGGCTGTTACTTTACACCATTATTGCCTGTTCTTTGCAGTGGGAATACTGGCAGAGATGTTTCTGCCCAGGGGGGAGAGGAGGTGGATGATTATCCAACTTGGAATCTGTGGGGGTTATACCGATCAGATGAGAGAGTAATGGGGGGATGGGAGGGTTCCTGGCTTGATGATGGATCTCAGGGGGCCTGCAAGATACTATACAGCAGGGGTACCATTAATAGCTGGAAATTGGTCCCAGTGTATGTAGAGCCTTGGGTGTGACAGAATCACTGGAATGATGAACGGGGGATATCTATGAAACAAGGTGGGGGGCTTGTGGGCTTTAAAGGAAATAAAATAAGTGAAGAGGTGCAGAATTTATGCATGCTAGAAGCAAGGGGTGTGTATATTTTTGACAATTATGGCTGAAAATGTTAAGTGTGTGTGTCCTGGAATGTGAATGGGTTGAAATCAATTCTCAAGAGGCGAAAGGTTATGGGGGAAATAAGGAGGGTTAAGGCGAATATAGTTCTACTTCAGGAAACCCACTTTTCACAACCCGAGGAGCAGAAAACTGCAAAATTTATGGGGGGAATGTGGATCTCCACTACATTCTCTTCAAAGGCGTGGGGAGCTTCAATATGGATCCCAAAGGGCCTTCCAACTCAGATTATCAAACAGAAAGTAGACCAAGCAATGAGGTATTAACTGGCCAAGATCAATATAATAGGTACGGGGTATTTTTAGTGGGCTCAGTATATGCACCGAATGTTGAACATCCAGGCTTCTTTCAAAAATTGTCCCTCGACATGGCTAGCTGGGAAGGCCCTTGGATTCTTGGAAGACATTACAACCGTGTCTGGATACTATCCTGGGCAGGTCCAGCAGAACACCTATGCACAGGTCACAAAAGGCCAAAGCCCTGGAAGAACTTCAGAGGGATATTAGCTTGGTAGATGCCTGGCAACACATTCACCCAGGTGGGTGGAACTACAGTTTTTTGTCTCATGTGTACCGCACTTATGCTAGGCTCGATAGAATCTTAGTGTCTGGAGCCTTATTGGTTAGTGTAGAAGAGGCTATCTATTGCCCGATCATTATATTGGATCATGCAATTCACTTGGTTGTCTTTAGGGGGATGGGAGATCCTAGAAAAGTTGGAAATTGGAAACTGGATCCTTGCTTTTAAAAGACCAGAACTATATACAGTATATGAAGGGCAGTATAAAGGAATACCTCCTCTTTAATAGAAGGAATGATACTGCCCACAAAGTTCGATGGGAAGCTCTTAAGGCGTATATACAAGGTGAAACTATAACATATGCCTCACATTGGTGTAAGCTGGAGACACAAGAGCTGACTAGGTTGAGGGTAAAGGTGGATGCACTTGAGAATGCTCACAAACAGAACCCCACTAGGCCCCTTTACAACGTCCTCCAGAAAATGAAATGGAAGTTCAATACGCTTTCGAGTGCTCAACAGGAGCCTTCCATATTGCTTACTAATGCTGGGACATATTATGATGGCGATGGAGCTGGGAAACTGCTGGCCTGGCAGTTAAAGCATAAAGAAGCTGAAAGAAATATATGTCAAATATGTACAGAAAATGGGACACTAGTTCAAGGGACGGAGGAAATAGGTAAAGCATTTGGTGATTTTGATGCACAATTATATACCACTGAGCATAACCCATGTCAAGCTGATTTTGACCAATTTTTCCATGGTGTCTCCCTTACTAGAATTCCAGATGAGGTTAAGAATGATCTTGACTCCCTCCTATCTAAACAGGAAATTATTGCCGCCCTCAGGACTTTGAAGAGTGATAAAGCCCCTGGCCCAGATGGCCTACCAATTGACTTCTTTAAACAATTTCAGGCCCTTTGTATTGATCCTATGTTTAATATGATCTTAGAAGGTTTGGAAAAGGGAGAGTTGCCCCCTTTCACGTGGTCCACCATGATCATGGTTCTACCCAAACCGGGGAAAGACCCAACTAAATGCATATCTTATAGGCCAATTTTGCTACTCACGGCAGACTATAAGATTGTGGCTAAGGCCCTAGCTGCTAGACTAGAGCCTGTACTCCCCGAAGTGATACACCCGGATCAATCCAGCTTTGTTAAGGCAGATATGGGAAGCATAATGTTAGATGCACCCTAAACATTATTTACAAATGGGGAAAGTTTAAGCAAACTCATGGGGCAGTGGTGGGTGCGTTAGATGCTGAGAAGGCATTTGACTGTGTGGAATGGGGGTACTTATTTGAAGTTCTGAAAAGGTTTGGGATTGGCCTGATATTTTGCTCATGGATAAGAACACTCTACACCCACCCATGAGCTCAAGTTCTGGTCAATGGCACTGTTACTGCACTGTTCCACCTGGGCAGTGGCACATGACAGGTGTGTCCACTATCCCCCCTGCTATATGTGTTATTTTTAGAACCACTGGGTGCGGCATTAAGATCACATCCAGGCATAAGGGGTTTGTGGGGGCAGGGCATAAAGTGGCAATGTATGCTGATGATCAACTTTTATACATGTAGTGCCAGCTCTAGACTTACCTTTAGTGCATGACTTACTTGTATCTTTGGCCAACTTTCAGGGCACCATGTTAACTGGACCAAAAGTGAATTGCTTATGATTGGGCTACTAAATAGGTCTCAATTGATAGCAAACTTTGGGGGGGGGGGTTGCAATTAGTGGACACCATAAAATACCTAGGTATTCAAATTTCAGCAGCTTCTAGTAGCCTATATGCCCTGAATTTTACTCCGCTGATGGAGAAGCTTATGGAGGACTGTGAGCACTGGAATGTGCATCCATTATCCATGATTGGGAGAGTGGGGGTGGTCAAAATGACCATGCTGCCGTGAATTTTATATCTATATCAGTCTCTCCCTATTAGAATTCCCCTGAAACATTTTAAACAATTTGATACCCTTACCACTCAGTTTATATGGAAAAGTGGGAGGATTAAAGTAAAACACACCATTCTTCAACTCCTTCCTCGAGAAGGGTATATGGGTATACCAAATTTTAGAAGTTATTACTGGGAAGCACAACTAGCCTATTTCCCCAGTAAAGAGCAAGAAGTAAGTTACAATGGCTAAGAATTGAAGAAGACAAGTTAAATGGCAATCTCAAAAACGACCTTAGTGGATGCGCTGGTGAATTTGGGGAAAGCCTACAATGAAATCCATTTACTAAAAACACAATGCAGATGTGGATAACTGCTCACCAATGTATAGGATACAAAAACAAAAGATCTCCAAATTTGAGTTTGCTAAGTGTCATGCGAGACGAAATGCATTGTGCTCCAATAGTGATACAATGAATTTTGGCCTGGAGAAAAATGGGATTAGTAACAGTCAATCAAATGTATGATAGAGGAACTTTAAAACATTTTGGAACTCTTTGTAAGGAGTTGGGGATACTAGCAGGAGATTTCTTCTTATTTCTAAGACTACAGCAAAAATGTGGATAATCACTCGCACAAGAGTGTGAATGATCAGAGCCCTCACCCTTAAAAGAAGAGCTATTTAGGCCACAACCTGAGCAGGGGTTCCCCTCAGTTTATTATAGTACAATTCAAGGGTCCCTTCAGAAGAAACAGCACAACAACAGTAAATCTAGATGGAGTGAAGATATATTGATACCAATGGATAAGCTTACTTGGAAATATGCTTGTGAACATTATGTGAAAATAAGCTTCATCGAATACAGTTTAATTTTTTTGTAGTGCATATTTAACTCCCATGAGATTGCATGAAATGGATAGTTCCAGAGCTGACCAATGTCCTAAGTGCCAAGTTGAAAGTGTAGACTTTATTCATCTGGCTTTAGCTTGCCCTAAGGTTGCCCAATTCTGGCATGCTATACATTCAATAATGAGTGGCGTGTTGGGGTACCCCTTGTCTAAGTCCCCTCTAGAATTATTATTGAGAGTGGATACCTTCCCCAGAGTATCCAAACTGGCAAGGTCTCTTTGGTCCTTAGCCCTTATCAATGCGAGAAGAAGAATAGCCCAGATGTGGCTATCCCCAACACCTCCGTCAGTTACAAGATGGGCAAGTAATATGAGGGCTTGCATGGCACTAGAAAGGGCACAAAGCAATGCTCAGGGCCACCCCAATGAATGTTATCATATTTGGGCACCCCTACTTGTAGCAGTGGAATCTGGAAGCTTCCCCATTTGAACAAAATATGCTCATAGGGTGAAGGGACATAGTATGATATTGTATTAAATGAAAAATGCCAAAGTGACAATTTGTAAACTGTTCAATATGCTGTGGGTAATGTGAGAACCCATGTCATTTACTCTGAAACAAACTGGTATTTATTAATTGTACTGATATACGGAGTATGTGAAGCATAGCTTGCCCTAAATGGTTGTTTTCCTAAATAGGACCTCTCTCTATACTCTGATAGATGCTCGGTCAAAATATGAAAACGTGACCTAAAGATTTATATCCAGGACTTTTACACACTGGCAACCGCTATAAATGTATTGTATGTAATGCCATCCACTATGCCTATTGCTTCTAATGTTGTTGTAATATGCAACGAACTGCACTTGATGTATCAAATGTCATGTATTTGAAATGTGTGATTCATGCACTTCTGCTCTTTAATAAAATAATTGGAAAAAAAAAGATTGAATATGTGGATGATAGGGGCAGTGAGGTTAAGATAGCCTAGTTTAGGAAAAAAGGTTCTAGACCAGTGTCCCCTGCACTTTTTTGAATGTCTATGTTAAGAAGTGAATCTTTGACTTCTTTATAGCTAAGTGGGAACAACTGGAGTGAGTGGGTCGAAGTTTGTGAGTCAATATTATTACAGTCTTGGTTGCTACCACAGGCTGCATAAGGCAAAGAGTCAAAAGCTAGGCCACAAGAGGAGATGGAGACAGATTAGACACCAGAATCGGCACTTAGAAATGTCAGCTGAAAACAGGATAGTACTGGCAAGTGGATCACAGACCCTGAATATGAATTTGATGTACCAAGTGGATGATCCCAGTATGCAAACAGTCAGATAGGTATGGCAACTATTGAACGAAATAAAAAAACTATACCTTATGAATGGAGCTCTGACATCTGGTTGGGTCAGCAGAGTGGTGAGACAAGCACAGACATAAGAGGAACATTAGGTGGTTTAAATGCACAACTGAGTGTGGGGTACAAGAATATTAAAAGTACAAACTCTGGAAATTTTGGAAGCAGACAAAATGGTAGGCTCACAAGATGAAAGCAATGCCACACAGATAAAAGGAAAGGGATATGTAAAGGAACAGACAACCAAACTGCCTAGACAGAGTAAAGAAAGAACACAGAGTAAAGAAACAGATGGGGGTACTGCAGATGTATTGGGATTAGAGACAAAAACACAGAGGAGAGAAACACTATACCTAATGCTGACAGAGAGTTGCTAGATAATTCAACTGAGATGGCTCATGGGCACAGACAAGAAGAACATCAGCAAACAGATTTGGGGGAGGAGGAAGTACACACTGAAACAAAGACAAAACAGGACCAAAACCACAAAGACCACCACCTAGATCTGTGGACCTATTTATTGGATTAACTTCTATACTTAGGCAAAATGTAGTATGCATTAGGTACAAATGAGTTTTAAAATCGCAACCTAATAGAGAATATGTGGGGAAAAAGTTAAAGAGACTCTGAATTTCATTCCAGCAGATGTCCATGCACTGATACACATCTCGGGTGAAGACAATTTTATACATCACATGGACTAGAACTTTTCTGGACAAAATATAATCAAAGCAAATATTCCCCCTCTGTGTACATAATTTATGGTGATTCCCCTAACAAAGCCTGAAGTTAAGAAAATGACTGTAATGTTTCAGACTGAGGGGGTAAATGTGGAAGATATTCATCATTGGTTGCTGAAGAGGTGTGATGTTTTAAGTGTCCCTGAACCAATAATTGACTCTGAAGCCTTTTGGACAGGAGGGTGGCATTTTAAAATCAAACTGAGACAAAATGATGTTGGTATCAGTAATCTTCCCAATTCTTTTTTTTATAGTGAAGGAACTAGGGGTGTGTTTTTATGCAAGCCAGCCCAAGGTCTACTATAAATGTAGGGAAAGAGTGCACTTGGCCAGTACCTGTGATAAACAGAGATGTATTCTATGTGAAGAATATTATCATTTAAGTATTTATATGTACAAATGCAGCCAGATGTGACCTGTGTGAGGCCCCAGGACATGTCTTTTAAAAGTGTCCATGGGAAGCTCACAACTGACCTGATAAAGTGGACCAAGATGCATTAATCAAGCAGGCTCAAAGAAAAACTGCTTTGAGACATGTAGAAGACCATGGCCAAACAATCACCTTAGATAGCACCAAAACAGTGGCAGCTGATGATGAGACCTGTAAAACCACTGAGGATACACAAGAACACACAGATGAAGAGGGACTAGAAGATGGACAACGACTGGGACAATAGGATCAAGAAGTATGCATGGAGGAACAAGAGGAGCTGAAAAGCACTAAGACACCACCCTCTCAAAAAGAAGGAATATCTTTGCCTTCCAGAAAAGCACAGCAAGATAAACAGACTATGCCCCCCTCCACCCCAAGAGTGGAAAACTCTGATTACAAGGAGGAGTACCAGACTTAAATCAACACAGATGGATATACAGCTGGATAATAGGTTTGAAGCCTTAGTAAGCAAGAAAATCTGGGGCAGGGCAGATACTGAAGGAACTAATTCAGACATCCACAAAATCATTGCCAATTTTACAGAAAAGGATGGCAGGAAAAAAAGGAAGAAATACATTAGGAAGGGAAAGATTGATGAGAATAGGAGACTGAAATGCTGACATTTCTGTTTTCCTACTATAAATTGTTATAGTTATATAGTTATAGATAGTCACCTTGAATGTGTGTATCATTAAGAATGGGGTTAAAAGAAAGGCAGTATTGTCCTTACTAGAACAACTGCATTTCGATGTTATATTATTACAGGAAATGTGGATGTCAAACAGATTTATTTGATAATGGTGAATCCCTTACAGCGTGGCACACAAACCACTACTAAAACATCGCCCGATACAGAAGGGCAACCTTAAAAACAATGACCACTGCAAGCAACAATGATCCTCAGTTGTTTAACGAATGGCAATTCAATATCCCAAGCCCCGAATTAATTATAGTTGTCTCCAGGGTGGGGGAGGAGTAGAACTTAAAAACAAAATTCTACATCCTACTCTAGGACCTGAACATGGGTCCACTGGCTCTGCAGGTGGTAGCTCTAGCCACTGTGCCAAATGGCCTGCTTGGCATGGTTTGGCCACACACCTCCCTATATCCTGGTATAGTAAATGTAGTTCACTACTAAACTCACTACACAGGATCTTTCACTCTGTCTCAGTGGTTGCCCTGCACACAAGCAGTATTATTGAGTCACTCAAAAATACACACCCATATAGGGTGATACCATGTCAGACACCTTTAGTTTATCCCAACATAAAAAACTGGGTGTGGGGACCATCATAGTGGTCTTTTGAGTTGGGCAAAGCTGATGGGGTGGGAATGCTATTTAAGGGAACACATTTTACTTTACAGAAGCTGACAGATGCCATGCCAGGGAGATTATTGATTTTGGATGGCACATAGGCAGGACAAGCCTGTAGGTATATAAATGTATATGCACCACAGATTAAATCTGATAATGTGGACTTAATTGGGAAACTGCAACCCTTTTTAGCCACTGCTAGACAAGTTTATTGGGAGGGGGGTGACTTTAACTCTTCTATAGATATAGATAAAAGGACCATAGCAGAGAAGAAAGTTTATTGTGATACTAATGCTTTACTACCTTGTTTAAACACAGCAGGCCCATCAGATGCTTATGCAATTAGAAAGACAAATACAGAATATTCATATACTAGAGGTCCACTTGTAACCAGGACTGATTATTGGTTTGTATCTCCTAATGTGCTGGTACAGGAAATAGGAACAATTCCTGAATAACTTTTGGGCCATCTGACGGTTAAAATGGTAGTATGGAAAAATCAAAATTCTTACTCTAAACATTGGAGATGAAGATTGAACACTGCAGTTTTAACTGATATTAAAGTACATCAAGAAATCTGGAAGTTACTGATAGTGAGAAAGTCAGTATTTTGTCTTTATGATACAGCAGGGCAATGGTGGGAAGATACAAAAGAAAGTATCAGGCCTGGTTTAAAAAGTATGGAGCAAAAGTTCAACATGAGAAATTTTTGAAGTATCTTACAATAAGACATCAGTTGCAATACATTTGTTCTCTAGTCAATAGTACATTGGGAGATCATTTAGCTCAAATTAAACATTTGAAAGACCAAATGAAGACGTACTGTAGCAATATGATAGAGCTCCCACAATAATGGCAGAATTTACTTATGGAATGTTAAAAACACCAGCTAGGGATCCATGTGTGACCTGCAAGGCAAAAGTAGATATTACAAACAATAAAGAATTAAAAGATGCATATGGTAAAAAATAAACCACATGAATTAGAGACTATTTCCGACAATATTTGGATTCACTGAATGATAAGCATGGAAGTCATGTTAGTTTTTCCACTTAGAACCAATTAAAATTGAACTGTTGGAAACAGATAAAAGGAAGTTAGAAAAACCTATTACAAAAACAGCAATTACAGACGTCATAAACAAACTGAGGAGGAATGTATCACCAGGATGGGATGTGCTGGCAAAGGAATTTTATCAAATATTTTAAAAAAACTGATAGATATGCTCCTTCTAGTGAAATAACAGAAAAAATGATTGTTGAAAAATGTTTTTCTAAGGGACTTTTAGGATTTGTTTTATAAATCAGGAGTCAAAACCTTCCACAAAATTGGAGGCCAATCTGCCTACTGAACACAGGAAAATATTTGGGAACATCTTACATAAAATAATACAACTGAATTTAGACTTGTAGGGTACCTGGGATAAAATGCAAGGAAATTTATTTTTAACCCTTACACTGCCAAGGTTTTTCTGAAAATTGCATATCCCTGCTGCCAGAGGTTTTTTCACTGGGTTTGTACACTTATCGGTTATGACGTTATTACATAATTTTTCTTAATTCCCTGGAAACTTTTTTTGTCAGGATAGTAAGAAACTAACACAACTATAATTCAAAGTGAAAATATAACTTTTCCAACAAAGACATTTGGAGATATATATGTTTATTTAGTGAAATTTTGATTGTTTTTGCGAATTTGTATTTGCAAAAAATATTGAAGTTTGTAAAAACGTTAAAATCGGTTGCATCACTGATAAAAATTATTGTCTAAAATGTAACTAATTTTCACTTTCAGGCTACAAATTATTTATATAAACACAAATTTCACATTGGTTTCTCACCTACAGATTATGAGAGTGACCAGAATGGACCACCAATGGTAGGGCCATTCTGGCCTATGGGGGGGCACCTATTGGATTATGGGGTACACGTCACAAAATCCAGTAAGAAAAAGTAAGTAGCCTGTTTCACATGATAGAAGTGAATGAGTAAAATCAAGGGCCAGATTGCACTTAGAGCTACCTACCCATGGTCACATGACCAAAAAACCAGATGGCTGACACCATTCAGCCATTTTCTGTCAATCAAAATGCTTGTGACTCATTTATTGAGATCATTAGATCTTAAAAGTGGTAAATGTCAATAGATTACACCCTTTCTTATGGCAGCAGTGGCTTGGATGAAATTTCTGATCCTAATTTCACATTATAGACCCACTTGCAGATTCTTGAGGTGCCATGCCCAACCACCCCTGGTATGTCCATGCTGGCCAATGGGGTGACCACCTATTACATTATGGGGTGCCTGCCAATAAATTCAAAAGGAAAAGTAAAAGTAGCTTTTTACATGGCCGGGAAGTGAATGAGTAAATCAAGGCCCAGACTGTACCCATAGCTACATCCCCTAGGTCACATGACCAAAAACAAGATGGCGGCTACCGTTCAATCATTTTCTGTATCAAACTGCTTCTGTTACACATTTGTAGGGATAACTACATTATACAAGTGATAAATGTCAATGGATTACACCTTTTCTTACATCTGTTGGGGCTTGGATGAATTTTCTGATCCCTAATTTCACATTACAGACCCACCTGCAGATAGCCGGGTTGCCATATCCAACCACCCATGGTATGTCCATGCTGGCCAATGGGGTGTCCACCTATTGCATTATGGGGTGCATGCCAATAAATTAAAAAGTAAAAGTAAAAATTAGTCCGTTTTACATGACAGGGAAGTGAATGAGTAAATCAAAGCCCAGATTGTATCCATATCTACATCCCTTGGGTCACATGACCAAAAACAAGATGGCAGGTACCGTTTCATCACTTTCTGTATCAAACTGCCTATCTTACACATTTATTGTGATAACTACATTATAAAAGTGGTAAATGTCAATGGATTACACCCTTTCTTACATCTGCTGGGGCTTGGATGAAATTTATGATTACTAATTTTACTTTATAGACCCACCAGCATATAGCTGGGGTGCCATACCCAACCACCCCTGGTATACCCATGCTGACCAATGGGGTGTCCACCTATTGAATTATGGGTTACATACCAATAAATTGAGAAAGGAAAAGTAAGATGTAGCCTGTTTTACATGACGAGGAAGTGAACGAGTAAATCAAGGCACAGACTGTACCCATAGCTACATCCCCTGGGTCACATGACCAAAAACAAGATGGCTGACACCATTCAAACATTTTCTGTATCAAACTACTTCTGTTACACATTTGTAGGGATAACAACATTATAAAATTGGTAAATGTCAATGGATTACACATTTTCTTACATCTGCAGGGGCTTGGATGAATTTTCTGATCCTAATTTCACATTACAGACTCACTTGCAGATAGCGAGGGTGCCATACCCAACCATCCTGAGTATGTCCATGTTGGCCAAGGGGTGACCAGCTATTACATTATGGGGTGCCTGCCAATAAATTCAAAAGAAAAAGTAAAAGTAGCTTGTTTTACATGGCATGGAAGTGAATGAGTAAATCAAGGCCCAGACTGTACCCATAGCTACATCCCCTGGGTCACATGACCAAAAACAAGTTGGCGGCTACCGTTCAATCATTTTCTGTATCAAACTGCTTCTGTTACAATTTGTAGGGATAACTACATTATAAAAGTGGTAAATGTCAATGGATTACACCTTTTCTTACATCTGTTGGGGCTTGGATGAATTTTCTGATCCCTAATTTCACATTACAGACCCATCTGCAGATAGCCGGGTTGCCATACCCAACCACCCATGGTATGCCCATGCTGGCCAATGGGGTGTCCACCTATTGCATTATGGGGTGCATGCCAATAAATTCAAAAAGTAAAAGTAAAAAGTACTCTGTTTTACATGACAGGGAAGTGAATGAGTAAATCAAAGCCCAGATTGTACCCATAGCTACATCCCCTGGGTCACATGACCAAAAACAAGATGGCAGCTACCGTTTCATCATTTTTCTGTATCAAACTGCCTATCTTACACATTTATTGTGATAACTACATTATAAAAGCAGGGTTTTAAATAATTGATTAGCAGTTTTTTTCTTGGGACTATGCTAACTGTACAGAAAGTATTTATATAGATTTTCTAGAAGTGCTGTGTTTGTTAAACACAGTGAGGCAAGAGTTATGCATATTCACAAAGATTTAGCACTTTTATGAGCAAAACGCTAATCAATTTTTAGAGTTAAATAAATCCCTGTAAAAGTGGTAAATGTCAATGGATTACACCTTTTCTTACATCTGCTGGGGCTTGGATGAAATTTATGATCACTAATTTTACTTTATAGATCCACCAGCTTATAACTGGGGTGGCATACCCATCCACCCCTGGTATACCCATGCTGACCAATGGGGTGTCCACCTATTGCATTATGGGTTACATACCAATAAATTGAGAAAGGAAAAGTAAGATGTAGCCTGTTTTACATGACGGGGAAGTGAATGAGTAAATCAAGGCACAGACTGTACCCATAGCTACATCCCCTGGGTCACATGACCAAAAACAAGATGGCTGACACCATTCAAACATTTTCTGTATCAAACTGCTTCTGTTACACGTTTGTAGGGATAACAACATTATAAAAGTGATAAATGTCAATGGATTACACATTTTCTTACATCTGCAGGGACTTGGATGAATTTTCTGATCCATAATTTCACATTACAGACCCACTTGCAGATAGCCGGGGTGCCATAACCAACCACCCCTGGTTAGCCCATGCTGGCCAATGGGGTGTCCACCTATTGCATTATGGGGTGCATGCCAATAAATTCAAAAAGTAAAAGTAAAAAGTAGCCCATTTTACATGACAGAGAAGTGAATGAGTAAATCAAGGCCCAGACTGTACCCTCAGCTACATCCCCTGGGTTACATGACGAAAAACAAGATGGCGGCTACTGTTCAATCATTTTCTGTATCAAACTGGTTCTGTTACACATCTATTATGATAACTACATTATAAAAGTGGTAAATGTCAATGGATTACACCTTTTCTTACATCTGCCGGGGCTTGGATGAAATTTATGATCACTAATTTTACTTTATAGACCCACCAGCAAACAGCTGAGGTGCCATACCCAACCACCCCAGGTATACCCATGCTGACCAATGGGCAGTCCACCTATTGCATTTTGGGTTACATTCCAATAAATTGAGAAAGGAAAAGTAAGACGTAGCCTGTTTTACATGGCGTGGAAGTGAATGAGTAAATCAAGGCCCAGACTGTACCCATAGCTACATCCCCTGGGTCACATGACCAAAAACAAGCTGGTGGCTACCGTTCAATCATTTTCTGTATCAAACTGCTTCTGTTACAATTTGTAGGGATAACTACATTATAAAAGTGATAAATGTCAATGGATTACACCTTTTCTTACATCTGTTGGGGCTTGGATGAATTTTCTGATCCCTAATTTTACATTACAGACCCACCTACAGATAGCCGGGTTGCCATACCCAACCACCCATGGTATGCCCATGCTGGCCAAAGGGGTGTCCACCTATTGCATTATGGGGTGCATGCCAATAAATTCAAAAAGTAAAAGTAAAAAGCAGTCTGTTTTACATGACAGGGAAGTGAATGAGTAAATCAAAGCCCAGATTGTACCCATAGATACATCCCCTGGGTCACATGACCAAAAACAAAATGGCAGCTACTGTTTCATCATTTTCTGTATCAAACTGCCTATCTTACACATTTATTGTGATAACTACATTATAAAAGCAGGGTTTTAAATAATTGATTAGCAGTTTTTTCCTTGGGACTATGCTAACTGTACAGAAAGTATTTATATAGATTTTCTAGAAGTGCTGTGTTTGTTAAACACAGTGAGGCAAGAGTTATGCATATTCACAAAGATTTAGCACTTTTATGAGCAAAACGCTAATCAATTTTTAGAGTTAAATAAATCCCTGTAAAAGTGGTAAATGTCAATGGATTACACCTTTTCTTACATCTGCTGGGGCTTGGATGGAAATTTATGATCACTAATTTTACTTTATAGATCCACCAGCTTATAACGTGCCATACCCAACCACCCCTGGTATACCATGCTGACCAATGGGGTGTCCACCTATTGCATTATGGGTTACATACCAATAAATTGAGAAAGGAAAAGTAAGATGTAGCATGTTTTACATGACGGGAAGTGAATGAGTAAATCAAGGCACAGACTGTACCCATAGCTACATCCCTGGGTCACATGACTAAAAACAAGATGGCTGACACCATTCAAACATTTTCTGTATCAAACTGCTTCTGTTACACGTTTGTAGGATAACAACATTATAAAAGTGATAAATGTCAATGGATTAAACATTTTCTTACATCTGCAGGGACTTGGATGAATTTTCTGATCCATAATTTCACATTACAGACCCACTTGCAGATAGCAGTGCAAAACCAACCACCCTGTTAACCCATGCTGGCCAATGGGGTGTCCACCTATTGCATTACGGGGTGCATGCCAATAAATTCAAAAAGTAAAAGTAAAAAATAGCCCATTTTACATGACAGAGACATGAATGAGTAAATCAAGGCCCAGACTGTACCCTCAGCTACATCCTCTGGGTTACATGACCAAAAACAAGATGGCGGCTACTGTTCAATCATTTTCTGATCCAAATGGTTCTGTTACACATCTATTGTGATAACTACATTATAAAAGTGGTAAATGTCAATGGATTAACCTTTTCTTACATCTGCCGGGGCTTGGATGAAATTTATGATCACTAATTTTACTTTATAGACCCACCAGCATATAGCTGGGGTGCCATACCCAACCACCCCTGGTATACCCATGCTGACCAATGGGGAGTCCACCTATTGCATTTTGGGTTACATTCCAATTAATTGAGAAAGGAAAAGTAAGACGTAGCCTGTTTAACATGACGGGGAAGTGAATGAGTAAATCAAGGCACAGACTGTACACATAGCTACATCCCCTGGGTCACATGACCAAAAACAAGATGGCTGACACCATTCAAACATTTTCTGTATCAAACTGCTTCTGTTACATGTTTGTAGGGATAACAACATTATAAAATTGGTAAATGTCAATGGATTACACATTTTCGTACATCTGCAGGGGCTTGGATGAATTTTCTGATCCCTAATTTCACATTACAGACCCACTTGCAGATAGCCGGGGTGCCATAACTAACCACCCCTGGTATGCCCATGCTGGCCAATGGGGTGTCCACCTACTGCATTATGGGGTGCATGCCAATAAATTCAAAAAGTAAAAAGTAGCCCGTTTTACATGGCAGAGAAGTGAATGAGTAAATCAAGGCCCAGACTGTAACCATATCTACATCCCCTGGGTCACATGACCAAAAACAAAATGGCAGCTACCATTTGATAATTTTCTATATCAAACTGCTTCTGTTACATGTTTGTAGGGATAACTACATTATAAAACTGGTAAATCTCAATGGATTACAACTTTTCTTACATCTGCAGGGGCTTGGATGAAATTTCTGATCCCTAATTTTGCATTACAGACCCATCTGCAGATAGCTGGGGTGCCATACCAACCACCCTAGTATGTCCATGCTGGCCAACGGGGTGTCCACCTATTGCATTATGGGGTGCATGCCAATAAATTCAAAAAGTAAAAGTAAAAAGTAGCCTGTTTTATATGACAGGGAAGTGAATGAGTAAATCAAAGACCAGACTGTACCCATAGCTACATACCCTGGGTCACATGACCAAAAATAAGATGGCAGCTTCCGTTCCATCATTTTCTGTATCAAACTGCTTCTGTTAAACATGTATTGTGATAAGTACATTATAAAAGAGGTAACTCTCAATGGATTAGAACTTTTCTTACATCTGCTGTGGCGTGGATGATTTTTCTGATCCCTAATTTCACATTACAGACCCACCTGCAGATAGCTGGGTAGCCATACCCAACCACCCATGGTATGCCCATGCTGGCCAATGGGGTGTCCATCTATTGCATTATGGGGTGCATGTCAATAAATTCAAAAAGTAAAAGTAAAATGTAGTCCGTTTTACATGACAGGGAAGTGAATGAGTAAATCAAGGCCCAGATTGTACCCATAGCTACATCCTCTGTGTCACAGGACCAAAAACAAGGTGGCGGCTACCGTTCCATCATTTTCTGTATCAAACTGCTTCTGTTACACATTTATTGTGATAACTACATTATGAAAGTGGTAAATGTCAATGTATTACAACTTTTCTTACATCTGCAGGGGCTTGGATGAAATTTATGATCACTAATTTCACATTATAGACCCACTAGCATATAGCTGGGGTGCCATACCCAACCACCCCTGGTATACCCATGCTGACCAATGGGGTGTCCACCTATTGCATTATGGGTTACATACCAATAAACTGAGAAAGGAAAAGTAAGATGTATCCTGCTTTACATGAAGGGGAAGTGAATGAGTAAATCAAAGACCAGACTGTACCCATAGCTACATCCCCTGGGTCACATGACCAAAAACAAGATGGTGGATACCTGTTCAATCATTTTCTGTATCAAACTGCTTCTGCTACACATTTATTGTGATAACTACATTATAAAAGTGGTAAATGTCAATGGATTACACCTTTTCTTACATCTGCAGGTGCTTGGATGAATTTTCTGATCCCTAATTTCATATACAGACCCATTTGCAAATAGTCAGGGTGCTATATCCAACCACCCTGGTATGTCCATGCTGGCAATGGGTGTCCACCTATTGCATTATGGGGTGCATGCCAATAAATTCAAAAAGTAAAAGTAAAAGTAACCCATTTTACATGACAGGAAGTGAATGAGTAAATCAAGGCTCAGACTGTACCCATATCTACATCCCTGGGTCACATGACCAAAAACAAGATGGCTAGACACCATTTAAACATTTTCTGTATCAAACTGCTTCTGTTACATGTTTGTAGGATAACAACATTATAAAATTGGTAAATGTCAATGGATTACACATTTTGTACATCTGCAGGGCTTGGATGAATTTTCTGATCCCTAATTTCACATTACAGACCCACTTGCAGATAGCCGGGTGCTATAACTAACCACCCTGGTATGCCCATGCTGGCCAATGGGGTGTCCACCTATTGCATTATGGGGTGCATGTCAATAAATTCAAAAAGTAAAAGTAGCCCGTTTTACATGGCAGAGAAGTGAATGAGTAAATCAAGGCCCAGACTGTAACCATATCTACATCCCTGATTCACATGACCAAAAGCAAATGGCAGCTACCATTTGATAATTTTCTATATCAAACTGCTTCTGTTACATGTTTGTAGGGATAACTACATTATAAACTGGTAAATCTCAATGGATTACAACTTTTCTTGCATCTGCAGGGGCTTGATGAAATTTCTGATCCCTAATTGCATTACAGACCCCTGTCTGCAGATGGCTGAGATACCATACCCAACCACCCTGGTATGTCCATGCTGTGGTCAGGGGTGTCCACCTATTGCATTATGGGGTGCATGCCAATAAATTCAAAAAGTAAAAGTAAAAAGTAGCCTGTTTTATATGACAGGGAAGTGAATGAGTAAATCAAAGACCAGACTGTACCCATAGCTACATACCCTGGGTCACATGACCAAAAATAAGATGGCAGCTTCTGTTCCATCATTTTCTGTATCAGACTGCTTCTGTTAAACATGTATTGTGATAAGTACATTATAAAAGAGGTAACTCTCAATGGATTAGAACTTTTCTTACATCTGCAGGGGCTTGGATGAAATTTATGACCACTAATTTCACATTATAGACCCACTAGCATATAGCTGGGGTGCCATACCCAACCACCCCTGGTATACCCATGCTGACCAATGGGGTGTCCACCTATTGCATTATGGGTTACATACCAATAAACTGAGAAAGGAAAAGTAAGATGTATCCTGTTTTACATGAAGGGGAAGTGAATGAGTAAATCAAAGACCAGACTGTACCCATAGCTACATCCCCTGGGTCACATGACCAAAAACAAGATGGTGGATACCGTTCAATCATTTTCTGTATCAAACTGCTTCTGCTACACATTTATTGTGATAACTACATTATAAAAGTGGTAAATGTCAATGGATTACACCTTTTCTTACATCTGCAGGTGCTTGGATGAATTTTCTGGTCCCTAATTTCACATTACAGACCCATTTGCAAATAGTCAGGGTGCCATATCCAACCACCCCTGGTATGTCCATGCTGGCCAATGGGGTGTCCACCTATTGCATTATGGGGTGCATGCCAATAAATTCAAAAAGTAAAAGTAAAAAGTAACCCATTTTACATGACAGGGAAGTGAATGAGTAAATCAAGGCTCAGACTGTACCCATATCTACATCCCCTGGGTCACATGACCAAAAACAAGATGGCGGCTACCATTTGATCATTTTCTGTATCAAACTGCTTCTGTTATGTGTTTGTAGGGATAACTACATTCTAAAAGTGGTAAATCTCGGTGGATTACAACTTTTCTTACATCTGTAGGGGCTTGGATGAAATTTCAGATCCTTAATTTTTCATTACAGACCTAACTGCAGATAGCCGGGGGGCCATACCCAACCACCCATGGTATGTCCATGCTGGTCAACAGGATGTCCACCTATTGCATTATGGGGTGCATGCCAATAAATTCAAAAAGTAAAAGTAAAAAGTCGCCCATTTTACGTGACAGGGAAGTGAATGAGTAAATCAAGAATCAGACTGTACCCATATCTACATCCCTTGGGTCACAGGACCAAACATCAGATGGCAGCTTCTGTTCCATCATTTTCTGTATCAAACTGCTTCTGTTACACATGTATTGTGATAACTACATTATAAAAGAGGTAAATCTCAATGGATTACAACTTTTCTTACATCTGCAGGGGCTTGGATGATTTTCTGATCCTTAATTTTCATTACAGACCCACATGCAGATAGCCAGGTGCTACACCAACCTCCCATGGTATGTCCATACAATGGGTGTCCACATATTGCATTATGGGGCCGCTAATAAATTCAAAAAGTAAAGTAAAAGTAGCCTGTTTTACATGACAGGAAGTGAATGAGTAAATCAATGCCCAGAATGTACCCAAAGCTATATCCCTGTCACATGACCAAAAACAAGATGGTGGCTACTGCTCAATCTTTTCTGTATCAAACTGCTTCTGTTACATGTTTGTAGGGATAGCTACATTATAAAAGTGGTAAATGTCAATGGATTACACCTTTCTTACATCTGTCAGGCTGGATGAATTTTCTGATCCTGAATTTCACATTACAGACCCACTTCTGCAGATAGCCAGGGTGCCATACCTAACCACCCATGGTATGCCCATGTTGGCCAATGGGCATCCACCTATTGCATTATGGGGTGCATGCCAATAAATTAAAAAATTAAAAGTAAAAGTAGCCAGTTTTACATGACAGGAAGAGAATGAGTAAATTAAGGCCCAGACTGTACCCATAGCTACATCCCCTGCATCACAAGACCAAAAACAAGATGGTGGCTACCGTTCAATCATTTTTTTGTATCAAACTGCTTCTGTTACACATTTATTGTGATAACTACATTTTAAAAGTGGTAAATGTCAATGGATTACACATTTTCTTACATCTGCAGGGGCTTGGATGAAATTTATAATCACTAATTTCACATTATAGATCCACCACCATATAGCGGAGTGCCACACCTATTCACCTAAGGAAGGCCATGCTGGCACAGAGTACACTATTGCATTATGGGTTACATACAAATAAATTCAGAAAGTAAAAGTAAGATGTAGCCTGTTTTACATGACAGGAAGCAAATGAGTAAATCAAGGCCCAGACTGTACCCATATCTACATCCCCTTGATCACATGACCAAAATAAGATGGCATGCTACTGTCTCAATCATTTTCTGTCAAACTGCTTCTGTTACACATTTGTAGGGATAACTATATTATAAAAGGGTAAATGTCAAGGCATTACACCTTTCTTACATCTTCAGGGGCTTGATGAAATTTCTGATCCCTAATTTCTCATTACAGACCCAACTGCAGATAGAAGGGTGCCATATCAACCACCTATGGTATGCCCATTCATGTCAATGGGGTGTCCACCTATTGCATTATGAGGTGTGCCAATAAATTCAAAAGGAAAAGTAAAAAGCAGCTTGTTTTACATGTTAGGGAAGTGAATAAGTAAATGAAGGCCCAGACTGTACCCATATCTACATCGCCTGTGTCACATGACCAAAAATAAGATGGTGGCTACTGTTCAATCATTTTCTGTATCAAACTGCTTCTATTCTAAAACCTGTGGAGAAAAACCCTAACATTTTCCTATTCAAAAAACCTGTGGAGAAAAACCCTATCCTGTCCCTGTTCTAAAACCTGTGTAGAAAAACTCTACCCTTTCTCTATTCTAAAACCTGTGTAGAAAAATCCTATCCTTTCTCCTTTCAAAAACCTGTGGAGAAAAACCCTATCCTTTCCCTGTTCTAAAATCTGTGGAGAAAAACCCTATCCTTTCCGTATTCAAAAAACCTGTGGAGAAAAACCCTATCCTTTCCCTATTCCAAAATCTGTGGAGAAAAATCTTATCCTTTCCCTCTTCAAAAACCTGTGGAGAAAATCCTATCCTTTCCCTTTTCAAAACCTGTGGAGAAAACCCTATTCTTTCCATATTCTAAAACCTGTGGAGAAACCCAACAATTCCCTATTCAAAAACCTGTAGAGAAAACCCTTTCCTTTCCCTATTCTAAAACCTGTGGAGAAAATCCTATCCTTTCCATCTTCAAAACCTGTTTAGAAAACCCTACCCTTTCTCTATTCTAAATTCTGTGAGTAAAATCCTACCCTTGCCTTTTTCTAAACCTGTGGAGAAAGCCTATCCTTTCCCTATTATATAACACATCATGAAGTCCACTCTCCTTGACAGGACGGTGTCTAAAGTCCGTAGGGAAGCGTTCTGCCGAGTCTTCCCAAGACATGGACAGTTGCAAGATAGCTGATCAGGAAGGAGACATAGGAATTGTGGTTGTGGAGGCCTAGTTTCCAGATCTGAAACCAGTTCTGACCTGGACCCTGCCACCAAGACTGAATCAGGGTCTTGAAATCCAAGTAGCCAGGGAAGGGAGGTGGATCCTGTTGAGACTGGAGGGAGAGAGGAGGAGGAGGGTGTCCAGTGGAGGATAATACCTTGAAACCCCATGTAGCTGGAGTAAGGCAAAATCCAGGGTAGAACTGCCCTCAAATTACTCCAGTCTGGAGTGGAGTACTCCAGGTGGGGATCCCTTGATACCCAAAAGGGTATTGTGGGACAGTTCAGGGTGATTATAAGCCCCCAATGTCAGACCTGGCATCAGAGGAATCCACTTAGGCCCGCTGTTGTGTAGATGGGGGAGGGTCTGGCATCGAGACAGCCCATGGCAGGAGTCACCGATGTCGTAACCGCACAACCTAACCTGGCACTGGAAGGGGCTCCTGTTGGTCACCGGCATTGGTGGGTGGTCCTTCAGGTATTGCTAGAAAAGTCTGCCGCATGGCCCGATGCCAGGTGGTGCAAGTCCTATATGTGATGACCTACTGATGGAACCCTCTCAAGTAAGATCTGTCTTTTCTATATCTATCTCCAGCATTTATGCATGTGAACAGTGGAAAACCTATCTAGTATTACCTTATACTATTATGTTTTAGATCACTGTATTACTCTTGGATAATTAACACATTTTTCTTATGTTACCCTATCCTACTATGCCCTTTAGTCCCATGTTTTATGATATTTTTCCCCATACATTATATAAAATAGTTGGTGGTTGTCAATACACAGCAATGATACACCTTCACGCAAAGGTTCAAAGATGAAATACAAGATATATGTCTACCCATGAGTTTTATATAATTAATAATAGAAACGGACCTCAGTTTCTTCAGTATCTCATGGTTACAGTGAGGACAGCAAATTGTAAGGTGTTAACGCAAAGCGTGTGTATTTAGGCCACCATACAGTATCTATATAGTGTACTACACAGTATGAAAGAAACCAAAATAGTTTACTATTTTTATTACTTCATTAACATTTACCATCAGTTGTCCATATTTCACCGATCGCGACATTTTCAAGTGTATGGATCATCATACACAAAGAGCATTCCATCAGACATAGTAATGCCAGAAACATATGGCAAAACCTCCTCATTCCCTATTCTAAAACCTGCTGAGAAAATCCCTATTCTTTCCCTATTCTAAAACCTGTGGAGAAAAATCCTATCCTTTCCCTATTCAAAAATGTGTGGAGAACACCCCTATCCTTTCCCTGTTCTAAAACCTGTGGAGAAAAATCCAATCCTTTCCCTTTTCAAAAACCTTTGGAGAAAAACCCAACCTTTCCCTATTCTAAAACCTGTGGAGAAAAACCCTAACATTTGCCTATTCAAAAAACCTGTGGAGAAAAACCCTATCCTTTCCCTGTTCTAAAACCTGTGTAGAAAACTCTACCCTTTCTCTATTCTAAAACATGTGTAGAAAATCTTATCCTTTCCTCTTCAAAAACCTGTGGAGAAAACCCATCCTTTCCTATTCTAAAACCTGTGGAGAAAAATCCTATCCTTTCCATCTTCCAAAACCTGTTTAGAAAAACCCTACCCTTTCTCTATTCTAAATTCTGTGGAGTAAAATCCTACCCTTTGCCTTTCTAAAACCTGTGGAGAAAAAGCCTATCCTTTCTCTATTATATAACACATCGAAGTCCACTCTCCTTGACAGGACGGTGTCCAAAGTCTGGTGGGAAAGCGTCTGAGGCTCTCCCCAAGACATGGACAGTTGCAAGATAGCTGATCAGGGAAGGAGACATAGGAATCTGTGGTTGCAGGAGCCTAGTTTCCAGATCTGAAACCAGTTCTGACCTGGAGCCTCTGCCACCAAGACTGAATCAGGGTCTTGAACTGAAGTAGCCAGAGAAGGGAGTATCCTGCTGAGACTGGAGGGAGAGGAGTGAGGAGGGTGTCCGTGGAGGATAATACCCTGAAACCCCATGTGAGTTGGAGTAAGGCAAAATCCAGGTAGAACTGCCTCCAAATTACATCCTAATCTGAGTGGAGTACCCTGGTGGATCCCTTGATACCCTAAAGGGTATTATGGGACAGATCAGGGTTGATTATAAGCCCCCAATGTCAGACCTGGCATCAGAGGGAATCCACGCCGGACCCGGCCATGTAGATGGGGAGGGTCCGGCATCGGTGACAGCCCATGGCAGGTCACCGATGTCAGAATCGCACAACCTAACTTGGCACTGGAAGGGTCCTGTTGGTCAGTGTGACGTTGCTCGGGTGGTCCTCTTCAGGTATTGCTAGAAAAGTCTGCCTGTTGCCCGATGCCAGGTGGTGCAAGTCCTATATGTGATGACCTACTGATTGAACCCTCTCTCAAGTAAGATCTGTCTTTTCCTATATCTATCTCCAGCATTTATGCATGTGAACAGTGGAAAACCTATCTAGTATTACCTTATACTATTGTTTTAGATCACTGTATTGCCCTTGGATAATTAACACATTTTCTTATGTTTACCTATCCTACTATGCCTTAGTCCCATGTTTTGCGATATTTTTTCCCCATACATTATATAAAATAGTTGGTGGTTGTCTATTACACAGCAATGATACACCTTCACCCTAAGGTTCAAAGATGAAATACAAGATATACGTCACCCATGAGTTTTATATATTAATAGAAAACGGACCTAGTTTCTTCAGTATCTCACGGTTACAGCGAGGACAGCAAATTAAGTAAGGTGTTAACGAAAGCAGTGTGTATTTAGGCCACCATACAGTATCTTATATAGTGTACTACACATTATGAAAGAAACCAAAATAGTTTACTATTTTTATTACCATTAGCATTTACCATCAGTGGTCCACATTTCACTAATGCAAAACTTTTTCAAGTGTATGGATCATCATACTAAAGAGCATTCCATCAGACATGGTAATGCCAGAAATATGTGTCAAAAAACCCTCTCATTTCCCTATTCTAAAACCTACAGAGAAAATATCTATTCTTTCCATATTCTAAAACCTGTGGAGAAAAACCAAATCCTTTCCCTATTCTAAAACCTGTGGAGAAAAATCATATCCTTTCCCTATTCAAAAACCTGTGGAGAAAAATCCTATCCTTTCCCTATTCTACAATCTGTGGAGAAAAACCCTAACATTTCCCTATTCAAAAAACCTGTGGACAAAAAACCCTATCCTTTCCTATTCTAAAACCTGTGGAGAAAACCCTAACATTTCCCTATTCTAAAATATGTGAGAAAAAACCCCTAACATTTCTATTCAAAAACCTGTGGAGAAAACCTATCCTTTCCTGTTCTATTAAACCTGTGGAGAAAAATCCTATCCTTTCCCTTTTCAAAACCTGTGGAGAAAACCCTATCCTTTCCCTGTTCTAAAAACCTGTGGAGAAAATCTCATTCTTTCCTTTCAAAAATCTGAGGAGAAAACCCCATCATTTCCTATTCTAAACCTGTGGAGAAAACCCTACCATTTCTATTCAAAAACCTGTGGAGAAAACCCTATACTTTCCCTGTTCTAAAACCTGTGTAGAAAAACCCTACCATTTCTATTCTAAAACCTGTGGAGAAAAATCCCTATCCTTTCCCTATTCTAAAACCTGTGGAGAAAAGCCTATCCTTTCCCTATTCTAAATTCTATACATCGTCTTCAGGCTTGTGACCTGTAGATAAAAAACTATCTGGTCTTACCCTATGCTACACCATTGCATCAACATTTTACATACTCTGTGATATTTAATTTAAACAAAGTAATGTAGCTCACCCTCACATGAAGTCATCTCTTGGAGTGTTCAGAACTAGTCCATGCATTATAATTCATTCCAACTGATGAGACGTTGAAGGTGAAGTTTGTTGTGGTGCAATGCATACTAGTAGGTCTACAAGGCTATTTATGTTAACACCCAAGGTTTCATTAGCCTGTTAGGACAAACTAGTTTGTCTCTTACTGTGTAATCCCAGAAAGTATCAGTTGAGTAGTATCAGGGAAGTCTAGATGTAAAATGTTGTAATGTAGCATCATTTCAGTGTTTCTCCTGGTATGACAAAGGTAAAACAAAATAAATAAATAAAGGTAAAAAACAAAGTACACCACCTCTTTGTAGATATGGGTAGCAAGTGTGAATCACTGTTGAGGTACCCAGCTCGACTAACACTGTTAGCAGTTTCATGAGGTCAAACTCTGAATTCATTTTGAACATGAATACATACTGTACATCAATACACACATCTCAAAACCCAAGCTAAACTGTATCTTACTCATTAGTGACATCAATGTAGTAACCTACCTTATAAATTATTATTTCCAATTTATTTCCATTCTGACTGTTGCATGAGTATTTCTGAAGCCAGGGACATGTTTTGTTAACGCACTGTGTATATAGATTTGGTGATTGTCATATGAGACGCAATTTAATTTGCCAAAGCCCATAGGGCATTTGGAATGTATATCCAGTATACGTTTTCGCTTTTAAAGACTTTAGCCTATGTACCCAATCTGAAACACAGAATTTAAAGACATTATACCAATGACGACCTGAAAGTTATAGTCCATTGGATTATATACTGTACATTCTCCCGCCCACTGCATCTATAAATTTGCATATTCTATAGGATTGGAGCTACTGCCCTCTTGATGTCACTGTAGAACATATCGCTTCCCTGATCCATTAAGTGGACACCATCCTGCCGATACAGTTCTGGGAAAAGGGACATGATGCCATCATGCTTGACCATGCCAGCTGACAATCCTCTCATGAATGCCCCTATCTCTGTGTTGATCTTTTCTTTGTTCTGTCCATTTTTTCATATCAGAAACATTCCTCCACTGCCGACGCTGGATGATGGGACCAAAGGATCATGGTTTTCGTATCTCGTGCTTGATCATGGGCGATGTTCTCCTTCATCTTCCATAGCAGCATCACTGATGTCTTCAATCCTAAATCATTGCCTCCCAGGTGGATGATGATGACATCTGGTTTGGATCCCTCAGGCACTTTCTGCCGCAACATTGGCACCAGCTGATCCCAAAGCATACCCTCTCACTCTAACCAACTAACATTGACTGAGTATCAAGGTCAACACTGGTCCTCAGTTTGAGACCACTCCTGAACCCTGCCCAATGCAAGGAGTGTCCGCAGATCCATACAGTCTTCTGGACACTGCATATCTGAATTAAGAAAACATACATATTATAGCATCGGAGTGTATCCAATCTATGACAGGTAGTAGTGCTCAATTCCTGACATTTGCTGGCAAAAGACAATATGTCTGGTATCTTCCAGGAAATAAAAACATTTAAGAGTGATTACTAATAGTGGCACTTAGAGCAAAATTATGCATTTGCGGCACAAGATCTCATGAAAACATTACATGATTGGGGGTTTGAGAAACTGATGGTTGCCAAATGGGAAAGGTATTTTGCAGTAGTCATGTTTGATGACCTAGCATGAATAAAGCAGTACATGTTGTTCAGCCTTCCCATGTCATCCCACACTTGTGTATCCCCTAGGTGGCACTATCTCAAGGGCTACTACCCCTGCCTGCATGGCTAGTTGCAGGTTAAGGGGCATGTGTACTGACACGGGTGCCTCCACCTGGAGGATAGGGTTGTTAGTAACAAGGCTAACCTGGATACAGCATTCTGGGACATTGTAATCCCCCTTTTTCCCCTTCTAGTAGCATAGACAATATGCAACAAACATTTTCACAGTAGCCCCTATTCTGTATACACTTCCCCACACTATTTGCACTTACCACCAGGGCTGGTTCCACCAGTTCAACCCTGGAGACCACCTGTAAAACAAGGTTAGTCACAGTATATAACAGTATAGTGCTTTTAGTACAAACTGGAACCACAGTTGGATTAAAGGAACAGGAAATCATTTCTAATTGACAGCAGTTTATAAAGTTCTTATTCTTAGAAATTGATATGCTATTCTAAATAATCCACATTTAACTGTACTTGAATAAAACTTGATACTTGAAAAAATGTATTTTGCATTGTTTTGTTTTTATGCAGCATTCTGGGATGCAGCACTCGGCATTCCCCACCTATCTTGACATCTCGATCACTCCGCCATCTCGGTCTCGATACCAGGAATCTATACCAATTAACCATTCCATGGAGACCAATGGACACCCCATGTCTTCCCACACTAGGAAACAGCAACTATAAAACATGCCATGGTGTCCAATGGACACGCAATGCTGACTATGATAGAGGGAAGTCTTGTGTAGTACATTCCGGGATGCAGCATTCAGGCATTTCCCACCTATCTTACATCTTGATCACTCCACCATCTCGGTCTCGATACCAGGAATCTACGCCAATTAACCATTCCGTGGTGTCCAATGGACGCCCCATGTCTTCCCACACTGGGAAACAGCAACTATAAAACATGCCATGGTGTCCAATGGACACGCAATGCTGACTATGATAGAGGGAAGTCTTGTGCAGTCCATTCCGGGATGCAACACTCGGCATTTCCCACCTATCTTACATCTCAATCACTCCGCCATCTTGGTCTCAATACCGGGAATCTATACCAATTAACCATTCCATGGAGTCCAATGGACACCCCACGTCTTCCCACACTGAGAAACAGCAACTATAAAACATGCCATGGTGTCCAATGGACACGCAATGCTGACTATGATAGAGGGAAGTCTTGTGCAGTACATTCCAGGATGCAGCACTCAGCATTTCCCACCTATCTTACATCTCAATCACTCCGCCATCTCGGTCTCGATACCAGGAATCTACGCCAATTAACCATTCCATGGAGTCCAATGGACACCCGTGTCTTCTCCACACTGGGAAACAGTAACTATAAACATGCCATGGTGTCCAATGGACACTAATGCTGACTGTGATAGAGGGAAGTCTTGTGCAGTCCATTCCAGGATGCAGCACTCGCATTTCCCACCTATCTTTCATCTCAATCATCTGCCATCTTGGTCTCGAAACCGAATCTATACCAATTAACCATTCCATGGAGTCCAATGGACACCTCTGTCTCCCACACTGGGAAACAGCAACTATAAATATGCCATTGTGTCCAATGGACATGCAATGCTGACTATGATAGATGGAAGTCTTGTGCAGTCCATTCTGGGTGCAGCACTGCATTTCCCACCTATCTTCATCTCGATCACTCCACCATCTCGGTCTCGACATCGGAATCTACACCACCTTATTATTCCATGGTGTCCAGGACACCTTGTCTTCCCACACTGGAAACAGCAACTATAAACATGCCTATGGTGTAAATGGATTGCAATGCTGACTATGATAGAGGGAAGTCTTGTGTGTCGATTCCGGATGCAGCACTCGCATTTCCCACCTCATGTTACATCTCGATCACTCTGCCATCTTTGGCCCCAATATTAAATCTATGCCAATTTACTATTCCATGGTGTCCAATGGACCCCATGTCTTCCCACACTGGGAAACAGCAACTATAAATATGCCATGGTTCCAATGGACACGCAATGCTGACTATGATAGATGGAAGTCTTGTGCAGTCCATTCCGGGATGCAGCACTCGGCATTTCCCACTCATCTTACATCTCGATCAATTCGCCATCTTGGTCTCGATATCGGAACCCGCGCCCGTCGTGTTTATTTACTATTCTGTGTCGCTATCGCTTGTGTTCGTGATCCGGCATCCCAGTATTTCATCTTTGAATGGTATTCGGAGAAGGATTTATCTACACACAGGCTCTGCCACAATCTGCACACCAGTAGGGTCGATTCTTACGCTCTTTCTTTTGTGCACACCACATCTTTGGTAGGGTACAGCTTTTGGTGTTCTTGGTATTTTTGATGGGAAATGCTTTCTTTGCAGTCATTGGCATGGATCAAATTTTGGTCGATTCCCTGCTTTTTGCTATGCTGTGAAGATCATCTATTTTTTTGCTTATCGTTATAAGTTCTTTAATTACAGTTTATTGGAATTCCAAGTGCGTCATCTTCTTTCTTTCTGGGGAAAATTTCTTGTACATTATGTACCCCTGAATTAACATGACATTCAGTAAATAAAAGAACTCCTTCTGCCATACCTTCTTGCATCGCCAGTTAAAATTGTAATACCCTGCCAGCTGATCATTTTTGTCAACTCCACCCATGTATCTGTTGTAGTCCAGTATACATTTTGGTTTGTTTATCGACTCCCAGTCTTCCAATCCTTTCTTCCGGTATCGACAAATTCAGTACTTGATGTTGTTGGACAGCATGTATATGTCCCTCTTGTCTCTCCACTTCACAGAGCATTGGTGTCTGAATGTAACTTTTCTTTCATCTTCAGCTTTATGTCTTTTATTTTGGGAGGAATTTCATGTTGGGCATAACAATTCCAGTTGCACCAATTCCAGATAAAAATAGATCTGTGTAGAGTTGAGGTCCTGTGTAGTATTCAGTCTCGTAAATCCTGTAGCTTTTCCTCGCAGTTCTTCTCTAACAAGACTAAAACAAACTCTGTATGTATGTCCTTTGCTTTGTTCCTCGCTCGACTTTGCCTGTATAGAATTGCCAATGTATGTATCCCAGTTTGATTCACATAAGGTGTACACCTTGATTCAGTGCTTCACTGGTTTTTGTGGATTAAATGTTCTGCTAACTCTAGATTTCCTTCCACAGACATATACCTTCATCCAGGGAGAGGTCCCGGTCGGGAAGATAGATTTCTGTGATCTCTTCAGGAATCGCCATGTATCTTCCTAATGTGAAAAAGTTGATCAAATCCCTCCATCCCTATAGGCTTCCGATTGGAGTTGTCAGCCATGTGGAGAAAGAAAAATCAGGTTGAATCGTTCTCTGCCATTACACTGCCCCAGAATGGTGTGTAGGTGACTTCATCCAATCCCCAGTATTCATCTACTCACTGTTTCACTACCAGTCCCATCGCAATGTATAATGCAAAACCACTTTGTTCTTTCTTTGTCAGTCATCTTCCAAGCTCCAGCCCTTGAATGGTAGCAACTCATCAATTGATGCTAGAAAGAAATCATGGGTATATCTATTTTTTCCCTCGCAATAAGCCTAAATCTCATCCTTGTAGCAAAACAGTTGTACAAATCCAAGTGGACTTTCTGGGACTGGTACTTGAGACCTAAAGTTGCAGTGAATAGGTGTCCATTGTCACTTGTTGTTGTCACCTCTTCCCATTTGTCTTCTCTTCTAACGCTTTGTTCTGCTGATGACCGAGCTGCATGAGTCTTCTTATGCATTTCACCTACCACTGATGTTGCTTAAGGGTCCTCTTCACTGATCTTCTTACTCCACATCCAGCATGTAATCTGATCAGTAACTTTCATCTTCAGAAGACTCATTCCGACTTCCACCAGATCCAGATTGTACAATCTTTCTTCAACATCATCTTCACTATGCGATTCGGAGAAATCGGACCTACACATCTGGATCTCAGCTAAAACATTCAATGCAGTCATTTTTAGCCATGATGATTATTCTGCAAGGTGAGAAAAACAAAACAAAAACCATCATTGTTGCAAGTTATCTTTGTTGGGTGATTCATAATACATATGAAAAATGAAGCCCCTATGAATACCAGTTTGGCTCAATAAACCCTACTTCCTAACTTCCCCACTCTGCACTGATTTATATTTTCAAACGTACTCACAAAATATTCTATGTTCTGTTGAATTATGTCAAATACACTGCAAGGAATCAACCTGAAAGACAAAAAATAAGTTATATTCAAGAGTTATATGTAATAACTTTAACGGAATACTCAAGCTCATTTTCACACATACAGGAAGACACAGTGATATGATAATAGAAACATCCCATCCCGTATCAGGTGCAACATCAAGTTAAGCATTCACTAGTGTACAATGTCAACCCCCAATATATCACTATAGGTTTATGACTGTATAACATCAGTCTGCATTTTACCACCCTGCAGTGAGTTGTAATTCCTCCTGATGTTGCCCGGTTATAAACAAATATTGTTTTCCTTAATACACTGACAGAAGGAACACTTGATTACTGCATATATATATATATATATATATATATATATATGTGGCAATGCTTTTAGTAAACATGATTAGAAAGACTAGTGCTCTGCCTAGATGGCCAATTTTCAAGTGACTGTAGTATCCCGGTTAGGACAGGTGATATTCCTTTTTGGTTCACTGGCCCATTGTTGCCTGGGCAATCAGTTAAGTTCATTCACTGACCCTTTTAATGGAATTCCTTCTTTGCACCACTTCTGCAAATGAAGCATCTAGTTCACTTCGTCTGTCAAATTGGCACAACATGCACCTTGATAACATGCGCTATCACGAATGATCACTTAGACCATCAAATTGGCACAACATAGAAACATAGAAGCATAGAAACATAGACTTTGACGGCAGATAAGGACCGCTAGGCCCATCTAGTCTGCCCATTTCCTACCACAGGATAGGCGCGTAGATCCTATTTAACCAACAGCCTATATCTTCCTGCCCCCACAAGAATTGCCTTATGTCTGTCCCATGCATTCTTGAATTCTCCCACAGTTTTAGACTCCACAACTTCCTCAGGAAGGCTGTTCCATGCATCCACTACCCTCTCTGTGAAATAATACTTCCTCACATTGCCCCTGAACCACCCTCCTTCTATCTTTAAATTGTGTCCCTTTGTTCTTGCAAGTCTCTTTTTCTGAAAAATGCTACCCTCTTGACTTTGTTGATTCCCTTGAGGTACTTGAGTTTCTATCATGTCCCCCTCCTCTTCTTTCCTCAAGGGTATACATATAAGCTCCTTAGTCTCTCCTCATACGGCTTCTCTTGCAGACCCTGCACCATTTTAGTTGCCTCCTCTGGACTGCCTCTATCCTGTCTATGTCCTTGCAGAGATGGGGTCTCCAGAACTGGACACAGTATTCCAGATGGGGTCTCACCAACTGTCTGTACAGAGGGATAACAACTTCCTGTTTTCTGCTGCTGATGCCTCTCCCTATACATCCCAGTATACCCTGGCCCTTTCTACTGCCTTCTCACATTGCTTGCTAACCTTAAGGTCATCTGATATGATTACCCCAGGTCCCTTTCCTGTTTTGTTGTTACTACCTCCCCACCCATTGTGTATTCTTCCCTGGGTTCTTGTTTCCCAGGTGCATTATTTTGCACTTTTTGCATTGAATCCTAGCTGCCATACGTCTGACCATTCCTTCAACCTTGCCAAGTCCTTTTCATCCTTTCCATGCCTCCTTGTATCAACCCTGTTGCAGATCTTTGTGTCATCTGCAAAGGCATACTTTTCTTCCAGTCCCTCTGCAATGCCACTGATGAAGACATTAAAAGGACTGGACCCAATACTGAACCCTGCAGTACCCACTAGTAACCGCCCTTTCTTCAGAGTGGACTCCATTTACAATTACCTTCTGTGTCCTGTTGTCAGCCAATGTTTTACCCAAGCTACCACCCTGGGACCCTCTCCAGGCTGGTTAATTTGACTAATAATCTTTGTGTGGGACTGTGTCAAATGCCTTGCTAAAGTCTAGGTAGGCATGTCCACAGCCCCTCCCTGGTCTATTACTTTGGTCACCCAGTCAAAGAAATCTATTAGATTCGTCTGACATGACCTTCCCGCTGAGAACCCATGCTGCCTTGGATCCTGTGCTCCACTGACCTCTAGGTACTCAACTATTCTTTCCTTCAGAAGTGACTCCATCACTTTCCCTACCACAGAGGTCAGACTGACAGGTCTGTAGTTTCCTGCCTCTGTCTTGATCCCACTTTTGTGAAGGGGAATCACATCCACCTTCCTCCAGTCCTCGGGTACCACACCATCCTCCCATTATTTATTAAAAAGAGTAGTCAGTGGTTTCACTAGTTCCTTCCTTAATTCTTTTAGAATTCTGGGGTGAATTCCATCAGGACCCATTGCTTTGTCCACCTTCAGTTTTAGGAGTTCTGTAGAACCCTTTCTTCTGTGAAAGGACTGGATCGACCCCTATCAAGAGTGCTTCTTTAATTGGATTAGGCACTTCCCTCCTTTTGTGAATACTGAGCAGAAATATTCGTTCAGTATTCCTGCTTTTTCACTGTCCCTCTGCTCTCCCACCGTTTATTCTATTCAGCCTCACTATCCCTCCCTTTGTCTTTCTACGCTCGCTGATGTACCTATAAAAGGTTTTATCCCCCTTCTTAACTGAGTTGGCTATCTTTTCCTCAGTTTGGGCCTTTGCTATTCTGACTTCCCTCCCTGCTTCTTTCATGCACCTTGGTAACATGTGCTATCATGGATTTTCCATGTGACTGACAAATTGGCATAGCATGCACCTTGATAACATGCACTATCACAAATGTTCCATGCGACTGACAAATTGGCACAACATGCACCTTGATAACATGCACTATCACAAATGTTCCATGCGACTGACAAATTGGCACAACATGCACTTTGATAACATGTGCTATCATTAATTTAGCACCCTAATATAGCATGGTGGTTAATCTCACTCTCTCAAAACTCCCCCACACTGGGATCCAATGATCACAATATAGTTTAGTTTAGCATAAGGATAGATACTAACTCAAGTCATACTAGGACAAAGGCTTTGGATTTCAAAAATGCTGACTTTGCTGAAATGGGGAGAGGTCTCAAAAGAGCTCTGGAGAGAATGGGGGCAGGAGGGGAAGTGGAAGAACAGTGTAAGCATCTAAAGGAAGCCTTAATGGAAGTAACAAACCAGTGCATCAGATTGGTATTCAAAGGCAAAGAACAAGAAAGTTACTATGGTTCTCCACTCCACATACTTCTAATCTGAATACATTCCCCTAGTTGACCTCTTCAATGCTGTCCTTGCCCCCTTCTGACCCCTCTTCCTGGCACTGGAACCCACCCAGACCATAGCCAACCTAAATCTTATTGTACCTAACTCAACCACCCTACATTCATGTCACCCCTTTACTAACCAGGACTGAGAAGTGGTGCGGAGGATAAGAGACAGCACAAGTAGGAGAGAGGGTTTGGAGAGGGACATCACAGAGATAGGAAACAGGACAAGGCAGGAGCAGGGAAGTGGGGGGAGGGACCGATGCTGAAGCAAACAAAAGGAGAAACAAGTGAACCAGGAAGCAGCAGAAGGGGGTGATCCACAGAGGAATGGGGACCGGGGACATAGACTCTAGATCCAGGTGCTCCACGAGCCTCTGCCGCATAGGGTCCCAATCCTCAGACTCCCAATCTCAAAGGACAGAACCACTAACCAAATTGATTCCAGTGACTCAAATCCTGATCCAGGCCCTTCCTTGACCCTTACCACAGATGCATCCCTCTTGGGGTCGGGAGCTCACATGGGTGACCTTTCCACCCAAGGGCTGTGGTCCCCTTGGGAATCTCTGCTCCACATCAATTTCTGGAGCTCAGAGCAGTTTTTCTAGAACTCCAGGTTTTTTCTATTCCCAATCAAAATACTCCTTAATGGGAACAAGAAGGTACAAAAAAGCTGGGTCTGGAATACATCCCCATCATCAGATCCAGCAGCAAGTCATACGAGGAGAGGTTGAGGGCACTGAACACGTACTCCCTGGAAGACAGGGAAGAGAGGGAGAGAGAGAGGAGGGACATGATTGGGAGCTTCAAGTACTTGAAAGGGATAAATAAGGTGATGGTGGGAAAGAACTGGATGACGGGCGAGGGACTGCCCCCTTTATAGTCACGCTGATGTCACATCACCCGACAATGGGGCACGGCCCCTTGCTGACAACTGCAAGCTACAAGTTTGCCGTGCAGTTCTGACGCCAGGAGATGCAGACCTATATGTGAAGACCTACTGCAGGAACTCTCTCGAAGTAAGATCAGTTGTTTTCTGTCCTTTCTATGGTCCTTAGTGCTTGTCATGTACCAGGTAAGAGATCTCTTGACATCCAGTCTCTCTTCCCCCGGATTGTGCAAGTCAAATATGTTTTTTAATCAGCTCACATCGCTTGACCTGTACACAAAAACCCACATTTAGTGCTAGAATACACTTTACTTGTGATTTATGTGACAGTAAAATATATGTGTACCTTATTCTTATGTTATATATGTGCCTGAACCAAGATGTATATTAACCCTGTATATGCCTGATGATAATTTTTTGTCCCATTGTAACCCTCATCTGATTTATTTTATTTTCTTGCCTCAAATGCATGACTGTCACTCATCCTCAGCCATGCATGTTACAGCATGAAGCAGAAAGCCTGAGGGAGGAAAAAAGTAACTTAAAAACACTTGAGCGATCCAAGCTGAGCCAGCAGTGTTCGATTTGGGTCTCACATAAACTGAGGCATTGCATGTCAGTGGGCTTGGTTTAGAGGTCAAGGATTTGGTCCATCCTTATTGACACTGCTCCTTCTCTGTAAATTGGATAGTTAAAAATAGTAAACTAATAAAAATTAACAAAAGGAACATGGTATACTAGTCAAAACAGTCACAGTAACATAGAAACATAGAAGTTGAGTAAGCAATAATACCCGACAGGGTGGGCGGTATTGGGCTATACCGGACTGCCCAGGGGTGTAATGAGGCCCGACGCAGGTGCCCTAACCAGGAGGGTATTATTGTGCTTAGAAAATGGCTAACTGTGGCATTTAAATGGGATTTAAAAAAATTTTGAAAATATACAGTAACAATGAGTTGTATGTCTCTATGGTTAAAGTAGTCCCTTTATTTCTGCTGTTGTATCTCCTGCTGCACCCCCATCAGAGAGCCATTCCATTGAATGTATCCCCCCCCAACAGCAGCTGAGAAAGCCCACTGATTTATTGTTGTGTTGAAACACGAGCAGCTTGTCAGCACTATCCCATGTTGTAAAAACATAGGAACCCGGCCCCTGGGAGAAGCGAGCTGTGCACCATGAAAAGGAGACTGAGGGTTAGTAAATGTGAATTGCAGCACAATCCTGTCTCTGTCATCTGTCAGTGATTGCTGACTTCCCCTGCTGTTACACATTCTCTGCCCCCCCAAAACTCTCCAGTCGGTAGAACCTGCCCTCCAGTTCCCGTTTTGATAGAGCGATGAACAGCAGGTGACAGAAGATTTTGGCTGTGTTCACCCACTTCCTCCTGTCCTAGAAATGCTACATTGTCCTGCAGCAAGCTCCGGTCCGATTTGCATCAGGTCACTGAGAAGCCACACCAACCCATCTTCTGAAGGCTGGAGATAGACCGTGAAAGTGAAGTGCAAAAGGCCTTCTGAGAAGTGACCCAATCAATGCTGTGCACTGGACCCAAGTGTGGTTAGGAGCTGCCTGGCACACCAACGTGGGGGATCTGCCTGAGCGGTCCCAGGCTGAGCTGTGGATCAGGAGAAGGATTTGTATGGAGTACCCCACTGCAGATATCCCTATGTTCCTGAGTGCCTTTGGGACATAATTGAGGAGAAGAGGTCTGACTGGGTGTTCTGAAGAATGGTTACCAAACTGCAGTTGAGACTTGGAGGGACAGGGCATGCCACTCAGCAGATCATCCAGAAGGCCAGAACAATGTGTTTCTCCACACCCTGGGCCAGTCTGACCCTGTTTAAACATTTTGCCTTAGTACAAGATCTGGCTGGATGCAGAGTTAAATATTATGTGATTTCAAAGGACTCTTTGGGGATGAAACAATCAAACCAGACCCAGATTATTATTTCCCCCGGGGCGGTGGGCCCCCTATCTGAAACAGACTGACTGTGAGTGATAAGTGATTACCAGGGCTGTCTCTTTCATTGAATTGCATCAGAAGATATGAAACTGTTTTTTTTTTGAACTGCATGCTGTTTCGATCCAAAGAAATCTAGCAAGAGCTGTAACCAGGGAAGATTTTCAATGCCTGAAGACCTAACTTTTGATTACTTGTTTGCCCCTGAGACTCCAAGAGGAAAAGTATTTTGTTTTCTTGAAGAAAAAAAAACATAATTTTCTCTTTTGAAAGTTAAGGAATACTTAAATACCATAGGGAGAATGCTATACATTTCTACCTCAAAGTGAATGGAGCGTGTTTGGGAGAGCGAATGGAGCATGAGTGGGTAAGTAAGTTAAAGAAATGTATATAGATATAATCTGACAAGAGTTATTTATTTACCTGTTGGTATTAAAGTTAATAGGCAGCCTGGCTAGAATAGGAAAACAGCTTCCTAATTTTAAAGAAGTGTTTTATTAAGTTTTACTTTAGGAGTATAATGCATTTTAGACCAAGCTCACCCACTGAATGGTTAGGTGGTGCGAGAGGGTTGGGGCAGGTTGCCCAGTAGAGCCTTCAGGTTGGGTGGGGAGTGCACATACCCATTTGGTTGTGTAGGGCCGCTGTAGGGTGTACTGACTCATTTTCTAGGAGGAATGGTTTAAAGGAAAGGGAGAATATAAGCCCTTTCTTGGGGTGGACTTACTAGCTCTATTTACACCTCTACCTCCCTTCCTCTGGTGCCCCTTGTCTGAAAAGCATCTGATGCTATTTCTACCTCACTGTCACCAGGGGGTAGTGTTTTGGACTGTATTTAAGCCCTGGTTCCCGGGGTTGGAGAGAGATGAGGAGTGCAACTGTGATTAGGAACAGTGTTCCGGAAGCCAGGAGTCAGGTGTGATGTGTGGTTGTTTGGTCACTGAGGGAGGGTTGGAGCTTGTGGCGGTGGGGTTCAGGGTATAGGTTTGTCATCAGCTGCACAAGCAGGTGAGACCAATAGTAGAAGGACTGAATGGTGCATTTATACTTTGGGTTCACCAAATGATCAAAAACTTTAGGATCACTAAGTTGACGCACTGCTTTAAACATCATTTTGTGCCAGTTTAAGCCCCGGCAGACTTTAAGAGAAAGTCAACCCAACTGGGACAGCAAGAGGCAATGATGAACTAAGAGGTCACAATGTAAAATAAAAAGCATCATGTGGAGGGGAACAATATGGCCGCCATTGTATCAGTAACACTTTGAGGGAGCTCTCTCATATCTGTTTGAATAAACACTGCTAAGCCTCACAGAAACTTCTGAAAAATACCTGGCTTTGATGATGGAAAACAGGAAGAGCAAGTGAAGAGTTTGCCTCTCCTACCATCAGACCTCTTGAGAAGAAATTTCTTCTTTGGCTAGGACTCAGCCCTCAGAGTGGAGGGCTTTTGGGTTCAGTCACTCCTATGGCATTCTCCCTGACTAGAACTCACATGAAGACAACATCTCCTGTGGAACCCATCAGTCCTTAGTTTCAACAGATGCCAGTACTTCATCCTGACTTACTGACAAAACTGGGTGTTAAACCAGATTTCAGTTCAACCCTTAGATCTGGCTGTTGCAGAATCTCCTACAAGTCAATTCAGTACAAAAGTGGGTTCTGACAATGATTTAGAAGTGGAGCAAAATATACTCGAACCACAAATGGCTTCTGCCTTGTCGACAACTTTGGCCTCTGCCTCTTTGCAGAATGAAGCAAGTAAACACACATGGATTTCTCCCAATCTACATTTTAGTGCTCCTACTGCTGGATACACCTAGGATTCTTTAGGCAAATCTATAGACCAAACTCTTACCATGTTGGAAAGGCAGGGGAAGAAGCAAGATGCATTTAATGCTAAACTAGATATTTTACAAAAAGAGGTAAAATCAATGTATAGAATAGTGGTTGGGTGACCATCCGCAACAAGGCTGTGTTTCCATCGAGGGAGTTGATGACATCATAGAGACCTCAAGAGCGAATCTCGAGAGGTCACTTTGATGTCATCAACTCCTGAGATGGAATACCAGACTTTGTTGCGGATGGTACCCGTCCACTATTTTATATAGTATATGGTTTCCCCTTAATGCACATAGTTGAATTTCACCAAGTTTGTAACTTGTGTCCATGCTCCTGCTTGCTCTCGAATTCTCCCAGACTTGTCCTCGCTCTGCTTCAGTGCCATCCCCGAATATGCTGTTCCTGCTCATTGCTGTCCCACTCTGCTCTGACCTCGAAACTGCACCACTGATTAAAAAAAAAAAAGAAACCTGACAAATTGATAGATTGGACACACTGAGCCCACTATGGCAGTCCGTGTCCAAACTATCTTAATCACCTGCTCGCCCAACCACCTGCTAAGCGACACCACCATTTTCGAGTCTATTTTTTTGATCATTGCTGTTTTAACCAATCGGGTAACAGCTCAAGGCCATCAGAACGATAGTACAACAAATTTTTGACCTTTGAACTGTCCTACAACTGTAATTCAGAGACACATTTACAAGAATGAGTAGAAGAACCATCATAAGTAACCCTGGTGAGACCTTTAGATCTGCGCTTAAGACGCATTTGTTTAACTTGGAATTCCCCGAAGCTTGAATAATACTGCTGCTCTTTTAATTATTTAATTTTATTCTGCTGCCAATTTTCATTCTTTTTACTATGATTGTACAAGCGCTTTGATAATTCTGAATTGCGCTTTTTAGAAATAAATATTTGATTGGTTGGTGGTGAGACTGCACAGGATGCCATCCACTGCTCTGCACAGGTCCTGTACCACTGACCATGGCTCTTACTCCCTGTTGCAGCTGAACTCTGTCCCAGGTAAGGGTTGGCCCTGGGCAGCCTTCTCCATGAAAGGGGTCATCCACTGAGGAACAGGGAGCAAGGTGTTGGGGCAGAGGTTTGAGGCATAAATTTTAGGAGTATTTAAACTAGCAGAGGGAAGCTGGGGCTAGGGATATCTGTGAGAGAACTCAGGTGTTGGAGCCTTAGCTAGCACTCCCCTAACTAGTGAGGGCAATCGAGAAAAAGTGTAACACAGACAGGAATGGTGAAAGGAACATACATCAGAGACTGAGGATCACATTGTGGTGGGGGTAACAAAGATGAAATAATGCAGAGAAGCGCTGCAAGAAGTCAGGCAGTGGTGGATGTGATGCATGACTTCTCTCTTATGCAGTGCATTAGGGAACTGACTAGAGGGGAGGCTGCTCTTGATCCGGTACTTTGAAATGCTGAGACTGACAGAGAAGTAAGATGTGCGAACCATTGGGGTCCAGTGACTACAATACAGTGTGATACAACATAATAACTGGAACACATTGTTCTGGTTTAAAAACTGTGGTCCTGGACCTCAGGACAGACTTCAGCAAGATGGGGGAAATATTGAAAGATAAGTTGGTGGGGTAGTGGGAGCAAAAGGGGCAAAAGTCAAATGGGATGTTATAAAGAGGGGTGTAATAGAGGTGACAGCGTCATGCGTGAGACAGGTCATGAAGAACAAAAAGCACAGAAATTCAATCTGGTTTTCCTGAGGGGAGAAGCAGTAAGGGAAAAAAGGATAGCATTGTGAAATTACAAGGGGGAACAGAGTAAAGTCAATCTGAAAAGCAGAAAGATACCAAAATAATGGCAAGAAAAAGAGAAGCAGAGATGGAGATGACTGAGTGAGAGAAGTGAAGAGGAGGTCAAGTAGGAAGTGACGTAATCTTGCCTGTCAGTATAGCTCTTTTTTTTATTGGACTGTTTTTCCATGCCTCCGCGGACCTGACAGAGCTACTACACCTCCTTCGGAGAGGTACATACTGTACCTCCAGCCCCACTAACCACTCCTGCCTGGCCCCCGTCCACAAATTTCCCCTGCTGCTTCCTCCCCGAGGTGGGGCCAGGGTGATGAGTCCTCGCTAACTCCCCCTTCCGGAACACAGCAATCCAGAATCGGGGGGTGGCCACAGAAGCGATCAGGCTGTCATGGGTCCTGTCAGGTCCCTGCTTTTTCTCCACAGCCCTGCACCCTACACCTGTGCAATGGGTGGGCGGTTGCTCACACTCTGCAGAGGCAGCCAATCACCCTGCATGGGTCAACCCTTTGCGCTTTGCATCTACATTGACACCCAACCACCACTGGGTGTCAGTCAACAGCGCACAGCACCAACCCCTTCCCTCAAGGAAGAAGAGTAGTCCTCTGGACGCTCAATCCTTTCCTCCCCGGCTGATCCCCAAATGAGCTGAGTTTGTTCCCAAACCCAGGTCGCCAGCGTGTCGCGAGGTGTGGTGCCCAGAGTGTCAATGTACATCTAGATTGCTGCTAATGTAGTAATGCCTCAACTCTTACAGCTGGTGATTGTCTTACTAAGATCTGCGGCAGAGCTGACACTAAGGAAGGAGTTTGAGAAATGAAAAGGGACCTGGAAAAATTGCAAAAGTGGACCAGATTATGGCAGATAAAGTTCAATGCAAAAAAGTGATACATAGACAAGTATGACATAGATACAGAGACACTGATGGCAGAAAAACGCAATCTGTCCTCATGCAGTCCAAAGTGAATCCAATTGGTAGGAAGAACCCAAATGGATGACTGAATGAGGCAGTAAGGTTTATGCTGAGAACTGAGGAGATAGACCAGGGAATCATCATTAGTGACAGCCTCAAGTCCACTGCACAGTGCAACAAAGTATAGGGAAGGAAAACAGGATGCTAGGGTGTATAGGAAGGGATTTGATGATAGCAGAAAGGAGGTGATACTGTCCTGTACAGATAACTGGTAAGGCAGCACCTGGAGTACTGCATGAAGTTCTGGAGTCTACTCCTCAGGAAAGACAGGGACCACACAGAGACAATATAAAGCAGGGCCATGAATATGATCCAGCATCAGCAGGGGAGGCTGTATGAGGAAACGCTGGCAGACCTTAACGTGTGTACACTGGAGGCCAGGAGGGTAAGGGTGATATAATTGAGACAAACAAGTTCTTGTGAGGACTCAAAAGGCTGGATTGTAAAAACGTGTTCACAAGGAACGAGGACACAGTGAGCAGCAGTATATGGGTGGAGACTGGTAGGCGAGATTCAGGAGGGACGTGAGGAAGTTCTTCAAGGAGTGGGTGGTGGACAAATGGAGCAGACAGCTCAGTGAGGTGGCTGAAGCAAAGACTGTGATGGGATTTAAACTTGGGAGGGACAAATATAATGGATTAGTGGGACCCACAGGCAGACAATGGAAAGGGATACCTGGGGAAGGGGGTGACAATCAACCACTAGGACTATCGTATCTCAGAGTCCAAGGTAGAGCATGGAGCCTGGCAGGAAAATGAGCAGACTGGGTGGATCTTTGGGTCTTGTTCTGTTGAAACAATCTACGTTTCTGTATATGTAATTCATTTCCATACAGTAAATGAAATCATGCAAATAGATCATTATAAATGCACCATTTGGGAGTAGGTGGTTGGGTGAAAATGTTTGGGGGGGTAGTGGGCTAAAAGGTACTTCTTTTCCAAACACAGTGCCTGACCACATATTTGCATTTATTCCTATATTTGCTTTATTCATTTCCCACATTGTTCTTTATCTGTATTTTACAAAGTGAAACAGAATGTTTCATTTTCTCTTGCTAATGGTGTCCCAAGACTAGGGGAGCGGAAGAGATGACCCCCACATGTCAATAAACACTAAAATCAACATTCAGACAAATAGCTGCTGTTTAAAAGCTGGAAATCGATATGTCTGGGGCACCAAAGTCACATTAATCACAGTAAACAGCAACAATAAAATACCCATCGAATGTGCTCATCCTGAAATGGCAATAAATATGAATTAAGAAACAAAGATTAGCTTTGGCTGCCATTTTCCTGTTTATTGCCTGTTTTATGTGCATATCTAGAAGAGACAAACAACATGACAAGGAAGCTTTATATTAGAATGTTAGTAAAGAAGCACCAAGGAGCCTGTTCACAGCACAGCCAGGTAATCACTGCACAAAGTGAAATGAACTGCAGCCTGATGAGTCATAGGGGATCAGCAGCCCTGGCGAATTGATATAATTATTAAACTCAACAAAGCTTGCAATTAAGGAAAAGGGGGGTACATCATTAAAAATGTTAAGATAATTACAGTAGCAGCGTAGACTCTTATGAAGAGTGATGGTATAATTAACAATCATTGGTCAATCCCTCAATGTTTGCTTGCAAGCTTAGTAGTGAAATTACAATGTTAGTTCATGCGGGAGGGTAAATTAATTTAAAGGACTCCTGCCTTTATCCATGTTTGCAATGTATTTACCCAAAATAGTCCAGCTGAAATATAACATTGCAGTTTAGGCAGAAAAGATCTACCAACATTTTTTATGTTTCTGTGTTCCAGTGGGCTCCTGCTTCTACTCATTTTTGCAGCTGGGTGAACTGGAGCATGGGAGGTGCAGTGACTTGTTTAGGATCACACAGTGAGTATCTGGATCTAGTAGGGTTTGAACTTGTTATCTCTCAATTCCCAACAGTACTCTAACCATTTGACCACATTACCTGCCTGGGCCTGGGGGGGGTCAAGAAGGGTCAGCAACTGCTGGTAATGTTTATTTTTTTAATTTATGTTGAATGGGTTGGCCAGCTGGGATGAAGATCACATTTACAGTAGGGTTCCATTTCTGCAGATATGTGGACTGGTGCACTAGGAGGTGCAGTAAGTTGCTCAGGGTCACAAAGTGAGAATTTGGCTCTAGAAGGGTTTACCTCACTGTCAGCCCCTTAGGCCTCAAGGTGTCTTTTGTTTAAAAAATGTTATGATTGGTCACATTCTGCATATATTGCTGATGCAGCTGGTAGTTTGATTCTAATTTTTTCTTTTAAAAGTGAGAACCAGACTTCCCAACATACTGGTGTTACCACAAAAACATGTTTGTTTACAGTCCTTGATCAACTCCATTGCATCTTTCCTGGACATGAGGACACCCCAACACAGTCTAGCCACTCATGATGCAGAGAGGAGAGGAGACTATTGCACATTAGTGGGTGCACTCTTTGGGGGTTTTCTAATGTTCAGGAAGTATGCAATAAGAGTACATCAAGGCTTTGAAACAAAACAAGTATAACCCTGGCGATGGGTATCTAGAGGGCTACACTACCCCTGCCTTGTAGGCCTAACCAAGTTTGAGGGGCCTGGGTTCCTATTTCAGCTTTAAACTGGTTCCTTCCCAAGATAACATAAATGCGCAGTGCCTCCTCCCAGAGTATACTTACATGGACTAGAATAAATCCTGGTACAACCCTCTGGGATGCAGTACCCACCCACATTACCACAATGCCACTCCAAGCATGACCCACAATTCGAGACTCACATTTCAAACACTATGCAATTATTGACTCTCTCTAATAATATGCTCATGACACAGGTGTATGGAAAACAGTAACAACAATTTATTTACATGGGGTGAGGGTTAGGAAAGGGAATTGGAAGCAGAGGTCAAGCTATTTACAATTGATTAGACTTGGTTTAGACTGGCATTTTGAATTGGCATCAGATAATCATTCTGCAGTTTAAACTTGGACAGTATCGCAGTGGCATCCACCAACCTCTGATGTACTCAGATCCTCTGCCATCTATCTAGCTGGCTGCAGTGATTGCAAAAAACATATATTGCCCACACAATACCAGTTCCCAAATTACCTTAGGACCATGCAGTCCCAAAACCTTTTTCCTGGGTATCCAGTACTAGAAGTTCTTAAAGGTGCAGGCCTAATGTTCGGTGCAGCTGATGATGGCCGGCTAAGTTACAGCCCTTGAAGAAAATAAGCAGATTAACGTTACTTTTAATTTTGAGACACATTCCTGATTGTAGATTACAGAACTTAAAACTGGTTGATTAGAAAAAGCTCTGCTCTAGATGCTGAACTTGGCTTGGCAACAATATTAAACTATTTATAAGTCTCTCCAGATTTGAACAGGGCATGGGCACTGCGTACTCACGGTTTGGTAGTTATCACTGGCAAGTCAAACCCAGGCTGTACAAGGTAGATTTGGTGATCGCAGCAGGTGGGCTCTGACTCTGAAGACTGAGAGGCTGGGCAAAGGTTTATAGCCAGGTAACCCCTTCTGACTGGCAGGATCTTGTAGCATTTGTGGGTGAAGTGCATCTCTAGCTCATGCTTCAGACCCCACGTCTAGGCTATACCCCTCGGGGGAAGTGCATGTGGCAGCTCCGTGGGTGGCAAACTATGAGGCTGTCTCCCAGGCTGATCTGAGATTGTTGCGTTGCATTCAGCACATTTATCAGTAGCACATTTATACATTAGCTCAGAGTAGTCACAGTCAATTCAATCAGGTGCCAGCATGGCCACCATGGTCCTCCCAGGCTTGCAGATGGCAGTTTCAAATAAAGGGTGCTTCTTTCGTAAGCCTGGCAGTGGGCATTTAGGCAAGCCCAAGGAAGACTTTTGGGAACCACCATTTGTAGGTGGGTTACATATCTATATTTTAAAAATGGTATCTAGGAGCAGGAGTGGAAACTACTGCCACAAGGGATTTTTTTTTTAATAAAGGCACTAGGATACTAATAGGGTGGGGAATTAATGACTATACCCAGTGCTACTCAATAGTTCATCCCTTGGGTCAGTATTTTACCACTATATTTCTCAACTTGGGTCGTAAAATACTGTACATGATTAAAAGAAAAAAAATGAGGAATCATTTGAATGAGCAACTATTTCTAATTGCTTCTTATCACCTATAAGAAACTAGATTTTTGTTAGCTATAGGCATGCTGGTTTTAAAACGTTATGAATGGTGAACTCTGCAGGAGTGACATGACCAGATGAAATTTGCCTTTGACTCAGAGCTACATTGTACTGACCATCAGAGGACTGTTATTCTCAAAACAGGTCTCTCACGGAACTGCTGCTTTTGTGGGTTGTGGAAAACTGTGCTATCATATGCTATTCACTGATGGGTGGGGGAGTCACAGTCCTCTCTCTCTCTCTCTCTCTCTCTCTCTCTCTCTCTCTCTCTCTCTCTCTCTCTCTCTCTCTCTGTTGAGAGGCTGTATTAATTACATCCTGTATGGATTTTTATGGAACCAAGAAATTGGATGTATGGAATGATGTATGTCCCTTTATCTGGTTTTAACTTTGTAATGGCATTTTGCTGATCAAATAAAAACTTTTTGTACTTGTACTCTTTGTCTGTCACTCACTCACTCGATCACCCACCCACCCACACACCCACTCACCCATCCATTCACTCACTCACTCACTCACTCACTCACTCACTCACTCACTCACATACTCACTTACTCACTCACTCACTCACGTACATTCACTCACACACTCACTCACTCACTCACTCATTCACTCACACACACACTCACTCACACACTCACTCATTCATTCACTCCCACACACTCACTCACACACTCACACACTCATTCGCACACTCACTCTCTTCTCCCCCCCACTGTCATTCTGTTCAGTTAGTCGGAATCATTGCTGTCAGAACATGATTTCATACAGCTAATCTGAGCATGACACAAGAAGAAGGTGCATGCTTCTACTAAAAGCAGAGAGACCTCTGGTGAGGGTTGTTGGGATTGCAGTGCACAAGTCGAAGGCTCAGCCTAACTGCCCAGCTAATGGTAATTTCCTTTAGCTGAACAGTTGAAGTTGCTGGTTTGGGATTCAGGATCCCCAGTTTGGTTCTCAACAAGGGCAGGAGGTATCTGCCCCAGAAGAAGTGACAAGTGTAAACAAGCGTCCTCACCATTATTGCAGAAAGTGGATTTGAGGATGGGGCGCCAGGTTATCACAAAATGTTCAGCTGTGCTTTCCTGCTGCTGCAGTGCATACCAAGTCTATAATCAGATAGTCCAGTGGTTACATTTACAAGTCTGGATCAGTGCTGTACAGAGCTTTTCAAATTCCAATGGAATGGAATTATGTGGAATTTCAGTACATTCAGCCTAATTTCATGGATTTCCATTGGTAGTGGAATTTCGACATTTAGAAAGCGAAATGGTTTTCGTGGGTTAGTAATCCACAGTTTACACAAACATCTGACTCTTGAAAAAAATTACAGACAGTTATTCCATGGCTTACATTGAAATTTTTTTTTTATTTTGTGGAATTCAAAAAGAAATTCTGAAAGGCATTTTGGAAGCTGGATTCCACATTCCTCACAGCTCTGGTTTGGATTGCAACATGTAAAGAACACGAGTTCAGTCTAACAGCCCCACTAAAGAGACTTTCCCTTTAGCAGAATGGTTAGAGCTGCTGCCTCTAAGGCCTCGTCCACACTGCACCGCTCAGACCCCTTAACGGATAGAAACCATTACAACCAGGGAGCGGTGCAGTGTGTCCACACTGCCGCGGTGTCCATTACAGGACTGGCACCTCCGGTACACACTTCAGGAGCTGGGCGACCGTTACCATGGCACCTGATCCCACAATGCAGCTTGCGCTGCGCTAGGGGACCGGTGCCACGCATCCACACTACGCCCAGTAATGTTACCGAGGCGTAACTGGTTTCATAACCGTTGTTGAAACCGCCAAGGGAAACAGATCACTGTGGACCTCAGCTGTGAGAACTGAGTCTGAGACTAAGGCCCGATGTAGCACAGAGGGGAGAGAGAGAGAGAGAGAGCGACAGAGAGATGAGAGAGGGGAGAGAGAGAGATAGATAGAGAAGGAGAAGGAGAGTATGGAATTCAAATCTGCAAAGGGGGGAAATGTGCAGCCAGACACCCTGTGAATTTGAATGGAGCAAGGATCAGAGGGCCCCAGTCCTGAAGGGAATATGTAAGGCTGGGGGTTCGAGAACCAATCATGGAAAAATAGTATCTGAGGCATTGAAGTGGACATGCCACCCGTAGTTCAGTGAGACAGTTGCCCAAGAGTGTGTCAAGGGAGGAAGATGCCGTTGGGAGGATCAGTGGGCCCTGAGGTGAAAGGTCAGTGGGCCCATGGGAGCATAAGGATAGAAGCCTACCTGAAATGTATGCTGCCTAGTTAATCAGGGTTGTCAGTACCACACCCCACAATATGGACACTGCTTCCAGGGCTATGGCTTTGCTTGGACTTTGATCTGAAGGGCCCCTGGGCCCAGTGGACATTTCCCCAGTGGGATACTGTATGTCAAGTTGATGCTCCATGGAGAAATCAAATTTCATTAAAGGATCTAGGTTGTTTATAATTGTTGTTTGGACTTTATTTCAATGTCTTCCTGATTTTAAAGTGTTGCTAATCAAGTTTGCCTCCCATCCCAGTGCCCCATGGATGGAGTCTGCACCTCAGACCCGAGGAATCAAAAACATAAGTCATCTTTTGCAGTTTCTGTTGTGGTGCCCCCCCCATGTACAGTTACCATCAACATACCCCTAGACACCGGGGCTACACATATACATATACATCCCATGATGCTCTGCATTATGGGGGTATGTATAGCTTTGTATTTCAATCCAACACTACCCCCCTTCCCAAACTGGTGAGAAGACATTATAGCTGCAAATGATAGTGTAACCAGCCTGCAAATGGGGGTTCCCAGAAGTCTTCCAGGAGCTTGCTTGAATGCTCCAAGTCTGGAGGTGTTCAGCATTTAATCTGCTTGAGTGTGAGTGCTTTTAGAGCCTCTGGTACTGTCTCTTTAAGAGCTGCCTGCTTGTGATCATAATTAATTGAGGAGGGAGAACTGTGTGTTCTAATGCCTGAATCCCGCCCGGGCTGCTGCAAATTCACTCCGTTTTTGCAGTCGCTAAGAGTACAAAGGGAGCCCATTTGAAAGCTGTAACTGTTTGCCTGTAATCATTTAGCAGCATTTGTAAGATTACGGTTTATCTAACCAGTTTTATTGCAGCTGGGACTCTGTGTGTGTTTCCCCTCTATGTTGGAACTGAACTGCTGAGCTGGACCAATCAGCATGGGGGACCTTTAAAATGGAGCCTGCTGCTAGCAAATCAGAACTTGACTCTTAAGTTGAGCCAGCCACAATGGGACTGTATGGCAGATGCCTCTGGGGATTGTAGTTTGACTCGCACCTTTTGCACCAACAGGGAAGTCTGATTGTGAGTGACAACCAAACCAGCCAATTGAACTGGGAGGAACTCAATGGAATGCTCGGCTCTGTCTACTGGAAAGATCAGATCAGTGTGGGCAGTGAAGAGACAGGGAGCTGTGTGCCTCTTCTGTGTAGTTTTAGCGTGGAATCACGTGTAAGGCCCTAAGTTTCGGTCTGCAGCTTGTGCAAGCGCCTGTTCAGACTGAATCCAACCTGTGAAGAGAATCAAGGAGATCTGAAGAGTAGAAACCAGGCTCACCCTGTAGAAGACTGGAGAAATTGCTGAATCACGCTCGGTCTGTCAGGAACTGAATCTGCTGTGTGTTCTCCCGGGTATTGAGCAGTAATTGCAATTGGGATAGAGCAGCAGCCTGCCTGGTATAGTACTTTCCTTTTACATATAAATGTGTGTAGTGCTTGTGGGGAATCGCGTTTCAAATCCCCTGTACAGTGAATTGAGTGCATGAGTGCATGAAGCTGGAAGTAAACCCCCGCTTAATCCAGACTACATCCATTTGCTCTAAACTGCAGTGGGTTCCAGTCACAAGGACCTTGTCCACAGGATCTGCCTCTCCTGTCAATCCAGGACAATCTGCCTTCCATCCAGTTCCCAGCACTGAGTTTGTGAGTACAAAGCAGGGTAGCTCCCTGCCATCTGTTTATCGAATTGTAAGTGTGTCATCTAATTGTTTTTTTCATTTCTTCACGAACTGAGCCAACCGGCTCCAGATTACAATTTGGGTATTGTGCCAGTGTTTTTCCATCACAGGGCCCAACCAGCTGCACCAATCCTGGCTAGCCTCCCATCCTGGGTACCCAGTGAAAGTGACAATTTGGGACTTGACTATGCGCACAGTACTGTGATTATTAATGTGTTTAACCTAATTAACCTGATTTCCTCGTTCCTTGTTACAGCTCCTTAAATAAATCAGATCTGTTTGTTTCAGCAAAGTTACACTGTCTGAGGTATTCGTTTATGTTAAAGTACTGTACTGTGGCTCTTGCACTGTATCATCTTGTTTTACAGGGGGTCCCCAGCATCCAGTCGACAGAGCCAGTCCTGGAGGTAAGTGTACATTGTGAAGATATTCCTGATGCATTGTGTGGGCCACTAGTGGGAAGAAAGGGGGGTTACAGTGTCCCAGAGGGCTGTGACCAAGTTAGTTTAACTACTGCAAACCCTGACCTCTGGGTGGAGGCACTCACCATTGGACCCAGGCCCCTTAACCTGTCAGTAGTCAGTCAGGCAGGGGTAGTAGCCCTTGGGATAGCACCACATGGGGGTTACAATAGTATAGCTTTTGGATATAGGAAATGATGCATCAGCCAACACAGAGACAGCACAACATGCACACAGGCTACTGTATAGCTGGGAGTCAGATAGGAAACAATAAATCATGTTCTGCCATGGTAATAGATGGTTGCATGGCTAGATCAGTGTATTAGCCTTTGAGAGGATTTAGTAACTTCAGCCTGGCTTTGGTGAAGGCATCTGGAGAAGGGACCTCTGTAATTACCTTAGCAGTACCCAAGCGCTGTGTGCTACAATCAACACTGCCACTAACTAACATCCCTTATAACCCAATATGCCACATTGTTCTGCTGTCTAATGGGGAGGTGCATCAGTGCCCCATCAATCGAAAAATTAGGTCAGCTTTCACTATGACAGAAGGAGCTTCACTGGTTGCTATACATCTATTAATGCCTGTGAGCGCACTCCCAACATTTATCTGTTGAAAAGCTGAATATGGTGTCTTTGGCATCACTGGAGAGATTACAATACAGACAGAATGTTGCAGCCCTCAGAACTACATTTGGTAAGGTATCTTTGAAAATAGAAAATGGGTTAGGAAAATCATGACCCTGATTGGCTGACAGCATTTAAAGGCCAGGGTTTTACCTGCCAAGAGAGCCCTCTGAAAATAAAAGAGCACTGTACCTTCATGAGGACTGTTTTACACATAACACTTTTTAAATGTTTTAAAATACTTTTAAAATATGTTACTGCAAAACTAAATTAAAGAGCACATTTTGTAAGTGCTATAAGAACCCCCCGGTTTGGGTTGTTGTGATACCCACAATTGCAGGGGCTGTAAGGCCCTCCACCTGCAGCATTGGGCCTCACTACAACCAATGGTGTGTGAATATCTCCCAACAACCCACACCCGTCAAGTCTTATTGCTTTCATTTAGCACCTGCAAATGGAACAAGCTCCCATTGAGCATAAAGGAAGCCTGTAAAGTCTGCAGCTTTATGTGACAAACTGGTCCTCCCAGAACTCAGTCTGCACTGTGCCACTAGTTCTCACAAGCCTTCAGACTCCTGAAATGTCACCTTGATATGCTACCGCCACCTAGCTTGACTCTCGCTCTTGTGGTATCTTTAGTCAGAATCCCACCACAGCCACTGCTCACACGGTGCAGTGACCTTTCCCAAAGGGCAAATGACCCACCACTTTAATCACAGCTGAGAACACTTCCCTTTGGACAGTTTAGCAGTCTGTCTCTTCGGAAATGGATCACTGACTTGCCCATTACCCCAAGTTATCTATACCTTTAAAAACAAAGTCAAGGAGGCCATGACATATAGAAAGAATATGCCATGGCCCTAATGAGAATATCACTGATAGTTTTCCTGAGTGGAGCTTAACCTTATGTCCTCACGAATGGTGGAGCCACGAGTGATAGCAAAAGGTCAAACTGCATGAGGGAATATATCAGTGATATTTTCACTTGGGCCATGGCATATATGATTTATGGCATGCCTTTTTTTTATACAATGGCAAGAAAAAATCCTGAATCCTGATTGTTCAATGGCCACCTTCAACAGTGATGTTAGCCCAGCACAAGCTCACTGTATGAAGGTGACACGGAACACAAGAAATCTTAGTGGCACTCTGTATCTCTATTAGCACTGTGGAATAACTGGATCTAGATTGAGAATAACACTGACACTCTCACTCTGTGTCTCCATTGCCACAATGGGACGAATGGACCGAGAGTGAGAATAATACTGATATTCTCACTCTGCACCTCCATTGCCAAAGGAGCAGATATGGACCTACAGTAAGAATAACACTATCTTCTTTGAGGATATCTCTTTCACAGGCCACACCTTTGAACTATACCTGCGCCAGCACTAGGACCACACGAAACTTCTGCAAGCAGTCAGACAGGAGTCGTTCACGACAATGTCACACATTAGTGTCTACATAAACGCATGGCCCCTCCTCTCCTCAGTTTTTTCCCACTGTCAGTCAGAGTTGCTGGACCCACCATCAGAAACACCGCTGTAACAAAGCCATTTTTTTTCCTAAACTTGGTATTTATTTTACAAAAATCTATTTTCGGCGACCTGTATGCCATTGAAGGAATCATTCATGTTTTTTTGGTTTTGCAACTGTGGAGAGAAAATCTATAAGGACAATGCGCATGGAGTGTGCATCTGCTGTGTAGGTCTCTCTCACAGCGTCAAAACCTGTGAAATCTACTAAGGATTCAACTCTGCTACCAGGTGACACAGGATAGGGATACTGGAAAAACTTCTCTTGAAAAGGACCTTAGCAGCAATGGAACAGCAGCTACAGGGTACATGTGTGTCATCTACCCCATCGACTGAGTTCCAGCTGATAAAGGCCTGGGACAAGTCCTCCTCAGGAATCCATAAACACAAACCCGGTGAGGTCTAGGTCACTGCTGAGGACTGTGACTATATCCCAGCTACGATGCCGTTTGCGTTATCAGTGGTATTTGTCACCTCCTGACTGTTGACCAGAAGCCAAGGTCGGGGCTTGGTATAGGCACTGCTGGGCTTATTACAACTGCTACATCACCATTGCCACTGGAGATCTACTCTCCGCTGTCATCTGTTGTGGTCACGACCACTACTCAAAGTGGTATTGATGCACAGGCAGTAGTCCTATCATTCTTTGATATGATATGGCGCCTACTGCTAGGTCTGCCTTTAACAACCCTGGGCACATCAATGGGAACTACCCATACACCTTCTCCGTTGATGCTGCTCTCTGATATAGTCCGGCATAGACTTCCTCAGCTGCTGCTGATGTCACCAGAGCGCTCCTCCATTTCCGTTGAAGAGAGCTACAACAATAAGTATGAATATAATCCTGTATTATAAGGAGGAGGAAGAAGAGGGGGAGAAAGACTATGCTTAAGACTCCATAGTCTCCTGTCACAGTGAGGGCTCTGTGTTTACTACACCTAGGTCACCTCCAGAGGATCCATCTTTTTCTGCCAATATGCAGCAGATGCAAGCTGCCATGTTCTTTACACTGGAGGAGCAGGATTCTACTAAAAAGAACCTGCTGGAGTTTCTAGAAATGCCAGAATCATCTTCTTGTGTTATTTCTCCCTAGTATCCCACACTTGAGAATACTATCTATGCAGTTTAGTATAAACCAAATACCATACCAGCTGTCTTCAGAAGGGCTGACAAAATGTACTCTGCCCCTTCGAGTAAGCCTTTTTATGCCAGTCAGCCTGAGACTGATTCAGTGGTGATCACAGCTGCCCATGATAGATCAAAGGTGCCTAGACACCCGAGTTCCTTCCCTCCTGATAAGGAATCCAGGCAGTTGGATGTATTGGGTAAATGTACCTATGCCTGTACCTCCATGGGCCTGTGTATAGTCAATTATCAGGCCCACATGATCAAAATTATCAGAATGCCCTCTGGAGAAAGGCTAAGGCTGCTGCAGAGGCCTTGCCTGAGGATAACATCAGACAGGAATTACTCAACACCCTTATTGCTGGTACTGATGTTGGTAAACATTTGATCCGCACTGCATTTAATGTCTTGTGATTCCTGTGCCAGGGTCCCTCCATCTGGATCAGTGAAGGGTGATGACTACAGACAATTGGGTCCTGGAGATCATTGGAAAGGGTCATGCTCTGGAAGTTCTGGACCATACCCGAGACCATCCACCAGATATGACAACATGCCCATCAGGACACCTGGCCCTCCATCTGGATCAGTGAAGGGCAATGACTACAGAAAATTGGGTCCTGGAGATCATTGGAAAGGGTCATGCTCTGGAAGTTCTGGACCATACCTGAGACCATCCACCAGATATGACAACATGCCCATCAGGACACCTGGCCCTCTTGCAGGAAAAAGTACAGACCCTGGTTCAAAAATGAGCCAAATAACCTGTGTCTCCCCAACAGAGGCACACAGGGCGTTACTCCAGATACTTTCTAGTTGTCATATGGACAGGATCTCCATCCTATTTTAGACCTCAAGGACCTCATTTTCTTCATAGAATGCAAGAGGTTCCAGGTGGTCACCTTACAGGGTTTCCTCCCCCTGATGTAAACAGGGTATAGGATATGCTCTCTGGATATGAAAAATGTTTATCTCCATAACAAAATCAGGAAATCTCGTTTAGTGACCCTCCAAAACACATATCCAGATTGGCAGACAGCGGACCCGACCGTGGCATGGGGGGTCAGTGTGCAGAGCATCATATATGTCTGCCCAATCTGTTTTCTCGCTTTCTCACATGGTGCGTGCAAGCAGAGGCACACACATGTCACACAATCCCGCAGTTCCCTTTCCTTAGTTGCCTGTCTCACACTACCATCAGGCATCCACCTGCTGGAAGTTTTGCAGTAGTGCTGACATGTCCTCCCACCCTGGGAGAGAAGAGCAGTCTTGTGAGATGCCTGACCCTCTCCCCACCTGGCCGATCCCCCAGCAACCCGAGCTCAGTCTCAAACATGGGTCACCGGAGTGGCAGGAGGTAAGGTATTTGATGTCTCAGCCCTCCATGCCACCAGGCTGGTAGGGAAAATAAATATTTCAACACAGTCCTCTAGTTTAAATACTGCACCACTGTGGGTTGAAATTTTTATTTTTTCCATTTACTGATCACATCTTCTTGAGATGACCAAAAAGGCCAAAACAGAACCCCACTGTTAAATCGGACAATATCCTTTTTGACATATTATGCAAATGGAAAAAAAAATTCTATTTCAGATGTCAAGCAGTAGTTTGCCTCAGGTTGGAGGTTACAAAAAATGGCTGCTTCCAAGGTCAGTAGTCAGAGCCGACAGAGAGCTGTCCTGCACTTCAGCCAGACTTTCACGTGCCTGAAGTAAACTGCCTGAATAACCACAAGTGCAAGGAAACAGAAAATGACCTACTCACCAGACTTCCTAGCATTTAATGCAAGAACAGCTGCCAACTCTTTTTGTACCTGTCACCATGACAACAAAAAATGGAGAATGTCAGTTACTATAGCACGTTATCACTTAGGGTATTGTAACCTATATAATTTTATCTAGTCATTTATTTTTGTCACCAAGTAAGTTCACCAGAGTGTTAGACTCCATTTACCATATCATACATATTATACCCTAGATATCACAACTGCAGCTGAAGTAAAGGGGAATTTGGAGCAAGCCAAATCCCCAGTCAGGTTTACAGCATCACAGTGCAGTCCCGAGGAGCCACAGAGCCGACGATCAGCCCCCAAACCCAGTCAGCATTAGAAACCAACCTCAGATCCCAATAGCAAAACTGGCAATCTGCTCACAATCCCAGTCAGCAGGCTCCTAGCCCCGCTTCCTGATTGTAAAATCGCTTTACCGAATACATTTGCTGTACAACTCCCGCCTCCAGCTAGCTATCGCAACATAATGCAATATAATGGAAAAATGAACAACAATTCATGAAATTACGGACATGGAACAAAATGGCCCCGATTAGCGATTTGGTTGAAAGCAAGACCTGGCAGGCATTCAGAATGTTACTTTTTCTCAGTTCAATTCACGCCAAAAATGGAACCAAGACTGGCAAGCATTCGGAAGGTTTAGTTCAATTCATAGAACCAGTAAATAATCCAATTTATGCCCATATTTACATTTATTTATGGAAAGTTCAGCAAAACTAAACAAAAAAAAGTACAGATTTGAGAAGGCGCCAGTTATTTTACTTCACTTACCTTTCAAAATGTTGCCTCATGTAATGATCACAACTAAATCGAGAAAAAAAAAGTGTACAAAAATATTGCAATATCTAAAGAAATAAAGCCATCATTTTAGCTGTTATTTCAGCTAGAAATCTACCTTACACTCGATTTCAAAACGATGGCAATTCATCAATAGCTCCCTCAGTTTTCTTGATTACCTTTTTTCCCTTGCTGCTCCACTCACAACTGCATCAGAATACAAACACACCTCTCAATAATACACATAATAAAGAAATAAATAAAAGAAAAGAAAAGCGTTGACTTTTTATGCTGCAAATTCGGGTTAGAAAAGCTAACTACAATGCATTTGAAACACATGTGACGGCATATCGCAATTACCTATCATCTCCCTAGAAAACATAATTCGTTTGAGAATCCTTATTTTTCTACAACAAAAGCTAGTCAAAAAGAAAAACAGAATGCTTTTGAAAAGCCCTCAAACTTGATATACTTATTTCCTGTGGTCCTTTAGTGAGACATTACAACAAAACACTATGCTGCTTCAACTGAAAATAAACTGACCTAACAAAACATTGCTGTCTGCTGACTTCACAAAAGGTAGAATTCAGTCCAGCGTTCTGCACAGCGTCCGAGCAGATTCAAATGATTACAGCTCACAATGAAGCTACGTTCTGCCACTTCTTGCAGTCCAGAGGGGAAAATGCAAGTGTGTGCAGACTTCGTAACATGAGCTTCTTGTGGGGAAAAACGGAATGTGGTGCGTTGTGATTGGTTGGTTTGACTGCCAATTACAGAAAGCTACAGGTCTCTGCTATATCTATCACCAGGCAGATTTTTATGAAATACAGCATCACATCTGTAGTAAGGCTGTAAAAAAAAGTGTCCAGCAAGATGAGTTATGCCGTCGGCGGCAGCAGTCCTTGCACTGCAGCAGGACGAGTAAACTCGTCGGTGACAGGATGGGGGTTAATAAGAGCTTGCTAGGATATTGCATACAAAATAAAATAGAAGGATTTATTATATCAATTGACAAAGTAAGGCATTTGATAGAGTTTCACATATTTTTTTTTCAGGTGCTATCACATTATAATATTCCAGTAAAAGTTGTGAATTGAATTAAAACATTATATAGACAGGCAACAGTATTGTCCCAGGTGGGAGACACATATAGTTTGGCTAATCTGATTAAGATAGGGGTCAGGCAGAGCTGCCCATTAAGCCACTATTATATGTACTATCCCTAAATCCATGTATAACACATGTTTTGGAGAATATAGAAATAAAAGGGTTCCAGAATCCAATGGGCACAGGAAGTCTACGATATCAACATACGAAGACAACAACTGTTTATTTTCACAAAAGAGCAATAGTATAAGGAAGACCATGGGAGAATTAGATGCATTTGCAGATGTGTTAGGAGCAATGATAAACTCGGAGAAAAGTAAAGGAATAGCATTAGGACAAAGGGAACCATAAGAGTCCATTGCAGGAATGCAGATCATGCAAAAGCCTATTAAAATACTGGGGATATAAATTGGTGAGGGAGACATGGCACATAAAAATTAGAACTTAGCTATTTAGAAATGTGAGCGGAAAGTGGAAAAATGGAAAAAAATGGACATTGTCCAATCAAAAATGAGTGTTCGTGATTAAGCTGGGTTTGTACCCACTAACAAGCTGGAGTGCACCATTCATGAAGGTCTTGGTGTGACCTGGAGCTGCCTGTGGACTGTGCTGTTTGAAGCTTTGTGTTCTGTGTTGTTTTATGTTTCTATTACTGTTTAGTTTCATTATTTTATTTTATTTTCTAGTTAGAAAGGGCCCTTGAGTGAAGTATTTAGTATCTATAATGCTTTTTCGGGCTTATAGTTAGAACTTTTTTAAGGATTCACTTTGTTTAGTGAATCATAGTTTTTCAGTTTTTAGAGCAGCTGTTTTTTGCTTATTTTATTTTTTAGGATAGCTATGCCCCTTGTTTATTTTTGGGAGCAATAGCTGTCTAAGTTCACTATATCGTGTTTTTTGTTCTGGCTTGGTCTGGAGTCCACGGTGCAGATTACGGGAGCGAATTGAAGGGCTCCGGTTTGAATTTACTGACTTCCAGAGGCAGTTTACTACCCAACATGTCGATTCTGCAGTGAGAGTGCAGACGTGATGAGCGGGGGAAATTGGACTACGGGGGGGGGAATTACAAGATCGGGACCATATTTCTGCTGAATCTGGAGTTGTTTTCATTACCTGCTGTGCTGAGTTTACTGTAAGAACACAGGCTGAATGAGCAGGGAAGTTACTGTCTAAATTATAACTCATCTGCCCCTGAAGTGTTGGCTGTAGTGTGACAGATATTTCCTAAATTCCTCTAAGGACTGAGCCTGGTGCATCGGAGGGTCTGGAATTGTGCCAGGTGGGGGGGCTCCTCTAATGCGTTGGGGCTAATTGGCTAGTTGCCCCCTATGACCCAGTGGGAATTACCTGACTATTCTCTGGGAGCGGGAGGGTTGGTCTGTTTTCCTAGGCCTCCTGTGGGTTGGGATGCGTGGCTCTGTCCCCTGGGAGGTTGTAGTTGGGGGTCATTGGAGGTCAGCTGGAAGGGTCTGTGGATGATTACACCTGGAGGGGGCCCCCTAGGTTCCTGTTTTGTATAATTCTAGCCCTCTGCTGAATTAGGAATCTTCAGACTATCTGAAAAAGCCAGCAATGCAGTGTGTGCACACTGGATGTGGATTGATTTTGTATGTTTATTATTAATAACTTTACTTGGTCCTTCTGTCAATCTTGTGGTTTTATTCTTGGTATCGATAGAACTGCTTATCGTTGTTGGTGGTTGCCTCAGGAGGGTTTAGGGGATCTGCGTTGTTGGGCAGTGGTTGAATGGTGCGGGTAACTGGTGAGGCAGGAGGTGGGAGCTCCGTTGCCTCCCAGAAGAACTCTGTTTGTCTCCGACGGCACACAAAGAGCTGGCGTTGCAGATTTTTGGCCTGAGTGAGACGTGCCCTCCAGAGGATTTATTTCTCTTACTTGGATTATTTGGGACATTTTACTGATTACTGAAGGCTTTGAACATCTGGAAAGTAACATTTTGTCTTTGAATTTCTCTATCTTTTCCATTTGATTATAATTTCCATGAAGGCAGTGAGAGTGCCATGCTGATTCAGTCTCCCTTACAGTGAGAGGGTTTGGGGGCTGATTATTTTTATTTACAGTTGGAACAACTGATTGGACTTTAAATCCCAGATTGCAAAGCTCAAATAGATCTTTATTTTTATTTATAGCTGGAACAACTGATTAGACCTCAATTTTGGATTGCAAATCTGATTTCTGTGTATGAAATTGTTCTAATATTTTAAGGGGGGTATTTTATTTCATTTTTATTTTATTATTTTTTGTTCTTCTCTTTAGGGTTGTTTAAGTTGGGGGTGGGAGGATTTTGTTTGTATGAAGGCAAATAAATTGGTTTAAAATATGTGTTGGGGTATAAGTAAAATGGTTAGGCAGTACTCCCCCTCAAGACTTCGGGATCTCCATCCCTTTGAATTACCCCCACTTACGGGGGAGGTTTATGCTAGATGTCAAAATATCTCGGCATTATGAGATCAAAATGCAGAAAGATACGGGGATCCTGGAACTCTTTGGGGGGATGGGAGGGAAGAGAACGGATATGGGCAGTGAGGGCTAGGAGATGCCCTGGGGCGAAATGGGTACTGGAGCAAGATCCTCCTTGCCTAGTTCCCATACCCAAGAGCACTGACTTGGAGTGTGCCAGGCAGGAAGTGGGATCACCCTTGGATTTCTGTCCCTTTCAGGCGGTGTTAAGCAATGCCAGGTCGATTAGGAATAAGACTGCAGTGATTACAGATCTTCTTTCCTCAGTTGACTTGACTTGCATCACCGAGACCTGGCTATATGGAAATGCTGGTCCTGTGTTGGACTCTGATTCCAGCTGGGTTCTCAGTGATTCACCGCCCGAGAGTGGACCGGAGGGCCAGGGGGTTGCGGTCTGTTTTAGACAAGATCTGGATCTCAGGGAAGTGCCAGTTGGTGACACCAACTCCTTTGACTGCATAATGGTTGTAGGCAGGCTTCAGGACCCTTCTTATCTACCATCCACCAGGGGATGAGAGGGAGTTCCTGAAGGAGGTTGTGGACTTCATCTCCGATATGGTACTGGAATCTCCCAGATGGTTAATTCTGGGGGATTTCAATGCCTGGGTCAACGATGAACTCTCACCACTTGGTCAAAACCTCCTCCAATTAATGGACTCATTGGGCCTGTCATGGGTAATTACCTCTGCAACCCATGGGGGGGCATACATTGGACTTGGTGTTCCATCTGGGGATGGAGATATCTGATGTGGCAGTGGAGCCAGTCCGATGGTCTGACCATCATGCCCTGAGGTTTAGATTTGTGGCCCCCTCAAATAGGCCTGCCCCCAGGGAGTTAGTACAGTTCCATCCCTTAAGAGTGGTTACCTCAGAAGGCCTAATGACATAGTTGGACTTCTCAGACTTTCCAAGGGATAGCATGGTTCCAGGACCTTTGGTCTTAGCCTGTGATAGGGTTGTGACTGGGGCCCTGGATGCCATTGCTCCAATTAATGTTCATCCCCATACTATTCACTTAGGGGCTCCCTGGTTTGATGGGGAGGTCCGTGAGTGGAAGAAGAAAGGACAAAGATTGGAAAGACACTGGCGTAAAACTCAACTGGAGGTGGATAGACTTGAATTGTTAGAACATTACAAATTCTACCAATCAGCAATTTCCCATAAGAAGGCAGAGTTCCTGTCCAGGGAAATTGCTGTAGCAAGGAATAGACCATCCCAGCTCTTCCAGACTATGGACAGACTGTGCAATCCAGTCTGTCTCCAGACTGGTAAAGCATTATCACAGGTACAGTGTGAGGAGTTTGTGAAATTCTTTGCTGACAAGGTATCCACCATCAGGGATGAGATCCACCAGTGTCCTTCTACTGGACATTGCACTGATCAATCAGGTGGTACTAATACCCAGTTGTACTGGTCCAACTTTAGACTACCAGCAGTAATAGATATAGTGAGGATTATCCAGACTCTGTGACCTACATACTGTAAGTTGGACCCAGGCCCTACTCACCTGGTGGTGGGGTGTGTAGATAGTATCAGCCCAGTCCTGGCTGGGATAGTGGTGGTGTCATTAGAGAGAGGGATTTTATGGATCCCTTAAAGGAGGCAGTAGTATGCCTCCTGTTGAAAAAGACCTCTCTTGACCCCGACTGCCCAGAAAATTATAGACCAGTCTCTAACCTTCCTTTAGTAGGGAAGGTTATTGAGAAGGTGGTCGCTCTGCAACTGGAGGATCATTTGTTCAACCACAATATCTATGACCCTCTCCAATCTGGCTTCAGGAAAAAGGCATAGTACAGCGATGGCTTTTGTTCGGATATTGAATGATCTCCTGATGGCAAGAGATCGGAGGATCCGTTCCATTTTGGTTCTCCTGGATCTCTCAGCAGCATTTGACACCGTGGATCATGGGGTATTGCTTGACCACCTGCAGTTTTTCTGTGGTCTAAAGGGAGCAGTCCACAGCTGGTTTTGATCTTTTTTGGAGGGCAGATCTCAGAGAGTGGTGTCTGGAATTTACACCTCAGCCCCTCATTGGGGTACCGCAGGGGTCGGTGCTGTCCCCTATGTTATTCGCAGTGTATATGCTTCCATTGGGGGACATTATAAGATGAAGTGGGCTGAGTTTTCATTGTTATGCTGATGATTCTCAGCTCTACCTGTCTTTTATGCCTGATCAGGAGTCGGATTCCATCACGATGTTTAACAACTGCCTCCTGGAGATTCAGGATTGGATGAGTGCTAGTTGGCTTAGGTTGAATTCAGGGAGAACTGAGGTGTTGGGTTGTGGACCCTGGAGGACAACAGGGGCCTGGACTGGGAAACCCTCAGGTTTATATCTTGGGGGGGGCCTGCTTCTTGCCTCTGGCCAAGTACATAATCTTGGCGTGATTTTTGACGAAAGCCTGACTATGAAGACGCAGGTGTCAGCTGTAGTCAAATCTGCCTTTTTTCATCTGAGGAACATTGCCAGTGTGAAATACTTAGTTCCACGGGAAGCTCTTCCCATCTTGGTCCATGCCTTGGTCACCAGCTGTTTGATTACTGCAATGCCCTCTATCTAGGGCTGCCGGGGGTGGATATCCGCCGCTTGTAACTTGTGCAGAATGTGACGGGCAGGTTGTTGATGGGAGTTGCATGATCTAGCCATATGACACCTGTGCTGCGTGATCTGCACTGGGTGCCAATACAGTGGCGGATCACCTTCAAGGTCACATTATTGACCTTTAATGCCCTGCGTGATTTGGGACCTCACTACCTGAAAGAGCTCTTGGTGCCTTACTGTCCTGCCCATTCTCTTCGCTCCTCTGATGAGAGATTGCTAGAGATCCCCAGGGTATGCCTAAAGATGTCTGGAGGTAGATCTTTTGCCTATATGGCACCAACCCTGTGGAATTCTCTACCTCATCAGATATGAGAATGCCTAACCATTGAAAGTTTAAAAAAAAAACTAAAAATTTTCCTTTTTGCCCGATCATTTGCTGGTACATAATAATTAAATGTAGTGTATGATTGTCTAATTTATTGTTTTAAAATGTGATTTTATTGATTTGACTTATTGTAAAAATGCCCTGAGCTTGGGAAGGGTGCTTAATATAAATAAAATTTTATTTACTTACTTAAGCAATTCATTATTCCACTATTGCAATATGTCAGCTGGATTTATCCATTACTATGGAATCTGGAAACAAAAGTATTTAGCATATTTTTTTAAATGCTTTGGGGGGATTGAACCCCATAAATAGAGAATATGCATATCTGCCTAAAAAAAGAGTGTAGGAATGATGAACCCCATTGCTTTTTCCACACAATGTTTTGGATGGGTACAGTAAAAAATGATTTTACAAGAGGAGGAAAGTGGAACAGAATAGACATAAGGGATATTGAAAGAGTATTTGGACAGATGACAAGAGTAACCACTAAAAATAATACCAAGGTTACAAGTACCAGAATATTTGACACTAGCTTTAAAGAAAATGTTTATCTGGAAAGTCAATAAATCACAAATTTTAGCACATAATAGAAAACAACGATATGAGTTCATATTATAAAACTTGGCCCATTGGAACTGGAGTTTAAGTTTGGTGCACCAAGTAAAGAGAAATGGGCACTGCAACAATAAATGAATACAAGAATCCCAGTGATAATGTGGGACAATTTATGGCTAAGTACATGTGGCAGAATAAATGTGAGAGGGAATCAGAAGCATACAGCTATTGAAAAAAGAACTTGTTCCTATTATGAGTGTCAGACCCCAGAAGAAACTTTACATTTTATGTTGGCGTACATCTACATTACACACTTGTGGCAATATTTAGCAAGTTGATGGTATTTACCGTGGTTGCAAAAACTAACCTATGAGCTGCTTGTGCTAGGAGAATATACTGGTTGTTTGCAACAGTATGATACTACTACATTAGGAGTTTTGTTTGCTTGCTTAAAATTTTATTTATGGCAAGCCATCAGTAGCTATGTGCTACAACAACAATGCATGCCATATTTAACAGTAGAAAATTGATGTAAAGGGAAAGCAGTAAGGCAGGCAAAGGCCAAACCAAGGAAACACTAGCACAGACAGTAAAAGAAGGTGACAATACTTTCTATAGATACCTTAGTGAAAAGAGAAAGTGCAGAGGGGTTATTGATAAGATCAAAGGAGATAAGGGGACGTGTAAGGAGGAGGACCATGTAAAAGCATCTACCCTAAATAGATACTTCTGCTCAGTACTTACTGAAGAGAAGGTAGGGCAAGGTGCACAGCTCAGCACCATGGACACAGGGGAGAGGGAGGTGAGCACTAGTCCCTTCACAAAAGAAAGGGTCCTACAAGAGCTCGATAAGCTCAGAGTGGACACAGCAATGGGACCTGATGGCATACATCCCAGGGTACTAAAGGAGCTAAGGGTGGAACTAGCAGAGCCATCATCAGAACTACTTAGTGAGTCTCTGAGCACAGGAGAGGTCCCAGAAAACTGGAGGATGGCTCATGTGATCCCGCTCCACAAGAGTGGTAGCAGGGAGGAGGCAGGGAACTACAGACCAGTCAGTCTTACCTCAGTAGTGGGCAAGATTATGGAGTCATTCCTTAAGAAAAGGATAGTGCTACACCTGGAATCCATAGGAGCACAGGATCCAAGACAGCATGGGTTTACAAAAGGAAGGTCCTGTCAAAATAATCTCATAGATTTCTTTGACTGGGTAACCAGAGTGGTGGACCAAGGGGGAGCAGGTGATGTCACCTACCTTGACTTCAACAAAGCTTTCCATACTGTTCCACATAGAAGATTGATTAATAAGCTGGATAGGCTCGGGGTGGGTCAGAAGTTGGTCAACTGGGTGGCAAACTGGTTGACGGGCAGAAAATATAGAGTGGTGGTAAATGGTATACAGCCAGAAGAGATGCAAGTCACAAGTGGGGTACCTCAGGAATCAGTCCTGGGGACAGTCCTCTTCAATATCTTCAGCAGTGACATTGCAGATGGACTGGAGGGTAAGGTTTGTCTGTTTGCAGATGACACCAAGGTCTGCAACAGAGTAGATGATCCAGATGGGGTGGGCAGAATGAGAAGAGATCTGGATAAACTAGCAGAATGGTCAGAAGAGTGGCAACTGGGATTTAATGCAAAGAAGTGCAAAATCATGCACATAGGGAAGAGAAACCCTGAAGCAACCTATAGGCTGGGAGGGGAGTTGCTAGCAGTCACAAAGGAAGAAAGAGACTTGGGCATCATCATCACCGATGATCTGAAATCATCCAAGCAGACCGCTAAGGCAGTAGGCAAGGCTAGGGGGATGTTAGGGTGCATAGGTAGGGGTATCACAAGTTGGAAGAGGGAGGTAATAATCCCTATTTACAAGACACTGGTCAGGTCCCATCTGGAGTACTGTGTGCAGTACTGGAGGCCACACTTTCACAAGGACATTAACCAAATTGAGGCAGTCCAGAGAAGGGCAACCAAAATGGTGCAGGGACTGCATCAGAAAACATATGAGGATAGATTAATGGAGCTCAATGTGTATACCCTGGAACAAAGGAGGGAGAGAGGTGATATGATCGAAACATTCAAACACCTTAAGGGCATTAACAAGGTGAAAGAGTCTAACATGTTTCAATATAAGAAAAATCACAGGACAAGAGGACACAGCATGAGATCAGAGGGAGGCCGATTAAGGGATAATGTGAGGAAGTTCTTTTTCACAGAAAGGGTGGTGGATGCATGGAACGGCCTATCTCAGGAAGTGGTGGATATGAACACAGTGCAGGGCTTCAAACAGGCATGGAATAGGCATAAGGGAGCAATACAGTTAAGTATGAATAGATAGGCCATTGACAGAGCAAAGGCCGATGGCACATTTATAAGGTAGAAAAAGAAATGGACAGACTGGATGGGCCTTGTGGTCCTTATCTGCCATCAACTTCTATGTTTCTATGTAAAACAGCATGCAAAGAAATATATGAAATAGTTAAAGGTTTTGCAGCTGTAAAGTTCATAAACTGTGGAGACGTTTTAAGGAATCATATACCTGAAGAAAAACATGGAAGAAAGAAGAGGTGTTGAAGTATAAGTAATGATGAGTGTAGATGTGGGGTGGTCTTAGAATGTTATCAGTAAGTAGGACACTGGAAAACTGTGTAGAAGGGTTACAAGCAGTTTTGATTGTGATGGCATAACTGAGGGAATTATTTGCAATGCAATAGGTGATGGTGGGGACTTGGGATGTGGGGTTTGTTTTGAATTACATTTGTAATGATATTTTGTTTTTAATCTGTATTGAATTTGTTTTTAATAAAAATGCTTATACTCTCATTGAGAAGTGCCATGGGATCTTTAATGTCCACCTGAACAACCATCACAACAGGCAGATGGGACCTCAGTTTAATATTTCATTCAAAAGATGGTAACTTAGGAGTGCAGCACTCCTTTCTTGATGCACTACAGTGTCAGTATTAGGATTTATCCCTTGTTCCCGGTGTGGGGCCACAACCCACCACCTTCTGATCTTCCAGCCCCAGAGGCAAGTGTGCTACTTGCTGAGCCACTGGTAGTCCAGTGGTCCCTCTTCTCTCCCCAGTTGCCATTCCCATATAAAAAAATACTCTAGTAGTCCAGTGGTCCCTCCCTGATTGCCGATGACAGTTCCCATATAAAAAAATAAATACACTGGTAGTACAGTGGTCCCTCTGCACCCCCCCCCATGTCTGGTCTCCTTCTCATTATTAAAAAAAGTACTTCCTGGTAGTCAAGTGGTCCATCTCCCTGCACTGCACTTTGTGATTTATTTGTGAATCTTGCCTCTGGTGCTTTTAGCACCTCCCACCTTTAGGTTTAGAGAGATGGTGGCAAGACAGTCTGCATCTTTTATGTGACCACAGATATCTTGAGCTCATATGCTGAATACTGTATTTAGAAACCATCCTTCATTGATATAAAAGAGCAATGATGTAAAGACATTTAGGGACAATGGTCATTTTTATTAAATCCAGGTGACCCCAGAAACCCAAAGGCAAGTTGTTCCATCTAGTTAGGGAGTCTTGCATGTGTTTTATGAATTGTATTAGATTTGTTGATGTATTAGATTATTTATTAAATGTACTCATTGTTGAGGAGGGCTGCAAAGATGACTGTAGGGCAGCAGGATAAATCGTATGAGGAGAGATAGAGGTCCCTAAACATGCACTCCCTGGAGGACAGGCAGAAGAGGAGGAACATGATTGAGACCTTCAAATATTTGAAAGGAATTAATAAGGTGAACAGGGAGGGTGTCTTCAGGCTAAACTGCAGCAAAACTATGAGAGGACACAGCTTAAAGTTGGGGAGGGTTTAAGAAGGACATTAGAAGACACTTCTTCACAGAAAGGGTGATGAGCAGTTGGAATGCACTACCCGAAGAGGTGATCCAGTCAAGGACAGTGGGCAGCTTCAAAAGAGGCTGGGATGGATATAGGGGGAAAATAAAGGTCATGGAAGGGGGGAGAGGAAAGGGATAAAAATGTAGGCGAGGGAGGAGCAGGGACAACAGCCTGAACTGAGAACCCTGCACAATGAGCAGACTAGATAGATGACAAGGCCTAATTCTGCTGGCGTCTTTGTATGTTCAAATCATATGGTTTGTTTAGTGTTTGTTTTAGAAACAGTTTCATAATACTGTAGAATAGACTAATCACGCATAAATTATATTTAGCGCTGGTGTGGCTGTGTCATGTTTGCGGTCTTTCAATATTCGGGATGTTGCCCTGACGATCATTAACCACAATTCACAGTTTAGCGCATTTACACATTTTACAATGACCACACTTCAAGGCAAGCTGATTACCCATGACAGATGAGGTAACTACAGGTCAATTACAGGATAATGTGCAGCTAATCCATTTAACAAAAGGTGTCAAGTTTAAGCTCAGTTTCAGCTCTGTCCATTGTAGCAGATGAACTGAACTGAGTAATCACCGTCAAGCACTAATGACTGCAAAAGGAGGTTTAAGCAGGTGGGTATCACAGAAGCCCACAACGAATGCCTCAACAATCATCAATGGCTCAGTGTGGATTTGTAAAGTAACCTTTCCAGTAATTTACTACTTTGCTAGCAGGTCCAATCATAACCCAAACAAAGATTTTTATTTTACAAGTACCTTGCTTGAGGAGGAGTGGGAAGAGGAGACGAGAATGATTCCCTTGGACTTGCTGTAATATTGCTGGTACAGGTTTTCATGCTGAGAGTAGTGAAGAGCAGGGAATGAGTTTTGGTGGGGAGAGAAAAAAAATGCCAATGACGAGTGAAGACTAGGAGGGCTATGCGGAAACATATGTTAGCGGTTCTTTTATTGTTTGCGGTTCCACCTCAGTCAGCGAACATAGCGAAATATAAAGAACCGCAAACATTTTCTATTCTACAGTATTTTGATCCCTAAGTAATCAATGTTCTCTTTTCCCTAAATTATACCCAGATCGATAATGCTTTCCTTTGCTTTCTACAGAACAGATTAAGGAGTAAAAATTTGATCTGTCCTTATTCAGAGTGTAACCAGACAGCCAACCAAATTCTTTGATCATTTCTAAAATTCTTTTACTAGACCATGCAGATTCTGAAACTGTAATAATATTACATACACACATTTATCTGTATCTCTAGAGTACTTCTAACTGCAGGTCAGATTAGTACCTCATTTTAAAGAGTTTGTCATGTGTTTTCAGATGGCATGGGGTTATTATGTCACACGACATATTGCCACATGGCACAATCGCGCTGCGCGATTTATGCCATGAGGCATATGTCTTTGTTCTGTGGGGTTCTCTGCCCCCCACACCCCCTGTTATGGGGGTCTTTGCCTCCCAGACCCCTCCACTAAACATTCTCAACTCTGGGGGGTCCAACTCAGAGAGCACACAGGTCCGGGTTAGCCATAATGCTCTACACTATTAAGCGCGCAACATTATGACCCAGTGTGTTTTCAAACTATGTTAGCCACATTACATGAATGTTTTCCTTTAACCAAGAGATTCCTGGGGTTACAATACAATATTACTCACTGTGATAAGGTTTTTCATTAATGGATCCTTCACTATCTTTACATTCCATAACTCTCCCCTTCCAGAACCCAAAATAGGTTCACACAATAATCAGTTCCTTTTTCAATGAGGTTGCTTGAGCTTTACTATTGCTGTTCCTACTATTGTAAGTTTGTTGTTCAAACCCTAAGAATTCCTCACTGTGCTTAACCATTGCAAAACAGCCCATTGGTTTGAGCTGCCCCAGAGAGTAGAATTTTATACTATTTATAGAATCTTAGAATGAAATTCAAACCTCCGCTGCATGCTCAGACTCCAGTCTGCCCTCTAACATCAGATTTATTTCTCCACCTTGGGAACAAGTCTCGCAAAGGCGATCTCCTGATTCTTCAGTGCCATTGCATGTTTTGTTGTAATATCTTATTTTGGTTTTTAGTGTTTCTTTTGTTATTTTTTAGTTTGTCGATCCTATGTGTTCTTTTAGTGCTTTTTTCAATAGTTTCTTCACTATTCTCCGGTTCCCAATCTGTTCCCTGGAACTGGAGAAAGGCCACTGGGTCATGGTTTTCCCACTCTGGGAATCGCACATTATGTGGGGGAAAAAAACCTTATTCCTCACTTTTTATTGTTTTGCAGTTATTGTTGTGTCCTGGTTCCCTTTTACTGTTGGAACTGAGACATGTTTGGAGTTTTTTCTTTTAAACTTAATTTTAATACTATTTAAAAAGCAGTTCAGTCATGTTGTGGGAACTGAACTGCAAACTGAGTATTTTTTGTGTTTCTGGAACAAAAATGATTTTGGGCTTGTCTCAAATGGCATGACAGATAGATCCAAAAAGAAAACAGGACCTGCAGGTTTTAAAAATTGTAAGACTTGTTTCAAACTCTTGTACATGGCAGACTGCCATGAGTTGTGTTTGAGGTTCCTGGGTCCAGATCACAAATTCTCTAATTGTGAGCTTTGCATTCAGTTTTTTCCTAAAACTATCAAAAAAGGGCAAAAAAATTGGAAGACCTTATGATGTCTCAGTATGCCTCCACATCACCAAAAGGCTTAGATGAGGGTTTAGCCCCTCACAGTAAGCAGAAGGATAAGTCTGTTTTAAGATGAATCAGAAACCAAGGTGTCTGAACAGGGGGACCCTGAGACCAGCACACATGAAGGAGGTAGCATGTGATGATGGCAACCGAATATGGGCAACTGTCTTAACGGTGACCCATATAAAGGCTCTCTCATCGTGGGCGACCGTAGGTGGATGGCGACTGCTTTCATCATGAAGCTAGGATGGGTGACAGGAAGGGAGGGTGGGTGACAGGATGTGGAGGGGTGGGGGACAGGGATGTGACCCGTGGGAACCTGCTTCTGCTGAGCCACCCATGTGGTGTGGGTAGGGTGCATGGCTCTGACGCAGCAGGTCCAGGGTTTGGGACTGGGTGTGGGTGTAATTTTGTGATTCCCATAACTGCAAGACTTAATTTTTTGAAGCCGGATGTGCCCTCCTGACATGCACCCCTGGAGCTGAGAATCTTTATTTATGGGGTGCAGAGGGCACAACCTCCATGTGCAAAATTCTAGTAGCTTATTCTGCATATCACTGAAATTGTTTTCAGCCATAATGAGAACAGCATAATAGCGACGCTTTGTGCGGTCAAAGCATAACACATAGAACCCATGAAAGACCCTCTGAGCAGGTACCAAATATGGTGCCTACAAAGGAAAAATGAAAAGAAAACAAGTCACTGCACCCCTCCTGAACAAGGAAAGAAGCCGTCAGTTGAAAAAGTAAAATGCCCTCAGTGGAGGACATAACCAAGGCATGGCAGTTTTTCCAGGCCTTCCAGGCTGTAGGATCACTCATGGGCACGCCTGTCCCCCCTCCTCCAGTTTCAGTTCCTACTGTGTACCAGAGGAGGTAGGAGCTGAGTTTTTCTATGATGAAGAGGAGGAGAAGGGAGAACTTATCAAACCTAACTGAAAACTTTGAAAACTGAAAGGCGCTTTATAAATAAAACTATTAGTATTATTATTATTACTAATGGTTCCCCAGAGCACGAATATAGCTCCCTTCCTCATGCCCAGGATGATTTCTCCTTGTATTACTCTGTTGTCAGACAAATGGTTAACACCCTTAATCTCTCTACCCAGGAGATGGTTGTGAATGAGAACAAAATGGAATTCTTGGGTATGATGGAGCTAACTCCTACCAAGAGGCTGCTTCTACCCGTTCACAAATCCCCTAAGAAGGCAACATGTAAACTCCCACCTCTACTCCTAGTACTGATAAAATGATAGAGAAAAAGTACTAGGTGGACATGCAGGGTGCTAAGTAATTATATTATTACCCTGACCATGAGGGTTTACTCCAGGTGACAGTTTGTGATAAGGTTAAGGTTCTCCTCTCTTCCCAGCCTCCTGACAAAGATTCCAGGAAACTCAATAGCATGGGGAAAAAAGTTTATACCTTAGCTTCCCTGCTTTTGTGGTAGGCAGCTTACATGGCATACGCAGCTGAGTACCAGAGAGCTTTATGCAGCTCCATTCTAACTATGAGTGAGAAAGCATCTGGTGACTTGGCACAAGATCTAGCAGACACTGCTATGGATGCCACCAGGTACCAGTTCCATGTGGCAGTGGACACAAATTACATTGCCTCAGGAGTCATGGCTCATGCGGTGTCCCTGAGGAGGTTTGCATGACTCAGACTCACCAGCCTCTCCCAGGATGCTCCGATGAAGGTAGTGGATTTCCCTATTGGTGAAATTCCCTGTTTGGTGACAAGAAAGAGGCATACATGAAAAAGGTGGAACAGTGCAAGGCCACCAATAAAGCAATACTGAAAAGGAAAAGGTCGCCACATCAGCAGGCCCTATGGAAGGGTAGGTAAAGGAAGGGGTTATTTTTCTTGTGGGTTCCTCACCTATGATTTCTCCCAGCTAAGTTATTTCTTCAGAGGCAGAGGCAGAAGGTGCTAAAAGCATGCTAACACAACCCCAGCAAAGCAGCAACTAAAAGCCAGTCTAAGCAGAACCCCTGATGAGTGGGCCTTGGTGGTCTATCCATTGCTAGTGGGAAGGAGGGGGCTTGCTCACTACTTTCAGGAGTGTAAAACATTACCACAGACAAGTAGGTCATGAAATTAGTATGCGAGGGACTGACACTACAATTCAAAAAATTTCCAAGACTGCAGGGTCACAAAAACTTAGCACCTCCCACCCCAACAGAGAAACTCCTGTTGGAGTTGGAGGTAAGAAAGTTGCTGCAAGCAAATGCAGCAAAGAAAGGTCCCTCCCTCGCAGTGGGGAGAGGGCATCTATTCAAAATTCTTCTTGACCCACAAAAGAAATGGGGAGTAGGGACCCATTTTAGATCTGAGACACCTGAGCAAACACCTGAAAAAGGGAAAAGTTCAGGCTGGTAACTCTGGCATCAGTAATCCCAACCCTTCAGCAAGGGAACTGGCTAGGCTTTCTGAACCTGAAAGACACATTTTTCCACATTCCAGTCAGGATCTGTCACAGAAAATACTGAAGTTTGGGGTAGGGAATGGTCACTACCAGTTCACTGCCCTCCCATCTGGACTATCTTCAGCTCCCAGAGTGTTCACAAAGTGGTTGGCTATGGTGGCAGTGCATCTGAGAAGACAGGGGTGGTGGTCTTCCCTTATGCCAATGCTGGCTAGTCACAGGGAAGTCACAACAGGAGGCTGAGGCCTCTTTTCTCCTCAATCAGCACACCCTAGAGGGGCTGGACTTCATAATAAACACTCAAAAGTCCAAGACAGAGTTGGTGCAAGTACTGGACTTTATTGGTGCAGAATTGGATGCCCTCCAGGGGAAGGCCTTCCTTCTTCAGGAGAGGGTTAAAAAATCTGATAGACCTGGCAAAGTTCTTCAGATTAGGAGAACCCAAGCCTGCAAGAAACTTCCTTCAGTTATTAGGTCACATGGCCTCATCCACAGCAGTTGCAAATGATGGCAGATTCCAAATGAGAGAAATCCAATACTACTTAAGGACCCATTGGTCCAAAAGGTGAGACCATCCATCAAGACTGGTGCCTGGGCCTGAGTCCCTCTTAAGGGTACTGGACTGGTGGAAGGGAAAAGACAACCTCAGGGATAGTGTTTCTTTCCTTCAGCAGTCACCAACAGTAGTACTAGCTAGAGATGCCTCCCTTCTGGGCTGGGATGCCCATCTGGATGACCTAACAGTAAGTGGGATGTAGTCCTCCCAGGAGTCCCAGAAGCATATAATCCTGCTGGGGCTCAGAGCAGTATAACTGGGTCTACAGGCTTTGACCTCCTATGTCATTGATCAGTCTGCCCAAGTCAGGACAGACAACACCACTAACATGTATCACATCAACAAACAGCGAGGGACAGGATCTTCAAAGCTATGCACAGAGGCTCTGAAGATCTGGAATCTAGCTTATTCACTAGGCATATAGCTGTCAGCAGTTCACCTGCCAGGAAAGGACAATGTCTTGATAGACTCCCTGAGCAGGATCAGCCAGGGACATCACAAATGGACTCTGAACAAGCAGGTGTTGGCAGCCATGTTAAGAAGGTGGGGTACACTGGCGATAGACCTGTTAGCATCATGGGAAAACCACCAGCTTCCCCCATTTTGTTGCAGGTCTTCTTCAGTGGGCTTGGTTCCACTGGATGCTTTGACTCTGGACTGGACAGGGAGGTTCCTTCATGCTTTCCCTCCTTTCCCACTCTTGCTGAGAGTGTTGTTGAATTACTTGTTGTATTGTCTTACAATTGGTACTCAGTGATCTTGTTTGTAAAATTTGATCTACCACACTTATGAGCTCACAGAGAATCAAAATATTTCTACCATTTATTTTTTTTATAGGTTTAGCTAGTTGAGTGGTCACTAGCTATAGAAATAAATCTGACATTGCTGAGCAGAGTGGAGTATGACCACACAGCAGAGGTTTGAATTTCATTCTAATATTCTATAATTAGCAAAATAGTTTACTTTCTGGGGCAGCTCAAACCAGTGGGCTGATTTGCAGTGGCTAAGCATAGTGAATGACCCCTTGGAAGAAACAACATTACTATGGTGAGTAATTGTTTCTTACTGTTTCTATGATAAATTTCACTGTCCTGTGGTTACCTGTGTGACCTACTGACTCCTTATCAAACCTCTCACCCCCTTCAGTCCTCTGAGGTGGGCCTCTTAGCTGTTCCCAGGGTGAGGTTGAAATCCTCCAATGAAAAGACTTTTTCATCTGCCCTTTGGAACAGGATTCCCAGGGCTTTCAGAGAGGCCCCTGTCATTGGAGGCCTTTTAGACGGGCCTGAAATCCTTCCTCTCTGGGAAGTCTTTGGTACTGTTTGATTTTCAAGCTGTAAATTCAGCTTACCACAGTTGTATTAATAACTTTGTTCCATTACTATAAAGAACCTCTCTATAACAAACTCCCAGTACTGGACATGTTACTTTTTCTATTTCTTTGTATTACTTTTGGAAACTTGTTCCAGGAAGCTCTGTGCAGTCACTAGAAAGGATACAGAAGTACTGGAAAAAGTAATACACCTTACAGTTACAGTTACTTATTTGTTTTTACACAAAAACAATAAAAAGTAGAAAGTAACTATAACAGATTACATTTATTTGATAGTAATAGGTTAGTTACTAGTTACTTTCAAATAAACGTAATCAGTTACAGTCACGTATTACTTTTGTATACAAATACATAAGTAACTGTAACTGTAAGGTGTATTATTTTTTCTAGTACTTCTCCATCCTTGCTAGTGACTGCACACAGCTTCCTGCAACATGTTTCCAAAAGTAATAGAAAAAATAACTTACCCAACACGGCAAACTCCCTCTTATAGTAAACAACTTTGATGGCTCCCATTGTTCCCTAAGTAGGCATGTTAACGTCTCACTATAGTGAACACCTAGCTATAATGAACATCTCAGTTGTGTCCAGAATGTTTACTATAGAGAGGGACCACTGTAATAGGACATGACAAGATGCGCATCATAGGATTTTAATGCGCATGTCCCTAATCCATTGGGGTATGCATTAAAATCTTATGATGCACACTCTGAAGGGGCTTATTACACTTACAAACTGACTCTAAGTAGGTTTGGGAAAGAAAATGAGATTTGGCACCTGACTGTGCATTTACAGAGATTTAATGCATGGTCAGGCGATCTTTCTCGGCCAGTAAAATTTCTAGATTTTTTTCTAACCATTTTATAATTACTATTTATAACTTTATTTGTGGTTGCACATTTTAAAATGTTTTTATTGTTGATATTGTTGCAAGAAATAAGCAGTCCTGAACTCACCACCTACTTTGAAACACTGCTCATATAGTAGTACCCAAACATGCAAAATTTATTGAGAGTGCCTTTGCTGCACACATCTCCTGATGCATTTTGGAAATTCCCAATTTCCTTTCTTAAGCAATCATTGCAAAAGAAAATTAAGAATTTCTGAAACACCTCAGGAGATGTGTGCAGCACTGGCACTTTCAATAAATGTTGCACGTTTGGATACTACTATATGAACAGCGTTTCAAACTGGATAGTGAATGCGGAACTGACTGTTTCTTGTAACTGTCAATTTATTCCAGCACACCAACCTTGTGCAGGCTCTCAATGAACCTGATTCTTGATATTGTGTTGACTGAATTTTTGTTCAGCACTCAGAGGCCCTGGTATTGGGGATATATGAGGAAAGACCAAATCTCAGTTCCACGACACCTGAAATGACGATGCCACAAGCCTGACAATGAAAATCCCAATTGTGGAATTTAGACTTTGTTGGCATGTTTTGGGGGGCTTCACCCCAAAACCTCCTTATTTACTATAACAAACTCCAGGGTGTGTGAAATCCCACTATTTGGATTTTCATTGTCGGGCTTGTGGCATTGGCGTTGCAAGTGTTGGCGAACTGATTGTCGGTCTTTTAAAATGATACAGGTATGGGATGCTATATCAAGTAAAGTTTATTTCCATTACTAAATTTTCACAAGTCTACTTTAGTTTGTTTGGTATTTTTAAATATTCTATGAAATATTTTCAAAAACAAGAGGAGCTCAGATACAGAATTTGAACCTACACTCCAGATTCTAAAATTTGCATGTGTTCTAATCTCTGTGGTATGACTCTCAGCTGAGAAGATTGCTTAAAATGTAAACAGTAATGTAGTGAGGGATCTCTTAAGGAAAAAACAACATTACTATGGTGAGTAATTTTTTTCTTATGTAACCCCCTTGTTGGGGGCTTACCTGTGAGCCTCCGAAAAGGCTTTGTTTTCTCCTGGGGTTTTGGTCCACTCCCATTATTTTTTCCTTTGGGTTCTGTGTTTTCTTGGTTTGCCCCTGTGTCCTTGTCCTCTCCTGCTGGCCCTTGGATGGGATTTTGAGAGAGAAGGGCTGGAGGAGCTGGATCTCGGAGCCAAAAGTTTTGGCAAGTGCACTTCAGTGCTGGCGAGCTCTGCACATGCTCAGTAGTGCATTTTTATGTGGCCGTTTATGGCCAGTTTGGTTTGCTTCTCCAGTGGTCCTGGTACCTGGGCAGAGCGAAAGAAGGATTGGAGACCTTAGCTGGGAGAGAGAGGCAACCAGAAGGAACACAGTTTACTTTTAGTGAGTGCCAATTGCTCTTGGACATTTGGGAGCTGCCTCATTAATATTCATGAGGCGGCATCACTTTGAAACAATGAGAGTCCTGTCCAGCACCTAGGGAAGGTTTGGTACTATCGACAGGTAAAATAAAATTAATAATGCAATGATGTGTAGAGGCAAGGGCTGTATCAGATCATGAGAGTAAATAAATAAAGATGGTCCATGGGGCTGCACTAAGTGGAAAAGTAGGAACCTGTGTAAATTATACTAGGAGCAATGTGTGTGCTGCCTGGGGACACTCAAAAATATCAGCATTGACTGAAAATGGGTTAAAGGGAGTAAGCTAATGGTGCAGTCACTTGGAAAGGGCTGGCTACAAATCTGTGGGAGAAATAATTAAATAAATGATTACTGTTTGGCTGCATGAAAGGTTTAAACTTCAGACACTGAGTGAACTGTGTGGACACTCTAATTTTAGCTGCCATATTCAATAGCCACATGACATCAGCTAACCGACTACCAGGCCAGGATTTGCTCAGAGAATTATGGGGCATGTGACAGGACTCCTAAGGGAAAATACTGGGGAATATTTAGGTGCCTTTTTCTGCACCAATGAAGCATCCAGGAGTCCCATACATATTAATTTTGCCTGAGGACAGTGACACCAGCCAAAGGAGAGTTGCCAAAGAGCTCCCAAAAGGCAAGGACTGTTAGAATTTGAGTCAGTCTGGGGAGAGCCCTTCTGGAGGGATGGGGGCCCTTGCCCCTGTGAGGAGGATGGAGTTGCAATGCTGGGAATGGGCATGCCTGGGGGCTGCCAGCAATCTGTGCCCCAGGACAGGTAGTGCCTGCCCCATCAAGAGAAGGAGAAGGAGAAAGAGCAAAGAAAAGAAAATTTGTTAAAGAAGCAGCTTTGTTGAGAAAGAGAGAAGCTGCAGGTTTCTGGAAATCTGCGTTGTTCTGAAATTGCACCACAGCAGTGAGATAAAGGCAACTTTAATGGGAAAAAGAAAAAGCTGCAGGTTACAAGAATCTGTATTGAACTGAAAATGCACCAGAGCAGTGGGAAGAGGAGAGAGGAGGTTGTGTTCTGAACCAGGAAAAAGGACAAGGGCTGTGTCTTGATCCTAGAAAAAAGACAAAGGTTGTGTCTTGAGCTTGTTAAAACTACAAAGGTTGCATATAAGCTGGGGAAAATATGGAATACAGAGGCATAATGAAGAACAAGAGAATATGAATGTGCTGAGAGAAGAAAAGGAAGAGTGAGCCTCTTCAATTCAGAGAATTGCTATGTACATGTACGGTGAGAAAAGGAACTTTGAGTGCAGGAATAAAGTGCAAGTCAGAGCATGAAAATGGCTGTATTAAAGTTGAGAGACTGTGAAAGCAGAAGGATGGACAGGTGTCTGTGGGGGCATGGTGCCTATTGTCTGCTCCTGAGATACACTGAAGAAAAGAGACCGTTGTGGTAAATACTGGCTTCTCAGACTCCGAACAGCTCCCCAGAGCCTGATGTTTAGGGAAAGAAACAGATTGCTGTGGCTACATGCAGTGGAGGAAAGATGAAGACAGAGAAGAAGCAGAGAATGTGCTGAATTTCTATGCTGATACCCAGGGCCAGGTGGGGAACTCATTAACCCCCATCAAGTGGGGTCTGCTGCTGCAGGGGATCACGGGTCTTATACATGAATGCTAGGGCACTCTGATCAGAGGGAACTGGGCCACAGGGCCACTCCCAGGTCTGGGTCCCCTGTAGTTGGCAGGCCTTGTGCACATGTATTGCAATGGGCCTGCAGTCAGCTGAAGGGGACAAACTGCAAGCTCTATAAGCAGGAAAAGAAAAGAGCAAGCTGCAGCCTCTGTACCCCTGGTTTTAAGCATCGAGCCCGGTCTGCCTGTGTTGCCATCTATCCCCAGGACTTCAGTGAACCGTGCCATCCATTGACTGATTCTACAGAACCATGAGTAAGCAGCAGGAATTGCTCTGCACCTTGGGACTGTAAATAGTTCAGGAATACCCACCAGGGCAGGAAATAAGAGCCAAGAGTTAGAGTAAGACAAAGAAAATAATGTAAAACGCTATCTAATTCAGGAAAGTGCACCAACACCAGCTACCAGGTGCACCTCAGGCCTGTGACTTAAAATCTGAGTACCCAGTGACAAGATTTTGGGGTTTTAATTGGACTGGGACCTGCGGGTCTGGGTTCGAAGTACACCTGCATTAATTAGCTAGTTAGACAGATCTGGTGGCTGCACTGATTGAAATCTAGGGGTTGACTCAAAAAGGGAAATGTGAATATTGGGGAATGTGAATCTTTAAAAATGCTATCACTTGATGTTTTGCTTGAACTCTATGCCATTTATCCTATCCTAAACCTCCCCTTGTAAATCAGTGTCAGTGACTCAGTAGGTAGCGCATTCGCCACTGAGGCCGGGAAATCAGAGGGCTGTGGGTGCAGTTCTTACATCTGGCACTTGGGTTAATATCCCAATACTGACACTGTAGTGCAGCATGAGAGGTGGGGTGCTGCACTTCTGAGGTGCCGTCTTTCGGATGAGATGTTAAACTGAGGTCCCATCTGCCTGGATTGGTGGTAGTTCAGGTGGATGTTAAAGATCCCATGGCACTTATCGAAAAGAGTAGGGGAATTTTTTTATTGAAAACTGAAAACAAAATATACAAATCATATGACTTCATACAAAACCATAAGAAAAGAATTCAAAAATAGAAATAAGTATTACTGCATACATGGAGTACAAACAGAAATAATCCATATGGGCACACAACCCCCATCCCATTCTCACTAAAAGCGTAGGGGAAGTTGAAGGGAAAACAAATTATACTAAAACGCATTGCTTCATATAAAACCATAATGGAGGAGGTCAAAAAACAAAAATAAGTATTATAGCGTACTTGAACTACAAACATAAATAACCCGTGGTTGTACATAACCCCCATCCCATCCCCACTAAAAGAGTAGGGGAATCTTCCATTAAAAACTTAAAGAAAATATACAAAAGTGTATGGCATCAGACAAAACCATAAGTGAAATAAAAACAAAAGTAAGTATACAGCATACATGAATAACAAGCAGTGAGAATCCGATTAGTATATAATTCCATCTCATCCCCACTAAAAGAGTAGGGAGTATTGTATGGTATACAAACATTGCTAGAACAGTAGTACATCATACAAAATTGTAATGAAGAAAAGAAGGAAACACAAAAAGTACTGCATCATTAGGAAAAATCCAGAACAGAAGTCCTAATAGCGCCAAAAACTTCAGGCGATACGGAGTTTTCAGAACTATAAACAGCCTGTAAGCCCTGTAAATCTGAGTGACAATCTGAGTAGGACTACACACTTTCTGTTGTGTAAAATGCACATCTGGCCTGCCACAAATAGAAGTGACAAAATGCAAAAAGTAAATGAAATGAAAAGTACTAGGATGGTAATGAACCAAAGTAGGGGGATAAATACCATAAATCAAAATATTATACGTTAGAAAAGGAAGGGCCTCTTCCTTCCATTTATGGAGGAGAAGGGTCCATACTGGTTGTGAATAAGGGCAATCAAGAAAGAAATGCATCATGGTCTTTGGATTGGAAAGGCATGTATCCCGGGGCAAGTCCTTTCTTCATGAGCCTTATGTTTCATATTATGACGAACACCTAGTCTGTCATGACAAGAAAGCCAGGTTACATCCCAAACCCTTTGGGGGATCCATGGATCAGTCAGTTGGCAGAAAACTCCAGAGGAGTCCAGTTGAACACCAAGAGAATCTCGTAGCACTGGAAGGTCCAAAAAGGATGTTCCCAAAACAGACCGATATAAATGTTTCCTTGAGGAAGAGAGAATCACCGAAGGGGTCAGAGACCACTGACAAATTTTTAAAAAGGTGGGAATGATAAAATGGGGGAGCTTAAACTTATGAAAACTCTGAGGGATTTCGAAAGGGGGAGGAGACACCAGGTGATGCACAATGGAGCAATATGATGATGAAGAAGAGAAATCCAAAAGACCGAGGGTGTATTCAATAGGTAGTGAATAACAGTCTTAAGAAACAAACAGTGAGAAAACACCAAGGGGTTCAACATCCGAACCCCACCGTGGCAATAATCAAGATATGTGTAAGAAAGTTTCACCAGATTTAAACGCAGCCCCAGAATCTCTGAAAGAAAATGTTATACGTTGCTCCCTCAAGGAAAAGGGACCGGAAAACTGAAGCTACATGAAGAAATAAAGGAAGAACTAAGGTTTTCAACAACAAACCCGCTTTCTCTTTGCAATAGTATGACCTTCCAGGATGCAACCAAATAGATAGCCTTGTTTAAAACAACAGTCCAATTTGAGTCAGCATCATCAGGGAAACCAAAGGTCAATCCTAACACTTTAACCAGGGAAAATTGTACAGGGACTCCTGCAACGTAGCGAAGTGAATGTGGGGGTGGTGGAATTGGGAGGTACAATGCTGCACTCTTATTATAATTAAGCGTAGAACCAGACACACGTTCAAAATCCATTAAAAGGAGGACTAAGTCTGCCTGTTGTAGGTGCGGGGTGGTGAGAATGCAGAGATTGTCCACATAAGCTAATACTGTAGGGAAAGAGCACCCAGAAGGAAAGGACAAATGAGGGATCGATGGGTGACACCAAAGTTTACAAAGTAATGGATCTCTATGAAAAACATAAGAAGAGGACTGAAGGATGGCCTGCGAACTCAGTACGACTCAAAAGGGGGGTCAAGTGGCGCCATTCACGTAAGGATGGATCCAGGCAGTGGAATAGAGCAATCGAATCCATTGAATAAAGCACTGTGGAATACTGTAATGAGACAAGACTTGAAAGAGGTAGTCATGATTCACTCTGTCAAACGCCTCCTCCTGATCCAGTGAAAAAAGAAGCGAAGGAGAAGAAGACGAGCTAAAGGCAGAGACATCTAAGCAAGGAGAGATTGGAAACAATAGTGCTGAGGAATACCACAGGTCTGTACTCTGAAATAACGTGGATAATGGCTATAAGAAGACAGTGAAACAGGATAGGATATAAAAATCTTATAGTTCACATTCAGAGCCAGCCTCCAATTCCATATGTCTGACCTATCTCCTTTCTTGAACAACAGAAACATGATTGTGTTTGAAAAATGACGAGGAACAGAATGAGTAACAATGATAGTATTAAAACAAGGTCAAGAATTGGTGAAAAACATCAAAAATCTCGATAAAGTTCAGTAGTAAGCGCTGTCCTGCCCTGGAGAAGTACATAAGCTTTTGTTTCTTAATAGCCCGTCTGCACCTCTAACAAAGGAAATTGGGGCTGTCAACTTGGTGCAAAGATCAGAGGAGGAGGAGAGGGGTCAGGAAATCAAAAAGGAAGCAGCAGTGGATGTAGCCACTGAAGGAGTCCCAAAACACTGGCTAAATGGGAAGAGACCTTTAGTGGAGAGAGGTTATAGTATCATAAACCTTAGAAGAGTCAGGGTCAATAAGATGTTCAATGTGTGTGGCTGCCACCCTGTCAAACAGTGCTTGTATATATGTAAAGAGGCCTTTGGAAGTGGGTGCCACAAGTAGCCTCAAGATGCAACTTAGCGGGCCTTGTTATATTGATTATCTTCCATCTGGGTCTTCAAGGAAGCAATAAGAGGGGAGCAGTCTTGAGCCATCTCAGCAGCCCTAGAGATTACATCTGTAAATGTCGCTGTAATAATAACTACAGACGATAAGAGAAAACAGATTTACTCCTGGCATACTTAAGAAAAAGCGTTTAAGATCCAGTTGGTATTGTCCCACCAATGTAAAGGGAGGTGTAAGCATCCGGAACCAAATTTCAGCTAACAGAAATTCCTGACAGTCTTGAATAATGCTGCCATCAGACAATAGGAGGTATTCAACTTCCAGCATGAAGAAACAAGAAGAGATGAGAAGTCAGAGAAGGAAAACAAAGCAATGAGATGGCCATGTGATCAGAGGTCTCGCATGAATGACCTACGCCTGTTGTACCATAACATTCTGGAAAAGAAAATAAAATCAATATGGGTTACCAGAAGGCCTCTATGATAGGTCATTCGTTCCTTTAGGTTTGCACTCGCAATAACTGTCCTTAAGAGAGGTGTACTTGAGAATAGTATGTAATGCAGTAGAGTCACTGAAAAGTTTCTGTGTGGGCCTCTCTGTCAGCTACAGTGAGACCACAATGAAGTCCTTCCATATAAAGATGTTCAGGAGGTGTAAATAAGGCTGCAACAACCAAATAAGTCAGAACGAGCAGCACAATTCTGAGATGCATAAACATTCAGAATCCTTAGCTAGAGGCAATGGAAAGTGCAATCAAGCAACAAGCGCTGCCAGGGCAATATCAACCAGTCTTGTTACGGCACAGTCAAAAACCAGAAAACAAAATACCCAACCCGTCACATGTCCTCACCAGAAGACCCAATAGGAAAGGCCTCTAATCCAGCCAGCAGAAGCCTGGGTCAGCTCATATACAGTCTTCCAGCCTAGTATCTGAAGTAAGTAGATCGGGAGATCCAAAAGATGCTGTAGGGAGGCAAGAGCGTTTTCTATGGAAGTTTCATGCTGCACACATTAAGTGTGAGGTGAGCGAAGACCAAACCCACAGGCATAAGAAGAAAGAAAAGACTCGAAAACCAGCAGAAAACACATGAAGAATTAGGCAAAGAGGCATCAGTAACCACCAACTGCCTGTGTCAGATGTAGTAGGGAGGGATCTTGTAGGGAATTAGAGGAGACTAAATGAAGGGAAGAGGCCTGTGAAGATTCAGATAATTTTCCTCATCCATTATATCACTCCAACTGCTTCCATTTGGATAGGGCTTGATAGCAATTTCTGTCAAAATGGATTGTCGGGGGAAGGGCTGGGGCCTTACACTTACCTTTTGGCTTACCCTTTTTCCCTGAGAAACCTCTGTGAAGGGTCCAAGCAGGAGGGAGGGGGTAGCATGGGGTCAGAGGGCAACAACCCCAGGCACTGGGTCCGTGCCAGGATGGGTTGGGTCTTGTAACACAGGATCTGCCACTCAGCAGCAGGAAAGCAGAGGAAGATCCTCACTGGGGAGTGTTATGACCTGGCTGTCCTCTATGCTGGTGAAGAAAACGAGTCTGAGAGTCCGTGATAAGGGCTATCTGATCGTTGGGGATGGTCCAACCGATTATGGTCAGCCCCTGGACATTGATGGTAAGTATGGCCAGTCTCATCACAGAGACGGCACCGGGCTAGGGCAACCAGACTCACATCGTAGGCTAGCAAATAGTGCACCGTGGCTCATTGCAGGTATGACTCAATGCGCTTGAGCACCGTGCATTTATGGCAGGTGCGGCTGATCGGATAAAACACAAACCTCTATCCCTACCTATATAAAAACTACCTGGCAAATGAGCTATACCCCTGTCATCCTGCTTCAATTGCACCTTAGCCTTCCAACCCCCTGTCCAGACAAGGTCCTCATCCAAAATAGGATGAGGAGTCTCGAGAATGTCACAGTGCTGCTTAAGCCAGTATTGAACATCCGCTATGCTCACTCCTTCATTAAGAAAAGAAGAGTAATCAATTTTACCATAGGTTTAGTAAGAGGAATGACATAAGGGGGCTCCAGGGCTGTGACTTCACCACATCATGTTTGATCCGAAAATTTTTCTAGAGTAGAAACAGTCTTAAAACTTAAATCATAAACTGATTCCCTTTAACTGTATGAAAGCAAACAATTACTTGTTGAAATACCCATAGAGTCACGCAACAGGGAATGCAAAACAGTTTTCCTATCAGCTGCAGAGAGGTCACCAAAATATTTCAGATGAACTGTATCTACCATTGGGCTGGTTCTCCTGTTCAGTAGCGGTCACTGAGGTGAAAGGGACTGTCATTCAAGCCTCACCTGTACTTAGAGTAGGCAAAGGAAGATTAAATGGTGGGGAATAGAATCAGCTTTCAAGAAGAGAGTACTGCCAATGGAGGATGTGGTACTGAAGCAGAACCTTAGCTTGTCATAGGGCCCGAAGCTCAGGAGTTGTTGGCCAACAATGCAGAAATTTGAAGAAGTGGAAGGGCAAAGAGGAGCAATGGAAGCCACTGAGGATGAATGAGTGAAGGAAGTGGATTCAGCAGGCTGTTCAGTGACTGTGTTTCCCTGCATAACGTCCTGTGTGCTTATCGCTTGGGAGAAGTCCAGGGTGTACCAGGAAGCAGTTGAGTCCGCAACTCTGAAGCACGAGAGTGGAAGCAGGGGACCATACAGAGTCTGGAAATGAAGTACCTCCCTGAGTAGTCGAGAGAGAGCCTGCACAGTAGCTGAAAACGGTACTGGTAGGAGCTGAAGTAAGTCTGTTCTTGATGTGTGCGATAGCTCAGAGTGTAATTCAGCCTGGTCAGAGGTAGTAGGCAGGGCGGAGTGCAGTGCGTCGTCCTCCTGCATGAAGCACCATAAGAGAGAGCGGTTTTGTTCATATAACAGTCTCAAATGTGATGGGGACATAGTGTTAGTACTGGTCCAAAGAACTGTAGGAGAATGCTGGTCCAAAATCTGGGTGAGAGTTCCAAAATCAGGAGGAGAATCAGGAGGTGTATGAACAACTAGTTATGATGCAGAGTTTGATTGATTATTACTGCAAGCACTAGGCAAACCAACAGGCATAGTAGGCTGGACAGCTGGAGTAGAAACCACAAAACAGAGAGCTGCATCACCTCCACCTCCTCCAGGGTCCGGGACAGCAGCCATCTTAGTCCCACAGGAAAAAGGGTCCCCCCTGCTCACAGGAAGCAAGAGTAGGGGAAAGTTTTATTGAGACAAAAATCATACAATAGTACACAAAGCATAATACAAAACAAAGGAAACATAGGATAAGTATTATACAATCATTCAGGTAACTGCAAAATCAGAGTCAGTAATCCAAGGAAGAGCTTTCCAACGTTCCAAAAGTGTCGTATCTGAGTATAGAGTACGTTCTTGCACATAAATTTCTTTTAAATCTTGTACAATCTTTTTTTCGAGCTCCAAATAGTAGCAGTCCTATTGCTGTAAAGAAAACATGCAATGCACCGTCCAAATATTCCATTTAATGCAGACAAAAACAAGGTTTAAAGTGTCCTGGTGCCATTTTGACCACTGGGGAAAAAAAACCCTGTATACAAGATTCAAATAAATAACCGACTGAAGCAAGGTATCCCATGCCTGTGCACAAGGACCACCAATTTTTTGATAAAGGAACAGTCAAAAAATAAATGAGGATAGTTTCAAGTTCTATAATACATAATAGAGCGACACATTCTATCTTGGGACAGCTGGGCCCAGATGTTCAAAAGGGTTAGCCATGCGCAACAGGGGTTACGCGTCTTGCAACTCAAACATCGCCATTCACCGATATTGAGAAGGGGCCAGCTGGCGCCGACCGGAACACGCCGGTTTTGCCAGCAGCAATGGAAATGAAGGCAATGCGCAAACTGAAGGCGGGTCCATGCATAAAGTGCGCATGCGATATTTGAACACTTGCGCAATGCGCAAGAGTGGCTCAGCCGGAGGATGCGCTGTACCGGATGTGAGCCAAAATAAAAGGTTTCAAGGGAGCGCGCAAGAATCCTAGCAGGCCGCAAACCGGGGAGAGAGACAGAGAGAGAGAGAGAGAGAGACAGAGACAGGAGCAGGGCAGAGAGGGACAGTGGGTCCTGGAGGACAGAGAGGCAGTGGGGTGCCCGTGCAGTGGAAGCAGCAGTGGGGGGCAGTGGGGGTAACACAAGAACAGCAGCTGGGGGGCAGGAGCCAGGAGATGGACAGTGTCAACTTCACATGGAAGCTGTAATGAGAGGTGAGACAGCATGCTGCAGGGGCGTGGCCGTGGAGGGGGCCCCGTCGTGATGCAGCCCCAACAGGCGATGTCGGGCCGCATCAGCTACGAGCTGGCCTGCAGCGATGTCGAGATTGTGGCCCGTACCGCCTGAACAGGGCAATCTGAGACAGCTCAGTGAGCTGTGCAGTGATGTGATGCAGGCACCCTCACGACGGAATCATGCTCTGTCCGTGGAGACCAAGGTGACAGCCTGCATGTGCCTGCTCACCACGGGCACCTTCCAGGAGGCCGACAGGGACACCACAGGCATTACGCGTGGTTACGCCACGCATCCTCACCCAATTCCTCAGTGCACTGCTGTCTCATGCCGCGGAGTACATCCATTTCCCCAGCACCGCCGCAGAGCGCATAGCAAACTTGGCAGGAGTTCTGCCAGGGTAGCGCCAAATGCCTGGGCGTGGCTAGGTGCCATAGACTGCACCCATGTGGCCATTTGCCACGCCCACCTGGCCCCGACGGGCAAGCACATATCGGAACCGAAAGGGCTTCTCGAGTGTCAACTGCCAGGTGGTGTGTGATGCCACTCGGCGCATCATCAATGTCTGTGCCACACACCTGGTGGAGCACATGATGCCTTCATATGGCACCAATCTGCACTGTGCCATCGATTCGAGAGTGGGAACATCCCCACGGGTCATCTAGTGGGTGAGTACACATGTATGGAATGCAAACTCTGTGCAAGGGTGGGAATGACACAGGTGCCATGGTAGTGGCACATACAAGGATATGGGCACGTGGACCTGACCTACACTGATCTCCACTATCTCCACACAGGTGACTGTGGATACCCACTCCGTCCCTGGCTGCTCACACCATACCGGCGCCCCATGACCCCAGCGCAGCACGGTTTCAATGAGGCACATGCCGCAACACGGAACATCATAGAGCGGGTGTTCGGGATACTCAAGGCATGCTTCCGATGCCTGGACACCTCCGGCGGAGCCCTACAGTACAGCCCCCAAAAGGCCTGTGGGATATTCCTGGCCTGTTGCATCTCTGCACAACATGGCCAAAGACCAGTGGATAGCCGCATAAGTCCAAGAGGGGAACAGCATGGGACGCCCAGTGGCACCGGTGATAGGGTGATGAGCCACCCCCCCTAGGACGGAGGGACCCCCGACTGACACGGCAGGCCCAGCTGCACCGGGACACCATTGCAGAAGAGCACTACGCCCAACACAGGTAAGTCAAGGGGACATGTGCAGGCAACACTGTCTATGCGCAAACCACAGGCACACAGGGGAACACACCTGCATGAAGGTTAGGGAGTTGCAGGGTCTAGGCATACCAACACATCATCAGAGAGGGGTGAGCACTCAAATGAACACACACACACACCAGGCAGCATACAGGGCAGCAGCACAGCACTGGCGGAAATTACACGCTATCACACAGCACCACCAACCACCCTCACTACCTGGACTGTCTCACGCACGTGTGTCAGGACCTGGGCAACCTTGCACCTTGGTGTACAGTGCAATGCAGGCATCATCATCCACACACACCTGGACAGCAGTTGGGAGAGAGTGTCAGGTAGTCCGTGTGTCAGTTTGGTGAGCAGAGCACCCAGCAGTGCACTGCCCACCATGACACACATTGCACACAGGGCAGCACCAGACAGGGCCTGTCTGGAGACAGCTCAGTCAGGAGCACTGTCCCAGGCCACCACGGATGCGTGGGCAGTCGCTTCCGTGGCCTAGCAGCACTGGCAGGCTGTCGCAGGGGCCACCGGGTGGCACACTGCACCACCAGGGGTCCCAGTGCGTGACCGCAACCTGCCTCGCACAGGGGTCTGCATCCTGCTAAAGAAACTTGCACCAAGGGTGCTCGGGATGCCTGACAGCAGAACCCGTGTCGACAGGCCTGGTCGCCGTGTCGCACGCCGGAACGGGAGTGGAGGCGCACTGTGTGGGGTGCGTGGTACAGGGTCACCAGACAGTGTGGTCAATGCGGTCGCAACAGAGACCACTGCCTGGGTCAGCCTGTCGATGGCAGCGGTCACATCCGTCCGCATATGGACCATCTCGCCCGGTCCCGAGCACACTCCCTGCTATGCCACTCCACGGACACAGTCAGTGCCTCCACAGGATTTTGCAGCCCACCCCTTCGCAGCTGTACCGACTCCCGCAGGCGGTGTGCGCGGCCCAAAGCGGTACCGTGCCCTCAATGGCATCGTGTGACCCCAGGGTGTGGATGGTCCTGGTGCACAGCACCCTTGAGGGTGGCCACTGTTTGCCAGGACCAGGTATGGGCTGATCTAAGGGCGGTGGATGAGGCGCTACCGCCTGACGCTGTCCCCAGGCCTGGTGTGCAACCGCGTTGCTGCCCTCCAACTGGTGAGCCCCCAGGTCCACCTGCGTTGTTCCAATTTCTGTGCTGTCAACAGTGCCAGACACCTGCCTGAAGCCACCGGCGTTGCCCACCGTGCTGACAGGCCCAGCCTGGTGACCGTGCCAGCATGCTGGTGCCACAGGTGGAGCTGGACGGCCCAGGGCACGTGCTGGCTCGCTATGTGTCCCTCGTGGGACACACCTCTCACTGGCCATTGCAGGCCTGCCATCATCAATAGTGCCGGTGCGTGCCACTGCCATAGGCACAGCAGCATGCTGGCATGACCTGCATGCCAAACTGCTGTGACACAGGTGTGCACTCCTGCACCTGTGATCACCGCCGGTGGAGCTGTTGGCCCAGCCAGTTGCTGCTGCAGTGCGAGCAGGCTGCTGGCGGAGGTGGAAGGTCCTCCGGTCCAGCAGGTCTGCCTCACCGTCAGCACCTCACCACCACCGTCTCCTGCAGACGAACAGGATCTGAAACAGAAAGAGAGTACATGTGAGTGCATGTGAACAACAGCCCCCATTAACATCACCATGACATACCATGCAGTGATGGGCTTCCACCTGTCTGAATCCTCCGCCAGGAACACCCGCAATGGCCTTCGGCTGCATGGCCGCAACCAGTATCTCCTCGCCGGGTCACTGCAACACCACTGGTGGTCCCCACCAGTGGCCGCGTCGCGCCCCTGAAGGCTGCCACCTTCCTTCAGCCTCCTGCGGTCAGTCCCTATCTTCTAGGGAGCTGCACGGAGCGCTGGCTGGCTGCCGCAGGTTGACGGCCAGAGCTACTCCCTCCCATGGAGCTGCATGCTGCTGGGGGGGTGCCCTCCGCCCACTCAAAAGCGGGCTCATCCTCCAGGTAGGCCTGGAAGAGGGCCTCGGTCCTGCTGTGGTGAAGTCCGCCTCCCACGCCCACCGTCCACAGCCCTCGCCTGGTTCTCGCCACTCATGCTGATCTGGTATGGTGGAAGTGGACACCTGTCACTGTGCAGTCCACAGCATTTCCCCATGAGAGCATATTGGGGAGGCGGAGGGCCAAAGCCCCCCCCGTTCCTCGCCACATGGCAGATACTGAGGAAAGGTGCCCTCTGTCCCTTCTATGCCCCCATCATGCTCAGCCCTCAACCTGTGACATCCTCCAGCACCCTGCCCATGAGCATTGTCCTGAGCATCACACAGCATGTAACTCACCTCTCAGCTGCAACAACTAAATCTCCGCCACAACCCAGTGTCGCACTTTTTATAGCGCAACACATGCAAATGAGGTGTGGCGTAACTTTAATGATGTGCTAATTGGGCCACCGCGCCTTTGCATGGCTGATCGATCGATTTGCATATGTCGGCTGAATATCACGATTTGCGCTTAGCTCAATAGGGAAGGTCCGGGGCTGAGCTGAGGCGTGATGTTTCTGGCTGTGTGTTACACTGCATTGCGCATGCCCAGACAGGTTACGTATGCGTCGATTGCGCTGGGCAGACCTGCTGAGCACGATAGGGCTATTCTGGCCATGGGCTACCATATTGTGCTGGTAGTGGCGCTACAGCACTGGGCACTATATGGCGCGTGGCACTTGCAGGCATTCCACTGTGGCACTGGTGCTCTGCTTAGCAGTCGGCAGGATGCCTATACATCCTATGGCACTGTGCGTAGCCTTGCGTCATTGCTGTGAGATTCGTGTATGCCCTCTGACTTCTGGCGCTGTGGGCATGCCATGTGTACGTCCCTATTGTGCTGTCTGGATTTCAGCGCCATGTAGGGGCGACGTGATTGTGCGACCAGCAGCCGCGATTGGAGCTCTGTGCTGGTCTATTGCGAACAACTCCACGTGGGGTCACAGCGAGCGGCTTGGCATTGCCTTCTGTTTAGTTGGGGGGCATGGCTCGAGGAGGGCGGTGTCCTGGAGCCCAGTTAAGTGGCCAACCTGGTGGCTCTAGTGGAGCCCCACTATGAGGGGATCTATATGGTGAGGCCCCTCACTGGACTTAGGGACCCATGTGTGGCGAGCAAGTGGCCACTGACTCTGGTGGGGTTTTCATTGGTCGGGCCGGTCTGCGGAGCAGTGCCGCACCGGTACAGATTCTCCGCCGAGGGACCCGGAACTGTTAACGCCGCTGTGTTCTGCGTCAGGTGGGGCCTGGGTGCCTAAGCCACGTAGTGTACCATCTATTCACCCATATTCTCTGTAGGGGTGTGTGTGTGCCTGGGGCTGTGCATCGTGTGTCAGTGTGCAGCTGTGCGATGGATGGTTATGGCTGTGTGGCAGGCAGTCTTACTGGGGCAGGGGCTACTGCTGAGTCACACTGATGTTTGTCTCACCATATGTCTCCCCACAGGCCGGATGGTGAGGGGCTGGACGAGGCTGATGGGCCATGCTAGGGCCCCAGTGCCACAGGCCACTCAGGCAACAGCAGCAGCAGCATCAGCAGCAGCAACAGCAGCAGCAGCAGCGGCAGACCTAGCTGCTGGAGGAGTGTGAGTATCATTACGTCATGGATGCTATTGTATGCTGGGGGGCAGTGATTACCAACCATGATGGACACAACCAATTGGGAGGTCGAGTTCCACTAGACGAACAATTAGTGAGTCCTCACACTGGAGCACAGTGTACAGTTCCGGAAAACATACCTGCGTATGGACGGGGACTGGGTGGAGAGAGCGTTCACAGGAGGGCGACTATGGATGGTGCATGGATTGCATCACAAGTCCTGTGCAGACCGTTGACGGAACTGAATATGTACTCCCTGGAGGGAGGAGGGTGTGGGGATATGATGGGACATACAAGTATTGTACAGGGGGGAACAGAGGCAGGAACAATATTTGTCAGTGTAAAGGATGTTCCAGGACTAGAGGCTGGGATGTGTTGAGGGGGCTCATTAAGAGGAACATGCGTAGTGTTTTTCACATGAGTGGGTGGATTTAGTGGAACACCTGCAAGAGGATGGTGGGGGCTGACTGGTCACGGATATCTGTATGTGTGGGTTCGCCATAAGGGACTTTGGAGGTCAGGTGAGGGGAACTGATCTGTGGACAAGAAAGTGATCGTACAAGGCCAGTCGGCTCAGACTGGGTGTCCCATAGGCCCTTATCTGCCGACACTGTCTATGTATCCATGTATGTAGGCGTGACACAGGTGACCTGCATCACAGTGCAGCATCACGACACGTCTCTGTGTATGCATCACAGGTGGTCCAGGCATGCACTGGGCACATAGCTGTGTAACTGGCATCGCACTTCATGCTTGTAACATGCCATGACAGCCTAGTTTGTACTGGTGATTGACATGGGCAGTGTGGGCGGTTGGTGCTGCTGGTGCCGCTTGTTTGCATGATGGCCATGTGCATGTTCACTGTGGTGGGTGCATGCCATCACATGTGCAGCACATTGGCTAGATGGGTTACAGGTTGTGGTGTTCAGGGTCGTGGTCAGTCTCAGCCATTGACTGTGTTCCCATTTTCTAGGCCTCGGTGTGCTTCAGCGCATGGCATTGGCTGATGCTGGCGCCTGACCCAGGTTGTGGTCGAAGGCCGAGCCCTGCAGCCCTGGAGTGCCAGGGAACGCGTGAGACAGGGAGGGGACGATGTGTGAGGAGGAGCAGGAGCCTGCTGGGCCATAGCCCACCTTTCATTTGACCTTCACCCATCCCTTTCTACATTCTGCCTCCTCTCCAAGTTTTTTCCTCCTCTTGAACACCCCTGCCTTTACCCGTCCCCCAACTTGTACATAGTTATAACTTTATTGTTCACTGTTTTATTTCAATATTCATTTCTATTTGGTACAACTGCTGTGTTGGTGTCTGCTTTGCAACTGGCTCTGGGTACTCAAGTGAGGTGTATATGCCATCTGGGCTACTATGGTCCTGGTATAGTGTGTGTGTGTCCATGGGGAAGTATCACCAGCATAAGTATTGCCTCTGCTGTTTGCCATCTGCCACCACCGCTGCGCACAGGGGGTCTGGCTGGTCTGCTTCTCTGCAGCATGGGTTGCCGTGGTGGGCACGGGGGCATGGTGTTTCCCGGCACTGTCACTGCACATGAGCGGTGTCTTGGGATAATGCACTTTGTTCCAGCGACGGGACTGATGTGCACTGTGGTTGTCAACCCCCTGGTGTGGCACTCTGCCCGCCAGTGGTTGTGCTAAAAGCTTGGCTGCTGCTTATGCTTTAGTTGGCTTGTCCCTCATGGGCACGTGGATCATCCGTCCCACCCCAGTGATGTGCTGTGCTTGATGTGCCAGTGTGTGTGGGTTCTGTGAGTTCCTGTGCCCATGTGGTATGGCTGGGCGGTGGGCCCCAGCCTCCTGATGTGCAGTTCCATTGTTCTTGGGGTTGTGCTAGGAGGCAGTTTCATACTGGCTGAGCTCATGGTTGCCTACAGCTGCAGCATTTTGGCTCAGCCTCTCCTACCTGGTTGCGATGGCGCAGTGCGATATTGAGGACATTGATTGCTTGGGCGCAATTTGCTCTGCTCCATGTTTGAATATCGGTGACCTGTTGCGCATACCTAAGCAACTGGTTTGTGTTGTTCGTTGTTGCTTACTTTGAGCGCAGTTTGAATATTGGGCTTTTATGTTTATGATTTGATTTTATATTAATCTTTTCATGGCATGTGCCAATGAAAATCCTACCATTTTGGCTGGAACCCCTTACATTTCCACAATAACAGGGATGGAGGTGTTGACCGGACACTTATTGAAGGTACCGATACAGCACAAACCGTCATGGAGTACTTTATATAAAACTTTATGGGAATGATTTAATAACATCTGAACAGATACTTTCCATTGTTTGGGACGAAAGCATATGTTTTACGAAGTTGGTATACCAACAGTTTGTCTTAACAGTTAAGGAATTAGTTTCATTGATGAAACCAAATCCTGCAAGAGTCATAAAACCAAGGTTCCCACCCCTTTGGGCATGAATCAATAAAGGCCTATGGTTTGGCAGAAAAATATAAGAAAAAAATAAATAAAGGGTTAACCATACTTAACGCCACCCCAGGATACAGGGGTAAATAAGTATGTCTGCCTATCAGGTTTAACTCTAATACTCCCAAAGAGCCTGAAAAATAGGCTAAAGACAGCAGTTTGTAGCTGTCAGTGGAATAGGAATACATAACTCAGAAAAAGGAAAGCAGAGATCAAATAGTTTTTAATTAAGAAAACATTGTTTTTTTTTTTTCCTATTCTGCCCCTGGTTCCAAGAGGCCACCTGAAGTTTATTTTTGTTGCAGTTTAACATTCCTGTTAAACAATCTGAGTCCTGTGTCCCTAAAATTCTCTAAATGCTAATAGGCCCTCAACTAAACTTAATGGGCCAATACGGTCCGAGGGGAGGTTGCTGAACCAACCCTAATAACCAATCTTTAGTGTAATTTAAAACAGCACCAGAGTTTCCAAAAATAGAGCACTCACGGAGAGAATGAACCACTGGGGCTGCATCAGCTGCAAGAAAACAAACATCATTCAGATATATATCGTCTTTATGAGGAAAGCATAAGGCACAACTAGAAATAGACTGAATCTGAGAATTAGTATTCAGCCGACGGAATAAAACTATCAAGAAAAGAATAATATATAACAACGGGCTTAAAGGACAGCCCGATGAACCCCTGTTTTATGGGGACTGCGGGTCCCATCCAACCATTCACCATAGGCACACAGTCTCGTTTTACAGAAAGTTCAATCCAGCGTACTTACAACATCAGGCATACGCAGAAAACAAGTAAGCTTCCCATAAAAATCATGCCTAATCGATCTCAAAAGCAGCCTCTGATCTATGGAAACAACAAGTCCTGGGCCAGACCGCATAGCCATGAGAAAAGTTTCGTAAGAGGATCAAATGATCGTGAAATTCTCCCTTTGAGGCACAGAACAGGATTGGTGGGATGCAAACCACCTCCGCTTATCCTCACCAAACGCCTCACAACAATTTTCAAGAGCTTAAAGTTGGTGTCAACATACATAAAGGCTGCCAATTTCTAGAGAATGGATATCACTTTTTCTTTATAAATGTAAATCAAAGTACCCTTAGTAAATTCCAAAGGAGAGATTCACATGTTAACAGGAGAATTAAACACAGATGTAAGTTCTGAGGTTACAGTGGTCACCTAGCACCTTATCTATATAAGCCAGCAGAGACCATCCGGACCAGTAGTTCTCTGTATAGGTACGAAGAAATAGCCAGTGTCAAATCCTGCTCCATGATAGGAGAACAAGTTTGGTCCTGACATAGCTGTGAGGAGCTGGGATATCAAGGCCACTATACAAAGTTGCACTGTTACCAGCCACAGGGAGGGGAGAGAAAGTGTTATAGTATACTTTGTTACAATATGACAATTTGTTTCAGGAGGAACATAAGGTCCCTTCTGAATTTAGAAGACACATCATATTTTTTCAGACAGACTGATCGGGAATTATATATTCAAAAGGACAATTATCATCACTTGTTCCAACAGAACAGAATTTATGCTTGGTTATAAAGTTGTTGTGATTGGGCTGTTCGAAAGTCAACATATCATTCTGTGTGGACTTTATTTGTTGAGTAAGGTCTTGCCCTGTCGTGTATGCTATGGTTAATAATGACTGAAAATGTACTCTTCTGCAAATAGTCTAATTTATTCCTCCAACATTTTAAATGACTGTAAGTTTTTAAAAGTACTAGATTGTTTGTTTTGTGTCTAACCACCACTGAACAGGATCTTCATAACAAATAAAATAGATTTACTGGCTTGTATGGTTGACAGGAGGGATTGCACAACATTGGAATCTGCAACAAAGATGTGTTGAATTTCAACTACTTGACCTTTCAGGAAGAGACAACAGAAACCAAAACCAACAGAAAGCAGCTATGATCGAAAACTCAACCGCTTGAACTCTGTTAGAAGCAATTGGCACGAGGGAGAGGAAAACACACAATTAATACGTGAGTGGCTAGTTTACCCTTTGGAAGGTAGTGTACAAAGGAGAGATAAGAGTCCGCTAAGTGGGCGACTCAAACTAATTTACCCAATCTGGTGGAATCACAAACAGTTTCTTTGTAGCAGCAAAGAGCTCTATCCTGAAGACTCAGGCCACAATTAAAGTCACCAGCAAACAATACCTGAAAGGAAGTATGTAAATAAGGACAACGCAGCTAAATAAAAGCTATGCTCAGGTTTGATTTGAGGGGCATAAATGTTTATCACCCGTAAGGACAGGACCCAATAACAAAATTATAATAAGCGCTTCTACCAGGGCTACATCAATCAATTCTAAAGTAAATGGAAGTCTGGTATACATTAATATTCCCAGTCCCGGGTCAAGAATCATGACCAATCGATTCAAAAAGAAGGACCCAGTAACCAGTCCTGTTGTGCTTGTCGGATCTCATGTAGTATGCGAAGTCTTGTATCCTGTAATAAAATTAAACCCAAAGGCAAAAGTCAGAAAGGAAAAAAATCAATTTCCTTTAGTGACACGCTTTCATACTATTTACATTAATAGTATGGCAAACAAAGTGAAACATATAGCAACAAAAAAATGGAAAACAGACAAAAAAAATAATTTTACAATTTCCTTTTTCCCAACCACCTTCTTCCCCTTTTATTTTACTCTGGCCTTTCGCTCTGAGAAAGGCCAGTGCCAAGTTGCAGCTCAGGTCGTGGTACCATCAGGAGAGAAGAAGCTATGGAAGAAGAGTGAGACTTACCTCCAGCGCCATCAGAAAGGGGCTGAGAAGTTCAAAAGAATTAGATAAGGGCACTGGGAGGTCCCGACCACTCACAGGAGATGGTGCAACCCGAGGTTATTTCTCTGACCTTCTACGATAATATTTGTAAGCACTTGGGGCATAGTACTTAGACCTGGGACTGGGTCCAGAACAGGAAAATTAGACTGGGCAGGATCAGGACAGGAGAAATCTAGGAAAGGGTCATCCATGAAGGAAACCATCTGAGGTATGACCTCAGAGGATACAACAGGCACTGAAGCCTGCAGTAAGAGCTGGGCTGCCCTGGGGGAGGTACAGCCAAGGTGGTCCAGAGATGGGCCTTCTGCACCTGTGTAATAATAAAGCGCTGGTCCACATCACCATCATGAAATTCCTGGTTATGTACAGCCCATTTAAAATTCTGAAAGGTGTGCCCCTGTTCGTCACAGTTAGGTTACATCTACATTCATTCAAACAGTGCCCCTACATGGCCCAATTCCCCACAGACATTGCATTTCATTTTATCACATACATTACTAAGATGTGCAGGGTCACCACACTGAGGAAGAAGCCTCTGGCCGACCTAAGTAGAACAAGACCCCTATTCCGGCCTATGAAAAAAGAGTTAGGCAGATGTACAACCCCAGAATCATTAGATCGTAACAAGACTTTAAACTTCCAGCCCCCAGTCCAAATGTTCTCGGTATCCAAAATGGCTTCAGGCTGTCCCTGGATGTCACAATGCTGTTTCAGCCAATACACAACATCCTCCACCTCAACTCCCTCATTACGAAACAGAATAGTGATCACCTTAAAAGTGGGTTTAGAAAGAGGAATAGCCTGAAATGGGGTCCATAATGCAGTAGTCTGCAGAGAATTATACTTTGACCAAAAACGCTCCAGTCCCCTAGATGTTTGGAAACTAATGTCAAATGTGGTTTCACCCAGAGATATGAATTAACGATATATTTAATGGGAAAAATTGTAAAGGATCTTTAGCAGACGTGTTATATACAGGACCCGATCAGGTGGCTCAGGTAACCTCCATATGCATGCTTAACAGCGCTGTGTCTCTTAGCAGCCTGGATTGGAAATTTAAAGAAAGAAGAATATGAGCTGCTCGGTCCCGAAATTTGAGGGGTGGGTGGTGGGGAGCCAGAGCCTCTACAGAAATAGTAGAAAGAGGAATCTGAGGTGGAGAACTCATAGATAATCCAACACACAGGGTTCTGTGTAAGCTCCAGTTCATGAGGGAGACACAAGGGGTCAGTAGTGACTTTTGAAGCACCTATCTTGCCTCTGTAGCTGGAAAATCTTCAGGTGGTAACTGAATTGGAGACGGACCAGACTTCCAACTTCCTGGGACAGTACCCTGGACCCAGCCAGTACTTCTAAGTGCAGATTCAACAGTCCAGGTAGGTTCTTTATTAATATTTGCTGTAGATGATTCTTGTACAAGTAGGGAGCTCTGTGATGAAATAGAAGCAGGTAGTGAAAAGGAAAATGAATCTGTTAGTACTACAGGTAGCAGGGGAGCATTTACTGTAGATAAGTCTTGTACATGTGAGGAACTCTGTGATGTAATGGAAGCAGGTTGTGAAAAGGAAACCAAGTCCATTTGTACTGCAGGTGGCAGGGAGCAGGCAGTAGGCTTCAGCCCCATGCACTAGTCGGGTCAGAGCCTGTCACAGCAATAGACAGTAAAGGAGACAAATCAGGAGAATCTTCAAGAACTTCCACCTGAGTGGAATATGCATCTGTGCTGTCGGCTCTCAGGCGCTGCATATCTCTGTGCATTTTCAGTTTTGCACTAGCAAAACGGCGGTCCGCTGTTGCAAAACACTCCTGGATCTCTTGTGTTGTCAAACAGTGGTTTTCAGAATCAGATGAAGTAAAATCCTCCAGTAAGTTGACGGTAGGCAAGCAGGTCAGCAAGTCAGTTCTATAAGAAGTAAGCAGAGGGCTAGGTATAGCAGCCTTAGTATGAGCAGCAGAACTTAAAGTTGAAGTAGGAACAGCAACAGGCAAAACATCAGTTGTTAGCATCGTGGTCTCCATTTCTTCAGAGGTAGGAGCAGAGACCAAATCTCCACTCCAAGCTCCCTCCTCAGAAGGCAAGGTAGCGGCGCCATCTTGGACAGAGGTTCCCCCTCTGAAGAGTAGGGGAATTTCCTCGGTGTCCTGGCCAAATTTCTCTCATTCACTAAAAATACCACCAACAACTTAATCTGGTTCAAGGTCAGTTGGCATTCCTCTGTATCCCCCTCCCCCAGGTCGTGCCTGAAAATAGGCAAGATTTGTCTAGTGCACTTACCCGGTCAACAAAAACTAAATAGATAAATTAAAAAAAAACGTGATGTTATTGCTTTGCAGCAGAAATGACTCCAGAGCCTAATTTTAATGAACATGTTATTGGCTGAAATGTGAAAGGTAAATGTTTTATCAGAGTGTGGGGAGGTTCAAAGCTGGTAAGTCCATAGCTGGGGTAACTGTTGGGGAGATGGGCTGGTACGACATCCCAGGGGGTTGTACTGCAGGTATTCAGACCCACTAATTTGTACTCTGGATGGAAGCCCCACCATTTTATTTTTATTTTTTGGGAAAGGACCCCTGTGTATTAGCTATGGGAACCCATTCCCCTTAACCGTGGTCAGGCCTGCATGCTGGGGTAGTGGCCCTCTCTGGGATGGTGCCAGAGAGGGGCTACACTTACCAACCATATCTGGCTGAGAAATCTCTCTATGACTGTTAATAATCCCAAAGGAGACATGGCACAGTGGTAGCACTACCACCTGTGATGCTGATGACCTGGGTTCTGGAATGAGCCTTGAGCATCAGAAGGATGACTGAGGGAGGGTAGGATGAGCATCCTTCTGACTTATCATTTTCCAAGAGGGGTGGGAGGATGGGCAGCAGTGCTCAGCACAAGGACTCCTAGTGGAGGTGGGGAGTTCTGCAGGTAGGGCCTGTGAGATTTAAGTGGGAGGTTGACATTTTCATGCCATGTGTGGATGCACGCACTGCAGCTCGTAGCCATCATTGCACAATTGCACTTTCATGGAGGAGACAAAAAAAATCCCTCGGGACTGCAGCAGCATACAAACCAGGAACCACATCCTTGACCCACCCAAATGACACCAACATAAGTCTTAAATGTGCCTCCAGATGCATCTTGGTCTCTTCCTTTGGGGAGTCCCTTTGTGAGGAATCAGTTGTGGCTCTCCCAGTCTGGGCAGTTGGAAGATGCTGGTGGGATGGAAGATGCTGGTGATGGTGAGTGTGGAGCACCTGGAGTGATATATATATCAGGTACATCCCTGCCAAGCCTGAGACCAGAAAGATAATAAAGAATAAATAAAATAATCCTAAAGTAAGGACTTTCAGACTGGGTCTGCATACATACCAGTCAAACAGAAACTGACCAGCTTTGAGTTACTTACAATGTTACTTTGTGATCACTAAGCCCCTCTACCACATCAGGGTAGCCAGTCCCACAAAGATCCATTGATGCACTCATACTCACTTGATCACTCATAGATGCTCATGGCATGCATGTGCTCCTCATCACTCTTACCCAGTCAGAAGCATTTAAAAAACAGAAAGGTAGGGTTGCATCATGTTAGCCTGTACAAAAGCAGGTAAGTAACAAAACTTTTTCTGATTAAGACAATACCTTCATTAGGCTAAAAAAAATTAGCCTAATAAAGGTGTTATCTTTACCAAAGAAAAATATTCAGTTTTTTTTGTCTTCTACTAAAAAAAAAATTACGAAAGAAACTCCACTGACTTGCATGCTGTGCTGCAGTGAGCTTTCTTGGGTGTTTCTAAAGGCATGTTTACACTATTTGCACCGACAGTGCTCCTTTCTGCAACATTCAGCTGCTGCTCATTTGAAATGCTGCTTATCAGCGTTTACATGAGTTGAGTTGCGTTTACACTATTGGTACCTGCAGTGCTGCTATCTGCAATGCTTGACTGCCACTCCTTTGAAACACTGCCGATCAGTGCTTACATGGCGCTGCTGTGGTTCAGTGCAAGGCGTTGGAAAACACACAGCACTCTTTGAGGTCAAGGACTGGGGCTCTCATTATGTTAAACTATAACTGCCATTATGAGTGGGGGCATCCTGGAGGAGGACAGTAACCAATGGTTGGAAGGTGGGAGAGTAGCAGATGGATGGAGTGAGGGTTGGGGTTAAAAGACAAAACAGGACTGTCTTATGTTTAACATGGCATGGGATGCCACAAGCCTGCACTGGTATGGGGTGCCATGGAGCTGCATTGATGCGGGTGGAGCAGCATGTTTACATAGTAGCTAAAAATGTCTGCAATGTTAGGCAAATTGGATTGTACTGCGCTGTAACAGAGCGAGTTAGGATGCTTCTCAGGCTGTTTACACAGCCTGATCTGCACCAGTGCAACTCTTCTGCACAACTTGACAAAGTGCAGATCAGGTCATGTAAACATGCCTCTGGTGCTGTTCTGGTTTTATATATGGTACTGGAGTCACAGCGGTTCCTGAGTTGAAGTGTTTCTGGCTGGGTCAGGGACAGGACAGGGGCTCACATTACTTAAAATGAGTAACTGCAGTTATGAGGGTGGGACGCTGAAGGGGGGACAGTAGCCAAGGGTTGGCAGGTGGGAGAACAGCAGATTTATTGCAAGGATGTTGGGGTTAAAGGACAGAATGGGACTTTCTTGTGCTACACATGGCACAGGGTGCTATGGGGCTGCAGTGGTACAAGGACAGCAGTGCATTTACATACGAGCTAAAAACTCCTGCACCAGTATGCAAACTTTCAAAACCAGGGATCATCCTGCACCATAACTGAGTGAGTTACAACACTCCTCAGGCTGTTAACACAGTCTGATCTACACTGGTGCAATTAATCTGCACTGCTCACAGTGGTACTGGGTCAGTAAAGTGCTGTCAAAACAGCACATGAATTACCGCACTGCAGAAAGTGCTAAAGGCACTACAGTAACATGGGCGTTACAGTGATTGGGAAAAAACAGTACCTCTCTAGCTGTATGGTTAAATGTGGAAGTGTCAGGGAGGCTGCCAGAGCAGTGCCTGGTCAAGCTGCTGCTGTGGGGGAATAGTTAGAGCACCAGCATGTGGCACCTCAAGGGATCTGGGGCTTCAGTTCAATTCTCCCCAGGTCCCATACTGTTGTGGCCTTTTTTTAAATGAAATTTTGTTGCTTGCTATGTTTTGCCCCACCCCCAAAGTCCACACCCACTCGGAGTTAGTTATATTAATTCTGAGGTGTGTGGTGCAGTGTAGGGGGCACAGCTCCCATGCTAAAATCAAAAAGTCCCATTGCTCGCAATGGGGTTGTGCTGTCTTGGTATTGTCGATGTTTTCACCAACATTGTTTTGCTTTGTGCAGTTTTATGTTCACTGTCATTTGTCTGCATAATTTACACTGCAGTATTATGATCCCGTGTCACTCACAGCACAGGTCATCCTGCACCATAACGGAGTGAGTTACAACACTCCACAGGCTGTTTACATAGTCTGATCTGCACTGGTACAACTCATCTGCACAGCTCATAGCAGAGGTCATCCTGCACCATAACGGAGTGAGTTACAGTGCTCCACAGGCTGTTTACATAGTCTGATTGGCACCGGTGCAACTCATCTGCACCACTCACAGCAGGGGTCATCCTGCACCATAACAGAGTGAGTTACAATGCTCTGCAGGCTGTTTACATAGGCTAATCTGCACTGGTGCAACTCATCTGCACCACTCACAGAAGGGGTCATCCTGCACTGTAATGGAGTGAGTTACAATGCTCCACAGGGTGTTTACACAGTCTGATCTGCACTATTGCAACTCATCTGCACCACTCACAGAAGGGGTCATCCTGCACTGTAACAGAGTGAGTTACAATGCTCCACAGGGTGTTTACACAGTCTGATCTGCACTATTGCAACTCATCTGCACCACTCACAGCAGGGGTCATCCTGCACTGTAACAGAGTGAGTTACAATGCTCCACAGGGTGTTTACACAGTCTGATCTGCACTATTGCAACTCATCTGCACCACTCACAGCAGGGGTCATCTGCACTGTAACAAGAGTGAGTTACAATGCTCCACAGGGTGTTTACACAGTCTGATCAGCACTATTGCAACTCATCTGCACCACTCACAGCAGGGGTCATCCTGCACTGTAACAGAGTGAGTTACAATGCTCCACAGGGTGTTTACACAGTCTGATCTGCACTATTGCAACTCATCTGCATCACTTACAGCAGGGGTCATCCTGCACCGTAACAGAGTGAGTTACAATGCTCTGCAGGGTGTTTACAGAGTTTGATCTGCACTGTTGCAACTCATCTGTACTCCTCACAGTGGTGCAGGCAGATCAGGTCCTATAAATGTGCCTTAAGAAATTATCGCCTGGGAAACCAGAAAATAATATAGTGTGTGGGCCTCATAAACAATTAAACTTATAATGAAAAGAAATATAATATAACATAAGAAAATGTTATTCATTACTATCACAATTATTTTTATGTAAATGTAACAACTGTGGCTTTTTACTAAAATCTGAGTTCAGCTAACAACTGTAACTTATTACTTTGAAAATGAACTTGCTTAACACTGAAAACAGGGCCTGGTTGTTGAAAGTTCCATCCTTGTAGTTCTCAGTTGCTAAAACGGATGACTAATACAGGCTAATTCTTTCAGATGGTTGATTAGCACAGTCCATGTTCTGTAAACTAATTTGGCTTAGTGGTTAAACTGGAAATGTTTTTTTTTTGGGGGGTGGGGGTACTTTCACCTCTAGATTTGTAGGTGGGGGAAGTCTCATCTCTAGGAGGTGCAGCTCTTATAGTATTCAGTAGAGAAAAATACCTGAGGTGCAGGAATTCTCATGTCATTTTGCAAGAGGTGCTGGAACTGAGTTTCTGTGAGTTCCTGTCCAGTTTTACCTCCTGATTTGACTTCAGAGGTTTGTAATTGTGTGCCATTTTGAAAATCAGTGTTTATGTACTGCAGCATCCAGGGGTCCATGCTGTTCAACAGATGATGTGGGGTCTGCATAGTGTCCCGAGTCCCATAGGTAGGACCCAAGGAAGACCTTTCATAATTCTGTCATGCAGCACCAACCCTTGAAAGTTGCAATACCTTTTCACAGCTTTTGAAAATGGCACTTTGCTACAGGCATCTGGTGACAAATTACTTAAATTCACAGAACACAAGAGGTCAGTGCTAGCCATTAAAAGGACAGTACAATTGAAAACACATTTCACGTCAGAGCACAGTGTTTATGCCACGAGCCATAAGGAACAAATGAAACTGCACAAAATGAAGAAGCTCAGCACCCTTTATCAGTAAATGGTTACTACTCGGTAGCCTGGTGCACGTTATCCTCTCTACAAAATAAAATGTACAAAACAAATAATGGGCACACACTCAGCCCACAGGCAACAAAGAAAAAGCTCACAAGAATCACTTTTTTAGGCAAAATGGTAGCCTAAACAATATCAACTCTGCCCAAGAAACAAACACAAACTTTAGATTTTCTTCCTCTCCTGAAACGTACAAACCTAGAGGCCATATGACCACAACAAAAAGCTTAAAACAAATATTTTTGTTTGGTTTTGCACTTTGATGCAGCTAAGTGCTAAAGGGTATCACCTTTTCCAAATGAACAAGGAAACTAAACACACAGTAGCCACATTGTTATCTTTAGCACACATTACTTCTAATGAATAGCAAAATGGCCCTGTCTCTACCAACACAGGAAACAACCATATAGTGACCACAAGGCCACAAAGACAACTCATCAAAATATATAAATCTTGTTGTGTTTGACTCACATGATAAGAGAAGGCTAAAAAATGTTGCTATCTGGTAACTTAATAAAGGGTGTGCTGTTTCTTGAAGAATAACACTCAGATCGTTAACAAAATGTCAGGGGTACTATAGTGTAACCTGGAATGTAGGAGTATCAGAGAAACTCTGAACTTTGCAAAAATAAACAAAAAACAAACAAAACACTGGCATAGGTCAAGCAGTGGTCTTTTGTTTATCTGTTTAATTATTTAGTGATGCCATTTTTGTTGATTGGGAAAAGGAGGACTTGGAAATCCTTGCCATTTGCAGTCTCATCCTGAGAGGAGGGAGATACAGATGTAAACCTACTGATATTGAACCAGGTTAAGCTGTTGGTGGGTTTAGTGAGAGAGGAAATTTGGCCAGGGCACCAGAGAAATTCCGCTACTGTTTCAGAAGTGCCATGGGACCTTCATGATTCAAGTACACTGATTTAATATCTCTTCTGAAAGGAGGCACCTGTGATAGCACAGTGTCTCTCAAACACCTTGCTGGGGAATTGGGTTGGTTACTTTCAGCCAAGGGGAGCGACCCCCCCTGCACAGCTGCCAACACCACTTCCTACAGCACTTGACATTGATTTGAAGTCTCCCATCTGACTACGAATCAATCCTGGTCCAGCTTTGCTTCCGAGATCTGATGGGATCAGGCCTCAAGGTGGTAAAGCTGCAGGCTGCAGGTAAGCCGCTGCCTACCAAGCAGCAGGTCTGGCAAACAGCAAAGGGCATCAACATTTATCTGGATCATTGTCCACTTCCTCATGTCATGAGATGGCAAAAATGATAGGAAAGTAAGGCCAAAACTGCAGCCTTGCCCTGCAAACAGTCCTAGCATTCTCTCTGAGTTCAGGCTGAGTAATTCAGAAATTCAAACTCCATACAGCTAATCACATCTCATGATTCACCAGCTGCCATTAGGGGTTAAGAATCGCTGAACCCAGCTGACTCTTTGCTGTTGGTATTTCAGGCAGAGCTTCTAGCTCCATAATGCTTGGCGGTGTGAAGGTTCTAGCAAGTGGTAAGGCCAAGGATATGCAGAGTGCCCACCCCTACCCATTTGTTTCCATCCCCTAGTCTCTGTCTCACCCACGCCAAGTAGATTTGTGAACCATGCACAAATACAGGACTATAAGTGAATTAATACATTGTACAAACATAGCAATATAAAATGTATTTCTTACCATAGAAGCAAAACAGATAAGATACAAAATAGGTGGAAATGTAAAACAATTAGGGCAGGCAGTTGTCTACATACAAAAAGGTGAAAGTATGTAGCATCAGTAATACATGTCAGAAACCAGCTATCTGTTAAATTAGTACAAAACGTACCCCCTTCAATGGAGGCTGTGCAAAAAAAGCATAACTGGAAACCAGTCAAAGTGCAGAAATACATGGTAAACTTTATATTAAAAGGTGCAACTATAAAACAGTCCTCTAAACATACTGTATAGTATCAAGAATCCAGTGCAGGTTAAAAAAAAATCATTCATTATCTTAAGGAAAGCATAAGACCCTCCCAAGCCAGAGTAGATAGGATATAGAGCTGGATAGGGAGCTGGGAGAACAGATTAGGAGGGCAGGAGGGAGTAGGAACATTATAATCCTAGGTGACTTCAATCTGCCAAGTGTTGACTGGGGTGCCCCAGCTACTTCTTGTAGCAGGGAGCAGATCCTCTTGGATGCTATTCACATGAACATATGAAAATTGCCAGCAGAAAAAGGCTTTACAGTCTATCAAGTCTGCTTGGTTGTGCAGTTAGCAGCCCATATTTTGCAACTGCTCCTCCCTCCCTGCCCCTCTCTCTTGCCCTGTCCCATCCCCTTTTGAAGCCACCCACTGTTTTACTGGATACCACCTCTGCTGGTAACACATTCCACCCGGTCACCACCCCCCTCTCTGTAGGAAAGTGTCTTTTTATCTCCTTCCTGAACCTTCCCCCTTCCAGTCTTATATTATGGCCTCGGGTGTCCCTCCCCTCCCTTAGTTTGAAAAGTCCCTCCATGCAAGACTTGTTTATCCCTTTTATATACTTGAAGGTTTCAATCATATCTCCCCTCTCCCTCCTCACTTCCAGTAAGTACATGTTCAATTCCCTCATCATACTCTCGTAAAGTAAGTCCCCCAGATCATTGATCATCTTTGTCGCCCTGTGTTGCACGCCTCTAGTAACTTAATGTCCCTCTTCAGGTACAGGTGTCAGTACTGCCCGCAGTACTACAGATGTGGCCTAACCAGTGATCTGTACAATGGCAGAATCACCCACATCCCTTGAGGATATACCCCTAGCAATACAACCCAACATCCTGTTGGTCTTTGCAGCTGCCCTTCTACATTGTGCTGAGCAGTTCATTGCTCCTGTAATTAACACCCCAGATCCTTCTCCTCCTTAGTCACGACTAACTGATCACCCCCAGTTGGTAGCCCCTGTTCAGGTTTTTAGCCCCAAAATGCAGTACCTTGCATATTCTGGCATTAAACCCAAGCTGCCAGGTGTCTGACCAGGACCTGAGCTGTGACAGATCCTCCTGCAACCCCTGCCAACCCCCTAGGTCATCCACCACCACTCCCATCTTGGTGTCATCAGTAAACAGACAGATTTTCCTCTTGATAACCACCAAAATGTCTGCAATGAATATCCCAAACAACACTGGTTCCAACAACGGGCCCTGTGGAACTCCACTCATAACTGCCCTTGGAGATGATAGCTCCACACCCACCACCACTCTCTGCTGCCTCCCTTGCAGCCAGTTCATTACCCAGCCCACCATCTTTGCACTCCCCCTGTAGCTTGTAGCTTACTGCCTAGTCTCCCATGCCTTACTGAAGTCCGGGTACAGGACATCCACTGCATGGCCCTTCTCCAATTGTCTAGTTACCCAATTATAATATTCCACCAGGTTGGTCTGGCATGATCTGCCAGTGACAAAGCCATGCTGTCTACTGTCCTGTAGCCCACTGGCTTCAAAAGGGACACCAGCCTCTCCTTCAGGATTGTCTCCATCAACTTACCCATGATGGATGTGAAGCTCGCTGGTTTATAATTCCTTGGTTCATTCTTGGGGTCACTCTTATGGAGAGGTACCATGTGACCCATCCTCCAATCCTGAGGTACACACCCTGAATATAGTGAAGCATTGAACAGGTCTGCCAAAGGCCCCACCAGTACCTCTGCCAGTTCTTTCAGTACCCTGGGATGAACGCCATCTAACCTGGTGTCTTGTCCTTCCTCAGTGCCCTCAAGCCCTTCAGCATCCTGTCCTCTGTGATTTTCCTGTCTGTCACACACTGTCCCTCCATTCCTGACCTCAAGCCCCCCTTGGGCATCTCTTCCCCCTTTATTTTTGTAAATACCAAGCATAAGTAGTCGTTTAATGTTTCTGCCTTTTCACCCCCTGCATCCACCCATCTCCTTCCCTCTTAATCCTTACTGTATTGTCCTTAGAGCTCCTTTTCTCCCTGATGTACCTGAAGAATTCTTTCTCCACCTCTTTAATGCCTTGTGCTAGCCTGAGCTCCTTTGATGCCTTGGCTGCCCTTACTGACATTTTCGCTTCCTTCAGGTACTCCTCCTTGTCCTCCCCCACCCTGTTTTCTTTTGCCTCCAAAAGGGGACTCTTTTCTTCCTTATCTTTTCCATAACTCCACCGGTCACCCAGCTAGGTTTCTTTGCCCTAGCCATCTTACTCTTGGCCTTGCCACAGGTTTTAGTTGCCTCCACTACCCCCATCTTTATGAGCTCCAATGTCTGGTTAGTTTTCATACTAGGGTGAATTTTGACCACATACTACTTTACTATTTCCCCCATCCTCCTGAAGTCAGTCCTCCTGAAGTCTAACACCCTTGTGTCAGATACTACTCCTTCCTTATCCATATCCAATGTGGATCATACCAAGTGCTGGTCGCTCCCAGCCAGTGGTTCTTCCACCCTTAATTCCCTCACAAACTCCCCATTTACCAGCACTAGGTCAAGGGTGTTCCCTAACCTGGTTGCTTGGCTGACCATCTGCATCAGAAAATTGTCCTGGAAGGCATCTAGCACTACCTGCTCCCTTCTATTTTATGTGGCTGGGGTACTGCAATCCACTCCCAGCAGAATGACATCCCCCGGCCTCACCACACTCTCCTTTATGTAGGCCCTCCCAATCTGTTCTGCTAGTTCCCTGTCAAATTCTTCAGTCTGGGAGGGCAGTCTGTGCACCACTCCTCTCCTGAGAGTCCCATTCTTTGAGTCCTGGATTTGCACTCATAGTGACTCTGTACTGCCCTCCTCCCCCCTCCTTCCATACACACTCAGCCCTTCCCTCACACAGAGTGCTACCACTCTTTCCCCTTACTCTATCCCTATGGTAAATCCTGTACCTGGTACCACCAGGTCCCAGTCATGGTACTGGTTGGCCCATGTTTCTGTAATGGCCACTATGTCCACCTCCTTCCACCAAGATGGTCTGAAGCTCTGCAGTTTTATTCCCCAGGCTCCTAGCATTCTAGGTGACCTCCTTCTGTCCTTACCTCCTCCCTCCCCTCCTTCTATCCCATTCTAAGATCCTCCCTAGTACCTGCCCTTAATCCCTTGTCCCTGTCATGGGGGGTAAGCTTGTATATCTTACCTTCCCGTAGCCTCAGCTTGCCTCCTGCCCACTTTCTACCCCTCACTCCTAGTTTTAAATACCCAGCCTCTTCTATATAATCACTTACCCCAGTTTTTGAACACTATGTTGCCCTCCTCGCTTAAGTTCAGTCTATCCTTCGAGTAGAGACTACTGTCTGCCAGGTCCCACCCCACTCCCCCACCACCAGCCCATACCCTCTGGCCTGACACCAAGTTCCTACTCATTTATTAAATTTCTCTATTCTCCTTTTTCTTGCAGTGCTCATCCTGGGAACAGGAAGTATCTCTAAGAAAGTTACTGATCTTTCTGCCCCCCTCACATAATGATCCTAGTTCCTCAAACCTCCCCTGCACTACATCTATAGTCCTGTCAGCCAGGTAATGTGTCCACAACTGCAGAATTAAATGAGGTTTCTCCCTACCCTTGTAGGAAAGTTAAGTACAGAGTGCTTTACCCTTTCTGCTTTCATTCCTGGCATGGCCTCCACCCATATATGACTACGCCTTCCCCCTCTGCTACTCCACCTGACTCCCCTTAGTATTGAGTCCCCCAGCACTAAAATTCCACCTCATTTTCCAAGCGCATGCTTCCCTTCTTCCTCTCCCTACCCTTCAACACTCTTCTTCCTCCTGTAAATTAGTTCCTCCTATCGCTCCCATTATAGTTCTCCCATCCATACTCCCCATGCCAGTTTCATCCCAGCTACCATCAGTTACCCTTAAGGCTCATCCCTTGCTCTTCTTCCTTTCCTCCAGAACTGTGAACTGATTTCGAAGACTCCTCTCTAAGCTTCACCTCACGCTCTACCTTCCCTCATGCTAGCCTGTCCCCCCTTCTGCCTCCTTGTCCATCTCACCTTTCCCTCCTCCCCTCAACCTGCTTCTCTTCCTTTCCGATTTGTTCTGCCCTATGACCTTGGTTTCCCCAACTCATTGACCCTTGGACTGGGTCTCCCTGGTTCAGAGTCCCCTCCTCAAACCCTTTCCCTCTCCTCCCTCTGTCATCTTAAATTTTCTTCCCTCCTCAGCTCCCCTCCTATCTCCTCATACTGCTGGATCGTAACTGGCTGTGGCCCATTGTGCCTTCCTTAGCTCATCCTGCAGTCCCATGATCTCTTTTTCAGGCTTCCCTTTTTAGTTGCACACTAAACATCCCCCACCACAATTTTAAGAAAGATTGGCCCTCCAAAGTTGTTGCAGCCCACCACCATTCCCATTTCTGTATTTGCTCACCAGAACCCCCCTCCATAACTGATGAAGGATCCTCTTCCTTCCTCCAAGCCACCCACTCCTCTTCTCTACCATTACTGATCATTTTCATTCCAGTTCTCAATTCCTTTTTCTTATGCACTAAGTTTAGATGGTTGAGCAGCTTTCAACAAACTCCTAACCCTCCAATTCCCACTTAGAGCTATCAAAACCTATAGAGGCTCCTTTCTACAGCAAACCTATAGAGCTTCCTTTTCACAGTCCTATCTGTCCTTGCCACAATTTTACTTTAACTCCTTACCCACCTTATCACTATAATCGTTAAGGCTTACTGAGCTGCCTCCTTTTAAAAGTCCTTCTTTCATGCTTAGAGCTTATTGAAAACTGAAGTTAAACCTATCTAGTTTCTACCATAGGTTGCTCCACAACTAAACAAATCTTGCCCACAATTACGCTATACAGCTACCCAATAGAAATGCCCTTTTCATCTAATATAAATATAATTATCAAAGCATAGACACAGTACCTTATTTGTGATGAATTCCACACTGGACGACAATGAAACTCTCTTCAATTTCACTTCTTAATACTCTGCCCTATGCCCACTCCTCATTGGCCAGACCTCCTGCTGGGCATGGTTCCAGAGTCCATTTAATAAGGAGGCAGTTAGGTGGAAGAAAAAAGTAGAGTAAGTTGAAGTTTGCACTCTTTCTTGAATGCTGCTCTGATTAGCTCCTGTCAAGAGCCCTTTTCCTTGTAGCTCCTGCCACAGCTTTCAGCAACCACCGGTGTCACCCAGTCTTCAACCGCAGATGTGGCTCACCTTCCCTGCCACCAGTCCAGCCCCCCAATCCTTATGGCTATATCCCTTGCTGCTCTTGTGGCCCAACTACTGGGCCATGGAAGCAGACTAACTGTCCTGGATGCAGCAGATTCAGCCCAACTGCCCTGGATTCAGGAGAGTTTCCTGAAACAAGGAGTCATGGAGCCAACAAGAGAGAGGGCCATACTAGAGCTTGTGCTGTCGGATGGGGAACATGTCCAGGGAGTTGAAGTGAGGCATTCCCTTGTAGGCAGTGACCAATGCACAGTGTGGTTTTACAATAACATGGAGAAGCATGCAAACAAGACAACAAACTCTACTCAGAGCTGATATGGCGCTATGGAGAGCTATTAGGAGCGGCAAGAGCATTGAAAAGAAAATGTGGTGCTCTCTCCGTACTGGAGGCAGCTGTAACTAATTCTGCAGTGATTATAGTACTGCACATGTGTGATACTCATGCATGCACCGTTTGCCTCAAATAAGGCATGTGCAACATGGCAGTGCTGACATGACTTCATATGCACAATACTCTTCCATGCACAGTTTAAGTCAGCACTGCCATGTTGCACACAGCAGCCATCACTTCTGCAGTTGTGGAAAGGAAAAGTAGTGCACTGGGAAGGGTGTGTGTGTTTATGCGGCCTGTGGAGGAGAAGAGCTGCATAAACAGAATCCTTGTAAACTATGCCGGAGCACTGTTGCAGCACACAGACAGCGGTCTGGTCACGTGCTTCCACAGTGCTCTTATACAAATCTGACAATTGCATAACATCTATGGAGCTTGTCTCATGCAGCCATGAAAATCAGACTCAGGAGGAGACTATTAACAAATTAAAGATCTGGTCTGGGACTTGCTCATCATCACAGTCACTTTCTTATTCTTTCAAAAGCGGTAATTTATGGTAAATGTGCCTTAACCATATTAATCTCAGTGCTGGTTGACTGCTTCTGGTTTTCCCCTGATTGTATTAGGCAGGGGTAGTAGCAGTCTGGAAGTGGTAGCTGCCGGTGGTGGCACTCTCTGAAAAAAGTAGTACCCATGTTCATCTGCATGTTTTAGAAATGACACTTTCCTTGTTTTTGCTGTACAAAAATGTATCCCTTTAACACAAAAACAAGGAGTCAGTTATAGCCTCCAACCCTCCTTTTCACTTCAAGTGATGAACGTGATTATGGGTTTGCATCAGATGTACCGTGGGAACCATAGACACATAATATTGTTAAACTGTAATCGGCTGTAATGTAAAAGCTTGTTTTTTTTTTTATTTTCTTAATGTTGTCAATACCACTCCACCCATTTTGTAATCTGCCCCTGGATTTCTGTGCCCCAAGTGCATTATTGTACATTTTTTTAAATTTGTAACTTCTGCTCCTCCGCAGACCTGACAGAAAGCTCTGGCTCTTCACTCAGAGGGCTCTTCCTCTGATCCCAGACATCCTCACTCTGCCAACACCCCACAATTCCCCTACAGATTGCCCCCCATGATGGGGCCAGGGTGAGGAGTGCCAGTGTACTCCTCCCCCAAGAGCACAAATCCAGAATCATGGTTGGCATCGCCGAGGAATGACCGGGACATCACGGCCCTGTTGACTCCTCGGTATTTCCTCCATTTTCTCCCTGACCCCACATCCATGCACTCAATCAATTAACCAATCAATTCTTTATTTGTAAAAAGGCACCTTTCTAAAACCAAGGCACCTGTACAATCATAATCAAGACACATTAATAAATAACAACATAAAATGAAAAATAATAAATACAGCAGCAGCATCTTTAAAAATCATAAAATGCCAGGCTAAAAAGATACGTTTTCAAGGCAACTTTAAAACTTTGGATGGTCAGGCAATCTCGCACCAGATGAGGTAGAGAATTCTACAGGGTTGGGGCCATAAAACTAAATGACCTTGTTCTGGATGTTTGTAAACAAACCCAGAGAATCTCTAGCAATCTCTCATCAGTAGATCGGAGAGGGTGGAGGGGACAGTAGGGGTGAAGGAGATCTTGTAGGTAACTGGGTCCATGATCATGTAAAGCCTCAGAGGTCAGCAGATAACCTTGAAGGTGATCCATCACTGTATTGGCAGCCAGTGCAGTCCACAGAGCACAGGCGTTATGTGACTGGTCCTAGAGGTACCAGCCAAAAGCCTGACTGCCACATTCTGCACCAGCTGCAAGTGGTGGATATCAACCACCAGTAGCCCAAGGTAAAAGGCATTGCAGTAGTCAAGGCGGGAGGTAACAAAAGCATAGACCAAAGTTAGAAGATCATCGGGAGAAAACCAGATGCTTTACCCAGGTGATATTCCTCAGATAGTAAAAAGAGGTTTACCAACAACCGCCAGCACTTGCACTTTTAGGGTCAGGCAGTCATTAAACATAACACCCAGGTTCCGCACCCAGTCTGAGGTAGTTAGCTGGACACCTCCAAGCCATAGACCCGAATGAGATTCCACCAACACACCTGCCTCTCGATGACCTGGGTCCACAACCAACACCTCAGTTTTTTCTGGGTTTAACTGCAGCCAGCTCACATTCATCCAGTCCTGGATCTTCACTCGACAGCTGTTAAAGACCGAGACAGCATCATCCTGGCCAGGCACAAAGGACATGTACAGCTGAGTATCATCTGCATAGCAGTGAAGACTCAAGCCATACCACCTAATAATCATCATTCCTAACAGCAGCATATACACTGCAAACAACGTGGGCACCAAGATGGAGCCCTGTGGCACCCCACAGGATAGGGAGAATGGAGTTGAGGAAAAAAACCCAGGCACCACCCTCGGAGTCCTACTCTCAAAAATGATGATCAGAACTATCTGAGGACCGTCCCTGGAAGTCCACAGGTGATCCGCAGGCACTCCAACAGCACACCATGGTCCACGGTGTTAAATGCCACAGAGAGAGATCTAGAAGGACCAAGATGGAACAGGTCTTTCGATCTCTCGCTATTAGGAGGTCATTTAGTACCCAGACAAGGGCTGTCTTGGTACTATGTCTGTTCCTAAATCCAGACTGGAGAGAATATTAAACATTGTGGCTGGTCAAATGGTCATCCAGCTGCAATGCCACCACCTTCTCAATAACCTTACCCACAAAGGGTAGGTTAGAGACAGGCCTGTAGTTAGCCAGACAGTCTGGGTCCAAGGAGGGCTTCTTAAAAAGGAGCTGAACCACAGCCTCCTTCTGGGGATCTGGAAAGATCCCTCTCTCCAAAGATCAAAGATATCTAGACTATATCGGCAAGGACTGGACAGATATTATCCATACAGCCTACTAAAAGGAGTGTTGGGCCCTGCTCCAAACTACAGTTGGTTGGATGCAATGACTGGATAACTATCACAGTATCATTGATTGTGGGCCATCCAAAGTCACACCACACAAACTGGGTGTCCAACATCTCCTGCTGACCACCGCAGCTCTCTTGAGAGAGGATTAGGTGGACACTGGACCTGATTGTGGCAACCTTATCCATGAAGAATTGAGCAATCTCCTCACAACATTCTTGTGAAAAAGCATTTCCAGGCAGGAGACAGAGTGGACTGCATAATCTGTCCACAGTCTGGAAAAGCTGAGTTAATCGATTCTGCACAGCAGCAGTGTCTCTGGACAGGAATTATGCCTTCTTATGGGTAATTGCTGATTGATAGACCACATAGTGGTCCATCAAACCAAGTCTGTCACACTCCAGGCCCAACCTCCTCCAGCTCCTCTCTAACCTTCATCCCACTCTCCTCAACTCCCTCATGGCCTCATCAAACCAAGGAGACCTGGGCAAAGAGTGAGGGGAAGAACATGAACAGGAGCAATGGAATCCAGGGCCTCTGCAGCCACCTTATTATAGGCTAACATTAGATCCACTGGATCCATACACTCACTTGATATACCCGATAGGTCCAGCACCACCATCAGGACATCAGGGGGGACACACCCCTTAAAGGGCAGTACTGGACCATCTCTGTAAGGGCAAACCTATTGGGGGGCCAGGAAACTGAACTTGATGGTGTGATGGTCAGACCACCATTGGCTGCTGCTCCCCGCCTCCACAGAGGCAGCCTATCACCCTGGATGTGGGCTCTTCCCATATGTGGCTGTGCATTTTTGCCAACACCCAGCCATGGCTGGGTATCAGTCTACAGCACACAACACTAATCCCCTCTCCCTGAGGAAGGATAACTGTCTAATGATGCTCAATCCTTCCTGCCCTGGCTGACCCCTGAGCAACCTGAATCCATTCCCGAACCTGGGTCACCAGCATGGTGCAAGATGTGGTGTCCAGTGCCTCAACCCTCATTGACACTGGGCTAGCTATTATTTTACATTTCTGTGTTAAAAACCTAGCTGCCATACTCTTGGCTACTGTTCAAGTCTTCTAAAGTCTCTGCTCATATGTTTCCATCCTACTGCAGATCTTGGTATAATCATGCAGAGTGAAACCTTCCCTTCCTGCTCCTTTACCATTACCACTTATAAAGACATTAAAGAGGACCAGATCCAATTCTGATCCCTGAGGAACCCCTCCCATCATCCTCCCTTCCTTGGAGTGAACTCCATTTACTACCAGCTTCTGTCACCTATCCACTAAGCAATTTCTTACCAAACAGCCACATTTTTTTTTCTCTCTGAGCCAACACAATAGGAATTGTGCAGAACAAGTGTACATTTCTCAAAAAGTATACAGGTTACACATACACAACAAGCATAAAAGTTGTTCAGGACAAAAAGGACTTTCAGGTGAGAGTAGTCACTAACAAATTATTTATATATTTTCAAAATAGCCATCAGAAATGGAAATATAAGTAATAAGATGACCATATTTTACAAAATATAAGGAATTCAGATTAGTAACTTCCTTCAATTGAAAGGTTGTTTTGTCCTGAACAACTTTCATGCTGGTTGTTTTTGTGCACCTTGAGTCATTTTAAAGATATTTAGATTTTGTTGAAATGTGTGCACATTTGCTAAGAATTCTGCACAGTGTCTTGGGTATCTCAGAGAAAAGCAGCCTAGAGTTCTGTCTCCAACATTCTAAACACACAATGGGTCTGAATGAGTTAAACAGGCATGATGAGAAGCTGGTCTGGTCTTAGCATACTCAATAGAAGGAATTTCATTTAAGTGGCATTGTGATTTGCAACAATGAGGCTGTTTAGAAGTGCAGTATGAGTCATGCCAAACAAATGTAAATATATCTAAAAGTATACAAGTTACACAAGCACAACCAGCATGAAGCTGTTCAGGACAAAAAGACCTTTCAAATGAGCCTATTCATTAGGCTGAATTAACTATATATTTTAATCTATGACAATCTGATTACCTGAAGTTTCATTTTTTTCTTCACAATTCTCACCTTTAAGATGGCTATATTTAAATAAAAATATTATGAATTCAGATTAGTGACTACCCTCATTTAAAAGGTCATTTGGCCCTGAACCACTTTAATGCTGGTTGTGTATGTGTAATGTGTATGCTTTCTGAGATATGTACATTTGTTTGGCATGACTCATACTGTGTTCACTCAGAAAAAAAAAAGAGCCTGGAAGTGCAGTCGGAGTTATGCCGAACAAATGTAAATATCTCTAAACATATACAAGTTACAGTACACATACATAGCTAGCATGAAAGTTGTTCAGGACAAACGAGGGTAGTCACAAATCTAAATTCTTTTTTTTTCAATTTAATATACTTTATTTACTTTTTTCATTTTATAGCAAAAAAAACATACATTTGAGGACACTTGCATATTTAACAGATAACCACAAGACAATTCCATTAAACCAATGGAACCGCAGGGAAATGTCCATAGCACAGTTAAGGGGCCTGAAGCAATTAGCTAAATCTAAATTCTTTTTATATGTATTTTTAAATAACCATCAGAAATGTGAATTATACTAACATACTATTTGCCAGCAGATTAGGCCTTATGGTCTATCAAGTCTGCTCGAACCTAGATCCTTAGTTGGGTGCCGAGACCCTCCCATCCCTTGTGCTCCAGAAACCCCTATCATCCATCCCCACCCCGGACAGGCATCATCTGATACATCCACTTTCTGTGTCTGTCCCACCCTCTGTAGCTCTCCACTGTGGATCTCTGAACCAGCTCACCAGGCAGAGCATTCCAAGGGTCCACCACCCTCTCAGTGAAAACCTCCTCCTTTTCCCCCTCACCCTTCCACCTTCCAACTTCAAACCATGCCCTCTGGTGATGCCTCCTGCTTTAGTCTAAAGATCCTCCATGTTTACCTCCTATTTATTCCCTTGAGGTACCTGAAGACCTCAATCATGTCCCCCTGTCTCTCCTCTCTCTGCTCCAATGAAACAAGCAGAGCTCCCTCAAGTCTGTCCCTAAGTCAAATCCCCTAGCCCTCAGATCATCTTTGTTGCCCCTCCTGTACCCTCTCCAGGAGCTGTATGTCCCTCTTCAAGTGTGGTCTCCAGTACTGTACACAGTACTCAAGGTGTGGTCTAACCAGTCCATTGTACAGAGGCAGAATCACTTCCTTGCTCCTAGAGGGATCCTCTCATGCATGCATCCCAACATCCTGTTTGGCTTCTATGATGCCTCCTGCACTGCTCATGTTATTCATACATGTATACACCATGACCCCTAGGTCTTTTTCCCCTGTTGAGGCTTCCAGCACCTCCTCCCAGGGTGTACCTGTGTTTAGGTTTCCCAACCAAGATGCAACACCTTGCACTTGGTGATATTGAAATTTAATTTCCATGTGTGAGCCCAGCTTTCCAGGGTGTCCAGGTCCCTTGCAGGGCCAACCTCCCTCTTCTCCTCAACTACTGCTCCCATCTTGGAGTCATCCAGCTGAGAGACTCATTTCACACCCTATACCATCCCTGATGTCTGATATGTAGGCATTAAACAGATTGGACCCAGGACCAAGCCCTGTGGTACCCCACTACCAACCTCTGTAGGGTTCGAGAGCTCCCACAGACCACTACTCTCTGAGTGTGTCCAGCTATCCAGTTTTTTAATCCATCTGACCATCAAAGGGCCTACTCTAACCCCATCAGTTTCTCCACTAGACCATTGTGGGGGACAGAGTCAAACGCCTTGCTGAAGTCCAAGAATAATACATCCACAGGCTTACCCTGTCCAGTTCTGATGTTACCCATTCATAGAACTCCACAAGGATTGTTGACATGATCTACCTGGCACAAACCCATGCTGCCGACTATCCAGACCTCCCACCTCCTCCAAGTAAACCCCCAATCGTTCCTTTAGTATACTCTCATTAATTTTCCCACCACCGAGGTTAAACTGATGGGTCTCCAGTTTCCTGGTACTTCCTTCAACCCCCTTTTTGCGGATTGGTACCACATGTGCCTCGCCCAATCCCTGCTGTACCCTCCCTGTCTCAAGTGACCTGTTGAAAAGCTCCACCAGGGTGCCAGTATGTCCGCCAATTCCCATAGTACTCTCGATGAATGCCATCCGCCCAGGAGATTGTCTTTCTTTAGGGCCTTGAGGGCAAACCACACCCTTTGGTGGGGATGGCATCATCCGTCCCTCCACCTTACTGGTCTTTTATCCTTATCCAGATGTGACACCCTGGGGTACCTTTCCCTCCCTTTTGCTCCATTTCTGCTGCCCCCTGATCCCACTCCCTGCCACTTCTCCCCTTTGTGCCTTGCTTTGTAGATATCCCATCCTCCCTATAGGAACACAGAGGCAAAGTACTCGTTAAATACCTCTGCCTGGTCCCTCACCTCTTACCCACCCTCCTTCTGATCTCAATCTGCTGAGATGGCCCTTAGTTTTTCTCCACTCCCAATGTGCCGGAGAACCCTCTTCCTCCATGTGTCCCTGTGCCAGCCGTTTGCTCTTTACTGACTTTGCTCCCCTCACCATATGGGTGACTTTTCTAGATGCAAGCTGGTACATTTCTATCCCTAGCCCCTCTTGTTGTTTTATATTTTTTGTAGCCGCCTTTCTTTCTGACTGCTACCTGGACCTCACTGGACCACCAGCATGGTTTATGTGACCTTGCTCCCTTACTGCTTCAACTTAGCTGAGATCCTGACTGCCTCATGAAGTCCCCGCTTTATGACCTCCCATCTCCTTTTCCACACTTGTTGTTGAGGTAATCCCTCAAGTGATCCTTGAGAATATTTCCCATGCCCATGTCTGCCCCCTGAAGTCCACTGCCAGTGTCCTAGATCTCACCCCACTCCCCAATGCTTATTTGAAACCAGACAGTATTGGTCACTTCCAGTCAGGGGTTCTGTACAACCATGTCCTTACCAGATCCCCATCTGCCAGAACCAATCCAGGACATGCCCTCCCTTGTGGGCTCCATCACATGCTGTGTTAAGAACACATCCTGGAAGCCATCCAGCAGCCTCTGCTCCTTGGCCACCTTAGAGGACATGGTTCCCCAGTTAGTACCCTGGCATATTAAGGTCCCCCATCAACACCACTCCTTCCTTTTGGCTACATGGGCAATGATGTTGTAACAAACCATCCTCAGAACATCACTCATCCCGGGGGCCTATATGCTACTCCAGCTTGACCTTATCTCTGCTGGGGATCGTAGGTAAACCCATAAGGCCTCCACGTTTCCTCTGCCTCTTCTACCATAGCAATTTCTATGTCATCTCCTAATGAACATAGCCACTCCACCTCTGCCTTCCTTTTCTATCAACCTAAACATAGTGTACCCCCGTACATTTTTAGGTCCCAGTCATGGTTTTGTTGGCTCACGTTTCCGTGACTGCCGCCACATCCACCCCCTCGAATAGCATGGCCTGGAACTCTGGCAAATTTGTTTCATAGCTCTGGCATTTACTAACACTAACCCCACCCCTTATCCTGATCCTTTTTGTCAACCCCACCCAGATCCTCCTTATACTCATCCTCCCCCTCTGCTCCTCCTGAAACCTCCACTCCAGTCTGTTTCCCCCTCCCCTTGGCTTGAAGGCTACTCCCCTCATCTGGAGGAGTCTAGTCAGCCCTCCTTATCCCTTCCCCTTACAAGTTTAAACCCCACCTTTCTTGTATGTAGTCAGCCATCCCCTGTTTAAGGACTTCCTTCCTATTGGGGCAAGATGAAACCTGTCCTGGCATATAGTCCTTATCCTCCCAAACTCCATTCCAGTTCCCTAACACCCCAACCCATTCTCTTCCCCACTTCCTGAGCCATTCATTAACCTCCTGTGAGCTTCATTTTTTCTCCACTGAGGCCTTTAGTACTGGCAATATCTCCGAAAAGGAAATGTTGCATCCATTATCCGACAGACTCTGGCAAGTTCTTGGAACCTTGCTTGGATTTCCATAATGCTATGTCCCTCTAGATCATTAGTTCCCAAATGCACCAGGAAATCCAGTTTCCCTCCACAATCCCTAACCATTTCATACACCATGAACTTTGCTCTGTGCACTGTCAGCCCAGAGATACTCACTACCTTCACCTGGCTATGGCATCCATCCATGTCCCTCCTAATGGATACCCTTAATCATCGAGTCTCCCAGTAACAGAACCTTAACACCTTCATCATCCTTATGGTTACCTCCACTATGCCCTCTCAGCCCCCCTCCCCACTTTATTCATGAGTCGCTTTCATGGGAGTCTTCCTGCCTTATTAGAGACCCCTTGTCACCCTCCTTTCTGCCTCCTTGCTATTTTGCCGCACTTAACTCAACCCCTCTGAATAGGTGTCCCCTTTAACCCTCTCTTATCTGAAACCATTTATCCTGGCCTGATGGTTTCCTTCCCGCACCTCATCCCCCTTGTAATAGTACCCCTGTCTCCAGAGGTTCTGTGGGTCCCTTAGCCAGGGCCCCATCCTTGGTAATGACCTTCCTGCTGAAGGGGCCCTCTCCACCTCCTTGTCTCCCAGTTCCTCTCAATCATGCTCTCCTCCCTCATGTCTGAATATGTTGCATCTCCCCATTTGCTTAACATATATGTTTCCCCTTCTCCTCTGGGACTATGTCTATCCTTTCCATAGTTGTTCTGTGATGCCTATGGTATCTGACTCCTCCCCGGCCTCTGTATAAGTTTCCTCATTTCCACCAACCCTCCTCCTCTAGGATGCTTAGTATCTCAAATTTATTGTGACCTCTATGTCAGCCTCCATCAAGTAACCCCGAGTTTCCTGACTGCATCTCTAAACTGACCCTCTTCTTCCTCTCTTGCATTGTTCACCTTAGGAGCTCCTTCCCACAGTCTGCTGTTTTAGGCTTCACTTTAACAGCCCCTCTGACTCTTCCCCTCCAGTCTCCTTGAATTCCAAATTTTCACCCTGTGCCTTTTCCCTTAGCATCAACTTCCCTATCTAAGGGTCCTCTGCCCCTAATATCCCCCTTCTGCTTGCTGTAGTATAATGTCCTGTAATTTCAGGAGCGTTGCCCCCAGCCTACCCTCAGCCCCACCCTTCTGCTGCCCATATCCACACCCCTATCCTTGGACACCCCCAGCTCCCACAGCTTACTCCTTAACCAATATACCTCACTCCTGATACAAGATAGCTGTCTACAGAGTGGGCAGCCTCCCTCTCTCCAGGCCCAATTTAGAATTATTGCCATCCCACAGCCTGTGTAGCCTACAACCCTTCCGAAGATGCCTGCATGGTGGAATATGCCACCCTGATTATCTCCCTCTGTTTATAATAGCACACCCCTTTTCTCAGTCCCTTCTCTGGAGTACAGTTTCTCTCTATACTGACTGTAGTTATTTACAAACCCAATTTCAACCCACCAACAAAGTTCCCAAGTCTCACAAACACATACAGTCCAGTATGTGTTCAGTCCATAACAGTGTGTGTAAGCAGACTCCAGGTACCGTATAATGTCACAGGCCCCAACTCCCTGTTGCTTCAAATTTCAGTCCCAAACAGAAATATCAGCCTTCAATCCCAACCCCAGTGGCTTTTCAGTATTTAAGAAAGCCTACAAAACAGGAGTGGGTGGGAGGGCTCTTCCAAACACCAGGCAAACAACACATTTAAATTACCTTCTAATTTTCCCTGCCAAACATCTATCCCCAAACCTACAATATCACAGCCCAAGTATCAGTTCAAATTCAAGGTAATAATTTTAACACATAGAACTATTTCACTAACAAACTATTCAAATATTTCAGTTTAAAACAAATATAACTCCTGGCCTCTTTTCTACCAACCTGTTGCTTAAGCTCCCAGTGAACAATGAAAGCCACAGTAATTCCTGTTTAAAGACAAGTTAATTGCAGCTAATGTCCCTCCTCAAACACCAGGCAAACAACACATTTAAATTACCTTCTAATTTTCCCTGCCAAACATCTATCCCCAAACCTACAATATCACAGCCCAAGTATCAGTTCAAATTCAAGGTAATAATTTTAACACATAGAACTAATTTCACTAACAAACTATTCAAATATTTCAGTTTAAAACAAAATATAACTCCTGGCTTCTTTTCTACCAACCTGTTGCTTAAGCTCCCAAGTGAACAATGAAAGCCACAGTAATTCCTGTTTAAAGACAAGTTAATTGCAGCTAATGTCCCTCCTCCAAACACCAGGCAAACCAACATTTTAAATTACCTTCTAATTTTCCTGCCAAACATCTATCCCCAAACCTACAATATCACAGCCCAAGTATCAGTTCAAATTCAAGGTAATAATTTTTAACACATAGAACTAATTTCACTAACAAACTATTCAAATATTTTAGTTTAAAACAAAATATAACTCCTGGCCTCTTTTCTACCAACCTGTTGCTTAAGCTCCCAAGTGAACAATGAAAGCCACAGTAATTCCTGTTTAAAGACAAGTTAATTGCAGCTAATGTCCCCTCCTCCAAACACCAGGCAAACAACACATTTAAATTACCTTCTAATTTTCCCTGCCAAACATCTATCCCCAAACCTACAATATCACAGCCCAAGTATCAGTTCAAATTCAAGGTAATAATTTTTAACACATAGAACTAATTTCACTAACAAACTATTCAAATATTTCAGTTTAAAACAAAATATAACTCCTGGCCTCTTTTCTACCAACCTATTGCTTAAGCTCCCAAGTGAACAATGAAAGCCACAGTAATTCCTGTTTAAAGACAAGTTAATTGCAGCTAATGTCCCCTCCTCCAAACACCAGGCAAACAACACATTTAAATTACCTTCTAATTTTCCCTGCCAAACATCTATCCCCAAACCTACAATATCACAGCCCAAGTATCAGTTCAAATTCAAGGTAATAATTTTTAACACATATAACTAATTTCACTAACAAACTATTCAAATATTTCAGTTTAAAACAAAATATAACTCCTGGCCTCTTTTCTACCAACCTGTTGCTTAAGCTCCCAAGTGAACAATTATGGAAAAACAAAAATGGAAATAGAGGTAATAAGATGACCCCCATATTTCACTAAATATAAGGAATTCAGGTTAGTTACTACCTTCATGTGAAATGTCTTTTTGTCCTGAACAGCTTTCATATTGGTTGTTTCTGTGCACCTTGAGTATTTTTAAAGATATTTAGATTTGTTTAGAATGTGCACATTTGCTAAGAATTTTGCACAGTGCCTTAGGATTCTCATAAAACACCAACTTGGAGTGCTGTCACCAACATTCTAATCAGAAAGAAAGGAATATTTCATTTAACTTGCATGGTGACTTGCAGTTATGGAAGGATACACTTAAAAGTCCAGAAATGTGTGCTATGGTATCCCATTTTTCATGCTAGAGCTAGATGGCTGTAGGCTCCACCCACAGCCATAAAAACAAGAGTAGTGGATTTCAGGAAGGCAGACTTTGCTAGAATGGGTAACATGCTGAAGGAGCACCTGGCAAAGCTCAAGCCATAGGTGGATGTGGAGCAGAAATGGGCATTTAACAAGAAGGGTTAATAGAGGCTATTAACACCTGTATGAAGATTCATAAAAAGAACTGGAGGTGTCAGAGACCCAGCTAGTATAGCAGGAGGGTGGACAAGAAGGTGAAAGCAAAGTGTGAGGCCTTCCTGAAGTACAAGCATACCACGAAGCAGGAGGACAGAGAGGCTTACACAGATAAATCTTGTGAAGCAGGGAGAGAGGTCCGGGCAGCTAAGGTGGAAAAAGAGCTAAGATTAGTGATGGGGATTAAGGAAGGGGAGAAGGATTTTGTTTGCTACATTAGGGTGAAAGAATCAGAAGGGATGGGATTGTAAGGATAAAGAGGGAAGGAAGATGGGCAGAAAAGGGGGAAGATCAAGTTGAGGCTTTAAATAAATGCTTTTGCTTTGTCTTCACTAAGGGAGCAGAAGGGCCCATACCACAGGGGAGGAATGAGGGGAGCCTGGAGGGGGGGCCGACTATGAAGGGGAGATTGGGGTGGCCAGGGTCTTAAGGGGGCCAAGTGAACTGAGGGTGGACAAAGCACTGGGACCAGACACTTCATACCAAAAGGTCCTGAGGGAGTTGGCAGGGGTACTAGCAGCCTCACTTATGGACCTGTTTAACGCCTCACTGGGGGAGGAGTGTGCTCCACAGGACTGGAGAATAGCTTACGTGTTTCAACTCTATAAGAGCAGTCCTTGGAATGAGATGGGTAACCACAGGCTGGTTAGCCTTACCTCCATAGTGTGGAAGATAATGGAAACCATTTTAAAGGTAATACACTCTATTTAAGAGTAGCCACTGCAGGCATTTTAGAGTTGGGAAAGTAGGGACCAAACCATGGGGTCCCACCTGATGATTAGTGGTTTGCATTGCTCACACTGGAATTCCAGTCTGATAACTAAGAGGACCCCTTTTTCATGGAGTTTGAAGTAAGAAAAGTCAATTCAGGCAGTTAATATGTTTAATTTCTCAGATTTTCCATGTTGGGGTGTGTGTGCACTGGATTCTGTTTGTCTGTTAAAACATTAAAACTACATGCAGCACTTTTGTGGAATAACTTGTCATATAAAATGTGTGCTATTGTATGTCATCACACCTAGACTTCAAAAAGGTTTTGGATGAAGTCTTCCAAATAGAGGTCAAATGTGTATAGATGTAAAATGATCTAAATGTATTGATGTGGTTGTTATAATTTTATGGTGTGTCTAGTTTTCATAGAATCATAGAAGGCTGTCAGTAGATAAGGACCTCTAGGTCCATATAGTCTGCCTGTAACCCCTCCCCCTAGGAAGATTTCCTCCATCCTTTTGCAGCCTGCTCTCTGCCAGCCAGACCCATGTGCATGTCCCAGGCCCTCTTGAATTTCTCCACTGTATCCATCCCCACCACCCACTCTAGCAGCCTATTCCATGGCTGCACCACCCTCTTGGTGAAGAACCTGCCCTAATGTCCCCTTTGAACCTGCCCCCTCCACTCTGAGGGTATGTCCCCTTGTGGAATTGTTCTTACTTAATTTGAATATGCTGTCGACCCTCACCCTGTTTATGCCCTTCAAGCATCTGACTAGCTCCACCATATCCCCTTCTCCCTCCTGTTCTCCAGTGAGTACAGGCCCAGCTCCCCTAGCCTCTCCTCATGTAGCCTCCCGTGTATCTCCCACACTATTTTGGTCACTCTTCTCTGGACCCTTTCCAGCTGGTAAATGTCCCCTTTCCACTGGCCCCCATATTTCATGTGTGGTTTGACCATTGTTTTGTACAGTGGCAGGATCACCTCCCTTCTCCTGCTTGTGAAACCCCTCCCTGTGCATGCCAGCATACTCAATGCCTTTCCTGCTGCCCTGTTACACTGACCCCAGATTTTCAGGTTGTCTGAGATGGTAATCCCCATGTCTCTTTCCTGCTCTGTCTCCTCAATCACCTCCCCCCCAGTTGGTATTTTGCCTTTGGATTGTTATGCCCTATGTGCATAATCCTGCACTTTTTTGTGATGGACCATAATTGCTACCTTTCTGACCACTCCGCCAACCTCGCCAAGTCCTCCCATATATCCTCTAATCCCCCCTTCCATCATATCCACCCTGCTACTACAGATTTTCATGTCATCCATGAACAGACATGCCTTCCCACACAGATACTCTGTGAAGTCCCCTATGTATATGCTGAAGAGGATGGGTCCCAACACAGACCCCTGTGGAACCCCACTCATCACTTTTTTGTCCTTTGAGTACACCCCATTATCTTTGACCCTCTGAGTCTTCCCCACCAACAAATGTTCCACCCAACTAGTGAGCTTGCTTCCCACCTCTAAGCTTTTCACCATGCCTATGAGTCTCCCTTGGGGGACAGTGTCGAATACCTTCCTGAAGTCCATGTAGGCCATGTCCACTGCCCCTCCCTGGTCCTATATCTCTGTCACCCTGTCAAAGAATTCAATCAGGTTGATCTGGCAGGCCCTGACACCAATGTTCCCTCTAATTTTTAGACTCTGTGGGTGGCGACTCATATGTGTGTGTGGCACTTTGTGCAAACAAATGGATTCATGTGCACAAATTGGGTGGCCCATACAAGTGATACATTTAATTGCCAATAAACAGTAAAAAAAATAACCAAATACTAAAATACTCAATGCAAAGAGTAAATATAAATTCTGACACAATCCAAAGCTTGGATGTGCACCATTACAGTCCGAACTGGAAGCATGTGTAAACTGTGTACATTTGACAACAGTCTTGCATACATCTAAAATGGGTGATACCACATAGCTATGAAATCAACATTTACTGTTTTTCTCTTCTGTTTTTCCCATTTTTCCAGTGGACATATATTTTATTAAGGTCCATTTTTCCACCAGATGCTAAAATCAATTTTGGCAAGGCAATGCAAATTTTATTTAAAAGACGCCCATCCCGGAGGCTCTGGGTGCCGAACATTTCAAAGAAAATACATATTATGCATTCTAAATAAAAACATAACAATATCACAGATATAGCACCATATATAAATACAATGGCTTGAGTAAAAGCCAAAACCTAAAAAAGCCAGTACTAGCCTGGCAAAGATTCTAGGACAGCAAGGACTATAATAAACAATCCGGGAAGGCTTGATTATATAAAAAGGTCTTGAGGTGGGCCTTAAAAACCTCTACAGAAGGGGCCTCCCTCACAGCTGGAGTAAGTGAATTCCTCAGGACAGGAGCAGCGACACTAAATGCTCTATTGCCGGCTGTTTTTAACCTCGTCCTGGGGATCGCGAGGAGGCCCCTAAAGGAGGAATGGAGGGGCGGGTCGGCACAGTGGGAAAAAGAAGGTCCTTCAGATAACCAGGGCCCAGGCTGTGTAGGGCCTTGAAGCTGAGTAAACCCACCTTAAAGAGGACCCTCCACCTAAATGGCAGTCAATGCAGTTGACGCAGGACCAGAGTGATATGACAGTATTTAGACTGTCCAGTCAACAACCTAGCTGCCACATTCTGCACCAGCTGCAGTTGGCGCAGGGTACCCCCAGAGACCCCGAGATAGAGTGCATTACAGTAGTCCAGCCTAGATGTCATGAAGGCATGTACCAAGGTGGAGAGGTCCTGCAGTGGAACCAGGGGCTTTATCCTGGAGATATTCCTCAGATGATAGAAACTGGTACAGACTGTGGAAGACATCTGAAACTCAAGTGTCAATCCACTGTCCAGAATAACGCCAAGATCTCGCTCCCTAGAGGAGGTCTTCAATGGTACAGAGTCAAGGAAAAGCCCAGTATCTGCACCAGAAGCCAACCTATCACACCCTCTGTTTGACTCCACCACCAGTACTTCTGTCTTATCGGGGTTAGGTCACAACCAGCTGGAGACCATCCAGTCATTGATTTCCACGAGGCAGCTATTAAGCACTTCCACTGTGCGAGATGTTCCAGGGACAAAGGAAAAATACAGCTGGGTATCATCGGCATAGCAATGAAAATCCAAGCTGTACTTCCTAATGAGCTCTCCCAGGGGCAGCATGTACACGGCAAACAACATCGGTGACAAGACCGAACCCTGGGGAACCCCGCACAACAGGTGGATGGGAAAGGAGGAGAAATTCATCATCACCACCCTCTGCCTCCTGTTAGTTAGAGAGGACTCAAACCAGCAGATGACCAAGCTGATGAGCCCTCATAATTCTCTTAGGTAGTCAAGCAACACCCGATCATCAACCATGTCAAATGCTGAAGAGAGAGATAGAGGAGAACAAGAATTGTCCCCTCTCCTCGATCTCTAGCCCTAAGGAGGTCATTGTGCACCCAAACCAATGCAGTTTCTTTGCTGTGCCTCCCACAAAATCCAGACTGGAGTGGCTTGTATAAATCAAGGGCCACAAGATGCTCCTCAAGCTGAAGCACCACCACTTTCTTCACAATATTACCCAAAAATGGGAGATTGGAGGTAGGATAATAATTTGCCTTGATCTCAGGGTCCAAAGATGTTTTTTCAGAAGGGGTCTCACCAATGCCTCCTTCAAGATATCAGGAAAGACTCCCTCTGACAAGGAACACCGGACAATCAAGGCAAATACTGGGCAAACAGAGTTTTGCTCGCATCAGCATATCTAAGTGGCTTTCTTCCAGGCAGTTTCTTTGCTCTTCAAGCAGTTCATGAGGCTGAAGCCTATTTCATAGTCAGCACTTGAAGCTTGGAATGTAGCACATACATCAATAAGTTGAGCCACCATGCTGTACTGTGCATTTGTCAAAGCAAAATGGACCATGTCATTAAAGGATTTTAATGATCCACCCTTGATTTTTTCAGCCACTTTAAATTTGAAGTCATTGTACTGTCATTGTACTAGTGGACTATGGCTACCTGGTCCACTGATGAAAATAAACAGTCCTGATATTTGTTGTGCAGTCTCTCAATATTTGATAAGCCAAAGTCAAAGCTGCAGTGTGGCATTGTTGCAAAATCAAAGGCAGATCAGTCAGAAAGTTCACCTGCAGAAAATTTGCTGTCCAGATGATCACAAAACAGGCCAATGAATTGCAAAATTGGTGTTGTGCTTTCTTCAACTGTGCAATTAACCAAAATCAGTGGTAGTGGTTGGCTCCAGTAGACAGTTTCACCCAGGTACAGTACTGACTTCCAATCATTTTTATTTTTGCCCTAGCAATCTGTGCAGCTTCAACTGTTGTTAAACAACTTTTCTGAAAAATCTTAGACAACTGCCAACTCCAAAAGTACATAATTTAATACTGTTATGGCAATGTGGTAGTCAGAGTTGGAGAGCTTCTTAATGCAGTACTTAGCAAACGGATCATTGATTTCCTTTCATTCATTCTCAAAATATTGCTGCAAGGTATCATAGTTCCTGATTAATGCACTGTCTTGAAAGCCAATGCACTTCATTAAGTGGGCGGAAAGCCACTGCATCACATTCCTGAACTTGAGCAATTTCCTCCATTTTAGTTTTCCTCAAAGATGACCTGCAAAACACAGTGGCCTTGGTATTCAGACTGCACCAGGCTGTGGCGCAAGCCTGGGTGCAGTGCAACTTGGCTACGCAGGGGCATTGACAGGGTGATATTCAACAGAGCTGCACCATGGCACAGCAGCATTGAATATTGCACCCTGGCCACCCACAGTGTGCATGGTGCAGTGGCACTGCACCAGCGCAAGTGGCCAGAGTGGAGCAGGGGGATGCGCTAGTGCAAGTTCCATTGCACTAGGTGCAACAACTGCGATATTCAATAGTGCACATGCAAATGGGGCCATCATGCATGCAAGGCACAAATGGGGCCATTTGCATGTCATTTAGCCCCATTTGCATGCAGGTGTGCCGATCCCCAGTAACTTGCACCTAGCACCCAGCCAGGCTGCAGCCATCAGGGACCGACACCCCCTGCACATCGCGGCAAAGTACCCCACTGCCCGATCGCGTGTATATGTTGAATATTAAAATCATCCTATATCCCTGGTGGTCCAGTGGACTGCTCGCAGCCCGATCGTGGGCATATGTTGTAATAAAATGTGTCCAATATCCCTGGTGGTCCAGTGGACCTCTTGCAGCCGATTACGGTACCCCCTCCCCACCCACCCACTGGGCCCCACTGCCCCCCCTGGTCAGTAGCGGGCAGCAGCTCCCAACCACTTGCCGCCCGTGGCCAGCTGACTGACACCATTCGGTGGGGCTGTCGCCCACTGGTTACAGTGTGAGCCAGGTGGCATGCAGCCCATACCATACTGCACAGTCCAGATATGTGAATGGATCCGTTCACATATCTGGACTGTGTAATATGTATGAAGCTGCATGCCCATTGGCTCACATTGTAGACCAATGTCGTACAGCCCTACCAGTATGGTGTCAGTTGGCGGCGATGCGGCAGGCTGGGTGGGGAGCTGTCACCTGCCGCTGACTGGGGCAGTGGGGCTCAGTGAGGTGGGAGGGGTACCGCAGACCACCAGGGTTGGATTGGTGTGTCATTCATTTTACTGACACCTGCGACATGACTGTGAGAGGTCCACTGGATCACCAGGGATATAGGACTACTTCCATTATAACATATGCCCATGATCAGGCTGCAAGAGTTCCACTGGACCACCAGGTATATAGGACTGCTTTTAATTTAACATATGCCTGCAGTCAGGCTGTGAGCGGTCCACTGGACCACCAGGAATATAGAACTATCCTATTTCTACGTATGCCTACGATCGGGCATGGGGGAGCGCCGTCACAAAGGTGCAGCCAGAGTTCGGGTGGCCACACACAGGTGGCAGCTGCTGTGTTACACCCTGCAATATGGCAGCTCACCTATGGGTGGCCAGCTGTTGCTCCTTTTTTTTTTGGCTCACCTGTGTGCAGGCGCAGGTAGGGGTTGCGCATGCATGGGCTCAGCACATCCAGGGCTGAATATTGGGATGTGTGGAGAATGCATGGGCACACCCCCTCTACCTGTGCTGCATACATTACTGATGCACTCCGCTGCATCGGGATTTATGCCAGGCTTAATCCCTGTTTGAATATCGCACCAGGGCGCATCAGTGGGTTGCACATGGCACAACTGTGTTGCGCCATGAGCAACCCTTCTGAATATCTCGGCCAGTATATACTATTCATAGAAATGTTTTGATCTCTTTTACCAGTGGTGCCTGTTTCCAGGCATCATCAATGCCCAAGTCTTCTCTATGGGTGACACAGCCATTCAATTAAGTGAGGAATACACTGCCTGAATTGTGCTGCTACTCCTTTATCTTTCCCAAGCATAAGAGATGCTCCATCAGATGTGAACATCACCATTTTCATTAAGCCAATTTGATGGGATCTGCAGAACTCCTTCACAGCATTTGTAATGGCCTCAGCATTACAAGAGGTTAATTTAACAATTGCTCCAAAAAGATGTCTTGTATGTAGTCTGATCTTATGGATCAAATTTGAAATAAATTATAAGCATCTTGCTTACTGATATATCAGTGCTGTCATCAATAATAAGAATATGAAATCAGGCATTCCGAATGTCATTCAGTGTTTCATTTTGAATGACAAAATTAATTGAATGCAGGAATTCAAAAGCATAATTTTTGCTTTGCCAGTTTTCTGTCATATTAATATATTTTGCCATATGGTGGTGTATTTCTCGTACTGATAACATTGAATTGTTCATCTTGACAGCTAATAGCAAACATTGCCTATTAAGATTTTTATGTCTTCTGCCTTTGACTTCTGGCATTCCATCTTGGCCAGTCTATTTTCTCTGGCTTCTGCAGTTTCTGTAAGCATGCTATGTAAGCCACCAGCAGTCCTGCCCCTGACCATTGAAACTGCAGTTTCATGTGCCTTGCTGACTAAATGCCATTTCAGATAATCCAGTTTCCAGCCATCAGTCCATTTTTTCCCTTGTGCAAATTCTCCACCAACGTTTTCATCGGTTCATAGATTTGTTACAAGTCATGAGGTTCAAAAGGACCTATTACGACTGTCACTATATTAGTGGAGATACCTGTCTATGTCCAAAGCCATGTGTTTGTCCAAGGCTTTTTTGAAACTATTCATAGTTTGACAAATCACTACCTGTTCCAGGAGGAAGTTCCATACTGGCACAACTCTGTTTGTAAACCATCGGGCTCTCTTTGTTGTTTTTACCGATCCTCCCTTCAGTCACAATGAATGTCCCCATGTTGGTATTATGTAAGTTCTTTTATTCAAACATAAACTTTCCATATATAAGGGGTCTTTAAAGGCTCTGAAAATGTATCACAAATCACCTCTTAGATTCCTGTAATGCATAGAATACAAACCCAAGTCCCTAAGTCAGTGTTCATAAGATTGATCCTTCACTGATGTAATTTTCTTTGTAACCTTTCTCTGGATACCTTCAATCAATTTTTCCCTGATATACTATGTGGTGTACAGAAGCCAGAGCAATATTCTAGGCGGGGTCTGATTAGGAAAGTATACAATGGAACCATAACTCTTGAACTTATGCTTTTAATGTTCTTAAATTTGCAACCACGTTTTACATTTTTGAACTTGTTTCCTAGTATGTGTCACAAATGAAAAGTCATCAGTAATTGATACTCCAAGATCAATTTCATGTTTTGTATCTCTCAATACTATATTGTTTAAAGTATATGTTCTCTTTGGATTATTTTTCCCAAAGTGCATTACACTACATTTTAAATTCATTAAATGTTAACTTATGCTCTCTTGCCCACTGTACAATCAGTGACAAGTTCCACTGTAACTGCTGAGCTGACACTTCATCATTCACTACTGCTCCTAATTTACTGTCATCTGCATACTTCACTAACCATGTACTGTTAGATGTTTTCATGGTAGAAATAAGTAAATTAAATAATGTTGGTCCCAGGACTGAACCCTGCTGGACCCCGCTGGTCACCTCTTCCCACTCTGAGAAATGACCCAACTTTCCCACTCTTTGTCTCCTACCACTCAAATATTCTGCAACCCATTTAGCAATATTAATATTCAGGTGCAGTTCCTTCAATGATTTAGTCAAGACAAAATGACAGACCTGGTCAAAGGCTTTTGAAAAATCTAAATATATAATATCAATGGGGAGACCTTCATCCAGTGCCTGACTAACAATTTCATAGAACTGCATCTGGGCAGTAAGACATGATCGTCCTTTGGTAAAGCCATGTTGGCTTATATCCACATTACTCTGTATATACTTGTGATTATTTATCAACTCCTGAAGGATACCTTCTAGCATTTTGCAGATTTGCAAAGTCAGACTAATTGGATGATAGTTTTTAATATCCTTTCTATCTTCCTTCTTATAAATTGGTGTAATTGTTGCTAATTTCCATTCATCCAACACTATCCCTTCATCAATAGATGCTGAAAAAAGCAAAGCTAGTGGCCCAGCAAGCTCACTTCCCAGTTTGATCAACAGTCTGGGATGTATCCCATCTGGGCCAGCAGATTTTTCAGGTTTTAATTTGTTAATTGTATCCCTCACCATTGATTTAGTTATACTGACTGGATCAGAAGTAAGGAAATCTGAATCACTAATATAGTGCAATGCACTTGTGTCATCCTTTTTTTTTGAAAGGTGCTGAGGAAATAATTATTAAACTCGTTTGAGATTTCTTCTGAATCAGTAAGTATCCTTTCTCCAGATTTAAATGATCCCAACTTGTTCTGGTTGCTCTTCAGAGAACCTATATGATTAAAGAATCTTTTTTTTTATTGCCCTTTACATCTGCGACCAGTTTTAATTCCATATTGCATTTTGCTTTATTAATTAATTTCTTGCATAGATAAGTTTGTTTTTTATACTGCAACCAGTTATCATTAGATTTTTTTAACTTTCTATATCATTTTTTCTTTTTATTAATATTCTTTTATATGGAACGTCCAAACCAAGTAGTGGTTCTGCAGTGTTTTTTATATTTCTTGACAACAGGCATGCATAAATCAATACAGTGACCAATACGCTGTCCAATGGCATGCCAAATTTTGAGTGTATTAATAGTGCTTAGTTCATTTTCCCAATCCTATTCTTTAGGTAATTCTTCATAGCAACATAATTTGCCTTGTTATAACACTTATGTTCAGTTATACATTCAGTTACTTGCTGTCTTTTATCAATGTTAGATATTATCATCTTATGATCACTATCCAACAGGGGTTTAAATATTTCTAGATCATTTATATTTTGTGGAGATGTTGTCAATGGTTTTACCGTACCGCAGTGACAGCGGTTACGGAGACATTCCCAACAGCGACAGCCACATTGCCGAGTGTCAGCAATGCAGTGTTGGGGATGCCTCCATTTTTCTAAGGGGCCTGCTCCCCACCCCGGTCCTAGGATTCTAATTCTGAGTCAGAGTTGGACTGGGGGAGGGGCAAAACACCCTGCGAGGCAATCCCCTGGCTGTGCAGAGACCATCACAGCAACATGCTGATTTTGGCCAAATCCTGTCGCTGTGATAGTCTTCACCATCGGGGAGTCGCTGCGGCAACGGTATACTGTTGTCAATACCAGATCCAAGGTATTATTACCCCTAGTACCACCTGTCACTGATTGTTTTAATTTGTTCTGGATGATGATGTCAATAAACCTGTTTTGAAAAACAGTATTGCGTTTCAGAGAACTCCAATTTATATTAGGAAAATTGAAGTCTCCTAGTAACAGATATTCCCCATCTGTTTCAAATTGTTCAAGGACTGATATGCAATCAACATTTTCTTCATAACTAAGGTTGGGTGATCTATATCCGACCCCAAGTGTTAACATTTTATTAAACAGCTGCAACTTTACCCATAATAATTCAATGTCTTCTGTGTTATTGCTACTAAGAGAGACTTTATTCACCAGAATATTTTCTATAGTATACATAGCTAATCCCCCACCATGTTTAGTTCATCTATTTTTTCATATAGTATATAGCCTGGGATATTCTTTCCCCAATCATCTTCTTTGTACCAGGTTTCAGTGACTATGCAGATATCAGTTTTTCTACTAATAATTTCATTCCAAAGAATGTCCAATTTGTTTCTTAAAGGATACCTAAACAACCTAATTTTAGAAAGAAACAATTTAAAAATCTGGCTTCATAGAGAGGTGAAGGAAAGGCTGCTGTTTACATTGATGCATTATCTGAATAACATAAATGTAGTTTTGTTGCCTCTGAAAAAGTAAGCTTCAGTCTTCCAGTTTAAAACAACTGCTCTGCTTGTTCCGTAAGATGGCTGCCAAATGTGTGAAGTGATGACATAATTGGAGCTAGAGGCAGAGAGCTACATGGATCTCTATAGTATTAACTAGGTCTGTCCCCCCCCCTTTGTTTAGAATTATTTCCCCAACATGATCAAAACCCTGACTTAACATGCAGATTATTTTGATCAGTACACATTAGGATATGATTTTGTTCATTTTGTTTACTTTAATGTGCTGAAATTATGCTGTAATCCAACTAACTTTCTTTTTGGCAAACTGCAGTACAGAACACCTCTTCAAATACCTAGCGGTCTAGTGGTTATGCATTGTTCTGACAGTTGCAGTAAAGTTCTGGTCTGGTCCAATGCCAAAGTTCATGCTTTTTTGGTAATCCAAAAAATGTGCTTCTTTTGTTGTCTTCTTTTTCCTTATGACCCCCCCCACACACACACACAGGTAGCCCACCAGCCATCTAACAGTCCACTGTTCACAATCTGCCCTTATTATTGCCTAGTGTTTCACATGCGTTTCCCAGTCCCGCAAAGAGAATTGTCACACTTCAGATTGTAATCTTGTACCTCAGAGAGTAGTGCACATCTATACTGATATGCTTCATTAACTGGCACTGTTAAATGATTCATCCCAGAACACTCTCCAGTCTTCTTTCATCAGTGTTTCACTTCTGCTCCCACAATAAAGATTTGGCAGAGCACCACCATTTTGCACAATGAAAGTAGTATGTACATTCCCACCCCCTTTTTTGATTTGTTCCCACCTCATTAAACAACTGTCTTCCTGGGGAGCCAAGAAAGAAGCACTGGAACTGGACATATGACTCACACCGTGACCACCTGGATTCCCAGCACACAGCATTCTGTATCTCCCTGCACTACAACTGCTGCAGGAGTGTATTGACTGGTGTGTACAGTACTGGTGTGAGCTGGTGCTGAATCGCAATGTAGGGAGTGGGTTGGGGAGTGCAGAGATGTGGCCAACATGTCATGCACCCAATGCTACCAAGAGACGTCTTGCAGATATGTCTGCACTTGTATGTGCAGGCACTACACAGTCCAGGGCCCTTCTGTGGTGTGGGGCACTTCTGCACTTCTTTGCCACTTCTCCTCTGCCACATGTTCATGGAGGTGTGGAACAGTGTGGATCGCTACTATATACTGTGCTTGTGCCAGAGGAACTGCAGCACAAACATGAAGATTTTCCGCATACCACATATGGGCACCAGACTGCTCATTGCCTGCACCTACAGACACTGCCTTATCTGTAGGACATCCCGTGGTAGCATTTAGTGGTGCCTGGCACAGGGGGGCAGTGACCATGGCAGCCCACTGAACTGCCGTGCTGGATGTTCTGCTGCCAAGGTGTTTAACTGCAGCAGCTGCACCCGACATCTCAGCATGGCACCATAGCATGCACTTGCTTGGGGCTCGGTAGTGCCATTATGCTGGGGTGGATATACCAGGGCTGGGACTGGTGCTCTGCACACTGCTGCACCATGGGATGTGCCCAGCTCTTCTTCTGTTGGACAGGTGGTAATGTTTTTACACCATTTCCATATACAGTGTGGACACACTATACTGTTTTCAGTCTGCAACAGTTCAGAACTGTTACGGCATTTTCCGGTATAGTGTGGACAGGGCCTCAGGGACATGATCTCATACCCAGTGCTGACACTGCAGTACAGAACTAGGGGGTGTCCCAGACAGGGAACTTGGGCTCATACCTAACGATGACACTGCTCTGCAATACTGGGGGTGGTATCACACTGGAGACTTGTGCTCATACATAGTGCTGACATGGCAATGTTGTAATAGGAAGGGTCTTATACAGTAGAGTTTGGCTTATGACAGGGCTTACATTGCAGTACAGTACTGAGATTCTTCCATTTTGGGGATTTGGGCTTATACTCAAAGCTGACACTACTGAACAGTACTAAGGGATATACCCCACACTGGAGTATTAAACTGATATCTAATACTAACACTACATTGCAGTACTAGGGGCTCCCATATTGGGGAGTAGAGATGCAACAAAATGTTATTACGCTGGCGAAACTCCGGTGAAATCACCAGTTTCATTCCATGAGACATTTTGCATTAATTTTGTTTCTCATGTATTAAATTTCGCCTGTCAGTTTCTGCAAAATTTGCTGTTGTTAATTTCACTCTTTCATCTGTACATTTTGCTGCATGTGGGTATCAGGCAAAATTGGGGAAAAAATTCATCACTTGACTTCCTCTCTAGCAGACTGTTGGTCACATGGGTGACTGCACTTAGGCAGGAAGCCAGACTAAATGTACTTCCTTTAGAGCTTTTTCAGCCCAGTAGTAGGAAGTAAGAAAGAGACTACAGCAGGAGAACTCAAACTTGTGTTTATAAAAAGTAATGTTTGTGTGTGTGTGTTTGCATCTTATTTGATTTGTGATCTGTTCCCCATTTGTTTAAAAAGTTAATATTTTCTGTTAGTGTTTTTTCTTCATTTTTATATTTATCTATCTTTTTGTGTGTGTGTAAAACTCCCTCACACTCTCCTCTTTCTCTCTTTTTTTTGTATCAAAGAGTTTTAGGAGGAGATAGAGATTAGAATGGATAATTCTAAGACTAGGAAGAAGGCAGCTGGACCACCCCTGCCCAGTGTTTGCATTAATAGGGGGGCCTTTATGTCTGTGCCCCCCCAACAGCAACAGGAGCATGTGCCCCTCACCCCCAGCAGGAGAATGTAGCCCCATTCCACAGGAGCAGCATGAGCCCCTCACCCCTCCCAGCAGCAGCAGATCCTCCTGTGGCCCTCACCCCCAAACAGTAGCAGCAGGCACCTCCAGATACTATCCCCCAGCTGATGCATGCGCCCCCCCTCCCCTGAGCAGGGCATGATGTTCCACGGCCCTGGGACATCAGCTGTTGCCCCCCACACACACACAGAAAAGTAGTCATCAACTGTGGTGTTTTTTCAGCAAAAACACCAATGATAATACAGTTGTGATGTTCAACTTGTGTGGCAGATACATTAGAAGGGGCAAGACCGGGGGTCATTTTGGCACTGGTGGCCAAAGGAGCCATCTGCAACACCACCACACTGCAGATTGGCTTAAAAAACAGAACAAGTTGCCAGCAGGTAGAGGGGCCCGGAATGCTGCTGAGCAGTTAGAAGGGGAAGGGAGCCAGAAGGAGGCAGGGGCCAGTGGTCAGCAGAGGTGCTGCAGAAGGCAGCAGCAGCAGGAGGCAGTTGCACAGCCCTCATTACCCTCACCCCACAAACACAAGCGTCATGGGATCATGGTGGCGACCCTGCACAGCCTGCAGTCTCCCCAACTGCTCATGTGCCAGCACCAGCAGCAGTGAGACTTGAAGAAGCCCTGACAGCATTGCGCAGAGAGGTGGGAGCTCTGCGCAGTGAGTTCACTGATTTTCACCAGGAGGTCGAGGATGAACAAAAAATGTTTGACCTCCTGATGGAGCTGCGTGGTGGTGGTGGTGGCAGGGCAGAATCTGTACCTGGCGCTGGTGCAGTGTAATGTTGAGACTCCAGTCAGTCAGCGCAGCGTGAGGACAGGCAACATTTTTCTTTTCTTTCTCTTGTCCTTGCTTTCTTTACCGTCACTCTTCCCTCATCTGAACCCTCTAAAAATAAAAAAAAGCAAAATATGTATTTATATATTTTTTTAGAGATACAGTCATATGTTGCACTGAAACAATATAATGTAATCGCTAAGAATACTTCACTGCTGTATATACATGTGAGAATGTCACATGTCAATAACTTGTATATGTTCTACTGCTTACCAAGTCTTGTACTGTAACTCCCGGGTCGCCCATGAAAAAGGAACCTCTGGGGCCCAGTGGGCCTACCCGGTCATCAAAATTCAATAAATAAATAATAAATAAAATATATCTATATATATATTTTCTGTGCTCTTGTTCTATATCCTTTTTTTTTGTCCATTTTTTTGTGTGTTATGCAATGTTTATGCTCCCTATCTTTCCTTTTTGATATGTATACCCTGACCCTGATATGACCCGTATGATGCACCCCCTGTCATGTGTTACTGTCTGTCAGTCACTTAGTCTTTTTTACCCAAATTCACTGTACCTTTCTACTTGGCTTATGTTAGTTCTTCTGACTTGTATGTATTTCCTCCTCCTATCCACAAATGTCAAGAATTGAAATTTGTAAAGTGTTTCTAGGAACAACATTGTTTCCCAAAGCTATGTGTGATGTTGTGGGCTGGCAACAGTTATTTTGGCTGTGTGCAGGATCAGTCTGAATGAATATGTACACAACAATCATAGAAACATGTCTGACCTTTTATTGCGAAGTTAAACATAATGTAATTTTTTTTTATGCTTAACTCGCATGTCCCCAATCCATGGCTTTGGCTTGCAACAATGTTAACTTGGTGTTACAGTGCCCAACCACACTGCTGCCACCACCCACTTCAAAATAATCTCTAGTTGGGCTACAGTTGAACACAGCCTCTTGAAGCCATGCTGTGAGTAAGCATGATAAGACGAGAAATATAGTATGACCGGAAAAAATTAGGATGACATTGAGAATGTAGAGTGAGACAGAGTGTTGCCACTGTCTAACACGGCCCATAATTCCAGAAAAGTTTCCCAAAAAATGTTACAGTAAATCAAGACTGAAATCAGGTCTCAACCATTATGTTTTAGGGTGCCCCCCCACTACCCAGACATTAAATAGCTGTTCTAGGGCCTGTTTGCCAAATACCTCTGCCTGAAACTCACTGCTGCCAGTGCCAAACAGAGCCTACAAGTCTAGAAATATTCCCCAAAAAACTGCACAGTATAGTGAGACAGAAATCAGGTGTCAGACATGCAGTTATATGGCTCACACCCAACATAAGGACCCAAATGTGCTGTTTTCTGCACCATTTAAATGATTTTCAGGCCTAAGTGTGGTGCTGCAGCTGCCTAACATGGCCCAGAAGTCCAGAAATGTTTTCAAAAAAATTTCACGGTGCACTTAGACTGAAATCAGGACCCAGCCATGATGTTTATGGCACCCAAACCACCACCCAGATCAAACGATGGTCTTTGGTCCACTGTTTACAATTGTTTTCCGGAACCATCATGGTTCTGCCAGTGCAGCACAGGCAGTAAATGTCCAGAAAAATAGCAGGAAAAATGGTACATTAAATTGAGAATGGACTCTGGTCTCAGCCATGATGTTTTAGGGTGTCCCCCCCCATCAGCCAGACATTAAATAGCTGTTTTAGGGCCTATTTGCCAAATACCTCTGCCTGAAAATCACTGCTGCCGGTGCCAAACTGGGCCTACAAGTCCAGAAATGTTTCCAAAACAATTGCACAGTACATTCAGACAGAAATCAGGTATTAGATATGCAGTTATATGGCTCACACCCACCATGAGGACCCAAGTGTGCTGTTTTCTGCACTGTTTAAATGCTTTTTGGGCCTAAGTGAGGTGCTGCCGGTACCAAACATGGCCCTGAAGTCCAGAAATGTTTCCCAAAAAATTGCACAGTGCATTGAGACAGAAATCAGGTGTCAGACATGCAGTTACATGGCTCACGTCCACCATGAGGACCCAAGCCGAATTTGAAGGTCCTAGGAGAACATCAGCTGCAGGTGAGAGCTGCAGTAGTCAACAGGGAGACCACTATTTCTTCAGGATTTCATCAGGTCTGCAACAGCTTCCTTTACTGCAGGACATTTACTGCTAGATTTTATTTACTGTGGGACATTGTGCCTTCATTGACTGCCTTCACCTGTATTACTAATTGCTAACCTTGTGATTTAGGGAGTCCGGCAGCGGACCAATTGAGCAACCGGTTATGGGGATGGGGGCATTGCATTAGATAAAAGCCTGCGTTGCCCACTGGTGTGAGCGCAGTGGCATGAGTGGACTGAGTGGCGTGAGCACCACTCAAAGTGAGGAAATTTAGTAAGACAGCATGTAGTTTGTATGTGATTTTTTTTTTTTTACGTATTTGTTCATCCTCCTGTGGCCACCTTAACTGCTCCCCGTAGACATCACATCCTGCTATTGGGGGCTCTGGCAGCTGTCCATCTCGACCAGGACCTCTGGCACCCAGTAACCCCTATGGCTTACCCTCTGCAGTGGGGTGGCTGGGAGCCTCCTAACTCCCCACCCCAACGGATCCAGTTTGGGTGCCAGCACCCATTGATACTCTCGGACGGCCATCAAGCTGTGGTAGGTGTCACTGTTTTTCTTCTGTTCTGTTTCCCCAAGTCAGAGGGCATGCAATGATGCCATCGGTCATGAGATTGCATGCATCTGCACACGCTCACATCCAGGCGTCTACCCCCAACTCTGCCCCAATGTACGGCATGCATCCCTGCCCTCCAGCCTCTGCCAGGGGGCAGTCGGACGCCGACCATTGTTGCCCCCCTCCTCGGAGAGGAAGAGCTGTCAGTTGAACACTCAATCCCTCTCCTCCCCTGCCAGCCCCCAGTGTCCCATGCTCGCTCCCAAACCCAGGTGACAGGCATGGCGCGAGGTGTGGCAACCAGCACCTCAACCTTCAGCGCCATTGGGCTGGCAGTTTGTATGTGATTTTAATAGTAGATAATTGTTTTGAAACTTGATAGTTTTAGTTTAAATAAAGTTTAGAACTACAGGATGCATTTAATTAATATTATGTGGGGGTGGCTATGTTTGGGATCTTATTTTATGTTTTTAGGGGAGCAAATGTTAGAAACTAACACTCAGAATAGAGAATGGAACACTGAGGCAACAAGGGGAATGTTGCGATTTGAAGAATCCCGTATAGTTAGACAATGTAATTCATTTATGAATAAATGGAAAATGACTACTAGAAAATTTTGCTTTAAACAAAAGCTTACCCTAGAGTGAGGAAGAGGAAATAAAGAAATATGGTGTTTGATGTTCTTTTTAGTTCAGAGTGGAGATGTAGAAACGAATCCAGGGCCAGAGATGGATAAGCGGTTAGTAGTAATTCATGAAAATGTACAAAGTTTAGTAAACAAAATAGATGAATATAGGGTATGGATAGAAGAAGAAAAAAACAGATATCTTGGCAATTTCTGAAACTTGGTTACATCAGGGAATTTCAAGTAATGAAATTCAATTAAGTGGATATTCACAGCAAAGAGTGGATAGAGAAAGGAGGGGGGGTAATGCTTTATATTAAGGTTATGCTGGATCCTTATAGAACTATATTATCTGAGTCAATAAGGGGAATTAAAGGTCTGGTAGTGGAACTGTTAACAACAAAAACTATGATAGGAGTTTTTTATGCACCTCCAAAAACAAAAACAAAAATGAAACATGTTGATATTCTATCTGAAATTCTGTTGGACAAATTACAGGGCAAAAGGCAATTCTCACAGGTGACTTTAATGCTGATTGGTCCCAAGAAAGAGGTTTAAAGATGAAATCAAGTTTTAAAATTATAGGATTAGAACAGATTATTCTAAGTCCAACTAGATATTCTAAAAATAAAACAACAGGAACAATTTTAGATTTGTTTTTTGTTTCCCAAGAGAAAAAAACATTAGCAGCTTGGGAAATAATGCCTATGAACCTAGGTGACCATAACCCTATTAAGTGTAGATTGGATATCCAATTTTCAAGCAAAGTAATATCGGAATCTTACTGGATCACAGATTGTAAGAATTTTAAAATTAAAGCATTTAGGGATAGCCTAATCAATCTTAGGTGGGATAGAATAATGTTAATCTCTGAAATTAACCTTGCAGTTTGAAGAATTTACCAAAAATTTAAAAGAAATAATTCAACATGCCCCAAAAATTCAAAAAAAAGGAAAAAACAAGACCCTGTTTGTCTAACAGATAAGTTAAAAACTGATCTGTGAATAAGGAACTAGCTATGGAAAAAAGCACGGAAAAAAAACAGAAGAGGATTGGAATCAGTTTAAGCTTTGGATAACACAATGTAAAAAAGAAGTTAAAAAGACGCTATTTTATAAAAAATAATAGTGAGGCAATAGATCCTAAAACATTTTGGAATGCGTAACAAAGTTACAAAATCCTATTGAAACTAAGACTCCAATAAAAATCTTGAATGACAAAACTTTAGTGGAGAATCCAGTAGAAGTAACAAGATTATTCAATTCTTATTATTCAGAATTGCCAGATTTAAAATTGAGTAAACCAAAGCAGAGGACTGTGGATATTTCTATATCTCAACTATTGAAAAACAAAGAACCTAACAATGAACATTTGTTTAGATTAACATTTAACCAAATAATGGTTAAAGGTGTAGAAAATGAATTGCCTAGGTTAGATGGGTCTAAAGCAGGGGGGGAAAGGTGGTATTGAAGAGTATTTCTTAAAAGTAGCTGCAGACATATTAGCTCCCATGGTAACCTAATTCTTTAACTGGAGTCTGTGTGACTCTACGGTTCCTAATATATGGAAAGTGGGAAAAATAATACTGATTCATAAGGGTGCAGATAATTTAACTCCTTCAGACTACAGACCAATAACATTGTTACCAATACTATCTAAATTACTTGAAAAATAAATTCCTAAACAGTTTTATGGGTATTTGGAACAAAATAAAAAATTCACTGATTGGCAATATGGATTTAGAGAGGGCAGGTCCACAAGCACTGCCCTAGTAGATTTTCATGATTTGGTGTCATCTTTTTGAAGCAGGGTATGAGGGTCAGGGCAGTGTCTGTGGACCTGAGTAAAGCATTTGATCTGGTAGAACATTTGAAAATGTTGGAGCAGTTGTATGAAATGGGGTACATGAACAATCTTTACATTGGCTTAAATCATATTTTACAACAGATATCAGTGTGTTACATGTGGATCTATGGATTCAGATTTAATCGAGATAAATACAGGAGTTCCACAGGGTTTGATTTTAGGCCCTTTAATGTTCAACATTTATGTAAATGATCTCCCAACAGTTATAAGTAATAGTAAAGTCAAATTGTACACAGATGATATTATATTGGTGGCAGCACTGAGAGCTGTAGTCTTTCAGAATACAAAATCCAACATGATCTAGGGAATATGGAGATGTGGTTCAGAGCCTCAGGTATTTTATTAAATAGTAAAAAAACTCAAAGTATGATTTTTTTCAGTGGGAGATCCTATAAAGAATTTAGTCTTGGAATTTAGTTTAGTGGATGGAATTCTTATAAAAAGTGTTAAAAATGATAAGTATTTTGGGGTTTTGGTTGACTAAATGCTGACTTATAGTGATCACATTAATCAACAGATTAAAATAGTTAACCAGAGGCTGGGGGCGTTAAGACGAGTATCGAAATGCTTGGAAACTGAATTAAGAAAGAAAATGGTGGGGCAACTGCTGTTACCAGTATTGGGATATGGGGTTTTATTATATATGAACTCGAGTAAAAAATATTTAAATAGAATAAATCAAACTTATTATAGATTGGCTAAATTTATAACAAAGAGAAGATACGGTTCACATCACTGTGATATATATAAAGAGTTAAATTGTTTACAACCAAAGAAAATGAGAATATATTTATGGCTTACCTGGTCTCATAATCTGGTCTATATTAAAGGAACCCATCCACTCGCTAAATACATAATACTAGACCCCCTCAAGTAAGAGAACTTTGATATTTAGGAATTTCAGAATCCCAATGGTGAGATCTCAGAATAGATTAGGTGACTCCACATTACAAAATTGTTTAGCAGTCCATTGGAATGCATTACCACAAGAAATAAGTTCTTTGACAAGTTTACACAAGTTTAAGAATGCCCAGTACAAATACTTGACAACTATTTGCACAGGTTTTAAATTATTTTATGAGTTAATGTATGTCTTGTAGTTGTTTTCCATGTGTTAGTTGAGTCATGTTGATTACTGTATGTATTTTGTACTACACAGGACATTCTTGTAAATGGGGGTTACACTCTAATCAATTTCTATCCTGTATAAAAATACATTTTAAACAAATAAAATTTTAAACAAAAAAATGTGCTGTTTTCTGCACCGTTTACATGCTTTTCGGGCCTAAGTGTGGTGCTGCAGCTGCCTAACATGGCCCAGAAGTCCAGAAATGTTTTCAGAAAAATTGCACAGTGCATTTAGACTGAAATCAGGTCCCAGCCATGATGTTTTATAACACCCAAACCACCACCCAGATCAAACGATGGTCTTTGGTCCACTGTTTACAATTGTTTTCGAACCCATCATGGTTCTGCCAGTGCATCACAGGCAGTAAATGTCCAGAAAAGTTGCATAAAAAATAGTACATTAAATTGAGAGTGGAATCTGGTCTCAGCCATGATGTTTTAGGGTGCCCCTCCCAACCAGCCATACATTAAATAGCTGTTTTAGAGCCTACTTTCCAAATACCTCTGCCCGAAGCTCACTGCTGTCAATGCCAAACGGGGCCTACAAGTCCAGAAATGTTTCCAAAAATATTGCACAGTACATTCAGACAGAAATCAGGTGTCAGACATGCAGTTACATGGTTCACACACACCATGAGGACCCAAATGTGCTGTTTAATGCACTGTTTAAATGCTTTTCGGGCCTAAGTGTGGTGCTGCCGGTGCTAAGCATGGCTCAGAAGTCCAGAAATATTTCCAAAAAAATTGTACGGTGCATTGAGACAGAAATCAGGTGTCAGACATGCAGCTACATGGCTCACACCCACCATGAGGACCCAAATGTGCTGTTTTTTTGCACCATTTAAATGCTTTTCGGGCCTAAGTGTGGTGCTGCAGCTGCTTAACATGGCCCAGAAGTCCATAAATGTTTTCAAAAAAATTTCACAGTGCATTTAGACTGAAATCAGGTCCCAGCCATGATGTTTTATGGCACCCAAACCACCATCTGGATCAGACGATGGTCTTTGGTCCACTGTTTACAATTGTTTTTCGGACCCATCATGGTTCTGCCAGAGCAGCACAGGCAATAAATGTACAGAAAAGTAGCAGGAAAAATGGTACATTAAATTGAGAGTGTACTCTGGTCTCAGCCATGTTGTTTTAGGGTGCTCCTCCCAACCAGCCAGACAATAAATAGCTGTTTTAGGGCCTATTTGCCAAATATCTCTGCCTGAAACTCACTGCTGCCGGTGCCAAACAGGACCTACAAGTCCAGAAATGTTTCCCAAAAAATTGCACAGTACATTCAGACAGAAATCAGGTGTCAGACATGCAGTTACATGGCTCGCACCCACCATGAGGACCCAAGTGTGCTGTTTTTTATTTATTTATTTATTTATTCATTCATTTGGAGAGACCTTTGAGTGTGAGCTCTTTTACAAAGGTTCCATGTCAGGGTGGACAAGTAGGCCATACACAGTACAGTGATTAGAGGGCTTGCTGAATTGGCATACAAGAGCAAATTACATCAAAGTTGGACAAATTATGAACAAGGATTATAACAGAACTAGAATATATTTGGTAACAGGACCTGTTTTAAACTCCTCCACCCCCCTACCCGCAGTGACCTCCAGGGTCAGTTGTTAGACAAAAGTTGATGGGTCTGAGAGGTGGTTAGGAGATTACTCCAATAGTGGCGGGCTAATAAACCTGACGGCAGGGTTAGAATTACTCCCAAGGCAGGAAAGGGGAAGTGGGAGGGGAGTGCAAGGGGGGTGGTGGTGGCGGGAGCAGCACAAAGTACCTTGTCTAGTTGGAGGTGGGGAGGGGAAATGTGGTGAGGCATAACTGCAGACAGATAAGAGCTGATATGAATAGCTTACTTACTCACTAGCCTGGTCTGGGAAGGGGGACAGGGTTCTTTAGGTAGCGCCAAACGGGAGGGACCTAGGTTTAAAGCCTAGATTATCAAGTGACTCCTGTGCTGCAGGTGCACTTTGCACATGATATGAGATGCTGTTTGAGGCCTACCTTGAATTCAGATACCCTTTTTGTTTGTAAAGTCTTAGGGAGTTCATTTAGCTAGTAGGGGGCTGGAAAGCGAAGACGCGCTGCCCTAGAGAGGTGCGGCGGAATGGGATAGACAGTGCTCCATTATTCTTTCCTCCGGTGGGGTGAGGTATTGGAGAAGCCCCAAGCAGATTTCCTATGCAGGGTGGGGTTTTACCGAGGAGTGCCTTCTTTGCCAGGAGACAGGTTTGGTAGTTGATCCTTTCTTTTAGGTTGAGCCACTTTGTACGCTCATACAAGGCACAAGTGTGAGTGTATTTATCCGCGGACAGGGTGAAGTGACATGCCTTATTCAGTGCCATTTGGACCCTTTTGAGTGCAGTGTCAGAGGCTGCACCATAAACCACCAGCCCGTAGTCAATTGTAGAGAATGGAGCTGGAGATAGAAGTGCGGATTGCTTCGGGTGAGGGATTACCTATGTCTATAGAGGACTCCGATTTTTGTGTTAACCGCTCTAACAAGGGAGTCAATGTGGTATGTGTAAGTGAGTGAGTCATCAATGGTGACGCCTAGGTATTTGAACACATGTACTGGCTCAATCTGCTCACCAGCCGTATTAGTGATTACGAGCGAGGTGCATCTATGCTTGTGGTGGGGGCTAGAATGAAGCATGGCCTTTGTCTTCTTGTAATTTAGTAGCAGCTTTTGTCTACTGAACCAATCATTGAGTTTATTGAAGGAGTCTGCTAGCTCAGATTGTATGGCTGCATGAGAGGTACTGCTGCTTAGCAACACTGCATCATCTGCATATAAGATAAGTTTAGTGATAAGTTTCTGCACCGTTTAAATGCTTTTTGACCCTATGTTTGGTGCTGCCGGTGCCAAACATGGCCCAGAAGTCCAGAAATGTTTCCAAAAAATTGCATAGTGCATTCAGACTGAAATCAAGTCCCAGCCATGATGTTTTATGGTACCCAACCACCACCCGGACCAAACGATGGTCTTTGGTCCACTGTTTACAATTGTTTTCGAACCCATCATGGTTCTGCCAGTGTAGCACAGGCAGTAAATGTCCAGAAAAGTTGCAGAAAAAATGGTACATTAAATTGAGAGTGGAATCAGGTCTCAACCATGATGTTTTGTGGCACCAAACCACCACCCGGACCAAACGATGGCCTTTGGTCCACTGTTTACAGTTGTTTTTCGGTCATATCTTGTTTCTGCCAGTGCAGCACAGGCAGTAAATGTCCACAAATGTTTCCCAAAAAAATTGCACAGTACATTCAGACAGAAATCGGGTATCAGACATGCAGTTACATGGCTCACACCCACCATGAGGACCTAAATGTGCCGTTTTCTGCAGCGTTTAAATGCTTTTCAGGCCTAACTGTTGTGCTGCTACTGCCTAACATGCAACATAAGCCAGTTTACCACGATGAGAAAAATAAATCCTCTTGCAAAATGGTCCTGCTGCAACTTACACTTGTACTTTATTCCTCCTGCTGCTGCTTTCTCAGTTGATTGCGAACTGTGGAATTATCATTTTGCAATGATGATGCCCTGGTTAGCTCTGTTGTATTTGTGGTTTGGAATCAGTGTGGATTGAATGACATTTTGAGTGCTGCTGATATTGCCTGTCTGTAGCTGCTGCTTGCTGCTCTGACTAGTTGCCATGAGAAGTAATGCTTTGTCTGCTGCATGGGGATCCTCTGCACATAGTCGATCCATGCTGCTGCTGCTGCACACGTAGGTATCTGTATTTATTTTTTCGGGTGCAAGAGAAGGTGGATGCTGGGTTGGTATTGGGATGTCATGAGCTCGTGTATGTTTGCACTTATTTTATATTTATCTAGTGTGCTGAGGAGTACATCATCATGACAACATGCATGCCAGCCCAGGATTTGGATATGGGATGTTGGAATGCACCACATTTAACATTGCTCAGGGACAAGGTAAATATTGAATTTTTTGTTATGGGGATAGAGAGGTGACTGCAGTTTGGGTATCTGAGTCAGATTGTGATTGCATTATTTTTTTCTTTTCTTAACACATGCAGGAATTCAAGAGCTGTTAACTCCAGGTGCTCTGCTGTTGCTGCTGCTGCTACTGTTCAATACATGTGCAATTCATTAACTGGTGGTAAGTACCTCTTAATTTGTGATGGTCTTTGGTGGGCAGGAGGAAGTTGTTGAGGTCGGGTTGGTGTGGGGTTGGTGGATATGGTTAAGTATTGAGTTTGTGGTTACTGCAGGACAGAGATGTCAGACATTTTTTTAATTCTATTTATCTGCCTCCTCGGTGGAGCGAGCCCCACGATCTCCAGCCACTATGCCTGTGCCCTCCCTGACCCGGTCATGCATGTTGTCCACATGAACCCACAGAATACGGGGATGGGCCAACATTGTGCTGTACCCTGGAAAGGTGCCTCTCTTGGGTCTGGGGGCACAGGGCATGGCCATCATCCACAGAGATTGCCCCCCCTTATTTTCCTCCATGGTTTTTCAACCCTGGAGTGCAGTGTGCAATAACCTCCAGGCACTGACGTGCCGATGTCTTGCCGCACTCCTCCCCCTTACGTTGCCACCGGTCTGGTAGTGCCCTCAGTCATCACCAGAGGCCCCGGGATAAAAGAGCAGTCCTTCTGGATGCTCAGTCCTATCCCTCCCCTTCCAACCCCTGGTGGCCCGGGCTTGGGTCCGAACCTGGGTCACCAGTGTGGCGCAAGGTGTGGTGTCCATGCCTCAACCCTCAGCACCACCTGGCCGGCTAGAGATGTCAGACTTTGACAGTCACTATCTTATTATATATGGCTCTGTCAATATTCAGGATTTCCGCTGCTGGGGTGAATATGTTACCTCTCTCCAAATCTGGCTGCTGGCTGTGCTCATCAGACATAGTCTGTTCATGTCAAGTGTTCCAGATTAACAGCCGTTCTCTGATGAAAGTATAGCTTCCTGTAATGATGGGAGAGGGGAGCACCCAGTTGTAACAATGCTAAAAATGTTTTCTTCTTTTTCTTATTGCCAGGCAGGTACAAAGTACTTCAAGTGGAATGGTGGCTTGGTTTTCTGGTGGATATTTGCCAAAGCATTCCATCTCTGTGCAACATTGGTGACTAAATAAAAGTCTTCCATCCTGGTGTGTGGATGCTGGATTGAGGTGCTGCACCTGCGAGCTGTGGGCCACTGCTGACGACTAAAAACATACGGTTCTTTTTGGTGGAAGACTGCTGGAGGAGGATGAGTAATTTATCTGGACTCAGCAACAGCATTACTGTATACTGAGTAACGTAGTACTGGCTGTGCACTGCCGGACTAAGTTGTCATTGTCGTATATACAGTGGTGGCACACTCACTAGACACTCATTCATGGTGTCATAGAGGAGGCATATGTGGAAATGGGGGTGGGGACGCTGGTGGTGGCTGTTGGGATGGGGCACAACACCTTTAGCCTTCTTCCAGTGACACATCATCCATGAAGCAGCCCTCACAGTCTTCGAGACTGGAGTCATCACCAGGTGGAAATTCAGTCATCATTGCTGCTTCATCTACCTCCCTGCCAGTAGAGGCCTTACCACTGTGGACATCTTCATTGTCATCATCGTCCCCGAGACACGGTTCTTGGGGCAACACCATCTAAATAATTGTGTTGTGTGGAATGTGAGCCTCATTCATTTTTATGTTTGCTTGTGCATGCGCAAGAAACATTATGTGACAGCTTAGGAGAGAAGCGGGTTTGGGAGGCACGGCAGTGTGGCATCCAACAGAAGCAGTGCATTTGGGGTCCTGGCTGTGGTGCACCAATGGAGGCACAGTGTGTTGATGACACTGGCTTCCAGAAGGTGCACCAAGTTGTAACGTATTCACCGCAGCAATCACCGGCCGCATCACCATTGCAGTATCAGCGATTCGTTGCAATGAGGGAGTGACCCGTCATTGCCAGGCGGAACATTGCTAGTGTGATATTGTCTGTGAACATGGCAGTGCCTCGCTGCCCTGTTCACAACCAATATCAAACAGCCCCAGTACCGAGGGGGTACCCACTCCCCTTTGGCAGAATGTGCCCCCATCAACAGAAGTATGTTTTTGACAACGGGGGCCCCAATCCCCATTGGCATCCATCCCCGGTGCTGACTTGCCAACAGGGGAGCCCAGTCCCCATCGACAGTATTTCCCCTCCCTGTTTGATGTGCTGATGGGAGAGCAACTTCCCTGTAGGTATCAGCCCCCAAAGAGATATGGAGAGTCTGAGGGGTGCCCAATCTGCCCTGACTTTGCGCCCCACGCTTTTTGTACCTTGGGTTGGGGTGCCTAATCCCCCTGTCAGCTACGCTCGCCAAGAAAAAATATTCAGGTGTCATGCTGGGAGCCCACCCCAGCATGCCCAGTGCCCCTGCAAAGGAAAAATGTCCCGCAATTTTTTTTTTTATTTTGTTTTAAAATCTGTAAAGCAAAAACGTTCCCTCGTGGTCTGCCTGGCCCCTCCCCACAACCTGCACCCACCCACTGTGCACCCTGCCTCCCCACACCCCACCTCACCCTGGAGTCTGGTGCAATGATCTTGAGTGGACCGGGAACAAGTCTGCACTCTTCAAAGCTGACCGTGAACTGAAGAAATGCTGGTAAGCTGTACAATGGGAGAAATAGGGTTTTTTACTTTTGTTGCATATCTCAGGCATTTTTTAATTTTGGCACCAAATTTCAACATGGTTTTGGGACCCCTCCCTCATGAATTCAGTCAATGTCATGGCGTAATCAGTCCCGAAAGGTGATTTTGCAGTCATGTGGCGGAATCACCTTTTGGGACCCGATGTGAATAACTTGATGCCAATATTCATGAGGTGGGCTCTCAAAAAGTGTATGTTGCAAATGGTGGAAAAAATCCAAAAATGACTGTTCTATGATGTATGCTTTCGTAGTTGCTACGCACGCCGTAAGTTCGTGAATTTGTAATGTTTTCAGTCCAGATTTTCAATATTGCCATTTTTCTGCACCTCCCTTAACAGCAGGCTGTCATTTTTCACATCCTGGGCGAAATGTGTTTTCGCACTTGTGGCACAGAATAGTGCGGTTGCTGTGGGAAATCTGTGTTTGGGACACATTACAAAAATGACAGTGACACTGTTCATTAACAGAGGTTCTAAAATGCCTATGATGAAAATTTGGTGACAAAAGTCTATAAAATGACTGTGTTACCAGCGGGCGTTACGCAGTTTCCACTCACCCTCGTAACTTCGCACAGTTGCAATATTTTCAGTCCAGATTTTTGGCATTGCCATTTTTCCACACCTCCTTATGAACAGTACAGCTGTAATTTTTCACATCCTGGGTGAAATGTGTTTTCGCACTTCCGGAGCAGAATAGCACGGTAGCTGTGGGGAATCAGTATTCGGGATGCATGAAGAAAATTATAGTGACACTCTTCATGAGCAGAGGTCCTAAAATGCCTATGTTGAAAATTTGGTGACAAAAGTCTATAAAATGACTGTGTTATGAGCGTGCATTGAGCAGTGTTCATGCACGGCTCGTAACTAGCACATTTACAATATTTTCACTCCAGATTTTCAACATTGCCATTTTCCACTACCTCCTTATGAACAGTACAGCTGTCATTTTCATATCCTGGGCGAAATGTGTGTTTGCACTTCAGGCGGGAGAATATGCAGTTGCTGTGGGAAATCAGTGTTCAGGACACATTATGAAACTCACAGTGACACTGTTGATTAGCAGAGGCCCTAAAATGCCTATGTTGAAAATTTGGTGATGAAAGTCCATAAAATGACTGTGTTACAGTGTGTATTGCACAGTTTCCACGCATGCTCATAACTTTGCACATTTATATCGTTCACTCAGATTTTTCAACACTGCCATTTCTGGCCCTCCTTATGAGCAGTACAGCTGTCATTTTGACATCCTGGCGAAATGTATTTCTGCATCTGCCTTGAAACAGCTAGCAGTCGCTGTGGGAAATCAGTGTTGGGGCACATTAAGAAAATCACAGCGACACTGTTCATTAGCAGAGGCCGTAAAATGCCTATGTTGAAAATTTGGTAATAAAACTCCATACCATGACTGCCATTTTCTGGCCTCCTTATGAACAGTACAGCTGTCATTTTTGACATCCCGGACGAAATATGTTTTGCACTTCTGCAGAATAAGCGTGGTTGCTGTGGGAAATCAGTGTTCAGGACACATCAAGAAAATCACACTGACACTGTTCATGAGCAGAGGTCCTACAATGCCTATTTTGAAACTTTGGTGATGAATGTCCATTAAATGACTGTGTAATGCGCATGCATTGTACAGTTTCCACATACTGTATGCTCGGACGTGAGCACTTTTTATATTCCCAGTACAGCTGTTCAACATTGCCATCTCTTCACACCTCCCTGTGGATGGTACAGCTGTCATTCTTCACATTCCTGCCCGATCTGTGTTTTTGTTCATGTGGTGCAGAATGGCACTGTCGCTGTTGGAAATCAATGTTCAGGACACATAGACATAATCACAGTGCCACTCTTCATAGGTAGGCTCACAAAAAGGCCATGTTGAAAATTTGTAATATAAATACCAACAAATGCCTGGCGTTACGGTTTCTAACCATAACGTCCTAGCCTGCACAGACTGACAGGCATCGGGGTGTGCCTTTGCATTGCTGACTGTACTGCTCATGCCATCCCACCCCACCTCCAGCCACTGACAGGCATCGAGGTGTACCTTGCACTATTCGGCCCCAGACTTCACCCCATTCTCCTATGCTGCACCCATTTCAGCATATGTCCTTAGGGAATGTGGTGACTGTAAAGCCAAACACCCTAAGGCACACCTCAACACATGTCGCTGTCTGCAGAATAGGGTGACGTCACATGGCATGCCCATCATGGCCGAAGACCCAAACACTTACCCCAATGCCTGTCCATCTCTACAGGATGGAGGTGGGGTTGGCGTGAACTTCATTACTTCACTGCCATTCCTATTCTGCATCTGTCTAACTCCTGCATGTCCAATGCTAATACCAGCAAGCAAACACTGGGCATTGACAAATGCTTGTTATAAATGTTAGGATGAAACATTCTTTGGTAACAGAATTTGTCCCTACGGTCACACAATAGCCCCAGCATAACTGAACACCCGTTCCACACTGACACTGGATGGTGGGCAGCTGAGGTATTTAAAAGCAACAGATGACAGTGCAGGCCAGTCCTCACTTTGCCGCTCCAGTACACCAATGTCTCATCAGTGATGCCAAGATACTTGGTGTCTCCCATGTAAGCATTCACCATACATTGTGCTGTCCTGAGTCCTGCTGCCTCATCATGCTACTCCTCCTTGTCTTCAACGTCAATGCCCACCTGGTATAGAGCATCCCAAATGGGATTACCTGCTGTGCTGTGCTATGACTTTGACTTTTTGTCCAATCTGGTAGCCTCTGTTGATTTACTGGTGGTGGTAGCAACACCTGGTATATCTATATGTGCCTTTTGTGTCTCTGCATTTTTCATCTGTGTCCCATGTACCCATCTGACAAGGTAATTGGTCAATTTCTCCACTTGCACACAACCCCCTTCAATCATGGCAGGCAAGCCATGTTTGTACCGTGGATCCAGCATGGTAGCAACAGCAAACTCATTAGGCTGCATAATGCCACAGATATGTGTATTGCTGTCCAGTATATGGAGCATGTGACCCATTACATGTACAGGACTGTGATCATCACTTGCCTCCATCTGGTGACGGACATTTACCAGTGTCTGCCTCAGCACACGTATCAGAGGTAATGACTGACTTATGCAGGCAGTGTCCCCACTCACAGCCTGTGTCGCATGCTCAAATGGACACAGAATGCATATTATGCCATCCATTTGTCACCACTGCTCCATTGTTATGGTGATGGACACTCGAGCACTGTCCCTGGTGGTGTGCAGCAGTGGGTAATCTGAAACCTCCTTATACTGCTCATAAAACTGGTGCAGCATGTACAGCATGGAGTTCCACCTGGTAACAACATAAAGCTTCATTCAGTGCTGAGACAGATGGTTAGTGCACTGCAGCTCACGCAGATGGTCATGGGCCTTTGCAGAATGGGCAAAGTGAACACAGATGCGTCTGGCGACAGACACAGTTTCTTTTATTTCAGCGTGGTTCAGAAATTGCTGCACAACTAGATTAAGGCAATGAGCCAGGCAGGGAACTCTGAAAAAACACAGTCACTAATGCGCTTAACAAAATTAGAGCCATTGCCACTGGCAACAAACCCCGCTGTGAGTGACTGTGCGTTGATCCACTCATCAATGTTATTTAGCAGCACATTCAGCATTTTGTCAGCAGTGTGAGACCCTGTAACACTTTGCATAGTTGTGGTTGCATTCTGTTGAATACCAGGTGTGTTGCTACACCACAATTTTGCTTTATGCAGTTTTTGCCAGGGCCCAAATAAACAATCACCCCAGGTACCTGTGCCCAGTGTGCTGTTATGCACAGATATGAGCTGCCCGCTGTCTGCCCACTTGTCCACATATCCATGCAAAGGTGGATATATTTTGAGGAAGAATGCTTCCTGGCATGAAGGACAGACTGTAAAACTCTGCTGTATAGTTCGGGCATGGCACATTTGGAGAAATACGTTCGCAATAGCACCTGCCATTTGGGACAGGCACAGGCCATCAAACGGCAGAATCCTGCATTCTCCATAAAGGAAAAAGGCAACAGGTCAATAGCGAGCATTTTAGCTGTGGCTACATTCAGCTCTCATACAGCAGCATGATTTGGAGGGGGTACTTTGAGTGCCGCTCAAACACACTCCTCAATGTGGGCTGCATCTTGGCAGCAGGTCAACAAAAACGTACTTGTGCCAACAATATTGTTCTTACTGGGGTACCAGGTGACTCTTGGGGCCTAGGATGTGCAGCATGTATGAAACTGGTTATTTTGGTGGATTTGGTGCCCGGTGGTGCACTTTTATACTCGAGGGAGTGGCAGCTCCACTGCTGATATGTCCATGGCTCGGGAGAGAAAATGATTCCTCACACTCCTCCTCCACTGACCCACTCGGCCCTCCCTCCTCCTGTTCTATTGCACTGCTGTCATTAACATTAAGACTGACAAGGGAAGTCCCGCCAACAGCTTTGGTATCTTTCTGGTATTGGTGCCAGCACAATGGGTGCTTATTTTTCAAGTGGGCATGCTGCCACCTGCAGCCTAGGTGGCTGCCCTTTATTCCACGACTTACACATGCTTGACACAGCTGACAGATCGCCATGGTGTCATCAGCTGCATCAAGCATGAAAAAAATCCCAAACTAGGGACTTTGCAACTCTAAATTTGACATGGGACTGAGACTTGGACAACGTAGCCAAAGGTGTGGAAGTTTTTGTTTTTTGTGCCACTTGCATGATACCCACCATGCTATGTTTGGGAGGTGGGGTGACTGGACTGCTTGTTGTAGGCTTGCTGATATCCTCACCCTCAGTCTTGTCATCTAAATGGGCTACATTATCATCACCCTTCTTCTTTTTTCGCTTCTGGCTCCTACAGGGGATCCAACACCTCATCATCATCTGTACCAATACATATTATATCCTCTCCTCATCCCTATCTTTATGTACTGCCAGACGCTTTTCCCTTATCTGGCATCTCCTCACTGGGGGTGAGGCTGACTTTCCTTATCTCCTTCTCCCAGAGAAACACACTGAAGCTGGACACTATCACCCTCACCACCATCAGCTCCTCCCTGAGCAGAAACAACAGTCATACGGACAATTTTTTGGACCTCTTCCTGGACCTCTGTGCCTCCACTGGTATGAGTGTCTCCCTTATTCCCAGTATCATCCCCAACAAGCATACTAGCTACAGACTGGGCAGTAATAAAATGACTCACAGACTTCAAGCCACTTCTGATTTTGATTGTGCTGCTACTGTCTGCCACAGCAGCAGCAGCAGAAGCCATAGAGGGCGTTGATTCACAAATAGGTTTGTTTTTTCCAACAGACTTCTTTGAGCCACCTCCCACACTAGCACTTTTACCTGAACATCTTTTGGCAGGCATATTGATAATTGTTTTGTTTGGCTTCCTCAGTCTGGAACTATATTAATTTCTATTAAATAAATGTGATCCAACACCTGCAGTGCTATCTACAAAGGGCAAAAAGAAATCAGAACAGGTAGCTGCACTGTAGTGTCTAGTATATATCGTTACCTACAACTGCTACTGTAGCCTATTTGACTGTGAAGGAGAGTATTACACTTTGTTAGTACTTACAGTTTTGGCTTACAGATATATCAGATGGAAGGGACAACAAGGTTTCAAATGAACAGTCACCTCCGAAACTTAAGCAGGAAACATCGCTATTTAGTTGAAAACTATGTGGTTTTTTTATATAGTAGCCTAGGTCAGGTAGTAAACAACAGTGGTGTAACAGGGAGGAAAGGATTAATATGGTAAGCAAATTAAATAGAAAAACAGGAAAGCTACAATGCAGAGGCTGGATTACAGTTTTAATTTCCATGGGCAATTCAACACTACGGTGTACCTGGATATGAACAAGTCAAGTGGTCACTGTACACAAATACTTTCAATAAAAAAATAAATCACAAGTGATTAAGCAAAGGGAAACAGGAACAGAACAACTCTGCCAGAAAAATGTAGTAACTGTTCAGGTAAAGAGACCCAAAAAACAGTCAATATATAAGGAAAAATATAACAAATAAGTAGCACACAAACTAAAAATCTTCAGACTTAGAAGAAATTACATAAACTCACAACTTGGGAGAAATATGTCAAATATTAGGAACTAGCCTGCTCTACTTACACACACACACACACACACACACAGTCGTCCCTCACAGACACAGAGAAAACTGAAATGCTAACTAAGTTTGACTAAGTATTCTTCAAAGATACAAAAACAAAACAATGCTCACTAGCAGCACTAGAAACTAAACTTGTGATTTTGTGAGCAATTAACTCTCAAAAATCACAAATAAAGAGGTTTTTGAAGGGTTTGTTGGCTGTGATTCACCACACTGAACTGCCCTCCGATTCAACAGACAATATACTGTGCAGGAAACACCCTACACACAAGATTTCAGCTATCTACCCACAATGCATGCAGTTTTGCCAGTGTAATTGGAAAGCATCAGCGAAATTCAGGCAAATTGTGAAATTTCACCTCACGGAGCGCGCGTTTGGTGGAATTGGGTGAAATTTCGCATTTTATGCAAAAGCTGTACCAGAGGTGAAATTACGTTTTGCCTATGAAAAATATTCCACTAGAAGAAATGTTTCAATTTCACACATCTCTATAGGGGAGTTGTTCTCAGTCCCAGTGCTGACACTGCTGTGCAGTACTAGGATATCCTATAATGGGTGCCTGATCTCATACCCAATTTCTGACACTGTGCTGTACTCAAGGGGTCCATACTAGGGGCTTAGGTTTATAATGCTGACACTGCACTGCTGTACTGGGGGCGGTCCCACACTGGGGACTTTAGCTTATACCCAAAACTGACACTGCAGTGTGGTACTAGGAGGCCCAACACTGGGGACATAGGTTTGCTTCCCATGCAGATACTACAGTGCTGTACTGGGGGTCCCACAATGGGGACATGGGCTCATACCCAACACTGACACTGCAGTGTGGAACTAGAGGGTCCCACACTAGGGACTACTCACACTCAGTATTGATGCTGCAGTGCATTACTTGGGGGGGGGTTCTGTAACATGGACATGAGTTCATATCAAACACTGGCACTGGAATGCAGTACTGGAGGGTGCAGCACCGGGGACTTAAACTTAAGTCATACCCAATGCTAATACCTATTTATTTATGTATTAAGTTCTTGGATTACAATACTTTTGCATCAACGGTTCTTTTACAAAGGTTCTGCATCAACATAACAAGGGGAAAAAAGAGCAAAAAAAAAAAATGAAACATTGGGAAGAGACAAAACAAAATTCATTGGATAATCATAACAAATAGGTTACATTGGAGAAAGAGCTATGACAAGGTACTGGAACTCAAACAAGTGCAGAGAGTACAGAAGGCAGATTAGAAGCAGCCAGGAAGGCATTGTCAAAAAGGGAGAAAAGGCGGCAGTTTGGGGTGGGGGTGGAAAAACAGGAGGGGGAGAGTGGGAGAGGGAATGAGACAGGGAGAGATTAGGCTTTAATGAGAGGATGGTAGGAGGGGGGAGTTGACATGCTAGAGGGTGCAGGGACACTTGCTGGCGGTGATGAGGTAATTAAGGAGATTGAGCTTGAAGGGGCCTAGTTTTGAGAGCTCATGTGTAGATGGGGGGAGATCATTTAGCCAGCAGGGAGCCCAGGACTTGAAGGAGCATTGAGCCTGGGAGGTACGACAGCGAGGAATTTGATAGACCTGACCAGTTATGCCTCTAGTACTGTGAAAGTTGGAGGCAGCAGAGATGAGATTTTGAAAGATAGGTGGGGTAAGTCCTCGGCAGATTTTCTTCACAAATAGGCATGTCTGGTATGTAACGCAGTCCTTAAGGTCAAGCCAGTGAGTCTGGGCGTACAGATCATATACATCTGTGTCGTGGGGTTCAATTCATGAAGACAGCAGGAATCATAAAATATCGTGTGAAACACCCTGAGGTGCTGTTTTATTGTCAGGTTTGTACAGATGGCATCTTCAGATGTAAACTTTTGTCAGGTTACTATAAGAAAAACAATAAAGAGTATGGGCTGGGAGTTTAGCTAGGAGACCTCTTACTACAACACTGCAGTTGGACCTTACAATGCCCTCTTTAGACCAGGAACTGAACCCATCGCATGGTATGGTCACCCTGCCAATACCCCCTGGGTTTCTGCAAGTTCCTCTGCAGTCTGAGTATCTGCCCACTCAGGCCTCTGTAGCTTCTCACCAGTCTGAGTCCTCTCCCTTTGGTAAATTCCAAGTGAGCAGCTTCTAGCATCTAGGTAGCCCAAACCTGACCTTTGGAGGACCAGGGCCAATCCCAGGCCACAGTGATTCCTCCTTACTTTTAGGCTTTACAGGACTTTCAACCTGAGCTCCACCTTAAGCTTGCCTCACCTTCGGGTAACCAGGATCTCAGTACTTCAACCAACTCTCTGTCTCCCTCAGTCACACTCACACTCACACTGCTTCTCCCTGAGGTTCCTCTCTGCTCCTCAGCCCAAAGTAAATCTAACTGTAGGTTACCTGAGCATCCCTTATATACAGCTCAGGTGTCACATGATTTATCAGTCATGTTCTATTAAACAATTAAAGGAATACTAGATTTATAATTCACACAACTGCATTATTTTCAAAGAAATATACAGGATACATATATGGGGCAATTGTTACACAATGCTAAGCCCCTTACAAAAGCATAAACATAACATACAAACAAATATCCTTCTCAGAAATTTCATCCCTTTAAACTAATCACTTCCTGGCAGGACAAGACCCAAGCCTTCCCTATATACTAATGCAATTAAGGGCCAGTCCTTTCCTAAGGGAACATCTTTCTAAAATGGCTGCAGCTGCTGAGATAGCAGCAGCAGAAACACAGACCTAGGAGCTTCTGAACTCCCAGCTTTCAGGTACAAACTACCTTTAAAAAGCATCGATTTTTCTAGAGATGAACTCAACCTTTAACTATTATCCTGTATTTTCTTTTATAGTTTATACGCATCTCTTTTTCTAAAGCTATCAAATGCTTCCTTATATCCTTGTTTTGTTTCAGAGATATAGTCTGAACTATTTCCTAAAATCAGCAGCAGCCTGCAAACAGCAAACTATTTAGCACAGGTATATTTGCCTGGATTTACTGTTTAGCACTTTGTTACACTTGTACTTGGTGGTGGTGGTGGTGGGGGTTGCATCCTCCCATTACATTGCCAAACTGCCATGCTCAGAGTTTCTACAGCAAGGGGAACTTTATTCATTTGTTAGCTGGCAGACTACACCCCTTGGGCAGTTTCTTTTACTCTTATTTAAAAGCAAACCCCTCATGTAATACTTCTTATGGTGATCTCTATATACCAGCATGCCACATTCTTTGGGGGGGGGATTGCAGAACATGAACTAGATTGAAGACTACCCTGATAGCGGCCAGGTAGCAAGGCTCAAAGATAAACAAAATATACAGTATAACAAACTTACACAGAGGAAGGAAAAGATAACTACAACTTTATTTTACTTCCAGGGACTACTGCATGCTATACATATCCCTAATTTGACATCATGGGGTAAACTTTGCTGAAGCTAAGCTGCTTTAACCATCACTACAGTTTTCCAACTGGGGTAGGGTCACCCACCGTATCACAATCTGCCTGAATTGGGGGTAGTTCAGGTGGATGTTAAAGATCCCATAGCACTTATTGAAAAGAGTAGGGGAATTTCCCCCGGTGTCCTGGCCAAATTTCCCTCATTCACTAAAAATACCACCAACAGCTTAATCTGGTTCAAGCTCAGTTGCCATTCATCTGTATCCCCCTCCCCCGGGTCGTGCCTGAAAATAGGCAGGACTTGTCTAGTGCACTTACCCGGTCAACAAAAACGAAATAAAATAAAAAAATATGAGTTAGTCTGGGGGCTCTGGAAGCTAATTTGCAAATTTTGTTGAGGGCTATGTGAATTCTTTTGAGGCTACTGTCAGTAGCTGCTCCGTAGATGATGAGACCATAGTCATTAATGGAGAGTAAGGAGCTGGTGATGGCAAGGCAAAGGGCGTTAGGGGTGAGGCAGTGCCTGTGCCTGCAGAGGAGTCCCAACCTATTGTTAACTGCCTTAGGTACATGCAGTGCAGTACTGGGGGATGTCCCACACTGGGGATTGGGCTCATTTACTCTTTGCTGATACTGCAGTACTGCTGTAGGAGGTGTACCTCCTACTAGAGGCTTTGCTTCATACCCAACGCTGACACTACAGCACCAGCAAGTGCCACACTGGATACTTGTGCTCCTTTCTAATGGTAACACTGCAGTGAAGTACTGGGGGATGGGTAGCTTATGTAATGCCTGCAAACCTTTTACTTTGCTGTACTGGGGCCCTCAGAGTCTCACTTATCCACACCTCCTGAGGGGACTGACTTGGGTCCACTAAAGGGTGTGCTACACTAAAGTATAGTGGCACAGTGCATCCCCCAGGGTAGTGATATGGGGTACCTGAATGAAACACAAGGTTACCACCCCACAGGAAATAATATAAAATGCCCACACAGTCCTTTCCCCAAAACAATTGACTCTGCAAGCAGTGACAAACCCCACACCATAAAATGCAATGTAAGCAAATAATTTTATTTAAAAGGGAGGGGATGGAGGGGACAAGGGTAGCAAGGGAAAAATGTAATCAGTGGGGTAGCAATATATCTATATTCCAAAATCGGCAACCAATCAGTAATTGCAATAATGGTTAACACTTTTCTCCAACACTCTGCCCACCCCCCAGGCAGTCTGAACACCAATGCAGGTGCATCCGACTTAATTTCCCCCAAAGGCCATGGGTGAGAGCTCTTTCTGGTGCTGAAGTGGGGACCACACTGGGGATGCAGTTGCTGCCAGCAGGATGGAACTCGGTGGAGCACTTAAACAGTTTAACCAAAATAAACTTTAAATTGGTGAACAAGAAAAAGGTCCCTATTTGTAATCCAAATAGGATTTGCTGACACACTGTCCTTAAAGGATCTTCCAGCTGGGCTCCTAGCAGAGAGACACAGTCCTGCCAAGGACTCCTCCTTCACGCTTAGCACAGTATTGTTTTTTTATTACAGTTGCAGGGTTGAGCCCTGGAGTTTACTCACAGTTTCATGCCTCACACAACACCTCTGGAGCTGCAGGCTGTCGAATGCATTGCTCCCGGACAGGATGCTGCTCTCGAGAAGGTGACTTGATGCATAACAGTGTAGATTATCGGGTATACACAGGAAGCTTGTTGTAAAAGGTTCCTGAATACAGTGCTGTTTTTGTTTATTTATTGCCCCTTTTTTTTTTCTTTTTTACAAGGGGGTGTGTGGGCAAAGGTCCCCAACTCAAAAAACTAATAAAAAGTAAAGGAACGGGCGATTTGACCAAATAACGTAACTTGAGCTCTACACTAATGGCATAGGTCCCACATGACACGTACCTGGTAATCTACCCAATCGCCAACTGGTGGGTTGGCTGGATGTTGGTCTGTCTGTATCTCATCTCTCTGAGGTTTGGGACCTTGACACAGGCAATTCTGCTTCCAGGATTTGAAATTGGATTGGAGCTGATTTTCTGGGGAACAGAATAAGTCTGTGTGGGTCCAATAACCTAGCTCCAAGTTGCCTTTGAATTTTTAGTTTTGGTGAAAACTACTTCTTCTTCTTGGTCTTTTCTTCACAGACACTCTTTATTGGGACACCAAATCTTCTTGCCTGCCAGGCTACAGACCTGTTCAGATACGGTAAAATGGCCCACGCACAGAATCACTGTTCTCTCCTCAGAGTCTCTTTTCAACTGGCAAAAGTTCAAAACAGTTCTATCTCCCAGGCTGAAACTTAGAGTCTGACTGGACACTTGGATTCTACTTAGAATGTCACTGCAGGTGCTGCGGTGACGTGGCTCAACATTCCATTTACTCAGAGGGTCTGACCCATGACTCTTTCCCACAAATCTTTAGGCACTGTCAGTCCATGGGGGCTGCCATATTTGTGTATATTTCCCCTTGCAAGCTGCTGCCATTTTGCTGAAAGTAGTACAATGTTCCCATTGCTGAGTTGGGAGTTGTGTTTTAGGAAGCAGACCTCTGAACCGCTCACCCACTGTTGTGCACATGAGCACCACCGTCTTCTCTGTTCTCGCCCTACCGCCCCCACTGTTATTAGGCTGAGAAACCCTTTTTTCCTGTGCTTGATGGGGCTATCCTTGCTTGGTCCTGGCTCTGTTTGCCATGAAGGAGTCGGGACAGTCCCTTGATTTGAGCACACTTCTTGTTTTCAGCTATGGAGCTCTGGCTCTGTTTGGGTGCTAACTTTGCTACCATGCTTCCCAATGTCCATCGCTCGGCTCGTTTTTGGCTCCTGTGGCCAGGGAAACTAAACAGCTGATTCCTTTTCCTCTCTACCCTCTGCCTTGGTCCCCTGGAACATTGGGGAGGACCCAAGGTCAGAGGGTGCAAGCCGGCAATGGCTGCAACTTTTCTACAGTGGATCCCTGGTTTGAATTCCGCCCGGGCTCCTGATAAGATGTTCCTGCTGCCCTGCCAGTCCTAATGTTGCACTCCCAGGAATAGAGGGTGAAGAGTCGAGGCAGAGGACATGGAGGCATAATTCAAGTAAGCCCCAGATATGGGGGGCTTACACTTGATGCACTGTTGGAGGAGGCATCATACAGATAAGACAGTAAATGAAGGACCCTTATGCCTATTTGTTGTGGTTGCCCAGGTGGAAGTTAGCAATCCCTTGACACTTTTGGAATAACCTGGGGAACATTCCTGTTGTCCTGGCTTACATTCCCTTTCTCAAATTATGCAGCTGTTTTTGCATGTTGTAAAGATGTGTCACCATCTTCACAGACATGATGCATAACCATCTGCGCATGGGTACGATGGGTTATACAGTCCATGGAAAACAAAAACCTACTATATACTTTCAAACATGAAACTTTTGAAAAAAATCAGAATGGAAAAACTTGGCCTGTGGTGCGGTCACTCTCAGCTGGTGCGACACTTTGTTAGTCTGTTGCTGTTGCCCTTTGCTGGGTGTTGTCTGTCCTCCTGTTACCTTTCAGGGTTTCATTTTTCTCTTGTGATCTCAAGTACTGTTGGTGTATGCCTATGTCCATCCCAATTGTCCTGCCTTACTTTTCCTTGCTATTATACACGAGCCTACCCTACACCCTGACAATTGGACACAGAGACATAGAAGTTGATGGCAGATAAGGACTGATTGGCCCACCCAGTCTGCCCTTTTTTCCCCTACCTACATTGTTACCACTGACCATACTTGATCTACTGCTCTTTCTCCTTCCCCCCTTCCTTTTCACTATGATTCTCTTGTGCCTATCCCATGCATTCTTGAACACCGCCATTGTCTTTGCCCCCTCCACATCCACTGGGAGACTTTGTCCTACAGTTATACACCTCAGTTGGGCTCATGTCCTACAAACAGTAGGGAATATGCCCCATTGACAAAGAGGCCCCCACCCTTGTAACACCCCACACCTTCACTTTTGTTATTGGATTGGGCCATGAGCTTGCAACTTGCCCCTTTAACTTGTCCAGCAGCATGTCCAGGTGGTTGTCCAAGCCCTCTCCTTCGGCTTATATCTATTGTAAATAACCATATGAGGTTACACCCTCCTTACCTTTCTGCCTCCCAGGCCTTCACCCTTCATGTCATGTAAGTTATTCTACCTATTCCAGCATTCATCCTCTGTGTCATTAAACTGTCCAGCATATGCTTTCTTCAACATTTCTCTACTCCCAGGTGCACACCTTGTTCACTTTTCCATCTCAGCCCCTTTGTCTGTACGCAAGGGCTCATCTCATAGGGCCTTCCCCCAAGGTTCATCTCATAGGGCTTCCCCTTGAGGGCTTGGCCCTAAGCTCACCTTAAGTCTTTGCCCCTGAAGGTCTAGGTTCCACTGTTGTCCTCAGTAGGCTTTGACCTTCAGTGATTGGCTCCAACGTATTGTGAGCTTTATCCAGATGTAACTCTTCCCCCCCCCCTGTCCATATCTTATGTCTAGGGGTCCCAGTGTTATAGCAGGGGGGTGCACATACCTGAAACCTTCTTGGCATCTTCATATTATTGAAAGTAAGAAGAAGGCCTTACCTGGCAGTTGATTTCAAACACAAGGCCTCTTCTTATCCTCGGAGTAGGTCTCAGAGCCAGTAGCATCCCACTGATCCTGAATGGAGAGGGGGCTGGAACCTTACTCAAAAGGGCAAGAATAAAATTTGTACAGAGGCATTAGTTCATTAATCACACAACACAATCAGAATCACAGAAAACATAAAATTCTTTATTTTGGACATGAAATTATTGCGTCCAAAAAGTAAATAAAATGGAACAGCTCCATGAGGCTGAGAGAAAAGACTAGAGAACCACAGCTTTCTGAGAAAAATGGAAAGCGGCCATATCTATAAAGATTTTTTTCCATGACCTAAAAGATAGACCACAATGGCTCCACATTGCCTTCCCTTGGGCAGAGATTTTTCCTAACTTCCGAACCTGCTTTCCACTTGATGTACCTTTGTTCCTCCACTTGGGGGAGTGACTTACTCCTCCTTGCCAGCTAGGCCTAAAATGGACCCCGGGGCGGTGCAGCCTAAAGGCCTCTGCGGCTGCTCCCAAACAGTTACCCAAACACCTACTGAGCCAAACCATGCAGAAACACTTCCCCTGCCCTCCAAGCGAACTCAGGACTGAACCCAGAGCCTGAAGTGACAGTTCCCTCCTTACACCAATATTGGTTCCCAGAGCCATATCCCTTACTGGTCTGATGGGCCTGCTCCAGACACAAGCATGCTAGGCCCCAAGGCAAATCCAAAGATGTGACTCCCATTTCTTGCCTTACCTTCCTGACAGTGTACTACGGAATAGGCCCACTGGACCTGCCACCTCCAGAAGATACTGCTGTGGTACTGCCACAACCGCAACAGCCCCATTGCCTGGATACCTCGTCCAATTTCTGGTTACCGGAACCACTGTAACTCCAGAAAGGTTCCAATCTTTCTGCCTCCTTTACTTTTCCACAAGTAGCTGGAAATACTCCCCATCCTGGGTCCTACAGCCCTCCCTCGGAGACCTCCCTGCATTGCACCAATGCTGCCAGTCAACCCTTTTGGGCCAGAGGGTATTACCCTCCCCCAGCCACACTGCCCTCATCAATACAGCCATCTTCCCATCTCTCCCCCCATGGCTGGAAACCTAGGCTTAAATACTGCGAATCCTGCCCCTGGTGGTAAGAAGGAATCACCACTAGGTGACTAGAATGGGGCCCTACACAAAAGGAGAGGACCTAACATAAGCCAGGATAGTAAGCCCACCCCGAGAAGGGAGGCTTACACAAAGAAGAGTAACTGGACAGCCAAGCCTGAAGCACCTGTTCCTCAGTCATCCTTCTCATTGGGGTTCATTCAATGATCCCATCATTCCTTTGTAACCAGATTCAGCCCATAGCAGCTCCAGGGGCATAACTAGGCATACTTCTCATATGCACAGGTGTACAAGTCAAAAATCCAGAAGCACCCAGCCAGAAGCTGGCATTTAAAACAAATCTTCTTTGGTTTTTCTTTAATATGTTTGCTGATTTTCCTCCTTGATTCAAGGTGGCACTGACTTGGGGGGGGGGGGGGTCAAGTAGAGATGTGTGTGCTCATGGCTGAGCTTCAGCGTGGGAGTAGTACTTGCAGCCAGGCACCAGAATTCATCTGTGTGAGGACTGTCCCATGTTGGAATGGATGCTGGAATTGACTGAGCGACAGTGGCTCAGGCCAGGCCAGGTGACAGCCTCCTGCTGTGGACCATGTCCATGCCAAGCTCATCAGCGCTGGTAGACAGGACAATTCAGGTAGGAGTGTGTTCTTCATTATCTCAGTTGTTTAAGCAGCAAAGGTAAAAAGGGGGGGGTGTCTGTTACTCTTCAAGAGTCAGGGCATGTATGGAGGCCATCCAGTCTTGACTGTGCGAAGAGTGATGGTCACATGCAGGGGGGAATTGTAGATCTCAGGGGAGTCCCAGCCACATATAAGGCCACTGTACATGAGGGAGGATGCAAGTCGATGTACAGTATTGCAGGGTGGTAGACTTCCCAGCCCAGCCAACCACTGCAGTTCCCAAGGTCTGCTGGTTCAAATCAAGAACACAACAGTAGAGCAACCACCAGCAAGAAAACCATGAGTCAGTCATCTACAGTGCTCTTTATTAAGCATAGGAATGAGGACACAGCAAAACTTCTCTTCCCAAAGAGGGAGGAGTTTTGCTATGTCCTCGCGCTGCATTCTTGCTCATGCCAAAATGTGGAATTTGGAGGGGCACTTTTCTGCCACCTGCACCCACTGCCCACTGTGCAGTTTCTCTTTCAGTCACCCACAGTGCTCCTGCAGTCCCTGCCTCATGTTAGAGGCCAGTGATCACCTTCTCATGCTACTGTAGCCTGCTGCACATCAGTCAGAGACTCACTTTTTTATCATTTTTACTTTTGTGCTTGCCTTTACTTGTTTTTTCAGGATGGGGGTCGGGGATCAATATACTTTGCCACCAGCTGCTCCCATTCCCTGACTGGTGCTAGCAGTCAGTAAGAGCAATTGCCATGTTCCAGAGCAGTCAGCCTTGAAAGGGAAAAGACTGTGATGACTCAATGGCAGGGGTGGATGGATTGAATTGGCAGAGACATCCTTATTCTGCTCATCTTCTGTCTTAAGTTGTATAGGTGTAGAGAGTAAAATGTCTGTATATGGCTCCAGCTGGGAAGGATATTGTAGTATACCAAGTTCATTAGACCATGCCATGCACCTTCCAAATATGTTTGCAGATAATTGTTTCAGAACATGTTACAAGTTGTTCTAGAGTTGGGTTTTTTAGTTATGTTAGTAATGAATGTCTATCTGAACAAGTACTGCTTCATCATATCATCTACTTATTACATTAATTTTTGTTGAATGTAATCATTTTCTCAGTAGAACCTGGCTGTCTTCTAAAATACCCGATGATACCCTGCATATTCCTGGCTACTCCATCATTCGCCAAGACAGGCCTTCAGAAGGTGAAGGCATAGCTGTATATCACTCATTTAATCTCCAGGTTTACCCTGTACTCTCCATCTCCTCTCCCTCCACTTTCAAACTTCTCCTTCTTAAACTCTCCATACCCCATACACTACCTATATACAGTATATAGCGGCTCATACTGCCGCCCTGGTCTCCCCAACTTAGCTGTCAATGAGCTCATCTCCATCATCACCACATACGCTATGTCAGGTGAGCTCTATATATTAAGTGACTTCAGTATCGACTAGCTGTCACCTACCCATAGTAAAACCTGCTGAGATATCAAATCCTTAAATCTAACCACAACTCATTACTGAACCTACCTGTCTCAATTATACAGTAAATCTCATAAACACTCCCTTATTAACTGGGCCCTTACCGCTCACCTATACCGCATAACTGAATTTGGTATTCTCCCTGACTCCCTCACTGATCACCACATGATATACTGTGTAAGCAAGATCCATGGGCCTAAAGCCCCTCCCCCCCCAAATAGCTAATGCTACACTCATCTTGCTCTTTAAAGTTTACCTCTGTCCTATCAGATCTTGCCAACACTGACTGGTCTCCCATCTCCACTGCACCTACTGTAGACAAGACCCCCACCTACATCTATACCAAATTCTTGGATACATGGAATCACTATGACCCCCTCAAACACACTAGAGTAAAAGGTTCACACCTTCCTTGGGTTACCCCAGAACTAATGGCCTGCATGCAAACTTGTGATCAAGCCTGGAAAGCCCATAAGGCATCCAGCTCCCATTCACTCCTACTGAAATATCATTACCTAAGAAATGCATGTACCACTGCCACCAGATACTCTAAAGCTGAATTTTTTTCCACCTCCTTTAACTGCAATATAAGCCATCCTTCAACATTTTGGAGAGTTGTTAAATCCTTATCCCCCCTCCACACACACTCACCTCTAGACCTCTGCTTAAGGTTGGAAACTCCATCATATCTGACCTCCCAAATGTAGCATCCACTTCAACACCTTCTTCACCACTTGTGCTACCTCTCTGCTTGCCACCCTCCTCTTCCACCACTCTCACCCCTCCCCAAACTTCAAATGCTATCCACACATCTCCTTCTCCTCCATTTCCCCAAATGACACCCATAAACCCATACTTGTATTAAATCCTGCAGGGTAAGAGCCTGATGGACTGGAATTCTAACTCCTCCACCTCTCAGCCCATATGTTGCAGAACAGAGGCCACACAAGCCATAGCCTACCACTTTCATAGGTGGCCTGCTCACTTTTATCATTGTAATATATATTTACTAGAGGAAAATTTACCCTTATATCCTTGGCTCTTACCACTTTTCAAACCATTCTGGCACCACTGTCTCAGCCCCTGCTATCTGCACACCCTTAACCACACTCCTAAACTGATCTTTCTTCTTAGCTTCAGTCCCTAGTAAGTGGAAACTCTCAACAGTCATTCCTCTACCTTAAGGTGGTGATTCAACCAAACCTGGTAATTGTTGACCAATCTCATTGCTGCCAATCCTGGCTAAACTACAAGAACACATAGTCTTTTCCCAGCTCTCCTCACTATCTTGACTTATCCAACTTTTTTACCCCTTTCCAAACTGGCTTCCGAAAGTCCCACTCCACTACCACCTCCCTAATTTGGCTTACAGACTCCATATTCACTAGTATGGATCAGAAGCAGATCACTTCCACAATATTTGTTGAACTGACAAAGGCCTTCAATACAGTTTCACATTCCCTGCTCCTCCAAAAACTAACATCCACTGGACTCTTTAATAAGGCTACCACCTGGTTCCAATGCTACCTACAAGGCAGGATGGATTTAGTTAAAACTGCCCTCCCCCCTATTAATACTGATGTCCCACAAGGCTCGGTACTTGGACCAATTCTATTCTCAATATTCCTGAATGATTTACTTGCTATTTGCTCATTCTCCAAAACACACATGTATGTAGATGACACCATAATGTATGCTTCTGGTACCTCCCAGTCAGAAGTGGTAGCAACACTGCAGCAGGATTTCAACATGTTACAGCACTTGTTCCATGCCAACCAGCTGAAATGCAAAAATGACTGTCTCCATGACCTTCGGCTTCAGACAAGGCAAAGATTTTCTAAATTCTCTACCCCCTCTATCTTCCATACGCTGTATGAGACACCTTTAGAAAATGTCACCTCCATTAGATACCCTGGAGTTTGGCTAGACCACCACCTGAACTTTTTTTATACATATAAATGCAATCATCAAGAAACTATAGCCTAAACTTGGTGCCTTATACAATAATCATGACTGTATTCCTTTGCTGGCACACCGTGCTCTTGTATAGAAAATGATCCTCCCCACATTTGACTCTGCTGATATAGTCAACAGTGCTGCTTCCAAGCCCACCCTGGCTAGACTGGACACCCTCTTCTGCCACTTTACTCTGTCCTGCCCCCCACGCACCAATCACTGTATACAAGGCCCTCTCACTAGACCCCGGAGTCAGTTGAAAAACCAATTATGACTGATTTACTACACATTATGACTGATTCTTTCAACTAGTTTGACATTTCTGACTTCAACTAACTGGAAGAAAATCCAACCAATTTTTCAACTTTCACCATTGTTGAATTTTGTATAAATAGAATAAAATATGGGGTGTTATTGTGTAACAGAGTTTACACACCCGAGGAGGTTAGATGCTACATAAGCCTGAGAGCGAGAAGCTGGGTTTATAAAACATCTAACCCTGATTATATGTAAACTTCAGTTTTCACACACCTATATTTATTTTATATACTGGAGTCTTCCTTTCAGACCACAGAAGTGTATATAAATAAAATAGAAACAACATCCCTGGCTCCTGTGTGGCCCTGGTCTGCTTTGGTTTAAACGCGCGGACTACGGCAGTTTTTATTTATTTATTTAAATCTGTTCTGTGATTCTTTCCTGCTGGCAGTCAAACTTTTTTTTTTTATTTTGTTTGTGGTGACTTACCTCTGAGTCTCTAGTGGCTGTTCCATCTGTTGTGGAACAAGAGACAATCAGTGGTCTAGGCAGGAGAGCTGCAGTTGGCACATGGGCAGACTGAGGGAAAACCGTGCGCATGTTTGCTGTAATAAACACTCCTTTATTATGGCAAATTATGGCGTGGTTTTCCTTCAATAAAAAGGAAGACCCATTAATTATATAGTAGTTTGTCATTCTTTAACTTCGTATCTTTTTTTATTTTAATTTTAACTATAAAAGTTAATAAAATGTATGGAAAAGTCTTCCCCCTTGAAATCAATGGGGCACGTGCACACATACCCTTCACCTTCTGACATCACAACATGGGGTTGCATGTGCCTACGTGGGGGCATGTTGGTGGGTTAAGGCAAGGAAGCAGCTCAATTTTTAACATTTGGGATTTAGCAGCATTATAACTTCATAAATGGGCAGAAATAAAAGGAATTATTTATGCCCCTCAACTCTGGGGCAGGTGAGGTGTTGCATATGTTGGAGGGAGTAACAACTAGTCAGCAGCAGCTAAGAAGCTGGCTGCTCTTTAAAATGCAAATACAAAGTGCAGTGAAACAACTCTACATACAGCAGGGACCCACTAAAGCCCAATAACCTGTCAAAACAACAACAAAATGGCCAGGTGGCGATGACAGTTGAGGCACCGGATGCCGCACCTCGCTCCACACCAGCGACCTGGGTTCGGGAATGGACTTGGGCTGCCGGGGGTTGGCAGGGAAGGAGAGGGATTGAGCATCTGAGGGACTGGTCTCCCTTTCAGGGAAGGGGGCACTCCATTTGTCGGCGTGCTTCTTGCCCCTAGCAGAGGCTGGGGGTGGTGCAACAATGCTGAGCACAGAGAGGCTGAGATGGGGTAGGCACCGGGAGGAGCATGTATGGATGTGTGCATGCTCTCTTCACTGGCATCATTGCACACCCCACTCACGCAGGGAGAAAATGGAAAAATGGCATCCCAGGTCATGGCGACTTGATGGCCATCCAACGGGCGCCCTGGCTTAGGGGGCATTGCCGGAACTGGATCTGGACTTGGTGGAGAGATAGAGGGGACTCCCCACCACCCTGCTGTTGGAAACAAGCCAAGGGAAAAGATGGGGAGGGCCCTTTAGGAGCCGGGACTAACTGGATGGTGGCTGGAGCAGGGGATGCGCAGATGGAGTGGCCAACCGGGAGCCAGGTAAGAGAAAAAAGATAAAACAAAAAAAAAACAACAACAAAATATACTAAGTCCCTGAAAGTAACAAGTTGAAGCAGGGCAGTAAAACAGTATGCAGTATGGAAAAATAAGCAGCAGTAATACTTGTTACTTAGAAAAAGAACTGTGAGTCTAAAATACAGTATAGGTAGGGCCTCTTAAACACCCCACAGAAGCCAGACAGTACCCTTTTGCAAACAGAGCTAACCATTGATATATGTTAGTTTACTAGTAGTTGCAGAATCTGTGAGACTAAAAATAGTTTAAGGGAGGACCCCTAGAAATGCCTCCTATATGGTATACCAGAACTGAGATGTATCCATAGTTTAAATTTAAAGCTAAACAAAACTCATGCATATTAAAAAAAATTTACTGATACAGTTTCTGAACTTGTTTTGGCTTTCAGCATGTACACTAATGTGTTTTTTAAAAAATTGTTTTCATCTTGCTGTGAGGACTTTAATATTTAGTCTGTCCGATTCCTACAGTGGCAGACAACAAACATTTTGTCCTATGGACCCAACCGACCATGCTCCACACTCTGGCTTCCTATGGGTCCAGAAACTCACCAAGCGACCACCTGTGCCTGGCCTGCTCCATGACTTCGTGGGAAGTCTGACTTACTCACAACGCCACCACAGTCAGAGCGAGCCCAGCAGGGCCATCAGCAGTAGATTGATGATGATCAATCACCTTGGCTCTTCAAGTTCAGGCCCCCAGGCCCCACAGCCCACGAGCCCTCAACCAGCCAGACAAGCCAGTCTACCACACAGCAGACACACAGACAGACTGAGTAGTCTGTGAGAGACCATCCTCCTCCTCCTTCCTACTGCTCACTTCCCAGACCTAGTGGGCCTTTCATACACATCCCATACAGCACTTTGCTCACTATAGTAACCTGTTGCCAGTTTGGTCAGGTGTCTGGTGATGATTCGGTCATCATAGTCGGGTGGCTCCATGGCTCAGGCTGCCACTGCTGCACTACTCAGTGGTGGTGTCAGTATTCTTTTGGAGCTGTGTGCTCCCTTCTCCCAACCCACACGGTTGGTCCCCAACCCAGACCCACATCCCCACTCCAGTACTCCATGTAGTGGAACTAGTGCACCTACCACTCCTCCTCCTCCTCACTGACTCTGAAGACCTTACCAAGACTGAGTGAGAGTCTCCTGACAGGTCTGGTCAATGGGGTCAAGGGCTGATCCTGACCGCAACAAGGACACTGACTTGCTCCCTTCACACAATTGCTGCCTGGCTTTGCTGGAGGACTGACTGGGACCTGCACAGCCACACACTAGTCTCTCTCCGGGCACCAGACACATTAGGACAGTGGACACAGTTAACTTATTTTTAAATTAAAGGCCGAACTGCCAAACTTCATCCATGCAGAAAAATGCTGCTCTCTTCATTGCCCACACACCATCACAGATGCTGCCTCTCCTGACAGTCTCCTCTCCTACCTAGGCATGCTCTCCCCACCACCTAGTGCAGCCAGTCACAGACACTCTCAAGCTCCTGTCTCCTCCTCCTTCTGTCTCTCCTAATTGGTGGATGCTTCATGTCCAGGAGCCAGGGGTGAATTTCATTGGCTGTAAGAATCAGTGCCGGAGATTGAGGACTGTTAGATATTTGCAGCATCCCTGGTCCCCCTCCTCTCCCCTGCCAGGAAAGAAAATAGAGAAAACACACTGCTGTGCGCCACAAAAACAAACCTGGATGGGTCACAGAACCGTCAACAGCAATGGATTTCAACTCCACTATTTTATGACTGCAATCCAATGCAATTGCAACTGCATTGAATTGCAACTGACTATTTCAACTGCCGACGACTGCTCCGCGGTCTACCTCTCACTCCCATCTCTTAGGTCCAGATGCCACAAGCACTCTGCCTGGTTTATAGCCAAATTCTGGTTTGGTTCACTGCCTCCTTACCTCAGCTCCACCCTACCTGCATCCACCCAACCCCCTTACCCACTATGCAACATCAAACCACAACTCTTATTCCTCCCCCACCAGTCGACCACATCTGGACAATCAGCCTTCTCTTATTGCTGTCCCAAGTTGTGGAATACCCTCCATCCAAAATGCCTATCACTCCAAGCCCTTTCCTCCCTCCTATATAACTTCACCTCCCCTTCATGCTCTTACCCCTAACTTCTCCTAAAACTGCTGCACCCCTGGCAAACTGCGGATAGCTGTCCTCCTAGATGATCTGCTAGGGTAATCCTACATTCTCATGTACTCCACTAATGTCATTATTATCTGTGTTAATGCACGGTATTATCCTGTTTCAATGGTGTATTACTGAAATGTTGTAAATACTGCATATTGTAAACTGTCTCACTGTAAATCCTAATGATGTGTGTACTAAAATATGTAACTGCTACCTCCTATACTGTAAAAACATTGTGGTTTCCTTTCATTATTGCAACTGATATTCCCCATTCCCCCTAACCCCCAGGTCGCATCTGGAAACGAGCAATTTTGCTCAGTATGCCATCCTGGTGGAACATTTAAATAAGTAAATAAAATATGACTGAACTCACTATAAAAGGTACAATCATACTTTCCTAGCCTTTTCTGGCTTCACTAAAGAAGTGGAGAAACCACAGCAAGCTTTTGTCTCGGGTCAAAGGAAAACTACTGCCACAGCAACAAAGTCAACCTAAGCTCGGGCTCCAGAGTCCTATGTACAGGCTGGGACTCTGGTAAAGCGGAGGACAGGTGTCAGTCACCTTACAAGACTTGCCCAAAGAGAACAGGTATTAGAGCCCTTGATCTAGTCTCGGCCCAGCAAGGAGCACCAGCCATGTGTTGGAGGGTCCTAGATCTCAGTGAGCTATTGCTGCATGTAGGTTTGTGCAGCAGCATTTTGTTCAGTGACATCAGCAGCATCAGCATGTGGTGTTCCAATCATAGAGGACTGGTTGTTGTGCACAAGTGTCGGCCATACTGCCTGGAGTCAGAATAGCACTACAAACACCGCTGAGGCATTACAGAAGAGCAAGGCAAGGTAAATGTAGTCCTGTCCTTGCACTACCTCATCTTTTCCCACAGCCCCCTCTACTTACCACATCCTCCCCAAAACATCTTCAATTCCCATATAAATATTTTAAAATATTTATGAAAAGTCATAACGTGTTTAAATCATGGTCATTTTCTTCACTATACATTTTCAAAGTCCTCAGTCAGCATGTATTTTTTTTCACAGTTTTTATATGTTGTATTTGTTGCTTTCACAGTTCTTTTTATGTTGTCTTGCATATGAGCAAGCAACATCTTGTGACAGTAGCAGAAATGCAGAGGTGTGTCAGTGTTGGCGAATGCAGAGCATGCTTTAGTAGGTGCGTCCCTCATTCCTCAATTAGCCAGCATGCTAGCACTGACACAAATATTATGTAAAGTGCCACCAACTTGAAAAAAATGTGGCGCTGCAAACAGAGACAAGCTCGTCATGCTGCGGTACAGATGACAAACCTCCCCTATGTGCCTTTCCTGGTGAAACTTTTCAATAAACATGGTGGCAGCACACAATCCCGAAAGAAAGCCGACATCAGGGGTGCAATCCCAATGTCAGCATGTCCGCCACCCCCACCACTTTATGTGACACACTGGGAGCCCACCCCAGTGTGCCGCCGCTCATAGAAAACCAACCGTGTTGGCCTGCCCCTGCCCCACCATTGTGTGGCACACTGGGAGCCCACCCCAGTGGGCTCAACATTTGTTTTATTTCACTTGTAAAGAAAGAAAATGGTCCGTGACATTTTATTTTCTGTACCTGAAAAAGGAAATGGTCTCTTGTTGTCAGCAGCACCGCTCCCCAACCGCACCCACCCTCTGCAAACCCCACCTCCCCACACCCCTCACCTCATACTTACCTCTTGAGGTCTGCGCTGTGATCTTCGATGGAGCAGGAACATGTCTGGACTCTTCAAAGTCGAACTGCAAAATGAAGAAATGATGGTAAGCTGCATAATGGCATCAGTGGGGGAGGGGGTTCAACTGAAGTGGATATCTCAGCCATTTTTTTTAATTTTGACATGGGGTTCTAGGGATCCCAATTCATGAACACATGCACTGTCATCTTGTTATTTGGCCCCAAAAGGTCATTTTGTGGTCACTGCGTGGAATCATCTTTCAGAACTGATTAACAACGGAGTCCCAAAAAGCCTATGTTGCAAATCTGGTGAAAAAATTCCAAAAAATGACTGTGTTATGAGCGTGCATTGTGAAGTTTCCACGCACACTCGCAACTTCAACAATTTTTCATGTTTTCACTCCAGATTTTCAGCATCGTCATTTTTTACAGCTTCTCATGAACAGTACAGCTGTCATTTTTCACATCCTGCCCAAAATGTGTTTTTGCACTTGTGGCGCCAAATGGCTCAGTCGCTGTGCAAAATTATCTTTCAGCTAACATACTGATAGTGCCACTGACCATGAGTTGGGGTTACAAAAATCCCATGTTAAAAATTTGGAGTGACAATGCCAGCACACGCCTGGGGTGTTAGGGTTCTCAATCGTAGTACCCCACCCTGTAAAGTCTGACAGGTATCAGGGGTGTGACTTGGGATTGTCGGCTGCAGTGCTCACACCATTCCACCTCACCCGCACCCTGCAGCCAGTGACAGGCATCAATGTGTGCCTTGGGCTCTTCGACCCCAAAGTTTATGCCATTCTCCTATAGAGCACCCATCTCAGCATATTTTCTTATGGAATGGTGTGATCCTAAGGCCCAAGGACCACAAGGCACACGTGACACTTGTCTGTGTCTGCAGGGTAGGGTGAGGTGAAATGGCATGAGTGTTATGGCTGATGACCCAAAGGCACACCCCAATGCCTGTCAGTCTCTGCAGGGTGGGGGTAGGGTTTGCATCAGTTCAATACTTCACTGCCATTTCTATTATGCATCGCTCTAACTCCTGCACTACCAATGCCAATGCCAGCAAGACAACATTTGGCATTGACAAATGCTTGTTTAAATATGGATTCCAGTGTTGTAAACTGTAATCCACATGTGGTCTAATATAAGCTTTTTATATGGGTAGAAGTTCTGATCCTGATCTAAAAAACAAAGACCTTCACATACAATTAATTAGGTAACCAGTTTTGTTTTTACGGTAGGCACCGTTCTTGAGATAATTACTAACTAGAATGCCAAGGTCCCTTTCTCTATTTACAACTTTCAACTTTACTCCATGAATAAAATAATCCTGCATCCCATGGTTCCTACCAAAGTGCAGGACAACATATTTATCAAGACTGAATTGCATCTTGTTATTTTCGACCCATTTCACTATATCCCCTAAATCATTCTTCATACACTTTATAGTCATCTCTGTGTCTACAGTGCCCCCAACATTGTGTCATCTGCAAATTTCATCAGTCTGTTCCCAGACTGAATTCAGAGATCCATAATAAATATATTGAACAACAAGGGTCCAAGGACAGAACCCTGCGGCACCCCACTAGCCACCACACCCTCTGGGGACGAATATCCATTAAATCTTACTACCTGCCTTCTGTCAGCAAACCAATTCTGAATCTGTTTTACTAATAGCATGTCTACACCTAAAAGGAGAAGCTTGGACACCAAGATGTTGTATGACTGGGGCAGTGTTCGTGTACCTAACCAAGGCTTTTGATTTGATTGATCACAGTTTGGCTTGTACAAAATTGAAAGATCTGGGATTTTCTGATGTCGCTGTTTCTTGGTTCTATAATTATCTGAGTAACAGGTGTCAATTTGTTCAAGTAGGTTCTGTGGTTTCTGATGTTTTGCCAGTTAGTTGTGGTGTGCCTCAGGGGTCCATTTTGGGACCCCTGTTATTTTCTATTTTTATTAATCAGCTTCCTGGAGTTTGTAAGTTTAGTGAATCATTGCTTCATGCAGATGATCTTGTAATTTGTGCTCAGTCAGATTCTGTGTCTGAACTTTCTTGTTCCCTTGAAAAGGATTTTGGTGCCATTTGTTCTTGGCTTACTTTAAATGCTATGGTTTTGAACTCGGCTAAAACAAAAGTTATGTTATTTGGCATGCATTTTGTGTTGGTGGACACCCCGGAACTGATGATATCTGATTTTTGGGGTGGTCTGCTTGAACAAGTGTCTCAGTTTAAGTATTTGGGCACACTAATGGATCCCAGTTTGACCTTTTCACCTCAGATTCAGTCAATGGTCAAGAAGGTAAATCAAAGAATAGGGGCATTATACAAATTCGAGTCAGTCTTCTCACAAGCAACTAGATTAGCAATTGCTGTTGGTTCTCTTCTTCCATATTTTGATTACAGTTCTTATTTATATTATAACATAGGTACAAAAGAAATGCAAGCACTAACTGTGGCCTATAATAATATTTGTAGCTTTATTTTAGGAGCCCCCAATAGGACACATCGGTGTAATCTTTATTCTCTGTTGGGGTGGTTTTCCTCTAGTTGCAGAATAGAATATTTTGTTGGCTGTCTGATGTATAAATGTTTTCACTTTGGCTCCCTTTTCCCTCTTTCTGATCTTGTTGTAATGAGAGAATTGCTTTCCAGCCTGAGGTCAGCTGATGGGCCCCTATATTTTGTCCCCCGGTCTTGGCTTAGATTAAGCTCTAGAGCTTTTTCAATAGCAGCACCCTTGTATTGGAATTCACTTCCACTTGATGTTAGGATTGCTCTCTGTTTTAACTTTTAAACAAAGGTTAAAAGTTATTTATTACATAAATCTGCTTGTAATTGTAATTTGTAATTTGTTTTTTTTTTTGGTTTTGTATTGCTGTTGATTGTATTTGTGTATTTTTGTATGTTTTTTTGTCTAGGTTGGGCCTGAAAAGGGACCTTTGGTCCAATGCCTTTACCCGGTTACCAAAGAATAAATGAAATGAAATGAAAAAAATGCCTTTCTGAAATCAAGAAGTACAGTATAACATCTACCTCTCTGCCCTGTTCCAAATTCTGCCCAACATAGTCATAAAAACTGATCAAGTTGGTATTACATGACCTGTTTCTAGTAAAACCATACTGGTTGGAATCAGCTTGGCCTTTCACTAAGAATCTTACTCACTTCATCCTTTATAATGCTCCCAATAATCTTTTCAACAATGGATGGCAGACTTATTGGTCTGTAGTTTGCAGGATTAGCTTTACTGCCTTTTTTGTATATAGGGATCACTACAGCTCTCCTCCAGTCATGTGGGATAGAGGCTTCTAGTAAGGACCTGTTACCTATGGGGCCTATGTACAAATGTGCAGAGTGTCTATGTGCTGCGTATCTGCAGCGCATAGTCACTTCACACTCATTGCACCCCTGTGCAGGATGTATGACCTGGGGCATTAGGGTTGCCACCTGTCAGGTTTTTTACCTGGTGATCAGGTTTTCAGGGTCCCTATCAGGTAATCTGGTTTTGCTGTGTGCTGGTCAGGTTTTTGAGCCATTTTGAGTGCTCACATACTTTTGAAACAAATGTTGTCATATTATTCATTGTTTCAGCTGCATGGCCAGCTTACAAACAAGTTCTGTTGTCAATATAACCCTTTGTTTGTGAAAGCAGTCAGCCTGGGAGGTGTAAAGTATGGCCATTAACACCATTAGCACTTACTTAACCTAATCTTTTCCACTGCATCTTGTCTTTTATTGATATAACAGATGGCCTTCTAGGAGAAACAATGCAGGATGAGTCATAAAAAGGGGTGGGGCTAGGGGCGGAACTTAGGATCCGGTTTTTGCCCCATCCAAAGGTGGCAACCCTATGGGGCATGCAACCACTATGCACCCAATCTCCTGGCTGCATTGACAGCAATGCACTGGGATAGATTGGGGGCATGCCAGCACTACATGCCATGTACCAAGGTGAATAGTGGTGTGCACTGGGGGTGTAGAAGAGCACCCATTATGCCAGGGGAACCCACCCATAAGTTCCCTACATGCTCTGCCCTGCACTCACAACCACCTCAGTGCCATTACCCTACCTGACTCTGGCCCAGACACAATGCAACCCCATCCCTGACAGCTTGTAGGCACCCCCACATACAGTGCAGCCCCATCCCCCCACCACCCATATTGCAGCCCTATCTCTGATTGCATGAACACCACACACACACACACACACACACACACACACACACACACACACAACAGCCTGCAAGCACCTGCGTCAATGCCCCATCCCCAAGAAGGATGTCGCCCCCATCCCATCACAGGGCATCCCTGACCCCAGTACTGCAGGCCACTCAGCAGAGCCCCATCCCCAAGGTGGTACCCAGCGATTACCCCACCAACACACCCTGTTGCCCCATCCAACTGATGTCATTGTAGCCCCCAACCCCAACACAGTGCGCCCCTGACAATCCAGGTCCCTCATTGTCCCTCCTGTCTAGTGTCCTTGTCTCCCATTGGAGTGGGATGTGCCACCCAATCCCTCTGGCACTCATACATTGAACCCCCACCCTGTGGTGTCCAGATGCCCCCAACCTAGCAACACAGACACCCCCATCCCCCATACTTGCCTGTAGGTACTGCTACCATGGATGGCCAGTGGCACAGTCCTCCACATCCCTCCTCAGCCGCTGGGGTTCTATGTCATAATAGTAAATGAGAAATGGCAATCACTATTATGGTGAGTGTATATCACCGAAAAGCAAACTGGTGATATACACTTACCGGCAAACAAACACCTGACAACCTAAAGTGTTTTTGCTTTGGTCCTCTGCACCACTCTAAATTAGGATTCCTAACTCCGGGGGGGAGGGGTGCACTTCAGGGAAGGGTACAAATTCGTCTGCAAAAAAAAAAATTACATCTAAGAGCCGCAAGCAGTGCAAAGTTCAGCCCCTCCCATCCCAGGCCCCAACCCTGTACCAGCTGAGCCAGAGCCAGCCTTCCTCACCACCACACCATATGGCTGGCCTGGTGGTGTCAGGGAAAACTCCCTTACATAACCCTCTTCTATCTCCCTCCCTTTCCCCTCACCATTCCCTCTTTCCAGTTGCTTTAACCTATCCTCACAGTAGAACCACTCGCTACCCTTGTCGGTCGCCCATCCCAATAGCGCCGAATATGGAGTGGCCATTTTGATGGTCCCCCATATTTGGTTGTTACTATCACTGGATATCAGCCTTCAGGCCATCCAAGTGCTGCTGGGAGACACATTGTTATTTATAGACAGTGTGCTCCCAGCATCACTTGGATGGCGGTATTCTAGGAGGTGGTGGAATACTGTGCTGTTTGGCCATCCAGGGCAGCATACCGACAAGTAGGGTATGGGGATGGGGTGGCCAGTGCTGCCTGGCAGGGGGAAGGGGGTAGTGCAGATGACCAATGGGAAGCTGGATGGGCTGTAGTTGGGGGTGTGGTCCTCTGTGTGTGTGTGGCAGGGGAACTGTTACAGCACTGGGGATGGGGACTACATATGGTGGGGTACAGTACTTAAAAGGGCATGTGGTGTGTGTGCATGGGGCCTGCATTCACAGGGCCACTGATCCTCCATGAGGTGGGGTGTCTGCAATTGTGGGTGGCGCCTCTGCAGAGTGCTCGTTGGGGCATTGACTTCACTGGGGACTGAGCACACATGTGGTGGTGGGGGTGTCTGCCACTTCTGCACTGGGGCATGGCTGCATAGGTCTGGGTGCCTGTTGCTGGTTGCTGTTCACCCACCCGGACCACAAGTGATCCAATGTTGGACCCAGGCCACACATTCAATTGGATGCCCGTCTGGGTCCGCAGCTCCACCACTGGCCAACCTGCGGAGTCCTGCACACTGGGGGGGCAGGGTCATGGACAGGTGCCCCATGGGTGTTTGTAGTAGTGCATACCATGCACCTGTACCTGCCCTGGGCTGCAGAGCTATGCAGGTGGGATACATGCTTCTGGCACGTATTTTCTGCTGCATCGTGCATAAGCCCTTATGTTCATAATTATCAGTGCCAAGACGCCCACTAACTCTCTCAAGAGTTTCTGATAGAGACCATCTGGCCCTGCAGATTTATTAACAGTAAGTTCTGCAAACTTCTTATAAACCTTCTCCATTGTAATTATTCTCTCTGATGTCTTGACCAGATACAGAATCTGAGAGAATGGCACAGTGTTCTTGGGGTAAATACAGAGCAGAAGTATTTATTGAACTCCATTGCCATATCCTCTGGTGTATTATAGGTTTCTTGGTTTATTATAAGGGGCCCAATGACATGATCATATCCTTTCTTATCATTAATATATGGTAAATCCTTTTAAATCCTTCTTGCTGATAGCTAACCTGAATTCAGCACCAGCCCTGGCTTTTGTCATTTTGGTTTTTAGTTGTTTTAATGCCAGTCTATAATTATCGATGTTACAGGTAACTGAGTTCTTCTTCATTTTGTTATACCTGTCCCTTTATTTTAAACCAATTTACGGACCCTAGTATTAAACTATATATGTTTCTTACCCCTCTTATTGTACACCTGCCTGGCTGGCACTTACTTGGCCTCAAGTGCTGTTATTATATTAATAAAGAGATCCCAAGAACCTTCAGTGTCCAGATTTACAGACAGGCTTTCCCAGTCCATTTTTCATAACTGCTTTCATAGCTGTAATATTTGCTCTGTTGTAGATTTTAAAGTAATCTTCTCCCTGGTAAACCTCTTGACTTTTATAAATTTCGATTATAACATGGGCTTGGAGCAGGGACACAAGTGATTCGTGCAGGGCATTCACAGGGCTATATATTACTTCCCCATAGACACACAGCAAGTGGAAGTGGTGATCAGTCCCTGGAAAGGAATTAATCAGCCATCCTGATCTTCTTATGCCGTAGCCTAATAATTATTTTAGGCAGCCATTGTTATTCTAACTAAGCTAGCATCCCCCACAGTGTGTCTTCCCAGCCAGCCACCCACCCACCTGTGGAAGAGTCACAGCCTAGCTACTGCCCACCTACCCACCCGGTGGAAGTTTGAGCTCCTAGCCTATCTATGTAACACAGGACAAAGCTAGTTTTAAAAGACTTGCCTGCGCACGGTGAGGAATTTTTCGCAGGTCCTGCTGTTGCTTAGCATGACTGGTCACCATGTGACTTTCTGAGCTGCTTCATGATGTGAAGCGCTATCCCGATGAAGATAGAGTGAAGAGGCGGAGCCCCCCACCACACACACACACACACACGCTGTCTTGCAGTCCCGTGTCCACAGCCATGTCGGCTCCAGTACTGCTTTTTATAACTGGACTGCTGAAGAGCTGTTTCCTGAGGAAGAGAGAGAGAGAGAGACAGCCGAGCACCCCCCCCGCCCTCCTAGACAGTGTCCTGTGCTTCTATGTCCACTGCCCTGTTGTCTCCACAACCAATTTTTTTACCTGGACTGGTAATGTGTTTACTCGCGTCAGTATAGTACGCATAATTACCAGGAAGCTAAGAGGTGCGATTCGCTGTGACAGCAGGTGTACACGCTGCTACCGTTGTGTTGCCCTGTTTACCACAAAGTTCTCTAAAAAGCACTGTTTTCTTGTAGCAGAACACATATGGATGTGGTACTGTGACCAAAAGTAGTGAAGAACACTAAGTAGTCCCCACATTTTTTCCTGTAACCACAAGTTTTGGTCCATTTCTGCCCACATATGTGGCCCATAAGGAGCAAGATAATAATTCCACTTCCAGGATGTGTTTATTGGGGATTAATCAAGACCTGGGTGCTGTGAAGACACTCAGTCTGCAGCCTCATGCCTCACAACGCACCCCAGGGTGTTGATTAATTCCAACAAACGACACCCTGTTGTGGGTTATTGCTTACATATTATAAATGTTATGATCACTGTTATTCGGGGAGGTGGTGGTGGGGGTAATACTGATATTTAATGTATCAGAGCTGTTATTAGTCAGGAGTATATCCAGCATATTCTGCCCCCTAGTTGGTAAGTGCATGCACTGTTCTAGATTGGAGCATAGCAGCCCTAAATATACTTTATTTTCAGTGGAACATGTTACTTTATTGCATGCCCAGTCTATATCTGGTAAGTTAAAATCGCCCGTAATCAGAATATCATTAAGAGCCATATCTGTTATATGCTCAATAAATTGTTCTGTTTCCCTAGTGGGGCTGTCCAGTGGCCTGTAAAATATGGTTACCCTGAATTTCTTGCCTTTGAGTCCTGTCAGGTCTACCCATGGTATTTCAACGTGGTTAGTACAATTAGGGTTAATATCAGTGCTGGAACATTTTATGCCACTTTTGACATAAAGTGCAATACCTCCTTCCCTGCACCTCTCCCTGTCCTTTCTAAACAGTTGATAAACAGATTTCTCTGTTGCAGTCACTAGCTTTGCTCCACCATGTTGAGGTGATACCGATGATATCAATATCTTCTTTGTTGATGAAACACTGCAGTTCTGCTAATTTATCCCTATTAAGGCTCCTGGCATTTAGATACATGACCCTAGACCCTGTAACTACCTTCTTGTTACCTGTAGATGGATAATTGTTTATTGTTAGCTCTGCAGCTGGTCTCTTCACCCTCTACCTGGTCACTTTAGATGTAGATCAGTTTCCTTCTTAAGTTGCATTCCCAGTTGTCTGCTACCCTTAAAACGTAAGTGGAGCCTGTCTCCACAGTTGTAGGTTAGGTTTATTCCAGAAATGATCCCAGTGTCCTTTGTCCAGGTTCGTAACCATGAGTTTGTCTAGGCAATCATACTAACATACTATTTGCCAGCAGATTAGGCCTTACGGTCTATCGAGTCTGCTCGAATCTCAGATCCTTAGTTGGGTGCCGAGGCCCTCCCATCCCTTGTGCTCCAGAAACCCCTATCATCCATTCCCACCATCCTTCTTTGTTACTGGTTGATGCCCTGGGAATGGACAGGATTTCAGAAAACACTGTTTCAAACCCTTTGCTTGTAAGCTTGTCTGCTAGATTTGAGAAATCTACTTCTATCTCCATCTGAGTTTTCCTTCCTATATCATTTACCCCTACATGGATTATAGTTATAGGCTTGTCCTCTGCACCCTTGAATATATTATCTGCCATTACTGTAAGGTAATAGGCACAAGTTGCTGGGAAGAAACTCACCATTCTGGTTTCCTTGTTATTATTACAAATGTATTTATTGGTGGATTTAATAATCAAATTACCCAGTACAATGAATTGTCTAGGGTTTAGTTGAGTGTTAAATATGGGCACCTCCTCTGGTGGGGTGGTGCTTGTGTCCACTGGGTGTGGAATACCCTTGTTAGTATTGGTGTCTGAGAGAGTTGAGAATCTATTAGTGAGTAATATAGGCAGCACCTCCTCATTACATAGCACAGAGAATGATAGGTCCATGTCCATATTAATCCATACATCAATGACTCCCCCTTCCTTTGCTGTTTCACCATGATTATGCTGCATAACAGGTGTTTCCTGCATATTAGTTTCAGTTGTTTATAGTGAGCTTCTACCCCTTTTCATCCTCTTAACAAAGGTAAACAGACTCCAGTCCCCTTCCTCTAGCTCCTCACTCTCACTCGAGTGCTTCCTTTTAGCACTATTATCTACAGAGCCTTGAAAACCAGAAGGATCTCATATTTTATTTAAGGTAGTCAGAATTCTAAGCTTAGTGTCGCTTCCTTCTGGCTTTGTTCAAGGATGTCTAGTTTGGTGCACAAATTGTGGCACTTGTTATGCAGTTCCAGATTTTGTGTTAATTTTGCACATACAAAATCATTATGTTGTTTTGCCATCTACTAGCATGTACAAATGGAAACTTTCACATTGAATACCCAGTTCACGGTATACACCACTGATGCTGAAACTTTGACATCTACCGACACTACAAGAACTACAGTGCCAGGTCACTGTGGTGTCAGTGCTGGACAACGGTACTCTATTCGAGGGGTCTTACACATCGTCCCCTAATCAGCTCCAACTCAGAGTTGATAATCTTTAGTAGGGGGCGTGCGAAGTGCACAACACTCCCATGTGGGGGGTTCAGGGTGAGGCCCCCTGAAGAAAACATGTTGGGGAGTTAGAAACTATATGCCAACCACAAAACATGGTCAACATGTTAATTTCACTGTCCAGCCATTTGACAAACATTGTTTCAATGACCAGTCATAGATCCCCAGTTCACCATCCGATGTAGGTATAGTTGCTTCCATAATTTTCTGCTCATGGGGATGAAATAGCTTCTTTAACAATTTACAGACCTGGTAGGTGGTAGCAAATTGTAAAAATGTAACTTAGAGTATCTCCAATTGATAAACTATTGCTCCACCAAACATAAGGTGCCCTATAGTGGTCTCACCACTCCGCCACCCTTGGCGAACACAGCAGACACATGCAGACTTGCATGTCTCTGAATGTGTCTCCATGCATGCTTGCCTGCTCAAGCTCACCCTGCTTGCTAAATAGTTGAGTTTATATGAGGTCACAATAGGTAAGTGGTTCACAGTCACATGACCACTCTCATTTACAGCTGACTGCAACTGAAGATGTTTAAAAGTTAAAATAACCCATCAGATTATGTGACGAAAGTAGAAAGTGCTATGCAAAATGGCAAGTGCAATAAAATTTTTTAATTTAAAACACAATGTTGTGATGTCAGTAACAGCAGTTCAGTAGTTCACTTAGCCAGAGAGCGAACTACAACTCCCTATATCCCTGCTGTGCTTGGAGCAATGGCAGTACTCAGCTCAGCACCAGGAACAAATATCTGTTGCCCATTCAAATGCTACAAAAAGAGTGGACGATGGTGGGGCAATATATGTGGTCTACCTAGACTTTAGTAAGGCCTTCGACTCGGTTCCACACAGAAAGCTGGTAAAGAAGCTTGACCACACTGGGGTTGCTCCAGACATAGTCAGATGGGTACAAAACTAGAAACTAGAAGAATGGTCTGGAGTGCATCAGCTGCGATTTAATGTCAAAAAGTACAAGGCCATGCATGCAGGAAAAAAAATCTAAGAAAGGAGTATTATGTAGGAGGCGAAAGACTGGTGGTCTCAAACCAGGAATGAGATCTGGGAATCAGAAGCTCAGACGACTTGAAGGTTAGTAAGCAGTATGAGAAGGCAACATTGAAGGACAACAGAATTCTGGGCTGCATTGGGAGGGGAATCATGAGCAGGAGGAGAGAGATGGTACTACCAATTTATAGATCACTGGTCAGGCCTCACCTGGAATATGGAGTCCAATTCTGGAGGCCTCACCTCAGGAGGGACATTGACCATATGGAAACAGTACAGAGAAAGGTGACAAAAATGATTCAAGGTCTGCAGTACATGTTCTACAAGGAAATACTTAGAGAACTGAATATGTACTCCTTGGAGCAGAGATGAGAGAGGGGACCTAACTGAAACATTCAAGTACATAAAAGGCATCAACAAAGTACAGGCACAGGAACTTTTTCACTTCAAGAAGGGCTCCATGACCAGGAGACATGACCTCAGGCTGCAAGGAGAGAGGTTCTCTACCAACACTAGGAAGTTTTTCTTCACAGAAAGAGTGGTGGATGCTTGGAACCGCCAACCCCAAGAGGTTGTGAGGGTTAAAACTGTGGGGGATTAAAGAATGCATGGGATAGACACATGGAAGCCCTGACTACAGTGGGCAATTAGAGTGTCAAACTAGATCTAAAACAAATGGGCAAACTAGATGGACCTAGTGGTCTCCTTCTGCCATCAACTTCTATGTTTCCGTGTTTCAAAATATAGAAACAAACACAAGTGTAGCACCCAAGTCAGTGCTCTCAGCAATATCTCTCAGTAAAATGCTTTTCCACCACTCTATCCTTCATATATCAACTGTTGGAACTGGGGGTAATACAGCCCATACAACTGTTGCCCCCCCTCTTCTTTTTTTCTCCCAATCTTTACCTATATATCACAGCCCCAATGGATTGAATCCAACATCTATACAATTGGTTACGGCCCCTCCCACCACATATATATAAAAGACATAAAAGAGCTGACTGACTCCCTTGAAAAGTGGCTGTTCCTCATAACCACCTTGGCTCTAATCATGGATCACTCCAAATAAAGGTGCACTGAATCTAACCTACAGACAGGTGTCTCTAGTGGTGTAATTCTTGACTGAGGTTACCCGAGGACATCTCTCTCACTAAGTCAATTCAGTTAACTGAGGTTCAGTGCGGGCATCCAGAGAGATATTCAAATACTTTAAAAACTCTTCAGCCACTGCTTGTACAAGAAGGGTCAGATCTTTTGGTTTTTGGCTGCTGAAACTGACTGCTGTCAAGGCTCACATATAAAAGGTGATCTGTTGTTCTGGCTAACTGTTCTTGAAGATATACAGTGAAGCCCACCAGGATGAAGTGCAGCACTGCAGAATTCTGCAGTAGAGTTACTGCAGCAAACAATGCAGTTTCAATGGGAGTTAATCCCTTTTGTCATGCAGTAAACCTGTGACATTGCGCTTCATCTTGGCAGGCTTCCCTGTAGGAACACACAAAACTGTCAGCAGATGCATGCCATATGGTCTGTCAATTCTGCTCTAGTGTGCAGCTAGCAATCCCTTGCACTACAGTGTCACCTCCTTCCCCTCCCCTGTCATGGTGACCCTCCCCCTCACTTTGTCTCACCCCCTTTTACATACCTCTCAACCTTTTATTACTCAAATGTGTGACAAGATATGTGACATGACAAAATGTGTGACGCATCATCAAACATGACATTGCAAGCTCAGAATACTGTGGAAATAAGTGCACTAATGTTTGTAATGTTTGCTGATAACCTAGCATGTTACATTATTATATATTTCTGCTTACAAGTCTCAGTATTCAGTGTGGAATGTCACTTTCTTAATGTGGAACAGAGGGTTTCTGAGGGATAAAATGAGTGATGTACCTTGTAATGTGTGACAATTGAGAGGTATGCCCTTTTAAAACTGCCCACCGACTTACAGGGCACCACCTCCTTGGGCAGCGTGTTCCACATAAACACCACCCTTTCCATAAAAATGTGCCTCCTCCTTTCTCTCCTGCATCTTCCTCCCTCCAATCTCAGACAGTACCCCACTGTGTCCTTCCCCCCAAACCAGTCTTGTTTATACCCTTCATGTATTTAAAGGTTTCATTCGTATCTCCTCCATCCCTACTCTCCTCCAGAGAGTACATATTAAGCTCCCTCAGCCTCCCCTCCTAGGGTTTGTCTTCCAATCCCATGATCATTCTTGTTGCTCTCCACTGGACCCCCCTCCAGTAATCTAACATCTTTCTTCAAGTATGAGCACCAATACTGCATGCAGTACTCCAGGTGTGACCTCACCAACCATCTGTACAGAGGCAGGATCACCTCCTTATATTGTTGGGAAGAACTACTTCGAATTGTCTGTGCTCTAAAGTGTCCAGCAATGGTTGTCCTATAAACTATCAGTACTACAAATAATTGACTTTCCTTTTTGCTTTGTTTGTTTTTCTGTCCTATTTTATATTTGAACTAGAACATGATTATAATTCCCAAGTTTGTATATTTTGTTCTTTTCTTAATTGGCTAAGTGGCAGGATGAGAACAAGGAGTAACAAAAATGTTGAAGAGAAATCTCCATTCTCAGCACCACCTCACTTAAATGAGATAGGACGGGAGTCAACAGTTCACAAAATCCCTTCCAAACTTCAACACAAGCAAAAAGGGGAGAGAAAATGTTAAGATTAATAAAACAAAGGTACAGAACCACACAACAATAGTAAGACTAAAAATAACAAAAAGCTAACAACTAAAATAAACACAAACAGAAAAAAGGAGATAGGCAAACATTAATTACTGAACATCTAAAATATTAAAGATCTGTATTCAAACAGAACAACCTCAACTTCTATAATGGAGCAAGTTGAAGGTGCAGACAAAAACAAAAAAACTTAATTTGAAAGCCCTGAACATATAACCGCATTAGAAAGGTCACCACATCTAGTCTTTGATTCTTATGAAGATTCCCCTCCAGTAGAAATAATAACTTGCTAATCTCTAAAAAGGGTAATAACAATAATGGAAGTACCAAACTTCAGCATGAAGACAGAAACTGATCAGCAAATTGATAACTAGCAACAACTGCCTCAAAAAAACAGTGCCCAGATTAACACGCATAGCAGAGATAAGAAATATATCAGAAGACCTGTCACTTCTGTATAATAAAGAACTAAGGGAAAACTAAAATGAAAAAACAGAAATCATATTAGAACTCTAAGAAACTATATCTGGACTCAGGGACCTGGCAGATAGGGAGAATAATCTGGAAAAAAAAAAGAAGCGAAAGGCAGATTACATATTCACATTTTCTTGATGAAAATTTAGCTAAAGCATTAAAGAACTCCCATATAGCTAATGTTGCCATAGTGGAACAGATTGTTATTCTGCAAAATGATATCACCCCTCTTAGGGAAGTTATAGCACTTAATGCTGCCTATTTAGAGGAACTACTAGCCTAGCAAAAAAAAGGTCAAGAAAAGAAAAAGAGTACTCAGTATCCTTAGCTTATGATCTGAATTAGATACACAAAAGGAAGAAGAAATGATAAAACCCAGTAATTCTCCAGACAACTCAAATTTACCTAGTTTAAAAATCATGACAAACAAAAAACTAAAGAAACACACACAAAACAAGCATTTGTCAATGCCGAATGTTGTCTTGCTGAGATTGGCATAGGTAGCGCAGGAGTTGAACAGATGCATAATAGGAATGGCCGTGAAGTATGAAAGTGATGTCAACCCCACATCACCCTACAGTGACTGACAGGCACTGAGGTGTGCCTTTGGGCTTTGGCCATAATATTCATGGCATTTCAAGCTCACCCAACCCTACAGTGCAACAAATAATGTGTTTGTGCCATGGGGTCCCGGCCTTACGCTAATTCTATTCGGCCATAATGCCTATAGCATTTTTTCCCACCCTTTCGCAGACACTGACAAGTGCTGAGGTGTGCCTTGGCATGTTTAGCTTTACAGTCACCCCATTTTATAAGGACATACGCTGAAATGGGTGCAATATCGGAGAATATGGTGAACTGTGGGGCCGAAGAGTCCTAGGCACACCTCGATGCCTGTCAGTGGCTTGAGGGTGGGGGATGGTATGGCATGAGCATGACAGCTGTCAATGCAAAGGTACACCCCTGACACCTGTCAGTCTGTACAGGGTGGGATATTATGGTCAGGAACCCTAATACCCTGTCCATTTGTTGGTATTTGCACTACAAATTTGCAACACAGCATTTTTGTGACTGCCACCTCATAAAAGTGTTTGGGACCTCTGCTCATGAATAGAGGCACTGTGATTTTGTTAATCTGTCTCGAACAATGATTTCTCACAGCAACAGCACCATTCAGCGCCATCTGTGGGAAAACACTATTCAGGCAGGATGTGAAAAATGGCAGCTGTACCATTCATAGGTAGGTGTGAAGAGATGACAGTGTTGAAAATCTTGAGTGAAAATATTAAAATGCTCGAATTTATGAGCATACATACAAACTGTGCAATACACACTTGTAACACAGTCATTTAATAGAATTATTTCACCAAATTTTCAACATAGGCATTTTGAGACCTCTGCTCATGAATAACGTCACTATGATTTTCTTCATCTGTCCTGATCATTGATTTCCCACAGCGACCGTGCCACTGTGGGCCAGTTGAGTGAAAACAAATTTTGGGTGGGATGTGAAAAATGATGGCTGTACTGTTAATAAGGCAGTGTGCAAAACTGACAATGTTGAAAATGTTCAGTAAAAAAATATTACAAAATATCGAAGTTATGAGTGCACGTAGAAACTGCACAATGCACACTTGTAACATACTCATTTTGTGTACTTTTGTCACCAAATTTTCAACATAGGCATTTTAGGGTCTCTACTCATGAACACTGTCACTGTGATTTTCTTAATCTGTTCCAAACACTGATTTCACACAGCGATTGCGTTAATCTGCGCCAGTAGTGTGAAAACAATTTCGGACAGGATGTATAAAATGACAGCTGTACTGTTCATAAGGAAATGTGGAAAACGGCAATGTTGAAAATCTGGAGTGAAAATATTATAGATTTGTAAAGTTACGAGTGTGCGTGGAAACTGTGCAACACACTCTCATATAACAGTCATTTTTTTTATTTTAATCACCAAATTTGCAACATTGGCTTTTTGAGAGCCCATCTCATGAACATTGGGACTGTCATTTCATTAATTGGTTCCGAATGGTGATTTTTCATAGTGACCACAAAATCACCTTTCAGGATGGAATAACGCCATGAATGTGATTGAATTTGTGAAGTGGGGTCCCAATAACCCCATGTTGAAATTTGGTGCAAAAATGACCAAAAATGCCCAAAATATGTACCAACATTGAAAAAGCCCTATTTATGCCATTATACAGCTTACCAGCATTTCTTCAGTTCATGGTCGGCTTTGAAGAGTGTGGTTGTGTTCCTGATCCACCGAAGATCATCGCAACAGGCTCCAGAGGTAAGTATGGGGTGAGGGGGAGTGTGGGGAGGTGGGGCACACAGTAGGTGGGCGCAGGCTGGGGAAGGGGGGCACAGACAGCGAGAGACCATTTTCTTCTTTACTGAGTCCAAGAAAAATACACATCGCTGGATGTTTTTTCCCTTTAGCAGGTACTTTTGGCAAGCTGGGGTGGGCTCCCAGCGTGCCACCTGTGTGTTTTGTGGTGGGAAGGACTGGAGCTGAGGGGGGATTGGGCACCACCTCAGCACACAAGAAATGGGGTGGACATGCTGACAAGGATTGGGCACCCCCATCGGTGAATTAAGTTATGAGGGGGATGCCGACAGGGGCATTTGGCACCCCAATTGGCTTTATTAGGTAGTCTGCAAGGTGGCAACTGTCCCTCGGCTTCCCCATTGCTGCTGCCATGTTGCTTGACACAGGCACCTGCAGTAATTGGCTGCTGCAATCAAGGACTGCTTCGTGGCACTCCCTGATTGCCATGGATAATTTCTTTCAAGGTGGTGGCACATTTTCTCAACTGCTGTCATAGACAACATGCTATGCCATTGGAACCACAGATCCACTCTACAAAAAGCAGTAGTGCATTGGCTACAGCAGGACTGCACCTTCAAGACCTGCTTCTTGACCACTGAAGTATTAATATGTTGTCTGTGCTGTGGTAAGAAAACAACATAAAAAATTAAAAACAAGAAAGGCACAAAAAAAGAAGAAAAATGACAAGAAGGCACAAATAATAAAAGAAGTCCACATTGTTCCCCAAAAAAGACTCAAAATAAGCTTGTTGTCCCAATATATGGGAACAAAGAGGATGAAAGACCTTCAAAAGATCAAACAATTCCCTCAGATACAACCCCCCCAAGTATTACAGCCCAGTTTTGACCACTCTTCCTCAAATAGCCTGGAATAAGAACAGGCTATCATAGTTTTAAGAGGGACAGAAAAAGATCTACTAGGAAATCACAAAGTTTTGAAAATCTTGAGTCATATTATTTGTAACGATTTTGTAGGGCTGGATGTTACGAAGAATGATATCTGTGATACAATAGGAGCTACTGATTTAACATCCAAGAACCTTATTTTATTGTTTTATAAACATGCAAGAGTGGCTCAGTATGTATGGTGAAACTCGAATTATCTTTTGGAATGCAATGTGAGTATGGAATATCCAGTAATGATTTCTTCTTTAACAACAAAAGGAATTAAAATAACATCTGGTTTAGTTAAGCAATTGGCTGAATGCTTTAATTTACAAAAACTAATAATTAAAGGTAAAAATAGTGAATTTTCACTAGATATAGTCTTATCTATATTTAGAATTGTATGTTGGTACTGAAACCAAGGACGTATACGTTAGTGAGTAACATAATTAGGGGCTAGAAAAACGTTGGGAGTGACAGATGCGTGTTTGATTTTCAGAGTCCTGCACTTACAATGTTTTTGCCATCAACACTGTTCTTCTTCTTTGGGTGCCTCATGCCCAGACCTGAGGGAGATTATATTTAGTAATGGGGGTGCAGGAGGCAAAGCCCTCCCACATCAGGGAGTGTGGGAGAAAAGCCCCTGCAAAAACTAACTCTTCTCCACTGCTGTCCCTTATCACTGCAGCTGGGTTGCAGCAGAATGTGGATCCATGGTCATTGCGGGCAACGTTTCTGGCACCCTAATTTACAGTGACCAGATTCATGTTGCAACACAGTGGATGAACAAACCCAGACAAAACTTTAAACTGTACTAGCACACCTGGCTGGTAACTTACAGGGCATAGAATTTTACGAAGATGATATTGTACATGTCCATAGGGGACATAAAAGCTGGATGCAAGGTGACCAAATCAAGCTAGCTTTAAACAACAAGGTTTCAGCAGAGAACATTCTATATGCTAGTCCCAAACTTGGCAATTTGGAAATATTGATCATGGATTGTTCCAACCTGGGGGAGCACACATACGTTCCCCAGCAGCAAGGAACTGCCCACTTACAAAAGTCAGGGAAGCAAAGTGAGCAAATATGTAATGTAGAAACTACTAACAGATTATCAACCTCTTTTAGAGGAGAATGACTGACTTCCCAGTACAATAGATCCAGGCAGGAGCTCAATTTGGAATCTCACTGTATGGGACTAATGGACGAGACCATTACCTCCAGTCTGAAAAATAATTCACGAAACGTAAGTATACTCACTTGGAATGTAGCTGGCATTATGACTAAACTTGCCGACTTAGAACTTACCAAATTCTCAATAAAGTAGATATAACTAACCCTAAGGAAACTTGGCATTGAGCAGAACAACTTGATAGTATAACAATTAATGGATACTCTCTAATGCAGTCCCCAGCACAAAAATCAAATAAAAAGGGTAGAAGAATGGGAGGTTTGGCCACTTATATCAAAATAAATGACTATCTGAATGTGACTAAAGTAATAATAAAACAAAATGACCTACTTATTTTTCTAAAGATTTGGGAAGAGCCAATTATCATTGTAAACACTTATAATTCCCCTAGTAAATCTGCACTGTTTGACTAACATTTATTCAAAAACATTATTGACAACATATAGACTGTACTTAATGAATTTAAATGCATTGACACAGTGATACTGGGGGACTTGGTTCTAGTCAATAAGAATGCATTTTCAGTGTGCGGTTAAAGAGAGTACAAGCAGAACCATGTGGTAAAAAATCACTTGTGGAAAAAACAGCGAGGCACAATACCTCACAAAAACTTTCCCTGTGAAATTTCACATGTTGCACGCAGAATTTTGAGGGCAAAATTCTGCATTTTAGCTGCAGAATTTCACAGGTAAAATATGAACATTTTTCCATGAAATGCATTTTGCCTATGAAATTCCATGGGTGAAATGCAGAATTTTGCAGGCAAAATTTTGCACTTTGCAGGGAAACAGCACACAGCTCACTGGATACAATTGTTGATGCAGCAGGCTATGCCTCCTGCATCCCCCACAACTTCAGGATACGACTCTGCTGCACTCAGATTGAAGAATTGTGCTGTTTTGGCCTTGTACACATTATGTTCCATATGCTATTAGTAGTTGTGATTTTTGCTATGCAGTTATTGCCATGCGATGTTGACTGGCTACAGGGGGATCTTCAATATTAGATATGGTAGTATAGTTTTATAGGAAAACAATGAATCTACATTACAGGATCTGAACATACCTGAAAGGAAAACACAAGACAAAAAAAAAACAGATGAACAAAACCAGATTGAGCTCCTACTAGATTCTCTATAGCTTATCGGGCCGTATGCACAAATGGGCACAAGTTATGTGCCAAAGGAGACAGTCCAGGGGGGGGTATTACTAAGATCAAAGAGGATAAGGGGGAGTGTGTGGAGGAGAACCAATGAAAAGTATCTATCCTAAATAAATACTTCTGCTTAGTATTTACTGAGGAGATGGTAGGGCAGGGCCCACATCTCAGTACCATGGACACAGGAGAGGGAGGTGTGCACATGTCCCTTTACAAAAGAAAGGGTCCTATAAGAGCTTCCTAAGCTCAGGGTGGACAAGACAATAGGACCTGATGGCATACATCCCAGGGTACTAAAGGAGCTAAGGATGGAACTAGCAGAGCCATCAGCAGAACTGTTTATCGAATCTCTGAGCACAGGAGAGGTCCCAGAAGACTGGGAGAAGGGCTCATGTGATCCCACTCCACAAGAGTGGCACCAGGAGGAAGCAGGGAACTACAGACCAGTCAGTCTTACCTCAGTAGTGGGCAAGAGCACTGAGGTATGCCTTAAGGAAAGGATAGTGCAACACCTGGAAACCATAGGAGCACAGGATCCAAGACAGCATGGGTTTACAAAAGGAAGGTCCTGTCAAACTAATCTCATGGATTTCTTTGACTGGGTAACCAGAGTGGTGGATCAAGGGGGGTGCAGTTGATGTTGCTTATCTTGACTTCAGCAAAGCTTTTGATACTGTTCCACATAGAATATTGATTAATAAGCTGAGTAGGCTTGGGGTGGGTCAGAGGTTGGACAGATGGGTGGCAAACTGGTTGGTGGACAGAAAACAGAAAGTGGTGAGTTAAGGGTATACAGTCAGCATAAGAGATGCAAGTCACAAGTGGGGTACCTCAGGGATTAGTCCTGGGGCCAATCCTCTTCAACATCTTCATCAGTGACATTGTAGATGGACTGGAGGATAAGGTTTGTCTGTTTGCAGATAACACCAAGATCTGCAACAGAGTAGATGATCCAGATGGGGTGGCCAGAAGAGAAGAGATCTGGATAAACTGGCAAAATGATTGGAAGAGTGGCAACTAGAGTGCCAAGGCAGCTCCATGCCTCCTGGAAGCACCGATTGAGCTGCACCACAGACCGACCCCACAACAGAAGATCTGCACCCGGCTGAAGTCAGAGACCTGCTGCGTTCCCTCTGGCACTAAGGCAGCTCCATGTCTTCTTGAAGCACCAACTGAGCAGCACCACAGACTGTTCCCAAAACAGAAGCTCTGCCCTCAGCTGAAGGCCAAGACCTGCTCTGCTCCCTCTGGCACTAAGGCAGCTCTATGGCTCCTCAAATCACTGACTGAGTGGCTCTGCAGACTGTCCCTATGATAGAAGCCTGGCACCTGGTAAAGCCCACGACCCACTCCGCTCCCTCTGGCACTAAAGTACGTCTCACTGCTTAGTTCTATGGCTTTTGCACTCATTGACCCACAGCCCCACACTACACTAACAGGACTGGCCAATAGCACTGCTATCTCTTCCCTATTGGACAGAGGCTTCATCGGACTTGTACACTGTGGCTGAGCCGGCTCCGTGGATCTCCCTATCGGGTAAAAGCAGCCCTAGTTCCTGGTAGGTAGTGACTGGTCTTTGCAATGCTGCACACTCACTTTTTTTAAACCTTAACACTTCTGTGGAATTAATGAATTCTGAAAGTGGGGTTTTGTACTGGACTTAATATCTGCCTACCCTGAGGCTGGGCTGTTTGCAAGCCTTACTTGTACTGTTAATCTGTGCTAGGACTGAATTTTTATTAACAAGTGGATGCAGAGTTTTCTTGATGTAGTCTTGATTTAGTCCTGATTTAATTGACTTACTTGGTTCTCCAAGTAAGTGTATGAACTGATCCCTCTAAATTTACTGTAGCTTATTTTTATTTCTTTTTTTTGGTGTACTTTCCCACATACAGCTCCATCTTGTTTTATCCTGAAATTCTTGAATCACTTCTGTAAGTGAAATTACATACCCTTCCTGATTTGTTTTGTAATTAATTTTTCCTGCCTACAGCTCTACCCTGCTCTGTCTAGTGTTGGTGCATCTCTGGTTACCCCTACCTCCCTCCTCACCTTAGTTCCTATTTAATTTTCACCTCAGAGCTTCTCACCTCCTCCCACAAGTTACCCAGCCCTTGTACTCTCCAGTATTTCCACTTAATATAACCCCCCCCAACTAACCTCTTGATCTCCCCTCTCTTTCTCCTAGGCAGCTTCATACCTCCTCAAAGTGTCGACTGAGTGTTGCCACAGACCATCCCCAAAACAGAAGCTCTGTACTCAGCTGAAGGCTAAGACCCACTCCGCTCCCTCTGGCACAAAGGTACGACTAGTAGCCTAGTTCTACTGCTTTTACACTCATTGGCCCACAGCCCCACGCTGCCCTAACAGGATTGGTCAGAAGCACTGCTGCCTCTTCCCTATTGGACAGAGGCTTCATCGGACTTGGATGTGGTGGCTGAGCTAGCTCCATGGATCTCCCTACTGGGCAAAAACAGCCCAGGTGTTTGGTAAGTAGTGCCCTGTCCTTGCAATGCCGCAAACTAGATTTTTTGGCTCACCCCTGCATGCCCACCCCAGAGCTCCATTAAATGCTTATAAACCACTCCCGACTACTTTGTGGTTTGCTGGACACTTTGAACTAATCCTCAGTTATACCATCTCTGGCCCCTCTCCAGTCAGACTAACAGCTCCCAGGAATTTCCACTACATACCACAACCATGCTACACTTTACAGGTACAGGAGTAGAACTAATTTGATTAGCACTTCTGCTGCATTATGGGCCATCACCAGCCCTTACTACTTCAAGGTCCCTAATGTCCTCCAATTAATGCCCTATCCTCAGTCAACATTATACCCCTCCCCGTCTAGAGTTTTCACAGTGTCTGTGTCTCCAATTACTTGCTCTGCGATGTAAAACAGCACTAACTCCAACTTAAATCAGACAGTGATAAAAAGTACCTTTCTTGTGTAGCCCGCTGATGCAGTGCCACCTCTGTACTTTGCTGCTATTCAGGGACATTGAGGAGGAGGACTGGCAGTATAGCCTAGAGATTAGAGGAATGGAGTGTGAACAAGCTTGGTACATCCAGCAGACCAGACCTGAGTTTGAGTCTCACAACCTCCACTTGCATATACTGGCCCAGATATTCAAAAGGGTTGCGCATGGAGCAACAGTGTTGTGCCATGCACAACCCACTGATGCACCCCGACACGATATTCAAAAGGGAAAAGTGTGCCGCACAAACCCCGATGTGCCGGAGTGCATCAGTAATGTATGCAGGCACAGGTGGGGGGGGCGTGCCCATGCATAACCTGCACAGCCTGATATTCAGCCCAGGATGTGCAGAGTCAAGCATGCCAACTCCTACCAGTGCCTGCACAAAGTTAAGCCCCCCAAAAAAGGAACAAGTGATGGCCATTCACAGGTGAGCTGCCGCATTGCAGGGTGCAACAAGACAGCTTCCACCTGTGGGTGGCCACCCGAGTTCCTGCTGCACCTGGAGGTGCCTCCCCATGCCCCATCATGGGCATCCGTGTAGTGAAATCCCCCCGTCCAATATCCCTGATGGTCCAGTGGACCTCTATGTGCTCAATCATGGGCATTTGTGTAGATGAATAAGCCCCTCCTCCTATATCCCTGGTGGTCCAGTGGACCTCTATGTGCCCTGATCGGGCATCGGTATAGTACCCCATGTCCAATATCCCTGGTGGTCCAGTGGAGCGATCGCTGCCCGATGCGGGCATCTGTAACTCATAAAATCCCCATCTACCCTGGTGGTCTAGTGTGCCCCCTCTCCCCCACCCGCCCACTGGGCCCCACCGCCCTGCTCCCCCTCAGCTGGCGGGTGGCAGCACCCACCCACCTGCTGCCCATGACTCCGACTGACAGCTCGGTAGGGCTGCATGCCATTTTCACAGCATGAGCCAATGGGCATGCAGCCCATACTGTACAACACAGTCAGATATGTGAATGAATTCATTCACATATTTTGACTGAAGTAATATGGTATGGGCTGTATGCCCATTGGCTCACGCTCAGAACCATGGGCTTGCAGCCCTACTGAGCTGTCAGTATGCTGGTATGGGGTGGCAGGCAGCTGGGGTGCTGCCGCCCACCAGCTAAGGGGGGGTGCGGGGCAGTGGGACTCAGTGGACGAGTGGGGAGGGGGTTACACTAGACCACCAGGGTAGTAAGGGTATTTTATGAGTTACAGATGCCCATGATTGGGCAGCGATCAGTCCACTGGACCACCAGGATATTGGATGTGGGGGTATTATACCAATGCCCATGATCAAGCACATAGAGGTCCCCTGACTTACCCAGGGATAGGGAGGGGGGCTTGTCATCCACACAAATGCCCGCGATCAGGCACAGAGGTCCACTGGACCACCAGAGATATTGGACGGGGTTCTTTTTCTCACAAATGCCCATGATCGGGCTGTAGGGGCGTTGGCCCCGGCGACTGTTGCCTGGCAGGGCGCCAGGCGCAAGTCGTCAGGGATTGGCGCACCTGCATGCTAATGGCATGCAAATGCAGCCATAATGAGATGCAAATGGTCTCCTATGCACCTTGCATAAATTATGGCCCCATTGGCACTTCCCCTTTTGAATATTGCAGGTGCTGTGCATGGCGCAATGGCACTTGCCCTAGTGCATCTCTATGCTCCACTCTGGCCACTTGCACTGGCGCAGTGCCACTGCACCATGCACAGTGGGGGTGGCCAGGGTGCGATATTCAAAGCCGCTGCACCACAGCCTGGTGCAGTTTGAATATCTGGGCATCTGTGTGACTCTAAGCAAATCACTTAACCTCCCAGTGCTCCCAGGTCACCCCAGAAAACAGGCACTTGTGCCTAGTGGGTTTCACCCGTTACCAAAGACTGAAATAAAAATAAAAAATGAAATAAAAACCCTGGGCCGAATTCAGGCTTGCACCACTGACACTCCTGTGGAAGTGTACCAAACTCCTGAGACAGCTGCCCACTTGGACCAACACCCCAGGCCTCAAAATAGCTCACATGAATATCCAAAGCATCAGAGTAAGATGTCCAAGCTTGAAGCATGGACTCCAGCTTCATAAACCTTGACATCCTATGCATATCTGAAACCTGGCTAAAACCTGATGTCAAATCTCATGAGGTTATCCTTCCTGGATTCTCCATCTTTAGGAAGGACTGGGCTCATGAAAAACGTGGGGTGTCACGATCTATGCCAGGACTGAACTGACTGTTGATGAAATGGATGACTTGGATATCCACCCTCTGGCTGAGCATATCTTCATCACCATCACTCATGGTGGGCCCAATAAACTGGTGTTAGGATGCATTTATCTGGCAACCATACACTCGTCCTCTAAGAAGGAGATTATCGCCAGCCTGCACAACATCCCCAGACATGGCCCGCTACTTTTTTCCATCTTCATCAATACTCTCCCTGCTGACAGCCTAAACTGTCATCCCCTTCTTTATGCAGATGACTTCATTCTCTATCATAGTGACAAGTCACTTGATTTCATCCACCGTCTCACATAACTATGCCTCTGCACATCAATGGTTCCTCTCCAGTAGGCTCCTAGTCAATGAAAAAAAGACAAAGGCTATGCTCTTCAGCTCAAAACCTTTCCGTGTCAAGGTCACTAAAATCACTTCCTCCCTCCTGGTATGTAACTCAGTGACCCCCCCATGAAAATGTCCCCTCTTTCAACTACCTAGGTGTTAAGCTTTACCCCTCACTAACCTACCCTGACCACATAAACAACACTGTGCTGAAAATACACCAAAAACTAGGTGCTGCTTACCGTATTAAGCAGCTTCTGCCCCCTGAAGCTTGTCTTGCTATCGCGCAAGGTAACCTATTGCCCCTTCTTGACTACTGCTCCCATATTTATTCCTCTGTCTCCTCCACACTACGCTCTCGACTAATCACAACTTGCAACTCTGTCTGCCACTTTGTTCTTTAAGCCCCACACTCCACCCACCATTGTTCACTCTACCAGTCCCTAGGGTGGCTCCCTCTGCAAGGTTACTTTGAGTATGCTATGGGCTGTGCTGTGGACAATGTGTTCAGATACAACCAGATGTCCCCCTGTTCCCCATTGCTCACTCACAGGATTGCCTCCAGGTGCCTCAGGATATCCTCAGTCCCTCCCTTGGAAGTACAACATGTCTCCACTTTAATGGGAACTACAGCTTTCTCAGTCTCTGCCCCCACCCCATGGAACAGTCTGCTGCTGCCCATTTGCTTGTCCCCCTCCCACCTGTCCTTCAAAATGAATCTAAGAGCCTGGCTTGTATCTGAATCCCCATGCAACTGTGTCCTGGACAACAAATAGTGCCCACAAACCACCCCAGGTGCTATGTATCTCTGTCCTATCCCATCTTGACCTCATAGCTGCCTCTGGTGGTTTCCTTTCTCCTGGCCTACAAGGTCTTCTTATCAAATCTGTCTATTAGTCTGTCAGCCAGTCCAGAAGAAATGGATGTTTTATTTCTAATTATAAAAGTTACTGCTTGTTGTTTTTGTACCATTTATCCTCTGTAATCTGAGCTGTTACCACTGCATCAGCTCAATTTATATTGTACCCTATTGACCTCATATTGAGGTTTCGTGCAGACATGTTAGACTCATGTTTTGACCTTTTTCTATTGTTTGTCACTGTGTAAAAACTACTACTGTCTATATTAATTTATGGCTGTTAAACTATGTTGGTGCCACCTTATGGACTGGATCGTGTCTGAAAACGGTCCATTGGCTCAGCACACTTACCCGGTTAACAAAGACATACATACATAGACAAATAAATGACATGGGGTATGTGGTGACCTTAACCTTAACTAGCTTGGCTCCCAAAATGTGCAGTACCACTCTGCTCTGGTGGACATTAATTTCGTGCAGATCATAGAGCAACCCACTAGACTGAACACGAAGTCTGGAAGACACACGCTCCTCAACTGGATCATAACTAGCACGCCAGCTAACATCAAAGATGCTGGTATCTTCCCAGATTCCCTGAGTGATCACTTACCCAATTATTGCATCTAGAGCAGCTCTTCACCCTGTCCACCCCCCAAAATAATGAAAACCAGCGATCTGACCAAGTTCAATGAGAAAGAATTCAATAGCTGCCTAGCCTCCATCTACTGGTGACCAATTATCACCCTTCATGACATAAATCAGGCTCTTGACTATCTCATCTAAATGTTCATGGCCGCCCTTGACTCACCTGCCCCATACAAAACCAGAAGATCCAAAGGCTTCCCTGCCCCTTGGCTAACTAATGACCCAAGGGGTCTCATGCACACATGTAATAAAGCCTGGAAGACCTTTAAAGGGAGTCTGTATGATTCCCTATGAAATTATTGTAAAGGTTACTATGAGGATCCAGTATATATATTGTTGGGTTATATTTAGAAAATGTCTTCAGTATGACAGAAAAATACATTTAAAATTGTGACGTGGAAGCATCCATTTTGTAGAGAGGAAGGGTGCCGTGATGACGTCACTGCCTCACCAGCTCTAACAGTAGGCAATTAACCAGGTTAAAACAAACTGCTCCTACAGTTAGGAATCCTGCTCTATCATGAAGAGAAGAACTGGATTCTTTTCTTGCACTCTGCCAAACATAAAATCCTGGGTGCTTCTCAAAATATAATAGAATCCCTGAGAGCACTGTTGAACTGTTCACACCTGCTGCACTATACACTGTTAACACTGGCGAGGCAGTGACATCATCACACCACTCTAACTGTCCACAAAATGGATGCCTCCACATCCCTATTTAAAAAGCATTTTTCTGCCTTACTGAAAACATTTTCTAAATATAACCTAACAATTTACATACTGGATCCTCATAGTAACCTTCACAATAATTTCATAAGGAAATGTATGGATTCCCTTTAAGGGATCTGGGGTATATACTGATTGGATTATTTATCGTTGACTCTGCAATTTATGCAAAAATAAAATAAAGGAGTCCAAAAGAGACTATCCTATATCTTTATAAGAAACAAACCTTACCATCCCAAAAAGCTTCTGGTACCAGTTGCATACCCTACTAAAAGGTAGAGAATGCATTGTTCCCTGAACCATGACCGCTAATAGAGCCACTCTCACAACACCTCTGGACATTGCCACCGGAATAAATAACTTCTTTACAGATCTTACTCCCTACAAACATGGTCTTCCCCCCCTCTTGCTCATACTACAATATCAATCAACATCAACACAAGACCAACCATCCCTCCTTTCATGTAAAAACTACCACTAATTTTGAGGTCCTAAAGTTGCTCAAGAGATTGAAATGTGATAGCTCTCCAGGCTTTGACACCATAACCCCTAAATTTCTCTGCATTGAAGCATCAGCGCTTGCCCTGCCCATCTTGATGCTTATCAATTGATGTTTCATTACCCACTCTATCCTTGAAAAATGGAAAACAGTGGTAGTTGTACCCGTCCACAAATCTGACCGTTTGATACAGCCAAAAACTACTGACCAATTTCTATCCTCTGCTCTATTGCAAAACTTCAAAAATGAATCCTCTACAACCAGTTGTACTCATTCCTTGAACAAACAAACATCTTCACAGACATTCAACATGGTTTCCATAAACACCATGGAACCGATTCCGAACTCCTTCACATCACCTCTGACTTGTTCAATAACGTGGATCTGAGCCAAGCAACTGGTGCAGTCTTTGTAGACCTAACTAAGACCTTTGACCTTGTTAATCACCCCCTGCTCATAGCTAAACTTCACCACATTGGACTGGATAATAACTTCCTTGCGTGGTTTTCAAATTACCTAGCAAACCGTTCTCAATGTTTCAAATGGGCAAACACACTATCCCCTCTAGCACCAATTACTAATGGGGTACCGCAAGGTCCATACTTGGTCAACCAAATATTTTCCATATTCCTCAATGACCTGCTTCTTAACTGTGGTGGTGCATCAGTACAACTCTACTTAGATGATGCACTACTCTACAAATCTTCCAAGGATATCCACACCCTGACCACGTGTTTTGAGCTAGACTTCCATGCTCTAGAATCTTGGTTCTTAAATAACCAACTGGTTATTAATGAGAAAAAACAAAACAAAACTATCCTCTTTCATCACACCTCCTTCGAAACCCAATATCACACATCCTTCCTCTTAAAAACCTCCTCTGGTACTCCACTGGAACATGTCTAATCATTAAGATACATGGGACTCACGCTTGATGAGAACCTAGTGCTCGAAGCAGACATAAACAATACCATCAAAACCACTAATCAAAAACTTGGGCTGCTCTATTGCTCAGTCCCCTGCCTCTTAAAGCATGCCAGAGAGACCACTGCCTCTGCCACCCTACTCCCTGGTCTATTCTATGTGACACTTGTCATCCACTCGGTTAAGGCTCCATTACTGAACAAACTAAAAAAGACATACCATAGGATAGCTCACTTTGTAGCCTTGGCCCCGGCCGTACTCACCATTGCCTTGTACTTAACAACTTAAGTTGACCAACCTTTGATAACTAATTTGACTTCCCCGTACACTGTACCATCTTTAGGTTGATTCCTCAGCCCCCTCCCAGTTTGATGGGCCTGCTATCTGTAAAACCTACCCCTCATGTACTAAGATATTCTAGCCTACCATTACTGGAGCTCCCAAAGGCCAGGCTAAACATAGGCCAAAGATCCTACACCATTACTGCCCCCAGAATTTGGAACAATTTGCCCCACCATCTACTTTCCTGGAAAACCATTAACCAATTCAAAAATCTCTACAAGGATGAGTTCTTCAACTCCCCCAATGCAGAGGTAACTGTTATTAACAAGTAAGGCTACATGTGATTAATGTTACGCATCTCTTTCAGTCTCTGCAATGGTCACAAACAGCCTCCCTTCTCTCCTATCTCAAAGATTTGCTGTTCTCTCCACTTTTCACTCCTCTACCTAGAATTACATCTGACTGTAACCGGAACCCCAGATCTTGAACCGAATGCAGCTGAATCTGGCTATTCTTAGTTATCCTGCTTTTTAAATTGTTGACATCTGGTATGTGAATGGTATAAATGTCCCTGCACATGGTGCAAAAATGTTAATCTGCCTCCTGCCTCTCTTGGCTACCTGCAAACTGCCTGTAATCCTGAATCCTTTAGTTATTGCCTACTCAGATACTGTTGTTATTTACCTATGGCTTAACTATATATTGTGACTCACTGTGCTATTCTATGTGTATTATTGCATTATGTTTTGTTCTTTGAATACTTTATTCCTCAGATAGTCACTGAAAAAGGGACTTTGTCTCGGCTGACCTACCTGGTCATCAAAATTCAAATAAATAAATAATTAGGTGCAAGATCATGCACATAGGGAAGAGAAACCCCAAAGCCACCTATAGGTTGGGAGGGGAGTTGCTGACAATCATAAAGGAAGAAAGAGACTTGGGCATCATCATCACAGATTACCTGAAATCATCCAAGCAAACCACTAAAGCAGCAGGTAAGGCTAGAGGGATGTTGGGGTGTATTAGTAGGGGTATCACAAGTTGTAAGAGGGAGGTAATAATCCCTCTTTACAAGGCACTGGTTAGGCTCCATCTGGAGTACTGCATGTGATACTGGAGACCACACCTGCACAAGGACATTAACAAAATAAAGGCAGTCCGGAGAAGGGCAACCTAAATGGTGCAGGGACTGCATTAGAAAACATATGAGAACAGATTAACAGAGCTCAATATGTATACCCTAGAGCAAAAAAGGGAGGCAGGTGACATGTTCAAAATATTCAAACATCTTAAGGGCATTAACAAGGTGAAAGAGTCTAACATGTTTCAATACAAGAAAAATAGCATGGCACGAGGATACAGCATGAGATTAGAGAGAGGCAGATTAAGGGATACTGTGAGGAAGTTCTTTTTCACAGAAAGGGTGGTAGATGCATGGAGCGGCCTACCTCAGGAAGTGGTGGGTATCAATACAGTGCAGGGCTTCAAACAGGCATGGGATAGGCATAAGGGAGCAATACAGATGAGTATGAATAGATAGACCACTGACAGAATAAAGAATTCATAGGGTAGAAAAATGGGCAAACTGGATGGGCCTTGAGGTCCTTACCTGCCGTCAACTTCTATGTTTTTATGTAACCTGCATGCGCAGCTCCACACCTGCAGACAGGTGCATACTGGCAGCATTCACCACCACTGGCCGCCTGTCCGTGGGGGCGGGCATGGGCATAGTTACAGACCCAGCCAGGCATCCAATTGGATGCCTGGCATGGATCCTCCAGTAGATTCCTTGTGTAGCAGGGTGCACATTGACAGCGCACCCCATGGATGTCAGAGGGCTGGCAGCAGTGGTGGGTGATAGAAGGGCAGTGCCACTAGTGCTCTCCAATGGCACCGATGAAGTGCAGTGGGACAGAGGGCATGCCTACTGGCAGGGGAGGACATTACTGCCAGAGGTGGGAAGGGGGGTTCACATGTGGTGCCTCTGGGGATGGGGGGTGGCAGCCTTGTGCTGGTGCCCCTGTGAGGGGTATGGGTGTTGTGAGTGTTTGGGAGGCTGCTACACTCACCACTGTGTGCAGCATTGGGTGGGTGGCCAATTTCTGTGACCCTGGAGGGTAATTGGGCAGTTTACCCTGTCCTGTGGGGTGTGCATGGGGCACATAGGGGGTTTATGGCAGGATCCTCCCTGGCATACCCTGTGCCCCTATGCACCCCCATGGCCCGCATTATGCACCCTAGTGCATGGTATGTAGTGCAGGCCTGCCCCTCACCTGCCCTCGGCACATCGCTCCTTGCATGGCCAGGGAATCAGGCATGTCTGTGCTGTGTGCCTCCCTTCGAGCAGCCCATGCAGGGCACTTGTAGGGTGTTGAGTGGTTGTGCACCCCCAGATAAGTGCGTGTAGCCACTCAGCCCTATTAGTGCATAGGCCTATTATCTTTAACGGTAAATTCCCATCTGATAGAGAAGGCAAAACAACCTCCAGTGCTGGCACAGAGTTGGGCCCTGATGATGCCTGTGATGTGGGCAGGATGACCCCCCATGTCATCCATGCTGTCCAGGATCAGGGGGTTGTCATCCTCAGAGTTGAAGCCCCACCACAAGTCTGGCATCCTGCAGGAACACATCCAGGGCCTCATCTGACCCAAAGCCAAGGATGTCCACAGGCACTGTGGTGCTCAGCTGTGTCCTGTTGGGGCCACGGATGCTGCTGGATGTTGATGGCCCGTCCACAGGAGTCGTGGATGTGGCTGGCACCCCATCCTCTGCATGGAGTCATGCTGGTGCTGCGAAAGAAGAAGGGAGTGTCAGTGGTGCATAACCCACATATGCCCCCCATTGACACCGCTGGCATATGTGGCCAGCATTGTGCCATGTGCAGGGGTGTGCACATCCCCATGTGGCATGCAGGACAGCAGCATGCACATTGGCATGCCCATATACACACCCTCTGAGCCAGTACATGTGTGTGAGTAACATACATACCATGCAGTGATGGGCTACCACATGTCTGGAAGTCCCCTCCGGGAGCACCCTCCACTGCAGTGTGGCAGATGGTGGCTGCCACTAACTCCTCCATTGGCATCAGTGTGGGTGCGGTTGATGGCCCTCTGCTGGTGGCACCACAGGATGCTTTTATGGCTGACACATTCTCCTTGATTCACCACCTGTCCTTTCCGACCTTCTTGCTGCACTCCTGTGCTGACCGCTGGTGGCTGCCATGCTGGTTCATGTAGGCCGCCGCCTCATCCCATCCAGTGGATCTGTCATGCAGAGCTCCCGTGGCACCGCTCAACTGGGCCTCCCTGTCGAGTTAGGCATTGAACAGGGCATTGGTCTCTCCCTTTGAAAAGTTGGGCCTGCACTTGCATGCAGGCCCACACTCCTCACCCTCCTCTTGTCCTGACATGTTGCTACCTGTGAACATTGACAGCACAGTGTGTCAGTGCCAGCATGACCCTGGGCAGTCCTGCCTTGCAGTGCTGCTACATCTCTGTGTGTTGCTGTGGCAGCCTCCACTTACCTGTCAATGTTGCAATACCGGTCTGTGGCCTGTGCTGTTCCATGGCACTTATAAGGTGCATTGCATGCAAATTAGCTGGTGCACAATGGTAATGATATGTTAATGCACCCTACTGCCCTATGGATTGGCTGATGATTTGCATAGGGCAGCTGAATATCAGGAACTTGCACGTGCTTAACAGTATTGCACCAGAGCAACTCCATGGTACATGTCCTGTGCATGCACAGTACGCAGTCCCACAGTGTGCATGTATGCACCCCACTGCATGGACCTTTGGTGCACACAGTGTGCCTTATGCGATACTGTGCATGTGCCACAGTGTTGGCATCGCACATGCCTGTGTGAACTGTAACAAGGCCTGATCATGCATATGTGCAATGTGGTGCACTGCGCAGCTCCTGCACATGCACGACACTGCACAGGATGAGGACTTGTCACCTCCAGCTCGGGGTTGTAACACCACACAGGGGTGGGCCATGGCATGGTGTGCATGGCCAAACACACACTATAGCCATGCATTGCACATCCACATTGTGCATCTCCATGATGCATGATTGCATGCTGTTACACCCTATCGTGCAATGAACACATGCTGCCATTACATGCGCATGTTACACCACGGAGGCCCAGAACTGCATTGTGACTGAAAATGGTGAGCAGACGAGACCATCAGGCATTCAACTGGTCAGACATTGAGCTTGTGAACATGGTAGCAGTGGTCTAGCCATATGTAGCCCAGTTCTATAAGCAAGTGACACTCCAGCAGGCAAGAGGGGAGATGTGTCAGAGTATGCCACAAGCCCTTTAGAGGCGCACGGGTGTGGCACAGTCAGCCGAGCAGTGTCACCACTGACATGGAGACCTGTGGTGCAGGAGTCCTGTTGTGCTATGCAGGCTGCAGTTGAGGGTGCAGCGTGGGGCTGTCCCACAACCAGGTAGGTGCGTGATGCTGGTGTGCATGCCCATGTGCCCAAACATGGTGTTTTCCATTTTGCTGGGGTGGGACTATCCCTGTGACCACAGTCATCATGCACGTCCACGGCACATGTGGCGAGTATGCTGGTGTGTTGGCCAGGGACTGTGCTGGGTGTTGGCCATGCACAATGCGGGCTGTGGGGTGGCGGGGAACCTTCCATGCATGTGTACTCATGGCTTGCTCTCTACATGTTGTGGGTGGGCCAGGGAGGCCACGGACAGCTGCAGGAGGGCCCAGGATAGGCCACAGAATGGTGTGTGCAGGGAGTGGAGAGGTGCAGATAAGTGTGGTCACATTGGTGGTGCCTGTCACTGTGGGTGAGAATAGGGTGCAGGGTATGGCCATGGTTGAACCAGCCTTGTGTCAGCTTGGCTGTGTGTGGCACATGGTCCATCAGTCATTCCATTATGGCATGTCCATTGGTGGCGTGTGGCCAGCTGTGTGAAGGCTGTGCACCCAGCCACCACCTTGTGTGCTGCATCAGTGCTGCCATGCTGTGCCATGTGCCCATATCCATGTGCACATGGTGCCAGTGGGCTACACCTTATGCCTGTCTGCACCATTGTGGTGTGCCATTTGGATTGCTGGGGTGGACGACATGGCATGGGAACATTGTGAACCCCCTGTGGTGCTTTCTCCCACTGTCCACTGTGTGCCGTGGGTGGGTGGTTGTCATACGTGCTGTGCACTGATTACCTCTCTTGTCCCTTCCCCTAGGTGCACATCAGCCTGCTGCCAGGAGGGCAGCCCTACTGAGACCACAGGGTCTGTTGACGGTGATCACACTGCAGAGGAGGATCCTGCAGGTGACTGTGGGGATCTGAAGTGCATTGCGGGGTCTGGAGAGGTCCCTGGCCTGATGTTGAGGGGTCCAGTCTACATTGCCCTCTCCTCTCCCATTCCTGTTCCCCAACATTTCCTCCTCCAACTGTACAGACCAATTCTCCCCGTCCCTCTGTCCCTCACCCCCTCTCTTGCCCTGTTTTCTGATTTTGTACTTCCTCTTTGTGATATAAACATGCTTTTGTGGTACATATCTGTGTCTGTGTCTGATCTGCAGGTGGTGTGGGGAGCCATGCTGCAGCTGTTTGTTCCCTGTTACTGGGGTCACTGTGGGTGCAGGGCGGGTCACTGGTGATGTCATGGCAGTTGTGGGGTCTGTGTTGGGTGTACCACTGTGTCCATGGTCTTGGTGTGTTTACTTGGGTGCGTACAGGTAGGGCAGGCCAGCCCATGGAGCCGTTGGGGTGCTGTTCCACTGTGTGCGGCCATGGTGGTGGGGGTGCCATGGTTGGGGTAGGGGTCCCCTTGGTGGCATGGCCACCCTGGGGTTTTTGGGCTTCCACCTTCCAAGGATGCACTGTCCTGCATGGGGGAGTGGCCTGTGGCATTGTGCATGGGTGGTTCGGCACAGGTGTGAGGGGTAGGAGCATGGGTGTCATTGTGCCAGGGGCTGGGGGTCACTGTATCTGGGGTGTGCTCAGCATGGGTCTCCTGTGTCCCTTCCCTGTGCTGCCTTGGTTCTGTGTTCCTTCTACCTGTTGCTTCTGCCCTGATCACTGATGTTGTGCTCAGGTCTGCTCCGTGCATCCTTGGTTGAGCCATGGCACATCTTTGCCATATTCAGCTGACTTGCGCAGAGGATTTTTAGGTGGTGCACCTTCTGAATATGGCTCTGGGTGTTCCATGGCACACTTGACTTTCACTGCACTGGTCTTGCGCTGGAGACTGGCACATTTCTGAATATCCAGGCCTCTGAGGGTATGTGTCAGAATGTTTGCTGTATAGATTTTATAGCTGAAACTGCATTTTTTATTCTTAAACTGGATCACCTTGTCAACAGCACCTTTAGTTCTAATAGTGTAATTTCAAACTTTCCTGTATAAAAATAAAGATGTTACTACTACTACTACTAAAAATTGAAAAAGAACTGGACCCAGAACATATTTACAACTGTTTACCTGTGCAGTGTCAGAACTGTGTGGGTACGTACAATAAGCATTTGTCAATGTCGAATGTTTGCTTGCTGGTATTAGCATTGGAGATGCAGGAGTTAGACAGATGCAGAATAGGAACGGCAGTGAATTACTGAACTTCATGCCAACCCCATCTCCACCCTGCAAAGATGGACAGGCATTGAGGTATGCCTTTGAGTCATCGCCCATAATACTTAAGCCATTTCATCCCACCTTATCCTGCATACGAACATACGAAATTTGCCAGCAGATAAAGGCCTAGAGGTCTATCAAGTCTGCTCGAATGTGCAGCTAGCACCCCTTGTTCTGCAGCTGCCCCTCCCTTCCACCCTTCCCCTTCATTTACCCTCCGCCTTGTCCTGTCCCATCCCCTTTTGAAGCAGTCCACTCTTCTACTGGATACCACTTTTGCAGGTAACACATTCCACCCTGCCACCACCCTCTCTGTAAAAAAGTGTCTCCTCATCTCCCTCCTGAATCTTCCTCCCTCCAGTCTCATATCATGGCCCCTGGTGTCCCTCCCCTTGTTACTTTGAACAGCCCCTCTGTACCTGTCTTGTTTATTCCATTTATATACTTAAGAGTTTCAATCATGTCCCCCCGTCCCTTCTCTCCTCCAGCAAGTACATGTTCAACTCCCTCAGCCTCCTCTCATACAATAAGACCCTCAGATCATCTTTGTCATCCTGCACTGCACACCCTCCAGTAACTTAATGTCCCTCTTCAGATACGGGTGCCAGTACTGCATGCAGTACTCCAGGTGCGGTCTAACTAATGACCAATACCGTGGCAGCATCACCTCCTCCCTCCTCGAGGATATACCCCTTGCAATACAACCCAGCATTTTATTGGCCTTTGCAGCTGCCTTCCTACATTGTGCTGAGTTGTTCATTGACCCTGTAATGAGCAACCACAGATCCTTCTCCTCCTCTGTCTGGGTTAGCTGCACTCCCCCCAACTGGTAAGTCATCCTTGGGTTCTTCATACCAAAATGCAGCACCTTGCCCTTTTTGGCATTAAACCCCAGTTGCCAGGTGTCTGACCAGGTATCAAGCTTTGCCAGATCATCCTGCAACCCCTGCCATCCCCCTAGGTCATCCACCACTGCTCCTACCTTGGTATCATCAGCAAACAGACTGATCTTGCTCTTGATGTTCAACAATATGTCTGCAATGAATATCCCAAACAACACTGGTCCCAACACCAAGCCCTGTGGAACACCGCTCATTACTACCTTGGATGTGAGAGCTCCCTACCCACCATCACCCTCTGTTGCCTTCCTGAAGCACCTACCCATCTCACCAGCTTTGCACCCGCCTGCCTTCTAACTTACTTCACAGCCTTCATGCGGCACCAAGTTGAATGCCTTACTGAAGTCCAGATACAGGACATCCACTGTATGACCCCTGTCCAGTTGCCTAGTTACCCAGTCATAGAACTCCACCAGGTTGGTTTGGCAGGATTTGCCATGTATGAAGCCATGCTGTCTGCTGTCCTGTAGTCCTTTGTCCTCTAGGAGGGCCACCAGCCTCTTCTTCAGGATAGTCTCCATTAGCTTACCCATGATGGATGTGAGTCACACTGGTCTGTAGTTTCCCAGTTCATTGTTGGGGCCACTCTTGTGGAGGGGCACCACATGAGCCATCCTCCAGTCCTTTGGTACATACCCTGAATGTAGTGAGGCATTAAATAGGTCTGCCAAAGGTCCTGCAAGGACCTCTGCCAGCTCCTTCAGTACTCTGGGGTGAATGCCATCTGGGCCTGGCGCCTTGTCTACACTCAGTGCCTTCAAACCTTCCCAAACTCTGCCCTCCATGATTTCCCCATCTGTCACCCCCTCCCCCGTTTCTGCCATTCCTCCCCCTTGGGTGTCACCCTCCTTTTCTCCTTAGTAAATACCGAGCAGAAGTAATCATTTAGTGCTTCTGCCTTATCGCACCCTGATTCCACCCAACCCCTCTCCTTCCTAATCCTTGCTATATGGTCCCTACAGCTCCTTCTCTCCCTGATGTACCAAAAGAAGTTCTTCTCCCCCTTCTTAATGCCTTGTGCCAGGCTGAATTCCACAGATGCCTTGGCTCCTCTTACTGCCCTTGTCACCTCCTTCGATTCCATCAAGTACTCTTCCCTGTTGTCCCCCCTCCCTGTTTTCTTGTACCTCCTAAAGGCAGCTCTTTTCCACCTTACCTTTTCCATGACCTCCTTGCTCAACCAGCTTGGTTTCTTAGCCCTAGCCTTCTTGCTCAAGGACTTGCAGCAGGTTTTGGTTGCCTCCACTATCCTCAGCTTTATGAGCTCTCACCTCTGGTTAGTGTCCATACTAGATTGAATTCTAGCCAGGTACCCTTTTACCACCTCCCCCATCCTCCCAAAGTCAGCCCTTCTGAAGTCCAGCACTCTTGTGCCAGATTCCACTCCTTCCTTGCCCATATCCAATGTGAGCCATACTGAGTGGTGGTCACTCCCTGACAGCAGTTCCTCCACTGTAAGTTCTCTCACAAAGTCCCCATTTGCCAGCACAAGGTCAAGGGTATTCTCTAACCTGGCTGATTCACTGACCATTTGCAGCAGGAAGGTTTCCTGGAAGGCATCCAGCAGCACCTGCTGCCTTCTGTTCCTGGTTGTTGGGGTACTCCAGTCCACTCCTGGCATGTTGAAGTCCCCCACAATCACCACACTACCCTTCTCACAGGCCCTCCTGATCTGTCCCGCTAGTTCCCTGTCTAACTCCTCTGCCTGAGATGGCGGCCTGTACACCACTCCCATTCTGAGAATCCTATTCTTGGAATCCTGGATTTGCATCCAAAGTGACTCGGTACTACCCTTCTCCCCTTCCTCCCTTACACACTTCAGTCCTTCCTTCACATATAGTGCCACCCCCCCTTTCCCAATCATCCTGTCCCTATGAAATAACCTGTAACCTGGTACAGACAGGTCCCAGTCGTTGTGTTGGGTGGCCCATGATTCTGTGATGGCTGCAGACACCAACAAGTGTTGACGTGTCCCTTGGTGTGTTTGGCTTTACAGTCACCCCATTCCAGAAGAACATACACTGAAATGGGTGCGATATAGGAGAATGGGGTGAACTCTGTGGCTGAAGAGTCCAAGGCACACCTTGATGCCTGTCACTGGCTACAGGGTGGGGTAGAATGGCATGAGCATTACATCCAGAAATCCAAAGGCACACTCTTGACACCTGTCAGTCTGTGCAGGATAGGACATCATGGTTAGAAACCCTAACGCTCTGAACTTTTGTTGGTATTTGCACTACAAATTTTCAACATGGCCTTTCTATGACCCCCACCTCATGAAAGCATTTGAGATCTCTGGTTCTAAAGAGTGGCATTGTGTTTTTGTTAATCTGTCTTGAACGTTGATTTCCCACAGCAACCGCTGCATTCTGCGCCAGATCTGCGAAAACACAGTTCAGGCAGGATGTGAAAAATGACAGCTGTAGCATTCATAGGGAAGTGTGAAGAGATGGCAATTTTGAAAATCTGGAGTGAAAATATTAAAAATTCTCAAATGTATGAGTGTACGTGGAAACTGCACAATGCACGCTTTTAACAGTCATTTCATGGAATTATTTCACCAAATTTTCAACATAGGCCTTTTGTGACCTTCACTCATGAACAGTGTCCCTATGATTTTCTCAATCTGTCCTGAGCTTTGATTTCCCACATTGACATCGCCATCGTACGCCAGATGTGTAAAAACACATTTTGTGCAGGATGTGAAAAATTACAACTGTACTGTTCAAAAGGAGGTGTGCAAAAATCGCAATGTTGCAGATCTGGAGTGAAAACTGTTACAATTCTTGGCCGTTATGAGTGTGCATGGAAACTGCACAACGCACCATACAGTGTATTTTTGAAATTCTATTTTCAACATAGGCATTTAGAGCTCACCTCATGAACAGTGACACTGTTGTTTTGTGTTAATTGGTCCCAATAAATGTGATTCTGCTAAGTGATCTGAAATCTCCTTTCGGGACCAAATAATAAATGACAGTGACTGAGTTCATGAAGTGTGGTTCCAAAATCCCATGTTGAAAATTTGGAGTCAAAAGTTGCAATAATGGTGAGGTGAGGTGAGGTGAGATAGCCACCTGTTGAACCCTCCCCCATTTATTCCATTATACAGCTTACCTGCATTTCTTCAGTTTGTGGTTGGCTTTGAAGAGTGCAGATGTGTTCCAGCTCCACCAAAGATCATCGCACCATATTCTGGAGGTTGGTATGGGGTGGGGAGGGTGAGGAGGTCGGGTGCACAGATGGTAGGTGCGGGTTCAGGGAAGGGGGTACCTGAGACAACAAGGGACCTTTTTTTCTTTCACAGGTTAAAAACAACAAATAAAATATCACAGAAAGGTTTTTTCTTTACATGTTTGTTTTTGGCACACTGGGGTGGTCTCCTCATGTGCCACCTGTATTGCTTGGGGAGGTGACTGAAGCCAGCAGGGACTGGGCCCCCTGTCAGCACAGAAAACAGGCTTGCATTTGAGAGGGGTGTATGATGTCAAGGGGGATTGGTCACCCCCTCGACATTCAGGACTATTACATTGGGGACATTATGCTGATAGAGATTAGGCTCCCCATTGCCAAAATGAACTGGCGAGTGTTCATGCCGGCAGGGGGATTGGGCACCCCATCGGCTTTCATTGGGACTGTGAGTGGTGGTTGGCGATAGCTGCCACCATGTTCATTGAAATGTTAGACCAGGCAAGGCAGTGCCTTGCAATGACAGGACGCTCCCTCACTGCAGCGGCAAATTTGTTTCAAGTTGGTGGCCAGCTTCCTGAATTAGTGTCAGCAACAGTGTGCCACCACATTGGGTAACGAAGGCCAAGCCCTCACAATGGCCACCACGATGCCGCATCACCAGAATCTGCTTCTCTCATAAGCTGCCACATTATGTTTCTTGCACATGTGCGCATGCAAGCATAAAAAGGAAAGATGCATCACAAACTACAAATATGATAACTGGCTCTTTAAAACTTGTAGAGATGAAAAAAACAAAGAAATGTTCAAAACTTAGCAGGGAATTTAAGAAAATTCCTAATAAAACAAACCTTGCAGAACTCCAAGCAAGATGGCAGCCATGCTGAGCTGACCTCTAGACAGCAGAACTAGAGCAGAGTATATGCTATTGTTTTACTTGAGTTTAGTTAATTTTATTTTATTTTCTTATTCTTTTAGCTATATTTTAGTAACTTGTTTGTTTTTGTTAATTTTAGTGGTAATTTTAGCCATAGTTTAGCATTAATGAGATAGGGTATCTTCAGTGAGTTAGTTAGTGCCAGACCACATATCAGGATTTAGGTAGCAGAGAAAAGCTGAGTTTGGAGTGCCGGAGTCACTGTAAGTTCACTGTTGTGACTCTGTGGTTGACTGGAGCATTTTCTGTTGTTCTGGCCCAAAGTACTGATGTGCAATAATTATGGCCTTTATTTTCTTGGCCTGGCTCCAGTGATGTTGCTTTATTATCCTGAGGACTGAGGGAGCTATGTATCTTGAGGAGAGTGACAAAGGAGTGACTCCTGTCTCAGAACTGCTGATTGGGGAGCAAGGTCAGGTCTGTGTTGCTGGACTGAGTTTAACACTGAACTGTTTTGTTCCCAGTTGAATTGCTTCCATGAATGAATCTGTGCCGGTTTCTCTATCTGAGAGTTCTGTGGATTTGTCCTGGCTTTTTGAACTGGGAGCTGCATTGCTTTGTTGGATTGGCTGGAGCTGCTTGTACCTCCTGGTTTTTGGGGGGACCACTTGGTTTGTTCTTGATCTGCCATCCACACGGGGAACAGAAGCAGGGCTTGCTGGAAGGTTGGCTCTTTGATTCTGTTACTTCTGAGCTCCGTGAGGAGTCAGCCAGTGTGATGATTTAAATGAGAGCTGAGGTACTGGGTCACTTGTAGGATAGAGGGACGGTCATCTCCAGAGCACTGGAGGGGGGTATCTTGTGGGTAACTTGCGGCCTACGCAGATGGTTATTCCCAGTGTCTGAGCTGGGGATTTGGAAGCCTAAAGAAGAACCTGGATTGGAGAATCTGGACCAGTGCACAACTTGGTCTGACCCTTTTATTCCTTATTCTTTATATTGGGATGCATTTTGTTTTATGAGCAGTGAGAGCCCTGTGGCTGTCCAAACTTTAAAGTAAATCTGTGATTTTTTTTTAGAGTGATACGTGAGAGATATCATCTAGAAGACTTTCTGGCAATGAGAGTGCCTAGTAACTGACTAAATTTCATGTAATCCTCTTAATTCCAGGGATATGTGAGAGATATTATTTGGAATAGTGTTCTATATATAACTCTGAGGAGGTGGGAGCTCCTCAGGCTGACATAGCTAAACTGTCTGAGAGTTTATGCTATTGCTTTATCTGCTCTTTCTTTGTATGCTGTTATATATAAGTTGGTTGTTTATTAAGTTATTTGGGTGGGGTTGTTAATGTGTGACTGGAATTTGTGAGTATTTATGTGTGACTGAGCATTGTATGTGCTTTGCTGTGTACTGTTTTTGGTTGAGTGGTCTGTGTGTGATAGTTACTGCTGTCTGAGATGTGTTGAGAAGGTATAAGGACGGTCAGGTGGTATTCCACCACTAGGTCTAGGCATCTCTACCCCTTTGACTGTTCTCTGTTACCTTTTGAGGGCTATAGGAATTGCAGGTCCTAGGGGATAGTCAGGAAAAGGAGGAGGCATGGAAGAACTGGGCCTGGTGGGGGAATGGAAAGGGGTAGTCAGATTGAGGTAGTGGGGATGCAGAGATGCCCTGGGACAAAATAGAATCAGAATAGGGTTCCCCCCCTGTCTGGTTTCCATACTCAAGGGCTGTACTGTGTACAGTCACTTTGAGTGGTCTTCCTCGATGGCCTATCCTATTCGATTGGTGTTATGCAGTGCCAGGTCTATTAATAATAAGACTGCTATAATAGCAGATCTCGTTGGGACATCTAACCTGGCATGCATCACAGAGACCTGGCTAGATGATAGTGCTGGTCCTATATTGGCTGCAGCTATTCTGGCGGGGTACTTGGTGATACACCGCCCGAGGATGGAGCGTAAGGGTGGGGGTTTAGCCATTTGTTTCAACACTGAACTGGGCCTTGTGTATGTCCCAGTGGGGTCCACTAATTCCTCTGAATATATTGTGGGTGTGGGGTGTAGGATTCTGCTCATCTATCATTCACCAGGGGATGGGAAACAATTCCTACAGGAGACTGCAGATTTCATTGTTGATATGGTATCGGGATCCCCCAGGTGGTTAATTCTGGGGGATTTCAATGCCTGGGTTGAAGATGAACTCTTGCATTTTGGTCAAGATCTCCTCCAGCTTATGATTATGCTGGATCCTACACAGGTTATTTCTTCCACAATCCAAATAGGTGGTCATTCATTGTATTTAGTGTTACTCCTGGGGATGGAGATTTCTGATTTTGTGGTGGAATCAGTCAGTTGGTCTGACCATCACACCATTAGGTTCTGTTTTGGGGCTCCCCTCAAAGGGCCTGCCCCTATGGAAATTGTCCAGTACCATCCTTGAGGGGTTTGACCCCAGATGTCCTAATGGCGGTGCTGGACCTATCAAATGAATGCTTTGATCCAGGGGACCTCGTGCTTGCCTATAACAGGATGGTTACAGGGGCCCTGGATTCCATTGCTTCTGTTCGTGTTCATTCACTCACCCTTCGCCCAAGGTTCCCATGGTTTGGTTGGGCTCAGGAGTTGAGGAGAGTGGGACGAAGGCTAGAGAAGGCATGGCAGAAGTTGGGCCTGGAGGTTGACAAGCTTAGACTGATGGATCATTACATTGTTTGTCAATCGACAATCACCAATAAGAAGGCAGCATTCTTGCCCAGGGAGATTGCCACTGCACAGAATCGACAAACTCAGCTCTTCCGGACTGTAGACAGTTTGTGCAATCCAACCTGTCTCTTGTCTGGTGGAGCATTGTCACAAGAGAGATGTGACAAGTTTGCTTGATTCTTCGCAGATTAGGTTGTCACCATCATGTTTGGCATCCATCTTGACCATTCTAAAGGGTGCTGAGGAGGTCAGTGAGAGATTGCAAGCACCTGGCCTGTGTGGTCTGACTTTGGCCAACCAGATATCATGGATGTTGCGAGGATCATTCAGACTTTGCGGCCAACCAGCTGTAGTTTGGATCTGGGCCCAATGCACCTCCTTGTGGGATGTATGGAAAAGATCAACCCAGTCCTGGCTGAGATGGTCTGGCAATCATTGGAGAGGGAGATCTTCCCAGATCCCCTTAAGGAAGCAGTCATTTGACTGCTTCTGAAAAAGCCCTCCCTTGGTCATGATAATCCTGCCAACTACAGACCAGCCTCTATCCTGCCCTGTGTGGGTAAGGTTATTGAGAAGGTGGTTATGCAGCAGCTGGATGATCATTTGTCTATCCACAACATCTACGATTCTCTCCAGCAGGGATTTAGGAGGAGGCATAGCACTGAGACAGCCCTTTTTTGGATGCTTAATAACCTTCTAATAGAGAGAGATCAGAAGACCCGTTCCATCTTAGTCCTCCTTGATTTCTCAGTGGCATTTGACACTGTGGACCATGGTGTGCTATTGGAGTTCCTGCAGCTCATCTGTGAATTGTCTGGTACTGTCTTCAGGTGGTTTCGATCTTACCTGGAGAGTAGGACTCAGAGAGTGGTCACTGGAATTGATTCCTCTGATCCTCTCCCCCTTTACTGCGGGCTGCCGCAGAGCTCGATTTTGGCACCCATGTTGTTTGCGGTGTATGTGCTGCCATTAGGGGACATTATTAGGTGGTACGGGCCAATTTTTCACTGCTACACAGATGATACTCAGCTGTACATGTCCTTAGCACCCGAGCAGAGAGAGAGGTCCTTGCAATGTTTAACTGCCTATCCGAGATCCAAGACTTCATGAGTTCTAGTTCGCTGAGGTTGAACCCTGATAAGACTGAGGTGTTGGTGATGGACCCTGATCATCGGTGGTTGGGTCTGTTGATGGGTCAATCCTTTGGTCTTTGGCTCGGGTGTGTCTAGCTAACTTCCTCAGACAAAGTACAGAACCTGGGTGCTATTTTTGATGACAGTCTGACCTTGAAATCACAGGTGTCAGCCGTTGTCAAGACATCTTTCTACCATCTGAGGAATATTGCCTGGGTGAAACACTTGGTTCCTTCTGATGATCTTCCTACATAGGTCCACGCTTTCGTGACCACTCTCCTTAACTACTGCAATGCCCTGTATCTAGTGCTCTCAGGGGTTGATTTGCATCACCTGCAGCTAGTGCAGAATGCGGCTGCCAGGCTATTGACTGACATGTCTAGGACCAGTCATGTAAGCAGTGCTCTGCTGACTGCATTGGCTGCCAGTGCGATGACATATCACCTTCAGGGTTGGTTTGCTGACCTATAACTCCCTACATGACTAGGGTCTACTACCTGAGAGATCGCCTTTCTCCCTACTGCCCCTCCCGATCACTTTGACCCACCGATGAGGGATTGCTAGAGATTCCCAGGGTGCGATTTCAAACATCTGGATCCCATTCTTTTGCCTACATGGCTGCGACCTTGTGGAATTCTCTACCTTGCCAGATAAGGGACTGCCTAACTGCCCAAAGCTTTAAAAAGGAATTAAAAATGCCTTTGTTCAGCCTGGCATTTGTGAAAGAAGATAAAATACAATGTTGCCAAAGTTATGATTTATATTAATTAATTACTGTTTATATTTATGGTTTTAATGTTTTATTGTAGATTAATAACCTTTGGACAGGTGCCTCGATTTAAGAAAGATGCCTTTTAAAAAAATAAAGTTTGAATGATTGAACTGATTAAAAGTAGAAAGCAGTATAGAAACCATATTAAACTACAATAATCCATACACCAGAAAGAACTGTGGGAAACTATGCCAACTGCAATAAGAAAGATGACAAAATGTTTTGGAGGTTGGAAGCAAGGGGTGTGAACTCTTACATGAGCATACATATGAACATATGAAACTGCCAGCAGAAAAAGGCCATTTGGTCTATCGAGTCTGCTCGATTTTGTAGCTAGTACCCCTATTCTGCAGTTGCCCGACCCACCCTACCCCCTTCCATGACTCCTCCTTTGCCCTATCACAACCCCTCTTGAAGCACCCCATTGTCTTATAGGTCTCCACCCCTGCCGGTAGTGCATTCCACTCTACTAAGACCCTTTCCATAAAGAAATGCCTCCTGATCTCCCTCCTAAACCATCCACCATCCAATCTCACGTCACAACCCTGAGTATCTCTCTCCCACCCTCCTCTTGAACAGTCCCTTCATGCCTGTCCTGTTTATTCCTCTCATGTACTTAAAGGTCTCAGTCATATCCCCCCGCCCCTACTCTCCTCCTGGGAGTACATGTTCAGCTCCCTCAGTCTAACCTTATCTGGTAACTGCCCTACACCCATGATCATCTTTGTTCCTCTGCATTGCACCTCTTCTAGCAACCTGACGTCTTTCTTTAGGTAAGGGTGTCAAAACTGAAGGCGGTACTCCAGGTGGGGTCTGACCAGTGATCTGTATAACAGCAGAATCACCTTCCTCCTCCTCCTTGTGGTTATACCCCTTGCAATACAACCCAGCTTCTTGTTGATCACTGCTGCTGCTTTCCTACACTGTGCTGAGTTGTTAATTGCTCCTATAATGAGCACCCCCAGATCTTTCTTCTCCTCAGTCACAGCTAGCTGCTCCCCCCCAGATGGTTGCTCCTCTTTGGATTCTTTGCCCTGAAATGCAGCACCTTGCATTTTTTGACACTGAAACCAAGTTGCCAGGTGCCAGACCATGTCTAGCCTTGTTTGATCTTCCTGCAATCCCTGCCACCTACCACCCCCACTTGGTCATCCACCACTGCTCTCATCTTGGTGTCGTATGCAGATCGACTGATCTTACTTTTTATGCCTACCAAGATGTCTGCAATAAATACCACAAAACACACTGGCCTCAGCAATGATCCCTGTGGCACCCTGCCCATCACTGACCTTGGGGATGATAATTCACCTCCCACCATCACCTTCCACTACTACCCCTGCAGCCAGTTCTCCACCTATCCCACCAATTTTTCCCCCGCCACTGTGCCTCTTAGCTTACATGCTAGTCTCCCATGTGGCACTGAGTCACATGCCTTACTGAAATCCAGGTACAGGACATCTCCTTTGTCCATTTCCCCAGTCACCCAGTCATAGTATTGTATTAGGTTGGTCTGGCAGGATTTGCCCTTGACAAAACCGTGCTGCCGACTGTCCTGCACTCCACTGACCTCCAGCAGGGTCGCTAGCCTCTCCTTCAGGATTGTTGCCATCAGTTTCCCCACTATGGACATGAGACTCACGGGTCTATAGCTCCCTGGTTCATCTTTGGGACCACTTTTATAGAATGAAGCCATGTGAGCCATCCTCCACTCCTGAGGTACAGACCCTGAGCCCAGAGAGGCATTAAATTGGTCTACCAATAGGCCTGCCAGGACCTCTGCCAACTCCTTCAGTACCCTGGGGTGTATGCCATCTGGTTCCAGTGCTTCATCCTCTCAGTGCTCTTATAACCCTCTAGCACTCTACCTTCTGTGATTTCTCTGACCGTCACCCCTCCCCTGATCCTATCCTCCCCAACCTTAGGTGTTTCCCCTTTCTCTTTAGCAAAAACAAGGACATAGTCATTAAATGCTTCTGCCTTTTGTCCCCTTTTTCCACCCATTCCCCCTCCTTCTTAATCCTTACTATTTGGTCCTTACAACCCCTGTTCTCCCTGCTATACCTGTAGAAATCTTTCCCCCCTCTTTAATTCCCTTCACCAGACTGAGCTCCCTTGATGTCTTTGCTTCCCTTACTTCCTGGGTCACCTCCTTTGTTTCCTTAAGGTATTCATCCCTGTCTTTCCCCCTCCTTGTTCTCCTGTATCTCCTAGAAGCGACTCTTTTCCTCCTCATCCTATCTATGACACCCTTGCTCATCCAGCTAGGTTCCTTCACCCTAGCATTTTTACTTTGGTCCTTACTGCAGGAATTTGTTGCCTCTACTATGCCTAGCTTAATTAGTTCCATCTCTGATTCATGTCCATATTAGGCTGAATTCTGTTCAGGAACCCTTGAACAACTTCACCCATCTTTTTGAAGTCAGCCTTTCTAAAGTCTTGTACCTTTATGCCAGATGCCCTCCCTCTCCCTGCCCAGCTGCAACTGGAACCATATTGTCTGGTGGTCACTCCCTGCCAGTGGTTCCTCCACCCTCAGATCCCTCACCCATTCCCTGTTAGACAGTACAAGGTCAAGAATATTCTCTTCCCTAGTTGGTTCATTGACCAACTGCATCAGGAAGTTATCCTGGAAGGCATCTAGCATTATTTGTTCCCTTCTCCACTTGGTGGCAGGTGTTCCCCACTTCAGTCCTGGCAGGCTGGAGTCACCTACTATCATCTACTATCACCACACCACCTTTTTCACAGTTCCTCTGGATCTATTTCACCAATTCCTTATCTGTCTTTTACAATTGGGAGCGCAGCCTGTATACCACCCCTAACTGTAGTGTCTATTTTTGAATCTTGGATTTGCATCCATAGAGCCTCAGTATCTCCCTCCTCCCCTTCCCAACACACTTTAGCCCTCCCTCACATAGAGTGCTACCTCCTTCCTTTAACTCTGTCCTTGTGGAATCATCTGTAACCTGGAACCACCAGGTCCCAGTCATGGTTTTGAATGTCCCATGTCTTCGTTATAGCTGCCATGTCCTCCCCTCCCTCCACCATGAGAGCCTGCAGTTCTGTATTTTTATTCCCCATGCTTCTAGCATTTAAAGATATCACTCTCCATCCCCTTTCTTTCTCCCCTCCTCCTTCCTACTCTCCCTTTATGGCCCTCCCTGTATTGTTGCTCCTCACCTTATCTCACTGTTATGTGGGGGGAGGGGGTAAGCCCATATGGTTTCACATCTTGAGGCCTCTGATCACCTTGATCCCTTCTGCCATCCTCCTCTCCAAGTTTAAATTGTCCTTAATATACTCCTCAAACTTTTGCTTCAGTACTTTCTTCCCCTCTTCGTTTAAGTGCAGTCTATCTTTAGCATATAGACTGTTGTCCTCCCAGGTCACCCTCCACCCTCCTACCAGTTCATACCCCTTTTCCAGACACCAGGTTACCAGCATATTCCTTAAACTCCTGATTCCTCAGTTTTCTTGCCATATTTGCCCTTGGGACTGGAAGTACCTCTGAGAAAGTAGCTGATCTTCCTGCCACCTTGCAAACTGGACCAAAATCCTCAAACCTCCTCTTCTCCTCATCTACTGTCCCATCAGCCCAGTCATTCATCCCCAGGTGCAGAATTAGATGTGTTTTTTCTCTGCCCTTTCTGGCATATTTTAGTACTGATTGCCCCACCCTTTCCACCTTTATTGCTGGCATGGTTTCCACCCAGACCCGACTAAGCCTCTCTCCCTTGCAACCCCACCTGACCTCTCTCAGTATTGAGTCCCACAACACTAAGATCTCACCCCTTTCTCCCCGTCACCCCTTCAGTCCTCCCTTCCCCTTCCGGTCCTAACTTCTTCTTCCTCCTTCACACTGTTACATAGATACATGCATAGATACATAGACAGTGTCGGCAGATAAGGGCCTATGGCCCACCTAGTCTGCCCATTTGAGCTTGTAAGTTCAGTTTATGTTTTCCTAGAAGTCTGTTGCCCCTTACCCCTGACCGCCAGAATTCCTTTATGTCTATCCCATGCATTCTTAAATTCGTGATTGTTTTCAGCCTCACCACAGTCAAGCTCAGGCTGTTCCAACAGTAGACAGACTGTGCAACCCAGCCTGCCTGCAAGTTCAAAAGTTTTTTCAAGTTGAGTGCAATGAGCTTGCTCTATTCTTTGCAACTAAAGTAAAGCTGACATCACCAGGAGCAAACCTAGGTCCAGCATCCTCTGAGGGGTGATGCTTTTGGACGCTGTCAGGATCACAGTGCCCCATTTCTCCTGGAGTTCTTTTGTCGATCTGAGTTCGGGTGATATTATGAGGATTGCCTATACTATGCATCCCACAAGTTGTGGTTTGAATCCCGGACCGACTCCCCTCATTTTGGGTTGTTCTGACATTATCGGTCCGGTCCTGGTGCAAATAGTCTGGTGCTCCTTGGAGTTAGACGAGTTTCTCTGCTCTCTGAAAGAGGCAGTGGTGACTCCCCTTTTGAAGAAAGCTTCCTTGGACCCAGACTGTTTTTCAAACTATTGGCCTATCTCTACCCTCCGCTTTATTGGGAAGGTTATGAGAAGGTCGTGGCTGTTCAATTGATGACCATTTAACCATCCATAATGTTCTACTAATCCTTTCAGTCTGGCTTCCGAAAAGACATAGCACGAGACTGTGCTGGTTCGGTGTTAAATGATCTTCTGATGGCGAGGATCAGAAGAGACATTTATCTTGGTTCTTCTTGATCTCTCTGCAGCCTTTGACACTGTAGACAACCACATGGTGTTATTAGCTCTCACCTGGGGCAAATTTGTGGCATGTCTGGAACCATTTTGAAATGGTTCATGTCATTCCTCACCGGAAACAACGAGTTGTGTCGGGGATTTTTTCCTCTGACCCAATTTCTTTGTTGTGTGGAATGTCTCAGGGTTCTGTACTATCACCCATGTTGTTTGCAGTGTATATTCTGCCCCTCGGAGGTATCATAAGATGATATGGGCTGAGGTTTCACTGTTATGCAGATGATACCCAGCTCTATCTGTCTTTTGCACCCAACCAGGATGGATCTCTCGGTGTTTAATAACTGTCTGGGGAGATCCAAGACTGAATGGATTCTAGTTAGCTAAAATTGAACTTGGAAAACAGAGGTTTTGGTAGTTGACCCAGGTGGTCGGATTGAGAGGCCGTGTATTGGTGCACCATCTAGAATTTTCTTGGTGGTGTATCTCTTCCGTCCTCTGAACGGGTGCGTAACCTTGGGTTTATTCTTGGCAACAAGCTGACTCTGAAATCTCAGGTGTCAGCCATTGTCAAGACTTCTTTTTATCATCTTAGGAACATTGCCAGGGTTAGGCACCTTGTTCCATCTGACTCCCTGCCTACCCTGGTCCATGCTTTTGTTTCTTCACGTTTGGACTATTGCAACGCCCTTTACTTTGGGCTTTCTGGGGTTGAAATCCGTCGCCTACAGCTGGTGCAGAATGCTGCAGCTCAGGTACTGACTGGGACAAGTAGGTCCTGTCACATTACCCCTGTGCTGCTCAAACTGCACTGGCTTCCTATGCGGTGGCGGATCACCTTTAAAGTCATTTTACTGACTTTTAAAGCCCTTCACGACCAGGGTCCAGCCTATCTGAAAGACCTTCTGGATCCTTACTGCCCTGACCGATCACTCTGCTCGGCCGACATGGGGTTATTAGAGATCCAAGAGTGGAGTTTAAAATTTTTCTGGCAGCAGAGCGTTTCGCATGCTGCTCACTCTTGGAACTCTCTACCATGCCGAGTTACGACAGTGCACCTCCGATGGAGTTATTTAAGAAAGACTTAAAAACATATTTATGGAGTATGGCCTTTTTAGATAACTAAGTTATTGTATCAATCTTTTGATTTTATTATTTATATGATAATTGGATGATATGTTGATTTTTATGGATGTTTTATGATTTTTTATTCGAGTTTTGGATTGTTTGCAATTGTTCAACACCTTGACATTCTGAAAGGTGCTGTATAAATAAAATTATTATTATTATTTATTACCACTTCCTCTGGCAGGGTGTTCCACTTGTCCACCACCCTTTCTGTGAAGAAATTCTTCCTCACGTTTCCTCTGAATCGTCCTCCCTCCAACTTCATCCCATGCTCTCTAGTCCTGGAACATCTTTTTCAATTAAAAAATAGTGTATTCCTGCACCCTGTTCCTCCCTGTAAGACCCCCCCCATTTTGCCCCTGTTACACTACCCTCATCAGTACTCCCTCCTGTGCTCATTCTATCTTGACACACATTAGGTTATTTCCCTTCTCACCTCTGGCCGAGTCCAATTTCTTTCTTTTACCCTGAACTGTTCTTCCACAGCTCCTTCTCCCCCATCCATCAAGCACATCAATGGTCAGTACTGTTTGAGCCTATTGTATGCCTATGTGCAGTAACTCTGGCCCCCCCTTCCTTTTGGCCCCCAATCTCCTGTACTTGTATTTCCCTTTGTCCCCAGTGTGGATTGTTCTCTCTCTCTCACTCCCTTAACCCTGTCCCTTCTTCTGTTTACCCAGTTACAGTCTGTGCTTCCCATTTCCTCTTATCTTTCCTGTCCAAGACATTTCCTTCTTTAACCTGAAAATCTCATTCTCCAGCCTCCCCAGCCGTTGACAAACTGGGCACTCCCCAGCCTCCACAGGGTGCCCATGAATATGGTTGCTCCACAGTTATTACACCCCATGATCCTCCCTCTTCAGTGTCCACTACTCCCTCCTGCCACTGACCCCCTTATGCTGTCACTGTCCCTCCCTGGTGCATCACCCTTTCCTGTCCTTTCCACCAACCTCCCCAGTCATTTTCCCCTATCCATTCTCTCCTCTCTCCTGTGTGCCCCCCTGATCCCTGCCCACAGCTATCTACCCATGTTGGCCCTCCAGGTGTCCTGCTGCCCTCTGGCCCACCTATCTTTCCACTGTCCCCAACCACCCCATAAGTTGCCATACCCCCTCTCTAGTATGTCCTTCCCTGTCTTGCTTCATTTTCCTTCTGTGATGCTGCCCTAGTCCTCTTAATTATTACAGTGGTGTAAGAGCCACAGTTATTACCCAGTCAGCTTCAGATTCCCACATTTCCCTCTCACAGTACTAGATTCCCTGTACTTTGATTCTGCTTACTCTCGCCCTTAACATGGGCACCCTGTGGAGGCTGGGGGAGTGCTCAGTTTGTCAAAGGCTGGGGAGGCTGTAGGATGAGATTTTAAGGTTAAAGAGGGAAATGTTTTGGACAGAAAGATAAGAGGAAATGGGAAGCATAGACTGTAACTGGGTAAACAGAAGGGACAGGGGCAGGGACTAGAGAGGGAGAGAACTTACCCAAACCTTAACCTTAGCACTCAACTTCTTTCATAGTAAGTTAGCACTCTTGCCTCCTACCCTCTCCCTGCATCCCCCCTACCACTCCACCCTCCCCCCTCCACTTGCTCCACCTCTCCTTATGCTCTCCACTCCCACCCCTCTCATACTCTTCCCAGACCACCCTCCACATCCCTTCCTACACCTGTGCCCCATTTATCTTGACAAAACCTGCTGGCTGATATCAATGTACTGTATGCATTTTCCTGTGCCAGAAACTGATTACCATAATGTGTCTCTGTTGTTTTAAGTTGACTGTCCATTATGATTTTGTGTCCATTAAGAGTTTTATACCTCCTATTTACACTTTATTGTACCATACTTTACTGTCCTGTTTAATCTGTTGTCCTTTCTACTGACGTGGAACCTTTGTGTAACCCCCCTACAAATGGGGGTCCCCAAAAAGTCTTCCTCGAGCTTGCCTAAATGCTCGCTGCCCAGGTGGTGTTCAGCGCTATAGCCGTTTAAATGTTGTTGCCAGTGAGTGCCTGTAAAGCCTCCATGTACTGTCCCTTTAAGGGCTGCCCATTTTGCAGTAATAATTAATCTGGAAGGGGGAATGTGTGTTTTTCTGCTTGAGTACGGCCCAGGCTGCTGAATAATCACTCCGTTTCTGCCATCGCTAATTGTGCAGAGGGAACCCTGCTGAAAGGTGTAACTGTGTGCTGATTATTTGTTAAAGCAGCACTAATATTGTAGTTTGTTCTAACCTGTCTTATTTGCAGCTAGGACTGTTCTGTTAGCTCCACCATTTTGGTACCGAACTGCCGAATTGGACCAATCGGTACTAAGGGACTCTGAAATGGAGCCCGTAACTTTGGGGATATGTAGAGCAAGACTCTGGGAATTGTAGTTTTGGACTGTTGGTGCCTTTTTGAACTTATAGAGGCAGCCTGTTGTGACTGACATCTGAATTAGCCAACAGGACCTTTTGGGACTGGGGGAAATCCCCTGAGCTGTCTGCTGGCAAGCCGGATCTGTGTGAGAAGCTGAGCGAGAAGCAGCTCGTGATAGCCGAGCAGTAAACTGTGTAGTTCGAGTGGGAGAATTGTGGAGAGGCCTGCAAGCCTGTCTCTTACTCAGAAGAGAGAGAGAGAGAGATAGAGAGAGATAGAGAGTTAGAGAAATGCTTTGAACTAAATCTGATTTGTGTTCTCTGAAACAAACTGCTGAATTTAGACAAGGCTAACCCTGTAGAAGACAAGATTTTGCTGAACGCGATCGGCCTGTCAGGACTCCAGATACTTTTAAGCTTCCAGTCTGGGCAGAGACTTTGTGATTGGGACTAGGAGCATCTTGCCTGATACAGTAATATTTTTCTGGTATATAAATGTGCTGTGTACTGAATGGGGATCACAATTTAATTCCCCTCTTCTGTGACTTGGGTGCTGATTGCTGGAAACTGTATCCAGCACAAATCAGTCTAAATCCGCAGTTAGATCCATGTGGCTGGGCCTTGCCATGAGGACCTTGCCAGACCACCCTGCTGCACAGAGAAGAGCCATCGACGAGAGACCTGCCTGGGGACCAGCCCCCACTCCCAGCCTGAACTGGCACGATGCCTCGCTGCGCTGTGTGGGTCCTGCTTTCTCCAGGCCATCCAGACTACTTGTCAGAGGTCTCCATTTCATCCATCCTGTGTCCAGTCTTGGGTACCATGAGTAAATATCAGGGTAACACCCTGCAACTTCTGTTAAATCAAAGTGTGTCATATGATTCTTCTGCTATTATATTTTCTTCATGAATGGAGCCATCTGGCTCTGGATTACAAATTGTGTGTGTGCATGTTGTTTTTCCATCACAGGGCCCCACCCAGCTGCGATGCTGGCCTACCCCGGGCAATGATCCTGGCTAGCCCATCTGCCTTTTACCTGGGTACCCAGTGTGTGTGTGTGTGTGGGTGTGGGGGATTCTGTACTGCATGCATAACAGTGTGATTAAAGTAGTTTATAAGCTCAATTACCCTGACGCCTCCCTTGTTACATCTCCTGAATAAATCAGATCTTACTGTTTCTGCATTTAAACTGACTGTGGTTTCAGTTTGTATTGAGGGTATGGTACTGTTATTGTTGGTGCTGACTAACCTTGTTTTACTGGGGGTCCTCAGGGTCGAACTGGAGAATCAACCCTGGTGGTAAGTGTCAATCGGGAAGGTACTCATTGTGTATATTGTGTGTGCCACTAGTAGAAACTGAGGGGGAGATACAGTGTCCCAGAGGGCTGTGCCCAGGCTAGTTTGACCACTACCAACCCTGACCTCTGGGTGGAGGCACCCGTTTCAGAACTCAGGACCCTCAACTCGTTAGTAGCCAAGCAGGCAGGGGCAGTAGCCCTTGGGATAGCGTCACCTAGGGGTTACATTTTGGAGGCACTGCTGGGATTAGCATCCTCTAGTGGCCAAAATTACAAATTATTGTCAAATATAAATGGCTACCCCAACAGAGGTGGCTGTGCACCAGTCGGTGGGGTGGTATACTGGGCAGGAGATTGACCCCCAAAATGTTATGCTTATACTGGATATTACCATGGGTACCAGTAAGGATACTGTAGAGGGAGTGCTCTCCAACGTTGAATGTTTAAAAAACCCTGTGGTGGTGGGTTGACAGGCTAATTTGCTCACCTAAACTTTCATAGCCTTAGTAGAATGTAGTGACCTAGTGGACAGCTCCAAAGTGCCACAGAATATTGCCCAGATGTGGCCCCTGCAGCCTGGAGAGTGATAAAAAATGACAGTAAAGACCCTGGGGAGGATGAGCTCCCACCATTATCTGAGACTTTTGAGGAGAAATTTGCTAAGTTGTTGCTGGAGGGAGGAAAAACCATGGAAGACTTTAGGAAGCTGTTCCTGCTACCTGGGGGTGTTCCTTCCCTAACACCCCTCCCACTCCAGTGCCTGTTATTGCCCCAACATCTGTGCCCTCACAAATACTGGCCCCTATATCTGTACCCGCCATTAGTTACGACTCCTACTGAAGGCTGAGAATCTTCTCAGGCAACGTCCCTACCCCCAAGGGGGAGGATGACCAGGAGACCTGGATCGAACATGTTGCCCCCTTGGTACCCAAGTGGCAGTGTGTGGAGGCTGAGAAATGGAAAATAATTATACTGGGGGGCCCTGCTGTTAAAGCCATTAAGCTTTTGAGGTCCACAAACCCTGAGGCCTTTGTGCAGAAGTACCTATCAGCACTTGAAGGCAATTTTGGGAACATTGAGTAAGGGGAAACTTTGATGTGGAAATTCCAAGGTACCAGACAATGGAAGGGGGAAAGCTTGTCTGCGTATGATACTTGTTTAGAAAGAGCTCTGCAGAAGGCTTACAAGAAAGGTAGGGTAGCTGCCAGTGATTTGAACCATGTGAGATTGGGGCAGATACTGCAACATGCCAAGTGTTCTAAATTGCAGATCATCCAGTTAAGGCTCCAGGATAGGAGGGGTAACCCACCTGACTACTGTGACTTGATAAAAGAACTCCGAGAGGTAGAAGGTGAAGAGGGAAATTTTGATTATGGGGTGAGTGCAGCCTCAGTGATTACGGCACCCAAAAGCCCATCCGAAATGGAGGCCACTAAGAGTGCCCCGCTGTGGGCTAACTGGTGGGGAGAGGAGTTGCTGAAGGAAGTCAGAAAGGTACAACCAGGTGTGTTCACTGAGGTATCCCCTGCTGACCAAGACCCTGACCCCTGTCAGGACGTGACTGCTATGGGGGTGGGGTGCATCCTCAGATGTCCTCTATGGAGAGTTGCTTCTCGACTGAGCTCAAGGAATTGACTTCCACCCTAAAGGAACTTTTGAGACATGGCATACTACCAGCAGGAGGCAGATCACAATCTCCCATCGATGCTCCAGCATCCCCTGCAATGTTCTCCCCAAGGATGCCCCGAGAGTCTGCCATTTGCCACAATTGTGGCAAGGATGGCCATCTGAAGAGGGAATGTTGGTCTCAGAAGGACTTAGAGAAAGTAGTGAATCAGCTTCAAGGGGAGCTTAGGAAAACAAATCAGTGGTCAAGGAGTGCCCAAAATGACCGCAGTGAGGGTTTAAGAAGTAGTAACTCAAATCCCTATGTGGCTAAATCATCTGTCCAGGCCACTGTTGCTGTCTCTCCTGAATGGTCCAAGGTGGTGGGCCCTTTAATGGAAACTACAGTTAAAGTGAACGGTGTGTCCACCCGAACCATGTTTGACAGTGGGTCTCAAGTGACTATTGTGTTTCAAGATTGGTACAGGAAGCACCTGCATGATGTGCCCCTACAACCCTTGGAAGGCCTGCATGTCTAGGGACTGAGTGAGAAGTCGTATCCATACTCTGGGTATATTCATATCTGGCTGTCATTTTCTACCTTGGTAGCTGGAGTGGTGGAGCAAGTTGAGAACCTGGCTTTATTGTGTCCCCCTACTGGTATGTATGATGGGGTTCCCCTGCAAATTGAGACATATGCTCATATGTTTGGAAGACTGGCTTAACTCTACTATGAAAAACAGGGGCACCGGACTGGTAGGGATCTGAAAATTCCCGCCCTGATTAAGAGGGCCTATGAGTCACAACAGAATCCTGAGGAAGTGGACACCGATAAACCGTTAGGGATCATGTGGAAGAAGAATCCTGATTCAATGGTGTTGGCCCCTAATGTGCAGTGTATCCTTCAAGAGAAAGGGCCATCTGAAGAAAGATGTCAGGAATAGAATACTGATGTTGGATGCGCCGGGCAATGGAAAATTGCCAGAAGGGCTGTTGGTCAAGCCCAGCATCTTGCCCACTTGTGCCCATACCTATGCACAGTGGATGATGGTACAGATTCACAATGTGTCATATTGGGAGATTCAGGTCAATAGAGGCTGCACCCTGGCTATGGTACACTGTGCAGACACTGTAGTGTTGCCTAGGAACAAGCACCATGGTATGAGTGATAGAGTGTCTCCAGACTAGTTTGATTTTGGTGACTCCCCATTGCCAGCTGAATGGAAGAGTAGAATTAGTCAGAAACCTGCCCAGACGGACCTAGTATTTTCATTGAAGGAGTGGGATGTGGGATGTGTCTAGGGTGCGGATCATCACATACGTTTACGTGATGGATGGCCATTTCGAGAGAGGTCTTGGTGCCTAGCTCCCACAGATATAGATGATGTGAGAAGACACCTGCAGGAGATGCTTGCGGCTGGTGTGATACAAGAATCCAGAAGCTCCAATGCTTCACCTGTTGTGGTGGTGCAGAAAAAGAATGGGACAGTAAGGATGTGTGTGGATTATCAAACCCTTAACCGGCGGACTATCCCAGATCAATACACCATGCCCTGTGTACAAAATGCTTTGGACTGTCTGAATGGGAGCAAGTGGTTCTCAGTGTTGGATCTTCGCAATGGGTACTACCAGATCCCCATGGCCCCAGAAGACCATGAGAAAACAGCCTTCATCTGTCTCTACGGGTTCTATGAGTTTATGAGGATGCCCCAGGGGATATCTGGTGCCCCGGCCACTTTTCAGTGATTTATGGAATGTGCAGTGGGGGATGTGAATTTGTTGGAGTGCCTGGTGTACTTGGACGATGTAATTGTATTTGGAAGTTCCTTGGAGGAGCACGAGAGACGACTATATAAAGTGTTAGACCGACTGGAGGAGTTTGGCCTTAAGCTGTCCATTGATAAATGCCATTTTTTCAGACATCTGTGAAGAATGTGGGGCATATAATATCCACAGAGGGGATAGAGACTGATCCTAGTAAAGTTGAGGCCTTGACTACCTGGCCCCAACCCCACAATCCGAAAGAATTACAGCACTTCCTAGGATTCTGTGGCTACTATCGACAATTCATAAAGAACTATTCCAAGGTGATCCGCCACCTCCTGAATCTCACCCAGGATTACCCTCCCATAAACGGAAAGTATAAGAAAGGGGCCTTCTCCGGAACCGAAAGAGTATTCTTCCACCTGGGTGAGCTTTTTGGGTCTCGCTGTATACCAGACTGTGAGGCTGCTTTCCATGAAATAATATATCAGCTCACCCATGCTCCCATTCTCACCTATGCTGACCCCACTAGACCCTGTGTGTTACATACTCAATCAATCAATCAAGTCTTTATTTAACCAGGTGTACATCGTTGAGCAGAAGCTCATTTGCAAGATGGACCTGAGTGGAGCATGAACAATTGTATATACAGGTCAACACAGGTATTTACAAGGCAATACAGATAATACTCTTTACAGAAGGAAGAAAAAAGTTCATATGTACATAGAATTATACAGATATTGTACAGATTACAGGTATTTACATACATAGAAGTGTCTATAGGAAGATAAAGCAGGTTATCTAAGGTTGCAGGAGGAAGTAACGGAAGAAAAAAATAAAAATAAAAATATACACCAGGTAGAGGTGAAGGTGGGGGAGAGGGTAGGGAGAGAAAGGCTAGGAGGGCACAGTGTCACAGAGAGGAGTTGGTAAAATGGGATGTAGAGAAGGTGGATGGAGAAAAGTAGTATGTGAGCCCCGGGATTGAATGCTATAAAGTACAGGGCATGGTAGGATGTCACAACCCAGGGTATGAGCTCCTATCCGAGGTTGGAAAAGGAAGAATAAGGGGATGGATGGGCCTAGTGTTGATAAGACGAGGGGATAGAGAGAGAACAATTAGGCTGGTGAGGAGCAAGCTGGGGGTCAGTACTTAAAATTGGGTCTAGGCGTGGCTATACCAGTGCAGACACCGGTACTGGGTCTGAGTGGGTGAAGCAGTTACATACTTCTCTGATTGTATGGAAATAAAGCATCTTGAAAGCATTTATACCGATTAGAGTGCTTAATTTGAGGGTTTTTTGTAGATCGTTCCATAAGGTAGGTAGCACAAAGCTTATGGCTGCCCTGCCGAAGCGGGATTTTGCTTTGGGTACTTTAAGTGTAATAGCTGAGTAACTTCTTAATGCGTATTTCCCAATTATACTCAGGGGAAGACAGCAGGAGATATAGTAAGGCAGCTTATTAGAGATGGCTCTATAGGTCCAGAGGCAGCGTTTCTGTGCGCCTGAACTTTAGTGATGTCCACCCACTGCCGCATATAGGGTGCAGTGATGCGTGTCAAAGGGAGTCCGTTATAAACCTCAGTGCTCGATGGTAGAGTGTGTCCAGTTTAGCCATGTAAGAGTTGGGGCATTGGCTGTAGAGGAAGTCAGCGTAATCAACCAATGATAGGAAAATGGATTGGACCAGTTGTTTCTTGGCATCTCTGGTGAGAAATTGGTTGATTCTAAAAACAGTCCAAGCCTTTGCCAAGTCGTTTAGCAAGTCCTCGATATGTTCAATGAAGGAGAGTCTTTGGTCTATCCAAACTCCCAGATACTTGAATTTTGTAACAAATTCTAGTTTTTCACCTAGAACTGTGGTAATTTGGGAACTGTCCCACTGGACACAGGGTTAGCTGTACTGATAAAGAGAGGGACCATCGCTTTAGTTTTTGGCATTAAGGGTAGCTTTTTTGGAGGAGTTGGCTTTGCAAAGGTTGAATTCTGACTGTGGTCATTGCAGGCAGCTTCAGGTGTTGGGCGACTCACGTGAGAACTGTATCATCTGCAAACAGATGGATGTTGGCTTCTTTTATACAGTAGTCGATGTTATTAATGTAGATTGCAAAAAGTAAGGGCCCTAATATAGAACCTTGAGGTACCCCTCTTTGCAGAGTTTTTAAGGGGGACAGGCCTCCTTCAGCTTTAACTTGTTGAAGGCGCCCTGTAAGATAGTCAGTAAACCAGAGAGGAGGGGTCCACACCTATGGTTTGAAGGGAGGAGAGGAGCAGACTATGGTCGACGGTGTCAAAAGCCTTGCTTAGATCAAGGAAAACAGCACAAATAAAGTTTTTGCTCTCAAGATTACGCTGCCAGTCATTAGTAACTTTGGCGAGGGCTGAGATAGTGCTATGTTTAGCTCTGAATCCGGACTGCATAGGATTTAGCAGTTCCCTAGACTCAAGGTGAGTCCTCAGCTGTGCATTTACAATTTTCTCTAGGAGCTTGGACAGGACCGGAAGGAGAGAAATTGGCCTGTAGTTATTGAGATCGCCAGGGTCACCTGATTTGAACAGTGGTATGACATGTGCTGTCTTCCATATAGGTGGTAAGGTGCCCTGAGACAGGGATAAGTTAAAAAGGTGGGTGACGGTATTGCTAGTACATGGTAGGCAATTTTAGGAAGTAAGGTCAGGGTGTCGGCCCCAGCACTTTTCTAGTATCCAACTGAAGCAAGAGGTCCTCTACCTCTTTCAGTGGGCAGGTTGAAGCGAGAAAGGCGGCAAAGCTATCGGAGTTTCAGGCAGTTGGCTGGCAGTCTGGGAGTGAAGTATGTTTGCAGGGGAGTTATCAAATGCCATGCCTGCAGTAGCAAAGTGGTTATTGAATGCGTCAAGTATATCCATCTTTTCGGTTATAGTCAAGTTGCCAGAGGTAATCTTGGTCGGGAGTGAATTTCCTGGGGAGTGGCCTAGCAGATCATTGATTGTGTTCCAGAGCTTGATTGGGCTTTTTGTGGCAGAGTCGAGTTCGGATTTGAAGAAGGTGGCCTTCGATTCTCTGATTGTTTTGGTACATAAATTTCGTAGTCTCCTGAACTGGTTCCAATCCTCTGCAGTGTTCAGTCTGCGCACTTTTTCCAGAGCTTATCTCTTTCTAGAAGCAAGGACTTGATCTGAGGGGTGAACCATTTACAGGTTTTGGTCCTAGTTTGAACTTTAATCAGGGGAGCATACTTATTAAGGGCCCTTGATAGAATGTTGTGGAAGATATTGTAAGCTGACGTAATCGTTTTGGCCAGGTAGAAATCTTGCCACTCAGGGGAGTACTTAAGCTCTTTTAGGTGAGGCATGTTCATTGAAGTTGCGCCTGGATCTCTTCATAGAGAACTTGCTGATGGGTGCTGGTTGTTGGTGGATCTTACTCCGCCAATAAAACAATGGTCGCTGGCATCTGAGAAGAAGACATCAGCGTGGGAGAAGAGATGAGGTTTGCTCACCATTAGCACATCCAAAGTGTACTTTTACTGGGGTTCTTCACATTTGGGCGTGTTGGTTCAGTAATAAGTTTGTCAGCCCATGTTCATCACAGAAGGATGCAAGGGGCAGCTGTGTTAGAGCCAGTCAAAGTTGAGGTCTCCTAAAATAATAGTTTCTGGCAGCCCTGTCCCAACTTGTCACTTAGATATGACACAAGCTGTAGGCCAGCAGACGGTGGTCTGTAGCATCCTATTACAGAGTGCAGTAGTCTGTGTAATTTCCACTTTGAGAATTAGGCATTCAAATTGCTGGCGACAGATGCCGAGGATAAGCAGAAGGCAGAAAATTTGTCTTTAACGTAGATAGCTACCCCTCCTCCTCTGGCATGCCTATCAGCTCTGAACAAGGCATAGTTGGGTATGTTTACTTCTCTATCAGTGGTGCTGGGTCTAAGCCAAGTTACGGAAATCACAAGTATGACAAGAGAGGTATGATTTACCCAGGTTTGTATTAAGGTTATCTTTTTAAGGAGGCTACATACATTAATATGCAAGAAGCTTATTCCTTTTAAATTTGCTAGTTCTGCTGGCAAAGCAATAGCTTCTGGGTGGCCAGGGTTGAGTTCTACGTTGTCTGAACATAGCAGGAGGATAAGTAGGATTTTCTAGGCGCTAATTATAAGCTTGTAATTCCTGCCTTTCGCCATCTAGTAGATCTGATGTTTTAGGGACTGGAAAGTAGCCACCATAGAAGAGCTGATCTGTTGTAGCAGAGCTAGTACCCCTACCACAATAGGGGGAGGAGATAGAAGTCTGCATGGTGTGAGGTGGGCCTTATGGTGGGGGAGTGTTATGAGTACTACTGGTATGTGTGGTCCAAGAGCAGGGTTCGAGGTATTGGTACTTGGAATCACGGAGGCAATTAAAGGATAAGTTGCCATGTGGTATACAGCACAAGGTGCCGTTGTAGACCAAACATGATGGTAGTTCAGGTGTCCAATGCTGGGCAGCTGGTATCAACAGAAGAAGGGGCAGTATAAGGAGCCATTTAGGGCCCGACATGATGGTACCTCAAAAAAGGAGCCACTCAATTAGCCCAGGGGCCAGTGGGGTTGCTGGATTAATGCAGCTTATCAGTAGCTTTCCGATCCAGGTTGACCCAAATTTGATAGCATTAAAAATATTTAGTGGTGAAGGCACAGCCAAGGAGAGCCTATGCGTTTTAGTAAGGTGAGGCTCTGAGAGTTGGATCCCTGATGCTGGACATGAAGAGGGTATCACGAGCTAAGTCTCTATTGGTGGGGCACTGCGAGGGGCGTGGACTAATATTTTGTAGGAGCTACTGTATTTAATAATCAGCAGAGGTGGGGGGGGGATGAAAAAGTTGCAGCAGTTGCCGTACCTTGTAGGGCCTTTGGTCCATGTCTGCAGTCTCAAGCGTCAACTAAAGGGTCGCCGACCACCCGTTAGCCGGGAATCCTGCGGCTTAGAAGCTGGGAGCCTGGGTGACAGTTCCTCGGCTAAGGGAGAGTAGGAGAGTGAGGGTTAATAAAGGGGATTCACATAAAGGGTTAGACAGAACAGTGGGGAGTCCAAAATTTGCAGAACAAAAGGAGATATATGTTACCAGCAATGCCAAAAGAGGTAGTGAGGAGTAGTAGTAGGTGGTTGCACCCCATGGTAGCTTGTTTGGTGTTGCTGGCCTGCTTAACTGCTAGCTGGTTTATAGTTGAAATGGTATATAGTCGAATTAGGGTGATGCTAGCCTACAAGGTTTGGGAGCTGTGCTGTATCAAGAACATGAGAATGGTTTGAGACTGGTGGTCTTTGCTAGTAGACGTCTGACCCCATCTGAGAAAAACTATCCTGTGCATAAACTGGAGTTCCTGGCATTAAAGTGGGCCATCATTGACCAGTTCCATGAATACTTGTATGGGGCAAAGATACTGGTAAAGACTGACAATAACCCATTGACCTATGTGCAGACTTCAGTTAAGTTAGATACCACTGGGCATCGGTGGCTTTCCGCATTGTCTACCAATGATTATGCTGTTGAGTAAAGATCAGGCCTGAATCACATAGATGCTGATGCCCTATCCCTGAGGCCCACTTCCAAAGGTGATTGGGTCAGGCTGTCCGAATCTGACATTCGAGCACTGTGTCAAAAGTTTGACAAAGATGAACAGATGTTTACAGACTCAGTGGACTGCCTAGTAAACTGCTTGGGCCCCTCCAATACCCGCTTACCAGCTGCATACTGTCACTTCTCAGCTCTAGATATTAGTGCACTACCCCAATATGATAATGACAGCATGCAGTGGGCTCAATCCCAAGGTCCTATGATTCGATCTGCCCTTGAAGCTCTCCGTCCAAGGAAAGATGTGTCCAAATTTGCTCCTCTGACTTGCAAACTGCTTTACGGTTTAGAGAAGGCCCTAAATTAAAGCTGATCAATCAGTTGCTTTATAGAGAGACTGTAGATAGGGGAGGCCAAGTAGACAAGCAACAATTGGTCTTGCCCACAGCTTTCAGAGACTTGGTGCTGAGGTTCCTCCACAATCATATGGGCCACCTCGGTATCGACTGAATCCTTGGCCTAGTACGATCTCGATTCTTTTGGCCTAAGCTGGGGGCCGATGTTGAGCATCATGTAAGGACTTTTAGTCATTGTCTGCAAAGAAAGGCCCTGCCTCAGAGGGCTGCCCCCCCTTGTCAATATTACCACCAGCACACCAATGGAATTGGCATGCATAGACTTTCTGAGTTTGGAGCCCAATCAGTGAAACATTGGTAGTGTGTTGGTGGTCACGGACCATTTTACAAGGTATGCTCAAGCTTTTCCCACCAAAGATCTGAAGGTATCTACCGTGGCCAAAGTGCTGGTGGAAAATGTCTTTTTCCATTACGGAGCCCCCAGAGAATTCATTCAGATCAAGGTAGAGACTTTGAGAGTCACCTAATCAAAGAAATGCTCTCCCTATGGTGGGTGCAAAAGTCATGGACCACCCCTTATCATCCGCAGGGGGTCCTACAACCTGAACACTTTAACTGCACCCTGCTAGATATGTTAGGCACCCTCCAACCAAAAGACAGGCATAAATGGAGCCAGCAAATCAGCACCTTGGTCCATGCTTACAATTGCACAAGAAATTATACCACTGGGCTCTCTCCCTACTGCCTCATGTTCAGGAGAGAGGCCCATCTGCCAGTTGATGTTTGTTTTGGGGTCTCTCCAGACAGGATCTGAGCTATGTGAAAAAACTGAAAGATCAATTGAATCATACATACCAACTTGCCCAGACAATGGCTGCAAAGAGAAACTTAGGCAATAAAGAAAGTTATGATAAAAAGGTAAAGGCCCAAGAGCTTTGGACTAGAGACCGTGTGTTGCTGCAAAATCTGGGACTGCATGGCAAACATAAGATTGCCGACTGATGGCACCATCTCCCCCATGAGTAGTAGGCAAGTTGGATGACTTACCTGTGTACAAAGTGCAGCCTGAAAATGATTCAAAAGCTGTCAAGATGATGCACCATAACCATTTACTGCCTATTGGTCAAGTCTGATTAAGGCTGAGCCCCCTGAGATTGTTCCCCAAGGGCCAGTGACTCATGCTGCTATGAAACAAAGAAATATGCAACCTGCCCCAGTGGTCACAGACTGCAGATTTCCTCCCCAGCAAGCCCAGGATAATAATGACTGCCAGTCCACTTCTGATGAGAGTGGATGTGACTGTGCTTGTTACCCCTCTTGTGAACTGAGTCAGCTGTTCCGAGGTAACCCCATGATCAATTGTGGGCCTTCTGGACTGCCTAACCCCCCAGCTTTTTCCTTGGAGCCAATGCTCCCTGAGAGTACCTTAACAACAGCTCCCTCTTAGATGTAATTTTGGTTAGCAAGCTGCATCTGTTCTCTCATGTCGTAACATTTTTCTCAGACATTAGCGATCATTGTATAATCACCACCATTAGATCCATGCACAACCCACAGTTTGTGGCAAAGTTCTATATCAAGAGGTGCAAACGCAACTTCGATTTGTTTGCATACGTCCACGACTTGAAACATTCACTGCGATGGCAGGAATTCTTCCTAGCCAAAACGGTTAACAGGGCATATACTATTTTTTACGATATTTTAAGTGAGGCTTTAAATAACCATGCACCCTTGGTTAAGGTGCGGGTCAGGAGCAGCACCTGCCATTGGTTCTCGCCTGAGCTCAAAGCTTCCCTGTTAGAAAGGGATACTTTATGAAAAAAAAGCCCAAAGAAGTAAGAACGACTCGGATTGGTGTCTTTTTAAGAGAGTACGTAACAAGTGCACCAAGTTGGTCAGAGCAGCCAAGGCCATCTACTATCATTCAGAGCTAGTCTGCCTCAAGAAAACATTAAAAGACATGTCTAGACACACACCTGGTAATTCCATTCCAGCAAAAATTAAGTCCGGTGGCAGCATTATCTCTTACCGATCGAAGATATTGGAAGCCCTCAATAACCATTTTGCAACAGCAGGGCTAGCATTTGATACTTCCCCTGCCAATGACCTCTGCACAGCTCCAGGCCCACCAACCCATGAGTCCCCCACTACCGTGGAGGCCTTCTCCCTCCTGCCTGTCTCTCTAAAAGAGGTAGAAGACCTACTGCTGCAACTGGACACCAGGAAGAGAGCAGGCACCTACTTCATAGAGCCATACTATCTGAAATGTGCCTACCATGTGCTTGCAGTGTCAATCATCCACCTATTCAACATGTCACTCTCCCAGTGTAGCCTCCCCTCTCAATGGAAAATAGCCCAAGTCATCCCTCTATTAAAAGCAGGCGACCCCTGCAATCTAAATACTTACAGACCGATCTCCCTCCTCCCCATCCTGTCTAAATTACTAGAAAAAATAGTGTGTGGCCAGCTAGGGGTATACTTAGAATCCAGAAGCCTATTAAATCTGGTTCATTCTGGATTCAGAGCAAAGCACAGCACCATGACAGTCCTAGCTAAGGTGACCAATGATTGGCTCCTAGACCTTGACAACAAAAAGCATGTCTGTACTGTTGACACAGTCGATCACAGCCTGCTTCTCTCCTCCCTAAGCATCTTAGGCCTGGACCATAAATTTATGTGCTGGTTTGCAGACTACCGTGGAGGACGGGAACAGCAGGTTAAAGCTGAAGGTGATCTTTCTCCATTAAAACCTAAGCTGAGGGGCATGCCCCAGGGCTCTGTCCTTGGTCCCCTCCTCTTTGCAGTCTACATTAACAACATCAATTACCCTGTCAAAAAAGCCAACATCCACTTATTCACGGATGACACTGTACTATACTTGAGTCATCCCATGCCGGAAGCAGCCTGTGAAGACCTCCAAGCTGAATTTAACCTTCTACAATACCAGTTCGTAAACAAAAAGCTTTTGCTCAATATGAAAAAGACAAAAGCCATGCTCTTCTCCCCCTCCTTGCATAAAGCAATTCCTGCTGGGGGGGCTACCCCACAAATTATCACTATTCTTTTGGAAACACTAGAGTATGTAGCTAAATTCAAATATCTAGGAGTCTGGCTTGATCGTAAACTTTCCTTCACCGACCATCTCGAAGAACTACAGAAGAAACTAAGGCAAAGAGTAGGATTATTCTACAGAATTAACCACCTGCTCACAAAGGAGGCCATGATACAACTGGTTCAAGCTATCTTCCTATCTTCAATAGATTACACAGACCTGCTCTACAGCCACTGCACTGCCTCTGCACTGGCTAAGTTGGACACCCTCTACCACAGAGCTATCAGGTTCATTACTGGCCTTCCAGTTTCCACACAGCACTGCTCCCTGTACTTATCGTTAGGCTGGACTTCACTTCACTATAGGAGGAATAGAAATGCCACCCTATGGGCCTTCAGAGCGGTGACCAATAAGCTCCCCTCATATGTCTCAGATTGTATTCCCCGGAGTGTGTTAGGCACCTACGCTCTAAGGAGCTATTCCCTAATTGCCCTCCAAGTTCCAAGGGTCAACACTCATTTCGACAAAGCTGCTCTAAGCTTCTCTTTACCCACATTGTGGAATGGTTTACAAAGGAACTTAAAGCTGAGCTGCCCTGTTAGCCTGAATACCTTCAAGGCGCTCTATAATCGCTACACAAAAGCACCTTGCAAATGTTTTCCTCACCGCTAGCCCACTAATTCTGCAACTCCCCCTTTCCATCCTGACGCTCGCCATGTTTCTACCCCTGGCTCTCACTCTTTCCCTATTACCTCTTCCTGCTGCACCCACCCTTCCCTCTCCACTCCAGCTTGGCTACAGTCCCACTCCATCCATAGTAGTGTTCCACTTATCTACCCCTCCTCCGTCATTATCATAATAAACAAATACATGACAGCCATCGTCACTTTCTGTGGTTTTAGTCCAATTATCCCCCCATCGTTGGTAATATATCCCTCCTCTTCTTTACCTCTCTAACCTGCCACCTCATACATGGCCTCTTTCCCCTATATGTGTAGTTGCCGGCTGCCTCACTCAAAAGATCTCTGCTTATAACCCCTGTATGCCTATGGTTGATTGTACATCTGCTGCCTTCTTCAATTGTAAAATAATGCTGTTTTTTTTTAATTATTTATTTCAACCTTGTACTGTACTGTATACACTACATATACTTTTTCTTCCTTGTATATTATTGCTTTTTGTATACATGCTTCTGTACATGTATTCATGACTAGGTCCACCTTGCAAATGAGCCTTGCTCAATGGTGCCCACCTGGATAAATAAAGATTTTTATTGATTGATTGATTGAGAGTGAAGTGTAAAGTGTCAAGTCCGATGACATTGAGTCACTCTGTATGGTGGAACTGTTTGATTTACCTAAGGAAAAGGCAGATGATCAGAATCAGACTGGTGACATGCCAGAGCCTGAAGAATACTTTGAATGTGATGATAATCTTCTTTCAGTGCCAGAGTGCTTTACAAGTGAGCAAAGTGTTGTAGAAACTGACTTTTCGGATCAAGGAACTGACAGTACTCCAAGTGCAAACATTTCTACCCTGGCTGTTGTTGAAAGTAGACTAGCTATTCCACCCAGAAAGACTGGCCGAGCTGTTAAGCCAGTAGTGCGCTTTAGCTATGATTCCCCTGGGAGGCCAGGGGATTTGCCTCTCAATGTGATCTACAAGGGGGTTTGTGTGTCTCGAAGCTCACTGCCCAAACTGAGCCTAAGTAACAACTCCAGGTTAATTATTTTGCACTCTAGGTATGGTGCCCCTGTCCCTTCCAGCCCCAGGTTACATGATAGGGAAGGGCCCCTCTCACAGTGTTCAATGTACAAGAGGTTATTACATGAATCCGCATAGTAATGTGTAAATTACTTGTGTGAAATATGCGTGGTGTAATTCAAAATGGATATTGTACTATGACCTGCTGAGAATGTGTATAGTAAGTGTTGAATATATTGGTTAATGCCTTAAGAAGTTATAGTCTTAATCTGTTAATGGTACAAAAGTGTAGTATACTTTGCAACTGCAATTATTATGATGGTATTGACTTGACACAGACGCCAGGTTTTTCCGGGCAAGGAAGGGTGTAACCCCCCTACAAATGGGGGTTCCCGAAAGGTCTTCCTCGAGCTTGCCTAAATGCTCCCTGCCCGGGTGGCGTTCGGCACTATAGCCATTTAAATGTTGTTGCCAGTGAGCACCTGTAAAGCCTCTGTATACTGTCCCTTTAAGGGCTGCTCATTTTGCAGTAATAATTAATCAGGGAGGGGGACTGCATGTTTCCCTGCTCGAGTCCCGCCCGGGCTGCTGAATAATCGCTCCATTTCTGCTATTGTTAATTGTACAGAGAGAGCTCTGCTGAAAGGTGTAACTGTGTGCTGATTATTTGTTAAAACAGTGCTAATATTGTAGTTTGTTCTAACCTGCCTTATTTGCAGCAAGGACTGTTCTGTTAACTCCACGATTTTGGTCCCGAACTGCCGAATTGGACCAATCAGTACTAAGGGACTCTAAAATGGAGCCCACAACTAAGGGGATATGTAGAACAAGATTCTGGGAATTGTAGTTTTGGACTGTTGATGCCTTTTTGCACCTATAGAGGGAGCCTGCTGTGACTGACATCTGAATTGGCCAATAGGACCTTTTGGGTCTGAGGGAAATCCCCTGAGCTGTCTGCTGGCAAGCCAGATCTGTATGGGAAGCTGAGAGAGAAGCAGCTCGTGATAGCCAAGCAGTAAACTGTGTAGTTCGAGTGGGAGAATTATGGAGAGGCCTGAGCTGAGGCCTGCAAGCCTTCCTATTATGTGAAGAAGAGAGCGAGAGAGAGAGAGTTAGAGAATTGCTTTGGACTAAATCTGATTTCTGTGCTCTGAAGCAAACTGCTGAATTTAGACAAGGCTAACCCTGTAGAAGACCAAAGATTTTGCTGAATGCGATCGGCCTGTCAGGACTCCAGATACTTCTGAGCTCTCAGTCTGGGCAGAGACTTTGCGATTAGGACTAGGAGCATCTTGCCTGATACAGTAATATTTTTCTGGTATATAAATGTGCTGTGTACTGAATGGGGATCACAATTTAATTCCCCTCTTCTGTGACTTGGGTGCTGATTGCTGGAAACTGTATCCAGCACAAATCTGTCTAAATCTGCAGTTAGATCCATGTGGCTGGGCCTTGCCATGAGGGCCTTGCCAGACCACCCTGCTGCACAGAGAAGAGCCATCGATGAGAGACCTGCCTGGGGACCGACCCCCACTCCCAGCCTGAACTGGAATGACACCTCGCTGCACTGTGTGGGTCCTGCTTTCCCCAGGCCACCCAGACTACTTATCAGAGGTCTCCATTTTTTTTCCCCCAGTTTTTGTTGATCAGGTAAGTGCACTAGACAAATCCTGCCTATTTTCAGGCACGACCCAGGGGAGGGGGATACGGATGAATGCCAAGTGACCTTGAACCAGATTAAGCTGTTGGTGGTATTTGTAGTAAATGAGGGAAATTTGGCAAGGACACCGGGGAAATTCCCCTACTCTGCTGCTGCATTGCCGCCAGTAGGGGGACAGGTCATTGTCAGGATGGCCACTCTGAGTGGGACGCTGAAGGAGGAAGATGTTTGTGTAGTGGGAGCTCTGGCCTCTACTCCCACGGTGCGCAACACGGAGGCCAGTTCTTTTAACACCTTGGACATTGACTCGGATATGGAATTTCATGATGCGGTGGTCCTTTGGGAAGATTCTGTTACGAATTTGGACAATCAAACGGATAAACTTTCTATAACGATTACAAACACTGAGAGGCAAGAGCCCGGCTCTCTGAAAGCAAGGATCGAGCCCAGCTTGGGACCTGAAAACTTGGTGGTGCATTTTGACTGCGATATTGCCCTCCCCAACAATGTTGTGATTGCTGCTCCTAAAACCTCCTTTGAACTAACCCTTGAGAACGGCTCTGTGGAGCACGGTGAGTCTTTACAGCTTATTTCAGAGGTTTTGCAACCTGTAGTTGTAGCGGAGACTATTAAGCATAACACTAAAAACCTGATGAAAGAATGTGCACAGCTACCTGGTTCTCCTTTAATCTTGAATAATCTGTGTACTTTGGGAGCAAGGGAGAGGCAAGCAGTTGAGTTTTCCAATGACCCTTCTAATCGATGCTCTGCCGCAAAGCCTACATCATTGCCTCTACAGCAGGATGTACACTGCATTGACAGCGGTAGCATTGACCCTGTCAAACTTGCGGTCACAGCAATCGAATCTGAAGGCCTTGAAGGGCGAGACCACGTACTGCACAGCCTCACTTCTACTTCCAGCGTTTTAGCTGCAGTTCCCGCTTCTGTTCAGACTGGCAGTAAAGTCACATATGCTAGCGAGTGCCTACAGTCTACTACATTACTGAATAATTCACAAACTGAAAGCCCTGTTGTGGTATGTCATAAATCATCACACCACACTGTGCCTGCATTAACATTTGATCAGTCAGAATCGGCACTATTGGATAAGGCTGCTGGGTTCGTTTTTAAAAACCCTAAGATTTCGGATTCTTCTGCACAGCCTAATGTGATTTATCAATCTTCTGCTGTTTCCCAGACTGGGGTTACTGAATTCTTCTTTTCCAAAAATAAACTTCCTCAGGCAAAACCTGCTCTCCTTACACCTGTTGTATCAGAACCTTCGCCTTTACCTGAAGAAAAGGCACAGGATCCTTGGTCCCCTGGTAAAGCTCTCAGAGGGGCTGGCTGGAAGCAGGCTTTGACAGGCATCTGGAAACCTGATCTTGCCTGGGATGCTGACTTTGCCCTTTCGCAACATTCCCCAGAGTGGAAACCAGATTTACAGCAGAAGTGGACGGACAGCTTACAGGGGAAAGAAGCCTTCCAGAGATATTGATATCTTCATCTACTGTTATGCCTCTTGAGGTGAAAGTGCCCTACCCTCTATCCAAGTTCAGACAAGATAACACCCTCCAGGAACATATGTCCTCCTCACAAATGCCCTCCCCAAAGAAACCTGTCCTCAGAAACCGCTCATGTCTGAATTATTTTCCAATTCTAAAAGAGAAGCAGCGCCTCGCCGAAATGCTGTTCGGATCTGCTACAAAGGGGGCTTGGAGAATAGACCAGATAGACACTATGTAGGGCAAATACTATTGAAAGACTCTGCACTTTACTCCCAAAGATGTATGCCTTCATCAACATTTCTGGGGAGGACAATTTCGACATCAGCTTTCGGACACCACATGCTTTGGACTTATTTTGGGACAGGTATAGCCAGGTAAAGTTTTCTCCCACATGGACCCCTTTTTTGGTTATACCTTTGACTAAGCCTTTGATAAAATACGTCACAGTTATGTTTAGGAACGAGGGGGTCCATGTGGAAGACATATCTTTTTGGCTATCCCAGAAATGTGAAGTTCTGGGGGGGCCTGAACCCATCCTGGATTCCGAACAATTTTGGACGGGGGGATGGAAGTATAAAACCAAACTGAGGCAATCTGAGGCAGGGGTGGTACATATTCCTAATTCTTTTATGTTAGGGAAAGTTAGGGGTGTATGTTTTTATAGTGGACAACCCCGGGCTTGCTACAGATGTGGGGCTAAAATGCATCTTTCTAGTGTCTGTGATCAACTGCATTGTGATAATTGCGGGGAGGTGGGGCATGTCACTATGTATTGCTATAATCAGCCAAAATGTGAGCTCTGTGAGGAAATTAGTCATACTTTTCGTATTTGTCCTTGGGCTGCTAAAAACAAAACGTCTTGTATAAATTTGGATCTCCTAATTCAGAAGGCTCAGGATGTGGTAAACTCCTCCTCCTCCTTTGGTTTACAAACCCTTTTGTTAGTTCCCCTTCCCAAAAAGATGGAAAAAACCCCCGAGCATAGAGCTTCCCATTAACAAGCCTGTAGAAGTACCAGATAAGGTTGCACAACCGGTTTCCGATCTGGTAGCAGTTGGAAAGCCGTGCATGGGCCCACCTGATCCTTTGGAATTCCCTCCAGTGTGCTACTCTGAAGCTCCTGCAGAAGCAGTTGGAGAAGCATCTAAGACCTCAGGCCGTCTCTACCCCAACGTAGATCTTCTAGAAATCTACATTCTAAAACTCCCCCTATAGCTCCTATCATAGAAACCAGTAACTCCTATGCTGCCCTGTTTACCCCATGGGGGGATACAGAGATGGAAATGGGCGATTCTGACTCCCAAAAATCTTCTTATCCATGAGGACACAACCTGTGGATACCTACAAGGAAAAGAAAAAGAAAAAAAGGAAAAAATAGAAGGTTTTCTCTATCTTTATAAACAACAATGCAGTGGTCCTGGGGCTCTTTGAACACTCATAGTTCGTTAAATGTAGTTAAAAAGGCAAGCCCTTTTCCATTATATACATGATCAGCATTTACCTGTGTGTTTTTTACAGAAAACCTGGATGCACTCTGTGGAACAACTTTTTTCCTTTAAACGGGATTGGGTTTGGGGACCTTCTTTTTGGTCCTTCGGAACAGATAAGGCAGATGGCATAGGGATTTTGTTTAATTCTTATTCCTTTAAGCTGCATAACTTAATCGATCTTATCCCAGGGAGAGTAATGATATTAAATGGGAAATGGCATGATACATGCTATCGCTTTATTAATATTTACAACCCTCAAACAAATGCTGGCAGAGTTTCTAGCCTAAAAGCTATCCAACCTTTTTTTGGTGACGTCAGTTAAGGTACTCTGGGGAGGTGATTTCAACTGTACAATCTTTGATTCACCCATTCAGAAACAAAAGAAAATTTATTGTGATTCACGCCCATTACCTAATATTGTTAAAATAGCGGGTTTACTCAATTGTCTTTCCTTTTCATCCCAAGGACCCCGTTATTCCTTTAATAAGGGAAAATTGTTCTCCCTAATAGATTATATGTTCGTCTCCTTCGTTAGAATTAATTCTTTCAAAATGGTCCCTTAAGATTTTCAGATCATTCTTTTCTTTTTGTAGTTTTCAGTTTTAGGCCCCTGAGCATAGACAGGTTAGGTAGAAGTTGAATAGCACTATGCTAAAGGTACCCCATATACAGTCTGGGGTAAAACACATTCTAACAGCTAGACTATCAGTGGCTTTTCTTTATGAGGATTTAGGGGATTGGTGGATAGCAACTAAGACCGATTTACGCAATTGGTTTAAAAGACAAGGGGTGAGAACAAAACATTTTAGGTTTCTGAAATACTTGTCTCTTAGGCAACAGCTCCAGAAACTAACTACAATTGCGTATGCCTCTCGGTTCGACTATTCTGACCAAATTACTAAACTAAAAGAAGAGATGAGAATATTTCAATATGAGAGGGCTAAAACCCTACAGGCTGTTTTATCTAATGGCATAAAAAATTCCCCCATTGGAGATCCTTTTGAGGCTTGCAAAAACCTGAAGGCTTCCTCTAACATAGAATCTCTAAAAACTCCGATGGATCTATAGCTACCACAGTGGTACAACTCAGAGAATTGACTATTGATCATTTTCAGACTTTGAACCCCCCTTCTCCTATTACTGAAGCAGAAATGCTTTCCTATTTAAGAGCATCCAGGGTCCCCCCCCCAAGTGGGTAGAAACTACTACATTATTGGAACCAATCACACGAGAGGAAATTTTAAACGTAATTAGGAAATTGAAATTGAATATCTCACCGGGTATGGACGGTCTTTCTAATGACCTGTATAAAGCTTTTTCGATTGAATTGAGTCTATGTTTGTTTATCTTATTCCAGCATTTCCTGAAAAATGCGTTTTCTTCCCCTCCTTTTCTGAAGGATTGTTAATTTGTTTAAATCTGGTGATAGGCAAGATTTTAAAAATTGACGTCCTATAACCCTCTTAAATTCGGATTACGAAATCTTCACCAGCATTTTAAACAATCGGTTAAAAAATTATGTTAGAGGGGTAATTTCCGCCTATCAATTTAGTGGGGTACCAGATAGACAGATTCAGACAGCATTAATTATCATACGGGAGGTCATTGAACACCTCACTGATGTAGGTGTCACAAATTGTATGTTAGTTGCTGATTTAGAAAAAGCTTTTGATAGGGTACATCTGCCATTTATGGTCTTAACTCTAGGGCACTATGGAGTCCCATTGCAAATTGTTAATTTAATCAAAAGGTTATATGATTATAATACCGTGTCCCCATTTTTGAAAGGTTATATGGCTGACAGCTTTGGCTTACACACTGGAATGCATCAGGGTTGCCCTCTCAGCCCTCTCCTCTACATTTTTTCATTAGACCCTTTCTTATGGAACTTAACTACTGTTCCTCTATGGTTGGGAATTTCCGATAATATATCTAAAGATCATCAACTCCTAGTACAGGCTTATGCAGATGATTTGATTTTATACTTTTCGGACCATTCTTCTGTGTGTATTTTTCTAAAAGCATTTGAGGCCTTTTCCAGAGTTTCAAATGCTAAAATAAATCTACTCAAAACAAAAGGGCTGTGTATTGGAGCAACAGGTTCTACTGAGGTAGTGCAGGGAGGCATCCACTTCTCCAGAACTCCACTTAAGATTTTAGGCATCCAGTTTGGCCCTCAGAATAGGCCAGTGGAGAATTGGGATTTAGTCCTCCAAACAGTGGAGAATATGGTCAACAGATGGAAACAGTGGAAATTGTCCAAATTAAAAAGCATACATGTAATTAAACAGTTTCTTTTGCCATGTGTACAATATGTAGCTATGATTTTTCCACTTCTGGTGCATTTAGAAACTAGACTGTATAGTTTGTTTTTTCAAATGGTTTGGGGCAACAGATTAAATCCGGTAAAGAGAGGTTATACTTATTTAAGTAAAAAAATGGGAGGGCTCAGGATGGTGGGTCCGGTGGTTTTAGTACATTCCTTATTTATTATGTGTTCAGTTAAAAGTGGTTTATGTTTAGGAACAGGGATTGGGGATATATGGGTTGCAAGGTCCCTGGGTAAATATTTTAGGAATTGGCATTCTTTGGCTCCAAAATTGAATCCCCATCTTTCTCTCCCACAATACTTTAGGCCAGCCACACAAAAATTATATAGATGGAAATTAGAGAAAGAGACCATTTTGAGTAATAATATGAAGGGATTTTATCAGGTCATAATGGCAAATTTACTCCCTCCAGAGCCAAGCTTCAAGAATTGCCCTTTCTACTCTTAATTCTAAAGTATTGGCCCAGTTAAATAGTCTCAGATTGCCTCAATCACAATGGGAGATGCAGTGGCTAATATTTTATGGTCGTCTGAATGTTAGGGTAATGCCAAATATAAGGCCATCGAGGAAAGGAAATGTCCGTACTTGGATTGCATAAACGTTGAGGAGTCTATGGAACATTTCTTTCTGCATTGTTCTTATGCTAAGGCATTGTGGGCTTATTTGGCGAACTTATGGGGTTTTAAATGGCTTAATTCATTATCTTACAATATCCTGGTTCTAGGATGTTATCCAGTGACTTTTTTTGATTTTCACGAGGGGACATTGTCACTATTCTTTGGTTGCTTAAGATATTATTTATGGCAGGCAAGATGTCAGTGGGTTATATGCCAAAGAAAAATGCCTTATATTGCTTTAGTATTTTGGTTTCAAAGGAACTTTCAAAGATTTATTCACAGGATGCCCGGAGGACAGCTCCTGTTAAACTTTTAAAGATGTGGAAGGGCTTTTTTCACTTTATTAAGTTCAAATGATGGATGAGTTTTTTTTCTTTATACTTACGTTCTTTTGCTTATAGCATATGTTCATTTAAAAGGTTTGGTTTTCTACTTTGTATAACTGACTAATTTATTGTGTCACTTTTGTCATGTTTATTATTTCAAATAAAAACTCCCCTACTCTGTAGGCGGGTGGCGCTGTCCATCGGTCTGCAGAGATGGACGACCTCAGTAAGGAGAAGGTGGTGGAGGAGAACAGTGATGATGTTTTGAGCTCTGAACCTTTGGCTACTAACTTTCAAACTTCAGATATGGAAGGTATGGAGATGACTCTTGAAATGCTGCAGACTGCTATGGTTATACCGGATACTTCATCAAGTAGTGTTGAAACTCAAGCCAAAGAAATAAGACTTCAAAGAGAATTAGAACAAAAGAAGATACAATTGTTGGACTTACTTTCAGCTGCAGAACAGGACTACCAGTCGTGTAGACAGAAACTGGAGGCGGAACGTTCTAAGCGAAAACGTTCCATTGCTAGCCCACTAAAAGAAGGCAATAAACACTTACCTTTGGGTTAGGAAGAAATACCAACGATGCAACCTGAACAAGTACATGATATTTCAATACCCACGAATGACCCTGGCCAACAGTTGGAATGGTCTCCGGGAGCAACATTAAGTCAAGCCGGATGGTTATGGGCAGGAAACAAGTGGATACCTGATCCAGGCATACCTGTTCCAGGTTCTCTGGTTGTTTCTTCACATCAGTCAAATCCTCTCAAATTGTTTCCAGATCCTCTAGAGAAAGATATCCCTATTCAGCCTAAGTCTCTTGAATTTGCCACTGAGGATGCGCAACCTCTAGGTGAGATGACTGGAATACCTGCTGCGTCAGATGCTGAAATTTACAGAGAAGATTTTAAGACCCAAGCTGATGTTTCTGCTGACTGTGTTATGGACAAAAACTATTTTTTGCTACAAGCAGAGCCTTGTGCAGCTCCTATCTTAGAACCAGGTATGGATTTTGTTCTTCCTCTCCAGCCAGTTCATTCACAGAATGACTCAGACTTGTCCATAAATGCTGCTCTGCAGTCATATGCCGGGTTATTTCGCAAACCTGCTGTAGCTGCTAAACATCGATTTCGAGTTAGACTTTGATTCAAAGGGAAAGCTCTGGTGGTTCCAGATTGAGTATGGGTAGGGAAGACCTTACTCATTGACTCCATGAAATTTTCTCCAGCTGAAGTTTATGTTTTAATTCATCCATCGGGAGATCACAATTATGATATTAGTTTTTGTTCAGTCATTTCTCTTGATAAATTCTGGCCACTTTATTATGATGTTAAAGATCAAGAGATCTGGAAAGATTTTATAGCAATTCCTGTTACGAAATCAACAATAAAGATTGTAACGATACTCTTTAGAAACGAAGGTGTAAATATTGCAAATATAATGTTTTGGTTAATGAAACGTTGTTCAGTGCATGGTAAACCTAAACCTATTATTGATGAAAATGGATTTTGGAATGGGGGTTGGTTGGTGAGAGTCCAATTGCACCAAAATGAAGAGGGTATACAACATTTGCCCAGTTCCTTTTATTTAGGATCGCTAAGTATTATTTTTTATGCAGGCCAACCAAAGAGCTATTTCAAATGTGGCTCTGTCCCATTGAATACTTCCTGCGACAAATAAAATGTTTTAGGTGTGGTGTACTAGGCCATGCTGCACAGACTTGTATAGCTTTACCTGTATGCAATTTATGTGAAGAACATTCTCATTCTTTTTGCAGATTGCCCTTGAAGCTACCACAGACACTGACAAAACATCAGACCAGGAGTACTATTTACTTTACAAGCAAGAAGACAATTTAATGATCCTGCCCCTTTAAAGGGAATAGATGTAGGGGAAGAGGTAGAGGTGGATGGGGTTCTACTGAGGATAGATTAACCATCCCTTTACGGTTTATAGATTCTCAAGGGGAAAAGTCCCTTTCTTCACATAGTGATTCTCATCCCCCCTTTAGGCATGAGAGACGAGACGATAGGGAAACTCCATTTGTGACTCCTCAAGGTTCCCCTCAGCGACTAATACCCTTGACTAGATTGAATGAGCCTCCCTCAGAGAGCGGATTGCAAGACCCAATGGATGATTCTGTCCTGTTGCTTGGAATTTCTGATAAGAAACCAGAGATGCATAGTATGGAATCTATAGAACTAGAGGAAATTCCTTTGTCTGGTCAAAGTAACCCCCCTTTGTCTCCCTTACCTTTGGCAAACAGGTTTGAAGCTTTTTCTTCCTGGGGAGATCAGGTTGATGAAGCTCAACCCTTATTAGACCCTACCGCCTTAAAAGACATTACTGGGTTAGTTAAAAATAAGCCTGTTCCCCCTAAAACTACTAGGCTTGGATCTAGGAAACATCTAACTAGATCAAGTGTGAAATGCCCTAAGCCCCCTCCCTGAATATTCTACGATAACGATAACTACGCTGAATGTTAACAGTTTGAAATCCTTGAAAAAAAGGCTGACTACCTTTAGTATATTATTAAATTTTCAGCACGATGTATATTTTTTGCAAGACACAGGACTACATACATGTAATGAAGTTTCATAGGCAAAAAAGGATTGGCATTGGGGTGTGTCATATTTGTCTATGAGGGAGGAAGCGTGCAGTGGTGTAGGTGTTTATTTTCTTACACCAGAGGTACGCTTACAAAGATTGATTGATGTAGAACCTGGGAGAGTTTTTATGTTGGACGTGGTCCTAAAAGGTTTATCTTGCCACTTAATTACTCTATATGGGCCCCAGACAAAAGCATCATGGATAGAGTTGTTGAAAACGGTTCAACCTTATCTTTTTACTAGTCGCCAAATTTTTTTGGGTGGTGATTTTAATATAAATTTCCAAACTAAAACTGATGTTGGTAAACAATATTGTGATAAAAGTTTTTTGAAATCCCTTATTTCTTCTGCAGGTTTAGTGGATTCACACTCTATAGGTAAAGCTAAGGCTAGGCCCACTTTTTTTAAGGGTACTTTATCTTCCAGGATTGATTTTTTATTTACTCATCAATCTTTACAGTTTGAGAAACTTCTTTTTGACCCTGTAGAATCTTCGGACCATTGCTTGATTGGGGTTAAACTTGAAAACCCTCCATCTAGACAAAGAGGCCCTGGGATTTGGAAATTAAACACGTCTTTATTACTACAATCTTCGGTGGTAATGGATTTACATACTATTGTGCAAGATAAAAAATCCACGATTTTCTTATATGACTCTATAGCTGATTGGTGGGTTGATTTGAAAAAGTGTTTGATTAGTTATCTCCAGTCGATAGGGAGATATAGAGCCCTAACACAATATGAACAGTATTTAACCCTTAGGAAATCGTTATGGTCACTTATGTCAGTCCAAACACTGGGAGGGATGGATGTGTCTCAAGACATAAAGGTCATTAAATTACATATGGCAAATTACCAATATGACAGGTTAAAATCTTTATATAAAGAACAATCCTTTGGAACACAAGGCAAATCAGCCTATGCTAATCCTTTTTAGCTGGACAAAAACTTCGTGAGAATCAGTTAATTATGACCTTAAGGACATCTACAATGGACTGAAGTTTTTGATAAAATTCAGCGATGGAATGTCAAATGGGATATGGTTTTATGTTCAACACTCGGAAAAAGATGCAGTCAAAGTTTTTATATGATTTTTTTTCTGAAACTCCCTTTGTGGACAAACCCCCCAGGTTCAAAATAGTAGTGCTAAATATATATCGAATGAACGTATTCCTATTCATATGTGGGATTCCGCTTGGTTGGGGTTACATTTTAAAATTAATGTACGTAATAACCAAAAGTATAAAAGACTGCAGGACCGATATTGCCCGAGAGAAAGTTGTACATTTCTTTTAGAAATAATGAACATTTGTATTTCCAATGTCCTTATGCACAGGAATTTGGGGATGTGGTCAAAAATCGCTGGAAGAATAGGATATTAGTTCCACCCTCTGAGGATCTTTTATTTATTTTATTTTTTTTTATAAAGAAATGCCAAAAGGTTCCCTTAATACTCTACAAATCATACATATATATTTTTTTATATTGGATTTGGATATCAAGGTGCCGATTAGTGTTGCAACAATAAAATATATTAGTATTAGATTTTTTTTTATGGTTTATCAAGATTTGGTTCAATTAAAGATGAAAGAGAAACTGAGCTTTAACAGTATTGTTTGGGGAGAATTATGGAAGGATTATGATTTCATACTATGAATTGTATATTGATTTGACAGAATATTTTATTAGATAGTACTTTATTTAAGTATTAGACAATAATTTTGTATTTGTATGATCAGAATTTTTTTGGGGGGGTTGTTTGGATTAATATTTATTTTATTGTTATTTACTCTTTTTCTGTTATTTAAGGCTTTATCAGATATTAGTAAGTTTGTATATACTTTGTTATGACTTTGTTTGATTTCAATAAAAATTCCCCTACTCTTTTTGACAAGTGCCATGGGATCTTTAACATCTGCCTGAACTACCACCAATCCAGGCAGATGGGACCTCGGTTTAACATCTCATCTGAAAGATGGCACCTCAGAAGTGCAGCACCCCTCTCATGCTGCACTACAGTGTCAGTACTGGGATATTAACCCAAGTGCCAGATGTGGGAACTGAACCCAAAGATCTCTGATCTCCCGGCCTCAGAGGCAAGTGTGCTACCCACTGAGCCACTGACAATCCATCCTATATCCAGTCTTGGGTACTATAAGTAAATATCAGTGTAGCACCCTGCAACTTCTGTTAAATCAAAATGTGTCATCTGATTCTTCTATTTCATTTTCTTCATGAACTGAGCCATCTGGCTCCAGATTACAAATTGTGTGTGTGCATGTTGTTTTTCCATCACAGGGTCCCACCCAGCTATGACACCGGCCTACCCCAGGCAATGATCCTGGCTAGCCCATCTGCCTTTTACCTGGGTACCCAGTGTGTGTGTGTGACACTGTGGGAGATTCTGTACTGCATGCATAACAGTGTGATTAAAGTAGTTCATAAGTCAATTACCCTGATTACGCCCCTCCATTGTTTACATCCCCTGAATAAATCAGATCTTACTGTTTCTGCATTTAAACTGACTGTGGTTTCAGTTTGTATTGAGGGTATGGCACTGTTATTGTTGGTGCTTACTAACCTTGTTTTACAGGGAGTCCTCAGGGTTGAACTGGAGAAATCAACCCTGGTAGTGTCAATCGGGAAGGTACTCTTTGTGTATTGTGTGTGCTACTAGTAGAAACTGAGGGGGGGTTACAGTGTTCCAGAGGGCTGTGCCCAGGCTAGTTTGACCACTATCAAACCTGACCTCTGGGTGGAGGCACCCGTTTCAGAACTCAGGCCCCTCAACCTGTTAGTAGCCAAGCAGACAGGGGTAGTAATCCTTGGGATAGTGCCACCTAGGGGTTACATTTGTAAAAGAGCTCTTAGCTCAAAGGTATATGTAATCCAAGCCTTAAATAGATAAAATAAATAAAACTTACTCAGCCCCAAGTGTCCTCAGAATCATCGCTCCTTGATCCCACAGTAGTCTGCCTCAGATTCCCAGAGTTACGGACATCATACCCCAGTAACAGTTCTGGAATCTCATTACCTTGATTTCATTTGACCAACCCCCAAATCACAGAGCCACAGTACCTCAATTTTTATTTCATTTTCGTTTGTTTATTTCACCAGGAAGGTGGAATGGATCCAAAGACTCTTTTTCAACCCCACCAGTCAGGGACCTAATTACTTGTAACACCTCTAATGTTATTTATGTACTCTGGTATGAATGTAATCTGATTTACGTGTGCAAAACTGTAAGATCACTTAAACAATGAATCCAGGAGCATGTGAGATCCATTATCAATGCTAGAAATGATACCCCAGTGGGAACACATTTTGCAACTCACCATACTCCTCTCCGAAATGCCTGAACTTTATGGCCATTGACTGGGTAAAATCAGATTTAATACGTGGTGGTGGAGCCAACAAGTTGTTACAAAAAGAAAGCAAGTGGATTATTAAATTAAATAGAATTAAACCTGAAGGCTTAAACAATAACTGGGACCTGGAACCTTTTTTTGAAATTAATGGTCTCTTTCATGCAGAATGGACCCCACTTTAAATAGACTGGTAACAAGTTTGTCCAGAAAGTAAGCATGTGTATTCTTAACTTTTTGATGGAAATAACTCTTAGGACTTGACCCCTCCCCACATTTTTTGAAATTAATTTATAGATATGTGGCCTTTTGAAATTTGCATGTAAAATAGATCCCACTTTAACTTAGTGGCAGTCAGTTTGTCCAGTGTTTTCATTTAATTTGCTTCACCTTGCTGATTTTTCATCTTTTTCTCTTACAGTGACAGTATACCAATCCCCTCTGGGCTCCTTCCAACCTGGTAATTGGCACTTGCCTAAAGGAGAACTGATAATTGCAGCCTTGATGCTCATCAGACTCAGGATACACACAGAAGTGGATTTGGTAGCATATGCTGTTAAAACTTTTTCTTTTAAACACTGTTTACATTATGTGACATAACACTTTTTTATATTAAAGCACTTTGTGTATTTTTATGTGAAATATGCATACAATTCTGACATGATGTCAGTATTTCTCTTTTATATGTAAATAATGCTACACCTTTAAGAGTTAAAGCAATAATGATGTCATGATTCAAGTTATATTTAAGGATTAGCTTGCTTCTATAGCACTACCCCCCTTGCAGACTTTTGAAGTCGGTGCTAGGGGTTTCGTACCAGGAAGTACCTGCTTTAAATTATTTTGCTGTGATTTTGAGCTCGCTTAAGTAAAAAAAAAACTTTGGATATATTCATTTTGCAGTGCTTCTCTTTGTTTGCACATTACACACGTTGTGGTCAGAAGACACAGTATCTTGATCCCAGAGGGAGTTCAGACAAATTTGATGATTACAGACCCTTTACAATTGCTTCCTTCTTTTCGGAACACCTTCATTGCACCCCTGGCTATCAAGCAGTACTGTAATTTACTTCATAAGCTCACCTATTCAATAGCTCACAGCCAAGTCTCTACTCAGTTTATGTCAGAGTGTGTTGTGTGTGGCTGTGTTATCTCTACAATGAGATGGCTAACAGTGTGTGTATGCAGTCAGCTGGTACTGTATGATGTCAGAGGCTAATGTATAAAGATGATGCACTTGGGGAGTTGAGCCCCTCCTGACCTACAGGGGCAATCAGCTACACCAGCAAAAAAAACTAGAAACACTCAGCTGCACCACAAACTCCCCCAAACAGGTACCTTTACAAATGAAGCCAGAAAAGCAACCTGGTACCAATTGAAATCTACATTAAGCTGGAAAAGAAACAACAACACTAATACAATCAGCAACAGTGACATTCATTTCTCTGAGATGAGACTGATTCCATTCCCCATCCAGTCCAAAAATCAATATGACTCCTATAGTACCTGTGACCCCTAGGTAGAATACTTTAGCTAATATTTTACAGAAATCAGTATACAGACAAATTGGGGACTACAGAATTAAACAAAAATTTTAAGTGGTTCTCTGAACTCCAGGTCAGTCAAGTCATCAATAGCTTTAAGAAAAATATCTCCCCAGGACCAGACAATATATCAAGAGACTTTTAACTCTTAAATCCTGATTGGTGATGTGACAAGCTAGCCTATGGTAGATGGAAAGGCAACATGCTGGGTTTAAAGTTCACAGGATAAATGTACTTTTATTGCTCCAAATGTAAGTTATTGCTCCAGAAAAGCATAATCAGTCAGTTCAACTTCTCCAGCCTGGTCAGGTAACATAAAGGTAACACAAAACAATTATTTCAGGCTGACTTGACAAAAAGAAGTTTTGAATCACCTATGTGGGCCAGCAGTTTGTTCAATATACAGTCTCAAACAAAACAAATAGTTTGTGGGCCAGCATTTTGAATGCACAGTCTCAAATAAAACACAAACAGTTTTACTTTTAGCCTTATTTGTAAGCTGTTATTAGCAGTACATTCAACATGCTGTTTTTGGCCCAGCTGGCTAATCTGATCCTTTACCTCAGGTCTCTGTGCTCTTGAAATGGTCTGTTTCTCAGCAGCAGGTTTCAACTTCTCCCCAAAGGCTCTCTCCAAAGATTAACCATTCTGCTTGACTTTCTGCTCTGGTTTCTGTCTTACATTCCACCAGGCATCTTGCAGGGTTCTCTGCCTAGGAGTATCTCCTCCCTGCAGCAGTTTCCAGCTTCTAACTGACTCCTTACTGGACTATCTCTGCCTTTAAGCAATCCCTGTAATCAGCCACACCTGGGGAGGCATCCCCCCCCCCTTGCCTGTTCATGTTGCATTCCCTGCATTTCCTCAGCCTCAAACAAGATGTTAACCTCTTGTTTCCCAGTGTAGTGTTTACACTGTCACAGTGGACAACGCCACTCACTGATTTCTTCAATAAAGGTGCTATGTACGCCTACACTCCTCCTCCCTGGGCAGGCAGCCACATCATTCCTATTCATAAACAAGCATTTGTCAATGCTGAATGTTGTCTTGCTGGCATTGGCATTGGTAGTGCAGAAGTTAGAGAGATGTATAATAGGAATGGCAGTGAAGTATGGAACTAACGCAAACCCTACCCCCACCCTGAAGAGACTGAAAGGCATTGGGGTGTACGTTTGGGTGATAGGCCATAACTCTCAAGCTATTTCACCTCACCCTACCCAGCAGACACAGACAAGTGTTGTGGTGTGCCTTGGGGTCTTTGGCCTTACACTCACCCCATTTCATAAGGAGATGCGCTGAGATGGGTGCATAACAGTAGAATCAATCAATTAAACAATCTATCAATCAATATTTTTACTTAACCAGGCAGAAAACCATTGAGCAGAGCTCATTTACAAGATAGACCTGGTAGTTTAAACAACAACAACAACAACAACAAGTCATAATACAACAATTTGACATAGGCATAGCAACATTATCAGCCTATGTACAGTCATTACAAGTGAGAATGGCATTGCTTGGCACAGTGGTGTACAATAATTTACAAATGGCAATGTAAGACTTGACACTGAGAACAAAACAAGGCAACATAATTTACAGGCATGGTTCCAAAGGCAGTCAGCATACTTCTATGTGCGAGCTCTGTGCAAGGCAGGTCTCTGATAGACAGTAGGGTACAATATTATATTGGATGAGGTCTAGACCAGCAAAGCAGAACACTAGGGGCCCTGATCATTGTATCCATGGTACAAACATCACACTGATAAATTCTTAAGTAAATACATTGGTATCCTTTTCATTCCAAGCAGATTTGGATTGGGTTCTCTGTTCAACTCTGAAAATTAGGACATTTTAAATAATCTTGTCCTATACTTAATAAAAATTCATAGAATTAGAAAACAACAAATTATAAAACCAATGTAAATGGATAACCACAACCCTTCTCCCCTTGCCAGGCTTCACGACCTGTAGCAAAGCATGCAGTGGAGGAGGCTGATACTATGTCTTAGGAAGAAAAGGAGGAGAAGGAGCCCATACAGCTTGGATCCTAACTAGTTCAGGAATTTGGCTCCTCTCCCAGGTCCTCAGAAAAGTTCTCCATACACTATTCATTTGTGAGGCAGATGGCAAACACCCTCAATCTCTCTCCTCAGGGGATGGCAGAGGACGAGGATGAGGTAGATTTTGGACATAATGGGCCTTACTCCCAAAAAGAGGGTATTCCTGCCCATACATAATTCATTGAAGAAGGCCACCTTAGAAATCCCAGTGCACCCTATTTTAGCCGCTGGTTTAGACAAGAGGACACAAATATAATACCAGTTGAATAGGCAGGGCGCTGAGTAGCTTTACACTCACCCTGATCATGAAGGAGTGGTTCACACCACTGCCTGTGACAAGGCCAAGGTCCCACTTTCTCTGGTATATCTCCCCAATGGTGATACAATAAAGTGACCTACCTCGCTGTGGACAGAATTGACAGTTCATCGACAGGTTGCTGTGATGCCGGTTGATGAAATTGTTGTCAAACCGGCATCATAGAACCCTTTCCTCTCAGCCTCAAACAGGAATTCCAGGGATCTGGACCACATGGGTGAAAATGTTTAGACCACAGCCACCCTTTTGCTGAGACAGGCAATTTATATGGCCTATGCAGCTCAGTACCAGAATGCCCTCTGTAGTTGTGTAGTGTCCATGAGCGAAAAGGCTTCTGGTGATCCAGCCCAGGACCTGGTGATACAGCAAAGGCTGCTTTGGATGGGCCTGAGGCCACTGGCTGAGGGTGTCCAACACCCAAGAAGGGATGTTATCCCAGCATAACACCCACCTTGGAGGGCATTATTCCTATTATAAAATGGCTCGTTGTTTTATACAGAAAAAAAATAATTTGAAAGAGTTTTATTTAGTGTTTAAAAATATATTTTTTAAGAAGAGATGCTTAAGCAATGTATGCTGTTCATCAAGCATATCATCAGCAGGGATGTTATGCCAGGATAACATTCCTGCTGTGATGGCCAACTGACCAATCAGAAGCCAGGATTCTTTCTTGTCTTTGTATAATAAAGGAATAATGCACAACAGGGTGTGTGTCGTGCTGGGATAATGCCATGCCTGGGGTGGTTGGGCACAAGGCCGCAGGCTGAGTGCATCCAAAGCCCCAGGTGTGGCATTATCCCAGCATGACGCACACCCTGAAGTGCATTATTCTTTTTATACAGTGGCTTATTTACATACATATTTAAAAAATATATACAAAATGCTGTTTTACATTTTAATTTTTTATTTATTTATTGTGGAAGTATACCAACTTAAAAAAATAGTTCTTTTTAGGGCTTCTCTACTAGGTGGAGGGATGTGTGTGTGTTCATAATGTAGCTTTGTTCACTCTGTTCAGTTGTACTCACTACAACTTTTGCTTTGTCAGTTCAGGAAGATGTATGGGAGAAGATCTGTAAAGTTTTGAAGCAGCATTCAGTGATCTGCGATCAGAGGATATATGAACATGGGGCGAGGTACAGTTTGTTTGACTTCTGGGAGGACAGGAAGGTTTTTTATTATTATTTTTAAGACTTGCTGATTGGACTGAGGTGTAGATGACAGGGTAACAGAGCTAGAGCTGACAGGGTAACAGAGGTAGAGCGAGTGATCAGAGAAACGGACAGCCTTGTGCTGCTCGTTATCTAAAACACTCTCTCCATGCTTTATGCTGCAGGAATGATGAAAGTGAAGTGGTGGCTGGAGGAAATAAAGGTGTCGTGTGGGGGGGGTGCTACATTATGACAGGGAAAATACTGGATAAGAAAAAAGGTATTTCTCTTTTGGCGCGCTCAACTGAGTGGGTTGGTTGCCATGGGCACACACTGTTACTGCCCCATGGTGAGCAGTGCAGACCGAGAAGCAGAGGACTGCAGTCTTACTTTTGTCTTATGTTTTTATTTATATAAATTTACCATTGACATGGCTGGCAGACCTTCGTGGCCATTGGTAAGGGCTGCTGAGATGTCAGTGAATGAAGCAAGTAGGGAAGTGTGGTGTGGATGCGCACGCAAACAATGAGAAAGACGACTTGAGTTGCAGCTTTTTTAAACTTTACTTATTTTCAAGTTGTGAATAGTGTCGGGGGGAGGGAGGACAATGATGACTGGATGAAACTGTGGGTTCAGTGAGCAGGGAGCACTGATTTCCAAGCGCATCGGGAGGACTGGAGCTGTTGTTAGAGAGAGTTGTGGAGGAACCTTTTTTCAAGATTTCATGTGGTCAGCGAGTGTACTGGGACTAGATCTGTGGTGTTATGCTAGAATAACAGTATGGGTCCAGTCCCACACTGACCAACAAGAGCCCAAGATTCTTTCTTGCCATTGTATAAATGCCAGTGACTCATGGCTCATGCAGTATCCCTCAGGTGGATTGTGTTGCTCAAGATTATGAACATACATCTGGACACTTAAACTAAAGCATTGAATTTCCCCTGTGAGGGAAATCCCCTGTTTGATGGCAAAATGGAGAGGCCTACATGAAAAGGGTAAATGAATATAAGGCCACCTGAAAATATAACACTAAGAAAGAGAAAGCTTCCACTTCCCATAGAACTTACAGATGGGGAGATAGGGTTAAGGGTTATGTCTCCCACACTTACGTGACTTATGACTACCCTCTTCAGAGAGGTTTCTTCAGTGGCAGAGGTAAGTCAGGTGCAAAGTAGGATGCAGCCACCCCAGCTCCCAAGGTGCAAGCAAAGCAGAACCCCTGACAAGTCTGAACAGGTCACCCTGTTATTTCCAGTAGGAGGAAAGTTGGGTCACTATTTCCAGACCTGGGAAAACATTACCACAGACAAGTAGATCCTGGAAATAGTAAGTCAAGGTCTCTCTCTGTGGTTCAGAAAGTTTCAAAAACTACAGGTACATAGGCCCTTTCCATCTCATACCCCAGCAGAATAACTGCTGCTGGAGTTGAAGGTCAAAAAGCTGCTGCAGACCAATGCAGTAGAATGAGTTCCCTCTACTGAGTGTGGCAAAGGCCTCTACTTCAGATACTTTCTCACCACAAGGAAAATGGAGAGTGGCAATGTATTTTAGACCTAAGATTTCTGAACAAACACTTGGAAAAAAAGAAAAGTTCAAGATGTCCACTTATTCAGTCTTTGCAGCAGGGACATTAGTTGGGGTCTCTGGATCTGAAGGATACCTACATTCATATCCCAGTAAGACTGTCCCACAGAAAGTATCACAGATACAGGGTAGGGAGCTGCCACTGTCAGTTTGTGGCCCTATCCTTCAGTCAATCCTCAGCACCAGGGTTCTTCAGAAAGTGCATTGCAGTGACTGCAGCTCACTTGCAAAGACAAGGTATGGTGGTCTTTCCATATCTGAATGACTGGTCAGTCTCGGGGGGGTCTACCAGCCTGCCAAGGCCTCCCCCAGCTCACCCAGTCAACTTTAGAGGATCTGGTGTTCCTGATAACCATTCAAAAGTCCAAGACAGAACCTTTCCAGGTGCTGGACTTCATAGGAGCAGAGCTGGACACACTACAGGGAAAAGCATACTTCCCTCAGGAGAGTGTGATAAGTCTGACAGGACTGTCCAGGGATTTATTTAACTCTAAAAATTGATTAGCGTTTTGCTCATAAAAGTACTAAATCTTTGTGAAAATGCATAACTCTTGCCTCACTGTGTTTAACAAACACAGCACTTCTAGAAAATCTATATAAATACTTTCTGTACAGTTAGCATAGTCCCAAGAAAAAAACTGCTAATCAATTATTTAAAACCCTGCTGTCAGTCTTTCAAAACTGGGCAACCCAGACCAGCAAGGGTTTTCCTACAGCTGCTGAAACCCATGGTTGCCTCAACTGTTGTGGCCACAAGTGCCAGATTTCAAATGACAGACATTCAGCACCACTTACGGTCCCACTGGTCCCAAAGGTGGGACCCTCTGTCAAAGCTGGTACCAGTTATAATGTGCCTCCTAAGGGCACTGGACTGTTGGAAGGAGGAAGAGGAGAACCTCAAACAAGGTGTCCCCTTCCTCCTGCAATTACCCACAGTGGTACTCGCTACAGGTGCTTCTTCCTGTGTTGGGGCACCCATCTGGAGGACCTCCCTAGTCCCTACAATTGTGGTATGGACCCCACTAGAGTCCCAAGAGCACATAAACATCCTGGAACTCTGTGCTGTATATCTGGAAATGGAGGTCTTTTTCTCTCACATCAAGGTTCAGTCTGTCCAGATCAGGAAAGACAATACCACCACCATGTACTACATCAACAAACAGGGCAGAACAAGATCTTCAAGCTGTGCACAAAGGCATTGAAGATCTGGAGCCTAGCATATGATTTAGAGGTGCAGCTATTCTCAGTGCATCTGCCAGGAAAGGACAGTTTCCTCTCAGATTCCCTCAGCAGAATCAGCCGGGGCAACCACAGATGGACCCTGAACAAGCAAATGCTTGCGATAGTATTCAGAAGGTGGGGAATGCCAAAGATGGTCCTTTTCAATTCTTGGCAAAACTACCTGCTTCCCTCTTGTTGCAGGCCACTGTCAGTGGGGACAATGCCAGAGGATGCTCTGATTTTCTGCTGGACACAGAGATTCCTTTGTGCATTTCCCCCTTTCCCTCTCCTTGTGAGGGTGTTGTTGAAATTCAGAAGGGAACCTATGATGATGATGATGATTCTGATTGATGCAGACTAGGCTAGGCAGACCTGGTATTCTGTACACCTGGCTTTCCTTCACAAACCTCCCATCACTGTTCCCCTGAGGTACAACCTACTGACCTTGCCTTAGGGGAGGATAACATTTCTAGAGCCCATCACTCTGCACCTCAGGGCCTGGTACTTGAATTAGAATACACTGTGTTAAATCACTTAAAAGAGGTTTTGAATGTATTAAAAGCTTCAGAGATCCAGCCATAAGGAAAATATATGCCTCAAAGTGGAAAAGGTTTCCCTGTGGTGTTCTTCCAGGTAGATCAGTCCCCTCCAGGCCAGCCTTTCCTGCATACTGGACTACCTGATACACCTACAGACTCTGGACCTTCACCCGTCTACCCTTAAAGTGCATCTGGCAGCGGTCTCAGCTTATGCTTTGACTGATAAGGAGAAAGCAATAACCTATGTGGCTATTTTCAAAAGGTTCTTTCAGAATCTGACCCATTTGGCTATTCCTTTCAAAGATACAGTCCCTGAGACTTAAATTGATACATTGCCTAGCTCTTGTGTGCCCCTTTGAGCCTATGGCAACTGATGCTCTGAAATATGTTATCTGGAAATCATTTTTCTTGGTGACCTTCACTTCTGCCAAAAGAGTGAGCAAGATCCAGGCTCTGTGCACAGACCCTAACTACATTATCTTCCACAGAGATACATATATAGGATAAAGTACGGGGTGCAGTGTGTTACGAGAATTTAACACACACCCGAGTTGCTGGATGGCACTTAAACCCAGAGTGCGAAGCCCGAGGGGTTTATGATAGCCATCCAACAACGAGGGTGTGCGTTAAATTCAAGTTAAATACATTGCACCCCATATTTTGTTGTATATAATTGAAGGGTTCTGTTTTTCTTTGTTTTGAGATTTGTGACAGAAAGAAGAAAGTGGAATCTTACCTTGTATTGCTGAAGTTGTTTATTTTGTAGTTGAAACAGTAAACAGAAAGTTCAGCATGTAAATGTATCAAGCCTCCCTCACCTCCTCTTGGGGAAACCCTAGGTCCTTCTGGGACAATGTCAAGCAGTTGAATGGTCACTCCCGGTCTCCCTCTCCCTCAATTCTTAACATCAATGGTACTGTCTCCACTGATCCTACCCTCATTGCCACTCACCTCAATAACTCCTTTACCGACCTTAGCTCAGTACTCCCTGGTAACTTCTTCAGTCCTCCACCCCCTAGTTCTGCACCACCCATCACACGCCCCTTGTTCCACTTGCGTTGTGTCACCATACAAGAAACTAGGCCATATCTGCTTAAAGCCTTAAAAGGTAACGCAATCGGTAATGATTCCCTTGATCCCTCCCTCCTACGTCAGGTCCTGTATCAGGTCATCGCCCCTGTCACATGCATCTTTAACAAATCCCTCTGCCTCAGACAATTTCCTGCTGCCTGGAGGGCTGCTACGGTTACTCCTGTCCACAAAGATGGCGACAGGACTCTGCCAGGTAATTACCGACCCATCTCAACCCCCCCCCAAGGCCCAGGAGAAAATTGTTGCCACTCAAGTCTCTAACTACCTCTCAAAGTACAATGTTCTTTGCCCTGAGCAACATGGGTTCAGAGCTGGTCATAGTACCAATACGGCACTCCTGGAGTTTGCCAACTTCCTCCACACCTCCTTGGACACTGGCGCCCTGGCTGGCGCGGTATTCATTGACCTGTCTAAAGTTTTTGATACCGTTTCGCATCCACTCCTGTTAACCACCCTTGACCACATAGGCTTTGCCACTGGACCAGTCTCCTGGTGCACTAGCTATCTCCCAGACCGCTCCCAATGTGTGAAAGTTAGTGGAACTCTCTCCAGCACCTGCCCTATTCACTCTGGAGTCCCCCAGGGCTCTATTCTTGGACCTCTTCTCTTCTCTTCTCCCTCTTCCTTAACTCGCTACCCAGTAAATGCACGGGTAAGATCCTGCTATATGCTGACGATGCTGTACTCATTGCCTCTGATAGTAACCCATGTTGCTTCAGAGTACTCTCAACTCTTTTGATTCTGCTGAAACCTGGTTCTCCGAGCATCGACTCGTAATCAACCTAAAGCGAAAACAATGCTCTTCTCCACCCCAAAACAAGTTCAACAAATTTCCCTTACTGTCCACTCCACCCTCAAAATCCCCATCGAACCTGTGCAGTCCTACAAATATCTGGAATTATCTTTGACCCTGCCCTCTCCTTCCATGACCATATCTCCACCTTGAACTCTGCCGCCAACTTGCGGCTGGGCATCTCTACTGAACAAAAAATGCATCCCTTTGGATGCCCTCCACATGGCTGTCACCTCTTCTGTCATATCTCTCCATCGACTATGGCCTCCCGGTCTATGGGTCAGCAGATCAGTCAGCCCTCAGCAAGGTTACGCCTTCACTTAACAAAGCCTGCAGACTTATCATCAGTGCACCCTAGACATACACACACTTGTCAGCTGTACGCCTTGGCTACCCTACTCAACCTGGATGGCGGCTCATGTATCAAACCTGCCAGCTCACCTTTAAAAGCCCTGCATGGCCTATCTCCCACTAGCCTATCTGGCTCTATTAGCTGAACTACACGACTGTGAACACCACATAGCTCATCCAAAACAGCTCTGGTCATACCAAGAGCTAGGACTTCCTGAGGCCAAAGGCATTCCCCTACAGAGCACCTACCTGGTATAACTCACTCCCTACCAGTATCTCTGACTCCCCCAAATTAGCAAGCTTTAAACTCATCCTCAGAAACCACCTGTTCATCTCACGCAGGTGCTGCTGCTAAAAAAAAAAAAAAAAAAAATCACCCTCTGACAATGCTTGCTGAGCTGTACTCTCCCCCCTTCCTGACTTACCTCCTCCCTTTACCACCCTCCTTCCTGGTCTTCCTTCTTCTTTCTGCTCCCCAGCCCTTCTCCTCTTACCTCTCCCCTCCTACTCTCACCTCAACCCTAACTTTTAACTTATTTACTATCATATGTATTAGAGTCTACTGTAACCCTGAATGGTATCGTTCTTGAATCTGTATTAACTGCTGTTTCTTGTGCTGCTGTCTGCTGTCCTCCCTATGTGACGAGTGCCTTTGTAAATGTGCCCCTGGCTCAAAGGTTATGAAACTGATGTTTAAATAAATAAATGTAACCCCTAGATGGCGCTATCCCAGGGGCTACTACCCCTGCTAGATTTGCCACTAACAGGTTGAGGGGCCTGGATCCGATGGCGGGTGCCTCCACTCAGAGGTCGGGGTTTGCAATAGTTAAACTAGCTTGGTCACAGCCCTCTGGGACACTGCAACCCCCCTTTCTTCCCACTAGTGGCCCACACAGTATATCAGAATTACCTTCACAGTATACACTTACCCCAGGACTGGTTCAGGCACTGGGACCCCTGTAAAATAAGAAGATACAGTGCAACAATCACAGTATAATACTTTAACATAGACAAATACACTCAGGCAGTATAACTTTGCTGAAACAAGCAGCTCTGATTTATTTAGGGGATATAACAAGGACAGGGAAATCAGGTTAATTAGCTTATCACTTTACTCATCTACCTGTGGCTCTGTGCACAGGCCTATCCCTACCAGTTACTGTCCCTGGGTACCCAAGCCTAGTGGCTAGTCCAAACCATGGCAGCTGGTAGGGCCCTTCTTCACACAAAAGAAAAGAAAAAATTAGTTAAACAGTCAGCAATGAGCTCGGGGACACATACACTCCTTTATGAACAACATTGAGAGGCAAGTCCACAGGCCTCCCAAGGGAATCATAACTGAGGTGCACCACAGGCTTTACAGCTCGACCAGTCTTTCTAGGGGGAACTGTTACAGTCTGTGCACTCTGAGCCTCATTTTCAGCATTGTCCTCACTTGTCAGGGGAGTCTCCATGGGGGTAGAGAGGCTAGAACTTGGGGCACTTTCAGCTCCAGGAGTTACAGTTTCCAAGTCCACAACATTTGGCTCGCATGGAGAGCTTTCAGACACTGGCAGTGGACTGTCAGGGCACTCAAAATACTCTTCTTGTTCTGGTGTATCACCAGTCTGCCCCAATCCATCATTTTCCTCCTCTGAAAGCTCAAACAGTTCAACCATGCACAATGATTCCATTTCATCTGATCTGACGCTTTGCACTTCACTTTCTGGGAGCATTGGCTCCAGGGATGAAGCTGGAGGCTTAGACAGTCCAGATGGCCCAGCTTCATCTCCAGTATTGACTAGGGGATTGCCCCAAAACAATTGACTCAGTTCGTAAGAAGGATAGTATTCAAAGTCACTCTCACTTTCTTCTGATATGGACTGACAGTCATGCTCAACTGGGACTTGTGGAGGGAACACTTTAACTCTGCTTCTGTGGGTGCAGACTTTCTTGATCTTTCTTAGCAGCAGCTCTAGTCACTGGTCCAGAGGGGCATCTTCTGGGGCTCAGACTCAATCAAGATTTGTCCAATGGGCAGTAAATGATTTCTATGCATTGTTTTACATCTTTTGAATTATTCTCAGGCCTCACTTTGTACACTGGCAGATCATCTAGTTTGCCCACTACATTGTGAGGGAGATGGTGCCATCTGTCAGCAATCTTGTGTTTGCCATGCAGTCCCAGATTTCTTAGCAATACCCGATCTCCCTCCTGGAGTTCCTGTGCTTTCACCTTTTTACCATACCTTTCTTTGTTGGCCAGATGTCTTTTGGCAGCCATGGTTTGAGCCAGTTGGTACGCATGGAGTTAGCTGGGCCTTTAACTTTTGCACATACTGTAAATAGTTGTCAGCTTGAACCCCATCAGGAGACCCCAAAACACACATCTACCGGTAGTTGAGCTTCTCTTCCAAACATCAGGCGGTAGGGAGAACCAGTAGCATCACTTTTGGTGCAGTTATAAGCATGTACCAGGGTGCTAATTTGTTAGCTCCATCTAGGCTTGTCGCCTTTGGGTGCAGTGGTGCCTAGCATATCTAGCAAAGTGCGGTTGAAACGTTCAGGCTGTGGGTCCCCTGGGGTGGTAAGGAGTGGTTCTGGACTTCGCACTCCCCACAGAGAAAGCATCTCTTTGATCAGGCGACTCTCAAAGTCTCTCCCTTGATCAGAATGGATCTTTGTGGAGCCCCATAGTGAACAAAAAGTTTTCTACAAGTACTTTGGCCACAGTGGATGCTTTCTGGTCTTTGGTGGGAAAGCTTGAGCATATCTCGTGAAATGGTCAGTGACCACCAGCACATTACTGATATTTCTTTGATCTGACTCAAATTCAGAAAATCAATACAGACCAGCTCCATGGGTGACTGGTGGTGATGTTAATAAGGGGCAGCCCTCTGGGGCAAAGCTTTCCTCTGTAAGCAGCGACTACAAGTTTGAATGTGTTGCCCCACATCAGCCCCTATCTTAGGCCAATAGAATCTGGATCTCACCAAGTCAAGTGTTCTGTCTATACCAAGGTGCCCCATGTGGTTGTGCAAGGACCTCAATACTGAGTCTCGAAGGCAGTGGGCAGCACTAGTTGTTGTTTGTCTACTTGTCCCCTCTGTCTACTGTTTCTCTGTATAACAGTTTATTGATCAGTTTCAACTTAGGACCTTCTTTGTATAACAGTGCAGTTCTCAAATCAGTGGAGCATAATTTGGACACATCTTTCCTGCACAGAGGGCTTCTAAAGCTGATTTGATCATGGGATTGCGGGATTGAGCCCCAATACTGTCATTGTCCAGCTGAGGCAGTGCACCAATGTCTATTGCAGAAAAGTGGCAATAAGCAGCAGGTATGCAATTCTCAGAGGTCCCAAGCAATCCACCATGCAGTCCACTCGTCCGTGGACATTGTTCCTCCCTGTCAAACTTCCGGCAGAGTGCCCGAATGTCAGGTTCTGCCAATCTGACCCAATCATTATGGGGAGCAGGCCTCGGGAGAGAGCATCAGCATCTATGTGGTTCAGACCTGCTCGGTATTCGAGAGCATAGTCATATGTAGATAATGCAGAAGCCACCTATGGCCAGTGGCATCCAACTAGCTGAGGTCTGCATATAGGTCCAAAGGATTACTGTCAGTTTTACTAGTATTTTAGCCCCATACAAGTACTCATGGAATTGGTCAACAATAGCCACTTCAAAGCTAGAAACTCTAACTTATGTACAGGATAGTTCTTTTCGGATGGGGTCAGGCTTCTACTGGCAAGAGCCACTGGTCTCAGGCCATTCTCAGTGCTCTTGGTACAACACAGCCCCAACCCTTGCAATTTAGCATCAGTGTGCAGGGCGTAAAGTTTTCTTGGATCGGTATAGGCCAGCACTGGAGCATGGGTAAGTTGATATATGATCTCATGAAAAGCAGTCTCACAATCAGGGTCAGCGGAGACCCCAAATACTTCACTCGGTGAAAATACACTCTTTCAGTCTTGGGGATGCTGACTTTAGTATTTTTGTGGGTTGGGGATACCCTTGGTAGGTTAAGTAGCGGCGTGATCACTCTTGAATAGTCCTTGATGAAACGCCAATAATAACCACAGAATCCCAGGAATCTTGCAGTTCTTTTAGATTTTTGGGCTGTGGCCAGGTGGTCAAGGCCTCAACTTTACTTGGGTCGGTCTCTATTCCTCAATTGGATACTATGTGTCCCACATACTTTACTGATGTTTGAAAGAATTGACACTTATCAATGGACAGTTTAAGGCCAAAGTCCTCCAGTCGGTCCAATACCTTAAATAATCTGCTCTCATGTTCCTCCAGTGAGCTGCCAAACACAATAACATCATCTAGGTATACCAGGCACTCTAGTAAGTTCATGTCCCCCATCAATCGTTGAAAAATGGCTGGGGCACCTGAAATCCCTTGAGGCATCCTCATGAATTCATAGAAACCAAGCAGACAGATAAAGGCTGTCTTCTCACGGTCCTCTGGGGCCATCGGGATCTGGTAGTACCCACTGCGGAGATCAACACAGAGAACCACTGCTCCCGTTTAGGCAGGTCCAAAGCATCCTGAATCACGGGGCATTGTGTACTGATCAGGGATAGTCCGCCGGTTTAAGGTGCGATAATCCACGATATCCTTACTGTCCCATTCTTTTTCCTCACTACCACAATGGGGGAAGCATAAGGGCTTCTGGATTCTTGTATTACACCAGCAGCTAACATCTCTTGCAGATGCCTTCTCACATCATCTATGTCAGCAGATTCCAGGCGTCGAGACCTCTCATGAAATGGTCTTTCGTCATGCAGCCGGATATTGTGCTCAGCTCCTTGCATGCATCCTACGTCCCATTCCTTTAAAGAAAACACCTGGTCTCTCTGGGCAAGCTTCTCACTGATCCTCACTTTCCATTCAGCTGGCAGCGGGAGTCGCGAAAACAAACAAGTCAGGCATTACTCTGTCATTCTTCCTCGAACTCTTGCTGCTGGGTAGCACTGCAGTGTCTGCACAATGCACATTAGCCAGGATGCAACCTCTATTTACTCGAATGTCTCTTTCAGACACATTACGAACTGGACCATTACCCTTCTGGCATAAGCATGGGCTCTAGCGGGCAAAATACTGAGGCTTGACCAGCAGTCCCTCTGGCAATTTTCCATTGCCTGGTGCATCCAACATTAATATTTTATTCTTAACATCCTTTCTGATCGGACCTCTCCCTCTAAGGTACACTGGGCATTTGGCGCCAGGATCAGAGACTCAGGATCCTTCTTCCATACAATTTTGACCGGTTCCTCTGGTTCTATTTTTCAGCATCTCTCTGTGCCTCATAGGCCTTCTTAATTAAAGCCGAACTCTTAAAGCTCTACTAGTCTTTGAACCCTGTTTTCATAACACAACTGTGCCAGCCTTCTGAACATATGAGCATTTGTTCCAATCAACAAAGGACACCATCCTTACAGTCCAGTGGGGGATACACTAAGGCTAGGGTCTCTACTTGTTCGGCCACTCCAGCCACGGAGGTGGGGAAAGACAACCAAATTTGGATATACCTGGAATAGGGTAGGCCTTCTCACTAATTCCCATACATGCAGTCCTTCTAATGGTTGTAAGGGTATGTCTGATAAATGCTTCTGATACCAATCCTGGAACATAATTTGTCACTTGGGGCCACTGTCTAATACAGCTCTGTAGACACTCCATTCACCTTTACAGTGGTCTCCATGGAGGGACCCACTATTCTGGACCAGTCTGGAGGCGGTAGTGGAGGCCTGGGCAGCTGACCTTGCCACAGAAGGACGTGAGTTAGCATTTTTGGTGCCCTCACTGGGATCATTTTCGTTCACCTCTTAACCACTGATTTGTTCTCTGAAGCCTCCTTGTAGCCTATATGCAACTTTGTCAGTGTCTTTTGGGGACCAGCATTCCCTTTTCATGTGCCATCCTTCCCACAATTATAGCAAAACATACTTTCTGGAGTTTGAGCTGGCCGAGGTGCCACACGGGGAGCCAGGGCGGGGGTATTACTAACTGGAAACCTTGGTGCCATCTCTGTCTGTGGCGTGATAAGCATTTGGAGACATCTCATCAGTTTCTCCACTTCCATGGTCAAGGAATTGAGTTTGGAGCCATTATCAGCAGGAGATACATGGGTGGGTACCCCCACCCCCATAGCAGATGCAGTCGGATATAGGTCAGGGCCCGTACTTGCAGGCGTGGCCTTCATAAAGGGACTGTTTTTGAATTCCCGGATCTCTCTCAACAGTTCGCCCCATTGTGGCATATCTTTTTCCTTGTCAGAGCACTCATTGACTGCCAACCTCTGCCCCTGAACTTCACTTGATGGGTCACCCTCAGACACTCAGGTCATAGCCGCATGCTATTAGTGCAGGTTCCTCCCGAGGTCGCCTTTTCTCAACTCCTCGAATTTCTCTCATTAACTCATCATGGGAGGGTGGAGTTCAGTCGGTTGCCAGGCGTAACTGAAGCAACAGCAGTTCGAGAAGGGGTAGACTTAAGGATCCTGTCAGCCTGGTTCGGTCCAGTTCAATCGCTGGCGAACTACCTTTCTGAGGCATTCTTGCAACAATTTTTCCAGCTGAGACATAACAGACAACAACTCCCTTGGTACTGTTGTGCATTTCTTACTCTCCACCATAGGTCCTCATCAGAATCTGGGCTCCATAACATTCTCCAAGGCCTCAAGCTAGGCCTGTGCAGTCGCTTCAGGGTTACTGGCCCGTTTAGCATGGATGGTAGCCAGGGCAGGACCTCGGAGGCTCTCACTAACCCACTTTCGCTTTTCGGCTTCCGAGCATTGCCATTCTAGCACTTGGGGGGCAACATAGTCTATCCAGGTCTCCCAGTCATCCTCCCTTGGGGGGTGGAGAGGGTGCCAGAGAAGATCCTCAACCTTCGGTAAGAGTCGTGACTAATGGCAGGTGCAGAAATAGGAGTCTGCATTGGTTCAGCCACCATTACGGGTACTGGAGCGGGAGAAGGTGTTGGGGAAGGAGCACCACCAGGTGGCAAGAATAGTTTCTTCAAGTCCTCCACAGTTTTCCCTTCCCCCAGCAACCATTTAGCAAATTTCTCCTCAAAAGTTTCAGATAGTGGTGGGGCTTATTCCCCAGGTCTTTACTGTCATGGTTGTCACTCTCCAAGCAGTGAGGGCTCCTCTGGGGTAATGATCTGTGGCACTTTGGAGCTATCTATGGGATCCTTAAACTCTACTAGGGCCAGGAAAGTGTGGGTGAGCAGATTAGCATGCCAACCCACCACCACAGGGTTTTGTAAACCTTCCACCTTGGAAAGTACTCCTGTACAGTGTCCGTATTGATACAGGGGATGTCCAGGATAAGCATAGCATTTTGGGGTGATCTTCAGGTCCATCTTGTAAATGAGCTATGCTCAATGATGTTCACCTGATTAAATAAAGATTTTGATTGATTGATTGATTGATTGATCTCCTCCCCAGTACACCACTCCACCAGCCCGTGCACAGCCACTTCTGTTGGGGTACCCATTTATCTTTTTTTTCTTAACAGTGGTTTGTAAATATGGCCACTAGAGGACACACAGTCCCAGCGGTGAGCCTCCAAGATGTAACCCTAGATGGTGCTATCCCAGGGCTACTACCCTGCCTGATTTGCCACTAACAGGTTGAGGGGCCTGGATCCGATGGCAGGTGCCTCACCCAGAGGTCAGGGTTTGCAATAGTTAAACTAACTTGGTCACAGCCCTCTGGGACACTGCAACCCCCCTTTCTTCTCACTAGTGGCCCACACAGTATATCAGAATTACCTTCACAGTATACACTTATCCCCAGGACTGGTTCAGGCACTGGGACCCCCTGTAAAATAAGAAGATACAGTGCAACAATCACAGTACAATACTTTAACATAGACAAATACCTCAGGCAGTATAACTTTGCTGAAACAAGCAGCTCTGATTTATTTAGGGGGATATAACAAGGACAGGGGGAAATCAGGTTAATTAGCTTATCACTTTACTCATCTACCTATGGCTCTGTGCACAGGCCTATCCCTACCAGTTACTGTCCCTGGGTACCCAAGCCCTAGTGGCTAGTCCAAACCGTGGCAGCTGGTTGGGGACCTTTCACACAGAGAAAAGAAAAATTAGTTAAACAATCAGCAGTACAGTAATTCCATTTGGATTCAATGTGGCAATTCAACAGGGAGTGACCCTGAATTAGTACTCACGACCTCCAAACAAGATAGGGTCCTTCAACATCAGCAGGGCCACTCTTGAGCTCCGAGACTCCTCACACATTTATATGACAAACTGCAACAGGCAAAGGAGTCCTTTAATGGCAGCAGGATTCACTTGAGCTACACAAGCCTCCTCACACATTTATATGGTAAACAGTAACAGGCAAAAGTCCTTTAATGGCAGCAGGATTCACTTGAGCTACACAAGCCTCCTCCACATTTATATGGTAAAACAGTAACAGGCGAAAGTCCTTTAATGGCAGTAGGATTCACTTGAGCTACACAAGCCTCCTCACACATTTATATGGTAAAAGGAAAGTACTATACCAGGCAGGCTGCTTCTCTATCCCGATCGCAATTACTGCACAATACCCGGGAGAACACATAGCAGATTCAGTTCCTGACAGACCAAGCGCAATTCAGCAAGTTCTCCAGTCTTCTATAGGGTGAGCCTGGTTTCTACTCTTCAGATATCCTTTGATTCTCTTCACAGGATGGATTCAGTCCTAACAAGCAGTTACACAAGCTGCAGACCAGAAACTCGGGGCCTTACATGCGTTTCCCGACTAAAACTGCACACCGAAAAAGCACAGGGCTCCTTCCCTCTTCACTGCCAGAGCTCAACTGAAACTCCAGCAGACAAAACCAGGCACTTCCTTTGAGTTCCTCCCAGTTCTTGGCTGGATTGGCTGTCACTCACAATAGACTGCCCCTGTTGGTCCAAAAAGGCGCTGAAGTCCAAACTACATCTCCCAGAGTCACTGCCCATACAATCCTCTTGTGGCTGGCTCAGATTACAGTCAAGTTCTGATTCGTCCAAGGCACCACTTTAGAGCTACCTTAACCCACATTGATTGGTCCAGTTCAGCAGTTCAAAACTAGAATGGGGAACTAGGCAAACACAGTTCTCACTGCAAAGAAAGCAGGTTAGACAAACTGTATTTTCATTATTACTCTAAATGATATCTGGCAAACAGTTACATCTTTCAGATAGGTTCCCTTTGCACTCCTAGTGACTGCAAAAATGGAGTGAATTGGCAGCAGCTCGAGTGGTACTCAAGCAGAGAAACACACAGCCCCCCATACAAACTAATTATGTCTGCAAGCAGACAGCTCTTAAAGAGACAGTACCAGAGGCTATAAAAACACTCACAGATAAATGGATTAAACGCCAAACACCATTCAGGCTTGGAGCATTCAAGCAAGCTCCTGGAAGTCTTTTGGGAACCCCCATTTGCAGGGTGGTTACATAAATTAATAAATCTAATTAAATTACTGAAAGAAGAAAGTTTAATAAGAAATAACTAAGTTGTTCATGGCAGTTATCTTATGTTGCAACATTCATTTTCAAGTGCTATAACATTTTGAACTACAGAGGAAAGAGAAGGTTTGAAATGGAGATTAGTTAGGGATGGTGGTAAAAGTGTTTACTGTGGCAATGTACAATTCTACAGAAAATGTTATATTTAGGCAATAAAGTGCGTGTGGTGGCTTTACTGTGTTAAAAATATCTTAGTGAGAGCTGTCTGGGTCCTTGATGACTTGGATTCTTCGTTGTTTCTGTGGGTGTTGGTTCGATTTGTGGATATTAAATGTTACTGGAGTATGGAAAATGCAGGCGATCCCAAACATAGCCTGCATGTTACTGGAAGCATTTTCATTGTGTTGGCTGGATAGTGAGCTGTGGAAACCTCTTTGGCTGTGGTTGAGCAGCTTTGGATTTGTTTTTTTCTGAGGAAATGCAGTGAAAAGGTAGAAGATTTAATACAGAGCAAATGCAATTGAGGAGGTGAGTAATTAGGGAGAAACGAACATTGAGAGGCTCGAGCTGTGTTGTGACTGGAGGGCTTTTCTATAGATAGGCTTGTGATGACTCTCTTTCGGGTGCTTTAGGATTGGAAGAAGCCATGTGAATGCCGTAACACCTACTCAGGTGTTACGGTATTTAATACGTGGCTTTTTCCATTGAAAAATGGAACCCAGTAATTATAGTAGTTTTGAGCACCAATCACACTCCATGTGTTTTTTCAATGAAAATCCACAGCAGGGGAGAAGAGGCTCCATTACCTGAATGTTAAAAGAGCTTTCAAGTACTATCAGGACCCACTAAAAATGTCAGGTCCACTGCAACACAACTGTTTCTCACCTGTGGTAATGAAGTTTAGGGCAAGCCAGCATCCAGGAGACCATTGCTCGCTAGATAATGGCATATATACAATTCTGTTATGGCAAAGCCAGAAAATGTCCACCTGAAGGCCTCAGGTCCCACTCCACAAGGGGCACGCACCTCTACCTTTGTGGCATCATCAACTGGTGCCTCCATTCAGAAGATTTGTAAAGGGATCATGTGATGCCTTCCCTGTAGACAGACACTTCTATACCTTGCTTCCACCTCAAGGCTACTTAATCTATTTAAAGTCTAAATTTCAGAACTCACTAACCAGCCTACATCAAAACTAACACCTACTAACAGCTTCAGGATATCTGTGGTGCTACAGTACTCTAGAAAAACTGAAAAATACCAGAAGAATGGAGAACAAAATGAAATAGGCCCTCCCTACGCATACATCACCTGCAATACCACATAAACAGTATAAGTGGCCCAAGACACAAAACGTTGCTTCCGGCAAGACTGCACAGGCTCCAACCACCACTACACCACTCTCAGAGGACAAATTTCTGGCAAAACTGGCCCTGTTAAAGACCGCATTCCTGGACTTTGCCTCAGACTTAAAATCTATCAAGGCTGAATTAAAAGATACTAAACAGGTTCTGCCGACGTCTCAGCATGTACTACCTCCCTGAGAAATGTCAATCCTGGGTTGAACCTGACATCTCAATGAATCGACAAAAACTCAGTGCTAGAGCTCAATTGGAAGATCTGCAGGCCAAACAGTGTAACAACCCTGGTCATTTTTGGCCTTCCAGAAGAATCTGAGGGGCACTGTCCAGTAGTTTTTGCCCAGACATTGCTACAAAAGATCTCATGCCCTCCACCTCACCCTGTATTCTACATCATTGAAACAGCTTACAGATCCCTAAGACCTAGGCCACCTCCTGGATCTAAGCCTAGGCCATTTATTCTATGCCTCTTGAGTTACACTGACCGCCACCATGTCCTGTCTACAGTTAAAGAATTACAAGCAATTAAGTGGGAAGATGCTAATCTTAGACTCTCTCAAGACCTCCCAGTAGCCACATGTCAGAAAAGTGCCGAATAGCACCCCAACATCACTAAATTGATCGCTGATGGCATTAAATTTCACATGCTGTACCCGGCTAGACTATCTGTATTACATCAAGGCCTCTGGAAGTCCTTCAATAACGCAGATAATGCTGCCCGAGACCTCACAGTCCTGTTTCCTGACCTATTCAGCCAGCGCTGATCTTACCTCTCTGTATGGTTTGATGTTTTCATTACAACAATAGTCTCTTTGGTCTACTCGGGTTGTCCTCCCTATATGAGCTGAATCTGTCACCTACTTATGACCTAAAGGTTCTCCTTACTTGGCTTGATGTGGATATCTTCCCTCTTGGCTTATTCCTTCAGCTGTCATCTAGGCTCCTTTTCCCTAGGAGCTAACTTTGCATACTTTCATTCAGCTCCAGAATCTCCAAACTTTTTGCTCGGTCCTGGATGTTCTTCAGCTTGAAATGTTCAGCCTACAACCTAGTTGCTCCAATTATAGCCTCTATTCCTGATCTCCATTGTCCATCTCGTGAATATGCTGGCTAGGCGACCTGCTCGAACATTAATAGACTTGCTGCACGACTGTGAAAACTCCTGCTGCTCACACCATGACTGTCGAAAATCCTTGCTCAGCTAAGACTATACATTCATTAAGCATCAGAGTTTGTCTTATTATTAATTGAGCAATTAATAACTTTGGTTAGGAATGTTTCTTTTGGCTTGATTTTTACTTTTTCACTAACATAAATCGGACGTGCTGTTGCCTGATCCATATGCGTATATGACTCACGCTGCTGAATTCATTTTCACTAAAGTTATCACTATTTTTTTTCAATAATTTGCATTATTGACCTTAGCCCTAATAGTTCTAGGAGCTTCTTAATTTTTTCCTGGCATACCTACATTTATGGCAATCGTACCACAAGATAGTTTAACAATGTTTTGTTAATTACCGCTGTTCCCTTTTCCTTTTTTATCATTGTACCTTCCCAAGCTCATGCTTGTTTTTTCTAATATTATATCATTTTCAGCCAGGAAATATCACTGACAAGAACCTTACTTAAAGGATCTTTTATTTGCCACTAAAATATATGGGCTTAGCTGTCTTAATTTAGACAGCCTATCACTAATTAGTGTTTAATTGTTGATTACATGTGATAGTATTGTTTCAGTATTACTCTTACAGTAAAATTATAGTTCACTGACTGTATGTGGGCATTGAGTTTAATTAATGTTTTTGTTCCTCAAATGTTGTTAATTGTTGACTGTTTAATCAAACATTTAATCACTGGCTTGGGGTGGGGGGGAGCATGACTGTCTAGTGTTGGGGAAGCAGTCATGAATCAGACTTTGGGGTTTGAACCTCCTATACCATTATACCAGTTTGGGAACTTTCTCACCTTAGTTTGTAAATGCATGTTGTGGGGTTCAGGGGTGAGTCTTCAGAGTTTTGGCTATATGGAGTAAAACATCTTGTGTGGGAGGGCGGAGGGAGGTAGGGAAACAATGAAAGGGATGTCTGACACTGGGATGGGGTCAGTTACTGTTAATTTAGATATACCCTCAGTCCTGCTAGGAATCTGCTTGCCTCAATTCTTCTATCTGTTGCCTCCTCTCCCCCTGTCCCCAGCCTCTTAGACCATGATGGTAGTGGTACCCCTTTTTCTTCTGTGAACACTGAGCAAAAGTATTCATTCAGTGCTTCTGCCTGCTACTCACCTTTTCTGTCACTCCCACCCCTTTATGCTCACTATTTTTCCTTGCACTTCCTTTTTCTCTGATGCATCAGAAAAAAGTCCCCTCCCCCACCGTTAATTCCCTGCATTAATCTCACTCCTCTGGGCCTTGGCTTCTCTCACTTTTCTGGTCACCCCCCTGGACCATCTTGCATACTCCTCCCTGTCCACTTCCTTCCCCGTCTTTCTATACCTCTGGTGCACCTCTCATTTTGATCTCACCACCTCCACTAACTCGCTGTTCAACCAGCATGGTTTTCTTGCTCTGCTCCTCTTATTCTGTGTCTTGGTGCAGGCTTCTGTTGCCTCTGTAATCCCCTATTTAATAATATTCCACTTCTGCTCTGCATCCATCTCCTGCCTTATGCCCCCTAGTTTCCCTTTCAGTACTTTGTGCATCCTTCCAAAGTCTGCCTCCTTGAAGTTTACTACCTGAGTAACTGATTTCTCTGGCTCCCTGCACATCGTGATATTAAACCACACTGTTGGGCGATCACTGTCGGCTAGTGGGTCCTTCACCTTTATTTTTCTTACTGCCTCCTCAATCGACAACACCAGATCTAAAGTGTTCTTTAGCTTAGTAGGTACGCTAACCAACTGTGTCAGGAGACCCTTCTGGATTGGGTCCAGGAGCACTTGCTCCCTAGCAATGGAGGTGGCCGGAATGCTCCAGTCAACCCTCGGCAAGTTGAAATCCCCCACAATGACCACCTTCTTTTTTCTACATACCTTTCTGATTTGTCCTGCTAATTCCCTGTCAAGCTCCTCAGACTGGAATGGTGGCCTGTATACTACTCCAAACCTCAGTTTCCTACCCCATAAATCTCGGAGCTACAATAGTTTGCCTCTGTTCTCCTTTCTTCACCTCGTCCCTTGTGCATTTGGTCCCATCCCTCATGGACTGCCACCCCACTGCCCTCCTTCCTTATGGTCCTTCCTGTATTTGCATCCTGGGATTGCCAGATCCCAGTCCTGGTGCTCACATTTGCCCTGCGTTTCTGTGACAGCTGCAATATCCACCCTCACGCTGCTATAAATGACTGGCACTTGTAGATTTGTTGCCCAAGCTTCTTGCATTCAGCAGACCACCCTCCATCCGCCCCTTCCCTTCATTGGCCTCCATTTCCTTCCTTTCTACTACCTCCTTTCAGTCACCCCGACTCTTCCCTTGCTAGCCTGGGGGGTAGGCTGTGACTCCACTCTATCGGATCCCTGCCTATTTGCTGTCCACTTGTCACCCCCCCATCTAGTTTAAATCCACCTTTGTCACAATATACCTCCCCTGTCTTTGCTTTAATACCTCCTTCCCCTCCCCACTCAGGTGCAGCTTATCTCTTGCAAACAGATTGTTATTATCCCAGGTACTGCCTCAGCCACCCACAACCCCATATCCCCTAGTCTGACACCATTCTACCAACCATGTGTTCAACTCCCTAATCCTCTCCTTTCTCACTGTGCTTGCACTTAAGAGAATGCCACAAACTCCCCAGTCTCTTCACACAACCTTCCCTCTTCCTCAGTCCCCTCCTTTGTTACCTCCACCATTTCCTCCACTAGGTCATTTGTCCTGACATGTACTACAATGTGTGGTTTCCTCCTATCCCACCTTACACACCTTAGGATTGCCTGTCCTGCCTTGTCTACCTTTAATCGTGATATGGACTCCACCCATATCTGACTGTGCCTCTCCCCTTTGCCGCCCCATTTGTTCCCCTTGAGTATAGAGTCCCCCAACATAAGTACATCTCCCTCCTCTTTCCTTGTGCTCATCGCCATCACCCAACCCAGGTTTTCATTTCTGGGGCCACTCAAGACAGTGCTTTTACAGTATGTACCAGTGTCTTCCCCCCTGCCCGTCTCAATTGAGACTCCTCCACCTCCTCCTGTTTGACTGCCAACCTCCCACTCCCTCCTCACCTCTCCGAGTATTATCCTTCCCCCTGCCATGCCATGCTCCGTCTCTCCTCTAGCAATGCCCCTCTCCCCCTTCTCTTTGCAAGTACTATCTCTTGTGCAATCTCCTCCTGCGTCCTCTTTCCCATGTGTTGCTAGTACAGCAAACATGTTCCCTCCTCTCTTTGCCTTATTGTGTGTTTCCTCTTCCCTACTGCTGCTCCTCTTTTTTCTAGGTCCTGCCAGAGTCCACCCTTCATCAACTGGCTTCCTGTCTACTGTGCCTCCTCCCCCTGACCTCTTCCTTGCCCCACTGTTCCTTCTCTGTGGTGCCCCACAGTACTCTCAGATGCCAGCCCTCCTACCAACGCAATCCTCCCCCCTCCCTCAACCTCCCCAGCTCCATGCCAAGCCAATGAACCTCTTCCTCAATCCTTCTTAGCCTGTGACATATTGGGCACCCTCCCAGCCTTCACAGTATGTTCATCTGCACTGTTGCTCCACAACCATTGCACCCAACAATCCTACTCGTGGTCCACACTACCTATACCGCCTCTCCACACCACTCTTCCTACAGCAAGTAGAATTAACTAATCCTAGCCCAGCCTCTAACAGAAATTGTTACCCTAAAGGATCCCTCACTATGCTTGATGATCCCTTCCCTATCACCCCTTCCAAAAGCTGGAAAAAGTTTCTCTCAACAGCCTGCTCTGAGTGGAATTAGGCATTTTCTGTTGCTTTTGGCTGACAACTGAAATTGTTTTGATTGCATTTCCCCATGTTTTTTTTTCTTTTTTTTTAATGTGCTTTTAGGTTAGAATTTTTTGGTAATCACCTACCTGGATTTGGTGGTCACTGGTCTCCTACATTTTGAAAAATAAATCTAACATAGAGGGCAGGGGATAGCATGATCACAGCACAGTTTCAAATTTCGTTCTAAAGTTCTCTAATTAGCATAAAATTCTAGGGCATTCTAGCGGCCAATTCCAAGGTGAACATCACAACTCGCTGGTGTATGCGAGTGCAACATTTGCCGTTATGCTGGGGACCCTGCGTCATATTCCAGAAGCAGCAGGGTCCCAGCACATATGACTTGCGAATTGCGCCATACGGAGGCTAACACCACAGGCATGGCGTAACAGCCCCACATGTCACAAGTCACAGCCCACTGTGCACTGCCGCCCCAATCCCCCCCACCCCAGAACACCACGGCACACACCATGGGGCTTGGGGGGGCTGAACAGGTGGCACAGGTGTCCAGGGGCACAGTGGAGTATGGACCCCTGCAGATCCCTGACAGTCGGTGGGGTGGGGGCATGGCCGTGCTCGTGAGGGCATGGTGAGCACAGCGGGACCTTTGGAGTGGTGCTGTGGAGTGGGCAGCCATTGGAAGGCACTGATGGATGCTCCTCGGAGCATCTCCAAGATATTCTAAGTTAGCTCCACCAGTGCGGCTTCAGGACTTGTGGTAGGGGTTCACGCAGTCCCCTTTTGGAATAGGGCACAGTTGCTGAGTTCACCCGCCTCATGGTGTTGTGGGTTGCAGTGTAGTGGGTGGTGTATCTCATGGTTGGTGTAGTCTGCAGCTGACATGGTGCAAGGTGCCTTTTGGAATAGGGACTGGCATAACGTATGGCACAAGTCACGTGTTATACCATGGGGTTTGGTATAACTCAGCCTGGGCTGGCATACGCAGTCCTGGAACTGGGTCCCTAGATTTGAGGGCAACTCATTCCAGGTAAAGCCCCCTCCCCTTAAAAACAGAAAGTCCCATTGTTTGAAATGGTGTGTGTTGTTTGTGTTGTGGTTGTTGTTTTACTGACATTATTTAAGCGCTCACCATTTTGATTGCAGCATTGATTGCTGTGCTGTTTTTGTCTTTGGCAACAAGACCCCGTTCACTTATTAAATCTGGTTTTCATGGGAAAGTAATGATGGGTGATGGTACCACTTCACCATGGAAAAGTGACATCACACTCAGAGCTGTGGATACGGTGACAACTTTAGGAGTCATTACAGACCACAAAATAACACCAGAACATCAGGTGTCAGCGGTAGACTATAGTTGCTTTTTTCTTCTATGGATCATTGCCCCAGTTAAACCATATTTAGCACCGGGGGACATGAAGATGATAGCGCATGCCTTTACATCCAGACCAGTTTACTGCAATGCTCTTTACTTAGGGTTATTTTCTGGTCTGAAGTGCCACCTGCAGCTGGTGCAGAGCACTGCAGTGCAGCTGATCACTGGAACACCTCATTTATAGCATATCACACTAGTGCTGCATGATCTGCCCAGGCTGCTAATTCAGTGTTGCCAGATCTGCCCAGGCTGTTAATTTAGTTCTGTATGATCTGCACAGGCTGGTTGTTCAGTGCTGCATGATCGGCTCAGGCTGCTAATTCAGTGCTGCATGATCTGCACGGGCTGCTAATTCAGTGCTGCATGACCTTTTCAGACTGCTAATTCAGTGCTGAATGATTTGGCCAGGCTGCTAATTCAGTTCTGAATGATCTGGCCAGGCTGCTAATTCAGTGTGCTATTTGATCTGCCCATGCTGCTTATTCAGTGCTGCATTATCTATCCAGGCTGCAAATTCAGTGCTGCATGATCAGCCCGAGCTGATAATTCAGTGCTGCATGATCTGTTCAGGCCTGTAATTCAGTGTTGCATGATCTGTCCAGGTTGCTAATTCAGTGCAGTAAGATCTGGCCAGGCTGCTAATTCCGTGTTGCATGATCAGCCCTGGCTGCTCAGTCAGTGCTGTGTGATCTGCCAGGCTGATAATTCAGTGCTGCATGATTTGCCCAGGTTACTAATTCAGTGCTGCATGATCTGCACAGGCCTCTAATTCAGTGCTGCACAATCTGCCCAGGCTGCTAATTCAGTACTGCATGACCTGCCCCAAACTGCCAATTCAGTGCTGTATAATCTGGATGGGCTGCTAAGTCAGTGCTGAATGATCTGGCCAGGCTGCTAATTCAGTGCTGCATGATCTGCCCAGGCTGCTAATTCAGTGCTGCCTGATCTGCCCAGGCTGCTCGTTCAGTGCTGCATGATCAGCCCAGGCTGCTAATTCAGTACTGCATGATCTGCACAGACTGCTAATTCAGTGCTGCATGACCTTTTCAGACTGCTAATTCAATGCTGAATGATCTGGCCAGGCTGCTATTTCAGTGCTGTGTGATCATCCCAGGCTGCTAATTCAGTGCTACCTGATTCCCCCCATGCTGCTTATTCAGTGATGCATAATCTATCCAGGCTGCTAATTCAATGTGCAATGATCTGTCTACACTGCTTATTCAGTGCTGTATGAAGTATGATCTGCCCAGGCTGCTAATTCTGTGCTGTATGATCAGCCCAGGCTGCTAATTCAATGTGCAATGATCTGTCTAGACTGCTTATTCAGTGCTGCATGATTGCCCAGATTGCTTATTCAGTGCTGTATGATCTGCCCAGGCTTCTAATTCAGTGCTGCATGATCTACACAGGCTTCTAATTCAGTGCTGCATGTTCTGCTCAGGCTGCTAATTCAAAGGTATATTAGCTTCTGGATAGACTTAATGATTTGCAGGGACTCACACAGTCTCCTGACTACCTGGAAGTTCTCAGGTCCCTATACTTCCCTGTTCCCCTGGGTGTAGCCAGGAATTGCAAATGCATACACCAAGTTGACACACTGCTACCCCAAGAATCCCATTGTCCATGCCCTGCTACCCACCCACTGTCTGTGCCCTCCTACCTGGCACAAACATAATTTACTCTCTAATGTGAGGGCTTTTTCCAAGGTTCAATGTGGGGAATAGCTCTTCCCACAACCTCTTTATAAGCCCTCCTTCAACACACCTCCCTTGCTTAGGGAATGTTTTAATTCCCCTCAGCTTCTGTGTGGCTTGTGTGGCTGACACCATTCTGTGCTCTGCTACTTTGTTCCCCCTTCCCTGTGTCCTGTGCGTCCCTTGTTTTGTGTCTCTTGGTTACCTCCACTCCTTCTGTTGTCTTGGAGCTTCCTTTCTCCTGTCCCTGTTTCTTTTTGGGCTTTTGTCTAGCTCCACTGGTGGATGCCATGTGTCCCAGCAATCTTCTTGTCATTTTTTTTTAGCATTAGCTCCCCTTTCCAGCTGCAGACCTTGGATCCCGCTGGTACTCTACGGTGATTGCCCAAGTATGCATTTACAGCTCTTCTGCACTTATCCTCTCGGTACTTTGGATGCTAATTCAGTCCTGCATGGTCCCTTGCTTGTTCATCATGGACCGCTGACCTTAAAGCTCGCCCTCCATTGCTTGGCCACTCATCCTCTCACATTACTCAGTCCTAACAGGACCCAACTTCTGTAAGTAACAACTGCTCACCAGTGAGTCCTTCTCTTTGCTTTATATGGCCATTCTCTACTTGCCCTACCCTGTTCTAGCCCATATACTACTCCTGGTGAAACATTTCAATAAATAAATACATGGCTCTCCTACCAGGCTATGGACTAGCTTTGCCGATGTCTATTATTCTGATGTTTTTCCCGATACTCTTGGGCCTGCCACATTCTTCCCCTGAGCTATTCCATATCCCACAGCATCCATCATCACTAAAACAATAGGCTCACTAATGGGGTCATGTTAGTTTTACTGGTAACAGCTGTATGGGACCCTAGCTTCCCTCTAGCTGCCCCCATATCATGTATGTACGACTCTTGGCTGGGTCACAGCTTTCAGAAGTATGGCCTGTAGTATGCTGAACTACTGGGACAGGAAGGTGGGCAGAGTAATTATGTGCTGCCCTTTGCCTGCTATATGTTAAACAACTCCTTGGTCAGTACAGTGTCTCCAGCTTGCTAAGGGCCACAATGGAGTGCCCTTAATTTACCTCTTCCAGTTAAGGTGATTTGTCTGTTCTGTACTTATTTATTAATTGACTGACAAGTTCTGGCAACAAAATGACTCTAGACAGAGATCACGTGATGCTTCTGCGAGACTAGCAGCACCGGAGACTAGCTCCCGTCTCAATCCTCCAGTAAATCTACTAAAATAAGTTTCTGAAGGAGACTCGACCTCAATTAAAAAGAAAATCTTACCGCCAGCAGACACCTGCAGTGCTTCTAGCGACCCAGGGGCTCTTTCGGACAAGTACAGACCTACAAAAAACCGGGGCCTAACAGAAGCATGGAAGCCGAAATGCACCAGGCTCCTCCACGGCATACGCCCCCACAAACCCCAGAGAAGAAATCAAAAAGACCCAAGGGCCAGACCGGTAGTCCCGCCAAAGCCCTCATACCTATGATGCCTCAACCAGCGACAACCCCACTATCAGAGCAAAAATTCCTTGAAGAACTACAGCCATTCAAGATCGCTCTGCAGGACATAACTAAAGAAATTAAATCACTTAGAGGGGAGCTATCTGACACAAATCGAGATATCTCGGATGTCTCAGCCCGCACAACCTCATTGGAGAACTGGAAAAATAAAATAGAACCTGAAGTAGTGACCCTAAGACAGCGACTGCATAAAGTTGAATCCAAGCTAGAAGACCTGGAGGGCCAAAGTAGGAGGAACAACGTCATTATCTTTGGACTCCCTGAAGAGGCTGAAGGAACAGCTCCCATCTTATTTTTCCAAAAGCTGCTTGCAAAAATAGCTGGTCCTTCCCCGAACAACCCCTCATACATTATAGAGAGGGCACACCGGTCTCTGCGACCTAAACCCACGAATGGAAAACCCCTGAGACCAATCATTATTAAACTCCTAAACTATCTTAATAAAACTCACATTCTGGACCAAGCTAGAAGTTTGCAACAGGTTATCTGGGAGGGTCAGCAGCTACACCTGGCGCAAGATCTTCCGGCCACAGTGAGACAACGCCAGGCAGAATTTCATCCCTTGGTGTCAAAATTAATCACCGCGGGCATCAAATACAAGGTCCAATATCCCTCCAGATTGATGGTACTGCATGCAGATTCCTGGCATTCCTTTGATAATGCGCAGTTAGCAACCCCTGGGCTGCACAAGCTGTACCCAGATCTGTTCCCTGCACGTTGAAGAACTATGGCAGACTCCATCAATACACATTCCCTTATGGGGCGGCGAGTACTAAACAAACCAAAATAATGTCGGATCCCGAATGAAAAAACTGACTGCCTGATGAATCACCATTCAGCACATTACTACAGCTACTAAAAATACTTTGAAGCAAAACTTTTCTCCTCCTGGTATTACCTAAAGGCACCACATGAGGGCAGCATAACTTCATGTCAAAGGATGGGTGCACACGTAATCACTCTAGTTCAATCTAAATACATTTCTACCTGGCTGAAAAATCAAGCCATCTTTATGTTATTAAACTAAAAACATTTATTAAGCTGCCCTGAGGATGGATAACACAGTGGAACTTGCTGTGCAACTGCAATAACTGTGGTACAACGTGGTTCCTTTGTTTTTTTTTTGTTTTTTTTTTTCCTTCATCTCACCATGGAGGGCATCTAACAGAAAGATGCAAATGGTGAGGTACTCAGGTTACCGAACTGGAGGACTGGGATGGGAAGCAAGAACCTCTGGATAAACCTGCAGCCTACTCAGTGGACCACGTCCTGGCATAGGGTGGGATGGGAGCCCACAGAGACGATCAGGACCAAAATTTGGAGCTTACTATTACTAATGCCACTCATTTTAGAAGGGCGGAATATATTGGTCCTCAACTTTGTTTTCTTTTTTTGGCATAAAACCTACCCCAAGGTGGGTAGAGGGAAAAAATGGGGTGGTGGGGGCAGAATAGGGACAAGGAGGGGAACAGTTTATTAAGTGTGCTTACGGGGAAGGGTAGTAATTCTCCACCTCAACCTCCTATATTTACAAACCCTTATGGAAAGGATTACAGGATTAAGGGTAGCTGGTTGGGTGTGAACATAATGGTTGTTGTTATAGGGTGGGAGGGGAGTTGTTTTGGGTTCGCCACTAAGCAAATATGGAATGGTTTACGGGGCAAGTTTCCTTCTTGAGGAAGAGCTAAAGATACAGGACTACTATTGGTGTTTTGTCTGGACATGACAAGAGCACTAAAGTTTTGCTCTTCGAACGTTAAAGGCGCTCAATCTCCCACCAAAAGAGCCAAGATATTGTTGCACCTCAATACACTTAATATAGATGTAGCCTTTATTCAGGAGACTCACTTACCCAACTCACAAATCAACAATTTAAGAAGAACGTGGGTGGGGCATGCATTTGGTACTGGGCTAGATACTCGTAGAAATGGAGCTGCAGTACTATACTGCATGTCATGATACCTTTTCAACTGCTCCAGGTCGATATATGACCCTCAAGGCAGATATATACTACTGAGGGTCATCTTGGGTCACACTGTGAAATAGTACTAGGATCTGTTTACGGACCGGTTGGAGATGACCCACAATTCTTTATAAGTCTCATGACTAATTTGGCACCATAGTCTAAACCCATTTACTTGATGGAGACTGGAACTTGGTTCTCTGTAACACCTTAGACAGGTCTAAAATCAGGCATATCCAATACACACTTTAATTGGCTCTCAAAGATCTTATGAACACTGTGGGCCTTGTTGACCCATGGAGGACTCTCTTTCCTTCTCTAAAGGATTACTCATTTCACTCCTTACCCCATAACACAATCTCAAGAATTAAGCTTCTTTCTGTTGGGGATTGAGCACCTGTGAGGGTTCAAAGTTGTGTCTATCTCTCCAAAGTGATCTCCGACCACCATCCAACTCTTTAGCATGGTCCACACCATCTCTATTAATCAAGTCAAAGTCTGGAGATTTAACCCCCAATTACTAAGGTCCCAGAACACAGTTAACCTTCTGCAAATATATAATAAATTTCAGGAAGCTCAATGCCTTGTCCATACCAAAACTAGATGTGCTATGAGGGACTGAAATGTTCACTAAGTAGGCGAGATTATTAGGTTGGCCTCTGTTAAGAAAAAGAAAATCTCATTAGAATCTTCTTCACTTTTACAATAAATCAGAGTTTTAGAACAGTCCATATCTTCCCAATCATACCCCATGGAATTTGAAAAACTAGAAACCCTTCGATTCCAATATAATACACTTCTTGGTGATAAGGTGGAATATCTTCACTTTAAAACAAAAGCCACTTACTTTGACCAAGGGGACAACGCGGGGAAACTCCTGGCCTTAAGGCTTAGAGCACAAGTGACGGACAGGATGGTAGTAACTATTCAAGACCCAATAGAGGCAACACTAACTACACCCAAGGATATAGCCTCATGCTTTAGATAATATTATAAATCTTTATACTCCTGTCCCCCCCCAACCTCCTAAAAATACCACAATAGACCCTTTTCTACAAAACATAGATCTTCCATTTACTCCCAAGCACCAAATAGCACCTCTTACAAGCCCCTAAATATAAATGAAACACATGAGGCTACGAAGGCTCCCTAGTGATAAGGCACTGGGCCCAGATGGCTACACAACCAACTTTACAGGTTTTAGATCTCAATTGAGTACAATCTTGCTTGACACATACAACTACATATACAAATCGGCCTTTCAGATCTTAGCCTCACTGAGGCTACTATCGTAGTACTCCCTAAACCAGACAGGGACCCACATTACTGAGCAAACTATCGCCCAATATCATTAATAAATGAAGATATAGAAGATTCTGACTAAAACCCTGGCCAATAGACTGGCCAAGGTCTGACTTACATTAATAAGTCCTGAACAAGTTGGTTTGTGGCGGGCACCCATCTCATCAGACCATTCTGAAAAATCTCCCACCTTATTTCTGCATCAAGGGACTCCCATATCCCAGCAGCCTTAGTTTTCCTTAGAAAAAGCTTTCGACCCGGGCTCATAGGAATATTGTTCGACTTACTTCTGAGATATAGAATCCCCAACAGTTTATAAAAGTGGATCAAAATTCTTTACTCCATCCTTCCACCAAGGTACTATGCAATGGGGTCATGTCACCACCCCCTCCCTCTTCAACAGGGCACAAGGTAAGGCTGCCCTATCCCTTACCTACTTAATTTTTCTTAGAGCCACTATCAGGAAAGATTAACCAATCTACATCAATATCTGGCATCCCAATTCACCAGTTTCAATACAAACTATTGGTGTACACTGATGATAATATGCCCACGCCACAAACCCATCCATGTCTATACCAGCCACCCTCAACATTATCAAGAAGAATGGAGAACTCTCCAACTACAAACTAAACATACAAAACAGAAGTAATGCCACTAAACAATAGCACTCTAAGCGGACATCGAACAACAGGGCTCACTTGGGTAAGAGATAAAATAAAATACCTGGGCATATTCCTGTCACAACTGAAAATAAAATGAAGCAATATAATTTGGACAAATTACCTTACAAATATCAGGACTGACCTAAATTGCAGATATTGCTTCCCATCTCCATCTGGGACGCATCAACATTATAAAATGATATTCTTCCCCGCTTGCTGTACCCCACCAAATGCTAAATCAATTTCTTCCCCAATCTTGGTTTCTCCAAGTGCATAGCATTATCTCAAAATTCATCTGAAAAAATAAGCCACCTCAAAGAGCAATTATTAAACTACAGAGGTCAAAGAGCGAGGTGGAACAAAGTTTCCCAATATCTACCACTATTACCTGGCTATTAACTGTGCCATAGTTTCACGATGGCTAAAACCCACAGAAGACCCCCCACTGTGGTCACAAATAGAAAAGTCAATATGTAGCGTAACAGGAATAGATATTAAGAGCCTTCCTTATCTCATTGCTAATAAAGTACCCAAGCAATGTAAATCCACACCAATCATGGCCTCTATACGGATACATACGCAGATGAACAAAACCTTCGGGTACTTACTAACGAAGGACTCATCCCAGCCCCTCATAAAAATCCCAACTTCAAAATAGGGGTAAAAGTTATCACTACATCCATTTGACCATTGGGTTGTGGAATGGTGGCTGATTTAACCGAAAATCTACAAATACTTGCTTTTTCATCTATTAGGACAAAATACAAATTACCAGTTTCCTTCTGCTTTAAATATCTTCAGAACTCCCAAGCTCTAACACAGCATTTAGGTAGTGGCTTTGGGACCGATTCATGCTTGGTCTATCTCCAGCTCATTCCTAGGAGACTATCATCCCACTATATTTACCTTTTACTACTAAGGAACTCCAAGTGAAATAGTGAACTAGAAGGCACCCAACACTACCGTGGGATGGGTCCCTCCTCCTACCTCTCAGGTACCCGTCAATGGCGACAAATCTGGAAAGGTTGTATAAAAGATGTCAAGTGGGACCGATATAGGCTGCTTCAATTTTATGTGCTGCATGACCTATACTATACACCTGTAAAACTCAATAAAATGGGGCACCATGCAACAGAATTGTGTACCAGATGTGGTTCACAGAGAGGTACACTCCTTCATATTCTCTGGGAATGTAACAAAGTTACCCCATTTTGGGCTGCCATTCGATCCAAACTAGATCCCATACTGGGGCTCCAGAATGCTTTCAGACCAGAAATCTGCATTTTGGGTGACTCAGGAGAAACTCTAAATAGGTAATCAAAGGAAACATATGTCTCGATCTCTCTGTGTCGCTAAGAAATTATACTACACCACTGGTTAGATCAATCAAATCCCACATATACAGAATGGCACAAAATTCTATTTGCTCTGCAAACAAGAATACTATATAGCCAATATATCAAACATAGCAATAAATACCAGAAAATATGGGCACCTCTCACACCCTATTATCCATTAGGAGAGCCCTAGTCTGGATCCGAACCTGATATAGTTCTGTGATAGTTATTGATCAAGCTCTTCTTATTCCTCCTTATTTGGTTGTTGACTATTCCTCCATTGTCTGGAAGGAAACTACTCCCTAGTTATATATTGTAGTGGCGATGTGGGAGGTTGGGAAGGGGAATAAAAGGTTTTATTAGTTGTGTATTATATTACATTATGTCTTAGAGTTAGATATTCCTGTTAGATAAATCTAATTTTATCTCAATTAATCAGTTCTGGTTACTAATGTTGGTGACGCTATAACCCATAGCTCGTGTACTAATTGAGATTTACAATGTCTAGATATACATCACAAGTGTTTGTTTAACAGTCTGTACAAGACGATTTGTATATTACACGATAAATATATTGTAATTCTAATGCTATAATAAAGCATATTAAATGAAAAAAAATGACTCTGGACAGCAACTTAAGTGTCTTACATTTTGAAACATTATATTCTTATGGTGATTACAAGATAGACACTGGCAAAAAAAAAAATTTTCTACTACTAAAATGATGCACATGTTAGCCCTCGTAGCAAGAACAATCTTTATTGATGCAACACCAGCACCAATCAAATGGTGAACATAAAGTCTTTTCTTATTATGGTTCCCTGATGACTTACGACTACACTTGGTGTGCTTTGCAATTATACTGGGCTGAAATGCCACTCTTTTGGCAATTGCTGTAAAGTAATGAGGAAGGACCGTGTTTTCCTAACTGCTGTTGTGAGCAACCATTTGCTTTCTCGATGGTTCTGGCTCATAGAAACATAGAAGTTGATGGCAGATAAGGACAGCAAGGCCTATCCAGTCTGCTCATTTCTTTTCTACCTTATAAATGTGCCATCAGCCTTTACTCTGTCAGTGGCCCATCTATTCATACTCATCTGTATTGCTCCTTTATGCTTATCCATGCCTGTTTGAAGCCCTGCACTGTCTTATGGCCACCCTTTATAGGGTGAACAGTTACATTGCATCCACCACTCTTTCTGTGAGAAAGAATTTCCTCACATTTCCCCTTAATCGGCCTCCTCTAATCTCATGCTGTGTCCTCTTGTCCTGCTATTTTCTTATATTTAAACATATTAGACTCTTTCACCTTGCTAATGTCAGCCAAAGGTGTTTGAATGTTTCGATCGTATCACCTCTCTCCCTCCTTTGCTCAGGGTAAACATAGTGAGCTCCGTTCAGCTGTCCTCATATGTCTTCTGATGCAGTCTCTGCACCATTTGGTTGCCCTTCTCTGGACTGCCTCAATTTGGTTAATGTCCTTGTCAAAGGTGTGGCCTCCAGTACTGCATGCAGTACTCAGATGGGGCCTCCAACCAGTGTATTGTAAAGGGGGATTATTACCTCCTCTTAAGGACCTCGGTGATACCCCCTACTAACACCCTAACATCCCTCTAGCCTTACCTACTACTCTTAGAGGGCTGCTTGGATGAGTTCAGGTCATCGGTGATGATGATGCCCAAGTCTCTTTCTTCCCTTTGTGACTGCCAGCAACTCCCTCCCAGCCTATAGGTGGCTTCTTCCAGGATTTCTCTCTCTTCCCTATGTGCATGATCTTGCACTTCTCTTTGCATCAAATCCCAGTTGCCACTCTTCTGACCATTTTGCTAGGTTTCTTCCAGATCTCTTCTCATTCTGCCCACCACATCTGGATCATCTACTTTGTTGCAGATCTTGGTGTCATCTGCAAACAGACAAGCCTTATCCTCTAGTCCATCTGCAATATCACTAATGAAGATATTGAAGAGGACTGGCACCAGGACTGATCCCTGAGGTAATTCTCACTTGTGACTTGCATCTCTTCTTGACTATATACCATTTACCACCACTCTGTTTTCTGCCCATCAACCAAGCTCTGCTACCCGCTTTCAATTCACCAACTTCTGACCCACCCTCGGTGCCTACCCAGCTTATTTATCAATCTTCTATGTGGAACAGTGTCCAAAAGCTTTGCTGAAGTCAAGGTAGGTACATCAACTTCTCCCCTTGGTCCACCACTCTGATTACCCAGTCAAAGAAATCTATGAGATTAGTTTGACAGGACCTTCTCTTTGTAAACCCATGCTGTCTTGGATCCTGTGCCCTGTGGATTCCAGGTGTTGCACTATCCTTTCTTAAGGAGTGCCTCCATAATCTCTGCCCACTACTGTGGTAAGACTGACTGGTCTGTAGTTCCCTGCTTCCTCCCCTGCTACACTCTTGTAGACTCCAGGATCCACATGAGCCCTTCTTCCTCAGTCTCTGGGACCCTCCTGTGCCCAGAGACTCACTAAACAGTCTGCTGCTAATGGCTCTACTAGTTCCACCCTTAGCTCATAAGTACCCTGGGATGCATGCCATCAGGGTCCCATTGCCTTGTCCACCCTGGGCCTACAGAACTGTGCTAGGGTCCTTTCTTTTGTGAAGGTGTAGGCTCCTCCCTCCCCCCCTGTGTCCATGGTGCTGGGCTGTGGGCCCTGCCCACCTTCTTCAGTAAAACTGAGCAGAAGTATCTATTTGGGATAGATGCTTTGTGGTCCCTCCTCTCCCCACACCCCTTTTCTCCTTTCAGACTTGAACGATACCCCTCTGGACTTTCTCCTTTCACTAATGTATCTATAGAAAAGTCTTGTCACCTTCTTTACTGCTCCGTGCTGAGTGTTTCCTCAGTTTGGGACTTTGCTGCCTTACCACTTCCTGCTTCCCTTAGGGCTGCTTTTATACCTCCCCATCTTCATCCTGCTGTGTTCCTCTTATATTTCCTGAAGGCAGCCTTTGGCTCTGACCTTTTCTGCTAGTGTTTTAAGAACCAAAGTGGTTTCCTTATTCTTTTGCACTTCCTTTCTGTCTTACAATAGGATAGTTGCTTCAAGTATTAGCATCCAATTTTATATTACATTATGTCTTAGAGTTAGATATTCCTGTTAGATAAATCTAATTTTATCTCAATTAATCGGTTCTGGTTACTAATGTTGGTGAGCGCTACTAACCCATAGCTCAGGTACTAATTGAGATTTATAAATGTCTAGATATACATCACAAGTGTTTGTTTAACAGTCTGTACAAGACGATTTGTATATTACACGATAAATATATTGTAATTCTAATGCTATAATAAAGCATATTAAATGAAAAAAAATGACTCTGGACAGCAACTCGTGTCTTACATTTTGAAACATTATATTCTTATGGTGATTACAAGATGAACTGGCAAAAAAAAAAAAATTTTTCTACTAAAAATGATGCACATGTTAGCCTGCGCAACAAGAACAATCTTTATTGATGCAACACCAGCACCCGTCAAATGGTGACTAAGGTGTTTTTCTTATTATTAGGTTCCCTGATGACTTATGACTACACTTTGGTGTGCTTTGCAATTATACTGGGCTGAAATGCCACTCTTTTTGGCAATTGCTGTAAAGTAATGAGGAAGGACCGTGTTTTCCTAACTGCTGTTGTGAGCAACCATTTTGCTTTTCTGATGGTTCTGGCTCATAGAAACATAGAAGTTGATGGCAGATAAGGACAGCAAGGCCTATCCAGTCTGCTCATTTCTTTTTCTACCTTATAAATGTGCCATCAGCCTTTACTCTGTCAGTGGCCCATCTATTCATACTCATCTGTATTGCTCCCTTATGCTTATCCCATGCCTGTTTGAAGCCCTGCACTGTCTTAATAGCCACCACTTCCTGAGGTAGACAGTTACATGCATCCACCACTCTTTCTGTGAAAAAGAATTTCCTCACATTCCCCCTTAATCGGCCTCCCTCTAACTTCTTCATGCTGTGTCCTCTTGTCCTGCTATTTTCTTATATTTAAACATGTTAGACTCTTTCACCTTGTTAATGCCCTTCAAGGTGTTTGAATGTTTCGATCGTATCACCTCTCTCCTCCTTTGCTCAAGGGTAAACATATTGAGCTCTGCTCAGCTGTCCTCATATGTCTTCTGATGCAGTTTCTGCACCATTTTGGTTGCCTTCTGGACTGCCTCAATTTGGTTAATGTCCTGTGAGGTGTGGCCTCCAGTACTGCACATGCAGTACTCAGATGGGGCCTCCAACCAGTGTATTGTAAAGGGGGATTATTACCTCCTCTTATGACCTGGTGGATACCCCTCCTATACACCCTAACATCCCTCTAGCCTTACTCTACTACTTTAGAGGGCTGCTTGATGAGTTCAGGTCATCGGTGATGATGATGCCCAAGTCTCTTTCTTCCTTTGTGACTGCCAGCAACTCCCTCCCAGCCTATAGGTGGCTTCTTGGATTTCTCTTCCCTATGTGCATGATCTTGCACTTCTTTTTGCATTAAATCCCAGTTGCCACTCTTCTGACCATTTTGCTAGGTTTCTTCCTGACTCTTCTCATTCTGCCCACCACATCTGGATCATCTACTTTGTTGCAGATCTTGGTGTCATCTGCAAACAGACAAGTTTTATCCTCTAGTCCATCTGCAATATCACTAATGAAGATATTGAAGAGGACTGGCCCCAGGACTGATCCCTGAGGTAACTTCACTTGTGACTTGCATCTCTTCTGACTATATACCATTTACCACCACTCTGTTTTCTGCCCATCAACCAGCTTTGCCACCCGCTTTGCCATTCACCATCTCTGACCCACCCCGGAGCCTACCCAGCTTATTTATCAATCTTCTATGTGGAACAGTGTCGAAAGCTTTGCTGAAGTCAAGGTAGGTAACATCAACTTCTCCCTTGGTCCACCACTCTGATTACCCAGTCAAAGAAATCTATGAGATTGTTTGACAGGACCTTCCTTTGTAAACCCATGCTGTCTTGGATCCTGTGCCCCTGTGGATTCCAGGTGTTGCACTATCCTTTCCTTAAGGAGTGCCTCCATAATCTTGCCCACTACTGTGGTAAGACTGACTGGTCTGTAGTTCCCTGCTTCCTCCCTGCTACCACTCTTGTAGACCGTGATCACATGAGCCCTTCTCCAGTCTTCTGGGACCTCTCCTGTGCTCAGAGACTCACTAAACAGTTCTGCTAATGGCTCTGCTAGTTCCACCCTTAGCTCCTTAAGTACCCTGGGATGCATGCCATCAGGTCCCATTGCCTTGTCCACCCTGAGCCTACTGAACTATTGTAGGTCCTTTCTTTGTGAAGGGTGTAGTGCTCACCTCCCTCCCCTGTGTCCATGGTGCTGAGCTGTGGGCCCTGCCCTACCTTCTCTTCAGTAAAACTGAGCAGAAGTATATCTATTTAGGATAGATGCTTTGGTACGTCCTCCTCCTCACACCCCCTTTCTCCTTTCAGCTTAGCGATACCCCCTCTGGACTTTCTCCTTTCACTAATGTATCTATAGAAAGTCTTGTCACCTTCTTTTACTGCTCGTGCTAGTGTTTCCTCAGTTTGGGACTTTGCCTGCCTTACTGCCTTCCCTGCTTCCCTTAGGGCTGTTTTTATACCTCCCTATCTTCATCCTGCTGTGTTCTCTTATATTTCCTGAAGGCCAGCCTTTTGGCTCTGACCTTTTCTGCTAGTGTTTTTGAGAACCCAAGTGGTTTCCTTTATTCTTTTGCACTTCCTTTCTGTCTAACACAATGGATGTTGCTCTCAAGTATTGCATCCTTAATGCTTCGCCCTCATTGCCTGTACCCCTCACCTGAGTTTCTTTTGCCAGGCTAGGCTTAACCTGTTGGCCATCTTATCAAAGTCATCTCCTCTGAAGTCCCATAGTTTTGCCTTGGAATGGGTTGATTTAGATGTATTGGCCAAATTGAACCATACCATGTGATGGTCACTGGCCCCCAGGTGACCTTCTACCTGGAGATCTGTGATCCCTTCCCTGTTAGTCAGTACTAGATCTAGGATAGCCCTGTCTCTTGTGGGTTTTGTACCAGTTGTTTGAGGCCCTCCCCCTGCAGGGAATCCACCATGTGTCTAGTTCTGGCAGATGTTCCTGCTGGTATTGACCAATCTGTATCCAGCATTTTGAAGTCTCCCATTATCAGAACCTACCCTTTAGCTGTCATGTTTTGTATATCTTCTAACAGTAATGTGTCTATGTCCTCCATTGGTCTGGGGGCCTGTAGACAACCCCAGTTCTTATGGCTGTCCCATTTCCTGTTTCCAGGGTGACCCACAGTTCTTCTGGCTCCTTATGTGTATTCTGAATTTCTGTAGCTTTGATATTTTCATGGACATACAGGGATACAGGGTCACTCCACCCCCCCTTTGCACCTTGGTCTCTTCTGAATAGTACATAGCCAGGTACTGAAGTCTCCCAAGTGTGGTTACTGCTAAACCATGTCTCACTAAGTGCTACTATGTCCAGTTTAGCCTCTGACATTATTGCCTGCAGGTCTGGAGTCTTATTTCCCAGGCTGTGAGCATTTGTGTACATGATTTTCCATTGGCCAGATTTTGGTGTGTTAGTTGTTGGGTGAGGTTTGCCACTTCCCCTGTGTGTCTTATGAGGAGATGGACCTTTTTTTTTAACCTGGTGATGCAAATGAACTGCAAACATGCTGAATCCCTGTTTGACCATTAGCTGAGGGGGGAGGGGTGTTCTTCCCATTTGACGTATGGGGTGCTGCACCCCTCTCCCCATTTGCTAGTTTAAATATTCTGCAAAGACATCAAACTTCTGCCCCAATGCACTGACTCTTCTTAGTCAGATGCAGTCCATCAAATTTAAAGAACTTTCACCCCAGAACTGCTGCCAGTTCCTATAAATCTCGGGTCTTTTTCCTGGCACCAGCCCTTGAGCCACAGGTTTAGCTCCCTATCTCCCCTTCTCTGACCTTCTGTCCATCTGCCCCTCTCCAAGACTGGCAGGATCTCAGAGAAGGAAATGCCAGATGAAATGGATGATAGTTTGTCACCCAGCCTGGTCAGGTGTTCCTTGGTCTCCACAACTGACCGGCTGGCAAGATCATTAGTCCCTATGTGTACCAGGATGTCAATGTTTTCTCCTGCTTTCTGAACAATTTTAGCAATGCGGTCAGTGTCTCTTCATGCTGATGTACCTGGGAGACATCTGACCATTACCCCTGGCTGGAGATGAGTATCAACTCCCCAGATCATGGAGTCTGCTATGATCAGAAGTTTTTTGGATTTCCTTTTTGCTTTTTTTGTTTTGGTTCCTGATTTGGGCGAGTTTTGTTGTGCTAGCACCTGTGCTGCAGTGTCCTGCTCTACAGTGTCCTCTGCCCCTTTGTTTGATTTCGGAGATAGAGGCAGTAGTGTTTATATGGTTTGTAGTGTTTATATGGTTTTTGGAGGTAATATGTTGGAGAGCACAGAGTGATGGGGCACCCGATTTGCCCCTCCTAACCACCTGCCAACCTCCTGGACCAACTACCCTCTGCGGTTGAAGTTCTTCCATTGGATATTGGGGAAATGGCGGGTGGTTCTTATAATGTATTTCCTCTTGAATATGAAATTTGAGGTGTGCAATCTCTGCCCATGCTGCCCGGAGCTGAGCCCTAAGACCGCCAATGGCCCAGCATGTCGGACAGTGTCCTAAATCCTGTAAGACTGTCTTTCTGAAAAGTGTTCAAAGTACCTGCAGTTAATGATATCCATTCCAGATAAGTTGCTGGGTTTATAACCTGGTCAGAGTAATTAGAAGGAAGAAATGCAAGTAATGGTTTGATTTGTGTTTTGTTTTCATATAACTTGTTATAACAAGTTAAATTACTAGTGCCCCTGTAAATGAGCTCACCTTGTGGATGCCCCACTGATCTGCCCCTTCCTACTTTGCCACAGGAAATGTCACAACTGTGGTACCCTATAAAAGGAGTGTAGTGTGGGCTGGTTGGGCATGGGGGTAGGTGGCTGGGCTCTTCCCCTGCTGAAAAAGAAGAACCACAGATGAAAGAACAAGGAGGTAAGAGCAGAAACAATCAGTCATCAGCAAATGAAGTGACCCTGAAAGCTCATCCTAATGTTAGATAAAACTGTAAAACCTGTAAAGCACCACTTGTAATAATTTCAGAGAAGATATACCCTGTAAGAAACACTTTGCTGCAGAGAAAAAGAAAGCAGTAACAGAAGATATACCTTATAAAAGACAATTTGAATAAGAAGATTACAGCAGTAATCTGTTAGCACACACCTGTAGGTACACCTTGTAATAATGCAGGAGAAGGTATACCAGCATCAACAATTTGAATCAGAGAAAAATAAAGCAATGAAACATTAGTAACAAACAGTAGCAATCCCTGTGAGTACAAAATAAAAATAACAACACACAGTAAATCTGCTTAGCCAAAAGAAGTCTTAATCCTTTTCCTTTGCTCTGCTGCTTCTACAATGCCTGCTGATAAGTGGTCTGCTAGTTCGTGAGATGGCAGACAGTTTTAGGCAACATTACCTGTTCCTATGCCTGGAATCATTCCAGTAAAAATGCATAATCTAGAAGGTGCCTGAAAGGACCTGTTTATTCTTAACATTCAGCTAGTGATAGAACAGGTTAGTGTCAGTTCATAACCTCCCAGTTCCTCTGTCATTTCTGTGAAAGAACCTTATCAACCATGGTATTTTCCTATCTTCCTAGCAACTTCACTTTGTCATCCGTGTTTACTATCCCTCCATGTTATATGTCTCTCATTCATACTGCTAGTCCTGCTATACCTATGATTTCAAATACCATTTACTACGTTATTGTCCTGTACCAGCTTCACTGATACATTTCCCTCTCTCTCCAGTAGTGTTGTGCATTGGCCAGCTCATACCAGCAGTGTTGTGGTCTTTATCCCTAACTCGCACCTTCTGAGGTGCTGAGAAAAGGTAGGCTTCCCCTGTCTACCGGGGATAGGAGTCCATTTCGACCACTATGCTACTACTTAGTAACCTGAACACCTTGACATCCTCTATCCCTAACTCTGCTGGGCAGCATCAATTGCAGGTTTTCTTGCCCCAACGACCAGGAATGGGAGCCATGTCTTTCATCTACAAACTGTTATCATACCTTCTCTACCCAGACCAGTTGCCACTTCCCTTCAGGAATGGAACTTCATCCTATTACCAATTCAACATTCTCTGTCCCAAACTCTGCTGGACAGCATCGAGTGAAGGTTAGCTTGCCCCGACTACCAGGGATGGGAGTCCTGTCTGCCATCTATGAATTGCTACCGTACCTTCTCCATCTCATACCAGTTGCTGCTTCCCTTCAGGAACAGAACTCTTCCACTGAATACCTTAATCATGCTGCTTATACTGTTTCAGGTTGCTACTGTCCAGCCCAATGCTCAGCTGCCTCTCCTTTTGGGATGAGGACTGTGCCCTCCTTTACTTCTCCATCTTGTCTTGGCTGCAGTCTACACTCATGGCCCTATCTTATGCCTTCCACTTGCCAGGAGCCTAACTCTGCTGTGTACTGTCTCTACTTTCACATCCCCACTGATGCGGCTTGCCATTCAAATCTGGATCTCCAACTTGGTTTTCATCATCCTCTGTTCCTACTCACCTTCAGTCCAGATCTTCAGGCTTTGCCCATACCTTCTGGATGCAGTTCTTCCCTTCTACTGCTTTATGTAGGTATCTCCATACACTACCTGCTGCCACAACCTTTCTGGACTTGGATCACCTCCTGCTGAGTTTTCTCTGAGTCTCCTTCCTGCCATTATTCTGCCAGCCTCTCCCTTCAGGCAATACAGAGTCTACCTTTTCCAGGAGCTCTTCGATCGCCCGCATCATATGGATCCTGCTGGCTTGTTCATTCCCTCTCCCACTCCAGATCGACTGCCTCATGGACTTCCTTGCTGCAGGTTCCTTGTTCAGCTGCTGTACTACCTTATTTTCCTTTGCAACTCTGGAACCTCATTCTTCATCAATCCGGTGCCTTCCATCATTTCTTTGGTCACTTCCAGCCTTTGTCAGTTGTTGGACTCCCTTTGCAGATAGTGCTTAGTCTGGCTCCTTGGCCTTCCATGGCTCATCACCCAATGTCTTGCTTCACCTTTCCTGCATTCCACTGCTGTTCACCTTGGAACTGATGCCGTCCTGCTCCTTCCTGCTCTGGACGTCATCTGGCATGCCTAGCTCAGGATCCACTCCACGTTTCCTTCATATTTGCCTGGCTACCTTCTCCCCTTCACCTAGCTAGCTCAGGGCCTAGTACTGTTTGCTGTGGCTCTTTTGGGGCCTTGTACCTCATTTCTGGCCAGTATTCCTACCAAGCTATTTGCTTGCATAGGATCCATCCCCTGCTTCTACTCCTACCCTTCTAACAGTACCTTCCGCTACTCATTCCATCATTCATTCATTACTCTGGAGTAATATTTTTGCCAGCAAAAACATTCCTTGGCTCACATGCCCCTTAGACTCTTACGTTATTGTTAAAGTCTCACACTGCCCATTCAGCTCTTTACAATCATCTGTGGAGTCCCATTTGCCTGGACAATAGGAAGATCACCTCCATCTCTATTGGATATACCCTCCGATCCCCGTCCATCCAAACACCATCCTTACTCTGACGCCTTTCCTTATTAACTAGCCTCATACATGGAAAGAACTTAAATCCTTATGTTCTATTCAGACTTCATAATTCACATCACATCTTCAGATAATTGTAAGATAACCCATTCAACTATGACCTTCCTTCATTTTACCTTATGCTGCCTCTTAGTTCAACAATGACTCTGATGACCATGTTACTCAACTCCTACTTCCTAACAGTCATTGCTTGCTTGAGGAATTGCAGAGATTTCATCCAGAATATTCATCGTGGGATCCCCATTGGCAAGCTGATTCCTGACTCCATGCCATCCACATCTTTGTATTCATGCTCGGACATCGTTATTCCGCATACTATTATCCACACCTGGTCACTTAGTAAATTATGCCGGGTTAATCAGTCTTTCTGCGGCCCATTCACCCTCTACTTCTCCAAGTACTTTTGTTAACTTCTACAGTGAAGACCATCACTGAGAACTGGATCTCCTGAATTCTATCTGGCAACCAGCAACAGCCAAGTTAACTTCACCAACTTGGCCTCACATCCCAATTGGCATTTATCTGTTGTTGTAAAACATTTCTCTGGCATCCAGCATTTATAGATCTCATTACCAAGCCAGCCTGCAGACTCTTCCTCTCATTTGCGACAAGCTTTTCTCATGTGCTTCAGCATCAGGATTACCCGTAAACTTAACCACCTATGCCACTGCAGTGCATTCCTAATTGCTCACTCCACAGGAATACCCACACGTACTTCAGACAGCATACCAGCAAGAGATTAAGCATAAAGTCATGATCATCATGACTAAAGAGCTATCAGTTCCTTATACCTCATTTCCAGTCATTCCTCGTATACTCTAGGTTGCCATCTGGATGAGAATGCAACTTGTCTTCTGGGCTTTCTTAATCATTTTGGTGTTGCACTTATCCGACACTTAAACCTCTCTACTCATTTGCTCTGGGATACTTACCGAGTGACTTTCACTCACTAATCAATTCTTTAACTTTGGTCTACCTTGAACATCTAAAATTATATGAATTAAACCAGTCATTCAGTATCCTACCTTTTATCAGAACTATTATAGTGTTCAGTATGGTCCCATATCAAGTTCATCTTGCTCTCCCACCTCATAACCTCCGTACGACTCCTTGGATATCTATTCTTCATCAGTAAAGGAATATGGTCTGCATTTGCCCTTCTGTAACTGAATCCACTTTATATGTAGGACTTTACCATCCCTGCAGAAAGATGCTCCCTTCATCTGCAGCCTCATCATTTAAGCTGTATCATCCTTGGATTGAGAAGGAACCACCATCTCTATGGGGCTCAGTGACTCTTCTACGAATCATACTCTATGGATGCTTCATTAGCGACTCCTTGTTCAATTCAGAATTCTAGTCTACAGACCATACCCTTACATTCAAGCATCTCACAAGTTGGATCATTCACTAAAGATTTCTTCTACCATCAAAGTTTCATCATTCCCAGTTTAGTATCTTATTGATCCACCCATGATCTCTCTGCCTATTACAATTCAGTTGGACAAGCATCATTCATCATCTCGGACACTTGCCCTTCTTTCATCCTCCTTCACCTGGATTTAGTTATACTTAGGATTCCATCACTCATTCAGAATGGCTCTCCTCTTCAACCACAGGATCATCATGTGATAGGCATCATCCATGGATCGAAGATGGATTGTCATCTTTCCAATCTGCTCACCTACCTTGAATTAGTTATGGTTATTAGAACCTAGATTCTTCTCCATTTAGCATGCCCAGAAGGATAGGCAGACCTCTGACCATGGGTCCTCAGAGGTTTCCTCCACCTGGGTTTTTTTCCTCCTCTTCTGAGTGCCTGGGAGTCATACTCTGTGTGAGTTGGAGGAGGTTTCTGTTTAGGCCCTCTATTCCCTACAGATTACTACCTAACTACTTACTACTACGCAAGGGTGGGACTAGAGTAAAACCACAAAAAGTTCCAGAAAGTTACACAAGTATATATATATATATATATATATATATATATATATAGTATATATATCATCTCTATTCATTTGCTATTCCACAAACATTGAATGGAAGGCCTTTTCCCGAGGTTCAGTGTGGGGAATAGCTCCTCCCACAACCTCTTTATAAACCCTCCGTCGACACATCTCCCTTGCTTAGGGGTGTTTTCATCCACCACCTTCCCACCTCCTCCTTCTCTGGCACTCTTTGCTCTTCTCACCCTTGTTTCTGGGCTCTCTATTCCCTACAAATTACTACCTACCTACCTACTTACTACTACACAAGGGTGGGAATAGAGTTAAGCACAAAAAGTTCCAGAAAGTTACACAAGCATAGATATATCTCATCTCTCCTCATTGCTATTCCACAAACATTGAACATATGCTATAAATCTGAGGGCATATATCATAAATATGAGATGCAAATATGCAAAACACACATGCTCCCATTCCTACAGAGTAAGAAGGCCTTTCAATCACAAGTGTCAAACTAACTCACTTGGACACACACACACACACACACACACACACACACACACACAGTCCCCCTTAACAATTTCTAGTAAAGTCACTGCTGGACACAACTCCCAGCCACAACCCCGCACATGGGGATCACAGACATCCCACACACATACACCACCCCTCTTGACCATTGTTTCCAGTTAGTCACTGATGGCCACATACTCCCTTGTCCACAGACATAGGTGATCAGACCCCCACACACACACACACTTATAAACACCCCTCTTGATGGTTTCTAGTTAGTCACTGCTGGGGACAGACTCCCCTGTCCACAATCACACACAGGTAATGAAGCTTCCTTTAAGAGCAGCTGATGCCTTCAGGACGACTTTAGCAAAACATATTATTTGGACACTGTTCAGTTTATAGTTCACATTAGTTCTGTATTCCTCCTCCCATTATTTGTCACTGAGGCCATTTGCATGAAAACAGGATCTCTACTCCTGAAGAGTTCATCTGTTTCTGCTGCTTTCCCCCCACTTGAGATTATAATGCACTGCTTGTGACATCACAGTTACTGCCATGGCAACAGATTGTGATGTCACAACAGAGAATTATGACAATAAGTAGGGAGTAAGCCATAAAGGCAGATGAACTCTAACAGATAAAGATCATATATTTGTACACATTTCCTCTCTAATAAAAGATGGGTAGGAGAAATGTGCAGAATATATTTAAAATGTAAGCTGAATTGTACCTAATTATTGTGTTTTTCAAAGTTTTCACTGAGGTGTCAGCAGCTCTTTAACTAATAGTTTTATTAATGTATCCACCTTGCCTACCCCCCCCCCCCACACACACAATATAGCACCATTCCTCATGGTAAAGCATGGAGTCCATCTTAAAAGTCTCCCTGTTTTCCATGCAGTAAAAGCCATGTTTACACAGCAGCCTTTGCGCTGGTGTAAGTTGCGTGGTCATGTTGCGTCATCTCAGGATGCCCCTTGTGGACACTTACTCCATCATGGTAATGCAATCAGTGATGCGCCCACAGCAGCTTCCGTGTTTAGATCGTATGGTGTAGTATGCCATTTAACCCACCATATGGACAGAGGCTGAAGCATGTTGTGACATAATGCATATGCTCCCATGATGCTCCAGCCATGCTCCCAAGCTGCCTTACACTCCCATAATACCCCACACTGGAGTCATGCAGGTGCTACTTACATTGTTGCACAGCCAGTAGTGGGGACTGAAGAATGACGCCATGGCAAGTTGTGGCTAAGGTACCAGCACCAATGCACCAGCCAATTCTGAGCAGTATCAGCTATGTAAACATGGCTAAACATATAAGATAATTACAAATGCATTTTTTAACAAGCTCCCTTATGGTTCAGGAACATGTTACATACCTACAGTGCATCAAATTGGAGGTAGATAAACTGAAAGGGGTGATTCAAGACAATTAAAGAGGTCTTTATTTAAAAAAAATATGCCCCTTAAAAAACTAAACCTGTATGAGCCATTCTAATAAGTAAGCATATGCAATCCAACTTTAATTACTATATTATATGGGTTATGCATTTCTTTGTTTTTTCTGTGGCTAAAAGTACTGTAAAAACAGCCTGATACTGGGTCAAGATCACAGTCACAGAATGAGGACACAGACAGTATTTGAGATTGTGTGGGTCAGGGTGGGAGGATTGCATGGGTCGGGGTGGGAAGTTTAAAAAATATATATTGCCATGGCCCCCATGAAAGCCAGTCTGGATTATTAAATTGGAAACCAAGAGTCACAGAGATGGGTGAAAAGCATTCCATATTACTCTGAAGTACATGTAATAGGCAAGTCATGAGGCAAAAATGCAATAGATAGCCTAGCTACCCAAGCAAGTCTAGCCGGTAACTAGGTGATCAGATTTGTATTTTTTCCATAGTTCTCAATAGGGAGATTGCATGTAGGTGAAGCCACACTATTGTATGCCATGTTACAGTACAGAGTTAACACCTTAAAGGAGTAGTCCACCCAGAATTTGCAAAAAACATATGTTATGCAGAGTGTTTTGATGTGTATATTAAGTCCTAGTGTGTCCTTCACTGTGTCTGCTATTAGGAGTTTTTCCAAAATTAGCCTGCTAGCTGTATGGTAGTTTTACAACCCCTGGGGATCTCCATCACAAACAGGTTTATTGGCTTGCTTTCTTCTATGATGCACCCTGTCTCATGTGACACTGATGCAGCCATGCCCTTAAATTTAGCATGTGCACTACTTTAAAATTAATTTACAATCAGTTCACAACAGCAGGTAACTGTTCTTATTCAGGGAGCACAGATGACAATAGTTAGTTTAGCAGATACCTGAGAGCAAGCTAACTGGGGTTTCTGTAAGACAACAGCTACTAAATAGCTTTAATTCACTAGTTTTGTTTTCTATTTTCATCAGGTCGAGCTAACAGGAGTGTTTTAATTTTACAACTTTTAATTTTATTAAACTATACACAACCATAAAAGCACAGAAACTGCCCAGGTCATCAATGCTACCTATAATTAATAAAGACTCTAGCTGTTTTCTCACAGAAACCCCACTCAGTTAGATGTCAAGTATTTGCTGAACTGTAAATGTAGGTATCAGCATTCTATTAGCAGTTAGTGCTGATTTTGCTCTGTGACAAGATTTTCATATTTATTTATTTATTTTTACAAATGAAGTGTATGGTATGATGCTGCAGCCTAGAAACTGCAAAATATTTTGAAGTCAGCATTTCTCCTGCCTGTGGTATGGCATGAAAGCAACAAGATGACAGTGACTATTCCCGCTACACATTTGATTCCATTTTACAATGGTTCACTGCATTACACATTTAGTGTATCACACTTTTTCAAATAATAAACAAAATTCTCCAAATTAAATAACTCACACATACATATTTTTATACTTTATTAAAAAGACACTTCACATTTGTAACAAAAAAACAAATAAATAAAAGTGATGTCACAGAGCAAAATCAACCCTAACTCACAGTTCCTTCTAGTAGAATGATAGTACCTACATTTATGGTTTAACAAATACTTGAGAGCTGAGTAGGTGATCTGTAAGAAAACAGCTACAGTCTTTACTAATTATAGCACTGATGATCTGGGGCAATTTCTGTGCTTTTTATTGTTGTGTGTAGTTTGATGAAATAACATTTTAAAATGAAAACACTTACTACTGCTAGCTATACCTGACACACACCGAAAACACAAATAATGAATTAAAGCTATTTAGGAGCTGTTTTCTTACAGAAACCCCAGTTAGCTTGCTCTCCAGTATCTGCTAAACTGTAATTGTTGCCATTTATGCTCCCCAGACAAAAACAGTTACCTGCTGTTGTGAACTGATTTTAAAGCAGTGCACATGCTAAATCTAAGGGCATGGCTACATAAGTGTCACATGAGACAGGATGCATCGTTGGAGAAAGAAAGCCAGTAAACCTATTTGTGATGGAGATCCCCAGGGGTCATAAAACTATCATACAGCTAGCAGGCTAATTTAGGAGAAACTCCTAATAGCAGACACAGGGAAGGACATGCTAGGACTTAACATACATATCAAAACACTATGCATAACATATGTTTTTTTTTTTTTTGCAAATTCTGGGTGGACTACTCCTTTAACATGTAAAAACAAAAACAAGGTGCTGCATCAGCATGTTGTCTGAAAGCAAAACAAAATGGTAATATTAAATGCCCACTGAAATAGAAAATACAGTTACAAATCTATGTTTTGACCTTAAGGAGGCAGTATAGCGCAGTGGTCTAAGGCTCTGAGCTGCAAATCTGTTGACATCCAGCAGACCAGACCTGGGTTTGAATACCACAGCTTCCACTTGCAAGTCACTTAACTTCCTTGTGCTCCCAGGTCGCACCTGGAAACAAGCTCAGGCTTGGTGTGCCTTTTCTGGTTAAACAATTTCCCCTTTCCCTTAAGTCTTCTTCAGGAAATATCTAAAAGAGAAAAAAAAAACAAAGTTAGTCTGGGGGGAGGCAAAATAAGGGATATATATGAGGGGAAAGAGAACAGGGAAGGCTCTGGCAGAAGATGTGCTAAATTACAAGATTAAAAGAGAAGCTGGGGAAAAAAGGTGATAATGAGGGAAAAAAAAGGCATAATGTGAGTAAATGAGCTAGAGAAATCCACAGGTGCGAACTAATTAACAGGGCCTAATAAGAAGGTTGAAAGGTGACAAATGAGGGGGAAGAAGACAGAGACATATGGTGAAAATAGAAATTAAAGATCAAATGCCAGTGTTTTACAATAACAAAGAACTTCAAGTCTCTGTGTCCTGAAAATACGCTGTTTAGTGTTGTGGTTTTCTTTAAATCAGCCTCTGCAAATGTGCTCTGCACTAACTGAAAACAGTGAAGATATTTCTGTCCCTATTAGTGAGTGATGACATCACTCCTGCCCAGACTGTTGCTTCAGCAGTGAAGTACTTAATTGTCTGTAGTAGCTGGTGCATGTCCTAGGCAGAGCAATCTGTAGGGCTAATTGTATTTACTCCAAGTGTGCTACTAACTCCCCCTGGTTTGTGTTTAGATAGAGTAAGTTACAATCTATCATTCTGTTTTCATAAAGGGCTGATTGATTGTGTTTCAGTGGGTAACTGAAATGAATGTTTGTGAGAAATCTCCTGTCTGTATCACAACTGAGTTCTGTCACAGCAAAACTCTGCATTGTTTTTTTGGCTATATAAACCCAGGATCATTTAATGTATATAAAATAAACCAAAAGTTTAAGTCATAGAAGTAGTGTGTCCTTTTTTTCTATTTGCCCCTTCTCTCTGCCATGGTGGAACTTCCTCAGGGAGCCCTAGACTGTGATTCCCTAGTCCCTTCCTGGGTACCTCCCGTGGTGATGTTAGGACCTACCTCCATGCTGCCTCAGCCTACCCCCCCAGGTGGTGAGCCCCTTTGCTCCCTCCAGTCCATCAGTGTGTGTCAGGAGGTCCATCTACAGCATCCACTGGGAGCCTGGTTATGGGTTATCTGGGGCAGTCGGGTCCCATCTTTGTCCTCTGTGACAGGGTTCCTTTTTCCTGCTTTCTCAGCCCTTCCCTCTGGATGTGGACACTCTTGGAGAGCCTAGGGGCAGAGTATGCAGTGGTGTGCATACATTCTGGCTCTCGGCCGACATCCTCCCTTCTTCCTGCAGTCCCACTGCACCTCCACCTGTCGTCGCCCAGGTGGTGGTAGAGCTGCGGGACAAGCAGCTTACCCCCCCCGGAGGAGATCAGCCTCTCGGCACTCAATTCTCCTCCCCCAGCCGACCCTCCAGCCACCTGAGTCTGTTCCTGAACCCGGGTCACTGGCACCGCAAGTGATAGGTCTACTGCTGCGCCAGTGGGCCAGCAGAAGTAGTGTGTCCTTGATATAGCCTCCATAGATATGTCCATGTGAGAACAATATTGCTGTTACATCGGATTGACAACCAGGTGTCTGCCACACACTGTTATTTCAGGAACATGTACTGTATGAATTCACAAACGTCAGTTCTCTGAGGAATTCTGTGTTGAAATACATCACGAATGTGTATAACTAGACATACTATATGTCATTGTGATGCCCCTGTCTCTTTCCCTTCATTTGAGGCTGCTGCACCCTGCTGCCCTCTGCCCCCCACACAGGCAGGGCCAAGGCCACCTGTTTCACCCCTTTTCCAGTCTCCTCAGACAGGACTGCTGTGCTCTACTAAGCCCTAGAGTCCCAGGGCCTCTGCTTCCACAGTTGGGGCTGCAGCACCATAGGTGGGGCTTTTGCTGCACCCTGCACAACCCCAAATGGGCAGGGCAGCTGCAACATGTGCACCTTGTCTCAATCATGTCTGCAGTACCCTGATGCCCCACTGTGTCCTGCCCCACAGTCAAACCTTCTGCACCAATTGGTTCTCTGCCCCCTCCATGACTGTGCCCTGCTGCATCATAAAGCCTCTTGCTCCACACTTAGGGTTGTTGCTCCATGCTGCTCCCTGCCGCTAGAGTCAGATCCTTTGGTACACAACGCAAGTTGCTCAAAAGAAAAAAAACAAATGCTTTCATCTTGTGTTACAGAGTGGGGACAGAGGGTAGCAGGGCACAGCAGTCCTTCCTGTTGTGGCATGGGTCTCTAGAGCCCAGCAGGCCACAGCAGCCTTGAATGTGTCAACATTTTTGCAGGGTGCAGCATCCTTGGATGTAGTGGCAAAGAGACAGAGGACAGCATGGTGCAGATGCCACAAACATGTGGCAGGACAGAGGGTGGTATCAGGGTACAGCAGCACTGACTGTGAGACAGAGTGCACATAATGCAGTGGCCCTCCCAGTGGAAGTGGGTAGAAGGGGGTAGCAAAAGCCCCACCTTTGGCGGCCTGGGCAGCATGGCACAGCAGCCCCAACTGTGGAGACAGAGTCCCTGGGACTTTAGGGCTCAGCAGAATACAGCAGTCCCGTCTGTGAAGACTGGAACAGGGGGAAACAGGTGGCATTGGTCTTGACTTGGGGGGCAGTGGGAAACACGGTGCAGTAGCCTCAACTGAGGGGAAAGAGACAGGGACATTAGGATGACATATAGTATGTCAAGTTACACACATATATGACATCTTTCCACGCAGAATCAATCAGAGAAATACATTTTGATAGTTCATACAGTACAGGTTCCTGAAATTGTAAATTATGGCAGACGCCTGTGTGTCAATCTAAATAACAATGCTGCTGTCCCATGAACATATGTATAAAGGATACATTAAGGACACACTACTTATATGACTTAAACTCTAGATTTATTTTATATCCATTATACAATCCTAGATTATTTCTATAGGCAAATAATAATGCAGAGTTTTTATGTGACAGAACTCAGCTGTGATACAGACAGGAGTTTCTCACAAGCATTGATTTATCCCACTAAAGTTACTCACTGAAACACAAATGACCAACTCTTTATGAGAACAGAATTATAGATTTTAAGCAGATCTAGCTAAACACAAACCAGATGGGTTGGTAGCACACTTCGAGTAAAGACAATTAGCCCTATAGATTGTTCTGCCTGGGACATGCACCAGCTACTACAGGCAATTAAGGACTTCATTGCTGAAGTAACATGCTTGGCAGGAGTGATGTCATCACTCTCTAATAAGGACAGAAATATCTTCACTGTTTTCAGTTACTGCAGAACACATTAACAGAGGCTGATTAAAGAAAACCACAACACCAAACAGCATGATATTTTCAGGAAACGTCAATCATGACACAGGGACTTAAAGTCCTGTGTTATTGTAAATCTGTAAAACATTGGCATTTGATCTTTAAATGTGTACAGATACAAACATACTTTAGAGAAAACAAGGTGTGGCTGAAAGATGTTAGTAGACAATAAGTATATCATTTCAACCGGAGGGCTGCTGGGAGCCAAGACGGATGATCAGCTTGGTTTCCATGTTTTTTTCTATTGTCATAATCCCAGAAGCCCTGCTAAAGGACACAAACATAAAAGCCATTTACACTATGATGCCTGGAGATAAAGTGGGATAGACTGGGTTTATCAGTGTCTCCATCACTGACTGCCCTGCAGTGTTTCCTGAAACAATCAGCAAGGCATCAACCAGTCACTCCGCTATAAATAGCTGCATACTTCCTGCAAAGAATACAATATACCACATTAGTGGAGGTACATGAGAACTCCTTGCTGATCTGAAAAATGCCTGTAGGACTCCAAATTTCAGTCACACTAGAAACAAATTTGCAGGTGTAGCAATGAGTGCTGTTGCAAGATTTGGTACCTGGTAGACAGGAACTGTTAGGAGTACGTAGGCTGCTTTTTACCAGGAGATTCTGCAGGTTGGGTGGCCAGCAGTAGGAGGCAATAGGTGGTTTTGTAAAGGATGCACCAATGTTGGGGTCAGTTTGCAAAATAGGAAAGCTACTGGTGATGATCCTATGAAGAGAATGTGTACTCTTATGGAAAGGATGCACTAGTGGAATTGGTCATTGTTCTTGTGTGACAATACCCTTCCTGTGGGGATCAAGGTAACGGGGCATGTTACTGACCCGGGAGAGTGCTCTGTCCACTGTGCTTTTAGGGTACCTCCTGTTAATAAAAAAAATGTGCATTATTTGGGCCTGCTCAGCAAAATCATCCCCTTCACTGCATAACCTGTGAAGTCTAAGAAACTGTGAATAAGGCAGGACATTTTTGACATATTTGGGATGGAAGGAGCTGTGGAGGAGGAAACTGTGAGAGTCAGTGGGCTTGTAATAAACTGATGTCTTCAGACCAGTGTTCTGTACTAACTGTTGGATATCCAGAAAAGACAGTGTAGAGAAGGATACTTCAACAGTGTACTGAAGGGAAGGATGGGCCATGGTAAACTTGTCATGAAAGACTTGAAGGGTCTCCCTGGAGCAGAAGGTGGCTCCCACACAGTCATCTACATAGCAACTGTACAGTTCAGGCACAGTCCATGTGAATAGGAGAAAAACATTTCCTCCACTCAACCCAGAAACAGATTAGCAATGCTGATACCCATCTTGGTACCCATGGCAACTTCACTGACCTGCTGAAAAAAGCTGTTATTAAAAGAAAAAGCATTGAGTTTAAGAACAAGTTCTGCCAGATGGGTTAGTGTGTGTGTGGGTGGCTGCTGGACTTCCACTTACTCAAGAAATGCTGCAGAGCTGTCAGGCCATCATTGTGGAGGATCTCTGTGTAAAAAGATTTGATGTCCATGGTGAAGATGAGCTGACGAGAGCCACTGAATCTGAACCTGTCAAATAACTTAACGTGTAAGCCCACTAAGCCATGTTTACAAAAACATATATTTTTGAATTTTGAACACTTATCAGGCTTCAACATGAATTATGAAGTTATGTTGTATACAAGTAGAAATAGAATCAAATACAGTATTTTTCTGTTCTTTAGCAAAATATAGAGATGGGTGGAAATTGTTAACCAGTCCACCTGTCACCACTACTCCACTCTCTACAGTAATAGGCCAGTCTGGAGTGGACTGTTTAATTAAGGAGCCCCTACTTATATTAAGCCATGGCCACACTCAAAACTGCACCTGCACATGTCAGCTCAGCAGCTACACTGTAGAATGAGTCTAGTACTCGTGTCTGTTATTTACATACCTGGTGCTGTGGCTCAGACACAGTCTGCAGACTCTGCCTTCTGAAAAACATTATGGTCAGTGTGGTGGTGGTGCACAGGTGCTAGGTGCCAGTGGTAACGTGTCCTTCTCAGCTCGCTGGCAAAGCGGGCTTGGGCAACGGCTGGATTAAAAGACAGGTGGCTCCCTCCACTCAGTGGCTCAAATGCTCCTGGACCCCAGTGGTGTGTGCTGATGCTGAGATAGTCTGTGAATGTGAATTGAGACCTGGTGAAATGGCAAATGAACTAGCAATAACTCCCCAATAACTGATTGAGCTCTTTCCCACTTTGAATAAAAAATGGATGACCAAGCTCAGTCTAGGGTGCTCTTCTTTAGTGGCTACTGTGCTCAAACCCAGTACTCCCTGCTTACATGCACAGCAGTAAACAGTGGCACAGTGGTAATGTGACTGGCTGGGCACTCTGGTCAAGGCAGCGGCAAGTGCAGCTCACCTTGAAGAATAAGCTAGTGATTACAGCTCTTTAGGTGGTTTTCTTGATGAGTTGCCACTGCCAGTCCAGCGCTTTCACTTCTCTTAATTGAAGTCCTCCTCCTGCCTGGAAAGTAAATCCCAATAGAAGTAATACTGTGCACCTCGACCTTTAAACATGGAGCCCTGCACTAGCAATGCCCCTAAGTTGACTGTTGCAGTGAATCAGGTCCTTCACTACATTGGCGAACCTGATTGAGCACTGCATTCCTGGTGTCATCAGCAAGACACCACCCCCCCCCCAGAAAAAATGATGATTTTTCCCAGAAAGTAATTCCCAAGCCCACTCAAAGGCTGAGCAAATGCACAAACGAATGAGAAGAGAGATACCGCTGCAGCCAGTTTTGCTACCCTCCTGCACTTTGGTAAATATGCCGCGGCTTTCCTTCCTGGAGCATCAGTAGCTACACCTCGGGTGTTATCCCTGTCCAACCCACCAAGGGCTACCTAATAAGTATTCCTGAGTTAAGGGTGAAACTATCTGGTGACGGGGCATTTGGGGTGGCTGCCACTTTCCTTTGGATTTCTCTGCCACTCCACATTTTTGGTGTGCCCTGGGTGTAGGCTTTTAAAAAAGATCTAGAGCTCCAACTATTTGTGATAACCTGGTGATGTTTTAAATTGTTGCATCATGTGTTATTTTAACTTAGCTATAATTTTTTGAGTTTGTTTCATAAGGTGCCCTGGATATTATTACTAGGGAGCCAGAACCAAATTACCTTGCCTTGCCATCAACACTATCCCTTTTTCTTTTTTTCAGATGGTGTTCTCTGTTTAAAAAGTCTGCTCCGGCCCTCTTTGAAACCGCACAACACTCCATCAGCACTAGAAGTGCCACGAGGGGTGGATTGCTAATACCCTTCAAGAGAACTACCCTTGCCCAAGTAGCCCTCTCCTCTTGAGGGCCCAAGTGGTATAATGACCTGCCTGCATCCCTAACTGATTGTACTAGGCTCAGCCAATTCTAACTGAACTACAATCTCACCTGCCAACAAAAATTACTGTCAATGCTTTTGTTAGCTGACAGCACCTGCCTGTTTCTCTGATCTTTCTCCTGGCCATTTTCTTGCCAGCATCTCTTCTCTTCCCACCACCCCTCCTCATCCCCTACCCCCATCTCCCCCATCTTTCCCTCAAATCTCTCTCTATTTCTTCTGTACTTGCCCCTCTACCCCTTTGTCTCCACTGTCCCTCCCCCCAACTCCTCCAACCACACCTCTCATATATTTCACTCAATCGGTGACAAAGCCATCTCTTGGCTGCATCTAAACTTGCCCCCCTCACCCACAGTTTATTGGCATCTACATACATGCCTTGGTCATCCCTTGTTACCTACTACACATTGCACCTTACATATGTTGTGCTATTCTTAAGGTTATACCACACGTGTTGACTGTTTTCTCCCTTGATGTCCTAGCAGCTATGTATTGCATTTACACTGCACTTATAATCCTGATATAATGTATGGGGAGTGTTTATTATTAACTGACATCAAGCAGATTACAACCTTGTTATGCCACTGTCATGACATCACTCTTTTGTTAACCTTTCTTGAGTATGTCATATCAATTGTATAACAAAATGGACGGCTCACAACAATCAATGTTCCGTAAAGTAATTCAGTAAAGTAATTCAATCCATGATTACACAATCTTGGTAGCCCATACACTATAAAATGTAATGTATGGTCTTTGGTTAACAACTACACTGAAAATACTTCTTGAGGTTACCATGGCATCTGAAAAACCCTCGAGCTGTGCTCTCGAGGTTTACAATGATGTCATGGCAACCTCTCGAAGTATTTACAGCTGGTTATTAACCAAAGACCATACATTATCCTCTATGTTAAAAGGTGTTTTTCCTCATGTTTGTACCTACAAATGTTACTTCTTTTTTTTGTGTTATTTCTTTTCACCCCTATGCATTACTATGTAAGTCATTCCTTCTGGCATGCCAAGGATGCTTCTGACCCACCTTGTCCTCCGAGCCTCCACTGTCAGGTAGCAGCCTCCCCAGGGTAACCTGGCATAAACCTTTCACCAGGTGGGTCCCCCTCCTCCCAGGGGAAGGTACTGGCCTGGCAGTCGACCAGCGCAACTTTGGCCCCAAGGTGCTGCTAAGGCAGGTAACTGCATGGGCATTTGATGGCCTTGGAGATCCAGGCAGCTGTCATCTGGCATAACATGGAGCCATTTTTCATTTTTCTGTTACTCTACCATCCTATGCCATCATGCAGTGCTGCTGGTCCACCAGAGGCAGCTGCCAACTGACGTCAATCCCTAACCCACCCCAGAAGAGGAGAGGAGAGGATAGTAGTCCTATGGATGCTCTATCCTCCCCTACCCCTGCCAGCCCCCAGCATCCTGAGTCCATTCCCGGACCCAGGTTGCAGACGTGGGTAGAGCTCAAACACCAGCCCCTCAGCCAACCCTCTATGCCACCGGGCCAGCCAAATGTTATGTCTTCCTCGACTTGGAGCCTTTGCAAATGAGCCTATGGCTCAAAGGTATTAATCCCAAACTGAAATAAATAAATAATTATAAATAAAAGGTACAAGTGATCTGTGTATTTTTGCTGCTTAACAACTCTAAGGCAGTCAAACAATGTGCTTGCTTTAAAATGTGAATGTGGGCACATGCCAGGGGGGAACTGAATTAACTTCCTGACACCATGAATGATTTTGCTCTACTAACCCCTTTGAGAGATTGCAAGCTAATATCTAAATTATTTAGTTGCTGCATTAATTAAGTATTATTTGATACTATAACTGCACAGGATGTGGGCCAGTATTGGTAAATATAGACAGAAGGAACTGGAAATCATGCATCAGAAGTTTGACACTAGCAACACAGCAATCTGGTTTCACACCATGTTTAAGATAAGTACATTGTCTCCCATAATGTTTTACACAGCTTGGTGATAAATGTCACAGACTGCTGCAGTGAACATCTCAGCTCTAAGCACTGTTTTATTTCAGTTCTGTAAGAAACTTATAATTATCATAGTTTCAGTTTTCCTCTGCCCAAAGTAGAGCAGTGCAAATCAAGGATTTCTTTAATTTATTTTTTAGTATTTTGTTTTAGCAGAACAATGGACTCGGTCAGTAAATACAATTTTCAGTCCCCCTGAAGAATATATCTTGCAGGCAGGGTTCTCTAGTGGTTTGAGCACTTGCTTGGTTACCAGGACAGTGTTGGTTCAACCTTTGTTAGAGACAGATGTTCAATTTATGACCTTGAGCAAGTCACTAAAAAGAAATGAGCAGTAGCAGGACTCCACTGGAAATAAGATGTTGCATCATATACACACATATACCATATATATATATATATATATATATATATATATATATAGAGAGAGAGAGAGAGAGAGAGAGAGAGAGAGAGAGAGAGAGAGAGATAGTTTTATGTCAGTTCTATGTTAAAGCCAAAATCTTGCACTTCAATAACTTTGTAGCCATATGATGGATTTGCCTGAAATTTTGCATGCGCTGTCTGGTACCATAGCTCTGTGGATCTGGTAAGCTTCCTTCAGGTTGGATGTGCAGTTGCAGAGCTGCAGAATGCCAAAATATAAGTAGAAAGCACCACTTTTTAGCAAATTCTTTGCTCGGGCTATGGCCCAAACAGTTTGGGGGTCTTGAAGAAATAGGCTGTTGGTTAACTAGGATATACGGCCTATCCTGTAGGTAGGGAAATGGGCAGACTAGATGGGCCAAGCGGTCCTTATCTGCCATCAAAGTCTAAGTTTCTATGTTTCTATGTTTGTCTGAAATTGTCAGGGTATATAGGGTCTTGGTCACTGATGTGCCTTTTGAAGATCTGGTGAAAAAATATTCATCCTTGTAAAAGTTATTAAACTTTGAAGTTTCCCATTGTAGGCTATGGGAACAAATATACCTACAGCTCAAAAAGACTTTTCACTTTTGTGAAAGTCACTTTTACTTTCACAAATGGGTTTTGTACTTTTGCAAATCCACCATCTTGTTTTCAGTTAGCGAAACAGAATAAAATGCTGTAATTAAAAAAAATACTGCCCTTGGCAAACACCAACAGTTGTGTTTACCTTATTGGGGCCCAATGAAAATGTTCCTGGCATTATATTTTAAAAATACTTATTGGTAGATGGGAGCACAGTGCCCTAACTTATGCAATAAGGTTCCTACAGGGACATGCAAGATCATTAAGCCCTGCGATCCCATGTGAAAGTCAGAGAAAATTACAAAATGTATAAATGATCGGGGCCCTACACTCCCATAACCACATATGACTAATATTATACTTTCTCAACAAGTAGGGAAATTCCTTGCAAAAAAACTCAGCCAAGACATCAGTTAGGGTTGTCATTACAGCAACAGGAGTTTGGAAAGTCGGTGTTAGGGTTACCAGCACTACCACCCCCCCATCCTTCACACACCAACAGGTGACAGGGTGTGCCTTGGGGCCATCAAGCTTAACCGTCACCCCATTCTCCTTTACTGTACCATCTCAGCTTGTTTATGCATGGAATGGGGTAAGAGTTAGGGCTGACGACTGCAAGGTGCACCCAATGCCTGTTGGTGTTTGGAGGTTGGGGGAGTGGGGTGGTAGGTTGGCAACCCTAACTCCAAATTTCCAAACTTTGTTGCTGTAATGACAATCCTAACTGATGCATCAGCGAGTTTTGTGGTATGTATATACAGTGTATATATACTGTGTGTGTATATATATATATATATATATATATATATATTATTAAAACTGCTGATTACAAACATTTAAAATAAAGGGTCAGCCAGAGATACAGTCAGTAAAAATATTCTGTATATCTAGAATAATCACCAGAAGAACAAAGTAGGGGATTTAATAACTTGTATTGGCCTACCATGAACGTTTCATTACACAAGCTTTCATGCTACCCAGAGACCTTCTTCAGCTGGTGTCAGTTTCTACAAAAAGCATTGCTATTATTCAATGGATAGTGCTACCTAGAGACATAGAAATGTAGAGTTTGATGGCAGATAAGGTCCACTTGGCCCACCTAGTCTGCCCAGTTCCCTACCTATTGGATAAGCTGCAGATCCTAGTTAACCAACAGCCTATTTCTTCCTACCCCACACAAGAAATGTCTTATGTCTATTCCATGCATTCTTGAATTCCCCCACTGTTTTTGACCCCATAACCTCCTCAGGAAGGCCATTCCATGCATTCACAACCCCACTCTGTGAAAAACACTGCCTCACAGTGCTCCTAAGCTGTCCCCTTCTATATTCAAATTGCGTCCCCCTGCTTTCATACATTTCTTTTTCTGAAAGATGTTACCCTCTTGGACTTTGTTGATTCCCTTGAGGTGCTTTAAAGTTTCTATCTTGTCCCCCCTCTCTTCTCAAGGGTCTACATATTAAGCTCCTTAAATCTCTCCTCATATAGCTTCTGTTGCAGACCCTGCACCATTTTAGTTGCCCTCCTCTGGACTGCCTCCATCCTGTCCATGTCCTTGCGGAGATGGGGTCTCCGGAACTGGACACAGTTCTCCAGAAGGGGTCTCTCCAACTGTCTGTACAGAGGGATAACAACTTCATGTTTTCTACTGATGATGCCTCTCCCTTTACATCCCTGTATCCCCACAGCCATCTCTGCAGCCTTTTCACATTGCTTGCTAACCTTTAGGTAATCTGATATGATTACCCCTTTCAATTTTATTGTTGTTACTACCTCCCCATTTGTACTCTTCACCTGGGTTTTGTTTCCCAGGTTGCATTACTCACTTCTTTGCATTGAATCTAAGCTGCCATACTTCTGACCATTCCTTCAACCTTGCCAAGTCCCTTCTCATCCTTTCCACCCTCTTGTGTATCAACCCTATTGCAGACCTTTCTGCCATCTGCAAAGAGGCATACTTTTCCTGCCAGTCCCTCTGCAATGTCACTTATAACGGCATTAAAAAGAACTGGAACCAGTACTGAACCCTGCAGTACACCACTGGTAACCCCCCTTTCTTCAGAGTGGACTCCTTTTACTATTACCTTCTGTGTCCTGCTGTCCAGCCAGTGTTTTACCCAGGCTACCACCCTGTGACCCACTCCCAGGCTGGCTAATTTGTTTATTAATCTTTTGTGGCTGAACAAGGACCAAGCAGTGGACATACTGCATCTAGATTTCAGCAAGGCCTCTGGCTCTGTTTCTCACCAGAGATTAATAAGGAAGCTGGTGGAGCTGGAGGTAGGTGCAAAACTGGCTGTATGGCTTAAAAGTGCCTGCAAGATACGAGTCAGAAGGTAGTGATCAGGGGACAATTCTGGGATGTCAGGCCTGTCACTAGTGGGATCTCACAGTGCTTGGTGCTCAGGCTGTTGTTAGGTGTTATTTAACATCTTCATTAGCAAAACTGCTGACAGGATCAAAAGCAAAATATGACTGTTTGCAGACAGCACAAAGCCCAGCGGAAGACCGGACACAGAAGATTGGAGACAAGTCATTAGAGAAGGCCTGGCCAAACTGGAGATGAGGTCTGTTATTTGACAACTGGGATTCAATGCCATAAAGTGTGTAGTAATGCTCTTGCGGTGAAGAACCCCAAGACAAATAATGGCTGGTAGGTGTGCAAGTTACCAAGTCAGAAGAGAAGAAAGATGGGCATGATCATTATGAGTGAACTGAAGCACTCAGCACCCTGCAAGAGAGTGGCGACCAAAGCAAATCAGGTGCAGGGATGTGTAGCCAGGTGTATAACTAGCAGGAAAAGATAGTTCATCCTGACACTGTACTTGTTGTTGGTTTAGCACTGAGTAGAATGTATAGCACTGGAGCTGATAGTTAAAGAGGGACATCAACCTTCTGGACATACCTCTCAAGTGTCCCTGATTTTCAGGGACGTCCCTGATTTTGCTTCAAAATTTTACTCTGTCCCTCCTAAAATTTGTGTTTTTGTGGCTAAACAGTGGGGACTGTAAGCACAAAACAATGTCAAGCATTAAAGTTACAGACTTGTTCTTCTTTAGAAAATGCATTTTGCACTAAGCCCCATATTCTACCAGCTTTCTGGGTGGGTATCTCTAATTTTGAAGATGTGTCCCTGATTTTTGTCCTTTGTCCCTGATTTTTTAAGCCTTGTCCCTGATTTATGAGGCAGGGGGTTGAAAGGTATGCTTCTGGAGATGATCCAGAGAAAGATAACCAAGATAATCCAGGGGCAACATGGCAAGTCATGCAAGGAGATTCAAAAGGGAAATCAGAAGACACTTTTTCACTTACAGGTTGGTGGCAAAATGGAGTGAGTTGCCAAAGGAAGTTGTCCCCTTGGAAACTGTGAACAGCTTCAAGATAGGCTGAGACAGAGTAAAAGGAAAAGTTATGCAGATGGGGAGGAAACCTAGGGAGGGAAGATATTGAAGGGAACAGAGGAATGGCTAGCTGGAAAGGGGGCACATCCTTCTGTGCATACTGGGGGTCTGCAATTTGAGTAGACAGGAAAAAACACAAAGCATTTCTCTGCTGGCACTAGTTGTATGTTTGTGTATATTGAAATCATTATAGAGTTACTCAGTAAAATTAACTTTCTAACACACTGAGCTAATGAAGCAACACTTGAGCTTTTGAAGCTGTAAGTTTTCTCCGTGGTTCCTGGATCTGAACAACTGACATTCTAAAACTGACAAAAATTTACACATATTTAGCCACTGGCAGAGCAGTTTGCACCTGTTTAACATGTGCGATTGAAAGCATTAATGTCTGTGAAGCCTGTTGTGAAGGAAAAAGTGTGCATACAACTGACATTTTGTGTGCACACTAGCACATTTTTTTTTTAATCTTTAATTACAGAGATTTGGAACTGGGACATACAATTTTTGTGCACATAACTGAAATTTGCATATATTGGAAGTGTATACAAGTAAAATACACTATACCACTATCATCACTTAGTGTAACCCAGGAAGAAGGAGTCAGTGGAAATGGTGATGGGGTGGAGAAGAGAGAGAGAGATAGATAGATAGAGAGAGAGAGAGAGAGAGGACTAAAATGTACCTGAATGCATGTATGTATACAACAGGTGAGGGTATAATATTATAAAGATAACAAGCATTATAAGAAGGGTCTGAGAAATGGAGCTTTCTGATTGGCTGCAAACATTGTAGCAGCCTTATGTTAATCTTTTATTAACATACATGTAGAGCTTAGCCATTTGCTGAACAAGGTTTAACACTGTTTAAAAACATTTGTTATTATAATAGCAATAAGGCAATATATTTGAGCGAACTTTCAAGATATCAAGCTATCATCTGTTAGGTACCAAGATATCACCTATTAGATACATCACAATTGACCTTTTGATAATTGACCAATAGTAACAGGACATAGAAACATGGAAACATAAAATTTGATGGCAGATAAGGACTGCTTGGCCCACCCAGTCTGCCCATTTCCCTACCTAATGGATAAGCTGCAGATCCTAGTTAACCAGCAGCCTACTTCCTCCTACCCCCACCCCCTAGAATTGCCTGATGTCTATCCCATGCATTCTTGAACTGCCCCACTGCTTTTGACTCCACAATCTTCTCAGGAAGGCCATTCCATGCATCCCCAACCCTCTCAGTGAAAAATACTTCCTCACATTACCTCTGATCTGTCCTCATTCTATCTTCAAATTGTGTCCCCTTGTTCTTACATGTCTCTTTTTATGAAAGATTCTACTCTCTTGGACTTTGTTGATTCCCTTGATGTAATGAAAGTTTCTGTCGTGTCCTCCGTCTCTCCTTTCCTCGAGAGTATACATATTAAGCCCCTTAAATATCTCTTCATATGTCTTCTGGTGCAGACCCTGCACCATTTTAGTTGCCCTCATCTGTACTGCCTCCATCCTGTCTATGTCCTTGTGGAGATTGGGTAACCAGAACTGCATGCAGTACTCCAGATGGGGTCTCACCAGCTGTCTGCACAGAGGGATAACAACTTCTTGTTTTCTACTGGTGATACATCTCCTTATGCACCCCAGTATCCCCACCCAGCCCTCCTTATTGCCCTCTTACATTGCTTGCCCACTTTTAGGCCATCTGATATGACTACCCTCAGGTCCCTTCCAATTTTTGTTGTTGCTAGTATCTCATCCCCCATTGTGTATTCTTCCCCTGGGTTTTTGTATCCCTGGTGCATTACTTTGCAGTTCTGGGCATTGAATCTAAGCTGCCATACATTTGACTATTCCTTCAACCTTGCCAAGTCCCATCTCATCCTTTCCACCCCACCTTGTGTATCAACCGTTTTGCAGATCTTTGTGTTGTCTGCAAAGAAACATACTTTTCCTTCCAGTCCCTCTGCAATGTCACTTATAAAGACATTGAAGAGGACCGGTCCTAGAACTGAACCTTGTGGTACCCCACTAGTAATCCCCCTATCTTCAGAGTGGACTCCATTTACTATTACCTTCTGTGTCCTGTTCTCCATCCAATTTTTTTACCCAGGCTACCATCTTGGGACTCACTCCAAGGCCGGCTAACTTGTATATTACATACCACATTACCTCATAACAGTGCTGCCATGACAGTCATTATTTTACATATTCTTCAGAGACATTCCTTTCATAGAAACACGTGTAAAAGCAGCGAGTGAAAAAAAAGTCAACTTTTTCAAATTTCAAGAATCCCTCAGTTATGCTTAAGAGCTGCAGTCATTCACCTGGAATGAGCTGTCCCAGAGACTAGCATTTTATGCTAATTAACAAATCTTAGAATGAAATTCAAAACTCTGCTGTGTGGTGATGCTCACCCCTGCTTTCTAATGGCAGAGTTATTTGTCCCCCTAAAAGGAAAACTACGGAAATTTAAGTGCTGCACGCCAGCGTATCTTGATGGCATGCCCTGCTCATTAATTATACTTGTAATGGTAATCCTGTTCACAAACTATTTTTTTTTTATAACAAAATGCCACATCATCATTGTGGCCATGCTGCGCACAAGTGTAAATCCTTCTCACCCTGATTATTCTAATTAGCTGCATGTACGTAACAGTGCTCCACTGCGGCAATGCCTTCTCGGTTGATTTAACTTCTTTGTACCTCGAGTTGTTACAGAAAACATGCCCAAAATGGTGCATTCATTTTCTGCATTGCTAAGTTTACAGTCACTTACTTTTTAGGGAAGTGGTGATGCCATTGTATAAAACACTAGTAAGGCCTTACCTAGAGTACTGTGTGCAATTCTTGAGGCTACACTTGTGTAAGGACATTGACAGAGTGGAAGCAGTCCAGACAAGGGCAACCAAGATGGTACATGGTTTGCACTACAAAACATATGAGTAGAGACTGTAGGGCTGTAATATGTACTCTATAGGGGAATGAAGGGAGTGGGGGGAATATAATAGAAATTTTCATTGTCATCAAGAGCATGAACAAGGTGCAAGGTTGTGACCTCTTCCAATGTAGAAGGAGTACAAGAATGAGGGGGTCATGATATGAAATTTGAGGTGGGCAGATTAGGAGGTGGAAGCATGGAATGGTCTTTCATAATAGTTTGTGGTAGTGAGCATGGTTGGGGCTTTTAAAAAGGCCTGGGACTGGCACAAGGGAAACCTTGAGGTGAGAAGGAGTGCTGCCCAGACAGTGCCAGAGGCCGAATACAAGTGTAGGGCTTACGGGCACATTGGATGTGCCTTGCAGACCTTATCTTCCCACAATAGCTCTGTTTTAGGTTTGTATGGCACATGCACCACTATGTGGCCGGGTGCAGTTACTGCCACTTGCATTGGGTCACATCCCTCCTCGAGGGCCTCCTCTTCCTATTGAAGCACAAGCAATTTTTTCTGCACTACTTCTACAGCTACCTGTTGAAGTCAGTTGTGCATGTGTTCTTAGCTTCCCCCTTTTTCGTGTACAGTCATCACTTCCCAGAAGACATGGAGCTTGTTACCTGCAGAAGACCCATCCAAAACTCCATGAAGTACTCCTGCACCCTTGCTATACCTAAATTGTCTCCAACCAGGTCATTTGACAATGGGTGGACAATGCCATTAAGCTGAAAATTAGCAATCTTGCAAGAGGGAGACACTGGCAGGTGGATGTGGACCTAATGCAGAGCCACCAACAATGTTAGTTCTGTTTCATGCAATGGCGTGGAATAGCAGAACATGCAACATCATGAAAGCATGAACAAATTACAAATCCATTTGCGTTGTACTTCCCATTTGACCACCATGTGTCATTACCATGCTTGCTGCACATCCACCATCCAGCACCCCATAGTAGTAGCTTATGGCCCTTGCGAGGGTGGTGTAGCAGTGGATAATTCCCTCTTGCAGTCCAAAGATAAAAGGGAACATGCAAATCTTTGATTGGTGCATGTAAGGGTAGGAAGCCCTTATTACAATATTTCCATAGATACCTGCATGCCAGGGTAGGAAGCCTGTATTACGATACTTCCATAGGCACCTGCATGCCAGGGTAGGAAGCCCTTATTACAATATTTCCATAGGTACCTGCATGTCAGGGTAGGAAGCCTGTATTACAATACTTCCATAGGAACATGGCATGCCAGGGTAGGAAGCTTGTATCACAGTACTTCCTTTGGTACCTGCATGCCAGGGTAGGAAGCCCTTATTACAATACTTCCATAGGTAATAATAATAATAATAATGTTTATTTATACCATGCCTTTCTTGAACCAAGGCGCTTTTACAAAATTCCAGATAAAATATATTAAAACAAACATACAATAAATACTAATTCCTAAAATCCAATTAAATAACATTAGGTCAAATAAGCTTGCTCCCATAAATGGGTCTTCAAGGCCCATTTAAATTCCTCCACAGACGTGCACTCCCGAAGTGGACGGGGTAGAGAATTCCAAAGGGCTGGTGCTACATACATAAAAGCACAAGCCCCCGAAGATTTGAAGGAGACCCTTGGAATCTCTGGCAACCCCTCATCTGCTGAGCGGAGAGATCACCTAGGGCAGTAGAGTACCAGAAGCTCTTTCAGGTAGTCCGGGCCGAGTCCGTGTAGGGCCTTATAAGTCAGAAGTCTGACTTTAAAGGTGATCTGCCACTGAACTGGCAGCCAGTGCAGTTTGCACAGTACCGGAGAAATATGACAGGTACGAGAAGTACCCATCAATAACCAGGCCGCAGCATTCTGCACTAGCTGCAGGCAGCGGATATCAACCCTTGGTAGCCCTAAATAAAGGGAGTTGCAATAATCAAGGTGTGAGGTCACAAAGGTGTGGACCAATGTAGGCAGATCACCAGACGGATCAAGGTGCTTAATCCTGGAGATATTCCTCAGGTGATAAAAGGAAGATTTGATGACCACCGACACCTGCAACTGCAGTGTCAGCCCATCGTCAAAAGTCACCCCCAGATTTTGCACCTGTTCAGAGGTGGGGAGCTGGAAGCCAGCAAGAAAAAGTCCTGAAGACAAACCAGCCCCCTTCCCCTCTATCCGGCGACCCAGGTCCACAACCAAAGCCTCTGTCTTTTCTGAGTTCAACCTTAGCTAACTCGAATCCATACAGTTCTGAATTTCAGTGAGGCAGTTATTAAAAGTTAAGAAAGCTCCATCCTGGTCAGGTGCAAAAGATAGGTAGAGCTGGTTATCATCAGCATAGCAGTGAAACCTCAGCCCATACCATCTTACAATGTCTCTGAGGGGCAGCATGTACACTGCAAACAACATGTGGGACAACACCGAACCCTGAGGTACCCCACATGACAGAGAGACTGATCCGGAGGAATTAATCCCCTGATGCCACTCTCTGGGTTCTGCCAGTGAGAAAAGATTTAAACCACCTGAGAACTGTACTAGATAGGCCACAGATGAACCTCAGGCATTTGAGGAGAACCCCATGGTCCACAGTGTCAAACGTTGAAGAGAGATCAAGAAGAACCAAGATGGAACGGCTCTTCTCATCTCTCGCCATCAGAAGGTCATTGAGCACCTGAACCAGCGCAGTCTCAGTACTATGCTTCTTTCAGAAACCAGACTGGAATGGTTCATAGATTTCATGTATGGTCAAATGGTTCTCCAGCTGCTTGGCCACTACTTTCTCAATCACCTTCCCCACAAAGGGAAGGTTAGAGATTGTTCTGTAGTTAGCATGGTAGTCTGGGTCCAAAGAAGCTTTCTTCAAGAGGGGGGTGTTACCACCGCCTCTTTCAGGGAGCTAGGAAATTCACCCGTCTCCAATGAGCATCAGACTATCCATGCTAGGACCAGGCCAATGACATCAAAACAACCATTAATCATGGAAGTTGGGCCCGGATCCAAACTACAGCAGGTAGGGTGCATACCCTGGACAATCCGCATGACATCAATGAGCTCCAGTTGGTCAAAGGCACTCCAGGAGAGCTCGGAGTTAGTGACCCAACGCCAATACTTAGCTTCTCCCATAGAAGGTGTTGGCCAGAGTGCCACCGTGATGTCAGCCACCTTAGCCACAAAGAAACGAGCAAGCTCATCACACTCTGTTTGTGAAAAGGCTCTTCAAACCTGCAGACAGGCTGGGTTGCACAGCCTGTCTACAGTTCGAAAGAGCTGAGCTGGTCAGTTCTGAGCAGCTGCAATCTCCCCAGACAGGAACTCTGCTTTCTATTGAGAGATTGCAGAATGATAGACTTTGTAATGATCCATCAATCTAAGTTGGTCAGCATCAAGGGTCGGATCTCCACCAGAACATTCTAATCTTCATCCTTGCTGCTGCATCTCCCTCAAGGTCCCATCAAACCAAGGGGACCAAGGGTGAAGGGGGAGAGGACGAACATGGACAGGAGCAATATTATCCAAAGCCGAGGAGATAGCCTTATTATAAACCAGCACCAAGGTTTTGAGATCATTGCAAATTCTGATAGAGCAAGCACCACCACCACCATCAGGCCCTCGGAGCTTACATCTCATAAGGGGCCATACCTGACCATCTCCACAGGGCTAGGTCTACGAGGTGGGGTGCAAAAACTGAACCCCACAGTGTAGTGATCGGACCATCCGACTGGTTCCACCCACAAATCGAAGGCATTGATCCCCAGGAGAAAGACTAGGTCAAGGTAGTGACTGCCTTTATGAGTGGCAGAAGTAACAACTTGTGTGAGACCCAAAGATGTCATCAATTGGAGGAATTGTTTACCAAATTATGAGAGTTTGTCATCGACCCAGGCGTTGAAGTCACCCAGGACCATCAGCCTGGGTGACTCAAACACCATGTCAATGACAAAGTCTGCAACTTCCTGCAGGAAATGCTTCTCATCACCTGGTAGACAGTAAATTGGGGCAGTCCTACAACCCAAACCTGCCACTACGGTACACTTGAATGACTCAGCCTCCTCAGCTGGTACACTAGTGAGGCCCAGTTCGATCTTAAAACAGACTGCAACCCCACCCCCCCACGGTCTGACCTTGGGTGGTGCAACACTGGTTGCCCGGCCTGAATAGCGGCCTCTAATATGGGGCCAGCATTCTTATCCAGCCAGGTCTCAATGATGCAAGTCAGATCCACCGACCCAAAAAGATCTGCAATAACTGCAGTTTTATTCTTGATGGATCTGGCATTACACAGCACCACTCGGGTAGGACAAACCTCTGGAGCAGCTTGGGCTACCTGCCCACCAATATTGGTGGTGCCCTTGGGTATGGAAAGTAGGCATGAAGGACCATGCTACAGATTCCATTTTGCCTCAGGGCGTCTTCTGGATCCCACTACACAAATACGATGACCCCACTCATTTGACCTCCACTATTCGCACCCCCCAACCCTCCTCCCCTCTGATGGGCAATACCTAGTGCTCTACAAAACTGGTATGCAGATAACTGTAATGAGGGGGGAAAAGGACGGAGGGCACGAAGGGCGGAGGACGAATAGCGCACAACCTTGGGGATAGGCCTCCTACACATAATGAAGAACCCAACAACAGCAAATACACTCCAAAACATATAAAGAAAACCCCACTTAAATAGCTAACTAAATACAAAAGCTAAAAACTATTTAACTCTAGATAAACAAAATTGATCTCTACCCCTAACAACTACCCACCCTTAAATAAACAAACTAACAATAATCTTAGACACCCCTTCTACTATAAATAAAAATAAAAATAAACAAATTTAAATATAAAATAAAATCTTATGGCATTAAGTCAGTTTTTACAGATCAATAAAAGTCACTTTAAGCATATTTTATAAAAGCCCATCTGAGCTCTCACCTCTTCAGGCAATGAAACCAGAGCCTAAAACTAAAATTCAGCTCTCACTATGAACCTCGGCAATAGGAAGCAGAAATTGTTTGAAGTTATTTTAAAACAGAATCATTAAAGGCACTCTCACTGCTTAAGAACACTCAATAAAGCCATGCCCCAAAAAGTCTAACCGGTAGTAAGTCTGATGACAAATCCTTCCCATGTACTCTGTGTGGGCTGACAATACCTTCTCCACAGATCTTATTATCCTTCCATCTAGGAGCACTGTACCACATGCTGGAACACAGATCTTGGAAAACACAAGGGGTCCTTCAAACCCACACCCCGAAGGACAGCCGCCCCGTCAATTGAACCCCCAACTATGGCCCATGGCCCGGTGTCCGCTCAACAGCAGACCCCCCCCGTGGAACCTAAGGCCACCAGCAGCCAAGATCTGCCCTCCAGCAGACCCAGAACAGCCCCTCCCATTGTGGGCCCAACACAAAGCAGCCACCCTTGGATGGGCCAGAGCAGCAGGACCAACAGCACACAGTCTGCCAGCAATAACCATCTGATGATATTCGAAAAAAGAAGTCCAGCCACCAATAATCCACGATCGCTATTCTGGCTGAATCACCCTCCTTCGACAGTTCCACCTCAGATTCTCCAGCTTTCTCCTCTTGTAGAGGTCAGGCGAACATAATACTACTCCCCAACAGAGTCTATGAATTTTCACCAATCACTCCATATCCCAAACCGAGGACTCCACCGGCAGGTAGGGGCGGTTAGCTGTTGAACCTTATCACAGTTTGGTTCAAACTCCTAATCAACTAAGTCTGGATTGAACAACTCCGTTAAAAATATACCAGAGATTCTCTAATCCATTTGTCCCAAAGACGCTATTCTCTGCCTCAGTACCTCACTTCGGGACCCTGACTGACTACCACTAAATAATTAGAATAACTTAAAAATAAAGAATGAAAAATGACAAATAAACAAAAAAGAAAATTGTGAGTACTATAAGTACTCTGAGGTGCTGCTGCAACTTATGGCTAGCCCAGCATAGCCGCCATCTCGACTCGGAAAGTGTAGGCACCTACATACCAGGGTAGGAAACCCTTATTACAATACTTCCATAGGTAACTGCATGCCTATGAAGCAAAGAAAAAAACACCCACAACTCTGTCACCATTTTACTGCACCCTGACAAAAGTGTTTGTGGACCATAGCAAATGTGTCATTGTGTCAGTGGTATATTCTTGTCACACTCACTTGATTTCAAAGAACTTTCATAGTAATTGAATTTGGAGTGTTGATTTTTGTATTACATAGAGGAATAATGTGTATAGGCAGGTGGTTATTGTAGAATTTTACACACCGGGTGTGGGATGCCCCATAAACCCCGAAGGCGAAGCTTAGGGTTTATATAACATCCACACTGAGGAATGTGTAAAATCTTCACTAAATAACCACCTCGCCTATGACTTTATTTTCTTATAATTGCTGGGCACAATTTTTTAGCAATAATCTATTCAATTTGCAAATAAATGAGTCAGGCAGCTGTGGTATAATGAAGAATTTATTTGTGGTGGTTGTATAACATTGCAGTTTTTAATGAATTTAAAACGTGCTTTTTATGTTTGGAAAATAAACATTTTGGTAATATTTCAACATTTGTTAGCATCTTTGAATGTTATAACTTCCGGTTCGTTTTGGAACTGTGAAAGGTTGTAAAACAGTGAACTATGTAAAAAGTCTTGAAACTTTTAAAGTAACACTTCATTTGGTTCTGTGATGGCTCCAAGGCATGTTGGTGCTGTTTTTCCTTTGCTTGCTGTCGCGTTCTCTGGGAAGAGAAGAGGAAAGTGTTAGGTCACCATGGGTTAGGGAGTGTGTGAAAAGTGTATGTTTTTTGCTTACCGCTAGTCATCGTCATCGGTGTGTTCTATGACGAGTGGACGTTTTCTGTACTTCGTTTCTGGAGCATTATATATCTTTATGGAGACTGCCTCATTAAAGGTGCAGTGTGGACCAAAGATGGCTTGAAGTCTGTTGGAAAAAGGCTGTTCGGCTGTGTTCTGGAGCTGTGAAGTGGCAGGATGCTGAGGATCTTTGCAGGAGCTAGATGCCTGTTCTGTGTCAGATGTGGAGAATGTGAGGAGCTTGCTTACTTTTCGTTGTTTGGCTTCGGAGAGTACAGAATAATTATTATTAGACTGCACATTTCTGTGGCCTGATATTTGTTGTACTTCAGTGGGGGCCATGCTACAGTCTAAGAGCCTCTGGATCGTTGTTTTTCGGGTAGAGTGGTTGGTTATTCATTTGCAGTCTGGAATTCCAGACTGCAGTTTCATGGTTGTCATCATGGCTCTTAGTTTGTTAAGTCCCACAGTCATGTTTCTGAACCAGATGGAGTTTTGTTTTTTATTAATGTTTGGGGCTAAGTAGAATGGGGAGTCTTTGGTCAGCATTTCTGGTGGTCTGTTAGTTTTGTAGAGACGGAAAGCTGCTATTATGTCTCTTCTGGATTTTGTTTATTTTGATATATTCAGGGTTTAAGTGGTCTTATATTTCTAGGGTTTTCAACTCCAGTTCTTGTTTTAGTTTGTCTTTCGTTGTATTCAAGAAAGCTGTTGCCTTCTGTGTCTGTGCCCTCAGTAATGTCACCCCAGGTGAGGTTGTACTGTTCTTTTGTCCTGAGTGCGAATTGTAGACCAATGTTGAAGAATAAGAAATTGAGCAGACCACTTGGGTTGTCAAGAAACAATGTGCCTGAACTGTAAAGTAGTTCAATGTCTTGCTCTGTGAGTGGAGACGCTTTTAATGGTCTGTTCCCTTTACCTAGTCGCTTTAGGTGTTTTTGTTTAGCAGCAAGTGTTTTTCTGGTTTGGATAAAATCGGTTGCTAGCCCTTTAAATAAACTATGAGGATAGTTATGGGCTGCTAGATGCCTGTCTATGCTGGCAATGATGCCACGAATTGTTCCTGGCTCATATTCAGAGCCATCCTGACATTGAGACAGTAAATAAAGTTGGCAATGTGTGTATCTAGGTCTTGTGCAGAAAAGGTGGTAAGTCATTTTCTGAGGAGCTTCTGGGAGGAATTTCACGGAACAGGCGGAGGTCACTGTCTGTTTTCTTTTGTATTTTATTATCCTGCTCTAATGTAAATGCTTGTCTTACTGAGGATTCTACTATTTCAAACCTGGTGTCCATTGTTTCAGTACGTTGTGCTGTTGGTATCGTTATTTCTTAAATCCGTTCTTTTTAGGTACTGCGTATTTGTTTTGTGTGACAATGCTGGATCTGACAGGGCACCCCGAGCTGCGAGACCGTGAGTCAGTTACTTTGTTCTGTCTCGCACTGTGCTCTAGAACACAGTAGCGCGTGTTTGCCGTTATAACTAGCTGAGGTAGTTATAACGGCAAATTACAACTCGATTTTCTAATGAAAAAAAATTGTGCCCAGTAATTATAAATACTTAATATCAGGTCCCTAACTGGCATCATAGAACCAGTTTAGATACTGGAGAGGAGACTAGGGCCCCACAGTGCTACTCAGCATAAATCCTTATCAACACCAGGGTCTGGTCTGCAGCACATGTTGAATGTTGCTCTTCTTGTGAGTGACTGTACATCTAAGTTACTGTTACTACGTAGTCCATCACTGTTGGACTGCCAGCTGTCACAGCAAACCTTGAAGTGACTGCGTATGATTTTATACCAATTTTGTAATGCAGTCTGTGGCTGATGCTTGAAATGGCAATCGCTATCAGCTTTGTGACATGACATACATTGGCAGTACTTAAACAGTTTCTAGAGACAAAATGACTATAATGCAAGTCAGAGCAATAGAAATGCTTCTGATTACTGTTATTCTTACTATTAGCATGATCATTAACACTTGACTTGTACCTCCTTTTATTGTACATTTCTAGAGCTATGCGTTTGCCTAGAGTACATACAGTATAGATATTGGGTGCACAACATTCTTGGCCGGAAGGTATGCAGAGTCATACCATCATGTGCTGTTACAGCAATCTGAAACAAGTGGCCAGAGCCAAGTGGACAACACAGGGGTTTCATGGAGGCAGATGAGAGTGCTGGTGATGACATGCTGAGTCAATCATTCCTAGCTGAATTCATTGCCTGATGCCTTGGCTGCAAGAGTGGCAATGTAAACAGGACTGCTTTGTGTGTGTTCCTGAAATTAATAGTAATACAAACTGTTCTGCTAGTCCTGCTGATACGTTTAAAAGTGTTTGAACTAACCTTACAGTACAGTTAATATGTTGAGTGTGTCACTCATACCATTAGATATAGTGTCTGACCTTACAATGTTAGAACTGGATTCCAGTGATGCACTGTTTTACTTCAGGCTGTTTTTCTGGTGTGACTGAAATTCATGTTGAAAGAGGAATGTTTTCACTCTGTATGATTTTTCAACAATCAATAATCAAACTTGAGCCAGCCCTATTGCCCTGAGGGATGAGGCCCTGTCTTCTCCAGTAAGGGCAGCGGGGGAGAGTGGACCAGCACCTGATTCCCCGGTTGTGGGAGGGGTTGAGGTAGGCAGTGAAAGCAAGGTTGAGCTGGTCCACCCGAGAGATTATATGCCACAGTGTTGGAGTTTTGTTCCATTTGACCATTTCCACTAAGTCACCAATTTGTGTAAAGCCACCATTTTGCACTACATTTTTAGGCTAAAACATGAAAATTTGCTCTCAGGTTTGGAGAAAAACTGGATCTAAAGATTTTGTGAAGCAGAGTTGCAACTGTATTTCAAACAGTTGTCAGTGTCAAAATAAAGCAGACATGCTTTCAATTGTTAGTAATTGTTGTTTATTGTGAAACATAGAAACATAGACTTTGATGGCAGATAACGACCGCTTGGCCCACCTAGTTTGCCCATTCACCTACCTATTGGAAAAGCTGCAGATCCTAGTTAAACAACAACTTACTTATTCCTACCCCCTCTAGAATTGCTTATGTCTATCCAATGCATTCTTTAATTCCACCACTGTTTTTGACCCAGTGACCCCCTCTAGAGGCTGTTCCATGTGTTCACCACCCTCTGTGTGAAGACATACTTCCTCACATTGCCCCGAGCCATTCTCCCTCTATCTTCAAATTGTGCCCCCTTGTTCTTACCCATCTCTTTTTCTGAAATATGCTACCCTCCTGGACTTTGTTGATTCCTTGAGGTACTTGAAAGTTTCTATCATGTCCCCCTCCCCATCCTTTCTTTGCGGATATACATATTAAGCTCCTTCAGTCTCTCTTCGTATGACTTCTGCTGCAGCCCCTGCACCATTTTAGTTGCCCTCCTTTGGACTGCTTCCATCCTGTCTATGTTCTTGTGGAGATGGGGTCTCTAGAACTGCACACAATACTCCAGATGGGGTCTCACCAACTGTCTGTACAGAGGGATAACAACTTCCTGTTTTCTGCTGGTGATGCCTCTCCCTATGCATCCCAGTATCCCCACAGCCCTCCTTACTGCCCTTTCACATTGCCTGCCTACCTTTCAGTCATCTGACATGACTATCCCCAGGTCCCTTTCCATTTTTCTTGTTGTTGGTGCCCCCTCCCATTGTGTACTCTGTCCCTGGGTTTTGGTTTCCTGGGTGCATTACTTTGCACTTCTTTGCATTGAAGCTAAGCTGCCACACTCTTGACAATTCCTTCAACCTTGACAAGTCCCTTCTCATCCTTTCCACCCCCCATGTATTAATCCTGTTGCAGATCTTTGTGTTGTCTGCAAAGAGGCATACTTTTACTTACATTCCCTCTGCAATGTCACCTATAAAAACATTAAAGAGGACTGGACCCAGTACTGAACCCTGCGATACAAAACTAGTAACCCCCTTTCTTTGGAGTGGACTCTGTTTACTATTACCCTCTGCGTCCTGTTGTTCAGCCAATTTTCTACCCAGGTTACAACCCTGGGACCCACTCCCAGGCTGTCTAACTTGTTTACTAATCTTTCGTGTGGGACTGTGTCAAATGCCTCGTTAAAGTCTAAGTAGGTCACATTCATAGCCCCTCCGTGGTCTGCGATTTTGGTCACCAAGTCAAAGAAATCTATTAGATTCATCTGACATGACCTTCACAATGTGAATCCATGTTGCCCTGGGTCCTGTGCCCCGCTGGCCTCTAGGTACTCAAATCTTTTTCTTTCAGAAGTGATTCCATCATCTTCCCTACCACTGTGGTCAAACTAACATGTCTGTAGTTTCCTGACTCTGCCTTGCTCCCACTTGGAAATCACATCAGCTCTCCTCCAGTCTTCAGGTACCACAACCCATCCTCCCATGAATTTGTTAAAAAGGGTAGTCAGTGGTGTCACTAGTTCTCCCTTTAGTTCTTTTAGAATTCTGGGTGAATCCCATCTGGCCCCATTGCTTTGTCCACCTTCAGTTTTAGGAGTTCTTTCAGAACCCTTTCTTCTGTGAATGGACTGGTATTGAACACCTTATTCAGAGTGCTTATATGGTTTGGTTTTGGTACCTCCCCTCATCTTCTTTTGAGAATACTGAGCAGAAGTATTTGTTCAGCATCACTGCTTTTTCACTGTCATTCTCTGCCCACCTCCTTCCCCTTTATTAAACCTCATTATCCTTCCCTTGGTCTTCCTTCACACCTTAATGTACCTATTGCAGGCACAACCGTTCCAACCTGACACCTGGTGAGCTTGCAGTCCTCAGATCTCTGCAATGTAGGAATTACATTGTTATCAAACCAGCTGATAAGGGAGGTGCTGCTGTGGTCTGGCAAAAGGAGTTATACATCACTAAAACCACACAGCAACTCTCCGACACCAGGTTTTATTCTTCTCTTCCACAGGACCCCACTGCTGACTATTAGACTGAGGTTACAACCACAATCACCTCTGCAACTGAAAATAAAGGGTTCCCTTCTTCTGCTAAGAGACTCACACTTAAGCTCCCAAGACATCCAGGTTTTATCCCCTTCCAAAAATCCACAAAACAGGTAAACCTGCTCATCCGATTGTGTCTGCCTGCTCGTGCCCCACGTCCCACATCTCTGCATTTTTGGGACAGCTTCATGAGACCCCTCATTGAGTCTCTGCCCTCCTATGTTAAAGACAGTAACTATGCTCTCCAGTTATTTGACAGGTTGAGATTCAGTGACTCTCATCAGCTCATCTTCAACATGGACATCAAATCTCTTTACACCGTGACCCCCCATGATGATGGTCTGACAGCTTTGCAGCATTTCCTGAATAAGCAGGAAGTCCAGCAGCCACCCACACACACACTAACTCATCTGGCATAACTTGTTCTTACACTCAACGCTTTTTCTTTTAATAAGTTTTTTTCAGCAGGTCAGTGGAGTTTCCATGGGTACCAAGATGGGTCCCAGCTTTGCTAATCTGTTTGTGGGTTGGGTGGAGGAACATTTATTTCTCTCATTCACAGGAACTGTGCCTGAACTCTACAAATGCTACATAGATGACTGTGTGGGGGCCACCTCCTGCTCCAGGGAGACCCTCCAATCATCCTTGACAAGTTTACCACGGCTCATCCTTCCCTTCAATACACTGTTGAAGTATCCTCCTCAACACTGCCTTTTCTGGATATCCAACTGTCAGTACAGAACACTGGTCTGAAGACATCTGTTTATGACAAACCCACTGACTCTCACAGTTTCCTCCTCCACAGCTCCTTCCATTCTAAACATGTCAAGAATGGCCTGCCTTATTCACAGTTTCTTAGACTTCGCAGGTTATGCAGTGAAGAGGATGATTTTGATGAGCAGACCCAAATAATGCACAGTTTTTTTTATCAACAGGGGATACCCTAAAAGCACAGTGGATAGAGCACTTTCCTGTGTCAGTAACATGCCCCATAACCTTGACCCCTAGAGGAAGGATGCTGTCATGCAAGAACAACGGCAAATTCCACTAGTGCTTCCTTTCCATCAGAGCACACCTTCTCTTCATAGGATCGTCACCAGTAACTTTCCCTTTTGCAGACAGACCCTAACATTGGTGCTTCCTTTACAGAACCACCTATTGCCTCCTACTGCCAGCCACCTAACCTGTGGAATCTCCTGGTTAAAAGCAGCCTATCTACTCCTAACAGTTACTCCCTACCAGGTATCAAACCTTGCAACAAGACTCACTGCTACACCTGCAAATTTGTTTCCAGTGTGACTGAAATTCGGTGGCCTACAGGTATTTTTCACATCACCAAGGAGTTCTCATGCACCTCCAATAATGGGGTATATTGTATTCTTTGCAGGAAGTGTACAGCTAGTTACATCAGAGAGACTGGTGGGTGCCTTGCTGACCATTTCAGGGAACATTACAGAGCAGTCAGGAATGGTGACACTGCTAAACCCTCTATATCCCACTTTATCTCCAGGGACCACAGTGTCAATGACCTTTCTGTTTGTGTCCTTCAGCAGGGCTTTTGGGATTCTGACCATAGAAGAAACATGGAAGCCAAGCTGATCATCTGCCTTGGCTCCCAGCAGCCCTCTGGTTGAAATGATAGACTTATTTTCCACTAACATATTTCAGCCACCCGTTATTTTCCCTAAAGTCTGTTTGTATCTGTACGCATTTAATTTCTTTTTCATTTTCACCTCAAGTCTCCATCTCTGTCTCCTTCCCACACATTTGTCACCTTTCAGCCTTCTTACTACACCCTGTTAATTATTCCCCACCTGGGGACTTCTCTAGCTCTTTCACTCCTATTTTGCTTTATCTTTCCAATTATCACCTTTTTGTTTCACAGATTCTGTCTTAATCTTGCCATTTATCACTTCTTCTCCCTGAGCCTCCCCTTTTCTCTTTCCCCATATATATATATATATATATATATATATATATCCTCATTTTACCTCCCCTCTACACTAACTTTTTTTCTCTTTTAGATATTTCCGAAGAAGACCTAAGATCGAAATGTAGTTTTTAATTCTATTTTCTGTTTCAGCGTGCATTTAATATAACCGTTTTGTTTTGCTTTTAGACAACATGCTGACGCATCACCTTGTTTTTGTTTTTACATACCTATAAAAGGTTTTATCCCCCTTCTTAACTTGAGTTGACAATCTTTTCCTCAGTTTGGGCCTTTGCTATTCTGTCTTCCCCACTTCCTTCTGCTTTAACTGGTATACTTCTCTGTCCTGCTCCTTCTGTGTTTCCTTTATTTCCTGAATGCTATCTTTATCTTCCTAACCTTCCCTGCCACCTCTTTTGAGAACCACAGTGTTTTTTTCCTTTGTTTAGTTAATTTATTTGATTCACACAAAGGCTTGTTGCCTCTGTGATGGCAGTTTTGATGTTTCCCCATTGTTCCTCCATCACTCCTTCTTGTCCATTTGCTAGTGCTTTTCTGATGGTACTCTCCTATTTTGCCAAAGTCAGCTTTCTTAAAGTCCAGTACCCTAGCTTTTGTATGGCTTGAATCTATGGCTGTGTTTTTCATGAGCCACACTGTTTGGTGGTTGCTTGTTCTCTGATGGCTACCTACTTTGAAATCTGAGATCCTCTCTCTGTCCCCTTTTGAATGTACCAGGTACAAGATTGTTCCAGAGTGGGTTCCAACACTAGTTGTCTGAGGCATGTCTTCTGTACAGCACTGAAAATGACTCTGCTATTGAATGTGGCTGCAGCAAAGGTGCTCCAGTTAACATCAGGCATATTCAGATTACCATCAATAGTATCTCCCCTTTTTCTGCCATTCTAAGGATGCTTTCTATCAATTCCTTGTCCAGTTCCTCCCCCCTTGTGGATTGTGGTGCCATTTCCTGTCTCCAGGGTGACCCAGAGTGCCTCCTCTCCTTACAGTTTACTCTTTAGTTCCATTGCTTTAATTTCTTCCCTTATGTAGAGAGCTACTCCTCCTCCTCTTTTATCCTCCCTATCCCTCCTATAGATTGTGTACCCTGCTATGTTGACATTCCAGTTCTGGTTCTCTGTGTACCATATTTCTATGACTGCCACAAGATCCAGTCATCCCTCTTTCATCAAGGCTACTAGTTCAGGGAGCTTGCTCCAGACTATGGGCATTGGCAGTCATCACCCTCCATTTTTTGATGGCCTTACCCCTTTTAGCCCCCTCCCTGTCCTTACTGCCTTTCCCCTTTTTCTCCATTTACCCTTGTCCTGTTCCTTACTGACTTCTCTACCTTGGAGTTTACCTCGATAACTACCCTGCTTTGTGGGGGGGAGGGCTAGGATTGCCCTGCTCCTTTTCTGTGTCTCCCCCCTTAGCTAGTTTAAATGCTTACCAAGTAAGCATTCAAACCTATCACCTAGGATCCTTGTCCCCCTCCTGGGAAGATGTAGACCATCACACCAGTATAGGCCTGTATCTCTCCAGATGGAACCCCAATCTCCAATGAAGCCAAAACCCTGAGCTTGGCACTAGCTTTTCAACCAGTCATTGAATTCCATGGTGTGTAGTACTCTAGCCTCACCCATGCCATAGACAGGCAGCACCTCTGAGATGGTTGACATGTGTGCTACTTGTTTAAGGTCACTTACCAACTCCAAAAACTCCTCCTGCACTGTTCTGATCCCAGTCCCAGCCAAGTCATGTGTCCCTTGGTGGACAATGACATCCAGCTCCCTCTCCCATGCTGCTGCTCCCATATTCCTGAGGATTCACTTCCTGTCCCTCCCAGTCATGGTGCTGGGCAGGCACCTTAGCTCTCTCTCCCCTCTCAACCCCAGTCCTACCCTCCTAATGACTGAGTCCCCCACCAGGAGTTGTTTCCTTCTATTGTAGGGTCCCGTGCCACCCTCCGGTGGGTCTTTTCCAGAAACAAACAGCTACAGCTCTGACTCACCACCATGATGAGTATATTCCTTCCCTTCAGCAAGATAACCTGCACAATCATTTAACAGAAAATATATCCTGCCAACATATCCTGCCAAAAAAAGAGTATCAGCTGCTGCAGAATTTAAAAACTTTGTGGGTGAGCAAGTCCTGTTTCCAGCTGCTGCTGTCTTACTTTCCCTTTCTTCTCTGTGAGCTTCATAGTTTGGTGGCTCTGTCAGAATTTAATGGCTTGTGAAGTAACTTTCAAACAACTGCAAACACTAAATAAGTATTGCAACAAAACACTGACGTCATGCGTCACTTTCAAAAGCATTTTCAAAAGCATTACAGAAGGAACAAATGGCTGTCTGCACAACAGTACTATGTGACATTTTACTCATTCGTGCATTTACTTTTAATAGTAGCAAACTAGCTGTGATCTGTAATGCTCCACTGGAAATGTTAATGTCTTTTTTTTTTGTAATAACAAGTTTGTGTAATTGTTGGATGGACTTTGGTTTCCAGCCTTATCTTACTAGACAGTGTTGCCATGATTTCAAAAGCTTTGCCATGTTACAAACCATATTTTTCCATATTATATGCCACCCCTCTGTCCGATCACCAACCCAGTAATAAATACAATATTTATCCATACTATACTGTTCACACCACCTCCCATCTTGATTACAGCCACAATACTGTACTACTACTACTACTACTACTACTAATAATAATAATAATAATTTTATTTATAAGGCACCTTTCAATTGCCTCTCCCCTTCTGGTATCACAGTCACCATATGAAAATAATTTTATTCATGATAGTCTAGTGGCCCCACCACCCAGTCAGACATAGATCACTATCATCCACCCAGCCCAACCCTCAACCAGCATCCCGACCCACCATGATCACACTACCACACCTGGCTGTTGACTGAGCCCTAGTGGACCTCGTATTGTATACAATATTGCTCTGAGGATCTGATTGACAGTTAGGGAGCAGTACTATATACAGTAAGCTGTCCACTATGGCTCAGTCAGCAGACAGATGCATTACTGTAAGGCAGGCTATGCTGGTCTTTGGCTGACTGTCAGGTTTGGGGGAGGAGGGGTGTGTCTTACTGGGAAGGATATTCAGTAGACTATCAGGGCTAAAATGAATTGCAAATGGAGATCCCAATACAAGCGAGTGGAGATGGACAGTACATTAACAGGCATAACAGATAGTTTATTTATTTATTTGGTTTTTGTTTACTGGGTAGGTACACTAGACAAGAGTATTGCCTATATTCAGGCACGACCCTGAAGAGTACAATCAGAAGAGAGCAAGGTACAAAGAAGGTACAAACATCAGTGACAATTGTTCATGGCGCAGCATGAAGTGGGAACAAAACAAATTCGCAAATTGCTGACAAAGGCAAGACATACTTCTGTGTAAACTGAGAGTAAACAAATACCCTTACATTAGCTGCAAGCACTGGATGATACAAAAATAATAATTAAGGACATACGACAACCGCTAAAGAATAAATAACAGTTTTAACTAACAATTTTGTGGAGGGAGTGGGAACATGCAGATTTTATACAATGGAGGGAAACAGTAAGTGCCATGTAGATAAGGAATGCTACTGGGAGTCAGTCTCAAGTTACAGCACAGGAGCAGCCATCAGAGTCAGTCAGGTGGGAGTGGAGACCCAGTTTCAAGGCTAGGTGGGATTTAGTGAATTTAATGTGACGGGGGAGGGAGTTCCAGATGCTGGGAACCTATGAAGTGAAAGTTAGTTCCCCCTTTTTTATGAGGTATCTGGGAATTTCAAGTTGGGTTTGTACGGATGCCCTAAAGAGATATGCTTGGGAGGGATGCGATAGCAGCCTTGAGAGATACTCAGGTGTCCCCATTCTGATGATATTGTCAATCAGGCATCCAGTAGAGTAGAGTCTGTGCGAAGTCGGGGAGAGCCAATTTAGTTTAGAGTAGAGTTCACAGCGATGAGTCAGTCTGTGTGCAGAGAGGGCAAATCGGCATATGCTGTTATAACATGTGCTATATTTATGGAGGGATCCTTTGTTAGCATTAAGGTATACCTGTGAGCAGTATGTAAGGGAGGGAAGGAGGAAACCTTGTGCAATAGCAAGCCGGGCAGCATCATTCAGGGAGGACCAAATTCTATAGGCAATACCCAATTTGGAGTTAACCGCCTTGCAAGTAGCCATGAGGTGGAGGTTAAAATCCAGAGATGGGTCAAGTGTGACTTCTAAGTACCGATAGGAGTTAAAAGATACCAACAGGGAGACATCAAGACATAGTACTGAAAGATCCAGAGCACAGGATTTGATTCTAGAGGGGGAGCCAAAAAGCATAGCCACAGTTTTCTTAGCATTAAGTATGAGTTTGTTTTGTAGAAGCCAGACTTGTAAGCAGTCCAAGTCAGCTTGAAGATTCGCCTTTACAGATGTGGGGTCTTTACCACTAGCAAGAAGCACCATGTCAACGGCATAAAGGATCAGCAAGGAGAGACAGGGAAGTGAGGGCAGGTTGTTAATAAAGAGAGAGAAAAGGAGAGGACCAAGTATAGATCCTTGGGGAACTCCAACAGAGGTTAGGGAGGGGTCAGAGACAGCAGTTTCAATTTAGACAAATTGCCTCCTCCCAGTGAGATAGCTATCAAACCAGGAGATGGCAAACTGGGAAAAACCCAGAATGGACAGTTTAGAGAGTAGAAGAGGGTGATTAACAAGATCAAAAGCCTTAGTGGGGTCAATAAAAATGGCCCCCATGAGCAGGCTCTTATCCATTGCTGTGAGGACTTAGTTTGTTACCTGAAGTAGTGCAGTTGTGGTGCTGTGCCCTGTTCAGAATTCATGTTGAGCAGGGGATAGAAGGTTGTGAAGGTGCAGATATTCTAAGACCTGAGTGGCAATAGCCTTCTCAAGTAGTTTATTTAAGGTAGAGAGAATGGCGATCGGTCTGTAGTTAGCCATCTTTTTGGTGTCCCCTTTTTTGTGTACAGGGACAACTCGAGCCGTTTTCCATAGTGTAGGCAGTAGGCACTGTCTGAGTTAGTATGGATAGGTTGAAAATTCTTGCAATGGGGCAGCAAGATCTGGAGCTGCAATTTTGATGAAATAGAGCAGTAATCCATCTGGACCAGCAGATCCATGAGGGGAGATAGAATTAAGAAGAAACAGCACCTCAGTAGTGGAGAGTGATCTGAGCAGAAAAGTGAGTCCTGAAGGATGGTGAATATCAGGAGGGGATGCAGGGTCTAGTTAAATTTTGGAAGGTATTCAGAGAGATCAGAGAATTGCACATTCAGGGCATTTGCAATCATAGGTAGATTGTTACAGTTGGTGTCATTTAGCATCATTTCAGTTATGGCCATCTTAGGCTTTTGGCCTATGAAACTTTTGATGTGGTTCCAAAAACCCTGGGAGTCACCCACTGAAGACTGGAGAAGCTTAAGGCAATAGTTCCTTTTTGCCCTCCGAATATCTTTTTTGCAGGCATTCCTCATTTTTCTATAATTAGCCCAGTCATCTGTCTGTTGGGATTTCTTGGCCAGGGCACAGGCCTTATCCCTTCTTCTCATAGTCTGAAGGAGGTCTTTATGTAGCCATCTGTTCGCAGAGCCCCTAAGACGCCTTTTTTTCAATGGGACGTGCAGATCCTGTAGGATTAGAAGCTGAGAGTTTAGGTAGTCAAGTGCTGTATTTATATTCTCAGTGATATAGATAGGCAGCCAGTTGATGTTATCAAGGAGTGTGTTTGGATTCAGTTTGGCAAAATCCCGAAACAGAATAATTCTGGGCAGGGGATGAGGGCAGTGACCATTCCAAATGCAGAAGGTAGGTAGGTGATCACTGATAGAATCACAAAAAGTGCCTGCAGCAATAATTTTATTTGCTCTGTTTGTGGCTATCCAGTCCAGGAGAGATTGATGCTCGCTATTTGCTGAGAGTCGAGTAGGGCTAGTAATCAGTTGCGACTGGTGAAGTCGGGTGAGAGCCTCTGTATACAAACCAGAGTGGGTACCTGATAGGTCAAGGTTGAAGTCACCCATTAATATTACTTCAGATTTACCTTTTAGAGTAGAGAGATAGTCCAAGAGCTCATTTAGTCCAGGAAGTGCTCCTTTGGAGGATTATAAGCACATATCAGGTTTAACCTTTTTTCTCTGCCTAAGAGCAGAACAGTATGCAGAGTTTCACAGATACTTGATAACCCTGTGTGTTGGACAGAGATATTGAGATGTTCTTTATAACAGAGAGCAACCCCTCCACCCATCGGTTTAGAGGGGCAATCAAATCTCATAAGGTAGTAGCCATTTATTTTGTACACTGTGTCACCCTAGAATATCTGGGTGATAGTGGGCTACCCAGGCTTCCAGTTCAGGGAAATTAGCGGGCACACTTTTAATATTCATATGAGCAATTTTGATGCCCTTTGTGGAGAACCAAGAGGAGTCATTTGTTGATCTAGCATTGTGGGGGGGGGGCCAGGATTTGTTTCAATATCCCCAGATAGGGTTAAACACAGGAGAGTCACCCAAGTTTCTCTGGTGAGGCGATGGATGAGTTTGAGGCATTTGGGCATGACAGGGGAGTGACGGAGAAGAAAATGACCAAGTTTGGCAGGACGTGTTAGATAATAGAGCCAGGTTAAGGAATGAATGCGATTTCCTATAGGGAAGCAGATTCGAGTAGACAAAAGTTTTCTTCATGTGAGTAGAACCCAGAGTCACCAGCAGTTACATTAAGTGAGAGGTGGGAGAGGGAAATAAGAGAGAGTACCAGTCCTGAAATAATCAAAAGTGCCCTAGGCCTCATAAGAGAAAACATCTTGTAATGGGAGAGAGAAAGGGCACTTCAAACAATCAACCCAGCAGGAGTGGGAAGTGGAAGCTAGTAAAAATATTACGGTGTCCTAAACTAGGAAGAACAAGAGGTGGAGGGGAATCCCTAGATCAAAGAGCTAGAGTCCAAGGCAGAAACGGTGCCTTTTTGATAGTGCCTATCATTAAGGTCAGGGCAGTTGAAAGGTACCTAAAGTATACGGTGACTGAAAGTAAAAAAGATAAAACATTAGGCACTGACTGGACAAGTAGGAAGGTTTGTCTTTAAAAATAATTATTGGAGAGAGTAGAAGAAACACAGGGTCCTGGTTCGAGTTGAGCTGAGGAATAAGAAGGGAAACAGAAAACACCCTTTTGAATTTAGCTATGGCATGAGTTTTGTGCGGTTCTGAATTCAGAGGCCTATAGGTAAGAGTGGTGAGAGGAGTGGAAGGTTTGCCTAGCCTAATGAATATCAAGCAGAGAGCAGCAAAAGGCAGAGACAGATGGTACACTGGCAGACAGCCACAATGGGCAGAGTCAGATGGTGCATTTAATAGGGAGGCAGTATAGTGCAGTGGTTTAAGGCTCTAAGCTGTAAATCTGGTGACATCCAGCACACCAGACCTGGGTTTGAATCCCACAGCTTCCACTTGCATACTGTGTGACCCTGAGCAAGTCACTTAACTTTCCTGTGCTTCCAGGTTGCACCTGTAAAAAAGCTTTCAGCTTAGTGTGCTATTCCTGGTTGAACAACTAAAAAAAAAAAAAAAATAATAATACTGTGAGGGGATGGGTGGGTGAAAATAAATCAAGCAAGCAGCAGGTCTGAGTGAGCTGCAGCATCTGCTTCACAATGGGACTGTGATTGTGATCATTGATTGTGGTGGTGCCACTACACTATGTAAAAGTATTGTTTGGTTGTTGATTGGCCACAGGTGGTGGCATACCAACATTAGGGGGAAAAAAAATGTTTTTCTTATCAGGTGTGTGAGCGTTCAGCAACTCATCAACATACATATATGTTTTTTTGGGGTTTTGTGACCAATTGTTTGGTATGTTTTGAACACAAAAACCAATGTCATTTATGACCCTTGTGTTCACCGGTCTTGATTACAGACTGCTTGACATAACTGTTTTCAGTGTAGTCCATGAGTGTGAGTTGTGTGCGGCACTGTATACCAAGATATGAAAAGTACTGCTGCTTCAGACGGTATTTGTTGAGTAGAAAGTGGAACACCTTAGTTTATCCAGTATGACAGAACTTTGTAATTTGGCCATGTCATTGAGCAGACGTGTGTCCATTACTACAGACCGTAATGCCTCATATGCTGGCTCACCCCTTTTGCAACCACTCGATTGACTTCTGTTCCATGGGATAAATTGAAGGATTCTCAGTGATGGAAAATAAGTCCCATGGTCCAACAGTGAACTTTTGCAGTATGTTCCAGCACAGAGATCCATTTTTGGCGTAAAACAATGGCATTCTCATTACAAGCTGATGATGACCACCGCAGGTGGTTCATAATGAAACATATCCATAGTGACAACACTTGGCAATTTTTTGCTTTGCTTTGGTGGTTTAGTTTCTTCACTATAGACTTTGCAAAGATGCCACACATTGTATTGAAGTTCCACATGGGGGAAAGTTTGCCCCCTTGACATTAGACTGCATATCTGAGGATGGCGGTCTGTTGCAATGACCTCAGTTTGAAGACCTGAATCCAAAAGTTGAGTCATGCATCTGATATATCCTTCCTTTTTCCATTACATTTAAATATGTGACCTTCAAAACTTGAATTAGTTATGATTCCAGTATTTTTTACTACCACTATCCACCGTGGTGTAGGTGCAATACTTCACTGAATTACCCAGCGAGTCACAACGTCCATCTCCATTCACTGTCAATTTTGTGCTGGCTAGTGCATTCCATTTCTGCTGTTGTCTTTTCAACCATGTGCTGTTGACAATCGGGAGCAGGTATTTCCATTGTATTTCATGGAACTGTGCCTCTGATAACATTGAGGCACACAAAAACTGAAGAAACTGTGCTATTGGGTTGTAGGTATTGCTGCTGAATAAAATGCAGCTCCTGATTAGCAGATTTCCCAGAACTTATTTTGTGAATCAGTGATTGAGTTCTCCAGGTGAAGTTGTGAGACTTCCCACAGCAGAACTCAAATACCAGCATCGTTCCATGCAGGTATGTTTTCACTAACAGCAGTGGCAACCAACAAGTCTAGCAAACAAGCATAGCAAATAATGAGAAAAGACAGGAGCAAAAGATGATGTATTTTGATTCAGTTGACAAACAAGTAACAGAATCTGAATTTGAAAGTTAATTGTCACTGTCACTGCCAGAAGGCGTACTTGAAAGTAAAGTAAACATTGAAGTATCAGTGTCCTCGACTATGCTTGTTTCTGAAGACTGGAAAGATGTGGTTGGCTAATCAACATTTGATTTTGTGGCCTTGAACTTCATTGGTGTTGATGTGAACTGTGGAATTCAATGCTGCTGTCTTTATTTTTTATATTTATTTTTATTGATTTTTAGATACAGTACATCATTCATCTCCATTTTAAATAACATTAAGGGGTACCAAAATAAATACATAATTCTACAAGTAGTTAACCATACCGGTAATTTTTCATTTAATCCAACCAGGCTCCAACTATTAGTATCCCATTCTGACTTTTCCTACCCAGTGAGGTGTCACTTTGTGCAGGCATGTTATTGTAAATTCTGAGCCATTGTATCAATCTCAGTTGTTTATCATCCAACTCACTTTGTCAATATTGCTTGCTTTCCACTTTTTCAATTGCTCTGTTCATACTTTTTGCCATTATCTTCATGTATTCAAATGCAATCTTTGATTTCTTGTATTCAATTGTATTACATTCATATGTATTCAAATGTCAATCTTGTTTATTGTGCATAGCATCAATCGCTGTTTCCCTCATGTTCCCCTCACCCTCAGGTCACATCAGGAGATGAGCAACTTGTTACTCAGTGTGCCTTCCTGCAACATTTCAATAAACAAATAAACAGAAAATACATGCTAACTTAATCGGGGCTAATAATTTCTCTCTCAGGTTGAGTGGCTAAACAATAAATCAGGCTCCTCCCTCGAATCCCATCCACTATCCATTTCCATGCAGCTTTCCTCATGAGACAAAAGAGGGGTCTTTTTTTCTGAAATAAAAAACACCCGGGGCACTATCTAAGTTCAAATTGTATGAATCTGTTATTACACCTGGCTATTAGCTGTTCCATGTAATACAACTCCATCGTTATTTAACCCATTCCTGAAATGTAGGGGATTACTCTTCGTCCAGAGGTGAGTAATTGCCTTCTTAGCCACCAGCAAATATGTGAACAGGAGAGAACCCTTTTGGGGTCGAAGCCCTTCTGGTGGGACTGATAAGTAAGTTGGTAAGCACCAGCTCCATGCCCAGCAAATCAATCAGGGAATCTGCAATTTCCTACCAATATGGCCTCAAAGCTGGGCAAGCCCAGAAAATATGTACCTGATTGGCCATCTGCTCGCCACAGTTTCTCCAGCAACAACCTATCGGAGTGGGGAGAAATGTTGCCAATTTTGCTAGCGTGTTATAAAAGTGAGAATGTACCTTGCAGGCAAACTCCCACCAATATGGAGCTAAGTATACCCCATGGATTTGTGAGCATACTTTATCCAACTATCATAGAGTACTGGGCCTGGTAACTCCCTGTTCCAGGCCTCCAGTATTCCTCTGGTGGAATCCGACAAATATTCCCTAAGACCCATGTATAAGAGCCCAGTTACATGTTGCCAAGTAAGTCCCTGAGGAGTAGTCATGAACATATTTAACAGTTGCTCCATGGGTTCTGGAAGGCGGTTCCTCTTGGGGCCTTTACGTATCAAAAAGGTCTGAAACTGCAGGTACCTAAAGTACTCTGTATTGGTTAGGCCATGTGTTGCCTGTAACTGTGAAAATGGAGCAATTCCCTTGGAGTCTAAAAACTGAAAAATAAATGAGACCTCTCTGATGCCACCACTGGAAAATGTAATCAGTTCTCACAGGTAAAATTCAGTTTCTGACCTGAGTAATCGAAGAAAATATAAAACTGGTGCTAAGGGAGGAAAAGCTCTAATTTTATATCAGATCTATAAAATGTGCTGAGTCCCCCTATAGAAACCTTCTAGTCTGGGTAAAGATGTCAGTGGTGTGAATAGCACATATGAAATATCCTGGAAGTCATTAAGTTCACTCTCAATTTGTTTCCATACTGCATTACAAGTCAGGTTCAACCAGCTCAATATCACTCCAAGAACCACTGCACAGGCATAATGGAGTATATTAGGGAGGTTTAAACCACCTTTATATTTAGAAAGCTGGAGAAAGGACCATCTGATGCTAGGCTTATGGCCAGCCCAGACAAATCTTGCTAACATTCTATTCCAAGAGGTAAAATATGAAGTTAGGGGAAATATGGGAATTGTCTGGAACAGGTACAACAATTGAGGTAGGATGTTAGGCTTAATTGTATCTATTCTAGCAGGAAAGGGAAGACATAACTGCAGCCATCTGTGAAGGTCTGCCTCTAGATGTTGTGTTAGGGGCTCAGCGTTTATTAGATTTAGATTCTGCCGCTTTTGGGATAGATTTACTCCCAGATATTTAATTCTCATGCTCCTCCATCTAAACCAGAGTAATTTCTTAAGGGCATGGGATGGGGTGAAGTTCAAAGTCAGGATCTCTGTCTTAGTCTGCTTTAAAAACTCAAAAATAAATGAGACCTCTCTGATGGTCTTAGTCTTAGAGCAGTCAGGGTGTTTCGAAGGAAGGAGAAGGGGGCACCTAGAGGGCATGGGTGGAAGCTGGAGGGGGGGAAGATTCAGGGGAGAAAGGAGGAGGTGCTACTTCACTGAGAGGGTGTTGGAGCCATGGAATGCACTGCCCAAGGGGCTGGTGGAGGCAGGGACAGTGGAGGGGGTTCAAGAGGGGGTGGGACAGGTACAGGGGAAGGGTTCTGGAAGCAAAATCCAGTGCAGCGAGAATATCCGGAACTGGGAAGGAAGAAGCCAGAGAAGGGGAGGGGGACATCAAGGTCAGCTCCCAGGGTGGGGGCTGACCAAACGAGCAGACACGAAAGACCGTTAGGCCTATTCTGCTGGCATTTTAGTATGTTAGTATGTCAGATGAATTAATCTCATAACCCAAAACCTTGGCAAAATCTTCTAGTATCCTCCATGCTGCTGCATACAAGGCTACCTTACATTCTCCCATACCCACTCGGATACCGCGTACATCCCTAGAACTTCTAAATGCTATTGCCAGAGGCTCACTATATAGAGCAGTGATCCTCAGACCGTGGCTGTAGAGCCTCATGTGGCTCGTCAGCTTATCACTGGTGGCTCTTCCCAGTACGTGATGCAAATAGTTCTGGCACTATACAGTATTAACCAACCAGGATGCACTATAATACCATTACATTGTACACTAGCAAGCATTATTTTCAAAGATTATTGCAAATTTTCTTGCAAGGTGCACCCTGTCACACAGTGCAAATGTTAACTAATGTTTAATGAATGGAATAAATGAAATGAAAGAAATGTTTAGTAATTGAAATATTTTCTTTTACACATGAGTGTGTTTGCCAAAATTGACTAGGAAGTGTATGTTGTGGCTCCTTAGCTAACGTGACTGCTCATGTGGTTCCTGAGTCAGTCAGGACTGTGTATCACTGATATAGAGCAAAAAGAAGGGGGAGGGGGACAGCCCTGCTGAGTGCCCCTCTCCAACATCAATGGAGTTGAAATGGTCCCATTTATCCTAATATATGCCACGGGAGAGGTTTATGTTTCCCAGCCAAGTAATCATCTCATCAGAGAAGCCTAATGAGGCCAAGACCCTCCACATAATCCCCCAAAGTACTAGATTGAAGGCCTTAAGGGCACCAAGGCCCACAAAGGTAGCTGGTAAAGACCTTTTAGTAACATAATCTATAAGGTGAATCATTCTGCAGGTATTGTTGGAGATCTGTCTAAGTTTCAAAAATCCTGCTTGGTCCATATGAATCACTTCCATGAGCACATGCTCCAAGCGGTGAGCCCAAATTGCCATGTAAAATTTATAATCACAGTTCAAGATTGAAATAGGTTTATATGAATCTTCTGACTGAGGATCTTTCCTTGTTTTCAGGATTGCTGACAACACTACATAAGACCATGAGGCTGTGGGAGGGATGCCCTCCTGTACCTCTAAAAACACTCCTCTCATAAGTGGCAACAAATGGGGTAGAAAGGCCTTATACCATTCCATGGGAAACCCATCTGGTCCTGGGCATTGCAAGGGTTTAGCTTTGGATATCATCCTTTTTATTTCCTCATCTGATATAGGACATAATAAGGAATCCTGCTGCTGGTGGAACAACTTCGTAATAGGGAGAGGGGCAAAAAAAGCCTGTATCTGATCTTCAGAGGGGGCGATGGGTCAGCATACAGCGTTTTATAAAACTGCTGAAATACTGCTAATATATTGGAAGTTGGCCAGGCAAATCCCCCAGTTTTAGGATTTTTAATTTTAGGTATACAATCCGCCTGCTGAAATCCCCTAAGGTGCTTAGCTAAATTTTGAGTTCCTCTTGGTCCTCCTTCATAGTAAAATGTCTTCAGACACATACAGACAGACTAGACCTTCTGATCCAAAATATCCTGTAACTCTGACTTCAAGGAGCGAATCTCCTCTCTTATGCCCACGCTTCTGCTTTGTTTCTCCTGCTGCTGCAACTCCCTTAATCTATTCTGTAACTGTTCAAATCAAGCTTCCCACTGCTTTTGCTTCAGAGAGGCATGGGCTATAATTTCCCCTCGGACTACTGCCTTCAGCTTATCCCAAGTTAGTACGGAGGGCATTTCTGGGGAGAGGGTATCCTGTATAATTTGAAGTATACACTGTGTCATTGTATTACAAAATTCCTGGTCTTTAAGCAGAGAGAGATTTAGGCAACAAAGTAGGTTTCCTGGGCTTCCCTATGTCTATTTTTAACAAAAGGGTGCTATGAGCCAACAGAAAACCGAGCATTTAAGGATAGATCCCTTACCAGATCTGTATGCTGCACGGAAATAAAAAGATAAGGAGAATGTCTGGAATCGAGGTGAAAGGTATGTAAAGCCACCCCCCCCCACCAATGAATAAAAATACTTTCATACATCTACCAGCCTGAGAGCCGCCAGTTGAGCCTTGAGTAATTTCTGGGTAGCTGTAACTCTATGTCTCTAGGGGTGGGTCATAGCAAGTGTGGGAGGTACTGTGACATTAAAATCTCCTCCTAATATTAGAATCCCCTTTTGTAATTCCACCAACTTATTAAAGAAATGTCTCATCCTCGAGGGAGGTGAAGCTGCAGAAAAGTACACATTTGCCAAAGTCACCTCTGTTCCAAACATTCTCCCCTGTGTAATCACAAAGCATCCATTTGGGTTTACAACTTCCTGTTCTGCAACATAGGGCATTGAGGACAGGACCATAATTGCTACCTCTCTCCTTTTCCCCCTTTGTTACATGAAGAGGAGATTACAGAGTACTGGCCCCCAGAAGACAACTTCCAATGCTCCCCCAGGGACAGATGAGTCTCTTGCAGAGAAATCAAGTCAACCCCACTGACTCCGTATATACTGGAGGAGTCTGGACCACTTTACTGGGTTGTTGGTCACATTGAGGTTTCCAGATAGAACTTTAACTGGTGTTACTGCCATTTGTGATTTATGTTTAAACAATCCCTTTATTGCTACAAAGTGGTCACATGACCTACCCCTCTGATGTCTAAATGCCCACATTTCCATTTGCAGCTTATACCCAGTGCCCACCAGTAGGAGTTGCTGTAGTATCCTTTCTGCTCCCTGTTTTCCTAGCTCCCACCATTCTCCTAACCTTCCTGATCACCACTCCTCCTTGCCTTTCCACAGTACTGCTCCACCACTATCCCCTTTTTTATCCATAGTTGCTCAGCGATACCCTTGTGGATCTCAAACCTTGGACCCTTTGCACCAAAGGCTGCAACCCTACTACTGAGCCAATTGAACAGGTTAATTTCATCCTGCCGTTCTAGTATTCTTAACCCCCATATCATCCCCCCTTCAAAAACCCAGCACACAGTTATGGTCCCCCCTGCTGGCGCCTTTGCTGCCTCATGGCTGGCACCACTTATCTTAGTCTCCCTTGCTCTCCCTAGGCATACCCCGCTCACCCACCAATATGATGAACCATGTCCACTCTACACTGTTCCTCTCTTCTCACACCCCCATCGGCACCATGGTAACAGTACACACTTCCCACCAGCAGACCATACTCACGCCGCACACCTCTACTCCTTCAGGTATTGCCACAGTGGCTCAATGGTCACTACTCTGCCTTGCCTCACGGCCCCAAAGCAGTTGTCCATTCCCACCACCATGCACTGTTTCTCCTCCTCCCTATTGGTCTCTAAGCTAGTGCACAAATGACTCAAACTGGCCACCTTATGTATCCTTCTGCTCCTTCTCCTTCTCTCTGGAAACGTGCACTCCAGTCCTGGAACCCCACACTCCCCTTCATCTAAACTCCCCTCCCCTAAGGAACTCATAATTGCCTCCCTAAACATATGTAGCCTCATCAACAAATTAGACATCTTTCAGGGCTGTGCTGTGTAGAATCACCCTGATTTCATCTCGGCAGTGGAAACTTGGCTCAATGATCGTGCCCCTGACTCCACAGTCTCACTTCCAGGGTATATATATTATACCGTACAGACAGAACCTCCAACAAAGGTGGAGGCTGTGCTGTATATATCTGGGACTCACTACAAAGCCTTGCCCTCCCACTACCAATCCTTGAACATCGTGCCCAGGCACTCACCCTTAAAATCACCTTCGCACCAAATAGAGCCCTCCTATTCCTCTCCTCTGTATACATTCCTCCGCAGAATCAAAACAGTGCCTTCCATTCAGTCCTCGCACACCTCAGGACACTCCCAAACAAGGCAGAAATCCTTGCTCTTGAGGATTTTAACATCAACTGGCTAGCTGACACATCAGCTCCGGTCAGAGATGCTGCAGCCTCACATAACCTGACCCAGTTTGTAACCTCTGCCACTAGACTCACCTGAGGACTGGCACTGCCACACTCCTTGATCTTGTACACACCAACACATCACACAAAGTAACCCAAGTTAGGGTACTACCCAATACCCTGAGTGACCACTCCCCAGTGCTCTGTCACTGGTCATTCATTGCCCAAAAGGCACCTCCCAAAACTACCCTACAATGTCACCTCAGACCTGGAAATCTTTGGACCCTCAAACAATGCCTTGCATCTTGTGACTGGTCACCCATCTCGACCACCTCGGACATAGACACAACTCTAAACTACTTTATCAACACCTTCAATTTGGCCTGTAACCATTATGCGCCCCTAAGCAAACAGGTCGTCAAAGGGGTTGATACACCCCGAATGTCACAATGACTCTTAGACCATATGTGAGAGCATGACAATCTATGGCTCTGGAGACCGGTAAGCCCTCTGACAGACAGTGCTATCAAGAAGTGCATAATAAATATACCTGGAATATCCGGAAGGCCAAGGCTGAATTCTATCAAGCCTCACTCACTGCCAGCTGAGGCTCTTGATGCAAGTTCTGGGTTTCCCTGATGGAGCTCAGTGGCAAAGCCTCCACTACCCCCCCAGCTCTGGGCCAATGGATCTATTACCACAGACCCTGTCCTGATAGCAAATACATTTAACACCTCTTTCTCTAACCTTAGCAATGTTCTCCCCTTAATTTCTTCTCCCCCTACCCCCAGCCACCCCGTCACCCACTCTGTTCCCCCGTTCCACTTTAAATTGATATCACAGAGTGAAGCAGCCCCCCTGCTCTGCAAGACCCTCAGTAAATCACGGTTCAGCAGTGATACACTGGATCTTAAGATACTTAGATTAACCTTTGATGAGGAGATCACGTGATGAGCTAGTGGAGGAAAGACGTCCTGAGCGCTGCTCCCAGGCCCTGCTAATTCCGTTAAAGCTTTAAAACATCCCCGATTTCAGTGCGGGGTTAGAAATGCTTTAATCTGCTTTGTAAATGATACTAGTACTCTCATTGAAGAGGTCGGCTGTGCTGATTAGGGAATTTTCTTTTGACTGCACTGCATCAGAGAGCCGACAGTTATGGAATGGAGTTCAAGTACTCGACGACGAGCGCCGGCATCAAAACAATCCAAAACCCCTTCGCCAATACCAGAGGACCAGGAAGATGACTCGGTCTGGAAGGAAAGGCCAGGCAACCCCAGATGATGTTTCAGAAATTAAAATGCTCCTCCGGGGGCTGGTAGCTGATTTCTCTGCAGTCAAACCGATGCTGAATGCCCTGGCACAATGAATAGGTGATGTGGAGGCTAGAGTAGCTTCTCAGGAGCAGAAAGCTTCAGTACATGAACAAGAATTGGTGGCTCTGCGGAGAAAAGTGAAAAAACTCAAAGACCGGGTTGAAGACCAGGAATCTCGTAGTCGAAGAAATAACCTGATTATAGCAGGTCTGCCAGAGTGCTCAGAAGGCTCTGATTGCATAGCTTTCCTGCAGGGTTTATTGTTAAACCTACTGGGTCCAACGCCATTTGGGGATGCCTATAACATTGAAAGAGCATCGGTCTTTGAGATATGCCTGCCAGGGGCTCATCCCAGGGTTGTTATTATGCGCTTTCTGAACTATAGAGAAAAGCTCACGCTCAGCAGAGCAAAGTACTGAAGAACTTGCAGTGGAATGGGGCTGCTATATGGTTATTCCAAGATCAGACACCTGCCATTCGTGAAAAGCAGAAACAATATTTGTACATTAAGAAAAAGCTACATCTTGCAGGTGTGAAGTTTAGAATGCAACACACGGCTACCCTGGTGGTAAAGCTGCAGTCTGGAGACCGGAGGTTCCTGACAGCAAAGGATGCTGCTGAAGGACTGCGAGTTGAATTCTCAGATTTGTTTAGGTCTGCACCCTGACTGTATAACAAGAAAGAAGATATCAGATAAGGCTGAGAAACATTTCCTTTATGCATAAGCAGCTATGGGACAGGACGGAGGGGTAGAGGTTCCCTGCAGCCCCCTTAAGAAGAGTCTTTGGTTTCAGGGGGTTCGTGGGGGAATGTAAGGTTGTTGAGGGTTTTTCCCTTCCCCCCTTTTCTTTTTCTTATTACGCTCTCAGGAATGCATGGTCAAGTTGAGATTTTCTGTTGAGGAGACCAAATCATTTACTGGCAATAATGCAAGATATTGGGGACATTTGTTATTGCAGACCACATTATACAACCTATGTATTGGTTGTAGTCTGGCCTTGACGGGATGTATTCTCTAACTGAGATTTTGTAATAATGGGAATTTGAACATGGTAATGTGTGTCTATAGTTCTTCCCAGGTTATATGGGACCACTTCACTTTTACAATTATTATTAATTTTATTTGTTTTTTTCCTATAATTAGAGTTTATAAGATTGGGACAGAGTGAGAATGTTAATGGGATGTACCACTCTAAATAAAGGAACTTAGCTCTAGCCCTATGGGGCACTTTAGAGGGACAAGAGGCTTTTGTTCTTAGCAAAGGATTGGGTGGGCATGGGGCGCTTTCAGGGGCTGGCTCATCTTGGTTTCGACTTGTGATAGGAGGCGATCGGAGGATCGTGGATCATGGTAAAATGGGGAGGGTTGGGGTGGGGAAGAGAGAATCCAAAAATAGATGGTATCATTTTGGCAGACTATGTTGGGGGACAGGAAGGGGTATGGTAGTATATTATGATGAATATTAACATTATATCTTGGAATGTTAAAGGCCTTGGAGGGAGGAAAAAAAGGTTAGTAATTCTAAAACATATACATCAGCTGGGGGCCCAAATAGCAGTACAGCAAGAAACCCATTTATTAAAGGAGAAGTTAAGTCTTTTGAAGAGACTCTGGGTGGGCTAAGTTTTAGGAGAAGGGAAGGCGAAAGCTTCAGGGGGTGTAGCAATTTCGATTGCAAAAAATTGTTCGTTCATGCCCTTGCAAATTAAAGCAAGAGAAGATGCTAGGGGGGTATTTGTCACGGGTACTATTATGGGTAGGTTATTAACAATTGCATCTATATATGGACCAAACCCTTCTAACCCAGATTTTTTGGCTTCGCTGGAATTAGACTTAGCTACCCTCTCATCTCACCCATTAGTTATAGCAGGTGACTGGAACCTGTGTCCTAATAACTTGTTTGACAGGAATCCACAATCTAAAAAGCCACCTTCTAGAGCACAGGTGGCCTTGACTAGATTTTTTAGAGATCACAGCACTGGTGGACCCCTTTCGGGTGTTTAACCAGGGGGAATGTAACATGACCTTTTATTCAGGGGCACACAAAACTCAGTCGCACATTGACTTTTTTTTGGTTAATAAAGAGGCCCTCCAGGGAGTTAGGAAAATTTTCTCCCATCGCAGAATTCTGTCCGACCGTTCTCCAGTGCAGTTGTCATGGGAGCTGGAGTCTGTTCAGATGAAGCCCTTTAGATGGAGGTTAGATGAATCATTATTTCTAGAAGATAATATGATACCCCAATTGGAGGAAGCCCTGCGGGGATATTGTCCAGACCCAAATCCCAAATCTTCACAATAAGAGTTTAGCGTGGCCTACCTGCAAAGTACTATATGCTGGCATAGCTCAAAGATATACTGCCAGAAGAAATAGTATGAGAAAGGCAAGGGAGGAATTTATATGGGGTGCTATTAATTGACTTGCCCCTCTAGAGGGCTCCACAGATGGGGTGGATAGAGAACTAAAGGAACTAAGGGACAAAATGACAGATATTCTTTATGACAAGCTGGAGGCTTGGCTTGAAAAGCTCCAAGCTAACTATCTTCTTCAAGGAGACATACCTAGTAAACTTCTTGCAAATAGAGTCAAAGAGTGGGCGGCAGCTCGAACGATCCCCTTATTAGAATATCAGGGGGAAGTGATAACAGAGCTGCAGAGAATGGCGGATGCCTTTGCGGATTACTTTACAGAGATCTATCAGAGGGACTCCCTTAGCAACGAGGAGGAGTTGCGGGGTTTTTTGGAGACCATAAGTTTACCCAGACTGACCATGCATGCTCAGGCACCATGGACCTCATATTAGAGTCTGAAATTAGAGGCGATTAATGCACTACCTAAGGGCAAACCCAGGGACCAGATGGCTTATCAGCTCAGTTTTATAAAGTCCCTCTCAAACTCTCTTACCCCTACTAAAGGATCTATTTTCTAATATCATGTTGGAGGGGTTCTTCACTTATCACTATATCAACGTTTATATTACACTCATCCTAGCCAGTATAAACCCAAAGAATTACCAGGGAGTTATAGACTATTGCTTTGATGAATCAGGATCTTAAGCTGTTAACTAAAATATTGGCTAATAGAATTTTAAAGATTGCTCCTGTAATTATTAGTCAAGACCAAGTCGGATTTATGCCAGGTAGGGGGGCACATGATGCTCTTCGGAAGCTTTATCATGTACTCTGTGAAGCCTCTAAGTCTCGGTCAGCCATGGCGCTAAACTCATTAGATGCTGAGAAGGCCTTTGACAGGGTGTCCCACTCCTTTCTATTCGCTACTATGGAGAAGATGGGCTTCCCAGAAGGTCTCCTTAGGGGCATTAAGAATCTTTATGCTGCTCCCACAGCTAGGGTTCTTTGCAATGGCTACCTATCTAAAGAATTTTGCCTTGATAATGGGACTAGACAGGGATGTCCCCTTTCACCAATTTTATTTAATATATATCTGGAATCCCTATTAAGAGCGATTCAGGCAGATCCAGCAATATGGGGGATTGTTGTTAAGGGGAGGGAAATGAAGCTTTCGGTTTTTGCAGATGACATTCTGCTACATCTACAGGAAGCAGCGAAGAGCTTTAAAAAAACTCTTGAAATCATAAAGAGATTTTCTACGGTTTCGAATTATAGCTTAAATTGAACAAGACACAGGTTCTCCTCACCCCATTTACTCATAGGGCAGATTTTGAACCTTTGCATCTGAACTAGGCCCTCAAAGGAGATTAAATATCTTGGTATTTGGGTCACTGCTAATCCGGAGGAGAGGAGTAAATATAAATAAGGTGCTCTCAGCAGCTAAAGCAGATATAATTAGGTGGAATAAAATTCCTGAACTTGACGTCAGAATTGGCTTAATTAAAATGAACCTACAGCCTAGATTTTATATCCGATATATCTGTCCCGTATAATATCCCAAAGGTTGGTTAATCAAGATACAGAAATTACTTCAGATTTTTGTGGAACTCCAAGCCACCTAGGAGGAAACACAATATTTTACGCCTTCCTATAGTATGGGTGGTCTTCAAATCCTGATCTTCATTTATATTATGTAGCCGACAGTTAGCTACAATGGGTCGATGGAATAGGACACAGGAAGAAAAAGGGTTATATTCCAACTTGGTTACATATTGAGAGATCAATTAGAGATATGGATATTTCCCCAGCTGTGTTGTTCCATATTAATCCAGAAAGTTTGCTGAGGAGGAAATGTACTCCAATATATAAGTCAGTCTGGCCAGGTGGGCTCTTTTATCTCCTCACCCAGAAAAACTCCAGAAGGGTTTTTAGGGACCAGCCTATTCTGGGCAACCACAACATGACTATTGGGGGCCTATTAATTAGAAAACACTGGGCCCCAATTACTTAACCTTAACTGGGCAGATTTTATTGTATGATAGGTGTTTTCCAGCTCATTGTAAAGGTTTTAATTTTTTCAAGAGAATACAGGTTGCAAAATGGTGTAGAAGGTGTTGAGGGAGAACAGAGGCTCCAGGGATGGTGTTTATCTGGGATAACCTCAAGGAACTTAACTACTCACATAAACCTTTTTCAGACACATATAAGGTTCTGCTGGACTTTTTAAGTAGGATATCTCTGCGAGGGTAATATTGGGAAAAAGTACTTATATGAGGCCGATTGGAAATAAATCGAAAAGCTCTATTACATACCTATGCAAATATAGGACCATACAGTTCTTTATATATTCTAATATATATATATACCCTTCCAAACTATGTTAGAAGGCTTAGACAGATGTGGCTTGAACCAGGGGATATATTGCATATATTTGGGACTGTCCTAGGATCCATCCCTTTGGTCCAAGTTAAACAAAATATAGACCCCATCTTAAACTACTCTGAATTTATTTTGCCTAAAATTTGTGTGAGATTGGGATATGGCCCAAATCTCAGTGTTGCATATTAAATACCATATAGTGTTGATGTCTGCTCTAATTAAAGCTTTTGTTTTGAGGCACTGGAAAAGCGATCATATCTACTCATATGACCATTGGATAGGGGATCTATTGAAGACACTTGATAGAATTAAGAGGCAAATGTTCCGGGATGGGAGGAAAGGAACATATGACAAGAGGTGGAGAACCTTGGAGGCAATTTACTCACTTCAGGCCAAAGGCCCCCGGGCACGGATCTGTCTGTCTGAGTGTAGTTAATTTAAGGTCTATTGGTAATGAATAAATCCCTAATAGGGACTTATCTGTTTTTCTTTCCTTTTTATGTCAAGAGAATGGGTATTATTAAATTAAGCTCTTTGTTTGCCAAATGATTGTAGGCGGGGGACTCTCTCTCTTTCCTTGGGACACGGCGGCAAGAGTGTACCCCAATTGATTGATGTATGTAGTGAGTTCAGATCACAGGATTGGGATATTTTCCAAATGATGGCTGTTCGTTATAAGATTTGGCCATTTAAATGTGTAAACTTGATTACTGAAGGGTTAGAGCAATCTTTTAAGACAACTGTGAGGGGTGACTACTGCAGCTGTGTATGTACATAGTTATTAATGTATATAGTTGCCCCACCCAGTTTGGGGGTGGGGACACGGGGAGTCCTGGGTATCAATGTGTGTCTGTCTGTATCACTAAGAAACTGTCAATAAAGATGGTATGAAAAAAAAAAAGATTAACCTTTGACGAAGTTCTCTACCCCCTCACTAAGCCTGTGAACTGCTCCCTTGCACTGGGCCAATTTCCTTCTAAATGGAAGGCTGCGCTCATCATGCCCATTCTCAAAAGAGGCGACCACACCCAGTTGGGGAGCTACCACTCTATCTCAATACTGCCTCCCGTCTCAAAAGCCCTGGAGAAAATCATGGCCATGTAACTCACTGACTGCCTCTCCAAATACTGCCTCCTGTGCCCAGAGCAGCATGGCTTCCCACAGCAACCACAGCACCACCATGGTATCGCGTGAGGTGGGAGCATGAGGAAGGGTGCTGTCCGTGAATAGTGACTTCTTCCAGTGCAATCCCTCATGGTGATGGGAGGTAGAGCGACCAGATGAGGGGGTGGGAGAACTGGGCGACAGGATGCCTGTATGTGTACATGTGCGCTTGGGGGGGGTGAGCATGGTGAGCATGGGCTCAGAGGGGCGGAGGGGCTCTTGGGGGTGGTGCTGCAGTGGATGGCTGGGCTGTGTCATGGTATTGGGGGTTGGCTAGTGGTTGGGGTGGCTGAGGTATCGGGTCCGGGCACTGGTGTGATTTTATTGCACCCGGAAAGAACCTTTATTTTTTAATGCTTTCACCCCCTCCAACATGCACCCCTCTGGAGCTGACAATTCTTAAGTAGGGAGGTGTGGGGATTTGGTGGGTGCAGCCCCCCCTTCAGAAAGCATTAAAGAATTAAGCATTCTGTGTGCCAGGGTTGTCAGAGTGCCAAAAACGTTTTCAGCACTCTGACTGTGCGATAATGGTGATTGCCTTTAGGCGCTCACCATTATCACATAGACCCCTCCACCACAGCCCTTCTGGAGTTTACCAACACCCTCCATACTCCCCTTGACATGGGACACACTGCTGGTGCCATCTTTATAGACCTGTCAAAGGCGTTCAATACAGTGCACCACTCGCTTCTCCTGGATTCACTCTCTCATATAGTCCTGTCTTCTGAGTCCACTGGCTGGTTTGCCAGCTACCTGTCAAAAAGAACCCAGATGGCTAGACTTGCTCACACACAGTCCTCCCACCTTTATGTCAGATCAAGGGTCTCACAGGGCTCAATTCTTGGCCCTCTACTGTTCTCCCTGTTTCTCAACTCCCTACCTAAACCATGCTCCTGAAATTTAATCCTGTATGCTGATGATGCCGTCCTCTATAGCTCCAATACTGACCCTATGTGAAAAAACACTACCACACACAAGTGGCAAAACTGGCAACACTACACCCAAAGGTACGTCTGCACATGGGTATACTGGGCGTTCATGCACTTCACAGTTTGAGTTCAAACAACTCTGTGTATTACTAGGCATTTACACAGAACTGTTGTAGACATGAACAAAATATACCTTTTGTGATGAAGTAGAGCCACACTGAATTTGGAACGTGTTCATCACATCAGTTATTATCGGAACAGCATCAGGATTTAGGACAAGTCTAAGATCAGTAGGATCTATAGGAATTAACATGAATGAAAGGAACATGAAACATTATGATCACTTATGTAATGTAAGCTGATGTACGATATACATGGCACTAATACTATTATTCGGTTTTCTTTAGTTTGGTTAACAGTGTCAGAGGTTCAGCAGGTAGTACACTCACTTCTGAGGCTAAGAGATCAGAGGGGCTGTAGGTTCAATTCCCACACCTGGTATCTGGATTAATATCCCAGTACTGACACTGTAGGGCAGCATCAGCATGAGGGGGCGTTGTACTCCTGAGGTGCCGTCTTTCAGCTGAGACATTAAACCGAGGTCCCATCTGGTGGATGTTAAAGATCCCATGGCACTTATTGAAAAGAGTAGGGGTGTTTTTTTATTAGAAGTTGATTTCAACTTTAACTGAAAATATGCGAGTTTATACAAAATATTCCAAAGAAAACAGAAACTCATCATAACACAGTTAATTAGTATTTCAATGGAAAACATTGGTACAGTTATCTAAACATTATGGAAAATTTTTTTATTTTATTGTTTAACCAGGTATAGCACGCTAAGCTGAAAGTTTTTTTACAGGAGCGACCTGGGAGCACAAGGAGGTAAAGTGACTTGCTTAGGATCACACATTATGCAAGGGGAAGCTGTGAGATTCAAACCCAGGTCTGGTCTGCTGAATGTCACCAGAGTTACAGCTTAGAGCCTTAGACCACTGCACTATATTGCATCCTTTAAGTATCCTGAGCACCCCCTTGATATTTCACCCTTCTAGTTGGATTTAAGAAATACAGTTACTTGGTCACTCAAGAAAATAAAACATGAATACTTATTTAGTTTCTATCACTATAATCAAGTGAAAGAAATCCACCTGTCTCCAAATGATTTTTGTTCTTTTTTATGTTCTGAATGGACCCTAAACAAGATTGCAGAACCTGTTCAGGTGTCCACTCTGATTGTTGTAGGGTCAGTTTGCATCTAGCAATCCATAACCAATATTTGAGACATGTGATAATTACTCTCAGTATGCCATTATCATACTGATAGAAAGTAGGTGGGAAAATACCCCAATATAGAGACGTGGGTGTGATTAAAAATCTTGGAAAAGGTTTCCATTTTGTGTTTAGCAGTGACCAAAATTGCAGTGCAAAGGGGCACTCAAAAAAGAGGTGGTTCATTGTTTCCAACTGTTCTACACAAAAGCTTCTGGGGCAATAGCGTTCAGTTTTTTTCCTTATGTTTGTGATTAACTGGTAACTTCCTATGCACACAGAGCCAAGCAGTATCCTAACTTTGTCGGGGGATTCTTTTTTTTTTTCTGTGAGAATATTTGAAATGGCTTGAAGGTCATTGTGGGGCCTCATAATGTAACTTGGGGGATTAAGAAGTGTTTTGCTTGAATCTGTAGTGTCATGGGCACTTTCCAAGTTTTGAGTTTCCCAATACAGTTTCCTATGTATTTAGGCAAAACATCCATTTTAGTCTGTCTAGGGATGTACCCTGCATGGCTCCATGATTCTAGTAGGAATGCTAAAACATCCTTCACCAGGGGACCAGACTGGAGTAGCACCTTTAAGGAGAGGCTGTATATTGACATACATTAAATTACTGTGAAAGAACGGGGTGCAGATGAGCAGCTAAGTAGCAAGACGCATTCTCCTCGAGCTCCGCACCCTGGAGACCTAAATATAATATTTTTTTCATAAAATCAAGAAAAGAGACTTGGATTCCACTGTACTATTACCCTGAGATGTACAAGGATGGAGGAATATCTCACAAAAGCAACAGGGAAGCCCGCTAGAAACACTGGGAAAAATCCAAAGAAACAACCAGCTGGGCCCATAGCGGAGCCTGCAGGCCCAATTTCTTTCTCAGCGGCAGAATTGGTTGTACTGTGGCGAGAGGTGACGACGCAGGTGCTGGCTGCCCTGAATCCCCACTTCGAAAAACTGGAGAATCAAATTGAAGCAAAGTTGCAGGAAATTGTGGAGAGAACTGCGGCGCATGGCGAAAGACTAACGGAGGTTGAGGAGCGTACAGCTAGAGTTGAAGATGTAATACAGCCTCTGCCAGAGAAAATATTGGCCTTAGAAAAGGAGCTGGAGGATCTGAGGGAAGCTTTTGATTATTGGGAGAACTATGTTAGGCGCAACAACCTGCGCTTACAAGGGCTCCTTGAAGGGAAGGAGGGCCCAGAAATATTGAAATTCTGTGCTGAGAAGCTGCCAAAAATCCTGAAATTGCAACCTAAAGGCAAAGCATAAGATCGAAAGGGGCACATAGAGCAGTGCTCCCAAAAGCCAGGCCAGGCCAACCCTCAGAAGTATTGTTATTCGGTACCATAACTTTCAGGATAGGGAAGCAGTGATAAAAGCATTTAAGATAAATCAACCTGTTGAGATAGATGGAGTGAGAATTCATGTTACGCAGGACTACTCGAATAGAGTACTCCAGAAGAGGTGGGTGTTTGCTACTGCAATGGCTCAGTTGAGAGAGATGCAAGTGGAGCATTATATGATTTACCCTGTGATTCTGAAAATAAAGCACGAAGGAGCTGTGTATTCATTCTGGGAGGTGGAGAAGGCGAATACCTTTATAAAGGAACTCAAAAAGAAAGCAGGTTGAAGGGAGTTGTGAAAAGGATGAGAAGGACTTGAGACACTAACTGTTGCTTTTGAAGTAAACCCCGGTCATTAAATTGGATTTTTTCATGTTTAATTTTGTAAATGTTGGAACTCGAAATGTTTTGGGTCAAATCGGTCGATAATTGAATGAGACTGTCTGGTGGGGAAGCATGCGTTGAGATTTTGGAAATGCAGATGAGAAGACTCACAAGGGCTGGAGAAAGGCTGGAGGGTCATCCGTGGAGAAAGTGGCCTGAGAGAGGTCTCTGGTGGTCTGGGCCTAGCGTGTGAGGATGTTTAAAATCACGTGGCCTATCCCACCGGCTTCAGACCGGACCAACCGAAGAGAAGGAAGTCTTATAAGTGAAAGAGACTGAAACTGGAGCTATGGGGTTTATGAAAAGGGGAAGGGGGGTTATGATGGAGAAAGTGCTATGATTTGACACGAGCCGAAGGGGACTAGGTTGAAGTGGGTCCAGCTCTATAATGCATATATGTTATGAATCAGGTAGGCCTACACAGGCCACAGATGAAGAGGTCTCCGGGGTGAGGGAGGTAGCTGCTCAATAGCAGATTTTGGGAGGTGCTGCCGTGATGGCAGGAACGAGCAATGAGGAGTGAGGGATAACTTGCTGGGGAGAGGAGTGCTGGGAGGAAAAGAAACAATTTGAGATGGCTGGGAATATAAATAATATTGGGAAAAGGGGTGTAAAAAGGGGATTTGTAATATTCTTAAGGGGAAAATCAAAGAGCTATCGAGATTCACATTCAAGGGATAAGGATAAGAGGGCATGTATGAAAAGTATGGTTACGAATATGGTTGCAGAGATGTTGATGCCTGGCCTTGGGAAAAATTGGGGAGGGGTTGGAAGGAGGGTAAGAGGAATGCTGCAGGAAGCATTTGGAAGGATAGTGGAAAAGGGATACTGGAAAGAGACAATGGTGGGAGGTGATCTGGTAATACAATCCTGGAATGTTCATGGCCTTTCTTCTCCGATTAAGCGGAGTGTGGTGTTGACTGCGTTAAAGAGAGCACAAGTGCAGGTGGCTCTCCTGCAGGAAACACATCTAACATCAGGGGAGCATATAAAACTTAAAAGGGGATGGGTGGGTGCGTGTTATGCTACCTCGTTTAGCCCATGTAAACAAGGAGTGGTGGTCTTGGTGCACAAAAACTTACCATTTCAGATTACGAGGGTCCTTGCAGACCCTAAGGAGGGTAGATATGTGTTCATTGTAGGGGTTCTCCATTGCCTGAAAGTCACGTTTGGGAGCGTGCATGCACCAGCTAACTTGTACCTGGGGTTCTACAACAATATTTTGTCCATACTAATGAGGGAACAGTTTGAGAACCTGGTTATGGGAGGGGACTTTAACTGTACACCTGATGCTGCCCTTGATCACTCGGAGGGGAAGGGTAGAGATCCTTGTATTAGGAGATGGAGGGAGGGGTTGGCAGAACGAACCTGGTGGATGCCTGGAGAGCACGATCCTCAGGATAGAGAATATACTTTTACTCAAACCCACACAAAACCTAGTCTAGAATTGATCATGTTTATGTAACGCTTGATTGGTTTGAGAAGCTTAGGAAGGTGGCACATGGTCTATACATATCTTAGACCACGCAGGAGTAGTTGGGTCCTTTCGTTCTCCAAGTGAGAGGGGGGAAATGCAGACATGGAGATTTCTACATATATGTTAGGCCTGAGGAGTTTCAGGAATATGTGAAAGAGCAATTTAAATTTTATATGGAGGTAAATGCACCGACTGCCACTTCTAAACAAACGTTATGGGATAGCAGTGCAGGCGTTCATGAGGGGGAAATTATAGGGTATATGGCCAAATATAGAAAGAACAGATTGAAAGACAGCGGACCCTTCCAACAGGAATTGAGAATACTGGAAGGAGGGTAGCAGAGGGGAAGGAGGTGGAACAGGCGAGACAAGATTGGCAATAACTAGACAGGCGCTTAACACTTTATTGATGGATGAGGCTAGGAAAACTGTTCTACTTGAAACACAGAGTATATGAATGGGGAACAAGCCAGGGCCTTTGCTGGTAGAACCTTGTAAGGGAAGAAAAATGGGTGCATATCCTGGGGATTAAAACTAAAAAGGGGCAGACGGTCACCAAATATGTGGAGATAAGGGACACATTTAAGAAATACTATGAGGAGTTATATAGGGCAAGTGGAGAGGGAAGTGAAAAATAAATGCTCGACTTCTTGGCTAACCATAAACTGCCCCAAATAACAAAGCACCAACAGGAGTTGTTAGGGAAGGAGATCACAAGGGAGAAAATCATTTGGGCCATTGATATGATGAAGACCGGGAAGGCATGAGGCCCAGATGGCCTGCCCGCAGAGTATTATAAACTGCTGAAGGAGGAGGAGGTAAAAGAGGTAATGTGGGAGGTATTTAGGGAGGGAAGAAGAGACTGCGGAATCACAAGTGGTTCTTGCCCTGCTGTGTGTGTATCCTAGCCAAATAAGGACCTAATGGAATGTTCATCATATAGACCAATATCCCTGTTAAACTGTGATGCTAAGGTGTTTGCTAAAATTTTGGCATAGTAGATTGAGGGTATCCTTCCAGAATTGATCCACCTAGATCAAATGGGCTGTATAAAAGGTAGACACTCATATCATAATATCAGGAAGGTCCTCAATGTTGTGGAAAAGGCCAAGAAAATGGGAGGGCGGACAGCTATACTGTCAATGGACGCTGAAAAAGCATTCGACAGGATTGAGTGACCATATTTATTTATGGTCCTGGGACGATTTGGGTTAGGGGAAAGCTTCATTAAAATGATACGAGCACTGTATCAGCACCCAAGGCTGCAGTTCTAGTTAATGGAACATAATGGAACAATTTAGGCTCCATAGAGGGACAAGGCAGGGATGTCCCCTCTCCCCGCTAAGCATTTTGCAATGTATATGGTAGAACTGCTGGCTATAGCCATCAGAGGACCTAAGATACCAGGGATAAAAGGGAAAAGTGGAGGACAGCATAAAATTACATTGTATGCTGATGATATGATGTTATACGTGAGGAACCTTACACAGTCTATGCCTGCTTTGCTGGAAATTATAGGTCAATTCACCACATTTTCAGGATATAAATTGAATCTGGGAAAATCTGAAATTATGCTATTGGGAGAAGAGAGGGGGGACGTGGGTGGTACATGGGGTCAGAAGAGGGTAGATGCGCACCTCACATGTTTAGGAATCAAGATAGGTAGGGACTTGAGATCACTCTATAGGCTGAACTACACTTCATTATTAAAGTTGTTATGAGAGGACATGAATAGATGGAGAAATTTGCCTATATCATGGATAGGACGTATTAATCTGCTTAAGATGAACATTCTCCCAAGAATTTTATACCCATTACAGATGTTGTAACAGGATTGACAGGAAAGATAAAAGGCATTTGAAAAGGACTGTTCCAGATTTATGGCAAGGAAGAGACCTAGTATTGGTTTAAATAAGTTAAAAGCTGATCAATCTAAAGGAGGTTGAACTACCCAGATATGAAGTTATATTTTGGGTGGCACAAATGAGAGTTATTAAAGACTGGGTGTATAGACCAAAGGAGGCTAGTTGGATGGACTTGGGAGGAGGAGGGTTGGGGTTAGAATATCGCTTCCTTGGTAGAAGCAAGTAGTAGGGGCTGCGGGATAGCGGTGTCAGTATCCTAGTGAAGGAGTGTGGATAGCTGGGACCAAATTAAGTAGTAGTAGGGCATCAAAAGGGAATCATTTGTTTTGCCACTGACTGGGAACCCCTTTTTTATCCCCAGAGTAGGAGACCCAATATTCCAGAATTGGGAAGACAGGGGGGTAATGTGTCTTAATGATATAAGGAAAAAAGAAGTGACTCGGGCATTTAGTGATCTTAGGGAGGACCTGGGCCAGCCTGCGCACCATATGTTTAAATATTTCCAGGCAAGGAAATATGTGCAGGGGTGATTGGAAGCAAAGAGCCCTGAGTGCCTGAATACAGATTGTGGAAGAATTGCTACAGCAACGTAAACAGAAACCTATAGGCATTGTTAGGAAGGCTATGTCTCTTCTGAGCCTCCAGTGGCCAGATATGACAAGCAAAACTAAATACTTGTGGGAAAAGGGATCTCGGGGTTGCAGCTCTGAGGAAACAATGGGCTTTAATGAAAGGGATGCATTAGGGCCTAATACTTTGTAATAAGTATAGGAGGTAGCATATAAATTTGTTCATAGGCTGTATACCCCACCTGTGGCAGTGAACAGGTATAATCCAACAGTCTCAGCTATCTGTCAGAGATGCAGGTTGGCCTTGGGTACCTACCTACACTTGTTTTGGGTGCCGATGCTTCAAGCTTTCTGGGGTGTGGCGGAGTTGGCAAACATGAAGGGGCAGCAGGTTAGAGTAGAACCGCTTATAATGCTGTTTGGTGTGGATGACATACACCAGGAGGATTGGGAAATGCTGGTGAGATGGGTGAGAATACTCCTGGTATTGGCAAAGCAGTGTATTCTGAACACTTGGGTTTCTGGGACAAGCCTACAATTAGACAGTGGAGGAATCTTGCATGGGATGTGCTGCAATTGGAAAACTTGACGTATAAGGCTGGGAGAGAAAACCAGTTTGTGAATATGTGGGCACCCTACTTAAATTCAATGCAGCCTTGGGCAGGAGATAATAGGATTTGGATAAAGGTGAGTATAGTTATTACATGGAATGAAGTGAATTCTCGATTAGCTGGGGGAGGTGTGAGGGTGGATGGGAGGGAGGGAAGGTTTTTCTCTGTTTCTTCTCTATTTCTGTCTTTTGCGCTTTTTCTCTTCTTCTTTGTCTCCTTTCTTTATTTCATCTCCACTAGGATATGCATCCTAAAGATAAAATACAGAGATATGTACTAAATTTGTAATGGATGTATAAGGTCTATAAGAAAGGTAATTGAATCAACTGCTGATACTGGATGGATGTAATGGGAGAGGTTTGTAATGTATGCATAAGACTAATAAGTGTTGGTGGAGATATATATCTTTACTTTGCTGTAATATGAAAAGAGAAACTAATCAAAAGATTATGCAAAAAAAAAAAAATACTGATAGAGGCTGGCCACAGGCGCGGCAGTAGGGTTACCACTTGCGATGCCAGCAACCCGGATTTGGGAACGGACTCGGACGGCTGGAGGGCTGGCCGGGGGGAGGAGGATCGAGCATCAAGGGGCTGCTCTCCTGCTCTGGGTAGGGTGGGATGCAAGTCCTGCTGCAATACCACCACCTGCGTGACCACGAGTAGAGGTGCAGCAAGCCAGCATACAAGGGAAGGGTTGATGTCTGCTGGGAGCTGGAGTGTTAGCACATTGAGACATGCGTCACTCCTTGGCCCCCCTTGCTGAAGACATCAGGGGGTTTGGGACCAGAGGAAAAGTGGAAAGAACCTGCACTGGGCTCCTGTAGATGGGACCCGGCTGTCCAGAGAACCTTAACCAGGCTCCACAGATGGGGCTCATAAGGCCTTCAACAAAGTCTCTAGGTGTGAGAGAGGGACTGAGGTGGGTCCTCCTCCCTGCCTAGGGGGTAAACTGTGGCAGGATGGGAAAGGCTAGCCAAGCACCTGGAGGGAGGTACCTGGGGCCAGACTATGGGAACCTACAGCATAGGAGATCCCCGAAGAAAGGAATCCAGCGGTGAGCGAGAAGGGGCATAAAGAGAAAGTTAAAAAAACTATGATAGAAGACTACTGGGTTCATCTATTTCCGGCCCCCTGAAGCTATGTCCAAATATAGTATCCCTCTTTTTATGGGGTTGAGGTGACTCCTCCGAATACACTGAAAGAAGCAACTGAATATGTGTGTTTCCAATTCTTTGGGAGGGGATACATAACTGAGATACGATCATACAAACTTGCTAGCAGATACAGCCCATGTGATCTATCTAGTTTGCTCAAGTATGCAGCACTTCAGCCCATTAGACTGCAGCTGCCCCTCCCATTAACTCTTCCCTCCCTCCTGACTACCCGCCGGTATGTACTTCTGAATTTGTCCCATCCCTCTTGAAGTACTCCTACAGTCTGTACTGGATACGAGTTGCTCAAACAGTGTATTCCACCCTTACCACTTCTTTCAGTGAAGTAGCCTCCTCCTTTCCTCCTGAATCTGCCTCATTAATGTCAGAGCCCTCTGGTATTCTTTCTATTCTGAGAGTGTACCACCGTGGAGCTTCACTCTGTTCATCTCCTTCAGGTACTTGAAGGTCTTGATCATGTCCCCTCTCTCTCTCTCTCTCTGTTCTATCCTCCAGGATATATATGTTGAGCTCTTTAATCTTTCCTTGTCAGTTCCATCCCCAACCCCTGGATCATCTTTGTTGCTGATCGCTACACTGCCTCCAGTAGTTTGACAACCCTTTTCAAGTATGGGCACCAGAACTCACAGTACTCCAAGTGTGGCCTCACCAGGGATCTGCACAGGGCAATATGACTTCTCTACACCTGGATGTAATCCCCCTTGCTATGCACCCTAGCATCCCGTTAGTCTTAGCCGCTGCCTTCCTACACTGGGCCAAGTGGTTTAATTCCCCAGTCAGCAGCACCCCAAGATCCTTCTCCTCATTGGATGTGAACAGTTTGATACCAGCCATCCAGTAGCTGTATCCTGGGTTTTTGGCTCAGAATGCATCACCTTGCACTTCTTGGCATTGAACTTAAGCTGCCAGGTGTGTGACCACTCCTCAAGTCTTGCCAGGTCCTACTACAGTAATTTGCCACTCTCCTCCCCATCCACCTCAGCACAGATCTTGGTGTCATCAGCGAAGAGGCTGATCTTATTCTTGATCCCAACTGCTATGTCTGCAATGAAAATGCTAAACAGGACTGGTCCCAGTACTGTACTGATACCTGTTGGATATTACTTGTCACTGCCCTGGGCTCTGATGCTTCTCCCCCCCACAACTACCCAATGTTGCCTGCCCCACAGCCAGCTTTGTATCCATCAGGCTAGCTTCCACCCTATACCAAGACTACTCAACTTTCAGGTTAACCCTCTGTGTGGCACTGAATCGAAGGCCTTGCTGAAATCCAGGTAGACTACATCTACCGCATGACCCTCATCCAGTGCCCTCGTGACTCAGTCAAAAATTAACTAGGTTTTGCCTGACAGGATCTGCCAGTGACAAACCTGTGCTGTCTGTCATCTTGCAGATCATTATCCCAAAAACTACACCAGACTTTCTTTGGGAATAGATTCCATTGGAGCATCAAGGGAGGTTGACAGTAAAATGTCAACCTCCCTCACAGCAACCGCACAATACCAATGAAGGTATTGTGCCACCCGATTCACCAGTGTTTTCTGTGGGGGAGCTGTGTCCCCCACCCCCCCATGCAGGGGCTCTGCTACCTGCACCCTCCAACTTTAGGATTCTCAGCTCCAGGTTGGAGCTTGTCCGGGTAGGGGGCAGAACACTGGGGGAAAGTGAAACACAAAAAAGGACCATTACAGCAACTGTCACAGTAATGGTCTTTTTTGTGTTTGCCATCCAGATGTTGAGCAAAAGGTGCACTGGATTCCATCAGTTTTCCCACAATCGCGGAGAGGCTCACTGGTCTGTAGATCCCTGGTTTGTCCTTGGGTCCACTTTTGTGTGAGATGTCCTACACAGCCTCCCTCACACTTGGAGTAAAAAGTTATTAATCAAATAAAGCCTTTTCTTTTTACTCACCTTCCATCTGTTCTGCAGTGCCATTCTGTCCAGCAATATGTTGATAAGGTGTTGTCAATTATAATATGCTGAGTCTGGGTACCAGAATATATCCCTGTCATCTTGCTGCCTATGTTATTTAGTGGAATTCCTGAAAATTCTGCAACTGACAGTGGTGTCTGACTAATCACAATACAGGTACTCTTCTGTAAATTAATCTGTGACCCTGATACTCTGAAAATGCCTGGAAAATATGTATGACTGGAGAACTGGAGAGTTGGACTGCTAAGACAATGCAGAGGTCATCTGTATATGCCAAGGTTTTTATTTCTTCATCTTGACTACCCATTGAAAGGCCCTGTATCTCTGGCTGTGTGTTGATTCTTTGAACAAGGGGATCTAGTGTGAGCAGATATAGGATTGGGCTGAGTGGACATCCTTGGAAGACCCCTTTGTTGATCTTACATAGTTGCCTTATCCCCACATTAACATAGGGCATGATGGTTGCTGATTTATAGCACAATTTGATCCATGTAATAAATTGTTAGGGGAAGCCATACACTGAAAGACAGCCCCATAAATATTTGTGTGATACCCTGTCAAAGGTAGAGGGGGGCAATGGCTCAGAGGTAATGTGAGGAAGTATTTCTTCACAGAGAGGGTTGTAAATGCATCGAACGGCCTTCCTGAGGAGGTCATAGAGTCAAAAACAGTGGGGGAATTCAAGAATGCATGGGACAGACATAAAGCAATTCTAGTGGGGGTAGGAGGAAGTAGGCTGTTGGTTAATTAGGATCTGCAGCTTATCCGTTAGGTAGGGAATTGAGCAAACTAGGATGGCCGAGCAGTCCTCATCTGCTGTCAAAGTCTATGTTTCTATGTTTCTATGAAGGTTTTGAACTGGTCTATATTTAACAGAAGTCCAGTTATTTCCTCTTTTCTGCCTTTCTCCAATAATTCCCCGAGTAGGATTAAGGTATCAGATATTTTCCTTTCAGGAAGGGAGCATGTTTGGGTAGGGTGTATTAATGGTGCTAATACCGATATTAATCTGTTACTCAGTAGTTTATTTAAAACTTCAAAATCTGTGTTCAGTAAAGAGATTGGTCTTCAGTTGTTCAGATCTTCCATGCTACATTTTTTTGTGTATCAAGATAAGTAGACCTTAATGTATATCGTCTAAGAGGTGATCCTGAGATAACATATAGTTGTATAATGCTATCAATTCTGTAACTGTGAAAGGAACAATTTTTTAATAAAGATGTATGTCAGTCTATCTGGACCTGAATCTGTTCCTACATTAAGTTGGGCTAAAACTGTGCTTCAGTTCTTTTTTGTTGTAATGGAGGCTATTAATAACAATAATAATACTTTATTTATATGGCACCTTTCAACCACCAAGGTGCCTTACAAACAATTAAAAACAGCTAAATCACAGATTCAAAACATCATAAATAGTATAAAATACAGATTATATGAATAAGCAGATATAAATCAATCACCATATCCTTGGTACCATAAGTGAGTCTTTCAAGCCTGTTTAAATCCCTATTATGGAAACACACTGCTGTAACTGATGGGTAGAGAATTCCAAAGGGTAGGGGCTGCATGCATAAATGCTGGGGCCCCAGAAGATTTTAAAGACACCCTTGGAACCTCTAGCAACCCCTCATGAGTCAAGCGGAGCAATCGCCCAGGGCAGTAAGGAATCAGAAGCTCTTTCAGGTAGTCAGGGCCCTGTCTGTGTAGGGCTTTGTAAGTCAAAAGTCTGACTTTAAAGGTGATTCACCACTGTACAGGCAGCCATTGCAGTCTGTGCAGCACCAGTGAAATATGACAGGCCTGAGGGGTTCCTGTCAATAACTGGGCCCCCACGTTCAGCACCAGCTGCAAGTGGCGGATATTCACCCCAGGTAGCCTAGGTACAGGTAGTTGCAATAATCCAGGTGTAAGGACACAAAGGAGTGGACCAATGTAGGAAGATTGCCAGATGGAACAAGGTGCTTAACCCTGGAGATATTCCTCAGATGGTAAAAAGAGAATTTGACAATGGCTGACACCTGCAAACGCAGTGTCAGCCCTTCATAAAAAATGATCCCCAGGTTTCACACTCATTCAGAGGTCGGGAGTTGCAAGCCGCCAAGAAAAAGTCCTGCAGGTGAACCTGCCCCCAACCTCCTATCCGGCACCCTGGGTCCACAAGCAACACCTCAGTCTTTTCTGAGTTCAACCTCAACCAGCTCAAATTCATCCAGTCTTGGATTTCTGTGAGGCAGGTGTTAAAAACTGAGAACTCTATCCTGGTCAGGTGCAAAAGAAAGGTAGAGCTGGGTATCATCAGCATAGCAGTGAAACCTCAGCCCATACCTTCTTACAATGTCTCTGGAGGAGTGGCATGGTACTTTGAATAACATGGGGGACAGCACCGATCTCTGAGGGACCCCACAAGACAAAGGACTGGGTCAGAGGAAAAAAAAACACCACCCGCTTGGAGTTCTTCCGGTGAGGAAAGATATAAACCACCTGAGGACTGTACCTGATAGGCCACAGATGAACCTCAGGTGACTGAGCAGAATCCCATGATCCACAGTATTGAATTCTGATAAGAGATCCAGAAGAACCAAGATGGAATGGTTCTTCCGATCTTGTGCCATCAGTAGATCATTTAGCACCCGAACCAGTGTTGTCTCAGAACTGTGCCACTTTCGAAAACTGGACTATAGAGGTTCATAGATGTCATGGATGGTTAAATGGTTCTCCAGTTGTATGGCCACTATATTTCCAATCACCTTCCCTATAAAGGGGAGGTTTGAGATTGGTCTGTAGTTTGCATGGCATTCTGGGTCCAAAGAACGTTTCTTCAGGAGGGGAGTTAACACTGCCTCCTTCAGGGAGCTAGGAAACTCACCTATTTCCAAGGAGCACCAGACTATCTGTGCTAGGACCAGACCAATGATGTCACTACAACCCATAATCAGGGAAGTTGGTCCTGGGTCCAAACTACAGCACATAGGATGCATAACCCGGACAATCTGCATGAAATCCATGAATTCTGGCCGGTCGAAAGTACTCCAGGAAAGCTGAGGAGCAGCAACCAAGTGCTGATCAATAGCAGTGCCCACAGAGTGTGCTGGTTGGAATGTCGCCCTAATGTCAGCTACCTTAGTCACAAAGTTCCTCGCATTCTACTTGCAAAAATGCTTTTTGAACCTGTAGACAAGCTGGATTACACAGTCTGTCTACAGTTCAAAAAAGCTGAGCTGGTCAATTTTGATGGGTGATTGCAGATTAATAGGCTTGTAATGGTCAATCAATCTAAGTGTGGTCGGCATCCAGGGTGGATTTCCTCCAGCAACTCTCAACCTTCATCCTACTCACTGCAGCTCCTCAAAGTCCCATCAAACCAGAGCTGCCAAGGGAAAAGGAGAGAATGAACCCTGATAGAACAATGACATCAGGGGCCCACAGAAATTGCCTTATTATAGGCCATCACTAGGGTCTCTGGGTCGCTGTTTGCCGATGCTGCAAGACACGATGGGTCAATTGCAGCTACCATGCCTCAGAGCTCTTCTTGTAGTTGGTACCTGACCATCTCCACAGGAGTAGACCTACAAGGGGTACAGAAATTGAACCCCATGGTCAATGATCAGACCACTAAGATAGAAATGTCTGATGATGGGAGTTGTGGCAATGACAGCCCCGTAGCCAGACATGTATTCCTGGTGGAGCAGGTTATTTTTTCCCAAATGTAGAAGAAATGTGTTTTTCTACAGCTTTTAGCAGTTGGATCCTGTGATGGCTTCATTATTTATATTTAAGGAGCTTATGATTTTTTTCTTAGTTTGTGCTACACAGCTATCAAAGGGGTTAGCCTGATACTGATTCCCTTTAGTTGCAAAACATTGCTCAAATTCCAAGGATTTACATCTGTCATATTGATATGACTGCATTTCTTGTTTATTTAAATTTGAGCTGAGAAGTCCTGATTTGTCTCATTTTGCGCATAAAATGATTTGTAGAGTTGGTGTCAGAGTTCTTTATATCTTGCATTTTTAAACTTCCTGACAGTCTCCCAACTAGTTTGAGAAAATCTGAAAAATCACTTTAACTTTGCTCCCATCAGTCTGTGGGTATCATAAAGTGCTCTGAATTTCTGAGCTGTAATGAAAGCCAAGGATATCTTGCCATAGCCTCCAATAACCTTTCTTATAGAAACTTCTTGGGAATGTGAGATTTTAATTTCCAAAAGAGTGTGATCCAATGTAGCTATTGGTATAACAACTGATTTCACTACAGGTAGGTATGGGGAGATAAACCAGTAATCAATTCTTGTTTTCAGGCTTCCTCTAAAATAAGTGCACTAGGTGGTCTCCTGCCTGTCATTAAATATATCTTTCAATTTAGTTTGTGTTAGCATTCTATCCAGGAATGCCGCATTGCAGCAGACTTTATGTTTGGAGGCCTCGGTCTCCTTTGAACCTACTACAGTTGAAATCTCCTCCTAGGAGGACTGCTCTAGCTGTAAGTAAATAGGATTGATGGATGGTAAACAATTGTACCCTCCCTGCCTTAGCTTGGGGGGGCATAGAGCATATAGTGGCTGACCAACTGGTTGAATACTTAGAAAAATATTAGCTACAATGCCCACAACAACACGGGTTCAGAAATAGTTATAGTACCACTACTGCCCTTCTGGAGTTCACAGGCTTTATTCACCACTCCTTAGATCAAGGACACCTGGTCAGTGCTGCTTTCATTGATTTAACCAAAGCTTTCAACACAGTGAATCATGCCCTCCTGGTCAAACCTTACCACCATTGGCCTAGCTCATGACAGCGTAGCCTGGTTTGACACTTACCTGCACAATGGTACACAGCAGGTGAAGAATGGTAACACCTCTCAGATATCAGAGCTGTCCTTTCTGAGTTCCTCAAGGGTCCATCTTGGGCCATCTTTTATTTAGCATTTTCCTCAACAACCTTCCTTACCCCTGTCAGGATCATATCCTTTTAAAGTGCAATGCTGTCCTGTTTACCAGTGATCCAGACCCTAAGGTTCTTGAATCCAGGCTACAGAGTAATTTCAAAGTTGTAGAAAGATGGTTCCATAAGTCGATGTTAGTTATGAATTACAACAAGACTAAAACTCTGCTTTTCTCCAGCTCCCAAAATAGGTACAGAAAACCTCTTTCTATCACCAACAAAGAGGGGTCTTGCCTGGAGCTAGTTCAGCTCTTTAAATATCTGGAGATTACTACTGACAGTCTGATGACTATGCCTATCACATTGACAACTTTGCTAGGCTGATAATACCTGCATTGGGCTACTTTAGAGGCATAAACAATGTCTGACCCAGGAACTCTTAACTAGGTCATTCAAAGGCTCTCTTGTATCACTTATTGATTGCTTACACTACTCTATGGATCAGCTATTGAAACAACTCTTCACGCATCCTAGTTGCACTCAAAAAAAAGCATGCCGGCTTTTTACTGGTTCCAGCCTGTCTGTCCCTATACCTGCGACATGTACACTCAGGCTAACTGGCTCCAATTCAAAGGTAGACTCATGTACCAGACATGATTACTGCTCGAAAGTAAGCGTAGGCAAAATGCCCCAGGAGTGCGTAAGCTTATTACCCCCACTACAAACCGTTGTTGCACCAGAAGCTCTATTTGCCAGATTTTTAATATACCCCACTGTCGCACTTCTCTGGGGCAAAAGTCCTTTGCCTACTGTGCCCCACTATGGATGAACTCACTGCACCATAACATCACTTCAGCATCCACCTTGGGATCCTTCAAGGTTAAACTTAAGCAACAGCTAGTTGCTGATGCCAGTTGTGACTGCTTTCAATAACCTTCCTTCTTGTGACCAGTATTGTTAATTTTATTACTCAGGGAACTCAACATGTGACAGGACCAAGTGTTAGACAAGGGATGAATGAATGATTTATGAACAAAAAAAAGTAAAGAATACAGTATCAGCAGGAGGCAGTAGCCAGAAAATAGATATAGATTAGTTAAGTTACATAAGAGACAAGTTTAAGATTCAAAAGAAAAGGCTCACTAAAATCCCTTATAGAGAACTGAGAAAACAACACCTCATATCAGAAAATGTGCTTATCACGAAACAAAATAATATTACAGAAAGTGCTATTCTTCCTGAGAACTTTAGTTTTAATAATGGACATACCTTCAGAAACTTTGTGATAGTACATTTAATATTCACGATTATAATGAACAATATTAACAGGAGGTTATATTAAATGACACATTCAGCATCGAGGTAGGAGTGGGGAAACTCAAGGTTGATCAGTGTCAGTCACACCTCAAACATATAGCTCCTCAACAGGACTAAAAACTGAACTTATATTCACTTATTTACTAACAATGTGATGGACATGTAGAGGCTGTGACAACTACTAAAATGTTATATAGACATACTATACATGATGAACTTTGTATGATCAGCTGATGAGGGAATGACAGAGGCACACAGTTCAGTAACAGTTCGTGCATTTCCTGACAATAAAATTAAAAACCAAATTGGTGCACATACTCATATCTAAACATTGTGTTCCACAGTGAAGAGCTTTTAATTATAGCTGTACAATATACATTTTTTTCACAGTCACTACCAAAATAAAACCATTTCCTGCAGCGCTGGTAGTGCAGTATACAGACCCACATAACAGTCACAAGAAATTAGAGTGTTGAAATGGAAGATGTGAGATGGCAGTTGTAACCAAAAAACAAACATTAATATTTATTGAAACATTTGGTTGTGAATTTCATTCAAGCAGCAACTGTGTTAAAACATCCCAAGTCAAATCACAACACTTTCTGAGAATGTCATGAGGGTGAAACAGGGCTGCAATGGAAAACGCTGAACTTGTATTGCACCAGTATTGATGGCTGAAACAAAAATGATGTGTACAAGCTCAGCATCTGCAAAGCAGCCTGCCTGTATATCGTGGTCCCACCCACCAGACAGCACCAACAATGGACCACAACAAAATGGTGACTAAGGTATTCATTATTCAATTTTATCCAAATAAAGCCACACATTCAGTCATAGTGGACAATTTCTGATCACATTTAACCACTACAAAGTAGAAGCAAGTGCCTGCAGTTGATCTTTAAAGATGACATCCTGGTCTAGACAGAACTCCAAGATAGTTAAGGGAGCCAACCATCTCGATGTATGTTCCATTGAGAAGGGAGAGGGTTGGCAGGTTATCCCTTTGTGGGCCTAAGCTCTTCGGTCCAAAGAAAATGGCCTTGCCTTTTTTACTAGTAAGAATCAACTTGCTTGCTAAAAGACAGTTCTCTAATTAGTGTAAATCTGAATAAACATCTTATTACCTTTAGTGCTATTATTAGAGCTGTGTTATAGTGCTGCGTCATCAGCATAAAGTAATAGTTTTGTCCCACCACAGTTTGATAACATTTCATTGATATAAAGAGAGACAGTGGACCCAGTATAGATGCTTGGAGGACTTCATCCCTGATTGGATGCCTATCGGACAGATCTCCTTCCATTTTACAATCTGAGACCTGTTTGACATGTAGTCTGTGAACCACCTTGAAGATAAATTATCTAGTTCAAGGAAGTTTAGTTTGGTAAGCAGTATCTGGTGATCCACAATGTCAAAGGCCTTGGTTCAGTCAATAAATACTGCTCCTGTCATCACCCTATTAGTCCCATCCAGGATATCTGTGACCAGTCGGACAAGGGCAGTATCTGTACCAAGGTTTTTATGAAAGTCATGCAAGAATGGAGTAATCAAGTTATGCTGCTCCAAATAATCGATGATTTGGTTGTAAACTAACCTCTCTAGTATCCATACTCAAAAAGAATATGCCCTAGGTATGTGGTGCTCCAAAGCTTGTGACTAGAGACTGCAGTTCTGAAGGAAATCTGGGCACTCACATTGCATCTATAGCTGGACTCAAAAGTTTTAAGCAAGTGTTGCTTCATTTATTTAGAAAATAAAAAAGGTAACAGATACACATTATTTTCTGCTTCCTTTGTTGTTTTCTAAATAAATGAAGTAACACTTGTTTAAAACTTCTGAGTCCAGCTGTATTTGACTTGTGAGTGCCCCGATTTCCTTCAGAACTGTAACCTGTCTAGTAATTTGCTTAGAGTGCAAAGGATAGAGATTGGTGGGTAATTTGCTACTTGTTTTTTTGCACCCCTCTTCTGTACTGGGGATATGAATGCCACTTTCTACACAGAGGTGACTACCCCTTCCTGTATGGACATATTAAAGAGTAGCTTGATGGGATAAGCAATTACTGGGGCCCCAGACTGAGCAGCCTGAGGGTCAAGCTTACCATATCCTGCAGAGCTTTGTTTTAATTTGAACAGGAGTGTCAGTACTTCATTCTTTGTAACAAGCTTGAAATGGAAATTGCGGTTTTAGAGGTGAGCGGCAGTGAGGTCAGGAGACGTTGAAGACGGCTGTGAAAGATTCTTATAAATATCAAGGTTAGTGAAGAAAGTGTTAAAAATTTAGTGCTTCATCAATAGATATGAGCATTCAAATTTGGTTCTAGTCAACTACAATTAATGAGTGAAGGAAGGAAGACAGGTTAAAGCTGGAAAAGTCCCTTGCCCAGAAGGTTCTTGAAGGGGTTCTGGAAATTATTCTTCCAAATACTGAAAATAGGGGCATTATCTCTTACAGAGTGAGCAAATGTGCCCACAGCAGAGAAGTTTAAGGGTTTTGAGGCAAGGAGCCATGCCCACAGCAGAAATTAAGGACTTTGAAGCAAGGAATGAATCGAGAATAGTGTGATTACCGGTATTCAGGTTCTGCCTGATGGGGATGCTTATGAGCTGAGTAAGTTGTGCTCTCTGGAGGGCATTCTTAAGTACTCCTAGAACATCCTGGTACCAATGTATGTTAAAACTCTATAGTATATTTTCACCACCAGGGTTCAACTAGGGCTTCCATCAGCAGTTTGAGGGCCTTAAATGCCACTTGAGATTATAAGGCAGCCTATCTGCAACAATGTAGCCCCTCCTAAAGTAAGATGGATGAAGATGGCTTTGTAGACCTCTTTTAATAGTCCAGGGTGGGAATTAGGAGGCCATCAGGAGGATTTTAGGTAAATAAGGACACCTCCTCCTTTTCTTAAAAGTTCTGTCTTGCCTAAAGGTAGCGAACCCATGGAATTCAATTTAATGGAATTGGATGTTCAGTTTGAGCCAAGTTTCTGTGATTGCTATCACATCTTGGGAGTATAATTGAATCCAGCCTTCTAGGTCCAGTAGCTTGGTGCTAATGCTATTTAGAGCAATTTTAGACCATGGGAGTTATGCCACATACTGTAGCATGTGAAGGGGAACCAACTTTTATATTGCCTGTGTGGCCCCAAATTGAGCTCAATATCACCAAGCCAATAGCTTGGGTAAAGACTTGTGCTGATTTAGGAGTGACTCAGTGTGGGAGGTAGAGCAACAGTTTCACATTCATTTCTATAGTAGCTTAGTTTTTTTTTTCCTCCAATGCCCCCCAAGCAACCACTCCTTGGACTACCAAGGGCCTCCTACACTGCCAGGTCCATCCCTCTCCGACATCCAATCAATCAATAAATCAATCAAGATTTATTTATAAAAGGTACCTTTCCACAGTTCAAGGTGCCTGTACACACAAACCTGTCAAATAAAATCACAGATTATAAATATATAAAACCATAAGTTATCTCAATAAACCAAATATTATTAAAATGATGGCAACATTATGCTTGATCGCAAAATGCTAGACCAAAGAGGTAGGTCTTCAGTTCAGTTTTAAAACTTTGGATGGTCAGGCATTCTCTTAACCAATGAGGTGGATTATTCCACAAGGTATGGGCCACTAATGCAAATCAGCAGGCCCCAGATGTTTGTAAATGCACCCTGGGAATCTCTAGCAATCCCTTGTGAGTAGATCGGACAGACTGGAAGGGGTGGTAGGGAGAAAGGAGATCTTGCAGGTAGCAGGGTCCCTGGTCATGTAGGGCTTTATAGGTCAGTAAACTGACCTTGAGGTGAATACACCACTGCACTGGCAGCCAGTGCAGTTCAGAAACACAGGTATAATATGACTGGTCCTAGAATACCAGTCAAAACCTGGCAGCACACATTCTGCACCAGCTGCAGGTGGTGTATATCAACCCTGGTAACACTAGGTATAGGGCATTGATGTAGTCAAGGTGAGTGGTCATGAAGGCATGGAACAACATTGAAAGATCCTCAGGAGGATCAGGTGTTTCAACTGGGTGATATTCCTCAGATGGAAAAAAGAGGTCTTGACAATGGTTGACACCTGTGATTTCAGGGTCAAACCATCATCAAAATAACACCCATGTTCCATACCCGATCTGCAGTGATAAGCTGGACACCCTCAAGCCGAAGGCACAAGGATTGTCTGTCTGACACATCCACCTATGGCAATGTGCAGAATCAACACCTCAGTCTTGTCCAGATTCAACTTTAAACAACTAACACTCATCTAGTCTTGGTTCTCAGATAGGCAGCTGTTAAGCACGAGAGAATATCTCCCTGCTTGGGCATGAAGGGCATGTACAGTTGAGTCTCATCTGCATAGCTGTGAAAACTCAAACCTGTACTCTAATAATGTCTCCCAATGGCAAGCATGTACATGGAACAACAGGGTGCCAAAATGGAGTTCTGTGGTACCCAGCAGGATAGTGGGAACAGGTCAGGAGAATAAACTCCAGAGACCACTCTCCATGTTCTATCCATGAGGAACAATTGAAAACCATCTGAGGACAGTACCAGACAGTCCACAGATGAACCACAGGCACTCCAATAGCATACTATAGTCCACCATGTCAAATGCCACTGACAGATCAAGGAGGACTAAGATGGAACAAGTCCTCTGATCTCTTGATGTTAAGAGATCATTAAGCACCCAAACAAGGGCCGTCCCAGTGCTATGCCTCTTCCTAAATCTGGACTGGAGAATGTCATAGACATTGTGGGTGGATAAATGATCATCTAGCTGCAGCGCAACCACCTTCTCAGTAACCTTCCCAACAAAGGGAAGGTTAGAGATAGGTCGGTTCTTAGCGAGACAGTCTAGGTCAAGAGACTGTTATTTTCAGGAGCGGTCATACAACCACCTCCTTAAGAGGATCAGGAAAGGCCCCCCCTCTTCAAAGACCTCCAGACTATATCAGCCAGGACCAGGATGATTTCATCAACGCAACCCACAAGGAGATGAGTTGGGTCCAGACTACAGTTGGTTGACCTCCGATCCTAGCTGATCCTCACGATGTCCATGATGTCCAGCTGGCCAAAGTCAGACCAGACTAACTGGGCATTCACAACCTCTCACTGATCTCCGCAATCCCCATAGAAGGGGCCAGATGGATTCCAGGCCTGATGGTGGCAATCTTATCCATGAAAAATTGAGAAAACCCATCACATCTTTTTTGTGACAAGGCTCCACCTGACTGCAGACAGAATGGAATGCACAATCTGTCTACAGTCTGGAAGAGCTGAGCTGGTTAATTGTGCATGGAGGAAATCTCACTGGACAGAAATTCTGCCTTCTTATGGATGGTTGTCGATTGATAGACAACATAATGGTCCATCAATCTAAGTCTGTCAACATCCAGATTGGATTTCCACCAGACCCTCTCCAGTCTTTGACCAGTTCTCTTCAGCTCCTTCAAGGTCCCATCAAACCAAGGAGATCCTGGGTGATCGAACACAAACAGGAACAATAGAGTCCAGGGCATCCAACACCACCTTATTATAGGCAATACAAGATCATCTGGACCCAGGCTTTCACTCAGCAAGCTCGATAGGTCTAGCACTGCCATTAGGCCCTGTGGGGTCATGCCCTCAAAGGACAGTACTGGACCATCTCCGTAGGAGCAGGCATATTGGGGGATCTGCGAAACTGAACCCTATGGTGTGATGGTCAGACCAACCGACAGGTTCCACCACCAGATCAGTGATCTCCATCCCAGAGGATCACCAGATCCAATGAGTGACCACCAATGTGAGACATGGAGGAAATAACCTGTGTGAAGCCCAGCAAAAACATAAGCTGGAGGAGATCTTGACCAAAATGTGAGAGTTCATCATTGATTGAGGCATCTAAATCCCCAGAATGAACAATCTGGGGATCCCTCGTCGATGATGAAGTCTGCAATCTCCTGCAGAAATTCTTTTCCCATCACCAGGTGGATGGTAGATAAGCAGAATCCTCACCCCACACCTGTGCCCACAAACACTCAAAGGAGCTGGGACCCCACTGGTAGATCCACAAGGTCCAGTTCTGTTTTAAAACAAATGTCTTGCAATTCTCGCCCCTACAATCTGTCCTCAGGCGGTATATCACCGAAAGTACCCGCTGAACCTCAGAAGCCAATATTGGGCCTGCGCTCATCCAGCCAGGTCTCAGTGATGCACTCCAGGTCAGATAAACCAACAAAATCTGCAATTATAGCAGTCTTGTTTTAATAGACCTGGCATTGCAAAACACTACCCGAGTCAGATGAACTGACGGGGAAGACTGCTTTACCTGCCTGCATAACACAAAGCCCTTGGGTAGGAGAATCAGACAGGAAGGACCCCATCATGGTCCAGTTTCTCCCCAGGGTGTCTCTGTGTCCCCAGCCCCTGAATTCAGATGCTCCTTTCCGCCCCCCCCCACCAGCTTGAGACCCCACCTCTTCCTACGCCTCCTGACTATCCCTAAAGCGCCATATCAAATATACATTGCAGATCGCAGAGCTGGACAGTCAAAAGGAAAGAGGTACCAAAGTCTGGAGGGGGATTATTGCCTGACCATCTTTTTAACCCTCCCAACACATCACAGACAGCAGCAGTCAGTCACTAACAACCAAGCACAATATCCACCACACAAACAACCACATCCAACCAAACACTCACACCTAGCAAACTGTTCTCACAACAAAGTAACAGTAAACACTCTCCCAACCCCAAACAACACAGTAAATAATAAAAATAAATATTACAGGATATGTAGGTGATTACCGAAAAAGAGGTCACAAAACTCTCAACAGTGGATATTAGTGATCAACTGAAGAGCTCCACCTCTCCAGTAAAAACTGCCTCCTGGCACAATCTCCCACATAGACCAAGAACAGATTAACTAATTTACCGGGTAACATAGTTTAAAACGGTCACTCTCACTGCCCACCAAGTCAGGTAATAGAAGGAGAAAAGAGAGTCTGACCATCCATCAAGTAAAGAAACAAGGTCCAGGAATAAATCCTCTCCTGGTTCTGAAGGGTTCTCTCCAAGGACCAACCACACCCCAGTCCATCCAGGGAATCCTCCCACTACAGGAGCACTGGAACAATTCTGCCATTCCCCAAGAGGTCACCACTCTAAAAGCCACAGGCCGCCACTGGTCTCAGCAGAGAGCAGGCACTCCCGACCATCCCCAGTCCCAAGGATCCACAGAGCACCGGGCAGCACAGCACACTCTCCAGCAGCACAGGGCCCAGACTCCCAGACAGCCGTGATACCCAATGATTTCTCCCCAGGTTCAGACCAATTCCAACTCCAGTCCCGTTGGGAAATCTGGTAAGAACATTGAGCCCAAAATCTTGAAGACCCACACACTCCTTCATTCCTCCACCAAAACAAATGGGCAAAGAGAATCTGGTCCTGGTTCCAAAATTAAGCACTGCTACCAATGGATTCTCCACACCACTGTACTGCCAGGATCCTCAGACAACTCACTCACTCCAGGGAAGGCTCCAGCATCCAAAAAGCAGCACCAAATTCCCACAGTTCTTCAGACTGTCCAATACAGCTCTCCTCGCCTCTAATCAGCCACAATACAGCAGCTAGGTATGGGAATGCAAATAGCATTCACAATCACCACAAAAGTTAAAATAGAAACTCTATCCATTATCCACCATCTGCTGTGTCCCAGTTGTCCTGGATGTAATGCTTCTGGGGGCTCTCCTGGGGCCCACAGGAGGAGAAGCAGCTCCATTACCTGTCTGGGCACACAGCAGAGGATCAGCTCTGGCCACACTAGGGCTTTATGGTGTGGGGGGCGAGGTGGCCATCAGCAGGTTGGTTGGGCAGGGCTTTTTTCACTTTTCTCACACCTACAGCCCAGTCTTCACACACACACAGCAGTCTCCTGCCCTGACATACAGGCAGCATGTGGTCACCCACCCTATATCATGAGTCACACTGGGAGCGGTGGAGAAAAAGGGTAGAAGGGATGAGGCTAAATAGGTGGAAAATGCAGGGACAGTCAGTTAATATGATTTTGGGGTGGGAGACAGGCTTTTTGCTGCAGCTTAAGTCTCATCCCCATTAGAATTGCATTGGTTGAACACTCATGATATCAGCGGTTTTTTTTTTTCCTAACCAGGCAGAGCCCACTAGGCACATGTGCCTGTTTTCGAGAGATGACCCCGGTAGTATTGAGAGGTTAAGTGACTTGCTTAGAGTGCCACAGTATGCAAGTAGAAGTTGTGGGGAATCAAACCAAGGCCTTCTGGATGTAGCAAGCTTATTTACAACTTGTTGCTCTAAGCTGTGGTCTATACTGCCAGCCCGAGTTCTGAAAGGTTCTAAAGCATAATAGCATTGATCTGACATCAGATCACTCCTATTACAAATTAGAACCTTAGAAACAGCAGTGTATCGGCCCACTGGTGAGCGGTAGTGCAACCACTTGTGACGCCAGTGACCAGGGTTCTGGAGTGAGCTCTGGGAGCTATAGGGCCGGCTGAGGGAGGAGGCTTGAGCATCCCAGGGACTGCTCACCTTCTCTGGGGGGAGAGGGGATCTAGGGCTTGGCACTTTGCTGACCTTGGGCAGAAGCCTGATGAATAGCAAGCCCAGACGTTAGAGAGGGACCTACATGATGGACATCAGTGCTCTGCACCTTGATGTCAGGGTGCACATCACACATGAACAGGGAAAAACACCTGCAACACTCCTAGGTAGATGGAGTGGCAGGCCCTGATCCCCAATGCCCCTACCTGCCCTGGTGACCAGCATCCTGTCGAAACTCAGGAACTTGTGGTGCAAGCCCCCTCCCCAATTTTTCCCACTGGAGGGGCAAACCATGGCTACATGGAGGATGGACCGCCCTAGGCTACAGGTAGGAGTCGGGGACTAGAAAGGCCACAGGCAACTCCTGAAAGGAGTGGAGTGCTGTGGGAGGGAGGAGTAGAAATAGAAAGTAAGAAAAAAAAAGAAACAGCAGTGCATGCAGCAGCTGACAAACTGCGGCAAGGAAATCCCAACCGTGATTGCTGCTGTTAGAGAAGGAAAGTGCTCTGTGATGGGCAGAATGGCAGGTGTACATTAAAAAAATATACTTACATGAAGTCAGTATGCAGTTTCAAAATGATGGTTTCTTTCTTTTTTTGGTTAATATCTAAATAAATAAAATGTTTTTAAGTTTGATCTGTGAGAAGAACTGGGCCAACATGGTATTAATGGGAACCACACAACATGAATGGCGCAACTGAAGCTTCCTATTGGAGGTCTCCTGACTACCGATGGTCTGCTAGTTTACTGCTGCTACACGCATGCATGCTTGCCATGCTACAAAATTAGTGACCAACTGACATAACACTAAGGAGGCCATGACAGTGAGTGTAATTTATAAAACTGCTCTAGTTTTTGATTAGACTGAAACCATATATTACAAAAAATCATGTACCGCGATCCATATGTTTCGGTGCCTGTAACACCACCTCAGGTTTCATAACATCAGATACCTCTCGAGCTTCGCTTTCAAAGTGTATGATGTCATGAGAACCCCTCTGTCTTACAGCACCCACAACATATGGATTACCGTACACTATTCTGTTTGTCATTTTGACCAGGAAAAGCATACTAAGCTATGATAGCTTTCTTTCCAGGTGACTAATGTTCTTTGGCTTGGGTTGCATATATCTGTTTATATGTTCACCCTTATATTTGTGCAAAGCAAACATATTAGTATGATAATGGGTTTTGAGAGGTGTGTCACTGTCAGTCCAGTGCAGAGCAGCCCACAAGAGGCTCGACAGTGACAGAACAATCATCAGCGAAGCTGATGATGACACTGTTCCAGTCTTGCTGAGCAGAAACTTCATGTAGTTCAAGGAAAAGAGACACCCAACTTATAGGGCAGCTCTTTCCTTTGATCTACATAATGCCACCCCAGAAGCAGAGCTGATCAGTGTCATGATCAGCCTGATGTAGTCCCCCCCACACATATTGATTTATTTATTGCATTACAACACATTTGAGCTAGATGCTGTTTTACAAAGGTTCCACTTCAGAAAATGACAAGCAGTTAACACATCAAAACTGACAGAAAACACTTGATGAACAGTGAATTACATACATTAGAACATGGCTACAAATATAAGGTTCATATAATAAAAATAATAGCAGTCTTAGGACATCCAGGAGATAACTTTGTCTGTAATAAAGAAGTGGGATAGGAAAGGGGGGTGTGAAGTGTGTGGGGTGGAACTAAGGGGAAGAAAGTAGGCAGGGAGGTGAATTGGGGTGGGTACAAAGGGGGGAGAATACCAGGGTGGCTGAGGGTAAGGAATAAAGAGAAGATGGAGGAGGTGTGTGTGGAGAAAGAAGCAAAAGAAGAAAGGAAAAGGGTAGAGAAAGGGGGGTACCTGGTGTTAGTAGGAGGTGGATACAGATAGAACAGGTTGGGGGGATAGTCAAAGTTATAACAGGTGAAAGGGAAGGGGAGTGAGGAGGTGTACATGGGGTGAAGATAATATGATTGGAAGCAAGACAATTTAGGGAGGCAGTCACAGTTACTTACAGCAGTGAGGTGCTGACAGAGTCTGTGCTTAAAAGGGCTGAGGTTTGTCTCATCAAGGATGATTGAGGGAGGTCGTTGAGCCAACTGGGTGCCCTGTACATAAATGATTGTGTCTGAGAGGTGAGGCAGAAAGGGACTTGGTTGGCCTGTTTGACATGCCACAAGTGCAATGTGGATTGGGAGCATGGGTGAGAAGTTTCTGGATGGTTAGGGGGATATGGCCAAGGCAGATGTTTTGGCAAATTAACAGGTCTGATAAGTAACCCTACCCTTTGCAGTGCAGCCAGCTTGTCTGAGCATACAGGTTGCAAGTATGGTGTGTCTATGGGCTCCAGTAACTACCCTGCAGGACTTACTTAGTACAATATTGATTCTTTTGAGAGATATATGGAAAGAATCAAACTAGTGACAGCTAGCTGGTGGTTCCATGTTATGATAGTGATCAAAAACAGCGATTGATACCACAGCAATGTATATAGATGAAAAGCATTTCAGCAATGTACAAACTAAAGTGACCTGACTTCTGGCCACTGCAAGTGTTAATGTCGGGGGATACTCCGACCCCCTGTGAGAGGCTTTACCCCACACACCCCAGAATTAAGATTGTTAAACTGGGGGTGCTATGTCCAGGAGGGGTGAAACACGGACAGAAAAATAAAGAGCTGAAAACAGTGGCAAAACAAATTCCCAAGCAGGTCCTGAACCCAGTGCCTGCTGCACCGTACCAGCCACCTTTACTGCCACACCACAGGGCTAGCTTGGCTGCAGCAGGATCCCCTACTCATTCAAACTCTGCCTCCTATCCCTCCCCTCTACCTCCCTATCCCTTTCTTCTGGTCATTCTCATCGCTGTGGGATCGCTACCCCTAGCAGGGTAGCTGTTGATGGTAGCGATATAAATGAGTCACTTTTTCTGCAGTCACTCATTTATTATCACTATCATCACTGGCTGCCCTAGCAGGTATGCATCTAAGGTCATACAGTTGTTATGTGAGGTCCCTGCACTCTGATTGGTACCTCCACGGGTACACCATAGACAGCTAGCACTTAGGTATATGTTATACTAACATACAGGGCTAAGGACATCTACCGTATAAGAGCAGATGTCAGGATATCTATGCATATTATGGCTATACACTTTACTTTCTAATATATACATGTATTTCTTGCTTACAAGATGTTAGGACATCTGTGTCCTTATAACAATTATGATATATATGGGTCAGCATTGCCATCTTCTGATGATTTGTATTACTACACGGTTATGTACAAACTGTACCTCTTTGTTTCTACAAAGTGATGACTACTGCAAAATTGTATAATGTTATCTTGAACTGAGGAGCCACATCTAATTTAGCCAATAGGGCTCATCTCTGTAACTAGAAATGTTTCTATCTTACAGTAACCATGGTAATTATCATGGTATATAACGAAGACATTCGTCTTCTACCTTAGAGACCCCATCAAACATGGAGATTCCTCGAGTTACAGGAATGTAGCATTGGCTCCCAGTTCTATTAGTAAGAACTGCTTAGGGCAACTGTGATTTTCCTTTTGGTAGTAATAAACAAGTTTATTACTCTTATGCAATGCATCTGTGATTCCTTGCATGCCCATTATTGCCAAGAACCTGAGAGTGGAGGTTTAGACCTCCTAACAATTGGTGACCATGGCAGGCAATATTTCAGAGTTGCAAAAGTTTTACTCATTGCTACAACTTTCCCCTTGTCAATGGGGACAGAAGGTGTGCATTTCCATCACGTCTTCCATTTTCACCCACTTTGTAATAACTTGAAGTCTGGCTGCTTACTGGGTGTGGTAGATGCTGACTCACCTTTTCCCATGGCAGTTTTGGATTGCAAGCTTACAAGTGCACAGTAGCCAGGTTGTGAACAAGTACACCTGTTGTGGATCAATACACAGCATGGCCTTTTCACAGTTTGATTTTCGTTACCTCCACACAATGGCCACCGTATCAAATATCTAGCAGTGACCTGAGACTCGATGTCTCAAACTTCCTTGCCTCCCATGGTGGATGGGCTGACTTCTCATGGATGCAAGTCAATCCAAAACCCCATACTGGGGATTTCAATTCAGTACTCAGAGACGAGACAAGCAGCCAGAAGGCGAGAAGCTAAAGGGCTGTTAGTCATGGCTCTCTATGCTGCTGTAGAAGCCTCCGAAGAGAGGTTTCAAACCCTTGAACTGCAAATGTCATCTCTTAAGCAGGAGATGGGGTTGCAGGAAACAGAATGTGTAAAACATGAGCAGGATTTGGAGACTGAACTCCAGACCCTGCGGAATGAAAAGGATTATCTTTTGCATCATTCTGTTAGAGAAAATGAGCAGGAAGTTTGTTGAAGCAGGAGTGTGAAAGTTTGAGACAGGATAAGGGGCAGGCTTTGTAAATGTATGACTTGTTAAGTAGAATGAATGAACAGATGTGTGAGAATTTGGGAGAGTTACAGGACAAGATAAACCAGGTTCATAATGACTTAGGAGTAGTTACTAGGGACAATCATGAACAGTGTTACAGAAGCAGATGCAGGATGAAGTGGATCAGAATGTTGCCCGAGTGAGTCATGATGAATGTGAATTTAAAATGGCGAAACTGCACCCTCAGCAAGAATTACTGGCTGGTCACATCAAGGCAATGGGAGACATAGCACCTTCCTTGTCAATGTCATCTGAAGGGGAGGAGGAGTCAGATGATGACATCTCTCAATACAATGCCCAGTCACATCCCAACTATGGGCCAGATACCCCACCCTGCCATCCACAACATAGCGGACCCCTCATACATCACCCTATGTCCCTACATCATCAACAGCATAATGCATATCATGGGCGATGCCAACATGGTGACCCCCATGATGGGTGGAGAGCAGACCTTGGCCTAGGCCTAGTCCCGATGGAACCACCGATCACCATTATTTCTGTGGACAATAGGGAAGTGATAGAGAAAATGATTGATGATGCCTTAGAAGCAAACTGACTCTCCAAATGCAGATTAAGCAACTGCTACAGGAGACTGCTACTCAGGAAGGAATGGTCTGGACTGTGACTGAAGCCACAGGTCAGGCAGCCCTCCAGAGACACCGAGACAATCTACCTCTGAATGATTGTTCCAGCAATCCCCTACAAATGGCCTATTCTGTTCAGCAGATAGCTGACAGCATTGGTTAGGTGAGCCCCTGACAACCCTAGCTGCCACTTGGAAAAGGTGCGTGCTAAATGTGAAATGCTTAGTCTCGCGCAGACTACCAGGTCCAGATCCTACGCTAGACCATCGATTCTGGCCTGTGGGCAAACTCCTATTGCTGTCTATCAGGATGGCCATGCCATCTTTGATGAAGAGGCATCTGAACTCATTTCTACGCACAATCCAGGTGTAGTAGGGTGATGCTCACATACCCTGTGAAACAGAATGAGAAAGAAAGTCCAGCGACTTTACACAGAGGCTCTGGATGGCCTACCAAGCAGGAAGCAACTTGCAGGAGTAGCTGCAGATGTGGGCTCACTGAATATAAGAACCTGTTCCTTAGAACACGATCCGTGTAGTAAAAGAAAAGGTAGAGCCAACTACCCATCCCACCATGGAGAGATCTGCTGATATTCTTCAGAAAACAAAGAGTTTATCAACTCTACATCCATGATACAGGCTCCAGTTCCAAGAAGGTAGCTGCCGTGGAAGCCATTCTGGGGCCACACACTACATGGTGGAGGGCAGGCCCAAGAGAAACAATCCCACCCTACAGACAACCAACACCCACAGCAGGTCCAACAACAACAATCCTGGGGTAGGAACCAGAACCACCACAAGAACAAGAACCATAAGAATAACAAGGGTAAACAACAAAGATCAGGCCCTTCATATAGGTGAATAGCTGATGAAAAATGGAAATTCCAAGATCTTCTCAGGCAATCGCTCCGTAGAGATGCTATCCCCATTCAGGCACTTGCAGCAATACAACGGGAAGAGCGAGGCCTAACAGGCCATGGAATACCAGAAGTTCAGACTTCAGGCCCCTATAGGCCTGAACTCATAAGCGGCTCCCTATATTACATCAGTATAGCATGGCGAGATGGTTCAAAGGAACCAGGCTCAGACCCTCTTTCGAGGGCTCTGCATGCTTCCACTGGAACAGATTGACAATTACAGGTCCCAGTCTGGATTGTAAACAAGCTGGTCTTGGATACAAACAAGGCCCTGTACAGAGGCTGGGTTTTGGGGGTGCTACTGACAAGTATTGCTGGATACAGGCATGGGTTTATCTGTATTACAGGATGACAACTCAGACACTTCCACCCTGGTCCACCAGACGGAGAACCTATATATCTGGGGTGGATGGAACTAGGGTATCTGCATACTGCTTCTACCACTACCTGTGACACTGGGACACCTGAAGGCCTACCATACCTTTCAGTTTATGGTACTGTGATCATCCTAGTATAATCAGAATTTACTTTTTGCACCACAAGGCTGTGTAGTAGACTTAGCTAACATGCTTGATACAAATCCAGGGACAGTATCACCCCATTATGATCCTGATTCGCATGTGATTGCAACAATTCCATGAACAATAAGAGTATGACATCATAGATTTGTTTAAGAACCATAGAGCTTTTCTCAAAGCCCATTAGGTGGTATGTGTCATACTACTAACACATCACTGTTTTATAGTACACTGTTACTTGATAGCTCAGCAGCTTTTCAGATTTGTAACTGAACCCTATTGCTGGGGCATACACCACTGGAGCATGGAGGCAATTTTAGGAGAAACCCAATCGTAGATGATCAAAGTCACAAAAGAGGTACACGTGGCACATCCAACGTCACTGATGCCACAGGTACCCTCACTTGCGTCTTGGTATTTTCTAATGTCTATATGGAATAAGCAGACATTGCCATGATCAAAGCACATTCACAAAAGTTTGAAACTGGTATGATCAATGACATCATACCCCATTATTGCATGGTGTGGATGGCGTTGTCAGGAAGAAAGATACATGGTATACAATGTGTATGACATTGCTAAGGCATTTACAGACTCTAAAGATAAGGTTAATGCACTAATTGCACAAAACAACAAAGAAGCAATAAACAATACATTGCCTATGAAATTTTATGCTCAGCCTATGGATCTTACATTATCACTACCATCAACAATCTCTTCTGTGATCTAGAATCTGGAAGAATCCCAGATATCATACATGACAGACATATCTCTAAATGGTATTGTCCTCATTGCAAATCCCCTAACTGTGTTGCCATATGTATGCTGCAGTCTCTGACTATTCCTATCTCTACTGCTAGGAATTTGGGTTTTGTGACCTGACTTCCAAATACTGGTCCTTACTTTATTTCTAAAAAATGTTCTATTAAGGATACTATGTTTGTGTCCTTTACTGTTTCTTTAGCATGTTTTGACCCTGCTACAGCTTCTATTTGATAAACTAACAACTGCACACTCCATTGGCCACTTTGATGATGGCATCTACAGAGAACACCTCAACTTGCCTTCTACTATTTTCATCCTCTTCTGGATGCATGAGTTTAACCACATGGACTGCTGTGTGAAGAAGGCTATATTTATTTGTATTGATATGACATATTTGATGTTATTAAACCTGTATGTGGATATTCCCCAGACAGTATTGATTGGTCCATTTAGAGTCCGATGACATCACCACTAATGGCTGCGCGAATGCTAAGACTCAACATCTTACTTCAGACAGATTCCAAGTTAAAACAGTCCTACCAGAGGAGGTTCATCACTGTCAACACTGATTTCCAAACACTTATACTTGCCCAGCACAGCTGCGAAATGGAGACTACCTACAGTAAAGATGCATTATAATTCAGATGATGGATATTGTGTAGTTACAAACTACAGGACTTTCATGTAATGTTCCCAAACATGTTCTATCGTGGTTCTAACTTATATTTCATCCCCATCAGAAGCGGTTATTGGGCACAGATGTTCTTCCCCTGTCCCCATTATAGAACCTGATATTATTGATGGTAATCTGACTAGCTGCTTAATCTTTCAAGAGTATTTACCTTACTTTAATATACATATTGATCCTTTAACTTTGATATTACTGACGCGGCTGGAGGGCTGGCGGGGGAGAGAGATCGAGCATCAAGGGGCTGCTCTCCTGCTCTGGGTAGATGGGATGCAAGTCCTGCTGCAATACCACCACCTGCGTGACCACGAGTAGAGGTGCAGCAAGCCAGCATACAAGGGAGGTTGATGTCTGCTGGAGCTGGAGTGTTAGCACATTGAGACATCGTCACTCCTTGGCCCCCTAACTGAAGAGACATCGAGGGGGTTTGGGACCAGAGGAAAAGTGGAAAGAACCCTGCACTGGGCTCCTGTAGATGGGACCCGGCTGTCCAGAGAGAACCCTTAACCAGGCTCCACAGATGGGGCTCATAAGGCCTTCCAACAAAGTCTCTAGGTGTGAGAGAGGGACTAAGTGGGGTCCCTCCTCCCTGCTAGGGGTAAACTGTGGCAGGATGGGAAGGCTAATAGCACCTGGAGGGAGGTACCTGGGGCCAGACTATGAGGAACTCTACAGCATAGGAGATCCCGAAGAAAGGAATCCAGCGCAGCGAGGAAGGGGGCATAAAGAGAAAGTTAAAAAAAAAACTATGATAGAAGACTACTGGGTTCATCATTTTCCGGCCCCCTGAAGCTATGTCCAAATATAGTATCCTCTTTTATGGGGTTAGGGTGACTCCTCCGAATACACTGAAAAAGCAACTGAATATGTGTGTTTCAATTCTTTGGGAGGGATACATAACTGAGATCGATCATACAAACTTGCTAGCAGATACAGCCATGTGATCTATCTGGTTGCTCAAGTATGCAACACTTCAGCCCATTAGACTGCAGCTGCCTCCATTAACTCTTCCCTCCTCCTGACTACCCGCCCGGTATGTAATTTCCCTTGAATTTGTCCCATCCCTCTTGAAGCTCCTACAGTCTGCTACTGTCATACGAGTTGCTCAAACAGTGCATTCCACCCTTACCACTCTTTCAGTGAAGCAGCTCCTCCTTTCCTCCTGAATCTGCCTCATTAATGTCAGAGCCCTCTGGTATTCTTTCTATTCTGAGAGTGTACCACCGTGGAAGCTTCACTCTGTTCATCTCCTTCAGGTACTTGAAGGTCTTGATCATGTCCCCCCTCTCTCTCTCTCTCTCTGTTCTATCCTCCAGGATATATATGCTGAGCTCTTTTAATCTTTCCTTGTCAGTTCCATCCCCCAACCCCTGGATCATCTTTGTTGCTGATCGCTACACTGCCTCCAGTAGTTTGACAACCCTTTTCAAGTATGGGCACCAGAACTGCACACAGTACTCCAAGTGTGGCCTCACCAGGGATCTGCACAGGGGCAATATGACTTCTCTACACCTGGATGTAATCCCCCTTGCTATGCACCCTAGCATCCCGTTAGTCTTAGCCGCTGCCTTCCTACACTGGGCCAAGTGGTTTAATTCCCCAGTCAGCAGCACCCCAAGATCCTTCTCTCATTGGATGTGAACAGTTTGATACCAGCCATCCAGTAGCTGTATCCTGGGTTTTTGGCTCAGAATGCATCACCTTGCATCTGGCATTGAACTTAAGCTGCCAGGTGTGTGACCACTCCTCAAGTCTTGCCAGGTCCTACTACAGTAATTTGCCACTCTCCTCCCCATCCACCTCAGCACAGATCTTGGTGTCATCAGCGAGAGGCTGATCTTATTCTTGATCCCAACTGCTATGTCTGCAATGAAAATGCTCAAACAGGACTGGTCCCAGTACTGTACTGATACCTGTTGGATATTACTTGTCACTGCCCTGGGCTCTGATGCTTCTCCCCACAACTACCCAATGTTGCCTGCCCACAGCCAGCTTTGTATCCATCAGGCTAGCTTCCACCCTATACCAAGACTACTCAACTTTCAGGTTAACCCTCTGTGTGGCACTGAATCGAAGGCCTTGCTGAAATCCAGGTAGACTACATCTACCGCATGACCCTCATCCAGTGCCCTCGTGACTCAGTCAAAAAAATTAACCAGGTTTGCCTGACAGGATCTGCCAGTGACAAACCTGTGCTGTCTGTCATCTTGCAGATCATTATCCGCAAAAAACTACACCAGACTTTCTTTGGGAATAGATTCCATTGGAAGTACCAAGGGAGGTTGACAGTAAAAATGTCAACCTCCCTCACAGCAAACCGCACACTAATGAAGGTATTGTGCCACCCGATTCACCAGTGTTTTCTGTGGGAGCTGTGTCCCCCACCCCCCATGCAGGGCTCTGCTACCTGCACCCTCCAACTTTAGGATTCTCAGCTCCAGGTTGGAGCTTGTCCGGGTAGGGGGCAGAACACTGGGGGAAAGTGAAACACAAAAAAGGACCATTACAGCAACTGTCACAGTAATGGTCTTTTTTTGTGTTTTGCCATCCAGATGTTGAGCAAAAGGGGTGCACTGGATTCCATCAGTTTTCCCACAACTGCGGAGAGGCTCACTGGTCTGTAGATCCCTGGTTTGTCCTTGGGTCCACTTTTGTGGAGATGTCCCACACAGCCTCCCTCACACTTGGAGTAAAAAGTTATTAATCAAATAAAGCCTTTTCTTTTTACTCACCTTCCATCTGTTCTGCAGTGCCATTCTGTCCAGCAATATGTTGATAAGGTGTTGTCAATTATAATATGCTGAGTCTGGGTACCCAGAATATATCCCTGTCATCTTGCTGCCTATGTTATTTAGTGGAATTCCTGAAAATTCTGCAACTGACAGTGGTGTCTGACTAATCACAATACAGGTACTCTTCTGTAAATTAATCTGTGACCCTGATACCTCTGAAAATGCCTGGAAAATATGTATGACCGGAGAACTGGAGAGCTGGACTGCTAAGACAATGCAGAGGTCATCTGCATATGCCAAGGTTTTTATTTCTTCATCTTGACTACCCATTGAAAGGCCCTGTATCTCTGGCTGTGTGTTGATTCTTTGAACAAGGGGATCTAGTGTGAGCAGATATAGGATTGGGCTGAGTGGACATCCTTGGAAGACCCCTTTGTTGATCTTACATAGTTGCCTTATCCCCACATTAACATAGGCATGATGGTTGCTGATTTATAGCACAATTTGATCCATGTAATAAATTGTTAGGGGAACATACACTGAAAGACAGCCCATAAATATTTGTGTGATACCCTGTCAAAGGTAGAGGGGGGCAATGGCTCAGAGGTAATGTGAGGAAGTATTTCTTCACAGAGAGGGTTGTAAATGCATCGAACGGCCTTCCTGAGGAGGTCATAGAGTCAAAACAGTGGGGAATTCAAGAATGCATGGGACAGACATAAAGCAATTCTAGTGGGGTAGGAGGAAGTAGGCTGTTGGTTAATTAGGATCTGCAGCTTATCCGTTAGGTAGGAATTGAGCAAACTAGGATGGCGAGCAGTCCTCATCTGCTGTCAAAGTCTATGTTTATGTTTCTATGAAGGTTTTGAACTGGTCTATATTTAACAGAAGTCCAGTTATTTCCTCTTCTGCCTTTCTCCAATAATTCCCGAGTAGGATTAAGGTATCAGATATTTTCCTTTCAGGAAGGGACATGTTTAGGTAGGGTGTATTAATGAGTTTAATACCGATATTAATCTGTTACTCAGTAGTTTATTTAAAACTTCAAAATCTGTTCAGTAAAGAGATTGGTCTTCAGTTGTTCAGATCTTCCATGCTACATTTTTGTGTATCAAGATAAGTAGACCTTAATGTATATCGTCTAAGAGGTGATCCTGAGATAACATATAGTTGTATAATGCTATCAATTCTGTAACTGTGAAAGGAACAATTTTTTAATAAAAGATGTATGTCAGTCTATCTGGACCTGGTGCTGTTCCTACATTAAGTTGGGCTAAAACTGTGCTCAGTTCTTTTGTTGTAATGGAGGCTATTAATAACAATAATAATACTTTATTTATATGGCACCTTTCAACCACCAAGGTGCCTTACAAACAATTAAAACAGCTAAATCACAGATTCAAAACATCATAAATAGTATAAAATACAGATTATATGAATAAGCAGATATAAATCAATCACCATATCCTTGGTACCATAAGTGAGTCTTTCAAGCCTGTTTAAACTCATTATGAAACACACTGCTGTAACTGATGGGTAGAGAATTCCAAAGGGTAGGGGCTGCATGCATAAAATGCTGGAGCCCAGAAGATTTTAAAGACACCCTTGGAACCTCTAGCAACCCCTCATGACAGCGGAGTGATAACGCCCAGGCAGTAAGGAATCAAGCTCTTTCAGGTAGTCAGGGCCTGTCTGTAGGGTTTGTGTCAAAAGTCTGACTTTAAAGGTGATTCACCACTGTACAGGCAGCCATTGCAGTCTGTGCAGCACCAGTGAAATATGACAGGCCTGAGGGGTTCCTGTCATCAACTGGGCCTCACGCTCAGCACCAGCTGCAAGTATGGATATTCACCCCAGGTAGCCTAGGGTACAGGTAGTTGCAATAATCCAGGTGTAAGGACACAAGGAGTGGACCAATGTAGGAAGATTGCCAGATGGAACAAAGGTGCTTAACCCTGGAGATATTCCTCAGATGGTAAAAGAATTTGACAATGGACACACCTGCAAGCGCAGTGTCAGCATATCATAAAAAAATGATCCTAGGTTTCACACTCATTCAGAGGTCGGGAGTTGCAAGCCGCCAAGAAAAGTCCTGCAGGTGAACCTGCCACCAACCTCCTATCCGCACCCCTGGGTCCACAAGCAACACTCCTCGGGCTCTTCTGAGTTCAACCTCAACCAGCTCAAATTCATCCAGTCTTGGATTTCTGTGAGGCAGGTGTTAAAAACTGAGAACTCCATCCTGGTCAGGTAAAAAAAGGTGTAGAGTTGGGTATCATCAGCATGGCAGTGAAACCTCAGCCCATACCTTCTTACAATGTCTCTGAGGAGTAGCACATTCACTTTGAATAACATGGGGGACAGCACCGATCTCTGAGGGACCCCACAAGACAAAGGGACTGGGTCAGAGGAAAAAAAAAACAACACCACCCGCTGAGTTCTTCCGGTGAGGAAAGATATAAACCACCTGAGGACTGTACCTGATAGGCCACAGATGAACCTCAGGTGACTGAGCAGAATCCCATGATCCACAGTATTGAATTCTGATAGAGATCCAGAAGAACCAAGATGAATGGTTCTTTCGATCTTGTGCCATCAGTAGATCATTTAGCACCGAACCAGTGTTGTCTCAGAACTGTGCCACTTTCTCGAAAACTGGACTATAGGGTTCATAGATGTCATGGATGGTTAAATGGTTCTCCAGTTGTAAGCCACTATTTCCAATCACCTTCCCTAAAAGGGAGGTTTGAGAATGGTCTGTAGTTTGCATGGCATTCTGGGGTCCAAAGAACGTTTCTTCAGGAGGGGAGTTAACACTGCTCCTTCAGGGAGCTAGGAAACTCACCTATTTCCAAGGAGCACCAGACTATCTGTGCTAGGGACCAGACCAATGATGTCACACAACCCATAATCAGGAAGTTGGTCCTGGGTCCAAACTACAGCACAATAGGATGCATAACCAGGACAATCTGCATGAAATCCATGAATTCTGGCGATTGAGAAATACTCACAGGAAAGCTGAGGAGCAGCAATAAGAAATTGCTGATCAATAGCAGTGCCCACAGAGTGTGCTAGTTGGAATGTAAGCCTAATGTCCAGCTACCTTAGTCACAAAGTTCCTCGATTCTACTTGTAAAAATGGAATTGTGAACTCAGACAGCTGGATTACACAGTCTGTCTACAGTTCAAAAAACTGAGCTGGTCAATTTGATGGGTGATTGCAGATTAATAGGCTAGTAATGGTCAATCAATCTAGGTGGTCGGCATCCAGGGTGGATTTCCTCCAGCAACTCTCAACCTTCATCCTACTCACTGCAGCTCCCTCAAAGTCCCATCAAACCAGAGGCCCAAGGGAGAAAAGGGAGAGAATGAACCCTGATAGGAGCAATGACATCCAGGGCCACAGAAATTGCCTTATTATAGGCCATCACTAGGGTCTCTGGGTCGCTGTTTGCCGATGCAAGACACGATGGGTCAATTGCAGCTACCATGCCTCAGAGCTTACATCTTGTAAAGGATGGTACCTGACCATCTCCACAGGAGTAGACCTACAAAGGGGGGTACAGAAATTGAACCCCATGGTGCAATGATCAGACCACTAAGATAGAAATGTCTGATGATGGGAGTTGTGGCAAATGACAGCCCCGTAGCCAGACATGTATTCCTGGTGGAGACAGGTTATTTTCCCAAATGTAGAAGAAATGTGTTTTCTACAGCTTTTAGCAGTTGGATCCTGTGATGGCTTCATTATTTATATTTAAAGACCTTATGATTTTTCTTAGTTTGTGCTACACAGCTATCAAAGGGGTTAGCCTGATACTGATTCCTTTGGTTATGAAAACATTGCTCAAATTCCCAGGATTTACATCTGTCATATTGATATGACTGCATTTCTTGTTTATTTAAATTTGAGCTGAGAAGTCCTGATTTGTCTCATTTTACGCATAAAATGATTTGTAGAGTTGGTGTCAGAGTTCTTTATATCTTGCATTTTTTAAACTTCCTGACAGTCTCCCAACTAGTTTGAGAAAATCTGAAAAATCACTTTAACTTTGCTCCCATCAGTCTGTGGGAGTATCATAAAGGGTATGCAGATTTCTGAGCTGTAATGAAAGCAAGGATATCTTGCCATAGCCTCCAATAACCTTTCTTATAGAAACTTCTTGGGAATGTGAGATTTTAATTTCCAAAAGAGTGTGATCCAATGTAGCTATTGGTATAACAACTGATTTCACTACAGGTAGGTATGGGGAGATAAACCAGTAATCAATTCTTGTTTTCAGGCTTCCTCTAAAATAAGTGCACTAGGTGGTCTCCCTGCCTGTCATTAAATATATCTTTCAATTTGGTTTGTGTTAGCATTCTATCCAGGAATGCCGCATTGCAACCAGACTTTTATGTTTGAGGCCTCGGTCTCCTTTGAACCTACTACAGTTGAAATCTCCTCCTAGGAGGACTGCTCTAGCTAGTAACATAGGATTGATGGATGGTAAACAATTGTACCCTCCCTGCCTTAGCTGGGGGCATAGACATATAGTGGCTGACCAACTGGTTGAATACTTAGAAAAATATTAGCTACAATGCCCCAACAACACGGGTTCAGAAATAGTTATAGTACCACTACTGCCCTTCTGGAGTTCATACAGGCTTTATTCACCACTCCTTAGATCAAGGACACCTGGTCAGTGCTGCTTTCATTGATTTAACCAAAGCTTTCAACACAGTGAATCATGCCCTCCTGGTCAAACAGCTTACCACCATTGGCCTAGCTCATGACAGCGTAGCCTGGTTTGACACTTACCTGCACAATGGTACACAGCAGGTGAAGAATGGTAACACCCTCTCAGATAGCAGAGCTGTCCTTTCTGGAGTTCCTCAAGGGTCCATCTTGGGCCATCTTTTATTTAGCATTTTCCTCAACAACCTTCCTTACCCCTGTCAGGATCATATCCTTTTAAATGCTGCAATGCTGTCCTGTTTACCAGTGATCCAGACCCTAAGGTTCTTGAATCCAGGCTACAGTAATTTCAAAGTACTAGAAAGATGGTTCCATAAGTACAAGTTAGTTATGAATTACAACAAGACTAAAACTCTGCTTTCTCCAGCTCCCAAAATAGGTACAGAAAATACCCTCTTTCTATCACCAACAAAGAGGGGTCTTGCCTGGAGCTAGTTCAGCTCTTTAAATATCTGGAGATTACTACTGACAGTACGATGACTATGCCTATCACATTGACAACTTTGCTAAGGCTGATAATACCTGCATTGGGCTACTTTAGAGGCATAAGCAATGTCTGACCCCAGAGACTCTTAACTAGGTCATTCAAAGCTCTCTTGTATCACTTATTGATTACGGCTTACCACTCTATGGATCAGCTATTGAAACAACTCTTCACCGCATCCTAGTTGCACTCAAAAAAGCATGCCGGCTCTTTACTGGTTCAGCCTGTCTGTCCTATACCTGCGACATGTACACTCAGGCTAACTGGCTCCAATTCAAAGGTAGACTCATGTACCAGACATGATTACTGCTCAAAAAGTAAGCGTAGGCAAAATGCCCCCAGGAGTGCAAAAGCTTATTACCCCCACTACAAACCGTTGTTGCACCAGAAGCTCTATTTGCCAGATTTTTAATATACCCCACTGTCGCACTTCTCTGGGGCAAAAGTCCTTTGCCTACTGTGCCCCACTATGGATGAACTCACTGCACCATAACATCACTTCAGCATCCACCTTGGGATCCTTCAAGGTTAAACTTAAGCAACAGCTAGTTGCTGATGCCAGATTGTGACTGCTTTCAATAACCTTCCTTCTTGTGACCAGTATTGTTAATTTTATTACTCAGGGAACTCAACATGTGACAGGACCAAGTGTTAGACAAGGGATGAATGAATGATTTATGAACAAAAAAAGTAAAGAATACAGTATCAGCAGGAGGCAGTAGCCAGAAAATAGATATAGATTAGTTAAGTTACATAAGAGACAAGTTTGAGATTCAAAAGAAAAGGCTCACTAAAATCCTTCATGGAGAACTGAAAACAACACCTCATAGCAGAAAGATGTGCTTGTTCATCACGAGACAAAATAATATTACAGAAAGTGCTATTCTACCTGAGAACTTTATTTTGAATAGTGGACATACCTTCAGAAACTTTGATACTACATTTAATATTCATGATTATAATGAACAATATTTACAGGAGGTTATATTAAATGACACATTCAGCATCAGGTAGGAGTGGAAACTCAATGCGTCAGTGTCAGTCACACCTCAAACATATAGCTCCTCAAGATGACTAAAAACTGAACTTATATTCACTTATTTATTAACAATGTGATGGACATGTAGAGGTTGTGCAATTACTAGAATGTTGTATATACATACATGATGAACTTTGTAGATCAGCTGATGAGGGAATGGCAGAGGCACACAGTTCCATAACAGTTTGTGCATTTCCTGACAATAAATTAAAAACCAAATAAGTGCACATACTCATATCTAAACATTGTGTTCCACAGTGAAGAACTTTTAATTATAGCTGTACAATATACATTTTTTTACTAGGCTACCAAAATGAAACCATTTCCAGCGCTCGATAGTCACGTATACAGACACACATAACAGTCATATGGAAATTAGAGGTGTTGAAATGGAAGATGTGAGATGGCAGTTGTAACAAAAAACAAACATTAATATTTATTGAAACATTTGGTTGTGAATTTCATTCAAGCAGCAACTGTGTTAAAACATCCCAAGTCAAATCACAACACTTTCTGAGAATGTCATGAGGGTGAAACAGGGCTGCAATGGAAACGCTGAACTTGTATTGCACCAGTATTGATGGCTGAAACAAAATGATGTGTACAAGCTCAGCATCCGTAACAGCAGCCTGCCTGTATATCGTGGTCCCACCCACCAGACAGCACCAACAATGGACCACAACAAAATGGTGACTAAGGTATTCATTATTCAATTTTATCAAATAAAGCTACACATTCAGTCGTAGTGGACAATTTCTGATCACATTTAACCACTACAAAGTAGAAGCAAGTGCCTGCAATTGATCTTTAAAGATGATATCCTGGTCTAGACAAAACTCAAGATAGTTAAGGGGCCAACCATCTCGATGTTTGTTCCATTGAGAAGGAGAGGGTTGGGCAGGTTATCCCTTTGGGGCCTAAGCTCTTCAGTCCAAAGAAAATGGCCTTGCCTTTTTACTAGTAAGAATCAACTTGTTTGCTAAGAGACAGTTCTCTAGTAGTGTAAATCTGAATAAACATCTTATTACCTTTAGTGCTATTATTAGAGCTGTGTTATAGTGCTGCGTCATCAGCATAAAGTAATAGTTTTGCCCCACCACAGTTTAATAACATGTCATTGATATAAAGAGAGACTAGGAGTGGACCCAGTATAGACACTTGGAGGACATCATCCCTGACTGGATGCCTATTGGGCAGATCTCCCTTCCATTTTACAATCTGAGACCTGTTTGACATGTAGTCTGTGAACCACCTTGAAGATAAATTATCTAGTCCAAGGAAGTTTAGTTTGGTAAACAGTATATGATGATCCACAATGTCAAAGGCCTGGTTAGTCAATAAATACTGCTCCTGTCATCATCCTATTAGTCCATCATCCAGGATATCTGTGACCAGTTGGACAAGGGCAGTATCTATACCATGGTTTTTATGAAAGTCATGCAAGAATGGGGTAATCAAGTTATGCTGCTCCAAATAATCTATGATTTGGTTGTAAACTAACCTCTCTAGTATCCATACTCAAAAGAATATGACCTAGGTATGTGGTGCCCAAAGCTTGTGACTAGAGTTGCAGTTCTGAAGGAAATCTGGGCACTCACATTGCATCTATAAGCTGGACTCAAAGTTTTAACAGAAGTGTTGCTTCATTTATTTAGAAAATAAAAAGGTAACAGATACACATTATTTTCTGCTTCCTTTGTTGTTTTCTAAATAAATGAAGTAACACTGTTTAAACCTGAATCCAGCTGTGTTAACTTGTGAGTGCCGATTTCTTCAGAACTGTAACCTGTCTAGTAATTTGCTTAGAGTGCAAAGGATAGAGATTGGTGGGTAATTTGCTACTTGTGTTTTTGCACCCCTCTTCTATACTGAGGATACGAGTGCCACTTTCTACACAGAGGGGACTACCCTTTCCTGTATGGACATATTAAAGAGTAGCATGATGGGATAAGCAATTATTGGGGCCCCCAGACTGAGCAGCCTGAGGGTCAAGCTTACCATATCCTGCAGAGCTTGTTGTTTTTAATTTGAACAGGAGTGTCAGTACTTCATTCTTTGTAACAAGCTGAAATGGAAATTGAGGTTTTGAGGTGAGAGGCAGTGAGGTCAGGAGGTGTTGAAGATGGCTGTGAAAGATTCTTATAAATATCAAGGTTAGTGAAGAAAGTGAAATTAGTGTCATCAATAGATATGAGCATTCAAATTTGGTTCTAGTCAACTACAGTTAGTGAGTGGAGGAAGGAAGACAGGTTAAAGCTGGAAAAGTCCCTTGCCCAGAAGGTTCTTGAAGGGGGTACTGGAAATTATTCTTCCAAATACTGAAAATAGGAGCATTATCTCTTACAGAGTGAGCAAATGTGCCCACAGCAGAGAAGTTTAAGGGTTTTGAGGCAAGGAGCCATGCCCACAGCAGAGAAGTTTAAGGACTCTGAAGCAAGGAATGAATCGAGAATAGTGTGATTACCGGTATTCAGGTTCTGCCTGATGGGGATGCTTATGAGCTGAGTAAGTTGTGCTCCCTGGAAGGCATTCTTAAGTACTCCTAGAACATCCTGGTACCAATGTATGTTAAAATCCCCTATAGGTATATTTTCACCACCCAGGAGTTCAACTAGGGCTGCCATCAGCTGTTTGAGGGCCTTAAATGCCACATTTGGAGGATTATAAAGGCAGCCTATCTGTAACAATGTAGCCCCTCCTAAAGTAAGATGGATGAAGATGGCTTTGTAGACCTCTTTTAATAGTCCAGGGTGGGAATTAGGAGGCCATCAGGAGGATTTTAGGTAAATAAGGACACCTCCTCCTTTCTTAAAAGTTCTGTCTTGCCTAAAGGTAGCGAACCCAGGAATTCAACTTAATGGAATTGGATGTTCAGTTTGAGCCAAGTTTCTGTGATTGCTATCACATCTTGGGAGTATAATTGAATCAGCCTTCTAGGTCCAGTAGCTTGGTGCTAATGCTATTTAGACAATTTTAGACCATGGGAGTTATGCCACATACTGTAGCATGTGAAGGGGAACCAACTTTTATATTGCCTGTGTGTGGCCCCAAATTGAGCTCAATATCACCAGCCAATAGCTTGGGTAAAGACTTGTGCTGATTTAGGAGTGACTCAGTGATGGGAGGCAGAGCAACAGTTTCACATTCATTTCTATAGTAGCTTAGTTTTTTTTTTTTGCTCCTCCAATGCCCCCCCAACCAACCACTCCTTCGGACCACCAAGGGCCCTCATACATTGCCAGGTCCATCCCTCTCTCTGCCATCCAATCAATCAATAAATCAATCAAGATTTATTTATAAAAGGTACCTTTCCACAGTTCAAGGTGCCTGTACACACAAACCTGTCAAATAAAATCACAGATTATAAATATATAAAACCATAAGTTATCTCAATAAACCAACTATTATTAAAATGATGGCAACATTATGCTTCATTGCAAAATGCTAGACCAAAGATGTAAGTCTTCAGTTCAGTTTTAAAACTTTGGATGGTCAGGCATTCTCTTAACCAATGAGTGGAGAATTCCAGAGGATAGGGCCACTAATGCAAATCAGCAGGCCACAGATGTTTGTAAATGCACCCTAGGGATCACTAGCAATCCCTCGTAGGTGGATCGGACAGACTGGAAGGGTGTAGGGAGAAAGGAGATCTTGCAGGTAGCAGGGTCCCTGAGTCATGTAGGACTTTATAGGTCAGCAAACTGACCTTGAGGTGATACAACACTGCACTGGCACCGACCAGTGCAATTCACAGAGCACAGATATAATATGACTGTTCCTAGAAGTACCAGTCAAAAACCTGGCAGCCACATTCTGCACCAGCTGCAGGTGGTTTATATCAGCCCTTGGTAACACTAGGTACAGGGCATTGCCATAGTCAAGGTGAGTGGTCACAAAGGTATGGAACAATGTTGGAAGATCCTCAGGAGGGATCAGGTGTTTCAGTTGGGTGATATTCCTCAGATGGAAAAAAGAGGTCTTGACAATGGCTGACACCTGTGATTTCAGGGTCAAACTGTCATAAAAAATAACACCCATGTTTCATACCCGATCTGCAGTGGTAAGCTGGACACCCTCAAACCAAAGGAATGAGGGTTGTCTGGCCAACACATCCCACCTCCAATTGCAATGTGCAGAATCAACACCTCAGTCTTGCTGAATTTCAGCTTTAAGCAACTAACACTCATCTAATCTTGGTTCTCAGATAGGCAGCTGTTAAGCACTGAGAGAATATCTCCCTGCTTGGGCATGAAGGGCATGTACAGTTGAGTCTCATCTGCATAGCTGTGAAAACTCAAACCATACCATCTAATAATGTCTCCCAATGGCAACATGTACACGGTGAACAACATGGGTGCCAAAATGGAGTTCTGTGGTACCCAGCAGGATAGTGGGAACAGGTCAGGAGAATAAACTCCAGAGACCACCCTCCATGTTCTAGCCATGAGGAACAATTGAAACCATCTGAGGACAGTACCAGACAGTCCACAGATGAACCACAAGCACTCCAATAGCAACTATAGTCCACCATGTCAAATGCCACCGAGAGATCAAGGAGGACCTAGATGGAACAAGTCCTCTGATCTCTTGATGTTAAGAGATCATTAAGCACCCAAACAAGGGCCATCCCAGTGCTATGCCTCTTCCTAAATCTGGACTGGAGAATGTCATAGACATTGTGGGTGGATAAATGATCATCCAGCTGCAGCGCAACCACCTTCTCAATAACCTTCCCAACAAAGGGAAGGTTAGAGACAGTCGGTTCTTGCAGACAGTCTAGGTCAAGAGACTGTTATTTTCAGGAGCGGTCATACAACCACCTCCTTAAGAGGATCAGGAAAGCCCCCTCTCCAAAGACATCCAGCCTATATCAGCCAGGACCAGGACAATTTCCTCAACACACCTCACAAGGAGATGAGTTGGGCCCAGGTCAGACTACAGCTGGTTGGCCTCAGATCCTAGATGATCCTCATGATGTCCAGCCGGCCAAAGTCAGACCAGACAAACTGAGTGTTCACAACCTCCCACTGAGCTCTGAAATCCCCATAGAAAGGGCCAGATGGATTCTGGCCTGATGGTGGCAATCTTATCCATGAAAAATTGAGAAAACCCATCACACCTTTTTTGTGACAAGGCTCCACCTGACTGCAGACAGAATGGAATGCACAATCTGTCTACAGTCTGGAAGAGCTGAGCTGGTTAATTGTGCATGGAGGAAATCTCACTGGACAGAAATTCTGCCTTCTTATGGATGGTTGTCGATTGATAGACAACATAATGGTCCATCAATCTAAGTCTGTCAACATCCAGATTGGATTTCCACCAGACCCTCTCAGTCTTTGACCAGTTCTCTTCAGCTCCTTCAAGGTCCCATCAAACCAATGGAGATCCTGGGTGGATGAACACAAACAGGAGTAATGAGTCAGGGCATTCAACACCTCCTTATTATAGCAAGCACAAGATCATCTGGACGAAGGCTTTCACTCATCAGCTCGATAGGTCTAGCACTGCCATTAGGCCCTGTGGGGTCATGCCCTCAAAGGACAGTACTGGACCATCTCCGAAGGAGCAGGCATATTGGGAGATCTGTGAAACTGAGCCCTATGGTGTGATGGTCAGACCAACCGACAGGTTCCACCACCAGATCAGTGATCTCCATCCCAGGAGGATCACCAGATCCAATGAGTGACCACCAATGTGAGACATGGAGGAAATAACCTGTGTGAAGCCCAGCAAAAACATAAGCTGGAGGAGATCTTGACCAAAATGTGAGAGCTCATCATTGATTGAGGATCTAAATCCCCAGAATGAACCATCTGAGGGATCCCTCGTCGATGATGAAGTCTGCAATCTCCTGCAGAAATTCTTTCCCATCACCGGGTGGACAGTAGATGAGCAGAATCCTGCACCTCACACCTGTGCCCACAATACACTCAAAGGAGCTGGTGGGCCCCACTGGTAGATCCACAAGGTCCAGTTCTGATTTAAAACAAATGTTTACACCCTCGCCCCTACAATCTGTCCTCAGGCGGTATATCACCGAGTACCCGGCTGGAACCTCAGAAGCCAATATTGGGCCTGCGCTCTCATCCAGCCAGGTCTCGGTGATGCACTCCAGGTCAGACAAACCAACAAGATCTGCAATTATAGCAGTCTTGTTTTTAATAGACCTGGCATTGCAAAACACTACCCGAGTCAGATGAACTGACGGGGAAGACTCCTTTACCTGCCTGCATAACATAGAGCCCTTGGGTAGGAGAATCAGACAGGAAGGACCCCAACATGGTCCCATTTCTCCCCAGGGTGTCACTGTGTCCCCAACGCCACAATCTAGATGCTCCTTTCTGTCCCCCACCAGGCTTGAGACCACACCTCTTCCTACGCCTCCTGACTATCCCTAAAGCACCACATCTAAAATATATCGTAGATGGCAGAGCTGGACAGTCAAAAGGACAGAGGTCCCAAAGTCTGGAGGGGGATTATTGCCTGACCATCTTTTTAACCCTCCCAACACATCACAGACAGCAGCAGTCAGTCACTAACAACCAAGCACAATATCCACTCACACAAACAACCACATCCAACCAAACACTCACACCTAGCAAACTGTTCTCACAACAAGTAACAGTACAAACACTCTCCCCAACCCCAAACAACACAGTAAATAATAAAAAATAAATATTACAGGATATGTAGGTGATTACCGAAAAAGAGAGGTCACAAAACTCTCAACAGTGGATATTAGTGACAACTGAAGAGCTCCTACCTCTCCAGTAAAAAAACTGCCCCCTGGCACAATCTCCCACATAGGCCAAGAACAGATGAACTAATTTACCGGGTAATATAGTTTAAAACGGGCGCTCTCACTGCCCACCAAGTCAGGTAACAGAAAGAGAAAAGAGAGTCTGACCATCCATTAAGTAGAGAAACAAGGTCCAGGAATAAATCCTCTCCTGGTTCTGAAGGTTCTCTCCAAGGACCAACCACACCCCAGTCCATTCAGGGAATCCTCCCACTACAGGAGCACTGGAACAATTCTCCATTCCCCAAGAGGTCACCACTCTAAAGCCACAGGCCACCACTGGTCTCAGCAGAGAGCAGGCACTCCTGACCATCCCAGTCCCAAGGATCCACAGAGCACCGGGCAGCACAGCGCACTCTCCAGCAGCACAGGGCCCAGATTCCTAGACAGCCGTGACCCTTAACAATTTCTCCCTGGGTTCAGGCCTAGTCCAATTCCAGTCCTGTTGGGAAATCTGGTAAGAACATGAGCCCAAAAATCTTGAAGACCCACACACTCCTTCATTCCTCCACCAAAACAAATGGGCAAAGAGAATCTGGTCCTGGTTCCAAAATTAAGCACTGCTACCAATGGATTCTCCACACCACTGTACTGCCAGGATCCTCAGACAACTCACTCACTCCAGGGAAGGCTTCAGCATCCAAAAAGCGGTACCAAATTCCCCACAGTTCTTCAGACTGTCCAATACAGCTCTCCTTCGCCTCCTAATCAGCCACAATACAGCAGCTAGGCATGGGAATGCAAATAGCATTCACAATCACCACAAAAGTTAAAATGGAAACTCAATCCACCATTCACCATCTGCTGTGTCCCAGTTGTCCTGGACATATCGCTTCACTGGGGGAGCCCTTCCTGGGGCTCACAGGAGGGGAGAGCAGCTCCATTACTTGTCTGGGCACACAGCAGGGGATCAGCTCTGGCCACACGCTAGGGCTTTATGGTGTGAGGGGGCGTGGGTGGCCATCAGCAGGTTGGTTGGGCAGGGCCTTTTTTCACTTTTCTCACACCTACAGCCCAGTCTTCACACACACACAGCAGTCTCCTGCCCTGACATACAGGCAGCATGTGGTCACCCACCCTATATCATGAGTCACACTGGGAGCGGTGGAGAAAAAGGGTAGAAGGGATGAGGCTAAATAGGTGGAAAATGCAGGGACAGTCAGTTAATATGATTTTGGGGTGGGAGACAGGCTTTTTGCTGCAGCTTAAGTCTCATCCCCATTAGAATTGCATTGGTTGAACACTCATGATATCAGCGGTTTTTTTTTTTCCTAACCAGGCAGAGCCCACTAGGCACAGGTGCCTGTTTTGAGAGATAACCCGGTAGTATTGAGGAGGTTAAGTGACTTGCTTAGAATTCCACAGTATGCAAGTAGAAGTTGTGGGGAATCAAACCAAGGCCTTCTGGATGTAGCAAGCTTATTTACAGCTTGTTGCTGTAACCTCTGGTCTATACTGCAAGCCTGAGTTCTGAAAGGTTCTAAAGCATAATAGCATTGATCTGACATTAGCTCACTCCTATTACAAATTAGAACCTTAGAAACAGCAGTGTATCGGCCCACTGGTGAGCGCTAGTGCAACCACTTGTGAGCGCCAGTGACCAGGGTTCTGGAGTGAGCCCTGGGAGCTGTAGGGCCAGTCGAGGAGGAAGCTTGAGAATCCCAGGGACTGCTCACCTTCTCTGGGGAGAGGGATCTAGGGCTGGCACTTTGCTGACCTTGGGCAGAAGCCTGATGAATAGCAAGCCCAGACGTTAGAGAGGGACCTACATGATGGACATCAGTGCTCTGCACCTTGATGTCAGGTGCACATCACACATGAACAGGGAAAACACCTGCAACACTCCTAGGTAGATGGAGTGGCAGGCCCTGATCCCCAATGCCCCTACCTGCCCTGGTGACCAGCATCCTGTGAAACTCAGGAACTTGTGGTGCAAGCCCTCCCAATTTTTCCCACTGGAGGGGCAAACCATGGCTACATGGAGGATGGACCGCCCTAGGCTACAGGTAGGAGTCGGGGACTAGAAAGGCCACAGGCAACTCCTGAAAGGAGTGGAGTGCTGTGGGAGGGAGGAGTAGAAATAGAAAGTAAGAAAAAAAAAGAAACAGCAGTGCATGCAGCAGCTGACAAACTGCGGCAAGGAAATCCCAACCGTGATTGCTGCTGTTAGAGAAGGAAAGTGCTCTGTGATGGGCAGAATGGCAGGTGTACATTAAAAAATATACTTACATGAAGTCAGTATGCAGTTTCAAAATGATGGTTTCTTTCTTTTTTTTTTGGTTAATATCTAAATAAATAAAAATGTTTTTGAAGTTTGATCTGTGAGAAGAACTGGGCCAACATGGTATTAATGGGAACCACACAACATGAATGGCGTGCAACTGAAGCTTCCTATTGGAGGTCTCCCTGACTACCGATGGTCTGCTAGTTTACTGCTGCTACACGCATGCATGCTTGCCATGCTACAAAATTAGTGACCAACTGACATAACACTAAGGGAGGCCATGACAGTGAGTGTAATTTATAAAACTGCTCTAGTTTTTGATTAGACTGAAACCATATATTACAAAAATCATGTACGATCCATACGTTTTGATGCCTGTAACACCACCTCAGGTTTCATAACATCAGATACCTCTCGAGCTTCGCTTTCAAAGTGTATGATGTCATGGAACCCCTCTATGGTCTTACAGCACCACAACGTATGGATTACCGTACACTATTCTGTTTGTCATTTTGACCAGGAAAAGCATACTAAGCTATGATAGCTTCTTTCCAGGTACTGTATGTTCTTTGGCTTGGGTTGCATATATCTGTTTATATGTTTACCCTTATATTTGTGCAAAGCAAACATATTAGTATGATAATGGGTTTTGAGAGGTGTGTCACTGTCAGTCCAGTGCAGAGCAGCCCACAAGAGGCTCGACAGTGACCAGAACAATCATCAACGAAGCTGATGATGACACTATTCAATCTTGCTGAGCAGAAACTTCATGTAGTTCAAGGAAAAGAGACACCCAACTTATAGGGCAGCTCTTTCCTTTGATCTACATAATGCCACCCAAGAAGCAGAGCTGATCAGTGTCATGATCAGCCTGATGTAGTCCCCCACACATATTGATTTATTTATTGCATTACAACACATTTGAGCTAGATGCTGTTTTACAAAGGTTCCACTTCAGAAAATGACAAACAGTTAACACATCAAAACTGACAGAAAACACTTGATGAACAGTGAATTACATACATTAGAACATGGCTACAAATATAAGGTTCATATAATAAAAATAATAGCAGTCTTAGGACATCCAGGAGATAACTTGTCTGTAATAAAGTGGGATAGGAAAGGGGTGTAGAAGTGTGTGGGGTGGAACTAAGGGGGAAGAGTAAGGCAGGGAGGTGAATTGGGGTGGGTACAAGGGGGCAGAATACCGGGGTGGCTTGAGGGTAAGGAATAAAGAGAAGATGGAGGAGGTGTGTGTGGAGAAAGAAGCAAAAGAAGAAAGGAAAAGGGTAGAGAAAGGGGTACCTGGTGTTAGTAGGAGGTGGATACAGATAGAACAGGTTGGGGGATAGTCAAAGTTATAACAGGTGAAAGGGAAGGGAGTGGAGGAGGTGTACATGGGGTGAAGATAATATGATTGGAAGCAAGACAATTTAGGGAGGCAGTCACAGTTACTTACAGCAGTGAGGTGCTGACAGAGTCTGTGCTTAAAAGGGCTGAGGTTTGTCTCATCAAGGATGATTGAGGGGAGGTCGTTGAGCCAACTGGGTGCCCTGTACATAAATGATTGTGTCTGAGAGGTGAGGCAGAAAGGGACTTGGTTGGCCTGTTTTGACATGCCACAAGTGCAATGTGGATTGGGAGCATGGGTGAGAAGTTTCTGGATGGTTAGGGGGATATGGCCAAGGCAGATGTTTTTGGCAAATTAACAGGTCTGATAAGTAACCCTACCCTTGCAATGCAGCCAGCTTGTCTGAGCATACAGGTTGCAAGTATGGGTGTGTCTATGGGCTCCAGTAACTACCCTGCAGGACTTACTTAGTACAATATTGATTCTTTTGAGAGATATATGGAAAGAATCAAACTAGTGACAGCTAGCTGGTGGTTCCATGTTATGATAGTGATCGAAAAACAGCGATTGATACCACAGCGAATGTATATAGATGAAAAGCATTTCAGCAATGTACAAACTAAAGTGACCTGACTTCTGGCCACTGCAAGTGTTAATGTCGGGGGGGAGCTTTACCCCCACACCCCCAAGAATTAAAATTGTTAACTCAAGGGGGGTGCATGTCGAGGAGTGGGCGAAACACAGCCAGAAAAAAAAAAGAGCTGAAAACAGTGGCAAAAACAAATTCCCCAAGCAGGTCCTGAACCCAGTGCCTGCTGCACCGTAGCCAGCCACCTTTACTGCCACACCACAGGGCTAGCTTGGCTGCAGCAGGATCCCCTACTCATTCAAACTCTGCCTCCTATCCCTCCCCTCTACCTCCCTATCCCTTTCTTCTGGTCATTCTCATCGCTGTGGGATCGCTACCCTAGCAGGGTAGCTGTTGATAATAGTGATATAAATGAGTCACTTTTCTGCAGTCACTCATTTATTATCACTATCATGGCTATACCTAACAGTATGCATCTAAGGTCATACAGTTGTTATGTGAGTCCCCTGCACTCTGATTGGTACTTAAGGGTACACCATAGACAGCTAGCACTTAGGTATATGTTATACTAACATACAGGGCTAAGGACATCTACCGTATAAGAGCAGATGTCAGGATATCTATGCATAATTATGGCTATACACTTTACTTTCTAATATATACATATATTTCTTGCTTACAAGATGTTAGGACATCTGTGTCCTTATAACAATTATGATATATATGGGTCAGCATTGCCATCTTCTGATGATTTGTATTACTACGGTTATGTACAAACTGTACCTCTTTGTTTCTACAAAGTGATGACTACTAAAATTGTATAATGTTATCTTGAACTGAGGAGCCACATCTAATTTAGCCAATAGGGCTCATCTCTGTAACTAGAAATGTTTCTATCTTACAGTAACCATGGTAATTATCATAGGTATATAACAAAGACATTCGTCTTCTACCTTAGAGACCCCATCAAACATGGAGATTCCTCGAGTTACAGGGAATGCTTAGCATTGGCTCCCAGTTCCTATTGGTAAGAACTGCTTAGGGCAACTGTGATTTTCCTTTTGGTAGTAATAAACAAGTTTATTACTCTTATGCAATGCATCTGTGATTCCTTGCATGCCCATTATTGCCAAGAACCTGAGAGTGAGGTTTAGACCTCCTAACAATTGGTGACCATGGGCAGGCAATATTTGGAGTTTGCAAAGGTTTTACTCATTGCTACAACTTTCCCTTGTCAATGGGGACAGAAGGTGTGCATTTCCACATCACGTCTTCCATTTTTCACCCACTTTGTAATAACTTGCAAAGTCTGGCTGCTTACTGGGTGTGGTAGATGCTGACTCACCTTTTCCCATGGCAGTTTTGGATTGCAAGCTTACAAGTGCACAGTAGCCAGGTTGTGAACAAGTACACCTGTTGTGGATCAATACACAGCATGACGCCTTTTCACAGTTTGATTTTTCGTTACCTCCCACACAATGGCCACCGTATCAAATATCTGAGCAAACCTGAGACTCGATGTCTCAAACTTCCTTGCCTCCCATGGTGGATGGGCTGACTTCTCATGGGATGCAAGTCAATCCAAAAACCCCATACTGGGGATTTCAATTCAGTACTCAGAGACGAGACAAGCAGCCAGAAGGCGAGAAGCTAAAGGGCTGTTAGTCATGGCTCTCTATGCTGCTATAGAAGCCTCGAAGAGAGGTTTCAACCCTTGAACTGCAAATGTCATCTCTTAAGCAGGAGATGGGGTTGCAGGAAACAGAATAATATAAAACATGAGCAGGATTTGGAGACTGAACTCCAGACCCTGTGGAATGAAAAGGATTATCTTTGCATCATTCTGTTAGAGAAAATGAAGCAGGAAGTTTGTTGAAGCAGGAGTGTGAAAGTTTGAGACAGGATAAGGGCAGGCTTTGTAAAATGTATGACTTGTTAAGTAGAATGAATGAACAGATGTGTGAGAATTTGGGAGAGTTACAGGACAAGATAAACCAGGTTCATAATGACTTAGGAGTAGTTACTAGGGACAATCATGAACAGTGTTACAGAAGCAGATGCAGGATGAAGTGGATCAGAATGTTGCCCGAGTGAGTCATGATGAATGTGAATTTAAAATGGCGAAACTGCACCCTCAGCAAGAATTACTGGCTGGTCACATCAAGGCAATGGGAGACATAGCACCTTCCTTGTCAATGTCATCTGAAGGGGAGGAGGAGTCAGATGATGACATCTCTCAATACAATGCCAATCCACATCCAACTATGGGCCAGATACCCCACCTACCATCCACAACATAGCGGACCCCTCATACATCACCTATGTCCCTCATCATCAACAGCATAATGCATATCATGGGCGATGCCAACATGGTGACCCCCATGATGGGTGGAGAGCAGACCTTGGCCTAGGCCTAGTCCCGATGGAACCACCGATCACCATTATTTCTGTGGACAATAGGGAAGTGATAGAGAAAATGATTGATGATGCCTTAGAAGCAAACTGACTCTCCAAATGCAGATTAAGCAACTGCTACAGGAGACTGCTACTCAGGAAGGAATGGTCTGGACTGTGACTGAAGCCACAGGTCAGGCAGCCCTCCAGAGCACCCGAGACAATCTACCTCTGAATGATTGTTCCAGCAATCCCCTACAAATGGCCTATTCTGTTCAGCAGATAGCTGACAGCATTGGTTGGGTGAGCCCCTCTGACAACCTCAGCTGCCACTTGGAAAAGGTGCGTGCTAAATGTGAAATGCTTAGTCTCGCCGCAGACTACCAGGTCCAGATCCTACGCTAGACCATCGATTCTGGCCTGTGGGCAAAACTCCTTATTGCTGTCTATCAGGATGGCCATGCCATCTTTGATGAAGAGGCATCTGAACTCATTTCTGCGCACAATCCAGGTGTAGTAGGAGTGATGCTCACATACCCTGTGAAACAGAATGAGAAAGAAAGTCCAGCGACTTTACACCAGAGGCTCTGGATGGCCTACCAAGCAGGGAAGCAACTTGCAGGAGTAGCTGCAGATGTGGGCCTCACTGAATATAAGAACCTGTTCCTTAGGAACATGATCCGTGTAGTAAAAGAAAAGGTAGAGCCAACTACCTATCCCACCATGGAGAGATCTGCTGATATTCTTCAGAAAACAAAGAGTTTATCAACTCTACATCCATGATACAGGCTCCAGTTCCAAGAAGGTAGCTGCCGTGGAAGCCATTCTGGGGGCCACGACACACTACATGGTGGAGGGGCAGGCCCAAGAGAAACAATCCCACCCCACAGACAACCAACACCCACAGCAGGTCCAACAACAACAATCCTGGGGTAGGAACCAGAACCACCACAAGAACAAGGAACACCATAAGAATAACAAGGGTAAACAACAAAGATCAGGCCCTTCATATAGGTGAATAGCTGATGAAAAATGGAAATTCCAAGATCTTCTCAGGCAAGTACGCTCCGTAAGAGATGCTATCCCCATTCAGGCACTTGCAGCAATACAACCGGAAGAGCAGGCCCCAACAGGCCATGGAGATACCAGAAGTCCAGACTCTCAGGCCCCTATAGGCCTGAACTCATAAGCGGCTCCCTATATTACATCAGTATAGCATGGCGAGATGGTTCAAAGGAACCAGGCTCAGACCCTCTTTCGAGGGCTCTGCATGCTTCCACTGGAACAGATTGACAATTACAGGTCCCAGTCTGGATTGTAAACAAGCTGGTCTTGGATACAAACAGAAGGCCCTGTACAGAGGCTGGGTTTGGGGGCCGCCTACTGACAGTATTGCTGGATACAGGCATGGGTTTATCTGTATTACAGGATGACAACTCAGACACTTCACCCTGGTCCACCAGACGGAGAACCTATATATCTGGGGTGGATGGAACTAGGGTATCTGCATACTGCTTCTTACCACTACCTGTGACACTGGGACACCTGAAGGCCTACCATACCTTTCAGTTTATGGTACTGCGTGATCATCCTAGTATAATCAGAATTTACTTTTTGGCACCACAAGGCTGTGTAGTAGACTTAGCCAACATGCTTCTGATACAAATCCAGGGACAGTATCACCCCATTATGATCCCTGATTCGCATGTGATTGCAACAATCTCCATGAACAATAAGGAGTATGACATCATAGATTTGTTTAAGAACCATGAGCTTTTCTCAAAGCCCATTAGGTGGTATGTGTCATACTACTAACACATCACTGTTTTATAGTACACTGTTACTTGATAGCTCAGCAGCTTTTCAGATTTGTAACCAAGACCCTATTGCTGGGGTACACACCACTGAGCATAGAGGCAATTTTAGGAGAAAACCTAATGCAGATGATCAAAGTCACAAAAGAGGTACACGTGGCACATCCAACGTCACTGATGCCACAGGTACCCTCACTTGCGTCTTTGGTATTTTCAATGTCTATATGGAATAAAGCAGACATTGCCATGATCAAAGCACATTCACAAAAGTTTGAAACTGGTATGATCAATGACATCATACCCCCATTATTGCATGGTGTGGATGGCGTTAGTCAGGAAGAAAGATACATGGTATACAATGTGTATGACATTGCTAAGGCATTTACAGACTCTAAAGATAAGGTTAATGCACTAATTGCACAAAACAACAAAGAAGCAGATAAACAATACATTGCCCATGAAATTTTATGCTCAGCCTATGGATCTTACATTATCACTACCATCAACAATCTCTTCTGTGATCTAGAATCTGGAAGAATCCCAGATATCATACATGACAGACATATCTCTAAATGGTATTGTCCTCATTGCAAATCCCCTAACTGTGTTGCCATATGTATGCTGCAGTCTCTGACTATTCCTATCTCTACTGCTAGGAATTTGGGTTTTGTGACCTGACTTCCAAATACTGGTCCTTACTTTATTTCTAAAAAATGTTCTATTAAGGATACTATGTTTGTGTCCTTTACTGTTTCTTTAGCATGTTTTGACCCTGCTACAGCTCTATTTGATAAACTAACAACTGCACACTCCATTGGCCACTTTGATGATGACATCTACAGAGAACACCTCAACTTGCCTTCTCTACTTTTTTCATCCTCTTCTGGATGCATGAGTTTAACCGCACATGGACTGCTGTGTGAAGAAAGGCTATATTTATTTGTGTTGATATGACATATTTGATGTTATTAAACCTGTATGTGGATATTCCCCAGACAGTATTGATTGGTCCTTTTCCAAGGTCGATGACATCACCACCAATGGCACAGAATACCAAGACTCAACATCTGCTTCAGACAATTCCAAGTTGTACCAGTCCTATCAGGAGGAGGTTCACCGCCTGTCAACACTGATTTCCAAACAGACTTATACTTGCCCAGTACAGCTGCGAAAAATGGAGACTACCTACAGTAAAGATGCATTATAATTCAGATGATGAATATTGTGTAGTTACAAACTACAGGACTTTCATGTAATGTTCCCAAACATGTTCTATCGTGGCTCCTAACTTATATTTCATCCCCCATCAGAAAACGGTTATTGGGCACACAGTTATTACCCTGTCCCCATTATAGAACCTGATATTATTGATGGTAATCTGACTAGCTGCTTAATCTTTCAGAGTATTTACCTTACTTTAATATACATATTGATCCTTTAACTTTGATATTAAAATCACTTTTTAGACAGGAAAGACACTCACCTCATCCACATCAGCAATAATATCTCCAAAGCTAATGAAGCTATCCTTGCACTTATTAATGATGGGGATATGAATAATGCACTAACTAACACATGGTTAGAGATGACCTTTATAGGTTTTGTTATTATACAATCATTTTTGATCTTTTTCTCATTATTATGCTTTGCTGCCAGCAGCATGCATTACGCCAGCACCATGAGCAGCTGGAGTTCCTTTACAAGGCTCGTGCGTCAGGTCTGTAAACAGCCCCTGCTCCCTATCCCACTCCTTACTCTTGCTTGTGCTGTCCTTGAGAGGTAACAAGGGGGAAAATGTCATATGAGGTCCCTGCACCCTGATTGGTACCCCCACAGGTACACTGTAGACAGCCAACACTTAAGTATATGTTATACTAACATATAGGGCTAAGGACATCTTCTGTATAAGAGTAGATGTCAGGATATGTATGTATATTATTGCTATACACTTTACTTTCTAATATATACATGTATTTTTTTCTTACAAAATGTTAGGACATCTGTTTCCTTGTAATGATTATGATATATGAGTTGGCATTGTCATCTTCCAATGATTTGTATTACTACTCGGCTATGTACAAACTGTACCTCTTTGTTTCTACAAAGTGATGACTACTGCAAAATTGTATCATGTTATCTTGGACTGAGGAGCCACCTCTAATTTATACAAAAGGGCTCATCTCTGTAACTAGAAATGTTTCTATCTTACAGTAACCATGGTAATCATCATAGGAATATAATGTAAGACATTAAGTCTTCTACCTCAGAGACCCCATGAGAAACAGAGATTCCTCGAGCTATAGGGAATGCTTAGCATTGGCTCCCAGTTCCTATTGGTAAGCCCATTATTACCAAGAACCTGAGAGTGAGGTTTAGACCTCCTAACACAGTGTTTATACCTGTATAACAGCACAATCCTAGTTGTTACTACCTTAATGATATGGTCTATGTGGGTAGTGAAAGACAGGGAGCTGTCTAGAGTTATCCCTAGCTTTTTAAAGTCTTGTACCTGTTTAAAGGTGAGCAATGACTATTTAGGATAGTTAACTGTTGAGATTTGTGTCTATTGTGTGGGCTAGAGAACAACATGGTTTTCCTATGCTTCCTGACATGTGCCTCAATGACACAATGTTTTAGATTGTCCCCAAATTTCCTACCATCACCCCAGGAGTTTGAGAGCACATCCTTGAAATAGCAGCTTTTGGCAAGATGGACCTCACAACTACAGGCATTCTTAGCAGTTTTGTAAAACTGGATGTCAGCCTATTTGCTGGTAGCTTGTACACAATGCCATAGATTGTCCCTAGTGGCCATGTTATTGAGTAAGGAGAGGGCAATCCAAGGGTTATTTTCTCCTTGATCTTTTGTTTTCTGACTGGGACAAATATATTTCAAGCCATATTGAATGTAGAGATGAAGTACTCCAGTGCATGGTCCACGTTTTGAGCTGAGTCAATAGATTACCAGTCATATTGTTTGAGATAGGCTTTGAGATGTTTAATCTGACCTTTCTTTAGGACTCAGTGAACTGTCGTATTGGCAGGTGCCTTTGGGGCCCTATTTGTCCAGTGACTTATAACAGTGGAAATGTCACTGATTGAGTCAGGAAGGATGGTAGTACCAGTGATTCTCTCTGGGTGGCTGGGTGGTTAGTGAGTATCCAATCTAACAGAGAATTGGACCTAGATCTGTAATTGAATCTAGTGGGGGTTGCCACCAATTGGGCTACATCTATGGTGGAGATGGCATCTTTGTAAGGGTCAGCCTTAGGAGACAGTCAGTTAACATTAAGGTCCCCTAGTACCACTACTTCATAATGATGGGGTACACTGGATAGGTATTCAGTTACCATATTGAAGCCACTGACATGGTCTTGAGGTGGGATTTAGACTGATAATACAGTGAGCAATTTACTAGGATGGCCAAAGAGTATCCTAAGGGCAAGGACCTGAACATTAATCCTGGTATCCAATTGTGGAAGGGCATGTCCTTGAAGTGAATCAATTAGGTAAACAGCACACCACCACCCCTTTTTCCTAGCCAGTCATTTCTAAAGAGGGTATAGCCAGCAAGGGAAATGGCTGTGTCAGGAGCTTTTGTTGTAAACCACTTTTCCACTACAGATATCACATCTGGCCTGTGCTGAATAACCCAGATTTGGAGGTCATCGAGCTTGGGCAATAGGCTATGAATATTGATGGAACTCAGTTTTAGGGTACCAAGGTTGCTTCCGCTGCTATGTGTCTGCCTTGCAGGATCAGGGTTAGGGTGGATGTTGCCAGACAGCAAGAGAGGAAGTGGGGCATTTATGAGCAGAAATTGTCTGAGTAACTTCTGCGTGGTTGGCTGTTTACCCATCCTGGGTCAACCTTAGCAGTATACAATGAAAGGGTGAGGTGGGGTATGAGGAAGAGGGTAGAAGAGTTCAAGTAATGGATCGAGTACTTGAGTAGCATAGTACGCCTGAGAGAGTAACCAGATGTACTACTCAACGTGGCAGGACCCAGTGATAAGACATTTTTGAAAGTGTGGGGGGTAGTTAATATTGGGCTGTTAGTTAACTGCACTAGGAGGTATTATGATTACCAATAGAAAATCTAGGGACAGCTAAGTAATTATGGGACCACATGCTTGACCAGTGGCTGCAGGGCAAGGAGGGGGTATCGGGGGGAGCATCACACATAGATATGATTCATACTTTTTTTTTGGGAGGGAGTTTGTGGAGTGGAGTGAGAAAGATAAGCAGCAAATGGGGGTGGTGGGTCGAGGCACTTGCTTCTAAGCAGCCAGCAGGAGGGGCAAAGTATGGCAGGGATTGTCTGCAAGGTCTTAGCTAAAACCAATGGATGGGGAGGGGCAAAAGTCTATGGGAGGTGATGGCATCCCAGGTGAGGACACAGGAGGTGGGGTGACATAGAGGTTAAGGCAAACAACAAGGCAAGCAAAATTGTGGCAGTTGTGATAGTGTAGTGGCTAGGGTCACAACCTCTTGTGTGTAGGATTGGAGGTTCGATTTCTGGGCTGTATGCTGGGTAGGAGGTGTGGGTTTCACCAGAGTTAGGCAAGAAAAGTGGGGGGTGTTATGTGTTAGCCTAGGTGAAGAGCCTTATACATATGCTTGATGGGTTAATTATGCTGGTAGTGTAGTAGGAAGAGGGAGGCACAACACTTACTTCTAGTGGTCAAGCAGCCTAGCTTGCTACAGGGAAATATGTGAGATAGTTGCAGGAGGGGCAGGTCACATGATAGGTCAAATGATGTAAACTACCTATAAAGGTAGAGACAAGACAGGGTGGGTGGGGCTATCACCACATCAGTAGTGATGGACTAACACAGGTCTGTAGTATCTGGATTGCAGAGAGGTTCCTAGCTCCCATGTGAGCTCTGGGACAGGAGGGGCAGAAGTGAGATGAGGGCATGTGGATAAGGGAGACAAGAATGGTTGAGTAGATATATAAGAGGACTAACAGGACACAGCAAACAATAGCTCAGGGTTAAGACGGGAATGGGAACAGGGGAGCTGCTGCAGAGCTGGGTGAATTGTGCATGTGCAGCACAGTGGCCAGAGGAATGGTAGCTGATTGTACAGTAGGGAATTTCCAGAGCAGCAGCAAGCACAACACCCCGGCTACCTCTAGTCCACAACAGGTTAATCACTGGGATAAGAACACAGATGTGAGGCTCTAACTAAGAAAAATAACACAATGGCTTATACAGAGCTACAGTGATCAGTATTACAATCTACTAATCTCTTAAGGAGTTACAAAGTACTGCAAAAGGATACACAGCAAGCATTGACTTAAGGCAAACAGTCATAAGGTAGCACTGAAAAGTACACCTGGCACAGGATCAATTAAGAGGTGCAGCAGTGACAAACGAGAAATCAATAATGGTCTACTGACAAAAAAAAGTATGTCCTGTTGTGGTCTGTAGTACCGCCATTGCAGAGAGGCTTCTAGCTCCCTTGTAAGTTCCGGGATGGGAAGGCAGAAGTGGGATGAGAGCCTGCATTACAGAGAGGCTCCTAGCTCCCTTGTGACCTCCAGAATGGAAGAAGGTGTCCGCTAAATATTCCTCCTACCTCCCAATTGCTTCCTCTTTCTTAATTTTCTGACACAGGAGTGCCCAATCCCCAGTGCTGGCTAGTACCTTCCATCCTCCCCCTTATCACTGCATCACTGCATGACACTGGGCAGTCCACACCCTGGTACTACCAAACATAACACCAACATTGGGGTGCCAAATTCCTAGTGTCAGTACATTGAATAAAGAAAACCATCACTCATAGTCTTTTTATGTTGGCTTGTCGTGCACACGCAAGCCAGCATCTTGTGCTAGTAGATCAAAAAATACAAAAAGATATAGGAATTGTGCTAACTAAATCACAGGGCTGCTAAACCCAAAAAGAGCTTCAGCTTTACTGCTCTTGCTCAATAGATACTGCAACCAGCAATGTGTGGTGAGCAAACTGTTTGGGTGGTCAGGCAGTAAAAAAAAGACTCTGTAGCACTTTAGATATTGCAAAGAAGAAAGAACATTTATTTTGCAAAACACATGTGAAAATCACAATAAAGTGCTTCATTCAATAATTTAGTATAACAAAAATATACTTCCTACTACCATGAACATGACCTATCCAAGTTCATTGCTAGTTGCAGTATCTTGTGGCAGTAGCACATTTCAGATGTGTGTCAATGTTGGCGAATGCAGGGCATGCTTTAGTATGTGCATCCCTCATTCATCTATTAGCCAGCATGCTAGCACTGACACATGCATTATGTAAAGTGGACACAACTTCTAAGAAAAGTCCCACTGCAATCAGAGACAAGCTCGTCATGCAGTGGCACCGATGACATGCCTTCTAATGTGCCTTACCTGGTGAAGCATTAAATAAACATAGCGGCGTCTGCTGCCGTTTGCCCACAATGCCCACAAAGTGGACTTTGGGGTTGCCCAATCCCCCATTTGGCATGTTAATTAACTCCCCAAGATTGTGTGGCACACTGGGAGCCCACTCCGCTGTGCCTCTGTGTTATCTAAAGCTGACCATTGTAGTCATGTTCCTGTCCCCACCCCACTCTCATTGTGTGCTACATCAAACAGCGGTGTTCATTTTTTTTAATTACCTGAAACAAAGAAAATGGTCCCTCACTGTCAGGTCCCTCCCCAACCTACACCCATCCTCTGTACCCCACCCCCCACACCCGACCCTATTCTTACACTCTCTGGATGTTGGCGCCTTGATCTTCAATGGAGGGAACACATCTGCACTCTTCAAAGCTGACTGCAAACTAAAGAAATGCGTAAGCTGTATAATGGCATAAATGGGGAGGGTTTCAACTTAGGTGGATATCTCAGTCATTTTTTGAATTTTGCCTCAAATTTTTAACATGGGGGTTCTTGGGACCCTACCTCATGAATACATGCATTAACATCTCGTTACTCTGTACCGAAAGGTCATTTTGCGGTCACTGTACAGAATCACCTTTTGGGACTGATTAACAAAATGACAGTGCCACTGTTCATGAGGTGGTGTTCAGAAAAGTCCATCTTGAAAATCTGGTGGAAACATTCCAAGAAATGACTGTGCTATGAACATGTGTTGTGCAGTTTCAATGCACGCTCATAACTTCGACAATTTTTAATATTTTCACTCCAGATTTTCAATATTGCCATTTTCTCACACCTCCTTATGAACAGTACAGCTGTCATTTTTCACATCTTGCCTGAAAAGTGTTTTTGCATATGTGACGCACAATGATGCAGACACTGTGTGAAATCAATGTTCAGGGCACATTAACAAAATAACAGTGTCACTGTTCATGAGTGGGTCCCAAAATGCCTATGTTGAAAATATGGTTAAAAAAAATCACTAAAATAATTGCATTACTGGTGTGTGTTGCACAGATTTTACACATGCTCGTGACTTCATCAGTTTTCACATTTTCACTCCAGATTTTCAACATTGCCATTTTTGTACACCTCCTTATGAACAGTACAAATGTAATTTTCACATCCTGCCTGAAATGTGTTTTCACACATGTAGCACACAATGGCACGGTTGCTGTGGGAAATCAATGTTTGGGACAGAGTAACAAAACCATACTGACACTGTTCATAACCAGAGTTCCCAAAATGCCTAAGTTGAAAATTCAGTTAAAAAAATCCCCAAAATAATTGTGTTACAGGCATGCATTGTACAGTTTATATACACGCTTGTGACTTGATCAATTTTTCATATTTTCACTCCAGATTTTCAACTATGCAATTTTGCACACCTCCTCATGAACAGTGCAGCTCTCATTTTTCACATCTTGTCTGTAATGTGTTTTTGCACCTGTGGTGCCAAAATGCACAGTCGCTGGGCAAAATCACCTTTTGGATAACATATAGAATAGTGGTTGGGTGACCATCCACAACAAGGCTATATTTCCCTCTAGGGGGTTGATGACATCATAGAGACCTCAAGAGCGACACTCAGAGGTCTCCTGATTTATCAACTCCCAAGAAGAAACTCAGTTTTGGTGTGGATAGTCCCTTATCCACTGTTTTGCATATATATGGTAAGGGCTTATTTAAATTTTACCCCTGCGCGCCGCCAGCTTCCGCCTCCTGTTGCCACTTCACCCAGATTTGTCCTGCTGCAACTCGCTCTGGCTTCTCCCGTCGGCCCGCTGCCACTTGTTCAGCTTCTCCCACTACTGCGCACTCCGGCGTTGGAAATTATTATTTTTTAAAATAAAATGTAAACAAAAGTTTGCTTTTCTGACACGGAGCTCCTCGTGTCAAAATAGGCAGTGTCCACTACTCCGTGCTCGCTAAACTGCAGCCGCCACGTTCGGATAATTTTTTTCCATTGAGCTTGGTGGAGTGAGTCAATCAGAAGGCAGATCAAAGCTAAAAAGTTGTTGTACTATCGATGTGATGTCAGAACTATAGTACAACAACTTTTGACCTTTGAACTGTCCTACAACAAGATTTAGAAAGCCACTGGTTTCCACCAACAATAAGCCCTAACCATATATTATAAACTAATAGTGCCACTACTCATCAAGTGGGGCCACAAACAGCTCATGTTGAAAATTTGGAGTAAAAATACCACATACTGGGACGTATGGAGCAATGAAGCAACCGGCAGAAGTGTCTCTGAGGCGGCAGGTGAGAGTTGCAATTTAAAACATCACTAAAAATACCACCAACAGCTTAATCTGGTTCAAGGTCAGTTGGCATTCATCTGTATCCCTTCCCCCAGGTTGTGCCTGAAAATAGGCATGATTTGTCTAGTGCACTTACCCCATCAACAAAAACTAAATAATCATAAATAAAAGCCAGATTTCTCACACAGTGACTTCTGAATACATGTACTGTTTGCTTGTGACTGTGGAGGGTTGGGACAATTGCAACCAGCTGGGGCTGCAATAATATTAAAAGCCTGTGCCACCCCGACTGCACTCATTTCCACATACTGGGACATACGGAGCAATGAGGCGACCGGGAGAAGTGTTACTGAGGCGGCAGGTGAGAGCTGCAATTTGAAACATCAAGCCAAACTTCTCACGCAGTGACTTCTGAATACATGTACTGTTTGCTTGTGACTGTGGAGGGTTGAGGACAATTGCAATCAGCTGGGGCTGTAATAATGTTAAAAGCCTGTGTCCCGTGGTGCGAGCTATGAATAGAGCATTGTGAGTGGTGTGAGTACCACTCGGTGAGGAAAAGTCAGTGGGTTTGGGTAAGGAGTTTTATAGTATTACAACAAGATCTGTAATTATGCATTTATTTTATGTGATGGGGTGGGTACTGATGGGAACGTGGTTGGTTAATTTTCAGACTTTAGAAACTAATTATAACAGTATTAGCAAAGGTATGGTTTTTATGACCACGAGGGGACACGTACAAGACCATCAATACATGATTATTAAGAGACATAATGTTTTCACAAATTTAATGAAATTATGATCAAGACCCCTGAAAATCAAAATTGGAACATTTGATTTGGTGAATTGCAGAGCTAGGGGTTTATTTTGCTTTGCCTTACTGATACAGTGTGGAGATGTGGAAAAAAAACCCAGGGCCCAAAAAGGAGGATAACAATTACCCTTGAGAATGTTAGAAGTCTTATACATAAAATGGACCAATAGAGGGGTTGGGTTACTGAATTGTCTCAGGACATCTTGGCCATTTCTGAGACTTGGCTTCATTCTGGTATTTCTAATGAAGAGGTAGAGCTTTCAGGTTATAGATTAATAAGGTAGGATGGGGAAAAGGGGAGGGGGGTACTGCTTTATGTAAAAAATACCTCAGGCCCATACCAGTCATTATTAGCTAAAAATGTGGAAGAGATTGATTGTTTGGTTATAGAGTTGTTAAAATTAAAATTGATAGTTGGAGTTTTTTATGATCCTCCTAAAACTAAAATAAGTATGTTCATTGTTTTGGCTGGTATTTTATTGGAAATATTAAAGAATCAGTGTGTGCTGCTAATGGGGGATTTTAATGCAGATTGGGGGCGAAGTAGAGGGAATAAACTTAAAGCAAGTCTGGAAGTATTAGGACTTCAACAATTAATTCATCAACCAACAAGAAGTCTTAACAATAGAACTACTGGATCTATATTGAATCTGTTCTTTGTCTCGCAAGAATTGAAGGTGGAGGGTTGTAAAATCCTTCCTTTAAATCTGGGGGACTATAACCCAATTCAGTGTGTTTTATCTTTACAAAAAACTTGGGGAAGTGGAAAACGTGATTGTTGGGTACGTGACTTGAGGTGATTCAATATATTATCCTTTAGGGATAGTCTTAGAAATTTTGATTGGTCAAGAGTATTTTTGATCCCTGATTTAAACCTGGCTATCCAGGAATTTATGGATTCTTTCTTGGATATCATTCAGCTCCACACCCTGAAAATAAAAAAGAGCAATAATACCAAAGACTTGCCATGGCTTAGTGAGAAACTGAAAACCCAGTTATGTATAAGGAACAGAATATGGAAAAAAGCTAAGAGAACAAAACTAGTGGAAGACTGGGATTTATTTACGTGTTGGTGGAATAAATGTAAATGAGTGATAGCTTCAGCCAAAAAAAGATTCTATCAGAAATCTTTTGGTAAGATGCAGGACCCAAACTAATTTTGCAAGAATACTTCCAATTTAAAAAATCCGGTAAAGTCTAAATATCCTATCAGTTTAGTACAGGGAGAAAAGTTGATAGATAATCTCTTAGAGGTAGCTAACTTGTTAAATCATTATTTTAAGGATTTACTAGACTTGGAAATACCAAAACTGGAAGTAGCTAATCTTGTACAAACACAGTCTGTCACTTCTATAGCTAATAATAAGGGATTTAAACTAAAAAAAATTGAAGTAAAGGATGTAGTTAAAGAATTAAAAAGTTTGAAAGTGCTAAAGATAGCAGGAATAGATGGTATCGATCATAGGTTTTTGAAGTTAGGTTCTGACATAATAGCCCCAATAGTTACATATTTCTATAACTGGAGTATACAATCTTCCTCAGTACCTGAATTGTGGAAAATGGGAGAAATCGTTCCCATATCTAAAGGTGGAGACTTTACAGTTCCTTCTAACCATAGACTGATCACCTTGTTCCCTTTTCTTTCAAAGATTCTGGAAAAGTTGGTAAATTACCAGCTTGGCCACTATCTTGAACAAGAGGGGATCTTAACAAAGTACCAATATGGGTTTAGAGAGGGCAGGTCCACGAACACCGCCCTACTTTATTTTGGTGACTTAGTGGCAACATCACTAAATCAGGGTAGATGTACTGGGGCAGTGTTTGTGGACCTAAGCAAGGCTATCAGTTTGGTACATCATGAGATTCTCTTGCACAGGTTGTTGGATATTGGGATGCAACAAGAATCTCTGCAATGGTTTAGATCCTGCTTATCTGATCGTAGGTAAAGAGGATCTGTGGTGCTGCTGTCTCAGGTCTCCTGAACTTAGACAGAGGTGTACCACAGGGCTTTATTTTGGGCCCTGTGTTATTTAACATCTACACAAATAGCCTTGTAACTCACATAACCAGTACTGAGATCAGACTTTATGCAAATGATATTGTACTAATTGCATCTGCAAACAGTCCCGGAGACCTGAGACAGCAGCTCCAGACAGACTTTCTTAATATTGAGACTTGGATAAGAGACTCAGGTCTTATAATAGAATTAATAAGATGCAGAGTATGATCTTTTCAGTAGGATCACATAAAAAAGGAATTTACAGATTTACAGATTACTTTTTTGACAGGATTAAGGTTCAGATGGTACCTAGTTATAAATATCTGGGAGTCCTTGTTGATTCCCAGTTTTCTTTTTCTGAACACATTTTGTTGCAAACAAAAAAAGGTTAGCCAAAGATTGGGAGCCTTGAGAAGGTTGTCTGGATGTTTGACCAGGGGTATTAAAATCAGACTGATAAAACAACTATTACTGCCTGTACTTGATTATGGATTCCCACTGTATATGCACTCTTACCAAAAGCCTTTGGATTAGATAGATCAGATGTATTATAGGATGGGGAACTACGTATTATGGAATAGATATCAGGTTCATCGATGTCTGGTCTATCAGGAACTTGATTGAATACATTCAACAGCGTGGAGGAAGTATCTATGGTCAGCGGTAAGCCATAGTCTAGTTTATCACAAGTGTAAAACATTGCATCCACTAAATCATTTAATATGTTTGAATTTAAATTTAACATACTGTATTTAGACATGCTAAGGAAAACATCCAGGAAATTGCCTATGATCTGAATTATGAATCGGATTGGGGATATAATTCTTCCGAACAGTTTAGCAAAGACTTGGAATGAATTACCACTTCAGTTAATTAAGATTCTTGATTTGCACACATTTAAACTTAAATTGCATGCTTACTTGAAAGTTTGTTGTAATTGTTTTTAGTTTATATGTTATTTTTTGCTCTGTATGTATTTATTATATATTGCTTAAGCTTTATTGTTGTAATCATAGGTATGTACTACAGGAATTTGTTGTAAATGGGGATTTATTTATCCAACAAACCAGCCTGTATAAAAATAAACTTTTAAACAAACAAACAAAATACCAGCAAATGCCCTGGGTTATTAGGGTTTCCAATCATAATGAACCCACCCAGTAGAGGCTGACAGGCATCAAGAGTGTGACTAGCATTGTTAGATGTAATGCTCACACTATTCCCCCCCCAACTCTGCAGCCAGTGACAGGTATCAAGGTGTGCCTTGGACTCTTCAGCCCCAAAGTTCACCCCATTCTTCTCTACTGCACCCATCATAGCATATTTCCTTATGGAATGGGGTGAGCATAATGCCTGAAGACTCCAAGGTACAACGAGACACTTCTCGGTATCTGTGTGGTAGGGTGAGGTGAAATGGTGTGAGCATTATAGCTGATGACTCAAAGGCACTTCCTAATGCTTGTCACTCTCTACAGGGTGGGGCTAGTGTTGGTGTCAGTTCAGTCCTTCACTGCCAGTTATATTATGCATCCCTCTAACTCTTGCACTACCAATGCCAATGCCAGCAAGCCAGCATTCAGCATTGGCAAATGCTCCTTTTATTTTATATACTCTGTGAAAGAGAAAAGCATCACTCGATGTTTGTTGCTGCTGCTGACAAACCACCGCCATTACCCTACCTCCACCGAACCTTCCCATTGAGCACCAACCACCACACACTCCACACCCCCAACCCACACCCCTTACTATTAATTTTCAGACATTGGGATGCCCAGTCCCTGGTGCTGGATTTTACCCCCTCCCATTTTCACTGAGTGATGCCAGGTAACCCACCCTTGATTCCACTAAAAATAGCACTGACACTGGAATGCCCAAGCACCAGTGTTAGTACCAGAAATAAAGAAAGCTGCTCCTCATAGTCTTTTTTTATTTTTGTATATGCTGTAAAAAAGAAAACCGTCCATTGATGTCTGTTGCTGTCACTATTACCCTCCATCAGCTGATCCTCCCACTCAGTACTCCCTTCCCTTACTTCTCTACCGGGGGTCCAATGCCATAATCCTCTTTGGAATGGAGACATGTCTTCACTCTTCAATGCCAGACTGGAAAATGAGGAAATCAAGTATGTGGCTCAACGTATTTCAGTGGGTTTTCAACTTGTCCTCATAACTTTGTCATGTTTTAAATATTTTCCCCAGATTTTCAACATTTTGTTTCTGGGGAAGGACACCACCTCATGAGCAAATGTGGTGTAATTATGCAAATCTGACCTAAAAAGTGATTTCATGGTCATTGTCTGAAGTCACTTTTTGACAGGATTTTAAAATTATTCCCACCCTTGCTCATGAGGTGAGGTCATAAAATGCTATGTTGAAATTATGGGGTCAAAATATTAAAACAGGGTGGGGAGGGAGGGAGCAGGATTAAGCAACCCATCAGTAGCTCTCCTCTACTAGGGAGGTTCTTTTCCCTCCTGTAGTTCCTCTGCCACGGGTGGGGTCCAGTGGTGATGCAGGCAGGAGGAGGCATCACAAAGGGAAGGCATCTTGAAGCACGGAATGTGTGTGCTTCCACATGCTAAGACAGGGTAGCAGGAGAAAATGGAGTAAAAAAGTCTGTAAAAATAAAAACAAAATGAAAATGAAAAGATAAAGTAATGAATGTACATTTAAATATTTCAACGCTTCAATGCATACTCATAAATTTTGTAATTTTGAATATTTTTATCCCAAATTCACAACATAGCCATTTTTTTAAACCACCAGTACTATACAGTTCATATAACTCATCAAATGTTAAATTTCAGCCAATCAGCGTGTGCCACATCTTTGACAGGTGGTTACCACAGCAATGCCTCACCCCCTTTCTGTCACCGGAATTCCCACCCTCTTAGCAGGACGTCCTGCCTCAAACCCAGGAAGTGATGAATGAAAAACAGGAAATGACGTATAAACACAGGAACCGACATATTCTCTAACCTGTAAATGACACATCATCCCCATTCTAAGCCCTTACATCCTTCCTCCTCCATCTCCAGTTCCCTCAAATCTCTGTGACACCATTCTAGCTTGAACCCTTCCTCCCTCCTTCCTCCATCCCTATAGCCTCTGTGACACCATCCTAGCTCAAACCAGAGTCCCTCCTCCATCCACTCGAACCCATGTGACACTGGTCTGGCTCGAAACTGAGTCCCTCCTCCATCCCATCAAACCTCTGTGACACCACCCTAGCTTGAACCCGAATCCCTCTCCATCCTATACAGCTTCTGTGACACCATCCTAGCTCAAACCAGAGTCCCTCCTCCATACACTTGAACCCATGCAGCACTGTCCTGATTCAAACCTCTCCCACTCCATCCTAGCTTGAAACCGAGTCCCTCCTCCATCCCTTTGAACTGGTGTGACACTGTCCTGGCCCAAACCTGAGTTCACCCCCCGAACTGCTATCATCCTGTCTTAGCTTGAACCCAAGTCTCTCACCTCCTCCCACCTTGTCCCAGCACTTATCTTGCACCCCATTACCTAGCTTGAACTAGAGTCTCTCTTCACTCCTCTCACCATGCCCCACCATCACCTACCTTGCACCCATCACCTACCTTGCACTCCTCAACCTACCCTTTGTCAGTTTGTGAGATAACTGTAGGGTGCCTTTTTCACTCAATGGATTTTTTTTGTAAAATGTGCTTTTAAGGTCAAAAGAATTGTAAGAATAATTAATCTTTATTATGTAAGAAAGTTTTAATACAATGCATTTAAATGTTTGTGAAAAGCAGAGACCTAGCTTGAACCCAAGTCTCTCCCCTCCTCCCACCTTGTCGCACCACTTACATTGCAACCCATTACCTATCTCAAACCCGAGTCTCTCCCCTCCTGTCTCCTTGCCCCACCATCACCTACCTTGCTCCCCATTAACTACCTTAAACCCAAGTCTCTTCCCTCCTTTCTCCTTGCCCCACAATCACCTACCTTTCACCCAATCACCTCCTAGAACTCAAGTCTTTCCCCTCATCTCTCCTTGCCCCACCATTAGCTACCTAGAACCCCATCACCTGCTTTGAACCCAAGTCTCTGCCGTCTTCTATCCCTGTCCCACCATCACCTAAATTTTACCCAATCACCAACCTCAAACCCAAATCTCTCCCCTCCTCTCTCCTTGCCCCACCATTCAATTCAATTCAATTCATTTTTATTTATATGGCACCTTTCAAATGCCAAGGCCCCACACATAACAATTAAAACAGCTTCAGCATGACACAAATATTATAAGTAATATAAAATACAGAACAAGGAATAAAATAATATTCCAATTATTTGGCAAAGGCCTGAATCCATAAAAAAGTTTTTAAGGCCAGTTTAAATCCCTCCACAGTCATGCACTCATGTAACTGATGGGGTAGAGAGTTACAAAAGGTAGGGGCAGAGTACATGAATGCACAGGCCCCAGAAGATTTTAAACAAACCCTTAGGATCTCTAGCAACCCCTCATCAGTCGAGTGGAGCGATCACCCAGGGCAGTAAAGTACCAGGAGCTCTTTCAGGTAATCCTGGCTCAGTCTGTGTAGGGCTTTATAAGTCAAAACTCTGACTTTGAAGGTGATTCACCACTGTACCAGCAGCCAGTGCAGTTCACACAGCACTGACAAAATATGACAGAACCGGGGGGTTCCAGTCAGTAGCTGGGCTGCTGCATTCTGCACCAGGTGCAAGTGGCAGATATCTACCCCCGGCAAGCCCTAGGTATAGGAATTTGCAGTAGTCCAAGTGTAAGGACACAAAGGCATGGACCAGAGTGGGAAGGTCACTGAACAGAACAAGATGCTTAACTCTGGAGATATTCCTCAGATGGTAAAAAGAGGATTTGACGATGACCGATACCTGCAAATGCAGTGTTAGTCCCTATTCAAAAAATTACCTCCAGGTTTCGCACCCGTTCAGAGGTCAGGAGTGGTATACCCCCAAGAAAAAGTCCAGAGGGTGACCCCCGCCCCAACCCCCCTATCCGGAGACCCGGGTCCACCACCAGCACCTCAGTCTTTTCTTAGTTCAACCTCAACTAGCTCAAATTCATCCTCTCCTGGATTTCCATGAAACAGTTATTAAATACTGAGAGGGCTCTATCCTAGTCAGGTGTGAAAGAAGTAGAGCTGGGTATCATCAGCATAGCAGTGAAACCTCAGCCCATACCTTCTAACAGTGTCTCTGAGGGGCAGCATGTACACTGCAAACAACATGGGAGACAACACCAATCCTTGAAGAGCCCTACATGATAGCAGAACTGGGTCAGAGGAATAAATCCCTGACACCACCCTTTGACTTCTTCCAGTGAGAAAAGATAAAAACCATCTGAGGACCATACCTGACAGGCCACAGATGAACCTTAGGCGATCAAGAAGAACCCCATGGTCCACAGTGTCAAACACTGATGAGAGATCGAGAAGAACCAAGATGGACCAGTTCCTCTGATCTCGAGCCATCAGAAGATCATTGAGCACCCAAACCAGCACCATCTCAGTGCTATGTCTATTTCAAAAACTGGACTGGAGAGGCTCATAGAGATCATGGATGGTCAAATGGTTCTCCAGTTGTACGGCCACTACCTTCTTGATCAATTTCCCCGTGAAGGGGAGATTCGAAATTGGTCTGTAGTTTGCATGGCAGTCTGGGTCCAAAGAAGGTTTCTTCAAGAAGATTGTCACCACCGCCTCCTTCAGAGAGCTAGGAAACTCACCTGTTTCCAAGGAGCACCAGACTATCCATGCTAGGATCTGGCCAAGAATGTCATCACAACCCAAAATCAGGGTAGTTGGTCCTGGATCCAAACTATAGCATGTAGGGCGCATACCCTGGACAATCCACATGATATCCACAAGCTCAGGCTGGCTGAAGGTACTCCAAGAAAGCTGAGGGACAGTGCCCAAACCTTGGTCTAGACCACCGCTCATAGAGTATGCCGGTTGGAGTGCCACCCTGATGTCAGCCACCTTAGCTGCAAAGAATTGAGCAAGCTCATCACACTCAATTTGCAAAAACATTTTTCAGACCTGTAGACAGGCCGGGTTGCACAGTCTGTCCACAATTCAAAAAAGCTGATACGGTCAATTCTGAGCGGTCACAATCTCCCCATACAGGAACTCTGCCTTCTTACAGGTGATTGTGGATTGATTGGCTTGGTAATGATCCATCCATCTAAGGTGATTGGCATCAAGGTGGGACCTCCACCAGTAACATTCTAACCTTCATCCAGGTCACCTCATCTCTCTAAAGGACCCATCAAACCAAGGGGACTGAGGGCAAAGGGAGAGAGGAAGAATACGGACTGGAGCAATGATATCCAGAACCATAGATATGGCCATATTATAGGCCACCATTTGGGCTTCTGGGTCATTGCTTGCCGATGGAAGGACTGATAGGTCAAGCACCACTGCTAGGCCTTCAGAGCTTATATCTCATAAAGGGTGGCACCTGACCATCTCTACAGAGGTAGGCCTACAAAGGGGGGTGCAAAAACTGAACCGTACGGTGTAGTGATTGGACCATCTGACTGGTTCCACCCCGAGACCCAAGGCTTCAACCCCCAGGAGGAACACCAAATCAAGAGAATGATCGAGTTTATGGTTAGCAGTGGAAACAATCTGTGTAAGGTCCAGAGGGGTCATCAACTGTAGGAAGTGCTGACCAAATTGTAAGAGTTTGTCATTGACCCAGGCATTAACGTCACCCAACTTGCACCCCGTCACTTATCTCAAACCCGAGTTTCTCTCCTCCTCTCACCTTACCCAACCATTACCTACCTGGCACTCCCTCAACCTCTCCCTGTCGATCTGTGGCATAACTGCTGGGTGCCTTTTTACTTGGGGAATTTTTTTTGTGAAATGTGCTTTGAAGCTTGAAGGACTGTAAGAACATTTATCTCTACTGTGTAATTAAGTTCTTTTAACACAATGCATTTTAAGTATGAAAAAATTGTGATTTCTTTTTTAATGTAAAAAAGAAAATGAGTTCTAACTTTAAAAGCAGAGACAGAAACAGTGTATAGTGTGTGTGTGTGTGTGTGTGTGCAGTACTAGAGCTGATTTTACAAGGCTTCCTTGTCTAAGTAGAATGCTTCAAATCCTAAAGCCTGATTAAAAAATAAACATACTCTCTACATACCTTTTTTAAGCTTAAAACAGAATGCATGAGAAATCTAGTATTTGATGTCAGAAGCTAAATATATGTTTCTATTTCCTTTGAAAAGATCATTTACAAGATCACTGTTTATCAAAAGCACGTATTTCTATTAAATATATAGTAATATTACTGTTGAAAATATTTAAGAGGGTTTTAACCTTCATGCATTTCCAGTAAGAACATTATATCTTTACTATGTAAACAATTGCTGTTAAAAGAATGCATTTTAAATATTTATGAAAAAACAGAATACTTTTTTAAAGCAAAAAAGAAAATGAGTTCTAATTTTAAAAGCAGAGCTAGCGTGTGTGTGTTTGTGTGTCCAGTGCTGAAGCTGATTTTACAAGGAGTGCTTATTCTAAGTAGAATGCTGCAAATCCTAAAGTCTTTTTAAAAACAGTAATACTCTATAAGTACCAGTTCTTTCAAATTTAAAAAACAATGCAACAGAATTCTGGTGTTTTTATGTCAGAAACTAAATATGTTATTCTATTTCCTTTAAAAAAGATAATTTACAAGATCACTGATTATCAAAAGCACATATTTCAATTAAACATATATACTAATGTTACTGGTGAAAGTATTTAAGAGGGTTTTAACCTCCATGCATTTCCTGTAAGAAGATTTTGGTCCAGATATTCAAACTGCACCACAAAAGCGCAATAGCAGGGCAAGCACAAGTCACTGCACCCATCTGCACACGGTGTATCAAACACTGAGCAGGTCAAGATGTGCCTGCGGCACAACTGAATATCATGCCAACTGCGCCATTGCACAACCAGGGATGTGCAGGGGGTGCAGGTCAGATGAGCAATAGCAAAACCAGGGATGCTCAGTGGAGTAGGGCAGCAGCGCAACAGCACAACCAGGGATGTGCAGGGACAGGATGCAGAGGTCCACCACCCATGGTAGGGATGGGCAGAGGAGCACTCAGCGGAACAGACATCACCCCCCACACCCCATGCACCGCACAACTGGAGGACAGCAGGAAGAACCAATGGCCCAGGTACACCAGCAAGAAACCCATTGCCATGGCACAGTGCACCAGCACACCCCCTTGCAAGCTGAGACCCTCACACATGGATGCCCATCCACCCCATGCCACACCAACCCACCGATACAGAGCACACCCTGCACCATGATCCCCATACACCCTGCTCAGGAGTAGCGCCCAACACTGTACGACACCACAAGCATGCCACCACCCCCACTGTGACAATACAACCCTGTACACCCCAGGTCCATGCAAGGCAGCCCCACCACGAGTACCCAACAGTGGGAAGCAGCAGCAGACAGCGAAGCAATGGCTGCAGACACAGTGCCGTCATGCACGTTCCTCCCAGGTAAAGCTGTGAGACCGACCATGCATCAGCACATGAGGCACTACACATGTGACAGGGCATTCCCCGGGAACCCACCACCAGTGTCACAACACCCTGCTCACCCTCCCAAGGACACACCCCGTCCCAGCACTGGCCACAACAGTGAGTGCAGACACCCACAGTATTGCATGGAAGCATGCACCACACAGGATACAACACAGTGCACAGACAAACAACCACCCATACCCAAGGGCACACCAACACAGGGACACAGTAGCTGGTCAACCAAGCCCCCGGCGTGTGACCACAGCAGCTGTGTACACACGGCCAGAATCCCTCCACGGCACAGGTGTGCCAGCAACCCTGTGCAGGCACCACGATGCTGTACGCCACCGACATGCAGCTGGAGCACAAGTGACAGACAGTGGAGCACATCCCCTGCAACAGGCACAGGTGACAGCATCAAGGTGGGACAACAAGAGCGGATGCAACAGTGCCACCCGAGGCAGACGTGCACCACACCAGTGACAGGAGGCAACATGGCATCCTGCTGAGTACAGTGGCAGTCCAGCATGGGCAGCCACCACTGACATGCCAGTGGACTGTGCAGGTCACAGACATGCAAGGGTGGCAGCTGCACAGGTCATGGATGGTCCCCGACACCGTACACACCACTGCAGCTGAGCACCATTAGCTCGCTGCAAATCAGAGACCACAACAGTAGGCATAACTAAACAAATATATTATAAAAGTGGTAACAAGACTACGTACAGATATATACATGCAAAAAGGGTGAGGGACACAAACAGAGTGGAGGTGGGTAAGGGTCAGGGGTGAACAAATGGGAGAGGGAAGAAGGGGTGTGATGGTGGCTCCATGGGGCTTTTACAAGATGTAACTGCTGTCCATCTTCAGTGGGAGCCATGCTCTCAGCTCCTGTGGTGCCTCCTGTCATGACGATGCCTCACACTGTGGCACTCCATCCGTTCGAGGATGGCCAGAGAGGCCCTGGCCACCTGTAACAGCTCCTGCAGTGCACGCTCCACAGGTACCAGCCTCTGTCCACCTAGAACAAGGGAGCAGAGTCAATAGGTGTGAATGCACAGCCCCCTACAACCCACCCATTGTGCATGGCATACAGCCATGGGACATGCCCCTGTGATGGTGTGCGACCACCCACAGTGATCATGTCCACAAGACCTGCCCACCCAGGTGCACACAGCCATGCAGACCACTGCACACACACACACTGCCCAAGTCCTGAACAGCACCACCGTGGCTGTACAGTGACATGGCTTTGCGGTGCAAAGCCAGTGGCACAGCCATGTACCCGGTGCACGCATGGACCACCATTGATGCACTCCCAGACATGCAGTGCCACTGGACAGTGCTGACTGTACCATGTTGCATGCACAGCAGTGGTGTCAATGGATGGTGACCATGCCCCGCCACCCACTCTGCTACACAGCATGCCCAAAAATCCTGAATGTAAGGCACTCACCATCATCAGGCTGGTCCCAGTGCTGTGCTGGTATGAGTCCTCTTGCATCTTGATGTGCCTCACACTGCAGTTGCCCTTTCCTGGCATGCTGGTGCTCCTCAGGGCCTAGAGTGCAAACAGGGAGAGTGGAACATCAGTACAATCCAGTAGCAAAGGCCCCCTGCCCCTGGGTGTGTGCGATCCCAAACCTATCTGCCCCCCACCCCTATACCACCACCACCCCCACAGCCCACAATGGACAGACCCCCCATGTGCTGGACACATGCCCACCACGATACCCATATGGATGTAATCAGTGTATGGATGAGGCACCCACCTGGCCATGGAACCGCGCCCCTCCTGGTGTGTGCCCACAGGCGGAGAAGCCTATCTGGGTCCATCCACTGGATGTCCCCAAACCAGTGCCTGCACAGCTCTGCTGTGCACTGGATCCCTGTCACCTCTTCCAGGGCCACCACCACCTCCTCCTACATGGCACTTCAGACCCTATCCAGGGGTGCCTCCCCAAAGAGAGCAGCAGCAGCATGGGGCTCAACCAAGGACACAAGGTTAGCCAGTTCAACCTGGCTCCAGATTGGTTCCCATCTCCTTGCCATCTTTCAAGCATTGAGTAGCAAAATGGTGCTCCGTAGTGCACGTCCACCATGTGCAGATGCTGCACAGTACTGCGCTGCCATTCCCTATCACACTGTCACCGAACAGCATGATAGAGGTGCACCCATGCGGATGCATGGTGCCTATGGGGCAAAGATGGGCACTGGGTAAGGGGTTCCTCACGCATGGACCGACACAGTGCAATTGGTACTCACCATGTGTAGTGCGGTAGGGCGCCTGTGTGGCACTTCCTGTAGTGGCCTACTGTGCTGTTACACTATGGTGCCTATTGCACCCTAGTGCAACAGCATTATACATGTGAACAGTGCACTAGTGCCACTGGCACAGTGGTGGACATGCCCTGCACTGCCTCCCACGCTCAGCATGTCAGCAGCGCAGCAGACGTTGGCATCAGCACCCCCGGGCATGTGCCATTCAGTGTCTACTGCACACATCACAGAGCTGTGCCCTTGCCTGAGCACGTTCAACACAATTGCACAAGGCGCAACAGTGCGATATTCAGTCAGCATATGCAAATCAGCTCATCAGCAATTCAATGGTGCAGCTACTGCATTAGCATCCACTTAAAAATTAGCCTCGCCTCATTTGCATGTGTTGCGCTATATAAATGCAACATGGGGCTGCAGAGGCCATAGTCTGGTATTGCAGTCTATTGTGGTGAGTTGCATGCTGTTTGCCAGTGTGGACTGTGGTGTGTGGGAGATGCTTGGGACTGCACAGTCAGAGGTAACACCTGTCATTCCCACAGGATCAATGATGACTGAACGTGAGGTGAAGGAGGAGGAACAGAGACGTTGGAGATGGAGGAGCCCCAACTTTACCCAAGGCAGAATCAGATGCCTTGTTTGAGGCCTACCTTGACCAGGAACCACTGCTCAGCGGACAATGGGGAACACCACAGGCCCGTGCGGTGGCATGGGGTGAGGTGGCGTGTGCCGTCAACCATCATGTCAGCCACCAGTGGTCCATGCAGGAGTGCAAGAAGAAGGTGGACATGGATAGGAGGAGGATTAAAGATAAGGTGGCTGCCATCAGGGCAGCACAGGCTGCGAGTGGTGGGGGACAGCCGGCCGTGCCATGCCTGACACCACAGGAAGAGTGGGTTGCTGGCAGCATGCGGCATTGTGCCCTCGAGGATGTTCCAGGTGGTGGCTTCCAGATGGGTGGTAGCCAGTCACTGCATGGTAGGTCCTGATCTTTCACTGTGGGGGGGGGAATGCCACAGGGTAGGGCAGATACATTAATGCTACTGTGTTCTCTTACAGCTCCTGAGCATCTACATGGTTCGGCGGTGGTGGACTCATCCACTGAGGGCGATACCCTGGAAACAGAGGAGAGCCCATCCACCTCCACAGGTGTCCGAGGGTCAGGACGACAAAGGGCCCACCTGGCTGTCAGGACTGAGGTTGGTGCAGCTGGTGTAGAGGAGGCTGTACCCATGTCCCAGCATGACAGCATCCATGGATGCCAGCATGCTGAGACTTGGACTGGTGCCAGATCCATCACTGATGATGATGGAGCTCACATCATGGACAGTGATACGTGTGGGCTGCAAGATGGCCACACAGCAGGTAACAGCACGGGCATAGCCATGGGTGGTGCCAACGTGGAGGCATGCGTGACATCACAGTCCCAGCCTGTGCCTGTCTGCACCAGTGGGGCAGCACTGGTGTGCATCCAGGACAGTGGGACTGTTGTGGCCACTGCGGTAGTACCACCGGAAGGGCAGTGTCAGCAGTCAGCCAATGGCGATGGGGGGGACGGTGTCGGTGGCGTGTCAGTGCACCGCCCGGGGACATGCCCAGGCATGGCCCTGGTGTGTAGCACCCAACCTCAAGGGGTGCTGCCCAGCATGGCCATGAACACCATGAGGGACAACATGCCGATCAGGTGGATGACCTCTTAGATGAGCACACCCACATACTCCATGAATCAGTGGATAAGCAGTTGCAGCTTGTGATGGCAGTGGATGCACTCAGTGCAGTCCTGCGCCAGGCAGAGGAGTGGTGCAGCAGGGACACCGGTCTGCTACTGGCAGGGATGGACCTGCTGTGGGAGGATGTGACTGCTGCCATTGACAGGCAGACACAGGCATTCACAGCTGTCATGGCCACAATGGGCTCACAGTTATTTTCCCGTGCACTGCAGACACCATGCAGTGCCATGTCCACCCCCCATTCCCGGCGTCATGTGACACCCTCTTTGTCAACACTGGGTTTAGCTGTGGGCATCCCGAGCACGCCTGGCGCAGGCATGTTCGGTGAGCTGCAGACCCCTGCTCAAGAATGGTCACATTCCCGCACAGACACCCCTGGGGGACCGTCGGTGCCAACCCATGAGGCCAATGGTCAACCTGTCACAGCTGGCGGGTCTCGGCAGGGCCATCCACACATCTGTGGAGGTTGTGGCACTGTGCTGCATGACTGACCTGTCTTCCACCATGGCTACTGTCTGATGCTGCCCTATGTGCAGTGTGTTGTTCAATGTGCAATGCACGGTTGGGGTACCCGGCCTTGCGCACACACACACACACTCACACACACACACATACACACACATTATTCCATGTGCACACCCTCCTGGCTGCTAGCTGCTGTGGCGTGTGCATGATGATGCCTGCATTGCACTGTCTGCCACTCTGCAATGGTGCCCAGCATCTGAGACATGCACAATGACAAGCATTGGGTGTGGTGGTCTGTGGATGTGTGTGTGGCTAGGAGTGGTGGTTGGGGTCAGTGTGCCTCCTACCCTTTGTGCATGTCTTGTGGTGTGTGTGTGTGTGTGTGTGTGCGAGACCATGTGCCATGTTAGGCCTTGCCCATCCCTGACGGCATGTGTGGTTCCATGCTCAGCCAATTCCCTTTATGACATGCGCCCCTAGGGTTTGTCCATGCATGTTTGTGGGTTGTGCCCTTGCCACTGGTGGTTGCACATGGCCCCATGACTTACCTGGGTTGGTTGAAGTGCTCCTCTGTGATGGTGTCCCAGTGCAGCTGCAACATCCAGATGAGTTGGGGGTCCCTTCGACCGGGGGGACTGCCCATCACCTTCTGGACCAGCATCCTCATCATCCCCATCGCTGTCCCCTTCTTCGACTTCTACAGCTATCCCACAGTCATTGGCTATGTTGTACAGGATGCAACAGGCCAGGAATAACCTGCAGGCATTCAAGGGGCTGTACTGTAGAGCACCGCCAGATGTGTCCAGGCAATGGAAACGTGCCTTCAGCATCCCAAACACCCGCTCTGTGACATTGCGTGTGGTGGCATGTGCCTCATTGTACCATTGCTGCGATGGGGTCATGGGCCACTGGTATGGTGTGAGAAGTCAGGGATGGAGTGGATGTCTACTGTCACCTGTGTGTAGAAGGTGGACATTAGTTTGGTGATCAGAGTCGCCCTGCCATGGGCCATCTAGGCCAGTACCCATGTCACCTTTGATTATGCCCCTCCCAAGATCCATGTCTTTCTGCATGATTTGCATACTCGCCCACTAGGTGGCCAGTGGGAGTGTCCCCACCCTCGAATCTGTGGCACAGTGCAGACTGGTGCCAGATGAAGGCATCATGAGCTCCCCCAGGGTGCATGGCACAGACATTGGTTATGCACCCCCTAGCATCACACACCACCTGGCAGTTGATGCTGGCACAGCCCTTCTGATTAATGTATGCAGCACCTTCCGGGTCAGGTGGCGTGTGGATGGCCACATGGGTGCAGTCAATGGCCCTGAGCATGCCAGGCATACATGCTACCCTGTGGAACTCTTGTATGTATGCTGTGCGTTCTGCCGGTGTGCTGGGGAAAATGGATGTACTCTGCAGCATGTGGCAGCAGTGTGCTGAGGAATTGTGTGAGTAGGCATGATGCGGCTGGCTGGGTTATGCCTGTTGTGTCCCCTGTTTGTCTCTGGAAGGTGCCTGTGGCTAGCAGGCACATGACAGCTGTTAACTTTGTCTCCACTGACAGAGCATGGCTCCGTCATGTGAGTGCCTGCATCTCATCACTACACAACTCACAAAGCTGTCTCAGGATCACCTGGTTCAGGCAGTACCGGCCCACGATCTCTGTGTCACTGTAGTGCTCGAAACTGGTGTGGGCTCGGTGCCACCTGTTGGGGGCATACCGCTGATGGGCCCTTCCATGGCCACGCCCTTCTGCTGCCTGCCTTCTCACACCCCTCATTACTGCCTCCATCTGAATGGTGGCACTGGCCATGTCCCTGACTTGTGTTCCCCCCCGGCAGCTGTAATCCCGTTCCCCACTGTCCTTTGTGCTACTCCCTGCACTGGGAACACCTCCAAGATTTGCCTGTCCTGCCCACTGCCACTGCCCTCAGTCTACTGTGGCACAGGCTCCTCACTGGTCCTGTTGCCCTATGTTCCCAGGTGTGCCCTGTCCTGCTCTTTTCCAGTCCCACTCACTGCTTCCCTGTCTTCTGTGGCTGTCAGCTTTCTCCCACCTCTGGCTTGCCTGTAGCATTCTTGCACCTCTCTTGTTCCTTTTATTGTGGATAATTTCCGTTATCGCGCAACTTCAGTTTGCTCCCCTATTGTGCATGGCACATGCTGTTGAATATCGCACTGCGCCATTTATTCATGGTTCCTCCCCCTTCAGTTGTGCATGCATTCATTACCATTGCACTCTTGCGCATTGTGATTTGGGGGGGTGCAGCTGCCTCCCACTGAATATCGCACAATGGCGAATTTTCGGACTTATGCTGGCGCATCTCTGTTGCGCATGGCATGACCCTTTTGAATATCTAGGCCTTTGTCTTTACTATGTAAAAAATTACTGTCAAAAGAATGCATTTTGAATAGTTATGATAAGCAGAGGTTTATTTTTTAATGAGAAAAAGAAAATTAATTCTAACTTTAAAAGCAGAGACAGAAACAGTATGTGTGTGTGAGTATGCATGTGTGTGTGAGTGTGCGTGTGTGTGTGCGTGTGTGTGTGTGTGTGTGTGTGTGTGTGTGTGTGTGTGTGTGCACACAGCGGTAGAGCTGATTTTACAAGGCTTCCTAGTCTAAGTAGAATTCTTCAAATCCTAAGGTCTGATTAAAAAAGAGACATAATCTCTACATACCTTTTTGTTTTAAATTTAAAACAGAATGCATCAGAATTCTGGTATTTTGATGTCAGAAGCTAAATATATTTTTCTGTTTCTTTTTAAAAAGATAATTTACAAGATAACTGGTTAGCAAAAGCACATATTTCTATTAAATATATACTTATGGTACTGGTGAAAGTCTTCAAGAGGGTTCTAATCTCCAGAAAGCAATGAAACACGCTCTGCAGTACCCATTTAAAAATCAAAAACCTGTTCAATTCCTTTCTGAACTCATTTATACTCTTTGAGAAACCTAGAAAATTGCACTGCCCAGCATTACAGTATAAGAAAATCACATGCTAGTCATTATACGTATCATAAGACAGAATAGCAGCTATTGAATGAATGGGACCCTTCTTCTGTGTATCATATAGAGGATTGTGTATGAGCAGTCATACATAACAAGGATATTCTTGTTTCGAGAGGCTTCCTTGGTAACAGATGACCTCGAGAGCGCAGCTCAAGAGGTTTTCTGTTATCAAGGGAACCTCGAGATACAAGAATATCCTTGTTTGTGTATGACTACTCATACACAATCTTTTATAGTGTATGAGCAATCGCAGCATAGAAAATCAACAAAACCAGCTGGAGAAGACAACAGAGAATAGAAATATAATGTATGGTAGAACGCTGTTAACCTTAAGAAATCATCATTTCCTAAGGTTGTTAACCTATCGATGTGATGTAGATATGTTGTTAACCTATCAATTCGTCACATCGATGGATTAACTACTGATGTTACTCTCTGCGCATCTGCGTGCTTTTTTTTCAATGGGGAACCGACGGATGAACAGCAGCGGTTAGGAAGGACTGAACGGCCGTGGCAGTGACTAGTTATCAAAAAGTAAGTAGCCTTTTTACGTGGGACCATACACTATAAAAAATAATGTATGGTCCCTCTATCGACAATCGGTCAATGTTAACCGTCTCGAGGTTGCCATGGCGACGTAAACCTCTCGAGCTTCACTCTCGAGGTTTACACGGTTGCTCTGGCAACCTCTCTACAGTTAACTGCCTGGTTACTGATAGAGGACCATACATTATCCTCTATGTTAACATTTTATTTTTATTTTTTAACTGACGCAGTGTGCTGCAGATGTTTCTGCAAGTTCAAGTTTAAAAAAAAAACAGCAATTTCCAGCTTAACTGGATTGAGGAAAGCAACTATGTGGCAGCATTCCAAGTTGTTATGCTGCAGTAGTGACATAGCTAGTGCAGCATAACAGCTGTGATGACATAGTTACTGTAGCATAACAACCCCATTCTAGTTATGGATTTCTATCCATAACAATATTCTACCATACACTATAAGAGAGTATGGGGCCCTCTTTTACAAAGCTTGAGCTCATCCCATCTGATAGTCACATATCGTGAATTCATACAGCATAGACTCATTCAGTTAGCCAAAAGACCAGAGGTTCACAGACGTTTTGAGAACTTTATCAATATTATTATGACCAGCTGGAGTAATTCTAAAGATGAGATGGGTCATCTATCTGACAGTGGCATGATGGAAGCTATTGTAAAAATACCATCACCACAAGGTACTTATTTCAGCAAAAAATGTTTAAAATTTACTGACTTAGATCCTCTTTAGTGTAAATGAAAGACAGCCAGCTTGTGTCTGATTTGTAGTGTGTTTGTTAGATAAAATACAATGTTATGAATCTATTAATGTCATTGGACTTACTACATATTGTTGACTGAAATGGTGTGAGGCATCTTTCTTTGTGGAGGGTGCAAGGACATATTTTAGCTTGTATTTTGGTGGGGAGGTGGGGCTTGCTAGGGTTGCATGTCTTGTCCTCCACATGTGTTTTCATCTTGGCATTTGTGCATCTGGGAAAAATGGTGTGTGTGTGTGTGTGTGTGTGTGTGTGTGTGTGTGTGTGTGTGTGTGTGCGTGTGTGTGTGTGTGTGTGTGTGTGTGTGTGTATGGGTGTGTGCTTTCACAGATGTGCATGCGTGTGTTTTTGTGAGTGCATCTCCAATGCGCACTTAGCTGTGATAATGTGTTTCCTGACTTGCTCAGCACCCCAAGAAGGACAGTCTGTTAGTGGAAGTGGTAAAGCTACAAAAAATAAAGTGAAATAAAAAAGTAAAATTGTTTGATTAGTCTACAGACAGTTTGAGTATTTGTACCATTTTATTTCGTTCTGGAGTTTCTTGTTCATTATATTCCTAGGTGAGTAGGTGGGAAAGGCTGGTGGTTCATTGATGAGTTATGATATTCTTGTGCTTCACAGAATATAAGTTTTGTAACATAGTACTACCATCTTATGGTTCAGCACCCCCCCCCCATCTGTTGATATCAAGTATGGGGATCTTAGGAGAGATCACTTAAGTTACAGAAGGCACTGATCTGAGGTAACATGGTGACTTAGTAACTTAGTATTTGATGGCAGATAAGAACCACTACACCCCATCCAGTCTGCCCTTATTCCCTGCCTGCATCAGTGGTCACTGACCCTACCTGGTCATTGGCTTTAGCCCTTACTACCCACCTCCAGGGTTTCTTTGTGCCTATCCCATGCATGTTTGAATCCCTCCACTGTGCTGGCTCCCACTACTTCCTGGTGTAGATCTTGATCTTGCCAGACTTCCAGAGGACCATTACAAAATTAACTTTTCTTTATGTCATTCCTATCTCTATCTTAGTGCATATGTTTGTCACTGTTGCAGGGATAGAGGTTGGCAACAGTAGTCCACTGGCCAACTGCAATCCAAGATTGTATTGGGCCAGTAAAATGTTCTGCTAATTAGCCCTGAAGTACAGAAATTAGGCCACTAGATTTTCTCCATTGGTAGCCCTGCTGGGTAGTTGCTGTAAAACTTAATTTTGACCCCTGCTGTTGGCAAATCTAAGCTTTTTCAGTGATATCCCCAGAACACTATTTGATTGCAAAGAAACAACTTACTAAAAAAACATTTTTGTTCCTGTAGCAGGTAAAAGAGTAACCATTCAAATAATTTTGGCGCCTATAAAAGATAAAAGCTATTTGTAAGCAGAGCTGTCTGCAGAGTAGTCAAAAGAACAGATAAAAAAAATCAATGCTAGCATTCCAGTCATCACCATTACCATCATTTTTGATTAAAATCTGGAGGCAAAGCAGTCCCGTAGTTTGAGGGCAGCGTTCTGAATCTGGAAATCTGGGTTTGAATCCCACACCTGCCACTTTGCTTTGCACAACTCTGAGCAAGTCACACAACCTCCATGTGCTTCAGGTGTCTGTAATCTAACTCTATATCTAAACCATTAGATCTAACTTTGAGGTGGAGCTCTTGCAGCAGGTAATACCATTAGGACTAAAGCCACCAGGCATTAGGACCCCGTGGAAAACTTTTAGCTAGCAATCTGGCGCCATCTCAGTTCTTTTCCTGCAATTGACCCACGTAGTTTGGCTCCACAGATGCCTTCTTTGCACTTGAATGCTCTGAAGAAAAGTTTATCGAAAATATTTTTTTCTCACAAAAAATCTCTGATTACTATTTATGTTGTTGCCTTCTCCTCCGTGATGAAAATCTGAGTGCGCGTGCTGGAAGCGCGGCCACGTGGCCTGTCTCATTTGCCTAGACCCTGACCATCTGCCCGACGCCTGCCACACTGCTAAATGTTTAATCGGAAGACCAGGATAAGAAAAGCCAATGCACTCAAAGCACACCTTTTGGAGCAAAAAGTGGTGGCTATGCAGCATGGTTCTGGAGCCAGCTCATCTTCTCCTGCTAGGAAATCCCGACCCACACCATGCGACCAAGCCTTCCCACAAGGATAAGTCTGCTTCTGCTTCTTCTGAGGGCAAGCACTGGGAGTTAACCCCTTCTTGGACTTCTTCATCTTCTCTGGCCCACCGACCCCACAAATCCTCCTCAGGGTTGACCCAGAGTGGTCAGTCCAAGGACAGGCATAAAGACAGGCCAAGTCCCATGGAGAAATGCAGGGATGAATGTAAGGAGCTGGAGGCTGCCTGACATTGGACACCCCCTCCACCCCCACTGGCTAAGGTCTGCCCTCCTCTAGACAGCAGACCCAGCCATTCACCTTCCCTGGTTTCCCACACCCTGGTGCTCACTGCCGCTCATGAACATGGTACCAAACCTAAACATTTGAGTTCTCAGCCTCCAGACCCAGCCTCCAAAAAAATAGATAGCTGGGGGCAGAAAGTATTCTCTTCTGCCACAGGGGCCATATGGTCTCTTAACTTTATGGCCCATATGGTCACCTATCAACGATCACTGTGGCAAAAGACCATGGAACTGGTTAAGACAATGCCTGAATCTGAAGCAAAAGAGGAAGTGCTTGCCTGTGCCCCATCAGGCCTGGATGTAGACAAGCATGTCTTGCGCTGCTCTTATGATGCAGTGGATATGGACTCTAGAGCTGCGGCCTCATGGGTATGCTTATGTAGGCATTCATGGCTGAGACTCTCTGGCTTCCAACCTGACCTACAGGACTCCATTTTGGACTCCCCTTTTCAGGGACTGGTGCTGTTTGGGCCAAAGGTGGAATGTGGTCAAAGGACTTCAAGAGTCAGGGAGAACGGTAGCCAGTGTGCACTGCATGTACAAGTCCCAGCCTCAGGAATCCTGTCACCATCCCATTCGTAAAGGACAGGGAAGCAAGACTCCCCCAAGGCAAGCGTTTCAAGGGTGGGGTCACCCTAACCCCCAAGGCTCCCAAGGCCCTAGGCAGCCCAAAGCTCCCAGGTCTCAGGCTCCCACTACTCCCACCACCTGACTCACTGCCTCTCCCTCTCCCCCTCTCAGGAGTCACAGAGTAAGAAGGTAGGAGGGAGATTTGACCTTTACCCATTTGCCTGGTCCAGCATTACCACAGACCAGTAGGTGCTGGACACTATTCGAAATGGATATTCGATAAAGTTTCTCTCTATCCCACTGGACAATATCCCCCCACCTGTCAATTGTCCGCTGGGCCATGTTCTACTTTTAGCAGTGGAAATCCAACAGCTCCTGGAGAAAAAGGCCATCTAGCCTGTTCTTTTGGTGTAGAGGGGCTAAGGTTACGACTCTCTCTTCTTCTTGGTTCCAAAGAAAATGGGAGACCTTCGTCCTATTCTGGATTTAATCCAACTCAATTTCTCAGTCAAGTACTAGAGATTTTGGATGGTAACTCTGGTGAGTCTGTTCTCCTTGCTTCATCTAGGGGACTGGTTATGCTCCCTTGATATGCAAGATGCTTACATGTATATCAAAGTTCTGAAACATCACAGAATGTGTTTTCGGTTCCAGTTTCAAGACCAGCATTACCAGTTCAGGGTTCTGCCCTTTGGCCTTTCTTCTGCCCCCAGAGTCTTCACCAAATACCTGGTGGTGGTAGTAGTGGCCCTTCGATGGAGAGGCCTCTTTGTTTACCCAACTTAGATGACTGGCTTCTCTCAGCCTTGATGGAACAGAGTCTCCAGGTCACCCTCAAAGAGGCAGAAGACCAGTCCCGCTCCTTGGGGATTACAGTGAACTGTCCAAAGTCACAACCCTGGCTGACTCAGAGGTTACAGTTCATAGGAGCAATCCTGGACACTGACCAGGGAAAAGCCTTCCTGCCCTTGGACAGGGCAACATGTCTGCGGGCTCTGGCATGCAGAGTTTAGGTGGCCTACACCATACCTGCTTAGGTCATTCTACAGCTGCTGAGCCACATGGCAGCTGCCATAGCCACAGTCCCACTTACCAGGTTGCACATGAGAGTCCTCCACTGGCTGCTCAGGGTACAATGGGATCAGGCAGTGGACAACCTTGATCTTGCAATTAGGGTCTCTTGAGCAGTCTAGCACTCCCTCAATTGATGGCTCTGCCACAAAAATCTGGAGGAAGGAGTCTCTTTGTAGAGATCAACCCCATCATCTCATTCTTACCACGGATGCATCATTGACAGGTTGGGGTGCTCAACCTAGGGGATCACAGGACTCGAGGGTCCTGGTCTCCCACAGAACACTCTCTATATATCAATGTCCTGAAAATTAGACCATCCTGAATATGCTCCAGGCTTTTCAAGACCAGCTCTCCCAGGCTCCCCTTCTGGTGCAGACAGACAACACACCAGTGGTCTTCTACATCAACAAAAAAGGAGGCACCTACTCTTAACCCGTTTGAAGGAAGGCCATGAGAGTGTGGGACTGGGCAGTAGAACACCTCTTAGACCTCATGCCAGTTCATCTAGCTGGGATCCAGAACATTCTTGCCAACAGTCTCAGTCACTCTCTGTCTTCGAGCCTTGAGTGGGAACTACTTCAGGAAGTTGCAGATGACCTCTTCAGTCACTGGGGCCTCCCAGAGTTGGACCTTTTTGCATTCCCCATACAATGCCAGACTGCAAAATGTCTGCTCACTCACTCCAGGGCTTTGTGTTTTTGGTGAGATGCATTGTCCCTTCTCGGACAGCGAGGTGTCTGTAAACTGTGCCTCCCTTCCTGCTCATCCAGTGAGAACTGCTCAAATTGCAGTTGGAAGGAGCCACATTTGGTATCTGCTGCTCCAGCAACTGCCACTGAAACCTCCAGGGCAGTTGCCTCTCTCCACCCACTTGCTCTCACAGGAGCAGGGTACACTCATCCATCCTGCTCTTCACTCTCTTCACCTGCATGCCTGGCACCTGCAGTCATAGCAGAGGAGCGATTAGGAGTGTCAAGCAGGGTGGCAGAATTTCTGATTGCAGTAAGGAAACCTTCCACTAGAGCTACACATGTGATGAAATGGAAGCGTTTCTGCCTCTGGGCAACAGCTCATGCCCTGGACCCCCTGGATTTTCCAGTCAGACAGGTGCTAGAATACCTCTGTCACCTTCTAGACTTGGGGCTAAGCTACTCATCCATCAATGTGCACATGTGTGCGGTTTCCTCATATCATGGAAGACTAGGTTTGCTGGCCAAGGCACCTAGCTTCACCTGAGGTCTTTTCTTCTAGGTTGCTTGAAAGGACAGAGCAAAGAACCTTACCAGAGCAAGGATAAGGACTAAGGCTTCTTTTGGCTAAGCAGATTTACTGTGTGTTGTTGTTTTTATTTTGTACTCACAGGGATTGTTACAGTTTGTTGCTAACATGTTATTGCTTTATTTTTCTCTGATTCAAATTGTTGTTGGGTGCATTATTATAGGGTGTGCCTACAGGTGATTGCTTACAGATTACTGCTGTAATCTTCTGATTTAAATTGTCTTTTGCAAGGTATATCTTCTGTTACTGCTTTATTTTTCTGTGTAGGAAAGCGTTTCTTACAGGGTATATCTTCTGTGAAATTATTATAGGTGGTGCTTTACAGGTTTTACAGTTTTATCTATCATTAGGATAAGCTTTCAGGGCTACTGCATTTGTTCTGGCTGATTGTTTCTGCTCTTACCTCCTTGTTTCTTTTGTCCGTGGTTCTTCTTTCTGCGGGGGAAGGTCCCAGCCACCCACCCCATCTCCAACCACCCACACTACACTCCTTTATAGGGTAGCAGTTGTGACATTTCCTGTAGCAAAGCAGGAAGGGTGGATCAGAGGGGTATTCACACAGTGACCTCATTTACAGGCACTAGTAATTTAACTTGTTATAACAAGTTATACAAAAACAAACAAAACACAAAATCAAACTTTTGCTTTCATTTCTTCCTTCTAATTACTCTGACCAGGTTATAAACCCAGCAACTTATCTGGAATGGATATCATTAACTGCAGGTACTGCGGAACACTTTTCAGAAGGGCAGTTTTACAGGATTTAGGACACTGTCCTACATGCTGGGCCATTAGAGATCTAAGGGCTCAGCTCCAGGCAGCATGGGCAGAGATTGTGCACCTCAAATTGCATATTCAAGAGGAAATATATTATAAGAACCACCCGCCATTTCCCCAACATCCAACAGAAGCACCTCGACCACAGAGGGTAGTCGGTCCAGGAGATTGGCAGGTGCTTAGTAGGGGCAAATCTGGTGCCCCATCACTCAGAGCTCTCCAACATATTACCTCTACAAACCATATAAAAACTACAAACAGGTATCTGCCTCTATCTCCGAAATCAAACAAAGGGGCAGAGGACACTGCAGAGCAGGACACTGCAGCACAGGAGCTAGCACAACAAAACTCGCCCAAAACAGGAACCAAAACAAAAAAAGCAAAAAGGAAATCCAAAAACTTCTGATCATAGGAGACTCCATGATTCAGGGAGTTGATATGCATCTCCAACCAGGGTAATGGTCAGATGTCTCCCAGGTACATCAGCGTGGAGAGACACTGACTGCATTGCTAAAATTGTTCAGGAAGCAGGAAAACATTGATGTCCTGGTACACAGGACTAACGATCTCACCAGCCAGTCAGTTGTGGAGACCAAGGAACACCTGACCAGGCTGGGTGACAAACTATCATCCATTTCATCCGGCATCTCCTTCTCTGAGATCCTGCCAGGCTGGAGAGGGGGGACAGATGGACAGAAGGTCAGAGAAGGGGAGATAGGGGAGCTAAACATGTGGCTCAAGGGCTGGTGCCAGGAAAAAGGACACACATTTGTAAGGAACTGGCAACAGTTTTGGGAGCGAAAGTTCTTTAAATTTGATGGACTGCATCTGACTAAGGAGGGAGTCAGTGCATTGGGGCAGAAGTTTGATATCTTTGCAGAATATTTAAACTAGCAAATGGGGAGAGGGTGCAGCACCCCATACATCGAATGGGAAGAACACCCCTCCCCCCTCAGCTAGTGGTCAAACAGGAGTTCAGCATGTTTGTAGTTCATTTGCATCACCAGGTAAGAAAAGGTCTTGGCTCCCCATACGACACACAGGGAAACAACAGCTCACTCAACAACTAACACACAAAATCTGGCCAATGGAAAATCATGTACACAAATGCTCTAGTTCTGGAAACAAGATCCCAGACCTGCAGGCAATAATGACAGAGGCTAAACTGGACATAGTAGCCATTAAGGAGACATGGTTTACCAGTAACCACACTTGGGAGACTTCAGTACCTGGCTATGTACTGTTCAGAAGAGACCAAGGTGCAAAAAGGGGATGGGTGGCCTTTGTATGTCAATGAAAATATCAAAGCTACAGAAATTCAGAATACACATAAAGAGCCAGAAGAACTGTGGGTCACCCTGGAAACAGGAATGGGACAGCCATACAAACTGGGGTTGTGTACAGGCCCCAGACCAGGGGGAGGACATAGACACATTACTGTTAGAAGATATACAAAACATGACAGCTAAAGGGAGGTTCTGATAATGGGAGACTTCAACATGCCAGATACAGATTGGTCAATACCAGCAGGAACATCTGCCAGAACTAGACACATGGTGGATTCCCTGCAGGAGGGCCTCAAACAACTGGTACAACAACCCACAAGAGACAGGGCTATCCTAGATCTAGTACTGACTAACAGGAAAGGATCACAGATCTCCAGGTAGAAGGTCACCTGGGGCCAGTGACCATCACATGGTATGGTTCAATTTGGCCACTAGAACTAAATCATCCCATTCAAGGCAAAAATATGGGACTTCAGAGGAGCTGACTTTGATAAGATGGCCAACAGAGTTAAGCTAGCCCTGGCAAAAGAAATACAGGTGAGGGGTACAGGCAAAGTGGAAGCATTAAGGATGCAATACTTGAAGCAACATCCCATTGTGTTAGAGAGAAAGGAAGTGCAAAAGAAGAAGGAAACCACTTTGGTTCTCAAACACAGTAGCAGAAAAGGTCAGAGCCAAAGGCTGGCCTTCAAGAAATATAAGGGAATGCAGCAGGATGAAGATAGGGAGGCATACCAAACTTCCCTAAGGGAAGCAGGGAAGGCAGTAAGGCAGGCAAAGGCCCAAACCGAGGAAACACTAGCACAACAGTAAAAGAAGGTGACAAGACTTTCTATAGATACATTAGTGAAAGGAGAAAGTCAGAGGTATTGCTAAGATCAAATGGGATAAAGGGTGCATGTGAGGAGGAGGACCATGTAAGCATCTATCCTAAATAGATACTTCTGCTCAGTATTTACTGGAGAAGGTAGGGCAGGACCCACAGCTCAACACCATGGACACAGGGGGAGGAGGTGTGCACTAGTCCCTTCACAAAAGAAAGGGTCCTACAAGAGCTCGATAAGCTCAGGGTGGACAAGGCAATGGGACCTGATGGCATACATCCCAGGGTACTAAAGGAGCTAAGGGTGGAACTAGCAGAGCCATTATCAGAACTGTTTAGTGAGTCTCTGAGCACAGGAGAGGTCCCAGAAGACTGGAGAAGGGCTCATGTGATCCCACCTACAAATGTGGTAGCAGGGAGGCAGGGAACTACAGACCAGTCAGTCTTACCTCAGTAGTGGGCAAGATTATGGAGGCACTCCTTAAGGAAAGGATAGTGCAACACCTGGAATCCAGGAGCACAGGATCCAAGACAGCATGGGTTTACAAAGGAAGGTCCTGTCAAACTAATCTCATAGATTTCTTTGACTGGGTAATCAGAGTGGTGGACCAAGGGGAAGCACTTGTTGTTGCCTACCTTGACTTCAGCAAAGCTTTCGATACTGTTCAACATAGAAGATTGATTAATAAGCAGGGTAGGCTCATGGTGGGTCAGACAATGGTCAACTGGGTGGCAAACTAGTTGAAGGGCAGGAAACAGCAAGTGGTGGTAAATGGTATACAGTCAGAAGAGATGCAAGTCACAAGTGAGGTAACTCAGGGATCAGTCCTGATGCCAGTCCTCTTCAATATCTTCATCAGTGACATTGCAGATGGACTGGAAGGTAAGGTTTGTCTGTTTGCAGATGACACCAAGATCTGCAACAAAGTAGATGATCTAGATGGGATGAGCAGAATGAGAAGAGATCTGGATAAACTAGAAAAATCGTCGGAAGAGTGGCAATTGGGGTTTAATGCAAAGAAGTGCAAGATCATGAACACAGAGAAGAGAAACCCTGAAGCCACCTATAGGCTGGGAGGAGAGTTGCTGGCAGTCACAAGGGAAGAAAGAGGCTTGGGCATCATCATCACCGATGACCTAAAATCATCCAAGCAGACCACTAAAGCTGTAGGTAAGGCTAGAGGGATGTTGGGGTTTATTAGTAGGGGTATCACAAGTCAGAAGAGGAGGTAATAATCCCTCTTATAAGACACTGATTAGGCCCCATCTGGAGTACTGTGTGCAGTACTGAGGCCACATCTTCCACAAGGACATTAACCAAATTGAGGCAGTCCAGAGAAGGGCAACCAAAATGGTGCATGAACTGCATCAAAAAACATATGAGGACAGATTAACTGAGCTCAATATGTATACCCTAGAGCAAAGGAGGGAGAGAGGTGATATGATTGAACCATTCAAACACCTTAAGGGCCTTAAGAAGGTAAAAGAGTCAAACATTTTTCAATATTAGAAAAATAGCAGCACAAGAGGACACATCATGAGATTAGAGGGAGGCCGATTAAGGGGTAATGTGAGGAAGTTATTTTTCACAGAATGAGTGGTGGATGCATGGAACGGCCTACCTCAGGAAGTGGTGAGATGAATACGTACAGGGCTTAAACAGGCATGGGATAGGCATAAAGGAGCAATACAGGTGATTATGAATAGATAGGCCATTGACAGAGCAAAGGCCGATGGCACATTTATAAGGTGGAAAAAGAAATGAGCAGACTGGATGGGTCTTGCGGTCCTTATCTGCCATCAACTTCTATGTTTTTATGTCCCTCAAGGAGACAGAACTCTGGCACAACTGAATGTCTGCAAAACATTTCTCAGAGAGGTTTTGCACATTAATCTTCCCAGGAGTAACCTTGTTCCTCTGTGGGATTAGCTTTTTGTTCTTGAGAAGCTTACGCTCCTCCTTTTGAGCAAGCCATGTCTTACGAGCTGCACTTTCTTTTCTTGGAAATCTCTTCTGTTAGTAGCCATTACTTCCACTAGAAGAGTGTCTGAGCTCCAGGCCTTGATGTGCAAACAGCCTCCATATTTTTCCACAGAGATAGGGGTGATCCTGCATACTGTACAAACCCTAAGTTCTTACCGAAGGTGGTGTCAGAACTGACCCTGAACCAGGACATCGACTTTCTGATTTATTACCCTGAATTTTCTAAGCAAGATGAAGCCCTGTTGCACACCTTGGATGTTAATAGGATCCTGAGATATGACATCCACAGTACTCAGCCTTCCAGGAAGATGGATCAGTTGTTCGTCTCCTTTGCAAAAAGAATAACAGGGGGCTCCTGTCTCTAGACGGCCACTAGCCAGTTGGCTAGTACACTGTATTTCTTTCTGTTATCAGAATTATAACAGACCCTTTCCTGGACCCATTAGGGGTCACTCCATGAGGGCTGTGGCCACCTCTTTTGCCTCTTTAAACAAGTATTTGTTAATGCCGAATGTTGTCACGCTGGCATTGGCAGTGGCAATGGCGGAGCTAGAGACGCTTTGCGCTGTGATTTTGTTAATGCGTCTCAAAAGGTGATTTTCCACAGCGAGCATGCCATTGTGCACCACAGCTGTGGAAACATGTTTTGGGCAGGCTGTGAGAAATGACAGCTGGACTGTTGACAAGGAGGTGTGCACAAATGCCAGTGGTGAAAATGTGGCCTGAAAATATTTCAGATTTGCGAAGTTACAAGGGTGTGTGGAAACTGTGCAATGCACGCTTGCGACACAGTCATTTTATGGACTTTCGGCACCAAATTTTCAACATAGTAATTTTAGGACCTCTGCTCATAAACAATGTCACTGTCATTTCCTCAAACTGTCCTGAAAACTGATTTCGCACAGAGATCATGCAATTCTGCGCCGGACATGTGAAAACACATTTCAACCAGCTGTACTGTTCATAAAGAGGTATAGAAAAATGCTAATGATGAACAGCTGGAGTGAAACTATTACAAATTCACAGTCATGAGCACGTGTGCAAACTGCGCAACACACACTCGTAAAACACTCATTTTATTGACTTTCATCCCAAAATTTTCAACATAGACATTTTAGGACATCTGCTAATGAACAGTGTCACTGTCATTTTAATAATGTACATACAATAGTGGACATTCCACAGCTATTCTACGCCAGAACTTCAAAAACAGATTTTGGTTAGGATGTGAAAAATGACAGCTGTACTGTTCATTAGGTGGTGCAGAACAATGGCACTGTTGAAAATCTGGAGTGAAAATATTATAAGTTTTCGAACTTATGAGCATGCGGGCAAACTGCGCAACGCACGCTCGTAACACAGTCATTTTATAGAGTGTTGTCACCAAATTTTTAACACAGGCATTTTAGGACCTCTTCTCATGAACAGTGTCATTGTCATTTTAGTAATGTGTCCCAAATACTGATTTATCACAGCGACCATGCTGTTCTGTGCCGGAAGTGTGGAAACACATTTTGGCCAGGATGTGAAAAATGACAGCTGTACGGTTCACAAGAAGGTGTGGTAAAATGGCAATGTTGAGAATCTGGCATGAAAATATTGCAAATTCTATAGCTTACAAGCGTGCGTAGCAACTGCGCAACACATGCTCATAAAACAGTCATTTTTTGGATTTTTCTGACCAAATTTGCAACATAGGTTTTTTGAGAGCCCCCCCCCCACCATGAACAGTGGCACTGTCATTTTGTTACTTGATCCTGAAAGGTGATTCTGCTCAGTGACTATGAAATCACCTTTCGGGACCGAATAACACCATGACAGTGAAAGAATTCATGACGAGAGGTCCCAAAAACCCCATGTTGAAAATTTGGTGCCAAAACTCCGCAAAATGCCTGAGATATGCATCAAAGCTGGAAAAAAACTATTTATTCCATTATACAGTTTACCAGCATTTCTTCAGTTCATGGTCGGCTTTGAAGAGTGCAGACGTGTTCCCGGTCTACTGAAGATCATCGCGCTGGACTCTGGAGGTAAGTATGGGGTGAGGGAGGGTGTGGGGAGGCAGGGTGCGCAGAGGGTGGGGGCAGGGAGACTATGAGGAACAGTTTTCATTTTACAGGTAAAAAAAACCCTAAACATCGCGGAACAGTTTTTTTTTAAGGGGATTTGGCACACTGGGGTGGGCTCCCAGCATGCCACCTAACTGTTTTGGGGGGTTCTGTAGCTGACGGGGGATTGGGCACCCTCGTCAGCACGAAACACAAAGGGGGGAGGAATTTATGCTGAGAGGGATTGTTCACCCCCATTGGCACACAAAGAAAGTGGGGGAGCCGAGGGGATTGGGCACCCTCGGCATTTAACAATGGGGGGTTCTTTATGCCAACGGAGAGTGGGCTCCCCCACCGGCACACATGGAAGGTGGGGGGATAAGAGCTGAGGATGATTGGGAACCCACCTCAGCATATAACAAATGGGGGTTGCTGTATGCTGATGGGGAGTGGGCTCTCCCATTGGCACATATATAGGGGGCAGGGTAAACTGACAGGGGGATTGGGCACCTCCGAAGTCAGCAGTTTGGCGGCCAGTGTGCTGCCATGCTCATATCAGTGAGCATGTCAAGGGAAGGTCTGCTGCATCTGACGAGCTTTGCTCGGATTGCAGCGGACCTTTTCTTAGATGTACTCACCACATTATGTATGCATGGTGTGGTGCTGGTATGCAGGCTGATTGGGGAATGAGGGATGCACCTACTGATGCGTGCCCTGCATTTGCCCAACAGTGGCCACGCCTCCAAATCCCCACTGCCACAAGATGTTGGTTGCGCAAGTGTGCCAACATAAAAATGTCTCTTCAGTAGACATCTGTGCTGCAGCAACATGGAGCATGGTCCACACATTCATCTGGCATTACAGCCTAGACATTGCTTCTAGGAGAAGGGCTGGCTTTGGACTAGCCATCATGCAAGGCCTGCTCTCCTGAAGTAATTCAGTCTCATTGATTTCCTTTCATTCTCTCCACCTCCCAAATTGAGCCTGGGCCTATTCTTGGGTACTGCTTGGGACTCAGTCATAATGGTATTACCTGCTGCAAGAGCTCCATCTCAAAGTTAGATAGTACAGTTATGTAAGAACTTACTGTAACAGTAGATCTTTGAGAGGAGCTCTTGCAGCAGGTGGCTTTCCCACTCTCCATGCCCCAGGAATCGGATACCATTACGTTCATCTAAGGTTGGGGAGTTCTGTCCAGTTCTGCAGTAATTTTTCAGCTGGTCACCGGTGGGAGAACTGAGATGGCACCAGGGGACTGGCCCCTTTATACCACATCTGATGTTGGGTGGAGCCACCATTGAGGGCGGTCCCCCACTATAGACTGCCAGGTACAAGTTTTTCGTGGGGTTCTAACACTGGGCAGCATTAGTCCTAATGGTATCATCTGCTGCAAGAGCTCCTCTAAAAGATCTACTGTTATGGTAAGTTCTTATGTAACTGAACTATCTCAGACTTTATCACAGTCAACCTCCTCCAAGCCATGGAAACTATCTTGAGCCTACACCAAATACTGAAATTATCATGGACTTTCCCGTAGAAAAGTGGCATACTTTATCATAAAGAGAAACTCATTTTGAGTAGTTCACTCTCATTTTATTCAACTTATTTTACCCCCCCAACTTGTTTCCCCCCTCCCCAGGCCAACCTAGTTGCTTCACTATTTTGACTTTCAAACTGTTGTTACATCTTGCTGCAATACATTCTGAGGTCAGACAACTTTCTCTGTCCATTCCCACTACCTGAAATAACCTTACTGCCTAAATATGCCTCTCCCTCTCTTACTCTGGTCTCAAGCAACTTCTAAGGTATTCTTTTGGTCCGTCCAGCTATTGCTCATAGTACTGTACCCCTCTGCCTAACCATTGTATTCAAACTGTTCTGCCACACATCTAATTGGTTAGTTGTACATTTCATTATTTGTTCATTATTCCCTTTTTCTTTGCACTTTTGTTCATTTTGTATTGCTTTACCGTTTTGCAGTAACTTTTTGATTTTTAGTCACTCCCTATCCTTCCCTGGGTATTCCTGAAATGAGCCTTGGCTCAGTGTACCTGTCCTGGTCACTGATTTGTAAGTAAATGCTGTACATATATTCACCTACTAGTATTCTCTTTTAGTTTGCCTCATCCCTTCACACAAAAAATGTAAAACTTATAAGCTTAAAACAGTACTTTTTCAGACTTGCTTGAGCCTCCCCTGGAACAGGCTGGGGCTTCACCATTTGAGAAACCCAGATCTAAACTGCTTTAATCTCCCTGTGAACATGAAATGGCAGTGACATTCTCTTCTGTGTCTCTGATTGTAAATCACTTTAGAATATTTTGTGTATGAAACGCACTATTTTAAATTTCATTGCTTTCCTATAATCTACCTACCTCTCCTTCATTATTCCCCTCTGCCCTTTCTTCAGTTCTATTTTCCACTGCTTTATCTCCTTCTAATCCTCCCTAGGCATGCCTATAGCACTAGCTGGGTTCATCGAGTAGTGTTCATACCCTTGGGATTCTGCTCCTTTGGATACGGCTTGCCTCCCCGCTCAGTGGACAGAAATAGAGGTAGATGAAGTGTGGGAATACTAAGTTGTGGAAAGGGTGAACGAAGTTTGGGAAGAGAGAGGGTAAGTGAGTGGGTGGTATGAAATTGTGAAAGAAAAAACTTAAGAGGAGAGAAGAGGTAGTGGGGGAGGGGGGAGGCATGCCTTATCCAAAGGAGCAGAGGGGTACAGTACTATGAGCAATAGCAGGAGGGACCAAAAGAATACCTTAGAAGCTGCTTAAGACCAGAGTAAGAGAGGGAGAGGCATATTTAGGCAGTAAGGTTATTTCAGATAGTGGGAATGGACAGAGAAAGTTGTCTGACCTCAGAATGTATTGCAGCAAGGTGTAATGACAGTTTGAAAGTCAAAATAGTGAAACAACTAGGTTGGCCTGGGGAGGAGAAACAAAATTAGAAAGAAAAATAATTTGAATAAAATGAAAGAGTGAACTACTCAAAATGAGTTTCTCTTTATGGTTAAGTATGCCATTTTCTATGGGAAAGCCATGATAATATCAATATTTGGTATGAGGCTCAAGATAGTTTCCATGGCTTGGAAGAGGTTCACTGTGACAAAGTCTGAGATGTAATGGTTTAGATATAGAGTGAGTATACAGAGATCTTAAGCACAGGGTTGCATGGCTTTCTCAGGGTTGTACAAAGCAAAGTTGCAGGTGTGGGATTCAAACCCGGATTTCCAGATTCAAATCGCTGCCCCCTAACTACAGGACTGCTTTGTCTCCAGATTTTAATCAAAAAACTATGGTAATGGTGATGACTGGAATGCTAGCATTGATTTTTTATGTTTGCTTGCATGCATGTACAAGAAACATAGTGCCACCATACAAGTTTTCATAGGTGTGCCACCCCGCTTTCAATGCCCTGATTCTTTTTGCAGACAAGGCTGCACTGCACCAAAGAATGTCTGAGCTGTCTGTGACAGCAGTTCAGATGCAGCGGTATACAGTTCAAAGAAAACGACCACTACCTTCAGAGGTGGTGATATAAATTAGCATACAGCCAGCAGTATGCTAATTGCCTACACATCACCACTGCTGAATGTAGTGGTCATTTTCTTTGGACTGTACCCCACTGCATCTGAACCTTATTCAATGTGTCTACAGCATTTGGTTTTCTGGCATGGAAGGCTGTACTTTAGCTGTAGCTGTGCTGTAGCCTTAAAGAGCATACACTGTGTGTTGCTTAAGGTTACCACCTACTCGGTTTTTGACCGAATTATTCGGTTTTCTAGGTCCAGATTCGGTCCTCCTGTTTTCACTATTGCAAATTCGGTTTTTATGGTGGGTCAAGCAGCACCTGTGAGATTCCCCATTAACTGTTTCATTTTCTTCTCATCCGACTATAAGCAAGTGTCTGACATTTCAGTGTGCTTGCTTGCTTGCAGTGCATGCTAATCAGGAAGTGCCTTCAAGAGCAGGGCACTTAAAGAGCCAAATGTGTCCCTGTCTGCCCAGTTGTCACCTCTAACTTCACGCCAGCAAATTGGAAGATTATTCATGGGAAGGGTAAACCTATACCACCTTAATTAACACCTTCATTTTTCTGAAACTCTTAGGCATTCAGACAGGCACCACATTAGGGTAGCCTCCTGTCCCAGCGTGGACTGTATAATCTGTGTTTCAGAAACTTTACCTGCTAATCCAGTTTTATTCAGAGGCAGTACTTTTTCAGTCATTTTGAATGCTCACATACTAGTAAAACAGATTCTGTTAAATCCTTCACCAGCTTTCTTGCATATTCCATATTACAAACGAATTCTGATGTCATACAAACCTTTGTTTGTATACCAGTAAATCTGAGGAGGTGTAAAGTAGGGCTATGAAACCATTAGCAGCAAATCAACCTAATCCTTTCTAGGCTGCATTGTGAGTATGGTCTTTGACTACTGCTGTGATAAGGAATACTTTTACACCTTTAAATGCTCACCATTTTTTTTTTAGGGTCTGTCCTATGAAACATAGACTTTGTGACGAAGATAAGGACAGCTAGGCCCATCTGGTCTGCCATTCCTACCTGACAGATAGGCCGCCCAGATCCTATTTAACCAACAGCCTATATCTTCCTGCCCCCACAAGAATTGCCACCCATGTCTGTCCCTTCCATTCTTGAATTCTCCACAGTTTAGACTCCACAGCTTCCTCAGGAAGGCTGTTCCAGCCATCCACTGCCCTCTGTGAAATAATACTTCCCTCACATTGCCCCTGAACCGCCCTCCTTCTATCTTTAAATTGTGTCCCCTTGTTCTTGCAAGTCTCTTTTTCTGAAAGATGCTACCCTCTTGGACTTTGTTGATTCCCTTGAGGTACTTGAAAGTTTCTATCATGTCCCCCTCTCCTTCTTTCCTCAAGGGTAGCATATTAAGCTCCTCTAGTCTCTCCTCATATGGCTTCTCTTGCAGACCCTGCACCATTTTAGTTGCCCTCCTCTGGACTGCCTCTATCTTGTCTTCTGTCCCTTCGGAGATGGGGTCTCCAGAACTGGACACAGTATTCCAGATGGGGTCTCACCAACTGTCTGTACAGAGGATAACAACTTCCTGTTTTCTGCTGCTGATGCTCTCTCCTATACATCCCAGTATACCGGACCTCCCTACTGCCTTCTCAATTGCTTGCTAACCTTAAGGTCATCTGATATGATTACCCCCAGGTCCCTTTCCTGTTTTGTTGTTTTTTTTTTTTTTCCCCAATTGTTTTAACCAGGTGAGACACACTAAGCTGAAAGCTTGTTTACAGGTGCAACCTGGGAGCACAGGGAAGTTAAGTGACTTGCTCAGGGTCACACAGTATGCAAGTGGGGGCTGTGGGATTCAAACCCAGGTCACAAAATTTGCAGCCCAGCGCCTTAAACCACCACACTATACTACCTCCCCACCCATTGTGTATTCTTCCCCTGGGTTCTTGTTTCCCAGGTGCATTATTTTGCACCTTTTTGCATTGAATCCTAGTTGCCATACATCAGACCATTCCTCCAACCTTGCCAAGTCCCTTTTCATCCTTTCCACACCTCCTTGTGTATCAACCCTGTTGCAGATCTTTGTGTCATCTGCAAAAAGGCATACTTTTCCTTCCAGTCCCTCTGCAATGCCACTGATGAAGACATTAAAAGGACTGGACCCAATACCTGAACCCTGGAGTGCCCCACTAGTAACGCCCTTTTCTTCAGAGTGGAGTCCGTTTACAATTACCTTCTGTGTCCTGTTGTCCAGCCAATGTTTTACCCAGGCTACCACCCTGGGACCCACTCCCAGGCTGGTTAATTTGACTAATAATCTTTTGTGTGGGACTGTGTCAAATGCCTTGCTAAAGTCTAGGTAGGCCATGTCCACAGCCCCTCCCTGGTCTACTACTTTGGTCACCCAGTCAAAGAAATCTATTAGATTCGTCTGACATGACCTTCCCGCTGTGAACCCATGCTGCCTTGGATCCTGTGCTCCACTGGCCTCTAGGTACTCAACTATTCTTTCCTTCAGAAGTGACTCCATCACTTTCCTACCACAGAGGTCAGACTGACAGGTCTGTAGTTTCCTGCCTCTGTCTTGGTCCCACTTTGTGAAGGGAATCACATCCGCCTTCCTCCAGTCTCGGGTACCACACCATCCTCCCATGATTTATTAAAAGAGTAGCCAGTGGTTTCACTAGTTCCTTCCTTAATTCTTTTTAGAATTCTGGGGTGAATTCCATCAGGACCCATTGCTTTGTCCACCTTCAGTTTAGGAGTTCTTGCAGAACCCTTTCTTCTGTGAAAGGACTGGGATCGACCCCTATCAAGAGTGCTTCTGTTAATTGGATTAGGCACTTCCCCTCCTCTTTTGAATACTGAGCAGAAATATTCGTTCAGTATTCCTGCTTTCACTGTCCCCTCTGCCCACCCACCGTTCATTCTATTCAGCCTCACTATCCCTCCCTTTGTCTTTCGCTCGCTGATGTACCTATAAAGGTTTTATCCCCCTTCTTAACTGAGTTGGCTATCTTTTCCTCAGTTTGGGCCTTGCTATTCTGACTTCCCTCCTGCTTCTTTCTGCCTTAACTGGTACAGCTCTCTGTCCTGCTCCTTCTGTGTTTCCTTATACTTCGGAATGCTATCTTTTCTTCCTGACTTTCACAGCCACCTCTCTTGAGAACCATAGTGGCTTTTCTTTCGTTTTGATTTGTTTATTGCTTCACAAAAGGCTTGTTGCCTCTGTGATGGCAGTTTGATAATTCCCCATTGTTGCTCCACACCTCCTTCTAGCCTGTTTGCTAGTGCTTTCTGAGGCACTCTCATCTTGCCAAAGTCAGCCCTCCTAAAGTCCAGTACCCTCACTTTTGTATGGCTTGACTCTGTAGCTGAGTTTAACGTGAACCACACTGTTTGATGGTCACTTGTCCCCAGATGGCAACCCACTTCTGAATCTGAGATCCTCTCACTGCCCCGTTTGAGAGTACGAGGTCTAAGATTGCTCCCTCACAGTGGGTTCGAAACTAGCTGTCTAATGCCTGCCACCTGTAGGGCATCAAGAATGGCCCTGCTCTTGGATGTGGCTGCAGCAAATGTGCTCCAGTTAACATCTGGCATATTCAGGTCTCCATCAACAGTATCTCCCTTTCTCTGCCATTCTAAGAATGCCTTCCATCATATCCTTGTCCATTCCTTCCCCTGACATGGGGTCTGTACACAACCCTGTGCGGATTGTGTGCCCTTTCAGTCTCAAGGTGACCCACAGTGCCTCCTCTCCTCCCTGTTTACTCTTTTGTTCAGTTGCTTTTATCCCTTCCTTTACATAGAGAGCTACTCCTCCCCTCTTCTCCCCTGCCTGTCTCTCCTGTAGGTTATGTACCCTGGTATGTTAACATCCCAGTCATGGTTCTCTGTGTACCATGTTTCTGTGACTGCTTCGATATCCAGGCATCCCTCTTCCATTAAGGCCACCAGCTCAGGGGCTTGTTGCCCAGACTACGGCATTGGTACTCATTACCCTCCATTTCCTGATGGCCTTACCCCCTTTGCCCCATCCCTGTCCTTCTTGCCTTTGTCACTTTCTCCATTAACCCCTGCCCTTCTCCCTATCGACACCTCCATGTTGGTGTTTGCCACACTTACTACCGTGATTGTTTGGGGGCTAGGATTTTCCTGCTCCTTTCCAGTGCCTCCTCCCCTTGGCTAGTTTAAAAGCTTGCCAATGAAGCATTTAAACCTATCACCTAGGATCCTGGTTCCCCTCCCGGACAGATGCAGCCCATCATGCCAGTATAGGCTTGCATCACTCCAGGTGGACCCCCAGTCCCCAATGAAGCCAAATCCCTGAGCTCCACACCAGTTTTCAACCACTGATTGAATCCCATGGTGCGGAACACCCTAGCCTCTCCTATGCCATAGATGGGTAGCACCTCCGAGAAGGTTACCGTGCGTGCTACTTGACTAAGGCCCCTCCCCAATTCCACAAACTCTTCCTGCACTTCTCTAATCCCTTTCTTAGCCAGGTCATTTGTCCCTAGGTGGACAATGACATCCAGCTCCCTCCCCTGTGCAGCTGCTCCGGCAATCCTGAGGATTCGCTCCCTGTCCCTCCAAGCCATGGCGCCAGGCAGGCACCTTACCTCCCTCTCCCCTTCCTTGTCCAGTTCTACCTTCCTAACAATGGAGTCCCCCACCAGGAGTTGTTTCCTTCCCCTATATTTTAATATTTGTTATCCCATTTGTTGATAAATTAATAATCTAATATTTTATTTAATTTCTAGCAGTACTACACATCTCTCTCCTCAGTAGTTATTGCTGTCAATTTTCATACTACCTGGATATTCCAGGAAGACCATTCCAGGCATCTCAGATGAACAGCACAGAATAGTGTAGCTATCATGCTAAGTCACAGAAATGAGAAAATGAAGAGAGAGAGAAGAGCAGTAGCTGGTGAGGGAGAAAGGAACACAATCTAGATTTGATGGCACTGCAAATTTAGGTAATTTATCAAACATTGTTATTTTTTTTTTTACCAGAAGAGGCATTACAGCTGAAGCTTGTTTACAGGTGCAACCTGGAAACACAAGGGAGTGAAATGATGTGTGCAGGGTCAACAGTATGCAAGTCTGGGCTGTGGGATTCAAACCCTGGTCTCCAGAATTGCAGCTCAGAGCCTTAAACCACCTCTGCTATACTGCCTCCACGCTAATCACATATCATGCTATCTGGTATGTAATGACTGATATTGGAAATAAATAGGTATTTAATAGTATAGAATAGTTCCTACCAGTTTTAAAAACGTTTGTGACATTACAAATAGTATTTAGAGTAGAACAATAGGAAGGACAGTAGCACATCTTAAATAACAGCTAGTATTTGTCATTGCAGCTCGTCCACCATTACTAGTGTAGGTTATTTATTTATTGAAAGAGTTTTACCAGAAAAGGCCACCTGTTCCACCAGCTGGTTGTCAGAGGTGTCCTTGTAATCACTGATGTATCAGCTAAGCTGTGTACACAGGATGGAAAGTCCCCTGAACCCCATCTCTAACCCCATCAAATGTTAACACACACTGACATGAAATATTTTAAACCAAATTAAAACAAACCAAAAATAATAGTCATGATGTAATTTAATCAAACAAACCAAAAATAATAATCATGATGTACTTTAAAGAAGTTGTACACAATGCAGTATGAGCAGCAATTCTGAATAAATCAAGCGAATCAGAGTCCAAGCGTTGCCCTCATAAGTCATAATAGGGGCGGAGTTAGGGGTGGAGTTTGGGGGTGTGGTTTAGTATTCGGTTTTCATCTCATTCAAAGGTGGCAACCCTAGTGTTGCTAGGCATTTGATTTCATTACAGTCACAATAAAGAGAATGACTGACAAACTTAAAATTTGGCAGTTCCTGTTTTTTGATCTACAGAGGTGAGCTGAAGATGCATTGAACATCACGCCATGTGGTCCTGGTCCCACAAGTTCAGCAAGTAAAGATGCAAGTTCCTTCAGACAGCTTCTGTTTTTGATTTGAATTGGTGGGGTACTAAAATGTAACAGTAAACCCTGCCTGCATTAATACAGATCCAACTACTGCACTGAATTACCACCAGCTTTCAGCTTTACAGAGATAGCGTTGATTGGTGGACATGCTGTCACATGCATGCCACGTGGTTTTAGTTTTTTAGCAGGAGGAGATCAAGAGGGTGATTACACAAGTTCAAAAGTTCAGCTTCAGGTCTGTTTTGAAAAAAATGTAAACTATGACATGCCTGCGTTAAGATAGGTGGCTTGAGTGGCTTTTTTCTTTTACAGGTTAGATCAGATTGGTTTTGATTAAGCACTTAGCTTTTGAGCAGGGCTGATTATCAGTTAAAGTGCCCTGGGCACTTGTAATGTAAGCAGCCCTGTGACTTCAACCTTTTGGGCTATGCTCGCTTCCCAGGTGTGGCCACATAGGCCTTGCGCAAATCAGTTTTTCAATGTGTTCAAATGAATTTGGAGTTTCCAGCCATTCTGGTATGCCATTCTTGGAGTGGAAATACTAGTTTAATGTTGGATGGCTGGAATACATTCCCACAGAGTGTCAGCACTAAAGCACAACCATGCATTACTGGCCCCTCCACATCAACATCCCACTGCCTGATCAGACAGTAGCCTGCCCTGTGGCTATGAACAATCCTGACCCCCAAAGTCTCCAACCAGGGAGTGGGTGCAGACCTGTAGAGTTCAGGATGGATAAATGGAAGAGAATAAAAGAAAGTGATTTGGATGTTACAGCCACAGATGAAGGCAGTACAAGTGATCAGGGAAGAAAACATTTACGGAATTAATTACTATAATATGACACACACAAGACCAAACAGAACACTAGGAGTTGTAATTAAAAAAAAATGTTTATTAGACACAAATACATGCTTACACTTCTAGCATTATTAAATTTTCTAGATACAACTACACACACTTCTAGCATTATTACATTTTCTAGTCATGACACACTATTTTCATGACGCACCAACACCACCAAACCCCATTATTAAATTTTAATTGCAACAAGCTTCTGAACCATTTGTAACACTTTGAAAGAACAGAGTACATGTTTATATTTTGCTGCTGTATTGATTGGGACCATATCAAATGGTAGCAGTGTATCATTTTTCCTGTTCTACAGACACTTCCTTCTGCTTTTCAGTGCTGCAACATCCTCAATATGATTATTAAAATTGAACTGCTGAACAAAGTCACTCTCTATGGACATTAATGTCAATGCATTTAGTCTTTGCTGCCCCATGGTTGCTCTCAGTCTATTTTTAATCAGAGCAAGTTTGGAAAAAGAGCGCTTACCTTCACAGTTTGTGACAGGGAGAGTCAGGTAGATTCTAAGAGCAATATCCACATTGGGAAAATTTGACTGTAGGCAGTTTGATCTTAAAAGTTTGCATAGATGGATCGGAGGCGTGTCCTTCTCTTCTTTTACAAATTCGCTGAACTGGACACATTCATTGACTAATTCTGACTCCAAGTCCACGAGTACTTTGCTTGTAGATTTGCTGCAGCACACAAATATCATATTGTAACAACTGATTAAATTTAGAAAGAAATGCAAACAGATTACTTGTTGTGTTATATGCTGACGGGCAATGCTTCAGTTCAGTAACCAGTTTGTCAATTATGACGTTGTAGACTTCAACACAAAATTTATTGGGCCCTCTCAGCTATACATCTGGTTCATTGGAGTCATCAGCTTGCTTTTTTTCTTTTCTTGATCCGAGAACCCTCAGTCCAGTAGCTTTGTGATATCATGTCTGTTTTGGATTTAGCTTGAAGCTCAAAAGTATCAAAATGATCTCAGAGTCCAGACACAAAGCATAATAATGAATTTATCAATGTCACCGCATTATGAGATCCAGCTCAACTGCTTGAAGTGCTGCACTGGTTGCCTGGAATCTCTGTAAAATAGTGTTCCAAAAGACTGTCATGAATGCAGTCTCCATCAAGACCATTTTATTATACAAGGCCTGAGCCTCATTTCTACTTTCAGCCTTCTGATATGGTCATCTGATAAACCCTTTAATGAGTTTTGAGTATTCCTCTACTCTTTTCGATAAGTGCCATGGGATCTTTAACATCCACCTGAACTACCACCAATCCAGGCAGATGGGACCTTGGTTTAACATCTCATCCGAAAGACGGCACCTCACAAGTGCAGTACCCCTCTCATGCTGCACTACAGTGTCAGTATTGGGATATTAACCCAAGTGCCAGATGGGGGAACTGAACCCACAGCCCTCTGATCTCCAGGCCTCAGAGGAGAGTATGCTACCTACTGAGCCACTGACACTTTTGTTGCTTGGGCATGGCAGGACCATCTTGCACTAGACAAGTTCTTCAGTGTGTGTATCTTAGTAGCATCCTTTTTGATTCCATTTCATCTATTATTATTTTCCACCTATGGGTAGAGGAAGAATAAAACACATACAGGGCCTGTAGGAAACCAAAGAAGTTGACTGCTTCAGGGCAGCAATCAATGCCATTTGTCCCAACTAAAGTGAGTGAATATGCTGCACAAGGTACCCACTCAGCCAATGGATTAACTTCTCGAATCCTTGCTTGCAGGCCCATGTACATTCTAGACATATTGCTGGCATTGTCATATGTCTGTCCTCTGCAGTTGGCAATCTCAGTATTCATTTCTTCCAAGACAGATTTCACATACTCAAACAGTGATTCTCCTGTATGACTGTCAATTGATAAGAACTGCATAAACCGCTCCTGGATTCTACCCTCAACAGTGATGTAGTGGAAAATAAATGTTACTTGATCAATGTGGGCTATATCTGGGTGTAGAATCCACACTGATTGAAAAGTACTTTGCTTTTTGCACTTCATGGGTGATTGCTAAACGAACTTTAGAACCCATTAAACCAATGACTTCTTCACAAATGGTAGAGGCTAAATAGGAAGGCACCCCTCTTCCCGCATTTCCATACTTCGATATTTGGTTAGCCAAAAAGGGATCAAAGTGGCCCAACAGTTCAAGGATTCCATGGAAATTTCCATTGTGGGGTAAGTCAAGTAGTTCATTATCACCACGCAGAGCAAGACCTCTTTCGGAAATGAACTTTGTAACAGCAACAACCTGCTTTAGCACTTCTCTCCAGTAGCCACTTTCATTTTGAAATTGTTTTTCCATTTTTGAGTCAATAAGACCACTTTCATTTCCTTGTGTGATCCATGTAAACATTGCATTTCGATGTTGTGCACTGTGTTCATGTTCTGTGGCATGTTTACAATATCTGAAGCCTTGATCACTGAACACTGGTGAATGTGACCTGTCTATGAATAGACAGTATACAAAGCAGAAAACAGAACCAGTGGAAGGGGAGTAGAGTAGCCAGTCTCTTGATATGGACTCTCCATTCTAAAGTTTCTGCATGAAAATGCTCTTTGATAAGTACCGCTTTCTGTTTTTGTATCTCTGTTCTTAAGCTATGAAATTGGTGTTTTTGTTCTGGCAGCAGGAAGGCCCATTTTGTACCCAGTACAATTTCAAGCTGTCATTTAGGGGTCCATAAAGAGCTGGGTGTGTGCATTTGTAACAGTCTGTCATTGTGGGATTTTCATTTCTCTCATCATTGCAGTTCAAGATAGAGTATGGCAAGCCTTCAGTAGAAGGTGTTGGTGAAGTGGACCTACCCATTTCAGATGTAAATGTTTCACAAGATTTGGCCATTACTTCAATGCCTTCTGCACTGGCAGGTGTAGATTCCTCACAGTATTTGGCAGTTAATCCAAGGTCTTCAACACTGGCAGGTGCAGATTCCTCACAGTATGTGGCATTTAATCCAAGGTCTTCAACACTGGCAGGTGTAGATTTCTTACAGTATGTGGCATTTAATCCAAGGTCTTCAACACTGGCAGGTGTAGATTCCTCACAGTATGTGGCAATTAATCGAAGGCCTTCAACACTGGCAGGCTTGCAGGAGCGTTTGAAATAGGATGCCAATCAGGCATGTTTTTGTAGGTTGGCTTCTTCTTTTAGGCATTTTCCTGATGTAATTTTCTCTTCTTGGCACCACTATCGTATCTCCTGGCATATGATATCTTTGATACCCAGCACCTATAATGCAAAAAAGTGTGGGAGAACAGATGAGATGGGCCATAACAACCAATAAATCTCAGCACATCCGATAGGAGTCTGAGTCCAAAAGCAAAAAGTAAAGAAGTAGTTATACTGATGAGGCTTAAAGTACACATTTTTGATTTTTGGTTGACTGGTATAGGAGAGGAGATCTATGCAATTATTTTCAGCCTTGTAGAGACTGAGAGATGGAGAAACATTCAGTTGTAGATGGTATTCAGTCAGTGAATAGATTAAATTTGTCCTGCACACTGGGTAAAATTTGTTGTCTTTTTGCAGAGAAGTGCTATGGGACTTTTATAGTGCACCTGAACCACCACCAGAACAGGCACATGGTCCTTGATTTAATGTCTCAGCTGAAAGACATTACCTCAGAAATGCATCACCCATCTCACACTGCACTGCAGTGTTACTGGGATTGAACACCAAGTTCCTAATGTTGGGATCAAACCCACAAACTTCTGATCTTCTGGCCTCCAATGCAAATATGCAAACTTGGTGAGACACAGTGATTTTTTTTACAGCATGTCTGTCTTCTTTTTGGCCATGACCAGTGCCCATGGGGGAGGATCTTATCGTGGTGGAACTGCTTATCACCTGTGCTCCCCCAGGCCTTACATCTGTAAAATGTGGTATATGTTATTGCATGCACTCAGTGTCTTTTTATGCAAGCAAAGCATTGCTGCATGACACAGCATGGGTTTCTAGAGATTTACAGCTTCCAGTGCTCTTGGCAACACTGAGTTCCAAGATCCTCTGCCAGTGGCAGCCAGGTTTCTGGATATTTTGCAGTACCCATTTCCAAATCATATGCAACATCATCTTCAAGGTCAGTGTTACTGCAACCCTTCAGAAGCAGACACCATGTTGAAACACAATGACTTTTTCCAAAGGAGACAGTAGACCCTTGGAAAACATGCATATGAAAAAAAAAACACACAGTCACTGCAGGAAGCACACAACCAGGCATTAGATTTCACTTCAGTTGAAGGACTAGCTGACAATTAGCACGTCTCATGGCAGGCTCTGTCAGTTGGAGACTGCTATTGTCACCAACTGTGCTGTAACTGCCTGATAACACTCACAAGTTATCAGGTAGCTACACAGCACAGTTCATGACAATGGCAGTCTCCAACAGACCCTTCTTTCCATGAGAGGTGCTAATTGCCACCTATTAGGTTATAAGCAGCTGCTTCATGTGTCTTGAATAGACTTCTTGCTTAGTCACATGTTGTCACACATTGATTTGTTATGGCCATACTCATTTCTGAGAAGCAAGTTTTTTTTATTTATGTTTTTGTTGCAAAGCCCAGGCCACCTCACTGTCAGGGTTCTCACCTTCTTCCAACAGCCAACTCGAACCCACCCTGCATCCTCATTTCTTTTTGCTATTTAGGGGTCCCTGTCCTGACTCTTTGGGATCCCCTGTTCTTTGAGTCAGGGCAGGGACCACTAAATAGGCAATTTAGGGGTCCCTGGCCCCTGCCCTGACTCAAAGAACAGGGGATCCCAAGGGGTCAGAGCAGGAACCTCTGAATAGCAAAAAGAAATTAAGATATATTTAATCATAGCCAAGGCACCTCACATTTTCCAATAGACAGTTGTCCATGTACACTGCACAGTCAGGATCCACCTCACTGTCTGCTTCCAACAAAGATGCTGGCTCAGAAAGTGAAGGGGAAGCAGAACATTGCAGGACAGTGTTCATATTTTGCTTGGTTATGTTTCTACAAAGCCCACCTCACACACTCCCAGAATCAGCAGGTTTGTTAGACTACAGTCTGTGGAGCTCAGGGATTTGGCTTCATTGGGGACTGGGGGTTCACCTGGAGTGATGCAAGCCTATACTGGCATGATGGGTTGCATCTGTCCAGAAGGGGAACCAGGATCCTAAGTAATAGGTTTAAATGCTTCATTGGCAAGCATTTAAACTAGCCAAGGGGGGGAGGCACTGGAAAAGAACAGGAAATCTAGCCCCAAAAAATCACAGTAGTAAGTGTGGTAAACACCAAGATAGAGATGTCGATAGGGAGAAGGGCAGGGGTAAATGGAGAAAGTGACAAAGGCAATAAGGACAGGGATGGGGCAAAAGGAGTAAGGCCATCAGGAAATGGAGGGTAATGAGTACCAATGCCTGTAGTCTGGGCAACAAGCTCCCTGAACTGGTGGCCTTGATGAAGAGGGATGCCTGGATATCGTAGCAGTCAAGAAACATGGTACACAGAGAACCATGACTGGGATGTTAACATACCAGGGTACATAACCTACAGGAGAGACAGGGGGGAGAAGAGGGAGGAGTAGCTCTCTATGTAAAGGAAGGGATAAAGCAACTGAACAAAAGAGTAAACGGAGGAGAGGAGGCACTGTGGGTCACCTTAGAGACTGGAAATGGCACCACAATCCGCTAGGGTTGTATGCAGACCCCCATGTCAGGGGAGGAATGGACAAGGATATGATAGAAGGCATTCTTAGAATGGCAGAGAAAGGGAGATACTGTTGATGGGAGACCTGAATATGCCAGATGTTAACTGGAGCACATTTGCTGCAGCCACATCCAAGAGCAGGGCCATTCTTGATGCCCTACAGGTGGCAGGCCTCAGACAGCTAGTTTCGGAACCCACTCATGAGGGAGCAATCTTAGACCTCCTACTCTCAAATGGGGACAGTGAGAGGATCTCAGATCTAGAAGTGGGTTGCCATCTGGGAACAAGTGACCATCAAACAGTGTGGTTCACTATAAACTCAGCTACATAGTCAAGCCATACAAAAGTGAGGTACTGGACTTCAGGAGGGCTGACTTTGGCAAGATGGGAGAGTGCCTTAGAAAAGCACTAGCAAACAGGCTAGAAGGAGGGGTGGAGCAACAATGGGGAAACATCAAAACTGCCATCACAGAGGCAACAAGCCTTTGTGTGAAGCAAATAAACAAATCAAATGAAAGAAAAGCCACTATGGTTCTTAAAAGAAGTGGCTGTGAAAGTCAAGGAGAAAAAATAGCATTCAGAAGTATAAGGAAACACAGAAACATAGACTTTGACGGCAGATAAGGACCGCTTGGCCCATCTAGTCTGCCCATTTCCTACCTACAGGATAGGCCGCAGAACCTAGTTAACCAACAGCCTATTTCTTCCTACCCCCACAAGAATTGCCTTATGTCTGTCCCATGCATTCTTGAATTCTCCCACAGTTTTAGACCCCACAACCTCCTCAGGAAGGCTGTTCCATGCATCCACTACCCTCTCTGTGAAATAATACTTCTTCACATTGCCCCTGAACCGCCCTCCTTCTATCTTTAAATTGTGTCCCCTTGTTCTTGCAAGTCTCTTTTTCTGAAAGATGCTACCTCTTGGACTTTGTTGATTCCTTGAGGTACTTGAAAGTTTCTATCATGTCCCCTCTCCTTCTTTCCTCAAGGGTATACATATTAAGCTCCTTTAGTCTCTCCTCATACGGCTTCTCTTGCAGACCCTGCACCATTTTAGTTGCCTCCTCTGGACTGCCTCTATCCTGTCTATGTCCTTGCAGAGATGGGGTCTCCAGAACTGGACACAGTACTCAGATGGGGTCTCACCAACTGTCTGTACAGAGGGATAACAACTTCCTGTTTTCTACTATTGATGCCTCTTCCTATGCATCCCAGTATCCCCAGCCTTCCTTACTGCCTTCTCACATTGCTTGCTAACCTTAAGGTCATCTGATATGATTACCCCAGGTCCCTTTCCTTTTTGTTGTTATTACTACCCCCCATTGTGTATCTTCCCTGGGTTCTTGTTTCCCAGGTGCATTATTTTGCACTTCTTTGCATTGAATCTAGCTGCCTATACTGACCATTCCTCCAACCTTGCCAAGTCCCTTCTCATCCTTTCCACGCCTCCTGTGTATCAACCCTGTTGCAGATCTTTGTGTCATCTGCAAAGAGGCATACTTTTCCTTCCAGTCCCTCTGCAATGTCACTGATGAAGACATTAAAAGGACTGGACCCAATACTGAACCCTGCGGTACCCACTAGTAACCCCTCTTTCTTCAGAGTGGACTCCATTTACAATTACCTTCTGTGTCCTGTTGTCCAGCCAATGTTTTACCCAGGCTACCACCCTGGGACCCACTCCCAGGCTGGTTAATTTGTATATTAATCTTTTGTGTGGGACTGTGTCAAATGCCTTGCTAAAGTCTAGGTAGGCCATGTCCACAGCCCCTCCCTGGTCTACTACTTTGGTCACCCAGTCAAAGAAATCTATTAGATTCATCTGACATGACCTTCCCGCTGTGAACCCATGCTGCCTTGGGTCCTGTGCCCACTGGCCTCTAGGTACTCAACTATTCTTTCCTTCAGAAGTGACTCCATCACTTTCCTACCACAGAGGTCAGACTGACAGGTCTGTAGTTTCCTGCCTCTGTCTTGGTCCCACTTTTGTGAAGGGGAATCACATCCGCCTTCCTCCAGTCCTCGGTACCACACCATCCTCCCATGATTTATTAAAAAGAGTAGCCAGTGGTTTCACTAGTTCCTTCCTTAATTCTTTTAGAATTCTGGGTGAATTCCATCAGGCCCCATTGCTTTGTCCACTTTCAGTTTTAGGAGTTCTTGCAGAACCCTTTCTTTTAGAAAGGACTGGGATCGACCCCCATCAAGAGTGCTTCTGTTAATTGGATTAGGCACTTCCCCTCCTCTTTTGTGAATACTGAGCAGAAATATTTGTTCAGTATCCTGCTTTTCACTGTCCCCCCTCTGCCCACCCACCACTGTTCATTCTATTCAGCCTCACTATCCTCCCCTTTGTCTTTCTACGCTCCTAGATGTACCTATAAAGGTTTTATCCCCCTTCTTAACTGAGTTGGAAATCTTTTCCTCAGTTTGGGCCTTTGACTTCTGACTTCCCTCCAGCTTCCTTCTGCCTTAACTGGTACAGATCTCTGTCCTGCTCCTTCTGTGTTTCCTTATACTTCGGAATGCTATTTTTTCTTCCTGACTTTTGAGCCACCTCTTTGAGAACCATAGTGGCTTTTCTTTCATTTTGATTTGTTTATTTGCTTCACACAAAGGCTTGTTGCCTCTGTGATGGCAGTTTTGATGATTCCCCATTGTTGCTCCACACCTGCTTCTAGCCTGTTTGCTAGTGCTTTTCTGAGGTGCTCTCCCCATCTTGCCAAGTCAGCCCTCCTAAAGTCCAGTACCCTCACTTTTGTTGTGACTCTGTAGCTGAGTTTTAATGCCAAGACCACACTGTTTGATGGTCACTTGTCCCCCAGATGGCAACCCACTTCTAGATCTGAGATCCTCTCACTGCCCCGTTTGAGAGTACTGAGGTCTAAGATTGCTCCCTCATGAGTGGGTTCTGAAACTAGCTGTCTAATGCTTGTCACCTGTAGGGCATCAAGAATGTCCCTGCTCTTGGATGTGGCTGCAGCAAATGTGCTCCAGTTAACATCTGGCATATTCAGGTCTCCCATCAACAGTATCTCCACTTTCTCTGCCATTCTAAGAATGCCTTCTATCATATCCTTGTCCATTCCCTCACCCTGACATGGGGATCTGTACACAACCCCTGTGCGGATTGTGGTGCCCTTTCCAGTCTCCAAGGTGACCCACAGTGCCTCCTCTCCTCCCTGTTTACTCTTTTGTTCAGTTGCTTTTATCCCTTCCTTTACATGAGAGCTACTCCTCCCTCTTCTCCCTGCCTGTCTCTCCTGTAGGTTGTGTACCCTGGTATGTTAACATCCCAGTCATGGTTCTCTGGTACCATGTTTCTGTGACTGCTACAATATCCAGGCATCCCTCTTTCATCAAAGCCACCAGCTCAGGGCTTGTTGCCCAGACTATGGGAATTAGTACTCAGCTTCTCCATTTCCTGATGGCCTTACTACCTTTTGCCCCTCCTGTCCTTCTTGCCTTTGTCACTTTCTCCATTTACCCTGCCCTTCTCCCTATCGACACCTCTATGTTTGGTGTTTGCCTACTTACTACCATGATTATTTGGGGGGCTAGGATTTCCCTGCTTCTTTCCAGTGCCTCCCCCCTTGGCTAGTTTAAAAGCTTGCCAATGAAGCATTTAAACCTATCACCTAGGATCCTGGTTTCCCTCCTGAACAGATGCAGCCCATCATGCCAATATAGGCTAGCATCACTCCAGGTGGACCCCCAGTCCCCAATGAAGCCAAATCCCTGAGCTCCACACCAGTTTTTCAACCACTGATTGAATCCCATGGTGCGGAACACCCTAGCCTCTCCTATGCCATAGATGGGCAGCACTTCTGAGAAGGTTACCGTGCGTGCTACTTGACTAAGGCCCTTCCCCAATTCCATAAACTCTTCCTGCACTTCTCTAATCCCTCTCTTAGCCAGGTCATTTGTCCCTTGGTGGACAATGACATCCAGCCTCCCTCCTGTGCAGCTGCTCTGGCAATCCTGAGGATTCTCCTGTCCCTCCAAGCCATGGCGCCAGGCAGGCACCACCTCCCTCCCCTTCCTCCCCCAGTTCTACCTTCCTAACAATGGAGTTTCCCACCAGGAGTTGTTTCCTTCCCCTGCAGGGTCCCCTGCCACCCTCCTGTGGGTCTCCTTTGTGGAGGTTCAAGCATCCTCCTTGGTCTCACTGCAGGTCCCTCCATAGAGGAACCACACTTTGCCAGAATGGCATAGGAATTGTGGGGAGGTACAGCTGGAGGATGCACCTCTGTTCACCACCCTCACCCTCTCTGGGCCCACTGTGGTCCAACCACTCCTCTTTCTTGGCAACCCTGAGGCAACGCAGAGGCACTGGTGGTCCCTGGATGGGAAGAGGAGGTTCCAAAATCCTGGCCAACTCAGCCTGTAGATGAGCAACCTCCTCCTCAGCCCAGAGAGGTGCCTGCAGATGGGACAACACTGCATCCTCCAGAATGTCTCCCGGAAGACTGCTGCTCCACAGCCACTGCACTGCACCACTCCAATCATGTCTTATTTCTGGCCCCTTAACTGTTTGCAATCCCTTACTCTTCCTCTGTTTTATCTCTCTCTCTCTTACTTTCTGCCTGTGTGCCTTTCAAGTTCTTGATTGTCCTGTTCTGAGACAAGAATATCCTATATTTCTCAGTAGACCAGTTACTTGCTCAGAGGCACACCTCCAGCAGCTAGAGGGAACCGGAGAGCTACTCTTGCCCTTCTAGGATGGTGAGTCTTTGGTGGTTCTGTGATCACTCACTTCCTGTTCCCAAACAGGAAGTTCCTGTTGTCAGTCAAATCCTGTGCCTATAAAAATAGAACTAGCTTTGCGTGGGGGAGTGGAGGGAAGGGAAGGAGGGCAATATAGTCCCAGCAGAGAAGTTCAGTCACACAGCAGTCCTTTCTCCTGGCGTCTTCTACCAAGCTATTAGCAGAATCTTTCTAAGGCAGTCTTTAAATGTAGCGTCCTTCTTGCTAAGCCACTCCCCCTACTTACTAGATCTTTCTACAAGTAATTTAAACCTCACAACAGTTAAGTCCTTTCAATCACCTGAGATTTACACCTAAATAACTGTTCAGATACCCATTCAGTTCAGTTAAACCAGACAAACACACATTAAAGGTCAATTAAATTAAAGGTCCAAGTACAAAAGTTCTTCTACTGTAGTCCCAGCAGAGAAGTTCAGTCACACAGCAGTCCTTTCTCCTGATGTCTTCTGCCAAGCTATTCATAAGGAAACATGGAAGGAGCAGGACAGAGAGCTGTACCAGTTAAGGCAGAAGGAAGCAGGGAGAGAAGTCAGAATAGCAAAGGCCCAAACTGAGGAAAATATAGCCAACTCAGTTAAGAAGGGGGATAAAACAGAAAAAAGGGTTCTGCAAGAACTCCTAAAACTGAAGGTGGACAAAGCAATGGGGCCTGATGGAATCCAATTCCAGAATTCTAAAAAGATTAAGGGGGAGCTAGGGAAACCACTGGCAACTCTTTTTAATAAATCATGGGAGAATGGTGGTACCCAAGGACTGGAGGAAGGTGGATGTGATTCCCCTTCACAAAAGTGGGACCAATACAGAGGCAGAAAACTACAGACCTGTCAGTCTGACCTCTGTGGTAGGGAAAGTGATGGAGTCACTTCTGAAGGAAAGAATATTTGAGTACCTAGAGGCCAGTGGGGCACAGGACCCAAGGCAGCATGGGTTGAAAGCGGGAAGGTCATGTCAGACAAATCTAATATATTTCTTTGACTGGCTGACCAAAGTAGTAGACCAGGGAGGGGCTGTGGACATGATCTACCTAGACTTTAGCAAGGCATTTGACACAGTCCCACACAAAAGATTAATAGTCAAATTAACTAGCCTGGGAGTGGGTCCCAGGGTGGTAGCCTGGGTAAAACATTGGCTGGACAACAGGACACAGAAGGTAATTGTAAATGGAGTCCATTCTGAAGAAAGAGGGGTTACTAGTGGGGTACCGCAGGGTTCAGTATTGGGTCCAGTCCTTTTTTTTTGCATTATGTTATTTTTGCCACCTTACTGGCCCCTGGCCTGCCACTCCTTCTGGCTGCACAAGCCCCCCCCGACCTCCTCGCCCTGACTCCCTTCCTACTCACCTCAGATCGCAGCCAACCCAGGGTGGCCCGGCGTAACCTTTTGCTGGATCAGTCCCTCTCTTCCAAGGGGAAGGTGCCAGAAGGGTGGTACCAGCGCACTCTAATCAGCCCCTGGGTGCTGCTGAGGTGGATTCTGGGGCATTGGGGCATCTGAGGTGGCGGGGAGTCGGCAGCCATCATCTGGCAGACCAGGAAGTCTTTTTTCCGCTTTTTTTCCTGTGGGGAGTGACATCTGACATCAAGGCATACGCCGACGTCTGTCACCGCCCTCTTGGACACCAAGCCTTGGCTGTATTGCTGCACTCCCAGCCTCCACCAGGAGTCAGCCTACGCGGGTGTGCATCCCCTATCCTACCCCCGGAGAAAGAGAGCTGTCCCTGGATGCTCTATCCTTCTCCCCTCGGCTGGCCCTCTGGCAACCCGAGTCCATTCCCAAACCTGGGTTGCTGGCATCGTAGACGGAAATCCAACCTCTGCGCCAACAGGCTGGCAGGTCCAGTCCTTTTTAATGTCTTCATAAGTGACATTGCAGAGGGACTGGAAGGAAAAGTATGCCTCTTTGCAGATGACTCAAAGATCTGCAACAGGGTTGATACACAAGGAGGTGTGGAAAGGATGAGAAGGAACTTGGTAAGGTTGGAGGAATGGCCAGAAGTATGGCAGCTAAGATTCAATGCAAAGAAGTGCAAAATAATGCACCTGGGAAACAAGAACCCAGGGGAAGAATACACAGTAGGGGGGAGGTAGTAACAACAACAAAAAAGGAAAGGGACCTAGGGGTAATCATATCAGATGACCTTAAGGTTAGCAAGCAATGTGAGAAGGCAGTAGGGAGGGCTGAGGGTATACTGGGATGCATAGGGAGAGGCATCAGCAGCAGAAAACAGGAAGTTTTTATCCCTCTGTACAGGCAGTTGGTGAGACCCCATCTGGAGTACTGTGTCCAGTTCTGGAGACCCCATTTCCGCAAGGTCATAGACAGAATAGAGGCAGTCCAGAAGAGGGCAACTAAAATGGTGCAGGGTCTGCAAGAGAAGCCATATAAGGAGAGACTAAAGGAGCTTAATATGTATACCCTTGAGGAAAGAAGGGAGATGGGGGACATGATAGAAACTTTTAAGTACCTCAGTGGAATGTAGGACCCCATTGTAAATTAGCTGATGCTAAATTGGTTTTGATCCTGTTTATGATATCAGAAATAAACTTTTTACTACTACTACTACTACTAACAAAGTCCAAGAGGGTAGCATCTTTCAGAAAAGAGACGTGCAAGAACAAGGGACACAATTTAAAGATGGGGGCGGTTCAGGGGCAATGTGAGGAAGTATTATTTCACAGAGAGGGTAGTGGATGCATGGAACAGCCTTCCTGAGGAGGTTGTTGGGTCTAAAACTGTGGGACAATTCAAGAATGCATGGGACAGGCATAAGTCAATTCTTGTGGGGGGTAGGAAGAAATAGGCTGTTGGTTAACTAGGATCTGTGGCCTATCCTGTAGGTAGGGAAATGGGCAGACTAGATGGGCCAAGTGGTCCTTATCTGCCATCAAAGTCTATATTTCTATGTTTCTAAACAGTGCTCCCAGATCAGTCAAAGCATTTTCCTTTAGTGCATCCTAATTTTCCCTGTATTTTTCACTGTAAAACTGGGATGATTTTCCTGTAGATTTTCCTGTATGCACAAATCAATGTAAGTACGCAATTGGTGTCATTGTGCCAGTCAATAAAATCTCTAGGACAAATGTTCAGGCTGTTTTATGTGTTCTTATTTATTTTAAATATAAAAAAATCACCTACAACGTATCACATAACTACTCTACAACTGTAAGAACTTTATATGTAACAATATAATACCATCTTGAGATTCTGGGAAAATGCTGGAACCTGTAAAGCTCAGTTCTCAAGGTTCACATGTCTCCAGAACCTCCTGAAGGTATTATAACCTTGTAATAATACAGTTCCTTATTCAGTATTTTATTTATAGTATGAAATGCCTTAACTTCAATTTTATCCCTTAATCACAGACTGATACATTTTGTGTTCTGCTCACAATGCATGAAAGGGCATAGGGATGCACAAAATGCACAGACCCCACCCTCCCCTGCAGCCCATGGAGAGGTACGTCCATATCGGCATTCACAATGCTGATCACCTATCCACAGCTCCTCCCTCAACACACTGGACTCTGCAGGGTGGAGGGGAGGAGTCAGTCTGAGCAGACATCAATACGGATGCCCCCAGGACCCACATAGTGGATCCCACATGTAGGGTGGCATGGGTCTGGGGCTGAGTGCAGCACCCTCTAGTCCCAGTGCTGCCTCACATAACCTTTCTGGGCACTCACCCATCCAGCTGCCCCTACCACCTCCTGCTGCCCAGCAGTCGAGAGCAGCACAGTGTGCCCTGTCCTGGTCCCCCGGTGACCGAATGCATGTGTTCATTGGGGCAAGCTGTGGGTTATGGCAGGGTCTCTCTAATGTACCCTACACCACTCTCTGCACCCATGCGGCCAGCACTACATTGGTTAGTGAATACACGTAGTGCTGGAGTGCCCCCAGAACGTCCCCATCGCGGAGCTGTCTGCAGACATGGGGGATCGGGTGCAGTGGGTCTGCATATGCCTCCTTTGTGCATGCCATGGGGTGTGTGGGGTAGCTACTTGCCCCAGATACACGTGCATAGCCACTCCACACCAGTGGTGCATTGGGCCTACAGCTCTGTGTACCTGTAGCACTCCATTAATAAACATTGTTTCAGTGTATTGTTGTGTTTTTCATTAGCACGCTTAAGCATCCCCCTATACACACACACACACACACACACACACCTTTGTGCACCAAACTCTGAGGTAAAAACAAATATTCCCTTTGTTTTCATTTATTTTACTAACCTTAGGCCAGACCAGGGTCTATGGGTCCCTTCTGTTCTCACACATATAATTCATAACTCCTGCTTATCTGGAAGAAGACACACCCATACCTTTCCTAGGCTCACAATTAAATAGAATCATTGTACATTTTTTTTTTAATAACTCTCAACCTCTAGGCTGGTCAGAAGAAGTGCTGCCTTAGTGATCTTTTTAAAACACAACTCTGCTCTGTGCACCAAACAAGCCAAGTAGCACTTAAGCACTCTTTTGTGTCCCCTTCACCATTAAAGCCCACCATCATCGAGTCCCATGTCACTTGTCTGCTGGCTTTTTGCCACTTCATGTGTTTTAAAATGAACAAATTTTGCAGAACAGAAGGTTTGTTTGCCTTGTGGTTCAGGGCACTGCTTCCCTCAAGCAACACTTAAGCAGTCTTTGTTGCACCCCCCAAAGCATAACACCATCAAGTGGTCAGTCTTTTGTCTGACTCATTTTGAACTTAAAATGAGTTTAAAAATAGACTAACCTGAGGCTGCCTACAAGAAGGTTTGTTTATATTCAATGGCTTATGCCTGCTAGTCCAGAACAGTGGCATTCGAGATGCAGCTGGTTGACTCAATGGTGTTGTTGTTTGAGTGGGGGCCACTTGGCAGGTGTTTGGATCATGCAGCAGCTCACTGGTTCCTGATCAGAAGATCTGAATTCATCCTCAAAAGATGCACTGCCAGAATTTTTACCTTACTACCCCAGAGAAACACAGTCTGCAAATGGACCAAAGGAATTGCTTAGTTTATCAAAGTCAGCAAACTGAGCACCAATTGGAGGGCTGTGTCTGGATCTTTGCAGCCATGAGATTCATAGTGGCCATTTTCCTGTAGTGTTTGTCCATTTCCCCATACATTTTAAAAATAAAAGATTTCCTTCCCGTATCCTGTTTTCGTAGTAAAAATCCCTTAAAATACAGGAATCCCTGTAGATATGGGAGTACTGCATACACTCCAAATTTTATGTTGCCGAGTGCACACAGCAGCTTCTTCTGAACAATGGTGCTCCCACAGTGTCACATCAGGTATCCCTGAAGACTTTCAAGGGTAGAGACAAAGAGAATGTCAACTTTGCTCATGGAAGGAATAGGGTGGGGTTGCTATCCAGTAATAGAGCAGATGTATTTTTTATCTACAGTATACTGAGCAATAGCCTGAGAGGTATGTACATATTTCAAACAGCAGGGTCGTTGGACCGAGGCACTGTGGGCTCAAGTGGAAATATTAACAAAAGGAGGGCCCCTGACCAGTGTGACACATTCTTATCAGTATGCCACTTATATTGGATATACTGACTCTATGTTTGTATTTTTAATTTATTTGCAGTACCCAAACTACCCCATTGAATTATACTCCACACAGCCTGACTTGAATCAGGTTCTGTTTGAATGTCCTATGTCCTCAAAATGCCAGGCCCCCATAATGTAAGCATCTTGGAATACAAAGTATGAAAGGAACTCTATAAAACCAAATCCCATTCATTTCCATTTCATTGCTACTAACTAATGAAAGGACAATGCAACTCTTTAGTATATGGTAAATGTAGTCACTCCACAACCTAAGTTCCATTGCAGTGCACAATGACTGACACACTGTTGGCTCATACAGAATAAAATTCTGCACTGGTGGTTCAGAACCCCCGTAGTACTTCATCCAGTTAATCTAACAGCCTCCAGGTGTTTGTGGGGGACATTGGGCTGGTGGTGCACTTTTCTGGAAACTCCACACAATATGGTGGAGGCATGTTCACGCAGTGGGTATGCTCATGTTTGCTTTCAGTTGTGCACTGGAAAACACCAACTAAAAACTCCACCAGACAAGTAAAATAAAGCCACTATTTTCTCGTATTGTCACAGCAATCACAAAGAGGTGTTTAGCAATAACTAGTTCAGTGTTTCATTATCAGTATCTGTTTTAGGCAGTCATTTTTAAAACAAGTAAAATCTTCTTTGAGTTTCTTATGGTTTTGTTTCTTATGTTTTGTAATATTCAGTGACATTATTCTATATGTGGGGGTGCTCCACCCCCACAGGGTGCACCGATGAAGTTGCATTTCTTACCCGGGGGTGTGGAGGGTGGAGTGCACCCACAGAAAGAATAATATCACTGAATATTACAAAACATAAGAACTCTCTAACTTCAAGTGACAACAGAAAGCAACGTCACACAGAAAGCACTGCAGCACATTTAATGTTTTACTATAACAACTTTTTCAATGTTCTGCATGCAAAACTATTAGCGAGCAATACTTGAAAACCACATCAAGAGCATTGCAACACCATGTCTGCAATGTAGGATCTGTAGTTGCTAAAAAATGTTTTTGGAATCTGGTTAAGATGCCTGATATTTGTATAGTATGTACATTATTAGTACATATGAAGAGCGAGTAAAGAGTATATATATATATATATATATATATATAATATACCTTGAGGAAAGGAGGGAGATGGGGACAATATAGAAACTTTCAAGTACCTCAAAGGAATCAACAATGTCCAAGAGGGTAGCATCTTCTAGAAAAAGAGATGTGCAAGAACAAAGGGATACAATGTAAAGTTAGAGGGAGGACAACTGAGAGGTAGTGTGAGGAAGTATTTTTCACAGAGAGGGTTATGGATGCATGGAATGGCCTTCCTGAGGAGGTCATAGAGTCAAAAACATTGGGAGAATTCAAGAATGCATGGGACAGACATAAGACAATTCTAGTGTGGAGTCAGATGAAGTAGGCAGTTGCTTAACTAGGATCTGCACCTTATCCATTAGGAAGGGAAATGGGCAGACTAGGTGGGCCAAGCGGTCCTTATCAGCCATCCCCAAAAAATAATTCAAATTCTATTATTGTGATTCTTGTAAATGGGTGCTCTGCTCCCACACCCGCCATCAGTAATTACATTAATTGATATGTCAGTATGTTTATATGGCATGTACATTACTGGAATTTTTGTCATTGGGTAATACTGATGGGGATCCCCCCAATTACAAGAATTACAATAATGTACAAATATCATGAGTAACACCAGAGGTTACAAGCAGCAGTAAGCCATTACCTATCCAACAACATCACCCTTTGTGTTGGGGGATGTTGCGCTTGCATTTTATCAGATTACCGTAAGTAACCTACTGTGCACCACCAGTCCCTACACACTCACCTCCAACACCTGCTGGATATGTGCAAGCCATCCTGCTGACCTCTTTCACATCCTGTGGTCATGTTCCTGATTGCTGAACTTTGATCTAAAACCCACATCATACTGAAAAGTGTTTTAGTGGTTCCGTGTGTGAAAAAGCAACCTCTAAAATACTTTGCAGTGTGGTGTGGTTTGAGTTTTAGACCAAAAAACAAACAGGGATCAGACCTAAGTATACATACATGATTAACCAGCCTGAAATGTTTGTACATAGTTTAGGTTTTCTGTCTTTATGAAAACAACATTTCTCTAGGGGAAAAAGCAGAAATGAATATTGACAATGAAAGGCAGACATTACAGTATAGCCTGACCTACTCTATTTAGCTCAGAGGTACCAACCATCACCAAGAACACAAATCAATATTTAGGTCATGTAATTTGTCTCTGAAGTGCTCAGTAGTATTATACTGCTGAGTAGTGAGGAGACAATTATAATTTCTCTATCACAGACTAGCTCAGTACAAAAACAGCGAAAAGAGGTGACAGATACATTTGAAATAAAACAATGACAGATACTAACATTTTCTAATAAGGTTAGTCAAGATGGTTTACCAATATCTTGTTATAACCCACTAATTCACAGGTTGTTGCTATATAATCAGTAGTGTCTCCAAACCTTTTGCTGGAGTCTACAGCATCGCTGCCCACTCAGACACCCCCACCAGCATAATTAACAATGGCATCCTGAGCTGGAGGTTAGGTGTGGTTAGAGTGCTTCATTTGAACATAAAGCACCAAAATCAAGCACAGAGCATCTAAAACCCCAGACCATTCCCCTCATCCCCCTCCTCCTCACAAGCAATATATTCAATAGTGGCTCCTACGTTTTTGTTACAGTCTACTGCACCACTCAACTCAGACACCCCACCAGCATAAATAACTAGCACACTGAGAGCTGGAGTGGTGGTGTGTGTGTGTGTGTGTGTGTGTGAATATATAAAGGTCCTGGGGGTACTTAACAAAAGTGTGCTTTGTGTTCAAATTAATCATCAAAACCCCAGACTGTGCTCCTTCCCAGACTGCCCCCCCATCTCTTCCTCCCTCCCAAGCTATATATTCAATAGTGGCTCCCACATTTCGTTACAGTCTACTGCACCACTCAACTCAGATACCCCACCAGCATAAATAACTAGCACACTGAGAGCTACAAGTGGTATGTGTGTGTGTAAAGAGGCCCCAGGGGTACTTAAAAGTGTGCTTTACATTCAACGTAAGCACCAAAATCAAGCACAGTGCATCTAAAACCCCACCCCTCCCAGCTATATAATCAGTAGTGACCTCCACATTTTGTTAGCCTACTGCACCACTCAGGCACCCCACCAGCATAAATAACTAGCATACCAAAGGCTGTAGTGTGTGCATGAGAGAAGGGCCCCAGGAGTGAGTATTTAACAGGTGTGCTTTATGTTAAAATTAAGCACCAACAATTGCGCGCAGAGCATCTAAAACCACAGAACAACACAGTCCTCCTCCTCCACAGGCTATATAATCAGTAGTCGCCCCACATTTTGTCACAGTCTACACCCCACCAGCATATATAACTATGACATACTGTACTGAGCAGTGTGTGTGTGTGTGTGTGTGTGTGTGTGTGTGTGTGTGTGTGTGTGAAGGGGCCCTCTAACAGAAGGCATGTTAAAATTAAGAACCAAAATCAGGAACTAAAAACCCAGCCAGACCCAATGACCACACAATTCAACTACACTAGCAAAACAAACAAAAACAAGCATTTGTCAATGCTGAATGTTTGCTTGTTGGCATTGGCAGTGGCAGTGTAGAAGTTACAGAGCTGCGTAATAGTAATGGCAGTGAAGTATTGAACTGAAGCCAACCCCACCACCACCACCCTGCAGAGAGTGACAGGCATTGGGGTGTGCCTTTGGGTCGTCAGGCATAACGGCCACGCCATTTCAGTACACCCCACCCTGCAGACACTGGCAAGTGTCACGGTGTTCCTTGGGGTCTTTGGTCCTTATGCACACCCCATTCCATTAGGAAATACAGTGAGATGGGTGCGATATAGGAGAATGGGGCGAACTTTGGGGCCGAAGAGTCCAAGGCATACCTCGCTGCTTCTCATTGGCTGCAGAGTGTGGAATGGTATGAGCATTACAGGCAAGAATCCCAAGTCATACCCCTGATGCCTGTCATTCTCTACAGGGTTGGGCATTATGGTTGGAAACCCTAATACCTCAAGCATTCATTGGTATTTTTACTCCAAATGTCCAACATGGTTTTTTGTGATCCCACTTCATGAACAGGGGGAATATCAGTTTCTTAGCCGAAAGCTGCTTATGCACGGTGACTACGGCATTTAGCACCACAGGTGCAAAAACATTCCGAACAGGATGTAAAAAATGACAGCTGTATTGTTCATGGGGAGGTGTAAATAATGGCAATGTTGCAAATCTGCAGTAAAAATATTTTAAAAAATGGTGAAGTCATGAGAGTACATAAAAACTGTGCAACGCACACCCGTAATATAATTAGGTTGGGGATTTTTCACAGCAGATTGTCAACTTAGGCATTTTGGTGCCTCCGATCATGAACAGTGTCACTGTGATTTTCTTTACCTGTCCGAACAATAATTTCCCACAGTGATCACGCATCTCGCTGAAAGTGTGAAAACACACTTGACCATGTTGTGAAAAATGACAGCTGTACTGTAAATAAGGCAGTGGAAAAATGCCACTGGTGAAAATCTGAACTTAAAATATTACAAAGTCATGAACTTACGAGAGTACGTGGAAACTGCGCAATGCTCACTCGTAACACAGTCATTTTATGGACTTTTGTCACTAAATTTTTAACATAGCTATTTTAAGACCTCTGCTCATGAACAGTGTAACTGTGATTTTCTTAATCTGTCCCAAACATTGCTTTTGCACACCAACACACCAACAGCACCATTGTGCACTACATGTGCGAAAACACATTTTGGGCAGCGTATGAAAAATGGTAGCTATACTGTTCATAAGGAAGTGTAATAAAATGGCAATGTTGAAAATCTGGAGTGAAAATATAAAATTTGCAAACTTATGAGCATGCATAGGAACTGCGCAGCGCACGCTCGTAAAAACAGTCATTTTAGGAATATTTTCTGGAAATTTTCAACACAGCTTCATTTAAGGCCTCTGCTACGTGAACAGTGTTATGATTTTCTTAATGTCCCATACATTGATTTTGCACTAACGACCACGCCATTGTGCGCTACATGGGTGGAAACACATTTTGGGCAAGCTATGAAAATGACAGCTGTACTGCTCATAAGGAGTGTGGTAAAATGGCAATGTTGAAAATCTGGGTATAAATATTGAAATTCATTGAACTTCTGACGTGCGTAGGGACAACTGGCAAGTCATGTTCATAAAGGTCATTTTTGAAATTTTCCACCAAATTTTCAAAATAGGTTTCTTGAGAGCCCACCTTATGAACACTAGCAGTGTCATTTCGTTAATCGGTCCTAAAGGTGATTTCGCCAGAGTGACCGCGAAATCTCCTTCGGGCCTGAATAACGCCAGGACAGTGACATCATTCATGAGAAGGGGTCCAAAACCCCATGTTGAAAATTGGTGCAAAATATCCAAAAATGCGTGAGATATGCAACAAAGTTGAAACCCCACATCTAACCCATTATACAGCTTACCGGCATTTCCTCAGTTCGCGGTCGGCTTTGAAGAGTGCAGACGTGTTCCCAGTCCACCGAAGATCGCCGCTACCGATGTCCGGAGGTAAGTGAGGGGTGGGGAGTGGGGTGTGCAGTGTGGGTGGGTGCGGGTTGTGGAGGGCGCCAGGAGACTACATGGGACCGTTTTTTCTTTACAGGTGTTCTTTTGTTTCCAATGGACGATGTGGGATGCTTGCCACACTGGGGTGGGCTCCAGTGTGGCACAAGGACGGCTTGGGGGCGTTCAGCCGATGATTGGGCACCTAATCGGCCAGCATCGACACACGCTTGGGGTGGGCCCCAGCTTGGCACCCAGTACTTGGGGGTGGAGGAAGTGGAGCCGATGGGGATTGGGCACCTCCGTCGGCTATATATCATGAGTTGCCATGCTGGGGTGGGCACCAGCATGGCATTTGGAAGGTTTTGGGGGTGGGGGGAGCACAGCATAGTCAACAGGGGATTGGGCACCCCATCGGGTATACAGTGTGTGCGTGCATGCAGGGGCGTGCACACCTGCGTGTGTGTGTGGGGGAGGAGCTGCACATGAGAAAGCGATATCTTATCACTGCTCACTGAAGCATAGCTCCCCCTTTGAACTGTATGCCACTGCATTTTGGAGCTTGTCATAGACAGCTCCAGCATGCATTGGCTTACAGGGGCCGCGTCTGCCAACACACTGACTAAATTGGAAGAGGGGGTGACATACCTCCAAAATCTCAGATGATGGCACTATGTTTCTTGCACATACGTGCAAGCAAACATAACAAACATAATAAATGTACCTTAATTTTTGATGACCGGTTTTTTTTTTTTTTGCATATGTGATGCATGAATGAGGATCCTCACTGTAGATCAAGGGAGTGATGAAATGGTGCAGGTACATGGGGGTGAACAAGTGGTAGACAGTAAGCCCTACCAGAGCTTCAGGCTGATGTAGCATGCATGACATGGTGGGGGGTGAACAAAGTGGTGAGACAGTAAGCCCTACCAGAGCTTTAGGGCTGATGTAGCACAGCTGGACTAAGGCAAGGGAGGATGTGAAATGATACAGGTACATGGTGGGGTGAACAAAGTGGTAGACAGTAAGCCCTATCTGAGCTTCAGGCTGATGTTGAACAGCTGGACTAAGGCACAAGCACCCACGCCATGTTCTTATAGTCCCCGTTTATATGTCTGTTTATGTTCTTACAGTGTTGATTGCCTAACTGAGCCAAGATGTAAAAAAGATACTAAAATGTCAGGTTTATTGCAGGTGACCAGGATCGTAGTGGGGAGAGGGGGCAAGTGAAACAATGTCCTGAGAATGTGCTTAAACTTATTAACCGTTGCTGTGCCGCAGAGTGATACACCGGTCCAGAATCCCTATACATTCAAATTCTGTTTGCAGCCTAAAGGTGCTTAGGTGGATTGGCATTTACATTACTCAGCAGCAAATCTTTTCCATACTTTTTGTGATCATCGGTTAAGATATAACCACTAACTGATGACAGACACTTGGGGGCATGAAACTGTGCTACCAGCAAAGTTGCATTTGCAAAGCCCTGAATATTTATCTGTTGATAATGAAATGAAAACTGTCAGCTGATAACATTCAGCCACTGTCCATTGCACAGAATATACATCTCACTAATAGATCAGGAGCAAAGGGACATGCACTTGCCAATAACACCACTACAGCTCCAGACACTGAAGAAAAAGTTCATGCATTTTCATGGCTGTTAACTTTTTCGGCATTTTAAAACAGTTACTTAGCATCTGCACTAAGATGTTACACGTCGCTGAACTGAATTGTTACACCAGAATCCCTGCGATCAACATTTGTCAGAAAAAGTGAATTGAAAAAATCAATAGCTGTATAAAATGGTAAGTGACATGTGTCAATAACAACATATCTGCACGTAATACTTGGCTTAAAATTTGAGCACCACAGCGTCAAACAGGGATGCCATTTATAATTCAGCTAATGTCAAGCAGTTTTCGAGCCATAAAAAGAATTACTGTATCAGTATGGTGGCAGAAATGATCAGGAAATTATGAAATAATGCACAGCACCTCATCGGCCATATGTTGTGCGGTGGAGGGAGTGCATGAGCACCTAGGGTGGGCTGTTAGGCAGCTTCAGATTCACCGGAGGAAAGGGTGGATTCAATTGTGAGCTTCGGTTGAATTTGTGTTTTCTTTTTCTATACCTAGTTTTCACTGTTTTGTTAGGGCACATGTCCAACCCTAAGATGTGTAGGGTAACAAGGTGATGTGACTTCATTGAGCATCTGATTTGAGAAAGAGCTGTGTGATTCTATCTAAATGCCAGCCCACGGCAATTCAGAGAAAAAAAAAAATATTTTGAAGCTGCATTACCAGACTGTGTGTGCAGTTTAGTGAATTACCACATAGGGGTGTGTATATGACAGCACTAAAAGGCGCATTAAAGTGCTTCAAGTCATGAAAACCTCCCCCACTGGCTGCTGCTGAAATGCATAGCAGTATGTTCTCCTTTGTGCATTCTGGCTGTTCTTTGCTTCAGCTGCAGGTAGTACAGTACGCTCAAGTTTGTTTGCATAGGTTTTAGCAGTGGGGAGTTCGCATTGACAGAGTCTAGTAAGAGAAAATACTTGAGTTACACATACAATGAAGTCTGAGTTTTCATCAATCTGCTGAGGTATTTTTTCTGGAGGATTAGAACCATGGAGTCCATGAAGGTGTGCTTTGGAGAGCTGGCATGTGTAAGGACTGTTAGGCACCACACATTTTGGTGGTCCCTGTGGCAGGAACAGTTTATTAAAGTAATGATGTGTGGCTTGTCTCTCTAAGCTAGACAAGACTACACCATCCTATCAGGTAACCAACATGCTGATCTGTGTGTGTGTGGGGCGTTCACTGAAGCATAGCTCCCTCTTTCAACTGTATGCCACTGCATTTTCAACTGCTGTCATACACAGCTCCAGCAGTGATTGGAGAACTGTGACCATGCTTGCAAACACACTGACTGAATTGGAAGATGCTGACACACCTCTGAAAAACTCAGATGATGGCACTATGTTTCTTGCACATGCGTGCAAGCAAACATAAAAACATACAGCACGAAGACTAAGATTATGAACCGAATCATTGTTTGCCAATACTGTAGGTCACCTCACAAAGTAATATGCTATAAGCCTGTAAAATAGAAATCCACCTTCCAGACCTTACCTAAAGCAAAGGAGTTCCAACTGGATGCTGTTTTCCTTCTCTCTCCTTTGGTTCGTTCAATCATTGTTGTTGCTGCTCCCAGGCTCCATTGTGCTGCTGTGCTGCTGGCAAGACAGTTTATTTTTTCAATAAAAATTGAATTACAGCTCGTCTTGCACAGCTAGCAGCAGCAAATAGCAGATACCATCGGTGATGAGTGAAATCCTGGTCAGTGAGGGAACTGGAGGCAGTCAATCTACGGTGGATGGCAAGACAACTCTAGCTGGCTAGTCAGTGGTTTTTCTGGCAATTTTCTCTCCAACACTGTGGAACTCTCCTTGGAAGAAGTTATTCCAGAGTGCCAGAGAGACCCCTTTTAAACACAGTCCATGGACCTGAGGGGGATAGAAAAGTTAAGGGCAGAGGGGTTGGAGGTGCCAAAAACATGAACGGACCCAGCAGGCAGCTCTAGTTGGTGGCTGGGTCTTACATCATCACGTATGATGATGTATGCATGATTTATAGTCTGCAATTGTCTGTAAGGATCCAAGGAAACAAAGTATGGTGCAGGCGCCACTGAAATTGTGCTGCTTCACTTGTAGTGTAAAGTGTTGGTAGGCATTCAGCAACAGAACGCTCATTACCACCTGTCCTCACCGCGGTCATGGATCCTTCTAGCAGGTGTGGAGCCAGACTCGGGACAAGAGGCTGAAGGTACTCAGGTTATGGGCAGGGCTGGGCACATCTACTTTTTATTGAATTTTATTTGGAAATAGAGGACTCAGAGAGGTACAAGTCAGGATATGGGTTAGTAGTGTGGTGGTGTGGTGGCATGGTGACATGGGCCCCCCTCAGGCAGCATATTTTGCAGAGAGCTGGTGCTGCAGAAAAGAAATACAAATGAATTGGAACCAAAAAAAAAGGAACTCCAGGGGCCCTCTCAAAAAATCTAGGGACTCGTCACCCTAGGCAACTGCCCAGTCTGCTCTATGGTTAATCTGAGCATGCTTTTGAGTTGTAGTTTAATGCAAAATTTAAAGCAGCAGTGCATTTAAAAGACACAAACAATAAATGTACATATTTTGCCCCTCTGTGTGCTGTAGCATTCATTCCGGTTTTAGAATCTTGTGTTTGTTTTTCAGTAACATATTTATTATGCTTAGGTTTTAGCTTTTTGATATATTAATTCATGCAAATTAATTTGCAGCCACCGGTCCGGATATTCAAAAGGGTTGCGCCATGCGCAACAGAGATGCACCAGCACAAGTACTAAAATGCCCCAATGTGCGATATTCTGCAGGAGGCTGCTAAGCAGTGCAAGTAGCACTGCGCAAAAGCGCAATAGTAATGAATGCATGTGCAATTGTAGGGGGCAGAACCATGAATAACAAGCGCAGTGCAATATTCAACAGCATGCACCATGCGCAATAGGGGAGCAAATGGAAGTTGCACAACAGCGGAAATGATCCAGAATAAAAAGGAGCAAGAGTGGGGTGCAAGAATGCTACAGGGAAGCCACAGGAGGGAGCGAGCTGGCAGGCACAAGGCAGAGGGTAACAGTGAGCAGGACTGGGCAGAAGCAGGACAGGGCACACCTAGAGTTAACCAAGAACAGGACAGGAATGGGTAGCCTGTGCCACTGTGCAGGAGTGAAGGTGGAGTGCCACAATGGACTGAGGGTAGTGGCAGGAGGCAGGACAGCCATAGCCAAAGGCTGGAGATGTACCCGGTGCAGGGGGAGCATCATAAATGGACAGCGGGTGGAATGGGATAACAGCTGCAGGGGGGGACACCAGTCAGGGACATGGCCAGTGCCTCCTTCCAGATGGAGGCAGTAATGAGGGATGTGAGAAGGCAGGCAGTAGGAGGGCATGGCCGTGGAAGGGCCCGGTGGCAGTACACCCTGAACAGGTGGTACTGAGTCTGCACCGTCCGCACCACCTTCAAACACTACTGTGACACAGAGATTGTGGGCTGGTACCACCTGAACCAGGTGATCCTGAAGCGGCTCTGTGAGCTGTACAGTGATGAGATGCAGGTACCCACACAATAGAGCCATGCTCTGTCAGTGGAGACAAAGGTGACAGCTGTCATGTGCCTGCTCGCCACGGGCACCTTCCAGAGACCAACAAGGGACACAACAGGCATAACCCAGTCAGCTGTGTCACACCTACTCACACAATTCCTCAGTGCACTGCTGCCATATGCTGCAGAGTACATCCATTTCCCCAGCACACAGGCGGAGCGCATAGCACACATACAAGAGTTCCACAGGGTAGCACGTATGCCTGGCATGCTCAAGGCCATTGACTGCACCCATGTGGCCATCTGCATGCCACCTGGCCCGGATGGTGTGTCCTACATAAACCGGAAGGGGTATGCCAGCATCAACTTCCAGGTAGTGTGCGATGCCAGGGGGTGCATAACCAAAGTCTGTGCCATGCACCCTGGGGGACACATGATGCCTTCATCTGGCACCAGTCCGCATTGTGCTACAGATTTGAGAGTAGGGACATCCCCACTGGCCACTAGTGGGTGAGTATGCATATCATGCAGGGTGACATGAGTAGATGTGGGGGGTGCGTAGTCAGAGGTGCCATGGGTACGGCCTTGATGACCCATGGCAAGTGGCATAGAACCACCATACTAATGTCCACCCTCACCACATGCAGGTGACAGTGCTACCCACTCCGCCCCTTGGCTGCTCTCACACCATACCGCGCCCCAGACCCATCACAGCTATTACAATGAGGCACACGCCACAACATGGAATGTCATTGAGTGGGTGTTCAGGATGCTGAAGGCAAATTTCCAGTGCCTGACATGTCTGAAGTCAATTGCCCTACAGTACAGCCCCTCAAAGGCCTGTGAGCTATTCCTGGCCTGCTGCATCCATGCTGTATGGCTAACAATTGTGGGATAGCTGTAAAGGTGGAAGAAGGGGACAGTTGTGGGGATGATGAGGACGCCGTCCAGATAGTGATAAGGTGCCACCCTGGGCAAAGGGACTCGACCGATCTCGGATGTCACAGCTGCACTGGGACACCATCTGACAGAGGAGCACTTTGGTGTACATGTAGGTCATGGGGCCAAGTGCAGCCACCGATGGCAAGGGCACAAGCCCACAGGCAGGCATGGACAACCCCAGGGGTGGATGTGGTGGCAAGGAATGGGTCTGACTGGAACCGCACTCTGCAACAGGGATGGGCAGGGCGTACATACACATGCAGACCACGCCGCACACACACACACAAACACACACACACACACAAGGGTTAGACAGCATGCCATCCCCAAATGACACTTCTTACACAGGTCTCACACATGACCACGCCCAGTGGCTTTCACTGTGCATGCCTTGTATGCGCTGGACACCATTGCACACTGGCGGACAGCTTGCAGGCATCATCATACACATGACACAGTGGCAGCCGGGAGTGTGTGTACTGGGAACGTGTGTGTGTGCAGGTTAGTACCCACCCATGCATCACACAATGCACAACACACTGCACATAGGCAGCATGACAGTGGCCATAGGGAGACAGGTCAGTCACACGGCACAGTTCCATGGCTGCCATGGATGCATGTGCGGTCCCACTGAGACCTGCCAGCCATGCCAGGCTGACCATTAGCCTCATGGGGTGGCACCAACGATCCCCAAGGGGTGACGCTGCATGAATGTGACCGTGTCCACACAGGGGTCTGCAGCTCACCGAACATGCCCACGCCAGGCATTCTCGGTATGCCCACAGCCAAACCCGGTGTCAACATGGAAGGTGTGGCATGGCATCGGGAACAGGGGGTGGGCATGACACTGCGCAGTGTCTGTGGTGCATGGGCACATAACTGGGTCACCAATGTGGCCATGACAGCTGTGAATGCATTAGTCTGCCTGTCAATGGCAGCAGTCACATCCTCCCGCTGCCGGACCATCTCTGCCAGGAGCAGACCGTGGTCTCTGCTGTGCCACTTCTCTGTCTGGTGCAGAACTGCACTGAGTGCATCCACCACAGTCACAAGCCACAACTGCTGATCTACTGAGGCCTGTAGTAAATGGCTGTGCTCATCAAAGTGGTCATCCACCAGTCTGGCATGCTGTCCCTCTTGTTCCTGGCCCTACTGAGCAGCACTCCTTGATGATGGGCACTGCACACCAGAGCCATGCTGTGGCACATCCACATGTGGTGCATTGCCACTGCCCCCTGACACTGTCCCCCCATCACCATTGGCTGACTGCCGGCACTGCCCCTCTGACTGTTGATCGCCATGGCTCACCAGCGCTGCCGCAGTGGCTGCAAAAGGAAGATACTGGGGATCACTGAGAAGGCAAGATGGGAGGGTGAGCTGGATGTCATTATCCACCTAGGTACTAATGACTTGGAAAATGAGGAGCCAAAGGAAGTTCAGGAAGGGTTTAGAAAACTGGGGAGGGGTCTGAAGCAAGTAGCTACTTCTGTCACTTTCTCAGAAGTACTACCTGTGAGAGGCAAGGGAGAGCATAAGAGCGCATGCATTAGGAACTTTAACTCATGGTTGAAGAACTGGTGCTGTGAGGAAGGGTTTGGATTATTGGTGACTGGGGACCCACCTGGAGGGATGGAGGTTTGTTCAAGCTGATGTCCCATCCATCCTGGAGGGAATTCAAGCACTCAATGATAAGTTTAAATGCTACATTGATTAAGCATTTGCTTAAAGGCAGGGGTGGGCAGGCCAGCAAGGAGTGGCACCACTTGCTCACCCCCCCACAGCTAGCAGTGGAACCAGTGAACCAGAGAGTGGCTATCCTCAAAGCAATGTGCAAAGATGAAGATTAGTGCCCAAGAGGTGGATAAGCAGAAAGGGCAAATTCAGCAGAGGGCAGACAGCAAGGATACCGAGGACAAATGAAACCAAGGAAGGGCTGGAGAGAACAGTGAAGCAGTCTAGGGAGTCAAATCATGGAAAGCCATGTGCAAATGCCAGAGCTTAGCAACAAGATGGAAGATCTGGAGCTGTCATGGTACAGTCAGATCTGGTTGTGCATCACTGAAACCTGGTGTAATGTTAACCATGACTGGGAATGGCCATACTTGTCTAACATATTCAGAAGAGACAGAGCAGGCAGGAGGGAGGAGGAGTGGTACTGTATGTGAAAATGACATAAGGGCCACAGATCCAGGAGGAACAAATTGGGGAGAATGCTTGGTTAAAGCTGGAAAGGAAAATGGGCCAGCCACCGCGGAGTGGTCTATAGACCACCAGCCCAGGAGGAAGAAGCAGATAGGGGAGTTGATGTTAGCCATCCAGGATGGCAGACAAGGTGAGGTAGTACTGTTTGGAACTTCAATATTCAGGCGGGACTGAGCATCAGCAGCAGCATCAACTAGGAGCAGATTTATCCTGGACTCTTGGGTGCCTTCCTCAGCAACTGGTCTTGAACCAACTCGGCAGAAGGCAATACTGGACTTGCTCACAAACAGGGACAGTGTGATGGGGGTAACAGTGAGGAGCACCTGGGTAACAGTGACCACCAGTCATTGTGGTTTGAAATCACAGAAGAGCAGAACTAAACCACACAAAATCACGACCTGGATTTAGGGGTAGACTTTGGAAAATGGGGAGATACTTAAAGGGGCATTATGAATGGACAGGAAGCAGGTTGAGGAACAGTGGGGATTTAAATGGGGATTATAAGAACAACAGAATTTGCATTAAGCAGGTTAGCAAGAGGAAAGGAAGAGACCATTATGGTTTTCAAAGAGGTAGCAAGAAAGTAGTGCCAAAAGATTGTATTTAGGCTGAACACAGGCAGAAGGGATAGGAGAAGTACCTGGAGAAACAAGGCAGGGGAGTCGGTAAAGGAAGCCAAAGCTCAGACAGAAGAACGCATTGCAAAATCAGTGGTTAAAGGGGACAAAACCTTTACAGTACATAAGGAAAAAAGAAAGACAGGGAGAGGTATAGTGAGACTGAAGGGGAGGATGGGAGTCAGTGGATGATGACAGTACAGTTGACATGAAGAGGTATTTCTGCTCAGTCTTTACTGAGGAAGAGGGTGTACTGGTCTGAAGGGGTACAAGGGTGAGAATGGTGCAATGGACACAGTCCTTTACATGAGAAAGGGTCCTGAAGGAACGAAGTAATAAGAGTTGACAGTTATTGGGCTAGATGGGGTGCACACCAGTGTCCTTAAAGAACTAAGAGAGGTGGTGGCTGAACCCTGGTGTCCTGTTAACCAATCACTGGAAACAGGGGAGGTACTCAAAGACTGGAGGATAGCAGATGTAGTCCCCTTATGCAAAAATGGGAACAAAGAGGCAGGAACTACAGACCAGTCAGCTCACCTCGGTAGTGGGAAAGATCATGGGCACTACTGGAGTAGATTGCGTTTCATCTGGTTGTCAATGGGCTACAGGACCCAAGGCAGCATGGTTTCACCAGGGGAGGTCATGTCGATCAACCTCATTGATTTTTGACTGGGTGACTAGGGGTGGATCAGGGAGGCAGGACATGGCCTATCTGGACTCCAAGGCCTTTGACACTGTGCCATATAGAAGACTATTACATAAACTGGGAATATGGTGTGGGCAGGAGTTGTGTGGTGGGTAGGTAACTGGTTGGGTGGGACCCAGAGGGTGGTGGTAATGGTCACCCACAGAGGAAGAGTGACCAGTGGGTACCACAGGATCAGTGTTGGGACGGTCCTATTCAACATCTTCATCAGTGACATTGCACAGGACTAATAGAATTTCACTGTTCGCTGATGACACAAAGCTCTGTAACAGAGTAGACACACCAGAGGGTAGACAGAATGAGAAGGACCTGCAGAACTTGAAGAATGGTCAAGGTTTGGCAGTTGAAATTCAATGCGCAAAGTGCAAGATAATGCATATGGGGTACAAACCCCTGCACAATATATCAGTTGGGGGTGAGGATAGCGCACCGCATGAAAGGATCTTGGGTTTGTCATCTCTGATGACCTCAAGGTGAAACAGTGTGACAAAGCATCAGGTAAAGCAATAGAATGTTGATGTATAGCAGCATACCAGCAGGAAAAGGGGGGGTCCTAATTCGCTATACAAGACACTGTGAGGCCCCACCTGGAGTACAGTGTGATTCTGAGACCATCCTACGTGAGACAGAACAGGGTAGAGAAGGTTCAGAGGAGGGCAACAAAGATGGTGCATGGATCATCACAAGTCCTATGAAGACAGGTTGAAGGAACTGTACTCCCTGGAGGAGAGGAGGGAGAGGGGAGTGATAGAGATACAAGTATCTTACAGGGAGAAACAGGGTGCAGGAAAACACTGTTTTAGCGAAAAAATTGTTCCAGACTAGAGGGCATGGGATGAAGTTGAGGGAGGATTCAGAACATGAGAAAATTTCTTCACAGAACGGTGGTGACAAGGAACACCTGCAGAGGAAGTGTGGGGCTGAGCAATCACGATTAAAGTGCATGGATAGACATAAAGGAATTCTAGAGGTCAGGGGTAAGGGAAACGGACTTTAGGAAAACAAACTGAACTTACAAGCTCAAATGGGCAGACTGGTGAGCTATGGGCCCTTATTCTTGACACTGTGTTATGTATCTATGTATCTATGTAAAAGCCCCCTGGCCTGTATGCACAGCAGTGCTGCCCCACTTGGGCATACAGACTGAGCTGGAGGACTGTGATGTTATGCAGACCTCACGGTGGCACCCCCACGGCAACACCGTGCCGCCTGCTGTGGGACCAACCTGCACCACATGTATCACTGTCCGGGACGTGTGATCCATCATCATTGGTGCTGGATCCAGCACCAATCAATGTCCCAGCATGCTGGAGTCTGCGGGTGATGTCACGCTGGGACACAGGAAGGGCCTCATCAGCACCCGCACCACCCTCTTCAGTCCAGACAGACAGGCTGGCATGCACTGTTCCAGTCCCTCAGACACCTGTGGAGGTGGATGGTTGTTCCCCTGTGTCCAGGTCCTCATCCTTGGTGGACACACCCACCACCACTGACCCATGTAGATGCTCAGGAGCTATAGGGGAGCACAGTAGCGTTAGTGTCTCTGCCCTGTGGCATTCCCCCCACCACCCACACAGTGACAGTACAGTACCCACCATGCAGTGACGGGCTGCCACTTGTCTGTAAGCCACTACCAGATACGGCCTCAATGGCACAATGATGCATGCTTCCGGCCACCCGCTCCTCCTGTGGCATCAGGCGTGGCACATCCGGCTGTCCCCCACCAGTGGCAGCACACGCTGCCCTGATGGCAGCCACCTTATCCTTAATTCTCCTGTCTGTGCTGACCTTCTTTTTGCATTCCTGCATGGACTGCTGGTGGCTGCCATGCTGGTTCACAACATGTGCCACCTCACCCCAAGCCACAGCTCAGGCCTGTGGTGTTCCCCGCTGTCCATTGAGCAGTGGTTCACGGTCAAGATATGCCTCAAACAAGGCTTCTGATTCTGCACGGGTGAAGTTTGGCCTCCTTCTTCTCGCCTGTCCCTGTTCCTCCTCATCCTCGTGTTCGGTCATGATCAAGCCTGTGGGAAAGACAGGTGTTACCTTTGAATGTGCAGTCCCATTCAGCCCTCACAACTCACAGTCCACACATCCAAAGAGCATGCAACCAACCACAATAGGCTGCAATACCAAACTATGTCCTCTGCAGCCCCATGTCATGTTTTTATAGCGCAACGCATGCAAATGAAGCGAGGTGCAACTGTAAGTGGATGCTAATGTAGTGGTTAGCCATGGAATTGCTGATGAGCTTATTTGCATAAGTTGGCTGAATATCACGCTGTTGCACCTTGCGCAGTGTTGCTGAGCGTGCTCAGGCAATGGTGCATCTCTGTGACTTGCATAGTAGGCACTGCACGGCACATGCCCAGGGTGCTGACGCCAATGCGTGTGGCGCTGATGATGTGCTGTGCACGGGAGGAAGTGCAGGGAATGGCCACCACTGTGCCAGTAGCGCTAGTGCACTGTTCTAGTGTGTGGCGTTCATGCCCTGGTGCGCCATAGGTGCCATGGAGCCACAGCACGGTAGGCCACTGCAGGGCATCACACACAGGCACCTTACCGTGCGACATGCAGGGAGTCCCAATAGCACTGTGGCAGTCCATGCATGACAGACCCTTGACCCTACAGTCGACATTTGCCTCTTAGGTGCCATGCATCGACATGGGTGCACCCCTGTCGCGCTGTTTGGTGACAGTGTGATGGGGAATGGCAGCTCTGTACCGCACAGCATCTGCACGTGGGGGACGTGCACTGCAGAGCACCATTTTGTTATCTGGACTGCATGTGAGATGGCACGCAGGAGAGCCCAACAGTAGAGTGCAGTTGAGCTGGCCAACCTTATGACTATTGTGGAGCCCCATGCTGGGGCCCTGTTTTGACAGGACCCACTAAATAGGCACTTAGCGCAGTGTGGGAGGGAGGTAGCAGAGGTGGAGAGGCCACAGGAATTGCCCGTACCACTGAGCAGTGTCGCCACTGGTATGGGGACCTGCAGTGATGGACCCAGATAGACTGGGGCATCTAAAGGCACATGCCAGGTGAGGGTACCATGCCGCTGGCCAGATAGGTGCTCCATCCATACACTGGTAGTGTCTGTCCATCGGGTATCATGGTGTGCATGTGTGCGCCTGCGGGGAGTGGGAGCCATCCAGTGTGGGCAGTAGTGATGGTGGTGGTGGGGTTGCAGCATGTCTGGGCTAGGAGCACACACTGGTGGGGGGCTTTGCTACTGGTTTGTACTGATGTTCCCCTCCGTGTTTACAGTATTGAGCCTAAAAGAGTGATGCTGAGACAAAGGGAAGCCAGAGCTGAGTGAGAAAGGGCTAGTGTGCCACAGCAGAGATGTGGGTGGAGGTGCTATGGGACAGCGGCCTGCTGGTATGGATGCAGGTGAGTGCCTTTCTTCCCTTCACAGCTGTGCATGCTATGTTGCAGGGTTGGTGGCAGGACATGGCCACCAGCACGTGGCCCAGCCACCATGCATGCCACACAGTAGACTCAGCACTGTCCCATGGCCCTGCATGTGTGGGTGGACATCGCTGGTGGTCCATGCGTGCACTGGGTACATGGCTATGCCACTGCTCAAGAGACGCACAGCCATGTCACTGTATGGCCACGGTGGTGCTGTGCAGGACATGGGGCAGGGTGTGGAGTGGTCCGCATGGCTGTGGGTGCCTGGGTAGGCAGGTCTTGTGGACACGGTCACTGTGGGTGGTCGCACACCATCACAGGGGCGTGGCACATGGCTGCATGCTATGCACAATGGGTGGGCTGCAGGGGGCTGGACAGTCACACATATTGACTCTGCTCCCTTGTCCTCGGTGGGCAATGCTGGATGGCCAGTGAGTGAGGCGTGCAGGAGCTGCTGCAGCTTGCAAGAGCATCTCTTACAATACTGGAGAGGATGGAGTGGGACGGGGTCCGACGCCACAGTGGACGAAGGTGGCACAGGAGTGGAGAGCGGGGCAGGCAATAGGCCTCCCATGCCCCCTATTTGACTTCTACCCCCAGACCCACCTTTGCACCCTTCTTCCCTCTCCCATTTGTACACCCCTGCCTCATGCCCCCTCACCTGGTTTGTGGCCTTTTCCCCCCACCCTTCTATATATTTGTAAATATGTTTGATTATTTATATTGTTTAATACATACATTTTGTTATGACAACTGTGGTGATCTCTGATTTGCAGCAGGCTACAGGTGCTTGGCTGCAGTGGTGTGCATGGCATCGGGGTGGTGCAGGCATGGGAGTGTGTGTGTGTCCGGCAGGGACCCACCTATGGTGTGGGTGGGGGACTTGCTCACTGCCTGTGGTATGTGTGTTGTTCTCTGTGCACTGGATGCCTGTGTGCAGTGGTCCATGGTGCATGCACTGTGTCCATGGCACCCCTGTCAGACTGTCCATGGCCTGTGCAGCTGACACCCTTGCATGTCTGTGCTATGCACGGTCTGCTGGCATGTCTGTGGTGGCTGTCCATGCTGGCCACCCCCTGTATCTGGCGCAATGCCAGATTGCCTCCTGTCACCGGTATGGTGCACGTCTGCCTTGGGTGGCACTGTGGCCTCCGCTATTCTTGTCTCCCCTCCATGCTGTCACTTGTGTCTATTGCAGGGAATGTGCTCCACTGTCTGTAACTTGTGCTCCAGCCGCATGCTGGTGGCAGACGAATGCATGGTGCATGCATAGGGTGGCTAGTACACCTGTGCCATGGAGGGGTGCTGCCATGGGTACACAGCTGCTGTGGCCGCATGCCAGTGGGTTTGTTGCCCTGCTATTGTTTCCCTGTGTTGGGGTGCCTTTGGGTATGGGTGGGTGTTTGTCCGTGCCCTGTGTTGCATCCTGTGTGGCGCATGCTTCTGTGCACCACTGTGGGTGTCTGTGCTGGCTGTTGGGACCAGTGTTGGGACAGAGTGTGTGCTTGAGTGGGTGTGCAGGGTGCTATACTGCTGGTGGTGGGGTCTGGGGCAGGCTCTGTCACATGTGGGGTACTTCGGGTGCCAACGCAGGGACGATCTCTTGACTGTGCCTCGGGGGGCTGTGCAGGGTGGCACTGGGTCTGCAGCTGTTGCACTGGTGGCTGCTGCTGCCCACTGCAGGGTGCTGTCAGTGAGGCTGCCTTGCATGGTTTCATGGTGCACAGTGTTGCATTGTCACAGTGGGGGTGGTGGCATGCATAGGGTGACATGCAATGCTGTGCACTGCTCCTGGGCAGGGTGTCTGGGGATTGCTGTGTAGGGTGTGCTCTGCATTGGTGTGATGGTGTGGTACAGGGTGGCAGGACCTCCTTGTGTTCTGGTCACAGCTTGCCAGGAGGTGTGCTGGGGCACCATGCCCCAGCTGTGGAATTGTTGCTGGTGTCCATAGGCTGGTGGTTCTTCCAGTTCACCTCAGGTTGTGCGGTTCATGGGGTGCATGGGGCACTGTCTGGTCTGCTGTGTGCTCCTCAGACCATGTCTTCCATGGGTGGTACACCCCTGCATCCTATCCCTGCACATCCTTGGTTGTGCTACTGCGCTGCTACCCTGCTCCACGTTGCATCTTGGTTGTGCTAATGTGCATCAGACCTGTGCCACTGTACATCCCTGGTTGTGCCATGGCGCGGTGCACGCAATATTCAGTTGTGTTGAACAAGCGCATCTTGGCCTGCACTGTGTTTGAATATTGCGCGTGTTGTGCATGGGCGCACTGCACTTGTGCCTGCTCCTGCTATTGTGCTACTTTGTGGTGCAGTTTGAATATCTGGGCCACCATGTTTGGTGTCCGTGTCTGTACTCCCACAATGCTGTGGGTAACGGGGCTTGTTTCTGGTTCCTGCTCATTCCCGACACTAGGTGAGAAATCTGAAATTAATAATACAATGCAGCAGTTCTTAGCTGCCTGCCCTAGTGATCTCCCCCACTGAGTGAGTCAATTCTGCAACCACAGCAAAGACATACCACTCTCTGTCTGTGATGTAAAACATGGAATGTCAGTAAGCAAAAACCGGACTTTTTAAATTTATTTAGAACCCATCCCAAGCACAGCAGGTCTAGTTGGTGTGATTCTCAGTCACCTTCCTATCTCCCTTGTGCTGGTAATTTAGTTTTTGAAATTCAACATCTGTATTCATTTATAATATAACAAAGAACGTATGGCATACAGAACAATGGACCGCACTACAGTGACCACAAAATAGCTTGAAAATGGAATGATACCAAAACATCATTGAGACAGAATATACCTAAACACTAATAACAAAATAATGCCCATTCTCTCCCCCCCCCCCACGACCTTCCCCACCTCCATCCCCTGGAGTGTGCCAAGTCAAAAGGCAGATAGAAAAGAAACAAAAAGCAAAGAGTACTCAGCAATGACAAACATCCAAGGGGAATAAAACAAACTGAAACAGTCAGAGGTCAGCATTATGGATCTTGATTCAAATATAAAGCATATAGTTTACTCCCATTTCTGGTTGAAGGAGGCCATGCATTCTGGGAGCTTGCTATTAACCTTTCGGTGTTAAAACAAAGAGACATTTCTTTTAGCCATTCAGGATATGAAATGACCAGGTGATCCATCCAGTGTTTGAGAACCAGCCTTTTGACTGCTATAGAGATTAAAGCCATATGAAACCTATGCTCCCAGACTCCAATACTGGAGAACATCCCTAGCACAAATATCTCTATGGTAAACAGCTCCCCCAGTCCTAGGAGGGGGTCTAACTTAGTTTGGATTGTGCTCCATAACAACGCCACCTTGTCACAGTGCCAAAAAATGTGTATCAGGTTCCCATCAGCTGCTCCACACTGTGTACAGGTAGCCGAAGGCAGTCTGCCAAGTTTGGCCAGCTTAACTGGTGTATAGTACAGATTATTTAGAATATGGAATTGAATTAGCCTGTGCCTATCTTGGGTGAGATATCTATGCATGTCAACTGAAATCTGATTCCAGGGCAGGAGAGAATCTGGTAAGAGAGAAGCCCAAATCTTAGAGCCGATTAGGGCGTTAGGATATTTGATACCCACTAGAAAGGGGAATAGATCCTGGAAATTCCATGGAGTTTATTTGCGTATTCCCGTATCTGTTCTAGAAAGGGCCTAAGTTTGGGACAATGTAAATGTGGTCCCAAAAAGTAGAGACCAAGAGGTGTCTCTCAATTGAAAAAATCTTAAATATATATTTCTGAGGAGATATTTAATTTGGTTATTATGTCTGTTGAGGAAAGAAGAACTCCTGAGAGTACAGGTTTTCCACTAAAAGCATCCTGTAATCAGGAAGCCAGTCAGGGATCAAGGAGAACTACCTATTTTGATATTAGGGTTTAAAATGAGAGGTTGGCTTGTATCCCTTTTTAGATGAAATATTAAAGAAATTCCAGCATTGGGACAGGACTTTATGAAAGCCCTACAGTCGAACATTGTGCCAGTATCCTAAAATGTGAAAAGGTAATAAAAATTTGGGTGAACGGAGATTGGTATATGTCCAACAGGTTAATCTCCAACTGTAGCCAAATAGGAAGATATGCATCAGGCTGGACTTCTAACCATCGGCCCTATTTTGGATAGATGACCGCCAATAATATAACATAAAATTAGGGAGGCGAAGTCTGCCTCCTCCTTGGGTAAATTAAGTTTTAAGAAGGTCCTGTTTAGGATGTTTGCCCTACAAATGAAATTGAGAGAGCAAAGTGAAGTTGTTGAAAATAAGACCTTGGGAGCCAGATGTTTAATTAATTTAAGGGGTAAAAAATGTGAGGTAAAACATTCATTTTAATAATATTGATGCAACCCCATAAGGACAACGGGAGGTTGCCCCATCTATAGAGATCCTTCTGAATTTTCGTCAACAGGTCGTCCAAATTAAGTATCTTGAGAACTTCTGTCTCGAGCGAGATGGATGCTCGTAGTATTGAGTGAGACAGGAGACCATCTCATACCAAATCGGTAAAATTGGCTTGGAACGTGGAAGGATTTAATGGAAATATAACTGATTTGGATAGTTCAACTTATAGTTAGCTACTTGACCAAACTGATCAATAATTTGTAAAACATGTGCTAAAGAGATTCAAGGATTGTAAGATGCGAAGAATGTCATCTGCATAAACTGAAAGAGTCAGAGGTTGCTGGTATATTACAACCCATGACCTGGGTGAGTTCTGATACTCAGTATCAAGGGTTCCAGATATAGGTTAAACAAATGGGGAGACAGGGGACAACCTTTCCGAGTACCAGTGTACAGGAAACCCTAGATGAAAAAATATTATAATATATTCTTAGTAGCAGGTGACCTGTAAACCTCTCAATCCACTGAATAAAGGTTTCCAGAAAGCCCATTCTCCTAGGGTGGACCAAAGAAAGTCCAATTTACTCTATCAAGCGTTTTTTTGCATCTAATGCATTAATGCCATGGGGCCTGGCAGTCTTGGGCAGCCTGAAAGATATGTGAGCGGTTTCAAATGATCGGCAGATCTGCCTTGAAACCCCCACCTGTTCGGACTCAGTAGTTGATGCCAAATCTGTTTTGATTCTGAGAGATAGGATTTGGTTAGAATTTTAATGTCGGAATTTAATAGTGAAATCGGATGGTAACTGGCTGACTCTGTCTGTGGTTTATCTGGTTTCGAATCAGTACTATCGTGACCTCTAACAAAGTGGGGGCAAGGGAATCTGAGGTGAATATATACTCAAATAATTTCAGGAGGAGAGATATCTCCTTACAAAAGACCTTATAAAAATTGGAGGGGAAACCATCGGGACCTGGGGATTTGTCCAGAGTTAGCCCATTTATCGCCTTCTCCACTTCAGCAAGGGAAATAGTAGAGGCCAAAATCTCACACTGGTGGGCCTGTGGGGAAGGGAGACTAATGCTATCCAGAAAATGTTCAATACTGGAGTGGGAAGGCTGAGAAGTACCCTTGCCATATAAGTCCCTGTAAAAAGATTCGAAGATGCAGGAAATATCCCCAGGAGAGGTTTTAATAGAACCGTTAGGGGAACACAGTGCAGGAATCAGTCTTGAACTTTCTATCTCCTGCAATCTAAGAGCTAACATTCTGCCTGGTTTCTCGCCATGGTCGAAATAACCCAGCTTATTTTTAAGGATGGCTGCATTCTTCTTTCCTTTAATAGGTCTTTTGTACTGCTCCTAAACCTTATAAGGCCTCCAGATCAGCTTGTGAAGATGAGGAGGACAAATTATTTTCCCGCTATCCTTATTTGATTTGACAACAAAATAATTTTAGCCTCTCTCTGCTTTTTCCTTCTAGAAGCTAACTTTATAAACTCACCTCTAATAAAACACTTAAAAGAGCACCAAATCAGGTCCTCTCTGCATGTAGAACCCGCGTTGAAGTCTATGAAGGAAGAGATCAATGGTTTAATGAGAAATTATTCGATCTTCTTTTAGAAGTTGCGTGTTTAGTTTCCACGAAGTGTCCCTTTGACTGTGCAGATCAGGGGAATTGAAATCCATGCCAGAGGGTGACTTTCGATATGACAATTGGTTCAATACCTGTTTGGTGAATACCCACCAGGAGAGTATTCTGATTAGAATAAAGTCAGTTCTGGACCACGACTGGTGTACTTGTGAATAAAAAGGAGAAGAACCGTCCAGAGGGTTGAGCAGACACCATGGTCCACATAAACCCAATAAGTCCATGAAATCCTTCAGGGTTATCTGGAAGGGAAGAAAGGATTTTAATGGCCTGTAGGTTTATCAAGGTCTTGTGATGGAGCAATGTTTCAGTCCCCCGTAGTATTAGTAAGGAGGGAGAAATCCACTCAATTTGTCAAGCCAATCTCATACAATTTCCGATCCCTCCTACTGGCCCATAAATTGCCCCTAACACCATCCCGACATTATTGAGCAGAACAAATCTGCCCTCTTGATCTGTTAGACTTTCCTCTACCACAAATGATATGTGTCTTTTGATCAGTATAGCCATCCCTCTGCTAGCTGATGACCCACCAGACACTAAAACCTGGGAGAAATCTTGCCGGCGTAGCCTGTTAGCTTCTGAAGCTGATAAATGGGTTTCCTGCATGAGAAGAATATCAATATTTAAAAGGGAGCAGTTTTTGAGAACCTGATATCTCTTAGACACGTCTCTGATGCCTCTGACATTCCAGGTAGCAATTTTAATAGGCACCATAACCATGTAACTTTTTGTTAAAAGTAAAGGAAACATGGACCATTAACCTTTCCGACCAACCCAAAGGCACACTCCAAACCCACCCTCCCTCCCCTAACAGCCCTGATATCAAAGAATTAGAAAACAGAGATTTCTATTCCCAAGAAATTCGTAAAATAGTACAGATATTAAAAGGATAAGTACTATTACCGCATCAATGTTAGGGCACAATGACATTTGACCCAGAACCCCCTCCCCCAACCCCTCAACACAGATAACTGAACAAGGAAACCCAAAACAAATAGTTCAGCCTCCTTCCCCATCCCCACCAACCCCTGCAAGAGAATGTTAGCAAAAAAGGACAACTTTCCTCCAAAAGCTTGATAAAACTTATCCGCGTAATGTTATTACTACGCATAAATAATCTACCTATTATGGACTTGGACAAAACATCTGGTAATAAAGGCATCCAATCTGTGTCACCCCCTCCCAACCCCTCAAACTATACAACAAATGATCCCGAGTGATTAAGGAAACAAATTTGGGAGTTCTTTAGATCTAATGGCGAGGACCAACCCCCATAAGCTGCAATCCCAAGAGAGATCAACACTAAGCTAAAATGAACTGAAATACCCAGATCCAATTTAATGAAATTTGACCAGTAAAATCGAGTCTTATTCTGATCTCTCAACCTCTCGGGAGATGCATCTTCCCCCCCATCTCTGGACCACAAAGCAGTTCTCCCTAAGCTTGCTCCATCCCGAAGCCCTCCACTCACCAGACTCTTTAGGAAAATTTACATACTTTAGCACTAAACTGACGTAATAACCATCAAACTTGTAAAAGGCTTATCAAGTGAGAGTACATTGTGAGAACTCCAAAACAGAGAAACAGCATTTGCCACTCCGACCTAACAAAATAGAGGTCTATTAGCTCAGTAAGTTTCGTTGGAGGCCTGCTTACCCAATAATTGTAAATCCAGAGGGCGACTTCCAAAAAGTTCTAATTAAATTCTTCCTCCATCCCCCACCACGGGACCTTCTGGCCTCCAAGAAGTGGGAAGTAGCCGAGGGATCCAGAACCCAGTAGAACCAGTTGGTCCATCGCAGCTAGGGATGTCCGGAAACACTCGCTACACTCTAGGTTCCACCCCCCCCCCATAGCACCTGAACAAGCCTCTGAAGTTTACTCAGGCCCGCTAGGCCGCATCACAATCTGCCGTCCCACTCAGCCAGCCCCTGAATGACAGAACAAAAGAAGAAAATGAGGAACATCTGACAGGTACAAATCTAATTCCCTCCTCACAATAAGAAAAGCCTAATAGTCCTTTGCTAGTGAAACCAGGGTTCATCTTGGTTTAAAAAGATTAGGTAGTTTAGAGGTGATGTCTGTGGCTGCTTGCTCCAGGGTTTTGTAGGAATGCCAAACACCATCTATTGCCACCTGTAACTTAGCAAGGTGGTTCATTTTGAATCGTACTCCTGCAACAATAAGCTTACTAACAGTAGGGTGGAAGGCAGCTCTCTTCTGGCGCGTCTCAAGAGGAGGGTCCTGGGCTAATCTCAGCTTGGCATTTCCCCACAGGATGGCTTGGAGCTCCTTCAATTTAGCTAACACATGTTGTTTTTCTAAGAAGCTTAGGAATTTCATTATTATGGGTCTTGAAGGTGCCCCAGGAGGGGGTTTTAGCTTCAGGAAGTGGTGGGCACACTAAATGTGATACTGTGGGTTAAGGGGGAAAGACCCACAATCTTGATGAAGAATTTCTACAAGAACACGATGGTGTCCGCTGCCTCCTCCGCTTCAGGTAGGCCCAAGGTCAACACGTTATTCCTTCTACTTCTTCCCTCCAGATCTTCTATTTTCAATTGGAGTTTGTTGATCGCTATCTTAGATGAACGATCTCTGGATCGATTTTCTCTTCCATTTTTCTAAAGAAGAGGTTCTCGCCTCCGAGTCTCCCACTCTCAAAGATAGTGAGCTGAGGTCTCCACAGATAGATTTTAACTCCGCGGAGATGTCTTCCAGGGTTTATCTGAACGGCAATAATTCCTGGAGGAAGCAATCCTCAGTTAATGGATTCGCTGGGGAACAAGAGGGGCTTTGTTTAGGAGTATGCCCTGAGCTTTGAAGCTTAGACTTCTTAGACAATTTTTCTGGAGTGGTCAGCGAGGTGTGTTTAATGCTGGCCTGCTTCATCTCTGCTTCCATGATAACTGCAGCACAAATTACACCACTGCAATCCAGTAAAAAGCTTCCACTGTAGTCCAGACTACTAAAATAGCATACAACAGTGTCTAGATCACCACTTTTGATGCTAGTAGGGCAAAAAAAGGAGTTAATAGCGGTCGGTAGGCAGGCGCTCCAGATTAGTGCTGCTTCTAGGTGCTCTGCATCACGTGATCCCCTGGTAATTTAGTTAAAAAACCCATAAGCATTGCTACAAGTTACTGAACTCTGCTTAACTGCTGAACTTTGCTCTGTTTTTCCATGATTGTGATCCCGAAACAAACACTGTGTCCGCCCTATGACTCCTTTACAAAATCGTCCTTAGAACAGACAACGTCTACTTACCTCTTGCCCTTTCACTCTCCATGTCCCACACATGTGGGACACGCTCCTTATCTTAAGCTCACTAACAACAGGAGGAAAGTACAGTTCAGAATAAAACTGAAGTAACATAGGCTAGAAAAGCGAAACTGCGGTGCCTCCTAACCCCAAACACACATGGTGCCAATTTATTCTGTTGATTGACTCGGAGGTTTAGTGCTTTCGTGACCCACAGGCTCCTACCTCTGAACTGTCGGGCAGAAAATCTTCTTACCCCTCTTTTCAGAAAATAATAAAACAGAGCAATCAACTCAAACAGCTGAAAGATATACAGGCAACTGCCAATGTTCTGCTTCTTGCCTCAAGTTCACACATCTGTCATTTCTTATCTACCTTAGTTACAGCACAGGTGGACATATATCTGCCAGGTCAGTGAATAAACAAAGCTGGACGAGGACCTCAACTGTAACGTATGGTGGGGGGGGATACGTTTTATTGTTTTTTAGCAATAGTGAATGCAAGGAATAAGAGTACAGCAGCAGCAAAAAGCCCTGCGCCAGTATGAAATGCTGCAGAGATCACTCACACACATATTGGTAATACAAAAAGCTTTATTAAATCAAAGTTCAGAAGTCATCTAACGCCTAACACACAGAACTGGACGATCTCTGGATAATTTTAAAACGTTGACGTAATAAATCATTTGAATCACTGTAGACCCTGGAGTCAGTTGAAAAAATTATGATTGACTTACCACACATTATGACTGATTTTTTCAACTAGTTTAAAATTTATTACTTCGACTCACTAAAGAAAATCCAACCAATTTTTATGTTGCTTGCACGCATGTGCAAGAAACATAGTGCCATCATCGGAGATTTCAGATGTGTGTCACCTCCTCCTCCAATTTAGTCAGTGTGCTGGCAGGCACGGCCCCTGAAAGCCAATGCATTTTGGAGCTGTCTATGATGTGCTCCAAAATGCAGTGGCATACAGTTGAAAGAGGGAGCTATGCTTCAGTGAGCACCAATAAGATATCAGCTGCTCACGCGCAGCCCCCCCCACACAGACACACGCAGGCATGCATGCCCCGCATGCACCGTATAGCCGACAGGGTGCCCAATCCCCGTCGGCTGGGCTAGCGTCTCCACAGTAGTAGGTGCCACGCAGGAGCCCACCCCAGCATGGCAGCAGTCCTTTGTGGCTGGCCAGGGTGCCCAATCCCCCATCGGCTGAATGCCTCCCGTCCTTGTGCCGTGCTGGGAGCCCACCCCAGCGTGGCAAGCGTCCCACGACATCTTTTTTTTTATTACTTTCTAAAACAAAAAACGGTCTCTGCAAGCGCATCTCACAACCCTCCCACAACCCGCACCCCACCCACTGCGAGCCAGCCTCCCACACCCCCACCCCATACCTTACCTGGACTCACAGCGGCGATCTTTGGTGGACCGGGAACATCGCTTGCACTCTTCAAAGCCGACCGCGAACTGAGGAAATGCGGTACGCTATATAATGGGCTAGATAGGGGGTTTCAACTTTGTTGCATATCTCAGGCATTTTTAGAATGTTTGCACCAAATTTTCAACATAGGGTTTTGGGACCCTTCTCATAGAATGATGTCACTCATCATTGGGGCGGGCCGAAGGGGTGATTTCACGCCAGTGACTGGCGCAATGACTGTGCAGTGACTGCGAGAATTACCCTTCGAGCCTGAATACTGCCATGACAGTGACATCATTCATGAGAAGGGGTCCCAAAAATCCCATGTTGAAAATTTGGTGCCAAAATTCCAAAAAATGATTGTTTTACGAGTGTGCATTGCGCAGTTCCTACGCAGGCTCGTAAGTTTGCGAAATTTTAATATTTTCACTCCAGATTTTCAACATTGCCATTTTACCATACCTTCTTATGAGTAGTACAGCTGTCATTTTTCACATCTTACCCAAAATGCATTTCCACCCATGTTAGCACACAATGGCGCAGTCGTGTGTGAAATCAATGTACGGGACAAATTAAAGAAAATCACAGTGACACTGTTCATGAGCAGAGGTCTTAAAATGGCTATGTTGAAAATTTGGTGAAAAATTCCTAAAATGACTGTTTTATGAGCGCATGCTATGCAGTCTTTACGCACGCCAGAAGGTCGTGAATTTTCAATATTTTTCTCCAGATTTCCAACATTGCCATTTTATCACACCTTCTTGTAGGTAGTACAGCTGCCATTTTCATATCTCACCCAAAACGTGTTTCGCCCATGTGGCGCACAATGGGCGCAGTCGAGTATGAGAAATCAATGTGCGGGACAATTAAGAAAATCACAGGTGACACTGTTCATGAGCAGAGGTCTTAAATGGCTATGTTGGAAATTGTGAAAATTCCTCAGATGTTCTGCAATATTACTAATGGAGACATTGAACAGAACTGGCCCCAGGACCGATACCTGCAGCACCCCACTGGTCGCCCCCTCTCCCTAGACTGCATACCATTTACCACCACTCTCTGCCTCCTGTCTGTTAGCCAGTTTCTAACCCAGTTTACCACCCCTTTCCCCCATGTCCAGCCTACCCAGCTAGTTTATCAGCCTCCTATATGGGATGGTGTCAAAGGCTTTGCTGAAATCAAGGTAAGCGTTGTCTGCCCCCACTGATTCACTTCCTTTGTCACGATCAAATAAATCAACCAGATTTATCTGACATGATGTCCCCACTGTGAATCCATGTTGTCTATGGTCCTGGGTTCTGGCGGTTCTAGATGCCCCTACTATCCTTTCTTTAAGCAATGTCTCCATGATCTTCCCCACTACTGAGGTGAGGCTTAATGGCCTGATTGTTCCCTGCCTCCTCCTGCTGCCGGACTTGTGTAGAGGAACCACATGCTGCCTCCTCCAATTCACTTATATGTTGAATGACTCAGTGAACATAGCTGCCAGAGGTACTGCTATATCTCCCTTGCAGTTCTGTTAATATCCTTAGGCGTATGCCATCTGGTTCCATCGCTTTGTCTGCCTTCAATTTAGTGAGCTCTTGCAGGACCTCTTTTGTCCACCTCTTCACCCCTTGGCAACTGCTGTACTGCTGTGGCCCTTGCCCTCCCACTCTTCTGTGAATACTGAACGGAAAGACACAGTGGATGTCTTGGGAGGAAGGCATGAAACTGTCACTTCCAAATACCTAAACAGCACATACAAATAAGCAACATTCGGCATTGACAAATGCTTGTTTCGACTTCTACCTTTGTTGAATTTTATGTACTAGCAAGTCATGCAATTAGTGGAAAAACTCTACAGCACATTAATTTACTTAGTGAATACAGTAGAAAGTTGTACTTTTTGAGTGCAATTAGTAGAAAACTTTTGCAGTACATTGATTTATGTTTACTCGGTATTGACTCTACATGTAACAAATTACATACTAACATACTAAAATGCCAGCAGAATAGGCCTAATGGTCTTTCATGTCTGCTTGTTTGGTCAGCCCCCACCCTGGGACCTGACCTTGCTGCCTCCCTCTCCTTCTCTGGCTTCTCCTTCCCAGTCCCAGATATTCTTGCTGCACTGGTTTTGCTTCCAGAACCCTTCCCCTGTACCTGTCCCATGCCTCCTGAACCTCCTCCACCATTTCTGCCTCCACCAGCCCCTAGGCAGCGGCATTCCATGGCTTCACCCGCCCTTCAGTGAAGTAGCACCTCCTCCTCCTTTCTCCCCTGATTCTCCCTCCTCCAGCTTCCACCCATGCCCTCTAGTTGCCCCTTCCTTCCTTTCAGAGCACCCTGACTACTCCGCCCTATTTACCCCTTTCATGTACCTGAAGACCTCTATCATGTCCCCGGTCCTTCTCTCTTCCAATGTGTACATATTTTAGCTCTTTGAGCCCTCCCATAGGTCCTATGATCCTATCCCCAAGCCCCAATAATTCTTGTTGCCTCCTCTGGACCCTCTCCAGGAGTTCAATGTCCCTCTAAATGTGGCCTGCAAAACTGCATGCAGTACTCGAGGTGTGGCCTCATCAAGCAGTTATACAGTGGGAGTATCACTTCCTCCTTCTAGAGGTGAGCCCCCTAGTGATGCATCCAAGCATCCTGTTGGTCTTTGCCGCTGTCCTAAAATTAGGACTGCCATATTTTTTTATTTAACACGGAGAGGCACACTAAGCTGAAGCTTGTTTCCAGGTGTGACCTGGGAGCACAAAGAAGTTAAATGACTTGCTCAGGGTCACACAGTATGCAAGTGGGGCCTGGGGGATTCAAACCCAGGTCTCCAGTTCTGCAGCTCAGAGCCTTAAACCACTGCATATACTGCCTTGTATTTGTATTTCTGACCCAAGAACTGCAGTGGAGCCCTTATGTTGTGTTAAAGTGGTTGGTTTTAAAAGGTATTTCATGATGGAGAGGTGAAGGGAAATAAGGACTAGCACTGCAGTAGTGAAGCAATATATGTGACTGAGGTGATGTCAGTCATCCCAAGTCCATTTTCTATTTTCATTCTCAGCACCAGAAGGCATTTAATATTATCTTGCTTGCCCCACTCAAAATTTCACAATCAGATTACAAGCAGGACTCAGAGTAGACAAAGAGATGATTGCCACATTGGACAACACCATAACCCACAGGGGGATTAAAATCATAACTTTTAGCACTTGCCCAACCATGGCTGTAGCAGCATTTTCACTTGCCCCTATTAATTTCAACATTGGCTCTCTTTGTAGTTTGTACTTGCCTTTTGTGGTAATTTACTAGCCCAGGACAGGGCTTGATGGCACCTGCACACCACTGTTGACCCATTAACAATTTTAGGATCTTCACTTTACAACCTCAGGCTCATAGTGACTGTCACTGCCCCAGTTTCTGTAGACCCATGTGGCAGGGGGTATCCCCCAACAGTACTTCTACAATAAAACACAACTCACACCTGTGTTGCACATGACATTTTACAATACAAATGCACTTGCACTGGAACAATTAACAAAGGCACATAAATCTACAGTATTTTTACTGGTTTCAGACAGTATTCAGCCTATGTAAAATACAAGCTTTAACAAACACTGAGGAATTAGGAAGAAAACCGGAATAAAATCAATAAGACTGAGCAGAGGGTAGTGATGTATAGTATGACATGAGCAGCTGTCTTACTTTCTATCCCAAGGCATTGACAGCAACACAGAAATACATTTGCAGAAAGGGAGGAAAGCAAGGTCTAACTTAGCAGTGTCAGTGGCTCAGCAGGTAGCACACTTGCCTCTAAGTCTAGGAGATCAGAGGGTTGTCAGAAGGCTGTGGGTTCAGTTCCCACACTTGATGCTTAGTTAATTCCCAATACTGACACTATAGTGCAGCATAAGGGGTTACTGTACTTCTAAGGTGCTGTCTTTAGGATGAGATGTTAAACCGAGGTCTCCATCTGCTGTTCTGTGGTATCAGGTGGATGTTAAAGATCCATGGCACTTATCGAAAGAGTAGGGAATTTCCTGGCCAAATTTCCCCATTTGCAAAACAAAATAGCACCAACAACAGCTTAATCTGGTTAAAAGTCAGCCAGCATTCATTTTAGGGGGTAACTGGGGAAGGCAGCTGCAGAAAGTGGGAGTGCTAGCTGCAGACTGGATAGACAGTGTGGCCTATTTCTGCTGGCAAGAAGGTAAGTAACTTGTTATTTGCAAATGTTGAAATATTTTAATTTTAGCAGTCCTTATATGACTCCTCCCAGTCCCTCGCTTCTCCCAGGCTTTTAGCTTTGGCAGCTAAAATTGAGATGAAGCAAGCTGCTAGTGTGTCATATAAGCATCAGCAATTTTCAATTTTCAACATACGTACATACTTAATGGGTTAAGCAAAGGTTATAACGAGAAGTAGAAGAGGGCAGGGGAGGTGAGGTTGAGGGTTACCACCTGGCAATCAGTGAATGGCTAGCTGCCCAGTGCCCAGTGCCCAGCCACTACTCAAATCACATAGACTCAGAAACCAGTTAAACATTCCCAATGATATATTATACAAAGGCATCAAAAATACTGTTCTCTGATTGTCTGGCTGTCACGATTTAAAACGTGTAAATCGTAGCATCACCACACGAAAAAGTGCCAGCCAATCAATCGCTCCCCCCAACCACTCCGATGCCCACACATCAAAGCTACAGCCACCATCTTGACTCCCACGCTAAGCGGTAAATTTAAAAACTATAATAAATAGACTCATCATTCGAAATAATTGGTGATGAACAGCTAGAACATTTGTTTGCCACCATTCTGGACACAAAACCGAATGTCTCAACTCCTGACAATACAAAAAAACCTGTACCTTTTTTCTGAAGTGAATGAACCCATAATCACTCGAACCCCTTCGACAGCAATCTCCCAGCATATACCCATCAGCTAAGCACTGCTCCCCCACTTCTTCAAGAAGCACTCCATGATGTCTCTCAAAAAAAAACCTTTTCAAATAAAAACATTTTCTCAACATTTCCAACTGTATAATAGTAGATCTTCTATCCATGGCTGGTGGGAACTGGTCCCTGCTCGCCTCTGAGCTGAACAACACACCAGCCACGGTAAATCCTGGCATCACCCACACCCTCTCGGGTATACTGCTTAAATATACTGTACCACCAACAGGTTCCAAGACCTAGGAGAAAGGGAAGTAGGGAATAGATGACAGAAACAGGGGGGGTACTACTGACTGATTGATAACAGAAGAAAACTAAACTGTTTGAGAAGGAGAATGAGAACACTTGACAGCAACAACCCACCCTCACCTCCTGTGTGTTGGCTGGCAAGCAACTGATGGCAGGCTCTCTGCTCCGAACTTAGAGTTCATCTTTGGGGGTCCAGGTCCACTTCCACACTACTCCTCCCTCTGTAGTCCTGCAGACTGGCCTGGTCCTCGACTCTGCTGGAGTCCCTTCCATTCCTTCCTTCCTCTGGCCCTGGAACCACCATGGCAGTGCTTCACTCCGGCAGTGCTATGGTGCTCTCACCCTGTCCCAACTGCCTCGGTGCCTGACTCACACTTTTTTTGCAGGCTGCTCAGGCCTGCTGCTGCCTGCCACACACGGTTCACGTTTTACTCCTGCCACCCCCAGTGGCCCAGCACTACTATTTTTTTTTTTTTTACTAGCTCAGGGCCTCACTCACACTTACTACAGGCCTGGTCATGGACGGTGATGACCTCTCCGGTCTACTTCCTCAACATCAACTTGACTTGACTGGAGCACTTTTTCCTCCTCCCTCCCAACTTCAATCTGGATACTCCAGTGTGCTGTAGTACTGTCTACTGCTTGGTCCTGCATGCCACAGACATGCAGACCTTCACCAAGGTCTTTCTCCTGACCCAACTCCAACTCAGCTTGCCCAGTCAATGAAGCTCCAGCCCACCACTCACCCAGCAGCCTCTCTTTCTTTCCTCCTCCTCGGCTCTCTCGGGTAACTTGCTTCCTTCAAGGCTCTTTTCCTCCCCTGACTGATTTATCTCTAATTCTCTCCCCTGACAGATAGTCCATGTTTTTTCTCCAAGTAGAGTACGTCAGCTGCTCAGCGCCACTTCACTGCACACACTACTTTCCCTCAATGCCGCAAAAATTCTGTTCTCCTTCTGCCTACACGAATGAGACTGCGCTGGATTCATCATGCACTGAAAGCGCACATTCCTCCTGGCTCCTCCTCCCTCTTACTCATTGGATGGGTTTCACAAGGAGTAGCCAGGGACACATTTGATTGGTGGCTAGTTTCTCCATAGACTTAAAGTGGAAGTTGCAAATATAAATAATTTTATAAAAAAAGTGGAGTTAAATATCAGAAGTGGCATTAGGGGCAAGATATGACTAAGGCCAGCAGTCACTGATTCGTCGACTTTTAATAATTGCAACTGCACAGAATTGTGATTGCGATTCAAGGTAATTGTAATCTAATTGTAATCTGACATGAATTGCGGTCCATGATTCCGATGGCCGACAGTGGCTCTGGGGTCTAAATCACTGATAGTTGTGTGAGTTATCGCTCTCTTCAGTATTTACTACCAGTGTTAGGCTTTTTCTTGCTACTACTGCTGCTGCCGCTGTTGTTGCGTATGTAAGCTGTGGCATAGTAGGTTCATTGTACTGACCGAGTAAAATACAACACAGTAGGCTGTCTTCATACCTTAAACCAGCGTGTGTGTGTGTGTGTGTTGGGAGGGGCTTTTGGAATGACATAGCATTTCTCACAACAAGCCATCAGATGGATGCAGGATTACCTTTAGGAACTTAAATAATAAGAGAAAAGAGCCAAACACAAGTATCATTTAAACAAAGATTATTTTTAATTTTTTATCAACAGGACATACCTCTCAGCTTCTCAACATTAACAAGCATTTGTCAATGCCGAATGTTTGCTTGCTGGCATTGGCAGTGGTAGTGTAGAAGTTACAGAGCTGCGTAATAGGAATGGCAGTGAAGTATTGAACTGAAGCCAACCCCACCACTACCCTGCAGAGAGTGACAGGCATTGGGGTGTGCGTTTGGGTCGTCACGCATAACGGCCACGCCATTTCACCACATCCCACTCTGCAGAGACTGACAAGTGTCACATGTTCCTTGGGGTCTTTGGTTTATGCGACTTCCATTTCATTAGGAAATATGGTGAGATGGGTGTGATATAGAGAATGGGGTGAAGTTTGGGGCCGAAGAGTCCAAGGCATACCTCGATGCCTCTCAGTGACTGCAGGGGTGGAATGGTATGAGCATCACAGGCAAGAATCCCAAGTCACCCCTGATTCCTGTCATTCTCTAGAGGGTTGGGCGAGTTGGTTGAAAAAAGCCTAATACCTCAGGCATTTGTTGGTATTTTCACCCAAATTTTCAACATGTTTGTTTTGTGACCCCACCTCATGAACAGGGGAATATCAGTTTGGTAGCCGAAAGCTGCTTATGCACAGTGACTAAGACGTGCACCACAGTGCAAAAATATTCTAACAGGATGTAAAAATGACAGCTGCACTTTTCATGGGAGGTGTAAAATGGCTATGTTGCAAATGTGTAGTAAAATATTTAAAAATGGTGAAGTCACGAGCACATAGAAACTTGCAACACACACCGTAATATAATTTAGGTTGGGGATTTTTATAGCAGATTGTCAAATCAGGCATTTTGGTGCCTCCGATCATGAACAGTGTCACTGTGATTTTCTTCATCTATGCCGAACAATGATTTCCCACAGCCACTATGCATCTCTGCACTGAAAGTGTAAACACACTTCGCCATGTTGTGAAAATGGCAGCTGTACTGTTCATATAGGAAGTGGAAAATGCCACTAGTGAAAATCTGGACTGAAAATATTACAAAGTCATGAAGTAACGAGATGCGTGAAACTGTACAATGCTCACTCATAACACAGTCATTTTATGGACTTTTGTCACCAAATTTTCAACATAGCCGTTTTAAGACCTCTGCTCATGAACAGTGTAACTGTGATTTTCTTAATCTGTCCTAAACATTGCTTTCTCACACCAACAGCACCCATTGTGTGCTACATGATGCTATAATACATTTTGGTTGACATATGAAAAATTGCAGCTGTACTGTTCATAAGGAAGTTTAATAAATGGACATGTTGAAAATCTAGAGGAAAATATTACATTTGCAAACTTATGAGCATGCATAGGAACTGTGCAACGATGCTCGTGAAAAGTCTTTTTAGGAATTTTTCACCAAATTTTCAACATAGCCATTTTAAGACCTCTGCTCATGAACAGTGTCACTGTGGTTTTGTTAATGTGTCCCATACATTGAGTTTGCACACCGACTAAGCCATTGTGCGCTACATGAACGGAAACACGTTTTGGGTGAGATGTGAAAAATGACAGCTGTACTACTCATAAGAAGGTGTGGAAAAATGGTAATGTTGAAAATCTGGAGTGGAAATATTGAGAAAATTCAGAACCCATGAGCTGCAAGGTGAGGAACTGGCGCATCCACGCCGTAAAACAGTCATTTTATATATTCTTTCCCCCAAATTTTCAACATAGCCATTTCAAGACCTCTGCTCATGAACAGTGTCACTGTGATTTTCTTAATTTGTCCCGTATGTTGATTTTGACACTGCCTCGCCATTCTGCGCTACATGGAATGGAAACACGTTTTGGGTGAGATGTGAAAAATGACAGCTATACTACTCATAAGAAGGTGTGGTGAAATGGCAATATTGAAAATCTGGAGTGAAATATTGTTAAATCGCAAACTTACGAGCCTGCGTAGGAACTGTGCAGCGCTCATTAAACAGTCATTTTTGGATTTTGGCACAAATTTTCAACATAGGTTTAGGCCCCTTCTCATGAATGAGATGTCACTGTCGTGATGGTATTCGGGCCCAAAGGGTGCTTTCACAATCACTGCGCGAAATCACCCTTTGGGCCTGAATTAACTCATGACAGTGATATCGATTCATGAAGGGTCCCAAAACCCCATGTTGAAAATTTGTGCAAAAATTCCCAAAATGGCTGAGATATGCACAAAGTTGAAACCTCCATCTAGCCCATTATACAGCTTACCGCATTTCTCAGTTCGTGGTCAGCTTTGAAGAGTGTAGACGTGTTCCCGGTCCACGAGATCGCTGCGCCAGACTCCAGGGGTAAGTATGGGGTGAGAGGTGTTGGGAGGCTAGATGCGCAGTGGGTGGGTGCGGGTTGTGGGGGTTGGGAGATGCACCGCTGGACCGTTTTGACTTACAGGTACAAAAATAAAAAGGCGTCAGCGGGACCATTTGCCACGCTGGGTGGGCTCCCAGCATGGCACAAGGAGTTGGCATTCAGCCGACGGGGATTGGGCACCCTGGCCGGCAATGACTGGATTGCCATGCTGGGGTGGGCTCCCAGCGTGGCACCAACTACTGGGGAGAGGACGGTGCAGCTCAGCGGCGAGGATTGGGCACCCCGTCAGCTATACACTGCGTGCGGGGTGCACACGCCTGCGGCTGGGGAGGGAGCTGCGGCGTGAGCAGCTTCTGCTCGCTGCTCACTCAGCGTAACTCCCCACTCAACTGCAGTGCCACTGCATTTTGGAGCGTGTCATAGACAGCTCCAAATGCATTGGCTTCAGGTGTCGCGCCTGCCAGCACACTGCCTGAATTGGAGGAGGAGGTGACACACCTCCGAAATCTCCGATGATGGCACTTATGTTCTTGCACACGCAAGCAAACATAAAAATCATAGCACTGGCCTTCAAAAATCAGTAGCAAAGGACAGAATGTATAGCACTTTCTTATTTGTAAACAGTTCTATGTCTACAGAGAGCAGGCCCCATATAGTTAGTGATAAGGAATGTTTCTATGAACTTAGACCAACTATTTAATAGTTTGTGTTCCAGAAATAACTCTAACATTATGAGGAACATCAGTAAACCTATGAGGAGCAAGGTAAATTTGAGTGTGAAAATCAGCGCATGTGAAATTCACAGCAGTTGAGAGGTATGCAACAGGGTCCTGGAAACGTCCTCAGACAAGGAAAAACATCTTGAACTAGAGCTACTCTGACTAAAACTTCTCAGCTCTACTTGTTTACAGACAGTAACATGAATGTGCACAGCCCACACTGCAAAGCAGCCTGAGAAAACAGGTGCATCTTGTTTTTTAATTAGGAAAACCCCATAATGCTCTCTGAAACAAGAAGGCGATCCTGGCAAGGGTCTCTGCAGAACATGAGATCAGTCAAATGGATAAAATCCTGAAAAAAATGATTAGAGTGTCGCAGTCTTCAGTAAATAAATTAAAAACTCTTGTTTCACAGTAATAATAACAGAAACCAAAGATATGGTTTATTGAACTGCTGCAATTTTAAAAGCAGCTGTTTTGGGGTTTAGCAGTACAAGCATGCGATCAGTTTTATGAAGGGAGATTGGAGAACAGCCGAAGTAAGGCACTGCCCATGTGTGAGCTTACTGAGGTACTTGTCTTGAGAGCGCAAGAGTAACATAAAAATCAGTGTCTCATTTTAATCAATGGAACCCCGATCATCTGTACTTCCAGTTATCTGAACTGATCTTATGTCTCCCAATCAGTTAAGATAATCAGTTGCACTGTACTTGAACCACTGTACAGGCAGAGCACAGAGTTACATACATCAGTGTACGTTTACTGCACTGGTCACAAAAATGAAAACAAAAAATAAAATGGCCATCACACGATGGCACTTTGTAGATGAAGCATTTGATGCCACGTCTGCTCTCTCTAATTGATTGGTCTCGGCCACCTTATGGTGACACTTTGCAGCCAGATAAGCCACTTTTGGTCTCTCCTATCAATTCTACTTAGGGGTCATGGAATCTACAAAAGGGTCTTAATGTGTGAAGGATTTGCTGACAGTCTGCGCTGGCCCCTGTTACACACCTAGCATCTTTAAGCACTGGGATCGATTGTTGTGTGGGGTCCATAAGAACACACATTCTTAAGGGGAAATCCTGAAACAGTCACTTGGCCCATTTCAGGTAAAAGTCAGAATGTCATCATTACATTCTTTTTCTTCAGGCTTGACATATAGTCTTACAATTATTTTCATTTTTTGTGCTTGAATTAGTGCTCCCAATACTGTGGGCAGACAAGAGTAATTTACTCCCCATTTTCGGTGTCAGTACGTCAGTAGGTGACACACTTGCCTATGGGGTCAGAAGTCATGGTTTCTAGTCCCAATACCAGGAGCTTGGGCTAATACTCAGTACTAACACTGTAATGCAGCACTGGGAGACTGCTCTGCTGGAGGTGCTGTTCCTTGGATGAGACGCTAAACTGTGGTCCCTTCTGCTCATCTCTGGTGGCTGCCCAAGGGAAGTTAAAGATCCCATAGTACTTATAAAAGTGGGGATTTTTTTCCTGGTGTCATGGTGAACATTGTCCAGGGCCATATAACCTCCCTCCCCCGAACTGTTTGGTTCAATGTTCCTTTCCCCCAGTCAAAAATTATAATAAATTAAAAAACATTTTTTTTGTTGAGTAAAACCTCTTCAGTCTACCCAACTGTAAAACGGGTAAAAGCAGGACCCCAAAAACAAGATATTACATCTCAGCTGGGCTATGCTGGCTAAATCTTCCACACTGAATTCAGGCACTCACCACCAAAATATCATGCATTGCTGCGGTCCCCTCATAAGCCTTTTTTTCTGTCCAAGAAGAGACTCCTTAGGTCATCAGGGCAAGAAGGAGAAGGATCAAACATCCCGGATGACTCTCCCCTGGGTCGTTGGGCTGGCCAGAGGGAGAAGGATTGAATGTCCCAGAGAACACTTTCCTGGGTCATCATTTGGGGCCAGCCATTGGGAGAAGGATCTAGCGCCCCAGAAGACCCTCTCCTGCTATTGGCCAGAGGGAGAAGGATTGTGTGGGCATGGCAGGCCACTCCAAACAGAAAACATTATGCTTTAAAACATCCCTAGTTTGGGCTTTTGCTGCAGGGAGGTTGTGGACAGTAGGTACTAGTTAGGGGGCAATGTTGGGGATGTGCTAGTGACTGATGCAGGGCTGCTACCATGGGGAGCTGGCTGTTGGGGTATCTGTACTGCAGGGTGGGTAGGGATTTACTGTTGCTCATGCTGCAGGAGAGCTTTGAAGTGGGCTGAGTGCCCCAAATAAGTATATTTCCAAACACTGTTCAATTGGGCACCTATTCTAGCAAGTGGGCCCTGTTGGGGTTCACAAACATCCTACTGTGCCCTGCATCGATGGATAGTGAGGTGCGAGGGGTCTCAACTGCAGGGAGAGTGGCTTGCAGAAGGTTGGCTTTTTCTCCAGATTTTCAACATTGCCATTTCTTCACACCTCCTCATGAAGAGCACAGCTGTCATTTTTACATCCTGCCCAAAATGTGTTTCTGCACCTCTGGCATTGAATAGCACACTTGTTGTGTGAAATCACCTTTGGGATTGAGCAATGAAATGATACTTCACTGTTCATGAGGTGGGTTCCAAAAGCCCATGTTGAAAATTTGGAGCAAAAATATCTACAAAAGCATGGGCATTAAGATTTCCAACCACAACCCCCACCCTGTACAAACTGACAGGTGTCAGGGGTGTGACTTGGGGTCGTTGGCCATAATGCTCACGCCATTACACCCCCACCCTGCAGCCACTGACAGGCATCAAGGTGTTTCTTGGGGTCTTTGGCCTCAACATTCACCCCATTCTCCTATACTGCACCCATCTCAGCTTATTTTCTTATGGAATGGGGTGAGCATAAGGGCCGAAGACCTTAAGGCACATTGCGACACATGTCAGTGTCTGAAGTGTGGGGTGAGGTGGAATGGCATGAGTGTTATGCCCAATGACCCAAAGGCACACCCCAATGCCTGTCAGTCTTGGCAGGGTAGGGATGGGGTTGGCGTTGCTTCAATACTTCACTGCAGTTCCTATTCTGCATCTCTTTAACTCCTGCACTACCAATGCCAGTACCAGCAAGCAAACATTCGGCATTGACAAATGCCTGTTTTTTCTCTTCTTTTGGCTACTTTGCAGACCGCTCTGCTTAAAAATAGCTTTTATCTTTTATGGGCTCCAACATTCTTTGAATGGTTAACCTCTTACCTGCTACAAGAACAAAAATGCTTTTTTAGTAATTTATTTCTTTGCTATCAAATAGTGTTCTGGGAATATCACTGAAAAAGCTTAGATTTGCCAACAGCAGGAGTCAAAATTAAGTTTTACAGCAAATGCCCAGCAGGGCTACCAATGGAGAAAATCTAGTGGCCTAACTTCTGTACTTACTGAAATGTTTCCTCCTCCAGCACTAGGATACAGGGCTAATTATTGAAACATTTTACTGGCCCAATACAATCTTGGACTGCACTTGGTCAGTGAACTACTGTTGCCAACTTCTATCGCTGCAACAGTGACAACCATATGTATAAAGATAGAGATAAGAAAGACATGAAGAAAAGTTAATTTTGTAATGGTCCTCTAGAACTCTGGCAAGATCAAGATCTACACCAGGAAGTAGTGGGAGCCAGCACAGTGGAGGGATTCAAACTTGCATGGGATAGGCACAAGGGAACCCTAGAGGTGGGTAGTAAGGGCTAAAGCCCATGACCGGGTAGGGTCAGTGACCACTGATGCAGGCAGGGAATAAGGGCAGACTGGATGGGGCCTAGTGATTCTTATCTGCCATCAAATACTAGGTTAGTATGTCACCATGTTACCTCAGATCAGTGCTTTCTATAACTTAAGTGATCACTCCTAAGATCCCCATACTTGAAATATCAGCAGATGGGGGGGGGGTGCTGAACCATAAGATGGTAGTACTATGTTGCAAAACTTATCTTCTGTGAAGCACAAGAATATCACAACTCATCAATGAACCACCAGCCTTTCCTAGCTACTCACCTAGGAATATAATGAACAACCAACTCCAGAATAAAATAAAATGGGGAAAATACTCAAAGTGTCTATATACTAATCAAACAATTTTACTTTTCTATTTCACTTTATTGTTTGTAACTTTACCACTTCCACTAACAGATTGTCATTTTTGGGATGCTGAGCAAATCAAGAAACACATTATCACAGCCAAGTGCACACTGGAGATGCACTCACAAAAACACACGCATACACACACACACACACACACCATTTTTTCCCAGATGCTCAAATGCCAAGATGAAAACACGTGTGGAGGACAGGACATGCAACCTTAGCAAGCCCACCTCCCCACCAAAACACAAGCTAAAAATATGTCCTTGCACCCTCCACAAAGAAAGATGCCCCACACCATTTCAGTCAACAATATGTAATAAGTCCAAGGACACTAATAGATTCATTACATTGTATTTTATCTAACAAACACACTACAAATCAGACACAAGCTGGCTGCCTTTTATTTACACTAAAAAGCATCTAAGTCAGTAAATTTTAAACATTTTCAGCTGAAATAAGTACCTCATGGTGATGGTATTGTTACAACAGCTTCCATCATGCCACTGTCAGATAGATGATCCCATCAAATCTGCAGAATCACTCCAGCTGGTCATAATAATATTAATGAAGTTTTCAAAACTTCTGTGAACCTCTGGTCTTTTGGCTAACTGAATGAGTCTATGCTGTATGAATTTATGCTATGTGACTATCAGATGGGATGAGCTCATGCTTTGTAAAAGAGGGCTCTGTACTCTCTCATGATACACAGAAGAAGGGTCCCATTCATTCAATAATTGCTATTCTGTCTTATGTTACATAAAATGACTAGCATGTGATTTTCTTATACTGTAATGCTGGGCAGGGCATTTTTTTTACATTTCTCAATGAGTATAAATGAGTTCAGGAAGCAATTGAACAGGTTTTTTATTTTTAAATGGATACTGCAGAGTGTGTTTCATTGCTTTCCGAAGATTAGAACCCTCTTGAAGACTTTCACCAGTACCATAAGTATATATTTAATAGAAATACAGATGAAGCCGCTTAATAGGGATGGCTCTGTTGCACCTCTTTTGTCCCATTTAAGTGGTCATCCTGAATACCGGAAGTGACAAGAATTTCAAGTTCCATCACCATCTTTAGAACATCCAAACATCCCTCCATTGTGTCTTGCATCATGCAATAGTGAAAACCAATATGGTGCAGCAAAAACAATTTCTTTAATAAACAATCAATTGTACAGGTATTTAATCAGGTATTTAATCACCCAGTAGAAGGTCATAAACAGTATTGAAACCCAACCCCCTCCCAAATCAAACACAGCACTCAGCACTCAGCATACAGTCTTAAGTTCTGTTCACTGTTCAGTTTTAAAAAGTCAGTCATTTTTCTCTGACATGAATCAGAACACATTCTACTGCAACTGCTGCTTCGACAGTCTGGAGTAAGCTCCTTTCATTGACCTTACCGTGATGCTGACACCATGCCAATAGAAAGCTGAGATGTCTACAGCCTCGCGGTTCGTCGGAACATCAACACAAACTCTTGGCTGTCTTCTCCTGTGTCCTCTTGGTCAAGCACATCAAGAATGGTAATGTCCTTTTAAATTTCTGATAACCTCCACGTCCATAGGTTGAATAAGAGATGTCATGTTTGGGGGCAGGAACACAATCTTGATATGGGGTAGCGACCAACAATGTCGGGGATGGGCTGGGCAATTGTCCAGCAGCAAAGAATGTTGCACTTCCTTCTCCTAAGCTGCTGCTCCATGTTGCTAACCATTCACCAAAGATCCAGCCTGTCATCCAAGCATTTGCGGCAGAGATGTAGATGACAGGCAGAGTTTTGAAATCTTTTGGCAGACATCTTGGTTTTTACTTTTTCCAATCAGCAGCAGGGGCGTTTGTCAGTGCCATCCATATTGGCACAGTCCAATATAGAGACACGATGTTTGACTTTCTTACCCCAAGCAACTCGTGATGTTTGTGAATATGTTCGTGGTTGGGTACCTTCGATAGAAAAGTCCAGTCTCATCCCTGTTATAGACATCAGTTGGAGGGTATTCTTGGAGAAATGTGGGTAACACAGTTTTCACCCAGTTCCCGCAGCACCATTGTCAGCATCTCCTCACTCTCCCTGTTCCTTCTTGCACACTATAGCATGTCTTTGCTTCCAACGGGATAGCCAGCCATCCGAAGCAGTAAACGTTTCATGGTTAAACTGACCTACTAACTCATTTGCCTTGTTTTTCATCAGTGGTCCTGAGATTCTGGCACCTCTGCTAACCACGTTATTGAACCATGTCAGGAGGGCTTCCTCAACTTCAGAGTCCTTTCCATCTCTCTTTCTTTTTTGTTGGGGGTTTCTGTCATTCAGCCATTATCACATCATGGTTTTGAGTAATGCACCCAGCCTGACTTTTGGATATGCCAAAGGCAGCTGCAACTTTTGAAAGTGAAGTTTCTGGACCTTGGAGTGCCTCAAGGACCTTGACTCGTTCTACCAAAGACAGCTCCTTGTGTTTTGCCTCCATGGTTAGATAGTACATCTCAGTAACATGGCAAATAACTCTCTTTTTATGGGCTGAACTGATTGAAACTCATCTCAATTGGACGAAATTGGTGTCCCGCTTAAACAGCAGCTTTACCCAATTAATATCATAGGGATTAATCAGTAGCCAGGGAAACATCCCAATTTAGCGAACATCTTGACTAACCATGTGCCATTTCAGTGTATTCATCTGTATATGCTTTTGATAACCAGTTATCTTGTAAATTATATTTTCAACTGAAATAGAAAGATATATTTAGTTTCTGAGATCAAAATACCAGAATTCTGATGCATTCTGTTTTAAACTTAAAAAAAAAAAAAGGTATGTAGAGAGTATGGGCAGGATTCACAACACTCGGAAAAGACCTGCAGCTGCTGAAAAACCTCAGTGCAAGAGGGTTGCCACTTGCGAATCCACAGGTTACCCGCAGTGGCGGGTATTCATAAAGGTGGAGCTGGATTGTGACCAGTTCCACGAATTATGGCAGCAGTTGGGCGGTGTTGCCCTGCAGCTGCAGGAAGCTGCTACGGACAGTGGGACCTGCCGTAACACCCTCTGCAACTGCTGTGGCTGTGAATCAGATGCTCAGCAGCTGCGGCAATTTTGGGTTGCGAAGTGGGACTTAGTCCCAAACCACGTTGTGAATCCTGCCCTATGTTTATTTTTAATCAGACTTTAGGATTTGAAGCATTCTACTTAGACTAGGAAGCCTTGTAAAATCCGCTCTAGCTCTACACACACACATACACACACACACACACACTACACACTGTTTCTGTCTCTGCTTTTAAAGTTAGAACTCATTTTATTTTTCACATTAAAAAATAAATCACTGTTTTTTCATAAATACTTAAAATGCATTGTGTTAAAAGAACTTCCTTACACAGTGGTGATAAATGTTCTTACAGTCCTCCAAGTTTCAAAGCACATTTCAAAAAATATAAATACCACCCCCCCCCCAGTAAAAAGGCACCCAGCAGTCATACCACAGATTGACAGGGGGAGGTTGAGGGAGTGCCAGATAGGTAATGGTGGGGTAAGGTGAGAAGAGGGGAGAGACTCGGGTTTGAGGAAGGTGACGGTGTGCAAGTAAGGTGACGGTGGGGCAAGGAGAGAGGAGGGGAGAGACTTGGATTTGAGGTAGGTGACTGGGTACAAGGTAGGTGATGGTGGGGCAAGGAGAGAGGAGTGGAGGAACTCAGGTTTAAAGTAGGTGAAGGGTGCAGGGAAGGTAATGGTAGGGCAAGGAGAGAGGAGGGGAGAGACTTGGGTTCCAGGTAGGTGATGGGGTGCAAGTTGGTGATGGAGAGGCAAGGAGAGAGGAGGGGAGAGACTTGGGTTTGAGGTAGGTAATGGGGAGCAAGGTAAGTGGTGGGGCATGGAGAGAGGAGGGGAGAGACTCGGGTTCGAGCTAGGTCTCTGCTTTTCACAAATATTTAAATGCATTGTATCACATCTTTCTTTCATAATAAAGATTAAATGTTCCCACAATTCTCTGGCCATCAAAGCACATTTCACACACACAAAAAAATCCCATGAGTAAAAAAGGCACTCTGCAGTTATCCCATAAACTGACAAAGGGGAGGCTGAGGGAGTGCAAGCTAGGTGACGGGTGCAAGGTAGGTGATGGTGGGGCATGGTGAGAGGAGTGGAGAGAGAGAAAGAGAGAGAGAGAGACTCTAGTTCAAGCTAGGTAATGGGGTGCAAGGTAGGTGGTGGGACAAGGTCGGAGGAGGTGAGAGACTTGGGTTCAAGCTAGGACAGGATGATAGAGTTTCAGGGGGATGGATTCAGGTTTGATTCAGGATGGTGTCGCACCAGTTCGAGGGGATGGAGGAGGGACTCGATTTCAAACTAGGATGGAGTGGGAGAGGTACGAGTCAGGACAGTATTGCATTGGTTCGAGTGTATGGAGGAGGGACTTGGGTTCGAGCTAGGATGGTGTCACAGAGGTTCAATGGGATGGTGGAGGGGCTCACGTTCGAGCCAGGCCAGTGTCACATGGGTTCGAGAGGATGGAGATAGGACTCTGGTTTGAGCTAGGATGGTGTCACAGAGGTTGTAGGGATGGAGGAAGGAAGGAGAAGGGTTCAAGCTAGGACGGTGTCATAGAGGTGTGAGGGGACTGGGAATGGCAGAGAAAGGACGTAGGGACATAGAATAGGGATTATGTGTCATTTCTGCGTTCGAGAATATGTTATTTCCTGCATTTCATTCATCACTTCCTGGGTTTGATTCAGGACATCTTGCTCAGAGGGTGGACTTTCGTGACAGAAAGGGGCGGCATTGCTATAGTAACCACCTGTCAAATGACATAGCACACTCTGAGTGGCTGAAATGTAACATTTGATGAGTTATATGAACTTTATACTGCTACCACCTCATGAACATGATAGATATCATTAATCAAATTCTGTCCAAAATGTGTTTTCGTACTAGTGGTGCAAGATTTTGTTTCAGCCACTGTTTTATAAATGACACCTGCCATGCTCAGAAGTAGTGGTCATAAAAAGACTAAGTTAAAATTTGGTTTTAAAATGCGAAAAGACAACTAAGTTGTGAAGAAATGTTGAATTGTTCCAACGTTTGCTCATAACTTTATTTTTACACATATTGGCCCCTAATGTTCTACATATTCCTTGTGTTACCCCACCTCCTGAACGTGACAGGTGTCATTTTTTAAATCCCTTCCAAAACTTGTGTTCACAGTCACACTGTGAAATCTCCTTTTGGATGGGATTCAAAAAAATTATGTCTGTCTTGATCATAACATCATGTCAGTGTCATAAACTGCTGGGAATTTGGGGTCAAAATGTAGGAGCTCACAGACAATTAGATATTGCCTCTCAGAAGAACTATCCTGGATAAATACAATCTAAAAATGAGTAAAAGCAGGGAACCGTTGAAAATGAGATATTGCATCACATTCGGTCTATCCTGGTTAAATCAAGATATTTAGTAAAAATGTGTACAAGCAACACCCAGTGCAACAGCAACACATGCAGAAAGCATTTGACTTTGATAAATGTTTGTTATTCATGGCCATGATAGTGAGAAATTCCTTATTCTTCATCGATAAGTGTCATGGGATCTTTTACTTCCACCTGGACAGTGACCAGAGATGGACAGAATGGACCTCAGTTTAATGTCTCATCTAGAAGACTGTCAGAAGGGACTGTAGCTCCATCATGCCCCTCCTGCATGCACACACACACATACACACACACACACACACACATGCGCACACCCTTCATAAGCACAAATAGATATGCAGTGCATTCTTAGTGTAGCTTTTTTTTAAATGCCAGCTATTAGAGATGTGTTTCAGTCATCTGCACTTGAATGACCTCCCTTCCCCCCATTTTATTGACATTTTGAGTAACATTTTTAAATCTCTCCAGACAACTTATGGCATATTTTTGCATTTCCAGAAAGTGTGCCAGAAGGTTAGGCCACCCTGACGTTATCTGACCTCTTGGTGCAGCAGCTTTGTTTTCTCTAACAATGCCTCCTGCATCAAAATATTGCTGCATATATCATTTTTATGCAAACTGCCACAAACCATTAGCAATCTATAAACAGCCCTAAAACTCATGCTCCTTTGAAAATAAGGAGCGCCAGTTTTGATGCAAATGGATGGGTGCTAACAGAACCAAAAAGTGCCCTGGGTGTTGGTGTCCTCCTGTTTTGATATCTATTCTGGACTATCTTTTTAAACTAAATCTTCACCCATCCCTGAGCTGATCGTTATCTTTTGTTATTGTTTGTGGTGTTTTAAGAAATGTGTTTGTTGATGCATGTTCCATGTTGGTGTCTAATTGTTTTTTTCTTAGGCTTATTACACAACCAGGTGTAGAGTACATGCTACAGATGTGTACCTTGGCTGCACCCTCTGCACTATGGCAATGGCACTTGCGCATGCCATGCATTACCCCATCACTGCCCTCCACTGCAGGCATGTGGGAGTGTTGCAGGGGCAGGGCAGGGATGCTGAAGATGTAGTGGGCATCCAATCGAGGCCTGTACTGATGGTGGATTGGATGTTCTGCTCTATGTGGTGCAGGGGCATAGTGGAGCTAGTGCCTCTGGTATCAACTGGGTCATGGGGCACTATAAGAAGTGCCATATGGGAGCCTCCAATTCCCACCATGTCAGGAAGGCTGGGGGATGATGTAACAGTGTGGCTGTTTGACATTCTGCTGCCTGACCTCCTTTGCCTGTTGCAGCTATCTGACGAGTCTCCAACTCAAAAATATTAGTTCTGAAGTGCCACACAAGGTGCATCCACTCCTCCAACTTGACTATACCTTTTAACCTTGTTTCCTATAATAACCTACTCCCCCTCCTATCTCTGTCACCTACTCTCCTACCTCCTCCATCTCATTATCCACCCCGTTCACAGTCAACGCTACCATCATACGCTTTCTTAAAAGTGTCCCCTGCTCTAATCAAGTCTTTCTATATGTTCAGTTGCATCTTAAGATCCAGCAGTCACACAGCAGGGTGGGTGCTATAGGGTCTCAGGCTCTTTCTCTCATGGCAGCTGCTAAAACGAGACCAGTGTGGTTTGCTTGTTTTCACACCTTCTTTACAAACCTGTGGTGTGATTTCTAATCTGTCCTTACATTCTCATTTCTTTCTATTGGCATCTGTAAAGAACATCTGTACTGCTACATTTATGTTAGAGCCACATATTCAAATTCATTCTCATGATTAACAACTTTAACAAAGAAGCATGCAACACTGCACTGTAAAACTTCACTGTGATGTTCTGCATATTTATATGTTTATTCATTCATAAAACGTGTTCTAATGTCATCTCCATTAGAATTGCACTGGCTAAACACCCTAATAGCAGTGTTCTTTTTAAGTTTTTAGTAATCAGGTAAGCAAGTATTAGACAGTGAGTCTGAGGACCTGCACCAGCTAAGACTCATAGGGCTGGATATTCAAACTGCCCCATTCTGTGGTGCAAGCCATGGCGCTGCTCAAAAGTTCGCGGGGGTGTGGCGGGGTGATATTCAATGGAGTTGTGCTATAGAGCAACTCCTTTGACTATCACCCCCCCCCGGCCACAGCCACTGCGCCACTGCAAGTGGTTAGAGTGGGGCATTCAGATGCGGTGGTGCAAGTTCCATTGCGCCATGTGCAAACTTCCGATATTCAAAAGGCGACATGCAAATGGAGCCATAAGTTATGCAAGGTGCAGGGGGGCCATTTTCATCTACTTACGGTTCCATTTGCATGCCATTAGCATGCAGGTGCGCCGATTCCCAACAACTTGCGCTTGGTGCCCTGCCAGGCAGCAGTGATCGGGACAGATGCCCCCTGCAGCCCGATTGTGGCATGAAGTAAATCCCCCATTTGGCCCGATCGCGAGGCATAACAGTATTAATCTCCTCCGACTGGCACGATCGCGGGCATAGCAGTAATGAACCCCACCCCAACTGGCCCAATCGTGGGCATAACAGTATTAAACCCCGACTGGCCTGATCGTGGACATAAGATCAACCCCAAAGGCGAATATCCCTGGTGGTCAGTGGACTGCGAAGCCTGATCGGCGGGCATAAGGTCAGCCTCTCCCAAAGTCAATTTCCCTGGTGATCTAGTGGCTCCCCACCACACCCACCACGGACCCCACCACCCGCTCCCCATCAGCCGTCCGGGCGGCAGCACCCTACCCACCTGCGGCTCGCCCCCGCCAACTGACAGCTCGATAGGAGCTGCATGCCCATAGATTCAGAGCAAGAGCTAATGGGCATGCAGCCTTTATATCGTAAAGCAGTCCAGATTTGTGAATGAATTCATTCATTCACATATCTGAACTGACTCTATGGTATGGCTGCACGCCATTGGCTCTTGCTTTGAACCAATGGGGGGCGGTAGCCCTCATCGAGCTGCCAGTCGGCAGGCAGTGGGGTGGCAGGTGGTGGGGTGCTCCTGCCCACCGGGCTGATGAGGGGAGCGTGCAGGGGCTCTGTGGGTGGCTGGGGTGGAGGCCACTAGATCGCTGGGGAAATTGGACTTGGGGTTTGACCTTATGCTCGCGATCGGCTTCAGTCATTCACTGGACCACCAGGGATGTTGGTCTTTGTAGGGGTTTGACCTGGTGCCCATGATCAGGCCAGTTGGGGAGGTTCATTACTGTTATGCCCGCGACAATAGTCGGGGTTTAATACTGTTATGCCCACGATCGGGCCAGTGGGGCATACTGTTATGCCCGCATCGGGCCATTTGGGGGTTAATACTGTTACACCAGTGATCGGGCCAGTGGGGGGTTTAGTACTGTTATGCCTGCACTTGGGCCAGTGGGGGGTTCATTACTGTTATGCCCGCGATCGCGCCAGTCGGGGGAGGAGATCTGCCCACGATCGGGCTGTAGGGGGGGCACAGGGAATAAGTGGAGGCTACTCACAGGTGGCAGCTGCTGTGTTGGCACCCTGCAATGCGGCAGCTCACCTGTGGGTGGCCCTCTACTTAATCCATTTTTTTTGGGCTCAAAGTTGTGCAGGCGCAGGTTGGGGGTTGCGTCTGCACAACTCTGCTCAGCCCAGTTGAATATCGGGCTGTGCAGTTTATGCATGGTTCCTCCCACTCTGGTTCAGCATGCCTTCATTAGCATTGCGCTGTTGCTTGGCATGACTTGGGGGATACAACTGCCTCTTGCTGAATATTGCAGAATGGTGCAATTTTGGACTTGAGGAGCCACAACCCTATTGCGCATGGTGCAACCCTTTTGAATATCCAGCCCATAGAGTACTAGCAAACATGAAATGCACCTCTGTTAATAAGTTCCTTTGAAATGTCTAAGCAGTGCATGGAAGGACTTCACAACAGAATGCTGCACCAGGCTGGGGTGCTTAGACCAATAAACAATAATTTTCCAAAGTCCAGCACTCCCACCATAATTAACACGCTGCTCGCTGATTAGGTGCAATATTTTTATTTGAGTGCCAAGAAAGAAAGTCAGCATGTCTTGAGTTCAGATCAAGTCCTTTATCAAAAGACTTTGATAAAGGACATTTGATCCTAAACTAGTCAAGACGGTAACTTCTTTCTTGGCACTTTAAATAAAATATTGTACCTGGAATCAAGCGAGCGTTGTTAATTGTGGTGGTGAGTGCTGGACTTTTGGAAAATTAGTGCATGGAAGGACTCACTGAATGCCAGTTTTCCATAAAGTGCAGTGTTTTTCTTTATTTGTGCAAAAATGCAATGTAAAACTCCAAGGAATGCCCATAATCCAAAGGGCAAAGGTTAGGGTGCAAAACACTTCCTCCTTCCTCCCCACTCCCTTGTGATGTCACAAGAGTGTCACCATGCAGTCACCTGATGTCTTTCGCATTTAATGTGCTTTCTCAAAGGTACTCATTGTGACAAAGTATCCCTTCTTAAATAATCAATTTCCTTAAAGTGACAGTGTCAGTTAAAAACCTATTACTAACAACATCAGTTCTCAGTTAAAAATAGGTATTTAGAAGCATATAAAGCAATATATTTAGTTAAACCTCATCACACACCAAGGTCTTGGGTAACTAGTTCAATTAGGCAATAATTACTTTAAAGAAAGGGGAACGACATATTTCTCCCTATAGAAATGGCTGATCTAAGACTTCTTGTCTGCATGCAGCTCTTGGGCACTGACTTTCATTTACCTGCTTTTGCTTACTGTTTCCTTTGACACTTAACCTCCCAAAATTTCCCATTCAAAGGCTATACCACACAAATGCTGGTATCCTGGGGTTGGTTTAGTGTGCTACCACTGATTTACTCTGCGCTGCTGAACAAAAAGGAAATGGTGTTTCTGTTTGACTTTCTGCCTGCACAATGTTCTGATACAAGACTTTCCTATCCAACGTTTATACCATAGTTGGAGTTAAGTTCCATTTTATTGCATTTTTATACTATCAATCCTGTACTGGGGCAGTAATCTCATGTTGTTTAACAATCTAGGTTTTCCCAAATTCCATGGGCCTATACATGGTTGCAACCAACTCTCCACAAGTGGTTTCCATGCTTTGAAGCCTGATTTCAAAGTTATGGCTATATTAGAGCTTTAAAAATATGATGAAAAGAAGGCCACAGGATGTACCATATTAATCCCCCCTTCGGCAATTCTACAATATGTAACATCCCTTTTAATCAGATTTAACCTTGAACCCCAGAATGCTTGAAAAATATACTGTACAATGCAGCAATTACTGTCACAGGGGGGCAAAATCCAGTAAAGAACAACGGCTGGCACAGGGGACACAGGAGTGGAAAAGGGTTCTTCTGGTACATTGGGAGCAGAGAAAACTAAGGGCCAGCTAGACAGATTGAGAACAGAAGGTTGTTGGGTGGAAGAGGTGAGGGAACAGGCAGAGGTATTAAATGAGTACTTCACCTCGGTGTTCAATAGGGAGGGGTGGGATATTTACAAATCAAGGAATGATGGGGATATAAGAGGCAGTGGTTGGGATCGGGGAGTACCAGAAATGGAGCATAAGGGAGGCAGAGGCACCCCAGGGGTTTCACATCAGGATAAGGATAAAGAGGCCAGTAAGGTGGGGGCAATGGATGATGCTATCTTGATCGAACGGGTGTGGCAAGCCCTTAAGGCCCGAAAGAAAGATAAATCTCCTGGGCCAGATGGCATCCATCCGAGAGTACTATGGGAGTTGGCAGATGTACTGGCCACACCTCTGGCAGAGCTCTTCACCAGGTTGCTTGAGACAGGGAGGTACCTAGGGATTGGCCTGAGGCATATGTGGTGCCAATCCATAAAGGGGGTTGAGGGAAGTACCAAGTAACTATAGACCCTTCAATTTGACCTTAGTGGTGGGAAAAATAATGGAGAGTATACTGAAGGTATGATTGGTGGTGTTCTTGGAGGAGGAGGGAGGTCTGGATACTAGACAGCATGGGTTTGTGCCTGGTAGATCATGTCAAACCAACCTTGTGGAGTTCCATGAATGGGTAATATTGGAACTGGACAGGGGAAAGCCTGTGGAGGTACTATTCTTAGACTTCAGCAAGGCATTTAACTTGGTCCCCCAAAATGGACAGGTGGAGAAACTGACGGGGTTGGGAGTGAGCCCATTGATGGTCAGATGGATAGGAAACTGGCTAGCTGGATGAACACAGAGAGTGGTGGTAGGTGGGAGCTCTCGAATCCTAGAGGGGTCAGTAGTGGGGTAACGCAGGGCTTGGTCCTGAGTCTGATCCTGTTTAATGCTTACATATCTGACATCAGGGTGAGTATATAGTGTGAGATGAGTCTCTTCACTGATGAATCCAAGATGGGAACAGTAGTTGAGGGGAAAGAGGGGAGGTTGGCCCTGCAAGGGGACCTAGACACCTTGGAAAGGTGGGCTGTTACCTGGAAATTAAATTTCAATACCACCAAGTGCAAGGTGTTACATCTTGGGTGGGGGAACCCTGGACATGGGTACACCTTGGGAGGGGAGACGTTGGAGGCCTCATGTGGGGAAAAGGACCTAGGAGTCATGGTGGATGCATATATGAATAACTCTTAGCAGTACAGGAGGGTGGCTAGCAAAGCAAACAGAATGTTGAGATGCATTGTAAGGGAGAATCACCTCTACGATCAGGAAAATGATTCTGCCACTGTATAATGGACTGGTTAGACTACACCTCAAGTACTGTGTTCAGTACTGGAGACAGCACTTGAAGAGGGACATACAGCTCCTGGAGAGGGTATAGAGGAGGGCTATCAGGATGATATGAGGAATGGGTGATTTGACGTATGAGGACAGACTTGAGGAGCTCGACCTGTTTTCTTTGAAGGAGAGGAGAGACAGCGGAAACATGATTGAGGTCTTCAAGTACCTCAAGGGAATAAATAGGGTAAACACGGAGGGAAACTTTAGACTCAAGGAGGGTGGTATCACCAGAAGGCATGGTTTGAAGTTGGATGGTGGAAGGATGAGGGGGAAAGGAGAAGTAAGTTTTTCACTGAGAGGGTGGTGAATCTTTGGAACCCGCCATCTGGTGAGCTGGTTCAGAGTTCTATGGTGGAGGGCTTCGAGAGAGGGTGGGACAGATACAGAAAGGGATGTATCAAGATGAGGACTGGCCCAGAGGGTTGGGGATGGAGGATAGGGGTTGCTGGAACACAAGGGGGGGAGGGCCTCAGGTTCCAACAAAGGATCAGAGGTTCGAGCAGACTCGCTATATCATAAGGCCTAATTTGCTGGCAATTAGTATGTCAGTATGTTAGGTGGTGGATAGACAACTAATATATAAAAAGATTGGCACTAATAACACAATGATTAACACAACCCATTTTTTTTTTTAACTGGTTGTCCTTCCCAACTGGCCACTAACCTGTTTGCTTGGGCTAGGCTTCTATTCCAGTTGTTTTCTGCCAAGTCACCTGGTCCAAATTCTGTACCTGGAACCCTAATTAGTTCTATAGTGACCTGAATCCCAGCAATTTCCCCAGAAGGCGGAATAGTGGTATTCTCTATTGGAACACCCTTAATTTTCAGTAGATTAATTATAGACCTTGAAGCATTAGAGAAATGTTGTAAACCCTCAGCTAATTTTGTTTCTTCTGTCCATTGCTCAAGTGTTAACACCAGGTCATCAGCATAGGCCAATGCTTTGACTTGTGGGCCTCCAAGTGTCCCAGTAAGCCCTGATTCCCTTGCTTCATCAAGAGATTTCGTATAAGTATATCTATTCCAAAGACATATAAAAGTGGGCTGAGAGGACACCCTTGTCGAACACCCCTACAGACTGCAATCTTTTTCCCATGCCACCCATTTATATTTGGAATTATTACTGCCTTTTGATGCATGATCTGTATCCAAGTGACAAACTGTTTAGGTATCCCATATGCTAATAAAGTAGTAAACAAATAATCAAGGTAAAGCCTATCAAAGACCTTCTCTTGATCCAGCCCTAAAATATACCCCTGTAAAGATCCTTGCTCCCCCTTGTTACTAGTTCTTGCAGTATGATGAGGTTATCCTGTTGCCGTCTCTCAGGGACTGCACATGTCTGTTCTGGACTAATGAGATCCCTAGCAACTAGAGACAATCTAGATAGTAGAATTTTACTTAATATTTTTAAATCTGAATTTAGAAGGCTGATAGGCCACCAGTTCCCTATATCTGATCTTGAAGCTTTTTTATACAGAAAGACCAAAATAGCTTCATTCATTTTGCATATAATGATGAAGCATGTAGTTGTATTAAATACTTAAAACTGGCGCTATTTCTTAGTGCTGCTGTTTATAAAAGCCTGCCCCTAAACCATCAGATCCAGGTGTTGAATCTGAATTTAACTGTTTTATAACCTTTTCTACTTTTCTGACTGTAACAGGTTTGATTTGGGCATCTTGTTCAGATACCTGAGGGAGCTGCACCGTCTCGAGATATTCCTATATTCTTGGATTGCATGGTGGCTCTCTATACATTACTGAAACACGTTGCTCTACTACATGTAAAATATCTTGTGGGTCTGTGTGTTCACCTCTATCATCCAGAAGCTCAGACATAACCCTATGTTGTACCTAGCTTTATTATCTTTAAAGAGGTCTAATGAGCCTTTTTGGATGTGTGTGCCCAAATCTGAGTTCCTGCACTAAAGCTTTGGCACAATTATACTGTAAATCTGACAACTGTGATTTTAAAGTTGGCATCTGAGGGCCATGGTCAAAATGTGTGACCTTAGTTTGAAAGATCAGATGCTGTAGTTGGTGACGTAGCTTAAGATATTTATGATAATCATTATTTGCTATATATTGAGCCCTTCTCTGGAAAAATGTATGCCATGTTATTGTTGTATCTTCCCACCAATCTATGCCATCCTCATAGCATTCAACTTCTGATAGTCTAGCAGACTACTCCTGTCTCCACAGCTGTAACGTGGTTGGGTCATCCAGGAGAGAATTGTTAAGCTTCTAAGAACTTTTTAACATTTAGGAGTGTTCTCCCATGTCACTTTCATTATTATAGCTGCATGGTCAGAAAATTCATTAACTCTGGTTTTAACTTCTAAAAGATGCAATATGGAAGAAACACATATAAAATCTATTCTAGTTCTTAATTTTCCTTGGAAGCATGTAAATCCTCCCTTGGGGTGACATGAACGAAATGCATCTTTTAAACTGACAGTAGTAACAATTTGTTGCAATGCAACAGTGTCGCAGAAAAGCTTAGATGTTTGTAAGCCTCTGTCTGTTTGCTACAACCCACAATTAAAACCTCCTAGCCAAACTATCAGCCTTGCAGAATGTAGGTAAGGTTGAATTTATTTAAAGAGAGCAGCTCTTCCTGCCTTTGTATGAAGACATATGTTGCAATGATTCGAGTCTTTCAGTAAAATAAGAAACATCTAGCAATAGTGCTTTCACTGGGTGTATATCAACTAGTCTGGTGACTTTGGGATCCTCACCCCATTGATGCCTATCCTCCACTGACCAATAGGTAGGGCCAGAATGCCATAACTTAGAGGCCTGCTGTAATTCTGCATGGGATTTAATACAGGTGTCCCATAAACAAATAATGTCTTTTTGTCTTCTTGCAGGGAAAAGTACTCCTACTCTTTTCTCTCACTTTATACTATTAACGTTTAAGGTTAAAAAGAAAGACTCTGCATGAAGAGAAAGAAGAAAGGAGAGGGGGCCACCTTTAATCTAATAGTACAAAACCCTTTGTGTACGGTGTTTTAGACAATTTTCTTTGTCATGTCCTTTTAGCAATAGAACTCTCTCTCCAAAATTCCTCTGTGTCTGTAGTGGAGGCAATGGAAGAGGTATCTGTCTCTTCTTCTCCTGAGTCCTCCCCAGCCCTAGCTTTTGAGAGTGCAGCATAGGGGTTACTGCTTTCCAAGATGCCTCCCCTTTACTAAGTTTAAATGGTCTTTCTTTTTGTTTCACAGTTTTCCCTGCTCTGTTCCATTTGTTTGGTACTACCAGTGTAAAGTTTTTTTTTTCTGAAGGGGGGCATTACTTCTGTGTATCCTCCATCTCCAAGTTCTCTAGCAATGGTGTACTTCTGTCTGGTTCTGGTAATGTTGGGACCTTCTCCTGTATCTGAACCTCAGTGGTGATGTTTGCAACAGTTTCCTTTCTGCTGACTGTTGCTGTTCTGCTGCTTCCAAGCCTGTAACTGTTGCAATGTTGATAAGGCCTTCATGGGAAGGGCAGTCCACCCTATTGTGGGCCCAAGAGCACTTCCATAGGCATGGCCAGTCTGTTCACACAGGTTGTATTTAAACAGGTGAAACAATTGGTTGCCAAATGGCCATATTCCAATCAATGACTACACCTTGTAGTGTCACAGACTGAGCTAACATGTGTTCGTGGTAACATGTGATAACGGCAAAAGCCTAAATGCGATCATCGTTATTGAGAAGTCGAGTGCTGAAATGTTTTTCGGTATTTGACATCCTGGTGCACAGCAAAACTGCACCAGGGAATTACATTTGTAATGTTTTAAAGGGAGATGCGCCCTGCACCTCCCCCGCAATTAAGGATTCTCAGCTCCAGGGTGGTGGATGTCGGGGTTGGAAAAATTAAAAAAGAGTTCAGAGGCGAACAAAAATGCACCAGCACCTGGACCAAAACCCAGTACCCTGCCGACCAGCACTGCCAACCACCTACTGTGCCACGAGTCAGTCTGGCAACCCACTGTGGCACTACCCCACACATTCCTTCCCACCACCTGCGGCATGTTCACTCCCTCCTGCATGTATGTATAGCGACATCTTATCACTATATTCACCAACCCCCTCATCTGGCCACCCTTCCCTACAGTAGCCCTGGAGACAGGCACTGGGGATTGAGTCTCCGTTATTGTAGATGCCCATTCTCCAGCACTGTTATCTCGTGCTACCATCTGCGTGAGCCACACTTGAAGCAGGACTGGGGTTGTGCTATGTAAAACAAAGATCCATGATTAGTACTGAGAAAAAAGGAACTGTGGAGATGAACTAGCCCAGAAATTGTGAAAAAAAGTTTTACCTTGATCTTCCACCCTCCATCCCATATCTGTTCACTGTCCAGTGTGGGAAAGGGTTTCCCAATATCTCACAGCACTGCCGGAGCCAAAACAAAATATCTTCCACTTTGACCCCTTCATTCTCAATGGGAATCCAGACTGGGTTGTTTTTTTGAATGTGATATTGGGCCCAGAACCTATCTAGACCAGATACATTTTTGAAACTGATATCGAAATTTGACTTCCCTATATTAATGAGTGCAAATATTTCTGAGGAAAATAATTTCACAGTCACTTTTAATAAGGCTCTAGCAATGTATAATCTGTCTGTTGATGATTCTAGGTCTCCTTTGTAAAGGAGTCTTACTGAATTCCTGTGGGGTACAGGTTCCCCTTTATTAGTTTGGAATACATCTGAAAATTTAAACATAGGTTGTTGCCCAACAGACTCTTTCTCCCCCTCTATAAAGCTTCCTCTGATTGACTCATCTCTAGAAATGTTTCCCCTAATGGCTCCCCTTCTACATTAGGCTTTGCCTCAGTTTGTACTGTAACATTAGCCCCAACATCAATATCAACAGTTGAATTAGTAACACTGCCATTAGAAACTGCATTGTTTAAAGTGTCTGAATTTAAATCACCCCAGGGTTCATTGGAGCTCTGTATTGTCCTGGTGGCCACTTTCATAGAAACAGCATCTGTATATTTCTGAACTGTAGTGTCTAATGGATCAGGAATCCATTGTTCATTTGGGCTAGGCACCCATCCAGCATATTGTAATGAATGCACAGGTGACCAATTTCCTTCCCCAATTGCAGTATTTCGTGGGGCTTTAGGAAGGGCGTGCAGACTGGACGCCTTTATCTCGATCCTTTTGCTCCATCAAAAACATTTTGTTCGCATTATTATTGACAATCTCCTGTTGTTTAGAAGCTCTGAAAGAACGGTATAGGAAACACCTCACTTTCTGACCCCAAGTCTCTTTTGTTTTTCCAAGGGTCCCATCCAAGATGAGAGGTACAGGGCTGGGACATGGTTTTAATTCCATTATCACTGCTAGCCTGAAAACATTATTTGTTTAAAGTCTGAGGCACTGCATTCATTGTTTGTACAACTCCAGCTATTGCCACAGTTCCTTGAAGTTGCCATGTCAGTGGAGAGTTGACTCACTTTGACAGGCCCATCTGTAGATGTGTCAGTCGGTGAGTTTGTTATCAGCTCTGACAATTCATTTTCAATCTGCTGCACTTTCTGTAAATATTGTTCATTCACTTGCCTTAACTTCTGAAGCTTTACTGCTATCATTTCAGATGCAAATTTAGTAGGCACTGGGTCCGTATCCTGCCCTGGTTGTACTTGCTCTTTCTGAGCAAATTCACTCTGCTTACTGCTGGTTTGCGGATTCGGCAGTAAATCATATTACTCCATCTCTGGTTCCACATCGGAGAAAACAGCCGCCGCAAGTGCATCCTCCACAGCCTCTTGAGTCATGAGAACAGGGGAGGAGGCTCTCTCCACTGTCTCCTTCACATCCATTCACTCTGAGGAATCCAACAAAGTGGCCATCTCAGCAAGGTGGCCAGAAATTCCCCCTGCTGGAAGAGTAGGAAGATTTTTTATTGAAAATCAAAGAAAGGAAATCAAAAACACATTACACAGCTAACAATCATAAATAAACAAATCATAACATTCCAGCCAAACAAGGAATCTTGGTACAATCCATCATTGATACAGAATACATTTACAAAGTAGAGGTCAGATTCATCAGTACTGCACCAAACAGTAAGAGCCCAGAGACTGTATTCGTCCTCAAAAAAACCTGAGTATGTCAGGACCCTAAATGATAACTAGAAAATTGAAACACTTCGTCTTGTTTGGGCAAAATTGCTTCAAAGCTATATTCTGCTAAGGGGAGAAAACACTTATATTTAAATCAGTCCTCCAGTATCCAATCACAAGAAGCCCAAAGTTCTTCATGTTGAGATTGGGGGACTGATTTCCGTTCTAGAGAGTAAATGTCTCTTAAATCTGAGACAATCTGGTTCACTACTTAAGGCATCAGTATATGTTTTCTGCTGCAACAACTGGCCACATCTGGCTTGCCACAAAAAATATCTGCATAGAGCAAAGAAAAGCCTCAGTGTCCTAGTATGGTAATGGGACATGGTCTGGGGAAAGATACCGTAAACAAGCATTTCATAAGTAAAGGTAATAAGAAGTTTGTCATTCCATTTGTGCAGTAACTGAGTCCAGGCCTGTATACTAAATGGACATACTAAATAAAAATGCTGCATCGTCTCCAACTGCACAATACAAGAATCCTTAAACCACATCCTATCATCTATGGATTTATCTTTCAAATTGCCTCTGACCCCAAGCTTCCCATGGCAAGATAGCCATGTAATGTCCCAGAGCTTTTGGGGTAGTCTGGGGTCAGTAAGTTGTCAAAAGACTAAAGAATTATCAAAATCTGCATCCTGGCTGTCCAATAACCTGGGTGATTCAGAAAAAATGTGCAAAGACAATAAGCACATATAGCTGTTTGTGAGTAGCTGTCTGAACAGTAGAGCAAGCCAATTTCCATTGTTTAATGTTAAGAAATATGGGAAACAAAAATGAGGGGATCCCAGACCTCCTAAAATTTCTAGGTATTTCAATAGTAGTATCTCTGGAAAGCTGACGCACTCACCCAATAATAACTGGACCCAGAGCTACTATTTGAAGTATTTATTGTATCAACTAGTACATTTGACCTGTTTCGGACAAAAGTCTTTTGTCCGAAACACGCCAGGTGTACTAGTTGGCAATAAATACTCAAATAGTAGCTCTGGGTCCGGTTTATTGGTGAGTGAGTGCTACAGCTTCCAGAGATATTGCTTGGTATTCAGCTGAAAGCACCACTGCTACCGAGTGCATGGTTCGTTTTTGAAGATTTCCATGGCCCAAATATTGCAAGGGGTGGATAACCTTCATTAATAAAAAGGGAAACCCAAAAAGGTGGAGAATAGCATAATAAGGATGGGAATAAAAAATTCAAAAATATACTATGAAAAAACTAGTTAATCATACGCACTCCCCCAAAACAAAAGTCAAGGTATGTATATACCCGCTTTACTGGAGTTAGGCGACTGCCCCAAAATTCCTGAAAAAATATATTATATGTTCTAGCCTCTGAAGAAAATAGCAAGTGGTAGATTGTGTCAGTGTGTAAAAATAAGGGCAAAATGAAAGTTTTTAGGAGCAGCACCCTCTTCTTCTTTGCTGTGGTACACCCTTTCCAGGAAGATACCAGCCTATCCACCTTATCCACTACAAGATTTCAATTAAGAACAGAGTCATCCTGGCTGCCAAACTATAGACCCAAAATCTTAATTAGATCTTGAGTGACAGGAATATTAGCCACTTGGTCAATAGGAGGGAGAGAATTTGGGATAAATTTAGCTACACTTTTGTGGTAGTTCAGTCTAGACCCCGAAACCTTCTTGAACCCGGTAATTAAAGATATGACATCCAAAGGGTTCAGCTGAGGGTAGTGCAGATGAATAAATTATTTGCATAAGCACTAATCACCGGAACAAAAAACCTATCTGAAACTATCAACCTGGGAATGGAGGGGTGTAGCAGTAATCTCCTTATTAAGGATCTATTTGGAAGGCATACTGTAGGAGGCTCAGGGGACAGCCTTGACAAACCCCTTTGTTTCTCAAAAAAGTACTACCCGGGAGCTGTTAATGTGTGGAGTAATCCAGGCTATGTTGTAAAAGAGTTCTAGCCAAGAAATAAACAGTATGGGAATATGATAGTGCGCCAATACTTTAAATAAAAAGTTATGGTCAACCCGATCAAAGGTCTTCTCCTGGTCCAAACAGAGGAACAGTACAGGGGTTTTCTCAGGGCTTGAATAAAATATATCTCTAAGCAAAGATAAAGAATGCAGCATGGATCTGCCAGGAAGGGCGCAGAACTGTTACTTGGAAATAACCTGTGCAGCAATTGGCAGTAATCTGCTCAACAGAATTGTGGTCAGTATTTTGTAGTCCACGTTAAGGAGGCTAAGTGGTCTCCAATTTCCAATCACAGTTCTCTCACCTTTTTTAAAAAGCAAAAGCATAATTGCGTCCAAAAATTTTGAAGGGATAGAATGAGTTTCCAAAATGCAGTAAAACACCGCCGTTAAGGAGGGGCCAAAAAAATTAATGAAAGCTTGGTACAATTCCGCTGTCAAACTGTCTGGCCCTGGGGAGATGCATTTCTTTTGCTTTCTAATAACAGTTGTAGTTTCTCCACAGTTATGGGAGCTACCAACGCTTGCAAGTGATCCTTAGGAATCTCTGGGGCTTCAATGTCAATTAAATAAGTTGAGGCATCCAGCAATTCTGTTTCAGATTTAAACATACATTCTAAGTGGGTCTGGACAATCTGCTTTATGGCAGGGAGAGAAGAATGAACCGTGGAGCTAATGGGATCCACCAAATGCTCCACAAAAGTAAAGGATATCTGATCTGCACAACTTTTTATATATATCTAGGGAAGGCTTAGTGTTTTGGGTGCTGCATTGGGCTTCCAACTTTAATGAAAGCGCCCTATTGTATTGAAAAACTTCCATATTTGATTTAAGAACTTTAACCTGTTGGGTCATGTTAACATTTATTTTGTAGGCCATAAATATAGTACCTAGCAGTTGCGTAAGCAGCTGGGAATATTTAAAATAAGTTGACAACATTTTATATTTAGCCTTTTGACAAAAAAGATAGTAAATCTGATTTAGTGTCTTCCCTCCAGGCTATACTGGAGTGGTACACATCCATTATGGATACTCTGGCTTGCAATAAACATAAGCAGGTTCTAAAGATGTAATTATCTAGGAACAGTGTACTATTCAGCTTCCACCTTAATTGAGGACAGATGGGAAATGGGCTCCCTGCTGGGGAGCAGACTAATGAGACTGCTAGGTTATCTGAAGTCTCACAAGGAATTACTATAGCCTGTCATACTTTAATGTTTTTAGAGACAAAAATGTAATCTATACGAGTGGCCAAAATACCTCTGTAATATGTTTTGTCCCCCATGGTGTGAACTGCCCTGTACCCGTCCCTCAGTTTTGCCATTTGAATGATTCTCAACAGAGTGATGGTGTCGCTAAAGGTTTTATGGATATTACTTCCTCTATCCACGCGGAGAGACCACAGTTGAAATCTCCCCAAAGTAAACTGCACAGGTGAATGAATAAATAAGGCCGACTTTACTGAATAAAAGGGATGTGGATGCTATGCTTTGGGGGCATAGATAGTGATAATGCAAAACCTGTTGCTGCCATAGGTTCCATCATTCAGAAGCACTCTCCCAGGAGACATCCAGTACCTTAGAAATTTGAAAATGGTAATCTCAAAATAAAATACTCACCCCATCGCACATGTCTTCCCCATGGGACCAGTATGAGGGGTCCGTAGTCCATCTGTTTTTGACTTGTGCATCTTCTAACCTAGACTTCAACCTAGTATCCTGTAACAGATAGAGCTCATGTGGTAAAGAGCTTAGCAAGCCCAGGGTAGAAAGTTGTTTTTGGAAAGATTTAATACTACACACATTCGGTGTGCAGCATTGCAGCTGGGTGGGGCTCATGCAGCATAGTTTAAGATTTAAGGAAAAAAGGAAAATTCAGTGAAGTAGAATGTCAGAAAGGATCCCCAAAGCATCACCTACGTGGAAATTGGGCTCCCTTTTCCTGGACTACCTGAGATGTTTCTCTACCTGATTCAGAGGAGAAGTCCATTTTTGAAGAAGATGCCCTAGAAGAATCTGAGTCGTCATCTTCTCCTTTGGTATCACCCCATTGTCTTCTCTTAGCTAGGGTCTGAAAATTGTTCCTAGTCAAAATGGTTTTGGTGTGTGCGAGAGTCTGATTTATGTTGCCCTTTACTCCTCCTGCATACAGGGGCTGGGATAAAATGTTCTTCAACTCGGGGGGGGGCATAACCTAGGCTAGACACCCACCACAGTTTGAGGGGCCTCCTGTGTGAGAGCCCCTGGAGAAACATTTTGCTCTGGTTGCAGGATGATTGAATGGGGGGGAGGGACTGTGGTGACAGAAACAACAGTGTCCTGAGGGTCAACAGCAACTGAGGTGTCAGCAGGGGCAGGAACAGCTGCAAGAAAGGTGGCCTCCTCATGTCCTGGGTTTCAGAAATCAGAGCCGTGTGGTCCTGTGGGACCCAGTCCACCCTATTATACTCAGCCCAGGGGCACTGAGGATAGGTATGTCCTTGTTCATCGCATAAATTGCAGAAACTGGGGTTAGGATAACCCAAACTCACATGACCATATGACAAGCATAAAGTACATCTAGGTTGGTCACAAGTGTAACTGAAGTGAGTTCTGGATCCACATTTGTGACAAGCATGTAGCTGCCCTGGGTAAAAACAAATACCCCTGTCCCTCCCAATATAAAAGCTACCTGGAAGATGTGTGATTCCCTGTTCAGTTTGCCTAAGTTGTACTTTAATTTTCCACCCCTGTCTAGACTAAATCATCATCCAAAATAGGGCGTGGGGCATCTAGGAGTTCACATCATTGCTTAAGCCAGTATTGTATATCGTTAATGTTTACCCCTCACTCATGAACAGTAAAGTAATAATCTTAACCAGTGGTTTCATAAGAGGAATCAACATAAAGGGGACCCATAAAGGTGAACTCGTAACCTGCTCATACTGAGTACAAAATTTCTCAAGAGTACATACATTTTTATAGCTAACATTGTAGATTAGCTCCCCTTTGATATAAATAAAGGCAAATAATTCTGAGGGGCTGATTCCTAAAGTGTCTTTCAGCATATTATGGAGCACAGCCTTGCGAGAGAGAGCATTGGATGTGTCACCAATGTATCTCAGGTGAACTGCATTCCGCTGTTGTGCTGGCTCTTCCACAGATTTGGAAAGGTCACTCATTTTAAAGTTTGTGTTGGTTGTGTCCTGCTTAGGAGAATAAAAAGGAGTGCGCTTACTGTGGTGAGAAAAAGTCTCGTTGGGGTCCATAGAATTATTAGGTGCAGCGGATTGTCCATTGAAATCCTCACCGTAACTGGTGGAGCTCACGATGTAGACCGAGATGCAGACCTCACTGCAGGATCCTAGTTATAGGTTACATAGGTTACATAGGTATAACTGAGCATTTAAAGACATAAGTCCATTAAGCTTGCCATGGTTATATTAAGAGTATCCCAATACCCTCACTTATAAGATATTTATCAGGCTTGGTTTTAAATTCATTCATAATCTTGCTGGTCACAACCTGACTAGACAGCGCATTCCAGGTCCCAGTCACCCTAACATTAAAACAATATTGTCTTTTTGCTATTAAACATGTCCTGATATAATTGAAAAGGGTTGGCACTGGTATTAAACAACTGTTTCTTTAACACCAAGCCTAGTTGCTCTCTACATTTGTACATCCGTAAGAGCCCTGTAGATCAGGCACATGTCTTCCCATAATCTGCGGCACTCCAGGAAAACATTCCCAAATTTGACAACCTCTGCTCATAACTCTGACCTTGAACTTCCTTAATCCTGTTTGTGGCCCTCCTTTAAACCCTCTCTAAGGCTTTTATGTCCCCCTTATTGCCCGGTGCCCAAAATTATGCACAATACTCCATGTGGGGATGCACCAATGAGGTATAAAGGGGATTAAAACCTCTTTATCTCTACTTTTTATGTGTTTATGAATGAAGTACTGTATACCACTTGCTTTTTAACAAGCTGACTGCACTGCATTTTGAAATTGAGATTGTTGCTGACTCTTATATCAAGATCTTTTCATCGTGGACCACTCTGAGTACCCTGCCACCCATCATGTATTTAAATTGTTTATTATGTTTCCCCAGATGCATAACTGTGCACTTATCCATATTAAATGTAGATTTCTTCTTTAAGGTCCATATTTGAAGATCTACAAGGGCTGCTTGTAAGATATCCTTATCTTTTAAGTTGTTGATTGGGTAGCCGAGGCGTATGTCGTTGGCAAATTTTAAGCCATCCCTGTCTGTACATACATTGAAGACATATATAAATTAAAGAGACAGGGCCTAAAACAGAGCCCTGAGGTATCCCACTGATCATACAGAGCCCTGAGGTATCCCACTGGTCACATCCACCTGACCAGAGTATTCTCCCCTTAAGCAGTAAGTTTTCTCCGGAGCCCCGGGCAGCAGTTTCTATAATATAAGCTACTGAGACAGGTTCCAGAGAGGACCACAGTGCTCCATTCTCTGATTGCTGCCAACTGGCGGCATGTAACGCAACCTCAGGGGACCATGCCCATTCTGTTTCAGTAGAGGTCCTAGTTTTAGGACATAAAGGAAGCTGAGACCTTGCAGAAATAGCTGGACAGGTGGAAGCAACTGAGTCATGTGCTGCATGCTCCTTATGCATAGTGCAACCATTAGAAAAATCAGTCTCTGGTGTCTCATCTTGAGATGCTGTGTCATCCTGGATCAATTTTAAAATAAATTGCTTATGCTGCAGAAACATTTGATGTAAATGGGGTTCTGAGATCGCTTCCTGGCCTGTATCAAGTTGTGTACCAGCATCATATTATCAGCAGAGGCAAAGTTAAAGTCAGTAGAAGTACCTTGAGCAGTCTCAGGATGTTGTAAGCCTTCTGTGGTCTTTTGTTGCACCGAGAAATCAGTTGTAGAAAATCCTTTGTCTTAGTAAGTGGAAGTCCAGAATCAGTATGTGGAGCAGCACTTCCACCTCCTCCTCCTCCTCCATCTTGGAAGTCGGCCATCTTGGTCAGCAAGACAAGAGTTCCCCCTAATGACTGAGTAGGGGAATTTTTATTAAAACAGAAAAAATCCTACAATTCATACAGTGTTACATCACACCAATGCAAAAAAAAAAAAACAGAAATAAGTATTACATCATACATAACAGTACAGTGTTCTCAAAACAATATTCCCCACAAGAAATCCTAGAAAAAGAAAACAGCCTACATGAATATTACAACATACTTTACCCAAACCACACATAGATCGCACATAACCCCCAACAACCCAATGACAAAAAGCAACCATGGGTTAATAATCCTATCACTTTAGTTAATACAATATTCCCCCATTACACAGTATTCTTAGTCAAAGTCAGACTTCCCTGTTCAGGTTCCTCTCTTGAGCTCACCTTAAGTAATAGGAGCATCACTGTCTGTAATCCAGGGCATATCCCTCCATCGTTCTAATAACACATCTTCTCTTAACTTCATTTTCTCCTTTTATATATCATTAATATATACTGCAAAATTTCATTTCATAACTCTACGTATGAGCATTCTTTTTGTTGTAATGAATATCTGCACCTCCTCATCCAAATATTCCACTTAAATATCATCATAATTACCTGCAGGGTACTGACATCCCATTTAGCCCACTTCCCATCAAAGACACCATACAGAAGGTTCTCATATGTTATTGTTCTAAATACCTTCTCATCCCACTGTTTTGCCAACACCTCCCAAAATCTCTTAATAAAAGAGAAGTTAAAAAAACAAGTGCTTTATGGTTTCTTCTTGCTGGTTGCATTTCAGCCTGCTGCAGATTCTTTCTTGTAACTTTTTATGCTTTTGATAAGCTTTTATATTAATTCGCTCATGGCATGCCAACCAGTAAAGATCCCACATATGATCAAGGACTCTTATGTTATTAAGCAACTTCTCTAAATTTCCTTAAATATATTAAGACATTTTGCAAAACTTCCATCTCCCACACAAGGAGGACAATATATTATAATATAACTGTTTCCTGGGTACTATAATAACCTGACTTGTTGAAATTTTCCTCTGTTATAATCGTAAGAAAGTACTTCTACATATTCCAGTATTATAGCTGACTGTTTTAACACTCTTAAACTTTAAGACTCCCACTACCTGATCCATAAGCTACATTTATCCTGCATCATCCATTCCCATCCCATCTCCTTTAACAACACCATAGGTTTTAAGTTACAATAAAAGAAAAACGTATTAAAGAAAATTATTGGATTTGGCATATTCAGGCCACCACTCTTAATGGGCAGATATAGTATATTCCTTTTTTATTGGAGTAAGTCTGCTACCCCAGCAGGCTTAAAAAAATACTGAGTAAGGATGTCTCTATATTTTTTGGAGGAAGAAAGATATAACTAATATATAAAAAAATAGGGATCAAGTATGTTTTAATCAAATATACCCTTTTTTTTACTAAACCGCCACCTATTCCATTGAGCCACTCTTTGTTTTCCTATTTCCAATTTTCTTCCCCAATTAATTTCATCCAGATTGTCTGCCCCAAACATAATTCCCAAAATATTTATCGGGTCTGGTACTATCTTAATTTGTTCCACAATATCACTTTCTTTCTGAAGAGAATTTATACTCTGTCCCACACACTAATTTAAATTTAGCTCAGATCCGGAATACCTACCAAAATTTCTACATATTTCCAGTACCCTTTCTACTGCCCATTTGTTCCCAACCATAATATTCATATCATCCGCATATGCTATGGCTTTATATTGAAGTAGCTTTCCTTTAACACTGATTGCCGCTTCTCCTGCATCATTATTTATTTTCCGCAACAGTGAATCAATGAAAAAAAATCATATAACACTGGGCTTAATGGAAATCCCTGTCTCTCTCCCCTTTGTACCTTTATTATAGGCCCTTTCCACCCATTTATTATTGGTACCATAGTAGTGGTATTATATATAGCTTTAAACCACCCAATCATAGTGCCAGGGATTTGGTAGTATTTAAAACTTCCACAGAAAAGAGTGGGACACCTGATTAAAGGCCTTTTTTTGGTCCAATGAAATCAGGTACCCATCTGTCTCCCCTAACTTCCCCAGTTCTACCAATTCTCTTATTAAACAAAATATGATTTTGCATAAACCTACCAGGAATTGCATACAAATGTGCAGGAAAAATTACTGTGCTAGCCACCGACATCAATCTTTTTGCTAAAATTTTAGTTAATAGTTTAAAATCCGAATTCAACAGACTTATCAGCCTCCAGTTATTTAAGTCCCTTTTGTCCCATTTTTTATAAATATACATTAAGACCCCATATTCATATATAGTGGCACCTCCTTTGTGAAGAGTAATTGATTAAATGTTTCTTTTATCTAAAAAATAAGATCCTTCCCCATTAGTTTTAGTAGCTCATTTGGCAGTCCATCCAGACCTGGAATTTTATTTTTTGCCAACGTTGAGAGTGCTTCCTTTATCTCCCAATCTTCCAAGGGTGCTACTAATTTTCCACTCAGTGCTGCATCAATCTGCAGTATTTCTACTCCTTCCAACAGTTCAGACAAATCTACCACACCCATTTCTAAGGGGGCATACATATTAGATGTGCATTTTATTATAAATTGTGCGACATCCCTCTGGGTCTTCCACTCCTTCCCTGAATCACCTCTCAGTACTGACATTTCTTTTGCTTTCACCTTCTTAATACAGTTTTCAAATGGGCAGACCACCTCTGCCTTGCCCGCTGCTCCAAACTGTTGTTGATGGTATATCATCCTTACCCTCCCCTCATGGTACTCTTTCATTTTTGTTTTACTACAGTAATTTGTACCATGAGATTCTGACCAGTCTCATAAGACATGGATAGCAAAGTCTGCAAGCACTTTCTGTCCTGCAAATATGCCAGATAATGTTTCTGACGTCTCTTCTTACTTGATTGCTTACACAGGTTCTGCATATCATGCTTAGTATCCTCCCACCATCTTACCGCTGAGTCAAACAAAATAAAAAATGATTTTCTTGCAAAAATAAAAGTTCTAATAGCATTTAGGATGCACAATTCTTCTACCAGAGAGGTATTCCACTCCAAAATCCTGGCCCTCTTCTAATCACCTCAGAGGACCCAATTTTAATTTTGACTATACTGTGGTCAGAAAATGCAGTGGGAATAACTTCTGCATTCATTATTGGAACCTTCTCTGGTAGAAAATTGTAATCAACCCTTGAAGCAAGGTGTCCCTTATGAAAAGTGAGCATGTCCTTACTAACCCCTGAAAAAAATGCATCCTGTAATTTTGCCTTTTTCATTATTTCTGAAAGAAGATTCGAGTCACAATATTGCTTTGAGGATTTATTAGTTTAAGGAACTCACATCTTGCAGCTTCCGTTTGTGGGGCATAGTGATTTATCAGCCTATACTGTGTCTTTCTTATCATCACATCCAATATTAAAATTCTTCCTAAAGCTACACCATATAATTTCAACACCTTAACCTCAGGCATTCTAAAAATAATTCCTAACCCAGCACATTGCTCTTGCCCCAGGGACCAAAATGATAGGCGATGATACCACTCTTTTGTAGCCTCTTCGACTTCTTTCAGGGTGTGGAGATGGGTGTCTTGCAAAAGAATAATCTGAACTGCAAACAAGCCAGACAAGAAAATACCATTTTCCTTTTGCCTACTCTGTTTATGCTCTTCACATTTATAGAATGAGCAGTGAAAGGTTCATACATTTTTATTTTGTTTTATATTAAGTACATCGTTTAAACTTCCCCTTTCTCCTCCCCTTCTTTATGTTTCATTTTCATTTTGCCTTCCTTTTCAAAGGACCTTTGGTCTCCCTGTTTCTCCATATCTCTTGTACTCTCTGGGATGGAAGAAGCCACTGAGGAGTCATCTGAATCTTTCTCAGAATCCGATTACAGTATGTCAAATTTATTCGCTAGACTCACTGCTTCTGTTTCATAACTGACCTTGTGGAAATTATTTTTTGGGGGTCTCAAACATCAAACTGTCCTCCTTCTCCTGTCTACCTAAGAAACCACAGCTGGTGTTGGGGGTATTCATTTGTACACCTTTCCATTTCAGGTATGACTTTCTTCACTGTTCCTCCTTCCCTCTTCCCTCAGAGCATCACTTACTAGCTTCAAGAAGCTATCTCCAGAATTCAGAATGTCTTGCTGAACTCCCTGTGCCATCCTACTAGAGATCTGGGGGGGGGGCACTGTGGATTGGGTCACAAATTCAAAAGGTCAGGCTCTAATTCCTTATCCATTACAGAAACTTGGCTCTTCCTCTTTCCTGTTCTATTGTTTTGCATTAAGGTGATTAATAACCTCTGCTCCTCTCCATCAGCTTGCTCCCCAATGTTATGCACTGCCAACTTGCAGTTCTGGAAGGTGTGGCCCATCTCATTGCATAAATTACATTTACACTCATTCAAACACTGTGCACTTACATGACCCAATTCTCCACATATCACACACCTTTGCCTGTCACAGATACTGCTTAGATGTTCCACTGACCCACACTTATAACACATTTAGGGCTGTGCTGGACAGAATTAAATCCCCCTATCCCTCCCCAAAAAGAAAGAGTTTGGTAAGTGAGCAACTCCCATATCAGATGCCCTTAATAGCACCTTCACCTTCCAGCCCCCTGTCCATATGTTTTCCGTATCCAGAATGGCCTATGGCTCTTCCATAACAGTGCACCTTTGCTTCAACCACACAGTCAGGTCACTTACACTGACACCCTCATTCTTAAAAAGTACCGTTATAGTTTTTTGTGCAGGTCAAGTAAGAGGGATCACTATAAATGGTGCCCACAATGCAGTTTCCTTCAGAGTACTGTACTTTGTCCAGAACCTTTCTTGCCCCAAAGACGTTTTGAGGCTCATGTCGAATGTTGTTTCACCTGAGATATGTATCAGGCATAAATTTTGTTTGCAACGAATTTCATGGAGTCCTTAATCAATGTCCTAGCAACAAACACTCTATCCAGGGTTCTGACATGCCCCCCCACATACATTAGCCTCACTGTGTTATGTCATTTAGCAGGATATATTGTGTTTTGAAAATGAAGAGTATGCCTTTGGTGCTGCTTTGTTTACTGTATTTAATAGTCCTGCATTTGAGATCCCCTAGGCCTTCAGTAGTCCTCCCTCCTTCTCTTGAATCATTAATTCTGCAGACACTGGCAATGTGGTCTTAAATAATAACTTTGGGTTCTGGGTTAATTTTAATTTGTCAGGTACTTCAATATTTATGTCTTTGTTAACAGTTTTATCTTATGTGCCTAAGTCAGAAAAGATGCTCACTGTATTTTGGGTTTTTATGGGTGTAGCTCCTGATACGCATTTACCCATACTTGCATTACATTCTCAGCCAGCATCCAGTAATGCTCTATCTACCGACCACTCCTTCTCCAATCTGTTCATGATAGTTTTCTTGCCACTTCAGTCCAATTGCTGTAAACCCTCTTGTGCAAAACCTGCTTCTCTTCCAGATATCTTGCTGTTTTTTGATGCTGTTCCACAATTTTGTGTGCTGTCTGCATTTTCTGCCTCCTCCACTTTGGTGGCCCAGTTGCTCGGTCTACTCTTTGAAGTGGATGCGTCACTGCCCCACCTCTGGGCCTTTTTGATAGGATTTCCCTTTCTGTTAGATTGGAGATCTAAGAGCTTCTCCTCCAGCTGTGGTCTCTGAAATAAAAGGCTGCAATACTTTTCTCAATTCGCACATCATTTCCTGACTCTGAGTTCTGTAGGGTATCCTCTGAAATAGCATAGTCAGCTTCCACATCACTCACATCTGAGGTTTGAATCTCACTTACATCAGGTACTTCCTTTGATTTAAAGGAATATTCTTTAGCAGATCAGCAGCATGTTCTTGATTCGGTCCTTCAGTGGTAACTTCCACCATCTCCATTTCCACAACACTTTCTTCTAGTAACAAATGGGGCCTCTGGACTCTCCCATTTCCATTTCCACCTCCTCCCTTCAATACTCCTGGTCAGCCATCTTGGTCTCACAGACAAAGAGATCCCATCAGCTCACAGGAAGCAAGGACCCCGGTAGGAAGAGTAGGGGAATTTTCCCAGTGTCCTGGCCAAATTTCCCCCATTCACTGGAAATACCACTAACAGCTTAATCTGGTTCATGATCAGTTGGCACTCATCTGTGTGTGGGGGTCAAGGAGGGAAGGGAGGGCAGCTGCAAGTGGGGTGCTAGTTGCACACTGAGCAGACTTGATAGACCATGTGGCCTGTTTCTGGTGGCAAGTATGGCAAGTGATCAACAGTGCCAATACTGAAGAGAGACTGAGAAGAACCAGAACTGAATGCTCTCCTCATCTCTAGCCCTAAGCAGGTCATTATGTACTCTAACCAGTGCCATGTCTGGCCCTGAAACCCAATTGGAATGGCCCATAGATGTTAAAGGATACAGGGTGATCCTCGAGCTGTAGCACCACAAGCTTCTCTACAAAGTAGGTTGGAGATAGAATGGTAATTCACCAGGACATTTGGGTTGAGAAATGATTTCTTCAAAATGGGTCTCACTAGGGCTTCTTTCAAAGCCATTGGAAAGACACCTTCTGACATTGAGCACTGGGCAATCCTAGTGAACACTGGGCCAACAGCCTTGACACATCTATCCAGATACATGTCAGGGCTGGGTCCAGTTCACAATATGTGTGCTTTAGCTCGGAGATCACCCTAATGACCTGTGCCACCTCTGCTGGTTTAAACTCATCCCAAACAGCTGGAGTGCTTCTGCTCCTCTCAGCTCAGCTACTGTGAGACAAAACTTGCCTTACTGATGGAATTCCAGTGTGGATAGAGGCCACCCTGTCAGAAAAGAACAGAACAAACTCATCACATACAATGCATGAAAAGCTTTTGGCTGCACACGGACAGGGTGGAGTAGCCTGTCTACAGTCTGAAAAGCTGAGCTGGTCTGTTTATTCCTGCCACACTTTCCCTGGACAGGAATTCTGCCCTCTTTTTAATAGCCCCGGTACTCATCGTAATGAGTATGCAAGGTCCATTTGTCCTCACCCTCCCAGGTCTCCCACCACCAATGCTCCAGCTTCTGACTCCTGATCTTCATCACCTTGAGATCCCTATAAAACCAATGAGATCTCAAGTGAGAAGATCTGGGTTGTATACGGACTGGAGCAATGGTGTTTAGTGCTTCAGATACCACCCTGTAATAGGTAGTCACTGCCTTGTCAATACTACCTGCACATGTGGAGTCCACTGTAGATAGATCAGTCACCAACAGTCTCTCTGGGAACAGCCTCCTTAAAGAGCGATAACTGACCATCTCAACAGGGGGGACTTCAAGGAGGGCCCCAAAACTAGGTCAGTCTTGAGGAAGTCAACCTTGAGATCCAGCCAGAACACCAGGTTGAGTGTGTGGCCACGGAGGTGGGCCACAGAAGTAACTACTTGTGTTAGGCTCAGCAAAGACATCAGCTAGAGGAGGTCATAACCAAATTGTGAGAATTTGTCATCGACTCAGGCATTAAAGTCCCCCATGCCTATAGAAACAGAAACATAGAAAATGGTGGCAGGAAAAGACCACTGATCCATCCAGCCTGCTCATAAAACCCTAACAACCCCAGGACCTAATGATGCAGGATTCTAATTAGAGGCGGGTGAATCAGTTTGGCAAAAATCTGAACTGACCCAAACAAGTAGAAGTGTTTGGAAATGAACAGCTTCCAAAAACCTTTGGCTGTTTGGATCAGTTTGGGTAGCTCCATATTGCTAATTGGGTGTAGAAGCATGAGAGCACAGGAGGGACCAGAGACAAGACCTCTGGTTCCTCATGAAACAGTGAGCTGTCCATCTTCCTAAGGTGGCACCTGATTGGGTTTGTTCTGTAGCAGTCCATGTGGTCCACCTTTATGAGCTCGTGCAGAGCAACACAGAATGGAGAAGGAGCAGCAGCATTTACTGGCTGCTCCATTGTGATGAATGTTCCATAATAGTTTAAACACTACAATTTGCTTGTTGCTTTGTTTGTCTGGCTGAGCACTGCAAGAAATTCAACCAGGCCACATGAGAACATCATCAGCAGTCTCTGAAAGCCCACATTTTGAAAAAGAAAATGCCTTCTATGGAAAAGGAGTTGAATAAACTCAGAAGCTCTTCTTCCTTTCCAGAGGGACATAATAATAAGAAGAAGGACAAGAAAGGTCCTTATCTAAGCCATGGACTCCATTGGGCGTCGTGACCCTGAAGGTAACTTTCCTTCTGGGGAAACAATATTCATCCATGGCCATTTTGGTGGTCACCAAACAGCCATCACCCCCCCCAAATCAGGCTCAGGCTTGGGCCCAACGGGAACCTCTGGGGAAAAGGAGGTGCCCACTTCCACTCAGTTTCTCAAGATCAAGAGGCCTAGTGGCTCAAGTGAGACATGTAAGTCTGGACCAGGCTGCTAAGTCACCCGCTGGCTTCTCCAGTGACCACACAGCCCTGGATCCTCCATCAGGACTGATGACAAGCCTGACATCAAGGAACCAGACCAGCAGCTGGTAGCTCCACAGCTGACACTGGAGTATACTCTGGCTTCTCCCCTCCTCCTTTCAAGGAGATTCCTCCAGCTTCTCCAGGTTCCGGGATTCCAGAGGAGGGAGAGGGCCTGCCATAGGGTCTGTTCCTCTCCCAGTGATGGAGCCCCTATAGCCCAGGACATTGCTGGATCTCATGAAGGCTGTGCCAGTTACCCCAGGCCCTTTGGCCCCCAAGGGGCCACTGTCTGGTCCAATGCCTAACCCAGCTTCTACCCCCTCCTCCAGACCCTCCATCAGGGCCCTCAGCTCCCCCATAAGAAATTATTCCAGAGCATTTGGCCCTGCCATTAGGCCCAACACCCGAGCTTTCAGCACCTCCATCTGGGCCGATGCCTGGCCCATTGGGCAACCCTCCGGGTTTCCCACATTGGGCTTTCCGATGTTGCATTACCCCATGCCGGGGTATCCCACGCTGCACTACCCAGTACTGGGATATTCTTCACCAGGGTACCTGACACCAGGATTTACATCTCAGGGATTTAACTATCCCTACTATCCAGGCTATCCAGGTTTCGAACATTCAAACCTGCCTCCCCTGTCTCCATTACCTCCACCTCAGCCACCAAGTGGACCTCCAGGCAATGCTTGGTTCATGGTGGAACAAAGCAAAATCACAGCTCACATCAGAGCTAGAAAAGTAGCAGCAGCCATCGGCCCTGACACCAGCTCCAAGGCCTCCATCGCCAAGACAACTGCTGATATCTGGCCATAGGCCTCCGACATCTGGTAGGGTAGTAGACCAACCACCACCTTTCATGGGGGCCACTGAGTTTGCCAGGCCTTCTAATCTGTCAAGGCCAGTGGAAATCCAACTACCAAGACTCAGCTCTCCCAACGACAGCCGATCATCGTACACTGAGAGTGACTCGGCTAACTCCGGCTCTGACTGTGAGTCTCCATCATCAGAAGAACCCAAACCAAAGGAGTCACCTGAATCTCTGCTTGAGTATCCTTCCTTCAAGGATCTCCTAAGAAAGATCCAGGCAGCTTATGACCGGCATACAGAAGCCCAGGATCTGCAAAATCAGAGACTGGTGGAACATTTGGAATTATCAGATCTGTCACCCACCCTCATTCCACCTTGGACAGGGCCACATGAGGATTTGGCTATTACCATTTTGAAGCAACCAGTCTCACTGGCACCTGTGGCCAGGAAGGCAGACTGAATTTACCAAACTCCTGAAGAAAGAGACCACCTGAGCATCCATCCCAAGGTTGACTCAGTGGTCATCAGTGCAGCCCATGATGGGTCAGTAAAACCAAAGCACCTTAGCACTTCCCCTCCAGATAAGGAGTCTAAGGTCATTGAACAATATGGGAAGAAGGGTTACTCCTTTTCCACTTTGGCCATCAGAGCACTTAATTACTGTATGCGACTCAAGTGGTGGTCTATCAAAAGTCCATTTTTGGACAACTGGAGTCCAAGATTGACTCTCTTCAGGACTCGCAGCTCAAGAAGAAAATGGCAGGCATGGTCAGGTTGGAAAGATCTGCCAGCAGACACACCTTGCAGGTCACCTATGATGCGGTGGACGCCTCAGCTAGAGGCATAGCTACTGCCATTAGCTTGCAAAGGCATGCATGGCTCAGGATTTCTGGCCTAGCACCTGAAGTTCAGACAGGCTATCCAAGATGCACCGTTTAGGGTCCAGTCTTGTTTGGAGGGATGTAAAAGATATTACAGACTTACAGGACAAGGACATGGCTTTGCGCTTTGTCCAGTACATGTACAAACCCCTCAGAAACAAAAGCAGCAGCCATTTCCATGACAGCAACACCATCAACAAAGACAGCCTCAAAACCAACGTCAGAACAAATGTCAGACCCCTTGGTAGGCACGCCCCCGGCCAAGTCACATAGAGCCTTAGGTACCACAGCCTCCACCCTCCCCATGGCCCCTTGACTCACTGGACTTCATCCTTCCCCTGGAGCAAGTCCCAGAGGAACCAGTAGGAGGAAGGTTTTCAAAACACCTACTGGAATGGGAGACAGTAACACCAGACTCATGGGTACTCCAGCTGGTGACTCAAGGCCACACCATAGAGTTCACAGAGAGACCTCCTACAAACCCTTTAGGTCACTCATTTTACCCTCAAAACCACATTCCACTGGTGAAAGAGGAAGTAAGCTCGCTGCTAACAAAGGCAGCAATACAGCCTGTCCCCAAAAATCAACAGGGGAAAGGGTTCTACTTACACTTCTTCCTGGTTCCCAAGAAGGCATGCAATCTCAGACCAATTCTTGACCTGAGTTCTCTGAACCTCTTTGAAGAATACAAAAGGTTCAGGATGCTGTCACTACTGAGCTTGATTCCTCTCTTACAGCAGGATCATTGTCTCTGTGCACTGGATATGCAGGATGCCTACTGGCACATCCCTATTTTTCTGCCACGATGCAAATATCTCAGATTCTGTTTTCAGGGAAAGCATTTTCAGTTCAAAGCTCTCCCCTTTGGCCTTTTGTTGGCACCCAGAGTGTTCATGAAATGCCTAGCAGTGGTTGCAGGGGCGCTGAAGCAGAAGAGGGATTCAGGTGCTCCTGTACCTCGATGACTGACTCCTTTCAGCTTCATCAAGGGACAGTTTGGCCAAGGCATTGGCCACCACCCTGGATATTTTTCACCAAGTGGGAATTATGGTCAACCATACCAAGTTCCACATCTATCTATCCAACAGCTCCAGTTTATTGGAGCAGTACTGGATACTGTCCAGGGCAGAACTTTCCTGCCAATAGACACGATGGAAATGCTGCAGAAACAGGCACATGCCATGGCCTTAAGGAGAAGGACATTGCCAAGGTCAGCCCTGCACCTTCTTAGCCTCATGGCTGCAGCAATCCCTATGGTTCTCCTAGCAGGCACCATATGAGAGTCACAGAGTGGGCTCTCAGGGAACAATGAGACCAGAGATCAGACAATCTGAACCATGAGATCCTGGTCTCAGACCCAGTTGCTCAGGACCTATTGTGGTGGTAGGACCAAGACAACCTCATTCAAGGGTCCCATTCTGTGCAGACATTCTCTCCCAGACCCTGATGATGGATGCCTTCAGTTGGGTTGGGGAGCACACTTGGGTGTTCACAGGACTCAGGGCTCGTGGTCCAGCATCTCTCTCTCTCTCTCCACATCAATGTATTGGAGATGAGGGTGGTGCTGAATGCTCTATGGGTTTTTCAACACCTCATTCTGCTGGGACAGCTCATGATCCAGACCAATAACATGTGACTGGTCTGGTACATGAACAAACAGGGTGGAACATGCTTGTACCTCCTCTGTCACGAAGTGATGAGAATGTGGTACTTGGCAGTCAGTCACAACTTTTACTTGCCAGCAGTATACATCCCAGGCATTCAAAACATCCTGGACAGATGCTTCAGTTGCACTCAAGCCAGAGCCCACTAGTGGGAACTGAGACAGTCAGTGGTAGACAACATTTTCCAGAAATGGGGAAGACCAAATCTAGATCTATTCGCCTCCCCATCCAAAGCAAAACTACCAGCTTTCTGCTCACTTGCTCCAGGGCATGGTGTTTTCTGGTGAGATGTGCTATCGCTGTGCTGGAAGGAGGGGATCATGTATGCCTTCCCTCCACTTTCACTGATGCAGAGAGTTCTTCTGAAGCTTCAGGCAGAAGATACACAAATGATCCTGATCACTTCCTTCTGGCCGAAACAAATTTGTTTCTCTCTCCTTCAACAACTGTCAGTGGATCTGCCAGTCTCACTACCAGTTTGTCAAGATCTCTTGACTCAAGAACAGGGAACCCTGGTCCATTCAGACCTCTGGCCCCTTCACCTACACGCATGGCACCTACTGATATGGCTACCACCTGTTTTGGGGTCTCCCTGAGGGTGGCACAAATTCTAGTGGAGGCCAGGAATCCATTCTCTAAAGCAACATAAGCTATGAAATGGAAGAGATTCTCCATATGGGCTACATCAGAGGAGTTGGAACCCTTCTTCTGCCTGGTTCCTCAGGTCCTAGATTACCTTCTGAAACCCTATGACCTGGGACTTACCTACTCGACCCTATAGGTCCATTTATCTCCCATTTCTGCCTACCACATCCCTTTGAGTGGCAAAACTGTGGCACAGCTGGAAGTATCAAAGACTTTCTTGAAGGGATCCTTCATTTAAAACTCCCAATAAAGAGCCCAGCCCTCCTTGGGATCTAAATTTCATTTTGGAAAAGCTCACGCTGCCCCATTCTAACCAACATTGAGCTATGACATGCACTTCTGTAGTCCCCAGAGTCCCGGTGCCCTCAAAATGGGCATCCAGGTGCTTTGGGGCTGGCTAGTAGGGTAAGTCCCTGAGTTTAGAGTAGGTATCCTCTCAAACGTAAAGCCCCAGATGGGCTCTATTAAAAAAAGTTCCTCTGCTTGTTTTCCCCTGCCTGCAGCATGCCAGAACACCTCCCCATGTTACCTTGCACTGCGTCACCTGCTCTTGTGGGCCCAGCCATGAGGGCATGCAAGCAGGGATGGGCTGAAAAATTTGACCAGAATCCTCAGCTCTTTGAATGGCAATACTCATTCAGTTCATGATTGAGGGCAGGAAGAAGAGCATCAGCAAGTGTGAGGGAGGCCTGTCCAGTTGGGGTCAGCAAAGGGAGGGACTAACCTGATGTCCTGGGGTCCCTCCGGTGTCCTGGCCAGTCCATCAGAGATCACCTCTCTCTCTGGTGGCAGCAGTAGCACTGGATCCCAGTGCCTCATCCTTTGTGAGTGCCATTGGGAAGGGCAGTGGCAGCAGTATTAGGCCATCCTCCAGTCCCATGGCATACATGGGAGTTCTGTCAGGAGGGACAGCAGGTTCAGTCTGTCCTCCATCCAACAGTCCAGAAGTGGGAGGTGTTCTGGGAGGGAGGTGGCAGCAGCAGTAGGCCGACCTGCCAGCTCCAGTTCTTAGTCCAGTAGTCCCTGGAGGTCCATCGGGAGGGGTAGTGAGCCAGACCAGCCCTCTATCAGCAGCAGTGAGAGGTTCATTGGGAGGGGTGGTGAAGGCAGAAACAGACCAGCCCCTCCAGCACCCTATTCAGTGGAGGCCTGTGGAGGAGGTGGGTCCAGACCCCCATACAGCCAGCAGCAATCCCAGTCCATGAGAGATATGAAGGGGGGCAGGTTGGTGGCAGCAGCACCACGTTTGGGTGCTGGCTTGAAGAAAACAAATAATTATTAAAAAAAATATTGGGTGCTCAGGTGCCAGAAGTGACTGTGGGGCAAGGCAAGGCCACGTTAACAGGACCACCCATGGGGTGGGTCAAAAAGGCCAAGGAGCAGGAAATGAGGGCAGGCAAGACCCCAGCAAAGACTACCCATGGGGTGGAGCTGAGAGAGCCCCTTGACAGTGTGAAGGGGCTGGAATGATGTAAACATGATTGACTACCTGTACAGTGGTCATAAAGGGGTCAATGACAGACTCCCCAGAGTTAAGGAGCAGTGACAGGCCCCTCCAGTCTAAAGGGGCAGGAACTGTATAGCGACTCAATGGATATTTATTACTGCTTACAAAAGTGGTTAAAGGGGCAGGATAAATGCAAGGCTCTGTTGAACAAGGAAGTGTTAGTAAAGAATGTATACCTTAGTGTGGATTAATGCCTGACATCTGAATTCAAGTGGCCTGCATCAAAGGCTGACAAATGAGGAAAGGATCACAGATCTCCAGGTAGAAAGTCACCTGGGGACCACTGACCATCACACGGTATGGTTCAGTTTGGCCACTAGAACTAAATCATTCCATTCCAAGGAAAGATATGGGACTTCAGAGGAGCTGACTTTGATAAGATGGTCAGCAGAGTTAAGCTACCCTTCAAGAAGAAATACAGGTGTGGGGGTACAGGCAAAGTGGGCAAGCATTAATACTTGAAGCAACATCCCATTGTGTTAGAGAGAAAGCAAGAGCAAAAGAAGAAGGAAACCACTTTGGTTCTCAAAAACAGTAACAGAAAAGGACAGAGCCAAAAAGCTGGCCTTCAGGAAATAGAAGGAATTCAGTGGGACAAAGATAGGAGGCATACCAAACTTCCTAAGGGAAGCATGGAAGGCAGTGAACGAGGCAAAGGCCCAAACTGAGGAAACACTAGCACAAACAGTAAAAGAAGAGGACAAGACTTTCTATAGATACATTAGTGAAAGGAGAAAGTCCACAAGGAGTATTACTAAGATCAAGAGGGGCTAGGGTGAAGTGTGAGGAGGAGGCCAAAGAAAAGCATCTATCCTAAATAGATACGTCTGCTCTGTATTTACTGAGGAGAAGGTAAGGCAGGACCCACAGCTCAGCACCATGGACATGGGGGAGGGAAGATGTGCACTAGTCCCTTCACAAATAAAGGGTCCTATAAGAGCTCACTATAGTTCAGGGTGGACAAGGCAATGGGACCTGATGGTATACATCCCAGGGTACAAAAGGAACTAAGGGTGGAACTACGAGCCATTATCAGAACTGTTTAGTGAGTTTTGAGCACAGGAGAGGTCCCAGAAGACTGGAGAATGGCTCATGTGATCCCACTCCACAAGAGTGGTAGCAGGGAGGAGGCAGGGAACTACAGACCAATCAGTCTTACCAGAGTAGTGGGCAAGATTATGGAGGTACTACTTAAGGAAAGGATAGTGCAACACCTGGAATCCATAGGAGCACAGGATCCAAGACAGCATGGGTTTACAACAGGAAGGTCCTGTCAAACTAATCTCACAGATTTCTTTGACTAGGTAACCAGAGTGGTGGACCAAGGGAGCAGTTGATATCACCTACCTTGACTTCAGCAAAGCTTTCAATACTGTTCCACATAGAAGATTGATTAATAAGCTGAGTAGGCTTGGGATGGGTCAGACGTTGGTCAGCTGAGTAACAAACTGGTTGACAGGCTGAAAACAGAGGTGGTGGTAAACAGTATACAGTCAGAAGAGATGCAAGTCACAAGTGGGGTACCTCAGGGATCAGTCCTGGGCCAGTCCTCTTCAATATCTTCATCAGTGACATTGAAATGGACTGAAGGGTAAGGTTTGTCTGTTTGCAGATGACACCAAGATCTGCAACAGAGTAGATGATCCAGATGGGGTGGGCAGAATGAGAAGAGATCTGGATAAACTGGCAAAATGGTCGGAAGAGTGGCAAATGGGGTTTAACGCAAAGAAGTGCAAGATCATGCACATAGGGAAGAGAAACCCTGAAGCCACCTGTAGATTGGGAGGGGAGTTGCTGGCAATCACACAGGAAGAAAGAGACTTGGGCATCTTCATCACAGATGACCTAAAATCATCCAAGCAGAGCACTAAAGCAGTAGATAAGGATAGAGGGATGTTGGGCTGTATTATTAGGGTATCGCAAGTCGCTAGAGGAGGTCATAATCCCTCTTTACAAGACACTGGTTAGGCCCCATCTGGAGTACTGCATGCAGTACTGAGATTGCACATGCACAAGGACATTAACAAAATGGAGGCAGTCCAGAGAAAGACAACCAAATGGTCCAGGGACTGCATCAGAAAACACATGAGGACAGATTAAAGGAGCTCAATATGTATACCCTAGAAGGAAAGGAGGGAGAGGTGATATGATCGAAACATTCAAGCGATCTTAAGGGCATTAACAAGGTGAAAGAGTCTAACATGTTTCAATATAAGAACAAGCATTTGTCAATACAAATGTTGGCATTGTAGCATTGGCATTAGTGGTAGTGCAGGAGTTAGAGATGCATAATAGGAATGGCAGTGAAGTATTGAACTGATGCCAACCAACCCCTACGCTGCAGAGACTGACAGGCATTGAGGTGTCCCTTTGGGTGTTGGCCATAGTGCTCATGCCATTTCACCTCTCCTTATCCTGCAGACAATGACAAGTGTTGTGGTGTGCATTGGGGTCTTCGGGTTTTATGCTCACCTCATTCCATAAGGAAATACACTGAGATGAGTGCAGTATAGGACAGTGGGGTGAACTTTGGAGCCAAAGCATCCAAGGCACATATTGATGATTGTCACTAGCTGACAGGGTGGGGGTGGGGTGGAATGGCATGAGCATTAGGTTCGACAATCCCAGTCACCCTGACACCTGTCAGATCTCTCTACAGGGTAGGGCATTACGGTTGGAAACCCTAACGCCTGAGAGCATTTTCACTCCAATATTTCAACATGGACTTTGTGACCCTACCTCATGAACTGTGGCACTATCAGTTCATTGGCGAAGGTGATTTTTGCACAGTGACTGTGCCATTTTAGCTACTAGGTATGAAAACACATTTTGCACAGGATGTGAAAATGACAGCTGTACTTTCATGAGGGAGTACAAAAATAACAATGTTGAAAATCTGGAGTGAAAATATGAAAATTAGTGAAGTCATGGCGTGCATCGAAACTGGCAACACGCACACCTGTAATGCAATTATTTGGGGATTTTTAACCAAATTTTCAGCATAGGCATTTTGGGACCTCTGCTCATAAACAGTGGCACTGCAATTTTGTTAATCTGTCCCAAAGTTGATTCCCACAGTGACTGACCATTGTATGCCAGATGTGTGAAAACACAGTTTGGTCAGATGTGAAACATGACAGCTGTACAGTTCATAAGGAGGTATAAAAATGCCAGTGTTGAAAATGTGGCATTTAAAATATAGCAAATTTGGAAGTTACAAGGTGTGTGGAAAATATGCAATGCACATGCGAACACTGCCATTTATGGGCGTTGACACCAAATTGTCAACATAGGCATTTAGCACCTCTGCTCATGTACAGTGTCACTGTTACTTCACCAAAGTGTCCCAGAAGTGATTTCACATAGCTGACCACTATTCTGCGCCGGAAGTCAAAACACATTTGGGCAGGATATGTGAAATGATGGCTGTACTGTTCATCAAAGGGTGTGGAAAAATGTCAATGGTGAAAATCAGAGTAAGAAAATATCACAAATGCAGCCAGGTAAAAGCGTGCATGCAATCTGCCAGCATGCGCTAAGTAACACAGTCATTTGTAGATATCATCAGCAAATTTTCAACATAGGCATTTAGGACCTTTGCTCATGAACTGTATCCACTGTCATTTTCATAATCTGGCCCAAACACTGATTTCCAGTGACTGTGCTATTGATAGCCAAAAGTGCAGAAAAACATTTCCGAACTGGATGTGGAAAATGACAGCTGTACTGTTCACAAGGTGTACAAAAATGACAAAGCTGAAAATCCAGTGTTAAAATATTGCAAATGCACAAAGTTATGAGCCTGCGTAGCAACTGCGCAAGGCACGCTCGTAAAACAGGCATTTGTTGGATTTTTTCCGCCAAATTTGGAACATAGGCTTTTTGAGAGGCTACCTCATGAACACTGGCACTGTCATTTTGTTAATGGGTCCCAAAAGGTGATTTCATACAGTGACTGTGAAATCACCTTTCGAGGCCGATTAACGACATGACAGTGATAGAATGTTGAAAATTTGGTGCCAAATTCCAACAAATGCCGAGATATGCAGCTAAGTTGAAAAATCCTATTCATTCCATTATACAGCTTACCGGCATTTCCTCAGTTCACGGTCGGCTTTGAAGAGTGCAGATGTGTTCCGGTCCACGAAGATCATCGTGTGGACTCTGGAGGTAGTATGGGATGAGGGTGTGTGGAGAGGCAGGGTGTGCAGGGTGGGTGCTGGTGGGGGCAGGAGACTATGAAGGACCTTTTTGTTACAGGAAGAAAAAATTACATCACGGGACAGTTTTTTTCAGGAACTTGGCACACTGGGTGGGCTCCAAGTGTGCCACCTAACTGTTTTGGGGGGTTGCTGCAGCCGATGGGATTGGGCACCCTCGTCAGCAGACAATGGAGGGGTGAATTTATGCCGACAGGATTGGGCACCCCTCTAGCAACCAAATGACAGCCGGGGGAGGCAAGAGCCAAGGGGATTGGGCACCCCTCGGCATATAAGAAATGCAGGGGCTGATTTATGCTGATGGGGCGGGCTCCTCATCAGCGCACAATGAAAGTGGGGCAAGAACTGAGGGGTTGGGCACCCCCCTTGCATATAGGAAATGGGGGGTTGTTGTATGCCGATGGGGAGTGGGCTCCCCCATCGGCAAATTTGTAGGCAGCCACAGAAAGCCGGGGTTAGGGGATTGGGCACCCCCGAAGTCGGCTGTTGGGCGGACACCCACCATGCTGCTAATTTGGCAGCATGCAGGAAGGGTCTGTTGCATCTGACGAGCTTTGCTCGGATTGCAGTGGACCTTTCCTTAGATGTGCTCACCACATTAGCATGCATGGTGTGGTGCCGGCATGCAGGCTGATTTGGGAATGAGGGACGCACCTACTGATGTGTGCCCTGCATTCGCCCAACAGCAGCCATGTCTCCAAATCTGCACTCTCCCAAGATGTTGACTTGCGCGCAAGTGTGGCAAGCCAATATAAAAAATAGCAGGACAAGAGGGCACAGCATGAGATTAGAGGGAGGTCGATTAAGGGGAATGTGAGGAAGTTCTTTTTCACAGAAAGGGTGGTGAATGCATGGAACAGCCTACTTCAGGAAGTGGTGGATATGAATACAGTGCAGGGCTTCAAACATGCATGGGACAGGCATAAGGGAGCAGTAAAAATGTGTATGAATAGATAGGCCATTGACAGAGTACGGGTCTATGGCACATTCATAAGGCAGAAAAAAATGGGCAGACTGGATGAGCCTTGCAGTCCTTATCTGCTATCAGCTTCGATGTTTCTAAGGCCAGGTTTAAAAGAGCAACACAGTCTCAAAAGTAAACTGCTTGTAAATACATGTACACAATTGTTTTATTGCAATGCTTTTGGGCCCCTGTGATGACATTGTCCCTATACCAGTATCTGTGTGCCAGATGAAGATGGCCACAAAGTGACAGTGCCCCTGCAATTTTATGTAATCTGATAACCTGAATTGTTTTATCTGTCTATAAAGTGTCCTAGTAGCAATGTTTTCTAGAAATAAAGATACAGACACAGGGTTTTAACAGAAATGTTTATTGTGCCACCACCCTTCAGCCCATGTGTGATCCCAGGTGCCCTGACCTTGTTTTCCCTGACCAGCTGTCATGTCATTGTTTGTTCTTGTGTCTCAGCAGTCCACATAGGGGCTGTGGCTGGGTGACCTGACCTTGTGTCCCAGCAGTCCACGTAGGGGCTGTGGCTAGGTACAGTTGGCAGAATTTTTCCTGGGTGGGGGTGGGGTGTTATTTCTAGTGGTCTATGGAGACCTTTGTGCCAATGACCCACACCACCTTGGAATAGTCCTGGCCTGTATCCTGTTCTGTGTTTTCCCCTGTCCCAGCCAGCTGGTTCCCCGTCTTGCTATTTCCACTTCCCTGTTTGGACATGCAAGGGTGGCCGGCTTAGAATGTTTACAGCTGATTTGTTTAGTAGGGTACACTATAATTCAGTAATGTATAGATATCTTGTCTTTTAGAATTTTGAATTTAGTAATGTTCTAGTCCTTCATTGTTTTGGAGTGTAGATATTTAGTGTAAAGTTATTGTCTAGTCATGTTTAATAAACTTTTACATTGTTCTTTGCATTTGAGTCAGCTTCACCACTCTCCTTGTGTCCCATTTGGTAGCAATTGAACTTGGGCCCCTTCCCAAAATGTCCTTGCACCTAGCTGGACCAGGTATCACAAAAAAATCCACCTCTTGGTGGTTGGAGTAATTTATTACATGTGTTTTCCCTCCAACCTGTAGCTGGGTGGACTGGTGCCCTGATCTGACCAGGCCATTTTGACAGTGGTCAGCTTCAATGGCAATACCCTCGGCCATTAAACTTCCTTTCTTGGAAACACTCTTTGTAGTTGTTACTTTAGCTCGAAGGATTTCGAGCTTCAGGCTCTGATGTGTAAGGAGCTTTATTTGATTTTTTCACAGAGGCTTTGCATACAAATCCTGCATTTTGCTAAATGTGGTCTCAGAGTCCACCTTGAACCAGTCACTTGAATTGTCAGTTTATTACCCTGAGCATTCAAATCGGGTGAAGCAGTTCTGCACACACTGGATGTACATAGAATTCTTCATTATTACATGAACAGGATGAAGCCAGTCCGTAAAACTGACCAGTTGTTTGTTTCCTTCACACCCAAAAGAGAGGGTGCTGCAGTTTCAAAACAGTGTTTGTCCAAGTGGTTGGCAAACTGCGTCACCTTTTGTTATCAGAATAGTAACAATTTAACTCCTTCCGGGGAAGGTTAAGGGTCATTCATCCAGAGACATGGCTGCTTCTACTATTTGTTTCAGGAACGTCTCCACCACAGATATCTGTGCGGCTGCCACTTGGAGTTCTGTCCACACCTTCAGTAAACACTACAGTTTGACATTGCTTCTAGGCGCAGAGCAGGCTTTGGCCTAGCTGTTCTTCAGGAACTCTTGTCATAAGATCCCTGTTTGCAGCAGACTTGTTCCCACTTCCCATGCTTCAGACTTGTCTGACTTTCACTGCTTAGGACTCAGTCCTACATGTTAGTACCTACTGCAAGAGCCCTTTGAAGTAAGAGAGTAGTTATGTAAGAAGTTACCATAACAGTAGATCTTTGACAGAGGCTCTTGCAGTAGGTACTGCTTTCTACCACCTCTCCCAGGTTTATTCTATTCTTTCTCCTGTCATAGCTTTTTAGCTCCAGGAACCTGCTCCATCTCCTGTCCACCATTCTAGATCTCCAGTGGGGAGAACTGGTGGGCGGGCATGGCGACTGTTCTATATAGCCCACACTGACATCAGTCACCTGGCGTGGGGGGCAGTCCCACAGGCACTGCTAGCTAAAAGTTTTCTGTGTGGTGATGGTGCCTGCTGGCTTCAGTCCTACGTGTTAGTAACTACTGCAAGACCTCTGTCGAAGATCTACTGTTATGGTAAGTTCTTACATACAGTAACTGTACTTTTCCATGTGGTCTCTGTGGGATCCAAGTCATAGTAGGGGTACACCTAGGAAGCTGACTTTGACCAGAACATTCCTCTTCTAAATTTCACCTTGGTCTTGTTCCTATCTGATTGACCAGGATTCACAAAACATGGCAGGTAGTAAGGTAGTAAGATAAACATCACGGTACAGAGCTTGACAGAGGGCAGAGACAGGGGTACTGTAAATGGTAAATGGAAAAATAGACAAAGAGCAATAAGGGCAGGGATGAGGGAAAAGGATGAAGCCAATATTAAATGGAAGCAATGAGCACCAATGCCTATAGTCTGGGAAACAAGCTTTCTGAACTAGTAGCCCTGATGGAAGAGAAACACTTGGATATTGTGGCAGTCACGGAAACATGGTATATGGAGAACCATGGCTGGGATGTCAACATACCAGTTTACACAATCTACAGAAGGGACAGGGAGGGTAAAAGAGGAGGTGGAGCGGTGCTCTACATAAGGAAGGATCAAAGCTACAGAACTGAAAGGTAAAGGGGAGGACAAGAGGCACTGTGGGTCACCTTGGAGACAGGGAATGGGATCACAGTCCACACAGGGTTGTATACAGACCCCCATCTCAAGGGCAGGAAATGGACAAGAAAATGATAGAAGACATTCTCAAAATGGCTGAAAAAGGGAGATATTGTTGATGGGAGACATGAATATGCCAGATGTTAACTGGGACATGTACTGCAGCAACATCCAAAACAGGGTCATTCTTGATGCCCTACGGAGGATGCCTTAGACAGCTGGTGTTGGAACCCGCTCGGAGAGAGCAATATTAGACCTGGTACTCTCAAATGGAGAGAGGATCACAGATTTACAAGTCAGTAGCCATCTAGGAACAAGCGGCCACTGCACAGTGTGATTCACAATAAGCACAATCATTGAGACAAGTCATACAAAAACAAGGATATTGGACTTTGGCAAAAATGGGTGAATATCTAAGGAATGCACTAGCAAATGGCCAGAAAGGAGGGGTGGAAGAACAATGGAGAAAAATTAAAACTGCCATCATGGAGGCAACAAGCCTTTGTGTGAAACAAATAAAGAAAACAAAGTGGAGTAAGAAATCACTATGGTTCTCAAAAAGGTGACAGGGAAGGTTAGGGAGAAAAATGCAGTATTCAAAAGTATAAGGAATCACAGAAGGAGCATGAAAGGGTACTGTATCAGTTAAAGCAGAAAGAAGTGGGAAGGCAGTCAGAATAGCAAAGGCCCAAACTGAAGGAAAAGATAACCAACTCAAATTAAGAAGGGATAAAACCTTTTATAGGTATATTAGGAGCATATAGAAAGTTAAGGAGGATAGTGAAGATTAATAAAGGAGAGGAGATGGGCAGAGGAGACAGTGAAAAGGCAGAGATACTGAATGAATACTTTTGCTCAGTAGTCACAAAAGAAGAGGAGGAGTTATCTAAACCAAACAATAGAAGCACTCTGGGTAGGGGGTGACGCAGAATCCATTTATTGAAGAAAAGAGTCCTGAAATAACTCCTAAAACTCAATGTGGACAAAGCAATGGGGCCTGATGGGATTTACCCCAGAATCCTAAAAAGAACTAAGGGGTATCTAGTGACACCACTGACCACCCTTTTAACAAATCATGGAGGATGGGTGGTACCTGAGGACTGGAGGAGGGAGGTATGATTCCCATTCACAAAAGTGGGTGCAAGGCAGAAGCAGAAACTACAGACCTGTTAGTTTGACCTCAGTGGTAGGAAAATGATGGAATCAATTCTGAAAGAAAAAATTGTTGAGTTCCTAGAGGCCAGCGGGGCACAGGACCCAAGGCAGCATGGATTCACAGCAGGAAGGTCATGTCATATGAATCTAATTGATTTCTTTGACTGAGTGACCAAAGTAATAGACCAGGGAGGGGCTGTGGATAAGGCCTACTTAGACTTTTGCAGGGCATTTGACATAGTCCAGCACAAAAGGTTAATAATCAAGTTAGCTAGCCTGGAGTGGGTCCCAGTGGTAGTCTGGTGGTAGCAAACTGGCTGCACAACAGGACACAGAATGTAACAGTGAATAGAACTCACTCCAAAGAAAGGGGGGTTAATAGTGGAGTACCTCAGGGTTCAGTACTGGGTCAAGTCCTCTTTAACGTCTTTATAGATGACATTTCAGAGGGTCTGGAAAGAAAGATATGCCTCTTTGCAGATGTCACAAAGATCTGTAACAGAACTGATACACAAGGGGGGTAGAAAGGATAAGAAGGGACTTGGGAAGGTTGGAGGAATGGTCAGACGTATGGCAACTTAGATTCAATGCAAAGAAGTGCAATGTAATACACCTGGGAAACAAAACCAGGAGAAGAGTACACAATGGCAGGGAGGTACTAACAACAACAGTAATGGAAAGGACCTGGGAAACGTCATATCAGATGACCTAAAAGGTGTGCAAGCAATGTGAGAGGTCAATGAGAGGCCAGGGGACACTGGGATGCATAGGGAGGTGCATCACAAGTAGAAAAAGGGAAGTGGTCATCCCTCTGTATAGACAGTTGGTGAGACCCCATCTGGAGTACTGCATGCAGTTTTGGAGACCCCATCTCTGCATAGACAGGATAAAGGCAGTCCAGAGGAGTACAACTAAAATGGTGCAGGGTCTGCATCAGAAACCATATGAAGAGAGTCTGAGAGAGCTTAATATGTATACCATTGACAAAAGGAGGGACGGAGGGACATGACAGAAACTTTCAAGTACCTCAAGGGAATCAACAAAGTCCAGGAAGGTAGCATCTTTTTTTTTAGAAAAAAGAGATGTGCAAGAACAAGGGGGCACAATTTAAAGATAGAGGGGGGACGTCTCAGGGGCAATGTGAGGAAATTTTTTTCACAGAGAGAGTGGTGGACACATGGAACTGCCTTCCTGGGAAGGTTGTGGGGTCTAAAACAGTGGGGGAATTCAAACATGCATGAGACAGACATGAAGCAATTATTGTGGGGGGTGGGAGGAAGTAGGCTGTTGGATAACTAGAATCTGCAGCTTATCTAATAGCTAGGGAAATTAGCAGACTGGGTTGGCCATGCGGTCCTTGTCTGCTGTCAAAGTCTATGTTTCTATGCTTCATCACCAGAGAGAATTGGCCAAAACTAGATAATCTTTCTTGCTTGTAAGCCGGCCAGGTGGCACCAAGGGGTGAGGCGCTGGATGCCACACCTCACAACACACCGGTGATTCATGTTCAGGAGTGAGCTCAGGTTGCCAGGGATCAGCTGGGGGGGAGAGGACTGAGTGTCCAGAGGACAGCTCTCCTCTCCTGGGGAGGGTGGGGATCATGATCCCGCTACAGCAGTGACTCCTAGTGGAGACTGGGAGCACCAAGCGGGATCACGCATGCAAGGGGAGGAGGCAACAGAGGATGCTCATGAGTGGGGGGGGTGGGAGCATGCCCAGCTCACTTGGAGTGTCATTGCATGTCCGCATCTCCATGGGGGTCACACAAAGGTAGGAGAGGGTGGCCCTGCCCTGGGGGGCACAAGCCAGGGGGCATCTAAGGTGGTGCGAGGTGCAAGGTAGGGGTTCTGGAGGACTTGAGGTGTGAGGAATGTCAGACAGGGTGGGACCAACTGGGGATGCCTAAGGGATGCTGCAGGAACCGGCGACCACAGGGAAATAAGGGGGGGTTTATTTCCTGCTTATACTGCTAAATGATTGAAATCTGTAGCAAAACAAACCATCTAATTTTCTCCTGGGTCCTTGATCTTTGGTTGAGGCAGACCAATTCTTTCAATGTTTTTAGATTTAGTGAGTTCATTTTCCACCGTCACCGCACTGTACCTCCTGTCCAGAAACATGATTTTTAAATCACGGTGATTTATTTCAAAAAATCATCCATTTCAGAACAGTTCCTCCTAAACCATACCAACTGACTGTAGGGGATTGATTCTTTCAGTTTTTTTCAGATGTGAACTAGTTGCTAACAGTGGCATGCAGTGACTTTTAGCAAGGCATGCAATGGGTGTTCAGGGCAATTATAAAAGGTGGGGTCTGAGGGCCACCCAGTCCCCTAGAACATTTTTAGAAGTTGGTGCATTCTGATGCATTTTGGGGGTCATTTGAAACATAATTTACTATCCTGAAACCCCATTCCCCTTGTCTAATAAGTTGCAGTTTAGCCCCCTCCCATGAGTCCCCACAGCCTAGCTGAAATGCAACATCTTGTTATCAACAGCATCCTAATTTTTTTATGTTACTAGGGTCTGATAAGTAGTAATATGCTTTTAACATGTTTGTAACTGATTTTCAATTGTGTGTAACATGACTTTGATTCCATGCGTGATAGGTGTGTTCTTCATAAGTATCTTCTTGGGTTGCCCAGTGTATCACTACTGGGTTGCTGAGTTGTCAGGTGGTGACACCTGCCTCAAAGATTCAGAAAGGATGAGGGGACCTGTGTCTTTACTCATTGAACTGGGGGCTCATATCTTAACTCTAATAGCATGGTGCCTCCACCCAGAGAATTAAAATGGGCCTGGTCAGAAGAATGGCACCTTCTCCTGGGATGCAGAAGAAACCCCGCTTCCCACTTCAGAACATTTCCCATGACTATACATCAATGTTTTTCCACATCTTCCACTTACGACAGCTATGGACACCAAATGTACACATGACAATATGCATTTATTAACCAAAACCCTGCGGAAGAAAATAGTGCTTTGCCACCAGTTAGGAAGCACAGTGATGTAATATGAGATTAACACAACCACCCTGGTAATGTGGACCTGTCTGTACTGTCATCTTACCTGTGACACCCCACATCCCCATGTTGTTCCCTATAGGTATCAGTCTGAGTCCTACTATAGTGCTGGCTGGGTACCCAGGGTTGAAATTTGATAGGTCAGTGCCTGTGCTGCCCATGATATTGCACTGGTGCATGTAAATAAATACCAATTGAACCCCTCTCTCTGGTGACTTATAAAAGCTGAACCCAAAATTGTACTCCAAGTAAAGGCTGATTGGCAATGTGAAACAACATCAGTGAGTCAGCTTTTAACTTCTCTTTAACAGGTGCACCATGAGAACCATCCCATCAGGCTCAAAATAAATGATTATGGGGATCCAAGGTACTTGCTTCAGGTGATGACATTGCTGAGCTGCTGGTGATGGTCTGCAGGTGACTGGGGCTGAGATGGTTGTGGAACTCACTACACACCAGCTCCACTGAATGGGTCTCACTGGACAATTAACAAACCATTTGCATAACTGGGACCTCATGCAGCAATAAAGCAGCTGCCAGGAACAACTGACTGCTTGCATCACTGCATGCACTGATCATCACATGGTTTCACAGCTAAAAACACTTTACAAATATTGGACCCTAAACTGACTCTCCTAAAGGAGGTAGTTTACCACAGCTTTAAGAGCTGTTAAATCACCTTTTGCTAAGGGGATACAATCAGCTCTGCTCTATGAAGAGTACGGACAGCAGTCTGGAATTATGCTAATGGAACACGATCAGATCTGCTCTATGAACAGCACAGACAACAGTTTGGAATGAGAACAGTTAGCCCTTGCAAATAAAACATGATTTTCTTACCTGTTATAAACAAGAACAAACGGTACTCATGCTGATTCATGTCGCACAGTAAACAAAAGTATTTGCAGTTTCTGTTGATTCCCTCATACTGTCTGTCTCACTTATCATACTTGCAGCTCTCAATAATGGCTGTCACAGACCATACACTATGACTGATGTGGCCCTGACTTGATCAGTTCATGCATGCCTAACTGTTAGCCATATAGGGGTTTTGTTCCTCAGTCCCTGAGGAAGTGTGTCAGGACAAAACTAGTCAGGGCAATTAGTTGGTGAGGGTCACTGCTGCTGTAACAGGCATAATCTGCTGAACTTGTACTTACAATGACTTGAAATAAGAATAAATATTGCCTTGATTTTGAAATGTCAGTGCTGGTTTTCATGGATTTATTGTTCCAGCAGTATATATTTCAATGACTCAATTTATGTGATATCTCTTTACAAGTCCTCCTCCTACTCAGTGTGTCACTGTCTATTACAATGTCCTCAGCACCAACTCCCAGTTCAGCAGACTGAATCTGTCCATACCTCTCAACTGCTATGAATTTCTCATAACGCTGATTTTCACACTCAGATTTACCTGTGCTACTCATAGGTTTACTGATGTTCCTCATAATGTTAGAGGTATTTCTGTACACACAAACTATTAAATCATTGAACTAAGTTGATAGAAACATTCCTTATCACTAACTATATGGGGTCCACTATCTGTAGACATAATATTGTTTAAAATAAGAAAGTGCTACACATTCTGGACCTTTGCTATGATTTTTGAAGGCCAGTGCTATGATTTTTAATGCTAAGGGGTTGAGAGGTATGAATCTGTCTGTATTAAAACCTGACTGACTGAGACTCAATCAATCAGGTTTTACTGTAGACAAATATGTCACCATTCATTTATACCATTACTGTTACCAAACTCTGAACAGAGCAGCCACGCTCTGCACCGAGGGACCGATAGCCGGAGATCGGCTGAAAATAAATCTTTGTGGGTTGCTGCCGGAGGGGGGTGGGGAGGGGGAATATATATTAAATAGTGTAATCAGGGTCTTATAAACATGTTACAGTTTGTGCTTTATACTGCATTGTTGGAATCCTCTTTCAAGAACACATCACCTTTTTAACAGAATCATTTTTTTACTGATTACAAATATGTTGTAAGGTTTGTCTACTTCTCTGCATTTAAAGATCAGTGGCAAATAGAGCAACAGCAATGAAGATGGAGGGGGGGAACCCTTTTCAATCCTTCACAAAGGCAACAAACACTTGCTGGTGTATTCCAAGTTCTTTATTATTGAATTCCCCCTATGTTCGCTGTGTTTATTGAGCTTGTTCATGGGGCGCTTAAACTTCTTTTTTTCAAATATTCAAGTTCTATGGATAGTAAAAACATTTACATGTTACTTTTGATTTTGCATAAATCCTTTTTCTCCACTTAAAACAGTAGGTTCAACTATTCTTAGCCACCCAAAGTGTGTTATTCAGCCTACCTAAACTTTTTCATTCAAAGTCCATTCTGTTACAAATCAGATTAGTGGCCTCACCCCATGCCTACAAACAAAAAATGTAAAACAATGTTTTTAAGTAAGAAAATTTCATTTGTAGAACTGCACCACATATAATGTTTTCTAGTCTCCTTATGAAGGGTATCTACCACCTTAAAACTTGAGCAATTCCAGCATACCTGAGCAAAAATGCATTCAGATTACAATGGATTCCACTTGTATGCACACCCTCGGGACCTTCTAAGTTTGTGCATACAAGCAGAATGTGCATACAAATGAAATGTACTAAATATCATGACATGCCACTCCGTTACTCTTCAATGAACTCATTTAATATTATCAAATGGGTTAAAAGCAGTTAAAAGTGTCAAATAAATACAGCACCACATAATAAAAGCAGTATAGTATTGTAAACTAGTCGCTATTCAAGTAGTCATTTTAATCAGTTTTAAAATAAGAGGTTATCTGAGTCTGCTTACAGGCATTAGTGGCAATTGCCTCCAAATGTGCTTCAAATGTCTAAAACCATGTAAAGTCTGTATGCTCTTGCCTCTCAACATAGTGTCTAATTTTATTTACAATGTCCCAGACTTGAGCCGATGTTGGCAGTATTATTTCTACATCCCCTTTGTCATCCTCTTCCTCTGTAAAATTCTACGGACACTGGACAGGTTAACACCAAACTGAGCCGCTAACTCCTTTCTAGTCACACCAGGTTGTTCAGACTGAACCACCAACTTTACTTTATCCTCAAGGCTCAAAACCTTCCAAGAGACCTTCTCCATTCTGAGATGAGGGATTAAAAGGTGAAAAAAGCACGCGCATTATAAACCCCGTGGAAAGCAATTAACACCTGGGCAGAGTAGTCAGGGTTGCCGTGGCCACTAATGAGCTTCCATACGTGTGAAAGCTGAAAAGCAATTTAAACCTCAGCACTCAGCAGATCAGTAACTCTTTGATGTTGGGGCAATTTTTGTGCATACAACCGAAAAAAACATTGCATACATCCAGTTAATATCTGCAGGAAGACATTGGGAAAAAAATGGGACATTGTGATTTTGTGCATACAAACGAATATTGCACACAACCCGAACTGCATGCAGGTGGAATGTACTGTACTTTCTGGCTGTTTTTATCTCCAGCTCTGTATTTTAATTCAGTTACTGAAGGCTTAGGCTTCCTCTGTAAAATAAGGGTTTACCCACGTTATATTTCTATAGCTTTTTAACATTTCTCTCAAACTCTCAATGAGTTATACTTTCTATGCTCGTTTTTTAAGAAGTAATAATGTGTTTACCTTAAAAGTAGAGCCATAAGCACAGCCTTTTGTTTCCTGATTCAGCGTATCACTGTAATAGCAGAATGCTGTATTACCCCTTCCCTTTCAAGCTCTCCCAGAAATGCACAGGACAGCAGGTGTAATGATGTCATGTTGACGTTCCTGAGCATGAGCACAGTCGGGACAGACTGTGCACTTGATCCAGAACTCTGCCATAAAACTAATAGACAGAGGCTTGTCTGGTAGAGCTCAAAGCGCAATGCAGCCAAATCAATAAAATCTATAATTTCAATCCTAAACATTCTCAAATAAAGTCAGCTTTTATCATCACTCTATATTTGCTCAGTTTATGATTCTTATTTATTTGACCTATTCACTTCTAGCAATGTATATTCATAAAACTTAAGTAAATAGAGCAGTCTGTTGGAATGCCAGTTTCCTCAAATACACATTTTAATGACTGTGCTTAATAAAGTCCTGCATGCTCAGCAAAGTCTGGATGTCTTTTTTCTCAATAGTTACAGGTTTCTATGTTTTTTTTACACTTGTTCCACTAGCTGTTGCTATCAAAATGTCCCTGTCTTGGCCACAGATGCCACAAGCTGTTGCATCACTCAGGTCATGAAGTAAAGGGCACTTACCAGTGAGCACACCAACAATAGACACTTGGCTGCTGCAGTGCTAGTCTCATCAGATTTGACAGACAACTGTTTTTGATTACTGTATCTAAAAAAGCTTAACATTTCTGCAAAATACAGCCATTGTAATGTTTAGTGTCTACGGACTGAACATTGGCAGTTCCATTTATTAAAGACCACATTCACAAGGTCCAGATTACTGTATGACCCTGACCAAGTCACTTAACTTCACTGTGCTCCCAGGTCGCACCTGAAAACAAGCTTTCAGCTTAGTGTGCTACTCCTGGTTAAACAATTGAAAGTAAAAAAACAAAGATTACAAACAGAGACCTTACATTTTGATGCTGATATTTGAAATAGTATCCTTATGTTGAACAATTTTACTTCATTTAAGTTTCTGCTGTATGTATTTTAGTTGGGGATCAGTATATTCTGCTCTTGGCAATTCTTCTCTCTGGTGATACCGAAACCAATCCGGGCCTGATATACCATCCCTCTCAATTAAACTCCCTACTAGTTGACTCAAAAGGCCTCCCTATTGTATATCACAACATTAGAAGCATTGAGTACAACCTTGCTGAACTTGAGGCTTGGATTATCCTCTACCACACAGACATACCCTGCCTATCAGAAAAGTGGCTAAAAGCCTCTAACTCTGACTCCTTGTATTCCATACCCAATTATGGCCTCCTACAGAGGGACAGATCATCCCCCAAAAGAATAGGGGGGTTGCCATCTACTTCAAAGAACACCTATGCCTCACCATCATAAGAACCAGCCCCATGACCCACTGCAAATCTTTACATGCAGTTCTAACCCTTGGAGCTAAAAAGTTACATGTTGTATGCACTTACAATCCCCCAAACAGTAGCCATGCTGGCCTGAATGAAGTACTGAACCATACGTCCAAATTCTCTGGTAAAAATGAAGTTATCATTCTCAGCAATATTAACCTAAACTGGTTAGGAAAGTGCCAAGCCTCATCCATCTCAAAATTCAGAGCCATAATCTGCATCAGCTGATCACTATGCCTACTAGAGTTGCTCCCACTCAGCCTCTAGCACCCTGATCAACTGGGTACTAGCAAATCATACTGAACACATCCAAGCTGCTGGCATTAGCAGATGCTATCACTGACCATTCCTTTAGATCTGAGAGCTCTAAGCATGCCCCGAACACACACACACACACACTGGCCTTGTTACATCACTTTCTGGGATTATGTTAACTTAGATACACAGCAGTTTCTACATGACAGATCTAACATTGACTGGTCCAATCTTTACAATGCCAATGATGTACAGTCTACCCTCAACATTTTTCTGACAGAATTCATGGCACTGCAGGACCTACACTCCCCTCTCATTACCTGCAGAATTAAGGAGAAAAAAAAACAGTTGGCTAAAAAAGGAACTACTTGCTAAGCTAAGAGCAAAGGAAAAGAGCTGGAGTAACTTTAAGTCTTCTGGCCCGCCAGTGGATTATAACACCTACAGACAGCAGTGGAGTGACTGCAAAAAAGAAAAAAGGATGGCCAAAGGCTCATACTGCAAAAGCTTACTAGTGAATGCCTAGGGCGACCCCCAAAAATTCTGGTCACACATAAAAACCTTCCTGGGGTCTCCTTGCTCCACAACCCCAAATGACCTGGTCCTCAATGATACTCACTATAACAATCCTCAGACCATAGCCAACTTTTTTAATAATCAGTTCTCAGATCTAAATAAATACACATCCTTTTTCCCTGCCTCACAACACCACTGCCCTCCTGTGACATCCAGCCAAGAAGTCATTGGCCCCTCCTTCTACTTTAAGGCTATCACTCGACAGGAGGTCTCCAAACTACTTAGCTCAGTCTCAGACAGCACAGCCACAGGTGTGGATAGTCTTGAACCCAGACTACTACAGATAGCAGCCCCGCTCATTGCTGCTTCCTTAGCCAAAGTTTTCACCTTCTATGTCAAAGTAGTGTCCCTGCAATATGGAAGATAGTCAGGGTCACTCCTGTCTTCAAAAAGGGTGACCGAAAAGACCCATCTAACTACACACCCATTGCCATCCTCTTGGTTTTGAGCAAAATCCTAGAAAAATTAGTTGTTACACAAACCATCGAATAGCTTCTCAAAATGACCTTCTCACATCCGACTGGCATGGTTTCCGCAGGGACCATAGCACCTCCAGGGCCCTGCTTAAGTTTACTACTGACACACTACTGCTATGGACTCTAGGCCCTAATCGGAGCTGTTTTCATAGACATGACAAAAGGAGCTTTGACTTGGTGAACCACTCATTCTTCTTGCCACCCTGAAGTCTTTGGGCTTCGAGCATAATGTTGCCAACTGGTTCAATAGTTACCTGTCAAACAGGGTCCAAGTTGTAAAATACAATTCAACCTATTATGACCTGCAACAGTAAATGTTGATGTACCACAAGGCTCAATTTTGGGGCCACTGCTATTTTCTTTATTTATCAATAACGTTACCTCTAATCTTACTTCCATATTCTCCCTCCCTACTCCCTGACGATATATAGTCCTATACACCAGTGCGAAAACATCTCTGACATTAATTCAGGGTTTCCACTGACTTTCAGCACACTCAAGCCTGGCTCTCACATCACAAACCAGTCCTTAATGAGGAAAAACCAAACCATGCTATCTGGGACAAATTCTAAACTCAAAACCTGACAAAATAATTTTGTGGTCTCTTGTCTGGATGGCTCCCCTAGTGGTTAAGTGACCTTGTTTAAGAACCTAAGGTAATACTGGACCAATCCTTAAACTTTGATCTTCACATCCAGAACTCATGTAAATCTGTAGGCTCTAAATAATGTATAGCGTATTGGACCAGATATGCACTTAACCCTGCAGCGAGGCTTGCCATTGTTCATGGTATTCTTCTACCCACCCTAACATACAGAGTTGTGATCTATACTGCCTTACCTAAATCCAATCTCTATAGATGGGCCATCACCTATAATAATATCTGTCGCTATGCCTCCTTCTCCCATCGGTGGAAACACTACTGCCTCCTCTACTCAGATCTAAACTGGCTGTCACCAAATGCTGCTAGAATTTACTCCCTTGAGTCAACAGTATTTTGCTGTCTCAAACTCCAAAAAACTTTAGCTGATCTACTTGTTCCTCAGATGTCTGGCTTTGGCCTATGCTTAGCTGGAAAATCCCTTCTATGTGTCCCGAAAAGTAACACCACCAAAGGTACCAGTGCTTTCACCCACCATGCTCCCCAACTATGGAACTCCCTCCCTTTAGCAATCCATCAAGCACCCTCCCATAATGCCTTTAAAAAGGAGCTCCATAGCTACCTCATCTTCTCTAATCAATGCCCTTGCTTCAACCCTCCTTAGCACCACTCCTACTTTCACCGCTGTGTACTTGGACTGCTTTCTACCTAATGCCTTGCACTTAATCCTCCTCCTACCGATCTACTTGTCTCCCTCCCAACCTGATGTGCTTCTCCTATTTGGCTTGTTATCTCAAACCCCTTGTCCTAACCTACTATAACTAATTCTCAACTCCTTAGATCTTTATGATCATTGCCAAACACCTGCTACTTGCAATACTCTGTGCCCTAGCTCCCAAACTGTGAGAATGTTTCTCCCAAAGATCTGCCTACCATATGTTATTTTGTAATTTTCTGTGCTCATTATAGCCGATAGATCATTGCAAGTATGTGATTGTTTGTTTTCAATGAACCTCTTGCCAAACTTTGCACCATGGTAATTCCTTGCAAATATGTGAGCTATGTTTCTTATTTATTTTGGTTTTCCAGAAATGCACCTTTGAGTCAAGGACTCCTTTGCAAAGGTTCCATGTCATAGAATACAATTAGGAGTTGCATAAGAATTTAGATAAGAATGCAAAAGGGATTAAACATACAATACAAGATAAGCAAAATAAGTCATAGAGTAGAAAAAAACCCATCGTCCAAAATTTAACAAGCTAGGATACATAAACCGTAGTTATAACCTAAACCAGCATTGGGAAATTTGCAGGCATAAGATAGTTAAGAGTAGAGAAGAGACACACAGGGGCTGAGTTGCAAGTATGTCAATATAGAGAGAGGAGGAGGGGGGAATGAAGTAGAGACTAGGTGAGAAGGTAGTGAAAGCTGAGGGTTGAGTGGAGGAGGGATTAGGGCAGTCACAAGAGGGCTGCGCCTGCACAAACCAACAAAACCTTGTTTTGTTTCTGTGTTTTATGTAATTCCACTCTGTAACCTCCATGGTTGTGCCTGTAAAGAGTAATTTCTATGGCTAGCTCACCTACTCAGTAAATTGTTTGTACAAGGAGCATTTTGAGAATATTAGTAACAATTTCTGATGTTTTTTTGTCTCTGTTTAAACTTTTGTAATGGCGTATGCTGAAAAATAAATTTCAACTGATTGACAACTTTTAAAAGTAGTCAGTTATTGATTTTTATATCTAAGGGACATTTTTATTTCACTTCTGCTAACTGGATGGTTTCCCACCTGACAGTACTAGGTGTGATGTATGGGGTGGTATGCTAACTGGTTGCTGACATTTTTCTGTTCCCTCCATAGCTCGTCAGGATTATGACCTCACTGATTGTGACATCACAGTTTCCCATGAAGGGAGACTCAGGTGCTGACAGGTTTGTCACCTGTAATCTCACAGTGAGTGAGGTCACAACACTTGATGAGGTAAAGGGACTAAAACTGGATATATCTCAGCCTCTGGGTGCTGCTCTTCACAGCACATCTAACACTATCAGACAGAAAGCACTATGATGAACAAAAGAAAAAAAAAAGAAAGTGATTCAGAAATTAAGCCCACCACCCCCAGAAAAGTAATAAATAGCTGGAAGAGTTTGTTGCTACTCTGGTTTATTTTTGCATCTAATTCTATGGAACTGTTCCAGAATGTTCCAACTTGATTCCAATTAAACATGCATTTGTCAATGCCGAATGTTATCTTACTGGCATTGGCATTGGTAGTGCAGGAGTTAGAGAGATGCATAATAGGAATGGCAGTGAAATATTGAATTGATGCCAACCGCACCACCACCCTGCAGAGACTGACAGGCATTGGGGTGTGCCTTTGGGTAATTGGCCATGACGCTCATGCCATTTCACCTCATCCTACCCTGCAGACACTGACAAGTGTTGTGGTACCTTGGGATCATCAGGCCTTACGCCTCACCTAATTCCATAAGGAAATACACTGAGATGGGTGCAGTATAAGAGAATGTGGTGAACTTTGAGACTGAAGAGTCAAAGGCTCACCTCGATGCCTGTCACTGGCTGCAGGGTGGGTGGGGTGGAATGGCATGGTATTACAACCGACAATCCCAAGTCACACCCTGACGCCTGTCAGTCTCTATAAGGGTGGAGCGTTAAGTTGGAAACCCTAACACCTCAGGGACTTGTTGGTATTTTCATCCAAATTTTCAACATGGGCTTTTTGTGACCCCATCTCATGAACAGTGGCACTATCAGTTTGTTAGCCAAAGGCGATTTTTACACAGTGACTGTGCCATTTGGTGCCACAGATGCGAAAACACATTTTGGGCAGGATGTGAAAATGACAGCTGTACTGTTCATGAGCAGGTGTAAAAACGGCAATGTTGAAAATCTGAGTGAAACTATAAAACATTGGTAAGTCACAAGCCTGTGTAGAAACCGTACAATGCATGCCCGTAACACAATTATTTTGGGGATTTTTAACCTGATTTTCAACATAGGCATTTTGGGACCTCTATTCATGAACAGTGGCACTGTGATTTTGTTAATGTGTCCCAAAGTTGATTTCCCAGCGACAGCACCATTGTGAGCCAGATATGCAAGAACACATTATGGACAGGATGTGTACAATGACAGCTGTACTGTTCAAGGAGGTATGAAAAATGGCAATATTGAAAATCTGGGTGAAAATATTAAAAATTGTTGAAGTTACAGTGTGTGTGGAAGTGCGTAATGCATGCTCATAACACAGACCTTTTTCAATGTTTTTACCAAATTAACATAAGCTTTTTGGGACCCCATCTCTTGAACAGTGGCACTGTTGTTTTGTTAATTGGTCCCAAAAAGTGATTCTGCACAGTGACCACGAAATCACCTTCTTTGGACCGAATAATGAGACAGTGCATGTGTTCATGAGGTGGGTTCCCAAGAACCCTATGTTGAAAATTTGGAGCCAAAATTCAAACAAATGACCAAGATGTCCACCTAAGTTGCCCCCCGCCCCCATTGATGCCATTATACAGCTTACTGGCATTTCTTCACTTTGCAGTTTGGCTTTGAAGAGTCCAGACATGATCCTGCACCACTGAAGATCACAGCGCTGGATCTCCGGAGGTAAGTATGGGACAAGAGGGGTGTGTGGGAAGGTGGGGTGTGCAGAGGATGGGTGCGGGTTGGAGAAGGGGGGTGCTGTGCACAATGAGGGACCGTTTTCTTTTTTTCAGGTACAAAAAAAATAGGCATTGTGAGACTGTTTTCTTTCTTTACTGGTGAAATTAAACAAATGTTGGACACACTGGGGTGGGCTTCCAGTGTGCCCCATGACTTTCGCAGGGGGAATGTTGGCCACACTGGGGTGGGCTCCCAGTGTGCCACACAATGAGGGGAGGCATACTGACACAGTCGGCTTTCTGTGAGTGGTGGCACACTGGGGTGGGTTCCCATTGTGCCACACAATGTGGGGTGGTGGGGGACATACTGACAGGGAGTTTCACCCCTGATGTCAGCTGTGTTTGGGATTTGTCATGGCAGTTGCCACTGCCATGTTTATTGAAATGTTTCACCAGGAAAGGCACATTTGGGAGGCATGTCATCTGTGTCACTACATGATGACCTTGTCTCTGATTGCAGCAGCGCATTCTTTCAAGTTGTGGCACTTTACATTATTCTTGTGTCAGTGCAAGCATGCTGGCTAACTGGGGAATGAAGTACAGGCCTACTAAAGCATGCCGTGCTTTTGCCAACACTGACACCTCTCACTGTGCTAATACTACTGCAAGATGTTGCTTGTGCCTGTGCAAGACAACATAAAAAGAACAAAACTGTCACTAAATAAATTCTATCAACAGTGATCGAAAACAGTTCCCCGAAAAGAAATACACTTGTCTGTGCAGTTCATTTGATTTAGTTGAAGCCCTCCCCAAAATCTCATCACTTTCTATGTTAGCACAACAGGCTCAAATCAAAGATTTATTCTCTGATTACAGACTTAAAGGGAGATCCTCCTTCCATCATGCATGTATAACCATTTAATATTTCAATCATTCCTTTTGGACCTTGACTGCAGCAGATTGAAATGCCAATAGATGGAAACCATTACAATTCAGAAGGTCAGACAGTACAGAAAGTAAAAGATTCTAATCCATCAATTATTTACTTACCTGCTTACACATACACGCACACATGCACGCACGCACACACACACACACACACCAAAAACATCATAATGACTAAAACCTGGCTGTTTCAACAGAACAAACACCATGTTTACAGAAATTTAAATACAGTGATCAATGCAGCAGCTGTAAGTTTTCTTTGACATGCTCATTGCCGAGTGTGTCTGCATCATGACCTGAGTGATGCAATGGTTCGTAGCAGCCTTGGTGGAGAAAAGAACATTTCCATAATAAACTGCTTGTCAAATAAGTATACAAATATTCCTCCATGTTACTTGTTCCCTTTGCCAGTACTTGCCCACCAGCTCCTTTCCTCCCTCTTTGTGTTTTGTCTTCAGAGCCCCTAGTCGGTGCAGCTCCTTGAAACTGCCATCCATCAATCAGATTACAATGGACTGGTGCTGTCCTTTCAGTTTACTCTCTCTGATGTCTCACAGGATTGCAGCACTGCTGCCCACCGCCACCACTCTGCCAGGACCGAAATATTTGCAAATAACTACCCCAGCCTGGTGCCTTTCACCCTGTTGGTCCAGATGATGCTACCCAACTTCAAGCACTGGTTGTATCCTCTGGATGTGACACTCTTTTCTCTTTACTCTGTTTCCACCTCCAGCTGATTACATTTCTTGAACTGCAGCTGGAGGAGAAGAAGGAATAGCAGGGACACAGAAATGCCTTCACTTTCTTTTAGTACACGTATGCCATTGTTGCCTCCATAAAACAAAAGAGACAATTTTGTGACCTTTCCAGTCTATCTTGTGCTGCAGTAAGAAAGAGAAAGTAATACCCCTGGTTCCATGAGTTAGACTGCTGATTTGGCTGAGTCCAGGGGTAGCTGAGCTGCTGAAGCATAGCGTCTCAGTGGGGGCATCCCTGTGGAGGTTTGTCACTGAGATATTTACCTAAAAATAACAAATATTATTGGTCTCTCTCTTTTGTATTTTATTTTTGACTATGTTTTTTAAGACTGTCTATGCTGTTTTTGCTGCTTGAGAGTGCCTTTTGTGGCGCACTGAATGAGTTATGCAGCAGTTTTATTCTTTTTTTAATCCATTGTACAGTTGATTTTAGGTGGTTTATGTTGTGTTTAAGATTTTCAGCATTTCAATACTTGTATTTGTTATCCTTGGACCCTTGTATATGAGGGTGAGACTTTCTTTGTTTAAGAACAGTCAGTGTATTAGCAGATCAGTTCTTAATAGGGGTGACTTTGCTTGGGTTACCTAGAGCTACCTTGGGATAATTGGGAGCATATCAGTTTCAATCAGAAGCACCATTTAAGCTATTTTGGGGGTGGTGAGTAGGCAGGGGAAAGGAGGTGGGGTATTGGAGCTGAAATATTGATGAGATGCTGGAAATTTGGTAATTAGGTAATCTGGAACTGGTTATATTCATTGGGAGTATTGGCAGTAATGGATGCTGAAATTAGTTATAGCTGTTAGAGATCACATGATTTAAATACCATCCCGGACACTTTTTTCCATCTTGTTTGGTGTTCTGACCTGACAGCGGTGCTTGACCTATGGGAGCTTTCTGGAGTAAGCAATGATCCTGATGCCTTGGTTTTGGCCTATACTAAGGCCATTTCCTCAGCTCTAGATTTAATTGCTCCCATCCATGTTCATCCTCTCCACCTTCGCCTCTTGTTGCCATGGTTTGATGGGACTTTGAGGGAGATGCGGTGACATGGATGAAGAATAGAGTGTCATTGGTGGGGTTCTGCCTTTGATACCGACTATCTTAGATTGATGGAACATTATTAACTCTATCATTCCACAATCTCCTGTAAGAAGGCAGAGTTCCTGTCTGGGGAGATTGCGGCTGCTCAGAACCGACCAGCTCAGCTTTTTCAAACTGTCGACAGGCTGTGCAACCCAGCCTGTCTACAGGTTCAAAGAGCTTTTTCACAAGTTGAGTGTGATGAACTTGCTTACTTCTTTGTGGCTAAGGTGGTCAACATCACGGTGGCACTCCAGCCTACACCCTCTATGGGAGAAGCTGTGGATCGGCGCTTGGCCACAGCCTGTTGACCCTCCTGGAGTTCCTTTAACTGGCCTAAGTTCATTGATGTCATGAGGATTGTCCAGAGTATGCACCCTACATGCTGTAGTTTGGACCCTGGTCCGACCTCCCTGATAAAGGGTTGTCATGATACTATCAGCCCAGTCCTAGCACAGATAGTCTGGTGTTCCCTGGATATGGGTGAGTTTCCTAGTTCCCTGAAGGAGGCAGTGGTAATTCCCTCCTGAAAAGCTTCCTGGACCCAGACTACCCTCAGCCTGACCAATCTCTAACCTTCCTTTGTAGGAAGGTTATTGAAAAGTAGTGGCCGTACAGCTAGAGAACCATTTGACCATCCATGACATCTAAGAACCACTCCAGTCTGTTTTTGAAAGAGGTATAGTACCGAGACAGTGCTGGTTCGGTGCTCAATGATCTCTGATGGCAGAGATTGGAAAGCCTCTCCATCTTGGTTCTTCTTGATCTCTCTTTCAGCTTTTGACACTGTGGACCATGGGGTACTTCTCAAATGCCTGAGTTCAGCTGTGGCCTGTCTGGTACAGTCCTCATTTGGTTTAGATCTTTCCTCACAGGCAGAACTCAGAGGGTGGTGTCAGGGATTAATTCTTCCCACCCAGTCTCTCTGTCTTGTGGGGTTCCCCATGATTTGATGTTGTCTCCCATGTTGCTTGCAGTGTATATGCTACCCCTTGGAGACATTGTAAGAAGAGTATGGGCTGAGGTTTCAGTACTATGCAGATGATACCCAGCTCTACCTATCTTTCGCACATGACAAGGATAGAGTTCTCTTGGTATTTAACTGCTGCCTCACTGAAATCCAGTGCTGGATGAATTCAAGCTAGTTGAAGTTGAACTTGGAGAAGACTGAGATAATGGTACAGACCCGTGCCTAGGATGAGAGGCAGGAGTTGGTTTACCCTCAGGACTTTTCTGCAGGTGTCCAGCCCTGATCTCTGAACAGGTGCGGAATCTGGGGGTAGTTTTTGACAATGAGCTGACACTGCATTTGCAGGTGTCGGCAGTTGTCAAATCATCCTTCTACCATCTAAGGAACATCACCAGGATTAAACACCTTGTTCTGTCCAGCAATCTGCCTACATTGGTCCACGCCTTCATGACCTCGCATCTTGATTATTGCAACTCCCTTTATCTAGGGCTTCCTGGTGTTGATATCCACCACTTGCAGCTCATGCAGAATGCTGCAGCCCAGTTACTGATGGGTACTTCTCATGTCTTTCTATATATTCGTTCTGCGATTCGCTATTGCCAATACAGTATGGATCACCTTGAAAGTTTGTCTTCTGACTTATAAAGCCCTACACGGACTGGGCCTGAAAACTTGAAAGAGCATCTGGTACCTTACTGCCCTAAGTGATTGCTCTGCTTGGTGGATGAGGGGTTGCTAGAGATTCCGAGGATTTCTTTAAAATCTTCAGGGGCTTGGGCTTTTATGTATGCTGCCCCTACCCTCTGGAATTCTCTACCCCATCCACTTCGGCAGTGTGCATCCATGGAGGAATTTAAAAAGTCCTTAAAGACCTATTTATGGTCCAAGATTTATCCTGATTAATATGCTACTGTACGGTGGCACTCCAGCCTACACCCTCTATGGGAGAAGCTGTGGATCGGTGCTTGGCCACAGCCTGTAGACCCTCCTGGAGTTCCTTTAACTGGCCTAAGTTCATCGATGTCATGAGGATTGTCCAGAGTATGCACCCTACATGCTGTAGTTTGGACCCTGGTCCGACCTCCCTGATAAAGGGTTGTCGTGATACTATCAGCCCAGTCCTAGCACAGATAGTCTGGTGTTCCCTGGATATGGGTGAGTTTCCTAGCTCCCTGAAGGAGGCAATGGTAATGCCCCTCCTGAAGAAAGCTTCCTTGGACCCAGACTACCATGTCAACTACAGACCAATCTCTAACCTTCCCTTTGTAGGGAAGGTTATTGAGAAAGTAGTGGCCATACAGCTGGAGAACCATTTGATCATCCATGACATCTATGAACCACTCCAGTCTGTTTTTTGAAAGAGGTATAGTACCGAGACAGTGCTGGTTCGGGTGCTCAATGATCTCCTGATGGCAAGAGATTGGAAAAGCCTCTCCATCTTGGTTCTTCTTGATCTCTCTTCAGCTTTTGACACTGTGGACCATGGGGTACTTCTCAAATGCCTGGAGTTCAGCTGTGGCCTGTCTGGTACAGTCCTCTTTTGGTTTAGATCTTTCCTCACAGGCAGAACTCAGAGGGTGGTGTCAGGGATTAATTCTTCCTGCCCAGTCTTTCTGTCTTGTGGGGTTCCCCATGATTTGATGTTGTCTCCCATGTTGCTTGCAGTGTACATGCTACCCCTTGGAGACATTGTAAGAAGGTATGGGCTGAGGTTTCAGTACTATGCAGATGATACCCAGCTCTACCTATCTTTCGCACCTGACCAGGATAGAGTTCTCTTGGTATTTAACTGCTGCCTCACTGAAATCCAGTGCTGGATGAATTCAAGCTGGTTGAAGTTGAACTTGGAGAAGACTGAGATAATGATTGTGGACCCGGGTCGCAGGATAGAGGGGGCAGGAGTTGGTTTACCCTCAGGACTTTTTCTGTGAGGTGTCCAGCTCCCTAATTCTGAACAGGTGTGAAATCTGGGGGTGATTTTTGACAATGAGCTGACACTGCATTTGCAGGTGTCGGCAGTTGTCAAATCATCCTTCTACCATCTAAGGAACATCACCAGGATTAAACACCTTGTTCTGTCCAGCGATCTGCCTACATTGGTCCACACCTTCGTGACCTCGCATCTTGATTATTGCAACTCCCTTTATCTAGGGCTTTCTGGGGTTGATATCCACCACTTGCAGCTCATGCAGAATGTTGCAACCCAGTTACTGATGGGTACTTCTCATGTCTGTCATATTTCTCTGGTTCTGCGCGATCTGCACTGGCTGCCAATACAGTGGCGGATCACCTTGAAAGTTTGTCTTCTGACTTATAAAGCCCTACACGGACTGGGCCTGGACAACTTGAAAGAGCATCTGGTACCTTACTGCCCTAAGTGATTGCTCTGCTTGGCGGATGAGGGGTTGCTAGAGATTCCGAGGATTTCTTTAAAATCTTCAGGGGCTTGGGCTTTTATGTACACTGCCCTTACCCTCTGGAATTCTCTACCCCATCCACTTCGGCAGTGTGCATCCATGGAGGAATTTAAAAAGTCCTTAAAGACCTATTTATGGTCTAAGATTTATCCTGATTAATATGCTACTGTAATTTTATGAGCTCAGTAATCTTAATTTTTATCTTATTCTTATCTGTAACTATTGTAAGGCACCTTGACTTTAAGAAAGGTGCCATATAAATAAAGTTTTATTATTATTATTATTTGGTAGTCTCACAGCGTGAGGGCTCTAGATGCCTTTGAATGCTGCTGTCTTTCTCTAGTTTTATACAAGGAAATTTGTTTTTTATCTTTCTAACCTTTAAGTTCGTTAAACTCTTTGCTGACTTCAGTTTCTGCTGATACCATTGATACTGAGCTGGCACACTGCTGCACTGACATGTTCCCCATTCTTACCATTGAATGAATACAGGTGAAAAAAGTCTCAAGGATTTAAAAGTAAGTGCTACTTTTTACTTTTTTTCCTGTGGTATTATTAAAGTGTCCCCTCTGAGAAAGTGTCTCCATTAGGAATTCAGAGAACTAGATGGGGATAGTTTTTAGAGAAGTACTTGGAGCACTGTATTGAGAAGAGCTTTCAAAGACAGCCTGTTGTTAGTGCTATAGTTATAGCGATTATCCGTTGTGCACAGTTGATTTTATAAATAAGTACTGTTATTTCTGAGGGTTTTTTGGTGTAGTTTTTCAAGTGTTTCTTTTTTTTCTTTTGGTTTTTCTCCCTTTTGAAAGTTTTAAATTTAAGTGTTTTGTATTTTACGTGCCTGGATTTTATTAGTTGTTATCATGTATTTTTATTTTTCACCCCCTCCCCTTCCCTTCCCCATTTTACAGTGTGGTGCGGGATCACTGCTGATCCAAGTTTAACAGCCTGAAAGGATTCCCAGTGCCCAACTGTGGAAGCTTTTGGAGAGGGACTTATCAGTTTGCACCAGGTGTTGGGAAAATTAGCGTTATTGTGGAGACGAACTGAGGGAAGTTGGTGTATAAGGATTTCTTCATTCCTTTTTAAGGACAGTGTGGACAAAACAAAGGATAAAGAACTGAAGTATTGAAGTGATAACTGTTCTGAACTGTTCTGAACTGAAGAGAATTGCTCAAAAAGTTTGTGCTGCTTATTTTATTTACAATGAACAAGTTGGACTTTGCATGTGGCAGCTACAAGTGACTGGACAGTCTGAATGCTAGTCATTTTGTCTCTGATTTTGGCCTGGTTTTTATTTTAAAGACTTTATTATAGTTGGTTTCTAGTTAACAGTTATCGATTTAGTTTATTATTAACACTTCATTAGGAGATGCCTGAATGTTTAAATTCTTCGCTTATAGCAACTAGAAGTGGAAAAGTTCTTATAAAAAAGGCCAAAGAGCTCTTTTTTTTAATTAAGGGAGGGGTAATTAAGACTTCTAGAGTAGGAAACTAGATAAAATAAAATCTCAGGACCCTCCTATGGAGTCTGTGGGATATGCAGTCAGTAATAGGTGTTCTAAGAAATTTAGAAATGGTTGCATTTATTCACAGGACCTCCAAATCACTACGTCCACCCCGATTTCACAAGGGATGAACTTTAACCAAACTACTGTTAATAATGAGGCTGTTAGTGGGGACAGTAAGTTTGAATTATGTCCAACTGATTTCAATTCTAAAACACTATCTCTATCATCTAACAATTATACCTCTAAAGAAGCCTCTGGTATCCCATTCTTAGTAGCACCACATACAAGTGGGCATGTGTCCACCTTAAGAAATCAAACTAAAATAACAGATTTCTTTCTCTATAAAAATAATCCATCAGGGACTACCACTCCAGAAATGCAGAAAGGGGAATTAGGGGTTCCATCTTTTCATTCTGATATAAACTAAGGGGATTCTGAGGGAATTTCATTCTTCCCCTCTAGAATGGACTTGTTTAGCCCTTTGGAGATATCAGATGAGCTCAATAATTCAGGAGTGGATAGGGAGATGTATAGGGAAGAAACCCTTGATGGTTCCCCCAACGAGGTTTTTGAGAGAATGGATAAAGAAGTGCAGAATATTCAGCTGGACCAGGATTTCCTTGCTCAGTGCCCAGATACCACATCTAAATATACCATTAAGGCTTTAGCCCATCCTGTGATGTCTAACATTGTGCTATTAGAAGCCTATAATGGTAATAAATCTGCCTTAGAAAATTTGTCACGCCTCTGTTCAGAGAGGTTTTCTTTGCTTGAGCAATGGGTTATACAGTTGGTCGACCAAAAGGATGATCATAGAATTAAGCATAATTTATAATTTCCTTCATTAATAATACCTGAGACTCCAAAAGGTAAAAAGAAAAATAGGTCACAAAATACAAAATCAAAGGGGATGATAAAATCTAGAAGAGCAAAAAATAATAAACCCAAGAAAAATAATAATAACAGGATGCACATAAATGAGAATAAGAATCAGGGGCCCTTTATAATAGCAGAGATTAATGGACAATATTCCTGGATAGGTTAGCTAAGGATGAAGAAAATTCTCAACTAACAAACAAAATGAAAGTAGGTGAAAAGGTAGTGAATAGGGGTTCATCTAACAAGCAGGTAACTTTAAAGGACCATACTTGGGGTGGTTTTAGCCCTATAGTGGATTTAGGAATATCAGACTCTGAGAATTTTATTATTATAGACCAAGCTAAATCTCCCTTTGGACATAAGTTACCTCTATTGTTAGAGGATGCCCAGCTATCTGAGCCAGAAGAGGGTAAGACATATAATTTAATAAGCACAGGTAATGAAGTAGTATTTAAACTGGATTAGATGTATGCCAAAGAAGATAAAACTAATGCCTCACTGATGGACTTGATAGCCCACTTGTTAAGAGCTGAATTGAGGCTTCCTTTGGTGGCTACTGCTCTAAATATTTTGAGCAGGGACTGTTTAAATCCTGCTAATCCAGTTTATTTTATGCTACCTAACATGGATATGGCAAAACAGATTTGGGCAAATCAAGGCCTCATAAATTTATCAGATATGTTGATGTCATCTCGTTACTTGGGCTATTATTTGGAAATACTGTATACTTATAATGGGGCTAAACCTGAAAAGATTTTATCATTTGATAGGTTTGTTTCTACTTTCGCTCAGTTAGATTGGGATTTTGGAGTTACCCCCTCACTGTATGCATTTTCTATTTTTGGAATAGACACCTTTGAGGGGAAACATTCTGCTAACCTAGCCTCTCATCTTAGGGTGATTCTTTCAACTATCACCAAAATTCAAATCCATAGTAACAAATTAGCTCAGGTAGAAAGGGTCCTGGAGGGTAGAGGGGGAACTCAGATTGACTGTTTACTTGCTCTGCACAATTATTTGTATTACTTTTAGAAAATAGACATATGTTGGATGAGTCGTGTATTTATTTGGTGGCACTAAACCAGTGGGAGTTCCAAGTTCAACCTAGACCAACTTCTGCATGACTTCAAACCTCTGAAAGTCAAGAACGGGATATAATTACAAAACTTGACCTTGGGGTAATAAACACTGATAGTTGTAACTTTCTTAACTGGAACATAGCAGGAATTTATAACAAATATACAGGCTTTCAATGGGTTAATTTTGTTTCTGGATTTGAAGCCATTACCTTTCTGGAAAAATGGGCAGTAACTCAGCCCTACCTTAATGGCTTTGAATCCTGTTATGTCCCAGCAATTAAAGGGAAATTTCATGGCAAAAACAAGAGGGGATTAGTGACTTTGATAAGGATTAGGGCTGGATTAAGGGTATTAATGAATTATTCTCCTACCCCAGAAATTCTTACGGTATTAGTTACCAGGGATGCTAGTATAGTACTGATTGTGAATGTTTACATCCCCCAGAGTTTTCACTTTCATCCTACATATGACATTTGGTCTAAATTAGTTAAGGAGATAGATATAACTACACAGCAAAACATGGTGGACAGTGCATTACTAGTAGGAGATTTTAATGCCAGAATAGCGAATTTTGATAATTTACCTTTACTTCAAGATCAACTATACATGGCAGATCTCAAACTTAGAAAAACAACAGATATGGTACTTAATTTGATACAGTCCACACAAAAGATTAATACACAAGTTAGCCAACCTTGGAGTGGGTCCCAAGGTGGTAGTCTGGATAAACAATTGGCTAGACTACAGGATGCAAAGAGTAGTAGTAAATGGAGTCCACAGTCCTAGCGGGGTACTGCAGGGTTCAGTTCTGGGACCAGTGCTTTTTAATGTCTTTATAAGTGACATTGCAGAGGAACTGGAAGGAAAAGTATGTCTCTTTGCAGATGACACAAAGATCTGCAACAGGGTTGATACACCGGATGGAGTGGAAAGGATGAGAAGGGACTTGGCAAGGTTGGAGGAATGGTTAAATGTATGGCAGCTCAGATTCAATGCAAAGAAATGCAAGGTAATGCACCTGGAAACAAAAACCAGGGAAGAGTACACAATGGGGTGAGATACTGACAACAGTAAAATGGAAAGGGACCTGGTGGTAATTATATCAGATGACCTAAAGGTGGGCAAGCAATGTAGAAGGCAGTAAGCAAGGCTGGGGATATTGGGATGCAAAGGGAGAGGCATCAATAGTAGAATACAGGAAGTTGTTATCCATCTGTACAGACAGTTGGTGAGACCTCATCTGGAGTACTGTGCGCAGTTCTGGATACCCCATCTCCGCAAAGACATAGACAGAGTGGAGGCTGTCCAGAGGAGGGCAACCAAAATGATGCAGGGTCTGCACCAGAAGACATATGAAGAAAGACTAAAGGAGCTTTATATGTATACCCTTGAGGAAAGGAGGGAGAGAGGGGACATGATAGAAACGTTCAAGTACCTCAAGGGAATCAACAAAGTGCAAGAGGGTGGCATCTTTCAGAAAAAGAGATGTGCAAGAACAAGGAGGCACAATTTGAAGATAGAGGGGGGATGGCTCAGAGGTAGTGTGAGGAAGTATTTTTTCAAAGAGAGGGTTGTGGATGCATGGAACAGCCTCCCTGAGGAGGTCGTGGAGTCAAGAACAGTGGGGGAATTCAAGAATGCATGGGACAGACATAAGGCAGTCCTAGTGGGGGGTAGGAAGAAGTAAGCTGTTGGTTAATTAGGGTCTGCAGCTTATCTGTTAGGTAGGAAAATGGGCAGACTAGGTGGGCCAAGCGGTCCTTATCTGCCATCAAATTCTATGTTTCTATGTTAATGAGACAGGGGGATGTTTTCAAAGTTTCATCACGAATAATAATTTTTTGATTCTTAATGGGAGATTGGATAGAGACCGTGAGGGGGAGAGCACTTTTTTCTCTTTGGTAGGAAGGAGTGTGATTGATTTTATACTTTGTTCCCCCCTCAGTTATCACCTCTTTAAGAGGTTGGAGGTGGTTATGCATCCTGAAAGCAATTATGCAGCAATATTGCTTTCATTTATGAAATATGATAATAGAATTCTTTGGCCAACTAAACCATTGGTGGATGTAGAAATTCAAGGGAAATCGAGGCAGATGATAAATACTAAAACCGTGAATGGGGTATCAAATCTAATCGAATCGCCCACTTTTTCTTTTCTTTTCTCATGCACTGTCAATGATATAAATAGTGAACAAATCAATCAGTTATTGAATATAGGTTACCAACAAATAAATAAGGAGATATATGGTATAAATAAGCGTAAGCATAAGTTATCACCCTGGTTTGATGCTCAATGTGCAAGAAAAAAACAAGAAATTTGGGGAGGCTTATTAGACAAACAAAAAAGAAACTGATTAAGAGTGCGATTTTAAAATTAAACAAAGCTCAAAGAGATTATAAACAATTTCTTGTACAAAAAAAATGATTTTACATATAGACAGTGGGAAGTAATGCATCAAGCTATTAAAAAGAATGACTCTAGGCTGTTTTGGTCATTAGTAGCAAAAGGAAATAAAAAACAGGGGTGAACTCTATTAATATATATCCCAAAAGAACCTTGGATAGTATATTATAAATCATTACTTAATAAGGATTCCAACTTAGGGATGGATTTAGTAGATACTATCACAAAAGGGGGAGTATTCACCTTTAGTGTTCACATTTTTGGAAGCAGAAGATGCCATAATGAATCCCCCAAACAATAAAGCCCCGATTCCTGATTTAATTCCAGGAGAAGTTTATAAAACACATCTGAATTATTGAGTAGTTTTTTTTACACATTTTTTTAATATATGTTTAAGGGAGAGATTTGTCCCTCCTTCATGGACCAAAAATATAATTGTACTGATCCATAAGAAAGGACATTTTCAGATGCCTTCTAACTATTATCCAAGCAGTTTAATAGATATTAGCAGCAACATTTTTGCCAAAATATTGTTACAAAAACTTCAGTTCTAGACAGAGATGACTTTCCCCTTATCAAGTTTTCAAGCTGGTTTTTGTCATAATTTTTTGACTATAGATAATCTTTTTATTCTTTCACACTTGGTAGAAAGTATAAGTCATTCCATAAAATGAAGTTATATGTGCTGTTCATGATTTTTCCATGTGTTTGACTCTGTAAACAGAGGTAAACTTTGGGAAATATTAGTCGATAAACAGCTCCCTTTGAACCTTTGGTTCCAAGTTATTTGTTATACACAAACACTTCATCTGCTGTCAGATATGATCATAATAGTAATATCTCAGATTATTTTCAAACAATTTCAGGAGAGTAGTATAAGTTCATATATCTCATCAAATGTTAAATTTCAGCCAATCAGCGTGTGCCACATCATTTGACAGGTGGGCGTGGCCTAAAATGGACCAATCAGAATCACCCTTGTTAAACCGGAAGTCCCTCCCTAAAATGCACTAGCCCTGCCCACTTCTGGTGGAAGTGATGCAACCTCAAACCTGTGTTCCGCCCCTTGTGCAGGAAATGACATACGTTCGAACCTGTGTCCGGCCCCTTGCGCAGGAAATGACCCACACTAAAACCCTGGAAGTGACATACCACCATTTTGTAAGTGTCCTGCGCCCCTCCTTCTCGTACACTCCTCGATTCCCTGCCAGAACATCCTGGCTGGAACCCGAGTCCCACCATGCTAGCTTGAACTCCTGCATCCCTCCTTTCTCCTGCACCCCCACCAGCCTGGCTCAAACCCCTGTCCCCCTTCTCCTGCACCCCCACCATCCTGGCTCGAACCCCTGTCCCCCCCTTTCTCCTGCACCCCCACCATCCTGGCTCGAACCCCTGTCCTCTTCACCACCGTGCTCCTCCCACCCCAAAAAATCAGTTAGTGTTTATGTAGTGGTATGTGCCCCTGTAGGCCTGTGTATAACTGCAGGGCATGTGTGTTTTTGATTAGGATATTTTCAGAAAGAAGTATCTAGGAGGGAATCTGATTGTGCAGAGGTTTCACAGATCTGTGGAGACCCCACCTCCGTGAAATTCATCTGCCTGTGTGAGTAATTCTTTTCTGTTTTGTAACAATATACAAAATTATTTAACATGCATCTGTAGGACTGTGTCAAACTTGCATCAAAAGGATAGCTTTATGTATATGCATGTAACATTTATAAGCTAAAACGGGGGGACCTCTGTGTAAATAAGATGGTTCAGCTGTTTTCTCTGGATAGCATTGCAACAATCGCAAAAACTAATTATTTATACTTTTATCATGAATTAAAAAGAATAAAAATATATCAGAAAAAAAGGAATACACATACCTATAGTTCACCCCCTCAGCTCTGTGTAGTATCAAGGAGAAGGCTGAAATGAAATGTGTGTGTGATATTTATAATGTTTTGAAAAAGGGGTGTGGGGGCTACAACAGATGTGCCTCTGACACTTTACCATGTATAGTATGATGGGGTGTGGTGATAGTTTTACCAAGGGGCAGTCCATCTTGCTAAGCATTATATAAACCCTGTATTTGAAGCCAGAAGGCACAGCTTTTGAGAGATTTCTCAGATTCTGTTTTATAGACTTGGAGCAGATTATCAAAAACATCAGGCAAGAAGATGGCAAGCGCTTCTCATTTCAACATCCCTGTAACAGGTCAGATTGTCATACCTCCTAATGAAAAGTCTGGAGATGAAAAACCCAAGCAAGAAGATGGCAGAGCACAGCGCTTCTCAATTCAACATCCCTGTAACAGACCAGATTGTCACAACACCTAATGAAAAGTCTGGAGATGAAAAGTCAAGCATGAAGATAGCTGTCGGGGCCCCACAACCCAAGCCAATGTATGTGTACTACGTGAGGTGTGAAAAAGAATGTCCCACACAAGTCTTGTTGAGTGGAAGAGTGTCTGACATAAAAAAGAAACTCGATGAACAGTTTGGTGAATCAGAAAATCGTAAATCTGACTGTCCTTCTGAAGAGACACCACTGCAAGACCTTGAAGAGTTGCTGGGGGGTGAATCTGATGCCGAAAAAGAAGTTACTATGAAACCAAAAACAGAGAGTGACAAGAAGGGGGAGCCAGAGAAAATGGTCAGTGAGACACTGCCAAAAAAAGCATCAGAGAAAGTTGTGAAAAAGAAATGCAAGACACAGTCAAGAGGGGCCTCTGACCAAGAGGGTGATGATGATAATGAAGCCAAGCAGTCAAGCCCAGGCTATGAAAGTGAAAGATGAAAAATGAAGAAGAAGAAGAAAGAGTTGCCTTGATGAGGTAAATGCATTTTAACATTTAAAAATGTAACATTTAAAAAAATGTGAGTGGTGACATGCGTACATGGTGTAACTGAGGGAGATGAGTTAGCAGTATAACTAAATCTTACCCATAATGAGTCAGAGGACCAATGCTGTTTTCTGTTTTACTTTAATAGACTGAAGGATTTGCGATGGAGCAGCAGTCATATTCGGACAGCATGGATTCTCGACTTTCCACAAATCTACTGTTCAACTGTCTTTGCTGTGTGTGAAAGATACAAATATGGTTGTTAATGAGATGTGTGAGAACCAGTATGTTAGAAATACAGAGAGTGATAGAATGTTTCAAAATGTCACAGAACAGGCTGTGATTACTACACAACCCTCTTCTTCTACTGAGATTAGACAGGGGACCTCATGTGAAAAACCAGACCTCAGTAGTAAACCCCCCAAAACTGACAATGATATGTATTGTAAGTACGTTGTATCATACCATCCAGTAGGCGTAAGTGCTTCCAGTGATACAGAGGTAATACATTGTGAATTGGTCGATTCCTGTCCTGGGTGTGAGATAGATGATCCAGTCAGAAAAACCATTCATGTGTCCTTGATGATTTAAGGTCTAAAGAAGCATACAGAAATGTTTCTGAAACCATACATATAGGGCAGCTCATGCCCGTGATCTTGCAATCGCTATGAAGCATCAGGGGTTAATATGACCAATTGTACCCTGGAAACTATAAGTCATTTTTAAATGATGTGAGAAAAGCCGATGACCCCATGTGGTTAATTATGCAAATGTTACAGCAGACAGACAGTGAAATTTAAAAAGATGCCAGCCGTCTGGTCAGCAAGGTTCCTTTAAAAATTTCTAAAAGAAATTGAGAACCCCGTTTTATATTGTCAAAAAAATTACCCCACCCCCAAATTACTACATGGAAACATTTCAGTACCAAAATGTGTCATATTTTATTTTTGCAGATAATCATGCGGGATGCAAGTACAGAGAGAATCCAAAGGCTTATGTATCTGATCCTAAGCCATTACTGTCATCCATCACTGTTTGGTTCACCTCAATATGACATTTGCCTTTGTGAGATACATACAGCCTCTGAACTGGTGATGTTTGCCCTTCCAGAAGTATGGGAGGATACAGATAAATATATAAAGGAATCTATGTTACCACTTGTAGAAAATGTTAAAGTGATTGCCGATATATTAAATGGAAGGCGATGAATGTCTTTTGGCCTTTATATCATGATCATCAAAGTCATGTGTGTGTGTACTACAAAGCAGAAAAAACCTTGTGATATTGTACGTGTTGTTAACCTGGCTTCTCTGCTTGCTGAAATGATCCACTGGTCAAAAAAAGGACCCTTTAAAAAATTATATAAGGAAATTTAGGAACACTGTTTATATTGTTAAAAACATTTACCCCCCCAAAACTGTTACTTGTTACCATTTTAATATTGTTCATATTGTTACCCTGGCTTTTAACACTTGCTAAACCACCCATGCATGAGAGGCCACTAAAACATAGTGCTGTATGTTTTTCAAGAGTATACAATGATAAGGAAACACCCTGTCAATTGCATCAGAAGCTTATTTACCAACTAGTCAGACACAAAGCTAAACAACCTGGTTTAAATCTACCTACAGGGCAACACTGTCTGTACTTTAGAGACATGCCAAGAGGCTTTTGATGGTCTCCCAGAGGACCCCAAAAAGAAACTGTGGATTATTTTAAGGATGAGGGCTACTCTTGAGAAGCAATGTTTAAAATTGCTATAGAGTTTATACATAACCCTTATGATGTAATACACTTTTGTGAATTTTATCTGTACTGCTATTGACTTTTAGTGTTTAGTTTGCAGAGCAGGGAGTCTGAGTCTGACATCATAAATTTTGCTTCTTTTATCGCTTTTGTTGTGTTTCATAAACCAGATTTAGCATATGCTTTTCCTAAATAGTGTATTATAATGTACTTTCAGATGCGACATTACTGGCATGCTCCCAATATTCCAGACAGTCTTGATGTCTACAATGTACATGTGATAAGGACATTTAAAGGAACCTATATACTTTGAAAGCAGCCTGCATTAAATGTCTGCTCTGAAAGATGCTGCTGCTTCACTGGCAGAAAACACACTGACTCTGATTAAAGAGTTGCCACCCCTTTGTATGGAGACTCTATGTTGGCGTAATGGAAAACAGTAACCGTAGAGCAGTATGCAAGGTGAGCGTCACTTAGATGTAACAAGAATGTCTTAAAAATCAGGCTTGTTATTTTTGGTGGTGTATGGCATATATGTGTATGTATTGTACATACCTCATCACTAAGGGAAGTGATGATGCCAATGCTTGTGTAAAACAACATGCAGCTCAAAGTTGCTGTTTCTAGGTATTGTGAAGTGTGTAAAAATTGAAGAGTAGAAAAACAAGATATTATATAATCCGTTGCATACTTGCCATGTGTTATACCTTTGTATGTAGCAGCTATATGCATTAGTTTGTGTATTATAAAGTATATGAGTAAATATTCAAATACTGTTATAGCGTTTGTATTTATAAATAAAATATAATCATGTATTGCACTTTGTGATTGTCTATAGTGTTTTTAAAGAACAAAAAGAACACATACTTTATTTTACTGGTGACAAAGGTTTTGCTAGCTAGCAGATGTGTCAGGGGTTGTGAAAAGAAGATGAATGATCACCTGTTCCAGAATATATATATTTTAATGTAAAAAAGTGGGTAGTTTCACAGGGTGGACTCAGCTGTATAAGGCTGCAAAAAACTTGATAAAGAGTCACCAGGAAAGGTTGTTGCAGAATGGCTTCAAGCAGGACCCTATTCATTACTACAAAGCAGCCAGAGTCCAATTTAAGAGAAATCCTGTCATTGTTTCTGACATAGACAGACAATGGCAAGCTGATTTAGTGGATATGAGTCAATATGCAAAGTACAATAATGGGTTTAAAGTACATACTGACGTGCATCGATGTACTTTGTCCAAGTATGCCTGGGTAGTAACTTTAAAAAGACAAATCAAAGGCTGAGGCAGTGGCACTAAGCCTTTAAAACTATTTTTAAAGGTGGAGGCGCACACCTCAGAAGTTGCAGACCGATCAGGTAAAGAGTTTCTAAATGCTTCCTTAAAGAACCTATTAAAACAAAATAAAATACACCATTTTGTGACTAATAATGTTAAGGCCAGCATTGTAGAAAGATTTAATAGGACACTGAAGTCACGCATGATGCGTTACTTTACAGCCAGAATGTGCAAATATACAGATGTGTTGTCAGACTTGGTGCACTGCTTATAACCATACTTATCAAGAAGCATTAAACTGAACCTGTGGATGTTAACCCTTCCAATGCCCTGGGTGTATGGAGATCCTATCTGATAATTCTGTTCTTGGCAAAAACAAAAGGGTACCCTTCAGAAAGATGATCACGTGAGACTATCTAAGCTAAAAGGGAGATTGTTTGAAAGGGATATGAACAGGCATACACAGATGAGATATTTATTGTAGTGGAGGTCTTAAAGACACAAGAGGCCCACCTATAAGCTAAAAGACTATCAGGGGAAGACATTAAAGGTACTTTTACGCTGAGGAGCTGCAAAAAATTGAACCTAGAGAGGACCGTGTGTACAGGGTGCAGAAAAAATCCTGGAAGGAGAAAAAGCATAGAAAAACTTGGTACCTGGTAAAGTGGAGAGGGGTGGCCTGATAAATTTAATAGCTGGGTTGAGCAACACAGGTTTGGGACTATTAGAAGCAGATAAGGCTTAAAATGCTCAAAAATGGATTTTATATCACATTGCCCAGCAATGCATCACACAACATTTTCCCCAACAATACTATATCCACTTTTACTGTAAAGTTACCACTAACGCTTGAACTACCTGGTGAATGGGAAGTGGGCTTAGCTGAAATTCAGTACCCTCATACCTGGGACAAATGTGCCCCTGCACAGAAAACAGGTTCAGTATGCTCTATCAGCCTCTAAACGTAGTCCACAGTAAAACACCACCAACTGGACCCTTTTACTGAGTCAGCAGCATTTAAAATCCCATCGAACTGTATCCTAACATGGCTGGTGTTGTTTCTCAAATTAATAAAAGCATGGAAGTAAATGAACTGCAGTGGTTTTGGAACAACAAACCATCGGGAGAGAGAAATAGCATTGACAGTGACATCAAATGTATTTTGTTTATGGCATGGGCAGTTACAGTACCTTTTGGGTTTAGCAGACTCGAGGTAGATGTAGGAAAAGCTAGCAGAACCACTTGAATGTGGGATTTTTTACACATTATATATACACACTGACATTATCACACATGAAATAGTGGTGACAGTCTAGTGCCTTTGCTGGGAATGCGTTACCAGTCAGAGGCCAAGACAATGAGATAGTGACCATGACCTATGATAGACCGTTATCAAACGGTCAGTAAACATCAGATTGATACAGTCACTATTGAAATAAAGAATGATCAAAATGAACCTGCCTACCATTTTGATTTGGAAAATGATCTTGTGAGAGTTGCATTTTCGCCCCAGAGAGTGCTCTAAAATTTAACAAGGATGGTGATTGTTGACATTATGAGGCCCTGCCTTGTACAGAAGCTATTACAAGGCACAGGCGGGATGGATACGCGGCTTTCATGGACTTCCTACTATGTATGGTTCTGGTATAGGAGGGATATTTCGTAGTCTGTTCAGAAAAGCAGTTCCATTTTAGAAGGGGTTTGAAATTGCAAAACCACATCTACAGACAGCTACTAAAAAATGTTGCAAAAGTGATGTTGTGGGGCATGTGACTAGTGCTGTCGCTCAAAAGATGTCAGGGGTGATAGCTTACTCAGGGTGGCTCAGGGCTGATTGTATTCAAGAGAGGTAAAAAGAAAGCGCAAGTACACCCTTCAGCTTCTCATCGGTCCCCAGCTACTTTAAAAGAGGTGTTTCAAAACGCAAAACTTCACACATAAAGAAAGCGCCAAAGGCAAAAGGATCTTGAGGGCGTAGAAAAAGCAGAAACCTGTTCTAAAAAACATGGCTTTCGTGCACTGTGGTTCTGAAGAGAATGCACAAAATCAGGGACTTGACTTGTTTGCCATTTCCCCACACAGACAAGCATTGAAAAAAGCATTTATGTAGAGATACCACCTCTGGCTGCCCTTTCAGAAAACTCACCAATTGAATTTTTATATAGCAGGGACTGGTGAAGACTATTTGGATCTAAACAACACGCTTCTTTACCTGGTTTGCAAAATCACTGAAAGCGGATGTTGGTGATATACCTGCTGAGCAAAGTGAGCCTTATAAACTACCAGTAGCTTGTCTCATTTTTCAGTCAGCCTGGATGTGACTGTCGGTGATCAGCTCATCAGTCAGAGAATAACTGTTACTCTTACAGGGCTGTCATAGAATCTGTGCTGAACTTCAGTGAAGAGACCCTTTCTACACAATTTACTGCGGGTTATTTACAAAGACACGGGGAAACATGAAATCACAGACAGAGATGGTGACAATGTAGGTTTTAATAAAAAGCTCCTTTACACATCTCAGTAGAGGTGAGAACTGCTGGGACACTTGCACACACACTTGTTTTTTTTCAAGAGAACTGATGCTGAATGGCGTGGATATTAAAATTAAACTGACACGTAACAGGGACAGCTTTTGCCTGATGAGTGGAGATGCTGAGCCTTAGGCTAAAAGTCATGGCTGCCTCTCTGTTTGTCAAAAGGGTTAAAGAAGTGACCCCGGAGTTCATCTGGGACACTCAGAAGCCCTGCTGACCTCCAACGCTAAAATACCCTATAGACAGAGTGGGTATGAAAGTGTTCAGCCTTCCTACAGGCAGCAGGGTCTGCAACCAAGATGATTTGTTTTGGACAGTTACCAAAAATGATGGTCATGGGATTTGTTGACAATGATGCTTTTAGCGGTTCCTATACTAAAAACCCTTTAACTTTAAGCATTATAACATTAATTTTGTGGCTCTGTATCTGAATGGTGAACAAATTCCGCTAAACCTCTGCAGCCCGATTTTGAAATGGGAATGCTGGAGAATATTTTTAATCTGGTACTAGCGGCGGAAATCTGCTGAAAGATCGCCGCTTTTAGTTAACTTTCGTCAATGAGAATTTACCCAAGGGTACACCCTGTTTGCCTTTGATCTCACTCCGGACCAAGAATGTGCATGATCATTATTCTTTAATTAAAACTGGGAACCTCAGAGCTGAGATCAGATTTGCAGAGGCCCTTCCACAAACAGTTAATCTCATTATCTATTCAGTGTTTGATAATGTCATTGAAATAAACCAGAGAAGAAATGTCATTTTTGATTATATGTGATAAATGAACACAAAGCAGCTGGAAAAAATTGTAACCAATGACACCCACATCCGTGACTGCTTTCTGGGCATGTTTCCCTGTGATCTGCTACCCAAGGAGAGACTGAGAAACCTTTCTGCAGCACTAGTCATCAATACTGACCCCCTGTACTCCCTGGACAGCACTGGTTGGCCTACACATTTCAGAAAATGGGACTGGGAAGTTCTTCGACAGCTACGGTTTTCATCCTGACAATCATACACAAACTATTGGGGTTTTTTTAAGCGGAAATGCAAACAACATTTTGTACCAAGACACACAGTTACAAGATACCTTTTCACCACCTGTGGATTTCACTGCATATTGTTCTTACTCCACAGATGCAAGAGACTTTCTTATGATCAGATTTTAAATGTACTTTCATGATTTGCTGAAAATGATGCCATGGTAACTAGTTTTATGCGTCACTTTCCAGACATCTAAACATGTCAGGGCATGTATCAGTGAGGTGGCAACATGTTCAGACTTGTTTGTGTCTTGAATGAATTTAAAATATAGTAAACCGCTTGTAATTTTATTCAAAGCGTGTCACTTATAAAATCATATACTATAAACCTCATAATTGTGTGTCTCTGTGTTTGCTGTTTAAACTTGGGGAGCACCTGTCGTTTAAACTTGTGGGGTGGGGCTGTGTTTAACGTTTTCAGATATGCAATGTCTTCAATAATGACAAAATATATAAAATATAAAGGTGTTTATTGTAAAAACGGCCAATAAAATACAACATTACATCAGTGGTAACATCATGGATAAGATGTGCATGTCTTCAATAATGACAAATATATAAAATATAAAGGCATTTATTGTAAAACTACCAATAAAATACAACATGCATCAGTGGTAACATCATAGATAGATATAATAAACTAAAGCATCTCCTGTTAAAAAATGCACACTATATATACATAGCACTAAGGTAGAATTATAAGCACCTCTTTCTAAAAACATGTTAATATATTTAACTATGAGGTAGGCTAACATGCATCAATATAAACACTTTTTGTAAAAACAGGATTACATATTCAATATGAGGTAATGTCTAATATAGGTTGTACACAGCAGTCACTGAGGTAGGATTACATATTTAATATGAGGTAAATGTTCAACATAGGCTGTACATAGCAGTCACTGAGGTATCTATATTCATACATAGAGATTGCATTTTAATTTTACATAGTGAGCCACGCAGGTTTCTTAAAAGACTTTTGTCTTTGGGCGTCACTGACCATTGGCTAACTGGAGATGGCTGTGGCTGTTTGTACCAGCTACCGATTTCCAGCCTTTCACATAGCTCCAGTTTGCTGGTGGAGCAAACACTGAGGTGGGGATGTTAGACTCAGCCATTGCTTTGACAAAAAACATCCTGCCCTTTGGCTTTCTGTGGTCAGGATTGTGTGAGTGGCTGCTAGCCGCTCTTACTAAATCGACCATGTGAGACCCAGAAACAACAGTGCCTTTATACATTAATTCACCTTATCACCCAAAACACAATATCCTTGTTCTTTGCCATATGCTTTGAACAAAAGTTCAGCATTGGTTTTAGAACCCGATGAGAACACTACTTAAAATGTCTTTTTCCATAGTACTAGGTACAGAAGCTGTCTCTGCCGTGATTGCAAGGGTGGTTGCGACATTGATTCATTTTCAGGCATGAGTAATGTCAAACTGGTTTTAGCTTGTTCTTGTCTTACACAGTTGATAGCGCCTGTAACACAGCAGAGTACATTTGGCTTTGTCATAGTCTGATAAATCAGTCCGGGACAGTATAGCTCTCATGTCAGTGTCCAAACTGTTAGTTGCCACTTTTCTCATATCCTGATCAGGGTAATTAGTTTTTAATGTGATCCATCTGTTGCTGAGGTACCAAATACATTTTCTGCATAAAATCCATTATCTGTTAGCCAGGTGTGTGATCAAAGGATGGCAATTCCTAGCAGCGTTCCTATAAAGCCACCAGTCTGATTAACTATTTTCTTTTTCCTTTTAAGGTTATTTGTTTATCGCTTAAGTTTTAATGACTCTCTGTTTTTTTTCCAGCACACCCTGACTTTGCTGACAGTGGAATATTTCCTCTGAGGTGTTTGAATATCTCAGCTATAGCTGATATCAGATCATCAGAGGCTGAACATAAAATAGCTTTTCTTAAGCTCGAGGCCCTTTTACTAGTAACTTTAAAACAGACAGATTTCTCTGCAGTCTTTTAGACATAATGACAACCACAGTATCAAATATTTTTAGAAGCAGAATATGTTTTTTCATGACATATGCACAGGCCAGTCAGGCGGAAACACCCACTCGCAGTCTATATTCCTCTGGTGTATTGGATACTTAAATCAATCAGTAAATAGCCATGAGGCTTTCTTGTAGCATCTTCAAAGCTTCTAAGAAAAATTTTGTCTGACCAGGATACATTTGTCTAGCTAGTGTTGTGATCTGAAGCTTGTCTCTGGGGTTTTAAACAAAATCATGTATTTGGCATTTAGTGTGATGGTCCGCTTTTTTTTTTACCTTGACAGAAACATGGCCTGGACACCAAAAATATTACGAATTGTTTATGATGACTGGTACTTAGTGAAACCTCCATATTCCACTTCATTATTTTGACAGGCAGAGTCCATCAAATCATCTATAACGACAACATTTACCTTTCCAGGGGTAAGAGATCATTGTCATTAGTGACATCGGTAGCCCCTCCACAAATTTAATCTGTGGAACTTTAACAGCAATTCATTATACAAAGGTTGCCAACAGCTGTAGAACCAGACAATATTTTCAGGCTTGTGTGATAAAGTGGCATCAGCATGTTCCAACAACTGTTTTATAAAGAGCTCTTCCCACTATTAGAGGGCCAGCCAGCAGACAAGTAAAGGATGCTGCAACCTGATATCCATTTTTCACAATCAGTATCCGTGAGAAGTGTTTTAAAATTGTCTTGTAAAACTCGGCTGTCAAGAACTTCTCTCTGGGTCTTGGACAGCGTTTTGTTTCAAAGGGACCACTGCTTTTATTCCTAACAATGCTGGGTTGGCTCACGGTAATTTCTTTAGAGATCTGTGACCCCGTATAGTCAAAGACCAGGTCCTTCAGACTTTCAAAATTAATGTGTTTACTGCTTGGCTACATTAATGGTAAAACCTTTCACTTTAAGAACAACTCTCACCACTGGACAGCCTGTACCTGTAAGTTTTTGGGCCTGCAGAAATGAACTCTGTAATGTGTTCATCAGCAGGAACTTCACAACTCCCTAAATAATCGCTCAGGTGGGGCCTAGTCATCCGGTCTGGACACAAAAATGACAGAGTCTGTGTCGTTGTAAAGGCACCTGTCCTGTAACCTATCTAGCAGGTTGTAGAGTTCAACTCTGCATGTGCTGTTGTAAAACTAGCTATAAATATGTTGATATTATTGGAATTTGTGTAATGATCGCTGGTATATTTTAGGCTTAAATACGCTGTTTCATCATCGGCGAAAAAGCATGATGAGATATCGTGGATATCGGAAATAAAAACATATTGAAATAATTTCTGTGGGTCTGTTACTATGCTCGTTGTCGGTAAATTAGCTCTCTGCCCAAATTTGCCCCAAAGAGAATTTAAAAACAGTTTATATATCTGTCTCCTTGCAGGTTAACAACCATGGCTGCAGGGGTTCAAATGTACATTTTCCTTTCAAAATGCTGTTGTATGTAACTGACTTTATCCTCTTCAGTTTTGACCCATGAAGGAAATCAGATGCCTCTTGCTTGCTTTTTAGATGCAGCTTGATGTAATCTGCAAAAAGCTCTGTGATGACTCTTTAAAATGCAAACTTCATAAATGTTAATGATTTTGTAGCCTTTTTCCAGTGCCAGGTTTAGTTCTACAGTACAGTAGGTACCTGTAAGTGCCCGTTGCTCATCATCATGTGCTCATGATGTTGTTTGAAGTCTATTTTCAAGCGATGCACGACATAATGTAAACACAAGTTTTTACCAATCCTGGATGGCAGCACTGGAAAGAAAAGACCTCTTAGGGGTAAGACTTTTACTTTTGCTAAACCAAAGTACTGAGTGAGGTCATCAAAATTGTACGTAAATGATGTCAGCATGCCCGACTGGATACTAGTTTGGTTTTGTTAACAAAGGGGTAGAGGCTGGTAAAATCATAATAGTGTATTTTCTCATCAGGCTGCATCTTATAGTACAGACAAATGGCATTTGTTCTCCCCCCAAACAGTGACTGCCTAGGTTCGAGTGGCTGTGGTAGCTGCCTGTCCCTCAAGAAATTATTCAAACCCTGATCTGTAGTCAGAATTGCTTTCCATTCATGTTCCCACAATACTCTAACGGCAAAACCCTGTCTTTTTAGAAAATGAAATTTGTGCATGGTCCTATTGAATAACTGTCCAAAACTAGTCCCAGTCATGTGGTTTCTATCTTTCTCACAGTAACAGATGTTGCAGCCATGAAAAAAACAACCATTAAATTCAAATGCTGTGGGTATTCCATTTATGACTGAATAGCCATCCAAAAAGTATGGACCTACCTTAAATTCACCACCCCATAGCGTATGCTGAGATAGAAATGTTTTCTTTCTCAGATATGTACATAAGCCACTGAATAGCAGGTGTGAGCATCTCTTCAATTGTCTGTGGTAGTTGTCTGGGGAGAACAGCAACAGTGCATTCTTTCAAGAATAGAAATCTGTACATACGCCATAAAAACAGGCTATGGTGCAGTACTGGAAGGGGTCTAAGGATACTGTTTCATACTCCACTGTATCACCGTCTGACTGTTTTAAAATACTTTTCGTAGTCATCTCCAGTATTTCATTTCTAAATCTGACACAGGCTTTTCAAGAATTTCAACATCTAACTGACAATAGTAGCTCAAGCTCTGTTTCAGATTAAATTCTCTATATCTGTTAGCTAGGTACCATTGCAAAAACTCTTGCTTTTCTGCAGGCAACATATACTCAGAACCATAAAACTGAGCATCAGACGAGGGGCCTACATAATTTTCAATTAGCAATGGTGTTAAAAAATGGGGAAGTAACCTTTACGCAATCTCATTCTCAAATCAAGGCTGCTGGGATTTTGCTAGTTTAAAAGGAAGAAAACAATGGCTGTCAATAAATCTGATGTGTAGGGATGTCACTGTGACACAGAGTACTTTTCCTCCTTGTGTGAGCAATTTAATATCAATTCTTTCCTTGACTAGCTGGCTAATGATAAAGTAACTGTCATAGCCTTTGGCATTGTGTGCTATAAATGTGAGTGTCTAAATGGGGCATCAATAAAATGTCTCTACAAAATCTTTATGCAATCTTCACCTCAATTCCCGGACCTCTTCCCATCTAATTGTTTAACATACACAAAATTTGGTATGTGCACACGTTCTTGTGTGGCTTCAAAATCAAACACTATATATTTCTCAGTGATTTTTACGTCTGTGGTGGTGACATGTAAAACAGATGCTTGTCTGCTGTCATGAAAGAACCACATCTGCTACACTGAATCAATTTACATATGAGATCCCTTGTAAAAAACAAAACATTGTTCACACAGTTTCATGGATTTACAAGACCCTGTATCCCCATCAGTTCTAGCTAAATGTCTTTCTAGGCACGCTGAAGAGACCTACAAATCTTCTTACATTTGTGACAAGATACTGTGCCAATTTCCCCTTTGAGACAACACGGGTCGAAACAAACTTTGCACTGTTGTGCACAGATATGATTACCCTTATGGCTGTAGGCTACATCACAATATTCGCAGATGTACCATGTGCCTATGAATTTTTTTACATTAGTGATGCCACAGAAATGGTTTTCATGTAATAATACAAACAGTGTTTTAGGAAATCTTTCTGGACCTGTTGAAAATGCTTGCCAGTTTCCTTCATTATGATATAAAATCTTAATTTTGACTCCTAAAAAACATTCAAACAGGGGCACATCACTAAAAGTGACAGGGATTTGGTCTGACAAACCTAGCTCAGCGTGCAATATTTTAGCCTTGTTCAACAACTGACTGTCACTCATATGTGGATTTAAGAGTGCGAAAATGGAGCCACTGAAACACAAGCTGTTGTCTCTGTTATTTAAATCAATCAGGTATCGTCTCTTTTTGTAAAATCCTGCTATACAAGATGGAGCTCAGTGTCTCTCCCCCCCACCCGAACCCTGGTGGTTCCTGATAGTTATTACCACGAGATGTATAGTGTCATCAGCAATTACTTCAGTATTGCTCTGTAGCATATCAGCTATCTGATCTAAGAAGGTTGCAACATTTAGTTCATTTGGTCTTGTCTTTCTTGAGAACAAGGGATGATTCAAAGAAGTAGCATTTAATCTTACCTGTATAAAATCCCCATATTGTGTTTTTCTCTTCACACTGTCTAACAAACTTTCTATAGCCTGGTGCATTGCAGCAATAGCCTCTGTAAAGATTTTATTTTATCTAGATTTATAAACTTATATCTTTTGATGAAATTCTGTAGCATTAAATTTGTTTAAAATTCGTTCATATTCCTGTACAGCTTCTAAATACACTGTAGGGGGCACCCTGTTAGCCTGATCATCATCATGATGGTTTTTTAATTCAGACTGCAGACCATTAGTAACATTCTGTAACAGCCTATGTTGTAATATTTTTCTGGCAAGCTTTACTTTTCTTATCAACTTTTCTCAGATTGTTTTATTTTTTACCCAGATTTTTCTTTTTTGACCCCATTTGTTATTTTTTTTCATTTTGTTAGTGATGCAATCCTTTGTACTCAGTTTGTGAGAGCTTCTGTGCTTTCACTTTGTAATTTGATCTTTGTTTTTGGCCACTTTTCCTCAAACCCTGTACTTTTCATACATGTTGGCCACACTTGCCATCATCTTCATTTCGTTGCATGAGAATTTAGATACGCACTAAACCAAGCACACTGTTCAGTAAAGTAGCTGAACTTTTAAAAAGCTCAGATTTAAGCAGCTCATGATCGTAATCCTCACTAGATAATCTACCCTCAATTACCAAGGCATTAAAGAAACTATCTATTGTTTTAAAAATACAGGCTTTCCCAATATTGATCATGTCAATGTCCCTTTCTTGAAACCTTTGGTCAGAAACTCTTGTGCTGCTGCTCCTAGATGGCTGTACAATGTTTATTGGTTCATTTACAACAGCAGAGACTCTTGAGCCAATGCTCGTAGATGGCTACTATCTTGTTCAGTTATGCTATATTCCTGGTCATCTGACACCAGCAGAAACTCTTGAATGCCTTTGAAAACATCACTTTCATGTAATGATCTCTTTCCCCTCTCTCCTTGCAGGATTTCTCTGGGCAGCTGTTTAAAAGCAGAAAATACAACTCTGTCACTACTTTCAGTATTTAAAACTTTTATAAGACATAATTTAAACTATAAAACCTGCAGCTAACAGTGTTTCAAAACAGAAAAAATACACCACTGTCACTACTTTCAGTATTTTTAAAACTTTTATAAGACAAAATTTAAACTCTAAAACCTGCAGCATCTACTATTTCTAGTTAAAAATACACACCTTCTGTAGTAGTAGCCTGTGGATTAGCCAAATGTGCAAATGTTTGAATAAGGTCTTCATCAGGAGTCCACGAGTCCATGGCTACTTGTTGAATATTTTAAAATTTTTATTTACATCAAGAAGTAGTTGTGGCAGTCTCGCTCTGTTCTTTTGTCTTTAGCTTCCAGTATCTTGAAATGCTTATATAAAATGACTCAGACCACACCCAAGTACATAGCTAGTAGTGAAAAAACATCTGAACATCTGGTACTGTCCCTCAACCCCCTTTCTCCATGGGAAATACATAAGTCCGAGGATACTCAATGTAGGCTTTGTTTTTCACTTCTTCACGACAGCTGTAAGGCATTAAGAAATGCCTTTCTGCTACAAACTTTGGTCACGATCTAATTAAAAGGTATAGGGCTACACTTCTTTAAAATTCAAATAAGCTTATACATAGTTAGCTTTTTAAAATATATAATGAAAATCTTGTCTTTTTTTAAACAGCTGCATCCTTTAAAAAGTATAGCATGAGAATCACCTGTTTTTTTTCTCTTTTACACTGCAGGGGGTTTAGAAAAGAGTAATGTCTTTCCGCTAAAATTTTGGTCACAGTCTAAAACAGCTGCTTTTTATCAATCTTAAAACACAAAGAGGCACAGTTTATAATAACGGCAGTTGAGTGTCAGCTTAAGTTATGTTTTTAAAAGTCAAAATGGAAATTCTGTCTTTTTTCTAAAACAGCTGCAACCTTTAAATCAGTAATTTAGTGTAACATAGCCCACACACACACAAAGTGTCTATTCTTTTATGCACTCTAGCAAAGCTGTAGATACATTTAAGAAGACTGTGTGCTTTGAAATTATTCTGAAGAGAAACATTATCATTTTACATTCTGTCTTTTCTTTGTAACATATCATTTATTTTTCTATTTAGTACTACATGACTTTTTAATTTTTGATAATGTAACTATAGACATTTATTTTGTAACAAAAGCATAAAGCTACATTTTACAGATCCCTGTAAATACAGGGACCATGTAATCCAAAATCTAGACACACATGTTTCAAAGAGAATCAATAGTCCTTTGTAGCCATGGCTGTGTGAATGAACAACAGATGTTTTTGTCACGTCTTAGCGACAAGAACACCAACAGCCAACAGGACCATGAGCTCAAAAAGCCCATCTATATTTTAAACATCCAGAAAGACATTGCTTTTCCTCAGTGCCTAATGAGGACGGACACACACATCACACCCCCACCACACAGCCACCAGGCTCCAAAAGCCCATCTATATTTTAAACATACATAAAAGACATTGCTTTTCCTCTGATGTCTAATAGGGACACACACACACACACACACAGTGTGTGTATTTTTCTATGACTCTAAGCAAAGCTGTGGGCCATTTTAAGACTGTGTGCTTTAAAATTATTTTTGAAAGAGAAACATTATCATTTTACATTCTGTCTTTTCTTTGTAACATTTCATTTCAGCCTTCCTCCTTGATACTACACGAGCTGAGGGATGAACTATAGGTATGTGTATTCTTTTTCTGATATATTTTATTCTTTTTAATTCATGATAAAAGTATAAATAATTAGTTTTTACGATTGTTGCAATGCTATCCAGAGAAAACTGCTGAACCATCTTATTTACACAGAGGTCCCCCATTTTAGCTTATAAATGTTACATGCATACATAAAGCTATCCTTTTGATGCAAGTTTGACACAGTCCTACAGATGCATGTTAAATAATTTTGTATATTGTTACAAAACAGAAAAGGGGTACTCACACAGTCAGATGAATTTCCCTGGGTGGGGTCTCCACACAGATCTGTGAAACCTCTGCGATCAGGTTCCCTCCTAGATACTTCTTTCTGAAAATATCCTAATCAAAAACACACATGCCCCTGCAGTTATACACCAGGCCTACAGGGGCACATACCACTACATAAACACTAACTGATTTTTGGGGGTGGGAGGAGCACGGTGGTGAAGAGAGGACAGGGGTTCGAGCCAGGATGGTGGGGGTGCAGGAGAAAGGGGGGACAGGGGTTCGAGCCAGGATGGTGGGGGTGCAGGAGAAAGGAGGGACACAGGAGTTCAAGCTAGCATGGTGGGACTCGGGTTCCAGCCAGGATGGTCTGGCAGGGGATCGAGGGAGGAGTGTATGAGAAGGAGGGGCTCAGGACGCTTACAAAATGGTGGTGTTATTTCACTTCCAGGGTTTTAGTGTGGGTCATTTCCTGCGCAAGGGGCGGGACACGGGTTCAAACGTATGTCATTTCCTGCGCAAGGGGCAGGACACAGGTTTGAGGTTGCATCACTTCCGCCAGAAGTGGGAGGGGCTAGCACATTTTAGGGAGGGACTTCTGGTTTAACAAGGGTGATTCTGATTGGTCCATTTTAGGCCACGCCCACCTGTCAAATGATGTGGCATGCGCTGATTGGCTGAAATTTAACATTTGACGAGATATATGAACTTATACTACTCAGGAGTAAAACAAGGATGCCTTTTGGCACCCCTTTTTTAAATATAAATGCTTTATTTGTTTTAAAGCATGTACACAAACATGACAATTTACAAGACAATACATTTCATTACAATACAACACAATACACAGTCCTCCCCACCTCCCTCCTCCCCTAACCATGGCATCGACTTGTCTAGGTTTTGCGGTTCCCAGCCATATCCCTATGCTGGGATGTTCAGATAGAATGCAAAGTCTGGAATTTGTTCCACCATCTATCAAATTTAGGCAAGCAGTTGTTCACACTAGTGATATTCTTTCCACAGATAGGTTGAGTAGTAGCTCCTGCAGCCACTCAATATAAAATATTTCTTCCCCATCCAGCCAGTGTCTGAGTACCAACTTTGACTACATGGCTATCATGAGCTATGAAACTTCCTTTCTGTAACAGGTGAGGAAGTAACCCCCCACCAAGCAGGCTAGTTGTTCTATGTGGACCATTAAACCCAGTAAAGGATCCGCCCTTTGTTTAATGAGGGACCAGAAGGGGGCTATCTTTGGGCAGTCCCACAAAATACAATACATGGAGCCCACCCCTTTCCTACAATGGTTACATGTTGCGTTGGGATCCTTACCCATTTTAGCTATCTTTTCAGGGGTATAGTACATATTATGGATAATTTGGAACTGCATTAACCACAGTCTATCTTGAGATGTGTATCTGTGTGTGTCTTGCCATATTTTAGTTACAGTTAAATGTTTTCTCCAGAAACTGCTTGACTCAGTATTTAGATGCTCCCACTGAATATGAAAAGGCTTTCTCTAAAAAGGTTGGAGTAGACCCTGGATACTGCATGTGATTCTATAGCAAGTGCACTAATATGCCACATAAATTCCCCTTGTTCTCCTGCTTCCTGATTCAACTAGGATTTAGCTATCATATGTCTGAGCTGGAACAGTTTAAAGCTAGACTAGGTGCCTAGTTTGTTATTTTTAATAATATCATCCATTGCTTGGACTCAAATACTCTGTTACCACCCTTTGTAAACTGTGTGAGAGGCCTTTCGGCACCATGCAATTCTGCTTAAAGTTGGACCAGCATAACATTCTGTGGTGATTTGCATATGCAGCCCATGATGCTTTGCATTGTGGGGGCATGTGTGATTTTGTATTTTCTTGAAACTTGGCTTCTCAGCCAAATGCCCTTTGGGGTAACCCTTGCCTCAGTGTTTACACACAGAGGTTCTTTGTCTTTTAAATTGCTTGGACTCGTCCATTTTCCCACAGGGCTGTTAATCACTTCCTGCCTAGCCATGGGATCCAAGGGGTTGTAATCATACGCCCTCCAATTTTAAAGTTCGGGTTGCTCACCAAAGGTTGATTCTGGTCGTCAGTATGTCTGTAAAATAGGGAAGTGCACATCTGTGTGTGGACTTTTACCAAGATCCCTATTGGATTAGCCTACTAAGTGGAAGAGAAAGTAATTTAGGAGATATAAACATGAGAGCTGCAGGGGATAGTTACTGAGCTTCTATAAGAGCTTTCTTCAGTAGTAACCAAATGGGTCTGTATTGAGTAGGGCCTAAATCTGTGGTTTGGCTCAGCCACCTCAGGTACTTTGCTGCGTGACTCACCCAATAGTAAAGTTTAAAATGGGGAAGTCTCAATCCACCTTTAAGTTTAGGGGTTGTTAGTCTGTTATAAGCCATATGTGCCTGTCTATTTTTCCAAATAAATTCAGTGACCAGGGAATGTACTTTTTTTTTATAATAAATTCAAGTTTATTGACATACTGCTGGCACAGAAATAAAACAGAGTCTTACAGATGGTAACCTGTAACAGCATAGTGCCACTTACAATGTACCAATAGAGAATGAACACCACAATTTTCTGATATTAACCCCTCCCTATTTAACAATCAGGGAATGCACTTTTGAGAACCATGACTGAGGCAACCACAAATTCAGCATGTTGATGGGGTAGAATATATGGGGCAATATGTTCATTTTGACTAAATTAATTCTACCCCAGAGTGATAATGGTAACTTATTCCATCTATCCAAGTCCTGTCTGATAACCTGTACCTGTGTTTCAAGGTTATTTACTCTGGAGGATTGTGTACCCCTTGTTAGGATAATACCAAGGTACTTCAATTGTTTGTGTTCCCACACTGCACACATAGACCTTCCACTTCTCTTCTATGGATGACCATATTTAAAGGGAAGACTTTGGATTTCTCCAGATTCAATTTGTAGTTGGACAACGCCCCAAATTCTCTAATCACTTGTAAAGATTTTTTCACTGAGTGTCTTGGGTTCGTCAGATGGAGAAATGTATCATCAGCATATGCGGATAGTTTGAGTTCCCAAGTCCCAATGGTTATTCCCTGGATCTCTGGGTCCATTTTAAGCTGGGCTAGAAGCAGTTCTAGGTATAGGTTAAACAAGAGAGGAGACAGTGGGCAACCCTGTCTGGTGCCCGAATAAAGAGGGATTCTTAGTGAAAAAGTTCTTTTACAGTATATTAGAGCACTAGGTGTAGTGTATAAAGATTGAATCCACTGCACAGAGAGAGGAGGAAGACTGAACCTATGTAGCACTCTAAAAAGAAAATTCTAGTCTACCCTATCAAAAGCTTTCTCTGCGTCCAAAGACATCAGCACAGCAGGAGCTGTGCTATCCCAGGACACAGAGAATATGAGATCTAATTTCCCGAGATGGTCTGAGGAGAATCTACCCACCATGAAGCCCACTTGTTCTGCGCCAACCAAAAGAGGCATAATCTGATTCAGCCTAGTGGCCAAAATTTTGGCCAGTATCTAGAGGTCATAATTTAAAGGTGAAATTGGTCTGTAATTTGATACTAGTTCTGGGTCCCTCCCCTCTTTGTGCAATACAACAATCAGGGCTTCAAGTAGGTGGGGGTCAGTGCCCTCCCCTTTCAGTGTAGCTCAAAAGAGTACAAGCAGCCAGGAGGACAGTTCCTTTCCCAGTTCCTTGTAGAAAATGGGGGAGAATCCATCAGGCCCAGGGGCTTTGTCTAGAGACAGAGTGCTGATTGCTAGTTGAATCTCATCTTCTATGAGGGGAAATGTCAGCTATAACTGCTGCTCCATGGAAAGCTTAGGTAGAGGCAAGTCAGCCAGGCATGCATCAACACAATCTAGTGAAGGGATATATGTATAGAATTCTTGGAATTTCGCCACTATTTCCCTAGTGTTTGTTTTGAGGGTACCATCCGCCTTCAGTTTAACTGCATTAATCAGCCTCAATGTTTCCTGTTGTTTAATCCATAGTGCTAACAGCCTTCCTGCCTTTTCCCCCTGGTCTATATACTGTATGTGGATTTCATTTTGAGAATTGCAGATTCAGCTTTCTCCCCCAACATATCATTATAACAAGCTCACAGATGAGTAAGCTCCTGACGTGCTTCGCTAGTTAAAGGAGTTAGGTTTTTTCCAAGTCCCTAATATTTTCTAGTAACTTTTGTAGATGTTGTCCCCTTTTTTCTTATGCTGAGAGGCAATCTTTATGAGTTCTCCTTAAGAAGCACTTCAGCACCCCCATTCCATAGCCACATGACCCGTGGAATTCAGGTTGTCCCTTGTATAATTTTTAATACTTGACTTTTAACCCCTCCACTATTCATTTATCCTTTAGTAACTGATTGTTAATTTTCTAGGTTGTCTCTGCCTGATGATTAAAGGATAGGGACAAGGTATAAATCACTGATGAATGGTCTGAGATGACTTCTGGAGAGATCTGGCATTCCATAAGACCTGGGAGAAGTTGCTTACTACTTAAGAAGTAGTCTATGAGGGAGGAGGTACCATGTACTAGTGAATGAAATGTATATTCCCTCCCCCGATGCAAACCCCTCCAGGGATCACTTAACCCCAACTTTTCTATAATGTCCCTAATGGCCCGCTGCACTGGAGATAGTCCACTCCTGGCTTTGCCTGTCCTATCTGCATCTGAAGAAAATGGTAAATCCCAATCACCTCCTAGGATCACAGGTGCAGACAGAAAAGGCAACAGAGTATTAAGTAGGTACATAAAGAAGGAAGGAGTATCCATGTTAGGACCATAAATAAATCCAAGTACAATGTCATACCTCTCCAGGGTACCAATGATAAACACATATCTTCCCATTGGGTCTCGAATACATTGACTGCATTGAAAGCCTAGGTTTCTTGTCAGTAAAATCGCCACTCCTTTACTCTGGGTGGATGACCCTGTTGTATAGACTTGACCTATCTGCATCTTTTGCAATAGGTTGGCTTCAGTGCCTAGTAAATATGTCTCCTGGAGGAAGATTATCTGACCTTTAATCGCTTGCAGATGCTTAAGAACCTTGTATTCTTTGTTTTTACTGTGCATCCTTTTCACATTCCAAGTGATAACTCTATATTTATTAGCCATTCTGTATTATTTCAGCTGATAATGGATGTCTAAAAATTAAAGTAATAAGAGCCCCACTTGTCGATGCCATGGTGTCCCTCCCCCTGTCCCCCCATTACCCCAATACAAACCAACACATACACTCCAGGTAAATCCTCCCATCCCCCCCTTCTCTTCACCCTCTCTTCCAAACATTTTATTCTTTTATTCTGCTCATGGAAAATCCTGCATCTAGTCATAACTGTCCCCCCACTAATCTTAACCTACTAACTCAAGCAGGTGACTTAAGGTTCCCCTCCCTCGATATGGTGCATGATGCTGCCAGCTTCAGCTTACACTATTCCTCTCACTTCTCCATACTCCTGTTATAATCCAAAAAGTAATATTAACACATTCCCCTTTAAACATCTGGCCCCTAGAATCCTAATAACACAAGTCAGCATACTGTACGTTACCATCCCCACAGAGATCTTTTAGGGGGCCTAACCCAGCCCCAGACTTAGTATATCTCAGTCTGGAGTTTTTCAATTTCCTTGGCTAGTCAGACTGTTCAGATTAAAATGTTGAACCTATGGGTCAGTACTACCATGTCCAAAGAACTACTATTTATTCCCTTAGCAGTGTCTCCACATTTATCCCTCTTGACAGTGTCTATTATCCCCGATCAAACTCCAGAAATTTGCTGGATGAATTTGTGATATTGCTAAGCCTTCACTATGCTACTAATAAGATCCTAAAAATATCTGTAAAACACAGCCCAGCTTAAGTAGGCAAAACACTTCAATTTAAATCCACAACTTTTGTTCACTTGTTCAATATCTGTCACTAAATGCATAGCTGGTGTGAACAAAGCTACAATATTTGAAAACTGAAGTCCCCTTTGACTCAATTGAATAGCTGAAAGGATACAGCCCATCTGCAACCTTGTGGAAGTGTGCACTGTCATGTTGTTCCTTCTGCAGCGGTGAAGCCGCTTCTGCACCAGAACGGCCGTGCACATCATAGAGCTTGAAGCAAGCCCGCTAGAGCACAGTGTGTGATACACTGACTGTGATTGTCCAGTCACTTTAGCTGAAACAGTTTTTTGCTCCTTAGACCTCCACTCCAGAACTATTAAAAGTGACAGAAGAAGAAGAATACTTAAGAAGTTCTCAGTTCAACTCCCAGTGCATCACATTTCAATAGTGAGGCCAAGTGATAGTGAACGAGTGAAAACCTCCCAATTTCCCTGGGCTACTAGGCGCAGTTAAGCTTGCAAACCCTCGACAGTGAGAATAGACGAGAACTTCTTTTATTTTCTTTCTTTTTCTTTAGCCCCTCTCTGACCTTTCATACTTTGAAAACTCCCATGTTTGACTCTTCCTCACAATTTGAATCACTTTCCCTGCAGAGATTTCACTTCTTAAACAGGTCTGGTAATAGACATTGCAAATGTCGGACAGCTTGCTCATTTGAATCATACTTGTGCCACTTGGACATGAACCCTCATTTGTAACTGAGCCAGGCACAACATTCAGAAATGCACCCCAGCAGGGATGAGATAGGAGATAGTGGCATGGAAGGAGCCCCTTTTCTGCTGAACTGAAGCTGGCAAATCCTGTGCTATATGGATTTTGTTGCCTTCACACATCACTGCTTGAACTTCCTTAGCTTCATCATAATATGTTGTTTGTCCGGAAAGTTCAACAATCACAGGATGAAAGGAAGGGGGGGTGAGCCTGAATTAGGTTTGGGGCACAGCACCCAATGGACTCACTCTACAACATAAGAAGGCCCATTAGGAGAGGAGCTTGAGACTTTTTCCAGCAATTTTTGGGCTAATACTATAGGAGAGGAGCCCTCCTCTCCCTCAGAAAGACTAATGATCACCAAGTTATTGCAGTGACTACGTCCCTCTAAGTCCTCCAGTTTAGCTTCCATCTTAGATATTTACCTTTTTATTGTCACCAATTCAGGATCTGTAGCTGCTCTCCACTTTTTGAGTGAAATTACTCTTGCCTCTGTGTCCCTTGCCTGTCATGATACATCAGTCAGATTGGTTTTCAAGGAGGATACCTCTGCTGTTAATAGAGCAATTGCTTCCTGTAGTGACTTCATTTCCATTAGGAAGCACTCCTCTGATAGGGGTGTAAACGTCAGTTTGCCTGATGGAGTCGGGGTTGTTTTAGAGCTCTGCTACCTTGCTCTCTTCATGGCCTTATCCGGTGAAGGTGGGGGAGTGTGGCACAGTAACTCCTGCTTCGTGGTAACCTCTATGCTGTGAATTAGAGTGTTTCTCAGCAGTCGGTCCTCAGGTAGGATGCTCAGAAGAGTTTTTCTTTTAAGTTTGCTGCTGTTAGTATATGTTTTAAGCTGAATTTCAGATTGGGAGAGCAGGAGAAAAAAAACAACACTGCTTGCTTCTAGCCAGACATCACGTGACTCCTCCCTTTTCGCACCCCTTTTATTCAGCTTGTATATTGATTCCCTATTGTCTTATAACGAGGTACCTTGTCTAGATTCTCCTAAAATGAATAAGCTTTCCATACACGCTCTTGCATATGCAGATGATTTGATTTTGTTGGCACTCTCTAGTCAAGGACTCCAGAATAAAATAATGCAACTTAACACCAAGTGTTAACGATTAGATTTAACAACAAATCTTAAGAAAGCTAAGTTAATGATTTTGGTCCAAAACTTGGAAAAACCAAAAACTAAAGTTTATTTAAATGATAATATTATAGAAAAGGTGACTTCATATACATATTGGGTGTTAAGTTTACTTCAAATGGAGCATGGTCATCACATTGGATGACCCAGGTAGCAAGGGCAAGATTGATAGCCAAAGCACTGTTACGCTTTAATATTAAATATGGTGACATTCGGTTCTACCTGCCTTAGTGGCTGGTGAAGCAAACATCAACCCCATTCTTATGTATGGTGCAGAGGTTTGGGGTATAAATTCCCCACCCTGTTTAGAAATTCCGTTATCCCTATTTTATATATAAAAAAAGTCAAATTCTATGTTTCTATAAATCTTTATTACAGGTTCCAATAGCTACGTCTAACATTATAATAAGGGCTGAATTGGGAAGAGTTCCTATTGCTACGATAATTGATATATGAATGGTGGGCTATTGAATAAAAATTATTACTATTCAGACTAATTCTTTGCCCCTATTGTGCTTGAAAGAAAAGATCCATTGGTACAAACAGAATTATATATCGCCATGGGTAAAAACTCTTCAAGGAATTTTGGGAAGAATATCTATGCAACATCTTTGGTTTGATTTGGAAAAATCAATTGTAATATCTCCTTTGTTTAAGCAGCTTATTAAAAAGAAACTTATAAGGCTTGCTCAGGAAAAACAAATAGAGTTAGTCAGAAGCCAATGCCAGGCCACTTGGTTTGGTGAAAACAAAATAGATGCTTTTTAGAGAACTATTTAGTTATGTCTCTTACTCCTTTAGATAGGAAAAATATTACATGAGCAAGGATGGGAATTTTATGCTCTAAATATGCATATTTGAATAGAACTGCTTCTGTTAACTTCCATTCTGAAATCGATAGGTGCAATAAGGGCTTTGAGGAAAATCTTTATCATATTATGCTTCAATGTCCATTATATAAAATTCCACGGATAAACTTACTAAACAATTTTCTTGTAAGATATGTAAATGCAGAATGTGATCTGTTGTTTGTCCCCTTACATCCACATACAATTGAGGATGGCTGCAAAATTTGTTCATGAAGTGATGAAGCTTAAAAAAAATCTCCCTCCCCAGGAAAAGAAAAACTGAGACTGAAATTTAAAATGTTTTAACTCACGCATTCTCAATATATGATGGAAGTATATTTTTTTCTGTCCAGGGAAATCTATTGTAATGAGCAATAACTTAAGCACAAGGAATTTTACTGTTCATAATTATCTTTATTTATTTTTGTTAATGTATTTTGTATGATTTTGATGTCCATTTGATTTTATGGAAGAACAATAAACATGACTTGACTTTCTTAAACTGCATGCCTTGGCCACTTTTTCCAAGGCAATGCAATTGGAGAGGGTCAGCTGCACAGCATCACTGTTGCCAAGGCAACGGGATACAACTCAGAGCTTTGCATGCCATTGCCACTAGGACAGCCCACATCGGCACAGCTGGCACTCCCAGTCCCCATCCTGACAGGTAGACTGGACTACTAATTGTAGGTATTATAGACTGAAAACAAACTGAACTGGAAAAAAAAATAAACTGAAAAAAAAATTAACTCACTAATTTATAGGCTTGCAATGCATGCCTTGCATACAGCGAATGCACGCCACTGGTTGTGAACAGAACATTATTTGTAGTTGTTATCTTCCTAAAGTCTTTAGTGCTTATTCTGTTTGTACAATCTGATGTAAATGTTACATCCAAGAAATCTATGGACGTTGATTGAAAATTATGTGAGAATTTCAGGTTTCTATCATTATTATTTAACCACTTCAGAAATAAGAACTAATGACACCACTGACTACCCTCTTTAACAAATCATGGGAGTATGGGGTGGTACCTGAGGACTGGAGGAGAGCAGATATTATTCCACTTCACAAAAATGGGAGTAGGGCAGAGGCAGGAAGCTGTAGACCTGTTAGTTTGACCTCAGAGATATGAAAAATGATGGAATCACTTCTGAAGGAAAGAATTGTTAAGTATCTAGAGGCCAGAGGGTCACAGAACCAAAGGCAGCATGGATTCACAGTGGGAAGGTCATGTCAGACAAATCTAATTGATTTCTTTGACTGGGTGACCAAAGTAGTAGATCAGGAAAGGACTATGGACATGGCCTATCTAGACTTTAGCAAGGCATTTGACACAGTCCCACACAAAAGATTAATATACAAGTTAGTCAGCCTTGGAGTGGGTCCCATGATGGTAGCCTGGATAAAAAATTGGCTGGACAACAGGACACAGAGGATAATAGTAAACAGAGTCCACTCTGAAGAAAGGGGGGTTACTAGTGAGGTACCGCAGGGTTCAGTACTAGGACTGGTCCTTTTCAATGACTTTATAGGTGACATTGCAGAGCGACTGGAAGAAAAAGTATGTCTCTTTGCAGACAACACAAAGATCTGCAACAGGGTTGATACACAAGGTGGGGTGGAAAGGATGAGAAGGGACTTGTCAAGGTTGGAGGAATGGTGAAATGTATGGCAGCTTAGATTTAATACTAAGAAATGAAAAGTAATGCACATGGGAAACAAAAACCCAGGGGAAGGGTACACAATGGGGGTGAGATACTAACAACAACAAAAATGGAAAGGGACCTGGAGGTAGTCATATCAGATTACCTAAAATTGGGCAAGCAATGTGAAAGGAAGTAAAGAGGGCTGGGGGATACTGGGATGAATAGGAAAGGCATCACCAGTAGAAAACAGGAAGTTGTTATCCCTCTGTACAGACAGCTGGTGAGACCCCATCTGGAGTACTGAATGCAGTTCTGGAGACCCAATTTCTGAAAGGACATAGACAGGATGGAGACAGTACAGAGGAGGCAACTAAAATGGTGCAGGGTCTGCAGAGACATGAAGAGAGACTTAAGGAGCTTAATATGTACACCCTCGAGGAAAGGAGGCAGGGGGACGATACAAACTTTCAAGTACCTCAAGGAATCAGCAAAGTCCAAGAGGGTGCATCTTTCAAAAAAAGAGGTGTGCAAGAACAAGGGGTCACAATTTGAAGATAGAGAGGGGATGGCTCAGAGGTAATGTGAGGAAGTATTTTTTTCATGGAGAGGGTTGTGGATGCATGGAATGGCCTTCCTGATGAGGTTGTGGAGTCAAAAACTGTGGTGGAATTCAAGAATGCATGGGACAGACATAAGGTCATTCTAGGGGGTGGGGTAGGAGGAAGCAGGTTGTTGGTAAACTAGGATCTGCAACTTATCCATTAGGTAATGAAATGAGCAGACTGGGTGGTTCAAGCGGTCCTTATCTGCCATCAAATTCTATGTTTCTATGTTTCTATCCTCTGTTCCATACACTGTGTCGTTAATAAAACGATGCCAATAAACAATGTGTCTGTAGAATGGATTGACAAATAGGTCCCAAATCAGTTCCTCTTCCCATTTATCTAAAAACAGGTTCAAAGTGAGGGGACAATCATGTTGAGTAACTGGGGTTCTTGGTGTTAACTTGTTTTGATTTGGCCTTGCTCATTCCCACCCTCAGTAGAGGCTTGAACTTAGGAATGAAGGCCCTGAGGAGGATGAGAAGAGTGCCATAGAAGGAGGACAATGGGTGATGGGGGGCAAATGAAGCTAGGCAATGTTGACAGGGTAGGGGGTGTTTTATAGGGAGAGTCTCCACACTCATTAAACCACGGGTGGAGTCCTTCTATTCTATGTGCTGGGGAGAATCTTGTTGTGTAACTGAGGGAGCGTGGTGTTAACTTGTTTTGGTTTGGCCTTGCTTCTTCCTACCCTCAGTAGAGGCTTGAACTTAGAAATGAAGGACAAAAAGAATGGGTAATGAAAATGTCTCCTATGACTCACAGAGTGTATGCAGTAACTCGCAGGAGAGGAAAAACCCTATAAAGGAGGAAACCTCTGGGGAACCATGGCTACCGGGTTGCCTTTCCTTTAGGCATACTTAATGGAGATGGGTAAAAAAAGGTAGGATGGAATTCTGTTTCTGGATTGGGAGAAAATGACTTGAAACAGGGAAGGCCCACCTGTCCAATTTTTCTGGGATGTTATCCTTGGATGCTGAGGATGCAGCTTTGCATGGAAGAAATGGCCTGAGAAGAAAAGGGGTTATATCCAGGGCATTGGGGAAGACTTCTGATGAGGCCATCAATTCTTTTGTTGATACTGGAATTGATGTTTGAAGAAGGTAGCAGTGGGTCTGATGGCTTTGACTTGGAGTGGTAGGACAGTAGATGATCAAAATCCAGGTTAAGGTACCAGTTCTTGAATGTAGGAAAACATGGAATTAGGATTCCTTGCTGGAGTTTTCATGATGAAAGATACAATGTGTAATGGTCCCCTTGCTTGAAGATCATCCAGAGAGAGAAGGGAAGAAGTGGTACGGGATTAGGCTGTGAATTCACATGGACAAGGAGACCTAAAGGTCAGGCATACAGCGGAGACAAGATTAAGGTCAGAGGGGAGTCAGATGGCTGAGTTTAGAGTACATAGAGCAGTGGACAGCAGATAGTGCCATCTAATGGGTTGTTGTCTGGATTGTTTCTGAGGTGACACTTCGATACGCTGGACAGTAAATAGTTGACTGAAGGATTGGAAAGCATGAGGTTTGGGTCAGAATTAATTGAACTCCAGATATTTATTGTTTAATAGTACCAGATCTATTATGGTCTGTGTCAGAAGGAAATAAAGGCAGGATATGGGCAATGAAAAGGAATGGTTGCGATAGTCATCATGGCCCAGAATGTAACAACATGCCTTCCAGGTTATTGAATAGGGAGTTCAGGTAGAAGGGATAGAGCAGACCACATAATTTACTGAGGTTGGAGGAGGTAAAAAGTTCAAGGCATGGTCAGGTCTGAGAATCTGGGAAAAGAAGACGAGATTGGGTCTGCGTATGGATCAATGATGAAGAAATCATCAGGGAAGGAGACAATCTGCCTTTGTTAATGATGTCAACTGGTGCTGCATTATCTGCAATTATGGGGACTTCACATAAAGACCAGAGATGACATCATGTAAAGCTGCTGCGATAATTGGGAGATTTCAAATAAGGAAGAGGAAGCTGGAAAAATATGGGAGTTGTAGGATTTCCAGTGGCCAAGGCTGAAATCTGGGAGGTCTCAAATATGGCATCAAATCCACAAACGGGAGTAGCATCAGTAAAGATGTTTGGCATAAGGTGAGGAGAGATGGCTTTATAAACATGGAATGACTGTTCCAGGAGTTAAGGAAGAGAGACCACATGGCGGAATCAGATCTTAGCTGAGAAGGATGATGATTTAAAGTTGGGACAGTCGTGACTAGTTCTAGCAGATATAATATAAAAGATCGCTTGGGGAAAGAAAGCGCATTGCAATTCAAGTATGCAAAGTAGCAAAAATTTTGTTCATTGCAGGATTTCCTTGAAGGAAAGGAGTGAACCAGGGATTGCATGCAAAGAACTTGGCTGGGGTAATCGGGTCAATATCCTGGTGAATCTAGTGGATGCTAAGGAATGTAATGACAGTTAGTTGAGTCGAAAATGGTACAGAAAATTGGCACACAATGTTATTTCAAGGCAGAATGGATGCTGCCTAGGTGAATCAAATAGTGGAGTGAGCAGGAAGTCATCAAGCATTTGGATAACAGTGAAATGTAACACAGTTGAGAAGCATCCAACAAAAGGGGGTCTTACATATATCTAATAGAGATGACTGATGAGAAACTGAATGAGCACTGAGCGATGAGACTTTTGCAGGGCAAATGGCAGGGAACATTGAGCAATGATGACGTAATAGGGGTTGGCCTGGAGGCAGTTCAATAAGGCAGGGTAGTTCAGTAGGGCAGAGTAACAATAGTCGGACCTACATGAGGTTTGAAAGCAGAAGGAATAGTCAGACCCGCATGTAGGTCTACAAAACACAGTAGCAATGTTGGGACATGAACGTTAGTGGGGCAGCAGTATGATAATGGGGGAAGCAGAAGGCATTCAGCTGCTTTTACATTTACAGATTAAGGGACTGTGGAGTGATGGAAATAGTCCCTTGCAATGCCGTAGCGAGACAGATGGGAAGGGGCTTAAAGGCATCTGAAATATATACTGTAGCAAGCCTAGAACTGCTGTCGAACTGCTGAATGATGGTAATTGCATCGTTGATCCTAACGTGGGATAGGGAAAAATCTTTGGAATACATTAGGGAATTGATACTGGAAATATGACAAGATGGTGGAACAAAAGGTTCAATAAAGGCCTCTTCTGGCCAGTACAGTTGTGAGTTGCCACTCTGATAGGAATGATCAGTAGGAGGAGAGAAGCACGGAGATGCAAGTATGGAAACTTCAGCAAGTCTGGATGGTAAGAGCTGCAAAAAGAAGGTGGAAGTGGGTGAGGCCATTAAAATGGCAAAGGTCGGAATGTTCACTGGATGGAGGGGTGCTGAATGGCATTGTTGAAATGGAGGAGTTTAGGACAAATGAATCTCACATAAGGTGTGCCATGAGGACTGCACATATGGAGGAATCTGCAGCCTTTATAATGTCCTTATGAACTGACTAGGAACCGGATGTATAAGGGATCCAGAGAAATGGATGGGATGAGAATTGGAGAGCAGGGAAGCAAGATTGGATGGAGGAGATGGGGTTTGAGTGCAGAGGAGGGTTGGAGGATCCACTGGAAGAGGAGAAGGCTGGATGGGAGGCAGGCTGGAATAAGAGGTTGAAGAGCTGTAATCCAGGGATGGATATCATTCATAGAAGAAGCCATTAGGGTGTGTAGATCCTTAATGTCTGAGAATGCATCTGGAGGCAGCGGTGGAAGAAAAGAAGTACAAGATCCCCAGTTTCTGCAGATCAGTAAACAGCCGGGGAATGGTCCATTATGGCACAGAATCACTGGACTGGGATGATTTCTTCTGCATGGAAGATGGAGGGCAGATGATGGACCTTCAGGCAGATGCGGCCATGACAATGAAAAGGGGGCCTGGAAGGAAAATGGCAGTCCAGAGGAGACTGATCCAGGAAGGAACTGGAAACACAATGTCCAGACCAAAGGGGAAAAAGCAAGTCCTGTCAACTCCACGTAGGTACAGGAAAGGGGAAGAATATTTCTGGGACCTGCAAGTAGGTCCCGAAAAAGGGGATGGAATACCTGTACCTCCACATAGGTAGGGTATGGACCCTGGAGTCTCCACATAAGCACAGGGAGAGAACTTGTTGAACAGCCGTAATCCTGAGACCTCCACATAGATCCAGGAAGGGGTGAAATATCCATACCTCCACTTAGGTAGGGGTATGAACCCTGGAACCTCCACATAGGCGCAGAGGAGCAACAGCAGGCAACAGCTATAAACATGTGACCTCCACAAGGCGCAGGGAGAGAACAGTAGTCAAAGCAGTAACTTCATACACTCACATAGGTGCAGGAAAGGAGCAAAGGGGAGTCCAAGTACCTCCATGTAGGGTACAGGACAGAGCAGTGCAGACTTCACATGGGTGCAGAGCAATGAGCAGCAGACATAAGGGGACTAGTTTAAATGATAATTTAAATGTCAATTGCTAGCACCAAACATTGGGGAGAAAGAAAGTACAGCAGAACAATAAGGGAGTATAGCTTTAAGAAATAACAGGAAGTACAAGGGAAACAACAAGAGGGGAAAGGAGCAGGATTATGGCAGGAAGAGAAATGGCAGGAACCAGGGAATGGCCAAGGGGCAGAAAAGGGGGATGGAACAACCCAAAAAAAGGTAAGACAAACAAGGAGGACAGGAGGAGATGGGGGCGGTAACAAAACTGGCTTGAGGCTGGCATAGCAGGGAAAAGCAAAGCTCAGAGGCACAAAACACAACTCAGGCCACAGGAGGGAAGCAAATGGGGGGATAAACCAGCAAAGGCCAAGGCAAGACAAAACCGGAGAATGGATAGGCAGGAGATGGGAAACCAGGAAAGCGAGGGGAAAGCCAAACGGCTGGGCGAAATCAAAATGGGGAAGCAGGAGCGGAGAAGGGCAACCAAGGGGTGAGGGAAAAGCAAAATGGGCTGGGCCAAACAAAACAAAGAAACAAGCAGAAGAGCAGGAACAGGAGCAGAAAGACACAAAGGAAGCCCAATCGAGGGACAAGCCAACAGCAGGATGAAGGGAGCAGAAAGGGGGGGGCACGTGACCAGCAAGACCGAGGTGAACAGAGCACAGACAGGGAAAGAGAATGGCAGCAGCACACAGCCAAGTAAAGCAGAAAAAGAAAACTAGTGAGCAAAGCCCACAACGCTCGCCCAGCAAATGAAACTAGGCAACGTTGAAAAGGCAGGGGGTGCTTTATAAGAAGATTCTCCCTGCCCATTGAACCATGGGTGGAGCCCTTCCATTAGTAAAAGAAGGGACCATAGAGGCCCCCACTGCAGTGCCACAAGTTTGAAGGGATCTTTCATCAGCTAGTGTAAACATGCCTCCACCCCCTCAGTATGTCTGATACAAGTGTATAGTAATTCTGCATCGATTGTGAGCCAGTTGTAATCTCTCTACCAAATGAAGTCCTGCATTTTATTCGGGATATTAATTGTGTTTCTGACATGGGATTTGAGGCATGTGTCATTCCTTTGAAGAAAGAAATCTAAGAACTGAGCCAGATTGTCTATAGGTGATCCCACCCTGAAATGATGGGTCTATCTGGTGGATTTGCAGCATCTTTGTGAATATTAGGAAGAATATACATTGTGAGGATGATGGGGGACTGTGGCAGTACAAATCTGAACTCACTTTCTGTAATGTCACCCCTCCCCTGTGCTCTTTGCAAAGATGTAGTAATTCTGCATAATAGGAAAAACTGGGGTTAGATGGCAGTTTCTTATAACTGATTTCATTACTAAGTACAGTAGTTGACAAACTTTACTCTTATGAAATTCCTTGTCCATTATAACCAAGTCTCCCGCTTCATCTGATTATTAAATTACTAGGTCTCCCATTGCCTGCAGTTCTAAAGTAGCATCAGTTTCTACTTTTCTCATGTTTTGAACCGTGGCCCTTTAAAAGTTCCTCCACATTAGTTAAAACTGTGTTTTTGCATGTTTGTTAACATTATTTATTTATTTATTTTATTTATTAGATCATCGGTTTACAGACCTTTGAGTCAAAGACTCATTTACAAAGGCATATCTTCAAGAGAGCAATACATCACAGCAAACAAAACAGTACAGTACTTAACGCTTAGATTAAAAAAGCAACCAGTGTTACAGGAATTCACTGGTGGTACAAGCTTGGTAATAGGTAGATCACAGTAGTCATAATATAGGTATATGAGTTGAGTACCACATCAGGTAGCAACCAGAGATATTATATAGATGCATCTTGAAGTTCATACCTGAATCAACAGGTTGGTTCTCCAAGAACAGCATTTCCAAACCTTCAAGATTTTGTGTATCTAATTCAATCCATTTAGTGCTGTTAATGTCTCAATATGTATATCTTTCTCAGATGTACTCATTACATCTAAAATGTTCTCACTCAGCTGTTCTTCATTAATGTCCATGCCCACCATCAAGTCCTCTCTGGCAGGTTTTTTTAGAAAAAAATCCTTCAATGATAGTTTTCTGAAATAGTTTTCTACAGCCATAGTTATTTGAAATTTAACAGGTTTTAGGGTAGGTGCAAAGGACAAATCTTTGCTCAAAACTGCTAATCGTGTTACTGTGAGTCTGCTGGAGTTAAGTTAACTATCTTCTGATTAATTTATTGGGGAGAGGGAGGAAATGACGAGGGAGGAGAGGTGTGAGAAGTGCTCAAGTGCTGTAATGGACCAAGTGCTATGCAATGTTATGGGAACAGGAGGAGGGGATGGGGCAGGTGGTGCAGTTGAAGATTTGATGGAGGTGTGTGAGATGAGATTTCTAAGAGGAGGAAATGGAGGTTTAGAGTGGGGGATTCTATAGAACATAGGGATTTGCCTGCATTTTGAAGATGGTTTAGAAGAGAGAAGAACAAGAATCCCTAGAGTAGAGAGTGGGGCGGCGAGGAGAGAGCAGGGGTGAGGTTGATAGAGAGGTTGGAGGAGTAGATTGAACCATTACTTTGAGATAAGGGAGACAGAGTGGGTCAGACAACGATAGGAGAGAAGGGAAAGATCCAGAGAAGAGAGAAGAGAGCAGAGGTGGGTTCTAAGTGGGGAATCTGAGGCAAAATGGCAGAAGGCATAATAGAGGGAGTCCAGTCTAGCAAGAGAGGAGGTGGCCACTGTGTAGTAGACAATGTCTGCATAGTTCAAAATGGGCATTATAATTTTAGCTGGGGTAGTCAGCAATGTGGGAGAGGTAGAGGGCCTGGTTATGGTGAGATGCTGAGCCCAGGCAAAGTTTAGAGGATATGGTGTCAATGTATGTTTTGAGAAGTTTAGTTGTGGTCTAGCCAGATGCTTAAATATTTGTAGGTTGAGACCTCATTAAGAGGAGTGCTGTCCAGGCAGGTGATAGGCAGGTGAGTAGAAGACTTGGCTAGTCTTTGAGAGGTTCCAAAAGTCATTGAAACGGTCTATGATGGGTTAATCCTGAGTTTATAAGACTGGAACCAGGTTGCACAGAGTGGAAATCTTGTTGTTGGGTGGCTCGGATTGTGGGTAGGTCAGGGCCAGAGGTGAACAGGATGGTATCATCCTCATACATGTGGATAAGTGGGTTAAAGCAGGCTGAAGGGAAGTTGTTTATAAATAGGGAAAGGAGAATGGGGCCAAGAATTGAGCCTTGGGCAATCCTACTAAAATAGGGAGGAGGGGATGAGAGTTTGCAATCTTTACCGACTGATGCCTACTTACAAGGTATAAGTGGGAACCACTGTATGGCGGGGGGGTGACCTGCACTCTTGAATGTATCTAGAAGTAGTGAGTGGATACAGAGTGAAGGCCTTAGCTAGGTCAATGAAGGCTGCAGTGGTGAATTGCCCTTGGTCAGCAACAGATTAAATGTGGCCTGTGACTCAGACAGGGAGGATACAGTGGAGTGGTGTTTTCCAAATCCTGATTGGTAAGGGGAGAGGAAATTAGTGGAGGTGAGGAAATCATTTAGCCTGGATTGCTCTAGCCACTCCTGTAATTTTGACAGGGTGGGGAAGAGAGAGGAGGGAGATGGGTTAATAGTTGCTGGGAGAAGATGAATCACCGCCCTTGTAAAGAGGGATGACACAGCCTAGCTTCCAAGCTTTGGGGATGGTGCCTGAGGAGAAGGATAGGTTTGATAAGAAGGTGAGAGGGAGAGTAATGACTGGAACAGAGTGCTGCAGCAGACTAGGATGAATGCCATCTGGACTAGATTTAGAGGGGTTGAGGGATAGGAGAATAGGACTGCACCCAGTACTTCTTCTGAGGAGACAGGGGTGAACAGGAGTGTGTTGCTGGGCATGTTTTGCTTTGGGGGGCTTTGCTGCAGGTGCTGGGAGCATGGTCTGTTCTGGCGTGTGCATGTGGTGAAAAATGTGTTGAGGGCATCAGCTACTTGGACGAGGTTGTATGTGGTGATGTGGTTGTGCTTTACAGTGGGGGTATTGGTTTGAGGTGGTAAGTCAGCAATGAATTTGACTATCTTCCAGAAAGAGGAGGGGTGTGCTGTGCCAAGACATATTTTAAAGTACTAAGTTTTGGCACTCTGTATGGCTTTATTGCATGCATTTCTGGAGGTGTTGCAATCTTGTCTAGATTGTGGGGTTAGGGAGGCTTTGAACAGGGACCAGGCTTTGACATGGGCTTTGCAGAGGGCCACTATTTGGGGTAGTGATCCAGGGGTGCTGATGTTTCTTTACCATGGCTTTTAGTGGGGCATGGGAGTCCTAGACACTTGTGAAATGTGCAGGAATTGGACTAGGGCAAAGTCTGCATCTGTGGCAGAGTATACTGGTCTCAGTTTTAGCAAAAGTCAAAGAGGATTTGTTGAGTGAATTTGTAGGAACATTTGGATGTATTTTGTGGTGGATTTGGGCAGCTGGGTTTTCCTAATGCAATATGTGATGTAATTGGTCACTTAGGGCAGGGTGAAGGGCCTCAGCAGCGGATATTCTGTGGGGAATGGAGAGAGAACCTAGTCAGTAAGGGAGTGATTTGTTATGCGGAATTGTATTGTGTGGCTTCTTCAATTAGTTGGGTGAGGTTGCAGGATTCTATTTTGGAGGTGGTGGACTTGGAGAAAGGGGAAAGCCAATCAAGGTTGCAGTCCCCTAGCAGTAGCAGTTCACCAGTGTTTGCTAAGGTTGTGAGAGTAGAGATGCAATCTGCTACTGCATCATGCCCAAGCTGGGGGGAGGTATAGACCATCCCAATGAAAGTGGGGAGAGTGGCGGGCATCAAACTTTGAGCTAGGATCAGTTTGTGTGATCCAGTGGAGGATTCTTTCTTCACCAGTGTGCTAGAGAGGGGATGCCTTATGAGCACTGGGATGCCACCTCCTCTCTTCCCTCGGTCTTGTCAGATGATTGAGTATCCGGGAAACAACAGGGATGAGTCATGGGTCTTAGCCGATAACCAAGTCTCTGAGAGGCATAAGATGTCTGGGGACTTCTGGGTTAGCCAACAACTTAATAGATCCAATTTGGGCAGAAGACTCCTAATGTTGATGTGCATAACTTGAAGGCCTTTGTGAGAGGATGAGAATTGTTGGGCAGAAGGAGGGCCAGGGTTCCATTCAATGTCTCCAGCTAAGAGCAGGGTGAGAAGAAACATTGGTGGGGTGACAGGGAGTTTCTGTCCTGTGGTAGTTTTGAGGGCAGAGGTTCTGTGTGTAGAGCATCAAATAGAGGTGGGAGGTAGGAGACTGCTTTGGTGGTAAGATGCTCAGGGACATCACATAAAGGAAAGGGCAAGAACGAAGATTAGGTGTTGGAGAGGGTGTAAGGTGATGTCCTTGGTAGAGGGGTGCACAGAGGGCTGGAAGGGGGGTCAGGCTGAAACAGCCTGCTAGGGGGGGAGCAGGGACAGAAGGCAGGAGAGGGAGGATAGGTAAGAGAAAAGGAGCAGTGCACATGATAAGGAATTACAGGGATGGGTGCCCCAAGAAAGTGGGAGAGGGGATAGAATGGGGTTGAGACCTAGGGAGGCAGTAGTTACTCAGAGGTGTAACTTTGAAGCAAAGACTAGAAAAGGACAGTAAGGACGAGGGCTAATAGATACAGAGAGCAGCAGAGACAAAAAAAATCTTCTGAGAGGTTGGCTTAGTAGGTAGAGCTGCAGGTTTTTGAGAAGCAGGCTCTAGTGGCATCAGGGGCCAGAGGTTTGAACTCCAGAGAGAGGTGAGGAGGAGACAATTTGCAATAAGCAGGCAGACTAAGCATATGCAGGAATTAGTAGGAGGAAATTTTGTTTATTTAGTTTTTGTTGATCAGGTAAGTGCACTAGAGAAATTCTGTCTATTTTCAGGCACAACCCAGGGGAGGGGGATACAGATGAATGCCAACTGACCTTGAACCAGATTAACCTGTTGGTGGTATTTTTTAGTGAATGGGGGAAATTTGGCCAGGACACTGGGGAAACTTCCCCATCTCTTTTCGAAAAGTGCCATGATATCTTTAGCATCCACACTGAACAGGCAGATGGGACCTTGTTTTAACATCTCATCTGAAAGATGGCACCTCAGGAGTGTAGCACCCCCTCATTCTGCACTGTTAACCCAAGTGCCTGGTGTGGGGATAGAACCGACCACCTTCTGGTCTCCCAGCCTCAGAGGCGAGTGTGCTATCTGTTGAGCCATTGACACGAGAGAGAGAGAGAGAGAGAGAGAGAGAGAGAGAGAGAGAGAGAGAGAGAGAGAGCAGTTTTGGGTACAGTAAGAACAGTGAAATCAAAGGAGAATTTTACTTACAATCTCAATGGACAGCTGCTTACAGAGACTGAGCAAGAAGGCTGTTGATAGGCTTTCCAGGGCCACCTATCAGTGGCTTAGTATAAGGGGCAAATGGGAAATCAGGGAGATAGAAAATGACACACCTACTTTACCTATAAAAGGAAACACGACCAAGGGTAGACATGGTGGTGGATGGGTGGGGAGACACCATGCAGCAGCATCAGGATGCTCCAAACTATAAGCTGTTTGTGGCTTCTACTTCTGTGACCCTCTAGCTTCATTTACTGCTTAACTATAACAAGGCTTGCTGGGCTTAGTACTGCAAAATACAGAGGCAGTATAACACAGTGGTTTAAAGCTCTGAGCTGCAAATCTGGTGACATCCAACAGACCAGATCTGGGTTTGAATCCCACAGCTTCCACTTGCATACTGTGTGATCCTGAGCAAGTCACTTAACTTCCCCGTGCTCCCAGGTCACACCTGTAAAAAAGCTTTCAGCTTAGTGTGCTACTCATAGTTAAACAACTAAAAAATAAAAGAGGCAGAGTTTCATGGACTAATCCTTTCAGAGAAGGTTGTGGAAGTGCTTAAGATTTCCAGAAACAAGAAGAACTTGTACCTCAACATGGATAAGATTTCCCTTTTGTTATTCCACTAGACAGCTCAACTCACTGTGATCAAGTCTTGCTACAATCCTAGACTACCTAGTCCATTTCCAATCCTTGAACCTCAGTCCCTCAGCCCGGAAGGTTCATTTGGCAGCAGTGTCAGCTTACGCTTTAGCTGGCAATCACAGGTCAGTGGCCTCACAGGCTATTTTCAAAAGGTTCTTTAAAGGCCTTAATCAACAGGACCCTTCAGCAAGGGTTCATGTCCCTCCATGGGATATTTAAGCATTAGAAAATGGTCTAAGAAAACCCCAGGCTCTGATTGGCTGATAGCCCTGGCAAGGTGGGTATCTATCACGCAACAGAGCCCGGGTATTAAAAGTGCCATCTCAAACAGACTGCATTACCAGTATCAGTACATTCCCCGCTCCCCAATTGGCTAAAAGAACCTCATGTGAATTTCAAATCACCGCCTTTTTCTCTCTCTCTTAGTGATAAATACTGTCCCCCCAATACCAGCTGCCTGACCCTATGGCAGCCAGTTTCAGCTGGGCTCATTTACAATTTTTTTCTGCCAGACGAAAGCCCAAGACAGCCCCACTACACACATATTTATGCTCACTTCCACACATTACCCTGCCTACGTGCCAGCCTAAAATGCATGCCCCCCCCACCCCGGTCAATGATCCTTGGGTCCCTGCTTGAGTCGCTTCTCCCAAAATACTCAAGTTTATAATTAATACCCTGCTCAGTATCCCAGGTGCTGATCACTGAAAACTAAAAGAAACATAGAAATCTTCCTGTTTTTTTCCTCCCAGCTCTGGTGACCTACCTCATTCAAAATCTATGGACCTTCTGCCCATACTCAACAGGGCCATAATGCGACCACCCGCCACCATCATTCCTCACCAATGCCCCAAAGTATTCACTTGCCTGCTCACAGTACCTCAGAATAAAACGTAGCATTGCAAAAACGGCACAGGAGATAATTACAAAATACGCGTATGTAGCAGGCTTAGTTAGATTCTTTTTACTGTCAGCTTGCTTGCCTGCCAGAGGTGTTTTTTAATTCTGCACCTTGACCGACCCCCTCACTTTGCAACTCCTGTCTCTCACAGCAACTCATCATACAGCTATTTAAAAATAAATCTGTCTTTCTTCATATTCAGTACCCCTTGTGATTGTTTACTATGGAGTAGAAGAAATTAAAGCTCTGCATTACTCCAGTAGTAAAATGCCCGCCACACACACACACACAGAATGGTAACATTGTATACATATATTCAAATTCTTAAAGGGACACTGTCAGCTTTGCCCCTTCGTATTTTAAGAAATATAAGCAGTGTGCCTCTTGGCACACATCTATCACACATTTACTGCTGAACGCCTCTATGTATATAGAATTGCAGCCATTTTAGTGTTTTTTCCTATTTTATGCCTAAATATCTGGACGCTTAGTCCGACAGTAACTCACCCGCATCCTGGAAGTACATGGAGGTCTGGAATGTGTATCTGTCCCAAAATGTGTTTTTTTCAAATGCATACTCTAATACCATACTGAGACAGTCCCTTGTGTTTTAATAAAGTGCTGTTGTTATGACCGACTAAAAACCGAGTACTGCGAGATGTTTAACTTTGATTTTGATATTGGAGCCAGAATCCTGCACATGTGCACCAATGCCATGCTCCTCCACATGTGCAAGATCTTTGTTCATGCATCTCAAGTGCATGCATGGGATTTCATCTCCAATTTCAAATCAGAATTATACACCTTGCAGTGCTCATCGATGACTAGAACCAAGTCTCCACCAGTCAGGACACAGGGATTTCCTTGCCCATTTTATATGAATCTGTGCATTTCCCAACTGATGGAGGCTCCTTCTGAGCCTATGGCAGCTGCTTCCTTGAAGAGTGTCACCTGGAAGGCAGCTTTCCTGGTGGTCCTTACATCAGCCAGAAGGGTAAGCAAGCTGCAAGCCCTATGCACAGATCCTACAGCATGTCATATTTCACAGGGGTATTATTTGATTGTTCACTCTGTGTATTTTTCAACATGTATATATTTCAACATGTACATAATCACCTGTTTATCTCTATTCACACTGTATATATGTGTAACCACCCAGTCCCCTAGAGTTACTAGAATCCCTCAGATACAGTGCTAGGAAGGAGAAGCATCTGGTGATTAACCAGTTAAATAGGTTTTCATCTGCTCACTCTTCTGTTTGCTTGGCTTCAGCTGAGATGGAAGTGATGAGTTCATTTGGAATTTCCCCAGCATAAGCCTTTGCCAGCTGAGGGAAGGAATTTAGAATGTTGAGATGAGAGTCAGTGTGAGTTAGCAGCTTGAAGTTGGAGGAATGAGAACTGTTCAGCTGAGGTTCTGAGTTGAGTGCCTTGCATTCTCGCCTCAGTCCTGGTAATTCTGCAATTTGCCAAGAGAAGTGGTGGAAACCGTTGTCTACAGCAGTATCTCCTGATTTTTCATCCCTAGGAGGGTGAAAGGACTGCTAATGGATGGATCCAGGGGCAATTCCCTTTTGATCCCAGGATGTTTTAAGCTGCCTGAAATGTCTAACAGTGAGTAGGATCTGACTTTTGCTGCAGAAAGCAAGTACCTGTGCTGTAGTGTTCTCAGACTAAAAGGGAAGTGCACAAGTTTTCTGTGAAATTCAGCAGTTTGAGACTGCTGTCATTTAAAGTTAGCTGAAGTGTGTGATGTCCAGAGGTATGACTATCTCACATTTTTCAGTACTTTAGTTTTTCTACTACCTGTATAGTGATTCAAATTCTGGATGTCAGAGTTTTATTCAACAAGCATTTTCCAAAGTATATTTCAAATGTTTAAGGTGTAACTTTCACAAAATATGGCTGAATAAGGATTTGGGAGCAAAGGTGGGCAGACCCCATCTGGAGTAACCAGTTCAGGATAACAGGCTCAGTAAGGGCACCTGGTTACTTTTAGACAAAGGGCCACTTTCTGAAGAGAAATGTACCCCTGAAGTGGGTTGTGCCACTTCTAACAAATGTGCTTTCAGTTGTGGCCAGTGCCACTGGAAGAAATGTTCAATGTCTTATGACATGTGGGAAACAAAGTGCAAGTGTCCTTAGAAAATTTGTTTTCAGTTGTGTTCAGTGTCACTGGAAGAAGGATCCTATATCCTCTGAAATGTGAGAAATACAAGTGCAAGATGTTCTCTTGTCCTACAGAGTGGGACTACAAAGGACTACAAAGAGAGTTTTCTGTCAGATACAATCAATTTGTTGTTCTGCAAGTTCCTAGTGCAATGATGTGTAAACCTTGTGGGGTCCAACCTTTCTTTAGAGAACATCTTTTGGAATAAAGTTGCACTGTAGAACACCAACTATGCTCAAGGCAGTTACGTTATTGCTTCCTATGTGGAGTTACAGGGTATCCCTCGAGAAGTTAGGTCTAGCATAGCCCTAAAAAAAAGTTCTCTCCCCAGGACCTGGTTTTTGTAAATGCCTTATAGGTCATATTGCCTTTGTACGCCCCCACCCCCTGATCTCTAGAGTAATGAGCCTGGTATACATTCCCAAAGCTAGAGATCATACCATTTCTAAATGTGTTCTGAGTGTATGTGCCCAGTTATGGGTGCCAGGGATAGCTAACTGTGTAAAGCAGCGGGGGTACATATGTCACATCAACTTTTTTATATCATAATGTATTTAATTATATGTAGTTTGCATTACCCTGCATTTGTACATATCATCCCTCTGTTTGTATGTGTTATACCTCTGTCCCTGGGTTGCACCTGGAATGAGCCTCAGTTCAGTGTCCCTTTCCTGGTTATCAAATTGTAAATAAATAAATATGGTAGTCTTGAGAACTAACAAAAAATTCCCAGTTGAACCACTTACTTACTTCTTTCTGTCTTCTCTTTGTATATTTTGTGTTGTAGCCTGTATAGCTGACATGGAAACAAGTTTCTATAGTGTATGGTAGAACGCTGTTGAGCATGGAAATCCATGCTCCCAACAGCATTGTTGTGCTTGCCTCAGTGTGTCATGATCTTGTTGTGCTGCACTGAGTACATCACCAGTGCAGCACAACAAGACTGAATGCATTTGCGCATGCGCAATTTAGAAGCTGCACCTCAGGTAGGGAGCGAGTGGAACCTGGAGTGCCACAACATCGGCCAAGTAAGGCTTGATTTAAAAATTCTGCATCTATTAGCTGTTTTGCCATGAATTGACTTATACTATTTTATAAAGATTAGTCTATGAGAGTCATTCACAAACAAGGATCTTTCTCTGATCTCGAGGTCTCCTTGGCAACAGACGAGCTCTCGAGCTTTGCTCTCGAGGTCTAACTTTGCCAAGGATACTTCTCGATCAAGAATATCCTTGTTGTGAATGACTCTCCATAGACAATCTTCTGTATTTAATGTGTCAATAAGTTCATGTACAGCACTGTTTAAGTTATGGTCCCTCAGAAACAATACAGTGTCAGTAACTCTGACATACTGAAAGTCTGTGCTGGTGGTGGGTATTTTCCTTTCTGGCTAGTATCACAAACCTGCCACAACACATCCAGTGGAATGTGGGGTCCCCAGTAGCTCAGTTTCCAAATGATTTTGAGTAAGGCACATTATTGTTTAATCTTGTATTTTTTTAGTTTTGAAAAAAGGGTTAACACTGCAGTGAAGCATTGTGAAAAACAACAGTGTGCACAATGTTGCAGAACTCATCTGCGGATATTTAAGAAATAAAGTATGGCATGGTGTGGGTTAATTGAGTAATTTGCTCACACTTTGGGTGGCATGTAGAGCTCTATGAAAAAAACCTCTGAATTTTCCATGGAAAGTCAGACTTTCTCTTATGTAGAGAGTTCAAAATTATTTGGTAACTTTCACAAAACTCTGACTTAGAATGGCAGAATGAATGTATGAACTGTGGAATACTGTATTAAACTGTGAAACAATTCCCAGAACTGATCACTGTCAGAAGTTCTGTGGGTTATTAACCCAGATTCATAATACAGTATATGAGGAGAGGAAAAAATAGGCAGATTGAGGGCTGTCAAGTGGTCCTCTTTATCTGCTGTCAAATTCTGTTTCTATGATTCTGACCCCTTCTTGAACATCTTTGTTTTCTGGAAAATGCTTCCCTCTTGAAGCTTATTTATACCTGTGAGGTATTTAAAAGTCTCTACCATATCCTCCCTCCTTTCCTCAAGGGTGTACACATTAAGGTCCATTAGTCTCTCCTCATAGGGCTTTTGATGCAGATCCTGCAACATTTTAGTTGCCCTTCTCAGGACAACCTCTACTTTTTCTATGTCTTTTCAGAGATGTGGTCTCCAGAACCTGACACAGTACTCTAGGTGAGGTCTCACCATTGATCTATACAGCTAACACCACCTCTCTCTTTCTGCTGGTGACACCTCTCCCTATACAGCCTAGTATCCAGTTCCATGGGATAACAACGAAAAGCCTAAAGGCAAATGCTGTTATCGTGAAGTCAAAGTGCCGACATTTTTCGCACTTTGACACACGTGCACAGGAAAATGGCACCTGGGACTTACTTTTAATGTTTTCTGTAATAGGGCTGTGACTCTCCATGCAGGGGTTTTGCCCCTGCACCCTGCTACTAAAGATTCTCCACTCCAAGGGGGGTGCCTGTTGGGGTGAAAGGTAAAAAAAGCTTCAGGCCAGTCGCGACAAAATGCGCCAGTGCACAGACCTGAACCATTACTCTGCAGACCAGTGCCAGCAGCAGACCCACATACCACGGGGTCAGCTTGGCAACCCCCTACTGTGGCACCCCTCATACCCCTCCTGCTCCTTGCTGTAAGTGCCCTCCCACCGCCCCCGCGATGTAAGTGTAGCCACATCCTGTTGCTATACTGGCCACCCACCTATCTGACTTCCCTATCCCCTGTGGCCATCCATGTAATGCGCTGGGGAAGGGGTGCCATTATTGTAGGTGCATTTTCCTTGGTGCCAATATCAGGGGCTACCAGTATCCCATTAGGTCTCCCCCACTGCCTTGTTACACTGTCTGGCCAGCTTTGGGTCATCAGATATGATTACTCCCAGGTCTCTTTCCTGTTTCCCATTTTGTACTCTTTCCCTGGGTTTCTATGCCCTAACTGCATGATTTTGCACTTCTTTGTATTAAACTTTATTGCCACACCCTTGATGACTCAAGCTTTCTTTGATCTCTATTCATTTTTTCCACCTGCCTGGAGTATCTACCCTATTGCAGATGTTAGTGTTATCTGCAAAGAGGCATACCTTCCCTTCTAGCCTCTCTACAATGTCACTGATATAGACATTAAAGAGGACTGGTCCCAGAAATGATTACTGTGGCACCCCTCTGGTCACCCTCCCTTCCCCAGAATGAACTCTGTTAACCATCACCTTCTGTCTCTGCTGGGTTCTCTATTTTCTTTGATTGAGTCTAACTAGTTTAGTGGTCACTGCTCCCCTGGCAATCAAAATAAATCTAATGTCAAATAGTAGAGTGGGCGACCATGCAGCAGAGATTTGAATTTCATTCCATCTTTCTATAATTTGCATAAAATTCCACTTTTGGGGCAGCTGAGATCTGCAGGCTGATTGCAACAGTAACATAGTGAAGGATCCCTGAAAGAAACAATATTACTAGGGTAAATATTTTTCTTCTCCCACTTGGCAGACCTGCACACTTCTCTTTGTTTGACCTCATCCACTTTTCTCTTTTGTCCTTCTCTTCTGGCTCCTGGGCTGATACAAGAGGGAGAAATTATCTATATATTCTCCCTCTAAAATCTGCAACCACACCTTCTCAGTGAGGTGGGACCTGGTTGGTTCTCCCAGAATGATAAAGCCGATGGGGGGGGTAGTATCCCCACTGGGGCAAACCCTGCCAGCAGCTGGTGATTTTACCATGCTAAAGGCAGTCCTTGCTCCTACTGATTGCGGTTGTGGCACCCCCAACCAGTGCACCATTCACCAGGCACAGTATGCCAGGAGTCAGATACTGCTGCTCCCCTGGCTTGTCAACCTCCCCAAATTGGGTGACTAGCATAAACCCCTGTAATGCCAGTGGAGCTGCTGGAGTCACAGCCTACAAAGGCGTATCAGTTGCTGGCATCACATCTGGCCTTCCATGTCCCTCTAGTGTACCAGTCCTCTGTAAGTTGACTAGTTGGCTCAGGACTGCCTCCTGGGCTGGCCCCGATCCTGCCATGGGCAAGGAACAGGACCATCCCAGTGGTCTCTGTCTCTCTGACTGCTGGATCCAAAGAGTTGGGCTGCTAGTGGGAGTAGTCCCCCCTGCATGACAGTTCCCCAGGGGTATCTCCATCAAAGGTCCTCTGAAGCATTTCACTCTCTGCCCCAACTCTAGTCCCCAAGAGTGGGTCTATCAGGCTCCACCTCGGTAGTGCTGTGGAGGCGCTCTGTTCCTCCTTTCTGGATTCTTTTTTTGACTTATGGCTTCCTCATTGCCTACTTTCTTCAGCCCCAGCTGCTGAGGTGTCCTCCGCTGTGCCTTGGATGCAGCAGTTTTGGTTACTGGCATAGGATCTGCATTGTCTTCACAGTAGTGGTCAGCTGAGTCTGAAATCTGGAAGGCCCATCAGCACTGGCTTGGCATGTAGGGGTCGGGTTGAGTTTCAGTCTGAAAGGGCTTTGTCTTACTGCGTTATGAACTCACCACAAATCTGGGAAATGGGTCTCCACGAGGCCTTGCCTCTTGCCTGCACCAATGCTTGCAACTGCTTTTCAAACTCAACTGTCCTATGTTTCTGCAGTGCCTTCCCTTTTCCTGGCATTCTGCAGTGCTCTCAAGTGGAAAATCAGTAAAAAAAAGTCTTGTCCATGCTAGGTCTGTGCTGTCCTAGGCTGTACTGTGTACACAACAGCAATCATTACATTTATTACCTTGTTCCTGTTCTGTTCCCCCCAGTAACACTTCCCTACCTGAAATTACTCTCATTCATTTTTATTTGTAATGTCCTGGGCTCACAGGGGGAGGTCCTTGCCATGACAGTCTGTCTTCTGAATAATTCTCCACCATTTGCCCATGTTCACTTTTCCTCCTTGGTGCCTGGTTGGGATGCACCACTGGTCTTGCCAGTGAAGCTTCCTTGAGAGCACTGCCTGCCACCTTGAAATATGGCCACTCTGTATATCTGTAGATTTTTTTGTTAGTATATATGCCGGGTGGATCTGTCTCCCTCTCCCTGGTTTTGAGTTAGCCATGCTTCCAGATCCTTGTTTAAACACATCATTCCATCAACCCCTGATGGCTGCATTCAAGTTCAAGTTCAAGTTCAAGTTCAAGTTTATTGCAGGAAAACTCCATTGAGCAAGCTCATTCACAAGGAGGTCCTGTGACATAAACAAGAATGCTGTGTCAGAAGTGGGATATGAACCCACGCCTCCATTTGGAGACCAGAGCTTGAGTCTGCATGCCTTGACTGCTGATATCTAGGACTGCATGGTGCATGCCGGAGAGCAAGCACTGCACCTCCTGCCCCTCTCCCAAACTGAAATACTGGGCCATGCATGCTGCAGGTTGCCACTGAAACCTGTCCACCTTGCCCTCCACTGGACCATGCAGCGACACCTAGGTATAGATTTAATTTTGTTTTAAGCATCCTGACTGATTGCCAGGTCTTGTTAGCCAGACCGTATACCACCCCTTGTGATTAATCCCCCATATTGCTGCAGACCCCTTGCCACACTCCCTTAACTGAGTGGACTGCATGGCAGCTCTGCCTCCCCCCAGAATTAAAATGACACTGCACTCCTTATGATAAAACAAGTTCAGGCTCAAAAGATTAATTCACTTTTTTTATTTTGCCATAAGACATACAGTTAAATAGGCTGAACTCAAGGCTAGTCACCAAGGAAGTGAGTGCCCGGCACTTCACAAGTCAAGGCTTTGTTATTGGGCCATTTTGTTTTGCTTTGATTCTGGTGTGTGTGTACTGGGGTTAGGCACTCTAAACTACACCTCACTGTGATCCAGTTGAGTACAGTTGTATACCAGAAACTATCTCTCCTCCCCCCATTGGATCATATCAGTGAACCACAGCATGTCCCAAATGCCACCTAACCTCTATCTTGAGTGGTGTTTCTGGCTACTACACTATTTACTGCCACTTTACCATGTTTTTTTTCAAATGCCTCCCAGCTGCAGCTTGCAAGGTAAGCACAGCACCTCATGCTCTGCTCACTCCTGCACATCCTTGCTGACTCAGTACCCAGTCTACAGGCAGCTCCAAGAAACCACAGCAACCCGACTGAGCAGGGGTATTATAGACAGTAGCCATCTCTTTTTTCCATTCTCTACTTTCCAGTTATATTTTTATTACTAATGGGGCACCCATGGCCACTGCGAAGACCTGCAGACTGTCTGCTGTCTGTTAAGGGCATGCTTCGTTTGTCATAGCCATCTGTGATTTTGTTGGTCATCTTCCAAAGCTGACCTTAGCAGATAAATCCTGTAATACAAAAGGACTTTCTCACTGTCCTGCCCAATTATTTATTACACCCACTGGTCCTTAACTATAATCCTACCCTACAGTTGCCCACTGTAAGCCACCAGTATGGATAGATAGATAGATAGATAGACAGACAGACAGACAGACAGACAGACAGATAGATAGATAGATAGATAGATAGATAGATAGATAGATAGATAGATATAGATATAGATAGTATACTGTACATCTGTATATACTGACTGGTTTCCAACCCATGTTATAAACCTCCTGGCTGAAATCTTTTTTGTTTCAATCCCTGAGGATCAGTAATCATACCCACACCATTTTTTTATTACGAATTCTGTTTAAACATGCAGTCTAACCGCGGCTTCGTTGAAGTAAGCACCACCCTCATGCAGTACTCACTACTGCTCCTCACTACTTTTGCTGTCCAAACAGCAGCTGCCTAGTGAGCACTCACCTCATGCTGCTTTAGCTCCTCCCTGCTGTCATTCAGGAGGCGAGTACGGTGGCCCTGAAGTGAAAAAACACAAACAAACGAAACAAAAAGTCAAATGTAATCAAATAAGCTACGCAACAACCAAAAAATGGAACACAAATGGAACACAAACAAAATGTAAAGCAACAAAAACAGTGAGATGCCACAAACATATGGTAATAAAAAATGTAAAGTGCAAAGATAAGAAAGTGACAAAAAATCCAATGCAAATCAAAACAGTAAAGTACATTTAAAAATTATGAATTTAACAAAAATATATTACCATGGAATAACTAAAAAGTTAACACAAACAAAGCAAACTCTGATCAGAATCAACACGGCAGCATAAAACCATTCACACTGCTCACAGAGAACAAGGAGCTCCTGGGGAGTTAGAAACAGAGAAATATAGAAAATTGATGGCAGATAAGGACCACTAGCCCTCTCTAATCTGCCCTTTTTCCTTACCTGTAACAGTAACTGGTGACCCTATTTAGCCATCATCTTAGCCTCTCCTTCCCACCTCTAGGGTTCCTTAATGTCTATCCCAAGCATGCTTGAATCCCTCTGCTGTGCTTGCTCTCACCACATTTTTGGGAAGGCCATTTCATGTATCCAACACACTTTCAGTGAAGAAGAACTTCTTCATGTTTCCCCTTATCCTGCTCCCCTCAATCTCATATTGTGCCTCCTAGTTCTTGTACTTGTTCTGAAAGATGTCACCCACTGTCACCTTATTTATGCCTGTAGGATACTTGAAGATCTCCACCATATTTCCACTTTGTCTTTACTCCTCCGACGAATATATTTTGAGGTTCCTCAATCTCTTCTCAAATATCTTGTGGTGCAAGCCCTGTACCATCATAATTGCCCTTCCCTGAATTGCATCCACCCTGTCTACATCTTTACGAAGATGTGACTCCAGAACTGCACACAGTATTCCAGATGAGGCCTCACCAGCATTCTGTACAGTGGTTTCACTACCTTCCTTCTTCTGCTTGTGATACCCCTCAGTGCACCCCATCATGCCACTGACTCTCCCTATTGCCTTTATACATTGTTTGGCCACTATTAGGTCATCTAAGATGACATTCCACAAATCTCATTCTTCCCTAGTGACTACCAGCAATCCCCCACCCCCCATCCTGTAGTTCTCTGCAGGGTTTCTGCACCCCAGGTGCATGACCTTGCACTTCTTCACATTGAATCTCAGTTGCCACACTTTGGACCATTTTCCAGCTTTTCTAGGTACCTCCTCGTTTTCTCCACCCTGTCTGGAGTGCTTACCCTGTTGCAGATCATGGTGCCATCTGGCAAGAGGCAAATCTTTCCTAATGAAAACATTGAAAAGGACCAGTCCTAGGACTGATCTCTGAGGTACCCCACTGATCACTTCCCTTTCCTCAGACTGAATATCATTAACCACCACCCTATGCTTTCTATCCCCTAGCCAATTACTAACCCAGCTCCTGTGATAAAATTCTACTTGAAGATGGAGCTCACACCAAAAAAGTGTGCCATGTCCAAGATGGCAACTGGAGTTTACACATCTGCACTGACTTGAGAGATCCATGGCAATCAGAATCATGAGGTGGCATAATACAATGGTTGTAAATAAAGTTGTTCATCCTGAATTTTTATAGTTTTTGTTTTATCTTTTTTAGTTTTATTTTAGTCTTTGGTAACCGGGTAAAGTCCACTACGCACAAGTACCTGTTTTCAGGGGTGGCCTGGGAGCACTGAGTGGATAAGTGACTTGCTCAGTGTCACACAGTATGCAAGTGGAGGTTGTGAGAATCAAACTCAGGACTGATCTACTGGATGTACCAAGCTTGCTCTCACCTCATTACTCTACTCTCTAGGCTAGTATAGTATTATTTATTTATTCATTTGTTAACTGGGTAAGTGCATTGGTCCAAGGACCTTTTTTCAGGCATGGCCTGGGCCTGGGACATGCACAATCAATGGTAAAATACAGTGAACAACAGCAGTGAATCATACATAAACAAGTACAGAAGCCAGTGCAGTCAGACAACATACTGAGGAGGACAAATAACAATACAAGCACACAGTGCAAGATACAACAAACAAGGTGGGCAATATACAAGATACATAAATATATAAATACAGGCAAGATATCAATGTCCTGTAATATAAGGTCATGATACAGTTATGTGAAATATGCACACAACAGTTCTTTGGCTTTCAGAATGAAACTGTCATATGCAGTCTCTAGAGGTTCCAGAACCACAGAATGGTACAATCACATTCCACGACCTTTGAAGTGTGGTACAAAAACATTCTAAAAGGGATGAGATTCTGTACAGAACAATGCTCTACTATACACTGTATAGAGAATACTGAATGGGCAACTATGCACAACCAGTGTGTTCTGCCACAGTGGGGTTCAGATTCCCTCTGACCTTGAAAGCAAAGCTCGAGAGGTCCATGGGAATCAGAACCATAATGTTGCTCATCCTGTAGTTTTTATAGTGTATTGTAGTATTATGTGAAATGTGTGCATTGTGTGTTTTTTTTTCTTTTTCATAATGAAACTGACTTGTGAAGTCCCTAGAGGTTCTAGAATACTGTCAACACAGAATTAAATAGAGGCAAGCAACAATGTGCCAGCATTCCAAGTGGTTCTGCTGCAGTAGTGACATCACTAATGCAGCAGAACAACATAATGACATCACAACTGCAGCAGAACATAGAGGATTGTGTATGAGCAGTGATACACAACAAGGCAGTTTCTGATCAAGAGGTTTCTGTGGTAACAGGTGACCTTGACAGCGAAGCCTTGTCTGTGTGTGATTGCTCATACACAATATATTATAGTGTATGGGCAATCATATTTGTCTCTGTTTGTAAAAGAAAATTCATCCCCAAAGCTGACCGGCACCTTTGAATCCATTTTCATCAAGCGTCGCTTGCTTCTGTGTTTGATTTCACCACTGCGACCCCTTCACAGTGCATGTGTTCAGTCTTGTTGTGCTATACTAGTGACGTACTCAGTGCAACACAACGAGATCATTATGTAGTGAGGGCAGCACAACAACACTGTTACATGCGTGGATTTACATGCAGCACAGCATTCTACCATACACTATAAGCATATTCCAGGCACGGAATCTCACGCATAACAGCATTCCACTATACACTACTGTATATATCAGTTCTTGGCAGAAAAACATTTCTTACCCCACCTAGCAGCCTGTTTTCCCAACCTACTGTAATGCAACAGACCCAACTTATTTGCTGGCTTTATCACCACTTCCACTGCATCAATGTTCCATTTTGCATGTTTTATACATTCTTGAATGCCGGTGTCATTTCAGACCCTACCACCTCTGCTTTGAGGATGTTCAATGCATTCACTGCCCTAGAAAAGAAGGACTTCCACATATTTTGCCTAGTTCTGCCCTCCCCCAGCTTCATATCATGAGGCCACTGATTTACAGTGATTAAAACAATGAAATTCTGTTTTCAAGACTTCAGAGTCCGGAATTGCACCGATGATTGTTACTCTAATTTCTGGATTTTACCAGGATTCTGCTGTTATTCTTGTAGTATGTGTATAAATAATCAGAATAAAAGAAGGCTTAATATACTGAGCATTAAATAAAGCAAATTGAAAATAGTAGAAGAAGCAATTATAAGAAACATACAAGTATTGTACATTTACTGATCTGGTATAAAATGTCAGATTCCATGAAATCTTTGTTTTTACTGGTGTTCAGGCAGCCCTAATTCAAGAATTTTACTGGGTTTTACACTAAAAACCAAAAACCAGTGGCCTTAATCATGATCCCTCATTCTTGGACACCTTTTCGTCTGAGTATGCATCCCTCTTGAACCTTATTTATACCTGTGAGGTATTTGAAAGTCCCTATCATAGCATACCATATCCCTAGTTACCTCCAGAGTATATATAATGAGATACTTTGGTTTCTTCTAGTCATAATTATTTTATAATAACTGGTCAGCAATTTTTTACATAGGATGACTGAGTTTTAATTTGTCATTATAACCCATGGGTTATAATGGTGAGCATACGCTGAGTCACTCAAAAAACAGCTGCTCCCTGATTGGCTGTTGCTGTACTACTGGGCAGGGTAAACAGTTTCGGAAACATGGTGGCTCCTTATCCCACATACCGAGGAGCCACCAGACTGAGAGTCATCACTGTTTTTAATTTTTTCAACCAGCTACAAAAAAAATTTGTCTGGTTGATCCTGCCATTCAGAACCAGTTGCAAACAACAACTACCAGCGGGAACCAGGAACGACTCCAAGGCCAAGGTGCCTGAGGTAAGTCTGATCGCTATTGCGAGTCAAATGTCCAGGTCTACAAGTCTGCAAGTGAAAAAGTAAATGCCAGGTTAAATAATATAGCTTTACAAAAAAACAAAAACAAAGGAGGCAAAGATTGTGTGTGAGTGTGTGTGTATGTGTGTGTGTGTGTGTGTGACATGAGTGAGATACAACAATACCAAATGCACTTTAGCAAAAAAATTGCTGACCCACAATTATAGACAATAAAAGATGGAGAAGTGTCCTACTGGAATCTAATGGTCTCCCTCATTGCATGATGCTTTAATAAACCCCTTCGGGCATAACCCTTGAGGTTTCTGTAGCATTCTACACCTCAGGAGACCATTAAGTTCTCATAACACACACCATTATTCTATATGTTTCAATCACTACACCATTGTTTTCTATTGTAGATGTTATTGTGATTTTTCAAAAATGGAACACAGATGAAGTAGAGAATTACTTTGCATCAAACGCAATAGATAACAGTTGTATACTTAACTTTTGCTTATAGGATACACGGTTTGCAAATACAGGCATGCACTGAAGGAATTCAACATTACTAGAGCTCTGCATTGGGATAATTAGTCTCTTCCTATATTAAACCATAATCAGTAAGAACAACAACCATTGCATGGTGATCCATACCCTCTAGTCCTGAGTCAATAAAGGAGTATGCAGCTTGGGTATACATCAGCCTGGAAGTGGCATGGAGTAGAAGCTTATAGTGGAATAAAAGTGTCATCTGGGTCAGAAGGGTGGGTTGCCAGGTGATGGGATGGGGGTAGAGCATAGGTGTGATTTGAGATAAAGTAATCTTTTCTTGTTGTAAACCAGTATGTGATTGGCGGTGGTGTACATTAACCATTAAAAAAGTGTTAACTTAGCCACTGCTGTATGCCATGGAAGAAGTGAGTGAGGTAGATTCTGGTGCAACCTCATTAGGATAATTCTTTTGGATTCAAGTAGTACCACAAGGAGCCATTTTTTGGATTGGTTGGAACAGTTTGATACCTTTGAGGTATTGCCCAAGAGGCTAAGGATTGGGTAACAGGGCTTGTGTTTGCATCTGGAGAATGGTGAATGTTTCCTTGAGATCAGTGGTAGGATCAGGATGAGAATCCTAGGTGATTTAGGAAAAGGTGGGTTGTCCTTCCTCTCCAGTGAGTCTGTGCCTTGTGTGTTGTTGGAAAAGTAAAAAGGTTGCTAAGTAGTTCTGAGTATGGCACAGTATTAGCTTGTTGGGTCCTGGGGCTGTGGTACCTGGCATGGGGTAGTGGGGGAATGGTCAAATAGCTATACGGGTCTCCCACTGGACTGGAGGACTCTTTTCTTAAGTACACAGCCTTGGTGGTTCAGAGTTACCCCAGGCACAGGCCCATTGTAGACAGGGTTATGATCAGGAGAATGATAAACTGTGCTTTGAGGACCTGGGGACCTGGGGGTAGGTATAGTCAAGACCCATTCTTCTTCCTGGTTTCAGCAGGAATCAGGTCATTAGTCTCAGCCAGGCAGCACCAACTTGTGAGCTGACCTTGGGCATTGGTCTGTGGCTTTCAGTATGTGCAGTTTAATAATTAGTACAGCTGTGTCTGCAGGTCGGTGAGATACACCAATTCCTTCAGTTGGTAAAAAATTCGGCTAGTTTAGAGTTCAGTGTGGTGTCTCCCGAGAGTAGGAAGTGAGTAGATGCAGGAACACCTTTAAAATGGGGGAAATTAGTGGTTTAGAGTTCAGTGTGGTGTCTTCTAACTTAAAAAGTTAAGATTAACACCGACAAGTGTTAGACCCTATAACTGCATTCTGTATCTTTAAGGGAGTTGCAACATTAGTGAGAGGAATGATGAAGATTGCCTAGGGGTGGTGCCACGGGGAGGGAGAGCATTTAATAAAGACTGGGGGTGGGTGAAAATTCAAAGCTGGCAGGAGAGAAAGTAAACAGAAATGGGATTATTTGCTGGCATAGCTTACAACTGTGACACAAATTTAACCTGGCCTAAAAAGAGAAGTGCTCACAAAAAGCTGTATTGCTTTAAACTTAGTTTCTGATCTGGGGTAAAATGCCACAGGGCCTTAAAACAAAGAGAGCTGTAATACTTTAAAACCTAAAACCTGCACTCTACAAGATCCTGCATTTCAAACTACCCCTGGAGTGCAAAATTGCTGTAAACAGGCTTAGATTCACATTTAAATTAGGATTCACAGGACAATCTGTAGATACTTTATCAGTAAGAGAATCAGCAAGTAACATTAGCTTAAAGTCCAAATGGGACTGCAGTAGCAAAGAATTAAGGAGGCAGCCAGCGGACAGAGGGGACCTGCCGAGCTGCTTGCAGTAGCAGAGGCACCGTGTCAGGGGTGAGGGCTTCCGTCTGGTACGGTGGTGGGCAGTAAAGCGAGGAGGCAGCCAAGCGGATAGAGGGACCCACCTCGGCCGTTTTTACAGTAGCAGAGACACCATATCAGTGGGAGGGCTTTGGTCTTGTATTCGGTGGGCAGTACTGAGGAGGCAACCAGCAGACAGAGGACCAGCGGGCTGCTTGCAGCAGGAGAGGCACCGTGTCAGGGGTGAGGCTTCAGTCTGGTGATCGGTGGGCAGTACAGCGAGGAGGCAGCCGGCAGACAGACAAGACCCGCTGGGCAGCTTGCAGCAGCAGAGGCACCATGTCAGGGGTGAGGCTAAAGGTTAAGAGGCTGTATAATAAATACAGGATAAATACAAGTCAGCATGCCATGTCCCCACTTATTGTTTAAATTTTTTTTATTTTCACACTTGTCACAACAGATAGAATGTACAGGAAAGTACTGTTCTTAGTATAACACATGTGGACAAACAACCTTTCAACACCTCAGCATCATGGCTACAGAATGCAGGGTCTTATTACTTCACTCTATATTACTTTAAACATTCTGCAACAGGTCCCAGCTAGGTGTCTGTGAAGACCTTTGTGTGTCTGTTTTCTTACTGCTTTGGAGATTCAGCCATGGAAAAGCCTGTAGACTAGTGCAGGTATATGATATGCTTGGGATACAAAAGAGGTGGTGTTATTTATCCTCTTCTTCCATATTCGATTTAGAGGAGGTGGAGCACATAACCTGATCCTAGGTTGTGGCTTCAAGGCATCCCGTGAGATCACAGTTGTGGGGATTAGACTGGAGTTTCCAGGAACACTGCTTCCCTCTGAAACATATAACATATACACAGAGAATTCACAGGTCTATAAACCGGACTTATTATATATAAACCTAAGAAAAAGAAACTACAATTGTTAACTGACTCGGGGCATAATATGGTTACCTAGATTGTTTCTGACCTGCTGCTAGGACTTTTATTCCCTTAATATGTTGAGTATCCTTGAGTGTTGGGTATGGAGGTTCTGCCTGGGTACTGCCCTGTATCATGGGGGAAAAAGGGGTGAAAAAGAGGTGACCTACAGGTTGCCTGTTCCATGCTGCCCCACATATAAATTTATCCTATATCTATAGAATGTTTGACATATGCCTTGTATAGGGCCCAACAGAGGTGGATCTTTGTCATCTAATATTTCTGCAGGTGGGACATTCTATCTAGGGATGCCTGTGTTGCCATTGATGCAAGGATTTCCTCTAAGCTAGGTACCAGGATGTGTGCCATTTGCATAGGAGGGCCCTCTTCATTTGTATGGCCAAGAAGGCAAGCCACTGCACTCCTGAGGAGAGAGGTGGAGGACCTCACTTTGAACTCCTAGGAAGGAAGAAGGTTGGTGATGCAGGGATGTTTTTATGAAGAACCTGCCTGCCTGTGTGGCATACTTGCCCAGAGCTCTCTCAGTTTGGGATACGTCCACAGAATGTGCTATAGGTCTCTCCTTGTTGCTTGGCATCTCTACTATGAGTCATCAGCAAGCAGCTTAATGTTTTGAAGCACTGAAGGGGTCCTATACCATCCATGGGCTATTTTGTTCTGAATAAGCCTGATGCGGGCATCTGTGTACCAGCCATGAGTGTCCTTCCAAGCCTGGTTCCATTGCTTTTCAGTGATCTTGGTTCCTGTTAGCTTTTCCCACCTAGTTTTTGAATCACTGGACTGAGAGGGAAGGGCATACCTTAGCTTGGCATAAATCCGCCCTGCTATGCCCTTGGGTTTTGTGAGCTAGCAGGCTAGTTCACTGGGGTTTATGGCTCTTTTGGGGAGTCTTTAACAGTGGCTGAATCATGTCTCTAATTTGTAGATACCACCAGAAGTCTGCTTTTGTTTGCCCCATCTTTCCTGCAAACTCTTGAAGGAGGCTACTCTCCTATGGGGGAGTCCAGCATATTCACAACCTTACAGATCCCTCTGTCCTGTTACTGTGGCCAAACCACTGTGCTATTGCCCATTGTGATGCTTAGATTCTGCCATAGTGGGGGCCAGAGATGCAGGGACAGGGTCCATCCCTAGTTTGACATGTGTCTGGGTCCATTGTTCCCTGGAGGCATCTACTGTCAGATGAGGAGGGCCTAGATGGGTGTAGGTTAGGCCCTGCGGGGATATAACAGTCCAGATGAGAGGGTTGTCTGGTGAGCATAATAATGATTAAGAGGCATCATTTCAGTTTTGGCTTGATTCAGTCAGAGACCCAAATGGGATGCAGAGGAACTAAGCAGTGTAAGGAGAGGGGGAAGGGAACTATGGGTGTCAGCTAGGAGAATAGGTAAGTCATTGGTGTACATAAGTGGAGTATCAGGAGGGTGCCAATCTCAAGCTAAGTATGTCAGGGTGTTGCTGGATTGCAGTCGCTAATGGCTCCACCGCCTGGGGAAAAGGGACAACCTTGTTGAGTCCCTTTCCAGGGAGAATAGGTCTGATAGGGTATGATTTATCATCATCACCCTGGCTTTTGGGCTGGTGTAAATGGCCCTTACTGCCCTTAAATCTTTCAACACCCCTAGGTGGGTCGGTACCATGCAGGGATAACCCCATTCTAAGGTGTTGAATGCCTTCTTGAAGTCTACAGTGATGGCTGCAGCAGGAGGTTGAAAGCCCTTGGCTGACTGCATAAGTTTAACCAAAGATGTAATGCAATCCAGGCTATGTCCACCCGGTATAAAGCCCACCTGGGATGGGTGAATGAGGTCCTGTAGTAGTGGACTCAGTCAGGTGGCTAGTATTTGGGCGTACATCTTGCCATTCACATTTATTAGTGAAATGGGTCTGTAATTCCCTGCTGCAGTGGGGTCCTTATCCTTTTAGCAATTACTGTGATTATCACTTCCTCAGCATTGGTGGAGAAGTCCTGTTGTCTCTGCTCCTTGTGCACACCTTGGTCAGGACAGGGCAGTTTGGGCAATTAAGGCTTGAAAGAAATCCACTATAAACCATCTCCAAGGAGATTTGACTAGTTACATGGCCCGAATGGCATTTTCAACCTCCGTAGTTTCAATAGGAAGATCGAGGGTCTCAGCCTGAGCTGAGGACAGTCTAGGGAGGTGCAGTTTATCCAAAAGGCTTTGGATGCCTATGGGGGGGATGCATGGTGGTATAGAAGTTGGAGTAAAAGGAAGTCATGACTGTGTTTCTCTCTTTGGGGTCATAACCACAGTCCCGGTTTTAGTCTGTAGGCCTGGAATGTGCCTGCTCAGCTGCTATTTCCTGAGCTGATACTTCAGGACTTTACCACTTTTGTCACCCCTTTCCAGTATTTATGTCTTAGATGCAGAATGGCTACCTCTGCCTTACTAATCAGAAGCTGATTAAGTTCCAGATGTAGGCCCAGCATGTCCCGTCCGATGATCGAGTGGGGGGATGGTGCAGGAATATATTTGTATTGGAGCTCTGCCTGTTTTAATCTTAGTTCCATATTTGCGATTCGCTTCTCCCTCTCCCTGTGCCTAGTGGCAGCATACCCCATGATGCTACCCCTCATAGTGGCTTTGAAGGCCTCCCAGGTATTGTCCACTAAAATGTCTTCAATGGTGTTGTTCTCCAGAAAGAGGGCTGCTTCAGTTCTTGCTCAAGGGATAAACTCTGTGTCCCCCATAAGGAGGGGGTTGATTCTCCAGTTGCCAGATAGGGGAGGGTCGAGCCCCAAGTAAGAATCAGCTGTACTGGGACATGGTCTGAAATCACTTAAGCAAAAATAGCTGCATCTATTGAATTTTGCAGGACCAGGGGATGCAAGAAGTCCAGCTTGTTGTATGATGAATGCCCATCAGAGTGGAAGGTGTAGTCCTGATGCGTGGATGGAACAGACACCATATGTCAGTCAATCCTAAGTCGATCATTAGCTGGTATAGATCCTGGTCCCCTCTAATATGAGTTTCTTTTCCAGTGTCACTCCTATGTAGATGCAGGTCAGGGTTAGTCAGTAGGGGGGCAGCAAAGGGGAAGGCACTAAGGCCCTGCACTGGCTCATGAAAATATTGAAGCTCATCCTGATTGGGTGCATAAACATTGCACAATGCTATTGCACCTTTCTAGGTCTGGTATCTGGCCATCACCCACCTACCATTGGGGTCTGCCACAGCCTCTGTCAGGGTCCACTGGAGCAATTTGTGGATCAAGATAACTAACACCCTTTGTCTGGTAGGGGCCCCCTGAGTGTACCTCTTGGCCCATCCAATCCTTCATCATTAGACTATGATCTCTATTTGTTAGTTTGGTCTCCTGGAGGAAGGCCACCTGGGACTTGAGTCGCTTTACATTGGAGAGGACTTTTTTCCTCTTTTCAGGGGATTTAAGTTCTCTGATGTTCCATGTGTGCAGAATTAACTCACTCATGGTTGTCTGGAGGAACACGCCAATGATTCATGGTGTGCAAAATTACAGTGCCTTATTCCAGGTAGGTTTCCTGCGAAAGATACAATGTATTACAACCCTGAAGATCTTTACTTCCAAATATTCCCAATGTTTGAAACATCAATAACAGTATCACTCAACAGTTGAATGAAACCAGTTTGTTTACCCTGTGTGGTGCTAAAGGGGCATATTGCCTGTAACCATTTATAAAGCTCAAATACACTCTGAACTAGGTTCAAACCATCACGTATGCTTTCCAAAACAAAAGTATCCCTGGAGGAAACAGTCTGGGTCATGGCTGGCTGCATCAGCGCCAGATGGCCCATCAGATATTCCATGGGGAAGGGGGTGCTACCAAGGAGGATATTAAGTGCAGCTGTTCCCTTTGGTTTCCCAGGAACTGCCTGGGTACTGGTATACCCACACCATTTGATCAGATTAAGGAGGGTGGGGTGGGCCTTTACAGCTCTCTCTACCCAGAGCTGAAGGAGTGAAGTGAGCCTGCAAATGTTATCTGGTTACAGCTTGTCTGTGGTCAAGGTGACAGTTACTTAGGGTAGCATCAGCTTTCTGACCCTAGGTCAAGTGCAAAAATTTGGGGAGGAGGTGATATGGTCTTAGTGGGGGCAGGGACATAAGGCGCGGTCTCCCTCCTGGGGAGGGAGTGTAAGGGACTGCCTATGTCTGTGTCGTATTTGTCCTGGTCCCTTTTAATGTTTAGCAATCAGTCAGGTTGATCCCCCAGTCCTTTCTTAAGCTATGTGCAGGGAGAAGTGCATGTCTGTGCTGTGGCTTCTTAGTGTTCCCTCTCTGCTCCAGTGGCAATGCAGTGAGGGAATTCCTAAGAATGGAGCAGAGGGGAGAGGGTAAGGAGGGCAGTTTGCTGGCCTGGGTGGTATGGGAGACAGGATATTCATGTCACCTCACAAGGAGGCCTGCCACGGTTGCCTGGATTACTGATATTGTGAGTGCTGACATTCTCTGTTTGGCCTGCCTGTCCACCCTGCTGATAACCCTCCCAGATCAGCAAACATAAATACACAGCCACTTTACAACTTTTCCTTGGTACCCCAGCCATTTGATGAGGGGGATGCCTAGTCTGCCGGGGGTGATGGTGGTGGAAAGTAGGCCATACCACCCACGCCTGCCTCCTAAGGAATATAAACTGTCATGGAGGAGGTTGAGTAGAGGCCTGCTGAGGCATCTGGGTGACCTGAAATCAAATCCCCTCCCATAAGAAAGACCTTTCCCCACCCCATTACAGGCATCCCTTCATATTGTTACCCACAAATAGCTCGGTATATTGTGCTCATTCATCACTCAGTATGGTACATGCTCATTTAACATCTCAGTCAGCAGCTGGCCATGGAGGTAAGTGGGGTTGAGCTAGTCGCTAGGTACCGATTCGGGGATGGTTTTGAGGGAGCAGGGGGTCGGCACCGCTAGGTGGGGGGTGTAGGAGCCACTAGACTACCAGGGCAAATACTTTTTTATGAAACTACAAGGTTCAGGAATCATGATGGGGGAAGTGAGGGGACCACTAGACTACCAGGTAACATACCTTTAGTTGCCAGTTACAGGGGTCGGGGATCATGATGGGGGGGGGACCACTAGACTACCAAGGAAAATACTTTTTTATGAAAGCTTACAATATTAAACAAAGGGAGTCAGGGATCATGGATGTGGGTGAGGGGTATTAGATTATCAGGGAAAAGCTTATGATATTTAACAGCAGAAGTTGGGGATCACAATGTGGGGTGGGGTCACTAAACTACAAGGAAAAGCTAATATTTTTAACTAATGGGAGTCAGGGATAATAATTGGGGTGGGGACCACCGGAGGGACCATTAGACTACCAGGGAAAATACTTTTATTCGTACAGCTATGGGGCTCAGGGATTGTAATTGGGGAGGAGATGACAAGACTACTAGGGGTGTTGATGTATTTAAAAGTTATATTTCGAATTACTTCGGATCACATCTCATTATTGCATGCTGTTTGCAGGTGGTATTTAGTGCCACACTACAGGTGGCGCAAACACCTGTAGCATGGTGCTATTCTTTTGAACGTGTTGTTGCATTGGTATTCATGGCCACTCCCCTCTCTCCTGTCCCTGAATACATTAACGTTTAATATAAAATGGGCAAAGAAATCCCTGTGTCCTGATTGGTTGAGACTTGGTTCTAGCCATTGCAGTAAGAGAGTGCCATCACTGGCTAAAACAAGTCCCTGCCAACCAGGGCAACTCACAGAATTCATAAGCCACCTGTTTCTTAGTTTCCATCACAAACATGGCTACAGCCTTTACTCATATATAAAAAACTTCACCAAGGCCCTAAAATAAAAGTCCATTACATTAAATAAAGTAAGAAATCATTTAATGTTATTCACTCATGAGCTCCTTAATACCTAATACAAACATTTAAAAATCAAGTACTATTCAGAGTTTCCATTGCTGGTGGTTCTTTGATGACCATGACTTCCCCACCACACCACCTATTTCTACCACTTTGCCAGAGAACTCTCTGTCTTTACCTGGCAAATAGATAAATTGAGGTTCTGGCTCCACTTCAGGCCTGTGTGTGTGTGTCTTTGTTTGTTTGCCAGTTGAGCTCTGAAGAATGTTGAATTTATTTAGAAAATGGTCTTTTTATTTCCTGGCATCTGATTTGCTAGTACCCTTGCCAGGGGGGTACATTAACTTTCAATAGATGCCCAGGAAATAAAAAGTACCAGCCTATAGTGCCCTTTCACCCACTTAAGTATATTGGTGCCCACACTGCTTCCTAATTGGCTAACACACCTAATTATCATTTCAAATCACTGCCATCTTTTCTGTCATTTACCGAGAGATACTACCCATGCCAAAACAGCCCTACCACAGACACACAAAGGCACAACCATGACAACTATATTGCTGTTAAAAAAAAAACAACTTAAAGTACTTACTTTGAAAGCTCACATGAACATCAGTTTAAGCCGCCCATTATACTTTTCTGACCCCCCCCCCAGCATGTCCTGTCACCCCTGCATGAGTCCTCAGTCAATTTCCACAAAACACCATTGAAATTTAATAAATGTTCCAGCTGTTTGTAAGTTTGTTTTTCATTATTCTGTCACCTCATTTGAGCTTCTGGTATGGATGGTATTTACGAGACATGTGTCATTTGGTTTTACCAACCTGTCTTACCTACTGTGCCCAAGTCTATATTTTAGGCATTCTCTCACAACTGTCTTCCAGGGTTAGTGCTCTAGCGAAGTGGATAGTGGTTGCCAGTACTGAGACCAAGTATCTGCTACTTAATCGACCTCCTCCTCCTCCTACAAAATCCATGGACCTTCCATCTATACTCTGCTTCTCCACAGCATGCCCGCAGATGGCCGCCCGCCCACCACCTCTGCTCCTCTTCCGATGTCAGATATATTCAGCTGCTCAGCGTGATCACTCGCCTGCCACCTCTGCCCCTCTCCCAATATGTAATTCATACAACTTTGAAACGGTAGCTCTCCTACGCTACCTCAAACCCAAATTCAAATGCATAGCATCAATATAGCAGTTTTACAGCAACCACCTTGTTTCCAATCATTCAGTAAGAAAATGGCACATCCACTTTCACGCAACAACACATTTTTTAAATTTAAATCTCCACTAGTGCTGCTGCCGACTATAAACTGCTACTCCACAGGCACTATGTCCCACCCGACCCTGATTACATTGCCAGCTTCTACAACTCAACTGCTGCTTGTTTTTTTAAAAAAAAAGAACCTCTAGGTTTAAAACTGAGGTTGGGGTCAGAAATAACAACGGACTGTTTCTACAAACTGCGCACCTCTAAACAGCAATTCTCACTGTTCCTATGCCAACCATGATCCCGATCATTCAGCCGCCAGCCCAAGCAACATGACAGGACTAGTATTTTCTTCACAGAAACAGCCCAGAAGCATGGGTCGGGACCAGCACCAGTGTCTCTTAATAAAACAAACTAACAAAAAACAGTAGCCAAGTAAATGGGTGTATATTAAACCACAGAAGGGTGTAACTGCATTTAACCATTTTTTTTTTCTTTAAAGTACTGTAGGGAGTCTCCAGTAGTACTAAACTTCATAGCTCATGCAGGCGGAGGAATTATTTTATTACAAAATGGACATTAAACTAAATATTCATTAACTATTTTTTTATTCTTTTTTTTTTATTATTATTACAGTGCCCATTTTCAAAGTGCTTTAATACCCTCAGGGTGGGCAGTATTAGGCTATACCGGACCTTCCAGGGGCTATAAGACCATCCGCCTGCAACATCGGGCCTCATTATGCCCCTGGGCGGTCCGGTATAGCCCAATACCGCCCACCCTGTCGGATGTTATTGCTTACATATTCCATGTTACCATTCTGTGTGTGTGTTGGGGGGGGGAGTATTCTACTACTGGAATAATGCAGATCTTTTAATTCTTCTATTGCATGATAAACAATCATACAATGTATTGAGTGTGAAGAAAGACAGATGACTGAAAGCTGAAAAACATCTGTGGAAGCACTTAAACTTGCAATCCACAGCTTGGTGCTATCTGTTATTGACTACGGCTTGGTTATATATGGAGCTGCCACAGTTACATCTCTCAAAAGACTAAGTACTGCCCTAAACAAAGCCAGTAGACTTATCACTGGTGCCGGCTACCTCACCCATACTTGTGATCTATTCACCTAACCAGGTGAGGCTCAAACTACAAGACCGCATTACCACTCATGTGCCTACCAACAAGTGTTGCTTTGTTTCTGCCAATGGGCATCACCATTTCTATCAAAGCCTCAAAGTCACGTCACACCCAGCCCTCTGTCATCACTGAACTCTTTCTTGTTCCTAGGGTTCAGACCACCTAATGCCAGCGAACCTTCCTTCACAGAGCTCTTAAGTGGATGAATGGCCTGATCTGAGAATCTGACTAGCATACCTCACTTACCCAGTTCAGCGTCTCCTGCATCTGCACATCTAGAAGGAAGCGAGTGTACCTTCTTTAATTAGGCATGCAGCTCCTCATCCCCTCTGGCAGCCTGCGTTTCCCCAGCCTCGACAAAGCCCTGGCTGCATCCTCTTCCTCCCCTGCTCAATCACCTCCTCTAACCCCCACATGTCTCGGTCCTGACCCTTCCTACTCTGTCCCACTAACTCACCCACTATGACCGCTAGTTTACTCTTTTTCCACACCTTTCTTCCTCCCTCCCCCATCCCTCCCTCCCTCCCGTGACACCCCTCACCATCCCTCCTCCTGTCTCCTTTTCCTTCTGTGGTACTCCCGTTATCATCTATTCTGCCCTTCCATGCCTCGGCTCTGACATGTGACAAGTACTTGTCGCTGCACCACCCCCTTGTTCTTCTGTGCTGCCACTCATCCTCCACCACTTTTCACGATTTCCAAAATGGATTATCTTGCCCACATTTTCACCTATAACCTCCTAAAATGCCAGCTATGTATCTAATTGCAATCAACTACTGTATGTTTACTATGTATTGTGCTGTTCTACTATTCGCTGTATTTGATATTATCTGTACATGTTATTATGCTTCATACTCTGTCTGTTTTGTAACCCCTTCCCCACTATTGACGTGGAACCTTTGTAAATGAGCTCCACTGTGCACAAAGGTATTTTCTAATCCTAGATTGAAATAAACAAGAATAAAAAAATAAATATTTTACATTATTTAGCAACATTTTATCATATTTTTGTGACTTTGAAAACTTTTAGAATGTTCTTTCTTCAAACTTATGTATGGGCCTCATTTTATATAAGTATTACAGAGCTGGGTGTTGGTAATACTGAGATACCCACACACCCAGAGGCTGAAGGCACTCAACCTGCAGTCTCGTGCCTAATCACACCTCTGGGTATGTGGGTATCTCAGTACTACCAACACCAAGCCATGTCTTATTACTTACACGTTGGGACTATCACACAGCACTGGCACTAACAGGGCTTCTGAATATTGCAGCCTGGTGCAGATTCTGCGCTATTTCAGCACAACGGATTTGTGCCAGGTGCAAAGCTTTGAAAAGCTGGCCCCAGGTCTGCTCCTTTCTACCTTATATTTATAGGCAGGCTGTTCCACTGGCATGTAGTAATGGCATGCTTTCTTACCTGCATTTCTTTACCTTTGGCATAACAAGATGGCAATAGGATGCTGTTGTCAATGCATAGCAGCAATTCTGGAAAGACAGGTACTTGAGTAACATTATTGATGGCACTTTTTAAGACTTTCAGTAATAGAGTTCACTGATACTGTCCATTGAGCATCTGCACCCCCATCTCATTATACAAATTACAATGGTGAGTAGCTCTAAGAGGATTTATTACAACTTTACAAATGTTAAAAGCAACATGGAACTTGCATGGGCATCTCTCAAATACATTAGGGAAGGTCACATTATCATAGTCTGCTATTGAGAGTTGTACTCACCAATGGGAATCATGTTAAAGACCTGGATTTGAATCCACAGCCCCACTTTCATACTGTGTGACACTGAGCAAGTCACTTAACTTCTGTGCACCCAAGTCGCACCTGTTAAGTTTTCAGCTTTGGTGTGCCTATTCAGGTAAAAAAAAAAAAAGACCATTGTCTTTACCTTTACCGTTTCTAAATATTTTTCCACAAACTCTGTTGTATTTTCACTTGATTACCATTCCTCAATCTTACTGCCTTCAAAACCTGTTTTCACTTTCTCTCCCCTCACACTGACATACTACTATCAGCATTTTGCCACCAAGTTCTTAACTGAAGGCTGACACAGAATAAATGTTTAGCACTTGTGCGGTCTCTTTTTTCATGTTTGGTTGTGAGCTGAGGAAAAGGGCAGATGGGGTCAGGAACAGCAAAATTGTCACTTCGCAAGCAAAATGAGGGAGTACATTACAACGGACAATTATGCAGTTGCATTAAAATTACAACTTAAGGTATACAAACAACACTGCTAATAAATAGATGCTAATGGAGGGGGAGGGAAAAGGAGAAAGCTGGAAAAGATACAAAGTAGTTTTGGAGGAAAGGGGGTAGATTAGGTAAGGTCATAATAAGAGGTACAATACAAAGCAATGCACTCCCCAGTACAAGTCAAGGTACAATTATGAGTTTTTGTACGGTCAATAGTGTATAAAATAGGAAAGTAAAATGTGAAATGGAAAAGCCTGCCACACGTGGATCTAAGGGCATGGCCAAAGCTGAAAGGCAAAAGCATTGCAGCACAAGACACCATTAGATTAATAAAGTTCTCCGTAATTAAGTTCTTACTTTGCTTTTCAAGATAAGAATATCAACATACGAAATTGCTGACAGAAAAAGGCCCACAGGTCAATCAAGTCTGCCAAAGTTGTGCAGCTCTTAGTGTCATACCCCTACAGCTGCACCACCCTCACCTAAACCCCTCCCTGCTTCCTCTTTCCCTGTCCTTCCTCCCTTTGTGTTCTTGTCTGTACTAACCCTGCCCTTGACTCTATACCAATTCTGCTTAAAGCTATCTACTGTCCTTTGAGTGATTAACTCCTCCAGCAGTGCATTCCAACCTGCTGCCAGCTCTCTCTGTGAAGCAGTGCCCTTCATCTCCCTCCAAACCTTCCCCTTCCAACTTCAGACTGTGCCTACTAATGATCCTTCCCCTTTAAGTGGAACAATACTCCTCCCAGACTTTGTTTTCATGCTTTCAAGTATTTAAAGGTCTCTATCATGTCCCTCTTACCTTCTGTCTTCCAGCAAGTATATGTTGAGCTCCTTCAACTTTCCTCATATGGCACCTCCCCAGTCCCACTGATTATTTTTGTAGCCTTATGTGCACCCCTCTAGTAATCCTCAATATCCTTTTGAGGTACTGGCACCAGTATAGTACAGTACTCCAAGAGTGCCTCACCAGTGATCTATGGGTTCGTTCATGAAAAGTACCAATGCCCAGCATAGATACAAAAGGCAGAACAGAAAAATTGGATAGTGTCTGGCATGTCCTTTTCATTGCATTTGATAGTTGGTTTCATGTAGAGATAGAAAACATAGGGTCATAGAATTGTACGGTGTGTATACGTATTATTTTTTATTTTCAGAAGCATTTGCCTGCTTTTTTTCCCAGGTAAAACTGTGACATTGTAAGCCATATGTTTTCATGTATTTATTTACACTGCTTACTTTGATGCCTGCCATTAATAAACTCACTTTTAAAGCAGTATTTAGTTATGTGCTTAATTTCTTTCTTGCATCCCCCCTTTGTTTAGTATTAAATAACATTTATTCCCCCATGCAGTTTCTGTGGTGAATGTAACTGCAGGTGTCACGGCAGGTTACGTTCACCCATAGTCTCTCCAAATGTTTGTGGTGCTGCTACCCTGTGGGATAATGTTTGCATTCTTCCCCCAACCTCTTCCAAGAGCTGTGCTATCTTTGTGATGGAGAAAGGAGACCTTTGAAGTCTACGTGGGGTGACCTTTGACCCCCTGCTCCCACCATGTCACTGTCCCACGATGTTCGTCAGTCACTTTACTAGACTGACCCCACTAATTTGAGCCAGGCACTGATTGAGATGTTTTACGGGAGCAGGCGGAGCGACTTTGTCTATAAAATGTCACAGATTGCATCACTCAGTCTCATTCACCGAACATTTGGACAAAGAAGAACTTCCTGGCATCACAGCATTCTCCCTGAATTACATTCGCTGCAGGTAAGGCCAGAATAACCTTTGCCACAGTCTTGGGAGGGTTTGTTGGTGAATGGAAAACATTTTGCTGAAAGTGGCCATGGGGTTATCTGTAGGAATGCTCCAAAATGCATGCAGTTAAAGTAAGTGTTACAGCAGGGCTGGATTTTAAGGCAGAAGTTTCTTTTTTATGTGTTTGTGACACCAGGCACCTTCGGTTATGTGTTGCTTCAGCACAGGGTGTGCCTGGTGTCACAGTTACTTAAGTCACACCAGTTCTGCTTGCTGCTAGCTTCAAAGGGTTAAAAATAATTTAATTTACATTTCTACCAATAACAAGCATTTGTCAATGCCGAATGTTTGCTTGCTGGCATTGGCAGTGGTAGTGTAGAAGTTACAGAGCTGCGTAATAAGAATGGCAGTGAAGTATTGAACTGAAGTCAATCCCACCACCACCCTGCAGAGAGTGACAGGCATTGAGGTGTGCGTTTGGGTTGTCAGGCATAACGGCCACGCCATTTCACCACACCCCACCCTGCAGACACTGACAAGTGTCACGGTGTTCCTTAGGTCTTTGTGCCATGTGCACCCATTTCATTAGGAAATACGATCAGATGGAGTGCGATGTGGAGAATGGGTGAACTTGGGGTCAAGAGTCCAAGGCATACCTCGATGCCTCTCACTGGCTACAGGCTGTGGAATGGTATGAGCATTACAGGCAAGAATCCAAGTCACACCCTGATGCCTGTCATTCTCTCACAGGGTTGGGCGTTATGGTTGGAAACCTAATACCTCAGGCATTCGTTGGTATTTGCACTCCAAATTTTCAACATGTTTTTTTTGTGACCCACCTCATGAACAGGGGAATATCAGTTTGTTAGCCAGAAGCTGCTTATGCACAGCGACTATGGCATTTAGCACCACAGGTGCAAAACATTCTCTAACAGGATGTAAAAATGACAGCTGTACTGTTCATGGGGAGGTAAAATGGTAATGTTACAAATCTGGGTAGTAAAAACATGTGAAGTCACGAGGTACATAGAAACTGTGCAACACACAATCTGTAATATAATTAGGTTAGATTTTTTACAGCAGATTGTCAACCTGAGGCATTTTGGTGCCTCGATCATGAACAGTGTCACTGTGATTTTCTTTTATCTGTGCCGAACAATGATTTCCCACAGTGACTTGTAGTATCTCTGCGCTTGAAAGTGTGGAAAACACACTTCGCTATGTTGTGAAAAATGATACAGCATACTGTTCATAAGGAAGTGTGGAAAAATGCCACTGGTGAAAATCTGGACTGAACATGTTACAAAGCTCATGAACTTTAGGAGGGAATCGTACACAATGCTCACTTGTAACACAGTCATTTTATGGCTTTTGTCACCAAATTTTCAACATAGCCATTTTAAGACCTCTGCTCATGAAATAATGTAACTGTGATTTTCTTAATCTGTCCTAATCTTTGTTACTACACCAGCCAGCACTAGTGTGTGCTACTGGCGTAGAAACACATTTTGGGGCGTACATATGACAAATGGCAGCTGTAATGTTCATATGGAAGTGTAATAAAATGGCAATGTTGAAAACTGAGTGAAAATATTAAATTCGCAACCACGAAAGATGCATAGGAACTGCGCAATGCACGTCAGAAATGTCACTTTAGAATGTTGATTAATTTTTCATAGCCATTTTAAGACCTCTGCTCATGAACAGTGTCACTGTGATTTTCTTAATGTGTCCCATAGATTGATTTTGGCACATCGACCGCGCCTACTTGCGCCATATGGGCGGAAACACATTTGGTCAAGATATGAAAAATGACAGCTGCACTGCTCATAAGGAGGTGTGGTAAAATGGCAATGTTGGAAAATCTGGAGGAAAATATTGAAAATTCGATAAACTTATGAAAGGCATGAGGGAAATGCGCATTGCACCTCGTAGAAACAGTCATTTTAGGAATTTTCACCAAATTTTCAACATATAGCCATTTCAAGACCTCTGCTAATGAACAGTGTCACTTTGATTTTCTTAATTTGTCCCATACGATTGATTTTTGCATACCGACTGTCATGCCATTGTGCGCTATATGGCGGAAACACATTTTGGGTGAGATGTGAAAATGACAGCTGTACTACTCATAAAAAGTGTGTGGTAAAATGGCAATGTTGAAAATCTGGAGGAAAATATTTGAAAATTCGCGAACTTATGAGCGCGGCGTGAGGGATCCGTATAACGACGTCAGAAACAGTCATTATTTGAATTTTTTCACTAAATTTCAACATAGCTTTTAAGACCTCAGCTCATGAACAGTGTCACTGTGATTTTCTTAATTTGTCCTGCAGACATTGATCTCGCCAAGACACCCATACCGGCGTTTATTGACGCTACACAGGGCGGAAACACGCTTTGGGTGGAGATGTGAAAATGACAGCTGTACTACTCATAAGAAGATGTGGTAAAATGGCAATGTTGAAAACCTGGAGTGAAAATATTGAAAATTTGTGAACTTGAGATGTGATGAGCTAGTCGGGGACAGATGCACTGAGCGGAGCTCCCGGTCCTAACTGATTTAAACCAGTTTAAAAGTCATTTTGACTCCGTAAAGTAGCGGTCGACAAGAGCTTACCTCATTGGAATCCTCTGCCATCTTCAAAGAATCGCCTGACTTGGAGACGGAGATCCTGTTTATTGCGGAAGCGTGAATGATCGTGGGGCCGACAAAAACACCCGTGATGGAGTTGGAAGCTCCCGAGAACCCAGACCCGTGAGTGCCTGCGATGAAGCGGCCAAAACCCCCATCGCCTGTGCCAGAAGACCAGAAGCCTGACGAGGAAGGGGCAGGAGGGGGTCAGGCATCCCCTGATGATATTCTGGAGATTAAAAATATCCTTAAGGGGCTTGTCGTGGACTTCTCCTTAATAAAACTAACATTAAATGCTCTGGCCCAAAGAGTTGGAGATGTGGAGGCGGGTATGGCCTCTCAGGAAAGGAAATCTCTATCGCACGATCAGGAGCTGGTGACCTCCAAAAGCAAGTTAGAAGGTTGGAGGATCGAGGAGGACCAGGGAAATCATATAGCCAGAGGAATAATTTGATCCTGGTGGGTCTTCCCGCAGAGGTCTGAGGGGCAGACTGCACCGCATTTGTTCTAGACCTCCTAATGAAACTCTTAGGCCTAACTCCATATGGGACCTATATAATTTGAAAAGCCTACCGGTCCTGGGAAATACCGGAGCCAGACCAAGAGTCATTATCATGCGCTTCTAAAATTTTAAGGAGAAGTCTCATGTCTTAAATAGAGCTAGAGCATTAAAAACCTTCCAGTGGAATGGGGGCACCTTGTTTGGTATTTCAAGATCAGATGCCGGGATTCGAGAGAAGCAGATGGAGTATGGAGAAATAAAGAAAAGCTTTATCTGGCTGGAGGAAGTTTAGATGCAGCACCCTGCCACTTTGGTGGTGAATCCAACCGGGGACCAGAAGTACTTAACGGCGAAGGAAGTAGCAGAAGGATCATGACAGGAACTTCCAGACCTGTTTAAATCGGTGACCTAGGCACGGCTTTATCAAGGAAGGATTTGATTTTGTGGCATCTCTGGGGATCCGAATATGTTGAATCCAACTGGACAATAGAAAAGAAATGAATCGGAGAACTTTATGTTAGAGGGAGAGGAAGGAGATGTAGAAGAGAAGAAGAAGAAGAATAAAAGGAAGACTAAGAAGAAGACAACTTTTTGTTTCTTTTTTGACTTCCCTTTTTGTAGCATACCCTCCAGGATTGGGGCGTGTTATGCTGTGAGATTTCTTTAGTACTTTAATATGGACCAGGATAAATAGGTGGACAATTTAATCTCACTTGGAACTGTGGACTTGTTAAACATAGATATGTTAGGGGTCAGGTATCCTAGGCAATTGTAGGCCCATAATTACGGATCTCAATTTCTATTTCTGAATTAAAGAGGTTTTTTTTGTTTTATTTTTATTTTTTTTGTGTGTTGTGTTTCTGTTCCCTCTCTCGTCAGGGGGGTTGTTAGGATTTATCATACTTAGGTATTAAATTATTTTTCCATATGTATAATATGAGGATATAATCCTAAAAATATTCCTGTATGAGGATAGTTTTTAAAGGGATGGGGGAGAGAGGTTCTTCCGGAATTAAGTAGACTCGAATGGTGGCAAGGATTGGGAGGGTCTGGGAGTCCACTCAGTAACAGACGGTTCATCTGCACGTATCTATGTGGTCAGGAGGTCGATCAAGGATCGGGCATGGGGGATTCGATTGGGAGAGGAGGGGAAGGGAGTCCACGCACTCCACACATATCTCAAGGCAGACTCTGATGGAGCGGACAGGAGGGGTATTAATGAAATTGCATGATCAATATTAAAATTATTACTTGAATGTTAAAGGCCCCAGAGGGAGGAGGAAGAGAATTGTGATATCTAAAGCATATTCACCAACTGGGAGCACAAATCGGGCTTTGCAGGAGACCCACCTATTAAATGAGGAGCTGGGTCCCCTTAAAGAGACTGTGGTAGGGCAGGTTTTGAGGATGGAAATGCTAAAGCCTCAGGAGGGTGGCGGGTCCTAATTGGAACAGACTGTCTGTTTGTGGTCCTGCAGGTCAAGGCTAGGGATGATTACTGAGGGATCTACGCTACAGGAACCACTAGGGTGAACTAGTAACAATTGCCTCTATATATGCTCCCACCCACCTAATCCAGACTTTTTTGCCTGTAGAGGGGCATAGCCCTACTAACCCTCACTTAATCCTAGTGGAGACTGGAACCTTTGCCCCAGTAATAGAGTACATAAAAGCCCCTTTCAGTGTGTGGCCCCATCTATAGCACAGGTAGCTATGGCCAAACTCCAGGAGGCATGGCTCGCAGACCCAGTTATAGTGTAACAAAGGAGCCCATGCTATGACCTTCTATTCAGGGGCACACAAAACTCATTCAATAATCGATTTTTTTTTTTGGTTAATCAAGAAGCAATTCAGGAGTGAGGGAACTGATCACCCATACTAGAATATTATCAGACTACTCTCAGTCCAATTGATCTGGTCAATGGAAGCCCCCAAGGGAAACCATACAGATGGAGACTTGACTAGTCTTTTTACTAGTAGATGAAAATATACTCATGAGATTAGAACAGGCTTGCTTAGATAATTCAGGCCCAACTTCCTACACTACTGTATTATGAGGTTAAATATTTCACTTGTAAAGTTTTATATTCAGGTCTGGTTCAGAGATTTACAGCGGGAAGGAACAGTGCATGGAGAAGGCTGCTTAGGAAGGGCTTATTTGGATGCTATATCGACTGCTTGGCCCTTGGAAGGCAATTTGAGGGGTGGACCTAGATAAGGAATTAGAAAGGAAATGGCAGGCATCCTCTTTAGTAAGTGGGATCACTGGGCAGAAAAAATTCAGGCCAATTATCTCATGCAAGGGGATACCCCGGGAAGGCTTTTAGCACACAGAATAAAGGAATGGGAGACAGCTCATGTAATCCCAATGATTAGTCTTTGAGGGGATATAATAACAGAGCTCCGAAAAATGGCTGATGCCTTCACGACCTACTTTGTGGAAATTTATCAGGGGGGTGTTTCGGCCAGAGAAGGAGATATCAAGGAATTTTTGGAAGGTATGCCTCTTCCAAAATTGGATCCAGAAGAAGCTCAGTGGTTAGATTCCCCTATTTTGGACTCAGAAATCTTAGAGATAATCAACTCACTCCCAAAAGGCAAGACACCGGGACCTGATGGTCTAACGGCATAATTTTATGAAACGGATACATCTATATTGTTGTGTTGAAGGAACTATTCACAAACATTATGCAAGATGGGGTTCTACACCTGCTATTATGATCAGGCCTATATTACACTCATCCCAAACCGATAAGCCCAAAGAATCACCTGGGAGTTATAGACCCATTGCCTTGATGAGTCAGGACCTGAAACTACTAACAAAGATCTTGGCCAATAGAATTTCTAAAATTGCCCCTAGGATTATAAATCAAGAACAAGTAGGATTTATGTCAGGTAGTGGCTATGACACTTAGGAAACTCCATCATATACTACATAAGGCCTCAAATTTGAACCTACCCATGGCATTAATTGTACTAGATGCCGAAGAGCCTCGGTAGGGTTTTCGACAACTCTTGTTTACAACTATGAGAGCTGTGGGATTCCTGAGGGTCTTCTAGAGGCATAACAAATTTATATGCAGCCCTACAGCTAGGGTACTATGTAATGACTATTTGTTGAAAGAAATTTGTCTGGATAATGGGATCATGACAGGATGCCCCCTATCGCCAATTTATTTAACATTTATTTGAACCCTTCTATACGATTCAGATGGACTCGAGATACAGGGATTGTCGTTGGAGACGGAAATGAAGGTCTCTGTCTTTGCAGTACAACATTCTCCTGCACCTTCAGGAACCAGCAAAGAGTTTCATGAGAATCTTGGAGATACTTGGAGAGATTTTCCAGGGTATCGATTATAAGCTAAACCTGAATAAGACCAGGTCCTTCCCCTTACTGTATTCTACTAACAAGGCGGACTTTGAACATCTGCAACTTAAATGGTCACCGAAAAGCTCAAAATATTTGGGCATCTGGATCACAACTAATGAAGATGAGGGTCTAGAGGCTTAACCTGGGCTAGATAATCTCGGTAGTCAAAATGGATATGATATGGCTAGATGGAATAAGCTCTGCTGAACTGGGCAGCGAGGTTAGGGTTGATTAAACATGTCTGCTACTCAGGCTTCTGTACCCAATATATATCTCTTTACAACATTTCAAAACCCTGGTTTATTAAAATACAAAGGTTTATTTCTAATTTTATGGAGTGCTAAACTCCCTAGAGAGAAAATATAATATATTATGACTGCCTATAATATGGAGGTCTTAAAGTTCCAGACTTACATCTGTACTACATGGCTGAACAATTAGGGATAATGGGGGCAATGGACCAGATCTGTGGAGGGGGAAATATATTCCAACTTGGTTGCAGGTCGAGAAACAGATCCTTAGAGACTTAGATATTCCCCGAAGCAGTATTGTTTTTAATCCCGATGACTCTACCAAAGGGTGGAAAGCAAATCCCAATTGTTAAGTCATTAGTAGCTTTGCGGACTCTTGCTGTCCCCAAACCAAAACAAAGCTCAGAAGGGCTCCAGGGAGCAACCTGTTTTGGGTAATCCAAATATGCTAATTGGGGAAGATAATAAGGAAGCAGGGCTACCTAATTGCTAAATCTAAAACGGTCAGATTTTTTAGAGACGACAATGTAGTATTTCCCAAACACTGTATGAACATCAACTTCTTTTAAGAAACTTCAGGTCACTAATATGATATGTAGAATGGAGAGAGGGAGCTAGAGGCCTGGACTTCCCTTTCACGTGGAACCACATTAAAGATGTCATCGATCTTGAGAGACCCTTGTCTAGGTTTTACAAGCTACTATTAGATTTTTGGGTGAAAGGAGATCATAAAAGTTCCATATTGGGAAAATAAAAAGGATACTTTCTCAGGGGCCTGACTGGAAAGAGGTATGGAACAGTAGTAGGTACATTCGATCCCTAAGTATAGGACCATGCAATTTTTGTAGTCTCCAATATATATTATAACCCTGCTAAGCTTATGTGCTAGGGCCTCAGACAGACAGACCTATGTTTCATGGTGTGGGGCAACTCAGGGATCTATTCCATATCATGTGGCAATGTTCCAAAATCTACTCCTGTATGGTAGCAAATCAGACGTCAACACGGATCCCTGTGAGGGAATTACAGAGACTTCATTGATCCAAAGATTTATGCCCTTGGGGGACATGATGGATATCCCAACACACTCATTAAAGGACATATCTCTAATGTCCTCCTTAGTTAAAGCATTGGAAAAGTGATCTGATTTATTCATATGACCAATGGTGGGAGACTTGCTGAAAACGCTCAGTAGGCTTAAGAGACAAAATGCTTCGGGATGGCCGAAAAGGAATTTATGATAAGAGATGGAGGACACTGGAGATGGTCTACATGTTGCAGTCTAAATCCCCCAAGTTCAGGTCTGTCTGTCTGATGATACGTAGACAAAGATCTATAGATGGGGAGTAGAGGCTAGAACTAAAGTGTGTCCTATTGATTACTCCTAATATATGCACCGACTGGACAACATCTGGTCTAGTTATAGGAATCTGCAGAGACGGCTGGGTGTGGGTGGGGGCGTGGACTCTCTTCTCTTCCGAGGGATGCAGCTGCTAAGCGCCACCTAAGGGCTACTGTTTAGGATGCAGGGTTTGTACCTATATAGAATTAACCTAAGTCTTAGATTCTGACATTTAAATGTACTTCCCTAGGCAGAGATTTTACTGTATCTTGTTATTGAATACGGATATGTAGAGGGCAATTAAGGGTGGTGCAAGGCAGTTGGGTATGTATATAGTTAAATGTTGTATATAGTTACCTCACTCAGTTTTGGGGTGGGGGGCCCAGGAACAATTGGGCCTTTGTGTATGTCTGTCTAATATTTTGTGGAAACAAAATGGTCAACAAAGATGTTATTAAAAAAAAAGAAGAAATTCACGAACTTACGTGCTGCCTGGGAACTGCCAAGCAACGACGTTTAAAACAGTGTCATTTTTTTTGATTTGCACCAATGAACAGGAAGCTTTTTCATGAAGGATGTCACTGTCGCTATTCGCCTGGCGGGTGAATTCCCGCAGTGACTGGGAAATCACCCTTTGGGCCTGAATAACGCCATGACAGCCACATCCTTCATGAGAAGGGGTCCCAAAACCCCATGTTGAAAATTTGGTTCAAAAATTCCAAAACATGCCTGAGATATGCAATAAAGTTGAAAACCCCTATCTAGCCCATTATGCAGTTTACCGCATTTCTTCAGTTCGCGGTCGGCTTTGAAGAGGCAGACGCACTCCTGGTCCACCGAAGATCGTCCGCACCAAGCTCCAGAGGTATGGGGTGGGGGTGGGGGAGGCAGGATGCAGTGGGTGGGTGCGGGTTGTGGGAGGGGGCTGGGAGAAGTGCCGTGGGACCATTTTTATTTTGCAGGTTAAAAAAAAAAGACGACGTGGACGCTTGCCACGCTGGTGGGCTCCCAGTGTGGCACAAGGACAGCTGAGGGGGGCCGTGGAGCCGATTGGGATTGGGCACCCCGCCGGCCATATGATCAGTTGCTGTGCTGGGGTGGGCTCCAGCATTGGCACCCAGTACTGGGGTGAGGACAGTGGAGCTGATGGGGATTGGGCACCCTGGCCGGCTATTCTCTGATTGGCTGCCACGCTGGGGTGGGCACCCAGCGTGGCATGCGGAAGGCTTGGGGAGGGGAGGGGAGCAGCACAAACCGATGGGGATTGGGCACCCCTGCCGGGCATACGTGTGTGTGTGGGGAGCAGCACGAGTATGCGCATGGCTTCTGTGTGTGTGTGTGTAGGGGAGCTGCGATGAGCAGGCGTATATCTTATCACTGCTCACTGAAGCATAGTTCCTTTCAACTGTATGCCACTTGCATTTTGGAGCTTGTCATAGACAGCTCCAGCATGCATTGGTTTACAGGGCCATGCCTGCCAACACACTGACTGAATTGAGGAGGAGGTGACACCCTCCAAATCTCGAATGATGGCACTATGTTTCTTGCACATGCATGCAAGCAAACATAAAATGCTTCAGAAGACATGGTACTTGGGGTGGGTGGGGGAATGCAAACAGTGGATAAGAAATTATTTTACTTACATTTCTACTAAAAAGTTTCAAAAGGCATGGTGTTTGGTGTGTGTGTGGGGGGTCAGCACACAGGGATAAGAAATGATGAATTTATTTATGAAAATACAGTTTGTATGCATCACAACAGAGAATGGGAATTGATGTGTTTTATATTTGTTATTATAATTGCTTAATATGGACCTTGCTTTTGAAAAATAGGGCATCAATCTGTAAATGTGCCTTTCTTGTGTGTGTGTGTGTGTGTGGTGGGGGGTGGGGTTGGAGCTACAAACTGTTCAAAAGTTAGTTTGCTATGAATGCCCTTGGCCAGGTGTTGCCTGAAGTTTGGCCATTTTAAGAACCTCCTTTGTTTGGTGGGGGGATGAGATCCTACTTTTGTTTTAAAACTATCTGGCCTGTATAGGTGAGCACAAACACAGCTGAAGGGCATCAGCCAGGTTAGGTGGCTTTTTGTTTTGGTAAATGTGCCTGCACTCCTGCCTTTGTTCCAGCTGTATTTGTCTGTTCACCTATGTTCGGCCATATTGAGAACCATGTAGCCTCCTTTGCTTGGTGGGGGTGTGTGGGATTGAAATCCGGCCTGCTGTTTTGTTTTGCTACTGTCTTGGGACTGTCTGGCTGAATGTAGGTGAGCACAGACACAGCTGGAGGGGCATCCACCAGGTTTGGGGGCTTAAAAGCAGGTTACATTTTTTTTTTGGTAAATATACCTTCACTCCTGCATTTGTTCAAGCTTTGTTTGTTTGTTCATTTATGTTTGGCCTTATTGAAAACCATGCAGCCTCTTTTATTTGGTGGTGGTGGTGGTGGTGGTGGGGCGGTGTTGTTTGAGATTGAACTCCAGCCTGCTGTTTTGTTTTGCTACTGTGTTGGTACTGTCTGGCCAAACGCAGGTGGACACAAACATAGCTGGAAGGGCATCGGCCAGGTTCAGTGGCTTAAAAGCAGGTTACTTTAATTTTTTTATAAATGTTCCTGCACTTCTGCCTTCATTCCAGCTATGTGTGTTTGTTCACTTACGTTCAGCCATTTTGAGAACCATGCAGCCTCCTTTGTTTGGTGGAGGGGGGTGTTGTTTGGGATTGAAATCCGGCCTTCTGTTTTGTTTTACTACTGTGTTGGTCCTGTCTGGCCAAACGTAGGTGAACACAGACACAGCTGGAGGGACATCGGCCAGGTTTGGTGGCTTAAAAGCAGGTTACTTTTTTTTTTTGTAAATGCGCCTGCACCTGCCTTTCGCTCCAGCTGTGTGTGTTTGTTCACCTACGCTCGCCATTTTGAGAATCATGCGCCTTCTTTGTTTGGTGGTGGTGGTGGTGGAGGGTTGTTTGGGATTGAAATCCAGCCTGCTGTTTTCTTTTGCTACTGTGTTGGTACTGTCTGGCCAAACATAGGTGAACACAGACACAGCTGGAGGGGCATCAGCCAGGTTAGGTGGCTTTTTGTTTTGTAAATTTGCCTGCACTCCTGCCTTTGTTCGAACTGTGTTTGTCTGTTCACCTATGTTCGCCATATTGAGAACCATGCAGCCTCCTTTGCTTGGTGGGGTGTGTGGGATTGAAATCCAGCCTGCTGTTTTGTTTTGCTACTGCCTTGGGGCTGTCTGGCCGAATGTAGATGAGCACAGACACAGCTGAGGGGCATCCGCCAGGTTTGGGGGCTTAAAAGCAGGTTGTATTTTTTTTTTTGGTAATGTACCTGTACTTCTGCCTTTGTAGACCCGAGCCACTGTCAGCAGTCAGAATTGTGGACCGCAATTCAGGGCAGTTGGAATTAGTTGCAATTGCTTTGAATTGTAGCCTTAATTCTGGGGAGTCATATTTATCAAAAGTCGATGACTCAGACTCCTGCTGGCTTGCTTGCGTGACATTGCCTTGCACCCCCCTCCCCCAGTCATCTTGGAGACTCCACAGCAGCACAATTTGCTTTTTTTTTTTTTATACATTTTTTACATTGTTGCATCTCACTGTTTCAAACTTTGGTGGAGAAACTCAACCACCAACCAAATGTGTCCCTGGCTCCTCGGCTTGAAACTCATCCAATGAATAACAGAGGAGAAGGAGCCAGGATTGTGTTCCCTGAGGCTGCCCATGAGGAATTCATCCAACACACTCCATTCATTCATGTGGGTAGGAGAAGAATAAATCTCTGGCATTGAGGAGGAATGAGGGCTGAGAGTGAGACATGGATGTTTTCAACAGTGTCGGAATTGGATGGTGAGTCAGACGTTGATCGGTCTGTCAGTGGTGCTGCCAGGAGGAGGGAGAAAAGACTAGTAGCTAACTCTGCCCCCCGGAACAAACACTAAACCACTGAGGAATTAACCAGGTGTTTGAGTCAATCAGGGCTGCTGGCATTAAGAAGAGGGGCAGGGATTGTGATGGGATGGGGAGGGCAGAGGGGAGAGGCCATTTCTGATGAAAAGGGTCACCAGAGTGCACCTCTAGCAGCTGGTGGTCAAAAAAACAAGGAAAGGGAGTGTCAAGGTGAGGTGAAAAGAGATTAACAACTAACTCTGCCCCTCCCACCCCCACCGCCCGGGTGAATGTGAACTGATGAGGAATTGGGCAGGGTTTCAAATAAACGTATGAACCACCAAATTGCCTTTACCACTACTCATATAAATACGTGCCAGCAATAATCTAGGTTTCAAAGCTCTAGAAACCAAACTTTCATAAGAGACCAGCTGCCTCCTCTTTGGCCTTCCAATCTTCATGTGCTGCTGGGGTGAGACGCCCTGGTACAGTCCATCTGCCAAACTTAAAGTTGTGTGTTTCTGTGTAAAGGAATGAGGAGGGGTGGCACAGTTGCCTGTGTGTAGGGAGGTGAGGTTGCTAAGTGCATGACAGACTGAAATAACATTGATAAAAACACAAAAGAGAAAAGGAATGTACTGCACAAGAAACCTGCTGTTTGGGCTTGTATTATTAGGGAGGGTCTGCCCCAATTCTATTTTCAATGAGTTATGTCATTGTTCTTGATCAGTAATGACTTCTTAACAATCTTTATCCCTCCTGCTCTCCTCTTTTTGGCTAGAGTCTCCCATGTGTGTGGGTGAGGGGAGGTTGTGAAGAGCGACAGACCAAATTTGCAAATGTTGGGGAGCAAAATTACTAAAGACTATTGATGGTTTAGTCCATGAAAAAATGAAACAAAATGGAAAAGATTGCTGCTGGAGTTTTTCTGCAGAGAAAGAGTTTTACTTGGCTACTAGAAATGGTGCTTAATACTGCCGAGATTGGGGAGAGGGAAAAAAAGGAGAGAGAATAGATTGGGGGAGAGAAGGGGGAGGGGAGAGAGAGAGAGAGATAGCGAGAATACCATTTCACTTAAGTCAAGAGTCAGCTATGTGCTCTGCTAATTGATTTTTAAAAGGGGTGGGAATATTGTTGTTTTGTGTTTTTATGTTTCTGGATGCTTATTCTGACATAAACAAAAGGCATGCAGAGCTGCAATAGAAAGTTTTTCCTTAAGACACTGTGCACACGGAGCAAAAATAGAAAAGCTCCTGTCACTGTTTTCCTTGTGAGTATGATGCACTGCATTAGGTTTATGGTACACAAGTTGGTAAAGGTGATTTTTCTGATGTTGACTGATAACTTAAAATATTCTGTGTGGGCGAAGTTATAAACTTAACCATGACATAACGTCAGCTGTCATTACAAACAAACCAATTAAGTGCTGCTGCAAAGTGCAAACAGTGGGGAAAATGCTGGACATTAAAAGGGGAATAAGAAGGTTGGGGGGCAAGGCAGGAAGTGGATGGACCGTGGTTAGTGAATACAGTAAACACAATTCCTGCTTGATGAGTAATAAATGTTTTGGCACTTAAGGCAGTAATGTGGTTCCAAGAGGTTTTAATTACACTTACCAGTTCACAATACTGTCATATGCACTTCTGAATGAGTCTGCTTTAAGTTTGTCTGGGACCAGTACTGCAGTGTGGTGTATATTTTTGCATGTAAACCAGGCCAGATATGTACTGCAGATAGATTGGTTGTCAGGTTTTAAACATTTGGGGATAGCAGCAGTTGTAGGATTCTCATCAAGAATGTTTCCTGAAGTGAAGATGCCTGCAATTGACCCCTGTGCACTTTATTCCCAGTTCCCACATGAGCAGCATATTACTCTCCCTCCCAGTACTGGTACCAGTCCCCAATGTGATGGGTACTCAGCCCCTCAGGTGTACAGTCTGGTCACCCCCAGGTGCATGGGAAATGGTCCCTTAGATGCAGAGTACTGACCCCTTATTGGGGCAGTGATTGCCCACCCCACCAGGTTCAGAGACTGGCCAATCATCCTTCAAGTAGTGTGTACTGGTTCCAACCCCATTGTCAGGCTACTGGCCCCAACACCACCATGTACTGTGTACTGGTTCCCAGTTCAGTGTCAGTGAACTGGTCCCCCACCCTCATGAGCAGCACACTGGTTCCCCACCATCTCCCATGTGCACAGTTCTGGTCTCCTCTCATGTTCAGGGTACTGTCCCAACCCACTCCACACAGGTGCTGATATCTTCCACCCCCACCCAGGTGCTGGGTCCTGGATCAGCCCAACGAGCAGGGTATTGCTTTCCCTTCCCCATTTACTGGTAACGGTCCCCCAAGGTGACAGGTACCCCCTCCTCAGTGTATAGGTGTCTGGTGACTCAACCCACAGGTGCACTGGGAAATGGTCCTCTCATGATGCAGGGTACTGGCACCCCATTAGGGAAAGTGATTGACCCCACCTCCCCCAATTTCCCATCATCCCCCAAGTAGTGTGTACTGATCCCCACCCCAGTGTCAGGTTACTGGCACCCTCTCCACCTCCACTTGCAGTGTACTGGTTACCCCCACTCTCCCCATGTGCATGGTTCTGGTCCCCCAGGTGCATGGTACTTGGCCCTTCCCCAACCCCCATGTTAAGGGTACTGTCCCACCCCACCTCCCCACATGTGTTGCTATTGGTCCCTTCCCTCAGATACAGGATTCTAGTTCAACCCAACTAGCAGTGTATTGCTTCCTCCCCATGAAGTGTATGTGAGTACTTTTAACCACCTGAGAAGTGACATTATCCGGCTTTATGCACACCATTGAGTGCCTTGTTGTTATTATAAAATGGATCCAGTAGAATAAAAAAAAAAATAGGCAAGATTTTTAAAGACTACATGAAACATTGTTTAACTGGCATCGCAGTGTTTCATGGAGCTGTCAGTATGGCCTAGAGGTTAGGTAATGATCTGTGAATGAGCTTGGTACATCTAGCAGATGGACCTGGGTGTGATTCCACAATCTCCAATCGCATACTGTGTGACTCTGAACAAATCACTTAATCTCACCAGTACTTCTGGTTGCCCCTGAAAACAGGCATGTGGCCTTACCTGGTTACCAAAGAATAAAAAATAAATGTCAGTGGTTAGGCATGTGTCTGTGATGTGATGACATGCTTTTGAGTGTCAGCTCAAGAGTAGTTATTTTATTCTGTCTTGTATATTTTCTTGTGTGTGTGTGTGTGTGTGTGTGTGTGTGTGCATTCATTAGCACAGGAAGTATCACTAGGTGTTACTTATACAATTATAGATACATACTTTTATGACTTTCCTGTTGCATTTGAGAGACTGTTTATGACCAAATTCTGAGCTTACTGACTTGTTATTGATCTGCTTTCTGCTAAAAGAAACAGTACTGAACTTAGCAGCCACAGCAGATAGTTAGTGAGTTTATTTTATTCAGCCGTTTATACAAGTCAAGAGGAGAGGAGTGGACTTTTCCTTATTGGCCTGGTGGACACGTGAAACTACTCTGCCTTAATGGAAGTAGGATAGCTTAAAGGGAGCAGTCAGTAAAGCTCACACCCAAGTGTGACGCTGGTCACAATTTGCACTTGGTGTACAAAACATTTTTTAATTACTGCTACTGCGTGATAGAGCATGTACTGGCTAATTTGATCTGATGTTGACTTGTATGATGCAGTTTCATGTAACCACACATACCAGAATCCCTGATGCTTACATCAGAGTAGAACTGCTGAGATGGGAGATGCATTCTTCAGTAGCCTGAACCCTGCAGTATATGTGAATAATTTGTATGCTAAAATCATATTTTGTTGGTAATGCTGTGCTCTATGGTGCTTAGTACAGTCCTCTCTGACTTCACTGTACCAGCCCAAGCTCCACAAGAACAGCTGTCCAGCAAATTGAAGATTTCAGCTTACAAAACACTGACATTCACTGCAGGCTGGCTATGAAAGGCAATTGAATCTCCCAGCTTTGCAGTTCTCTGAAGTCAGCATCATGGGATTCTGGGATGTCTGGTTACTTGAAATGGCATCTACAAGTCAGTGAGATTACTTAGCCTGATTTATTTATTACACTGCAGTAATCTGTAAGTAAATAAAATGTTGTACATGCTGCCTAATTAGATTAGCCCTTTATACTTGGGTGTCAGTCGGGCTGTCAGATTATTATTGCTGACAATTCCCTTTAATACATAATGTGAACCTATTTCTTGCAGGTTTATATAATTGTATATATGCATGTTGCTCATGTGGTGGGACTTCACTGTATTCTTAATGGGACACTGGGTTTGGATGGAACCTCTCACTAATATGTTTGCATACATTTTGCTGAATTGCTGTATGTATTGCAGGTCCTAAAAGCCTTATGTTAATATCTATGTATTATGTAACATATACCAAATAATGAAGTAAAATATGACAAACTACATCATAATAAAATTCAACGTGGTGAAAGCTGGAAAAATCTGTTGGATTTTCTTTAGTTAGTTGAAGTCAGAAATTTCAAACTAGTTGAAAAAATCAGTTGGAATGTGTGGTGAGTCAGTCATAATTGTTTTTTCAACTGACTCCGGGTTCTTTGTTTGTTTGTTCACCTATGTTCGGCCTTATTGAGAACCATGTGGCCTCCTTTGCTTGGTGGGGGTATGTGGGATTGAAATCCGGCCTGCTGATTTGTTTTGCTACTGTCTTGGGACTGTCTGGCCGAATGTAGGTTAGCACAGACACAGCTGGAGGGGCATCCACCAGGTTTGGGGGCTTAAAATCAGGTTACATTTTTTTTTTTGTAAATGTGCCTGCACTCCTGCCTTTGTTCCATGTTTGTGTTTGTGCACCTATGTTCAGCCATTTTGAGAACCATGCAACCTCCTTTATTTGGTGGGGGGGGAGGTTGTTTGGGATTGAAATCTGGCCTGCTGTTTTGTTTTGCTACTGTGTTGGTACTGTCTGGCTGAATGCAGGTGAGCACAGACACAGCTGGAGGGGCATCGGCCAGGTTTGGTGGCTTAAAAGCAGGCTACTTTTTTCTTTTTTGTAAATGTGCCTGCACTCCTGCCTTTTGTTCCAGCTATGTGTGTTTGTTCACCCACGTCTCGCCATTTTGAAACCATGTGGGCCTACTTTGTTTGGTGGTGGTGGGGGTTGTTTGGGATTGGAACCAGCCTGCTGCTTTTTGCCACTGTGTTGGTACTGTCTGGCCTAACATAGGTGAACACAAACACAGCTGGAGGGACATCAGCCTGGTTCAGTGGCTTAAAAGCAAGGCAAGGCAAGGCAAGGCAAAATTTATTTAAAAGACGCCCAACCCCAGAGGGTCTGGGCGCCGTACAAAGCATTAAAACAGGCATTTTAACATAATAAATATATAAATTTACACATAAATACAAATCAGTACAAAGACTAAACCTTACTATAAATCTTTATCTAAGCATTAAATGCCTTAGAAAAGAAAAAGGCCTTTAACTGGGCCTTAAAACATCCACCAATGAAGCCTCTCCTGACCATAGTTGGTAAGTGAGTTCCACAGAGCAGGGGGCGGCACTAAATGCTTCTATCGCGGCTGATTTCAGCCTAGTTCTGGGAATGGTCAGGAGGCATTCACTGGAGGAACGAAGAGGGCGTGAGGAGAAGGCAGGTGACAGAAGGTCTAACAGGTAACCAGGGCCCTGTCCATGTAGGGCCTTATAGGTAAGAAGACCCACCTTAAAGAGGACTCTCCACCTGACTGGCAGCCAGTGCAATTCACGCAAAACTGGTGTACTATGACAAAACTTTTGCTGCCCGGTCAACAATCGGGCAGCTGTATTTTGCACCAGCTGCAATCTGCGGAGAAATCCTCCCATGACCCCGAGATAGAGCGCATTACAGTAATCAAGCCTCCAGATGTGACTAAGGCATGTATCAAAGTAGGGAGGTCCAGAGCGGAACTAGGGATTTAATTCTGACAATGATTCTGAGATGGTAAAACAGGTACGAACCACAGAGGATATTTGAGCCTCCATGGTTAAATCTCTGTCCAGAATCACACCAAGATTTCACACCCAAGAGGAGGCCTTCAATGGCACAGACCCTAGGACAAGCCCAGTTTCTGTGTCAGAGGCCATCCTATCATGAACTCTGTTCGACTCCACTACTAATACCTCCGTCTTATAGGGGTTTAGCCGCAACCAGCTGGAGGCCATCCAGTCATTAATCTCGGTCAGACAGATATTAAGCACATCCACTGCATTGGATGTTCCTGGGGCAAAGGAAAAATATAGCTGAGTATCATCGGCATAGCAATGAAAACTCAAGCCATATTTCCTAATGATCCCACCCAGAGGCAGCACATACACTGCGAACAACACTGGAGCCAATACTGATCCCTGAGGAACTCCACAAAGAAGCAGACTGGGTGTAGATGAGAAATTTCCCATCATAACCTGCTGCCTCCTGTTAGTAAGAAAGGACTCAAACCATTTGATGACACATTACCGTGAGTCCACATAGGTTCCTAAGGCGAGCAAGCAACACACAATGGTCCACAGTGTCAAATGCTGATGAGATCGAGGAGAACAAGAATTGTCTTGTCTCCCCAATCTCTAGCCCTGAGAAGGTCATTCTGCACCGAACAAGTGCAGTTTCGGTGCTATGTCTGGCACGAAAAGCCAACTGGAAGGGTTCATACAACTTGAGATATGAGGTGCTCTTCCAACTGAAGCGCTTACTACTTTCTCAATAACCTTTCCAAAAATGGAAGGTTAGAGATTGGACGGCACTTGCCTGATCTCGGGTCCAAAGATGGCTTCTTTAAGAGGGGTCTCACCAGAGCCTCCTTCAGGCATCCGGAAAGACACCCTTGGAAAGGAGCACCAGACAATCATGGCAAACACTGCCAACAGAGTCAACGATCTCATTAAAAAGCAGCTTGACACCGGGTCCAGTTCACAAAAGGTGTGCCTCACATTGGTTGCTACCTCAATAACCTCACTATCCTCCACTGGTCTAAACTCTCCCCAACCAGACGGAGCTCACTCAGAGCACATCAGATGATCACTGCCAGCTGTATCATTGCTGGCTGAAGAGCCACCATGGATCGCAGACACCCAATCCCGAAAGAACCGGCGTAAATCCTCGGCTAACTTCAGTGTTGGAAAAACCTCCCGAAGTCGTAGTATGTGACAGGATGTAAAGCCTTTCAATGGTCCAGAAGAGTGAGGTCGGTCGGTTCCTTCCGCAGCAATCTCCCCAGTCAAAAACACTGTCTTCTTACGGTTGATTGCCTCCTGGTACCAAACATAATGGGCACGAGGGCCAATTTGTCCGCATCCAGATGGGATCTCCTCCAGCAGCGCTCAATCTCTGACCCAGTTTCTTCATCTCCCTGAGTTCACCATCGAACGATGGCAACCTCAGGTAAGAAGTCCTGGGTCATACACGGACAGGTGCGAGGGAGTTTATGGCGTCGGATAGCACCTCATTATAGGCATCAACTCCGACCACAACACCTCCCGCGCATGCATCACCCACTCTAGACAAATTTGCTGCTGCCAGAAAACCCTCAGGGGTCAAACCCTGTAAAGGGCGACAGCGAATCATCTCAACAGGGGAAGGGCTTATGGTGGGAGCCCCTAAGCGTGAACTGGACCGTGCAATGATCAGACAGAGAACTGGATTGATCTTAAGATCACTAATGTCAAGTCCCAGTGAGAACACCAGGTCCAACATGTGGCCATCCCGATGAGTTGGTAAAGTAACTGCCTGTGTCAGACCAAGGAGGACATGATCTGAAAAGTTCATAACCATGTCCATGATTCACATCGTTTGACCAGACATTGAAATCCCCCAGAAAAACACATCTGGGGATTCCAATGATGCAACGGCAACGAAATCTGCGACCTCCTGCAGGAATTCTCCCATCGACCCAGGAGGGCGATAAATGAGAAAGATCCTGCAGCCCGCATCAGGTCCTCCCCGGATGGCCACACATTCAAAAGAACCCAGGGCTCTCACCGGGTGCACGGTGAAGGTCAGGCTGGATCTAAAACAGATGGCTACACCGCCACCCCTGCGCTCCACTCTGGGGCAGTGCACCACAGTATACCCAGGGGGGACTGCAGCCTCAAAAATTGGGCCCACATCGTCTCCCACCCAAGTTTCAGAATAAAGCCAGATCGACTGATCAAATCAAGGCAGCACACTGTTGTCTTATTTCTGATCGATCTGGCATTACAAAGCACTGCCATCAGGGATTTGGGGTGATGCAGCCCCACAGGTTACCTGGCCATTTGATCTCAATAGGCTCCTGGGATGGACACCAAACACGACTGGCCTCCCATGTGCCCATCGCAACTAGGCGCCTCCTGGACCTGACAACTTCAATCCTCCCATAACCCAAACTAGAATTTCTTGACAGTGCGCGACCAACACTATCCCTATCAATCCCCATCTCTCGACAGCGCCTGATAGTAACATCAGAAACTGAAGGTAGGACGCAGGTCACAAGAGCATCAGGTTATCATAAACAATTCTAGCCCTTTGATCTTCCTATATAACATATATCTCTAAAGCACAACAAATACAAAGATATCTAAATAAAAAATAATAAACTAAATATAAAATAGCCCACCAAGCCTAACTTCTAAAATATAACAGACCTACTAATAGCCATGCCCTCAAAGTGACTGATTCTTCAACTGCACATAGTAAAGACTATATAATAAAACATTTCATTTTCAAATACACATACTAAAACATAGCCTAACCCTCCTATATCAGCTGAACATTTTGTGTACCGAGGGATTATGACACTGCTTAACGTCAGCTATGAGAGAAAAGTAGATTTATTGGGAAATTGCCCCAGAACACACAGATCCTAGCTCCCCAGGTCACTTCAAGCAAAACATGCAGACACGTAGCACCTGCTTGCAGTCTCACACTGCACAGGTATAGAATCCAGAAGCTTTGCAGGATTGCCAAAATGGACAGGTTACATTTTTTTTTTTTTTTTGTAAATGTGCCCGCTCTCCTGACTTTCGTTCCAGCTATGTGTGTTTGTTCACCTACGTTCAGCCATTTTGAGAACCATGTACATAGATACATAGACAGTGTCGGCAGATAAGGGCCTATGGCCCACCCAGTCTGCCCATTTGAGCTTGTAAGTTCAGTTTGTTTTCCTAGAAGTCTGTTTCTACCCTGACCTCTAGAATTCCTTTATGTTCTATCCCATGCATTCTTAAATCCTCCGTGATTGTTTCAGCCCCACCACTTCTCTGCAGGGGTGTTCCACTTGTCCACCACCTGTTCTGTAAAGAAATTCTTTTCATGTTTTTCTGAATCGTCCCTCCTCCAACTTCATCCCATGCCTCTAGTCCTGGAACATCTTTTTCGCTTAAAAATAGTGTTTCCTGCACCTGTTTCTCCCTGTAAGATACTTGTATGTCTCTATCATATCCCCTCTCTCCTCCTCTCCTCCAGGAGTACATGTTCAGTTCCTTCAACCTGACTTCATAGGACTTGTGATGCAATCCATGCACCATCTTTGTTGCCCTCCCTGAACCTTCTCTACCCTGTCTATGTCCTTACGTAGGTATGTGGTCTCCAGAACTGTACACTGTACTCCAGGTGGGGCCTCACTAGTGTCTTGTATAGCGGAATTATGACCTCCTTTTCCTGCTGGTGATGCCCCTGCCATACATCCCAGCATCCATTTGCTTTACCGATGCCTTGTCACACGTTTCTCACCTTGAGGTCATCAGAGATGACAACCCCAAGATCTCTTTCCTGCTTGGGCATGCTATATCCTCACCCCCAACTGATATATTGTGCCAGGGTTTTTGTGCCCCATGCATTATCTTGCACTTCTTTTGCATTGAATTTCAACTGCCAAACCCTTGACCATTCTTCAAGTTTCTGCAGGTCCTTCTCATTCTGTCTACACCTCTGGTGTGTCTACTCTGTTACAGAGCTTTGTGTCATCAGCGAACAGTGAAATTCTGCCTCTAGATCCCACAGTAATGTCACTGATGAAGATGTTGAATAGGACCTGTCCCAGCACTGATCCCTGTGGTACCCCACTGGTCACTCTTCCTCTGTGGAGTGACAGCCATTTACCACCACCTCTGTGTCCTGCCACCCAGCCAGTTACCTACCCACCACACTACTGTCCTGCCCACACCCATATTCTCCAGTTTGTGATAGTCTCTATGTGGCACAGTGTCAGGGCCTTGCTGAACTCCAGATAGGCCATGTCCACTGCCCTCCCCTGATCCACCTCCTCAGTCACCCAGTCAAAAATTCAATGAGATTGGTCTGACATGCACCTCCCCTGGTGAAACCATGCTGCCTTGGGTCCTGTAGTCCATTGATTAAACAGATGTTCCACCAATCTCCATCATGTGGCCTTTGTTTGGTGGTGGTGGTGGGGTTGTTTGGGATTGAAATCCAGCCCGCTGTTTTGTTTTGCTACTGTGTTGGTACTGTCTGGCCAAACGAGGTGGACACTGACATAGCTGGAAGGCATCGGCCAGGTTCAGTGGCTTAAAAGCAGGTTACTTTTAATTTTTATAAATGTTCCTGCACTTCTGCCTTCATTCCAGCTATGTGTGTTTGTTCACTTACGTTCAGCCATTTTGAGAACCATGCAGCCTCCTTTGTTTGGTGGAGGGGGTGTTGTTTGGGATTGAAACCGCCTTCTGTTTTGTTTTACTACTGTGTTGGTCCTGTCTGGCCAAACGAGGGAACACAGACACAGCTGGAGGGACATCGCCAGGTTTGGTGGCTCAAAAGCAGGTTACTTTTTTTTTTTTGTAAATGCGCTGCACTCCTGCCTTTGTTCCAGCTGTGTGTGTTTGTTCACCTACGCTCAGCCATTTTGAGAATCATGCGTCCTTTTTGTTTGGTGGTGGTGGTGGTGGAGGGGTTGTTTGGGATTGAAATCCAGCCTGCTGTTTTTTTTGCTACTGTGTTGGTACTGTCTGGCCAAACATAGGTGAACACAGACACAGCTGGAGGGGCATCAGCCAGGTTAGGTGGCTTTTTGTTTTGGTAAATTTGCCTGCACTCCTGCCTTTGTTCGAACTGTGTTTGTCTGTTCACCTATGTTCGCCATATTGAGAACCATGCAGCCTCCTTTGCTTGGTGGGGTGTGCGGGTTGAAATCCAGCCTGCTGTTTTGTTTTGCTACTGCCTTGGGGCTGTCTGGCCGAATGTAGATGAGCACAGACACAGCTGGAGGGGCATCCGCCAGGTTTGGGGGCTTAAAAGCAGGTTGTATTTTTTTTTTTTGGTAAATGTACCTGTACGCCTGCCTTTGTAGACCCCGGAGCCACTGTCAGCAGTCAGAATTGTGGACCGCAATTCAGGGCAGTTGGAATTAGTTGCAATTGCTTTGAATTGTAGCCTTAATTCTGGGGAGTCATATTTATCAAAAGTCGATGACTCAGACTCCTGCTGGCTTGCTTGCTGACATTGTCTTGCACCCCCACCCCAGTCATCTGGAGACTCCACAGCAGCACAATTTGCTTTTTTTTTATACATTTTTACATTGTTGCATCTCACTGTTTCAAACTTTGGTGGAGAAACTCAACCACCAACCAAATGTGTCCCTGGCTCCTCGGCTTGAAACTCATCCAATGAATAACAGAGGAGAAGGAGCCAGGATTGTGTTCCCTGAGGCTGCGCCATGAGGAATTCATCCAACACACTCCATTCATTCATGTGGGTAGGAGAAGAATAAATCTCTGGCATCGAGGAGGATGAGGGCTGAGAGTGAGACATGGATGTTTTTCAACAGTGTCGGAATTCGGATGGTGAGTCAGACGTTGATCAGTCTGTCAGGGGTGCTGCCAGGAGGAGGGAGAAAAAGACTAGTAGCTAACTCTGCCCCCCCCGGAACAAACACCAAACCACTGAGGAATTAGCCAGGTGTTTCGAGTCAATCAGGGCTGCTGGCATTAAGAAGAGGGGCAGGGATTGTGATGGGATGGGGAGGGCAGAGGGGAGAGGCCATGTCTGATGAAAAGGGTCACCAGAGTGCACCTCTAGCAGCTGGTGGTCAACAAAATGAGGAAAGGGAGCGTCAAGGTGAGGTGAAAAGAGATTAACAGCTAACTCTGCCCTTCCCACCCCCACCGCCCGGGTGAATGTGAACTGATGAGGAATTGGGCAGGGTTTCAAATAAACGTATGAACCACCAAATTGCCTTTACCACTACTCATATAAATATGTACCAGCAATAATCTAGGTTTCAAAGCTCTAGAAACCAAACTTTCATAAGAGACCAGCTGCCCCCTCCTCTTTGGCCTTCCAATCTTCATGTGTGCTGCTGGGGGTGAGAGTCTCCTGGTACAGTCCATCTGCCAAACTTAAAGTTGTGTGTTTCTGTGTAAAGGAATGAGGAGGGGTGCACAGTTGCCTGTGTGTAGGGAGGTGAGGTTGCTAAGTGCATGATAGACTGAAATAACATTGATAAAAATACAAAAGAGAAAAAGGAATGTAGTGCACAAGAAACCCTGCTGTTTGGGTTGTATTATGTTGGGGGCGGGGGTCTGCCCCAATTCTATTTTTCAATGAGTTATGTCATTCTTCTTGTTCAGTAATGACCTCTTAACAATCTTTATCCCTCCTGCTCACCTCTTTTTGGCTAGAGTCTCCCATGTGCGGTGGGTGAGGGGGAGGTTGTGAAGAAGCGACAGACCAAATTTGCAAATGTTGGGGAGCAAAATTACTAAAGACTATTGATGGTTTCGTCCAGGAAAAAAAATGAAATAAAATGGAAAAGATTGCTGCTGGAGTTTTTCTGCAGAGAAAGAGTTTTAGTTGGCTACCGAGAAATGGTGCTTAATACTGCCGAGATTGGGGAGAGGGGAAAAAAAAGGAGAGTGAATAGATTGGGGGGAGAAGGAGAGAGGAGGGGGGAGAGAGAGAGAGAGACGAGCGAGAATACCATTTCACTTAAGTCAAGAGTCAGCTATGTGCTCTGCTAATTGATTTTTAAAAGGGTGGGAATATTGCTGTTTTGTGTTTTTATGTTTCTGGATGCTTATTCTGACATAAACAAAAGGCATGCAGAGCTGCAAATAGAAAGCTTTTTCCTTAAGCCACTGTGCACATGGAGCAAAAATAGAAAAGCTCCTGTCACTGTTTTCCTTGTGAGTATGATGCACTGCATTAGGTTTATGGTACACAAGTTGGTAAAGGTGATTTTTCTGATGTTGACTGATAACTTAAAATATTCTGTGTGGGCGAGTTATAAACTTAACCATGACATAACGTCAGCTGTCATTACAAACAAACCAATTAATATGCTGCTGCAAAGTGCAAACATGGGGAAAAATGCTGGACATTAAAAAGGGGAATAAGAAGGTTGGGGGGCAAGGCAGGAAGTGGATGGACCGTGGTTAGTGAATACAGTAAACACAATTCCTGCTTGATGAGTACAATAAATGTTTTGACACTTAAGTCAATAATGTGGTTCCAAGAGGTTGTAATTACACTTACCAGTTCACAATACTGTCATATGCACTTCTGAATGATTCTGCTTATACAGTTTGTCTGGGACCAGTACTGCAGTGTGGTGTATATTTTTGCATGTAAACCAGGCCAGCATATGTACTGCAGATAAACTGGTTGTCAGGTTTTAAACATTTGGGGATAGCAGCAGTTGTAGGATTCTCATCAAGAATGTTTCCTGAAGTGAAGATGCCTGCAATTGGCCCCTGTGCACTTTATTCCCAGTTCCCACATGAGCAGCATATTACTCTCCCTCCCAGTACTGGTACCAGTCCCCAATGTGATGGGTACTCAGACCCCTCAGGTGTACAGGTCTGGTCACCCCCAGGTGCATGGGGAAATGGTCCCCTTAGATGCAGAGTACTGACCCCTTATCGGGGCAGTGATTGCCCACCCCACCAGGTTCAGAGACTGGCCAATTATCCTTTAAGTAGTGTGTACTGGTTCCAACCCCACTGTCAGGCTACTGGCCCCCCCAACACCACCATGTACTGTGTACTGGTTCCCAGTTCAGTGTCAGTGAACTGGTCCCCCCACCCTCATGCGCAGCACACTGGTTACCCCCACCCTCTCCCCATGTGCACAGTTCTGGTCTACTCTCATGTTCAGGGTACTGTCCCAACCCACTCCACACAGGTGCTGATATCTTCCACCCCCACCCAGGTGCTGGGCTCTGGATCAGCCCAACGAGCAGGGTATTGCTTTCCCCTTCCCCATTTACTGGTAACGGTCCCCCCCAAGGTGACAGGTACCCCCTCCTCGGTGTGTAGGTGTCTGGTAACTCAATCCCCAGGTGCACTGGGAAATGGTCCCTCTCATGATGCAGGGTACTGGCACCCCATTAGGGAAAGTGATTGGACCCCCACCTCCCCAATTTCCCATCATCCCCAAGTAGTGTATACTGGTCCCCACCCCAGTGTCAGGTTACTGGCACCCCTCCACCCCCACTTGCAGTGTACTGGTTACCCCCACTCTCCCCATGTGCATGGTTCTGGTCCCCAGGTGCATGGTACTTGGCCCTTCCCCAACCCCCATGTTAAGGGTACTGTCCCACCCACCCACCTCCCCACATGTGTTGCTATTGGTCTCCTCCTCAGATACAGGAGTCTAATTCAACCCAACTAGCAGTGTATTGCTTCCCTCCCCATGAAGTGTATGTGAGTACTTTTAACCACCTGAGAAGTGACATTATCCGGCTTTATGCACACCATTGAGTGCCTTGTTGTTATTATAAAATGGATCCAGTAGAATAAAAAAAAAATAGGGCAAGATTTTTAAAGACTACATGAAACATTGTTTAACTGGCATCGCAGTGTTTCATGGAGCTGTCAGTATGGCCTAGAGGTTAGGGTAATGATCTGTGAATGAGCTTGGTACATCTAGCAGATGGACCTGGGTGTGATTCCCACAATCTCCAATCGCATACTGTGTGACTCTGAACAAATCACTTAATCTCACCAGTACTTCTGGGTTGCCCCTGAAAACAGGCATGTGGGCCTTACCTGGTTACCAAAGAATAAAAAATAAATGTCAGTGGTTAGGGCATGTGTCTGTGATGTGATGACATGCTTTCTGAGTGTCAGCTCAAGAGTAGTTATTTTATTCTGTCTTGTATATTTTCTTTGTGTGTGTGTGTGTGTGTGTGTGTGTGTGTGTGTGTATTCATTAGCACAGGAAGTATCACTAGGTGTTACTTATACAATTATAGATACATACTTTTATGACTTTCCTGTTGCATTTGAGAGACTGTTTATGACCAAATTCTGAGCTTACTGACTTGTTATTGATCTGCTTTCTGCTAAAAGAAACAGTACTGAACTTAAGCAGCCACAGCAGATAGTTAGTGAGTTTATTTTATTCAGCCGTTTATACAAGTCAAGAGGAGAGGAGTGGACTTTTCCTTATTGGCCTGGTGGACACGTGAAACTACTCTGCCTTAATGGAAGTAGGATAGCTTAAAGGGAGCAGTCAGTAAAGCTCACACCCAAGTGTGACGCTGGTCACAATTTGCACTTGGTGTACAAACATTTTTTAATTACTGCTACTGCGTGATAGTAGCATGTACTGGGCTAATTTGATCTGATGTTGACTTGTATGATGCAGTTTCATGTAACATCATATCCAGAATCCCTGATGCTCACATCAGAGAAGAACTGTGGAGATGGGAGATGCATTCTTCAGTAGCCTGAACCCTGCAGTATAATGTGAATAATTTGTATGCTAAAATCATATTTTGTTGGTAATGCTGTGCTCTATGGTGCTTAGTACTAGTCCTCTCTGACTTCACTGTACCAGCCCAAGCTCCACAAGAACAGCTGTCCAGCAAATTGAAGATTTCAGCTTACAAAACACTGACATTCACTGCAGGCTGGCTATTAAAGGCAATTGAATCTCCCAGCTTTGCAGTTCTCTTGAAGTCAGCATCATGGGATTCTGGGATGTCTGGTTACTTGAAATGGCATCTACAAGTCAGTGAGATTATTTAGCCTGATTTATTTATTACACTGCAGTAATCTGTAAGTAAATAAAATGTTGTACATGCTGCCTAATTAGATTAGCCCTTTATACTTGGGTGTCAGTCGGGCTGTCAGATTATTATTGCTGACAATTCCCTTTAATACATAATGTGAACCTATTTCTTGCAGGTTTATATAATTGTATATACGTGCTGTTGCTCATGTGGTGGGACTTCACTGTATTCTTAATGGGACACTGGGTTTGGATGGAACCTCTCACTAATATGTTTGCATACATTTTGCTGAATTGCTGTATGTATTGCAGGTCCTAAAAGCCTTATGTTAATATCTATGTATTATGTAACATATACCAAATAATGAAGTAAAATATGACAAACTACAACATAATAAAATTCAACGATGGTGAAAGCTGGAAAAATCTGTTGGATTTTCTTTAGTTAGTTGAAGTCAGAAATTTCAAACTAGTTGAAAAAATCAGTTGGAATGTGTGGTGAGTCAGTCATAATTGTTTTTTCAACTGACTCCGGGTTTTTTGTTTGTTTGTTCACCTATGTTCGGCCTTATTGAGAACCATGTAGCCTCCTTTGTTTGGTGGGGGTGTGTGGGATTGAAATCCGGCCTGCTGTTTTGTTTTGCTACTGTCTTGGGACTGTCTGGCCGAATGTAGGTGAGCACAGACACAGCTGGAGGCATCCGCCAGGTTTGGGGCTTAAGCAGGTTACATTTTTTTTGTAAATGTGCCTGCACTCCTGCCTTTGTTCCATGTTTGTGTTTGTGCACCTATGTTCAGCCATTTTGAGAACCATGTGACCTCCTTTATTTGGGTGGGGTTGTTTGGGATTGAAATCCTGCCTGCTGTTTTGTTTTGCTACTGTGTTGGTACTGTCTGGCTGAATACAGGTGAGCACAGACACAGCTGGAGGGGCATCGGCCAAGTTTGGTGGCTTAAAAGTAGGCTACTTTTTTCTTTTTTGTAAATGTGCCTGCACTCCTACCTTTTGTTCCAGCTATGTGTGTCTGTTCACCTACGTTCAGCCATTTTGAGAACCATGTGGCCTACTTTGTTTGGTGGTGGTAGTGGGGGGGTTGTTTGGGATTGAAATCCAGCCTGCTGTTTTCTTTTGCTACTGTGTTGGTACTGTCTGGCCAAACATAGGTGAACGCAGACACAGCTGGAGGGGCATCATCCTGGTTCAGTGGCTTAAAAGCCAGTTACATTTTCTTTTTTTGTAAATGTGCCTGCTCTCCTGACTTTCATTCCAGCTATGTGTGTTTATTCACCTACGTTTGGCCATTTTGAGAACCGTGGGGCCTCCTTTGTTTGGTGGTGATGGTGGGGGGGGGTGGTTGTTTGGGATTGAAATCCAGCCTGCTGTTTTGTTTTTCTACTGTGTTGGTACTGTCTGACCAATTGTAGGTGAATACTAGAGATGTGCGGACCGACCCGTGGAAAATCAGAACCCCCCATGGATCCAATTTGGTCCGACGGATCCGATCAATAAGGGCTGACTTCTTAATTGTACCTATTCTGTCCATCTGCTGCAATTGGCTATTTTACAAAAAAATAAAATAAAGAACACAGCACAGTTAAATACAGCAAGGCAATGAATGCAGCATAAAAAGTAAAATGCCGACTGTTGCAAGAGGAGAGCTGGTATCCTGAAGGCAGAGCTGTGGGGCTGTCAAAGAACCTTGAGTGTAGAAAGGCAGGTCTCATCGTTCTGTAGTCTCGAGTCGCTATATTGTCACGCACGTCATTTCATGACATTAAGGCTGTTGAGTTCTGTCTGCATGCAATGGGTGGGATATTCAAACTGCCCCCGGCTGGGGCGCAAGCCTGGCACTGAGGGCAATCACGGGCTTCATTAAAATAAAATATTCCCTTGTGGTCCAGTGGACCATCTCCCCAGCCTGATCGTTGGTTTCATTAAAATAAATTATTTCCTGGTGGTCCAGTGGACCTGCTCCCCAGCCCGATTGTGGCTTCATTACAATAAAATATTCCTGGTGGTCCAGTGGACCTGCTTCCCAGCCCGATCGTGGGCTTCATTAAACTAAATTATTCCTGGTGGTCCAGTGGACTGAATCCTATCCCATCTGATAGATTTCTTTGACTGGGTGACCAAAGTAAGTAGATCAGGAGGGGCTGTGGACATGGCCTACCTAGACTTTAGCAAGGCATTTGACACAGTCCCACAAAAGATTAATGTACAAGTTAGCCAGCTCAGAGTGGGTCCCAAGATGACAGTCTGGGTAAAGAATTGGCTGGAGAATAGGACACAGAGAGTAATAGTAAATGGAGTCCACTCTGAAGAAAGGGGGTTACTAGGGCACCGAGGTTCAGTATTAGGCTAGTGCTCTTCAATGTCTTTATGTTCTACATTGCAGAGGGACTGAAGGAAAGTATGTCTCTTGCAGATGACACGAAGATCTGCAACAGAGTTGATGCACAAGGTGGGGTGGAAAGGATGAGAAGGGACTTGGCAAGGTTAGAGGAATGGTCAAATGTATGGCAGCTTAGATTCAATGCTAAGAAGTGCAAGGTAATGCACCTGGGAAACAAAACCCAGGGAAGAGTACACAATTGGGGAGTGAGATACTAACAACAACAAAATGGAAAGGGACCTAGGGTAGTCATATCAGAGATACCTAAAGGTGGGCAAGCAATGTGAGAGGGCAGCAAGGAGGGTCAGAATACTGGGATGCATAGGGAGAGGCATCACCAGTAGAAAACAGGAAGTTATTATCCCTCTGTACAGACAGCTGGTGAGACCCCATCTGGAGTACTGCATGCAGTTCTGGAGACCCAATCTCCACAAAGACATAGACAGGATGGAGGCTGTCCAGAGGAGGGCAACTAAAATGCTGAAGGGTCTGCACCGGAAGACATATGAAAAGAGACTTAAGGAGCTGAATATGTATAGCCTCGAGGAAAGGAGGGAGAGGGGGGACATGATAGAAACTTATAAGTACCTCAAGGGAATCAACAAATTCCAAGAGGGTAGCATCTTTCAAAAAAGAGGTGTGCAAGAACAAGGGGTACAATTTGAAGATAGAAGGGTCAGATCAGAGGTAATTTAGAAGTATTATTTTCACAGAGAGGGTTGGATCGTGAAGCGGCCTTCGGAGAGTTGTGGAGTCAGAAACAGTGGTGAATTCAAGCATGCATGGGACAGTCATGAGGCAATTCTCTACGGGGTGGGGGTAGGAAGAAGTAGGCTGCTGGTTAACTAGGATCTGCAGCTATCCATTGTAGGAAATGCAGACTGGGGGGCCAAACAGTCCTTATCTGTCAAAATCTATGTTTCATGTTGTTTCTATTTTGTAAACATCATTTACAACATTGCTGCTTATCAAAAGCGTATTTCTATTAAATATATACTAATGTTTCTGGTGAAAGTATTTAAGAGGGTTTTAACCTCCATGTGTTTCCTGTAAGAACATGTTATCTTTACTATGTAAAAAATTGCTGTTAAAAGAATGCATGTTAAATATTTATGAAAAAACAGACTCCTTTTTTAATGAAAAAAACAAAATTAGTTCTAACTTTAAAAGCAGAGCTAGCTTGTGTGTGTGTTTGTGTGTCCAGTGCTGAAGCTGATTTTACAAGGAGTGCTTATTCTAAGTAGACTGCTGCAAATCCTAAAGTCTGTTTAAAAATAGTAATACTCTATACATACCAATTCTTTCAAATTTAAAACACAATGCACCAGAATTCTGGTGTTTTGATGTCAGAAACTAAATATATTTTTCTATTTCCTTTGAAAAAGGTCGTTTACAAGATCACTGCTTATCAAAAGCACATATTTCTAGTAAATATATATTAACATTACCAGTGAAAGTATTTAAGAGGGTTTCAACCTCTATGCATTTCCTGTAAGAACATTTTGTCTTTACTATGTAAAAAATTACTGTCAAAAGAATGCATTTTAAATAATTATGATAAGCAGAGGTTTATGTTTTAATGAGAAAAAGAAATGAATTCTAACTTGTAAAAGCAGAGACAGAAACAGTGTGTGTGTGTGTGTGTGTGTGAGTGTGTGTGTGTGTGTGTAGAGATAATAATAATAAGACGCTGCAGTGCGTGAAGTGTTGGAGCTGATTTTTATAAGGTTTTAGTCTAAGAATTTTCAACTTAAGGTCTGATTGAAAACAGACATACTCTCTAATATACTTTTTTGTTTTAAATTTAAAACAGAATGCATCAGCTATTCTGGTATGTTTATGTCAGAAACTAAATATATTTTTCTATTTCCTTTGAAAAAGATAATTTACAAGATAACTTATTATCAAAAGCACGTATTTCTATTAAATATATACTTATGGTACTTCAAGAGGGTTCCAGTCTCCAGAAAACAATGAAACACGCTCTGCAGTACCCATTTAAAAATGAAAATCCTGTTCAATTGCTTTCTGAACTCATTTATACTCTTTGAGAAACCTAAAAAATGCCCTGCCCATCATTACAGTACAAGAAAATCACATGCTAGCCATTCCATGTATCATAAGACAGAATGGCAGCTATTGAATGAATGGGACCCTTCTTCTGTGTATCATAAGAGAGTACAGGGCCCTCTTTTGCAAAGCTTGAGCTCATCCCATCTGATAGTCACATAGCGTGAATTCATACAGTATAGACTCATTCAGTTAGCCAAAAGACCAGAGGTTCACAGAAGTTTTGAGAACTTTATTAATATTATTATGACCAGCTGGAGTAATTCTAAAGATTTGATGGGTCATCTATCTGACAGTGGCATGATGGAAGCTGTTGTAACAATACCATCACCACAAGGTACTTATTTCAGCCTAAAATGTTTAAAATGTACTGACTTAGATGCTTTTAGTGTAAATAAAAGACAAACCAGTTTGTGTCTCGATTTGTAGTGTGTTATGAATCTATCAAAAGGCCTCAGCAAAGGATCAGAAGGCTGTGGGTTCTAGCCCCACACAAGGCACTTGGGTTAATATCCCAATACTGACACTGCAGTGCAGCATGAGGGGGTGCTGCACTTCTGAGGTGCTGTCTTTTGGCTGAGACGTTAAACCGAGGTCCCATCTGCCTGTTCTGGTGGTAGCTTAGGTGGATGTTAAAGATCCCATGGCACTTCTCAAAAAGAGTAGGGGAATTTTTATTAGAAAAAATATATTAATACAATAATACTCAAGAAAAACCAGAAGGAAATAGTCAGTCAATAATAAAAAAATGAAAATCCATAACAATGGTATTCTTGGTACCTGAAAAAAAAAAGCAAGAAGAAACAGGAATGAATTCTCATAAACAAAAAAAAAATCATCATAAAAGCACCCTTGTACCACCTTATACTGAGACCAAATTCATCACCACTCCTTCAAATAACATTTTTGGGACAGCCCTCCACCAATTAGCCAGTATATGGGAGGAGGCAATGCTGAACGTTCCTTCAAATAAAAAATTGCTACTTCTTTAGTGACAGTAGCTATAAGACCACTTAAAGGCACAAAGCATTGATGTAAAACAAATTTGCATCTAGTTTGCCAAATGTACCACTTTATAATTGCAAAAAGCACACATAAAGTCCCCGGGTAAAACATATCCCATACTGGCCCGAAATTACCATAAACCAATTCAGAATAGGACACAGTGCAAAAGAGAGGCAATTGCCAGTGTCGAGCCAATTGGTCCCAAAAGGAAACAATATAAGAAAAGTCAAAAAAACAAATGCTGCATAGTTTCTACTTGCATAATGCAGGACTCCCTAATACACAGGCGATCTTCAACTGCCTTATGAACATGATTACCCTTTACATTCAACTTGCCATGGCAACACATCCATGCAGTATCCCACAGCTTTTCTGGTGTCCTAGCCTCAGTAAGCTGTGTCAATAACCATTTAGATTCAATAGTGGAATGACAAAGGAAACAAGGCCCAGACAGACTCTCCAAAATAGAATTATAAAAAGCTTTTCTAGTTAAACTATGACAGAGTTGAGTGGTCACATCCCATTGTTTAATATTTTTAAATACCTCAATTAGATAAAGAAAGGTACCTTCTGGAATCGATCAAAATGGTCCCCAACATGGTGTTTCCCATTTATGAAAAAAATATAAGCATCTAGCCTTTAAACTTAATGCCCAATCCATGCGATTCCCCATGAGAAGAGGAAGGATATTAGAATAGACATAAATAGAAAAAAAGAATAACACTGAATTGAGCATGTTCAGACCACCTTGTTTAACGGACCAATATGTTACAGACCGCCGGATAGGGTTCAACCAGCTCCCCCATAACAATTGAAAACAAATATTATTGAGTCTGGCCTCAAGTTTAAGAGGGAGTGGGAACACAGAACTCAGTGTCAAAAAAATAGGAACAATATATGTTTTCAACATATATATCCTCTTAAACCTAGTTATAGAGTAAGACTTCCATTTATTAACTTTCTTTTCAGCGTCCTCCAACGTTTCTATCCAGTTCCTTTCTGCGGCAGCTACACCCTCAAATGAAACACCCAATAAATGAATCATGTCAGCACATATCTGTATCCCTGCTATCTCAGCAACCTGAAGTTCAGGCCTAATGGCTACAGCCACCCCTGTACATTTTTGTTTATTAATCTGCAAACTGGAAAACTCAGAAAAGGACTGCAATTTCTCAAGTGCATAAGCACCAGAGCCATGATCAGCCACCAGAAGGCAGACATCATCGCATAAGCCATTGTGCATGGGAATGTTGTGCCAGTGGGACTAAGCATGTGTTGAATATGGTGATCAGTGTTCAAAAGTCTCAGTATAGGATCAATCATAAAGACATACAGCAAAGGACTCAGTGGACACCCCTGCCAAACTCCCCATCAAACTGAAACATGTGGACCCAAACAGACATTAACCAAAGGAGTCAAAAAGGCAGAATGATACATCCTCTGTATCCATTGCACAAAAATGTGTGGTAAACCATACAGCCATAAAAACAGAAAACAAATAAGAATGAGGCACCAAATCAAAAGCTTTCATTTGATCGAGACTAAGAACATAACCTCCTGCAGTAGGGCCATCAAAAATTTCTCTCATTAATCTGAGATTATCCAACATAGACCTCTGTGGAATAGCACAGGTATGAGTGGGATGGATCAAATCACCAGCCACTCGAGACAACCTGACACAGAGTAGTTTACTAAGTAATTTCCAGTCCGTATTAATCAAACTAATGGGCCTTCAATTAATAATATCACCCTTAGCATTCTTTTTGTGTAAAAAGATTAATAAACTATCTCCCAAGGTAGGTGAAACAGAATGATGACCCTGTAGAATAGTATTAAAAATAATAGTTAGTGGCTGACAGAGAATATCTATACACTTTTTATAAAACTAATTAGGAATGCCATCAGGGCCTGGGGTAATCCCTGTTTTCAGTTGCCGTATTAAGTACACTTCAGAGGCTGTTACCGGTTGTATCAAGTCTCTATTGTCCGCTTCTGATAATGTAGGGAGAGAAAGCTTACCCAAAACACTAGACACATCTTCCAAAACAGAAGCATCTCAGCCAAACATAGAATAAACATGCTCAACCACAATGTTCAAAATATCCTGATAAGTGTCAAAAACCACCCCCGACTGATCCTTAAAACTGGGCATATATGTAATACCCACCCATTGTTTGCAACAATCATAAGGATTTAGAGACTGAGCAGAACCTTTCATACCAAATTTCTGTTCCATAAACAATGAGATAGCCCTATCATATTGGAAGGAACGCATATCTTTTTTCATTTGAGTGATTTGTGATGCATAATCTAAACCAATATTGGATTGTAAGGAAAGCAGTCTTTGCAAATGCCGCCTTTTATCCAGGTATTGAATATAATTAGTTTTATGTCTAACTTTAGATTTTAGATGACAATAACATTTACTTTCCAGCTTGGTTTCCAACCACCGCATAAGGGGATCATCATATAGCTCAAAGAAAGAAAGCCGTGCCTGAAGGACTGATTTTAAGTCTTGCCAATCAAGGGCTTCTTCTAAAAGTTTAATGTTCATCTTAAAATGATTATGGGTACATGGCTTATTCTGAGGTAAGACCAAATGGATCTGCAATAAACAGTGATCAGAGGTTTCAATAGGGAGGACCAATGTTTGTTTACAGGGAACCCAATCAGATAGAAAAAAAGGTCAATCCTAGAAGAGGATCGTCCCCTATGAAAAGTGTGAGAAGGAGGTTGAGGACCATTGAGAGCCCCATCCTTCAACTGGGCAGTATCACACATTTTATTCAAAACATTTGAGTCACTATATAATTTCTGCGTCAGACCAATTTTATCTGACAGAGAAAGAATACAATTGAAATCCCCACCAAACAAAACCAACTTCATAGTATGTAAATAGGGCCGAATGGCTTTCATAACATCCACTCTATGCATCTTAATCTGGGGGTTATAAATATTAATCAGCCTCCATTCTTGAGTAGAAATAACAACGTCCAAAATCAATACCCTCCCCTGAATCAGATCAATCAAATGGGTAACAACAAAATTCAAATTTTTAAACAAAATCCCAGCCCCAGCACAGAGCTCTTCCTCCAAAGACCAATAGGAAAGCCTATGCAGCCATTCCCAGGAAGCCTTCCGGGTATCATCCAGGGTATACAATCTGGTGTCCTGTAAAAAAAGAATGTGTAACTCAAGAGTTTGTAAGATAGAGAAAGTGGAACGTCATCTCCTAGGACTCCGAATGCTATTAACATTCAGTGACCCACACTTAAGATCAAAAACCATAAGAAAAGGTGAAAGAAAGATCAAGACTTCTTCCCTTTCCCAGGAGATCTTCTTTTGCACCTCTTCTTGCCAGGTTTTTTTGAGTCACTTAGAACCTGTTCAAAATCAGTCATAGGGTCTGGTTGAGAGGAAGAAGCCAATGAGGAAGCATCAGAGTCATCCTCTGTCCCTTCAATCTGTTTTCTCTTAGCCAGAGGGGCATACCGATTAGCAGTCAGCACTATATCCACTGAGCGTGACGTATCTGGCAAAGACAGGGGCTCAGCAGAACCCTTAATGGAACTACTTCTGGTGACCTGTTTTTGAGGTTTAAGGGACCAAGTCACATCATCAGGAGGAGGCATCGCAGGAGTGTCATCAGCTGAAGCCAAAACAGGTAAGTCAATACCACCAGAGTCCGGGGCATCCTCTCCTGGAGGAGCCATTAGTACAGGCTCAGAAAAAGCTGGAGCAGGGGTAGAGCAGTCCACTATCTCCAAACCCTTAGCCAAAGCAGGAGGAGCAATGTGGAGAGGGCTAGAGTCTAGGTCTTGGGGTTCAGTTCTCATGAGCCATAGCTCTGGAACCGTCCCAAGATCCCACGGTCAGGCTGCAAGGGAGGAGGTTGAGAGCAGCATACTGCTGCACCTTAAAACCAGTCTTATCCTGTTTATCCTGGTGTTTGAGAGGGGTCATTAAAGCCCAAGGGCAAAGCACATGAAAGGTATGAGAAGTAGAAAGCAGCTAAGGAAGCAAGGAAGAGGGGTAATGGGTCTGAAGGAGTAAGGCAAGAGAATGGTGCAGAATGGACACAAGTCCCTTTACACGAGAAAGGGTCCTGAAGGAACCGTGGAAGTAATAAGAGCTGATAAAGCAATGGGGCCAGATGGGCACCCCAGGTCCTTAAAGAACTAAGAGAGGTGGTGGCTGAACCTCTGGCTATCCTGTTCAGCCAATCACTGAAAACAGGGAGGTACCCAAAGACTGAGGACAGCAGATGTAGTCCCCTATACAAAAGTGGGAAACAAAGAGGAAGCAGGAAACCACAGACCACAGTCTCACCTCGGTAGTGGAAAGATCATGGAAGCACTACTGAAGGGAGATTGGTGGAACATCTGGCTGTCAATGGACTACAGGACCCAAGGCAGCATGAGCCCCCAGGGGAGGCCGTCAGACCAACCTCATTGAATTTTTGACTGGGTGACTAGGGAGGTGGATCAGGGAGGGCAGTGACATGGCCTATCTGGACTTTAAGGCCTTTGACACTGTGCCACATAGAAGACTATTACACAAACTGGGGAATATGGGTGTGGGCAGGACAGTAGTGGTGGGTAGGTAACTGGCTGTGTGACAGGACAGAGGGTGGTGTAAATGGCTGTCGATCTAATAGAGGGAAGAGTGACTAGGTACCACAGGGATCAGTGCTGGGACTGGTCCTATTCAACATCTCTCATCAGTGACATTGCACAGGATCTAGAAGGCAGAATTCTCACTGTTCGTTGATGACACAAAGCCTGTAACAGGAGTAGACACACCAGAGGGTGTGGTGACAGAATGAGAAGGACCTGCAGAAACTTGAAGAATGGTCAAGGGTTTGGCAGTTGAAACTAATGCAAAGAAGTGCAAGATAATGCATATGGGGCACAAAACCCAGGCAACAATATATCAGTTGGGGGGGTGAGGATATAGCATGCACCAAGCAGGAAAGGATCTTTGGGTTGTCATTCCTGATGACCCTGGGTAGGGAAACAGTGAGACTAGGCATCAGGTAAAGCAAGAGATGCTGGGATGTATAGGCAGGCATCACCAGCAGGAAAAGGGAGACATCATCTCATACAAGACATTCAGTGAGGCCCCACCTGGGAGGCTACAGTGTACAGTTCTGGAGACCATACCTATGTAAGGACATAGACAGGGTAGAGAAGGTCCAGAGGAGGGCAACAAAGATGGTGCATAGATTGCATTACAAGTCCTAATGAAGACAGGTTGAAGGAACTGAACATGTACTCCTGGAGGAGAGGAGGGAGAGGGATATGATAGAGACATACAAGCATCTTACAGGGAGGAACAGGGTGCAGGAAAACACTATTTTTAAGCGAAAAGATGTTTCAGGACCAGAGGGCATGGGATGAAGTTGAGGGAGGACGATTCAGAGGAAACATGAGAAAGAATTTCTTCACAGAACGGTGGTGGACAAGTGGAACACCCTGCCAGAGGATGGTGGGGGAAACAATCACGGATTTAAGAATGCATGGGATAGACATAAACGAATTCTAGAGGTGAGGGGTAAGGGAAATAGACTTCTAGGAAAACAAACTGAACTTACAAGCTCAAATGGGCAGACTAGGTGGGCCATAGGCCCTTATCTGCCGACACTGTCTATGTATCTATGTATCTATGTATCTATGTAGCTTCACATAGATTACAGTAGGTAGGATTAGGACATCCTAGACTAGTATAACCAATGCCCAAGCAGAGACAGCACTTCAGTTTGTCACAGGCATTACTCAAACGGGACAGAGCTCCACATCGAAAACAGAACTTAGGTTGGCCAGGATGAATAATAAATCCATGATCCTGGCCCAGATAAAAACAGCTTGGAAGATGTTGCAGCACACCACTGATATAGGGTAACCACACCTGAATCTTCCAATCCCCAGTCCAAAACTGTTCAGAGCCAATAATAGCCTCAGGAAGACGCAAAACAGTATATTTTAGTTTCAACCACTGAGTAATGTCAGTAACAGTCACACCCTAATTTTTAAACAATACTGTGATGGTTCTGATAGCAGGTTTTGAGAGAGGAACAGCCACAAAAGGAGACCACAAAGGGGTATATTTCATCTGTTGATAGCATTCCCAAAACTGTTCCAGGCCTGTAGCTGTTTTAAAGCTGAGATTGAAATTAGAGTCTCTAGAAATGTGAATAAGAGCATACACTTCCATAAGCAAAACCTGCAAACTGTCCTTAATCAAAGATTTCCCCACATAAATCCGATCAGGAAAAACATTCAGTCCCCCTTTATATCTTATTCTGACCACATTTCTGTGTTTAGCCAGCTCGGGGGGAGCATGGAAAAGGCCAACATAAGATATAGGGCAAGGCCCCGAATTTTCAGAGGAACCTGTACCCCTTCATGGAGGAGAATCATTGTGCACAGAAGAAGTAGAAGGGGGAGCTGCATTTGTAGGTGTATGTCCACATGCTGACAGTAATCCAGAGACTGAGCACCAGATAAGTGCTTCTCACTGGTAGAAGCAGTAGGAGAAAGAACCAGTGGGTTGAAAACAGGTTACACAGGAGTAGGGGTAGTAGGCAAACTAGAGGTGAGAGCAACAGGAGAAGGAATGGAACCCAAGATTAAAACAGGATTTTGGGTCAAATGCAGTCCTGAAGGAATATCCAAGGGATCAAAAGCATCTGCTTCTCCAGGGTTCTCCCAAGGAGGAGAAGACCAAGTGTGTGAATCTGGTGATTTTTGCCAGTCCACCCCCCCTGTAAAGCCTCTGCAATAGTAACCTCGGACACAGAGACATGGTTATCATTATTAGGAGGAACAATTGTAGTATCAAAAGGAGGAGGGGGGGATACAGCAGGAGGGACTGGGCAATCAGCAGAATTAGGAGCACCAACAGTGTCATGCACAGTATGTATTAAAGCAGTACAGGGCATAGGAGCAGGATTGGAACGTGTACCAGGAACAAGAGAGGGACTTACAGTTGGAATATCCAAAGTAGAATGCATAACTTCCAGGCAGTTACTCGATTTGCTCTGCAAAGCATCAGGAGCAGGCACTGGCAGCAAAGCCGCCGGGAACCCATCGCTAAATTCAGTGCATGAATCAATGGACTGAGCAAGGGCTGCAGCAGAAAATAAATCTCCCGAGCCTGACTCTAGGCACTCACCCCATTCAGTGACAGTACTGCCAGTCACTACGGCGGAAGAGGGATGAAGACAGGAAACTAAAGTGGCTATAGCATCCAAGCCAACAGGCCACTCCTCCGAAGTCTTTGAGTATGCTGCATCACATGCCAGCTGACGCTGCATGTCATTCTGGGCTGAAAGTTTGACAGGAGCTGTGGAAGCTGGCAGGGAAAGAAATCCATCCTGTGAGGTCTGTTGTGTAGTAAGAATATTGCCGTTAGCAAGTTCCTGTTGAAATATCTCCATCTGCACAACCAAGGGGTGCAAGGCAACTCCAGTAAAAAAACCAGCAGATACAGGTACAATCTCACTATTTTCAAAGAAAACTGCAGAACTAGATGCAATAACGTGGTCACGAACCACTGCATCATTCATTTCCAGACTTTCAGCCTCTGAAGGAAGCGAGAAAGGGGAGGAGGCCCGCTTTCCTTCCTATCACTTGCCCGTCAGTGCTTTCCACCAACACATCCGGTCGGCCATCATGGTAGACGGCCAGAATTCCCCTAGAGGTGAGTAGGGGAATTTCCCAGTGCCCTGGCCAAATTTCCCTCCATTCACTAAAATACCACCAACAGCTTAATCTGGTTCAAAGTCAGTTGGCATTCATCTATATCCACCTCCCCACGTGTCGCGCCTGAAATTAGGAAGAATTTGTCTAGTGCACTTACCCGGTAAACAAAAACTAACTAAATAAATATTAGTGTAATTGGGCTGACTACATATTGTTGACTGAAATGGTGTGGGGGGCATCTTTCTTTGTGGAGGGTGCAAGGACATATTTTTAGCTTGTGTTTCGGTGGGAAGGTGGGGCTTGCTAGGGTCGCATGTCCTGTCCTCCACATGTGTTTTCGTCTTGGCATTTGTGCATCTGGGAAAAATGGTGTGTGTGTGTGTGTGTGTGTGTGTGGTCTGTGTGCTTTCACACATGCACATGCGTGTGTTTTTGTGAGTGCATCTCCAAGGTGCACTTGGCTGTAATAATGTGCTTCCTGATTTGCTCAGCACCCCAAGAATGACAGTCTGTTAGTGGAAGTTGTAAAGTTACAAACAATAAAGTGAAATAGAAATGTAAAATTGTTTGATTAGTCTACAGACACTTTGAGTATTTTTCCCATTTTGTTCTATTCTGGAGTTGCTTATTCATTATATTCCTAGGTAATTAGGTGGAAAAGGCTGGTGGTTCATTGATGAGTTGTGATATTCATGTGCTTCACAGATGATAAGTTTTGTAACATAGTACTACCATCTTATGGTTCAGCCACCCCTCCCCATCTGTTGATATCAAGTATGGGGATCTTAGGAGAGATCACTTAAGTTACAGAAGGCACTGATCTGAGGTAACATGGCAACATAGTAACCTAGTATTTGATGGTAGATAAGAACCACTAGGCCCCATCCAGTCTGCCCTTATTCCCTGCCTGCATCAGTGGTCACTGACCCTACTTGGCTAGTGGCTTTAGCCCTTACTACCCACCTCTAGGGTTCCCTTGTGCCTATCCCATGCATGTTTGAATCCTTCCACTGTGCTGGCTCCCACTACTTCCTGGTGTAGATTTTGATCTTGCCAGAATTCCAGAGGACCATTACAAAATTAACTTTTCTTTATGTCTTTCCTATCTCTATCTTAGTGCATATGTTTGTCACTGTTGCAAGGATAGAGGCTGGCAACAGTAGTCCACTGGCCAATTGCAGTCCAAGATTGTATTAGGCCAATAAAATGTTCCTCTAATTTGCCTTGTGTCCTAGTGCTGGAGGAGGAAACATTTCAGTAAGTACAGTGGTTGGGCCATTGGATTTTCTCCATTGGTAGCCCTGCTGGGCAGTTGCTGTAAAACTTAATTTTGACCCCTGCTGTTGGCAAATCTAAGCTTTCTCAGTGATATCCCCAGAACACTATTTGATAGCAAAGAAACAACTTACTAAAAAAACATTTTTTTTCCTGTAGCAGGTAAAAGGTTCACCGTTCAAAGAATTTTGGGGCCCATAAAAGATAAAAGCTATTTGTAAGCAGTGCGTTCTGCAGAGTAGCCAAAAGAACAGATAAAAAAAATCAATGCTAGCATTCCAGTCATCACCATTACCATAGTTTTTGATTAAAATCTGGAGACAAAACAGTCCTGTAGTTAGGGGACAGCATTTTGAATCTGGAAATCTGGGTTTGAATCCCACACCTGCCACTTTGCTTTGCACAACCCTGAGCAAGCCATGCAACCTCCATGTGCTTAAGCTCTCTGTAAACTAACTCTGTATCTAAACCCTTAGATCTAACTTCGAGGTGGAGCTCTTGCAGCAGGTAATACCATTAGGACTAATGCCGCCAAGCGTTAGGACCGCATGGAAAACTTGTAGCTAGCAGTCTGACGCCATCTCAGTTCTTTTCCCAAAGTCAACCTGCGTGGTTCGGTTCCACAGATGCCTTCTTTGCACTTGAATGATCTGAAGAAAAGTTAATCGAAAATATTGTCTTTTCTCACAAACAATCTCTGATTACTGTTTATGTCATTGCCTTCTCCTCCGCGATGAAAATCGAAGTGCGCGTGTGGGAAGCATGGCCACGTGGCCTGTCTCATTTGTCTAGGCCCCGACCATCTGCCTGACTCCTGCCTGCACTGCCAAAATTTTAATTAGAAGACTAGGATAAGAAAAGCCAATGCACTCAAAGCATACCTTTTGGAGCAAAAAGTGGCGGCTGTGGAGCGTGAATCTGGGGCCAGCTCATCTTCTTCTGCTAGGAATTCCCCACTCACACCATGCAACCAAGCCTTCTCACAAGGATAAGTCTGATTTCTGCTTCTTCTTAGGGCAAGCACTGGGAGTTAGCCCCTTTTTGGACTTCTTCATCTTCTCTGGCCCACTGATCCCACAAATCCTCTTCAGGGTCAACCCAGAGTGGCCAGTCCAAGGATAGGCATAAGGACAGGCCCAGTCTCACAGAGAAACACAGGGATGAATGTAAGAAGCCGGAGGCTGCCTGACATTGGATGCCCCCTCCACCCCCACTGGCTAAGGTCCGCCCTCGTCCAGACAGTAGACCCAGCTGTTCACCTTCCCCAGTGTCCCGCACCCCGACACCTGATAAGGAGCGGTCGCCAGTGGAGGACCCAATGTCCGTACCTCCCCCAGGAGGTAGGACACCCGAAAAGCCCATGTCTACTCCAGACATCAGCTCTCCAGGTGAAGGAGATAATGGTTGCCTGGATACAGATGTCAGTCAAAATCCGACACTGGTCCCCGAAGACACCCAGATGCTAGGACCCGCGGACCCAACGCCTGGCCCAGTGGTTGTCCTGGTGGCTGACATAGGGTCACTCTTTACAACATGGTGGAATACGGTCAAAGGGGACCTACTTTATAGACCCCAGACCCCACCCCACCTCCTCCACCTATGGGACCTCCCCCCACTCTACCAGTTCCAGGTGGGGACAAGGGCATCCAGATCCAAAGGGAAAAATGAAAAGTAAGCGCTCTCCTGTTCCCTCTTCTACTGGCCATACATCTTCCTCCAATGAGGCAGATGTGGATCCTTCTTCTCCTGACTCCTCTGGAAATGAGTTATTTCCTCCTTCACTAGGCCCAAAGAACTCTCCAAGGGCCAGGTGAGATACATCCCAGGGTGCTGAGGGTGGCAGATGTCCTGGCAGTCCCTTTAGCATAACCTTTCAACATCTCTCTGAGGCCTGTGGGTGCCCCAAGACTGGAGGGTAGCCCATGTCATGCCAATCCACAAGGGAGATCAAGAGAGAGGCGGAAAATTATAGGCCCATCAGCCTGACATCAGCGGGTCAGCAAGGTGATGGAGGGCATTGTCAAGGAAAGGCTGGGGGTTACTGGAGCAAACTTGGTACTGGATGGATAGCAGCATGGCTTTGTCATAGGGAAGATTGTGCTGATAAATCTTTGTTGAGTTCTATGATCAGTAACAAGGGCCCTGGACCAGGGTAGGCTAGTGGATGTTCTCTTTCTGGATTTTAGCAAGGCATTTGATTCAGTATCCCACAGTGGCCTGCTGGCTAAGCTGAAGGAAATGGGGGTAGGGAGACAATTGTTAAGATGGATAGGAAATTGGCTCCCTGAGTGTACTCAGAAGGTGATGGTTGGAGGGTTAACCTCATCCCCAAGGTGGGTTACTAAGTGGGGTTCCCCAGGGGTCAGTGCTGGGGGCCACTCCTGCTCAATGCCTATGTCTCAGACATCAGGAGGGGGATAAGGAGTGAGATGGGTCTCTTTGCAGATGACTCAAAGCTGGGTGCAGTGGTAGATGGGGAGGAGGGGAGGATGGCCTTGCAGGAGGACCTGAAGGCTCTGGAAAGGTGGTTGGGAAAATGGAAACTAAATTCAGTGCAGGGAAGTGCAAGGTTCTGCACCTGGGAATCAGAAATTCAGGCCAGGGGGATACCCTGGGAGGAGACATGATTCAAGTCATGGAGGGTGAGAGGAAACTGAGGGTAGTGGTAGATGTCAAAATGAACAACTCAGAGACCTGTAGGAGGGCAGCAGCAAGGGTACATAGGATGCTGGGATGCATTGCCAGTGGGATTACCTCCAGAAAGGTGGAAGTGATCCTACCACTGTACAACTGCTTGGTTAGGCCACACCACGAGTATTGTGTACAGTTTTGGAGACCACATTTAAAGAAGGATGTTACACTCCTAGACAGGGTCCAAAGGAGGACAACCAAAATGATCTGAGGCTTGGGGGAGAGGACCTATGAGGAGAGGGTCAAAGAGCTTGACATGTACACCCTGGAGGAGAGGAGGGACGAAGGGACATGATAGAGGTCTTTAAGTATATGAAAGGGATCAATAAAGGAGGCCCAGTCAGAGTGTTCCAAAGGAAGGAGGGTGGGGCAACAAGAGGTCACAGGTGTAAGCTGGAAGGGGGCAGGCTCAGAGGGGAGAGGAGGAGATGCTATTTCACTGAAAGGGTGGTGGAGCCATGGAATGCACTACCCAGGGAGCTGGTAGAGGTGGAGTCTGTGGATGGGTTTAAGAGGGGATGGGACAGGTACAGAGGGAGGGTAAATCTGACCAGGCTCAATACAGGTGGAACATCTGGGACTGGGGACACTATAAGCCAAGGGAGAGGGGGGGACACCAAAATCAGCCCTCATTGCTGGTGCTGAAAATCGAGTAGACTCGAGAAACCATTAGGCCTATTCTGCTGGCATTTTAGTATGTTAGTATGTTAGGTCCCCCCCCCGGATGATTCCTCATTCTTAGGCATCATGAGGCACATCCAAGCCATCTATGAATGGGACACGGAAGACCTGGACCCAGAACGTAAACATTTGGCAAAATTTGAGGGGCGGGGGGCAAGGAACCAAAACCATTGGTCATACCACCACTTGTTGAGCTTTTCCAGGATGTTACTTGCCTGTCTTTGCGTATGCCTGCATCTATTCCAGCGGTTCCTAAAAAGGTCGACAGGCTCTATAAGCCTCCTAGAGCAGAGCTTTTTCTGGCAGAGCAACCGAAGCCAACTCATTGGTGCTCACTACCGCTCATGGCCATGGCACCAAACCTAAACATATGAGTTCTTAGCTTCCAGACCCAGCCTCCAAAAAAATCGATAGCTGGGGGCAGAAAGTATTCTCTTCTGCCACAGGGGCCATACAGTCTCTTAACTTTATGGCCCATATGGTCACCTATCAGCAATCTCTGTGGCAAAAGACCATGGAACTGGTTAAGTCCATGCCTGAATCTGAAGCAAAAGAGGAAGTGCTTGCCTGTGCCCAGTCAGGCCTGGATGTAGACAAGCATGTCTTGCACTGCTCTTATGATGCAGTGGATAAGGCCTCTAGAGCTGCGGCCTCAGGGGTATGCTTATGTAGGCATTCATGGCTGAGACTCTCTGGCTTCCAAACTGACCTACAGTAGGTTTAGTAGGCTTACTAGTACAGTACTGTGAGCAATAGCAGGAGGGACCAAAAGAATACCTTAGAAGTTGCTTAAGACAAGAATAAGAGAGGGAGAGGCATATTAGGTAGTAAGGTTATTTCAGATAGTGAGAATGGACAGAGAAAGTTGTCCAACCCAATAAGGTATTGCAGAAAGGTGTAACAACAGTTGGAAAGTCAAAATAGTACAGAAACTAGGTTGGCCTGGGGAGGAGGGAAACAAGTTGGGGGGTAAAATAAGTTGAATAAAATGAGAGTGAACTACTCAAAATGAGTTTCTCTTTATGGTTAAGGATGCCATTTTTCTATGGGGAAGCCCATGATAATATCAATATTTGGTGTAGGCTCAAGATAGTTTCCATGGCTTGGAAGAGGTTCACTGTGACAAAGTCTGAGATGTAATGGTTTAGATACAGAGTGAGTTTACAGAGAGCTTAAGCACAGGGTTGCATGGCTTTCTCAGGGTTGTACAAAGTAAAGTTGCAGGTGTGGGATTCAAACCCAGATTTCCAGATTCAAAACACTGCCCCCTAACTACAGGACTGCTTTGTCTCCAGATTTTAATCAAAAAACGATGGTAATGGTGATGACTGGAATGCTTGCATTGATTTTTTATGTTTGCTTGCATGCATGTACAAGAAACATAGTGCCACCACATGAGTTTTCATAGGTGTGCCACCCCGCTTTCAATGCCCTGATTCTTTTTGCAGGCATGGCCGCACTGCACCAATGAATGTCTGAGCTGTCTGTGACAGCAGTTCAGATGCAGTGGCATACAGTTCAAAGAAAACGACCACTACCTTCAGAGGTGGTGATATAATTAGCATACAGCCAGCAGTATGCTAATTGCTTACATGTCACCACTGCTGAATGTAGTGGTCATTTTCTTTGGACTGTACCCCACTGCATCTGAACCTTATTTAATATGTCTACAGCATTTGGTTTTCTGGCATTGAAGGCTGTACTTTAGCGTAGCCTTTAAGAGCGTACACTGTGCATTGCTAGGCATTTGATTTCATTACAGCCACAATAAAAAGAATGACTTACAAACCTAAAATTTGGCAGGTCCTGTTTTTTGATTTACAGAGATGAGCTGAACATGTGCTGAACGTCACGCTATGCAGTCCTGGTCCCACAAGTTCAGCAAGTAAAGATGCAAGTTCCTTCAGACAGCTTCTGTTTTTGATTTGAATTGGTGGGGTACTAAAATGTAACAGTAAACCCTGTCTGCATTAATACAGTCCAGCTACTATACTGAATTACCAGCTTTCAGGTTTACATGGCAAGCGTTGATTGGTGGACGTGCTGTCATGCATGCCACATGGTTCTGGTTTTAGCAGGGAGAAGATCAAGAGGGTGATTACACACAAGTTCAAAAGGTTCAGCTTCAGGTCTGTTTTTGAAAAAATGTAAACTATGACATGCCTGCGTTAAGATAGGTGGCTTGAGTGGCTTTTCTTTTTTTACAGGGTAGATCAGCTTGGCTTGATCAAGCACTTACTTTTGAGCAGGGCTGGATTAACAAGTTATAGTGCTCTGGGCACTTGTAATTGTGTGCCCCCCTGTGACTTAACCAATATGCATGGGTTTCAGGTGGCCACGTAGGCCTCTGAAAGTGGATCGGTTTTCGATGTGTTAAAATGCATTTGGAGTGGTTTCCAGCTATTCTGCATGCCATTCTTGCAGTGGAAATACTAGTTTAATGTTGGATGGCTGGAATACATTCCTACAGAGAGTCAGCACTAATGCACAACCATGCATTACTGGCCCCTCCACACCAACATCCCACTGCCTGATCAGACAGTAGCCTGCCCTGTGGCTGTGAGCAATCCTGACCCATAAAGTCTCCAACCAGGGAGTGTGTGCAGACCGGTAGAGTTCAGGATGGATAAATGGAAGAGAATCAAAGAAAGTGATTTGGAAGTTACAGCCACAGATGAAGGCAATACAAGTGACCAGGGAAGAAAACATTTAAGGAATGAGTTACTATAATGTGACACACACAAGACCAAACAGAACACTAGGAGTTGTAATAAAAAAAAAAAAAACATGTTTATTAGACACAAATACACACTTACACTTCTAGCATTATTACATTTTCTAGATACAACTACACTTACACTTCTAGCATTATTACATTTTCTAGAAACACTTACACACTTACGCTTCTAGCATTATTAAATTTGCTAGACACAACTACACACTTACACTTCTATCATTATTAAAGTTTTTAGACACAACTACACTTCCACTTCTAGCATTATTACATTTTCTAGACACAACTACACTTACACTTACACTTCTAGCATTATTACATTTTCTAGACACAACTACACTTACACTTCTAGCATTATTACATTTTCTAGACACAACTACACACTTCTAACATTATTACATTTTCTAGACACAGTGACACGCTATTTTCTAGACACACCACCACCACCAAACCCCATTATTAAATTTTAATTGCAACAAGCTTCTGAACCATTGTAACACTTTGAAAGAACAGAGTACATGTTTAGATTTTATTGCTGTATTGATAGGGACCATATCAAATGGTAACAGCGTATCATTTTTCCTGTACTATAGATGCTTCCTTCTGCTTTTCAGTGCTGTAAAGTGATCAATAAGATTATTAAAATCCAACTACTGAACAAAGTCACTCTCTATGGACATTAATGTCAATGCATTTAGTTGTTGCTGCCCCATGGTCACTCTCAGTCTATTTTTGATCAGAGCAAGTTTGGAAAAAGAGTGCTTACCTCACAGTTTGTGGCAGGGAGAGTTAGGTAGATTCTAAGAGCAATATCCACATTGGGAAAACTTGACTGTAAGCAGTTTGATCTTAAAAGTTTGCATAGATGGATCGGAGACATGTCCTTCTCTTCTTTTACAAATTCATTGAACTGGACACATTCATTGACTAATTCTGACTCCAAGTCCGCAGAGTACTTTGCTTGTAGATTTGCTGCAGCAGCACGAATATCATGTTGTGACAACTGATTAAATTTAGAAAGGAATGCAAACAGATTACTTGTACTGTCATATGCTGACTGGCAATGCTTCAGTTCAGTAACCAGTTTGTCGATTATCACATTGTAGACCTCAACACAAAATTTATTGCGACCTCTCAGCTGTACATTTGGTTCAGTGGAGTCATCAGCTTGCTTTTTTCTTTTCTTGATCCGAGATCCCTCAGTCCTGTAGCTTTGTGATATCATATCTGTTGTGGATTTAGCTTGAAGCTTAAAAGCATCAAAATGATCTCGGAGTCCAGACGCAAAGCATAAAAATAAATCTATCAACTTCACTGCATTAGACAGATCCAGCTCAATTGCCTGAAGTGCTGCACTGGTTGCCTGGAATCTCTGTAAAATAGTGTTCCAAAAGACTGCCATGAATGCAGTCTCGAGCAAGTCCATTTTATTATACAAGGCCTGAGACTCATTTCTACTTTCAGCCTTCTGATATGGGTCATGTGCTAAACCCTTTAATGAGTTTTGAATACGTTGGTAGTTCAGAACAAGTGCTTTTGTTGCTTGGGCATGGCAGGACCATCTTGTGCTAGACAAGTTCTTCAGTGTGTGTATCTTGGTAGCATTCTTTGATTCCATCCCATCTATTATTATTTTCCATCTATGGGTAGAGGAAGAACAAAACACATATAGGGCCTGTAGGAAACCAAAGAAGCCGATTGCTTCAAGACAGCATTCAATGTATTTGTCCCAACTGAATTGAGTGAATGTGCTGCAGAAGGTACCCACTCAGCCAATTGATTAACCTCTTTAATCCTTGCTTGCAGGCCCTTGTACATTCCAGACATATCGCTGGCTTTGTCATATGTCTGTCCTCAACAGTTGGCAATGTCAGTATTCATTTCTTCCAAGACAGATTTCATATACTCAGTGATTCTCCTGTATGACTGTCAGTTGGTAAGAACTGCAAAAACCACTACTGGATTCTTCCCTCAACAGTGATGTAGTGGACAATAAATGTTAGTTGATCTATGTGGGCTTTATCTAGTGTAGAATCCACACTGATTGAAAAGTACTTTGCTTTTTGCATTTCATGGGTGATTGCTAAATGAACTTTAGAGCCCATTAAAACAATGAATTCTTCACAAATGGTAGAGGATAAATAGGGAGGCATCCCTCTCCCTGCATTTCCATACTTCGATATTTGGTTAGCCAAAAAAAATGATCAAACTGGCCCAACAGTTCACAGATTCCAAGGAAATTTCCATTGTGAGGTGAGCCAAGTAGTTCATCATCACCACACAGAGCAAGACCTCTTTTGGAAATGAACTTTATAACAGTAACAACTTGCTTTAGCACTTCTTTCCAGTAGCCACTCTCATTTTGAAACTGTTTTTCCATTTCTGAGTCAATAAGTCCACTTTCTTTTGTTTGTGTGATCCAAGTAAACATTGCATTTCAATGTTGTGCACTGTTTTCATGTTCTGCAGCATGTTCTGTGTTATGTTTCCAATCGCTGAAGCCTTGATCACTGAACATTGGTGAATGTGACCTGTCTGTGAATAGACGGCATACAAAGCAGAAAACAGAACCAGTGGAAGGGGAGTACAGTAGCCAGTCTCTTGATATGGACTCTCCATTCTGAAGTTTCTGCATAAAGATGCTCTTTGATAAGTACCACTTTGCATTTTTGTATCTCTGTTCTGAAGCTATGAAATTGGTGTTTTTGTTCTGGCAGCAGGAAGGCCCCTTTCATACCCAGTACAATTTCATGCAGTCATTTAGGGGTCCCCAAAGAGCTGGGTCTGTGCATTTGTAACAGTCTGTCATTGTGGGATTTTCATTTCTCTCACCATTGCAGTTCAAGATGGAGTATGGCAAGCCTTCAGTAGAAGGTGTTGGTGAAGTGGACCTATCCAATTCAGATGTAGATGCTTTGCAAGATTTGGCCATTACTCCAGTGTCTTCCACACTGGCAGGTGTAGATTCCTCACAGTATGTGGCAGTTAATCCAAGGTCTTCAACACTGGCAGGTGTAGATTCCTCACAGTGTGTGGCAGTTAATTCAAGGTCTTCAACACTGGCAGGTATAGATTCCTCACAGTATGTGGCATTTAATCCAAGGTCTTCAACACTGGCAGGTGTAGATTTCTCACAGTATATGGTAGTTAATCCAAGGTCTTCAACACTGGCAGGTGTACATTCCTCACAGTACGTGACAGTTGATCCAAGATATTCAACAATGGCAGGTGTAGATGCCTTGCAACATGTGGACATTGATCCTGTGTCATCAGCACTGGTAGGCTTGCAGGGAAGTTTGAAATAGGATGTCAGTCGGGCATTTTTTGGTAGGTTGGCTTCTTCTTTTAGGCATTTTACTGCTGTAATTTTCTCTTTTTGGCACCACTATTGTATCTCCTGGTGGATGACATATTTGATACCCCACACCTATAATGCAAACAAGTGTGGGAGAACAGATGAGGTAGGCCATAACAACCAATAAATCTCAGCACATCCGATAGGAGTCTGAGTCCAAAAGCAAAAAGTAAAGAAGTAGTTATACTGATGAGGCTTAAAGTACACATTTTTGGTTGACTGGTATAGGAGAGGAGATCTATTCAATTATTTTCAGCCTTGTCCAGACTCAGAGATGGAGAAACATTCATTTGTAGATGGTGTTCAGTCAGTGAACTGATCAAATTTTTCCTGCACACTGGTTAAAATTCACTGTTTTTTTGCAGAGAAGTGCTATGGGATGTTTATGGTGTACCTGAACCACCACCAGAACAGGCACATGGTCCTTGATTTAATGTCTCAGCTGAAAGACATCACCTCAGAAATGCATCACCCATCTCACACTGCACTGCAGTGTTACTGGGATTGAACACCAAGTTCCTAATGTTGGGATCAAACCCATGACTTTCTGATCTTCCGGCCTCCAATGCAAATGTGCAAACTTGGTGAGACACAATGATTTTTTTCCAGCGTGTCTGTCTTCTTTTTGGCCATGACCAGTGCCCATGGGGGAGGATCTTGTCATGGTGGCACTGCTTATCACCAACACTCCCCCAGGTCTTACATCTGTAAAATGTGGTATATATTATTGCATGCACTCCATGTCTTATTGTGCAAGCAAAGCACTGCTGCAGGACAGAACATGTGTTTCTAGAGATTTACAGTGTCCCATGCTCTTGGCAACACTGGGTTCCAAGATCCTCTGCCAGTGGCAGCCAGGTTTCTGGATATATTGCAATGCCCATTTCCAAATCAGATGCAACACCATCCTCAATGTCAGGGTTACTGCAAGTTCTGCAACCCTTCAGAAGCAGACACCATGTTGAAACACAATGACTTTCTCCAAAGGAGACCCTTGGAAAACATGCATGCAAAAAAAACAAAAAAACATACAATCACTGCAGGAAGCACACAACTAGGCTTTAGATTTCACTTCAGTTGAAGGAATAGCTGGCAATTAGCGCCTCTCATGGCAGGCTCTGTCAGTTGGAGACTGCTATTGTCACCAACTGTGCTGTAACTGCCTGATTACTGTGAATGTTATCAGGTAGTTACACAGCACAGTTAGTGACAATAGCGATCTCCAACAGACCCTGCCATGGGAGGTGCTCATTGCCACCTATTAGGTTATAAGCAGCTGCTTCATGTGTCTTGAATAGACTTCTTGCTTAGTCACATGTTGTCACACATTGGTTTATTATGGTCATACTAATTTCTTAGAAGCATGTTTTTTTTTTATTTATGTTTTTGTTGCAAGGCCCAGGCTGCCTCACTGTCAGGGTTCTCACCTTCTTCCCACAGCCAACTCAAACCCACCCTGTATCCTCATTTCTTTTTGCTATTTAGGGGTCCCTGTCCTAACTCTTTGGGATCCCCTGTTCTTTAGTCAAGGCAGGGACCACTAAATAGGCTATTTAGGGGTCCCTGACCCCTGCCCTGACTCAAAAAACAGGGGATCCCAAAGAGTCAGGGCAGGGACCCCTAAATAGCAAAAAGAAATTAAGATATATTTAACCATAGCCCTTGGCACCTCATATTTTCCAAGAGGCAGTTCTCAATGTACACTGCACCGTCAGGATCCACCTCACTGTCTGCTGTCCAACAAAGATGCTGGCTCTGAAAGTGAAGGGGAAGCAGAACATTGCAGGACAGCATCCATATTTTGCTTCGTTATGTTTCTACAAAGCCCACCCCACACACTCCCAGAATCAGCAGGTTTGTTAGACTACAGTCATACACTCCACATTTTATGTTGCCGAGTACACTGTGTGCTAGTTAGACTGGACCCCCATTGCCTTTTTGGAAAAAATGTGCCATGGCAGCAGCTTCTTCTGAACAATGGTGCTCCCACAGTGTCACAGTAGGTATCCCTGAAGACTTCCAAGGGTAGAGACAAAGAGAATGTCAACTTTGTTCATGGAAGGGAAAGGGTGGGCTTGCTATCCAGTAATAAAGCAGATATATTTTTGTCTACAGTATACTAAGCAATAGCCAGAGAGGTATGTATATATTTCAAACAGCAGGGTCATTGCACCGAGTGTGTGGGCTCATGTGGAAACATCAGCAAAGGAGGGCCCCTGACCATCGTGACACATTATTATCAGTATGCCACTTATATTGGATATACTGGCTCTATGTTTGCATTTTAAATGTATTTGCAGTGCCCAAACTACCCCATTGAATTATACTCCACACCATACCTCTCAACCTTTTGTCCCCCAAATGTGGAACATTGCCTCTCAAAATGTGGAACAAATGAGCAAAATGTGGAACACAATCAAATCTTAACCTAGTAGGCTCAGAACACTGTTAAAATGTTTGCTTTTATGTTCAGAAAATCTGTTATTAATTAAATAATATGTTTTTTGCATCATTTACTATAGATTTTTGCTTTAAAATGTTAACACTGAATGTGGAACAAGTCCTCACAATGTGGAACAGGGAGCTTTTGTGAAGTAAAATGAGGAATGTTCATCATAATGCGGAACAGTTGAGAGGTATGCTCCACACAGCCTGACTTGAATCACGTTCTGTTTGAATGTCATATGTCCTCAAAATGGTATTGCAAAGCACCTTGAAATACAAAGTATGAAAGGAACTATATAAAACCAAATCCCATTCCTTTCCCATTTTCATTGCTACTGAATAGTGACATCTGGGCAATGTAACTCTATAGTATATGGTAAATGTAGTCACTCCACAACCAAAGTTCCACTGCAGTGCACAGTGACTGACACCCTGTCGGCTCATACAGAATAAAATTCTGCACTGGTGGCACAAAACCCCCGTAGTACTTCATCCAGTTAATCTAACAGCCTCCAGGTGTTTGCGGAGGACATTGGTCTGGTGGTGCACTTTTAAACATAGAAACATAGAAACATAGAAGTTGACGGCAGATAAGGACCACAAGGCCCATCCAGTCTGCCCATTTCTTTTTCTACCTTATAAATGTGCCATCGGCCTTTGCTCTGTCAGTGGCCTATCTATTCATGCTCATCTGTATTGCTCCCTTATGCCAATCCCATGCCTGTTTGAAGCCCTGCACTGTATTCATAGCCACCACTTCCTGAGGTAGGCAGTTCCATGCATCCACCACCCTTTCTGTGAAAAAGAACTTCCTCACATTACCCCTTAATCGGCCTCTCTCTAGTCTCATGCTGTGTCCTCTTGTCCTGCTATTTTTCTTATATTACATTCTTATTCTTATTGAAACATGTTAGACTCTTTCACCTTGTTAATGCCCTTAAGGTGTTTGAATGTTTCGATCATAACACCTCTTTCCCTACTTTGTTCTAGGGTATACATTTTGAGCTCCATTAAACTGTCCTCATATGTCTTCTGATGCAGTCCCTGCACCATTTTGGTTGCCCTTCTCTGGACTGCATCAATTTGGTTAATGTCCTTGTGAAGGTGTGGCCTCCAGTACTGCACACAGTACTCCGGATGGGGCCTAATCAGTGTCTTGTAAATAAGGATTATTACCTCCCTCTTATGACTTGTGATACCCCTACTAATATACCCTAACATCCCCCTAGCCTTACCTACTGCTTTGTGGTCTGCTTGGATGATTTCAGGTCATCGGTGATGATGATGCCAAGTCTCTTTTTCCTTTGTGACTGCCAGCAACTCCCTCCCAGCCTATAGGTGGCTTCATGGTTTCTCTTCCCTATGTGTATGATCTTGCACTTCTTTGCATTAAATCCAGTTGTCACTCTTCCAACCATTTTGCTAGTTTATCCAGATCTCTTCTCATTCTGCCCACCCCATCTGGATCATCTACTCTGTTGCAGATTTTGGTGTCATCTGCAAACAAACAAGCCTTACCCTCTAGTCCATCTGCAATGTCAGTAATGAAGATATTGAAGAGGACTGGCCCCAGGACTGATCCCTGAGGTACCCCACTTGTGACTTTTCTGGAAACTCCACACAATATGGTGGAGACGTGTTCATGCAGTGGACATGCTCATATTTGCTTTCAGTTGTGCATTGGAAAACACCAACGCTCTCTACAATCACTAAAAACTCCACCAGACAAGTAAAATAAAGCCACTATTTTTATGTTTGCTTGTGCGCATGTGCAAGAAACCTCTTGCAACAGTGAGACTCTTGGAGGTGTGTGCGTGACCTGGCCAATGTAGTGCTTGCTTCAGCGGGCATGTCTCAGTTACGCCTATGGATGGGCGAGCTCTGGATGACAGCATCTTGGCTGCAGTGGCTTTCACTTGAAAGGAAAGAGCCACTGCAGTCTGGAGCAGCATGCTGTCTGTATGCAGCATATTAAGGGAACAATGTTCTGCGGTGCTTGTATAGTTAGCATATTATTGGTTTAGTGTCGTGCGGTGCGGCTGCTGTCCCTGATTCTAATTCGCATGTCTTCTTTTTGCCCCATGTCGGAGTGCCAGACGTGTGAAAACATATTTGGATCGGAGTGCTGTGTTCATGTGTGGAATGGATGAGATGTGGAGGAGGACGGAGGTGTGTGTTGACAGACTGCAACTGCAACAATAAACAGCCATGTGGGCACTGAAAGTGGATCTGAATGGAATCTCATTCGCCTCTGAATTGGGGATCGAATCGTTGTTCTGATCTCAAGTGCTGCCATCGTGGGCCCGGAATTCTCTGCAGCAGCACGAGTGTTCTCTTGCAGCACCCTGACCCAAGCGCCCGCATTGCACCGTTGTTCAGACTAGCAACTGTGCTCACAGTTTGGGGACTCCCGGAAGCAGCACTGTAGCTGAGCGAAAGTGTGAGTCGAGTGCTGGCTGTTGGAGATGCTGGTGGTGGTTGTTCAAGAAACATTAGGAGTTTAACATTTGTTGTCTGTTTTGGCATGTTGCACTTCCCACAAGGCAGTATGCTGATGATGGTGGTGTCTCATTTTGGGGGGGGGGAGCATTGTCCTCATCCTGGGCATATTATTTTCTGGCACTTTGTCCCTAATCGCGTGGAAAGTGCCTTCTGTAGCAGATTAGCAGCCACGTCTGGGACTTCCAGCTGTGAATGTGGCCATGGAGAAGTTTTGCTCAGAGGATCCACAATGCTGCACATAGGCAGGCGGTCTAAAAACAAAGAGCAGTCGGAGGCTGTCCCTCATGTGCTGGCGTGGCTGCTCTGACTCGAGTTTCGGTACCGTCCCAGAGCAGAGACACTTCAGTATGACCGAGGGCACATTGTCGTTGGTGGACCTCCGATGGCGTGGTTTGGCATGACAGGGGCTTTGGGTCTGCATGCCCTGTGTGTGTGTTATTACATGACGTAGAACTTGAGGAGACATGGTGGGTGCCGGACCATGCTGGCTGCTTCCAGAGGGAGTAGGCTTGTGAGCCCTGCTCCCCTCACACAAGTCAAGGGGACACGGGGACTGTTCAAGGAGTTGTGTTCAACCACCATCCCCCTCAGCCCATGGCCCTTCCCTGTGCCGCTTTTTGTGACATTCAGCGTCTTGTTGTCGAGTATTTGGCGAGTTTCTTCTGCTGTTTGTGGGAGGTCTGTCGGTCCCTTTGAAGTGCAGCTCTGTTGCCATGTTTGAATTGCCAACAGTATTACCAATGGTATGAGCATTACAGGCAAGAATCCCAAGTCACACCCCTGATGCCTGTCAATTTCTACAGAGTGAGGCGTCATGGTTGGAAACCCTAACACCTCAGGCGTTCGTTGGTGTTTTCACTCAAAATTTTCAACATTGTCTTTTTTGTGACACCCACCATATGAACAGTTGCAATATCAGTTTGGTAGCCGAAAGCTGATTTCACACAGCGACTACGCTATTTGACACCACTGGTGTGAAAACACATTTCTAACAGGATGTGAAAAATGATAGCTGTGTTGGCGTGTACGGTGGGTATGTGAGTTTAGGCTCCCCAAGTCTGAATGTGTAATGTGGATCCTGATTGTGTATACATTTGCCATGTTTTACTTGTTTACATTGGTTTGTATGAGTTTGCAGTTTAGTGTAATGTATAGGGCCCTGCACCATAGGGATCAGGCGCTTAAAGAAATGCAAGTGATTTGCCTTGAGCAGCGTTGAGACTTTTACAACTTCTGCCAACTGGTTAATTTACCTACTATTGTTGGGACTTAACGATAGTTAACACGTTTGTCTGCTGTAACGTTTTCACGTACTGTATTACTGCACTGTTGACAGTATTTGCTTGTGTGTGTGGGGTGGGGTCCGTGTGTACATATGGGACTGTGTGTTACTTTGAGCCATTTGAAGTTAGCAGGTTGCAGCATTTACTGCACTGCAGCAAGGGTGTATTACTTTAATGCCACTCAGAGTTATACTGTGTGTTTTTCTGCTACGCTGCGAATGCACAGATTTATTTAAAGAACTTGTTTTAATATTTTCCTGCAGATTTTCAACATTGTCATTTTTGCACCTCCCATGATCAGTACAGCTATCATTTTCATCCTGTTCGAAATGTTTTCACACCAGTGGTGCCAAATAGCGTAGGCCGCTGTGCGAAATCAGCTGCCACCGAACTGATATTGCCACTGTTCATAAGGTGGGTGGTCACAAAACCCATGTTGAAAATTTTGAGTGAAAATACCAACGAACTCGAGGCATTAGGGTTTCCAACCATGATGCCCCACCCTGTAGAGATTGACAGGCATCAGGAGTGTGACTTGGGATTCTCACCTGTAATGCTCATACCATTCCAAACCCTGCAGCCAGTGACAGGCATCGACATGTGCCTTGGACTCTTTGGCCCCAACATTCACCCCATTCTCCTATACAGGACCCATCTCATCATATTTCCTGATGGAATGGGGTGAGCATAAGGGCCAAAGACCCCAAGGCACACCATGACACTTGTCAGTGTCTGCAGGGCAGGGTGTGGTGAAATGGCGTGGCCGTTATGCCTGATGACCCAAAGGCACACCCCAATGCCTGTCAGTCTCTGCAGGGTGGTGGTAGGGTTGGCTTCAGTTCAATACTTCACTGCCATTCCTATTACGCAGCTCTCTAACTCCTACACTACCAATGCCAATGCCAGCAAGCAAACATTTGGCATTGACAAATGCTTGTCTCTTATTGTCACAGCAATCACAGAGAGGCATTTAGCAATAACTAGTTCAGTGTTTCATTATCAGTATGTTTTAGGCAGTCATTGGTGTCACAAGTAAAAGCTGCTTTCAGTTTCTTATGGTTTTGTTTCTTATGTTTTGTAATATTCAGTGATATTATTCTTTCTGTGGGGGTGCTCCACCCCCCCTCCGAGGTGCACCAATGAAGTTGCATTTCTTTCCGGAGGTTTGGAGGGTGCAGTGCACCCACAGAAAGAATAATATCACCGAATATTACAAAACATAAGAACTCTCTAACTTCAAGTGGCAACAGAAAGCAAAGTCGCACAGAAAGCCCTGCGGCACATTTAATGTTTTACTGTAACAACTTTTTCAATGTTCTGCATGCAAAACTATTAACTAGCAATACTTGGAAACCACATCAAGAGCACTGCAACACCACATCTGCACTGTAGGATCTGTAATTGCTAAAAAAAAGTGTTCGGAATCTGGTCAAGATGTCTGATATTTGTATAGTATGTACATTATTAGTACATATGAAGAGTGAGTAAAGGAGCTTTATATATATATATATATATACCCTTGAGGAAAGGAGGGAGATGGGGACACAATAGAAACTTTCAAGTACCTCAAAGGAATCAACAAAGTCCAAAAGGGTAGCATCTTTTAGAAAAAGAGGTGTGCAAGAACAAGGGGGCACAATGTAAAGATAGAGGGGGACAACTCAGAGGTAGTGTGAGGAAGTATTTTTCACAGAGAGGTTATGGATGCATGGAATGGCCTTCCTGAGGAGGTCATAGAGTCAAAACATTGGGAGAATTCAAGAATGCATGGGACACACATAAGGCAATTCTAGTGGAGAGTTGGATGAAGTAGGCTGTTGGTTAACTAGGATCTGCACTTTATCCATTAGGAAGGGAAATGGGCAGACTAGGTAGGCCAAGCGGTCCTTATCTGCCATTCAAAAAAAAAATTCAAATTCTATTATTGTGATTCTTGTAAATGGGTGCTCTGCCCCCACACCCACCATCAATAATTACACTAATTGATACTTCAGTATGTTTATATGGCATGTACATTATTGTAATTCTTGTAATTGGGTAATACTGATGGGGGAATCCCTGCCCAATTACAAGAATTATAATAATGTACAAATGTCATGAGTAACACTCCCATCCAATGTGACACCAGAGGTTACAAGCAGCAGTAAGCCATTACCTACCCAACAACATCACCCTTTGTGTTGGGGGATGTTGCAGTTGCATTTCATCAGGTTATTGTAAGTAACCAACTATGCACCACCAGTCCCTACACACTCACCTCCAACACCTGCTGGTTATGTGCCAGCCATCCTGGTGACCTCTTTCGCATCCTGTGGTCATGTTCCATGATTGCTGAACTTTGATCTAAAACCCACACCCTACTGCAAAGTATTTTAGTGGTTCTGTTTGTGAAAAAACAACCTCTAAAATACTTTGCAGTGTGGTGTGGTGTGGGTTTTAGACCAAAAAACAAACAGGGATCAGACCTAAGTATACATACATGATTAACTCAGCCTGCAATGTTTGTACATAGTTTAGGTTTTCTGTCTTTATGAAAACAACATTTCTCTAGGGGAAAACAGCAGAATGAATATTGACAATGAAAGGCGGACATTATAGTACTTTAGCCTGACCTACTTTATTTAGTTCAGAGGTACCAACCATCACTAAGAACATGGATCAATATTTAGGCCATGTCATTTGTCTCTTAAGTGCTCAGCAGTATTATACTGCTGAGAAGTGAGGAGACAGATGTAGCTTAGCTGTCACAGACTAGCCCAGTATAAAAACAGCGAAAGAGGTGACAGATACATTTGAAATAAAACAATGACAGATACTAACATTTTCTAATAAGGTTAGTCAAGATGGTTTACCAATATCTTGTTATAACCTACTAATTCACAGGTTGCTGCTATATAATCAGTAGTGGCTTTTGCTGGAGTCTATAGCATCACCAACCACTCAGACACCCCCACCAGCATAATTAACAATGGCATCCTGAGCTGGAGGTTAGGTGTGGTTAGAGTGCTTCATTTGAACATAAAGCACCAAAATCAAGCACAGAGCATCTAAAACCCCAGACCATTCTCCCTCATCCCCCCTCCCCTCCTCACAAGCAATATATTCAATAGTGGCTCCTACGTTTTGTTACAGTCTACTGCACCACTCAACTCAGACACCCCACCAGCATAGATAACTAGCACACTAAGAGCTAGAGGTGGGATGTGTGTGTCTGTGTGTGTGTGTGTGTGTGTGTGTGTGTGTGTGTGTGTGTGTGTAGAGGCCCCCAGAGGGGTACTTAACAAAAGTGTGCTTTGTGTTCAAATTATGCACCAAAACCCCAGACTGCACTCCCTCCCAGACTGACCCCCATCCCTTCCTCCCTCCCAAGCTATATATTCAATAGTGGCTCCACATTTCATTACAGTCTACTGCGCCACTAACTCAGATAACCCACCAGCATAAATAACTAGCACACTGAGGGCTGGAGGTGGTGTGTGTGTATATAGAGGCCGGGGGTACTTAGTGTTTTATATTCTGTGTAAGTACCAAAATCAAGCACAGTGCATTTAAAACCCCAGCCGACCCCCTCCCTCCACAAGTTATGTAATCAGTAGTGGCTCCCACATTTTGTTAGCCTACTGCACCACTCAGATACCCCACCAGCATAAATAACTAGCATACCAAAGGCTGTAGTGTGTGTGTGTGAGAGAAGGGGCTCCCAGAGGGAGTGAGTACTTAACAGAAGTGTGCTTTATGTTAAAATTAAGCACCAAAATTGAGCACAGAGCATCTAAGACCCCCAACCAACACAGTTCTCCTCCTCCACAGGCTATATAATCAGTAGTGGCCCCCACATTGTGTCACAATCTACACCCCACCAGCATATATAACTATGACATGCGGTACTGATCTGTGTGTGTGTGTGCGTGTGTGTATTTGTGTGTGAAAGGGCTCCTTAACAGATGGCATGTTAAAATTAAGAACTAAAATTAGCAACTAAAAACCCAGGCAGACCCAATGACCACACAACTCGACTACACTAGCAAAACAAACAAAAAAAAATACGGCACAATGACCAAGATTATGAACTGAATCAAAGTTTGCCAATACTGTTGGTCACCTCACTAAGTAATACGCTGTAAGCCTGTAAAATAGAAATCTGCCTTCCAGACCTTACCTCAAGCAAAGAGTTACAACTGGATGCTGTTTTCCTTCTCTCTCCTTTGGTTCATTCAATGATTGCTGGTGCTCACTGTTGTTGCTGCTCCCAGGCTCCATTGTGCTACTGTGCTGCAGGCAAGACAGTTTATTTTTTCAAGAAAAATTGAATTACAGCTCTTGTCTTGCACAGCTAGCAGCAGCAAATAGCAGATACGATCAGTGATGAGTGAAATCCTGGTCGGCGAGGGAACTGGAGGGAGTCAATCTGCGCTGGATGGCAAGACAACTCTAGCTGGCTAGTCAATGGCTTCTCTGGTGATTTTCTCTCCAGTGCTCTGAAACTCTCCTTGGCAGTAGTTGTTCCAGAGTGCCAGAGAGGCCCCTTTTAAACACAGTCCATGGACCTGAGGGGGGATGGAAAAGTTAACGGCAGAGTGGGTGGAGGTGTCAAAAACAGGAACCGACCCAGCAGGCAGCTCTAATTAGTGGCTTGGTCTTACATCATCACATCTGATGACGTATGCATGGCCGACAGAGTCCGCAAGTACAATTGTCCCCAAGGAGCCAAGGAAACAAATTTGTGCTGCTTCACTTGTGGTGTAAAGTGTTGATAGGCAATCAGCAACAGAATGCTCATCACCACCTGTCCTCACCGCAGTCATGGATCCTTCTAGCAGGCGTAGAGCCAGACTCGGGACAAGAGGCTGAAGGTACTCAGGTTATGGGCAAGGCTGGGCATATCTACTTTTTATTGAATTTAATTTGGAAATAGAGGACTCAGAGAGGTACAAGTCGGGATATGGGTTAGTAGCATAGTGGTGTGGTGGCATGGTGACGTGGGCCACCCCACAGGCAGCATATTTTGCAGAGAGCTGGTGCTGGAGAAAAGAACTACAAATGAATTGGAACCAAAAAAAAAGGAAATCCAGGGGCCTGCTCAGAAAACCTAGGGACTTGTAGCCCTGGGCAACTGCCCAGTCTGCACTATGGCTAATCCAGGCATGTTCTTGAGTTTTAGTTTAAGGCAAAATTTAAAGCAGCAGTGCAATAAAAAGGCAAAAAATAAACGTACATATTTTGCCCCACTGTGTGCTGTGGCATTCATTCTGGTTTTAGAATCTTGTGTTTGTTTTTCTGTAACATGTTTATTATGCTTAGGTTTTAGCTTTTTATATATTTGTATATATTAATTCACACAAATTAATTTTCAGCCACCATGTTTGGTGTCCCTGATTGTACTCCCACAATGCTGTGGGTAGCGTGGCTTGTTTCTGGTACCTGCTCATTTCCGACTACTAGGTGGGACATCTGAAGTTGATAATACAGTGCAGCAGTTCTTAGCTGCCTGCCCTAGTGATCTCCCCCACTGAGTGAGTCCATTCTGCAACCACGGCACAGACATACCACTCTCTGTCTGTGATGTAAAACATGGAATGTCAGTAAGCAAAAATAGGACATTTTAAATATATTTAGAACCCATCCCAAGCACAGCAGGTCTGGGTGGTGTGATTCTCAGTCGCCTTCCTATCTCCCTTGTACTGGTAATTTAGTTAAAAACCCATAAGCATTGGTACAAGTTGTTGAACTCTGCTTAACTGCTGAGCTTTACTGTTTTTCCATGATTGTGATCCCAAAACAAACACTGCATATGCCCAATGACTCCTCTACAAAATCATCCTTAGAACAGACAATGCCTACTCACCTCTTGCCCTTTCACTCCCCACACCCCACACCTGTTTGACACTCTCCTTATCTTAAGTCCACAAACAACAGGAGGAAAGTACAGTTCAGAATAAAACTGAAGCAACATAGGATAGAACGGCGGAACCGTGGTGCCTCCTAACCCCAAACACACATGATGCCAATTTATTCTGTTGATTGACTTGGAGGTTTAGTGCTTTCCTGACCTGCAGGCTCCTACCTCTGAACTGTCAGGCAGAAAATCTTCTTTCCCCTCTTTTCAGAAAGTAATAAAACAGAGCAATCGACTCAAACAGCTGAAAGAAATAGGCAACTGCCAATGTTCTGATTCTTGCCTCAAGTTCACACATCTGTCATTTTTTTCTACCTTAGTTACAGCACAGTTGGACACGTATCTGCCAGGTCAGTGAATAAACAAAGCTGGACGAAGACCTCAACTGTAACGTAAGGTGGTGGTGGGGGGTATGTCTTATTGTTTTTTTAGTGAATGCAAGGAATAAGAGTACAGCAGCAGCAAAAAGCCCTGTATGAAATGTTGCAGAGATCACTCACACATATTGTTAATCCAAATGCTTTATTAAATTAAAGTTCGGAAGTCATCTAATGCCTACCACACAGTAGTGGACAATCTCTAGATAATTTTTAAACTTTGACTTAATAAATCATTTGAATCACTGATAGTTGCGTGAGTTATCTCTCTCCCTTCAGTATTTACTACCAGTGTTAGGCTTTTTCTTGCTGCTGCTGTTGTTGTGCACAGGGGTTCAATTAAATTATTTTCAGTGGAAGTCTAATACTTCCATGAGTCAAAATCTGGAAGTCATTTCAGTTTTTTGGAAGTCAAAATACTTCCCCAGTCCCAAAATTTGGAAGCCAGTATTCTAGGAAGGATCAGTTTTATCCATGTTAATATATACATCAGTGGATACAATTTCTTTTGGAAAATCCATCATTTCTTGGCTCCTATGCCTTCAATTTTGGAAATCATCCAATTTTGTTTTTTACATTTGGAAGTCAATGACTTCCTCCCCCTTTATTTTGGAAGTTTTTGCTTTATTTTTGGAAGTCAAATACTCCCAAAATGGAGTTAACTGAAGCCCTGGTTGTGTATGTAAGCTGTGGCATAGTAGGTTCATTGTACAGACCCTGTAAAATACAACACAGTAGGCTGTCTTCATACATTAAACCAGCGTGTGTGTGTGTGTGTGTGTGTGTGTGTGTGTGTGTGTGTGTGTATTGGGGGCTTTGTGAATGACATAGCATTTCTCACAACAAGCCATCAGATGAATGCCGGATTACCTTTAGGAACATAAATAATAAGAGAAAAGAGCCAAACACAAGTATCATTTAAACAAAGATCATTTTTATTTTTTATCAACAGGACATACCTCTCAACTTCTCAACATTCAAAATCATAGCACTGGCCTTCAAAAATCATAGCAAAGGGCCAGAATGTGTAGCACTTTCTTATTTTAAACAATTATATGTCTACAGAGAGCAGGCCCCATATAGTTAGTGATAAGGAATGTTTCTATCAACTTAGATCAGCTATTTAATAGTTTGTGTGTCAAGAAATAACTCTTAACATTATGAGGAACATCAGTCAACCTATGAGGAGCGCGGTTAAATTTGAGTGTGAAAATCAGCGCTACGTGAAATTCATAGCAGTTGAGAGGTATGCAACAGGATCCTGGAAACGTCCTCAGACAAGGAAAAACATCTTGAACCAGAGCTACTCTGCCTAAAAACTTCTTAGCTCTACTTGTTTACAGACAGTAACATGAATGTGCACAGCTCATACTGCAAAGCAGTCTAAGAAAACAGGTGCATCTTGTTTTTTTAATCAGGGAAAACCCCATAATGCTCTCTGAATCAAGATGGTGATCCGGGCAAGGCTCTGCAGAACATGAGATTAGTCAAATGGATAAAATCATGAAAAAAATTATTAGAGTGTCACAGTCTTCAGGAAATGAATTAAAAACTCTTGTTTCACAATAATAATAACAGAAACCAAAAATATGGTTTGTTGCACTGCTGCTTTAAAACAACTTTAAAAACAGCTGTTTTGGGGTTTAGCTGTACAAGCATGCGGTCAGTTTTATGAAGGGAGATTGGAGAACAGCCGAAGTACAAGCACTGCCCATATGTGTGCTTACTGAGATACTTGAGAGCGTAAGAGTAACATAAAAGTCAGTGTCGCATTTTAATCAATGGAACCCCGATCATCTGTACTTCCAGTTATCTGAACTGATCTTATGTCTCCCAATCAGTTAAGATAATCGGTTGTACTGTACTTGCACCGCTGTACAGGCAGAGCACAAAGTTACATGCATCAGTGTACGTTTACTGCATTGGTCACAAAAATGAAAACAAAAAATAAAATGGCCATCACATGATGGCACTTAGTAGATGAAGCGTCTGACGCCACATCTGCTCTCTCCAATTGATTGGGCTCGGTCACCATTTGGTGACACTTTTCAGCCAAAGAAGCCGTTTTTGGTCTCTCTTATCGATTCTACTTAGGGGTCATAGAATCTACAAAAGGGTCTTAATGTGTGAACAATTTGCTGACAGCCTGTGCTGGCCCCTGTTACACACCTGGCATCTCTAAGCACTGAGATCGATTGTTGTGTGGTGTCCATAAGAACACACATTCTTAAGGGCAAATCCTGAAACAGTCACTTGACCCATTTCAGGTAAAAGTCAGAATTTCATCATTACATTCTTTTTCTTCTGGCTTGACATATAGTATTACAATTATTTTCATTACATGTGCTTGAATTAGCGCTCCCAATAATGTGGGCAGACAAGAGTAATTTACTCCCCATTTGTCTGTGTCAGTATCTCAGTAGGTGACACACTTGCCTCTGGAGTCAGAGGTAATGGTTTCTAGTCCCAATACCAGGATCTTGGGATGATACTTAGTACTGACACTGTAGTGCAGCAATGGGAGACTGCTCTGCTGGAGGTGGTGTTCCTTGGATGAGACGCTGAACTGTGGTCCCTTCTGCTCATCTCTGGTGGCTGCCCAAGGGGAAGTTAAAGATCCCATGGTACTTATAAAAGTGGGAATTTTTTTCCTGGTGTCATGGTGAACATTACCCAAGGCCATATAACCCCCCCCCAAACTGTTCAGTTCAATGTTCCTTTCTCCAGTCAAAAATTATAAATAAATTATAAAACATTTTTTTGTTGAGTAAAACCTCTTCAGTCTACCCAACTGTAAAAATGGGTAAAAGCAGGACCCCCAAAAAAGCAAGCTATTACATCTCAGCTGGGCTATCCTGGCTAAATCTTCCACAATGAATTCAGGCACTCACCACCAAAAATATCATGCATTGCTGCGGTCCCCTCGTAAGCCTTTTTTTCTGTCCAAGAAGAGACTCCTTAGGTCATTGGGGCAAGAAGGAGAAGGATCAGACGTCCCAGATGACTCTCTCCCTGGGTCATTGGGGCTGGCCAGAGGGAGAAGGATTGAATGTCCCAGAGAACACTTTCCCTGGGTCATCGTTTGGGGGCCAGCCATAGGGAAAAGGATTTTGTCCCAGAAGACCCTCTCCCTGGGTTGTCAGCCAGAGGGATAAGGATTGAGGGCAATGGCAGACCACTCCAAACAGAAAAAAATGTGCTTTAAAAGATCCCTGGTTTGGGCTTTTGCTGCAGGGAAGGTTGTGGCAGTAGGTACTAGTTCAGGGGTAATGTTGGGAATGTGCTGATGACTGATACAGGGCTGCTGCCATAAGGATCTGGCTGCTGGGGTATCTGTACTGCAGGGGGGTAGGGATTTACTGTTGGTCATGCTGCAGGGGAGTTTTGAAGTGGGTTGAGTACCCCAAATAAGCATATTTTCCCAAACACTGTTCAATTAGGCACCTATTCTAACAAGTGGGCCCTGTTGGGGTTCACAAACATCCTACTGTGCCCTGCATCGATGGATAGTGAGGTGCGAGGGGTCTCAACTGCAGGGAGGAGTGGCTTTGCGGAGGTTGGCTTTTCACTCCAGATTTTCAACATTGCCATTTCTTCACACCTCCTCATGAACAGCACAACTGTCGTTTTTTACATTCTGTCTGAAATGTGTTTTCGCACCTCTGGCATCGAATGGCACACTTGTTCTGTGAAATCACCTTTTGGGATTGAGCAATGAAATTATACTGTCACTGTTCATGACGTGGGGTTCCAAAAAGCCCATGTTGAAAATTTGGAGCAAAAATACCAACAAATGCCTGGGGCATTAGGATTTCCAACCACAACCCACACCCTGTACAGACTGACAGGTGTCAGGGGTGTGACTTGGGGTCATTGGCCATAATGCTCACCCCATTACACCCCCACCCCCACCCTGCAGCCACTGACAGGCATTGAGGTGTTCCTTGGGGTCTTCGGCCCTAACATTCACCCCATTCTCCTATACTGCACCCATCTCAGCATATTTTCTTATGGAATGGGGTAAGCACAAGGGCCAAAGACCATAAGGCACACTGCGACACATGACGGTGTCTACAGTGTGGAGAGAGGTGGAATGGCATGAGTGTTATGCCAAATGACTCAAAGACACACCCCAATGCCTGTCAGTCTCTGCAGGGTAGGGGTGGGGTTGGCGTTACTTCAATACTTCACTGCCATTCCTATTATGCATCTCTTTAACTCCTGCACTAGCAATGCCAGTACCAGCAAGCAAACATTCGGCATTGACAAATGCCTGTTTTTTCTCTTCTTTTGGCTACTTTGCAGACCACTCTGCTTACAAATAGCTTCCATCTTTTATGGGCCCCAACATTCTTTGAACGGTTAACCTCTTACCTGCTACAGGAATAAAAATGTTTTTTTAGTAAGTTGTTTCTTTGCTATCAAATAGTGTTCTGGGGATATCACTGAAAAAGCTTAGATTTGCCAACAGCAGGAGTCAAAATTAAGTTTCACAGCAACTGCCCAGCAGGGCTACCAATGGAGAAAATCCAATGGCCTAACTTCTGTACTTTACTGAAATGTTTCCTCCTCCAGTACTAGGATACAGGGCTAATCAGACAAACATTTTACTGGCCCAATACAATCTTAGACTGCAATTGGCCGGTGGACTACTGTTGCCAACTTCTATCCCTGCAACAGTGACAACCATATGTATAAAGACAGAGATAGGGAAGACATGAAGAAAAGTTAATTTTGTAATGGTCCTCTGGAGCTCAGGCAAGATCAAAATCTACACCAGGAAGTAGTGGAAGACACCACAGTGGAGGGATTCAAACATGCATGGGATAGGCATAAGGGAACCCTAGAGGTGGGTAGTAAGGGCTAAAGCCAATGACCAGGTGGGGTCAGTGACCACTGATGCAGGCAGGGAATAAGAGCAGACTGGATGGGCCTAGTGGTTCTCATCTGCCATCAAATACTAGGTTACTATGTCACCATGTTACCTCAGATCAGTGCCTTCTGTAACTTAAGTGATCTCTCCTAAGATCCCCATACTTGATATAAAAATAAATAATAAAACTTTATTTATTAAGCGCTTTTCAAGTGCCAAGGTGCTGTACAAAATAAGCATAAAACATGCCATGTATAAAACAGATCACAACAACTGAAATATTAACAATATAAAACAGCAAAATATGTAAAATCAGAGTAACAGCTCCCTCAAATCATGTAAGCTTGAGTCCAAAGATGGGTCTTAAGATCGCGCTTGAAAATTTCCACGGTCATGCATTCCCAAAGCTGACGAAGCAGAGAATACCATAGGGTTGGGGCAATAAACATAAAAGCCCGAGCCCCAGATGATTTTAAAATAACCCTCGGAACCTCTAGCAACCCATCGTCAGCCGAACGGAGCTGTCGGACAGGGATATAGGGAATCAGAAGCTCTTTCAAATAGTCAGGGCCAAGTTCATGCAGGGCTTTGAAGGTTAAAAGACCTACTTTAAAGGTGATCCTCCACTGTATAGGCAGCCAGTACAGATTGTGCAGGACAGGGGTAATATGCATCCTTCTCGATGCCCCTGTCAGCAACCTGGCAGCAGCATTCTGCACTAGCTGCAAGCGGCGGATATCAACCCCACGAAGCCCCAAGTAAAGGGAGTTGCAGTAGTCAAGGTGAGAGGTCATGAAGGCATGGACCAAAACAGGTAAATCACAGGACGGAACCAAGTGCTTCACCCTGGCAATGTTCCTAAGATGGTAAAATGCAGACTTAATGACTGCTGACACCTGATGATGAAGGGTCAGCACGTCGTCAAGTACAATTCCCAGGTTACACACTTGTTCAGAGGTAAGGAGCTGATCTCCCCCCAGGAATAAACCAGAAGGCAGATCAGACCACAACCCCTCGATCCTGCGACTCGGGTCCATCATCATAACCTCAGTCTCAAAAGATTGGGGAAGGCGCTGAACCATAAGATGGTAGTACTATGTTACAAAACTTATCATCTGTGAAGCACAAGAATATCACAACTCATCAATGAACCACCAGCCTTTCCCACCTAATCACCTAGGAATATAATGAATAAGCAACTCCAGAATAAAATAAAATGGTACAAATACTCAAAGTGTCTGTAGACTAATCAAACAAAATTACTTTTTTATTTCACTTTATTGTTTGTAGCTTTACCACTTCCACTAACAGACTGTCATTCTTGGGGTGCTGAGCAAATCAGGAAACACATTATCACAGCCAAGTGCACATATGAGATGCACTCACAAAAATACACGCATGTGCATGTGCGAAAGCACACACACACACACACACACACACACACACACACACACCATTTTTCCCAGATGCACAGATGCCAAGATGAAAACACATGTGGAGGACAGGACATGAAACCCTAGCAAGCCCCACCACCCCACCAAAACACAAGCTAAAAATATGTCCTTGCACCCTCCACAAAGAAAGATGCCCCACACCATTTCAGTCAACAATATGTAGTAAGCCCAATGACACTAATAGATTCATTACATTGTATTTTATCTAACAAACACACTACAAATCAGACACAAGCTGGCTGCCTTTAATTTACACTGAAAAGCATCTAAGTCAGTAAATTTTAAACATTTTTGGCTGAAATAAGTACCTCGTGGTGATGGTATTGTTATAACAGCTTCCATCACGCCACTGTCAGATAGATGACCAATCAAATCTTCAGAATCACTCCAGCTGGTCATAATAATATTAATAAAATTTTTAAAACTTCTGTGAACCTCTGGTCTTTTGGCTAACTGAATGAGTCTACGCTGTATGAATTCCTGCTATGTGACTATCAGATGGGATGAGCTCATGCTTTACAAAAGAAGGCCCTATACCCTCTCATGATACACAGAAGAAGGGTCCCATTCATTCAATAGCTGCCATTCTGTCTTACGATACATAGAATGACTAGCATGTGCTTTTCTTATACTGTAATGCTGGGCAGGGCAATTTTTTAGGTTTCTCAAAGAGTATAAATGATTTCAGAAAGCAATTGAACAGGTTTTTCATTTTTAAATGGGTACTGCAGAGCACGTTTTGTTGCTTTCTGGAGATTAGAACCCTCTTGAAGACTTTCACCAGTACCATAAATATATTTAATAGAAATACAGATGAAGCCACTCAATAGGGATGACTCCATTGCACCTCTCTTGTCCCATTTAAGCGGTCAACCTGAATACCCGAAGTGACAAGAATTTCAACTTCCGTCACCATCTTTAGAACATCCAAACATCCCTCCATTGTGTCTTGCATCATGCAATAGTGAAAACCAATATGGTGCAGCAAAAACAATTTCTTTAATAAACAATCAATTGTACAGGTATTTAATCAGGTAATTAATCACCCAGTAGAAGGTCATAAACAGTACTGAAACCCAACCCCCCCCTCCCAAATCAAACACAGCACTCAGCACTCAGTATGCAGTCTTAAGGTCTGTTCCCTGTTGAGTTTTAAAAAGTCAGTCATTTTCTCTGACATGAATCAGAGCACATTCTACTTGCTACTGCTGCTTCGACAGTCTGGAGTAAGCTCCTTTCATTTGACCTTACCGTGATGCTGACACCATGCCAGTAGAGAGCTGAGATGTGCTACAGCCTCGCGGTTCGTCGGAACATCCAACACGAACTCTTGGCTGTTTTCTCCTGTGTCCTCTTGGTCAAGCACATCCAGGTGTGCCCTCTTTAGACTGCAGCATATGTCTTCAGTGGTTAGTTCACCAGCCATTGGTAACATAGCATCCATGTCTGCTAGCTCTGTGAAATCGACCGCCGACATGAATTCTGTCGTCACCAAATCGCACAACGCTTATTGGTTGTCCCCGCCTTCTATGTCTCCAAGTCAGCATCACTACTGAAAGCCTTCTAGAAGCAGTTTTCAATAGTTGCTGCTTTAACTGTGCTCCAAGCCTTTGCAATCATGTAAATCATGTCCAGGAGGGTGACATCTTTAGCGGTTTCTGAGGCCATGCATTCCACCCTCGTCAATTGCTCCAACAATTTGGGTTGCCATCAAGGAATTGTAATGTCCTTTTAAATTTCTGATAACCCCGATGTCCATAGGTTGAATAAGAGATGTCGTGTTTGGGGGCAGGAACACAATCTTGATATGGGGGTAGCGACCAACAATGTCGGGGGGGGCTGGACAATTGTCCAACAGCAATAGAATTTTGTGCTTCCTTCTCCTAAGCTGCTGCTCCCAGGTTGCTAACCATTCACCAAAGATCCAGCCTGTCATCCAAGCATTTGAGGAGGTGGTGTAGATGACATGTACAGTTTATAAATCTTTTGGTAGACATCTTGTTTTTTTTACTTTTTCCAATCAGCAGCAGGGGCCATTTGAAGGTGCCATCCATATTGGCACAGACCAATATAGAGACACGATCTTTGGCTTTCTTGCCCCTGAGCAACTCGTGATGTTTATGAATGTGTTTGCAGTCGAGATACCATCAATAAAAAAGTCCAGTCTCATCCCTGTTATAGACATCAGTTGGAGGGTATTCTCGGAGAAGTGTGGGTAACACAGTTTGCACCCAGTCTCCAGCAGCACCAATGTCAGCATCACCTCACTCTCCCTGTTGCTTCTTGCACACTATAGCATGCCTTTGCTTCCAACGGGATAGCCAGCCATCTGAAGCAGTAAACGTTTCATGGTTAAGCTGACCTGCTAACTCTTTTGCCTTGTTTTTCATCAGTGGTCCTGAGATTCTGGCACCTCTGCTAACCACATTATTGAACCATGTCAGGAGGGCTTCCTCAACATCAGAGTCCTTTTCATCTCTCTTTTTTTTTGCGGGGGGTTGCTGTTAGAAATCCATTCAGCCATTATCACATCATGGCTTTGAGTAATGTGACCAGCCTGACTTTTGGATATGCCAAAGGCAGCTACAACTTTTTGAAAGTGAAGTTTTTGGACCTTGGAGTGCCTCAAGGACCTTGACTCCTTCTGCCAAAGAAGGATCCTTGAATTTTGCCTCCATAGTTAAATAGTGCATCTCAGTAACATGGCAAATAGCTCTCTTTTTATGGGCTGAACTGATTCAAACTCATCCCAATTAGCCAAAATTGGTGTCCCGCTTAAGCAGCAGCTTCACCCACTTAATATCATAGGGATTAATCGGTAGCCAGGGAAACATCCCAATTTAGCGAACATCCCGATTAACCGCGTCCCATTTAAGTGTATTCATCTGTATGTGCTTTTAATAACCAGATATCTTGTAAATTATATTTTTTAAAGGAAATAGAAAGATATATTTAGTTTCTGACATCAAAATACCAGAATTCTGATGCATTCTGTTTTAAACTTAAAAGAAAAAAGGTATGTAGAGAGTATGTCTGTTTTTAATCAGACTTTAGGATTTGAAGAATTCTTCTTAGACTAAGAAGAATTGTAAAATCAGTTCCAGCACTGCACACACACACGCACATGGGCACGGACACGCACACTCACACACATACACTATTTCTGTCTCTGCTTTTAAAGTTAGAATTCATTTTCTCTTTTTCTCATTAAAAAATAAACCTCTGCTTATCATACTTATTTAAACTGCATTCTTTTAACATCAATTTTTTACATAGTAAAGATAATATGTTCTTACAGGAAATGCATGGAGGTTAAAACCCTCTTAAATGCTTTCACCAGTAACATTACTATATATTTAATATAAATATGTGCTTTTGATAAGCAGTGATCTTGTAAACAATCTTTTTCAAAGGAAATAGAAAAATATATTTAGTTTCTGACATCAAAACACCAGAATTTTGTTGCATTGTTTTTTTTAAATTTGAAAGAATTGGTATGTATAGAGTATTACTGTTTTTAAACAGACTTTAGGATTTGCAGCAGTCTACTTAGAATAAGCACTCCTTGTAAAATCAGCTTCAGCACTGGACACACACACACACACGCTAGCTCTGCTTTTAAAGTTAGAACTAATTTTCTTTTTTCATTAAAAAGAAATCCTGTTTATTCATAAATATTTAACATGCATTCTTTTAACAGCAGTGTTTTACATAGTAAAGATAAAATGTTCTTACGGGAAATACATGGAGGTTAAAACCCTCTTAAATACTTTTACCAGTAACATTAGTTTATATTTAATAGAAATATGTGATTTTGATAAGCAGTGACCTTGTAAATGATCTTTTTCAAAGGTAATAAAAAAATATATTTAGTTTCTGACATCAAAATACCAGAATTCTGATGCATTCTGTTTTAAGCTTAAAAAAAAAAAAAGGTATTTAGAGAGTATGGGCAGGATTCACAACACTCAGAAAAGACCCGCAGCTTTGGGAAAACCTCAGCGCAAGAGGGTTGTCACTTGAGAATCTGCAGGTTACCCGAAGCAACAGGTATTCACAAAGGTGGAGCTGGATTACGACCGGCTCTATGAATTATGGCAGCATTTGGGCGGTGTTGCCAGGGACAGCACCTCAGCTGCGGGAGGCTGCTATGGACAGTGGGACACACCATAACACCCTCCACAACTGCTGTGGCTGTGAATCAGATGCTGTGCAGCTGAGGCAATTTCGGAGCACCACTGGGGTTTGCGGAGTGAGACTTAGTCCCAAACCGCGTTGTAAATCCTGCCCTATGTTTATTTTTTTAATCAGACTTTAGGATTTGAAGCATTCTACTTAGACTAGGAAGCCTTGCAAAATCACACACAGACAGACAGACAGACACACACACACACACACAAATACATTACACACTGTTTCTGTTTCTGCTTTTAAAGTTAGAACTCATTTTCTTTTTCACATTAAAAAATGAAATCACTGTTTTTTCATAAATACTTAAAATGCATTGTGTTAAAAGAACTTCCTTGCACAGTAGTGATAAATGTTCTTACAGTCCTCCAAGTTTCAAAGCACATTTAAAAAAAAAAATCCCCCCAAAGTAAAAAGGCACCCAGCAGTCATACCACAGATTGACAGCGGGAGGTTGAGGGAGTGCCAGATAGGTAATGGTGGGGTAAGGTGAGAAGAGGGGAGAGACTCGGGTTTGAGGTAAGTGACGGGGTGCAAGTAAGGTGATGGTGGGGCAAGGATAGAGGAGGGGAGAGACTTGGGTTTGAGGTAGGTGACTGGGTACAAGGTAGGTGATGGTGGGGCAAGGAGAAAAGAGGGGAGAGACTCAGGTTCAAAGTAGGTGATGGGGTGCAGGGTAGGTAATGGTAGGGCAAGGAAAGAGGAGACAGACTTGGGTTCCAGGTAGGTGATGGGGTGCAAGTTAGGTGATGGTGGGGCAAGGAGAGAGGAGGGAAGAGACTTGGGTTTGAGGTAGGTATTGGGGAGCAAGGTAAGTGGTGGGGCATGGAGAGAGGAGGGAGGGAGAGACTTGGGTTTGAGCTAGGTCTCTGCTTTTCACAAACATTTAAATGCATTGTATTACAACTTTCTTACATAACAAAGATTAAATGTTCTTACAATTCTCTGGCCATCAAAGTACATTTCACAAAAAAAAAAAAAAAAAATCCCATGAGTAAAAAAGGCACCTTGCAGTTATCTCACAAACTGACAAAGGGTAGGTTGAGGGAGTGCAAGGTAGGTCATGGGTGCAAGGCAGGTGATGATGGGGCATGGTGAGAGGAGTGGAGAGAGAGAGAGAGACTCTAGTTCAAGCTAGGGAATGGGGTGCAAGGTAGGTGGTGGGACAAGGTGGGAGGAGGTGAGAGACTTGGGTTCAAGCTAGGACAGGATGATAGAGGTTCAGGAGGGATGGACACAGGTTTGAGCAAGGAAGGTGTTTCACCAGTTTGAGGGGACAGAAGAGGGACTCAATTTCAAGCTAGGATAGAGTGGGAGAGGTCTGAGTCAGGACAGTGTTGCATGGGTTTGAGTGTATGAAGGAGGGACTCCAGTTTGAGCTAGGGTGGTTCACAGAGATTCGATGGGATGGAGGAGGGACTCAGGTTCGAGCCAGGCCAGTGTCAAATGGGTTCAAGTGGATGGAGGAGGGACTCTGGTTTGAGCTAGGATGGTGTCACAGAGGCCATAGGGGATGGAGGAAAGAAGGAGAAGGTTCAAGCTAGGATGGTGTCATGGGGTTTGAGGGACTGGGGATGGCAGAGAAAGGATGTAGGGACATAGAATGGGGATGATGTGTCATTTCTGTCTTGGAGAATATGTCATTTCCTGCATTCCATGCATCATTTTCTGCATTTCATTGGTCACTTCCTGGGTTTGAGGCAGGACATCCTGCTCCGAGGGCAGACTTTCATGACAGAAAGGGGCGGGGCATTGCTATGGTAACCACCTGTCAAATGACATGGTACACTCTGAGTGGCTGAAATTTAACATCTGATGAGTTATACTACTACCACCTCATGAACATGATAGATGTCATTAATCAAATTATGTTCAAAATGTGTTTTTGTACTTGTGGTGCAAGATTTTGCTTCAGCCACTGTTTTATAAATGACACCTGCCATGCTCAGAAGTAGTGGTCATAAAAAGACTAAGTTAAAATTTGGTTCTAAAATGTGAAAAGACAACTGAGTTAGGAAGAAATGGTGAATTGTTCCAATGTTTACTCATAACTTTATTTTTACAGATATTGGCCCCTAATGTTCTACATATTCCTTGTGTTACCCCACCTCCTGAACATGACAGGTGTCATTTTTATGTTTGCTTGCAAGCATGCACAAGAAACATTATGTGACAGCTTAGGAAAGAAGCGGGTTTAGGAGGTGCGGCAGTGTGGCAGCAAACGGAGGCATTGCATTTGGGTACTTGGCATGGTGCACCAATGGAGGCACGGTGTGCTGATGACACTGGCTTTCAAAAGTGCCACCAACTTGTAACATTTTCGCTGCAGCAATCATGGGCCATCTTGTCATTGCAGCATCAGTGGTTTGCTACAATGAGGGAGAGACCTGTCATTGCTGGGCAGAACGTTGCTACTGTAATATTGTTTGTGAACATGGTGGTGCCTTGCCAGCATAATCACAAACAATATTAATTCAGCCCCAGTGTTGAGGGGGTGCCCCTCCCCACAGCAGTGTGTTTTTGCTGATGGGGGCCCCAATCCTGGTTGCCTTCCATCCCTAGTGCTAGTTGACTTGCCGACGGAGGAGCCCACTCCCCATCAGCATTATGTCCCCCCTCCCTGTTTGATGTGCTGACGTGGGAGCCCACTCCCTGTTGGCATTAGTTCAAGTTCAAGTTTATTGTTCAGAATTTTATGCCATTACAAATCAAGACATAAATAACAAGTTAAAAATAATTTTAAAATGACATATTATAAAACAATTCTCAATATAAGAGTACATTGACAGTACATAAGATCATATGATATCAAATTGTCATAAACCCATTCCAATTGAGTTTTCACATTTAAATCCATTTACCGTATGACTTTCTTATTTTTATTCTAATTTAAATTATGCCTACAACATATATGATGTTCTGTCACCATCAATTGCACAATGTCACATTCTTTAACGTAAGTGATGTTTTTAAATGGAGGCATTTGAGTTCCATATATCTTAAGAGGGAGGCCACAGGAATAAGCACTTCCTTTTTCTGTGTTTTTAATAGAAAATTCAGTATATGAGTTGGTTGATATGTAAGTTTTTGCAGTAGACCGCCCAAAGGAGAATTCCTCATTTTATTATATAGAGAACAGAGCAGAACTACATGTAGTAAATTATCTTCACTTAATCCACATTTGCAATTAGTATCCATGTTTTTGTTTTTCTCAAATTTTCCTTTCCTAACGTTACTAATGAAACATTCAAATCGAAATCTAGTAACTGCTTTCCTATGACTAGGATTTTGTAATATTTCCAAATATGATTCGAATTCATGAGATCTTTTATTTTCAGCTAGCCATGGACACACTTTTGACAGCCTAGAAAACTCTAAATCCTTTTGTATATATACATTAATTATCCTATTATTGATTTCTTCTTTTATTTGGACTGGTGAAAATCTTAAACTATCTGTTATGATTGACATTAGACCTAATGGTTTGATGATTTCTTCTACCACTTGCATACAGGGGAAGGATTTATAAGAATAAAAATTTGTTAAGCCTTCCTCTAAACAAATCCTAGGAAGCCTATTCTGATTCATTCTTAAGACTTTTAACCAATAGTTTACCAGCCTTTGCTGGATATAGCACTCAATTGAAACCCTACCCAATTCCGCTCTAACTAACGAAGATGGTGCAGAAATTGGAAGTCCCAGCATCTTCTTATAAAGTTTGTTCAAAGTTGAGTCAAGTCCCCTTATATTACTATAATTAATTCCCCAGATCTCAGCTCCATAAAGGGGTTGTGACCTGACTTTGGCATCAATAACCATCAGGTTCCCTTTGATAGAGTTCTCACCAAACCTAGAAAAAAGACAAGATAAATCGGACAAATTTCTCCGCCTTTACCTTAATCTCTCTCTGGTGTTCGTTCCAATTCCCTGTTTACTAAAAGTTATACCTAGATAACAAAAACTCTTTACTTCTTCGATTTTTTTATGATTTATATAATATTTATATTTATTCTTATTGTCACCAAATACCAATATCTTGTTTTTTTATAATATATCTGAAAATCTGCACTAACACAGCTTGTATGAAAATTATCTAGACTTCTCAAAATACCTAAATGACTAGTTGATAATAAAACTATATCATCGGCATAAGCTAAATATGGTAATGCCCTTTGACCAATTTTAGGAAGATGAAATTCTTCATTGTACATTTTATTCAGCACAGTACAGAAGAATAAATTAAACAATTGTGGTGTTAATGAACAACCCTGTTTAACTCATATATTTGAGTTAAACCAGTTACTGGTTTCACCTCTATTGTTATACCTGATACTTGCATAGTTATCCTGATGCATTAGCTTTATTATTTCCAGTAATGAGGGATCTACTCCAAAATCTTAAAGTCGTTCCCAAAGCAAATTTCTATTTACTTTATCAAATGCTGATTTAAGATCTATAAATGCACAGTATAATTTTTGTTTTTTAGCTACTTTATATTTATGGACTAAATGTGCCAAGACAAAAATCTGATCAATTGTTGAATAATTAGGTCTAAATCCAGCCTGTGCATCATCGATTATATTATCTGCCCATAAATATAGCCTTCTATTAATAATTTTGCTAAATAATTTCCCTCTAGTGTCGAGTAAACTTATTGGCCTGTAACAACTAGGGAAATTTCTATCACCCTTCTTAAAGATGGGGACTATAATACTTAAATTCCAACTATTTGGAAATAATCCAGTTGTCCACACATAATTATATAATTTATTAAGAAATGGAATCCAGTATTGTTTAGTCCTCATTACAACATCTAAAGGTACCCCATCCAGTCATCCAGTCCTGGTGCCTTTCTTTTTTTAAATGAATCCAATGCATTTTCTATCTCCATTATAGTTATCTCATTGGTGGGTCTATATTTTCGTTCACTAATCTTTGATTGAGTCATTTTTAGGATATAATCAGGATCATCCCTGCAAAAAATTTGTTTAAAATAAATTTCCCAACTACTGGGTTCGATGTGCACCTCAATTTTATCAAAAGTTTTAGTTCCAAATCTGACAATTTGCCAAAATAGTTTATTATCCTTTAGTTGAACCACCATTTTTAATTCCATCCACAATTGTTTGGTATAATTCATTTTATTTTTGACTAACACCAGTTTATAAGTTGTCCTTATTTGATTAATTTTTTTATTATTCTCTTTATCCAGATATTGTTTTAATAGTCTAAATTCTTTGTTAAGGAGTTTTCTGGCTTGTTTACATTCTGTATTATACCACAGTTGTCCTTTTTTCTTTTTTCCTTTTGTTTCCTTTGTTATTGTATGGGCTATAGCATTTATAATAATATTATAATCAGATATTATTTGATTAGTACTCACCTTACCTACTGACTCTGATAGTCTTTTTAAGATGCATGCATTTTGTAAAACCTCTTCAAAGTTTAGTGCTTCAATCGCTTCAATCATGTCCCACTCAATGCTATTCATTCTTAACTGAATCATTAATGGTTCTTATTTAATTGGTTTGATAATACCGGATTTCCTAATTAAACTAAATTCAACCCCTAAATGTTGACTCTCAGGTCTTGAATTCAAATACAATGAATAACACTGATCAATTAAATTATGATCTACCCATACAAAATTGATCGTCGATGAGCCATTACTTCCCCTAAAGGAATATTCACCCTCTAGATCCTGTTGTACCTTTCCATTCAATAGACACAGATTCCTGTCCATCATTAACCTATGTAACTCAATTCCATGTTTATTTATTACCATATCATTTGCATTCCTTATCATCCGGACTCCTGAGTTATCTCTTAAGGACAAAACCTCCTCTACATCTTCATTACAGGCCCTTAAATTTCCCAATCTAGCATTAAAATTACCCATAATTAGCAATCCACATTCAGGGAACACATTTTCAATATTTACCACTACTTCATTAAGAAATAAAAATAAGTCTGTATCACTATATTTGCTCCTAATGGGATAGTGATAGACATTAATTATAAACCATGAATTCTTATCTCTATCTATTATTTTATCCACCTGAAGACCATTACTATTACTGCTTAATTCTTCAGTTTTTATATCAATGTCTAATTTAATAAAAATAGTTAGCCCTCCAGAGCCCCTTCCAAATTTTCTGATTTGACTAGCCAATTTGTTAAAAGATTAAAACCCATCCAAATATACATTAGAAAGTGCCCATGTTTCTTACACACAAATAATATCAAATAAATTGAAATACTGAATAGTTTCTGGATCCCCCAACTTCTCCCCAGGTCCTGCCATATTCCAAGACAGAATCCTAAATACAGACAAATCTGATTTATTAAAATCAGGTATGAGTGAAAAATTGGTAGTTAATCCATGTGGCCTCCCTCTAACAAGATCGATTTGTCATTGATTCAATGAAGATAACAGTTCATATCTATTGACTGTCTCAACCATAAACTCCCAACATTTTCCCTTGTGCTGTGTAAATAAAAATGAGTCATCTATCTTGCCTCTGATGTTTTCAATACAAAAGTGAATACCTAATTGATCCAGAATAAATGGTTTCCTGCTTAGCTCTCTCACCAAATTATCTTGTTTAACCTTAAAAACAACCTGTCCATCATATTCTAACCTCTTAACACTATCAATTTCAGAATTATCAACAGGAGTTTCCAGGCAAAGACTTAAAAAGTCTACTAATTTATTTTTTAAATTGAATTTATCATCTTTATACCATTATTTTAGTCCAAAAATAGAGACCAATGTGTCCTGCTAGGTTGCTGCATGTCCTTTAGCAGTATAAAATTCAGTAAACAGATCATTCATGGTCAATAAATCCCCAACATTAATTCCCATTGTGTCAAGTTCCTTGGTTTTTTTACCAATTGCCTTTAAAAGATGATACTGATTAGAAACCAGCAAGACCAATTCCAAAGTTGAAATTGGTCTAACTATACTAATATAACATTTGACTAAAATACATCCATCCAATAAAGTTGTTATCAGATTACTCAATAAATCCATTAACTTTTCCTGAGTTTCTTGTGGGATACATGACACATTAAATAATGGTAACACAAAATCACTTCCTAAAGATTTTAACAAAAAATGTGTAAAACATTTGTTATCTTCTTGAGACTCATTATCCTGTCTATCCACAGCACCAAGTTCTTGTGTTATAACATCATCTCTCTTATTTACTGATACAGGTGTTTTATTTACCATTTTCCTTCCTATCTTACTTGTCCCTGATTTACCCTGCATCTTCAACCTAATCCCCTTTTTAGAATTGCTTTTACTTATTTTCCCTTTTTGTCCCTGATGCTCAATTAAACCTGAACTAAGGCTTGTAGCATTTAAAGATAAGGGAATAGTATCAGGTTTTGTTTGATTTATAATTACGTTAGGAAGTCCTTTGAATTTTATTAAGGCTTCATTGCTTTTCTTTTCACCTTTCTCCTTTTTTGCTGTAATTCCTTCAATTCCTACCCAATCCCCTTTAATGCTCTTACATTTACACTTACTCTTACATTTACATCTACATTTACCTTTGTTGACCTTAAGAATCTCTCCAAGTCCTTCTTGCCTCTCCCCCTTTTCCCGTAAAACTGGAAACTTCTCTGCCATTTCTCTACAAATACTTGTATCTCTTATATCTTTATTAGGTAACATTATACACTCAGGACCATTACTAATAGTTGACTGCATCAGAATTATATCATTCTGCTTTGAAGAGTTGTTAAAGCCAAAATCATAGGACTCCTGATTAGTTTCCTGATAAAATTGATCACTGCAACCCAGGGTTTGTCCCAAGGAGATGTTAATTGCACTTTGATCTAAAATTAAATTTTCTCCAATATATTGAGTAGGCATAGTCTTTCCCTCATCTTCCTCCACAAATCTTCTGCCCATCAAATCTAACTTATTATTCTTTTCCAGACACACACCCCTTTAATAAAAGAGATGTTTTGTTTGATATCAAGTAACTGTTTAAACAAGAAGATATTAGAATTAAATGGATCTCGCAATACATTTACAATATCCCTTGTTAATCCCTCAAAATCAGGAATACTTCTGTTCTCTGGACTCATTGTCCATGTAGTATTAATGTACTCGGCCCCATTCAAGTGATCTATAACCTCCGTTGTTTGATTCCCCCTCCTCCTGAAGACTTCACCTGTATATTTCCCTTTATATCACCTTTACTTGCATGAGATTCTTTCCTAGACTGAGTAATCTCAGTCTGCACAAGGTCGCTCAAATCTTGTCTTAAAGTTTCTCTCATACTTTTCACCTCTGTATCTAATATAGTCAGATTGTGAAAAATATTTGAGTAGTCAATTTTACCATAATGGCTCTTAGGGGACTCCACAATATCCTTACATTTAGGCAGACTAAACCTTTCTGCCACATTACTAATCAAATTTCATGAAGCCCTTTCATTGTTTGCCAGATCTGTCGTTCTTGTGGACTTTAATTTATCTTTTTTAACATAAGTTGGGGCAACACTAAAAAATTTCAGTATACCTTCATTTGGTGTAGATGCTAATTAAATCTCAGCCTTTTTACAATTAAATTTTTTACTATTCTCTTGTGATGAAAACGTATCACTGAATAATTTAAGTTTTTTATTTAGTGACCTTGTGGCCAATTTTTTTAAGGAAAGTGAGTTTTTATGAATACCCTTAAACGGTCTTCCTTGTTTAGCTATGCTCAAATTCTGACTAGTAGGCATTTTACTTCTTGTAATTGGAGGCATACCAAAGCAAAAAAAAAAGTTTTAATCCTCGAGTGAACAATAACAAGTCCAACAAGTCCAACAAATCTGAATGACGGAATTTCCATCTAGATTCCTCCACTAAGTAAATAGTGCAGCAAGCACCTCTCTGATACAGTTCCTTACACTGGGCAAATACTTCAAATGCCAGCCCAAATTTTGATCTCCGTGCCTCACAGTCTAGAGTCTTGTAAAAAGGAGGTACTTCAGCCACCTCTCTAGCACAGTTCAGGTACAATTCCTTGCACTGAGGTAAATACTTCCAGCATCAGTCCATAGTTTTGATCTCCGCGCCTTATAAACTAGGATCTTGTAGGGCCTTGATCAGAAATTAAGTCCTTCAGGGCTAAGGGCCAGAATTTATCAGATATTATCAGGCTCCATGGCACTATATCTCTATGGTGGTTCTAAAATCCCCAGCAAAGTCTGTAAGAGAGCTCTAGTAACATATAATGCGTCACAGTCACGATCTCCGTAGTTTATAAAATCCAAATCCAAATCATGCACTAAAATGGAGAAAAAGAAGATACATAAATATCAGATAAAAAATTTGTAATTTGTTATAACTGATTACCAGAAAAGAATCTTAACTGGCAACCTATTGCTTTTTGAACTAGCTATTTAATATATAAAAAAACTACTTTTCAAAAGTAGAACAGCTCCGTATTTCCATCGGGTAAATCCACACATGGATACCAGCTTTATATCCTCTTTTGTAATTATATCAAATTTCATACAAAACTCGTAATTTTAGTAAACGAGTGTCTCCCGCGTTAAGAGTAAAACTCAAGCTCAAAAATGCAGAAAATAACTTTACTCGATGTCGCCCATAAAAAATTAGTGCGCCGTTGGTCTTTTGATAGCCAGGAAAATCTGAACTAAGACATCACGCATGCGCATTAATATCTTGCTCTTGCAGCTCACGTGATTAAAAAATAGCAGCTTTGGCGCGTAAAATAAAAGCTTCATAAACTCCGTAAAAATAAATCAATATATATTTAAAAAAACAAAAAAACAAACATGTCTTACAAAACGAACCACACAATAATCATAAAAACATGCCCCAAAACCAAATCTGAAAGAATTTTTTTCAAAAATTCTATGTACCCCAAGAACATAAATGTTAATCTGAAAGGAGGAAGAATACATAATTTGAAAAAGGAATGAAGCTTTCTCTTTTCTTAGTACAAAGCCATTCCGACTGGCTATTGTCCATGCTCCAGACTGGGAAGTCCGCCTCAGGAGAACCTTCCCAAATGCCACCTGATAGCAGAGACCCCTTCCCTTGCTTCTCACTCCTCCTTCTTCCCAATTTTTGTTTACTCTGCTGGAAAAGACAAAAGCAGCAAGGAGAACTCCGAACGACACAAGACAGAATTTAAGATTTACTGGTAAGAAGACTAGCAAAATACAGGCAACGGTGGCATACCTGTTAGATTAAACCAAAAAGCAAAAGTCTCCCTGCTTCTCCACTTTTCACTCCACAAGTGAAAGAGCATGATTCTGTGTCAGTCACACACCTCACTGTCTCCACAGGCCTTGTGGGCCTGTCGGCATAGGTTCCCCCGCCAAGTGCAGTGGGAGAGTTGTGCTGAGGGGTGCCAATCCCGCTTGGCTCTTGCTCCACCCTCATGATTGTGCTGACGGGGTGCCCAAATACCCCGCTGGCTACACCCCCAAAAAAAACATTCAGGTGGCGCAGGTTGGCCCAATGTCTCTGTAAAGAAATAATGCCCCGCAATGTATTATTTTTTGTTTAAACCTATTAAAAAAACCCTGTCCCTCATGGTCTTCCTGCCTCCCCACAACCCGTGCCCACCCACTGCACACCCTGCCTCCCCACACCCCCTCATCCCATACTTACCTCTGGAGTCTGGTGCAACGATCTTTGGTGGACCGGGAACACGTCTGCACTCTTCAAAGCCAACCGCGAACTGAGGAAATGCCGGTAAGCTGTATAATGGGATAGATAGGGTTTTTTCAACTTTTTTGCATATCTCAGGCATTTTTTGGAATTTTGGCACCAAATTTTCAACATGGGATTTTTGGAACCCCTGCTCATGAATTCAGTCACTGCCATGGCATTAATCAGTCCCAAAAGGTGATTTTGAGGTCACTGCATGGAATCACCTTTTGGGACCGATTAACGAAATGACAGTGCCAGTGTTCATGAGGTGCACTCTCAAAAAGTGTCTGCTGCAAATTTGGTGATGAAAGTCCATAAAATGACTGTGTTACTAGTGTGCATTGCACAGTTTCCATGCATGCTCATAACTTCGCAGTTTTGTAATATGTTCACCCCAGATTTTCAACATTGCCATTTTTCTGGCCCTCCTCATAAACAGTACAGCTGTCATTTTTCACATCCTGGGTGAAATGTGTATTTGCACTTGCAGCGCAGAATAGCGCAGTCGCTGTGGGAAATCAGTGTTCAGGACACATTAAGAAAATCACAGTGACACTGTTCATGAGCAGAGGTCCTACAATGCCTATGTTGAAAATTTGGTGACGAACGTCCATAAAATGACTGTAATGTGCGTGCGTTTCACAGTTTCCACGTACTGTATGCTCAGATGTGTGAGCATTTTTAATATTCCCAGAACAGATTTTCAACACTGCCATCTCTTCACATCTCCCTGTGGATGGTACAGCTGTCATTCTTCACATCCTGCCCAATCTGTGTTTTCATTCATGTGGTGCAGAATGGCACTGTTGCTGTTGGAAGTCAATGTTCGGGACACATTGACATAATCACACTGCCACGCTTCATGAGAAGAGGTCCCACGTGCTTTCATGAGGTAGGGTCACAAAAAGGCCATGCTGAAAATTTGTAGTGTAAATACCAACAAACGCCTGAGGTGTTACGGTTTCTAACCATAACGTCCTACGCTATACAGACTGACAGGCATCGGGGTGTGCCTTTGGATTGCCGACTGTACTGCTCATGCCATCCCACCATCCCAACCCCACCTCCAGCCACTGACAGGCATCGAGGTGTACCTTGGACTCTTTGGCCCCAGACTTCACCCCATTCTTATATGCTGCACCCATTTCAGCATATGTCCTTATGGAATGCGGTGACTGTAAAGCCAAACACCCTAAGGCACACCTCAATACATGTCGCTGTCTGCAGAATAGGGTGACATGACATGGCATACCCGTCATGGGCGACAACCCAAACACTTATCCCAATGCCTATCCATCTCTACAGGATGGAGGTGGGTTTTTGCGTGAACTTCAATACTTCACTGCCATTCTTATTCTGCATCTGTCTAACTCCTGCATTTCCAATGCTAATACCAGGAAGCAAACATTCAACATTGACAAATGCTTGTTTAAATCCCCTCCAAAACTTGTGTTCACAGTCACACCTTTTGGATGGGATTCAAAAAATTACATCTGTCTTGATCATACCATCATGTCAGTGTCATAAACTGCTGGGAATTTGGGGTCAAAATGTAGGAGCTCACAGACAATTAGATATTGCCTCTCAGAAGAACTATCCTGGATAAATACAATCTAAAAACAAGCATTTGTCAATGCCGAATGTTTGCTTGCTGGCATTGGCAGTGGTAGTGTAGAAGTTACAGAGCTGCTTAATAGGAATGACAGTGAAGTATTGAACTGAAGCCAACCCCACCACCACCCTGCAGAGAGTGACGGGCATTGGGGTGTGTCTTTGGGTTGTCAGGCATAAAAGCCATGCCATTTCACCACATTCCACCCTGCAGACACTGACAAGTGTCACGGTGTGCCTTGGGGTCTTTGATACTTATGCGCACCCCATTCCATCAGGAAGTACAATGAGATGGGTGCGGCATAGGAGAATGGGCTGAACTTTGAGGCCAAAGAGTCCAAGGCATACCTCGATGCCTCTCACTGGCTGCAGGGTGTGGAATGGTATGAGCATTACAGGCAAGAATCCCAAGTCACACCCCTGATGCCTGTCATTCTCTACAGGGTTGGGCGTTATGGTTGGAAACCCTAATACCTCAGGCATTGGTTGGTATTTCACTCCAGATTTTCAACATGGTTTTTGTGACTCACCTCATGAACAGTGGCAATATCAGTTTGGTAGCTGAAAGCTGCTTATGCACAGTGACTTCGGCATTTAGCAACACAGTGCAAAACATTCGAACAGGATGTGAAAAATGACAGCTGTACTGTTCATGGGAAGTGTAAAAATGGCAATGTTGAAATCTGCAGAAAAATACTAAAAATGATGAAGTCACTAGTGTGCATAGAAACTGTGCAATGCACACCGTAATGTAATTAATTTGGGATTTTTACAGCAGATTGTCAACACAGGCATTTTGGGACCTCCGATCATGAACAGTGTCACTGTGATTTTCTTTATCTGTCCCAAACAATGATTTCCCACAGTGACCACGCATCTCTGCGCTGAAAGTGTGAAAACACATTTTGGCTATGTTCTGAAAAATGACAGCTGTACTGTTCATAAGGAAGTGTGGAGAAATGCCACTGGTGAAAATCTGAACTGAAAATATTACAAAGTCATGAACTTACAAGGGTGTGTGGAAACTGCGCAATGCTCACTCGTAACACAGTCATTTTATGGACTTTTGTCACCAAATTTTCAACATAGCCATTTTAAGACCTCTGCTCATGATCAGTGGAACTGTGATGTTCTTAATCTGTCCCAAACATTGCTTTTGCACACCGACTGCACCACTGTGCGCTACATGGGCGGAAACACATTTTGGGCAAGATATGAAAAATGACAGCTGTACTGCTCATAAGGAGGTGTGGTAAAATGGCAATGTTGAAAATCTGGAGTGAAAATATTGAAAATTACAAACTTACAAGCGCATGAGGAACTGCACAACGACGCTCGTAAAACTGTCATCTTTAGGAATTTGTTCACCAAATTTTCAACATAGCCATTTTAAGACCTCTGCTCATGAACAGTGTCACTGTGATTTTCTTAATTTGTCCCGTACATTGATTTCACACACTGACTGCGCCATTGTGCGCTACATGGGCGGAAACACGTTTTGGGTGAGATGTGAAAAATGAAAGCTGTACTACTCATAAGAAGGTGTGGTAAAATGGCAATGTTGAAAATCTGAGATAATATTGAAAATTCATGAACTTATGAGCCTGTGTAGGAACTGCGTAATGCATGCTAGTAAAACAGTCATTTTTTGGAATTTTTCCACCAAATTTTCAAAATAGGGTTCTTGAGAGCCCACCTTATGAACACTGGCAGTGTCGTTTTGTTAATCAGTCCTGAAAGGTGATTTCATGCAGTGACTGCGAAATCACCCTTCGGGACAGAATAATCCCATGACAGTGACATCATTCATGAGAAGGGGTCCAGAAAACCCCATGTTGAAAATTTGGTGCAAAAATTCCAAAAAATGCCTGAGATATGCAGCAAAGTTGAAAAAACCTATCTATCCCATTATATAGCTACGGCATTCCTCAGTTCATGGTCAGCTTTGAAAGATGCAGACGTGTTCCCGGTCCACCCAAGATCAAGCAGTTGAGGTCCGAAGGTAAGATATGGTTGGGGTGTGTGGGGAGGCAGGTGCACAGTGGGTGAGGTGTGGGTTGTGGGGGGCAGGGAGGAATCAAGGGACAGTTTTTTATTTCCAGGTTTTTTTAATGACGTGGGATGACACTTACGCTGGGTGAGCTCCCAGCGTGGCACAAGGATGGCTGGTTGGGGAATGGAGCCGACGGGATTCGGCACCCCATCGCGCCATAGCATCAGTTGCCACACTGGGGTGGGCTCTAGCGTGGCACCCTGTACTCTGGGGGAGGACAGTGGAGCCGACGAGGGTTAGGCACCCCGTCGGCTATCGATGAGTTGCCATGCTGGGTGGGCACCCAGCGTGGCATGGGAAGGCTTTTGGGGCGCAGCACCGCTGACAGGGGATTGGGCACCTCCAGCTGTACAGAGTGTGTGTGTGGGGGGCAGCATGCAGTATGCGTGCGTGCGTGTGTGTGTGTGTGTGTGTAAGGGGAGCACGCATGAGCACGCGATATCTTATCACAGCTCACTGAAGTGTAGCTCCCCCTTTCAACTGTACTCCACTGCATTTTGGAGCTGTCATAGACAGCTCCAGCAGGCATTGGAGAACTGCCAACATACTGACTAAATTGGAAGAGGGGGTGACACACCTCCGAAAACTTGGATGATGGCACTATGTTTCTTGCACATGTGTGCAAGCAAACATAATGAGTAAAAGCAGGGAACTGTTGAAAATGAGATATTGCGTCACATTTGATCTATCCTGGTTAAATCAAGATATATAGTAAAAATGTGTACAAGCAAGACCCAGTGCAACAGCAACACATGCAGAACACATTTGGCTTTGATAAATGTTTGTTATTGATGGCCATGATAGTGAGAAATTCCTTATTCTTCATCGATAAGTGTCATGGGATCTTGTACTTCCACCTGGACAGTGACCAGAGATGGGCAGAGTGGACCTCAGTTTAATGACTCATCTGAAAGACTGTCAGAAGGGACTGTAGCTCCATCATGCCCCTCCTGTATGCACATACACACACACACACATGTGCACACCCTTCATAAGCACAAATAGATATGCAGTGCATTCTTAGTGTAGCTTTTTTTTAAATGTCAGCTATTAGAGATGTGTTTCAGTCATCTGCACTTGAATGACCTCCCTTCCCCCCATGTCACTGACATTTTGAGTAACATTTTTAAATCTCTCCAGACAACTTGTGGCATATGTTTTGCATTTCTAGAAAGTGTGCCAGAAAGCTAGGCCACCTATGAAGTTATCTTACCTCTTGGTGCAGCAGCTTTGTTTTCTGTAACAATGCCTCCTGCATTAAAATATTGCTGCATATGTCATTTTTTTATGCAAACTGCCACAAACCATTAGCAATCTATAAACAGCACTAAAAACTCATGCTCGTTTGAAAATAAGGAGTGCCGGTTTTGACACAAATGGATGGGTGCTAACAGAACCAAAAAGTGCCCTGGGTGCTGGTGTCCTCCTGTTTTGATATCTATTCTAGACTATCTTTTTAAACTAAAACTTCACCCATCCCTGAGCTGATCATTATCTTTTATTATTGTTTGTGGTGTTTTAAGAAATGTGTTTGTTTATGTGTGTTTCATGCTGGTGTCTAATTGTCCTTTTCTTAGGCTTATTACACAACCGGGTGTAGAGTACATGCTACAGACGTGTACCTTGGCTGCACCCTCTGCACTATGGCAATGGCACTTGCCGCATGCCATGCATTACCCCCATCCACTGCCCTCCACTGCAGGCATGTAGGAGTGTTGCAGAGACAAGGGGCAGGGCACGGGGATGCTGAAGATGCTAGTGGGCATCCAATCAGAGGCCTGTACTGATGGTGGATTGAATGTCCTACTCTAAGTGGTGCAGGGGCATAGTGAGCTGAGCGCTCTCTGGTATCAGCTGGGTCATGGAGCACTATAAGAAGTGCCATACTGGAGCCCCCAGTCCCCAGCACATGTCAGGAAGGCTGGGGGATGATGTAACAGTGTGGCTGTTTGACATTCTGCTGCCTGACCTCCTTTGCCTGTCGCAGCCATCTGATGAGTCTCCAGCTCCCAAGTATCAGTTCTGGAGTGCCACACAAGGTGCATCCACTCCTCCAACTCAACTACACCTTTTAACCTTGTTTCCTATAATAACCTACTCCCCCTCCTATCTCTGTCACCTACTCTCCCACCTCCTCCATCTCATTATCCACCCCATTCACAGTCACCGCTACCATCATACGCTTTCTTAAAACTGTCCCTTACTCTAACCAAGTCTTTCTATATGTTCAGTTGCATCTTAAGATCCAGCAGTCACACAGCAGGGTGGGTGCTATAGGGTCTCTCATGGCAGCTGCTAAAACGAGACCAGTGTGGTTTGCTTGTTTTCACACCTCCTGTACAAAACTGTGGGGTGATTTCTAATCTGTCCTTACATTCTCATTTCTTTCTATTGGCATCTGTAAAGAACCTCTGCACTGCTACACTTGTGTTAGAGCCACACATTCAGAATTTGTTCTTGTGATTAACAACTTTAACAAAGAAGCATGCAACACTGCACTGTAAAACTTCATTGTGATGTTCTGCATATTTATATGTTTATTCATTCATAATACGTGTTTTAGTGTCATCTCCATTAGACTTGCACTGGCTAAACACCCCTAATAGCAGTGTTCTTTTTTAAGTTTTTTAGTATTCAGGTAAGCAAGTATTAGACAGTGAGTCTGAGGACCGGCACCAGCCAAGACTCATAGAGTACTAGCAAACATGAAATGCACCTCTGTTAATAAGTTCCTATGAAATGTCTAAGCAGTGCATGGAAGGACTTCACAGCAGAACGCTGCACCAGGCTGGGGTGCTCAGACCAATAAATAATAATTTTCCAAGAAGTCCAGCACTCACCACCACAATAAACACGCTGCTCGCTGATTCCAGGTGCAATATTTTATTTGAAGTGCCAAGAACGAAGTCAGCACGTCTTGACTAGTTTTGGATCAAACGTCCTTTATCAAAAGACTTTTGATAAAGGACATTTTTTTGTAGTTGTTTAACCAGGAGTAGCACACTAAGCTGAAAGCTTTTTTACAGGTGCGACCTGGGAGCACAGGGAAGTTAAGTGACTTGCTGAGGGTCACACAGTATGCAAGTGGCAGCTGTGGGATTCAAACCCAGGTCTGGTCTGATGGATGTCACCAGATTTGCAGCTCAGAGCCTTAAACCACTGCATTATACTGCCTCCCTTTTGATAAAGGACATTTGATCCGAAACTAGTCAAGATGTGCTGACTTCTTTCTTGGCACTTTAAATAAAATATTGCACCTGGAATCAGCGAGCAGCGTGTTAATTGTGGTGGTGAGTGCTGGATGTCTTGGAAAATTAGTGCATGGAAGGACTCAGTGAATGCCAGTTTTCCACAAAGTGCAGCGTTTTTTTTTTATTTGTGCAAAAAATGCAATATAAGAATGTCCATAATCCAAATGGCAAAAGTTACTGTGCAAAACACTTCCTCCTTCTTCCTTCCCGCTCCCTTGTAATGTCACAGGAGTGTCACCAGGCAGTCACCTGATGCCTTTCACATTTAATGTTCTTTCTCAAAGGTACTCATTGTGACAAAGAAATTCTTCTTAAATAATCCATTTCCTTAAAGTGACAGTGTCAGTTACAAACTTATTACAAACAACATCAGTTCTCAGTTAAAAACAGATATTTAGAAGCATATAAAGCAATATATTTAGTTAAACCTCATTGCACACCAAGGTCTTGGGTAACTAGTTCAACTAGGCAATAATTAATTTAAGGAAAGGGGAACACCATATTTCTCCCTATAGAAATGGCTGATCTAAGACTGAAAATGTGTTCTTTTTGTGAGGACAGCCATATGCTTATACTATGCTCTATAAAAAAGTATTAGCAGTCTAAGTAAGGCACCAGCAAGGATCAGAAATGTCTATAGAATGTTACAACAGTCCAGTAGGCATGTTAGAAAAAGCCAGAAAGGGACTGCACAAGTTTTTTTTTTTTAATTGTCAGCAAAGGGCACTGCTGGTGCAAATCTGCAAGGAAAGAAATGTTAGAAAAAAATATTAGATATAACATTTAGAAAGCTAATTAAAAGGATACAAAACACATACAATTTGAAACTGAACCCATGTATAAAATTCCCAAAAGAATCAGTAAAAAAGGCATGACAAATAATACAATCCATCATTTCTTTAAGAAGAGTTTCACCTCCAGTCTCCCTTTGAGTCCTTTGCTCTCCATCGTCCTCGTGGCCCCGTATAAGGTGCTAACAGCAGAGCTGAGGTCCGGGAACTGGGAGCTGGGGAGACAAAGGTAGAAGGGATGAGGTTAAGTAGGTGAAGAATGCAGGAACAGGCATGCAATTTGAGCTTGGGGTGTAGGAGAGAGAAAAGCATTTTGCTGCAGTATTTTATCCCCATTAGAACTGTGTTTCCTGAACACTCATAATAGCAATATTCTTTCTTTTAATTTTTTTGCTAACCAGGCAAGGCCCATTAGGCACAAATGCTTGTTTCCAGGAATGACCTAGGAGCACTGGAGAGGCTAAATGACTTGCTCAGCCACACAATATGCAAGTGGAGGTTGTGGGAATCAAACTCAGGCTTTCTGGAAGTAGCAAGCTCATTTGCAGCCTGTTACTCTAACCTCTAGGTTATACTGCCAACCTGAGTTCCAAAACATTCTAAACCACAATAGCGTTGATCTGATGTCAGCTTCTGCCTATTACAACTTAGAACCTTAGAAACAGCAGTGCTTGCAGCAGCTGACAAATTGCGACAAGGAAATCCCAACTGCAATCACTGCTCTAAGAGTGAAAGTGCTCTGTGATGGGCAGAATGGCAGGTGTAAAATCAAAAATACGCTTACGTGAAGTCAGTAGGCAGTTTCAAAATGAAGGTTTATTTCTTTTTTATGTTTGCTTCTTTGCTTTTTTGCTAATATCTAAATAAATACAAATCTTTATGAAGTCTGATCTGTGAGAATAATTTGGCCAACATGGTAGCCATGTCAACCACCCAACATGAATAGCGTGCTACTGAAGCTTCCTATTGGAGGTTTCCCTGACTACTGATGGTCTCTTAGATAACAGCTGATACATCCATGCATGGTTGCCATGGTACAGAAAATAGAGGCAAACAGATTGAACACTAAGTGAGGCCACGGCAGTGAATGTAATTTACAAAGACTTTTCAAGTTTGTGATGAGACTGAAACCATATATTACAACAAACAGCATACAGCAAACCGTATGTTACAGTGCCTATAACACCTTCTCAGGTTCCATGACACCTCTCGAGCTTCGCTTTCAAAGTGTATGATACCATGGAACCCCTCTATGGTGTTACAGCACCATAACATATGGATCACCATAAGCTATTCTATTTGACATTTTGACCAGGAAAAGCACACTAAACTGTGATAGCTATTTTCCAGGTGTGTTCTGTGGGGTGGGTTACATGGACCTGTTTATATGTTCACCCTTGTATTTGTGCAAAGCAAACATCTTGGTATGATAATGGGTTTTGAGAGGTGTGTCACTGCTGGTCCAGTGCAGAGCAGTCCACAAGGGGCTTGACACTGTCAGGCCCATCATCATTCTGGCTGATCGTAATATTGTGCCAGGAAATTAAGATGTGGTTCAATGTATTTCAATGGGTTTGCAACTTGTCCTCATAACTTTGTCATGTTTTAAATATTTTTCTTGGGATTTTCAACATGTTTTTTCGGGGGGGGGACATCGCCTTATGAACAAATGGAGTGAAATTATGCAAATCTGGCCTAAAAGGTGATTTTGTGATCATTGTGCGAAAACTTTGGGCAGGATTTGGAAATTTTCTCCACCCTTGCTCCTGACGTGAGGTCATAAGAAGGCTATGTTAACAGTGCAGGGTAAAAATACGTATAAAAAAAAATGTTATTGTACATTTAAATATTTCAACACACACTCATAAATGTTGGCATTTTGAAAATTTTGATCCCAAATCCCCAACATAGCCATTTTTTCACACCACCTTATAAACACGAGAGATGTCATTTTTCTAATCCTGGAAAAATGTGTTTTCACACTTGTGGCATGAAATTACATTTCAGCCACTATTTTATAAATGATACCTGTCATGCTCTCAGAAATAGTGGTAATAAAAAGACTAAGTTGAAATTTGAGGTCAAAATGTGAAAAGACAACTAAGTTATGAGGAAATGTTGAATGGTTCCAACATTTACTCCTAACTTTATTTTAACAGATATTGGGCCCCTAATGTTCTACATAGCCCTTGTGTTACCCCACCTCCTGAACGTGACAGGTGTCATTTTTTAAATCCCCTCCAAATCTTGTTTTCCCAGTCACACTGTGAAATCTTCTTTTGGATTGGATTCAAAGAATTCCATCTGTCTTGATCATAATATCATGTCAGTGTCATAAAAAACTGCTGGAAATTTGGGGTCAAATGTGGGAGCCAACTGAAAATTAGATGTTGCCTCTCAGATGGCCTAGCCTGGGTACTTACAGTCTAAAAATGTGTAAAAGCAGGACACCACTGAAAAGAGATACTGCATCACATCTGGTGTATCCTAAGTAAATATCTAGTAAGGTGAGGCTGTTCCCCATCTCCAGAGAGCTGCTAGGTGGGAACCCCGCAGGATGGTCCTGACCAGCCCAGGAGATGCAAGCTGGGGTGCTGCTGTAGGGCTCGAGTAGGCATAGAGTGAATAAGCATTTGCTATTGCCATAGCCTCCACTGCCCAAGTGAAAATGGCCACTGCAATGAGCAAAGTGCCTGAGGTTCATTGTGCCTGCTGCCTGAGAGTGGAGTGGACTCAGTCAGAAGGTTCAGTTCCCCAGGGAGCTTCTTGCTGGGGTGCTGCAGAAGAGTCCTGACCAGCCCAGGTGTGCAAGCACGGATGCTACTGGAGTCACCAGCTTGTCTTGGCCCACAGAAAAATATGCCGGAGACAACTATTGTGCCTCTGAACCTCTGGCTTTGTTGTGAATAGTTCATCATGACAATGCTTGAGGGGAGGTAGACAGGATTGGCCTACTGCCCAGTCTGCCCACTCATTCTGTGCTCCCATAAATGCTATGGCTTATGCATAGTTCTCTATCTAGAGGTGTCTTTCGGTTATCAGAGCCAATCTTTCCCTTCCTAGATTCATGCAGTCCATGGGACCATATGATTTTTGTGTGGGGCGCAAATAATGATGGTGTACCTATGATCTGGAAAGATGCTTGTTAGCATGAACTCCCCTTGGGAGTGGGCCTGGGTTCAAACAAAACTGGTGCGTGCTTCAGGTGCCTGAGGCACACCAGTGGAACCATTCCCCTCTAGGATAAGAAGGTGTATCCAGTGTAATAACCTATCTGGAGTATTGTGGCAGCTAAAAGGTTGTTTAGTACAGCACAATTTATCTTGTCAGAAAAAATATGCAGTCATTTATTGTGCAATACCAAACGCCCGTATAAAATTCCCTACTTAACTTGTGAGCCGCCAGGCTACAAGGTGACAATGGTATAGTAAAGCCCATGTGGAACATTACTGAACTGGGGTGTAACACATATTTTGCATGCCCTGATGACAGCTTATTATGGGGTATGCTTTGCCAAACCCAGTCATGCTATCCGGTAGGATGGTGTTTTAAGTCTGGGGGGTTCCTTTGCAAGCTGGCAGACATTTACCTCCAGATGGTTTCCCCATGAACCTGTTATCCAATTGAAACAACGTTATTGTACCATGCACAAGATGGTCGCTGGTCTTGCAAGACTGCCCACTGAGGGAATACCGAGGCCACATGGCTGCTATTCATTCTTTCTTTCTTTCTTTCTTTCTTTCTTTCTTTCTTTCTTTAGTTAAGGTATTGGAATTGCAACCTTTTGAGTCAGAGACATAGAAACATAGAAACATTGAAGATGAGAGCAGATAAGGACCGCAAGGCCCATCTGGTCTGCACATTTCTTTTTCTACTTTATGAATGTGCCATAAGCCTTTACTCTGTCAATGGCCTATCTATTCATACTCATCTGTATTGCTCCTTTATGCCTATCCCATGCCTGTTTGAAGCCCTGCACTGTATTCATATCCACCACTTCCTGAGGTAGGCAGTTCCTCACATTACCCCTTAATCGGCCTCCCTCTAATCTCATGCTGTGTCCTCTTGTCCTGCTATTTTTCTGATATTGAAACATGTTAGACGCTGTCACCTTGTTAATGCCCTTAAAGTGTTTGAATGTTTTGATCATATCACCTCTCTCCCTCCTTTGCTCTAGGGTATAAATACTGAGCTCCGTTAATCTGTTCTCATATATTTTCTGATGCAGTCCCTGCACCATTTTGGTTGCCCTTCTCTGGACTGCCTCCATTTTGTTAATGTCCTTGTGAAGGTGTGGCCTCCAGTACTGCACACGGTACTCCAGATGGGGCCTAATCAGTGTCTTGTAAAGAGGGATTATTACCTCCCTCTTATGACTTGAGATACCCCTACTAATACACCCCAACATCCCCCTAGCCTTACCTACTGCTTTAGTGGACTGCTTGGATGATTTAAGGTTATCTGTGATGATGATGCCCGAGTCTCTTTCTTCCCTTGTGATTGCCTTCAATTCCCCTCCCAACCTATAGGTGACTTCAGGGTTTCTCTTCCCTATGTGCAGGATCTTGCACTTCTTTGCATTAAATCCCAATTGCCACTCTTCTGATCATTTTACCAGTTTATCTAAATCTCTTCTCATTCTGCCCACCCCATCTGGATCATCTACTCTGTTGCAGATCTTAGTGTCATCTGCAACAGACAAACCTTACCCTCAAGTCCATCTGCAATGTCACTGATGAAGATGTTGAAGAGGACTGGCCCCAGGACTGCTCCCTGAGGTACCCCACTTGTGATTTGCATCTCTTATGACTGTATATCATTAACCACCAGTCTTTGTTTTCTGTCCATCAACCAGTTTGTCCGCAGTTGACCAACGTCTGACCCACCCCCTAGCCTACCCAGCTTATTAATCAATCTTCTAGATAGAGACATTCAAGTATCTGAAATGAATCAATAAGGATGGGGCATATGGGGTCTCTAAGCTAAGGAGGGGGAGGGACACCAGGGGGCACAGGCTAAGAATAGAGGGGGGAAGATTTAGGAGGGAAATGAGGAGACACTATTTCATAGAGAGTGTGGTAGCAAAATGGAATGCATCTACCAGAATGGGTGGTATCATGTAAATCTGTGAACAGCTTTAAAAGGGCATGGGAGAGGGAACAGGGGAGAGTGAGGGTGGGGGAAGTGGGGGTAGCATTGAGATGACAAAGGGGAGTGGGTGGGGCAGCTGCAAACTAGCGGTGCTAGCTGTACACTCAAGCAGACTTAGATAGACTGGGTCGTCTGTTTCTGCTGGCAGATTTGTATGTTCATACAGTATGTACTATGTGGAACAGTATCGACAGCTTTGTTGAAGTCAAGGTAAGTGACATCAACTGTTCCCCCTTGGTCCACCACTCTGGTTACCCAGTCAAAGAAATCTATGAGATTAGTTTGACAGGACCTTTCTGTTGTAAACCCATGCTGTCTTGGATCCTGTGTGCCTATGGATTCCAGGTGTTGCACTATCCTTTCCTTACGGAGTACCTCCATAATCTTGTGCACTACTGAGGTAAGACTGACTGATCTATAGTTCCCTGCCTCCTCCCTGCTCTCACTCTTGTGGCGCGGGATCACATGAGCCCTTCTCCAGTCTTCTGGGAGCTCTCCTGTGCTCAGACACTTACTAAACATTTCTGATAATGGCTCTGCTGGTCCAGCCTTAACTCCTTTAGTACCCTGGGATGTATGCCATCATGTCCCATTGCCTTGTCCACCCTGAGCTTATTGAGCTCTTGTAGAACCCTTTCTTTTATGAAGGGACTAGTGCACAACTCCCTTCCCCTAGAGTCCATGGTGCTGAGCTGTGGGTCCTGCCCTACCTTCTCCTCAGTAAATACTGAAGTATCTATTTATGATAGATGCTTTTCCTTGGTCCTCCTCCTCACACTCCCCCTTATCTCTTTTGATCTTAGCAATACCCCCTCCGGACTTTCTCATAGAAACATAGAACATAGACTTTGATGGCAGGTAAGGACCTCTTGGCCCACTCAGTCTTCCAATTTCCTACCTATTATGTAAGCTGAAGAGTCTAGTTAACCAACAGCCTACTTCCTCCTACCCCACTATTATTCTCTTATGTCTGTCCCACGATGTTTGAAATCCCACTGTTTTAGACCCCAACCTCCCAGGAAGGTGGTTCCATGCATCATTCCTCTCTTCATGAAAATATTTTCTTCCCATTTGCCCCTGAGCCCCCACCCCCCATCTTTAGATTGTACTCCCTGTGTTCTTGCACATCTTTTTCTGAAAGATGCTACCCTCCTGATTTTGTTGATTCCCTTGAGGTACTTGAAAGTTTCTATCATGTCTCGCCCTCTCCCTCCTTTCGTCAAGGCTATACATATTAAGCTCTCTCAGTCTCTCTTCATATGGTTTCTGATGCAGATCCAGCATGATTTTAATTGCCTCTTCTGGACTGCCTCCATCTTGTCTATGTCCTTGGGGAGATGGGGTCTCCAAAATGGCATGCAGTACTTCAGATGGGGTTTCACAAACTGTCTGTACAGAGGGATGACCACTTTCCTTTTTCTACTTGTGATGCCTCTCCCTATGCATCCAAGTATCCCCTACTGCCTTCTCACATTGCTTCAAGTTCAAGTTCTTTATTAAGAAAAATGTATAAAAACTATGTTTGTTATATTCAACATTTTTTACAAACTGACCAACAATTTACACCATATATAATTTAATGACAGACAGAAATCCAAACATTCTGCAATCAACTTTGAGTTCATAATTATATTTAAAATTTTCACACTGCTTGTCCACCTTTCGATCATCTGATATGACTATCCACAGGTTCCTTTTTGTTTTTTTTGTTGTTAGTACCTCCCCCACCATTATGTACTCTTCTCCTGGGTTTTTGTTTCCCAGGTGCATTTCTTTGCACTTCTTTGCATTGAATCTAAGTTGCCATATGTCTGACCATTCCTCTAACCTTGCCAAGTCCCTTCTCATCCTTTCCACCCCCCTTGTGTATTAACTCTGTTACAGAACTTAATGTCGTCTGCAAAGAGGCATACTTTTCCTTCCAGACCCTCTGCAATGTCACTTATAAAGACATTAAAGAGGACTTGACCCAGTACTCCAGTCGGAGTGAGTTCCATTTACTATTGCCTTCTGTGTCCCATTGTGCAACCAGTTTGCTATCCAGACTACCACCCTGGGATCCACTCCCAGGCTGGCTAACTTGATTATTAATCTTTTGTGCAGGACTGTGTTAAATGCTATGCTAAAATCTAGGTAGATGATATCCATAGCTCCTCCCTGGTCTATTACTTTGGTCACCCAGTCAAAGAAATCAATTAGATTCATCTGACATGATCTTCCTTCTATGAATCCAAGCTTCCTTGGGTCCTCTGCCCCACTGGCCTCTAGGTACTCAACAATTCTTTTTTCCAAAGTGATTCCATCATTTTCACTACCACTGAGGTCAAACTAACAGATCCATAGTTTCCTGCTTCTGCCTTGCTGACACTTTTGTGAAAGGGAATCACAGCCACACTCCTCCAGTCCTCAGGTACCACCCCATCCTCCCATGATTTGTTAAAAAGGGTGGTCAGTGGTGTCACTAGGTCCCCCCTTAGTTCTTTTAGGGTTCTGGGGTGAATCTCATCAGGCCCCATTACTTTGTCCACTTTGAGTTTTAGGAGTTCTTTTGGGACCCTTTCTTCTGTAAATGGACTGGTGTCAACCCCCCTGCCCAGAGTGCTTCTTTTGTTTGGTTTAGGTAACTCCTCTTCTCCTTCTTCTGTGAAAACTGAGAAAAAGTATTTATTCAGTATCTCCTTTCTCCTCCAGTATTTACTTTTCATTAATGTATCTAGAGAAAGTCTTGTCACCTTGTTTTACTGTTCATGCAAGTGTTTCCTCAGTTTGGGCCTTTGCCTGCCTTATTGCCTTCCCTGCTTCCTTTAGGGAAGTTCGGTATGCCTCCCTGTCTTCATCCCACTGTGTTCCCTTATATTTCCTGAAGGTCAGCCTTTTGGCTCTGACCTTTTCTGCTACTATTTTTGAGAACCAAAGTGGCTTCCTTCTTCTTTTGTACTTCCTTTTCTCTCTAATACAATGGGATGTTGCTTCAACTGTTGCATCCTTAATGCTTGCCCACTTTGCCTGTACGCCCTCACCTGTATTTGTTTGTGCCAGGGTTAGCTTAACTCTGTTGGCCATTTTACCAAAGTCAGCTCCTCTGAAATCCCATATTTTTGCCTTGGAATGTGATGATTTAGTTCTAGCGGCCAAAATGAACCATACCACGTGATGGTCACTGGCTCCCGGGTGACCTTCTACCTGGAGATCTGTGATCCTTTCCCCATTAGTCAGTACTAGATCTAGGATAACCCTGTCTCTTGTGGGTTGTTGTACCAATTGTCTGAGGCCCTCCCCCTGCAGGGAATCCACTATGTGTCTAGCTCTGGCAGATGTTCCTGCTGGTATTGACCAACCTGTATCTGGAATGTTGAAGTCTCCCATTATCAGAACCTCCCCTTTATCTGTCATGTTTTGTATATCTTCTAACAGTAATGTGTCTATGTCCCCCCCGGTCTAAAGGCCTGTAGACAACCCTAATTCATATGGCTCTCCCAATTCCTGTTTCCAGGGTGACCCACAGTTCTTCTGGCTCTTTATATGTATTCTGAATTTCTGTAGCTTTGATATTTCCATTGACATAAAGGACCACTCCCCCCCTTGTACCCCACTCTCTTCTGAACAGTACATAGCCGGGTACTGAAGTATCCCAAGTGTGGTTACTAGTGAACCATGCCTCTCTAATAGCTACGATGTCCAGTTTGGCCTCTGCCATTGTTGCCTGCAGGTCTGAGATCTTGTTTCCCAGACTGCTAGTATCTGTGTACATGATTTTCCATGGGCCAGATTTTGTTGTGTTAGTTGTTGGTCGAGGTCTGGAATTTCCCCTGTACATTGTATGGGGAGCCAGATATTTTTCCTTACCTGGTGATGCAAATGAACTACAAACATGCTGAACTCCTGTTTGATCACTAGTTGAGGGGGGGGGGGAATGGTGTTCTTCCCATTTGACATATTGGGTGCTGCACCCTTCTCCCCATTTGCTAATTTAAATATTCTGTAAAGAAGTCAAACTTCTGCCTCAATGCACTAACTCCCTCCTTAGTCAAATGCAGTCCATCAAATTTAAAGAATTTATGCTCCCAAAATTCTTGCCAGTTACCTACAAATTTGTCTCCTTTTTCCTGGCACCAGCCCTTGAGCCACATGTTTAGCTCCTCTATCTATCCTTCTCCGACCTTCTGTTCATCTGTCCCCCCTCTCCCAGACTGGCAGGATCTCAGAGAAGGAGATGCCAGATGAAATGGATGATGGTTTGTCACCCAGTCTGGTCAGGTATTCCTTGATTGACTGGCTGGCTAGATCATTAGTCCCTATTTGTACCAGGACATCAATGTTTTCTCCTGCTTCCTGTACAGTTTTAGCAATGCGGTCAGTGTTTCTCCATGCTGATGTACCTGGGATACATCTGACCATTACCCCTGGCTGGAGATAGGTATCAACTCCCCAAATCATGGAGTCTCCTATGATCAGAAGTGTTTTGGATTTCCTTTTTACTTTTTTTTTTCCTGTTTTGGGTAAGTTTTGTTGTGCTAGCTCTTGTGCTGCAGTGTCCTGCTCTGCAGTGTTCTCTACCCCTTTGTTTGATTTTGGAGACAGTGGCAGATACCTGTTTGTAGTTTTTATATGGTTTGTGGAGGTGATATGTTGGAGAATATCGAGTGATAGGGCACCCGATTTGCCCCTCCTAACTACCTGCCAACTTCCCGAACCAACTATCCTCTGCGGTCAAGGGGCTTCTGTTGGATATTGGTGAAATGGAAGGCTGTTCTTATAATATATTTCCTCCTGAATATGCAATTTGAGGCATGCAGTCTCTTCCCATGCTGCCTGAAACTGAGCCCTTAGTTCTCCAATGGTCCAGCATGTAGGACATTGTCCTTAATCCTGTATAACTGCCCTTTTGAAAAGTGTCCTGCAGTACCTGCAGTTAATAATATTCATTCCAGATAAGTTGCTGGGTTTATAACCTAGTCAGAGTAATTAGAAGGAGGAAAATGAAAGCAAAAGTTTAATTTTGTGTTTTGTTTGTTTTAGTATAACTTGTTATAACAAGTTAAATTACTTGTGCCCCTGTAAATGAGACTCATTTACAAAGGCTCCATGTCAGATAACATCACACTTAGCAGACTTACATATAAGGCAGAATACAGAAGTAACAAAATACAATAGTGGTACACAATAATTCATATAGAAAGTAGTAGCTAGGGTAATTAATATGGTTGCTCAAGTTAAGCAGGTGAGTGTAGAGACATCTTATATATGGCAGTAGCTAAGATTTTCATAGTAATACTCTTAGCAAAAGGAAAAAAAATAAACTAGCACTTGGGATACAGTGATAGTTCTGCCCAGACCATTTGTCTTTGCCTGGTGGGGGGAAATATAGGCTGCTGTGCTGGCAGGCAGATCAGGTGGGGCGGTATGTGCACTCACAGCTGCAGGACATGAGGAGGTGGTGCCGAGGGAGGTTTTTAAAAGGCCAATCCTTAGTTCAGAGGTGGTCACAGCAGGAAGTGAGTTAAACCAGGTCGGGATCTGTAGTGAAAAGACCTCTGGGCCTGAGAGGTTCTGACTCTGGCAACATGGAGGGAAGGCTTGGAGGAACTATGAGTGGTGAGTGTGGAGGGTGCAGGGAGGATGACTGTGGACAGTCCAGGAGGGGCTAGCCCTGTTACAATTTTCTTGGTGAATAGGCATGATTGATAGCAGTGCCTTTCATTAAAATTAAGTATATTTGTCAGGTTATACAGAGTACAGATGTGGGTGAGCCATTGAAGCCAGTGAGCAGCAGGCAGGCCTTGTTTAGGGATAACATGATTCTGTTGAGGGCGAAGCTGTCCATGGCCTCATAGATCAGGAGGCCATAATCAGCAAGGGATAGGACAAAAGAGGTTAGTGCCAACCTTAGGGCATCTGGAGAGAGACAATCCTCGTGGTGGTATAGCAGCCCAATTTGTATGTTGCCTGAGGAGCAGAGGGTATGTAGGCAGATGTGAAATGAGAAAGCAGGGCCAAAAGTAATTCCAAGATATTTAAACCTGGTTACTTGTTAAAGGGGGTGGTTCTTATTGGACCAGACTAGTAGTGGGGCATCTTTGTGTCTGCTCTGTTTGTGGGAAAAGAGCATGGTCTTCATTTTTTTAATGTTCAGCATGAGCCTGTGTTCAGAAAACCATTTTTCGACTTGGTCGAATGTGCTTTGGAGGGCAGTTTTTAGGGGGACGGGGTCCTGGCAGGTGGACTACAGGACTGCATCATCTGCGTAAAGAAAAACTTTTTCTGAGCTGCTAATTGAGGGGCATTTAGATAAAGAGTGAAGAGCACTGGTCCAAGTATAGATCCCTGGGGGACACCAGAGCAGACCGTCCAGTTACTGGATAGGGTACCGTTTACCACAACACATTGCGATCGAGATGAAAATTAGCTGGTAAACCAATTATGAGTGTCTTGTGAGAAGCCTATGTGTCTGAGGGTGGATAGGAGTAGAGGATGGCTGATGGTATCAAAAGCATTCAATAGGTCAATGAATACCACCCTGGCTAGTTGGCCCTTGTTGAGCGCAGTATGGAGATAGGTGGTGAATTGTAGTAGGGGAGTGGTGGTACTGTGTCCTCGGCAGAAGCCATGCTTCTCCACACAGGAAGATTGTGTGTCATGTGGTAGTCTGAGAGCTGATCAGCTACTATTTTTTGTAGGGCCTTGGAGGAGGGGAGGATGGAGATTGGCCTGTAGTTCCCTGGTAAGGTAAGAGGGAAACATGTAAGCCTGATGACTATATGGGTATTGGGATTCCGAGAAATAAATAAAGAAACAAGTAAATAAAAATATGAGACAGGGTCAGACTGTAACAGCAGTCATCACACAGAAAAATGCATGTGGATAGTGCACAGCCCAAACCGCTTTTTTCATGCCTTCTCCTGTGATGCATAAAGACTTAGTCATGCCCATTGCCCTTTGAACTGATTCTGTCTGTTCCCCTCTCTCTGTCTCTTCTGACTCCTGTATTATGGTAGTCAGCCATATGTTGCATGTGGCTCATGGTGGTAATTGCCTACTATGGAATCAGTGCTGCCTGAGGGTCCAGTTCCTCACGGAGCTAAGAGGTGAGAATGCTACATGAGGGTCTCGACCAAAACAAGGATGCAGGTTAGAGCACTACAAAGGGGTCCAGCTATGTGACTCCTTGTAGGAGCTGTCTGCCACAGAATGGACGCTACAGGAAACTATGAGATGGTGACACTGCATGAGGGCCCTGACCAGAACAGTAGTACAACCTAGGATGCTAAAGAAGGATCCAGCCTGAATTATGCTGATGAGTCATGCTCTTCGAGAGGTTTTGTTGTTTGTTAAAGCAGCAGTATTTGTTAGTAACCATACACATTTTTCAGTAGTAAGGTTTGTCTGGCAAAAATATCAAGATACACATATTTCTTTTCATTTTCTTTCATTCCTGAACCAAGATATGGGGTCTTGAACTTTTTAAAAGTTCCCATGCCACACCCATGCCACACCCATGCCACACCCACCATCAAAGAATTCAATAGTTTGTGCTGTTTACTATTAGAAATGTGGAAGAACCATCTTAATGCAACTACAGCACGGATCTAGCATGTACATCTAACAAGTAACACCAGGGGAAGAGATTTTTTAAAAATGGCGAATGGCGTCCATCTTTAATGATGTGAGTCATTAATTACAAAATCAGCTATAAAAAAGTCCTAACTCATCTGAGAAAACAAAAAATATGCTGAGCATGAATCTGATGTTGTAACAAATACAATTTTTCTAAAAAAATTATATGATGAATTTTTTCACCAACTAAGAAATGCTGCTGCTTTAACTCATTGCCTCCTCAGAAGCTCTCTGAAGTTGCAGCACTTGTGTCCTGTATAAGGTTAACAGCGAATCCTGGGCCTTTCTAAGCAAAATCAAGCCATAATCAGCATGCCACAACCAAATGCTAATAGCTCAAGAACCATAAGTGCTAGACACAAAGTATGAACGGTAAACTTGTTCAGCATAAAATTACCTTTCCAATGGTGGTATGCAAGTAATAATAATGAATTTAGTTCTTTTTCTATGCTGGTCAAAAAATCAAAAAGAAAATGTTTCCACTAAAAAATGCACCTTAAGCCTTTTTTTGTTGGGAAATATGTGACATATTAACACCAAATTAAGCATCCAGACACTAGATGTAGTTTTAATATTTTATTGTAAAAAAACCCCAGCTATTTCTGTAGTATAAAACATACTTTTTTAACCATTTTAGTTAAGGTGCTTTGGTAAGGTTTGAGGCACGAATCTGAACCATACACACCATGCTATAAACAAATGCATATGACTAATAACGTATACATGATACACACAAAATGTCAGCAGACAATCTGGTCATCACTAAATTACCTTTCCAACAGTGCTATGCAATCAATTATAATCAACCTGTTTTTTTTATACTAACTGAGATATCTGGAATTTCTGTTTTATTCAAAGTGACTAGGTGGTTTTTGATGGACAAAATGTCAACCACAATACACCATGCAATAAACAAATGCAGATTACTCCTAAAGTACACCTGATACACACAAAATGTCAGTGGGCAAGCTGTTCATCACTAAATTACCTTTCCAACAGTGCTATGCAGTCAATTGTAATAAAAACATTTTTTATACTTGCTGAAATGGCAAAAAAGTGCATTTTTTTCAAGCTGCTTAGGTGACTCTTGTCTGTTCATATAGACAAATGTCAGCCATACACACCATACCATAAACAAACTGTGCATGCCTCCTAAAGTGAGCAGTGTGAAAATATCCCACTGTGATTTTATGATCAAACAAAAAAACACACAAAACAGTCTGATTGTATAAAAGGACTACCTTCTGGCTAGGTATGTGATACATAATAAATCTGAACTCATGTCAAGTGAGCTCAGGGAACCATCACTTGTTGGCAACGCTATGCTTCACCACTGTTATATTCCCCAAGCTCACTCACCACTCATTCAGATAAATTCATATATGTGTATATATATATATATATATATATATATATATGTATATATATTATGTGTATTTGTCATGTATATACATATATATATGTATACATACACATACACACACACACACACACAGATATCTATATATTGAGTCTTTATCATTTTATCCAACCATACACACACAATTCACCATCAACATATCCAAAGACATTCAACAACACAGCAGCATCACAAATATCATGACGTGCACAGAGGCACAATCTCTCACACAACACGCACATGTAATAATGAGCAGTGTTGCACACTTTATGGGCATAACATCACAACACAGACAAACGTGCATCGTGGCACCCATGGTATTCAGCATGGAGGCCACAAGTCTTATCATATAGAATAGAGAATGTGAACAACAAAATTATTACAATCCTTACAATCACATTTTTCTAACTTTTTAGATGGTGCCCCATGATGGTCTGCACTAAGGAGATGTCTGCATTCTTACCTGGCATAGTTTCAACCTCTATTCTGCTGTCAGTCATTCTTCTGTAAATAAAATAGTTCCATCCTCTCCTCTGTTGTCTGTGGCATTCTTTTATAATAAAAATAAAAAAGGTTCAACCTCTTCCCTGTTGTCAGTGGTTCCCTGTGATAGAAAATAAAAAAAACAGTAGTCTGTTGAAATTTTCTTGCCTCAGTGATCCTCTGCAGTTCCCTCATTGTGCTTCTGTCATAGCACCACCCCAGACAGTTGTGGGGCTACCACCTCTGTGTGCATCTCATCACTCCATCCATGGAAGCCACTCTAACTGTAGGTGATACATTGTCTTGCATGTCATCGGAACATGGTCTATTTGGTGTCTTCAGTCCTTCTTTTGCGCCCCTCCAGGACTTTGCTTCAACCAAACAGGCAATATCACACACAATGGACTCTCAAACTTGCACACTCTGGTGTCTCAGAGTCACCACCCCTCCAGGAATTTGCTTCACCCAAACAGTAGATGTCATGAACAACGGACTCTTGAACTCGCACACTCTTCTCTCTCAAAGTGGGCCTCCCTTCAGGAATTTGATTCAACCAAACAGTCGATGTCATGCACAACAGACATCATGAAGGACTGCGTGAAACACAGAACAGCAGAACAGCCAATGTTGCGACTAAATGAAAATAAAAAATACTGAGCTGAAACCTCCACTCCACATAAATTATACTGAAAAAGATACTGGAGACAAAAAAAAGGCACAACGAAATAGTCACTTGCCACTTTTTATTTCTGAGGTTCCCCCATTCCTTTTGATCATTCCAGTTCTATACCTTGATAATATTTTGTTATAACAGTTCTCGTCTGCCAGCTGACACTTCAACCTCTGTGCCACTACACCACCATCTCATCATTGCGATTGTTCAGTCAAAACATTGCCCGTGGAGCCACCAAGTGACTGCTCTACTGTATATATGATGTAGTGGTTGGCCAGTGACACATATGTCCAATGTCAGGCTGAAATCTGCTATGCTCATCACACATAATAGCAGGTGACAGCACTTCCTAACTGACCAAGGGGAAACAAACAGCCTTAGATATAAAAGGTAACGGCAGACTCACAAAGTACTGCCTGGTTCAGCCCTCCATTAACTCTTTCAGTTGAGCCCCTTGGCCTGGTGAGTAAAAGGAGCCTGACACCAACTGTACCCTGCTGTGTGAAACCATGCTCATGATCCTTTCTCAATGCAACACTTCTACCATACCTTTATCTCACCACCATACCTTTCGCTCACCATTCGGGAACTCTCAAGTAATGTTTCCACCACTTGTTCTCCTACTTTCACTCACCAGACCTCTTTTAGCTCAGTATTTTGAAATTTCATTTGGCTCAGCCCATTCAATGACTGGCATGTCACTGCATTACCTCTCAAACACCAACAGGCCAAGCAGGAGTTCCACCACATAAGACAATCCGATTCACACCCATGACACTGCGATCTTTGACCTTTTCTTTGTCTCAATCCGCAAACGTTTCATTTCCCAAATCAGTAACAATACATATATTTACAACTTTTAGATAACATATGCTGCATTTCCACCACCCGACTGTTGCAGCGCCACCTACCTGCCACCAAAGCATTTCATCCACAGTTTCTTGCTTCTGCCATTGCACCATTCTTCACGTCAGCTGCTCCTCTCCTCTGCCATTTCTTTGTCCTGCTCTACTATGCATCTCCTGCCACCTTTGCACATCTTATCTCTCCAAGTCACACACTCTGGTCTCTCTAAAGTCTCTTGAAGTTGCCCCCTCCAGGAGGCTGATTCAACCAAACAGTCAAAGTCACACACTCTGGTCTCTCAAAGTCGCACACTCTGGTTTTTTGAAATCACACACCGTGGTCTCTCAAACTCACACACTCTGGTCTCCTGAACTCGCACACTCTGGTATGTCTGTTCCCTTGCCCTGCAGCCCCTCATCACGTATACTCAGAGAAGCTGCAGAGGAAGTACTGGGGGTAAGTCTTTTCTTGTGTTGCCAGTTTGAGCTTCTATCTGTACTGGCGATACTCAGGAAAACAATCAATGCAGAGGTGTACTTTGCATTTGCTGCATGTATATGAAGGTTCGGCAATGCATTTTCTTCTATGAACAATTTTTGCACCTCCCCTTCATCCCTTTAGTAGTGTAGTGTAGGGTAGTGTAGTCCATCACAAGTTGGATTCTGCATGATTACTGGAAGTGAGGCACTACGTTTTCTATGTGCATAGCCTTCCAACAGATTTTCTGAGAAAAGCATGCAGAAATTAAGTTGTCTGTGCTTGGTCACTCATCCATTCTTTGATTGCTGAACATGATTCGCAGTCACTTGGAACAGAGTAAAAGCATTTGCCAATGCCATGTCCCACAAAACCCAAAAAAGGTATATCCACACTTCTTTAATTTTCTGGCACATGTGTACTGCCCCCAAAGCTGGTCAGCAATATCCACACCGTTCATGTGCATGTTATACTGCTGCAGTATGTCTGGACATGCAATTGATACAATGGTGCTATCTCTTTGTCTCCTGGGCACAGATGTTGCTGGTGAGGTAGGGTCATGGTTTGTTGAGAGCAAGAAAATGGGATGGTTGTCTTTCCATGCTGTGGTGACAAGTGAACCATTATGTCATTCATAATAACCACAAGTTTTCTTCATTGATAATTTGTTAAGTTCTGAAGGCCATCCAATCCTGTTAGTCTGCATTGTTCCATATGAGTACAAGCTAATGTTCAGTAGTTCTTTTGCCAGGTGTACTGAAGTAAAGTAATTGTCAAAATTTGCATGGCGTCTTTTGCCATGCAGCTCCTTAGTCAGGTCTTTCACAACCCTCTCTACAAGGCCCACTTCCACAGTGCCAGCAACCTTTCCTGTGTACACTTGGAAGTCAGACACATAACTGTTATGAGGATCTGCAAGGACCCATACTTTTATTTCATACTGTTGCAGCTTGCATCTCATGTATTGCTTAAATGACAGTCATCCTCTAAAGCCCACCATTGTATCATCAACTGACACTTCTCGGTGTAGGTTGTACTCAGTCTTGCATGCCAAGATAACATGGTTGATAACTGGTTGCACGTAATGTAGCTTGTCGTGCTGTTCCGATCCTCTTGGTGGATTTAGCATGCTGTCACTGGTGTGCAGATACTGCATAATCTTCTCATAACACTCATGGGTCATTAACTTTGAAACTGGTAAATTTCCATGGAGCTGGTGCTTCCCCCAGTACATGTGGTAGTGTGGTGCCCTAATAACTGACATGTACAGTCGCATTCCAAGTAAAGCTTTTATGTCACACTGAGTTACTGAGTCCATCGGTGGTCAACTTTGTTTGCTTCTGCCTGCTTATGGGCACTGTACTAGTTTGTCTCCTTGGCAATCAGTTAATAAAGAATTGGTGGAAATGTCAGGTTCATGAAATCCATGGGAGACTTCTCCGCACTCATCAGTGGTGGGACCCATAGGCTTCTTGAAATCCTCAACATGCACCAGTGCTAAGCAACTTGTCCATCCATCGTTGTGAACCACATCCAGATGTATCTAAGATTTCACAGGTTGTTCTGCATCAACTTCATATTGTTCATCATCACCAGCTTCAATTTGGGTACTCACACGCTGCAGTGTAACCAAAGGAAGATCATCTTCACTGTCTGTGTCATTGCTCTGCTGACATATCTAGGCCAGTGGCACATCATCCTCTTTGCTCTCTGTGGAAAGCCTCTTCCACTGCAGTGTGGCCAGGGGCAGATCATCATCATCACAGAAATCACTGTCACTGTCCAGTGTAATCAAAGGCATCATATGCACCAAGTCCACCTCGATGTGGGAGACGGAGTCATCAAAACCTTGAAGTTTTTCCTCCTCATTGTTACTGGCACTATCAAACAGGTCTAGCAGTCATTTTGTAGATGTTCACCATATTTTTGGTGTTGATCTTTGAGTTCGGTCTCTCTCATTATGTTGTCTCTCTCAGGACTCATGTTGGTCTCTCGATCTTGGGGTAGTCTCCCAACCTTGAGGTAGTCTCTCTCAGGGAGATCTCTCTCGGGGAGGTCTCTCGATCTCGGGTTAGTCTCTCTTGGGTTAGTCTCTCAATCTTGGGGTAGTCTCTCTCCAGTTAGTCTCTCGATCTTGTGGTAGTCTCTCTCAGGTTAGTCTCTCAATCTAGTGGTAGTCTCTCTTGGGTTAGTCTCTTGATCATGGGCTAGTGTCTCTTAGGTTGGTCTCTTGATCTCGGGGTAGTATCTGTTGGGTTAGTCTCTCTCCCTTGGGGTGGTCTCAGTCTTGGGGTAGTCTCTCTTGGGGCAGTCTCTCTCTCGGGGTGGTCTCTCAATCTTGGGTTAGTCTCTCTGTTTTGGGGAGGTCTTTCGATCTCGGGGTGGTCTCTTGATCATCTGTAATAAAAAAAACATATATTTGCATAGTGGACACGACTCATCTAGGCCACCACCTTCAAAACCTAAACAAGCAGTATAACCTGTATGCACACACATCACCATGACATATGCCTAAGCCTGCCACATATCACAAATTTACAGAAAAAACCCACACCTTAAGCTGGCACCATCACAAAAATTATTATTTTTTTTTCATTTACATCGGTACTCAGTCCATCCTCCGAAGTCATAGAAAGTGAAGCCCTTTTGTTTAAGTGCATAGACTACATCCATAGCTATAACAGTCTTTCTCTTGCCGTGCTCAGTGTAGGTGACTGACCGTTTCCTGGATCACATTTTCCAGGAACACCTTCAGCACACTGCGAGTCTCTTCTTAGATCAGCCTCAAAATACACTTTATCCCACCATGACAAGCCAGACAATGTTCAGTGGTACCTCCCCCCAACCCCCAATACTTGGCAACAACATCAAATTGCATTCTCTTTATGTCACATCACTTTTATGAACAACCAGCCACAGGTTGGAGACCACGAGACTCCAGGGAATCCATTTTGTGTAATGGTGCCTGATGTTTGAAGGTGGGATGGAGGACCCTGACAGCATGGTAACCATTTTGTGTGCTGGCGTCAGGTCTCGGAGGGGGTTCACCCAGACAGCAGGTGCCACTGTTTGTTGGATGGTGCTGGGACTTGCATCACCAGGCACCATCCCACAAACAGTATTGTCTGTGGTCCGGGGACTCCTCACCACCCTCCAAGACTCATCACCACCTCACAACATGGAGTGCCTTTCGTCAGTGACTTGCCCTCTCCCCACCATCAAACACATGACACCATCCTACAAAATGGATCCCCTGGTGTCCAGCGGTCTCCGTACCCTACGGTATCCACCAAAAAACCCCCAGACAGCATTCCCCATGGTGTTCAGTGGTACACCATGTCACAAACCCACTCAACAGGTCAGGCCCTCTGTTTCCACAGTGCCAACCACTGAGTGCAGTATTGTGAACAGCTAACAGAACAGGGTAACCCTCCTGTCTGCTTGTGGGTCTGAATCACCTTTGGTCTCAAGTTCTGGGGGGCTTCAAACTGTGAACCTTATGCTAGCGTACCCAAATGTACAGGCTCAGATAATTCTGCTCTTCAGGGAATGCCAGATATCTTTCACCTAAGGGCACCTAACCAGGTATCCAAAATGAACCCTTAAAACTCTATGAAAGACCTTAGGTATTTCTTACCTATTTCCAGTTCAGTAACTCCATTAAGCTTATGAACAGTCGTCAACTTTAACCATCTATATTTCACATGCAAAAGAAAGAATTTCGAAGGCACACCAGGCAGTCTGTTTAAAATAAGTGGTTTACTTAAAAATGGATAAAAATATGTAAAATGTAAACACAGAACACTATATCACAACACATACAATCACTTAAAAGAAGATAAGGAAAAGTACAAACATAAACTCCTACCACAGTACAATTAGACTTTTCTATCTAATGCATACCTTCTTACAGTGCTTAGAGTTAGATGTTGTTTCTAGGATCCCACAAAGAAATGTGATTAAAGATCAGACACAGAATAATTTAAACTGCCTCTCAAACACACCTCTTCCATATGTCACCTAGCTCCTTCTTCTTAAATATAAAAAAATAATACACACAGGATGTCCTCTCAGGAGGTATATTAAATAAGGTGACATCAGCAAAAACTCATTTCCCAATATGACTCCTTGATCTTGAGTAGTTTCCTGCTTCCCCAAATATCAAAGGATATTTTAGTCTCCCAGCTTCAAAAGCAGGTGGCCATAAAATGCAATGCCTCTAAAACATCATAAAAAGTTTATGATCCCTATATCCTGGCAGCTGGTCAGTGCCAATTAAGTCAGATAAACAGGAGATGCTTAATTATGTCTCTCTAGTCTTTAATTACCTCCTGGTTTCAGGTTAACATCCTGTAGCTGAAACTTTGGAGGGGGGGGGTCATCCCAGGAGCATCACACACCATATTTTTATATTACAAAATCATAGAGCAATCATAACCAGCTGGCCAAGCATCACAATCCCCCAACCCCCAATACTCGGGAACAACAGCAAATTGTATTCTCTTTATATCACATCACTTTTGTGAACAACCAGCTGCAGGTCAGAGACTCCGAGACTCCAGGGAATCCATTTTGTGTAATGGTGCCTGATGTTTGAAGGTGGAATGGAGGAGCTTGACAGCATGGCAACCATTTTGTGTGCTGGTGTCAGGTCTCAGAGAGAGGGGGGGTCACCCAGACAGCAGGTACCGCTGTTTGTTGGACAGTGCCAGGACTTGCATCATTGGGCATCATCCCACAAATAGCATTACCTGTTATCTGGGGGCTCCCCACCACCTTTCAAGACTCACCACCACCACACAACATGGAGTGCCTTTCATCAGGGACCTACCCCCGCCACCATCAAATACATGACACCATTATTGACTTCGGTGTCATGCTCCCCCCAGACAACCACTGCCATGAAATGAATGCTAAAAAATGGATTCCCCAGTGTTCACCCTGCAGACAACCATGAACATCACACAAGCCCTCTAATACCCAGCAACAAACAGGGCGGGGGGCTAGGGCGGGGAAACTCTGGACAGCAGGAATCCTTGTTGTATAATGGTACCAGGTGTTTGAAGGCTAGGGGAGGCTTTCCCTGTTGTCTGGTGGCCCACCACCACCCTCCTCAGAGACCCAGCACCAATGGATTCCCTTGTGTACAGAGGTTTTTACACCACCACCTGACACACAGCACCATGTCCTCAGCATTTCCTTGACCCCCATGCTACACCACAAACAGCATTCCCCCATGCCCCCACCCTCCGTGGCCCCTCCACATCCTTCACAAGCATGGAAATACCCCCTACCCCAGAACCAAACATTAAAGAAAAAATTCTCAGAGTGCCAAGTAATGGTCCTTGGCCACCTCCCTTCTTCTCATAGGAAGCTAGAGCATAGCATTACCTGGCTGATGGGCACAAGGGAATGCAGTACTCCATGGCCCCCCATCACATCCTTCAAAAGCATGGAAACACCCCCCAACCCCGAAGCCCCTCCTCCCACCATATCCCACTACACTAGACAGAAAACAAAATTTCAAGAAAAAATTCAGAGTCCCAAATAATGGTCCTTAGCCACCTCCTTCTTCTCTATAGGCAGATAGGGCAAGTATTACACCTAGCTGATGGGTGTACTAGAGTCATAATTTCCATACACTAAGGCGTCACGGCATTATGCAAAACCGGACCTGTGCATGCTCCAGTGTTGGACCCCCAGGTTAGAATTCTTGGTGGGGGGTCTGAGGATACAGCTCCTATAACAGGGGTGTGGGCAGAAGCCCCACCACAGAAAAATATTTCAGTGAATCACAGTAACGTGATTATGTTCCATGACATTCTGCCTTTTGCAGTATTGGCCCCGTGCCACCGATGGGTACAAGGGAATGAAGTACTTCTGGCATGATGTCCTCCTGGTGTGGAAACAGGAAAAAGTAAAGTGCCATGATCATGGCATGGTCCGCTATGAACAACAAACAAAAAGGCAAAGACAGGTGCAATGAGAAGTCGAGGGTACAAACCCAACAGGAGCCCACACGCACACATGCCTAGCCACGATCCACCATTCAAGCACCCTACAAACAAAAAGCTATATCCGATTGATGGATGCCAGAAATAGAAACTGACAAGAAAATGAAACACAAATATCCAACCACAGAGTGCTGTTGTGCCAATTTCAGTGTTTTTGTGGTCTTTCTGTATGAAGTTGAAAACCGGAAGTCAATCAATCAATCAAAATCTTTATTTATCCAGGCAGGCACTATTGAGCAAGGTTCATTTGCAAGGTGGACCTGGTCATGAATACATCAAAATACAGTATAGAAGCAGGTATACAAAAAACAATAATATACAAGGAAGAAAACATATATACAGTGTATACAGTACAGTACAAGGCTGAAATAAATAAAAAAAACATTATTTTGCAAATGAAGAAATCAGCAGATGTACAATCAACCATAGGCATACCGGGGTTATAAGAAGAGATCTTTTAAGTGAGGCAGCCAGCAACTACACATATAGGGGAACGAGCCATGTATGGGGTGGCAGGTTAGAGAGGTAAAGCAGAGGAGGGATATATTACTGATGACTGGGGGAAAAATTTGGCTAAAACCACAGAAAGTGACAATGTCTGTCATGTACTTGTTTATTATGATAATGAAGGAGGAGGGACAGATAATTGGGACACTACTATGGATGGGGTGGAACTTTAGCAAGGCTGGAGTGGACAGGGAAGGGTGAGTGCAGCATGAAGAGTTAATAGGGAAAGAGTGAGAGCCAGGGGTAGAAACATGGTGAGCGTCAGGATGGAAAGGGGGAGTTGTGGAATTAGTGGACTAGCGGTGAGGCAAATATTTGCAAGGTGCTTTCATGTAGTGATCGTAGAGTGCCTTGAAGATATTCAGGCTAACAGGGCAGCTCAGCTTCAAGATCCTTTGTAAACCATTCCACAATGTGGATAAAGAAAAGCTTTGAGCAGCTTTGCCGAAATTAGTTTTGACCCTTGGAACTCGGACAGCAATTAGGGAATAGCTCCTTAGAGCATAGGTGCCTAACACACTCCAGAGAATACAATCTGAGACATATGAGGGGATCTTGTTGGTCACCACTCTGAAGGCCCATAGGAAGGCATTTCTATTCCTTCTATTTTGAAGAGAAGTCCAGCCTAACAATGAGTACAGGGAGCAGTAGTGTGTGGAAAGTGGAAGGCTAGTAATGAACCTGATAGCTCTGTGGTAGAGGGTGTCCAACTTAGCCAGTGCAGAGGCAGTGCAGTGGCTGTACAGTAGGTCCATGTAATCTATTAAAGATAGCAAGGTAGCTTAAACCAGTTGAATCTTGGCCTCCTTTGTGAGCAGGTGGTTAATTCTGTAGAATAGTCCTAATATTTGCCTTAGTTTCTTCTGTAGTTCTTCGAGATGGTCAGTGAAGGAAAGTTTAAGATCGAGCCACTTCTAGATATTTGAATTTAGCCACATACTTTGTGTTTCTCCAAGAATAGTGGTAATTTAGGAATAGTCCCCCCAGCAGGAATTGCCACATGCAAGGAAGGGAAGGGGAGAAGAGCATGGCTTTTGTCTTTTCGTGATTATCGCAAACTTCTTTTGTTTATGAGCTGATATTGTGCGTTAAATTAGGCTTGGAGGTCTTTATAGGATAAGTTTCAAAAGGGACTACCCAAGTACAGTACAGTGTCACCATGAAGTGTGGATGTTGGCTTTTTTGATGGGGACATTGATGTTGTTAATATAGACTGCAAAGAGGAGGGGACCAAGGATAGAGCCCTGGGGCACACGCCTCAGCATAGGTTTTAATGGAGAAAGATCACCTACAGCTTTAATCTGCTGTTTCCATTCTTCGAGGTAGTCTGCAAACCAGCACATAGATTTATGGTCCAGGACTAAGGTGCTTAGGGAGGAAAGAAGCAGGCTGTGATCAACTGTGTCGAATGCCTTACTAAGATCCAAGAAAACGGCACAGAAATGCTTCTGTTGTCAAGGTCTAGGAGCCAATCATTGGTCAGTCTTTAGCTTAGGCTGTTATGGTGCTGTGCTTGCTCTGAATCCAGACTGAACTGGGTTTACAGGTTTAGATTCTAAGTAAACCCCAGCTGGCCACACACTATTTTTTCTAGTAATTAGACAGGATGGGGAGGAGGGAGATCGGTCTGTAATTATTTAGATAGCAGGGGTCATCGCTTTTGGCTAGACGGATGACATGGGCTGTTTTTGATTGAGGGGGAGGCCACCCTGGGAGAGTGACATGTTGAATAGGTGGGTGATTGGCACACAAGCACATGGTAGGTACATTTCAGAAAGTATGGCTCTATGAGTCAGGAGCCTGCTCCCTTCCTGGTGTCCAGTTGCAGCAGTAGGTCTTCCACCTCTTTTAGAGAGACAGGCAGGAGGGAGAAGACCTCCTCGGTAGAGGAGGTGTCATGGGTTGGTGGGCCCTGAGCTGTGTGGAGGTCATTGGCAGGGGAAGTATCAAATGCTAGCCCTACCATTGCAAAATGATTATTGAGGTCTTCCAATATCTCCAATCGGTTACAGATAACGCTGCCACCGGACTTAATTTTTGCTGGAATGGAATTACCAGACATGTCCAGACATGTCTTTTAATGTTTTCCAGAGCTTTGAAGGATTTCTTGAGGCAGAGGCTAGCTCCGAACAACAGTAGGCGGCCTTGGCTGCTCTGACCAACTTAGTGCACTTGTTACGTGCTCTCTTAAAAAGACACCAATCTGAATCATTCTTGCTTCTTTGGGCTTTTTTTCCATAAAGTATCCCTTTCTAACAGGGAAGCTTTGAGCTCAGGTGAGAGCCAACAGTAGGTGCTGCTCCTGACCCGCACCTTAACCAAGGGTGCATGCTTATTTAAAGCCTCACTTAAAAATCGTAAAAAATAGTATATGCCCTGTTAACCATTTTGGCTAGGAAGAATTCCTGCCATCGCGGTGAATGTTTCAAGTCGTGGAGTATGCAAACAAATTGAAGTTGCATTTGCACCTCTTGATAGAGACTTTACCTGAAACTGTGGGTTGTGCACAGATCTAATGGTGGTGATTATACAATGATCACTAATGTCTGAGAAAAATGTTCAACATGAGAGAACAGGTGTGACTTGCTAAGCAAAATTACATCTAAGAGGAGCTGTTATTAAGGTACTTTTTATTTGGGCGATAGGCTCCCGCAGAGTTAACACCAGTCCTAGAGTGTCACAAAAGAATTTCAAGGGAGCTAGTACTTGATAGCCAATCATAGTTCAGGGTCACTAAGAATACTGGTTGTCAAGGAAATGAGCCCCCAGTATGGAACTAAGGTGAGACAGAAGATGTGGCCCAGCAGAAGGGGGCCTGTAGCAGAATATTACACAGAGTACTGGAAGGAGAAAGTTCAATCTTAGGGTCAAGCACTTGAATTCTTTGGGGAGGATGATGCACCTAGCATGTGGCTGAGTATTAGTCCCTTACATAAATTGCCACCACCTTCTCTTGATTGCCTATCCGCTTGGAAGAGTAAATAATTTGGGATATTGATTTCATTGTCTGGGGTGGCTGGCTAAGCCAGGTCTCAGTGATTACTGGACATCAGGTAGGGTGCTTAGCTCACCCAAGCCTGGATAAAGAATTGATCTTTTTCAGCAAACTACAGGCATTAAGATGCATAAAGACATTCCTTTGATACCTGCCAGATCTGATGGAGAAGCAAGGGTGTCTAATGGTTCTGGGTTGATTTTGACATTGCCTGAGCACAATAGTAAAGAAGAGTATACTTTTAAGGCAGTGAACTGTAATTTGTAAACACTATTTTTGGGTGATAGGGGGGCGGTGTTGATGGGCAGGCCTGTACCCACTCCTGATGTTATACTGGCCTAGTGTTGCAGCCACTCAGTGTCCTGGCAGGAATTTGCCATGAGTAGGAAGTCTCGAGTCTGGATGGGGGATTAATCTGCAGAGGCAGCTCAGGAGAGGTCCCACTCCACAGCAGAGACAGCTGAGAAGCCCAATAGTCCAGAATGGCTACCTGAAAGGAGCTGTTGGACGCAGAACAGGGAGAAGCACAAGGGTCATTCCACTTTAGGGAGGGATGAGGATTCTGAAGAAGTGAGCCGAGTGCTAGTAAAGCTAGCGACACACCGAGGAACCAGCTGTAACTTCCCATGGTAGATCTAAATGCCACAACAGCTGGCAGTAAAAGTCACTAGAAGCCTAGAAAAATCAGTGATCAGGTGTCATAAGTTCAAAATCTTTTCTTGGCATGAGAGGCGGTTTTGCACTGAACGATTGCTCGGCTGAGCAACTCTTTCCAGCTGAGCCAGTGAGGTGGTTCAAGGCTGCAATCCAGTGTGGCAAGATTGGTCTGTAGCTCTCATTTCTGTTTCTGCCCTGCTCCACCAGTACAGAAGTGGGAGTGGGGACAGGCGTTCAAGTCTTGCAGCCTTAGTGGATGAGCACGGTTCAGCCAGAGGAACAGGCAGAAAAACCCTTGGGATGGTCCTCATAAAGAGAGGTATCCCAGGTCCACTAGAGCAGAAGAGGAAGTAGAAAATATAGAAAATATAATGTGTTTCCTCTTTAACAGAAAAGACAGATGTTGTAGCCCTCTAGTGGCTATGTAGCATAATTTGCAAATGAGAAAGTAGACACTAAAAAAAAAGGTAGGATGTAGGGCTTCTCACTGAAGGCGTCTCACAGAAAGACTCCAAAAACACTGAAATTTACACAAAAGCACAATAACAGTTTTAAAATATGAATACTTAAAAGGGTATGGTGTTTTTCTGGTGAAAGTATCAGGCAGCTCAGCAACTGGCACAAGCACATAAAGCCCAGAGGCAGCAGCACTCCGGTTCAACCAGCAAGCAGCAGCAAAGTGAGGACACTGAGTTAAAAATGCGCTTTACATTAGATTTTCCAATGGGACCCCTACACTTACCAGCCAATGAAAAGAGGCTTACAGTGTGGGGTATGATCCAAAGAAGTTTAGTAAGCACTATTTTCATTGGATGGCAAGTAATGGCGCAAAAAGTTAGTGACGACTCCAGACATAGCACGGGCACACCAGGACATTGCTGCTCACATCTGGAGTCATTCTCGGATACAGAAGCACAGTGAAGCCTGCCGAATACAGACATTTCTCTGAGACAATGCATTAATAATAGTAGAGGCATGCTGGAAAGAGATGATAATAGCAGCCCTAAGGTCAATCACGTGCTATTGTTGACATGTGCTAATTACGAAAGAGGGAAGATGAGATTAGGTATAAAAATAATTAGTACATTACCTTAACGTTTAGGAGCAATCAGTGATTGTGACAAACCTCTACAGATGCACAAAGTAAACTGGATACTGATATCCTAACTGGGGGCTTGGCCTCTGGCAGTCCAAAAAATTTACGATCGTACATCCACCAATAGGATGGACGGAGGACTGCCTATTTGTGAGGAATGTCTGAGCACTAGAAAGGCTGCAGGAGATAATGGGATATTGAATCAACTCTGGTCTATCCTGGATAAATATATAGAAAAAATGTGTACATGCAAGACCCTGTGCAGCTGCAATGCAAGCAGAAAACATTCAGTGTTGACAAAGTAAGCAAAAAAGACACAATAGAATATGAATGGAACAGATTTTACTACATGCCCAGCTGCAGACTCATGCTTTCAGCCCCTGGAAGTGTGGAAAATCTGTTACTCCCTGGAGTATCTAATTGTGCTTTTAAAATGGACTACTTTTTAACAAAGTATTTACTTATCCAACAAAAAACAAGTTTATCTGCATACATGGGGCCAGATATTCAAAACTTTACCCCGAGGCTAAATTAGCACTGCCTGGCAGACAAACTTAGCACAGACAGAAAATTCAAAAGGAATGGCCCGGGGCAGCAGCTTCTGAATGTAGCATACATGTGAAACCAAGCAAACTGGACTGGGAGTGCAGGGCAAACTTAGCCCTGGAATAAGACAGCTCTGAAAATAGCAAACAGGAAGAGCAAACCACAACAGCAACACAGTGCACAGCGACATGAAGGTAGGTAGAGGTGAATTATGTGGCCAATTTGTGTGCCAGCAAATGAATAGACCCAGTACAGCTGCAGGCAGCAGCACATGTGAAAGTACAGTGTGCAAAACTGTATAATATTCCCCAAACCGTTAGCGTGGTGCTAACACGTTTGCACGGGTTTAGCATGGAGCTAAGCCATTTGCCTGGTGCAAACACATTTGCCCGGTGCTGCACTTTGCCATATTCAAAAGTGACATGCAAATGAGACTACTTGGGTAGTCTCTGGGCAAACATTCAGATTAGCATCTCATTATGCTCTGATTGCATGCAGTTTGCCCAGTGTTACTGCATGGTCCCACAGCTCCACCTGTAGGTCAGTCTGGAAGTACAGAGGCTGGCCGGGTCCACCCGCAGCTCCACCTGTATGTCAGTCTGGCAGTGCAGGATGATAGCTGCAGGCTACATGTATACTGTACAGCATTGCATATTGTAGCCCAGGGGACAACACAGCATATGCACAGGTGGTGGTGCTGCTGAATGCAACTGTCACACAGTAGGCCATGCTACAGTGCACAACAGATACTACAGTAGCAAGCGGGCCAGTAGAGTGAGAGACACAGCAATGTCTATGATGTGTAGGGCAGTGATGCTCACTGCACTGTACACAGTGACAGGCCAAACTTGTAGGTGTTTACTGACAGTGGACATTACTGTTACGCTGTTGTGTGACCCACAGATGCTTCACTTCTGGCATGGGATGCTCTCAGTGACATATACATGACTGGCTGTGTGTGCTGTGGTGTTTGTACAGCTGTGCAGTATGTGGCTGGGGGGCACATATGATCAGACAGGCACACTGGTGTTGGGGTTTTCCGAATACTGGCCCATGTACACTGCGTGATGCATCCCAGCCTTGTGGCCGCACCTGGTCTGTGGTGCAGCCTGGCCACCCATATATGAATATAGCATTTTGCCTGTATTCATGTACATGCCTCCTCAGTTTTGCCCCTTGCATACATTATGATTTTGCCCAGTGCTAATGCAGTCTGCGTGCGCTATTTGGCCTTTGGAATATAGGAACTCCAAGCTAATCCTGCTCTAAACCTGTGCAAACGGTTTGCGTCCAGCACAAAGTTTTGAACATCTGGCCCTAAATGTGTAGTTTGATCACAATTCATGATAAAATAGTCCTTCCACCAGAAAAAAATGACAACAGGATGAACACCCTTCTCCCTGCCCAACTGTTGGCAAGCTCCAGAATAAACTGCACTGAGAAAGTGGAATTGCATTGAAGTGCATTGAGTGGAAGTAGACCCCAGAGCTGCTGTCAGCAGTCAGAATTGTGGACCACAATTCAAGGCAGTTGGAATTAGTTGCAGTTGCCTTGAATTGCAGCCATAATTCTGGGGAGTCATATTTATCAAAAGTTGATGACTCAAACTCCTGCTGGCTTGCTTGCCTGACATTGTCTTGCACCCCCCCAGTCATCTCGGAGACTCCACAGCAGCACAATTTGCTTTTTTTTTTAATACATTTTTTACATTGTTGCATCTCGCTGTTTCAAACTTTGGTGGAGAAACTCAACCACCAACCAAATGTGTCCCTGGCTCCTCAGCTTGAAAACTCATCCAATGAATAGCAGAGGGAGAAGGAGCCAGGATTGTGCTCCCTGAGGCTGCGCCATGAGGAATTCATCCAACACACTCCATTCATTCATGTGGGAAGTAGGAGAAGAATAAATTTCTGGCATCGAGGAGGAGTGAGAGCTGAGAGTGAGACACAGATGATTTTCAACAGTGTCGAAATTTGGATGGTGAGTCAGACGTTGATTGGTCTGTCAGGGGTGCTGGTGGGAGGGAGGGGGAAAGATTCAGTAGCTAACCCTGCCCCCCGGGAGCAAAACACCAAACCACTGGAGGACCATTAGCCAGGTGTTTCTTGAGCTCAACCAGGGGCTGTTGGCATTAGAGGAGGGGCTGGGGTTATGATGGGATGGGAGGGCAGAGGCCTTGTCTGATGAAAAGGATCATAACTCTGCCCCTCCCACCCCACCGCCCGGGTGAATGTGAACTGATGAGGAATTGGGCAGGGTTTCAAATAAACATATGAACCACCAAATTGCCTTTACCAGTACTCATATAAATATGTGCCAGAAATAATCTAGGTTTCAAAGCTCTAGAAACCAAACTTTCATGAGAGACCCACAGCCCCCTCCTCTTTGGCCTTCCACTCTTCATGTGTGCTGCTGGGGGTGAGAGTCTCCTGGTACAGTCCATCTGCCAGACTTAAAGTTGTGTGTTTCTGGGTAAAGGAATGGGGAGAGATGGCACAGTTCCCTGTGTGTAGGGAGGTGAGGTTGCTAAGTGCATGACAGACTGAAATAACATTGAAAAAAACACAAAAGAGAAAAAGGAATGTACTGCACAAGAAACCTTGCTGTTGGGGTTGCATTATGAGGGGGGGCTGCCCCAATTCTATTTTTCAATGAGTTATGTCATTGTTCTTGATCAGTAATGACTTCTTAACAATCTTAAGCCCTCCTGCTCTCCTATTTTTGGCTAGAGTCTCCCAGGTGCAGTGAGTGAGGGTGAAGTTGTGAAGAAGCGACAGACCAAATTTGCAAATGTGCGGGGGAAGAAAATTACTAAAGACTATTAATGGTGAATCTAGAAAGAAAATGAAATAATATGGCAAAGATTGCTGCTGGAGTTTTTCTGCAGAGAAAGAACTTTACTTGGCTACCCAGAAATGCTGCTTAATACTGCCGAGATTGGGGGAGAGAAAAAAAAAGGTGAGAGAGGAGGATTGGGGGGGAGATGGAGAGAGAGAGGAGAGGAGAGGAGAGGAGAGAGAGAAAGAGAGAGAGAGAGACAGAGAGACAGACGCAGCAAGAATACCATTTCACTCAAGTCAAGTGTCAGCTATGTGCTCTGCTAATTGATTTTTAAAAGGGGTGGGAGATATTGCTGTTTTGTGTTTTTTATGTTTCTGGATGCTTATTCTGACATAAACAAAAGGCATGCAGAGCTGCAAATAGAAAGCTGTTTCCTTAAGCCACTGTGCACAAGGAGCAAAAATAGAAAAGCTCCTGTCACTATTTTCCTTGTGAGTATGTTACACTGCATTAGGTTTATGGTACACAAGTTGGTAAAGGTGATTTCTCTGATGCAGACCGATAACTTAAAATATTCTGTGTGACCGAGTTATAAACTTAACCATGACATAACGTCAGCTGTCATTACAAACAAACCAATTAATGTGCTGCTGCAAAGTGCAAACAGTGGGAAAAATGCTGGACATTAAAAAGGGAATAAGGAAGTTGGGGGCAAGGGAAGAAGCCAGAAGAGGAAGGAAGGAAACATATTCAATTCAGTGCTTTAGAGTAACTGGTAATTGCTATTTTTCTTTTAAACTTAGATTGTGGGCTTTAGTGACACTATACTTTCTTTGTTGTCTTTACTTATAATTGCTTTTGGGCTTTTGGAGAATTTAAAACATAGTGGTGGTGTAATTCTGTGCTGTCTTTAATTACTGCAAATTTTATCTTGGAATGCATCTGACTGTCCTGTAGTTGGGTGAAGGGTGAATTGTCTGGCCTCTGACCTCAGCTAACTGAGGGTAACAAGAAGGTGGAGCTTAGTCAGAGTTAAAGTAGCAAGCAGATTTTTATTTTCTCAGAAGAAGCCAGTAGGGGAAGGAAGGAAACATATTCAATTCAGTGCTTTAGAGTAACTGGTAATTGCTATTTTTCTTTTAAACTTAGATTGTGGGCTTTTAGTGACACTATACTTTCTTTGTTGTCTTTACTTATAATTGTTTTTGGGCTTTTGAGAATTTAAAACATAGTGGTGGTGTAATTCTGTGCTGTCTTTAATTGCTGCAAATTTCGCCCCCCATGCCCTGTTAAATCTGATTGACAGGAGCTAAACACAGGGTATAGTAAGGGTGAAGTAGGAGGGGTATAAGGAGGAAGAAGCCCACCCTCAACACGACAAGTGTTTTGACTCATTTATTTATTTATTGGTTTATTTTTCTTTAAAAAAAAAATTATCTGAGGATCAGTGGCAGGATTTTAGTACAGTAAATTAATAAAAAGGGAACTAGGAGAGCTTCAGTAGCAGACAAGTAGTGGAATTGCAGTATAATGTAGGAGTGGTGCAATGCAGTGCACTGGCTGGGGCAGCCATATTCAGGGACAGACTGGACACTGAGGTGCTGCCCTATCTGCATGCATCTCTCTGGACTGGGATGAGGAAGCAGACTCAGAGCGGAAGTAAACTGGGTCAGAGTACCATCACCCTGATCCAGGGACCACCCAGTCCAATGCAACTGCCTCAAAGGCCGAGAATGAGGAGCACTTGGATGACAGTGGCTCAGGAGAGTGGCTAGAGTCAGGCAGAGGCACATCCCAGATCCTATTCCACTCAAGAACTCACATACCACACTGGCAAATAAGGACAACCAAATAGAGGTACCCAAAGAAGTGGAAGGAAAGGATGTGGAGGCTAGCCAAGGAGGTGACCTCAGCAGGAAGCAGTGGATCCCAGAGGAGGAGGAAGTGAATCAGGGGGAGCACCACTGCAAGAGGGATCTGCTAGGAACAGGAGGGGAGGACAGGGAGGTGAGGTGTCACCAAATGCTGCATGGAGAGATGGAAGGAAGATCCCTGGGGCTCACTGGGAAGGCAAGACAGGAGGGTGAGCTGGATGTCATTATCCACCTAGGTACAAATGACCTGGCAAATGGGGAGCCAAAGGAAGTTCAGGAAGAGTTTAGGAAACTGGGAGGGGTCTCAAGCCAAGTAGCTACTTTGTCACTTCTCAGAAGTACTACCTGTGAGGCAAGGAGAGCAGAGTGCATGCACCAGGAACTTTAACTCATGGTTGAAGAACTGGTGCTGTGAGGAAGGGTTTGATCTATTGGTGACTGGGACCCACCTGGAGGGATGGAGGTTGTTCAAGCCTGGCCGGCCTGCATCCATCCTGGAGGGAATCAAGCACTCAATGATAAGTTAAATGCTACATTGACAAGCATTTACACTAGCAAAGGGGTGCTGTGGGCCAGCAAGGAGGGTACCTACTGCTCACCCCACAGCTAGCAGTGGAACCAGTGAACCAGAGGAGTGGCTATCTCTGCAAAGCAGTATGCAGAAGATGGAGATTAGTGCCCAAGCTTGATGGATAAGCAGAAAGGGCAAAATTCAGCAAAGGGCAGACAGCAAGAGAACCAGGGATAAATGACAACCAAGGAAGGGCTGGAGTAGAACAGTGAAACAGTCTAGGGAGGTCAAACATGAAAGCCATGTGCAAATGCCAGAGCCTTAGCAACAAGATGGAAGATCTGGAGGCTGTCATGGTACAGTCAGACCTGGACATTTGTGCCATCACTGAAACCTGGTGTAATGATAACCACGACTGGGATATGGCCATACCTGGCTACAACATATTCAGAAGAGGCAGAGCAGGCAGGAAGGGAGGAGGAGTGGCACTGTATGGAAAAATGACATAAGGGCCAAGGAGATCCAGGAGGAACAAAATAGGGAAGACACTGGGTTAAGCTTGAAAGGAAAATGGGACAACCATCCGCACAGGTGTGGTCTATAGACCACCAGCCCAGGAGGAAGAAAGAAAAGATAGGATGCTAGCCATCCAAAGGATGGCAGACAAGGGTGAGGTAGTACTGGTTGGAGACTTCATATTCCAGAGGTGGACTGGAGCATCCAGCAGCAGCATCAACTAGGAGCAGATTTATCCTGGACTCCCTTCAGGTGCCTTCTCAAGCAACTGGTCATGGAATCAACTTGGCAGAAGGCAATACTGGACCTTGTGCTCACAAACAGGGACAATGTGATGGGGGTAACAGTGGGGAGCACCTGGGAAACAGTGACCACCAGTCATTGTGGTTTGAAATCACAGAAGAGCAGAACCAAACCACACAAAACACGTATCCTGGATTTTGGAGGGGCAGACTTTGGGAAAATGGGGAGATACTTGAGAAAGAGGCATTAAGGGAATGGACAGGAATCAGGGTCGAGGAACAGTGGGCATTTAAATGGGGATTACAAGAACAACAGAATTATGCATTAAGCAGGTTAGCAAGAGGAAAAGGAAGAGAGACCAATATGGTTTTCCAAAGAGGTAGCAAGAAAGTGAAAGCCAAAAAGATTGCATTCAGGCAATACAAAAGACACAGGCAGAAGGGAGATAGGAAGAAGTACCAGGAGAAGCAAAGGGAGGCAGGAGGTCAGTAAGGAAGCCAAAGCTCAGACAGAAGAACACATTGCAAAATCAGTGGGTAGAGGGGACAAAACCTTTTACAGGTACATACAGTGAAAAAAGAAAGACAAAGGAGGGATAGGTGAGACTGAAGGGGAGGATGGGGGCGCGTGGAGGATGACAACAATAAAGCTGACATATTGAACGGTATTTCTGCCTCAGTCTTTACTGAAGAGGAGGGAGGGTAATGGGTCTGAAAGAAGTACAAGGGGTGAGAATGGTGCAGAAATGGACACAAGTCCCTTTACACGAGAAAGGGTCCTGAAGGAACTAGAAGTAATAAGAGTTATTGATAAAAGCAATGGGGCCAGATGGGAATTTTCCCAGGGTCCTGCAAAGAACTAAGAGGGGTGGCTGAACCTCTGGCTATCCTGTTTAGCTGATCACTGGAAACAGGGTAGGTACCCAAAGACTGGAGGACAGCAGATGTAGTCCCTTATACAAGTGGGAAACAAGAGGAAGCGGGACTACAGACCAGTCAACCTCACCTCGGTGGTAGGAAGATCATGCGAAGCACTACTAGAGGAGAGATTGGTGGAACATCTGGGTTGTCAATGGACTACAGGACCCAAGGCAGCATGAGTCCACCCAGGGGAGGTCACGTCAGACCAACCTCATGCAATTTTTGACTGGGTGACTAGGGGTGGATCAGGGGAGCAGTGGACGCGGCCTATCTGGACTTCAACAAGGCTGACACTGTGCCACATAGAGAGGCTAATTACACAAACTGGGGAATATGGGTGTGGGCAGGACAGTAGTGTGGTGGGTAGGTAACTGGCTGGGTGGCAGGACACAGAGGGTGGTGGTAAATGGCTGTCACTCCACAGAGGGAAGAGTGACCGGTGGGGTACCACAGGGATCAGTGCTGGGACCGGTCCTATTCAACATCTTCATCAGTGACATTGCACAGGATCTAGAAGGCAGAATTTCACTGTTCACTGATGACACAAAGCTCTGTAACAGAGTAGACACACCAGAGGGTGTAGACAGAATGAGAAGGGACCTGCAGAAACTTGAAGAATGGTCAGGGTTTGGCAGTTGAAATTCAATGCAAAGAAGTGCAAGATAATGCATATGGGCACCAAAAACCCAGGCACAATATATCAGTTGGGGTGAGGATATAGCATGCCAAGCAGGAAAGGGATCTTGGGGTTGTCATGTCTGATGACCTCAAGGTAGGGAAACAGTGTGACAAGGCAGCAGGTAAAGCAAATAGGATGCTGGGATGTATAGGCAAGGGCATCACCAGCAGGAAAAGGAGGGTCATAATTCCGCTATACAAGACACTAGTGAGGCCCCACCTGGAGTACAGTGTACAGTTCTGGAGACCATACTTATGTAAGGACATAGACAGGAGTAGAAGGTTCAGAGGAGGGCAACAAAGATGGTGCATGGATTGCATCACAAGTCCTATGAAGACAGGTTGAAGGAACTGAACATGTACTCCCTGGAGGAGAGGAGGAGAGAGAGGATATGATAGAGACATACAAGTATCTTACAGGGAGGAACAGGGTGCAGGAAAACACTATTTTTAAGCGAAAAAGATGTTCCAGGACTAGAAGGCATGGGATGAAGTTGGAGGAGGATGATTCTGAGGAAACATGAAAGAATTTCTTCACAGAAGCGGTGGTGGACAAGTGGAACACCCTGCCAGAGGGAAGTGGTGAGGCAGAAACAATCACGTGGATTTAAGAATGCATGGGATAGACATAAAGGAATTCTGGAGGTCAGAGGTAAGGGGCAACAGACTTCTAGGAAAACAAACTGAACTTACAAGCTCAAATGGGCAGACTGGGTGGGCCATAGGCCCTTATCTGCCGACACTGTCTATGTATCTATGTATCTAAGGCAGGAAGTGGATGGACTGTGGTTAGTGAATACAGTAAACACAATTCCTGCTTGATGAGTACAATAATTGTTTTGGCACTTAAGGCAGTAATCTGGTTCCAAGAGGTTGTAATTACACTTACCAGTTCACAGTACTGTCATATGCACTTCTGAATGAGTCTGCTTGTACAGTTTGTCTGGGACCAGTACTGCAGTGTGGTGTATATTTTTGCATGTAAACTAGGCCAGCATATGTACTGCAGATAGATTGGTTGTCAGGTTTTAAACATTTGGGTATAGCAGCAGTTGTAGGATTCTCATCAAGAATGTTTCCTGAAGTGAAGATGCAAGCAGTTTCCCCCTGTGCACTTTATTCCCAGTTCCCACACGAGCAGCGTATGACTCTCCCCCTCCCAGTACTGGTACCAGTCCCCCAATGTGATGGGTACTCGGACCCCTCAGGTGTACAGGTCTGGTCGCCCCCCCTGGTGCATGGGGAAATGGTCCCCTAAGATGCAGAGTACTGGCCCCTCATCAGGGCAGTGATTGCCCACCTCCAGGTTCAGAGACGGTCAATCATCCTTCAAGTAGTGACTACTGGTTACAACCCCATTGTCAGGCTACTGGCCCCCCACCACCATGTAGTGTGTACTGGTTCCCAGCTCAGTGTCAGTGAATTGGTCCCCCACCTCATGAGCAGCACACTGGTTCCCCTCACCCTCTCCCCATGTGCACAGTTCTGACCTCCTCTCATGTTCAGGATACTGTCCCACCCCACCTCCCCACAGGTGCTGGTATCTACCACCCCACCCAGGTGCAGGGTCTGTGTTGAGCAGGTATTGCTCTCCCCTTCCCCATGTACTGGTAATGGTCCCCCAAGGTGACAGGTACACCTCCCTGGGTGTGTAGGTGTCTGGTGACTCAACCCCCAGGTGCAGTGGAAATGGTCCCTCTCATGATGCAGGGCACTGGCACCCCATTAGGGAAAGTGATTTGACCCCACCTCCCCCAGTTTCCCATCATCCCCAAGTAGTATGTACTGGTCCCCATCCCAGTGTCAGGTTACTGGCACCCCTCTCCCACTTGCAGTGTACTGGTTACCCCCACTCCCATGTGCACGGTTTCTAGTCCCCAGGTGCATGGTACTTGGCCCTCCCCAACCCCCATGTTAAGGGTACTGTCCCACCCCACCTCCCCACATGTGTTGCTATTGGTCCCCTCCCTCAGATGCAGGATTCTAGTTCAACCCAGCTAGCAGTGTATTGCTTCCCCCTCCCCCATGAAGTGTATGTGAGTACTTTTAACCACCTGAGAAGTGACATTATCCAGCTTTACGCACACCATTGAGTGCCTTGTTGTGATTATAAAATGGATCCAATAGAATTGAAAAAAAAATATGGCAAGATTTTAAAGACTACATTAAACATTGTTTAGCTGGCATTGCAGTGTTTCATGAAGCTGTCAGTATGGCCTAAACGAGGTTAGAGTAATGATCTGTGAATGAGCTTGGTACATCTAGCAGATGGACCTGGTGTAATTCCCACAATCTCCAATTGCATGCTGTGTGACTCTAAACAAATCCTTAATCTCACCAGTGCTCCTGGGTTGCCCCTGAAAACAGGCATGTGGGCCTTACCTGGTTACCAAAGAATAAAAAATAAATGTCAGTGGTTAGGGCTTGTGTCTGTGATGTGATGACATGCTTTCTGAGTGTCAGCTCAAGGGTAGTTATTTTATTCTGTCTTGTATATTTTCTTTGTGTGTGTGTGTGTGTGTGTGTGTGTGTGTGTGTGTGTGTGTGTGTGTGTGTGTATTCATTAGCACAGTATGTACCACTAAGTATTACTTATATAATTATAGATACATATGTTTATGACTTTCCTGTTGCATTTGAGAGACTGTTTATGACCAAATTCTGAGCTTTAAACAGCAGCACATCAACTTGGGATATAAAGCATACTGACTTGTTATTTCTGCAAAAAGAAACAATACTGAACTTTGGCAGCCACAGCAGATAGTTAATGAGTTTATTTTATTCAGCCATTTATACAAGTCAAGAGGAGAGGAATGGACTTTTTCTTATTGGCCTGGTGGACACGTGAAACTACTCTGCCTTAATGGAAGTAGGATAGTTTAAAGGGAACAGTTAGTAAAGCCTCACACCCAAGTGTGACGCTGATCACAATTTGCACTTGGTGTACAAAAACATTTTTAATTACTGCTTACTGCGATAATAGTATGCACTGGGCTAATTTGACTGATGTTGACTTGTATGATGCAGTTTCATGTAACCACACCTACCAGAATCCCTGATGCTTACATCAGAGTAGAACTGCTGAGATGGGAGATGCATTCTTCAGTAGCCTGCACCCTGCAGTATACATGTGAATAATTTTGTAAGCTAAAATCATATTTTGCTGGTACTGCTGTGCTCATGGTGCTTAGTACAGTCCTCTCTGACTTCACTGTACCAGCCCAAGCTCCACAAGAACAGCTGTCCAGCAAATTGAAGATTTCAGCTTACAAAACACTGACATTCACTGCAGGCTGGCTATTAAAGGCAGTTGAATCTCCCAGCTTTGCAGTTCTCTCTGAAGTCAGCATCATGGGATTCTGGGATGTCTGGTTACTTGAAATGGCATCTTACAAGTCAATGACATTACTTAGCCTGATTTATTTATTACACTGCAGTAATCTGTAAGTAAATAAAAATGTTTGCACACAAAGTAATTAGATTAGCCCATACTTGGGGTGTCTGTCAGGCTGTCAGATTATTATTGCTGACACCCCTTTAATACATAATGTGAACCTATTTCTTGCAGGTTTATATAATTGTATATATGTGCTGTTGCTCATGTGGTGGGACTTCACTGTATTCTTAATGGAACACTGGGTTTGGATGGAACCTCTCACTAATATGTTTGCATACATTTTGCTGAATTACTGGTGATTGCTGTATGTATTGCAGGTCCTAAAAGCCTTATGTTAATATCTATGTAATATTAACATATGCCAAATAATGAAGTAAATGTGACAAACTACAACATAATAAAATTCAACGATGGTGAAAGTTGGAAAAATCGGTTGGATTTTCTTTAGTTAATGAAGTCAGAAATTTCAAACTAGTTGAAAAATCAGTCGGAATGTGTGGTGAGTCAGTCATAATTGTTTTATCAACTGACTCCGGGTCTAAGTGGAAGTGCTACTTTCTCGCTGGCATCTTGCCAGAAAGTTTGATTCACAGGTTCAAAATTTGAAAAATTGAAAGAACGGCCTTTTTGTGGGTTAAGAACTGTGGAGGCTAGGAGCAGTGCTGAAATGGGAGACATTGGCAGCTGGCATTATAGTGGACAACTACTACCCTCCTGAACGTCAGTGTCACAACATAAGCCTAACAGTGAGACAAAACAAGATACTTTTAAGCCAGTTTGTTAAAAAATAGATACAGAAATGCTTGGTCAGATTTAGATTTGCTGGGGCTGGAGTGCAATTTTATAATACAGATAGTCAGGTGCAGGCATGCAGAGTGACTGAGCCATTACCCGATGTCAGTTATCGGTTCATCTGTAAACAGGAGCAGTTAGTGTCTTTATTATGAATCTGTGAATGATGTGTTTACGTTTCATGTGTTTGGCTATGAGTGGTATTTTGCTTTAATAATAGTTTTGGTTGTTTGGCTGAGAGTTCCTTTCCGTAGTATGAGACTACTACTGCCCTCCTTAACTTCAGTGTCTTAGCATTAGCCTAAGGGTGTGATACTTTTTTTTGCGCTCTCCTGCCTCCTGGCTACCCACTTTTAGGTCACCAAGGACCCCACAGAACTCCCACCAACTACCACCTCACATCACAGGCTTCCCTGGTAGCACAGTGTAACCTTTACCCAATGGGTGGGTCCCCTCCGAGGGGAAGGCATCGTGCGCGCGGCTGGCCAGCGCATTTCACCTTTGGCCCAGGTGCTGCTGAGTTGGTCCGGGCTTCGCGCGCAGTGGGGGCCAGCAACCATCATCCAGCCAGCCAGGGAGCTCCATTGCCTGCTTTTCCTCCCCGGAGCACGTCATGCCACTGACATCAAGGTGCATGCTGAAGTCTGTCACACTCTCAATCGGCTGGGGCCCCACTGCACTGCCATTCCCCTGGCCATAAGGAGTTGACAAGCGCTGGGCCATGAACCATTTTCCCCGAGAAGGTGGGCAGTCATCAGATGCTCAACCTTACCCCTGGCTGGCCCTCTGATTCCTGAACCTGTTCCCAAACCTGGGTCGCTGACATCACAAGTGGAAACTCAACTGCTGCACTGATGGGCCAGCGTAGGGTGTAATACTCTTAAGTCAGTTTGTAAATGAATAAAATAAAAATAAAAAATTAGATATTAAAACGTTGATCAGATTTAGATCTGTAGGGATTGGAGCATGATTTTTATAATACAAACACAGAGTGGTAGCAGTCATGCAGTGCGACTGAGCCATTATGCAATGTCAGTTATCAGCTTGTCTATGAATCTTTATTACGACTTTATGAATGATGTGCTTACGTTTCACGTGTTTGTCTATGTGTCATACTTTGTTTTAATAATAGTGGCTGTTCGGCTGAATGTTCCTCTTGCTACTATGCCAGAAAATAAAATGGCAGCATTTCAAAAAGTTAGTGTTTTAAAGGCACACTTGTGTTGCTCAGATAGTGCTTTTGTGGATCCTACCACTACCTGACAGATAGTGCTGGTATCCTACCTTGGATCCTACTAGAAATCCTACCAAAGACAGATGTAGATCTAGTGCCAGATAATGAAAGAACCTAGATCAAATAGTTATGATCTGGGGTCAGATAGTGAGGGATCCTAGTTCAGATAGTTAGGATCCGGGGTCAGATAATGATGGATCCTAGGTCACATCCAGGGATCCTAGGTCAGATAGTTAGGATCCGGGGTCAGATAATGAAGGATCCTAGGTCAGATAGTTAGGATCCAGGGTCAGATAATGATGGATCCTAGGTCACATCCAGGGATCCTAGGTCAGATAGTTAGGATCTGAGCTGGATCCTAGAGGGTAGGATCCATGGTCAGATAGTTCTACTATCCTACCACAGCAACTATCTGGTCAAACGGGAGGTATCTGTTGGTATCCCAATTTCTAGGATACTATCCGGGCAACACTATGGCATACTGATTTTTTGTACTGCGGTCCTTCTGTTTTGTACTTGTTTTTACCTGTGCATCGAATGCATTTGATGCACAAGTAAGGACCATTGAAAAAGCAGGATTTTCTCCCCCCGTTTTATAATGTTTGTTACTGAAGGAGGACTGTTGGCCATGACACCAGAGACATTTCTCGTCTATCCTGAGTAAATATATAGTAAAAATGTGTACAAGCAAAACCCAGTGCAACTGCAATACAAGCAGAAAGCATTCAGGTTTGATAAATGTTTGTTATATTAATGGGGGAATGCTGGCCATGACACCGGAGAAATTCCTTACTCTTCATTGATAAGTGCCATGGGAGCTTTCACTTTCACCTGGCCAGTGACCAGAAATGGGCAGAAGTGACCTCAGTTTAATGACTCATCTGAAAGACTGTTTGTGGTCAGACAGCACTGAAGCTTCATCATGCGCCTCCCACTCCATGCACACACTCACATCCTTCATAAGCACAAACAGATATGCAGTGCATTCTTAGTGTTGCTTTTTTTAATCTGCCAGCTATTAGAGATGTGTTTCAGTCATTTGTGCTTGAATGACCTCCCTATCCCACATTTCATTAACATTCTGAGTAAAATTTTAAATCTCTCCTGCAACTTCAGGCATTATTTAGTTATTTAGTAATCAGAACACAACCTTTGCGCTTAAAAAGCTCATTTACAAAGGATCATCGCCACAAGGGTAGGGAGGGTACATAAGTTTGGAGTCAGTAGCAGCTTAATAGGCATTGTCAAGAAAATCTAATAGTAAGAAAATGTGAACAGGAGAAGTCAGTAAACATTGGTAATAGCATAACAACGTTTAGGATAACATAGGCAAATAACACATAGCAAAACAAGGGTACATAGTCAATGGGTTGGGTTCTCACGTCATACCATACAATTAAGTGCTTAAGTTAGAGTTGAGGTGCTGAGTTTGAGAAAAATCAGAGGTGGAAACTAGGCAGGATCTTGTATTGGGAGGAAACAGGAGATGGAGCTGTTCATTAAAATTGATACCTAAAGGTTACTAGGCTATAGCCAGAGGTCAGCCTAGGCATAGTAGTCAGAAAAGGGTAGAGGAACCAATCAGGATTAGGCAGGAGAGAGGAATCAGAGAGGAGGTGGATGTGGCTCAAATGTGGGTGGTGTAAGGAGGTCCGGGTAAAGATTTGTCAAGGATAGTGTGAGAGGAGAAGATAAGCAGGCAGGTAGGCAGACATGGGCAGGTGGTGAGCAGGGAGTTTTGCATCAAATTGTAGAGTGAAAGAAGAAGAACCTTGGCAAGCCTAGGGTTCTGGTACCTGCTAGGCTAAGAGTGGTTGAGGCAGTGTATGGGGGAGACAGTCTTTAGAAGCATGGCTTTGGGGAACAGAGGCTTGCTGGCTTGTGGGTTAAGAGTAGCAATAGCAACATCAGGAGGGTGGGTAGACTTAGTTCAGCTTGGACTTGAAAGGCCCAAGTTGGGTAAGGCTTGTGGTGGTGGATGGTAGCTCATTTATCCAAGCAGAGGCCATGATGGCAAAGGCTTGTCTCCCCAAGGCAGTCCTTCTGAATGGAACAACTAATGCATGTTTGGTAACGCTTTTTGTGGCATGTTCAGCTGGAGCAGGATGGAATAAGGCTTGTATAGAGGGAGGTGCAAGTCCAAGTAGGGCCTTCTGTCCCAAGATGCAGGCATGGAGCATAATGTGATCTATAAGTGGGAGCCATTCAGTCTGTATGTACAGTATATATGTATCTATATTTTGACTGCATTTCCAGAAAGTGTGCCAGAATGTTAGGCCACCTATGAAGTTATCTTATCACTTGGTGCAGCAGCCATGATTTGCAGTAGCGATGGCACCTCCTGCCTCAAAATATTCCTGCATATCATTTTTTTAAGCAAACTGACACAAACCATTAGTAATATATAAACAGCCCTAAAACTCAAGCACCTTTGAAAATAAGGAGCATACGTTTTGGCACAAATGGGAGGGTGCTAACTGGGCCAAAAAATACCCTGTATGTTAGTTTCCTCCTGTTTCAATATCTTGACTGATATTCTTTTAAACTAAAACCTCACCCATCCCTGAGCTGTTCATTATCTTTTCACATGGTTTACTGTGTTTTAATATATTTATTTGTTGATGCATGTTTTATACTGGTGTCTAACTGTTCTTTTCTCACACTTACTGCACAAGTGGGTGTAGAGTACAGGCTACAGACATGTACCCTGGCTGCAACCCTCCACACCATGGCAATGCCACTCACCACATACCATGCATTACCCCCATACACTGCATTCCCTAAGAGGCATGTAGTTGTGCATCGGGGACAGAGGGCAGGACAGAAAGAGGCTGAGGATGCAGATGGGCATCAAATCAAAGGCATGTATTAATAGTGGAGTGCAGGGGTCAAGCTTAACATTCATTTACTAGCCCGGGTACTAGTGCATATTGCCGTGGGCTAGTACAGAATCTCTGTTACTTGCCCAACTGGGCTAGTGCAATTTCTCTAGTGGAAAGCTGCAGTTCCATTCTCAACCCGGGTATCAAATAAATAAACAAATAAATACATAAATATAACTGTTACGTAATTTAAAGCCAGGTCCTTTTCATGGAGCTTTAACTATGTGCTGTCTCAGCATTCATGAAATGAAAAAAATAGATGTCTGTGTGTAGTGCTTTTATTTTTTGCTAGTAAAGATCCTTTCTCCTTTTCCTTTCCTTGTTTAACTCAGTACGCGTGGCAGGCAGATTTGTGACTGTGTCCAGGAGCAGCACAGTTCTAGGGTTGCCACCTGTCCAGTTGTAGATGGATAATCCAGTTTTCAGGGTCCTTATCTGGTCATCCAATGTTGATTAAATGGCCCCAAAATCTGACTACATTTAGAGTGCTCAGTATTAAAACTGCTTGTATCAAATCATTCACTGTTGCATGCATGCCAGGTTACAAAAAGTTCTGATGTCACTAGTCACAGGCCTTTGTTTGTAAACCCAGTCTGTCTTGGAGGTGTAAAGTGTGGCCATTAAGACCATTAGCAGTAAATCAACTTAATCTTTTCAACTCTGAATTTTAAGTATGGTCATTTACTGCCATGACAGGAAACAGTTTTTACACCTTTATATGCTGTAATGGGTTCCTTTTTGTTTTTCCTATATTCTCATATGTTTTAGACCCACTTTTTCAAATTAGTTTTCACATTTTTTTGCCTTTGTCACTGTGTTTATTATTTCTCTCCAAGTCCTCAGCAGCTGCTGCTCTCATTTTTTATACTACCAACCTGAACATTCCATGATATTAGCTACACCTTTACAGGCCATTGGAATAAATAGCATGGAATGGTGTGTCTGAAATTGTGGAATGTGATAGTTTAGACATTTGAAAAGAAACAGCAGTAGCTGATGAGGTAAAGGGAACACAGTGGGAGGCAGTATAGTGCAGTGGTTTGGGACTCTGGGCTGTAGGCCTAGAGACCTGGGTTTGAGTCCCACAGCCCCACTTGCATACTGTGTGACCCTGAGCAAGTCACTTAACTTCCTTGTGCTCCCAGGCCGCACCTGTAAACAAGCTTTCAGCTTAGTGTGTCTCTCCTGGTTAAACAATAAAAAAAAAAATGTAGCATTGAGGATACCACAAGTACTGATAGTTCAATTATCAAAAAGCTGGTCAAAGCATATCAGAATACATGGCTGTCATGGAAAGGAAAACTGGAGAGTGTTTGACAGAGAGAGCAACAGGTTGTGAATGGGCTTTGTACATCCAGCAGATCTGGGTTTAAATTCCCACAGCCACCACTTGCACTGTGTGACCCTAAGCAAGTCACTTAGCCTCTCTGTGTTTCTGGGCCACTCCTGTAAGTGGGTCTTGTGCCCAATGGGAGTTTCCTCATTGCCAAAGAACAATAAATAAATAAATAACATAATGGGTTGATGCTGTTGAATTTATCCTTACTTTTTTGGTGAACATTTTTTAATAGAACTGGGACAATTAAGCATTTCTGGGATCTGTGGCCAGGGTGGGAAAAGGAAGGAAAAAGGGAAGAAAAAGACACACACAATTTTCATGACACAGCTTTCTTAACTACAAATCTGAAAATGTGGAAATATATTAAAGAAGTCAGTAACCCAGCTGACATTAATAAAAAGCATACTGATGAAAACAAACAAAAGATCATGAGTATGAAAAGACAAAGTGAAGCCATCGGTTCCAGCAATGTAGGCTAGAAAAATATGACTGGTTGGGGTATGATGGTGCAAAAGATCTGATGTTCTGCCATTTGTGTATCAAACATGAAATACAGTTGGGTAAGGAGGGCAATAACAGTAATTTTCATTTGTACAGATAACTTCCAGCTTGACTCTGTCTTGTCCCATAATATCAGTGAAGCTCATGCTAAGGATAAGGAAAAGGAGGATGCCAGCACTGCTACTCCAGTGACAAGTAAAGCAGAGGAATGCTGAAGAACATGAATGAAGCAATGCTTAACCATCTGGATAAACTGTTTCACATGGCATGCAATTGCCAAGAAAGGACGCCCTTTCACAGACTTTGTGTGGATGTGCAGCCTTGATGATATGAAAGGGCTAGATATCAATTCAGCATATCAGAAGGACAAATATTTCTGCAACTTATCCACTATGTAGCGAGGTTGAACACATGGTGCTATGAGAAAAAAAAGTATGGGAACAAGTACATTTCAGTCATCAATGACAGAACCACTGACTCTTCAATCACAGAAGCTGAGATAGTGTATGTGTGGTTTGCAGTTAAAGGCACAGTGCAAAATCAGTTGGTAGGTGTCCAGACTGTTGGCAGGACAAATGCAATTTTATTTTCCTTTTGTTTAACAAATCACTGTTAATGATATTGATTGTGGGCTACTGCAAACTTCTGTGGTCTAGTGCAATCTCTGGTTCACTAGCCTGTGTGGCTAGTGCAAAAAGAAGTTAAGGTTGACCCTGGTGGAGTGGCTCTCCTGCTCCAAGTGGTACACCGGTGTAGTGGACCTAGTGCTCCCTGGTACTAGCTGGGTCATGGGGCACTATAAGAAGTGCCATATGGGTGCCCCAATCCCCACCACATGTCAGAAAGGTTGGGGGGGTGAGGTAACGGTGTAGTTGTTGTGACATTCTGCTGCCTGACCACCTTTGCCTGTCTTAGCTGGAAGCACGTAAGGATGGTGACTCCTCCACAGTGACTCTGCTAAGGAGCAGTACAGAACACCAATAGCCGCCGCAGAGAGGTGGGAGCCAGAGCGACATGCCCCTGGAGTGCCAGCAGGTGCACCAACAGAGATGAAAAGTGCTGGTTGACCCTGCAGACAGCATCTCAGTGAACACGGGGAGAATGGAGATGGGATACGTTCAGAGTGCAAAGGGAAATAGACTGCTGGTAGTAGGGGGGGGCTACACCTGTCAGTGGGAGAGGAGGCATAGAGACAGAACATATTGGAAGTGCTGCAACTATGCAGCAACCTGGTGCAAAGGCTGGGTGGTCACCATCACGGAGGGTGACACCACCGTGATCAGGCACCCACACCATGCACTAGATTCAGCCTTGGTGGTGTCCGAGGGAAGGTGCAGCAGTCAAGAGGCAGGCCAGGGACACCAACAAGACATCCCAACAGATCATCATCACCTGCTGCTCAGGCCTGAATAAGGCAATGGGGGCAGCTTACCACCTGTACCCTTCCTGAAACGAGCTGCCCAATGCCTGTGGAGCAGTGCCTGCTGGACACTGGTAGACCCCCAGATGTTGGCAGCACTTGAGATACCAGAGGAGTTCCGCACAACAGAAGTGGGGGAGCCCTTCCTGCTGTACAATTTGGAGGGCACCAGTGAACATAGGTATCTGCTGTACAGCACCGCAGGAAACATGGAGTACCTGGCCCACTGCCACACCTGGCTCAGCGATGGCATGTTCAAGTGCTGCCCAAGCCTCTTCCAGCAGCTTTACACCCTGCATGGGGTAGATAGCACCATGGTCCTACCCGATGTGTATGTACTGATGATGAAGAAGACTGTGGCTGCCTACACAGTGATGTTCATGAAGGTGTCAGAGCTCTGTCCAGCAGGCAGCCCTCAGCATATGCTGATAGATTTCAATATGTCTGCCTACAGGGCACTGCGGGTGGTATTCCCATAGGTGGAGGTGCATGGCTGTTTTTTCCACCTCTGCCAGTGTGTGTGGTGGCACATCCAGCAGATGGCAGAGCTGGTCCACCTGTATGGGGATGATGACATCTGTGCCATGCACCTCTGCATGCTGCCTGCACTGGCATTTGTGCCCCCCACTGATGTCTGGCCACCTATGAAGAGCTCCGCAGCTGGCCCTACTTCACAGGAGCATGAGGAGATCCTGGCGCCAGTCCTCGATTATTTTGAGGACACATGGCTGGGGCAGCCTGTCCGCAGTGGCCACCAGTGCAAACCACTGTTCCCAATACCCATGTGGAACTGCCATGCCTCTGTGTCTGAGGGGATGTCCGCACAAACAACTCAATTGAGGGCTGGCAGAAAGCCTTCAGTGCCCTGCTGGGTGCTGCGCATCCCACCTATGGTGGTTCCTGGAGGTCCTGCTGGGGAGCAGTGGCTGACTGAAGTGAAGAGGCAACAGGTGGTGTCCATGCAACCTGTGGGGTGGTCCCATAGGCATTGGAGGGATTGCATCTGCCGGGTCACCAACCTCGTCACCCAGTACGGCACCTGTAGCTGCAGGGACTACTTAATGGGGCTGGAACTCAACATTAGCCTCCAGGTCTGACCACTGGGGCAGGGGTTCAGGGCCACCAGCACCACCCACCTGTGTAACACCACCCAGCTGGTGCCTGCCCCAACATCAGCACCAGCCCATGGTACCCCATCCCAACCTGTGGCAGGGTTCACGGCAACACCAGTGCTGTGCATCAGCAGGGGTCTGGAATCTGTGCCCTGTGGCATCCCTGGCATTAGATTGTATTGCTGTGCCACTGTGCTTGAAGCTGTCACACCACCAGAGTTCACTCATTCAGTGGGCGGTGCAGTGTGTACCCCTACCATGCTATGTACCTGTCAGCCCTGTGGCTTCACTCTGTGGAATGCCATGCCACCTGCTGCTGTCCACCTGCCTCCATCCCTGTCGGTGTGTTCACTCGTCGGTACCATGTGTCAGGGGGGTCACTGCCTTTGCTGTGGCACTCCTGCTGGTGGCGGTCTGTGGTTCACCATACTGTGGCTCATCATGCTGTCAGTTACTATCATGGTGTCTTTATCAGGTGCTGTGTCTATGGCTTCTGTCAGTCTCCACTGCATTGGGGTGGTTTATTGTGCTCTGGCAGGTCACTGCGGGGATGTCAGTTGGTGGTTGGCGCTGCTCTGTGGTGCTTCCATCTCAGCCATTTGGTGAGACCCCAGACGTTACAGTAATGAGCTTTGAATGAGCTTGGTACATCCAGCAGACCAGATATTGGTTTGATTCTCACAACCTCCACTTGCATACTGTGTGACTCTGAGCAAGTCACTTAACTACACAGTGCTCCCAGGTCACCCCTGAAAACAGGCACTTGTGCCTAGTGGGGCTTTTTACCAATTATTTTGCCAATTATTTTACCAGGTGAGACACACTAAGCTGAAAGCTTGTTTGCAGGTGCAACCTGGGAGCATGAGGAAGTTCAATGGCTTGCTCAGGGTCACACAGTACACACCTAGGGGGCTGTGGGATTCAAACCCAAGTCTCCAGATTTGCAGCTCAGAGCCTTAACCCACTGTGCCATACTGCCACCCGGTTACCAAAGACTAAAACAAAATACAATATAATATAACATAACAAAACCTCACAAATATTAGTTCTGGAGTGCCACATAGGTACAGTCACTAATCCAACTCAACTACACCTTTTAACATTGTTCCTTAAATTGACCTACTGCCTTCCCAAGTTCTGTCACCTACCTCCTCCATCCCATTATCCACCCCATTCACAGTCAACTCACCCATCATACCCTTCCTTGACATTGTCCCCTACACTAACCTAATCTTTCTACATGGTCAGTTGTATCTGTTATGCTTGAGTTATAGACCACCAAGTGACCCACATGTAACCGTAACGTTATACACAGTATTAGTGCCTTACATAGTCTTTTGATGTTTAGCTTGTTTTATTACTTACATTAGTGTTATTTATATTTACTATGCTTATATCTGTCTGAAATACATTTACCTATATGCTATGTTTCTGCCATATATTCTGCTATACTCATAATCAATCATATTCCATAGTTTTCCATTATTGTGACATCGCTAGTGCTTTTCTTTGACATTGCATGTAGCTCAGACTCACTGTCTCCAGTGAGATTGATAACAGGTTGAAAACTATGAATTCTATTGCTTAGAGATTCATTCAACTTTGTAACTTCATTTCCTATGTAATAGCCCAAGGAGCCACCTTATTTGCATGCCTTATCCAATGCTGTATTTATCATATCTGTAACTGTACTCATATATTTGTATGCACATCACTTCCTCTGAGGAAAAGATCATCCCCGAGAATGGTGGGAAATTGGCTTTCTTGTGTTTGCTTTGCTTCACTTGTTATGGTCTGAGTATGTAATAAACTTATTTATTACTGCTACTTGTTGTTATCTTTGTCCAGCAGACCGTGCAAAGAACCTAAGCTGTGATCTTTTCACAGTGTAACAATGGTGACCTATGGCAGTCTTGGTTTTGTCTGGCAAAGAATAACACTCATTTTCCTTCATAATTTTTGTTCTGATGCAAGTAGCTATGAGTTTGGCATCTTAGGAACTCTATGTGTGGACTAGGACTCGATGTACGGACTGCTACTCGTTGTTTTGTGAATTCTTCCTTTAAAGGAGTTCACAGATGTCATCCGTTTGAGTGCTGTGGTTGCAATCATGGCAGTTAACCCACAGAATGGTTTAAAGATTTCCCTGTTTATTGACATGTCTGAATTTTTGCACAGGGTTGAGAGAAGATATCTCAGCTTAGCTTGCTGCACTGGGTGCATGGGATGTGCTAAAATAAGAAATAGTTAATTATTTATGTTTTGGATCCAATTACAGTTATGTTGGTCTGTGTGCAGTGTATTGAACTGAGACAGTCAACTACAATGCAGTCCAACAGAGGGCTGCTTTGGAGGCGTTTAAGCCTGATAAGGTTGAATGGCTGCTGATTAATTGGTGGCTATACCATTTGATAAGTTATTTATGTATTTGTTATTTATAGACTTCCATGAGGATTCCTCCTCACTGATGTGAGCCACAGATCAAAAACTGGTCTGTTCTGACACTGGTGTTTTTTTTTTTAAATAAACAAGTATGTCTGGTAGGTGTTACCCTGTCCTTGTGTTTCATGTTTGTAGTAAACCCACTTTACATATGTCTAGTACATAATTAACATTATTGGCTATCTGTGACTGATGCTGTGACTAGTAAGGAATTCATAAGGCAAAAGGGACCCCAGTTTTTATTTAGACAGGCTGCTTTTGTCTATTGGTTACAATACCAGAGCCACCTTTTATTGCATTCTATAACAGATCTAAGTGTAAACGCTTTTGTCTATATGGTTGTTCCTTGCTACTCACTTTAGGACCAGTGCTAGTAGTACACCATATCTTGTTATTAGAGGTGCAGCAAATTTAAAATCCGCACATTGCTATATGGAGTGCCCCATTGAAAGGATCACTTCCTTCGTTATTATTACTTTGTGTTGTCATTCCACTTTAAACATGAAGTAAGGTGGAGTGACAACAATAATTAGCAGCATCCCACCACATAGTCTCCAGAATAAATGTGCATCCTCAAATTGCTATTGTCTTGTATCCAGAATATTCCCAGTGCTGATGAAGTGAAATGAGAGGTAACAAGAATTGCAAAGTCTCCCAGAATTAGTGGCACACTCAGTCATGCACACAGTGGTCAGGTCACACACTGAGTCACCAGAATTAATGTGCATCCCCATAATGATATTGTCTTGTGTCTAGAAAATTCCCCAGTGCTGACGAAGTGAAATGAGAGCATAACAAGAAATGCAGTCTCCCAGAATTAATGGTACCATTCAAACACATAGACAGATTAAGATTGCACTGCGCACTCAAGGGGTGCATGCAAAAAGGCACAACAACACCTAACCAGTGCTCACAAGTCACAAATCCAAATCTGGAAAGGAATACATTTTGCTAGTTGAGGGATTAGTGCACGGCAGTAACAATCCACTACCAGTAAAGATACCACAAAGCAGTATAAAAAATTCATACAGGTGCAATGGGTAGCAGGTTCACACTGCTGCAATTACTCTGTACTACAAAAAAGATGTCTGATTTAATGGCATGCATCGCACACACACTCACATGCACTACAAGTAATGGGTAGCAAATTGAAAACATTTAGTAATATAACCAAATGTTTTAAACAAACTGAAATTATACACTGCTGCACCACGACAATCAGCAAAAAAAATGGCAAGAATTACTGAAAGTATTACTGTGTGTACATTAACACAGTTATACAAGAAAAATATAACCAAAACAGAAAGACTGCCTTTTTCTCCAGTTAATCTACCTACACCACAAATACGTCTGTCCCCAAAGCACACTTCACAGTACACAAACTGACTGTTCTAAATTAACATTCAAAATCCAAACATAAGCAATAAACACTCGATGATATGAGCACAGAAGGGTTTCCTACAATCGATGTACTAAATTATAAGCAACAAATATTACCCATAAAGGCATTTTAAACAGCTTTCAGAGGTTTTGAATAGCAGAGCTCTGAGAGCAAACTGTCTCAGCTACCACTGCACAGACACCAGCCGGGCTATAACTGAGGCTGTGCCAAAAATCTGGAGCCCATGTGACCTGCAATCCCATGAATAACTGCAGAATTTCATTTGGAGCTCAATTACAGGGTGAAGTGAGGTGAATTACATTGATTCAATGTACTTAGCCTTAAAATTAGTGAAGAAGTGGTTTGGGGAAGGAGGAATAACACAAAGTTATTGGTTTCAATGGACTTCACGTTCCTCATTATGAAGTGAAGTACTCCACTTCACATTATGGAGTTCTCCGTGGATTCCACGTTACTCACTGAATCACTTCACAGAGCAAATTGGGGCCAATTCACCCACCACTACAGTACTGTAACTCATATGCTGTACAGGAAGGAACGCGAATGCCTATGGCTGTACTTCCCAGGTGAGCTGTAGCACAAACCCAATGACTTAAAACACTTATTAATGAGTACAGTGGTGGAGTGGTGAACCCGAGAGATACTACAAAACTTGCTTACAATACATACAAATAACTAGTAAAAAATTAATGTGCAGAAGTACTACCTGTGAGAGCAAGGAGAGCAGATGTGCATGCACCAGGAACTTTAACTCATGGTTGAAGAACTGGTGCTGTGAGGATGGGTTTGGATCTATTGGTGACAGGGGACCCACCTGGAGGGGATGGAGTTTTGTTCAAGCCTGGCCAGGCCTGCATCCATCCTGGAGGGAATCAAGCACTCAATGATAAGTTAAATGCTACATTGACAAGCATTTACACACTAGCAAAGGGGTGCTTGGGCCAGCAAGGAGGGGTACCTGCCTCACCCCACAGCTATGAGTGGAACCAGTGAACCAGAGGAGTGCTATCTCTGCAAAGCAGTATGCAGAAGATGGAGATTAGTGCCCAAGCTTGTTGGATAAGCAGAAAGGGCAAAATTCGGCCTTGAAGGGCGGGCAGCAAGGAAGACAGGGATAAATGACAACCAAGGAAGGGCTGGGTAGAACAGTGAAACAGTCTAGGGAGGTCAAACATGGAAAGCCATGTGCAAATGCCAGGAGCCTTAGCAACAAGATGGAAGATCTGGAGCTGTCATGGTACAGTCAGACCTGGACATTGTGTGCATTTCACTGAAACCTGGTGTAATGATAACCACGACTGGGATATGGCCATGCCTGGCTACAACATATTCAGAAGAGGCAGAGCAGGCAGGAAGGGGAGGAGGAGTGGCACTGTGTGAGAAAATGACATAAAGGGCCACAGAGATCCAGGAGGAACAAAATAGGGGAGACACTGGGTTAAGCTTGAAAGGAAAATGGGGACAAGCCATCCGCACAGGTGTGGTCTATAGACCACCAGCCCAGGAGGAAGAAAAGATAGGGAGTTGATGCTAGCCATCCAAAGGATGGCAGACAAGGGTGAGGTAGTACTGGTTGGAGACTTCAATATTCCAGAGGTGGACTGAGCATCCACAGCAGCATCAACTAGGAGCAGATTTATCCTGGACTCCCTTCAGGTGCCTTCCTCAAGCAACTGGTCATGAATCAACTTGGCAGAAGGCAATACTGGACCTTGTGCTCATAGAAACAGGGACAATGTGATGGGGGTACAGGGGGAGCACCTAGGAAACAGTGACCACCAGTCATTGTGGTTTGAAATCAGAAAGAGCAGAACCAAACCACACAAAACACGTATCCTGGATTTTGGGGGGGCAGACTTTGGGAAAATGGGAGATACTTGAAGAAAGAGGCATTAAGGGAATGGGACAGGAATCAGGGTCGAGGAACAGTGGGCAGATTAAATTGGGATTACAAGAACAACAGAATTATGCATTAAGCAGGTTAGCAGAGGAAAAGGAAGAGGGAGACCAATATGGTTTTCCAAAGAGGTAGCAGAAAGTGAAAGCCAAAAAGATTGCATTCAGGCAATACAAAAGACACAGGCAGAAGGGGATAGGAAGAAGTACCAGGAGAAGCAAAGGGAGGGGGAGGTCAGTAAGGAAGCCAAAGCTCAGACAGAAGAACACATTGCAAAATCAGTGGGTAGAGGGACAAAACCTTTACAGGTACATAGAGTGAAAAAAGAAAGACAAAGGAGGATAGTGAGACTGAAGGGGAGGATGGGGGCGCGTGGAGGATGACAACAATAAAGCTGACATATTGAACGGTATTTCGGCTCAGTCTTTACTGAAGAGGAGGGAGGGTAATGGGTCTGAAGGAAAATTCAGGGGTGAGAATGGTGCAGAAATGGACACAAGTCCCTTTACACGAGAAAGAGGTCCTGAAGGAACTAGAAGTAATAAGAGTTATTGATAAAAGCAATGGGGCCAGATGGGAATTTTCCCAGGGTCCGCCAAAACTAAGAGGTGGTGGCTGAACCTCTGGCTATCCTGTTTAGCTGATCACTGGAAACAGGGTAGGTACCCAAGACTGGAGGACAGCAGATGTGGTCCCTTATACAAGTGGGAACAAGAGGAAGCGGGACTACAGACCAGTCAACCTCACCTCGGTGGTAGGAAGATCATGCGACACTACTAGAGGAGAGATTGGTGGAACATCTGGTTGTCAATGGACTACAGGACCCAAGGCAGCATGGTTCACCAGGGGAGGTCATGTCAGACCAACCTCGTTGAATTTTGACTGGGTGACTAGGGGTGGATCAGGGGAGCAGTGGACGCGGCCTATCTGGACTTCAACAAGGCTGACACTGTGCCACATAGAGAGGCTAATTACACAAACTGGGGAATATGGGTGTGGGCAGGACAGTAGTGTGGTGGGTAGGTAACTGGCTGGGTGCAGGGACACAGAGGGTGGTGGTAAATGGCTGTCACTCCACAGAGGGAAGAGTGACCGGTGGGGTACCACAGGGATCAGTGCTGGGACCGGTCCTATTCAACATCTTCATCAGACATTGCACAGGATCTAGAAGGCAGAATTTCACTGTTCACTGATGACACAAAGCTCTGTAACAAGTGAGACACACCAGAGGTGTAGACAGAATGAGAAGGGACCTGCAGAACTTGAAGAATGGTCAGGGGTTTGGCAGTTGAAATTCAATGCAAAGAAGTGCAAGATAATGCATATGGGGCACAAAAACCCAGGCACAATATATCAGTTGGGGGTGAGGATATAGCATGCACCAAGCAGGAAAGGGATCTTGGGGTTGTCATGTCTGATGACCTCAAGGTAGGAAACAGTGTGACAAGGCAGCAGGTAAAAGCAAATAGGATGCTGGGATGTATAGGCAAGGGCATCACCAGCAGGAAAGGAGGTCATAATTCCGCTATACAAGACACTAGTGAGGCCCCACCTGAGTACAGTGTACAGTTCTGGAGACCATACTTATGTAAGGACATAGACAGGTAGTAGAAGGTTCAGAGGAGGGCAACAAAGATGGTGCATGGATTGCATCACAAGTCCTATGAAGACAGGTTGAAGGAACTGAACATGTACTCCCTGGAGGAAGGAGGAGAGAGGGATATGATAGAGACATACAAGTATCTTACAGGGAGGAACAGGGTGCAGGAAAACACTATTTTTAAGCGAAAAGATGTTCCAGGACTAGAAGGCATGGGATGAAGTTGGAGGAGGATGATTCAGAGGAAACATGAGAAAGAATTTCTTCACAGAGAATGTGGTGGACAAGTGGAACACCCTGCCAGAGGGAAGTGGGGGCAGAAACAATCACGAGGATTTAAGAATGCATGGGATAGACATAAAGGAATTTCTGGAGGTCAGAGGAGGGCAACAGACTTCTAGGAAAACAAAGCTGAACACAAGCTCAAATGGGCAGACTGGGTGGGCCACTTAGGCATATCTGCCAGACACGATCTGTATCTATGTATCTAAGGCAGGAAGTGGATGGACTGTGGTTAGTGAATACAGTAAACACAATTCCTGCTTGATGAGTACAATAATTGTTTTAGCACTTAAGGCAGTAATCTGGTTCCAAGAGGTTGTAATTACACTTACCAGTTCACAGTACTGTCATATGCACTTCTGAATGAGTCTGCTTGTACAGTTTGTCTGGGACCAGTACTGCAGTGTGGTGTATATTTTGGATGTAAACTAGGCCAGCATATGTACTGCAGATAGATTGGTTGTCAGGTTTTAAACATTTGGGTATAGCAGCAGTTGTAGGATTCTCATCAAGAATGTTTCCTGAAGTGAAGATGCAAGCAGTTTCCCCTGTGCACTTTATTCCCAGTTCCCACACGAGCAGCGTATGACTCTCCCCTTCCCAGTACTGGTACCAGTCCCCCAATGTGATGGGTACTCGGACCCCTCAGGTGTACAGGTCTGGTCGCCCCCCCTGGTGCATGGGGAAATGGTCCCCTAAGATGCAGAGTACTGGCCCCTCATCAGGGGCAGTGATTGCCCACCTCCCAGGTTCAGAGACCGGTCAATCATCCTTCAAGTAGTGACTACTGGTTACAACCCCATTGTCAGGCTACTGGCCCCCCCCACCACCATGTAGTGTGTACTGGTTCCCAGCTCAGTGTCAGTGAATTGGTCCCCCCACCCTCATGAGCAGCACACTGGTTCCCCTCACCCTCTCCCCATGTGCACAGTTCTGACCTCCTCTCATGTTCAGGATACTGTCCCACCCCACCTCCCCACAGGTGCTGGTATCTGCCACCCCCACCCAGGTGCAGGGTTGGAGCAGGGTATTGCTCTCCCCTTCCCCATGTACTGGTAATGGTACCCCCCCCAAGGTGACAGGTACACCCTCCCTGGGTGTGTAGGTGTCTGGTGACTCAACCCCCAGGTGCAGTGGGAAATGGTCCCTCTCATGATGCAGGGCACTGGCACCCCATTAGGGAAAGTGATTTGACCCCCACCTCCCCCCAGTTTCCCATCATCCCCAAGTAGTATGTACTGGTCCCCATCCCAGTGTCAGGTTACTGGCACCCCTCTCCCACTTGCAGTGTACTGGTTACCCCCACTCTCCATGTGCACGGTTCTAGTCCCCAGGTGCATGGTACTTGGCCCTTCCCCAACCCCCATGTTAAGGGTACTGTCCCCCCACCTCCCCACATGTGTTGCTATTGGTCCCCTCCCTCAGATGCAGGATTCTAGTTCAACCCAGCTGTAGATGCTCCCTCCTCCATGAAGTGTTTGTGAGTACTTTTAACCACCTGAGAAGTGACATTATCCAGCTTTACGCACACCATTGAGTGCCTTGTTGTGATTATAAAATGGATCCAATAGAATTGAAAAAAAAATATGGCAAGATTTTTAAAGACTACATTAAACATTGTTTAGCTGGCATTGCAGTGTTTCATGAAGCTGTCAGTATGGCCTAGACGAGGTTAGAGTAATGATCTGTGAATGAGCTTGGTACATCTAGCAGATGGACCTGGGTGTAATTCCCACAATCTCCAATTGCATACTGTGTGACTCTAAACAAATCACTAATCTCACCAGTGCTCCTGGGTTGCCCCTGAAAACAGGCATGTGGGCCTTACCTGGTTACCAAAGAATAAAAAATAAATGTCAGTGGATTTAGGCTTGTGTCTGTGATGTGATGACATGCTTTCTGAGTGTCAGCTCAAGGGTAGTTATTTTATTCTGTCTTGTATTTTCTTTGTGTGTGTGTGTGTGTGTGTGTGTGTGTGTGTGTGTGTGTGTGTGTGTGTTCATTAGCACAGTATGTACCACTAGAATTGTTACTTATATAATTATAGATACATATGTTTATGACTTTCCTGTTGCATTTGAGAGACTGTTTATGACCAAATTCTGAGCTTTAAACAGAGCACATCAACTTGGGATATAAAGCATACTGACTATTATTTCTGCAAAAGAAACAATACTGAACTTTGGCAGCCACAGCAGATAGTTAATGAGTTTATTTTATTCAGCCATTTATACAAGTCAAGAGGAGAGGAATGGACTTTTTCTTATTGGCCTGGTGGACACGTGAAACTACTCTGCCTTAATGGAAGTAGGATAGTTTAAAGGGGAACAGTTAGTAAAGCCTCACACCCAAGTGTGACGCTGATCACAATTTGCACTTGGTGTACAAAAACATTTTTTAATTACTGCTTACTGCACGATAATAGTATGCACTGGGCTAATTTGACTGATGTTGACTTGTATGATGCAGTTTCATGTAACCACACCTACCAGAATCCCTGATGCTTACATCAGAGTAGAACTGCTGAGATGGGAGATGCATTCTTCAGTAGCCTGCACCTGCAGTACATATGTGAATAATTTTGTAAGCTAAAATCATATTTTGCTGGTACTGCTGTGCTCATGGTGCTTAGTACAGTCCTCTGGACTTCACTGTACCAGCTCAAGCTCACAAGAACAGCTGTCCAGCAAATTGAAGATTTCAGCTTACAAAAACACTGACCATTCACTGCAGGCTGGCTATTAAAGGCAGTTGAATCTCCCAGCTTTGCAGTCTCTCTGAAGTCAGCATCATGGGATTCTGGGATGTCTGGTTACTTGAAATGGCATCTTACAAGTCAATGACATTACTTAGCCCTGATTTATTTATTACACTGCAGTAATCTGTAAGTAACAAAAAATGTGTTGCACACAAAGTAATTAGATTAGCCCATACTTGGGGTGTCTGTCAGGCTGTCAGATTATTATTGCTGACACCCCTTTAATACATAATGTGAACCTATTTCTTGCAGGTTTATATAATTGTATATATGTGCTGTTGCTCATGTGGTGGGACTTCACTGTATTCTTAATGGAACACTGGGTTTGGATGGAACCTCTCACTAATATGTTTGCATACATTTTGCTGAATTACTGGTGATTGCTGTATGTATTGCAGGTCCTAAAAGCCTTATGTTAATATCTATGTAATATGTAACATATGCCAAATAATGAAGTAAAATGTGACAAACTACAACATAATAAAATTCAACGATGGTGAAAGTTGGAAAAATCGGTTGGATTTTCTTTAGTTAGTTGAAGTCAGAAATTTCAAACTAGTTGAAAAAATCAGTCGGAATGTGTGGTGAGTCAGTCATAATTGTTTTATCAACTGACTCCGGGGTCTAAGTGGAAGTGCTACTTTCTCGCTGGCATCTTGCCAGAAAGTTTGATTCACAGGTTCAAAATTTGAAAAAATTGAAAGAAACGGCCTTTTTTGTGGGTTAAGAACTGTGGAGGCTAGGAGCAGTGCTGAAATGGGAGACATTGGCAGCTGGCATTATAGTGGACAACTACTACCCTCCTGAACGTCAGTGTCACAACATAAGCCTAACAGTGAGACAAAACAAGATACTTTTAAGCCAGTTTGTTAAAAAAATAGATACAGAAATGCTTGGTCAGATTTAGATTTGCTGGGGCTGGAGTGCAATTTTTATAATACAGATAGCAGGTGCAGGCATGCAGAGTGACTGAGCCATTACCCGATGTCAGTTATCGGTTCATCTGTAAACAGGAGCAGTTAGTGTCTTTATTATGAATCTGTGAATGATGTGTTTACGTTTCATGTGTTTGGCTATGAGTGGTATTTTGCTTTAATAATAGTTTTGGTTGTTTGGCTGGGGAGTTTGCTTTCAGTAGTATAGATACTACTGCCCTCCTTAACTTCAGTGTCTTAGCATAGCCTAAGGGTGTGATACTTTTTTTTTTTGCGCTCTCCTGCCTCCTGGCTACCCACTTTTCGGTCACCAAGGACCCCACAGAACTCCCACCAACTACCACCTCCCGTCACAGGCTTCCCTGGTAGCACAGTGTAACCCTTTACCCAATGGGTCGGGTCCCCCCCCTCCGAGGGGGAAGGCATCAGTGCGGGCTGGCCAGTGCATTCTTACCTTTGGCCCAGGGTGCTGCTGAGTTGGTCCGGGGCTTCGCGGCAGTGGGGGCCAGCAACCATCATCCAGCCAGCCAGGGAGCTCCATTGCCTGCTTTTCCTCCCCTGGGAGCACGTCATGCCACTGACATCAAGGTGCATGCTGAAGTCTGTCACACTCTCAATGTGGCTGGGGCCCCACTGCACTGCCATTCCCCTGGCCTCCACAAGAGTTGACAGCGCCTGGGCCATGAACCATTTTTCCCCCCCGGGAGAAGGTGGGCAGTCATCAGATGCTCAACTCTTTTCCCCTGGCTGGCCCTCTGATTCCTGAACCTGTTCCCAAACCTGGGTCGCTGACATCACAAGTGGAAACTCAACTGCTGCACTGATGGGCCAGCGAGGGTGTAATACTCTTAAGTCAGTTTGTAAATGAACAAAATAAAATAAAAATTAGATATTAAACGCTGATCAGATTTAGATCTGTAGGGATTGGAGCATGATTTTTATAATACAAACACAGAGTGGTAGCAGTCATGCAGTGCGACTGAGCCATTATGCAATGTCAATTTATCAGCTTGTCGTATGAATCTTTATTACGACTTTATGAATGATGTGCTTCGTTTCACGTGTTTTGTCTATATGTCATACTTTGTTTTAATAATAGTGGCTGTTAAGCTGAATGTTCCTCTTGCTACTATGCCAGAAAATAAAATGGCAGCATTTCAAAAAGTTAGTGTTTTAAAGGCACACTTGTGTTGCTCAGATAGTGCTTTTGTGGATCCTACCACTACCTGACAGATAGTGCTGGTATCCTACCTTGGATCCTACTAGAAATCCTACCAAAGACAGATGTAGATCTAGTGCCAGATAATGAAAGAACCTAGATCAAATAGTTATGATCTGGGGTCAGATAGTGAGGATCCTAGTTCAGATAGTTAGGATCCGGGGTCAGATAATGATGGATCCTAGGTCACATCCAGGGATCCTAGGTCAGATAGTTAGATCCGGTCAGATAATGAAGGATCCTAGGTCAGATAGTTAGGATCCAGGGTCAGATAATGATGGATCCTGGGTCACATCCAGGGATCTAGGTCAGATAGTTAGATCTGAGCTGGATCCTAGGAGGTGGATCCATGGTCAGATAGTTCTACTATCCTACCACAGCAACTATCTGGTCAACGGGAGGTATCTGTTGGTATCCCAATTTCTAGGATACTATCCGGGCAACACTATGGCATACTGATTTTTTGTACTGCGGTCCTTCTGTTTTGTACTTGTTTTTACCTGTGCATCGAATGCATTTGATGCTCAAGTAAGACCATTGAAAAGCAGGATTTTCTCCCCCCGTTTTATAATGTTTGTTACTGAAGGAGGACTGTTGGCCATGACACCAGAGACATTTCTGGTCTATCCTGAGTAAATATATAGTAAAAATGTGTACAAGCAAAACCCAGTGCAACTGCAATACAAGCAGAAAGCATTCAGGTTTGATAAATGTTTGTTATATTATTGGGGAATGCTGGCCATGACTGGAGAAATTCTTACTCTTCATTGATAAGTGCCATGGGAGCTTTCCACTTTCACCTGGCCAATGATGACCAGAAATGGGCAGAAGTGACCTCAGTTTAATGACTCATCTGAAAGACTGTTTGTGGTCAGACAGCACTGAAGCTTTCATCATGCGCCTCCCACTCCATGCACACACTCATCCTTCATAAGCACAAACAGATATGCAGTGCATTCTTAGTGTTGCTTTTTTTAATTCACAGCTATTAGAGATGTGTTTCAGTCATTTGTGCTTGAATGACCTCCCTATCCCACATTTCATTAACATTCTGAGTAAATTTTAAATCTCCTGCAACTTGAGGCATTATTTGGTTATTTAGTAATCAGAAACACAACCTTTGCGCTAAAAGCTCATTTACAAAGGATCATCGTCACAAGGGTAGGGGAGGGTACATAAGTTTGGAGTCAGTAGCAGCTTAATAGGCATTGTCAAGAACATCTAATAGTAAGAAAAATGTGAACAGGAGAAGTCAGTAAACATTGGTAATAGCATAACAACGTAGGATAACATAGGCAAATAACAACACATAACCAAAACAAGGGTACATAGTCAATGGGGTTGGGTTCTCACGTCATACCATACAATTAAGTGCTTAAGTTAGAGTTAGGTGCTAGTTTGAGAAAAAATCAGAGGTGGAAGCTAGGCAGGATCTTGTATTGGGAGGAAACAGGAGATGGAGCTGTTCATTAAAATTGATACCTAAAGGTTGCTAGGCTATAGCCAGAGAGTCAGCCTAGGCATAGTAGTCAGAAAAGGGTAGAGGAACCAATCAGGATTAGGCAGGAAGAGGAATCAGAGAGGAGGTGGATGGTGGTAGGCTCAAATGTGGGTGGTGTAAGGAGGTCAGCGGGTAAGATTTGTCAAGGATAGTGTGAGAGGAGAAGATAAGCAGGCAGGTAGGCAGACATGGGCAGGTGGTGAGCAGGGAGTTTTGCATCAAATTGTAGAGTGAAAGAAGAAGAACCTTGGCAAGCCTAGGGTTCTGGTACCTGCTAGGCTAAGAGTGGTTGAGGCAGTGTATGGGGGGGGGAGACAGTCTTTAGAAGCATGGCTTTGGGGAACAGAGGCTTGCTGGCTTGTGGGTTAAGAGTAGCAATAGCAACATCCAGGAGGGTGGGTAGACTTCGTTAGCTTGGACTTGAAAGGCCCAAGTTGGGTAAGGCTTGTGGTGGTGGATGGTAGCTCATTTATCCAAGAAGGGGCCATGATGGCAAAGGCTTGTCTCCCCAAGGCAGTCCTTCTGAATGGAACAACTAATGCATGTTTAGTAGCACGCTTTTGTGGCATGTTCAGCTGGAGCAGGATGGAATAAGGCTTGTATAGAGGGTGCAAGTCCAAGTAGGGCCTTCTGTCCCAAGATGCAGGCATGGAGCATAATGTGATCTATAAGTGAGGCCATTCAGTCTGTATGTACAGTATATGTATCTATATTTTGACTGCATTTCCAGAAAGTGTGCTAGAATGTTAGAGCCCACCTATGAAGTTATCTTATCACTTGGTACAGCATTGCATGATTTGCAATGTGATGCACCTCCTGCCTCAAAATATTCCTGCATATCATTTTAAGCAAAACTGACAAACCATTAGTAATATATAAACAGCCCTAAAACTCAAGCACCTTTGAAAATAAGGAGCATACGTTTGGCACAAATGGGGAGGGTGCTAACTGGGCCCAAAAATACCCTGTATGTTAGTTTCCTCCTGTTTCAATATCTTGACTGATATTCTTTTAAACTAAAACCTCACCCATCCCTGAGCTGTTCATTATCTTTTCACATGGTTTACTGTGTTTTAATATATTTATTGTTGATGCCTGTTTTTATACTGGTGTCTAACTGTTCTTTTCTCACACTTACTGCACAAGTGGGTGTAGAGTACAGGCTACAGACATGTACCCTGGCTGCAACCCTCCACACCATGGCAATGCCACTCTCACCAAGACTACCCCCATACACTGCATTCTAAGAGGCATGTAGTTGTGCATCGGGGACAGAGGGCAGGACAGAAAGAGGCTGAGGATGCAGATGGGCATCAAATCAAAGGCATGTATTAATAGTGGAGTGCAGGGGTCAAGCAACATTCATTTACTAGCGGGTACTAGTGCATATTGCAGTGAGTAGTACAGAATCTCTGTTACTTGCCTGAGCTGGGCTAGTGCAATTTCTTGTGGAAAGCTGCAGTTCCATTCTCAACCGGTATCAAATAAATAAACAAATAAATACATAAATATAACTGTTATTAATTTAAAGCCAGGTCCTTTTCATGGAGGTTTAACTATGTGCTGCCTCAGCAATCATGAAATGAAAAATAGATGTCTGTGTGTAGTGCATTTACATACTGTTTCATTTTATACTAAGTACTGCTTTTATTTTTGCTGGTAAAGATCCTTTCTCCTTTTCCTTTCCTTGTTTAGCTCAGGCACTGTGGCAGGCAGATTTGTGACTGTGTCCAGGAGCAGCACAGTTCTAGGGTTGCCACCTGTCCAGTTGTAGATGGATAATCCAGTTTTCAGGGTCCTTATCTGGTCATCCATGTTGATTAAATGGCGTCAGTTTTTGGGCCATTTTGAGTGCTCAGATAGTATTAAAACTGATTGTATCAAATCATTCATTATTGCATGCATGTCCAGGTTACAAAAAGTTCTGATGTCACTAGTCACAGGCCTTTGTTTGTAAACCCAGTCTGTCTAGGAGGTGTAAAGTGTGGCCATTAAGACCATTAGCAGTAAATCAACTTAATTTTTTCAACTCTGAATTTTAAGTATGGTCATTTACTGCCATGACAGGAAACAGGTTTTACACCTTTATATGCTGTAATGGGTTCCTTTTTGTTTTTCCTATATTCTCATATGTTTTAGACCCACTTTTCAAATTAGTTTTCACTTTTTTTGCCTTTGTCACTGTGTTTATTATTTCTCTCTCAAGTCCTCAGCAGCTGCTGCTCTCATTTTTTATACTACCAACCTGAACATTCCATGATATTAGCTACATCTTTACAGGCTATTGGAATAAATAACACAGAATGGTGTGTCTGAAATTGTGGAATGTGATATTTTAGACATTTGAAAAGAAACGGCAGTAGCTGATGAGGTAAAGGGAACACAGTGGGAGGCAGTATAGTGCAGTGGTTTGGGACTCTGGGCTGTGGGCCTAGAGACCTGGGTTTGAGTCCCACAGCCCCACTTGCATACTGTGTGACCCTGAGCAAGTCACTTAACTTCCTTGTGCTCCCAGGCCACACCTGTAAACAAGCTTTCAGCTTAGTGTGTCTCTCCTGGTTAAACTAATAAAAAAAATGTAGCATTGAGGATACCACAAGTACTGATAGTTCAATTATCAAAAAGCTGGTCAAAGCATATCAGAATACATGGCTGTCATGGAAAGGAAAACTGGAGAGTGTTTGACAGAGAGAGCAACATGTTGCAATGGGCTTTGTACATCCAGCAGATCTGGGTTTAATTTCCACAGCCACCACTTGCTACTGTGTGACCCTAAGCAAGTCACTTAGCCTCTCTGTGTTTCTGGGCCACTCCTGTAAATGGGTCTTGTGCCCAGTAGGAGTTTCCTCATTGCCAAAGAATAAAAATAAATAAATAACATAATGGGTTGATGCTGTTGAATTTATCCTTACTTTTTTGGTGAACATTTTTAATAGAACTGGGACAATGAAGCATTTCTGGGATCTGTAGACCAGGGTGGGAAAAGGAAGAAAAAGGGAAGGAAAAGACACACACACTTTTCATGACGACATCTTTAACTACAAATCTGAAAATGTGGAAATATATTAAAGAAGTCAGTAACCCAGCTGACATTAATAGAAAGCATACTGATGAAAACAAACAAAAGATCATGAGTACGAAAAGACAAGTGAAGCCATTGGTTCCAGCAATGTAGGCTAGAAAAATATGACTGGTTGGGGTATGATGGTGCAAAATATCTGATGTTCTGCCATTTGTGTATCAAACATGAAATACAGTTGGATAAGGAGGGCAATAACAGTAATTTTCGTTTCGGTACAGATAACTTCCAGCTTGACTCTGTCTTGTCCCATAATATCAGTGAAGCTCATGCTAGGGAAGGAAAAGGAGGATGCCAGCACTGCTACTCCACTGACAAGTAAAGCAGAGGGAATGCTGAACAACATGAATGAAGCAATGCTTAACCATCTGGATAAACTGTTTCACATGTGCTATGAAATTACTAAGAAGGGATGTCTTTTCACAGACTTTGTGTAGATGTGCAGCCTTGATGGTATGAAAGGGCTAGATATCAGTTCAGCATATCAGAAGGACAAATATGCCTGCAACTTTATCCACTATGTAGCCGAGGTTGAACACATGGTGCTATGAGAAAAAAAAAGTATGGGAACAAAGTACATTTCAGTCATCAATGACAGAACCACTGACTCTTCAATCACAGAAGCTGAGATAGTGTATGTGTGGTTTGCAGTTAAAGGCACAGTGCAAAATCAGTTGGTAGGTGTCCAGACTGTTGGCAGGACAAATGCAATTTTATTTTCCTTTTGTTTAACAAATCACTGTTAATGATACTTGATTGTAGGGCTACTGCAAACTTCTGTGGTCTAGTGCAATCTCTGGTTCACTAGCCTGTGTGGCTAGTGCAAAAAGAAGTTAAGGTTGACCCTGGTGGAGTGGCTCTCCTGCTCCAAGTGGTACACCGGTGTAGTGGACCTAGTGCTCCCTGGTACTAGCTGGGTCATGGGGCACTATAAAGAAGTGCCATATGGGTGCCCCAATCCCACCACATGTCAGAAAGGTTGGGGGGTGAGGTAACGGTGTAGTTGTTGTGACATTCTGCTGCCTGACCACCTTTGCCTGTCTTAGCTGGAAGCACGTAAGGATGGTGACTCCTCCACAGTGACTCTGCTAAGGAGCAGTACAGAACACCAATAGCCGCGCAGAGAGGTGGGAGCAGAGCGACATGCCCTGGAGTGCCAGCAGGTGCACCAACAGAGATGAAAAGTGCTGGTTGACCCTGCAGACAGCATCTCAGTGAACACGGGAGAATGGAGATGGGATACGTTCAGGTGCAAAGGGAAATGGACTGCTGGGTAGTAGGGGGGCTACACCTGTCAGTGGGAGAGGAGGCATAGAGACAGAACATATTGGAAGTGCTGCAACTATGCAGCAACCTGGTGCAAAGGCTGGGTGGTCACCATCACGGAGGGTGACACCACCGTATCGGGCACCTACTACCATGTACCAGATTCAGTCTCTGTGGGTGTCTAGAGGGTACGTGTTGCAGTCAAGAGGGGGCCAGGGACACCAACAGATATCCCAACAGATCATCATCACCTGCTGCTCAGGCCTGAATAAGGCAATGGGGCAGCTTACCACCTGTACTCCTTCCTGAAACGAGCTGCCCATGCCTGTGGAGCAGTGCCTGCTGGACACTGGTAGACCCCAGATGTTGGCAGCACTTGAGATACCAGAGGAGTTCCTGCACAACAGAAGTGGGGAGCCCTTCCTGCTGTACACTTGGAGGGCACCAGTGAACATAGGTATCTGCTGTACAGCACCGCAGGAAACATGGAGTACCTGGCCCACTGCCACACTCTGGCCTAAAGGATGGCATGTTCAAGTGCTGCCCAAGCCTCTTCCAGCAGCTTTACACCCTGCATGGGGTAGATAGCACCCATGGTCCTACCTGATGTGTATGTACTGATGATGAAGAAGACTGTGGCTGCCCACACAGTGATGTTCATGCGAAGGTGTCAGAGCTCTGTCCAGCAGGCAGCCCTCAGCATATGCTGATAGATTTCAATATGTCTGCCTACAGGGCACTGCGGGTGGTATTCCCATAGGTGGAGGTGCATGGCTGTTTTTTCCACCTCTGCCAGTGTGTGTGGTGGCACATCCAGCAGATGGCAGAGCTGGTCCACCTGTATGGGGATGATGACATCTGTGCCATGTACCTCTGCATGCTGCCTGCATTGGCATTTGTGCCCACCCACTGATGTCGTGGCCACCTATGAAGAGCTCTGCAGCTGGCCCTACTTCACGGAGCATGAGGAGATCCTGGCACTAGTCCTCGATTATTTCAAGGACACATGGCTGGGGCAGCCTGTCCGCAGTGGCCACCAGTGCAAACCACTGTTCTCAATACCCATGTGGAACTGCCATGCCTCTGTGTCTGAGGGGATGTCCAGCACAAACAACTCAATTGAGGGCTGGCAGAAAGCCTTCAGTGCCCTGCTGGATGCTGCGCATCCCACCCTATGGTGGTTCCTGGAGGTCCTGCTGGGGGAGCAGTGGCTGACTGAAGTGAAGAGGCAACAGGTGGTGTCCATGCAACCTGTGGGGTGGTCCCATAGGCATTGAGGGATTGCATCTGCCGGGTCACCAACCTCGTCACCCAGTACGGCACCTGTAGCTGCAGGGACTACCTAATGGGCTGGAACTCAACATTAGCCTCCAGGTCTGACCACTGGGGCAGGGGTTCAGGCCACCAGCACCACCCCTGTGTGTGACACCACCCAGCTGGTGCCTGCCCCAACATCAGCACCAGCCCATGGTACCCCATCCCAACCTGTGGCAGGGTTCACGGCAAACCAGTGCTGTGCATCAGCAGGGGTCTGGAATCTGTGCCCTGTGGCATCCCTGGCATTAGATTGTATTGCTGTGCCACTGTGCTTGAAGCTGTCACACCACCAGAAGTTCACTTCATTCAGTGGGCAGTGCAGTGTATTACCCCACCATGCTATGTACCTGTCAGCCCTGTGGCTTCTCTGTGGAATGCCATGCCACCTGCTGCTGTCCACCTGCCTCCATCCCTGTCGGTGTGTTCACTGTCGGGTACCATGTGTCAGGGGGGTCACTCGCCTTGCTGTGGCACTCCTGCTGGTGGCGGTCTGTGGTTCACCATACTGTGGCTCATCATGTCAGTTACTATCATGGTGTCTTTATCAGGTGCTGTGTCTATGGCCCTTCTGTCAGTCTCCACTGCATTGGGGTGGTTTATTGTGTTTTCAAGGTGTCACTGTGGGGGATGTCAGTTGGGTGGTTGGCGCTGCTCTGTGGTGCTTCCATCTCAGCCATTTGGTGAGACTCCTAGACGTTACAGTAATGAGCTGTGAATGAGCTTGGTACATCCAGCAGACCAGATATTGGTTTGATTCTCACAACCTCCACTTGCATACTGTGTGACTCTGAGCAAGTCACTTAACTACACAGTGCTCCCAGGTCACCCCTGAAAACAGGCACTTGTGCCTAGTGGGGCTTTTTACCAATTATTTTGCCAATTATTTTACCAGGTGAGACACACTAAGCTGAAAGCTTTGTTTGCAGTGCAACCTGGGAGCATGAGGAAGTTCAATGGCTTGCTCTAGGGTCACACAGTACACACCTAGGGCTGTGGGATTCAAACCAGTCCCAGATTTGCAGTCAGAGCTTCAACTCCACTGTGCCATACTGCCACCCGTTACCAAAAGACTAAAACAAATATAATATAATATAACATAACAAAACCTCACAAATATTAGTTCTGGAGTGCCACATAGGTACAGCCACTAATCCAACTCAACTACACCTTTAACATTGTTCCTTAAATTGACCTACTGCCTTCCCAAGTTCTGTCACCACCTCCTCCATCCCATTATCCACCCCATTCACAGTCAACTCACCCATCATACCCTTCCTTGACATTGTCCCCTACACTAACCTAATCTTTCTACATGGTCAGTTGTATCTGTTATGCTTGGGTTATAGACCACCAAGTGACCCACATGTAACCGTAACGTTATACACAGTATTAGTGCCTTACATAGTCTTTTGATGTTTAGCTTGTTTTATTACTTACATTAGTGTTATTTATATTTACTATGCTTATATCTGTCTGAAATACATTTACCTATATGCTATGTTTCTGCCATATATTCTGCTATACTCATAATCAATCATATTCCATAGTTTTCCATTATTGTGACACGTTGTATGCTTTTCTTTTGACATTGCATGTGGTCTCAGACTCACTGTCTCCAGTGAGATTGATAACAGGTTGAAAACTATGAATTCCCATTGCTTAGAGATTCATTCAACTTTGTAACTTCATTTCCTATGTAATAGCCCAAGGGAGCCACCTTATTTACATGCCTTATCCAATGCTGTATGTTTATCATATCTGTAACTGTACTCATATATTTGTATGCACATCACTTCCTCTGAGAGAGAAAGATCATCCCCGAGAATGGTGGGAAATTGGCTTTCTGTGTTTGCTTTGTTTCACTTGTTATGGTCTGAGTATGTAATAAACTTATTTATTAGCTACTTGTTGTTATCTTTGTCCAGCAGACCGTGCAAAGAACCTAAGCTGTGATCTTTCACAGTGTAACAATGGTGACCTATGGCAGTCTTGGTTTTGTCTGGCAAAGAATAACACTCATTTTCCTTCATAATTTTTGTTCTGATGCAAGTAGCTATGAGTTTGCATATTAGAACTCTATGTGGACTAGGACTCGATGTAATGGACTGCTACTGTTGTTTGTGAATTCTTCCTTTAAAGGAGCTCAAGGATGTCATCCGTTTGAGTGCTGTGGTTGCAATCATGGCAGTTAACCCACAGAATGGTTTAAAGATTTCCCTGTTTATTGACATGTCTGAATTTTTGCACAGGTTGAGAGAAGATATCTCAGCTTAGCTTGCTGCACTGGGTGCATGGGATTGCTAAAATAAGAAATAGTTAATTATTTATGTTTTGGATCCAATTACAGTTATGTTGGTCTGTGTGCAGTGTATTGAATAGAGACAGCAATAACTACAATGCAGTCCAACAGAGGGCTGCTTTGGAGGCGTTGAAGCCTGATAAGGTTGAATGGCTGCTGATTAATGGTGGCTATACCATTTGATAAGTTATTTATGTATTTGTTATTTATAGACTTCCATGAGGATTCCTCCTCACTGATGTGAGCCACAGATCAAAACTGGTCTGTTCTGACACTGGTGTTTTTTTTTTAAATAAACAAGTATGTCTGGTAGGTGTTACCCTGTCCTTGTGTTTCATGTTTGTAGTAAACCCACTTTACATATGTCTAGTACATAATTAACATTATTGGCTATCTGTGACTGATGCTGTGACTAGTAAGGAATTCATAAGGCAAAAGGGACCCCAGTTTTTATTTAGACAGGCTGCTTTTGTCTATTGGTTACAATACCAGAGCCACCTTTTATTGCATTCTATAACAGATCTAAGTGTAAACGCTTTTGTCTATATGGTTGTTCCTTGCTACTCACTTTAGGACCAGTGCTAGTAGTACACCATATCTTGTTATTAGAGGTGCAGCAAATTTAAAATCCGCACATTGCTATATGGAGTGCCCCATTGGAAAGGATCACTTCGCCTTGCTATTATTACTTTGTGTTGTCATTCCACTTTAAACATGAAGTAAGGTGGAGTGACAACAATATTAGCAGCATCCCACCACATAGTCTCCAGAATAAATGTGCATCCTCAAATTGCTATTGTCTTGTATCCAGAATATTCCCCAGTGCTGATGAAGTGAAATGAGAGTGTAACAAGAATTGCAAAGTCTCCCAGAATTAGTGGCACACTCAGTCATGCACACAGTGGTCAGGTCACACACTGAGTCACCAGAATTAATGTGCATCCCCATAATGATATTGTCTTGTGTCTAGAAAATTCCCCAGTGCTGACGAAGTGAAATGAGAGCATAACAAGAAATGCAGTCTCCCAGAATTAATGGTACCATTCAAACACATAGACAGATTAAGATTGCATCATGACTCAAGGGTGCATGCAAAGGCACAACAACACCTAACCAGTGCTCACAAGTCACAAATCCAAATCTGGAAAGGAATACATTTGCTAGTTGAGGGATTAGGTGCAGCAGTAACAATCCACTACCAGTAAAGATACTACAAAGCAGTATAAAAATTCAGCACAGGTAATGGTAGTAGGTTCACACTGCTGCAATTACTCTGTACTACAAAAAGATGTCTGATTTAATGGCATGCATCGCAATACACCACATGCACTACAAGTAATGGTAGTAAATTGAAAACATTTAGTAATATAACCAAATGTTTTAAACAAACTGAAATTATACACTGCTGCACCACGACAATCAGCAAAAAAAATGGCAAGAATTACTGAAAGTATTACTGTGTGTACATTAACACAGTTATACAAGAAAAATATAACCAAAACAGAAAGACTGCCTTTTTCTCCCAGTTAATCTACCTACACCACAAATACGTCTGTCCCCCCAAAGCACACTTCACAGTACACAAACTGACTGTTCTAAATTAACATTCAAAATCCACACATAGCAATAAACACTCGATGATATGAGCACAGAAGGGTTTCCTACAATCGATGTACTAAATTATAAGCAACAAATATTACCCATAAAGGCATTTTAAACAGCTTTCAGAGGTTTTGAATAGCAGAGCTCTGAGAGCAAACTGTCTCCAGCTACCACTGCACAGACACTACCCGGGCCATAACTGAGGCTGTGCCAAAAAAATCTGGAGCCCATGTGACCTGCAATCCCATGAATAACTGCAGAATTTCATTTGGAGCTCAATTACAGGGTGAAGTGAGGTGAATTACATTGATTTCAATGTACTTCGCCTTAAAATTGGTGAAGAAGTGGTTTGGGGAAGGAGGAATAACACAAAGTTATTGGTTTCAATGGACTTCACGTTCCTCATTATGAAGTGAAGTACTCCACTTCACATTATGGAGTTCTCCGTGGATTCCACGTTACTCACTGAATCACTTCACAGAGCAAATTGGGGCCAATTCACCCACCACTACAGTACTGTAACTCATATGCTGTACAGGAAGGAACGCGAATGCCTATGGCTGTACTTCCCAGGTGAGCTGTAGCACAAAACTCCATGACTTAAAAACACTTATTAATGAGTACAGTGGTGGAGTGGTGAAACCTGGAGAGATACTACAAAACTTGCTTACAATACATACAAATAACTAGTAAAAAAATTAATGTGATTCGTGACGTGATCGTGAATCGTGATTTGTGACTGCACTTGTGACCGTGATGATGAAGAACGTGACTCGGTGTCGATGGTGTGAGATAACCAATATGGAACTGTATTGGGAATATGAATCCCTATGCCTGTACTTCCCCGTTGAGCTGTAGCACAAACTCCCCAACTTAAAAACCCTCATTAATGAGTACAATGACAGGGTGGTGAAGCCTGGAGAGATACTTCAAAACATGTTTAAAATACATCCAAATTATCAGACAAAAAATGAGTGGTGTGATTCGTGACATGATTGCGAATCGTGATTTGTGACTGCATTTGTGACCATGATGATGAAGAATGTGATTTGTATCATGAGTGACTCGTGATGACGGTCCTGACTTAAAAATGCATATTAATGAGTACAATGTTCATGCAGAATTATGCACCACACCTGTCCAGTACTCTGAAGGGAAGGCAAAGAAACAACTGTGACTTAAGTTACAGATGGAGATTGGGCCCTAAAGAGATGCGGATGCACAGACAGATTAAGATTGCACTGTGCACTGAAGAGATACAGATGCAAAGGCACAACACCTAACTAGTCTCACCATCAGAAATTAAAATCTGGAAAAGAATACCTTTGCCAGTTGGGGCGGGCCGCGGGGAGGGGGGCAGTGTACTGCACTGCTACAGTAACAGTCACTAGTATTAGTACCAGTAAAGATACCACAACTAAGTACAAAAATCACACAGCTGCAGTGGACAGCAGGTTCACATTACTGAAACTATTATGTGGCACAATAAAAGATGTCTGATTTGATGACACGTGTTACACACATACTCAAACATACACTAAGTAATGAGTAGCAACTTGAAAACTTCAGTAATATAACCACATATTTTAAACAAACTAAAATTATGCACTGCTGCACCACAGCAATCAACAAAAAATGGCAAGAATTATTGAAAATATTACTGTACAGCTACAGTAACAGTCACTAGTATTAGTATCAGTAAAGATATCACAAATAAGTACAAAAATCACACAGCTGCAGTGGACAGCAGGTTCACATTACTGAAACTATTATGTGGCACAATAAAAGATGTGACCGTGATGATGAAGAACGTGACTCGGTGAACGTGACTCAGTTATACAAGAAAAATATCACCAAAAGAGAAAGCACTGTCTTTTTCTCCAAGTTAATCTACCTACACCACAGATACGCCCTTCCCCCAAAGCGCAGTTCCACTGTCTCTCGGTACACAGACTTAATGTTGTACATTAACATTCAAAATCCACACACAAACAATAAATGCTTGATGATATGAGCACAGGAGGGTTTCTATAATTGATGAACTAAAGTTTCAGCAAAAAAAATACTCAAAAAGGCTTTTTAGCAGCTTTAGAAGGTTTGAATTGCAGAGAGCTCTCAGAGCAGGTTGCTCCTACAGCTTCCTACACACGCTACCCCAAACTGAGGCTGTGCAGAACCATCTAGAGCCCATGTGACCTGAAATCCCATGAATCACTGCACAAAATTTGCCTTTGAAGCTTAAAAACAAGGCAAAGTGAGGTGAAGTACATTGTTTTCAATGTACTTCACCTTAAGAATTGATGGAGTAGTGGCTTGGTAAGGCGAAGTAATGCAAAGTTATTGTTTTCAATGGACTTTGTGTTACCCATTATAACGTGAAGTACTGCACTTCACATTGCGGAGCACTCCGTGAATTCGCCTTCACTCCACGAATCAGTTCACGAAATCAATTGGGGCCACTTCACCCGTCTCTAAGTGCATGGCGATCAATGGCAGGGCTGTTCACCCCAGCATTTGTAATACGCTGTTTACTTTTATTTATTTATTTTATTTCAGTTTAGGATTAATGCCTTTGAGTCAAGGACTTGTTTTCAAAGGTTTCGAGTCAGTTAAATGAACAGATACAGACAACATAACACATAGCACAGCAGTGGATTACAAAATAAGGTTACAGAGGGTTGCGCATACTTTTAAGTTTAACTAATACATAGGAGTCTAGGTTTCACTAGTACATAGAAGTCAAACATTGTAAATTTCACTAGTACATAGGAATCTAACATTGTAAGTAACAGCACTAAGTGTGGGCATAGTAGTGTTAGAAACAGGAAAGAGGGGGAGAGGCCAGGGATTGAGTCTCCGCTGGGTAGTACAGATGGCAAGTGGGGGTGGGGCATTATCTTTCAGAAGATAGCTACATGATGTGCACTGCCATAGAATATATTATGTATGTTTTGGAAGATCATAACCTTTTATTTTCACCTAATTTAACACCCTTTAACAATTTTGTATGTACAAATTACCAGTATTGTAACTTGTGTTATTTATCAAAATGATGTGTGTGTTAGTGACACAGTTCTAATGTCACAATTCAGAGGATTAGGAAAGCCTAATACTCTGACATAACTAATTTTTTTCATTTTCAGGAATTCATTGGAGTGTAATAGTAGCTACACTAAAAAGCGCCTACTCCAAAGGTGGTTGAAAGCATACGTCTTTATTTGTGTTAATATGGGCAGACTACGTGGGCCAAGCGGTCCTTATCTGCCATCAAATTCTATGTTTCCATGTAACAATTTGAGAACCAGTGCTAACCTTCCACAAGGAGAACGCTTTAAGTAAATCAGATGTTCCCTTTCATGGTGTGTGTTTTATTTTTCTCTTTTACAAGGATTAGACTAACCTTCGCAAATAACTACAGGTAATGTATAAGTGTATTTTAACCAGTAGCCCGATTTATTTATAATGTTATTATAGTTTGAATCATAGTAGGATACTGTATTACCCTTATTTTTAGTTTTAACAAGTTGGGTTAAACTCATCTGTATTTATTCAGCATACAGCCTTCCAGGTGATGACTGATTGGCAAAGCAAAGACAGTTTGCCACTATTATTGTGGATAAATATCCACACCTCTTGTGGGAATAGTGTTCTCTAACATTTATGCAAACACCTGTTAGTAGTCAATTTGATAGTTCTTACTGTTGTATGGTCAGGCATCTGCTCCAGCATTGGTCCTACAGTATCCTGTTATCTCTGTGTATTTTCTTTTGCAGAAGTAGAGCTCAGGGAGAGGGGCTTGAACTGTATATGTGCCCACCTCTGGAAACTGATCACTTACATTAACATCTGTTTTGACAACTGGTGTGCCTGTCAGAGGCAAATAATTGTTGGGACTGTTAATGTCGTAGTTAACTACCAACACAACATTGCATGACTATATGTTTATACTAATTATTATACTAGGTGATAGAATGGAAGAAGGCTCAAGGCCCATTAAACCATTCCCCACACAGCGGGCATATCAATTCCTGAAACAAATCAACTTACAGGTATGTATTTCTTTTTTGAACTGTTCCAAGTTTTTACTGTTTACTATGTAATTGGGCAATGCATTCCACACTCTAGCTTTTCTCTGTACAAAAGAATAATATCTAAAGTTTCTTTTAACTATCTCTATTGTTATTTGATACTTATGATTTCTTAATCCTTCTGGTTTATCCACTATCTCTATTCCTAATTCTTCCATTAATTCTGGATCTTTCATAATCTTAAATAGTTGTAGTAAATCCCCCCTTTTTCTTCTGTTCTCCAATGTAAACATTTTTAACTTATCCAGTCTTTCCTCATATCCTCTACCTTTTTCTGTAGATATCATCCTCGTGTATGTTCTTTGAATTTTTTCTAATATATTTATTTCACCTTTCATATATGAACATCATACTGGTGATCCATATTCTAGATAAGGTCTTACATATACCTTGTACAGTGGTACTAGACATTGTCTAGTTCTATTAATAAAACGTTTTCCTATATTTCTTATCATAGAATATGTTTTCCTAATGATTTCTGACCTTTGTGCCTTGAAAGTCATTATCATATTATTCATTATCTACTATTATTCCACAGTCTTTTTCTTTGATTGTCATTTCCATTTTATTTCCATTCAAGTAATATGCATGCTTTTCATTATTTTTCCCTACGTGCATGACTTTACTCTTTTCCATACTTAATGTCATTCCATTTTCTCTTATCCACTCTCTATTTGTTTTTGATCCTTCTCCATATGTTTATTTTCTTCCTTTAAACCCACTTGTCCTCCCAGTTTTGTGTCATCCACAAATTTCACCATTTGGTTCTGGATACCATGATGCATATCACTTATATATAATGAAAATAATATAGGACCTAACACCGATCCTTGTGGAACTCCACTGGTAACCTCCTCTAGACCGGACATTACACCTCTTATCCTTACTGCCTGTTTTCTATTTCCCAGCAAATTCTGTACCCATCTAGTTATTCTACCATCTACTCCCATTTGTATCATTTTTTTAATAAATTGATTATGTGGTACGTTATCGAAGGCTTTCTGAAAATCAAGGAAGAAAATATCTACCTGCTTATTTTTTGCTGTTGTTTTATTAATATATTCATAGAATATGAGTTGGTTTGATAGACACAATCTATTGTTTTTAAACCCGTGTTGCTTCTCATCATTTACTGTTAACTCCTTTAAATCTTCATCTAACTTATCTCTCAATATCCCCTCTGTTACTTTACATAGAATTGCTGTTAGGTGTACTGGTCTATAATTAGTCATAGAGGTATTTGTTCCCTTTTTTTTAATAGATCAGTATCACAGTGGCTATTTTCCAATCATCTGGTATCTCTCTGGTTTTTATTGACCTGTTTATTAAATTTGCTACTGGAGGTGTTATCTGTATAGAAATTTCTTTTAATAGCCTTGGGTGTAATAAATCTGGTCCTGCCGATTTAAACTGTTTTAGCTCACTTATAATTTTATGGATTTCTTCTATTGTTACTTCCATCCTTAGTTCTTTATTCATTTTATTATTTACTTCTATCTCTTCCCTTACTTTTTTTCATAAACTGAACAGAAATATCCATTAAGATGATTTAAATGTTCTACAATTTTCTTTACTTCAGTAACTTCACTCCCTTCTATATGCAAACTTCCAAATTGTTCTGATTTTTTTATTATTATTTATATAAGAATACAATCCCTTTCCATTATCCTTCCTATATACTAAATTTATTTCTAATCTTTTCCTTTCTTCTTTTATTTTAGATTTTAACTTCTTCAGTATTTCTTTATATTCCTTAAAGGCATCTTTTGTCCTCAATTGTTTCATGTCATAAGCCTTTTTTTTTTTTTTTTTTTACATAATTTTGTTATTGCCTTAGTACACCACATTGGCTTTTTTCCCTTTTTGGTGTATAATTTTTTTTTGGTACATATTTGTCTTCTACTTTTTGTATTATTTTTTTGTTAATATTTCACAGCTTTCTTCTACTGTTTTGTTCTTAAATGTACTCTTCCAATTCCATTTTTTCAATTTCATTTTTATCATCAGAAAGTTAGCTTTATTATAATTTCTTATTATTGTACTACCTTTTATATGCAGTCTTTTATAACTCTTTAGAAAGAATTGAACTATTCTATGATCATTATTACTTAGATTTTCTATGATATTAATTTTAGTTATTTGTTCTTCTCAATTTGTTATAATCCAGTCCAAAATACTACCTTCTCTTGTTGACTTATAAACTAATTGACTTAATCCTACTTCCTCCATCATTTCCAAATATCTTCTATGTATGATGTTTTTTGCAGTTTTATTATTCCAATTTATATCCAGTAAATTAAAGTCTCCCACAATAATTACATCCTCACGCATTGCTATCTGTCTAATCTCTTTATTTATATAATCATCATATAATCTATTAGTATTTGGTGGTCTATAAAATAGACCTAACAATAATTATTTTGTGTTTGTACTTGTTGTATTGCTACCCATAATGATTCTATTTCATCCTGATTATCATATTTATTATACAGATTACTCATAATTTCTTGTTTCACATACATAGCAATACCTCTCCTTTCTTATTTTCTCTTTCTTTTGAATACATTTTATATTCTTCTATTTCATGATTCCACTTTAAGTCTTTCTCCCACCACGTTTCTCTTATATTACATATATCTATTGACTCCATCTTGAGTCTTATTTCCAATTCTGTTTTTTTTTATTAAATTCAAACTTCTCACATTTGGGGACCATATTTTAAAACCATTATTTAATGAACTTTTTATCCTTCCTCTTTTTGTTGGTCACTATGGTTTTTTTTGAGTTGATCCAATTTTACAATCTTCACTTTTCTTCCCCTTCTCCCCTGTAATATTAGTTTAAATTACTATACAAGTCCTTTTTTAATTCTAATCCTAATTTTCTGCTTCCTTTTTTGATAGATGTAACCAATCCTTACACAAATAACTTGGTTCAATTATAAATTGTTCCCAAGGAGTCGCATAACCTATCCCTTCCTTCAATGTCCACAGTCTCATCCAGTTATTTACTTCTTTTATTTTACTCTGAACATCCTGATTCTCTCTTGGCATTGGTAGTATCTCTGAAAAATACACCTTGCATCCCAATCTATCTGCTTCCTCTCTTATTTGCATATATTCTTGCTTAATACTATTTATGCTTTGATGTTTGATGTTATTTACTCCCAAATGAAGGATTAATAAATTCTCCCCTGCTTCATTTTTTATTATATTAGATAACATGTCTTTCATGTCTCAAATTTTTGCTCCTGAGAAGTCGCTAGTTGTTATATTTTCTTTGTTCCCAAAAGATGCATACCTGTCTGTGTATTTAACTATTGAGTCACCTAAAATGTAAGCATTTGTCAATTTATTTGAATCTGTCATCATTTTTCACTACTTGTAATTTCTTTATCATTTCTTCTACATAGGATTCTCTTCTCTCTCTCTGCCCTATATTTTTCTGTAATACATTTTGATTGTTTATTTGAGAAGTACTTTCTGTATTTTGCCATATGTCATCTACATCCTTATTCATTTCTGTTTTCCTTTTTCTACTCTTATCATTTCCTTAATTCCTATCTTTTTCTATTTCTTCACTTGATCTTTCAACCATATTTTCCTGCTCATCAATATTCTTTTTTATGTCTATCTGTTTGTGTTTTTTTATCTTTATCTCTTTGTTCTTTTCATTACAACATGAATCAGATTCTATATACATTTCATCTATTTTCTCATGTAATTGACCATCGTCTAGATTAATCAATTGCTCATATTTATTATTTGTCTCCAATGTAAATATCATAGCTCTTCTTCCTTTCTTACATTTTCTATTTTCTATTTCCTGCCCTTCTCCATCAATATCTTTCACTTTTTTCATGTTACTTTTTTTTGGTTGTTCATTATTTTCTACTCCATTTTCCTGAGTCATGACATTGTTCTTGTAAGTGTTGTATTATATTCTGCTGTTGTAATGAAATTAGTTTCATTTCAAAATCCAAAATCTGTTGCCTTCATTCTTTAATTTTTATACACCCCTGACATGTGTACACTAATACTTCATTTACTACTTCTGTCGATATTTTCTTACATAATAAACATCTTAAACCCAATTCTGCCCCTTAAAATCTAACCATATTTGTATCCATAATTAATATTTTGATGTATCCTGTGAATTGTTTATGTGTTTTCAAATTACTCCTTGCCTTATACATACTTATTAACACCTATCTATAGCCTGTCTCATTGTTTCTTTTATTTCAGGTTTCTTTTCCTCTCTCACTTTTTACTCCAGACACACCTGCCACTTGCAAATAAAAGGAATTTCTTTAACCAGTGTCTCTCACTATCATTCTCAATTTATTATTCCTTCTGATGTAATTTCTTTCTGGTACCTTCAGCTGTATTTTGATATCTCTATCTAACCCTGAATTTAACTTTTAACCTCTAATCAAAAAATGACTGGTCACTTATACTTACTGTTCTACTTAGCTATATAGTGTTTTAACTTCACAGATTATTGTTGCACAACAATCAGCAGCTGTTTGCAAAACCTACTTAACATATAGCATGGGTTCAATATAAGTTACTTAAAAAACAAATATGAACACAAATTACCAACCCTACTCCCCTATTCCCCATCTGACACTGTCAGATGCCACTGGCCTCTGCCCATGTCACTCTTGCTTACGCCAGCTCCTCTTGCTAGAGCCGAGAGTGGTTTATACTCCTACTCAGCTGACGCCACCCATTTCCTAGGGTGACACTCACTACTAATTATCTCCTGAGTGTAGGGCATTGATATAGACTGCCTTTAAAAAGGCAGTCTAGTCAACACAAGATGGGCTGAAATTGTCCAGTACAAAGCACCACAGTGCCTGCCCTTGCTCCTACTCCCTTGAAATATGAAGGTCTAGTTTTCACACTCAGGTACCTCTACCTTTGATATCACTCCTTCCACACACTAGCATGAGTCTTTTCAGGCTGAAAACAGCTTAGAGCACAGTCTAGGTATGGTGTGAGCTGTATATGAACTATTTCATACAGGCTACTCACTGATAGAAGGCTTTTACAGTTCATCAGTGATGAGCATGTATAGTGCTGCAGCTGCTACCATTCTTAGTGTGATTCTCCATGTCTATGGTATTTCCATAGATATGGTTTACTATAAACCTAGCTTCCTGAACTATACAGGGAGCTCAAGGAGGGTACTGAACCATGCCACCTTACAGTGCACCTACAGTGGTTGCAAATAAATCAAATTACTTCTGGACCTGACTGAGCTACAGCTAGCAGATCCAGAAATGGGGGAGGTGAATCCACTGTCCCTCCAGTAAGAGCACACAAGAAGAAAAATGTGTGTTTGCTAATAACACATTTGTTGGTTAAAATTAATAATAAAATATATAATGTTCTCCAACATTATAAACCAGCTCAGCCTCTCTGCCTTCCCAGTGCGGTTTAGAACAACCATAAACGATCTATTTGCAAGTGGCTTTATGCCAACAACCAGCACCAGCCTGGTGCAAAGGCCTTGACCCTCAACTAGTATTCAGCTGAGCTGGGGGGGATGTGCACATTCCCATATTCTTTCACATATCCTTTTTGTCTTTTTAGCTCCTGTAAAAGGCAATATTATTTCAACAGTCATTCCTGGACTCAGATGACTAACTTAATTTTAAATTTTTGATGTTTAAAATGCATTTTCTGCACTGTGCTTAAAAGGACTATTGTTTCATTGTCATTATGTTTTCACATACTATTGCAGCTTATCAAGTATAAGCTCAGTAAACTGCTCCACTTCCGTAGATGTTTTAGGATATTAGCCCCATCTGGGTGACATTTGTCACATCCACACCAAGTACCAATGACTTACACAACAAATTAGTTGTTTTCACAAGCTGTAATGTACCAATAACACCCCCATGAAGGATTATTTATTTCTCATAGGTTATGTGCCACCATTCATCCTCCCAAACAAAAGAGATCAGCATTGCTGTTCCATCCAGATTCATTGCAACATGATAACCATGTACACCTGGACACCATAATGGTGGCCCTCTACCCAGTCTTACAGACTAAATGGCAGACTGCTAGCAATCAACGACATCCTTAAGGCCCACCTAGCTAATGGCACACTCCAAGGTAGGCCCTACACCAGAAGGTCACCCACTGGCATCCTGTCTATATGCCAGGCCCAAGCACAACACACAGGTTTCTCATAATTGTACTGTACTCATACATCCATATTTTTTACTCTATTTCTATATAATACTACTACTACATAGTATTGTACTCCTCATTCCATTGCTAGCACTGCCATGTTTCCAACTGTTTTTACCCCAACAGAGACAAAAGCCTAACCAAGGTTCCAAGCATAAAACCAGATCAACTAGTGGCCTGATTGCTTCATCACTCCTAGGTACCCTTGTATATAATCTGTAATACACATATAATATGGCAGAATATAAATTCTGCTTCAATACAAACACTTCTAGGTTTCATAGCATCATGTTACCAGACCCCTTTGCAATAGAACTGGTACATGCTCAAGACCCAGTATCAGAGCACCACACTACTGACTGCCTAGGAGTATTTCACCCTAGACAATGGACCTTACAAAAGCGACATTTTCAAATCCCATATGCACAACAGGTGCTATTGCATACCCCTGCATTACATGGTGTATATGGCATACTGCCATATGATAAAGGTTCAAAGTGCATATAACAAGCATAATATTGCACTTTCATTTCATAAGATAGGCCTAAACTAGGCCAAACTTCAAGTCATAAGCAGGGAAATTATGTTTTTTCTTTCCTTACTGTCACAGCCTCTACTAAGACTTGTAAACAGGGTGTATTCACAGATGAATAAATGGTATATTCTTATTATTGGACCTCGATCTGCACCTTCAAGTGCATGGCTGACACCATCACTTGCCTATGTCATACCACAGCATAACTAAAAGCATTGCTAATAACCATACCATTTTCCTTATAATAACAACTATATGTGTGTTTTGAAACTAAGTTTTTAACAAAGTTTTACAAGTTTTAGGTTTCTACAGAGAGGTACTGGTAAGATCTTCAAGCAACACATGCATCTTTTCTTCATGGCTGGTTTTCCATATATGGACAGCACTTCATATGAACTGTGCTCTTGGTTGTTCGTTCATGAATTATGTTCTTTATAAACTGTCAATATTTATGCAAAATGTACTCTTTTTACAAAAAGCTATGCCTGTGTGAGTATGGCTATTCCATTGAAACATTCAATGGACATTCTTATGCAACACTTGCCAAGGCCTTTGCCAATCAAGCCAATTGGCAACCAGCTACATGAACATTACCTTTCTTACCATGCTGGCACACATCTGCACAACCCCATGTGCCATGTATGCCCTATGGGTTACAAACTTTCATTGAATGACATTTTCAATATAACTATACTGCTTTGTTTCTACAAACTCAAGCTATATGAACTGGTTTCTCTTTAGGGACATTGTTATTAGATTCTTCAATCAATAAGGTATGCCGCTGTCCCATACGCCACAATTATCTGCCTTTTGACACTCAATATGGACTGTTCTTTATGAATGGACAATTACTTTAACACTGTTTTTATGAATGATGTTCTGTGATAATACACATCAACACTTTTTCTTATACGCATATCCACTGTGGTGATGACATACCTAGATCTGGTGTTGTATTTTATGATCTGACCATCTGTAATTACCCCTGTGTTGCCTCCTGAGTAGGTCTACATTCACAGTAGCATTATTTGTGTGCTATAGAATTGTAATTCATTTACATTATGAGTTTTATGTGCTTTGAAAAGCAGATGTTCAGATCAATGTTTTGAAGCTTGATAGTCATTTATATCTTGTTTTAACTCATACACTACTACACCTTTGCTGTCTGAGGTGTACTTTTATCCAGCCTCTTGCATGACTGCAGTTCTTTTACTGGGCTTGTGCCTCAGACTTCTTGACACATTCAGATATCCATTACTACACCTAACCTTCTTCTTTAGTATGTTGCTCTGTGAACAAAGCAACAAGGAGGGACTGATATGCTTGGGTTATATACCACCAAGTGGCCCACATGTAACCTAACCTTATACATATTATTAGTGCCTTACACAGTCTTATAATATTTATCTTGTTTTATTACTTATGTTAGTGTATATTTGCTATGCTTATATCTGTCTTAAATGCATTTACCTGCATGCTATGTTTCTGCCATATATTCTGCTATACTCATAGTCACTCATATTCTGTAGTTTAATACTATTGTGACATGTTGTATGCTTTTCTGATGACACTGCATGTGTTCTCAGACTCACTGTCTCCAGTGAGACTGATAACAGATTGCAGACTATGAATTTCCATTGTGTAGACATTCATTCTTCCTTACTTTGCAACTTAATTTACTGTGTAATTGCCCAAGGGAGTCACCTTATTTACATGCCATATCCAATGCTGTATGTTTATCATATCTGCAACTGTACTCATATATTTGTATCAGTTCAGCTGAGAGAGAGAGAGACCATCCTCAAGGAATGGTGGAAAATCACCACCCTTATGTTTGCTTTGCTTCACTTGTTATGGCGTGAGTATGTAATAAACGAATTTATTACTGCTACTTGTTATCTTTGTCCAACAGACCATGCAAAGAACCTAAGCTGTGATCTTTTCACAGTGTAACACATCATAAGGTCCAGCAGTCACACAGCAGAGTGGGTGATACAGAGTCACAGTCTCCTTCTCTCACTGAAGCTGCTAAAACAAGAGACCAATGGGGTTTGCTTGTTTTCACACCTCCTGTACAAAACTGTAGGGAGATTTCTAACCTGTCCTTACATTATCTGTTTTTTCTTTTAGCATCTGTAAAGAACCTCTGCACTGCTTCATTTGTATTAGAGCCACACATTCTGAATTTTGTCTTGTGATTAACAACTTTAGCACAGAAACATGCAACACTGCATTGTAAAACATCATTGTGATGTTCTATGTATTTATTCATTTATTTGTTCATTCACTTATAATATTTATTAATTTATTGGATTTTGTAGACTGGGTAAACCCGTTGGGCCTTACAGAATCCTTTTTCAAGGTTGACCCAGGATTAATTCCATAAATTAACAAGATCTGGCAGAGCCACTATGGCTGTAAATGAATTAACTAGATAAGGTTGTTTCATAGGCTTAAACATATACATGAACTGCTGATGCATACACTAATTCAGTCAAAGTATGGTACATTGAAAAAGGGCAGATATAAAAACAATGCCACCATCTGAATTACAGTTACCCATATGTTTCACATTTTGTTCTATGCACTGTTATAGCAATCAACTCAACAGAACCAGACCATCATATGCATTAAGGTACTGCACCTTATTTGCAAACACTGCTGAGACAACTATATGTTGTAACAAGGTAGTAGATAAACACAAAGTTGAGACATGTTTAGGAAGACATTTGATATGTTTGATTCTTTTAGAGATTACTATACAGTACACACACATAATTAGTATAATATAAAAGTGCTTATAAAATGGGCATCACAAATCCAGAAACGTGATTGGCTACAACATCTTCTGAGCTGTGTCCTTATCAGGAGATATTGTAGCCAACCTAACTTCCTGTGCCCGGACCTATTACACCAACAAATCACTGAACTGTGCCAAATCTAAACCAAAAACATACAGTGGCACAGCTCAGCTCAAACTAGCAGGAAACGGCACTTCTGTCACATCACCTGACTGTCACCAAGAAATGAATAACTTGTAAATACAACACCCCCATTACTCTGAACTGCAAAAAGTCTGCAGATTTAGTACCTCTGATGTTTTTCTCACTGTCCATCTGCCTCAAGCACAGTAGATATCTTCCTCCCAGGCTCAGGGTCAGTAACTATGACGGCCATTACAGGACATGTTCACTTAAAAGCTAGCAGGCTCATGGGCTGATGGCTCCAACTAAAAACAAAGAACTGCCAAAATCAAAAAAATGTCCAAGGATGTCTGCCCCAACCAGTGTAGATCTCTGCCATGCAGCATTGGTAACTACGGCGGCTGCTATGAGACATGCTCGCTTAAAGTAGCAAGCTCATGGGCTGGTGGCTACAAGTGAAAAAAATGAAGAAAATTAAAAAAAGAAGTATTTCAGGGACACACAGATGTGAGGAGAGACTGACAGACACCACATTGAAACTACTCTATAATGCACCCGATAATAGACATGGTGGCTGATAGTCAAGCTAGCCAGTGGCAACAACTGTAAAACAAAGCCTCATAAAAACTAAAATAAAGTAAATAAAAGGAAAAAGTGTTTGTTAGAGAAGAAATTGAAGGACAGACAGTAACACCCTGTACTGGCTGGATAATATACATAGCCTGCAAGTCTCATACATATCAACTACTTTTCTACCTTCTGTATATGTAAAACTTTTTAGCATGCTATTCAATGTTTTTTTTCACAAGGGTACATTTATTGGGGGGCCCATTTTATAAGCGCACTAACACACTCTGAGGTGTGAGTTATCTCCTGATAAGAGCATGTCCAGCTGCATAAAGCACTCAGCACAAGCACCTCATGCCTCATAACAAACCTGGGCATGCTCTTATCAGGAGATAACCCACACCTCATCATGTGTTTTTGCTTACATATACCCAAATGTAAATGTAAATCTTCCACATTTCATTACAAGTTGTTCTCTTGCAGGATGATCTTACTGCACAAGGTCTAAAAATGGGCGTTAAGCAAAAGTAAACTGGGGTAGGTGTGTTATTGAGGGTATTGTACAATTTATCTGTTATTGCTGCTCTATCTGGTTCCATGTCAATCGGCGATCATGGAGCAGCAATGGTACGGAATATCAGTGCATAAGTGCATAAACACAAGTTGTCAAAAGCACACGTAATACATGGCTTACTAATGCAGAGTATGCAGTGATAAAAGCAGCAAGAATATTTCACATGATTTAGGGAGCAACTATGACACATGAGAAGACTCAGGACAGCTGAAGATTACTAACAGTCACTGAGGTAGTGCATGGGGGCCTTGCAAAGTTGGTGTAAGGAGACTAAGGAGGGATAGGTAAGATGCTTCCTGGAGCTGGAGGTTAGTCAGGTTGTGGGCATGAGTAAGGTGTAAGAGGGGAGTGGTGAAGGGAATGTTTAAATAGACCAAAAGATGGCAGAGTGCACTGGGATGTGGGCAGGGAGTTCCATTCATGGGGCAAGAGGTAGGAGAAGGTGGTCATGCCAGAATTAGAGTGGGGTCTGAATAGGTCAAAGGAGCATGAGTAACAGGAATGGAGACTATAGGAGGTGTGTGTGTAGAGGGAGATAAGAGGGAGGCTAGGTAAGGGGGAGCAAGCTAAACTAGCATTTAGCCATGAGTGTGGATGTGTGGAGGTTAAGATGGGAGGTCAGAGAGGGGAGCAATAGCGATGAGTAAACAATGCAGTGATGAGTTCTGGGGGGCATTAAGAGTGAAATGGCAAAAGGCATTAAAGAACATGTCCAGTCTAGAGAGGATGGATACAGAGGCAGACCTGCACACAATGTCTGCATAGTCAAATAGTCGCAGGATGGTCTTGGTATGGAGAGTCAGTCAAACAGGGAGGGAGAGGATATCTTTGTTTCCATAGAAGGTTGCAAGTTTAGGGTGGAGCGTGGAGTGGATGTGATTGACATCGGTAGAGAAATCCAGGCAACTGTCCAGACAGACTCTGAGATATTTGTAGGTAAGGACTATGTCAAGGGCTTTGCTATTCATGTGTGGAGATGGTGGCTGGTGAGAGGAGCTTGGCTAGTTTCTGAGTGGAGCCAAAATTCATGGAAACAGTTTTTGGTGGTGTTGACCGTCAGTTGATTTGACTCAAACCAGTTCAGGACTCGAGTGAAGTCAGACTGCAGTTGCAAGGTCGTAGAGGTGGCAGAAGGGCTGGAAAGGTAAAGAATGTTGTCAGCTAGAGAAGAATGTAGGAGGAGGAGGAGCATACTAGGAGGAGGTCACTGAGAAAAATTAAGAAGAGGATGGGGCCAGGATTGACCCCTGAGGTAGGCCAGCAAGTACAGGGAGGGAGGGTGAAAGTATACCTTCATATTGGATGCATGGGGAGTGGCCTGTGAGATAGAAGTTAACCCATTTGACTGTTGGTGGGGAGAGGCCTGCATGTTCAAGCTTAGTGAGAAGGATGGGATGGAGATGGAGTCGAATGCTTTGGCCAGATCAATAAATATGGCAGGGGTGAGGTGGCCTTTGTCCATACCAGTGAGAATGGTGTCTTTGACTCTGAGTAGGGATGAGATGATTCAGTGTTTTTCCCTGAAGCCTGATTGATAAGGGGACAGGAAATTGATGGAAGTGAGTAAGTTAGTGAGTCTTTTTAGTATGAGAGATTCCTGAAGTTTGGCTAGAGCAGACAGAAGGGAGATGTGATGGTAATTTCCAGGGTGGGAATGATTACCACCTTTGTGCAGTGGAATCACTTTGGCCTTTTTCCAGGCTAGTGTAATGGTGCCCTGGTAGAAATAGAGAGACTGAGTAGATGGAACTGGGGAAGGCAATGGCAGAGGCTGAGACCTTTAGCAAGAGTGGGTCAAGACCATCTGGGCAGGATTTGTGTGGGTTCAGGGATTTGATAGCCCTGAGGACTTCCTCAGTAGTGACAGGGTCAAGTTGACAATTTTGAGGTACAGAGGAGGGAAGCAGAGTTTAGGGGGATTCTACTGGGTCGGGGTAGAAAAAGAGTGCTTAGAGAGGGAGGATGGGCAGGGGTGGAGGGAAGGGTATATGTGAAGAATTTATTTAGGGTGGAGGCAATGGAGAGGGGGCAGAGGCTGGTGTGTTATCATTTTGGAGGGAATGGGAGGAGGTGTGTGAGGGTTTGAGAAGGGAGGAGAGGGTTTGCCAGAATTTGTGGGGAGAGTTTTGATTTTCTTTCAAAGTGTTTTTGAAAAAGTCAGTTTTGGCCACCCTGGTAACTGTGGTGCAAGTGTTTCTCAGGGTTTAGTAGGTTGAGAGGTCACTGGGGGAGAACGATGCTTTATAGCGAGCATAGCCATGGTCATGGGAATTGCATATCTTAATTTGGTCTGCAGATAAGCAGGGGTAATGGATGTTTTTCAGTCTCTAGTGGTGTAAAAGGGTGTGCTTGATCCAGACACTGTTGAATATGTGGCAGAAATGGGAGAGAGCCAAGTTAATGTCATCCATGGCATAAAAGGGGGACCAGTTGGTGGATGCCAAATTTTGCAGAAGCATCACAGTGTTTAAAGTGTGAAGGGAGTAAATCCAGTGATAGATAGGTGGGGGAGTGAGGTAGATGCAGTTTATGAGTGCAGTAGGTCATGAGGTGGTCACTGAAGATGCCAGAGAGTGTGCCAGATGATGTGATCCAGTGCAAGTGAGAAGCCACAATCCGGTCCAGTAGGTTGTGGTTTTGGGAGTGGCAGTTTAGTCTGGTGGGTTGCCAATTAGTTGATGCAAATTTAGCAACTCTATTTGCTGGGTGGTGGGTTTAAGGGTGGGGGAGGACCAGTTAAGATTAAAATCATCAAGTAAAATGAGTTCTACTGGCCTGGGGATGGCAGAGATAGCAGAGATGATGTTGACCAGAGATGAGGGAGATGCTTTGGGGGAGGAGTAGAGATCTCCTATATGGATGGGGAGAGAGGAGGATAGGAGCAATTTAGCAAGGCGGAGCTCATGGGACTTAGGAATAGTCTTGTTAGTGACAATAGAGCCTGGCAGACTTTGATGGTAGAAGATGGCTACATTGCCAGCTCTCTGGCAGCAGTCTTGTCTAAGGAGAAGGTAGCCAGATAAGGAGATCTGGTGATCAAAAATGCTGCACAATAGCCAGGTTTCTGTAATGTTGAGTATGCTTGGGGAATGCTGTGACACCAAGACTTTCAGGAGGTCTATCTTAGGAAGTAGGCTTCTTGCCATAAGGTGATATATATATAGTAAGTATATGTATATATATTCTGTGGTGATTTGCATATGCAGCCCATGATGCTTTGCATTAATAGGGCATGTGTGATTTTGTATTTCTTTGAAACTTGTTTTCCTGGCCAATGTCCTTTGGAGTAACCATTGCCTCAGTGCTTGCGCGCTGTGGTTCTTTGTCTATATAGTGAGTACTTTCTCAGTCCTTTAGAAGAGTGTATATCTGAAGTAAGCATTTTATTAGTTTCAGTGCTATTATTAGAGCTGTGGTATAGTGCCGCATCATCAGCATAAAGTAATAGTTTTCCCTCACCACAATTTGATGACATTTCATTAATATAAAGAGAGAATCGGAGTGGATCTAATATAGACACTTGGGGGGACATCATCCCAGACTGGATGCCTATCGGATAGATCTCCATTCCATTTTACAAATTGAGACCTGCTTGACACCACCTTGAAGATAAATTATCTAGTCCCAGGGAGTTTAGTTTGGCAAGCAGTATCCAGTGATCCACCAGGTCAAGGGCCTTGGTTAAGTCAATAAATACTGCTCCTGTCATCATCTCATTATCCATCCCATCCAGGATATCTGTGACCAGTCGGATAAGGTCAGTATTTGTACAATGTTTTTTACGAAAGTCATGCTGGAATGGGGTAAGCTAATTATGCTACTTTAGTTTATGATTTGGTTGTAAACTAACCTCTGCAGTAATTTGATTAGTGTGCAAAGGATGGTGATTGGTTGCCACTTGTGTTTTTGTACCCCCCTCCTTGTGTACTGGGAATACGAGTGCCACTTTCTACACAGAAGGGACTACCCCTTCCTGGATGGACATATGAAAGAGTAGCAACAGTTATTGGGGCTCCCAGACTGAGGAGCTTGGGGTCAAGCTTGTATTATCTTGCAGAGCCTGTTGTTTTTAATTTGTACAGGAGTGTCAGTACTTCATTCTTTGTTACATGTCTGAAATGGAAATGTGGGTGTAGGAAGTTAGAAGCAGCAAGATCAGGTGGTGTTGAAGAGGGCTGTGAAGGATTCTTAAGCAATAAATCACGACAGGGTGTGAGTTATGCTGGGATTTAACCACGCCTGGTGTGGTTTGGTCACGAGGCTGCACCTCATGATCAAATCCACATCAGAAGTGGGTAAATCCCAGCTTAACTCACATTCTGGAGTGGTTTATTGTGATTATACCAAGGTTCAATTTTTTACTATAATAAAATACAACTTTTAAAGAGGTTGCTTTGCTTTTTTATTTTGATTCTGTTTATTCCTGTGCTGCCGATGATTTGAATATGGATTTCATATTTTCTCATCAGCCAGTGGTTATCATAGGATTTAGACCGGTGGTAAACTGCCAGTCTGACCATTTCATTGGCTGTTCACTCATGTCCATGGTATAATTATAAATATCAAGGTTAGTGAAAAAAGTGTTAAAAGTGGTTGCCACATCCCTGGGACTTACGCAAGTTTTTCCCTTGACTTCAGTATTGCAGTTGATATCTGACAAGCTGTTCTTAAGATGGTATTAATTTGGGATGAGAATTTTTTGGGGACTTGAAGGTTACGCACTTGTAGATTATGGAGGTAGCTCTGCTTAGCTTTTTTCAGTTCAAGTTTTCATGAATTGCGTAACTCTCTGTACTTATGGCAGTCATGTTCAAGATTTGAGGATTTAAAGGATTTCCATGTTCTGTCCCTGTCCTTCCTATATGTTTTTTAGCTCTCTTGGTATCCATTTTGATGGTTGCCCTCTGACACAGAGTTGTTGGAGAAGGTCATGTTTATTTGCCACGGAGAGGAAGTTAAGAGGAGTCCCCCAAGGCTCTATTCTGGGTCCTATCCTTTTTGCCATTTATATAAATAAAATTGATTCAACCCTTACCAAGTCCTCAGTACATCTCTTTGCTGATGACACTGTACTGTATGTCAGCAGCCCTTCACCTAAAGTTGCTCATGAAATCCTACAAGCAGAATTCTCCCTGTTACAACATCAGCTTCTTGAGAAAAAGCTTCTGCTAAATGCAAAGAAAACCAAAGCAATGATGTTCACAACCCAAAACTCCACCAACACATCCTCTTCAATCAGTCTCCACCAGATATGCACTATACTTGGAGAAAATCTGGAGTATGTTGAAAATTTCAAATACCTAGGTGTGTGGATTGACAAGAGACTTGACTTTACTCAGCATCTAGAACAACTGCTGAAAAAGCTTCACCTAAGGCTTGGCCTCCTCTACAGATTAAAACCCTTCCTTAATAGAGATTCAAAGATGAGATTAGTCCAGGCCATCTTTCTATCAGTCATTGACTACGCAGACTTTCTCTATAGTCACTGCTCCACTCCCTACCTTCAAAAGTTGGATACCTTATACCATAGAGCAATAAGGTTCATTACAGACCTGCCATATAATACTCACCATTGTTCTCTCTATGATTCAGTTGGATGGGTTTCCCTTCATGTCAGGAGGAGCAGAAATGCAGCTCTATGGATCTGCAGAGCTTTATCAAAAAAAACTCCCAAGCTATATCCTGGACTGCTTCAACCTGACCACTCCAGCTCCTATGCCCTAAGAAGCAACAATATCATCCTGCTCAAATTGCCCAAAGTCAACAACAAAATAGGGAGGCAGCAATCAGCTACCTCTAGCCATAGCATGGAACACCTACAAAAATCCCTTAAACTGTCCATTATCATTCCATTTACATCCTTCAAGCAGCACTGTACAGCCTTCTTCTGAGAGAAATGCAGTTGCTACCGCTAAGAGATAGAATAGTCATCCCACAAAACCTTATTCCAATCACATATGGCATATTCCTTCCAACCAGACACCGCCAGTATATGGCACCCAATATTCCTTCACCATCCTTGTACTCATTATGTGAGTGACTGTCATGGCCCTCATTGTGATATATATGTATTGTACATATTGTAGATGTTAGTTTAACTTTCTTGCCAAGCTTTAACATGTGAATTCTCTGTATATTATTGTGTTATAAATAACATTTTCTTGTTTCTATATGTATAACTGTCTCATAAGTATGTGATGTAATTGCTGTGCACCAACTTGAACCTTGACCTTATCAGGTCCATCTTGTAAATGAACCTTGCTCAATGATGATCGCCTGAATAAATAAAGATTTGATTGATTGATTGATTGATTGATTGATATGTTAAAAAAATCAAGTACATCATCAATAGATGAGAGCATTCTAATCTGGTCCCAGTCAGCAAATGTGACCACAGCAGAGAAGTTTAAGGGCTATGAGGCAAGGAGACAATTGAGAGTAGTGTGATTACCAATTTTCAGGTACTGACTGATGGGGATGTTTATGAGTTGAGTGAGTTGTGCTCCTTGTATTTATCTTAGCTTTAAAGCAGCAGTCCTAGACAACAAAAATTGATTCTTTTGTAACAGCTTGTTCCCGGTGCTCTAGTGAGCACTTACTGGGTAATCTTTCTTGTTTTTATTGTACTATCACCTCATAATTTGCTCTATTTTTCTTTGCTTTTGTTTACATTTCTTCCACCTGCCATGTTGACCTAGAACCCTCTGCTGTCAACCCCACATACACATAACTTGAAGTACTACACAGGGACAGTGGGAGTGCACAGTACAGGGTCCCACAGAAGTAAACAAAAGCTGTAATGGTGACTTAAGGGGAGAACTCGGCTGAAAATTAGGCACAGTCATATTAATTGTGGCTCCACAAAAATGTAAATACATATTAAATACTAAAAAACTGAAGATCACTAGAAAAAATATTTACAGATATGGAAACCAGAACTATGGTTGCATGCCTCCAGACAAAAAGCAGCATTTTGATAATCACTTACTTATTATCCAGTACTGCTGCTTGAAATTCTTTAGTAGGATCACTGCTCATTTTCCTATCAAAAGTACAAACAAAAAAAAAAAGAATTAGTGTGTTTGTCCAAGTTGGCTGAAGTGAATTGTTATCAGTGCAGTTATCTAGGTGTAGAAGGAGCTATAAATTAAGGGAAGTGGCATAACCAGAAGGAAGCTATATGTTTAGGATTTAAAAACTGCCCTAGATAGCCTCTGGCAGAGAACAGGCAGAGAACAGCAAAAGTAAGGAGGTGTTGTTAGAAATATACCTATCTACTGGGACTATATTGTCCTTCTTCCCCTCCCTCCCCTCCACTCCCCACCACCCTTAGCCAGTTCTACTTTTATAGGCACAGGATTTGACTGACAACAGGAACTTCCTGTTTGGGAGCAGGAAGGGAGTGATCACAGAGCCACCACAGGCTCACCATCCTAGAAGGAAAACAGTAGCTCTCCGCCCTCCTCCTCCCCAGCTGCTGGAGGTCTGCATCTGAGCAAGTAAGGAAACTACTGAGAAATATAGGAACTTCCTGTCTCAAAACAGGAAGATCAGGAGCTTTAAGGGCACAGAGTTAGTAGGTAAGTAGGGAGAAAAAAATAAAAATAAATAAATAAACAGAGGAAAGATTAAGCATTCAAAAACAACAGTTAAGGGGCCATAAATAAGACATGATGGGAGTGGTATAGTGCAGTGGCTGTGGAGCAGCAGTCTTCCAGGAGACATTCTGGAGAATGCAGTGTTGTCCCATCTGCAGATACCTCTCTGGGCTGAGGGGGGAGATTGTTCATCTACAGGCTAAGTTGGCCAGGATTTGGGAGACCTCTTCTCCCACCCAGGTACCACCAGGCCAATGCCGCTGCCTCAGAGGTAACCAAGAAAGAGGAGTGGCTGGACCACAGTGGGCTCAGGGAAGGTTAGGGTGGTGGAACAGAGGTGCATCTATCCAGTTGAACCTCTCCACAATTTGTATGCCACTCTGGCAGAGTGGGGTTCCTTTATAGAGGCACCCACAGTGGACAACAAGGAGGATAGAGCAGTCGATATGGAAAAGGGCAGTGGTAAATGGAGAAAAAGACAAATTCAGTAAGGACAGGGATGGGGCAAAAAGAAATAAGGCCATAAAAAATGGAGGGTAATGAGTACCAATGCCCATAGTCTAGGTAAAAGGCTCCCTGAAATGGTGGCCTTGATGGAAGAGGGATGCCTGGATATCATTCCAGTCACAGAAACATGGTACACAGAGAGCCATGACCGGGATGTCAACATACCAGGGTACACAATCTACAGGAGGGACAGGGAGGGAAGAAGAGGAGGAGGAGCAGCTCTCTATGTAAGGGAAGGGATCAAAGCAACAGAACTAAAGGGTAAACAGGGAGGAGAGGTGGCACTGTGGGTCATCCTGGAGACTAGAAATGGCACCACAATCCACACAGGGGTTGTATACGACCCATGTCTCAGGGGGAGGAAATGGAGAAGGAAATGATAGAAGGCAATCCTAGATGGCACAAAGGAGATATTGCAGATGGGGACTCCGATATGCCTGATGCTGACTGAGCACCTTTACCGTGAGCCACATCCAAGATCAGGGCTCTTCGATGCCTGCAGAGGCATGCCTCAGACAGCTAGTTTTGGAACTCACTCGAAGGGCAATCTTAGACCTAGTACTCTCAAATGGGGGAAAGAGAGAGATTCCAATGTAGAAGTGGGTAGCCATCTGGGAACAAGCGACCACCAAACAGTGTGTTTCATTATAAACTTAGCTGTAGAGTTAAGCCATACAAATGTGAAGGTACTGGACTTCAGGAGGGCTTATTTTGTCAAAATGGAAGGGTGCCTCAAAAAAGCACTAGCAGACAGGCAAGAAGGTGGGGTGAAGCAACAATAGGGAAACATCAAAACCGCCATCACAGAGGCAACAAGCCTTAGTGTGAAGCAAATAAACAAATCAAAATGAAAGAAAAAAACTCTATGGTTTTCAAAAGCAGTGTCAGGGAAGGTTAGAGAGAAAAAGGCAGCATTCAGGAAGTATAAGGAAACACAGAGGGAGCAGGACAGAGAACTGGACCAGTTAATGCAGAAGAAAGCGGGAAAGGTAGTCAGAATAGCAAAGGCCCAAACCGAGGAAAAGGTAGCCAACTCAGTTAAGAAGGGGAGATAAAACCTTTTATAGGTACAGTAGGGAGTAAAGAAAGACCAAAGCAGGGATACTGAGGCTGAATAAAGATGAAAGTGGTTGGGCAGAGAGCGACAGTGAAAAAGCAGGGATACTGAATGAGTACTTCTGCTCAGTATTCACAGTGGAAGAGCAGGTGGTGATACCTAATCCAGTCAATGGAAGCACTCTAGATGGGGGGGGGGGGTTGATATTAGTTCTTTCACAGAATAAAGAGTTCTGAAAGAACTCCTAAAATTGATGGTGGATAAAGCAATGGGGCCTGATGGGATTCACCCCAGAATTCTAAAAGAACTAAGGGAAGAACTAGTTACACCACTGACTACCCTTTTTAACAAATCATGGGAAGATGGTGTGGTACATGAGGACTGGAGGAGGGCAGAAGTGATACCCCTTCATAAAAGTAGCAGCAAAACAGAGAAACTACAGACCCTCAGTTTGAAATCAGTGGTAGAGAAAATGATAGAATCACTTTTGAAGGAAAGAATTGTTAAATACCTAGAGGCCAGTGGGGCACAGGACCCAAGGCAGCATGGATTCAGAGTGGGAAGGTCATGTCAAACTAATCCAATTGATTTCTTTGACTGGGTGACCAAAGTAGTAGACCAGGGAGGGGCTGTGGACATGGCCTACCTAGACTTTAGCAAGGCATTTGACACAGTCCCGCACAAAAGATTAATAAACAAATCAGCCAGTCTAGAAGTGGGTCCCAGGGTGGCAGCCTGGGTAAAACACTGGCTGCACAACAGGAGACAGAGGGTAATAGTAAATGGAGTCCACAGTGAAGAAAGGGGGGTTACTAGTGGGGTACCACAGGGTTCAGTACTAGGGCAGGTCCTTTTCAATGTCTTTCTAAGTGACATTGCAGAGGGACTGGAAGGAAAAGTAAGTCTCTATGCAGATGACACAAAGATCTGCAACAGGGTTGATTCGCAAGGTGGGGTGGAAAGGATGAAAAGGGACTTGGCAAGATTGGAGGAATGGTCAAATGTATGGCAGCTTAGATTCAATGCAAAGAAGTGCAAAGTAATGCACCTGGGAAACAAAAACCCAGTGGAAGAGTAAACAATGGGGGGTGAGATACTGATAACAACAAAAATGGAAAGGGACCTTGGGGTAGTCATATCAGATGACCCAAAGGTGGGCCAGCAATGTGAGAAGGCAGTAAGGAGGGCTGGGGGGACACTGGGATGCATAGGAGAAACATCACCAGTAGAAAACAAGAAGTTGTTGTCCTCTGTACAGACAGTTGGTAAGACTACATCTGAGTACTGTGGTACAGTTCTGGAGACAACTGCCCACAAAGACATAGACAGGTGGAGGCTATCCAGAGGAGGGCACCAAAATGGTGCAGGGTCTGAACCAGAAGACATATGAAGAAAGACTAAAGGAGATTAAGATGTATAGCCTCGAGAAAAGGATTGTGGGGGACATGATAGAAAATTTCAAATATGTCAAAGGAATCAACAAAGTTCAACAGGGTAGCATCTTTCAGAAAAGAGATGTGCAAGAACAAGGAGGCACAATTTGAAGATAGAGAGGGGGATGGCTCTGAGGTAATGTGAGGAAGTATTTCTTCACAGAGAGGGTTGTAGATGCATGGAACAGCCATCCTCAGTAGGTCATAGAGTCAAAAAAAGTGGGGGAATTCAAGAATGCATGGGACAGACATAAGGTAATTCTAGTGGGGGATAGGAAGAAGTAGGCTGTTGGTTAACTAGGATCTGCAACTTATCCGTTAGGTAGGGAAATGGGCAGACTAGGTGGCACAAGCGGTCCTTATCTGCCATCAGATTCTGTTTCTATGTTTCTATGATGTTGGGAACCTCCACAAAGGAGACCCACAGAAGGGTGGCATGGAACCCCACAGGGGAAGGAAACAACTCCTGGTAGTGGACTCCATTGTTAGGAGGGTAGAACTGGGGGAGGGAGGGAAGAGGGAGGGAAGGTGCCTGCCAGGTGCCAAGGCTTGGAGGGACAGGGAGCAAATCCTAAGGATTGTGGGAACAGCTGCATGGGGGGAGCTTTATGTCATTGTCCACCTAGAGACAAATGAGATGGCTGGGAAAGGGATCAGAACAGTGTAGGAGGACTTTGTGGAGTTGGGGAGGGGCCTTAGAAAAGTAGCATGCACAGTAACCTTCTCAGAGGTGCTGCCTGTCTATGACATGTGTGAGGCTAAGGTGCTCCACACCATGGCATTCAATCAGTGGTTGAAAAGCTGGTGCAGAGCTGAGGGGTTTGGCTTCACTGGAGACTGGGTGTCCACCTGGAGTGATGTAGACCTATACTGGTGCAATGGTCTGCATTTGTCCAGAATGGGAACCAGGATCCTAGGTGATAGGTTTAAATGCTTCATTGGCAAGCATTAAACTATCCAAGGGGAAGGGGGAGGCACTGAAAAAGAGCAGGGAAATCCTATTCCCCCCAAAAAATCAGGGTAGTTAGTGAGGTAAACACTAAGAATAGAGATGTCAATAGGGAGAAGGGCAGGGGTAAATGGTGAAAAAGACAAAGTCAGTAAGGACAGGGATGGGGCAAAAAGAAATAAGGTCATCAAGAAATGGAGGGTAATGAGTACCAATGCCATAGTCTGGGCAACAAGCTCCCTGAACTGGTGGCCTTGATGGAAGAGGGATGCCTGGATATCGTGGTAGTCACAGAAACATGGTACACAGAGAACCATGACTGGGATGTTGACATACCAGGGTACACAAATTACAGGAGAGACAGGGAGGGTAGAAGAGGGGGAGGAGTAGCTCTCTATGTAAGGGAAGGGATAAAAACAATGGAACAAAAGAGTAAACAGGGAGGAGAGGAGGCACTGTGGGTCACCTTAAAGACTGGAAATGGTACCACAAACTGCACAGGGGTTGTATACAGACTCTCATCTTGGAGGGGAGAATGGACAAGGATATGATAGAAGGCATCCTTAGGATGACAGAGAAAGGGGAGATATTGTTGATGGGAGATCTGAAGATGTCAGATGTTCACTGGAGCATCACTGCTGCAGCCACATCCAAGAGGAGGGCTATTCTCGATGTCCTGCAGGGGGCATGCCTCAGACAACTAGTGTTGGAACTCACTCAGGAGGGACCAATCTTAGACCTCATACTCTCAAATGGGGACAGTGAGAGGATCTCAGATCTAGAAGTGGGTAGCCATCTGGGAACCCACTTAGCAGAGTGGTTCACAATAAACTCAGCTGCAGAGTCAAGCCATGCAAAAGTGAGGGTACTGGACTTCAGGAGGGCTGACTTTGTCAAAATGGGAGAGTGCCTTAGAAAAACACTAGCAAACAGGCAAGAATGAGGGGTGGAACAACAATGGGAAAACATCAAAATTGCCGGTCACAGAGGCAACAAGCCATTGTGTGAAGCAAATGTACAAATCAAAATGAAAGAAAAAGCCACTATGGTTCTCAAAAGAGGTGGTGGAGAAGGTTAGGAAGAAAAAGATAGCATTTAGAAAGTATAAGAAAAAAACAGAATGAGCAGGACAGAGAACTGTACCAGTTAAGGCAGAAGGAAGCAGAGAAGGCAGTCAAAATAGCAAAGGCCCAAACTGAGTAAAAGATAGACAACTCAGTTAAGAAGGGGGATAAAACCTTTTATAGGTACATTAGGGAATGCAGAAAAACAAAGGGAGGGATAGTGAAGCTGAATAGAATGGACGGTGGGTGGACAGAGAAGGACAGTGAAAATCAGGGATACTGAACAAATATTTCTGCTCAGTATTCACAAAAAAGGAGAAGGGAAGGTACCTAATTCAATTAACAGAAGTACTCTGGATGTGGGGGGAAGCGCATCCCAGTCCTTTCACAGAAGAAAGGGTTCTGAAAGAACTCCTAAAACTGAAGGTGGACAAAGCAATGGGGCCTGATGGAATTCACCATAGAATTCTAAAAGAATTAAGAAGAGAGCAAATGATACCACTGACTATCCTTTTTAACAAATTATGGGAGGATGGTGTGGTACCTGAGGACTGGAGGAAGGTGGATGTGATTCCACTTCACAAAAGCGGGAGAAAGACAGAGGCAGGAAACTACAGACCTGTTAGCTTGACCTCTGTGGTAAGGAAATGATGGAATAACTTCTGAAGGAAAGAATTATTGAGTACTTAGAGGCCAGTGGGGCACAAGATGCAAGGCAGCATGGATTCAGAGGGGGAAGGTAATGTCAGACAAATCTAATCAATTTCTGGATGACCAAAGTAGTAGACAAGGGAGGAGCTACGGACATGGCATACCTAGACTTTAGCAAGGCATTTGACACAGTCCCACACAAAAGATTAATAAACAAATTAGCCAGTCTGGGAGTAGGTCCCAGGGTGGTAGCCTGGGTAAAACACTAGCTGGACAACAAGACACAGAAGGTAATAGTAAATGAAGTCCACTCTGAAGAAAGGGGGGCTACTAGTGGGGTACCACAGGGTTCAGTACTGGGTCCAGTCCTTTTTAATATCTTTATAAGTGACATTGCAGAGGGACTGGAAGGAAAAGTATGCCTCTTTGCAGATGACACAAAGATCTGCAACAGGGTTGATACACAAGGGGTGCATGTAGAAAGGATAAGAAGGGACTTGGCAATGTTGGAGGAAAGGTCAGAAGTATGTCAGCTTGGATTCAATGCAAGGAAGTGCAAATAATGCACCTGGGAAATAAAACCCAGGGAAGAGTACAGAATGGGGGGATAGTAACAACAATAAAATTGAAAGGTACCTGGGGTAATCATATCAGATGACCTTAAGTTTAGCAAGCAATCTGAGAAGGCAGTAGGGAGGGCTGGGGGGATACAGGGATTTATAGGGAGAGGCATCACCAGCAGAAAACAGGAAGTTGTTATCCCTCTGTACAGACAGTTGGAGAGTCCCATCTGGAGTACTGCATCCAGTTCTGGAGACCCCATCTCCTCAAGGACATAGACAGGATGGAGGCAGTCCAGGGAAATGCAACTAAAATGGTGCAGAATCTGCAACAGAAGCCATATCAGGAGAGACTAAAGGAGCTTAATATGTATACCCTTGAGGAAAGGAGGGAGAGGAAGGACATGATAGAAACTTTTAAGTACCTCAGTGGAATCAGCAAAGTCCAAGACGGTAGTATCTTTCAGAAAAAAAAAGATGTGCAAGAACAAGGGGACACGATTTAAAGATAGAGGGGAATGGCTCAGAGGCAATGTGAGGAAATATTTTTTCACAGAGAAGGTGGTGGATGCATGGAACTGCCTTCTTGAGTAGGTTGCAGGGTCTATAACTGTGGGAGAATTCAAGAATGCATGGGACAGACATAAGGCAATTCATGTGAGGGGTAGGAAGAAATAGGCTGTTGGTTAACTAGGATCTGCAGCTTATCCAGTAGGTAGGGAAATGGGCAGACTAGGTGGGCCAGTCGGTCCTTATCTGCAGTCAAAGTCTATGTCTTTGTTTCTGTGTAAGCATTTTCACCAAGCTAAGCAGCTCTTTGTCATACTCTTTGCTATTCATAACCACAATTGCCACCCTTTCCCCATCAGCTGGTTTAATAGTTAGATGGTTATTCTGTTCTAGCTTGACTAAAACATCTGACTCCTCTTTACTGAGATTATGAAAAACACTTTTGTCAGTATTTTGGTGTCATTTTTCTATATCTGTTTCACAGCATTTAATACAAATTTGCATAGGTGGGCAAAACATAGATTGTGGTTTAAAGTTGTTAACAGTATATTCAGTTTATTGTGATATACAGTAGTCTCACCAGTATTTGAGTCTGGTAGTTTATCTTCCAGATTATTTTCTCTATGTTTAAAAAAGGATTTGAGACTCGAGTTTCTTCCCAATTTGTCATTGTCAGTAACAGTCTTGAAAGGGTTGAATTTCTTCATTGTTTTGAAAGACAGCCCTTTACTCTGTACCCTTAGTTTTATTTTAGATGAGGGATAATCTGAAGGATTGGTAACATTTAACGGGGCATCCTCCCTTGCCTCCTTCATCCTCTCCATTGCCATCCTCTGCCTGTTCCTCTCTTTCCTGCCCTCTTGGTGCCCCCTCTTTGTTCTCTCCCTCAGCCTCTGGAGTTCCAGCAGTTTTGGCGACACTGGTTGTGCCATGGTACAAATGGTTGGGGGGGGGAGATAACACATGGTTCCTCCTCCTCCTCTTATTCTCCTAAAAAAATATCTGTATCCTGTTCTTGTGTCTCACTTGATCTCTGGATTGATCAAAGGCTTCATGGTTGGTTGTACTGGATGTGGCCCCAGTCGTGGTATTCCCTGCTTTTCCAATCAAAAACTCTCCCTTCTTTATAGTCACATTCATCATGTTCAAACGTGTTTTTCACAAATTGTCAGTAAAATTCTCTAGCATTTGATCATATTGGGGAGCATTTTCAAAACTGTTTAAGGTCTCATCCCGAGTATTAAGTTCCCCCTCTACCACCTTCTGTATAAGGGCATTTTTTGCAAGGATTTATTCAATATGGTCTCTACTTGCTTTTTGGCTGATACTTTGGCATCTATCAGTAAAACCCTCTTGGTCTGCCCCACAGTTGTTGTTTTTTCAATATGCTAGACTTCTAGGCACCCTATCCACTTCTAAATAGGCTCTGATGCTGAATTCTTCCTAGAGCCTTTGAAGCTTGAATGCAATCATTTAAAACTGTGTAGACACCTATCTAGTATTATATGATCCTTGAGTGGTATTACTAGAATTGTTTAAAATATTTTTGTAGCTTGTAACACCTCCTGTGTTTCTTAGAACCAGGTTTTTGAGGGAGCGGGTATGCTGTTTGTACTGCACCTGCCATGGTTCAGCCATCAGTGTTTTGGATACCACATCGAACTAGAGCACTGATGGTGAGGGTATAAGGAACAATTCAGCCTTTTTTTGAGTGAGCCCATACTGGTGTTAGTATAGTATAATGTACAAAGCAGCAGGGTACAACTGACATAGGAATAACCGTGCCTTGGTCAAAATGAATCAGAAAAGTATTAGACAGTGAGTCTGGAAGCACCAGCCAAGACTCACAGGGTACAAACAAACATGAAATGCACCTCTGTTGATAAGTGTCCTATGAAATGTCTAAACAGTTCCCAGAAGGACTCACCAAATGCCATTTTTACATAAAGTGCAGTGTTTTTTTTTATTTGTGCAAAAACACAATATATAACTCCAAGGAACATCCACAATCCAAAATGGCAAAACTTATCATGCAAAACACTTCCTCCTTCCTCCCTGCTCCCTGTGATGATACAAGAGCATCACCATATGGTCACCTGACACATTTCACACGGAACATGCTTTGTCAAAGGTACTCATCCTGTCAAAGTATCCCTTCTTAAATACAATAATCCATTTCTCTAAAGTGACAGTGTTGGTTAAAACCCATTACAAATACAAACAACATCCATTCTCAGTTAAAAACAGGTGTTAAGAAGCATATAAAGCAATACATTTAGTTAAACCTCATTGCACACCAGGGGCTTTAGTCATTTCTTCAATTAGCAAATAATTAATTTAAAGAGGAACATGACTTTCCCTATAGAAATGGTTGATCTGAGACTGTGAAATGTGTTTTGTTTGTGAAGACAGCCATAAGCTTTGCTGTGCTTTTAAAATTATTAGCAGTCTAATTAAGGCACCAGCAAACACTAATGTCTGTAAAACGTCAAACCTGTAGGCATGCTAGAAAAAGCCAAAAAGAGACTGCACAAGTTTTCTTAAAATCTATCAACAAAGGGCACTGCTGATACAAACTCTGCAAAGAAAGAAAAGAAAAAAAATATTAGATATTACATTTAGAAAGATAATTAAAAGGATACAAAATATATAGAATTGGAACATGAACCCATTATTAAAATCCCAAAAGAATCAGTAAAAAAGCAATGACAAAATAATACAATCCATAATTTCCTGAAGAATGGTTTCACCTCCAGTCTACCATGGAGACCTTTGCCTCTCTCTCACACCTTCATGGCCCTATAGAAGGTGTCAGCAGCAGAGCTGAGGTCCACAAACAGGGAGCTGGGGAGAAAAAGGTAGAAGGATGAGCTTAAGTAGGCGGAATGCAGGGACAGGCAGGTAATATGAGTTTGCTGCGGGGGGAGAGAGAGAGAGATACAAAGGCATTTTGCTACAGTTTCAGTCTTATCCCCATTAGAATTATGTTGGCTGAACAGTCATAACAGTAGTGTCCTTTTTAATTTTTTGTTAACTAGGTAACGCCACTAGGCACAAGTGCCTGTTTTCATGGACAACCTGGAAGCATTGAGGAGGTTAACTAATTTGAATAGGGTCACACAGAATTCAAGTGGACGTTGTGATGATTAAACCCAGGCCTTTTGGATGTAGCAAGCTCATTTGCAGCTCGTTACTCTTACTTCTATGCTATATTGCCAGTCTGAGTTCTGAAACATTCTAAAGCATAATAGCATTGATCTGACGTCGGATCACTCCTATTACAACTTAGAACCTTAGAAACAGCAGGCATGCAGCAGCTAACAAACTATGGCATGAAATTCCAACACATCACTGCTCTAGGAGTATGAAAGTGCTCTGTGATGGGTAGAATGGCAGGTGTAAATAAAATATACTTACATGAAGTCAGTAGGCAGTTTCAGAATGAAGGTTTATTTCTTTTTTTTGTTTTTGTTTTTGCTAATATCTAAATAAATAAAAATCTTTCTGCAGGCTGACCTGTGAGAAAAACTGGCCAATGTGGTAGCAAGGCAACCACACAACATGAATGATGTGCAATTGAAGCTTCCTATTGGAGATCACCCTGACTACCAGTGGTCTCTTAGCTAACTAATTACAGTGCATGCACATGGTTGCCATGGTACAAAAAAGAGAGCTAAACTGACTGAACACTAACTGAAGCCATGGCAGTGAGTGTAATTTGCAAAACTGCTCCAGTTTTGATGAGACTGAAACCATAAATTACAAAAATAGCATACAGCAATCCATATGTTACAGTGCCTGTAACACCATCTCAAAGCTTTATGACATCAAATACCTCTCGAACTTCACTTTCAATGTGTATGATGTAATGGAACCCTCTGTGGTGTTACAGAGCCATAACATATGTATCGCTGTATGTTTATTCTGTCTTTGTCCAGGAAAAGCACACTAAGCTGTGATAGCTTCTTTTCCAAGTGTGTTCTGTGGAGTGGGCTGCATGGACCTGTTCATATGTTCACCCTTGCACCTGTGCAAAGCAAACATATTGGTATGATGAGTTTTGAGAGGTGTGTTACTCTTGATCCAGTGCAAGGGGCTTGACAGTGCCAGATCAATCATCAGCCTGGCTGATCATGACACTGTTCCAGTCTTGCTGGGCAGAAAAATCATGTATTACAAGGAAAAGAGCCACCCAAGTCATAGGACAGTGCTTTCCTTTGATCTGCATAATGTCGCCCCACAAGCTGAGTGAATCAGCATCATGAGCAGCCTGCTGTGGTCACCCCAACATAAAAACAATCCTCCCTACCCTCTGCCAAATATCATTCCCACCTCTTATTGATTCCCCCTTCTTAATTTTCTGACACTGGGATGCCCAATCCCCAGTACTGGCTAGTACCTTCCACCCTCCCCATTTTCACTGTGTGACACTGGTGAGTCCACCCCAGTACTTCCAAACAGAACACCAACATTGGGGGTGCTCAGTCCCCAGAGTCAGTACCTGAAATAAATAAAACATCCCTCATTGTCTTTTTATGTTGGTTTCACAGATGTGCAGCAAAATATTGGGTGTAGTAGCAGATTTGATATGCTGGTTACTGTTGGCGAATGCAGGGCACACATCAATAGATGCGCCCTCATTCCTCTAATAAATCTGATGCCAGTGCCACACCATGCATACATAATGTGGTGAGCACATCTAAGGAAAGGTCTGCTGCAATGCGAACAAAGCTTATCATATGCACCGGACTTCCGACATGCTTTCCTCAGAGAGAAAAATTTAACATAGCAGTACACTGCTCGCTATAATACCAACTTCGGGGTGCCCAACTCTGTCAGCATGCCTGCCCCAATGTATGTGCCGACGAGGGAGCCCAGTCCCTGTCAGTATAATGCACCCTCATTTGTTATGTAGCCGAGGTGCCCAATCCCCTCAGCTCTTGTCCCCCCGCTTTCATTGTGTGCTGATGGGGTGCCTAATCTCCCATCGGCTACAGCATCCCCCCCAAACACTCCTGATGAGCATGCTGGGAGCCCACCAGCTACCAAACCCTATAAAATAAAACGTCCTGCAATTTTTTTTCTTTTAACCCTGTGAAAAAGAAAACATTCCCTCACAGTCTCCCTGCCCCCCTCCCACAGCCCACACCCGCCCTCTGTGCATCCTGCCTCCCAACACACAAGCTCACCCCATACATACCTCCGGAGTCCATCGTGATGCTCTTCGGTTGACCAGGAACACATCTGCACTCTTCAAAGCTAACCACAAACTGAAGAAATGGCGGTAAGCTGTAAAATGGCATAAATAGGGTTTTTTCAACTTTGGTGCATATCTCAGGCATTTTTTGGAATTTTTGCACCAAATTTTCAACATGGGGTTATTGGGAACCCTGCTCATGATTTCAGTCACTGTCATGGCATTATTTGGTCCCAAAAGGTGATTTCGCAGTCACTGAGTGGAATCACCTTTCGGGACAGAGTAAGGAAACAACAGTGCCACTGTTCATGAGGGGGGCTCTCAAAAAGCCTATGTTGCAAATTTGGTGAAAAAAAAAATCCCCAAAATGGCTGTTTTACAAGAGTGCATTGCAATGTTTCCATGCATGCTTGTAACTTCGTGAATTTGTAATATTTTTACTCCAGATTTTCAAAATTTGCATTTTTCCACACCTCCTGATGAACAGTTTAGCTGTCATTTTACATATCCTGGCCTAAATGTGTTTTCACACATCCACACAGAATATCGTAGTTGCTGTATGAAATCAGTTTTTGGAGCAGTTTGAGGAAATGGCAGTGACACTGTTCATGCGCAGAGGTCCTAAATGTAAAAAATTTGGTGGCGAAATTCCATAAAATGACTGTGTTACAAGCATGCGTTGCACAGTTTCCACACACTCTTGTAACTTCACAAATTTGCAATATTTTGATGCCAGATTTTCAACACTATCATTTTTTCACACCTTCTTATGAACAGTACAGCTGTCATTTTTCACATCCTGCCCAAAATGTGTTTCCGCACCTGTGGTGCACAATGGCATGGTCGCTGTGAGAAATTAACTTTTGGGACAAATTAACAAAATCACAGCACCACTGTTCATGAGGGGAGGTCCCAGAATGCCTATATGAAAAATGTGGCTAACAAACCCCCTAAAATAATTGCGTTACGGATGTGTGTTGCGCAGTTTCTATGCATGCTCATGACTTCACCGATTTTTCATATTTTCACTCCAGATTTTCAGTGTTGCCATTTTTTCATGCCTTCTCTTGAACAATACAGTTGTCATTTTCCACATCCTGCTCAAAATGTGTTTGTTTTCATTGCTGTGTTGCCAAATGGCATAGATGCTGTGCAAAACCACCTTTTGGCTAACAAACTGATTGTGCTGCTTTTCATGAGGTAGGCTCACAAAAAGCCCATGTTGAAAATTTGGAGTAAAAATACCAACACATGGCTGTGGTGCTAGGGTTTCCAACTGTAGCACCCCACCCTGTAGAGACTGACAGGCATCAGGGGTGTGACCCGGGATCATCGGCTGTAATGCTCATGCCATTCCACCCCCGCCCTGCAGCCAGTGACAGGCATCATGGTGTGCCTTCCTCTGTTCGGTCACAAAGTTCACCACATTCTCCTATACTGCACCCACCTCAGCTTATTTCCTTATGGAATGGGGTAAGTATAATGTCCAAAGACCCCAAAGTACACCACGACACTTGTCAGTGTCTACAGGGGAGAGTGAGGTACAATGGCATGAGCATTATAGCTGATGACCCACAGGCACACCCCAATGCCTGTCGGTCTCTACGGGTTGGGGGTGGGGTTGGTGTCACTTCAGTACTTCACTGCCATTCCTATTATGCATGTCTAACTCAGCACTACCAATACCAATGCCAGCAAGACTAACTTTGCATTGAGAAATGCTGTCTATTTTGATATACCTGTAAAAAGACAAGCATCCTTCAATGTCATTTGCTGCTGCCGCCCACCTCAAATATTACCCTACCCCCGATCCTCTCACTCAGAATCCGCCACCCTACACTCCACACCCCTTTTGATTTTCTGACATTGAGATGCCCATTCCCCAGTGCCAGCTATAACTCCCTAGTTTCTATGTGTGACACAGGGTTGCCCACCTCTGATTCTGCCAAACATAACATCAACCCTGGGGTACCTAATCCCCAGTGTCGGTACGAGAAAATAAGAAAACTGTTTCTCATAGTCTTTTTTAATTTTGCATATGCAGTAAAAAAACACCCATCGATGTCTATTGCTACTGCTATTACCTTCCCCACCTGATCCTCCCAATCTGCACCCCCCACCCCTTATTTATCTACAGGGGGTCCACTGCCATAATCCTCCCTGGACTGGAGACATGTCTTCACTCTTCAACGCCAATCCAGAAAATGAGGAAATCAAATATGTGGTTCAATGTATTTCAATGGGTTTTCAACATGTCCTCATAACTTTGTCATTTTTATATATTTTTTCCCAGGTTTTCAACATTTTTTCTGGGAGAGTCCATCTCATGAACGCATGCAGTAAAAATTATGCAAATCTGGCCTAAAAAGTGATTTCGTGGTCACTGTGGAAGTCACTTTTGGGCAGGATTTGAACATTTTCCCCACCCTTGACATGACCTGAGGTAATAAGAAGGCTATGTTGAAAGTATGGGGTCAACTAATGAAAAACAACAAAGTTATGAAGTTAGATTGAAATATTTCAATGCACACTCATAAATTTTGTAATTTTCAATACTTTGATCCCAAATTCTCAATATAGCCATTTTTTCACACCACCTCATGAACATGACAGATGTTATTTTTTGAATCCTGGACAAAAGCTGTTTTCACACTTGTGGTTTGAAATTACCTTTCAGCCACTATTTTATAAATGGCACCTGTCATGCTCAGAAGTAGTGGTCATAAAAAGTCTAAGTTGAAATTTGAGGTCAAAATGTGAAAATACAACTAAGTTATGAGGAAATGTTGAATTGTTCTAGTGTTTACTCATAACTTTATTTTTGCAGATTTTGGCCCCTAATGTTCTACATACCCTTTGTTACCCCACTTCCTGAACATGACAGGTGTCATTTTTTTCAAATCCCCTCCAAAACTTGTTTTCAGAGTCACACTGTGAAATCAACGTATGGATTGGATTAAAAAATTTCCATCTGTCTTGATCATAATATCATGTCAGTGTTATAAAAAACTACTGGAAATTTGGGGTTAGAATATGCGAGCCCACTGAAAATTAAATATTGCCTCTCAGCTGGCCTATTCTGGGTAAATACAGTGTAAAAAAGTGTAAAAGCAGGAAACTACTGAAAATGGGATATTGCATCACATCTGGTCTATCCTGAGTAAATATATAGTAAAAATGTATATAAGCAAGACCCAGTGTAACTGCAATGCAAGCAGAAAACATTTGGCTTTGAAAATGTTTGTTATTGAAGGGGGAATGTTGGCTATGACACCAGAGAAATTCCTTACTCTTCATTGATAAGTGCCATGGGATCTTTCACTTCCACCTGGACAGTGACCAGAGATGGGCAGAAGGGACCTTAGTTTAATTTCTCATCTGAAAGACTATCAGAAGGGACTGTAGTTCCATCATGCTCCTCCCACACACACATTCACATCCATTCATAAGCACAGATTTTATTTATTTATTAGAATATCAGAATTACAATCCTTTGAGTCATAGACTCATTTCCAAAGACTCCTTGTTGGATGACATAAATTCAGACATGAAAGTAACATAGCAAAGACAACGCTACATAACTAGTTGGATGGTAGATGTACAAACATTATGAAGCATTGTAATACATTGACGAGTACCTATACAGAGTATTAGTTAAACAGTTACATAAATTTATTTTATTTATTTTAGTCTTTGGTAACCAGGTAAGGCCCACTAGGCACAAGTGCCTGTTTTCAGTGGCGACCTGAGAGCACTGGGCGGTTAAGTGACTTGCTCAGAGTCACACAGTATGCAAGTGGAGATTGTGAGAATCAAACTCAGGTCTGATCTGCTGGATGTACCAAGCTCATTCACACCTCGTTCCTCTAACCTCTAGGCTATACTGCCAGCCCAAACATCCTTTGCAGTGCTAAGCAGTTACATATATCCTTTGCAGTGCAGTAGTGCAGGCATTACAAACATTGGTGCAAACCTATGCAGAGCTTATACACAGTGATAGCTAAGCAGGGTAACAAGAGAGCAGAGACATGATAGTGGGCCCTGGTGGAGTTTAGTGGAGCAGTCTTGGGTTAGACTTTGTCTTGGTATGAGCCAACTTTAGTAGTGACTGGGCTGTAGTTTGACATGGCAGTAGGATTAGCACAGACAGGTCCAGGTACGTGTAGTGAAGAGGTGATTCTTGAGGGCCACTTTGAAAGGGCCAAGCTTGGTGTGGGTAGTGACAAAGGATGGTAGAGCATTATACCACTCAGGGGCCATGACTAGGAATGATCTGAGAGCATTGTCCCAACCCCCGGGATGGCCAGTGTTATTGTGTCTGTTTTGTATGCATGGACTTTGGGGGTGGCTAAGGGCAAGGAGGCTGACACTCCTGAGGGTGTCTGTCCAAGGAGGGATTTTTTGGCCATGAGGCATGCTTGAAACTGGAACTTTTCATCAAGGTTGAGGATCTGGGCACAGTCATAGAGGGTGCAGGTATGGGTCGTGCGATCAGCCCCTGACGGGAGGCTGTAGGCTTTGTTGATGGGTACTTTAATCTTATTGAGAGCAGTGGTGTCAGTGGTGGTGTAGACCAGTAGGCCATAGTCGACCAGTGACATAACGGATGAGGTGATGGCTAGACGCAGGGCTTCAGGTGGTAGACAGTCCCTGTGTCAGTAGGGGAGGCCAATTTGTGCATTAGTCATGGATGCCAGTGTGCTGATGTGGCTGTGAAAAGTGAGAGTGGGGTCAAAAGTGATCCCTAGGTATTTATAAAATGAGACTTGCTCTAGGGGGTGGTGTGAGCTGGATAGGATTTTCAGTTGGACATTTTTTAGTTTGCTTTGGTGGTGTGCAAGCAGCATGGTTTTAGTTTTTTTCTGGTTTAGTACTAGCTTGTGCTCAGCAAACCATTGCTCAACTTGGCTGAATGAGTGCTGCAGCGAGGCCTGTAGGTTGGCAGGGTTTGGGTGGGAGGAACAGAGGATGGTGTCATCTGCATATAGAAGTATCTTGCCAGAGCACGAGGTGGGAAATGTATTCAGAAACAGGCTAAAAAGTAATGGGCCTAGGACGGAGCCCCGTGGGACTCCAAAGCAGGTGGGGCAGGTGCTGGATACAGTATCATTTATCCTGACGCACTGCATCCTGGAGATCAAACAGCTTGCAAACCAGTTTATGGGACCTTGAGAGAGACTGGTGTGCATCAGTGTGTTCAGCAGGATGGGGTGGTTAACCATGTCAAAGGCCTTGGACAGGTCAATAAACACGGCTCCTGCCAGCTGTCCCTTGTCTAGGGCAGAGTGAATGTAGTTTGAGAATTCAATGAGAGCTGCCGTAGTGCTGTGTCTGGCTCAGAACCTGTGCTGCTCCACAAACAGCAGGTTATGGGTTTCTAGGTAATTGAACAGTTGGTCTGCCACTACCTTTTCCAGGGCCTTGGACAGTGGAGGGAGAATGGAGATTGGGCGGTGGTTCCCTGGGAGTAGTGGATCTCCACCTTTGTGGATGGGTGTTACAACCACATTTTTCCCATTTGTTGGGGAACTGTACAAGGCAGAGAGAGTAATTTAGTAGGGCAGTTAGTGGGAGAAGCAGTGTGTGTCCAGGACCAGACAGAGGAGTTTGATATCTAGAGGGTCATTAAGGGGACTTGTGCCATTTAGGGCCTTGATCAGGTAGGGTTCAGCTTCCCAGGAGGTGATGGTCAAGAGATAGAAAGGTGTGTGTGGGAGGAGGGGGGTCTTGGCTGGGTGTGGAGTTGAAGAAATTGGGAAGGAGCACAGACCTTAGGTCCATAAAGTTGGAGTTGAGAGTAGCTGTAATTTGTTTCAGGTCAGTGGTGAATGAGCCATTTGTGGAGATCTGGAAGTGGGGAAGGGACCACGACTTCCCATTTAGCATTTTTATATTATGCCCAAATTTGCGTGACGAGACCCAGGTGGCAATCAAGGTGGCTCATGTAATGCTTAGCTTTCACTTTGCTGATGGCCCAGGTGCATTTGTTCCAGTCTGCACAGTCGGCTTGCCTGTCTGCAGGTTTGCCTGATTCATTTGCCTTATACCAAACGTTGTCATGATTCTTGAGCTGCTTTAGGAGGGATGGGGTAATCCAGTGGGCATTGTACCCCTTGAAGTGGGTCTTTTTTAGGGGAGCAAAGGTGTTGCAGGCTAGGGTGAAGGTGTTGTTGAAATATTCTAGAACTGTGTCCACAAAGCTGGCCTGGTATACAGGTGACCAGTCGCAGTGAGCTAGGTGATGCTTGAGGTTCGTGAGACTACCGGGGCGGAGGTGGCGAGGAAGCATAGCAGTGGTGGGGGGCAGGTTGCTTGGCCGTCCATGTAAAGATTACTGGGGAGTGGTCACTGAGGGAGTTAGGGAGGACCACAACATCCTCAATTTTATGCAGGCAGTTAGTTAGTACAATGTCCAGTAAGGTTTACGAGCCGGTGGCTGAGTTGTACCTTGTGGGTTGTGTCACCATCTGGTGGAGGTCAAGAGCTGAAAAGGCATCTTTGGAGGTGGTTGTGGATGCAGCCAGCCAGTTTAGGTTCAGGTCACCCAGAAGGATTTGTTCTGACTTGTGGTGAAGGCTTGTAATGCATTCCTTCAGGGAGAGAAGAGTGTGGGTTAGCTTTCGGGGTGGTGTATATAGGGCACTGTGATTATGATGGGGGCCTTGGAGGGGTCTTGTGAGACCTTTATGGACATGGCTTGGGCACCATGATCTAGCATAGGTGAGGGGATGGCTTGTGCTAGTAGGGAGTCCTGCAGGTATACTGCACATCCTCCACCCCTCTTGCCCATTCTGTCCAGTCTGAAGAGCGAGTAGCCTGGAAGGGAGACAAGAGAGTCGGGGATTTTCTTTGACAGTCATGTCTCACCCATTGTGAGGATGTCAGGTTGGTGTCTGGTGACCCTGCATTGCAGTGCGGCTGTTTTGTTTAGTATGCTGTATATGTACATGGATCCTATGTGGAGGCCCGTGGTTGGCTGTGGAAGCATCAGCATATGGGAGCCCAGGCCAGGGTTGGGGTGGAAGTTTCTGGATATTAAAAAGAGTAGGGAAATAATTCTGAGTAGGGCAGTAGCTTATTTGTGCAGCAGTGTGTTAGGCTTTTAGTGCCATGCATGGAGGTGATGCATGGAATAGTGATAGAGTGGATGGTGGGGATCGCAGGGGAGATTGGTGGCCATGGTGAGCAGGGGTAAGATTGCTGGAGGGGTGTGTGAATAGCTGGGGTAGGGGGTGGCATGGGTGGGTAGTGTGGGGAGAAGGGGTGGCACTGAGTGGTGGGGAGAGGTTGTGGCACTGAGTGGTAGGAAGAGGGTGTGGCCATGCTGAGCGACATTAGTATAAGAAGTGTCAGTCTAATAGGCACCTGCGGTATTGTAGTGGTGGTCATGGACCAAGGTATAAGAGGTCCCTAGTGATGTACTGAAATGTGGCAACCACTTTGGAGTAGTGGCAGTGTCTAGGATTCTGGTGCAAAGGGTGCAAGGTTCAAGCCCTGTCTGGAAACTTGGTGGGGGCCAATGCATGTAGGGTGTACAGAGTGGAAATGTGCATCCAAAATATGTGGCGGGGGGGGTTAGAGTAAGGGTCATCAGTGACTCCTAGGGGGCACTTTGGGTACTGCAAGCAGGGCTATGGAATTTGGGCTTGTAGAAATGGGAGGATGAGTGTGGAGGAGTAGAGAAAATCAGCATTAGAGAAGGCTAGAGAAGCAAGAAGTTGTGGGAGGTGACTCAGCTTAGCCACCTGGTGACAGAAAAGTATGACCTGCTAATGGGGACTTAGGAAAAAATGGAAGAGGAAGTCATGTGACTAGGGTGGTCCTTACATTGAGGGCTGACCTTGAGTGGGAGGGTGTGGCAGTCGATGCATAGCAGTGATGGGCTAACACCCATCACAGAGTTCAGCTGCAGGAGGAGAGTAGTCACCTTTAGGGCTCTGGTGGACCTCACTACCCCTGCTGTGTGCAGGTGTCCATGGCTGTGTGGGCTGGGGTCCCAGACCTATATAGGAGAACAGAACAAAGACTTTCATTAGTGTGCAGCAGGTGGAGGCCTAGTCACTGCTATTCTGGACACTGTGTTCTTCTGCATGTGTGGACACTGCTCCATTCTGTGCATGTGCCAATTGGGGGGCCCTGAAGGGAAGAACAAAGCCATGACAAGATGGCGCCTGTAAGACCTGCAGCAGGAGATGCCACACCATGTGGTGGGTTCCAAGCAGTGTTCAACTACAGTGGATTCCACTTGCACGCACACCCTCAGGACTTTCTAAGTTTGTGCATACAAATGACATGTACTAAATATCATCACACGCCACTCCATTACTCTTCAATGAACTCATTTAATATTATCAAATGGGTTAAAAGCATCAAATAAATACAGCACCACATAATAAAAGCAGTACAGTATAGTAAACTAGTCAATATTTTAGTAGTCATTTTAATCAGTTTTAAATAAGAAGTTATCTGAGTCTGCTTACAAGCATTAGCGGCAAATAGAACATAGAACATGGAAACATAGAACATAGAATTTGATGACAGATAAGGACCACTTGGCCCACCCAGTCTGCCCATTTCCCTATCTACTGGATAAGCTGCAGATGCTAGTTAACCAGCAGACTACTTCTTCCAACCCAACCCCCTAGAATTGCCTTATGACTGTCCCATGCATGTTTGAATTCCACCACTGTTTTTGACTCCGCAACCTCCTCCGGAAGGCCGTTTCATGCATCCACAACTCTCTCTGTGAAAAAATACCTCCTTAAATTACCTCTGAGCTGCCCCCCCATCTTCAAATTGTGCCCCCTTGTTCTTGCACACCTCTTTTGATAGATGCTACCCTCTTGCACTTTGTTGATTCCCTTGAGGTACTTGAAAGTTTCTATCATGTCCCCCTCTCCTCCTTTCCTCGAGGCTATACATATTAAGCTCCTAAAGTCTCTCTTCATATGTCTTCTAGTGCAGACCCTGCACCATTTTAGTGCCCTCCTCTGGACAGCTTCCATCCTGTCTATGTCTTGCTGGATATTGGTCTCCAGAACTGCATGCAGTACTCAGATGGGGTATGACCAGCTGTCTGTACAGAGGGGTAATAACTTCCTGTTTTCTACTGGTGATGCCTCTCCTATGCATCCCAGTATCCCCAGCCCTCCTTGCTGCCCTCTCACATTGCTTGCCCAACTTTAGGTCATCTGATATGACTACCCCAGGTCCTTTCCATTTTGTTGTTGTTAGTATCTCACCCCCATTGTGTACTCTTCCCCGGTTTTTGTTCCCAGGTACATTACCTTGCACTTCTTTGCATTGAATCTAAGCTGCCATACATTTGACCATTCTCTAACCTTGCCAAGTCCCTTCTCATCCTTTCAGCCCCACCCTTGTGCATCAACTCTGTTGCAGATCTTTGTGTCATCTGCAAAGAGACATACTTTTCCTTCCAGTCCCTCTGCAATGTCACTTATAAAGACATTGAAGAGGACCGGTCCTAATACTGAACCCTGCAGTATCCCACTAGTAACAACCAAATGCGCTTCAAATGTATAAAACCATGTAAAGTCTGTACGCTCCTGCCTCTCAACATAGTGTCTAATTTTATTTACCATGTCTAAGACTTGATCTGATGTTGGCGGTGTTATTTCTACATCCCCTTCATCATCCTCTTCCTCTGTAAAATTCTACGGACACTGGAGAGGTTAACACAAAACTGAGCCACTAACTCCTTTCTAGTCACACCAGGTTGTTCAGACTTACCCACCAACTTTACTTTATCCCCAAGGCTCAAAACCTTCCAAGAGACCTTCTTCATTGTGAGATGAGGGATTAAAAGGTGAAAAAAGCACACGCATTATAAACCCCAAGGAAAGCAATTAACACCTGGACAGGGTAGTCAGGGTTGCCGTGGCCATTAATGAGCTTCCATACGTGTGAGAGCTGAAAAGCAATTTAAACCTCAGCACTCAGCAGATCAGTAACTCTTTGAAGTTAGGGCAATTTTTGTGCATACAACTGAAAAAAATGTTGCATACATCCAGTTAATATCTGCAGGACGACATTGGGGAAAAAAAACGGGACATCGTGATTTTGTGCATACAAACGAATATTGCACACAACCAAATTACATACAAGTGGAGTGCACTGTAATTATACACAGAAACTAGCAGAATGAACAGCAGTAAACCGCAGTGATACAGAATTCCTGACTAGTTGAGCTGATAAGGACTGGAAATAGCTGCAATCTGTACTAGCAGAGTAACACAGGCAAAATGAATGTAAACATATACAAAATAAGTACTGGTGAGTCCTGTCTGGTCGCTCCTAAAGCTCTGTTGAATTCAACAGGATTTCCCATGTGCAGCAGTCAGAAACAGTTCAGAGAAAACAATCAATTGAGATAAGAGGGCAAAAAGTAAATTTCCAAACACCCCTCACAGAGTGCAGCAGCAGGAGGGGAGTAGTTACCTTTGGGGCTCTGATGGACCTCACTACCCCTGCTGTGTGCTGGCTTCCCTGGCTGTGATAGATATGCAGAGCATTCTTACTGTAGCTTTTTTTAATGTCAGCTATTAGAGATGTGTTTCAGTTGTCTGCACATGAATGACCTTCCCGTCCCCCATTTCACTGACATTTTGAGTAAAACATTTTAAATCTCTCCTGACAACTTGTGGCATATTTCGGTTGCATTTCCAGAAAGTGTGTTAGAAAGTTAGGCCACCTTCGAAGTTATCTTACCTCTTGGTACAGCAGCCATGATTTGCTGTAATGATGGTGCTTTCTGCATCACAATATTGCTGCATATGTCATTTTTTAATGCAAACTGCCGCAAACCATTAGCAAATTATGAATAACCCTAAAACCCATGCTCCTTTGACAATAAGGAGCATATTTTAGATACAAATGGGAGGGTGCTACAGGGCCAAAAAGTGCCCTGTATGTTAGTGTCCTGCTGTTTTGATATCTGTTCTAGACTGATATCTTTTTAAACTAAAACTTCACACATTCCTGAGCTGTTCATTAACTTTTAATATTGTTTATTGTGTATTATACAATGGCAAGAAAGAATCATGGACTCTGATTGGTCAGTGTATGCCTGAGACAGTGATGTTATTACACAATAACATCACTGTATGGATGAGCACCTCTATTATTTCCTCTTCTCTTAAGAAACAAAGATAACTGCCTCACTAAAAATCTACTAAAAACATTTTTTTTTTATGTTGTATAACATCGAGCGATTGTATAATTCCAATAAGGCCCTCCAAGGTGTGTGTTATTGTATAATAATTACTGGCAGGCGCTTTTTCCCATAGGGAAACCCGGTTATAATTTGCCATTATAACCAGCTCAGCTGGTTATAATGGCTAACATGCACCAGGTTTCCCTCTGATCATGCATGCGCCAGTCACAGTGTTCCTTTAATAGACGATGTTCATTGTTCCGAGAAGCAACGCCGCTAGCTGTCAGCATTTTTGTTTTGTATTTGAAAAAAAAAAATAGACTTATTCTGGTAAACAAAAATCAGCAGAAAAGGAACACACTGTCCGGTTTCCCTCTCCACACACTAGAGCTGGCAGGTCTCTCCTCTTCATACCGAAGAACATCGCAGCTCTTGCAACCGCTGTTTGCCAGTAAGTAACAATACATGAAACAAACAGAAAAAATATAGACACAGCTGTCATATTTTCTCCACTTTGTTACCTCACATAAGCCGAGTAATATAATCTCATCGACCAAGTAGAACGCCAAGACTTTTTGACTGGTCCATAGTTGCCTGAAAATGGATCATTTTTTTTCTATGATTGCTGAGGCAAAAAGTGCATACCAGCAATTATAAAAATACAGATAAAGAGGTGGTGTGTGTAAAACTCAATTTACAAACACCCTCATTGTGGGATACATTTTATAAACCCCTAGGGCTTTACCCTCGGGGTTTATGTAGCATCCCATAACTCTGGTGTGTGTAAAATCTCGTTACACACACACCATATATTTTTCTCTATATAACATCACTTCTGGGATGGTGGAAGCACTCCTCTTCGCTTCGTGCTTCAACCCACCCCTGGAGTGACATTATTACATGGTAACACACACCTTGTCATGCCTTATTGCTTAATTAATATATTTATTTGTTGATACATGTTTCATGCTGGTGTCTAATTGTTCTCACACTTATTTCACACCTGGGTATGGAGTACATGCTACTGATGTGTACACTGGTTGCGGTCATCCATATCATGGCAGGAGGAAGGAGGGGGAGCAACTAGAGGGCATGGGTGGAAGCTGGAGGGGGGAGATTCACGGGAGAAAGGAGGAGGTGCTACTTCACTGAGAGGGTGGTGGAGCCATGGAATGCACTGCCCAGGGGACTGGTGGAGCCAGGAATGGTGGAGGGGTTCAAGAGGGGGTGGAACAGGTACAGGGGAAGGGTCCTGGAAGCAAGAAACAGTGCAGCGAGAATATCCAGGACTGGGAAGGGAGAAGCCAGAGAGGGAGAGGGGGGGGGCAGCAAGGTCAGCTCCCAGGGTGGGGGCTGACCAAACGAGCAGACACGAAAGACTGTTAGGCCAATTCTGCTGGCATTTTAGTGTATTAGTATGTTAGTAATGGCAGTCAGCTTTTGTGCCAATCCACCAATCCGTTAAGGAGTCAAAAGCATCTATCACAGAGAATCTTGCAGCCAGCAAATCAGATATTTTTTCTTCCATATCAGGTTGGAGCAAAAGAGAATTATTTAACATCCATCTGGGATTGGAATGATTAGATGGGAAACCAAACCAGTAGGATTCTATAGCACTGTTTATAGTAACTGCAAAGTGGTCTGAGGTCTCACATGAGATAACTTGGGCATGAGTGGCATGTAAAGAATTTGAAATACATATGTAACTGATTTGAGTTGCTAGTGGGCCTTTAAAAAGGTTTTTACATGGGCTTGGCTGAGCTAAAGATGACAGCCTAATTCTGTTCTTTCCTGAAACTACCAGATATCATTGTCCATCCATCACAAACCAGAAGCATTGGTGTGCCTACTTTGATGAATTCACTTCACTAACATCACTGCAAAGCTCCGGTTACAGTTATTTTACAGCTGTACTATTTCTTGGTTTGAATCTATGCTGCCAACTCAATCTACCCTTGTGGGTCCAAAATCCACACACCAACTCTCTCAACAGAGTCAAATCCATGTTTCAACAGTTAATTTCAGAAATGAATGATCTCAAAGTTGCTACACAGCAAAATATTTCAAATATGCAAACGCTTGATACTTGACTTACTACTACAGAGGCCAAATCGATCCAAAATGAAGTTCGATCCATGATCTGCACCCCACCATTCGTGAACAAGACACAGTTATTAAAACCCTACAATCCAAAATTGATGACATAGAATACAGAAACCAGAGGAATAACCTTTGATTCCTCAGGTTCCCTGAAGGAGCCGAACTTAGGGATACCAGCGCTTTACTGATCCATGTTCTTCCAGCTTTACTTAAACTTCCTCCTGGCCAAAATCTCAGTACTGAGCACTTACATTGGTCTTAAGGCCCAAGACCAGGCCTGGGCCAAAGGCCGAGACCAATAATTGCTAGATTTATCAACTTCTCACACACATAGCTAATTCTCTGGAGAGCTAGGGAGGTCAGGGACCTTACTTGGCAGGACCACAAAATTTCAATATTCAGGGATTTTTCAAAAGAACTGTCTACAAAAAGGATGGCCTTTAATCACATTAAACCGATCCTCCTCCAAAGAGTAATACAATTTGTCCATAGATACTCAGCTGAGATGCACCTGTTTTTGGATAACTCTAAAAAGGACTTTAACTACCCTGAAGCCCTTTCCTCTTTTCTTAATGTGATTCAAAAGAAGCTACCTCTTCAAAAGCTGTGATGAGGCCCGCTCACTTGCCGGCTCCTTCTCCCTCAGTCTGCACTGGGAGCAGCTACCTTCAACAGTGCTGATGCTGGATCTGCTGATCTATCCTCAACTCCTGCTGATGCGGCTCCCCTTTCAGGCTTTCAGCCTGAATTTAAAAGAAGATTGCCTTGGGCTTACATGCAATAAAGAATACCTGTTGTATAACTGAAGAGTCCTCTACTGCATCGCTCCCTACCGAGCACCACATCAGTTTTTCCTCATCCATTCCCTTGTCCAACAAGTACGAATTACTACGGAAGGAGCTGTATTCTTTGCAAGAGGATTTACATCGAGAAGATATGGACCCATCACACAGAAGCACCAATAACACTATCCCTGGTACCTTCTCTGTTGACTCATCTTGGGCGGATTTGGTCCCTAGCTCCCCAACAAAATCAATCAAACCCCCTAAAAAGAAACGTAAAGGAAAAATTAAAAAGAACATTTCATCCACCTCTCCCGGAGCTCACAAATCAAACATCACCTGAGATCTCTTTCTAGTTCCAACACCTAACATTGTGGCAATTCTATAGATGATCCCTTCCTCTTTAATCCCATTGAGCAGCTGGGCCATGTTCGCCTTTTAACCTCTGTATAATGTTTTATAGCCACACTACTATCCCTCCCAGCATGTTGTGAATTGTAAAGCTGTAAAATTGTGGTCACTTCTAAATATGTACTGGGCTGTATTCATTCTCCATAGTTTGTAATTTGCTATTATAACTTTTATAATAAGTTTTCCTTTTTCTTTTTTATGCGTCCTTGCTTGCTCAATACAGACTATGTTGAAGTCTGTCTTCATGGGATTCTCATCCTATTTTAGCCTATATGTGTGTGTAGCCACAAATTTTTTCTCTTAAACCATGATGTGCAGCTCAGTTATAGCTCCACTACTATTAACTCTACAGTGGTTGTGAAATCCTTGTTACACATTGTGCTTATAACGAATAGTTTATTTAGCTCTCTGCTTGTCTGCAATTATAAGTTGACCTCACAAGCCCCTACTGACTATGTGTAGAGGGTATTCAAACATAGTGACTTTGTAATATTTTTATAATTTTGTATTATAATTTTTTTTAGGGTGCATCTGTGGTACTTGCTAATATCAGTACTTCCACATATCTTCCTCCCCCATTTGGAACCTCTTATACATGGTATAATTTCATCACCCCAGTACCCAACCTGTAATGTGCTTCCTTACTGCATAGGTATACTGGCATTTTGCATTGAAACTGCTAGTGTTTATTTATTTTTATTTCCCTCACTTTCTTCATATTGCAGGTCATTTTCTAGGCTCTGGTGCTGTATTAATATGCAAAAAATCCAATAAACAATATCTGATGCATATCCAAGGCTCGAAGACCAATAATGTGCAAGTTGCTTTTAACAACAAGGAATATTCTCATAGTTGGGGCTCATTGGGATGATATATAGACCCAGCCACCCTTTATATATATATATATATATATATATATATATATTCCTAACCTTGGTTATGTTCAAGCTAAGAGATATCTGCATCTAACAGGATGCTATATTGATGGCATCTGAACCTTGAAGCCTGAGTTACCACTTTTAATCTCTCTTATATATTTAATAATGCAAGATGTATTGTATACCTCTAGTTAAACATTTAAAATATCCCCTCATATTAAGATGTATCACTAACTGGATGCCACTGCTGATCATATGTTCTCACTTAATTTAGACATCTCTTTTCTTTGACTCCCTTCTATACATAAACCATCCTGTGTCACTGACGTGGTTTTGTAGGTCTTTACACTACAGCAAGGCTTATCCCAGACTCACGCGTTATAGTGTAACTCACCATAATAGGATGGTACACCATTTATTACTGACCTCAAATACAATCTTGTTCAGGATATAGCATCAATACCTGGTTTTTGATTTTACACCTAAACATTTCTTAACATTATTAAGTATATGGTGATTCTGGTTCCTTCCTTGGAGATCTATAAAAATCTTCTGAATACTTGTTCAACAACTATTTTTTTTCTCTATTTTATTGCATAAAGTTTGTAGCTTAAGATTTCAGTGAGTTTTACAATTTGTTGCTGATTTTCTTAAGATTACTTACTCCTTTATTACGCTCTGTTGTGTAGTGAGAGAGTCTTGGTACTTCGTACTGGCTCTTATCTCTCTTCACTTCATAAGTATTATACCTTTACTTATGACATCAGAAAAGTTTCATTTTAAGAACTTATAATGTGTTTTAAAGTTGTTCTTTCATATTGTTCTTCGGAGAAACACAATGGACATCTCTATCCAGTATTTTTAGATCCATACAACTTTATGGTTCTGCAAACCTCTATTTGTTTGAACTACTTCCCTTTTGAGCCTGCGACATTCTCTGCTTTATCTATTAGGAGTCCCTCATTCCAGTGGAAATTATTACACCCCTTCATTCATCACCATGAGTGATCTAATATTATACTCCTGGAATGTTAAGGGACTCAACTCTCCTTGTAAGCACAAGCAGATTCTTACATATCTCAAAAAAAAAAAACATTCAGCACACATTGCTTTCTTACAAGAAACTAAACTTTTAGCAGAGAATGTCTGCAGACTCAAAAGGGATTGGGTCAGACAAATTTATATCTCCTCTTCTCTCAAAAAAACATGGGGTGGCTGTCTTGATTCATAGGAACCTTAATTGGTTTCTTATTAAAACTATTATGGACTCCGATGGCAGATGGGTAATAGCTATTTTAAATACCCCTACAGATCCCCTTATGCTAGTCAATGTTTATGCTGCCAACTCTGATTCTCCTGATTTTGTTTTCATTATTTTTCTCAACAAATCATGCTAAATAATGACTATAACTCACCTATTTTGGTAGGCAGGGATTTTAACCTGGCTCTGGAGGCACATTTAGATAGAAGCAACACCTTCCGTGATGCTCATCCCAGAAGTATTAATGCATTATCAATGTTAATGAAAGAGTTTGGCCTTTCAGACATTTGGAGAATTTACCATCCTAGACACCGAGATTACACCTTTTTATTCCTCACACTACAAAATCTGTAGCAGAATTGATTATTGGTTTTCATCTCCTCTCATTACTGACAAAACAATTGAGATCTCTATCCTTCCCATAATGATTTTGGATCACTCACCTATGAAACTACACTTATTGTGGGGGCCCACAACCTTCCAAATCTCCCTCTTGGTGTCTTGATTCACTTATACTCAGGGATCCTGAATTCTTACCCTGGGTAAAAACCCAAATTCAGGATTTTCTTTCTTTCAATAATACTTCTGATACCTCTATGTGCACTATTTGGGAAACACGCAAGCTACTATCAGAGGCAAAATTATTGGTTACACCACATATAGAAAGAAGTTAAGAGAACAACAACTAGCTGATCTTGAAAAAATGCTTAAAGACAAAGAAAAATCTATATTTTAAAACAAACAAGCCTGATCCTAATTCTCAACTCCATCTTGAAATCTTGCAATTAAGAGTCAAAATCAGAGATCTTATATCACGAATAGAAGAGCTTGCTCTCTTCAGACTTAAACATAATTATTGGGAGCATAGTAATAAATGTGTGAAGCTGCTTTCATATCAACTCAAAGCTCAGCAGATGGAAAGACATATCGCTGGCTTGAAAGACCATTTAAACCAAACCCATATGGATAACTCCTCTATTAACCACATCCTGAAATCCTTCTGTCAACAGTTATACGCTCAACAAAATCTCATGCAAAGTAGCCAAATATAGTGCTTTTTGGATAACTTACATCTTTCACATCTTTCCCAACAGGACATGGTAAAACTCGACAAACCCTTTACCCTTCAAGAGATCTAAAAAGCGCTGTCTTCTCAAAAATCTAGTAACTCCCCAGAGGGAGATGGTTTCCCTGTAGATTTCTATAAATCACTTTCAGACACTCTTTGCTCTTTGCTTTTTAATGTTTTTCTGGAAGCAACAACAAATAGCGAACTTCCTTCCACAATGACCAAAGCTATCATCACTCTTCTACCAAAAAAAGACAGGGAACCATCCCTCCCATCAAGCTACAGACTAATTTCACTGCTTAAAGGAGAACTACATTGAGAGGTGAAGCCTTGACCACTGCACAGATTGGGAATTCACCTGTCCGATCACCCTTGCAAATGGCAGATACCATTAGTAATTTAATTACCTTGTTGCTCGTAAACTTCTATAAAAGGTCTGGTGGAGCTGGCATTTTGAACATGGCACTCTGGAAAGCCAGAAGATCTTGCTGAGAGCACTACGAGATGATGACACATCATTCCTCTAGTGATTATAGTGTCCTTATGTACAGAAGTATAATTATATATAATTTACTGATGCCTATCACCGTTTTACTGAATTCATCTAAATTCCATGGGCATGGCTGGCATACCCATAGAATTTAGGAAAATTCAGTAAAAATGGCATGGGGCATCAGTAAATTATATATAGTTTTACTTCTGTACATAAGGACACTATAATGGCTAGGAATGATGTGTCATCATCTACAATACTCTCAGCAAGATCCTGTGGCGTCACAGAGTGCCATGTTCAAAATGTCAGTTCCACTGCAGCTTTTATAGAAGTTTATGAGCAATGAGGTAATTAAATTATTAATTGTATCTGCCATTTGCAGGGAGGATCGGCGAGGTGAAGGCCCGATCTGTGCAGCAGTCAGAGCTTCACTTCTCAATGTAGTTCTTCTTTAATACAGATGGGAACATTTTTGCAAAACATTTAACCCTTCAGTTAGATCCATTAATTTCAAAATTAGTCCACACCTCTAAAGCTAGTTTTATTTAGAACAGATCCAGCTCAGATCACCTTTGTTCTTTATTTAATCTCATACATAAAGCAAAAACCCTTAAGTCTCCCACAGTTGACATTGCTATCGATTTTGAAAAAAGCATTCAACTCCCCAAACTGGAACTATCTATATCATGTTTTATCTTGTTTTGGCATTACTAACAACTTTTGTGCCTGGATCAAACTATTATATGCTTTTCCTTCAGCATGTATTCTCACAAATTCTATTCTTTCTTCATCTTTTCAACTGGCTAGAGGTACAAGACAAGGCTGTCCCTTGTCACCATCATTGTTCATCCTTGCTATGGAACCTTTTTCTGCCTATCTTCGGCAATCTAGTAGCATTGAGGGCATCCCTATTGGCAATTATCACTATACTTCACTCTCTTATGCAGACAACCTTCTAATCTTATTAGAAAATCTTGAGGGAAGCAGGAACACCTTTAGATAAGTTATTTAATGAATTTACTTCACTTTCTGGCCTAGCTCTAAATCATAAAAAATCCAAAACATTACCTTGAACAACCATTATAAACCCTCTATGAATACACCCCTGGTTTTTTGCTGGGCATATCAAGGTCTTTTTTATCTTGGTATTCAAATTACCCCCCAAGACTGACGAAATATGGGATGTAAATTTTTTCCTTGTTAACTAATATTAAGTCCACACTTGGCAGATGGAAACTACTAAATCTTTCTTTTAATGGGAAACATATCTGCTATCAAAATGTTCATCTCTCCCAAAATATTATATCTCCTCACTAATGTTCCCTTAATTCTCCCCTCTAACTAACTCCTTAAACTTGACAAATTAATTGGCAATTTTATATGGGAAGGAAAAAACCCTAGATGTAGCCATAATGAACTTCATTCTCATTGGTCAAGAGGTAGATTTGGGCTTCCTTGGTTTCAGGTCTACTTATGGGCCTTCTGATCAGCTCAAACTATTAAATGGTTTTGCAAACCCAATGCCAAGTCACCGTTATGGGTTAATATGGAAGCCTCCTTATGTCCTGGTAATGTTCCCACTGCCTTTATTTATAATACACCCTTCCAAACCTAAAATCTCATACTACAAGTGCAGCTTCTATATTCTACTGGAAACTAACTCATAATAATCTCAAGTCTAACCCAACTTGCATTGCTTATGCCCCTGTTTGTGGAAACCAAGCTATTTCCCTCAATAATCACCCAATGTTCTGTCACACTTGGAAAAGTAAGGTTATATTTTTTCCTGGGGGATATAATTGAAATGCATGCCCTTACACTTAAATCCTTTTCCGATCTTTGTACCCTTTGGAACCTTCCCAATCACAACTTCTGGAAATATTTACAGCTCCGTATTGCATGTAACCTCTATTTTCAACACATATCCAAACAATCCCTATATGATCAACACATTTCTCACTGGATTAAGGCTACATCCAAGCTGAACGGTATTATTTACAAAAACATCAGAGATATTCTTCTTGACCAATCCATTAGGGTAAAAAATAAATGGAGCACACTTTTAAACTATAATATAACAGATGTACAATGGCACAATTACTGGCCCTTCTGTCACAAAACATTTAAGGATATGCGTAGTTCTCTTATACAAGCCAAAATTCTTCACTTATGGTAAAAGACCCCTGCAGTATTACAGCAAATGGGTCTAATGAATAACAACAATTGCTGGTGCTGCAACTTTCCTAATGGGGATTTACTCCATAGCCTATGGCATTGTACCCCTATAAATAAATTATGGCAAACTATTCACCAATTTGCAATTAAAGTGATTGGTCATTCTTTCACTTTAGATCCGAAGCATTGTATACTAGGCATTTTTAATGCTCATAATAATATGATTTCCAGTGCTCAAAATAGATGGTTAACCATTATATTTCTCCTAGTTAAGCGTCTTATACTTATGCACTGGAGATCTTACATAATTCCCAGTTTCTCAGATATTCTCAACCAATTATCCCAATATGCCTCCTTAGATCATATGACTCATGCTTCTTCTGGCTGATTCAACATACGTAATAGATGTTGGCAGGACTAGTTCAACTATTTAGAATCTTCTAATTCATCTGGCAATTAATGTATGTATCGAATATTCTGTAATTTTTCCTTGTACCATCATCTGATATACCAATACTGTTGTTATTTCTCTGTCATTATCGCTTCTTCATCTCTCTCCTCTCTCATCCCCCATTTGTTAGCATTACCTGTTCAATCTATTTATCTTTTATAGATCTTCCATTCTTTATATAACATTTACACATTTACAGCATTGTAGTATATTTATACTATTACAGATGTGTAACTAGAACATACAATGATGCTCTTTAATTCCTTTCTTCCTGCATCTCATCCTTGAATCTTTAATGCACAATACTACTAGGCTCAATGCTATATGCATACTCTAAACTTAAATTACATTGTGTTAAGCCTGATTACTTAAATAATGGTACAAGCCAACATACTGTTCCTTTTTATGTATCATGTAATCCATGTACTGGGCAGATGTTTGCCTTTTATAATTATCTCAATAAAAAGATTAACTGCAAAAAAAGGTTTTTGCCTCTTTAGAGTGAATGAATACATACCCATCCATTAACCCAGCAGTCATTATTGTATTTAACTGTGTAGAATCTCCAAATAGTTTTGTGGTGTGACCACCTGTATCTGATAAAGATATGGAGCAATTGAAATCGCCTCCCAGTATAACATATTTACATTTCTGCAAGTTAGGTTGAATCTGAGATGAGAGAGTAGAGCAAGATGCAATGCTCTGGGGTGTGTAAACATTTATTATTCTGAATTTTTCTTTTTCTCTACAGAGATCCAATAAATGTGCATGTCTCAGGCTTATAGTACAGTACATAAACTATTCTCTGTACTGAAAAATGAAAACCTGTTAACAGAATACCCATCCCATCACATAAATCAGGGCCCTGTGACCAAAAGGAATGCCCCAGTGTCTATTGTTTTTTAACCTGGGAGATCTCATGAATAGTTTTAATTCTTGTGTCTTGGATAAGAGTGATCTCTTACTAAATCCTTCAGAATCTGAAGGGTGGTAGCTTTTTTATAAATTTTTGTACTGCAGACATTCAAGGTTGTGGAGGATAGTTGTTGATTCATTCTTGTTTGCTAACAAGAATGGGTTAGGATATTTTCTGATGACTTTTTTCATTCTTCTTTTTCCTCACTTCTGACTGAGAATCTGATGAGGGATCCAACCTTGAGGACACTGTGGATAAGTCAGAGTCATCCCCTTCATCCTCAGTGTCCCTCCATTGTCCCTTTTTTGCTAGGGCCTTGTATCGGTTTCTAGTCACTACACAGTGCTTTTGGGGAGGGGTAATGTCAGCTTTTCTTTTCCCATTCTTTTGCTTGGTGTCCATGATGATAAATTGGGACTGCTTGGGGGGGCATATTTATACTATTACTAGTAACTTCAGAAGGGGAGTTTAGGAAGCTCCTGAGAGATTAATCCATTTCTAGAGGTGCCTGCTGAAGCCTTGTGGGAGGGTTCATCCTCTTGAAGAGGGTGGAACAGAGAGAGGAATTAAACTTTCAGTGGATTGTGCTAAAACCTCCTTTTCTTGGAGAGCCTGCACCTAGCATTTTTCCAATAACTGAACAGGATCCTGTACTGCCCCTTCCAAATAATTTCCTTCAGCCCAAACGCAGTTTCTGTAAGTGTGACCACCCTCATCACACAGATTAAACTTGAGAGGATTTAGGCATTCTAAGCTGATGTGCCCAAATTCTAAAGGTTACACCTAGGTTGGTCAGAGACTGAGCTTAAATGAATATGTGATCCACATTAATGGCACCTTCTCGGCTGCCCTGATAAAACACAAACCCCTGTCCCTGCCAATGTGAAAGCTTCAAGGAAGATGGGCTAGACCTGTATCAAGTTGTTTTAACTGTGCTTTCACTCTCCAATTATCTGTCCATGCTAGGTCTTCATCTAGTATGGGGGTGGGGGGTACCAAAACAGTGCAACGTTTTTGTAACCAATACTGCACATCTGCAGTGCTAACACTTCCATTTCTAAATAAAAGAGTATTGATTGAGAGGGGATAGAAAATTGACTTATCTGGTTAACGTCAAGTATGTCACTATTTAATGTTTCCTCTTGCAATAATTTAAGTAGGAACTCTTTATTGGAGTTCATAGCATGTTGTAACAAATCTTCTTGTAAAGTTAATTGGGTTACCTGAGCTCCAGGTGTCATGGCTGGCTCTGCTGTTTGTACATCTAGCTGTGACTCTTGGAGTGGAACTTGAGAATTCATGCTTGATTCATTTTGCTACTGAACTCATTCCATATCTCCTGTCAAGTCCATCGGTTCAAGTCATAATTCCTTTTGCAAACTAGTAGCACATCTGTCAGTAGAAACAGTTTCCCTCACAAAACATTCTCCAGCTTCACTTTGTTTTCCTCTGTTTGACTCCAAACTGGGCTCCTCAATCCTTGCTCACAGGAAGAAGAGCCACCTGGTGCAAGAGATGGGGAATTTTTATTCGAAGGTTGGACTTCATTACAATCACATACAAAAAAAACTTGGTCCAAACACATCCAATAAGTTCCATAAATAATACAGAAATTATACATTAACAAGCAAACCATTAATGGAACTATATTTAGTATTTGTGTTATACTAGTCAACAGTCTCCTCATTTATTCTTCAATTCATTGAATCCAATGCTCACAATATATCCAAAAATGTTGTACTTTTTCCAGTGTATTGCATCCTAAATCCTGTTGTTGGATTTTAGTCAATGTTTTCCAAATATTTACCAATAATTCTTTACCAATGAGTCAGTGTCATCCCTTTCATCCTCAGTATCCCCCATTGTTTCCTTTTTGCTAGGCCTGGTATCGGTTCCTTGTCACTTACACAGTGCTTTGGGGAAGGGGTTATGTCAGCTTTTCTTTTCCCTTTCTTTTTCTTGGTGACCATTATGTCAGTGTCAGTGGCTCAGCAGACAGCACACATTCCAACAGTTTTTTGTTGTAAAACTCACATGCAATGAGATTGCCACAGGCAATATCTTAGTACAGCAAATACAACATAAATAGTATTTTCATGATATTTAATCCATTGACCTTACCCTGGGCCATATATGACTTCTGAATAGGTTAGGAAGGAAGAGTGTGGTTCTTTCCATTCAGTGGCCAAGTATTCCCCAAATTCCCTCGCAAAGCTACATTCTATAAATAAATGCTTTTGGGTTTCCACTTCTTGTCTGCATGCAGCTCTTGGGCACTAATGCTAATTTACCTACTTTTGCTTACTGCTTTTTTTTTTCACACTTAACCTCCCAAAAGTCCCCATCCAAAGGCTATACCACACAAATGCTGGTATCCTGGGGTTGGTTTAGTGTCTACCACTAATTTACTCTGTGCTACTGAACAAAAAGGAAATGCTATTTCTGTCTGACTTTCTGCCTGTACAATGTTCCAAGACTTTCCTATCCAATGTTTATACCATAGTTGGAGCTAAGTTCCATTTTATTGCATGTTTTATACTATCAGTACCGTACTGGGGATGTAATCTCATTTTGTTTAACAATCTAGGTTTCCTCAAATTCCATGGACCAATACATGGTTGCAACCAATTCTCCACAAGTGGCTTCCAAGTTTTGAACCCCGGTTTCAAAGTTATGGCTATATTAGAGCTTAAAAATATGCTGAAAAGAAGGCCACAGGATGTATCATATTAATCCCCCCTTCAGCAATTCTACAACATGTAACATTCCTTTTAATAGGATTTAACCTTGAACCCCAGAATGCTTGAAAAAATATACTGTACAATGCAGCAATAACTGTCACAAAGTGGCAAAGTCCAGTAAAGAACAACGGCTGGCACAGGGCATACAGGGAGGGTAAAAGGGGTTCTTCTGGTACATTGAGGAGTGGAGAAAAACTAAGGGCCAGCTAGACAGATTGAGAACAGAAGGTGGGTGGAAGAGGTGAGGGACCAGGCAGAGGTATTAAATGAGTACTTCACCTCGGTGTTCAATGGGGGGGATGGGATAGTTACAAATCAAGGAATGATGGGGATAGAAGCAGCAGTGGGTGGGATCAGGGGAGTATCAGAAATGGAACATAAGGGAGGGAGAGGCACTCCAGGGGTTTCACATCAGGATAAGGATAAAGTGGCCAGTAAGATGGGTGTGATGGATGATGCTATCTTGACCCTAATGGGTGTGGCAAGCCCTTAAGGCCCAAAAGAAAGATAAATCTCCTGGGCCAGATGGCATCCATCCGAGATTACTATGGGAGTTGGAGGATGTACTGGCCACACCCCTGGCGGAGCTCTTCACCAGGTTGCTTGAGACAGGGAGGGTACCTAGGGACTGGCCTGAGGCATATGTGGTACCAATCCATAAAGGGGGGTCAAGAGAAGTACCAGGAAACTATAGACCCATCAGTTTGACCTTGGTGGTGGGAAAAGTAATGGAAAGTATACTGAAGGAATGATTGGTGGTGTTCTTGGAGGAGGAGGAGGGAGGTCTAGAGACTCGGCAGCATAGGTTTGTGCCTGGTAGCTCATGTCAAACCAACCTTATGGAGTTCTACAAATGGGTAACATCGGAACTGGACTGGGGAAAGTCTGTGGATGTACTATTCCTAGACTCCAGCAAGGTGTTTGACTTGGTCCTCCACAATGGACTGGTGGAGAAACTGACGGGGTTGGGAGTGGGCCCATTGATGGTCAGATGGACAGGAAACTGGCTAGCTGGATGAACACAGAGAGTGGTGGTAGGTGGGGAGCTCCAAGCACTAGAGGGGTTGATAGTGGGGTACTGCAGGGCTCAGTCCTGGGTCCGATCCTGTTTAATGCTTACATATCTGACATCAGGGTGAGTATATAGTGTGAGATGAGTCTCTTCACTGATGAATCCAAGATGGGAACAGTAGTTGAGGGGAAAGAGGGGAGGCAGGCCATGCAAGGGATCCTGGACACTCTGGAAAGGTGGGCTCTTATCTGGAAATTAAATTTCAATACCACCAAGTGCAAGGTGTTACAGCTTGGGTGGGGGAACTCTAGACATGGGTACACCTTGGGAGAGGAGGCACTGGAGGCCACATCTTGGGAAAAGGACCTAGGGGTCATGGTGGATGCATGTATGAATAACTCTGAGCAGTGCAGGAGGGTGACTAGCAAAGCAAACTGGATGTTGGGATGCACTGTAAGGGGGATCATCTCTAGGAGCAGGAAGATGATTCTGCCACTGTATAATGGACTGGTTAGACTACATCTCGAGTACAGTGTTCAGTATGGGAGACCGCACTTGAAGAGGGACATACAGCTCCTGGAGAGGGTATAGAGGAGGGCTACCAGGATAATACAAGGAATGGGGGATTTTACGTATGAGGACAGACTTGAGGAGCTTGACTTGTTTTCTTTGGAGGACAGGAGAGATGGGGGGACATGATTGAGGTCTTCAAGTACCTCAAGGGAATAAATAGGGTAAACAAGGAGGGGATCTTTAGACTCAAGGAGGGAGGTATCACCAGAAGGCACGGTTTGAAGTTGGATGATGGAAGGATGAGGGGAAAAGGAGAAGAAGGTTTTTCACTGAGAGGGTGGTGGATCCTTGGAATGCACCACCTGGTGAGCTGGTTCAGAGTTCCATAGTGGAGGGCTTCAAGTGAGGGTGGGACAGATACAGAAAGGGGATGTATCAGATGAGGGACTGGCCTCGATAGCCATAAGGCTTAATCTGCTGGCAATTAGTATGTTAGGTGGTGGCTAGACAACTAATATACACAAAGATTGGAACTAATAACAGGTTGATTAACACAACCCATTTTTTTTTTAATTTGTTGTCCTTTCTAACTGGCCACTAACTTGTTTGCTCAGGCTAGGTTTCTATTCCAGTTGTTTTCACCAAGTCACCTGGTCCAAATTCTGCACCTAGACCCTAATTAGTTCTATAGTGACCTGAATCCCAGCAATTTCCCAGAAGGCGGAATAATAGTGGTATTCTATTGGAACACCCTAATTTTCAGTAGATTAATTATAGACCTTGAAGCATTAGAGAAATGTTGTAAACCCTCAGCTAATTTTGTTTCTTCTGTCCATTGCTCAAGTGTTAACACCAGGTCATCAGCATAGGCCAATGCTTTGACTTGTGGGCCTCAAGTGTCCCAGTAAGCCCTGAATCCCTTGCTTCATCAAGAGATTTGTATCAAGTATATCTATTCAAAGACATAAAAAGTGGGCTGAGAGGACACCCTTGTCGAACACCCCTACAGACTGCAATCTTTTTCCCATGCCACCCATTTATATTTGGAATTATAATGCCTTTTGATGCATGATCTGTATCCAAGTGACAAACTGTTTAGGTATCCCATATGCTAATAAAGTAGTAAACAAATAATCAAGGTAAAGCCTATCAAAGACCTTCTCTTGATCCAGCCCTAAAATATACCCTGTAAAGATCCTTGCTCCCCTTGTTACTAGTTCTTGCAGTATGATGAGGTTATCTCTGTTGCCGCCTCAGGGACTGCATGTCTGTTCTGGACTAATGAGATCCCTAGCAACTAGAGACAATCTAGATAGTAGAATTTTACTTAATATTTTTAAATCTGAATTTAGAAGGCTGATAGGCCACCAGTTCCTATATCTGATCTTGAAGCTTTTTATACAGAAAGACCAAAATAGCTTTCATTCATTTTGCATGATAATGATGAAAGCATGTGGTTGTATTAAATACTTAAAACTGGGGCTATTTCTAGTGCTGCTGTTTATAAAAGCCTGCCCTAAACCATCAGATCCAGGTGTTGAGTCTGAATTTAACTGTTTTATAACCTTTTCTACTTTTCTGACTGTAACAGGTTTGATTTGGGCATCTTGTTCAGATATCCGAGGGAGCTGCACCATCTCAAGATATTCCTGTATTCTTGGATTGTATGGTGGCTGTCTATACATTACTGAAACATGTTGCTTTACTATATGTAAAATATCTTGTGGGTCTATGTGTTCATGCCCTCTATCATCCGGAAGCTCAGACATAACCCTATGTTGTACCCTAGCTTTATTTTCTTTAAAGAGGTCTAATGAGCCTTTCTGGATATATGTGTGTCTCCCAAATCTGAGTTCCTGCACTAAAGATTTAGCACAATTATACTGCAAATCTGACAATTGTGTTTTTAAAGTCAGTATCTGGGGGCCATAGTCAAAATGTGTGACCTCAGTTTGAGAGATCAGATGCAGTAGTTGGTGAGGTAGCTTAAGATATTTATGATAATCCTTATTTGCTATATACTGAGCTCTTCTCTGGAAAAATGTACGCCATGTTATTGTTGTATCTTCCCACCAATCTATGCCATCCTCATAGCATTCAACTTCTGATAGTCTAGCAGACTACTCCTGTCTCCACAGCTGTAACGTGGTTGGGTCATCCAGAGAGAATTGTTAAGCTTCAAGAACCTTTTTACATTTAGGAGTGTACTCCCATGTCACTTTCATTATTATAGCTAAATGGTCAGAAAATTCATTAACGTGGGGTTTAACTTCTAAAAGATGCAATATGGAAAAAACAAATATAAAATCTATTCTAGTTCTTAATTTTCCTCGGAAGTATGTAAATCCTCCCTTGGGGTGACATTCACAAAATGCATCTTTTAAACTGAGAGTAGTAACAATTTGTTGCAATGCAATGGTGTCGCAGAAAAGCTTAGATGTTTGTAAGCCTCTGTCTGTTTGCTACAACCCACAATTAAAACCTCCTAGCCAAACTATCAGCCTTGCAGAATGTAGGTAAGGTTGAATTTATTTAAAGAGAGCAGCTCTTCCTGCCTTTGTATGAAGACATATGTTGCAATGATTCGGAGTCTTTCAGTAAAATAAGAAACATCTAGCAATAGTGCTTTCACTGGGTGTATATCAACTAGTCTGGTGACTTTTGGGATCCTCACCCCATCGTAAGACTGTATCCCCTCCCACTGACCAATAGGTAGGGCCAGAATGCCATAACTTAGAGGCCTGCTGTAATTCTGCATGGGATTTAATACAGGTGTCCCATAAACAAATAATGTCTTTTTTGTCTTCTTGCAGGGGAAAAAAGTACTCCTACTCTTTTTCTCTCACTCTTTATACTATTAACGTTTAAGGTTAAAAAAGAAAGACTCTGCATGAAGAGAAAGAAGAAAGGAGAGGGGGCCACCTTTAATCTAATAGTACAAAACCCCTTTGTGTACGGTGTTTTAGACAATTTTCTTTGTCATGTCCTTTTAGCAATAAAATCCTCTCTTCCAAACTCCTCTGTGTCTGTAGTGGAGGCAATGGAAGAGGTATCCATCTCTTCTTCTCCTGAGTCTTCCCCGGCCCTAGTTTTTGTGAGTGCTGCATATGGATTACCTGCTTTCCAAGGTGCCTCCTCTTTATTGAGTTTAAATGCTCTTTCTTTTTGTTTTAGTGTTTTCCCTGCTCTGTTCCATTTGTTTGGTACTACCAGTGTAAAGTTTTTTTCTGAAGGGGAGGGGCATTACTTCCTGTGTATCCTCCATCTCCAAGTTCTCTAGCAATGGTGTACTTCTGTCTGGTTCTGGTAATGTTGGGACCTTCTCCTGTATCTGAACCTCAGTGGTTATGTTTGCAACAGTTTCCCTTTCTGCTGACTGTTGCTGTTCTGCTGTTTTCCTAGCCTGTAACTGTTGTGCAATGTTGATAAGGCCTTCATGGGAAGGGCAGTCCACCCTATTGTGGGACGCCAAAGGACACTTCCCATAGGCATGGCCATTCTGTTCACACAGGTTGCATTTAAACAGATGAAACAATTGGTTGCCAAATGGCCATATTCCAATCAATGACTACACCTTGTAGTGTCACAGACTGAGCTAACATGTGTTGTGGTAACATGTGATAATGGCAAAAGCCTAAAGGCGATCATCGTTATTGAGAAGTCGAGTGCTGAAATGTTTTTCGTATTTGACATCCTGGCACAGCAAAACTGCACCAGGGAATTACATTTGTAATGTTTTAAAGGGGAGATGCACTATCCTGCACCTCCCCCAATTAAGGATTCTCAGCTCCAAGGTGGTGATGTAGGGGTTGATAAAATTTAAAAAAGAGTTCAGGTCAGGTACAACAAAATGCACCAGCACCTGGACCAAAACCCAGTACCCTGCCGACCAGCACTGCCAACCCACCTACTGTGCCACGAGTCAGTCCGGCAACCCACTGTGGCACTACTCCTCACATTCCCTCCCACCACTCATTTGCATGCTTGTTCCCTGCTGCATGTACGTAAAGTGACATCCTGTCACTATATATGCCAACCCCCCCCCCATCTCACCACCCTACCCTACGGTAGCCCTGGAGACATGTGCTGGGGATTGGGGCTCCATTTTTATAGGTGCCCCCTCTTAAAGCTTCCTCTGATTGACGCAGCCCTAGAAATGTTTCCCCTAATGGCTCCCCTTCTACATTAGGCCTTGCCTCAGTTTGTACTGTAACATTAGCCCCAATATCAATATCAACAGTTGAATTAGTAACACTGTGATTGGAAATTGCATTGTTTAAAATGTCTGAATTTAAATTACCCCAGGGTTCGTTGGAGCTCTGTATTGTCCTGGTGGCCACTTTCATAGAAACCGTGTCTGTATATTTTCTGAACTGTAGTGTCTAATGGATCAGGAATCCACTGTTCATTTGGGCTAGGCACTCATCCAGCATATTCTAATGAATGCTCAGGTGACCAATTTCCTTCCCCAATTGCAGTATTTCGTGGGCTTTAGGAAGGGCGTGCAGACTGGACGCCTTTATTCGATCCTTTTGCTCCATCAAAAAACATTTTGTTCGCATTATTATTGACAATCTCCTGTTGTTTAGGAAGCTCTGAAAGAACGGTATAGGAAACACCTCACTTTCTGACCCCAAGTCTCTTTTGTTTTTCCAAGGGGTCCCATCCAAGATGAGAGGTACAGGGCTCGGGGCACATGGTTTTAATTCCATTATCACTGCTAGCCTGAAAACATTATTTGTTTAAAGTCTGAGGCACTGCATTCATTGTTTGTACAACTCCAGCTATTGCCACAGTTCCCTTTGAAGTTGCCATGTCAGTGGAGAGTTGACTCACTTTGACAGGCCCATCTGTAGATGTGTCAGTCGGTGAGTTTGTTATCAGCTCTGACAATTCAATTTCAATCTGCTGCACTTTCTGTAGATATAGTTCATTCACTTGCCTTAACTCCTGAAACTTTTCTGCTTTCATTTAAGATGCAAATTTAGTAGGTACTGGGTCCATATCCTGCCCTGGTTGTACTCGCTCTTTCTGAGTGAATTCACTCTCCTTACTGCTGGTCTGTGGATTCGGCAGTAAATCATATTACTCCATCTCTGGTTCCACATCAGAGAAAACAGCCGCCGCAGGTGTATCCTCCACAGCCTCTTGAGTCATGAGAACAGGGAAGGAGGCTCTCTCCACTGTCTCCTTCACATCCATTCACTCTGAGGAATCCAACAAAGTGGCCCTCTCAGCAAGGTGGCCAGAAATTCCCCCTGCTGGAAGAGTAGGGAAGTTTTTTTATTGAAAATCAGACAAAGAAAGGAAATCAAAACTACATTACACAGCTCACAATCATAAATAAACAAATCATAAAGTTCCAGCCAAACAAGGAATCTTGGTACAATCCATCATTGATACAGAATACATTTACAAAGTAGAGGTCAGATTCATCAGTACTGCACCAAACAGTAAGAGCCCAGAGACTGTATTCGTCCTCAAAAAAACCTGAGTATGTCAGGACCCTAAATGATAACTAGAAAATTGAAACACTTCGTCTTGTTTGGGCAAAATTGCTTCAAAGCTATATTCTGCTAAGGGGAGAAAAACAATTTATATTTAAATCAGTCCTCCAGTATCCAATCACAAGAAGCCCAAAGTTCTTCATGTTGAGATTGGGGGACTGATTTCCGTTCTAGAGAGTAAATGTCTCTTAAATCTGAGACAATCTGGTTCACTACTTAATGCTCAGTATATGTTTTCTGCTGCAACAACTGGCCACATCTGGCTATACAAAAATATCTGCATAGAGCAAAGAAAAGCCTCAGTGTCTAGTATGGTAATGGGACATGGTCTGGGGAAAGATACCGTAAACAAGCATTTCATAAGTAAAGGTAATAAAGTTTGTCTATTCCATTTGTGCAGTAACTGAGTCCAGGCCTGTATACTAAATGGACATACTAAATAAAAATGCTGCATCGTCTCCAACTGCACAATACAAGAATCCTTAAACCACATCCTATCATCTATGGATTTATCTTTCAAATTGCCTCTGACCCCAAGCTTCCCATGGCAAGATAGCTGTAATGTCCCAGAGCTTTGGGGTAGTCTGGGTCAGTAAGTTGTCAAAAGACTAAAGAATTATCAAAATCTGCATCCTGGCTGTCCAACAACCTGGGTGATTCAGAAAAATGTGCAAAGACAATAAGCACATATAGCTGTTTGTGAGTAGCTGTCTGAACAGTAGAGCAAGCCAATTTCCATTGTTTAATGTTAAGAAATATGGGAAACAAAAATGAGGGATCCCAGACCTCCTAAAATTTCTAGGTATTTCCATAGTAGTATTATTTAAATATTGCAAGGAGAGCCTTCATTAATGAGGAAACCCAAAAAGGTGGAGAATGGCATAATAAGGATGGGAATAAAAAATTCAAAAATAAACTATGAACAAAAACTAGGGGGTTAATCATACGCACTCTTCCAAAACAAAAGTCAAGGTATGTGTATACCCGCTTTACCGGAGTTAGGTGACTGCCCCAAAATTCCTGAAAAAATATATTATACGTTCTAGCCTCTGAAGAAAATGACAGGTGGTAGATTGTGGCAGTGTGTAAAATAAGGGCAAAACTAAAGTTTTTTAGGAGCAGCACCTTCTTCTTCTTTGCTATGGTACACCCTTTCCAGGAAGATACCAGCCTATCCACCTTATCCAATACCAGATTCCAATTAAGAACAGAGTCATCCTAACTGTCAAACTGTAGACCCAAAATCTTAATTGGATCTTGAGTGACAGGAATATTAGCCACTTGGTCAATAGGAGGGAGAGAATTAGGGATAAATTTAGCCACACTTTTATGGTAATTCAGTTTAGACTCTGAAACCTTCCTGAACCCAGTAATTAAAGATATGACATCCAAAGGGTTCAGCTGAGGGGTAGTGCAGATGAATAAATCATCTGCATAAGCACTAATCACCAGAACAAAAAAAACCTATCTGAAACTATCAACCTGGGATTGGAGGGGTGTAGCAGTAATTTCCTTATTAAGGGATCTATTTGGCAGGCATACTGTAGGAGGCTCAGGGGACAGCCTTAACGAACCCCTTTGTTTCCCAAAAAGGTACTACCCAGGAGTTGTTAATGTGTGGAGTAATCCAGGCTATGTTGTAAAGGAGTTCTAGCCAAGAAATAAACTGTATGGGAATATGATAGTGTGCCAATACTTTAAATAGAAAAGTTATGGTTGACCCGGTTAAAGGCCTTCTCCTGGTCCAAAGAGGGGAACAGTGCAGGGGTTTTCTCAGGGCTTGAATAACATATATCTCTAAGCAAAGATGAAGAATGCAGCATGGATCTGTCAAGAAGGGCGCAGAACTGTTACTTGGAAACAACCTGTACACCAATTGACTGTAATCTGCTCAATAAAATTGTTGTCAGTATTGTGTAGTCCATGTTAAGGAGGCTAAGTGGTCTCCAATTTCCAATCACAGTACTCTCACCTTTTTTAAAAAGCAAAAGCATAATTGCGTCCAAAAATTTTGAAGGGATGGAATGAGTTTCCAAAATGCAGTTAAACACCGCTGTCAAGGAGGGGCCAAAAAAATTAATGAAAGCCTGGTACAATTCGGCTGTCAAACCATCTGGCCCTGGGGATGTGTGTTTCTTTTGCTTTGTAATAGCGGTTGTAGTTTCTCCCACAGATATGGGGGCTACCAAAGCTTGCAAGTGATTGTTAGGAATCTCTGGGGCCTCTATGTCAATTAAATATGGTGAGGCATCCAGCAATTATGTTTCAGATTTAAACATACATTCTAAGTGGGGCTGGACAATCTGCTTTATGGCAGGGAGAGAGGAATAAACTGTGGAGGTAATGGGATCCACCAGATGCTCCATAAAAGTAGAGGATATCTGATCTGCACAACTTTTATATATATCTAGGGAAGGCTTAATGTTTTGGGTGCTGCATTGGGCTTCCAACTTTAATGAAAGCACCCTATCATATTGAAAGACTTCCATATTTGATTTAAGAACTTTAATCTGTTGGGTCATGTCAACTTTTGTTTTGTAGGCCATAGATATAGTATCTAGCAGTTGCTTATGCAGCTGGGAATATTTAAAATAAGTTTACAACATTTTATGTTTAGCCTTTCTGACAAAAAAACATTGTAAATCTAATTTAGAGTCTTCCCACCAGGCTATACTGGAGTGGTACACATCCATCATGGATACTCTTGCTTGCAATAAACATAAGCAGGTTCTAAAGATGTAATTATCTAGGAGTAGTGTACTATTCAGCTTCCACCTTGATTGAGGACAGATGGGAAATGGGCCCCCTGCTAAGGAGCAGACTAATGAGACTGCTAGGTTATCTGAAGTCTCACAAGGAATTACCATAGCCTGTCATACTTCAATATTTTTAGAGACAAAAATGTAATCTATATGAGTGGCCAAAATCCCTCTGTAGTATGTTTTGGCCCCTATGGAGTGAACTGCCCTGTGCCCGTCCCTCAGTTGGGCCATTTGAATGATTCTCAACAGAGTGGCAGTGTCACTAAAGGAGTTATGGATATTACTTCCCCTATCCATGGGGGAGAGACCACAGCTGTAATCTCCCCCAAAGTAAACCTGATGAGAGGTGAATGAATAAATAAGGCTGCACCTTACTGAATAAAAGGGATCTGGACGCTATGCTTTGGAGGGCATATATACTGATAATGTGAAATCTGTTGCTGCCATAGGTTCCATCAATCAAAAGCACTCTCTCAGGGGAGACATCCAATACCTTAGAAATTTGAAAATGGTAACCTCAAAATAAAATACTCACCCCATCTCACATGTCTTCCTCATGGAACCTAGACTTCAGCCTAGTATCCTGTAACAGATAGAGCTCATGTGGTAAAGAGCTTAGCAAGCCCAGGGTAGAAAGTTGTTTTTGGAAAGATTTAATACTACACACATTCAGTGTGCAGCATCACAATTGGGTGGGTCATGCAGCATAGCTTAAGATTTAAGGAAAAAAGGAAAATTCAGCGAAGTAGAATGTCAGAAAGGATCCCCAAAGCATCTCCAATGTGGAAATTGGGTTCCATGTTCCTGGACTACCTGTGATGTTTCTCTACCTGATTCAGAGGAGAAGTCCATTTTTGAAGAAGTTGCCCTAGAAGAATCTGAGTCGTCATCTTCTCCTTTGGTATCACCCCATTGTTTCCTCTTAGCTAGGGCCTGAAACTTGTTCCTAGTCAAAATGGTTGTGGTGGGTGTGTGAGAGTCTGATTTATGTTTCCCTTTACCCCTCCTGGATACAGGGGCTTGGATAAATGGTTCTTCAACTGGGGAGGGCATAACGTTGGGCTGGTCAGCCACCGCAGTTCGAGGGGGCCTCCTGTTTGCGAGAGCCCCTGGAGAAACATTTTGCTCTGGTTGCAGGATGATTGAATGGGGGAGGACTGTGGTGACAGAAACAACAGTGTCCTGAGGGTCAACAGCAACTGAGGTGTCAGCAGGGGCAGGAACAGCTGCAAGAAGGTGGCCTCCTCATGTCCTGTGGGTTTCAGAAATCAGAGCCGTGTGGTCCTGTGGGACCCAGTCCACCCTATTATACTCAGCCCAGGGGCACTGAGGATAGGTATGTCCTTGTTCATCGCATAAATTGCAGAAACTGGGGTTAGGATAACCCAAAGTCACATGACCATATGACAAGCATAAAGTACATCTAGGTTGGTCACAAGTGTAACTGAGGTGAGTTCTGGATCCACATTTTTGACAAGTACATGGCTGCCCCAGGTAAAAACAAATACCCCTGTCCCTCCCAATATGAAAGCTACCTGGAAGATGTGTGATTCCCTGTTCAGTTTGCCTAAGTTGTATCTTAATTTTCCACCCCCCTGTCTAGACTAAATCATCGTCCAAAACATGGGCGTGGGGGGTCTAGGAGTTCACATCACTACTTAAGCCAGTATTGTATATCGTTAATGTTTACCCCCTTACTCCTGAACAGTAAAGTAATAATTTTAACCAATGATTTCATAAAAGGAATCAACATAAAGGGGACCCATAAAGGTGAACTCGTAACCTGCTCATAATGAGTCCAAAATTTCTTTAGAGTACATACATTTTTAAAGCTAACATCGTAGATTAGCTCCCCTTTGATATAAATAAAGGCAAATAATTCTGAGGGGCTGATTCCTAAAGTGTCTTTCAGCATATTATGTTTCACAGTCTTGCGAGAGAGACGTTGGATGTATCACCAATGTATCTCAGGTGAACTGCAATCCGCCGTTGTTCTGGCTCTTCCACAGATTTGGAAAGGTCACTCATTTTAAAGTTTGTGTTGGTTGTGTCCTGCTTAGGAGAATAAAAAGGAGTGCGCTTACTGTGGTGAGAAAAAGTCTCGTTGGGGTCCATAGAATTATTAGGTGCAGCGGATTGTCCATTGAAATCCTCACCGGTAACTGGTGGAGCTCACGATGTAGACCGAGATGCAGACCTCATTGCAGGATCCTAGTTATAGGTTACATAGGTTACATAGGTATAACTGAGCATTTAAAGACATAAGTCCATTAAGCTTGCCATGGTTATATTAAGAGTATCCCAATACCTCACTTATAAGATATTTATCAAGCTTGGTTTTAAATTCATTCATAATCTTGCTGGTCACAATTTCACTAGGCCGCGCATTCCAGGTCCCAGTCACCCTAACATTAAAACAATATTGTCTTTTTGCTATTAAACATGTCCTGATATAATTGAAAAGGGTTGGCTACTGGTATTAAACAACTGTTTCTTTAACACCAAGCCTAGTTGCTCCACATTTGTACATCCGTAAGAGCCCTGTAGATCAGGCACATGTCTCACAATCTTCGGCACTCCAGGAAAACATTCCCAAATTTGACAACCTCTGCTCATAAACTCTGACCTTGAACTTCCTTAATCCTGTTTGTGGCCTCCCTTAAACCCTCTCTAAGGCTTTTATGTCCCCTTATTGCCGGTGCCCAAAATTATGCACAATACTCCATGTGGGATGCACCAATGAGGTATAAAGGGGATTAAACCTCTTTATCTCTACTTTTATGTGTTTATGAATGAAGTACTGTATACCACTTGCTTTTTAACAACCTGACTGCACTGCATTTTGAAATTGAGATTGTTGCTGACTCTTATATCAAGATCTTTTCATCATGGACCACTCTGAGTACCCTGCCACCCATCATGTATTTAAATTGTTTATTATGTTTCCCCAGATGCATAACTGTGCACTTATCCATATTAAATGTAGATTTCTTCTTTAAGGTCCATATTTCAAGATCTACAAGGGCCGCTTGTAAGATATCCTTATCTTCTAAGTTGTTGATTGGGTAGCTGAGACGTGATGTCGTTGGCAAATTTTGAAAGCCACACCCCTGTCTGTACATACATTGAAGACATATATAAATTAAAGAGACAGGGGCCTAAAACAGAGCCCTGAGGTATCCCACTGATCATACAGAGCCCTGAGGTATCCCACTGGTCACATCCACCTGACCAGAGTATTCTCCCCTTAAGCAGTAAGTTTTCTCCGGAGCCCCGGGCAGCAGTTTCTATAATATAAGCTACTGAGACAGGTTCCAGAGAGGACCACAGTGCTCCATTCTCTGATTGCTGCCAACTGGCGGCATGTAACGCAACCTCAGGGGACCATGCCCATTCTGTTTCAGTAGAGGTCCTAGTTTTAGGACATAAAGGAAGCTGAGACCTTGCAGAAATAGCTGGACAGGTGGAAGCAACTGAGTCATGTGCTGCATGCTCCTTATGCATAGTGCAACCATTAGAAAAATCAGTCTCTGGTGTCTCATCTTGAGATGCTGTGTCATCCTGGATCAATTTTAAAATAAATTGCTTATGCTGCAGAAACATTTGATGTAAATGGGGTTCTGAGATCGCTTCCTGGCCTGTATCAAGTTGTGTACCAGCATCAATATTATCAGCAGAGGCAAAGTTAAAGTCAGTAGAAGTACCTTGAGCAGTCTCAGGATGTTGTAAGCCTTCTGTGGTCTTTTGTTGCACTGAGAAATCAGTTGTAGAAAAATCCTTTGTCTTAGTAAGTGGAAGTCCAGAATCAGTATGTGGAGCAGCACTTCACCCTCCTCCTCCTCCTCCATCTTGGAAGTCGGCCATCTTGGTCAGCAAGACAAGAGTTCCCCCTAATGACTGAGTAGGGGAATTTTTATTAAAACAGAAAAAATCCTACAATTCATACAGTGTTACATCACACCAATGCAAAAAAAAAGAAACAAGAAATAAGTATTACATCATACATAACAGTACAGTGTTCTCAAAACAATATTCCCACAAGAAATCCTAGAAAAAAAACAACCCACATGAATATTACAGCATACTTTACCCAAACCACACATAGATCGTACATAACCCCCAACCACCCAATGGCAAAAAGCAACCATGGGTTAATAATCCTATCACTTTAGTTAATACAGTATTCCCCCATTACACAGTATTCTTAGTCAAAGTCAGACTTCCCTGTTCAGTATCCTCACTTGAGCTCTCCTTAAGTAATAGGGGCATCACTGTTCGTAATCCAGGGCATACCCCTCCATCATTATAATAACACATCTTCTCTTAACTTCATTTTCTCCTTTTATATATCATTAATACATCCTGCAAAATTTCATTTCATAACTCTACATATGAGCATTCTTTTGTTGTAATGAATATCACCCTCCTCATCCAAATATTCCACTTAAATATCATCATAATTACCTGCAGGGTACTGACATCCCATTTAGCCCACTTCCCATCAAAGACACCATACAGAAGGTTCTTATATGTTATTGTTCTAAATACCTTCTCATTCCGCTGTTGTGCCAACACCTCCCAAAATCCCTTAATAAAAGAACAGTTAAAAAACAAGTGCTTTATGTCTTCTTCTTGCTGGTTGCATTTCAGCCTGCTGTAGATTCTTTTTTGTAACTTTTTATGCTTTTGATTAGCTTTTACATTAATTCACTTATGGTACACCAACCAGTTAAGATCCCACATATGATCCAGGACTCTTGTGTTATTAAGCAACTTCTCTAAATTTCCTCTAAATATATTAAGACATTTTGCAAACACTTCCATCTCCCCACACAAGGAGGACAATATATTATAATATAACTGTTTCCTGGGTACTATAATAACCTGACTTGTTGAAATTTTCCACTGTTATAATCGTAAGAAAGTACTTCTTACATATTCCAGTATTATAGCTGACTGTTTTAACACTCTTAAACTTTAAGACTCCCACTGCCTCTTCCATAAGGTACATTTATCCTGCATCATCCATTCCCATCCCATCTCCTGTAACAACACCATAGGTTTTAAGTTACAATAAAAGAAAAACATATTAAAGAAAATGATTGGATTCGGCATATTCAGGCCACCACTCTTAATGGGCAGATATAGTATATTCCTTTTTATTGGATTAAGTCTGCTACCCCAGCAGGCTTGAAAAAAAAAATACTGAGTAAGGATGTCTCTATATTTTTGGGGGGAGGAAAGATATAACTAATATATAAAAAATTGGGGATCAAGTATGTTTTAATCAAATATACCCTTTTTTTACTAAACCTCCACCTATTCCATTGAGCCACTCTTTGTTTTCCTATTTCCAATTTTCATCCCCAATTCATTTCATCTAGATTGCCTGCCCTAAACATAATTCCCAAAATATTTATTGGGTCTGGTACTATCTTAATTTGTTCCACAACATCACTTTCTTTCTGAAGAGAATTTATTCTGTGTCCCACACACTTATTTAAATTTAGCTCAGATCCAGAATACCTACCCAAATTCCTACATGTTTCCAGTATCCTTTCTACTGCCCATTTGTTCCCAACCATAATATTCATATCAACTGCATACGCTATGACTTTATATTGAAGTAGCTTTCCTTTAACACTGATTGCCGCTACTCCTGCATCATTGTTTATCTTCCTCAACAGTGGATCAATGAAAAAAATCATATAACACTGGGCTAAGGTTAGGTGTCAGCGTGGCTCAGTTGGTAGCACATCTGCCTCTGGACCAGAAGATCTGGGTTCTCATCCCACACCGGGATTGGACTTGCACCTAAAAATCGCTGGCATCCAAGTGCAGTATTGGGGGGAGCTGTACTGCTGGGGTGTGCCGTCCTTTGGATGAGAGGTTAAACCGAAGTCCCTTCTGCCCATCCTGGAGTTGTCCTGGTGGGTGTCCAGGTGGAAGTAAAAGAACCCAGGGCACTCTTTGCAAAGAGCAGGGAACATTCCTGGTGTCCTGGCCAACATTCCCCTTCCCATAAACCAGTTCATGCAATTATCCAGGCTGCGTATGGGTGATGATGTGCAATATGGCCACCACCACACATTCAGTCACTTCAGTACCAGTCTAGCATTGCTTGTAAAGTGCTTTGGGATACTGTGTATGAAAAGCACTATATAAATGCTGATTCTTCTTCTTCTTCTTAAGGTACATTCCTGTCTCACTCCCCTTTGTACCTTTATTATAGGCCCTTTCCACCCATTTATTATTGGTACCACAGTAGCGGTATTATATATAGCTTTAAACCACCCAATCATAGTGTTAGGGATTTGGTAGTATTTTAAAACTTCCCACAGAAAAGAGTGAGACACCTGATCAAAGGCCTTTTTTTGGTCCAATGAAATCAGGTACCCATCTGTCTCCTCTAACTCCCCCAGTTCTACCATTTCTCTTATTAAACAAAATATGATTTTGCACAAACCTACCAGGAATTGCCTATGACTGTGCAAGAGAAATTACTGTGCCAGCCATCGACATCAATCTCTTTGCTAAAATTTTAGTTAATAGTTTAAAATCCGAATTCAACAGACTTATCAGCCTCCAGTTATTTAAGTCCCCTTTGTCCCCTTTTTTATAAACATGCGTTAAGACCCCCATATTCATATATAGTGGCACCTCCTTTGTGAACAGTAATTGATTAAATGTTTCTTTTATCTCAAAAATAAGATCCTCCCCCATTAGTTTTAGTAGCTCATTTGGCAGTCAATCCAGACCTGGAGTTTTATTGTTTGCCAGCGTTGAGAGTGCTTCCTTTGTCTCCCAATCTTCCAAGGGTGCTACTAATTTTCCACTCAGTGCTGTATCAATCTGTGGAATTTCTACTCCTTCCAACAGTTCAGACAAATCTACCTCACCCATTTATAAGGGGGCACACATATCAGATGTGTATTTTATTACCAATTGTGCGACATCCCTCTTGGTCTTCCACTTCTTCCCTGAATCATCCCTCAATACTGACATTTCTTTTGCTTTCACCTTCTTAATACAGTTTTCAAAATGGCTGACCACCTCTGCCTTGCCCGCTATTTCAAACTGTTGTTGATGATATATCGTCCTTACCTTCCCCTCATGGCACTCTTTCATTTTTTGTTTTACTACAGTAATTTGTACCATGAGATTCTGACCAGTCTCATAAGACATGGATAGCAAAGTCTGCAAGCACTTTCTATCCTGCAAATATGCCAGATAATTTTTTTGACATCTCTTCTTACTTAATTGCTTACACAGGTTCTGCATATCATGCTTAGTATCCTCCCACTACCTTACCTCCGAGTCAAACAAAATAAAAATGGATTTCCTTGCAAAAATAAAAGTTCTAATAGCATTTAGGATGTACAAATCTTCTACCAGAGAGGTATTCCATTTCCAAAATCCTGGCTGTATTCTAATCGCCTCAGAGGACCCAGTCTTAATTTTGACTATACTGTGATCAGAAAATTCAGTGGGAATAATTTCTGCATTCATTATTAGAACCTTCTCTGACAATCCTTGAAGCAAGGTGTCCCTTATGAAAAGTGGGAGTGTCCTTACTAAACCCTGAAAAAAAAGCATCCTGTAATTTTGCCTTTTTCATTATTTCCGAAAGAAGAGTCGAGTCACAATATTGCTTTGAGGATTTCACTACTAAAGGGCAATTAAAATCTCCCGCTGGGATAACTTGTTGAGCTGTGTACAAGTATGGCTGTATTAGTTTAAGGAAATCACACCTTGCAGCTTCAGTTTGTGGGGCATTGTGATTTATGAGCCTATACTGTGTCTTTCTTATCATCACATCCAATATTAAAATTCTTCCTAAAGCTACACCATATAATTTCAACACCTTAACCTCAGGCATTCTAAAAATAATTCCTAACCCAGCACATTGCTCTTGCCCCAGGGACCAAAATGATAGGCGATGATACCACTCTTTTGTAGCCTCTTCGACTTCTTTCAGGGTGTGGAGATGGGTGTCTTGCAAAAAGAATAATCTGAACTGCAAACAAGCCAGACAAGAAAATACCATTTTCCTTTTGCCTACTCTGTTTATGCTCTTCACATTTATAGAATGAGCAGTGAAAGGTTCATACATTTTATTTTGTTTTATATTAAGTACATCGTTTAAACTTCCTTTCTCCTCCCCATTTCTTTATGTTTCATTTTCATTTTTGCCTTCCTTTTCAAAGGACCTTTTGGTCTCCCCTGTTTCTCCATATCTCTTGTACTCTCTGGGATGGAAGAAGCCACTGAGGAGTCATCTGAATCTTTCTCAGAATCCCCAGATTACAGTATGTCAAATTTATTCGCCAGACTCAATGCTTTCTGTTTTGTAACCGATCTTGTGGAAATTATTTATTGGGGGGTCTCAAACCTCAAACTGTCCTCCTTCTCCTGTCTACCTGGGTTAGGAACCACAGCTGGTGTTGGGGGGGGCATTTCATTCGTACACCTTTCCACTTCAGGTATGACTTTCTTCACTGTTCCCTCCTTCCCCTCTTCCCTCAGAGCATCACTTACTAGCTTCAAGGAGCATTCTCCAGAATTCAGAATGTCTTGCTGAACTCCCTGTGCCATCCTACTAGAGACCTGGGGGGGGGCACTGTGGATAGGGTCACAAATTCAAAAGGTCAGGTTCTAATTCCTGATCCATTACAGAAACTTGGCTCTTCCTCTTTCCTGTTCTATCGTTTTGCATTAAGGTGATTAATAACCTCTGCTCCTCTCCATCAGCTTGTTCCCCAATGTTATGCACTGCCAACTTGCAGTTCTGGAAGGTGTGGCCCATCTCATTGCATAAATTACATTTACACTCATTCAAACACTGTGCACTTACACGACCCAATTTCTCCACATATCACACACCTTTGCCTGTCACAGATACTGCTTAGATGTTCCACTGACACACACTTATAACACATTTAGGGCTGTCCTGGACAGAATAAAATCCCCCTTTCCCTCCCCAAAATGAAAGAGTTTGGTAAGTGAGCAACTCCCATATCAGATGCTCTTAACAGCATCTTCACTATCCGGACCTCTGTCCATATGTTTTCCGTATCTGGAATGGCCTCTGGATCCTCCATAACAGTGCACCTTTGCTTCAACCACACAGTCAAGTCACTTACACTGACACCCTCATTCTTAAAAAGTACCGTTATAGTTTTTTTGTGCAGGTCGAGTAAGAGGTATCGCTATAAATGGTGCCCACAATGCAGTTTTCTTCAGAATACTGTACTTTGTCCAGAACCTTTCTAGCCCCAAAGACGTTTTGAAGCTCACATCGAATGTTGTTTCACCTGAGATGTGTATCATGGCATAAATTTCATTTGCAATGAATTTCTTGGATTCCTTAATCAATGTCTTAGCAACAAACACTCTATCTGGGGGTTCTGACATGCCAACCCCACATACATTAGCCTCACTGTGTTATGTCATTTAGCAGGATATATTGGTGTTTTGAAAAATGAAGAGTATGCCTTTGGTACTGCTTTGTTTACTGTATTTAATGGTCCTGCATTTGAGACCCCCTGGGCCTTTGGGTAGTTCTCCCTCCTTCTCTTGAATCATTAATTTTGCAGACTCTGGCAATGTGGTGATCAACAGTGGCAAATGCTGAAGAGAGATTGAGGATAACCAGAACTGAATGCTCTCCTTCATCTCTAGCCCTAAGCAGGTCATTATGCACTCTAACTAGTCCCATGTCTGGCTCTGAAACCCAATTGGAATGGCTTGTAGATGTTAAAGGATACAGGGTGATCCTTGAGCTGTTGCATAAGCTTCCTCTACAAGGTAGGTTGGAGATAGGATGGTAATTCACCAGGACATCTGGGTTGAGAGATGATTTCTTCAAAAAGGTCTTACTAAGGATTCTTTCAAACCCATTGGAAAGATACCCTCTGACATCGAGCACTGGGAAATCCTGGTGAACACTGGGCCAACAGCCTTGACACATCTCATGAAGAAGCATGTCAGGGCTGGGTCCAGTTCACAATATGTGTGCTTTAGCTCTGAGATATCCTAATGACCTATGCCACCTCTGCTGCTTTAAACACATCCAAAACAGCTGGAGTGCTTCTAGTCCTCTCAGCTCAGCTACTGTGAGACAAAACTTGCCTTACTGATGGAATTCCGGTGTGGATAGAGGCCACCCTGTCAGAAAAGAACAGAACAAACTTATCACATACAGTACATGAAAAAGCTTTTTTTGACTGCACACAGACAGGGTGGAGTAGCCTGTCTACAGTCTGAAATAGCTGAGCTGGTCTGTTCATTCCTGCCGCACTGTCCCTGGACAAAAATTCTGCCTTCTTTTTAATTGCCCCCTGGTACTCATCGTAATAAGTAAGCAAGGTCCATCTGTCCTCACCTGTCCAGGTCTCCCACCAGCAATGCTTTAAGTTCTGATCCCTGATCTTCATCGCCTTGAGATCCCCATCAAACCAAGGAGATCACAAGTGAGAAGATCTGGGTTGTATACAGACTGGAGCAATGGTGTTTAGTGCTTCAGATACCACCCTGTAATAGGTGATCACTGCCTTGCCAATGCTACCTGCACATGTGGTGTCCACTGTAGATAGATCAGTCACCACCAACAGTCTCTCTGGGAACAGCCTCCTTAAAGAGTGATAACTGACCATCTCAACAGGGGGGACTTCAAGGGGCCCCCCAAAACCAAATTCCACAGTGCAGTGATTAGACTGACTGACCTGGTCAGTCTTGAGGGAGTCAACCTTGAGACCCAGCCAGAACACCAAGTTGAGTGTGTGGCCATGGTGATGGGTCACAGAAGCAACTACTTGTGCTAGGCTCAGCAAAGACATCCACTAGAAGAGGTCATAACCGGATTATGAGGATTTGTCATCGACCCAGGCACTGAAGTCCCTCACACTTACAGAAACAGAAACATAGAAAATGGTGGCAGGAAAAGACCACTGGTCCATCCAGTCTGCTCATAAAACCCTAACAACCCCATGACCTAATGATACAGGGTTCTAACTAGAGGTGGGTGAACCAGTTTGGCAAAAATCTGAACCGACCAGAACAAGCAAAAGTGTTTGGAAATAAACAGCTTCCAAAAACTTTTGGCTGTTTGGATCAGTTTGGGTAGCTCCATATTGCGGTAATTGGGTGTGAGAAGCATGAGAGCACAGGAGGGACCAGAGAGAAGACTCTGGTTCCTTATTGAACAGGTGAGCTGTCCATCTTCCTAAGGTTGCACCTGATTGGGTTTGCTCTGTAGCAGTCCATATGGCCCACCTTATGAGCTGGTGCAGAGCGACACAGAATGGAGAAGGAGCAGCAGCATTTACTGGCTGTTCCATGTGTGATGAATGTTCCATAACAGTTTAAACAGTGCAACTTGTTTGCTGCTTTGTTTGTCCAGTTGAGCACTGCAAGAAATTCAATCAGGCCACATGAAAACATCATCAGCAGTCTCTGGAAGCCCACATTTTGAAAAGAAAATGGCTTCTATGGAAAAGGAGTTGAATAAACTCAGGAGCTCTTCTTCCTTTCCAGAGGGACATAATACAAGAAGAAGGACAAGAAAGGTCCTTATTCTAAGCATGGACTCCATTGGGCCGTGGACCCTGAAGGTAACTTTCCTTCTGGGAAAATAATCTTCATCCATGGCCATTTTGGTGGTCACCAAACAGCCGTCGGCCACCCCCATTAGACTTGGGCTTGGGCCCTATGGGAACCTCTGGGGAAATGGAGGTGCCCACTTCCACCCAGTCTCTCACGATCAAGAGGCCTAGTGGCTCAAGTGGGACATGTAAGTCCAGACCAGGCTGCTAAGTCATCTGCTGGCTCCTCCAGTGACCATACAGCCCTGGATCCTCTGTCAGGACCAATGACAAGCCTGACATCAAGGAACAGGACCAGCAGCTGGCAGCTCCGCAGCTAACACCGGAGTATACACTGGCTTCTCCCCCTCCTCCATCCAAGGAGAGTTCTCCAGCTTCCCCAGGTTCAGGGATTCCAGAGGAGGGAGAGGGCCTACCATCGGGGTCTGTTTCTCCCCCAATGATGGAGCCCTTAAAACCCAGGACTTTGCTGGATCTCACTAAGGCTGTGCCAGTTACCCAGGCCCTTCAGCCCCCAAGGGGCTGCTGTCTGGTCCAATGCCTAACCTGGCTTCTACCCCCTTCTCCAGACCCTCCATCAGGGCCCTCAGCTCCCCTATCAGAAATTATTCCAGAGCATTTGGCCCTGCCATCAGGCCCAACACCCGAGCTTTTGGCACCTCCATCTAGGCTGATGCCTGGCCCATTGGGCAACCCTCCGGGTTTCCCCACATTGGGCTTTCCGATGTTGCATTACCCCACGCCGGGGTATCCCACGCTGCACTACCCAGTACTGGGATATTCTTCACCAGGGTACCTGACACCAGGATTTACATCTCAGGGATTTAACTATCCTTACTATCCAGGCTATCCAGGTTTTGAACATTCAAACCTGCCTCCCCCATCTCCGCTACCTCCACCTCAGCTACAAGTGGACCTCCAGGCAATGCTTGGTTCATGGTGGAACAAAGCAAAATCACAGCTCACATTGGAGCTAGAAAAGCAGCAGCAGCCATCAGTCCTGACACCAGCTCCAAGGTCTCCATCACCAAGACAACTCCTGACATTGGGCCATAGGCCTTTGACATCTGGTAGGGTGGTGGACCAACTGCCTCCTTTCATGTAGGCCACTGAGTTTGCCAGGCCTTCTAATCTGTCAAGGCCAGTGGAAATCCAACCACCAAGACTCAGCTCTCCCGACGACAGCCGATATTTGTACTCCAAGAGTGACTTGGCTAACTCTGGCTCTGACTGTGAATCTCCATTGCCAGAAGAACCAAAACCAAAGGAGTCACCTAAATCTCCGCTTGAGGATCCTTCCTTCAAGGATCTCCTAAGAAAGACCGAGGCAGCTTATGACTTGCATATGGAAGCCCAGGATCCACAAAATCAGAGACTGGTGGAACATTTGGAATTATCGGATCTGTCATCCACCCTCATTCCACCTTGGATAGGGCCACATGAGGATTTGGCTATTACCATTTGGAAGCAACCAGCCTCACTGGCACCTGTGGCCAGGAAGGCAGACAGAATTTACCAAACTTCTGAAGGAAGAGACCAACTGAGCATCCATCCCAAGGTTGACATAATGGTCATCAGTGCAACCCATGACAGGTCAGTAAAATCAAAGCACCTTAGCACTTCCCTTCCGGATAAGAAGTCTAAGGTCATTGAACAATATGGGAAGAAGGTTTACTCCTCTTCCACTTTGGCCATCAGAGCACTTAATTACTGTATGCGACTCAAGTGGTGGTCTATCAAAAGTCCATTTTTGGACAACTGGAGTCCAAGATTGACTGTCTTCAGGACTCGCAGCTCAAGAAGAAAATGGCAGGCATGGTCAGGTTGGAAAGATCTGCCAGCAGACACACCTTGCAGGTCACCTATGATGCGGTGGACTCCTCGGCTAGAGGCACGGCTACCGCCATTGGCTTGCAAAGGCATGCATGGCTCAGAATTTCTGGCCTAGCACCTGAAGTTCAGACAGCTATCCAAGATGCACCATTAAGGGGTCCAGTCTTGTTTGGAGGGGATGTAAAAGATATTACAGACTTACAGGACAAGGGCATGGCTTTGTGCTTTGTCCAGTACATGTACAAACCCCCTCAGAAACAAAAGCAGCAGCCATTTCCATGACAGCAACACCATCAACAAAGACAGCCTCAAAACCAACGTCAGAACAAATGTCAGACCCCTTGGGTAGGCACGCCCCCGGCCAAGTCACATAGAGCCTTAGGTACCACAGCCTCCACCCTCCCCATGGCCCCTTGACTCACTGGACTTCATCCTTCCCCTGGAGCAAGTCCCAGAGGAACCAGTAGGAGGAAGGTTTTCAAAACACCTACTGGAATGGGAGACAGTAACACAGACTCATGGGTACTCCAGCTGGTGGCTCAAGGCCACACCATAGAGTTCACAGAGAGACCTCCTACAAACCCTCTAGGTCACTCATTTTACCCTCAAAACCACATTCCACTGGTGAAAGAGGAAGTAAGCTCGCTGCTAACAAAGGCAGCAATACAGCCTGTCCCCAAAAATCAACAGGGGAAAGGGTTCTACTTACACTTCTTCCTGGTTCCCAAGAAGGCATGCAATCTCAGACCAATTCTTGACCTGAGTTCTCTGAACCTCTTTGAAGAATACAAAAGGTTCAGGATGCTGTCACTACTGAGCTTGATTCCTCTCTTACAGCTGGACCATTGTCTCTGTGCACTGGATATGCAGGATGCCTACTGGCACATCCCTATTTTTCTGCCACAATGCAAATATTTCAGATTCTATTTTCAGGAAAAGCATTTTCAGTTCAAAGCTCTCCCCTTTGGCCTTTGTCGGTAGCACCCAGAGTGTTCATAGAAATGCCTAGCAGTGGTTGCAGCAGAGCTGCAGCAGAAGAGGGATTCAGGTGCTCCTGTACCTCGATGACTGACTCCTTTCAGCTTCATCAAGGGACAGTTTGGCCAAAGCATTGACAACCAGCCTGGATATTTTCCACCAAGTGGGAATTATGGTCAACCATACCAAGTTCCACATCTATCTATCCAACAGCTCAAGTTTATTGGAGCAGTACTGGATACTGTCCAGGGCAGAGCTTTCCTGCCAATAGACACGATGGAAATGCTGCAGAAACAGGCACATGCCATGGCCTTAAGGAGAAGGACATTGCCAAGGTCAGCCCTGCACCTTCTTAGCCTCATGGCTGCAGCAATCCCTATGGTTCTCCTAGCAGGCACCATATGAGAGTCACAGAGTGGGCTCTCAGGGAACAATGAGACCAGAGATCAGACAATCTGAACCATGAGATCCTGGTCTCAGACCCAGTTGCTCAGGACCTATTGTGGTGGTAGGACCAAGACAACCTCATTCAAGGGTCCCATTCTGTGCAGACATTCTCTCCCAGACCCTGATGATGGATGCCTTCAGTTGGGTTGGGGAGCACACTTGGGTGTTCACAGGAATCAGGGCTCGTGGTCCAGCATCTCTCTCTCTCTCTCCACATCAATGTATTGGAGATGAGGGTGGTGCTGAATGCTCTATGGGTTTTTCAACACCTCATTCTGCTGGGACAGCTCATGATCCAGACCAATAACATGTGACTGGTCTGGTACATGAACAAACAGGGTGGAACATGCTTGTACCTCCTCTGTCACGAAGTGATGAGAATGTGGTACTTGGCAGTCAGTCACAACTTTTACTTGCCAGCAGTATACATCCCAGGCATTCAAAACATCCTGGCAGATGCATTCAGCTGCACTCAAGCCAGAGCCCACTAGTGGGAACTGAGACAGTCAGTGGTAGACAACATTTTCCAGAAATGGGGAAGACCAAATCTAGATCTATTCGCCTCCCCATCCAAAGCAAAACTACCAGCTTTCTGCTCACTTGCTCCAGGGCATGGTGTTTTCTGGTGAGATGTGCTATCGCTGTGCTGGAAGGAGGGGATCATGTATGCCTTCCCTCCACTTTCACTGATGCAGAGAGTTCTTCTGAAGCTTCAGGCAGAAGATACACAAATGATCCTGATCACTTCCTTCTGGCCGAAACAAATTTGTTTCTCTCTCCTTCAACAACTGTCAGTGGATCTGCCAGTCTCACTACCAGTTTGTCAAGATCTCTTGACTCAAGAACAGGGAACCCTGGTCCATCAGGCTTCTGGCCCTTCACCTACACACATGGCACCTACTGACATAGCTACCATCTGTTTTGGGGTCTCCCTGAGGATAGTACTAAATTCTAGTGGAGGCCAGGAATCCATCTCTAGAGCAACATATGCTGTGAAATGGAAGAGATTCTCCATATGGGCTACATCAGAGGAGTTGGAACCCTTCTTCTGCTGGTTCCTCAGGTCCTAGATTACCTTCTGCAACCCTATGACCTGGGACTTACCTACTCGACCCTAAAGGTCCATTTATCTCCCATTTCTGCCTACCACATCCCTTTGAGTGGCAAAACTGTGGCACAGCTGGAAATATCAAAGACTTTCTTGAAGGGATCCTTCATTTAAAACCCCCAATCAAGAGCCCAGCTCTTCCTTGAGATCTGAATTTCATTTTGGAGAAGCTCACGCTGCTCCCATTCTAACCAACATTGAGCTATGACATGCACTTCTGTAGTCCCCCAGAGTCCCGGTGCCCTCAAAATGGGCATCCAAGTGCTTTGGGGCTGGTTAGGTGGAGAGGTGCCCCTGAGTTTAGAGTAGGTACCCCCTCAAATGTAAAGCCCCAGATGGGCTCTATTAAAAAAAGTTCCTCTGCTTGTTTTCCCCTGCCTGCAGCATGCCAGAACACCTCCCCATGTTACCTTGCACTGCGTCACCTGCTCTTGTGGGCCCAGCCATGAGGGCATGCAAGCAGGGATGGGCTGAAAAATTTGACCAGAATCCTCAGCTCTTTGAATGGCAATACTCATTCAGTTCATGATTGAGGGCAGGAAGAAGAGCATCAGCAAGTGTGAGGGAGGCCTGTCCAGTTGGGGTCAGCAAAGGGAGGGACTAACCTGATGTCCTGGGGTCCCTCCGGTGTCCTGGCCAGTCCATCAGAGATCACCTCTCTCTCTGGTGGCAGCAGTAGCACTGGATCCCAGTGCCTCATCCTTTGTGAGTGCCATTGGGAAGGGCAGTGGCAGCAGTATTAGGCCATCCTCCAGTCCCATGGCATACATGGGAGTTCTGTCAGGAGGGACAGCAGGTTCAGTCTGTCCTCCATCCAACAGTCCAGAAGTGGGAGGTGTTCTGGGAGGGAGGTGGCAGCAGCAGTAGGCCGACCTGCCAGCTCCAGTTCTTAGTCCAGTAGTCCCTGGAGGTCCATCGGGAGGGGTAGTGAGCCAGACCAGCCCTCTATCAGCAGCAGTGAGAGGTTCATTGGGAGGGGTGGTGAAGGCAGAAACAGACCAGCCCCTCCAGCACCCTATTCAGTGGAGGCCTGTGGAGGAGGTGGGTCCAGACCCCCATACAGCCAGCAGCAATCCCAGTCCATGAGAGATATGAAGGGGGGCAGGTTGGTGGCAGCAGCACCACGTTTGGGTGCTGGCTTGAAGAAAACAAATAATTATTAAAAAAAATATTGGGTGCTCAGGTGCCAGAAGTGACTGTGGGGCAAGGCAAGGCCACGTTAACAGGACCACCCATGGGGTGGGTCAAAAAGGCCAAGGAGCAGGAAATGAGGGCAGGCAAGACCCCAGCAAAGACTACCCATGGGGTGGAGCTGAGAGAGCCCCTTGACAGTGTGAAGGGGCTGGAATGATGTAAACATGATTGACTACCTGTACAGTGGTCATAAAGGGGTCAATGACAGACTCCCCAGAGTTAAGGAGCAGTGACAGGCCCCTCCAGTCTAAAGGGGCAGGAACTGTATAGCGACTCAATGGATATTTATTACTGCTTACAAAAGTGGTTAAAGGGGCAGGATAAATGCAAGGCTCTGTTGAACAAGGAAGTGTTAGTAAAGAATGTATACCTTAGTGTGGATTAATGCCTGACATCTGAATTCAAGTGGCCTGCATCCAAAGGCTGACAAATGAGGAAAGGATCACAGATCTCCAGGTAGAAGGTCACCTGGGGACCACTGAGCCATCACACGGTATAGTTCAGTTTGGCCACTAGAACTAAATCATTCCATTCCAAGGAAAGATATGGGACTTCAGAGGAGCTGACTTTGATAAGATGGTCAGCAGAGTTAAGCTACCCTTCAAGAAGAAATACAGGTGTGGGGGTACAGGCAAAGTGGGCAAGCATTAATACTTGAAGCAACATCCCATTGTGTTAGAGAGAAAGCAAGAGCAAAAGAAGAAGGAAACCACTTTGGTTCTCAAAAACAGTAACAGAAAAGGACAGAGCCAAAAAGCTGGCCTTCAGGAAATAGAAGGAATTCAGTGGGACAAAGATAGGAGGCATACCAAACTTCCTAAGGGAAGCATGGAAGGCAGTGAACGAGGCAAAGGCCCAAACTGAGGAAACACTAGCACAAACAGTAAAAGAAGAGGACAAGACTTTCTATAGATACATTAGTGAAAGGAGAAAGTCCACAAGGAGTATTACTAAGATCAAGAGGGGCTAGGGTGAAGTGTGAGGAGGAGGCCAAAGAAAAGCATCTATCCTAAATAGATACGTCTGCTCTGTATTTACTGAGGAGAAGGTAAGGCAGGACCCACAGCTCAGCACCATGGACATGGGGGAGGGAAGATGTGCACTAGTCCCTTCACAAATAAAGGGTCCTATAAGAGCTCACTATAGTTCAGGGTGGACAAGGCAATGGGACCTGATGGTATACATCCCAGGGTACAAAAGGAACTAAGGGTGGAACTACGAGCCATTATCAGAACTGTTTAGTGAGTTTTGAGCACAGGAGAGGTCCCAGAAGACTGGAGAATGGCTCATGTGATCCCACTCCACAAGAGTGGTAGCAGGGAGGAGGCAGGGAACTACAGACCAATCAGTCTTACCAGAGTAGTGGGCAAGATTATGGAGGTACTACTTAAGGAAAGGATAGTGCAACACCTGGAATCCATAGGAGCACAGGATCCAAGACAGCATGGGTTTACAACAGGAAGGTCCTGTCAAACTAATCTCACAGATTTCTTTGACTGGGTAACCAGAGTGGTGGACCAAGGGAGCAGTTGATATCACCTACCTTGACTTCAGCAAAGCTTTCAATACTGTTCCACATAGAAGATTGATTAATAAGCTGAGTAGGCTTGGGATGGGTCAGACGTTGGTCAGCTGAGTAACAAACTGGTTGACAGGCTGAAAACAGAGGTGGTGGTAAACAGTATACAGTCAGAAGAGATGCAAGTCACAAGTGGGGTACCTCAGGGATCAGTCCTGGGCCAGTCCTCTTCAATATCTTCATCAGTGACATTGCAGATGGACTGAAGGCTAAGGTTTGTCTGTTTGCAGATGACACCAAGATCTGCAACAGAGTAGATGATCCAGATGGGGTGGGCAGAATGAGAAGAGATCTGGATAAACTGGCAAAATGGTCGGAAGAGTGGCAAATGGGGTTTAACGCAAAGAAGTGCAAGATCATGCACATAGGGAAGAGAAACCCTGAAGCCACCTGTAGATTGGGAGTGGAGTTGCTGGCAATCACACAGGAAGAAAGAGACTTGGGCATCTTCATCACAGATGACCTAAAATCATCCAAGCAGAGCACTAAAGCAGTAGATAAGGATAGAGGGATGTTGGGCTGTATTATTAGGGTATCGCAAGTCGCTAGAGGAGGTCATAATCCCTCTTTACAAGACACTGGTTAGGCCCCATCTGGAGTACTGCATGCAGTACTGAGATTGCACATGCACAAGGACATTAACAAAATGGAGGCAGTCCAGAGAAAGACAACCAAATGGTCCAGGGACTGCATCAGAAAACACATGAGGACAGATTAAAGGAGCTCAATATGTATACCCTAGAAGGAAAGGAGGGAGAGGTGATATGATCGAAACATTCAAGCGATCTTAAGGGCATTAACAAGGTGAAAGAGTCTAACATGTTTCAATATAAGAACAAGCATTTGTCAATACAAATGTTGGCATTGTAGCATTGGCATTAGTGGTAGTGCAGGAGTTAGAGATGCATAATAGGAATGGCAGTGAAGTATTGAACTGATGCCAACCACCCTACGCTGCAGGACTGACAGGCATTGAGGTGTCCCTTTGGGTGTTGGCCATAGTGCTCATGTCATTTCACCTCTCCTTATCCTGCAGACAATGACAAGTGTTGTGGTGTGCAATTGGGGTCTTGGTTTTATGCTCCCTCATTCCATAAGGAAATACACTGAGATGAGTGCAGTATAGGACAGTGGGGTGAACTTTGGAGCCAAAGCATCCAAGGCACATATTGATGATTGTCACTGGCTGCAGGGTGGGGGTGGGGGTGGAATGGCATGAGCATTAGGTTCGACAATCCCAAGTCACCCTGACACCTGTCAGATCTCTCTACAGGGTAGGGCATTACGGTTGGAAACCCTAACGCCTGAGAGCATTTTCACTCCAATATTTCAACATGGACTTTGTGACCCTACCTCATGAACTGTGGCACTATCAGTTCATTGGCGAAGGTGATTTTTGCACAGTGACTGTGCCATTTTAGCTACTAGGTATGAAAACACATTTTGCACAGGATGTGAAAATGACAGCTGTACTTTCATGAGGGAGTACAAAAATAACAATGTTGAAAATCTGGAGTGAAAATATGAAAATTAGTGAAGTCATGGCGTGCATCGAAACTGGCAACACGCACACCTGTAATGCAATTATTTGGGGATTTTTAACCAAATTTTCAGCATAGGCATTTTGGGACCTCTGCTCATAAACAGTGGCACTGCAATTTTGTTAATCTGTCCCAAAGTTGATTCCCACAGTGACTGACCATTGTATGCCAGATGTGTGAAAACACAGTTTGGTCAGATGTGAAACATGACAGCTGTACAGTTCATAAGGAGGTATAAAAATGCCAGTGTTGAAAATGTGGCATTTAAAATATAGCAAATTTGGAAGTTACAAGGTGTGTGGAAAATATGCAATGCACATGCGAACACTGCCATTTATGGGCGTTGACACCAAATTGTCAACATAGGCATTTAGCACCTCTGCTCATGTACAGTGTCACTGTTACTTCACCAAAGTGTCCCAGAAGTGATTTCACATAGCTGACCACTATTCTGCGCCGGAAGTCAAAACACATTTGGGCAGGATATGTGAAATGATGGCTGTACTGTTCATCAAAGGGTGTGGAAAAATGTCAATGGTGAAAATCAGAGTAAGAAAATATCACAAATGCAGCCAGGTAAAAGCGTGCATGCAATCTGCCAGCATGCGCTAAGTAACACAGTCATTTGTAGATATCATCAGCAAATTTTCAACATAGGCATTTAGGACCTTTGCTCATGAACTGTATCCACTGTCATTTTCATAATCTGGCCCAAACACTGATTTCCAGTGACTGTGCTATTGATAGCCAAAAGTGCAGAAAAACATTTCCGAACTGGATGTGGAAAATGACAGCTGTACTGTTCACAAGGAGGTGTACAAAAATGACAAAGCTGAAAATCCAGTGTTAAAATATTGCAAATGCACAAAGTTATGAGCCTGCGTAGCAACTGCATATGGCACGCTCGTAAAACAGGCATTTGTTGGATTTTTTCCGCCAAATTTGGAACATAGGCTTTTTGAGAGGCTACCTCATGAACACTGGCACTGTCATTTTGTTAATGGGTCCCAAAAGGTGATTTCATACAGTGACTGTGAAATCACCTTCGAGGCCGATTAACGACATGACAGTGATAGAATGTTGAAATTTGGTGCCAAATTCCAACAAATGCCGAGATATGCAGCTAAGTTGAAAAATCCTATTCATTCCATTATACAGCTTACCGGCATTTCCTCAGTTCACGGTCGGCTTTGAAGAGTGCAGATGTGTTCCGGTCCACGAAGATCATCGTGTGGACTCTGGAGGTAGTATGGGATGAGGGTGTGTGGAGAGGCAGGGTGTGCAGGGTGGGTGCTGGTGGGGGCAGGAGACTATGAAGGACCTTTTTGTTACAGGAAGAAAAAATTACATCACGGGACAGTTTTTTTCAGGAACTTGGCACACTGGGTGGGCTCCAAGTGTGCCACCTAACTGTTTTGGGGGGTTGCTGCAGCCGATGGGATTGGGCACCCTCGTCAGCAGACAATGGAGGGGTGAATTTATGCCGACAGGATTGGGCACCCCTCTAGCAACCAAATGACAGCCGGGGGAGGCAAGAGCCAAGGGGATTGGGCACCCCTCGGCATATAAGAAATGCAGGGGCTGATTTATGCTGATGGGGCGGGCTCCTCATCAGCGCACAATGAAAGTGGGGCAAGAACTGAGGGGTTGGGCACCCCCCTTGCATATAGGAAATGGGGGGTTGTTGTATGCCGATGGGGAGTGGGCTCCCCCATCGGCAAATTTGTGCGGCCACAGAAAGCCGGGGTTAGGGGATTGGGCACCTCAAGTCGGCTGTTGGGCGGACACCCACCATGCTGCTAATTTGGCAGCATGCAGGAAGGGTCTGTTGCATCCTGACGAGCTTTTGCCGGATTGCAGTGGACCTTTCCTTAGATGTGCTCACCACATTAGCATGCATGGTGTGGTGCCGGCATGCAGGCTGATTTGGGAATGAGGACGCACCTACTGATGTGTGCCCCTGCATTCGCCCAACAGCAGCCATGTCTCCAAATCTGCACTCTCCCAAGATGTTGACTTGCGCGCAAGTGTGGCAACCAATATAAAAAATAGCAGGACAAGAGGGCACAGCATGAGATTAGAGGGAGGCTGATTAAGGGGAATGTGAGGAAGTTCTTTTTCACAGAAAGGGTGGTGAATGCAATGGAGCAGCCTACTTCAGCAAGTGGTGGATATGAATGCAGTGCAGGGCTTCAAACATGCATGGGACAGGCATAAGGGAGCAGTAAAAATGTGTATGAATAGATAGGCCATTGACAGAGTACAGGACTATTCACATTCATAAGGCAGAAAAAATGGGCAGACTGGATGAGCCTTGCAGTCCTTATCTGCTATCAGCTTCGATGTTTCTAAGGCCAGGTTTAAAAGGCACACAGTCTCAAAAGTAAACTGCTTGTAAATACATGTACACAATTGTTTTATTGCAATGCTTTGGGCCCCTGTGATGACATTGTCCCTATACCAGTATCTGTGTGCCAGATGAAGATGGCCACAAAGTGACAGTGCCCCTGCAATTTTATGTAATCTGATAACCTGAATTGTTTTATCTGTCTATAAAGTGTCCTAGTAGCAATTTTCTAGAAATAAAGACACAGACACAGGGTTTTAATAGAAATGATTATTGTGCCACCACCCTTCAGCATGCGTGTGATCCCAGGTGCCCTGACCTTGTTTTCATGCAGGGTTTCACAGGGGTAGCATGCCAGGTGTCATGGGGCTATCGACTTCACCCATGGCAATCCGGTGCCACTTGGTGAAAAAGAGCGTCACAGCATGTGAATCGAAGGGGTACCATTCAGTAAACTGCCAGGTGGTGTGTGATGCCAGGTGCATCCCACCAATGTCTGCCACACACCCTGGGCGCACGACAGTGCACATATGGCACCAGTTGGCACTCTTGCACAGGGTTTGAGGCCAGGGACATCAAACTGGACATCAGTTAGGTACATGTGACTGGGCACCAGCATCAGGGGGCACCATGTCCGGGACACCTGGGGCAGGCCATGGGCGGAGCTGCAGGACATGAGGGCACTGGGCCAGCAGGGATGTGGAAGGGTGCTGAAGTGGATGCAGGGTGGTATGAGACCGATGTGCACCACAGAATGGACAGGGCAGGCAGGGGAAGCTGGGGCAGGGGATACAGGACTGCCAGGCATGCGGCTTCATGGGTGGGGGGGCAGGACAGGGGTGCACAACATAGGGCGGGACGGGCTCGGGTCACACGCCACAGTGTAACACCATGTACTAATGGAGACTCATCTACCCCCACAGGTGATGCTGCATACCCATTGCATCCCTGGCTCCTAACACCCATCCTGACAACCTGGAACAGTGGAAGAATATTACAATGAGGCAGCCATGACATGTACCATCATCGAGCATGTCTTGGCATGCTGAAGATGCAATTCGGTGCCTGTGCCAGTCAGGCGGTGCCCTCAGAGTACAGCCTGAGAAGGCCTGTGGCATATTCCTGGCCTGTTGTATGCTACACAACATGGCCCAAGACCATGGGATACCTGCCGAGGCCAGAGAGGGCAACAGTCCTGTGGAGGAGGAGGGGTTGGGGGAGGACTCAGCAGGGGCACACCCAGAGGAACATGGAGCTGACAGTGGACATGGGCACAGGGATCCCAGGCTGGCGGCTAGGGCACGGGCATACCGCACCCGAGTGGTGGAGGAATATTTTGGGACATGCAGGTGAGTGTCAGGCTGGTACATGTGCAGATTAAACACCACAGTAGTAGGAACGAGTATGGCAGGGGAATAGCAAGCACCGCCTTACACTGGGGGAGCACATGCAGGCTGCATGCACATGGTGAGGACAGACACTCACACATGTACCATCGCCATGCACCACACCAGAACCACAGGCCACACCCACACCATCACAGGTCAGTGTGTACTATGGCGACATCACAGGCACTGCATGCACCGTACACACTCATCATTCCCATGACACATGGCAAGCAACTGCGGTACACACAACCTCCGGTGCACATGCACAGGTGACACGAGAGGTGCCAGGGCAACCATGTGGCTGGAGACTACCACACACAGTGGCACTGGCACCACCCACAGGGCAGCCAGTAGCAGCCATGCCACCCACCACCACAGGCCCCTGGGCATGGACATCACAGGGCCACCCTACGACTGCCACAGACATGCAGGCGGCCTCTGCCATAGCTGCTGGTGATAGAGGTGCCACCACCAGCCACAGGGGGTGTCCCCAGAGACCCCTCAGGGGTGCTGCACTGAGACCATGAATGGCTGCTCAATGGGGTGGCTGTTCCATGCCCCCCTGGCTGAGCCATGGCCAATGGGGGTGGATGCCAGTGGCAATGGGGTCAGCAGCAGGGGCCCACCTGGCCCCACCCTCGGGGTGTCCAAGATGTGCTCCTGGGCATCCAACTGGATGCACACTGTCTGCGGTGTGCTGTGGGAAGCAGCCACTGCCTCACAGCAGCGATCCACTCCATGGCTGCAGTCATTCCCACCCACATAAGGCATGTCTCAGTCAGCATCTGAGCATGCCATGCCACCATGGACTCATGATTCTGGACCGTGATGGCCCAGTGGCTCCGGAACTCCACCCAGAGTGCCTCCTGACTGTCCACAGTTGCCCACAACAGGTCAAGGTAGACACCCATGTCATCGGCAGGTGATGCGGCATGGGGGCAAAGCCAACGAGACTGGGAATAGTCAGCCTCACCAGGGTCATCCACGGGTGGTGGACACACCCTGTCAGGCTGTACTGTGTGCATATCATGGCTGGGCACAGGTACCTGCTGTCCATGAATGTCATCCAGTGGGCCCACTGTCGCATGTGTGTGCTCACTGGCGCCCTGCCTGGATGCCACTGACACTGCCAGCACTGTGCTGGGCAGCGGTGCAGGGGGCACAGCACACACAGCCCAGGGCATCCGTGCCACTGCTGCACCGGTGTCCAGCATGGTGGGAATGCTGTTGGCACCGAGGGTCCCATGCACAGGCATCCCTGCGCTGTGTGCATTGCAGTCGCCCATGGCAGTGGCACTGCTGACAGTGGAACATGTATTGGTGCAAATGCCCTCACCCTGCAAGCCACTGGCAAGCATGATGAGTGCATCTGCTATGTCCACCACCTCATCTGGGTCACCATCAGACAACCCAGCCAGGCCCCCCCAACCATGAGATGTACCCACCTGCAGTACCACCATTGCTGGTGGTGGGCTCCATAGGGCCCTCTGCCACAGGTACCGTGACCAGTGGTGTGTGGAGCATGGACATCATGGGTGTGGACATGCCCATGTCAGTGTCAACAGCCCCATGGGGTGGGCCCGCATCATTGCCTATGGGGGCTGCACAGTCAGCCATGGCCATGCCATGGAGTTGTGATGGAGTTGTGGAAGAGAGAAAGGGAGACATGGATGCACAGGACACACATGACACGCATAGTCAGTCACACACCGCAGGTCGCATGTCTGTCCATGGCGGGTGCAGGGCAAGGTGCAGCATTCTCACCATGCTGTCGATGGGCTGCTCCAGGTCTGAAGCCACCCAGGGGTGCCATGCACGAACATCCCTGACACACTGGTGGCCAGGAGGGCCTTGAAGCCCGAGCTGTGACCACCAAGCTGGGTCCACCCTGTCCGCTGCAGGAGGCTGCATGCAGGCCACTTCTCCTTGGCCCTCCGTCAGCCATCATTCCAATGCTTCCTGCACTTCTGCACTGTGCGGTTGTATGGTGTGACCTCGTTTATGTGCCAGGCCACCTCCTCTAGCCCTCTGCACATGCCGTCCTGCTGCCACCCCTGCCAGTGAGTACATCCAGGTGTAGATGGCATGCCTCGATAAGTGCCCTCTCCTCATCCAGTGTGAAGTTTGGTCACTGCCTGGCGATGGCACCTGACTCCTCAGACATTCAAAACATTGCAGGGAGCGCAACCTTGTGTCAGATCCACCCATGTGTACACAGAGACCCACACCCATCTCCCACTGTCTGAAGGTTCACCATGGTCTGGTGCCAGTGACCTGTGCCGTGGTCTGCGTGTGGGCTGCCAAGCACAGGTGGACATGCACTGGGGTGGCGGTCCATGATGGATGGCGCGCACCACACATGGCACCCATGCAGGTTGGGGTGCCGTGTAACTGCCACAGGGTGTGTGACACCAACCTGTCTGCTGGGTGTCTCCCACTACCCTAGCAGTGTGTGTTCCACCACCATGGTGCACCATCATATCTGGGTGCCACCACTGTGTTGGCTGCAGGGCGGAGGAGGAGTGCCACGTGGTGGCACGCAGTGTTTGCATGGCAGCAGTGTGCATGCTGGCAGTGGTGACACTGTGCCTGCACAGGTGTTGCACTGTGTAATGTACATACATGTGTCATGGTGCTGCATGCACCTCACAGTGCAGTCCACCCCAGCCATCCACACCATCCTGTTCCCTGTGTACTTTGTGTGGTCCTCTGTACACGTTGGGCCCCCATTATACCACACATGGCTAATGCCACACACTACAGTTGTGCAGTGGTGCTAGAATATGCTGTGCTGTGTGTGTCCCAGTGACAGGTCTTCCGCTGTGGCCTTGGAAGGGACCAGTCAATGTCACCCGATGGATACACCTGTGGATATACATCACGTGTGTGCCATAGAGGTCCACCTGATGGTAGTCTGGTCTCACATGCAGTGTACTAGGATGCCATCAGCTGTGCACGCTGTGATGCAGGCACACCAGTGTGTGCTGTAGCCCTGTGAATGTGGCAGTATACTCACCCTATAGGCTCTGACTCCTCTCAGTACCCTGGACTCAGCCTGCTGAATTGGGTGCATTTATGGCACAGGGCATGCAAATGAGGCCTGAGCACCTGTTAATGAGATGCTAATCAGCTGAGATGCCCATGCATGGTTGATGAGGCTGTTTGGGGCACATTCTCTATGAATAGCATAATTGCTCCCAGCTCATCTCACTTTGCATGGACACATCTGTGTGATCATCAACCACAGTACTGCACATTCCAAGTGCATTCATGGTCTGGGAGGCACATCTACATGGCCTAGGGCGATCCGGCACACCCCCATGCATGCATGGTGTACGCATGTCGCGATCTTCCATTATTATGCACCATTCCGCCATAGTCCGGTGTACCAGCATGCCTGACGATCACAGTGCCATGTACCATATTGTGCAACATGTCCCCAATGTGTCGCCCATGCTGCATTGTCCATCCCTTCCCACAGATCATGCATATCGCGGTACATGTTACTGGCATATGCCATACAACAACAGCGCCACACGCGCTGCATCGCGTAAACCATGCCCTCTATGCGGCTCGCTAAGCGTGGTGAATTGATAACTCTTTTGCCAAGTCCATCAACAGCGGCCAATCATGCATCACATTCAGTGTGTGTTGTGCTGCACATGTATCACTGTTTCACGTGGTGCATAATGATCGGTGACGGTGCATTCCTGTTTGCACCTTGCCACTGTATGTATACAGTGCAGGATGCCTGGAACTGGAAGAATGGTGCCTAGGGCCATGAGCTGGTCACATTTGGAGTTGCTACATCTAGTGGCACAGGTCATGGCTGTGGAGGGCCACCTATTTGGACAGGAGGACCTCCATGAGCCCAGGGCCAGGGTGTGGGCCACCATTGCTTCATGGATTATGCGGCATACTGGCATGCCACGCACAGGAGAAGCAGTGCAGGCATTGCTATGGTGACCTCCAGAGGTGGGACAGAGAGGCTTATTACCAGCTGTGAGGCGTGCCTGTATGTCACGAGGATGCACCACAGCCAGGTAGGTGTTCTTTGGCTGTATCCTTCTGCAGCACATGCTGGGTGTGTCTATCGCTGCTCCCATGGTGCTCCTGTGCTGCATTTCCCTGGTGCGGGGGACAGGGCATGGTTGTGTGTGCCTGCTTACACCAGGTGGTTCGGACACAGGCATCACTGTCTGCTGCATGGCCACGTGCCAGGCCAGGGTGGTGGCTGGGGACTTGCATCCTGCACTGTGGCAGTGTTCACTCATGGTGCTGTTTGTTGTGTTTTTGGGTCCAGGGGCCAGACAGCATACCGCAGATGCAGCTGAGGGCATCATCGGTGATACATGGGTGCCGGTCCATTTTATCGAGCGGTGAGTACCACTTTACTGATTTGCAGTCTTTCTGTTGTGTGGTCTGTGGTGGGTGGGGGGTTGTTCCTCATTCTGGCCCTCAGTGTGTGTGTGTTCCTTCTGTCATTTTCTGTAAGTGTCCTTGATCACCGTGCTGGTCTGGGTGGTGATGGTGGTGGTGCTGTGCCAGATGGGGCAGGAGACTCGGGTTCAATGTAGGTGATGGTGCAAGGTTCGGTGATATTGGGGCAGGTGAGAGGAGGGAGGATTTGAGTTCAAGGCATGGTGATTGGGTGAGTTTGGCAGGTGGGGCAAGAGAGGAGGAGAGACTCAGGTTTGAGCTAGGTAATGGGTTGCAATGTAAGTGGTGGGACAAGGTGGGAGGAGGGAGACTCGGGTTCAGAGCTAGGTCTCTGCTTTTCACAAACATTTAAATGCATTGTATTAAAACTTTCTTACATAATAAAGATTAATTATTCTTACAATTCTTTGACCTTAAAAGCACATTTTCAAAAAAAATCCATTGAGTGAAAAGGCACCCTACAGTTATCTCACAAACTGACAAGGGTAGGTTGAGGAGTGCAAGGTAGGTGATGGGTGCAAGGTGGTGATGGTGAGTGGTGGGGCATGGTGAGAGGAGTGAAGAGAGACTCTAGTTCAAGCTAGGTAATGGGGTGCAAGATAAGTGCTGGGACAAGGTGGGAGGAGGTGAGAGACTTGGGTTCAAGCTAAGACAGGATGATAGCAGTTCGGGGGGTGAACTCAGGTTTGGGCCAGGACAGTGTCACACCAGTTCAAAGGGATGGAGGAGGGACTCGGTTTCAAGCTAGGATGGAGTGGGAGAGGTTTGAATCAGGACAGTGCTGCATGGGTTCAAGTGTATGGAGGAGGGACTCTGGTTTGAGCTAGGATGGTGTCACAGAAGCTGTATAGGATGGAGAGGGATTCGGGTTCAAGCTAGGGTGGTGTCCACAGAGGTTTGATGGGATGGAGGAGGGACTCAGTTCCGAGCCAGACCAGTGTCACATGGGTTCGAGTGGATGGAGGAGGGACTCTGGTTTGAGCTAGGATGGTGTCACAGAGGCTATAGGGATGGAGGAAGGAGGGAGGAGGGTTCAAGCTAGAATGGTGTCACAGAGATTTGAGGGAACTGGAGATGGAGGAGGAAGGATGTAAGGGCTTAGAATGGGGATGATGTGTCATTTACAGGTTAGAGAATATGTCGGTTCCTGTGTTTATACGTCATTTCCTGTTTTTCATTCATCACTTCCTGGGTTTGAGGCAGGACGTCCTGCTAAGAGGGTGAGAATTCCGTGACAGAAAGGAGGTGGGGCATTGCTATGGTAACCACCTGTCAAATGAGGTGGCACACGCTGATTGGCTGAAATGTAACATTTGATGAGTTATATGAACTGTATACTACTGGTGGTTTAAAAAATGGCTATGTTGAGAATTTGGGATAAAATATTCAAAATTACAAAATTTATGAGTATGCATTGAAACATTAAAATATTTAAATGTACATTCATAACTTTATTCATTTCATTTTGTTTTTATTTTTACAGACTTTTTCCCATTTTCTCCTCACCCTGTCTTAGCATGTGGAAGCACACACATTCCGTGCTTCAAGATGCCTTCCCTTTGTGATGCCTCCTCCTGCCTGCATCACCACTGGACCCCACCCGTGGCAGAGGAACTACAGGAGGGAAAGAACCTCCCTAGTAGAGGAGAGCTACTGATGGGTTGCTTATCCTGCTCCCTCCCTCCCCCACCCTGTTTTAATATTTTGACCCCATAATTTCAACATAGCATTTTATGACCTCACCTCATGAGCAAGGGTGGGAATAATTTTAAAATCCTGCCAAAAGTGACTTCTGACAATGACCATGAAATCACTTTTAGGTCCAGATTTGCATAATTACACCACATTTGCTTATGAGGTGTGTCCTTCCAAAAAAAAAAAACATGTTGAAAATCTGTGGAAAATATTTAAAACATGACAAAGTTATGAGGACAAGTTGAAAACCCACTGAAATACGTTGAGCCACATACTTGATTTCCTCATTTTCCAGTCTGGCATTGAAGAGTGAAGACATGTCTCCATTCCAAAGAGGATTATGGCATTGGACCCCCGGTAGAGAAGTAAGGGAAGGGAGTACTGAGTGGGAGGATCAGCTGATGGAGGGTAATAGTGACAGCAACAGACATCAATGGACGGTTTTCTTTTTACAGCATATACAAAAAAAAAAGACTATGAGGAGCAGCTTTCTTTATTTCTGGTACTAACACTGGTGCTTGGGCATTCCAGTGTCAGTGTCTATTTTAGTGGAATCAAGGGTGGGTTACCTGGCATCACTCAGTGAAAATGGGAGGGGGTAAAATCCAGCACCAGGGACTGGGCATCCCAATGTCTGAAAATTAATAGTAAGGGGTGTGGGTTGGGGGTGTGGAGTGTGTGGTGGTTGGTGCTCAATAGGAAGGTCGGGTGGAGATAGGGTAATGGTGGTGGTTTGTCAGCAGCAACAACAAACATCAATTGATGCTTTTCTTTTTCACAGAGTATATAAAAATAAAACAAGTATTTGCCAATGCCAAATGTTGGCTTGCTGGCATTGGCATTGGTAGTGCAGGAGTTAGAGGGATGCATAATAGAATTGGTAGTGAAGTACTGGACTGACACCAACCCTGGCCCTACTCTGTAGAGAGTGACAAGCATTGGGAAGTACCTTTGGGTCATCAGCCATAATGCTCACACCATTTCACCTCACTCCACCCCACAGATACCGAGACGTGTCTCGTTGTACCTTGGGGTCTTCAGGCATTATGCTCACCCCATTCCATAAGGAAATATGCTGAGATCGGTGCAGTATAGGAGAATGGGTTGAACTTTGGGCCCAAAAAGTCCAAGGCATACCTTGATACCTGTCACTGGCTGCAGAGTGGGGGTTGGAATAGTGTGAGCATTATAGCTGACAATGCCAGTCACACTCTTGATACCTGTCAGTCTCTACTGGGTGGGTTCATTATGGTTGGAATCCCTAATACCCCAGGACAGTTGCTGGTATTTTTACTCCAAATTTTCAACATGAGCTGTTTGTGGCCCCACCTCATGAATAGTGACACTATGAGTTTGTTAGCCAAAAGATGATTTTGCACAGCAACTGTGCATTTTGGCACCACAGGTACGAAAACACATTACAAGCAGGATGTGAAAAATGACAGCTGCACTGTTCATGAGGAGGTGTACAAAATTGCATAGCTGAAAATCTGGAGTGAAAATATGAAAAATTGGTCAAGTCACGAGCATGCATATAAACTGCGCAACACACGCCCATAATACAATTATTTTGGGGATTTTTTTAACCAAATTTTCAACATAAGCATTTTGGAAACTCTGGTCATAAAGAGTGTCAGTGTGACTCTGTTAATCTGTCCCAAACTTTGATTTTCCACAGCAACCGCACCATTGTGCGCCACATGTGTAAAAATACATTTCAGGCAGGATGTGAAAATGACATCTGTACTGTTCATATGGTAGATGTGTACAAAATGGCAATGTTGAAAATCTGGAGTGAAAATATGAACAATTGGTGGAAGTCTCTGCTATATGTGTAGAACCAGCAAACAGCATGCCTGTAACACAATTATTTTTAATGGTTTTTTTCACCACCAATATAGGCATTTTGGGACCGATCAGAACAGTGACACTGTGATTTTGTTCATGTGTTCTGAACATTGATTTCAAGACAGCGACTCGTATCATTGTGCGCCATATGCACGAAACACATTTCAGGCAAGATGTGAAAAATGACAGCTGTACTGTTCATAAAGAGTGTGAAAATGGCAATATTGAAAATCCAGAGGAAAATATTAACAACATTTGTCAATGCCGAATGTTTCATTTGCTGGTATTAGCACTGAAATGCAGGAGTTAGGAGATGCAGAATAGAAATGGCAGTGAAGTATTGTTCACGCCCAACCCACCTCCATCCCAGAGACGGGACAGGCATTGCATGTATTTTGGGTCAGCCGCTTCATGCGGGCTATCATGTCACTTCACTACCCTATCCTGCAGACACCAACACATGTTGAGGTGTGCCTTGGGTGTTCAAGTACAGTCACCCATTCCATAAGGACATTGCTGAAATGGGTGCAGTATAAGAGAACAAGGTGAACTGTGGGCTGAAGAGTTCATGCACACCTGGCTGCCTGTCACTTGCTGCAGGTGGTGGGGGTGGAATGGCAGAGCATTATAGTCAGCAATCCAAAGGCACCCTCTGATGCTCTGTCAATCTGTATAGGGTGGGACGTTATAGACACCAATGCCCTGGAGTTTTTGTATTTACACTACAATTTCTAACATGGCCTTTTTGTGAACCCCCACTCATGAAAGCATTTGGGACTCTCTCTCATGAACAGTGGCACTGTGATTTTATTATTATCCTGCTTTGAGTTCCCACAGTGATCGCGTGCCATTCTGTGTCAGATGTACAAAAACACAGATCGGGCAGGATGTGAGGAATGACATGTGTCATTCATAGGGAGCTATGAAGAGATGGCAGTGTTGAAAATCTGTAGGAAAATATAAAAAATAATCAAATGTCTGGGGCTTATGTGTAGAAACTGTGCAAACGATGTGTAACACAGTCATTTAGCGGAATTTTTTCATCAAATTTTAAACATAGGCATTTTGTGATCTCTGCTCATGAACAGTGTCACTATGATTTTCCTAATCTGTCCAGATCATTGATTTCCAACAGATATCGCGCTATTCTGTGCCAGATGTGTAAATGCATATTTCGGGCAGGATATGAAAAATGACAGCAGTTCATAAGGAGGTGTGAAAAAATGCCAATGTTGAAAATCTGGAGTGAAAATATTACAAATGCGCGTAATTACAAGGGTGCGTGAAAACTGCGCAATGTACACTCATAACACAGTCATTTCATGGACTTTTGTCACTAAATTTTCAACATAGGCATTTTGGCACCTCTGCTCATGAGCACTATCACTGTGATTTTTTTTAAATCTGTCCCCAACATTGGCTTCTCACAGCAACCGCGCTATTCTGTGCCGGAAGTGCAAAACCACATTTCAGCCAGGATGTGAAAAATGACAGCTGTACTGTTCATAAGGAGGTGTGTAAAATGGCAATGTTGAAAATCTGGAGTGAAAATATTACAAATTTGCAAAGTTACAACGCATGCGAGAACTGTGCAAGCATGCTCGTAATACAGTCATTTTATGGACTTTCATCACAAATTTTCAACATAGGATTTTAGGACCTCTGCTCATGACAGTGTCACTGTGATTTTCTTAATGTGTCCCAACACTGATTTCCACAGCGATCTCGCTATTCTGCGCTGGTAGTGTGAAACACATTTCAGTCAGGATGTGAAAATGACAGCTGTACTGTTCATAAGGAGGTGTGGAAAAATGCCAATGTTGAAAATCTGGAGTGAAAATATTGCAAATTCGCAAAGTTACGAGTGCATAGCAACTGCGCTTAGCACGTCAAAACAGTAATTTCTTGGATTTTTCCACCAAATTTGCAACATAGACTTTTGAGACCCTCATGAACAGTGGCACTGTCGGTCATTAATCAGGTCCCGAAGGTGATTCCAAGACAGTGACAGTGAATCACCTTTCCGGCAGATTAATGCCATGACAGTGCCAGAATTCATGAGTAGGGGCCCAAAACCCCATGTTGAAGATTTGGTGCCAAAATTAAAAAAATGCCTGAGATATGCATCAAAGTTGAAAAACCTATTTATGCCATTATACAGCTTACCGCATTTCTTCAGTTTGCAGTCAGCTTTGAAGAGTGCAGACGTGTTCCCGTCCACTGAAGATCTCGCGCCATGCTCTGGAGGTAAGTATGGGGTGAGGGGGTGGGAGGTAGGGTGCACAGAGGGTGAGCGTGGTTGGAGTGGGGCCATCAGAATCACGAGGGACTGTTTCTGGTTTTCAGGTTAAAGAAAACATTGGGGACAGTTTCTGGTTTGACAGGGGCATTTGGCATGCTGGGGTGGGCTCTCAGCGTGCCACCTGACTGTTTCTTTTGGGGCTGTAGCCAGATGGGGATTGGGCACCCCCTCGGCCATACCGGGGTGCAGAGCTGAGGGGATTGGGCACTCAGCAGAAACAACAGCTTTTGGGGACATTATGCCTATGGGGAGTGGACACCCCCGTCGGCAAATTAAACTTGGACAGGGATGGGACTGAAGCCAGCAGGGATTGGGGCCCCCATCAGCAAACAAATACATTTTGGGGGGTGCATGATGCCGAGGGGGATTGGGAACCCCCTCCGCACACAACAAATGGGGGTGAGGGACGTCAATCTGCTGCACTGTTAAATGTATTGTTAGACTTAGGAGGTACCACCCTGCAATGACAGGTCACTCCCTCATTGCAGCAGTATCGGCTAACACTGCAATGATGAGGCGGCCTCTCATTGCAGTGGACGAAAACGTTTGTGCTTGGTGGCACTTTTGGAGATCAGTGTCATCGCACACTGTGCTCCATTGGTGCACCAGTGCCAACCCCAAATGCAGTGCCTTGTTGGCTGCACAGTGCCACACCTCCTGGCTGGCTTCTCTCCTAGCTGCCACATAATGTTTCTTGCGTTGTGCGCAAGCAAACATAACAATTGTCAACGCTATCAGCATGCTTTGAAACCGCAAACACATGTTTTATAGCATATTTCTGGAATACTTCCACCAAATTTGGTAAGATAACCTTTGGGATACCACCTCATGAACAGTGGTACTGCCATTTTATTAATCAGTCCCAAAAGGTGATTCAGCACAGTGACCTCAAAATGACCTTCCGGGACAGAGTAACAAGATGATAATGCATGTGTTCATGAGGTGGGGTCCCAAGAACCCCATGTTAAAAATTTGGAGGCAAAATTCCAAAAAATGACTGAGATATCCACCTAAGTTGAATCCCTCCCCATTTATGCCATTACAGCTTACCCACATTTCTTTAGCTTACAATCAGCTTTGAAGAGTGCAGATGTGTTCCTGCTCCATTGAAGATCATGGTGCCAACATCCAGAGGTAAGAATGGGGTCAGGGGGTGTGGGGAGGTGGAGTGAGCAGAGGATGGGTGCGAGTTGGGGGAGAGGACCAGACAGTGAGGGACCGTTTTCTTTGTTTCAGGTAATTAAAAAAAAAAAACGAACACCGCTGTTCGATGTGGCACACAATGGGGGCGGGGTCAGGAACATGCCTGCAGTGGTCGGCTTTTGATAACACAGAAGCACACTGAAGTGGGCTCCCAGTGTGCCACACAATCTTGGGGGAGTTATTTAACATGCCAACAGGGGGATTGAAAGTCAACTTTGTGGACATTGTGCAGCAGATGCCTCCATATTTATTTTAATGCTTCACCAGGAAAGGAACATCAGGAGGTGTGTCATCGGTGCTGCTGCATGATGAGCTTGTCTCTGATTGCAGCGGCACTTTTCTTAGAAGTTGTGTCCACTTTACATAAAGCATGTGTCAGCGGTAGCATGCTGGCTAATTGGTGAATGAGGGATGCACCTACTAAAGCATGCCCTGCATTCGCCAACACTGACACACATCTGAAATGTGCTACTAGCACAAGATACTGCAACTAGCAATGAACTTGGGTAGGTCATGTTCATGGTAGTAGGAAGTATATTTTTGTTATACTAAATTATTGAATGCAGAACTTTATTGCAATTTTCACGTGTTTTGCAAAAAAAAGTTCTTTCTTCTTTGCAATATCTAAAGTGCTAGAGTCATTTTTGACTACCTGACCACCCACACAATTTGCTCACCACACATTGCTGGTTGCAGTATCTATTGAGGAAGAGCAGTAAAGCTGAAGCTCTTTTGGGTTTAGCAGCCCTGTGATTTAGTTAGCGCAATTCCTATATCTTTTTGTATTTTTTGATCTACTAGCACAAGATGCTGGCTTGTGCATGTGTGGCAAGCCAATATAAAAAGACTATGAGTGATGGTTTTCTTTATTCAATGTACTGACACTAGGGATTGGACACCCAAATGTTGGTGTTATGTTTGGTAGTACCGGGGTGTGGACTGCCCAGTGTCATGCAATGACAACGGGGAGGGTGGAAGGTACTAGCCAGCACAGGGGATTGGGCACTCCTGTGTCAGAAAATTAAGAAAGGGAAAGCAATTGCGAGGTAGGAGGGATATTTAGCAGAGACCCTCTTCCATTCCAGAGCTCACAAGAGAGATAGGAGCCTTTCTGTAATGCAGGCTCTCATCCCACTTCTGCCCTCCCATCCCAGAGCTTACAAGGGAGCTAGGAGCCTCTCTGCAGTGGAGGTACTACAGACCACAACAGGACTTACTTTTTTTTTGTCGGTAGACCATTATTGATTTCTTTTTTGTCACCATTGCACCTCTTAATTGATCCTGTGCCAGGTGCATTTTTCAGTGTTACCTTAAGACTGTTTGCCTAACTCCCGTGCATGGAGCACTTTCGTCCAGTTCCCTTAAGTCAATGCTTGCTGTGTATCCTTTTGCAGTACTTTGTAACTCCATAAGAGATGAGTAGATCATAATACTGATCACTGTAGCTCGGTATAAGCCATTTTTTTGTTTTTCTTAGTTAAAGCCTCACATCTGTGTTCTTAGCCCAGTGATTAACCTGTTGCAGAATAGAGGTAGCCAGGGGTGTTGTGCTTGCTGCTCCTCTGGAAATTCCCTACTATACAGTCAGCTGCCATTCCTCTGGCCGCTCTGCTACACATGCGCAGTTCACCCAGCTCTGCAGCGGCTCCCCTGTTCCCATTCCTGACTTAACCCTGGTCTATTGTTTGCTTTGTCCTGTTAGTCCTCTCATATGCCTACTCAACCATTCTTGTCTCCCTTATCCACAGGCTCTCGTCTCACTTCTGCCCCTCCTGTCCCAGAGCTCACATGGGAGCTAGGAGCCTCTCTATAATACAGGTACTACGGACCTGTGTTAGTCCATCACCACTGATGCGGCGACTGCCCCACCCACCCTGGCTTGTCTCTACCTTCATAGGTAGTTTACGTCATTTGACCTATCATGTGACCTGCCCCTCCTGTAGCTATCTCACACATTTCCCTATAGCAAGCTATACTGCTTTACCACTAGAAGCCACTGTTGTGCCTTCCTCTTCCTACTACACTACCAGCATAATTAACCCATCAAGCATGTGTATAGAGCGCTTCACCTAGACTAACACATAACACCTCCCCTTTTCTTGCCTAACTCTGGTGAAACCCTTACCTCCTACCCAGCATACAGCCCAGGAATCAAACCTCCAACCCTACACACAAGAGGCTGTGACCCTAGCCACTACACTATCACAGCTGCCACAATTTTGCTTGCCTTGTTGTTCCCCTTAACTTCTCTGTCACCTCACCCCTGTGTCCTCACCTGGGATGCCATCACCTCCCATAGATCTTTCCCACTCCCCACCCATTGGTTTTAGCTCAGACCTGGCAGACAATCCCTGCCATACTTTTCCCCTCCTGCTGGCTGCTTAGAAGCAGGTGCCACTGACCCACCACCCCCCATTGGCCTCTTATCTTTCTCACTTCACTCCACAAACTCCCCCCCAAAAAACAAAAAAAGACTTATGAATTGTATCTATGTGTGCTGCTCCCCCAATACCTCCTCCTTGCCCTGCAGCCACTGGTCAAACATGTGGTCCCATAATTACTTAGCCTCCCTAGATTTTCTATTGGTAATCATAATACCTCCTAGTCCAGTTAACTACCAGCCCAATATTAACTACCCCTCACACTTTCAAAAATGTCTTAGCACTGGGTTCTGCCACATTGAGTAGTACATCTGACTACTCTCTCAGACATACTATGCTGCACAAGTACTCGATCCATTACCTGAACTCTTCTACCCTCTTCCTCATACAATGCCTCACCCTTTATTGTATACTGCTAATGTTGGCCCAGAATGGGTAAACAGCCAACCATGCAGAAGTTACTCAGACAATTTCTGCTCATGAATACCCTGCTTCCTCTTTTGCTGTCTGGCAACATCCACCCTAACCCTGATCCTGCAAGGCAGGCACATAGCAGCGGAAGCAACCTTGGTACCCTAAAACTGAGTTTCATGAATATTCATAGCCTATTGTCCAAGCTTGATGACCTCCAAATCTGGGTTATTCAGCACAGGCCAGATGTGATACCTGTAGTGGAAATGTGGCTTACACCAGAAGTTCCTGATGTAGCCATTTCCCTTGCTGTCTATAACTTTTTTAGAAAAGACTGGCTAGGAAAAAGGGGTGGTGGTGTGCTATTTACCTAATGGATTCACTTCAAGGACATGCCCTTCCTCAATTGGACACCAGGATTAATGTTCAGGTCCTTGCCCTTAGGATACTCTTTGGCCACCCTAGTAAATTACTCAAGGTATTATCACTCTACATCCCACCTCAAGACCATGTCAGTGGCTTCAATATGGTAACTGAATACTATCCAGCATACCCCATCACTCTGAAGTGGTGGTACTAGGGGACTTTAATGTTAACTGGCTGGCCCCAAAGGCTGACCCTTACAAAGATGCCATCTCTACCATAGATGTAGCCCAATAGGTGGCAACCCCCACTAGACTCAATTACAGTTCTGGGTCCAATTCTCTGTTAGACTAGTTACTCACTAACCACCTAGAGAGAATCACTGGTACTACCATCCTTCCTGACTCGATCAGTGACCATTCTCCTGTTATAAGTCACTGGAAAAATAGGGCCCCAAAGGCACCTGCCAATATGACAGTTCATTGAGTCCTAAAGAAAGGGCAGCTTAAGCATCTCAAGGCTTATCTCAAACAATGTGACTGGTCACCTATTGACTCAGCTCAAAACGTGGACCATGCACTGGACTACTTCATTTCTGCATTCAATATGGCCTAAAATATATTTGCCCCAATCAGAAAATGGAAGCTCAAAGGAGCAAATAACCCTAGGATTACCCTCTCCTTACTCAGTAACATGACCACTAGGGACAATCTATGGCATTGTGCACAAGCTGCCAGCAAACAGGCTGACATCCAGTTTTACAAAGCTGCTAATAATGCCTGTAGTCGTGAGGTCCATCTTTCCAAAATCTGCTATTTCAAGAATGTGTTCTCAAACTCCTAGGGTGATGGTAGGAAATTTGGGGACAATCTAAAAGATCATGTCATTGAGGCACATGTAAGAAAGCGTAAGAAAACCAGAAGTAGTTTCAAAATTTGCAATGAGAGTTTTATTATTAGTAATAACAGCAAAATAAAAATATAAATTTGTTCAGTATAACTATTTACAAAGGCAATACAAACAGAAAAAACAAAGTCCTTCTTCTGAGTGTTACTTCTCAATTTCAAGTTTCAGTCTCTGTCTCTCTCTCTCTCTCTCTCTCTTGCACAAGCATTACTGCTCTTTTTATAAGTTTGTGCCTGGGAAATTTGTAAAGAAAATAGCATACTTCTCACACAGTGTTCTTGTAAGTTTCATCAAGTGCAGCAAAACAGTACATTGTGACCCAGAACTGATCTCTTGTTGACGGCTCTGGAAATATTTTTCAAACCAGCATCTCGGGTTAACCCATTAAATTCCATTTTTTGCAATCTTTTCAACATTATAACTATATACAGTTTTAAACTAAGGGATCCCAGTTATCAGTTACATTTCACATATTCACATATATTATACCTGCAGATATGCAAGGGGGAAGAAAAAACAGAAACAGCAAGTGAAGGCAAAGAGATAGCAAGAGGTGAAGAATTGAGAAACAATTGGAGTGATCAATTCCTATGTCTCACAAGAAAATTTGGTTGTGGAACCAGGCAGAGAAAACAGAAAAGAACAGAATATACCTTTGGGTTTAAACCCTTTCTGCATAACAAATGGAACAGAGAATTTTTCAACCCTGTCACTAACCTCACTGACAAAACCAACAAATCCTCACCCTCAATGACTGAAGTTAATGACAAAACCATCCAGGACCCCAAGTGTATAGCAGATACTTTTAACAATGCCTTTGCTGACTTCAGCAGCATACTCACCCCTAGATTCTTTGATGTGCCTGCCTAGAAAGTTGAGACCAGTGGTTCATGCCTCCCAGGATGCCCCCCTCTCTATCTCAGGAGAGTCACCTTGAATGAAGTCAAAAAGGATCTGCAACAGGTGCTTGGCATATCAAGATATAAGACAAAGAACCTTAGTGTGCAAGAACTGAGGCAATGGTTACCCCAAGGGGCACTGGCTGGGAAGCCAAGTTTCAAAGAAATACAAAATCACACATACCCCCATAATGCAAGGCATCATGGGCTGTATAGGCAAATATATATCAATATTGCACTAAATAAGTCCAGCAGGCTAGTTACTGGAGCCCATAGTTGAACCAGCATAATATTCTGTGGTGATTTGCATATATAGCCCATGATGCTTTGCATTATAGTGAAATCAAGATACAACAGTAACTGTCTTGATTTCAAACTTCTAAACCTTACTCTGGATGCAGTTTTGTCACCACTCTCTAAAATGTTGAATCTATCAGTCTGCCTCAGGCAACTCCCCCAGCGGTGGAAAGTCACTGTGGTTGCACCTGTCCACAAAAGTGGTGATCAAGCACAACACTCAAACTATCAACTGATATCAACCCCCCCTTCTAGAAGGCCTTAGAGTGCTTTGTCTCAGATCAGCTTACCGAGTACTTTGATAAACACCAAATCTGATGTCCACAGCAGCATGGGTTTCATAAAGCACATGGTACCACCACTACATTGCTAGTGTATACTGACATTATACACAATGCACTTGACTGTGGTCAACCTGTGGGGGCAATATATATCGATCTCACTAAAACCTTTGAGGCACTGAAAAGGAGCGGGGAAATCCCAGCCTCCCCCACAAAACATGGTAATTAGTGAGGTAAACACCAAGGTAGAGAAGTTATTAGGGTGCAGGACAGAGGTAAATGTAAAAAAAGGCAAAGGCAGTTAGGACAGGAATGGGACTAAAAGAGGTAAGGCTATCAAAAAGTGGAGGGTGATGAGTACCAACGCCCGTAGTCTGTGTAACAAGCCCCTGAACTAGTGGCCTTGATGGAAGAGGGTTGCCTGGATATTGTGCAGTCACAGAAACATGGTACACTAAAGAACCATGACTGGGATGTCAACATACCAGGATACACAATCACAGGAGGGACAGGGAGGGTAAAGAGGAGGAGGAGTAGCTCTCTGTAAAGGAAGTGATCAAAGCAACAGAACTAAAGAGGTAAACAGGGAGCAGATGAGGCACTCTGGGTCCACCCTGGAGACAGGAAATATCATCCAATGCCGTCGCAGGGGTTGTATACAGACCCCATCTCAGGGGAGGGAATGGGCAAGGGAAATGATAGAAGGCATCCTTAGAATGGCAGAAAAGGGGAGATATTGTTGATGGGGTACCTGAATATGCCAGATGCTAACTGGAGCACCTTTGCTGCAGTAACATCCAAGAGCAGGGTTATTCTTGATGCCCAGAGGCATGCCTCAGACCGCTAGTATTGGAACCCACTCGGAGGGAGCAATCTTAGACTTGGTACTCTCAAATGGGGACAGAGAAAGAATCTCAGATTTAGGAGGTGGGTAGCCATCTGGGAACAAGCGACCACCAAACAGTGGTTCTAATAAACACAGCCATACAATCAAGCCATACAAAAGCAAGAGTATTGGAGTTTAGGAAGACTGACTTTGGGAAAATGAGAGAGTGCCTTAGAAAAGCACTCAGCAAACAGGCAAGAAGGAGGGTGGAGGAAAAATGGGAGTAATCAAACAGCCATCACAGAGGCAACAAGCCTTTGTGTAAAGCAAATCAATAAAACACAACGAAGGAAAAAATGCATGGTTCTCAAAAAGAGGTGACAGGGAAGGTTAAGGAGAAAAGGATAGCATTCAGGAAATATAAAGGAAACACAGAAGGAGCAGGACAGATAACTTTATCAGTTAAAGCAAAAAGAGCTGGGAAGGCAGTCAGAATAGCAAAGGCCCAAACCGAGGAAAGGATAGCCAATTCTGTTAAGAAGGGGGATAAGACCTTTTATAGGTACATTAGGAGTGAAGAAAGACCAAAGGGTGATACTGAGGCTTAATAAAAGGCTAGGGAATGTGGGTAGGGGACAGTGAAAAAGCAGGATACTGAATGAATATTTCTGCTCAGTATTCCTAAAAGGAAGAGGAGGGGGGAGGTACCTAAACCAAACAAGAGAAACACTCTGAAGACGGGGTCGATACCAGTCCATTTACAGAAGAAAGCGTTCTGAAAGAACTAACAAAATTGAAGGTGGACAAAGCAATGGGGCCTGATGGGATTCACCCAAAATTCTAAAAGAACTAAGGGTAGAACTAGTGACACTGCTGACTACTGTCTTTAACAAATCATGGGAAGATGGGGTGGTACTGAGGACGGAGGAGGGCAGATGTGATTCCTCTTCACAAAAGTGGGAGCAGAACAGAGGCAGGAAACTACAGACCAGTTAGTTTGACCTCAGTGGTAGGGAAAATGATGGAATCACTTCTGAAGGAAAGAATTGTTGAGCACCTAGAGGCCAGTGGGGCACAGGACCCAAGGCAGCATGGATTCATGATGGGAAGGTCGAGTCAGATGAATCTAATAGATTTCTTTGACTGGGTGACCAAAGAAGTAGACCAGGGAGGGGCTGTGGACATGGCCTACCTAGATTTCAGCAAGGCATTTGATACAGTCCCACACAAAAGATTAATACACAAGTTAACCAGCCTTGGGTGGCTCCCAAGGTGGTAGCCTGGATAAAAATTGGCTAGACAACAGGACGCAAAGGGTAGTAGTAAATGAAGCACGAGGAAGAAAGGAGGGTTAATTAGCGGGCACCAGGTTTTAGTACTGGGACCAGTCCCTTTTAATGTCTTTATAAGTGACATTGCAGAGGAACTGGAAGAAAAGTATGTCTCTTTGCAGATGACACAAAGATCTGCAACAGGGTTGATACACAAGATGGAGTGGAAAGGATGAGAAGGGACTTGGCAAGGTTGGAGGAATGGTCAAATGTATGGCAGCTCAGATTCAATGCAAAGAAGTGCAAGGTAATGCACATGGGAAACAAAAACCCAGGGGAAGAGTACACAATGGGGTGAGATACTGACAACAGTAAAAAATGGAAAGGGACCTGGGAGTAATTATATCAGATGACCTAAAGGTGGGCAAGCAATGGTGAGACAGTAAGGAAGGCTTGGGGGTACTGATGCATAGAAGAGGCATCAATAGTAGAAAACAGGAAGTTGTTATCCCTCGGTACAGACAGTTGGTGAGACCCCATCTGGAGTACTGTGTGCAGTTCTGGAGACCCCATCTCTGCAAAGACATAGACAGAGTGGAGGCGGTCCAGAGAAGGGCAACTAAAATGGTGCAGGGTCTGTACCAGAAGACATAAGAAGAAAGACTAAAGGAGCATAATATGTATACCCTTGAGGAATGAAGGGAGAGAGGGGATATGATAGAAACTTGATGCACAAGGTGGGGTGGAAAGGATGAAAAGGGACTTGGCAAGGTTAGAGGAATGGTCAAAATGTATGACAGCTTTAGATTCAACGCTAAGAAGTGCAAGGTAATGCACCTGGGAAACAAAACCCAGGGAAGAGTACATAATAGAGGGGTGAGATACTAACAACAACAAAATGGAAAGGGACCTGGGGGTAGTCATATCAGATGACCTAAAGGTGGGCAAGCAATGTGAGGGGCAGCAAGGAGGGCTGGGGGATATTGGGATGCATGGGAGAGGCATCACCAGTAGAAACAGGAAGATTATTATCCCTCTGTACAGACAGCTGGTCAGACTCCATCTAGAGCACGTGTGCAGTTCTGAGATCCAGTCTTCGCAAAGAAGAGACAGGATGGAAGCTGTCCAGAGGAGGGCACTAAAATGGTGCAGGGTCTGCACCAGAAGACAATTGAAGAGAGACTAAAGGAGCTTAATATGTATAGCCTCAAGGAAAGAGGAGAAGGGGGACATGATAGAGACTTTCAAGTACCTCAAGGAATCAACAAAGTCCAAGAGGTAGCATCTTTCAAAAAGAGAGTGGCAAGAACAAGGGGGCACAATTTGAAGATGGGGGGCTCGAGAGGTACTTAAGGGTATTTTTTCACAGAGAGGGTTGTGGATGGCTGAAACGGCTCGAGGAGGTCGTGGGAGTCAAAACAGTGGTGGAATTCAAGCATGCATGGGACAGTCATAAGGCAATTCTAGGGATAGAGTGGGAAGAAGTAGGCTGCTGGTTAACTAGGATCTGCAGCTTATCCAGTAGGCAGGAAAATGGGCAGACTGGGTGGGCCAAGCGGTCCTTATCTGCCGTCAAATTCTATGTTTCTATGTTTCTAACTTTCAAGTACCTCAAGGGAATCAACAAAGTCCAAGAGGCTAGCATCTTTCAGAAAAAGAGATGTGCAAGAACAAGGGGGCACAATTTGAAGATAGAGGGGCGGCTCAGAGGTAATGTGAGGAAATGTTTTTCATGGAGAGAGGGTTGTGGATGCATGGAACAGCCTCCCTGAGGGAGTTCGTGGAGTCCAGAAACAGTGGGGAATTCAGAATGCATGGAACAGACATAAGGCAGTCCTAGTGGGGGTAAGAGGAAGTAGCTGTTGGTTAACTAGGATCTGCAGCTTATCTGTTAGGTAGGAAATGGACAGACTAGGTGGGTCAGTGGTCCTTATCGCTGTCAAATTCTATGTTTCTGTGTTTGATGGTAAACCATGCTTTTACTGCTTGACTCTCTCCTCCCTTAAGTCTCTCTATTGCTGTCAGCATATGGTTCAAAAGCTACCTTGATAGCAGATCCCAACAAGTCAAAATAAGTGGCAGCTCTCTCTGACATATGTCTAGTGTTCCCCGGAGTCCTACAAGGCACAGTCCTGGCCCCTTACATTTTAGCCTTTTCTAAACCTCTCCCCAGACCATCTCCAACAACATAATACTCTATGAGTATGATGCTGTTATCTTCACTAGTCAGCCTGACTCCCTCCATCTAGAAAGGCAACTTTCAGAACAACTTCACAGTTGCTGAGGCCTGGTTTACTAAACACAAGCTCCTAATGGATTACAAAATGACGAACACCATGTTGTTCTCTAGCCCACACAATAGACACAAATCTCACGAGTTAACTATCCTAAATAGTCATTGCTCACCTTTAAACAGGTACAAGACTTTAAAAATCTAAGAATAACTCTAGACAGCTCCCTGTCTTTCGCTACCCGCATGGACCATATCATTAAGGTAGTAAACACTAGGATTGGACTCTTATACAGGCATAGACACTGTGTTAGGAGGTCTAAACCTCACTCTCAGGTTCTTGGCAACAATGGGCATGCAAGGAATCACAGGCACATTGCATAAGAGTAATAAACTTGTTTATTACTACCAAAAGGAAAATCACAGTTGCCCTAAGCAGTTCTTACCAATAGGAACTGGGATCCAATGCAAAGCCTTCCCTATACCTCAAGGAATCTCCGTGTCTCATGGGGTCTCCGAGGTAGAAGACTTAATGTCTTACATTATATTCCTATGATAATTAGCATGGTTACTGTAAGATAGAAACATTTCTAGTTACAGAGATGTATCCTTTGGCTAAATGAAGTGGCCCTCAGTCCAAGATAACATTATTCAATGTTGTGAGTAGTCATCACTTTGTAGAAACAAGAGGTACACTGAAGACATTGAACAGAACTGGCCCCAGGACCCATCCCTGCAGCACCCCACTGGTCGCCCCTCTCCCTAGACTGCATACCATTTACCACCACTCTCTGCCTCCTGTCTGTTAGCCAGTTTCTAACCCAGTTTACCACCCCTTTCCCCCATGTCCAGCCTACCCAGCTAGTTTATCAGCCTCCTATATGGGATGGTGTCAAAGGCTTTGCTGAAATCAAGGTAAGCGTTGTCTGCCCCCACTGATTCACTTCCTTTGTCACGATCAAATAAATCAACCAGATTTATCTGACATGATGTCCCCACTGTGAATCCATGTTGTCTATGGTCCTGGGTTCTGGCGGTTCTAGATGCCCCTACTATCCTTTCTTTAAGCAATGTCTCCATGATCTTCCCCACTACTGAGGTGAGGCTTAATGGCCTGATTGTTCCCTGCCTCCTCCTGCTGCCGGACTTGTGTAGAGGAACCACATGCTGCCTCCTCCAATTCACTTATATGTTGAATGACTCAGTGAACATAGCTGCCAGAGGTACTGCTATATCTCCCTTGCAGTTCTGTTAATATCCTTAGGCGTATGCCATCTGGTTCCATCGCTTTGTCTGCCTTCAATTTAGTGAGCTCTTGCAGGACCTCTTTTGTCCACCTCTTCACCCCTTGGCAACTGCTGTACTGCTGTGGCCCTTGCCCTCCCACTCTTCTGTGAATACTGAACGGAAAGACACAGTGGATGTCTTGGGAGGAAGGCATGAAACTGTCATTCAAATACCTAAACAGCACATACAATAAGCAACATTCGCATTGACAAATGCTTGTTTCGACTTCTACCTTTGTTGAATTTTATGTACTAGCAAGTCATGCAATTAGTGGAAAAACTCTACAGCACATTAATTTACTTAGTGAATACAGTAGAAAGTTGTACTTTTTGAGTGCAATTAGTAGAAAACTTTTGCAGTACATTGATTTATGTTTACTCGGTATTGACTCTACATGTAACAAATTACATACTAACATACTAAAATGCCAGCAGAATAGGCCTAATGGTCTTTCATGTCTGCTTGTTTGGTCAGCCCCACCCTGGGACCCGGACCTGCTGCCTCCCTCTCCTTCTCTGGCTTCTCCTTCCCAGTCCCAGATATTCTTGCTGCACTGGTTTTGCTTCCAGAACCCTTCCCCTGTACCTGTCCCATGCCTCCTGAACCTCCTCCACCATTTCTGCCTCCACCAGCCCCTAGGCAGCGGCATTCCATGGCTTCACCCGCCCTTCAGTGAAGTAGCACCTCCTCCTCCTTTCTCCCCTGATTCTCCCTCCTCCAGCTTCCACCCATGCCCTCTAGTTGCCCCTTCCTTCCTTTCAGAGCACCCTGACTACTCCGCCCTATTTACCCCTTTCATGTACCTGAAGACCTCTATCATGTCCCCGGTCCTTCTCTCTTCCAATGTGTACATATTTTAGCTCTTTGAGCCCTCCCATAGGTCCTATGATCCTATCCCCAAGCCCCAATAATTCTTGTTGCCTCCTCTGGACCCTCTCCAGGAGTTCAATGTCCCTCTAAATGTGGCCTGCAAAACTGCATGCAGTACTGGGAGGTGTGGCCTCATCAAGCAGTTATACAGTGGGAGTATCACTTCCCTCCTTCTAGAGGTGAGCCCCCTAGTGATGCATCCAAGCATCCTGTTGGCTTTTGCCGCTGTCCTAAAATTAGGACTGCCATATTTTTTTATTTAACACGGAGAGGCACACTAAGCTGAAGCTTGTTTCCAGGTGTGACCTGGGAGCACAAAGAAGTTAAATGACTTGCTCAGGGTCACACAGTATGCAAGTGGGGCCTGGGGGATTCAAACCCAGGTCTCCAGTTCTGCAGCTCAGAGCCTTAAACCACTGCATATACTGCCTTGTATTTGTATTTCTGACCCAAGAACTGCAGTGGAGCCCTTATGTTGTGTTAAAGTGGTTGGTTTTAAAAGGTATTTCATGATGGAGAGGTGAAGGGAAATAAGGACTAGCACTGCAGTAGTCGAAGCAATATATGTGACTGAGGTGATGTCAGTCATCCCAAGTCCATTTTCTATTTTCATTCTCAGCACCAGAAGGCATTTAATATTATCTTGCTTGCCCCACTCAAAAATTTCACAATCAGATTACAAGCAGGACTCAGAGTAGACAAAGGAGATGATTGCCACATTGGACAACACCATAACCCACAGGGGGATTAAAATCATAACTTTTAGCACTTGCCCAACCATGGCTGTAGCAGCATTTTCACTTGCCCCTATTAATTTCAACATTGGCTCTCTTTGTAGTTTGTACTTGCCTTTTGTGGTAATTTACTAGCCCAGGACAGGGCTTGATGGCACCTGCACACCACTGTTGACCCATTAACAATTTTAGGATCTTCACTTTACAACCTCAGGCTCATAGTGACTGTCACTGCCCCAGTTTCTGTAGACCCATGTGGCAGGGGGTATCCCCCAACAGTACTTCTACAATAAAACACAACTTACACCTGTGTTGCACATGACATTTTACAATACAAATGCACTTGCACTGGAACAATTAACAAAGGCACATAAATCTACAGTATTTTTACTGGTTTCAGACAGTATTCAGCCTATGTAAAATACAAGCTTTAACAAACACTGAGGAATTAGGAAGAAAACCGGAATAAAATCAATAAGACTGAGCAGAGGGTAGTGATGTATAGTATGACATGAGCAGCTGTCTTACTTTCTATCCCAAGGCATTGACAGCAACACAGAAATACATTTGCAGAAAGGAGGAAAGCAAGGTCTAACTTAGCAGTGTCAGTGGCTCAGCAGGTAGCACACTTGCCTCTAAGTCTAGGAGATCAGAGGGTTGTCAGAAGGCTGTGGGTTCAGTTCCCACACTTGATGCTTAGTTAATTCCCAATACTGACACTATAGTGCAGCATAAGGGGTTACTGTACTTCTAAGGTGCTGTCTTTAGGATGAGATGTTAAACCGAGGTCTCCATCTGCTGTTCTGTGGTATCAGGTGGATGTTAAAGATCCATGGCACTTATCGAAAGAGTAGGGAATTTCCTGGCCAAATTTCCCCATTTGCAAAACAAAATAGCACCAACAACAGCTTAATCTGGTTAAAAGTCAGCCAGCATTCATTTTAGGGGGTAACTGGGGAAGGCAGCTGCAGAAAGTGGGAGTGCTAGCTGCAGACTGGATAGACAGTGTGGCCTATTTCTGCTGGCAAGAAGGTAAGTAACTTGTTATTTGCAAATGTTGAAATATTTTAATTTTAGCAGTCCTTATATGACTCCTCCCAGTCCCTCGCTTCTCCCAGGCTTTTAGCTTTGGCAGCTAAAATTGAGATGAAGCAAGCTGCTAGTGTGTCATATAAGCATCAGCAATTTTCAATTTTCAACATACTATATACTTAATGGGTTAAGCAAAGGTTATAACGAGAAGTAGAAGAGGGCAGGGAGGTGAGGTTGAGGGTTACCACCTGGCAATCAGTGAATGGCTAGCTGCCCAGTGCCCAGTGCCCAGCCACTACTCAAATCACATAGACTCAGAAACCAGTTAAACATTCCCAATGATATATTATACAAAGGCATCAAAAATACTGTTCTCTGATTGGCTGGCTGTCACGATTTAAAACGTGTAAATCGTAGCATCACCACACGAAAAAGTGCCAGCCAATCAATCGCTCCCCCCAACCACTCCGATGCCCACACATCAAAGCTACAGCCACCATCTTGACTCCTACGCTAAGCGGTAAATTTAAAAACTATAATAAATAGACTCATCATTCGAAATAATTGGTGATGAACAGCTAGAACATTTGTTTGCCACCATTCTGGACACAAAACCGAATGTCTCAACTCCTGACAATACAAAAAAACCTGTACCTTTTTTCTGAAGTGAATGAACCCATAATCACTCGAACCCCTTCGACAGCAATCTCCCAGCATATACCCATCAGCTAAGCACTGCTCCCCCACTTCTTCAAGAAGCACTCCATGATGTCTCTCAAAAAAAAACCTTTTCAAATAAAAACATTTTCTCAACATTTCCAACTGTATAATAGTAGATCTTCTATCCATGGCTGGTGGGAACTGGTCCCTGCTCGCCTCTGAGCTGAACAACACACCAGCCACGGTAAATCCTGGCATCACCCACACCCTCTCGGGTATACTGCTTAAATATACTGTACCACCAACAGGTTCCAAGACCTAGGAGAAAGGGAAGTAGGGAACAGATGACAGAAACAGGGGGGCACTACTGACTGATTGATAACAGAAGAAAACTAAACTGTTTGAGAAGGAGAATGAGAACACTGACAGCAACAACCCACCCTCACCTCCTGTGTGTTGGCTGGCAAGCAACTGATGGCAGGCTCTCTGCTCCGAACTTAGAGTTCATCTTGGGGGGTCCAGGTCCACTTCCACACTACTCCTCCCTCTGTAGTCCTGCAGACTGGCCTGGTCCTCGACTCTGCTGGAGTCCCTTCCATTCCTTCCTTCCTCTGGCCCTGGAACCACCATGGCAGTGCTTCACTCCGGCAGTGCTATGGTGCTCTCACCCTGTCCCAACTGCCTCGGTGCCTGACTCACACTTTTTTTGCAGGCTGCTCAGGCCTGCTGCTGCCTGCCACACACGGTTCACGTTTTACTCCTGCCACCCCCAGTGGCCCAGCACTACTATTTTTTTTTTTTTTACTAGCCTAGGGCCTCACTCACACTTACTACTAGGCCTGGTCATGGACGGTGATGACCTCTCCGGTCTACTTCCTCAACATCAACTTGACTTGACTGGAGCACTTTTTCCTCCTCCCTCCCAACTTCAATCTGGATACTCCAGTGTGCTGTAGTACTGTCTACTGCTTGGTCCCGGCATGCCACAGACATGCAGACCTTCACCAAGGTCTTTCTCCTGACCCAACTCCAACTCAGCTTGCCCAGTCAATGAAGCTCCAGCCCACCACTCACCCAGCAGCCTCTCTTTCTTTCCTCCTCCTCGGCTCTCTCGGGTAACTTGCTTCCTTCAAGGCTCTTTTCCTCCCCTGACTGATTTATCTCTAATTCTCTCCCCTGACAGATAGTCCATGTTTTTTCTCCAAGTAGAGTACGTCAGCTGCTCAGCGCCACTTCACTGCACACACTACTTTCCCTCAATGCCGCAAAAATTCTGTTCTCCTTCTGCCTACACGAATGAGACTGCGCTGGATTCATCATGCACTGAAAGCGCACATTCCTCCTGGCTCCTCCTCCCTCTCTTACTCATTGGATGGGTTTCACACGGAGTAGCCAGGGACACATTTGATTGGTGGCTGAGTTTCTCCGATAGACTTAAAGTGGAAGTTGCAAATATAAATAATTTTATAAAAAAAAGTGGAGTTAAATATCAGAAGTGGCATTAGGGGCAAGATATGACTAAGGCCAGCAGTCACTGATTCGTCGACTTTTAATAATTGCAACTGCACAGAATTGTGACTGCGATTCAAGGTAATTGTAATCTAATTGTAATCTGACATGAATTGCGGTCCATGATTCCGATGGCCGACAGTGGCTCTGGGGTCTAAATCACTGATAGTTGTGTGAGTTATCGCTCTCTTCAGTATTTACTACCAGTGTTAGGCTTTTTCTTGCTACTACTGCTGCTGCCGCTGTTGTTGCGTATGTAAGCTGTGGCATAGTAGGTTCATTGTACTGACCGAGTAAAATACAACACAGTAGGCTGTCTTCATACCTTAAACCAGCGTGTGTGTGTGTGTGTGTTGGGGAAGGGGCTTTGTGAATGACATAGCATTTCTCACAACAAGCCATCAGATGGATGCAGGATTACCTTTAGGAACTTAAATAATAAGAGAAAAGAGCCAAACACAAGTATCATTTAAACAAAGATTATTTTTAATTTTTTATCAACAGGACATACCTCTCAGCTTCTCAACATTAACAAGCATTTGTCAATGCCGAATGTTTGCTTGCTGGCATTGGCAGTGGTAGTGTAGAAGTTACAGAGCTGCGTAATAGGAATGGCAGTGAAGTATTGAACTGAAGCCAACCCCACCACTACCCTGCAGAGAGTGACAGGCATTGGGGTGTGCGTTTGGGTCGTCACGCATAACGGCCACGCCATTTCACCACATCCCACTCTGCAGAGACTGACAAGTGTCACATGTTCCTTGGGGTCTTTGGTTTATGCGACTTCCATTTCATTAGGAAATATGGTGAGATGGGTGTGATATAGAGAATGGGGTGAAGTTTGGGGCCGAAGAGTCCAAGGCATACCTCGATGCCTCTCAGTGACTGCAGGGGTGGAATGGTATGAGCATCACAGGCAAGAATCCCAAGTCACCCCTGATTCCTGTCATTCTCTAGAGGGTTGGGCGAGTTGGTTGAAAAAAGCCTAATACCTCAGGCATTTGTTGGTATTTTCACCCAAATTTTCAACATGTTTGTTTTGTGACCCCACCTCATGAACAGGGGAATATCAGTTTGGTAGCCGAAAGCTGCTTATGCACAGTGACTAAGACGTGCACCACAGTGCAAAAATATTCTAACAGGATGTAAAAATGACAGCTGCACTTTTCATGGGAGGTGTAAAATGGCTATGTTGCAAATGTGTAGTAAAATATTTAAAAATGGTGAAGTCACGAGCACATAGAAACTTGCAACACACACCGTAATATAATTTAGGTTGGGGATTTTTATAGCAGATTGTCAAATCAGGCATTTTGGTGCCTCCGATCATGAACAGTGTCACTGTGATTTTCTTCATCTATGCCGAACAATGATTTCCCACAGCCACTATGCATCTCTGCACTGAAAGTGTAAACACACTTCGCCATGTTGTGAAAATGGCAGCTGTACTGTTCATATAGGAAGTGGAAAATGCCACTAGTGAAAATCTGGACTGAAAATATTACAAAGTCATGAAGTAACGAGATGCGTGAAACTGTACAATGCTCACTCATAACACAGTCATTTTATGGACTTTTGTCACCAAATTTTCAACATAGCCGTTTTAAGACCTCTGCTCATGAACAGTGTAACTGTGATTTTCTTAATCTGTCCTAAACATTGCTTTCTCACACCAACAGCACCCATTGTGTGCTACATGATGCTATAATACATTTTGGTTGACATATGAAAAATTGCAGCTGTACTGTTCATAAGGAAGTTTAATAAATGGACATGTTGAAAATCTAGAGGAAAATATTACATTTGCAAACTTATGAGCATGCATAGGAACTGTGCAACGATGCTCGTGAAAAGTCTTTTTAGGAATTTTTCACCAAATTTTCAACATAGCCATTTTAAGACCTCTGCTCATGAACAGTGTCACTGTGGTTTTGTTAATGTGTCCCATACATTGAGTTTGCACACCGACTAAGCCATTGTATGCGCTACATGAACGGAAACACGTTTTGGGTGAGATGTGAAAATGACAGCTGTACTACTCATAAGAAGGTGTGGAAAAATGGTAATGTTGAAAATCTGGAGTGGAAATATTGAGAAAATTCAGAACCCATGAGCTGCAAGGTGAGGAACTGGCGCATCCACGCCGTAAAACAGTCATTTTATATATTCTTTCCCCCAAATTTTCAACATAGCCATTTCAAGACCTCTGCTCATGAACAGTGTCACTGTGATTTTCTTAATTTGTCCCGTATGTTGATTTTGCACACTGCCTGCGCCATTCTGCGCTACATGGGCGGAAACACGTTTTGGGTGAGATGTGAAAAATGACAGCTATACTACTCATAAGAAGGTGTGGTGAAATGGCAATATTGAAAATCTGGAGTGAAAATATTGAAATTTCGCAAACTTACGAGCCTGCGTAGGAACTGTGCAACGCGCGCTCATTAAACAGTCATTTTTGGATTTTGGCACAAATTTTCAACATAGGTTTAGGCCCCTTCTCATGAATGAGATGTCACTGTCGTGATGGTATTCGGGCCCAAAGGGTGCTTTCACAATCACTGCGCGAAATCACCCTTTGGGCCTGAATTAACTCATGACAGTGATATCGATTCATGAAGGGTCCCAAAACCCCATGTTGAAAATTTGTGCAAAAATTCCCAAAATGGCTGAGATATGCACAAAGTTGAAACCTCCATCTAGCCCATTATACAGCTTACCGCATTTCTCAGTTCGTGGTCAGCTTTGAAGAGTGTAGACGTGTTCCCGGTCCACGAGATCGCTGCGCCAGACTCCAGGGGTAAGTATGGGGTGAGAGGTGTTGGGAGGCTAGATGCGCAGTGGGTGGGTGCGGGTTGTGGGGGTTGGGAGATGCACCGCTGGACCGTTTTGACTTACAGGTACAAAAATAAAAAGGCGTCAGCGGGACCATTTGCCACGCTGGGTGGGCTCCCAGCATGGCACAAGGAGTTGGCATTCAGCCGACGGGGATTGGGCACCCTGGCCGGCAATGACTGGATTGCCATGCTGGGGTGGGCTCCCAGCGTGGCACCAACTACTGGGGAGAGGACGGTGCAGCTCAGCGGCGAGGATTGGGCACCCCGTCAGCTATACACTGCGTGCGGGGTGCACACGCCTGCGGCTGGGGAGGGAGCTGCGGCGTGAGCAGCTTCTGCTCGCTGCTCACTCAGCGTAACTCCCCACTCAACTGCAGTGCCACTGCATTTTGGAGCGTGTCATAGACAGCTCCAAATGCATTGGCTTCAGGTGTCGCGCCTGCCAGCACACTGCCTGAATTGGAGGAGGAGGTGACACACCTCCGAAATCTCCGATGATGGCACTTATGTTCTTGCACATGCGCGCAAGCAAACATAAAAATCATAGCACTGGCCTTCAAAAATCATAGCAAAGGGACAGAATGTATAGCACTTTCTTATTTGTAAACAGTTCTATGTCTACAGAGAGCAGGCCCCATATAGTTAGTGATAAGGAATGTTTCTATGAACTTAGACCAACTATTTAATAGTTTGTGTTCCAGAAATAACTCTAACATTATGAGGAACATCAGTAAACCTATGAGGAGCACAGGTAAATTTGAGTGTGAAAATCAGCGCTATGTGAAATTCACAGCAGTTGAGAGGTATGCAACAGGGTCCTGGAAACGTCCTCAGACAAGGAAAAACATCTTGAACTAGAGCTACTCTGACTAAAAACTTCTCAGCTCTACTTGTTTACAGACAGTAACATGAATGTGCACAGCCCACACTGCAAAGCAGCCTGAGAAAACAGGTGCATCTTGTTTTTTTTTAATTAGGAAAACCCCATAATGCTCTCTGAAACAAGAAGGCGATCCTGGCAAGGGTCTCTGCAGAACATGAGATCAGTCAAATGGATAAAATCCTGAAAAAAATGATTAGAGTGTCGCAGTCTTCAGTAAATAAATTAAAAACTCTTGTTTCACAGTAATAATAACAGAAACCAAAGATATGGTTTATTGAACTGCTGCAATTTTAAAAGCAGCTGTTTTGGGGTTTAGCAGTACAAGCATGCGATCAGTTTTATGAAGGGAGATTGGAGAACAGCCGAAGTAAGGCACTGCCCATGTGTGAGCTTACTGAGATACTTGTCTTGAGAGCGCAAGAGTAACATAAAAATCTGTGTCTCATTTTAATCAATGGAACCCCGATCATCTGTACTTCCAGTTATCTGAACTGATCTTATGTCTCCCAATCAGTTAAGATAATCAGTTGCACTGTACTTGAACCACTGTACAGGCAGAGCACAGAGTTACATACATCAGTGTACGTTTACTGCACTGGTCACAAAAATGAAAACAAAAAATAAAATGGCCATCACACGATGGCACTTTGTAGATGAAGCATTTGATGCCACGTCTGCTCTCTCTAATTGATTGGTCTCGGCCACCTTATGGTGACACTTTGCAGCCAGATAAGCCACTTTTGGTCTCTCCTATCAATTCTACTTAGGGGTCATGGAATCTACAAAAGGGTCTTAATGTGTGAAGGATTTGCTGACAGTCTGCGCTGGCCCCTGTTACACACCTAGCATCTTTAAGCACTGGGATCGATTGTTGTGTGGGGTCCATAAGAACACACATTCTTAAGGGGAAATCCTGAAACAGTCACTTGGCCCATTTCAGGTAAAAGTCAGAATGTCATCATTACATTCTTTTTCTTCAGGCTTGACATATAGTCTTACAATTATTTTCATTTTTTGTGCTTGAATTAGTGCTCCCAATACTGTGGGCAGACAAGAGTAATTTACTCCCCATTTTCGGTGTCAGTACGTCAGTAGGTGACACACTTGCCTATGGGGTCAGAAGTCATGGTTTCTAGTCCCAATACCAGGAGCTTGGGCTAATACTCAGTACTAACACTGTAATGCAGCACTGGGAGACTGCTCTGCTGGAGGTGCTGTTCCTTGGATGAGACGCTAAACTGTGGTCCCTTCTGCTCATCTCTGGTGGCTGCCCAAGGGGAAGTTAAAGATCCCATAGTACTTATAAAAGTGGGGATTTTTTTTTTCCTGGTGTCATGGTGAACATTGTCCAGGGCCATATAACTCTCCCCTCCCCCCCGAACTGTTTGGTTCAATGTTCCTTTCCCCCAGTCAAAAATTATAATAAATTAAAAAACATTTTTTTTGTTGAGTAAAACCTCTTCAGTCTACCCAACTGTAAAACGGGTAAAAGCAGGACCCCAAAAACAAGATATTACATCTCAGCTGGGCTATGCTGGCTAAATCTTCCACACTGAATTCAGGCACTCACCACCAAAATATCATGCATTGCTGCGGTCCCCTCATAAGCCTTTTTTTCTGTCCAAGAAGAGACTCCTTAGGTCATCAGGGCAAGAAGGAGAAGGATCAAACATCCCGGATGACTCTCCCCTGGGTCGTTGGGCTGGCCAGAGGGAGAAGGATTGAATGTCCCAGAGAACACTTTCCTGGGTCATCATTTGGGGCCAGCCATTGGGAGAAGGATCTAGCGCCCCAGAAGACCCTCTCCTGCTATTGGCCAGAGGGAGAAGGATTGTGTGGGCATGGCAGGCCACTCCAAACAGAAAACATTATGCTTTAAAACATCCCTAGTTTGGGCTTTTGCTGCAGGGAGGTTGTGGACAGTAGGTACTAGTTAGGGGGCAATGTTGGGGATGTGCTAGTGACTGATGCAGGGCTGCTACCATGGGGAGCTGGCTGTTGGGGTATCTGTACTGCAGGGTGGGTAGGGATTTACTGTTGCTCATGCTGCAGGAGAGCTTTGAAGTGGGCTGAGTGCCCCAAATAAGTATATTTCCAAACACTGTTCAATTGGGCACCTATTCTAGCAAGTGGGCCCTGTTGGGGTTCACAAACATCCTACTGTGCCCTGCATCGATGGATAGTGAGGTGCGAGGGGTCTCAACTGCAGGGAGAGTGGCTTGCAGAAGGTTGGCTTTTTCTCCAGATTTTCAACATTGCCATTTCTTCACACCTCCTCATGAAGAGCACAGCTGTCATTTTTACATCCTGCCCAAAATGTGTTTCTGCACCTCTGGCATTGAATAGCACACTTGTTGTGTGAAATCACCTTTGGGATTGAGCAATGAAATGATACTTCACTGTTCATGAGGTGGGTTCCAAAAGCCCATGTTGAAAATTTGGAGCAAAAATATCTACAAAAGCATGGGCATTAAGATTTCAACCACAACCCCCACCCTGTACAGACTGACAGGTGTCAGGGGTGTGACTTGGGGTCGTGGCCATAATGCTCACGCCATTACACCCCCACCCTGCAGCCACTGACAGGCATCAAGGTGTTTCTTGGGGTCTTTGGCTCCAACATTCACCCCATTCTCCTATACTGCACCCATCTCAGCTTATTTTCTTATGGAATGGGGTGAGCATAAGGGCCGAAGACCTTAAGGCACATTGCGACACATGTCAGTGTCTGAAGTGTGGGGTGAGGTGGAATGGCATGAGTGTTATGCCCAATGACCCAAAGGCACACCCCAATGCCTGTCAGTCTTGGCAGGGTAGGGATGGGGTTGGCGTTGCTTCAATACTTCACTGCAGTTCCTATTCTGCATCTCTTTAACTCCTGCACTACCAATGCCAGTACCAGCAAGCAAACATTCGGCATTGACAAATGCCTGTTTTTTCTCTTCTTTTGGCTACTTTGCAGACCGCTCTGCTTAAAAATAGCTTTTATCTTTTATGGGCTCCAACATTCTTTGAATGGTTAACCTCTTACCTGCTACAAGAACAAAAATGCTTTTTAGTAATTTATTTCTTTGCTATCAAATAGTGTTCTGGGAATATCACTGAAAAAGCTTAGATTTGCCAACAGCAGGGTTCAAAATTAAGTTTTACAGCAAATGCCCAGCAGGGCTACCAATGGAGAAAATCTAGTGGCCTAACTTCTGTACTTACTGAAATGTTTCCTCCTCCAGCACTAGGATACAGGGCTAATTATTGAAACATTTTACTGGCCCAATACAATCTTGGACTGCACTTGGTCAGTGAACTACTGTTGCCAACTTCTATCGCTGCAACAGTGACAACCATATGTATAAAGATAGAGATAAGAAAGACATGAAGAAAAGTTAATTTTGTAATGGTCCTCTAGAACTCTGGCAAGATCAAGATCTACACCAGGAAGTAGTGGGAGCCAGCACAGTGGAGGGATTCAAACTTGCATGGGATAGGCACAAGGGAACCCTAGAGGTGGGTAGTAAGGGCTAAAGCCCATGACCGGGTAGGGTCAGTGACCACTGATGCAGGCAGGGAATAAGGGCAGACTGGATGGGGCCTAGTGATTCTTATCTGCCATCAAATACTAGGTTAGTATGTCACCATGTTACCTCAGATCAGTGCTTTCTATAACTTAAGTGATCACTCCTAAGATCCCCATACTTGAAATATCAGCAGATGGGGGGGGGGTGCTGAACCATAAGATGGTAGTACTATGTTGCAAAACTTATCTTCTGTGAAGCACAAGAATATCACAACTCATCAATGAACCACCAGCCTTTCCTAGCTACTCACCTAGGAATATAATGAACAACCAACTCCAGAATAAAATAAAATGGGAAAATACTCAAAGTGTCTATATACTAATCAAACAATTTTACTTTTCTATTTCACTTTATTGTTTGTAACTTTACCACTTCCACTAACAGATTGTCATTTTTGGGATGCTGAGCAAATCAAGAAACACATTATCACAGCCAAGTGCACACTGGAGATGCACTCACAAAACACACACACACACACACACACACACACCATTTTTCCCAGATGCTCAAATGCCAAGATGAAAACACGTGTGGAGGACAGGACATGCAACCTTAGCAAGCCCACCTCCCCACCAAAACACAAGCTAAAAATATGTCCTTGCACCCTCCACAAAGAAAGATGCCCCACACCATTTCAGTCAACAATATGTAATAAGTCCAAGGACACTAATAGATTCATTACATTGTATTTTATCTAACAAACACACTACAAATCAGACACAAGCTGGCTGCCTTTTATTTACACTAAAAAGCATCTAAGTCAGTAAATTTTAAACATTTTCAGCTGAAATAAGTACCTCATGGTGATGGTATTGTTACAACAGCTTCCATCATGCCACTGTCAGATAGATGATCCCATCAAATCTGCAGAATCACTCCAGCTGGTCATAATAATATTAATGAAGTTTTCAAAACTTCTGTGAACCTCTGGTCTTTTGGCTAACTGAATGAGTCTATGCTGTATGAATTTATGCTATGTGACTATCAGATGGGATGAGCTCATGCTTTGTAAAAGAGGGCTCTGTACTCTCTCATGATACACAGAAGAAGGGTCCCATTCATTCAATAATTGCTATTCTGTCTTATGTTACATAAAATGACTAGCATGTGATTTTCTTATACTGTAATGCTGGGCAGGGCATTTTTTTTACATTTCTCAATGAGTATAAATGAGTTCAGGAAGCAATTGAACAGGTTTTTTATTTTTAAATGGATACTGCAGAGTGTGTTTCATTGCTTTCCGAAGATTAGAACCCTCTTGAAGACTTTCACCAGTACCATAAGTATATATTTAATAGAAATACAGATGAAGCCGCTTAATAGGGATGGCTCTGTTGCACCTCTTTTGTCCCATTTAAGTGGTCATCCTGAATACCGGAAGTGACAAGAATTTCAAGTTCCATCACCATCTTTAGAACATCCAAACATCCCTCCATTGTGTCTTGCATCATGCAATAGTGAAAACCAATATGGTGCAGCAAAAACAATTTCTTTAATAAACAATCAATTGTACAGGTATTTAATCAGGTATTTAATCACCCAGTAGAAGGTCATAAACAGTATTGAAACCCAACCCCCTCCCAAATCAAACACAGCACTCAGCACTCAGCATACAGTCTTAAGTTCTGTTCACTGTTCAGTTTTAAAAAGTCAGTCATTTTTCTCTGACATGAATCAGAACACATTCTACTGCAACTGCTGCTTCGACAGTCTGGAGTAAGCTCCTTTCATTGACCTTACCGTGATGCTGACACCATGCCAATAGAAAGCTGAGATGTGCTACAGCCTCGCGGTTCGTCGGAACATCCAACACAAACTCTTGGCTGTCTTCTCCTGTGTCCTCTTGGTCAAGCACATCAAGGAATGGTAATGTCCTTTTAAATTTCTGATAACCTCCACGTCCATAGGTTGAATAAGAGATGTCATGTTTGGGGGCAGGAACACAATCTTGATATGGGGGTAGCGACCAACAATGTCGGGGGGATGGGCTGGGCAATTGTCCAGCAGCAAAAGAATGTTGCACTTCCTTCTCCTAAGCTGCTGCTCCCATGTTGCTAACCATTCACCAAAGATCCAGCCTGTCATCCAAGCATTTGCGGCAGAGATGTAGATGACAGGCAGAGTTTTGAAATCTTTTGGCAGACATCTTGGTTTTTTACTTTTTCCAATCAGCAGCAGGGGCCGTTTGTCAGTGCCATCCATATTGGCACAGTCCAATATAGAGACACGATGTTTGACTTTCTTACCCCCAAGCAACTCGTGATGTTTGTGAATATGTTCGTGGTTGGGGTACCTTCGATAGAAAAGTCCAGTCTCATCCCTGTTATAGACATCAGTTGGAGGGTATTCTTGGAGAAATGTGGGTAACACAGTTTTCACCCAGTTCCCGGCAGCACCATTGTCAGCATCTCCTCACTCTCCCTGTTCCTTCTTGCACACTATAGCATGTCTTTGCTTCCAACGGGATAGCCAGCCATCCGAAGCAGTAAACGTTTCATGGTTAAACTGACCTACTAACTCATTTGCCTTGTTTTTCATCAGTGGTCCTGAGATTCTGGCACCTCTGCTAACCACGTTATTGAACCATGTCAGGAGGGCTTCCTCAACTTCAGAGTCCTTTCCATCTCTCTTTCTTTTTTGTTGGGGGTTTCTGTCATTCAGCCATTATCACATCATGGTTTTGAGTAATGCACCCAGCCTGACTTTTGGATATGCCAAAGGCAGCTGCAACTTTTGAAAGTGAAGTTTCTGGACCTTGGAGTGCCTCAAGGACCTTGACTCGTTCTACCAAAGACAGCTCCTTGTGTTTTGCCTCCATGGTTAGATAGTACATCTCAGTAACATGGCAAATAACTCTCTTTTTATGGGCTGAACTGATTGAAACTCATCTCAATTGGACGAAATTGGTGTCCCGCTTAAACAGCAGCTTTACCCAATTAATATCATAGGGATTAATCAGTAGCCAGGGAAACATCCCAATTTAGCGAACATCTTGACTAACCATGTGCCATTTCAGTGTATTCATCTGTATATGCTTTTGATAACCAGTTATCTTGTAAATTATATTTTCAACTGAAATAGAAAGATATATTTAGTTTCTGAGATCAAAATACCAGAATTCTGATGCATTCTGTTTTAAACTTAAAAAAAAAAAAAGGTATGTAGAGTATGGGCAGGATTCACAACACTCGGAAAGACCTGCAGCTGCTGAAAAACCTCAGTGCAAGAGGTTGCCACTTGCGAATCCACAGGTTACCCGCAGTGGCGGGTATTCATAAAGAGTGGGCTGGATTGTGACCAGTTCCACACGAATTATGGCAGCAGTTGGGCGGTGTTGCCCTGCAGCTGCAGGGAAGCTGCTACGGACAGTGGGACCTGCCGTAACACCCTCTGCAACTGCTGTGGCTGTGAATCAGATGCTCAGCAGCTGCAGCATTTTGGGTTGCGGTGGGACTTAGTCCCAAACCACGTTGTGAATCCTGCCCTATGTTTATTTTTAATCAGACTTTAGGATTTGAAGCATTCTACTTAGACTAGGAAGCCTTGTAAAATCCGCTCTAGCGTTACACACACACATACACACACACACACACACTACACACTGTTTCTGTCTCTGCTTTTAAAGTTAGAACTCATTTTATTTTTCACATTAAAAAATAAATCACTGTTTTTTCATAAATACTTAAAATGCATTGTGTTAAAAGAACTTCCTTACACAGTGGTGATAAATGTTCTTACAGTCCTCCAAGTTTCAAAGCACATTTCAAAAATATAAATACCACCCCCCCCCCAGTAAAAAGGCACCCAGCAGTCATACCACAGATTGACAGGGGAGGTTGAGGGAGTGCCAGATAGGTAATGGTGGGGTAAGGTGAGAAGAGGGGAGAGACTCGGGTTTGAGGAAGGTGACGGTGTGCAAGTAAGGTGGCAGGTGGGGGCAAGGAGAGGAGGAGAGACTTGGATTTGAGGTAGGTGACTGGGTACAAGGTAGGTGATGGTGGGGCAAGGAGAGAGGAGTGGAGAACTCAGGTTTAAAGTAGGTGAAGGGTGCAGGGAAGGTAATGGTAGGGCAAGGAGAGAGGAGGGGAGAGACTTGGGTTCCAGGTAGGTGATGGGGTGCAAGTTGGTGATGGAGAGGCAAGGAGAGAGGAGGGAGAGACTTGGGTTTGAGGTAGGTAATGGGGAGCAAGGTAAGTGGTGGGGCATGGAGAGAGGAGGGAGAGACTGGGTTCGAGCTAGGTCTCTGCTTTTCACAAATATTTAAATGCATTGTATCACATCTTTCTTTCATAATAAAGATTAAATGTTCCCACAATTCTCTGGCCATCAAGCACATTTCACACACACAAAAAAATCCCATGAGTAAAAAAGGCACTCTGCAGTTATCCCATAAACTGACAAAGGGGAGGCTGAGGGAGTGCAAGCTAGGTGACGGGTGCAAGGTAGGTGATGGTGGGGCATGGTGAGAGGAGTGGAGAGAGAGAGAGAGAGAGAGAGACTCTAGTTCAAGCTAGGTAATGGGGTGCAAGGTAGGTGGTGGGACAAGGTCGGAGGAGGTGAGAGACTTGGGTTCAAGCTAGGACAGGATGATAGAGTTTCAGGGGATGGATTCAGGTTTGATTCAGGATGGTGTCGCACCAGTTCGAGGGATGGAGGAGGACTCGATTTCAAACTAGGATGGAGTGGGAGAGTACGAGTCAGGACAGTATTGCATTGGTTCGAGTGTATGGAGGAGGGACTTGGGTTCGAGCTAGGATGGTGTCACAGAGGTTCAATGGGATGGTGGAGGGGCTCACGTTCGAGCCAGGCCAGTGTCACATGGGTTCGAGAGGATGGAGATAGGACTCTGGTTTGAGCTAGGATGGTGTCACAGAGGTTGTAGGGGATGGAGGAAGGAAGGAGAAGGGTTCAAGCTAGGACGGTGTCATAGAGGTGTGAGGGGACTGGGAATGGCAGAGAAAGGACGTAGGGACATAGAATAGGGATTATGTGTCATTTCTGCGTTCGAGAATATGTTATTTCCTGCATTTCATTCATCACTTCCTGGGTTTGATTCAGGACATCTTGCTCAGAGGGTGGACTTTCGGTGACAGAAAGGGGCGGGGCATTGCTATAGTAACCACCTGTCAAATGACATAGCACACTCTGAGTGGCTGAAATGTAACATTTGATGAGTTATATGAACTTTATACTGCTACCACCTCATGAACATGATAGATATCATTAATCAAATTCTGCCCAAAATGTGTTTTCGTACTAGTGGCCCAAGATTTTGTTTCAGCCACTGTTTTATAAATGACACCTGCCATGCTCAGAAGTAGTGGTCATAAAAAGACTAAGTTAAAATTTGGTTTTAAAATGCGAAAAGACAACTAAGTTGTGAAGAAATGTTGAATTGTTCCAACGTTTGCTCATAACTTTATTTTTACACATATTGGCCCCTAATGTTCTACATATTCCTTGTGTTACCCACCTCCTGAACGTGACAGGTGTCATTTTTAAATCCCTCAAAACTTGTGTTCACAGTCACACTGTGAAATCTCCTTTGGATGGGATTCAAAAAATTATGTCTGTCTTGATCATAACATCATGTCAGTGTCATAAACTGCTGGGAATTTGGGGTCAAAATGTAGGAGCTCACAGACAATTAGATATTGCCTCTCAGAAGAACTATCCTGGATAAATACAATCTAAAAATGAGTAAAAGCAGGGAACCGTTGAAAATGAGATATTGCATCACATTCGGTCTATCCTGGTTAAATCAAGATATTTAGTAAAAATGTGTACAAGCAACACCCAGTGCAACAGCAACACATGCAGAAAGCATTTGACTTTGATAAATGTTTGTTATTCATGGCCATGATAGTGAGAAATTCCTTATTCTTCATCGATAAGTGTCATGGGATCTTTTACTTCCACCTGGACAGTGACCAGAGATGGACAGAATGGACCTCAGTTTAATGTCTCATCTAGAAGACTGTCAGAAGGGACTGTAGCTCCATCATGCCCCTCCTGCATGCACACACACACATACACACACACACACACACACATGCGCACACCCTTCATAAGCACAAATAGATATGCAGTGCATTCTTAGTGTAGCTTTTTTTTAAATGCCAGCTATTAGAGATGTGTTTCAGTCATCTGCACTTGAATGACCTCCCTTCCCCCCATTTTATTGACATTTTGAGTAACATTTTTAAATCTCTCCAGACAACTTATGGCATATTTTTTGCATTTCCAGAAAGTGTGCCAGAAGGTTAGGCCACCTCCGACGTTATCTGACCTCTTGGTGCAGCAGCTTTGTTTTCTCTAACAATGCCTCCTGCATCAAAATATTGCTGCATATATCATTTTTTTATGCAAACTGCCACAAACCATTAGCAATCTATAAACAGCCCTAAAACTCATGCTCCTTTGAAAATAAGGAGCGCCAGTTTTGATGCAAATGGATGGGTGCTAACAGAACCAAAAAGTGCCCTGGGTGTTGGTGTCCTCCTGTTTTGATATCTATTCTGGACTATCTTTTAAACTAAATCTTCACCCATCCCTGAGCTGATCGTTATCTTTTGTTATTGTTTGTGGTGTTTTAAGAAATGTGTTTGTTGATGCATGTTCCATGTTGGTGTCTAATTGTTTTTTTCTTAGGCTTATTACACAACCAGGTGTAGAGTACATGCTACAGATGTGTACCTTGGCTGCACCCTCTGCACTATGGCAATGGCACTTGCCGCATGCCATGCATTACCCCCATCACTGCCCTCCACTGCAGGCATGTGGGAGTGTTGCAGGGGCAGGGCAGGGATGCTGAAGATGTAGTGGGCATCCAATCGAGGCCTGTACTGATGGTGGATTGGATGTTCTGCTCTATGTGGTGCAGGGGCATAGTGGACCGAGTGCTCCCTGGTACCAACTGGGTCATGGGGCACTATAAGAAGTGCCATATGGGAGCCTCCAATTCCCACCATGTCAGGAAGGCTGGGGGATGATGTAACAGTGTGGCTGTTTGACATTCTGCTGCCTGACCTCCTTTGCCTGTTGCAGCTATCTGACGAGTCTCCAACTCAAAAATATTAGTTCTGAAGTGCCACACAAGGTGCATCCACTCCTCCAACTTGACTATACCTTTTAACCTTGTTTCCTATAATAACCTACTCCCCCTCCTATCTCTGTCACCTACTCTCCTACCTCCTCCATCTCATTATCCACCCCGTTCACAGTCAACGCTACCATCATACGCTTTCTTAAAAGTGTCCCCTGCTCTAATCAAGTCTTTCTATATGTTCAGTTGCATCTTAAGATCCAGCAGTCACACAGCAGGGTGGGTGCTATAGGGTCTCAGGCTCTTTCTCTCATGGCAGCTGCTAAAACGAGACCAGTGTGGTTTGCTTGTTTTCACACCTTCTTTACAAACCTGTGGTGTGATTTCTAATCTGTCCTTACATTCTCATTTCTTTCTATTGGCATCTGTAAAGAACATCTGTACTGCTACATTTATGTTAGAGCCACATATTCAGAATTCATTCTCATGATTAACAACTTTAACGAAGAAGCATGCAACACTGCACTGTAAAACTTCACTGTGATGTTCTGCATATTTATATGTTTATTCATTCATAAAACGTGTTCTAATGTCATCTCCATTAGAATTGCACTGGCTAAACACTCCTAATAGCAGTGTTCTTTTTTTAAGTTTTTTAGTAATCAGGTAAGCAAGTATTAGACAGTGAGTCTGAGGACCTGCACCAGCTAAGACTCATAGGGCTGGATATTCAAACTGCCCCATTCTGTGGTGCAAGCCATGGCGCTGCTCAAAAGTTCGCGGGGGTGTGGCGGGGTGATATTCAATGGAGTTGTGCTATAGAGCAACTCCTTTGACTATCACCCCCGGCCACAGCCACTGCGCCACTGCAAGTGGTTAGAGTGGGGCATTCAGATGCGTGGTGCAAGTTCCATTGCGCCATGTGCAAACTTCCGATATTCAAAATGCATATGCAAATGGAGCCATAAGTTATGCAAGGTGCAGGGGCCATTTTCATCTACTTACGGTTCCATTTGCATGCCATTAGGCATGCAGGTGCGCCGATTCCCAACAACTTGCGCTTGGTGCCCTGCCAGGCAGCAGTGATCGGGACAGATGCCCCCTGCAGCCCGATTGTGGCATGAAGTAAATCCCCCATCTGGCCCGATCGCAGGCATAACAGTATTAATCTCCTCCCCGACTGGCACGATCGCGGGCATAGCAGTAATGAACCCCACCCCAACTGGCCCAATCGTGGGCATAACAGTATTAAACCCCGACTGGCCTGATCGTGGACATAAGATCAACCCCAAAGGCGAATATCCCTGGTGGTCAGTGGACTGCGAAGCCTGATCGGCGGGCATAAGGTCAGCCTCTCCCAAAGTCAATTTCCCTGGTGATCTAGTGGCTCCCCACCACACCCACCACGGACCCCACCACCCGCTCCCCATCAGCCGTCCGGGCGGCAGCACCCTACCCACCTGCGGCTCGCCCCCGCCAACTGACAGCTCGATAGGAGCTGCATGCCCATAGATTCAGAGCAAGAGCTAATGGGCATGCAGCCTTTATATCGTAAAGCAGTCCAGATTTGTGAATGAATTCATTCATTCACATATCTGAACTGACTCTATGGTATGGCTGCACGCCATTGGCTCTTGCTTTGAACCAATGGGGGGCGGTAGCCCTCATCGAGCTGCCAGTCGGCAGGCAGTGGGGTGGCAGGTGGTGGGGTGCTCCTGCCCACCGGGCTGATGAGGGGAGCGTGCAGGGGCTCTGTGGGTGGCTGGGGTGGAGGCCACTAGATCGCTGGGGAAATTGGACTTGGGGGGGTTTGACCTTATGCTCGCGATCGGCTTCAGTCATTCACTGGACCACCAGGGATGTTGGTCTTTGTAGGGGTTTGACCTGGTGCCCATGATCAGGCCAGTTGGGGAGGTTCATTACTGTTATGCCCGCGACAATAGTCGGGGTTTAATACTGTTATGCCCACGATCGGGCCAGTGGGGCATACTGTTATGCCCGCATCGGGCCATTTGGGGGTTAATACTGTTACACCAGTGATCGGGCCAGTGGGGGGTTTAGTACTGTTATGCCTGCACTTGGGCCAGTGGGGGGTTCATTACTGTTATGCCCGCGATCGCGCCAGTCGGGGGAGGAGATCTGCCCACGATCGGGCTGTAGGGGGGGCACAGGGAATAAGTGGAGGCTACTCACAGGTGGCAGCTGCTGTGTTGGCACCCTGCAATGCGGCAGCTCACCTGTGGGTGGCCCTCTACTTAATCCATTTTTTTTGGGCTCAAAGTTGTGCAGGCGCAGGTTGGGGGTTGCGTCTGCACAACTCTGCTCAGCCCAGTTGAATATCGGGCTGTGCAGTTTATGCATGGTTCCTCCCACTCTGGTTCAGCATGCCTTCATTAGCATTGCGCTGTTGCTTGGCATGACTTGGGGATACAACTGCCTCTTGCTGAATATTGCAGAATGGTGCAATTTTGGACTTGAGGAGCCACAACCCTATTGCGCATGGTGCAACCCTTTGAATATCCAGCCCATAGAGTACTAGCAAACATGAAATGCACCTCTGTTAATAAGTTCCTTTGAAATGTCTAAGCAGTGCATGGAAGGACTTCACAACAGAATGCTGCACCAGGCTGGGGTGCTTAGACCAATAAACAATAATTTTCCAAAGTCCAGCACTCCCACCATAATTAACACGCTGCTCGCTGATTAGGTGCAATATTTTTATTTGAGTGCCAAGAAAGAAAGTCAGCATGTCTTGAGTTCAGATCAAGTCCTTTATCAAAAGACTTTGATAAAGGACATTTGATCCTAAACTAGTCAAGACGGTAACTTCTTTCTTGGCACTTTAAATAAAATATTGTACCTGGAATCAAGCGAGCGTTGTTAATTGTGGTGGTGAGTGCTGGACTTTTGGAAAATTAGTGCATGGAAGGACTCACTGAATGCCAGTTTTCCATAAAGTGCAGTGTTTTTCTTTATTTGTGCAAAAATGCAATGTAAAACTCCAAGGAATGCCCATAATCCAAAGGGCAAAGGTTAGGGTGCAAAACACTTCCTCCTTCCTCCCCACTCCCTTGTGATGTCACAAGAGTGTCACCATGCAGTCACCTGATGTCTTTCGCATTTAATGTGCTTTCTCAAAGGTACTCATTGTGACAAAGTATCCCTTCTTAAATAATCAATTTCCTTAAAGTGACAGTGTCAGTTAAAAACCTATTACTAACAACATCAGTTCTCAGTTAAAAATAGGTATTTAGAAGCATATAAAGCAATATATTTAGTTAAACCTCATCACACACCAAGGTCTTGGGTAACTAGTTCAATTAGGCAATAATTACTTTAAAGAAAGGGAACGACATATTTCTCCCTATAGAAATGGCTGATCTAAGACTTCTTGTCTGCATGCAGCTCTTGGGCACTGACTTTCATTTACCTGCTTTGCTTACTGTTTCCTTTGACACTTAACCTCCCAAAATTTCCCATTCAAAGGCTATACCACACAAATGCTGGTATCCTGGGGTTGGTTTAGTGTGCTACCACTGATTTACTCTGCGCTGCTGAACAAAAAGGAAATGGTGTTTCTGTTTGACTTTCTGCCTGCACAATGTTCTGATACAAGACTTTCCTATCCAACGTTTATACCATAGTTGGAGTTAAGTTCCATTTTATTGCATTTTTATACTATCAATCCTGTACTGGGGCAGTAATCTCATGTTGTTTAACAATCTAGGTTTTCCCAAATTCCATGGGCCTATACATGGTTGCAACCAACTCTCCACAAGTGGTTTCCATGCTTTGAAGCCTGATTTCAAAGTTATGGCTATATTAGAGTCTTAAAAATATGATGAAAAGAAGGCCACAGGATGTACCATATTAATCCCCCCTTCGGCAATTCTACAATATGTAACATCCCTTTTAATCAGATTTAACCTTGAACCCCAGAATGCTTGAAAAAATATACTGTACAATGCAGCAATTACTGTCACAGGGGGGCAAAATCCAGTAAAGAACAACGGCTGGCACAGGGGACACAGGGAGTGGAAAAGGGGTTCTTCTGGTACATTGGGGAGCAGAGAAAAACTAAGGGCCAGCTAGACAGATTGAGAACAGAAGGTTGTTGGGTGGAAGAGGTGAGGGAACAGGCAGAGGTATTAAATGAGTACTTCACCTCGGTGTTCAATAGGGAGGGGTGGGATATTTACAAATCAAGGAATGATGGGGATATAAGAGGCAGTGGTTGGGATCGGGGGAGTACCAGAATGGAGCATAAGGGAGGCAGAGGCACCCCAGGGGTTTCACATCAGGATAAGGATAAAGAGGCCAGTAAGGTGGGGGCAATGGATGATGCTATCTTGATCGAACGGGTGTGGCAAGCCTTAAGGCCCGAAGAAAGATAAATCTCCTGGGCAGATGGCATCCATCCGAGAGTACTATGGGAGTTGGCAGATGTACTGGCCACACCTCTGGCAGAGCTCTTCACCAGGTTGCTTGAGACAGGGAGGGTACCTAGGGATTGGCCTGAGGCATATGTGGTGCCAATCCATAAAGGGGGTTGAGGGAAGTACCAAGTAACTATAGACCCTTCAATTTGACCTTAGTGGTGGGAAAATAATGGAGAGTATACTGAAGGTATGATTGGTGGTGTTCTTGGAGGAGGAGGGAGGTCTGGATACTAGACAGCATGGGTTTGTGCCTGGTAGATCATGTCAAACCAACCTTGTGGAGTTCCATGAATGGGTAATATTGGAACTGGACAGGGGAAAGCCTGTGGAGGTACTATTCTTAGACTTCAGCAAGGCATTTAACTTGGTCCCCCAAAATGGACAGGTGGAGAAACTGACGGGGTTGGGAGTGAGCCCATTGATGGTCAGATGGATAGGAAACTGGCTAGCTGGATGAACACAGAGAGTGGTGGTAGGTGGGAGCTCTCGAATCCTAGAGGGGTCAGTAGTGGGGTAACGCAGGGCTTGGTCCTGAGTCTGATCCTGTTTAATGCTTACATATCTGACATCAGGGTGAGTATATAGTGTGAGATGAGTCTCTTCACTGATGAATCCAAGATGGGAACAGTAGTTGAGGGGAAAGAGGGGAGGTTGGCCCTGCAAGGGGACCTAGACACCTTGGAAAGGTGGGCTGTTACCTGGAAATTAAATTTCAATACCACCAAGTGCAAGGTGTTACATCTTGGGTGGGGGAACCCTGGACATGGGTACACCTTGGGAGGGGAGACGTTGGAGGCCTCATGTGGGGAAAAGGACCTAGGAGTCATGGTGGATGCATATATGAATAACTCTTAGCAGTACAGGAGGGTGGCTAGCAAAGCAAACAGAATGTTGAGATGCATTGTAAGGGAGAATCACCTCTACGATCAGGAAAATGATTCTGCCACTGTATAATGGACTGGTTAGACTACACCTCAAGTACTGTGTTCAGTACTGGAGACAGCACTTGAAGAGGGACATACAGCTCCTGGAGAGGGTATAGAGGAGGGCTATCAGGATGATATGAGGAATGGGTGATTTGACGTATGAGGACAGACTTGAGGAGCTCGACCTGTTTTCTTTGAAGGAGAGGAGAGACAGCGGAAACATGATTGAGGTCTTCAAGTACCTCAAGGGAATAAATAGGGTAAACACGGAGGGAAACTTTAGACTCAAGGAGGGTGGTATCACCAGAAGGCATGGTTTGAAGTTGGATGGTGGAAGGATGAGGGGGAAAGGAGAAGTAAGTTTTTCACTGAGAGGGTGGTGAATCTTTGGAACCCGCCATCTGGTGAGCTGGTTCAGAGTTCTATGGTGGAGGGCTTCGAGAGAGGGTGGGACAGATACAGAAAGGGGATGTATCAAGATGAGGGACTGGCCCAGAGGGTTGGGGATGGAGGATAGGGGTTGCTGGAACACAAGGGGGGGAGGGCCTCAGGTTCCAACAAAGGATCAGAGGTTCGAGCAGACTCGCTATATCATAAGGCCTAATTTGCTGGCAATTAGTATGTCAGTATGTTAGGTGGTGGATAGACAACTAATATATAAAAAGATTGGCACTAATAACACAATGATTAACACAACCCATTTTTTTTTTTAACTGGTTGTCCTTCCCAACTGGCCACTAACCTGTTTGCTTGGGCTAGGCTTCTATTCCAGTTGTTTTCTGCCAAGTCACCTGGTCCAAATTCTGTACCTGGAACCCTAATTAGTTCTATAGTGACCTGAATCCCAGCAATTTCCCCAGAAGGCGGAATAGTGGTATTCTCTATTGGAACACCCTTAATTTTCAGTAGATTAATTATAGACCTTGAAGCATTAGAGAAATGTTGTAAACCCTCAGCTAATTTTGTTTCTTCTGTCCATTGCTCAAGTGTTAACACCAGGTCATCAGCATAGGCCAATGCTTTGACTTGTGGGCCTCCAAGTGTCCCAGTAAGCCCTGATTCCCTTGCTTCATCAAGAGATTTCGTATAAGTATATCTATTCCAAAGACATATAAAAGTGGGCTGAGAGGACACCCTTGTCGAACACCCCTACAGACTGCAATCTTTTTCCCATGCCACCCATTTATATTTGGAATTATTACTGCCTTTTGATGCATGATCTGTATCCAAGTGACAAACTGTTTAGGTATCCCATATGCTAATAAAGTAGTAAACAAATAATCAAGGTAAAGCCTATCAAAGACCTTCTCTTGATCCAGCCCTAAAATATACCCCTGTAAAGATCCTTGCTCCCCTTGTTACTAGTTCTTGCAGTATGATGAGGTTATCCTGTTGCCGTCTCTCAGGGACTGCACATGTCTGTTCTGGACTAATGAGATCCCTAGCAACTAGAGACAATCTAGATAGTAGAATTTTACTTAATATTTTTAAATCTGAATTTAGAAGGCTGATAGGCCACCAGTTCCCTATATCTGATCTTGAAGCTTTTTTATACAGAAAGACCAAAATAGCTTCATTCATTTTGCATATAATGATGAAGCATGTAGTTGTATTAAATACTTAAAACTGGCGCTATTTCTTAGTGCTGCTGTTTATAAAAGCCTGCCCTAAACCATCAGATCCAGGTGTTGAATCTGAATTTAACTGTTTTATAACCTTTTCTACTTTTCTGACTGTAACAGGTTTGATTTGGGCATCTTGTTCAGATACCTGAGGGAGCTGCACCGTCTCGAGATATTCCTATATTCTTGGATTGCATGGTGGCTCTCTATACATTACTGAAACACGTTGCTCTACTACATGTAAAATATCTTGTGGGTCTGTGTGTTCACGCCCTCTATCATCCAGAAGCTCAGACATAACCCTATGTTGTACCCTAGCTTTATTATCTTTAAAGAGGTCTAATGAGCCTTTTTGGATGTGTGTGCCCAAATCTGAGTTCCTGCACTAAAGCTTTGGCACAATTATACTGTAAATCTGACAACTGTGATTTTAAAGTTGGCATCTGAGGGCCATGGTCAAAATGTGTGACCTTAGTTTGAAAGATCAGATGCTGTAGTTGGTGACGTAGCTTAAGATATTTATGATAATCATTATTTGCTATATATTGAGCCCTTCTCTGGAAAAATGTATGCCATGTTATTGTTGTATCTTCCCACCAATCTATGCCATCCTCATAGCATTCAACTTCTGATAGTCTAGCAGACTACTCCTGTCTCCACAGCTGTAACGTGGTTGGGTCATCCAGGAGAGAATTGTTAAGCTTCTAAGAACTTTTTAACATTTAGGAGTGTTCTCCCATGTCACTTTCATTATTATAGCTGCATGGTCAGAAAATTCATTAACTCTGGTTTTAACTTCTAAAAGATGCAATATGGAAGAAACACATATAAAATCTATTCTAGTTCTTAATTTTCCTTGGAAGCATGTAAATCCTCCCTTGGGGTGACATGAACGAAATGCATCTTTTAAACTGACAGTAGTAACAATTTGTTGCAATGCAACAGTGTCGCAGAAAAGCTTAGATGTTTGTAAGCCTCTGTCTGTTTGCTACAACCCACAATTAAAACCTCCTAGCCAAACTATCAGCCTTGCAGAATGTAGGTAAGGTTGAATTTATTTAAAGAGAGCAGCTCTTCCTGCCTTTGTATGAAGACATATGTTGCAATGATTCGAGTCTTTCAGTAAAATAAGAAACATCTAGCAATAGTGCTTTCACTGGGTGTATATCAACTAGTCTGGTGACTTTGGGATCCTCACCCCATTGATGCCTATCCTCCACTGACCAATAGGTAGGGCCAGAATGCCATAACTTAGAGGCCTGCTGTAATTCTGCATGGGATTTAATACAGGTGTCCCATAAACAAATAATGTCTTTTTGTCTTCTTGCAGGGAAAAGTACTCCTACTCTTTTCTCTCACTCTTTATACTATTAACGTTTAAGGTTAAAAAAGAAAGACTCTGCATGAAGAGAAAGAAGAAAGGAGAGGGGGCCACCTTTAATCTAATAGTACAAAACCCTTTGTGTACGGTGTTTTAGACAATTTTCTTTGTCATGTCCTTTTAGCAATAGAACTCTCTCTCCAAAATTCCTCTGTGTCTGTAGTGGAGGCAATGGAAGAGGTATCTGTCTCTTCTTCTCCTGAGTCCTCCCCAGCCCTAGCTTTTGAGAGTGCAGCATAGGGGTTACTGCTTTCCAAGATGCCTCCCCTTTACTAAGTTTAAATGGTCTTTCTTTTTGTTTCACAGTTTTCCCTGCTCTGTTCCATTTGTTTGGTACTACCAGTGTAAAGTTTTTTTTTCTGAAGGGGGGGCATTACTTCCTGTGTATCCTCCATCTCCAAGTTCTCTAGCAATGGTGTACTTCTGTCTGGTTCTGGTAATGTTGGGACCTTCTCCTGTATCTGAACCTCAGTGGTGATGTTTGCAACAGTTTCCCTTTCTGCTGACTGTTGCTGTTCTGCTGCTTTCCAAGCCTGTAACTGTTGCAATGTTGATAAGGCCTTCATGGGAAGGGCAGTCCACCCTATTGTGGGCCCAAGAGCACTTCCATAGGCATGGCCAGTCTGTTCACACAGGTTGTATTTAAACAGGTGAAACAATTGGTTGCCAAATGGCCATATTCCAATCAATGACTACACCTTGTAGTGTCACAGACTGAGCTAACATGTGTTCGTGGTAACATGTGATAACGGCAAAAGCCTAAATGCGATCATCGTTATTGAGAAGTCGAGTGCTGAAATGTTTTTCGGTATTTGACATCCTGGTGCACAGCAAAACTGCACCAGGGAATTACATTTGTAATGTTTTAAAGGGAGATGCGCCCTGCACCTCCCCCGCAATTAAGGATTCTCAGCTCCAGGGTGGTGGATGTCGGGGGGGTTGGAAAAATTAAAAAAGAGTTCAGAGGCGAACAAAAATGCACCAGCACCTGGACCAAAACCCAGTACCCTGCCGACCAGCACTGCCAACCCACCTACTGTGCCACGAGTCAGTCTGGCAACCCACTGTGGCACTACCCCACACATTCCTTCCCACCACCTGCGGCATGTTCACTCCCTCCTGCATGTATGTATAGCGACATCTTATCACTATATTCACCAACCCCTCATCTGGCCACCCTTCCCTACAGTAGCCCTGGAGACAGGCACTGGGATTGAGTCTCCGTTATTGTAGATGCCCATTCTCCAGCACTGTTATCTCGTGCTACCATCTGCGTGAGCCACACTTGAAGCAGGACTGGGGTTGTGCTATGTAAAACAAAGATCCATGATTAGTACTGAGAAAAAGGAACTGTGGAGATGAACTAGCCCAGAAATTGTGAAAAAAAGTTTTACCTTGATCTTCCACCCTCCATCCCATATCTGTTCACTGTCCAGTGTGGGAAAGGGTTTCCCCAATATCTCACAGCACTGCCGGAGCCAAAACAAAATATCTTCCACTTTGACCCCTTCATTCTCAATGGGAATCCAGACTGGGTTGTTTTTTTGAATGTGATATTGGGCCCAGAACCTATCTAGACCAGATACATTTTTGAAACTGATATCGAAATTTGACTTCCCTATATTAATGAGTGCAAATATTTCTGAGGAAAATAATTTCACAGTCACTTTTAATAAGGCTCTAGCAATGTATAATCTGTCTGTTGATGATTCTAGGTCTCCTTTGTAAAGGAGTCTTACTGAATTCCTGTGGGGTACAGGTTCCCCTTTATTAGTTTGGAATACATCTGAAAATTTAAACATAGGTTGTTGCCCAACAGACTCTTTCTCCCCCTCTATAAAGCTTCCTCTGATTGACTCATCTCTAGAAATGTTTCCCTAATGGCTCCCCTTCATTAGGCTTTGCCTCAGTTTGTACTGTAACATTAGCCCCAACATCAATATCAACAGTTGAATTAGTAACACTGCCATTAGAAACTGCATTGTTTAAAGTGTCTGAATTTAAATCACCCCAGGGTTCATTGGAGCTCTGTATTGTCCTGGTGGCCACTTTCATAGAAACAGCATCTGTATATTTCTGAACTGTAGTGTCTAATGGATCAGGAATCCATTGTTCATTTGGGCTAGGCACCCATCCAGCATATTGTAATGAATGCACAGGTGACCAATTTCCTTCCCCAATTGCAGTATTTCGTGGGGCTTTAGGAAGGGCGTGCAGACTGGACGCCTTTATCTCGATCCTTTTGCTCCATCAAAAAACATTTTGTTCGCATTATTATTGACAATCTCCTGTTGTTTAGAAGCTCTGAAAGAACGGTATAGGAAACACCTCACTTTCTGACCCCAAGTCTCTTTTGTTTTTCCAAGGGTCCCATCCAAGATGAGAGGTACAGGGCTGGGACATGGTTTTAATTCCATTATCACTGCTAGCCTGAAAACATTATTTGTTTAAAGTCTGAGGCACTGCATTCATTGTTTGTACAACTCCAGCTATTGCCACAGTTCCTTGAAGTTGCCATGTCAGTGGAGAGTTGACTCACTTTGACAGGCCCATCTGTAGATGTGTCAGTCGGTGAGTTTGTTATCAGCTCTGACAATTCATTTTCAATCTGCTGCACTTTCTGTAAATATTGTTCATTCACTTGCCTTAACTTCTGAAGCTTTACTGCTATCATTTCAGATGCAAATTTAGTAGGCACTGGGTCCGTATCCTGCCCTGGTTGTACTTGCTCTTTCTGAGCAAATTCACTCTGCTTACTGCTGGTTTGAGGATTCGGCAGTAAATCATATTACTCCATCTCTGGTTCCACATCGGAGAAAACAGCCGCCGCAAGTGCATCCTCCACAGCCTCTTGAGTCATGAGAACAGGGGAGGAGGCTCTCTCCACTGTCTCCTTCACATCCATTCACTCTGAGGAATCCAACAAAGTGGCCATCTCAGCAAGGTGGCCAGAAATTCCCCCTGCTGGAAGAGTAGGAAGATTTTTTATTGAAAATCAAAGAAAGGAAATCAAAAACACATTACACAGCTAACAATCATAAATAAACAAATCATAACATTCCAGCCAAACAAGGAATCTTGGTACAATCCATCATTGATACAGAATACATTTACAAAGTAGAGGTCAGATTCATCAGTACTGCACCAAACAGTAAGAGCCCAGAGACTGTATTCGTCCTCAAAAAAACCTGAGTATGTCAGGACCCTAAATGATAACTAGAAAATTGAAACACTTCGCCTTGTTTGGGCAAAATTGCTTCAAAGCTATATTCTGCTAAGGGGAGAAAACACTTATATTTAAATCAGTCCTCCAGTATCCAATCACAAGAAGCCCAAAGTTCTTCATGTTGAGATTGGGGGACTGATTTCCGTTCTAGAGAGTAAATGTCTCTTAAATCTGAGACAATCTGGTTCACTACTTGCGTACCAGTATATGTTTTCTGCTGCAACAACTGGCCACATCTGGCTTGCCACAAAAAATATCTGCATAGAGCAAAGAAAAGCCTCAGTGTCCTAGTATGGTAATGGGACATGGTCTGGGGAAAGATACCGTAAACAAGCATTTCATAAGTAAAGGTAATAAGAAGTTTGTCATTCCATTTGTGCAGTAACTGAGTCCAGGCCTGTATACTAAATGGACATACTAAATAAAAATGCTGCATCGTCTCCAACTGCACAATACAAGAATCCTTAAACCACATCCTATCATCTATGGATTTATCTTTCAAATTGCCTCTGACCCCAAGCTTCCCATGGCAAGATAGCTATGTAATGTCCCAGAGCTTTGGGGTAGTCTGGGGTCAGTAAGTTGTCAAAAGACTAAAGAATTATCAAAATCTGCATCCTGGCTGTCCAATAACCTGGGTGATTCAGAAAAAATGTGCAAAGACAATAAGCACATATAGCTGTTTGTGAGTAGCTGTCTGAACAGTAGAGCAAGCCAATTTCCATTGTTTAATGTTAAGAAATATGGGAAACAAAAATGAGGGGATCCCAGACCTCCTAAAATTTCTAGGTATTTCAATAGTAGTATCTCTGGAAAGCTGACGCACTCACCCAATAATAACTGGACCCAGAGCTACTATTTGAAGTATTTATTGTATCAACTAGTACATTTGACCTGTTTCGGACAAAAGTCTTTTGTCCGAAACACGCCAGGTGTACTAGTTGGCAATAAATACTCAAATAGTAGCTCTGGGTCCGGTTTATTGGTGAGTGAGTGCTACAGCTTCCAGAGATATTGCTTGGTATTCAGCTGAAAGCACCACTGCTACCGAAAGTGCATGGTTCTGCTTTTGAAGATTTCCATGCCCAAATATTGCAAGGGGTGGATAACCTTCATTAATAAAAAGGGAAACCCAAAAAGGTGGAGAATAGCATAATAAGGATGGGAATAAAAAATTCAAAAATATACTATGAAAAAACTAGTTAATCATACGCACTCCCCCAAAACAAAAGTCAAGGTATGTATATACCCGCTTTACTGGAGTTAGGCGACTGCCCCAAAATTCCTGAAAAAATATATTATATGTTCTAGCCTCTGAAGAAAATAGCAAGTGGTAGATTGTGTCAGTGTGTAAAAATAAGGGCAAAATGAAAGTTTTAGGAGCAGCACCCTCTTCTTCTTTGCTGTGGTACACCCTTTCCAGGAAGATACCAGCCTATCCACCTTATCCACTACAAGATTTCAATTAAGAACAGAGTCATCCTGGCTGCCAAACTATAGACCCAAAATCTTAATTAGATCTTGAGTGACAGGAATATTAGCCACTTGGTCAATAGGAGGAGAGAATTTGGGATAAATTTAGCTACACTTTTGTGGTAGTTCAGTCTAGACCCCAAACCTTCTTGAACCCGTAATTAAAGATATGACATCCAAAGGGTTCAGCTGAGGGGTAGTGCAGATGAATAAATTATTTGCATAAGCACTAATCACCGGAACAAAAAACCTATCTGAAACTATCAACCTGGGAATGGAGGGGTGTAGCAGTAATCTCCTTATTAAGGATCTATTTGGAAGGCATACTGTAGGAGGCTCAGGGGACAGCCTTGACAAACCCCTTTGTTTCTCAAAAAAGTACTACCCGGGAGCTGTTAATGTGTGGAGTAATCCAGGCTATGTTGTAAAAGAGTTCTAGCCAAGAAATAAACAGTATGGGAATATGATAGTGCGCCAATACTTTAAATAAAAAGTTATGGTCAACCCGATCAAAGGTCTTCTCCTGGTCCAAACAGAGGAACAGTACAGGGGTTTTCTCAGGGCTTGAATAAAATATATCTCTAAGCAAAGATAAAGAATGCAGCATGGATCTGCCAGGAAGGGCGCAGAACTGTTACTTGGAAATAACCTGTGCAGCAATTGGCAGTAATCTGCTCAACAGAATTGTGGTCAGTATTTTGTAGTCCACGTTAAGGAGGCTAAGTGGTCTCCAATTTCCAATCACAGTTCTCTCACCTTTTTTAAAAAGCAAAAGCATAATTGCGTCCAAAAATTTTGAAGGGATAGAATGAGTTTCCAAAATGCAGTAAAACACCGCCGTTAAGGAGGGGGCCAAAAAATTAATGAAAGCTTGGTACAATTCCGCTGTCAAACTGTCTGGCCCTGGGGAGATGCATTTCTTTTGCTTTCTAATAACAGTTGTAGTTTCTCCACAGTTATGGGAGCTACCAACGCTTGCAAGTGATCCTTAGGAATCTCTGGGGCTTCAATGTCAATTAAATAAGTTGAGGCATCCAGCAATTCTGTTTCAGATTTAAACATACATTCTAAGTGGGTCTGGACAATCTGCTTTATGGCAGGGAGAGAAGAATGAACCGTGGAGCTAATGGGATCCACCAAATGCTCCACAAAAGTAAAGGATATCTGATCTGCACAACTTTTTATATATATCTAGGGAAGGCTTAGTGTTTTGGGTGCTGCATTGGGCTTCCAACTTTAATGAAAGCGCCTATTGTATTGAAAACTTCCATATTTGATTTAAGAACTTTAACCTGTTGGGTCATGTTAACATTTATTTTGTAGGCCATAAATATAGTACCTAGCAGTTGCGTAAGCAGCTGGGAATATTTAAAATAAGTTGACAACATTTTATATTTAGCCTTTTGACAAAAAAGATAGTAAATCTGATTTAGTGTCTTCCCTCCAGGCTATACTGGAGTGGTACACATCCATTATGGATACTCTGGCTTGCAATAAACATAAGCAGGTTCTAAAGATGTAATTATCTAGGAACAGTGTACTATTCAGCTTCCACCTTAATTGAGGACAGATGGGAAATGGGCTCCCTGCTGGGGAGCAGACTAATGAGACTGCTAGGTTATCTGAAGTCTCACAAGGAATTACTATAGCCTGTCATACTTTAATGTTTTTAGAGACAAAAATGTAATCTATACGAGTGGCCAAAATACCTCTGTAATATGTTTTGTCCCCCATGGTGTGAACTGCCCTGTACCCGTCCCTCAGTTTTGCCATTTGAATGATTCTCAACAGAGTGATGGTGTCGCTAAAGGTTTTATGGATATTACTTCCTCTATCCACGCGGAGAGACCACAGTTGAAATCTCCCCCAAAGTAAACCTGGCCACAGGTGAATGAATAAATAAGGCCGCACTTTACTGAATAAAAGGGATGTGGATGCTATGCTTTGGGGGGCATAGATAGTGATAATGCAAAACCTGTTGCTGCCATAGGTTCCATCATTCAGAAGCACTCTCCCAGGGGAGACATCCAGTACCTTAGAAATTTGAAAATGGTAATCTCAAAATAAAATACTCACCCCATCGCACATGTCTTCCCCATGGGACCAGTATGAGGGGTCCGTAGTCCATCTGTTTTTGACTTGTGCATCTTCTAACCTAGACTTCAACCTAGTATCCTGTAACAGATAGAGCTCATGTGGTAAAGAGCTTAGCAAGCCCAGGGTAGAAAGTTGTTTTGGAAGATTTAATACTACACACATTCGGTGTGCAGCATTGCAGCTGGGTGGGGCTCATGCAGCATAGTTTAAGATTTAAGGAAAAAAGGAAAATTCAGTGAAGTAGAATGTCAGAAAGGATCCCCAAAGCATCACCTACGTGGAAATTGGGCTCCCTTTTCCTGGACTACCTGAGATGTTTCTCTACCTGATTCAGAGGAGAAGTCCATTTTTGAAGAAGATGCCCTAGAAGAATCTGAGTCGTCATCTTCTCCTTTGGTATCACCCCATTGTCTTCTCTTAGCTAGGGTCTGAAAATTGTTCCTAGTCAAAATGGTTTTGGTGTGTGCGAGAGTCTGATTTATGTTGCCCTTTACTCCTCCTGCATACAGGGGCTGGGATAAAATGTTCTTCAACTCGGGGGGGGGCATAACCTAGGCTAGACACCCACCACAGTTTGAGGGGCCTCCTGTGTGAGAGCCCCTGGAGAAACATTTTGCTCTGGTTGCAGGATGATTGAATGGGGGGGAGGGACTGTGGTGACAGAAACAACAGTGTCCTGAGGGTCAACAGCAACTGAGGTGTCAGCAGGGGCAGGAACAGCTGCAAGAAAGGTGGCCTCCTCATGTCCTGGGTTTCAGAAATCAGAGCCGTGTGGTCCTGTGGGACCCAGTCCACCCTATTATACTCAGCCCAGGGGCACTGAGGATAGGTATGTCCTTGTTCATCGCATAAATTGCAGAAACTGGGGTTAGGATAACCCAAACTCACATGACCATATGACAAGCATAAAGTACATCTAGGTTGGTCACAAGTGTAACTGAAGTGAGTTCTGGATCCACATTTGTGACAAGCATGTAGCTGCCCTGGGTAAAAACAAATACCCCTGTCCCTCCCAATATAAAAGCTACCTGGAAGATGTGTGATTCCCTGTTCAGTTTGCCTAAGTTGTACTTTAATTTTCCACCCCCCTGTCTAGACTAAATCATCATCCAAAATAGGGCGTGGGGCATCTAGGAGTTCACATCATTGCTTAAGCCAGTATTGTATATCGTTAATGTTTACCCCTCACTCATGAACAGTAAAGTAATAATCTTAACCAGTGGTTTCATAAGAGGAATCAACATAAAGGGGACCCATAAAGGTGAACTCAGAACCTGCTCATACTGAGTACAAAATTTCTCAAGAGTACATACATTTTATAGCTAACATTGTAGATTAGCTCCCTTTGATATAAATAAAGGCAAATAATTCTGAGGGCTGATTCCTAAAGTGTCTTTCAGCATATTATGGAGCACAGCCTTATGAGAGAGAGCATTGGATGTGTCACCAATGTATCTCAGGTGAACTGCATTCCGCTGTTGTGCTGGCTCTTCCACAGATTTGGAAAGGTCACTCATTTTAAAGTTTGTGTTGGTTGTGTCCTGCTTAGAGAATAAAAAGGAGTGCGCTTACTGTGGTGAGAAAAAGTCTCGCTAGTCCATAGAATTATTAGGTGCAGCGGATTGTCCATTGAAATCCTCACCGTAACTGGTGGAGCTCACGATGTAGACCGAGATGCAGACCTCATTGCAGGATCCTAGTTATAGGTTACATAGGTTACATAGGTATAACTGAGCATTTAAAGACATAAGTCCATTAAGCTTGCCATGGTTATATTAAGAGTATCCCCGAATACCCTCACTTATAAGATATTTATCAGGCTTGGTTTTAAATTCATTCATAATCTTGCTGGTCACAACCTGACTAGACAGCGCATTCCAGGTCCCAGTCACCCTAACATTAAAACAATATTGTCTTTTTGCTATTAAACATGTCCTGATATAATTGAAAAGGGTTGGCACTGGTATTAAACAACTGTTTCTTTAACACCAAGCCTAGTTGCTCCCACATTTGTACATCCGTAAGAGCCCTGTAGATCAGGCACATGTCTTCCCATAATCTGCGGCACTCCAGGGAAAACATTCCCAAATTTGACAACCTCTGCTCATAACTCTGACCTTGAACTTCCTTAATCCTGTTTGTGGCCCTCCTTTAAACCCTCTCTAAGGCTTTTATGTCCCCCTTATTGCCCGGTGCCCAAAATTATGCACAATACTCCATGTGGGGATGCACCAATGAGGTATAAAGGGGGATTAAACCTCTTTATCTCTACTTTTTATGTGTTTATGAATGAAGTACTGTATACCACTTGCTTTTTTAACAAGCTGACTGCACTGCATTTTGAAATTGAGATTGTTGCTGACTCTTATATCAAGATCTTTTCATCGTGGACCACTCTGAGTACCCTGCCACCCATCATGTATTTAAATTGTTTATTATGTTTCCCCAGATGCATAACTGTGCACTTATCCATATTAAATGTAGATTTCTTCTTTAAGGTCCATATTTGAAGATCTACAAGGGCTGCTTGTAAGATATCCTTATCTTTTAAGTTGTTGATTGGGTAGCCGAGGCGTATGTCGTTGGCAAATTTTAAGCCATCCCTGTCTGTACATACATTGAAGACATATATAAATTAAAGAGACAGGGCCTAAAACAGAGCCCTGAGGTATCCCACTGATCATACAGAGCCCTGAGGTATCCCACTGGTCACATCCACCTGACCAGAGTATTCTCCCCTTAAGCAGTAAGTTTTCTCCGGAGCCCCGGGCAGCAGTTTCTATAATATAAGCTACTGAGACAGGTTCCAGAGAGGACCACAGTGCTCCATTCTCTGATTGCTGCCAACTGGCGGCATGTAACGCAACCTCAGGGGACCATGCCCATTCTGTTTCAGTAGAGGTCCTAGTTTTAGGACATAAAGGAAGCTGAGACCTTGCAGAAATAGCTGGACAGGTGGAAGCAACTGAGTCATGTGCTGCATGCTCCTTATGCATAGTGCAACCATTAGAAAAATCAGTCTCTGGTGTCTCATCTTGAGATGCTGTGTCATCCTGGATCAATTTTAAAATAAATTGCTTATGCTGCAGAAACATTTGATGTAAATGGGGTTCTGAGATCGCTTCCTGGCCTGTATCAAGTTGTGTACCAGCATCATATTATCAGCAGAGGCAAAGTTAAAGTCAGTAGAAGTACCTTGAGCAGTCTCAGGATGTTGTAAGCCTTCTGTGGTCTTTTGTTGCACCGAGAAATCAGTTGTAGAAAATCCTTTGTCTTAGTAAGTGGAAGTCCAGAATCAGTATGTGGAGCAGCACTTCCACCTCCTCCTCCTCCTCCATCTTGGAAGTCGGCCATCTTGGTCAGCAAGACAAGAGTTCCCCCTAATGACTGAGTAGGGGAATTTTTATTAAAACAGAAAAAATCCTACAATTCATACAGTGTTACATCACACCAATGCAAAAAAAAAAAAAGGAAAACAGAAATAAGTATTACATCATACATAACAGTACAGTGTTCTCAAAACAATATTCCCCACAAGAAATCCTAGAAAAAGAAAACAGCCTACATGAATATTACAACATACTTTACCCAAACCACACATAGATCGCACATAACCCCCAACAACCCAATGACAAAAAGCAACCATGGGTTAATAATCCTATCACTTTAGTTAATACAATATTCCCCCATTACACAGTATTCTTAGTCAAAGTCAGACTTCCCTGTTCAGGTTCCTCTCTTGAGCTCACCTTAAGTAATAGGAGCATCACTGTCTGTAATCCAGGGCATATCCCTCCATCGTTCTAATAACACATCTTCTCTTAACTTCATTTTCTCCTTTTATATATCATTAATATATACTGCAAAATTTCATTTCATAACTCTACGTATGAGCATTCTTTTTGTTGTAATGAATATCTGCACCTCCTCATCCAAATATTCCACTTAAATATCATCATAATTACCTGCAGGGTACTGACATCCCATTTAGCCCACTTCCCATCAAAGACACCATACAGAAGGTTCTCATATGTTATTGTTCTAAATACCTTCTCATCCCACTGTTTTGCCAACACCTCCCAAAATCTCTTAATAAAAGAGAAGTTAAAAAACAAGTGCTTTATGGTTTCTTCTTGCTGGTTGCATTTCAGCCTGCTGCAGATTCTTTCTTGTAACTTTTATGCTTTTGATAAGCTTTTATATTAATTCGCTCATGGCATGCCAACCAGTAAAGATCCCACATATGATCAAGGACTCTTATGTTATTAAGCAACTTCTCTAAATTTCCTCTAAATATATTAAGACATTTTGCAAAACTTCCATCTCCCACACAAGGAGGACAATATATTATAATATAACTGTTTCCTGGGTACTATAATAACCTGACTTGTTGAAATTTTCCTCTGTTATAATCGTAAGAAAGTACTTCTACATATTCCAGTATTATAGCTGACTGTTTTAACACTCTTAAACTTTAAGACTCCCACTACCTGATCCATAAGCTACATTTATCCTGCATCATCCATTCCCATCCCATCTCCTTTAACAACACCATAGGTTTTAAGTTACAATAAAAGAAAAACGTATTAAAGAAAATTATTGGATTTGGCATATTCAGGCCACCACTCTTAATGGGCAGATATAGTATATTCCTTTTTTATTGGAGTAAGTCTGCTACCCCAGCAGGCTTAAAAAATACTGAGTAAGGATGTCTCTATATTTTTTGGAGGAAGAAAGATATAACTAATATATAAAAAAATAGGGATCAAGTATGTTTTAATCAAATATACCCTTTTTTTTACTAAACCGCCACCTATTCCATTGAGCCACTCTTTGTTTTCCTATTTCCAATTTTCTTCCCCAATTAATTTCATCCAGATTGTCTGCCCCAAACATAATTCCCAAAATATTTATCGGGTCTGGTACTATCTTAATTTGTTCCACAATATCACTTTCTTTCTGAAGAGAATTTATACTCTGTCCCACACACTAATTTAAATTTAGCTCAGATCCGGAATACCTACCAAAATTTCTACATATTTCCAGTACCCTTTCTACTGCCCATTTGTTCCCAACCATAATATTCATATCATCCGCATATGCTATGGCTTTATATTGAAGTAGCTTTCCTTTAACACTGATTGCCGCTTCTCCTGCATCATTATTTATTTTCCGCAACAGTGAATCAATGAAAAAAAATCATATAACACTGGGCTTAATGGAAATCCCTGTCTCTCTCCCCTTTGTACCTTTATTATAGGCCCTTTCCACCCATTTATTATTGGTACCATAGTAGTGGTATTATATATAGCTTTAAACCACCCAATCATAGTGCCAGGGATTTGGTAGTATTTTAAAACTTCCCACAGAAAAGAGTGGGACACCTGATTAAAGGCCTTTTTTTGGTCCAATGAAATCAGGTACCCATCTGTCTCCCTAACTTCCCAGTTCTACCAATTCTCTTATTAAACAAAATATGATTTTGCATAAACCTACCAGGAATTGCATACAAATGTGCAGGAAAATTACTGTGCTAGCCACCGACATCAATCTTTTTGCTAAAATTTTAGTTAATAGTTTAAAATCCGAATTCAACAGACTTATCAGCCTCCAGTTATTTAAGTCCCTTTTGTCCCATTTTTTATAAATATACATTAAGACCCCCATATTCATATATAGTGGCACCTCCTTTGTGAAGAGTAATTGATTAAATGTTTCTTTTATCTAAAAAATAAGATCCTTCCCCATTAGTTTTAGTAGCTCATTTGGCAGTCCATCCAGACCTGGAATTTTATTTTTTGCCAACGTTGAGAGTGCTTCCTTTATCTCCCAATCTTCCAAGGGTGCTACTAATTTTCCACTCAGTGCTGCATCAATCTGCAGTATTTCTACTCCTTCCAACAGTTCAGACAAATCTACCACACCCATTTCTAAGGGGGCATACATATTAGATGTGCATTTTATTATAAATTGTGCGACATCCCTCTGGGTCTTCCACTCCTTCCCTGAATCACCTCTCAGTACTGACATTTCTTTTGCTTTCACCTTCTTAATACAGTTTTCAAATGGGCAGACCACCTCTGCCTTGCCCGCTGCTCCAAACTGTTGTTGATGGTATATCATCCTTACCCTCCCCTCATGGTACTCTTTCATTTTTTGTTTTACTACAGTAATTTGTACCATGAGATTCTGACCAGTCTCATAAGACATGGATAGCAAAGTCTGCAAGCACTTTCTGTCCTGCAAATATGCCAGATAATGTTTCTGACGTCTCTTCTTACTTGATTGCTTACACAGGTTCTGCATATCATGCTTAGTATCCTCCCACCATCTTACCGCTGAGTCAAACAAAATAAAAAATGATTTTCTTGCAAAAATAAAAGTTCTAATAGCATTTAGGATGCACAATTCTTCTACCAGAGAGGTATTCCACTCCAAAATCCTGGCCCTCTTCTAATCACCTCAGAGGACCCAATTTTAATTTTGACTATACTGTGGTCAGAAAATGCAGTGGGAATAACTTCTGCATTCATTATTGGAACCTTCTCTGGTAGAAAATTGTAATCAACCCTTGAAGCAAGGTGTCCCTTATGAAAAGTGAGCATGTCCTTACTAACCCCTGAAAAAAATGCATCCTGTAATTTTGCCTTTTTCATTATTTCTGAAAGAAGATTCGAGTCACAATATTGCTTTGAGGATTTATTAGTTTAAGGAACTCACATCTTGCAGCTTTCCTTTGTGGGGCATAGTGATTTATCAGCCTATACTGTGTCTTTCTTATCATCACATCCAATATTAAAATTCTTCCTAAAGCTACACCATATAATTTCAACACCTTAACCTCAGGCATTCTAAAAATAATTCCTAACCCAGCACATTGCTCTTGCCCCAGGGACCAAAATGATAGGCGATGATACCACTTTTGTAGCCTCTTCGACTTCTTTTCAGGGTGTGGAGATGGGTGTCTTGCAAAAAGAATAATCTGAACTGCAAACAAGCCAGACAAGAAAATACCATTTTCCTTTTGCCTACTCTGTTTATGCTCTTCACATTTATAGAATGAGCAGTGAAAGGTTCATACATTTTTATTTTGTTTTATATTAAGTACATCGTTTAAACTTCCCCTTTCTCCTCCCCATTTCTTTATGTTTCATTTTCATTTTTGCCTTCCTTTTCAAAGGACCTTTTGGTCTCCCCTGTTTCTCCATATCTCTTGTACTCTCTGGATGGAAGAAGCCACTGAGGAGTCATCTGAATCTTTCTCAGAATCCGATTACAGTATGTCAAATTTATTCGCTAGACTCACTGCTTCTGTTTCATAACTGACCTTGTGGAAATTATTTTTTGGGGGTCTCAAACATCAAACTGTCCTCCTTCTCCTGTCTACCTAAGAAACCACAGCTGGTGTTGGGGGTATTCATTTGTACACCTTTCCATTTCAGGTATGACTTTCTTCACTGTTCCTCCTTCCCTCTTCCCTCAGAGCATCACTTACTAGCTTCAAGAAGCTATCTCCAGAATTCAGAATGTCTTGCTGAACTCCCTGTGCCATCCTACTAGAGATCTGGGGGGCACTGTGGATTGGGTCACAAATCAAAAGGTCAGGCTCTAATTCCTTATCCATTACAGAAACTTGGCTCTTCCTCTTCCTGTTCTATTGTTTTGCATTAAGGTGATTAATAACCTCTGCTCCTTCCATCAGCTTGCTCCCCAATGTTATGCACTGCCAACTTGCAGTTCTGGAAGGTGTGGCCCATCTCATTGCATAAATTACATTTACACTCATTCAAACACTGTGCACTTACATGACCCAATTCTCCACATATCACACACCTTTGCCTGTCACAGATACTGCTTAGATGTTCCACTGACCCACACTTATAACACATTTAGGGCTGTGCTGGACAGAATTAAATCCCCCTATCCCTCCCCAAAAAGAAAGAGTTTGGTAAGTGAGCAACTCCCATATCAGATGCCCTTAATAGCACCTTCACCTTCCAGCCCCCTGTCCATATGTTTTCCGTATCCAGAATGGCCTATGGCTCTTCCATAACAGTGCACCTTTGCTTCAACCACACAGTCAGGTCACTTTCACTGACACCCCATTCTTAAAAAGTCAGTTATAGTTTTTGTGCAGGTCAAGTAAGAGGGATCACTATAAATGGTGCCCACAATGCAGTTTCCTTCAGAGTACTGTACTTTGTCCAGAACCTTTCTTGCCCCAAAGACGTTTTGAGGCTCATGTCTAATGTTGTTTCACCTGAGATATGTATCAGGCATAAATTTTGTTTGCAACGAATTTCATGGAGTCCTTAATCAATGTCCTAGCAACAAACACTCTATCCAGGGTTCTGACATGCCCCCCCCCCCCACATACATTAGCCTCACTGTGTTATGTCATTTAGCAGGATATATTGTGTTTTGAAAATGAAGAGTATGCCTTTGGTGCTGCTTTGTTTACTGTATTTAATAGTCCTGCATTTGAGATCCCCTAGGCCTTCAGTAGTCCTCCCTCCTTCTCTTGAATCATTAATTCTGCAGACACTGGCAATGTGGTCTTAAATAATAACTTTGGGTTCTGGGTTAATTTTAATTTGTCAGGTACTTCAATATTTATGTCTTTGTTAACAGTTTTATCTTATGTGCCTAAGTCAGAAAAGATGCTCACTGTATTTTGGGTTTTTATGGGTGTAGCTCCTGATACGCATTTACCCATACTTGCATTACATTCTCAGCCAGCATCCAGTAATGCTCTATCTACCGACCACTCCTTCTCCAATCTGTTCATGATAGTTTTCTTGCCACTTCAGTCCAATTGCTGTAAACCCTCTTGTGCAAAACCTGCTTCTCTTCCAGATATCTTGCTGTTTTTTGATGCTGTTCCACAATTTTGTGTGCTGTCTGCATTTTCTGCCTCCTCCACTTTGGTGGCCCAGTTGCTCGGTCTACTCTTTGAAGTGGATGCGTCACTGCCCCACCTCTGGGCCTTTTTGATAGGATTTCCCTTTCTGTTAGATTGGAGATCTAAGAGCTTCTCCAGCTGTGGTCTCTGAAATAAAAGGCTGCAATACTTTTCTCAATTCGCACATCATTTCCTGACTCTGAGTTCTGTAGGGTATCCTCTGAAATAGCATAGTCAGCTTCCACATCACTCACATCTGAGGTTTGAATCTCACTTACATCAGGTACTTCCCTTTGATTTAAAGGAATATTCTTTAGCAGATCAGCAGCATGTTCTTGATTCGGTCCTTCAGTGGTAACTTCCACCATCTCCATTTCCACAACACTTTCTTCTAGTAACAAAATGGGGCCTTCAGACTCTCCCATTTCCATTTCCACCTCCTCCCTTCAATACTCCTGGTCAGCCATCTTGGTCTCACAGACAAAGAGATCCCATCAGCTCACAGGAAGCAAGGACCCCCGGAGGAAGAGTAGGGGAATTTTCCCAGTGTCCTGGCCAAATTTCCCCCATTCACTGGAAATACCACTAACAGCTTAATCTGGTTCATGATCAGTTGGCACTCATCTGTGTGTGGGGGGGTCAAGGAGGGAAGGGAGGGCAGCTGCAAGTGGGGTGCTAGTTGCACACTCGAGCAGACTTGATAGACCATGTGGCCTGTTTCTGGTGGCAAGTAGTTAGTAAGTGATCAACAGTGCCAAATACTGAAGAGAGACTGAGAAGAACCAGAACTGAATGCTCTCCTCTATCTCTAGCCCTAAGCAGGTCATTATGTACTCTAACCAGTGCCATGTCTGGCCCTGAAACCCAATTGGAATGGCCCATAGATGTTAAAGGATACAGGGTGATCCTCGAGCTGTAGCACCACAAGCTTCTCTACAAAGTAGGTTGGAGATAGAATGGTAATTCACCAGGACATTTGGGTTGAGAAATGATTTCTTCAAAATGGGTCTCACTAGGGCTTCTTTCAAAGCCATTGGAAAGACACCTTCTGACATTGAGCACTGGGCAATCCTAGTGAACACTGGGCCAACAGCCTTGACACATCTATCCAGATACATGTCAGGGCTGGGTCCAGTTCACAATATGTGTGCTTTAGCTCGGAGATCACCCTAATGACCTGTGCCACCTCTGCTGGTTTAAACTCATCCCAAACAGCTGGAGTGCTTCTGCTCCTCTCAGCTCAGCTACTGTGAGACAAAACTTGCCTTACTGATGGAATTCCAGTGTGGATAGAGGCCACCCTGTCAGAAAAGAACAGAACAAACTCATCACATACAATGCATGAAAAAGCTTTTTGGCTGCACACGGACAGGGTGGAGTAGCCTGTCTACAGTCTGAAAAAGCTGAGCTGGTCTGTTTATTCCTGCCACACTTTCCCTGGACAGGAATTCTGCCCTCTTTTTAATAGCCCCGGTACTCATCGTAATGAGTATGCAAGGTCCATTTGTCCTCACCCTCCCAGGTCTCCCACCACCAATGCTCCAGCTTCTGACTCCTGATCTTCATCACCTTGAGATCCCTATAAAACCAATGAGATCTCAAGTGAGAAGATCTGGGTTGTATACGGACTGGAGCAATGGTGTTTAGTGCTTCAGATACCACCCTGTAATAGGTAGTCACTGCCTTGTCAATACTACCTGCACATGTGGAGTCCACTGTAGATAGATCAGTCACCAACAGTCTCTCTGGGAACAGCCTCCTTAAAGAGCGATAACTGACCATCTCAACAGGGGGGACTTCAAGGAGGGCCCCAAAACTAGGTCAGTCTTGAGGAAGTCAACCTTGAGATCCAGCCAGAACACCAGGTTGAGTGTGTGGCCACGGAGGTGGGCCACAGAAGTAACTACTTGTGTTAGGCTCAGCAAAGACATCAGCTAGAGGAGGTCATAACCAAATTGTGAGAATTTGTCATCGACTCAGGCATTAAAGTCCCCCATGCCTATAGAAACAGAAACATAGAAAATGGTGGCAGGAAAAGACCACTGATCCATCCAGCCTGCTCATAAAACCCTAACAACCCCAGGACCTAATGATGCAGGATTCTAATTAGAGGCGGGTGAATCAGTTTGGCAAAAATCTGAACTGACCCAAACAAGTAGAAGTGTTTGGAAATGAACAGCTTCCAAAAACCTTTGGCTGTTTGGATCAGTTTGGGTAGCTCCATATTGCTAATTGGGTGTAGAAGCATGAGAGCACAGGAGGGACCAGAGACAAGACCTCTGGTTCCTCATGAAACAGTGAGCTGTCCATCTTCCTAAGGTGGCACCTGATTGGGTTTGTTCTGTAGCAGTCCATGTGGTCCACCTTTATGAGCTCGTGCAGAGCAACACAGAATGGAGAAGGAGCAGCAGCATTTACTGGCTGCTCCATGTGTGATGAATGTTCCATAATAGTTTAAACACTACAATTTGCTTGCTGCTTTGTTTGTCTGGCTGAGCACTGCAAGAAATTCAACCAGGCCACATGAGAACATCATCAGCAGTCTCTGAAAGCCCACATTTTGAAAAAGAAAATGCCTTCTATGGAAAAGGAGTTGAATAAACTCAGAAGCTCTTCTTCCTTTCCAGAGGGACATAATAATAAGAAGAAGGACAAGAAAGGTCCTTATCTAAGCCATGGACTCCATTGGGCGTCGTGACCCTGAAGGTAACTTTCCTTCTGGGGAAACAATATTCATCCATGGCCATTTTGGTGGTCACCAAACAGCCATCACCCCCCCCAAATCAGGCTCAGGCTTGGGCCCAACGGGAACCTCTGGGGAAAAGGAGGTGCCCACTTCCACTCAGTTTCTCAAGATCAAGAGGCCTAGTGGCTCAAGTGAGACATGTAAGTCTGGACCAGGCTGCTAAGTCACCCGCTGGCTTCTCCAGTGACCACACAGCCCTGGATCCTCCATCAGGACTGATGACAAGCCTGACATCAAGGAACCAGACCAGCAGCTGGTAGCTCCACAGCTGACACTGGAGTATACTCTGGCTTCTCCCCTCCTCCTTTCAAGGAGATTCCTCCAGCTTCTCCAGGTTCCGGGATTCCAGAGGAGGGAGAGGGCCTGCCATAGGGTCTGTTCCTCTCCCAGTGATGGAGCCCCTATAGCCCAGGACATTGCTGGATCTCATGAAGGCTGTGCCAGTTACCCCAGGCCCTTTGGCCCCCAAGGGGCCACTGTCTGGTCCAATGCCTAACCCAGCTTCTACCCCCTCCTCCAGACCCTCCATCAGGGCCCTCAGCTCCCCCATAAGAAATTATTCCAGAGCATTTGGCCCTGCCATTAGGCCCAACACCCGAGCTTTCAGCACCTCCATCTGGGCCGATGCCTGGCCCATTGGGCAACCCTCCGGGTTTCCCACATTGGGCTTTCCGATGTTGCATTACCCCATGCCGGGGTATCCCACGCTGCACTACCCAGTACTGGGATATTCTTCACCAGGGTACCTGACACCAGGATTTACATCTCAGGGATTTAACTATCCCTACTATCCAGGCTATCCAGGTTTCGAACATTCAAACCTGCCTCCCCTGTCTCCATTACCTCCACCTCAGCCACCAAGTGGACCTCCAGGCAATGCTTGGTTCATGGTGGAACAAAGCAAAATCACAGCTCACATCAGAGCTAGAAAAGTAGCAGCAGCCATCGGCCCTGACACCAGCTCCAAGGCCTCCATCGCCAAGACAACTGCTGATATCTGGCCATAGGCCTCCGACATCTGGTAGGGTAGTAGACCAACCACCACCTTTCATGGGGGCCACTGAGTTTGCCAGGCCTTCTAATCTGTCAAGGCCAGTGGAAATCCAACTACCAAGACTCAGCTCTCCCAACCACAGCCGATCATCGTACACTGAGAGTGACCTGCTAACTCTGGCTCTGACTGTGAGTCTCCATCATCAGAAGAACCCAAACCAAAGGAGTCACCTGAATCTCTGCTTGAGTATCCTTCCTTCAAGGATCTCCTAAGAAAGATCCAGGCAGCTTATGACCGGCATACAGAAGCCCAGGATCTGCAAAATCAGAGACTGGTGGAACATTTGGAATTATCAGATCTGTCACCCACCCTCATTCCACCTTGGACAGGGCCACATGAGGATTTGGCTATTACCATTTTGAAGCAACCAGTCTCACTGGCACCTGTGGCCAGGAAGGCAGACTGAATTTACCAAACTCCTGAAGAAAGAGACCACCTGAGCATCCATCCCAAGGTTGACTCTAGTGGTCATCAGTGCAGCCCATGATGGGTCAGTAAAACCAAAGCACCTTAGCACTTCCTCCAGATAAGGAGTCTAAGGTCATTGAACAATATGGGAAGAAGGGTTACCTTTTCCACTTTGGCCATCAGAGCACTTAATTACTGTATGCGACTCAAGTGGTGGTCTATCAAAAGTCCATTTTGGACAACTGGAGTCCAAGATTGACTCTCTTCAGGACTCGCAGCTCAAGAAGAAAATGGCAGGCATGGTCAGGTTGGAAAGATCTGCCAGCAGACACACCTTGCAGGTCACCTATGATGCGGTGGACGCCTCAGCTAGAGGCATAGCTACTGCCATTAGCTTGCAAAGGCATGCATGGCTCAGGATTTCTGGCCTAGCACCTGAAGTTCAGACAGGCTATCCAAGATGCACCGTTTAGGGTCCAGTCTTGTTTGGAGGGATGTAAAAGATATTACAGACTTACAGGACAAGGACATGGCTTTGCGCTTTGTCCAGTACATGTACAAACCCCCTCAGAAACAAAAGCAGCAGCCATTTCCATGACAGCAACACCATCAACAAAGACAGCCTCAAAACCAACGTCAAAACAAATGTCAGACCCCTTTGGTAGGCACGCCAACCCCGGCCAAGTCACATAGAGCCTTAGGTACCACAGCCTCCACCCTCCCCATGGCCCCTTGACTCACTGGACTTCATCCTCCCTGGAGCAAGTCCCAGAGGAACCAGTAGGAAGGTTTTCAAACACCTACTGGAATGGGAGACAGTAACAACAGACTCATGGGTACTCCAGCTGGTGGCTCAAGGCCACACCATAGAGTTCACAGAGAGACCTCCTACAAACCCTCTAGGTCACTCATTTTACCCTCAAAACCACATTCCGCTGGTGAAAGAGGAGGTAAGCTCACTGCTAACAAAGGCAGCAATACAGCCTGTCCCCAAAAATCAACAGGGGAAAGGATTCTACTTACACTTCTTCCTGGTTCCCAAGAAGGTATGAAATCTCAGATCAATTCTGGACCTGAGTTCTCTGAACCGCTTTGTGGAATACAAAAGGTTCAGGATGCTGTCACTACCAAGCTTGATTCCTCTCTTACAGCTGGACCATTGTCTCTGTGCACTGGATATGCAGGATGCCTACTGGCACATCCCTATTTTTCTGCCACAATGCAAATATTTCAGATTCTATTTTCAGGAAAAGCATTTTCAGTTCAAAGCTCTCCCCTTTGGCCTTTCGTCGGTACCCAGAGTGTTCATGAAATGCCTAGCAGTGGTTGCAGCAGAGCTCAGCTGAAGAGGGATTCAGGTGTTTCTGTACCTCGACAACTGACTCCTTTCAGCTCCATCAAGGGACAGTTTGGCCAAGGCATTGGCCACCACCCTGGATATTTTTCACCAAGTGGGAATTATGGTCAATTATACCAAGTCCCACATCTATCCTATCCAATAGCTCCAGTTTATTGGAGCAGTACTGGATACTGTCCAGGGTAGAACTTTCCTGCCAAAAGACAGGATGGAAACCCTGCAGAAACAGGCACACTTTGTGGCCTTAAGGAGAAGGACACTGGCACGGTCAGCCCTGTACCTTCTCAACCTCATGGCTGCAGCAATCCCTATGGTTCCCCTAGCCAGGCTCCATATGAGAGTCACACAGTGGACTCTCAGGGTACAATGAGACCAGAGATCAGACAATCTGAACCATGAGATCCTGGTCTCAGACCCAATTGCTCAGGATCTATTGTGGTGGCAGAACCAAGACAACCTCATTCAAGGGTCCCATTCTGTGCAGATATTCTCTTCCAGACCCTGATGACAGATGCCTTCGGGTTGGGTTGGGGAGCACACTTGGGTGTTCACAGGAATCAGGGCTCCTGGTCTAGCATCTCTCTCTCTCCACATCAATGTACTGGAGATGCAGGTGGTGCTGAATGCTCTATGGGTTTTTCAGCACCTCATTCTGCCAGGACAGCTCATGATCCAGACCGACAACATGTGCGTGGTCTGGTACACGAATAAACAGGGTGGAACATGCTCATACCTCCTCTGTCACAAAGTGATGAGAATGTGGTACTTGGCAGTCAGTCACAACATTTACCTGCCAGCGGTATACATCCCAGGCATTCAAAACATCCTGACAGATGCCCTCAGTTGCACTCAAGCCAGAGCCCACAAGTGGGAACTGAGACAGTCAGTGGTAGACAACATCTTCTTCCAGAAATGGGCAAGACCAAATCTAGATCTATTCACCTCCCCAACCAAAGCAAAACTACCAGCTTTCTGCTCATTCACTCCAGGGCATGGTGTTTTCTGGTGAGATGCGCTATCTCTGTGCTTTAGGGGGAGGTTCATGTATGCCTTCCCTCCACTTTCACTGATGCAGAGAGTTCTTCTGAAGCTTCAGGCAGAAGGGGCACAAATGATCCTGATAACTCCCTTCTGGCCAAGACATATTTGTTTCTCTCTCCTTCAACAACTGTCAGTGGATTTGCCAGTCTCATTACCAGTTTGTCAAGATCTCTTGACTCAAGAACAGGGAACCCTGGTCCATCCAGGCTTCTGGTCCCTTCACCTACACACATGGCACCTACTGACATAGCTACTATCTGTTTTGGGGTCTCCCTGAGGATAGTATAAATTCTAGTGGAGGCCAGGAATCCATCCTCTAGAGCAACATATGCTGTGAAATGGAAAAGATTCTCCATATGGACTACATCAAAGGAGTTGGAACCCTTCTCCTGTCTGGTTCCTCATGTCCTAGATTACCTCCTGCAACTCTAAGACCTGGGACTTAGCTACTCGACCCTAAAGGTCCATTTATCTGCCATTTCTGCCTACCACATCCCTTTGAGTGGCAAACCTGTGGCACAGCTGGAAGTATCAAAGACTTTCTTGAAGGGGATCCTTCATTTAAAACTCCCAATAAAGAGCCCAGCCCCTCCTTGGGATCTAAATTTCATTTTGGAAAAGCTCACGCTGCCCCCATTCTAACCAACATTGAGCTGTGACATGCACTTCTGTAGTCCCCCAGAGTCCTGGTGCCCTCTAAAAATGGGCATCCAGGTGCTTTGGGGCTGGCTAGGTAGGGAGGTGCCCCTGAGTTTAGAGTAGGTATCCTCTCAAACGTAAAGCCCCAGATGGGCTCTATTAAAAAAAAAAAGTTCCTCTGCTTGTTTTCCCCTGCCTGCAGCATGCCAGAACATCTCCCTCTGTGTTACCTTCACCGGGCACCTGTTCTCGTGGGCCCAGCCATGAGGGCATGCAAGCAGGGATGGGCTCAAAAGGAATTTGACCAGAATCCTCAGCTCTTTTGAATGGCAATAGCCATTCAGTTCATGATTGGAGGGCAGTGGAAGAAGAGCATCAGCAAGTGTGAGGGAGTGCTCGTCCAGTTGGGGGTCAGCAAAAGGGGAAGGACTAACCTGATGTCCTGGGGTCCCTCCCGGTGTCCTGGCCAGTCCATCAGAGATCACTCTCTCTCTTCTCTGGTGGCAGCAGTACATTGGATCCCAGTGCCTCATCCTTTTGTGAGTGCCATTGGGAAGGGCAGTGGCAGCAGTATTAGGCCATCCCCTCCAGTCCCATGGCATACATGGAGGTTCTGTCAGGAGGAACAGCAGGTTCAGGCTGTCCCCTTCATCCAACAGTCCTGAAGTGGGAGGTGTTCTGGGAGGGGAGGTGGCAGCAGCAGTAGGCCGCCCCTGCCAGCTCCAGTTCTTAGTCCAGTAGTCCCTGGAGGTCCATCGGGAGGGGTAGTGGAGCCAGACCAGCCCCTCTATCAGCAGCAGTGAGAGGTTCATTGGGAGGGGTGGTGAAGGCAGAAACAGGCTGGCCTCTCCAGCACCCTATTCAGTGGAGGCCTGTGGAGGGAGGTGGGTCCAGGCCCCCCCCATGCAGCCAGCAGCAATCCCAGTCCACAAGAGATATGAAGAGGGGCAGGGTGAGTGGCAGCAGCACCACGCTTGGGTGCTGGCTGCCAGAAGAAAAACTAATTAAAAAAAAAATATTGGGTGCTCCAGGTGCCAGAAGTGACTGTGGGGCAAGGCAAGGCCACGTTAACAGGACCACCCATGGGGTGGGTCAAAAAAGGCTCCAAGGAGCAAGGGAAATGTGGGGCAGGCAAGACCCCAGCAAAGACTGCCCATGGGGTGGAGCTACGAGAGAGCCCCATTGACAGTGTGAGAAGGGGCTGGAATGATGTAAACATGATTGACTACCTGTACAGTGGTCATAAAGGGGTCAATGACAGACTCCCCAGAGTTAAGGGAGCAGTGACAGGCCCCTCCAGTCTAAAAGGGGGCAGGAACTGTATAGCGACTCAATGGATATTTATTACTGCTTACAAAAGTGGTTTAAAGGGGGCAGGATAAATGCACGGCTCTGTTGAACAAGGAAGTGTTAGTAAAGAATTGTATACCTTAGTGTGGATTAATGCCTGACATCTGAATCCAAGTGGCCTGCACCAAAGGCTGACAAACAGGGAAAGGATAACAGATCTCCAGGTAGAAGGTCACCTGGGGACCAGTGGCCATCACATGGTATAGTTCAGTTTGGCCACTAGAACTAAATCATTCCATTCCAAGGAAAAGATATGGGACTTCAGAGGAGCTGACTTTGATAAGATGGCCAGCAGAGTTAAGCTAACCCTTCCAAGAAGAAATACAGGTGTGGGGGGGTACAGGCAAAGTGGGCAAGCATTAATACTTGAAGCAACATCCCATTGTGTTAGAGAGAAAAGCAAGAGCAAAAGAAGAAGGAAACCACTTTAGTTCTCAAAAACAGTAACAGAAAAGGACAGAGCCAAAAAGCTGGCCTTCAGGAAATAGAAAGGAACTCAGTGGGACAAAGATAGGGAGGCATACCAAACTTCCTTAAGGGAAGCATGGAAGGCAGTACGGCAGGCAAAGGCCCAAACTGAGGAAACACTAGCATGAACAGTAAAAGAAGGGGACAAGACTTTCTAGAGATACATTAGTGAAAGGAGAAAGTCCACAAGGAGTATTACTAAGATCAGAGGGGCTAAGGGTAAGTGTGAGGAGGGGGGCCAAAGAAAAGCATCTATCCTAAATAGATACGTCTGCTCAGTATTTACTGAGGAGAAGGTAAGGCAGGGCCCACAGCTCAGCACCATGGACATGGGGGGAGGAAGATGTGCACTAGTCCCTTCACAAAATAAAGGGTCCTACATGAGCTCACTAAGTTCAGGGTGGACAAGGCAATGGGACCTGATGGTATACATCCCAGGGTACAAAAGGAACTAAGGGTGGAACTAACAGAGCCATTATCAGAACTGTTTAGTGAGTTTCTGAGCACAGGAGAGGTCCCAGAAGACTGGAGAAGGGCTCATGTGATCCCACTCCACAAGAGTGGTAGCAGGGAGGAGGCAGGGAACTACAGACCAATCAGTCTTACCAGAGTAGTGGGCAAGATTATGGAGGTACTACTTAAGGAAAGGATAGTGCAACACCTGGAATCCATAGGAGCACAGGATCCAAGACAGCATGGGTTTACAACAGGAAGGTCCTGTCAAACTAATCTCACAGATTTCTTTGACTAGGTAACCAGAGTGGTGGACCAAGGTGGTGCAGTTGATGTCGACTACCTTGACTTCAGCACAGCTTTCGATACTGTTCCACATAGAAGATTGATTAATAAGCTGAGTAGGCTTGGGATGGGTCAGACGTTGGTCAGCTGAGTAACAAACTGGTTGACAGGCTGAAAACAGAGAGTGGTGGTAAACAGTATACAGTCAGAAGAGATGCAAGTCACAAGTGGGGTACCTCAGGGATCAGTCCTGGGGCCAGTCCTCTTCAATATCTTCATCAGTGACATTGAAAATGGACTGAAGGCTAAGGTTTGTCAGTTTGCAGATGACACCAAGATCTGTAACAGAGTAGATGATCCAGATGGGGTGGGCAGAATGAGAAGAGATCGTGATAAACTGGCAAAATGGTCGGAAGAGTGGCAAATGGGGTTTAACGCAAAGAAGTGCAAGATCATGCACATAGGGAAGAGAAACCCTGAAGCCACCTGTACATTGGGAGTGGAGTTGCTGGCAATCACACAGGAAGAAAGAGACTTGGGCATCTTCATCACAGATGACCTAAAATCATCCAAGCAGAGCACTAAAGCAGTAGATAAGGATAGAGGGATGTTGGGCTGTATTATTAGGGGTATCGCAAGTCGTTAGAGGGAGGTCATAATCCCTCTTTACAAGACACTGGTTAGGCCCCATCTGGAGTACTGCATGCAGTACTGGAGATTGCACATGCACAAGGACATTAACAAAATGGAGGCAGTCCAGAGAAGGGCAACCAAAATGGTCCAGGGACTGCATCAGAAAACATATGAGGACAGATTAACGGAACTCAATATGTATGCCCTAAAGCAAAGGAGAGAGAGAGAGAGAGAGAGAGAGAGGTGATATGATCGAAACATTCAAACATCTTAAGGGCATTAAAAAGGTGAAAGAGTCTAACATGTTTTAATATAAGAAAAATAGCAGGACAAGAGAGCACAGCATGAGATTAGAGGGAGGCTGATTAAGGGGGAATGTGAGGAAGTTATTTTTCTCAAAAAGGGTGGTGGATGCATGGAACAGCCTACCTCAGCAAGTGGTGGATATGAATGCAGTGCAGGGCTTCAAACATGCATGGGGCAGGCATAAGGGAGCAATAAAGATGTGTATGACTAGATAGGCCATTGACAGAGTACAGGACTATTTCACATTCATAAGGTAGAAAAAAAATGGGCAGACTGGATGAGCCTTGAGGTCCTTATCTGCTGTCAGCTTCGATGTTTCTAAGGCCAGGTTTAAAAGAGCAACACAGTCTCAAAAGTAAACTGCTTGTAAATACATGTACACAATTGTTTTATTGCAATGCTTTTGGGCCCCTGTGATGACATTGTCCCTATACCAGTATCTGTGTGCCAGATGAAGATGGCCACAAAGTGACAGTGCCCCTGCAATTTTATGTAATCTGATAACCTGAATTGTTTTATCTGTCTATAAAGTGTCCTAGTAGCAATGTTTGCTAGAAATAAAGACACAGACACAGGGTTTTAATAGAAATGATTATTGTGCCGCCACCCTTCAGCCTGCGTGTGATCCCAGGTGCCCTGACCTTGTTTTCCCTGACCAGCTGTCATGTCCTTGTTTGTTCTTGTGTCTCGGCAGTCCACATAGGGGCTGTGGCTGGGTGACCTGACCTTGGTCCCAGCAGTCCACGTAGGGGCTGTGGCTAGGTACAGTTGGCAGAATTTTTCCTGGGTGGGGGTGGGGTGTTATTTCTAGTGGTCTATGGAGACCTTTGTGCCAATGACCCACACCACCTCAGAATAGTCCTGGCCTGTATCCCGTTCTGTGTTTTCCCCTGCCCCGTTCAACTGGTTCCCTGTCTTGCTATTTCCACTTCCCTGTTTGGACATGCAAGGGCGGCTGGCTTAGAATGTTTACAGCTGATTTGTTTAGTAGGATATAGTATAATTCAGTAATGTGTAGATACCTTGTCTTTTAGAGTTTTGAATTTAGTAATGTTCTAGTCCTTCATTGTTTTGGAGTGTAGATATTTAGTGTAATGTTTTTGACTCATCATGTTTAGAAAACGTTTACATTGTTCTTTGCATTTGAGTCAGCTTCACCCCTCTCCTTGTGTCCCATTTGGTAGCAATTGAACTTGGGCCCCTTCCCCAAAATGTCCCCTTACACCAGCTAGCCAGGTATCACAGAAAAATCCACCTCTGGGTGGTTGGAGTAATTTTATTACATGTGTTTTCCCTCCAACCTGTAGCTGGGGTGGACTGGTGCCCTGATCTGACCAGGCCATTTTGAGAGCAGTTGGCTTTAATGGCAATACCCTCGGCCATTAAACTTCCTTTCTTGGAAAACACTCTTTTTAGTTGTTACTTTAGCTCGAAGGATTTCCGAGCTTCAGGCTCTGATGTGTAAGGAGCTTTATTTGATTTTTCACAGAGGCTTTGCATACAAATCCTGCATTTTTGCTAAATGTGGTCTCAGAGTCCACCTTGAACCAGTCACTTGAATTGTCAGTTTATTACCCTGAGCATTCAAATCGGGGTGAAGCAGTTCTGCACACACTGGATGTACATAGAATTCTTCATTATTACATGAACAGGATGAAGCCAGTCCATAAAACTGACCAATTGTTTGTTTCCTCCACACCCAAAAGAGAGGGTGATGTAGTTTCAAAACAGTGTTTGTCCAAATGGTTGGCAAACTGCATCACCTTTTGTTATCAGATGTGTAACAGTTAAACTCCTTCCAGGAGAGGTTAAGGGTCATTCATCCAGAGTCATGGCTGCTTCTACTATTTGTTTCAGGAACGTCTCCGCCACAGATATCTGTGCAGCTGCCACTTGGAGTTCTGTCCACGCCTTCACTAAACACTACAGTTTGGACATTGCCTCTAGGTGCAGAGCAGGCTTTGGCCCAGCTGTTCTTCAGGAACTCTTGTCATAAGATCCCTGTTTGCAGCAGACTTGTTCCCACTTCCCATGCTTCAGACTTGTCTGACTTTCACTGCTTGGGACTCAGTCCTACATGTTAGTACCTACTGCAAGAGCCCTTTTGAAGTAAGAGAGTAAGTTATGTAAGAAGTTACCATAACAGTAGATCTTTGACAGAGGCTCTTTGCAGTAGGTACTGCTTTCTACCCACCTCTCCCCAGGTTTATTCTATTCTTTCTCCTGTCATAGCTTTTAGCTCCAGGAACCTGCTCCATCTCCTGTCACACCATTCTAGATCTCCAGTGGGAGAACTGGTGGGCGGGCATGGCGACTGTTCCCTATATAGCCCCACACTGACATCAGTCACCTGACGTGGGGGGGGGGCAGTCCCCCACCAGGCACTGCTAGCTAAAAGTTTTCTGTGTGGTGATGGTGCCTGCTGGCTTCAGTCCTACGTGTTAGTAACTACTGCAAGAGCCTCTGTCGAAGATCTACTGTTATGGTAAGTTCTTACATACAGTAACTGTACTTTTCCATGTGGTCTCTGTGGGATCCAAGTCATAGTAGGGGTACACCTAGGAAGCTGACTTTTGACCAGAACATTCCTCTTCTAAATTTCACCTTGGTCTTGTTCTCTATCTGATTGACCAGGGATTCACAAAACATGGCAGGTAGTAAGGTAGTAAGATAAACATCACGGTACAGAGCTTGACAGAGGGCAGGACAGGGGTACTGTAAATGGTAAATGGAAAAATAGACAAAGGCAATAAGGGCAGGGATGAGGGGAAAAAGGATGAAGCCAATATTAAATGGAGGACAATGAGCACCAATGCCTATAGTCTGGGAAACAAGCTTTCTGAACTAGTAGCCCTGATGGAAGAGGAACACTTGGATATTGTGGCAGTCACGGAAACATGGTATATGGAGAACCATGGCTGGGATGTCAACATACCAGTTTACACAATCTACAGAAGGGACAGGGAGGGTAAAAGAGGAGGTGGAGCGGTGCTCTACATAAGGGAAGGGATCAAAGCTACAGAACTGAAAGGTAAAGGGGGAGGACAAGAGGCACTGTGGGTCACCTTGGAGACAGGGAATGGGATCACAGTCCACACAGGGGTTGTATACAGACCCCCGTCTCAAGGGCAGGAAATGGACAAGAAAATGATAGAAGACATTCTCAAAATGGCTGAAAAAGAGGAGATATTGTTGATGGGAGACATGAATATGCCAGATGTTAACTGGACGATATGTACTGCAGCAACATCCAAGAGCAGGGTCATTCTTGATGCCCTACGGGAGGTATGCCTTAGACAGCTGGTGTTGGAACCCGCTCGCGAGAGAGCAATATTAGACCTGGTACTCTCAAATGGAGAGAGGATCACAGATTTACAAGTCAGTAGCCATCTAGGAACAAGGCCACTGCACAGTGTGATTCACAATAAGCACAATCATTGAGACAAGTCATACAAAACAAGGATATTGGACTTTGGCAAAATGGGTGAATATCTAAGGAATGCACTAGCAAATGGCCAGAAAGGAGGGGTGGAAGAACAATGGAGAAAAATTAAAACTGCCATCATGGAGGCAACAAGCCTTTGTGTGAAACAAATAAAGAAAACAAAGTGGAGTAAGAAATCACTATGGTTCTCAAAAAGGTGACAGGGAAGGTTAGGGAGAAAAATGCAGTATTCAAAAAGTATAAGGAATCATAGAAGGAGCACAAAAGGGTACTGTATCAGTTAAAGCAGAAAGAAGTGTGAAGGCAGTCAGAATAGCAAAGGCCCAAACTGAAGAAAAGATAACCAACTTAGTTAAGAAGGGGGATAAAACCTTTTATAGGTACATTAGGGAGCATAGAAAGGTTAAGGGAGGGATAGTGAAGATTAATAAAGGAGAGGGGAGATGGGCAGAGGGAGACAGTGAAAAGGCAGAGATACTGAATGAATACTTTTGCTCAGTAGTCACAAAAGAAGAAGAGGAGGAGTTATCTAAATCAAACAATAGAAGCACTCTGGGTAGGGGGACTGACACCAGTCCATTTACAGAAGAAAGAGTCCTGAAATAACTCCTAAAACTCAAGGTGGACAAAGCAATGGGGCCTGATGGGATTTACCCCAGAATCCTAAAAGAACTAAGGGGGTACCTAGTGACACCACTGACCACCCTTTTTAACAAATCATGGGAGGATGGGGTGGTACCTGAGGACTGGAGGAGGGTGGGTATGATTTCCATTCACAAAAGTGGGTGCAAGGCAGAAGCAGAAAACTACAGACCTGTTAGTTTGACCTCAGTGGTAGGGAAAATGATGGAATCACTTCTGAAAGAAAGAATTGTTGAGTACCTAGAGGCCAGCAGGGCACAGGACCCAAGGCAGCATGGATTCACAATAGGAAGGTCACGTCAGATGAATCTAATTGATTTCTTTGACTGGGTGACCAAAGTAATAGACCAGAGAGGGGTTGTGGATATGGCCTACCTAGACTTTAGCAAGGCATTTGACACAGTCCCGCACAAAAGATTAATAATCAAGTTAGCCAGCCTGGTAGTGGGTCCCAGGGTGGTAGCCTGGGTAGCAAACTGGCTGCACAACAGGACACAGAAGGTAATAGTGAATGGAACTCACTCCGAAGAAAGGGAGGTGACAAGTGGAGTACCTCAGGGTTCAGTACTGGGTCAAGTCCTCTTTAACGTCTTTATAGGTGACATTGCAGAGATTCTGGAGGGAAACATATGGCTCTTTGCAGATGACACAAATATCTGTAACAGAGTTGATACTCAAGGGGGGGTAGAAAGGATGAGAAGGGACTTGGCAAGGTTGGAGGAATGGTCAGACGTATGGCAACTTAGATTCAATTCAAAGAAGTGCAATGTAATATACCTGGGAAACAAAAACCCAGGAGAAGAGTACACAATGGCAGGGGAGGTACTAACAACAACAGTAATGGAAAGGGACCTAAGGGTAGTCATATCAGATGACCTAAAGGTTGGCAAGCAATGTGAGATGTCAGTAAGGAGAGACAGTTGGTGAGACCCCATCTGGAGTACTGCGTGCAGTTTTGGAGACCCCATCTCTGCAGGAACATAGACAGGCAGGATGGAGGCAGTCCAGAGGAGGGCAACTAAAATAATGTAGGGTCTGCATCAGAAACCATATGAAGAGAGACTGAGAGAGCTTAATATGTATACCCTTGACAAAAGGAGGGACGGGGGGACATGATAGAAACTTTCAAGTACCTCAAGGGAATCAACAAAGTCCAGGAGGGTAGCATCTTTCAGAAAAAAGAGATGTGCAAGAACAAGGGGGCACAATTCAAAGATAGAGGGGGATGGCTCAGGGGCAATGTGAGGACATTTTTTTTCACAGAGAGAGTGATGGAGGCATGGAACTGCCTTTCTGGGGAGGTTGTGGGGTCTAAAACAGTGGGGGAATTCAAACGTGCATGGGACAGACATAAAGCAATTATTGTGGGGCATGGGAAGGAAGTAGGCTGTTGGTTAACTAGAACCTGCAGCTTATCCAATAGGTAGGGAAATGGGCATACTGGGTGGGCCAAGCAGTCCTTGACTGCAGTCAAAGTCTATGTTTCTATGTTTCATCACCAGAGAAAATTAATCAAAACTAGATAACAATGTTTCTTGCTTGTAAGCGGCCAGGTGGCACCAAGGGTTGAGGCGCTGGATGCCACACCTCACAACACACCAGTAACTCATGTTTGGGAGTGAGCTCGGGTTGCCAGGGGTCAGCCGGGGGGAGAGGACTGAGTGTCTGGAGGACAGCTCTTCTCTCCTGGGGAGGGTGGGGATCATGATCTCGCTACAGCAGTGACTCCTAGTGGAGACTGGGAGCTCCAAGCGGGATCGCGCACGCAAGGGGAGAAGGTGATGGTGGATGCTCATGAGCGGGGGGGGTGAGTGCATGCCCAGCTCACTTGGAGTGTCATTGCATGTCCGCATCTCCATAGGGGTAGAACAAAGGTAGGAGAGGGTGGCCCTGCCCTGGGAGGCACAAGCCAGGGGGCATCTAAGGTGGTGCGAGGTAGAGGTTCCTGGGGGACTTGAGGTGTGAGGGATCTCAGACGGGGTGGGACCAGTTGGAGATACCTGAGGGATGCCTCAGAAACTGGCGACCAGAGGAAAATAAGGGGAGAGGAATTTCCTGCTTGTACTGCTAAATGGTTGAAATCTGTAGCAAAACAAACCATCTAATTTTCTCTTGGGTTCTTGATCTTTGGTTGAAGCAGACCAGCAGACAAAGATGCTGCTGTGAGCCTGCCAGTGTTTTAGCTCTGTTTTAGCTCTGTTTTTCTTTTTCTCTTTTTGTGGTTTAGTTTTTTTTTTTGCTTTGCTATTTTGTTTTATTGCTATTTTGTCATTGTTTCTTTTTATTTTATTTGCTTGTAGAGAGTTTAGGGGCAAAGAAGTGAGGTAGTCAGTACTTGGTGTTTTCTTTGTGTTTAATTTTTAAAGCCCGAAAAAGCTCTATTTCATCTCGCTGGGTGGGCGTTTTGTAAGTAGCATTGGCAGCTTGCTGTGGTTTTTCTATCTTACCCTATGCAGCTTGGATATTTGCAGTTCCAGGGATCCAGGAGGGAGGTGACCTAACCAGGAGGGTCTAAAAAGATCGGAAGACTAGACGATCAGAAGGAGTGCTAACGACTGCCTGACAGCCGATGATTACAGTTGGGGACTTGGAGGGTCTTGAGTACTGGCTGTGGAAGTTGGGTGAGAGAATGCGACAGTGGAGAGCTTCAAAACTGCTTTAAAAACATATTTATTTGCATGCGCCTTCCTGATGACAAAAATTTATTTGACTTTTAGCATATATAATTTTACTATGTAATTTTTATATTTAATAATGTTTTGGGGTTGCTTATTTATTTATTTGTTTATATTCGTTTTAGAATGTGATTGTACAGCACTTTGATATATGATATTGTGCTTTATAAATACATTTTACTTCTGTCGATGTTTTTAGATTTAGTGAGTGTATTTTCCACAGTCACCACACTGTACCCCCTGTCCAGAAACATGATTTTTAAATCACTGGCTTATTTCAAAAAATCATCCATTTCAGAACAGTTCCTCCTAAACCATACCAACTGACAGTAGGGATTGATTCTTTTAATTTTTTTTCAGATGTGAACTAGTTGCTAACAGTGGCATGCAGTGATTTTTTAGCAAGGCATGCAATGGGTGTTCAGGGCAATTATAAAAGGTGGGGGTCTGAGGGCCACCCAGTCCCCTAGAACATTTTTAGAAGTTGGTGCATTCTGATGCATTTTGGGGGTCATTTGAAACATAATTTACTATCCTGAAACCCCATTCCCCTTGTCTAATAAGTTGCAGTTTAGCCCCCTTCCATGAGTCCCCACAGCCTAGCTGAAATGCAACATCTTGTTATCAACAGCATCCTAATTTTTTTATGTTACTAGGGTCTGATAAGTAGTAATATGCTTTTAACATGTTTGTAACTGATTTTCAATTGTGTGTAACATGACTTTGATTCCATGCGTGATAGGTGTGTTCTTCATAAGTATCTTCTTGGGTTGCCCAGTGTATCACTACTGGGTTGCTGAGTTGTCAGGTGGTGACACCCCTTGCCTCAAAGATTCAGAAAGGATGAGGGGGCCTGTGTCTTTACTTATTGAACTGGGGGCTCATATCTTAACTCTAATAGCATGGTGCCTTTACCCAGAGAATTAAAATGGGCCTGGTGAGAAGAATGGCACCACCTCCTGTGATGCAGAAGCAACCCAGCTTCCCACTTCAGAACATTTCCCATGACTATACATCAATGTTTTTCCACATCCCTGCTAACAACAGCTATGGACACCAAATATACACATGACAGTATGCACTTATTAACCAAAATCCTGCAGAAGAAAATAATGCTTAGCACACCAGTTAGGAAGCACAGTGATGTAATATGAGATTAACACAACCACCCTGGTAATGTGGGCCTGTCTGTACTGTCAGCCTACCTGAGACACCCCACATCCCATGTTGTTCCCTATAGGTATCAGTCTGGTCCTACTATATGCTGGCTGGGTACCCAGGGTTGAAATTTGATAGGTCAGTGCCTGTGCTGCCCATGATATTGCACTGATGCATGTAAATAAATACCAATTGAACCCCTCTAGTGACTTATAAAAGCTGAACCTAAAATTGTACTCCAAGTAAAGGCTGATTGGTAATGTGAAACAACATCAGTGAGTCAGCTTTTAACTTCTCTTTAACAGGTGCACCATGGGAACCATCCCTTCAGGCTCAAAATAAATGATTATGTGGATCGAAGGTACTTGCTTCAGGTGATGGCATTGCTTAGCTGCTGCTGATGGTCTGCAGGTGACGGGCTGAGATGGTTGTGGAACTCACTACACACCAGTTCCACTGAATGGGTTTCACTGGACAATTAACAAACCATTTGCACAACTGGGACCTCATGCAGCAATAAAGCAGCTGTCAGGAACAACTTGCTGCTTGCACCACTGCATGCACTGATCATCACATGGTTTCACAGCCAAAAACACTTTACAAATATTGGACCCTGAAATGACTCTCCTAAAGAAGGTAGTTTACCACAGGTTTAAGAGCAGTTAAATCACCTTTTGCTAAGGGGATACAATCAGCTCTGCTCTATGAAGAGTACAGACAACAGTCTGGAATTATGCTAACGGGACATGATCAGATCTGCTTTATGAACAGCACAGACAACAGTTTGGAATGAGAACAGTTAGCCCTTGCAAATAAAACATGATTTTCTTACCTGTTATAAACAAGAACAAACGGTACTCATGCTGATTCATGTCGCACAGTAAACAAAAGTATTTGCAGTTTCTGTTGATTCCCTCATACTGTCTGTCTCACTTATCATACTTGCAGCTCTCAATAATGGCTGTCACAGACCATACACTATGACTGATGTGGCCCTGACTTGATCAGTTCATGCATGCCTAACTGTTAGCCATATAGGGGTTTTGTTCCTCAGTCCCTGAGGAAGTGTGTCAGGACAAAACTAGTCAGGGCAATTAGTTGGTGAGGGTCACTGCTGCTGTAACAAGCATAATGCGCTGAACTTGTACGTACAATGACTTGAAACAAGAATAAATATTGCCTTGATTTTGGAATGTCAGTGCTGGTTTTCATGGATTTATTGTTCCAGCAGCATATAGTTCAATGACTCAATTTCTGTTATATCACTTTGCAAGTCCTCCCACTACTCAGTGTGTCACTGTCTATTACAATGTCCTCAGCACCAACTCCCAGTTCAGTAGACTGAATCTGTCTATTTTTAAACCTGATTGACTGAGACTCAATCAATCAGGTTTTACTGTAGACAAATATGTCACCATTCATTTATGCCATTACTGTTACCGAACTCTGAACAGAGCAACCATGCTTTGCACCAAGGGACCGAAAGCCGGTGACCGGCTTTAAATAAATATTTTTGGGTTGCTGACAGAGGGGGACTATATATTAAATAGTGTCATCAGGGTCTTATAAACATGTTGCAGTTTATGCTTTACACTGCATTGTTGGACTCTTCTTTCAAGAACATGTCACCTTTTTAACAGAATAATTGTTTTACTGATTACAAATATGTTGTAAGGTTTGTCTACTTCTCTGCACTTAAAGATCAGTGACAAATAGAGCAACAACAATGAAGATGGGGGAAGGGTAAAGCCCTTTTCAATCCTTCACAAAGGCAACAAACACTTGCTGGTGTATTCCAAGTTCTTTTTTATTGAATTCTCCATACGTTTCACTCTGTTCATACAGCTTGTTCACAGGGTGCTTAAACTTCTTTTTTCAAATATTTAAATTCTATGGATAGTAAAACCATTTACATATTACTTTTGATTTTGCAGAAATCCCTTTTCTCCACTTACAACAGTAAGTTCAAATATTCTTAGCTATCCAAAGTGTGTAATTCAGCCTACCTAAACTTTATTATTCAAAGTCCCTTTTGTTACAAATCAGATTGGTGGTCTCACGCCATACCTACAAACAAAAAATGTAAAACAATGTTTTTAAGTAAGAACATTTCATTTGTAAAACTGCACCACATATAATGTTTTCCAGTCCCCTTATGAAGGGTATCTACCACCTTATAACTTGAGCAATTCCAGCATACCTGAGGAAAAATGCATTCAAATTACTTTCTGGCTGTTTTTCTCTCCAGCTCTGAATTTTAATTCAGTTACTTAGCTTAGGCTTCCTCTGTAAAATAAGGGTTTACCCACATTATATTTCTATAGCTTTTTAAAATTTCTCTTAAACTCTCAATGAGTTATACCCTCAATGCTTTTTTTAAGAAGTAATAATGTTTTTACCTTAAAAGTAGAGCCACAAGCACAGCCTCTTGTTTCCTGATTCAGTGTATTGCTGTAATGGCAGAATGCTGTATTACCCCTTCCCTTTCAAGCTCTCCCAGAAATGCACAGGACAGCAGGTGCAATGATGTCATGCTGTAGTTCCTGAGCATGAGCACAGATGGGACAGACTGTGCACTTGCTCCAGGACTCTGCCACAAAACTAATAGACAGAGGCTTGTCTGGGAGAGCTCAAAACGCAATGCAGCCAAATCAATAAAATCTCTCATTTCAATCCTAAACATTCTCAAATAAAGTCAGCATTTTATCATCACTCTATATTTGCTCAGTTTATGATTCTTATTTATTTGACCTATTCACTTCTAGCAATGTATATTCACAAAACTTAAGTAAATAGAGCAGTCTGCTGGAATGCCAGTTTCCTCAAATATACATTTTAATGACTGTGCTTAATAAAGTTCCGCATGCTCAGCAAAGTCTGGATGTCTTTTTTTTCTGAATAGTTGCAGGTTTCTATGTTTTTTTTTACACTTGTTCCACCAGCTGTTACTATCAAAATGTCTCTGTCTTGGCCACGGATGCCACAAGCTGTTGCATCACTCAGGTCATGAAGTAAAGGGCACTTACCAGTGAGCACACCAACAATAGACACTTGGCTGCTGCAGTGCTAGTCTCATCAGATTTGACAGACAACTGTTTTTGATTACTGTATCTAAAAAAGCTTAACATTTCTGCAAAATACAGCCATTGTAATGTTTAGTGTCTACGGACTGAACATTGGCAGTTCCATTTATTAAAGACCACATTCACAAGGTCCAGATTACTGTATGACCCTGACCAAGTCACTTAATCTCACTGTGCTCCCAGGTCGCACCTGAAAACAAGCTTTCAGCTTAGTGTGCTACTCCTGGTTAAACAATTGAAAGTAAAAACAAAGATTACAACAGAGACCTTACATTTTGATGCTGATATTTGAAATAGTATCCTTATGTTGAACAATTTTACTTCATTTAAGTTTCTGCTGTATGTATTTTAGTTGGGGATCAGTATATTCTGCTCTTGGCAATTCTTCTCTGGTGATACTGAAACCAATCCGGGCCTGATATACCATCCCTCTCAATTAAACTCCCTACTAGTTGACTCAAAAGGCCTCCCTATTGTATATATCACAACATTAGAAGCATTGAGTACAACCTGCTGAACTTGAGGCTTGGATTATCCTCTACCACACAGACATACCCTGCCTATCAGAAAAGTGGCTAAAAGCCTCTAACTCTGACTCCTTGTATTCCATACCCAATTATGGCCTCCTACAGAGGGACAGATCATCCCCCAAAAGAATAGGGGGGTTGCCATCTACTTCAAAGAACACCTATGCCTCACCATCATAAGAACCAGCCCCATGACCCACTGCAAATCTTTACATGCAGTTCTAACCCTTGGAGCTAAAAAGTTACATGTTGTATGCACTTACAATCCCCCAAGCAGTAGCCATGCCAGCCTGGACGAACTACTGAACCATACATCCAAATTCTCCGGTTAAAATGAAGTTATCATTCTCGGCAATATTAACCTAAACTGGTTAGGAAAGTGCCAAGCCTCATCCATCTCCAAAATTCAGAGCCATAATCTGCATCAGCTGATCACTATGCCTACTAGAGTTGCTCCCCACTCAGCCTCTAGCACCCTGATCGACTGGGTACTAGCAAATCATACTGAACACATCCAAGCTGCTGGCACATTAGCAGATGCTCTATACAGATATAGTCCTATGCACCAGTGTGAAAAACATCTCTGACATTAATCTGCAGCTTTCCTCTGACTTTCAGCACACTCAAGCCTGTCTCTCACATCACAAACCAGTCCTTAATGAGGCCAAAACCCAAACCATGCTATCTGGGACAAATTCTAAACTCAAAACCTGACAAAATAATTTTGTGGTCTCTTGTCTGGATGGCTCCCCTAGTGGTTAAGTGACCTTGTTTAAGAACCTAGGGTAACAATGGACCAATCCCTAAACTTTGATCTTCACATCCAGAACTCATGTAAATCTGTAGGCTCTAAATAATGTATAGCGTATTGGACCAGATATGCACTTAACCCTGCAGCGAGGCTTGCCATTGTTCATGGTATTCTTCTACCCACCCTAACATACAGAGTTGTGATCTATACTGCCTTACCTAAATCCAATCTCTATAGATGGGCCATCACCTATAATAATATCTGTCGCTATGCCTCCTTCTCCCATCGGTGGAAACACTACTGCCTCCTCTACTCAGATCTAAACTGGCTGTCACCAAATGCTGCTAGAATTTACTCCCTTGAGTCAACAGTATTTTGCTGTCTCAAACTCCAAAAAACTTTAGCTGATCTACTTGTTCCTCAGATGTCTGGCTTTGGCCTATGCTTGGCTGGAAAATCCCTTCTATGTGTCCCGAAAAGTAACACCACCAAAGGTACCAGTGTTTTTACCCACCATGCTCCCCAGCTATGGAACTCCCTCCCTTTAGCAATCCACCAAGCACCCTCCCATAATGCCTTTAAAAAGGAGATCCATAGCTACCTCATCTTCTCTAATCAATGCCCTTGCTTCAACCCCCCCTTAGCACCACTCCTACTTTCACCACTGTGCACTTGATCTGCTTTCTACCTAATGCCTTGCACTTAATCTTCCCCCTGCCTGTCTACTTGTCTCCCCTCCCAACCTGATGTGCTTCTCCTATTTGGCTTGTTATCTCAAACCCCTTGTCCTAACCTACTATAACTAATTCTCAACTCCTTAGATCTTTATGATCATTGCCAAACACCTGCTACTTGCAATACTCTGTGCCCTAGCTCCCAAACTGTGTGAATGTTTCTCCCCAAAGATCTGCCTACCATATGTTATTTTGTAATTTTCTGTGCTCATTATAGCTGATAGATCATTGCAAGTATGTGATTGTTTGTTTTCAATGAACCTCTTGCCAAACTTTGCACCATGGTAATTCCTTGCAAATATGTGAGCTATGTTTCTTATTTATTTTGGTTTTCGGAAATGCACCTTTGAGTCAAGGACTCTTTGCAAAGGTTCCATGTCATAGAATACAATTAGGAGTTACTAAGAATTTAGATAAGAATGCAAAGGGATTAAACATACAATACAAGATAAGCAAAATAAGTCAATAGAGTAGAAAAAAAACATTGTCCAAAATTTAATAAGCTAGGATACATATACAGTAGTTATAACCTAAACCAGCTTTGGGAAATTTGCAGGCATAAGATAGTTAAGAGTAGAGAAGAGACACAGGGGGTGAGTTGCAATTATGTCAATATAGAGAGAGGAGGAGGGGGGAAGGAAGTAGGGACTGGGTGGGAAGGTAGTGAAAGCTGAGGGGGAGTGGAGGAGGGATTAGGGGCAGTCACAAGAGGGCTGCGCCTGCACAAACCAACAAAACCTTGTTTTGTTTCTTGTGTTTATGTAATTCCACTCTGTAACCTCCATGGTTGTGCCTGTAAAGAGTAATTTCTATGGCTAGCTCACCTACTCAGTAAATTGTTTGTACAAGGAGCATTTTGAGAATATTAGTAACAATTTCTGATGTTTTTTTGTCTCTGTTTAAACTTTTGTAATGGCGTATGCTGAAAAATAAATTTCAACTGATTGACAACTTTTAAAAGTAGTCAGTTATTGATTTTTATATCTAAGGGACATTTTTATTTCACTTCTGCTAACTGGATGGTTTCCCACCTGACAGTACTAGGTGTGATGTATGGGGTGGTATGCTAACTGGTTGCTGACATTTCTAATTCTGTTCCCCTCCATAGCTCGTCAGGATTATGACCTCACTGATTGTGACATCACAGTTTCCCATGAAGGGAGACTCAGGTGCTGACAGGTTTGTCACCTGTAATCTCACAGTGAGTGAGGTCACAACACTTGATGAGGTAAAAAGGGGACTAAAACTGGATATATCTCAGCCTCTGAGTGCTGCTCTTCACAGCACATCTAACACTATCAGACAGAAAGCACTATGATGAACAAAAGAAAAAAAAAAGAAAAGTGATTCAGAAATTAAGCCCACCACCCCCAGAAAAGTAATAAATAGCTGGAAGAGTTTGTTGCTACTCTGGTTTATTTTTGCATCTAATTCTATGGAACTGTTCCAGAATGTTCCAACTTGATTCCAATTAAACATGCATTTGTCAATGCCGAATGTTATCTTACTGGCATTGGCATTGGTAGTGCAGGAGTTAGAAAGATGCATAATAGGAATGGCAGTGAAATATTGAACTGATGCCAGACCGACCACCACCCTGCAGAGACTGACAGGCATTGGGGTGTGCCTTTGGGTAATTGGCCATGACGCTCATGCCATTTCACCTCATCCTACCCTGCAGACACTGACAAGTGTTGTGGTGTACCTTGGGATCATCAGGCCTTACGCTCACCTAATTCCATAAGGAAATACACTGAGATGGGTGCAGTATAAGAGAATGTGGTGAACTTTGAGACTGAAGAGTCAAAGGCTCACCTCGATGCCTGTCACTGGCTGCAGGGTGGGGGTGGGGTGGAATGGCATGAGTATTACAACCGACAATCCCAAGTCACACCCCTGACGCCTGTCAGTCTCTATAGGGTGGAGCGTTGAAGTTGGAAACCCTAACACCTCAGGCACTTGTTGGTATTTTCACTCCAAATTTTCAACATGGGCTTTTTGTGACCCCATCTCATGAACAGTGGCACTATCAGTTTGTTAGCCAAAGGGCGATTTTACACAGTGACTGTGCCATTTGGTGCCACAGATGCGAAAACACATTTTGGGCAGGATGTGAAAAATGACAGCTGTACTGTTCATGAGCAGGTGTAAAAAACGGCAATGTTGAAAATCTGGAGTGAAACTATAAAACATTGGTGAAGTCACAAGCCTGTGTAGAAACCGTACAATGCATGCCCGTAACACAATTATTTTGGGGATTTTTTTAACCTGATTTTCAACATAGGCATTTTGGGACCTCTATTCATGAACAGTGGCACTGTGATTTTGTTAATGTGTCCCAAAAGTTGATTTCCCACAGCGACAGCACCACTGTGAGCCAGATATGCAAGAACACATTATGGACAGGATGTGTACAATGACAGCTGTACTGTTCACAAGGAGGTATGAAAAAATGGCAATATTGAAAATCTGGAGTGAAAATATTAAAAATTGTTGAAGTTACGAGTGTGTGTGGAAATTGCGTAATGCATGCTCATAACACAGACCTTTTTTTCAATGTTTTTACCAAATTAGCAACATAAGCTTTTTGGGACCCCATCTCTTGAACAGTGGCACTGTTGTTTTGTTAATTGGTCCCAAAAAGTGATTCTGCACAGTGACCACGAAATCACCTTCTTTGGACCGAATAACGAGACAGTGCATGTGTTCATGAGGTGGGTTCCCAAGAACCCTATGTTGAAAATTTGGAGCCAAAATTCAAACAAATGACCAAGATGTTCACTGTTGCCCCTCGCCCCCATTGATGCATTATACAGCTTACTGGCATTTCTTCACTTTGCAGTTTGGCTTTGAAGAGTCCAGACATGATCCTGCACCACTGAAGATCACAGCTGGATCTCCGGAGGTAAGTATGGGACAAGAGGTGTGTGGGAAGGTGGGGTGTGCAGAGGATGGGTGCGGGTTGGAGAGGGAGCTGTACAATGAGGGACCGTTTTCTTTTTCAGGTACAAAAAAAATAGCATTGTGAGACTGTTTTCTTTTACGGTGAAATTAAACAAATGTTGGACACACTGGGGTGGGCTTCCAGTGTGCCCATGACTTCATGGGGGAATGTTGGCCACACTGGGGTGGGCTCCCAGTGTGCCACACCTGTGAGGGAGGCATACTGGCACAGTCGGCTTTCTGTAGAGGGCGCACACTGGGTGGGTTCCCAGTGTGCCACACAAGTGGGGTGGGTGGGACATGCTGACAAGGGGGATTGCACCCTGGTGTCAGCTGTGTTTGGGATTGTGGCCATGGCAGTTGCCACTGCCATGTTTATTGAAATGTTTCACCAGGAAGGCACATTTGGGAGGCATGTCATCTGTGTCACTACATGACGACCTTGTCTCTGATTGCAGCAGCGCATTTCTTTCAAGTTTGTGGCTCTTTACATAATTCTTGCATCAGTGCAAGCATGCTGGCTAACTGGGGAATGAAGTACAGGCCTACTAAAGCATGCCCTGCATTTGCCAACACTGACACACCTCTCACTGTGCTAATACTACCGCAAGATGTTGCTTGTGCCCGTGTAAGACAACATAAAAATGACAAAACTGTCACCTAATAACTTCTATCAACAGTGATCAAAATACAGCCCCCCCCCCAAAAAAAAAACACTGTTCTGTGCAGTTCATTTGATTTAGTTGAAGCCCTCCCAAAATCTCATCACTTTCTAAGTTCACACAACTGGCTCAAATCAAAGATTTATTCTTGATTACAGACTTAAAGGGAGATCCCTTCCATCATGCATGTATAACCATTTAATATTTCAATCATTCCTTTTGACCTGACTGCAGCAGATTGAAATGCCAATAGATGGAAACCATTACAATTCAGAAGGTCAGACAGTACAGAAAGTAAAAGATTCTAATCCATCAGTGATTTACTTAGCTATTACAACACACACACACACCATTACCACACACACACACACACACACACACACACACACACACACACCGAAAACACTCATAATGACTAAAACCTGGCTGTTTCAACAGAACAAACACCATGTTTACAGAAATTTAAAAACAGCGATCAATGCAGCCGCTGTGAGTTTAGTTTTGACATGCTCACTGCCGAGTGTTGTCTGCATCATGACCTGAGTGATGCAACAGTTTGTGGCATCCTTGTTGGAGAAAAGAACATTTCCACAATAAACTGCTTGTCGAATAAGTATAAAAATATTCCTCCATGCTACTTGTTGCCTCTACCAGTACTTGCTCACCAGCTCCTGTTCTCCCTCTTTGTGTTTTGTCTTCAGAGCCCCTAGTCGGTGCAGCTCCTGGAAACTGCCATCCATCAATCAGATTACAATGGACTGGTGCTGTCCTTTCAGTTTACTCTCTCTGATGTCTCACAGGATTGCAGCACTGCTGCCCACCACCACCACTCTGCCAGGACCGAAATATTTGCAAATAACTACCCCAGTCCTGGTGCCTTTCACCCTGTTGTCCAGATAATGCTACCCAACTTCAAGCACTGGTTGTATCCTCGGATGTGACACCTCTTTTCTCTTTTACTCTGTTTCCACCTCCAGCTGATTAAATTTTTTAAACTGCGGGGGGGGAGGAATAGCAGGGACACAGAAACGCCTCACTTTCTTTTAGTACACATATGCCATTGTTGCCTCCATAAAACAAAAGAGACAATTTTGTGACCTTTCTAGTCTATCTTGTGCTGCAGTAAGAAAAGTGAAAGTAATACCCCCTGGTTCCATGATTCGACTGCTGATTTGGCTGAGTCCAGGGAGTGGCTGAGCTGCTGAAGCGCAGCGTCTCAGTGGGGCATCCCTGCGGAGGGTCAGTCACCGTGAGATATTTTACCTCCAAAAAATAGCAAATATTATTGGTCTCTCTCCTTTTTGTATTTTATTTTTTGGCTATGTTTTTTAAGACTGTCTATGCTGTTTTTGCTGCTTGAGAGTGCCTTTTGTGGCGCACTGAATGAGTTATGTGAGCAGTTTTTATTCTTTTTTTTCTAATCCATTTGTACAGTTGGTTTTGTATGTTTTATGTTGTGTTTAAGATTTTCAGCATTTCAATACTTGTATTTGTTATCCTTGGACCCTCTTGTATATGAGGGTGAGACTTTCTTTGTTTAAAAACAGTCAGTGTATTAGCGAATCAGTTCTTAATAGGGGTGACTTTGCTTGGAGTTACCTGGAGCTACCTTGGGATAATTGGGAGCATATCAGTTTCCAATCGAAGCACCATTTAAGCTATTTTTGGGGGGTGGGTAGGTATGGGGATAAGGAGGTGGGGTATTGGAGAGCTGAAATATTGATGAGGTGCTGGAAATTTAGTAAATAGGTATTCTGGAACTGGTTAAATTCACTGGGTGTATCGGCAGTAACGGATGCAGCAATTCGTTATAGATGTTAGAGATCACATGATTTAAATACCATCCTGAACTCTTTTTTCCATCTTGTTTGGTGTTCTGACTTGTTTTGGTAGTCTCGCAGCATGAAGGCTTTAGAGGCCTTTGAATGCTGCTGTCTTTCTCTAGTTTTATAAAGGGAAATTTGGTTTTGATCTCTCTAACCTTTAAGTTAGTTGAACTCTTTGCTGACTTCAGTTCCTATTGATACCGTTGATACTGAGCTGTCACACTGCTACACTGACATGTTCCCCAATTTTACTATTGAATGAATACTGGTGAAAGAAAGTCTCAAGGATTTAAAAGTAAGTGCTATTTTTTTTTGGGGGTATTATTAAAGTGTCCCCTCTGAGAAAGTGTCTCCGTTAGGAATTCAGAGAACTAGATGGGGATAGTTTTTTAGAGAAGTACTTGGAGCACTGTATTGAGAAGGTTTTGAAGGATATCCTGTTGTTAGTGCTGTAGTTATAGTGATTATCCATTGTGCACAGTTGATTTTATAAATAAGTACTGTTATTTCTGAGGGATTCTTTTGTGTAATTTTTTTGTGTGTTTCTTTTTTTTTCTTTTGGTTTTTCTCCCTTTTGAAACTTTTAAATTTAAGTGTCTTGTATTTTACGTGCCCTGGATTTTATTAGTTGTTATCTTGCATTTTTATTTTTCACCCCCCCTTCCCCATTTCACAGTGTTGTGTGGGATCACTGCTGATCCAAGTTTAGCAGTCTGAAAGAATTCCCAGTGCCCAACTATGGAAGCTTTTGGAGAGGGACTTATTGGTTTGCACAAGGTGTTGGGAAAATTAGCGTATTGTGGAGATGAGCTGAGGGAAGTTGGTGTACGAGGATTTCTTTGTTCCTTTTTAAGGACAGTTTGGACAAAACAAAGGATAAAGAACTGAAGTATTGAAGTGATAACTGTTCTGAACTGTTCTGAACTGAAGAGAATTGCTCAAAAAGCTTGTGCTGCTTATTTTATTTACAACAAACAAGTGGGACTTTGCATTTGGCAACTACAAGTGATTGGACAATTTGAATGATAGTCAGTTTGTCTCTGATTTTGGCTTGGTTTTTATTTTGAAGACTTTATTATAGTAGGTTTCTAGTTAACAGTTATTGATTTAGTTAATTATTAACTCTTCATTAGGAGATGCCTGAATGTTTAAATTCCCTCGCTTATGGCAACTAGAAGTGGAAATGTTCTTATAAAAAAGTCAAAGAACTCTTTTTCAATTAAGAGAGGGGCAATTAAGACTTCTACAGGTAGGAAACTAGATAAAATAAAATCTCAGGACCCTCCTATGGAGTCTGTGGGATGTGCGGTCAGTCATAGGGGTTCTAAGAAATTTAGAAATGGTTGTATTTATTCGCAGGACCTCCAAATCACTAACGTCCACCCCGATTTCACAAGGGATGAACTTTAACCAAACTACTGTTAATAATGAGTCTGTTAGTGTGGACAGTAAGGTGGAATTATGTCTGACTGATTTAAATTCTAAAACACTACCTCCATCATCTAACGATTATAACTCTAGAGAAGCCTCTGTTACCCCATTCTTAGTAGTACCGCAGATAAGTGGGCATGTGTCCCCCTTAAGGAATCAAACTAAAATAATAGATTTCTTTCTCTATAAAAAAGATCCACCAGGGACTTCCACCCTAGAAACATAAAAAAAATAGAAACATAGAATTTGATGGCAGATAAGGACCGCATGGCCACTTAGTCTGCCCATTTCCCTACCTAATGGATGAGCTACAGATCTTAGTTAACCAACAGCCTACTTCCTCCTACCCCCCTCTAGAATTGCCTTATGTCTGTCCCATGCATTCTTGAATTCCCCCATTGTTTTTGACTCTATGACCTCCTCAGGAAGGCTGTTCCATGCATCTACAACCCTCTCTGTGAAGAAATACTTCCTCACATTACCTCAGAGCCATCCACCCTCTATCTTCAAATTGTGCCCTGTTGTTCTTGCACATCTCTTTTTCTGAAAGATGCTACCCTCTTGGACTTTGTTGATTCCCTTGAGGTATTTGAAAGTTTCTATCCTGTCCCCCCTCCCTCCTTTCCTCGAAGCTATACATCTTAAGCTCTTTTAGTCTTTCTTCATATGTATTCTGGTGCAGACCCTGCACCATTTTGGTTGCCCTCCTCTGGACAGCCTCCACCCTGTCTATGTCTTTGCGGAGATGGGGTCTCCAGAACTGTACACAGTACTCCAGATGTGGTCTTACCAACTGTCTGTACAGAGGGCCAATAACTTCTTGTTTTCTACTGGTGATGCCTCTCCCTATGCATCCAAGTATCCCCGCAGCCCTCCTTACTGCCTTCTCACATTGTTGGCCCTCCTTTAGGTCATCTGATATGACTACCCCCAGGTCCCTTTTCATTTTTGTTGTTGTCAGTATCTCACCCACCATTGTGTACTCTTCCCCTGGCTTTTTGTTTCCCAGGTGCATTACTTTGCACTTCCTTGCATTGAGTCTAAGCTGCCATACATTTGACCATTCCTCCAACCTTGCCAAGTCCCTTTTCATCCTTTCCACCCCACCTTGCGTATCAACCCTGTTGCAGATCTTTGTGTCATCTGCAAAGATACTTTCTTTCCCTCTAGTCCCTCTGTAATGCCACTTATAAAGACACTAAAAAGGACCGGCCCCAGTACTGAATCCTGCGGTACCCCACTAGTAGCCCTCCTTTCTTCACTGTGGACTCCATTTACTATTACCCGCTGTGTCCTGTTGTCCAGCCAGTGTTTTACCTAGGCTACCACCCTGGGACCCACTCCCAGGCTGGCTAATTTGTTTATTAATCTTTTGTGCAGGACTGTGTCAAATGCATTGCTAAATTCTAGGTAGGCCATGTCCACAGTCCCTCCCTGGTCTACTACTTTGGTCACCCAGTCAAAGAAATCAATTAGATTTGTCTGACATGACCTTCCTGCTGTGAATCCATGCTGCCTTGGGTCCTGTGCCCCACTGGCCTCTAGGTACTCAACAGTTCTTTACTTTAGAAGTGATTCCATCATTTTCCCTACCACTGAGGTCAAACTGATAGGTCTGTAGTTTCCTGCCTCTATCTTGCTCCCACTTTTGTGATGGAGAATCACATCTGCCCTCCTCCAGTACTCAGGTACCACACCATCCTCCCATGCTTTATTAAAAAGAGTAGTCAGTGGTGTTACTAGTTCTTTCCTTAGTTCTTTTAGAATTCTGGGGTGAATCCCATCAGGTGCCATTGCTTTATCCACCCTCAGCTTTAGGAGTTCTTTCAGAACCCTTTCTTCTGTGAAAGGACTAATATCACCCCCCTATCCAGAGTGCTTCTATTGACAGGATTAGGTATCTCTCCCCTGCTTTTCCATTGTGAATACTGAACAGAAGTATTCATTCAGTATCCCTGCTTTTTCACTGTTGCTCTCTGTCCAACCACCTTCCTCTTTATTCAGCCTCTGTATCCCTGCCTTAGTCTTTCTTTGCTCCCTAATGTACCTATAAAAGGTTTTATCCCCCCTCTTAACCGAGTTGGCTATCTTTTCCTTGGTTTGGGCCTTTGCTATTCTGACTGCCTTCCCTGCTTCCTTCTGCTTTAATTGGTACAGTTCTCTGTCCTGCTTCTTCTATGTTTCCTTATACTTCCTGAATGCTATCTCTTTCTCCCTTACCTTCCCCGTTACTTCTTTTGAGAACCATAGAGGTTTTTTCTTTCATTTTGATTTATTTGCTTCACACAAATGCTTGTTGCTTCTGTGATGGCAGTTTTAATGTTTCCCCACTGTTGCTCCACCCCACCTTCTTGCCTGTTTGCTAGTGCTTTTCTGAGTCACTCTCCCATTTTGACAAAATCAGCCCTCCTGAAGTCCAGTACTTTCACTTTTGTATGGCTTACTCTACAGCTAAGTTTATCATGAACTACACTGTTTGGTGGTCGCTTGTTCCCAGATGGCTACCCACTTCAAGATCAGAGATCCTCTCTCTGTCCCCATTTGAGAGTACCAGGTCTAAGATTGCTCCCTCCTAAGTGGGTTCCAAAACTAGCTGTCTGAGGCATGCTCCCTGTAGGACATCGAGAATGGCCCTGCTGTTGGATCTGGCTGCAAAAAAAGGTACTCCAGTTAACATCTGGCATATTCAGTTCTCCCATCAGCAATTCCTCCCCTTTCTCTGCCATCCCAAGGATGCCATCTGTCATTTCCATGTCTATTTCCTCCCCCTGAGACAGGGGTCTGTATACAACCCCATGTGGATTGTGGAGCCATTTTGAGTCTCCAGGGTGACCCACAGTGCCTCCTCTCCTTCCTGTTTACCCTTTAGTTCTGTTGCTTTGATCCCTTCCCTTACATAGAGAGCTACTCCTCCTCCTCTTCTTCCCTCCCTGTCCCTCCTGTAGATTGTGTACTTTGGTATGTTGGCATCCCAGTCATGGTTCTTTGTGTACCATGTTTCTGTGACTGCCACGATATCCAGGCATCCCTCTTCCATTAAGGCCACCATTTCAGGGAGCTTTTTGCCTAGACTATGGGCATTGGTACTCATTACCCTCCATTTTTTATGGCTTTATTTCTTTTTGCCCCATCCCTGTCCTTACTGCCTTTGTCTTTTTCTCCATTTACCCTGCATTTCTCCCTATCGGCTGCTCTGTCTTGGTGTTTACCTCACTAACTACCCTGATTTTGGGGGGGGGCTAGGATTTCTCTTCTCCTTTTCAGTATCCCCCCCTTGGCTAGTTTAAATGCTTGCCAATGAAACATTTAATCCTATCACCTAGGATCCTGGTTCCCCTCCTGGATAGATGCAGACCATCATGCCTGTATAGGCCTGCATCCCTCCAGGTGAAGCCCCAGTCCCCAGTAGAGGCAAATCCACAAACCCTGCAGTTTTCAACCAGTCATTGAATCTCCATGGTGTGAGTACCTAGCCTCATCCATGTCATAGACAGGTAGAATTTCTGAAAGTTACCATGTGTGCCACTTGTCTAAGGCCCTTCTAACTCTCACAAACTCCTGTTGCACTGCACTGATCCCATTCTCAGCCAGGTCATTCATCCCTAGGTGGATAATGGCACCCAGCTCCCTCCCACTTGCAGCTGCTCCCATGATCCTGAGGATTCGTGTCCTGTCCCTTCAAGCATAGCGCCAGGCAGGCACCTTACCTCTCTTTCCCCTCCCTCCCCGAGTTATACCTCCCTAACAATTGAGTCCCCCACCAGGAGTTGCTTCCTTCCCCTCTGGGGTCCTTTGCCACCCTCCTATGGGTCTCCATTGTGGAGGTTCCCAGCATCCTCCTTGGCCTCCACTACAGGTGCCTCCATAGAGCAGCCATGCTCCGCCAGAGTGGTGAATGAATTGTGGAGAGGTACAACTGAAGGGATGAGCCTCTATTCCACCACCCTCACCTCCTGGGCCCACCCAGAAATGCATAAAGGGGAATTAGGGGTTCCATCTTTTCATTCTGATATAAGCCAAGGGGATTCTTTCATGAAGGGAGAGGGCATTTCATGCTGTCCTTCTAGAATGGACATGTTTAGCCCTTTGGAGATATCAGATGAGCTCAATAGTTCAGGAGTGGATAAGGAGGTGTATAGGGAAGAAACCCTCGATGGTTCCCTCAATGAGGTTTTTGAGAGAATGGATAAAGAAGTACAGAATATTCAGCTAGACCAGGATTTCCTTGCTCAGTGTCCAGATACCATACCTAAATATACAATTAAGGCTTTAGCCCATCCTGTGATATCTAACATTGTGCTATTAGAAGCCTATAATGGTATTAAATCTGCCTTAGAAAATTTGTCACGCATCTGTTCAGAGAGATTTTCTTTGCTTGAGCAATGGATTACACAGTTGGTCAAACAAAAGGATGATCATAGAATTAAGCATAATTTATCATTTCCATCATTAATAATACCTGAGACTCTAAAAGGTAAAAAGAAAATAGGTCACATAAAAATAAAAAATAGAAATAGGTAATAAAAGCTAGAAGAGCAAAAAATAATAAAGCTAAGAAAAATAATAATGACAGGATGCCCATAAATGAGAATAAGAATCAGTGGCACTTTACAATAGCAGAGATTAATGGACAATATTCCCTGGATGGGTTAGCTAGGGACCAAGAAAATTCTCAACTAACAAACAAAATGAAAGTAGGTGAAAAGGTAGTGAATGGGGGTTTATCTAAAAAGCAGGTAACTTTAAGGGACCATACTTGGGGTGCTTTTAGTCCAATAGTGGATTTAGGAATATCAGACTCTGAGAATTTTATTATTATAGACCAAGTTAAATATCCCCTTGAGCATAAGTTACCTCTATTGTTAGAGGATGCACAGCTTTCTGATCCAGAAGAGGGTAAGCCATATAATTTAATAAGCACAACTAATGAAGTAGTATTTAACTGGATCAGATGTATGCCAAAGAAGATGAAACTAATGCCTCACTGATGGACTTGATAGCCCACTTGTTAAGAGCTGAATTGAGGCTTCCTTTGGTGGCTACTGTTCTCAATCTTGTGAGCAGGGACTGTTTAAATCCTGCTAATCCAGTTATTTTATGCTACCTAACATGAATATGATGAAACAGATTTGGGCAAATCAAGGCCTGATAAATTCATTAGATATGTTGATATAATCTCCAGTTACTTGAGCTACTATTTGGAAATATACTTATAATGGGGCTATACCTGAAAACATTTTCTCATTTGATAGGATTGTTTCTACTTTGGCTCAGTTAAATTGGTATTTTGGAGTTACCCCCTCTCTGTATGCATTTTCTATTTTTGGAATAGACACCATTGAGGGAGAAAATTCTGCTAACCTGGCCTCTCATATTGGGGTGATTCTTTCAACTATCGCCAAAATTCAAATCCATAGTAACAAATTAGCTCAGGTAGAAAGGGTCCTGGAGGGTAGGGGGAACTCAGATTGACTGTTATACCTGCTCTGCACAATTATTTGCATTACTTTTAGAAAATAGACATATGTTGGATGAGTTATGTATTTCTTGGGGGCACTAAATGAGTGGGAGTTCCAAGTTCAACCTAGACCAACTTATGCATGATTACAAGCCTCTGAAAGTCAAGAACAGGATATAATTCAGAACTTGACCTTTGGCTAATAAGCACCGATAGTTGTAACTTTCTTAACTGGAACATAGCAGGAATTTATAATAAATATACAGACTCTCAATGGGTTAATTTTGTTTCCGGATTTGAAGTCATTACCCTTCAGGAAACATGGGTAGTAACTCAACCCTACCTTAATGGCTTTGAATCCTGTTATGTCCTAGCAATTAAAGGGAAACTTCATGGGAGAAACAAGGGAGGATTAGTGACTTTGCTAGGGATTAGGGATAGATTAAGGGTATAATGAATTATTCTCCTACCCCAGAAATTCTTATGGTATTAGTTACCTGGGATGTTAGTACAGTGCTGATTGTGAATGATTACATCCCCCTGAGTTTTCACTCTCATCCTACATATGACATTTGGTTGAAATTAGTTATGGAGATAGATGAAACTACACAGCAAATTACAGTGGATAGTGTATTATTGGTAGGAAATTTTAATGCCAGAATAACAAATTTCGATAACCTACCTTTTCTTCAAGATCAACTATACATGGCAGATCTCGACCTTAGAAAAACAACAGATATGGTACTTAATGAGGCAGGGAGATGTTTTTAAAGTTTCATCACAAATAATAATTTTTTGATTCTTAATGGGAGATTGGATGGAGACCATGAGGGGGAGAGCACTTTTTTCCTCTTTGGTAGGAAGGAATGTAATTGATTTTATACTTTGTTCCCAACTCAGTTATAACCTCTTTAAGAGGTTGAGGGTGGTTATGCATCCTGAAAGCGCTCACACAGCAATGTAGCTTTCATTTATGAAATATGATAATAGAATTCTTCGGCCAACTAAACCATTGGCAGATGTAGAAATTCAAGGGAAATTGAGGCTGATGATACATACTAAAACCATGAATGGGGTATCAAATCTAATCTAGTCTCCCACTTTTTCTTTTCTTTTCTCACGCACTGTCAATGAGATAAATAGTGAGCAAATCAATCAGTTATTGAATATAGGTTACCAACAAAAAAAATAAGGAGATATATTGTATAAATAAGAGTAAGCAAAAGTTATTATCCTGGTTTGATTCTCAACGTGCAAGAAAAAAATAAATTTGGGGAGGCTTATTAGACAAACAAAAATAAACCGATAAAGAGTGTGATTTTAAAATTAAACAAAGCTCGCAGAGATTACAAAAAATTTCTTGTACAAAAAAATAATTATTTTACTTATAAACAGTGGGAAATTATGCATCAAGCTATTAAAAAGAATGACTCTAGGCTGTTTTGGTCATTAGTGGCAAAAGGAAATAAAAAACAGGGGTTAACTCTACCAATATATATCCCAAAAGAACCTTGGATAGTATATTATAAATCATTACTTAATAAGGATTCCAATTTAGGGATGGATTTAGTAGATACTAATCACAAAAGGGGGGGGCATTCACCTTTAGTGTTCACATTTTTGGGAAGCAGAAGATGCCATAATGAATCTCCCAAACCATAAAGCCCTGGGTCCTGATTTAATCCTAGAAGAAGTTTATAAAGCACATTTGAACTACTGAGTAATTTTTTTTACACATTTTTTTAATATATGTTTAAGGGAGACATTTGTCCTTCCTTCATGGACCAAAAATATAATTGTACCGATCCATAAGAAAGGACATTTTCAGCCACCTTCTAACTGTCATCCAATCAGTTTAATAGATATTAACAGCAACATTTTTGCCAAAATATTGTTACAGAAACTTCAGTTCTGGACAGAGATGACTTCCCCCTTATCTATTTTTCAAGCTAGTTTTCGTCATAATTTTTCGACTACAGATAATATTTTTATTCTTTCATACTTGGGGGAAAAGTATAAGTCATTCCGTGAAATGAAGTTATATGTGCTGTTCATTGATTTTTCAGCAGCATTTGACTCTGTAAACAGAGGTAAACTTTGGGAAATATTAGTTGATAAACAACTCCCTTTGAATCTTTTGGTTCCAATTTATTTGTTATACACCAACACTTCTCTGCTGTTAGATATGATAATGCTAATATCTCAGATTATTTTCAAACAACTACAGGAGTGAAACAAGGATGCCTTTTGGCACCCCTTATTTTAATATAAATGCTTTATTTGTTTTAAAGCATGTACACAAACATGACAATTTACAAGACAATACATTACTTTACAATACAATACATGGTCCTCCCCATCTCCCCCACTCCCCTAACCATGGCATCGACTTGCATATGTTTTGTGGTTCCCAGCCATATCCCTATGCTGGGATGTTCAGATAGAATACATAGTTTGTAATTTGTTCCACTGTCTAGCAAATTTAAGCAAGCTGTTGTTCATACTAGCGATAATTTTTTCCACAGATAAGTTGAATAGTAGCTCCTGCAGTCACTTAGTATAAGATATTTCTTCCCCATCCAGCCAGTGTCTAAGTACCAACTTTTTGACTGACATGGCTATCATAGCTATGTGAAACTTCCTTTCTGTAACAGGAATGAGGGAGTAATCCTCCACCAAGCAGGCTAGTGGTTCTAGGTGGTCCATTAAACCCAGTAAAGGATCCACCCTTTCTTTAATGAGGGACCAGAGGGGGGCCATCTTTGGGCAGTCCCAAAAAATGTGATACATAGAGCCCACACCTTTCCTACAATGGTTACATGTTGTGTTGGGGTCCTTACCCATTTTAGCCATCTCTTCAGGGGTATAGTACATATTATGGATAATTTGTAACTGCATTAACCACAGTCTATCTTGAGATGTGCATCTGTGTGTGTCTTGCCATATTTTAGTCCAGTTAAATGTGTTCTCTGTAAACTGCTTGACTCAGTATTTAGATGCTCCTACTGAATGTGGAAAGGCTTTCTCTAAAAGGTTGGAGTAGACCCTAGATACTGCATGTGATTCTATAGCAAGTGCACTAATATGCCAGATAAAGTCCTCTTGTTCTCATGCTTCCCTATTCAACTGGGATTTAGCTATCAGATGTCTGAGCTGGAACACTTTAAAGCTAGAGTAGGGGCCAAGTTTGTTATTTTTAATAATATCATCCATTGCTTGGACTCATCCATTTTCCCACAGGGCTGTTAATTGCTTCCCGGCTAGCTGTGGGATCCAAGGGGTTGTAATCATACACCCTCCAATTTTAAAGTTTGGGTTGCCCACCAAAGGTTGATTCAGGTTTTGAGTATGTCTGTAAGATAGGGAAGCACACATCTGTGCATGGACTTTTACTGAGATCCCTACTGGATTATCCCTAAGTGGAAGAGGAAATAATTTAGAAGATATATACATGAGAGCTGCAGGGGATAGTTCCTGATCTTCTATAAGAGCCTTCTACCATAGTAACCAAATGGGTCTGTATTGAGTCAGGCCTAAATCTGTGGTTTGGCTCAGCCATCTCAGGTACTTTGCTGCATGACTTGCCCAATAGTAATGTTTAAAATGGGGAAGTCTCAATCCACCTTTAAGTTTAGGGTTTTTTAGTCTGTTATAAGCCACACTGGCTTGTCTATTTTTCCAAATAAATGCAGTGACCAGGGAATGTACTTTTGAGCACCATGACTGAGGCAACCACAAATTCAGCATGTTGATGGGGTAGAATATACAGGGCAATATGTTCATTTTGACTAATTTAATTCTACCCCAGAGTGATAATGGTAACTTATTCCATCTATCCAAGTCCTGTTTGATAACCTGTACCAGTGTTTCAAGGTTATTTACTCTGGAGGATTTTGTACCCCTTATTAGGATAATACCAAGGTACTTCAATTGTTTATGTTCCCACTGCACACCTAGACCTTCCACTTCTCTTCTATGGGTGACCATATTTAAAGGGAAGACTTTGGATTTCTCCAGATTCAATTTGTATTTGGATAGCACCCCAAATTCTCGAATCACTTGTAAAGATTTATTCACTGAGTGTCTTGGGTTTGTCAGATGGAGAAGTATATCATCAGCATATGCTGATAGTTTGAGTTCCCAAGTCCCAGTGGTTATTCCCTGGATCTCTGGGTCCATTTTAAGCTGGGTTAGAAGGAGTTCTATGTGTAGGTTAAACAAAAGAGGAGACAGTGGGCAACCCTGTCTGGTGCCCGGATAAAGAGGGATTCTTAGTGAAAAAGTTTTATTATGGTATATTTGAGCACTAGGTATAGTGTATAAAGTTTGAATCCATTGCACAAAGAGAGGAGGGAGATCAAACCTATGTAGCACTCTAAAAAGAAAATTCCAGTCTACCCTATCAAAAGCTTTCTCTGCGTCCAGAGACATCAGCTCAGCAGGAGTTGTGCTATCCCAGGACACAGAGAATATGTGATCTAATTTCCTGAGATGGTCTGAGGAGGATCTACCTGCCATGAAGCCCACTTGTTCTGTGCAGACCAAAAGAGGCATAACCTGACTCAGCCTAGTGGCCAAAATTTTGGCCAGTATCTTGAGGTCATAATTTAAAGTGAAATTGGTCTGTAATTTGATACTAGTTCTGGGTCCCTCCCCTCTTTGTGCAATACAGCAATCAGGGCTTCAAATAGGTGGGGGTCAGTGTCCTCCCCTTTCAGTATAGCTTGAAAGAGTAGAAGCAACCAGGGGGACAGTTCCTTCCCAGTTCCTTGTAGAAATTGGGAGGAAATCTGTCAGGCCCAGGGGCTTTGCCAAGAGACAGAGTGCTGATTGCTAGTTGAATCTCATCTTCTGTGACGGGAGAGGTCTGCTGTAACTGCTGCTCCATGGAAAGCTTAGGTAGAGGCAAGTCAGCCAGGTATGTGTCAATGCAGTCTAGTGAAGGGGAATCAGTCCTGGACCTGTATAACTCTGTATAGAATTCTTGGAATTCCACCACTATTTTCCTAGGGTTTGTTTTGAGGGTAACGTCCACCTTCGATTTAACTGAATTAATCAGCCTTGATGTTTCCTGCTGTTTAACCCATAGTGCTAACAGCCTTCCTGCCTTTTTCCCCTGGTCTATATATGTGGATTTCATTTTAAGAATTGCTTATTCAGCTTTCTCCCCCAACATGTCATTATAACAAGCTCGCAGACGAGTAAGCTCCTGACATTGTACTTCGCTAGTTAAAGGGGTTCTTTTTTTCCAAGTCCCTAATACTTTCTAGTAACCTTTGTAGCTGTTATTCCCTTTTTTTCTTACACTGATAAGCACACTTTATGAGTTCTTCCCTTAAGAAGCATTTTAGCCCCCCCCCCATAACATATCCACATGACCTGTGGAATTCAGGTTGTCCCTTGTAAAATTTTTTATACAGGACTTTAACCCCTCCACTATTCGTTTATCCTTTAGTAACAGATTGTTAATTTTCCAGGTTGTCTCTGCCTGCTGATTAAAGGATAGGGACATGGTACAAATCACCGATGAATGGTCTGAGATGACCTCTGGAAAGATCTGGCCTTCCATAAGACCTGGGAGAAGTTGCTTACTAATTATGAAGTAGTCTATATGGGAGGAGATACCAAGTACTAGTGAATGTAATGTATATTCCCTCCACCCGGATGCAAAACCCTTCAGGGATCACTTATCCCAACTTGCCTATCATGTCCCTAATGGCCTGCTGTGCTGAAATAGTCCACTCCTGGCTTTGCCTGTCCTATCTGCATCTGAAGAAAATGGTAAATTCCAGTCACCTTCTAGGATCACAGGTGCAGACAGGGAAGGCAACAGAGTATTAAGCAGGTCCATAAAGTAGGAAGGAGTATCCATGTTAGAACCATAAATAGATCCCAGTACAATGTCAGACCTCTGCAGGGTATCAATGACAAAACACATATCTTCCCATTGGGTCTCTAATACATTGACTGCATTGAAAGCCTAGGCTTCTTGTCAGTAAAATCACCACTCCTTTACTCTGGGTGGACGACCCTGCTGTATGGACTTGACCTATCTGCATCTTTTGCAATAGGTTGGCTTCAGTGTCTAGTAAATGTGTCTCCTGGAGGAAGATTATCTGACCTTTAATCACTTGCAGATGCTTAAGAACCTTGTACTGTTTGTTTTTACTGTGCATCCCTTTCACATTCCAAGTAATAACTCTATATTTATTAGCCATTCTGTATTATTTCAGCTGATAATGGATGACTAAAAATTAAAGTAATAAGACCCCTCTTGTCAATGCCATTGTGTCCCTCCCCTGCCCCCATTACCCAATACAAACCAACAAATACCCTCCAGGCCAATCCCTCTTCTCTCCCCCTCCCTCCCTCCCTTTCCCTTCACCCTCTCTTCCAAACTTTTTATTCTTTTATTCTGCTTATGGAAAATCCTGCATCTAGTCATAACCATCCTCCTTGCAAATCTTAACCTACTAACTTGAGCAGGTAACTTAATGGTCCCTTCCCTTGATACTGTGCATGATGCTTCCAGCTTCAGCTTGCACCATTCCTCCTGCTTCTCTGTACTCCTGTTATAATCCAAAAAGTAATATTAACACATTCCCCTTTAAACAACTGGCTCCTAGAATCCCAATAACATAAGTCAGCATATTGTATGTTACCATCCCCATATAGATCTTTTCATGGGCCTAACCCAACCCCAGACTTAGTATATCTCAGTCTGGAGTTTTTCAATTTCCTTGGCTAGTCAGCCTGTTCATTTTAAAATGCTGAACCAATGGGTCACTACTACCATTTCTGAGGAATTACTATTTATTCCCTTAGCAGTATCCCCACCCTTATCCCTCTTGACAGTGACTATTATCCTTGATTGAAATCCAGAAATTTAATTTGCTGGACAAATTTGTGATACTGCCAGGCCTTAACTATGCTACTAATAAGATCCTAAAAACATCTGTAAAATGTAGCCCACCTTAAGTAGGCAAAACACTTCAATTTAAATCCACAACTTTTGTTCACTTGTTCCATATCTGTCATTAAATGCACAACTGGTGTGAACAAAACTATAATATTTGAAAACTGAAGTCTCCTTTGACTCCATTGAATAGCTGAAAGGAAACAGCCCGTATACAACCTTGAGGGAGTGTGCACTGTTGTGTTGTTCCTTCTGCAGTGGTGAAGTGGCTTCTGCACCAGAACGACCATGCACATCATTGAGCTGGAAGAGATCCTGCTAGAGCACAGTGTGTGATACACTGACTGTGATTGCCCAGTCACTTAAGCTGAAACAGTTTTTCACTCCTTAGACCTCCACTCCAGAACAATTAAAAGCTACAGAAGAAGAATCCTTAAGAAGCTTTTAGTTCAACTCCCCAGTGCATCACATTTCAATAATTAGGCCATGTGATAGTGAGCGAGTGAAAACCTCCCAATTTCCCTGGGCTACTAGGCGCAGTTCAGTTTGCAAACCCCCGACAGTGAGAAATGTTGCAAACAATAAAGGAAAACTTCTTTTATTTTCTTTCTTTTTCTTTAGCCCCTCTCTGACCTTTCATACTTTGAAAACTCCCATGTCTGACTCTTTCTCACAATTTGAATCATGTTCCCTGCAGGGATTTCACTTCTTAAACAGGTCTGGCAATAGACATTTCAAATCTTGGACAGCTTGCTCGTTTAAATCATATGTGTGCCACTTGTCATAAACCCTGATTTGTAACTGATCTGGGTGCAACATTCAGAAATGCACCCCAGAAGGGATGAGATGGGAGATAGAGGCATGGAAGGAGCTTCTTTTCTGCTGAACTGAAGCTGGCAAATCCTGTGCTATACGGATTTTGTTGCCTTCACACATCACTGCTTGAACTTCCCTTAGCTTCCTCATAATATGTTGTTTGTCTAGAAAGTTCAAGTATCACAGGATGAAAAGATGGGGGGGGTGAGCCTGAATCAGGTTTGGGTTGCAGCACCCGATGGGCTCACTCTACCACATAAGAAGGCTCATTAGGAAAGAAATCGAATCCAACAGATAAATAGCACAACACTACGAGCGGATGCTCACAGCGTGAGGTGCAAACCTCAATAATTCACACAAAAGCCAAGGTAATGAGCACTCCAGGACACAGAAAAATATACTGCAAGTGATTTTAATTCAAATGGCAAGTCCAGACCCCACGCTTCGGCTCTATGCCTTCAAAGGGGGTTATAACCAAACTTTACAAACAGCCACATTAATATACAATCATAGTGATGACATCACAATTATGGGACAATTAACTCTTTCAGTACCCCATTCTGTCATATATATATTCTCTTACTCTAACGTTCTAATGAAACAATTAATTACAAAATGTATACTAAATGTAGACTGAAGTTCTCAACAAGAACATTTTTGTTTGTAAATACAGACTAAAAGAAAAAAATATGTTAAAAAATATATGTACCTAAATTACTGTGTGAGGCTATTTATAGTTTTTTACAATTGTTTACACTTTTGACACTTTGTACATTAATTTAGAACATGAATAGTTATATGTTTAAACAAAGCTGTCAATTCTAAATGTGTAAAAACTAGGTAGATTTATATCTCCTTCTTTCTTTCTTAAATCCAAAAAATATAGTTAATTCAGTATAAATCATACTGTAAAAGGAAAGGTAATAAAACACTCTAGGTAAGTACAAATTAAAAAAAAATAGCCTTGCACAGTAATTTAGGTACATATATTTTTTAACATATTTTTTTCTTTTGGTCTGTATTTACAAACAAAAATTTTCTTGTGAAATTTCTAGAGAAATCTCCTGCTTTCTGCATTTCCACAGTAGGGACAGCAGAGAGAAACTCTTTAGAAATTTTGTGAAATATCTGGAAATAGCTGGCAATGTCTGTGGCTACTACTGTACATCAGTCAGATCATTTTCAAGGAGGACACCTCTGCTGTTAATAGAGCAATTGCTTCCTGTAGCGGCTTCATTTCTATTAGGAAGCACTCCTCTGATAGAGGTTTAGGCTCCACTTTGCCTGATGGAGTCAGGGTTGTTTTAGAGCTCTGTTGCCTTGCTTTCTTCATGGCCTTATCCGGTGAAGGTGGGTGAGTGTAGCATGGTAACTCCTGTTTCATTGTAACCTCCATACTGTGAATTAGAGCATTTCTCAGCAGTCGGTCCTCAGGTAGGATGCTCAGAAGAGTTTTTCTTTTAAGTTTGCTGCAGTTAGTATATGTTTTAAGCCGAATTTCAGATCGGGAGAGCGGGAGAAAAAAGGCGACACTGCTTGCTTCTATTCAGATATCACATGACTCCTCCCTTTTGGCACCCCCTTTTATTCAGCTTGTATATTGATTCCCTTTTATCTTATAATGAGGTAGCTTGTCTAGATCCTTCTAAAATTAATACACTTTCTATACACACTCTTGCATATGCAGATGATTTGATTTTGTTGGCTCTTTCTAGTCAAGAACTCCAGAATAAAATAATGCAACTTAACACCAAGTTTGAAAGCTTAGATTTAACAATAAATATTAAGAAAACTAAGTTAATTATTTTTGGTCCACAACTTGGAAAGACAAAAAAAACTAAAGTTTTATTTAAGTGATAATCTTATAGAAAAGGTGACTTCGTATGCATATTTGGGTGTTACATTTACTTCAAATGGAGCATGGTCATCACATTGGATGGCCCAGGTAGCAAGGGCAAGATTGATAGTCAAAGCATTGTTATGCTTTAATATTAAATATGGGGGACATTCGGTTCTACCTGCCTTAGTGGTTGATGAAGCAAAAATTAACCTCATTCTTACATATGGTGCAGAGGTTTGGGGTGTAAATTCCCTACCCTGGTTAGAAATTATGTTATCCCTATTTTATAAATCTTTATTACAGGTTCCAATAGCTATGTGTAACATTATAGTAAGGGCTGAATTGGGAAGAGTTTCATTGCTATGATAATTGATATATGAATGGTGGGCTATTGAATAAAAATTATTAATAATCAGACTAATTATTTTCTCCTATTGTGGTTGAAAGAAAAGATCAGTTGGTATGAACAAAATTATATATCCCCATGGGTAAAAACTCTTAAAGGAATTTTGTGAAGAATATCTATGCAACATCTTTGGTTTGATTTTGAAAAATCAATTGTAATATCTCCTTTGTTTAAGCAGCTTATTACAAAGAAACTTATAAGGCTTGCTCAGGAAAAACAAATGGAGTTAGTCAGAAGCCAATGCCAGGCCATTTGGTTTGGTCAAAACAAAATAGATGCTTTTTTTTAGAGAACTATTTAGTCATATCTCTTACTCCTTTAGATAGGAAAAATATTACATGGGCAAGGATGGGGATTATATGCTCTAAATACGTGTATTTTAATAGAAATGCTTCTGTTAGCTTCCATTCTGAAATCTGTAGGTGCAATAAGGGCTTTGAGGAAAATCTTTATCATATCATGCTACAATGTCCATTATATAAAATTCCACGGATAAACTTACTAAACAATTTTCTTGTAAGATATGTAAATGCATAATATGATCTGTTGTTTGTCCTCCTACATCCACATACAATTAAGGATGCGAGGATGGCTACAAAATTTGTTCATGAAGTGATAAAGCTTAAAAAAATCTCCCTTCTCGGAAAAGAAAAACCGAGACTGAAATTTAAAATGTTTTAACTCTTAGTTCTCAATATATGATGGAAATATATTTATTCTGCTCAGGGAAATCTATTGTAATGAGTAATAACTTAAGCACAAGGAATGTTACTGTTTGTAATGATCTTTATTCTTGTTAATGTATTTTGTATGATTGTAATGTCCATTTGATTTTATGGAAGAACAATAAACATGTCTTGACTTTCTTACACTGTATGCCTTGGCTATTTTTTCCAAGGCAATGCAATTGGAGAGGGTCAGCTGCACAGCATCATTGTTGCCTAGGCAATAGGATGCTACTTAGAGCATTGCATGCCATTGCCACAAGGACAGCCCAATCGGCACAGCTGGCACTCCCAGTCCCCATCCTGACAGATAGACTGGATTACTGATTGTAGGTATTACAGACTGAAAACAAACTTATTTGGAAAAAAAACCTGAAAAAAATTAACTCACTAATTTATAGGCATGCAATGCATGCCTTGCATATAGTAAATGCACGCCACTGGTTGTGAACAAAAAATGTATTTGTAGTTGTTGTCTTCCTAAAGCATTTAGTGCTTATTCTGTTTGTACAATCTGATGTAAATGTTACATCCAAGAAATCTATGGACGTTGATTGATAATTATGTGAGAATTTTAGGTTTCTATCATTATTTTTTAACCATTTCAGAAATAAGAACTAGTGCCACCACTGATTACCCTCTTTAACAAATCATGGGAGTATGGGGTGGTACCTGAGGACTGGAGGAGAGCAGATTTTTTATTCCACTTCACAAAAATGAAAGTAGGGCAGAGGCAGGAAACTACAGACCTGTTAGTTTGACCTCAGTGATAGGAAAAATGATGGAATCACTTCTGAAGGAAATAATTGTTGAATACCTAGAGGCCAGAGGGGCACAGGACCCAAGGCAACATGGATTCACATTGGGAAGGTCATGTCAGACAAATCTAATTGATTTCTTTGACTGGGTGACCAAAGTAGTAGATCAGGGAGGGGCTGTGGACATGGCCTATCTAGACTTTAGCAAGGCATTTGACACAGTCCACACAAAGATTAATATACAAGTTAGTCAGCCTTGGAGTGGGTCCCATGATGGTAGCCTAGATAAAAATTGGCTGGACAACAGGACACAGAGGAGTAATAGTAAACAGAGCCCACTCTGAAGAAAGGGATTACTAATTGAGGTAGAGGTTCAGTGCTAGGACCAGTCCTCTTCAATGTACTTTATAGGTGACATGCAGGCGACTGGAAGAAAAAGTATGTCTCTTTGCAGACAACACAAAGATCTGCAACAGGATTGATACACAAGGTGGGGTGGAAAGGATGAGAAGGGACTTGGCAAGGTTGAAGGAATGGTCAAATGTATGGCAGCTTAGATTTAATGCTAAGAAGTGCAAAAGTAATGTACCTTGGAAACAAAACCCAGGGATAGGGTACACAGTGGGGGTGAGTTACTACACAACAACAAAAATGGAAAGGGACCTGGGGTAGTCATATCAGATGACCTAAAGGTGGGCAAGCAATGTGAAAGGAAGTAAAGAGGCTGGGGGATACTGGGATGAATAGGAAAGGCATCACCAGTAGAAAACAGGAAGTTGTTATCCCTCTGTACAGACAGCTGGTGAGACCCCATCTGGAGTACTGCATGCAGTTCTGGAGACCCAATTTCTGAAGGACATAGACAGGATGGAGGCAGTACAGAGAGGGCAACTAAAATGGTGCAGGGTCTGCTGCAGACATTGAAGAGAGACTTAAGGAGCTTAATATGTACACCCTCGAGGAAAGGAGGCAGGGGGGACGTGATACAAACTTTCAAGTACCTCAAGGGAATCAGCAAAGTCCAAGAGGGTAGCATCTTTCAAAAAAAGAGGTGTGCAAGAACAAGGGGTCACAATTTGAAGATAGAGAGGGGATGGCTCAGAGGTAATGTGAGGAAGTATTTTTTTCATGGAGAGGGTTGTGGATGCATGGAATGGCCTTCCTGATGAGGTTGTGGAGTCAAAAACTGTGGTGGAATTCAAGAATGCATGGGACAGACATAAGGTCATTCTAGGGGGTGGGGTAGGAGGAAGCAGGTTGTTGGTAAACTAGGATCTGCAGCTTATCCATTAGGTAGGGAAATGGGCAGACTTGGTGGGCCAAGCAGTCCTTATCTGCTATCAAATTCTATGTTTCTGTCCTCTGTTCCATACACTATATCATCAATAAAATGATACCAATGAATAATGTGTCTACGTAATGGATTGGCAAATAGGTCCCAAATCAGTTCCTCTTCCCATTTATCTAAAAACAGGTTCAATGTGAGGGGACAATCATGCTGAATAACTGGGGTGCTTGGTGCTAACTTGTTTTGATTTGGCCTTGCTCATTCCCATCCTCAGTAGAGGCTTGAACTTTGGAATGAAGGCCCTGAGGAGGGTGAGAAGAGTGCCAGAGAAAAGAACAAGGGGTGTTGGTGGGGCAAATGAAGCTAGGCAATGTTGACAGGGCAGGGGGTGTTTTATAGGGAGATTCTCCACACCCATTAAACCACAGGCGGGGTCCTTCTATTCTATGTGCTGGGGAGAATCATGTTGTGTAACTGGGGTGCTTGGTGTTAACTTGTTTTGGTTTGGCCTTGCTTCTTCCTACCCTCAGTAGAGGCTTGAACTTAGAAATGAAGGACAAAAAAGAATGGGTAATGAAAATGTCTCCTATGACTCACAGAGAGTGTATGCAGTAACTCACAGGAGAGGGGAAAAAACCCTATAAAGGAGGAATTCTGTGAGGAACCATGGCTACCAGGTTGCCTTTCCTCTAGGCATACTAAATGGAGATAAGTAAAAAAAGGTAGGATGGAATTCTCTTTCTGGATTGGGAGAAAATGACTTGAAACAGGGAAAGTCCACCTGTCCAATCTTTCTGGGATGCTATCCTTGGATGCTGAGGATGCAGCTCTGTAAAGAAGGAATGTCCTGAGAAGAAAAAGGGTTTTACCCAAGGCATTGGAGAAGACTTCTGATGAGGCCATGAATTATTTTGTTGATACTGGAACTGATGTTTGAAGAAGGTAGCAGTGGGTCTGATGGCTTTGACTTGGAGTGGTAGGAGAGCAAATGATCAAAATTCAGCTTAGGGTACCAGTTCTTGAATGTAGGAAAACATGGAATCATGATTCCTTGCTGCAGTTTTCATGATGAAAGTTACAGTGTGTAATGGTCCCCTTGCTTGAAGATCATCCAGGAAGAGAAGGGATCAGGCTGTGAAATCACGTGGGCGAGGGGACCTAAAGGTCAGGCATACAGTGAAGACAAGATTAAGGTCAGAGGGGAGTCAGATGGCTGAGTTTAGAGTACATAGACCAGCGGACAGCAGATAGTGCCATCTAATGGGTTATTGTCTGGATTGTTTCTGAGGTGACACTTACATATGCTGGACAGTAAATAATTTGACTGAAGGATTGGAAAGTGTGAGGTTTGGGTCAGAATTAATTGAGCTCCAGATATTTATTGTTTAATAGTACCAGATCTATTATGGTCTGTGTCAGAAGGAAATAAAGGCCAGGATATGGGCAATGAAAAAGGAATAGTTGCGATAGTCATCATAGCCCAAAATGTAACAATATGCCTTCCAGGTTATTGAATAGGCAGTTCAGGTAGAAGGGATAGAGCAGACCACATAATTTACTGAGGTTGGAGGAGGTAAAAGTTCAAGGCATGGTCAGGTCTTAGAATCTGGGGAAAGGAGAGGTTGGGTCTATGTATGGATGGATGATGAAGAAACCATCATGGAAGGAGAAGATCTGCCTTTGTTAATGATGTCAACTGGTGCTGCATTATCCGCAGTTATGGGGACTATACATAAAGAACAGAGATGACCTCATGTAAGGCTACTGCAATAATTGGGAGATTCCAAACATAGAAACATAGAAACATAGAAGTTGACGGCAGATAAGGACCGCATGGCCCATCCAGTCTGCCCATTTCTTTTTCTACCTTATAAATGTGCCATTGGCCTTTGTCAGTGACCTATCTATTCATAGTCATTTGTATTGCTCCCTTATGCCTATCCCATGCATGTTTGAAGCCCTGCACTGTATTCATAGCCACCACTTCTTGTGGTAAGCCATTCCATGCATCTACCACCCTTTCTGTGAAAAAGAATTTCCTCACATTCCCTCTTAATCCAGCCTCCCTCTAATCTCATGCTGTGTCCTCTTGTCCTGCTATTTTTCTTATATTTTAAACATGTTAGACTCTTTCACCTTGTTTATGCCCTTAAGGTGTTTGAATGCCTCGATCATATCACTCTCTCTCCCTCCTTTGCTCAAGGGTATACATATTGAAGACTCCGTTAATCTGTCCTCATATGTCTTCTGTGCAGTCCCTGCACCATTTGGTTGCCCTTCTCTGGACTGCCTCAATTTGGTTAATGTCCTTTTGAAGGTGTGGCCTCAATACTGCACGAGTACTCCAGATGGGGCCTAACCAATGTCTTGTACAGAGGATTATTACCTCCCTCTTACGACTTGTGATACCCCTACTAATACACCCCTAACACCCCCTAGCCTTACCTACTGCTTTAGAGGTCTGCTTGGATGATTTCAGGTCATCAGTGATGATGATGCCCAAGTCTCTTTCTTCCTTTGTGACTGCTAGCAACTCCCTCCCAGCCTATAAGTGGCTTCAGGTTTCTCTTCCCTATGTGCATGATTTTGCATTCTTTGCATTAAATCCCATTGCCACTCTTCTGACCATTCTGCTAGTTTATCCAGATCTCTTCCCATTCTGCCCACCCCATCTGGATCATCTACTCTGTTGCAGATCTTGGTGTCATCTGCAAACAGACAAAGCCTACCCTCTAGTCCATCTGCGAGGTCACTAATGAAGATTTTGAATAGGACTGGCCCCAGGACTGATCCCTGAGTACCCCACTTGTGACTTGCATCTCTTCTGACTGTATACCATTTACCACCACTCTCTGTTTTCTGCCAGTCAACAGTTTGCCACCCAGTTGACCAACTTCTGACCCACCCCAAGCCTACCTAGCTTATTTATCAATCTTCTATGTGGAACAGTGTCAAAAGCTTTGCTGAAGTCAAGGTAGGCAACATCAACTGCTCCCCTGGTCCACCCTACCTGTTACCTAGTCAAAGAAATCTATGAGATTAGTTTGACAGGACCTTCCTTTGTAAACCCATGCTGTCTTGGATCCTGTGCCCTATGGGATTCCAGGTGTTGCACTATCCTTTCCTTAGGAGTGCCTCCATAATCTTGCCCACTACTGAGGTAAGACTGACCGGTCTGTAGTTCCCCCTCCTCCCTGCTACCACTCTTGTGGAGTGGGATCACATGAGCCCTTCTCCAGTCTTCTGGGACCTCTCCTGTGCTCAGAGACTCACTAAACAATTCTGCTAATGGCTCTTTAGTTCCTCCTTTAGCTCCTTAAGTACCCCTGGGATGTATGCCATCAGGTCCCATTGCCTTATCTACCTAGAGCTTAGCAAGCTCTTGTAGAACCCTTTTTGTGGGAAGGAGTAGTGCTCACCTCCTCCCCTGTGTCCATGATGCTGAGTCAGCGTGGGCCCTGCCCTACCTTCTTCAGTAAATACTGAGCAAAAATATCTATTTAGGATAGATGCCTTTACAGGGTCCTCCTCCTCACTTGCTCCCTTTTCTCCATTAAGCTTAGTACCCCCCTCTAGACTTTCTCCTTTCACTAATGTATCTATAGAAAGTCTTGTCACCTTCTTTTACTGTTTGTGCTAGTGTTTCCTCAGTTTGGGACTTTGCCTGCCTTACTGCCTTGCCTGCTTCCCTTAGGGCAGTTTGGTATGCCTCCTCATCTTCATCCCGCTGTGTTCCCTTATATTTCCTGAAGGCCAGCCTTTTGGCTCTGACCTTTTCTGCTACTGTATTTGAGAACCAAGGAAGAGGAAGTTGGAATAATAGGGGATTTGTAGGATTTTCAGTGGCCAAGGCTGAAATCCAGGAGGTTTCAAACATGGCATCAAATCCACAAATGGGAGTAGCATCAGTGAAGATGTTTGGCATGAGGGGAGGAGAGATGGCTTTATAAACATGGAATGACTGTTCCAGGAGTTAAGGAAGAGAGTCCACATGGTGGAATCAGATCTTAGCTGAGAAGGATGATGATTTAAAGTTGGGACAGTTATGGCTAGTTCTAGCAGATATGATATAAAAGATCGCCTTGGGTAAAGAAGCGCATTGCAATTCAAGTATGCAAGAGTGACAAAAATTCATATTCATTGCAGGATTTCCTTGAAGGAAAGGAGTGAACCAGGGACTTCATGCAAAGAACTTGGCTGGGGTAAATGGGGTCAATATCCCGGTGAATCCAGTGCGATGCCAAGGAATGTAATGATAGTTACAGGTCCGGTAGTTTCTTGAGTTGAAAATGGTACAGAAAGTTGGCCACAATGTTATTTCAAGGCAGAATGCATGCTGCCTAGGTGAATCAGATAGTGGAGTAAGCAGGAAGTCATCAAGCAATTGAATAACAGTGGAACGTGGCACAGTTGAGAAGCATCAACAAAAGGGGGTCTGACATATATCTAATAGAGATGACTGATGAGAAACTGAATGAGCATTGAGTGATGAGACCTTTGCAGGGCAAATGGCAGGGAGCATTGAGCAATGATGTCATAATAGAGGTGGGTCTGGAGGTAGTTCAATAAGACAGGGTAGTTCAGTAGGGCAGAGTAACAATAGTCGAACCTGCACGAGGTTAGAAAGCAGAAGGAATAGTCAGACCCGCACGTAGGTCTACAAAACACAGTAGCCATGGTGGGACAGAATGTTAGTGGAGCAGCAGTATAACAAGGGGGAAGCAGAAGGCATTCAGCTGCTTTTACATCTACAGGTTAAAGGACTGCGGAGTGATGGAAATAGTCCCTTGCAATGCCATAGAGAAATGGATGGGAAGGGGCTTAAAGGTATCCGAAATATCTACTGTAGCAAGCCTAGAACTGCTGTCAAACTGCAGAATGATGGTAATTGCATCATTGATCCTAACATGGGATAGAAATTAAATCTTTGGAATACATTAGGGAGTTGATACTGGAAATATGACAAGTTGGTGGAACAAATGGTTCAATAAAGGTTGCTTCTGGCCAATACAGTTGTGAGTTGCCACTCTGATAGGAATGATCATTGATAGGAGGAGAGAAGCACAGAGATGCAAGTATGGAAACTTCAGCAAGTCCAGATGGTAAGAACTGCAACAAGAAGGTGGAAGGGGTGAGGCCGTTAAAATGGCAGAGGTCGGAATGTTCACTGGGTGGAGTGGTGCTGTATGGCATTGCTGAAATGGAGGATTTAGGACAAATGAATCTACATAAGCTGTGCCACAAGGACTGCACATATGGAGGAATCTGCAGCCTTTATAATGTCCTCACGAGCTGACTAGGAACTTCATGTATGAGAGATCCAGAGGAATGGATGGGATGAGACTCGGACCTTGAGCAGGGAAGCAAGATTGGATGGAGGAGATGGGGTTTGAGTGCAGAGGAGGGTTGGAGGATCCACTGGCAGAGGAGAAGAGCTGGATGGAGGCAGGCTGGAATAAGGAGTTGAAGAGCTGTAATCCAGGGATGGATATCATTCATAGAAGAAGCCATTAGGGTGTGTAGATCCTTAATGTCTGAGAATGCATCTGGAGGCAGCAGTGGAAGAAAAGGAGTACAAGATCCCCAGTTTCTGCAGCTCAGTAAACAACTGGGAATGGTCAATTATGACACAGAATCACTGGACAGGGACGGTTTCTTTCACATGGAAGACAGAGGGCAGATGATGGACCTTTAGGCATATGTAGCCATGAGCAATGAAAAGGGGCCTGGGAGGAGAAATGGCAGTCCAGAGAGAATGATCCAGGAAGGAACTGAAACACAATATCCAGACCAAAGGGAAAAGCAAGTCCTGTCACCTCCATGTAGGTACAGGCAAAGGGGAAGAATACTTCCGGGACCTCCGCGTAGGTCCAGGAAAAGGGGGTGGAATACCCATACCTCCACATAGGTAGGGTATGTATCATGGAGCCTCCACGTAAGTACAGGGAGAGAACTTGTTGGCAACAGCTGTAATCCTGAGACCTCCATGTAGATCCAGGAAGGGGGTGGAATATCCATACCTCCACTTAGGTAGGGTATGAACCCTGGAACCTCCACATAGGCGCAGGGCGAGCAATCAGCAGGCAACAGCCATAAACATGTGACCTCCACATAGGCGCAGGGAGAGAACCAGTAGTCAAAGCAGTAACTTGCTACCCACATAGGTGCAGGAAAGGAGCAAAGGAGTCCAAGTACCTCCATGTAGGTACAGGACAGAGCAGCCGACTTCACATGGGTGCAGAGCAATAGCAGCAGATATAAGGGGACTAGTTTAAATTATAATTTAAATGTAATTTGCTGGCACCAAACATTGGGGAGAAAGGAAGTACAGCAGAACAATAAGGGAGTATAGCTTTAAGAAATAACAGGAAGTACAAGGGAACAACAAGCGGAAAGGAGCAGGATTATGGCAGGAAGAGAAATGGCAGGAAACCAGGGAATGGCCAAAGGGCAGAAAGGGGATGGAACAACCCAAAAGGTAAGACAAACAAGGAGGACAGGAGGAGAGGGGGGGTAAGATCAAAACTGGCGTGAGGCTGGCATAGCAGGGAAAAGCAAAGCTCAGAGGCACAAAACACAACTCAGGCCACAGGAGGGAAGCAAAATGGGGGGATAAACCAGCAAAGGCCAAGGCAAGGACAAAACCGGAGAATGGGCAGGCAGGAGATGGGCAACCAGGAAAGCGAGGGAAAAGCCAAACGGGCTGGGCAAAATCAAAATAGGGAAGCAGAGCAGGAGAAGGGCAACCAAGGGGTGAGGGAAAAGCAAAAATGGTCTGGGCCAAACAAAACAAAGAAACAAGCAGAAGAGCAGGAACAGGAGCAGAAAGACACAAAGGAAGCCCAACAAGGACAAGGCAACAACAGGAGGAAGGAGCAGAAAGTGTGGGGGGGCACGGACCAGCAAGACCGAGGTGAACAGAGCATAGACAGGGAAAGAGAATACAGCAGCACACAGCCAAGTAAAGCAGAAAAAGAAAACTAGTGAGCAAAGCCCACAACGTTCGGCCCAGCAAATGAAACTAGGCAACGTTGAAAAGGCAGGGGGTGTTTTATAAGAAGATTCTCCCTGCCCATTGAACTGTGGGTGGAGCCCTTCCATTAGCACAAGAAGGAACCATAGAGGCCTCCACTGCAGTGCCACAAGTTTGAAGGGATCTTTCATCAGCTAGTGTAAACATGCCTCCACCCCCTCAGTATGTCTGATACAAGTGTACAGTGATTCTGCATTGATTGTGAGCCAGTTGTAATCTCTCTACCAGATGAAGTCCTGCATTTTATTCGAGATATTAATAGCGTCTCTGACATGAGATTTGAGGCATGTGACATTCCTTTGAAGAAAGAAATCTAAGAACTGAGCCAGATTGTCTATAGGTGATCCCACCCTGAAATGATGGGTCTATTTGGTGGATTTGCAGCATCTTTGTGAATATTAGGAAGAATATACATTGTGGGGATGACGGGGGACTGTGGCAGTACAAATCTGAACTCATGTTCTATAATGTCACCTCTCCCCTGGGCTCTTTGCAATAGATGTAGTAATTCTGCATTATAGGAAAAAGTGGGGTTAGATGGCAGTTTCTTATATCCGATTTCATTAATAAGTACAGTGGTTGACAAACTTTAGTCTCATAAAATTCCTTGTCCATTATAACCAAGTCTCCCCCTTCATCTGATTATTAAATTACTAGGTCTCCCATTGCCTGCAGTTCTAAAGTAGCATCAGTTTCTGCTTTTGTCATGTTTTGAACCATGGCCCTTTAAAAGTTCCTCCACATTAGTTAAAACTGTGTTTTTGCATGTTTGTTAACATTATTTATTTATTTATTTTATTTATCAGATCATTGGTTTACAGACCTTTGAGTCAAAGACTCATTTACAAAGGCACATCGTCAAGAGAGCAATACATCACAGCAAACAAAACAGTATAGTACATAACGCTTAGATTAAAAAAGCAACCAGTGTTACAGGAATTCACTGGTGGTACAAGCTTGGTAATAGGTAGATCACAGTAGTCATAATATAGGTATACGAGTACCACGTCAGATAGCAACCAGGGATATTATATATATAAATATTGAAGTTCATACCCGAATCAACAGGTTGGTTCTCCAAGAACAGCATTTCCAAACCTTCAAGATTTTGTATATCTAATTCAATCCATTCAGTGCTACTAATGCCCTCAACATGTATATCTTCCACTGATGTACTCATTACATCTAAAATGTTCTCCCGCAACTGTTCTTCATTAATTTAATGATAGTTTTCTGAAATTTTTTTCTATGTCCAGAATTATTTGAAATTTAACAGGTTTTAGGGTAAGCACAAAGGACAAAGGACAAACCTTTGCTCAAAACTTCTAATTGTGTTGCTGTGAGTTCCCTTTGAATTAAGTTAACTATCTTTTGATCCTTACTGGGGAGAGGGATGGAATGAGCATGGTAAGATGTAGAGGTATGAGAAGTGTTAAATTGCTGTAATGGGACAAGAGCAAGCACTATGCGATGTTATGGGAATAGGAGGTGGGGGCAGGTGGTGCAGTTGGGATTTGATGGAGATGTGTGAGGATGAGTTTATAAGAGGAGGAGATGGAGAGGTCTAGAGTGAGGGGAGTCTATAGAACTAGATGATTTGCTTGCATTTGAAGGCGGTTTAGGAAGAGGAGAAAGAGCAAGAGTCCCTAGAGCGTAGGGAGTAGGATGAGGAGAGAACAGGGGTGAGGTTGATAGAGCGGTAGGAGGGGAGTAGATTGAACCAGTACTTTGACATAAGGGAGACAGAGTGGGTCAGACAATGATGGGAGAGAAGGGAAGACCCAGGGAAGAGAGAAGAGAGCAGTGGTGGGTTCTAAGTGGGAAATCTGAGGCAAAATGGCAGAATGCATAATAGAGGGAGTCCAGTCTAGCAAGAGAGAAGGTGGCTGTAGTGTAGTAGACAATGTCTACATAGTCCAAAATGGGCATTATAATGTTAGTCAGGTGATAGGCAGGTGAGTAGAAGACTTGGCTAGTCTTTGAGAGGTTCCAAAAGTCATTGAAATAGTCTATGATGTGTTAATCCTGAGTTTATAAGACTGGAACCAGGTTTGCAAGAGTGGAAATCTTGTTGTAGGGTGGTTTGGATTTTTTGTAGGTCAGGGCCAGAGGTGAACAGGATGGTATCATCCGCATACATATGGATAAGGGTTAAAGCAGGCTAAAGCAAAGTTGGTTATAAATAGGGAAAAGAAAAGGGACAATAACTGAGCCTTGGGAATGCTCAAGCAAAATGGGAGGGGGGGGAAATTAGAGCTTGTGATCTTACCAACTGATGTCTATTTACAAGGTATGAGCGAACCACTGTATGGCACGGGGGATGAGCCCTGCACTCTTGAATGTATCTAGAAGCAGTGAGTGGGATACAGAGTCGAAGGCCTTAGCTAGGTCAATGAGGGCTGCAGCGGTGAATTGGCCCTGGTCAGCAGCAGATTAAATGTGGCCTGTGACTCAGACAAGGGAGGATACAGTGGAGTGGTATTTTCCAAACCATGATTGGTAAGGGGAGAGGAAATTAGTGGAGGTGAGGAAATCAGTTAGCCTGGATTGCACTAGCCACTCCTATAATTTGGACAGGGTGGGGAGGAGGGAGATGGGTTAATAGTTGCTGGGCTAAGAGGAATCACCGCCCTTGTAAAGAGGGATGACACAGCCTGGCTTCCAAGCTTTGGGGACAGTGCCTGAGGAGAAGGATATGTTTGATAAGAAGGTGAGAGGGAAGGTAATGACTGGAACAGAGAGCTGCAGCAGACTAGGATGAATGCCATCTGGACTAGATTTAGAGAGGTTGAGGGATCGGAGGATAGGACTGCACCCAGTACTTCTTCTGAGGAGACTGGGATGAACAGGAGTGTGTTGTTGAGCATGTTTGCTTTGGGGAGCTTTGCTGCATGTGCTGGGAGCATGGACTATTCATGGAGTGTGCAGGTGGTTAAAAATGTGTTGAGGGCATCAGCTACTTGGACGGGGATGTATATGGTGATGCGGTTGTGCTTTAAAGTGAGGATATTGGTTTGAGGTGGTAGATCAGCAATGAATTGGACTATCTTCCAGAAAGAGGAGGGCTATGCTCTGCCAAGACATTTTTTAAAGTACTAAGCTTTGGCAGTCTGTATGGCTTTGTTGCATGCATTTCTGGAGGTGTTGCAATCTTGTCTAGATTGTAGGGTTAGGGAGGCTGTGAACACGGACCAGGCTTTAGCATGAGCTATGCAGAGTGCCACTATTTGGGGCAGTGATCCAGGGGTGGTGATGTTTCTTTACCATGGCTTTTTTTAGTGGGGCATGGGAGTCCTAGACACTTGTGAAAATGTGCAGGAATTGGACTACGGCAAAGTCTGCATCTGTGGCAGAGTATACTGGGTCTCAGTTTTTGCAGTGTAAGTCAAAGAGGATTTGTTGAGTGAATTTAGTGAGAAAATTTGGATGTATTTTGTGGTGGATTTGGGCAGCTGGGTTTTCCTAATGCAATATGTGATGTAATTGTCACTTAGGGCAGGGTGAAGGGCTCCAGCAGCGGATATTCTGTGGGGAATGGAGGAGAGAACCTAGTCAGTAAGGGAGTGATTTGTTATGCGGAATTGTATCTTGTGGCTTCTTCAATTAGTTGGGTGAGGTTGCAGGATTTCTATTTTGAGGTGGTGGACTTGGAGAAAGGGAAAGCCAATCAAGGTTGCAGTCCCCCAGCAGTAGCAGTTCACCAGTGTTTGCTAAGGTTGTGAGAGTAGAGATGCAATCTGCCAAATGCCATGCCCAAGCTGGGGGGAGGTATAGACCATCCCAATGAAAGTAGGGAGTGTGGCTGGCATCAAACTTTGGGCTAGGAACAGTTTGTGTGATCCAGGGGAGGATTCTTTCTTTACCAGTGTGCTAGAGAGGGAATGCCTTATGAGCACTGGGGTGCCACCTCCTCTCTTCCTTTGATCTTGTCAGATGATTGAGTATCGGGGAAACAACAGGGATGAGTCATGGGTCTTAGCCGATAACCAGGTCTCTGAGAGGCATAAGATGTCTGGGAGTTCTGGGTTAGCCAACAACTTAATAGATCAAATTTGGGCAGAAGACTTCTAATGCTGATGTGCATAACTTTAAGGCCTTTGTGAGAGGATGAGAATTGTTGGGCAGAAGGAGGGTCAGGATTCCATTCAATGTCTCCAGCTAAGAGCAGGGTGAGAAGAAACATTGGATAGGTGGCAGGGAGTTTCTGTCCTTTGGTAGTTTTGAGGGCAGAGGTTCTGTGTGTAGAACATTGAATAGAGGTGAGGTAGGAGATCAGTTTTGGTGGTAAGATGCTCGGGGACATCACATAAAGGACAGCATAGAATGGAGATTAGGTGTTGCAGAGGGTGTAAGGTGATGTCCTTGGTAGAGGGGGTACACAGAGAGCTGGAAGGGGGTCAGGCTGAAACAGCCTGCTAGGGTGGGGGGGGCAGAGGACAGAAGGCAGGAGAGGGAGGACAGAAGTAAGAGAAAAGGAGCAGTGCACATGATGAGGAATTACAGGGGTGAGTGCCCCAAGAAAGTGGGAGAGTGGGTAGAATGGGGTTGAGACCTAGGGAGGCAGTAGTTACTCAGGGGTGTGACTTTTGAGCAAAGACTAGAAAAGGACAGTAAGGATGAGGGCTACTAGATACAGAGAGCAGCACAGATAAAAAAAATCTTCTGAGAGGTTGGCTTAATGGGTAGAGCTGCAGGTTTTTGAGAAGCAGGCTCTAGTAGCATCAGGGGCCAGAGGTATGAACTCCAGAGGGTGAGAGAGGTGAGGAGGCGGAGATCATTTGCAATAAGCAGGCAGACTAAGTGTATGCAGGAATTACTAGTAGGAAATTTTATTTATTTATTTAGTTTTTGTTGACTGGATTAGTGCACTAGACAAATTCTGCCAATTTTTAGGCATGACCCGGGGAGGGGGATACAGATGAATGCTAACTGACCTTGAACCAGATTAAGCTGTTGGTGGTATTTTTTAGTGAATGGGGGAAATTTGGCCAGGACACCGGGGGAAACTTCCCCTACTCTTTTTCGAGAAGTGCCATCGGATCTTTAGCATCCACCTGAACTACCACCAAAACAGGCAGATGGGACCTCGGTTTAACATCTCATCTGAAAGATGGCACCTCAGGAGTGCAGCACCCCCCACATGCTGCACTGCAGTGTCAGTATAGGGATAGTAATCCAAGTGCCTGGTGTGGGGATAGAACCCACAGCTTCCGATCTCCCTGCCTCAGAGGCAAGTGTGCTACCGGCTGAACCACTGACACGGACACCTGACTTTTGTTTTTTGGGCACAGTAAGAACAGTGAAAACAGAGGAGAATTTTACCCACACTCTCAATGGACAGCTGCTTACAGAGACTGAATAAGAAGGCTGTTGATAGGCTTTGCAGGGCCACCTATCAGTGGCTTAGTATAAGGAGCAAATGGGAAAGCAAGGAGATGGAAAGTGACACACCTTCTATACCTTTAAAAGGAAACACGACCAAGGGCAGGCATGGTGGTGGACGGGTGGGGAGATGCCATGCAGCAGCAACATTGGGATGCTCCAAACTATAAGCTGTTTGTACCTTCTACTTCTGTGACCTTCTAACTTCATTTACTGCTCAACTATAACAAGGTTGCTGGGCTTAGTACTGCAAAATATGGCAGTCAGATGAGGCGAGTGAAAGTTTTGGCAGTGAAAGAAAACGGCGCCAAGTTCAACATTCTGTGTCTCAGGGCATGGTTCTTGAAGAACTAGAGTTTCATGGACTAGTCCTTTCAGAGGAGGTTGTGGAAGTGCTTAAGATTTCCAGAAAACCAGAAACAAGAACTTATACCTCAAAGTGGATACGATTTCCCTTTTGTTATTCCACTAGACAGCTCAACTCACTGTGATCAAGTCTAGCTACAATCCTGGACTACCCAGTCCATTTCCAATCCTTGAACCTCAGACCCTCAGCCCGGAAGGTTCATTTGGCAGCAGTATCAGCTTATGCTTTAGCTGGCAATCACGGGTCAGTGGCCTCACAGCCCATTTTTAAAAGGTTCTTTAAAGGCCTTAGCAGTGTCAGTGGCTCAGTAAGTAGCACACTCGCCTCTGAGGCCGGGAAATCAGAGGGCTGTGGGTTCAGTTCCCACATCTGGCACTTGGGTTAATATCCCAGTACTGAAACTGTAATGCAGCATGAGAGGGGTGCTGCATTTCTGAAGTGCCTCTTTCGGATGAGACGTTAAACCGAGGTCCCATCTGCCTGGATTGGTGGTAATTCAGGTGGATGTTAAAGATCCCATGGCACTTATCGAAAAGAGTAGGGGAATTTCCCCGGTGTCCTGGCCAAATTTCCCTCATTCACTAAAAATACCACCAACAGCTTAATCTGGTTCAAGGTCAGTTGGCATTTATCTGTATCCCCCTCCCCCAGGTCATGCCTGAAAATAGGCAGGATTTGTCTAGTACCTGGTCAACAAAAGCTAAATAAATAAATAATCAACAGTACCCTTCAGCAAGGGATCATGTCCCTCCATGGGATATTTAAGCATTAGAAAATGGTCTAAGAAAATCCCAGGCTCTGATTGGCTGATAGCCCTGGCAAGGTGGGTATCTATCAGGCAACAGAGCCCAGGTATTAAAAATGCCATCCCAAACAGACTGCATTACCAATATCAGTACCTACCATGCTCCCTAATTGGCTAAAAGAACCTCATGTGAATTTCAGATCACCTCCATTTTCTCTCTCGCTTAATGAGAAATACCGTCCCCCCAATACCAGCTGCCTGACCCTATGGCACCCAGTTTCAGCTGGGCTCATTTACATTTTTTTTTTTTTTGCCAGACAAAAGCCCAAGACAGCTCCACCACACGTATATATGCTCACTCCCACACATTACCCTGCCTGCGCCGCCAGCCTATAATGCATGCCCACCCCCCCCCGTCCACGATCCTTGGTTCCCTGCTTGGGTCGTTTCTCCCAACACATACTCAAGTTTATAATTAATACCCTGCTCATTCCCCCAGGTGCTGATCACTGAAAACTAAAAGAAACACAGAAATCTTCCTGTTTTTTTCCTCCCAGCTCTGGTGACCTACCTCATTCAAAATCTATGGACCCTCTGCCCATACTCAACAACTCCATAATGTGACTGCCCGCCACCATCATTCCTCACCAATGCCCCAAAGTATTCACTTGCCTGCTCACAGTACCTCAGAATAAAATGTAGCATTGCAAGAACGGCAAAACAGATAATTACAAAATAAGCGCATGCAGCAGGCTTAGTTTTTTTTGCTGTCAGCTTGCTTGCCTGCTTGAGGTATTTTTAATTCTGCAGCTTTATCGAGCCCCTCACTCTGCAGCTCCTGCCTCTCAGAGCAGCTCATCATAGAGCTATTTAAAAATAAATCTGTCTTTCTTCATATTCAGTACCCCGTGTGATTGTTTACTATGGAATAGAAGAAATCAAATCTCTGCATTATTCCAGTAGTAGAATGCCCCCCCCCACACACACACTGAATGGTAATATTGAATACATACATTCAAATCCTTAAAGGGGCACTGTCATCTTTGCCCCTTCGTATTTTAAGAAATATAAGCAGTGTGCCTCTTGGCACACATCTATCACACATTTACTCCAGAACGCCTCTATGTATATAGAATTGCAGCCTTTTTAGGGTTTTTCCTATTTTATGCCTAAATATTTGGATGCTCGGTCTGACAGTAACTTACCCACATCCCAAAAGTACATGGATGTCTGGAATGTGCATCTGTCCTGAAATGTGTTTTTTTCGGATGCATACTCTTGTACCATACTGAGACAGTCCCTTGTGTTTTTGTAAAGTGCTGTTGTTATGACTGACTAAAAACTGAGTACTGCGAGGTGTTTGATTTTGATATTGGAGCCAGAATCCTGTGCATGTGCACCAATGCCATGCTCTTCCACATGTGCAAGATCTTTGTTCGTGCATCTCAAGCACATGCATGGGATTTTGTCTCCAATTTCAAATCGGAATTATACACCTTGCAGTGCTCATCGATGACTAGAACCAAGTCTCCGCCAGTCAGGACACGGATTTCCTTGTCCATTTTATATGAATCTGTGCATTTCCCAATTGATGGAGGATCCTTCTGTGCCTGTGGCAACTGCTTTCTTGAAGTGTGTCACCTGGAAGGCAGCTTTCCTGGTGGTCCTTACATCTGCCAGAAGGGTAAGCAAGCTGCAAGCCCTCTGCATAGATCGTACAGCATGTCATATTTCACTGGGGTATTTTTTTGATTGTTTACTCTGTATATTTTTCAACATGTATATATTTCAACATGTACATAATCACCTGTTTCTCCCTATTCACAGTGTATATATATATATATATATATATATATGTAACCACCCAGTCCCCTAGAGTTACTAGAACCCCCTCAGTTACAGTGATAGGAAGGGAGAGGCATCTGGTGATTAACTATGTAAAATGGGGTTTTCACCTGCTCACTCTTCTGTTTGCTTGGCTTCAGCTGAGATGGAAGTGATGAGCTCATTTGGAACTCTTGCAGCAGCATAAGCCTTAGCCAGCTGAGAGAAGGAGAATTTAGAGTCTGCAGCTTGAAGCTGGAGGAGTGCGAACTGCACAGCTGGGAGTTCTGAGCTGAGGGCTCTGCATTCTCACCCTAGTCCTTGTAAGTCTCCAAGTTTTCCAGGAGAAGTGGTGGAAACAATTGTCTACAGCAGGATCTCCTGATTTTTATCCCCAGGGAGGTGAAAAGGACTGCTAATGGATGGATCCTAGGGGCATTCCCCTTTTTGATCCAGGATGTCTTAAGCTGCCTGAAATATCTAACAGTGAGTAGGATCTGACTTTTGCTGCAGAAAGCAAGTGCCTGTACTGTAGTGTTCTCAGGCTAAAAGGGAAATGCACAACTTTTCTGTAAAATTCAAAAGTTTAAGACTCTCATGTTTAAAGTTGGCTGACATGTGATGTCCAGAGGTATGACTATATCACATTGTTCGGAACTTTGGTTTTTCCACTACCAATATAGTGATTCAAATGCTGGATGTCAGAGTTTCATTCAATAAGCAATTTCCAAAATGTATTTCAAATATTTAAGGTGTAACTTTGAAAAACATAGAAACATAGAATTTGACGGCAGATAAGGACCGCTTGGCCCACCTAGTCTGCCCATTTCCCTATCTGATGGATAAGCTGCTGATTCTAGTCAATCAACAGCTTACTTCCTCCTATCTCCCACTAGAACTACCTTATGCCTGTCCCATGCATTCTTGAATTCTCCCACTGTTCCTGACTCTACGACCTCCTCAGGAAGGCTGTTCCATGCATCCACAGCCCTCTCTGTGAACAAATACTTTCTAACATTACCTCTGAGCCATCTTCCCATCTTCAAATTGTGCCCCCTTGTTCTTGCACATCTCTTCTTCTGAAAGATGCTACCCTCTTGTACTTTGTTAATTCCCTTGAGATACTTGAAAGTTTCTATTATGTCCCCCCTCTCCCTCCTTTCCTCAAGGGTATACATATTAAGCTGCTTTAGTCTCTCCTTGTATATCTTCTGGTGAAAACCCTGCACCATTTTGGTTTCCCTCCTCTGAACAACCTCCACTCTGTCAATGTCTTTGTGGATATGGGGTCTCCAGACTTGCATGCATTACTCCAGATGGGGTCTCACTAACTGTCTGTACAGAGGGATAACAGCGTCCTGTTTTCTACTGTCAATGCCTCTCCCTATGCATCCCAGTATCCCCCCCAGCCCTCCTTACTGCCTTTTCACATTGCTTGTCCACCTTTAGGTCATCTGATACTGTATAATAACTCCTAGGTCTCTTTCAATTTTTGTTATAGAAACATAGAAAAATGGCTGAGTAAGGATTTGGGAGCAAAGAGTGGGCAGACTCCCATATGGAGTAACAGGTTCAGGACTAACAGGCTCAATAAGGACACCTGGTTACTTTAGACAAAAGGCCAATATCTGAAGAGGATTTTACCCCCTGAAGTGGGTTGTGCTAGTTCTTAGCAAATGTGTTTTCAGTTGTGGCCAGTGCCACTGGAAGAAATGTTCAGTGTCCTACAACATGTGGAAAACAAAGTGCAAGTGTCCTGTTAGAAAATGTGTTTCCAGTTGTGGCCAGTGCCTCAGGAAAAGGGTCCTATATCCTATGAAATGTGGGAATACAAGTGCAAGATGTTCTATGTCCTACGGAGTGGGAATACTAAGAGAGTTTTCTGTCCAATACAATTGAGTTGTTGTTCTGCAAGTTCCTAGTTCCACAATGTGCAAACCTTGGGTATCCACCCTTGCTCTAGAGAACATCTTTTGGAATAAAGTTACACTCCAGAACCCAAACTATGGTCTAGACAGTTATGTTATTGCTTCCTGTGTGGAGTTACTGGGTACCCGTCCAGAAGTTAGGTCTAGCATAGCCCTAGCAAAAAGTTCTCCCCAGGACCTGGTTTTTGTAAATACTTTATAGGTCATATTGCTTTTGTACACTCTCACTCCTTAATTTCTAGAGTAATCAGCCTGGTATACATTCCCAAAGCTACAGATGGTACCATTTCTAAATGTGTTCCGAGTGTCTGTGCCCAGTTATGGGTGCCAGGGGTAGCTAACTGTGTAAAGTAGTGTGGGGGGTAGATGTGTCACATCAACTTTTTTATATCTTAATGTAATTAATTATATGTACTTTGTTCTACGCTGTGTTTGTACATATCGTCCCTCTGTATGTGTTATACCTCTGTCCCTGGGTTGCGCCTGGAAATGAGCCTTGGCTCAGCGTGCCTTTCCTGGTCATGAAATTGTAAATAAATAAATAAATATGTTAGTGTTGAGAACTAACAGAAAATTCCCAGTCGAGGCACTTACTTCTTTCTGTCTTCTGTTTGTATAGTTTGTGTTGCAGTCTGTATAGCTGACATGGAAACAAGTTTCTATTCAACGTGTCAATAAGTTCATGTACAACACTGTTTAAGCTAGGTTCCCTCAGAAACAATATGGTGCCATTAAGTCTGATGTGCTGTAAGTCTGTGCTGGTGGTGGGTATCTTCCTTTCTGGCTAGTATCACATACCTGCCACAACACAGCCAGAGAATTGTGAAGGTCCCCAGTGGCTCAGTTTCCAAGTGATTATTGTTTAATCTTGTATTTTTTTAGTTTTGAAAAAAGGGCAAACACTGCAGTGAAGCATTGTGAAAAACAACAGTGTGCACAAGGCTGCAGAATTCATCTGTGGATATTTAAGCAATAGGGCATGACATGGTGTGAGTTACCGAGGGATTTACCCACACTTTGGATAGCATGTAGAGCTGTGCGAAAATAAAACTTCTGCCAACAGAATTTGCACGAATGTTGGACTTCCACTTACGCGAAGTTCCAAAATCATTCTGGCAATTTCACAGAAATTCACCCTTTCCTCAAGGATGTACATATTACGTCCATTAGTCTCTCCTCATAGGGCTTTGATGCAGACCCTGCAACTTTTAGTTGCCCTCCTCAGGACAGCCTTTACTCTTTCTATGTCTTTTCAGAGATGTGGTCTCCAGAACTTGACACAGTACTCTAAATGAGGTCTTACCAGTGATCTATACAGTTAACACCACCTCTCTCTTTCTGCTGGTGACACCTCTCCCTATACAGCCTAGTATCCCAGTTCCATGGGATAACAACGAAAGCCTAAAGGCAATCGCTGTTATCGTGAAGTCAAAGTGCCGACATTTTTTTTTGCCACTCTGACACCCTGGTGCACAGGAAAATGGCACCAGGGATTTACTTTTTAAAGTTTTCTGTAATAGGGCTGTGACCCCCCATGCAGGGGGCTTTGCCCCTGCACCCCGCTACTAAAGAATTCTCAACTCCAAGGGGGTGCATGTTGGGGGGTGAAAACATAAAAAAAAAGCTTCAGGCCAGTCGCAACAAAAACGCACCAGTGCACAGACCTGAACCCATTACTCTGCAGACCAGTGCCAGCAGCAGACCCACCACACCACGGGGTCAGCTTGGCAACCCACTGCAGCACCACCCCTCATACCCCCTCCTGCTCCTTGCTGTAAGTGCCCACTCCCACCGCCCCTGCGCATGTAAGTGTAGCCACATCCTGTTGCTATACTCGCCCACCCACCTATCTGACTTCCCTATCCCCCTGTGGCCATCCATGTAATGCGCTGGGGAAGGGGTCGCCATTATTGTAGGTGCATTTTCCTTGGTGCCAATATCAGGGGCTACCAGTATCCCATTAGGTCTCCCCACTGCCTTGTTACACTGTCTGGCCAGCTTTAGGTCATCAGATATGATTACTCCCAGGTCTCTTTCCTGTTTCCCCATTTTGTACTCTTTCCCTGGGTTTCTATGCCCTAACTGCATGATTTTGCACTTCTTTGTATTAAACCTTTATTGCCACACCCTTGATGACTCCTCAAGCTTTCTTTGATCTCTATTCATTTTTTCCACCTGCCCTGGAGTATCTACCCTATTGCAGATGTTAGTGTTATCTGCAAAGAGGCATACCTTCCCTTCTAGCCTCTCTACAATGTCACTGATAAAGACATTAAAGAGGACTGGTCCCAGAAATGATTACTGTGGCACCCCTCTGGTCACCCTCCCTTCCCCAGAATGAACTCTGTTAACCATCACCTTCTGTCTCTGCTGGGTTCTCTATTTTCTTTGATTGAGTCTAACTAGTTTAGTGGTCACTGCTCCCCTGGCAATCAAAATAAATCTAATGTCAAATGGCAGAGTGGAGCGTGACCATGCAGCAGAGATTTGAATTTCATTCCATCTTTCTATAATTTGCATAAAATTCCACTCTTTGGGGCAGCTGAGATCTGCAGGCTGATTGCAACAGTAAGCATAGTGAAGGATCCCTGAAAGAAACAATATTACTAGGGTAAATATTTTTTTCTTCTCCCACCTTGGCAGACCTGCACACTTCTCTTTGTTTTGACCTCATCCACTTTTCTCTTTTTGTCCTTCTCTTCTTCTGGCTCCCTGGGCTGATACAAGAGGGAGAAATTATCTATATATTCTCCCTCTAAAATCTGCAACCACACCTTCTCAGTGAGGTGGGACCTGGTTGGTTCTCCCAGAATGATAAAGCCGATGGGGGTAGTATCCCCACTGGGGCAACCCTGCCAGCAGCTGGTGATTTTACCATGCTAAAGGCAGTCCTTGCTCTACTGATTGCGGTTGTGGCACCCCAACCAGTGCACCATTCACCAGGCACAGTATGCCAGGAGTCAGATACTGCTGCTCCCCTGGCTTGTCAACCTCCCCTAAATGGGTGACTAGCATAAACCCTGTAATGCCAGCGGAGCTGCTGGAGTCACAGCCTACAAAGGTGAATCAGTTGCTGGCATCACATCTGACCTTCTATGTCCCTCTAGTGTACCAGGCCTTTGTAAGTTCACTAGTTGGCCCAGGACTGCCTGCTGGGCTTGCTCCGATCCTGCCATGGGCAAGGAAAAGGACCATCCCAGTGGTCTTTGTCTTTCAGACTGCTGGATCCAAAAAGTTGGGCTGCTAGTGGGAGTAGTCCCCCCCTGACATGACAGTTCCCCCAGGGGTATCTCCATCAAAGGTCCTCTGAAGCATTTCACTCCTCTGCCCCAACTCTAGTCCCCAAAATTGGGTCTATCAGGCTCCACCTCGAGTAGTGCTGTGGAGGCGCTCGTTCCTCCCTGGATTCTTTTTTTGACTTATAGCTTCCTCATTGCCACTTTCTTCAGCCCCAGTTGCTGAGGTGTCCCGCCCTGTGCCTTGGATGCAGCAGTTTTGGTTACTGGCATAGGATCTGCATTGTCTTCACAGTAGTGGTCAGCTGAGTCTGAAATCTGGAAGGCCCATCAGCACTGGCTTGGCAGTAGGGGTCGGCTGAGTTTGAAGTCTGAAAGGCCCTTGTCTTACTGCGTTTATGAACTCACCCGACAAATCTGGGAAATGGGTCTCCCACCAGGTCTTGCCTCTTGCCTGCACCAATGCTTGCAACTGCTTTTCGAACTCAATGGTCCCATGTTTCTGCAGTGCCTTCCCTTTTCCTAGCATTCTGCAGTGCTCTCAAGCTGAAAAATAGTAAAAAAAAAAGTACTGTCTGTGCTAGGTCTGTGGTGTCCTAGGCTGTACTGTGTACACAACAACAAACATTACAGTCATTACCTTGTTCCTGTTCTGTTCCCCCCAGTAACCCCTTCCCTACCTGAAATTACTCTCATTCATTTTTATTTTTAATGTCCTGGACTCACAGGTGGAGGTCCTTGCCATGACAGTCTGACTTCTCACTAATTCTCCCCCCTTTGCCCATGTTCACTTTTCCTCCTTGGCGCCTGGTTGGGATGCACCACTGGGCTTGCCAGTGAAGCTTCCTTGAGAGCACTGCCTGCCCCCTTGCAATATGGCCACGCTGTATATCTGTAGATTTTTTTTGTTAGTATATATGCCTGGGTGGATCTTGCCTCCCTCTCCCTGGTCTTGAGTTCGCCATATATCCAGCTCCTTGTTTAAACACATCTTTCCATCATCCCCTGATGGCTGCATGCCTTGACTGCTGATATCTGGGACTGCATGGTGCATGCCAGGGAGTAAGCACTGCACCTCCTGCCCCTCTCCCAAACTGAAATACTGGGCCATGCATGCTGCAGGCTGCCACTGAAACCTGTCCACCTTGCCCCCCACTCAACCATGCAGTGACACCCATGTATGGATGTGATTTTTTTTAAACATCCTGACTGATTGCCTGGTCTTGTTAGCCAGACCATATACCACCCCTTGTGATTAATCCCCCATACTGTTGCAGCACCCTTGCCACACTCCCTTAACTGAGTGGACTGCATGACAGCTCTGCCTCCCCCCAGGATTAAAATGACACTGCACTCCATATGGTAAAACAAGTTCAGGCTCAAAAGAATAATTCACTTTTTTTTTATTTTGCCGTAAGACATACAATTAAATAGGGCTGAACTCAAGGCTAGTCACCAAGGAAGTGAGTGCCCCGGCACTTCACAAGTCAAGGCTTTGTTATTGGGCCCATTTTGTTTTGCTTTGATTCTGGTTGTGTGTACTGTAAGGGTTAGGCACTCCTTAAACTGCACCTCACTGTGATCCAGTTGAGTGCAGTTGCATACCAGAAACTCTCTCCTCCCCCATTGGATCATATCAGTGAACCACAGCTTGCCCAAATGCCACCTAACCTCTGTCTTGAGTGGTGTTTCTGGCTTCTACACTATTTACTGCCACTTTACCATGTTTTTTCAAATGCCTCCCAGCTGCAGCTTGCAAGGTAAGCACAGCACTTCATGCTCTGCTCGCTCCTGCATGTCCTTGCTGACTCAGTACCCAGTCTACAGGCAGCTCCAAGAAACCACAGCAACCCAGTTGAGCAGGGGTATTATAGACAGTAGCCATCTCGTTTTCCCATTCTCCACTCTCCAGTTATATTTTTATTATTAATGGGGCACCCATGGCCACTGCAAAGAAAACCTACAGACTGTCTGTTAAGGGCATGATTCGTTTGTCAGAGCAGTCTGTGATTTTGTCAGTCATCTTCTAAAGCTGACCTTAGCAGATAAATCCTGTAATACAAAAGGACTTTCCCACTGTTCTGCCCAGTTATTTATCACACCCACTGGTCCTTAACTATAATCCTACCCTACAGTTGCCCACTGTAAGCCACCAGTATGGATAGATAGATAGATAGATAGACAGACAGACAGACAGACAGACAGATAGATAGATAGATAGATAGATAGATAGATAGATAGATAGATAGATATAGATATAGATAGTATACTGTACATCTGTATATACTGACTGGTTTCCAACCCATGTTTAAACCTCCTGGCTGAAATCTTTTTGTTTCAATCCCTGAGGATCAGTAATCATACCCACACCATTTTTTTCTTACGAATTCTGTTTAAACATGCAGTCTAACCGCGGCTTCGTTGAAGTAAGCACCACCCTCATGCAGTACTCACTACTGCTCCTCACTACTTTTGCTGTCCAAACAGCAGCTGCCTAGTGAGCACTCACCTCATGCTGCTGTAGCTCCTCCCTGCTGTCACTCAGGAGGCGAGTACGGTGGCCCTGAAGTGAAAAAACACAAACAAACAAAACAAAAAGTCAAATGTAATCAAATAAGGTAAGCAACAACCAAAAAATGGAATACAAACAAAATGTAAAGCAACAAAAACAAATATAAAGTGTGATGCCACAAACATAGAGTAATAAAAAAATGTAAAGTACAAACATAAGAAAATGACAAAAAATCCAATGCAAATCAAAACAGTAAAGTGCATTTAAAAATTATGAATTTAACAAAAATATATTACCATGGAATAACTAAAAAGTTAACACAAACAAAACAAACTCTGGTCAGAGTCAACACTGCAGCATAAAGCCGTTCATACTGCTCGCAGAGAACAAGGAGCTCATGGGAAAAGTTAGAAACAGAGAAATATAGAAAACTGATGGCAGATAAGGACCATTAGCCCCCTCTAATCTGCCCTTTTTCCTTACCTGTAACAGTAGCTAGTGACCCAATTTAGCCATCATCTTAGCCACTCCTTCCCACCTCTATGGTTCCTTAATGTCTATCCCAAGCATGCTTGAACACTCTACTGTGCTTGCTCTCACCACATTTTGAGAAGGCCATTTCTTGTATCCAACACACTTTCAGTGAAGAAGAACTTCCTCATGTTTCCCCTTATCCTGCCCCCGTCCAATCTCATATTGTGCCCTCCTAGTTCTTGTACTTGTTCTGAAAGATGTCACCACCTGCACCTTATTTATGCCTGCAAGGTACTTGAATATCTCCACCATATTTCCACTTTGTCTTTACTCCTCCAGAGAATATATTTTGAGGTTCCTCAATCTCTTCTCAAATATCTTGTGGTGCAAGCCCTGTACCATCATAGTTGCCCTTCTCTGAATTGCATCCACCCTGTCTACATCTTTACGAAGATGAGACTCCAGAACTGCACACAGTATTCCAGATGAGGCCTCACCAGCATTCTGTACAGTGGTTTCACTACCTCCCTTCTTCTGCTTGTGATACCCCTCAGTGCACCCCATCATGCCACTGACTCTCCCTATTGCCTTTATACATTGTTTGGCCACTGTTAGGTCATCTAAGATGATAATCCACAAATCTCATTCTTCCTAGTGACTACCAGCAATCCCCCACCCCCATCCTGTAGACTTCTCTGCAGGGTTTCTGCACCCAGGTGCATGACCTGCACTTCTTCACATTAATCTCAGTTGCCACACTTTGGACCATTTTCCAGCTTTTCTAGGTACCTCCTCATTTTCTCCACCCTATCTGGAGTGTTTACCCTGTTGCAGATCTTGGTGTCATCTGGCAAGAGGCAAATCATTCCTTTCACCCCTTCTGCAATGTCACTAATGAAATCATTTAAAAGGACCAGTCCTAAGACTGATCACTGAGGTACCCCACTGGCCACTTCTCTTTCCTTGGACTGGATATCATTAGCTACCACCCTGTGCTTTCTATCCCCCAGCCAATTACTAACCCAGTTCCTGTGATAAAATTCTGCATGAAGATGGATCTCATGACAGAAAAGTGTGCCATGTCCAACATGGCAACTGGAATTTACACATCTGCACTGACTTGAGAGATCCATGGCAATCAGAATCACAAGGTGGCATAATACAATGATTGTGAATAAAGTTGTTCATCCTGAATTTTTATAGTTTTATTTTATTCTTTTTTTTTTATTTTAGTCTTTGGTAACCAGGTAAAGCCCACTAGGCACAAGTACCTGTTTTCAGGGGTGGCCTGGGCACACTGGGTGGTAAGCAACTTGCTCAGAGTCACACAGTATGCAAGTTGAGGTTGTGAGAATCAAACTCAGGACTGGTCTGCTGGATCTACCAAGCTTGCTCTCACCTCATTACTCTAACTCTCTAGGCTAGTATAGTATTATTTATTTATTCCTTTGTTAACTGGGTAGGTGCACTGGTCCAAGGACCTTTTTTCAGGCACGGCCTGGGCCTGGGACACACACAATCAATGGTAAAATGCAGTGAACAACAGCAGTGAATCATACATAAACAAGTACAGAAGCCAGTGCAGTCAGACAACATACTGAGGTGGACAAATAACAATAGAAGCACACAATGCAAGATACAACAAACGAGGTGGGCAATATACAAGATACATAAATATATAAATACAGGCAAGATATCAATGTCCTGTAATATAAGGTCATGATACAGTTATGTGAACTATGCACACAACATTTCTTTGGCTTTAGAATGAATCTGTCGTGTGCAGTCTCTAGAGGTTCCAGAACCACAGAAGGGTACAATCACATTCCATGACCTTTGAACTGCAGTACAACAACATTTTGAAAGGGATGGAATTCTGTGTAGAGTAATGCTCTACTATACACTGTATAGAGGATTGTGTATGAGCAGTCATACACAACAAGGCAGTTTTCGATCAAGAGGTTTTTGTGGTAACAAGTGACCTTGAGAGCAAAGCCTTGTCTATGTATGATTGCTCATACACAATCTTTTATAGTGTATGGGTAATCATACTTGCCTCTGTTTGTAAAAGAAAATTCATCCCCAAAGCTGACCGATGCCTTTGAATCCGTTTTCATCAAGTGTTGCTTGCTTCCGGGTTTGATTTCACAGTGCATGTGTTCGGTCTTGTTGTGCTATACTAGTGACTTACTCAGTGCAGCACAACAAGATCATTATGTAGTGAGGGCAGCACAACAATGCTGTTCCATGTGTGGATTTCCATGTGGAACAGCATTCTATCATACACTCTAAGCATATTCCTGGCATGGAATTTCATGCATAACAGCATTTCACTATATGCTATATATCAGTTATTGGCAGAAAAGCATGTCTTTCCTCACCTAGCAGCCTGTTCTCTCAACCTACTGTAATGCAGCAGACCCTGCTTATTTGCTGGCTTTATCACCACTTCTACTGCAGCAATGTTCCATATTTTATACATTCTTGAATGGCGGTGTCATTTCAGACCCTACCACCTCTGCTTTGAAGATGTTCAATGCATTCACTGCCCTAGAGAAGAAGGACTTTCACACATTTTGCCTAATTCTGCCCTCCCCCAGCTTCATATCATGAGGCCAATGATTTAGGGTGATTAAAACAATGAAATTCTGTTTTCAAGACTACAGATTCCAGAATTGCACCACTGATTGTTACTCTAATTTCTGGATTTTACCGGGATTCTGTTGTCATTTTTTTACTGTGTATATAAATAATTAGAACAAAAGAAGGCTTAATATACTGAGCATTAAATAAAGCAAATTGAAAATAGTACATGAAGCAATTATGAGAAAAGTACAAGTTTTGTAGATTTACTGATCTGGTATAAAATGTCAGATTCCATAAAATCTTTATTTTTACCAGTGTTCAGGCAGCCCTAATTCCGGAATTTTACTGGATTTTATGGCAAAAACCAAAAATCAGTGGCCTTAATCATGGCCCCTTGTTCTTGGACACCTTTTCGTCTGAGTATGCATCCCTCTTGAACCTTATTTATACCTGTGAGGTATTTGAAAGTCCCTATCATATCATACCATATCCCTAGTTACCTCCAGAGTTTATTTAATGAGGTGCATTAGTCTCTTCTGGTCATAATTATTTTCGATTATACAATGGCAAGAAAATTTTCTGGACTCTGATTGGTCAATGTGTGTCTGAGACAGTGATGTTATTATTCAATAACATCACTGTATTGCTTTTGGATGCTATGGATGATGATCTTTTGGCAATGGATGATGCTCTTTTGGATTTCTTAAAATCATGTTTTTATTTTTTTTAATTTTGTATGACAACGAGCCATTGTATAATAGCAATAAGGCACTACAGGGATGTGTGTTATCGTGTAAAAACGTCACTCCTGGGGTGGTGGAAGCACTCGGCTTTGCCTCGTGCTTCAACTCACCCCAGGAGTGATGTTATTACACGATAACACACACCCTGTCATGCCTTATTGCTTAAATAACTGGTCAGCAATTTTTTCCATTGCTTGACTGAGTTATAATTTCCCATTATAACTCCCGAGTTATAACGGGGAACACGCGCTTAGTCAGTCAACAAAAACTGCTCCCTAACTGGCTGTGCATGTTGTCTGGGGTGGGCCCAGTTTCTGAAACATGGAGGTTTATTACCAGCTTAGCGAGAGTAGGCAGATGAGTCGTCATTGCTTTTTTTTTTAAAAAAAGCAAAACACAAGTTCTACATTAAAAAAAAATCTTCTTTATCCTACCATCCCAATGCTACAGCTACCACCAAGAATGATTCTGAATTCACTCAGTAAGGTAAGTGCTATCACAAGTGTTTGGCCATGTAACTACACAGCTATCCAAAAAACAACCAACAATAATTAAAAAAGGAAAAGCAACTAAAAAAAAGACCGTGTCACAGAAAATCAGAGCGACAGAGAGAGAGAGAGAGAGTGTGTGTGTGTGTGTGTGTGTGTGTGTGTGTGTGTGTATGTGTGTGTCTGCATCTGCCTGCATGACTGAGAAAGAGCACCAGTAAAGAGTGTGGCAAAAAAATTGTAGACCGGCAATTATAAATAATAAAAGACGGGAAAGTGTGCTTAAATTCATCCCACACCTTGGGCAACCATTAATTTCTCATTAAGCACACTTCCTCATCCATTATTGTATATATATAATAACTGATCAGCAATGTTTTACATAGGATGACTGACTTTTAATTCTCATTATAACTCATGGGTTATAATAGTGAGCATGCACTGAGTCACTCAAAAAATAGCTGCTCCCAGATTGGCTGTTGCTGTACTACTGGGCAGGGTAAACAGCTTCAGAAACATGGTGGCTCCTTATCCCGCACACCGAGGAGCCACCAGACTGAGAGTCATCATCATTTTTTAATTTTTCAACCAGCTCAACAGCTACAAAACAATCTGTCTGGTTGATCATGCCATTCAGAACCAGTAGCAGACAACAACTACCAGTGGGAACCAGGAACAACTCCAAGGCCAAGGTGCCCGAGGTAAGCCTGATCGCTATTGCGATTCAAATGTCCAGGTCTACAAGTCTGCAAATGAAAAAGTAAATGCCAAGTAAAATAATATAGCTTTACAAAAAAAAAAAAAAAGGAGGCAAAGATAGTATATATGTGTGCGTGTGTGTGTGTGTGTGTGTGTGTGTGTGTGTGTGTGTGTGTAACACAAGTGAGACACAACAATACCAAATGCACTTTACCAAAAAAATTGCTGACCAGCAATTATAGACAATGCAAGATGGAGAAGTGTCCTACTGGAATCTAATGGTCGCCCTCATTGCATGATGCTTTAATAAACCCCTCAGGCTTTACCTTGTTTTTTTGTAGCATTCTACACCTTGGGTGACCATTAAGTTCTCATAACACACACTTCCTCATCCATTATTCTGTATGTTATAGTCACTACACCATTTTTTATGTTGATTGCGTGTAGTGCAAGAAACATATTGCAGCAGCTTGCTCAGAAGCAGGCTGTGGAGGCGCAGCACTGTTGTATCCAATGACCCCACAGCCTGCAAAGGCTTGTTCTGCTTCCCCCAATGTTGTTCCAGGCTGCTGGTGACAGCAGTCTGGAACTTTGCCACCAAGTTGTGACAATTTCGCCACTGCAATCAGGGGCCACCTCGTCATTGTAGCGTCAGCCATCCGCTGCAATGAGGGAGCGACCCGTCATTGCAGGGCAGGATGTAAAACCCCTGATATTGTTTGTGAACATGGCGGCGGCTTGCTGTCATGTTCACAAACAATATAACCCCCCAACCATATTTATTTGCCAATGGGGGCCTCAATCCCTCTCGGCTTTAGTGTCCACATGTTGATTTTGCCGACGGGGGAGCCCACTCCCCATCGGCATTGTGTAACCCCCCCATTTTATTGTCTGCTGATGGGTGCTCAATCCTCGCTGCATATTTTAAGCCCCTTTTTATTGCGTAGACTGACAGGAGTGCCTAATCCCCCGTCGGCTACTGCTGGCCCCCCAAAGAAAGGGTCTGGTGGCATGCTGGGAGCCCACCCCAGTGTGCCACATCCCCTGTGAAAGTAAAAACTGTCCCGCAATGTCCTTTTGGTTTTTTTTAAAGCCTGTAAAGAAGGAGACTGTCCCTCAGCTGTGTCACGGCCCCCCTCCTGCAAACCGCGCCCACCCACTGTACACCCTACCTCCCCACACCCCACTCACCCCATTCTTACCTCCGGAGTCCGGCACGAAGATTTTCGGTGGACCGGGAACACGTCTGCACTTTTCAAAGCCAACCGCGAACTGAGGAAATGCCGGTAAGCTGTATAATGGAATGAATAGGGGGTTTTCAACTTTGTTGCATATCTTGGGCATTTTTTTGAATTTTGGCACCAAATTTTCAACATGAGGTTTTTGGGACCCCTCCTCATGAATTCTGTCGCTGCCATGGCATTAATCGGCCCAGAAAGATGATTTCACAGTCACTGTGTGGAATCACCGTTCAGGGTCGATTAACAAAATGACAGTGCCAGTGTTCATGAGGTGGGCTCTCAAAAAGCCTATGTTGCAAATTTGGTTGAAAAAATCTCAAAAATTACTGTTTTATGAGTGTGCATTGAGCAGTTGCTACGTACGCTCATAACTTCCCGAGTTTGCAATATTTTCACACCAGATTTTCTACATTGGCATTTTTTCATACCTCCTTGTGAACAGTACAACTGTCATTGTTCATATCCTGGCAGAAATGTGTTTTGCTACCTGGTGCAGAATAGCATGGTCGCTGTGTGAAATCAGTGTTTGGGACAGATTAAGAAAATGACAGTGACCCTGTTCATAGTAGAGGTCCTAAAATGGCTATGTTGAAAATTTGGTAAAGATACTCCATAAAATAACTGTGTTATGAGCTCGCATTGTGCAGTTTGCACGCACGCTCGTAACTTTGCGAATTTATAATATTTTCACTCCAGATTGTCAACATTGCCATTTTCCCACATCTACTTATGAACAGTGCAGCTGTCATTTTTCCCCATCCTGGCCGAAATGTGTTTCGCACTCCGCACAGAATAGAGCGGTCACTGTGGGAAATCACTGTCCGGGACAGAGTACTAAATGACAGTGATACTGTTCATAACAGAGGTCCTACAATGCCTGTGTTGAAAATTTGGTGATGATAGCCCATCAAATGACTGTGTTACAAGTGTGCGTTGCACACTTTCCACACACTCTTGTAACTTCGCAGATTTGTAATATTGTCATGCCAGATTTTCAACAGTGGCATTTTTTCACACCTCCTTATGAGCAGTACAGCTGTCATTTTTCACATCCTGACTGAAATGTGGTTTCACAATTGCACAGAATAATGCGGTCGCTGTGGGAAATCAGTGTTCGGGACAGATTAAGAAAATTACAGTGGCACTGACTGTTCATGAGCAGAGGTCCTAAAATCCCTATGTTGAAAATTTGGTGATGAAACTCCATAACATGCCTGTGTTACAAGTGTGCATTGAACTGTTTCCACGCACTCTTGTAACTTCACAAATTTGTAATATTTTCACACCACATTTCCAGCAGTGGCATTTTTTCACGCCTCCTTATGAACAGTACAGCTGTCATTTTTCACATCCTGGCTAAAATATGTTTTTGCGCTCCTGCCACAGAATAGCACGGTCACTGTGGGATATCAGTGTTTGGGACAGATTAAGATCGAATGAGTGAGAGGGGTGAGTGACCGAGCTCAACTGAGCTCTGTCAGGACTGCTGCAGACTTGCTTGTGGGCAGCAAAAGGTCCCAATGCAAGAGCCCAGTACAAAAGGGCAGCCTGCAGCACTGGGAGAAACAGAACGAGAGAGCAAGTGAGGGAAGGGGAGTGAGCGAACTCACCAGAACGCTGTCAGGACTGCTGCGGATTTCTTTGTGGGCAGAAAAAGGCATCAATGCAAGCAGGGGCCCAGTAGAAAGGGCAAGCCTGCAGCGGTGGGAGAAACAGTATGAGTGAGTGAGACAGGGGGACTGGGTGAGCTCAACGGAGCTCTATCAGGACTGCTGTGGATTTTTTTGGAGGCAGAAAAAGGCATCAATGCAGGCAGGAGCCCCATACACAAACTCAGCCTGCAGCACCAGGAGACGCAGAATGAGTGAGTGACAGAGCGGTAGTGAGTGAGCTCAACGGAGATCTTTTGTGACTGCTGTGGATTTATTTGTGGGCAGAAAATGCTGCAATGCAGGCAGGAGTCCAATACAAATGGCCAGCTTGCAGGGCCGGCAGAAATGGAATGAGTGGTGAGCTCAATGGATCTGTGTTGGGACTGCTTCAGATTTCTTTCTGGCAAGAACAAGCCTCCAATGCAGGCAGGAGCTCAGTACAAAAGGGCAGCCTGCAGCGGCAGGAGACACAGAACGAGCGAGTGAGGGAGGGGGTGAGTGAGCTCAACAGAGCTCTGTTGGGACTGCTGCAGATTTGTTTGTGGGCAGAAAAAGGCAGCAATGCATGCAGGGGTCCAGTATAAAAGGGCAGCCTGCAGCGCTTGCAGAAACAGAATGAGTGAGTGAGAGAAGAGGAGTGAACGAGCTCAACAGAGCTTTGTCAGGACTGCTGCAGATTTCTTTGTGGGCAGAAAAAGGGGCCAGCAGAGGCAGGAATCCAGTGCAAAAGGGCAGCCTGCAGCGCCAGGAGAAACAGAATGAGTGAGTGACACAGTGGCAGTGAGCTACCTCAACGGAGCTCTGTCGGGACAGCTGTGGATTTCTTTCTGGGCAGAAAAAGGTGTCAACGCAGGTGGGAGCCCAATACAAAAGGCCAGCCTGCAGTGCCAGGAGAAACACAATGAGCAACTGAGAGAGGGGGAGTGAGCGAACTCAATGGAGCTCTATCGTGACTGCTGCGGATTTCTTTGTTGGCAGAAAAAGGCGGCAACACAGGCAGGAGCCCAATACAAAAGGCCAGCCTGCAGCGCCGGCTGAAACAGAACGATTGAGTGAGTGAGGGGGGAGTCAGCAGGCTTAACAGACCTGTGTCAGGACTGCTGCAGATTTCTTTGTGGGCAGAAAAAAGCCACCAACAGAGGCAGGAGCCCAGTGCAAAACAGCAGCTGCAGCGCCAGAAAAAACAGAATGAGCAAGTGAGAGAAGGGGAGTGAGCCACCTCAACAGAGTTCTATCGGGACAGCTGCGGATTTCATACTGGGCAGAACAAGGTGCCAACGCAGGCAGGTGCCCAGTACAAAAGAGCAGCCTGCAGCACCGGGAGAAACAGACTGAGCGAGCTCAACACACCAACACAATCAACATTCGGCATTGACAAATGCTTGTACCTATTGTAGATTTTATTGTGATTTTTCAAAAATGGAACATACATGAAGTAGAGATTACTTTGCATCAAACGCAATAGATAACAGTTGTATACTTAACTTTTGCTTATAGGATACACGGTTTGCAAATACAGGCATACACTGAAGGAATTTAACACTACTAGAGCTCGGCACTGGGGTAATTAGTCTCTTCCTATATTAAACCATAATCATTAAGAACATCAACCATTGCATGGTGAGCCATACCCTCTACTCCTGAGTCAATAAAGGAGTATGTAGCTTGGGTATACATCAGCCTGGAAGCTGCATGGGGTAGAAGCTTACAGTGGAATAAGAGTGTCATCTGGGTCAGAAGGGTGGGTTGCCAGGTGGTGGGGTAGGGTAGAACATAGGTGTGATTTGAGATAAAGTAATCTTTTCTTGTTGTAAACCAGTATGTGATTGGCGGTGGTGTACGTCAACTGTTAAAAAAGTGTTAACTTAGCCACTGACGTATGCCATGGAAGAAGTGAGTGAGGTAGATTCTGGTGCCACCTCATTAGGATAATTCTTTTGGATTCAAGTAGTACCACAAGGAGCCATTTTTTGGATTGGTTGGAACAGTTTGATACCTTCAAGGTATTGCCCAAGAGGCTAAGGATTGGGGTAACAGGGTCTTGTGTTTGCATCTGGAGAATGGTGAACGTTTCCTTGAGATCAGTGGTAGGATCAGGATGAGCATCCTAGGTGATTTAGGGAAAAGGTGGGTTGTCCTTCCTCTCCAGTGAGTCTGTGCCTTGTGTGTTGTTGGAAAAGTAAAAAGGTTGCTAAGTAGTTCTGGGTATAGGCACAGTATTAGCTTGTTGGGTCCTGGGGGGCTGTGGTACCTGGCATGGGGTAGTGGGGGAATGGTCAAATAGCTGTGCGGGTCTCCCACTGGACTGGAGGACTCTTTTCTTCAAGTACACAGCCTTGGTGGTTCAAGGTGTTACCCAGGCACGGGCCCATTGTAGACAGGGTTATGATCAGGAGAATGATAAACTGTGCTTTGAGGACTCGGGGGACTCGGGGGTAGGTATAGTCAAGACCCATTCTTCTTCCTGGTTTCAGCAGGAATCAGGTCATTAGTCTCAGCCAGGCAGCACCAACTTGTGAGCTGACCTTGGGCATTGGTCTGTGGCTTTCAGTCATGTGCAGTTTAATAATTAGTACAGCTGTGTCTGCAGGTTGGTGAGATACACCAATTCCTTCAGTTGGTAAAAATCGGCTAGTTTAGAGTTCAGTGTGGTGTCTCCCGAGAGTAGGAAGTGAGTAGATGCAGGAACACCTTTAAAATGGGGGAAATTAGGCTGGTTTAGAGTTCAGTGTGGTGTCTTCTAACTTAAAAAGTTAAGATTAACACCGACAAGTGTTAGACCCTATAACTGCATTCTGTATCTTTAAGGGGAGTTGCAATATTAGTGAGAGGGAATGATGAAGATTGCCTAGGGGTGGTGCCACGGGGGGAGGGAGAGTATTTAATAAAGACTGGGGGTGGGTGAAAAATTCAAGCTGGCAGGAGAGAAAGTGAAACAGAAATGGGATTATTTGCTGGGCATAGCTTACAACTGTGACACAAATTTAACCTGGCCTAAAAAGAGAAGTGCTCACAAAAAGCTGTATTGCTTTAAACTTAGTTTCTGATCTGGGGTAAAATGCCACAGGGCCTTAAAACAAAGAGAGCTGTAATACTTTAAAACCTAAAAACCTGCACTCTACAAGATCCTGCATTTCAAACTACACTTGGAGTGCAAAATTGCTGTAAACATGCTTAGATTCACATTTAAATTAGGATTCACAGGACAATTTGGAGAAACTTTACCAGTGCGAGAATCAGCAAATAACATTAAAGTCCAAAAGGAACAGGAGTAGCAAAGAATTAAGGAGGCAGCCAGCAGACAGAGGGGACCTGTCGGGCTACTTTCAGTAGCAGAGGTACCATGTCAGGGGTGAGGCCTTGGTTTGGTGATCAGTGGGCAGTACAGCGAGGAGGCAGCCAGCGGACACTGGTGACCCGCTGAGCTAGCAGAGGCACCATGTCAGGGGTGAGGCTTCGGTCTGGTGATTGGTGGGCAGTACAGCGAGGAGGCAGCCGGCAGACAGAGGGGACCCACTGTGCTCCTTGCAGCAGCAGAGGCACCCGTGTCATGGGTGAGACTAAGTGTTAAGAGGCTGTATAATAAATACAGGATATATATAACTCAGCATGCCATGTCCCCACTTATTGTTTAAAGATTTTTATTTTCAGACTTGTCACAACAGATAGAATGTACAGGAAAGTACTGATCTTAGTATAACACATGTGGACAAACAACTTTTCAACACCTCAGCACATGGTTACAGAATGCAGGGTCTTATTACTTCACTCTATGTTACTTTAAACCTTCTGCAACAGGTCCCAGCTAGGTATGTGGAAAGACCTCTGTGTTCCTGTCTTCTTACTGCTTAGGAGATTCAGCCATGGAGAAGCCTGTAGACTAGTGCAGGTATATGATCTGCTTGGGATACAAAAGAGGTGATGTTACTTACCTTCTTCCATATTGGATTTAGGGAAGGTGGAGTACCTACACTGATCCTAGGTTGTGGCTTCAAGGCATCCCGTGAGATTACAGTTGTGGGGATTCGACTGGAGTTTCCAAGAACACTGCTTTCCTCTGAAACATATAACATATACACAGAGAATTCACAGGTCTATGAACTGGACTAATCATATATAAACCTAAGAAAAAGAAACTACAACTGTTAACTGATTCAGGCCATAATATGGTTGCTTAGATTGTTTCTGACCTGCTGCTAGGACTTTTGTTCCTTTAATATGTTGAGTATATTTGAGTATTGGGTATGGAGGTTCTGCCTGGGTACTGCCCTGTATCATGGGGTAAAAAGGTGTGAAAAAGAGGTGACCTACAGGTTGCCTGTTCCATGCTGCCCCACATATAAATGTATCCTATATCTGTAGAATGTTTGACATATGCCTTGTATAGGGCCCAACAGAGGTGGATCTTTGTCATCTAATATTTCTGCAGGTGGGACATTTTATCTAGGGGTGCCTGTGCATTGATGCAAGGATTTCCCTAGCTAGGTAACAGGAATGCAAAGCCATTTGCATAGGAGGGCCCTCTTCTACCTTCAGATGGCTAAGAAGGCAAGCCACCTGCACTCTGAGGAGAGAGGTGGAGGACCTCACTTTGAACTCCTAGGAAGAAGAAGGTTGGTGATGCAGGGATGTTTTTGTGGAGAATCTGCCTGCCTGTGTGGCATACCTGCCTCCAGAGCTCTCTCAGTTTGGGATACGCCCACAGAATGTGCTATAGGTCTCTCCTTGTTGCTTGGCATCTCTAGCATGAGTCATCAGCAAGCAGCTTAACCTTTTGAAGCACTGAAGGGGTCCTATACCATCCATGGGCTATTTTGTTCTGAATAAGCCTGATGCGGGCATCTGTGTACCAGCCATGAGTGTCCTTCCAAGCCTGGTTCCATTGCTTTTCAGTGATCTTGGTTCCTGTTAGCTTTTCCCACCTAGTTTTTGAATCACTGGACTGAGAGGGAAGGGCATACCTTAGCTTGGCATAAATCCGCCCTGCTATGCCCTTGGGTTTTGTGAGCTAGCAGGCTAGTTCACTGGGGTTTATGGCTCTTTGGGGGGAGGGAGTCTTTAACAGTGGCTGAATCATGTCTCTAATTTGTAGATACCACCAGAAGTCTGCTTTTGTTTGCCCCATCTTTCCTGCAAACTCTTGAAGGAGGCTACTCTCCTATGGGGAGTCCAGCATATTCACAACCTTACAGATCCCTCTGTCCTGTTACTGTGGCCAAACCACTGTGCTATTGCCCATTGTGATGCTTGGATTCTGCCATAGTGGGGGCCAGAGATGCAGGGACAGGGTCCACCCCTAGTAGGACATGTGTCTGGGTCCATTGCTCCCTAGAGGCATCTACTGTCAGATGAGGAGGGCCTAGGTGGGTGTAGGTTAGGCCCTGTGGGGGCCCATACAGTCCAGATGAGAGGGCTGTCTAGTGAGTATAATAATGATTAAGAGGCATCATTTCAGTTTTGGCTTGATTCAGTCGGAGGCCTGAATGGGATGCAGAGGAACTAAGAGTGTAAGGAGAGGGGAAGGGAACTATGGGTGTCAGCTAGGAGAATAGGTAAGTCATTGGTGTACTAAGGGGAGTATCAGGAGGTGCCAATCTCCAAGCTAAGTATGTCAGGGTGTTGCTGGATTGCAGTCGCTAATGGCTCCACCGCCTGGGGAAAGGGGACAACCTTGTTGAGTCCCCCTTTCCAGGGAGAACAGGTCTGATAGGGTATGATTTATCATCACCCTGGCTTTTGGGCTGGTGTAAATGGCCCTTACTGCCCTTAAATCTTTCAACCACTCCTAGGTGGGTCGGTACCATGCAGGGATAACCCCATTCTAAGGTGTTGAATGCCTTCTTGAAGTCTACAGTGATGGCTGCAGCAGGAGGTTGAAAGCCCTTGGCTGACTGCATAAGTTTAACCAAAGATGTAATGCAATCCGGGCTATGTCTACCCGGTATAAAGTCCACCAGGGATGGGTGAATGAGGTCCTGTAGTAGTAGACTCAGTCAGGTGGCTAGTATTTGGGCGTACATCTTGCTGTTCACATTTATTAGTGAAATGGGTCTGTAATTCCCTGCTACAGTGGGGTCCTTATCCTTTTTAGGAATTACTGTGATTATCACTTCCCTCAGCATTGGTGGGAGAAGTCCTGTTGTCTCTGCTTCTGGGTACACCTTGGTCAGGACAGGGGCAGTTTGGGCAATTAAGGCTTGAAAGAAATCCACTATAAAACCATCTCTCCAAGGAGATTTGACTAGTTACATGGCCCGAATAGCATTTTCAACCTCCGTAGTTTCAATAGGAAGATCGAGGGTCTCAGCCTGAGCTGAGGACAGTCTAGGGAGGTACAGTTTATCCAAAAGGTTCTGGGTGCCTAAGAAGGGGGGGGGGGTGGAATACATGGTGGTATAGAGGTCAGAGTAAAAGGAAGCCATAACTGTATTTCTGTCTTTGGGGTCATAACCACTGTCCCGGTTTGGTCTGTAGGCCCGGAATGTGCCTACTCAGCTGCTGTTTCCTGAGCTGATAATCCAGGACTTTACCACTTTTGTCACCCCTTTCCAGAATGTATGTCTAAGATGCAGAATTTCTACCTCTGCCTTTCTAATCAGAAGCTGATTAAGTTCCAGACGTAGGCCCAGCATGTCCCGTCCGATGATCGAGTAGGGGGGAAGGTGTATTGGATCTCTGCCTGTTTTAGTCTTAGTTCCAGATTTGCGATTTGCTTCTCCCTCTGCCTGTGCCTAGTGGCAGCATACCCCATGATGCTACTCCTCATAGTGGCCTTGAAGGCCTCCCAGGTATTGTCCGCCAAAGTGTCTTCAATGGTGTTGTTCTCCAGAAAGGGCTGCTTCAGTTCTTACCAAAGGGATAAACTCTGTGTCCCTCATAAGGAGGGGGTAGAGTCTCCAGTTGCCAGCTGGGGGAGGGGTCGAGCCCCAAGTAAGAATCAACTGTACTGGGACATGGTCTGAAATCACTTCAAGCAAAATAGCTGCATCTATTGAATTTTGCAGGACCAGGGGGGATGCAAGCAAGAAGTCCAGCTTGTTGTATGATGAATGCCCATCAGAGTGGAAGGTGTAGTCCCTGATGCGTGGATGGAACAGACACCATATGTCAGTCAATCCTAAGTCGATCATTAGCTGGTATAGATCCTGGTCCCCTCTAATATGAGTTTCTTTTCCAGTGTCACTCCTATGTAGATGCAGGTCAGAGTTAGTCAGTAGGGGGGCAGCAAAGGGGAAGGCACTAAGGCCCTGCACTGGCTCATGAAAATATTGAAGCTCATCCTGATTGGGTGCATAAACATTGCACAATGCTATTGGACCTTTCTGGGTCTGGTATCTGGCCTTCACCCACCTACCACTAGGGTCTGCCACAGCCTCTGTTAGGGTCCACTGGAGTGATTTGTGGATCAAAACAAGTAGCACCCTTTTTCTAGTAGGGACCCCCTTAGTGCACCTCTTGGCTCACCCAATCCTTCATCATTAGAGTATGGTCTCTGTTTGTTAGTTTGGTCTCCTGGAGAAAGGCCACCTGGGACTTGAGTCGCTTTACATTGGAGAGGACTTTTTTCCTCTTTTCAGGGGATTTAAGTTCTCTGATGTTCCATGTGTGCAGAATTAACTCACCCATGGTTGTCTGGAGGAACATGCCAATGATTCATGGTGTGCAAAATTAGTGTCACATTCCAGGTGGGTTTTCTGCCAAAGATACAATGTATTACAACCCTGAAGACCTTTACTTCCATGTATTCCCAATGTTTGAAACATCAATAACAGTATCACCCAACAGTTGAATGAAACCAGTTTGTTTACCCTGTGTGGTGCAAAAGGGGCATATTGCCTGTAACCATTTATAACACTCAAATACGCTCCGAACTAGGTTCAAACCATAAAGTATGCTTTCCAAAACAAAAGTATCCCTGGAGGAAACAGTCTGGGTCATGGCTGGCTGCCTCAGGGCCATGTGGCCCATCAGATATTCCATGGGGAGGGGGTGCTACCAAGGAGGATATTAAGTGCAGTTGTTCCCTTTGGTTTCCCAGGAACTGCCTGGGTGCTGGTATACCCACACCATTTGATCAGATTAAGGAGGGTGGGGTGGGCCTTTACAGCTCTCTCTACCCAGAGCTGAAAGAGTGAAGTGAGCCTGCAAATGTTATCTGGTTATAGCTTGTCTGTGGTCAAGGTGACAGTTACTTAGGGTAGCATCAGCTTTCTGACCCTAGGTCAAGTGCAAAATTTGGGAGGAGGTGATATGGTCTTAGTGGGGGCAGGGACATAAGGCGCGGTCTCCCTCCTGGGGAGGGGGAGTGTAAGGGACTGCCCGTGTCTGTATTTGTTCTGGTCCCTTTTAATGTTTAGCAATCACTCAGGTTGATCCCCCCAGTCCTTTCTTAACTATGTGCAGGGAGAAGTGCACATCTGGGCTGTGGCTTCTTAGTGTTCCTTCTCTGCTCCAGCGGCAATGCAGTGAGGGGATTCCTAAGAATGGAGCAGAAGGGAGAGGGTAAGGAGGGCAGTTTGCTTGCCTGGGAGGTATGGGAGACAGGATATGCCTGTCACCTCACAAGGAGGCCTGCCAGGGTTGCCTGGATTACTGGTATTGTGAGTGCTGACATTCCCTGTTTGGCCTGCTTGTCCACCCTCCTGATAACCCTCCCAGATTAGCAAAGATAAATACACAGCCACTTTACAACTTTTCCTTGGTACCCCAGCCATTTGATGTGGGGGATGCCTAGTCTGCGGGGGGGGGCAAGTAGGCCATACCACCCACGCCTGCCTCCGCAAGGAATTAAACTGTCATGGAGGAGGTTGAGTAAGGCCCGTTGAGGCATCTGGGTGACCTAGAAATCAAATCCCCTTCCCTCTAAGAAAGACCTTCCCCCCACCCCATTACAGGCATCCCTCACATATTGTTACCCACAAATAGCTTGGTATATTGTGCTCATTCATCACTCAGTATGGTACATGCTCATTTCAACACTCAGTCAGCAGCTGGCCATGGAGGTAAGTGGTGGGTTGAGCCAGTAGCTAGTTCCGTGTTCGGGATGAGTGAAGGAGCAGTGGGTCGGCACTGCTGGGTGGGGGGTGGGAGAGCCACTAGATCACCAGGGAAAATACTTTTATGAAACTACTAGGTTCAGGAATCATGATGGGGAAGGAGGGACCACTAGACTGCCAGGTAAAATACCTTTAGTTGACAGCTACAGGGATCAGGGATCATGATGGGGGGAGACCACTAGACTACCGAGGAAAATACTTTTTTTATGAAGCTTACAGTATTAAACAAAGGGAGTCAGGGATCGTGATGTGGGGTGAGAGGCATTAGATTATCAGGGAAAAGCTTATGATATTTAACAACAGAAGTTGGGGATCACAATGTGGGGTTGAGGGCCACTAAACTACCAGGAAAAAGCTTAATATTTTTAACAACGAGAGTCGGGGATCATGATCGGGAGTGGAGAGACCACCCGGAGGGGACCATTAGACTACCAGGGAAAATACTTTAATTCGACAGCTACTGGGGTCAGGGATTGTGATTGGGGAAGACCACTAGACTATCAGGGGTGAGCGTTGAGGTATTTAAAAGTTATACTTTGAATTACTTCAGATCACAACATCTCATTACTGCATGCTTTTTACAGGCGGTATTCAGTGCCACGCTACAGGTGGCGCAAACACCTGTAACATGGTGCTATTCTTTTGAACATGTTGTTGCATCAGTATTTATGGCCACTCCCCTCTCTCCTGCCCCTGAATTCATTAACGCTCAATATAAAATGGGCAAAGAAATTCCTGTGTCCTGATTGGCTGAGACTTGGTTCTAGCCATTGCAGTAAGAGAGTGCCACCACTGGCTAAAACAAGTCCCTACTAACCAGGGCAACTCACAGAATTCATAAGCCACATATTTCTTAGTTTTCATCACAAACATGGCTACAGCCTTTATTCATATATAAAAAACTTCAACTAGGCCCTAAAAATAAAAGTCCATTAAATTAAATAAAGTAAGTAAATAATTTAATGTTATTCACACTCATGAGCCCCCTTTACACAAATACACAAATATAAAAAATCAAGTTCTATTTAGAGTTTCCATCGCTGGTGTTTCTTTGATGACCACGAAAAATCTCCCACCTGTTTCTACCATTTTGCCAGAGAACTCCCTGCTCCTTACCTGGCAACAGATAACATTGAGGTTCTGGCCCCACTTCAGGCCTCTGTGTGTGTGTCTTTGTTTGTATGCCTGCTGAGCTCTAAAGAATGTAGAATTCATATATTCCATGTTATCATTCTATGTGTGTGTTGGGGGGAGGCATTCTACTACTGGAATAATGCTGAGCTTTGAATTCTTCTATTCCATGATAAACAATCACACAACTCAATGATTGTGAAGAAAGACAGATGACTGACAGGTGGAAAACATCTGTGGAAGCACTATTTTACATTATTTAGCAACATTTTATCATATTTTTTGTGACTTTGAAAACTTTTAGAATGTTCTTTTTTTCAAACTTATGTATGGGCCCATTTTATATATTACATGAGTGGCTGGGTGTTGGTAATACTGAGATACCCACACACCCAGAGGCTGAAGGCACTCAACCTGCAGTCTCATGCCTAACTCACACCTCTGGGTGTGTGGGTATTCAGTACTACCAACACCCAGCCATGTCTTATTACTTACGTGTTGGCACTATCACACAGCACTGGCACCAACAGGGCTTCTGAATATTGCAGGCTGGTGCAGATTCTGCACTATTTCAGCACAACGGATTTGTGCCAGGCGCAAAGCTTTGAAAAGCTGGCCCCAGGTCTGCTCCTTTCTACCTTATATTTATAGGCAGGCTGTTCCACTGGCATGTAGTAATGGCATGCTTTCTTACCTGCATTTCTTTACCTTTGGCATAACAAGATGGCAATAGGATGCTGTTGTCAATGCATAGCAGCAATTCTGGAAAGACAGGTACTTGAGTAACATTATTGATGGCACTTTTTAAGACTTTCAGTAATAGAGTTCACTGATACTGTCCATTGAGCATCTGCACCCCCCCCCCATCTCATTATACAAATTACAATGGTGAGTAGCTCTAAGAGGATTTATTACAACTTTACAAATGTTAAAAGCAACATGGAACTTGCATGGGCATCTCTCAAATACATTAGGGAAGGTCACATTATCATAGTCTGCTATTGAGAATTGTACTCACCAATGTGAATCATGTCAAAGACCTGGATTTGAATCCCACAGCCCCCACTTTCATACTGTGTGACACTGAGCAAGTCACTTAACTTCTGTGCACCCAAGTCGCACCTGTTAAGTTTTCAGCTTTGTGTGCCTATTCAGGTAAAAAAAATAAAAAAAAAAACATTGTCTTTACCTTTACCGTTTCTAAATATTTTTCCACAAACTCTGTTGTATTTTTCACTTGATTACCATTCCTCAATCTTACTGCCTTCAAAACCTGTTTTCACTCTCACTCCCCTCACACTGACATTATACTATCAGCATTTTTCCACCATGTTCTTAACTGAAGGCTGACACAGAATAAATGTTCAGCACTTGTGCAATCTCTTTTCTCATGCTTGGTTGTGAGCTGATGAGAAGGGCAGCTAGGGTCAGGAGCAGCAAAAATTTCACTTCGCAAGCAAAATGAGGGAGTACATTACAACGGACAATTATGCAGTTGCATTAAAATTACAACTTAAGGTATACAAACAACACTGCTAATAAATAGATGCTAATGGAGGGGGAAGGAAAAGGAGAAAGCTGGAAAAGATACAAAGTAGTTTTGGAGGAAAGGGGGTAGATTAGGTAAGGTCATAATAAGAGGTACAATACAAAGCAATGCACTCCCAGTACAAGTCAAGGTACAATTGAGTTTCTTGTACGGTCAATAGTGTATAAAATATGGAAAGTAAAATGTGAAAATGGAAAAAAGCCTGCCACACGTGGATCTAAGGTGCATGGCCAAAGCTGAAAGGCAAAAAGCATTGCAGCACAAGACACCATTAGAGTAATAAAATACTCCGTAATTAAGTTCTTACTTTGTTTTTCAAGATAAGAATCTCAACATATGAAATTGCTGACAGAAAAAGGCCCACAGGTCAAGCAAGTCTGCCCAGTTGTGCAGCTCTTAGTGTCATACCCCTACAACTGCCCCATCCTCACCCAAACCCCTCACTGCCTCTTCTTTCCCTGTCCTTCCTCCCTTTGTGTTCTTGTCTGTACTAACCCTGCCCTTGACTCTATACCAATTCTGCTTAAAGCTATCTACTGTCCTTTGAGTGATTAACTCCTCCAGCAGTGCATTCCAACCTGCCGCCAGTCTCTCTGTGAAGCAGTGCCTCTTCATCTCCCTCCTAAACCTTCCCCCTTCCAACTTCAGACTGTGCCCACTAATGATCCTTCCCCCTTTAAGTGGAACAATACTCCCTCCCAGACTTTGTTCTTGCGTTTCAAGTATTTAAAGGTCTCTACCATGTCCCCTCTTACCCTTCTGTCTTCCAGCGAGTATATGTTGAGCTCCTTCAACTTTTCCTCATATGGCACCTCCCCTAGTCCCATGATTATTTTTGTAGCCTTATGTGCACCCCCTCCAGTAATCTCACACCCTTTTGGAGGTATGGGCACCAGTACAGTACACAGTACTCCAAGTGTGGCCTCACTAGTGACCTATACATTGGCAGGATGACTGTCCCTTTTCGAGAGGTGAGCCCTCTGGCAATGCACCCCATCATCCTATTTGTCCTTCCTGCTGCCCTCCTACACTGTGCTGATACCTTCATATCCACTGTGACTATTACCCTCAGGTCCCTTTTCTCCTCTGAAGCCATTACCTTTACTCCCCCTAGCCAGTAGCTGTCCCTGGGATTTCAGGCTCCAGGGTGCATGATAGAAACATAGAAACATAGAAGTTGATGGCAGATAAGGCCCACAAGGCCCATCCAGTCTGTTCTTTTCTTTTTCTGCCTTATGAATGTGCCAGTGGCCTTTGTTCTGTCAATGGCCTATCTGTTCTTACTCATCTGTATTGCTCTCTTATGCCTATCCCATGCCTGTTTGAAGCCCTGCACTGTATTCATATCCACCACTTCATGAGGCAGGTCGTTCCATGCATCCACCACCCTTTCTGTGAAAAATAACTTCCTCACATTACCCCTTAATCAGCCTCCCTCTAATCTCATGCTGTGTCCTCTTGCCCTGCTATTTTTCTTATACTGAAACATGTTAGGCTCTTTCACCTTGTTAATGCCCTTAAGGTGCTTGGATGTTTTGATCATATCCCCTCTCTCTCCCTCCTTTGCTCTAGGCTATACATATTGAGCTTTGTTAATCTGTCCTCATATGTTTTCTGATGCAGTCCCTGCACCATTTTGGTTGCCCTTCTCTGGACTGTCTCAGTTCGGTTAATGTCCTTGTGAAGGTGTGGCCTCCAGTACTGCACGCAGTACTACAGATGGGGCTTAACCAGTGTCTTGTAAAGAGGAATTATTACCTACCTCCCTCTTCCGACTTGTGGTACCCCTATTGATACACCCCAACATCCCCCTAGCCTTACCTACTGCTTTAGTGGTCTTCTTGGATGATTTCAGGTCATCGGTGATGATGATGCCCAAGTCTCTTTCTTCCCTTGTGACAGCCAGCAACTCCCCTCCCAGCCTATAAGTGTCTTCAGGTTTCTCTTCTATGTGCATGATCTTGTACTTCGTTGTGTTAAACCCCAATTGCCACTTTTCTGACCATTTTGCTAGGTTTATCCAGATATCTTCTAATTTTGAGCACCTTATCTGGACTCTTCTACTTGTTGCAGATCTTGGTGTCATCTGCAAACAGACAAACCTTACCTTCCAGTCCATCTGCAATGTCACTGATGGAAGATATTGAAGAGGACTGGCCCCAGGACTGATCCCTGAAGTACCCCACTTGTGACTCTGTATCTCTTCTGACTATACCGCTTACCACCTCTCTCTCTCTCTGTTTTCTGCTTCACAACCATTTGCCAACTAACTGACCAACTTCTGACCCACCCCTGCTTCCACTCAGCTTATTAATCAATCTTCTATGGAACAGTATCAAAAGCTTTGTTGAAGTCAAGGTAGGTGACATCAACTGCTCCCCTTGTCCATCTCTTTGGTTACCCAGTCAAAGAAATCTATGAGATTAGTTTGACAGGACCTTCCTTTTGTAAACCCATGCTGTCTTGGATCCTGTGCTCCTATGGGATTCCAGGGTTCAGCACTATCCTTTCCTTAAGGAGTGCCTCCATAATCTTGCCCACTACTGGAGGTAAGACTGACTGGTCTGTGTTTTCCCTCCTCCCTGCAACCACTCTCTGTGGAGCGGGATCTCCAGTCTTCTGGGACCTCTCCTGTGCACAGAGACTCACTAAACAATTCTGATAATGGCTCTGCTAGTTCCACCGTTAGCTCCTTTAGTACCCTGGGACTTATGCCATCAGGTCCCATTGCCTTGTCCATCCTGAGCTTATCACACTCTTGTAGGACCTTTTCTTTTGTGAAGGGACTCGTGCACATCTCCCTCTCCCCTGTGTCCATGGTACTGAGCTGTGGACCTTGCCCTACATTCTCTTCAGTAAATACTGAGCAGAAGTATCTATTAAGGATAGATGCTTTTACATGGTCCTCCTCCTCACATGCCCCTTATCCCCATTGATCTTAGTAATACTCTTCTCGACTTTCTCCTTTCACTAATGTATTCAGAAAGTTTTGACACCTTCTTTACTGTTCGTGCTAGTGTTTCTGGTTTGGGCCTCTTTGCCTGCCTTACTGCCTTCCCGTTTCCTTAGGGAAGTTTGGTATGCCTACCTATCTTCATCCTGCTGTGTTCCTTATATTTTCTGAAGGCCAGCCTTTTGGCTCTGACCTTTTCTGCTACTGTTTTGAGAACCAAAGTGGTTTCCTTCTTCTTTTGCACTTCCTTTCTCTCTAACAACAATGGGATGTTGCTTCAAGCATTGCATCTTTAATGCTTGCCCACTTTGCCTGTACCCCCACCTGTATTTTTTGCAGGGCTAGCTTAACTCTGTTGGCCATCTTATCAAAGTCAGCTCCTCTGAAGTCTCATATGTTTGCCTTTGGAATGGGATGATTAGTTCTAGTGGCCAAATTGAACCATAACATGTGATGGTCACTGGCCCCCAGGTGACCTTCTACCTGGAGATCTGTGATCCCTTCCCTGTTAGTCAGTACTAGATCTAGGATAGCTCTGTGTCTTGTGGGTTGTTGTACCAGTTGTTTGAGGCCCTTCCCCTGTAGGGAATCCACCATGTGTTTAGTTCTGGCAGATGTTCCTGCTGGTATTGACCAATCTGTATCTGGCATGTTGAAGTCTCACATTATCAGAAACTCTCCTTCCATTTCATGTGTTTTGTATGTCTTCTAACAGTAGGTGTCTATGTCCTCCCCTTGGTCTAGAGGCTGTAGACAACCCCTGGTCTGTATGGCTGTCCCATTTTCTTTTCCAGGTGACCTACAGTTCTTCTGGCTCCTATATTTTGCACCTCTTTTCTTCTGAACAGTACATAGCCAGGTACTGAAGTCTCCCAAGTGTGGTTACTGGTAAACCATGTCTCACTAATGGCTACTATGTCCAATTTAGCCTCTGTCATTATTGCCTACAGGTCTGGGATCTTGTTTCCCAGACTGCAAGCATTTGTGTACATGATTTTCCATTGGCCAGATTTTGGTGTGTTAGTTGTTGGGTGAGGTCTGGCATTTCCCCAGTGCATCGTACTGGCATTACCCCAGTTTGATCTTGCAGTTCTTAGCATTAAACCCCAACTACCACTCCCTAGACCAGAATTCAAGTTTAGTTAGATCCTCTCTGAGTGTCTACCTCTTTTCTTCATTTCCACTTTTGCACAAATCTTAGTGTCATCTACGAACAGGCTGATCTTACTCTTGACCCTCTTTGCAATGTCTCTAATGAAGATGTTGAACAAAACAGGGCCCAGCACTGAACCCTGTGGTACCCCATTCATTACTGGCCTTGGCTTGGATGCCTCCCCCTTACAGCTACCCTCTGTTTTCTACTCCGCAGCCAGCTCTCAATCCCCGCCCCCACCAGTTTTCCTGCCCCATGTCAAAGGCCTTGCTGAAGTCCAGATACAGGACATCCACAGCAGTTGCCTTTATCAACTGCCCTAGTGACCCAGTCAAAGAAGTCAATCAGATAGTTTGGCAAGATCTTCCCATGACAAATCCATGCTGTATCTCATCCTGCAGACCATTGCTATCAAGAAAGGTTATCCACCTCTCCTTCAGAATGGTCTCCATCAACTTCCCCACTATGGAAGCCAAGCTCACCAGTCTGTAGTTACCCAGTTGGTCTTTGAGTCCACTCTTGAATGGGCACCATGTCAGCCATCCTCCAGTCCCTGGGTACACTACCCTCTCCAAGGGGGTGTCGAATAGATCTGTCAGAGGGCCTGCCAACACCTCTGCCAGTTCCTTCAGGACCCTTGGGTATACACTGTCCAGTCCTGGTGTCTTGTCCACCCCCAAGGCTTTAAGGCCCTTCAGAACTTTATCCTCTTGGATAACCCCATCTGTTATCTCTGCCCCCTCCACCCTCGCCCCCTTTCCCTGCTGTACTGGGCCATCCCTTTCTTTCATGAACACTGAGCAGAAATACTCATTGAGTGCCTCTGGCTGATCTTCCCTTGTTCTACCCATACTCCTCTCTCTTGATTCTAACAATATCATCCCTACAACCTCTTCTCCCTTATATATTTAAAGAACCCCATTTCCCTCTCTGATCCCTTGAGTCAACTTCAACTCCTTTGTTGCCTCGGCTGCCTCTGACTAAACTGGTCACCCCCCAGGTGCCTTTTGTGAACACTTTTCATCCTCTCAAGCCCAGATTTGTTGAACTTAATGAAGGCTAATCTTTATTCCCTCACCTTCTCCTCCACACTCTTATATCTCCAGATCATATCAAGAAAAAGGTATGCAGCCCAGAATATGCAGTACATACATACAGACAGTGAAAAAAGATACAAAAATATCTAAGATGACAAGTGAATGTCAGGAGGTCAGTCAGCCCAACCAAAACCTTTACTTTTTTGCCTCTATACTGAGGCTTCGACTGGGGTGAGTGTGATCACAAATGGTATCTGTTTTATACTGTTAATCTTAAAGTGGTAGTATATGCCTACATATTCAGATTATGATAGCTCAGCAGTAATAGTTTCAACACATAATCAAAATAGGGATAACCATAAAGACACATCCTCAAAAAAGAGACCCCCACTGTCTATAAATTCTGCATAAAGGCTTTACAACTGATATATAAATAGTCAACAGGTACTTATGAAACAAATACAGGTATTATATACTGTATTTAAATTACATTTCTAAATGTAACCCCTTACCAAAATAAATTACCAAATAAATATTAATGCTATGTATAACAAGATAGAAGATGCAATCAATTAGAAAAAATAAGTGTTCAGCTCTTCTATGTCTTTTAGGGCTGTGGGATGGTGCCTACAGCTATTCTATGCAAGTAGAGCTGTGTAGCTCTTGAAAATGACCGATTCACAATAGCTTTCCATTGGACTTTGAAGTATCCTTCAAAAGCCAATGGAGCTTAAACCCCTCCACCATGATTGGCCTACAGCATAACAGCCGCATTGTTTCAACTGTTACTTCCACATTCCGATGTATAAACTGCGCATGAGCATGACTCGTGTGCATGCGCAGTTCTGTGGGTGCCACCATGTTGTGAAAGGCAAAATGCTATTTGCTGTAGTACAACCGCCCCCCAATTTATAACACACACTGGGAGCCCACCCCAGTGTGTGAAAATGTTTTTTCTTTTGTTTCTGAAAATTAGAAAATGGTCCCTCGTCGTGTTTTATTTTCCCTGCTGCACTCCTCCCCACATCATGCCCGACATTGAGGTGCCCAATCCCCATGTTGTCATCCTGTACAACCCGCTTCCCATTCATGTGTCACACTGGGAGCCCACCCCAGTGTGCCAAAATGTGTTGTTTTTTGTTTTTTTCCTTTAAATTAGAAAACTGTTCCTCGTTGTGTTTTTTCCCCAGTAAAAGTAAAAACGGTTCCTCATTGTCACTGCAGTCCCACTTTCCTACCCCTATCCCCACCCTCCCACTGAGCACCAACCTCTCCACACCCTCCTTTACCCCATACTTACCTTCGGAGGTTGGCACTGTCATCTTCTCTAGACCGGGACACGTCTGCACCTTCAAAGCCTAAACTGCAAATGAAGAATTAAAGGTGCAATGTATATACAGCCATTCAATGTGGGTTTCAACTTATGCTGATATCACAACCATTTTTTTGGAATTTGTGCCCCAGATTTTCAATATGGGTTCTTGGGACCCCCACCTCATGAAAACTGTCACTGTAATTTTGTTACTGAATCCTGGAAGGAGTCTTTGTGGTCATTGTGCAGAATCACCTTTCAGGACCATTTCATGAAATAACAGTGCCACTGTTCACTAGGTGGGGTCCCAAAAAGCCCATGTTGCAAATTTAGTGAAGAAATTCCAAAAACTGACTGGGTTATGAGCATGCGTTGCACAGTTTCTACGCACGCTTCTAACATCGTCAATTTTTAATATTTTCACTCAGCATTTTTAACATTGTCATTTTTGTACACCTCCTTCAAAATAGTACAGCTGTCATTTTCAATAATCTGTCCAAAATGTGTTTTCACACCTGTGGCAAAAAATGGCGTGTTTGCTTTGTGCCATTACCTTTTAGGACAATTGAACAAAATGACACTGGCATTGTTCAGGAGGAGAGTTCTAAAACAGGCCATGTTAAAAATTTGGTGCAACACCTCCAAAAAATGGTCATGTTACGCCTGGGCATTGAATAATTTCTTGCACATGTGTAAATTTCGTCTCTTGGTAACTCTTCACAGCCCTATCGGCTCTGGTTAGAGTTTGTTATGTTTGCCATGTCTGCACGTGCAGTGAACATTTTGTTTGGAGAGTGGCTTTTGAAGGGTGTGACACTGTCAGTCCAATACAGAGTGATCTCTAAGGAGCTCATCATTGTCACACCAATCATCAGCTAGGATGCTCATGACAGTATTCTGGTGTGCTGAGTAGAAACTTTGTGTATTTCAAAGGAAAGAGCTGACCCAATCATAAGTCAGCTCTTTCCTTTGATCTACACAACTCAGCAAGTACAGATGATCTGTCATGATCAGCCTACAGAGGCTGAATTACACTATGTAACAAGGATAAATGTCCATCAATGTCTGTTGCTGGCACCTCTCTAACTGTCCCCCCACCCGAATCTCCATTTCAACACCCATCACCCTATTCCCTCCCCACAAACATAACACTGATATCAGGGGTGCCCAATCCTCCAGTGTTGTCACCTGAAATAAAGAAAGCAATTCCCCACATTTTTTTTAATAGCTATACTCTGTGAAAAAGAAAACCCTCCATTGATGTCTGTTGCTTACACTGCATTTACTGTTGACCCACCTGACCCTCTCTCTCATCACCCATCACCCCACCCACCAAAAAAATAACACTGAGGGTACCTAACCCCATTGTCACCATCTAAAATAAAGAAAACCATCCCATGTAGGTTTTTGTAATATCTATGCCCTGTAAAAAGAAACTGTCCATCAATGTCAGTTTCACCACCATCTTTACTCTCCACCCACCCACCCTACCCTACCACTTAGCACCCACCACACCACCACCCACACAAAACATAACACCAACACTGGGAGTGCCTAATCCCCCAGTTTTGCCACCTGAAATAAAGAAAGCCATAGTTCCTCTTTTTTTAACCCAGTAAAGAAGAAAACTGTCCACAGATGTCTGTTGTGCTGTTAGTCCTCCAACCAGACCCTCCCACTCAGTACCCCCACAAAACCCTTACTTATCCACCAGAAGTCCAATGCTGTAATCCTCTCTGGACAGCAGGCATGACTTCACTGTTCAAAGCCAGACCATAAACTGAGGAAACCAGGTATACAATTCAGTGCATTTTAATGGGGATTTGAACTTAGTGGCATACCTTGGTCATATTTAGTGGTGGATGAAGTGGCCATAATTCACTCCGTGAAGTGATTTGTAGAGTAATGCAGAATCCGTGAAGTGACCCACAATGTGAAGTGGAGTACTTCGCGTCATAATGAGGAACACAAAATCCATTGAAACCAATGACTTTGTGTTACTTCGCATTACTCTACCTTCCCCAAAGCACTTCTCCACCAATTTTAAAGCAAAGTATTGAAAACAATGTACTTCACATCACTTTGCCTTGTAATTAAGCTCCAAGGTGAATTTTGCAATGATTCATGGGATTGCAGGCCACGTGGGTTCTAGATTGTTCTGCACAGCCTCAGTTCTGCATAGTGGTATGTAGTGCCAACTGGAGGAAGTTTATTCTCAGAGCAACTCTGTGATTCAGAACCTCTAAAATCTGTTAAGAGATCCTTTTTGGATAATTTGTTTCCTCAAAATTTAGTACATCGATTGTAGGAAACCCTCCTGTGCTCATATCATCGACTGTTTATTGTCTGTGTGTGGATTTTGAATGTGAATTTAGAACATTCAGTCTGTGTACTGACAGACACTTGAAATGTGCTTTGGGGAGGGGCATATCTGCAATGTACGTAGATTAACTGGGAGACAAGAGCAGTCTTCCTGTTTTGGTCATATTTTCTTGTATAAATGTGTTAATTTAAACACAGTAATATTTTCAGTAATTCTTGACTTTTTAGCTGATTGTTGTGGTGCAGCAGTGTATAATTTCAATTTGTTTAAAAGATTTGGCTATATTACTGACATTTTCAATTTGCAATACATTATTTGTATTGTGTGTGTGCAATGTATACCATCAAAACAGACACATTTTATTGTGCCACACAGTAATTGAAGCAGTGTGAACCTGCTATCCACTGTACCTGTGTGATTTTCTTGTACTGCTTTGTGGTATCTTTACTGGTAGTGGACTGTTTCTGTCGTGCACTACCCCCCCAAACTGGCAAAAGGTATTATTTTCCAGATTTGGATTTGTGACTTGTGAGCACTGGTTAGGTGTTGTTGTGCCTTTGTATCTTCATCTCTTGAGTGCGCAGCACAATCTTAATCTCTCTGTGCATTTGCATCTCCTTAGGGCCCATTCTCCATCCGTAACTTAAGTCACAGTTGTTTGTTTGGCTTCCCTTCAGACTACTGGTGTGGTGCATATCTCTGCGTGAACACTGTACTCAATGATGTGCATCTCTAAATCAGGGCAATCATCATGAGTCACTCACGATACAAATCGCATTCTTCATATTCATGGTCATGATTCATGAATCACAAAACTAAGTTTTTTTTGTAGTTAGTGCCATGTAAGCCTCTTTTGTAGTATCTTGGGTCTCAGCTTCAATCGCCATTGTACTCATTGATATGAGTTTTCAAATTGAGTAGTTTTGTGTGGTACGGGTCAGGGAAGTATAGCTATAGGTATTCACATTCCTGTACAGTTTATTATCATTGGTTATGTCACACCAGACACTTATCATAACTCCGACTACGAGACAAATCATGTTCTTCATCTTCACGGTCATGATTCACGATCACGTCATGAATCACAAAACTACATTTTTTTGTAGTTAGTTGCATGTAGGCCTGTTTATTTATTTATAACTTTGATAACCGGGTGAGTGCACTGATCCCAGGGACCATTTTCAGGCACAACCCAGGCCATAACATATGGTGCAGGGTGACAGTGGAGTACAACATAAGACATGAAACAGATTTGATACAAGCAACAATAGTAGACACAATATGCAGGTTTGATGCATAGGTCCATTTGAGAACAGTGAATACAAGGTTTCATTTCATAGTATCTTGGGGCTCAGCTTCAATAACCATTGTACTCATTGATATGGGTTTTCAAATCGGGCAGTTTTCTGTGGTACAGCCAGGTCAGGGAAGTACAGCCATAGGTATTCATGTTCCTGTATAGTTTATTATCATTGGTCATGTAACACCAGACGCTAATCACAAGACAAATCATGTTCTTCATGATTCACAGCAGTTCATTTTTTTTTCATTTCTGATGATATGCTGAAGACCTGTAAAGATGACCAAAATGTTGATGAATCTTTTTTAACTTTTTTAAATAATGCCCCTCCACCCCCAGTAAAATACTTACCTTCACTGGCTTGACAGTATTCCAACACCAAAATTCCTCATCAACCCAAGAAATGCACTTCCCAAGTTCGACTGTATGACCTGTGATACAAAACTATAAGCAGAGATTACATGTACAGTATGTATATCCATCTAACTATCTATCTATCTATCTATCTATCTATCTATCTATCTATCTATCTATCTATCTATTATGCAAAAAACTGTGTTAATGCATCAATTAGGGTTAAAGCATAAAAAGTCAGGAAATTAGACCTTTAGAGTTGCCCTTCCCCACCCTTTCATGTAGCCCCTCCCTCTCCTGAGATTGATAGATGATGGTTGTTGTTGGCTGTGAGGCCAAATGTGACCCCATTCCATGGTGTAATCATACCACAAGCTACAGTAAAGAAGAATGGGTGATATTTAGGCCTCACAACCCCAATGACAAACCCCATCATCTGTCAATGTTGGGAGGAAGGAGGGGCTGCACGAAGGGGGCAGGGCAACCTAAAGGTCTGACTTTTTATGCTTTAACCCTAAATGATGCATTAATGCAGTTTTTTTGCATAGAATTTCCTTACTTTTGAAAAGAAAAGAAAAGTAGAAAGTGGTGCATGTTGGTGGAAGCGCGGGGCCCTTTGGGCCCCATGCTCCCACTAACTTGCAAGTTTCTAGGTAACATAACAGTGCAACTATTGAATATAATATGTATTGGCAGTAGCACATATGCGTGGGAGTGTGGGGCCCCCACCACTTTGAAAGAAAACAAAGTTTCATTCATCAGAGTGGCATAATTCCACACTTGTTTACATGTCAGACACCTAACCACTGAAAATGACCTCCTTGACAGTAATGCTAGGTACCTTATAAATGTGAAGCCACTACCACAATGCAAAATGCCATACGGAAAACATAAACTGTTTTACGCAATATCTATGCAGCAAATTCATTATGCAACAGCTAAACACCATAATTCAGATGCACAGGGCATCCCCTGAAGACCCTCCAAATTTCAATGCAAAAGAGCAAACCATCTCTGAGATATAACGTTTGAAAGTTTGAGATTTTCATTCATTGGAGTGTCAGAATTCTGCACCTGTTGACATGTCACACACCTAATGACTAAAAAAGTACATCCATGGCAGTAAGGCCAGCTACCCTACAAATTTCAAGCCACTACCACAACGGAAAACACTGTTCGCAAAATGTAAACCACGCCAAGCAATATCTCCACAAAAAATATATTGTCCAACATGTAAACATCATAATTCCCATGTACAGGACATCCTGCAAATACCCTCCAAATTTCAAGTAAAAAGACCAAACTGTTTCCAAGATATTTAATGTTAAAGATTGTTAAAACTGGCCTATTTGTTGCATTAAATCTAGCCATCTAGTCCCTCCCCTCGCGATCAAAGATCACGATCAAAGAATCTCATGATCAAAGAATTTGCAGGCTCATGATAAAAGAATTTGCAGGCTCATGATCAAAGAATAAAAAATGGTGAAATTCACATTTTGGACAGAAATACATGAAATCACCAGCATGGTTCGATAAAATGAAGCCCCCTGAGCAAAACCCATCCTAATCTGTGTTTCTAGGTCACCCCTTGGCTGAGAAATTTAATTTTTTCATATTGCCATAATCTCACGATCAAAAATCGTGGTCAAAGAATCTCGTGATCAAAGAATTTGCAAGCTTGCGATCAAAGATCGTTAGCTAGCTGCGATCAAAGGATAAAAATGTTTAAAACTCTATTTTTTCACATTTTTGAAGCAAACCATGGCCATGGTTCAATAGAGCAAAGCCTCCTGAGTAAAACCCATCCAAGTTTTACTTCAGAAGTGACCCCTGAGACAAGATATTTGAATTTTTTGCCGATGGCAAAATGAAAACAAGATGGTGGCCGTCGCAATCAAAGAATTCTCTCAATCAAAGATTCTTTGATCACAAGCCTACAAATTCTTTGATCATGAGGAGGGTCCAGATGTCCAAAACTCCATTCTTTGTTTGCAAAATAACCATATAAATGTTCCCATTGACTTACAATGGGAACTTAAAAGTTTAATAACTTTTGAATTGATTAATATTTTTTCACCAAACAAAAAGCAACACATTACTTGACCCAAGCTCTTTCAGATGAGCCAGGTCACAGAGCAGCATGCCACACAACAGCTGCACAGTACCATGGACAAAATCTGAAAAACTGCCCACATAACTAGCGAAAAGTGCATTTTGCAGTGTTTTGGTGTGCAAAAACTGTAAGTCTGACCAAAATTAAATTTGGCAGATCAAGAGATCCACCATGCTCCACTATGCATACCAAATTTCATACAAATCCATTGAATGGGAAGTAAAGTTATTAACGCAAGTACAATTTTGAGTTTAATATGAAGTGTCATTATAACTCCTAAATATAGGGCAATGACTGTGCCCTTTATAATAAATATATATATATATATATACAGTAGTATATATATATATATATATATATATATATATATATTAGAGGCAAAAACCTTTTAATGTATTAGTTAGGGTTGTTTCATTGCTTATAAAAGTGAGGAATTCGGTGTTAGGTTGAAAACCCAACCTGAATTCACACACACCCCCCAGCACCGCACACACACACACACACACACACACACACACGCACACGCACACACACATGCAAGTACGGGGGAGGACCAAGGCAACACGACCAATGACAGACAACCAGCAGCAGGTGACAGAAATAAGAAAAAATTGTCTAAATGTACTACAAGACAACCACACCCACCTGACCAGGTACTGCATGCTCAGTGGAGATCAACAGCAAAACTGAGGACATGTACACCAAACGTACACATCCCTGATCGCAGCTGCACACAACGTACCACACTTAGTAGTTGCAAGGCCTTACCTACCGATGCCCCACACCACAGCACATGTGGTGGACCAGCTGAGCAATAGAGTTGAGCAAAACCAAGCAGTTGGACAGGTATAATCTCTCTGATTATAACAAGGGTTTGAGAAATGCAGCTTTGATTGGCTGTAAACATTCTAACAGCCTTTATGTTTAGTTTTTATTAACATACATGTAGAGTCTAAATCCATGATGAACATGGTTTAATGTTGTTTTAAAACAGTTTTATATAAGTTAGCAGCAAGCCACCCCAGGTATTATGTTAGTGGTCAGTTTATCACCATCTAGTGACATGAGGCACTGGCTATGCCTCATTCAACATTAAAACCCCTACAGGGTGATTAAGAGACTATTTAACATAACTGCTGGTCATGCCTTATTGCTTAATTTCCTTCATGTGTAGATATTCTCCTCTGCTGGGCACTGCAGGAGCTTGTAACACAGTGTCCCACCCAGTTACACCATCCACTGTCTAGTTACTGGAGAATGGCTATGAATATTAACTCATGAAGATCATCAAAACCTTTAGTGTGATTATAACTGACAGAGTCAGTGATAGAGAATAACCCCTGCTGTCCTAGTGCACTTATCCCATTGTGAGTTAAATCTATACTAAAAGACATTCTATTTATATCGACACTATACCTACTTGATTCCTGTTGTAGCACAATTAATATAGTTATCACTTTGATAGCATCAGTGACAGAACTGTGGCAAACCCAAACACTGGTCATACAGCCTGAGTATGAAACAACTGTTACAAAAATTAGGCTATGTCCATAAGTGGCATAGATCACTCACTGCAACAATAGTAAATGTATCACTATTTCAATAAGATAGTCATCACAGATGCAATGACATTGTCTTTATCAGGTACAACATACTCAGGTACAACATAAGTGGCTACAGGAAAATCTACCCTATACACATCTCCGATACAGCTACACCATTGTTGGCTCAGTAGTGCTATGATATTTAGAAGTTGCTTGGCCTGATCCATGCAATTACACTGTTTCTTACAAAGAATACTTACTGCATCTTTAGTATTCAAACACACTGAAGGTCTATGTATGTACATCAGCAGTACACCTTCATCAGTAAGAATGCATCTGATGCTGGCAGTACAAATTTCACAGCACTGAATAGACAATGCTTTTCCATATGTTTACATTAGCCTCTCTATCTTGAGTAAACAGTTGCAGTAAATGTACTACTATGTAAATCAGATACTAAATGCAACAATACTTTTGTCTTGACCATGGCTGTGTCTTGTAGTTAATTTATGTAGTTCTCTTAATTAATGTATACTCACTAGTGTTAAAACCTTTGTACAGCTGTGATCATGCATCTTCAGCATTTATTATGACTAACGGCACAGTAACAGTTGTGCTGTGGTGTGCATTGGTGGTAAGGCCGTGCAACTACTAAGTGTGGTACATTTTGTGCAGCTGCAATCAGGGATGTGTATATTTGGAGTACATGTCCTCAGTTTTGCTGTTGATCTCCACTGAGCATGCAGTACCTGGTCAGGTGGGTGGGGATGTCTTGTAGTACATTTAGACAATTTTTTCTTATTTCTGTCACCTGCTGCTGCTTGTCTGTTGGGCTGGTCATGTTGCCTTGGTCCTCCCTGTGACTTGTATGTGTGTGTGTGTCGTGTGTGTGTGGTGTTGGTGGACTGGATTAGGTTTTCAAACCCAACACCGAATTTCACATTTGTCGCTGTGAAACAACCCCTAATTAACGGATTAAATGGAGTTTTTTTGTCCTAATTTCCCTTCTTTGAGAATGATAACCCAGGAAATAGTGAATGGAATGTAAGGCGAGCGTGGGGCACCCCCGGGCCCCACACTCCCGCCACGCGGATGTCTTGAGGATAGTAACAGGAACAGCAACGCAAACAGAAGCACTAACAGCAGTACACATGGTAACACAAGCACCGAATGAGAACAGAAAGGGTAACGACACGTATGAGGACGGGAATGGTCTGCCACGTGATGTGTTGTCATATAGTAACATGGTGCCTGCAAACGGAAATTTCAGTGGGCATGGTGACGCAAACTGAAACAGAAAGAGAATCAGTACTGTAGACACAAATGGCAAAAAATAACAGAAACGCAACCAAAAATGAAAACGCCAAGGATAATGCACGCGGTGGTGCAAACATCAAAGGTAAGTGAAATGAGTACGGAACCGCAAGCAGAAAGGGCAACAGTAACAGTAATGTAAGTGCACAGGCTGGTTTTCCCCAATACCTGCATAGAGAAAGACAGTGAGTACAAATAATGTATGCATAATAATGAGTATCGGAGCAGAAAATGAGAACTTGGAATACTAAATAGGTTATATCTCAGGAACCGTACGATGTAGAAAAAACATTTAAAAGTCATATTATTTACAACTGTCCTGGCTAATTTTATGCTTAGCACCCATTAGAGGGCTAAGAAATTTTCTGACAAAAAGTCCGTATCTCGCACCGTTTCCGAGATACGGGTCCTGAAAGGCGCGGTGAACGCCATAATGTTATCCTATCGGAAAAAAAGAGAAGTTTGGAGTGTCATAACTTTGCCTCCCTGTAATATTTTTTCACCAAACCACTGAAAGGCACATCTGTGGGTTGTTGGCTGTCTTCCCTCCAAATTTCAGGAAAAAAGACCAAACCATTATTTTGTAGCAGGAATCCAAAGGATTTCTGTAATGCGTCGGGCGCCTTAATGTTATCCTATGGGAAAAACTGTCAAACTTGGAGTGCCGTAGCTTTGCCACCATGTAATATTTTTTCAATACTAACACTGAAAGGTACATCTGTGAGATGTCAGCTCCGTTCTCAAAATTTCAGCCCAAAACTCCCAACGGTTCTTTTGCAGCGCAATGCCAAAGAATCGTTGTCACTTTCCCACAGATGGAAAACTACTGTTGCAATTTGCAAAAGCTTTCACAAAAAAGTTCGACACTTTCATGAGCACAAAAGTAATTTGTGAAAGTACTTTTTCCAGAAATTTGAAAAACATATTTCTGGCGTGTTTTACCACAAAATAAAGACATGGCAAGCATCCTCAGGCTCCGACTAGGTGAATACAAAAAGAATTAGGTTGCTAGAGGGTCCCAAATTTAAATGCCAACCATTTTTCTGATCACCAACTGAAAACAAAATGGCTGATTTGTGAAAGTAACAGGCCCATTTGCGAAAGTAAAAATGCATTTGCGACACTGTCGAACTTTTTCTTAACTTTTCCCATTGACTTATAATGGGAAATTGGTTTTTGAATAACTTTTGAACTGTTTAATATTTTTTTACCAAATCTTTAAAGGCACATCGGGACCCTGGCCGCACATTCCCTGAAGATTTTAACTAGTCGACAAAAACTGCGTACCTGTACATGGACCATAGAATTCTAGAAAAGCATAAACGCTGCGTGCTCAAATCATGCATAATTACTCCAGAGCTGTGTATCCGACTGGTAAAAACTTGGCAGATGCCAAGGCCTATGGTTCTTGATTGTATTCCAAATTTCAGCCAAATCTGCTATATGGTTGCAAAGTTATTAAGGTGCAAAATTTTGAGGTTTAATATAGAAATGGCTCCTCAACCCTAACTATGGTAGCATCGGTATATATATATATATATATATATATATATATATATATATATATATATATATTTAATATATATATGTGTATATATATATATATATATATATATATATATATATATATATATATATACATACATACATAGATATATAGATATAAAATGGATATGAACATTTAAGATCAACTCAGATTCTGTGGAAACCATGATGGTGCCAGGTACATTAACTTACTAAGGGTAGTATTAGTGGAACACAGAGAGCATCCTTCCTGTTTGGGAATAGTGCAGCAGACATTGGGCAACCAGCAGAATTACCACACCATCATGGACTGTTATCTCAATGGTTGGGTCATCCTTCTTGCTTATCATTTGGCAAGACACTGTGCATCAGCCCAGCCAGGTCAAGAAGCATTACATGAAATTCCAAAAGCAGCAGCAGGGGACTTACTGTAGTTCTTATTGGAGTGTGTGCACGCATGACTGTGTGTGGCATGAATTAAATGGAGGCTTTTCTTTCCATTTTTTGCTCTTATTTCTTTTCATCTGGAGTCGGGAATTTTCTGGACACAAGACAGTAGCATTTTGGGGATGCACATTCATTCTGGTGACTGTGTGTGACCTCTGCACACATGACTGAGTTCACCATTAATTCTGGGAGACTTTGCATTTCTTGTTTCACTCTCATTTCACTTTGTCAGCAATGGGAAATTTTCTGGATACAAGACAGTAGCATTTGGGGGATACACATTCATTCTGGTGACTGTGTGTGTGGGTAACCTCCATTACACAGGAGAGCAGCGGGATGTAGCGTGTCTGCTTTATACAACTTTAAATCCTAACTGAAAAGTAAAAATAAAATACATGGGAAAATCTTTAGAATGAAGGAGGCAGCGCACATGAACCACACAAAGAATGGTTAGGTAATTAACTTGTTCAGAATGAATATGACTTTAAAGGAAATGTACCTGGAGTGGTATTTATGATATAGCACAATCTTACTGAAGAAGGACATAGTACAATACATCTAAGGAAGTGTTGATATTGTATCCATGTACTTTATGAATTATACAAAAAGGGAAAAATAAGAAAATAAACACAAAAGAGTATATACATATTTGGTGAGTGGCTCATTTTCTACCAATAGTCTCTGATGTGCTGGTGGCTGCCAATATTGTTGTCACTTTGCCTGACTCCGCTTTAAGGCAGAATGACAATGTGAAGTAATAATTACAAGGTGAAGTGAACCTTTCATATTGGCCACTCTGCATAGTGGAATGACAATGCGAAGTGCCCTCTTTGTGGCCACTTCACCAATGAAGTTTAAATTCGTTGCATCTCTAGTCATATTTAAATGTTTTTGCCCCAAATTTTCAACATATCTTTTTTGGGACCCCACCTCATGAACAATAGCAGTAAAATTAGGCCAATCAGTTCCAAAAGGTGATTTTTGTGGTTGCTACGGGAAATCACCTTTCAGGAAGTGTTGAAAATTTTCTCTGCCCTTATCCATGAGCTGGGTTCATAAGAAGGCTATACTAAACTGAGACTTCACAGAGAACACCAGGAGGAAAGAGTTGCTGTGTGACTGGACTTCTCTACTGGGTCTAAAGAAGTAGAACTCTACTACTGGGACCTTCAAATTAGGGTAAAAAAAAGTTAGTGTGTTCGTCTGAGTTGGCTGACGTGAACTGTTAACTGAGCAGTTATCTAGGTGTAAATTTCAGGTGGCTGAAGGGGATTGTTATCTGTGCAATTTAACTAAGTGTATAAAGATCTATTAAGTAGGGGGCGTGGCTTAGCTAGAAGGAAGCCAGGTTAAAGCCGGATTTAAACATTGCCCTAGATAGCTTCTGCCACAGACTTGGCAGAGAACATCAGGAGGAAGGAGTTGCTGTGTGACTGACTTCTCTCTACTGACTTATATTGCCTCCTTCCCTCCCTCTGCCCCCCACCCAAAGCCAGTCTCTACTGTTATAGGCACAGGATTTGACTGACAATAGGAATTTCCTGTTTGGGAGCAGAAAGTGAGTGATCACAGAGCCACCTAAAACTCACCATCCTAGAAGGACAAGAGTAGCTCTCTGCCCACCCCCCAGCAGTTGGAGGTCTGCCTCTGAGCAAGTAAGGGAACTACTGAGAAATATAGGATCTTCTTGTATCAGAACAGGAAGATTAGGAGCTTAAAGGGCACAGAGGCAGTAAGTAGAGAGGAAAAAAAAAACAGAGGAAAGAATAAGGATTCCAAACAACAGTGAAGGGGCCAGAAATAAGACATGATGGGAGTGGTGCAGTGCAGTAGCTATGAAGCAGCAGTCTTCCAGGAGATGTTCTGGAGGGTGTGCTGTTGTTCCATCTGCAGGCACCTCTCTGGGCTGAGGGAGGTGGTTGCTCATCTCCAGGCTGAGGTGGCCAGGATTTGTGGGACCTCCTATCCCATCCAGGGACCACCAGGGCCACAGCCGTTGCCTCAGATGTTGCCTAGAAAGAGGAGTGATTGGACCGCACTGGGCTCAGAGAGGGTGAGGCAGGAAACATCATGACTCCCTCCAATTGTTCCTCTGCAAAATTCATATTCTTGGCAAAGTGTGGTTCCTCTATGGAGGCACCCACAGTGGAGACTAAGGAGGATGCTGAGAACCTCCACAAAGGAGACCCAAAGGAGGGTGGCATGGGATCCCACAGGGGAAGGAAACAACTCCTTGTGGGGGGACTCTATTGTTAGGAAGGTAGAACTGGGGGAGGAAGGAGAGAGGGAGGTAAGGTGCCTGCCTGGCATCATGGCTTGGAGGGATAGGGAGCGAATTCTCAGGATCGCTGAAGCAGCTTCACAGGGGAGGGAGCTGGATGTCATTGTCCACCTAGGGACAAAAGACCTGGCTATGAAAGGGATCACAGCAGTGCAGGAAGAGTTTGTAGAGTTGGGAATGGGGCTTAGACAAGTAGAACACATGGTAACCTTCTCGGAGGTGCTGCCTGTCTATGGCATAGGTGAGGCTAGAGTGCTCCACACCATGGGATTCAATCAGTGGTGAAAAGCTGGTGCAGCATTCAGGGATTTGGCTTCATTGGTTACTGGGGTTCACCTGGAGGATGCAGCCTTACTAGGCATGATGGTCTGCATCTGTCCAGGAGGGGAAACCAGGATCCTAGGGTATAGGTTTAAATGATTCATTGGCAAGCATTTAAACTAGCCAAGGTGGGAGGCACTGGAAAGGAGCAGGGAAATCCTAGCCCCCTAAAAAGTCAGGGTATTAAGTGAGGTAAACACAAAAATAAAGATGTCGATAGGGAGAAGAGCATGGGTAAATGGAGAAAGCATCAAAGGCAATAAGGACAGGGATGGGGAAAAAAGGAGTAAGGCCATCAGGAAATAGAGGGTAATGAGTACCAATGCCCATAGTCTGGGCAACAAGCTCCAGGAACTGGTGGCCTTGATGGAAGAGGGATGCCTGGATATTGTAGCAGTCACAGAAACATGGTAAACAAAGAACCATGACTGGGATGTTAACATACCATGGTGTACAACCTACAGGAGAGACAGGGAGGGGAGAAGAAGGGGAGGAATAGCTCTTTATGTAAGGGAAGGGATAAAAGCAACAACAAAAGAGTAAACAGGAGGGGAGGTGAGGAGGCACTGTGGGTCACCTAGAGACTGGAAATGGCACCACACCTGCACAGGGTTATATACAGACCCCATGTTAGGGGAGGGAATGGACAAGGATATGATAGAGCATTCTTTGATGGGCAGAGAAAGGGAGATACTTTGATGGCAGACCTGAATATGCCAGATGTTAATTGAAGCACATTTATGCAGCCACTTCCTAAGAGCAGACCATTCTCAATGCCCTATAGGTGGCATGCCTCAGACAGCTAGTTTTGGAACCCATTCAGAGGGAGCAATCTTAGACCTCATACTCTCAAATGGGGACAGTGAGAGGATCTCAGATCTACAAATGGGTATCCATCTGGAAACACGTGACCATCTAACAGTGTGTGGTTCAAAATAGCTCAGCTTCTGAGTCAAACCATAAAGTGAGGGTACTGGACTTCAGGAGGGACCCCGACTTTTGGCAAGATGGGGAGAGTGCTTTAGAAAAGCACTAGCAAACAGAGCTAAGAAAGCGAGGGTAAACAACAATGGGGAATCATCAGATTCTGCCATCACAGGGCAATAAGCCTTTGTGTGAAGCAAATAAACAAATCAAAATGAAATAAAAAGCCACTATGGTTCTCAAAAGAGGTGGGGAAGGTCAGGAGAAAAAGATAGCATTCAGGAAGAATAAGAAAACACAGAAGGAGCAGGTTGAGAGAGCTTTACCAGTTAAGGCAGAAGAAAGCAGGGAGGAAGTCAGAATTGCAAAGGTCCAAACTGTTGAAAAGATAGCCAACTTGGTTAAGAAGGATAAAACCTTTATAGGTACATCAGGGAGTGTAGAAAGAGTGAGGGAGGTAGTGAGACCGAATAAAATGGACGGTGCATGGGCAGAGAGGACAATGAAAAAGCAAGGATACTGAATGAAAATTTCTGTTCAGTATTCATAAAAGAGGAGGAGGGGGAGGTACCTAATCCAAGTAACAGAAGCACTCTGGATAGGGGGGTCAATCCCAGTCAATTCACAGAAGAAAGGGTTCTGAAAGAACTCCTAAAACTGAAGGTGGACAAAGCAATGGGGCCTGAAGGAATTCACCACAGAATTCTAAAAGAATTAAGGGGAGAACTAGTGAAACCACTGACTACCCTTTTTAACAAATCATGAGAGGATGGTGTGGTACCTGCAGACTGGAGGAAGGTGGATGTGATTCCCCTTCACAAAGTAGGGACCAAGACAGAGGGAGGGAACTACAGACTGTCAGTTTGACCTCTGTGGTAGGGAAGTGATGGAATCACTCATGAAGGATCTGAATTGTTGAGTACCTAGCTAGTGGGGACAGACCCAATGCAGCATGTGGTTCAGCGGGAAGGTCATGTCAGATGAATTCCAATTGATTCTTTGACTGGATGACCAAAGTAGGACCAGGAAGGCTGTGGACATGGCCTACCTAGACTTTAGCAAGGCATTTGGACACAGTCCCACACACAAGATTAATTAGTCAAATTAACCAGCCTGGGGAGTGGGTCCCAGGGTGGTAGCCTGGAAAAACATTGGCTGGACAACAGGACACAGAAGGTAATTGTAAATGAGTTCACTCTGAAGAAAGTGGGATTACTTAGTGGGGTACCGTTAGGGTTCAGTATCTGGGTCCAGTTCTTTTTAATGTTCCTTGTAAGTGACATTGCAGAGGGACTGAAGGAAAAGAATGGCCTCCTTTGTAGATACACAGATCTGCAACAGGTTGATACATGTAGGAAAGGATGAGAAGGACTTACAATGTTGGAGGAATGGTCAGAAGCATGGCAGCTCAGATTCAACGCTGAAGGAAAAACAATGCACCCAGCAACTCAGGGAGGATTACAATAATGCAGTAATAACAACAAAATGGAAAGGGACCTGTAATCACATCTGACCTCAGGTTGTACAATGGAGAAGGTGTAGGGAGTGGGCTGGGGATACTGGGATGTGCAGGGAGAGGCATCACCAGTAGAAAACAGTGGAAGTTAGCATCTCTCCGTACAGACAGTTGGTGAGACCCCATCTGGAGTACTGCGTCCAGTTCTGGAGATCCCATCTCTGCAAGGATGTAGACAGGATAGAGGCAGTCCAGAGGAGGGCAACTAAAACAGTGCAGAGTCTGCAAGAGAAGCCATATGAGGAAAGACTAAAGGAGCTTAATATGTATACCCTTGAGGAAAGGAGGGAGAGAGGGGACATGATAGAAACTTTGAAGTACCTCAGTGGAATCAACAAAGTCCAAGAGGGTAGCATCTTTCAGAAAAAGAGATGTGCAAGAAGAAGGGGACACAATTTCAAGATGAGGGTGGGGCGGTTCAGGGAAAATGTGAGGAAGTATTTTTTCACAGAGAGGGTGGTGGACACATGGAACAGCCGTCCTGAGGAGGTTGTGGGGGTCTAAAACTGTGGGAGAATTCAAGCATTTATGGGACAAACATGTCAATTTTAAAGTTAGGGAAGAAATAGGCTGTTGGTTAACTAGGATCTGCAGCTTATCCTGTAGGTAGGGAAATGGGCAGACTAGGTGGGCCAAGCGGTCCTTATCTGCCATCAAAGTCTATGTTTCTATGAAAATTTGGTATACAAATAGTATTCAATGGGCAAATACAACTTATGAGTAATGGTAGTTTACTCACCTGGTAAAGGTGATTGTGGTACTGTATATCCATGGCACTCCCAGATCCATTACCTTAGGTTTATGTTTCATGGATAGGCTGCTTAATGCACGTGGACCTAAGTTTCAGATTTTTGGTCTTCCACCAAGCCCCTTATCCCTCCTGAGTGTCTTCAGTTTTGATACTTCCATAACTGTAAAATAATCGGTTAGGTATATGCACAGACAATAATCATTACTCTCAAAAGTGTGGCCAGGGCTCTAATACTATTTTATTTCATTTATCATATGTCTCAGTTGCACATTTGTACATCTTGTACATATGTGTGCCACTTTATTCTTAAATGTTACTAGTTACTTTAGCATGCTCACTTGGGTGGGATGGAGTGCCATGGATATAGAGTAATACAATCACCTTTACCAGGTGAGTAAACTACCATTGTGGTGTCTGTATATCCATGCACTCCCAGATCCATTGCCTTAGGGTGATTCAAAAGCAGTGCCCTACTAATATGGGAGGGGAGAGCATGATGTGCTACTATGCTTATATATGGTACCAATGGTTCATGAGTCTCTTGTATGTCCTTCACTGTGGCTGTCATTAGGACCTTAGGTCCAGAGGATTTCTTGGTTGGAATATCTGTGTCCAGTCTATAGTGTCTTCTGAAAGTATGGATAATGGACCAAGTAGCCGCTGCGTAACTCTCCTGTGCCGTGACTGAATTTTGCTCTGCTCAGGATGTAGCTATTGCTGTCGTAGAGTGGGCCTTGATTCCCATTGGTGGGAACTTGTTACTTGACTTGTATAATTCTGTAATTATCCTCTTTAACCACATTGCTATTGTGACCTTGGCTGCCGCTGATCTTTTCTTGTGTTCTGATGTTATGATGAATAGTCTCTCTGTCTTTCAGATGTTTGCCGTTCTGTCAAAGTATTCTGTGAGTGTTCTTGTGACATCCAATGTGTGAAGGCATCTCTCCCGGCTGTCTGTATGGTCTTCATAGAAGGTTGGCAGTTGAATTGACTGACTATTGTGGAAGGTAGAGTCGACCTTGGGGATAAATGAGGGTACCATATGAAGTGTCACCCCTTGTTGTGTAAAAGTCGTGAATGGCTCTTTGCATGACAGTGCTATCAACTCTCTGATGCGGCGGGCTGAGCATTGCTACTAAGAATGCAGCTTTTAGCCCTACCCAATAATCAGCAATGTGTGCAAGAGGTTTGAATGGTGGATTGGTAATGGCATTCAGTACCAGTGTCAGGTCCCATGTCTTGTGCATGGTCTTATGTTGCTTGCCGCTTTTAAGAATTGTATGACATCTGGGTGTGAACCTGGGTACATGCCATCGATCGTACCTACTGCCACCCTGATGGCTGGTAGTTGCATCCTTAATGAAGATGATGCTATCCCCTTGTCCAGGCCCTGTTGCAGGTATAACAGAATGCCTGCCATGGAGATTTGTAATGGGTATATATGCCTGCCTTCGTACCATGTCTTGAACATGTTCCACTGTCTTAAATAAGTTGAAGTTGTTGTAGCCCTGTGGGATTGTAGCATAGAAATATAGAACACAGAAACATAGAATTTGATGGCAGATAAGGACTGCATGGTCCACCTAGTCTGCCCATTTCCCTACCTAATGGATAAGTTGCAGATCCTAGCTAACCAACAGCCTACTTCTTCCAAACTCCACCCCGAGAATTGCCTTATGTCTGTCCCATGCATTCTTGAATTCCACCACTGTTTTTGACTCCACAACCTCTTCAGGAAGGCTGTTTTATGCATCCACAACCCTCTCTGTGAAAACATACTTCCTCACATTACCTCTGAGCCAACCCCTCAAGCTTCAGATTGTGCCTCCTTGTTCTTGTAATATCTTTTTCTGAAAGATGCTACCTCTTGAACTATGTTGATTCCATTGAGGTATTTTAAAGTTTCAATCATGTCCCTCCTCCCTCCTCTACTGAGGCTATATATATAAGATCCTTAAGTCTCTTGTTATGTCTTCGGGCAGATCCTGCACCATTTTAGTTGCCTCCTCTGACCTGCGCCATCCTGTCTATGTTCTTTGCAGAGATTGGGTCTCAGAACTGCACGTAGCAGTCCAGATGGGGGTCTCACCAGCTGTCTGTACAGAGGGATAACAACTTCCTGTTTTCTACTGGTAATGCCTCTCCCTATGCATCCCAGTATCCCACCAGCCCTGCTTACTGACCTCTCACATTGCTTGCTCACCTTTAGGTCATCTGATATGACTACCCCCAGGTCCCTTTCCATTTTTGTTGTTAGTATCTCACCCCCCCATTATGTACTCTTCCCCTGGGTTTTTGTTTTCCAGGTGCATTACTTTGTACTACTTAGCACTGAATCTAAGCTGCCATACATTTGACCATTCCTCCAACCTTGCTAAGTCCCTTCTCATCCTTTCTTCTCCACCTTGTGTATCAGCTCTGTTGCAGATATTTGTGTTGTCTGCAAAGAGACATACTTTTCCTTCCAGTCCCTCTGCAATGTCACTTATAAAGCCATTAAAGAGGACCTGTCCTAGTATTGAACCCTGTGGTACCCCAATAGTAACCCCCCTTTCTTCAGCATGGACTCTGTTTATTATTACCCTCTGAGTCCTGTTTTCTAGCCAGTTTTTTACACAGGCTACCATCTTGGGACCCACTCCCAGGCTGGCCAACTCATCTATTAATCTTTTGTGTGGGACTGTGTCAAATGCCTTCCTAAAGTCTAGGTAGGCCATGTCTACAGCCCTCCCTGGTCTACTACTTTGGTCACCCAGTCAAATAAATCTATTAGATTCATCTGACATGACCTTCCTGCTGTAAATCCATGCTGCCTTTGGGTCCTGCACCCTCTGGCCTCTTTGGTATGCAACAATTCTTCCTTCAGAAGTGATACCATCATTTTCCCAATCACTGAGGTTAAACTAACAGGTCTGTAGTTTCTGCTTCTGCCCCTGCTCCCACTTTTGTGAAGTTGAATCACATCTGCCCTCCTCCAGTCTTCAGGTACTACCCCATCCTCCCATGATTTATTAAAGAGGGCAGTCAGTGGTGTCACTAGTTCTACCCTTAGTTCTTTAGAATTCTGGGCTGAACCCATCAGTCCCCATTGCTTTGTCCACCTTCAGTTTTGAGAGTTCTTTCAGAACCCTTTTCTTCTGAAAGGGCTGGTATCAACTCTATATCCAGTGTGTTTCTATTGTTTGTTTTAGGTACCTCACCCTTCTTTCATTTGTGAATACTGAACAAAAGTATTTGTTTAGTATTCTGCCTTTCACAGTCACCTTCTGCCCACCTCTCCCTTTATTAAGCCTCACTATCCCTCCCTTGGTCTTCATTCATTTTCTGATGTACCTATAAAAGGTTTTATCCTTCTTAGCTGAGTTGGCTATCTTTTCCTTGGTTTGGGCCTTTACTGTTCTGACTACCTTTCCTGCTTCCTTTTGCTTTAACTGGATAGCAATACCTGTCCTGCTCCTTCTGTGATTCCTTGTACTTCCTGAATGCTTTCTTTTTCTAACCTTCCCTGCCACCTCCTTAGAGAACCATAGTGGTTTCTTACATTGTTTTGTTTTGTTTATTTGTTTGCATACAAAGACTTGCTGCCTCTGTGATGGCAGTTTTGATTATTCCCCATTGTTCTTCCACCTCTCCTTCCTGCTCATTTGCTAGTGCATCTCCTTAGGGAATCACTCATTTTGGCAAAGTCCGCCTCCTGAAGTCCAGTACCTTTGCCTTTGTATGGCTTGACTCTACTGCTGTATTTATCGAAACCATACTGTTCGATGGCCACTGGTTCTCAGATGGCTACTCACTTCTAAATCTGTGATCCTCTCACAATCTCCATTTGAAAGTACCAGGTCTAAGATTGTTCCCTCTTGAGTGGGTTCCGATACTAGCTGTCTAAGACATGCCCCCGTTGGGCATCTAAAATTACCCCACTCTTATAAGTGGCTGCTGCTAATGCGCTCCAGTTAACATCTGGCATATTCAGATCCCCCATTAGCTATACCTCTCCTTTTTCTGCCATTCTAAGGATACTTTCTATTATTCCCTGTCCATTTCCTCCCCCGATATGTGCATCTGTATACAACCCCTGTGCAGATTGTGATGCCATTGCTTGTTTCCAAATTGACCCACAGTGCTTCCTCTCCTCCCTGTTTACCCTTTTGTTCTGTTGCTTTGATACCATCCCTTATGTAGAAAGTTACTCCATCTCCTCTTTTACCCTCCCTGTCCCTCCTGTAGATGGTGTATCCTGGTATGTTTACATCCCAGTCATGGTTCTGTGTGTACCATGTTTCTGTGACTGCCCCAATATCCAGATGTTCCTCTTCCATCAAGGCCACTAATTCAGGAAACTTGTTACCCAGACTACAGGCATTGGTACGCATTGCTTTCTATTTCTTGATGGCTTTTCCTCTTGTAGCACCATCCCTGCCCTCATTGACTTTGCCTTTTCCAGTTACCCCTGTCCTGCTCCCTACTGACCTTTCTACCTTGGGCTTTACCTGATTTAGTACCCAGTTTTGTAAGGGGAGGCTGGGAATCTCCTGCTGCTCATCAGTGTCTCCCCCCTTGACTAGTTTAAAAGCTTGCCAATGAAGCATTTAAACCAATCACCTAGTAGACTTGTTCTCTTCATGGACAGATGCAGACCATCCTGCCAGTATAGGCTGTTATCCCTCCAGGTGGAACCCCAATCCCCAATGAAGCTAAACCCCTATGCTCTGCACCATCTTTTCAACCATTCATTGAATTGCATGGTGCAAAGTACCCTCGCCTCACCCTTTCCATAAAGAGGCAGCACCTCTGAGAAGGATACTGTGTGTGCTACTTGCCTTAGTCCCCTCCCCAATTCCACAAACTCCTCTTGCACTGCTCTGATCTCATGTTGAGCCAAGTCATTTATCCCTAGGTGGATAATGATGTCCAGCTCAGTCTCCCGTGCAGCTGTTCTCATGATCCTGAGGATGCGCTTCCTGTTCCTCCAAGCCATGGTGCCTGGCAGGCACCTTGCATCAGTTTTTCCTGATCCTTCCAGTTCTATCCCCCTAACAGTTGAGTCAACCACCAGGAGCTGCTTCCTTTTCCTGTGGTGTTTTCTGCTCCTTCCTGTGTGGCTCCCTTGTGACAGTTGTCTGCAACCTCCTTAGTATCCTCTGTGGGTGCATCCATAGGGGAACTATGCTCCATCAGAATGATGTATGGATTGTGGAGTGGTACAACTGACTGGGTGTGCCTTTGTTCCATGACCCTCACCCTCCCCAAGCTCACTGTGGTCCAACTGCTGCACTTTCTTGACAGTCTCTGAGGTAGTGGTGGTGGCCCTGGTGCTCCCTGGGTGGGGGAGGTTCCCTTACTACTGTCCAGTGTGGCCTGAAGATGGGCAACCTCAGCCCTCAGGGCAGAGAGTTGCCTGCAAATAGGGCAGCATCTCAGCCTCCAGAAAGACTCCCAGAAGACTGCTGACCTACAGCCAGTACATTACACTACTCCCCACATGTTAGTCTACCTTCCTGTTTATCCTGTGTAAGTTTTTTTTTCATTTGTCCCTTAGTTATTGTTTTGTATATATGTATGAGTTGTATATAATGTGTATGCTTATATTGTCAATGCAGTATGCTGGAAGGGATATGACAGCAGTATGCACCTTGCCCTCTTGAGGAAATGATGTCAGAACCCTGGTATAAAGGAAATGGTACCAGGGGTGGGTGAGGGGTAGGGGTGGGATTAGGGGCCCAAACTGTGCCCTCTCAAAACAATCAGCTAAAAGCTCTGACCCACCAATATGATGAGTGTTGACCTTAAACAAATAGAAACACAAACAGTTGAGTCAAACACAGGTAAACCTCCCCAGCCTGGTGATTTGTGCACTGAAAGCAATCATCTCCAAAACAAGTCAGTTGTGCACAAGGAAAAATACAGTAAACTATTTAAAAATAATTTGATGCAAACTGTCACAGAATACTAGTAGACAGTCCAGTTGCTCACAAAGGAAAATCAAATATGCAGTTATTTCAACCCTTCGGAAGTTACTCATAAGATAAGCAGTTTTGAAAAACCCATTCCTGATTTAAAAATTAAAATAATTAAACACAAAGCAATACCAATGTAAGACTGTAAAGTAAGAAAAACCTCCCACAGATGTCAGCAAGAGTGAGATTTGTTGCAGATATCTAGTCCAATGTAGTATCTCCCATGCAGCTCTCAGTTGTTTCCAAGCACACCCTGTTACACAACTTCAAGAAGATGGTGTCTATTACCGTAGTGTGGTAGCCTGCATTCAGCAATCTCTCCCTTTCAGGAGCCAGGCCATGAGTTGTAGGTTGCCTGCATTCGAGTGTGTTCTTGGTCCCTGTATAAGGATGTCCGGCCTGTTTGGTAATCTCAGGCTATCCATTGCCGTTGCTATGATGGTGGTGAACCACGCCCTCCTCGGCCAGTATGGTGCTACTAGGATTATTATCCTGTGTGACTGACGGACCTTCCCTAGTACTTGTGCTATTAGTGGGAATAGTGGGAACACCTATGAGTAGCTGTGTGTCCATGGGAGTGATAGTGCATCTATTCCCTGGGATTGGGGTTCTTGGAACCTAAAGAAGAACCTGTCCAATTGTTTGTTCTTGTTGGTGGCCATGAGGTCCATGGCTACATTCCCCCATTTGTGTTGTATCATTCAAAATATTGTTGGGTGTAACTGCCACTCTCCCGGGTGTATCTGTTCCCTGCTGAGCCAATCCGCTTTCGTGTTTAGTTTGCCTGCCAGATGTATGTTTGTCAGGTGTTGTAGATGAGTTTGTGCCCATGTCATAATAGTATTCATTTCCCTGAGTAGCCTCCTGCTGTTGGTACCACCCCGCTTTGATAGGTATGCTACTGTGGCTCTATTGTCTGATCTTATCTGTACCTTCTTCCTCCGTATCTGTTCCTTGAATGAATGTAGTGCGTAGTGCACTGCTCTCATTTCCAATACATTGATTGGTAGCCTTCTTTCTATAGGGGACCAAGTGCCCTGTGCTGCACTGTGTCCCATTAACACTTCCCATCCCTGTAGGCTTGCATCTACGTCTATTGTGACCTCGTGTACTAGCTCCAGAGGTTTTTCTCTGTTCAGGTTCTCCATGCATATCCACCATAGTACTGATGTCCTTGTCTTGCTGTCCAGTGTTATTGTGTGATGCAAGTTTCCCTCTGATGATGAACTGTACTGCAATAGGAGAGTCTGTAGGGACTGTATATGCCATCTTGCCCATGGTATCAGGTCAATGCATGATAACATGCTCCCCAGGACTGTTGACACTAGGGCTATTGTTGGTGCTACAGATTCCAGTAGTTTGTGCATGTCTGTCATGAGATTCAGTATTCTGGTTTGTGTTGGCCATACGATTCCTTCTTTTATGTCTATGTCTGCTCCCAGATGTTCTATGCATTGTAATGGTGTTATTTTTTTTTATTTAGTTGTTTAACCAGGTATAGCACACTAAGCTGAAAGCTTTTTTACAGGAGTGACCTGGGAGCACAAGGAGGTTAAGTGACTTGCTCAGGGTCACACAGTATGCAAGTGGAAGCTGTGGGATTCAAACCCAGGTCTGGTCTACTGGGTGTCACCAAATTTGCAGCTCAGAGCCTTAGACCACTGCGCTATACTGTTAGAAGCTCTTCTTGTCATTTATCACCCATCCGTGTTCTTGTAGGTGTGTATTGTTTGGTTGGTGGCCCTTCTTGTCTCCTGTGGTGACCTGGCTCAAATTAAACAGTCATCCAGGTATGAAATAATATGGACTCCTTGCTCTCAGAGCTTTTCTGCAAGCACGATTGACACCATGATGAATTCTCTTGGTGCAGTTACTAGGCCAAGTGGTAGGGACCTGTACTGGAAGTGTTGTCCCAATATTTGAAACCGTAGATATTTTCTGTGAGCGGGTCTTGTGGGGATGTGTAGATAGGTGTCCTTGAGGTCTATGGATACTAGGTAATCACCGGGTCTTAATGCCCTTAGCGTGGAATGTATGGTCTCCATCTTGAATGTCTTGTGTGTGATATACTTGTTGACTACCTTGAGATCCAGTACTGGAGTGAGGTCTCCTGTCTTCTTTGGTACCAAAAAGAATATTGAGTAAATTCCCCTTCCGGTCTCTTCCTGCAGCACTGGTTGTATCGCTTTTGATGTTATCTGAGAGTCTAGTATGTCCTGTACCTGTTTTGTTGACCACTTCCGTGTTGCTATAGGGAAAATTATCCAGTGTTGTCTTTGAGGTAGTTCTTAGAATTCAATGGAGTATCCCTTCATGATGACCTCATTGAACCACTTGTCTGAGGTTGTGTTTGACTATATTCTGTTGAATAGCTGAAGTCTTCCCCCTAGGGGTATGTCCTGGGTATGCTGTAACAATAGTAGCTGGTGGAAGCTTTGTCTGGGGTAGTCAGTGAGTTGCTCTTCTAGCATTGCTGCTTCTATTGGTAGTGAATTTTCCCCTTGCGTGTCCTGCTCTGCTCCAGTATGAGGGGCCTCCCCTGCTTTGGTAGGTACTCTGTTCACCATACCCTCCATGGTAGGTGGTACATTTGCCCTGAAAGGACTGATTGTATTGTCTGTCTCCCCTGGGTCTTTGCCCGTAAGGTCTGGCCCTCTGTGATGGTAAGTAGCCAGAGTCCCAGTCAGTGTCTTGATCCTTCCCTGTCCCCGTCATCTGAGGAACTCTTGTAGTCTATTTCTGAATACTCTTTCTCCCTGGAAGGGGAGTTTGTGTAGCCATGCTTTGGATTCATTATCTGCATTCCACAGTTTCAGCCACAATGCCCTCCTGGCCCTGTTGGCAATTGTTGCTGACCTGGTGTTGATCTTCAAGGAGTCCACTGACATGTCTCCCATGTACTTAACTGCTTGCAAGGAGCATTGCAGCAGATCCACCTCATGAGAGTTTGGTGCTAGTTTCTTTTAAATTTCCTCTAGCCATTGGATCAGTGCTCTGGACGTGTAGGAGGCTATGGTAGAGGTTCTCACTGTCTGGCCCGAACGAAAACTCATATATCTTCTTTAGCAACTCCTCCATTCTTTTGTCCACAGGGTCCCATAGTACAGCTGTCCCTTCAGTGGAGAGTACTGTTCTCCTGTTCAATTCTGCTATCTTTGGGTCTATTTTGGGGGTGGATCACTATGCCTTTACCTTATCATCCTGTAATGGATACATTCTGTTGAGTGCTATTTTTTCTGAAAGTCTGGTAGGGTCGGGTGATGCCCATTCCTTTAGCATTATGTTGTTGAGGGCTGGGCATACTGGGAAGTAATTCTCTTGTTTGGGTGGCATCTGGATCATTGGATCCAGGTCGCTCTCTGGGGCTGGTTGAGATAACTTGAAACCCAGTGTGGTGCGTATCCACTTTATAAGGTCTGATATATTGTCTATGGGGAAGAGCTTTGAGGTTATGAAAGGAGTTTCCATCTTTGCAGGGGTGTCGTCGGGTATGAGGTATTGGTTGGGCTCATGTTCACTATCAATCAGTGTGCCTGTATCCTCCTCTTCCCCGATCTAGTTCCTCTCCCTAGGATTTCTCTGATTCATCAGGGTTAAGGTGTTGTGGTGTCTGGCTGTGGTGTGGTAACTGTGCCCTATCCTGCCTGGGTGCCTTCTGTGTGGGGGCTACACTGGTGGATGGTCTGGGATTATTCAGGGACGTCATGCATTCTAGCACCTTTAGCATAAAAGACTGCTGACTTTTCATCATTGCCACCATGGCTCTCTGAAGAGCCACTGCAGCTAGGTTGACCTGTCAATCCTACCTTAGAGCATTCTGTGTATCCATGCCTGAGTGGGGTTCTCCCCTTCACATGTCGGACAGCACAGTCCCTTCTGGTGGGGTAGCATGGGAGCCTTGCATGACATACATTCCTTGATTATAGACATCTGCAAGATAGATAATGTGTAATTTAGTTGTGTGCAGCAATTATTCTGAGCATATAAATAGATTACAGAGCCTTCTTATTATGCTATATTTGCCGCATGCCTTCAGTGGCATGTGTTAATAAGTGCCTCTCATTAGGTTGAACTGGAACATAATTGTATTCTGGAGCACTGTTTGTACTTTACTGTAACCTATGCCTTCATGTGCAGGCAGTGGTCCTGGTAGCCTGCTCTGAAATATGGGAAATTGCATCCCTCTGTAGTAGGCACGATAGCTTCAGTGAATTATCTGCCCTTAAAAGTAGTGTCCCCTTTAAGTGGTGAGCTACATGGGCTCCTATTGTGTAACCCCTTTAAATTTAATTCTCCCCCTATGATTGCATAGGAACCTGTTGTGCTGTGTACTGGGATGCCAGCCACAAAAATGGTGGATCGGCATGCTATGCGCATGAGTGAGTGTCACGCGTGCACAAATGCTCATTTTTCAGTGTCCTAAAATGGTGAGATGCTGCTTAGTGCATCTGCACAAATTATCTCAGGAAGAAGAAGAAGAAACTGCTGGCCATGTTTGGGAAGGAGGAGGGAAGGAGCGTAGCCATCTTAGGAACAACTTACGCGGATTACTGTAAGGGCATGAATTGCCTCCCCATGGCTGCCTAAGGCTTGGAAGGAGTTGCCAGTTTCCAGTAAGGCTCTCCAGAGCAGTGCTCTACATGTGTATGTTCACCCCCTGAAGAGGTGTAGAAACAGAGGCTTCCGTGTTGTTTTTGGGGCTGAGAGTGGCTTTCTTTTTGTCTTTGGGCAGCTGGTTACCTTCCGCTACATGAGGGAAGAGGATCGTAGCTGTGTTGGTGCCTAATTGGCTGTGTGTACACTCTGCTACATAAGGGGAGTGTACTACACATAGCCACACAGTAGAGAGGCCAAAATATTGCCATTTTGTCCTTGGGGGAGTCGCTACATAAGGGACTCCACCCATAGGACCCACTATGTTAGGCGCTGTGTGCTCTAATATTTCTACATTGTGTGCTCTGGGCTTTCCTGATAGAAACATGATGCAGTAGATGCAGTCTTACCTACATTGTTGTACTAGTTCAACATTGCTATGCTGATATCACTGTTTACATATCCTTTGCAATTATATATTTCAAATATAGCTTGCCAGTTCTGGTATACTACCTAAAACTTTACTGTCTGTGCCAAATAATTCTTCTGTTTGAAAAATATGAATTACCTTGATTTGTTTGTTGGTTGCCTGTACTGGAGCTTGGCGAGGGTGCTGCTAGCCTATTTGATGCACATAAAAAAATAAGGACACCCAGGAGGAATAAGGGGCTTGGTGGAAGACTGAAATCTGAAACTTAAGTCACATGTGCATCAAGCAGTCTATCAGGTGTACATAACCCTAAGGTAATGGATCTGGGAGTGCCATGGATATACAGACAAGACAATGCTTATCCATCTTTGTTGATAGTCTGAAGGTATTCGAATGCATGCATTGTTGACTGTCATAAGTGAATAGTTTGGCTGTTTGCACTCTCTGTTCCATGGGGAACTACCACCCTGTTGGGGTACCATGATGGCAAAGGAACCCTCCTGAGGTGGTTTTCACCCCCTAGAGGTACCACAGGAACACATTTCTTCAGACTAAAGGTACCTTATAAAGTAGCCCCCAAGGAAAGAGAGGCATGCAGCTGGAGGATATGGGGCAGATGATAGGGCAAAGGAATAGTGCTTCAATGTGACACTGAAGAGAGCTGACTTAAATAGGTTAGGCAGGGGGCGTGGCTGGCTGCTCCCACCCATTGAACTGCAGGCATGGGTTTTCAATTCAAAAGGCTTCTGCGTTAATTTAGTGAGAAGTTATTCTTGTACAACTTTTTTGCTAGTCTGAAAGTATTTAAATGCATGTATTGTTTACTGTCATAGGTGAACAGTTTGTCCATTCATACTCTCTGTTCAGAGGGGAACTACCACCCTCTTGGGGTACCAGGAAAGCAAATTAACTCTTTTTTGGAGGGTTCCACCCCTGGAGGTGCCACGGGAACAAATTCATTTAGGCTAATAGTATATTAGGAAGGAGCCCCAAAATGTACTGAGCAGCAAATAGTGACATAGCACTTATGTGAGGATGGAGTGACAGGGTAGCCCGACAAGAGAGCGGAGGATATGGAGGGGGTGAAATATGGCAGAGGAAAGAGGGTGAAGTGTAGGTGAGCAGATCTCACTTTGGGGCAGGAGCATTTGGGTTGTGATTACAGGTAAATCTCACCACTCACTAAAAGCAGCCATCCTCCAGTTATTCTACAACATGGAGTTTGTTAAATATAGTTGGGGGCCCCCCACAATCATGCAGGTTTCTGTTTCAGGTAGTTTGTGCCCATGTGGGCAGCATGCACAATTTGCAGCATTGTTGTTCTGTGGCATAGGTGTGCACGATATGTTTACCTCAATATCCTGTCGCCTGAGTGAATTGTTTTTGCTCTAATGTGGGTGACCCGAGTGACATCAATGAGATGACTACAAACAGACATGGATTAAATTGAGCAATGACTGACACATGTCAGAACTAATAGTAGAAGAGGCATGACTTCTATAAGGAAAGAGGGATCTGCAAACTGAGGTGGGCCATCTTTCAACCCCAGCTCACAAGGGAAATCTACCTATTGTTAAGACTGTCTAATTTTAATGACCTATGACATGGAGGAGAGGAATAAACCCTAATGAAGGGGAAATTACTGGGGATCCAAGGAGTTGGTCACCTTCCCTCCAGGCTTGGGATAAATTAGTGATAGTTAAGCTACTGCACTTTAGAGACTCAGTTCAGGGTAAGGCTTTTTTGAGGAAAGTCTCTTAACCTATCCCTCTAACAGAAAGCAGTGGGGGGCCATGAGCAAACTCTGCAGCCGAAGGGATGCCTTTGCACTGGCTCACTCCCACCCCAAGGCACAGGAGGAGAGGAGGAGAGCAGTGATTGCTGAAAGGCACTCACCCAGCTGCCATAACGAGGCATAAAGAAGAAGTTGAATGTTTGAGGGACAGGAAAGGAAGGATGTGGAGACCAGATGAACCATGGGTGGTTAAAGGGAGAATAGCTTTTGAAGATCCTGACGACTCAGTTTGCACAGCTATATATATAATGAAGTGAAGTTAAGGCTGAATGGTTGCTTTTGTTTGAATGCAGTAATAGTTGGAGGCTGTGGTGAGCTGGATGGTCATGAGCACATGGAAGAAACAAAACGTAGGTATAGCTGAACACTGATTGAGACATCAAATGACAATTATGGCAGAGAATGAGACTGAATGATACAAGCTTGGACTGAATGATGAATGCAGGCCAACCAGTTCCATAAGGGAAGTTAGTGCTGAAGCATTGTGAGTCAGGTAGGCTGAGGCATTAGACAAAACAAATTAAACTGCTAGGGAAGCACGAGTATATGGCAACTGAAACTAGGACACATGAGCTACTGAAGAACAAGAGACCACAAGGGTATGGCTTACTGGAAAGGAGCCAGGTACAAACAATTACGACTGCAACTGGAACTAGGAGATTGCTAAAGGTGTGGAAAAACAGCAAATGGGAGCCAAAATAACATGTCAAAGTAAAAAAAAACTAGAAAGTGCAGAAAGAATCAAAACAAAAGAAACACAAGGTATGGAAGAACAGGAGTGCAGCAGGGAGGCACAAACTGCAACCCGGGGTAGAAAACAAATATTGACCTAGAAAAATGTAGAGGCATAAACAAGCAGAAAGTTCACAGCACAAACCAAGTGAAAAGTCAGAATCACAAGGGAAAGTTGGAGAGAAACACCAGGAGAAGTGAAGGACAGAGCTTCCAGCTGAAGGAAAGAAACAGTGCCTCACTGTGAGACTGGAGAGAGCTGGCTTTAAGAGCTCATGAAGGGGGCATGGCAGGTTGCTCCCACATATTGAACTGCAGGCATAGCCTTTCAAACAAACTCTGGTCAGAGCCACTACTGCTGGTATTGTGACCTTATTAAAGTATAATGCATTCAGATGCCTGTGAGCTTAATGTACTCTGATACTCAAGCATGCCTTTGCATTTTTGAGGGTAGGGATTGGAACAGTAAACAGGAAAAGATATGTCTCTTCCCATAATGAGTTATGTTGCCATATCCATACAATAGACAGCTCCATGAGTTAAGAATGACTGCGGTAGAGCAGGGTACAGAGTGCTTTTACCTGGGTACACGGGTGGATTTAAATCCAGACTATTTTGCCTGTTATGCATCACTTTGAGAGGGATAGAAGATTTTTATTGTGCATGTACCCTGACTGGCATTGGCCTAGACACTTTACAATACATAGGGTGAGTTAGGCAGTGTGTCATAGGAAGAGAGGAAACTGGCAGAAAGGTTGTAAAAAGACTAAAACTGCACAAGTGCTCTGCTCCTTTGGTGTTACTTGGTTATGCGTAGCTCTAGCTATGCAGCTGTAAAAATAGGTTATAACTAAGCAACATTGCTACACCTAGGAATACACATGTAACCCCTCCCTTCCTGCCCCATCTAGGTGCATACTTAACAATCTTGCAGATGGTCTGGCCAGGATAAAATAAGTCATTCCCAAAGTGCTAACATATGAGACACTTCCATTTACTGTACATGGGTAAATAGAAGGTCCCTACGTAATCCTGTCTTCATGCTGCCACATTACCTCCTGCATTCAGCAATTGACTCACCCTCACAAACCCATCAACTAGATTGGGACCACCATTTTCTCTCTTGGAGATCCCACAATGCCCCAGGAGCCACAGATGCTGGATTTCTCCCCCCTGAAATACAAACTCATGATAAATTAATTAGACTGCAAAATGAAGGGGAGATGAGAAAATTTCATTTCACTAAAACTCCCTCTCTAAAATCAAATGAAGACCAAACCACTGCTTTCTTCCCAAATAACTTTATTTTAACTTGCATGGCAAATGATTCTAGCTATAAAGGAGTCACCATTCCTTTTAATCAAATACCAAATCAGCTCCATTGGGTTATAACTTTTTTACATGCTATGGCTAGACCTCTCAAACAGCAGAATCGCAGTATCAGCAGTCACCGTAAGGAGTCTTTTGTTTCTTCCCTTTCTGTCTCAGGTGTTTTACTGAACCTTGAAACCCAGATTCCTGCAATTTCTTGGCATATCAAGATCTGGTAAGCTGAGCCTCCTTTTTAGTGCTGCAGTGGGTGAGCCTGCAGCACTATAATGATCACTGAAAAGGGGGACAGTTCTTTCATCCACACAACATGTTGGATTGCATCACAGTGGCCTCTTCCACCATGAAACAGTCTGCCCATGTTCTGCAGCACTATAACAATCACTGAGAAAGGGAACATTTCTTCTGTCCTCACAATATGTTGGATTACATCACAGTCACCTCTTCCACCATGAAACAGTCTGCCCATGTTGTATCTACCCTCTGGAGCACTGCACTATTTTCTGCAATCATCCCCAGCTCTACCCTGCTCCTCCTCACCCCACCCCTGCTCCACCCAGCTTCTTCCTTCCCCCACTCCTTCCCACCCCTGCTCCGCCCAGCTTCTCCATTCTCTGCTACTAATGCCCTTCCCTCATTTCTCTCTTAGGCTGACTGCACATCAGGGGGATGTCTGCATTTTAAACTTCTAAAGTTTGTAGTGGGGCAACATTATTTATCCTTATCCTGATATCCTTATGTTAGCCTTATTCTTTTGATACCTCTGGGTGTACATCTGGTGGAAAGTTATTGGTGAAAGATTGGACTAAATTATGTTACGAGCTGTCTTGTTGTAATTTCTAACATTTGATCCACAGCCTCTTGGTTACTTCATAGACCTGTGGTGCTTGGGAAATGGGAGCGGGATGAGGGTGTGCAGATGCTACAGAGAGACCTGATGCAAGGGGGATTGTCAAGTGCCTGTTGAAAGACATCACCTTCTTGAACGGCATCCCACAACAGCTAGAGAGGAGTGCCGTTTTAGGCCCTGAACCCGAGCCGCATTCCCCACCCCTGTCTCTAACACCAACAACTGTTTTCTGTTGCTGAGGAGCCATGGAAGAGAACTTTAATTAGAGAGTTGGGAGCAAAGATGGAGTCCTGGGAGGGATCGCCAGTTTGTTTCATTCAGCCAGCAGCAACCTCAACAGTGCGACAGGATAAACTTTGTGTCAGGTGTTGGGAGATGGGATAAACTGTTTAGGTAGTGCTGGGGTACTTTGAGTCAAGTATTGGCATTACATCGGGGCTTGCCTGGCCATGGCCCCTGGTAGCTCTGAAATGCAACCCTGTCCCTCTGTCCTGATTCCGAATCACCTCATAGCCGGACAAGCAATGGCTGAGATGGAGGTGAGAGTGAAGTGCCCAGACAGGAGCTGCTTGACCTCCTTTTCCATGAACTCTGAGCAGTTGGTAGGGGAATTGATAGAGGACATACTCCAAGAGCTGCAGTAGGCCAAACCCAGAGTGCCCTGTAGCACCCTGACTGTCCAGTACCTGGGCCTGACAAGAGGGAAGCTCCCAGTTCAGGCAATGGCTGACAAGCCCTCTGTTTGGGAGCTCAGCGACTGCTGCTGACAGTGGGATGGCATGACAATCCAGTAAGCAGTTTTGTTCTGCACCCCAGCAGCATTCTAGCTGTCCCGCTGGTACCAACTGACCCCGCCAGGAGAGGAGGAGTTCCAGGTGTATGCCCCAGTGCTAGGGGGTGGCAGCCGGTATGTAGTGCTGTGGTTGAGAGGCTCTCACCAGGTGGGGGAGGTGAAGGGCTGGCTGCTGGAGTGGTGGGAACTCCCTGCTCAGTACACCGATTAGTACATGCTGCAGAGTGGTGGGGTAGCATTGCCTGAGGACTGGACCCTCACAGAGTGCAAGGTGCAAATTGAGAGTCAGCTCTGGCTGGAGCCTGCTCACCAGGAAGGGCTCATCCCGATCCAGATGTCCAAAGACTGGCTGCTGGACACGGTGAAGATTCAGGTCCACCCAAAGAACATGGTGCAGACAGTGAAATGGCAGCTGTTGGAGGTGCTAATCTGGCAGCCCTGGCTGAAGTGCTACTGTGATGAGGAGGAGGATGACAGCTGGGAGATCCTGAACTGCTGATTCCTGGAGAATTGTATGGGTCAAATCTGCTTAGCATATATGAAAGGCAGTTGGGCTTCATGTCTTGGTCATTTGATCCCTTGTCTTGGGAGCATACTCTCGGGGAGAGTGGAGTAAAACTAATTAGTCCCTTCTTCACAGGAAGACTCATAACTCTACAAAGCGGTGTGTTTTTTTTTCAGTTTCCTGGGCGCAGCACTGAGGCAGTCTAAATTTGGGCCATAGGCTGATGTGCAATTACTGTTTGCAAATGAAACATATTTATACCACATAGTTTTATCTGCAGAAGAAACCATTTTTTTGTTTTTGTTCATTCAACTTATTTTCAACTGCGACAGCAGTCATTGCCAACCAGCGGGAGCCAAGATGAGCAAGGAATTATCATATCACAAGACATAGAATGTAAGAACCTTATAAAAGATGAGAGTACTGCAATCAACATTCTACAGCAAGGAATACAGAAAGCATGGCATTGCACTGTAACCGTTAAAATGTAAAAAGGGGCAAGCAGTATCGTGTGGCAGTATGTGTCTTTTGGGGCTATGGGTCAAGAATATACAAAGTGGTGATTTCTTTTTTCAGTTTCCTGGGCGCAGTACTGAGGTTGAATATATTTGGGTTATGGGTTGATGTGCAATTAACTTTTGCATATAAAACATACAGTATTTATAGTACATATTTTCAGTTCCAACAGCAGTCACTAACAGCCAGTGGTAGCTGAGATGAGCACAGAAATATCATACCAGAAGACATATAATGCATTCATTCCCCAAAGCTAATCAGCCATCAGAGTATGTCTGATTAGCTTTGGGGAATGAATGAATTCTGTTTTCTGATATGCTATTTCCTTGCTCATCTTGGCTCCAGCTGGTTGTCACTGACTGCTGTCGGAAATGAGAATATGTCGAACTAAAAATAAAATGAGTTGTTATGCAAGTAAAACTATGTAGTATAAATATGTTTCATTTGCAGAAGGTAATTGCACATTAGCCTATGACCCAAATGCTGCAACCAGGAAACTGGAAAAGAAATCATCACTTTGTACAGACTTGACCCACGGCCCCAAAGACACATGATGTAGTTTGACCCTTTGTAAATTTTAACTGTTACATTGCAATAGAAACATAGAAACATAGACTTTGACGGCAGATAAAGACCGCTTGGCCCATCTAGTCTGCCCATTTCCCTACCTACAGGATAGGCCCTAGATCCTAGTTAACCAACAGCTTATTTCTTCCTACCCCCACAAGAATTGCCTTATGTCTGTCCCATGCATTCTTGAATTCTCCCAAGTTTTAGACCCCTCAACCTCCTCAGGAAGGCTGTTCCATGCATCCACTACCCTCTCTGTGAAATAATACTTCCTCACATTGCCCCTGAACTGCCCTCCCTCTATCTTTAAATTGTGTCCCCTTGTTCTTGCAAGTCTCTTTTTCTGAAAGATGCTACCCTCTTGGACTTTGTTGATTCCACTGAGGTACTTAAAAGTTTCTATCATGTCCCCCCTCTCCCTTCTTTCCTCAAGGGTATACATATTAAGCTCCCTTAGTCTCTCCTCATACGGCTTCTCCTGCAGACCCTGCACCATTTTAGTTGCCCTCCTCTGGACTACCTCTATCCTGTCTATGTCCTTGGGGTCTCCAGAACTGGACACAGTACTCCAGATGGGGTCTCACCAACTGTCTGTACAGAGGGATAACAACTTCTTGTTTTCTGCTGCTGATGCCTCTCCCTATACATCCCAGTATACCCCCAGCCCTTCCTACTGCCCTCTCACATTGCTTGCTAACCTTAAGGTCATCTGATATGATTACCCCCAGGTCCCTTTCCTTTTTGTTGTTGTTACTACCTCCCACCCATTGTGGTATTCTTCCTGGGTTCTTGTTTCCAGGTGCATTACGCACTTCTTTGCATTGAATCCTAGCTGCCATACTTGACCATTCCTCCAACCTTGCCAAGTCCCTTTTCATCCTTTCCACGCTTCCTTGTGTATCAACCCTGTTGCAGATCTTTGTGTCATCTGCAAAAGGCATACTTTTCCTTCCAGTCCTCTGCAATGTCACTGATGAAGACATTAAAAGGACTGGACCCAATACTGAACCCTGCGGTACCCACTAGTAACCTCTCTTTCTTCAGAGTGGACTCCATTTACAATTACCTTCTGTGTCCTGTTGTGCAGCCAATGTTTACCCAGGCTGCCACCCTGGGACCCTCCCAGGTTAGTTAATTTGACCTATTAATCTTTTGTGTGGGACTGTGTCAAATGCCTTGCAAAGTCTAGGTAGGCCATGTCGCAGCCCTCCCTGGTCTACTACTTTGGTCACCCAGTCAAAGAAATCAATTAGATCTGCCTGACATCACCTTCCCACTGTGAACCCATGCTGCCTTGGGTCCTGTGCTCCACTGGCCTCTAGGTACTCAACTATTCTTTCCTTCAGAAGTGACTCCATCACTTTCCCTACCACAGAGGTCAGACTGACAGGTCTGTAGTTTCCTGCCTCTGTCTTGGTCCCATTTTTGTGAAGGGGAATCACATCCGCCTTCCTCCAGTCCTCGGGTACCACACCATCCTCCCATGATTTATTAAAAAGAGTAGCCAGTGGTTTCACTAGTTCCTCCCTTAATTCTTTTAGAATTCTGGGGTGAATTCCATCAGGACCCATTGCTTTGTCCACCTTCAGTTTTAGGAGTTCTTGCAGAACCCTGTCTTTTGTGAAAGCACTGGGATCGACCCCTCTATCAAGGAGTGCTTCTGTTAATTGGATTAGGCACTTCCCTCCTCTTTTGTGAATACTGAGCAGAAATATTCATTCAGTATCCTCTTTTTCACTGTCACCTCTACCCACCCACCGTTCATTCTATTCAGCCTCACTATCCCTCCTTTGTCATTCTCGACTGCTGATGTACCTATAAAAGGTTTTATCCCCTTCTTAACTGAGTTGGCTATCTTTTCTCAGTTTGGGCCTTTGCTATTCTGACTTCCTCCTGCTTCTTTCTGCCTTAACTGGTACAGCTCTCTGTCCTGCTCCTTCTGTGTTTCCTTATATTTCCGGAATGCTATCTTTTTCTTCCTGACTTTCACAGCCACCTCTTTTAGGAACCATAGTGGCTTTTTCCTTTGTTTTGATTTGTTTATTTGCTTCACACAGAGACTTGTTGCCTCTGTGATGGCAGTTTTGATGATTCCCCATTGTTGCTCCACACCTCCTTCTAGCCTGTTTGCTAGTGCTTTTCTGAGGCACTCTCCCATCTTGCCAAAGTCAGCTCTCCTAAAGTCCAGTACCCTCACTTTGTGTGGCTTGACTCTTGTAGCTGAGTTTAACGTGAACCACACTGTTTGATGGTCACTTGTCCCCAGATGGCAACCACTTCTAGATCTGAGATCCTTTCACTGTCCCCATTTGAGAGTATGAGGTCTAAGATTGCTCCCTCATGAGTGGGTTCTGAAACTAGCTGTCTAGTGCCTGCCACCTGTAGGGCATCAAGAATGGCACTGCTCTTGGATGTGGCTGCAGCAAATGTGCTCCAGTTAACATCTGGCATATTCAGGTCTCCCATCAATAGTATCTCCCCTTTCTCTGCCATTCTAAGAATGTCTTCCATCATATCCTTGTCCATTTCCTCCCTGACATTGGGGTCTGTACACAACCCTGTGCAGATTGTGGTGCCCTTTCCAGTCTCCAAGGTGACCACAGTGCCTCCTCTCCTCCCTGTTTACTCTTTTGTTCAGTTGCTTTTATCCCTTCCTTTACATAGAAGCTACTCCTCCCCTCTTCTCCCGCCTGTCTCTCCTGTAGGTTATATACCCTGGGTATGTTAACATCCCAGTCATGGTTCTCTGTGTACCATGTTTCTGTGACTGCTACGATGTCTAGGCATCCCTCTTCCATCAAGGCCACCAGCTCAGGGAGCTTGTTGCCCAGACTATGGGCATTGGTACTCATTACCCTCCATTTTCTGATGGCCTTACTCCCTTTTGCCACATCTCTGTCCTTCTTGCCTTTGTCACTTTCTCCATTTACCCTTGCCCTTCTCCCTATCGACACCTCTATGTTGGTGTTTGCCACACTTGCTACCATGATTATTTGGGGGGGGCTAGGATTTCCCTGTCCTTTCCAGTGCCTCCCCTCAGCTAGTTTAAAAGCTTGCCAATGAAGCATTTAGACCTATCACCTAGGATCCTGGTTCCCCTCCCGGACAGACGCAGCCCATCATGCCAGTATAGGCTTGCATCACTCCAGGTGGACCCCCAGTCCCCAATGAAGCCAAATCCCTGAGCTCCACACCAGTTTTTCAACCACTGATTGAATCCCATGGCGCAGAACACCCTAGCCTCTCCTATGCCATAGATGGTCAGCACCTCCGAGAAAGGAACATTACTATGGCATTTGCTGATACTATGGCATTCTGCAAAATCAGATCTGTAAATGTTTAAGTCAGTAATGCAATGCTTTATGTATTTCTTGCTGCAGGAGGTTGGCCAACCTCTGCTAAACAATCTTGGTAACTACCACTACTTTTATCTAGAAGACTGGTGATTGCTCTATTAATTAATCTTCAGACTGTGTAGTCTCTCTTGGAGATCCCGCAATGCCCCAGGAGCCACAGATGCTGGATTTCTCCCCCCTGGAATACAAACTCATGATAAATTAATTAGACTGCAAAATGAAGGGGAGATGAGAAAATGTCATGTCACTAAAACTCCCGCTCCAAAATCAAATGAAGGCCAAACCACTGCTTTCTCCCCAAATAACTTTATTTTAACTTGCATGGCAAATGATTCTAGCTATACAGGAGTCACCAGTCCTTTTAATCAAATACCAAATCAGCGCCATCAGGATATGTAAATAGAAAGCCATTTTAAGTAAAAGTTCCTTTGAAAAAGCAAGTCTACTTACAAATGGTACTGTACATCCATTTTTAAATGTTGAGTGTTAAAGAAATGAAATGCTTTTTGTATTGGCCCCATTCCAGTTTTTATTTGCTGATACTATGGCATTCTGCAAAATCAGATCTGTAAATGTTTAAGTCAGTAAAAACTTTCCACAGTATAGCTCAACTGTGCTATCCTGTGTATGAAAGTTGTAAAAAGTGAAAATCTTAAAAAAAGAAAACAAAAATTATACCCTAAAGAAGTCCCCTGGTGTTGTTACCCTGCAGCTCCTATGCCACCAGTAGCTTACATCTGTACCTCAAAAGCTGCTCTGCTGTCTCTCAGTGTTTTCACTCAGTTCTCTTCTTCCCACCCCTCCCCATTTTCTCCAGAACATTTGAAATCTCTTGTTTAATTCTGTTATTTGCATTGTACAGATACAGAAATTTTCTATCTTCACCTGCTTGATGATCCTGATGCCTGTAGTATGATTTATGATTGTGTATCTCTCTTTAGGAATGAGAGTAAGAGTAAAGGGAGACTGAGGGGTGGATCACATTTCTGTGACAATCTGTGTTGCTAATTTTGTGAAATGAAAAGCAGGAACAATACTGTGGGTAACTCACCCATACACCAGTAGTGTTCTCAATATCTTCAACTCAAATTGTAGAAATAAAAGGAGAAATGTAAACTTGATACTCTGTCCCAACCTAACACAAGTCACTCCTGCCCCACCCAAAAAAAAAAATTGGACTTTGGTGTATGATACATATAAATCAGTTACTTAAATACATACAGTGTAAATATAAAATACAGAGGTATACAGTACATGATTGATTGCTTCTCTTTCTGCTCCAGACAGGCCCCCCCCGACCGAATGACTACGCTACCTTACAATTTGCCTAGTAATTTACGACTTGCACTGTAAATGAAAAAAAGTTTTCCTTACAGTTTGCCATTCCCCTCTATTTATGTGTGTTTTATATGTGAGGGGATAAAAGGAGACTGAGGGAAAGATCATGTTACTGTGCCCCCCCTTAGATAAAAAAAACCATGGAGTTTAGGATTTGGGGCAGGTAGACATGTAAAGCAGCTATCTGAACACATGCAGTGCAAACATAAAACAAGGAGGTATACAGTACATGGTTGATTGGTCCACTCTCTGCTCCAGACTGACACCTATGGCACCTATGGCTGTCTTGTGAGCTGGCTAGTAATTTGCACCTTGCTTTTTCAATAAAAATGTTTTCTTTCAATGTGCTGTTTCCCTTTATTGCTTTTTGTTGAGGATTGGAGGGGAACAGAGGGAGATAAAGGGGCAGATCATATTTCTATGCAAGTGTTTGGTGGTCATGTTGTGAAATCAAAAGCCAGAGCAGGACCATCTGTGTGTCAGACACACTGCTTTATTGTTCACACAGTTTCTCGAGTCGAATCACATAAGCAAAAAGATATACATAAATGTGATACCCCCCAATAAAAAATGGGACTTAGACTTGTGGGCATGATAACATCATACTAACATACTAAGGAAAGTACAAGAGAGAGAAAGCCGAAGCCCTTGATGCTCCTATTCTAATCCAATATATAGTAAGAAAGATCATACCCATTACTAATGAGGTTATCTAATCTATTTTTAAAAATACTTTTAGTTTCACTAATGACAACTTCAAGCGGAAGTCTATTCCATGGACCAACAACTCTAATGGTGAAAAAGTATTTACGACTTGTTTTCACAAAGGGTTTTCTGACTAATTGTAAAGGATGTCCCCTGATGTTATGATAACAGCTTTTAAATTCTAGACTGAGTTCACACAAAAGATATGGATCTTGAGTGATGTCGTATAATAACATTAGATCACCACAAAGCCGACGTGTGGATAGAGGCATAAGTCTTAGAATATTCAACCTACCCTCATAAGAGACATCATATAGCCCTGAAATCTTTTTAGTAAATTTCCTCTGTACAGATTCCTTTAAAAGGCCTTCAGATTTTTTATATGGACACCATAGCTGGGAGGCATATTCCAAATGCGGTCTAACATATGCACGATATAATGGTAATAGCACATCGTTCTTTCTTGATTTAATATTGTGTAAGATAGACCACATAACTTTGTTAGATTTGTTAATAATGTTATGAACATGTTTATTGTAGGAAAAGTTATCTGAAATAGTTATACCTAGATCTCTTTCATCTGAAGTTGTTTCAAGTAATGTACCATTCAAATAATAAGGGGTTTGTAAATTGCTGGTACCTAAATACATTACCTTGCATTTAGAGATATTCAAATACATACTCCAGGTTTTAACCCATGTAGAAATGTGATCAAAATCTCTTTGTATAATGTCAGTTTGGTAATCAGAAGTGCAGGGGCCAGCTAGCTAAAAATGTAGTGTAAATGTTAAATATGGATGGATACAGTAGGCTGCAGATCAAGTAGGATCTGGAATTTATACCATAGGTAGGGTAATGTGCAGACATAGGAGGGACAGGCGGTCTTTATCTGCCATCAAACCATTTTCAAACTGGCTAGTAATTTGTGACTTGCACTGTAACTAAAAATAAAAATAAATGCATTTTTTATTTCAATTTACTGTTTCTCTTCATTTATTTTTGACTGTGGTAGATGGGAGGGCAGATCATATTTCTGTATTGCACAGTTCCTAAAATCAGAAGTCCGGAGCAATACGTCAGTAACTGAGGCATGCTGCAGTAGTGCTCTCAATCACAGTTGTTTATTCTTTATGTTATTTTGTTCATCTATTGTCTAAACTCCAATCACATAAATAAAAAGAGAAACATCAACTTGATACTCATCTGGAGCCCTACTGCAAGTCATTCCTCTCCCCAGTTGAAAAAACCCATGGGCTTAGGCTTTGGGGCATGATAACATGTAATGCAGCTAACTAAATGTGCAGTGAAAGTATGAAATATGGAAGTACAGAGTACATGGCTGATCCTCTCTCTGCTCCTGACTGTCACAGACAGGACCGTCTGACTCAGTGACTGCAGATGGAATTTCCAACCTAGCCAAACTGATGCCATAAAAGCAAAAGTGTCTGCTGCTTGTATAATGGCTGATAACTTGCACCTTGTACTATAAAAAAATAAATAATATACACCTATTTTTTTAAATTATATTGTCCCTCCATTTGTTTTTGGTTGTTCCATGTGTGAGGGGGTGCATGGAAACTGAGGGGCAGATCATCATCCTGTAGCAATATCTGTTGCTCCTTTTGTGAGGTCAAAAGCCAGAGGTAACTAAAGATAGATGAAAATCTGTCTACTCCCCATAAAAGATCAGTAGCAGTGCCATTCCTGTGGTGCCGTGTTCTTCAGTGCAATGAATGAAACAGAATATATTTTATTTTTATAATCAAGATCAATCATAACATACTTCCTCTGTTATAATGACAAACAGGATATTCTGATTCAGGTCTGGCATCTAAGGAAGTCTTCCTGATCATAAAGTGTAGCTTTTTTCATTATCCCTTCTCTATGCAAACAAATCACATAGCATACATTCCCCAAATTAAAGCGTTACTTTTCAGGGACTCCAGTTTCACGTCCCACACCCAGGCTAAATTTTGAGTCTCTTTCCTGAGGGGTAAAAATATTACCTTCCCAATGAACTGGCCAAACCTGCTCTTCAAGATAGAGTGATGTTGATACCTAACAGCAGAAAGGAATGGCAGCTATCTATCATAGCTGCGGAATCGGTGTGCCACATGTGGACCACACCACAGCAGACTACTTTCTTTAGAAGTTCATCTTCTTCCTACACATACCTAAAAGATCAATTGGCCACTCCTGACAGCATCAACAGCATCAACAGCATCACTGGGACATCCTCCTGACTCTATTTCTCGGTGGTCAATGTTGCTTTCCTTAGGTTTGTTGGCATGTCCCCTCATTATCCTAGCCCCCCCCTTACCATGGGTAACTTTGCAATCCTTCCCAGGCATCAGTGGCTGAGTCAGCATTGTAATACTTTTATCTGACCCTGTAGATGTCCACTGTTTGGTTTGGGGCCTCTTGTTATATTAAGTTAAACAGTTGAAGATGGAAGGTTTGATACCTTTTATTGGACCAACAAGTGTCTTGTACAAAGATGGAATTATACACAAGTTTTGGAGCAACACAGGTCCCTTCTTCAGGTGAATAGCAAAACTGAGCAGCATAAGCAGTATTTATATCCCCTGTGGAGCAATTAAAAATCAGGATGAGAAGTAGGAAGGTGATGAAGGGAACTAGAGATGAAAGTCTAAGATGCAAAATAAAAACATGAGAAGAAATGGGGAGGGGGACTAAGTAGGAATAGATCAGTATGAGATGAAAGGAAGCTAAAGGGAAGACAAAAGCACGCAGATAGGATCTGAGATGAAAGACTGGCTGTAAGGGTTGAACAGACAGAAGATGCCTAAGAGATGCAAGGATATCAAGAAATTAGGAGAAACAAATGAACAAAGGCCTAGATAAACAGAGTGTGAGGTAGTACAAACATAGGTATGAGAACAAGAGGTAGTGGGTAGGACTGAGCTAAAGAGTTAGTAGGAGAAGCAGGGAGAATGTGAGGTACAGGTAAAAAGCAGATCTAGTAGGACTCAGAGAATAATAATAAAATAATAAGCGAAATACAGAACCAAAGTGTGATAATTAATGACATAATTTAGTACACAATAAAACAGAATTACAGTTTACCATAGTGTGTCATGAAACCGATGTCCCAATTCAGTCCAGAAATATTAGATTTAAATTGTTTAATACATTTCAATTCCCATGTCCATCTGTCCTGTGTGTTTCTGAAGTTGTCTCTTAGTATCAAGATAGATAAATCCAAAAGAGTGGGATTTGTTTGTGAAAAATGGTTTCCTACTGGAGTGCTGATAATCTGGTTTACTATTGTGTGACAGTGGTGATTCATCCAGGTTTTCAGTGGTTGGCTAGTTTCCACAATATAGCAACTATTTGTGCACTTCTTACATTGAATTAAGTAAACTACATTGCTGGATTGACATGTGTAGGATCCATTAATTTGTATTATGTTGTTCTGGCTTGTCTTAATTGTGGCCTATGTGCATATGTGGGTGCAGGTCTTACATCTTGTCATGTTGCATGGTATTTTCCCTCTTGCTTTCTGGTTATTTTGATCTGCTGGGAGTTTGTTATGAATTATTATGTTTGAAAGGCTGGGGGGCTGCTTATAGGCAATGATAAGTGGTTCAGAGAAGATGTCTTTCAGTGTTTCATCTTCTGTCAGCATGGGTTGTAGCTCTTTGACAGTTGTCTGAAGGGGTTTTAGCATGGGGCTGTAAGTGACCACTAGGGGTGTGTGGTCAGTTTGATGTCTTTGCCTGTATTCCAGCAGATTGTCTCGTGGTATTTGTATGGACTGTTCAAATTCTCTGTCAATTTGTCTTGTAGAGTGGCCTTGCTGAATTAGGGAATTCTGAAGTGTGGAGAGCTGCCTGTCTCATTTTCTTGAATTAAAGCAGATTCGATGGTATTGAATTGCCTGACTGTAGATTACAGGTTTTTTGTATGATTTGGGTGGAAGCTGGAATTATGCAGGTAGCAGTGTCTGTCAGTGGATTTTCTGTAAAAAGCAGTTTGTATATGTTCATTTTTAATGATATTGACTGTTGGTGTCAAGAAAATATGTGCTGGTGGTGGAGTATTCAATAGTGAGATTTAAGGAATGATGAAAGTTGTTAAAATCATGATGGGATTTTTTGAGAGACATTTGACCTTCTGTCCAAATCAGGAATATGTCATCAATAAATTGGAGGTAGACAAGTGGATTATAAGGGTGGTGCTTAAAAAAAAATCCTCCTCTAAGCTGGCCATGAAAAGATTGGCATATTGTGTTGCCATTTTAGTGCCCATGGCTGTCCCATGATCTGTAAAAAGTGCTTGCTGTTAAAGGTGAAGTTGTGTATCAAAATTAATTTTATTAGGGTGCTGATGGTGGTTTCTGGAATGTCTTCTGTGGATATTTTCCTTTAAAAATTTCTGACGTGCTGTTATGCTATCTTCATGTGGGATGTTGGTGTACAGGGCAGTGCAATCCACTGTGGCTAGGTTAGTGTTCTGTGGCAGTTGTCCAGTTTGTTTCATTTTCCTGAGGAAATCTGTGGTGTCCTGAATAAAACTGCTATTAGCTCTTACCAGTGGTTTTAACTCATTGAGTCCTAGAGGCCATTTTGGGTCAGGTTCTGTAATGGAAGTTCCGAGACCATATGGTGTCTACTAGACCCAATGAGTTAAAATGGATTCTATGAGTCCTGAAATGTTTTCAATGAGTGTGCCAATGCCAGAGATGATGGGTCATCCTGGATTCCCTGGTTTGTGTATCTTGGGTAGCATATAGACTATCCCTGGAGTAGGTGTGTTTGGAATTAATATTTTTAACTGTTCTTGGATGTTGTTAGGTAGAGACATAGTTATTTAAGTTCTTCTGTATATTGTGTTTTTTTTATTATTTATTTTTTATTTTAGTCTTTGGTAACTGGGTAAGGCTCACTAGGCACAAGTGCCTGTTTTTAGGGGTGATCTGAGAGTACTGGGCAGTTAAGTGACTTGCTCAGAGTCACACAGTATGCAAGTGGAGATTGTGAGAATCAAACTCAGATCTGCTCTGCTGGATGCATCAAGCTCATTCTCACCTCATTCCTCTAACCTCTAGGTTATACTGCCAGCTCAGTATAGTAGGGTCTATGGTGAGTTTTCTTTAGTAAGCTGTATCTGACAGCGGTCTGTGTGCCTCTTTAATGTAATCCTCTGTGTTCGTTACAACCACAGCTCCACCCTTGTCAACTTGTTTTATTACAATGTCATGGTTGTTATTCAGAGTTTGTGTTGCCCTCTTTTCTAGTGGTGTAACATTGTACAAGAGTTTCTGCTGTTTGTTAAGGATTTGGGAGTTTTTTCTTCCACAGAAGCAGTTGATGTAGGCATGCAACTTGGGGTTGAGTCCACTCTGAGGGGTTCAGTCTGTTGTTTTCCTTGTGCTTTCATAATGTGTCATTTGAGTGTCATTTTTATCAAACAAATATTCTTTTAGACGAAGCTGTCTAAAAAAATTCTTCATTTTCCACACAGAATCTAATGTTATCAAATTCCTGTGTAGGGCAGAAACTTAAGCCCTTGGATAGTACAGATGTGTCAGCCTGTGTAAGTTCTTTATTAGATAGGTTGATCACTGGTAGTTGTTGCAGTACATTATCCTGTTCCACAATGTTAGTGCTGTGGTTTACTTCCCCTGGATGAGTCAAGATGTTGGTCTAGCCACTGTCTTGTAGTTCTCTTGAGTTTCCTCCTCTTCTGTGATAGGGCTGCCTGGAGAACTTTTTGATAATGTGTTTGGAGATCACAGCTAAATCCTGGTGATACGTTGTTGTTTCCTTGAAGGGTGTGTGAAAGTTCAGAAAATCTATTTTTAAGGTGAGATTTTCTAGTGTATATCTGATGAATAAGGTGATTCCTGAGTTTCTCAGATGTCCTGCGACAAAGTTGTTCTGCATATCTTGAATTGTATGTAGTTTGCAGTGGGCTGTAGATCTGAAGTCCTTTGGTTATAATGTTCAGTTTTTTGCATGCAGTTAGGAAGTAGATGTCACTGTCAAATTTAGCTTCCTTTTAGTTCATGTTACAGAGTTGCCATTTCAGATGGTGAGTTGTGGTATCTTCCATTGTTTTGTAAAAAGAGATTCCAGCTGTATTGGTCCTTGCAAAACAGGAGAAGATGTAAGGTTTGATACCTTTTATTGGACCAAGTGTCTTGTACAAAGATGGAATTATACACAAGCTTTCGGGGCCACACAGGTCCCTTCCTTAGGTGAATAGCAAAACTGAGCAACATAAGCGGTATTTATATCCACTGTGGAGCAATTAAAAATCAGGAAGTGAAGTAGGAAGGTGACAAAGGGGACTAGAGATGAAAGTGTAAGTTAAACAGTTAAAAACATACATGCCTGCCTGATGCATTGTTAAAGGCTCTTTTGATCTAAAATGCGTCAGGCAGGCTTGTCTGTATTTATCTGCGATAATATGTTTATTTAGAAATTGCCTGGTGTCCTTCTAGTCAGGAGGTGGTGAGTGCTATGTTGGATCCATGTTTGAGAACTGTTGCTGAAGTCAGTCAGCATGATGAAAAAGTAGACAAGGGGTGCTAACCAATCCCTAAATCCAGTTTCTCTCCCTGCTGGGCATGTATTGACGTAGGCTATTACCCCCAAGAAAAACTTCCTTTATAACAGGCACAACTGGGATAAACCTTCCTTTATATCAGCTGACACTGTGTTTGGTTAGTAGTTTAGCACTATGGTTTAGGGTACAAAGCTGCAACCCTAGAACCTTTGAATCTCGCAGCCCACACTTGCATAATCTATGATCCTGAGCAAGTCACTGTACTATGGGAGTCTTCAGTAGGTGCCAGTACTCTGCTGTCATTTTTATTTTATTTTTAATTAATTCATTCATGTATTTATGTATTTGGTAACTGGGTGAGTAAACTGATCCAAAGGACTGTTTTCAGTCACGACCCAGGCTACACCTATGCCAGGAAAACAAAAGCCAGTGCAGAAAAGTGATACAAGCAGTGTAGGTACAAACAAGCAGCAGAATAACATACAAACATTCTGTACAGCAAGTTCAATTCTGCAAATAATATGTACAAGATAGATCATGGTACATGGGTTACAAAAAGTATATATACAAGGATATAACAAGTACAGAGACAGATACAGCAAAACAGTAAAGCCAGTACATAGAAGCCTAAAACAGTGATACAGTCGAAGGTGCACAGTGTAAGCAGACCAGCGGTAGGGGAAAAAGAAAACTAGTGCAGGGAGGGGTTCTGCTAGCAGTAGGAACAACACAATGAGGCTCACTGACCAAGACTTGAGTGCCAAAAAGTAAAGAGTGGTGGCTGAAACACAAGCAAAACAGAGTCCAGCAAGTACTATCATTTCTGAATATGGCTCTACTACCTAGTTGCAGTCCCTCTTTCATGTACAAAAGCAGTGGTAACATACTTTTTAGAACAAAATGTGACGCGGTTACCTAAGATGAATACAGGATACTTCCAGGCAGTCTGTAGTACTCCTAGTCTGCATCACACCACACTTCACTCTCATGCACCCACTAGTTTACGTTTCAACACCACTTTTCTGTTTACCAGACAATCGGTCCCCCAATGACCAAGTGAGATTCCTCATCCCCGGCGCCTAACAACCAAGTGTTACAATGAAGATTTCCAATTGTTTAATCAGGAGAGACACACTAAGCTGAAAGCTTATTTACAGGTTCGACCTGGGAGCACAGGGAAGTTAAGTGACTTGCTCAGGGTCACATAGTATGCAAGTGGGGGCTGTGGGATTCAAACCCAGGTTTCCAGACTTGGAGCTCAGAGCCTTAAACCACTGCGCTATACTGCCTCCTTTTTTCTCCTGTGGCAAAAGTGCTAAAAAGGGAATATAAAAAAGTTGTTTCCTTAAGGTTCCTATGTCCTCTGTAATTGCTTTTATTTCATTTGTTAGAGTTCATTTTGTTAGAGAATAGTTTATTTTCATTATTTAATTTGGTACAAGACCATCAGCTCTGACACAGAAAGGCAGCTGTCCGAAACTTGGAGCAGCTATGTGAGGGTGCAAAATAAAAATCATTCTGTGCATGAGAGCATGTCATTCATGAATCAAAGAAACACACTTTTTGTTTATTCCTAATATTGAGCAGATTCATTTAAATAGGAAACTCAATTATTGCACTTTTACCTAATCTCGCACAGCAATCTTATCTGTATGATGGTCACACAGCCTGTAATGGTGAAGCAGTAGCTGTCAACTTATAAGTGCTAAATAACTGAGAGAGAAATAAAGAACTGAAAAGCACATTTCTTCTTTAGCTCACTGTGTGGCGGGGAGGAGGTAGATGTAATGTCGCAGAACCCCCTCTATAGAGAAATTAAGGCATTGTCCATATTAAGCTTGTAAATGAAACTATGCTTTTTTTACAGTTCTGTCGATGGGGGTTATAAATATAAAGGAAAATCTGACTTTCAGTTTAGCCACCCTGTGCCAGCTGCTTACATTCATGATATATCAGTTCAACCACTGCTTACAGCTAATACCATTTTTTTCTGCCTGTTATCTAGGATTAGAAAAATAAATAACAAGAATCAAATCTACATTTACAGTAAAATAATGTATCGTGCACTGTACAGGGTTCAATACTGTATATATGCTTTAGTAGGGGAGAAAAATAATGATGATTAAAATGACTCCAGGTTGTTTTCAACCACTAATGAGACTCTCAGAACTTCAGGAAGTGCATGCATTGGTGACAAAAACATGTAACAATGCTGTGCTCATTAACTTTTTTGTAAACTAAAAGTAATTAGTTGCATGCATAGCTGAGATGTGAAAATAGCACACAGCTACCGATATGTTTCCAGTTGCCTTGATTCCTGATAGTGCACAAATTCATTAAAGGAAATATGATAACTTCACTTTTACCTAATCTTGCACAGCTATCTTATCTGTGGAATGGTCACACAGCCTGTACTGGTGAGGCAATAGCTATCAACCTATTGGTGCTAAATAGCTGGGAGAGAAAAAAAACTAATAAGAATTGAAAAATTCATGTCTTCTTTAGGTCACTGTGTGACGGGCAGGGGGTAGATCTATTGTCGCAGAACCCTCTTCACAGAGAAAATAAGGCATTGTCCAAATTAACCTTGCAAATGAAGCTGTTTTTTTTTTTTACAGTTGTCAATGGGGATAATAAACATAAAGGAAAATTGAACTTTCAGTTTTGTCACCACACGCCAGTCCCTTACAAGTACTTGCATCTTATACCCTACCCCCACCCCGTTCTGTATAGCGGTTGCAGTGGATTATGGGGTTGGAATAGATTGCAGTCAATCAGTAATTTGCTTATCAAGAGCCAACCTGAATAAATGAGGCTCTCTGATCACTAAAAATGCCCCAAAGTTAGTGTTTGTGTGTAGGGTGAGCACAGCTAGGGCCACTGTCTCCCTTTCTAAAACAAGCTCTGTTGCTGAGGAGATAATTTCTAGAAAGCAGAAACAGACAGAATTCAAACAGGATTATAGTGTTTGCTGTTGTCACTGTAACTAAGGTGTCACCTACTGAGAGGGGAAAAAGTGCAGAGCTGGCAAAGTAGGCACTCAGTAGGATTTCCAACTCCGTCTCTTTAGTTTATGAAGCCACATTCTTACCTATTGCAGACTGGGGACTCACGAATGAAGGGTGATGTACAGAGATTGGACAATACAGTACAGGGGTGAAATACAGTTTTGAGGTTAGAAGACTGCAATAAGGAACAGCGTTATTCATGAACTGGGGGGGTCATAAAATGTTTTACATTCATCTCTGACAGCACATACAGCACATGCCACAAAAGTCTTAAAGAGATGGTTTCATAAGACAGGCATGCAGACGACCTTCATGCAAAGTGCCCAAATTATGCCCTGCTAACAAGTGAGGTTGATTTCCTGACACTAGACAACGAAACTAAACTGCAAAGTGTGTGTGCCTAAATGTGCCTAAACATGTCTAAATGCATCTAAACATGTCAAAATGTGTCTAAACATGTCTAAGTGTGCCTAAATGTGTCTAAATGGTGTGTGTGTGTGTGTGTGTATGTGTGAGTTTGTGGGGGGTGGCATTATAACAAGAACTAATGAAAATTGGGCACTACATCATAAAGAAAATACCCGTCCATTCCTAGTTGTAAACAATGAGGAAGTAACACAGGTGTTCATGCGCTAATTTATGACCGTTTCAACTCACCAGCATACTGCCCACTGACTTTGCTAAGCACCACAAAATAAATGGAAGGAATAATGTAATAAAAAGTAAGACTAGTCAGAAATCTTACATACATAGTACAGCATGTAGAAAAACAAAATAAATACTGCTTCTGTAGATGAAGTACAGTATGATTGGATTCAAATAAACAGAAAGGCACAAGTTTTTTTTTTAAATCTTAGAATCTAATAATGGAAAACTATAACCACAAGTGCCACAAGCAGAAAATAAATGTTGAATGTCTCTAGGTGCACTGCAAACTGACAAGCACAACTCAGTATTTGACAGTCAGCACATGTTAATTCAGCATGCATGCTTTGGAACACACACAGAAGAAATCAAATAACACTTGTAAATGGCACAAGTCCTAATGCTAAATCTTGTCTAGCAACATGTAAATAGGTTAAAGCATCAAGATTTCCAACTGTGGAAAGTAAAAAAAATTTGTGAACGCTGCAGTCTTTGCAGGTCTGCTGGGATAGTTCCTTTTTCTCTGTGTCTCACGAAAAAAAGCCTCAAGGACCTAAAGGTATGCGGCTCCTGCAATAATGTGATCATCTTGTGGCTACTGCAGTGCTGCAAAGGTTCAGACACCATCCAATTTGTTTAGAAGATCTGCACAAAGCTGGCAAGTCCCTCCCATCACGGACCAGTCTTTTTTCTCTATTGATATGGTGTGGTGCTCATTTTGATCAGTTTTCTCTGTTCTTGTTGTACACCTGTTGTCCCATAAGTTTGGGGATCAGTGTTTGCTGCCTGTTACTGCAACGTGAACAAGAAAGGTGATATTTTCTTTAATCATAGGTAACAATGAAGACACAAATGTTTGATTTTGTGGGGACCAGTGGCACTAGGGAGGTCAAGTGCCTTGCTCATAGTCATGCAGTATAGAAGTGAAGCTGGAAACTAGCATTCCGTTGTTCAGTATGCCTTTCTGATGAAATAAAGTGAAGGTTGTGGTAATCAAACCCATGTCTGCTTGATGTACCAATCTCATTCACAGCTTGTTACTCTGCTCTCCAGGCTATACAGCCAGCCCAAGCCTTAAACAGTGGGTGCGACATCCGGGGGCAAGCCCGTGGATCAACAGTGGTGGTAAGTCCCGAGGTGAGATGGGAACTGTGCCTATATAGCCCAATAAATAACCAAAAAGAAAACATATATATATATATATATATATATATATATATATATATATATATATATATATATATGACAAATGTAAACCAATGCAATTTTAAATTTTAAATGGCTATTTTACCTTATTAGGGCAAATTTAAAATAAAGTGCAACAGTAGAATCATAAATGTGGTTATGGATACAAGTATAATACAAGACATGAGATAAAATAGAAGACAAAAAAAAAATACTGAATAGGTTTCCCTGGATATCCAACAATCTATCTGAAATGTTCCGCCCATATTTATGGACCATTCTGGGGCATATGTTCCTCCAACAGACGTTCCATGCCCAGTTTGTGTACAGCTGCAGATTGCCTAGTGTACTGTATGTGGCAATAATTAAGAGCAGTAAATTCTCAATCTTTTTTATTATTATTTTCCTTAGTCCCGATCTTGATATCTCTGTTACCAACTGTTTTATCGTACTCCTGACATCCCTGCTCTTGACTGCTGAGAAATCCGTCCTATATTTCTTTGGCGCTTTACTCCAAATCAGAGTCTTCATAGCAGTTTCTCTTTACTCTAAGACACCCTCATATTATCCCATAAATACTGCTCGTACGTTGCATGCAATATTTTTTAACCATAAATTCTAAACCTGAGAGAGAGATTGTGAGCATTTCCCACATTTATTTTCTTGATGCTGTTTTCTGACACAGGTAAAGCACACAGCTTTCCAAACTATACATTGTGATTGGTTGGCATCCATGGCACTCCAGACATTACCTCATGGGTTATAGCCCACCTGATAGGCTAGTGATGCACTGACCCAGATCAAATTTCTAGCATATCGAGGTCCCAGAAACCCCTGCTCCCCAGTTTGAATCATGCATCTGATCAGGCAAGAAGCACACCAGGAATCCCTGTCTGCTCCTACAAGGTAAGACCATGAACCAACATCATAAAGAACTCTTCTGGCACAAGCCAATTTAACTGTACAGTATCTATTGCGATAAAATATAAAAAAGTATAACTCTGCAATGTTTCAACTATCCTGGGCTCTGCCCTAGATCTTAGACACCTCGAGAAGCAGTATGGTGCAGTGGTCTAAAGCTCTAGCTACAAACATAGAGACTTGGGTTTGAATCCCACAGCCTCCACTTACATACTGTGTAACCCTAAATAAGTCACTTAACTTTCAGCTGTGCAGAATAATGTACTCGGTTACTGTACCTGCAAAGCTTTGAAGTTTTCAGTGTTGTTACTGGTTTGGGCAGCTAGATCCAGGTTATTCAGCCCCACGCCACTTCTGGAGCCCTGGGTCTGTTCCCAACTCCGCGATGGTGGTCTACCCGCTCCTGCTGCTCCATTTCATCAGAGTCCCCCCCAGGGGGGGAGAGAGAGAGAAAGAGTGTCCTTCCTGGCCTGTGGCCTTGCATTAGTCCCAGCAGCCAGGGGCGGCCTGGTCGTGCGTTTGTAGGCCGCCCCGCGGCCTACCCCGACCGCGTGGCCTTCAGAGGCCTGTGTCCCCCCCCTCCTTCCTGCTGCTCGCCTACAACTGAATTACGGCCTGGCCATGGGGCAGAGCCCCTACCACGCGGCCCTGAAACCGCTGCGGGCATCCTCCCCTCACGCTCGGTGCGCTCCTAGGCAACCGCTTGGGCCTGTACTTAGCAAAACTCTGCAACTCCTCCTCCTCCCTAGGTAATGAGAACAGCCTTATGAGCAGATCTCCGCCTGCGGTCTGGCCAGGTGGGGGTGTGCAGGGAGAGAGAGAGAGTCTCTGCAGCGGGAAGATATTAACAAGGCCCCCCCCTGCAACAACGACAACAAGTAGTTCCTCGACAGTCCCTAGGGTTCTGGACTGCACCCAACAGAGTCTGTTCCCCACAGCTCCTGGTCGGGCTAGCAGCAGGGCCTAGAAGTTCCAGATTTCAGGGAATTGACTCCCTAGGAGGCTGTTGGTGCAGTGGTTTAAGACTCTGAGCTGCAATCGGAGAAGTGGGTTTTTTGGATCCCACAGCCCCCATCTGCATACCAGGTGACAGTGCAGACAGTGTGGCCTAAGGGTTGGAGCCCTGCATTATGATAAAATTGCCCATCAGTCGTGGGTTTGAATCCTGTCTCTGCCATTACGTTTTTATCTAAGCAGATCACTTGACTCCTGTGCTCCCAGCTTACATCTGCAACATTGGTATGCCTCATCTAGTTTTAAAGAAAAAAAAAAAGGGGGGGTTCCTTGAGAGGGAGTTCCTCGGGACAGCTGGTCTATGATGACCGGCCCCACCCCGCCCGCAGGGTCCCTCCCACAGCGACCCTTAGGTGACTCCCTCCTCGCTGCCTCTTAACGCTTGGGTCCCTCCCACAGCGACCCATGCAGATAACTGCCCCACCAGTCCCCATGGCTCCCTCCCATAGCGAGCCATGGCCCAGACCTCTGTACACCATCCTCCCCCTCCCCCCTCTGGCCATTGTGGGGGCCCTCACACAGCGCCACCACACCTGCATTCTATCTCGGCATGGGGAAAGAAAGCCCACCTCTGGGCTGCAGGGGGATAAAGAGGGGTCCGCCCCTGGGTGGCGCACAGTTTCTGTTCTAAGGTTTACCTTCTCTCTTCCCCAGATGGTGAAAGCAAAGAAATGCTCCTCATGCAGCACCACCCTCCTGCCCCAAACTCCGGGTCCCCTCTGCACAGCCTGCCTACTGGACGATGATGATTCCTCCTTGGAGCAGACTCCACCCATGGGCCCCTGCAACCCGGGCACCAGCAACCCCACGTGGATGGACCCAAGCTCCCTCCTAATTCAAAATCAACAGGCTGCTGCTGCCATGATGGAGAGCCAATAGAACTTCATGCTCAAGTTAATGGAAAAGCTGGAATCCCTCACCCAACACAGAGCAAAGCCACCCAACCCCGAACCGGACAAGGCAGGAGGGCAACCAGAGGAACCCCCGATACTGGAGGATACACCAGACATCCCTCTCGACAACGCACATGAGGACGGGGAGAAGGACGACACAGGGGAGGAGAACGAGCCGGATTCGGACAAGGAGGACATGGATCTCCAAACGATGCCCTCCCTGACATTGAAGTTATGCTCCTTCGACACGATCCCAGGGCTCATGAAGATTATCAAGGCCACCATGGGTTTCAACACCAAGGAAAGCAGGCCAGAGTCAAAGCTCGACCCCCGATCCAACTGAGACAGTCAACCACTGAGACCTTCCCAGTGTGTCCCGCCATAGAAGAGATCTTCAGTAAGGAGTGGCAATCCCCCGAACCGGGCAGAATGTCAAACCGTAAGAACCTAGACAGGATGTATCCGGTCCAGGCGGAGAAATCGGATGCCTGGTGCAGGGCTCCCGCCATTGAGCCCCAGGTGGAGGCCCTTAGCAAAAAGACCGTGTTACCATGCGGTACGATAGCGCTCAGAGACCCAACAGACAAAAAAGTCGAGGACATGCTTAAGAAGATCTTCAAAATCGAGGGCATCGCCACCAAGGCAACTACCACAGCCATCTACATGGCCCGTGCGCAGATCCGCTGGCTCAAAGAACTGCAGGAGCAAGCCGCTTCAAAATCCAGGGAGGCAGAACTTTTGGATTCTACCTTGGACGCAGCTAAATACCTGGCCGACATGGCAGTGGACACACTGCACCTTCATGCCAAGGCGACCGCCATCACCAACCGTGCTCGTAGGGCACTGTGGCTCAAATTATGGGATGCGGACAATGAGTCAAAAAATCTGCTCCAGAACTTACCTCTGAAGGGAAAACATGTTTTTGGGGAAGGGCTACAAGATTACTTGAAGCAGAAGGAGGAGGGCAGAGACCTCCTCAAGAATAGGTCTAGGTTCTCCCTATCTCCCTCCTCGAGGCGAAGATCTCAGGGGGGGGGGACATAGACCATTTCAACCACACAGAGATGTATGGCAATCTGGTGACTCCTTTCAAGGCAGAGGCACCTCCCCCGGCTTCTGCAGCCCGTACCCTCAGAACTATCAGTCCTTCTCCTCCAGAAGCCGAGGTCAGAGACCCGGAGGACGAGGCAGAGACTACAGGGGTAAGCAACAGTGACTACCCCACCCTGGCACCCCAAGGCCAGGACCCCTACCCACCTGTGGGACAAAGGCTAACTCTATTTGCCCACCGTTGGCTCCACACAACAGCGGACAGGTGGGTCCAAGATGTGGTAACCCAGGGTTACTCTATAGGGTTATCCCGTGCCCACATTCCCCACAGGTTCGTCTCCTCCCCCATAACCAGGAGAAGGGCATACCCACACTAGGTCCAACAGATCCTGTCGGACCTGGTTCGGAACAAGGCCATCCAGCCTGTACCCATACCAGAACACAATCAAGGGGTGTACTCAATCTTCTTCCTAGTACCCAAAAAATCGGGGGAGCTCTGGCCTATCCTGGACCTCAAACACCTAAACCGCCACATGGTCTCCCACCACTTCAAGATGGAAACCATCCGGTCTACCCTCCGATGCATTCAGGGAGGCGACTTGCTGACATCCATAGACCTCAAGGGCGCCTACCTCCATATTCCCATCTTTCGGAAGCACAGACAATTCCTACACTTCCACATCCTAGGCCACCACTTCTAGTACCAGGCCTTACCATTCAGCCTCTCCTCAGCTCCAAGAGTCTTCACCAAGGTTTCCATAACCTTGGTGGCAAGACTCAGGGAACGGGGGCTGGACACCATCCTGTACCTGGACGACTGGCTCATACGGGCCCAGTCCAAACGTCAGGCATGGATCCACACAGAATCCACCCTACAGGCACTCGAGGACCACGGCTGGGTGGTAAACCAAGAGAAGAGCCACCTCATCCCCACCCAGCAGATCGAGCATCTGGGAGCGCTCATCAACTCAGTCCAGGGGTGGTCAAAACCATCCACCTCGAGAATTCACAATCTGAGGGACCTAGCCCATCAGATGAAGACCCGATGCAGCACGATGATGGGAAAGATAGCCCAGTTACTGGGCTGCATGGCTTCATGCATAGACCTCATGCTCTGGGCCAGGTGGCGCATGCGCCCACTCAAAACTTACGCGCTGACTCGAGGTGCACCGAGCGAACTCAACCTCCAGATGGTGGTACCACTACCCAAGGTGGTGAGAGTCTCCTTGGCTTGGTGGACGGTGGAGGAGAACTTGTCCAAGGGGGTCCTCCTAGAGGCACCTCACTTGATCGCCATAGAAACGGACGCGAGTCTCTCCAGCTGGGGAGCCTGCCTAGCAGACACAACACCACAGGGCCTGTGGTCACCTGCAGAGTCACAGCTCTCTATCAACATACTGGAGATGAGAGCCATGTTTCATGCCCTAAAAGCATTCAAACATCTGGTGCAGGGGCAATCAGTCCTAATCTGATCCGACAATCGGGTCACGGTGGCCTACATAGCGAAACAAGGTGGGACTAGGAGCAGAGCTATGCTGAGGGAGGCAACGGCAGTCCTCGACTGGGCCCAAGACAACCTCAGACACCTGACCGTGGTTCATCTAGCAGGAAGGCTGAACGTCCGCGTGGATTGGCTCAGCAGGCAACAGGTACACCCGGGAGAATGGCAGTTACATCCGGACCTGTACCAGATGATCCAGGCGACCTGGAGAACCATGCCCATAGACCTCATGGCAACACGGGAGAATGCTCAGGTCAGAGATTACTATTCACGGTTCAGGGACAACTTGTCCCAGGGAACGGATGCCCTATCACAACCTTGGAGACAGAGCCACGCCTACATCTTTCCTCCACTCCCCCTGATCCCTCAGGTCCTGACCAAGATACGGGAATCACAACACATGATTATCCTGGTGGCCCCCTACTGGCCACGCAGGTCATGGTTCACAGCGGTCCGAGAGATGTCACTTGCCAGCTTCAGGATACTGTACCGGCAGGATATGCTCTCACAAGGGCCAGTGCCCCACCCGACTCCGAGGACCCTCAAGCTCACAGCCTGGCTCCTGAAAGGAAGAGACTGAGGCGGCAGGGTACCATGATTCTGTCATCAACACCCTACTCCAGTCCAGATGGTCTTCCACCACCTCCACGTATGGGAGACAATGGTCCATATTCTCCCGGTGGTGCTGCGAGCGGGGCAGAGTTCCCGAGCAGACCAACAAGGCCAACATCCTACTGTTCCTCCAACAGGGAGTAGACAAGGGATTAGCACTGTCCTCCCTCAGGGTGCAATTAGCAGCCATAGGGGTGGCTACAGGTCTCATCGGGGGATACACCTCGGGAGCCTACCCCGACGCCACCCGCTTTCTAAGGGCAATGGAGATCCTCAACCCGAGGACTCGCCCGACCGTCGCCCCATGGGACCTACTGCTAGTCCTAGAGTCCCTCAAATCCACCCCTTACGAACCCCTCCTCCGGGCAGATCTGTTCTGGATCGGCCTCAAGACATGCTTCTTTGTGGCAATCTGTTCGGCTAGGAGGATTGGGGAGCTTGGGGCCCTATCCTGCGTGGAACCTTATACGGTGTTCACCCCGTTAGGGGTCCACCTGAGAACAGTACCAGCCTTCCAGCCAAAGGTATCCACTGGCTTTCACAGAGAACAACCCATCGAACTCCCCACCTTCCCGGAAGGGTTTCAGCAGGGCTCTAGCATGGTACCACACTACCTTGATGTTGGATCCACCCTCTCTGTGTACTTGGCCATAACCCGTCCCATCTGCAAGACAGAGAGACTTTTCGTCATCTCGAAGGGACAGAGGCAGGAAAGAGCAGCCTCCAAGACTACCTTTGCTGGGTGGTTGAGGAGAGTCATCCAGAACGCTTACATAGCTAACCACAAGACACCCCCCCCCCCAAGGGATCAAGGCTCACTCCACCAGAGCGATCGCCACCTCCTGGGTGGAAAGAGCTAGCGTATCCTCTAAGGACATTTGCAGGGCAGTCACATGGAGCTCCCTCCACACCTTCGCCAGGCACTACAGGTTAGAACAGCTGCAGGCCATTCGGCCCACTTTCGTCACTCAGGTCCTGACAACAGCTTCCTCTACCACTCATTCTTAGCTCACTGTTTCCCTCCCCTGGGTACTTCACTGCTTCTTATCCACCCATGAGGTAATGTCTGGAGTGCCATGGATGCCAACCAATCACAATGGGTGTTTACTCACCTGGTAAAGGTGATTGTGGTGGTTGGCATCCATGGCACTCCAAGGCTCTCCCTTTAGAGTGCCCAGAGTGATCGGAACTGGAACAAGGGGATCTCATCCATGACAGGTGCTACAGGGACAAACAAACAACTAATACTGCAATCAAAGTTATTTTTCCAGTCGGAACTCCAGGACTGAGCTTAGACTGTAAATAATAGGAAGGAATAAAAACTGGCCCACGGGCCTTTGATACTACATTGTGGTCCACATTCTTCTTTGGCTTCATCCTCCTCCCTCGTGTTGTCATAATTATCTGTGCCTAGATTGTATTTCTTTCTCTTGTACTAACCGACCTTAATTTCAGCTGTGGAAGATTCGAACTGGAGAGCAGGGGTTTCTGGGACCTGGATATGCTAGAAATTTGATCTGGGTCAGTGCATCACTAGCCTATCAGGTGGGCTATAACCCATGAGGTAATGTCTGGAGTGCCATGGATGCCAACCAACACAATCAACTTTACCAGGTGAGTAAACACCAATTAAAAACTCTTTAAGAATAATTGCATTAGGAAATGCAATTAACAGAACTGTTTAGTTCTAGCGTGCCTTGTATTGCTCCTTCTACAATTAATATGGCAAGTACATAACATGGACCATATGACTCTAGCAACAGAATGAGTGGAATGTGTGGATTTGCTGTGATAGGATTGTTCAGCTTCACCTCTTCTGAAGTTTAGCTTTATGGTTTCCTACTCAACTTCACTTCTCAGTGTGAAAATTGCCTTATGAATACATCAGTTTTAAACCTGCTGGCTGGATTACTGCATAGTAAGTCGACCCCCATCCAGAATTCACTCACATGCATGTCTCACATATGTGTATTTAAAGGTGGGAGATCTTCTTAGAAGGATGTCAATGAGGGTAGTTTGAGTAGCACCATTTTTTTTAATCATGCCACATTTTTTCCCTGTTTGAATACTCTGCTTTGTGGTGTACCATACTGTGCCTGTGTAGGTTGTTTACAAAACAGCTTTCAGGATTGGGGGGAGGGGGGTTGATGGGACCCTCCATGAAAAACCTATCTGGTGAACCAGTGGTTTGTCACAACACTTACCCCACCTCAATAAAGTCGCCTCTTTATTGGAACAGGCATATTTACTTATTTATTTGTGATGTATTTATTAATAATGTTTTATTTATTTACATAAAATACCTTTGCTTTACACTCCTGCAACCACTCAAACTGTACCACAGGTAACGGGAGTGAGAGAGGCAATCTGGGCCTTTTCTGTAGTGTATTGGGCCGTCTCTCTCCTCGCTTCTCCCCGGTGTCAAAAAATGTTTGTTTCCCCATTTGAGTCCTAATAACTCATAATTTGGAAAAATAATTTGGGAAAAGAATTTAGCCTTTTGGGTATAGGGTTACATTATGTTACCATTATTTATTTGAAAATTTAATAACAAATTTAAATAAATAGAAGAATATAGCCATATCAAATCCTTCACAAGTCTAAAATTAAGGAGCATTTAGAATGCTTCACAAACCACAGAAACAGCACTTGATGTTACATTAGTCACCTGTTTTCCACCCCTTGCTGGCTAATCTCTAAAGAGTTCTTTCGTTAACATTACCTTTTAGTGTGTAACTCAGTATCAGCCTACACTAAAAGGTTGACAGAAACAGACTCTCTCACTCAAGACACTGACACAACACAGGATAATTCATTGAAATGGTACACATCCAGCCATTTATTTATTTATTTTTTCTACCCCCCCCCGCGTCCGACCGGCCTCTCCTTCAGTCCTTCTGCCAAGGACTACCCCCGCTCCATTCCGAACCCACCTGATGCCAACTTCCCCAGATCCCCAGATCGCAGCCGACCAGGTAGCCCGACATAACCCTTCGTCGGATGGGTCCCCTCCTTCCGGAGGGAAATTGCCTTCAGGCATTCTTGCTCTCGCCCTGATGCTGCTGGGATCGGGATTCCCCAGGCTCATCAGGGGTTCCATGGAGATGGGGAATCCAGGCGGCTGTCATCCGGTCGCTCGGATGCCACTTTCCACTTTTCTGGTTTATCTCTGTCACGCCGCATCTTGTAGTGCCCTTGGTCTCCACTGGGGGCCGCTACAGAGCGAGGCATGGCCCTAACCCACCCCTGGGAAGGAGAGCAGTCCTTGGGACGCTCGATCCTCTCCCGTCCCCTGCTGACCCCGAGCGACCCAAGTCCGTTCCTGAACCTGGGTTACCGGCGTGGTTTGAGGTAAGGCACCCACGCCTCAACCCTCTACGCCACCGGGCTGGCCATCCAGCCATTTAAGTGGACACTGACAAAATAAAACACGTAACAGTTAAATGTCTCAGACATATTTTATGGCCTCTCCTCACCTCACATTTCCTTATACTGTATCTAGTTTTTGCAGTTGCTTTGGAAAATAATTAAATGATCGTTGTTGTCCTGGATTTGGATCAAAGGAGGTCCTCTTCTCTTTTAAGAAATTCCTTTGTTTAACGTTCTAGTCTATCAGTGCTCATTTGCTTACTGGGTTATCATATGGAGACTGACACTGGCATAATGATAAAGGGAAACAGCGAGCAGGACTGCACAGAAGAAGTGGGGCTGGACTGTTACATCTCTACCAAATGGCATGGAGAGCGAAAATATACCCATGTTCATGGAACATTGTCTTTCAGTGCAGATTAATGAAAATCTGCATCGGTGGCTCTGCTAATGTGATGAGGGTACCCAACAAGACATTTATTTTTTTTCTTCGTTTAGATTTTGTTTAATGCTGGGCTTCCTGCGTCTCTTAAATCATATCACCGGAAGTGGCATCAAGAAGGGTGTATAATGTGCCCCCCCACCATAAGGCATCGCAACAGGAGGCAGCTATGATTTGTGATTACGATTTTATAATTTAGTACTGGATGGCCTCAGGCAGACTGCAAACAATTGAGATAAGACAAGTGAGAATAGACAGAGGAAGTTACACTAGCCTAACATATTCCTGTCTTTGATGGATCAGCTCTTACGCTCGAGATAATATGCAACCTTAGTAACCCTAGACTTAAAGGATGCATACACCTTTACTTGAATTCAGTGGGCAGGAGATGCTTTTCTTATCTGCCTAAAATCCTAAGGCTGAAACATTCTTGATAAATGGTGATCTGACTGCTCAGACTGCAAACTAAAAAATTTCTGTGTGTTTTGTCCACACACACTAGGATTTAAAAAAAAAATAACTACTTCATACATAAAATGTATAGTTTTTGTGTAGCAGCTTCTGGAGACAAAAACATGGACCACAGGGGAATTCAAGCCATAAAAGTTTTAGTGCTGATAATATTACCATAGCGCAAGTGGTGTCAGCCTTTCATTACTATCTGTATTTGAATAGCTCAGCATTACACTGTAATCCTACTTCATTTCTGTTTCTTTCTGTGTAGGTTGTATTATGTTTAATTCATTGTTTTTATTTGGGATATTCAGTGTGCTAGATGCATACATAGATACATAGAAATGTGACGGCAGGAAAGGCCTGCCAGCCCCACCCACTTGCCTAGTTTTCTGCTAGGACATGCCATCCCCAACAGTCCTTGTGTCTGTCTCATGCTCGTTTGAACCCATTCACTCTTGTTTCTACAACCAACTCCTATGGGAACTTATTCCAATTATCCACCACCCTTTAGTAATATAGTACTTCATAATGCCCCCTCCCACAGTCAGCAACCCATTCCCCCTAGTCCTCTGATTTCTTTCAGCTGGAAGATGCTCTCCACTGGCACTTGGTTTATACCTTTTAGGTACTTGAAGGTCTCAGTCATGTCCCCTTTCCTCCTCTGCTCCAGGGAGTACATGGTTCAATTTTCTTAGCCTTTCCTCCTAGGATAAGTGGCTGGCCCCTTTATCATCATCAATGCCCTCCTCTGAACATGCTCCAGCCTCCCACATCCTTCCTGAGATATGGCCTCAGAACTGGACCCCATTTACAGATGCAGCCTAACCAGATGGGTGTATAGGGTACTATGACCACCTTCCACCTCACCACTAATCCCTCCGACACAGTCCAGCCCTGTGCTGCCTCTATCAACTGCCTCTCTTGAAGTGCTTTGCCACCTTCAGGTATCTCTATATAGTGATGCCTAGGTCTCTTTCCTGTTCTGTTACTGCATAACAGAGCACAAGTGATTAAAATACTGCTGCCATGTTAAACTGAACAGGATACATTAACAGACTGTGAGAAGCAGTGGTCCCCCTGCCATTCCCTCTGGAAGAATTTAACCCCACCATCACAGTGTTCCTTTGTTTACCCATGACAGTTATTCATGTTGCTGGTCCCCTGCCTGCTCACTGTTCGCATTGCTGTTGACATCGAGAGTTAGTAATCCTTTGCCATCTCCTGGCTGTCCTGCCAATGGAATAGCACTCTGGCCCCATCCCCCAACAGAAGAGCAGGCAGCAAGAATCCTGTGTCAATGACAGGCAGCATCACTGATGCTGTATTACAGAGAGTGGCAGTTCACAAGCAGTGTCTGTATCCATGCTGGCTGACTCCTGAGAGGTGTATGTTACCTGAATGTGGAGAGACCCAGCACAGCACTGTATCTGCAGTGAGGGATCGATGAGCACAGCTTGCTGAAGTATGTACAGTAAGTCTGTGTCAGAATGGTAGCTTCTCTGTACAGTACAGAGAGGTGACAGAAAGTGGTGCAGCTAGCTTATGTTTGTTTGCATTTTGGGGAGATAGGGTGCACACAGGGAGAGGCACAGTAATCCGAACATGGGCAAACATTTCTGCAGTGGGTGGTAGTGTCACAGCAGGAAGGTACTCTGACAAATGAAGACTGCCGGCAGGTTACCTTGACACATACTGTTTTATTTGTTTTGAAAGTTTCAGTTTGTGTTGTCTCATTGTGGCTGCTGCATTCAGTCCCCAGCTGTGTCCCATGGAGTGAAGCAACTTCCAGACATGCCAAAGTGCTCCAGGGGTGTCTGTCAAGTGTTTGCTGTCTGCAGTGCCTTTTTTGTATTCTGTCAGTAGGAGCATAAATGGCTGTGGCACAGCACTGCAATCATCAGAGACATGGAGTCGAAGCTGAGAAAGCAAGGGCACAGCAGTGCGAGACACTCACAGGTGAGAGAGGCAGAGACCGAGTGGCAGACATAGAGGGGCAGGTACTTAGTGGTGGTATTTTGTGGTGTTCTGTGGAGCATGATATCCCAGTATGTGTTTGCTGTACTGCATGCAAGTTTTGTTCCCCCCCACCACCACCGCCTGCAGTGGGGACAGATGGCAAGTATTTTTCCCATGCCATTCTTTATGTGGCTGGTGACAGAGTGCAAGACAGAAAGTCCCCCCCTCAAAGGTGTCCATTGTCTATCCTCTGCTCACAGAGAGCAGCACATGTTGATGGTCCTACTCTCTACCCTCCTTCTCTGGGCAAGAAGCATTTTCAGAATGAGGCACAGAGATACTGCACCATGGGGTGAGAGAGACAGAGGGAGACAGCAGCAGTGATGCACCTTAGTCCACAGAGGCCAGAGGGTTGCTTCTGTGTAAATGAATTGGGGTGGATACTGATGGGTGGATCAGAGAAGCAGATTTATGTTACCAACTTGTCAGCAGTCAAATCACGCCCCCATTTTTCTTATGGATGTAATTTTTTTCTCTAGAAACAGGATCATCTTGAAAATGGGTCATTGACCTAATGATGAGTGTATCAGATCTTCCTGTATAAAAAGAAAGTTTATTACTACTACTACTACCACCCGCAGCTTAAATATTTTTGTTCTTTACTATTCTTTCACAGTGTGTGCAGGCTCAAAACCTTTCTCCAATTTCCCACACTCCCCAACCACACTACCAACACTGCACCCTATCCAGCCCAACCCAGCTCAGTCACCAACTTAGATGTAATCACAAGTAATGTCCTTTTTTCAATAACCACACAACATTTCTAATAATCTCTTTGTATACAGTTTCTTGCACAAAGTGCAGGCAGTTAACTTGTTTACTGCTTCTCACTCCTTCCTTACCATAACAGTTCCAGTTTACTTTTTATGTTACCTTAGTTATAGTTTCTGGTGCTGCAGATGACAGAGCTCTGCAGCACTATAACAATCACTGAAAAGGGACATTTCTTCTGTCCTCACAACATGTTGGATTGTGTCACAGTGGTCTCTTCCACCATGAAACAGTCTGCCCATGTTGTCTCTACCGACCAGAAGCACTGCACTATTTTCTGCAATCATCCCTAGCTCTGCCCTGCCCATCCCCCCCCACTGCTCACACAGATAGAAAACCAGCAGTAACCAGGATGGTCATTCAATTTAGGAATTTTGTAACATCACAAACCACTGGAACTTTGCTATTGTGGTTTATGATGTCACCAGAATCCTTTGTTGGAATAACAGCCTTGTTACCGATGATTTTCTGCCTATTATTCTATTTGTTACTGCACTAGGGAGGGAATCAGAGAATCGCAATGCTGACTGTGTTTGTTAACAAGTTTGTTAGCCTGTTCTGTGAATGCTGAGAACTCTTGCAAGGACGTGGGTAGGCCATCATCAAGGAGGAAATAATTCCCGTGGTTTAGGATGCAACCTGAATCACTTAGTGGTACTTAAGCAGTAAGTACTGAAGCTACTTATTTTTAGCATTCTGATTTTAGGCTGGAATACCATAGGATGTTCATTGAATAGTAAGCATAGAGTTGTTGTGGTGGTAATTACAAAATACAGTCCAAAAGTGGATACAGTGCATACATTCTGGTGGTACCTTTAGATCCATGCTCTCAAATATTGGAACTCATTGTCTTCTACTGCTATGTTTGCATCCAGTCGCCTGCATTTTCACAGGGTCCTTTAAATAGTTATTGCTCCTTTTTAGTGATTGCCCCTGTACTTAGTTATCTTGTACTGTTGCTACCATTTGTGGCATTCAATTGTATCCCACCAGTGCACTTGGTGCAGTAACATATAGCACAGCATGGAGCAGAAACATGCTGAGCCATCAGTACCCTGACTTTTATTTGCATGGGTTTGACTTGTCTGCATTGTGTGAAAGCTAGTAGGAGAAGTCTGCTCATCAAAGAGCACAATTTGTCTTGCAAGCTGTAAACAACATTTTGTGTATATAACACCAGTGTCCTCCCACCATATAATGCAATTAGTCTGCTCTTTCTTAATTGCATTATATGGCAGCATGACACTCACTGTGGTTGTACATAAATAAAATGTAGTTTGCAAATTGCAAGACAGATTGTACCCTTTAATGAGCATGCATTCCCCTTCTGGTCTTCACACAATAAAAACTAGTCAGATCTATACAAAAAACAAAACAAAAAAAAAACCACAGTAGTCACAGCTCAGGATTTTTCTGCTCCATGCCGTCCTGTATTTTAACCTGCATATCCCACCCTGCAATAAGCAAAGTGAGAAGGCTACCAGTTGATGGACTGTTTAATTCAACTGGACTTTAACTGAATTGAGCGAACACTGTGACTTTTTTTTTGGTTGCTGCATACTGTTCATATTGTCACTGGCTCCCAATCCTTTTGAGTTGCTCTTTGTGTAAAGCAAGCTGTCTCACGGATCACTGACGGTAAACGATCAATGAAAACTATGCCAAATGCTGTTGCTGAATATATACATCTCAGTCCATCATGGCATTCTCTTAGCTCATTTAAAAGTCCAGTTCAGTTACATTAAACAGTCAGTCCTAGACTCGTAGTCTTCTTACTGGCCTTATTGTAGGATGTGCAGGTTAAAATGCATATCGAGCACAGCAGGGAGCAGATATGACATTCCTTTGCATAAATCTGACTAGTCTGTACTGTGTGAACAGTAACAGTGGAAGTCTGATAATGAAAGGACTACAGTTTATTTCATTTTGTAAAGAATTGCAAGATAGTTAAAACCATCAAGGACCGAGTGCATCACAAGCCAAAATACTTTGCAGTTCAATCCAACTTTTTTCACTGTCCCCTCTGCCCACATAACTCACACACAGTTGTGTAGCTGGTACTCAGTGAAGATAGGTGAGTGACCCAGAGTTGCAGAGTATGGAGCTCATCAAATTAATACACTCCCACCTGACAGGAACAGGTCAACATTCAGCAGTCCCTCAGCATGCACTCTGATACAAGCTGTCTCCATGCTGTTTGTCATGTATTTATGTGAATGAGTGTTTACCAACTGAATGCTGTTTCTATAAGGCACAATTTATTATTTCATGGACAGTATTTTGCAAGTGTTCGTTCCCAGCGGGCTATTCTTCGTATATGCAAGCCAAAATGGATGTAGACCTTTTAAAAGCACAGTGTCCTTTGTATATTGAAGTTGAGACAAATGGGACTGCATACAGTCCATTCACACCAATATGTCAGAAGGGACGGTTCATATACCCTATTCAATGTTGCTTTCCATTGATTGGAATCCCACCTGTGTCAACTTTGATATACTATACAAAAGTCTGTTTTGATTACTATGTTTCATTTAATGAAAGCTAGTATATGCAAGCAATAGCCCACGTGGAAGAAAAACATGCAAAATACTGAAATATGACATTAAAGTAAATCGTAACTTAAAGCAACACTGTTCTGTTGGTAAAACTTAATTCACACAAATATATCACTATGCTATAAGACAGGAGCTGGCATACTGTGCTTTTATACTGTGGTGGAATTGTTAATGCTTGAAACAGGCTGCAAGTGCACATATTGCAAATTATCAGACACGGCAATTATATAAAGCAGTCTTATTTTGATGGTAATTGTGTTTATATAAAACAAGGCTTGGATGACATAGGAACAGCTTCAGTACCTAGAAAACCAAAATGGTCAAGGTTTGGATTGTGTTTTAACAGTGACGGACGTTTCGAGGTGAGCATTAACATTTAAAATGTACTTCATTGGCAGGGTTTTCCCCAAACCTAAAACATAGTGACACAGTAAAGGGGGCTCACTCAATGCTTTTTAAAAGTTAACTTTTGGCTACCTGTTTTCCAGCACTTGCAACCAAATCAGATTTTTTTGGGCAACAAGCTCAAATTCCTTGGCAGCAACTGACTGCGTGGGGACACCAGTGGACAACTACCTTACTACTTTTTCCCAAACCAGTTGACATGGCTCCAGTATGTTTAAAATGAACAATACCCTCAGTCTGGCAAAATAAAAAACATTAAACAGAGAGCTGAGGAGTTTTAGATGTAGTCCTCTGATGTTTCAAACGTATTCCTGAGATGAGAAAAGAGCTCTTGCCGTTATCAATTTAGACTTGTTTGAGGGCTTCCTTGTGCCTATGGAACATGATTATAGTAACACAATTTCATAAACTCGCTTCACTCCCTTAGCCCTAGTATATTAGTCATCAATCATTGGCATAAGTTGCATTTTATATTTCTGCTCCGTTAGGTACCATTTTTGGCTTGTAATAATAATGCTCTAGCCTGAGATTTATACATAGATACATAGATACATAGACAGTGTCGGCAGATAAGGTCCTATGGCCCACCCAGTCTGCCCATTTCAGCTTGTAAGTTCAGTTTATGTTTTCCTAGAAGTCTGTTGCACCTCACCCCTGACCTCCAGAATTCTTTTATGTCTATCCTATGTATTCTTAAATCCCGTGATTGTTTCAGCCCCCACTACTTCCTCTGGCAGGGTGTTCCACTTGTCCACCACCATTTCTGGTGCTTCCACACTCTAGGCATAACCCCTACCCCATACACACAAAACACACACACACACACACACACACACACGCACATCAGCTGTTTTTTATCTTTAATATTTGGCTCTAATAGTATGGGTAAGCTTGGTAAAGAAATAAAATAAAAAAGGTGTCTTTTTCTTCCTCAAATACATGCTGACATAGGTGACAAATTCTGTGAGGCATGGCATGGAGGAGGGGACCAGTGCTGCCGATCACTCAGTGCAGTATAGGCTCCTGCATACAGCTCACAAGGGACTCCCTCCTGCTTCCTCAAATGCAGAACCCCAGATGAAACTGTGCTCTTTTTTCTGATATGGGAAACTTGTCATTTGCTAGAGCTGCATGAGACTAAGGGGAGCACAGTGAAGCATCTGATTGTACTGTTGTGGTCAGCTGGGGGGAGTGGTGGTAGGAGAAGTGCAGTAATAAACATAGAATGGCAGGGACCCACTGCATCACAAGTCATGAAAATACTTTCCTACTGAATCCCACTCTCTTCCCTGTCCCCCTGCCACATGGTATACACACACACACACACACACACATTTTTGCAGCTGGTGCTCTAAGGAGATCGCTGATTCAGGTGAAAAGTATGGAGCACATCATATTAATGAAGTCCCACCAGAACATGGTGCAGGACCTAGAAGGCAGAATTTCACTGTTCGCTGATGACACAAAGCTCTGTAACAGAGTAGACACACCAGAGGGTGTAGACAGAATGAGAAGCGACCTGCAGAAACTTGGAAGAATGGTCAGGGGTTTGGCAGTAGAAATTCAATGCAAAGAGTGCAAGATAATGCATATGGGGCACAAAACCCTGGCACAATATATCAGTTGGGGATGAGGATATAGCATGCACCAAGCAGGAAGGGATCTTGGGGTTATCATCTCTGATGACCTCAAGGTAGGAAACAGTGTGACAAGGCAGCAGGTAAAGCAAAAAGGATGCTGGGATGTATAGGCAGGGGCATTACCAGCATGAAAAGGAGGGTCATAATTCCGCTATACAAGACACTAGTGAGGCCCCCACCTGGAGTACAGTGTACAGTTCGAGACCATACTCACGTAAGAACATAGACAGGGTAGAGAAGGTTCAGAGGAGGGCAACAAAGATGGTGCATGGATTGCATCACAAGTCCTATGAAGACAGGTTGAAGGAACTGAACATGTACTCCCTGGAGGAGAGGGGAGAGAGAGGGATATGGTAGAGACATACAAGTATCTTACAGGGAGGAATAGGGTGCAGGAAAACACTATTTTAAGCGAAAAAGATGTTCCAGGACTAGAGGGCATGGGATGAAGTTGGAGGAGGACGATTCAGAGGAAACATGAGAAAGAATTTCTTCACAGAACGGGTGGTGGACAAGTGGAACACCTGCCAGAGGAAGTGGTGGGGCGCTGAAACAATCATGGGATTTAGAATGCATGGGATAGACATAAAGGAATTCTGGAGGTCAGGGGTAAGGTGCAACAGACTTCTAGGAAAACAAACTGAACTTACAAGCTCAAATGGGCAGACTGGGTGGGTCATAGGCCCTTATCTGCCGACACTGTCTATGTATCTTTGTATCTATGCAGATCAACATTCAGCAGTCCCTCAGCAACCCCTCCCATATGCTATCGACATCCTGTTTCTGATACATTTACGTGAATAAATGCTTCAGATGCAGTATTTCGCTTTCAGTGGGGACATACTTTTACCAAAATTTGCAATGTACTGACACAGGATAGTCTGCCTGGGATGTAGTATCTCATTTTCAGTAGGGTCTTACTTTTATCAATGTTTACATCTCCATGCAGTGGACTGACACAAGACAGCCCTCCTGAGATGCAGTGTCTCATTTTCAGTGGGGTCATACATTTACCACTTCTGCATTGTACTGACACAGGATAGCCTGGCTGAGATACAATATCTAATTTTCAGTGTGGCCCTGCTTTTACCCATTTTTGCAATATACTGACACAAGATAGCCTGATTGCCATGCAAAATCTCATTTTCAGTAGGGTTATACTTCTACCCATTTTTGCAATGTTCTGACACAAAATAAGCTTGACTGAGATGCAGTATCTAATTTTCAGTAGCATTATACTTTTACCCATTTATGCAGTGTACTGACACATGATAGCCTGCCTGAGAATGCAATCTCATTTTCAGTGGGGTCATACTTTTTCCCATTTTTGAAATGTACTGACAGAAGATAAGCCTGGCTGAGATGTGCTGTCTCATTTTCAGTGTGGTCATATGTTTACTCATGTTTACAATGTACTGACACAGGATAGCATCTCTGGGATGCAGAATCTCATTTTCAGTAGGGTCTTACTTTTGTAAACGTTTACATCTCCATGCAATGTACTGACACAAGACAGCCCTGCTGAGAACAGTGTCTCATTTTCAGTGGGGTCATACTTATACACATTTTTGCATGGTACTGGCACAAGATAGCCTGGCTGAGATGCACTATCTCATTTTCAGTGGGGTCATGCTTTTATCCATTTTTGTGTTGGCTCTGACTGCAAACTGTTTTAAATAGCTGACCATTTCTGATTGTAAGAAAACATTATCAGGTATCTGGCAAGTCTGGAGATCTCTGTTTTCTGGAGCTGATGATTCTAAGTGGGGGCTTTGTATCACACTTACTTGTTAGGTCTCTTATAGGTCTCAATCATGTCCCCATTTGCTGTCCTCTTTACAGCAACTCATGAATGTGGCAGCTGTCATTTTTCAGCTCCTGCCTAAAATGCGTTTTTTCCATCCCAAAAGCTGGTTTCTCAGTTCCTATGCAAAATCACCTTTAAACTAGGAGCTGAACGTTTTCTCTACCATCTGCATGAGCCAGGATCATAACAAGGCTATGTTCAGACATTGGTGTACAATATTAAAAATCAACACATTCATGAACCTACATTACATTTTTCATATGCAGGCTCCTAACTTTGGTAATTGTCAATATGTTTACCCCAAATTCTTCACCTGCAGCAGTATCGGCTCTGACCAGATTTTGTTACTTCTGGTTTCACTCGGGTCCCCTTTACTCTGGCACTGGTCATCCCCTTTACACTGGCATGGTAGATCAACAGCACTATCCACTTGGCTCCCGAGGCATTGTCCCATGCCTCCAAGGCATCCAGAACTTTTTCCCTGATGACCCAGGCCTGACCCATTTTCCAATGGCTGGCTCTAAATGTCCTAGACCGGGGCCACTATTACCCTGGTCACTTGCCTCCAGCTCACTCTCCATGGCCCACACTTTTCTCTGGGGTTGTACTGCTCTCACCACCTTGTACAGGGAGTGTCTGCCAGTCCCACATCCCTTTTACAACTCCTGGGCTTGCATTAAGTCACCAGCATGAGGAACACCCTCCAAGGCATACCACAAATGTGGGTCCACAACCCACCCAGCCTTTACATGGGCTGGCACCCCCAGGACCACTCCCTCCAAACAGGCCCCCATTTGGGTGACTGGCTCCCTGGCCTCCTTCATCCCTCAGGCTACCTGCCACACTGGGTACCGAGGGGAACATCTGCCACCAGTTCCCTTCCTGAGAGGACCCTGCCACAGCCCCCCCCCCCAGATCTGGCAAGCTGAGCTTCCTAAGGCCTCCTACATCTATTGCTGGGCTTGCTAAAGCCTCCCTAATGCTCTAGCTCCACACAACACAAAACCTAGCTACCTGGACCCCACCAGAGTTCCATACCCCCCACTCCTCATCATCCACAGTGCATAAAACTGTCCTGACTGCACTTACTTGGAGGGTTTTTTCCCCACTAGCCCTCCAAGACCGCTGAGCTCCCTCACTTGCCCACATATCCTGGTCTTGGTTCTACTCTCCAGCCTCCCCACTCCAACCCCTGGGCCTACTTTCTGGGCTGGAAATGCCCAGAAACATTCTGTACGCTCCCTTTTATACCTTATCTGCTGCCCTCTGCTGCCCTCTTGAGGCATACAGAATACTAACCCATTTCCTAGCTCTGGAGGGGTGGAGAAGGGGAAAAGGGGTGCCTAAACGTGGGAATATAAGCCCCACTTTTGCAGGGGAGCTTACACTTTCCCCCACCCAGGGAATCCTGGGAATGATGGCAAGGATCCAGTGATGGTCCACTCCCATCAGGCCAAGTATGCGTACTCTCCAGCCCTCTGGGAAATGTACTCACCATGTTGAGCCACCAGACACCACCCAACCTACCTGACTAGCCCCAAAATGAATTCCTAAAGCCTAAATCCTAAACCCTACCTATGCCAGGAGATAAATCTAAGTGCTAGTTACAATCCACATTTTTTTTAAACAGAGCAACAACAATCACTTTTTATAATGGTGGATTCCTTCCCCTGGAATACAGACTCATGGCAAATTAATTAGACTGCAAAATGAAGAGGGAAAACAGAAAATTTCATTTCATTCAAACTTCCTCTCTACAATCAAATGAAGACCAAACCATTGTTTTCTCCCCATATAACTTTATTGTCACCTGCATGGCAAATGATTCTAGCTATACAGGGGTCGCCATTCCTTTTCATCAAACACTAAATCAGCTCCATGGGACTATAACTTTTTTAAACACTATGGCTGAACCTCTCAAACAGCAGAATCACAGTATCAGCAGACACCAGAGGGACTCTTTGTTTCTTCTCTTTCTGTCTTGGGTGTTTTACCCAACCCTGAAACCCAGATCCCTGCAATCTCCTGGCATATGAAGATCTGGTAAGCCAAGCCTCCTTTTTTTGTTCACTTGTGCACATGTGCAAGGAATGTCTTGAAACAATATGACTTTTTGGAGGTGTATGACACTCCTTGCAAATGCAGTGCTCAGTGTAGCAGGTGCAAACCTACTGGATCAATACATGCCGAGCTGTGTATGACAGCAGTTCGGTTGTGCTGGTCTTCACTTCAAACAAAAGGACTGCTGCAGTCAGCAGTGGTAGCGTGTGTGCACTTAGCATATTGATGTATTTATGTCTTTAGCACAGCTGAAATGGTGTCATACACAGCTTGGCATGAAATACCTCCCGCTTCCTCCCTCTGCTAATGTCCTCCCACTCCCTCATTATTGTCTTCCCCAGCCCTCAGGTTGGGTGCCAAGGGGGTGCCCAATCCCCCTCAGCTCATGCGCCCCCCAGCACATTGTGCGGCTGAGAGGGGTGTCCAATCCAATGTTGGCTGTGGCTCCCACAACAAATAGCCAGTTGGCATGCTGGGAGGCCACCCCAGCATGTTCATGCCTCCCCCCCATGCACACTGTATGTCCAATAGGGGTGCCTAGTCCCCGCCAGCTCCAATTCCCCCCCAACAAACATGCAGGTGGCATGCTGGAAGCCCACCTCAGTGTACCAAAAGCATCTTGTGGCATCTTTTTGTTTGAAAAATTCCAGTGAAAGAATGCTGTGAGACATAATGACCCCATGCTCATGCTCAGCAGTTTTTATTTTGTAACCAAAATTCATCTTGCAAAGTCTATTTGTGAAGGCAGAGAAATAGTATTGCCTGCTGTTAGAGTTGCTACAAGTAAGCATTAATGCATGACAGAGGAGGGCTCTACTAGTGAATTAATGCCTGGTTGGAGGGGATTCGGCCTCGTGCCTCCAACCACCAACCAGGCATTAATTCCCGAATAAAGCCTGAGTCTTGAGTGCATTAATGCACATGTAACATGACAAGTGCAAGAGAAGTATCGTGGCAATAGTGTTTTGCTCTGAAATATAGACACAGTGACAAAAACAGTAGTACGTGCAAAACAATGCTGCATTTTCTTCGTTTTCAGTCAGTCTCAGGCTCTAACAACGTGTGCGTGCTCGTTGGATACTCAACAATCATTTATATACTGTCCAATATTTCTTCAGACACAGCAACAGAAGATTGCTGTCTGAAATACACAAGAATGTTAACATTTGTCACGTCTTAGCAACAGTTTGCATCACTTGCCCTTCGTACTTACATTGCGATGATCCATTACAGTACAGCATTGTGGGGGACCTGTGGATTTACATATTTCTTGCAGAATGCATGCGGTGATACTGTTCCAATTTGCTCTGTAGAATTTTCTTTTATGTGTCAGTTAACTGCCTGAAATGCACTCCGTGCTTCAGTACCAAATAACAGTCTGTGGCCCATGTAAACGGGGATAAAAGTACATCGCTCTCCAATGTGGTGTGCATGTTTTTCATGGGGCCAGAACGTGACTGTGGCCACGATTTCTCTGGTGCACTCAGAGCACCAAGCCTGTTCAAATTGTTTTCTGTGGCTCCAAACACTATTACACTCTGAAGTGGGCATTACGCAAGCAATAATACCCGACAGGGTGGGTGATATTAGGCAATACCGGACAGCCCAGGGGTGTAATAAGACCTGACGCCACAGGTGGAGGGCCTTATAGGCCCTGGAAGGTCTGGTATTGCCCATACCACCCACCCTGGAGGGTATTATTGCACTTAGAATATAGGCAGTGCATTTTATATGCTTGAAATTAACAAGTCTGCATGGTAAAACTTTTAATATTGTAAGTATTTTATTTGTAGTGTTAAAAAAAATAGTTCCTCCACCTGCTTTTCGAACTAAGGAGTTTTGCTTTTGTTGTTGGTTGTCATGGCTACACCCCCCCCCACCCACTACTGCCATATAGGGCTTACTCTTGCTTAGCGATGAAGGAATACAGGCACACAGATACCTTCCCACCCCCCAACTCAAAAGCTCAGAATCTAAAACAGATAAAAAAAGACCACTAACATTGTTTGTCAACCCCATTGTCACAGACTGACTGCTCAGCCTTACTCAACGGCTCACTCCGTTCCACCACCAACACCCGTCTTCAGCTCGCTCTTCCTTGTTAGAAACACACACACGCTTTTAAAAAAAAAACAAGCTGCACAGTTTTTTTTTTCCTCCATTCCTTTGTTTTTGGCTTCTGACAACCTGATCACTCACATACTCACAGTTCGTCGCTGCTTTGACCAGTCTTCCACTCGCTCCCCATCCCCCAGCCATTACACACACTGCAACTGGCTTTTTTTTTTATTTCTGCTCTCATCTCGGGAGGGAGGTATCACGGTAAGGAAAGAAGAATCAAGTCATGCCAGGGAAATTTATGCTAGACCTAGAAATCAGTCTGTTTTGGGAGCTAGTGGGTTACCATCTGATAGAGGAATGAGAGAAAGCAGTGGGTTCGGCTCTCAGAGTACCACTGTGGACATTCAAGAGGCATGGGACAAGACGGTACTCAATATTTAGACTCAGAGAAGCCATTTTTGGGGGCAAAGTGAATTTTGTGTGAAAAACGTTACATTTTCTTTACACTGCATTTTAAGATTTTTACTTTATGCCAGGTCAGCCGCTCAGTTTGTCGCCCGCTAAGCAACAGAAACAAATGGCGGACATTTGGAATGCAATTGAGGGGTTTTATCCAATTGGAGAGCAGGCTGGGCACCAAGATCCTGGTGATGGGGCAGGCTAGGCTGTCCTTTTTAATAGGTGGGCATCTATTGTCTGATAAATGCCCACCTAGAGAAGTATCTAATCCAATCAGATGGCTCAAATAGATTTTCCCATTTTCTAATAGGGAATTAATGCCCACTTCAGATTGTACAACGGGGTGTATTTGAACCAATGAAATTGCTGTATTATAGATAGTGTTAGACTGCCATGTGACAAATGCAGTTGTATTACTGCAAAATGTGTTTCAGCAAAAAGCTAATAGGGTGTCTGTTATTCACCATTGTAGATGTCCTATGTGCGTGCCTTTGCTGTTCATTTAGATATCCTCTATTCAGCAGTCCGTTGTGCATTTCTGTACCAGCTCTGAGGAGAGAAAGAAATTCTATCTTCAGAATGGGGGGGGGGAGGTGAGGCGGAGACTAAAAATGGAAGGCAGCACAGGGAAAATGCAGAAACACAGATGGATTTTTGACTCCACTCTACAAACAACACAGCTATGCTGTGTCAGAATTCTGATCAGATCTGACAGTACTACAAAGATAAAAGAAAAATACATTGTGTGCTGGGAGTAGGGGGGGAGGAAGAAGCAGGAAATGCATTGTGCTGAATGGGAGCAGGTGGAGAGATTTTCAGATTCCACTTCCTCGTAACAACACAGCTATGCTGTGTTAGGAATTCTGGTTACACACCCCTTCTGATAGCAAAAAGTCTGCAAATTTATGATTGCAGGCTCATAACTTTGGTAATTTTCTATATTCTGACCCCAAATTTTCAACATAGCCATTACTTCACAGCACCTAATGAATGTGACAGTTGTCATTTTTAAAATGCTGGCCAAAATGTGTTTTCTTACTAGTGGTGCAAATTGACATTTTGGGCAGGTGTTAAAAATGTTCTCCACTTTTGTTCATGAGGTAGGCTAATAAGAAGGTTATGCAGAAAATCTGGGGTAAAATAGAGAAAACAACAAAGTCATGAGTCTACAGTATGTTGTAGATCTTACTTCAAGAAACAGCTCTTGCAGCAGGTTATACCATAAGGACTGAAGCCGACAGGCACCAGGATCCACAGAAAAATTCTAGCTAGCAATATCCAGCGGGGGACTGCCCCATACGTTGGCCCTACCCCCAATGTCTGGCATCATACAAATGGGGCAGTCCTCCAGCATCCCTCAGTTCTGTTCCCACTGTCAACTCGCCAGCATCAGCCTCACGGATGCTTCTAGCAGATGAACGAAGCTCGAAATGAAGAATTTTTAATTTTTTGTTAAAAATCACCTGCATGTCGTCTTCTCTGACTCCTTCTACCGAAGGACACCCCTCGAAGTGCGCTTGTAGCAAACAGATCCCATTTACAGATTGGTACACAGCTTGTGTGTGGTGCCTAGGCCCAGAGCATGACATTAAGGCCTGCTCCACCTGCCAACAGTTCAACAGCAGGACCAAGATCCTCCGCCAAAAAGTTCTCCAGGGGTTCCTTCTCAAAGAAAAACTTAAGGCTATGGAAAAATACCCTTCCTCCAAGGGGGATTCTTCCCACCACAAGTCTGGGAAACTCCTCGAAAAGCATTGGGACAAGAATAGGGCCAGATCCCCAAGTTGGACCTTGGAATCCAGGGCCAGTTCCAGTTCCAGTTCCATGAGGTCGGATAGGTTCCCCACCTGGGCTCGCTCACAGCCCCCTCCGGTGAAGGTCTGGTCTTCGGGAGGCTCAACCACAATCTCTCTTCAGCCTCTTAAAACTAAAAATGATAGCTGGACATCCAGCTTAACTGCCTTGGACTGGCATAAGTCTAGTTCTGCCCCGAAGCAGGGTGCCAACGCGTCGGGCTGATGCCGGGACTCCTACCACTGTTTGGTTTCCCAACCCCCAAGAGGGCCTGATGCCCCTCCAAGGAAAATGACTGAACTGATGTCCCTCAAGCGGACCTCAGAGCCCAAGCTGGTGACTGACCCGATGCCCACCAGGTGGACCAAGGAACCGATGCCAGCCTGACTTACACCTGCTGACACTGGTCACAGGGTCCTCTGAAGAGGGGCCAGAGCCCCCATTTCTGATGACCAGATGGGTGACACTGAGAGACACTGGGCTGCCCAGAACTGATGCTAATCCAGCTACACCCAAGGTTCGACACACAGGCCCATCGGCAGGGCGAGATGCGATGCCAGGCCCGTCGTCCATACTGAATCTGCAAGAGGTCTATGACCTCTTTAACTTTTGGTGGGACACCATCAGAAAAGGATGTGCTCTCCAAGCCCCCCACAGCCTCCTCCTAAGGAGCCCAGCAACAGGGTGTCTCCTGAACCCAGGGAGCCTACCTCAGCTCCTAGAAGCAGATCCTGTGAAAGGAAAAGATGCCCCTCTAGGTCTCCCTTTGGCTCTCCCAGTGGCTGTCCGCCAAAATGCCCAAGAACCAGACACCATACCCCGCCAGGGGATGACTCATGGCCGGATTCCTCAGACACTTCAAGCTTACCCTCTCCAGGCAGCCTCCCATCACCAGATCCACGAGATCTGCTCAGGTCACCACTGGATGATCCCTCTTCTCTGATATCATGAGGCACATCCAAGAGAACATGGGGTAGGAGATGGAAAACTTAGACCCCAAAAGACACCGCCTCACAAGATACCTCAGCCAGAAAGATTCTAAGCCTGTGGAGGTGCCACTGCTGGTGGACACGTTCATGGACATCACCAAGGCAGCCTGGAAACACCCTCACTCCACCCCGGCAGTACCCAAGAAGGCCGACTGCCTTTATAGAGCACCCATGGAGGACCCTTGCTTGGCACAAAAGTCCTTGGCCAACTCTCTGAGCATTACAGCCTCACACGACTGGTCTCAAAGACCTCAGCACCTGAGCACCCAGCCACCTAACCAGGAATCTAAACAGCTAGATTCACTGGGGAGATGCATGTATATGGTTGCTACATGCTCTATCAGGTCTCTCAATTACCTCACGCACATGGTGCAATTTCAGAATGCCCTGTGGGAACAGGGCCAGGACCTCATGAAGGAGTTCCCAGAGGGTGAGAAGAAGAAGGAACTTCTCAATCTCCTCCACACTGGGTCTGACGTGGGGACCCAAGTCCTTCAAGGCACTTATGACGCAGCGGACTCGGTGGCCAGGGGTGCTGCTACAGGCATCTGTCTCGAGAGACACTTATGGCTGTGGGTCTCTGGATTTACTGCAGATGTTCAGAAGAATATCCTGAACATCCCATATAATGGCTCAGTCCTGTTCAGTGAAGAATCAGAAAAGTCAACACCAAGTTACAGGATGCCGGGAATGCAGTAAGGACTGTACAGGCTATGTACAGACCTAAGTCTGGCTCCTTTTCCCCCATGGAATCTTCTATTCATTCCAGAGCAGCTCACGCTGCCCCCATTTGAACCAGCTGTGGATTGCGAGCTATGTCTACTCTCTTGGAAGACATTATTATTAGTTACGGTTCATAGGAGCCAGAATCATTTTGTGTCCGGCAACAAAGGCAACAGCCATGTTCCAGCCAGCAGCCAAGGGGCAACTTTAACAGAAACAGTCAATCCAGAATCTCCACAGGCCAGGGCCAGAAACACCAAATATCTGCCCAGCCTGCTGGGACCAACACCACCACAGCATGATGCCTTCCTGACCCTTGCCCACCTCTGGATTCGAGGGAAGGAAGGGTTGGGGGTCAAGTCTCTCTCCACCTATCAGGGTGGCAGGGGATAACCTCTGACTGGTGAGTTCTTCAACTAGTGTGGAGAGAACACTGTATGGAGTTCCTTGACTGCCCACCATCAAGGCCTCCTCTGCTCTCCCATTATTTGGGTCAGCACGCCTTGCTCATACAGCAAGAAATATTGGCACTACTGGACAAGAACGCCATAGAACCAGTGCCACAGAACCAGAGAGAAGGATATTATTTACACTACTTCCTGGTTCCAAAAAAGACAGGGGACTCACGCCCAGTCCTGGACCTCAGTGACCTCAACATCATCATGTTATACAAATGCTTGTGCATGGTCACCCTTCCGGGTCTCATCCCCATGCTCAAGCAGGGCACAGGGCTCACGTTACCAGACATGCAGGATGCATATCTCCATCTCCCCATCACTCGAGCACATCAGAAATTCCTGCGCTTTGAGTTCCTGGGATGGCATTATTAGTTCCGAGCACTCCCTTTTGGACTTTCCTTGGTGCCTCGTGTGTTCATGAAATGCTTGGCAGTCATGGCAACGGCCCTCAGGAGACAGAACCACTATGTGTTCCCACACTTAGATGACTGGCTCCTCATGGGCCCCTCTCAGGATACTTTGATAGCAGTGATTCAAGACACTCACTCCCTCTTCGAGTCACTGGACATTACTATCAATCAGGGGAAGTCATGCCTCATCCCTTCACAGAGGCTGCAGTTTATTGATGCATTTCTCAACACTGACCAAGGGAAGGTCTTCCTGTCCCAGGATGGGGTGGAATGCATTTGATCCTACATAAGAGACATCAGGGGAAAATAAATTGGTCCCAGCCAGAACCATTCCTTGTTTGTTCAGACACATGGTAGCTGCCATCATGACGGTTCCTCTGGCTCGGCTTCATATGAGGATTACCCAATGGATACCACATGCTCATTAGGACCAAAAGCAGGATCAACTGCATTAGCTAGTCCAGGCCACAGGTGCCGTCATCCAGGACTGGCAATGGTAGCTCATCCTAGACCACCTTTCCAGAGGAGTCCCCTTCGTAGTGCCTGCTCCAACTCTGACTCTCTCCATGGATGCTTCAGGGTCCAGTTGGGGGAGCCCACCTGGAAGGAGTCAGGACCCAGGGATCTTGGTTGACCCTGGAGTCTCACCTCCACATCAACATCCTTGAAATAAGGGCAGTCCTGTAGGCTCTACATGCCTTTCAGTCAAAGATCACCCCAGGTCTCCTGCTGTTGCAAACAGACAATACCTCGGTAATGTACTATATCAACAAGCAAGGAGGCACTCACTCCTACCCTCTTTGCAGGGAAGCAAAGAGGGTGTGAGATTGGGTATTACAGCATGGTGCAGAGATCACTGCAGTACATGTTCCAGGAGTGGACAACACCATTGCAGGTTTTCTGAGCTGGTCACAGGCCAGGGCTCACGAATGGGAACTGCTGCAAGCAGTAGTAGAGGACCTGTTCCGCAGATGGGTCCAGGCTCGTGGCTTAGCTTCAGTTGACTGCCCAGAGAAGTCAGTGCTGGACTACCTCCTATCCCTGTATTAAGCAGGACTAGCGTATTCCTCTATAAAGGTACACCTCTGTGCCATTTCAGCATACCATTTTCTGGTAGGTCAAAGGTCACTAGCACAGCTAGAGGCCTCCTGCACTTGCATGGCATACTCCATTTGAGAACACCTATCAAGGACCTGATTCCCCCATGGGATCTTCTTTTCATCCTAGAGCAGCTCACGCTGCCCACGTTTGAACCAGCTGCAGATTGCGAGCTAAGCCTACTCTCTTGGAAGACATCATTTTTAGTTGTGGGTCTGTAGGGAACCAGAATCATTTTGTGTCCAGCAACAAAGGCAACAGCCATGTTCCAGCCAGCAGTCAAGGGCAACTTTAACAGAAAGAGTCAATCCAGATTCTCCACAGGCCAGGGCCAGAAACACCGAATATCTGCTCAGCCTGCTGGGACCAACACCACCACAGTATGACTCCTTCCTGGCCCTTGCCCCACCTCTGGATTCGAGGGAAGGAAGGGTTGGGGGTCAAGTTTCTCTCTCCACCTATCAGGGTGGCGTGGGATAACCTCTGACTGGTGGGTTCTTCAACTAGTATGGGGAGGACACTCTATGGAGTTCCTTGGCTGCCCACCATCAAGGCCTCCTCTGCTCTCCCGTTATTTAAGTCAGCATGCCTTGCTTATACAGCAAGAAATCTTGGCACTCCTGGACAAGGATACCATAGAACCAGTGCCACAGAACCAGAGAGAAGGATATTATTTACACTTCTTCCTGGTTCCAAAAAAGACAGGGGACTTATGCCCAATCCTGGACCTCAGTGACCTCAACACCGTCATGTTATACAAATGCTTGTGCATGGTCACCCTTCTCGGTCTCATTCCCATGCTCAAGCAGGGCACAGGGCTCATGTTACCAGACATGCAGGATGCATATCTCCATCTCCCCATCACTTGAGCACATCAGAAATTCCTGTGCTTCGAGTTCCTGGGATGGCATTATTAGTTCCGAGCACTCCCTTTTGGACTTTCCTCGGTGCCTCATGTGTTCATGAAATGCTTGGCAGTCATGGCAGCAGCCCTCAGGAGACAGGGCCACTATGTGTTCCCATACTTAGATGACTGGCTCCTCATGGGCCCCTCTCAGGAGACTTTGATAGCAGTGATTCAAGACACTCACTCCCTCTTCGAGTCACTGGGCATTACTATCATTCAGGGAAGTCATGCCTCATCCCTTCACAGAGGCTGCAGTTTATTGATGCATTTCTCAACACTGACCAAGGGAAGGTCTTCCTGTCCCAGGACAGGGCGGAATGCATTTGACCCTACATAAGAGACATCATTGAAAAGAAATTGGTCCCAGCCAGGACCATTCCTTGTTTGTTCAGACACATGGTGGCTGCCATCATGACGGTTCCTCTGGCTCGGCTTCATATGAGGATTACCCAATGGATACCACATGCTCATTAGGACCAAAAGCAGGATCAACTGCATCAGTTAGTCCAGATCATGAGAGCCGTCATCCAGGACTGGCAATGGTGGCTCATCCGAAACCCCCTTTCCAGAGGAGTCCCCTTCGTAGTGCCTGCTCCAACTCTGACTCTCTCCATGGATGCTTCAGGGGCCAGTTGGGAGCCCACCTGGAAGGAGTCAGGACCCAGGGATCTTGGTCGACCCTGGGTCTCACCCCATCAACATCCTTGAAATAAGGGCAGTCTGTATGCTCTACATGCCTTTCAGTCAAAGATCACCCCAGGTCTCCTGCTGTTGCAAACAGACAATACCTCGATAATGTACTATATCAACAAGCAAGGAGGCACTCACTCTACCCTCTTTGCAGGGAAGCAAGAGGGTGTGAGTAGGTATTACAGCATGGTGCAGAGATCACTGCAGTACATGTTCCAGGAGTGGACAACACCATTGCAGGTTTTCTGGAGCTGGTCACAGGCCAAGGCTCACGAATGGGAACTGCTGCAAGCAGTAGTAGAGGACCTGTTCCTTGATGGGCCTAGGCTCATGGCTTAGCTTCACTTGACTGCCCAGAGAAGTCAGTGCTGGACTACCTCCTATCCCTGTATTAAGCAGGACTAGCGTATTCCTCTATAAAGGTACACCTCTGTGCCATTTCAGAATACCATTTTCTGGTAGGTCAAAGGTCACTAGCACAGCTAGAGGCCTCCTGTGCCTTCTTGCGTGGCATACTCCATTTGAGAACACCTATCAAGGACCTGATTCCCCCATGGGATCTTCTTTTCATCCTAGATCAGCTCACGCTGACCACGTTTGAACCAGCTGCGGATTGCGAGCTACGTCTACTCTCTTGGAAGACATCATTTTTAGTTGTGGTTCGTAGGAACCAGAATCATTTTTGTGTCCGGCAACAAAGGCAACAGCCATGTTCCAGTCAGCAGTCAAGGGGCAACTTTAACAGAAAGAGTCAATCCAGATTCTCCACAGGCCAGGGCCAAAAACACCGAATATCTGCTCAGCCTGCTGGGACCAACACAACCACAGCATGACTCCTTCCTGGCCCTTGCCCCACCTCTGGATTCGAGGGAAGGAAGGGTTGGGGGTCAAGTTTCTCTCTCCACCTATCAGGGTGGCATGGGATAACCTCTGACTGGTGGGTTCTTCAACTAGTATGGGGAGGACACTCTATGGAGTTCCTTGGCTGCCCACCATCAAGGCCTCCTCTGCTCGCCCGTTATTTGGGTCAGCATGCCTTGCTCATACAGCAGGAAATCTTGGCACTCCTGGACAAGGATGCCATAGAACCAGTGCCACAGAACCAGAGAGAAGGATATTATTTACACTTCTTCCTGGATCCAAAAAAGACAGGGGACTTATGCCCGATCCTGGACCTCAGCGACCTCAACACTTTCATTTTATACAAATACTTGTGCATGGTCACCCTTCCGGGTCTCATCCCCATGCTCAAGCAGGGCACAGGGGTCACATCACCAGACATGCAGGACGCATCTCTCTCCATCTCCCCATCACTCGAGCAGATCGGAAATTCCTGTGTTTCGAGTTCCTGGGATGCCATTATTAGTTCCGAGCACTCCCTTTCGGACTTTCCTCGGTGCCTCGTGTGTTCTTGAAATGCTTGGCAGTCATGGCAGCGGCCCTCAGGAGACAGGGCCACTATGTGTTCCCATACTTAGATGAATGGCTCCTCATGGGCTCCTCTCAGGAGACTTTGATAGCAGCGATTCAGGACACTCTCTCCCTCTTTGAGTCCTGGGCTTTACTATCAATCAGGAGAAGCCGTGCCTCATCCCTTCACAGAGACTGCAGTTTATTGATGGATTTCTCAACACCGACCAAGGGAAGGTCTTCCTGCCCTAGGACAGGGTGGAATGCATTTGATCCTACATAAGGGACTGCCCAATTTCTGCTCACTAGATCCAGGACCTGGTGTTTTCTGGTGAGGCGTATTTTCCCTCTCTTGGAGGGCAGGTTTCTCCACACTTTCCCGCCCTTCCCTTTGATGCAGAGGGTTCTACTGAAGCTCTGTGAGGAGGGAGCATCATTTATCCTAGTAGTGCCCTTTTGGCCCAGACAAATTTGGTTTCTACCCCTGCACCAACTGGCCCAGGAACCCTCATTTCCTTTGCTAGTCAGCTCACACCTGTTGTCCCAGGAAGCCAGCTCCCTGGTCCACCCGAACCTCAGGTCACTGAACCTGCACACCTGGCTCCTAAGGCCATAGCAATCCTTATACACAGGGTTTCACAGGAAGTGGTGGATGTATTAGTGGCAGCAAGAATACCCTCCACTCATACTACCTACGCCATGAAATGACACAGGTTTTGTCTTTGGGCCCAGGCCCGCAGCTTAGCTCCACTTGACTGCCCAGAGAAATCAGTGCTGGACTACCTCCTATCCCTGTATTAAGCAGGACTAGCATATTCCTCTATAAAGGTACACCTCTGTGCCATTTCGGCATACCATTCTCTGGTAGGTCAAAGGTCACTAACACAGCTGAAGCCTCCTGCGCTTTCTTGCATGGTATACTCTATTTGAGACCATCTATAAAGGACCTGATTCCCCCATGGGATCTTCTTGTCATCCCAGAGCAGCTCACGCTGCCCCCGTTTGAACCAGCTGTGGATTGCGAGCTATGTCTACTCTCTTGGAAGACATTATTTTTAGTTGCAGTTACTTGCGCTAGAAGAATTTTTGAGCTTCATGCACTCATGTGTAAAGAACCTTACTTGTTTTTTCACAAGGACAGAGTGTCCTTAAGGACAAATACTAAGTTTCTTCACAAGGTGGTCTCAACCTTGAATCTCATTTAGGATTTTGACCTTCCGATGTACTATCCCAACCACTCTAAGAGATGGGAAGCTCTCCTGCACACTTTAGCCATGCACAGGATCCTCAGGAACTATCTAACCAGAACCAAATCTCATCAACGGTCAGATCAGCTCTTCCTGTCATTTGCTCACAGGATGCAAGAAGCACCCGTATTGAAGCAAACTCTCTACAAGTGGCTGGTTAAATGCATCACATTCTGCTACCAAGAGTGCATCAAGCCTTTACTGGGATCGGTGAAAGGACATTCCATGAGTGCGGTGGCTACCTCCTTTGAGTTGCTTAAGAATATCTCTACATCGGCCATTTGCGCTGCCACTGCTTGGAGCACTGTGCACACCTTTATCTGGCATTACAGTTTGGAGATGGCTTCTAGACACAGAGCTGGTTTTGGCCTTGCAGTCCTTCAAGGATTTTTGTCCTAGATATGGTTCACTCTAGTATCCCTCCTGTCCTCCTCTGGAAATAAAGTATTTTGTTCCCTTACTGCTTGGGAATCAGTCCTTATGGTGTAACCTGCTGCAAGAGCTGTTTCTCGAAGTAAGATAACACAGTTACATAAGAACTTGCTGTAACAGTAGATCTTCGAGAACAGCTCTTGCAGCAGGTAGTTTCCCTCCCATTGTCTCCTCAGGAGGTTTGGTCTTCAGACCTGGCATCTTGGACGCATTCAGATTATTGTTTTCATGGGTCTTCCTTTGGAAGTGGATCCTTGGTCTCCCCTTCAGAATTTCACCTGTATGCTGGGAGTCTCCAGTGGGAGAACTGAGGGATGCTGGGGGACCACCCTTTTGTATGATGCCAGATGTCGGGGATGGGGCCAACATCAGGGGCGGTCCCCTGCTGGATATTGCTAGCTAGAATTTTTACATGGGGTCCTGGCATCTGCCGGCTTCCGTCCTTCTGGTGTAACCTGCTGCAAGGGCTGTTCTCGTAGATTTACTGTTACAGTAAGTTCTTACATAACTGTACTTGTTTCAACGTACTCTCATAACTGTGGTAATTTTCAATATTTTAAACCCCTACTTTTCAACATAGCCATTGTTTTACATCACCTCATGAATGTGACAGCTGTCATCTCTCATCTCCTACCCAAAATGTGTTGTAACACTTGTGGTACAAAATGACATTTCAGTCTTTGTTTTATAAATGACACCTGTCATACCCAGAATAAGTGGCCATAAAAACATTTTGTTGAAAATGTGGGTAAAATTGTAAAAAACTAATTATGTTTTGAGGAAACAAATTGTGGCAACATTTACTTGTAACCCCCCTACAAATGGGGGTTCCTAAAAAGCTTCCCGGAGCTCATTTAAATGCTCCATGCCTGGCTGGTGTTCGGCGTTTCAAGCCATTTCAAATGGGTAGCCAGTGGCGTTTTAAGGCCTCCGTATACTGTACCTTTAAGGGCTGCCTGTTGCAGTCAAAATTAGTTGAACTGGGGGGCTGTGTGGTTGTATGCCGAGTCCCGCCCGGGTTGCTGAGTAAGCGCTCCATTCTGCCATCATTACTGGTGCAGAGGGAGCCCTGTTAAAAGACGTAATTCCTTGCCAGTAATCCTTTTGAATAGTGATGATGATGTAAGTTGTTTTAACCTGCTTCCTTTGCAGCCAGAGACTGTTCTGACTATCCCCTCCATTTTGGTCCCGAACTGATGAATTGGACCAATCGGTATCTCGAGACTCCTTTGAGCGGGCTGACCAATGAGGGAACTCTTGCCATTTGAGAAAGGCATTATGGGCTATGGCACTTTTTCGCACCACTGAGAGCAGGAGTGAGTGACTGGCAGGTGATGCCAGCCAATCAAATCGGGTAGCGCCCGAACTGGAAGGAGTGCCACGTGCTCCTGGGGGCAGATGCATTGTGGCTGAGGAAAGAAAGGAGCTCTGTGCTTTTGCACTGTGTGAGTGTTCGGCGAAGCGCGGGAAGAGCCTAGAGGCCGTTTTTCCTTTGGAGTAGTCAGACTAAATCCGCCTGCATGCAGTCGGAGGCTGGTGCCACAGCTACCTACCAGGCTCAACCTGAGAGGACTGGAGAATCTGCTGAATTGTGCTCAGTCCACCTGTGATGTTGAAGCTGCCGTTTACTGCCCAAGCCTGCAGGAAGTTCGTGTGGGGCCTGGAAGCAGCTGCCTGGTATGGTACCCCTCTGTTGTTTGCCATATAAATGTGTGAAGAGGCTGGTGAAATTCAGGCTCAACCCTGTTGGTGGTGACGGGAACGGTATTTGATGGAGCCGTGAGTACTTGATCAGGGTAGCTCCCTGCTAAGTTTGCAGACAGTGGACTCAGGTTGTTTTGTTATGCTGCTGACTGCCTAATTGAACTTTCTTCCCACTCTGACCTGCTCAAGATTGTAAAGGCTATCTATGTCAGGGCCCCAACCAGCTGCCACGATGGACTAGCCATTGGGGCTTGGGTACCCAGGGACAGCAAATATTAGGTTTAGGCCTATGCACAGAGCCCTAGGTAGATAGGTATAGTGATAAGCCAATCACCTTGATCTCCCCCTGCCCTTGTTATTTTCCTCCCTTGAATAAATCAGATTGTTTGTTCTGCAACTACACCCTGGCTACTGTGTTCATTACTGGTGAACTGCTGCATAGTGACTGTGATAAAACTGTACCTTACTTTACAGGGGGTCCCCGGAGTGAGCTGGAGAGATACTAGCCAGGGGGTAAGTGTACTGGGGAAAAGTGTTTTTTTGTTCACCGTGTGAGCCACTAGCGGGATGAAAGAGGGGTTGCAGTAACCCAGAGGGCTGTGACCGAGGCAATCTCAACAGTATTAACCCCGACCTCTGGGTGGAGGCACCCATCAATGGATCTGGGCCCCTCACCCTGTCTCAGTGGAGGCAGGCAGGAGTAGTAGCCTAAGGGTAGCACCCTGGGGTTACAAATTGGAGGGCACCACTGGGATTAGCATCCCAGGTGGCCAAGTGAGGAAGTGCATAAGAAATGGAAAAACTGGAAGGGAGATGTTGGGAAAAATTAAGTTGGGGCCTATTAAGACAATGGTACACAAACTGATGGGGTGGGGTGAAGCTGAAGAGCTGGACTCCCAGAAAATTGTGTTACTGTTAGATGTGCCCCTGGGAACCCCAACATCGGACATTATTTCCACAGCCAAGTGTATTAAATATTTGGGCAAAGTGGAGGTAAAAGGGCGCATGGCTGACCTGCTCGACCAGATGCTGCAGGTACTACTTTTGTGTAGTGTGGCCATTGACCCCAAGAGGGTACCTCCAGTGATTTACCCAGAGGGTGTTTCACAGGGATGGAGGCTAGTTCATATTCGGAGTGGGTCAGTCACTCCTGGAGGGTCTCCCCAGACTAATAGTTTTAAAGATAAGCTGCTTAAATTGCTGGCTGTGGAGGGGAGGACTACCCAAGAATTGCTGCAAGCATTGGATTTGTCTAGTGACGCTACCTCCCAGGTCTCCCCCGGTAACTCCCCCGGCCCCCTAAGAGTTCTATTTTGGCTCCACTGCCCTTAGTGGTCCCTCCTATTCAGCTTGATTCCTACCACTTGCTGAAGCTTTTTTCTGTCACAGTACCATTGCCTCCAGGGGAGGATGACTTGGAAGATTGGATGGACTATGCCACCCCCTTAGTTCAGGAATGGCAATGCTCTGAGAGGGAGAAAATGAAGAGATTGATGGAGAGCCTGCAGGGTTCCACTTTAGAAGCCATTAGGTTCTTGCGGGCCACCAGTCCGGAAGCCACCGCCTCAGAGTACCTCTCTGCTTTAGAAGGGGTGTTTGGGAGTACAGAGACTGGGGAAGATTTGTTATGGAAGTTCAGGTCTGCCAAGCAGTGGAGAAATGAGAAGCTATCCGTCTTTGTCACTAGGGTGGAGCGGGCTTTGCAGAAGGCCTATAGAAAGGGGGGAATCACTGCCATGGCCTTGAATCAGGTCAGGTTAGAACATGTTTTAAAGTCTGCTAGGTTCTCTAGTGTAATACTATTAAAACTTAAGTTACATGATCGACGGGCTACCCCACCTGAGTATTGTCAATTGATGAGGGAAATTAGAATGGTGGAGACCGATGAAGAGGGGTGGGAGCCCTGTGTGGGGGAGGTGAACCCTAGTGGGACCCCTGAGCATAGCACCCCCGAGGAGATCAGCCTGTCTGTAGGATCTGAGGGATCCCCAGATTTTCCAGGTGCTGTGGGAATGCGAGTTATTTCCTCAGACCCCCACGTAGAGAGTGAGCTGAGGGCCGAGGTCAGAAATTTACGGGAACTGGTGAGGGACTTGAGGCAATCCACTATGTACCCTGCTGGGTCTGGGGCCCCTGAGTCATGCAGAAACCAGAACCCTGGCCCAAGGGAGCCCCCTCACTCCTCTCAGGGCCCCCCACAGATAAGGTGTCCACCACAAAATAGTAACCCCCAGGACCCCAAGTTCTGTTACCATTGTGGGGAAGATGGGCATTTTCAACCTGAGTGCCAAAGGCAGGAGAATTTAAGGAAAGTCAACAGTAGACTGATCACTTGACATCACCAGGCCCAGTCTTGAACCCCCAGGAAAAGTTTTTTGACTCGGGCCCATGCTCAGCCAACTATCAATGCTGTGGCCCCCGACTGGTCTGATGTGGTCGGGCCTTCAATGGAGACCCCGGTGCAAGTAAATGGTATTCCCACCTGAGCTGTATTAGACAGTGGCTCTCAGGTAACCATCATGTTTCAGGACTGGTATCAGGCACACTTACCTGAGGTTCCCCTACAACCCTTGAATGGTCTACATGTGTGGGGGTTGAGCAACAAGGCATATCCGTATTTGGGGTACATCGAGTCTGGTTATCATTCTCTGCATCTGTGGCTGGAATGGATGAGCAGGTGGAAACCTTAGCTTTAGTTTGCCCTCCCACTGGGCTGTATGGTGGGGTGCCCTTGTTGATTGGGATGAATGCTCATATGTTTGGACAATTGGCCCAATTGTGTTCAGAAAAACAAGCATTTCAGACCAGGCGAGCTTTAAGCATACCCACTGTGATTCAAAGAGCAGTTTGCAACTCAGGAAAAGGATAGTCAGGAGGAACCCGAGGGTCCGGTGGGAGTAGTGTGGAAAAAGGACCCAGCTCCCGTGATACTTGCCCCGAATGCCCAATGTGTCCTGCATGGAGAAGTATGACTCAGAACAGATGTTAAGAATAGGTTGTTGATGATGGATGCGCCTGTGGAGGGAGGATTACTGGAGGGACTGTTGGTCAATCCCAGTATATTGCCGGCTAGGACTCATGCTTATGTCAAGAGGGTGATGGTTCAAGTGCATAATGTGTCCGACAAGGAACTTTGAATAAGAAGAGGGTGCACATTGGCAAGTGTGCATTGTGCGGATACTGCAGTGCTGCCAAATAGTAAGGGTTCCAGGGCCACTGACAGAGTTACTCCTGACTTGTTTGACTTCAGTGACTCCCCCGCTGCCAGCTGAATGGAAACAGTGGATCAGTGAGAGGCTTGCCAAGAGGGACCAGATTTTCTCCCTGAAAGAGTGGGATGTGGGATGTGTGCAAGGGGCTGAGCATCACATTCGGCTACATGATGAAAAGGCCCTTCCGAGAGAGATCCCGGCGCCTGGCCCCAGCTGATATAGATGATGTAAGGCGGCATCTGCAAAGATGTTGGCTGCTGGTGTAATACAAGAGTCCAGGAGCCCCTATGCCTCCCCTATAGTAGTAGTAAGGAAAAGAATGGGGCAGTTTGGTTGTGTGTAGACTATCGCACTTTGAATCGGTGGACCATTCCAGACCAGTATACTATGCCATGTATACAGGATGCACTGGATTGTTTCAATGGTAGTAAGTAGTTCTCTGTGTTGGATCTTTGCGGTGGGTACTACCAGATTTCGATGGCTCCAGATGACTGGGAGAAGACTGCATTCATTTGCCCCCTAGGTTTCTATGAGTTCATTCGGATGCCCCAGGGGATTTCAGGTGCCCCAGCCACCTTTCAACACCTGATGGAGCGGGCCGTGGTGGACATGAATTTGCTCGAGTGTCTGGTCTATCTAGATGATGTCATAGTGTTTGGCCGTTCGTAGGAAGAACATGGGCAACGATTATTTAAGGTCCTGGATCGGTTGGAGGAGTTCGGCCTCAAGCTGTCTATAGACAAGTGTCAATTCTTCCAGACTTCTATGAAATATGTGGGCCACATAGTGTCCACTGAGGGCATAGAGACTGACCCTAGCAAAGTGGAGGCCTTGACTACTTGGCCTCAGCCCAGGAACTTGAAAGAGCTGCAATGGTTCCTGGGGTTTTGCAGATATTATAGGCGATTTGTTAAAGACTATTCTCGAGTGATTCACCCCCTCCTCAACCTCACTCAGGGGTACCCTCCTACACACAAAAAGTATAACAGGATTGTGCGCTCCAAGACAGAGAAGAGGTATTTCCGGCCGAATTAATTGTTTGGGGATCATTGGACTGTTGAGTGTAAGGACGCTTTCTATGACATCATATATCAACACACATGCCCTGTGTTGGCCTATGCTGACCCGGCCAAGCCCTACATTCTCCATACTGATGCCAGTCTTCAAGGATTGGGGGCTGTGTTATATCAGGAGCACTCGAATGGTCTGAGACCTGTAGCCTTTGCCAGCAGAAGTCTGACTCCTTTAGAAAAAAACTATCCCGTGCACAAACTAGAGTTCCTGGCTCTGAAGTGGGCCATTGTTGATCAGTTTCATGACTACTTGTACGGTGCCAAGATATTGGTGAAGACTGATAACAACCCTCTGACCTATGTACAAACCTCAGCCAAGTTGGACGCCACTGGCCACAGGTGGCTCTCTGCCTTGACCACCTATGACTATGCTGCTGAATACAGAGCAGGCCTAAACCATATAGATGCGGATGCCCTCTTTCAGAGGCCTATGTCACAAACTGATTGGATCAGGTTGTCAGGGCCCGACATAAGAGCCCTTTGCCAGAAATTTGACAAGGAGGAACAGGTGTTTCCGGATGCTGTGAACTGTATGGTGGATTGCTTGGAGCCATCTGAGAACTGCATACCTGCTGCCAACTGTCATTTTTCCACCCTGGAAACCAGTTCACTGCCCCAGTCTGTCAACACTAGTCTTCAATGGGCTCAATCCCGAGATTCTATGATAAAACCGGTTGTGGAAGCTTTGCAGGCCGGGCGGGACGTGTCCAAATTGCGCTCCACCGACTTAAGAGCTACCTTCTTATACAAAGAAGGGCCCAAATTAAGGCTGATTAACCAACTACTATACAGAGCGACTGTGAATAAGGAGGACTGGGTCATCAAACAACAGCTGGTGCTGCCCTCAGAATTAAAGGAACTAGTCTTAAGATCCTTGCATAATCAGATGGGGCATTTTGGCATAGACTGAACACTTGATCTAGTACGGACTTGATTTTACTGGTCAAAAATGAGTACGGATGTAGAGCAATATGTCAAGACCTGTAGCCATTGTTTTCAAAGGAAAGCCCTACCCCAGAGAGCTGCTCCCATGGTCAACATTACTACTAGTGCCCCTATGGAACCGGTCTGCATTGATTTCTTGAGTCTAGAACCAGATCTGAAAAGTATCAGTAACATATTGGTGGTCTCTGATCATTCTACCCGGTATGCACAGGCTTTCCCTACTAAGGATCAGAAAGCAACCACGGTGGCCAAGATACTTGTTGAAAACGTTTTTGTCCACTATGGGGCCCCCCAGTGGATCCATTCCAATCAGGGAAGGGACTTTGAGAGCTGCTTGATTAAAGAGATGCTGTCTTTGTTGGGGGTGCGAAAGTCAAGAACCACCCTTTACCATCCTCAGGGAGATCCCCAGCCTGAAAGGTTTAAACGCACATTGCTTGACATGTTGGGCACATTGCAACCCAAAGACAACCCGAGATGGAGCCAGCAGATTAGCACCCTGATCCATGCTTATAACTGCACCAAAAGTGATGCCACGGGATTTTCCCCATACAGACTGACGTTTGGGAGAGAGGCTAGGTTGCCAGTGGATGTGTGTTTTGGAGTTTCCCCTGATGGGGTGCAAGCAGAAAATCATCTACAATATGTACAAAAGCTGAAGGCACAGTTAAACCATGCTTATCAGTTGGCCCAGACCATGGCTGCTAAATGAAACTTGGCCAATAAGGAGAGGTATGACAAAAAAGTAAAGATATTGGAACTAAGATAAGGGGATAGTGTTACTGAGAAATCTGGGACTGCATGGCAAACATAAAATTGCTAACCGATGACATCACCTCCCTCACATTGTTGTGGGACAACTGGCAGATTTGCCTGTATATAAAGTGCGACCCGAAAATAATTCCAAAGATGTAAAAATTATACACCGAAATCATCTGCTGCCAATCGGGCAAATCCTGACTGAAGCTGAACCTCCAAATGCCCCCGGCCTGTGACTAGATCTGCTGTCAGGGAAAGAACCAAACCCGTTGATTCTTCAGCAAGCCAACCAAGAGGGCCTTGTCCAAATCCTGCAGAAAGAGATGATCAACAATCGGTGTCGGAAGACAATGAAGATGATATTGACTACTATCCCTCTTACGAACTGAGCCAGTTGTTTCAGGGCAACCCCCTTGTTAACTCTGGAGATGAGGTTGGGCCTTCTGGACTGTTTGAGCCCCACACTTTGTCTCCAGAACCAGTGCCTCCAAAGGATGAGCTGGGTAGCAGCAAAGCCCAAGGGGTGGGGTCCTTGAGCCTGGCTGAACTGTCTGGCCTGACTGAATTATCTGACTTTTCAGAAGAAGAAAGTGAGATGGGGGAACAAGCCAGTGATATGCCAGAACCGGAAGAATATTTTGAATGCCCTGATGGTTCCTCACTAGTATCTAAAAATCCCTCGGCTGAGCCCAGTAGGGTGGGTCCTGGAGTAGAGGGTCAGGCCCCCAACAGTACTATGAGCACTGGGCCCTTTTCCCCTGTGGAGATGCCTGTCACTAATGTCAATGAGGCTGAATTGGAATCAGGGCCTGTTTCAGGGTTTCCTGAGATCCCTAGACACTCCAGCCGAGAAGTACGGCCGGTAATAAAGTTGAGTTATGAGTCTCTGGGTCAGCCGGTGGACCTGCCCTTAAATGTGGTCCACAAAGGGGTGTATGTGTCCTCGAGCTCCTTGCCTAAGCTAGCCTTGGGGGATAACTCTAGTTTGTTAGTATTACCCTTTGAGTGTGGTGCCCCTGCTTTAGGTAACCCGCCAGTAGCTGGAAGGGAGGTGTCCTCCCAGTCTCGGGGTCATGAGCAGGAACGAATGACCTGAATTAACAGGGGAACAAAAGGCTATGTGTATGTAACATTGTATAAACCATAGTACACTGTGAATATAATATTCATGTATGTAATGCAAAGTGTGACATAGTGTTAATTAATCTATTTGCCTTAAAAGTGATTTAAGGGTAACTACTTGATGCGGACGCCAAGTTCTTTTCAGGCAAGGAAGGGTGTAACCCCCTACAAATGGGGGTTCCTAAAAGCTTCCCCGGAGCTCGTTTAAATGCTCCATGGCGGTGTTCGGCGTTTAAGCCATTTCAAATGGGTAGCCAGAGCGTTTAAGGCCTCCATATACTGTCCCTTTAAGGGCTGCCTGTTGCAGTCATAATTAGTTGAACGGGGGGGGGGGGCCGTGTGGTTGTATGCCCGAGTCCCGCCCGGGCTGCTGAGTAAGCGCTCCATTCTGCCATCACTACTGGTGCAGAGGGAGCCCTGTTGAAAGAGGTAATTCCTTGCCAGTAATCTTTTTGAATAGTGATGATAATGTAAGTTGTTCTAACCTGCTTCCTTTGCAGACAGAGACTGTTCTGACTATCCCCTCCATTTTGGTCCTGAACTGACGAATTGGACCAATTGGTATCTCGGGACTCCTTTGAGCCGGCTGACCAATGGGGGAACTCTTGCCATTTGAGAAAGGCATTATGGGCTATGGTACTTTTTCGCACCACTGAGAGCAGGAGTGAGTGACTGGCAGGTGACGCCAGTCAATCAAATCGGGTAGCGCCCGAATTGGAAGGAGTGCCCTGTGCTCCTAGGGGCAAATGCATTGTGGCTGAGGAGAAGAAAGGAGCTCTATGCTTCTGTACTGTGTGAGTGTTCGCGCGGGAAGCGTGTGAAGGCCTGAGGCGGCTGTTTTTTCCTTTCGAGTGAGTCGGACTAAATCCGCCGGCGTGCGGTTGGAGGAGGCTAGTGCCAGCCCAGTTACCTACCAGGCTCAACCTGAGAGGACTGGAGAATCTGCTGAATCGCACTTGGTCCACCCGTGATGTTGAAGCTGCCGTCTACTGCCCAAGCCTGCTGCAAGTTCATGTGGGGCCTAGAAGCAGCTGCCTGGTATGGTACCCCTCTGTTGTTTGCCATATAAATGTGTGAAGAGGCTGGTGAAATTCAGGCTCAGCCCTGCTGGTGGTAACGGGAACGGTATTTGATGGAGCCATGAGTACTGGATCAGGGTAGCTCCCTGCTAAGTTTGCAGACTGTGGTCTCAAGTTGTTTTGTTATGCTGCTGACTGCCTAATTGAACTTCCTTCCCACTCTGACCTGCTCAAGATTGTAAAGGCTATCTGTGTCAGGGCCCCAACCAGCTGCCATGATGGACTAGCCGTTAGGACTTGGGTACCCAGGGACAGCAAATATTAGGTTTAGGCCTGTGCACAGAGCCCTGGGTAGATAGGTATAGTGATAAGCCAATCACCTTGATCTCCCCCTGCCCTTGTTATTTTCCTCCCTTGAATAAATCAGATTATTTGTTCTGCAACTACACCCTGGCTACTGTGTGCATTACTGATGAACTGCTGCATAGTGACTGTGATAAAACTGTACCTTACTTTACAGGGGGTCCCCGGAGTGAGTTGAGAGATACTAGCCAGTGGGGGGTAAGTGTACTGGGGAGAAGTATTGTTGGTACATTGTGTGAGCCACTAGCGGGATGAAAGGGGGGTTGCAGTAACGCAGAGGGCTGTGACCGAGGCAATCTCCACAGTATTAACCCTGACCTCTGGGTGGAGGCACCCGTCAACGGATCTGGGCCCCTCACCCTGTCTCAGTGGAGGCTGGCAGGGGTAGTAGCCCTAAGGGTAGCGCCCCCTAGGGGTTACATGCTCATAACTTTATTTTTTTAAGATTTTTGACCATAATATTTAACATATCGCTTGTGTTACTCCACCTCCTGAACACGGCAGGTGTCATTTTTCAAATCCTCTCTGAAACTTATTTCCACAGTCTCACAGTGAAATCATCTTTCAGATGGGATTTAAAAAAATTCCACCTGTCTTGATTATAATGTCAGGTCATAAAAGGACTGTTGAACATTTGAGATCAAAATGCAGGTACCCACTTACAAGTCAATATTGCCTCTCAGTTGACCAATCCTGGGTAATAACAATCTAACAATGTGTCAAAGTAGGACAACACTGTAAATGAGATATTGCATCACATCTGCTCTATCCTGAGTGAATATGTAGTACAAATGTCTACAGGCAAGGCCCTGTACAACAGCCATACTAGTAGCAAACATTCAGCATTAACAAATGTTTGTTTTCATTTCCAGTTGTCACCTGGGGAAAACAGGTGGTTGGGAATACATAATAGAACCATTAAAATGAACTTGAGGAAAGCGTGTAGATTAAGGCCCAGATATTCAGAGCACTTATACATGGAGCAAAGTAGTTGCACCAGCGCAAGTCCAGAGTTGTGCCACTGAGCGATATTGAAAGAGACCTGCAGCACAGTGCAACACCCATTGTGCAAATGCACAGCTGTAAAGTATGTGGTGCAAGTACATGGAGGCATTCTTATTAATAAGTGGCACAATGGCATATTCAATCGCAGTGCATGGTGCAAGTCTGGAGAAAACCCCAGGTTGCACCAGGCAGACTTGAGTCAATAAATTTTGGCTCAAATATCCCCACAGCAGATGCACAACACTGCAGAGAGAAGGGGAGTGAGAGACAGAGAGAGAGGGAGCCAGCCAGCCAGCCAGACAGACAGACCAAGAGAGAGTGAGACATACAGACAGACAGAAGGATGGAATGTGAGAGGTGACACAGTGGCACAGCAATGGACAGTAGCCCATTCCTGATAGACACAGTTATGAGGGGTGTGAGGAGGCAGGAGGAACACCAGCGTAGCCGACCAAGGGCCCGGCAGTGGTATGCCCGACAGGTGGTTACGTGCCACAATCACATATGAAGACTTTAGTGATACAGAGATTGTGGTCCGGTACCACCTGAACAAGGCAGTTCTGGGGCAGCTCTGCAAGCTGTGCAGTGATGAGATACAGGCACCCATCAGACGTAGCCATGCCATGTCAGTGGAGACTAAAATGACAGCAGTGATATGCCTGCTTGCCACAGGCACCTTCCAGAAACCATCGGGTGATACCACAGGCATCAACCAGTCAGCCACATCCCGTCTCCTCACCCAGTTCCTCAATGCTCTGCTGCCACATGCTTTGGAATACATACATTTCTCCAGCACACAGGAAGAGCGTACAGCAAACATGCAGGAGTAACACCGGGTGGCACGCATGCTAGGCATGATAGGGACAATAGACTGCACTCATGCAGGCATCCACACACCACCTGGCCCAGAGGGAACAGTATACATAAATGGAAAAGGATACCTATCCATCAACTTCCAGGTGGTGTGCGATGCCACGTGACTCATTATCGGTATCTGTGCCACACACCCCGGGAGTGCACATGATGCATTCATGTGGCACAGTTCTGCACTGCGCCAAAGGTTTGAGGGGGGAGACATCCTTATGGGCCACCTTGTTGGTGAGAAGGACATATGTATGCGTGGCCAAAAGCCACAGCCCAGGTGCTGGAGAGGGAGAATGGTGCAGGTGTAGAGGTGAATGTGATGATTGAGAGGGAGCATGTGGAAGCACAGCAAAGCACAGGGATAACATTGCCTCATTCCACACAGGTGACAATGCATATCCCTTAAGGCCATGGCTGCTCACCCCCTACCAGTGTCCATCATCTCCCTTGGAGGGGAGAGATGAAACGAGGTACACACCAGCATGCGCAATATCATCGAACATGTCTTTGGCATGCTAAAGATGCGATACAGCCCATCAAAGCCTGTGGCATATTCCTGGCTTGCTGCATCCTGCACAATATGGCCACTGACAGAGGAATAGTAGTCAAGGACAAAGAGGGTGACATTAGCGGGGACGATGGTGCTGATGTGCCAGAGGGTGGTGGGCAGGCCCTCCATGGCAGGAGGGACCCTAGACTGGTGCAGGAGGCATGGAGGCATTGGGACACCACAACAAGACAGCATTACAGGTGATGCAGGAGAGTGCATCAACACACAGACAACACCAATATAGACTATTACAACACACAGTGGACGTGGCCCTGCGCAGCTGTAGGCAGGCATGGGGAATGATGTACAACATGCAGGGTGTGACCACAGGCACACAGCCACACAAACAGACACAGGTGGCAAAAGGCATGTACACTGGCACACATGAACACAGGAACAGACATACATGGTGAGGGAAAGGACATGGATCAGAAGCATGGCACTGGTGCATAGGCAACAATGGTACTGGTAGACCCTCATCACGTCCATGCCACATGTCCCAGCAGCACAGTCCACATACACAGGGGGCATGCACCATGACACACATGTGTGCCACCACATGCATGCTGCAACAGCATCACCCACATGTGCGAGTGGCAACAGCAGCAGATGGCAGGCAGGGCAGCGCACATGTCACGACAACCACACAGCACCATGGCCGCCACAGCCACGCAGGTGGCTGCACCATCACTGAATGGCAGATGCCAACTGCCAATCAGCTACAGGTGGTATGTCAGATGCACCCCCCAGTGGTAGATGTGAGGGACCACAACTGGGTCCATGCAGGGCTGTCAAGGCCACCAAACAGGCATGTCCTGGGGTATCAGGGATGCTGACCAGTGACCCCAATGTACTCCGTGCAGGAGTCTCCAGCCACTGGTGACCTTAGGGTGGAATGTGCACTGTGGGGTGTCTACTGCACCAGACCAGGCCCAGTGGCCACCACCAGTGCTAACCCAGCAGCAATGGTACCTGCCATATGGTCCATTGATGTCACAATGGCACTGGTCATGCATTCCAAAGCCACAGTCATGGCCTCCTGCATCTGGGTGAGCCTGTCCATTAGTCTTGCTTTGGCCCTGTCCTGATGCTTGGCCATAGGGTACACCTCTGCCCACAGTGCATGCATCTCACTGGTGAGCAACACCTTGTTCTCCACAGATGCCCGCAGTAACTGGGTGTGCTCTGTCAGCCGCTCGGCATCCTGGGTCACATGGTCCTTCCACTGAGCTGGAGGAGTCAGCAAGTTCCTGAACAACCTCCCTCTCAGGTGGTCACTGCACAGTGGTCCATTCAGGAAGGCACATTCCTCTCTGGTGCACTTGCGGTGGGCACCTTGGTACACTGCCCAATGGCACCAGCATCCTGCTGCCCAACTGTCTGCTGGTCAGTGCCCTGTGCCCTGGCCACATCCACAGCACAACCACCAATCACACTGGACACTAGCCATGTTGACACACAGCTGCACCAGCAGAGATTGGGAGCAGTTGTGTAGTGATGGAAATGGTGCAGGCCTTGCCTTTGCCTGCGGTATGAGAAGAGGCATGTTGGGCACCACCATTTCCACAAGGCTGTCCAGTACCAAGGTCATGTCATCATCGGTGTCCGACAACAATGCAAACTGGGTCTCTGTACGCATCACCTCAAGGCTGTCATCATGCAGGAACCCAGCCAGGGGCTTGTAAGACCCCGGTTCGTGCTGGGTTGCATGGCCAATGAGGCTGAGACACGTCCTGTCATGGCACTGGATGCTCATCGAGGTAGAAGGATGGGCATCCACATCCCCATCTGCATCTGTGGGTCCCTCCGCATGGATGAGTGATGGAGCTGCAAAGCAAGATGAGAGTATTAGTAGTCCAGCATGCACCGATTTCCCCCCAGACTGCATCATACAGACCCATGTGTCCGCATCCACACAGGCTATTGGAAGTGGGCAATGCCTGTGCAAGACTTGCACAGCACAACCTACAGTAGGTCATACTCACCATGCAGTGAGGGGCTGTCACTGGTCTGAAACCCACCACCTGGGACACCGTCCACAGCAGTGCAGCTTATGGTGGATGCCACCGGCTCCTCGGTGGCCATCAGTGGTGGCACAGCAGCAAGCCTACAACCAGTTGCCCAGTGGAATGCCCGTATGGCCACCACCTTATCCTTGATCTGCCGCTTGTCCATGCAGACCTTCTTGCACTCCTGTGGTGTGGGTGGTGGTGGTGACCATGGGCATTGACATAGCATGCTACTGCATCCCATCCCTCTGCACACTGCTGTGGTGTTCCTGTGGCACTGCTGAGGAGGTCCTCGCTGTCCATGTAGGCCTCAAAGAGTGCAGTGCTCTCTGCGGCTGTAAAATTGGACCTGTGCTTGCATGCAGGATCCTGGCTGTCCTCTCCTTCTGCTGCCAACATTCTGCCATCTGTGGAGTGAACAGCAGTGTAGGTGAGTGGTAGCACAGTGCATTGCAGCTCTCAGTTGCAGTGTTGAAAAGGCCTCTGTCCATCCATGTTGTCAGGCACTTCCCTGAAAGATTACAATACTGGTCTCTGCCCTGTGCTGTTCAGTGGCACTTTTATGGCTCAAAGCATGCAAATTAGGCATTTTGCAATTGTAATGATATGCTAATGCTCACCACTGCACCATGCATAGGCTCAGTAAGTGATTTGTATGTGGCAGCTGAATATCGTGAACTTGCACCTTGCACAATAGGGTTGCACCACAGCAAGCCCATTGCACCTGGACAGCTGTGTGTCCTGTGCAGTCCACTGTGTGTTCCACTGTGTGGCAGCCCATGGCCACCTTGTACTGGCTATGGGTGGGGTGGGAATGTGCATGGCTTCTGATGGTTGTGCTGTGGTGGTGCCACTGCTGTGTGCCATGTGCCCTCACAATGTGGGCCTGTGGACACAGCACTTCTTCATCCACCTTTTTGCACCACTGCGGTGTGCCGTGTAGATGGCTGGCATTGCCCACCGTGCATGGGGCCCATCCAGTCACTCCACAGGTGTGTGCCACTGCTGTCCATTGCTCACAGTGGGTGGGCTGTAGTCCTTCGGGCTCTCCACTGATGGCCTGATTTGACCCTTCCCCTAGGTGTGTGGTCTGGCCATCCGAGGAGGGGCCAATGGGCACATGAAGGGATGCAGCGGAAGACACTAACTATGCTACAGTGCATTCTCTCAATGGTGAGGTCCATCCAGAGGACAACCATGGCCATGTGGGCAGGACAGCTGAGGTGTGGACCCATCAGCCAAGGATGCCTTTGATTTCCATTGTTTATAGTTCCCTTTCCCTTGCCATCCCTATTTCTCTGAAGTCCCTCAGACTGTTGTACAGCCTCTTTCCCAGACACCATCCCTCTTCCCTCCCCTGTCCCTGACCCTCTTATTGCTTCTATATGGCATTCCTGTTGTTATAAAGCTTTATTTTGTTACATGCCTGCATCCATGTCTGCTTTGCAGATGGCGTGTGGTGCCATGCTGCAGTGGTTGGGGGTTTGTCCATGTTGTTGGGGGGTTGCTGCTGTTCCCTGCTGTGGCCAGTGGTGTTTCACACTGTGGTGTGGGCTGCCTCCTGGGTGTGGTGTGTGTGTTGTGTGTTACTAGGGTTGCCCTTGGCCTGTGGTTAGGGCTGGGCAGAGGCTGTGGCCATGGGGTTGATGCAAGGGACTGGTTGACATTCCAGGTATGTTGGCATGCAGGGGGGTGTGGCCATCTGTGGCCACCTTTGCCTTCCCAGTTACATGTGTTCTGGCCTCCTGCATGGGTCCTGGCACATGCAGTGGCTAGCATTGGTACCACCTATGAGTGTGTGTGACATGTGTGTGTTTGTGTCCATGGCCAGGGGGGTGGGCCACCCACTGCAGTGTGGCATTGTCCACAGCATGCTGGCTGGTGGCCTGGGGGGCATGGGTGTGGGTCTGTGTTGCCTTTCATCCTCCTCTGCTGGCCAGCATGCCATTGTGCTCCAGGGTGCTGTTCTAGTGCATGCCCCTGTTGGCCACCCATGGACCAGCTCTGGTTGTTGCATTACTCTTCACCTCTGTTGGTGGCTGTGCCCTGTCCCTTGCTGCCCATTGTTCCCTTCTGCTCTGTGTCAGTGTGTACACTGGTGTGCCCTGCTGGTGGGGGGCCTGTGCTATTACTTCTGTGTTTTCTGTGCCGTGTCCCTATGCATCTTGCATTTGCTCAGTTCCCTGTGTTTGTGCACAGGTTTGATCCGCACTTCCATGGTTTGTGCCAGCACATCCCAGGTTGCACCATGGTGCATCCTTGCTAAATTCAGACAGAATTTGCAGTGCGCATGCTCTGAGTATGGCTCCCATTGTGCCATGGAGCAACTGACTTGTACTGCGCCAGACTTACACTGGTCTTTGGTGCATTTCTGAATGTCCGGGCCTAGGTTGCTACTCAATAACTGGTACAGTAGATATATTTTTTTCCCAGTGCAATCTGCGAGTTTAAGCTACCTGCCTCATGATCTGTGCCTTTTTCTAAAGGGCTTTTGCTGTTGAAGGAGCTGACTGTCAACCATTTTGAATGATTGCGGTATTTTCAGTTCTGTCTATAAGATCAGTTATTTTGCTGAACCACATGGAGAAAGAAGAGGAACTGTGGACGTTTGCTTAAGGAATGGTGGAATTCTCTGCCAATAAGCACTTGTAAACTTTATCAAAAGTATGCTATTGTTGCCTGAGGGCAAGGGTGCTACAATACATACTTTAAAAACTAAAGCTTGCTGCACTTAGAGAAGCGTGTCTTTCACTTTTATTTTATGGGGCCTTGCATCCAAGAAAAGAGAAGTAAAACAAATGGACAAGGCAGAGGAGAGCAGTTGGCTGTAACTGACTTGGTTTGTGTTTCTAACCCCCCAGTCTATTAACTACAGTAGAGAAAAGGGAGATGGGGAGCAAAAATTGAAGGAAAAATGATGCAACAGTAATTATTACATGCTGGCTAATGGTGGAGATTTCCCCTAAGAGGTACTGTGGATTATTTTGTATTATACAATGGCAAGAAAAAATCCTGGCTTCTGATTGGTCAGTTGTCCACCACAGCAGGGTGTTATCCTGGCATAACATCCCAGCTGTAGTGCCAGCCAGCTGTCAACCTCATTACTAAACATCAAAGACAGATCACTACACAGCAGCTGTCAAGCGACTACTGTGACAGAAATACTAAAGCAAAGAAAGCAGACTCATGTCATCATTTCCAAAGTTAAATTTCAATTTATTTGAAATGGCAACAATACAGAATTGTTTTCAGAAGACCAAGAAAATACTGACCCTAAAAGAAAAAGAAAAATGAAGACATGTGAAATCCAGGACAACCAGCTAGATCAAATTGAATGTGAGAGAAATGAACCATCGACAAGGAGGCAAAGAGTGTGGGCCATTAACGTGTTAAATGACTGGCTAAAAGAAACTGGTACCAAGTAAACTTAACAACAGTAATGAAAACGGAATTAAATCAAATCCTAAGAAAATTCTATGCCTCAGTGAGAACCAGCAACGGAGACCAGTACGGAATAAGTAGTTTTATCGGTTTGAGATCTGGCATAAACCGTTACCTAAACGAGCCCCCGCTGTCAAGAAACATCAATATAATTAGCCACACAGAGTTTCAAATGGCAAACAATGTATTTACAGCCCAAATAAAAGCCCTCAGATGGGAGGGAAAGGACAAGGCCCAACACCACGCTCCCCTCACAGACAGCGAACTGTCATTGCTCAGACAATCCGAAGCACTGAACACAGACACCCCCGAAGGCCTTCTACGCGAGTCTGGCTAGAAGTACAGTTACATTTTGCCAGACGTGGTTGCGAGGACAAAGACAGCTAAACCTCCAGTTTCCAATTCCTTACAACAGAAAGGGACTTCAATATGCCACACTAACCTTCAACGAGAAAACAAAAAATCACTCCAATCCACTAGAAAAAGACCGCGATCGCTACAGAGGCACAATGTTTTCAATAGAAGGCCATCCTCAATGCCCAGTTGCTCGTTAAAAAAATACATTTCGAAACTCCGCTGAACAGCCCATGCCTCTTCTTGCACCCTAGGAAACACCCTGCCAGTCCCTGGGAAACAGAAAAAGTGTTGTACACTTTAGAGCCCCTAGGAAAAAATTACCTGTCTTCCATGCTGCCGAAAATGTGCCGCGCTGCAGGGCTCCCACACACCTACACGAACCACTCCTTGCGAGCGACTGCGATCCACCTACTGAGTAATGCCAGACTAGAAAGCCGCCACATAATCAGTGTTACTGGGCACAAGCAGGAATCCTCCCTCAAAAGCTACTGGGGCCCGACGCTGCAGCAGAGATCGCAATGGAGTGCCATTTTATCAGGAACAGGAAGCACCGCATCCACGCCTCGAACCTCTGACACAGGAAACGTCATGCCGCCGGAACGACTAGCGACAGCTACCCCACCACACACCATGGCAACAATAAACATCCAGCAAGAAAAAACAACCCAGTAGACTGCATCGGAGAAACAGCAATACTGCCCCAAAACACTAGCAACAGCAACCAATTTAACATCCAAGGCAACAGCATGTGTATTTAACATTTACAAAGCTTAAATGAACTAGCATAAATGTTATTCATTTTACAAATGTTGTAAACGTTTCACATATTTCAAACAGTTAAGTTATTGACATATTTATAACACATTTACAACTTACAAAACAGAACTATTTAATTCGGTGGAAGGATATTTCACATTTTATCAATAAAAACTATTTAAAAGTTACTATTTGTAATCTTTCTCCCCTTATTTAACACATTAGAGCCATTGTATAATAGAAATAATACCCTCCAGGGTGGGTGTTATGCTGGGATAACATCCGCCTTGGGTGGATGTCTCGGCCGTTGGCCTCGGGCCCAACCACCCAAGGTGGGATGTTATCCCAGCATAACACCCACCCCTGTCAGGCATTATTCCTTTATTCTAGTCCCTCAGTGAAACTATTTTGAGACCTCTTGGACTGGATTGATCTGAGGTCAGTGACCTCCATTTAAGGTGAACAGCAGTGGTGTTTAGGTACACTGAGTGCGTTTTGACTGGCAGTGTATTTGGCTGGTCCTGCGGTCTTGTTTTCCTATCAGATATTTTTTTAAGACTTAAACAGACCTAGTGGGCTGCAGAGAATTAAAAGTTGGAGTGTGAACTCTTTGTGGTAATGAGTTGAGTGTATTCACAAATAACCACTGTAAGACAGATTCACTTGTAATTTACTTTTTTTTTTAATTAGATAGGCTTTATTTTGCTTTAGACATACATACATAGTATTACCAGGCTCAAATACAAAAAACGTGAATAAGTACAAGTATTTATAGCCTTGAGGTTACATCGGCATTTTACTAACTACTATCCCTAATTCTAAACACATACCACACTAAATACCTACCCTTCCCCTCCCCCCCCAGGTAAGTGCTAGTGCTCTGGTCTGCTAACAGGCTACTACTGAGGTGCAAAATATATTCGTGGATTTCTGCAGCCAGGTCCTTACTTTACCTTGTAAGTGAGGTCAATGTGTAAATCTTGCCCCATTTTTTATCAAAGCTAGCTGGGCTGTGTCTAAGACTAGCAATCATTTTTTCTATTCTTAAATTATATAAAAATTGCTGCAACCATTTAGAATAGGGAATACATTGGGAATCTTTCCAGTGCCTTAACACTAATTGCTTAACTGTATGGGAAATTAAAGCCATGACACATCTTCTTTCTAAGACTGGAATTTGGGTGTAGACTCCCAGGATACATATTTCGGGTTCAAAAAGTTGTTCCAATCCAAGAAGAGGGTCAAGTTTGGATTTAATCATGCTCCATAAGGATTTGACTAAGGGACATTCCCATGGCATATGATATATAGTACCCTCATTTAGAGCACATCTATTACATCTGGACTCCTGTATTTTGCCCATGGTGGCTAACTTTGCTGGAGTAAAATACATATTATGTATTATGTAAAATTGAATTAGATGCAGTTTATCATTAGAAGTATAAGAATGTGCTGCTTTCCAAATACTATCCCAGCAAAGTTACTTATTTGGGAATTGAGTTGTCCAATGTAATGATATTCCTTGGTTATTCCTCAGCAGTTATTTTGGATACAGCATGAGGATTCCATACCAGGTCATGAAACCTATTAAGAAGATCTCTTTGGTCCATATCCCAAATATTGTTACCTAACGTGGATATTAACAGGTGCTTAATTTGAAATACTTTAAGTATCTGATTGGGAGGAAGGCCTAAAGTTTTAAGAAGGTCAGGTGAAGCCTTAATCTTACCTTACCTTGCTTCAATAAGTTTAGGACCTTGACATCCTGCTCAGGGGTTACTCTTGTAGTTCTTAGATATTGGCTATCTAATAAAAAAATTGGGTTTAAATAGATAGGTTGGGAAATATCATTAGTATTATCATATTTAAGGACTTTACACAATTGAGCGTGTACTTTCAGTGACATATGTATTAGCTCATTCTGTAAAATCTTAGAGCCTTTTTTAGGGATAATATATAACAAGCTATTAGGGGAGATACCAGAGTGTCTAATAACTAGGTGCTCCATTTTCAGCCATAATGGTTCATAAATAAGTGCCTCTCTGATAGAAATAGGGGAATACCAGCGAAAATATTTAGCTATATGACTTGCTAGATAATAGTGGAAAAAAATTGGCATTTTGAGGCCCCCTTTGTTCTTGGATGCTCCAAGCTTAATATATGATCTCCTCGGCGGTTGTGATTTCCAAAGAAACTTGGAAATAATCTGTTGAACCTTTCTAAATCAGGTTTGTGGAAGATAAAAATTTAACATATTCAGAGGCTAAAAAAGCCTCGATAGTATATTCATTTTAACTACATTAATTCCTCCTTGTGGTGAAAGATACCTAGGGGCCCATCTTTCAAGATCCTGTTTTATAATTCCTAATTTAGCATCAAGATTCAATTTTTTGATCTGTAACACATCATTTGTTAGTATAAGGCCTAAATAGGTAATTTGGGTTGCCCAACAAAACTGTAGGTTTCCTAATTGTGAACGATGAGCATGCCCATTTAATGGCATAAGTGTTGATTTAGCTATGTTCAATTTATAGTTAGATAATGTGCAAAATTTGTCTGTAATAGATACTATCGCTGGGAGGGAAGTTTGAGGATTGGTGGCATGCAACAGAATGTCATCTGCATATGCTGAAAGACGAAGGTCCCACTCACTGATCTGTATACCTTGTATCTGGGGGGAATGTTGAAGGTGGTATAAAAGTGGTTCCAGGTATAGGTTAAAAAGTAAAGGTGAAAGCGGGCAACCTTGACGCGTGCTGGAAAATACCTCCCAAAAAACCCATTGCAGTACACTTTTGTTGTGGGAAGAGTATATAACAGTTGTATCCACTTTATGAATTTCTGGGTAAAACCAATTTTTTGAAAACTTCAAATAGAAATGTCCAACTTACCCTGTTGAATGCTTTCTCCACATCCAGAGACACCAAAGCCATTGGGTAAGGTGCTACTCTGGATGCAAAGAAAACATAAAGCAGTTTCCTGAGGTGGTCGGTTGACGAGCGATCGGCTACAAATCCCACTTGTTCTGAACTAAGTAATGGGGTCCAAATTCGTGCTATTCTAGTAGCCAAAATCTTTGCAAAGATCTTTATATCATAGTTCATCAGGAAAATTGGTAGATAATTAGAAACCATTTGTGGAGATTTGTTTGGTTTGGGGAGTACTATTATAAGGGCTTCTAGTAATGAGGGATCGGAGAGTCTAGAATTACAAAGGTAAGAGAACATGCTCAGTATTAAGGGAGATAATTGCTCCTTGAACACCTTGTAGAATCTAGATGGGAAGCCATCTGGGCCTGGTGCCATGTCATCCAGCAATGAATCAATTGCCTCCCATAATTCTTGTTGGGCTATGGCCTCCTCAAGGAGTTTCGCTTGTGAATGTTGGAGGGAGGGGGAACAGAATATCATTAAGATAAGTCTGAATCTCCACAATAGAGGGAATAGGTAGCTGTGGAGAGTATAAGGAGCTATAATATACCCAAACTCTTTAACAATTTCCTTAGGAGTAGTGAGGTGGGAATTCTTTGAATTAGAATTTAGGGACACCACAATCCTAGACTCTTCTTGCTTTCATAACCTAGTAAATGTCTAGCTCTATCACCCTGTTCTATATATTTAACGTGAGTCTTAAAAAGCATATACTAAACTTGTTCTCATAGGGACTCTGAGTACTGATTCTTTAATTTAGTTAAAAGCTCCATGTCTCCTCAGTCTGCTGGTTAATTTGTTGATTTTCTAAAATTTGAATTTTTGATAGGAGCGAGGAGGATAACATCTCTCTCTTTTTCTTACGAATAGTAGATAATCAGATACATTCTCCCCTAACCACACATTTTAGGGCACGCTAAAGTTTGTCAATATCCTGTATTGATCCCTGATTTTGCGTAAGAAAATGGGCAATTATTTCTTTAAGGGAATTCACTGCCTGTTCGTCCTGTAAAAGCTGTGTATTCAGTTTCCAAACACTGGTTCTAATTGTCTGATGTGAGATTGCCCCCTCCATCCAAACTGGCGCGTGGTCAGAAATAACCCTCAAAGACATACCACATCCCATTAAGCCTTGAAGAACTGGAGTATTAACTAGGAAATAATCAATGCGGGATAATGATTTATGAACTGGCGAATAAAAAGTGTATCCCCTAGCTGTAGGATTTAGTAGTCTCCAGGGGTCACTAAGATTATAACTTCCAATAAATTCCATTAAAGCTCTCTGAGCTGGAAAGAGACTACTTCCCTTACATACTGATCTGTCAAGGACTGGTGAAAGGACCAGATTCTAGTCCCCAGCAATTATTGTGGGTAATCTAGGAAGCAAATTCAGGATAATTATTTTAACAAAAAATTCTGTCTTATCACTATTAGGTCCATATATGGATCCCAGGATAACTTCAATATGGTTTAAAAATTCCTTAATAAATATAAATAGCCTTTGTTTATCAATTTGAGATTTCTGTAGCTTAAATGGAGTCCCCTTAGTGAACAGGATAGCTACCCCTCGCTGTGCTGTTGCATTGCCTGCCGCATACACCTGCCTATTTGTCTTCTCCTAAAACCTTCCATATCTAATAAGTGTGTTTCTTGCAATAGGGCTACATTACATTGTAGAGTTTCCAGGTGTCTAATAATTTGGTAATGTTTGACACGAGAACAGGCCCCTTTAACATTCCAGGATATAATCCTCACTGCCATTAATGGTCAGGATCCATTTCTAACACAGGGGGTTTCCATCCCAGGAGACCTCGGTGTCTATGATGATTAAAATCAGGTAGAGCAGCACAAATGATATTAGTTAACATGCCCCCTTTAGGTAAGTCGTAACGATAAATCTGCCACCTCTTGATTAATCTAACAGTTATACCTAGCACTTGCCTTCTGATATCCACTTGAAGTATTACACTAACCTTTCTAAACCTAAACAAAACCATTTAACCCCAATAAAGTTATCTTAATACCCGGTCCATTGACCGCACTCCCTCCTATTATTCGGTCAAAATCTTATTCCCCGTCAAACAGACAGATTCAGACGCCCTCCCCGACTTAAGCCAAAATATCTGAATTATAGCCCTCCTTCAGTTCTCTTCCCAAAATGAGAGACACACATATAGTATATTAAACTCTTATCAACTATAGCTTTCAAAGCTTATATCTGGTACTAACTGGGCACATATAAGTACCAAACTAACAAGAAAAATAAAGGTGCTTCAAGGAATGTACCAACACCACAAAACAAAAAGAACCCCACATCCATTTACCCAGTCCTTATGACAATTGAAGGACCGGCATCTGCATCGACCAGTCTATTGAGTCATGCCTCCAATTAAAACTAATCGGAAAGATCTGGGCATCCACTTTCCTGCAAAGTATAGCCCTACATAAAACAACCAATAGGGAGACATTTGGCAGTGTCTTTTAACCTATTTTCTCCCTTGGGGTTCACTGATCAAAATACATCTAAATACTGCTCAAATGTCTAATCACCCAAGACAAAACTGCCTTACTTCACAAGCCCAGGTTATTCTTAGCCTGGTTCATTAGGTACAGACAGCTTACTTATTCCTGGCATTTATTCAATAACAGGGCATCCCCCTAGTTTCAATGGAACAAGTCCAGGTACAGTTTCTTGAGCTCTGTAGTAGCCTTAGCCACAGTATCAAAGGATATCCACTGTCCCTCCTTATTCACTTGTAAAGTCACCAGATATCTCATTCTGAATCTTACTCCTGCAGCAATGGGTTTAGCCACAATAGGATGCATCTCAGTATGCTTTTGCCTTACTGTTAATGGCAAATCTTGCGCTATTCTTATTTTGGCGCTCTCCCATTGGACCTCTTTCACCTCTTTTAATTTCTCGAGTATCAGTTGCTTGTCCAGGTAGTTGAGGAGTCTAAATATTAGGGGTCTAGGGGGACAGCCAACTGGAAGTGGGGTCCTCAATGCCCAATGTGCCCTCTCAATGATATATGTTGGGCCATTAAGTGAAGGACCAGCTATTTTAGTGCACATTTTGTGTACAAAGGAAATAGGATTGACTCCCTCTTCTCCTTCTGGAAGTCCGAGTACCACTAAATTGTTTCTTCTGGATCTACCCTCAAGATCCTCCAGTTTATCCTCTGTTTTTCTCAGGTGCTGACGCAGGGAAACAATCTCCAGATCCAGCTGAGCCCTTCAATCATCCATGGAAGAAATACATGCTTTGTTGTCATTAGTGCAAATTGTTAAACTCTCCTTAGAGCTCTAAAGTGCTTGCAGGTCTCCGACCACTGCTTGAAGGGAATCTTTAATTGGGGCTAACCCTTCAAAGAATGTCCCAACTGTTAAAAGCAGTGGAGTAGCAGTATCGTCCCTGCCAGTTGCTTTGGTATGCTTCGCTGGCAAGTCTTTCTCTGTCGATGGCGGGGATGTATGCTTAGGCCTCTGGGGTTTCATTTTAGTATTAAAAAGTGATCAATTGGGTATTCTCTTTGATTCTGTACTTGTGCTCTCTGCAGTGTGTTTAAAGGAATATTCCCTCGCTGCTGGCATGACTTAATCGGTTAGAAGGGGGTAGTTTACAAACTGAGAAATGAGGAGTGACTCAGAATGCGTCCATCAGGTGGCCATCGCAACCAGAATTTCCTCACTTGTAATTTGCTTATAAAAACTTGTAAAGCAGTGTCAGTGGCTCAGCAGTAGAGATGCAGTGAATTTAAATTTTGCCGGCTAAGTGCCCGAAAAGTGGGCACTTCACGTTGTCACTCCACTATGTGGAGTGGTCAATGCAAAAGGCTCACTTTGCATTGTAATTATTACTTCACATTGTCATCCACTTAACACAAAGTAAGGCCAAGTGACATTAATATTGGCAGCTGTTCACACACACAGTCACCAGAATGAATGTGCATCCCCAGATGCTCATGTCTTGTGTCCAGAAACTCCCCAGTGCTGACGGTGATGAAGTGAAATGAGAGCACAAGAAATGCAAAGTCTCCAAGAATTAATGGCGCACTCAGACATTGTGTGCAGTAGTCACACACAGTCACCAGAATTAATGTGCATCCCCAAAATGTTACTGTCTTGTGTCCAGAAAATTCCTCAGTGCTGACAAAGTGAAATGAGAGTGTAACAACAAATGCAAAGTTTCCCAGAATTAATGGCGCACCCAGTCATGTGTGCAGTGGTCACACACTCACCAGAATTAATTTATATCCCCAAAATGCTACTGTCTTGTGTCCAGAAAATTCCCCAGTGTTGACGAAGTGAAACAAGAGGGTAACAAGAAATGCAGTCTCCAAGAATTAATGGTGCATTCCATCATGCATGCAGTGGTCACACAGTCAACGGAATTAATGTGCATCCCCAAAATGCTACTGTCTTGTGTCCAGAAAATTCCCCAGTGCTGGCAAAGTGAAATGAGAGCTTAACAAAAATGCAAAGTCTCCCAGAATTAATGGTACACTCCGTCATGTGCACAGTGGTCACACACAGTCACTGGAACTCATTTGCATCCCCAAAATGCTACTGTCTTGTGTCCAGGAAATTCCTCAGTGCTGACAAAGTGAAATGAGAGTGAAACAAGAAATACAAGGTCTCCCAGAATTAATGGTGCACTGCAAATGCACAGACAGATTAAGATTGTGTTGCACACTCAAGAGATGCTGACGCAAAGGCACAACAACGCCTAACCAGTGCTCACAAGTCACAAATCCAAATCTGGAAAAGAATGCCTTTTGCCAGTTTGGGGGGGGGGTAGTGCACGGCAGTAACAGTCCACTACTTGTAAAGATACCATAGAGCAGTACAAAACATTCATGCAGGTGCAGTGGATAGCAGGTTCACACTGCTGCAATTACTCTGTGGCTCAATAAAAGGTGTCTGATTTAATGGAACTCATCACACACACACTTACTCACTAATGCGCAGCAAATTGAAAATCTTTAGTAATATAATCAAATGTTTTAAACAAACTGAAATTATACACTGCTGCACCAAAACAATCAGCAAAAAAAGTCAAGAATTACTGAAAATATTACTGTGTGTACATTAACACGGTTATACAAGAAAAATATAACCAAAACTGAAAGACAGCCTCTTTCTCCCAGTTAATCTACTACACCACATATACACCCCTTCCCCAAAGCACACTTTGCAGTACACAGACTGACTGTTCTAAATTAACATTCAAATCCACACATGAACAATAAACACTTGATGATATGAGCACAAGAGGGTTTCCTACAATCGATGTACTAAATTGTTAGCAAAAAAAAAAAATAACTCAAAAAGGCTTTTTTAACAGCTTTTAGAGGATTTGAATCACAGAGCTCTGACAGAAAACTGTCTCCATCTTCCACTACTCACACACTACACAGAACTGAGGCTGTGCAGAACAATCTAGAACCCATGTGGCCTGCTATCCCATTAAGCACTGCAAAATTCTCCTTTGGAGCTCAAAAACAAGGCAAAGTGAGGCAAAGTACACTGATTTCAATGTACTTCACCTTAAAATTTGTGGAAAAGTGGTTTGGGGAAGGCAGAATAATGCAAAGTCATTGTTCTCAGTGGATTTCATGTTCCCCATTAAAACACAAAGTACTCTGCTTCGCGTTTTGAACTATTTTGCAGATTCCGTGTTACTCTGCATATCACTTTGTGGAGAGAATTTCAGCCACTTCACCGACCACTACTCAACAATTAGCACACTTGCCTCTGAGGCCGAGAGATCAGATGGCTGTGGATTCTATCCCCACACCAGGCACTTGGGTTAATATCCCAATACTGACACTGCAGTGCAGCATGAGGGAGTGCTGCACTCCAGAGGTGCTGTCTTTCAGATGAGACATTAATCTGAGGTCCAATCTGCCTGTTCTGGTGGTAGTTCAGGTGGATGTTAACAATCCCATGGCACTTCTCGAAAAGAGTATGGGGATTTTTTATTGAAAAATATCAAATACAAATATCACACGGAATTACAGAAAAAAAATACATTATGTTGCTTCACATGATGCATAAAAAAAATAAGCTGGATGTAATATCTTGCATATAATAACTATTCTAAACTCTGTATTTACAAAAAAACAAAATTCCATTTGTGTGCTGTATGGTAAAGTATTACCTTTTCCCCCTCAGTAGTCTATGTACAGATGATTATGGCTGGCCAGCCATTGACTTAAACAAACTCCTGAAGTACCCAATCACAGAATTTCCAATCTGTTTGAAATCCATTTCTAGTTAGATTATTTTTCTCCTGGCTATATAAAGAGTCGATAAAAATGTAAGAACTTGAATAGCTACTCCCTTAGGTGACACTTCTTTTTGTTGCAATAGCAAAACACATCTACCTTTGCACATATAATATTTACAAGCTGCAGATATAACGCTTGAAGTGATTTTATCTTATTTCCACCAACTATGTGGGTATAAGCCTCAGATCAGTATTGCATATGACATGGGTCTTAATTTCGGTTCTTTCCAGATATTCTGTAATATCAACCAGGATTCTTCAGCGAAGGGACACTTAATTAAAAAGTGCTCAATTATTTCTAACACATTACTGCAAGGTAATCTAGAACATATTCTTTCCTCTATAGGTTTGTGTTTTAACATATTATGTACACCTAACCGCCCATGGCATGACAGCCAGACCACATCCCACATGTGTATGGGGATCCTTTTATCAGTTAGTTGCATGCAGGCTCCCCTGTATGCGGGTGTTGGGGCATTCTGGAAGCACTGGTGGTATAAATAAAACCTCCTCTACTATAATTGCATGGAAAGCTTTCCTGGATGCTCTACTGAGCATTTGTTGTGTGACCCCCCCATTGTTGTAATTTTGCAAGGCAAGGCTTAATATATTCTGAGATCCCTGTAATATGGGTTACCATGGACACTGTTAAAATTAATTTATCCCATTTATTCTGTAATATGAAAAAACAATGATAGGAAATGTTGAACCATTCCAGTCTCCTGCTCTTAATAACACCTGTTAGGTTTCTATATGTGAAGTTGCTCTGAAAGAAAACTATGGGGCTTATCATCCTGATCACCCCCTCCATTTTATAGTCATAATATGTAAAATTTAATCTTATAGGATTTAAGTTGCTGTTCCATATTCTTTGAAAATAAATATTGAAGACTTGGGTTTCTAGAGTAAATGGAAGAGGAAATATGTTAGAAACATACAAAAATGGGGGAGTAGTGTTTTCAACAAGTAATTTCTCTTTTTCTTAGAAGTGATCTTATGTTTCCAATGTTGAATCATACTCTGGCATTTATTAATGGCTTGTCCCCAGTTATATTTAGCATCATTTTCAGTGCCAAATGTAAGTCCCAAAATTTTCAGTGGAGTTTCACTAATAGGTATGTTAAAGTGGGTATTTGGCTGTAGCCGTCTTGCTATCAGATTAATTTGAAAACAATGGCTTTTGTCATAGCTTAATTTTGCTCCTGATATCAAGTCCTATTCTGTAAGTGTATGTTCTACTACTGGTATAGCTTTTTCAGTTTGTATGCTAAGACAAAAATCATCAGCATATGCACAGATATCAGTAATTTCCGATTGTCCTAATATTTGTATGCCCTGTATTTGTCTATTTGTATGTATGTTCCTGATCAAAGGATCAATAGCAAAAAGATATAGTATGGGACTTAAGGGATATCCCTGTCTGACACCCCTCTTAATTTGGAATGCAGTGCCCAGTTTCTTATTTACATATGGCTGTACTGAAGCTGAGTCATAAAGTAGTTGTATCCATTTTGTGAACCTTTTAGGAATACCATAAATATGTAAAGTGTCAAATAAATATGTATGATTGACTCTGTCAAAAGCCTTTTGTTAGTCTAAAGATGAAAGCCAACTGGAACAGTGCTGTGTGGTTCGTAAATGAGTAATATCTCTTAAAAACTGTAAATTATGAAATACGGACCTATTTAGAATACCACACGACTGTACAGTAGAAATTACCATATGTGCAATATTAGTCAATCTATGGGTCAGAATGTTAGAAAAGATTTTATTATCCACATTCAATAAGCTAATAGGTCTCTAATTGTGTAAATTCATTCTTTCATCTTTTTTATGTAAAATAATTACTAATGCTTGACAGAAACTTGCGGGTATGTGTGATGCCTGCAACAAAGAGTTAAATAGTATAGTTAAAATAGGTCCAAGTTTGTTTTGAAAAGTTTTATAAAATTTGGCGGTCAAGCCATCTTTCCCTGGTGCTGTGTTTGATTTAAGCCTTGCAATAACTTGTAATACTTCAGCTAAGAAAATATCTGCTATTAACTGTTTAATTTTGTCCTTGGTAATTTTTTATATTTGTAAGTCGGTCACAACATGTATGTTTCCTAAAGTGTCTTCTTTGGTCCCAAATTGGTTATATAGAATTTTTATACTTCTTCTTTAATTATATGATTATCCATTGCAGGAATAGGTTCGCCTGCAATCTTCAAGCTTTCTATTGTTGTAGCTTTATCTCTATTGGCACAGCTATGAAAAGTATCCAGGGTGGGTTGTCATCCCTGGGTACCATATTGTGCTTCCATTTTGAGACTCATATACCTGTTATACTGAAATCTAGATATTTTTTTCTTTAGCCTGTTGTATCTGATAGTGTAAATCCATGTCATAGGTATGCACTTGTGAAATCAAATGCTGTAACTGATTTCTTAATATTAAGTATTGTGCATACTGCTTCTTGCTTTCCCATGTGGCATGACTAATGATCAAATGGTTAAACTCTTGTTTTGAGTCCAGCCACCAGTCTACATTTGTGTCATATGCCTCCATAATGGACACCTGATGATTCAGAAGGAAAATCCTTAACATTCTGCCGTAGCTGAGACTTAGGATTTTGAGTCAGTTTCCTTTCCCGGGTGCAATCTCAATGTTTGTATTATTTCGGCAGCTGTGACCAGCCCTGGTGAAGTCCATCCTTTGTGCTCTGCGTCTGAGAGCCATCCTGTAGCCTGTAATGCAGAAGCAGGGCACCAGGCTGTCACTGTTGTTACAGTCACATTTTGAGATACAGATTCTACTCCCCTGCATTTCCAAAACTGTTGTACGCATTTCTGGAACAGTCATTTTAGGGTCCAGGGTATCAAGTGAGGCAGGTACATCTTGTGAGGTTTGGAAATTAACTGAAGTAGTAGAAGACATACCTGCAATTGCAATAGAGTCCATAGAAACCATGGGTTCAACTCTTGAAGTAGCTGTTTGAGAATGTTTTGAAGATTTGATCAATAGTTGTAACAGAAATGCTTTGTTGTGCAATATGGCATTTTGCAACAGTTGTTCCTCCTGTTCAGGTGTCAGCATCTGCAGGTTTATTTCAGATATGCTTTCTTTCTCCAACCTAGAAGCTGTTTTTTGTGTCTGAAGAGAGGCTTGTACTGAGGTTTGTGCCCCAGTACCAGCATTTACACCATCTGGTTCATCTTCCAACAAAAAGTACACTATATATTCCATATCAGAACAACTTTGTTACTTGTCCTCACCTTTCTCCATGTTTTCAACAGTGGATATATCAGGGGCAACATCCCCTACCTCCCTCACTCCTTTGCTGCTGCCATCACACTCCATGTTTGCCATTTTGGATCTGGCCGACAAGGGTCCCTCACTGGCTAGCAGGGGAATTTCCCCAGTGTCTTTGCCAAATTTCCCCCCATTCACTAAAAATACCACCAACAGCTTAATCTGGTTCAAAGTCAGTTGGCATTCATATGTATTCCCCAGGTCATGCCTGAAAATAGGCAGAATTTGTCTAGTGCACTTACCCAATCAACAAAACTAAATAAATAGTGCATTATTGGGGGATTAATGTAGATAGTGACCTTGAGTTCTGAGAATGGCAAGAATAAAAAATAATTGAAACATACTGAGTTCTAATAAGAAAGGGCACCTAAAAGTATGTGTGTACTAAAATTGTAGTCTTGTGCTACTGGGTCTTATTTGAACAAATCATAATTGTTTATGTGTTTTAAATGCTGAATTTTTATATGTTTTTTTTTCATTAACTAGGAATCCACTATTGATGACTAATTTCATTTTTAAATGTTTAACTGCTTTGATTGCTTGATTATTGCTATTAAGGCTGCCCTTGAGAGGTTAACTCTAAATATACCCAGGTCAATCCATGGTTTGCTCTAGCAGGTGGAGTGACTCAGATGTATGTTAAAAATTGCTGACCTTAATTCATTGAACTGGAAATTGTGGGTCCAAACAATGTTACAAGAACAAAGTGTGTAGACAGGGATGGGACACTTTGTTGCCCCATTACCTTGTTGCTGGGGTTACTTGGTGCAGGATTTCCTTAACGTTGTGGGTTAAGGACCAGAAGGACCCATCTGAAGCCTCTCCAGGAAGCCTGCCCAGGAGGAGCTATTTAGGGAGCTTTAATTTGGCCTGCCCCAACTGGGGATCTTAATGTACTGGTGAGGTAACTCCTCTAGATCACCCTTTCAAAAGGGAACCAGGGTACTACACTAAGTGTTTTCAGGCAAAGTAAAGACACAGAAAAGTATTAGGTGAATGGTGTGGTGTTTTGATGAATGTGCATTTTTCTGAGTTTTCTCCTGTGTATTGGGCACTTCTCTGGTATAAGGTCTGGGATACAGGATGATTCTCTAATTTATGTAGCCTGAAGTGGACATTTAAGAACACATCAGTGAGTACATTCAAGTAAAAAGCTAATATTACTATTAAGTGGATAAAGGTTACTGATATGTAGGCAGCTATGTTCATTCTAAAATGTATTGCTTAAATAGGATTGAAATAATGAAATGTCTTCTCAATAATGAGAAAGGATAGGAAGATATATTTTATGATCTGATATTTATAATATGTTAGAATGTTATGAGCATGTATGTTAGAATAATAAGAGAATGTAAGAAAGTATTGATGGATTTTTCCTTTGGTTAAATAACATTTGTAATGACTTATAAAAAGTCCAACAAATAAACTTCAACAAAACAAAAAAAAAATAAAAACTGGCACAGTAAGATGTAATGTAATGCACTCCCAGAAATAAAACAAGATCGAACTTAGTTTGCTGTGAGGTTACTATTGCACAACAGCAGGGAAAGCAAAACAGGTCAACACTGCAGGCTAAACCCTGAAGCTTGAAATTCAGATAGTCTTTTCAGTGGGCTGAGCTTTAGCCATTTTGTTTTACCTGTTTTTGTGCACCATTTAGCTCAGTGGCTCCAAACTTGATTTCATCTTGCCTTGTTGTGGGGAGTGCATTACATTATGTTTTGCCTTGATGGCTTCCCCAAGTGCGCCTGGACTTACTGATGGTACACCCTGTCATTGTACTGTCAACATAATAACAGCTGTAGCATAACTTACAAGGGACGCAGAATTAGTTAGGGTAACTCAAAGTACAAAGAGAGTAGTTTGACATCACAGACATCTCTGAACTATTTTCTACTGGATAGCTAAAAAATATATAGTTTTATAGTGTACAATGGAATGCTGTTATGCATGGAATTCTATGCCTGGAATATGCTTGTTCTGCTGCAGTGGTGACATCATTATGTTGTTCTGCTGCAGTAGTGATGTCACTGCTGCAACAGAACAACTTGGAATGCTGCCACATAGTTGATTTCCCCTGTTGAGTTAAGCTGGAAGTGTTTTTTTTCCCAATTATTTAACCAGGTGAGACACATTAAGCTGAAAGCTTGTTTACAGGTGCAACCTGGGAGCACAGGGAAGTTAAGTGACTTGCCCAGGGTCACACAGTATGCAAGCGGGGGCTGTGGGATTCAAACCCAGGTCTCCAGATTTGCAGCTCACAGCCTTAAACCACTGCGCTATACTGCCTCAACTGAAATGGAAGTTGTTTTTTTTAAACCTGAACTTGCAGAAACATCTGCAGCAGTGTCCGTAATTTGAGCCTGCCACCAACCCTCAAGTACCCCCAACCCGCAGTTCGCTGAAACAAAGTGTAGTGTCCAAAATAGGCATTGGTGCCTATTCACTATATAGAATAGTGAATGGGCAATTCTATGCACAACCATTGTGTTGTGCCACCTCGGGGATTTGATTCCCATGGACCTGTCGAGCGTCACTCTTGAGGTCACAGGGAATCAGAACCCCTTTATGGCACAACACACAGGTTGTGAATAGTTGCCCATCCACTATCCTATATGGTGAGGATTATCTGGAAAAAAAATGCAGGGATTTTGTATAGCCCTGTGAATTTCAATTCATGATAAGGTAGCAGGCATGTTCCAGAGGTCTTTGCTTCAAGTGTCCTCCCTTATTCTCATAGTTGTTTTGATGACAAGGACACTGTATTAGCACCAGAATACATTCTATCCTTTTACATTATATGGTATTATGGAAACTTGTTTCGGTATGACTGGTAGGAAATCTTTGAATGTAAAAAAAAAAAAACAAACAGGAGGTTTAATGGAAGTCTCATAGAAACATAACCATTACCAATGACAGCATAGCATCCTCTCTGATGCTCACCATTTTATTTTGTACTCCTACCAGATTTTCCCTATTTTTTGTGGCTTAGTAAATGCTTTGAACCAGTGTAACGGCTCATTAAAAGGAAGTGGAATGTTGCCTAGTGGGTTTTGTATTGAACCACAAAGCTACATATGCCAGCTTTGAAACCCCATCACAGCAAATAATGTACGTTGTGACCTTAATCAGGTACCTAACCCCCCTCCATGTTGCCATCCCTCCCAGACTATACAACTAGGTAGAAGCAAAGCCCTGTCTCACTAGGGAGGGGTCAAACTGGTTCTAAAATAAAATATCCTAGGATCAAGCCATATTTCAAATTAGAACCAAAATAAATCCATTCCTTACAAGAAGTTTAAAGGGGAACTGTCATCAACAGGGTTTCTTAATAACTGAAAGACCATAAAAAGTTAATTTGAGTGAACATTTGTGTTTATCTGTGAGTCTTTGCAGTCCAGAGTTATTCATATGTAAATCAGTCTGTAATTAAGGACTGAGGGCAGCCATATGTTTTAGGCTCCTGACAGGAAATTATGTCACAGAGGGTCTTGGCCCTCCATTGACTGTCAGTTAAATAGGAAATCGTCTGTTTTAAATGTGTTTTAAGGTGTTATTACAACACTTTCTACGTTTATAATAATTGTTTTGCATGTGCATTGAAACTAGTGAGTTATCACCCTTACATTTAAAACTGTTAGTAACAATAATCCATCTTCAGGATTGCCTTAACCTCTAGGCTATACTGCCAGCTGATCATCAGACATTACATATCTCAAGGCTGGCTTTGTGGTGCCAACAGGTACTGAGGCCCCATACTGTATCAGGATTTCTGAACCCTGGCTGTGCTCATGTCAGTGCAGATTTCTGGGGCTGCCGCAGCACAAACTTCTGTCTTGTTCCATTCCTTTTCTTACAGTCTTTTCTCTAATGGCAGCATGGCTCAGTTAGTAGCACATCACCTCTGCACCAGAAGGTTGTGGGTTCTTGTCCCACACCAGGATTGGACTTGCACCTAAATCACTGGCATCTGAGTGCAGTAGTGGGGGGGTGCTGTACTGCTGGGGTGTGCCATCCTTCAGATGAGATGTTAAACCGAGGTCCCTTCTACCCATCCTGGTGTTGTCCTGGTGAATGTCCAGGTGGAAGTCAAAGAACCCAAGGCACTCTTTGCAAAGCAGTAGATGACATTCCCAGTGTCCTGGCCAACATTCTCCTTCCTATAAATCGGTTCATGCAATTGTCCAGGCTGCGTCTGGGTGTTGAAGTGTGATATAGTCACCACCACACATTCAGTCACTTCACTACCAGTCTATAATTGCCTGTAAAGCACTATGGGATATACTGTGTATGAAAAGTGCTATATAAATGCTGATTCTTCTTACAATTTTGGGTGTGAACTCAGGTTTACAAGATGCAAATGTGGCTATGTACCTACTGGCCTGGCATCATGGGGCCAGCCTTGAAATGGGTATTTTTTGAGTAACAGTTGGCAGTACAACCTAGATGTTAAAGCAAAGAGCTGTGAACAAGCTTCATTCATTGAGCAGAATGGGGTTTGATTCCAGCATGTTCTACTTGTATATTGTGTGACTAGAGTAAGCCACTTAGCCTCTCTGTGCTTCCAAAACACACCTAGAAACAAGATGTAGCTGTGCGCCTTTCCTTGACAAAGACAGTAAAAACAATCTGTGCATGTGTTATGATTTTGAAAATATTATTCTCTTTCTGTCCAGATTTGACTTGAAAAGAAAAATAATAGGACATTGTTAATTGTTTATTAATTGCAAAAACACATAGATGGACAACATTGTTTAATAAAGCATTATCTGAACTGCATTATTAAAATACAGAATAATACATTGGTGTGTGTGTGTGTGTGTGTGCGTGCGTGCGTGCGTGCGTGCGTGCATGTGTGTGTGTGTGTGTAAAACCAAACTTTTATGGGGTGCTACATTACCCATGATTGCAAAGTCTGAGTGGTTTACAAAAGCATCCCACACTGAGGGTGTGTGCAAAACTCTGGTTTTACCCACCCTCTCATATATTATTTTATTTAATTAATGGTGATAATGGTTTTTCCCTTTCAGCACAGTTCAGTTACTGCAGCACTTCTGTCAGAGAAGCGCACACATGCACACACACACACACACACCCCACACACACCACACACCACACATACATCGCCTGTCTCTCCCTTTGTTTTATTTTTCTTTCTTTTTTTACATTACAGTGGGAATGGCATTGTGGAAAGTTGTGGTCCATCAGCATAGCTGCGGAGTGTAAGACATGCTCGAAGGGTATGGGCAGCACAATCAACCAGAATAATTATTTTCCTTTATGGTAGAAATTCTCATTCCATCCATAGTATTTCAGTAAGAAACTGTTATACTTTTAACTTCATCAAAAGAAGCAGAATACTCTTTAAATAATGCATTTCAGGTCATGCATGTTTTAACTGTGTTGTCCATCTGTGTGTTTTTGAAATTAATAAACAGGTAATGGTGTCCTATTTTTTCTTTTCATGTCAAATTGGAATAGAAAGAGCATAATATTTTCAGAATCATAACACATGCTCAGGTTGTTTTTACTGTCTTTGCCCCAGGAAAGGCACTCAGCTACAGCTTGTTCCGGGGTGTGTTTTGGGAGCACGGGGAGGCTAAGTGACTTACTCCAGTCACACAATATCCAAGTAGGATCATGATGAAATTAAAATCCATTTTACTCGATGAATGAAGCTTGTCATAGCTCTTTGCTTTAACCTCTAGGCTGTATTGCTAGTTCATAATCAAAAACTTCACATTTCAAGACTGGCCCCACGATGCCATGCTAGTAGGTATGTAGCCACATTTGCATCTTTTAGACCTGAGTTCAAACCCAAAATTGTAACAGAAAAGGCTGTAAGAGAGGGAATGGAAAAAGACAGAAGTTGGTGCCATGGCAGAAACAGAAATCTGTACTGACATGAGCACAGGCAAGGCTTAGAAATTCTGATATGGGGCACCAATACCTGTTAGAAAATGGGTCCGATAATCCTAGCTTTCTGATTAGATAAGATACCAATGTCAGCGGACAGGTATTTTTCAATAAATGCCCGCTGGAAAACAAGTTCATATTCAGGGTGCCGCATTACTTGGGATATTTTTGGGCACCCCGAATCTTCAAGCTTGCCAACCACCATTTTTTGCACCTCAGTAAGCAGATGACTGAACGAGGCTACAGTGTCCCTCGCCCCCTCCTCCCACACACACACTCACTCACACACACAACCCAACAGAAGCACAGTACTCGTAATAAAAAATTTAAAAATGATTACATGTTTCAGCAAACAGCTAAAACAAAATGTCATCTCTCATGGTCTCCCAAAGACCGGGTAATCCATTACCTGGCCAAAGCTGACAGCACATCTGTCATAGGCTGTGGGTGTAATGATGGACACTGACACAAAAAGGTAGTGTGGCAAGGCTAAAAAAAATTGCCATGCCTAAAGCTTTATTAAAGTGACAGCAAAAAAGAAAATATAAAACTATTAACTTTGCAGGAATACAGAAAGAAACATAAAAGGTACAAAAATAAATGAATGTTTCCACAGGCAATATCAGCAAACGAAAAGGCCGCCTGGGATTTCAATTATCTTAGTCTGTAGGTGCAGACTTCCAAGTGGACCAGTACTGGCTAATCCCAAAATGAATCTGAAGGTATAACAAGAATGAATCTCCTTTTATCCTAGGGAATCATCAGATGATCACTTCAGACTCCGCCCGCTATACAGTTCAATACAGATTTTCATTTATAAAACACTTTTATTTCATTCTAAGTAACTGGACATTCAATATATCTTTATTACAAAACATTGACATCCCTGAAATGATATATAATGCAGGTTTTACTAAAAACAGCACTCTTGCCAAGTTTAGCCCCTCCCTCAACCTATCCACAGTATAACTATAGTGAGAAATGGGCTGACTGCCTCCTAGGGAAACAGCAAGATCAACAAGTGCAAGCTGTAAGGATTACCTTCGGCTAAAGGCCTGAATACCCATTATCTGGTAAGCTTTATTCTTTAAAATTAACAGGAGCCAGACTGCTAAGAAAAAGAGTAAAACTGAAAAGAGTCCAACATTTATCTTACAATGCCTGAAATACTGCGCAATTTTGTTTACAAGTTTCTTTTGGCAGTGCTAAACACATTGCAGCACAAGCAAACAAAAGCAGTCCCTTTAATTTCAAATCTGCTTATGTTTAAAACCGTTTGTGCTGCTGGCATATTGACTTTGCCATGTCACCTTACAGTACTAAACCAAAAATAATAAAGTTAAACAGGAAGAAGAAGTAAACTGTTTTTGGGTCAAAATAGTGTTGCTATGGCATATCTAGGGAACCTTACAATAACACACTAAGGGATTGGGTGACCAGCAGGCAGACTCTGAATCTTTTTACTATCTTTATTTTTCTTGTCTGCCTAAATAAACTAAGTGCTTGCACTGTGAGGAGAATTCCCCTATATTTGGCATACACGTTTGTCTCCTGGACATTGCTTAAACATGAAAAGAGGAACCACTAGCCCAAATATGCTAAACTCTAGGTCTATACACTGTAGCCTATCATGGGGGGGGGGGGTACTGAAGCTCCATACTTGTCTTTTTAATAAAATGAAAGTGATAGAAAGGGCCTCTTATCCAGGTGACCTGCCTGGAAAAAGGGAATTAAAAGGGGGAAAGTAAGGGAAAGGACAGTAAAGATATTCAGAGACTGCTACTGCAGTAGACTTGTGAAACAGAATTAGACAGGTATTTGGAGGTTTAACAGCACACTTTCACAACATCTCCGTTTATGGGCACTGCAAGTCAGGAAAGTGCTGTGACTAGTCCCTGGCCCAATTCACCTGTTCCAAAAACAAATGCCACAAATCCCGCTGCTGTGTTTCTTAATGGCGCTTCTCTCCCAAACTACTGGCAGACACGCAGTAGCATAAAAAAACAGTCTCTTCACTGAACGGTCGCCCAGTATCCCAATCACATATTCAGAGCCCTCCCGTGCCTGCCAGCTTCTGTCACAAACTGCATGCCAGCAAGGTCCCCTCCCCCCTCCCACACTATGGGGTCCCCAATAGTACAAAAATCAAAACTGCCACAGTGATTACTTTATCACCAAACTTATTTTAAGCTGATTTGTATTTAATTATATTTTTATAAAACTATTTTTCTTTTTTTTTCCTTGACAGTGCCCATTTTTAAACTGCAATAATACCCTCCAGGGTGGGTGGTATTGGAAAATACTGGACCTTCCAGGGTCTATAAGGTCCTCTGCCTGCAGCGTCAGGGCCTCCATTATGCCCTGGGTGGTCTGGGTATTCCCAATACCTCCCACCTGTTGGGTATTATTGCTCACATTGGCACCACAGAGCCAGCATTGAGGTGTGTAGTTTTTGATGGTCAGCTGTCAGTATAGCCTAGAGGTTAAAGCAACCCCACAGATGGATTATTTTTTCTAACAGTTTGAAATGTAAAGGTGATAACTCACTAGTTTCAATGCACATACAAAACAAGTATTATAAATGTAGAATGTGTTTTAATAACACCTTAAAATACACTTAATAAAACAGACAATTTCCTACTTAACCTATAGTCAATGGAGGGCCCGGATCCTCATGACATCATTTCCTGTCAAAAGCCTAAAACATATAGCTGCCCCCAGCCATTTATTACAGACTGATTTACATATGAAGAACTCTGGACTGCAAAGATTCACAGATAAATACAATGGCTCACTCAAATTAACTGTTTATGGTCTTAGATGTTATGAAACCCTGTTGATGACAAATCCCCTGTAAATATCTTGGGTGGTCAGGTCAGGCTTGAGGTACTTCGATAAGAATAGTGTTTAGGGAAGTATTCATAGTCTGAATTGTGTGTGAGGAAGTCTGCACAGTGCCTGCAACACTGTACCTGGTCCTGTTGATAAACAGATGGATTGCATCCTTCTCATCCTAGGAGCAAAGAGACCCCTCCAATCAGGGCTGAGGTACATTGTTGGAACATCATGTGTAGAAATTGCCATTTTATACAGGCCCCATTTTACCTGTATCTGAGAAGAAGCATGGATCTCAAACTTTCTTACACCAGGAGAGGGTGATACACAATACCTCCCTCAATGTCTGGGTTGAGGACATTTGAGTAGCTGTATGGGAGGAAAGCTTGTACTGTCCTTACTGTATTCTTACTATACTGTATCTTTCTGCACTGGTCATGTGGATAAATAGACAGCTTCAGCCCCTCTCACCCCAGGAGATAGTGGTCCTTTCATGTCAGAGTTGCAGTGCACGAGAGTTGGGAAGCCTGTGCTGGATTTTGCCCACATAGCATGTGTTAGTTAGCAAGAAACTTCATCTCATAGCTTTTTAACATCAGTGTATTTGTGGCATAATTCAATTCATCATCAGTGTATTTTTATTTCTCTCTGAGATGTTTAAAGCAGCTTTTCTCACTAATCTAATAATTAATGAATCATTAAAGATGGCCTCGACTACAAATTTGTAAAACTCTTTTCCCTGAGCTTACTTTTTAACATTACTACTGGATTTATAGTGTGGTGGTGGGAAGGTGCTAATACCGATTCTGAGTGATAAAAAGGACGTCACCACACCAAAAATGTTTAATTTATTTACAGTGAGCATAGCCAGAGAGCAAGAAATTTTTAAAACTTTAAAATGCCATATTGCTGTTCTGGAGTGAAATTCAATGACATGAAACATGGATGTACTGATGTTTTTACTAGAAATACATTTTTACTAAATATATTTATATGATGACACTTCCTGTTAACAGGTACTGCTACTTTAAGCATAAACCTATCATATTATCTCACACTAAATCTGCAATACAATACGATTTAGAAAAGAGATAAAGTATAATATACAACAGAAGGTACCACCTCCTCTATCAGAGTTCCTTCTTTAATTTCCTGTACTGATCTCTCTGCTGAAGAGGAGTCAACACCAAATGCTAACTCTGGTATTCTGTTCTGTACAGCCTTCTCTCCACTGTGTTCAAACTGAGAAGATTGGACATGGAAGAAGTCATATATGCTGATCTAAAGATTCCAGGGTTGTCTGGAAAAAAGCATTACAACAAGAAACATGAATCTGGCAAAGAAAAATTAATTTGTTTAATTAAGCCAGTGGCATTTCATCGAGGGTGCATTTTAATTACTTTTTTTTTTAAATTAAAGGGTCCCTTTCATGACTTAACTTGGTGTTGAACAAGAAAACAGAACTCAGTTTTACCCAGTCCATGTTATCATACAGATGGTATCAAAACATGTTTTCCAGGTCAGTAAATGCTATACTGTGAGAGCCAGTATAGATTTAATCACTAGTGTGGAGGGTATTTTTGGGCATGAAAGTTTAATATAGTTCGCATTTGTTTGTTTTTTGTATGCCTCCAATCTTGAATTTTCAAGCTGTGTGGCAAGATATTTGTACTTAATCCCTCAGAGGTCTTAGTGACAAAATGTAATTTCTCTCTCTCTCTCTCTCTCTCTCTCTCTCTCCCCATTGGGACACTATATACTTAAGAAATACAAAATGTACAGAAGTCTTTAAAGCCTGTGATTATTGTGTTACTGCTTGTACTGATGTTAAGGAAACTCATGCATGGAGATAATATACAAAATTAAAATGTAAAAAAGGAAAATGCTATCAACTTCTAAAGTGCAAATCTAATTAACATGTCATAATGAAATAGTATTGAATGTTATCATTTAGTAAGTAAACTGCCCATATGTCTTTCAGATCTTTAACTGATACTGTTTAAGGACCTTGATTCATACATACGCACAAGCCAAGCATAACATTTTTATCTATTCTCACTCCCTACTCTTGGGCCATGGTGGTTCTACAGGTGTGTGCTGCCAGGGTGTATACATTCTAAGAGGTGCTCACTGGATTGTAAGCTGTGCAGTCACAGTCTGTTGTGCCTACTAGGATACAAAAACAATTATTTCCTCAAAGTAGTGAAAAAAACATTCCTTTTCTTTTTACTTTTTCAAACATAAATACTTCCATATCTTTTTAATATTCTGCTAATTTCCACCATAAGATCCTGCATTTGGCCCCTCCATTTTGTTTCTTTCTTCTTGGCTGTATTGCCTAATCGAAATCTGCAGGTTTTGTTGCTACCTTTTTTTCTTTACTTATACCCACTGGTTCAATCACTACCCACATATGTTAGTGCCCGATGGTTCAAGGAAGCTTGTAAGAACATCGGCTCGAAGCACTGCCGTTTGTCTTAGTTTGCCGTTTATAACCCATCATGTTTTACTTTAGGTTTTGGCTTATGGGCACTAACATATGTGGCTAGCAATTTAACCAGTGGGTATAAGTGAAGAAAAAGTTAACAAATCCTGAGATTTGGATTAGGCAACAGAGCCAAGAAAAAAGAAACAAAATTGGGGGGTCAAATTCAGGCTCTTGAGCACCTGCCATTTGGTATAGTAAACATTTTCTATACAGATACATAGACAGTGTTGGCAGATAAGGGCCTATGGCCCACCCAGTCTGCCCATTTGAGCTTGTAAGTTCAGTTTGTTTTCCTAAAGTCTGTTGCACCTTACCCTGACCTTCAGAATTCCTTTATGTCTATCCCATGCATTCTTAAATCCGTGATTGTTTCAGCCCACCACTTCCTCTGGCAGGTGTTCCACTTGTCCACCACCGGTTCTGTGAAGAAATTCTTTCTCATGTTTCCTCTGAATCGTCCCTCCTCCAACTTCATCCCATGCCCTCTAGTCCTGGAACATCTTTTCGCTTAAAATAGTGCTTTCCTGCACCCTGTTCCTCCCTGTAAGATACTTGTATGTCTCTATCATATCCCTCTCTCCTCCTCTCCTCCAGGGAGTACATGTTCAGTTCCTTCAACCTGACTTCATAGGACTTGTGATGCAATCCACACACCATCTTTGTTGCCCTCCTCTGAACCTTCTCTACCCTGTCTATGTCCCACGTAGGTAGGTCTCCAGAACTGTACACTGTACTCCAGGTGGGCCTCACTAGTGTCTTGTATAAGCGAATTATGACCTCCCTTTTCCTGCTGGTAATGCCCCCTGCCTATACATCCCAGCATCCTATTTGCTTTACCTGCTGCCTTGTCACACTGTTTCTCTACATTGAGGTCATCAGAGATGATAACCCAAGATACCTTTCCTGCTTGGTGCATGCTATATCCTCACCCCAACTGATATATTGTGCCAGGGTTTTGTGCCCATATGCATTATCTTGCATTCTTTGCATTGAATTTCAACTGTCAAACCCCTGACCATTTTCCAAGTTTCTGCAGGTCGCTTCTCATTCTGTCTACACCCTCTGGTGTGTCCTACTCTGTTACAGAGCTTTGTGTCATCAGCGAACAGTGAAATTCTGCCTTCTAGGTCCTGCGCCATGTCACTGATGAAGATGTTGAATAGGACCGGTCCCAGCATGATCCCTGTGGTACCCCACTGGTCACTCTTCCCTCTGTGGAGTGACAGCCATTTACCACCACCCTCTGTGTCCTGCCACCCAGCCAGTTACCTACCCACCACACTACTGTCCTGCCCACACCCATATTCCCAGTTTGTGTAATAGTCTTCTATGTGGCACAGTGTCAAAGGCCTTGCTGAAGTCCAGATAGGCCATGTCCACTGCCCTCCCCTGATCCACCTCCCTAGTCACCCAGTCAAAAATTCAATGAGGTTGGTCTGACATGACCTCCCCTGGTGAAACCATGCTGCCTTGGGTCTTGTAGTCCATTGACAACCAGATGTTCCACCAATCTCTCCTTCAGTAGTGCTTCCATGATCTTCCCACTACCGAGGGTGAGGCTGACTGGTCTGTAGTTCCCTGCTTCCTCTTTGTTCCCACTTTTGTTTAAGGAGTCTACATCTGCTGTCCTCCAGTCTTTGGGTACCACCCTGTTTCCAGTGATCGGCTAAACAGGATAGCCAGAGGTTCAGCCACCACCTCTCTTAGTTTTAAGACCCTGGGTGCACCCCATCTGGCCCCATTGCTTCATCAATCTTATTATTTCCAGTTCCTTCAGGACCTTTTCGTAAAGGGACTTGTGTCCATTTCTGCACCATTCTCACCCCTTGTACTCCTTCAGACCCATTACCCTCCTCTTCCTCAGTAAAGACCTGAGGCAGAAATACCTGTTCAATATGTCAGCTTTACTGTTGTCATCCTCCACGCTACCCCCATCCTCCCCTTCAGTCTCACTATCCCTCCTTTGTCTTTCTTTTTCACTTATGTACCTGTAAAGGTTTTTCTCCTCTACCCACTGATTTTGCAATGTGTTCTTCTGTCTGAGCTTTGGCTTCCCTTACTGACCTCCTGCCTCCCCTTGCTTCTCCTGGTACTTCTCCTATCCCCTTCTGCCTGTGTCTTTTTGTATTGCCTGGATATGCAATCTTTTGCTTCACTTTCTTTGCTCTTCTTTAGAAAACCATAATGGTCTCCTCTTCCTTTTCCTCTTGCTAACCTGCTTAATACATAATTCTGTTGTTCTTGTAATCCCCATTTTAAATACTGCCCACTGTTCCTCAACCCCTGATTCCTGTCCCATTCCCTTTAATGCCTCTTTCAAGTATCTCCCATTTTCCAAAGTCTGCCCCTAAAATCCAGGATCACGTGTTTTTGTGTGGTTTGGTTCTGCTCTTTCTGTGATTTCAAACCACAATGACTGGTGGTCACTGTTTCCCAGTTGCTCCCCACTGTTACCCCATCACACTGACCCTGTTTGTGAGCACAAGGTCAGTATTGCCTTCTGCGAGTTGGTTCCATGACCAGTTGCTTGAGGAAGGCACCCTGAAGGAGTCCAGGATAAATCTCTCCTAGTTGATGCTGCTGCTGGGATGCTTCAGTCCACATCTGAATATTGAAGTCTCCAACCAGTACCACCACCCTTGTCTGCCATCCTTTGGATGGCTAGCATCAGTGCCTCTATCTGTTTCTTCCTCCCTGGGCTGGTGGTCATAGACCACACCTGCAGATGGCTGTCCCCATTTTCCGCTTACAACCCACAGTATCTCTCCCCATTTTGTTCCTCCTGGATCTCTGTGGCCCTTATGTCATTTTCCATAGAGTGCCACTCCTCTTCCCTTTCTGCCTGGTTTGTCTCTTCTGAATATGTTGTAGCCAGGTATGGCCATCTCTCAATCGTGGTTATCATTACACCAGGTTTCAGTGATGGCCACAATGTCAGGTCTGACTGCACCATGACAGCCTCCAGATCTTCCATCTTGTTGCTAAGGCTCCTGGCATTTGCACATGGCTTTCCATGATTTGACCTCCTAGACTGTCTCACTGTTCTACTCCAGCCCCTTCCTTGGTTGTCATTGATCCCTGGTTCTCCTTGTTGTCTGCCCGTCTGCTGAATTTTGCCCTTGTCTGCTTATCCACCTCTTGGGCACTAATCTCCATCTTTTGCACACTACTTTGCAGAGATAGCCACTCCTCTGGTTCACTGGTTCCACTGCTAGCTGTGGGGGTGAGCAAGTAGGTACCTCCTTGCTGGCCTGCCACTCTTTGCTAGTTTAAATGCTTGTCAATGTAGCATTTAAACTTATCATTGAGTGCTTGAATTCCCTCCAGAATGGATGCAGGCCATCCAGGCTTCAACAACCTCCATCCTCAGGTGGGTCCCCAGTCATCAATGAATCCAAACCCTTCCTCACAGCACCAGTTCTTCAACCATGAGTTAAAGTTCCTGGTGCATGCACTCCTATGCTCTCCTTGCCTCTCGGGTAGTACTTCTGAGAAAGTGACAGAAGTAGCTACTTGCTTGAGACCCTCCCAGTTTCCTAAACTCTTCCTGAACTTCCTTTGGCTCCCCATTTGCCGGTCATTAGTACCTGGTGGATAATGACATCCAGCTCACCACTCCCATCTTGCCTTCCCAGTGATCCCCAGGATCTTCCTTCCATCCCTCCATGCCGTGGCACCTGGTAGGCACCTCATCTCCCTGTCTCCCCCTCCTGTGTTCCTAGCTGGATCCTCTCATGATGGAGTCCCCAACCAGGATTCACTTCCTCCTCCACTGCTTTCCCGGCTGAGGTCACCCTCCTTGGCTAACCTCCACATCCTTTCCTTCCACTTCTCTGGTACCTGTATTTGGTTGTCCTCATTTGCCAGTGTGGCATATGAGTTCTTGATGGAACAGGATCCGGGATGTGCCTCTGCCTGACTGCTCTAACCCTTCCTGAGCCCACTATCATCCAAGTGCTCCTCGTTTTCGGCATCCTTTGAGGCAGTTGCATTGGACTGGGTGGTCCCTGGATAGGGGTGATGGTACTCCTGACCCAGTTTACTTCCGCTCTGAGTCTGGCTACCTCATCCCGAAGTCCAGATAGATGCATGCAGATATTTGATATTTGTGAGAAACAACTGTAGTGAACTATTAAATTATGGTAGAAATAAGCAGAATATCAAAAAGATGTGGACGTATTTATGTTTAAAAAAAGTAAAAATAAAAGGAATGTTTTTGCATTACTTTGAGGAGTAAATTATTTTGGCATCCTAGTAGGCATAACAGAGTGTGACTGCACAACTTAAAATCCAGTGAGCACCTCTTAGAATATGCACAGCCAATTATAATATTTAATACTGTTCCTGAAATTGCATCAAGTTGCTATAATCATTTTTCTTTTTTAATACTAGGACAGATATTGTAAAACAATCTGAACAGAGAAAAACTGTAATTTACTACCCCATAAATTACTGCTACCATATTTCAGATTAGAAATGCAGTGAAATTTAATTTTGCTGGTGAAATCATGGCACAATTGTCAATTTCACCTAGTGAAACATTTCATGAAATTATGGCCTTTAGGTGAAATTTCGCCAGTGAAATTTCACCTCCAAATTCGCCTGCGCATCTGAGGTGAAAATTGGGCAAACTGGACATTCACTCCTGCTGGTGGTCACATGGTTGAGTTTAAGCAGGCAGTAAGTGAGTGGTTCATATCCTGTTCTATGTATCCTGAGGGGGCAGGCAGCGTTTATACTCCCTGTGACTGCAGAGTACACTTTTACACCTAAATTACTAAATTTGTGCTAGTTGTTTTTAATTTTTTCTTGTTCATCTTTGTCATAGTTCATATTATAGTACGTGGTGATTGTGTTTGTGTACGCATGATTCCCCCGCCTCTCTCTGAGTCTCTATCTCTGCTTCTTTGTTTTGTTTGTTTGTTTGAATTGGTGGTGTTTGTGGATTGTGGATGTAATGGAGAAGGGTGAAGACAGTGGGGGACTTATATGTGTTTCAGCTAACCATCACAAATGAAAAGCCACAGCAGGAGGTTTTCTGCTCCAGCACTAGCACCCAGCAGCAAACTGTGCCCTCTCACCAGCAGTAGTTGGAGACAGGGCCCCCTCTCCAGCACCAGGAGGATACTGTTCCTCCACCCAGGTAGCAGAAGCCTGTGATCCCTCCCAAGCAGCTGGAGGAGTCAGTGCTTAGGGCATTATCTGCAGCAACCCCCCATGACTCCGTCATCCCTGAAGTTCTCCTGTCTGGATTTTTTTCTGCTTAATATTGTTTGATGACCCAGTGATCACCTGCAATCTATGCAGGCAGGATGTGCATGGAGGAAAGTGAGGATCATACTTTGGGACAACTGGCCAGCATAGCACATGGTCCACCATCACCTGCTGCAATGGTACCTCAAATTGTGGGAGGTGGTGGCATCATCAAGTGCAGCTGTGGGGAGCAGTGCAGATGTAACAACTGAAGGGGATGAGCAGGAAGGAGGCATGCCTGGACCAGTTAAATGTCCTCGCCCTACCAGAAAACAGCAGCAGTCAGTAACGTCAAGACCCTTCAGGGCCCTATCCATTCAAAGCCATCAGCACAGGCAGCTCCCACTTTGCCTGCAGTGCCAGTGACACATACCGACTTATCCACTACCCTTTCTGCAGTCCAGCATGTCCAACAAGAGTTAATTGATTTCAGAAAGGAATTTTGTGATGCTGGGGGGGGGGTTCTAAATTGCAGTGTGATGTTGACAAAATCATGTGCATCCTGTCAGAACTCTGTGGCAGCCCCACTGGAACTTAATGTGGCAACACAAATTAATGTGTCTATTTTGTTTTCATTTTTCTGTCTTCCATTCTGTTTTTTTATGTTCCCCCATAAAAACGTTATTCTATCCTCTTTAATCTACATCCATTCCTTAAGTCCTCTTGTTTCTTTATTTTGTAGTGTATGTAAAATCATTTTACTGACTATTGCTGTTGTTTGTTTCTGTCTTATGCTCCCTGTAGAATTCAGTCCATTTTCTTGTTCTCTCTCTATTAGTTCTCCCCGCTCAGTGTTGTGTTACCCTTGTCCTCCTGATCCTCTAGAATTCCCAAAATGTTTCACAGAAAATGTTACATTTCATTCAGACTGAAATCAGGTGTCACACATGCAGTTACAAGGTTCACATCCACCATCAGGAGTACCCAAATCTGTTGTTTTCTGCGCCATTTTTAATGATTTTCAGGCCTCAGCAAGGTTGTGCTACTGCCTAACATGCCTCACAAATCCATAAATGTTTCTCAAAATATTTGACAGTAAATTCAGACCTAAATCAGGTGTCTGATATGCTATAATATGCTGCACGCCTTTCACCTGGACCAAAACATGTTGTTTGGCCCACTGTTTACCAATGGTTTAAGGTCTAATCATGGTGTTGCCACTACATAACATGGCCCAGATATCCAGAAATGTTTCCCAAAACATGTTACACTACATTCAGGCAGAAATCAGGTGTCAGACATGCAGTTACATAGTTCACATCCAGCATCAGGACACAAATCTGCTGTTTTCTGCACCGTTTCAAATGGTTTTCAGGCCTAACCATGGTGGTGCCACTGCCTAACATGTCCCCATATATAATAGGGTCAGGTAGTAAACACCTGTGGTGTAACAGGAAGGAAAGGGTTAATATGGTAACCAAATTAAATAGAAAAACAGGAATGCTACAATGCAGAGTCTAGATCACAATTTTAATTTCTGTGAGCAATTCAACAATGCAGTGCACCTGCGTATGGACAAGTCAAGTGGTCAATGTACACGAGTACTTCCAATAAAAGAATACAACATAAGTGATGAAGCAAAAGGAAACAGGAACAGGACTTCTCAGAATGAGTAACTGTTCAGATAAATTTATCCTAGACAGGGCCACTATGTAAGAAAAATATAACAAATAAGTAGCACACAAACAAAAATATTAAGACTTAAAAAAAATTACAGAAACTCACTCACAACTTGTGAGAAATCCATAAAATATTAGGAACTAGCCTGCTCTGCTTTCACATACACACACAGACATACCGCACAGTCGACCCTCCCCCTCTCAGCTCCTCACAGACAGAGAGAAAACTGAAAACTCTGCTTAAGTTTAACTAAGTATTATCCAAAGATACCAAAACAAAAAAGGTTCACTAGCAACATTAGGAACCAAATTAAGATTCTGGGTGCAATTAACTCTTACAAATCACAATTTAAGAGGTTTTTGAAGGATTTATTGGCTGTGATGCACCACACTGAACTGTTCTCAAACTCAACAGACAATACACTATGCATGAAACTGCCTGCATATGATATTTCAGCTTTCTACCCACAATGTATTGCAATTTCGCTGGGCGGAATTGAAAAACATTGGCGAAATTTAGGATAAGGGCAAAATTTCACCTTATACAAAAGTGAAATTGGGTGAAATTTTGCATTATGTGAAAGTGAAATCAGATTGCCTAGGCAAAAAATTTAGTGTAATGCGAGAATTACGTGCAATATTTCGCTAGGCAAAATTTTCCAAGTTCACACGTCTCTATTTGAGACACAACCACTGTAGTTTAGTCACATTTCAGATATGCCCATTGTAGTTTATTGACATTTAAGATTGTCCATGTTAATTTGTCCACATCTAGTCCAAAGAAAAAAAGCAGAAAAAAGGCATGTTCTACTATGTACCACATAAGTCTTAAATTCCTGGAAGTTAAATTTGTAATGATGTGATAATAACATTAATTTAGCAAGAGTACATCCAGAATAACCAGCCTCTGTGGCTGATTAAATGTCTTGGCCTTTGGTCTAGAGCATTTACTCACCAACATCGGCCGCTAATTCCTTTGTATACTTTGGTTAACTGAATGGTAACACTTGAAGATCAAATGTAATGCTTTAAAATGTATTACAGGTATATGTACCCACTGTGTGAACATCTAGGTCCCATCTGTTACAAATAAAGTTTAGAAATTGCAATTTCTGATGTATAAATGCTATTTTGTTTGCCTATCTTCTTTGATGGTTTTACAGAAAATCCCTCAGATCTTTTCACACCAGCCAGTGGAATCACGGGAGAGTGTTGATGCCATTTGAGCAATAATGAAATACTTTTTCTTCTGGTCCTGTCAACCTCATATACCCAGCATAGATACATAGATACATAGACAGTGTCAGCAGATAAGGGCCTATGGCCCACCCAGTCTGCCCATTTGAGCTTGTAAGTTCAGTTTATGTTTTCCTAGAAGTCTGTTGCCCCTTACCCCTGACCTCCAGAATTTCTTTATGTCTATCCCATGCATTCTTAAATCCTGTGATTGTTTCAGCCCCCACCACTTCCTCTGGCAGGGTGTTCCACTTGTCCACCACCTGTTCTGTGAAGAAATTCTTCCTCATGTTTCCTCTGAATCGTCCTCTTCCAACTTCCTCCCATGCCCTCTAGTCCTGGAACATCTTTTTCACTTAAAAATAGTGTATTCCTGCACCCTGTTCCTCCCTGTGAGATACTTGTATATCTCTATCATATCCCCTCTCTCCTCCTCTCCTCCAGGGAGTACATGTTCAGTTCCTTCAACCTGTCTTCATAGGACTTCTGATGCAATCCATGCACCATCTTTGTTGCCCTCCTCTGAACCTTCTCTACCCTGTCTATGTCCTTACGTGAGGTATGGTCTCCAGAACTGTACACTGTACTCCAGGTGGGGCCTCACTAGTGTCTTGTATAGCGGAATTAGTGACCTCCTTTTCCTGCTGGTGATGCCCCTGCCTATACATCCCAGCATCCTATTTGCTTTACCTGATGCCTTGTCACACTGTTTCCCTACCTTGAGGTCATCAGAGATGATAACCCCAAGATCCCTTTCCTGCTTGGTGCATGCTATATCCTCATGCCCCAACTGATATATTGTGCCAGGGTTTTTGTGCCCCATATGCATTATCTTGCACTTCTTTGCATTGAATTTCAACTGCCAAACCCCTGACCATTCTTCAAGTTTCTGCAGGTCCCTTCTCATTCTGTCTACACCCTCTGGTGTGTCTACTCTGTTGCAAAGCTTTGTGTCATCAGCGAACAGTGAAATTCTGCCTTCTAGGTCCTGTGCAATGTCACTGATGAAGATGTTGAATAGGACCAGTCCCAGCACTGATCCCTGTGGTACCCCACTGGTCACTCTTCCTCTGTGGAGTGACAGCCATTTACCACCACCCTCTGTGTCCTGCCACCCAGCCAGTTACCTACCCACCACACTACTGTCCTGCCCACACCCATATTCCCCAGTTTGTGTAATGGTCTTCTATGTGGCACAGTGTCAAAGGCCTTGCTGAAGTCCAGATAGGCCATGTCCACTGCCCTCCCTGATCCACCTCTCTAGTCACCTAGTCAAAAAATTCAACGAGGTTGGTCTGACATGACTTCCCCCTGGTGAAACCATGTTGCCTTGGGTCCTGCAGTCCATTGACAACCAGATGTTCCACCAATCTCTGTGAAATGGGAAAAATAAATAGTCTTTGCTACCAGTTTTCTGATGATGGCTTTCATTAATGGACTTATTCCAGTACAAAACAAACTCTGGTCAGAGCCAATAGAGCCACAGTTGAGGAATGTTGGGTAAAAATATTGAAAATGTGTTTTTATTATTGTTACACCAAATTTACAACATACTGGAAGTTATTCATCTGTGCTGCATTGTGCCTCCCTCTCCCCTTTCACTCTGCCTAATCCTTGCTCACCAATACAAGCTCAGACTACAACACTACACCCTTCCACTTGTGAAACCCTGAATGCTGGCCAGTATGTTTAAAGAGCTCCTGACATATCTGTCTTTTTCAGTGGATCCTAAATCCTCGAGGCACATTTGTAATAGGGTAGCTATTACATTGTGTTTGACAGTTTCTGTTCCCTGTTTTGACTACAATAGTCATGCCACCAGTAAGTGGCAGTGAAAGACACCAACTCAACAGAAACACTAGTTTCTGGGCAATGTACTTTTTCTGACAACACAGCATGTATTAGAAGAGGGGTAACTGGAACTAATGTCAGTGCATAGAATAGAAGTGCTCAGTTTTTTTAAATGAAGTAGAAGGAGTGTTTGCAAACTGAACCTGTGTATGCCCCGGAGCAGTTTTCATTCAGCTGTGCATGTTTCTTCCTTTGTTTTTTTTTAAGCCTGGAATGAAATGAGACACTGTTCTTAGCTGGGAGAGAACTGAAATGTGCTATGAGCCAAGTCTGAAATTTCTCTGCTATCTCTTCTTTCAGCATTGGCTCCAGAAAACAGTCTGTTATGTTCTGTCCCAAAGTGTGAACTAGCAGCTCAGGGGAAGGTCACCTACAAATTACATTACTCACAATTTATCCTGGCAGCTTGTGGCAAACCACAGGAAAACCATACCTGCAGTGGATGGCAAGACCATTACAATCTGAACCAGGAACACAAACTGTCAAACACAAAGTAACAGCTACCCTATTAAAAACATGCCTCAAGGAGTTAGGATCCACAGAAAATGACAGATATATCAGGAGCTCTTTAAAGAGACACTATCAATTATTATTCCATCATATTATATCTAGCTGAAATCCCATATTCTATAAGTGTATACCTTCTCTGAAACTGATTGATGTTGTTGGTTGGTTCACCTGCTTCTTTTCTTTGTAGAACTGAAATGTATGTTAATGGTGTAATTATACCCAGCCTTGCTTTGTTTTTATGTTGGTTGTACACACGCTAAAGCAACATAGTGCCACCATATGAATTTTAGTGGTGTGCCGCCCACTCTGCCAATGCCTCAATCAATTTTGCAGACATGATCACACCTCACCAATGAATGGCTGAGCTGTCTACAGGATCATTCACACTGTGCCTTGCAGCAGAGGCCACTTTCAAATCATTCAAAATATTTTAAGAAATCATTAGAGAGCCGCATTGAAATGGCACCAGTGTTTTCAGTGACCATTTGCTTTCCGGCAATTTAGGTGTTTCTGGTCACTTGGTGGGGACTTGTAGTAATGCAGGTGGTTTGCCTATTAAGATGGCACAGGAAACCAGTTACACCACTCCACAAACCCAAGAAAACAGGGATTGTGGCAGCAACACTACGCAATGGTACACAATGGAAACCTGCCAAAACAGGAAGGTTCACATGTTAGCAGGAACATCGATCTGGCTGACGTGAGCCAGTGACAATGGCTCACAGGCAGTTGTGTGAATGAGCCTTTTGACAGCACTTCAGATGTAGTGGCATGCAGTTGAAAGGAAATCACCACTGCAATCAGCAGTGGTAATATGTAGCAATTTACGTATTGGCCATGTCAGCAAGCAACGGGTGCAATCAACAATTTACATATTGCTGGCATCAGCAATTGTCAGCCACCTCTCCATTCCCATGAAAGCTGATGAGGGTGCCCAATCCCCTTATCAGCATGCCCCCTCCCCAGTTCATTTGCTCGACAGGGTAGCCCAATCCCCGTGGGCATGATGTTCCCATTTTTGTGTGCAGAGAGGGTGCCCAATCCCCTCAGCTCATGCAACCCCAAGCACACTGTGATGGCCAATGGGTGCCCAATCCCCATTGGCTCCACTCTCCCAAAAATCCAGGTGGCATGCTGGGAGACCACCCCAGCATGTCAAAGTCCTGTGTAATCTTTTTTAACTTTAAAAAGAAAACGGTCCCTCATTGATTCTCTTGCCTTCCCAACCTGCACCCACCCTCTGTACACCCACCTCCCTGTCCCCTCACCTCATACCTACCTCCGGAGCCTGGCACAATGATCTTTGATGGACCGGGAAAGAGTCTGCACTCTCCAAACCCGAATGCGAACTGAAGAAATGCTGGTAAGCTGTATAATGACATAAATGGTGTTTTTTCAACTTAGGTGGATATCGCAGCCATTTTTTTGACTTCCGGCACCAAATTTTCTACATCGAGTTCTTGGGACCTCCTCCTCATGAATTCAGTCACTGTCATGGCATTATTTGGCCCAGAAAGGTCATTTCACGGTCACTGTGTGGAATCACCTTTGGGATTGGATAATGAAACTACGGTGTCACTGTTCATGAGGTGGCCTCTCAAAAAGCCTATGTTGCAAATTTGGTGAAAAAATTCCAAAAATGACTGTGTTACAAGCATACGTTGTGCATTTTCCACATGCTTATAACTTCACAAATTTGTAATATTTTCAGTCCAGATTTTGACAATGCCATTTTTCACACCTCCTTATGAACACTATAGCTGTCATTTTTCACATCCTGGCTGAAATGTGTTTCTGCACTTCTGGAACAGAATAGCGCTGTTACTGTGGGAAATCATTGTTCAGGACAGATTAAGAAAATCACAGTGCCACTGTTCATGAGGAGAGGTTCAAAATAACACATGTTGAAATTTTGGTGGAAAAATTCAAAAATGATTGCATGGTAGTGTGTGTTGTAGCAGTTTCTATATGCGTTTGTAAGTTTTCCAATTTTTCATTTTTTCTCCAGATTTTCAACATTAAATTTGTTCATACCTATCTCATGAACAGTACAGCTGTCATTTTTCACATCCTGCCAGAAAATTGTTTTCACACCTGTGGCACCACCTTTCCAGACTGAGTAATGAAATAATAGTGCCACTGTTCATGATGTGGGGGTTACAAAAATCCCATTTTGCTAATTTGGAGTGAAAATACCAACAAACGCCTGGGTTTCCAACCATAATACCCTACTTAGTACAGACTGACAGGCATTGGGGGTGTGACTTGGGATGGTCTCCCGTCATACACATGCCATTCCACTCCCACCCTGTAGCCACCAACAGGCATTGAGGTGTGCCTTGGGGTCTTCGGCCCCAGTGTTCACCCCATTGTCCTGTACCAAACCCATTTCAGCATATTTACTTATGGACTGGGATAAGTGTAAGGCCCAATGACCCCAAAGCACACTGCAACACCCGTCAGTGTCTGCAGGGTAATGTGAGATGAAATGGCGTGAGTGTTATGCCTGATGAACCAAAGGCACACCCCCAATGCCTGTCAGTCTCTGCAGAGAGGGGTTGGAGTTGACGTTAGTTCAGTAATTCATTGCTATTCCTATTATACATCTCTCTAACTACTGCACTACCAGTAACAATGCCAGCAAGCCAACATTTAGCATTGACAAATGCTTGTTGATCTTGTTTTACTGCATAATTCCCAAACACTAGAAACTCCCCCAAACAGTGCTGCCACTCATAAAGCAATAGTTCTATCTCCTCCCAGTTCATTACAAGTGGTTAGACTGTGTAAGGGTGTTTCAAAGTCAAGGAAAAATACAGTGGGACATAATCAAGGACTGTAAACAAATATGTTTTTGTACGGCAATATCAGTATGGTAGAAATTTCTTTTTCACTTTTAAAAGAAAAAGCATCAGAATTAAACTATTAGCTGCATCAGCAATACCTACAATATGTGATCAGTTGTAACATTTTGTTTTTTTTTTTTAAACTAGAGACACTTTGAGGCCTAGGGGGTTGACAGACTCCCTTTAATAACAAAAGAGTGGTGGGACAGACTCTTAGGAGGGACCCTCTGCCATCAACAAGGACCAATAAAAGCTTTATTTGAGCAACAAAAGAATCTTTGAGTGGACACTGAAGAGACAGAGTAAATGTACAATGGTGAAGATAGAATGGTGGAGGGCTTTAAGCATGTGTGGGCTAAACATAGGAGTATATAAGATTAGAGGCAAGGAGGGGGGAGGGTCTGTGAAGTTAGAATAGGCAGCAAATGGAACTTCTGGTGATGTCTCCATACCATGCGGCAGCACTGAATTGTAGCTCTGATTTCCCAAGATTAAAGAATAAATTAGCTTCCTACTGACCTTAACTTGACTCCTGCTGTTTCCCGATGATTACTGGGCATGATGGTGAGCAAACCTAGGTCCAGATTGGGACGGGGGGCAACCTGAAGCAGCAAAAGTTAAATTGGCATCCAAGGGGACAAATGAAGGAATCACCGCAGACCAGGCCTCCTGACGTCACAGAGAGGGAGTCAGAAGATAACTCTGAGAAGGAGAAAGATAACATTACTATCACCTCACAGCAGCTATGCAGAGAGCTGCACCACCTCCCCTGAATCCTGGACACTATTCAAGGGGTGGTCACAGAAAACAAGACAAAAATCCAGCAGGATGATCAGCAAATCCATACTCTTGAGAAGTCTCTGTCCACCTACTCAGACACTATAGATCTTCACAATGGTGCCATAGTTTAGGTGCTTAATCTGTCCCAGTTCCTCCTAAACAAAACAGAGGATCTGGAAAACCAATTGCGGCACATCAACATACATTTGCATGGTTTGCCAGAACATACAAAGACTGGAAACATGACAGAATTTATCGAAAGTCTACTAAAATAACTTAAATATCGACAAGGAAACTTCATTAAATATCAACAGGGCTCACCATGCATTAATAGCCCCACCCAAAGATCCAAAAGCAAAACCCTGCTCTGTGATTATTGACTTTCTAGATTAACGCACCAACGAAATAGTGCTGCATAAAGCGTGGTCGCAAAAGGAAATAATTTTTAGTAATACAAGGCTGTTTATTGAACCTGATTACGCCCCAACTACCATGGCTAAAAGAAAATTGTGGTTTCCTGTGGTAAAGGAGCTATATATAAGCCAAGGGTTTCAAAGCACATACTGTATAGATTTTCCAGCCAAGTTGAGAGTTACTTCAGATAAAGGGGTACAGGTTTTTGGGACTGCCACTGAAGTTAAAAAATAACTGCCCACTCTAAACATTGGCATCTATGAGTTCATCCCTCCTGTCCAGATCAAGGAGTTGGAGCAAAGGCAGTGGTAACCGGTGACTATTTTGAGGAGCAAAAGAAACTCTCTGGGCCCACTGCATAGGAATGCAGGCCTATGGCCCAAATTAAGAGCTGCTGGGAAAAGGAGTGGCAAAGGAGACACCCTGGAACCAGACCACGGGGAAGATTTTTCCATTATGGATGGGGCAGAGAGGGTATAATTGACGACACAGATCCTTAGACTGTTGGCAACTGTACCATGATGGACTTTGCTGTTGGGTAAGCAGGAAGGAGGGGTGGGGGAGAACCTCGCTGCACTCCAAGGATGAAGGGACACCATGTTCCAATTACAAGGGTCTCATTTGTAGTTTACTGTGACAATCATTATTCAGTTTGCATTTATCTTACTTGTGAACTTAGATATCTATTGATGGGGATGGCATTGTTTCTCTCTGACCTCCGTCTGGGGGGGGTGACCTTCTCTTGGGGTTTGGGGAAGGGGCTCCTTCTCCTGCCCATTGGAGATTGGACTCTTCGAGGATCTCCCTGGATATTTTTTTTTTTATTATTATTTTTTGTAAAGGAAGCTTAACAGTAAGGTGGGAGGGAATAAGGGAGAAGTGATTGAATCCTTGACAAACCAGGTTACCTCCACACCATATGCTTTATTATGCAAATAACTTTGTGGGGATGATGATGTGACTTTGGTGGTGTGGCATGGCAGTGGTGACCCCACACATGTTGTCTTTTGACTCTCAAGGTAGAGTCAGGAGAGACATTTCTGGACAGAGTCTAGCACTTCCCCTCACCCTCCAGCACCTGATGAGTGAGGGGCCACGTGTGGCACTTTTGAAGCAGTTTGTTTATGGTTGCATATTTACCGTTTTAACCAAGTTTAAAGTTTTGATTTTTTTGTTCTGTTCTGGCTTATGGATTTATATGTTGTTATTATGGGCTGCTTGTATTTTCCTCCTGCTCAACCCCATTTCAAGCCTGGCTGTGCCAAACAAGAGGGGACCCACTGATTTTTATTAGTGGCACTCTAGACAGTAGAAATGGGGGACTTAAACATTGTGATTTATAATGTCAGAGGACTTAATGGTCCTGTAAAAAGATCAAGACTACTTCAAGAGTTGAGCAGGATGAACACACAAATTGCATTTTTGCATGAGACCCACCTCACAGACAGTGTGCACCAGAAGCTGTGTCGCAGATGGATAGGCAGAGTATATGCCTCCTCCTATACAGCACACCAGAATAGCCATTCTTATTCATTAAACATGCACCCTACAAGTAGAATATGTTCAAACTGACCCAGAGGGGTACTATTTGATCATTCAGGCAGATTAGGGTGACACACCCTGTAACATTGCATGTGTGTACGCTCCGAATGACAATAAGGAGGCTGCCTCTTTCTTTAAGAAATTTTTACAGATATACTACAAGTTACAGACTGGCTCTATATTTTGGGGGGAGATTTTAATAAAATTTTGCCTCCATCTCTGGATACAAAAAGGTGGATCCCAACGAACTAAGCTGGGGTCAGCTGGGAATACCTTACTACAGAATAGATTTTTCTCTTATGACAGAAGAATGGGCATACATTGTATCCTCGTACCAGATTCAAACTCGTACTCTGTCAGACCATGCTCCTCTTAAATTAAACCTAGAGATATCACCCCCAATCAGAAACTCACATTAGTGGCTTAATGTGGGCCTTTTAAATAATCAGTAATTTAAGGACCTGGTAATCTCCATGATTAAAACCTATGATTGAGACAACCCAGTAGGGCTAACCATGCATGCTATCAGATGGGATGCGCTGAAGGCAGTTCTCTGGGGGGAGGTCATAATAGGATATTCCTATTTAGAAAAAGAATGCAGAGAGCAAAACAGAAGGGAATTGGAGGCAGAGTTGGTGGATTTCGAGTTCCAACATAAGATTTCACTGAACAGTCAGATGCAAAAATATTTCGCTGAAAAGTGGTTGGCATTGGAGAGACTGTTAACCTTACAGATTGAAGCAGCCTACAGGAGAACAAGCCAGAACTACTATGAGAATGGTAATGGGGTAGGGGAAACTGCTGGCAGCCACCCTGCAGCAACAGCAAACTATTAGAGTGGCTCCACTCTAAAATGTCCAGAATCTGGGATAGGAATAAGGAGGGCAGGGTTGTCTGACACCCAGAGGATACTGTCAATACATTTGCCAAATTTTATAAATCCTTGTATTCCCAGGAACACATCCCGGACTTAGAAGAGAAAGTCTCCTCATTTTTTGAGGGCTGATGGTGAACTTCCTCTCTCAGTCAGCAACAGATTACTTGGAGGAGCCAGTGACCAGCTCAGAGTTACAGGCCCAGATATCTGGCCTAAATAATGGTAAATCACTGGGACAGGATGGGTTCCCTCTGAGTTCTTTAAAAGTTTTGCAGATCATCTTCTACTGTTTTTGTTACCAGCTGTCAAGAAATTATGGGGGGAGACATCTGAATCCTGGCAGTTAGCACACATATCAGTTCTTTACAAAGAGGGTATGGACCCCCGGGACTGAGGGTCATATAGACCCATTTCCCTATTAAATGTAGATTTAAAGTTGTTTACTGGGTTGCTGGCCACCAGAATACAGGTACACATTTCATCTTTGGTACATGAAGACCTAACTGGCTTCATCTCTGGTAGATTGTTGTATGATAACATCAGACAGCTACTTAATGTCATCTCCTCTCTGAATGCCTGAGATGGAGTCCAGATAGCTATATCCATGGACGCAGAGAAAGCATTTGATAGGGTGAATTGGTATTTTCTAAAAGCATCCATGGAATGGATAAAATTTGCCCCTAAATTCTTGCATACACTCTCCCAATTATACAAAAACTCGAAGGCCTTAGTGCGGGTGAATGGGGTGAGCTCTCCCTTTTTTCTGTTGACCAGGGGTACCCGGCAAGGATTCCCCCTTTCTTCATTGTTATTTGCCCTGTGCCTAGAGCCTCTGGCAATTAAAATCAGACAGAGCCTTGGAATATCGGGTATCATGGTGGGAGGCATAGAACAGAAGCTTTCATTATATGCTGATGATTACCTCTTTTTCCTGTCCTCTCCGGAAAGCTCAGTTCACCATCTGAGTAAGATATTACAATGTTTTGGAAGATATCTTAATATAAGACTAACTTCTCTAAATCTGAAGCTCTAGTACTGAGTGGGAGGGCTTCCTGGGAGTTTAAGGAGAATTTCCCCTTCAGATGGGCCCCCAAGAGCCAAATCAGATATGTAAGAATACTGATTTCCACAGATTTATCAAAACCTTTCTCCTTGAATTATGGAAAACTTTGGGAATCTGTAGAGAGGGATCTTGCAAGACGGTGCCACTTACCACTTACTCTGGTGGGACATCTATCACTGATCAAAATGAATATCCTGCCCCGACTGTTATTTTTATTCCAGTGCTTGCCTTTGAAGCTGCTGGTATCTTTTTGGAATAATTGACTAAGGAAACTCAGAGTTTCATCTGGCAACATAATAATAATAATAATAAGCTTTATTTTTAATGTGCCTTTCAAATGTCAAGGTGCAGTACACAGTTAAAACAATTTAAAACCAATGCTGCAATCACAGTAAACAAATACAATACAGTTAGAGTCTGTCATCCTCAACACTATAAGCCCTGTTCCATAAATACATCTTTAATGCTTGTTTAACCCCCCCCACAGTCATGCACTCCCTTATCCAATGGGGTAGAGAATTCCAGAGGGTTGGTGCCATGAATATAAATGGCAGGGCCCCAGAAGATTTTAAAAACACCCTCTGAATCTCCAGCAACCCCTCATTGGCCGAGTGGAGCGGTCGCTCAGGAAGGTAAGGAACCAGAAGCTATTTCAGGTAGTCAGGGCCCAGTCCATGTAAGGCTTTATATTTCAGTAATCCAACTTTGAAGGTGATCCGCCACTGAACTGGCAGCCAGCGCAGCTCCCGTAGCACTGGTGTGATGTGGGAAGATCGAGGAGTCCCCATCAACAACCAGGCTGCGGAATTCTGCACCAGCTGCAGGCAGTGGATAACAACCCCCAGAAGCCCAAAGTAAAGGGAGTTGCAGTAATCTAAATGCGAGATCACAAAAGCATGGATCAATGTAGGGAGGTCCCCAGATGGAACAAGGTGCTTGATCCTAGAGATGTTCCTCAGATGATAAAAGGATAACTTAACGACAGCCAACACCTGCGAACGAAGTGTCAACCCATCATCAAGAATCACCCCTAGGTCTCGCACCTGTTCAGAGATAGGAAGCTTGGAGTCCCCAAGGAATAAATCTATGGATTGACCTGCTACCAACCCCCCTATCTGGTGACCTGGATCCACAACCATCACCTCCATCTTTCCAGGGTTCAACTTCAACCAGCTGGACTTCATCCAACCCTGGATTTCAGCGAGGCAGTCAGTGAATACCGAAAATGCTCCATCCTGGTTGGGTGTAAAAGAGAGGTTGAGCTGGGTATCATCAGCATAGCAATGAAACTTCAGCCCATACCATCTTACAAATGTCTCCTAGGGGAAGCATGTACACCGCAAACAACATGGGAGACAGCACTGAGCCCTGAGGTACCCCACAAGACAGAGATAGGGTCAGAGGAAAAAAACCCTGACACCACCCTCTGAGTTCTACCAGTGAGAAATGAAGTAAACCATCTGTGGACCAAACCAGAAAGCCCACAGATGACTCTCAGGTGCTCAAGCAGAACCCCATGGTTGATGGTGTCAAAAGCTGATGACAGATCAAGAAGTACCAAAATGGACCATTTTTTCTGGTCTCTCACCATCAGGAGATCATTGAGCACCCAAACCAGTGCAGTCTTGGTGCTGTGCCTCTTTCAGAAACCAGATTGGAGAGGTTCGTAGATGCTATGGATGGTCAAATGGTCCTCCAGCTGTGCAGCCACTACTTTCTCAATCACCTTCCCCACAAAGGGAAGGTTAGAGATTGGCCTGTAGTTAGCGAGACAGTCTGGTCCAATGAAGCCTTTTTCAACAAAGATGTCACCACTGCCTCCTTCAGGAGCAGGGGTATTCACCAGAGTCAAGGGAGCACCAGACCATCTGCACCAGAACTGGGCCAATAGCAACACCACAGCCCATTATCAGGGATCTAGGACCTGGATCTAAACTACTGCATGTAGGGTGCATACCCTGGACAATCCGCATAACATCCACAATTTCCGGCCGGCTGAAGGAACTCCAGGAAAAAGGAGGGATAGTGACCAAGCATTGATCTTCAACAACTCCCATAGAGTGCACTGCACGGGTCTCCAACCTGATGCAAGCCACCTTATCAGCAAAGAACTGAGCAAGCTCATCACACTGCAATTGTGAAACAGCTCTATGAACATGCAGACAGGCTGGGTTGCACAGCCTATCCACAGTTTGAAAGAGCTGAGCTGGTCGGTTCTGAGCAGCAGCAATTTCCCCGGACAGGAATTCTGCCTTCTTACAGGAAATTTCTGACTGATAGAGTGTTGATAATGCTCTAGCAGTCTAAGATGGTCAGCATCTAAGCTGGATTTCTGCCAGCACCTCTCTAACCTTCTTCCTAGTTGCCTCATCTCCCTCAGGTCCCCATCAAACCACGGAGACCGAGGGCGAAGGGAGAGAGGACACACATGGACTGGAGAAATGGAATCAGGGCTGAGGTAATGGCCTTATTATATGTCTGAACCAAAACCTCCAGATCCATGCTAGCCACCGGAAATTCTGATAGATCGAGCACAGCAGCTAGACCATCAGGAGTCACATCCCATAAAGGGCGGTACTTGATCATCTCCACAGGGGCTGGCCTATGAAGAGGGGTGCAAAAATTGAATCGCACAGTGTGATGGTCAGACCATCTGACAGGTTCCACCCCCACATCAGTGGCCTCCATCCCCAGGAGGAAAACCAGGTCAAGAGAATGGCCATATTTATGAGTAGTAGAGATAACCACTGTGTGAGTGAATTCATCAGTTGGAGGAAGAGTTGTCCAAATTGCGAGAGTTCATAATTGATCCAGGCATTGAAGTCACCCAGGACCATCAGCCTGGGTGACTCAAACACCAGGTCGACCACGAAGTCCACCACTTCCTTAAGGAATAGCTTCTCGTCCCCGGGTGGATGGTAGATGAGAGCCAACCTATAACCCCCACCTACTACCTAGGCACATTCAAATGATCTGGTTTCCTCAAATGGGACACTTGTGAGGTCCAATTTGGTCTTGAAACAGACCGCAACCCCCCCGCAGTCCAGTCTCTGATGGTGTATCACTGAATACCCGGCCAAAATTGCAGCCTCAAATATGGGGCCATTAACATCTAGACACGTTTCAGTGATGCACGCCAGATCCGTTGTCCCAACCAGATCTGCAATAATAGCAGTCTTGTTCTTAACAGATCTGGCATTGCATAACATTGCCTGAGTTGGACAGAACTCCTGGGTTGCCCCGTCCACCTGCCCACTGTCAATGGTGGTGCCCTTGGGTATGGAGACCAAACAAGGTGACCCATGTTCTAGACTCCATTTTGCCCCAGGGCATCTTCTGGGCTTAACCACCCTGATGTGAGTGCCCAGCTCTTCCACCCCCTCCTCTGTTCACACCTTCCCACCCCACCTCACCCTCCCTATGGCAATACCTAAAGCCCGCAGCAGTTGATAGGTGGAAAAAGCAAATAGTGGGGAAAAAGGGTGCAGAGGGTATGAAGAGGATGTTGAGGAAGATGACCTGAGGGTGGAACAGTGATGTATATCCCAGATCCAAGACATGGCTCAGAGAAAGCTAACACACTTCAAATCTAGCTTATAGACACAGATTTGTACAAACATAAATAATATAAAACCCCACAATCTTACCCCTTACCTAAAATTCCCTGTCTCACTTTCCCCATAACAAATAAAAATAATACATTTATGCAATTATAAACTTAAACAGGGGATTTATGGGAAATATTGTAAAAAACTACCCTCCAAATGAAATCTCCCACAAAAACAAAAATCATACTTCATAAACTCTAAATAAATACTATAAATAAACTAAAACTAAAGACTAAAAAGGATGGTAAATCACCATCAGAAGTCGATTTCAGGAAGTCCAGGTTAAAAAGATAAGATTGCATCAACATAAATGAATATACCGTCTCTCACAAGGCATGCCCATTAACATAAAATAAAATAAAATTGCAATTTTAGTATCCAAAATACTAAATGAACAATACATTTTGTTAAGCCCCCAGGTCCTCTCATTACCTGGTTGCCCAAAATGACCGCGCACTCTCACTGCTCGGAACATCCAACATAAATTGAGTAAACAGTATAGTTTGTTAGGCCCTCAGGTCCTCTCATGACCTGACTGCCTGAACTAACCGGGCACTCTCACTGCTCAGAACACAGAGGAAAATATTTTAAACAGCTTGTTAACCTCCAACATAAACTAAGTAAACAGTACAAATTGTTAAGCACCCAGGTCGTCTCACTCCGAGGGTGCCCACAGAACCGGGCACTGTCACTGCTCGGAATACAAAAGAAAAAATTTTAAGCAGCTTATTTTCCAGGAGACATTCTTCCAATGGTAAGAAGCATCCAAAATTAGAGTAAGTCTTCTTGAAAAGTGAAGACTCAATAGCAGTCCAGCTCTAAAAGACATCCAGGTTCCTCAAAACCCTTCTGTGAGGCCCAACCACAGGAAATGTCAGCCCCACCACCTCAACACCTTACTTATGCCAGCCTACTGGCTGGCCAGTAAGGGGCCTTGGAGAAACCTAAGTCCCAACAGCCAGCTCCCCAGCTCGACCAGGCCCCAGCCTCCCAGGTAGAAGCAGACTCCGGTGACTGGCCACCCACACTTTCAGGGTCTATAGTCCCAGTCTAACAGACTCTGCATATCGACATCAAACACCCCAACGGAAAAAACAAGTCAGACCATTAAATCTTAAAACAAAGTGAAATTCATATGGTTTCTGGGTCATACAATCTTCATGCTCTTCCTAGCGCTACAGATCCCCAACCACACACACTGCCAAGTCCTCGGTTTGATCACAATCCCGGCAAAGTCCAAACAGTTAATCGGGCAGTGTCTTCCATGCAACAGTCCCCATGGTAGCCAGCAATCCCCTAAACAGTTCACTTACAGACTCCAATGATCTCCAACAGCCTGTAATTCGACAGGACTGAAGGCAGTGAAAACCACCCCTGAGAACTGCCATGGAGAAAAGCAGCCCAAGCAGTCCCAAAACAAACAGACTGTAATCCAACAATCCTTAGCCCTTGAACCAGCAGTCTGTAGTTCAACAGGACTGAAGGCAGTAAAAAAACACCCCTGAGAGCTGCCACTGAGGAAAAGCAGCCCAGGAAATCCCAAAACGAGCAGGCTGCAGTCCAACAATCCTCAGCCTTCGATCCAGGGAAGGGGCACACCATAGTTTCCAAACACACTATGTATGTAGTGGACGGTTCAAACAGAAAAACTGCCAAAATAGTATAAAGTCTACAGCCCTAAGCCCTAAAACAAAATAGAGGGCAAACATAAAAAAAAAACAGAGTTACCAGGTACTCTTTGCATCATCCCAGGGAGGAGGGGGGATTACTATTTAGCAACTCAGTTGGGCCCAGTTTTGACCTGGGCCAAACATTGGGTGGAATCAAGGTGGTATGAGATGGAGAATGATCTACCAGAGGGGATGCCTTTATTCACACTGGCCCTTAGCCCACCAACCCCAGAATATGCATGTCTCATTAAAAATAGATGGGTAATTCAAAGTCTATATGCTCTATCGAGGGTCAGAAAACTGACTTGCACCCCGGAAGGTGTGGGCCCTCTGTCACTTATATGCTATGAGACAACCTTTTTTCCTCCTATGCTAGACTTGGGGTTTGCCAGGTGGGAGGCACAGGGGATCACCAGATTTACACAACTATTAGAAAATGATAGATGCATCTCATTTCAAAAAGCAAAAGATAAATTTGGTTGGACCAATGCTGAGTTTCTGAGATACAGTATATGCAGGTCAGGCATTTTATACACTTTATACACTCCTCTGATAATCTCTTGCACCTGACTCAAACTTAAACTGGCTGGGAGAATTTTCTGTAAGGGTTGGTCATGATCTTGGCTAAGGTCTGGGTTGTGAAAAATGTATACAAGCTGTTAATTGGGGGGAGGAGTCTTTTCATGGCCACAAAATAGCTTGGGAGAGGGAGGCAGGTCTCACTACAAGTGACTTGGACTGGAACTGTAGGTTAAAATTTGGCTGGAAGGTGACTTCCTCCCTAGGATGGTGGGAGTTTTATTGGAATATTCTTATTCGCTATTTCAGGGTGCCCCTGGTGTCACAACATTATACCGGGGGGGGGGAACCTCATGTTGGATGGGATGTGGTGGAGAAGGAAGTCACTGGCATATCCTATCGGACTGTCCAGTACTTACCCTATTTTGGAGGGAGATCGAGTCAACTATTCAGGATACAATGGGTGTTTTTATCCCACATACTTCTAAGATTGTGTCCTAGGGACCCCTATGGCAGTTCAGTCAAAAGATGACACCCACAAAGTGGTGCTCATTCTGTTAGTAATTGGGTCAAAATGCATTACTGCCAGATGGTTGAGCCGGGATCCACCGATATTGCAGGACTGGATTAATGGAGTTAAAAATGTGGTAACAATGGAGTCCCTAACAGCTAAGTTGAGACTTCAACATGAACACCATGTTCAATGCTGGCAACCATGGGAGTTCTGGCTGCTCCAGAGGAGGTGAAATGCATGCAGGGCCCAGCTATGTGTCATAAAACCTGACACAGAGGGTTGCCAGCCTTGAGGACTGAAGCCTTGGTTTCCTTTTCCATATCAAATGCACAGCTCAAGTCATTTACAATCAATTTTTAGGTTGCCAAAGAGTTTGGGGGGAGGAATTATAGACAGGCAGCCAGTTTTATTGAGGCACAGTTTTAGAGGCCTCTTTTACTAATATAAGGGGCGGGATATTCAGACTCGCCCGAGCTGCAGTGCAAGCCACTGGGCAGCGCAACCTGGATGTACGGGGCGTTGACAGGGTGATATTCAAGCGGAGCTGCACCATCGCCACATTGTTGAATATCGCCCTCGGCCACCCGCAGTGTGCATGGCGCAGTGGCACTGTGCCAGCGCAAGTGGCCAGAGTGGAGCAGGGAGATGTGCTAGCACAAATGCCGCTATGAGCAGGCGCAACTCATGATATTTGAAAAGTGCACATGCAAAAAGGGGCCATGGTCATGCAGTAGCAAATGGGGCCATTTGCATGTCATTATGGCCCCATTTCATGCAGGTGCACCAATCCCTGGTGACTTGCACCTGACGCCTGCCAGGCTGCATTGCCGAGGACCGGCTGCCCTCCACAAGCACAAAGTCCCCCACTGCTCAATCGTGGGCATATGTTATTAAGAATAGTCCCATATCCATGGTGGTCCAGTGGACCACTCGCAGCCCAATCACGGGCATCAGTAATATCTTATGACAAACCAATCCAACCCTGATGGTCCAGTGGTACCCCCTTCCCAACCTGCCCACTGAGCCCCACTGCCCCACTCCCCAGTCATCAGCAGGATGCAGCCCTCACCCACTTGCTGCCCCACTACCTGCTGACTTACTCAGGATGTAGGGCTGTATGCCCATTGGTCCACAGGTGAGCCAATCGGGCGAGCCCGCAGTCAGGACACGAGATCCAGAAACGTGAATGGATCATTCACATCTGGACCGTGTAGGTATGGCATAGCTGCATGCCCATTGGCTCATGCTCAGGGCCAATGGGCTGATAACCCTATCGTATGGAGTCAGTCGGCAGGAGGTGGGCCAGCAAGTGGGTGGGAGCTGCCTCCTGCTGCTGACTGGGAGGAAGGGGCGCGTGGGGCTCAGTGGGTGGTGAAGGGGTTACCGCTGGACCACCAGGGTTGAATTTGGTTTGTCATAGGATATCACTGACACCCACAATCAGGCTGTGAGTGGTTCACTGGACCATCAAGGATCTGGGAGGGTAGTTTTACTGTACTTCTGCCCGTGATCGGGCTGTGAGCAGTCCACTGGACCATCAGGGATATAGGACTATTATATTTTCTACATATCCCCACGATCAGGCTGCGAACGGTCCACTGGACCACCAGAGATATAAGATTATTATATTTTGTACATATGCCCGTGATCGGGCTGCAAGTGGCCCACGAGACCACCAGGGATATAGACTATTATATTCTACATATGCCCACAATTGGGCATGAGGGGCCCCACCACAAAGGTGCCACTGGAGCTCAGGTGACCACCACAGGTGGCAGCTGCCGTGTTGTGCCCTGCAACACGGCGAGCTCACTAATGGTGACCGCTGTTGCTCCTTTTTTGGCTCACCACCTGAGTGCAGCACAGGTAGGTGTTGTCGTGCAGATGGCTCAGCACATCCCAGGCTGAATATCGGGATGTGGGCGTATGCATGGGCGCACCCACCTGCACCATGCATTACTATGATGCTCCCGGACGATTGATTTGTGCCAGGCTTAATCCCCTTGGAATATCACATTCGCGCATCAGTGGATTGCGTATGGCGCAACTGTGTTGCGCCATGTGCAACCCTTCTGAATATCCCACCCAAAGTATGTATTAACATTAATAAGCTTTATTTTAAACAACTAAATGTTGGTTACAACAATACTAAATGAACTTTATCAATGGTACCACAGTTTATAACACCTATTCACTGTCCAATGCAGCCAGTATAGTGTTATGCTTATGCAACTGTGTTAGATTGGTTTTGGCTGTTCGCACTCTCTATTACAGAGGAATTACCAACCTGTAGGGGTACAAAAGGCAAGAAACCCTTGGAGAGGGTTCCACCCCTAGAGGTACCACAGGACAATTCCCATTGCTAAAGATACCTTAGGAATCCCCCTAAGGAGAGAAGTGGAGGAGGAGGGGAGGATGGTGGGGCAAAGAAAAAATGCTTCACAATGAGGCTGAAAGGAACTACTTGTATAGCTCAGGAAGTGGGAGTGGTGGGCTGCTTGGCCACTGAACTCCAAGCAAAGCCTTTCCAATTCACTGTCCTATGCAGCCAGTACAGTGTTATGCCTTGTGCAACTGTTAGTTTGGTTTTGGCCATTTACACTCTCTGTTCCAGAGGAATTACCACCCTATAGGGGTACAAAAGACAAGGAACCCATGGAGAGGGTTCCTCCCCTAGAGGTGCCATGAAACAGTTCCCGTGGCAAAAGGTACCTTAGTAATCCCTCAAAGAAATGTATTGCGAGCATATCACAAAAAAATGAGGTAACATAAAGCATATGAGCAAGCAGTAACTGTGATGTAGTAGCAGTAACTGTGACATAGTAGTAGAGAAGCATAGACAGTTTGATAATGTAATGAAATGTCCAGGTTTGCGTAGCATGATACTGTTGGTTTGCTTTGAGAATTAGGGGATCCTCTAAGGAGAGAGGGAATGGTAAGACATCCTCCACCTCCGTCCAACAGCGGAACCTACCTAAAGAAACTAGGGGACACTACTATGCCAATTAACAGTTATGACCTGAAGCAATGGAGGAGAGAAATAACCTCTATGAGGAGGAACTCTCTGGGGATCCAAGGCCTAGGTTACCTTCCCTCCAGGCTTGTGATAGTTTATTTAGTGACAGTTCTGCAAATGCAGTTTGGAAAACCCAATTAAAGGGAGGTGGAAAATATTCCAATTTGGAGGAAAGCTCTCACTCAAACCATCTAGCGGGAGTGCCGTGGAAGTTTGTGAGAAAACTCTGCAACAATACGTGCAACCAAGGCTCAGAAGAAGAGCAACAACTGCTAAAGCACTCACCTGGCCTACCAGTCATAAACTCAAACCAGGTGAACCAGAGGCAGTCATAGGGAGAATGCAGTGAAGGTGCCTTGCTAGGGAAACCACTAAAGGCAATGGCTAACCTTTATAGTGGAACACTAAAGCCAGAGGAGATCATCATAACCACACTTCACTGCAAGTCTTAAATTCTACACCAGGAGCTGCTGTTGTGTAGCAGGCAGCTAAAGCCAAGCCTGGGGTGAGGACTTTCCAAGCTATAGGCCAGGTGAAAAGGATACTGCCCCAAGTTGGACACTCTCAAGATGTGGACTAAATGAAGAGTGAGACCATTGGCTGCAAGAACCCTGCACCAGAATAGAATGGCTGGCATGCCCCAGAAATTGATTGAGCTGAAAAGCTGGTGAGCTGAGATCATAATTAGCATTGAGTGCTGAGACCTTGCAAGGCTGAATGCAGAATTGAGTGCAGCATAATCCCAGAGGCTGAAGCTGAGGGGATGGCAGTATGCATGAAGCAATAGTTTGTGTAAGCAAGGAGCAATAATTGTGTAAGCAAGTGTGGATCTGCACGTAGGTCACTAAACAGAGTAGTAATAAGTAGACCTGCATGTAGGTCTGCATAACATGGGGCAATGAAACAGCACTGAATAGTGGGGCAAGCCAGCCAGCATTTAAAAGCCAAATCAAGGTGACAAATACTCTGAGGATTTTCAGTTGTGAAGGCAGGATTTAGAACAGAAATAATTAGCCACATGGGACCACAACTCCCCAGATATTTCCCTGTCTCCGCCGTAGGACAAACAAGAAAGTGATGGAAGGCCGAGAACCACATGCAGATAGGAAAGCTAGTTTAACAGCGTCAGCAGGAGATTTTTGGCTAACCTCAGAGTAGAACAGGTTGAATAAACATAGAAGTAACAATTTATATGGAGTACACAGAGTTGTAAAACTGCAATACAACATGGGGACACAATGCTCTGAAAGCAACTGTAGCCAGGCAGTGCAATAAAGCTGCAAGTAGAATGACAGCATGAATGAGTAGCATAGCTAGGGTCAGAGTAAGCCTGTGTCAGGTGAAAACAATTAAGTATGCAACATGGAGCAGCTATGGTTGAGCTGAAACATATAGATAATGATTGCAGTTGCATTGCAGTAGTTTGAGAGTGGTGAGTGACAGCATAAAAAAAACACAAGCACTGGGTACAATAGTAATTGGAGTAAACAGTAGCAGTGGCTGCAGTTGTAAGTAACTGAAAGCAATAGTATGATCTCTGAGTAGCAGTTTGCGAGGAGCTTAGAAACAAAGCCCCAAAAGACAAAATCAAAACACAGCAACACAATAAACAGAGAACAAGGCCCAAAACCAAAAACAAGACACACAAAACACAAAGAAGCACACAGTAGGAAGAAAGAAACAAACCAGAAGCAGGAAAACAAACTCCGAAGTCCAGGAGACACACAGAAACAGCAGGTGGGGGGGCTGTAGGCCCCAGCCAGCTTGGAGGGCAGACCAACACAGCCTCCAGCTGCAAAGAAAAAATGCTTCACAATGATGCTGAGAGGAACTGCTTATATAGCTCAGGGAGTGGGAGTGGCTGGTTGCTTGGCCACTGAACTGCAGGCAAAGCCTTTCCAATTGTATACCTGGGCCCAGATATTCAAACTGCACAAGGCTGTGGTGCAAGCTTGGGTGCAGCTCAACTTGGCTGCGCAGGGGTGTGGACTGGGTGATATTCAACGAAGCTGCGCCATGGCTCAGCAGTATTGAATATTGCACCCTGGCCACCCACAGTGTGCATGGCTCAGTGGCACTGCACCAGTGCATGTGGCCAGAGTGGAGCATGGGGATGCGCTAGCGCAAGTTCCATTGCGCTATGCACAGCAACTGCAATTTTCAAAACTTGACATGCAAATGGGGCCATAATGTATGCAAGGCACAAATGGGGCCATTTGCATGTCATTATGGCCCTATTTGTATGCAGGTGTACTGATCCCCAATGACCTGCACCTGGCTCTCTGCCAGGCAGCAGCTGTTGGGGACTGATGCCCCCTGCAGCCGGCAATGTGCTCTACAGCCCTATCACGGGCATTTTGTATAAAATAGAACTATGTCCAATATCCCTGGTGGTCCAGTGGACCACTCAGATAGCGTCCACTGGACCACCAGGATATTGGACATATTCTTTTTTACAAATGCCCGCGATCGGACATGGGGGTGCCGCCAGGTGCAGCCGGAGTTAGAAGCCACCACAGGTGGCAGCTGCTGTGTTGCACCCTGCAATACAGCAGCTCACCTGTGGGTGACCATCAGTTGTTCCTATTTTTTTGATCAATTTTGTGCTGAAGCAGGTAGGGGTTGCATGTAATGGCTCTGCACATCCTCGGTTGAATATCGGGCTGTGTAGGGATGGGCTGGCATGCCTCCCCCACCTGGCGCCTGCATACATTACTGATGTGTCGGCGCATCGGGATTTGTGCTGGCGACTTTTCCTTTTGAATATCGTGCCAGGGCACATCAGTGGGTTGTGCATGGTGCAACACTGTTGCACCATGTGCAACCCTTTTTAATATCTGGGCCCCGTTGTTTTGATACTGCTGCTGTCTAGACTTTCCATTTCTGTATGGGATGAATATTCTCCAGATCTGACAATTGTACTGCTGTGGTACTTATACTATGAATAAAGCTGAGTTTAAAAAAAAAGAATAGGCAGCAAACACTTGGACAGACTAGCTGGACCAAGTATAAGTGGTCCTTTTCTGCCAACAGATTATACATTTCTATGAAACCCTAACAGAATAAGCCCCCTAAAAGTTTTAATTTTATTCCCAAATGCATAGTGCCCTCAACTTTCTCCTGAAGCAGTGGGCTGTACTGGTTACAGCAATGGCTTGGAATCAGGGAGACTGCTGGTTCAAACCCCACTAGGAATATCAACTCTGTTAGAGAGGGATCTGTGGGAGCATATGGGGGGGGGGAGGCAGCCTCTTGCCTGTTGCAATATTCTACACCTAATTAAATAAAACAAGAAAAAGCAGACACTATGTTAAACTTGCTGTTTACATGGCAGCCCCTCCAGGGGCTAAAGATCCTGTGCTACTCTTACAGTTTTTTTTTTTAAGGGGAAGCTGCATTTTATTTTGACACACACACACACACACACACACACACACACACAAGCATTCACATGCACGCACACACATGCGCACAAACACACACACACTGCATATTTAATTGTGATACAGTTTCATACTGATCATGCTGTAATACAGTCCAGATGTAATGTTACAGCACCTCTAGTTTGAGTATGCATGTTTTGTTTTTACATCCTCCCCACTCACACAAACACTCACTGAGCTACAACACGAAAAGTAGTGATGTAATGAACCAACTAAGCAGTGGTTCCAACCAGAAAGACAGAAAAAACAACTAGGACAGCACTGAAAAAGCATTACTTACAGAAGCTGTGGTGAAGTAAGTTTATTCAGCCATACAGTACATTCATAAATATAGAAAAACAATGTAACTTAGCAATGTGGCCTTTGTTGTTTTAATTGAACTAGAGAGTTCTAGGGCTTAGTGCTTCTCCATTCAATATAAAGAACATTCAGCTTTGTTTACTGATTTATTTCATTATTTATTTGTTTATTTATTTATTGAGGCTCTTTCAGGACATAATCGCCACACTGCTTTAAAGCAGCAGTACAAGAATCTGGTGAAAATTTTGACCTATACTTTTTTATTCCATTTTAGATGGCTTCTTTTCTACTGACTTGTATGATACCTTTCTTTCCACAATTGCAATCTGCTTTAGTACTGTTTTCACATGTGAAATAATAAAAGGAGCGCTCCTTTTAATATGGCTTGGGTCATGTTTTCATCAGTATTCTCGGCTGTTTTTGTACATTAATTATTTAAAATCATTTCTCTTGTGACTAAAATGAACTAGCATGCAACAGGTGGTGCTCCATGACCTTACGGAGCAGTAGGTGTTCAAAAACAGCTAGGAATAGTGATGAAACCCTGGTCTGAACACTGTAAAAAGGAATTCTCCTTTTATTGTTTCAGATGTAAAATAAATTACTAAAGCAGACTTGAACTGTGGAATAAGGGGTATCATACAAGTCAGTAGATAAGGGACTATCTAAAATAGAATAAAAAAAGTATAGATCAATTTTTTTACTGGATTCTTGTCCTGCTGCTTTCAATTCAGTTATTCCTCTACAGTTGGATGGTTACCAGGAAGTTGTTGCAGACTATAGAAAGGATCTATGTGACAAGGGTGACTGAATGTCAATGACTGGTCATAAGGGCACAGAAGCACAAGAGCGACTGAAAAAAAGTATGTTATTTAATGGGGCCTTTGCCCCGCACCTCACTAATGGGGGGCACACTCCCACACCCCTCAAATTAGGATTCCTACTCGGGGCAACTAGGGAAAGAGGTGATATCCAAGGTCACCCACATTGTCGGCACCATTATGCAGTAGCCCTTATGACCAGTTGCAGAGATTCAGTCACCCACATCACAGGCTACCCTACAGGAACAATGTCAGCAGCGGTAATTCTGAATGGCATGTCATTGTACAATTTTTTGATGATTTCTTTCTGCAGATGAATGAAATGACACTGCTTTTTTTTTTGCATACCTTTCAGGTTTTGATTATTTGTTCAACGTTCCTCATTATTTCTTGTTAGATTATATTTTGTGTCATAATGAATCCAAATTTGGAGGCAGTATAGTGCTGTGGTTTAAGGCTCTAAGCTGCAAATCTGGGGACCTGGGTTTTAATCCCACAGCCCCCACTTGCATACTGTGTGACCCTAAGCAAGTCACTTAACTTCCCTTTGCTCCCAGGTCTCACCAGTAAACAAGCTTTCAGCTTAGTGTGCCACTCCTGGTTAGAGGTGGGTGAAGTGGCCAGAATCATTCTGTGTAGCAGTTCGCCAAGTAATGCAGAATCCACGGAGTAATCCGTAACATGAAGTAGAGTACTTTGTGTCATAATGAGGAATGTGAAGTCCATTGATAACATTACTCCACCTTCCCCCAACCACTTCTGCACCAATTTTAATGCAAAGGACATAGAAATCAATGTACTTTGCATCACTTTGCCTTGTTATTGCGCTCCAAAGTGAATTTTGCAGTGATTCAAGAGATGCAGCTCACATGGGCTGTAGATTGTTTAGTACAGCCTCAGTTCTGTGTAATGTGTGTGTAGTGGAAGATGGAGACAGTTTCTTCTCAGAGCTCTGTGTTTCAAATCCTCTAAAAGCTGTTCTAAAAGTCTTTTTGAGCCTTTTTTTGCTCAAAATTGAGTGCATCTATTGTAGGAAACCTTCCTGTGCTCATATCATCGTGTTTGTTGTTTGTGTGTAGATTTTGAATGTTAATTTGGAACATTCAGTCTGTGTACTGACAGACACTTGAAATGTGCTTTGGGGAGGGGTGTATCTGTGGTGGAAGTAGGTTAAAACTGGGAGAAAAAGGCAATTTTTATGTTTTGGTAACATGTTTTGTGCATAACTGTGTTAATGAACACACAGTAATGTTTTCAGTAATCCTTGACTTTCTTTTGCTGATTGTTGTGGTGCAGCAGTCCATAATTTCAGTTTGTTTAAAAGATTTGGTTATATTACTGAAGTTTTTTAATTTGCTACACATTACTTGTAATGTAGCGTAGTGTGCATGTGAGTGTATATGCGACACATGCCATCAAATCAGACATATTTTATTGTGCCACAGAGTAGCTGCAGCAGTGTGAACCTGCTATCCACTGCACCTGTGTGATTTTGTACCTCTTTGTGGTATCTTGGTTTTGGACTGTTACTGCAGTGCACTGCACCCCCCCCCCCAAAAAAAAAAAACACAATAAAGTGTCCTTTTCCAGATTAGTTTGTGACTTGTGAGCACTGGTTAAGGTGTTATGACTTTGTGTCTGTATCTCTTCTTGTTTGTGCAGTGCAATCTTAGTTTGTCTGTGCTTTTGCATCTGTTTAGTGCCTAATCTCTATCTGCAAGCCACAGTTGTTGTTTTTTTTGGCTTTACCTCCACTGACCCAGACTGAAAGTTCAAAACTCTAAATTTATTTAGAATTTTCTTAGTGATCCCCCAAAATGCCTGCAAATAGACATGCAAGCAAAGCTGTTTTTGGCCATGGCACTGCTGCCAGTAGCAAGATTGTCCATTTGCTTCGTAGTACACAGAAGTGCATAGATGATGTCAGTAAAAGGATTTCTCCATCAATGTTTTTTTCAGCACAATCTGTAGCTTCTCTCATAGTTGGAGGAGGTGTTATTGTCCCAGCTGTTGGTATTAGTGCAGTTTCTGCTGGCATGAGTATTTCTGCCACAAGTTCCACTTCTGACCAGTGAACCATTTCAAAAAATATAGCTGAGTCTAAAGCTATGACTGACAGTGTAGATGAAGCCATACTCCTCATTAACATCCCCATGATAGTTGAACATGATTCTGATCCTGACAATGATAACTCACAATGTCACATTTCTTCCAGCACTGTTGAGGTCATGCCTGCCATCCAGTGATTCAATGTGTGGTGCAAAAATATCAGGAGATGATGCTGATGATGATGATGTTGTGGTTGGGACATGTTCTCCACATGGCAGCATCCAAGCTGAAAATGTGGATGTGGATGATGTTGATGAATATGATAATGATGTCAGTGGCCCCTGTTGGGAACTAGAGAAAAAAGAAAGTCAAGGTGGCTGTGTCTAGGTCTGTTGGCATTAAAACCCCCCTCCTCAAAAAAGTTGTGATTTAGTGGTTCCTGTTAATGATAATGACCCAGTAATAATCATAGGTAGTCATGGTGATCAGTTGGAATCCAAGTGCATCCAGCCTGAAACATCATGTAGCACACCCCCAATTTCAGGAGTTAAAAAACTGGAGTCCAGTAAGCAGCATCAGGGACATGTTAAAGTAGGGGATCACAGTCCCTTATTTGGGATTTTTTTTTCCAAGACACAAATGATGAGTCAGTTGCAATCTGCAAGCTTTGCCATGCACGTGTGAGTTGAGGTAAAAAAGGGAGTCATCTGGGCATAGGGGGCCAGCAAACACATCTTAAGAACAGGCACATGGCACTGTAGACCCAGCACCAGATGGCAGCTAATGCCATAGTGGGGTGTTCACCCTCATCATCAACCTTACTGAGCATGTTGTCCCCTTCCATGAGTGTAAGACCAAGTAGGAATGTCGGCAGTAGTGATAAAATAACACCAGAGGATTACTACATGCATGATGAGTGGGAGGAATATGATTTAGAAATCTTTTCAAGTGGTGGTCAGAGTAGCAGTGGTGGTGGTGGTGGCCAATGCAGTATGTCTAGTGCAAGTGGTACATCAACCCCTGTACATAAAACAGGGAAAATAACTTCATTTGTGGACTTGTCACCTGTACACCCCCTCTTCATCACATGTCCACACCCCACCCCCAGCAATTCGCAGAGCCGAGCCATTTGCCATTGTCACACCACATGCAAAACGCGTAAGTCAGCCCATGTTGGACAGTGTTTTTGCCCATCACCTCCTGCCTGACTGAAGCATGTGACTTACACTGTGTAAGCCATGTGATATGTGTGGGCTGCCTCTGAATTCTAACTCCACCTTAAAGCAGCATAAGGTAGAGTGCACAATACGGAGTCATAACTACAATACGTAGCGGCAAAGTGAGGGTTTAAAATGAGTACACTGCATATCGGAAAACTAACGTGTAGTGGCCACTTTGAGGGCACTTTGCCAATGAAATTTAAATTTGCTGCATCTGTACTCCTGGTTAAACAACTTAAAAAAAATTCTAATATGTTCAGTAGATGGCATAATTGGCATATTGACAAACTGCTTTTTAAACCAAGAACAAAAGGGCATCATTTACATGTCACATTGCAAATATACTTCTGGCACAAATTAATTTTAATCTGTTCATAGGACATTATGGAAGACAAATGTAAACAAAATTAAATTAATAAGTAAGAGGTTCCCCCACAGCAAGTAAACCTGACTTGACAGCAAGGACCACACAACATGCATGCAGCAGTTCATAGTTTGCAAGGCAAGACAACACCACAATACAGCCCACATTTAGTTAAACTGTTTTATTAACCGTCAAACTTAATTCACTTCAACAGTGATTAAAAAGCATGAGCTGTTGCCAGGATTTAAGCTCATTCTAGATATGCTCATTTAATTAAACACATAAGCTGAACAGGATCACTGTACTTGCATAGCTCACACTGAGGTAAGCAAAATAAAAGAGAAGACGAAGTAAATTGTGGTTTTCAGGCTTTTCACTCAAAACAAGAATACAGTTAACTGTATGGCAAACTGCAACAACATTTGACTGAGATGTGAAGGTTACTTTGCTTATTGTGTATAACTGCATGTGTGTGGGAAGGAAAAAGGGGTTGTGGAAACTGATAGTTTATGTCATCTGCTATTTTGCTCTGCATGAGGGAGTTAAGAATGTCACATGAATCGGCTGAAACACACAGCACACACTATACATTCTCTCTGAACTGATTCAATACTTAGAAGCATTGATGGCGCTTCACCTGTCAAAGCTACAGACCTTACAAAACACACCATACACTGATCTGAATACAACCTTTCTTTGATTAAAAATAGAATAACGTATTGGGTGCTGTATGTAAAGAGAATTTTATACAGGTCTGAGGTGCTGGATGTTATCTCGGCATCCAACACCGAGGGTGTATGTAAAATATAAGATTAGGCACCACCCAATATTTTATATAATTGCTGGGTTTCATTTTTTCCCCCCAACAGTAATTATATGAAATAAAGAGATGACATCTCAGTGCAGCTGCAATCCAACTAGGTTTCAGAAGTGTCAGAGGTCAGACACAGCTGCTGGAAGGAAGGGTTGTTCCTCCTCCCTCCTTTGGTAGAAGGCAGTTTTCATTTTTGTAGTCATTTCTTTTTAACAAAACATTACTTTATAGCCGAGATACCATGGCAGTCTGGTCACTGGACATTAGGTTGGCTTGAGGGGATATGAAAGAGCAGTGGCTGGTGCTTGCACATGCACAGGAGAAAGGAAACTTGATGTGTGTTTGCTGTAATAAACATTCCTTTATTATGGCAAATTACACTAAGGGTGTTCTATAGTAAAAAACAAAAACTATTAAGTATAGCATAATTATTTCCCATGTTTATTAAATACAAGAAAAAAGGCATACAAACCAAGTCAGTACCTCTATGAAGTGTTCTTTAAAGAGCTTTATAGCAGTGCAGATAGAATATTATGACATCAGATACCAGGAACATCTCTCAGATGCAGTTCTGTGTATATTACAAAGAACTGTTTCCAAAAACTGTTTCCAATATATTATATTGTAGTTGATTTTGTATGGTATCTGTCGGTCTGTCTATCTGCCTATCTATCTATCTATCTATCTCTCTATCTCTGCATCTTGAAGTCTATATATTTGATATAATACTGCCAAAGCTCAGTCAGCATGAGTGTCTACTAGTAAAAAAAAAAGAGCTGGGGAAGGATGGTAGTACCTGTTTATTTTATGGATTCTTGTTTTGGTATGTAATAATGATAGAGTTGAAGTTATGCTTATAGTAAACTTTTACCGCAGCTGGTTAAAATGCAATGTGCCAGCTCGAACAGCATTGCACCCCACTTCAGCACCCAAGCGCACATGACAGTGATTGGGCAACCTTGCAGTGGGAGAAGGAGACAGACAATTTGACTTGGGAAGGGTTCAACAGACTCTTAATTATTTAATTCACTATTTGTGACATTTATTTGCATGCTAACATTTTAAAGCTTATGTGCAATGTATGTGCTACATGTTTTTTAACTAATAAACTCACTGGTACAGGTTCTTGTGCTGCTGTGTGTTATTTCAGAAAATATGAATCAAATCTGCCCTTTCAAGTTTGTCTGTAGTTAATATTTATTTTACTGCTCTATATTGAGTGCTGACATAATTTTAAAGCAGAGCAGGTGAAGAGCTACAGTAGACAAAATGCTATCTGCAGGGAGATCACATTTACCGTGATGTTTGATGTCAGAAATACCACCACTCTTAATTTTCTTTCATTCCTGTTTTATTCACCAAGGAATGTTTCTGTTAGTATGAGATTTCTAATAAAATCATGTTATTTTCTCTCACTGGGTGGAATCAGTCAAAAGGAAGGTAACTGTTTAGAGAGATGGTGTATCCATGAAATATTTATAATTAGGACAAAATTGCATCTGCACATAAAAGGATCAGCATGAAAAAAAAGGTGACTAATTGTCTGAAATTTAAACCAAAGCAGATACAGGACTCCAAGAATCACGCCCAAAAAGTGCTTTGTTCCCACGTTTCAGCAGCACAACAAATATAAGTTTTGAAAGGAAGATCCATGTCTTATTGGACCACAATATGGCTCAGTGCCATCTGTAAATATCCATTTTGAGCTAGAGGTTGCTTTGGAAATTGTACTAAAAACCCATAAAGAGTTGTTTGTAGAAAAGAGCAATCAAATATTCCATAAGACTGCCTTTTTAAGATACATTTTTTCCTGGTGTTACAATGTGTAAAATATATCATGATATTAAGTATGAATTATTGAATGAGGCATTACAAGCTTGCAGATATTTTTTAAAGTATTCAAAGCAAGTGACAGTGTTTGGTATTTGCAGTTCATCCTATACATGGTAGTTGCACCAATGTATGGTTCATGAGATTTTAATATGATAACCTAATATTACATTAGAATTATATTGGCTCCCGGTGATGTGTCCTCCCACCCATAAACATCACAAGCAGGAAATCAGTGTTTATAACTTGAGCATGACACTTGTCTAGAAAGATGTATTTCTATATTCTGGAATCAACTGATGTTGTATTCCTGCTAATATGGTTTACAGAAATGGTGCTGGAGGGATCTGAACCTCAGGGGACATAAATATAATAAAATATTTTGTATTTCCACCTGAATATTACTAGTGGAACATATAAGGTTCTTGCTATGATAGGCATGAAACAAAGTTAGCAAAGTTAAAAGTCATCTCATGCAACATGGTGGGAGATGTATGTTTTGACTTATAATAATACTAACCTCAAAATAAACATTTATAGGAATTCATTGATTTCATACACATCATGTCACAGAAACACAGAAACACAGAAGTTGGCAGCAGAAGGAAACCATCATGTCCATCTAGTCTGCCCATTATTTTAGACCTACAGTAATTTAACACTCTAGTTGCACTTTTGTGTAAGGGCTTCATTTTGTCTAAACCATGCATTCTTTAATCCCACCACAGTGTTAGCCGTCACCACTTCTGGGGGAAGGCCATTCCAGGCATCCACCATGCTGTCTGTGAAGAAAAACTTCCTGGCATTGGTAGATTATTTCCTTCCTTGCAGCCTTTGATGATGTACCCTGGTTCTGCTGTCCTCCTTGAAATAAAAACATTCCCGTGTCTGTACCTTGTTTGTGCCTTTTATGCATTTAAATGTTTTGAACATGTCCCCTCTCTCTTCTCCGCTCCAGTGAGTACATGTTCAGTTCCCTCAGTCTTTCACCGTATGACATGTCCTGCAGACCCTGAAACATTTTTGTCATCCTTCCCTGCACTGTTTCCACCCTGTCTGTCTTTTCTGAGGTGTCGCTTCCACAACTGGACACCATACTCCAGGTGAGGCCTGACCAACAATCTGTACAGTGATAGGACCACCTCTTTCCTCCTGCTCATGATTCCCCTCCCAATGCATCCCAACATTCTTTTGGCATTTTTAACTCTATTTTATCCCCTCTGCCTACTTGAACTCTCTCCAGAGAGACTTTCAGTTTCGGCCATGTTCCTGCCCATCTGAAGTCCTCCTTTCACTTCCACGGGACCAACTCGACAGCCACTCCCCGACCACCCAACCCCCTGGCTCTGAGTCAACCGAGGTGGGACTGCCAGTTTACTCCTCCGGGCACTCTATCTATAATCTAGATGAATGAACAGGTAGGGAGGAGAGCAGAGGAGTGAGTAGAGAGACCTGACATTGGGCATCCTTGGCCAGCCCCCTGGATCCTCCTTTGCCTATCAGGAGGCAGAGGGTTTTTTACTTATGTTCCTCACCCTGGCCCAGCATGCAATGGTGTCAGTGTGGGTCCACCCGCAGACAACCTGCCATCACCAGCTCCCTCACTAAATGACCTTGCTACTGAGTGAGTGCCCCCAGCCTCTGCCAGGTGCTGCAGCTGAGCATGGTATCTCCCCTGATCCCACCCCATGAGAAGAGAGCGGTCCTATGGATGCTTGATCTTCTCCTCCCCCACTGACCCCTTATGACCCAGGCTCGTTCCTGAACCCAGGTTGCCAGCATGGCACAAGGTGTGATGTTCAGTGCCTCAACCCTGAGTGCCACAGGGCTGGCTTCATCTGTTGACTTTTAATGTTGCCTTCTTGCAAGTCATCTGAGATACTCCCTCTGATCTGATGCCTAGTTCTAGCTGCACTTCTATAACATTCATTGTGGGTTCAGGTCAAATCTGTTGGCTCTAAATGAAAAGGAAAACAGTCTCCATGACCTTTGTGTCTAAGCAAAAACTACCTAGGATTGCTAATCTCCTCCTTCTGTACCCTGGATGGGTTCACCATTGAAGTCATGCCATCTTTCAATACCTTGGAGTCTGGCTTGACAACCACCTTGACTTTTCTAAACATGGATGCCATTCGCAAAAAACTTCATCACAAACTCGGTGCGCGTTACCACAACCATGGCTTCGTCCCTCTGCAGGCCCACAGGGCCATTGTACAGAAAATGTTTCTACCCCATTTGACTATGGTGACGTTGTCTATAGTACAGTACCTAAATCCATCCTGTCCAGACTGGACCCACTCTTCCACTCTTTCTGTCACTCAGCAGTGGATGCTGCACCTATAACTCACCACTGTTCTCTAGATAATTCCCTCTCCTTCCTGTTACTTGTTGACAGACACAGTGCCTATGGTGCCTCTTTCATAGCCAAATACTGGCTAGGCTTCCTCCACTCTTACCTCCACCACCCTCTCTCCACCCCTACCTCCTCTTATGCCCTTCGCTGTGCTTCCTTTGCTCCCTTGCTCTCCCATCCAGAGCTTCCATCTCTGGCTGCTCACTTTCTCTTATAGTTTCCTCAAACTTTGGAACTCACTCCCATTACACATCCATTCTGCCTCATCCTCCCTCTCCCTTGCCCCCTCCTGTCCAAACTCACCATTCCTTCTTATAACTGTTACTGATGCCACCTCATTCACCCATGGCAGGCTTCACTCTGAGGGATGGGTAGTCCTTCCCTCCTACTCTCTCCTCTCCCTACTCACTCCTTTCCCACATCTTTTCCCCTCCCTCTTTCTCCCCACCTTACCCTTCTAGTACTCCTATCTTATAATCTCTGTCCTCCTACCCACCCTTTCACACCAGGCTACCCACCCTCTCATCTCAGTTTTTACACTAATTACCTGCCTTCAGCTTCTACACTATATCTGCTGGTTCTCTATTTACAATCCACCCAGTGCATTCTCTATTTTTAACTGTCTACCACTCTAGTGCAAACAAGAGATTTTACCTGCTTATTACCTTATTTACCACTCTAGTGTACTAAAGTTGTGTTCACATGTGTAAATACCTGTATATTCCTTTAAATTTGTAAATTTCTATATGTTACCATTATTTACTGCTGTCTGTATCTGTTATCATACTGTACTCCCTTTCACTCTTCCCCCAGGATGCATCTGTAAATGAACTATTATAGCTCAATATGCCTTTTCTGGTGAAACTCTTCAAATAAATAAATATACATACAGGCATGTAGCTGTAGCTGTTTATGTCACTCAAAGTATAAATTGTAGTAGTATGAAATATTTTATTCATAAAATTTCTTTTTATGAATTAGGATAAAACTTGACTGAGTCACAGACTCATTTACAGTGAGGTCCTCTAGTGATGTTACAGCAATTGCAAAAGGAACAAAAAAAAAAGAATTCAAATATACATACAATAAAATGACAAAAATTTCAGAGGACATAGTAATATACTCTAAAAATTATGAAAAAGAAAACATTACATATGTACATACAATAGTTCTAAGCCAAAAACCTTCAGGGATCATCATGTGATACACATGCAACTCTTGGGGCCGATTCTAAGATGCATGTCACAACTTGCGAGCGTATGTGAGTTACACTATGCTGGGGACCCTGTGCCCTGTTTCAGGACAGGCAGGGTCCCTGGCACTTATGCCCTGCAACTTGCAGCAGCCACAGGGCTGTGCCACAGGAAGGGTGTACCCAACATGGGTGCTGCAAGCCACAGACTGTAGGGTGCAAGTGGCACAAGGCACAGTCACCCAGAGCCCCATACCCCAACAGCATGGCACTGTCCCACAGGGCTGGGGAGGGGAGGGGCTGGGGCCAGAGAACCACTCTAGAGTGCCTGGTATGTGGGGGACTGGAACCGCCCTTGTGGGGCCACTGGACAGGAATGGGGTGGGGGATGCCAGTGGTCTACAGAGGGCTGCCCTTCTAGGGGTGTGTAGTGGGCACTTATGGGGTACCATTGGGGGTCATCTGGAGGGGTGGCAGGCTCAGTGGTGCATCCCTGATGGACATAAGTATGGTTAGATGAGCTAGTAGCTGGTTTAACAGTACTTACTCCATGGTCTGCTGGGTCCCACTTGGAATCACAATTTGCAATTCTGCCAGCCACCCTCTTAGAATATTGGCATAATCAATGCCAGAATCCCCCTCCGCCTTGTCACTGGGGCTTGCGGGCATAGTGGGTGATGTAACCCCCTCTTTGGTGCAGGCGGCCTACACTATGTTGCAGGCCACCTCTAGAAATTGCGAAGGGTGTATCCCATGTTGCAAAGTGCAATTTGCGCCATAGCGTTTGGCACAAGTCACCTTGCAACAGACATAACCCAACTTGGAATCGGGACCCTAGCCTCGATAACCAACCCATCCTCTGTGTACTCAGCAACATGATTGTTTACTGTCAGCCATCTATGCTATTATGTTGACAGCATTGTTCTGGTTTATTGCTAAGATGTCTTTGCCACTTTTTAATTAAATTCCAGGCTTTTAGCTCCCCTAGTTTTCTTAGGTTGAGTGGAATTTTGTTCCACAAAAGTGCACCATTTATATGAATATTAAAGAGGAGCGGGCATAGGATGGAACCCTGGGGGAACCCCAAGACAACAGGTAGTGGGCCAGGCAAAAATTTTCCCAGAGAAACCACTTGTACTCTACCAACTAGGTATGAGGTCAGCCACTTCAGGACCCCTCCAGTGAATCCCAGTGAGGCTGCCCTGGGCAGGAGAACACTATGGTCCGAGGAATCAAATGCCTTGGACAGGTCAACAGATATGGCTCCCACCTGGGTCCTCCTGTCCAGGGCAGCCTGCACATCTCCCACAACCTTAACCAGGGCTCTTGTGGTACCATGGTATTTTCTAAAACTGTACTGCATGTCATTTATTTTTCTCTGCGTCTCCAAATGGGTTTTGAACTGTATTGATACCAATCTTTCAAAGATCTTTGAAAGTTGAGGTAATAATGCAACTGGGTGACAATTCCCCTATTTCATTTACTTTACCTCCTTTATGTATGGATACTGTTTTAGATAATTTCCAAGCATAGGGATATTCCCCAGTGCTCAATGATAAATTGAATATATATGTTAGAGGGTATGCGATAATTGGTGCAGCATATTTCAAGAGCCTTGGAGAAGTGCCATTAAGTCCAATTGCCTTTGAAATATCATCTTTAAGAATTTGGCCTGAACAGATTTTACTGTGATTTTAGAGAAGGCAAAATTCTGCACCAAATCATTGCCTTAGTCTTTGTTCTCCTCATGGTTTGGGATCATCACCTACAGGTCCTAAGACCCCCATCATACTAAAATATTGGTTAAATTTGTCTGCAACTTTCTGGGACATGGAAACCATCTGATTATCTATTTCGAATAGGTCTGAGGTAAAATTACCTTGACCCTTTAATAAACTGTTTACTGTCTTCCAGAAGTCTCTAGGGTGTTTTGTGCTAGTTTTATCTAATAAGTACTTATAATGCTGTTGTTTAGTTTTCATCACTTCAGCCACATAACAGTTATGAAGATGTCTGTATCTGTCACAGTCACATATAACATTATTTTTTTTGCTGGGACCCATGCTTTAACCCTGCCATTTTTTTTTCAATTCAAAGTTTATTAAAGTTTTAGCAATACAGAGGTTAGATCAATCATACATCAGACAGTACATATGAACAATCATAGAAGAATAAGATCTGGCCTCTCCCTCCACCCCCACCCCCTCCCTCTCCCACCAACACTCCCCCCTACACAGAGCAATATTGTAAAATCTTAGGCAGTAAGGAGCCCAGTCATTCTGACCTTAAATTATAAGGTGTATAGGGTGTACAATGGAGCCCATAGTCTGTTACATTTTTGAGTCTATGATAAAGACTGACTATGGAGCATTCTGTTCTCAAATCAGCCAGCAGTTCCTGTAACCATTTGGTGTAGGATATCTCTAAGCTATCTTCCAATGTTTTAGTACCAGTTTTTTCACAGAAGCTGAAATTAAAGGTATGTGATATTCACGGAGAGATACAGGTATAGCAGAGTAATCACCTAGAATACAGATAGCTGGAGAAAATAGGTTGTTCAGACCTAAAAAGGGATTAACCCTGTCATTTTTTATTTTCCTCAGGTTATTTGAGTACCATAGGGCATTGTTACTTTTTAGGAGTTTTACCTTAAGTGGGGCATGTCTATCACATATCATCATAAATTTGGTATGAAAAAATTCCCAGGCCTCATTTATAGTTGGAATCAGTTCCACACAGTCCCATTAAAGGTTTCCAATATCCAGCTTAAACTTCACCTAGTCGAAGTTTTTGAAACTTCATCACTCGCTGTATTTTTTGTCAACCCGTGCCTCCAACCCACCCATCCTACAAAAAGTAAACTAGTGGTCGGAGATGTATAACAAGTGTTCTAATCATCCTTTTCCTTACTTTTTGAGTAGTGACAAGAAAATTGGCTGTTTTTTTGGTGATCAGTTTATTCTCTACAGTAAGCAGTATCACTAAAATAGTATCTTCATTAGAACTTTTTAAAAAGGTAAAAACTGGAGCTAGCCATTTTCGTGTAGCACTATTATACCAGTGACATCTGAACACAACATGCAATAAATCTCCCTTTACCTTTCCCTGACAGTAACATGATACAGATGTTGAGTCTTTTGGTCTATTCATTTCTACTATTAATATATTTGAGTCAAAAAATTCAAATCTGTATCTTGTGTAAGTCTTCTACTGTAGGGGATTTTTCAATATGTCTAAGTAATAGTGGTAGACATGGGCACAGTCATTAGCACTGTGCCACTTTATAAATCTGGGCAGTGTTATCCTCTCCAAATCATTTGATTTATACTTTATCACAGGTGATGTTTTAATGTGAAATTTATATTGATCTGCAATAACAATATTCCTTCGGACCAGACTAAACAGATCCAGGAGCTGGCTGCATGGCAGAATCCAAGATTTCTTTAAGATTCATTCACCAATATGACTTCCGACATCCATTATGGTCCCACTGTATTTTTACTTCCAGATGCTTCTTTGTTAACCTATTGCTTGATGATTAACTGATTCTTATCCACATGTTTACAAGTTGGTTTCTGCAAATGCTTGAAGGTTCGCTAGGCCCACTTCTGTTCAAACAAAGTAGGCCAGGGTGGTTCTCAGGAAGCCAAATGGCAAGCAAAGAGCAAAGCATGTTTTTCTGAGCATTCCACATATTTGTGATCCACAATTTCCAGTCCATAGAGTATTTGAGAATTATACTTTCCTTCTATGGCTCTCAATAAAGGTCTGATGGAAGCACCCCCATATCTCATGGCAAACCTCTTTAGGGCCAAGTTAGTATTAGGCTTTTCTGGTTTTCTCCCTGTATCCCCCCCCCCCCGGGGCACCTGCATACTGTACGTTTCTGGCCTTTTTTAATAATGAATCACAATGAGGTCTCTAGAAAAGTGTCTGCATGAATGTGAGACCCAGGCATTGATAGTCTCGAGTCACTTCATTGGACAAGAAACAATATATGAACATATGAATTCACCAGCAGAAACAGGACTTATTGTCTATCGAGTCTGCTCGAGTGTGCAGCTAGCACCTCATCCTGCAGCTACCCCTCCTGCACCACTCTCAGAATATCTCTTCACCCCTCTTGAACCCCTCTTAGGACATATCTTGTAAGGCGTTCCATTTGTTTCACCACTCTTTCTGTGAAAAAATGCCTCCTCATCTCCCTCTTGAATCTTCCCTCCAATCTCAGTCCATGTCCTCTCATGTCCCTCCTCTTTTCATCTGAAAAATCTCTTCTGTGTTGGTTTTGTTTATCCCCTTCAGATAATTAAAGGTCTCAGTCATAACTCCCCTATCCCACCTCTCTTCCAGTGAATACATATTCAACTCTCCCAGCCTGTCATCGTAGGGCTTGCTCTCCAATCCCTGGATCATCTTTGTGGCTCTTTGCTGCACCCCCTTCAACAATCTGATGTCCTTCTTCAGGAATGAGTGCCAGTACAGTATGCAGTACTCCAGGAGGGGCCTGACCAATGACCTATACAGGGGCATGATAACCTCCCTCCTGGCAGTTGATACTAAATTCGGTTAGGTGAAACAGACTTCTATCTAGCTTAGGTTTACTTTTGGTCTGTTACTGTCTGTTACTGTGGGTGAATTTCACCATGGTTTTATTCTCTGGCAAGTGTTTTGTAGTTCTGTGTTTTAAACACTTTCGACCATTTTAATTGCTGCCGTGGTAACACTAGTGGTAGCTAAAAAGCTTGGCTTCTTAACAGTAGTGGAATGCTGAATTTCAGTACGGTGTGAAGACCGGAGCCTGAAAACAACCAGAAGGAGCTCTTTTTTTTGAGAATTAAACAGTTGAAAAGGCAGTGTAGAAATTCAACAAATTTGTTAATGGTGCAAATGAATAGATGTGCATAAAATCTTCACATTGCAGGAAGTCAGGCCTTATATCTATGGTTATGCAGTTGTAGTGTAGTCCTAAATATGTAATTCTCTATAGATTGGACTGTGTGGATTGGTTATGAGAGGAAGATAGTGAAGGATCGGGATGAGGAGAGTGAATTAAGGAGGATCCTTGAATATCTTAAATCCTGCAGAACCGCCATTTTTTGGGGAAAAATCAGCACGGGCTTATGCCTAGTATACGCATGCTCTGTATAAACCCTAGATGATTGTACTGGTGTTATCAGTGGAAAAAACATGGAACACTGTGGCTTTTGTTTTTGTGCCAGGACATTTTAAAGGAGGAAAATCCACCAATAGTATTGTCAACATTGTAGTTGTATAAGATTGAGTTGCTTTTATCTCTTGTTTCAATAGTGTTAAGTGAATGGATGCTGCTTTTTAAATATTCTGTAGGCAGTTAGTCTTTCTTACCTACAGGTGGGAGACGTATTTATATAATTCATAGAGAATTAGAGTATAAGGATATTTAAGTTCTGCTGAAATAGCTCTGTGAAATTGCTCTTTGAGATTTTTATTTGCATTATTATTGTACTATTATTGCACAATTACTGCACTATTATACTATTACATTATCTGATGTTTACAAGAAGTGGTAAAATGCTCACTACAAAGGGGGTAAAAAAGGAAAAGTATTGGAGGAGAAATTAAAAAGAAAGAAGAATGATAACAATGGATACATATTTTATGATATGTCATTCATTACCTCCACCCCTATAGAGCAAAAATTTGCCACATATGCCGAGGCACTGAAAAACACTACTAAGTTGATCTCTGAGATGGTTGATGATTTAGAGAAAAAATTAAGTAATGAGACTGACAGAACAGTTAAGAATGATGAATTAGTCAGTAAAACTGGTGATGAAAATAAACTATTTACCATTCAAAATGCTCATAGGGGATACATGAAATAAAAGGAAGACCCTATAGAAGTAAATTTGAGGGGACTCTTGGTAAACAAACTATACAGAAAAACATTACTGATTTTTTTATCTCTAAATCTAAAAGAAATGTAAGGGAAAATAACATTCAAGAGGCTACAGAGTGTCTTCAGGAGGCATCGACTTTAGAGAACTTAGTTGTTGCTCCTAGAAACAAACAAGAATCAAGACTAGGGCTGTTCAGTCCCCTAGAAATCTCCTCAGGACTATCTGAAAACCTGGATAATCTATATCAAGATCCTGTTACTGAGGTCCTGACAGTAAGAAATAACATATCTATACTGACAGGTTCCCCCTTAACAGTATTTGATATAATGAATAAAGATGTAGAACAAATAGTAATAGAAGAATATCTTTTTGCTCAATGCTCAGACAGATTGTCAAAGTACACCTTCAAGACATTGACACATCCAGTTATGGCAAATGTAATGTTGTTAGAGGCCATAATAGACCTTAAAAATAATATGGAGAGTTCTATTAATATTTTATTCTCAAAAATGAAATAATTGGAGGAAAAAATGGATGAAGTTATCTGCTAAAAAGGGAACGGTAACATTTTTTTTATCATTTATTCACATCCCAGGCTATTGATGAAAAGATGAAGGTAAAGGAAAATGGAAAGTTTCCCAGAAATGTAAGGAAAAGAAAAGAGGTGGGAAAAAAACTAAACCAAAAGTAACAGAAAGTCAGAAAGAAGTAATCACAGAAAAACATGCACGTCATAATTTGGTAAAAAAAGAAAATCTGAAGAGTGAGGAAAGTACTACCGAGAACAGTATGGAAGAAAAAAGAGGCATATTAGAGAAAACAACATGTACAGAATGTAATAACATCCCCATTGATAAGACGTCTGTTGTAATAAGTGAAAGGAAAACACTGCTTTATGGAAATGAAGTCTGCATAAGACTTGATGGTATGTATCAGAAAGCAAATGAATCACTGGAATCACTAAGAGAGCTGATTGAGTATCTAAGCAGAGCAGAATTGGGCATTTGCCAGGCTAATGGTAATATCATTAAGACATGCAGGGATGAGAATCATGAGCAAAAACCAGTATATGCACTTGTCCCGGACATGAACCTGGCAAAGTCCATTTGGGCTAAAACCCACAGACTTTCCCTTCTGGGTTTAACTATATGGGTGCCTATCTCTTAGAAAACCATCACTGTCCATATTAAGCAATTTTATGGGATTGGAACTTACCTACACTTGAATATTTTCAAGGAAAATTGAATTCAGTTACAATGGGATTTTAGTAATTTACTTGCAGATAGTAAGTACTGTAGCCACCTTGTACGGTCCCTTTTTGGTGTGGGTAAATGTCCTGGAGAAAATGAGGAAGTCCTGAATGCTTAAGAAAATTCCCTTATAGGCTCTTATCTTAAGAGACCTGGGGAAAAACTACATTAGTTATTCGAAAAGAGTTTTCAAGGATGAAATGAATAGTCAAATAGATGTTTGTTGTGCATCAGCCAAATTATTTTCTTTGATAAAATGCAATGTGGAGATTTTTGATAATGCTGGTATACTTGTGGTGAATTTGCTAATTTTTTTCTGAGGTGGGACAGAGTACAATAGATTATACTATAATTAATCTAGAGTGCCTTGAGAATTTTGTCTCATTAAAAATCTCTATGAGATCCAAAAGTGACCATGTAGCTTTGAGTTTGCAATTTATGTCTGATAATAATAACATTCCATCTGATTCATTTATTTGTGCACCCCCTGGCACAATTAAGTTTAGAAAGGAGACAACGTTTGAATTTTAGGTCTATCACTGGAAAAGAGGTAGAAAATATATTGTGGGAATTTGAAAAAAAGAAGGGAGATCAAGACTGGGATAATATAGAATGGGCTGATGCCCAATTAAATAAGCTTAATCAAGATCTTAGAGCAATAATTTATATAAATGATAAATCAGAACCTAAAAAAGCAATAAAAGCGTGGTTTGATAAAGAATGTAAAAACGAAAAAAGGAATCTTAGGAAAATAATTAGATGGACTAGAAACCATCTGTCTAGGGAAAATGATTCTTATTTAAATAGCGCAAGGAAACATTATAACAAATTTCTTCATATAAAGAGGATAACTTTTCAAAAATGGGCTATGGGAAGAGATGTTTCAGATTATTATGAATAAAGATGTTAAGGCCTTCTGGAATATGGTTACGAAAGAAACCAACCAATTTCAGCCCTCATTATTAGTATATGTTCCAAGAGAAACCTGGGAAAAACATTTTAAAGAAATATTTTGTAAAACTCCTTCTACGGAAAATTCTGACAATGCTTTAGCGGATAGCCTAAGGACAGTAGGGTCTCCTTTAGTCTTTATAGCCAAGGAAATTGAAGTCTCTATTATAATGTTAAAAAAAACAACAAGGCCCCTGGCCCATATTGTATTCCTCCTGCCTTTTATAAAGAACATAAGGAATTTTGGATCCCTCTGCTTACAGTGTTTTTTAATTTATGTGCAAAATATTACTTTATCCCTATCTCATGGACATGTAATATCATAGTCTCAATTCATAAGAAGGTCTCAGTCTATGAACCCAAGAACTTTTGCCCTATTAGTCTACTAGATATAAGCTCTAAAATATTTGCTAGACTTCTTTTGAGCAGATTAAACAAATGGGCTGAATCTACACCCCAAATTTCCATCTATCAATCTGGTTTCCGGGGAGAGTTTCTCCACTACTGATAATGTGTTTTGCTTAGCACATTTGATTGAAAAGTATGTTTATCTGAGGAAATCTAAGTTATATGTAGTCTTCATAGATTTTGAATCAGGATTTGAGTCTGTAAATAGGACATAGTTATGGGAACTCTTATCTCAGAAGGGCATGGACTATGGCCTTCTTAGACTAATTCAAAAATTATACTCTGGTACATCTACATGCATTAGATATGACAACAATGGCAGGCTGAATCAACCATTTGAGTCAAATTGTGGAGTAAAACGGCTGTTTGTTGGCCCCGGTTTTATTTAATTTGTATATCAATGACCTTTTAGGTTATCAAGACTCAGAAGTCTTTGACTCTCCTAAAATTAATAATATCTTAATACATTCATTGGCATATGCAGATGATCTGGTAATGTTCTCATTAACCAGATCTGGGATTCAGGGGAAAATTAATACTTTGTACATGACATGTTGGCCTATAGATCTTCGAATAAACATAAAAACAAAACAAAAGCAATGGTCTTTGGGAATAGTAACCAGAAATTGAAAGGATACAGACTTAGATTTGGGGAAGATAATATAGATTTGGTCAAAGAATATTTTTATTTAGGCTTAAAATTAGTCTCCACATGCTCTTGGTCTGCCATATTACTAATCAGGCAAACAAAGCAAAGCCAGCAGTAAGGGTCTTGCTGAAGTTTAACCATGTCTATGGAGAAAATTCAGTCACACCAGCTCTTGTAGCTGGTGAGGCAAAAATTCAACCTCTTTTGCTATATGGATCAGAAGTTTGGGGATATGTGAATAAGGTGGAGTTGGAGAAGCCCCTGTCATACTATTATAAAACACTTCTTAGGGTACCTAGCTCTACCTCTAATGCTATGGTAAGGGCAGAGTTGGGGAAAGTTCCGATTTATTGTTTTAAAGATCTCACACTAATTTCATATTGGATTAAGATAATAAATCCAGGAAAAAATATATTCCCTAAAATATGTCTTCAAGAAAAAAAGCAATGGGCAGATAATGGTTTATTAGCACCATGGCTCAACACTTTCAGAAGTAAATTAGATAGGATATAAATGGGTCATCTATGGAATGATTATATTAGGGGATCTTAATTCTTCCTCAATATAGAGAATTGATTAAAAAAATTGTACTCACTTTGGAAAACCTTAGATATGACATCAATTAGAAAACAAAAATGCACTAGATGGTACAAAGAGAAGAAAACTGACCATGCTTCAGAGCTATATTTCTCTTTCCCTTTGATTCCATCATATAGGAAAGCCATTACCTGGATAAGGATGGGGTAAGTTAATTCAAAGTATCTATATTATAATGGTGGAAGTGCTACTGAATGTGTATAGGGGTACAGAGGCTCTGTCCATGTAATAAGGGCCATGAAGAAACTGTAACTCACATGATATTGATATACTCTCTATACAGAAAGGCCAGGGACAAATTACTGAAAGATTATCTGGTGATTTATGCAGATACCAGCTTTGACTTGACATTTATTTTGTTGCACCCTCAAATTGTAGATGATGCAATTCTGATTGCAACATTTCTGAATTCCATACTTAAGGGCAAAAAAAGAAATTATAAGATGTCTAATCAAAAGTAGCCAGTTTGTAATCCATTTCATAATTTTTTGGTCCTGCCCCCACATATTCCAGTTCCCCCCTCCCAACCTCCCATGCAGCACTTAATCAAAGGCCTTGCTGAAGTCCAAATATAGGACATCCACTACATGTCTCTTATCTCGATCCTGCAACACCCAGTTGTAGTACTCTACAAGGTTTGTCTGGCAGGATCTGCTCCATATAAAACCGGACTGTTGACCATCCTGGAGACCATGTTCCTCTAAGAAGCTAACTAGCCTCTCTTTTAGTATGGTCTCCATGAGCTTTCCCATGATAAGTGTGAGGCTCACTGGTCTATAGTTTCCTGGTTCATCCTTTGGGTCACTTTTGTGGATGGGCACCACATGGGCTATTCTCCAGTCCTTTGGTACTCATCCAGTGTCCAGGCAAGTATTGAACAGGTCTGCCAGTGGCCACACCAGAACCTCTGCCAACTCTCTTAGTACCCTAGCGTGAATTCCATCAGGTCCAGGTGCTTTGTCCACCTTTAATGCCCTCAACCCATCTAGTGCCCTGCTGTCTATAATCACTACATCTGTCATCCCCTCCCCCCCCCCCTCACCTGGGATATCTGCCTCCCCTTCTCCTGCATGAATACAGAGCAGAAGTATTTGTTCAGTGCCTCTGCCTGCTCTGCCCCTTTCTCCACCTCCCCATCCATCTTAATCCTCTCCAACTCATGATTAAGAAGGATACGGTTGGAGAAAGGGGCAGAGCAGGCAGAGGCACTGAACAAATACTTCTGCTCTGTATTCATGCAGGAGAAGGGGGGCAGATAGCCCAGAAGATAGCCCAGATGAGGGGGGGGTAGGTTGTAGATATATTATCTAAACGTATGATTTCTGCCACCAAAAAAACATGATTTTTGATTTCTGCATATTAGTTCTTGGGGAAATATCTTTGGAAAACTCTACTAAGACAGTACGTTTTTTTTCTGTAAATCCAATGGAGACAGGGAAAATAGAACCAGGTCTTCCACATAAGCTAAAAATGCACAACCAATTGATCCCATTTTTGGTGAATTAGATGGAGTATACCCTAACATAAGTAATAATGTATTTATGGAAATTAAAAACAATGTCAGTGCAAGGATGCAGCCCTGTCTCACAACAATATTTGTTGAGAATTTCTCAGAGAGCTTATTTTCAATGTCAACTCTAACTTGAGCCCCTTGTATTTATGGGGTGGGATATTCAAAGGTGTTGCGCCATGCATAATGCACTGATGTGCCCAGGCACGATTTTCAAAGGGGGTAGGTGTGCTGCGCAGTTCTTGATGCGCCGGGGTGCACCAGTAATTTATGCAGCACCAGTGTAGGGGGCACACCCATGCATATCCAGCACATCCCGATATTCAGCACAGGATGTGCAGTACATTTGCAGGCACAAACCCACCTCTCACCTCACGGGGGGTGAAAAGATGTGCCCAAAAAAAAGGAACATGTCGGGGGACACCTACAGGTGGTCTGCTGTATTGCTGGGTGCAACACAATAGCCGCCTGCTGTGGGTGGCCACCTCACCTCCCGAGACACAGTACGGGCTTCATGCCCCCATGCCTGATTGCAGGCATATGTGATACATTATAACTCTGGTGGTCCAGTGGACATGCACCCCTGCCCGATCGTGGGCATATAACATAAGTAAAGTTGGGGCCCACTGACTGAGTGTACAGTACGGCAGTACACACTACTGAGTCCACTGCATTAGGCAATGGAATTAACAGACTGTACTGTACTACACAGTCCCAAAATGTGAATGGTTCATTCCACGTTTTGGAACTATAATGAGTGCGTACAGTCTGCGTCCGATAGCCCACGCGGTGGACCAATAAGTACAGCCGCACTGTACTCACGGTCAGTGGGCGGCTGGAGCGACTTTCAGATGGGAGCTGCCACCAGCTGCTAACCAGGGAGCAGGGTGGCAGATCTCAGTGGTGGGCGGGAAGGGTACCTCTGGACCACCAGGGATTTAACTTCATCATTTGTCCATGTTTGGGCCAGGGATCGGGTCCACTGGACCACCAGGGACTTTACTTAGTTATATGCCTGCAATTGGGCAAGGGTGCAGGGCCACTGGACCACCAGGGTTATAATTTATCACATATACCCACGATCAGGCAGGGGTGCAGGTCCACTAGACCACCAGGGTAATATTTATCACATATGCCCACGATTGGGCAGGGGAGCAGGTCCGCTGGACCACCAGGGATATAAATTTATTATGCCCGTGATCTGGCAATGGGGGCGTTGCCCACTGAGGGGCAGGGGGCATTGGTCCCTGATGGCTGCAGCCTGACAAGGCATCAGGTGCAAGTGGCCGGGGAACGGTGCACTTGCATGCAAATGGGGCCATAATGACATGCAAATGGCCCCATTTGTGCCTTGCATGCATAAAGGCCTCATTTGCATGCGCAGCGCTGAATATCACAGTTGATGCACCTAGTGCACCTGCACTTGGACTGGCGCATCCCCATGCTCCTCACTTGCCACTTCCGTGGTGCAGTGCCACTGCACCGTGTGCAGTGCAGGTGGTCCCAGTGCCATTTTCAATGGTTCTGTGCCATGGCGCAATACCCGTTGAAATGTCGCGGGCATGCCCTGGCACATCCCAGTTGTGCTGTGCCAGGCTTGCACCCTGCCTGGTGCAGTCTGAATATCTGGCCCCTAGTGGTCAAAACAGCTTCAAATAACAGAAGAAAGTCTAAAATCTTTACCACATCTAAAAAAGATGTACATCATTATTATGATTAAATATTTACAATAGTTTACTAATGATAAACATTTAAAATACCTGCAGTGATGACTGTGAATTACATAAATGTCTCAGAAATGTTAAAAATTAAATATCTACACTTTGGAAATTTAATATTTCTTACTTGGAGACCATTCTTTTTACAAGATATAAATTACTTTATGATTAATTCATTTGTATGCTATATTATATAGCTCCTGAAGAACTAGTAGGTTTACTATGAAACATTGATATTTGCTTTTGAAACATCTGTGGTGAAAAATAAATGTTTAAAATATATCCAGTGAGTAGGTCACTTTGTCTTCAATTCAGTACATTTGATTTCACAAGAGGGTTTTGAAGCCTGATCCTCCTGGGTCTGTTTTGTATTTTAGGTACCAGGATGGCCACACTGCACATTTGTAGTTTCACTGCAGTTATATGCTCCCATTGTTTTTCCAGGAATATTTTTCTTTTGTTTAAGGAAACCTTTGTACTCCTTTTCTTGCCTTTTTAGTATATCAGTTTTGCTTTTATAGACACCCTTCTTACACATCTTAGGTACCCTACCAAACTTGTTTCTGGGTTTTATATTCCTTGTAGAACCATCCAGAAGTCATAAAATACATTTTCCTGTATATTCATTTGCTATACAATTCCCTCTGAAATGACTGAAAAAACTCTCAGAAAGCTCTGTCCAGCAATTCAGGTTTGAAGCTGTCGACTATCAATTTATAATAATCTGTTAGAAAAATACTAATTTTCTCTTTAACTTGTTTTTTCCAAAGTTTCTGTCCATGGTAATCTTTTTTATATCTAATTTCCATACCCTCTAAATCTTTTTTACGTTTGCTTGTGCACATGTGCAAGAAACATGATGTGGCAGCTTAGGAGAGAAGCGGATTGTGGAAGTGTGATAGTGTGGTAGCCAATGCCAGCACTACATTTGTGATCTTGGCGGTGTGCACCCAATGCAGGCCCAGTCTCCTGATGACAATGGTTCTGCAGAAGTGCCACCAACTTGAAACTATTTGGCCGCTGCAATGAGGGGCTACCTCGTCATTGCAGCATCAGCAATTTAGCTACAATGAGGGAGTGACTCATCATTGCAGGGCAGTACCTTGCCTGGTGTAACATTTCTGTGAACATGGCAGTGGCATAGTCACCAACTCACAGTCCCATGTAAGCCAATGGGGATGCCCATCCCCCCGTTGGCATGCCAAGGACCCAATTAATTTGCAGATGGGGGAGCCCACTCCCTGTTGGCATAATGTCCCCCCATTTGTTGTGTGCTGAGGGGTGCCCAATGCCCCTCAGCATCATGCCCCTCCAAACAGTCTTTATTTGCTAATGGGGGACTCAATCCCCATTGGCTTAAGTAACCTCCCCTTCCCCAAAACACAGGCGGCACACTGGGGCCCCCCACAGTGTACACAAATGAAGCCTGAAAAAAAAACTTCCCATGATGTCCTTTTTATTATTTTGTCCCTGAAATAAAAAAAATGGTCCTCACGTCTGTTGTGCCCCTCCCACAACATGCACCCACCCTCTGTGCACCCCTACCTCCCCAACCCCCACCCCATACTTACCTCTGAGCCCAGTCGCAATCTTCAGTGGACCATGAACATGTCTGCACTCTTCAAAGCAGATCACGAACTGAAAATGCCAGTAAGCTGTAAAATGACATAAATAATGTTTTTGCAAATTATGTGGATAACTTGGTCATTTTTGGACTTTTGTCACCAAATCTTCAACATGGGGTTATTGGGACCCCTACTCATGAACATAGTCACTGTCATGGTGTTATTCAGTCCCAAAAGATGATTTTGTGGTCATTGAGTGGAATCACCTTTCAGGACTGATTAATGAAATGACAGTGCCACTGTTCATGAGGTAAGCTCTCAAAAAGCCTATGTTGCAAATTTGGTGAAAACAAAAATACAAAAAATTACTCTTTCATGAGCGTGCATCATGCAGTTTCTATGCTCCCTCATAACTTTGCAAATCTGTAATATTTTCACTCCAGATTTTCAAATTGGCATTTTTTCAGACCTCCTTATGAACAGTATAGCTGTCATTTTTCACATCCTGGTAGAAATGTGTTTTTACACTTCTGGAGCAGTTGCTATGGAAAATAAGTGTTTGGGACAGATTAATGTTCATGAAATGACTGTGTTATGAGCGTGAGTTGTGCAGTTTACACGCACCCTCGTAATTTCACAAATTTGTAATATTTTCACTCCAGATTTTCAACATTGTGATTTTCTCACACCTCCTTATGAACAGGACAGCTCCCATTTTGTACATCCTGGCCGAAATGTGTTTTCGCACTTCTGGCACACAATAGCACGGTCGCTGTGGGAAGTCAGTGTTCAGGATATATTAAGAAAATTACAGTGACACTGTTCATGAGCAGAGGTGCTAAAATGCCTGTGTTGAAAATTCAGTGACAAAAACCCATGAAATGTATGTGTTACAAGCATAAATTGTGCAGTTTACACACACCCTTGTAATTTTGTGCAATAGTAATATTTTCACTTTAGATTTTCAACATTGGCATTTTTCATGCCTCCTTATGAACAGTACAGCTGTCTTTTTTCATATCCTGCCTGAAATATGCATTTACACATCTGGCACAGAATAGCATGGTCACTGTTGAAAATTAATGTTTGGGACAAATTAAGAAAATCAAGTGACAGTGTTCATCAGCAGAGATCACAAAATGCCTATGTTGAAAATCTGGTGAAATAATTCCTCTAAATGACTGTGTTACACGCATGCATTGCACTGTTTCCACGTATGCTTGGAAGTTTGAGCATTTTTTAATATTTTCACTATAGATTTTCAACATAGCCATCTCTTCACACCTCCCTTTGAGTGATACAGCTGTCATTCTTCACATCCTGCCCAATCTGTGTTTTCATACATCTGGCACAGAATGGCACGATCGCTGTGGGAACTCAGAATTTGGGACACATTAACAAAATCACAGTGCCACTGTTCATGAGAAGAGGTTGTGGGATAACAGATGGACCAGATACCGAACTTCAGGTTCAACACACAATCTCTGTGTGTGATGTTTGTTCAAAATACAAGAAATAAGCTTCTGCAATGCCATATTCCTTCTTCAGTTTGCAGCAACAGACTATACTGGGTGCAAGTGGCATGCGTCAGTGCAAATAGGATGTGCCCACCAAAATGGTGAGCGATTCACAAAGGGATGCACCATGGGATGTGCCATGACCATCATAGGTGATGACCCAAAGGCACACCCCAATGCCTGTCTGTCTCTGCAGGGTGGAGGTGGGGTTGGCGTGAAGTTCAATACTTCACTGCCATTCCTATTCTGCATCTGTCTAACTCCTGCATTCCCAATGCTAATACCAGCAAGCAAACATTCAGCATTGACAAATGCTTATTATTTTTTGTCATGCAGTTGTTAGGAGCCAATATATGTCCAAAAAAGGAGTAGTGAGAAGTGGTTACTTTCTGTTCTTTCTTGTATAATTAAGTTTTGCCAGAGATCTGGAGGCCCTCTCCATAATGCAAAGTCCAATGCTGACAAATCTTTTAAAGTCAAGAAAGTCAGGTGACCCTACTTGTCTCCTTTCAGTCTACCATTCAGGGCATAAATACAATTAGATTTTATTAAATTAAGAAATTGCTGTCCATTGTGATTTACTTTAACATCACTTGAGGAATGTCTATAATTTCCTGCTGTTGGGTACAACCAATTCATGACAGTATTATCAGAGAGTACATCATATGACCCTAATCTACATAAAAATCCCCAACCATTATTACATAATCCTCCGGATATTCCAAGGAAATTATATATACTACCTTTTCCAATTTTGGCCAAATATTGTTAGAAAAGAAATTTGATCTTGACGGCAGAATATAACATGATATCAGAATGACTGAAAATATTAAACCACATGTTCTGCTCCCTAATTTACCTATCTTTAATCCTGGGCAGTGAAAGGTTACAAATCCATTTAAATTTATCCCCGTCAGGAGTAGGAGGTTCCACATGGTTTTGATTGCGGCCATTCTTAAGAAAATGGTCCTCAGACACTGGAAGGACTCTGTTGTGATCAGCTATACAGAATGGCTGGAGGAATTGCTTGCCAGTTTGAGGGTTGAGAGAATGATAGCTACCCTCCAGAATAAACTTCCTAGGTTTGATAAGATCTGGGGTCCCTTTATACTATTTATTCACTATAGAACTCATAGTTCCTCTGCTGATTGTAATTATGCAGTTTGTTAGACTTGTGCTGGGGGCAAAGATTGGGGAAGGGAAGGAGTTGTTGGGGGTCTTTAGGGGATGTTACAGAGGATGCATTAGTCTACATGTTAACATAAGTATGTGTGTATTTGTACATGTATGTACTTGATGTTGTTGGATTTAATCTCTGTAACCAAAAATGGAATAAAAACTTAATAGAAAAAAAAAATCCATTTAAATTCCTGGGAAGTGAAAAGTTACATATCCACTTAAATCAGTCTTATCTGTTTGATCATGCCATGATTCCTGTATACACATATAAATATGAAATTGTTTATGAAGTCTAACCAGCCCTGTTTTTTGGAGTTATAACCTGCGATATTCCAAGAAAATATTTTTTTTTCCTGCCCGGCTGAGTCAGAAGCCACATTGGCAGTGGGGAGCATCAGCAGCTGTTGCCACGGAGGAGTTGAGACTGGATCGGTGGCAGGGAGCATTGATGATCATTGCCACTCAGAAGTTGGGGCTGCATCGGCGGTAGGGAATGCTACCAGAATACCAAGACTGAGGCCACATTTTGTGGGGGCCTCACTGGAGCCAATCACAAGAGGAGAGTGCTAAATGCATGAAAACTTGAACTTGTGGCTGGGCTATATAAGCTGGGTCCAGCCACATAAAGAAACTAAATTTTTATTGCTGCCTGGCTGAGTCGGGAGCTATATCGGTGGCAGGGAGCATCAGTGGCCATTGCTATGGAAGAGTTCAGGACCATATCAACAGCAGGGAGCATTGGCAGTCATTACCATTCAGGAGTTGGGGCCACATCAGCAGCAGAGATTGTCAGCAATCATTGATGCCAGAGGACCAAGACTGGGGCCACATTCTGAGGGGGTGTTCCCACCAGAGCCAATCATTGAGGAGAGAGCTAAAGGCATGAAAACTTGAACTTGCAGCTGGGCTATATAAGCTGGGCCCAGCCACACAAAGGGCACTTCACATCCATTCCTTCAACTCCTAGTTGAAGGATTTGTGTGGAAGGGAGGGTTTTGGCTTCATAGGGAACTGGTGCCTGACCTGGATAGATGCAAGCTTATATAAGGAGGATGGCCTGCATCTGTCTGAGATTGAGACCTTGGCCCTTAGTAAGAAGTTGAAAATGCTTGAGCCATGAGCATTTAAACTGGCCATGAGGGGGACAACAAGATAAGATAGGAGGGGTTAGGAAAACCCCTCAGGAGAACATGCAGGAACACAAGTTGCCAAAAAATATAGTTGTAGCAGGCAGGAGAGGCAGGCAGGCAAAAGAGTATAACAAGTGATACAGGAGCGAGCACATAGGAAAAAACCAGGGTGGGAGGAAGGCAGAAGGATGGACAGGAGCAGATCAAGGGCAGACTATAAAACATGGAAGGCCATGTTAACAAGTGCCCATGTCCTTGGAAATAAGGTTCCAGTTTGGTGGATGCAGACTTTGACATAATAGCAATAACATAGACATCGCACTGTTCCAAGCATGGTTAGGAAATCAACATACTAGGATATACGCTGTTTAGAAGGGACAAGGAGGGTAAAAAGGTGGTAGTGGTCCTGTAGATCAGAGATGGTATAAAGGCTACAGAAGTTCAGGGGAGATCGGGGCAGGCTGAGACAATGTGGGTCTCCCTGAAGCCAGGGAATTTTATTTATTTGTATTTCAGATGACACCTTTGAGCCGAGGGCTCTTTTACAAAGGTTCCACATCAAGGCAATAAGGACAATAAGGTACAAAACATAACATGATCATTACAATGGAACTTACAAAAAAAAAAGACAAATAAGGTTACAATAATAGCAGCCAAAGGCATTGTCAAGGAATTGTGTTGTGAGTTAAATTATACAGTACAAGTCAATAGGCGGCTTAGTGAAGCTTTGTTAGGAGTGGGTTAGTGGGAAATAGAAATAACAGTGGTGGTGAGGGGGTGGTATGGGAGACAGAGAGAGGGAGGAGGGAAGAAATGGGGAGGGTATTGCATTGGGTATGTGGTAGATGGGAAACAGCAAGGGGGAGGAAAGGGGGGATGAAAAAGAAAAGGAGACAGATCCATCCTATACCCAGTAATGGTGGGTAGGAGAGGAGGAGGAAGAGCTGAGGCAGTGAGGAGGGATGCTTGAGGGTAGTATTCCTGGAGGGGATTATAAGAAGCAATCACAGAAAGCACTAGCCATGAGGTGTTGACGCAGTTTACACTTAAAAGCACCAATCGTGGCAATGTTGGAGATTTCTGTAGATAGCAAGTTGAACCAGGTGGAGGATCTGACAAGGTAAGAATGCTGAGCTTGAGAGGTCCGACAGCAAGGTATTGTAAAGGTTAGACTGTCAGATCTTCTAGTTAGGTGGCGGACACACTGTGGGGTCAAAATTGATTGGACTCCAGGGGGCATAAGGCCCAGTGATGTCTTCTTAGCTAGGATGCAGGTCTGGTACTTTGCCTGCTGGATAGCTGGAGCCAGTTAGCTTGCTCGTAAATGTCAACATGTGAGAAAGGTGGGTATCTGAAATAAGAAGTCTACATGCTCTTATTAAGGGCTACAGCTATGCGCCGGAGTGCAGTATCAGTAGCGGATCCATAGATAACAAGCCCGTAGTCAATAGTTGAGATATCAGAGCTCTGGATAGTGAGGTTCAAGGCTTCAGCTGTTAGGCAATGTTTATATTGTACATAGCCATCTCATACGGGAGTTCACAGTTTTAGCGATATTGTCAATGTGTTTGGTATCACGAGAGGAGCAGTCAAGGGCCCGACCCAGATATTTAAACATATCCACCTGCTCAAGAGTGACGCTCAGTGTTGTTAATTATGAGCTCATGGTCCTCCGTACTTGTTGTGGGTTCCATGGAACAACATTGTTTTAGTTTTTGTGGTTATGATGAGTTTATGTGAGCAAAACCAGTCTTCCACTTCTGTGAAACTTTCTGTAGTTGAGACTGAAGGAGGTGGAGTCAGTGTGGCAAGAAGATTACTGCATCATCTGCATACAGTAACATTCTGTCATGGCAGGAGGCAGGAGATTGATTCAGAAATATGCTGAATAACGAGGGACCCAGGATAGAACCTTGGGGTACTTCAGAGTGGATTGGTAGGAATGACGAGAGGAATTCACCAATCCTGACATGTTGGGCCCAGTTACTGAGGTAGCTTTGAAACCAGAGGGTAGTTTCACTTGAAAGACCAAGGAGGGATAATTGTTTGAGGAGAATGGAGTGATTGACAGTGTCAAATGCCTTAGTCAGGTCAATAAAAGAGGCGCTGACCAACTGGCCCTGATCATGCATGATGGATATGTGTGGTGAATTCGAGAGTGCCATGGTAGTGCTGTGCTCTTGCAGAAGCCATATGCTGCTGGGAACATTGCAGGCTGTATTTTACAAGGTACTCCATGAGCTGATCAGCCACTATCCATTCCAAGGCTTTGGATAGGGGAAGGAGGAAGGATATAGGCCTGTAGTTGTTCGTGAGAGTCTTGTCACCACTTTGACCGAAGTCACCACTGCCAGTTTCCACTTTTGGCAGAACTGGGAGAGCATGAGGGAACGGTTGAGGATTTGGATTAGTGGGAGTAGGACTTCGTCAATGGTGAGGGTGAGAAGTTTCATATCCAGTGAGTCACCACTGACTCTAGACTTTCCAAGCACTTTAAGAATGTGTATTTTAGCTATGCATTCCGGGATTGCTTTGAAATGGAAAGGAGGGTGCCCTGGTGGCTAACCTGAAGTAACAGGAGCTGGGTTGACTGTGGTGGGATCAAAAAAGTTAGGGGGTAGCACATGACTAAGGTCAGCAAAGTGGTGTTAAATGCGTTGGCAATGATTACATGGTCAAGAGTGATGGTACCATCTATGTTCAACATTGTGGGTGTTGTTTTGGTATCCTTTCCAGTCACTTCAGCAAGGTTACACCAGAATTTACTCCTGTCATTCCAGGTGCTGGCTAAAGTGCTCCTGTAATAGTTAGCCTTCTCATGGCGGATTGCTCTGCTACATGCATTCCTTGCTGTTTTGTAGGCCTGGATATCAGTCTGGGTGCCAGTAGCCTTAGCACGATACCAGAGCTGGTCTCAAGATTTCATTTGTGTAAGGAGACCTAGTGTCATCCATGGGTTATTGACACCCTTGATCTTAAACTTCTTGAACGGAGCATGAACATCACAGGCTGAGTTGAAACAGGTGATAAAGTATTCAAGTGCTGTGTCTACATCAGGGGCTATATCAATTGGTGACGAATCATGTTCACGAAGGAGTGTTTTAAGTGACTCAAGATGACTGGGGGTCAGCATTCTCCTGTTAATAGCTGTAGGGGGGAGTTTGGTGTATTTGGAATGGAACAGCAATACACACGGGGGTGCTCTACAGACCTCTGACACAGAGTTAGGAAGTTGACAGTGAACTAGTAGAGGACATACACAACATAGCAGCTAAAGCTGAAATCCTCCTACTGGGGGAATTCAATATGTCAGACATGTATTGGACCACCCAGGTGGCTGCTTCAGCCAGAAGCACAGGCATCCTAGATCCTTCAGGGGGTTGAACTCAGGCAGATGGTGCATGAACCAACCAGGGACAAGTTGATTCTGGACCTAGTATGGACCAATGTGCACAGAGTCAAGGAAATACAGGTTGAAGGGCAGCTGAGGTCCAATGACCTCTGCATGGTGTGGTTTAGCATGGCAACAGACTCAATTAATAACACAAGTGGTTCAAAAAAAAGGTGTGTAATTGGGTCAGCACTTCTAATGTAAAAGCAGGACCAAAGTCTGAACCATCAAGCATAACGCCCAGATTCAGCACCCAGTCAGAGGTCTTCAATTGGCCGCCCCCCAACCAAATTTCAGATGGCTGCCCAGCAGACAACCCCTGTACCTGAAGACCTGGGCCCACAACCAACACCTCAGTCTTATCAGGGTTCAGCCTTAACCAGTTGCCACTCATCCAGTCCTGTATCTCAGAGAGGCAGTTATTAAAGACAGAGGCAACATCGCCATGTTCAGGTATGAAGAACATGTATTGCTGAGTATCATCTGCATAACAGTAAAAACTCAGTCCATACCTCCTTATACTGTCCCCCAATGTCAGCATATACATTGCAAACAACAAGGGTAAAAGAACAGAGCCCTGAGGCACTCCAAAGGACAGTGGGAAAGGGGCTGAGGAAAAAATTCCTGACACCACTCTCTGAGTCCTGCCCATTATGAAAGATCAGAACCATCTGAGGACTGTCTCTGACAAACCACAGATCAGCTGCAGGCACTTTAATAATACACCTTGGTCCACAGTATCAAATGCTGTAGACAGATCAAGGAGAACTAAGATTGAATAGCTCTTCTGATCACTCACTATAAGGAGATCATTAACTACCTGAACAAGCACGGTCTCGGTACTATGCCTTATCCTGAAACTGGACTGGAGAGGATCATAGACATCATGGGTGGTAGATGTTCTTCCAGTTGCTACATGATGACCTTCTCAATAACCTTGCCCACAAAAGGCAGGTTAGGGACAGGTCTGTAGTTAGTGAGACAGTCAAGGTTGAGAGAAGATTTCTTCAAAACAAGTTCAAGTTCAAGTTTATTGGCAGGGCAAAAAAAACAGGACACACCAGTGCCTCCTTCAAGGTGTCCAGGAACACCCCTATCTCTAACACACAGCCGACTATCTCTCAGCTAGGACTGGACAGCTTACCATCATGCACTCCACAAGGAGGCACATTGGACCCAGGTCCAAACTACAGTAAGCTGGTTGCATATCCTGGATAATCTTCACAATGTCAGTGACCGCCAGCCAGTCAAAGTTGGACCAGACAACCTGGGCATCTGCAATCTCCCACTGGTCACAGCAACAACCATTGGAGTGAGCTGCACACATCTTCAACCTAATGGTGACAAACTCATCTGTGAAACATCGAGCAAACTCATTACACTTATTCTGTGAAAAGACTCCCCGATTCTGAAGACAGGCTGGATTGCACAGCCTGTCCACAGTATGGAAGAGCTGAGCTGGTCAGTTTTGTGCAGTGGCAATCTCCCTGGGTGGGAACTCTGCTTTCTTATGGGAGACAGCCAATTGATAGTCTTTATAATAGGCTGGATTTCCACTAGCATTGATCCAACCTTTGCTCCACTCTCCTCAACTCCCTCAAAGTCCCTTCAAGTCAAGGAGGCCGGGGGTGAAGGGTGAGGGGGTGAACACAGATAGAAGCTGTAGAATCCAGGACAGGAATACAAAAGATAACAGAATAGCTGTGTTAAAGACATACTTGGCACAGTCAAGAACCTAGAAAACAAACAAGTAATGAAGTACAATTACTGTTGCAAACAGAGACTCACAGTAACAAATAAGTGGGATAAGAACAAACCATAGTACCACATGCCAGTTATCAATTCTCATGCTTAGAATTCTTTCTGTTTGGGGAAAATATTCTTTGTGACTCGGAGGTCAGCGGAAGTCAAAAACTGCTTGAAGTCAAAACTAACAGATTTCCCATAGATCCTGCAAGTCATATGGGAAAAAGGAGGTGTTTCATTCCTTGCACTTCCCAACTTGGGTCATAGCTGTCAAAAATGTGCCAGAAGGTGAAAGACTAGTGGAGGTCAAAATTTGAAAAATGTACTAACCCTACTGATTTTCTGCAGAGCCTGCAAGTCATGCAGAAAAAAAACGAAGCTTAAATCCTGTACTGTGAGACCACCAAAAGCGATGAGACAGGGTGGATTCGATCACTGAAATTTGCCACTTGAGTGTTTGGTGCTTATGAACTTTTGTGAACATTTATATTGAGTCTATCTGACTGAGGGCTTTCACTATCTGGCTGCAAGGAGTAGTTGTGCTGCATATTTTAGGGGGCTGGTGTTCTTATTTAAATCACAGACACATAATTGATTCAGGGGAGAGATCAGTGCTGCTTCCGGATCCTAGAGGGATTTAAACCGATGCTCACACGAGTGGCATTCTGAAGATCAAATCCTGTACTGTGAGACCGCCAAAAGTGGTGAGACAGGGTGGATTTGATCATTGAAGTTTGCCGCTTGAGTGTTTGGTGCTTATGAACTTTTGTGAACATTTATATTGAGTCTCTTGATACACCCTGACTGAGGGTTTTTACTATCTGGCTGCAAGGAGTAGTTGTGCTGCATATTTTAGGGGGCTGGTGTTCTTATTTAAATTGCAGACACGTAATTGATTCAGTGGAGAGATCAGTGCTGCTTCTGGGTCCTAGAGGGATTTAAACCGACGCTCAAGTGAGCTGCCCGAGTATGTGCGCGTTGCCTGCACTGAGATAAAGGAGTCACACACGCCTAGAGCGTGATTTGTGTGTTAGCGTGGAGCAGTGGCAGTGAGCAGCAGATATTGTATATTATTTTCTCAAACTTCAGCAGTTTTGAGTATAAAATGATGACAGAAGAGGTAAGGATTTATAGTTTTGTGACTTCAATTTTGACAACAGAGGGATACTTGATGATTGGATGTAAGGGATGTAGAATGTATAAAATTGTAGAGCTGGGGACTGATAATAGTAGCTATGAATGTGAAAAATGTGAGCAAAATAAAGAATTACATAAGAATTTGGAAATGGTTACCGAAAGGTTAGTGAAATTAGAAAGGAATCAGGAGGAGTTAACGGAAAATATTCAAATACTTTCCAGTTTAAATGTAAATGAGGAGGCTAAGGGAAAAGTAAGTTTAGAAAATGAATATGGGAAAAGGAAATCAAGATTTGTTGGAAATGAACAAAATTCTGGTAATCTTTATGAAAATAAGAAAGCTAAAAGAAAATTTAGGGGTCAAAGTCCTTTTAAACCAGTTCCAACAGAGCTAAGAAAGGAAAATGAGGTAATTATTAATTGTAATACTGATATTGAAGGGCAGGTTCAGATTGAAATAGATAATAGAAATGATTTTGTTGCTAATATAACAGAAGGAATAACTGTAACAAGTAGATTTGATGTGTTTGGGGAAATAAACCAATCTACTATAGTGGCAGATGGTGGTAATGAAAATAATGATCAGATGGAGGAGGGAGGGGTGGTCAATTCAAGGCAGGTTATAGTTATTGGTGATTCCATCATTAAGTATACTGATTAGTATATGTGTAAACACGATAAAGCAAATAGGATGGTCAGTAGTTTCTCAGGTTCAGGGGCTATAGATTTGTGTAACATGGCCGAAAATGTATTTAAAGGGGCTGAGGAACATCCATTGGCAGTGATTCATGTGGGCATAAATGATATTATGACAAAAACTCCGCCTGAGATGCAGAAGGATTATAATAAGTTAGTGGAGAAATTAGAAGAGAAAGGCTGTGAAATAATGATTTCAGAAATACTTCCAGAACCTAGGGCTAATTTTTACAAGGTAAAAAGGATTGCTCTGGCAAATAAATGGCTGCGTAAATGGTCCAAAGATAGGAACTTTCAATTTATTAAACATTATGGAACTTTTGATGGAAAAAATGACTTGTAAAGATGGTTTGCATCCAAATTTTAGAGGAAGTAGAATATTGGGAATGAGATTATGTCAGGTAATAGAGAATTGTTTAAACTAAAAATGAAGGGGACGAGGGGAAATGATGGGGTTCGAAATACTCCTGTGGTAAAAAAAGATAATAACAGGTTACCCGAAATAAAGGTAATGTTCTGCAATGCCAGAAGTTTAAATATATCTAGTATGGGAGAGTTGGAGGTTATAATTACAAATGAGTGTTTGGATTTGATAGGAATAGTGAAACATGGTGGGATAATAAAAGTGATTGATTACAATATATTCCAGGATATAGAGTGTTTAAAAGAAATAGAGAGGGAGAAGAGGTGGTGGTGTGGTTCTTTGTTACAGAAGGAATAGAGGTTAGGAATTAGAACAATGTGATTACCTGGAAATTGAAAATGTTAGTATAGAACTGCTGGGGATAAAAGGAAAAAATGTAGAGTTTCTGTCTTTTATAGGGCTCCTGATGTTGGATCGGAAGAAACTGAGGCATATATTAAAGACATTGTAAATTGGGCTGGGATAACTAACATTATCCTTATGGGGGATTTGAACATGCCCAATATTGAGTGTGTAAAAAAACAATTTGGTAATCATTTAGGATGTAGAATCCATGAGGAGCTGAGTTCAGGTGGCATTAAACAATGTATAAAAGAGGCCACTAGAGGCAATAATATCTTAGATGTATTATTGACTAACGTCCCTGATGTAATAAAGAATGTTAGTATTCAACCTCAGATAGGCAATAGTGATCGTAAGTCTATTATGTTTATAATGGATTGGGCATCTAAGCCAGCTAAGGGAAATACAGTGCAGTATTAATACAAAAAAGGAAATTATATAGCAATGAGACAGGAATTGGTAGATATTAATTGGGAAAAAGAGTTTGAAGGTTTAAATACGGAAGAATCATGGAATTATTTTTTTAACATATTCAATAATTTGAAAAAAACTATATCCCTTGTAGAAAGGCTTATAATCATAAAGGTAAAAAGCCACCATGGTTGAATAAGAAAATATTAAGAATGTGTAGGAAAAAGAAAATAATGTTTAATAAAATGAAATCTAATGGATTAGAAAGATCTAAACATAGCTATAGGAAAGTACTGAGGAAATTAAAGAAAGAAATAAGAAATGCCAAGAAAGGCTTTGAATTTAGATTAGCTGTTAATAAAGATAAAAAAAAGTGTTTTTTTGCCTATGTAAATAGTACAAAGGGTAGTAGGGGGACAGTTGGACCTTTACGTATAAATGGAGTCATGACCTCTGAACCTATAGATATGGCCAATGAATTTAGTAGAAGTTTTGGAGCAGCATTTAGGAAGAACGATGTTAATATTGAAAGGCGTAATATGGGTAACTGTAATTTGGATCCCCAAAATATTATAACTGTAGAAAGGGTAGCTAAAAGAGTTGGAGATTAAAGCAGGATGGGACGGCTGGACCAGATGGTATTCACCCATATTTTGTGAAGGAATTGAGTGATGTGATGATACCTATTATTGCTATATTGGGTCAAAAATCTTTGATTGATGGTGAAGTGCCTGAGGAGTGGAAGTTGGCACATGTTTTGCCTATATATAAGAAGGGAATGAGGAGCGATGCAGGGAATTATCATCCTATTAGTTTGACATCAGTGGTGGTAAAAATTATTGAAGGAGCATTGAGTGATGCTATTTATGAAAGTATGTTAAGAAGGGGTATTTTGGTCCAGAACCATAATGGTTTTATACAAAATAGGTTGTGTGAAACAAATCTAGTGACCTTTTATGAGTTTGTCAGCAAATGTATTGATGAGGAAGTAGTGTTGATGTAGCAATGTCGATTTTAGTCGAGCATTCCCACACTGTCCCACATTATAAAATAACAGAAAACTTATAAGTATGGAAACTAGTAAACATAGTTAGATGGTAGAACGATGGTTAAGTAATAGATTACAGCAAATAAAGATTCAAGGGTATTTGTCTGATTTAAATAGTGTAGCTAGTGGAGTACCCCAGGGGTCAGTTTTGGGCCCTCTACTGTTTTGCATATTTATAAGTGATCTGAAATTATTAAGTAATAATAGATTAATTAAATTTGCTGATGATGTTAAGGTTGGAGCAGTGGTAAATACATTTGATGAAAGACTCATTTTTGGCCAGGATTTGTTATATATTATTGACTAGGCAAGAAAAAAACGGAATGACGTTTAATAAAAATAAATGTACCATCATGCATTTCGGTAGACAAAACATAAATCAGAGCTACTATATGCCAGATCTGAAACTTAGGGTATCAGAATGTGAGAAGGATCTGGGTATCTATGTCCAAAATGATTTAAGAAATGAAGTAAATAGCAGACAATCATCTAATAAAGCAATGCAGATTGTTGGTTGTATTAGGAGAGGTTTTCAATCAAGGAGTAGAGAGATTTTGATGCCATTGTATAAACATCTGGTGAGGCCTATATTGGATTATTGCTCAACAGTTGCAGGTCCTTTACTGGTGAGTGATATTACATTATTGGAAAAACCACAGAGATCCCTTACAAGGTTGATTTCGGGTTGTGAGAAAGAGTCATATGAGACTAGACTGGAAATTTGGGGTTTGTGGTCTTTGGAGAGTAGAAGGGCAAGAGGGGATCTATTATTATTATATAAATCTCTGAAGGACCAAGGTATTAGAGCAGAGTTGGGATTGGTGTATAAGGAAAGGACCTATCATGTGAGAAGGCAACTGAGTGAAGAACTAAGCAGGACTGAGTTAAGGAAAATGTGGGTTTAAGTGTCGAACAATAAGGACATAGAGCGGACTGCCCTAGGAGGTGGTGGAGGCAGAAAGCTTAGACTGTTTTAAGCAGAGATCAGACAAGTATTTAGAAGAAGTTGGAGGCTTTCGCCACTACCACTGAATTGTGGGGAAAATCTTTATGGGCTATGCCTTCTGATTTTCTTATTTATCCAGTATGAACTCCAGTGTGCTCCTCTAGGTCTGTGAGGGCTGTCATGTAGATTCATTCTACAAGTTTCTGCAGAGCTTACAAGTTGTGCAGAAACTGATAGTTCCTCCTTTTAAGTTATGGCATAGCAAGCAAGTCCTACCAGTGGCTCCTAGGCATTAGAAGAGAAGCAACATGCCTAAGGAGAAAATTTGTGAAATTGTTCACTACCAACAGAGCCAGAAGGTCATATTGGTTTGAAAGGCAGCAGTAGAGGAAGGCAGTAGATTGGACAATTTGAGTGACTTGATAGTGGCCAAAGGTCAGAGCCGACAAGTCCTGAAGTTTTAGTCAAATGTCACCAAAGTCAGAGCCGAAAAGTCTTACCTTGGTAATGTGGTGATCAGGTACATCTCATCCCAAGTTCAATTTTCTCCAGGCTAACAAATTTGAGGGACGTTGGTGACCCATGGTCTACCTCGATATAGTATCTTGCCACATAGTAGTCAAGATTGCTCTTATGAATAGCTGCTTTATGCTCTACAGTTATGAGCTTCAGCATGTATTTGGTCTGTCCCACATACCCTAGTCCACATGGGCAAGTGAGCAAATGCATCATCCCACTTTTACTACAGTTTATGAACTGTTTGATGTCATATCTTTCACCAGACCTGGAGTGGGCAAAGGACTGAGTATTAAGGGTGTTTGAGCAGTGGGTACAGTGTCCACACCAAAAATGTCTTACGGGTGTTTTGAGTAGCCATGTACTGTGGCAATGTGGTAGTGGTAGAGCCGCAGGCCCAAGACTGTTTTTGAGATTTTTGCCACATCTATATGTAATTCTTGGTTTCTGTTCAGACAGTGGCTTCAGCTTGGGATCATTCCTGAGAATGCTCCAGTGTTTTTGAATGATTTTACCAATTTGGGGAGCCATCGGGTTGTATTGTGTAACAAATGTTGGCATTTTATTCTCCACATGCTTATTTGTCCTCTGTAAAAGATCACCTCTATCCAATTGGTTGGCTAGGTTGTTGACCTCGTTCACCACCGAAGTGTTGTATCCTCTTTCAAAAAATCTGCGAGTTAGACTTGCAGCAGCTTCTTTATACTCATTAATGGTGGAGCATGTTCTATTAGCTCTAATGAACTGCCCCTTAGGTATATTATTAGTAATGTTAGGTGTGTGGCAGCTGTCATGATTTGCCTATAGAGCAGTGACACCAAAGTCGCCGATATCCCGACATAGACAGACACAATGCTGAGTGTTGGAAAAGTGCTGTCAGTTCTCCCATGTGTTTTCTTTGGGGGGGGCTGGAATTTAAATAACCAACTCTGAATTGGAGTTGTCTCAGGGAGGGGACAGAACACCAGGAGATGCAGTGTCAGTGTCAGCAGGGACCATTACAGTGATCTGTCGATTTCTGTCACTGTAATGTCTTCGCTGTGGAAGTTTCGCTGTTCAGTCAGCATACCCAGCTGTCATATTTTAAAAGAGTGTTCCTTGATAAAGGTTTTCTACACAGCTTTGTTTCCAAATAATTGATTTCCTTATAAATAAGGATATCCAGGGAAGAAGGAATTGTTGTGTAATTAATTGTGTATGTGAATTTCAGATGTGGGACTGTTGAGTTATTATATTCCAAGAAGTTCATCAGATTTTCTTTACTTCCACTCCAAATCAGTAAACAATCATTGATGTAACGTTTCCATACTTTCGTCTTTCAGATGAGACGTTAAACCGAGGTCCCATCTGCCTGGATTGGTGGTAGTTCAGGTGGATGTTAAAAGATCCCATGGCACTTATTGAAAAGAGTAGGGGAATTTCCCCAGTGTCCTGGCCAAATTTCCCTCATTCACTAAAAATAACATCAACAGCTTAATCTGGTTCAAGGTCAGTTGGCATTCATCTGTATTCCCCCTTCCCCGGGTCGTGCCTGAAAATAGGCAGGATTTGTCTAGTGCACTTACCTGGTCAACAAAAGCTAAATAAATAAATAATAAAAACCTTTCTTCCCAAGCCACCATATATATGTTTGCCAGGCTCAGGGTAAACGTAGTGCCCATGGCCATGCCTTTGTGCTGGGCATAATAAGTATTTTCAACTAGGAAGTACATGTAGTTGGCTTCAGTTACGAACCTTGCTAAGTTAATAATGTAGTAGTTTGGTGGCAGCATATTGTTTTTATATTCTAAAGCTTTTTCCAGGGCTTTGAGCCTCCTTCATGAGGCATATTTGAATATAGGCTTTCTACATAGACCTGTATATCTGTGTCACTCACATCTGTGTTTTTCAGGATTGCAAGTGCATGATTTGTGTCCTTTGATATAAGACTTTAGACTCAGTCCTGGTTTTGGATATAAAATCAATACATTAGATAAAAGTTCTGTAACAGAGCCAATGGCAGACACTATAGGCCTATCCGGTACTGGAATGGTGTCATTTGTGAAACGTGGCCAGCTGGTTATGATTGGTGTATGATAGTAGTAATACAAAAATAGTATGTGATTGTCTCACATAAGACAGCCTGTAGTATGGGTGCTCCCCCCCCCAGGTTTCAGTGAAGCTACAAGACAGGATGTAACTGACCAGGAGACCTCTGTAAGGTAATTAACTGCCTTGGGAAATTGCATTTTATGGCCTTTTTATGACCTTTTGCTGCATCTGAATTCGGGAAGCTAAATATGCATTTTATTACAGGACAGGAAATAACTTAGCTGATTCCTGTCAGGCTATCTTGCACCTAGGTGAGAGAATTGCAAGGTTGCAAACTTGAAAGGAACTGGTTGATCAAAGACTCATAATTTGGAAATAGAGTTTTTGCTAATGTCACATTATTTAATACATCTCCCAACAGGAAATCATGTTTGGAATTTTTAATTTTGAAAAGGAGGAGATAGATGACTCACCAAAGGGATGGGGAGATGGAGTTGAAATGTATCCTTATAACTGGGGAATATGACATCATGTTGGGACTCTAGAAAGACACACAGCTCTCTGATAAGGCACTTAAAAGAGATAATACATTTGATAGAACAAGTCTAAATGTATTGTGGTAGGAGATTTTGTTTTGTACTTTTCCTTGTTTTCTTTTAAATGATTGTATGCTCTTTGATATATTGTTATGTGTTACATTTTTCATATTTGTATCCATTTTTAGTAAATATATTACTTGAAAGACTGCCTGGGTGACTGCCAGTTCTTTTTTTGCATGTGACGTATAGAGGGTTAAGACTGACAAAAACTGTTCAAAAAGCTTGATGGTGTTACTAAACTGGAAAAGGTAAGAATATACCTAAGGTCTTTTATAGAGTTTTAAGGGTTCATTTTGGAAGCATGGCTTGGTGCCCCTGACAAAAGATTGTACCACAATTCCCAAAGAGGGTACTTATCTGAGCCTGTACATTTAGTACGATAGTATAAGGTTCACAGTTTGAATCCCCGCAGAACATGAGACTAAAAGATGATTCGAACCCACAAGCAGACAGGAGGGTTACCCTGTCTGTTACTTGTTCACATTACTGCGCTCAGAGGTTGGCACTGTGGGAGCAGAGGACCTGACCAGCTGAGTGCATTTGTAACATCCTTATGTACCCTGAAGAGCAAATATATTGCCAGTTTCCTAAGGTTAGTAACCCTAAGAAAAGAGAAACATATAAAAACATAGAAACATAGAATTCAACAGCAGACAAGAACCGCTTGGCCCACCTAGCTTGACCATTTCCCCTACCTAATGGATAAACTACAGATCCTAGTTAACCAGCAGTCTGCTTCCTCCTACCCCCCCCACTAGAATTGCCTTATGTCTGTTCCATGCATTCTTGAATTCCTCCACTGCTTTTGACTCCACTACCTCCTCAAGAAGGCTGTTCCATGCACCCACAACTCTCTCTGTGAAAAAATATTTCCTCACATTACCTCTGAGCCATCCCCCATCTATCTTCAGATTGTGCCCCCTTGAAACATAGAACACAGAAACATAGAAACATATAATTTGACAGCAGATAAGAAATAGCTTGGCCCACCTAGTCTGCCCATTTTCCTACCTAATGGATAAGCTGTAGATTCTAGTTAACCAACAACCTACTTCCTCCTACCCCCCACAAGGACTGCCTTATGTCTGTCCCATGCATTCTTGAATTCCCCCACTGTTCTTGACTCCATGACCTCCACAGAAAGGCTGTTCCATGCACCCACAACCCTCTCTGTGAAAAAATATTTCCTCACATTACCTCTGAGCCATCCTCCCATCTTCAAATTGTGTCCCCTTGTTCTTACACATCTCTTTTTCAGAAAGATACTACCCTCTGGGACTTTGTTGATTCCCTTGAGGTACTTGAAAGTTTCTATCATATCCCCCTCTCCCTTCTTTCCTCAAGGGTATACATATTAAGCTCCTTTAGTCTCTCTTCATATGTCTTCTGGTGCAGACCCTGCACCATTTTGGTTGCCCTCCTCTGGACAGCCTCTACTCTGTCTATGTCTTTGTGGAGATGGGGTCTCCAGAACTGCACACAGTATTCCAGATGGGGTCTCACCAACTGTCTGTACAGAGGGATAACAACTTCCTGTTTTCTTCTAATGATGCCACTCCTTATGCATCCCAGTATCCCCCAGTCTTCCTTACTGCCTTCTCACATGGCTTGCCCACCTTTAGGTCATCTGATATAATTACCCCCGGGTCCCGAACAGATGCTGACCATCACACCAGTATAGGCCTGTATCCCTCCTGGTGGACCCCAGTCCCAAATGAAGCCAAAATCCTGAGCTCCACACCAGTTTTCCAACCATTCATTGAATCCCATGGTGCAGAGTACCTTAGCATCACCCTTGCCATAGACAGGCAGCACCTCCAAGAAGGCTACCACACGTGCTACTTGTCTAAGGTCCCTCCATAACTCTACAGACTCTTCTTGCACTGCTCTGATCCCATTCCCAGTCAGGTCATTTTTTCCATAAGTGGACAATGACATCCAACTCCCTCCCTCATGCGACTGCTCCCGTGATCCTGAGGATTTGCTCCCTGTCCCTCCAAGCCATGGAACCAGGCAGGCAACTTACATCCTTCTTCCCTTCCTCCCCCAGTTCTACCCCCCTAACAATGGAGTCTCCCACCAGAAGTTGTTCTCTTCCCCTGTTGGTCCAGTGCCACCCTCCTGTGGGTGTCCTTTGTGGAAATACCCAGCATCCTCCTTAGTCTCCACTGCAGGTACCTCCATGGATGAACCACTCTCCACCAGAACAGCATATGCATTGTGGAGAGGTACAGCTGCAGGGATACATCTCTGTTCCACCAATCTCTCCCTCCCTGAGCCCAGCTTGGTCCAACCACTCCTTTTTCTTGGCAACCTCTGAGGTAGCAGTGGTGGCCCTGGTGGTCCCTGGGTGGGGAAGGAGGTTTCACGAATCCATGCCAGGTTAGCATGGAGACTGGCAATCTTCTCCTGCAGACCAGAGAGGTGCCTACAAATAGGGCAGCATTGCAGCCTCCAGAATGTCTCCTGGAAGACTGCTGCCCCACAGCCATTGCACTGCACCACTCCCATTATGTCTTACTTTGTGGCCCCTCTCCTGTTGCTTTGTACGCTTACTCTCTCCTCCCTCTGTTTATTTTTCCACCTACTTTCCTACTGCCAATGTGCCCTTACAGCTCTCACTTTTCCTGTTCTGGGACAGGAACTTCCTGCATTCTTTGGTAGTCTCCTTCTTCATTGCTCAGACAGACCTCCAGCAGGTAGGGAGAGAGGGAGATCTACTTTTCCTTTAAGGATGACAAAACCTATGTGTCTCAGTGATCCTTCCCTTCCTACTGCCAAGCAGGAAATACCTATTATCAATCAAATCCAGTACCTATAAAAGAAGAACTGACTAAGGGTGGGAGGGTGGAGGGGTAGGAAGGAGGGCAATTAGTAAGAAAAGTTATAGGCATGTAGTCAGCTGCTCCTTGCTCTGAAAGCAAAAAATTTTTCTGCCAAAAGCTAGCAGTATGGAACTGTAATTCGAGACAACTGGCTTTCTACTCCTAAGCTGCACCCCCCAATTAATTTCTCCTCTCCTGCCCTAGCAAACTACCTTTCCCCAACACAGAAAGACACACCATTTTTAACCCTAAATAAGACCCCCACGCACACTTCTAATAAAGTATCTGTTTTCTTAATCCCAACAGACACTGACTCCTGCTGAGATAGAAGTGTTCTATTAGTAAGAAAAGTTCTAGGTTTGTAGTCAGCTGCTACTTGCTCTGAAAACAAGATTCATGTCTGCCAAAAGCTAGCAGTAGGGAACTATAATTGGAGACACCTGGTTTTCCACTTATATCTACCATCACATATATTGTACTGTTTTTGGTGTTCATTTACATTGATAAAAAGTACTTGAAAATCTGCAGCTTGTGTGCCTTCACTATTTTTGATTCATGACTTAGCAAACTCCCTTTCCCCAACACAGAAAAACACACTGATTTTGTTTAACCCTAAATAAGACCCCCACTTCTAATATAGTATCTGTTTTCTTAATCCCAACAGGCATGACTACTGCTGGGATAGAAGTGTTCTATTAATAAGAAAAGTTCTAGGTTTGTAGTCAGCTGCTCCTTGCTCTAAAAGCAAGATTCCTGTCTGCCAAAAGCTAACAGTAGGCTATCTGCTTCAGTGTCTGTTATCCAGTTCATATTTTGTCCCAGGTCAATCAGCTAGTCAGCTCCTTTTTACTCTCGACTGTAGGGTCTTTTGTCAGCTTTTGATAGAACTCTTGATTTGCTGTATTTTGGTCTCTGTGGTGTATTCCTCACATCCCCACATGACTGCTCTACTCTTATCAGCTTGTTTTATAATTTCTTTATTATCACTAAGTTCTTTAATCACTGTTCATTTGGTGGCTGTTATGTTTTGTTTTTTGTTCTTAGTGTCACTTCTGAGTAAAGTATTTATATCTTTTTTGGCATACTACAAAAGGTTGCCAAAACAGGATTGGTGAAGAAGGGGCCAAAGGAAGGTTTCTGAAGCTGTTTTTGCTCTGTTATTTTGCTCACTTTGATTGTTACTAGTATTGATCTCCATTTCATTAGCACTGAAGAATTCCCTGAGCTGTAACCGCTGAAACAATTTGAACTGGTCCACGTCCACTTCAAAGCTTTTGGTTTGATTGGTGGGGACAAAAGTGAGACCTTTGCTGAGTATCTCAATTTGTTCATTTGAAAAGTTGATTTTTGAGAGATTTACAACCGCCAGTTGTGGTTCCCTATTCCTGGAGGATCTCCTCACTTGTCCCCACTGACATCTCCCTCTTGGGTCTCTGTCCCCTTTTTCCTCTGTCCTCATTTGTGCCTCCTCTTCCCCAGTCCTCTTCTTGTTCTAACTTATCTCCTGAATTCCTTGGGTCTAGATCCAGGTCTCCTTGGTCCCTGCAAAAAAAGACCATCCATTGATCTGTTTCTCACCCTTTCTTCTCCATAGTCTCTATCAGGGCCTGATGACACATTAATGTCCATCATTTCTGAAATCTGTGTTTCTATTGGTATTCTGTTGTTTTCTGGGGTTGTGTCAATTATATACAGAGCCAAATTTGTAGTCATTTTTATCTCTAATATGTTTTCTTTGTTTATAGCTCAAAAGGACAGTTTTCTGTTTTTCTAGATTAATACCTGACCTTTGTTTAAGCTCTTCGAAATTGGTCAGAAATTTTTCTCTTAAATTTGTTTCCAATGCCAAGATTTTCCCTTCTGATTTTTCAGCCTCTTTTTTTTAATTTTTTAATCGTGAATATCACAATACTTCAATACTTGTTTATGTTTTCAAGGTTTTTGACTCTGCCAAGCATGTCTTTAACACAGCTGTCTTTTGCATTCCCAATTCACTACCCTGTTTGTATGTGTGTTTCCCTTTAAGCCCATGCTTTTTAAGCGTACCTTGCAGTACCTTGTTTGCCCTCTGAGGATTACTTAATGTCAAAGTGTAGGCACATGAACTCCATTTTGTAAGGTGCACTGCAGACTGCCGCTACACACTCTACCAAGCAAACTTACCAAATTGAGCAAGGTAACAAGCTACTTACTTTTGTTTGGCTATTCTACATTAGCTGGTTTTAGAATCACATCTGTAGATACTTCATGGCTGTGCAACACAACTTAGTGGTGATTATCAGGATTCTATCAGCTGTTGAGGAAATTGTCAGGTGAGCTAGGCCTCCCTGACCATCTTTTTCACATTAGCCAAGTTTTGGGTTGAACTTTTACAGGTGAGGGAGTTCCACCTGTACGTTTTCAGTATTCATACTGGCAAAGATTTATATTGCTGTGAACTGCACAGAAACTGTGTGAAATGTTTATCCTACTCAAGTTCTGGCTCGTTCTCTTACAGGTGAGGGAGCATCCCTCTATACTTTTCCATCACTCATACTGGCAGTGCTGTATATTGCTGTGAATTGCTCAAAGAACTGTGTGTAAAAAAAGCTGCATTTTACTGTGTGACAATTGTCTTGCATACACTGCTTCTTTTTGTTTTTTAATTTTCCTTACAAGAAATTAGACTATCTATTAAGCAAGAAGACGTTGGTCCTGGGTTTACATTAGAAGTGCCAACCCAGTTCCCCCCATTTATTCTTATTTGGAATCACTTGTGTTGTTTTTATTTCCTACATGCTCCAGGGTAACTGTGCACTCACCAAGTGTGAAGTGAACCCCCCCTCCCTTGTGTTCTTAATGGACTCAATTAGGCCACACAAGGGTAAAACTATTAGATATTAGGAGAGTGGATTTCACTTAATTGGGTAGATCTATGCAAGCAGTCCTTGGGAAGGGAGAGGTACTAGAGGGATGGAGAAACAATAGGAGAAATTGAAAGGAGCCATAGTAGAGATAAAGGAACCAATGTGTTAGGACAGTGGCCAAAGGGAAAATAAGAAGGAAACCATTATGGTTCTCCAAGGAGGTTGGGTACCAAGTCAGGATTAGAAGACTGAGTTTCAATAAATACAAGGGGACCCAAAGAGAGAAGGACAGGGAGGTGTGCCTTGAATGTCTAAGGGAAGCAGGGAAGGCTGCTAGGAGAGCAAAGGCACAGACAGAGGAGGGCTTAGCATGGTCTGTGAAAAAAGGGGGACAAGGCATTTTATAGGCATATCAGCAAAAGAAGAAAATCAAAGGGATATTGTGAGACTCAAAGGGGAGGAGGGAGAGAGTAAGGAAAGGGATCTGGACAAGGCAGAAATACTGGTCAAATACCTTGCTCAGTATTCACCAAGGGGGGGAGGGTCAAGGAACACAGATGGGTAGCAGAGGCAATGTGGGGAAGAGATGGATGCCAGTCCATTCACAGTAGTAAGAGAGAGTTCTGGATGAACTCACAAAGCTGAAGGTGGATAAGGCTATGAACTCTGATGGCATCCATCTGAAGATAATAAGGCAGCTGTGTAAGGAACTAGCAGCACCTCTGGTGGCTGTCTAGAGTCACTAAACACAGTTGTGGTTCCAGGTGACTGGGCACATGTAGTACCACTGTACAAAACCGGCTGTTGGGAAGAGGTGGGGAACTATAGGCCAGTCAACTTCACCTCATTGGTTGGAAAGATCATAGAGACACTGCTGAAAGAAAGGATAGTGGCATACCTGGAATCCAGGGGTGCTTAGGATCTGAAGCAGCATGAATTCACAGCAAGTAGGTCATGTCAAAGGAATCTGATAGATTTTTTTGATTGGATGACTAGGGAAGTAAATCAGGGACAGTAAACATCATCTACCTAGATTTCAGCAAAGCCTTTGACACCATCCCACATAGAAGGCTGGATAAAAAGATGGGAAGTCTGGGTATGGGAGAAAATGTGGTGAACTGGGTTAGGAACAGGTTAAAAGACAGGAGACAGAGGGTGGTGGTAAAAATGGGGTACAACTGGGGAGAGGGGGTTGACCAGTGGGGTACCGCAAGGATCAGTACTAGGGCCAGTCCTGTTCGATGTCTTCATTAGTGACATTGCAGAGGGGCTAGAAGGAAAGATCTGCTTGTTTGCAGATGACACCAATGTATTTATTTATTGAAAAGTTTCACCTCAAAAGGCCCACTGAACAACTACAATTGCTTGTCTCATGGATCACTCTGGGGGGAGAGGATACAGAGGAGTACGAGTCCAACAACATACATTTGTCATTATATTTTTTTAACAGGCAAGACATGAATCATAAACCTACACAGCATGGATATTCATGTGACAGAGATATAAAACTAAAACTATGCGAGATCAAATACAGGAATAAGTGCATACAGTCAATTTACCCAGCATAGGGGATAAATACGTGGATTATAACATACAAAAAAATTGTTGTACAAAAGTTGGTTTGCTAAGTGCATATTTGCAGTGCATCATTAGGGAATAACCTAAATAGAATAAGACCACAATAAGAATGAATAAAGGAAGGGGTGTTAGGAGCAATTGCAGGCAGGATAGAAGAAGTTAAGGAAGGAGATTGAGATGGACCCGGGGAGGGGGGAGTAGGAGTATCTAATTTGACTAGGCAGGACATTCCGTATCTTTGGGAGCCTCTGTGAGATGGCAGTTTGGCCTATTGTGGTGGAGCATCTACGAATGACCATTGTGCAGGAACTGTTTGATATGAGAGAGAGTTTGGGATGGAGGGCGAGAAACCAGGGAAGGCAACGGTAGGGGGGAAGGGAACCATACTGGAATTTGGAGAAGAAATTCATGCAGTGTAATAGGTGTCTGTGTTCCAGTGATGGTAGAGCAAGAGATCAATAGAGAGAACAATGGTGGACAAGAAGAGGAGCAGAGTCTAGGGCGAAATGACCGAAAGCATTAAAGAGGGTATCCAATCTGGTTAAGGAGGCACTATAGACTATGTCACAGAAGTTAAACTGTTTTTTTGAAACCAATTGTTTGATGAAACAATCACCAATTGAATGTACTAGATCACATAAACTGAGATTTCATGCCAAAACTTGTAAAACCCAATGGAGGAGACAAGTTGTGACACACAGAGTACTGCAATTATGGAATTCACTCCCAGTCGAAGTGGTAATGAGTCAAAATATGGACCAGTTCAAACATGAACTTGATCAATACATGGGTGAAATGAAATTTCTCTACCATCACTCATTTTAAATGACAATGAGTTCAATATGGGTTTGTTCCTCAAACTTGTATGACCTATGAACCTATGAACCACTGGTAGGATCATTTTCTGAATGAGCTCCTACCTAGCTGGTAATGGTAAACAATTTTGGTTCCTGTATAGTGCACCTTGTTTGGGGTTGCAAAATTTTCAGGATGGAGTCTATGTACCCAGAAATGTTGAGATGCTGGTCTAATCAAACCCCAAGATACCTAAATGAAGACATGTCCTCGAGAATTGTGACATCAAGGGTGTGGAAGGAGGGCAAATTTGGTAGCTGAGAGAGTCTCTGCCTAGTGCCAAAGGTCATGGAGACTGTTTTCTTGGCATTGAGGAAGAGCTGATGGAAGCTTAAAAAGAACTGAGCTTTCTCAAAGTCACGTTGGAGATTGGAAGCGATATCAGCAGCGGAGGAGCCAGAATAGAAAAGGACTGTATCGTCAGCATACATATGGATTGATGTGGTGGTGCATACTGATGGGAGATCATTCAGGAAGACGGAGAGGAGCACAAGGCCAAGTACTGAGCCTTGTGACACACAGTGGTAATAGGAAGGGGGGGAGTGGAGTCAGCGATTTTGACTGACTGCATCCTGCCTGTTAGATAGGAGCCGAACCTACTAGCTGAACAACTTGTGACTGAGTCAGATAAGCCAGCCATGAGCAGATTGTCTAAGAGGAGAGGGTGGGAGACTGTATCAAATGCCTGTGAAAGGTTGACAAAAATGGCTGATGTCATCAGGTCATTATCCATTGTGGTGAGAATGGAGTCAATGATCCTAATTAGGGAAGTGGTGGTGAGTGGTTCTTCCTAAACCAGATTGGTAGGGGGTGAAGAAGTCAGAATCAGACAGAAAGGAAGAAAGCTGAGTGAGAACTAGATGTTTCTGCAATTTGACAAGTATAAGTAGGAATGATATGGACCTATAGTTCCCCGGAGAGGATGGGGTCACCTCGTTTAGGTAATGGGAGGACAATGGCATGCTCCAGGAGCAGGGCACAGTAGAGGTACAAAAAGAGAGGTTGAATAGAGCAGATAGAGGAGTGCAGATAGCATGAGAGGAGAGGAATAAGAGTTTATGGTTGAGCCTGTCAGGTGAGGATCCCTTAGATGGACTGAAAGCGAGTAGTGCCTTTAGTGTGTCCATCTGTGTGACTGCATCAAATGAGAAGAGGCATTGGCCACTGGAGTGTATAGAGGGTCTGCTTGGGTCCATCAGGCATGAGGTGTTGGATGGGAGTGAGGCAAGGAGGGCCAAGGTGCAAGAGGTAAAGTAATCATTACTTTCCATTGCTACAGAGAGATGGTCAGTAATTAGGACAATGTTTATGTGAAGAAGGAGGCTTGTGGTTTTTATGGTGGTGAGAAGAGAACTGTACAACCTTCCAAAATGTAGATGGTGTGTTTATGTTGGTTTCAAAGGTGGAGCAAAATATTTGGATTTGGCTAGACGAGTGGCTTTGGAGCTGTAGTTTCAGTGTCTTGGTCAGCTTGGGACTTATAGAGTCTTGTGGGCCTTCCATGTTCGGTTCCGGCATGCATACAGGCCATTAGTTCAGGTATGATCCAGGAAGGTGATTTCCTCTAATTCTGGTACATCTAAAGGGAGCATGTTTGTTCCAAATGTTATTGAAGAACCTCTGGAAGTAATCCAAGGCCTCATTGACTGAGTGAGTAGATTGGATAAGGGACCAGTCAGACTGCATGAGGTCATGGTGTAAATGGGAGAGGCCAAATAACTTATACGTTTGGGTCAACAATACTTTATGGGGGACTTTTGGATGATTTTTTTTAATTACTCTTTATTTCGCCTAACCCCAGCCTTCCACCCCTGACCCAGCGGGAGAGACATGGCAGACATCCCACTGCCTGCCACCCTGCCCAAAATGGACCCTAGTGCCCCATGGAGCCATGGTTTACCCCCGGGTAGGCACGAGGTGGGGGTACGGACACCCAAACTTACATTTCATTGGTCTGGGTCTGTTGGGCTGTGTAGGCACATCGTAGGCATGTCTCCTGGCTCCCCTTCTCCCCTGCGGTGGCAGGCTCATTTTCTTGTGTTCTTCCTCCCTGTACAGTGTGCAACTCCCCCCGCCATCATGGTGCACGGTGCCGACATCCACACTGTACCCAGGCCACCCATCCCCTACACTTGGGGCTTGCAGTACTCCGAGCCTCCGCTCGGAGACAGACAAGTGCACAGGCATCCACCTGTTCCCTCTCTGGAGAAGGCAAGCTTTGTCGGACGCCTCATGCCTATCTCCCTCGGCTGACCCACCAGTGACCTGAGTCCACTCCCAAACCTGGGTCACTGGCGTGGTGTCCAGCGCCTTAACTCTCAGCACCACCAGGTTGGCTTGGATGATGTATTTTATGGACCATGTAAATCATGTGATGGTCACTTAATGATTCCGGGAGGAGACCAGCATTGATAACCTTATGTTTATGAGTAGTTAGGGGCAGTCAATGAGCGAATGGTTACCTGATTTTGGGTTTAGGTGAGTAGGTTTGAGAATCATTTGCAAGACACTGAAAGCAGAGATAGTGTTATGAGCCTTACTTTGGGACGGGTCTAACCAATAAAGGTTAAAATCACCTAAAATAAGTAATTTACCTTTTGAGGTGAGTATCGTGATTTCGGTGAGTAGATTGGAGGCAATAGAGGATAAGAGGCCAGAGTAGCAGTAAATCCCTGCCACATAGTTGATAATAGAGAAGGGTAGGGAGAGTCACAGGAAAAGGTACATCAGGGAGTGAAGAAAGACCAAGGGAGGGATAGTGAGGCTTAATAAAGGGGAGGGAGGGTAGGCAGAGGGTGACTGTGAAAAGGCAGAGATACTAAACAAATATTTTGCTCAGTATTTACAAAGGAAGAGGGAGGTAAACAAACAAACAGTAGAAACACTCTGGATACAGAAGTTGATACCAGCCCATTTACAGAAGAAAGGGTTCTGAAAGAACTCTAAAACTGAAGGTGGACAAAGCAATGGGGCCTGATGGGATTCATCCCAGAATTCTAAAAGAACTAAGGGTAGAACTAGTGACACCACTGACTACCCTCTTTAACAAATCATGGGAGGATGGGGTGGTACCCGAGGACTGGAGGAGGGCAGATGTGATTCCTTCACAAAAGTGGGAGCAAGGCAGAAGAAGGAAACTACAGACCTGTTAGTTTAACCTCAGTGGTAGGGAAAATGATGGAATCACTTCTGAAAGAAAGAACTGTTGAGTATCTAGAGGCCAGAGGGGCACAGGACCCAAGGCAGCATGGATTCACAGTGGGAAGGTCATGCCAGACAAATCTGATGATTTTTGACTGGGTGACCAAAGTAGTAGATCAGGAGGGGCTGTGGACATGGCCTACCTAGACTTTAGCAAGGCATTTGACACAGTCCACATAAAGATTAATATACAAGTTAGCCAGCCTGGGAGTGGGTCCCAAGATGACAGCCTGGGTAAAGAATTGGCTGGAGAATAGGACACAGAGAGTAATAGTAAATGGAGTCCAATCTGAAGAAAGGGGGGTTACTAGTGGGGTACTGCAGGGTTCAGTATTAGGACCGGTCCTCTTCAATGTCTTTATAAGTGACATTACATAGAAACATAGAATTTGACGGCAGATAAGGACCGCTTGGCCCACCTAGTCTGCCCATTTTCCTACCTAACAGATAAGCTGCAGATCCTAGTTAACCAACAGCTTACTTCCTCCTACCCCCCACTAGGACTGCCTCATGCCTGTCCCATGCATTCTTGAAGTTCCCCACTGTTCTTGACCCCATGACCTCCTCAGGGAGGCTGTTCCATGCATCCACAACCCTCTCAGTGAAAAAATACTTCCTCACATTACCTCTGAGCCGTCCCCCCTCTATCTTCAAATTGTGCCCCCTTGTTCTTGCACATCTCTTTTTCTGGAAGATGCTACCCTCTTGGACTTTGTTGATTCCCTTGAGGTACTTGAAAGTTTCTATCATGTCCCTCTCCCTTCTTTCCTCAAGGGTATACATATTAAGCTCCTTTAGTCTTTCTTCATATGTCTTGCAGACTCTGCACCATTTTGGTTGCCCTCCTCTGGACAGCCTCCACCTGTCTATGTCTTTGCAGAGATGGGGTCTCCAGAACTGCACACAGTACTCCAGATGGGGTCTCACCAACTGTCTGTACAGAGGGATAACAACTTCCTGTTTTCTACTGGTGATGCCTCTCCCTATGCATCCCAGTATCCCCCAGCCCTCCTTGCTGCCTTCTCACATTGCTTGCCCACCTTAGGTCATCTGATATAATTACCCCAGGTCCCTTTCCTATTTTTACTGTTGTCAGTATCTCACCCCCATTGTGTACTTCCCTGGGTTTTGTTTCCCCATGCATTACCTTGCACTTCTTTGCATTGAATCTGAGCTGCCATACATTTGACCATTCCTCCAACCTTGCCAAGTCCCTTCTCATCCTTTCCACTCCATCTTGTGTATCAACCCTGTTGCAGATCTTTGTGTCATCTGCAAAGAGACATACTTTTCCTTCCAGTTCCTCTGCAATGTCACTTATAAAGACATTAAAAGGACCGATCATGATACTGAACCTCTGCGGTACCCCGCTAGTAACCCTCCTTTTGTCACTGTGACTCCATTTACTACTACCCTTGAGTCCTGTTGTCAGCCAATTTTTATCCAGGCTACCACCTTGGGACCCACTCCAAGGCTGGCTATCTTGTATTAATCTTTGTGTGACTGTGTCAAATGCCTTGCTAAAATCTAGGTAGGCCATGTCCACAGCCTCTCCCTGGTCTACTACTTTGGTAACCAGTCAAAGAAATCTATTAGATTCGTCTGACATGACCTTCCCATCGTGAATCCATGCTGCCTTGGGTCCTGTGCCCCACTGGCCTCTAGGCACTCAACAATTCTTTCCTTCAGAAGTGATTTCCATCATTTTCCCTACCAGTGAGGTCAAACTAACTGGTCTGTAGTTTCCTGCCTCTGTCCTGCTCCCACTTTTTGTGAAGAGGAATCACATCTGCCTAAGCACATTGCAGAGGGACTGGAAGGAAAGTATGCTCTTGCAGATGACACAAGATCTGCAACAGAGTTGATGCACAAGGTGGGGTGGAAAGGATGAGAAGGGACTTGGCAAGTTAGAGGAATGGTCAAATGTATGGCAGCTAGATTCAATGCTAAGAAGTGCAGGTAATGCACCTGGGAAACAACAACCCAGGGAAGAGTGCACAATGGGGGTGAGATACTAACAACAACAAAATGGAAAGGGACCTAGGGGAGTCATATCAGATGACCCTAAAGGTGGGCAAGCAATGGGAGAGGCAGCAAGGAGGGCTTGGGGATACTGGGATGCATAGGAGAGAGCATCACAGTAGAAAACAGGAAATTATTATCCCTTGTATAGACAGCTGAGTGAGACCCCATCTGAGTACTGCGTGCAGTTCTGGAGACAATCTCTGCAAAGACATAGACAGGATGGAAGCTGTCCAGAGGAGGGCACTAAAATGGTGCAGTCTGCACGGAAGACATATGAAGAGAGACTTAGGAGCTTAATATGTATAGCCTCGAGGAAAGGAGGGTGAGGGGGACATGATATAAACTTTCAAGTACCTCAAGGGAATCAACAAAGTCCAAGAGGTAGCATTTTCAAAAAAAGAGGTGTGCAAGAACAAGGGGCACAATTTGAAGATGGGGGACGGCTCAGAGGTAATTTAAGGAAGTATTTTTCACAAGAGAGGGTGTGGATGCATGAATGGCCTTCCAGAGGAGGTTGTGGAGTCAAAAACAGTGGCGGAATTCAGGCATGCATGGGACAGTCATAAGGCAATTCTAGGGGTGAAGAAGAAGTAGGCTGCTAGTTAACTAGGATCTGCAGCTTATCCATAGGTAAGGAAATGGGCAGACTGGGTGGGCCAAGCGGTCCTTATCTGCCGTCAAATTCTATGTTTCTATGTTTCATATGCAGCTGGTACAGATACAGACAGGACTGAGGGAGATTGTATGGAGGTAGAGGTGCAGATTGCTCTGCTTCCAGCTCTTTCATTTCGATCTTGTCTAGTAATATTGTAGCCAGGGATAGCAATAAAATTACTGTGGATTTTATTTAGCCATGTTTTGGATAGAATAAGGAGGGCAGGGTGGGACAAGGGTTTGGACTAGTGGTTCTAGCAAATCTAGTTTGGGTAGAATGCTCTGTATGTTGAGGTGCATTAACTTTAGACCATTTGGGAGATTGGGCTTGTTATGCGTAGGTGTGTCAGCGGCTTGAGAGTAAGTACTCAGGTGAAGCCAGAAACAGGGCCAGGGTTAGGGTTTATGTCCTCTGCAGAGAGGAGAAGTAGGGAGATGATAGTGTATTGTAACTTGATTTTTATAGCAAGTCTTTGCTGGGGTATAGGTGGTTTGAGTTAGAGAGTTGGAGATGGTGGAGAAATGAAACATTAATGAGCTTAATAAGGCAAAATAAGGGGGTACAGCTGAGAGGGAAGCACAGGGCAGGACAGAGTAGAAAGGCCAATAGTGTTTGAAAGGAGAGGGGGAAGTTACCCTTGGGAGTGATATGAGTGATAATACTAAGGGCATTGCTTCAGGGTAGGGAGCATGGTATTTTTTTGGAAGGAGTAAAGTAGGACCTGAGTAAGGGAGTTGAAAATAGAGAACAGAGTGAGGTAAAAGGCAAGATGATAAAGATTAAGGCCAATCATAATGGCACCACTGTTTGAGGTGACAAGGTGTTATAGACCCAATGCAAAGAGCTCAGTATAGCTGAGACTAGTACCTCAATGTACAAGTAGCAAAATGTGTGCAGACAGCTATAATTAGAAGAGTAATGTAATAATGGGACAGTTGCCTTTAAAGGATGTCTCGTAGAGGTAATGAGCAAGAAGGGAAGTACAGCAGCTAGTAGGTGGAGTTCGGTGGGGAGGAAGAGTATTTTTGGGGGGGGAGTTTGTGCCTTTCCAGCTTCTGGCCAGCCTCTCCTTCAGGCTACCTATGCCTCACTGTCACCCTGCCTCCGACAGCCATCACCACCCCACATAGCAGCCCCCTGGGTAACCCGGCATAACCCTTCACTGGATGGGTTCCCTTCTTCTGAGAGGGAAGGTGCCAGTGGGGGAGGCCAGCACACTAAGTCTTGGCTCCATGGTACTGCTGAGGTGGTCTGTAGGCTCATCCAGGGCTTTCTGTGGCAGCGGGAGCTGGCGACTATCATCCAGTCAGACCTTGAATTGCCATTTTCCACTTTCCCATGTGATGCAGTATGCCACTGATGTCTGGGTGTGTATGCTGACATCCACCATGCCCCCTTGAGTCAATGGGATCCAGTACGATGCCGTACCCCTATCCTATGCCAGGAGTCAGCAGGTGCCGGGTCCCCACTTTGCCCTCCCCCCAAGAGAAGGCGAGCAGTCTACTGATGATCAAGCCTTCTCTCCCCAGTCAGTCCTCCAGCACCCCAGGTCCATTCCTGAACTCGGTCACTGGCGTCTCAAGCGTATATCCAACTACTGTGCCATGGATTGGCAGGATGAGTATTTAATACAGATCAGGGCCGGGGACATTGGGTGAGACAAAATCCAACTGAGCACAAGCAGGCCCTAAACTAAACTTCTCCACAAGCAGACATGTTTCTCCACTAAGCAGATTTCTCCACCAAGCAGATACAGTTCTCCATTAAGCAGATAAGCCTACTACGAATCCCTCTGTATACCCTGCATAAAACACATTTATCCATAAAAGCTTGGAAACATGCACATTTGTCCATATAGTCTAGAAACATGCAGATCCAGATATAAGGAGGCTAAAGCAGTACAGGGCAGGCTGGCTAGCAAGAAAAGTCAGTCACAGCACAGCTTGACAATAGCGAAAGCCGGTCAGGGAACAGCCAAGGTGCTTGCAAGGGCCAGTGTCCAATATCCCGCTTGAAGAAGGCACGCTAACCAATGGCAGTCCAGTCGGTTTCTAGGGGAAATTAGCCAGTGGGAAGCAGGATTTTGGATCCAAGTAGGTAAGAAGAGCAACAGCGGGAGCACCTGATTTTCTCTGTGGTCGGAGGCTGAGTACGACCGGTGGCTCCAAGGAGTGAGCCACAGCTGCAGGTCTGGAGGAGGGAGTCCAGTCAAGGTCAAGTTTCTGATTTTCTCTGCGGTGACTTGCAACAGAGTGGATACTCCAGAAGGGGTGTATAAAATGAATAGGGACCTGGAGAAGCTTGAAAGATGGTTGGAGATGTGGCAACTGAGGTTCAATGCAAAAAAGTGAAAAATAATGCATCTGGGTAAAGGGAACCCTGGGGGGAGCTACAGGTTGGGGAGGGGCTGACTGTCACCAAAGAGGAAAGAGACCTAGGGATTATCATCTCTGATGACATTAAGGAATCAAAACAGTGCTCAACACCACCACAAAGAAACCAGAAACAGAAACAGAAAATTTTGGCAGATAAGGACCGCTAGGCCCATCCAGTCTGCCCGTAGGCCCTATACATTGCATGTGGCCAATGACCCTATGTGATCAATGTTTTTTCATAACTCACTCACTTCTCTCTCAAGGTTCCTTTGTGTCTGCACCAGGCATGCTTAAACCTTCTACTGTGCTTGTCCCTACTACCTCCTGTGGCAGACTATTCCAAGCATCAACTAGCCTTTCTATGTAGAAAAACTTCTTTACATTACCTCTTAATCTAGCTCCCCTCCAATTTCATATTGTACCCCTTGTTGTAGTACTTTTCTACATTGGAAAAGGTCCTACACTTGCACCTTGTTTATGCTCTGAGGTATTTGACTGTTTCAATCATGCCCCCGCCTCTCCTTCCTCCAGTGAGTATATATTGAGGTCCCTTATTTCTCCTCTTATGTTTTGTGGTGCAAGCCCTGCACCATCTTTTGTCACCCCTTCTCTGGACAGTCTCCACCTTGTTTATGTCCTTGGACAGATGTGGCCTTCCAAACTGCATGCAATACTCCAGGTGAGGCCTTACCAATATTTTGTACAATGGCATCACCACCTCCTGCCTCCTGCTAGTGATACCTCTGCCTATGCACCCCAGCATGCCACTGGCCTTTGTACTCTGCTGAGACACGATTAGTTCATCTGAAATGATAATCCCCAGGTCTCTTTCCTCCTTGGTGATCATCAGCACCCCCCCCATTCTGTAGCTTTCCCCATGGTTCCCTCATCCCAGTTACATCACTTTGCTCTTCTTTGAATTGAACCTCAGCTGCCACACGCCCGACCATTTCTCAAACTTCCATGGTCCTGCAATATTTTCTAACCCCAGTCTGAGTATCCACCCTGTTGCAGATCTTGGTATTATCTGCAAACAGGCAGACCTTTCCTCCAGCCCTTCTGCAATGTCGCTAATGAAGATATTAAACAAGACTGACCCAAGGACTGATCCCCTGAGTTATCCCACTGGTCACCCCTCCCCAGATTGGAGCACATTTATCACCACCTCTGCCTCCTGTCTGTTAGAAAGTTCCTAACCCAGTAAACCACACTGTGTCCCATACCCAGACTACCCATCTTGTTAACCAGCCTTTCATGAGGGGCAGTGTTGAAGGCCTTGCTGAAATCAAGGTAGGCAATATCAACCCCCTCCCCCGCTTTCCTTCCTTAGTTACCCAGTCAAAAATATCTATCAGATTCATCCGACATGACCTTCCTGCTGTGAATCTATGCTGCCTCGGATCCTGAGCACTGTTGGCTTCCGAATGAGCCACTATTCTTTCTTTAAGCAGTTCCTCCATGATCTTACCTAAAGGTTCAAATATGTTTTATTAATTGGAAAATGCCACTACAATATACAATAAATATACCTAAAATTACAGACAATTCATCTCATATCTGAACATTTGCTCAATGGTTTAAATATAAATACAAATGTACAATACATAATACAGTATTCATTTTATAATTTAAGATATTTATAATCCATTTTCCAATGGTCACATAGAGGCAATAAAACACATCTGAAGGATGTTCTATTCAAAAATACTATAAATGTGTTGAAGTTAAAACACTATCAATTTTCCAAAATATTAATACCATTAGAGGTAAAGAAAAGGTTGCTATTTGTTCTGGAGGAGATCAAGACCACCCATGACATCCTCAGCCATTGAGTCATATTTTGACAGATAAGGGGCAAACAAGTAAAATATGTTTGAGATCATCTTTCAATTTGTTTCCACATTTACAGTATGGTGACTTTATTTCTGGTTGTTTTTATTTGAATTGTATATATTAAACTGAATACATTTCATCCTGAACCTGGTTAGTAATCTTTGGCTTTGGGGTTGGTAATTTTATTATGTTTGCTTGCTCGCATGCACAAGAAATATTACAGGACAGCATAGGTGAGAAGCTGGGTTTTGGAGGTGTGGCACTGTGGCAGCCAATGCTCCCACTGCATTACTATTTCACCACTAATGACCCCTAATGAATCTTATTTTGTTGCTTCCCAGCCTAAAATGGATACTGTTTTGCATTCACTTTCCTCCTGTTGTTTTTCTTCATAGGTTTTGATTGTTTTTATTATGTGTTCAATTTTCCTCCTGTCAGTTTCTTTTTCTGTTCCCTTTTCTCTTTCTTCCCTGTCCTCACTTTTTGTATTATAATTGTTTTGCTGTGTCTCTGTGTTATTAATAATAGGCACTACTTGTGGAGGTACTAGAGAGATCCCCTAATTTTAAGATCTGTTTTTTCCATATATATTTGGCCAATTTCTGACTGACTGTACAATAAGACACAGTCTTGATATTCTACATTTGAGGGCCTCGTAACGTCACCACAAACTTCATCTTCCATATTTGATAGATGGAGAAGATGTAGCATCCATTCAGTTAATTTCTCTTGTGTTTCTGCCTTTAATGTGGATGTACCATAAATTGCTAAGAGTAGAGATGCAGCAAATTTTTTATCCACTGGCGAAGTGAACGTGAAGTGGCCACTTCGTGTTGGTGGCACACAACGTGAAGTGGGCACTGCAAAGTGCTCACTTCGCGTTATCATTATTACTTCACATTGCTATTATGTCTTAGCGCCAAGTAAGGTGAAGTGAGAAGTAAATAGGCAGCTCGCCAGACATCACATGGCTTACAGTACTGTAAGTCACATGCTTTAGCCAGGCAGGAAGGAAGTGAGTCAGAGAAGCAGTTTCACTTTCTCCTTTGCATTCGTAGAGGGAGATGCCTTGTGTAGAGGAGAGTAGTAGGGAGGAAGTGTTGATTGCTACTTGCCTTTGACTAGTGAAGAAAACCAACAGCTTTTTAAAAGCTTATATCTTTATTTAGTTTTGTATTGTATTTGTGATTTTTTTTATTAGTGAAATTTTTTTATATGTTTTGTTTTGTTTTGTGTATGTAACTATGTGTGTCAGTGAGTGTCAGTGTGTGTCTGTGTGTGTCAGCCCTGGGGACTTGTTGTGTCAGTAAGGTAGGATGGACCCTGGAAAGGTGAGTCGCTGGCCGAGGGCATGATCAGAGGGAGCCGGACACATGGGGGCGGTCGTGTCATGCTGGACTGCTCCCAACTCCCGGGTGTTGCTTCCCCCATGTTGAAGCAACAGCAGCAGCAGCACCAGTGCCACCGGTGGCTGTTGTGTGTTGCGTCCACCTTCTCCGCCACTACCACCACCACTGGTAGCTGCTGTAGGGGCTCCAGCAGCACCCTCTCCACCACCTCCACAGCTACAGGAGGTGCCCCTGGAAAATCTAGGTGGTGTGACTTGTGCGAGGACTGTGTCTGATCCCCCTGCAGCTCCCCAATGTGGAAGTTTTTTAACTTTGTGGGAGGAGACAGCACAGTCATGGTGTGCCATCTGTGTGGTGTGCTGGTGTGCCGTGTCCCAGTGGGACACATTTGGGGACCTGGTGGCCAGTGCACCCACATGCTCAACCACCACAAGGCAGAGTGGCAGGCTGCCATGGAAGTGGCCAGGCATCCACCTGCTGGCCCTTCTGTGGCAGTGGCTGAGGTGCTGCTGGGGTCAGAGTTGTGCCTCGCAGTTGCTGCTGCAGCAGGAGGAGGGCTAGTACAGCAGCTGCTCCACACCACCACCAGCACCACCCCCACTCCCTCTCCACCACCATCCCCATTACCTGGATTTCCAACTCCAGTGGACCCCGCCACAGTCCCTGCAACAGAGGCTGACATCTGCCTGGTGTGGGTGGCTCTGGAAGAGAACAATCAGAGGGTCAGTGCTTTGCAGCAGCAGGTCGACACAATAGAAGAACAGCAGCAGCAAATAGTTACAATGCTGCACATGCTTCTGGACCACCCATGGCATCCCACGGCCACAGTAAGGGATTGTTTTCTGCCCCCATTCCACTACTGTGTTGTACTGTTTTTGTGTGTTTTTTCTTTGTTGTTTGTTTAAAATAATACACATTTTTCCTTCCAGGAGAATCTTTCTTGTGCCACATAGTGCAATACATTTCCGTGAAAACCACCCATAATTTCAATACAGTATGTCACGTGACGGAGGAATTCCCATTCTGAAAAGCCACCCACATTCTGCCTCCCTTCTCAGCAACATTAGGATATGATGCCAGGGAGAGCGCATGTGTGTGCTCCATTCCAGTGAATATCCAATTGTCCAGCAGTTTTCTGAATGTTTCTTTATGTTATAATGATAAGTTTGTGGTGAAAACGTGTAGGCATGTTTCCAGTAAGAAGAGCTCTTGCGGTGGAACGTCCTCACATTTCACCACAAAGGGAACCTTGTAACATAAGAAACATTGGGATAGCTGCCAGACATTCACTATAGTGGAGCATACACCATGCCTCCCTGGCATCAGTCCTAAAATTGCTGAGAAAGGGGGGCAGAATGTGGATGCCTTTTCTGAATGGTAATTCCTCCATCATGTGACACACTGTAATGAAATTACGGACAGTTTTCACAGAAATATATTGTACTTTGTGGAGCAAGAAATATTCCAGTGGGAGAAGAGCCCCACATATTAGGTTATGTGCATCACCATAACTATGTAATGTGGTGAATCTCTGTAAAGCAGCAGTGCAGCAATCTGTTGAGAACTCTGACCTATATTTTTTAATGCTATGTTACAACTTCCTTTACTTACATCCTGACTGACTGGAATGATACAAGAATTTGCAGTAGTTGAGTCTGCTATACTACCTTTTTTCATGTGTGAATTGATGAAAGGAGCATTCCTTTTAAATTGGTGCTGACCAGGTCTTTGTCATTGTTTTCCTCTGCTTTTCTCCATCACATCAGTTAGTTGTTATATATCACGTCTGTTGTTAATTAACAGTTATGCAGCAGGCAGTGTTTTATGACACCATGGAACAATAGTTATTGAAAAGCAGCATCAAATAAATAAAACCTAGTCAGAACAATATTGGAAGAGCGTGGTTCATTTTTTTTCATACATGAAAAAGTAGTTAACTAAGTAAAGCAGACATAAATTGTGAAAAGAAGTATCATTCAAGTCATGACTCAGGGGTAACTAGTGGCTGTGGAAGTGTAAAGTAGCATAAAAAGAACAGTTTAAAATTGTTATGACATTCTTGTAATGCTGCTTTAATTGTAATGTTAGTATGATATTATGGCTCACAAAATCACACAACACACAAAAGTGGTACAGAGTCCCAAGATTTTTCTGCAGGCTCAAAATGCATCCTCCTTGTGGGCAGAAAATTGACAAGTGGTAACACAGTGAAATTGGAGTGTTTCAGCACATACAAAGTCCCCCAGAATTAATGGCGCACTCAGTCATGCACGCAGTGGTGGCACAGAGTCCCAGATTTTTTCTGCAGGCCCACAATGCCTCCTCCTTGTGTGCAGAAAATTGACAAGTGGTAACATAGTGAAATGAGAGTGTTTGGCACATACAAATTCCCAGAATTAATGGTGACACTCAGTCATGTGTACGCAGTGGTGGCACAAGTCCCAGATTTTTCTGCAGGCTCCAAAAATGCATCCTCCTTGTGTGTGAAAATTGATAAGTGGTAACATAGTGAAATGAGAGTGTTTAAGCACATATAAAGTCCCCCAGTATAAATTGATGACCGTGAGCATCCTGTTGCTGGTCCAATGTGTTCTGCAAGGCAATTTGAACAAATGCAATGTGATCATCTCAACTGGATTGAAGGTGCGTTTGGCTGTACACTAATAGTAGCCCTGGTGAGTAGATATATAATAGATATATGGTTGTATTTTGTAGGTAGGAGGGTTGACATGGACATGTACTCATGGTATTGTTCTGTATCACAGGTCACAGAAACTGCTGGTCTGCACATTCCAGTGCTCAGTGAGAATTTTTGCATTGAAATTGGAAATGGATAACTCTCAAGCACATGAAGGTAAGTATTTTTTTTGGGGGGTATGGTGGGGGGATTATATTTGCTGGTTTGTCTGTAATGGTTTCTTATTTTGTTACTTCTTCACATATTTCATCTGTATCCTCCTGGAGTCTGGTTGTTGTTAATGATGGTCATGGTCAACTAATGAAATGACTTCTGCGTGTTGCATGTGTACCCAAGCCCGGGGGAAGGGGGGTGACTGATGTTGAAGAACTTTTTTGGATAAGGCCAGTTTGACAGAACAAAGCATCTAGAAGTTTTGTAAAAAAAGCAGTGAATGACTTCCAACTTAATTGTTATTTCCCTCCCTGGTTCTGAATCTCGAGTCAAGTTAAATTAAACACACATCTTGTCAACTAACACAACCTGTGTGTAATATTTGCTGCAGTTTTTCAGAACAACGATATGAATGAAATAAAATCTTTCACTTACCAGAATGGATTCTCATGGATATTCCATCAGTTTTCTCTGTTGATACAGCTGCAGTACCATTCCACTCTAGTTTTATGATGGAGACTTTTTGTTAACCTGTAAAAGAAACAAAATAAGTGTACCGGGAGTGTGTTTTACCATTGTGGCTCTGAAAAGTTACAGAAAACAAAACATAAAACTAAAGAAGTGAAGAAAGATAACAAACATGAGTACACATACTCACTTTATGGTTTAAATATTAAGAAGCTTTTGTGTCTCTGGCTGATGGATGTGGTAGTTCGGACAGACTCAGGCTCAGTGGTGATAGTGGCTAACAGCAGCCCCAGTGGTGGTGGTCCAGGGGGTGGACAGACTCAGGCTCAGTGGTGGCAGTGGCTAACAGCAGTCCCGATAGTGGTGGTCCAGGGGTGGACAGACTCAGGCTCAGTGGTGGCAGTGGCAAACAGCTGTCCCAATGGTGGTAGTCCAGGGGTGGACAGACTCAGGCTCAGTGGTGGCAGTGGTTACAGCAGTCCCGTGGTGGTGGTCTGGGGAGCACACCACCTTTTAAAAACTTTAGTTGAAAACTGCCAACTTTAACCACATCATCATCCTCATAAAGAAAGCCGCCCTCACAGTCATCGATGTCTGAAGGCTGACCACTGAAAAATTCTTTCTCCATTGTGTCATCATCTACTTCAGTGGTGTGCTGTTTCAGGCAGCCATTGCCAATGCCCCCAGGATGGTCCATTTCCACATCATCAAAACCACCATGACTAGGCCAGGGTATGAATACCGAGGTTGCAGTCTGTGCTGGTATGTGCCTCTCATTAATTTTAATGAATGTTAGCAAACTAATATTTGTAGGAGACAGATTTGTTTGACAGTTCCTGACTATTGCACCTGCTGAGCTGAATATCCTCTCAACACTTACACTGGAGTGTGGGCATGTGAGGTACTTCAGTGCCACTGCAGTCAGCTCTGGCCACTCACTGATCTTTCCACTCCAGTACAAAGAGGATCTTCACTTATTGTCAGATGCCTGTTTTCAGACAATATGACTCAACCATTCTGTGCCACACTAAGTCCAGTTTTTCGATGCACCATCCTGTTCTCCCAAATCATTTATTTCACAAATACCCACTTGGGACAAAGCCTCCCAAAGTGGGTTGATGCTCAACCACTTTGGATGACAGATCACCTGGAACTGCAGTCCCCTTCCCCTTGCAGGATATGTGATGGTCCTTCCAGGTACACCTTCAGCCAGATTATGCTGCTGAGGTTTGCTGACTTTGCATGTGACTCTGTGCCCTATGAACCAATCGCCAGTTGACCACTGTTCTTTTTTACCTATTCAGGCCCTCCCTCCAGTACTGATGCAATTCCACATTTGTATCGTGGGTCCAGCATTGTTGCTATGGCAAAGGTGTCACTACACTGAATGCTCACAATGTGATGATACTTGTTGAATACTGTCAGCATGGGTTGCAGCAACATACTGCTACCACCGTCTCTGGCAACATCAAGGCTATGCTGTACATTCACCAGTGTCTGCCTCAGCACCTGCAGCAGTGGAATTGATTGACTAATGGAGGCAGACTCGCCACTCATTGCCTGTGTGGCATGTTCAAAAGGCCACAAAATTGTTATTACAGAGTCCATGAGGTGCCACTGTTCAGTTGTCATAGACATGGAGGCCCTGGAACTGTCACGGCTAGTGTGCATCACAAGGTATTCTGAGATAGCTTTGTATTGTTCATACAACCTCTCTGCCATGTATAAAGTGGCGTTCCATTGGGTGCCAACTTCCAGCTTCAAGCGGTGTTGAGGCAGGCTGTTTTGTATTTGCAACTGCTGCAGTTGGTCACAGGCCTTTCAAGATCTTATAAAGTGAGGGGAGATATGTTGTGCAATGGTCAGCATTTCCTTTACATGAGGGTGCTGCAGAAACTCCCGAACCACAAGATTTAAACAGTGGGCCATTCATGGAACATGAAAAAACACACCATTCATGATGCATTTCACCACATTTGACCCATTGTCACTTGTTATGGATCCAACTCCTCAGGGACAAAGGGTTTAGCCATTTGTTAGTTTCAGTCAGTATCATATCCAACATCTTCTCACCAGTGTGTGAACAGGTCACATTCGCATAGCAATTGTTGCATGCTGTTGAATTCCTGGAAGATTGCTACCGTGACAATCCACCTTACTGCACTGATTATTCACACTCACCACATCACAACAACCCCGCACCTGCTCCCCACTGTGCTGTTATACACAAATATGAACTCCCGGCTGTTTTGCCACTTGTCCACATATCCATACTTAAATGGATGACTGGAGGAGGAATGTTGAAGGGCATGTCTTACTGAGTCAGACACAGTGTGGAACAACTCGGGGACAGCACGGGTAGAAAAGTATGTCCTGGATGGGACTTTCCATTTTGGACAGGCACATGTAGCAAACCGCTGGAACCCAGAATTCTCCACAAAGAAGAAGGGCAAAAGATCAATTGGCAGCATTTCTGCTACGGCAGCATTAAGTTCACGCGACACTGTATCATTCAGAGGGTACTTCAGCTTATGAGCAAAAACACTGTGTAATGTGGGCTGACTTAAAGGTTTTACACGGGTGTGATCACAAATAGTTATACTCTATAATGAATGGCATTGGCAGGTGGAGTGTGGACATTTGATGAAGATGTTACACAGGTGATGATGACAAACCCAGAAATGCTGTTATTTTGCCTGATTTGCCAGTCAGGGTTGATGTACCACTTGCACTAGACATACTGCATCTCACCACTACCACCACCACAAAACTGCTATTCTCACCAGCACTGGACAACATTTCAAAGTCATTATGGTCCTCCACTCATCATGCCTGTAGTAATCCTCTGCTCTTATTACCTCACTGCTGCACATGTTTAATTTACTACTGGACCAACAATCACGGAAGGGATAACATACCATATAGTTGCCGGTGGCGAGGTGAATGCCCCACCTTGGTATTAGCTGCCAGCTTGTGCTGGGTCCACAGTGCCAGTGTCATTCTTAAGATGCGTATGTTGTCCTCCTGTGCCCAGATGGCTCCCGTTACCTTGACTCACACACACGTGTAAACCTGGCAGATTCCACTGACTCATCATTTGCATCTTGAACAAAAAAATCCAAACAAGGATTGTGATGTCTGCTTTAACATGTCCATGATGCAGCTTATTTAAGACTGTTATTCTGAAGGTGGGGCATGTGATGTTTCAGGCACTGCACACCTGGACCACAACTGACCACAGACTACCTATCATATTTATTACTGGGTCATCATCATCAATTTAAACTGGTAGCTTACAAGTTTTTACAGGGGGGATTCCTGAAAATAGACTCAGATGCAGTCACTTTAAATTTCCTTTTCTCCAATTCCCAGCTGGGGTCAATTACATCATCATCATGTTCATCAACATCACACACATCCACATCTTCTGCTTGGATGCTAGCATGTAGACTGCATGTTGCAACAACAGCAACATCATCATCATCATTGCATTCATCATTAGTATCTACACCACCAGCACCTGATATTTTTTCACCACACTGTGAATCACTTCATGGAAAATGCATGACATTAACTGCCACGGGGGACAGAATATCACATTGTATGCTATCATTGGCATGATTATCAGAATCCTCAGGTTCAGTTACTGGAATGTTACTGGGAAGTATGACATCATCTACGCTGCCACTCACTTTCACTGCTTCACACTCAATATTTTTGGATATGGTACACTGGTCGGAATTAGAACTTGACGCAACAATACTAATACTACCACCACCACTAACCATAGTAACACTAACACCACCAGCTGGGAAAGCATCATCTCCTCCAACTATGAGTGAAGTTACTGATTGGATGGTAAAAAACATTGCAGAAGAAATACCTTTCCTCACATCAGCAATGCACTTCTGCATCTGTGTACTACTGCCATGCCACAGACTATCTTACTGCCAACATTGCCATGGCAGAAACAGCTTACTTGCATGTCCCTTTGTAGGCATTTTGGGGATCAACCACAGTATTATAACCAAATTCAGATCTTGATATGTTCACTCTCTGATTGGGGATGCTGGATGTGAAGCTCAAAAACACTGCAGCAACAGATAACAGACTAGTCTGTCATGCAATGAAAACAACTTCAGTAACCAGTGGTGCTGATGAGGTCACAAAAACAATCTAATCTGGTAAAAAATTCCTTTTGCACATGGGGGTTGGGGGGAGCACTGACTGCAGTGCAGATTTCATGCAGTACAAGCAGCAAAACAAAGAACAGATACCACAATTGCAGTACAAAACAGGCAGCTGTAGTGGATAGCAGGTTTGCACTGCTGCCCTGCACATACACAGTCTGTGGCACAATAAAAGGTGTATTATCTGATGTCACTCTCTGCATGGGAGGCCTGTAGACTACTCCAGCACAGATGGTTGTTTTGTTCCCTGACTTCAGAGTGACCCACAATGCCTCTGCTTCTTCTCTGATCCCTCAGCCTCTGTAGCTTCAATCCCTTCCTTACATACATAGCAACCCTCCTTCCCTCTTCCCTCCCTATCCTTTCTAAAAGTCTATACCTGGTATGGCTGCATTCTAGTCATGGTTCCCTGCATACCATGTCTCCATAATAGCCACAATGTCCACAATAAGGGTAGCTGAAGAGGGTTCCACCACGCCACAGCAACATGGAATTTGCCGACCATCAGCACATTGACGGCACAACACCGCCAATTGGTATTGTGCTGTCTCTGGGGGAACTGGTGTTTTTGGTAAGGGCTTTGCCCCCACACCCCCTGGACTTTAAATAACCAACTCTGAGTCAGAGTTGGTTCAGGAAGGGAGCAAATACACCAGAGGCAACAGTGTTGGGAACCCTGCAGACCATCACAGCGAACCACCAAAATGTTGCTGTGATGATCTTTGCTGTATTCCCATTGTGGTGGTTGATATGATACTGATGAAGAGTCCATCAGCACAAGAAATTCTAGAAAGAATGTTGAATGCAAGTTGCTACTGCAGGCTCTCCTTTATTTACAAATTTTAACCATTCTATGTTGTTCAGACAATGTTGGCATACCTGTTGTGAATAAAGAGCAAGTAGAAACATAGAAACATAGAAACTGTCAGCAGATGAAGACCACTAGGCACCTTTATAATCTGCCCATAGGCCCTATACATTGTATGTGGCCACTGACCTTATGTGATCAATGGCTTTTCATCGCCCCCTCACCTCTCAGTCCCCTCTTAGGCTTCCCTCTTGCCTGTCTCAGGCATGCTTAAACCCTCCACTGTGTTTTCCCCACTGCCTCCTGTGGCAAACATATTCCAAGTATTGACTACCCTTTCTGTGTACAAAACATCCTCATATTATCTCTAATCTACCCCCTTCCAATTTTATGTTGTTCCCCTTGTTCTAGTACTTTTCTACATTGGAAAAGTTCCCCATCTGCACCTTGTTTATGCCCTTGAGGTACTTGAAGTTTCAATCATGTCCCCCGCTGTCTCCTGTCCTCCAGTGAGTATATTTTGAGGTCCCTAGTTTCTCCTCATATGTTTTGTGGTGCAAGCCCTGTACCATCTTTGTTGCCCTTTTCTGCATAGTCTCCACCTTATCTATGTCCTTGCGTAGGTATGGATTCCAGAACTATACACAGTACTCCAGGTGAGGCCTCACCAATGTTTTATACAATGGCATCACCACCTCCCACCTCCTGCTAATGATACCCCTGCCTATGCACCCCAGCAGGCCACTGTCCCTCCCAGCTGCCTTTGTACATTGCTTTGATATCTTAAGGTCATCAGAGATGATAACCTCTAGGTCCTTTTCCTCTTTGGTGACAGTCAGTTCCTCACTCCCAACCTGTAGCTCAACCCAGGGTTTCCTCTACCCAGGTGGATTATTTTGCACTTCTTTGCATTGAACCTCAGTTATATCTCCAACTCATCTTTCAAGCTTCTTTGGGTCCCTCTTCATTTTGTGCACCCCTTCTGAGTATTCACTGTGTTGCAGATCTTGGTGTCATCTGCAAACAGGCAGACCTTTCTTTCCAGCCCCTCTGCAATGTTACTAATGAAGGCATTGAACAGGACTGGTCCTAGGACTGATCCCTGTGGATACCTACTGGTCACCCCCTCTCCCCAGATTGTACCCCATTTACCACCACCCTCTGTCTGCTATCTGTTAACCAGTTCCTAACCCAGTTCACTACCTTGTCTCCTATGCCCAGACTACCCATCTTGCTAATCAGCCTTCTATATGGGATGGTGTCAAAGGCTTTATGAAATCTAGGTAGACAATGTCTACTGCCCTCCTGATTTAGTTTCCTAGTCACCCAATCAAAAAATCTATTAGATTCAGTTTGACATGACCTTCCTTCTGTGAATCCATATTGCCTTCAGATCCTGAGCACGCTGGATTCATAATGCCACTATCCTTTCTTTCAGCAGTGTTCCATGATCTTTCCCACCACTGAGGTGAAGCTGACTGGCCTGTAGTTACCCGCCTCCTCCCTACTACCACTTTTGTGCAGTGGGACTACATGTGCCCTCCTCCAGTCCTCTGGAAGACACCCATGTTGAGTGACTCTGTGAACAGGGCCACCAGAGGTGCTGCTAGTTCTCTTCACAGCTCCTTTAATATTCTTTGCGTGGATGCTGTCTGACTCCATGGCCTTATCACCTTCAGCTTTATGAGTTCTTCCAGAACTCTCTCCACTGTGAATGGAATGGTATCTACCTCCCCCTCCCATTGCCTCTGCATCCTAGCTGTTGTCCTTGACCCTCCCCCTACTTAGCGAATACTGAGCAGAAGTATTTGTTCAGTATTTCTACCTTGTCCATATCCCCCTCATTACACTCTCCCTTCTCCCCTTTGAGCCTCACTACCCCCTGTGTTTTTTCTTCTCTCACTGATGTACCTGTAAAAGGATGCATTATAGCACAGTGGTTTAAGGCTCTGAGCTGCAAATCTGGAGACCTGGTTTGAATCCCACAACCCCCTCTTGTGTACTGTGTGACCCTAAGCAAGTCATTTAACTTTCCTGTGCTCTCAGGTTGCACATGTAAACAAGCTTTCAGCTTAGTGTGCTACTCCTGGTTAAACAATTGGGAAACAAATGCCTTATCCCCTTTATTTACAGACTGTGCTAAGCCCTCTTCTGTCTGAGCCTTTGCCCTCCTAACAGCCTTCCATGCTTTCCTGTAGGCATTCAAGGTACACCCCTGTCCTCCTCTCTTTTGGTCCTCTTTTGTTTCCTGAAACTCAGCTTTTAGCCCTGACTTTGCCCCCATCTCTTTGGAGAGCCATAGTGATTTCTTTCTTCTTTTCCCTTAGGCCAGTATCCTAATGCATTGGTTTGTTATCTCCACTATGGCTCCCTTCAGTTTCTCCCATTGTTCTTCCACCCCATCTATTACCTCTCCATTCCTCAGGACTGCTTATATACATCTACCCATTTCAGTGAAATACACCCTCCTGAAATCTAGTACTCTTGCCCTGTGTGGCTTAACAGAGTCCATGTCTCCATGATGAACCACACCATGTGGTGGTCACTGGACCCCAGCTGCCCTTCCACCTGTATTTCTTCGACTCTGTTTCCATTGGTCCATACCAGGTCCAGAGTTGACTTGTTCCTGGTTGGCTCATGCACCAGTTGCCTGAGTCCAACCCCCTGCATGGATTCAAGGATGGCTGTGCTTCTGGCTTAAACAGCCATCTGAGTGGTCCAATCCATGTCTGGTATATTAAAATCCTCCAGTAGCAGGATTTTGCCTTAGCTACCATGTCATGTTTGTTTTCCACTAGTTCCCTGTCTAATTCCTCCCTCCATGCCATAGGTCTGTAGATCACCCCTGTGCATATTGCTGTTCCATTCCCTGGTTCCAGGGTGACCCACATTACCTTGGCCTCCCCTTGTCTTCCTTGAACTTCTATAGCCTTTATACCATCTCTGATGTACAGGGCCACTTCCCCATCCCTTTTACCTCCCTATCCCTCCTGAACAGTGTATAGCCTGGTACACTGATTTCCCAGCAATGATTGGCAGAGTAAAATGTCTCTGTTATTGCTGCTATGTTAAGGTCTGCATCTGTCAACAAGGCCTCCAGGTCTGGAACCTTATTTCTTTAGGCTACAAGCATTCATTAGCATGACCTTCCATGTTTTACAGTCTGCTGTCCCTCTGCTCTTGTTCTCCCTCTCTAGCATCTTCCCTCCCACGGTTTCCTTTCCAATGTGCTCTTCCCCTCAAATCACTTGTTATATATTCTTCCTTGCCTGCCCTCCCTGCCTGCTTTAGCTGTTCCTATATTCAACTTATGTTCCTGCATGTTCCCACGGGGCTGGGGTTCCTAAGCCTCCTGACCCTCCTGGCTCTCCTCCCTTGGCCAGTTTAAATGCTTACAGCTGAAGCATTTAAACTTCTACAAGGACCACAGTCCCTTTTCAGACAGATGCAGGCCATCCTCCTTATATAAGCCTGCATCTGCCCAGGTCAGGCCCAGTCCCCTATGAGTCAAAATCCTCCCTTCCATAAACCATTCAACCAGGGTACCCTTTTCATAAGGGAATTGGGCGTGTTGACATCCTTAGGGCAACCCCACATCACCAAAATTCAATTTTGGTGATGTGAGATCCTGGCCAAATCAAACGTGGCAAACAAAACCTTTTTATTTTGTTGTATGTGGGCTGACTTCCACACCCTCTCCCACTTTAGGATTGTCAACCCAGGGGTGCATGTGGGGTGCAAGTTGAAAAATAAAAATCATTCTCTTGGGCCAGGCTCAACAAAAACCACCGGCCCCCTGGTCCTCAACCCTGTATGCCCACCACCCAAGCCTTCACCTATCCCACCATGCCATGATGCCAGCTTGCTGGAACCCTATGGCATGACCCTCACATACCATCCTTCCCATGTCCATCGGCTCACTCCCACCCCACCCACGATATACCTGCATGATATCCTGTCCCTTTTCACAACAACCTCCACCGTTGGGACAGTAGCTGAAAGTTTGTCACCATTTTGGCAGATCCCACTCTGCTAGAGCCCCTTATCACAGGATACCTTCAACCAGTAGTTTAAGCTATAGATGTGTAGTGCTCTAGCTTCTCATGTGCCCTGGACAGGTAGCACCTCTGAGAATGTGATGGAGCATGCTGTCTGTTTCAGGTTTTCCCCAACTTCCTGAAATCTTCCTGGACTCTGGCTAACTCCATCCTTCTTCTGGACAGGTCACTGGTTCCCAGGTGGACAATGACATCCAGTTGCTCCCTCCTGGCTATTGCTGAAATGATCCTATGGATCCATTTCCCATCCCTCCCTGCAGCACTTCCTGGGAGGCACTTGACCTTCCTCTCTCCCCTGCTAGGTGATTCTAACTCCACTCCCCGGACAATAGAGTACCCCACTAGGAGAAGCATCCTCCTCCTCTGGGGTTCCCTGCCTCCCTTCCCTGGGGTTCCATCCTGGAGAACTCTCCCATTCACCCTGGTCCCAGTCTCAGGTTCCTGAGTGGGGCTTTCCTGTTCTTCCAATACAGTGTAGGAGTTACTAAGCAGGACCAGTTGGGGGAAGTGCTTTCAACCCCCCTCCCTCACCCTCCCTAAGCCCACCTTAGTTCAATCACTACTATTCCCTGGCATCCATTGAGGTACAGGCTGTAGACCAAGTGATCTCTGGGTGGGGGTGGATGCCACCTTCAGCTTGTCCAACTCTGCTCAGAGACAGGCAAGTGTTTCAGTGTTCCTGCTACCTCTGCTTCTCCTCAGTAGAATATCATGTAGCTGCACATTCTGGAGAAGAAATGTTCCTCTCATGTGAAACTCAGATTGGATGCACCTGGTTGTGCTATCCTAATCTGGTCTGTATCTTATGATCTTACCTGATACGGAGGTGAGGCTGACTAACCTCATGTTAGTTCTCTGCCTCTTCTCTCCTACCATTTTTGTGTACAGGAACTACATGTGTCTCTTGCCAGTCCTCCAGAACCACCCTGTGTTGGACTGTGTGAACGTGGCTGTCAGATGTGCTGTTAGTTCTCTTGCAGTTCCTATAATATCCTCTTGTATATGCAATCTGGCCCCATCGCTTTGTCCACCTTCAGTTTTGTGAGCTCCTCCAGAACTCTCTTCACTGTGAATGGACTGTGTTTACCCCCTTCATGTCTGCTACTCTACTGTGGTCTCCTGACCCTCCCCTCTCAGTGAATACTGAACAGAGTATTTGTTCAGTATTTTGCCTTTTCCAGGTCTCCCTCCTCACACTCCCCTGTGTCCCTCCTGAGTCTTATAATCCCCCCTTTGCTTTCCTTCTCTTGTTGATGTACTTAAAGAATGTCTTGTCCCCTTTCTTTACTGTCTGTGCTAACCTTTCCTTAGTTTGCACCTTATCTCTCTTTACAGCCTTCCCTGTGTCTCTTAGATTTCTTAGTTATACCTCCTGTCTTCATTCATTTGAGTCTTCTTATGCTTTCTGAAACCTTCCCTTTTGGCCCTTACCTTTTATGCACTCTTGAGAATCAGAGTGGTTTCCTTCTTCTCTTGCCTTTACTTACCATCCTGATGCATTGTTTTGTCACCTCCTATATGGCTGTCATCAGGTAGTCCCACTGTATAACAACTCTCCTTTCCTATCCCTCGCCCTCTTCTTGTCAGGGCCTCTTTGATACAACTGTCCATTTTAGCAAAATCTGCCCTCCTGAAATCTAAGACCTTTGCTTTTGTGTGACTGAACTGTGTCTCTATCATTATGCTAAACTACAGTATGTGGTGGTCACTGGTTCCTAGTTGTCCTTTTCATAGGTTAGTACAGGGACAAGAGGACATTTAAACATCCATCATGGCCTGCCATAATTGTAACTACAGCCTGTAATACCTTGAGCTATCAGATGATTATCCAATCTTGCCTTGAATTCTGACATAGTCGACTAGCCACCACCTCTATCAGAAGGCCATTCCATATTTGGTGACCCTAGTACTAAACCAATACTTTCCAATTTTTGTGCGATAGGTCATAATCTTTAATTGAAGTGGATGTGTCCTAGTCTCATAAACCTGGACCCGAAACTTGCAACCCAGCTGGGTTCATAAATCAATGTCTAGGAGTGCTCTGTAAACCATGTACATGTCTCCCCTAAGTCTACGGAATTCCAATGCATAAAGATCCAATTCCTGAAGCCTCTGGTGGTAACTATGCTCTTCCAAACCTAATACCAGCTTGGTTGCTCGTCTCTGTACATGCTCCAGAGCATTAATTTCTGTTTTTCCCCCTGGTGACCATCCTTCCACTTGGATGTCTGAAATTCTGTCCCCACTGGTCAGCACCAGGTCCAGTATTGACTGTCTCTGGTGGGATCAGTCACTAGTTGCGTTAGTCCCACCCCATGTAAGGAATCTAGGATGTCTTTGTTCCTGGTGGAAGCAACTGCTAGGATGGTGCTGTCCATGTCTGGGATATTAAAATCACCCAGCAGTAATATCTCACATTTTGATGCCATTGCATGAATTTAATCCCCAGATCCCTATCCACTATGTTAAACATTTGGGGTAAAAATATTAAAAATCTATACAGTTGTGAACCTACATTGAAATCTACCAATGCAGGTTTATAACCTTAGTACTTTCCAAGATATTGATCCCAAATTTTCAGCATAGCTATTTCTTTACAGCACCTTATGAATGTGAAAACTGTCATTTTTCATATCCTGGCCAAAATGTGTTTTTGCATACCAAAAGGTGATTTTGTGGTTGCTGCATGAAATCACTTTGTAGGCAAGAGCTGAAAATGTTCTCCACCACTGTTCATGAGGTAGGATCATAAGAAGGATATGTCAAAAATGTGGGGTCAAAATATTAAAAAAACAAAGTTATGAGCCTACATTGAAATTTACAAATGCAGGTTTGTAACTTTGGTAATTTTCAATATTCTGACCCCAGATTTTCAACAGGATCATTTGTTCACAGCATTTCATGAATGTGACAGGTGTCATTTTTCAAATTTTGGCCACAATGTGTTTTTGCACTTGCAGCACAAAATCACCTTTTGGGCAGGATTTGAAAATGTTCTCCACCCTTGTTCATGGGCTGGGCTCATAAGAAGGCTATGTGTTGTCTTACGAATACTATATTGAAAATTTGAGACAAAATATGAAAAAGCAAAGTTATGAGTCTTTGTTGCAATTTTTCAACTAATGCTCTGAACTGTGATAATTCTCAATATTTTGCCTCCAACTTTTCAACATAGCCATTTTTTTCACACCACCTCATGAATGTGACAGCATTAAATTCTCAGATTCTACCAATAATGTGTTTTAACACATGTGGCACAAAATTACATTTCAGCCATTGTTTTATAAATTACACTTGTCATGCTCAAAAGGGTGGTCATAAAAGATTAAATCAATTAAGTTATGAGGAAACAAATTGTTTCAACATTTACTCGTAACTTTATTTTTTGCAGATTTTGGCCCCTAATGTTCAACACGTCCCTTATGTTACGTCACCTACTGAACATGGCAGGTATCATTTTTCAAATCTCCTCCAAAATTTGTTTCCACTGTCACACAGAAAAATTACCTTTCAGATAGGATTTTAACAATTCCTCCTGTCTTGATCATAATGTCATGTAATAAAAAAGACTGTGGTATCTTTGAGGTCAAACTGTGGAAGCCTACATAAAAGTCAGTATTGCCTCTCAGCTGCCCTATCCTGGGAAATTACAATCTAATAATGTGTCAAAGTAGACATGGGTGTGGGCAGGGATAGTAGTGTGGTGGTAGGTAACTGGCTGTGGCAGGGACACAGGAGGGTGGTAATGGCTGTCACTCCACAGAGGGAAGAGGACCAGTGGGGTACCACAGAGATCAGTGCTGGGACCAGTCCTATTCAACATCTTCATCAGTGACATTGCTAGGACCTAGAAGGCAGAATTTCACTGTTCGCTGATGACACAAAGCTCTGCAACAGAGTAGACACACACTAGAGGGTGTAGACAGAAATGGAGAAGCGACCTGCAGAAACTTGAAAGAATGGTCAGGGTTTGGCAGTTGAAATTCAATGCAAGAGAAGTGATAATGCATATGGGGTACAAAACCCTGGCACAATATATCAGTTGGGGGTGAGGATATGGCATGCACCAAGCAGGAAAGGATCTTGGGGTTGTCATCTCTGATGACCTCAGGTAGGGAAACAGTGTGACAAGGCAGCAGGTAAAGCAAATAGGATGTTGGGATGTATAGGCAGGGCATCACCAGCATGAAAGGGAGGTCATAATTCCGCTATACAAGACACTAGTGAGGCCCACCTGGAGTACAGTGTACAGTTCTGGAGACCATACCTACGTAAGGACAAAGACAGGGTAGAGAAGGTTCAGAGAGGGCAACAAGATGGTGCATGGATTTGCATCACAAGTCCCTATGAAGACAGGTTTGAAGGAACTGAACATGTACTCCCTGGAAGAGAGGAGGGAGAGAGAGTTGTATGAGAGACATACAAGTATCTTACAGGGAGGAACAGGGTGCAGGAAAACACTATTTTAAGCCAAAAAAGATGTTCCAGGACAAGAGGGCATGGGATAAAGTTGGAGGGAGGATGATTCAGAGGAAACATGAGAAAGAATTTCTTCACAGAGCGGGTGGTGGACAAGTGGAACACCCTGCCAGAGGAAGTGGTAGGCTGAAACAATCAACGGGATTTAAGAATGCATGGGATAGACATAAAGGAATTCTGGAGGTCAGGGTAAGGCAACAGACTTCTAGGAAAACAAACTGAACTTACAAGCTTCAAATGGCAGACTGGGTGGGCCATAGGCCCTATCTGCAGACACTGTCTATGTATCTGTGATCTATGTACCACTGAAAATGAGATATCACATCTCATCTGCTCTATCCTGGGTATATAAATAGTAAACATGTGTAAAAGGAAGACCCAGTACAACAGTAGTTCATTCACAAACATTCAGCAGTGACAAATGCTTGTCTCATACAGTATTTTTGTGCCATATCATTTACTGTGAGGTAAGGTATTGACTTGCATTCTGGCTGGCTCTGCTATATCCCTTATTACTTACCACTATACTTACTGTATTGCTTTAATGGCCTCACATCAGAATAATCCAATTGGTCAGTGACACCACTATATACTGTATGTAGGTATATGCTAGAGTGTTGCTTTCTTCAAGGTAGTGCCAGCATCTGTCATTTGTCAAGTAACATCTTCTATGTAATTTTTAAGTTGCATAGGCAGAGCCATGCAGACACATTGCTGTCATCAGAAAGGGTCTTGAATTCTTAATGCAGCATGCCTTATTGTTATGACAGAGTGGAATGAAATCAAGTCCCTGTTTTCTGCATTAACTAAACTGTTTCCTTTCCTCCCAGCTGTGTTGTTAGGTGGAAGTGGAGATCCTTACATTCAATGATCTGCTGTCTAAGCTGGGTGTGGAGTGGGAGATGTCACCAAGACAAACAAATCCCTTAAAAGAGAATCAACAGTAAACAATGATCTTTCAAGCTGTGATGCAATATAGTATGCCATTTGCAATGGAATCCTGATCTTACACAGTTTTATACTGCATCTAGTCAGTATAGCAGAGCTGAGATGCAATAATCTCAATTTTAATGTGGTCCTCTTTTTATCAAGTATTTTTCTGAGACAGATCATTTTAGATGAAACAGTTCCTTTTGGGTGAGATTCTGTTATACGGCCTTGAGTTTTAAACAGTTTTGCCATAAATCAGCCCAGGATAACCCAGCTGAGATGCAATATCTCTTTTTCAATGGAGTCCTATTTTATCACATGTTTCATTGCATTTAATTAGGACGACACTGCTCAGATGCTGTCTTGTTTTCAGTGTGATCCTGCTTTCCCCACTTTTTACTCTGTATTTACTGGAATATGAACCCTAGTTTGGGGCTCAGTTTATTACAAAAAAAACTCTACTAGTTGCTTATCCTAAAGGGCACTGCACTAAAACTGTATTTACATATTTTAAATATTGATTAAACATTTTTTCTGAGGCATGGAGACTACAGAGGAGTTGTCAGTGTGACTTAGAGAAGGAAGCATTAGGTTTTTCCAGGAAAATAAAGCATGTATTTTTTATTACATGGACTTAGCAACTGCCATTTGTATTCTCATGACAAAGAATATACAGTATGTTATAAAATAAAATAATTACCAGACATTCATTTAAGTCTGTAAAATGTGATACAGGTTGCGATAGTTTTGTATAACGTGTCTTATTGTGATTATATATTTAGAACAGGATGGTTTTTTAATCTAAGTAAAATTACACTAGATAAATCCTAAAATATGCTGTTTCTGAATGCATGACAGTGAGAGATTCAAATCATTTTGTCTGATGCAGTTAGGAACAGAAAGAATGCTTTTCTATATGAACTTCTGGCAGCTTGCATGGCTTGTGATGTCCTAGTGTGAAAATATCAAGCTGCAAAGTTCAAACTGATGAATATTCTTTATTTTATCCAGCAGTACAATCTATCCCTCTGCTATGCAACCAATCATAAGTGGGTTGTATGCTCTGGTCCCTGAGTCAATGTTGATGCTCAAGGCAAATATGGGATAATTATGTATTAATAAAACTATATTATATTCTTGCAGTTGTCTGCCAGTGGCCTGTCACAAAAACACATATTTTAAGAAGGATAAAGGAAAATTTTGAGGTAAAATCAGGGACGATGAGAGGTATGATTGGTGCTACAGTAGTTGTATTTATTCAGGAGCTAGGTACTGTGGGATTTGAAGCTGTGATTCACGATAATTTATACATGCTGGGAGACAGTATTGCTCAGTGGTTTAAGGCTCTGAGCTGCAAATCTGGAGACCTGGGTTTGAATCTTGAACTTACCCAGTCAACAAAAACTAAATAAATAAATAAATCCACAGCCCCCACTTGCATGCTGTGTGACCCGAGCAAGTCACTTAACTTCTTTTGCTCCAGGTCACACCTATAAATAAGCTTTCAGCTTGGTGTGTCTCCTGGTTAAACAATTGGAAAAAAAAGATTAGAATATGGGTTCATGTCCATAAGAAGCCACAATTGCTGCAATTTGAGCATAACTGTCTTTGTACTTTTTTCCAGTGGAAGCATATGCTCTAGACACAATTTGCTCCAATCTAATCTCTGTTAGTCTTTGTTCCTCCTTAAGAGACTGAATGAGTTTCCACAGGCTAGGATGACAAGCACCTAATCGAGCTGAATCCCTTGTGCCAGCCCTTCAGGCGTTATTACTTCTTGCAATTCCTAGCATTGTAACACTGTGACAACTCCATTGGTGAGGGGGAATACAGCCCTCATGCATCCAGAACATCCCCGTTGCCTTCTTACCCAAGTAGTTTTCAATGTAGTCTAGTAAGGGGACAGTAGATCTTCATGCTGCTCGAAAAATCAAACTCACTCATATCATCAAATGCATTGGAACATCATCTGGCAGTACAAAAGCAAGTGACGAAGCATTCTAATGTGGAGTGCAAAGTCTGGATCATCAATGTACCTTTCATGGACCTCTGGAGCTTTGGTCTTTCTCCAAATACATTGTGCGAGATGGAAGAAGCAACCTACGCAACTCTGCAGCTGGAAAGTATTGTTGAATGCTTTCCATGCAGATTTCTCAAAATCTAGAATTGCGCTATGAGGTGCTAGGTTGGGAAATAGGAACTTCAGCTGTGTATATACCCTCTCATAGGTGGCAGTTTTATGAGAGCATATTAATACAAACACCACAGTTAACACATTTCCAGACTTAACACCGTGTATGGTGTACAGCTCACAAATAAGTTAGACAGGACTTGAATGTTCCATCTAACATCCAGTCAGTGCACTCACTAAGAAATCTAAGATTAGCATGTGTCGCAAAACATTAAAATCCTGTCATGCTCTGCCTACTATTGAACACCAGGAACTGCTCACCAGCATCTGTTACTGTAAATTCAGGTGGAATCACCAAGTTCTTTACTGTCACAGGTGTGAGCGGGACACCTGTGTTCCACCTGCCATATTCTTTTGATCAGCTGTACATCTGGCAAGCAGACAGTGATGGATTGAGGTGCATTGCACCACAACCTGTGAGGTGCTCTCACGCCACCTCTTGCTCTCTCCTTACACTTGCCATCACTTTTCTAACACCAACTCTCCAGAATCAACAATGTGAGTGTGCTCTTTAATTTATGCTGTTACCTTGCCATCAGTTGTGTGGATCACGAGCAAGGCAGTCGAATTGGTGAGCATCCATACGAGCATATACCTTGCCTCCTTTTTTCCTTGTCTCGGCGATATAGAAAGTCTGCAAATAATGCCAGTGGCTTCCCCTTCTGACTCAAGACAAACTCACGTCCATGCTGACCTTCATTCTGACCAAGTATCAGGTTACTGTGACAGTAGGTACCTTTAAGTGTTGCTACTGTATTGTGAGATAGTAAACATGAAGTAAGGAAGTTGGAAGAGTACCTAAAGAGTTACACCTATAAACAGACATAGAAGTTGTAAGTACAACATTCATTACGCAGCGCTATTATTACATGTTAGCTAATTTTGAGAGGTGCTAAAGTGTATGATCGCTAATGTTGAGGTCACTGAAAAAAACTCGCTATTATTGTGGTCGCAATTTTTTAATCACTATTTTAACATGGAACCGAACCCATGTGCCTCGCATCCTGGACACCATGCTCCTCTATATATTCCACCAACCTTTCCTTTAGTATGGGCTCCATGAGCTTGCCCACAATGAAGGACAAACTGACTGGTCTGTAATTTCCTGAATCATCTTTGGGACCACTTTTGTGGCGGGGCACTGCATGTGCTGTTCTCCAGTCCCATGTATACATGTCTGATTCTAATGAACGATTAAGTAGGTCTGCCAGTGGTGCTGCCAGCTCCTCAGAAAGTTCCTTTAGTACCCTTAGATGCACTTTGTCTGAGCCTGGTGATTGGTCCACCTTCAATGCCAGCTGCCTGTCCCTCACTCTATATTAGTCTATCGCTACATCTGTGTTCCCCTCTCCCCCACTCATCTTTTCTGATCTGAAGGCATTGGTCCACCCTTCTGCCTGGTGAAGACAAAACAGAAGTAATCATTTAGTATCTCTACTTTTCCCTCATTATCCTCCATCCACTCCACTCCTTTCTTAAGCCTCACAATCCCTTCTTTCTTGTCCCTTTTCTCACTTATATACTGTAACAAAAGGAAGCCTTCTCCTTGTTCTAAATTCCTTCAGTCAAGGAGCCAGATGCATTTATCTATGTGTCTAAGTCCAAAAGGCGTGATTACAGTTTCTTATATAAAAAAGTGTGTAGAATCCAGATTTACAACTCTTATTCACTTAAAGTTGAATGCTTCTTGGAAATCACACTTCTTCAATGAAAAAATAAACTATCAGTGAAAATTGTGTATATTTTAATTCATGGTTCCTTCTTTAATTTCAATTATATAAATGTTTACTGAAATACTACAGACATTGTAACAAACAGCAACATATTTATCAAAGGCTAAATATTAAGGTTATTATTTATTTTATTCTATTTTAACTTGAAACAATTATTTTTTATGACATTTTATGAACCTAAGCATAACAATCGGTATTCTTGTTCACTGTCTTCATTATCTGACATGTTAAACAAATCTGTCTCATCAATATCGACATCACATTCACTGTCGGCATCCACTTAATTTGGATTGTTGTGTTTTTCAATTGTTCACTTAAGGTAGGTGGTACAACTTCACATGTGAAATACGTTGGCTTGTATTTGCCATCCTCATCAGTCCAGCCATTGTTCTCTCACTTCAGTAGTGTCATTTCTAGTTTGTCTGTGTTTTTCCATGACACTGAAATGTAATTTGCATGGCAGATGTGGTGTGTCAGAATTGATCTGCATGGCAGCAGCAAGCTTGTGTCTGCTCCTTTGATCTTTTCTAAAGGTGCATCTTTGTCACTTGGTCCATACTTGACCTTGAACATACTGTAGTGGACTGTGTTGACACTCTTTACTTTCTGTCCTACAAGGTACACACAAAGCTCTCAATTGTATCCTCATTTTCTTTAGACAAGTGTGGCCATCCCAGTTTTCCAAATGCCTGTGTGTACTCTGTATTCCTTTCCATAATTGTCAGAGGTCATACCTTCCCCTTGCATTTGAACGCTGGTGAATAGTCATCCCTGTTAGTGCATGGAGACCTGGTAGAGCTGCACACACAGGTCTTCCTAACTCTGCTGACAAGTGCAATACATCTATGAATCTTCTTGTGTTATTTTCTGAATCGCTAACATCCCAGCGCAGGTTGAGATTATCATTTAGACTTGCATGATACAGCAGAATGACCAGAATATCAGCATCATCTGCCTTGCTCCCAATACATGCACCTCTTCACCCTCATTTTGACTGCAAATGTAGTGTATGTGTTGCATGATTCTTGTGTCTGCTTCTATGTTTTGCTTTTTTGGGCCTTGCGCTCTAGTCTGAGCATATGTCCAGCTTCCACTTTGTATGATTAAGTTTCTCCGACTGCATACATGAGCTTTTTATCACCTAGAACTTATCAGTGCACATCATAATTCCATACTGTAGCTAGAAAACCTAGGCATGCCATCTTGAATGTAGATGAAGACAGGGATCCAGTAATGTTTCTTAGTTGGCTTTGGTCAGGAGCAGTTATGAGATAGGAGAGTGGAGCGATGCTGTGCTTTCCTCTCTTCTGTTGTTCAAGACTTTTGATCAATGGTGACTTATAACAGTCACTGATAAGGTGGATTTCATTTGCAGAAGTACAGCAAACAAGAGGCAGGATGATTTTTGCCACACTGTGTAATGTTGGTGGCAGGTTTGTAATACTTCTGATCAAGAACATGGCATCAACCACAATAGCATTTACAGAATCGGGGTGGGTACTTTGGACTCTGATCTCAAGTTTCTTCAGTAGTGTTGACTTCATTATTGTGTTCATTGATCCATCAATGTTTCGTAAGGAGAGCGGGTATGCAAACACTATCATAAATTCAACTGTTGAAGTTGCAGATAGATATAGCAAGCATACAAAGAGGTCTTGAGTTCCTTTCAACTCAATAATTGTCTAGTCCTTGTTCTTAATCTTCACCTTCATTGCATCATTTGTAAAGTTCTTCAGCTTGTATCTTTTGATGGGATCCTTGAACCTATTGCATTTGGTAATGCATTCGTCTTTAAACACATGACACATCTGAACATACAGTAGTAGTCACAAACATTACCAGCTATTTCCCAAAATGTCTGTGATATTTCTAGAGAAATCTGCTTTCTGCATTCCACAGTAGGGGCAGCAGAGAAACTCTTTAGAAATGTTGCTAAATAGCTAGAAACAGCTGGCAATGTCTGTGGTTACTACTGTATCTCATAACCTGTAACACTTCATTTGCTACCTCTTGTGATACTGCTTTTCCACTAGCTATTGAATAAAGATTGTTGTCCTCAAATGCATTCTAGAATGAATTCATGTAGGAGTCTGCTGTGTTCAACAGTTTGTTTAGATCTTTGAATCTCATGAGACTCTAAAACTCTTCAGCTCTTGACTGGCTTCTTCATGGCTGATAAGACCAACTTTTTCCATAAGACTTCTAAAATTTACTTTAAACTGACCACAGAATGTTCCACCTCCTCCTTGCATTGATGTTCTGTGTCTAAGAAGAAATCCTGGTAAGTCTTGATGCAGCATCTGCATTAATTGTCTGTTCCAAGGTCAAGTCTATGTCATTTCTGCTAACCCTCTCTTTGATCTTGCAATGGTTAATGCTCCATTCTCAAAGTTTTTCCTTAGTCCAGGGTGGGTCTCATCCATGTTTAGAAAATTCATAAGGTACAGGGTCATGCACTTGGCATTGTTGTGGTGTCCAGTTGTGAAATAAACAGGTATAATCTTCTCCAAGTTATGTACAAAGAGAGGCAAGTCATTTGTCCTGATGGAATGGCAGAAGATTTAGTACAACTCTACCAAACTGCAGTACTGCAGCCAAAATTGGCCAGTTGTGGCATGCTCACCACAGTGTATGGAATCTGAGAATGTTTTATATGATTCCATGAATGTCTTGAACTTAGCTGTATTCTCTAGGTGCACCATTGAGGAAGGCAATGGGTCATTATGTAGTTGGTGCAGATGCTTTGAGATTGGAAAGTCTGACAGACCTTTATATTGTATAAAGCACTGCAAATGTTTAATTCTGAATGCTGCTGATAGCGCTGGGTGAAGCCTCTTTGTCTGATTGAAAAATATTCCTTGAAGAAGTCCATTCAAGGGTCTCAATGCCAATACACCACTTTCAATAAGAATATGTTCTCCACCAGAACCATTCAGGAGATATCCAAGACCTTTGTAATATGCTAATTTATTTGGAATTGTCCAAAACATATGAAAAGTCTGTCATAGTCCGATACTTTGTAGACCAAATTTGTAGTATTAGCGTTTGCTATGACCAAGTCATAAATAATAGGCATATATTTCTCCTGGCATCATCTATAACCTTGCTAGCAATATTCATGGTGTCTTGCAGTACAGCATGTCTTGTAGGAGGCTTTCCTATACGGTCCATGTATGATATGATCTGCAGTTGTAGGTCATCTACAGAAACAAGGGCATTCCATCCATGCCACATTGGAGTAGCATTTACACTTGCATAAGATATCATCCAGACAGCATCCCTTTTCTTAGCTTGCATGAGTTTTTTTAGTTTAGAGCTTTCTGTTACCTTATATTGATACGGTCTTATTTTTGGTTTTCCAGATGTATATGATCGAATGTGTTTCACCAATATCTAGAGTTCTTTTCCTCTGATATGCTGGAATGCACTTGGGTACAGGTGTATTATTCCTGTCATGCCATTGGCTGCAATATCTGCTTTTACACTTGGCTAATAGTCTTCATCAAATCTTCAGTCTTTGCCTGTGATGTTCTATGTTGTTTGCTCTTTGATGTTAAAGATGACCCTGCCTGATCGTGGGCATCAACTTTTGATATTTGCTTATTTCTGTTTGTTTCTTTTTTTTTCAATTCAAACTTTATTCACAAAATGTTCCACAATACAGGAGGCAGTAATTCTGACATATACAACCTGCTTGTATTACAATGCCAACTCTGCCCCCAACCCCCTACCCCCTTTCCCAAGTACAGCAATTCTCTTGTATCTTGTAGTTAAGAAACCTTTCACAGTAACTTTACAAATATTAAGATAACAGATAACCTACTACATTAAACCATTGCAGTCATGATTAATTTCTGTTCTTTTTCTATTGTGGTGTTTAATTTCTTGCTGGTGTTGCCATCCATGTGTGTTCTTGTCATAGCTTCTTCAGAACTTTCTTTGAGTACAGTTGCCTCCTCAATTCTGGATGGTATGTTTGGGTATGCTATACCCACAGTAGCATGACTGTCAAGTGTCTCTGTCATCTCATCATAATTGTCGAATGCCAAAGCAGTGCCTAAACCTGGCTGTATGAGAAATTTATCTGGTGTAGCCATATTCTTCTCCATTATATTGGTTGTGACTGCAGTTTCAAGTTCCTCCACAGCATGATAGCTGACACAGTGACCAAACCTGCTCAAAATAGTTAAAATTTCTCCTACTGTCTGTCATGGATTTAATACCCATGCTCAACAAGAGGTGTTTTTGTGTTTTGATTATTCCTTGACACTGCAAAACTATGTCATCTGCAACAGATTGAACTACCCTCTGCTGTCTTTCACTGTCCACTCTGATGAACCTGTCAGTACAGTCATAGGAATGTCTGAAGAATGGGTGACATTTTTATATTTTCCTCTATTAAGTCTTCAATGTTAACTTTGTTTTATTATGAGGCTGTACCTCTAGGAGTTCAAACAACTGTTCTCTTATGTGTTGAGCTGCTTGTTGTTTTGCTTCCCTCCAGTCAGCTTGTTTCTTAGCAGACCTGATGACTGCACTCACTTTCTAGTTTTGGTATTGAATATAATACCATCTTTGAAGTGATCTGCCAGTTTTGATTGCAAGCTCTGTGGGTTGTAATTTGTTTCACGCCCACTACACTCTATGAGAATGTCCATGTACCTTTTGTGTAGAGATAGCAATGATTCTTCTTGCATTCCATTAACACTGATGCACTGCACATAATTAACAAGTCTGGAAAAGGTAATCTGATGACTGTCCCTCAACTGACCTTATTAAGCATCGTGTACCTGTGTCATTTATTCATTTCTACCTTTTTACACTACTTGTTCTTACAGCTGTTGTATTAGTTCAGTTCTATGGTTATAGGATAAATATTGCCTACTGTCATATCCATTTGTCTAATCATCCATTTCTGTTGCTGTGTTTTTATATGTCTACTGCCCTATAAGTTCTCTATATGTTGTATGATATTCAAAGTCTCCTTTGACCCCATACAATTTATTTTATTGTATGATTTGGAAACATACATTCATTTGGAAATATGCCTGATATAGATGCTGCAGATTCAGATAGAGCACTGTGAACTTGGGGTGAAGCAATTTTGCTGGATAACTCTTTATGGTGTCTTTTTTTAAAGTTTCATCAGCTGCAAGTGTACCGGAACTCTTATATGCAGTGAAGTTCTTGTAGTAGATATAATGATACCCATGGATGCTGGAGTAACATTCAGGCAATTCAAAACACACCATATTGTACTTTGACAGTGTTTGGCTAGAACGCCTTTCCTTTGCTACTACTTTCTCCCAATGAGAATTATCAAAAGGTAGTGAGTCTCCATTGTCTGTGCTAACTTCTGAATCAGGGTGTAGGAAGCATTGCCTCTGTGGTTTGTGAAAATTCTTGCTAGCCATATTTTAAACATTAAATAAATAACATTGATAACTAAGTAAACTATAGCCTATTAAATACATAAATTAGATAAATAAATAAACCAAATCTATTACATAAATGTAAAACTTTTAGTTACTCTTAAGAAAGTGCAATTTCAAGAAAACATACAACTATGGATGAATAAGAGTTGTAAATCTGAATTCTATACACTTTTTACATCAGAAACAGTCATCAAACTTTTCGGACCCAGACACATAGTTATATGCACCTGGCTTCTGCTCTACTTCAGCTATCTGAAACTCCTTCTATGCCTTAGCTTGCCAGACTTCCTTACTTGCCCCACCAGCCAACTTTAGGTAATTTTTCCTACCCACCTCTCTCTTGGTCTTCCTGAATTTCTAAAGGCCAGCCTTTTTCTGTTACTGCCTAGGAAACTCAGAACTGAACCAGCTGGGCTCCTTGGTCATTGTGTTCTTCCTCCTGAGCCTAACACACTCATCTGTGGCAACCAGTATTCCTTCCTTAATGATGAACCACCTTGGTCCACCCCCATATCTGCTCTGATGCCCACCAGATGGCTCCTTAGCACTTCATCCATTTTCCCTGAAGTCCACTCACCTGAAAGCCAAGATTTGGTCTTAGTCAGGATGCTTTTCCAGCCAATATCCAATGGGAACCACACTGTACAATGGTCACTTCCACCCAGTGGCTTTCTGACCATTATTTCCTGTACATGCTCTCCATCTGTGAGCACCAGATCAAGAATTGCCTCAGCTTTGTTGGTTCAGTGATGCCCTGATTCAGGAACCCACTCTGCAGTTCTTCCAGGATCACCTGACTACTAGCACATGTTGTGGCTAGTATGGTCCAATCCACCTTGAGCAGGTTGAAGTCCCCCACAATTACCACCCCTCCTTTCCCTGCAGCTTTAATATTTGTGAGCTCAGTTCCCTGTCCCTCTCCTTATCCTGACTGGGTGGTCTATAAACTACCCCAACCTCACCTTTCTCCCTCTACTGGACCTTAACTGAACTCATAATGCCTCTACCTCCTCTACTCCAACTCCTCCCTTGTGCAAGTAACTCCTCCCTGATATAAACTGTCACCCCTACCCCCATCCTAAGTTATTGCCCTTCTTCACTGGTAATTAGAATTATCACTCATTCCAGTGCCACTGTTTTACTATTTGTTACTCATTGACTAGTGGCACATATATTCCCATCTGCATAGTCAACTGCCAAATGTCAGTTTACGATTGCCTGCACACTGCATCAGCTGTTTCAATATGGAGATGATAGTACACTGTCATTTAGCAGCCAGTCAAGGAGGTGAGAGTAGTGTATGTGCCAGTTGTCACAAACGGACTCCACAGGTCAGGTCCTCTGCTTCCACAGTGCCAACCTCAGAGTGCAATAGTGTGAACGGGTAACATACAGGGTAACCTTCCTGTCTTCTTTGAGTCCAAATCTCCTGTTAGCCTCAAGTTCTTCAGGGATTTAAACTGTGAACCTTATGTTAGCATACCCAATTACAGGCTGAGATATGTACCCTCTTCAGGACTGTGGTACAATCTTTCACCAGAGGCACCATGCCAGGTCTCCAAAAGAATCCTTAAAACTCTATAAGAGATCTTAGGTGTATTCTTACCTTTTCCAAGCTTAGTAACAACATCAAGCCTTTTTAACACCTGTCAGACTTATCCCCATATACATCACATGCAAAAAGAAACTGAGAAGACACCCAAGCAGTATTTCAAAGAAAATGTTTTTTTACTAAAAATATGACAAAAAGGTAAAACTAAACACAGAACAATATATCATATAGTGTACAATCATATAAAATAAACAGGAAGTTACAGACAAAACACTCCTACCACAACAACTCAATTTCTTTCTAAGTATTACCTTTCTAAGAGCATTTAAGTTAGAGAGCTTTCTGTTTCAGAGCCCAAGATAATATGACACATGTTCCCCAGATACAGGTTCATTTCACTCTGTCTCCCCACCCCTTTTGGTGAGTCAGGTAGCTCCTCCTTTTAGAATTAATTCTAACATAATTTCTACCAGAAGGTATTTTTAATTAATGGTAACATCAGAAAAAATACATTTCCTAAATATGACATCCTTTAATCAAACTTTTGTCTTTGAACTTAACAATCCTAGCATTTGTCACTATTTCTCAGTTGCATGTTAAATTTTGAGAGAAACCTGCCAAATTACTCTTTATCCTGTTACGTCATGAACTTATGTTTGGGTTCAACTTGAAAAGCCTGGGCAGGTCATAAAAGGTAATAAAATGCCCTTCTGTAAGGAAGTCAGTTAATTAACTGGTTCCCTGGTCAGTTTAATTACATCCTATAGTTCCAGATACTGACCTCTCAAGTTACAGGCCAAGTCTGCTAACTTTGTGAGACAATTTCATACACAGACCAGTTATTTATAATATAAATATCATACAAGTAACCAGAAGCAGGGCAGAGCATCACACTCCTCCATACCTAGACTGAATTTGGGCTCTATCCCTGCATGGATGAGTGCCACAATTCAGTTCATTCCTCTTATGGACCTGACAAGTCATCTGCATTCTGATTTGTTGCTCCAGCCCTATGAGATCATCATGTCATACCCTTGAAAGGCAAGACTTCATCTTAATATTCTACCATTTGTTTTTGCCATTTGTGTCAGCCAAACCAGGGGTTGTGGTCAGTTTGTACCTCAAAATGCTGCCCATATAAGTATGGCTCTAACTTCTTTAGGGCTCACATATGGCAAGACACTCTTTTTCCACAGTAGAGTATACTGCTCCTGGGAAGTAACTTTTTACTTATCTGGTACATGATGGAGCGATCTCTACCTTGTTTGGATGTCTGACTCAGCACTGCTCCAATACCCACATCTAAGGCGTCAGTCTGGACTATAAAGGGTCTGCTATAGTCTGGACTTGTCAATACAAGGAGCACTGCACAGTGCCTCCTTCAGCCTAGTAAAGAGCTTTTTCACAGAGCTGGTCCCCAGGTAATTTTCTTAGGCATCCCTTTTCTTTTCCAGGTCAGATAAAGGGAGCAGCCAGGGCACTGTAGTGGGTACAAATTTCCTACAGTACCCAGCAGTCCCTAGAAAACTCCTGACCTGCTTCTCCATTTCTGGTCTGAGGCCATGCCTTGATCACCTCTATTTTTACTTGGTTGGGGACGGACTGTCCCCTGGCCTACAACATGCCCAAGGTATGCCACTTCAGCCATGGCCACCTGGCACTTCTCAGCTTTGACAGTGAGCCCGACCCTCTGTATCCTGCCAAACACTTCTCTAAGGTAGGACAGGATATTCCTCCCAGCTGGCACTAAAGATAGCAATGTCATCCAGGTACACCATGGTGTACTCCTCAGCACCATTTAGCACCTGGTTCACCAACCTTTGGAAAGTGGCCAGGTCATTCTTCATTCTGAAAGGCATTACTTTAAATTCAAATAACCCTATTAGAGTGATGAAGGCTGAACTCTTCCTAGCTCTGTCAGTTAACTCTACTTGCAATAGCTCTTTGTCAGGTCAATAGTTGTGAGTAAGTCCCCTCCCAACTTGTCCAGGAGTTTGTCAAGTCCATGGCATGGTGGGCGTCTGACTTGATGACTGCATTCAGTCCATGACAGTCCACATACAAAATGAGTAGCGCTATCTGGCTTGGGAACTAGGACTATGGGTGCGGCCCAGGGGCTGTGGAATTTCTGGATTACCTCAAAATCCAGCATTTCCTCCAACTCCCTCCTAATTTCCTTATGGACAGCCTCAAACACCTGATATGCTATTTGACATATGGGTGCCTGTGTCCCTGTCTCCACATCATGTGTTGCTAAGGGGGTTAGTCTAGGCTTGGCGCTGAACAGTGGGGCAAAGTCTACTAAAACCTCCCTTATGTCCTGGATCTGGTCTGGGGCCTACTGGGGTGACAAATTAACTGCCTCCACGAGAGGACTCCATTGCTTTCTTCCAGCAAGTCCAGAAGGGGTCTTCTTCATCTGTTCCCTCCCCAGGACTACATACTGTAAACACCATGTCAGCCCTATTAGCATATGGCTTCATCGTGTTGCCATGGTACATTCTTTCTGCATGTCTTCTGTCAGGTATCTCTATGATATAGTTCACATCATTTACCTTTCTGACTACTTTGTACAATCCTGCCCACTGAGCCTGCAGCTTGTCCTTCTGGACTGGAATGAGGACCATGACTTCCTGACCCACCTTGTACGAGTGAGCTCTAGCTCTGCGGTTGTACCACACTTTTTGGTTTTGTTGGGCAGCTGCCAGGTTGCTCTGGGTTGTCCCCATAAGCTCCTTCAGCCTTTCCCTAAACCTAAGGACATAATCCACTATGGGAGTTCCTTGAGTGGCATGCTTGCCTTCCCAGTCCTCAAGCCTAGGGGCCCATGTACCCAGCGTCCATATATGAGCTTGAAGTGGGAAACCCAGTTGACTCTTGGGGCACCTCCCTGAATGTGAACAACAGGTGGGGAAGGTATTTCTCCCAGTCCCTCCCATGCTGTTCAGCAAACACTTGGAGCATTGACTTTGGATACCGTTAAATCTTTCCACAAGCCCATTGGCTTGCGGGTAATAAGATGATGTGCATCTCTGCACCACCCCACACTTCTCCCACAAACATTTCATCAGGTTCAACATGAAGGAACCCCTTGACTGGTGATAACCTCCTGCGAAACCCAACACAGGAGAAAATCCTAGTAAGGCATCTGCCACTTTGTCCTCAGTGAGGATAGGGTGACTGCCTCTGGGTACCAGGTGGCATATTTCACTACAGTTAGGATGAACCTCTTCCTGGAGGAGCTGGGAGTATTTAAAGGCCCACAAAATCCATTCCCAGCCTCTGGAATGGCTCCTCCACTATAGGCAGTGGAATTAGGGTGGCTTGGGTTTTCTTACCTGCCTTCCCTGTTTCTTGGCACAGTGACAATGCCTGCAATACTCCTTCACCTGCTGGGTGAAGTTGGCCTAATAAAATTCTGGGCCAACCACTGCATAATGCTTGATTTCAGATGACCAGACAAGGGAATATCATGTGCAATCTTGAGCAACTGCTGACGGTACCCTTGGGGAATGACAAACTGCCTGTTTACCACCTCCTCTGACTTAGCATCCTGAGTATACATCAGTCCATTGTCCCAATAAATAGTTATATTTCCCATCTCCTTCTTGTGCTCCATCAGAGTCTGCCCAAGCCCTCAGCTTCTCTAGACACAGGGTCACTTTTCTGAGTAGCTACAAACTCCTTACACATTCCCCAAGGCATGGGACAGGTCCCTCTAGTATCTAAACTGGGGTCCCTAGCTCTAACATCAGGGCACTGAGGATCACTGCCATCCCTAACCCTCTGACAATGGGTCACCCTCCCTTCTTCAGAGTAACAGTCCATAGCTGTTTGGTTAGCTGCTACTGGGGCAATTTCTACCCCCCTTTCATTAGTCTCCAGATCAGGATACACAGGCTAGGGAAACAGCCTTGTAGTAATTTCTACAGTGGCTTCTATGGAGTCCATTCACCACAATTTTCATTTGCCACTTGGCTACGGGTAACTGCACACACCATCCCCAGTTTGATATTATTGCAGAGAATTACATGAACTACTAAAGTTTCTGCTACCACAACCTGTTGCATGGTTCCTCCTGTCTCACCCCAGTCTAGCAGAACACTAGCGAGTGGCAATGTTTTCTGCTCCCCAGTGAACCCCTGTACAGTTACAAATTTATTAGGTATAAGCTGACCAGGCTCACCAGATCCCATTTTACCAATGTCGGGATGTCCCTGTGTTCTTAACCCTTGTGTCTGTACACCATTCACAGTGACTGGGGTGCATGTGTTCCCTCATGTTTATAGGAATGCATGCTTCAGGGACACATGAACAACCCACTTTTCCTAGCACCACTTTGCATATTGTTTCTTCCTTTGGGACACTGTCTGGCAATATGCCCAGTTTCTTACAAACCTAACATTCATTTCTTTTCTCAGAAAAATATTTTCTTTAAAACTCTGGGGGCTAACTGCTTTTGGTGGAGGCAGTGAGGGTTTTAGATGCCCTGAAGGTGCTCTTTTCCCTTTCTGCTGCCACCCATGCACCATTACTCTCAGAGCAGGTCCGCTCTTGGCATAGCCGGTTCAAAGGGTTCAGCAGCTTCTTGCACTGTTTTTGGATCTCAGTCCTCTAGCCAGGTTTTCATATCTACTGGGCATGCCCCAAAACTACTCTAACAATACAGCATTTTCAATTTTATCTACAGAGTTTGCTTCAATTCCTTCCCACCAATATTTTAAAACTGATGTTTTTCTGGCTTAGCCTTTGTAGCACATGCAGGGTTCTTCTGAGCTTACAGAATTTAGCTCTGTATGTTTCTGCATTTAAATCATACTTTTACAAGTGTAGTTTTAAGTTTGCTGTAATCATTGCTGTCCTGATGTCCATTTGACCCAATGCATCCCGAGCTATCTCAGTAAGCAGCAGGATAGCTGGAAGCTCCAGGACCTCTAGAATATTTGCCTAGATACAAACCTTTTCAAAGGAATTTAAAAGGTATCCATTATCCTCTCCCTCTTTACATTTGGCTATTTATTTATTTGCTTTTGGTAACTGGGTAAGTGCACTAGGCACAAGGATGCCTATTTTCAGGCACAACCTGGGAGAGCACATTTTAGAAATACAAATTGTGTATGTGACACAGACATGAAAGCAGTACAGTACAGAGTCAAGTTAAGACTTCAGGTATGGGGAAACAAAATTTTGGCAACAAACATGAGTAGGTTTATACAGTATGATGAAAATACAGCACAGTAGGACAGGGATCACAAAATAAAGTAAAGTAAGAACATAGGCATTGCAGTGGTGGGCATTCATAGAGACAATATATCAAGTAATAAAGAGGTGGTTGAACTTGGAGGAGAGGAAGGAAAGCAATAGGGGGAAGGGAGAGAGAGAGATAGATGAGAGGCAGAGAGAAAAAATGATGAGAGAGAGTGAGGGAGAGAAAAAGCAGAGAGAAAGAGGGAGAGGACCAAGAAGATTGAAACAGAGCAGGGAAGAAGAGTAGAGCTAAGGTGGATTAAAGCAAGTGTAGGGGTTGATAAAGTGTAAGTGTTCTTTGTGAAGTGACTTAAAAGTGAATGGGAGGCTGCTTGCTCTAATAGCTTGGGGTATGGAATTCAGTATTTTGGAACCACGTTAGAAAATACGATGCACCCATATTGGTTCTGTGTCTGGGAATGTGAAAGAGGGCTTGGTCAGCCTAACGCAGTCCATGGAGAGAGGCTGTGTGTCCAGTAGGGATAGAAAGGGATAGGGGAGGCCAGATCTGACAATACTGTCAATTAATGAGCCAAGGCCTGGAGTCTGTGAGCAGAGGGGCACAGCCATTTTAGGTCACTTTCAGAGCTGGCAATGATGCTTGAAACATGGAGATGCAGAAGCATAGTGGCAGATGCTGTTGGAGGTGGTATCCCACTTATGGAGGATGATTTGGAGGCAAAGAGGTAGGTGACTGAGCCATATGCAAGGTCTGGGAGAAGAAAGCCTTGGGCCACAGCAAGTCTAGCAGATGGGGTAAGGACATATCTAGTTCTGTAGGCACTACCTATTTTGGCGTTAACTGACTTACAGGTGGTTGTAATGTGTAGGTCAAAGTCAAGGGATTGATTGAGAGTAACACTAAGGTATTTAAAGGAGTTGGTGCTAATCAGTGAAGAACTGTCCACGCAAGGGATAATTAGGGCATTTTGATTCGCTTTAAGTCTGGCAGAGGAGCCGAAGAGCATAGAGTAAGTTTTATTAGAGTTGAGAATAAGTTTGTTTTCAGTGAGCCAGGATTGAATATTAGCAAAATCAATGGCGAGAGGGTGGATTAGGTCAACAACAGTTCTGGCACTGTGGTAAATAACTAGATTGTCAGCATTGAGCAGAGATGAACAGTTGGGTGCAAGGAGTGGGATGTCATTAATAAAGATAGAGAAAAGTAAGGGCCCAAGGATTGAGCCCTGGGGCACTCCGACATTAATAGTGGAAAGATCTGATATGGCAGAGTTAAACACTACAGCTTGTTTTCTGCCGGACAGGTAGCTTTCAAACCAGGTCACTGTGTCGGTGGTGAAGCCTAGGGAGTGTAGTTTAGTAAGAAGAATGGTGTGGTTGACCAGGTCAAATGCCTTAGTGGGTCAATGAAGACTGCACCTGTTAGGAGGCCGAGTTCATGGAGGCATATATGTCATTGGTGAGTTTGGGAGGGCAGTGGAGGTGCTGTGTCCTTTGGAAGCCATGCTGTGAGCTAGATAGAAGGTTGTATCTTTGGAGATATTCTATGGATTGGGTGGACACTAGTTTTTCAAGAGTTTGCTAAGTACAAAGAGAATTGCAATGGGGCAGTAGTTATTTATTTCCTTAGGGTCCACCCTTTTTGGGATTGGGGTGACTTTGGCTATTTCCTTATATTGGTGCTATGCCATGGCATAGAGACAGGTTGAAAAATTTTGGTTAGGGAGATGGCGGTATGAGCTGCGGCTTTTTAGGAGCCTTGGTTCAACTCCATCAGACCCTGTCCTGGTGCAGTGTCAGGAATAGCGTAGCAGTTTTAACACTTCTCCTCTCTTTATACTCTGGAACCTAAAGGTGGGTGCATGAGTGTTGGATTGATATCACCAGGGGTAAGGTGTTGAGGACAGGAAGGAGGGTTGGTGAGGTAGTTTGATAGATCTGAGAAATGGTGATTAAAAGAGTTTGCATATGGTTGTCGGTTATTGCAGTGAATGCCATTTAACAGCATGTAACTGGTATGTGCCCTGTGATTAGCTCCAAGGAGCATTTTTATGGTGGACCAAAATTTCCTTGAGTCATTGAGGCTTTTATTAGCAGGTTCTTGCAGAAAGAACTTTTGGCTAGGCGATGTTTTTCTTGCAAGAGTTTCTCAGAGAGCGATATAGATTGTGGTCAGTTTGCAACCCAGTGTTCTTGAACCTCCGCCATGCCTTATCCCTGTCTCTTATTTGGGTAAATGAGGCTTTGTTAACCATTTGTCTGGGGTTCCTGAATCTGGCCGGGTGACAGGGGAGCATGGATGTCTTGGAGAGGGCTAAAGTGGTTCAAGAAGCAGTCAAGAGCCGCTTGGGCATTAGTTGAAATGTAGATCTGGGACCAGTCAATCAGTGAGAGATCATAAGTAAACTGGCTTAGTTAATATTGGCCAGATTCTGGAAGGTAATGAGTTTTGGGGGTGGAGATGGTTTACTGGTAGAGTGCCAGATACAGTAGACAGGGGAGTGATCACTAATAGCATCTGCAAGGGTGCCTGCACCTATTATGCTGTCCAAATGGTTTGTTAGGATCCAGTCAATCAGAGTACTGGTCCGAGGGGGAGCCATGACCCTAGTTGGGTCTGTGATCATTTGGTGAAGGTTGTGGCCTTGTACCAGGGTGTGAGAGGACTGGTTTGTGGTACTAATCTAGTTCAGGTTTAGGTCTCCCAGTATAAGGACTTTGTTACGACTAATGGTGCAGTCTATTAAGGAGAGGAGTTCTTCAAGACCCTTATTGCCACTAGCAGGAGGGTTGTAGGTGTAGACTACGTGTAATTTCTTTGAGCCTAGCTGTAGTGTGGCATGGAGTGCTTCACAGTGAGATAGTGTAGACAGTACATTATGGGATAGCAACAGGTGTTGCTTATAGAAGATGGCAACTGCTCCTCCGTGTTTGGATGAAGGTCTATCTTGTCTGATGAGATTGTAGTTGGGCAGGGAGCAGAGAGCATCAGGGGTGGAGGGTTTTAGCCAAGTTTCAGATAGGAACAGGATATCAGGGTGGTGTTGAACAGTCCATGCCTCAAGTTCAGCAATATTATGAAGGAGGCTCTTAATGTACATGTGTGCAATGCGGAGGCCTTTGGTGTCATTCCAGATTGTATTATTTAGAGGGAGGTTACCCACTGACCCTGGGTTTAGTTCAACATCCCCAGCTAGCATTAGGGCCAGGAGCAAGAAGTACCATAGCTTATGATGAACGAAAGGGGTGGGCAGGGTGATGCTAGGCACTGGTGATTTTGCAGGTGTAGGATAGGTGGTAGATGAGTCTATGAGGGATGAGAAGAGGGGAGGTGTTGCGTGGCCAGTATGAGGGCAATCCCAGTATGGATCAATTTGGGAATTTAATTTGTAACTCGGTCCTGTAGTTCGAGTTAAACCCAGGCCACTTACCTGCTCTAGTGATGGGGGTTGGAGTCGAAGCTTCTCCATTTCATGTTGCCTCTGGCACTCATGCTCTTCATGGTCAGCCTCTCGCTGTTAACGTGCCATTCTCACTGTTCTCACTTCCTCTTCTACTCTGTGACTCACTGCTCTCACTCTGCTTCTTGCCATTCTCACTAGCTTCTCACTGATCTTGCTCGCCTTCTTCTGAGACTCACTGATCTCACCTCTCTCCTCTCTCAAATTCCTGCTTCCTTATTCACACTCCAGTTCCATCCTCCAGAATTCCATCTGCAGCTTGATGGCTTCTGGTCTGGAGTGCTGGTGACCTTCCCCTGCTGCTGTGGACCTTGGCTTGCACTGGCCCTGCTGTCCTCCCTTACTGGATCTGGACACTGTGCTGGACTCTGGCCCTTCCATACTAAAGGTTTGTCCCTTTTCAGTCACGGACTGTGACTCAATGCTGTAGGCATCAGCAGCCATCAAAGCTTTCATGAGGTTCTGCTTGTTGGCTCTCCCTTGTGAAGGACTCCTCTCTCATTCCACAGCTGCCTCAGGTATTCTACAGTGTGCTCACTGTGAGTTGAAGCCATCTTCTTCCCTAACTACGGCTACTCTAACTTGCACTCAAAAAAAATAAAACAGGTAGGAACTTTGACAGTAAGCAAAATTATATAGTGCTGTTTCTTTGTTTAAAAATAAATCACTGCCACTGGCCTGGTGGTGATAGAAGGTTGAGGGGCTGGCATCTTACCTCAAACCACACCGGTGACCTGGGTTGGAACGGACTTGGGATGTTGGGGTTGGCAGGGGGAGGATAGGATTGAGCATCCGAGGAACTGCTCTCCTATCCTGGGGTGGGTTTGGGAATGCCTCCCTTGGCAGTGGCCCCCAATGGAGACTGGAGGCACTACATGAGGGCTTAATGAAGGGGACCTAGAAAAATGGAAATACTGCCTGGTGTCTGCTGAATGATGACTCCCCATCCCCCAATGCCTCCAGTGCCTTTGTGAGCCTCTTTCCCTCAGAAGCAGCATCCCTGGGTCCCTATTCGAGTATTATGCTGGAGTCCTGCCCTGGTGCTTTCTCCTTTGGAGGAGGAGGGGACCCACCCAGTGAAGGGTTACATCTTGGATATCCTGGGGACTGGCTGCAATGTGAGGGGTTGAGAGAGCTTGGGTAGGGCTGGTGGGGGCTTGGGTGGACTTGCAGGAGCCTGAAGGAGTGGGTACACTAGGGAGTAAAGAGGAAATAAAGAAAGAAAAAAAAGAAAAGTAAATCACTGCCTTATTTTGCAAGTGAACTGTACAGTATTAAGCTGACACACTGAACTGTTAAATCTTGTGTTACTAATTACTTTAAATCGCACCACTGCCAACCAAATCTGCCACAAATGCACTCTGCAGGTCAGACCTGCTGCTTCCACAGTGCCAACCTCAGAGTGCAATAGTGTGACCAGGTAATATACAGGGTAACCCTCCTGTCTGCTTTGGGTCCGAATCACCTGTTAGCCTCAAGTTCTGGAGGATTCAAACTATGAACCTTATGCTAGCATACCCAATTACAGGCTCAGATAAGTACCCTCTTCAGGACTGCAATACAATCTTTCACCAGATCTCCAAATGAACCCTTAAAACTATATAAGAGACCTTAGGTATAGTCTTACCTTTTCCAAGCTTAATAACACCATCACGCCTTTTTAACAGCTGTCAGACTTAACCCCATATAAATCACATGCAAAAGAAACTGAGAAGACACCTAAGCAGTATTTCAAAGAAAATGATTGTTTACTAAAATATAATAAAATGGTAAAATAAACACAGAACAATATATCATACAGTCATATATGTCAGCAGTGTCAGTGATATTACAATGTAAAGTTTGTAAGAGGGGAAAAAGGCAGCCTGTCTGAGCTGATTTTAATGCTGTTCACATTAAGGAGCAAAGTTAAGGAAGAAATCATTTAACCCATCATGGTGGCTTGCTTTATTCTTTTCCTTTTTTGGAACTGCAGATTATTCTTTTGAGGGAGGGACGGAGCAGAAAGCACTGAATTCACATCCACTGATTTTCCTATGGGGTCAACTCCTGACTAGGAGGATTTGGAATCAGCGTCAGACACATCTTGTGCTAATAGGAGGACATGAAATCAGTTAGTAGTGGGGTGTCTGCTAATTTGGGAACTTTTGAAGCAGGTTGAGCATGGTAGGACTTACTCGAGTTGCTCTAGTAGGAAAAAACAAGACCTGGGAGGTGGGGAGGCATAGAAAGGCCATCTATAGGAAGAGAAGCCTGAGGTGGAGGGTCAGGTAGTGGCACATCTGGGCTCAGGGGCCAACGAGGGTGGGGAGGAGAGGGGGAGGAGAGTCTCAAGAGGCAGGAAGGGTGTCTGCAGAGGAGGGTATCTTAGTAGGAAAGGGTGTAGCACGGGAAGTGGAAAGGGTGGTTCTGGAGCATTGTGCAATGGCTATCAACAAACGTTGTTCTTCAGAGTCCTGCATGTCCGAGTGTTGGTGAGCTGCCTCTGGGCAGGTGGCATAAGTGTGTCCATGAGCAGCACAGAGAACAAATAGCCATATTATGACAATGTTCACTTACATGTCCTAAGGAATTACAAAGGTTACTACGTAGTGGTCACAGGCACTACTAATGTGACCCGATTTGCCACACCTGTAGCAGGATTTAGGCTGGCCTGCATAAAATAGTACCCCCCTGTCTTGTCCTAGAAAAATACAATTTGGAAGATGTTGTAAACCATCTTCAGTAGAATGCAATTGTACCCGAATCCTCCATCCCCCTGTCCAGATATCTTCCAAGTCAAAAATTGCCTCAGGTTGGCCTAATAAAGTACACCTCTGTTTTAACCAAAAAACAAGGTCCGTAACACTAACACTGTCATTCCAAAAAAGGACAGTGACAGTTTTATGTGCTGGTTTCATAAGGGGGAAAAACTTCAAATGGGGACCAAAAAGGAGTTTGTTTTACTAAATGAAATCTGGACCAAAATTTTTCCAAACCACTATGCAGCTTAAAACTAATATCGAAGGTCTTTTCACCAGATACATGTATTAATGCATACAATTCAGCTGAAGCAAACTGCAGACTATCTTTCAATAATGATTTAGCCACATATTTTCTATCAGGAAAAACCTCCAATCCCCTTTTATAGATTAGCCGAACAGCATTATGTCTTTTAGCAGTATAAGAAGAGGAACGAAAAAGGAGGCATAGGAGCGTGGTGCAGGTCATTCTGGGCCAGGCAAAGAGTCCGTGAAGGGCCCTCTAGTGCTCATGAGACACCCCTGGGTCATTCAAAACTCCTGCTGCTGAATGGTGCAAAACTGGAATTAGAATCGGGTCAGTAGGGGTGTAATTTGTCGTGGAAGAAACCCAAGTTCAGGAGACTGGGTAAAAGAAAGTTCAGGGGGTAAAGCCAAAGGAGAAGCAAAAATTTCTTTGAGGTGTGTGTCAGGTTCAGCAAGTGGAGTCACTTGAGGATCAGAGGGTTCATGCAACAGTTCAAGAGAAACGTTAGACAGTTTCCGTGATACCGCTGGAATGGTGATCGGCAAAAAGCCAGAGATCCATTCACCTGAGTCAGGGTGCTGCGCCCAGCCTGCAGACATCAGGGCTTTGGAAACCGACCAAGAGGTGTTGGCGTCATCAACCTGATCTGCCCAGGAGTGGGGTTTGTCAGCCTGAGTTTTCTTAACAGCCGGTTTAAAGACTCATGGACATTTTGCATCAAAAGAAAAAACAGATGCATTGCTCTGGTCAGAGGGTGTAGCAACATAGACAGTACCTGTAGGAGAGAGACCAGATGGAGATTCTTTCCGCAGTTCAATCAGGGCAGCAGTCGCCTGAGAGCTAGTACCGATTACTTGTTGCATAGCAACCTCACTGTCAGACAGCTTAGTTCCAGCTGTCATAGGAGATCCAAACAGAGGTTCCACATTCCGCGGTCGGGGAGAGTGAATGGGCAGAGTCGGAGCTGGAAACTTGAAATCAGAAGGTAATATCTCTGAAAACAGAGTCGTAGGCAGAGAAGCCACACGTAGTTGTTTTGTCGCAGTCGAAACTTCCAGAGGAGTAATCAGTGCAGTAGATAAGACAGGTTCCATCGGCGCTTCAAAAAATGTTTCGGAATCCAGTTTCCAACAGTGTAGGAGTAATTGGCCCCACGGCCTGCAGCACATCCTGCTGCAATGAAGACAGCTCAGCAACTTGGCATTCCATCATAAAAGTCAGCAAGTCCCCCTACTGGCCAAGCAGTAGGGGAATTTCCCTGGTGTCCTGGCCAAATTTCCCTCATTCACTAAAAATACCACCAACAGCTTAATCTGGTTCAAAGTCAGTTGGCATTCATCTGTATCCCATTCCCTGGTTCATGCCTGAAAATAGACAAGATTTGTCTAGTGCTTTACCGGTCAACAAAAACTAAATAAATAAATACAGCTTACAATTATGTAAATGAACAGGAAGGTACAGACAAAACACTCCTACCACAAAGCTTAATTTCTTTCTAAGTATTACCTTTCTAAGAGCATTTAAGTTAGAGGAACTTTCTGTTTCAGAGCCAAGGTAAAATGACCATATTCCCCAGATGCAGGGTTCATTTCACTCTGTCTCTCCACCCCTTTTGGTGAGTCAGCTAGCTCCTCCTTTTAAAATTAATTCTAACAACATTTCTACCAGGAGTTATTTTAATTAATGGTAAACAGAAAAACATTTCCTAAATATGACATCCTTTAATCAAACATTTGTCTTTGATCTTAACAACCCTGCCATTTGTCACTATTTCTCAGCTGCATGTTAGATTTTGAGAGGAACCTGCCAAATTACTCTTCATCCTGTTACATCATAAACTTTATGTTTGGGTTCAACTTCAAAAGCCTGGCAGGTCATAAAGGTAATAAAATGCCCTTCTGTAAGGAAGTCCATTAATTAACTAGTTCCCTGGTCAGTTTAATTACTTCCTGTAGTTCCAGCTACTGACCTTTCAAGATACAGGCCAAGTCTGCTAACTTGTGTGAGACAATTTCATACACATACCAATTATTTTAAATATAAATATCATACAAGTAACCAGAAGCAGGGGCAGAGCATCACACCAGTCACTGCAGGGAAGGTTGCAGTCAAATTGTGTAGCATCTTATAATAATACAATTTTTATGTCACTGTAAGTGGATACTTGTGCTAGCTTATATGTGCTCTTTGCTGGTGATGGTGGGATTCAAACAAGCTAATCCTGGAAATATAATTCCTATGTAGTGGGTTTGAAAATAGGTTAGCAATTGTTTTTATTGATTTATTTAATTTAATTTCATTTTGTTACCAGGTGAACCCATTGGGATCAACATTCCTCTTTTCAGGGTGTCCAAGAGTTACAGGAGTTACAGTAATTACAGTTATACAATTATTCTACAGTCACATGGAGCATTTTACTTAGAAGAGGTGAAATACATAAAAGTGTAAAACAATTGACTTGGATTATTAACAGTTAGGTAGTGGCACAGTTCTGAAATAGAAGGCCATAACACTGTTGCAACACATTAAACACCTTAGTACAGTAGAAGAGTATGAGACTAGCACTGGTACACTACATTACATCAAGCAACCACGCAGACACTTTACACTGAGTAGCAGATACAGTCAGCGACAGCAGGAGCAATTATGTTTTTCTAAATACTACACTTTAGCTCCTTTTGAGATGTCTAAGGAATTAACCATATGTATGGGGTTTGGGAGGGCATTCCATAGTTTGGGAGCAGAGTACATAAATGAACTACTCTCAAGTGAGGTTCTGACCCTTGGCAATTTGAGTAATTTTTTGTTGGAAATTTTAGCAGTCTATTTGATTGCTTAGGGGCAAGAAGACCTGTCAGACCAGGAGGGTGTGTGAGGAAGTAAGTTTTACACTGTGCTCAATGTGTAGTACTTAATTCTATGAGTTAAGGACTTTCTGTTTAGGGAGGTAAGTACCTCACAATGGTGCTTCCTAACACTGGTCATTGCAGCAAAGTGGCCTATTTTGTGATAGAGCAATTCCAACTTATTACTCCCAGATTTGCCTTGTGACTGCAGTACAGGACCTACATATAAGAGCATGGGTATTAATACACTGTTTGCAACAGCAATTCTAGGTTCTTGAAGGTGACAATTATGACATGACTTATTACATGAAACTTTAAAGGAGCTACTTATGGGCCTAGTGCCTTCTTAAAGCTCCTAAACATCAGTGACATTAGTGACATTTAACCTATACAATAGTCCTTGCTTCTGGTGTATTGTATGTGTAACCTGATCCACATGTGACTTAAAGATAAGATCCTGAACAAGCATCAGATCAACATATTTCAGGGAATACTACAACTCGATAGCAGAGCCAATCGGGTTATGACAGGAAGCAGACAATATATTTCTGGATTTATTCTAATTGGGCAACACAAAACAGCCTTTGTTTTCTTGGCATTCAGCACCAAGTGGTTCTCTAGGGTCCATTTCTCTAGGGCAGTGAAGTCTGTCTGTAGTTGGTGACTGAGGCATTAGCATCCCTAGAGCACCTGTACAGAATTATCATCTGCATATACAGTAAGATGAGATGACAATCTCCACTATGGTTGCCCAGGTCATTGATGAAAAGGAAAAATAGTAAAGGACCTAATATAGGAACCTGTAGTATGCCATCTGTAATTGGCAGCTGACTCAATGTGGAACCACACCGTTTGATCATCTGGGTATGGGGTTAGGTAGTTTGAGAACCAGTTGATTACATGAGAGTCAAGGCTGATATGCTTTCATTTTCCAAGGAGCAATTTGTGATTGACCAGGTTGAAAGCTTTCATGAGTTCTACAAAGATAGCCCCTGTCAAAATTCCATTGTCCAGTGCCTGCAGAAAATCTGTGGTGAATTTAATTAAGGCAGTGTCAGGATAGTACCTAAATCCATGTTGCTGAGGTGATAATATGTGGTGAAGGTTGAGATAGCATAGAAACTAGACTTTGATGGCAGATAAGGACCGCTTGGCCTGCCTAGTCTTCCCATTTCCCTACCTACCTACCTACCGGTTAAGTTGCAGATCCTAGTTAACCAAGAGCCTTTTTCTTCCTACCCCCCACAAGAATTGTCTTATGTCTCTCCCATGCATTCTTGAATTCTCCCACAGTTTTAGACCCCACAACCTCCTCAGGAAGGCCGTTCCATGCATCCACCACCCTCTCTGTGAAAAAATACTTCCCATTGCCCTGAGCTGTCCCCCTCTATGTTCAAATTGTGTCCCTTTGTTCTTGCACATCTCTTTTCTGAAAGATGCTGCCCTCTTGGACTTTGTTGATTCCACTGAGGTATTAAAAGTTTTAATCATGCCTCCGTCTCCTCTCTTCCCTCAAGTGTATACATACTTAAGACTCATACTAACACTGAACAGAAGTCAGAGAGCCGTGAGGCCCATGATTGCTCCTTTGTCTAATAATAACAAAGAGTAGTACCAGAGAGGATCAAAGTGTCCAGTCAGGATTTAAACATAGACTTTGAACTGCTAGTAATCACTCTCCACTGGTAGAGCATTCCAGGGTTTAATAATATGTAACGTATAGAAGAATTTCCATGTCATTAAGTTAAATTTCCTATGTTGTAACTGGAGCGGTGACCTCTAAGGTTATAAAAGTCATCTTTAAACACTAGCCCTAGATTGGACAAGAAGGGTCAGATATTCAAAACTTTGCCTCAGGGGCTAAATTAGTACTGCCTGGCAGGCAAACTTAGCCCCAAAGCAAAAGCAAAGCTATATTAAAAGGAATAGCCCTATGCTAATCTCTGCTGAACATAGAATGTTAAGGAAGTGGGCAAACTGTCCAGAAGTGCAGGGCAAAATAGCCCATGAATAAGACAGCACTGAATATAGCAACAGGGAAGTGCAAACTGCAACTTCAGCTCATTAGACCCTGGAGAAAGCCAGTGTTGCAGGTGGAGAACATTGTGTGTGATTGCACAGAGATGTCTGACATCTACTGCAAACAACAATGTAAGCCACACCTGCAGAACTGTGCTATGCTGAAGTGAGGTTTGCCTCAGGGTTAACCCTGACTGCACTAGTGCTAACACATTAGCTTAGTGCAAACTGGTTAGCCCAGGGCAACAGGAGCTATATTCAAAGCTCCCATGCAAGTGAGCCTATTTAGGTAATCCGTGGGCAAAAAGGCACGTTTGCATCTCATTATATACTGCTTAGCATACATTACCATGCAGTTTGCCCAGTGCTACTGCATGGTGCACACAGCTCCACCTGTTGGTCAGAATGGTGGACATTGCAGGCCAGGGCATGCTCACAGCATCCCTGTTGGTGTGGGAATGGAAGCACAGGCAGGAAGCAGCAGGAACTGTGTGCTGGCAGGTACAAGCAGTGCATACAACATACCTATGCAGCACCATAAAGCAGTACATAATGATATATATGTGTGTGTGTATGTAGATCTGTAGCGATCTATAAATATAGATAGATACAGAGACACACGTATATATCTACACACACACACTACCTGGTGACACACGTGCCCTGGATGATGCCCCACCCCACACCAACAGAGGTGGGCTACAGCAGGTGAGGGAGGACACAAGTATGCGTGGGGCAGGCATAAGCAAACCTGCTGGGGCAGGGGATGTCAGCTGTAGGGTCACTGGGCTGTGCAGTGCAGCCATCCAATATATAGGGACCTGGGCAGACAGACTGGGCAAGGCAGCCCATCTCAGCCATCATGGTCCCTGTTCCCATATTCGGTTCCACTCCTGTAATCCACTGGTCCCCCACCTCCAAACACGAATCCAATTCCCAGTCCATGTAAACACCTATTTGTCCCTGGTAGTCTAGTGGTCCCCTGCCCCGTGTGAATCCCAACCCTCTCAGTACATGTACATCATGTAAATTGCCTAGTGTTCTAGTAGTCCCCCCACACAAGCACAATACTCGACCCCTGAGCTGCAGATTTGGAATTTCCCTGGTGTTATGGTGGTCCCTCACCCCTACATGATCCCTGACTCTATAGCCCCAAAGGACAGCATACCTGGTGGTGTAGTGGTGGCCTACCCGGAAGTGTGTTGCTTGTCTCTACCATACACATTTGGGCACGATGTCGAGACCATCTTCAATTATCTCTTCCTCACTACCACGGCTGGCCAACTGTGGTATGCGTATGTGCCCTACTAAAGAGTAGCACCTATGCATACTACAGTCGGGGCCGGCTGTGGTGATGAGAGGAGGGTTGAGCCTGTTGCCGTGCCAGTGCCTAGTCTGTGTATGGGAGGATGGGTGGAGCACTTCTGGTGGGGGTCCACTAGACCACCTGGTATTGTTGTCTTTTTGGGGCTACCATTGGGTCAGTGATTGTGCTTGGGGGATGTGGGGACCACTAGAACACCAGGAAATTCTCTAAATACTGCGGCTACGGGGGTTGGGGATTGTGCTTGGGGTGGGGGAACCACTAGAACACCAGGGAATTCTTGAAATACTGAAGCTATGGGGGTTTGGAATTGTGCTTGAGGTGGGGGGACCACTAGAACACCAGGGAAATTCTCTGAATACCACAGCTACGGGGGTTGGGGATCGTGTTTGGGGATGGGAAGACCACTAGAACACCAGGGAAATACTCTAATTACCGTGGTTACAGGGGTTAGAGATTGTGCTTGGGGTGTGGGGACCACTAGAACACAAGGGATTACTGTGCTTATTAGTGGCTACTGGGGCCTCGGGGATCATGCTGGGGGCATCACTACATTACCGCCAGCTTTTTGCTGGTGGTATTTAGCACTGCACTACAGATCATCTAATGCCTGTAGCATGGCACTATATATTTGAATATGCCATGCAGCTGGACATTCATGGCCACTACCCAAACTCCTGCCCCAGCATACATTTACTTTTATCGGCGCTATCACACAGCACCGGCGCTATTAGGGCTTCTGAATATTGCAGCTCACAAATCAGCACTACTCCAGCTTGCGGCTTTGTGCCAGGTGCAATGTTTTGAATATCTGGCCCTAAGTATGGATCCTTCATGATATCATACAAAAAGGAGGTCCCCTATTAATCATTGAGTTGTGAGGGACATTAAGTTCAAGGAACCAGTCTAGTTTCATATGTTGCATTATGCAAACCTCTCACAAGTTTGGTGTACCTTCTTTGCACTTTTTCCAGTTGCAAAATGTCATGTTTCCTAAAGGGTCACCATAATGGAGAAGAGAAGTCTAGATGTGGGCAAATGTAGGCTCTATATAAGGGCATTAGTACCTTACTGTCTCTTGATTTAATGTTTCTTTTGATTGACCAAATACTTGTATTGGGCCTATGTATAATCACATTAATTTGTGAATTAGGGCCAAAAGTCATCTGAAACCTGAACCCCAAATCTTTCTTTTTATCAGGTACTGGTCAACACTCTGTTGTCTAATATGTAAGTGTGAGAGGATTATTGGTACCAAGTTGCATAATATTGCATTTATCATGGTTTAATTTCATCCCTCAAGTATTGAATCCATTTAGAGATGTTATCTTAGGTCATTTTGAATGGATGCAGTCTGCTCTGAATTGGAGCACAATCTACCAATTTTGATGTCATCAGCATATTTAATGGTATTTAAATAGCAGCTATTTGTTATATCAGCTATAAAAAGCTGAAAAAGGCAGGAGCCCAAAACAGAGCCCTGTGGTACTCTGCTAGTGACTGACCCCAAACCAGAAAGCTGGCCATTAATCAGAACTCACTGTGTTCTGTTTGTCAGCCATTTGATATCCATTCTCACAATGGTATGATTTATATTAACTGAAATTGAGTTTATGTAGTAGTGCCCAATGGGAAGAAGGTCAAATGCCTTACTGAAGTCAATATAAATCATATCATATGGGATCTGCTGTCGAGCTGTAGACTGACATCCTCGTAAAACACAATAGGTTGGTCTAGCAACCACGGCCTTTCTTAAAACCGTGTTGTTCAGCATCCAAATTAGACAGAGTAGAGGCAATCATATCTTTAATCAAACTTTCCAGGATTTTACATGGGAGGTAAAGCTTATTGGTCTATATTCTCCCAATGGTTTTGTGGCCCTTATTTGTGGATAGGGATCACATGTCAGTTTTCAAGGTTCTGAAATGAAATTATGATTTATGCAGTGTTCATAAAGTAGTTTAAGAGGTAAAGACAGACTGTCTGCCAATAAATACAAAAGATGACCTGATACATCATCCAGAGACCTCTAGTTTTCCCTTTAGAGTAATCAATTTTGTATCAACTCCAGATTCAGAAATGGTAATGTTGCAACCCATAGAATATTTGATTATGTCAGTTGTCAGATTACTTGAAAATATCTTACAAAAGTTAATATTAAATAGGTTAGACATATTGAGAGGGTCATGGATTAAGGTATAATTTATCTGGATTGGTCCAACTTGACAAGTAGGTTTCTTAAGAGAATTTATGTAAGCAAAGAAGGACTTGCTATTGTCCTCACTTGCATTAACTGCTAGTTTGAGCTCCCAGGATTTTTTTGCTCTTCTGATACTGTTTTACATTTTTTTGAATAATAATGTATAGACACCAACTTGCTGAAATCTGTGATTTCATAGGCTGCATAATGTTTATTTGTTTTCTTAATGAGATTCTTTATTGAATTATTCATCCATTTAGTCTTATATTGATTTGAGTGTATTTTTAAATTAATCAGAATATACATATTCTTAAATAGGTCATTTTTATGTAGTACTTAAAGTACTTTAAAATACTACATAAAAAAATTACTGATTTATTTCATGTAATTTGTTTCCCAGGAGCATTATTTTACACTTCTTTGCATTGAATCTAGCTATCATAATTCTGACCATTCCTCCAACCTTGCCAAGTCCCTTCTCATCCTTTCTACCCCCTTTGTGTATCAACCCTGTTGCAGATCTTTGTGTCATCTGCAAAGAGGCATACTTTTACTTCCAGCCCCTCTGCAATGTCACTTATAAAGACATTAAGGACTGGACCCAGTACTGAACCCTGTGGTATCCCACTAGTAAACCCTTTTCTTCATAGTGGAATCCATTTACTATTACCTTCTGTGTCCTGTTGTCCAGCCAGTGATTTACCCAGGCTACTACCCTGGGACCCACCCCAGGCTGGCTAATTTGTTTATTAATCTTTCTGGGACTGTGTCAAATTCCTTGCTAGGGTCTAGGTTGGCCATATTTATGGCACCTCCCTGGTCTACTACATTGGTCGCCCAGTGAAAGAAATCAATTAGATTAATCTGACATGACCTTCCTGCTGTGAATCCATGCTGCCTTGGGTCCTGTGCCCCACTGGCCTCTAGGTACTCAACAAATCTTTCCTTCAGAAGTAATTCCATCATTTTCCTATCACAGAGGTCAAACTGACAGGTCTGTAGTTTCCTGCCTCTGTCTTGCTCCCACTTTTGTACCTGAGGACTGGAGGAGGGCAGATGTGGTTCCCCTTCTCCAGTCCTTGGGTACCACACCATCCTCCCATGATTTGTTAAAAAGGGTAGTCAGTGATGTCACTAGTTCTCCCTTTAATTATTTTAGAATTCTGGGCTGAATCCCATCAGGTCCCATTGCTTTGCCCACCTTCTTTCAGATCTCTTTCTTCTGTGAAAGGACTGGGCTTGACCCCCTATCCAGAGTGCTTCTATTAATTGGATTAGGTACCTCCCCATCTCCTCTTTTGTGAATACTGAGAAGTATTCATTCAGTATCCCTGCTTTTGCACTGTCTCTCTCTGCCCACCCACCGTCCATTCTATTCAGCCTCACTATCCCTCCCTTTGTCTTTCTACACTCCCTAATGTACCTATAAAAAGGTTTTTTTTTAGTCTTTGGTAACTGGGTAAGGCCCACTAGGCACAAGTGCCTGTTTTCAGGGCAACTGGGGAGCACTGGGTGGTTAAGTGACTTGCTCAGAGTCACACAGTATGCAAGTGGAGTTTGTGAGACTCAAACTCAGGTCCTATTCTGCTGGATGTATCAAGCTTATTCACTCCTCATTCCTCTAACTTCTAGGCTATACTGTTTTATCCACCTTCTTAACTGAGTTGGCTATCTTTTCCTCAGTATGGGCCTTTGTTATTCTGCCTGCCTTCCCTGCTTCTTTCTGCCTTAATGGGTACATTAAAACAAAAACGTATAGAAGTGGACTCAAAGGACACCCTTGTCGTACTCCAATTGATATCGGTATCTCTGTACCAAAATATCCATTCACCATAGGAATGCAACAAGCACTTCTATACAAATTAGCTATCCAATTAATAAATGGTTTTGGGATACCATATCTTAACAATACCAAGAATAAATAATCATGTCTAACTCTATCAAAAGCTTTAGCCTGGTCTAAAGCAACAACATATCTGATATTTGTGGTTTGTTACTAAGGTCAAAAAATCTCTTTAATAGATATAAATTGTGCTGGATAAGTCTATGAGGAATGGCACATGTTTGAGCAGGTGAATTAAATTCTCAGCTATTGTTACTAATCTATTATTAAGAATTTTAGTTAGTATTTTATAATCACTGTTTAATAAACTCAATGGCTCTAATTAGACAGTATAGCTTTATCTCCAGATTTGTGTAAAAGAAAAGTAATGATGTACAAAATCAGAATACACCTTTGTTGAAAATAACAGAAATTTAAATACTTGTGGTAAAAATGAATCATGTGTGACAAAAAGTTTATAAAATCTATTAGGATATGATCCCATCCTGGAGAAGTCCCTTTACTTAATTGTTGTATGGCTTGTTCTACTCTTGAGAAGAAATAGGTTGTATTAACGAAATTTTTGAGTAATAGATAACTGTGGTAATGGAGCAGTGAAATTAGAAAAATCAAACAGAGCATGTGGATGTTTATCTTGGAAGGAGGCTTCAATATATTCCTGGATCATGGTTAATTTATCCATGTCTTTAGTAATTATACGCCCTGTAGACAAAACCAGTTGTGACATAATCACTTTCTTTACCCTTTGTTTACATGCCACAAAGGGATCAGAAGTTGGTGTGTTTTTAATCATATTTAAACTCTAATTCTAAAGATTTAGCTCTATCATATTGATATTTTTCATCAATTCTTTTAAAACCTTAATTTGGGAAGCACATCGTGCATTTTCAGAAAGGGACATCAATTTATATAATTGGTTGAAGAAGTAAATATTGTATACTTGAATTGGCTTTAGTTTTACCAAAAGAAAGAAAAAATTGTTTTAATTCTTGCTTAGTTTCCATCCACCAATCTACAGGATCTAAATAAGCACAAAACCAATTCCCTATATGCAAAAATTAGGTCTATCTGGGAGTTTAAGGAAGGATTTTCAAAAAGACATATTTAGTCTCCATCTATTATATTTAGAAACAATTTTAGGTGGTAAGAGTGTAAACTAAAAGAACAAAAAAGTATATTATGGTCATAAAATTCTGAAGGTTCAGATTTACAAGTATAAGGGTGTAAATGTTTGGAAAAAAAAAACATATCAATCCTTGTGGCATAAATGAAACGATGATATGTAGCACCAGGTCCTTTAGGATGTAATGCATGGAAGGCATCCTGCATGCTAGAATCTATAAGAATTTGTCTTAAAGCATTAGTGTCACAATATATTTTCTTCTTTGGGGTAGTCCCACTTAAGGAACATCTAGTACAATTAAATCCCCTCCCCAAATCACATGCTTTTGGTGAAAAGAAATGGTTTAATATCTTCTATAATGAAATTCTAGCAGATTTTGTTTTGTGGTGAGACATTAATAAGCCGAAAAACAAAATCACCTATAAAACCATCCAAAATTAAAGCTCTACCAGGGCACACACTATTAATCTTGTAATATGAAATTTGTGGATTTAAATAAGACACTAATTCCATCTGTAGGTTCCATCCTAAATGACCAAAATGAAGGACCGATGCCATCTGTTTTTGATATTATTTACTTCAATTAATGAGGAAAGACGACTCTCCTGACGAAAATTATATCCATAGAAAAGTTGCAAAAAAAAGTTAAAACAGAAATTTGCTTTTTATATGTTTCTAAGCTACAAACATTAAAAAGATAGTAGATGCAAAGAGGCCATATGTAAATACTGTTTCAATAATTCCCCTTTTAGACCATTACTTGCTTTTTCTTTTTTTACCTTTTTTACCTTTTTTTCTTTCATCAACTCTGTTGTTTTACTTTCTTCATCTTCCTAATCTGCTCTGACCTGTGAGATGTATCTGACTCTAAATCTGAGTCCCTTATGTCTTCTTGTAAAGGCAAGAAAATGTTTGAGACTGGAATAGGACATGAGATTGGTGGTTTTAAAGAAGATCTGGTGACTCTTCGAGTTTTAACAGTCTCAAAAGCATGGGGGGGCATTATGGGCTCACTAGATGCACCCTCTAATTCAGAGGTTTGGGAGCTATTGGGTGTAGTATGTGAATTATTCACTAATGATACATTTTTGTCAAAAGCTTGTATTTTATCTTGTGCTTGTAAGACTAGATTGTCATGATCCCAGCCTTCAGCTCTATTTCTCTTTGCCCATGGACATTGATGAAAGGCATGTCCTTTTCGTTACATAAATTGCATTGAAAGATGTTTGGACATAGATCCATGAATGTCCATACCCCTGAAGACAGCACTTCATTACATCACAGAGCTACTAATATGTGGTGAGATCCACACTTATAACAGGCTCTAGGCTGTCCACTATAAAAACATACCCCCTATCTTTCCTAAAAGAAACTATTTGGGATATGGATTATGTCAGAGTTTATTTGAAAAAGTTTAACTTTAAATTTCCAGCCCCCTGTCCAAATGCCTTCCAGATCTAATAATGCCTCAGGAGGCCCAAGGATGTCACAGCGTTTCTGCAGCCAGTGATAAATATCATTGACATTAACTCCCTCATTCCTAAACATAATGGTAATGTACCGTATCTGTGGCTTAGTTAGAGGGATAGCTATAAATGGGAGCCATAAAGGAGAAGATTTTAGGGAAGAATATTTTTCCCAGAATCTCTCCAAATTCTGGTTAGTTCTAAAACTTATATCAAAAGAGTCCTCCCCTAAAACATGAATTAATTCAAACAAATCTGATGGTAAATAAGACATGGACCCTTTAAGTAAAGTATTAGATATATAGTATCTGTCAGGATGGGTTTGTAAACCTCCTTTATATTTTAAACAAACCGCATTCCTTCTGGGAGCCTGTTCCAGTTTGTTTTTGAACAGGTCTGCCATAGGAATACGTGGATTTTTCTCAGGTTCCTTGCAAGGTTTATTATCTGTAGACAAATTCTTATACTTTTCACCCCCCTCAAAAGACACTCTGGGACTACAAGTGTCCTCTGTATCTTTCAAATGCGCACTGAAATCACCAGAAGTAGTAGCTACATTATCAGTACCTGGGCCCAGAGCGTTGGCATGCTGTGGTGAAAAAAACAAAACTGGCTTCCATGTGGGTCAGGCGACAACCATGTCCCTAGAGTCCTGTGTCCAACCAACGCCAGTGAGAGATTTCTTCCGACCAGTCAATATTTCCGACCAAATCCTGTTGTCTCAGCTTAAATCTGTGTTTTAACAATTGCGATGTAGTGGGGATCTCTATGCATAACGCGGGACTTCTGCTCTGTCGGACCTTCCGTTTTTTGAATCCAGAAATGTGCTTTGCTGAAAAGCGTCTGTTTTGTGTACCTGAAAGTTAAGTTCCCTGGTTGCAGCTCCTAGTGGCACAAGTTGAAATTTGCACAGCCTCTGGATTATGCTCCAGAATAGGCAATGAACCGATTACCTCTGGTGTCTCCGTTATCTTGTTCAAGGTCTGTTTCTACCTGATTTTGCACTTATTCCCGTTTTCCACGTCATCCATGTAAAGCTCACTAGGCGGGGTGATCCACACTAAGCGTCCATCTCCTCATGAGTTTGCAGAGCGTCTGCCATGTTGAGGATTTTTTTCTCAGCCCTCTGCTGGCCACAGCGCCAGCAGAAGTAGGAAATTCCCCAGTGTCTGGCCAAATTTTCACTCATTCACTATAAATACCACCAACAGCTTAATCTGGTTCAAAGTCAGTTGGCATTATCTGTATCCCTCCTCGGGCAGTGCCTGAAAATAGGCAGGATTTGTCTAGTGCACTTACCCGTCAACAAAAAGCTAAATAAATAAATTCCCTAGTGTTAGCTTTTACAAACAGTGCTTCACAGTCAATTGCAATCTAGTGGGGAAGTTGGTCATAGCTGCACAGATAGTGTCTTTGGTGCATATAGACACCACCTCCTCTTTTTTCATCCATCTTCCTGAGCACAGAGTACCTAAAGAGCAACTTCATGAGTCAGCACATTAGATTTAGCCATTTTTCTGAGATAGCAAAGATGTCAAGTTTATACTGGTCAACTATTGTATATTGGGAGGAAGGTTACATATGTTCATGTTCACCATCTTGAGACCCTTAGAGTATACCCAGGGAAGGTCCAAGTAGGAGCTGGTGCTTACATTGGAAAGTGGAGGACCATCCCCAGACAGTAACACCAATAATCTAGATAATAGTTTATCCACTTTGGCCAAATCACAATGGCCAGGGACCCAAAAGGAGAAGTTTGCTGCTGAGAATATGGTAGCATGCCTTTGAGTGTCAGGACATGCATAGCTATTAGGGTTATATTGTATCTCAGCTGTGTGGTGTGGGTAGTTAGAAAAGAATGCATTCTGTGGGGCCTTAGGGATGGATAGAGAGATAGATAGATAGATGGACAGACAGACAGACATATATAGATAGATAGATATTTTATTTGTATAGCACCCATGAGTGACCAAAGCACCACTGATAAGGTAACCTTCCACAGGGTCATAAGCATATAGGTGAATGAGGCCATTGTTGAGGAATTACATAGGGGCAACTGATAAACTGTCTAATGGAGTTGTAAAACTCTAGAGCTGCTTCAAGTCTGCAGGGCAAGTAGACAGTTCATCACACTCCATACAGAATAAGAACTAAACAAGACCAGTCATTACCCTAGTTGACAGCTGTAGCACTCGATTATATCATATTCACTAAATATTCACTGAATTCACTAAAAATACCACCAACAGCTTAATCTGGTTCAAGGTTAGTTGGCATTCATCTGTATCCCCCTTCCCTGGGTTGTGCCTGAAAATAGGCAGGATTTGTCTAGTGCACTTACCTGGTCAACAAAAAGCTAAATAAATAAATTCCCTAGTGTTAGGCTTTACAAACAGTGCTTCACAGTCAGTGCAATCTAGTGGGAGGAAGTTGGTCATAGCTGCACAGATAGTGTCTTTGGTGCATATTATGACACCACCTCCTCTTTTTTCATCCATCTTCCCTGAGCACAGAGTACCTAAAGAGCGCAACTTCATGAGTCAGCACATTAGGTTTAGCCATCTTTCTGAGATAGCAAAGATGTCAAGTTTATATTGGTCAACTATTGTATATTGGGAGGAAGGTTACATATGTTCATGTTCACCATCTTGAGACCCTTAGACTATACTAAGGGAAGGTCCAAGTAGGAGCTGGTGTTTACATTGGAAAGTGGAGGACCATCCCCAGACAGTAACACCAATAATCTAGATAATAGTTTATCCACTTTGGCCAAATCACAATGGCCAGGGACCCAAAAGGAGAAGTTTGCTGCTGAGAACATATGGTAGCATGCCCCTTTGAGTGTCAGGACATGCATAGCTATTAGGGTTATATTGTATCTCAGCTGTGTGGTGTGGGTAGTTAGAAAAGAATGCATTCTGTGGGGAGCCTTAGGGGATGGATAGAGAGAGATAGATAGATAGATAGACAGACAGACAGATAGATAGATATTTTATTTGTATAGCACCCCATGTGTGCAAAGCACCACTGATAAGGTAACCTTCCCACAGGGTCATAAGCATATAGGTGAATGAGGCCATTGTTGAGGAATTACATAGGGCAACTGATAAACTGTCTAATGGGTTGTAAACTCTAGAGCTGCTTCAAGTCTGCAGGGCAAGTAGACAGTTCATCACCTCCATACAGAATAAGAACTAAACAAGACCAGTCATTACCTAGTTGACAGCTGTAGCACTCAATTATATCATATTCACTAAATATTCACTGAATTCACTAAAAATACCACCAACAGCTTAATCTGGTTTAGGTTAGTTGGCATTCATCTGTATCCCCTCTCGGTCGTTGCCTGAAAATAGGCAGGATTTGTCTAGTGCACTTACCCGGTCAACAAAAGCTAAATAAAATAAATAAATAAATATACCTAGAGGTAGGGAAATACTGCTTGAATTAGGATACCTAGCAGTAACGTTCAAGGCTGGGACAATAATTGCCCATTCTTCAGCGAGTAGAACCCTCAGACTATGAGCAGGGATTGGTTACCAGGTACATAGATGGAGCAAGGTGCAGAAATACTAACTGACTGCAGTCTGATAATAATATTGATCCCCCATCTATCCAGGTGCTAATTACGTAATTACCTTAATGCAATGAGATAATTGATATAAGTGATACTGAGACTAAAAGGGAAGCAGCTAAGGCATTATGTGGCATGGGAAAGGGCAGGATGTACCTAACAACCTTTTTATCTAGCTTTTTGACCCACATTACCATCATCCACCTACTGTACTTGGCTAAGGAGGTATGTGGTGGGCTGGCAGGTGGTCCTGGCTCCTCCTTCACTTGAAGGGGCTCAGTTTCAGGACCTCTGCTTCTTCCCACACCTGGCCTTCTGGCAATCCCTCATGGGTTACCCCCATGGCAGGGCCAAAGATGAAGGGTGTTGACTTTCACTCCCCCTGGAGACCAACATCTAGAATTTGGGGGGGTGGTATGAGTGCTGTGTGGCTGTCATGGAGCCTGACAGCTCCACATTTTTTGCCAATTTTCTTCCCGTCCCTTGCCACGGGTGCTAACACATGTGGAGGCATGTGCATACAGTGACCAGTGGCACCCTCCCTATTTGAGTTGTTCCCAACTGCACTACCTCCGGGCCTCCACCTGGGGCCTTTCAGTGGGCATGGCATTCATCGCACTGCAGAACCTTCACTCCCTCTTATAACCCACTAGATTAAGAGGAAACAAACTAGATGGCTAAAAAGTTACCTACTTACTAGATAGACAGAGAGAGAGAAAGAGAGAGAGAGAGAGAGAGAGAGAGACAAGAACTGGAGCCACTTTACATCCTCTGGTCTACCACTGGACTATAACACCTATAGGCAACAGAGGAATGCCTACAAAAAGGAAATAAGAAAGGCTAAATGCTCATACTGTAAAAACTTACTAGTTAATGCCTTGGGAGACCCCAAAAAGTTCTAGTCCCATATAAAAACCTTCCTGGGATCCACCCACTCCTCTTCCCCTAATGACATGGTCCTTAACAGAACTCATTACAACAATCCTCAGACCATAGCTAACTTTTTTTAATAATCATTTCTCAGATCTAACCAAACACACATCCTCCTTCCCTTTCTCACAAAGCTTGGGTCCTGCATCCTCTAACACAGAAGTTGTGGTCTCCTCCTTTAACTTTAAGGCTATTACTCAACAGGAGATCACAAAACTTCTTTGCTTAATCTCAGATAGCACAACCACAGGCTCTGACAGTACTGAGCCCAGACTACTAAAAATAGCTGTCCGACTCATTGCCGCACCTCTAGTCAAAATGTTCACGCTTTTCCTGCAACAAAGTAGTGTTCTGATATATGGAAGATAGTGAAATAACTCCTGTCTTTAAAAAGGGTGACTCTAAAGACCCCTGTAACTACAAACCCATAGCCATCCTGTTGATTCTAAACAAAATCTTAGAAAATTAATTGCCATACAGACCATTGAATTCCTTCTCAAAATTACCTTCCAACAACCACCCAGCATGGCTTTCATAAGGCCATAGCATCTCTACAGCCCTGCTTAACTTTACAACAGACACACTCATTGCTATAGACTTAGGCCTTCTAAATGGTGCAATTTTCATCGATATGACAAATGGGTTTGACCTGGTGAACCATTCCATTCTCCTTGCCACCCTAAAATCAATGGGCTTCATGCCTAATGTAGTCAGCTGATTCAGCAGTTACCTGCCGAATAGGGTTTAAGTCATAAAGTACAATTCAACCTATTCAGATCAGGCAATGGTGAATATTGAAGTACCCTAAGGTCCCTTCGGGACCACTTCTATTATCAATATCCATTAATATCATCACCTATAATCTCACCGCTGCCTCCTTCCTCCTCAATGCTGATAATTTAGTCCTATATACCAGCATGAAGAATGTATCTGATATCAATTTGTGACTCTCCTCTGACTTTCATTGCACACAAACCTGGCTCTTAAATTGAAAATTTGTATTTAATAAGTCCAAAACCCAGTCCATGCTATTTGAAACACATTCCAAACTTAAATCCAGCCAAAACAATTTTAGGGGTTTCTTGCTCAGATGGCTCACCTATTGGCTTAGTGACCAAGTTTAAGTACCTAGGGGTAACATTGGACCATTCCTTAAACTTTGATCTTCACATACAGAACACATGCAAATCTTTTAATTCTAAACAAGGATAGTGCACCGGACTTGCTATGTACTAACTCCTCAGCGAGACTGGCTGTTGCTCGAGGTATACTTCTACCTACACTTACCTATGGAGCAGAACATATGCTGTTATACCTAAATCCAGTCTCCACAGTTTGGACATCACTGATAACAATATTTGTTGGTATGCCTCCTCCTCCCATCGAGCTGAAACACCATTGCCTCCTCTACTCGTATCTAAACTGGCTATCTTTCAATGGTGCTAGACTTTATTCCCTTGGCTCCATTGTTGATGGTATTATGAGGTCTCAAACCCCCCAAACCTTGGCTGATATGCTTACTCCTTGGACATCCAGCTACGATCTGTGCTTGGCTGATAAATCCCTCGTATGTGTCCTGAAAAGTAAAACCACCGAAGATGCCAGTGTTTTTGCCCACTATGCTCCTCAGCATTGGAACTCCCTCTCTTTAGCTGTCCTCCAAGCATGCACACATAAAGCCTTTAAAAAAGAGGTCCACAGCTACCTCATCTCATCTAATCAGTGCTCCTGCGTTAAACCTCCTTAGATTCATTCCTCCTCTCACCCTGGCGCTCTGGACCTGCTTTTCTCTGCCTTTAAGCCCTTGCAATATAAATCCTCCTTCTGCCTGTCTACCAGTTTCACCTCCCAAATTGATGTGCTTTTCTTCATCTGCCTGTGCTAACCCCTCACCTAGTTGCTATCTCAGAGCTTGCCTTGTCTAGCTACAACTAATCTCTACTCTTCTGATTCCCTGTAATCATACCCCAAATGTTTTATTTGTCTTGTTTTGTATCTCCCAAATTGTAAATGTTTCTTCTCCTGGGGTATACCAACCATATGTTTTATTTTATTCTGCTCAATGTATCTGATGACTCCTTGCAAATATGTGACTTATTGCATTCTGCTCTTGCCAACTTAAAGATCAATAGCAACCATTTTACACATTGTTTAAAAAGCCTGAATTCAAGTCCCTGTGTCATGAGTAGTGTTTCCTGAAAATGTCATGCTATTTGGCTTTATGGTTTTCTTTAAATCAGCATTTGTTGTTCTGCACTAACTGGAAACAGGCTGTTTATGTACCTCTGGCTGAGCCTTGGAAAGTGATGACATCATATTTGACTAAGCTGCATCTTCAGCAGTCCCTGCTTGACTGAAGAACTAAAGAACTGTTAACTTCCATTTAGATCAATATGTGAGTTAATTGTTTTCTGTCCACTAACTCAGTCTCTGGTATTTGTTCAGATGAATTCACCAAAATCCACATTTTGTTCTTCTAAAAGCTAATCATTTGAATATCAGTGCTGAATTGAAGTGGTATGCATTTAAGAAATCAGCTAGTCTATATCACAGTCTGCTGCCAGATCTTTCTCATCAAAATTCCATTTTTCGTAGCTATATAACACTGAGTTGTTAATTTAATGGATATAAAATAAATCTAAAGTGCTAATTCAGCAAGTAGTTTGTCTTTGATGTAGCCTCAATAAATAGGTTCATGTAAGAACATCTTTTTCCTCTCAGATGGACAAACAGGTGCCTGCCACACTCTAATATTTCAGGCGCATGTATTATATCAACTCACAAATTTCAGTTCTTTGATGGTTTCTGTGTGAAAATACATCATGTATAACTAGGAACAGTATATGGTATCCTGATGTCCCCTGTTTCCTGTGCCATAGTTGAGGCAGCTGTACTCTGCAGCACCTATCTGTGCCCCACAAGACCCCATCTCTTACCCACATTTGAGCTGCTGCACCTTGCTGCCCACTGTCTTCTCCCACACAGTCGGGGTTGCTGCACCCTGTTGCCCCCATCATCTGGCTGAACAGTCAGGCTGCTGCATTGTACTGCCCCATGCCCAAACAATTGGGGTTGTTGCACCCTGCTGTCCTATATCCCCAACCCCATAGTTGGGGACATTGAACTCTGTTGTCCCTTGTTCTCCTCTCCACAATCAGGGCTGCTGTGCTCTGCTACTCCATAGAGTTCCATGTCTCCTGCCTCTACAGTTGGGGCTGCTGTGCCATGCAGCCCCATGCCACCAGATGGTGGGATTTTGCTGCACCCTGCTATCAACATCCATTGTCCTAAATGAACAGGACTGCTGCACCATGTGCATCCCATCCCACAGTCAGGACTGCTGTACCCTGCTGCCCCCATGTCTTACCTCACAGTCAAGGCTTTTGCACCATGCTGTTGACAGTCCCCTGCCACCACAGCCATGGCTTCTGCACCCTGCTCCTGCCTACTCAGACAGGGCTGCTGTGGCCTGCTGTGCCCTAGATCCCCTTGCCTCCACAGTTAGGGCTAGTGCACCATGCTTCCTGCTGCCAAAAGAGTTGGGACATTTCCTGCACCCTGTCATCTGCCTCCATAGTTGTGTCAGTTTCACCCAGTTGTGGCTGCTGCATCCTGTCCCACAGTTTGGGCTGTTGTATCCTAAAGTCTCCATCGACTCCTGGTGAAACAGTCAGGACTTCTGCATCCCACTGCCCCTCAGTTCTTCACCCCTATAACACAAGATGAAAGTATGTTTCTGTTTTTTATTTTGGGCAGTGTGACACAAAATCTGACTTGGGTGGCAGGGGCAGCATGGGGCACCAACCCTAACTGAGAAGTCATGGAGCTGTGGAGACATGGGGCTATATGGATGCAGCAGGCACAGCTGCCTCAGAATGGGTAGACAGGAATAGGGGTGAAGCAGCAACGGCTATGGTAGCAGGGGATAGACTACAGCATGGTGCAGAAGCCCTTGGATTGTGGGGCAAGACATGGGGGCATCAGAGTCAGCACCTGACTGTGGAATGGGATGTGCATGGTGCAGCGGCCCTGCCTATTTGGGAAAATGGAAGTAGGTAGCAGGGTGCAATAAAAGTCCCACCTCTGATGACATGAGCAGCATGGTGCAACATCCCCAAATGTGGAAGCAGGGGACATGGGATTCTATGGCATAGCAGAGTACAGCACTATGATGACAGGAAAGGGGAACAGCAGTGGCTTTGATGGGCTGTGGGAGATGGGGCAGCATGTGCAGCAACCCCAACTGATCAAGCAGGGGCAGTAGGTTGTAGAGATCCTGACTGTTCAGGTAGGAGATAGGATAACAGAGTACAGCAACCCCAACTCTGAAAGAAGAGAGTGGCAGCAGGTGCAGCAGCCTCAAATGTGGGTCAGGAGACAGGAGTTTGTGGGTCAGATGACAGGAGGCATCAGGAGTCCAGCTGCCTCAACTGTAGGCAAGAGATTGGGGCATCAGGATGCCATATAGTGTTTCTAGTTATACATGATGTATTTTCAAACAGAAACCATCAAAGAACTGAAGTTTGTGAGTTCAGCACAGCCTGCCAACACAACTGTTGGATTTCTGCTTGTGATGCTGCTGCCGATCTGGGTTCGGAATGAACTCGGGTGTCAGAGGTCCAGATGGGGAGATGGCTTGAGCATCCCATGATGACTCGCTATCTCTCAGGGAGAAGGGGAGCATGGCCAAGTGTCTACAGACCTCTGGCAGAGGCCAGAGGCATAGCAGCACATCAGGTCCCACTACATTAGGCACTCAATGGACATCGGCTCTTGCCTTAATGTCCTGGATGGTGCACTCCATAGAAAACTGGGAAAATGAAGCCGGCCTGGTGACACTTAGGGTTGAGGTGCTGGATGACACATCTCGCTCTACACCGGTGACCCAGGTTCAGGAGTGGACTTGGGTCACCAGGAGTCAGCAGGGGTGGAGAAGGAAGGAGTGTCCAGTGACTGCTTGCCCTCTTTGGGGCGGGGATCTCAGCTGTCGGTGCACTTTCAGCCCTAACAGAGGCTGGGGGTGGTGCACAGGCAACATGCAATGGGGGCTGAGATGGGGCACAGTGTTGGGAGGGAGCACATGCAGATGCATTTGCACTTCCTTTCTGGTGCCCTTCATGCCCCACTCATATAGGGAAGGAAGAAAAAGGGAAAATCTGCTGACCAGTCATGGTGGCTTGATGGCCATCCTATGGGACATCTGGCAGAGAAGGACATTGATGAACACCTGATCCTGACCAGGAGGAGATTGAGGGGTCTCTGCCACCCTACCATGGGGAAATCCACATGGGTAACAGGCGAGAGTCCCAAGGGAGCCGGGAGGAACTGGATGGTGGCTGGAGATTAGGATGCACAGAGGACTTGGGAAGACCAGTGCCAGGGCAGAAAAATAAAAGAAAACTGGAAAAATGGCTCCCTGGCAAACTGGATGATGGGTGCTGGTCCCCCGCCACCATGAAACCCCAGATCAGCTTGGACCACCCCAGAAATACCCAGGTCAAGTAGTAGTAGCACTGGCCTGCCACACAGGTGCCTTCCCCTTGGGGGGCTCATCCAATCAAGAGGAGTGTTGGGTTACCTGAGGGGCTGCCATGTGGTGTGGTGGTTGGCAGTGTGGGTGGAATGCTGGCAGGTGTCCTTGTTGGCCTGAAGGAGTGGCCAGCCAGTGAGCAAGGGAGGATAAAAAAATTGTGAGTTCATATGGTACATGTGTCTGAAATAGATGTGGCAGGCACCTGTCTGTCAATCTGAGAGGAACAAACTGTTCTTACATTAACCTATTTATTGAGGCTACATCAAAGACAAACTACTTGTATGAATTAACACACTTTTGATTTATGTTATATCTATTAAACAACCCAGTGTTATATAGCTAGAAAAAAAAACAGAGTTTTGATGAGAGAACTGGCAGCAGCTGTGATGCAGACCAGCTGATTTCTCAAATACATACCACTTCAATTCAGCACTGACATTGAAATGATCAGTTTTTTAGAAGAACAAAATGCGGATTTTCTGCTAATTTATATGAACAAATACTAGAGACTGGACAGCAAACAATTACCTCACAGATTGTTCTAACTGGAGTTAACAGCTCTTCAGTTCTTCAGTCAAGCAGGGACTTACACTGATGAACCTATAGCTTAGTCCAATATGATGTCATCACTCTCAAGGCTCAGTCAGAGGGACAGAAACAGCCAGTTTCCAGTTAGTGCAGAACAAGTTAACAAATTCTGATTTAAAGAAAACCACAAAACCAAATAGCATGACATTTTCAGGAAACAATACTCATGACACAAGGACTTGAATTCATGCTTTTTTTAAACAATGTATAAAATAGTTGCCATTGATCTTAAATGTATTTATCTCATCATTGCTACTGAAACACATTGTTTTGTACTCTGCTCTCAATACCTTGTTTTGTATTTTTGCTGTATAACCCTGTAGTTGTAGCTCTGTAATGCTACTCTGTAACCTCCCAGATCATGCCTGAAAATAATAATTTCTATGGCTAGCACACCTAACCGGTTAACACTAAGAAACTAAATAAATAAATAAATGTCTGGGTTCCCATCAGAGAGAGCAGAGCTGCCTGACAGCTGCTAACTCCATCTCCTGGCCTCCCCTTGCCAACCCCTGATGAGCCGGGCTCATTCCTAAACCTATGTTGCCTGTGTGGCATGAGGTGTGGTATCCAGCACCTCAACCCTCAGTGCCACCTGTACCTATCTACCTTTTAACTAGAGATAGAAAATGCTGTATGGAATACTGTGACTGGGAAGAGGAAGCTATCAGTGGCACTTTATGGCAGCAGGGTAGGACTTTCCCATACAGACTTTTAGGAGTCAGGAGTGAAAAACAGATATGGTTTTCCTCTTTGTTTTGTATCCCTGGCAGATGGAGGCAAGATGTTCTGAGGTGAGACATAGAAAGTAACCAACTGCCCTGTGCAGAGGGGATATGAATCATACCAGAGCAGGCACCTGACGGGTGTGGAACATGGCTGACTGTTTTTTATCAGCCCTCTGTCTATTGTTTAGTTGAGACTACCTTAGGGTGGGATGGTGGTTGTGGAGGGTGGGAGGCAATAACTAAGCAGTGTCTTGTGAAGCACGGTGCTGCTGCATGCCAGACTGCAGAAGCTTGGTGCAACCCCGTGGGACATCCCCTGTCCTCTTCTGCAACCATACCTCCCCCCTTCCCCATGCTGTCTCTAATCCCCATAACCTTCTCCCTAAGCTGTGCTTCTAAGGGCTAGCAGGGTATTGTTTCTGGGGCTGTTGGAAGTTTGAAAACTGGTTTGGTGGCTGTAAGTGGGCTCATTTGTTGGATGTTTCACTGTATAACAGGCTGTGCTGGTAGAGGCCTATTTCTTCTGATTTAAAACCTATTTGCTTGGGGCTGGTTATTTGAATTGGAGATCTATATCTGTTAATTTCAAAGCCTATTTTGATGTGATGTTTGTGAAGCTGATTGAATTGGAGACCTGTTTCCTTTGGTAGCAAACATATTTTGGGGGCTTTGAGTTGAATTTTGATTCCTTTTTGCTAACTTCACTAGCTGCAAATGTTAGTGCTTAGTGAGGGAAGGGTGTTAATGGTCTGGCCAGGTCTCACTCAGCTAATTGACTGGAGGCAGAGCCGAATCAGGTTTGTGGTGTCAGTTGTTTGGCTTCTCAGAAGGAACTAGAAGGGGACAAGATCAGATGTGTTCCAGTAGAGTAGCTGCTTCTTGTTGTTTTTACAGGATTTCTTGTGGATTTTACTTGGTAAAAGGTTATTTCTTTTCTTTCTTGCTTCTAAGGGGCTAGCAGGGTATTGTTTTTGGGGCTGTTGGAAGTTTGAAAACTGGTTTAGTGGCTGTAAGTGGGCTCATTTGTTGGATGTTTCACTGTGTATCAGGCTGCGCTGGTGGAGGCCTATTTCTTCAGATTTAAAACCTATTTGGTGGGATTTGCTTGGGGCTGGTTCTTGGTTGCAGGACTTGGAGGGGCAGACACAGGCTGATACACTCTCTCAAGAGTCAGGTGTAGGCCCTAATCCCTCCCCCCACCTCCCTCCCAGAGCTCTGCTATTTATAGGAGAACATCTGCCCTGCAATTGAGGAAAGGCGCAGCTGCAGCAGTCATGTAGTTCTAGCCACTGGGGTTGGATTTAAAGGCTGGGGAGATTAATGTAGGGAGTTGTTAACATCCTTATAAGTTTACTGTGTTGTACTGCACCTAGTAACAGGGTTACTGTTTACTGTGGGACTGTATCTAGGATTAGTGGGTGACCTGATTAGTCAGTAGGGGTGTATCTTGGACTAGTGGAGAACATGGTGGCTCACCCAAGGAAACCTACTTGGAGGGGATGGGACCACACATCATTAGGGGCCGCATCTTTGGGAGGGTGGTGGGGTGCACAGGGTGGGGGGCCATGATACTGGACTGGGCTTGAAGTTCAGTGGTTGCCCAGTGTGCTACCAGCTGGCACAGCATAGGGAGGAGGTTGCGAGGATTAGGAGACAGCTGGGGGAAGGGGGGAGGTTTGTTGGGGAAGAGGGCAAGGGATCTCCCACGGGGTTGCACCAAGCACTAGGGGTGGGGTCATAGGGAAAGGAGTGCAGGAAAATACTCTGGGGTCACATAGGGACCCTGGCAGAGGGGGCCAAAGAGGAGGACACTACCAAGGAAGAAGGCAGGTAACTGGGGACCCTCACAAAGGGGGACCAAAGGGACAACATTCTCAGGGAAGTAGGCAGATGGCTGGGGCTGGACTGAAGGAAGCAAGGCAGGGAGGTAGATTGGACCTTACGCTCAGTAACAGCTTCAATTTCTTCTTCTGCTTGAGGATGAGGGGGTGATATAGCCATGATAGGGGTGGTTAGAGATGGAAAGGGAGTGGGAGCAGGAGGCGGGGCCAGATAGCAGGAGGAACAGGGGGACCTGGAATGCAGAAAATGGGGAGCAGTGGATCAGAGTAGGGAGAAGAGGGAGGAAAGCACAAGGAGAAGGACCAGTTGGGAGGAAAGTGCAAGAAGAAGGACCAGAAGTACAAGGAGGATACAGTAAGGGACCTGAGGTTTTAGGCCACTGGAGCACGACAAGCGCAAGGAGGGACTAAATGGAGACAGGAAGGAAGGAGGATGAGCCAGGCTAGTTTAGTGGATGGGGGAGAAGGACCAGTCATGAGCAGTGAGGGAGGAGTTAGCGAAGTACAGAAGGATACTGGGAGGAGGAGGAGGAGAGGCATAGGATCGGAGGGAGGGTGGCCAGGGTAAATAAGGAGGGGGTGTATGTGGCACCAGATAGGGGAGGAGCAAGGAGCCGGCTGGGTGGAGGGGCAGTAGAAAGGGTGAGGGACATGGAAGGGGAATAGAGGAAAAGGAGCAGTCAGAGTGCTCCTGTTGGAGGATTCTATGATCAGGGGTATCAGATAGGATAGGGAGGGCGAAGCCTGGCCAGTTAACACAAAATGCTTCCATGGACTAACGGTGCACAGGGCCAAGCACGAGGTATATCAGTTGGCAAAGGATTGTGGGGGTTCCCCAGACATACTGGTCTACCTTGGCACAAATGACATTGAGGGAAATAGTGAGCTAGAGATACAGACAAGGTTCAGGGAGCTTGCCAGGGTCTGTCATGACATAGGATGCACAATTTCCTTCTGAAATCCTGCCAGTGCCAAAGCTAGTGGGGAAACACAAAAAGAAGATTAGGGAGATAAACCAGTGGCTCAGGGAGTGGTGTAGGCCAGAGGGTATGGGTTGATGGGATTGGGGGAGATCTGGAGGATAAGGAGCTGTATGTTAGTTATAGATCTCATCTCAATTTGGAGGGAGGGAATCCTTAAATTGAAAATAGATGGGTTCATTGGTGAAAAGTGGGGTTAAACTTGTGAAGGGGAGGGATGGGAGAAAAGGCTGTCGAGGGGTCCAATAAAGGAGGGACTCTGTCTCCACCTCCTGGGGAGCTGGACTAATGTGGGAAAATGCCAACTGGTAAAGTGCAGACCAGGGGAAATGGAATCCCTATGGAAACATGTGCAGGGAAAAGGAAGTATAGGGAAAGGATGGAAGGTCCTGCTGAATGTCAGGAGCTTGGGCAATAAAATGCCTAAGCTCCAGGTGATGCTAACTGAGGGAGCAGTGGATGTGGCAGTGGTCACTGAGACCTGGGCTACCGCAGGACACATCTGGGACCTGAACCTGGAGGGTTACACAATGTTCAGGAAGGACGGGGGGAGGGAAGGGGAGGAGGGGTAGTAATAATAGTCAAAAACTGCATTGGTCTTCGGGGGAGTAGAGCAGGCAGAGGGAACAGTGGAGGCAATTTGGGTCACCTTTGATAACAAGGGGGAAGAGAGTAAAAATAGGAGTGTGTATAGACCTCCTGCGCCTGGTGGAGGAGCTGGAGGAGAGTCTGGTGGCAGATATTGGGAGACACTGTGATTAGGCAGGGAAGGGTGGTGGTGTTGGTGGACTTAAACATGCCAGGAACAGACTGGGATACTATGACATCCTCGGTGGCCAGGGAACAGAGGTTGTTGGATGTCTTTCAAGATGCATTCCTAACTCAGCAGGTGGGGGAGCTGACCAGGGAGGCATGGGTACTGGATGTGGTTCTGGCAGACAGTGACCAGATTGGGGGCCTGGAGGAAAGGGACCCATTGGCTGGGAGTGACCATGCCACGGTCTGGTTCTGCCTGGACCTTGGAGGGGTAGAAGGCTGCACAAAGATGAAGGTAACTGTCTTCAGGGGGGCAGATTTTAAAGAAATGGGAAGGATCCTTAAGGAGCATTTGGATGTGATTGGGTCAGATATGGATGCTGACAATAGGTGGGAAATCATCAGGAGAGGGGTGCAGGATGCTACCAGCACCTGTGTAAGAGTAAGACAAAAATGCAGTAGGACCCGAAAACCCTGCTGGTGGACCAGGGAGGTCCAGGAGGTGGTGAGGGGGAAAGAAGGCATCCTATAGGCAATTCAAGTGCTCAAGGAGTGAAAGGGATTGAGGGAGCATGAGCTGATGGTTAGAAGGGTGACTAGGGTGGTGAGGGCGCTAAGGCAAGGAAGGACCAGAACCTGGCCAGGGAAATTAGGAGAGGGAACAGGGTTCTTTAGATACAGTGGGAAAACAAAGGGTGAAGGGCAGATTAGCAGGATTAAAACAGGGAGAAATGGGCACAAGAACCCAGGGAGCAGGCTGAGGTACTAATGAGTACTCTCACTCAGTTTCACCAAGGAAATGGGTGCTGCATCATACATGGGAGGAGACAGTGATACTGAGAAGGGGGGACCCTTACCGATCGGCAGGTCTGGGGAGAGGGGGAGGCATCACTGGCAGGAGGGGTGAAGGCTAAGCAGGGAGAAGAGGTAGCGGAGGTGGAAATCACAGCAGAGAGAGTGAGGGAAGCCCTCAGGTCCCTTAAGACAGAGAAAGCACTGGGGCCGGATAAATTACATCCCAGAGTGCTGAAGGAACTTGCAGATGTCCTGGTGAAACCCCTGGTGGAGCTTTTCACCATCTCTTTGAGGACAGGGTGGGTGCCCCAGGACTGGAAGGTGGCGCATATAGTGCCTAGCCACAAGGGGGGATCAAGGGAGGTGGCAGGGAACTACAGGCCTGTCAGCCTGACATTGGTGGTGGGCAAGGTAATGGAGGGCATTGTCAAGGAGAGGCTGGGGGGGACCTGGAAAAGTCAGGGTACCTGGACGATAGACAGCATAGATTTGTCCTGGGGAAATTGATCAGACAAACCTTGTGGAGTTCTATGACTGGGTGACGAGTGCCTTGGACCTGGGTAGACCAGTGGACATCCTCTTTCTAGACTTCAGCAAGGCATTTGACTCTGTTCCTCATGAGGGCCTATTGATAAGCTGGGAGAAATGGGGAGGAGAACCAGATGATCAGATGGATAGGCAATTGGCTCCAGGACCGGACCAGAGGGTCGTAGTTGGTGGGATAGTCTCATCTCCAAGGAGGGTCATTAGTGGGGTCCCACAGCGATCAGTCCTTGGGCCCTTCTGTTCAATGCCTACATCTTGGACATAAAGACAGGTATCAGGAGTAAGATGAGTCTCTTTGTGGATGACTCCAAAACTGGGGCAGTGGTGGATGGGGAGAGGGAGGGTGACCTACAGGGGAACTGAGGCTCTGGAAAGATGGTCTAGAAAGTGGAAGCTGAGGTTCAATGCAGGAAAATGCAAGGTGCTGCACCTGGGGGCCAGAAACCCAGGCCAAGTGTACACCCTGGGGGGGAGAAATGCTACAAGTCTTGATGGCTGAGAGGATCCTGGGGGTAGTGGTGGATGTCAAGATGAACAACTCGGAAACTTGTAGGAGGGCAGCAGCCAAAGTCAACAGGATGCTGGGATGCATCGCTAGGGGGATCATCTCCAGAAGGAGGGAAGTGATACTCCCTCTGTATAACTACTTGGTGAGGCTGCACCTCGAGTACTGTGTGCAGTTTTGGAGGTCACACTTAAAGAGGGACATTAAACTCCTGGAGAGGGTACTTCGTTAAAAGTTCTATTTCAATTGTTTAGATATTGTAAGATATCTCTGACCACTGATTTTTCTCAACCAATCTGTGCTAACTTAAATCTCAAAATAGGAGGAGTTCCTATAACTAGAAACTGGTTACCAATATCTTCTGAACATACTGTTACTGACTTTTACTCACAGGACTCTATTTTGTCTTCTCAAGAGATTTTAGTCAAATTTTGTTTATCACCATCCTCAGCCTTTAAAATTCTCCAGCTTAAGCATCTTCTAGTTAAAATGTTTTGGCAGGAACCTAAACCCTCTTATAGTGATACTTTTCTTCAACAGATTACCATCCCAACAATTAAATCACATGGCATTTCTATTCTTTATAAGTTGCTTCTCACATGCCCACAACCTCCATCAGCAGCCGGCTCTAAGATTTGGCAAGGTTTTTTTTTCCTGATGAAGATATTAATTGGCAACATCTATGGAATGATTTATATATATATGTATCACACTCAAGACCATTACAGATTAATGCAGTATTGTATCTTAAATAATATGTATTACACCCCCATTAAACTAAGCTCAAATGAAGCGCCTCCTTATAGCATTTGTTCTAGATGCAATCAAGAGAAGGTTCGCTATGATATATTGTGGACATGTGAAAAAGTATCTCCCTTGTGAAAACAAATTGAAACAACTTTAGGTCCACTGTTAGGGCTGCAAGATCTTTTCTCCCCCACCATATGTATTATGGGAGATTATTCTAAAATCTTGGTGAAGGAGAGAAGATACCATATGGCTCTCATCTTACTAGCGGTCAAAAAACTGGTGCTTAGACACTAGATGGATCAAGCCACTATTTCTTATACAGAATGGCTGCATGAAATATCCTTTGGATTCCGTGCTGAACATTTAATTGCGAATGTGTGCCACCGCCAATCATCTTTCAATAAAAAATTGGGGAAATTGTATGCCCTTTATTTGTCTTGACAGTGTGGTTTTAGTTTTCACTGGCCTCATTCCCCTTTTTGTGTCCCTTTTTTCACTTGGTTCTTCCTTTTTTACCTAATTGCTAATCACTCAGGTTTTCATTTTGCATAGCCATATTAGGTTTGTTTTAAGTGCACCATGGAATGGGAGGAAGGGTGGGGGAGGGGAGGTAGCTAAGTTTGTTAAGGTAGTCAATAATTATTTTCTTCGACTTCATTTTTCTCCTTGTAAATATTTTCCTCTCAGAATATTTTACTTACAGACTTTGTTTATGCCTTGTCCTGTTATGTTGTTTTATTTTACATAAATAAATAAAGCATGTTCAATTTGAAAAAAAACAAACTCCTGGAGAGGGTCCAGAGGAGGGCAACCAAAATGATTTGGGGCCTGGGGGACAGGACCTATGTGGCGAGGCTTGAAGAGCTAAATATGTACACATTGGAAGAGAGAAGGGACCGGGGGGATATGATAGAGGTCTTCAAGTACATGAATGGGGTAAATAGGGGAGGAGCAGTCAGGGTGCTTCGAAGGAAGGAGGAGGGGCAACTAGAGGACATGGGTGGAAGCTGGAGGGAAAGATTCAGGGAGAAAGGAGGAGGTGAAGCCATGGAATTTATTTATTTAGTTGTTTAACCAGGTATAGCACACTAAGCTGATAGCTTTTTGCAGGAGCGACCTGGGAGCACAAGGAGGTTAAGTGACTTGCTCAGGGTCACACAGTATTCAAGTGGAAGCTGTGGATTCAAACCAGGTCTGGTCTGCTGTATATCACCAAATTGCAGCTCAGAGCCTTGACCACTGGCTATACTGCCTCCTTGAAATGTGCTGCCCAGAGGGATGGTGGAGGCAGAGACGGTGGAGGAGTTCAAGAGGGTGGACAGGTACAGGGAAGGGTTCTGGAAGCAAAATCCAATGCAGCGAGAATATCCGGAACTGGGAAGGGAGAAGCCAGAGAAGGCGAGGGGGGCAGCAAGGTCAGCTCCCAGGGTGGGGCTGACCAAACAAGCAGACACGAAAGACCGTTAGCCTATTCTGCTGGCATTTTAGTATATTAGTATGTTAGGAACACGCCGAGCATAAAATCTATCAGTCACTGTCTGCCAATCCCATTAAAAGGGGAGGGGCATGTGATCTAGTGCAGTAGTTGTTCAAGCTCAAAGATGGCACCACACACCAGACTACAGAAGCTGCTCTGTACCCAGGGTCAAGGGTTCTTCTATAGCTGGGTGGGGGAGGCTCCAGTAAGGACCTGCTGCCCTCACAGCATCCTGGAGTGCCAGCAGTGCTGTGGGTTGTTCTGGAGTGGGGGTCAATGGTTCTTCCATAACTGGGTGGGGGAGGGCTCCAATAAGGACCTGCTGCCCTCACAGCATCCTGGAGTGCCAGTGGTGCTGTGGGTTATTCTGAGTGGGGGTCAATGGTTCTTCCATAGCTGGGAGGGAGTGCTCCAGTAGGACCTGCTGTTCTCACAGCATCCTGGAGTACCAGTAGTGTTGTGGGTTGTTCTGCAGCCAGGGTCAGGGTTGTTCCATAGCTGGGTGGGGCTAGTTCCCTAGCTCCTATTTAATTTTTGCTTGTCTCTTTCCCCTCAGTGCAGGCCCAAATTGGGTGCTGCCTTCAGCACTGATCCTTCTCTGCTGCCTCCTGAAGTCTTGCCCAGTGTGGTCGGCTCTAACTAACCCTCCACCTGCACTGCCCAGCTGGTCTGCTGGAAAAAGCTCCTCTACCCTTCAAACGTATGACATGACTCAGCTATCAGGTTCAATTTTGGCATGTTCCACAGACACATCCTGATTGGATACTGTCCTCTGTTGCTGATCTCGAATGGCTTTTCCCTGGCTAATTCTTCCTGATGCCACAATTGCTCCTTATACTTAAAATTACTGTTTTTTTAGCAGTTTATACAGATCTGCCACTAAAGGGATCTTGTTCTTTCATTTAACAGTGTCTACCCTCTTAAAGTCACAGTTGTTTTACTTGCTATATATCTTCCTTGTACTGCCTCCCCACTAAATCCTATTTTACCTCACTTGGTTCCTTTTTTGTCCAATGGCATCACAAGGTGTGAAACTACAGTATTTCTGGTGCTTTTCTGCACACTTTGGGTTCCACTCTCATTTGATGGCACCCTCATATCTCATACCCTGTTCTCCCTACCACAGAGCTTCCTCTTATCACACTTGGTATGGTCACCAGTGTCGATGTAACATATTGCCCCTCTTCTTCCCATGGAAGCTGCACCACAGCAGGTTGCACATGAAACATGGAAGTTGTCTGTCCTCTATTGACCCTGCTGTTGTTGTGCTACTTAAAAGTCTCTCTGTTCCTACTAGCCCTGTTAAAGTACATCTAAAGAGAAATCTCGTCCTCTTACGCTCTATTTACTAAAACAACTCCTGAAATGCTTCATTCTTCTTCTTCTCCTTATTTCTGGGAGCTTACACCCTAATCCAGGCCCTCCTTCATATGGAGTCAATAGCAACAAAAAACACGGTACCTTTGTCCTGGCCGGTATGAACATCTGCAGTCTGTTAAAAAAAATTTGATGCCCTCACTGCTTGGGTTGTAGTACATGATCCCGACATCCTGTCAGTCATCGAACCATGGCTATCACCATCTACCCCTGACTCAGCCATCATCCTACCAGGCTACTCACTTTTCAGACAGGACAGACTATCTAGAAGAGGAGGTGGCTGTGCCATTATACCTAAAGGAGTCATTGTTGGCCATCCACTTTCCCTCCCTGAACCAGCTATGGATATTCAGATCCTTGCTGTTAAAGTAATGGTCGGTGCACACAACAAGGTCCTCAACATTGGCTCAGTCTATAGTCCCCAGACCTTGCTGAACAGGGCTTAAACTCCTAATGAACTGCGTCATGAGTCTAAAACACGACACAGAAACTATCCTGTTAGGTGACTTTAATGTCAACTGGCTCTCATCAGGTGCCAAAAAGCATAGGGATGAGTTTACAGGCCTGAACTTTACCCAGTTAATAACAACTCCAACCAGGATAAACTATAAGACTGGGACTAGCACACTCCTGGACTGAGTCCTAATGAATCGTCCAACACATACAGTATCTCCCATTCTGAAGCATTGCCCGACACTATCAGTGATCACTCTCCTACCAAGTGTTATTGGTTTAACAAATTTATCAAGCTCCCTGCCAGAACAATTACAAGTAGAGTGCTCTTCCATGGCCACCTGCAGCCACTGAAAGTCTCTCCTCCAACAACAAGACTGGTCTTACATTGAAACCACACCGATATTGACTCTGTTCTACAATACTTCATTGCACATTTCAGTGAAGACTGTGACATCCATGCCTCTTTTAGGACACATAAGATCAGGGGACTTGATAATCCCTGGATCTCTTTTAATCGTCTAGCTCAAATGAAAGATCTTCACCACCTCTGACATAGGGCCAGGACCTCTGGCAGTCAACCTGACATACAGGCCTATAAGATGGCCAGAAATGCATGTACTAAGGCTATCCATGAGCACAAAGTGCGTTACTATAAGGACATCCTTGCAAGACCTGGGCTGATGGGAAAAATTCTGGAAAACCTCTTGAAATCACTGGGAAAGCATCCAAACAGGCTCCAAATATGTTAAATGTTGATGGGTTATCACACATAACCCCGTGTTAATTGCCAACACATTTAATTCATCCTTCACAGACCTTAGCCAAACTCTGCTCCCAAATTTCTTTGAACCACTTGGCACGGCTCCTATGTCCACCAAATCAGAGGAGACCTCTACCCACCCATGTTTCTACTTTAAAGCTATCTCAGAAAGCAAGACCAAGACCTACCTACCTATGTAAAGATCTAGGAGGAACTAGGACAAGTAGTGATTCCCTCTACCTAAAACTTCTTACCCTAACTCTAGATGAAGTCCTGTCCCTCCTCACCGGCTTCTAAATCGGCCCTCATTTTCACAATTCTCCCAGATCTGGAAATCTGCTCTGTTTACACCAGTTTTTAAGAGTGGGGACAGATTACTACTTGGGAATTATAGGCCAATATATATTCTTCCCCTACTGTCCAAAGCACTTGAAAGGATTGTTGCTGACCAGTTTGTGGAGCACCTGGAAAAATACAACCTACAATGTGTCCAACAACATGGTTTTCGGAAAGGGCACAGCACATCTACAGCCCTACTGGAATTCACAGGTTTCATTCACCGTACTCTTGATTAGGGTCAGCTTGTTGGTACGACCTTTATTGACCTGTCTAAAGCATTTGACATGGTCAATCACCATTTGCTGATACATTAACTTGCTGTACTTGGTATATCTTCAGAAGCCCTAAAGTGGTTCACTAGCTATCTAGCAAACCACACACAGCAGGTGAGAATAGGGTCTGCCCTTTCTGCTAAACCGCCTGTCTGTTCTGGGGTTCCTCAAGGATCGATACTGGGACCCCTTCTATTTAGCACCTTCCTTGATAATCTTCTGGCATCCTGTTCCGAACCAGTACTCCTCTATGTGGGTGATGCAGTCATTTTCTCAAAGACTGCTGACCCTACCCTCCTTCAGGCCCACCTTCAGAAAAGTTTTGCTGAATCTGAGTCCTGGTTCATCTCTCATAAGTTGGTGCTTAACTGCAAAAACTGAGGTCATGCTCTTCCATGGTACCAACAGCAAGCACAAAGCCAAAGAATTGATTTTTAAAAACAGTGCAGGTGTTATCTTTGATCAGACTCAATCTTTTAAATACCTAGGAGTTACTCTGGATAGTACACTCTCCTACTCCAACCATGTTGAGAATGTTGCCAAGGTGGTTAACATTTGCCTAGGCCTTCTACACAGGCATAAACAGTGCTTTACTACGAAGCCCTCAGACTGGCTATCCAAAGTTCAAATGTGTCTATTATTGACTATGGTTTGGCCATTTATGGTTCCAACACAGACACAACCCCTACATTGGCTCACCACAGCTCTGACTAAAGCATGCCATCTACTAACTGATGCAGCATATCGTACTCACTTTTGACCTTACAAACAAGCAAACTGGTTTCAACTCCAGGCTCACATTAAATATCAAGCCTGCCTTCTGGCTAAGAAGGCAGATCTTGGTCTCCTACCACCAGGTTCCCTTCAGCTTTTCAGTTCCTTCTGGGGCACTTGGAGCACACGAAGTTCTGTGAGCCAAACTTTTACTGTCCCTCGTTGTTGAACCTCGCTCTGACAGTGATCCATTGCAGTTAGAGCTGCTAATTTATTTAATTCTCTTCCTCCTGAGATTGCGATGACTGCAGTCTTGGGACCATTTAAGCGGAAGCTGCATCAATTCCTAGTTTCCAGAGCATCTTGTTACTGCTATACCTAATCTCTGCTGACAGCTAAATGCACTGGGACCTCCCTCTTTAACTATTTGCCCCTGTATAGCCCTATGCTGCTGCTGCACTATTCCACTCACAACACTTCCTCCCTTATCCCTTCCCATTCCCTGCCCTCTTTTCATCCTACCTCATCCCCCCCTTCCCTTACCCCTCTACTAAGACATCCCCCTCTCTCCTCTGTTTCCTCACCTTGTTTTCTCCCTCTACCCCTGCACCGTGGGTCTTTTCTGCTCAAGCTTCCTTGTGGAATCTCCCTCCTTGCTCTTTTTTGCTCCTTCCTCCCCCTAATTCACCCCCTGTACTTCTCTCCTTGTAATCCCTTTAACCCCCCTTCAGACAAGGCTGCTGGCTGCACTTGACACAATATTTATCTTGCCATATTGTTCTTTTGTTTATGTAATTACTTTCCTCATGTTGTACTACTTACTGAAACCATTGTAATTTGCTATTCTTGTGACTTGATGTAGAACCTCTGTGAAAGAGCCCTTGGCTCAAAAGTATTTCTGATTTGTTAGGTAAATAAATAAAATAAATAAAAAGGACCTGCTGCCCTCGTGGTCCCCTGGAGTGCCAATGTGGTTGGATGGTGGGTGGGGGAGTGGCAATTGGACAGTATTGTTTACTTTTTCCATTTACATTTTTTAACACATTAGCCACTGTGACTACTTACCTTATAATTAAGTATGTATGTTTCTGCTCATAATGTGACTGTGTATTTTTTTATATAATACAGTAATTGCTATTGTCTGTATTCTGGTATTGCTCTTATAATCTTTGTAAACTAATTATGTTCCTGCTTCTTTGTTATAATTGCTGTGATTTCTGGGGATCAAGTGTGTGGTGTGTTTGTATGTTAGGGTGATTGCAGTGTATATAGGGATGCAAGCCTTTTTATTATGTTTTTTAAACACAAGTGTGGAGAGCATCGGGTATTTGGGGGCGAATAATAAAATTACTGGTCTGTGATCATACAGTTCAACTAGGTAATTAAATGCAAAAATGCAAATCCACAATGAAAGTTGTATTTCAAAACATTTACTTTCAACTCATAGCCATTTGCTGGTTGCGGACAGTAGGTTTTGCAAGTAATACATTTTTTCATGGCTGTATAGGCGGAGTCATGCTGACATACTGCCATAACATAGAAGAGAATAATTACTGTGGTAGCATGTGGCAGGAATGTTGGGCAGTTGTCCTCTGCTAAGTGTTTTGACTGGTGCTGAGGGATTTATCTCTGCCTCCTGCTTAAAGCAACTGTACTACATTAAAGTCTGTACCATATAGATATGTTCCTTCTGTTCTGTTGAGCACGTAGCTGTCTAAAATTTTCTTGTACAGTGCAGCATTTGGCTAAAAAGAGCCCAGTTTCTTCTTTATTTTGTTTATATTTGTATGCCTGCCCTGTTGTTCCCCTGACCTGTGCTGCCTACTCACACACACACAATGACATTCTGCTTTGTTTACAACTGGTTACACTTCTTGTGTGGGTGTATGCTCACTTCTGTGCTGCTGAAAAGTTTTCTGTTAATTCCTCAGAAGAAAGTATAGTAAAGTCAGTGTTGAATGGGTTAATTTACAAAGGAATGTAGCTAATAATGGAAGGTAACTCAAGACACCTGTGCTAGGAAAATTGGTTAGAAATGGTTCAAAGCTTCCTAATCCTTCAGAAATAAAAGTTCTGAACAGGCAGCTGAGTGCTTAAATCAGTGTCTAAACAGTTCTGCACCAAATCCCATTAATGTTTAAATGACAACCCAACTAATAAATTCTCAGCTTGTTTTCTTTTTTTGGCTGATCTTGTATGTCACTGTGTAGTCTGTCAGTGGAACTGCAGTTAGGTTATGTCATGAACTGGTTGTTCGTCTTATTATTTCTTTCACTTCACTTCACTGAGCTCTGTGTTTCTACTGTCACATTCATAGAATCATGTGCAGAGAAATGCCATAAAATAAGTTAAAAAAATAATGTTTATGCCTCTCACAAAATACAAACCAGGTTATTACTGACACAAACAAAACATAAATAAGATCCCATTCATAACAAAACTTAACAGCAGTTCCACTGACAGACACACTGATCTAAACATTATCATTCTCACATGTGCTTCAAAGCCTGCTGGTGCTGGAAAACTTGTCACCTCCCAGAAAGTCCTCATGCATTTCTTCCTGAATGACGGTCCCATTATGTTTAATGTCTGGTTGTTTCTTGAAAATAAAAAGTAAATTAAAAATAATGACTTAAAACACTGTATGTAACATTCCCAACCCAAATAACATTAACGTTCAGCAACACATCCATCTACTACATAGTAACCAGAAATCAGCACACTTATCTAACAAGCTGAGTGCTGTTGCACCCTTACTGAAAGAAAGATAACAATCTATAATGTGTAGATAACCACAACTATAGAAGTTGCTAAGACAGTGGTGTTTTAGTGTATTATACCACTCATCCAGTTTATTACTATTTTACTATTTATTATTACTAACATTTTTTGACTGTGGCAGTACTGCAAACATGAAGAAAGTAGCATGGGTTCTAATCCCACCACATGATTACTATATCATTTGTCAATAAGCTTTGAATATGGCAGTACAGCAGACATGCAGAAAGTGGCATAGATTCTAATCACACCACATGATTACTGTACAATGTGTCAACAAGCTTTACAGTTTTTTGGACAAAGCAAACAATATCTGTACTCAGACAGACATAGGAAATGCAAACATAAATAAATAAATTCATGAATAAATAAATAAAAGTAGAAAGCATAGTAAGAAAGAGTATGAAAAGAACACTGTTATGCAGAGTACCAGATAGTTATGCTTGCTATATGAATAGCATCCTGTGGGATGAACAAGGCGAAATTGATATTTCTATTCAGTTGAATGTCTACAACTCAGAAACATTCAACATTTCTTACTAGTTAGATTCTTGATCTTTGAACTTTAGAGAGTACAATGCAAACATCACAAAATGGAATTGTGTTTGCACCACAAAACCAGCATAGGTACAGCAGTCACTTTATAACAGTGGCAAAACGTTTTTTTTTTTTACTAGCAGTGTTAAAAACAAAAGTGAAAACCAACTTGTTTCACTGCACTAATAAATAATTTATTAAATATTGCAAAGTAATTTCTAACACATCAGAATATAATACATACAATTGTCAGTTCTCTATTAGAAGTAAACATCTGCTCTTTATTCACTCTAATTTATGGCGTTGTCATTTTACTGTATGTTTATTGCCACAACTATGGGCTCAATTCTCAAAAGATAGAAGTCTGACACAGGTTATACTCCAAGGTGAGCCACAGCTGCAGAGTCTGGAGGAGGGAGTCCAGTCAAGGTCAAGTTTCTGATTTTCTCTGCGGTGACTTGCAACAAGGTGGATACTCCAGAAGGGTGTATAAAATGAATAGGGACCTGGAGAAGCTTGAAAGATGGTTGGAGATGTGGCAACTGAGGTTCAATGCAAAAGTGAAAAATAATGCATCTGGGTAAAGGGAACCCTGGAGGGAGCTACAGGTTGGGGGGCTGACTGTCACCAAAGAGGAAAGAGACCTAGGGATTATCATCTTTGATGACACTAAGGAATCAAAGCAGTGCTCAACACCACCACAAAGAAACCAGAAACAGAGAAACAGAAAATTTCGGCAGATAAGGACCGCTAGGCCCATCCAGTCTGCCCGTAGGCCCTATACATTGCATGTGGCCAATGACCCTATGTGATCAATGTTTTTTCATAACTCACTCACTTCCCTCTCAAGGTTCCTTTGTGTCTGCACCAGGCATGCTTAAACCTTCTACTATGCTTGTCCCTACTACCTCCTGTGGCAGACTATTCCAAGCGTCAACTAGCCTTTCTATGTAGAAAATTGTCTTTACATTACCTCTTAATCTACCTCCCCTCCACTTTTATATTGTGCCCCCTTGTTGTAGTACTTTTTCTACATTGGTAAAGGTCCCACACTTGCACCTTGTTTATGCTCTTGAGGTATTTGACCGTTTCAATCATGCCCCCCCCGCTCCTCCTCCAGTGAGTTATATTGAGGTCCCTTATTTCTCCTCTTATGTTTTGTGGTGCAAGCCCTGCACCATCTTTTGTCACCCTTTCTGGACAGTCTCCACCTTGTTTATGTTCTTGGACAGATGTGGCCTTCCGAACTCCATGCAATACTCCAGGTGAGGCCTTACCAATGTTTCGTACAATGGCATCACCACCTCCTGCCTCCTGCTAGTGATACCTCTGCCTATGCACCCCAGCATGCCACTGGCCTTTGTACCTGCTGAGACACGATTAGTTCATCTGAAATGATAATCCCCAGGTCTCTTTCTTCCTTGGTGATCATCAGCACCCCCCCCATTCTGTAGCTTTCCCCATGGTTCCCTCATCCCAGTTACATCACTTTGCTCTTCTTTGAATTGAACCTCAGCTGCCACACGCCCGACCATTTCTCAAACTTCCCATGGTCCCTGCACATTTTCTAACCCCAGTCTGGAGTATCCACCCTGTTGCAGATCTTGGTATTATCTGCAAACAGGCAGACCTTTCCCTCCAGCCCTTCTGCAATGTCGCTAATGAAGATATTAAACAAGACTGGCCCAAGGACTGATCCCTGAGTTATCCCGCTGGTCACCCCTCCCCAGATTGGAGCACATTTATCACCACCTCTGCCTCCTGTCTGTTAGAAAGTTCCTAACCCAGTAAACCACACTGTGTCCCATACCCAGACTACCCATCTTGTTAACCAGTCTTTCATGAGGGGCAGTGTTGAAGGCCTTGCTGAAATCAAGGTAGACAATATCAACTCCCGCTTTCCTTCCTTAGTTACCCAGTCAAAATATCTATCAGATTAATCTGACATGACCTTCCTGCTGTGAATCTATTCTGCCTCGGATCCTGAGCACTGCTGGCTTCTGAATGAGCCACTATTCTTTCTTTAAGCAGTTCCTCCATGATCTTACCTAAAGGTTCAAATATGTTTTATTAATTGAAAATGCCACTACAATATACAATAAATATACCTAAAATTACAGACAATTCATCTCATATCTGAACATTTGCTCAATGGTTTAAATATAAATACAAATGTACAATACATAATACAGTATTCATTTTATAATTTAAGATATTTATAATCCATTTTCCAATGGTCACATAGAGCAATAAAACACATCTGAAGGGATGTTCCTTTTCAAAAATACTATAAATGTGTTGAAGTTAAAAACCCTATCAATTTTCCCAAAATATTAATACCATTAGAGGTAAAGAAAACGGTTGCCATTTGTTCTGGAGGGAGATCAAGACCACCCATGACATCCCTCAGCCATTGAGTCATATTTTGGACAGATAAGGGGCAAACAAGTAAAATATGTTTGAGATCATCTTTCAATTTGTTTCCACATTTACAGTATGGTGACTTTATTTCTGGTTGTTTTTATTTGAATTGTATATATTAAACTGAATAAATTTCAGCCTGAACCTGGTTAGTAATCTTTTGGCTTTGGGGTTGGTAATTTTTATTATGTTTGCTTGCTCGCATGCACAAGAAATATTACAGGACAGCATAGGTGAGAAGCTGGGTTTTGGAGGTGTGGCACTGTGGCAGCCAATGCTCCCACTGCATTACTATTTCACCACTAATGACCCCTAATGAATCTTATTTTGTTGCTTCCCAGCCTAAAATGGATACTGTTTTGCATTCATTTCCTCCTGTTGTTTTTCTTCATAGGTTTTGATTGTTTTTATTATGTGTTCAATTTTCCTCCTGTCAGTTTCTTTTTCTGTTCCCTTTTCTCTTCTTCCTGTCCTCACTTTTTGTATTATAATTGTTTTGTTGTGTCTCTGTGTTATTAATAATAGGTACTACTTGTGGAGGTACTAGAGAGATCCCCCTTAATTTTAAGATCTGTTTTTTTCCCATACATATTTGGCCAATTCCTCTGACTGACTGTACAATAAGACACAGTCTTGATATTCTACATTTGAGGGCCTCGTAACGTCACCACAAACTTCATCTTCCATATTTGATAGATGGAGAAGATGTAGCATCCATTCAGTTAATTTCTCTTGTGTTTCTGCCTTTAATGTGGATGTACCATAAATTGCTAAGGTAGAGATACAGTGAATTTTTAATCCACTGAGAGTGAGCGTGAAGTGGCCACTTAGGTGTTGACACAGCACAAAGTGAAGTGGGCACTGCAAAGTGCTCACTTGCTTATCATTATTACTTCACATTGTCATTATGAATGCGAAGTAAGGTGAAGTGAGAAGTAAATAGGCAGCCCCCCCAGACATCACATGGCTTACAGTACTGTAAGTCACATGCTTTAGCCAGGCAGGAAGGAAGTGAGTCAGAGAAGCAGTTTCACTTTCTCCTTTGCATTCGTAGAGGGAGATGCCTTTGTGTAGAGGAGAGTAGTAGGGAGTGAAAGTGTTTGATTGCTACTTGCCTTTGACTAGTGAAGAAAACCAACAGCTTTTTTAAAAGCTATATCTTTATTTAGTTTTTGTATTGTATTTGTGATTTTTTTTATTAGTGATTTTTTTTTTATAAGTTCTGTTTTGTTTTGTGTATGTAACCATGTGTGTCAGTGAGTGTCAGGTGTCTGTCTGTGTGTCAGCCCTGGGGACTTGTTGTGTCAGGTAGGATGGACCCTGGAAGGTGAGTCGCTGGCCCGAGGGGCATGATCAGAGGGAGTGCGGACAATGGGGGCGGTCGTGTCATGCTGGACTGCTCCTGACTCCTGGGTGTTGCATTCCCCATGTTGAAGCAACAGCAGCAGCAGCAGCACTAGTGCCACCAGTGGCTGCTGTGCATCCACCTTCTCTGCCACTACCACCACCACTGGTAGTAGCTATAGGATCTCCAGCAGCACCCCCTCCACCACCTCCATAGCCATAGGAGGTGCCCCTGGAAAATCTAGGTGGTGCGACTTGTGCGAGGACTGTGTCTGATCCCCCCACAGCTCCCCAGTGTGGGAGTTTTTAACTCTGTGGAGGGAGACAGCACAGTCATGGTGTGCCATCTGTGTGGTGTGCTGGTGTGCCGTGGCCCCCGTGGGACACATTTGGGGACTGGTGGCCAGTGCACCCACATGCTCAACCACCACAAGGCAGAGTGGCAGGCTGCCATGGAAGTGGCCAGGCATCCACCTGCTGGCCCTTCTGTGGCAGTGGCTGAGGGTGCTGCTGGGGTCAAAGTTGTGCCTCACAGTTGCTGCTGCAGCAGGAGGAGGGCTAGTACAGCAGCTGCTCCATCACCACCACCACCATCACCATAGCCACCAGCACCACCCTCTCCACCACCATCCCCACTACCTGGATTTCCAACTCCAGTGGACCCCGCCACAGTCCCTGCAACAGAGGCTGACATCTCCTGGTGTGGGCAGCTCTGGAAGAGAACAATCAGAGGGTCAGTGCTTTGCAGCAGCAGGTCTACACAATAGAAGAACAGCAGCAGCAAATAGTTACAATGCTGCACCTGCTGCTGGACCACTACGGCATCCCACTGCCACAGTTAGGGATTGTTTTCTGCCCTCCACCCACTACTGTGTTGTACTGTTTTGTGTATTTTTCTTTGTTGTTGTTTTAATACACATTTTTCCTTCCAGGAGAATCTTTCTTGTGCCACATAGTGCAATACATTTCGTGAAACCACCCATAATTTCAATACAGTATGTCACGTGACGGAGGAATTCCCATTCTGAAAAGCCACCCACATTCTGCCTCCCTTCTCAGCAACATTAGGATATGATGCCAGGGAGAGCGCATGTGTGTGCTCCATTCCAGTGAATATCCAATTGTCCAGCAGTTTTCTGAATGTTTCTTTATGTTATAATGATAAGTTTGTGGTGAAACGTGTGGGCATGTTTCCAGTAAGAAGAGCCTTGTTAGTGGAACCGTTCCCACATTTCACCACAAAGGGAACCTTGTAACATAAGGAAACATTGGGATAGCTGCCAGACATTCACTATAGTGGAGCATACACCTGCACTCCCTGGCATCACGTCCTAAAATTGCTGAGAAAGGGGGCAGAATGTGGATGTTTTCTGAATGATAATTCTTCCATCATGTGACACACTGTAATGAAATTATGGGACAGTTTTCACAGAAATATATTTGCCTTGTGGAGCAAGAAATATTCCAGTGGAGTAAGGCCCCACATATTAGGTTATGTGCATCACCATAACTATGTAATGTGGTGAATCTCTTGTAAAGCAGCAGTGCAACAATCTGTTGAGAACTCTGACTATATTTTTAATGCTATGTTACAACTTCCTTTACTTACATCCTGACTGACTGGAATGATAACAGAATTTGCAGTAGTTGAGTCTGCTATACTACTTTTTTCATGTGTGAAATGAATGAAAGGAGCATTCCTTTTAATTGGTGCTGACCAGGTCTTTGTCATTGTTTTCTCTGCTTTTCTCCATCACATCAGTTAGTTGTTATATATCACGTTCTGTTAATTAACAGTTATGCAGCAGGCAGTGTTTTATGACACCAGAGAACGATAGTTATTGAAAAGCAGCTGCAAATAAATACAAACCTAGTCAGAACAATATTGGAAGGCGTGCTCATTTTTTTTTCATACATGAAAAAAGTAGTTAACTGAGTAAAGCAGACATAAATTGTGAAAAGAAGCATATCATTCAAGTCATGACTCAGAGGTAACTAGTGGCTGTGGCAAGGTAAAGTAGCATAAAAAAGAACAGTTTAAAATTGTCATGACATTCTTGCAATGCTGCTTTAATTGTAATGTCAGTATGATATAGGGCTCACAAAATCACACAACACACAAAAGTGGCACAGAGTCCCAAGATTTTTCTGCAGGCCCAAAATGCATCCTCCTTGTGGGCAGAAAATTGACAAGTGGTAACACAGTGAAATTAGAGTGTTTCAGCACACACAAGTCCCCCAGAATTAATGGCGCACTCAGTCATGCACGCAGTGGTGGCACAGAGTCCCAGATTTTTTCTGCAGGCCCACAATGCCTCCTCCTTGTGTGCAGAAAATTGACAAGTGGTAACATAGTGAAATGAGAGTGTTTCGGCACATACAAATTCCCCCAGAATTAATGGCACACTCAGTCATGCACGCAGTGGTGGCACAGAGTCCCAGATTTTTTCTGCAGGCCCAAAATGCATCCTCCTTGTGTGCAGAAAATTGATAAGTGGTAACATAGTGAAATGAGAGTGTTTAAGCACATATAAAGTCCCCCAGTATAAATTGATGACCGTGAGCATCCTGTTGCTGGTCCAATGTGTTCTGCAAGGCAATTTGAACAAATGCAATGTGATCATCTCAACTGGATTGAAGGGTGCGTTTTGGCTGTACACTAATAGTAGCCCTGGTGAGTAGATATATATATAGATATATGGTTGTGTATTTTGTAGGTGAGGAGGGGGGTTGACATGGACATGTACTCATGGTATTGTTCTGTATCACAGGTCACAGAAACTGCTGGTCTGCACATTCCAGTGCTCAGTGAGAATTTTTTGCATTGAAATTGGAAATGGATAACTCTCAAGCACATGAAGGTAAGTATTTTTTTTGGGGGGTATGGTGGGGGGATTATATTTGCTGGTTTGTCTGTAATGGTTTCTTATTTTGTTACTTCTTCACATATTTCATCTGTATCCTCCTGGAGTCTGTTGTTAATGATGGTCATGGTCAACTAACGAAATGACTTCACGTGTTGCATGTGTACCCAAGCCCGGGGGGGGGGTGACTGATGTTGAAGAACTTTTTTGGATAAGGCCAGTTTGACAGAACAAAGCATCTAGAAGTTTTGTAAAAAAAGCAGTGAATGACTTCTTACAACTTAATTGTTATTTCCCTCCCTGGTTCTGAATCTCGAGTCAAGTTAAATTAAAACACACATCTTGTCAACTAACACAACCTGTGTGTAATATTTGCTGCAGTTTTTCCAGAACAACGATATGAATGAAATAAAATCTTCATACTTACCAGAATGGATTTCACATGGATATTCCATCAGTTTCTCTCTGTATGATACAGCTGCAGTACCATTCCCACCGAGTTTTAGCGATGGAGACTTTTTTTGTTAACCTGTAAAAGAAACAAAATAAGTGTACCGTATGTGTTTTACCATTGTGGCTCTGAAAAGTTACAGAAAACAAAACATAAAACTAAAGGAAGTGAAGCAGCATAACAAACATGAGTACACATACTCACTTTATGGTTTAAATATTAAGAAGCTTTGTGTCTCTGGCTGATGGATGTGGTAGTTGCGGACAGACTCAGGCTCAGTGGTGATAGTGGCAACAGCAGCCCCAGTGGTGGTGGTCCAGGGTGGACAGACTCAGGCTCAGTGGTGGCAGTGGCTAACAGCAGTCCCGATAGTGGTGGTCCAGGGGGTGGACAGACTCAGGCTCAGTGGTGGCAGTGGCAAACAGCTGTCCCAATGGTGGTAGTCCAGGGGGTGGACAGACTCAGGCTCAGTGGTGGCAGTGGTTAACAGCAGTCCCGGTGGTGGTGGTCTGGGGGAGCACACCACCTTTTAAAAACTTTAGTTGAAAACTGCCAACTTTAACACATCATCATCCTCATAAAGAAAGCCCTCACAGTCATCGATGTCTAAGGCTGACCACTGAAAAATTCTTTCTCCATTGTGTCATCATCTACCTCAGGGTGTGCTGTTTCAGGCAGCCATTGCCAATGCCCCCAGGATGGTCCATTTCCACATCATCAAAACCACCATGACTAGGCCAGGTATGAATACAGGTTGCAGTCTGTGCTGGTATGTGCCTCTCATTAATTTTAATGAATGTTAGCAAACTAATATTTGTAGGAGACAGATTTGTTTGACAGTTCCTGACTATTGCACCTGCTGAGCTGAATATCCTCTCAACACTTACACTGGAGTGTGGGCATGTGAGGTACTTCAGTGCCACTGCAGTCAGCTCTGGCCACTCACTGATCTTTCCACTCCAGTACAAAAGAGGATCTTCACTTATTGTCAGATGCCTGTTTTCAGACAAATATGACTCAACCATTCTCTGTGCCACACTAAGTCCAGTTTTCGATGCACCATCCTGTTCTCCCAAATCATTTATTTCACAAATACCCACTTGGGACAAAGCCTCCCAAAGTGGGTTGATGCCAGCCACTTTGGATGACAGATCACCTGGAACTGCAGTCCCCTTCCCCTTGCAGGATATGCTTGATGGTCCTTCCAGGTACACCTTCAGCCAGATTATGCTGCTGAGGTTTGCTGACTTTGCATGTGACTTCTGTGCCCTATGAACCAATCGCACCAGTTGACCACTGTTATTTTTTACCTATTCAGGCCCTCCCTCCAGTACTGATGCAATTCCACATTTGTATCGTGGGTCCAGCATTGTTGCTATGGCAAAGGTGTCACTACACTGAATGCTCACAATGTGATGATACTTGTTGAATACTGTCAGCATGGGTTGCAGCAACATACTGCTACCACCGTCTCTGGCAACATCAAGGCTATGCTGTACATTCACCAGTGTCTGCCTCAGCACCTGCAGCAGTGGAATTGATTGACTAATGGAGGCAGACTCGCCACTCATTGCCTGTGTGGCATGTTCAAAAGAGCCACAAATTGTTATTACAGAGTCCATGAGGTGCCACTGTTCAGTTGTCATGAACATATGGAGGCCCTGGAACTGTCACGGCTAGTGTGCATCACAAGGTATTCTGAGATAGCTTTGTATTGTTCATACAACCTCTCTGCCATGTATAAAGTGGCGTTCCATTGGGTGCCAACTTCCAGCTTCAAGCGGTGTTGAGGCAGGCTGTTTTGTATTTGCAACTACTGCAGTTGGTCACAGGCCTTTCAAGATCTTATAAAGTGAGGGGAGATATGTTGTGCAATGGTCAGCATTTCCTTTACATGAGGGTGCTGCAGAAACTCCCGAACCACAAGATTTAAACAGTGGGCCATTCATGGAACATGAAAAAACACACCATTCATGATGCATTTCACCACATTTGACCCATTGTCACTTGTTATGAATCCAACTCTCAGGGACAAAGGGTTTAGCCATTTGTTAGTTTCAGTCAGTATCATATCCAACATCTTCTCACCAGTGTGTGAACAGGTCACATTGCGCATAGCAATTGTTGCATGCTGTTGAATTCCTGGAAGATTGCTACCGTGACAATCCACCTTACTGCACTGATTATTCACACTACCAACATCACAAACAACCCCCGGCACCTGCTCCCAGTGTGCTGTTATACACAAAATATGAGACTCCCGCTGTTTTGCCACTTGTCCACATATCCATACTTAAATGGATGACACTGGAGGAGGAATGTTGAAGGGCATGTCTTACTGAGGTCAGACACAGTGTGGAACAACTCGGGGACACGCAGGTGAAAAGTATGTCCTGATGGGACTTTCCATTTTGGACAGGCACATGAAGCAAACCGCTGGAACCCAGAATTCTCCACAAAGAAGAAGGGCAAAAGATCAATTGGCAGCATTTCTGCTACGGCAGCATTAAGTTCACGCGACACTGTATCATTCAGAGGGTACTTCAGCTTATGAGCAAAAACACTGTGTAATGTGGGCTGACTTAAAGGTTTTACACGGGGTGTGATCACAAATAGTTATACTCTATAATGAATGGCATTGGCAGGGGGTGGAGTGTGGACATTTGATGAAGACGGTTACACAGGTGATGATGACAAACCCAGAAATGCTGTTATTTTGCCTGATTTGCCAGTCAGGGTTGATGTACCACTTGCACTAGACATACTGCATTCACCACTACCACCACCACAAAAACTGCTATTCTCACCAGCACTGGACAACATTTCAAAGTCATTATGGTCCTCCACCTCATCATGCCTGTAGTAATCCTCTGCTCTTATTACCTCACTGCTGCACATGTTTAATTTACTACTGGACTCAACAGTCACGGAAGGGGATAACATGCACGCTATAGTTGCCGGTGACGAGGGTGAATGCCCCACCTTGGTATTAGCTGCCAGCTTGTGCTGGGTCCACAGTGCCCAGTGCCTATTCTTAAGATGCGTATGTTGTCCTCCTGTGCCCAGATGGCTCCCGTTTACCTTGACTCACACACACGTGGCAAACCTGGCAGATTCCGACTGACTCATCATTTGCATCTTGAACAAAAAAATCCCAAACAAGGATTGTGATGCTCTGCTTTTAACATGTCCATGATGCAGCTTATTTAAGACTGTTATTCTGAAGTGGGGGGCATGTGATGTTTCAGGCACTGCACACCTGGACTACAACTGACCACCACGACTACCTATCATATTTATTACTGGGTCATCATCATCAATTTAAACTGGTAGCTTACAAGTTTTTACAGGGGGGATTCCTGAAAATAGACTCAGATGCAGTCACTTTAAATTTCCTTTTCTCCAATTCCCAGCTGGGGTCAATTACATCATCATCATGTTCATCAACATCACACACATCCACATCTTCTGCTTGATGCTAGCATATGACTGCATGTTGCAACAACAGCAACATCATCATCATCATTGCATTCATCATTAGTATCTACACCACCAGCACCTGATATTTTTCACCACATGTGAATCACTTCATGGAAAATGCATGACATTAACTGCACGGTGGACACAGAATATCACATTGTATTATCATTGGCATGATTATCAGAATCCTCAGGTTCAGTTACTGGAATGTTACTGGAAGTATGACATCATCTACGCTGCCACTCACTTTCACTGCTTCACACTCAATATTTTTGGATATGGTACACTGGCGGAATTAGAACTTGGCACGAACAATACTAATACCACCACCACTAACCATAGTAACACTAACACCACCAGCTGGGAAAGCATCATCTCCTCCAACTATGAGTGAAGTTACTGATTGGATGGTAAAAAACATTGCAGAAGAAATACCTTTCCTCACATCAGCAATGCACTTCTGCATCTGTGTACTACTGCCATGCCACAGACTATCTTACTGCCAACATTGCCATGGCAAGAAACAGCTTTACTTGCATGTCCCTTTGTAGGCATTTTGGGGGATCAACCACAGTATTATAACCAAATTCAGATCTTGATATGTTCACTCTCTGATTGGGGATGCTGGATGTGAAGCCAAAAAAACACTGCAGCAACAGATAACAGACTAGTCTGTCATGCAATGAAAACAACTTCAGTAACCAGTGGTGCTGATGAGGTCACAAAAACAATCTAATCTGGTAAAAATTCCTTTGCACATGGGGTTGGGGGAGCACTGACTGCAGTGCAGATTTCTATGGCAGTACAAGCAGCAAAACAAAGAACAGATACCACAATTGCAGTACAAAAACAGGCAGCTGTAGTGGATAGCAGGTTTGCACTGCTGCCCCTGCAATTACACCAGTCTGTGGCACAATAAAAGGTGTATTATCTGATGTCACTCTCTGCATGGGAGGCCTGTAGACTACTCCAGCACAGATGGTTGTTTTGTTCCCTGACTTCAGAGTGACCTACAATGACTCTGCTTCTTCTCTGAATCACTCAGCCTCTGTAGCTTCAATCCCTTCCTTTACATACATAGCAACCCCTCCTTCCCTCTTCCCCTCCCTATCCTTTCTAAAAAGTCTATACCTGGTATGGCTGCATTCTAGTCATGGTTCCCTGCATACCATGTCTCCATAATAGCCACAATGTCCACAATAAGGGTAGCTGAAGAGGGTTCCACCACGCCACAGCGATATGGAATTTGCCGAACATCAGCACATTGACGGCACAACACTGCCAATTAGTATTGTGCTGTCTCTGGGGGAACTGAGGTTTTGGTAGGCTTTGCCCCACACCCCCTGGACTTTAAATAACCAACTCTGAGTCAGAGTTGGTTCAGGAAGGGAGCAAATACACCAGAGGCAACAGTGTTGGGAACCCTGCAGACCATCACAGCGAACCACCAAAAATGTTGCTGTGATGATCTTTGCTGTATTCCCATTGCTGGTGCGATGCGATACTGATGAAGAGTCCATCAGCACAAGAAATTCTAGAAAGAATGTTGAATGCAAGTTGCTACTGCAGGCTCTCCTTTATTTACAAATTTTAACCATTCTATGTTGTTCAGACAATGTTGGCATACCTGTTGTAAATAAAGAGCAAGTAGAAACATAGAAACATAGAAACTGTCAGCAGATGAGACCACTAGGCCCTTTATAATCTGCCCATAGGCCCTATACATTGTATGTGGCCACTGACCCTATGTGATCAATGGCTTTTCATTGCTCCCTCACCTCTCAGTCCCCTCTTAGACTTCCCTTGTGCCTGTCTCAGGCATGCTTAAACCCCTCCACTGTGGTTTCCCCCACTGCCTCCTGTGGCAAACTATTCCAAGCATTGACTACCCTTTCTGTGTACAAAAACATCCTCACATTATCTCTTAATCTACCCCCTTCCAATTTTTATGTTGTGTCCCCTTGTTCTAGTACTTTTCTACATTGGAAAAGTTCACCCTGCACCTTGTTTATGCCCTTGAAGGTACTTGGAAGTTTCAATCATGTCCCCCCTGTCTCCTCTCCTCCAGTGAGTATATTTTGAGGTCCCTAGTTTCTCCTCATATGTTTTGTGGTGCAAGCCCTGTATCATCTTTGTTGCCTTCTCTGCATAGTCTCCATCTTATCTATGTCCTTGCGCAGGTATGGGTTCCAGAACTACACACAGTACTCAGGAGAGGCCTCACCAATGTTTTATACAATGGCATCACCACCCCACCTCCTGGTAATGATACCCCTGCCTATGCACCCCAGCATGCCACTGTCCTCCCAGCTGCCTTTGTACACTGCTTTGATATCTTAAGGTCATCAGAAGATGATAACCCTAGGTCCTTTTCCTCTTTGGTGACAGTCAGTTGCTCACCCCCAACCTGTAGCTCTACCCAGGGTTCCCTTTACCCAGGTGAATTATTTTGCACTTCTTTGCATTGAACCTGAGTTGTCACATCTCCAACCATCTTTCAAACTTCTTTGGGTTCCTCTTCATTTTGTGCACCCCTTCTGGAGTATTCACTGTGTTGCAGATCTTGGTGTCATCTGCAAACAGGCAGACCTTTCTTTCCAGCCCCTCTGCAATGTTACTAATGAAGGCATTGAACAGGACTGGTCCTAGGACTGATCCCTGTGATACCCTACTGGTCACCCCCTCTCCCCAGATTGTACCCCATTTACCACCACCCTCTGTCTGCTATCTGTTAACCAGTTCCTAACCCAGTTCACTACCTTGTCTCCTATGCCCAGACTACCCATCTTGCTAATCAGCCTTCTATATGGGATGGTGTCAAAGGCTTTGCTGAAATCTAGGTAGGCAATGTCTACTGCCCCTCCCTGATTTAGTTTCCTAGTCACCCAATCAAAAAAATCTATTAGATTCATTTGACATGACCTTCCTGCTGTGAATCCACATTGCCTCAGATCCTGAGCACTGCTGGATTCCATAATTGCCACTATCCTTTCTTTCAGCACTGTCTCCATGATCTTTCCCACCACTGAGGTGAAGCTGACTGGCCTGTAGTTACCCACCTCCTCCCTACTACCACTTTTGTGCAGTGGGACTACATGTGCCCTCCTCCATTCCTCTGAAAAGATACCAATGTTGAGTGACTCTGTGAACAGGGCCACAGAGGTGCTGCTAGTTCCCTTCACAGCTCCTTTAATATTCTTTGCGTGGATGCTGTCTGACTCCATGGCCTTATCACCATCAGCTATATGAGTTCTTCCAGAACTCTCTCCACTGTGAATGGAATGGTATCCATCTCCCCTCCCATTGCCTCTGCATCCTAACTGTGTCCTTGACCTCCCCTACTTAGTAATACTGAGCAGAAGTATTTGTTCAGTATTTCCACCTTGTCCATATCCCCTCGTTACACTCTCCTCTCCCCTTTGAGCCTCACTACCCCTTGTTTTTTTCTTCTCTCACTGATGTACCTATAAAAGGATGCAGTATAGCACAGTGGTTTAAGGCTCTGAGCTGCAAATCTGGAGACATGGTTTGAATCCCACAACCCCCCTCTTGTGTACTGTGTGACCCTAAGCAAGTCATTTAACTTTCCTGTGCTCTCAGGTTGCACATGTAAACAAGCTTTCAGCTTAGTGTGCTACTCCTGGTTAAACAATTGGGAAACAAATGCCTTATCCCCTTTATTTACAGACTGTGCTAAGCCCTCTTCTGTCTGAGCCTTCACCCTCCTAACAGCCTTCCATGCTTTCCTTAGACATTCAAGGTACACCTCCCTGTCCTCCTCTTTTTGGCTCCCCTTTTGTTTCCTGAAACTCAGCCTTTTAGCGTGACTTTGCCCCCCATCTCTTTGGAGAGCCATAGTGATGTCTTTCTTCTTTTCCCTTAGGCCACTATCCTAATGCATTGGTTTGTTATTTCCACTATGGCTCCCTTCAATTTCTTCCATTGTTCTTCCACCCCCTCTATTACTTCTCCATTCCTCAGGACTGCTTGTATACATCTACCCAGTTCAGTGAAATCCACCCTCCTGAAATCTAATACTCTTGCCCTGTGTGGCTTAACAGCGTCCATGTCTCCATGATGAACCACACCATGTGGTGGTCACTGGACCCCAGCTGCCCTTCCACCTGTATTTCTTCAACTCTGTTCCCATTGGTCCATACCAGGTCCAGAGTTGACTTGTTCCTTGTTAGCTCATGCACCAGCTGCCTGAGTCTAACCCCCTGCATGGATTCAAGGATGGCTGTGCTTCTGGCTGAAACAGCCATCTGGGTGGTCCAATCCATGTCTAGCATATTAAAATGCTCCAGTAGCAGGATTTCTCATTTAGCTGCCATGTCATGTTTGTTTTCCACTAGTTCCCTGTCTAATTCCTCCCTCCATGCCATAGGTCTGTAGATCACCCCTGTGCATATTGCTGTTCCATTCCCTGGTTCCAGGGTGACCCACATTACCTTGGCCTCCCCTTGTCTTCCTTGAACTTCTATAGCCTGTATACCATCTCTGATGTACAGGGCCACTTCCCCACCCTTTTTATGCTCCCTATCCCTCCTGAACAGTGTATAGCCTGGTACACTGATTTCCCAGCAATGATTGGCAGAGTAAAATGTCTCTGTTATTGCTGCTATGTTAAGGTCTGCATCTGTCAACAAGACCTCCAGGTCTGGAACCTTATTTCTTAGGCTACGGGCATTCATTAGCATGACCTTCCATGTTTTACAGTCTGCTGTCCCTCTGCTTTTGTTCTCCCTCTCTAGCATCTTCCCCCCACCCTGGTTTCCTTTCCTATGTGCTCTTGTCCCCTCATATCACTTGTTATATATTCTTCACTTGCCTGCCCTTCCCTGCCTGCTTTAACTGTTCCCATATTCAACTTATGTTCCTGCATGTTCCCACGGTGGGGTTCCTAAGCCTCCTGACCCTCCTGGCTCTCCTCCCCTTGGCCAGTTTAAATACTTACAGCTGAAGCATTTAAACTTCTCACAAAGGACCACGGTCCCCTTTTCGGACAGATGCAGGCCATCCTCCTTATATAAGCCTGCATCTGCCCAGGTCAGGCCCAGTCCTCTATGAAGTCAAAATCCTCCCTTCCATACAAACCTTCAACCAGGGTACCTTTTCATAAGGGTGAATTGAGCATGTGAACATCCTTATGGTAAACCCCACATCACCAAAATTCAATTTTGGTGATGTGAGATCCTGGCCAGTCTCAAACGTGGCAAACAAAACCTTTTTATTTTGTTGTATTGGGCTGCACCCACACCCCTCCCCCACTTTAGGATTGTCAACCCAGGGGTGCATGTGGGGGTGCAAGTTGAAAAATAAAAAATCATTCTCTTGGGCCAGGCTCAACAAAACCACCAGCTCCCGGTCCTCAACCCTGTATGCCCACCACCCCAAGCCTGCACCTATCCCACCATGCCATGATGCCAGCTTGCTGGAACCTTGCGGCATGACCCCTCACATACCATCCTGTCCCATGTCCATCGGGCTCACTCTCATCCCCCACGCATGTATACCTGCATGATATCCTGTCCCCTTTTCACAACAACCTCCACCGTTGGGACAGTAGCTGAAAGTGAATCATCATTTTGGCAGATGCCCACTCTCTAGAGCCCCTTATCACAGGATACATTCAGCCAGGAGTTAAAGGTATAGATGTGTAGTGCTCTAGCTTCTCCTGTGCCCTGGACATGTAGCACCTCTGAGAATGTGATAGAGCATGCTGTCTGTTTCAGGTTTTCCCCCAGCTTCTTTAAATCTTCCTGGACTCTGGCTAACTCCATCCTTCTCCTAGATGGGTCATTGGTCCCCGGGTGGACAATGACATCCAGTTGCTCCCTCCTGGTTATTGCTGAAATGATCCTATGGATCCACTTCCCATCCCTCCCTGCAGCACTTCCTGGGAGGCACTTGACCTTCCTCTCTCCCCTGCTAGGTGATCCTAACTCCACTCCCCGGACAATAGAGTACCCCACTAGGAGAAGCATCCCCCTCCTCTGGGGTTCCCTGCCTCCCTTCCCTGGGGCTCCATCCTGGAGAACCCTCCCATCATCCCTGGTCCCAGTCTCAGGTTCCTGAGTGGGGCTTTCCTGTTCCTCCAATACAGTGTAAGAGTTACTAAGCAGGACCAGTTGGGGGATGTGCTTTCAACCCCCCTCCCTCACCCTCCCTAAGCCCACCTTGGTTCAATCACTACTATTCCCTGGCATCCATTGAGGTACAGGCTGTAGACCAAGTGATCTCTGGGTGGGGGTGGATGCACCTTCAGCTTGTCCAACTCTGCTCAGAGACAGGCAAGTGTTTCAGTGTTCTGCTACCTCTGCTTCTCCTCAGTAGAATATCATGTAGCTGCACATTCTGGAGAAAATGTTCTCTCATGTGAAACTCAGATTGGATGCACCTGGTTGTGCTATCCTAATCTAGTCTGTATCTTATGATCTTACCCGATCACGGAGGTGAGGCTGACTAACCATGTTAGTTCCCTGCCTCTTCTCTCCTACCATTTTTGTGTACAGGAACTACATGTGCCTTCTTCCAGTCCTCCAGAACCACCCTGTGTTGAGCGACTGTGAACGTGGCTGTCAGATGTGCTGTTAGTTCTCTTCAGCAGTTCCTATAATATCCTCTTGTATATGCAATCTGGCCCCATCGCTTTGTCCACCTTCAGTTTTGTGAGCTCCTCCAGAACTCTCTTCACTGTGAATGGACTTGTGTTTACCCTCCCATGTTCTGTTACTTGCTGTAGTCCTGGCCCTCCCCTCCTCAGTGAATACTGAACAGAGTATTTGTTCAGTATTTTGCCTTTTCCAGGTCTCCCTCCTCACACCCCCTGTGTCCCTCCTGAGTCTTATAATCCCCCTTTGCTTTCTTCTCTTGTTGATGTACTAAAGAATGTCTTGTCCCCTTTCTTTACTGTCTGTGCTAACCTTTCCTTAGTTTCGTCTCTATCTCTTTACAGCCTTCCTGTGTCTCTTAGATTTCTTAGTTATACCTCTCTGTCTTCATTCATTTGAGTCTTCTTATGCTTTCAGAAACCTTCCTTTTGGCCCTTACCTTACACTCTTGAGAATCAGAGTGGTTTCCTTCTTCTCTTGCCTTTACTTACCATCCTGATGCATTGTTTTGTCACCTCCTATATGGCTGTCATCAGGTAGTCCCACTGTATAACAACTCTCCTTTCCTATCCTCGCCCTCTTCTTGTCAGGGCCTCTTTGATACAACTGTCCATTTTAGCAAAATCTGCTCTCCTGAAATCTAAGACTGCTGCTTTTGTATGACTAAACTGTGTCTCTATTCCTATGCTAAACTATAGTATGTGGTGGTCACTGGTTCCCAGTTGTCCTTTTCATAGGTTAGTACAGGAGCAAGAGGACATTTACACATCCATGACGGCCTGCCATAATTTTAACTATAGCCTGTAATACCCTGAGCTATCAGATGATTATCCAATCTTGCCTTGAATTCTGACATAGTCCGACTAGCCACCACCTCTATCAGAAGGCCATTCCATATTTGGTGACACTAGTACTAAACCAATACTTCCAATTTGTATGCGATAGGTCAGAATCTTTCATTGAAGTGGATGTGTCCTAGTCTCATAAACCTGGACCCAAACTTGCAACCCAGCTGGGTCCATAAATCAATGTCTAGAGTGCTCTGTAAACCATGCACATGACTCCCTAAGTCTACAGAATTCCAATGTATAAAGATCTAATTCCTGCAGCCTCTGGTGGTAACTATGCTCTTCCAAACCTAATACCAACTTGGTTTGCTCATCTCTGTACATGCTCCAGAGCATTAATTTCTATTTTCCCCACCAGGTCCAGTATTGGCTGTCTCTAGTGGGATCAGTCACTAGCTGCCTTAGTCCCATCCCTGTAAGGAATCTAGGATGTCTTTGCTCCTGGTGGAAGCAACTGCTAGGATGGTCCAGTCCATGTCTGGGATATTAAAATCACCCAGCAGTAATATCTCACATTTTGATGTCATTGCATTAATTTAATCCCCAGATCCCTATCCACTATGTTAAACATTTGGGGTAAAATATTAAAAATCTATACAGTTGTGAACCTACATTGAAATCTACCAATGCAGGTTTGTGACCTAGTACTTTCAAGATATTGATCCCACATTTTCATATAGCTATTTCTTTATAGCACCTTATGAATGTGAAAACTGTCATTTTTCATATCCTGGCCAAAATGTGTTTTGCATACCAAAAGCTGATTTTGTGGTTGCTGCATGAAATTACTTTGTAGGCAGGAGCTGAAAATGTTCACCACCATTGTTCATGAGATAGGATCATAAGAAGGATATGTCAAAATGTGGGGTCAAAATATTAAAAAACAAAGTTATGAGCCTACATTGAAATTTACAAATGCAGGTTTGTAACTTGGTAATTTTCAATATTCTGACCCCAAATTTTCAACATGGTCATTTGTTCACAACATTTCATGAATGTGGACAGGTGTCATTTTTCAAATTTTAGCCACAATGTGTTTTGCACTTGCAGCACAAAATCACCTTTTGGGCAGGATTTGAAAATGTTCTCCACCCTTGTTCATGGGCTGGGCTCATAAGAGCTATGTGTTGTCATAAGAATACTATATTGAAAATTTGAGGTAAAAATATGAAAGCAAAGTTATGAGTCTTTGTTGCAATTTTCAACTCATGCTCCTGAACTGTGAGTAATTCAATATTTTGCCTCCAACTTTTCAACATAGCCATTTTTATCATACCATCTCATGAATGTGACAGCATTAAATTCTCAGATCCTACCAATAATGTGTTTTAACACATGTGGCACAAAATTACATTTCAGCCATTGTTTTATAAATTACACTTGTCATGCTCAAAAGGAGTGGTCATAAAAAGATTAAAATCAATTAAGTTATGAGGAAACAAATTGGTCCAACATTTACTCGTAACTTTATTTTTTGCAGATTTTGGCCCCTAATGTTCAACACGTCCTTTATGTTACCCCACCTATTGAACATGGCAGGTGTCAGTTTCCAAATCTCCTCCAAAATTTGTTTCCACTGTCACACAGAAGAATTACCTTTCATATAGGATTTTAACAATTCCTCCTGTCTTGATCATAACATCATGTAATAAAAAAGACTGTGGGATCTTTGAGGTCAAACTGTGGAAGCCTACATAAAAGTCAGTATTGCCTCTCAGCTGCCCTATCCTGGGAAATTACAATCTAATAATGTGTCAAAGCAGGATATGGGTGTGGGCAGGACAGTAGTGTGGTGGGTAGGTAACTGGCTGGGTGGCAGGAGACAGAGGGTGGTGGTAAATGGCTGTCACTCCACAGAGGGAAGAGTGACCAGTGGGGTACCACAGAGATCAGTGCTGGGACCAGTCCTATTCAACATCTTCATCAGTGACATTGCTGGGACCTAGAAGGCAGAATTTCACTGTTCGCTGATGACACAAAGCTCTGCAACAGAGTAGACACACCAGGAGGTGTAGAACAGAATGAGGAAAGCGACCTGCAGAAACTTGAAGAATGGTCAGGGTTTGGCAGTTGAAATTCAATGCAAATGCAAGATAATGCATATGGGGCACAAAACCCTGGCACAATATATCAGTTGGGGGTGAGGATATGGCATGCACCAAGCAGAAAGGATCTTGGGGTTGTCATCTCTGATGACCTCAAGGTAGGGAAACAGTGTGACAAGGCAGCAGGTAAAGCAAATAGGATGCTGGGATGTATAGGCAGGGGCATCACCAGCATGAAAGGGAGGTCATAATTCCTGCTATACAAGACACTAGTGAGGCCCACCTGGAGTACAGTGTACAGTTCTGGAGACCATACCTACGTAAGGACAAAGACAGAGAGTAGAGAAGGTTCAGAGAGGGCAACAAGATGGTGCATGGATTTGCATCACAAGTCCCTATGAAGACAGGTTTGAAGGAACTGAACATGTACTCCCTGGAAGAGAGGAGGGAGAGAGAGTATGATAGAGACATACAAGTATCTTACAGGGAGGAACAGGGTGCAGGAAAACACCTATTTTAAGCCGAAAAAGATGTTCCAGGACAAGAGGGCATGGGATAAGTTGGAGGGAGGATGATTCAGAGGAAACATGAGAAAGAATTTCTTCACAGAACAGGTGGTGGACAAGTGGAACACCCTGCCAGAGGAAGTGGTAGGGCGAAACAATCCACGAGGATTTAAGAATGCATGGGATAGACATAAAGGAATTCTGGAGGTCAGGGGTAAGGGGCAACAGACTTCTAGGAAAACAAACTGAACTTACAAGCTCAAATGGGCAGACTGGGTGGGCCATAGGCCCTTATCTGCAGACACTGTCTATGTATCTGTGTATCTATGTACCACTGAAAATGAGATATCGCATCTCATCTGCTCTATCCTGGGTATATAAATAGTAAACATGTGTAAAAGGAAGACCCAGTACAACAGCAGTTCCATTCACAAACATTCAGCAGTGACAAATGCTTGTCTCATACAGTATTTTTGTGCCATATCATTTACTGTGAGGTAAGGTATTGACTTGCATTCTGGCTGGCTCTGCTATATTCCTTATTACTTACCACTATACTTACTGTATTGCTTTAATGGCCTCATATCAGAATAATCCAATTGGTCAGTGACACCACTATAACTGTATGTAGGTATATGCTAGAGTGTTGCTTTCTTCAAGGTAGTGCCAGCATCTGTCATTTGTCAAGTAACATCTTCTATGTAATTTTAAGTTGCATAGGCAGACCATACAGACACATTGCTGATCATCAGAAAAGGGTCTGAATTCTCAATGCATGCCGTTATTGTTATGACAGAGTGGAATGAAATCAAGTCCCTGTTTTCTGCATTAACTAAACTGTTTCCTTTCCTCCCAGCTGTGTTGTTTAGGTGGAAGTGAGAATCCTTAGCATTCAATAGATCTGCTGTCTAAGCTGGGTGTGGAGTAGGAGATGTCACCAAGACAAACAAATCCCTCTTAAAAGAGAATCAACAGTAAACAATGATCTTTCAAGCTGTGATGCAATATAGTATGCCATTTGCAATGGAATCCTGATCAGTTTTATACTGCATCTAGTCAGTATAGCAGAGCTGAGATGCAATAATCTCAATTTTAATGTGGTCCTCTTTTATCAAGTATTTTCTGAGACAGATCATTTTAGATGAAACAATTTCCTTTTGGGTGAGATTCTGTTGACGCCTTGAGTTTTAAACAGTTTTGCCATAAATCAGCCCAGGATAACCCAGCTGAGATGCAAATATCTCTTTTTCAATGGAGTCCTATTTTATCACATGTTTCATTGCATTTAATTAGGACGACACTGCTCAGGATCTGTCTTGTTTTCAGTGTGATCCTGCTTTCCCCAGTTTTTACTCTGTATTTACTGGAATATGAACCCTAGTTTGGGGCTCAGTTTATTACAAAAAAAACTCTACTAGTTGCTTATCCTAAAGGGGCACTGCACTAAAACTGTACGTCATATTTTAAATATTGATTAAACATTTTTTCTGAGGCATGGAGACTACAGAGGAGTTGTCAGTGTGACTTGAGAAGGAAGCATTAGGTTTTTCCAGGAAAATAAAGCATGTATTTTTTATTACATGGACTTAGCAACTGCCATTTGTATTCTCATGACAAAGAATATACAGTATGTTATAAAATAAAATAATTACCAGACATTCATTTAAGTCTGTAAAATGTGATACAGGTTGCGATGAGTTTTGTATAACGTGTCTTATTGTGATTATATATTTAGAACAGGATGGTTTTTTTTTAATCTAAGTAAAATTACACTAGATAAATCCTAAAATATGCTGTTTCTGAATGCATGACAGTGAGAGATTCAAATCATTTTGTCTGATGCAGTTAGGAACAGAAAGAATGCTTTTCTATATGAACTTCTGGCAGCTTGCATGGCTTGTGATGTCCTAGTGTGAAAATATCAAGCTGCAAAGTTCAAACTGATGAATATTCTTTATTTTATCCAGCAGTACAATCTATCCTCTGCTATGCAACCAATCATAAGTGGGTTGTATGCTCTGGTCCCTGAGTCAATGTTGATGCTCAAGGCAAATATGGATAATTATGTATTAATAAAACTATATTATATTCTTGCAGTTGTCTGCCAGTGGCCTGTCACAAAACACATATTTAAGAAGGATAAGGAAAATTTTGAGGTAAAATCAGGGACAGATGAGAGGTATGATTGGTGCTACAGTAGTTGTATTTATTCAGGAGCTAGGTACTGTGGGATTTGAAGCTGTGATTCACGATAATTTATACATGCTGGGAGACAGTATTGCTCAGTGGTTTAAGGCTCTGAGCTGCAAATCTGGAGACCTGGGTTTGAATCTTGAACTTACCCAGTCAACAAAAACTAAATAAATAAATAAATCCCACAGCCCCCACTTGCATGCTGTGTGACCCGAGCAAGTCACTTAACTTCCTTGTGCTCCAGGTCACACCTATAAATAAGCTTTCAGCTTGGTGTGTCTCTCCTGGTTAAACAATTGGAAAAAAAAAAGATTAGAATATGGGTTCATGTCCCATAAGAAGCCACAATTGCTGCAATTTGAGCATAACTGTCTTTGTACTTCTTTTTCCAGTGGAAGCATATGCTCTAGACACAATTTGCTCCAATCTAATCTCTGTTAGTCTTTGTTCCTCCTTAAGAGACTGAATGAGTTTCCACAGGCTAGGATGACAAGCACCTAATCGAGAGCTGAATCCCCTGTGCCAGCCCTTCACAGCGTTATTACTTCTTGCAATTCCTAGCATTGTAACACTGTGACAACTCCATTGGTGAGGGGGGAATACAGCCCTCATGCATCCAGAACATCCCCGTTGCCTTCTTACCCAAGTAGTTTTCAATGTAGTCTAGTAAGGGGACAAGTAGATCTTCATGCTGCTCGAAAAAATCAAACTCACTCATATCATCAAATGCATTCGGAACATCATCTGGCAGTACAAAAGCAAGTGACAGAAGCATTCTAATGTGGAGTGCAAAGTCTGGATCATCAATGTACCTTTCATGGACCTCTGGAAGCTTTTGAATCTTTCTCCAAATACATTGTGCGAGATGGAAGAAGCAACCACGCAACTCTGCAGCTGGGAAAGTATTGTTGAATGCTTTCCATGCAGATTTCTCAAAATCTAGAATTGCGCTATGAGGTGCTAGGTTGGGAAATAGGAACTTCAGCTGTGCATATACCCTCTCATAGGTGGCAGTTTTATGAGAGCATATTAATACAAACACCACAGTTAACACATTTCCAGACTTAACACCGTGTATGGTGTACAGCTGGCCAAATAAGTTAGACAGGACTTGAATGTTCCATCTAACATCCAGTCAGTGCACTCACTAAGAAATCTAAGATTAGCATGTGTCGCAAACATTAAAATCCTGTCATGCTCCTGCCCACTATTGAACACCAGGAACTGCTCACCAGCATCTGTTACTGTAAATTCAGGTGGAATCACCAAGTCCTTTACTGTCACAGGTGTAGCGGGACACCTGTGTTCCACCTGCCATATTCTTTTGATCAGCTGTACATCTGGCAAGCAGACAGTGATGGATTGAGGTGCATTGCACCACAACCTGTGAGGTGCTCTCAACGCCACCTCTTGCTCTCTCCCTTACACTTGCCATCACTTTTCTAACACCAACTCCTCCAGAATCAACAATGTGAGTGTGCTCTTTAATTTATGCTGTTACCTTGCCATCAGTTGTGTGGATGCGAGCAAGGCAGTCGAATTGGTGAGCATCCATACAGCGCCAATACACCTTGCCTCCTTTTTCCTTGTCTCGGCGATATAGAAAGTCTGCAAATAATGCCAGTGGCTTCCCCTTCTGACTCAAGACAAACTCCACGTCCATGCTGACCTTCATTCTGACCAAGTATCAGGTTACTGTGACAGTAGGTACCTTTAAGTGTTGCTACTGTATTGTGAGATAGTAAACATGAAGTAAGGAAGTTAGGAAGAGCACCCAAAGAGTTACACCCATAAACAGACATAGAAGTTGTAAGTACAACATTCATTACGCAGCGCTATTATTACATGTTAGCTAATTTTGAGAGGTGCTAAAGTGTATGATCGCTAATGTTGAGGTCACTGAAAAAAACTCGCTATTATTGTGGTCGCAATTTTTTAATCACTATTTTAACATGGAACCGAACCCATGTGCCTCGCATCCTGGACACCATGCTCCTCTATATATTCCACCAACCTTTCCTTTAGTATGGGCTCCATGAGCTTGCCCACAATGAAGGACAAACTGACTGGTCTGTAATTTCCTGAATCATCTTTGGGACCACTTTTGTGGCGGGGCACTGCATGTGCTGTTCTCCAGTCCTGCGATAACATGTCTGATTCTAATGAACGATTAAGTAGGTCTGCCAGTGGTGCTGCCAGCTCCTCAGAAAGTTCCTTTAGTACCCTTAGATGCACTTTGTCTGAGCCTGGTGATTGGTCCACCTTCAATGCCAGCTGCCTGTCCCTCACTCTATATTCGTCTATCGCTACATCTGTGTTCCCCTCTCCCCACTCATCTTTTCTGATCTGAAGGCATTGGTCCACCCTTCTGCCTGTGAAGACAAAACAGAAGTAATCATTTAGTATCTCTACTTTTCCTCATTATCCTCCATCCACTCCACTCCTTTCTTAAGCCTCCACAAATCCCTTCTTTTCTTGTCCCTTTTCTCACTTATATACTGTATAAAAGAAAGCCTTCTCCTTGTTCTAAATTCCTTCAGTCAAGGAGCCAGATGCATTTATCTATGTGTCTAAGTCCAAAAGGCGTGATTACAGTTTCTTATATAAAAAAGTGTGTAGAATCCAGATTTACAACTCTTATTCACTTAAAGTTGAATGCTTCTTGGAAATCACACTTCTTCAATGAAAAAATAAACTATCAGTGAAAATTGTGTATATTTTAATTCATGGTTCCTTCTTTAATTTCAATTATATAAATGTTTACTGAAATACTACAGACATTGTAACAAACAGCAACATATTTATCAAAGGCTAAATATTAAGGTTATTATTTATTTTATTCTATTTTAACTTGAAACAATTATTTTTTATGACATTTTATGAACCTAAGCATAACAATCGGTATTCTTGTTCACTGTCTTCATTATCTGACATGTTAAACAAATCTGTCTCATCAATATCGACATCACATTCACTGTCGGCATCCACTTAATTTGGATTGTTGTGTTTTTTCAATTGTTCACTTAAGGTAGGTGGTACAACTTCACATGTGAAATACGTTGGCTTGTATTTGCCATCCTCATCAGTCCAGCCATTGTTCTCTCACTTCAGTAGTGTCATTTCTAGTTTGTCTGTGTTTTTCCATGACACTGAAATGTAATTTGCATGGCAGGATGTGGTGTGTCAGAATTGATCTGCATGGCAGCAGCAAGCTTGTGTCTGCTCCTTTGATCTTTTCTAAAGGTGCATCTTTGTCACTTGGTCCATACTTGACCTTGAACATACTGTAGTGGACTGTGTTGACACTCTTTACTTTCTGTCCACAAGGTACACTACAAAGCTCTCAATTGTATCCTCATTTTCTTTAGACAAGTGTGGCCATCCCAGTTTTCCAAATGCCTGTGTGTACTCTGTATTCTTTCCATAATTGTCAGAGGTCATACCTTCCCTTGCATTTGAACGCTGGTGAATAGTCATCCCTTGTTAGTGCATGGAGACCTGGTAGAGCTGCACACACAGGTCTTCCTAACTCTGCTGACAAGTGCAATACATCTATGAATCTTCTGTGTTATTTTCTGAATGTAACATCCCAGCATGGGTTGAGATTATCATTTAGACTTGCATGATCAGTCAGAATGACCAGAATATCAGCATCATCTGCCTTTTTCCAATACATGCACCTTTCACCCTCATTTTGACTGCAAATGTAGTGTATGTTTGCATGATTCTTGTGTCTGCTTCTATGTTTTGCTTTTTGGGCCTTATGCCCTAGTCTGAGCATATGTCCAGCTTCCACTTTGTATGATTAAGTTTCTCCGACTGCATACATGAGCTTTTTATCACCTAGAACTTATCAGTGCACATCATAATTCCATACTGTAGCTAGAAAACCTAGGCATGCCATCTTGAATGTAGATGAAGACAGGGATCCAGTAATGTTTCTTAGTTGGCTTTGGTCAGGAGCAGTTATGAGATAGGAGAGTGGAGCGATGCTGTGCTTTCCTCTCTTCTGTTGTTCAAGACTTTTGATCAATGGTGACTTATAACAGTCACTGATAAGGTGGATTTCATTTGCAGAAGTACAGCAAACAAGAGGCAGGATGATTTTTGCCACACTGTGTAATGTTGGTGGCAGGTTTGTAATACTTCTGATCAAGAACATGGCATCAACCACAATAGCATTTACAGAATCGGGGTGGGTACTTTGGACTCTGATCTCAAGTTTCTTCAGTAGTGTTGACTTCATTATTGTGTTCATTGATCCATCAATGTTTCGTAAGGAGAGCGGGTATGCAAACACTATCATAAATTCAACTGTTGAAGTTGCAGATAGATATAACAAGCATACAAAGAGGTCTTGAGTTCCTTTCAACTCAATAATTGTCTAGTCCTTGTTCTTAATCTTCACCTTCATTGCATCATTTGTAAAGTTCTTCAGCTTGTATCTTTTGATGGGATCCTTGAACCTATTGCATTTGGTAATGCATTCGTCTTTAAACACATGACACATCTGAATACATACAGTAGTAGCCACAAACATTACCAGCTATTTCCCAAAATGTCTGTGATATTTCTAGAGAAATCTGCTTTCTGCATTCCACAGTAGGGGCAGCAGAGAGAAACTCTTTAGAAATGTTGCTAAATAGCTAGAAACAGCTGGCAATGTCTGTGGTTACTACTGTATCTCGATAACCTGTAACACTTCATTTGCTACCTCTTGTGATACTGCTTTTCCACTAGCTATTGAATAAAGATTGTTGTCCTCAAATGCATTCTAGAATGAATTCATGTAGGAGTCTGCTGTGTTCAACAGTTTGTTTAGATCTTTTTGAATCTCATGAGACTCTAAAACTCTTCAGCTCTTGACTGGCTTCTTCATGGCTGACAAGACCAACTTTTTCCATAAGACTTCTAAAATTTACTTTAAACTGACCACAGAATGTTCCACCTCCTCCTTGCATTGATGTTCTGTGTCTAAGAAGAAATCCTAGTAAGTCTTGATGCAGCATCTGCATTAATTGTCTGTTCCAAGGTCAAGTCTATGTCATTTCTGCTAACCTCTCTTTGATCTTGCAATGGTTAATGCTCCATTCTCAAAGTTTTTCCTTAGTCCAGGGTGGGTCTCATCCATGTTTAGAAAATTCATAAGGTACAGGGTCATGCACTTGGCATTGTTGTGTGTCCAGTTGTGAAATAAACAGGTATAATCTTCTCAATTTATGTACAAAGAGGCAAGTCATTTGTCCTGATGGAATGGCAGAAGATTTAGTACAACTCTACCAAACTGCAGTACTGCAGCCAAAATTGGCCAGTTGTGGCATGCTCACCACAGTGTATGGAATCTGAGAATGTTTTATATGATTCCATGAATGTCTTGAACTTAGCTGTATTCTCTAGGTGCACCATTGAGGAAGGCAATGGGTCATTATGTAGCTGGTCAGATGCTTTGAGATTGAAAGTCTGACAGACCTTTATATTGTATAAAGCACTGCAAATGTTTAATTCTGAATGCTGCTGATAGCTGGGTGAAGCCTCTTTGTCTGATTGAAAATATTCCTTGAGGAAGTCCATTCAAGGGTCTCAATGCCAATACACCACTTTCAATAAGAATATGTTCTCCACCAGAACCATTCAGGAGATATCCAAGACCTTTGTAATATGCTAATTTATTTGGAATTGTCCAAAACATATGAAAAGTCTGTCATAGTCCAGATACTTTGTAGCCAAATTTGTAGTATTAGCGTTTGCTATGACCAAGTCATAAATAATAGGCATATATTTCTCCTGGCATTCATCTATAACCTTACTAGCAATATTCATGGTGTCTTGCAGTACAGCATGTCTTGTAGGAGGCTTTCCTATACGGTCCATGTATGATATGATCTGCAGTTGTAGGTCATCTACAGAAACAAGGGCATTCCATCCATGCCACATTGGAGTAGCATTTACACTTGCATAAGATATCATCCAGACAGCATCCCTTTTCTTAGCTTGCATGAGTTTTTTTAGTTTAGAGCTTTCTGTTACCTTATATTGATACGGTCTTATTTTTGGTTTTCCAGATGTATATGATCGAATGTGTTTCTCACCAATATCTAGAGTTCTTTTCCTCTGATATGCTGGAATGCACTTGGGTACAGTGTATTATTCCTGTCATGCCATTGGCTGCAATATCTGCTTTTTTACACTTGGCTAATAGTCTTCATCAAAATCTTCAGTCTTTGCCTGTGATGTTCTATGTTGTTTGCTCTTTGATGTTAAAGATGACCCTGCCTGATCGTGGGCATCAACTTTTGATATTTGCTTATTTCTGTTTGTTTCTTTTTTTTTTTTCAATTCAAACTTTATTCAAAAATGTTCCACAATACAGGAGGCAGTAATTCTGACATATACAACCTGCTTGTATTACAATGCCAACTCTGCCCCCAACCCCCTACCCCCCTTTCCCAAGTACAGCAATTCTCTTGTATCTTGTAGTTAAGAAACCTTTCACAGTAACCTTACAAATATTAAGATAACAGATAACCTACTACACATTAAACCATTGCAGTCATGATTAATTTCTGTTTCTTTCTATTGTGGGTGTTTAATTTCTTGCTGGTGCTTGGCCATCCATGTGTGTTCTTGTCATAGCTTCTTCAGAACTTTCTTTGAGTACAGTTGCCTCCTCAATTCTGGATGGTATGTTTGGGTATGCTATACCCACAGTAGCATGACTGTCAAGTGTCTCTGTCATCTCATCATAATTGTCGAATGCCAAAGCAGTGCCTAAACCTGGCTGTATGAGAAATTTATCTGGTGTAGCCATATTCTTCTCCATTATATTGGTTGTGACTGCAGTTTCAAGTTCCTCCACAGCATGATAGCTGACACAGTGACCAAACCTGCTCAAAATAGTTAAAAATTTCTTACTGTCTGTCATGGATTTAATACCCATGCTCAACAAGAGGTGTTTTTGTGTTTTGATTATTCCCCTTGACACTGCAAAAACTATGTCATCTGCAACAGATTGAACTACCCTCTGCTGTCTTTCACTGTCCACTTCTGATGAACCTGTCAGTACAGTACATAGGAATGTCTGAAGAATGGGTGACAGTTTTATATTTTCCTCTATTAAGTCTTCAATGTTAACTTTGTTTTTATTATGAGGCTGTACCTCTAGGAGTTCAAACAACTGTTCTCTTATGTGTTGAGCTGCTTGTGCTGTTTGTGCTTCCCTCCAGTCAGCTTGTTTCTTAGCAGACCTGATGACTGCACTCACTTTTCTAGTTTTGGTATTGAATATAATACCATCTTTGAAGTGATCTGCCAGTTTTGATTGCAAGCTCTGTGGGTTGTAATTTGTTTCACGCCCACTACACTCTATGAGAATGTCCATGTACCTTTTGTGTAGAGATAGCAATGATTCTTCTTGCATTCCATTAACACTGATGCACTGCACATAATTAACAAGTCTGGAAAAGGTAATCTGATGACTGTCCCTCAACTGACCTTATTCGCATCGTGTACCTGTGTCATTTATTCATTCTACCTTTTTTACACACTTGTTCTTACAGCTGTTGTAGTAGTTCAGTTCTATGGTTATGAGATAAATATTGCCTACTGTCATATCCATTTGTCAATCATCCATTTCTGTTGCTGTGTTTTTTATGCGGTCTACTGCCCCATAAGTTTCACATGTTGTATGATATTCAAAAGTCTCCTTTGACCCCATACAATTTATTTTATTGTATGATTTGGAAAATATACATTCATTTGGAAATATGCCTGATATAGATGCTGCAGATTCAGATAGAGCACTGTGAACTTGGGGTGAAGCAATTTTGCTGGATAACTCTTTATGGTGTCTTTTTAAAGTTTCATCAGCTGCAAGTGTACGAACTCTTATATGCAGTGAAGTTCTTGTAGTAGATATAATGATACCCATGGATGCTGGAGTAACATTCAGGCAATCAAAACACACCATATTGTACTTTGACAGTGTTTGGCAAAAGAACGCCTTTCCTTTGCTACTACTTTCTCCCAATGAGAATTATCAAAGGTAGTGAGTCTCCATTGTCTGTGCTAACTTCTGAATCAGGGTGTAGGAAGCATTGCCTCTGTGGTTTGTGAAAATTCTTGCTAGCCATATTTTAAACATTAAATAAATAACATTGATAACTAAGTAAACCAGGCCTATTAAATACATAAATTAGATAAATAAATAAACCATGTCTATTACATAAATGTAAAACTTTTAGTTACTCTTAAGAAAGTGCAATTTCCAAGAAAACATACAATTATGGATGAATAAGAGTTGTAAATCTGAATTCTATACACTTTTTTACATCAGAAACAGTCATCAAACCTTTCGGACCCAGACACATAGTTATATGCACCTGGCTTCTGCTCTACTTCAGCTATCTGAAACTCCTTCTATGCCTTTGCTTGCCAGAATTCCTTACTTGCCTCACCAGCCAACTTTAGGTAATTTTTCCTATCCACCTCTCTCTTGGTCTTCCTGAATTTTCTAAAGGCCAACCTCTTTTCTGTTACTGCCTAGGCAACTCTAGAACTGAACCAGCTGGGCTCTTTGGCCATTGTGTTCTTCCTCCTGAGCCTAACACACTCATCTGTGGCAACCAGTATTCCTTCCTTAATGATGAACCACCTTTGGTCCACCCCCATATCTGCTCTGATGCCCACCAGATGGCTCCTTAGCACTTCATCCATTTTCCTGAAGACCTCTCACCTGAAAGCCAAGATTTTGGTCTTAGTCGGATGCTTTCCAGCCAATATCCAATGGGAACCACACTGTGCAATGGTCGCTTACACCCAGTGGCTTTCGACCATTATTTCCTGTACATGCTTCCATCTGTGAGCACCAGATCAATAATTGCCTCAGCTTTGTTGCTTCAGTGATGCCCTGAGTCAGGAACCCACTCTGAAGTTCTTCCAGGATCACCTGACTACTAGCACATGTTGTGGCTAGTATGGTTCAATCCACCTTGGGCAGGTTGAAGTCCCCACAACTACCACCCCTCCTTTCCCTGCAGCTTTCAATATTTGTGAGCTCAGTTCCCTGTCCCTCTCCTTATCCTGATTGGGTGGTCTATAAACCACCCCAACCTCACCTTTCTCCCTCTACTGGACCTTAACTGAACTCATAATGCCTCTACCTCCTCTACCTCCAACTCCTCCCTTGTGCAAGTAACTCCCTCCCTGATATAAACTGTCACCCCTACCCCCATCCTAAGTTATTGCCCTTCTTCACTGGTAATTAGAATTATCACTCATTCCAGTGCCACTGTTTTACTATTTGTTACTCATTGACTAGTGGCACATATATTCCCATCTGCATAGTCAACTGCCAAATGTCAGTTTACGATTGCCTGCACACTGCATCAGCTGTTTCAATATGGAGATGATAGTACACTGTCATTTAGCAGCCAGTCAAGGAGGTGAGAGTAGTGTATGTGCCAGTTGTCACAAACGGACTCCACAGGTCAGGCCTCTTGCTTCCACAGTGCCAACCTCAGAGTGCAATAGTGTGAACGGGTAACATACAGGGTAACCTTCCTGTCTTCTTTGAGTCCAGATCTCCTGTTAGCCTCAGGTTCTGGAGGGATTTAAACTGTGAACCTTATGTTAGCATACCCAATTACAGGCTGAGATATGTACCCTCTTCAGGACTGTGGTACAATCTTTTCTACGAGGCACCATGCCAGGTCTCCAAAAGAATCCTTAAAACTCTATAAGAGATCTTAGGTGTATTCTTACCTTTTCCAAGCTTAGTAACAACATCAAGCCTTTTAACACCTGTCAGATGTATCCCATATACATCACATGCAAAAAGAAACCGAGAAGACACCCAAGCAGTATTTCAAAGAAAATGGTTGTTTATTAAAATAAGACAAAAGGTAAAATTAAACACAGAACAATATATCATATAGTGTACGATCATATAAAATAAATAGGAAGTTACAGACAAAACACTCCTACCACAAAGATTTAATTTCTTTCTAAGTATTACCTTTCTAAGAGCATTTAAGTCAGAAGAGCTTTCTGTTTCAGAGCCCAAGATAATATGACATATGTCCCCAGATACAGGATTCATTTCACTCTGTCTCCCCACCCCTTTGGTGAGTCAGGTAGCTCCTCCTTTTAGAATTAATTCTAACATAATTTCTACCAGAAGGTATTTTTAATTAATGGTAACATCAGAAAAAATACATTTCCTAAATATGACATCCTTTAATCAAACTTTTGTCTTTGAACTTAACAATCCTAGCATTTGTCACTATTTCTCAGTTGCATGTTAAATTTTGAGAGAAACCTGCCAAATTACTCTTTATCCTGTTACGTCATGAACTTATGTTTGGGTTCAACTTAGAAAGCCTGGGCAGGTCATAAAAGGTAATAAAATGCCCTTCTGTAAGGAAGTCAGTTAATTAACTGGTTCCCTGGTCAGTTTAATTACATCCTGTAGTTCCAGATACTGACTTTTCAAGTTACAGGCCAAGTCTGCTAATTTGTGTGAGACAATTTCATACACAGACCAGTTATTTATAATATAAATATCATACAAGTAACCAGAAGCAGGGCAGAGCATCACCCTCCTCCATACCTAGACTGAATTTGGGCTCTATCCCTGCATGGATGAAGTGCCACAATTCAGTTCATTCCTCTTATGGACCTGACAAGCCATCTGCATTCTGATTTGTTGCTCCAGCCCTATGTGAGATCATCATGTCATACCCTTGAAAGGCAAGACTTCATCTTAATATTCTACCATTTGTTTTTGCCATTTGTGTCAGCCAAACCAGGGGGTTGTGGTCAGTTTGTACCTCAAAATGCTGCCCATATAAGTATGGCTCTAACTTCTTTAGGGCTCACATATGGCAAGACACTCTTTTTCCACAGTAGAGTATAGCTTGCTCCCTGGGAAGTAACTTTTACTTACTGTAGGTACATGATGGAGCCATCTCTGCCTTGTTTGGATGTCTGACTCAGCACTGCCCCAATACCCACATCTAAGGCGTCAGTCTGGACTATAAAGGGTCTGCTATAGTCTGGACTTGTCAATACAGGAGCACTGCACAGTGCCTCCTTCAACCTAGTAAAGGCTTTTTCACAGAGCTGGTCCCCAGGTAATTTTCTTAGGCATCCTTTTCTTTTACCAGGTCAGATAGGAGCAGCCAGGGCACTGTAGTGGGTACAAATTCCCACAGTACCCAGCAGTCCCTAGAAAACTCCTGACCTGCTTCTCCATTTCTGGTCTAGGCCATGCCTTGATCACCTCTATTTTACTTGGTTGGAGACAGACTGTCCCCGGCCTACAACATGCCCAAGGTATGCCACTTCAGCCATGGCCACCTGGCACTTCTCAGCTTTGACAGTGAGCCCGACCCTCTGTATCCTGCCAAGCACTTCCCTAAGGTAGGACAAGTGTTCCTCCCAGCTAGCACTAAAGATGGCAATGTCATCCAGGTACACAATGCTGTACTCCTCAGCACCATTTAGCACCTGGTTCACCAACCTTTGGAAAGTGGCCAGGTCATTCTTCATTCTGAAAGGCATTACTTTAAATTCAAATAACCCTATTGGAGTGATGAAGGCTGAACTCTCCCAGCTCTGTCAGTTAACTCTACTTGCAATAGCTCTTTGTCAGGTCAATAGTTGTAGAGTAAGTCCCCTCCCAACTTGTCCAGGAGTTTGTCCAGTCCATGGCATGGTGGGCGTCTGACTTCATGACTGCATTCAGTCCATGACAGTCCACACAAAAATGAGTAGAGCTATCTGGCTTAGGAACAAGGACTATGGGTGAGGCCAGGGGCCGTGGGATTTCTGGATTACCTCTAAATCCAGCATTTCCTCCAACTCCTCCTAATTTCCTATGGACAGCCTCAAACACCTGATATGCTGTTTGCCATATGGGTGCCTGTGTCCCTGTCTCCACATCATGTGTCGCTAAGGGGTTTGTCTAGGCTTGGCATAAACAGTGGGGCAAAGTCTACTAAAACCTCCCTTTTCCCCTGGATCTGGTCTGGGGCCTACTTGGGGTGACAAATTAACTGCCTCCACAGAGGGACTCCACTGCTTTTCTTCAGCAAGTCCAGAAGGGGTCTTCTTCATCTGTCCCTCCCCAGGACTACATACGTAAACACCATGTCAGCCCTATTAGCATATGGCTTCATCATGTTGCCATGGTACATTCTTTCTGCATGTCTTCTGTCAGGTAACTCTATGATATAGTTCACATCATTTACCTTTCTGACTATTTTGTACAGTCCTGCCCACTGAGCCTGCAGCTTGTCTTCTGGACTGGAATGAGGACCATGACTTCCTGACCCACCTTATGCAGTGAGCTCTAGCTCTGCGGTTGTACCACACTTTTTGTTTTGTTGGGCAGCTGCCAGGGTTGCTCCTGGGTTGTCCCCATAAGCTCCTTCAGCCTTTCCCTAAACCTAGGACATAATCCACTATGGGAGTTCCTGGGTGGCATGCTTGCCTTCCCAGTCCTCCCCAGATCAAGGGGGCCCCAAGTACCCAGCGTCCATAATGAGCTTGAAGGGGAAACCCAATTGACTCTTGGGGCACCTCCTGAATGTGAACAACAGGTGGGGAAGGTGTTTCCCCAGTCCCTCCCATGCTGTTCAGCAAACACTTGGAGCATTGACTTCAGGTACCATTAAATCTTTCCACAAGCCCATTGGCTTGACGGGTAATAAGATGATGTGCATCTCTGCACCACCCCACACTTCTCCACAAACATTTCATCAGGTCCAACATGAAGGAACCCCCCGATTGGTGACAACCTCCTGTGGAAACCCAACACAGGAGAAAATCCTTAGTAAGGCATCTGCCACTTTGTCCTCAGTGAGGATAGGGTGACTGCCTCTGGGTACCAGGTGGCATATTTCACTACAGTTAGGATGAACCTCTTCCTGGAGGAGCTGGGAGTATTTAAAAGCCCAACAAAATCCATTCCCAACCTCTGGAATGGCTCCTCCACTATGGGCAATGGAATTAGGGTGGCTGGGGTTTTCTTACCTACCTTCCCTGTTTCTTGGCACAGGTGACAATACCTGCAATACTCCTTCACCTGCTGGGTGAAGTTGGGCCAATAGAAATTCTGGGCCAACCACTGCATAATGCGCATGATTTCCAGATGACCAGACAAGGGAATATCATGTGCAATCTTGAGCAACTGCTGACGGTACCCTTGGGGAATGACAAAGCTGCCTGTTTATCACCTCCTCTGACTTAGCATCCTGAGTATACATCAGCCATTGTCCCAATAAAAGTTATATTTCCCATCTCCTTCTTGTGCTCCATCAGAGTCTGCCCAAGCCCTCAGCTTCTCTAGACTCAGGTCACTTTTCTGAGCAGCTACAAACTCCTTACACATTCCCAAGGCATGGGACAGGTCCCCTTCAGTATCTAAACTGGGGTCCCTAGCTCTAACATCAGGGCACTGAGGATCACTGCCATCCCTAACCCTCTGACAATGGGTCACCCTCCCTTCTTCAGAGTAACAGTCCATAGCTGTTTGGTTAGCTGCTACTGGGGCAATTTCTACCCCCCTTTCATTAGTCTCCAGATCAGGATACACAGGCTAGGAAACAGCCTTGTAGTAATTTCTACAGTGGTTTCTATGGAGTCCATTCACCACAATTTCTATTTACTTGCCAACTCAGGGTAACTGCACACCATACCCCAGTTTGATATTATTGCAGAGAATTACATGAACTACTAAAGTTTCTGCTACCACAACCTGTTGCATGGTTCCTCCTGTCTCACCCCAGTCTAGCAGAACACTAGCGAGTGGCAATGTTTTCTGCTCCCCAGTGAACCCCTGTACAGTTACTAAATTTATTAGGTATAAGCTGACCAGGCTCACCAGATCCCATTTTACCAATGTCAGGATGTCCCTGTGTTCTTAACCCTTGTGTCTGTACACCATTCACAGTGACTGGGGTGCATGTGTTCCCTCATGTTTACAGGCAAGCATTCAGGGACACATGAACAACCCACTCTTTTCCTAGCACCACTTTGCATATTGCTTCTTCCTTTGGGACACTGTCTGGCAATATGCCCAGTTTTTACAAACCCAACATTCATTTCTTTTCTCAGAAAAATATTTTCTTTAAAACTCTGGGGCTAACTGCTTTTTGGTGGAGGCAGTGAGGGTTTTAGATGCCCTGAAGGTGCTCTTTTCCCTTTCTGCTGCCACCCATGCACCATTACTCTCAGAGCAGGTCCGCTCTTGGCATAGCGGTTCAAAGGGTTCAGCAGCTTCTTGCACTGTTTTTGGATCTCAGTCCTCTAGCCAGGTTTTCATATCTACTGGGCATGCCCCAAAACTACTCTAACAATACAGCATTTTCAATTTTATCTACAGAGTTTGCTTCAATTCCTTCCCACCAATATTTTAAAAACTGATGTTTTTCATGGCTAGCTCCTTGTAGCACATGTCAGGGCTTCTTCTGAGCTTACAGAATTTAGCTCTGTATGTTTCTGCATTTAAATCATACTTTTTACAAGTGTAGTTTTAAGTTTGCTGTAATCATTGCTGTCCTCATTGTCCATTTGACCCAATGCATCCCGAGCTATCTCAGTAAGCAGCAGGGATAGCTGGAAGCTCCAGGACCTCTAGAATATTTGCCTAGATACAAACCTTTTCAAAGGAATTTAAAAAGGCATCCATATCCTCTCCCTCTTTACATTTGGCTATTTATTTATTTGCTTTTGGTAACCGGGTAAGTGCACTAGGCACAAGGATGCCTATTTTCAGGCACAACCTGGGAGAGCACATTTTAGAAATACAAAATTGTGTATGTGACTACAGCACATGAAAGCAGTACAGTACAGAGTCAAGTTAAGACTTCAGGTATGGAGAAACAAAATTTTGGCAACAAACATGAGTAGGTTTATACAGTATGATGAAAAATACAGCACAGTAGGACAGGGATCACAAAATAAAAGTAAAGTAAGAACATAGGCATTGCAGTGGTGGGCATTCATAGAGACAATATATCAAGTAATAAAGAGGTGGTTGAACTTGGAGGAGAGGAAGGAAAGCAATAGGAAGGGAGAGAGAGAGATAGGTGGAGAGGCAGAGAAAAAGATGAGAGAGAGAGTGAGGAGAGAAAAAAGAGAGAAAGAGGGAGAGGACCAAGAAGATTGAAACAGAGCAGGGAAGAAGAGTAGAGCTAAGGTGGATTAAAGCAAGTGTAGGGGTTGATAAAGTGTAAGTGTTCTTTGTGAAGTGACTTAAAAGTGAATGGGAGGCTGCTGCTGTCTAATAGCTTGGGGTATGGAATTCAGTATTTTGGAACCACGTCAGAAAATAGCATGCACCCATATTGGTTCTGTGTCTGGGAATGTGAAAGAGGGCTTGGTCAGTCGAGGCATGATCCATAGGAGAGAGGCTGTGTGTCCAGTAGGGATAGAAAAGGATAGGGGAGGCCAGATCTGACAATACTGTCAATTAATGAGCCAAGGCCTGGAGTCTGTGAGCAGAGGAGCCCAGCCATTTTAGGTCACTTTACAGAGCTGGCAATGATGTGAAACATGGAGATGCAGAAGCATAGTGGCAGATGCTGTTGGAGGTGGTATCCCACTTATGGAGGATGATTTGGAGGCAAGAGGTGAGGTGACTGAGCCATATGCAAGGTCTGGGAGAAGAAAGCCCTTGGGCCACAGAAAAGTCTACAGATGGGGTAAGGACATATCTAGTTCTGTAGGCACTACCTATTTTGGCGTTAACTGACACACGGTGGTTTGTGTGTAGGTCAAAGTCAAGGATTGATTAGAGTAAAACTAAGGTATTTAAAGGAGTTGGTGCTAATCAGTGAAGAACTGTCCACGCAAGAGATAATTAGGCATTTTGATTCGCTTTAAGTCTGGCAGAGGAGCCAAGAGCATAGAGTAAGTTTTATTAGAGTTGAGAATAAGTTTGTTTTCAAGTGAGCCAGGATTGAATATTAGCAAAATCAAGGCGAGAGGGTGGATTAGGTCAACAACAGTTCTGGCACTGTGGTAAATAACTAGATTGTCAGCATTGAGCAGAGATGAACAGTTGGGTGCAAGGAGTGGGATGTCATTAATAAAGATACAGAAAAGTAAGGGCCCAAGGATTGAGCCCTGGGGCACTCCGACGTTAATAGTGGAAAGATCTGATATGGCAGGGTTAAACACTACAGCTTGTTTTCTGCCGGACAGGTAGCTTTCAAACCAGGTCACTAGTAATAGGTGGTGAAGCCTAGGGAGTAGTAGTTTAGTAAGAAGAATGTGTGGTTGACCAGGTCAAATGCCTTGAAGTGAGGTCAATGAAGACTGCACCTGTTAGGAGGCCCGAGTTCATGGAGGCATATATGTCATTGGTGAGTTTGAGGAGGGCAGTGGAGGTGCTGTGTCCTCTCGGAAGCCATGCTGTGAAGCTAGATAGAAGGTTGTATCTTTGGAGATATTCTATGGATTGGGTGGACACTAGTTTTCAAGAGTTTGCTAAGTACAAAGAGAATTGCAATGGGGCAGTAGTTATTTATTTCCTTAGGGTCACCCTTTTTGGGATTGGGGTGACTTTGGCTATTTCCATATATTAGGTACTATGCCATGGCATAGAGACAGGTTGAAAAATTTTGGTTAGGGGAGATGCGATGAGCTGCGGCTTTTAGGAGCCTTGGTTCAACTCCATCAGACCCTGTCCTGGTGCTGTCAGGAATAGCGAGTAGCAGTTTTAACACTTCTCCTCTCTTTATACTCTGGAACCTAAAAGGTGGGTGCATGAGTGTTGGATTGATATCACCAGGGGTAAGGTGTTGAGGACAGGAAGGAGGGTGGTAAGGTAGTTTGATAGATCTGAGAAATGGTGATTAAAAGAGCTTGCTATGGTTGTCGGGTTATTGCAGTGAATGCCATTTAACAGCATGTAACTGGTATGTGCCCTGTGATTAGCTCCAAGGAGCATTTTATAGTGGACCAAAATTTCCTTGAGTCAGCTGAGGCTTTTATGTAGGTTCTTGCAGAAAGAACTTTTGGCTAGGCGATGTTTTTCTTTGCAAGAGTTTCTCAGAGAGCCGTATATAGATTGTGGTCAGTTTGCAACCCAGTGTTCTGAACCTCCGCCATGCCTTATCCCTGTCTCTTATTTGGGTAAATAGGGCTTTTGTTAACCATTTTGTCTGGGTTCCACGAATCTGGCGGGTGACACGGGGAGCATGGATGTCTTGGAGAGGGCTAAAGTGGTTCAAGAAGCAGTCAAGAGCCGCCTGGGCATTAGTTGAAATGTAGATCTGGGACCAGTCAATCAGTGAGAGATCATAAGTAAACTGCGCTAAGTTAATATTGGCCAGATTCTGGAAGGTAATGAGTTTGGGGTGGAGATGGTTTACTGGTAGAGTGCCAGATACAGTAGACAGGGAGTGATCACTAATAGCATCTGCAAGGGTGCTCTGCACCTATTATGCTGTCCAAATGGTTTGTTAGGATCCAGTCAATCAGAGTACTGGTCCGAGGGAGCCATGACCCTAGTTGGGTCTGTGATCATTTGGTGAAGGTTGTGGCCTTGTACCAGGGTGTGAGAGGACTGGTTTGTGGTACTAATCTAGTTCAGGTTTAGGTCTCCCAGTATAAGGACTTTATTACGACTAATGGTGCAGTCTATTAAGGAGAGGAGTTCTTCAAGACCCTTATTGCCACTAGCAGGAGGTTGTAGGTGTAGACTACGTGTAATTTCTTTGAGCCTAGCTGTAGTGTGGCATGGAGTGCTTCACAGTGAGATAGTGTAGACAGTACATTATGGGATAGCAACAGGTGTTGCTTATAGAAGATAACTGCTCCTCCGTGTTTGGATGAAGGTCTATCTTGTCTGATGAGATTGTAGTTGGGCAGGAGCAGAGAGCATCAGGGGTGGAGGGTTTAGCCAAGTTTCAGATAGGAACAGGATATCAGGGTGGTGTTGAACAGTCCATGCCTCAAGTTCAGCAATATTATGAAGGAGGCTCCTAATGTACATGTGTGCAATGCGAGGCCTTTGGTGTCATTCCAGATTGTATTATTTAGAGGGAGGTTACCCACTGACCCTGGGTTTAGTTCAACATCCCAGCTAGCATTAGGGCCAGGAGCAAGAAGTACCATAGCTTATGATGAACGAAAGGGGTGGGCAGGGTGATGCTAGGCACTGGTGATTTTGCAGGGTGTAGGATAGGTGGTAGATGAGTCTATGAGGGATGAGAAGAGGGAGGTGTTGCGTGGCCAGTATGAGGGCAATCCCAGTATGGATCAATTTGGAATTTAATTTGTAACTCGGTCCTGTAGTTCGAGTTAAACCCAGGCCACTTACCTGCTCTAGTGATGGGGGTTGGAGTCGTAGCTTCTCCATTTCATGTTGCCTCTGGCACTCATGCTCTTCATGGTCAGCCTCTCGCTGTTAACGTGCCATTCTCACTGTTCTCACTTCCTCTTCTACTCTGTGACTCACTGCTCTCACTCTGCTTCTTGCCATTCTCACTCAGCTTCTCACTGATCTTGCTCGTCTTCTTTTCTGAGACTCACTGATCTCACCTCTCTCCTCTCTCAAATTCCTGCTTCCGCTATTCACACTCCAGTTCCATCCTCCAGAATTCCATCTGCAGCGTGATGGCTTCTGGTCTGGAGTGCTGGTGACCTTCCCCTGCTGCTGTGGACCTTGGCTTGCACTGGCCCTGCTGTCCTCCTTACTGGATCTGGACACTGTGCTGGACTCTGGCCCTTCCATACTAAAGGTTTGTCCCTTTTCAGTCACGGACTGTGACTCAATGCTGTAGGCATCAGCAGCCATCAAAGCATCCATGAGGTTCTGCTCGATGGCTCTCCCCTTGTGAAGGACTCCTCTCTCATTCCACAACTGCCTCAGGTAGTCTACAGTGTGCTCACTGTAGTTGGAAGCCATCTTCTTCCCTAACTACGGCTACTCTAACTTGCACTCAAAAAAAATAAAACAGGTAGGAACTTTGACAGTAAGCAAAATTATATAGTGCTGTTTCTTTGTTTAAAAATAAATCACTGCCACTGGCCCAGTGGCATAGAAGGTTGAGGGGCTGGCACCTTACCTCAAACCACACGGTGACCTGGGTTCGAGACGGACTTGGGATGTTGGGGTTGGCAGGGAGGATAGGATTGAGCATCCGAGGAACTGCTCTCCTATCCTGGGGTGGGTTTGGGAATGCCTCCTTGGCAGTGGCCCCCAATGGAGACTGGAGGCACTACATGAGGGCTCAATGAAGGGACCTAGAAAAATGGAAATACTGCCTGGTGTCTGCTGAATGATGACTCCCATCCCCCAATGCCTCCAGTGCCTTTGTGAGTCTCCTTCCCTCAGAAGCAGCATCCCTGGGTCCCTATGAGTATTATGCTGGAGTCCTGCCCTGGTGCTTTCTCCTTTGGAGGGAGGGGACCCACCCAGTGAAGGGTTACATCTGGGATATCCGGGGACTGGCTGCAATGTGAGGGTTGAGAGAGCTTGGGTAGGGCTGGTGGGGGCTTGGGAGGACTTGCAGGAGCCTGAAGGAGTGGGTACACTAGGGAGTAAAGAGGGAAATAAAGAAAGAAAAAAAAAGAAAAGTAAATCACTGCCTTATTTTGCAAGTGAACTGTACAGTATTAAGCTGACACACTGAACTGTTAAATCTTGTGTTACTAATTACTTTAAATCGCACCACTGCCAACCAAATCTGCCACAAATGCACTCTGCAGGTCAGACCTGCTGCTTCCACAGTGCCAACCTCAGAGTGCAATAGTGTGACCAGGTAATATACAGGGTAACCCTCCTGTCTGCTTTGGGTCCGAATCACCTGTTAGCCTCAAGTTCTGGAGGGATTCAAACTATGAACCTTATGCTAGCATACCCAATTACAGGCTCAGATAAGTACCCTCTTCAGGACTACAATACAATCTTTCACCAGATCTCCAAAATGAACCCTTAAAACTATATAAGAGACCTTAGGTATAGTCTTACCTTTTCCAAGCTTAATAACACCATCACGCCTTTTTAACAGCTGTCAGACTTAACCCCATATAAATCACATGCAAAAAGAAACTGAGAAGACACCCAAGCAGTATTTCAAAGAAAATGATTGTTTACTAAAAATATAATAAAATGGTAAAAATAAACACAGAACAATATATCATACAGTCATATATGTCAGCAGTGTCAGTGATATTACAATGTAAAGTTTGTAAGAGGGGAAAAAAAGGCAGCCTGTCTGAGCTGATTTTTAATGCTGTTCACATTAAGTGAGCAAAAAGTTAAGGAAGAAATCATTTAACCCATCATGGTGGCTTGCTTATTCTTTTCCTTTTTTGGAACTGCAGTATTATTCTTTGAGGGAGGGACGGAGCAGAAAGCACTCGAATTCACATCCACTGATTTTCCTATGGGGTCAACTCCTGACTAGGAGGATTTGGAATCAGCGTCAGACACATCTTGTGCTAATAGGAGGACATGAAATCAGTTAGTAGTGGGGGTGTCTGCTAATTTGGGAACTTTTGAAGCAGGTTGAGCATGGTAGGACTTACTTCGAGTTGCTCTAGTAGGAAAAAACAAGACCTGGGGAGGTGGGGAGGCATAGAAAGGCCATCTATAGGAAGAGAAGCCTGAGGTGGAGGGTCAGGTAGTGGCACATCTGGGTCAGGGGCCAACGAGGGTGGGGAGGCAGGAAGGGGGAGGAGAGTCTCAAGAGGCAGGAAGGGTGTCTGCAGAGGAGGGTATCTTAGTAGGAAAGGGTGTAGCACGGGAAGTGGAAAGGGTGGTTCTGGAGCATTGTGCAATGGCTATCAACAAACGTTGTTCTTCAGAGTCCTGCATGTCCGAGTGTTGGTGAGCTGCCTGGGCAGGTGGCATAAGTGTGTCCATGAGCAGCACACAGAGAACAAATAGCCATATTATGACAATGTTCACTTACATGTCCTAAGGAATTACAAAGGTTACATACGTAGTGGTCACAGGCACTACTAATGTGACCCGATTTGCCACACCTGTAGCAGGATTTAGGCTGGCCTGCATAAAATAGTACCCCCCTGTCTTGTCCTAGAAAATACAATTTGGAAGATGTTGTAAACCATCTTCAGTAGAATACTAGTGTACCCGAATCCTCCATCCCCTGTCCAGATATCTTCCAAGTCAAAAATTGCCTCAGGTTGGCCTAATAAAGTACACCTCTGTTTTAACCAAAAACAAGGTCCAGAACACTAACACTGTCATTCCAAAAAGGACAGTGACAGTTTTATGTGCTGGTTTCATAAGGGGAAAAACTTCAAATGGGGACCAAAAAGGAGTTTGTTTTACTAAATGAAATCTGGACCAAAATTTTTCAAACCACTATGCAGCTTAAAACTAATATCAGGTCTTTTCACCAGATACATGTATTAATGCATACAATTCAGCTGAAGCAAACTGCAGACTATCTTTCAATAATGATTTATACACATATTTTCTATCAGGAAAAACCTCCAATCCCCTTTTATAGATTAGCCGAACAGCATTATGTCTTTTAGCAGTATAAGAAGAGGAACGAAAAAAGGAGGCATAGGAGCGTGGTGCAGGTCATTCTGGGCCAGGCAAAGAGTCCCGTGAAGGGCCCTCAGTGCTGCGAGACACCCCTGGGTCATTCAAAACTCCTGCTGCTGAATGGTGCAAAACTGGAATTAGAATCGGGTCAGTAGGGGGTGTAATTTGTCGTGGAAGAAACCCAAGTTCAGGAGACTGGGTAAAAGAAAGTTCAGGGGGTAAAGCCAAAGGAGAAGCAAAAATTTCTTTGAGTGTGTGTCAGGTTCAGCAAGTGGAGTCACTTGAGGATCAGAGGGTTCATGCAACAGTTCAAGAAAGCGTTAGACAGTTTCCGTGATACCGCTGGAATGGTGATCGGCAAAAGCCAGAGATCCATTCACCTGAGTCAGGGTACTGCGCCCAGCCTGCAGACATCAGGGCTTTGGAAACCGACCAAGAGGTGTTGGCGTCATCAACCTGATCTGCCCAGGAGTGGGGTTTGTCAGCCTGAGTTTTCTTAACAGCGGTTTAAAGACTCATGGACATTTTGCATCAAAGAAAAAACAGATGCATTGCTCTGGTCAGAGGGTGTAGCAACAAGACAGTACCTGTAGGAGAGAGACCAGATGGAGATTCTTTCCGCAGTTCAATCAGGGCAGCAGTCGCCTGAGAGCTAGTACCGATTACTTGTTGCATAGCAACCTCACTGTCAGACAGCTTAGTTCCAGCTGTCATAGGAGATCCAAACAGAGGTTCCACATTCGCGGTCGGGGAGAGTGAATGGGCAGAGTCGAGCTGGAAACTTGAAATCAGAAGGTAATATCTCTGAAAACAGAGTCGTGAGCAGAGAAGCCACACGAGTTGTTTTGTCGCAGTCGAAACTTCCAGAGGAGTAATCAGTGCAGTAGATAAGACAGGTTCCATCGGCGCTTCAAAAAATGTTTGAATCCAGTTTCCAACAGTGTAGGAGTAATTGTCTACGGCCTGCAGCACATCCTGCTGCAATGAAGACAGCTCAACAACTGGCATTCCATCATAAAGTCAGCAAGTCCCCTACCATGCCAAGCAGTAGGAATTTCCCTGGTGTCCTGGCCAATTTCCTCATTCACTAAAAATACCACCAACAGCTTAATCTGGTTCAAAGTCAGTTGGCATTCATCTGTATCCCATTCCCTGGTTCATGCCTGAAAATAGACAAGATTTGTCTAGTGCACTACCCGTCAACAAAAACTAAATAAATAAATACAGCTTACAATTATGTAAATGAACAGGAAGGTACAGACAAAACACTCCTACCACAAAGGCTTAATTTCTTTCTAAGTATTACCTTTCTAAGAGCATTTAAGTTAGAGAACTTTCTGTTTCAGAGCCCAAGGTGAAATGACCATATTCCCCAGATGCAGGGTTCATTTCACTCTGTCTCTCCACCCCCTTTTGGTGAGTCAGCTAGCTCCTCCTTTTAAAATTAATTCTAACAACATTTCTACCAGGAGTTATTTTTAATTAATGGTAACAGAAAAAAAACATTTCCTAAATATGACATCCTTTAATCAAACATTTGTCTTTGATCTTAACAACCCTGCCATTTGTCACTATTTCTCAGCTGCATGTTAGATTTTGAGAGGAACCTGCCAAATTACTCTTCATCCTGTTACATCATAAACTTTATGTTTGGGCTCAACTTCAAAAGCCTGGCAGGTCATAAAGGTAATAAAATGCCCTTCTGTAAGGAAGTCCATTAATTAACTAGTTCCCTGGTCAGTTTAATTACTTCCTGTAGTTCCAGCTACTGACCTTTCAAGATACAGGCCAAGTCTGCTAACTTGTGTGAGACAATTTCATACACATACCAATTATTTTAAATATAAATATCATACAAGTAACCAGAAGCAGGGGCAGAGCATCACACCAGTCACTGCAGGGAAGGTTGCAGTCAAATTGTGTAGCATCTTATAATAATACAATTTTTATGTCACTGTAAGTGGATACTAGTGCTAACTATATGTCTCTTTGCTGGTGATGGTGGGATTCAAACAAGCTAATCCTGAAATATAATTCCTATGTAGTGGGGTTTGAAAATAGGTTAGCAATTGTTTTTATTGATTTATTTAATTTAATTTCATTTTGGTTACCAGGTGAACCCATTGGGATCAACATTCCCTTTTTCAGGGGTGTCCAAGAGTTACAGGAGTTACAGTAATTACAGTTATACAATTATTCTACAGTCACATGGAGCATTTTACTTAGAAGAGGTGAAATACATAAAAGTGTAAAACAATTGACTTGGATTATTAACAGTTAGGTAGTGGCACAGTTCTGAAATAGAAGGCCATAACACTGTTGCAACACATTAAACACCTTAGTACAGTAGAAGAGTATGAGACTAGCACTGGTACACTACATTACATCAAGCAACCACGCAGACACTTTACACTGAGTAGCAGCATACAGTCAGCGACAGCAGGAGCAATTATGTTTTCTAAATACTACACTTTTAGCTCCTTTTGAGATGTCTAAGGAATTAACCATATGTATGGGGTTTGGGAGGGCATTCCATAGTTTGGGAGCAGAGTACATAAATGAACTACTCTCAAGTGAGGTTCTGACCCTTGGCAATTTGAGTAATTTTTTTGTTGGAAATTTTTAGCAGTCTATTTGATTGCTTAGGGGCAAGAAGACCTGTCAGACCAGGAGGGTGTGTGAGGAAGTAAGTTTGTACACTGTGCTCAATGTGAAGTACTTAATTCTATGAGTTAAGGACTTTCTGTTTAGGGAGGTAAGTACCTCACAATGGTGCTTCCTAACACTGGTCATTGCAGCAAAGTGGCCTATTTTGTGATAGAGCAATTCCAACCTATTAGTCCCAGATCTGCCATGTGACTGCAGTACAGGAGCCACATATAAGAGCATAGGTATTAATACACTGTTTGCAATGGCGATTCTAGATTCTTGAAGGTGACAATTATGACATGACTTATTACATGAAACTTTAAAGGAGCTACTTATGGGCCTAGTGCCTTCTTAAAGCTCCTAAACATCAGTGACATTAGTGACATTTAACCTATACAATAGTCCTTGCTTCTGGTGTATTGTATGTGTAACCTGATCCACATGTGACTTAAAGATAAGGTCTTGAACAAGCATCAGATCAACATATTTCAGGGTCACTACAACTCGATAGCAGAGCCAATCGGGTTATGACAGGAAGCAGACAATATATTTCTGGATTTATTCTAATTGGGCAACACAAAACAGCCTTTGTTTTCTTGGCATTCAGCACCAAGTGGTTCTCTAGGTCCATTTCTCTAGGGCAGTGAAGTCTGTCTGTAGTTGGTGACTGAGGGCATTAGCATCCCTAGAGCACCTGTACAGAATTCATCATCTGCATATACAGTAAGATGAGATGACAATCTCCACTATGGTTGCCCAGGTCATTGATGAAAAGGAAAAATAGTAAAGGACCTAATATAGGAACCTGTAGTATGCCATCTGTAATTGGCAGCTGACTCAATGTGGAACCACACCGTTTGATCATCTGGGTATGGGGTTAGGTAGTTTGAGAACCAGTTGATTACATGAGAGTCAAGGCTGATATGCTTTCATTTTCCAAGGAGCAATTTGTGATTGACCAGGTTGAAAGCTTTCATGAGTTCTACAAAGATAGCCCCTGTCAAAATTCCATTGTCCGTGCCTGCAGAAAATCTGTGGTGAATTTAATTAAGGCAGTGTCAGGATAGTACCTAAATCCATGTTGCTGAGGTGATAATATGTGGTGAAGGTTGAGATAGCATAGAAACTAGACTTTGATGGCAGATAAGGACCGCTTGGCCTGCCTAGTCTTCCCATTTCCCTACCTACCTACCTACCGGTTAAGTTGCAGATCCTAGTTAACCAAGAGCCTTTTTCTTCCTACCCCCCACAAGAATTGTCTTATGTCTCTCCCATGCATTCTTGAATTCTCCCACAGTTTTAGACCCCACAACCTCCTCAGGAAGGCCGTTCCATGCATCCACCACCTCTCTGTGAAAAATACTTCACATTGCCCTGAGCTGTCCCCCTCTATGTTCAAATTGTGTCCCTTTGTTCTTGCACATCTCTTTCTGAAAGATGCTGCCCTCTTGGACTTTGTTGATTCCACTGAGGTATTTAAAAGTTTAATCATGCCTCCCGTCTCCCTCTTTCCCTCAAGTGTATACATACTTAAGACTCATACTAACACTGAACAGAAGTCAGAGAGCCGTGAGGCCCATGATTGCTCCTTTGTCTAATAATAACAAAGAGTAGTACCAGAGAGGATCAAAGTGTCCAGTCAGGATTTAAACATAGACTTTGAACTGCTAGTAATCACTTCCACTGGTAGAGCATTCCAGGGTTTAATAATATGTAACGTATAAAAGAATTTCCATGTCATTAAGTTAAATTTCCTATGTTGTAACTGGGCGGTTGACCTCTAAGGTTATAAAAGTCATCTTTAAACACTAGCCCTAGATTGGACAAGAAGGGTCAGATATTCAAAACTTTGCCTCAGGGGCTAAATTAGTACTGCCTGGCAGGCAAACTTAGCCCCAAAGCAAAAGCAAAGCTATATTAAAAGGAATAGCCCTGTGCTAATCTGCTGAACATAGAATGTTAAGGAAGTGGGCAAACTGTCCAGAAGTGCAGGGCAAAATAGCCCATGAATAAGACAGCACTGAATATAGCAACAGGGAGAGCAAACTCACTTCAGCTCATTAGACCCTGGAGAAAGCCAGTGTTGCAGGTGGAGAACATTGTGTGTGATTGCACAGAGATGTCTGACATCTACTGCAAACAACAATGTAAGCCACACACTGCAGAACTGTGCTATGCTGAAGTGAGGTTTGCCTAGGGTTAACCCTGACTGCACGTGCTACACACATTAGCTTGGTGCAACTGGTTAGCCAGGCAACAGGAGCTATATTCAAAGCTCCCATGCAAGTGAGCCTATTTAGGTAATCCGTGGGCAAAAAGGCACGTTTGCATCTCATTATATACTGCTTAGCATACATTACCATGCAGTTTGCCCAGTGCTACTGCATGGTGCACACAACTCCACCTGTTGGTCAGAATGGTGGATATTGCAGGCCAGGGCATGCTCACAGCATCCCCTGTTGGTGGGAATGGAAGCACAGGCAGGAAGCAGCAGGAACTGTGTGCTGGCAGGTACAAGCAGTGCATACAACATACCTATGCAGCACTGCAAGCAGTACATAATGATATATATGTGTGTGTGTGTATGTAGATCTGTAGCGATCTATAAATATAGATAGATACAGAGACACACGATATATATCTACACACACACACTACCTGGGACACACGTGCCCTGGATGATGCCCCACCCCACACCAACAGAGGTGGGCTACAGCAGGTGAGGGAGGACACAAGTATGCGTGGGGCAGGCATAAGCAAACCTGCTGGGGCAGGGGATGTCAGCTGTAGGGTCACTGGGCTGTGCAGTGCAGCCATCAATATATAGGGACCTGGGCAGACAGACTGGGCAAGGCAGCCCATCTCAGCCATCATGGTCCCTGTTCCCATGTGTAGGTTCCACTCCTGGTAATCCACTGGTCCCCCACCCTCCAAACACGAATCCCAATTCCCCAGTCCATATAAAACACCTATTTGTCCCTGGTAGTCTAGTGGTTCCCTGCTTTGAGTGAATCCCAGCCTTTTCAGTACATGTACATCATGTAAATTGCCTAGTGTTCTAGTAGTCCCCCCACACAAGCACAATCACGACCCCCATTGCAGTATTTGAGAATTTCCTAGGTGTTATGGTGGTCCCCTCACCCTAAGCATGTCCCTGACCCCAATAGCCCCAAAGGACAGCAATACCTGGTGGTGTGGTGGTGGCCCCCACCCCAAGTGTGTTGCCTGTCCACCACCATACAAGACTAGATGCGATGCGGGGACCATCAGCCATCCTCTCACCACCCACGGCTGGCCTACCAACTGTGGTATGCATGCCCTAAGTGGCACTCCTATGCATACACAGTCGGTAGGCGGCTGTGGTGATGAGAGGAGGGGCTGAGCCTTGCTGGCCGTGCCTAGTCTGTGTATGGGAGGATGGGTGGAGCACTTTGGTGGGGGTCCAATAGACCTTGGTATTGTTGTCTTTTTTGAGCTACTATTGGGTCAGTGATTGTGCTTTGGGGATGGGGGGACCACTAGAACACCAGGAAATTTCTAAATACTGCGGCTACGGGGTTGGGGACTGTGTCTTGGGGTGGGGGAACCACCAGAACACCAGGAATTCTTGAAATACTGAAGCTTATGGGGTTTGGAATTGTGCTTGAGGTGGGGGGACCACTAGAACACCAGGAAATTCTCTGAATACCACAGCTGGGGTTGGATCGTTGGCTAGGGATGGGAAGACCACTAGAACACCAGGGAAATACTCTAAATACCTGTGGTTACAGGGGTTAGAGATCATGCTTGGGGTGGGGGGACCACTAGAACACAAGGGATTACTGTGCTTATTGCGGCTACTGGGGCTCGGGGATCATGCTGGGGGTCACCACTACATTACCGCCAGCTTTTTGCTGGTGGTATTTAGCACTGCACTACAGATCATCCTAATGCCTGTAGCATGGCACTATATATTTGAATATGCCATGCAGCTGACATTCATGGGTACTCCCCTAACTCCTGCCCCAGCATACATTTACTTTTAGCTATCACACAGTGCCGGTGCTATTAGGGCTTCTGAATATTGCAGCCTGGCACAAATCATGTGCTATTCCAGTGCTACGGTTTTGTGCCAGGTGCAATGCTTTGAATATCTGGCCCTAAGTATGGATCCTTCATGATATCATACATAAGAAGGAGGTCCCCTCTTAATTATTGAGTTGTGAGGGACATTAAGTTCAAGGAAACCAGTCTAGTTTCATATGTTGCATTATGCAGACCTCTCACAAGTTTGGTGTACCTTTGCACTTTTTCCAGTTGCAAAATGTCATGTTTCCTAAAGGGTCACCATAATGGAGAAGAGAGTCTAGATGTGGGCAAACGTAGGATCTATATAAGGGCATTAGTACTTACTGTCTCTTGATTTAATGTTTCTTTTGATTGACCAAATACTTGTATTGGGCCTATGTATAATCACATTAATTTGCGAATTGGGCCAAAAGTCATCTGAAACCTGAACCCCAAATCTTTCTTTTTATCGGTACTGGTCAACACTCTGTTGTCTAATATGTAAGTGTGAGAGGGATTATTAGTACCAAGTTGCATAATATTGCATTTATCATGGTTTAATTTCATCCCTCATGTATTGATCCATTTAGAGATGTTATCCAGGTCATTTTGAATGGATACAATCTGCTCTGAATTGGAGCACAATCCACCGATGTTGATGTCATTAGCATATTTAATGGTATTTAAATAGCAGCTATTTGTTATATCAGCTATAAAAAGCTGAAAAAGGCAGAGGCCCAAAACAGAGCCCTGTGGTACTCTGCTAGTGACTGACCCAAACCAGAAAGCTGGCCATTAATCAGAACTCACTGTGTTCTGTTTGTCAGCCAATTTGATATCCATCTCACAATGGTATGATTTATATCAACTGAAAATTAGTTTATGTAGTAGTGCCCAATGGAAGAAGGTCAAATGCCTTACTGAAGTCAATATAAATCATATCATATGAGAGTCTGCTGTCAGCTGTAGACTGACATCCTCGTAAAAACACAATAGGTTGGTCAAGCAACTACGGCCTTTCTTAAAACCGTGTTGTTCAACATCCAAATTACACAGAGTAGAGGCAATCATATCTTTAATCAAACTTCCAGGATTTTACACATGGGGAGGTAAAGCTTATTGGTCTACAGTTCTCCCAATGGTTTTGTTGCCCTTTTTTTGTGGATAGGGAGCACATGTGCAGTTTTCCAAGGTTCTGAAATGAAATTATGATTTATGCAGTGTTCATAAAGTAGTTTAAGCGGTAAAGACAGACTGTCTGCCAATAAATACAAAAGATGACCTGATACATCATCTAGAGACACTAGTTTTCCCTTTAAGAGTAATCAATTTTGTATCAACTCCAGATTCAGAAATGGTAATGTTGCAACCTATAGAATATTTGATTATGTCAGTAGTCAGATTACTTGAAAATATCTTACAAAGTTAATATTAAATAGGTTTGACATATTGAGAGGGTCATGGATTAAGGTATCATTTATCTGATTGGTCCAACTTGACAAGTAGGTTTCTTAAGAGAATTTATGTAAGCAAAGAAGGACTTGCTATTGTCCTTACTTGCATTAACTGCTAGTTTGAGCTCCCAGGATTTTTGCTCTTCTGATACTGATTTTACATTTTTTTGAATAATAATGTATAGACACCAACTTGCTGAAATCTGTGATTTCACATAGGCTGCATAATGTTTATTTGTTTTCTTAATGAGATTATTTATTGAATTATTCATCCATTTAGTCTTATATTGACTTGGTGTATTTTTTAAATTAATCAGAATATACATATTCCTTAAATCAGTCATTTTTTTATGTAGTACTTTAAAGTACTTTAAAACACTACATAAAAAAAATTACTGATTTATTATCAGTGTAATTTGTTTCCCAGGAGCATTATTTTACACTTCTTTGCATTGAATCCAAGCTATCATAATTCTGACCATTCCTCCAACCTTGCCAAGTCCCTTCTCATCCTTTCTACCCCCTTTGTGTATCAACCCTGTTGCAGATCTTTGTGTCATCTGCAAAGAGGCATACTTTTACTTCCAGCCCCTCTGCAATGTCACTTATAAAGACATTAAGGACTGGACCCAGTACTGAACCCTGTGGTATCCCACTAGTAAACCCTTTTCTTCATAGTGGAATCCATTTACTATTACCTTCTGTGTCCTGTTGTCCAGCCAGTGATTTACCCAGGCTACTACCCTGGGACCCACTCCCAGGCTGGCTAATTTGTTTATTAATCTTTTCTGTGGGACTGTGTCAAATTCCTTGCTAGGGTCTAGGTTGGCCATATTTATGGCACCTCCCTGGTCTACTACATTGGTCGCCCAGTGAAAGAAATCAATTAGATTAATCTGACATGACCTTCCTGCTGTGAATCCATGCTGCCTTGGGTCCTGTGCCCCACTGGCCTCTAGGTACTCAACAAATCTTTCCTTCAGAAGTAATTCCATCATTTTCCCTATCACAGAGGTCAAACTGACAGGTCTGTAGTTTCCTGCCTCTGTCTTGCTCCCACTTTTGTACCTGAGGACTGGAGGGGCAGATGTGGTTCCCTTCTCCAGTCCTTGGGTACCACACCATCCTCCATGATTTGTTAAAAGGGTAGTCAGTGATGTCACTAGTTCTCCTTTAATTATTTTTAGAATTCTAGGCTGAATCCCATCAGGTCCTATTGCTTTGCCCACCTTCTTTCAGATCTCTTTCTTCTGTAGAAAGGACTGGGCTTGACCCCTATCCAGAGTGCTTCTATTAATTGGATTAGTACCTCCCATCTCCTCTTTGTGAATACTGAGAAGTATCTATTCAGTATCCCTAGCTTTTGCACTGTCTCTCTCTGCCACCCACGTCCATTCTATTCAGCCTCACTATCCCTCCCTTTGTCTTTTCTACACCCTAATGTACCATAAAAGGTTTTTTTAGTCTTTGGTAACTGGGTAAGGCCCACTAGGCACAAGTGCCTGTTTTCAGGGGCAACTGGGGAGCACTGGGTGGTTAAGTGACTTGCTCAGAGTCACAAGTATGCAAGTGGAGTTTGTGAGACTCAAACTCAGGTCCTATTCTGCTGGATGTATCAAGCTTATTCCTCCTCATTCCTCTAACTTCTAGGCTATCTGTTTTATCCACCTTCTTAACTGAGTTGGCTTATCTTTTCCTCAGTATGGGCCTTTGTTATTCTGCCTGCCTTCCCTGCTTCTTTTCTGCCTTAATGGGTACATTAAAACAAAAACGTATAGAAGTGGACTCAAAGGACACCCTTTGTCGTACTCCAATTGATAATGGTATCTCTGTACCAAAATATCCATTCACCATAGGAATGCAACAAGCACTTCTATACAAATTAGCTATCCAATTAATAAATGGTTTTGGGATACCATATCTTAACAATACCAAGAATAAATAATCATGTCTAACCTATCAAAAGCTTTAGCCTGGTCTAAGCAACAACATATCCTGATATTTGTCGTTGTTACTAAGGTCAAAAATCTCTTTAATAGATATAAATTGTGCTGGATAAGTCTATGAGGAATGGCACATGTTTGAGCAGGGTGAATTAAATTCTCAGCTATTGTTACTAATCTATTATTAAGAATTTTAGTTAGTATTTTATAATCACTGTTTAATAAACTCAATGGCTCCAATTAGACAGTATAGCTTTATCTCAGATTTGTGTAAAAGAAAAGTAATGATGTACAAAATCAGAATACACCTTTGTTGAAAATAACAGAAATTTAAATACTTGTGGTAAAAAATGAATCATGTGTGACAAAAAAAGTTTATAAAATTCATTAGGGATACGATCCCATCCTGGAGAAGTCCCTTTACTTAATTGTTGTATGGCTTGTTCTACTTCTTGAGAAGAAATAGGTTGTATTAACGAAATTTTTTGAGTAATAGATAACTGTGGTAATGGAGCAGTGAAATTAGAAAAATCAAACAGAGCATGTGGATGTTTATCTTGGAAGGAGGCTTCAATATATTCCTGGATCATGGTTAATTTATCCATGTCTTTAGTAATTATACGCCCTGTAGACAAAACCAGTTGTGACATAATCACTTTCTTTACCTTTGTTTACATGCCACAAAGGGATCAGAAGTTGGTGTGTTTTTAATACCATATTTAAACTCTAATTCTAAAGATTTAGCTCTATCATATTGATATTTCTTCATCAATTCTTTTAAAACCTTAATTTGGGGAAGCACATCGCGTGCATTTTCAGAAAGGGACATCAATTTATATAATTGGTTACGAATAAGTAAATATTGTATATACTTGGAATTGGCTTTAGTTTTACCAAAAGAAAGAAAAAATTGTTTTAATTCTTGCTTAGTTTCCATCCACCAATCTACAGGATCTAAATAAGCACAAAACCAATTCCTATATGCAAAAATTAGGTCTATCTGGGAGTTTAAGGAAGGATTTTCAAAAAGACATATTTAGTCTCCATCTATTATATTTAGAAACAATTTTAGGTGGTAAGAGTGTAAACTAAAAGAACAAAAAGTATATTATGGTCATAAAATTCTGAAGGTTCAGATTTACAAGTATAAGGGTGTAAATGTTTGGAAAAAAAAAACATATCAATCCTTGTGGCATAAATGAAACGATGATATGTAGCACCAGGTCCTTTAGGATATAATGCATGAAGGCATCCTGCATGCTAGAATCTATAAGAATTTGTCTTAAAGCATTAGTGTCACAATATATTTTCTTCTTTGAGGTAGTCCCACTTAAGGAACATCTAAGTACAATTAAATCCCCTCCCCAAATCACATGCTTTTGGTGAAAAGAAATGGTTTAATATCTTGAATAATGAAATTCTAGCAGATTTTGTTTGTGGGCGTGAACATTAATAAGCCGAAAAACAAAATCACCTATAAACCATCCAAAATTAAAGCCTACCAGGGCACACATCTATTAATCTTGTAATATGAAATTTGGTGGATTTAAATAAGACACCAATTCCATCTGCAGGTTCCATCCAAATGACCAAAATGAAGGACCTGATGCCATCTGTTTTTGATATTATTTACCTCAATTAATGAGGAAAGACGACCTCCTGGACGAAAATTATATCCATAGAAAAGTTGCAAAAAAAAGTTAAAACAGAAATTTGCTTTTTATATGTTTCTAAGCTACAAACATTAAAAAGATAGTAGATGCAAAGAGGCCATATGTAAATACTGTTTCAACTAATTCCCCTTTTAGACCATTACTTGCTTTTCTTTTTTTACCTTTTTACCTTTTTGTCTTTCATCAACTCTGTTGTTTTACTTTCTTCATCTTCGTAATCTGCTCTGACCTGTGAGATGTATCTGACTCTAAATCTGAGTCCCTTATGTCTTCTTGTAAAGGCAAGAAAATGTTTGAGACTGAATAGGACATGAGTTGGTGGTTTTAAAGAAGATCTGGTGACTCTTCGAGTTTAACAGTCTCAAAAAGCATGGGGGGCATTATGGGCTCACTAGATGCACCCTCTAATTCAGAGGTTTGGGAGCTATTGGGTGTAGTATGTGAATTATTCACTAATGATACATTTTGTCAAAAGCTTGTATTTTATCTTGTGCTTGTAAGACTAGATTGTCATGATCCCAGCCTTCAGCTCTATTTCTCTTTGCCCATGGACATTGATGAAAGGCATGTCCTTTTCGTTACATAAATTGCATTGAAAGATGTTTGGACATAGATCCATCAGAATGTCCATACCCCTAAAGACAGCACTTCATTACATCACAGAGCTACTAATATGTTGTGAGATCCACACTTATAACAGGCTCTAGGCTGTCCACTATAAAAACATACCCCCTATCTTTCCTAAAAGAAACTATTTGGGATATGGATTATGTCAGAGTTTATTTGAAAAAGTTTAACTTTAAATTTCAGCCCCTGTCCAAATGCCTTCCAGATCTAATAATGCCTCAGGAGGCCCAAGGATGTCTACAAGCGTTTCTGCAGCCAGTGATAAATATCATTGACATTAACTCCCTCATTCCTAAACATAATGAATATATACAGCATCTGTGGCCTAGTTAGAGGGATAGCTATAAATGGGAGCCATAAAGGAGAAGATTTTAGGAAGAATATTTTTCCCAGAATCTCTCCAAATTCTGGTTAGTTCTAAAACTTATATCAAAAGAGTCCTCCCTAAAACATGAATTAATTCAAACAAATCTGATGGTAAATAAGACATGGACCCTTTAAGTAAAGTATTAGATATATAGTATCTGTCAGGATGGGTTTGTAAACCTCCTTTATATTTTAAACAAACCGCATTCCTTCTGGGAGCCTGTTCCAGTTTGTTTTGAACAGGTCTGCCATAGGAATACGTGGATTTTCTCAGGTTCCTTGCAAGGTTTATTATCTGTAGACAAATTCTTATACTTTTCACCCCCTCAAAAGACACTCTGGGACTACAAAAGTGTCTCTGTATCTTTCAAATGCGCTTTTCAAGTCACCAAGTAGTAGCTACATTATCAGTACCTGGGCCCAGAGCGTTGGCATGCTGTGGTGAAAAAAACAAAACTGACTTCCATGTGGGTCAGGCGCACCATGTCCCTAGAGTCCTGTGTCCAACCAACGCCAGTGAGAGATTTCTTCCGACCAGTCAATATTTCCGACCAAATCCTGTGTTTCCCAGCTTAAATCTGTGTTTTAACAATTGCGATGTAGTGGGGATCTCTATGCATAACGGGACTTCTGCTCTGTCGGACCTTCCGTTTTTGAATCCAGAAATGTGCTTTGCTGAAAAGCGTCTGTTTTGTGTACCTGAAAGTTAAGTTCCCTGGTTGCAGCTCCGTAGTGGCACAAGTTGAAATTTGCACAGCCTCTGGATTATGCTCCAGATCGGCAATGAACCGATTACCTCTAGTGTCTCCGTTATCTTGTTCAGGTCTGTTTCTACCTGATTTTGCCTTATTCCCGTTTTCCACGTCATCCATGTAAAGCTCACTGCGGGAGTGTCACACACTAAGCGTCCATCTCCTCATGAGTTTGCAGAGCGTCTGCCATGTTGAGGATTTTTTTCTCAGCCCTCTGCTGGCCACAGCGCCAGCAGAAGTAGGAAATTCCCCAGTGTCTGGCCAAATTTTCACTCATTTCACTATAAATACCACCAACAGCAATCTGGTTCTAAAGTCAGTTGGCATTCATCTGTACCCCTCCCCGGGCAGTGCCTGAAAATAGGCAGGATTTGTCTAGTGCACTTACCCGGTCAACAAAAAAGCTAAATAAATAAATTCCTAGTGTTAGCTTTACAAACAGTGCTTCACAGTCAGTGCAATCTAGTGGGGGAAGTTGGTCATAGCTGCACAGATAGTGTCTTTGGTGCATATATAGCCACCTCCTCTTTTTTCATCCATCTTCCTGAGCACAGAGTACCTAAAGAGCGCAACTTCATGAGTCAGCACATTAGATTTAGCCATTTTTCTGAGATAGCAAAGATGTCAAGTTTATACTGGTCAACTATTGTATATTGGGAGGAAGGTTACATATGTTCATGTTCACCATCTTGAGACCCTTAGAGTATACCCAGGAAGGTCCAAGTAGGAGCTGGTGCTTACATTGGAAAGTGGAGGACCATCCCCAGACAGTAACACCAATAATCTAGATAATAGTTTATCCACTTTGGCCAAATCACAATGGCCAGGGACCCAAAAGGAGAAGTTTGCTGCTGAGAACATATGGTAGCATGCCCCTTTGAGTGTCAGGACATGCATAGCTATTAGGGTTATATTGTATCTCAGCTGTGTGGTGTGGGTAGTTAGAAAAGAATGCATTCTGTGGGGAGCCTTAGGGGATGGATAGAGAGATAGATAGATAGATAGACAGACAGACAGACAGATATATAGATAGATAGATATTTTATTTGTATAGCACCCCATGAGTGACCAAAGCACCACTGATAAGGTAACCTTCCCACAGGGTCATAAGCATATAGGTGAATGAGGCCATTGTTGAGGAATTACATAGGGGCAACTGATAAACTGTCTAATGGGTTGTAAACTCTAGAGCTGCTTCAAGTCTGCAGGGCAAGTAGACAGTTCATCACACTCCATACAGAATAAGAACTAAACAAGACCAGTCATTACCCTAGTTGACAGCTGTAGCACTCGATTATATCATATTCACTAAATATTCACTGAATTCACTAAAAATACCACCAACAGCTTAATCTGGTTCAAGGTTAGTTGGCATTCATCTGTATCCCCCTCCCCTGGGTTGTGCCTGAAAATAGGCAGGATTTGTCTAGTGCACTTACCTGGTCAACAAAAAGCTAAATAAATAAATTCCCTAGTGTTAGCTTTACAAACAGTGCTTCACAGTCAGTGCAATCTAGTGGGAGGAAGTTGGTCATAGCTGCACAGATAGTGTCTTTGGTGCATATTATGACACCACCTCCTCTTTTTTCATCCATCTTCCCTGAGCACAGAGTACCTAAAGAGCGCAACTTCATGAGGTCAGCACATTAGGTTTAGCCATCTTTCTGAGATAGCAAAGATGTCAAGTTTATATTAGTCAACTATTGTATATTGGGAGGAAGGTTACATATGTTCATGTTCACCATCTTGAGACCCTTAGACTATACTAAGGGAAGGTCCAAGTAAGGACTGGTGTTTACATTGGAAAGTGGAGGACCATCCCCAGACAGTAACACCAATAATCTAGATAATAGTTTATCCACTTTGGCCAAATCACAATGGCCAGGGACCCAAAAGGAGAAGTTTGCTGCTGAGAACATATGGTAGCATGCCCCTTTGAGTGTCAGGACATGCATAGCTATTAGGGTTATATTGTATCTCAGCTGTGTGGTGTGGGTAGTTAGAAAAGAATGCATTCTGTGGGAGCCTTAGGGGATGGATAGAGAGATAGATAGATAGATGAGACAGACAGACAGATAGATAGATATTTTATTTGTATAGCACCCCATGTGACAAAGCACCACTGATAAGGTAACCTTCCCACAGGGTCATAAGCATATAGGTGAATGAGGCCATTGTTGAGGAATTACATAGGGGCAACTGATAAACTGTCTAATGGAGTTGTAAAACTCTAGAGCTGCTTCAAGTCTGCAGGGCAAGTAGACAGTTCATCACACTCCATACAGAATAAGAACTAAACAAGACCAGTCATTACCCTAGTTGACAGCTGTAGCACTCAATTATATCATATTCACTAAATATTCACTGAATTCACTAAAAATACCACCAACAGCTTAATCTGGTTTAAGGTTAGTTGGCATTCATCTGTATCCCCCTCCCCCGGGTCGTGCCTGAAAATAGGCAGGATTTGTCTAGTGCACTTACCCGGTCAACAAAAGCTAAATAAAATAAATAAATAAATATACCTAGAGGTAGGGAAATACTGCTTGAATTAGGATACCTAGCAGTAACGTTCAAGGCTGGGACAATAATTGCCCATTCTTCAGCGAGTAGAACCCTCAGACTATGAGCAGGGATTGGTTACCTGCAAGTACATAGATGGGCAAGGTGCAGAAATACTAACTGACTGCAGTCTGATAATAATATTGAGCCCCCTCTCTATCCAGGAGCTAATTAGGTAATTACCTTAATGGCAATGAGATAATTGATATAAGTGATACTGAGACTAAAAGGGAAACAGCTAAGGCATTATGTGGCATGGGGAAGGGCAGGATGTACCTAACAACCTTTTTTATCTAGCTTTTTGACCCACATTACCATCATCCACCTACTGTACTTGGCAAAGGGGGTACATGGTGGGGCTGGCAGGTGGTCCTGGCTCCTCCCTCACTAAGAGGCTCAGTTTCAGGACCTCTGCTTCTTCCCACACCCGGTCCTTCTGGCAATCCCTCATGGGTTGCACACCCCCATGGCAGGGTCAAAGATGAATGGTGTTGACTTTCTCCCCCTGAAGACCAACATCTAGAATTTGGGGGACTGGTATGGGTGCTGTGTGGCTGTCATGGAGCCTGACAGCTCCACATTTTTTGCTAATTTTCTTCCCGTCCCTTGCCACGGGTGCTAACACATGTGGAGGCATGTGCATACAGTGACCAGTGGCACCCTCCCTATTTGAGTTGTTCCCAACTGCACTACCTCCGAGCCTCCACCTGTGGCATTTCAGTGGGCATGGCATTCATCGCACTGCAGGACCTTCACTCCCCTCTTATAACCCACTAGATTAAGAGGAAACAAACTAGATGGCTAAAACATGACCTACTTGCTAAGATAAGAGAGAGAGAGAAGAGAGAGAGAGAGAGAGAGAACAAGAACTGGAGCCACTTTACATCCTCTGGTCTACCACTGGACTATAACACCTATAGGCAACAAAGGAATGCCTGCAAAAGGAAATAAGGAAGGCTAAATGCTCATACTGTAAAACTTACTAGTTAATGCCTTGGGAGACCCAAAAGTTCTAGTCCCATATAAAACCTTCCTGGGATCCACCCTCCTCTTCCCCTAATGACATGGTCCTTAACAGAACTCATTACAACAATCCTCAGACCATAGCTAACTTTTTAATAATCATTTCTCAGATCTAACCAAACACACATCCTCCTTCCCTTTCTCACAAAGCTTGGGTCCTGCATCCTCTAACACAGAAGTTGTTTCTCCTCCTTTAACTTTAAGGCTATTACTCAACAGGAGTCACAAAACTACTTTGCTCAATCTTAGATAGCACAACCACAGGCTCTGACAGTACTGAGCCCAGACTACTAAAAATAGCTGTCCGACTCATTGCCGCACCTCTAGTCAAAATGTTCACGCTCTTCCTGCAACAAAGTAGTGTTCCTGATATATGGAAGATAGTGAGAATAACTCCTGTCTTTAAAAAGGGTGACTCCAAAGACCCCTGTAACTACAAACCCATAGCCATCCTGTTGATTCTAAACAAAATCTTAGAAAAATTAATTGCCATACAAGACCATTGAATTCCTTCTCAAAATTACCTTCCAACAACCACCCAGCATGGCTTTTGCAAGGGCCATAGCACCTCTACAGCCCTGCTTAACTTTACAACAGACACACTCATTGCTATAGACTCAGGCCTTCTAAGCAGGGCAGTTTTCATAGATATGACAAAGCGTTTGCCCTGGTGAACCATTCCATTCTCCCTTCACCCTAAAATCAATGGCTTCATGCCTAATGTAGTCAGCTGATTCAGCAGTTACCTGCCGAATAGGGTTTAAGTCATAAAGTACAATTCAACCTATTCAGATCAGGCAATGGTGAATATTGCAGTACCCAAAGCTCCTTAGGGGACCACTTCTATTATCAATATCCATTAATATCATCACCTATAATCTCACGCTGCCTCCTTCCTCCTCAATGCTGATAATATAGTCCTATATACCAGCATGAAGAATGTATCTGATATCAATTTGTGACTCTCCTCTGACTTTCGCTGCACACAAACCTGGCTCTCAAATTGAAAATTTGTATTTAATAAGTCCAAAATCCAGTCCATGCTATTTGGAACACATTCCAAACTTAAATCCAGCCAAAACAATTTTAGGGTTTCTTGTTCAGATGACTCACCTATTGGCTTAGAGATCCAAGTTTAAGTACCCAGGGGTAACATTAGACCATTCCTTAAACTTTGATCTTTACATAAAGAACACATGCAAATCTTTTAATTCTAAACAAGGATAGGTGCACGGACTTGCTTGTACTAACTCCTCAGCGAGACTGGCTGTTGCTCGAGGTATACTTCTACCTACACTTACCTATGGAGCAGTAAGCATATGCTGTTATACCTAAATCCAGTCTCCACAGTTGGGACATCACTGATAACAATATTTGTTGGTATGCCTCCTCCTCCCATCAGGCTGAAACACCATTGCCTCCTCTACTGGATCTAAACTGGCTATCTTTCAGTGGTGCTAGACTTTATTCCCTTGGCTCCATTGTTGATGGTATTATGAGGTCTCAAACCCCAAAACCTTGGCTGATATGCTTACTCCTCAGACATCCAGCTACAGATCTGTGCTTGGCTGATAAATCCTCGTATGTGTCCTGAAAATTAAAACCACCGAAGATGCCAGTGTTTTTGCCCACTATGCTCCTCAACATTGGAACTCCCTCTTTAGCTGTCCTCCAAGCATCACACATAAAGCCTTTAAAAAGAGCTCCACAGGGTACCTCATCTCATCTAATCAGTGCTGCTCGTTTAAACCTCCTTAGTTTCATTCCTCCTCTCACTCTGGCGCTCTGGACCTGCTTTTCTCTGCCTTTAAGCCCTTGCAATATAAATCCTCCTTCTGCCTGTCTACCAGTTTCACCTCCCAAATTGATGTGCTTTTCTTCATCTGCCTGTGCTAACCCCTCACCTAGTTGCTATCTCAGAGCTTGCCTTGTCTAGCTACAACTAATCTCTACTCTTCTGATTCCCTGTAATCATACCCCAAATGCTTTTATTTGTCTTGTTTTGTATCTCCCAAATTGTATGAAATGTTTCTTCTCCTGGGGTATACCAACCATATGTTTTATTTTATTCTTCTCAATGTATCTGATGACTCCTTGCAATATGTGACTTATTGCATTCTGCTCTTGCCAACTTAAAGATCAATAGCAACCATTTTACACATTGTTTAAAAAGTCTGAATTCAAGTCCTGTGTCATGGTAGTGTTTCCTGAAAATGTCATGCTATTTGGTTTTATGGTTTCTTTAAATCAGCATTTGTTGTTCTGCTAACTGGAAACAGGCTGTTTATGTACCTCTGGCTGAGCCTTGGAAAGTGATGACATCATATTTGACTAAGTTGCAACTTCAGCAGTCCCTGCTTGACTGAAGAACTAAAGAACTGTTAACTTCCCATTTAGAGCAATATGTGAGTTCATTGTTTTCTGTCCACTAACTCAGTCTCTGGTATTTGTTCAGATGAATTCACCAAAAATCCACATTTTGTTCTTCTAAAAAGCTGATCATTTGAACATCAGTGCTGAATTGAAGTGGTATGCATTTAAGAAATCAGCTAGTCTATATCACATCTGCTGCCAGATCTTTCTCATCAAAATTCCATTTTTTGTAGCTATATAACACTGAATTGTTAATTTAATGGACATAAAAAAATCTAAAGTGCTAATTCAGCAAGTAGTTTGTCTTTGATGTAGCCTCAATAAATAGGTTCATGTAAGAGACATCTTTTTCCTCTCAGATGGACAAACAGAGTGCCTGCCACACTCTAATATTTCAGGTACATATATTATATCAACTCACAAATTTCAGTTCTTTGATGGTTTCTGTGTGAAAATGCATCATGTATAACTAGGAACAGTATATGGTATCCTGATGTCCCCTGTTTCCTGTGCCATAGTTGAGGCAGCTGTACTCTGCAGCACCTATCTGTGCCCCACAAGACCCCCATCTCTTACTCCACATTTGAGACTGCTGCACCCTGCTGCCCACTGTCTTCTCCCACACAGTCGGGGTTGCTGCACCCTGTTGCCCCCATCATCTGGCTGAACAGTCAGGGCTGCTGCATTGTACTGCCCCATGCCCAAACAGTTGGGGTTGTTGCACCCTGCTGTCCTATATCCCCCAACCCCATAGTTGGGGACATTGAACTCTGTTGTCCCTTGTTCCCCTCTTCACAGTCAGGGCTGCTGTGCTCTGCTACTCCATAGAGTTCCATGTCTCCTGCCTCTACAGTTGGGGCTGCTGTGCCATGCAGCCCCATGCCACCAGATGGGGGGATTTTGCTGCACCCTGCTATCAACATCCATTGTCCCAAATGAACAGGACTGCTGCACCATGTGCATCCCATCCCACAGTCAGGACTGCTGTACCCTGCTGCCCCCATGTCTTACCTCACAGTCAAGGCTTTTGCACCATGCTGTTGACAGCCCCTGCCACCACAGCCATGGCTTCTGCACCCTGCTCCTGCCTACTCAGACAGGGCTGCTGTGGCCTGCTGTGCCCTAGATCCCTTGCCTCCACAGTTAGGGATGGTGCACCATGCTTCCTGCTGCCAAAAGAGTTGGGACATTTCCTGCACCCTGTCATCTGCCTCCATAGTTGTGTCAGTTTCACCCAGTTGTGGCTGCTGCATCCTGTCCCACAGTTTGGGCTGTTGTATCCTAAAGTCTCCATCGACTCCTGGTGAAACAGTCAGGACTTCTGCATCCCACTGCCCTCTGTTCTTCACCCCCATAACACAAGATGAAAGTATGTTTCTATTTTTTATTTTGGGCAGTGTGACACAAAATCTGACTTGGGTGGAAGGGGGGCAGCATGGGGCACCAACCCTAACTGAGAAGTCATGGAACTGTGGAGACATGGGGCTGTAGGGTGCAGCAGGGCACAGCTGCCCAGAATGGGTAGACAGGAATAGGGTGAAGCAGCAACGGCTATGGTAGCAGGGGATAGACTACAGCATGGTGCAGAAGCCTTGATTGTGGGGCAAGACATGGGGGCATCAGAGTACAGCACCTGACTGTGGAATGGGATGTGCATGGTGCAGCGGCCCTGCCTATTTGGGAAAATGGAAGTAGGTAGCAGGGTGCAATAAAAGTCCCACCTCTGATGACATGAGCAGCATGGTGCAACATCCCCAAATGTGGAAGCAGGGGACATGGGATTCTATGGCATAGCAGAGTACAGCACTATGATGACAGGAAAAGGGGAACAGCAGTGGCTTTGATGGGCTGTGGGGAGATGGGGCAGCATGGTGCAGCAACCCCAACTGATCAAGCAGGGGGCAGTAGGGTGTAGAGATCCTGACTGTTCAGGTAGGAGATAGGATAACAGAGTACAGCAACCCCAATTCTGAAAGAAGAGAGTGGGCAGCAGGGTGCAGCAGCCTCAAATGTGGGTCAGGAGACAGGGAGTTTGTGGGTCAGATGACAGGAGGCATCAGAGTCCAGCTGCCTCAACTGTAGGCAAGAGATTGGGGCATCAGGATGCCATATAGTGTTTCTAGTTATACATGATGTATTTTCAAACAGAAACCATCAAAGAACTGAAGTTTGTGAGTTCAGCACAGCCTGCCAACACAACTGTTGGATTTCTGCTTGTGATGCTGCTGCCGATCTGGGTTCGGAATGAACTCGGGTGTCAGAGGTCCAGATGGGGAGATGGCTTGAGCATCCCATGATGACTCGCTATCTCTCAGGGAGAAGGGGAGCATGGCCAAGTGTCTACAGACCTCTGGCAGAGGCCAGAGGCATGGCAGCACACATCTGGTCCCACTACATTAGGTGCACTAATGGACATCGCTCTTGCCTTAATGTCCTGGATGGTGCACTCCATAGAAAACTGGGAAAATGAAGCCGGCCTGGTGACACTTAGGGTTGAGGTGCTGGATGGCACATTCAGCTCTACACCGTGACCCAGGTTCAGGAGTGGACTTGGGTCACCAGGAGTCAGCAGGGGTGGAGAAGGAAGGAGTGTCCAAGTGACTGCTTGCCCTCTTTGGGGCGGGGGGATCTCAGCTGTCGGTGCACTTTCAGCCCCTAACAGAGGCTGGGGGTGGTGCACAGGCAACATGCAATGGGGGCTGAGATGGGGCACAGTGTTGGGAGGGAGCACATGCAGATGCATTTGCACTCCTTTCCTTGGTGCCCTTTCATGCCCCACTCCTATGGGGAAGGAAGAAAAGGAAAAATCTGCTGACCAGTCATGGTGGCTTGATGGCCATCCTATGGGACATCTGGCAGAGAAGGACATTGATGAACACCTGATCCTGACCAGGAGGAGATTGAGGGGTCTCTGCCACCCTACCATGGGGAAAATCCACATGGGTAACAGGCGAGAGTCCCCAAGGGCAGGAGGAACTGGATGGTGGCTGGAGATTAGGATGCACAGAGGACTTGGGAAGACCAGTGCCAGGGCAGAAAATAAAGAAAACTGGAAAAATGGCTCCTGGCAAACTGGATGATGGGTGCTGGTCCCCCGCCACCATGAAACCCCAGATCAGCTTGGACCACCCAGAAATACCCAGGTCAAGTAGTAGTAGCACTGGCCTGCCACACAGGTGCCTTCCAGCAGAGCCCATCCAATCAAGAGGTGTTGGGTTACATGAGGGCTGCCATGTGGTGTGGTGGTTGGCAGTGTGGGTGGAATGCTGGCAGGTGTCCTTGTTGGCCTGAAGGGTGGCCAGCCAGTGAGCAAGGGAGGATAAAAAATTGTGAGTTCATATGGTACATGTGTCTGAAATAGATGTGGCAGGCACCTGTCTGTCAATCTGAGAGGAACAAACTGTTCTTACATTAACCTATTTATTGAGGCTACATCAAAGACAAACTACTTGTATGAATGAACACACTTTTGATTTATGTTATATCTATTAAACAATCCAGTGTTATATAGCTAGAAAAAAACAGAGTTTTGATGGAGAACTGGAGCAGCTGTGATGCAGACCAGCTGATTTCTCAAATACATACCACTTCAATTCAGCACTGACATTGAAATGATCAGTTTTTTAGAAGAACAAAATGGGATTTTCTGCTAATTTATATGAACAAATACTAGAGACTGGACAGCAAACAATTACCTCACAGATTGTTCTAACTGGAAGTTAACAGCTCTTCAGTTCTTCAGTCAAGCAGGGACTTACACTGATGAACCTATAGCTTAGTCCAATATGATGTCATCACTCTCCAAGGCTCAGTCAGAGGGACAGAAACAGCCAGTTTCCAGTTAGTGCAGAACAAGTTAACAAATTCTGATTTAAAGAAAACCACAAAACCAAATAGCATGACATTTTCAGGAAACAATACTCATGACACATGGACTTGAATTCATGCTTTTTTTTTAAACAATGTATAAAATAGTTGCCATTGATCTTAAATGTATTTATCTCATCATTGCTACTGAAACACATTGTTTTGTACTCTGCTCTCAATACCTTGTTTTGTATTTTTGCTGTATAACCCTGTAGTTGTAGCTCTGTAATGCTACTCTGTAACCTCCCAGATCATGCCTGAAAATAATAATTTCTATGGCTAGCACACCTAACCGGTTAACACTAAGAAACTAAATAAATAAATAAATGTCTGGGTTCCCATCAGAAGAGCAGAGCTGCCTGACAGCTGCTAACTCCATCTCCTGGCCTCCCTTCCAACCCCTGATGAGCCGGGCTCATTCCTAAACCTATGTTGCCTGTGTGGCATGAGGTGTGGTATCCAGCACCTCAACCCTCAGTGCCACCTGTACCTATCTACCTTTTAACTAGAGATAGAAAATGCTGTATGGAATACTGTGACTGGGAAGAGGAAGCTATCAGTGGCACTTTATGGCAGCAGGGTAGGACTTTCCCATACAGACTTTTAGAGTCAGGAGTGAAAAACAGATATGGTTTTCCTCTTTGTTTTGTATCCCTGGCAGATGGAGGCAAGATGTTCTGAGGTGAGACATAGAAAGTAACCAACTGTCCTGTGCAGAGGGATATGAATCATACCAGAGCAGGCACCTGACAGGGTGGAACATGGCTGACTGTTTTTATCAGCCCTCTGTCTATTGTTTTAGTTGAGACTACCTTAGGGTGGGATGGTGGTTGTGGAGGGTGGGAGGCAATAACTAAGCAGTGTCTTGTGAAGCACGGTGCTGCTGCATGCCAGACTGCAGAAGCTTGGTGCAACCCCGTGGGACATCCCCTGTCCTCTTCTGCAACCATACCTCCCCCCTTCCCCATGCTGTCTCCTAATCCCCATAACCTTCTCCCTAAGCTGTGCTTCTAAGGGGCTAGCAGGGTATTGTTTCTGGGGCTGTTGGAAGTTTGAAAACTGGTTTGGTGGCTGTAAGTGGGCTCATTTGTTGGATGTTTCACTGTATAACAGGCTGTGCTGGTAGAGGCCTATTTCTTCTGATTTAAAACCTATTTGCTTGGGGCTGGTTATTTGAATTGGAGATCTATATCTGTTAATTTCAAGCCTATTTTGATGTGATGTTTGTGAAGCTGATTGAATTGGAGACCTGTTTCCTTTGGTAGCAAACATATTTTGGGGGCTTTGAGTTGAATTTTGATTCCTTTTGCTAACTTCACTAGCTGCAAATGTTAGTGCTTAGTGAGGGAAGAAGTGTTAATGGTCTGGCCAGGTCTCCACTCAGCTAATTGACTGGAGGCAGAGCCAATCAGGTTTGTGGTAGTGTCAGTTGTTTGGCTTCTCAGAAGGAACTAGAGGACAAGATCAGATGTGTTCCAGTAGAGTAGCTGCTTCTTGTTGTTTTACAGGATTTCTTGTGGATTTTACTTGGTAAAAGGTTATTTTTTTCTTTCTTGCTTCTAAGGGGCTAGCAGGGTATTGTTTTTGGGGCTGTTGGAAGTTTGAAAACTGGGTTTAGTGGCTGTAAGTGGGCTCATTTGTTGATGTTTCACTGTGTATCAGGCTGCGCTGGTGGAGGCCTATTTCTTCAGATTTAAAACCTATTTGGTGGGATTTGCTTGGGGCTGGTTCTTTGGTTGCAGGACTTGGAGGGGCAGACACAGGGCTGATACACTCTCTCAAGAGTCAGGTGTAGGCCCTAATCCCACCCTCCCCACTCCTCCCTCCCCAGAGCTCTGCTTATTTATAGGAGAACATCTGCCCTGCAATTGGAGGAAAAGGCTGCGGGTGCAGCTCATGTAGTTCTAGCCACTGGGGGTTGGATTTAAAGGCTGGGGGAGATTAATGTAGGGAGTTGTTAACATCCCTTATAAGTTTACTGTGTTGTACTGCACCTAGTAACAGGGTTACCGGTTTACTGTGGGACTGTATCTAGGATTAGTGGGTGACCTGATTAGTCAGTAGGGGTGTATCTTGGACTAGTGGAGAACATGGTGGCTCACCCAAGGAAACCTACTTGGAGGGGATGGGACCACACATCATTAGGGACCGCATCTTTGGGAGGTGGTGGGGTGCACAGGTGTGGGGGCCATGATACTGGACTGGGCTTTGAAGTTCAGTGGTTGCCCAGTGTGCTACCAGCTGGCACAGCATAGGGAGGAGGTTAGAGGATTAGGAGACAGCTGGGGAAGGGGAGGTATTGTTGGGGAAGGGGCAAGGGATCTCCCAGGGTTGCACAAGCACTAGGGGTGGGGTCATAGGAAAGGAGTGCAGGGAAAATACTCTGGGGTCACATAGGGACCCCTGGCAGAGGGGCCAAAGAGGAGGACACTACCAAGGAAGAAGGCAGGTAACTGGGGACCCTCACAAAGGGGGACCAAAGGGACAACATTCTCAGGGAAGTAGGCAGATGGCTGGGGCTGGACTGAAGGAAGCAAGGCAGGAGGTAGATTGGACCTTCGCTCAGTAACAGCTTCAATTCTCTTCTTCTGCTTGAGGATGAGGGGGTGATATAGCCATGATAGGGTGGTTAGAGATGGAAAGGAGGGGGAGCAGGAGGCGGGGCCAGATAGCAGGAGGAACAGGGGGAACCTGGAATGCAGGAAAATGGGGAGGCAGTGGATCAGAGTAGGGAGAAGAGGGAGGAAAGCACAAGGAGAAGGACCAGTTGGGAGGAAAGTGCAAGAAGAAGGACCAGAAGTACAAGGAGGATACAGTAAAGGGACCTGAGGGTTTAGGCCACTGGAGCACGACAAGCAAGGAGGGACTAAATGGAGACAGGAAGGAAGGGAGGATGAGCCAGGCTAGTTTAGTGGATGGGGGAGAAGGACCAGTCATGAGCAGTGAGGGAGGAGTTAGCGAAGTACAGAAGGATACTCGGAGGAGGAGGAGGGAGGCATAGGATCGGAGGGAGGGTGGCCAGGGTAAATAAGGAGGGCGGTATGTGGCACCCAGATAGGGAGGAGCAAGGAGCCGGCTGGGTGGAGGGGCCAGTAGAAAGGGTGAGGGACATGGAAGGGGAATAGAGGAAAAGGAGCAGTCAGAGTGCTCCTGTTGGAGGATTCATGATCAGGGTATCAGATAGGATAGGAGGCGTAAGCCTGGCCAGTTAACACAAAATGCTTCCATGGACTAACGGTGCACAGGGCCAAGCACGAGGTATATCAGTTGGCAAGGATTGTGGGGTTCCCCAGACATACTGGTCTACCTTGGCACAAATGACATTGAGGGAAATAGTGAGCTAGAGATACAGACAAGGTTCAGGGAGCTTGCCAGGGTCTGTCATGACATAGGATGCACAATTTCCTTCTCGGAAATCCTGCCGGTGCCAAAGCTAGTGGGGAACACAAAAAGAAGATTAGGGAGATAAACCAGTGGCTCAGGGAGTGGTGTGAGGCCAGAGGGTATGGGTTGATGGGGGATTGGGGGGAGATCTGGGAGGATAAGGAGCTGTATGCTAGTTATAGATTCCATCTCAATTTGGAGGGGAAGGGAATCCTTAAATTGAAAATAGATGGGTTCATTGGTGAAAAGTGGGGTTTAAACTTGTGAAGGGGAGGGATGGGAGAAAAGGCTGTCGAGGGGTCCAATAAAGGAGGGACTCTGTCTCCACTTCCCTGGGGAGCTGGATCAATGTGGGAAAATGCCAACTGGTAAAGTGCAGACCAGGGAAATGGAATCAGGAAACATGTGCAGGGAAAAGGAAGTATAGGAAAGGAGGAAGGTAGTCCTGCTAAATGTCAGGAGCTTGGGCAATAAAATGCCTAAGCTCCAGGTGATGCTAACTGAGGGAGCAGTGGATGTGGCAGTGGTCACTGAGACCTGGGCCTGAGGACACATCTGGGACCTGAACCTGGAGGGTTACACAATGTTCAGGAAGGGAGGGGGGGGGAAGGGAGGAGGGTGGTAATAATAGTCAAAAACTGCATTGGTCTTGGGGAGTAGAGCAGGCAGAGGGAACAGTGGAGGCAATTTGGGTCACCTTGATAACAAGGGGGGGGCAAGAGAGTAAAAATAGGAGTGTGTATAGACCCCCTGCGCTGGCGGAGGAGCTGGAGGAGAGTCTGGTGGCAGATATTGGGAGACACTGCAGATTAGGCAGGGGAAGGGTGGTGGTGTTGGTGGACTTAAACATGCCAGGAACAGACTGGGATACTATGACATCCTCGGTGGCCAGGGAACAGAGGTTGTTGGATGTCTTCAAGATGCATTCCAACTCAGCAGGTGGGGAGCTGACCAGGGAGGCATGGGTACTGGATGTGGTTCTGGCAGACAGTGACCAGATTGGGGGCCTGGAGGAAAGGGACCCATTGGCTGGGAGTGACCATGCCACGGTCTGGTTCTGCCTGGACCTTGGAGGGTAGAAGGCTGCACAAAGATGAAGGTAACTGTCTTCAGGGGGCAGATTTTAAAGAAATGGGAAGGATCCTTAAGGAGCATTTGATGTGATTGGGTCAGATATGGATGCTGACAATAGGTGGGAAATCATCAGGAGAGGGGTGCAGGATGCTACCAGCACCTGTGTAAGAGTAAGACAAAAATGCAGTAGGACCCGAAATTCTGCTGGTGGACCAGGGAGGTCCAGGAGGTGGTGAGGGGAAAGAAGGCATCCTATAGGCAATTCAAGTGCTCAAGGAGTGAAAGGGATTGAGGAGTACTGAGCTGATGGTTAGAAGGGTGACTAGGGTGGTGAGGGGCTAAGGCAAGGAAGGACCAGAACCTGGCCAGGGAAATTAGGAGAGGGAACAAGGGTTCTTTAGATACAGTGGGAAAACAAAGGGTGAAGGGCAGATTAGCAGGATTAAAACAGGGAGAAATGGGCACAAGACCCAGGGAGCAGGCTGAGGTACTAATGAGTACTTTCACTCAGTTTCTACCAAGGAAATGGTGTGCATGCATCATACATGGGAGGAGAGACAGTGATACTGAGAAGGGGGGACCCTTACCGATCGGCAGGTCTGGGGAGAGGGGGAGGCATCACTGGCAGGAGGGGTGAAGGCTAAGCAGGGAGAAGAGGTAGCGGAGGTGGAAATCACAGCAGAGAGAGTGAGGGAAGCCCTCAGGTCCCTTAAGACAGAGAAAGCACTGGGGCCGGATAAATTACATCCCAGAGTGCTGAAGGAACTTGTGGATGTCCTGGCGAAACCCCTGGCGGAGCTTTCACCATCTCTTTGAGGACAGGGTGGTGCCCCAGGACTGGAAGGTGGCGCATATAGTGCCCAGCCACAAGGGGGATCAAGGGAGGTGGCAGGGAACTCAGGGCCTGTCAGCCTGACATTGGTGGTGGGCAAGGTAATGGAGGGCATTGTCAAGGAGAGGCTGGGGGGGACCTGGAAAAGTCAGGGTACCTGGACGATAGACAGCATAGATTTGTCCTGGGAAATTGATCAGACAAACCTTGTGGAGTTCTCTTATCTGGGTGACGAGTGCCTTGGACCTGGGTGAGACCAGTGGACATCCTCTTTCTAGACTTCAGCAAGGCATTTGACTCTGTTCCTCATGAGGGCCTATTGGATAAGCTGGGAGAAATGGGGGAGGAGAACCAGATGATCAGATGGATAGGCAATTGGCTCCAGGACCGGACCCAGAGGGTCGTAGTTGGTGGGATAGTCTCATCTCCAAGGAGGGTCATTAGTGGGGTCCCACAGCGATCAGTCCTTGGGCCCCTTCTGTTCAATGCCTACATCTTGGACATAAAGACAGGTATCAGGAGTAAGATGAGTCTCTTTGTGGATGACTCAAAACTGGGGGCAGTGGTGGATGGGGAGAGGGGAAGGTGACCCTACAGGGGGAACTGGAGGCTCTGGAAAGATGTCTAGAAAGTGGAAGCTGAGGTTCAATGCAGGAAAATGCAAGGTGCTGCACCTGGAGGCAGAAACCCAGGCCAAGTGTACACCCTGGGGGAGAAATCTACAAGTCTTGATGGCTGAGAGGATCCTGGGGGTAGTGGTGGATGTCAAGATGAACAACCGAAACTTGTAGGAGGGCAGCAGCCAAAGTCAACAGGATGCTGGGATGCATCGCTAGGGGATCATCTCCAGAAGGAGGGAAGTGATACTCCTCTGTATAACTACTTGGTGAGGCTGCACCCAGTACTGTGTGCAGTTTTGAGGTCACACTTAAAGAGGGACATTAAACTCCTGGAGAGGGTACTTCGTTAAAGTTCTATTTCAATTGTTTAGATATTGTAAGATATCTCTGACCACTGATTTTTCTCAACCAATCTGTGCTAACTTAAATCTCAAAATAGGAGGAGTTCCATAACTAGAAACTGGTTACCAATATCTTCTGAACATACTGTTACTGACTTTTACTCACAGGACTCTATTTTGTCTTCTCAAGAGATTTTAGTCAAATTTTGTTTATCACCATCCTCAGCCTTTAAAATTCTCCAGCTTAAGCATCTCTAGTTAAAATGTTTTGGCAGGAACCTAAACCTCTTATAGTGATACTTTTCTTCAACAGATTACCATCCCAACAATTAAATCACATGGCATTTCTATTCTTTATAAGTTGCTTCTCACATGCCCACAACCTCCATCAGCAGCGGCTCTAAGATTTGGCAAGGTTTTTTTTTCCTGATGAAGATATTAATTGGCAACATCTATGGAATGATTTATATATATATGTATCACACTCAAGACCATTACAGATTAATACAGTATTGTATCTTAAATAATATGTATTACACCCCATTAAACTAAGCTCAAATGAAGCGCCTCCCTTATAGCATTTGTTCTAGATGCAATCAAGAGAAGGTTCGACTGCATATATTGTGGACATGTGAAAAAGTATCTCCCTTGAAAACAAATTGAAACAACTTTAGGTCCACTGTTAGGGCTGCAAGATCTTTTCTCCCCACCATATGTATTATGGGAGATTATTCTAAAATCTTGTGAAGGAGAGAAGATACCATATGGTTTCATCTTACTAGCGGTCAAAAACTGGTGCTTAGACACTAGATGGATCAAGCCACTATTTCTTATACAGAATGGCTGCAGAAATATCCTTTGGATTCCGTCTGAACATTTAATTCGAATGTGTGCCACCGCAATCATCTTTCAATAAAATGGGGAAATTGTATGCCCTTTATTTGTCTTGACAGTGTGGTTTTAGTTTTCAGAGCCTCTCATTCCCCTTTTTGTGTCCCTTTTTTCACTTGGTTCTTCCTTTTTTACCTAATTGCTAATCACTCAGGTTTTCATTTTGCATAGCCATATTAGGTTTGTTTAAGTGCACCATGGAATGGGAGGAAGGGTGGGGGAGGGGAGGAAGCTAAGTTTGTTAAGGTAGTCAATAATTATTTTCTTCGACTTCATTTTCTCCTTGTAAATATTTTCCTCTCAGAATATTTTACTTACAGATCTTGTTTATGCCTTGTCCTGTTATGTTGTTTTATTTTACATAAATAAATAAAGCATGTTCAATTTGAAAAAAACAAACTCCTGGAGAGGGTCCAGAGGAGGGCAACAAAATGATTTGGGGCCTGGGGACAGGACCTATGTGGCAGGCTTGAAGAGCTAAATATGTACACATTGGAAGAGAGAAGGGACCGGGGGATATGATAGAGGTCTTCAAGTACATGAATGGGGTAAATAGGGGAGGAGCAGTCAGGGTGCTTCGAAGGAAGGAGGAGGGGGCAACTAGAGGACATGGGTGGAAGCTGGAGGGGGAAGATTCAGGGGAGAAAGGAGGAGGTGGTGAAGCCATGGAATTTATTTATTTAGTTGTTTAACCAGGTATAGCACACTAAGCTGATAGCTTTTTGCGGAGCGACCTGGGAGCACAAGGAGGTTAAGTGACTTGCTCAGGGTCACACAGTATTCAAGTGGAAGCTGTGGATTCAAACCAGGTCTGGTCTGCTGTATATCACCAAATTGGCAGCTCAGAGCCTTGAACCACTGGCATACTGCCTCCTTGAAATGTGCTGCCCAGAGGGATGGTGGAGGCAGAGACGGTGGAGGAGTTCAAGAGGGGTGGGACAGGTACAGGGAAGGGTTCTGGAAGCAAAATCCAATGCAGCGAATATCCGGAACTGGGAAGGGAGAAACAGAGAAGGCGAGGCAGCAGGTCAGCTCCCAGGGTGGGGCTGACCAACAAGCAGACACGAAAGACCGATAGCCTATTCTGCTGGCATTTTAGTATATTAGTATGTTAGGAACCCCGAGCATAAAATCTATCAGTCACTGTCTGCCAATCCCATTAAAAGGGAGGGGCATGTGATCTAGTGCAGTAGTTGTTCAAGCTCAAAGATGGCACCACACACCAGACTACAGAAGCTGCTCTGTACCCAGGGTCAAGGGTTCTTCTATAGCTGGGTGGGGGAGGCTCCAGTAAGGACCTGCTGCCCTCACAGCATCCTGGAGTGCCAGCAGTGCTGTGGGTTGTTCTGGAGTGGGGGTCAATGGTTCTTCCATAACTGGGTGGGGGAGGGCTCCAATAAGGACCTGCTGCCCTCACAGCATCCTGGAGTGCCAGTGGTGCTGTGGGTTGTTACGGAGTGGGGGTCAATGGTTCTTCCATAGCTGGGAGGGAGTGCTCCAGTAGGACCTGCTGTTCTCACAGCATCCTGGAGTACCAGTAGTGTTGTGGGCTGTTCTGCAGCCAGGGTCAGGGTTGTTCCATAGCTGGGTGGGGCTAGTTCCCTAGCTCCTATTTAATTTTGCTTGTCTCTTTCCCCTTCAGTGCAGGCCCAAATTGGGTGCTGCCTCAGCATGGATCCTTCTCTGCTGCCTCCTGAAGTCTTGCCTGGTGTGGTCGGCTCTAACTAACCCTCCACCTCCACTGCTCAGCTGGTCTGCTGGAAAAAGCTCCTCTACCCTTCAAAGGTATGACAGGACTCAGCCTATCAGGTTCAATTTTGGCACGTTCCAGACACATCCTGATTGGATACTGCCTTCTGTTACTGCATCTCGAATGGCTTTTCCCCTGGCTAATTCTTCCTGATGCCACAATTGATCCTTATACTTAAAATTACTGTTTTTAGCAGTTATACAGATCTGCCACTAAAGGGATCTTGTTCTTTCATTTAACAGTGTCTACCCTCTTAAAGTCACAGTTGTTTTACTTGCTATATATCTTCCTGTACTGCCTCCCACTAAATCCTATTTTACCTCACTTGGTTCCTTTTTTGTCCAATGGCATCACAAGGTGTAAACTACAGTATTTCTGGTGCTTTTCTGCACACTTTGGGTTCCACTCTCATTTTGATGGCACCCTATATCTCATACCCTGTTCTCCCTACCACAGAGCTTCCTCTTATCACACTTGGTATGGTCACCAGTGTCGATGTAACATATTGCACCCCTTCTTCCCATGGAAGCTGCACCACAGCAGGTTGCACATGAAACATGGAAGTTGTCTGTCCTCTATTGCCCCACTGTTGTTGTTGTGCTACTTAAAAGTCTCTCTGTTCCTACTAGCCCTGTTAAAGTACATCTAAAGAGAAATCTCGTCTCTTACATTCTATTTCTAAAACAACTCCTGAAATGCCTCATTCTTCTTCTTCTCCTTATTTCTGGGAGCATACACCCTAATTCAGGCCCTCCTTCATATGGAGTCAATGGCAACAAAAACACAGGTACCTTTGTCCTGGCCGGTATGAACATCTGCAGTCTGTTAAAAAAATTTGATGTCCTCACTGCTTAGGTTGTAGTACACAATCCCGACATCCTGTCAGTCATCTAAACATTGCTATCACCATCTACCCTTGACTCAGGCCATCATCCTACCAGGCTACTCACTTTTCAGACAGGACAGACTATCTAGAAGAGGAGGTGGCTGTGCCATTATGACCTAAAGGAGTCATTGTTGGCCTATCCACTTTCCCTCCTGAACCAGCTATGGATATTCAGATCCTTGCTGTTAAAGTAATGGTCGTGCACACAACAAGGTCCTCAACATTGGCTCAGTCTATAGTCCCCAGACCTTGCTGAACAGGGCTTAAACTCCTAATGAACTGCGTCATGAGTCTAAAACACGACACAGAAACCATCCTGTTAGGTGACTTTAATGTCAACTGGTTCTCATCAGGTGCCAGAAGGCATAGGGATGAGTTTACAGGCCTGAACTTTACCCAGTTAATAACAACTCCAACCAGGATAAACTATAAGACTGGGACTAGCACACTCCTGGACTGAGTCCTAATGAATCGTCCAACACATACAGTATCTCCCATTCTGAAGCATTGCCCGACACTATCAGTGATCACTCTCCTACCAAGTGTTATTGGTTTAACAAATTTATCAAGCTCCCTGCCAGAACAATTACAAGTAGAGTGCTCTTCCATGGCCACCTGCAGCCACTAAAGTTCTCCTCCAACAACAAGACTGGTCTTACATTGAAACCACACCCGATATTGACTCTGTTCTACAATACTTCATTGAACATTTCAGTGAAGACTGTTACATCCATGCCCTTTTAAGACATGTAGGATCAGTGGACTTGATAATCCCTAGATCTCTTTTAATCGTCTAGCTCAAATGAAAGATCTTCACCACCTCTGGCATAGGGCCAGGACCTCTGGCAGTCAACCTGACATACAGGCCTATAAGATGCCCAGAAATGCATGTACTAAGGCTATCCATGAGCACAAAGTGCATTACTATAAGGACATCCTTGCCAAGACCTGGGCTGATGGGAAAAAATTCTAGGAAAACCTCTTGGAAATCACTGGGAAAGCATCCAAACAGGCTCCAGCTATAATAAATGTTGATGGGTCTATCACCCATGACCCCATGTTAATTGCCAACAAATTTAATTCATCCTTCACAGACCTTAGCCAAACTCTGCCCACAAATTTCTTGAACCACCCTGCACAGCTCATATGTCCACCAAATCAGAGAGACCTCTACCACCCATGTTTCTACTTTCAAAGCTATCTCAGAAAGCAAGACCAAGACTACCTACCTATGTAAAGATCTAGGAGGAACTAGGACAAGCAGTGATTCCTCTGACCTAAAACTTCTTACCCTAACTCTAGATGAAGTCCTGTCCCTCCTCACCAGGCTTCTAAATCGTGCCTCATACTTTCACAATTCTCCCAGATCTGGAAATCTGCTCTGTTTACACCAGTTTTTAAGAGTGGGGACAGATTACTACTTGGAATTATAGGCCAATATCTATTCTTCCCCACTATCCAAAGCACTTGAAAGGATTGTTGCTCACCAGTTTGTGGAGTACCTGGAAAATACAACCTACAATGTGTCCAACAACATGGTTTTCGGAAAGGGCACAGCACATCTACAGCCCTACTGGAATTCACAGGTTTCATTCACCATACTCTTGATTAGGGTCAACTTGTTGGTACAACCTTTATTGACCTGTCTAAAGCATTTGACATGGTCAATCACCAGTTTGCTGATACATCAACTTGCTGGGCTTGGTATATCTTCAGAAGCCTCAAAGTGGTTCACTAGCTATCTAGCAAACCACACAGCAGGTGAGAATAGGGTCTGCCCTTTCTGCTAAACTGCCTGTCTGTTCTGGGGTTCCTCAAGGATCGATACTGGGACCCCTTCTATTTAGCACCTTCCTTGATAATCTTCTGGCATCCTGTTCCAACCAGTACTCCTCTATGTGGGTGATGCAGTCATTTTCTCAATGACTGCTGACCCTACCTCCTTCAGGCCCACCTTCAGAAAAGTTTTGCTGAATCTGAGTCCTGGTTCATCTCTCATAAGTTGGTGCTTAACTGCAAAAAACTAAGGTCATGCTCTTCCATGGTACCAACAGCAAGCACAAAGCCAAAGAATTGATTTTTAAAAACAGTGCAGGTGTTATCCTTGATCAGACTCAATCTTTTAAATACCTAGGAGTTACTCTGGATAGTACAATCTCCTACTCCAACCATGTTGAGAATGTTGCCAAGGTAGTTAACATTCGCCTAGGCCTTCTACACAGGCATAAACAGTGCTTTACTACCGAAGCCCTCAGACTGGCTATCCAAAGTTCAAATGTGTCTATTATTGACTATGGTTTGGCCATTTATGGTTCCAACACAGACACAACCCTACATTGGCTCACCACAGCTCTGACTAAGGCATGCCATCTACTAACTGGTGCAGCATTTCGTACTCACACTTGTGACCTTTACAAACAAGCAAACTGGTTTCAACTCCAGGCTCACATTAAATATCAAGCCTGCCTTCTGGCTAAGAAGGCAGATCTTGGTCTCCTACCACCAGGTTCCCTTCAGCTTTTCAGTTCCTTCTGGGGCACTTGGGGCTACACGAGTTCTGTAGGCCAAACTTTTACTGTCCCTCGTTGCAGAACCTCGCTCTGACAGTGATCCATTGCAGTTAGAGCTGCTAATTTATTTAATTCCTTCCTCCTGAGATTGTGACAGACTGCAGTCTTGGGACCATTTAGCGAGAGCTGCATCAATTCCTAGTTTCCAGAGCATCTTGTTACTGCTATACCTAATCTCTGCTGACAGCTAAATGCACTGGGACCTCCCTCTTTAACTATTTGCCCCTGTATAGCCCTATGCTGCTGCTGCACTATTCCACTCACAGCACTTCCTCCCTTAACCCTTTCCCATTCCTGCCCTCTTTTCATCCTACCTCATCCCCCCCTTCCCTTACCCCTCTACTAAGACATCCCCCTCTCTCCTCTGTTTCCTCACCTTGTTCTCCCTCTACCCCTGCACCGTGGGTCTTTTCTGCTCAAGCTTCCTTGTGGAATCTCCTCCTTGCTCTTTTTGCTCCTTCCTCCCCAATTCACCCCTGTACTTCTCTCCTTGTAATCCCTTTAACCCCCTTCAGACAAGGTTGCTGGATGCACTTGACACAATATTTATCTTAGCATATTGTTCTTTTGTTTATGTAATTACTTTCTCATGTTGTACTACTTACTGAAACCATTGTAATTTGCTATTCTTGTGACTTGATGTGGAACCTCTGTGAAAGAGCCCTTGGCTCAAAAGTATTTCTGATTTGTTAGGTAAATAAATAAAATAAATAAAAAGGACCTGCTGCCCTCGTGGTCCCCTGGAGTGCCAATGTGGTTGGATGGTGGGTGGGGGAGTGGCAATTGGACAGTATTGTTTACTTTTCCATTTACATTTTTTAACACATTAGCCACTGTGACTACTTACCTTATAATTAAGTACTGTATGTTTCTGCCCATAATGTGACTGTGTATTTTTTTTTATATAATACAGTAATTGCTATTGTCCGTATTCTGGTATTGATCTTTTAATCTTTGTAAACAAATTATGTTCCTGCTTCTTATTTATAATTGCTGTGATTTTTCTGGGGATCAAGTGTGTCAGTGTGTTTGTATGTTAGGGTGATTGCAGTGTATATAGGGATGCAAGCCTTTTTATTATGTTTTTAAAACACAAGTGTGGAGAGCACTCGGGTAGTTGGGCGAATAATAAAATTACTGACTCTGTGATCATACAGTTCAACTAGGTAATTAATTGCAAAAATGCAAATCCACAATGAAAGCTGTATTTCAAAAACATTTACTTTCAACTCATAGCCATTTGCTGGTTGCAGACAGAGGTTTTGCAAGTAATACATTTTTCATGGCTGTATAGGTTGAGTCATGCTGACATACTGCCATGATGTAGAAGAGAATAATTACTGTGGTAGCATGTGGCAGGAATGTTGGGCAGTTGTCCTCTGCTAAGTATTTTGACTGGTGCTGAGGGATTTATCTTTGCCTCCTGCTTAAAGCAAGCAGTACTACATAAAAAGTCTGTACCACATAGATGTGTACCTTCTGTTCTGTTGAGCACGTAGCTGTCTAAAATTCTCTTGTGCAGTGCAACATTTGGCTAAAAAGAGACCAGTTTCTTCTTTATTTTTGTTTATATTTGTATGCCTGCCCTGTTGTTCCCCTGACCTGTGCTGCCTACTCCACACACACAATGACATTCTGCTTTGTTTACAACTGGTTACACTTCTTGTGTGGGGCATGCTCACTTCTGTGCTGCTGAAAAGTTTTCTGTTAATTCAGAAGAAAGTATAGTAAAGTCAGTGTTGAGTGGGTTAATTTACAAAGGAATGTAGCTAATAATGGAAGGTAACTCAAGACACCTGTGCTAGAAAATTGGCTAGAAATGGTTCAAAGCTTCCTAATCCTTCAGAAATAAAAGTTCTGAACAGGCAGCTGAGTGCTTAAATCAGTGTCTAAACAGTTCTGCACCAAATCCCATTAATGTTTAAATGACAACCCAACTAATAAATTCTCAGCTTGTTTTCTTTTTTTGGCTGATCTTGTATGTCACTGTGTAGTCTGTCAGTGGAACTGCAGTTAGGTTATGTCATGAACTGGTTGTTCGTCTTATTATTTCTTTCACTTCACTTCACTGAGCTCTGTGTTTCTACTGTCACATTCATAGAATCATGTGCAGAGAAATGCCATAAAATAAGTTAAAAAAATAATGTTTATGCCTCTCACAAAATACAAACCAGGTTATTACTGACACAAACAAAACATAAATAAGATCCCATTCATAACAAAACTTAAGAGCAGTTCCACTGACAGACACACTGATCTAAAACATTATCACTTCACACATGCTTCAAAGCCTGCTGGTGCTGGAAAACTTGTCATCTCTCATGAAGTCCTTCATGCATTTCTTCAAAATGAAGGTTCCATTATGTTTAATGTCTGGTTGTTTCTTGAAAATAAAAGTAAATTAAAAATAATGACTTAAAACACTGTATGTAACATTCCCAACCCAAATAACATTAAAGTTCAGCAACACATCCATCTACTACATAGTAACCAGAAATCAGCACACTTATCTAACAAGCTGAGTGCTGTTGCACCCTTTACTGAAAGAAAGATAACAATCTATATAATGTGTAGATAACCACAACTATAGAAGTTGCTAAGACAGTGGTGTTTTAGTGTATTGTACCACTCATCCAGTTTATTACTATTTTACTATTTATTATTACTAACATTTTTTTGACTGTGGCAGTACTGCAAACATGAAGAAAGTAGCATGGGTTCTAATCCCACCACATGATTACTATATCATTTGTCAATAAGCTTTGAATATGGCAGTACAGCAGACATGCAGAAAGTGGCATAGATTCTAATCACACCACATGATTACTGTACAATGTGTCAACAAGCTTTACAGTTTTTTTGGACAAAGCAAACAATATCTGTACTCAGACAGACATAGGAAATGCAAACATAAATAAATAAATTCATGAATAAATAAATAAAAAGTAGAAAGCATAGTAAGAAAGAGTATGAAAAAGAACACTGTTATGCAGAGTACCAGATAGTTATGCTTTATATGAATAGCATCCTGTGGGATGAACAAGGCGAAACTGATATTTCTATTCAGTTGAATGTCTACAACTCAGAAACATTCAACATTTCTTACTAGTTAGATTCTTGATCCTTGAACTTTAGAGTAAAATGCAAGCATCACAAAATGGAAGTGTGTTTGCACCACAAAACCAGCATAGGTACAACAGCCACTTTATAACAGTGGCAAAACGTTTTTTTTACTAGCAGTGTTGAAAACAAAAAGTGAAAACCAACTTGTTTCACTGCACTAATAAATAATTTATTATAAATTGCAAAGTAATTTCTAACACATCAGAATATAATACATACAATTGTCAGTTCTCTATTAGAAGTAAACATCTGCTCTTTATTCTACTCTAATTTATGGCGTTGTCATTTTACTGTATATTTATTGCCACAAACTATGGGCTCAATTCTCAAAGGTAAAGATACGTCTGGCACAGGTTATACAAATGCGTAACTACACCTCCAGCAGTTGCAAACATGCGGCATATTCTAGAACATAGTAATTTGTGCCAAAGCACAAGTCGACATCCTGTCCTGTGACTTGCATCATATAAAGCATGTATGTCATGGAAAAGATGTACATACTGAAAATTAATGCATTAGCGGAAGGTGTTGCACAAAGTCACAGGCCAAAACATGGGGAAAGCAGCACTGGGAGGCAGAGGAGAAAGAACTTTTCCCATGAGGAAACAAAAATCCTCACTGATAATGTATGTGCAAAAGCCACCCTAGTGCATGGCAGGGGTGGTGACAAGAAGACAAGAGGAAGCAGGTCTGGAACAAGGTGGCCAGGAAAGTAAATGCAGTGGCCATCCAGAGGTGTACTGTCAGGGACCTGCAGAAAAAATACAATGATGTGAAAAGAAAGGTCAAGCAGAAGCTGGCATACAATAGGCACTGTGACCAGGCCACTGGGGGTGGAGCAACCAGTTACAGACCCTGACAGCCATGCAGAAGAGGGTAGCTGCCCACCTGAACCAGCACAGCACCAGTGGGGACACTGACACTAGACACATACAGGCTGCAGAGCAGCACAGGTACATGGACTGGGTAGGGACAGTACTGACAACACGACAACATGTGTGAGCATGGATACAGGTGTGTGTGTGTGTGACCACCAGAGGGACTGGCAAGGAGGCAGTGATTGTGACAGCAGCCACAAATGATGGTGCTCCAGCACGGGCACTGACACACAGGTACAGTATATGCACCAGGGCCACAGTGCAAACCCACCATGGCACACAAAGCCTTGTGGTGTTGCCCTTGACACAGAGCACACACAGTGCCATGCACAACCATAGCCATGATACTGGAGTGCCACCCACACAGGCATGTGCATGCAAAATAAGATGCCCGCACAACACAGTGGCAATTGGGGTGCGTGTGCACATGGCCATCAGAAGGGCCCTCTGAATAAGGGTGGGGACAATGTGAATGTAGGCACTGATGCCACTTACATGGCATACAATGTGTAATATGGAGCCCTCACCAGCCATACATATGGAGGCAGTATAGAACAGGATTCTGCTTTCCCAAACCATGCCAACAAACATGGTAAACATGCACCACAAGGCTGGAAGACCACAACACTGTACAAAGCTGTGCAGTGGCTAGATAGGCAGGGTGAAATGATGCAAGGATATGCAACTTGACAATCACTCATAGCACCCACAGGGACCACAGGCCAGGCAGGAACCAGTGGACATCAGGCCACCCTGAAGTTGATACCGATGGGGATGGTGACAGCAGCACACCCAGCACAGCTGCAACCATGGATGACTGGAATGAATCCAATGCTGCTGAGGAGGAGCCAGAGGCCAAAATGGAGGAAGCTGATGAGGGTGTGGAGGAAGAAGAGGATGACATGGAAAGGGAGGAGGAGGAGGTGGAGGAGGAGGATGTAAACACACTAGGGGCTGCCCACAGGAGTGATGGGGATACCAGTCAGACATCAACCAATGAGGACATGCAACAGATGCAGCACAGTGCAGGGATACAGTGCACACTCCGGCATACATGGCAACATTGCAGATGACTTGAACCCCCTCACTGTGGACAACCTAGAGGTATGTCTGGATGAGGCAACAAGGACACTGCAGGAACAGGCTACAATCACCACAATATTTTGGGAGCTACTGTGACACAGTGGTACTGAAGCAGGAGGAGCTGACCCACCAGATTATTGCACCATGGACAAGCATGGAGGCACACCATCAGTGCATGGAGGTGCAGTTGACAGACATAACAAAGGCCATACAGGCAGGGACCCAGGACAGCAACACAGCCCTAGCAGATGTTGTGGTGGCCCTACATGGCATTATCAGCCATTCCCATGGTCAGATGGAACCATTGTAACACTGCATCACATTGATGGAGTGGTTGCTAGCACTCCAACAGCAACACACGGATGTGGTATCATCCACACTGCACTCCATAGCCAACTCACGACAGGTGCAACAGCACACTATGCCACCATGGCTGATGCCAACAACACAGCCACCCCAACACCCACAGGTATGCCCAACCTGCTCACATGTGCTTCAGAGATTAGAGTCAATGTCTACACTGGCACACCACAGTGGTCCACCACAGGGGTTGCCCATGCACACCATGGCACATGTGCCAGGGAGTGACACCACAGTGCCCATCACTGAAGCCAATATGAGCATTCACAGGAATTCATGGCAACCAGCACCACCACACCTCCATCACAGTCACCACCAGCACAGGCCCCCAGCCAAGGCCACAGTCCATCCAGGAACAGTCTGCAATCATGAGGGGAGCCCAGCCAACTGACACAGCAATGGCACCTGCTACAAGTCAGCAGGAAGTCACATATGATGAGTGACAGACAGTGCTGGACAGTAAAACACAACCCAGGAAGTGGAGCCAGAAATGCCACAGCATGACCAGTGGGGAGACAACAGTAGAACTGCAAGCCAGTGGGCCAATGGAAGCAGGGGAAGGGGGCAACAGGAGAGGTGGCAGGGGACAGCAGACACAGCAACAAACACCCTCCAAGCAGTGTGGCATATGCACACGCTGGAGCCTAGCTAGCACACTGAAATGCACAGGCCACTGAGATGTGGCACAATGTGGGGACACACACAATAAGAATGGGTGCACGTGGTCAGCCACACTGGTGACTAGGTGGGAGTGCACATAACATATATCCATGGACATGACAGTGTGAGCAAATGCATGGGGTGATGGCTGTGGACACCTCAGGTGTTGTGAACAGGGGGTGGGTGGACACAGAAATGTATTGTTGCTCATGCACATATAAACACAGGACTGCACATCCTGTTGTGTGTACTGTGTAGTGGTACTGGCACATTTGCTGAGTAAACAGTTATCAACACACATTGGTGTCTGAATGCCTATCCTGGGAACAGTACGAGCCATCTGGGAGGTGGTATGTGCACATAGCTCTGCGGTCAGACAGTGGTGAGCAACAGACCATGAGTAGGGGGTGTGCACAGGTGCACTGGCTGGATAGCATGGAACAGCACACTGTGCTGACACAGCACTAAAACACACTGTTATGTACACTGATGCCATGCAGGTGCATGTGTCAGTGTCTCACAGCTACATGTGGACGTGTGTGTGTGTGTGTGTGTGTGTGTGTGTGTGTGTGTGTGTGTGTGCGTGTGTGTGTGTGTGTTGGTGGGGCCGGTGAGCTGTCCACACTGTGCAACACAGCAAGGTCACACATGGCATATAATGGCCTGGGCAAGTGATGTGTGCAGGGTGATACAGCTGCAACAAGGACATGTGCCATCAGTGATGCTGTGCACAGCAGTTCAAGAGGGGTTATGGTTAGCATGCCCTGCAGCAGGCAGGGCAACAGTAACATGCAGCATCCGTGGTCACTACTTCATATCCACATGGGCTGTCCAGCCATCATGTTGATGGACATGCCAGTCACTGTTGTCCATCAATGCAAACCAACATAGATATCCTGCACCCATCCACCAATGGTATGCCACATCTCCCATGGCAGTCTCACTGTAGCTGCAATAACCCATTCGGTTATGCCACTGATGGCTGTTGTGGCCACCAGGTCTCACCCACCAGAGATGGCCACTGGGTTATGTATACAGTGATGTCATGTTGGGTGAGCAGCACTGGACAGCACGTCACCATCACAGGGAGGTGTGACTGTTGACTATGTGCTATTTGCACTGGTGCCACCTGTAGGCGTGTTTGTCCATCATGTGGTGTGAGGCTCTGTCAAGCCACTTATGGCACAGTGGTCTGGCCTGGACAGTGTGCAGTGTTCAGCAACCACTGCATGTGCATACACATGCTGACTGGGTGGTTGTGGATGGGGCCATAGTGCTACTGTGTGGACATGCCATGTCACAGTGACCAAACTCCACCCACATGGCAGCACTGTGCTACATATGGCCCTGTAAATTGCATGTGCACACAGGCAGAGCAATATAGTGCCAATTGTATACTCTGTGTCATACCTTGTGACCCACATCTAGTTGACCATTATAATAACAATGCACAGAACATGCAGTGGCATAGGTGTATGTACAAACAGCAAAACACTTTAATGGGTAACAATGCAACAACAAGAAATACAAAACAAAAAAACAAACCCACCCCACCATAGTAAATACAATAAAACAACACCAACAGAAACATGTATCAATACCAGTGAACATGACATTTACCAACCCCACCAACAAACAATAACAGGTGTCATAGTGACTGTTAAATCACATCACCCACCTCAACCCCAGTATGCAGGGTTCCTGGAGTGCCTCCATGAATGTGCGCAGTGAACTCTGCAACTGTGCTCTGTCCCACAGTATGACTTGCACCATCCCTGCCAGATGCTGGTCCCTGTCTTGGGACAGTTGCATGTTCAACATTGTCCACACCCATGCCCTGCTGTACAGTCCTTTCCTCAACAGCCACAGGGGGCACCTCTCCAGTGTACCTAGACAGTTTGACTGCCGCATCCTATGGCAATTGCACAGGTGTCATGTGCCACCATGTCAAAGTCCCCTTGTGGCCTCTACATCCTGTACCTGTGGAATGGGCATTGTTTTCAGGGATGGGCTCCTCAGCCTGGGCATGCATGCCCTCAGCATTCTGCAGCTGTTGCACAGTTGACACATGAGGTTATGCACCCCCATCAGTGGCCTCAGTTGCAGTGTCCCCACCTGTGTGGCTGCTCTGTACCAGGTCCAGTGGTGGGATGTCATCCTCAGTGCCCTCCCCAGTATCCAGTAGGCTGTGGTCTGGCTGACCCTCACCAGTTCCAGCAGATCTTCCTGCCTGCAGGTGATGGTTGCCGTGGGACATCACTATCCTATCACGAACATATGAAATTTGCCAGCAGATGAAGGCCTAGAAGTCTATCAATTCTGCTTGAATGTGCAGCTAGCACCCCTTATTCTGCAGCTCCCCCTCCCTTCCACCCTTCCCCTTCATTAACCCTCCCCCTTGTCCTGTCCCATCTCCTTTTAAAGCAGTCCACTGTTCTACTGGATACCACTTCTGCAGGTAACACATTCCACCCAGCCAACGCCCTCTCCATAAAAAAGTGTCTCCTCATCTCCCTTCTGAACATTCCTCCCTCCAGTCTCATATCATGGCCCCTGGTGTCCCTCCCCTCCCTTACTTTGAACAGCCTCTCTGTACCCGTCTTGTTTATTCCTTTCATGTATTTAAAGGTTTCAATCATGTCTCCCATCCCTCCTCTCCTCCAGTGAGTACATGTTCAACTCCCTCAACCTCCTCTCGTATGATAAGTCCCCCAGCCCCTTGATCATCTTTGTCACCCTGCGCTGCACCCCCTCCAGTAACATAATGTCCCTCTTCAAATATGGGTGCCAGTACTGCACGCAGTACTCCATGTGAGGTCTAACTAATGACCTATACAGTGGCAGAATCACCTCCTCCCTCCTGGAGGATATACCCCTTGCAATACAACCTGGCATTTTGTTGGCCTTTGCAGCTGCCTTCCTACATTGTGCCAAGTTGTTCATTGATACTGTAATGAGCACCCCCAGATCCTTCTCCTCTGTCTGGGCTAGCTGCACTCTCCCAGCTAGTAACTCCTCCTTGGGTTCTTCATCCCAAAATGCAGCACCTTGCACTTTTTGGCATTAAACCCCAGTTGTGAGGTGTCTGACCAGGTTTCAAGCTTTGTCAGATCATTCTGCAACCCCTGCCACCCCCCCATGGTCATCCACCACTGCTCCTACCTTGGTATCATCAGCAAACAGACTTGCTCTTGATGTCCCATGATATGTCTTAAATGAATATCCCAAACAACACTGGTCCCAACACCGCTCGTCACTGCCCTTCCTCATCACTTGTGTCTAGTCTAAGTGGCCTGGCCCTCCATCCATGTCCCCTTGTGTGTTCCTTGTATGCACAGGCATCCAGGTGTTTCTAACTCTTCATTGCCCTCAACAGGGCCCTGTAACAGAGGCTGTCCAGCTGTGTCCCACCATGGTGTATGGCACCTGTGGGATGGAAGTGAGACACATGTCAACTAACTTATTGGGCACTGGCCATGCAACAGTTACAGGGGTGTGGGGCAGGGGCAGCAGGTCACCACTTCCAATTGACAGTGGTAGTGCAGTAGGGGCTGCACATCTCCACTCACTGTGTCCAGTCTCCTGAGTGCCTACACTGGTGTTGCCTCCCCCAGTGCCAGACAGCCTCTGTACTATGGTCATACCACACCATCGATCCCCAGCCCCAGTTGCACATGTGGGCACAGTCATGCTGTGTGCTGTGCATCATGCTCAGCCATTGCCATCATGGCCATGTCTTTTTCAGTAGTGTGGGACACACCGTGACCTCCACACATGCAGACAAACATCGGGCATGCACCCAGGATGGCCAGCACTTACCTCACTTGTCTGTGTCAACTGCAGTTGCCTGGTACTCTGAGTGTGCTGCCTGGCCCCCTTCTCCATCCCAGTGAACCTCATGACCTGTACATATGTGACTTGTGGAGACATGAAGGGTACAGATGTATGAGTTTGTTTCCCACAGAGGCATGTGGAACATGCCGTGGGGCTATGGCAGGGTGCCGGTTACTGTGTCCAACTTACCACTTGGTGGTCTCTGGCCAGTTCTTATGGCCACATCACTGGTGCTGACCATGTCCAGTATGTGCCTCAGAATCTGGGGGTTCAGTCTTTTCATGTCCTACCAATGGTGCTTCAGCTGGTGTGGGGTGCACCAGACCCCTGAAATGCACTCCAGGCATGCAGCAATCTGTCTCCAGACTGCATCCCTCTCAGTGGGGGGGTCTCCTGCAGCCTGGAGGCAACAGTGTCCTATGCCACTACTGCAATAGGTTTACAAGCTGGGCAGTCTCTTGTTGCATGAAATTCTGTGCCCTTCCACTAATGAGGCAGTATAGCACAGTGGTTTAAGGATCTAAGCTGCAAACAGCCCCCACTTGCATACTGTGTGATCCTGAGCAAGTCATTTAACTTCCTTGTACTCCCAGGTCACACCTGTAAACAAGCTTCAGCTTAGTGCGTCTCTCCTGGTAAAGAAAAGAAAAGAAAAGGTGGTCATTATGCTGCCTGACAGTAAGTTGTAGGGGGAGGGCCTCAAACAACTGGTACAACAACCCACAAGAGACAGGACTATCCTAGATCTAGTACTGACTAACAGCGAAAGAATCACAGATCTCTAGGTAGAAGGTCACCTGAGGGGAAGTGGCCATCACATGGTATGGCTCAGTTTGGCCACTAGAACTAAATCATCCCATTCGAAGGCAAAAATGTGGGACTTCAGAGGAGATGACTTTAATAAGATGGCCAACAGAGTTAAGCTAGCCCTGGCAAAAAGAAATACAGGTGAGAGGGTACAGGCAAAGTGGGCAAGCATTAAGGATGCAGTACTTGAATCAACATTCCATTGTGTTAGAGAGAAAAGGAAGTGCAAAAGAAGAAGGAAATCATTTTGGATCTCAAAAACAGTAGCAGAAAAGGTCACAGCCAAAAGACTGGCCTTCAGGAAATATAAGGGAATGCAGAGGGATGAAGATAGGGAGGCATACCAAACTTCTCTAAGGGAAGCAGGGAAGGCAGTAAGGCAAGCAAAACCCCAAACTGAGAAAACACTAGCACAAACAGTAAGAGAAGGTGACAAGACTTTCTATAGATGTATTAGTGAAAGGAGAAAGTCCAGAGGGGTATTGCTAAGACTAAAGGGATAAGGGCGTGTGAGGAGGAGGACCATGTAAGCATCTATCCTAACTAGATACTTCTGCCCTCATTTACTGAAAGGAAAGGTAGGGCAGGGCCCATAGCTCAGCACCATGGACACATGGGGAGGGAGGGAGGAGGTGTGCACTAGTACCTTCACAAAGAAAGGGTCATACAAGAGCTCAATAAGCTCAGGGTGGACAAGACAATGGGACCTGATGGCATACATCCCAGGGTACTAAAGGAGCTAAGGGTGGAACTAGTAGAGCCATTATCAGAACTGTTTTGTGAGTCTCTGAGCACAGGAGAGGTCCCAGAAGACTGGAGAAGGGCTCATGTGATCCAGCTCCACAAGAGTGGTAGCAAAGAGGAGGCAGGGAACTACAAACCTGTCAGTCTTACATCAGTAGTGGGCTAGATTATGGAGGAACTCCTTAAGGAAAGGATAGGGCAACACCTGGAATCCATAGGAGCACAGGATCCAAGATAGCATGGGTTTACAACAGGAAGGTCCTGTCAAGCTAATTTCATAGATTTCTTTGACTGGGTAACCAGAGTGGTGGACCAAGGGGGAGCAGTTGATATCACCTACCTTGACTTCAGCAAAGCTTTTGACACTGTTCCACATAGAAGATTGATTAATAAGTTAGGTAGGCTCAGGGTGGGTCAGAAGTTGGCCAACTGGGTGGCAAACTCTTTGCGGGTAGAAACAGAGAGTGGTGGTAAATGGTATGCAGTTAGAAGAGATGCAAATCACAAGTGGCGTACCTCAGGGATCAGTTCTGGGGCCAGTCATCTTCAATATCTTCATCAATGACATTGCCAATGGACTGGGGGTAAGGTTCATCTATTTGCAGATGACACCAAGATCTGCAACAGAGTGGATGATCCAGATGGGGTGGGCAGAATGAGAAAAGATCTGGATAAACTGGCAAAATGGTCAGAAGAGTGGCAACTGGGGTTTAACAGAAAGAAGTGCAAGATCATGCACATAGGGAAGAGAAACCCTGAAGCCACCTATAGGCTGGGACGGGAGTTACTGGCAGTCACAAGGAAAGAAAGAGACATGAAATCATCCAAGCAGACCACTAAAGCAGAAGGTAAGGCTAGGGTGATGTTGGGGTGTATTAGTAGGGGTATCATAAGTTGTAAGAGAGAGTAAATAATCCTTCTTTACAAGACACTGGTTAGGCCCCATCTGGAGTACTGCATGCAGTACTGGAAGCCACACCTTCACAAGGACATTAACCAAATTGAGGCAGTCCAGAGAAGGGCAACCAAAATGGTGCAGGGACTGCATCAGAAAACATATGAGGACAGATTAAGGGAGATCAATATGTATGCTCTAGAGCAAAGGAGGGAGAGATGTGATATGATTGAAACATTCAAACACCTTAAGGGTATTAACAAGGTGAAAGAGTCTAACATGTTTCAATATAAGAAAATAGCAGGACAATAGGACACAGCACGAGATCAGAGGGAGGCTGATTAAGGGGTGATGTGAGGAAGTTCTTTTTCACAGAAAGGGTGGTGGATGCATGGAATGGCCTACCTCAGGAAGTGGTGGATATGAATTTAGAAAACGGCATCAGAAAATAAATGAATCCCATTGGTTAAACCATCAAATGAGAGATTCATTTATTTTCCGATAGAGCCCACAGAAAAACAAGTATGAACGTGGGGTGCCCCATAACTCACCTAATCAGTGGGCACACTGAATGTTTGCTAAATCAATCCACCATCTTGCACCAGTCACAAAGTCATCAGCCCAAAAGTCGCAGTTCGGCCATAATCACCCCCGACCTAAATCACAATACAACAGTCATGTCCTGGCTTCATGAGGCAGTATAACAGTAATTAGAGCTTTCAGATCCAAAAGTCACCAAGCAACATTAACACTGGGAGAAAGCAGCAGTGGTCCATCGCAACTGAAGCTGAGAGCATCAGTATTTACTTAGAATTTCATACTGCAGATGGACATCCATCTGCAGCATGGAACCAGAAGAAAATACTGGTGCTCTCCTATGGACTTCTACCCAGCAATATTCTCTGTTCACCTTCAGTACTCCCCACAAACATAGCATATAACACAACATCCACCACAGTGGAACAAGTTATACCTTGGAAATTGTTGGTAACAAGTGCTCAGATACAGGACAGCATTCAGGCAGCTGAACAGTGAAGAACTTATGAGGAGTGTAATTTTCAAACTTTGCAGCTACCACCGTAACCCTTGACCCTTGACATCACATGCCATTACCTTTCAGTTGTTCACCAGCCTGATCTTAGCTGCATTGAAACTCATTCCTGTACCCCTTCCACATAAGAATGAAACATTGACAACGAAGTGTGTGTGTTTTAGAGGGAGACAAGAGGAAAACAGGGGAAGGGACGCAGTAACTACAGTTACACTCCTAGAGGAACAGAACTGGGGAAACTAAAGCTCCTAGGCTGCCTACAGAAACCATTTTTCTGCTACTGTGTGTTTGGGGGTGGGGTAAGGTATGACAAGTACCTCCAAGGCACAACTACAGGTGCTCATCTGGAATAAAACTGCTTAGCTCATTAAAAAAAACCACATTCTAATAAAGGTGGAGGGACTATTTTATTACAAAACCTATGTTTTACTAATGTTTAACATAAAATATTTTTATTAAACTATTTTATTCACAGTACCCATTTTCTAAGCGCAATAGTACACTCCAGGGTGGGCATTATTGGGAAATACTAGACCTTCCAGGGGCTATAAGGCCCTCCACCTGTGGTGTCGGGCCTCATCACGCCCCTGGGTGGTCCGGTATTTCCCAATAATGTCCACCCTGTCGGGTATTATTGCTTACACAGTGCAGGGCTTCAAACAGGCATTGGATAGGCATAAGTGAGCAATACAGATTAGTATAAGTAGATAGGCCATTGACAAAGCAAAGGCTGATAGCACATTCATTAGGTAGAAAAAGAAATGGGCAGACTGTATGGGCCTTGAGGTCCTTATCTGCCATCAGCTTCTATCTTTCTATGTTTCTATGTTATGGGCCTGCACCGGTACTCCCTGTCAGTTGTGCGACCTGTGGCATCATGCAATGTTGTCTGCACATATTTTCACATGATGTATTGCTTTCTGCAATGTCGCAGGTGCCATTTCTAGAATATCGCATGTCACAATTAATGGCACAAGTCACCATTTGCAACATTCTTGGGTGGTGCAAGTCAGTTACGCTTGGCATACACTTTTGAGAATTGGGCTCTATGTCTTTATTATGTCCTATGGTACATCCTTGCTTTCTGCACCTCCCCTTCTCAGAGTATGGACATCATTTTGTATATGTGCAGAAACTCCATTGCAGAAGAAAGAATTCCATAAATTTTTCATTTTTCAACACTACTTTTTCATTTAGGTGGACTTCTTCTACTTGGACCCTTTTCTACATACTATGGTCAGATACCTTTTGCATTTATATTTAAAATTGTAAAGCAGTGAGAGTGCCTTTCTAGATCCGAGACAGTGAGAGTGTCCTAATACTTTAGAGCTTGGACATACACTACTTTTTCTTTAATTTGATCTCCTTTGGTGGTGTGAGGACCATATGGGTTAGATTTTTAGTATTCCATTACAATTTTATGTTTTTGATTTGTTAAGTGCTCTCCCTTGTCACGTGAGAGGTGGGAAGGGAGCTTTTTGATTTAATTTAGTTTTAAAATAGTTATTGTTGTTTTTTTTGGTTGTACAAGTTATTTTAAATAAGCTAAGTGGCCTTGATCGTGTCAATCAAATTTGTTGATTAACAAGTAGTTTTTAAATATTAGGCTGCATGTGTTGGAACTGAGCTTCTGTGGGCAGGCACTACTCCCCCTCTAGGCTAAGGGACCTGTGCCCTTGACAGCCCCCTGTTGCAACCAGAGGTATATAGATGCTGTCGTGCCTTGGGGATTGCACGGAGGAGGCGGAGGGGAGGGGTTCTTTGGCTAGGGGGCGGAGTGGACAAATAAGGGTGGTGAGGTCTGGGAGATGCCCTGGGGTGAATTGGGTCCAGGATAGGGGTTTGTGATGCCTGGTTCCCATACCCAGGGGTTCCACTGTTAGTGGGCAAGTGGCCCGCTCCTCCAAGGCCTCTCATCCAACCCGGGTGATGTTATGCAATGCCAGGTCTATAAAAAACAAGACAGCAATTATTGCTGATCTTGTTGAGTCTTCTGACCTGGCTTGCATCACCGAATCTTGACTGGATGAAAATGCTGGTCCCATATTGGAGTCAGATATTCCAGCTGGGTACTCGGTGACACATCACCCAAGATTGGATTAAAGGGGTCAGCTATTTGTTTTAAATTCAGAATTGGCCCTTGTGGAGGTTCCTGTGTGACCCCCAGATCCTTCGAGTGCATCATGGGAGTAGGTGTGTGCTGCAGAATCCTTCTCATCTACCGTCCACCTGGTGACTAGAATGTTTTTCTGCAAGAAGTTGCAGACTTCATTTGTCGACCTGGTGTTGGAGCCTCCAGGTGGTTGGTCCTGGGGACTTCAATGTCTTGGTCGATGATAAACTCTCGCATTTTGGTCAAAACTTCCTCCAGTTGATGATTTCATTGGGCTTTACACAGGTTGTTTCCACTGCTACCCATATTCAGGGTCACTCTTTGGATCTGGTGTTCACCCTGGCGATGGAGATCTCGGAACTGGTGGTGGAACCAGTTGGGTGGTCTGACCATCACTCCATAAGGTTGATTTGTGCGGCCCCTCCTATGAGACCAACCCCTTTGGAGATGGTCCAGTACTTCCCTTTGAGGGGAGTTACCCCTGTGGGTCTGATGGTGGTACTGGACCTATTGAGTTGTCCTATGGAGTACATGGAACCAGATGTCTTAGTAGTGCACTATAATAATATGGTGCTGAAGTCTCTGGATTCCATAGCTCCTGTCAGTGTTCGCCCCCTCTCCCTCTTCCCTCGGACCTCTTGGTTTGATGGGACATTGGGGGAGTTGAGGAAAGTGGGGTGAAGGTTGGAATGCTGCTGGTGGAAATCTAATCTGGAAGATGACAGACTTAGATTGATGGCCCATTACATGGACTATCAATCAGAAATCTCCCATTAGAAGGCAGAGTTCCTGTCCAGGGAGATAGCTGCATCAAAAAATTGACCAGCTCAACTCTTCTGGACCGTGGACAGACTGTGCAATCCAGCCTGTCTGTGGGGTCAGGGAGCTTTTCACAAATAAAGTGTGATGACTTTGCTTGGTTCTTTGATGATAAGGTGTCGTCGATCAGGTCAGAGATCCACAGCATGCATTCAAATGAGCATGGCGGTGATCAATGTGAGGTTATAGGCCCTTGGTCTGTCTGGATGGATTTTGACCAGCCAGCGATCATGGATATCATGAAGATTGTCCAGGCTTGTGACCAACTTGCTGTAGTTTGGATCTGGTCCTACACACCTCCTTGTGGGTGTATGGATGTGTAATCGGACCAGTCCTTGCTGAGATAGTCTGGTGCTCTTTGGAACCAGAGGGTGTTTCAAAGTCTCTAAAAGAGGCTATTGTGACACCCTTTTGAAAAATCTTCCCTTGACCCAGACTGTCTTGCTAACTACAGACCGATCTCTAACCTGCCCTTTTGACAAGGTTATTGAGAAAGTAGTCGTTTGCAGCTCGAGGACTTTCTTACCACCCATGAAGTCTATGATCCTCTCCCGTCTGGTTTCAGGAAGAGGCATAGTACTGAGAATGTGTTGGTTCGGGTACTTAATGATCTCCTAATAGTGAGAGATCGGAGGACCTATTCGATCTTGGTTCTCCTTGATCTCTGTGCAGCATTTGACACCGTGGATCATGGGATGTTGCTAGAATGCTGGTAGCTGCTCTGCAGACTGTTGGGGACAGTCCTCAGATGGTTCCATTCTTTCCTCATGGACAGAAACTCAGAGGGTAGTATCAGGAATTTTTCCTTTGCTCCCTTGCTCTGCCCTGTAGGTGCTGCAGAGGTTCTGTGCTTTCCCCATGTTGTTCACGGTGTACATGCTGCTGTTGGGAGACATCATAAGGTGTTATGGGCTGAGTTTTCACTGCTATGCAGATGATACTCAGCTCTATACGTCCTCTTGTACCGAACAGAATGACACATTATCGGTCTTAACAACTTCCTCGCTGAGATTCAGGACTGAGATGAGTGCTAACTGGTTAAGACTGAATCAGGACAAGACTGAGGTGTTGGTGGTGGACCTGGGTCACCATGCAGGGAAGTTGACTCCTGGGTTTTCCTCTGGCCTTGTGTTAAGGGGTAACCAGTTGAGACCTTCGGAACAGGTGCGGAATCTGTGCATAATTCTTGACAGTGAGCTGACACTGAAGACACAGGTGTCAGCCGTTGTCAAGTCTTCCTTTTATCATCTGAGGAATATAGCCCTGATAAAACACCTTGTTCCACACGATGACCTTCCTGTATTGGTTCACGCTTTTGTTTGTTCTCGTCTTGACTACTTGAATGCTCTATGTCTAGGGTTGCCGGGGGTGGATCTCTGTTGCCTGCTTTTGAGGTATTCTAGTAGTCTGTGTTGGTGATACATTTGTGTATTTTTTCCATGCTCCTATCTTCTGGTCAAATTTCACACTTGGTTGGGTCATCACCCTGTTGTTGCTCTTCTCCTCTGCCTCATCTGAGAAGAAATACGTGACCCAAACCCAGAGCTCATCCTTCTCAATGCTGGCTGGGACCTGCATGGGTATCTCACTATAATTTAAGTGGATGATCTGATCCAGTTGATTTCCATTAATGACACCGCACAAGGAAGGTCAGGAGGAGGCCGCCAGTCTAGAATCTTAATGCACAAAGTGCTTCATGCCTGAAACGCTGGCGTGTAGTGTTTGGTTTATCAACTGTAGCCAGGGCACTTACAACTTCAAAGAGCCACAGCCCCTGGGATCATTACTAGAGGGACAATGTGGAGAATGGCAAGGAGCTCAGATTGCCAATGCGTGCACAAACCAGGGCAACCCTTAGAAACCCAGGCATAGATGTTTGTGACAACCCTGATTATAGAATTGTTACAAGCAGGTGATGGTGTTAGAACACTAGACTATAATATCACTTTTGTAATGCAGCACTTGAACTTACCTCGGGCCTTTCCCCAAAATATTTTCAAAATTACCAAAATAATTATAAAATTCAAATATGATATTATCCCTATCTTCCAGGTTCTGGATACTAACGAAAATATTTTGCCAAACCCAGAAATATGAAAAATAGGTTTATTTACACATATACAAATTCTAATCTTTCCTAATTAGAATAAAGATACATTGTAAACACAATAAAACTGTAAACATCAACAACAAAGGTTTCAGAAAATCGAACAAAGAAATGAAACAAAAAAAAATTCAGCACATGAACAATGCAAATGAATAAGCAATATTCAACACAATAAATGGTAATGGTTTTATACCATGCTTTTAGCATACTCGGTATTTAGTGTGACTTGATATAAAAGCATGCAAACTCATTGCATTAGTGTCTCAGATTATATTTTTGTATAAGACTTATTTCAAAACTTCCTAGCATGCAAAATGTATTTCTTTTTGTTTAAATGTAAACTTAACTATATACCAAAGGTCTTGTAGTTAAAAGTTCACCATGTTACCTACCCAGATGTCAAATTAAAGTATTAAAATTGAAATAATTTAAATAATACTTACATTTCTGATTATCTGTAGGCTTGGTCTTGTTTCCTTTTAACGTTCAAAATCTTGGTGAGAAAAGCTTCCTCTGGATGATGAAAGCCCTTCAGTGGATTGGCTGTAATACTTTATCTTTTCTTCCCCTTGTACCTGGGACTATAGACTCTTCTGGCATCGATGAAGCAGTGCTGGCTGGATCCTACTCGCTGAGATGTCATAAAGCACCAAAAGTCACTTATTAGGATTTTGGCACAACAAATCAGGCAACAAGATTTTAACAGTTCCACAGCACCACAGTTTGCAGCAAAGGCTTTCCTCGTGGATGGCAAAATTGCCTTGTAACTCGATTCTATGACTTTTTCTCATCAATTCCTGTCTGCTCAAACCCATAACTCTGACTCAGTGTTTCCCAACAGCACTGCAGGCTTGTTTTGACTGATGAATTTCCAAGTTAGTCTCTTGTCCAGGCTTTTAACATAAATTCAAAAACATTACTTCAGTCAAGACACTCTGGGCTAGATATTCAAAACTTTGCGCAGGGCAAAAAATGTTTGCGCAGGTTTAGCATGGGATTAGCATGGGTCTGCTATATTCAAAAGGCCAAATAGCGCAGGCAAACCGCATTAGCACCGGGCAAAATCATAATGTATGTAAGGGGCAAACTGACATGAATACAGGTGCAATGCTATATCCAGCAACTAGTGCTGCACAAAGGGATTTTGCACAACTTAGCATGGTGCACATTACTGCCCAGGAAAAGCTTGTGCTACACTTTGGCTTTGAGCGGTCTTGCATGACTTTTACGCAACTGCTGTGACCCTAACAAATAAATATGACACATAGACAAAGCCAAACATAAAGGAAACATGCTGCTAACTGATGGCATCACAATGATGTCATCATCTGCCACCAGTCCCAGCCATGCCAGGCAGTAGGTGGTGACCCTGCTACCAGTGGACAGCATGGCAGTGTGGCCATACAGCACACACCTGCAGACCACTCTTCTGTGGACACCAACAGATGTCAGCACACACATGCAGCACTGTGGGCATGGAGGATATTGAGGGGAGAGTGTATGGGTGGCCTGGCTATAGTCCACAGACCAGATGTGGCCAAGGTTGGGACACATCATGCAGTGCACATGGGCCAGATATTGGAATATCCCAACACCAGTGTGGCTTTCTGATAATATATGCCCCCCTGGACACACACTGCACAGCTGTACAACTGCCACAGCACACAAAGCTGGACATGTATATGTTACTGTGAGCATCCCATTTCAGAATTGCAGCATCTGTGGGGCACACAACAGTGTAACAGTAATGTCCACTGTCAATAAACACCTGCAGTTTGGGTCTCTCACTGTGTATAATGCAGTTATCATCACTGCCCTATACACCATAGGCATTGCTGTGTCCACACACTACTGGCCGCTGCTACTGTAGTGTGTGCTGTGTACTGTAGCATGACCTACAGTGTGACAGTTGCATGCAGCACCACCACCATCTGTGTCTATGCTGTATTGTCCCAGTACAGTTGCAGGCAGCTGCACATTTGAAAGTACAGTGCTCAAAACTGTATAATGTTCTCCAAACTGTTTGCGCAGCTCAAACACATTTGTGCGGGTTTAACGCAGGGCTAAACCGTTAGCCCAGTGCAAACTACATGGAAATCAGGGCATAATGAAATGCTAATCAGGATGTTTGCACAGAGACTACCTAAGTAGGCTCATTTGCATGTCACTTTTGAATATGGCAAAGTTTAGCGCCAGGCAAACATGTTTGCACCAGGCTAACGGTTTAGCCTGTATGCTAAACCACGGCAAATGTGTTAGTGCTGCGCAAACAGTTTGGGGAATATTTTACAGTTTTGAACACTGTACTTTCACATACTGCTGCCTGCAGCTGTACTGGGTCCCCGCATTTGCTGGCACCACACATTGGCCACATAGTTCACCTCTACTTACCTTCACATCGCTGTGCACTGTGTTGCTGTTGTGGTTTGCACTTCCTGTTGCCATATTCAGAGCTGTCTTATTCCAGGGCTACGTTTGCCCTGCACTCCCAGATCAGTGTGCCTGACCACATTCCCATGCTATATAAACAAGCTGTTTGCCCTGGGCTATTCCTTTTGAATATGGCTTGCTTTGTACTGTGGGTTAAGTTTGCTAACTGGGCAGTGCTAATTTAGCCCTGGGGCAAAGTTTTGAATATCTGGCCCTCTGTATGTAAAACATAGGCCTTGCTTCATCCAACATTGGAAAAAATCCTTCCTGCAATAAGCAGCTTGCAGCTGGACCTCGTTGCAATGTTGCAATATTGTGCAGACATTCAAACTTGCACTTGCACTCCTGGTGGGTACAATGGCTTTACCTAAATGCTGGTCCAAAGCAGGTGTGGCATCAAGCTTTCAGCCTAGTAAAAGTCTTAAAACACCCCAAATTTCTAAGATAATCAATGTAGGTCTTTATATACCGAAGAATCAGGCAGTTCTGGGCTAGATCAACAGAAATCACATATGTTTCCAGGTTGAGTGACATCATCACCAGATTCTGATTGGTCCTTGAAGAATATGAATTGGTGACATTTATCATCACCCAGGAATATATATATTTTTTTTTTTAGAAATTATTTCAGCTTAGGACAACATTTGTGTATAAAAAAATTTCTCTTTCCTGCGTCTACAGGCACTTTGGCATAAACTTGAAAATTATGTTTTCAGATTCAGCTTAAAACCAGGATTCGTTTAAGACCAAACATGATAGTGTTAACTCTAATATAAGGTCCACAGTTTATAAAAAGTCTTATAAAATGTTTTATTGTATAGATATCTTAAAAGTGTCCACAGTTTCTTGAAGTACATTTTTTCCAGTTCAAGAGAATATGTGTTTTCCTTATCTGTCATTTTCACACAGTCTATAACACTGAAAACTTCTTTCTGAAAGTGATTTTCTTTGTTTGTGCTTGGTGATGCATGACCATGACGTTAATTGAAAAACATTTGGGATAAAGTGACAGCTTTCTGCTTTTAGACATTTACTCAAAAGATATATATCTAGACAGATCATGAGCACAACTTTCTTTTAAGGAAAATGATGGAATCACTTACGAGTTGAGTACCTAGAGGCCAGGGGACTCAGGACCCAAGGCAACATGGATTCACAGCAGGAAGATCTTATCAGATGAATCTAATCAATTTCTTTGACTGGGTGACCAAAGTAGTAGAATAGGGAGGGGCTGTGGAAATGGCCTACCTAGAATTTAGCAAGACATTTGACACAGTCCCACACAAAAGATTAGTAAACAAATTAGCCAGCCTGGGAGTGGGTCTCAGGGTGGTAGCCTGGGTAAAACCTTGGCTGGACAGGACACAGAAGGTAATAGTAAACAGAGTCCACTCTGAAGAAAGGGGGGTTACTAATGGGGTATCACAGGGTTTATTACTGGGTCCAGTCCGTTTTAATGTCTATATAAGTGACATTGTAGAGGGACTGGAAGGAAAAGTATGCCTCTTTGCAGATGATGCAAATATCTGCAATGGGGTTGATACACAAGGGAGCATGGAAAGGATGAGAAGGGACCTGGCAAGGTTGGAGGAATGGTCATAAGTTTGACAGATTGGATTCAATGCAAAGAAGCAAATAATGCACCTGGGAAACAAAACCCAGGGAAGAGTACACAACGGGGGGAGGTAGGTAGTAACAATAATAAAAATGGAAAGGACCTGGAGTAATCATATCAGATGACTTAAGGTTGGCAAGCAATGTGAGAAAGCAGTAGGGAGGGCTGCAGGGATACTGGGATATATAGGGAGAGGCATCACCAGCAGAAAACAGGAAGTTGTTATCCCTCTGTACAGACAGTTGATGAGACCCCATCTGGAGTACTGCATCCAGTTCTTGAGACCCCATCTCTTCAAGGATATAGATGGGATGGAGAAAGTCCAGAGGAGGGCAACTAAAATGGTGCATGGTATGCAAGTGAAACCATATGAGGAGAGACTAAAGGAGCTTAATATGTATATCCTGGAGGAAAGGAGGGAGAGGGGGGACATGAAAGAAATTTTTAAGCACCTCAGTGAAGTCAACAAAGTCCAAGAGGGTAGCATCTTTTAGAAAAAGAGATGTGAAAGAACAAGGGGACACAATTTCAAAATAGAGGGGGACAGTTCAGGGGCAATGTGAGGAAGTATTTTTTCACAGAGAGGATGTTGAATTCGTGGAACCACCTTCCTGAAGAGGTTGTGGGGTCTAAAACTCTGAGAGAATTCAAGAATGCATGGGACAGACATAAGGCAATTCTTTTGGGGGGTTAGGGAGAAACAGGCTGTTGGTTAACTAGGATCTGCAGCTTATCTAGTATGTAAGGGAAATGGGCAGACTAGGTGGGCCAAGCAGTCCTTATCTGCCATCAAAGTCTATGTTTCTATGTTTCTAGTCTGGATGTCTGACCAAGGCATGGCAATCCCTTTGACTGTAGTGGTGCTCTATGTCTTGGAGTAGATGGTTGAAACTTGATACATATTATATACCCTTGCACATACTCTGCAATAACATTGTACATATAAGGCCAGTAGGCTATCTCTTTTAAGGTTTCATAAGTCCTTCTATTCCCCCATGTGCTCCTGATGGTTCATCATGAGCATGTCATAACATAATTCCCCTGTGGCCTAAAGGAACCACCCATTGGGCCTTATGTGGGTTTTTATCAACTCTTACAAAGAGATCATTCCTTAACTGGAATTTATCCTTTTATACATGGCTCTCAAGTCATGGCTATTCTGTAGGTCACTTTCAGAAATTATGTGTTCAGTTGGATCCTTAATGAAATGATAACACTTTCCTATCACGTCACCATCTTGTTGCATTCTTACTAAATCAGTCTAGGGTCCTCAGTATACAAGTGTAAGACCTTCTTTTCCTGTTCCTTTTGCCTTTGTCTATGGGTAATCACATCCACATTAGCTTGGACAGGAGGAACAAGGTTCCATTCTTTACCATGTAAAGCACCCTCCTAGTCAGAGCATCTGCTAGGTCATTTCCTGTCTTGTCTGGTCCCTGGATTTTTGAATGCCCGTTTACCTTTATCCAATAAACAACCAAGCTATGTACCTGAACCAACTGGTCTATGGATAGGATAAGGTCTGCTTGCATCACATTACTGCCTTTTGAATTGAGCATACCATTCCCTTCCACCCAGGTAAATGTGTAAGGAAGTCATGCCTAACATAATCAGAATCAATACAAATTACAAGGTTTTGTAACTTGTGTTGTGCTGCAGTCTTTACACTATATATAGAGTCACTACAGAAAAGTTGCTCAGTGCCTTGATCCACCCCAGCATCTGTGGTATACTGAGAGGCATACCAAGGGGTACTGAGAAATACCTCGGTACCACTCAGTAATGCGGTAGGCAGCGTCAGAGTTCTTAATTAGTTGATTGATTTAAATTCCTGTCCATAGTGGCTAAAATGAGCTAGGTGGCACTGTTTGCAGTTTGATTTACCTGCATTAATTGAAGTTTCCAGTAGGTGCCTCACAGTCCAAACTCCAGTTCATGACCTCCCCTGTTACAGCCTTTTATTTACAAAGAATGCAGTAGTGAAACCCCTGCAGCAATTGCCATCCCCTGTTTGTAAATAAAATTTGATTCCCCTGGTGGTCTAGTGGACCCCTGCCATTGGGCCCTGATCCCCTGTTTTCAAGAATCAGTTTCACACCAGCACTTAAGTATTAACTCTTTGGCTAACTGCCGTTTGTTGTGCCCTTTCCTTTTTTCTCACTTACAAAATTGCACTGTTCTTTCTTGTGTGTGGTTGGCACTTGTGGGGGGTTGGGGTTGGCTTCAAATGGAGGATGCAATTCCACAGAGTGTCATAAATGAAATGGATGGTTGGCAGTTGTGGCAGTTGCACTGTCTCAATCAAATTCTTCATAAACAGTATAGTGACAGAAATCCTGACTGACAGTGACAGCCTCATTTAGCTGTCTAATTAGACCTTCAGTTCATAAAACTACAGCATTTCACATACATCTTGACCTCATATACTAAGCTTTGTGTTTACCAGTTTCAGTGAGGGTGCAATGTTTGTTTGCTTGTTTTAGTTATTATGCTTCATTAGCTTGTTGATTGCATGATTACTTGTTTTTTACCCACCTCTAACCCAATATTTTTCAACTACAAACACACTGGATTTCAAAAATGTTAAAAAAGAATAGTTGATAAAAATAATGTTGTTATCTTGTTTTAATAGGCGGTAAAGGAGGTCATGTATTGAGTTTGACTGTGAGGCATTAAAAAAATATGTACATCTGCCCTCACTACTGAGCACTGTATTTTTAGGGCTGCCTGTTTCTGGTCTGTTATTGATTGACTTTGATCATGACCCTCTCCTTTCTGGCATAATTTTTTTCCTCGCTCTTTTGAAAGCACACAAATAACTTATTGCACAACACCAATGCCCCCATCCACACACACACACACACACACACACACACACTTGCATACTCCATTCACATTTGCCTCTCTCTAATACTTGTGCAGGAGATTTATCTGATACTACTTTATCTACTTATGCAATTACTTAGTATTAAAAAAACATGTTTTCTATAATGTTTTCACTGCCATCCTAAATTTGCCATCCTTGATATATTTCTCACCTATTCCAGGAGTAGCAAAAACAAGGTATAACCTGATTGTTAGATATGCTGTTTATTTCTATGAACAGTGTTAAAGTTCCTTGCACATATCAGCACCTCAGCCATTGGTGCAACCTTACTCAGACACACTTCATTAAATAAGCAGAAACTAGAATACATTATTATATTTTGGGACTGCCTTCATGGTGCAGCGATACTAAGCATTTATTAATTTTATGCCTATGTTGTTATGCAAGTATTTATTACATTTCTAGAAACCTCCTTCTTGCACCTGTAAAACCTACCATCGAAACTGTACTGGAGTTTTACTTTTCTTCCCTAAACCAATTAGTCTAAGTAGCACTGTCATACATGCTTGCTGTAATGTTTTTAAATGTCAAAACACATAATCCTGAGTGCTGTCAAATCAAATTCAACACTGGCTAATTACTTTGCTATTTTGCCTGTTATCCATTTATTTATTTGTATTTATTTCCACATTTGATAATATTTTTTATTTATTGTAAATATCCTTTTCCCACATATGAACTTGTCAGCAGTCTCCTTCCCAGAACATTTAGCTCCAGGGACCAGTGAGTACAGCAAAGTTAATTGGCTTGCTAATGTGTACACAGTATGCAACATGGACTGTTGTAGTGAAACACTTGCCCCATTGGGAGCCTCAGTGGGGGGGGGGGCGAAGTTCTGGGCTGGTTTGCTTGCTCAGTGAATTTATTTTGCCTGATTGTACTTTAAATAAAGGTCCTCAATTAAAACAAAATGGCAGTTGTGGACATTTTTTCTTTGTATGAGTGTTGCTGATTCTTGGACTGGATTTTAATAAAACACTGGTCCGCAGTTCTGATAGACAAACTCCTAAACCATAGGGCTGCAATATATTTGGGATGCACACTTGATCAAATTTTTTTTTTATTTCCTTCAAAATGTCCATTTTCTCACATCTGAAATTGACATCAGAATTGCTTTCCCAACAACTTAGCTGCAGTATAGTACACAGACCACAGTTGCCTGTTTTACATGGCTCTGTTCAACAACGGTACACCTCCATGCACCACATCATTCCTTTTCTACTGTGTTTGTTGACCTTTAAATTGTTTTAATAGTACACAAGTGCATTGATTCTAGGAAAGGGCAAGGGGTGATGGTCTAACAAACAAACCACACTATGCATACTCGTGTTTCTATAAGAGACTGGGTAGTACAGTGAAGTTAATTGGCTTGCTCAGGTTTACACAGTGTGCGAGTGTGGGATGTTGTAGTCTGCTTGTTTGCTGCTCATAGATCTAAACCATGGGGTTATGTTGCTTTCTATCCATTTATTTTCATTTTCACATTTGATCAGATTTATTTCTGAAGGTATTGCATTTAAATACCTGATTTTCTCTATGTACTGTAGTTTGCCCTCACATCTGAAACTGTTGGCAGTCTCCCAGCCCCGACCACTTAGCACCATGATTATAAACAGATTCCAGTTGCCTGTTTTGTCTGTCTCTGTTCAACACTGCTATAATTCTGCTCAATGCCCCCCACACACACACACACACACACACACACACACACACACCAATATCATGGTCTTGAAGGAAAACAATTAGGCTTTGGTTTCTGAACTTTTTTTTTAATTTTGGGTTTCATTATGTGACTTTACTATTATTTTAGTGATTTATTAAACATCACTTCCTTCTCATATTTTCCCCTCAATGGAATCCAGCAGTTGTGATATTGTTCCATACTGTACTACCCCAATATTGAGTGCATAGTGACTAGCTGGACCTGGTGGTCCTTTTCAGCTGTCACATTTCTATGTACAGGTATGTATCTATGTACATTCAGATATCAGTGACACAGTATCAGCTATCATAATACATAATCCAGTGAGATGCAAAATCATGCTTGAACTGAGTTATCCCCCTTCCCACTCCACCCCTTTCCCTCCACTGACACTGGTCCTACTACTGTACATACAGTGGCAGCTATTGTAAAGTTGCCTGTTAACAAGGTGTACCGACAAGTGCCACACTGCACCACTTGTTATACCACTCAGTGTGTCACGTCATTTAAGTCTGAGGTGCGGTACAATTAGCTTTATTTTGTAATTCTGCTTTAATTCACATGGTGGTGACAGTAAGCCGTCTGCCTCTCTGAAGTGCCAGAATTTACCTGTTTCTACTGTTTGTATTATTGCATCAGTAGGTGGCATTGATTAATTGACACTTTTTGTAAATATAGTAATTCTACACCACCTGATGACAGTTTCATTAAAAAAACACTTTTCCACTCATCCCCCCTTATCTACGCTGCATCAGATATCTCCCATGGTAGCCACTCTGTGAAATAAATGACAATAATAAATAATAAATACTTTGTGCACCTGATTAACAAAAGTAAAAAAAAAAAATAACAGTACCACCATCTGCAGCACTTAGCTTCATAACCCCCACAACTGTCCAATTCAAAGCATAATGAGCAACATAGTAAGTCTCCAAACAACTGTACAATTCCCAGTTGCACAAAGTAGAGTTGTTTTTTTTTCACGGTTTTGTACTTTTCTCACTGAGTTTTCCAAGGTCAACAGCAACTTTCTTTTTAAACCACCACCGTGGACACGGCTTGCAACTTTCTGTTGAACCTCGGCTTCTTGCACTGTACCTTCTGACACTCTCAGTCATGCTTCTGACTCAGATTCCCATCACAGTACATTGCGGCAAGATTGAAAAAAAATAAACTCCAGTGATTAGTTTTCATTTAGTGAAGTTATGTTTGGATCAACCCTACAAATTACTGCATCATCTGTGTACAGTATTATATTTGTGTTTAGTCATATATTCTGCATATCATTAAAAAAGATGATAAAAGAGCAGAATAAAATATGTGAACCAATGAACTGCATGAAAATTAAGAAAAAATACCCATTTTGGCTTTGAACTTTGCTCGAGTCAGAGATCCTGAAAGACAAACCACTTTTCATTCTTATTGCAGTGCAGTGTGCTGGCTGAAGCCCTGCAATCTCTTGGCTTGATTTTGTGGTGAAAATCCTAGTGATAGCTTGAGCAGCTCAGTCTGTGTGTGTGTGTGTGTGTGTAATAAAGATTTCTACTTAAGTAGTGTCCCAATGTCTTCTTTAAATGCCTACATGTGTATTTTTTGTAAAAGTGTGCCAAGTAAATTATTATCTTTATTGGCTTTGCATCAGTGGCAGGTGCACATTAATCCCATCCTCATCTACAGTATTTGCTAATTTAACTTATCATTTCACAGTATTCCATGAATGGATTTAAAATTAGTGGAAAGAAGAAATGTTATTTTACAAGTTATTTAATGCTTTACAGCAGCAATGGCCTGATTACCGAACACAAGCTCTTTTGATAGGAGAACCATGTTAGTGGGATTGTTCTTTTGATAGGAGAACCATCCCACTAACATGAGTTCTTTACATAGAGAGCAATCACTTAGAATCAGGTGGGGAGAAAAGTTAAAAATAATAATAAATATAAAATAACTGTGCATGCACTGGTGGGGGATGGGGATTTCTGCACTGGGGATCCAGCTGTAATGTTTTCTTTTGTGGAGGAGGGGTGCCAAGAGCAATAAATCTTATTACTTTACTTTTGGAAATTCAGCTTTGAAACCCCCAGTCAAATCATCACTACTAATTCACCTTTTTTTCCCAGTACTGTTATGTTCCATTGCATGCTGCAGAGTCTGTATGCATCATCTAGTTTAAACTTTAAACAAAACTTCTATTATGTATTCTGTTGTAAATACTGTAGTTCCTCCATCTACAATAGACAGCTGCATTTTGTTTTCCTTGGGAGTTTTGTCCTACTATGGCCACCGCAGCTGTAGTGTGTTCCCATATTGCCAAAGTCATTGCCATTGCTCTCCCTACAGTAGTTTTTTTTATTTTAATAGTTTAATTTAATTTTATAGTTGTCATGACTCCCACGGCTCCCCCCTCCCCACACACATCAAGCTGCATAGTGTGAGTGGCTCTCTTTTGGAGCAACTGTTGCCCCCCCCACCCTTGCATAAGGAGATTGGAGAACACTATGATGAGCTGAAAATGTTTGGAAAGTAGAAAGTAGTTCACTCATTTAAAGGAGCTGGTGTGCAAGCTGGATCAGGTCAGTGACATTTATTGGGAAAGATGGTGGGTATCACTGGAGTTATTCAATGGCTGTACCCTCCCCAAAGAGAGCTGGCAGGCAGAACCAAAGTCTATCAGAGACAGAGTCTTTCAGTTAAGTATTTTAAATATTTACACAAAAGTGAAAAATGAATAAGGGAGTGATTGGAAGTGGATAAGACCATATGAGGGAGGGAGCTATGGGTCAGTGGGCTGGGCCATGTAAGCGAGTAGCAATTGGCCAGTGGGCAGGGGCAAGAGTAGATTACAGTGGAAAGGATGGAAAAATACAAATGAAAACTGCCCAATCATGTGACGTGCTGCATACTGACAGCAAGGTGGATGCAGTTAAACACAGTTTTTTTTAAAGGCTGCTTTCATAGTATCAAGTTTATGATGTTTGAGCAAGTTCTCAGTTAGTGATGGAAAAAAATGGTGATGATTTAAAAATGGACATAACATTAGGCTTCATAATAATTTTTTGAAAATGTGGCTGTGGTTATCTGAACTTGTTGTCAGCCGTGCGTTAGACAGTTCTAATGCAGGGCTAGCAACCAATTAAATATAGGATTTTGTCTACTCATTTTACAAACAGTTCATAAACCTTCTGAATTTATTACATTATGTCCAAAATAAAACCCTGCATTATGTGTGTTAATACTTTGTAATATATGGATTTCAAAATAATAGTATAAAGCGATCCAAAAATCATTATAATACATCTACAGAACTCTGCAGACCCAATACATAGAAACATAGAAACATAAATTTGATGGCGAAAAGGATCGCTTGGCCCACCCAGTCTGCCCATTTCCCTACCTGATGGATAAGTTGCAGATCCTAGTTAACCAGCAGCCTACTTCTTCCTACCCCCACCCCCTAGAATTGCCTTATGACTGTCCCATGCATGCTTGAATTCCACCACTGTTTTTGACTCCACAACGTCCTCTGGAAGGCTGTTCCATACACCCACAACCCTCTCTGTGAAAAAATACTTCCTTAAATTACCTCTGATCTGCCCCCCTTCTATCTTCAAATTGTGCCCCCTTGTTCTTGCACACCTCTTTTTTTGAAAGATGCTACCCTCTTGGACTGTTGATTCCTTGAGGTGCAAGGTTCTATGTCCCCCTCTCCTCCTTTCCTCGAGGCTATACATATTAGCTCCTTAAGTCTCTCTTCATGCACTGTCCCTGGTGGTCTAGGGTACCCCTCCTCACCTGCCCACTGAGCTCCCACCGACCCGCTCCCTGCCAGTCAGCCAAGCGGGTGGCAGACATGGGTGAACAGGATCATTCACATATCTGGATGTGTAGCAGGTATGGCTGCACACCCATTGGCTCACGCTGTGGCACCAATGGGCATACAGCCCCACCGGCGGTGCTGGCCGGTATGCAGGGTGGCAGGTGGTGGGCGCTGCCTCCCACCGCCGACCGGGGTGAGCGTGCAGTGGGGGCCCAGTGGGCGGGTGGGAAGGGGTACCACTAGACCACCAGGGATAGTGGACATATGTTTTTTACAAATGCCTGCACTCAGGGCAGATAGTCCACTGGACCACTAGGGATACTGGGAAGTACTCTGATCTATTTTTTACAAATGCCCGCGATCGGGCAGATAGCAGTCCACCTGGACCACCAGGGATATTGAAGCACTTGATCTGTTTTTACAAATGCCCACGACAGCAGATAGAGGTCCATTGACCACCAGGGATATTATAGATATAGGTTCTGTGAAAACAAATGCCTGCGATCAGCAGACAGCAATCCACTGGACCACCAGGGATATTGGACAGTTTTATTATTTTTTTTACAAATGCCTGCAATTGGGCATGGGGGGTGCCACCAGGTGCAGCCGAGCTCGGTGGCTACCCACAAGTGGCAGTTGCCGTGTTGCGCCCTGCAATGCGTCAGCTCACCTATGGGTGGCCATCAGTTGTTCCCTTTTTGGATCAACTTTGTGCTGGCACAGAGTAGGGTTCGCATGCATGGCTCTGCACATCCTGGGCTGAATATCGGGCTGTGCAGGGTATGCATGGGCATGCCTACCCTACCTGCACCTGCATACATTACTGATGTGCTCTGGTGCATCGGGATTTGTGCAGCGCACTTTTCCCTTTTGAATATCGCACTGTGGCTCATCAGTGGGTTGCGTATGGCGCAACAGTGTTATGCCATGCGCAACCCTTTTGAATATCTGGGCCCATAGGTCTTATACAAGGCCTGTTTTCATGGTGATCCTGTTATTGATATTTACATACAAATTATAAAAGGTTCCAAACATTTTCAATATTGCACATATTACATAAGATACAAATATAATAGCATACTAAAAAGGAAACATTTATAGCAACAACACACAGACATATTAACATGACAAACTAGTACACATTGCACATAATAACAACATGTTTAAGTAAAAAGCAATATGATCTGATATCCTATGTCTTATACTAATCTAGTAACCCCCCATTCATCTATTGGGAACTACCAACAAGATGTTTACTCCAAACATATACATACATATTCAAGGTCCTGTTTAATTCTTTGTCTGAATTCCTTTATTGTTCAGTTCATTTCTCTTAAATCCTTTGATAATCTATTCCAAGAACTATCAGCTCTATATCTAAATTTAAATGTGCTGTATTTATTTTGAATCCTAGGTAATTTTAGTGTGTACCAGGTCATAATGTTGCACGCTTAACAGCGTACGGCATTATGGCGTAAATCCGACCTGTAGCGCTAAACTAGTTGGAAACCCCTGGAGTTGAGAATCATTAGGTGGGGGGGTCTGGGGAGCACAGCTCCCCTTAACGGGGGTGTGGGGGCAGAGCCCCCCACAGAACAAAGACATGATGCCGCATGGCATAAATCGCTCGGTGTGATAGTGCCATGCGGCATTATGTTTTGCGACATAATGACCCCATGTCATTTGGTGTACTATCATTATTTCTCAAACACTATTTATAATTTACCCATTGTAATTGTTTCATGAGACTTTCAGGTGTTTCCAGTTTCATAATTTTATACAATAAGGTATTACATACTATTTCTCTTTTATGATACAATGGGATCCAGGACAAAATATCATACAGGGAGCAGTGATGGACTGTGGGACCACATTGTAATACATATCTAGCTATTTTATGATATAATGCATCCAGTTTATGTAGAGATTTTTTTGTAGAAACACAATAAACATGTGATCCATACTCCAGAGTAAGAATGAGCAACATATTTGCTACCAACTTACAATCATTTTTAGTCATACAAAAAGTAACCCTTCTTAAGGCCCCCAATTTCGTTTTAGTTTTCTTTATTATGCTATCTGTATGTGATTAAAAGTAAGGCCAGAATCAATTTCAACTCCCAGATATTTATATATATCTGCCTGTGCCAGTATTTCCCCATCTATAGTCAAGATCTGCCTAGCACTATCCAAGCTTTTATTTTTAGATTTAGAAGTTTTAAAACAACATTGTTTGTGTTTTTTTGGTATTCATCAATAAATGTTTAGTCTTAAATCAAATTTGCATGGCTTTAAAATCAGACTGGAGCTTTCCTTCTACCTCTTGTCTGTTTATCCCATCTGTGATTAACACAGTATCATCAGCATATAATATGATGTTTGAGTGTTTTATACAATTTGGAAGGGTATTCATATAAACAAGAAACATCAAGGGGCCCAGAATTGAGCCCTGTGGAACAGCAGGTTTCACAGGTGCCAATTCTGAGTTAACACTGGTAATGGAAACCAGCTAAGTACGATCTTTTAAATATGATGTAAACCATTTCAATGACTGATTGGTAACCCCTATATTTTCAAGGGATTCTGACATCAAAAGGCTCGTCCACCAAATCAAAGACCTTTGACAAATCCACTCCCATGAACTTCCCATTCCCTAAAGGAGAAGCTATTAAATCTAGGAAGTCCATGAGTGCAGTATCTGTGGACTGCCCCTTTCTGAACCCATACTGAACTGGAGTAAGTTTTTTATATTTTTCCAAGTATTACATTAACTGAGAATGAACCAAACCTGCCATTAACTTGGAAATAACTGACAGAAGAGCTATCAGCCTATAATTTGTTGGAAGTGAAGCATCCCCACCCTTGAATATTGGAATCACCTTGGCTCTTTTCCAGATACTTGGAAATTTACCCTGACTTTAACTCAGATTAAACAATGAGGCCAAAGGCCATCCCACAACCCTACTACTATCCTTTAAAAAAGTATATTTCTATATTATATAAGCCCCCAGCTTTATTACTTTATTTTCTTTTTTAATTTCAGCTCTTTTACTGATAAATCACTTCTATCTCAGCAGTGCCTCTTTGGATTAAGCAAACATATACTTTATTAGAAGAAGGGGGTCTCATTTAAGTAAATAAAAAAGAAGAAAGTCACTGTGTGTTTCTCTGAGGAAGAGGGCTGTATCAGCTTAATTTACTGAGTCAAGAGCAGAGGCTGAAGCTAATTGGGGGTGTAGCTTAGGGAGCTTAGGAGTACAAAAGCAGGTGTCTCCAATTATAGCTTCCTGCTGTTTTTGACAGAGGAGAACTTTGCTGTCAGTGCAAATAACAGCAGTCTAGAACTACAGCTCTTTTACTAATTGCCCTCCTTCCCACCCAAAGCCAGTTCTACTTTTATAGCCACTGGATTTGATTGACAACAGAAACTTCCTGTTTGGCAGTAGGACGGGAAGGATCACTGAGACACATTAGTTTCATCAGCCTTGAAGGAACCTAAAAAAATAGCTCTCCCCCTCCCCCCCAGCTGCTGGAGGTCTGAATCCAAGCACGGAAGAAGGAGACTACTGAAGACTATAGGAAGTTCCTGCCCCAGAACAGGAAGGGCGAGAGTTGTAAGGGCACAAAAGCAGTAGAAAAGTAATTGTAAAAATACATAGAGGGAGGAGACAGTAAGCATACAAAACAACAGGAGAGGGGACACAAAATAAGTCAAGATAGGAGTGGTGCAGTGCAATGGCTGTGGGGCAGCAGTGTTCTGGGAGACATTCTGGAGGCTGCAATGATGCCCTGTTTACAGGCACCTCTCTGGTCTGAGGGAGGAGGTTGTCCATCTCCAGGTTGACCTGGCTAGGATTCTTGAAACCTCTTCCCCACCCAGGGACCACCAGGGTTACCATCACTACCTCAGATGTTGCCAAGAAAGAGGAATGGTTGGACAAAGGTGGTCTCAGGGAGGGAAAGGGTGGTGGAACAGAGGAGCATCCCTCCAGGTTGTACCTCTCTACAAGTTCAGATGCTGTTCTGGTGAAGAGGGGTTCCTCTATGGAGGCACCTGCAGTGGAAACCAAGGAGGATGCTGGGAACCTCCACAAAGGAGACCCACAGGAGGGTGTCATGAGACCCCATGGGGAAGGAAACAACTCCTGGTGGGGGACTCTATCATTAAGGGGCAGAAGTGGGGGAGGAAGAGGTTAGGGAGGTAAGGTGCCTGCCTGGCACAATGGCTCAGAGGGACAGGAAGCGAATCCTCAGGATCACGGGGGAAGCTGCATGAGGGAGGGAGCTGGATGTCATTGTCGACCTAGGGACAAATTACCTGACTGTGAATGGGATCAGAGCAGTGCAAGAGGAGTTTTTAGAGTTGGGGAGGGGCCTTAGACAAGTACCATGTACGGTAACCTTCTCAGAGTTGCTGCCTGTCTATGGAAAGGATGATGCTGGGGTATTCGGCACCATAGGATTCAATGAATGGTTGAAAAACTGGTGTGGAGCTCAGGGCTTTGGCTTCACTGGGGACTGGGGAGCCACCTGGAGGGATGCAGGCTTATACTGGCATGATGGTCTGCATCTGTCCGGGGGGGGGAATCAGAATCCTTGGTGATAGGTTTAAATGCTTCATTGGCAAGCATTTAAACTAGCCAAGGGGGGAGGAACTGAAAAGGGCAGGAAATCCCAGTCTCCCCCCACAAAACACAGTAGTTAGTGAGGTAAACGCCAAGGTAGAGAAGTCAGTAGGGAGCAGGACAGGGGTAAATGCAGAAAAGGCAGTAAGGACAGGGATGGGGCTAAAAGGGTGCGGCCATTAAAAAGTGGAAGGTGATAAGTACCAATGCCTGCAGTCTGTGTAACAAGCTCCCTGAACTAGTGGCCTTGATGGAAGAGGGATGCCTGGATATTGTGGCAGTCACTGAAACATGGTACACAGAGAACAATGACTGGGATGTCAACATACCAGGATACACAACCTTTGGTACTTTGGTGCTTTGGTAGCATGGGACAAACAAAGGCGGTATGCCCATCATGGTTTGTCCTCCACATTGTGGATCATTCAGCAAATCCCTGATTTGTTAACCATTTGTCTAGTTTATTTTTAAAAATCAAAATGTTGGGCGAGTCAACTATTTCCTGAGGCAGTTTATTCCATAATTTAGGTGCTCTTATGGTAAAGTAATTCATTCTTTTGTTGGTTTTTGCTTTCATAATTTCTATTTGTCTATTGTGTAGTCTTGCTACGATTCTTCTTGTAGAAAATTTTAGTCCACAGTTTTGCATCTGTTCTGAATGTTTTGTAATTTTGAATAATAATAACAAATCTCCCCTTAGTCTTCTTTGAGACAGTGATTGTAGACCAGTAGATTCTAATCTAGTAATATAATCAAACTTAGAAAGATGTGGTATTAATTTTGTAGCTCTATGTTGAACGCTCTCAATTTTGTTAATGTCAGAGATTAGATAAGGGTTCCAAAAAGGGAACAATAATCCAGATTTGGTCTAATATGAGATCTGTAAAGTGGGAGTAAACATTGTTCAGTTTTATTTGTGAATGTTTTATTAACCCTTCTAAGGGTGATTTTTGCTTGATTGGCTATCTTAGTACAGTGTGATGAAGAAGACAGTTTATTATTGATTAAAACACCTAGATCTCTTTCTACCAAGGAGGTTTTAATAGCCAGATTATTTAAATAATATGTTTGTGATGGATTATTTTTTCCCAAGTGAAGGGTTGCACATTTAGAGACATTGAAATACATTTCATTTGTGGATGCCATTGTTCAATTAGTAATAATTCTGCTTGTAAGCCAGAGTCTTTGGTCAGACTAGTAGCTTTTCCCAATTTTGGTGTCGTCAGCAAATTTCACCATTTGTTGTTACTGGATATATGCATATCCCTATAAAGAGACCAAAGAGAACAGGCCCCAGCACAGAACCCTGGGGGACCCACTACCCACCCCTCTCTCCAGACATATGTTATTAACCCTAACTCTCTGTTTTCTGTTGTTTAACCACTGGTTTATCCAAGAAGTTAGTACTGGTGATAATCCTATATTAATGAGTTTTTAATCAATAAAGAGTGGAAACTTATGAAATGCCTTACTGTAATCGAGTAGTATGACATCCATAGGTGTATTGTTATCTAGATGATAGCTGATATGCTCATAATAAGAGATAAGATTAGTTACACATGAGAAGCCATGTTTGAAACCATGCTGGTATATGTCGGTTACTTTGAGTATTTCTAGTTCATGCTCAATTTTGGCCTTGATAATTTTTTCCATAAGTTTACATGGAATTGATGTCAAACTTATGGGTCTGTAGTTTTCAGTCTTAGACAGAGAGCCTTTTTTAAAAATGGGAGTAACTATTGCTGTGCGCCACTCGTTTGGCATTGTTGACTCATTTAGTGATTTGTTGAATAATATTTTTAAAGGTTGAATAATTTCATCTTTTGTTTCTAATATAAATCTAGAACTGATTCCATCTGGTCCTGAACTTGTGTGTTTTTTGAGAGTGTTAATTGCATTTTTGATGTCATCTTCCGAAATCTTTTCTGTATCTTGGTCCATAATAGGGGGAGTAGTTGTAGTATCATACTTTTGTGTATAAACAGTAGAAAAGTAATTATTAAATTCAATAGCTGTTTCTATGTCCGAGGTGATGGTTTGCGAGTTTACAACCAGGGGGCCAATTTGATTATTACAATTCTTTTTTTTTATTATTTAAGTAAGAGTATAAAGTTTTATGGGAATCTTTTGTGTGTGCTATTCTGAATTCAAGATTACATTTTGCTATTTTTATATGTTTTTTTAGTTTTTTAACTGTTTGTCTATAAGACTTTAGTATTTTGTCAGAATTGGGTAGTGTTGTCTTTTTAAGCTTGGAGAACAATTTCTTTTTACGAGATATTAGAGTTTTTATGTGTTTATTAAACCATTGGGGAATTGTTCCTTTATTGTTATACTTGAATCTCTCTGGAATATGTTTTTTATCAAGTTCTAGTATTTTTTGTTTGACTGTTTCCCATGTTTCGTTTGTTTTTAATGGGCGTAGAATGTGCTCCCATTTTGTTGTTCCCAGTTCTTGTCTAATAAGGGGAAAGTTTGCTTTGTGGTATTGCTTTATTTTAATATTATTTATCTTTGATTGTGAAGGTAATTGAATGGAAAAATGTGTTGTCATATGATCACTATTTCCGATAGGTGGTAGGATTGTTATATCTGATAATGAAGTTTCTAGATTGGTAATGACAAGATCTAAAATATTCTTTCCCCTGGTTGGTTCCCTCACTTTTTGAATTAAACCTTGATCAGTCACTGCCAATAGAAACTGGTTATCATGCTGACTTAATCCGGTTAGTGTGTTCCAATTAATGGTTGGCAGATTAAAGTCTCCCAATATCAGTATATCATTTCTATCAGAGAATTGTTGGATTTCTTCGGTTATTAATCTAGTGGTTTCAAAATCGGAAGCTGGTGATCTGTAACAGGTTCCTATCAGTATTTTATGTGAATTTGTAACCTGAATGTATGCCCATACATTTTCTAGGCAGGGGTTAGAATCTTTTTGATAAGGTTTTAAGTTGTTTCTTATATATAGACTAACCCCACCTCCTTTTTTAGTGTTATTTTGGTTTTTATAGAAATGCTTATAACCAGATATCTCTGTTAACCAAGCTTTATCTGAGTTTCCCCAAGTCTCAGTTATAGCTATTATTGCTAAGTCTAAAGTACGTGTTAATATTTCTAATTCAGTGTATTTAGATATTGTCATTGATCTAGCATTAAAGCTAAGTATGTTAAAGTTAGAGTTCTGTGATGAGTTTGTTTTGTTAACTAGAGGGAGGGATAGATTCCCAGCCTCCCCCCCTTTTTTTAGTTTAAATTAGAGTTTATGTAAGCATTCATCTGTTGCCCTAATAAAGTACTCCCTCTTCTACTGAGGTGTAACCCATCCCAACAGTATAGAAATGGTCTATTTTCAAATTCTTCCCAATGGGTTAGACATTTAATGTTTTGTTTATAACACCATTTTTGTAGCCAGTTGTTTAAGGCTTTTATTTTGTTGGTGGTGTATTCAGTGGCTCTTGGGATAGGTAACACCTCTGAAATGCACACTGAGCATCCATGTTCACTTAAGATATTGTTTAATGCTACAATGTCTTGCTTGATTTGCATCAGGTTAGCTTCTTTGATGTCATTAGTACCTGCATGGATTATCACCAGGGAATTTTTTTTCTGCTTTAGCTAATATTGGTTTGACCATTCTTGTTATATCGGCTATTCTGGCTCCTCTAAAACTGGAACACATTCTTTGCTGTTTATCTGGATTGCATATTGGTCTGTCAAGATATTTAATAATAGAGTCCCCCAGTATGATGACTTGTTTTTGGTCCATTGCTGGATTACCCATAAGGGATGTTTCTGTTTTGTTAACAATATTTTTTCCACATGTATTTGTTTTATGTTCTAAATCTAATGAGAAGTTTTGTTTAGCATTTTGGGGGGAGGTGAAGGTTAATACATCTGAGGGGGATTTTGTCTTCTCGATGCTTTGTCCTTCAGTTACTTCAAGGTTTAATGTTTCAAATGAGTTGTGCAGAGGCAGTTCTTGATTTTTTGTACTCAAATTTTTAGTTTTTTTAGTATGTTTTTTGTAAGGAATTTGAGACCAGTTTTCATCAGGTTTATTGTTTAAGGGGGTGGAAGAGGTGATTAAGTTTGAAGAGGTGTCTTTGTGTAATGATTTATTAAAACATGGTGGATTGTCAAACATTTGACTAGTAGATGCATTATTTTCCACTAACAAGGACATTTGATCAATGTAATCCTCGAGTGCTTTTATTTCTGGCTGTAAATTATCTTTGGGTGATAGACGTTTGATTTCTTCTTGCAGTTTTTCTACCAATAAGCATTTGTCACAGATATAGCATGATGTTTGCTTTCCTATGGAAAACATAGAACAGGTTATGCACATTTTATTTGCTTTCTTCATTGTGCTAAGTGAACTAGTAGGTCCCTCTGGTTTATTACTCAGTGTCAAAAAGACACAGTAGTTTACTACAGTATTGTAATGGAACAATGTTACCTGTTTCACTTAGATAGAAGTTTAGTAGACCCTGTCCCGGTTTCCCGGGAGACATGGAAGACCATGGCCGACCATGCGTGTCTCTGCGACGCTCCACGAGTGGCCCCGCGATGTCTCTCTCCCCATTCGCTAATGCGAGCGCTTTTTGAGGATCCCGAACCGGAAGTGCGTACAGCGCGATTCGTCTCACGATGTAATTTAAAACTCAACACCGAAAAGACAGCCTTTAAGAAGGCTTTTAATGTATTTATGGCCAGCAAGTAGCTAGCTGTTTGCAAAGTAGCTGTGGTTCTTTCAGTAATACAGCAAGTAAGAGTGGTAGTCCTCAATATCCCACAGTTTAATGGGACACAGCCAAGGAGTTAACCTTGCACAGAAAGGCACCCTTAAAATTCTGAACTCAGGCCAGGAGCAGAGACTGAAATCGGGATTGCCAGAGCTTTTTAAGAGGTAAAGTGTCCTGCACTACAGCCTGACTGTTGTGAGAGCACTTCCACCTGCCCCCAACCACCCTGGGTCAGCGCTCTATATTGCTGCTGGCAGGTCACGTGACCTACCCTCCTTTTTAGTAAGTATCCACTTTCCAATTTGCAGGTTATAGGCACCAACCACTAGGGGTCGCTGCACTTTCCACTCTAGCTCCTCTCTCCTCTCTATATTCCTCCTAGCTACTACTTTACAGCTATCCCACTAGAGGTCACTGCAGTTCCCTTGGATTCCTTCTACTACCTACTTTCTACACTCATTCTTCAGCCTATCTCTAAGCAACTGCTAGTATCAAACCTGGTACCCTTCTTTCTAAATTCTACTGACTATCCTCTGAGCCATTGAACCAGGTCAACAACTCCCTTTATTTTTATGGTCTTAACCATACCTCACTCCCTCCTGCCCAGTTTTAAAAAATTGGCCCTGTCTACACTCTGTCCCTGAGCTATGTTCAAACCCAGTACCCTTGCAGTCAGAGTCAGCTGCTCTACCTCTGCACCACAGTGCCGACCTACTCTATTACTACCTTCTAAGCCTCTTAATCGCTTACCTACCCAATCTGCCAAAATATAAGTTTGCCTCTTCGTCCTGCTGCCTTTGAACCCTGCACCCTTGTCCCCAAAGTCCACAGTTCCACCACTCACCTAGAACACCTGCATATTTTTACTGTAGGATTTCACAACTATAAAGAACGCACTAACCCTGTGACACAACTAAAGTGTTATCTAAGGGTTTCTCCAAACCTGAACCCAACTCCTTGCTGCTACAGCCACTGGTCTAGCTCTCTCCTATTACGCTGATCAAGAATTGAACCTGGTACTCTGTGCACTTCAGGCACATGCGCTGCCACCACACCATGCAGCAACTAGACTCAGAGGTGATCTCACTACTAACTCCCTCTTCATCCTAGTCCACCCATTCTTTCCTCACATCAGCTCCACCAGCATTCCCAACTATGCACATGCATCCCCTGCTCACCAGCTCTCTTCTCCTCCTCCTCCCTTTCCCTTCCACATACCCTAGTGTCCCTATTAACCCTCAGCCTCACTGCTCCAGTGTTCCTACCTATCCTCCTGTCCTCCCTCCTCCTTACCACTGCTCCTACCCTCCCTCCTCCTCCACATCCCATATGCTCTCTCCACCTCACCCCTTCCAGGCATCACCTGTCCTCCCCCACAGCCCCTTGCACTTCTGATCACACAGGCCTTCTCTGCCTGCTACCCTCTCCCCACCCCTTGTGCAACCAAACCCCATTCCTTATTATATCGCTCCCGTAAACTCTCCATCAGCCTCCCTCTGACCAAGCACTTCTCCTCCTTCTACTCCCAACTAGAACATACATCCCAACCCAGGCCCTGCTCCCTCCCACCCACCCACCCAGCCCACTGGTCTTGGAGTAGCCTCCATGAACATATGCAGCCTGCTGAAGAAATTTGACACCCTACAGTGCTGGGCCTTGGCACACCAACCAGACATCATAGCCCTGGTGGAAACCTGGCTGTCCAAAATCAACTCCTGACTCATTTGTCTCCCTCCCAGGCTATACCTTTATGCCGGGAGGACCGAGTTCGGCAAGTGATGAGGGAGGCTGTGCAATCTACACCAGGGACACAATACCTGGGACATGCACTCCCCACCCTGCTCATAAACGGGGCCCAGGCCCTTACCTCAGACTCACCCCCAGACCCCTCTAGGGGCCTCTCTATCTCACTACAGCCTACGTTCCCCAAAGAACCAGCACCCAGCCCTGATATCTTTAATGGACTACCTGGCCACCCTCCACCATAAGGCAGAACAAATCCTAGTGGGGACCCTAATGTAAATTGGCTCAGTACCCTCATCCAACACCAGAGACTCATTTGCCACCCAAGATCTGACACAACTTGTCACCCAGCCCATGAGACTTAACCCAAGAGTTGTACCAGCACCCTGCTGGATGTTATTATAACTAACCCGACCCCATAAAATCCAAAACATCCAGGTCCTCCCAGATTCCCTGAGTGACCACTCCCCATCCTATTCCACTGGGTAGCCCCAATCCCAAACCCAAAGCCCAGACCACCCTCCGCAGGCGCCCGCCTGGTGGGCTGAAGAAACTTACACTCACCCAGATAGACTGGTCCCCATTCAGCAGGCAACCAACATTGATACTGCCCTCACCTTTTCACTCACACCTTCAACATGGCCTGTGATCTCTTTGCACCCTTTACCAAAATCCAGTCCAAAAAACAGAACGCACCCTGGGTTAGCCCGGCCCTCCTACAATTACTTAGAAACCAGGATAACCTCTGGCACCTTGCCACTGAAACAGGTCATCTGTCTGATAGGCAAGCATACAATGCAGCCCAAAATAAATGCTCATGGGCCATCAGTAGCCAAGGCAGACCATTACCAGGCCTCCTTACCTCCTCTTGGGCTCAGCCTGGACCTTCTGGGATAATATTAAGCAACTCAATGGTAAGCTTGCTCCCTGCCCCATCCCAGCTCACTAGAAATGGCACAACCTCCACAGAGCCTGCCACCATAGCTAACTGGTTCAATCACCACTTTCACTGACCTTAGCTCAGTGCTCCCTAGTAATTACTTGACCTCCCCAGCCAAACTCCCCTGTCCTCCAGCACCCCAGCTTCCTCCTGCAAAGATTTCCACCCGGGAAGCCAGACCCATCCTAACCAAAGCTCTCAATGGCAACAATCCAGGCAGTGACTCACTGGACCCCAGCATCCTCAGGCTGGTGCTAGATGAAGTCCTTGCACCTCTCACAAGCCCTAATTAACCAGTCACTCTGCCTGGGACAATTCCCACAGCTTGGAAAACAGCCATTATCACACCTATTCATAAAGGAGGTGACAGGTCATCGGCCAACAACTACCGCCAATCTCCATCCTCCTCCCCTCTAAAGCCCTGGAGAAAGTGGTGGCCATTCAAATCACTGATTATCTGGCTAAGCATAACATCTTATGCCCAGAGCAACATGGCTTCCTGCAGGGTCACAGTACCAGCACTACCCTTATTGAATTCTCCAACTTCCTACACTCCTCCTTGGATACCAGCTCCCTAGCTGGTGCAGTATTCATTGACCTCTCAAAGGCTTTCAACACTGTCTCCCATCCACTGCTGCTGAATGCACTCTGCCTCACTGGTCTCTCGGCTGGCCCCCTGGCATGGTGTGCTAGCTATCTTGACACTCGATCCCAGTGTGTCAAGATTAATAGCACACTCTCCGATACCCGTCCCATTCTCTCTGGAGTCCCCCAAGGCTCCATCCTGGGCCCCCTTCTCTTCTCGCTGTATCTGAACACCCTGCCCAGTGCATGCTCTGGCAAAATTCTGCTGTATGCAGATGACGCTGTCCTTTTTGCCACCCACCGTAATCCCATCTCCCTACAGGACTCCCTACAGCAGTCTTTCAACAGTGCCGAGGCTTGGTTTAAGGAGCGCAGACTCATCATCAATCTTAAGAAAACCAAAACTATGCTTTTTCACACCCCAAAACAAAGTTAGCAACCACCCACTCTATATCCTTCAAGCACCAACCAACCACTGGAACAAGTCTGCTCCTACAAATACCTTGGGGTTACCTTCGATTCAGCCCTCACATTTCACAACACATCGATGCCCTAACATCTGCCACCAACACACGGCTTGGCATCCTATTCCGTCATAAAACATGCCTTCCCCCAAATGCTCTCTGGCTAGCTGTTACATCGTCCGTTCTGTCCCTTGTAGACTATGGTCTACCAGTATACGGTGCTGCCGACACCACTGCACTCAACAAAATTCACCTCACCCTGAATAAAGCATGCAGATTGATTACTGGTGCCCCCAGGCTCACACACACCTGTCAGCTATATGTTGATGCAAATCTGCTTACCCTGGATGAACGGCTCCGATACCAGACCTGTCTCCTCACCAAAAAAACCCTACTCGGGCTCTCCCCCTGGGTAACGGCATCCCTCCACCAAAGCCCTCCCACCTTTGCTACACGGTCTTCATACAAGACCACTATAAAGGTCCCCAGAACAAGAACCAGCCATGGCCAGAGGTCCTTCGGCTATAGAGCCCCAACCTGGTTTAACTCCCTTCCTGCCACCATCACCAATGCCATCACCATCTCCACATTCAAAACCGCACTTCAGAACCACATCTTCAGCACTCGTAACTGCTCCTGTCTCTGAACATAGCCTCCACCTCTTTTTTCTCTTGACAATGCCCCCCGGGCAGCTCTTGACCCAACCATCACCCCACCACTTCCTGTACACCATGCCTAGGTTTAACCGGCCAGTGCTAGTAGTTTCAATGTTTACCAACCAGAATGCTCACTTGATACTGACTTGTGTAATATCTGTTATCAATTACATGTACCCTGTACCCAATTGTATTTGTCTGACCACAATGTGACGTGGCACCTCTGGTGAATGCCTATTGTTTATTTTTCATTGCAAATCTTTGCTATGTAACCAAAACGCAATGTATGTCTTTATGTGACGAAGTACCTTTGGAAACGAGCCTCTGGCTCAAAGGTTGTAAACTGATTCCTTAAATAAATAAATAAAAAAAAAAAAAACAAAAGTGCAGTTCTAATTTGCAACAACAGTTTTTACAAATACAGTGGTTTACATCAACATTAGAGAATTGCATCTAGTGGTGTATAGTTTCAGCAGTTTCAATCTGCAGGAGGGACAGGGTGGGTAAAAGAGGAGGAGGAGTAGCTCTCTAAATAAGGGAAGGGATTAAAGCAACATAACTAAAGAGTTAACAGGAAGTTGATGAGTCACTGTGGGTCACCCCAGAGACAGAAAATGGTACCACAATCTGCATGGGGGTTGTGTATAGACCCCGATCTCAGGGGGAGGAAATGGACAAGGAAATTATAGAAGGCATCCTTAAAATGGCAGAACAAGGGGAGATACTGCTTATGGGGGACCTGAATATGCCAGATGTTAACTGGAGTACCTTTGCTACAAGCACATCCAAGAGCATGGTCATTCTTGATGCTCTACAGGGGGCATACCTCAGACAGCTAGTGTTGGAACCCACCCAGGAGGGAGCAATCTTTTTTTTTTTTTTTATTTAGTTGTTTAACCAGGTATAGCACACTAAGCTGAAAGCTTTTTTTACAGGAGTGACCTGGGAGCACAAGGAGGTTAAGTGACTTGCTTAGGGTCACACAGTATGCAAGTGGAAGCTGTGGGATTCAAACCCAGGTCTGGTCTGCTGGATGTCACCAGATTTGCAGCTCAGAGCCTTAGACCACTGCGCTACATTGCCTCTCTTTTACCTGGTATCTTAGACCTGGTACTTTCAAATGGGGAAGAAGAAAGGATCTCAGATTTAGAAGTGGGTAGCCATCTGGGAACAAGTGACCACTAAACAGTGTGGTTCACAATAAACACAGCCATACACTCAAGCCATATGAAAACAAGAGTATTGGACTTTAGGAAGGCTGACTTTGGGAAAATGAGAGAGTGCCTCAGAAAAGCAGTAGCAAACGGGCAAGAAGGAGGGGTGGAGGAACAATGGGGAAGAATCAAAACAGCCATCGCTGAGGCAACAAGTCTTTGTGTGAAGCAAATCAACAAAACAAAACAAAGTAAAAAAACACCATGGTCCTCAAAAGAGGTGGAAGGGAAAGTTAAGGAGAAAAGGACAGCATTCAGGAAATACATGGAAACACAGAAGAAGCAGGACAGAGAACTTTATCAGTTAAAGCAGAAGGAGGCAGGGAAGGCAGTCAGAATAGCAAAGGCACAAACTGAGGAAAAGATAGACAACTCTATTAAGAAGGGAGATAAAACCTTTTATAGGTGCATTAGGGAGTGAAGAAAGACCAAGGGAGGGATACAGAGACTTAATAAAGGGGAGAGAACGTGAGCAGAGGATGACAGTGAAAAAGCAGGAATACTGAATGAATATTTCTGCTCAGTGTTCACAATGGAACAGGAGGGGGAGGTACCTAAACCAAACAAGAGAAACACTCTGAATAGGAGGGTCAATACCAGTCCATTCACAGAAGAAAAAGTTTTGAAAGAACTCTTGAAACTGAGGGTGGACAAAGAAATGGGGCCTGATGGGATTCACCCAAGAATTCTAAAAGAACTAAGGGTAGAACTAGTAACGCCACTGACTATTCTCTTTAACAAATCATGGGAGGATGCGGTGGTACCTGAGGACTGGAAGAGGGCAAATGTGATTCCACTTCAACAAAAGGTGGGAGCAGAGCAGAGGCAGGAAACTACAGATAAGTTAGTTTGACCTCAGTGGTAGGGAAAATGATGGAATCACTTCTGAAGGAAAGAATTGTTGAGTACCTAGAGGCCAGTGGGGCACAGTACCCAAGGCAGCATGGTTTCACAGCAGGAAGGTCATGTCAGAAGAACCTAATACATTTTTTTGACTGGGTGACCAAAGTAGTAGACCAGGGAGGGGCTGTGGATTAGGCCCACCTAGATTTTAGCAAGGCATTTGACACAGTCTAACACAAAAGATTAATATACAAGTTAGCCAGCCTTGGAGTAGTTCTCAATGTGGTAGCCTGGATAAAAAACTGGCTGGACAACAGGACACAAAGGATAATAGTAAATGAAGTCCACAGTGAAGAAAGGAGGGTAACTAGTGGGGTACCGCAGGGGTCGGTACTAGGACTGGTACTCCAGTGTCAGTGTGGCTCAGTTGGTAGCACATCCACCTCTGGACCAGGAGGTCATGGGTTCTCATCCCACAGTGGGATTGGACTTACACCTAAAAATCGCTGGCATTCAAGTGCAGTATTGGGGGGTGCTGTACTGCTGGGGTGTGCTGTCCTTTGGATGAGACATTAAACCGAGGTCCCTTCTGCCCATCCTGGTGTTGTCCAGGTGGAAGTAAAAGAACCCAGGGCACTCTTCGCAAAGAGTAGGGAACATTCCCAGTGTCCTGGCCAGCATTTACCTTCTCATAAACCAGGTCATGCAATTATCCAGGCTGTGTGTGGGTGATGATGTGTGATATGGCCACCACCACACATTCAGTCACTTCACTACCAGTCTAGCATTGCTTGTAAAGTGCTTTGGGATACACTGTGTATGAAAAGTGCTATATAAATGCGGATTCTTCTTCTTCTTTAATGTCTTTATAAGTGACATTGGAGAGCACCTGGAAGGAAAAGTATGTCTCTTTGCAGATGACACAAAGATCTGCAACAGGGTTGATACACAAGGTGGGATGGAAAGGATGAAAAGGGACTTGGCAAGGTTGGAGGAATGGTCAAATATATGGCAGCTCAGATTCAATGCAAAGAAGTACAAGGTAATGCATCTGGTAAACAAAAACCCAGGGGAAGAATACACAATGGGGGGGGGGAGAGTTAATAACAACAACAAAAATCGAAAGAGACCTAGGAGTAATTATATCAGATGACCTAAAAGTGAGCAAGCAATGTGAGAAGGCAGTAAGGAGGGCTGGGGAGATACTGGGATGCAAAGGGAGAGGAATCAGCAGTAGACTGCAAGAAGTTGTTATCCCTCTGTACAGACAGTTGGTAAGTCCCCATCTGGAGCACTGTGTGCAGTTCTTGAGACCCCATCTCTGCAAAGACGTAGACAGAGTAGAGGCTGTTCAAAGAAGGGCAACCAAAATGGTGCAGGGTCTGCACCAGAAGAGATACGAGGAGAGACTAAATCAGCTTAATATGTATACTCTTTAGGAAAGGGGGGGACATGATAGAAACTTTGAATTATTGTGACAAGGGGCAAACTCGCCACGGGATCCAGGATCAGCTTTGTGGTGGTTAAGGAGTCTCAGGAAGACCAGTTTGTTAACATCAAACCAATCAGGTATATTTTATTTTCTTAATATGGTTGGTGACACAGAATTTTAAGCTCTGCCTTTTCCTTTTAAGCCCCACCAGGAAAATGAAACAAAAGAAATAAAGAGGCCTAGCTCTGGGTGGGAGCACTGTCTAAACAATCCCCGACCCTAACTAGAAACCCCCCTTTCCCAGAAGGCTAGACCTTCTGGAAGAACACAAACAGTATAACAGAAAACTCACAATGCAAATAACTTTTTTCCTTTTGGCCTGATTCAGGAGCCCAATCTCTTGAGGGTTGCTTAAGGGACTCCTGTTCTGGAACACATCCAAGCAGCTTGTAAGCCCTCTACCCCTGCAGCAACTGCCTGCTGGCTTTTCCTTCCTGTTTTTAAAGCTCTCCTGTCTGTGCAGCTGCAGCTAATCAGCCAAATCAGCTGCAACTGTACCCTGACTGTCTTACTCAGGGAAACCCCCTCTCCTCCAGTACCTGAGTATACCACACATTCCCCTCCCCAGCTCACCACTATAGGGTTGGCCAGCCTGTGCCGTGAGGTAGGGTCTTTGGGAAAGTCTGTTCGCATTTCTGTTTAGTGCCCCCGCTCTGTGGTGGACCATGAAGTGTTACGCTTGTAGTACAAGGAACCATCTTGCCACCCTGCCATTTTTTTCCCTGTTTGTTTGCATTCACTTGAGTGGAGCATGGTCAGTCACCAGAGTGAACTTGCGACCTAGTAAGTAATATCTGAGGGTTTCCATCACCCACTTCACTGCAAGGCACTCCTTTTCCATTATGGTCTACTGCTGTTCCCGGGGTAACAACTTCCTACTTAGGTACAGGATGGGGTGCTCTTCACCTGCTACCACCTGGGAAAGTACTGCCCCCAATCCAACATCTGAGGCATCTGTTTGCAGAATTAATTCTTTATCAAAATCTGGGGAGACCAGTACCGGACCAGAACAGAGGGCCATCTTGAGGTCAGTGAATGCCTCATCTGCTGCTTCCGACCACCTCACGATGTCCGGTGCTCTCACCCTGATTAACTCCGTTGATGGAGTGACCCGAGTGGCAAAGTGAGGGATGAACCTCCGGTAGTAACTGACCCTAGGAAAGCTCTCATTTGCTTCTTCTTGTTTGGTTGGGGCCAGTTTTGAATTGCTTCTACCTTCTTCACCTGGGGTTTCACCAATCCCCGTCCAACCACATAGCCCAAGTATTTTGCCTCTGACAAGCTGATCTTACATTTGGCGGGGTTCGCTGTCAACCCGGCTTCTCATAATGTATCTAGTATAGCCTCGACTTTCTGAAGGTGAGTTTCCCAGTCTGTTCTATTGATGACCACATCATCAATATAGACAGCAGCATAGTGAGAGTGTGGGCACAGCAATCAGTCCATTATGCACTCAAAGGTCGCAGGTGCTCCATGCTGACCAAAAGGGAAGACTTTGTAGTGGTATAAACCCCCAGAGGTGATGAAGGCGGTCTTCTCCTGGGCTGCCCTTGTGAATGGGATCTTCCAGTATCCCTTCGTAAGGTCCAAGGTGGAGAGGTATCTGACATTTCCCAACTGGTCGATTTGTTCATCAACCCTAGGTAGGGGGTATGCATCAAACTGTGATACCTCTTTTAGTTTCCTGAAATCATTACAGAACCTCCAAGTATTATCCAGTTTTGGCACGAGGACGATAGGGCTTGACCATTCACTATGGGACTCTTCTATGAAATTGAGCTTCAACATCCTCTCGACTTCGGCTCAGATTTCTTTCCTCTTGGCCTCTGGGATATGGTAGGGTCTTTCCCTTATCCTCATGCCTGGAGCTGTCGCAGTGTCATTGTAGGCTGTGAACGTCTGACCAGGTTGTTTGGAGAACATATCCCCATTTTGCTGAACCATTTCCACTACTTCTTTGTACTGTGTAGGAGAGAGCTTGGGTGAGACATAGACTTGCCCCTCTGTTTTACCTTCTGTCAGGGTTACGACCAATGAGACACAGCAGGCCTCCTGGTCTTGCCATGCCTTCAGGAGGTTAATATGGTATATTTGGAACTTCTTCCTGTGATCGGGTTGGCTTACTTTATTGTTCACATCACCAACAGCTTCCATGAACTCATATGGACCCTGCCAGATGGTGAGCAGTTTGCTTTCTACTGTGGGAACCAGGACCATCACTCAATCCCCCGGCTGGAACTTCCAGATCCTTGCCTGATGGTCATAATAAATTCGTTGGGTCTTTTTGGCCTTTTCTAAGTATTCCCAGACAATAGGAGTGACCTGAACCAACCTTTCCTGCATTTGGGAGATATACCCAATCACACTGGCTTCTTGTGGCAGTTGCTCTTCCCAATCCTCCTTTAGTATATCGAGGACACCCCTGCACCGGCGGGCATATAACAACTCGAAGGGGGAGAATCTGGTGGATGCCTGTGGGACCTCTCAGATAGCGAGCATTAAGTAGGGAAGGAGTAAGTCCCAGTCCTTTCTGTCTCGGATCATGAATTTCCACAACATCCCCTTCAAAGTCTGATTAAATAATTCAACCAGACCATCTGTCTGGGGGTGGTACACTGAGGTCCTCAGGGCTCGGATCTGGAGGAGTCTGCAAAGCTTCTTCATTAAACGTGAGACAAAGGGAGTACCCTGGTCTGTTAGTATCTCCTTTGGGAACCCGACCCTAGCGAAGACTTGAATGAACTCTCAGGCAATCGACTTTGAGGCCGTGTTATGGAGCGGGATCGCTTCCAGATATCTTGAAGCATAGTCTACGATGACCAGGATGTATTGGTAATCCCGGGCTGACCTGTCTAGGGAGCCTACCAAGTCCATCGCAATCCTCACGAAGGGTTCATCGATGATTGGCAAGGGCACCAACGGGGCTCTTAACTTCGGCCGCAGGGACACCAACTGGCATTCTGGGCATGAAGCACAGTACCTCCTTACCTCAGTGTAAATTCCTGGCCAGGAGAATCTTTGGAGTATGCGGCGCAGTGTTTTTTCAACCCCAAGGTGTCCTTCGAGAAGGTGATTGTGTGTCAAATCCAGTACCACCTTCCTGTGCTGGTGGGGGACCAGCAACTGTTCCACATCATGTTCTTCATCCAGTATCACTCAGTATAGGAGGTTATTATTTAACATGAAATACGGCCTGGGTCCCTTGACTTTGCCTTCTACTGGAACCCTGTTAATCTCCACAACCTCTGACCAGATATTCTGAAAGAGAGGCTCATTTATTTGGTCCCAACCAAAGTTCCTGGAGGCTATCCCGAGGGTACTCAATTCAGGGGGATTCAACTCTGTCTCCACTTCTGGGTCCTCCTCTTCCTCCCTACAACTCTCCTCTTGGGCACCAGACCACTCACCCTATTGTCCCTCTGGGAGTGGGGTTCTACCTCCCACCAGCACGGATCTGCATTTGGCAGCCAGTATCTTGGTCCCTAGCGTTTTACAATCTCTGCATTCCTTTCATGATTTCTGGGACATTCCTGCCTCCCCATACAACTTGGGGTCCTAATGCCCATAAGGGAAATAATCGGGTGACTCCTCCAACCTTCAGGGATTCCTAGCACCATAGCCTCGGTTGCTGGGGCCCTGGCCTTCCAGGTTCCCCCTCATGAAGTAATGTCTCAAACCTCAGGAAATCTTGACCCACAGGACAGGATGTGCCAATCAAGGGAGGAGCCCCACCATGACCTGCTTCTCCTCCCCCTGTGCTTCTACGGTAACTAGTGTTGTGGGGTAATAAAACACTGTGCCATGAACACAGGTGATCCCAATACATTTCTGGAAATTAATTTGGGAGGGTTGCACCAAACTGTGAGCTATAAGGGTGACCTCACTTCCTGAGTCAACAAGGGCCATAACGGCCTGTCCGTTTACCTTAACCACCCAGGTAAATCGATGTGAATTGGCGACCACCCCAACCACATTAATCAAATGGCAATCACTCTGTGGGGACCCACCCCAGTTGCACTACATTGGTTTGACTCCATTTGGGCAGTTGGCAATTGCATGTCCCCACTCCCCGCACCCATAACAGTGGTAGCATTTTCGGGGTGACCCTGGACCCTTTGGGTTTCTAGGGGAGGTCAGGTCCCCCTCTATTTTCGAACCTGAAAGTCCCTTGGTGGCCTCAGACTGCTCTTTGGTAGTTCTTCTCCAGAGTCTTGTCTGGTCTTCCTCTCAGGGGGTTGGTAAGTCCTGTTTGTAGTCTACCCCAAGTCCTGGGGGTAGCCGACCCCAACATCCGGGAAAAGTTCCTTCATGGCATAATGCCACTCCACCAAGGCAACCAGTTCATCACAGGAAGTGGGATCAGTCTGTTTAACCCACTGCCATAGGCTGGGTGGTACTCCTCTTAAGAACTGGTCCATTACCAGGAGCTCCATGATTTTGGCAGCACTATGGAGCTCGGGTGCAACCACTTCTTAGTCAAGTGGAGGAGGTCGTACATCTGCGACCGTGGCTTTGCCAACTCCCAGAATCTCTAGCTGTGGTACCTCTGGGCTCAAGGGCTGGAGTCATGCCAGCATGGGCCAAGATCTCTTCCTTCAGCCTTGGATAGTCAGTGGTGACTCCCTCATCCAGATCGTAATATGCCTTCTGGGCCTCACCACACAAAAACGGAGCTAAAATGCTGGCCCACTGTTCCTGAGGCCATGATTCATGAGTAGCTGTCCTTTCAAAAGTGAGTAAATATGCTTCAATGTCGTCAGCCATCATCATTTTCTACAGACAGTGGGAAGCCCATATAGTCTGGTAACCCTCTGGGTAGGCCCTCCCAGGCAACCTTCTCCCGGTGTGATCTCGATGAGATGCTTTACCATTTCCTGGAGGACAGCATGGTCCTGGGCCATCTGTGTGAGCAGCAATTGGTTCATCTCTTATTGAGCCTGGGTAGCTTCCTGCTGGGCTGCCGTAGCCTGGATCAAGGTTTTCACCACTTCCTCCATGCCTGGTCTCCTTTACTGTGGGGTAGTTCAGATTCCAGCCAAATTCTACGCTGACCTGATCCCACTTCTGACACCACATGTGACAACGGGCAACTTCACCATGGGATTCAGGATCAGCTTTGCAGTGGTTAAGGAGTCTCAGGAAGACCAGTTTGTTAACATCAAACCAACCAGGTATATTTTTATTTTCTTAATATGGTTGGTGACACAGAACTTTGGGCTTCTGCCCTTTTCCTTTTTAAGCCCCGCCATGGAAAATGAAACAAAAACAGAAATAAAGAGGCCTAGCTTATGGTGGGAGCACTGACTAAACAATCCCCGACCCTAACTAGAAACCCCCCTCTTTTCCAGAAGGCTAGACTTTCTGGAAGAACACAAACAGTATAATGGAAAACTCACAATGGAAATAACTTTTATTTTGGCCTAATTCAGGAGACCAATCTCTTGAGGGTTGCTTAAGGGACTCCTGTTCTGGAACACATCCAAGCAGCTTGTCAGCCCTCTACCCCTGCAGCAACTGCCTGCTGGCTTTTCCTTCCTGTTTTTAAAGCTTTCCTGTCTGAGTAGCTGCAGCTAAACAGCCAAATCAGCTGCAGCTGTACCCTGACTATCTTACTCAGGGAAAGCTCCTTTCCTCCAGTACCTGAGTTTACCACAGTATCTAAAGGGAATTAAAGTGCAAGAGGGTAGCATCTTTCAGAAGAAGAGATGTGCAAGAACAAGGGGGCACAATTTGAAGACAGCAGGGGAACATCTCAGAGGTAATGTTAGAAAGTATTTTTTCACAGAGATGGTTGTGGATGCATGGAGCAGCCTTTCTGAGGAGGTTGTAGGGTCAGGAACAGTGGAAGAATTCAAGAATACATGGGACAGACAAAAGGCAATTCTAGTGCAGGGTAGGAGGAAGTAAACTGTTGATTAACTAGAATCTGCAGCTTATCCATCAGGTAGGGAAATGAGCAGACTAGGTGGGCCAAGTGGTTCTTATCTGCTGTCAAATTCTATGTTTCTATGTTTATTACTTTCATTATTCTCCTGTGGTAACCTTTCTAAATGTAAAACCAGGCAAATTAGTCGCTTGAGATTTTGCCCTATCTTTAGGGCCTTCCTGATCATAGGGGTTATTTTTCAAGTTCAAAATCTGGTAAATTAACAAAATAACTATTTAAAACTTCCACAGCTCTTGCTGGGTTATGTTTATACCATTTTCAATCACTGCTAAATTTAGGGAAATGACTGAAGTAAGGAGGGCTGGGGATACTAGGAAATATGGGGGGGGGGCATCACCAGTAGAAAACAGGAAGTTGTTATTCATCTGTACAGACAGTTGGTGAGACCCCATCTGGGGTACTGATTACAGTTCTGGAGACCTCATCTCCACAGGGACATAGACAGGATGGAGGCAGTCCAGAGGAGGGCAACTAAAATGGTGCAGGGTCTGCAACAGAAGCCATATGAAGAGAGAGAGAGAGAGAGAGAGAGAGAGAGAGAGAGAGACTAAAAGTGCTTAATATGTAAATCCTTGAGGAAAGAAGGGAGAAGGGGACATGATAGAAACTTTCAAGTACCTCAAGGGAGTCAACAAAGTCCAAGATCCAAGGTCCAGGAGTTTAAAACTGCACTAACAACTTATTTATTTGAATCAACATATGGTGGTTTTAATTGACAGTATTTTAACAGTGAATTTTAAATATAGGACTATATTGATAAACTTGAAATAATGTATTGTATTGGTTGTGCTATGTACAAGCACCTTGGTTATAGAAAGGCACTTTTTTATAAATGAATTAATATATGATATGAAGATTGGAGCAGCATTCAGAAAAAGAGATGTGCAAGAACAAGGGGGCACAAGTTGAAGATAGAGGAGGAGATGGCTCAGGGGCAATGTGAGGAAATATTATTACATGGAGAGGGTGAGGAATGCATGGAACCACCTTCTGGAGGAGGTAATGGGGTCAAAAACAATGGGGGAGTTCATGACTGCATGGGAGGAACATAAGGCAATTATAGTGAGGGCTAGGAGGAAGTAGGGTGTTGGGTAACTGGAATCTTCAGTTTATACAGTAGGTAGGGGAAATAGGCAGACTGGGTGGGCCAAGAGGTCCTTATCTGCCATCAGATTATATGGTTCTATGTAAAATAAACAAACATAGATAGGAGTATAAGAAAATATTATAAGAGGAACATCAAAATGACTCTACCCAATTATTGGAGAAATTAAGGAAGGCCACAATATTAAAAAATGGTAGACAATTTGGAGATTAGTAATCCAGGGATATAACAAATATTTAAATCAAGTAGAAATGCACATCACACTGGACTCTTGGATTGCTGTTTTCTCTAAACTTTATCTTTCCCAGGAAGAAACAATTCTTGTTGAATCAAACAAAATAAGCCTAAGCCCCCTGGTCTACCCTATACCAATATACATAACAGAAATATATATTTTCATGACTTACTGAGACAGCATCTAATAAAGCTCCAGGGCCAGATTACATTATAGGTTGCATCTATAAATATTTCTCTGATTGGTGGGTATCTGCCCTAAAGAAAACATGTAATATAATATATTAATACAAGGAGATTAATACCCTAGAAGTTGGCAAGGCAGTACGATTGCCCCTATTTTTAAAAAATACAACCCACATGATCCCAAGATGCACAGACCAATTAGCTTCATAGATGTTTCTCAAAACAAATTTACAAAAATAATTGTATCCTGTATACAGCCATGATTGGTGGAACATGATATTATTAGTGAGACACAAAATGGCTTCAGCAGTAACAGATCAACAGTTCAACATTGTTATGTGTTGAAACACCTTACATGGGAATATGTAAAAATCGGGTTGGGCAAGCTCTATTGTTGCTTTGTGAATTTCTCATCTGCCTTTGATGCTATAAGTTGTTTCATCTTATGACTTCAGTTGAATAACTTGGACATACCACAGGAATTACTTAGTATTTTGATCAGACTTCATGAAAATATCTGGGCTGAAGTTCAGTATGACCAGTTTGGACATACAACTGCCAATTTTTAAACCAATATAGGGGTCCAACAGGGATGCCTATTGGCACACACTTTATTCAATATTTATATAAATAATATTCTGAGAAACTTAGACAAGACAGAATTTCACTCTCCCCAAATAGCTGATACTAGGGTTAATTGTCTGGCATGTGCTGATGCTTTGATTCTTATCTCAATTTCAGCAGTTGGATTTAAAAGGGAATTGGAAGTATATTCTACTTTGTGTGCTTCCTACAAATTAAAAATGAATAAGAACAAATCAAAGATTGTAATATTTGGAAATAGAACCACAAAATCCCCAAGCTTTTGGATTAAAAAAGATAAGACTGAAGTGGTCAACCATTATGAGATTTGAACAAAATCAGGGCTGGAAAGAACATTTACAATTCCTGCAGAATAAAATGACAACTGCCATTAATGGATTCAAAATCTTCAGGCCCAGATATTCAAACTGCACCAGGCTGTGGCGCAAGCTTGGGTGCAGCTCAACTTGGCTGCGCAGGGTTGTGGACTAAGTAATATTCAAAGGAGCTCTGCCATGGCTCAGCAGCTTTGCATATCACACCCTGGCCACCCCCAGTGTGCATGGTGCAGTGGCACTGCGCCAGCACAAGTGGCCAGAGTGGAGCATGGAGATGCGCTAGTACATGTTCCATTCGCCATGCACAGCAACCACGATATTCAAAACTTGACATGCAAATGGGGCCATAATATGTGAAGAGGCACACATGGGGCCATTTGCATGTCATTACTCTTCATTGCATGCGGTGTGCCCGCAATCTGACTTGCTCCTGGCGCCCTGCAAAACCAGCCGTCGGGGACCGACACCCGTGCAGCCTGATCGCGGGCATCTGTATCTAAAATAAATTGTTCCAATATCCCTGGTGGTCCAGTGGACCTCTATCTGCCCAATCATGAGCATTTGTAAAAGAAGATAGGTCCTATATCCCTGGTGGTCCAGTGGACCACTGTTTGCTAATCACGGGCATCATTACAACAAAATACTTCCAATATCCTGGTGGTCTAGTGGTACCCCCACCCACCCACTGAGCCCCACCACCACTCCCCCCAGGTCAGCTGGCAGGCGGCAGCACTCACCCTCTTGCCGCCCTGCTGCCTGTCAACTGACACCTCGGTAGGGCTGCACGCCCATTGGTTCACTTTTTTACTCTGTTCAGATAAACAGATTTTAAACAAAACTGCAGGTTTTTTTACACTATACATCTATAAACTAGACGGGAGTTTTCGACTGTTTATACTAAGCCCAGTTTAAACATCACTAGTTGCAGGGTGATATATGTTCTGTAAAATATAGTAAACATGCAAAATAAAACAAATGAAATGGTAAACAATCAATGTGCAGTATCAAAACTCTAAGTATCATGTTGTCTTAGAAGTATGTTTTAACCCTGTCTTGATGTTTGAAACATAGAAACATAGAAATATAGAAGCATAGAAGTTGGCTGCAGATAAGGACCGCAAGGCCCATCCAGTCTGCCCATTTCTTTTTCTACCTTATAAATGTGCCATCAGCCTTTGCTCTGTCAATGGCCTATCTATTCATACTCATCTGTATTGCTCCCTTATGCCTATCCCATGCCTGTTTGATGCCCTGCACTGTATTCATATCCATCACTTCCTGGGGTAGGCAGTTGCATGCATCCACCACCCTTTCTGTGAAAAAGAACTTCCACACATTACCCCTTAATCGGCCTCCATCTAATCTCATGCTGTGTCCTCTTGTCCTGCTATTTTTCTTACATGAAACATGTTAGACTCTTTCACCTTTTTAATGCTCTTAAGGTGTTTAAATGTTTTGATCAGTTCACCTCTTTCCATCCTTTGCTCTAAGGTATACATATTGAACTCAGTTAATCTGTCCTCATATGTTTTCTGATGCAGTCCCTGCACTAGTTTGGTTGCCCTTCTCTGGACTGCCTCAATTTGGTTAATGTCCTTGTGAAGGTGTGGTCTCCAGTACTGCATGCAGTACTCCAGATGGAACCTAACCAGTGTCTTGTAAAGTATTATTACCTCCTTTTCTGACTTGTGATACCCTTACTAATACACCCCAACTTCCGTTAGCTTTACCTACAGCTTTAGTGGTCTGCTTGGATGATTTCAGGTCATCAGTGATGATGATGCCAAAGTCTCTTTCTTCCCTTGTGACTGTCAGCAACTCCCATCCCAGTCTATAGGTGGCTTCAGGGTTTCTCTTCCCTAAGTATATGATCTTGCACTGCTTTGCATTAAACCCCAGTTACCACTCTTCCAACCATTTTGCTAGTTTATCTAGATCTCTTCTCATTCTACCCCATTGGGATCATCTACTCCTGTTGTAGATCTTGGTGTCATCTGCAGACAGACAAATCTTAACCTCAGTCCATCTCCAATGTCACTGATGAAGATATTGAAGGGACTGGCCCCAGGACAGTCCTGAGGGTGCCCCTTGTGACTTGCATCTCTTTTACTATACAGTTACCACCACTCTCAGTTTTCTGCCCATCAACCAGTCTGCCACCCAGTTGATTAACTTCACATATACCCTGAGCCTACCAGCTTATTAATCAATCTTCTATGTGAACAGTATCGAAAGCTTTGCTGAAGTCAAGGTAGAGTGATATCAACTGCTCATGGTCCATCACTCTGGTTACCCAGTTAAAGAAATCTATGAGATTAGTTTGGCAGGACCTTCCTTTTGTAATCCTATACTGTTATGGATCCTGTGCTCCTATGGATTCCAGGTGTTGCACTATCCTTTCCTTAAGGAGTGCCTCCATAATCTTGCCCACTACTAAGGTAAAACTGACTGGTCTGTAGTTCCCTGCCTTCTCCCTGCTACCGCTCTTGTGGAGCGGGATCACATTAGCCCTTCTCTAGTCTTCTGGGACCTCTCCTATGGTCAGAGACTCACTAAACAGTTCTGATAATGGCTCTGCTAGTTCCACCCTTAGCTCCTTTAGTACCCTGGGATGTATGCCATCAGGTCCCTTTGCCTTGTCCACCCTGAGCTTATTGAGCTCTTGTAGAACCCTTTCTTTTGTGAAGGTACTAGTGCTCACCTCCCTCCCCGCTGTGTCCATGGTGCTGAGCTCTGGTCTCTGCCCTACCTTCTCTTCAGTAAATACTGAGCAGAAGTATCTATTTAGGATAGATGCTTTTACATGGTCCTCCTCCTCACATGCCCCCTTATCTCCTTTGATCTTAGCAGTACCCCCTCTAGACTTTTTCTTTTCACTAATGTATCTATAGAAAGTCTTGTCACCTTATTTTACTGTTTGTGCTAGTGTTTCCTCGGTTTGGGTCGTTGTCCGCCTTACTGCCTTCCCTGCTTCCCTTAGGGAAGTTTGCTATGCCTTCCTATCTTCATCCTGCTGTTTTCCCTTATATTTCCTGAAGGCCAGCCTTTTGGCTCTGACCTTTTTCTGCTACTGTACTTCAGAACCAAAGTGGTTTCCTTCTTTTTTTGCACTTTCTTTTCTCTCTAACACAATGGGATGTTGCTTCAAGTATTGCATCCTTAATGCTGCCCACTTTGCCTGTACCCCCTCACCTGTATTTTTTTTGCCAGGGCTAGCTTAACTCTGTTGGCCATCTTATGAAAGTCAGCTCCTCTGAAGTCCCATATTTTTCTTGGAATGGGATGATTTAGTTGTAGTGGCCAAATTGAACCATACCTCATGTGTGATGGTCACTGGCCTCCAGGTGACCTTTCTAACTGAGATCTGTGATCCTTTCCCTGTTAGTCAGTACTAGATCTAGGATAGCCCTGTATCTTGTGGGTTGTTATACCAGTTGTTTGAGGCCTCCCCCTGCAGGGAATCCACCATGTGTCTAGTCCTGGCAGATGTTCCTGCTGGTATTGATCAATCTGTATATGGCATGTTGAAGTCTCCCATTATCAGAACCTCCCCTTTAGCTGTTATGTTTTGTATATCTTCTAACAGTAATGTGTCTATGTTCTCCCCCTTGTCTGGGGGCCTGTAAATAACCCCAGTTCTCATGGCTGTACCATTTCCTGTTTCCAGGGTGACCCACAGTTCTTCTGGCTCCTTATGTGTATTCTGAATTTCTGTAACTTTGATGTTTTCATTGACAAACAGGGCCACTCCACCACCCCTTTTTATACCTCAGTCTCTTCTGAACAGTACATAGCCAGGTACTGAAGTCTCCCAAGTGTGGTTACTAGCAAACCATGTCTCTCTAATTGCTACTATGTCCGGTTTAGCCTCTGTCATTATTGCTTGCAGATGTGGGATATCTTGCTTCCCAGACTGCGAGCATGTGTGTACATGATTTTCTATTGGCCAGATTTCAGTGTGTTAGTTGTTGGGTGAGGTCTGAAGTTTCCCTGTGTTTCGTATGGGGAGCTGGACCTTTTTTCTTACCTGGTGATGCAAATGAACTGCAAACATGCTGAACTCCTGTTTGACCACTAGCTGAAGGTGAGGGGTGTTCTTCCCATTCAATGTATGGGGTGCTGCACCCCTCTCACCATTTGCTAGTTTAAATATTCTGCAAAGATGTCAAACTTCTGCCCCAAGTTTGTGTAAATGTATATACATGTTAAATGGTTTAACATTGTAATGACTTTTAGCAGATCAATAAAACTCTTGAATTGAATTTTAATTTTTACCCACTTAGTTGGAAATTGTCACAGAGCACTCTGTTCTCTCTAGTGCAGCTCTGATTGTAACTTTGTAAAATGTTTTCTAAGTTTAGCGAGATTATGATACTGATTCCTTGTATTTCTACTGCAGATCCAGGTTAACATCAGGAAGTGATTCACTCGTGAAGTGGTAATTCATAATCTATTTCTCAACCTGACGTTTTCCGCTGGACATAGAAAAGACATAAAGAAAGCAAAAATGAAATATTTAATTTTTTTTAATTATGTATAGCACTATATGTTTTTCAGTTGCTTGTACATTTATTTGTGCTGTTCTTTTGATACATGTTATTTATGTAAAGAATGTGACCAGATTTTTGACATCATCATTTAGTGGCTCTCTAAGATGATATAATCTAACAGTATAAAAAGTAGTCAGCAGTGTATATGACATGACTTTTGGGAAAGGAACCTTGTCCAGAAAGGGTCAAGGCATGTTTCTAAAGCACCTGAAATAAAGGTTTGGCACTTTTCAATCATTCTGCGAGCAGCATTTTTAATATGGTTCATGAGTGCTGGACATTATTGTGTTTCTGCTGGTCTGTAATTGCCAGCTTCCTCTTTGTTCCCATTTTTGTGAAGCAGGGCTACATCTGCCTTCCTCTAGTACTCTAGTAAGTGGTTGAACAGGGCTGTCAGAGGTGCAATCAGCTCTTCCTGAGCTCCCTCGATATACCTGGATGCACCCTATCTGGCCATACTCCCTTATCTACTTACAGAGTCTTGAAGAAACTCACAAATCTGAAAGTGGACAAGTGTTGATCTTTCTTCTTTTGATGTTACTAGCCCTTATCCGGGGACCCTCACCTTCCCCTTCCTCAGTGGACACAAAACAATATTTGCTGAAGATATCTGCATTTTTCTGGTCCCCCTCCACACACACCCCTCCTTCTCTCTTAAGCCTTACTGTCACTCCCCTTGTCTTTCTCTTTTCGCTCACATACCTTAAAATTGCATGGTTCTTTCTCTATACTGCCTGGGCAATTTTCTCCTCTTTTTGTGCCTTTGCATTCTGAATTGCTTTCCCTGCCTCCTTCTGTTTCTCTATTAGTTTTCTCTTGCCTTAAAGTGTGCACTAACTTGAGACAGCCTCCCTTTAGGACCTTTCTGTTAATAAATATCTTTATTGTTAACTGCATTTAAAGTGACAATCAGAGTTCTTGACTGAGAATATGTGGGAGATTACAATTTAAATTGAAGGCTCTGTGAGTATTACCAACCTTATCTTATGAGACTGGTTCAGAAGTTAGGAGTTAGGTAACTATTGAATCCCATGAGGAGGTAACATATTTTGCATCAAGCCCATCCAAACATTCTGTGTGGAGGAACTGCATTACTACTACTGCTCTTTTTCATATGACCCCCATTACTTTTAGGAGGGAGAGAAGCCAATCCCATTGCATCCTTTACCAGTCAGAGCAGGGGGAGTATACCAGTAGAGGTAAAGATTACACATGCAAAATAAATTGCAATAGGGTCATTTGAAATATGCAAATGTGTTTTTGAAGGGGTCTTTGTGTTACTTAAAATCCTCCATTCCAATACAGCAATTCAAATCTTCTATTGTGAAATAAAGTATCAGAAGATAAACTGAGAAGAAAACTGAGCAGTGCTCATTTGTAATAGTATGTTGTGCACTGTATCAAGACTTAAAGATCATGTGCAATGGTTGTTACATATTTAAAAAAGAGCTTGAAAAGCTGAAATTCAAGTCCCTGTGTCATGATTACTGTGTTTCCTGAAAATGTCGCGCTTTTGGTTTTGTGTTTTCTTTAAATCAATATTTGTTAACTTGCTCCACAGTGGCTAAAAACAGTGGAGTTATTTCTGTCCTCTCAGTCAGATTTGGAGAGAGATCACATCACTGTGGAGTAGTTTGCTGTTTCAGATTCTCGATCAAAGAAGCAGTCTATAGAGTTAATGGTTTCTCTACAAGTTTCTTACAAACCTAGTCTCAGGTTTGTGTTTAGATAGAGTAGCCTATAATCTATCATTCTCTTCTTAAAAAAAGTTGATCATTTGATTTTTTTAAGTTATATTTTATTAGCTTTTTCCCCCATTTGTGCCTGCATCCCACCCTGGTCATGCATGCTTTGCCACCCCTGCCTGCCTGTGCTGCCCATCAGACCTCCACCAGGCAGGAACAGAACTACGGGGAGGTGGCAATGGATATCAGGAGAGGAGGGCTGCCTTTATGGCTGGTCAATCCTACTCCTTCTGTCCCCCCAGCCAACCCTCAATGACCTGGTTCTATTTCTGAACCTGGGTCACTGGTGAAGTACAAGGTGTGGTGTCCAGCACCTCAACCCTCAGCACCACTGGTCCAGTTATAAGTTGATCATTCGAGTTGCAATGCTGAATTGAAGTAGCGGCAATCTTTCTCTGTGACAAATCGGCTTGTCTATCACAGTTGCCAGTTCCTTCTCATCAAAACCATGATTTATTTTCTAGCTATATAACACAGGCTTGTTTAATGAATTTAACATAAATCTAAATTTTGCTCATTCATAAAAAGCAGTTTATCTTTGATTTAGCCTTCATAAATACATTCATTTAAGAATTTATTTTCATGTCAGATTGACAACAGACAGGGGCAACAGGGTGCAGCAGCCTCAAATATGGAGCAGAAAGCAGGGTGCATGAGGTACAAGAGACAGGTGGCAGCAGAATGCAGCTGCCTCAACTATGGGGCAGAGGCACGGTGCATCGGGATACCATACAGTATTTCTAGTTATACACATACATGATGTATTTTTACAAGACATCATCAATGAACTGAAATATGTGAGTTCAGACAGTACATGTGCTTGAAATACTGTAGTGGAGTGTGACAGACATCTATTTGTCAATTTATTTTTTGTAGACTCTTTTTAACCCCTCTTCAGTGTTTCTCCTTCATGTCGACCAACCTTAACAGTTCGATGTGATAATGGCAAAAGCCTAAAGGTGATCACTGTTATGAAGATGTCAAGAGTGCCGAAAATTTTATTTGGTACTCTGACAGCCCGGCACACAGCAAAATTGCACCAGGGATTTACTTTTTTTAATGTTTTATGGGGGAGCTGCACTCCTCGTAACCCCCTACTAAAGGATTATCAACTCAAAGGGGGGTGTATGTCAGGGGGTGAAAACATTAAAAAAAAAAAGTTCAGGCCAGGCACAACAAAAGTGCACCAATACCCAGACCCAAACCCAGTAATCTGCTGACCAGTGCTGGCAGTCCTCCCACCACACCACTAGGTTGGCGCAGCAACTGACCATGGCACAACCCCTCACATCCCCTCCCACCCCTCACTGTGCATTCTCACTCCTACAACACACATATGTATAGTGACATCCCATCACTATATTCACTGACCCCCCCAATCCAGCCAACCTACCCTACCATAGCCCTCCAAGGATACACTGGGGAGCAGGTTGCTATTATTGTCAGTGCCCTTTCCCCAGAACCCTTATCATGGGTACCCACCCTACTGGACTCTGGGATCTTTTGGGGTCTTCTGAATGCTCTGTGTGGCCCATCAGAACCCCTGGAGGTGGTCCAGAGGCATCCTCCTGGAGACCCCTGAAGTTTCCTCATTATCTGCCCTGCTAACCCCAGAGCCCCAGCAGTAGTGTCTTCATGTTGGTGGAGGCCCACATGAGCACCTCAGCTACAGTCAACAGCTCCTTCCTCCCTCCCCATACCTTGTACCCAAGCTCTTGAGTGCTGCACTGCCACCCAGCCTCCACTTGGGGGCAGCCAAGCACCGAGAGCCCTGACTCTCCCTCCTGAGGCAGAGAGCTTGCCAGCTGGCAGTTACTCACCATCCCCTCCCCTCCCTCACCCCTGCTGACACCCAATGACCGGAGCTCATTTTGGAACCCAGGGCACCAGCGTGGCACGAGGTGTGGCACCCATCACCTCAACCCTCAGTGCCACTAGGCCGGTTCAATCTGTTTGTCAATCTGATATGAGAAAAATAATTCTCTTATATGAATGTATTTATGAAGCCTACATCAAAGACAAACCATTTTTGTGAATGAACATTTAGATTTATTTTATATTCATTAAACAACCCTGTGTTATATAGCTAGAAAAGAATCTGAGTTTTGATGAGAAAGAACCAACAGCTGTGATACAGTGAAACTGATTTCTTACAAAGAAAGAGTTCCATTGCTTCAATTCAGCATTACAACTCAAATGATCAATTTTTCATAAAAAAATGATAGATAGTAAACTAAGCTGGCGAAGCACAAATGGGAGACTGAGTTTATAAGAAACCTGTAAAGAACACCATTAACTCTACAGACTGCTGCTCTGATTAGGAATCTGAAACAAGTTACTCCAAAATAATGTAATCATTCTCTGAGCCCGAATGAGAGGAATGAGAGGACAGAAATAACTCCATTGTTTTCAGCCACTGTGGAGCAAGTCAACAAATGGGTACCCCCTCAAGTGAGTGCTACCAGAATAACACCACACTAGACAGCTTTAGTCTGGCAAGTGCTAGCTGTAAGCACTTCCCTGGTTGCTGTCCATGGTCCTGAAAAAGCACAAGGGCTGCAATGAATGGGAGGCTGGGTGTGCTGCTCCTGTGGCATGGAGGGCTGGGGCTTGGAGTAGCTTGGCCAGTGGCAATGGAGACCAGGATTGTAATCCTGGTCTCTCAACTTTTGCCAGCATTGGGACTTTGTTTTTTTCACAAGGGGCCATGGAAATGGTATTCCACTGCCCTGGAAATTTAACTTGCCCCCATGATCCACTTCCTCCAGAAGAAAAGAAAATTATTCACCTATAGTAATGTGGTTTCTTCCAAAGGGATCCCTTACTAGGTTTAACAATTGCATCTTCAGTCCCCTTAATTGATCTTGCTCCAGAGCTTTAGAATTTCATACAAATTAAAGAACTTGGAATGTAATTCAAAACTCTGCTATGTGGTCACACTCACCTCTGCCCTGTAATAGCAGATTTATTTCTCAAATTAAGGTGAGCAGTGATGACTAAAACTTCCTGGGATCCCTTCAGAAGAAACAGCATTACTAAGAGTGATTCATTGTTTCTTCAAACCCAGGAAACCTTACCAGTTGTTTAACAACTGTAGATTCTATAGCAGTAACTTGGGAGGCTGAGTGTAGCACCTGATTAGGACAAAGGTTCTGCATGACAGGAATGCCAAAACTGGCATCTCTTCTGCACTAATTGTCCAAACAGTAGTGCTTTGTAAAGTTTGTACTGTCTTTCAGCTAGCTGCTTTACATATCCCCTGAACGAAGACAACTCTGGATGCTGCCACAAAGGTTGTGATGCCTCTCATACAAGGGGCCCTGAGCCCTTCTGGTGGAAGCTTGGCATCTTTGCCATAATAGAACAGAATACAGGCTACTGTCCAACAAGAAATTATTCTTCTGAATGCTGATTTACCTTAGCCTACTTCGTTGTAGTTGACTTGCAGTATAAATGAGAGTTTGTTGACCTGACATCCTTAGTACTATACAAATAGCACTCTAGAGCTCTCTTAACATCCAGGTTGTGGAGCTTCAGTTCCCCTGGAGTGGAGTGCTCTGTAAAAATACAGAGAAAGTTATTGACTGGTTCAGGTGAAATTCAGACAGCAACTTGGGGATGAATTTTCTATTAGCCCTCAGTTCTGCCTTGACCCTGTGGTACATGCTATACCCAGGATCTGTGCAAAGGAATTGGAATGTGCTTACCCTCCTAAAAGAGGTAGATTCTACCAGGAAAACTGTATTCGAGGTGAAATATTACAGAGCCACAGTTGCCATAGGATCAAATGGAACCTCCATCAGCTGTACAATACAAAGATTCAGGTTGCATGGAGGAAACTGGGCCCCTAAAAGTAGGGTTCAACCTAATGAGACCTTTAAAGAACCTCTTAAAAATATAACTTGAGGTTAGAGATCGATCCTTGCCAGATGAAACACATGTCTGCACTGCTGCCAAATGCACCTTTAGGGTTGAAGGCCAGAGCCCCAGAGACTGAAAGTGGATCAAATAGTCCAAAACAGTGGACAAGTTCACCTGAAAGGGACTGAGCTGCTCTGGAAAACACTCTAGGGAAAATATTTTCCACTTGTAAATGTAGGTTCTCCTAGTTACTGGCGTCTTGAAAACATTGAGTACATGTAAAAAATCCTCTTTGAGGTTTAGCCCAAAGAACTCAGCCTCTTCAAGTACCATGCTTTGAGGTGCAAGGTTCTTGGTTCTGAGAATGTTATCCTGCCCTGAGACAGAGTCAGAAGATTGTAACTCCATAGAAGAAGAATTGGTAGTCTGGAGCAGAGAGACAGGGGCAAGGAGTACCACACCTGCCTGCTCCAGACTGGTGTAATCAAAATCCTTGTTGCTGGTTCCTTTCTGAGTTTCAGTTGCACTCACAGCAGAAGTGAAGTGAAAAAGGAGGGAAAGCATACAGAAATTTCCCTGTCCACAAGAAGACTAGACCACCCTGTGGGACTGTTTCCACTGAGGGAGAAGTGCAACAAAAACTGGGAAGCTGATAGTTTTCCCATGATGCAAACAGATCCACATTTGGTGTGCCCTCTCCAATTCTGAACACTGTGAAGATCACCTGCTTGTTCAGTGCAGTGCCCATTCATGATTTTCTTGACTGATTTTGGTTAGAGAATCTGCCAGGATATTGTCTTTGCCTAACAGAGAATCTGCATATAACTGTACTTGCAAAGAAAAAAACAGACTTGCCGGCCCTTGGCGCAACGGATTGGATTTCCACTTGTGACACTGGCGACCCAAATTCAGGAACAGACCTGAGTCACCAGAGGGCCAGCTGGGGGAAGAAGGATAGAGCATCCTATGGACAGCTCTCCTACTCTGGGGGAGGTGGGAAGTGTCCGGTACATGATGGACCCTTAGCAGAGGCCGGTGGTCCCACAGCTACCGGCACTTGCTGCTAATGGAGGCTGGGTGGATGCTGGATGTCATTGCATGTCCCAGCCTCCCGGAGGAAAAAAACAAGAAAATGGAGAGGGGAGAGCTTCTGTCTACATGAAGCCCTCCCTGGGCTTCAATCAGCCACTGCTGCTGCACTCCCAACCAGCCACTAATCCCATGGTGCCGGAATTAGGGGAACCAGTGCCATGGCCCCACCCTCTGGGGGGTAAGCTGGGGGTAACTGGGAGTTGCAGCAATGGGCAGATGGTGGGAGCTCTGGGAGCCATGACCAGGGTGGATTAATAGGATGGAGGTCTCTCCCAGGAGAAAAAAAAAGCCAGACTTCAGTTCTTCATTACTTCTTTGCAAAATTTGGAATAGCTTATTCCTTGGTGTTTGTTGATGTAGTACATAGTGGTGGTACAGACTGTCCTTATCAGGATTGACTGGCCCCTGATGTAAGAAGCAAAGGCTTTCATTGCCAAGTATACTTCCCTTTGTTCCAGGAGGTTTATATACTCCTGAGACTCTAGTGGGGTCCATATCCTGCTTACAGTGTGATCCTATAGATGGCTTCCCCACCCATGGAGAGAGGGAGGCATCTATGGTAAGCACTGCTATGGGTGACTGCTGGAGGAAGAGAACTCCTTCCTGAAGCTTTTCCTCCTCCTCCTTCCACCACTCCAGTACCTTAACAGGCCAATTGTTATGGGCACTAACTTTGACAGAGGGTCCAACCTTTGGAACCAGTGGGCACCTAAGTGGTACATATATCATCTGGTATCCTGCACCTGGCACCACTGCTGTGGAAGAGGCCATGAGTTCTATCAACTTCAGAAAGTCCCAGGCAGGTCTTGGCTATATTTCTCTGAAGGATTTGCCAGTTTGATCAAACTCACTACCCTCTCCTAAGGGAGGAATCTCTTTTCCTGAACAATATCTAGTTCTGCTACTTTAAAGTGCAACACCTGTACTGGGTCTAGTTGAGACTTTGGGAGGTTTACAAAGGGACCCAACTCCTCCAGGGTGGGTTGTGTGAGAGAGAGAAATGTTTTTTCCTCCTAAAAGGACTGTCCCCAAACCAATCAATCATCTAAGTAGGGGAAGGCCACAACCTCTACTTCCCACATGTGCAGCTACTGCCACTATGCACTTGTAAAAAACTCTTGGAGCCAATGAAAGGCCAAAGGGAAGGGCTGTGAACTGGTAGAAGCCATCCCCCACTCAGCCTGAGGTATTTTCTGTGAGAGGATCTTACTGGAATGTTAAAGTAGGCATCTTTCAGAGCCAATGACCCCAGCCAGTGTGACCTTGTTATAAAGATGGAACTTTTCCTTCTTTAAATGTTTGTTCAGATATCTGAGATCTAAAATGGGTTTCCATTCCCTATGTTGTTTGTGGGTCAGGAATTACCTGGAGTATCATCTCCTCCTGATTTCTGGGAATATAGTCAGTATCACATAATACTGGTGAACTAAAATGAGCAACTTGAATCTGAGCAACTCTGTTTGGGCACCTATAGGAGCAGTGACAGGGAGGATATAGCGAGAGTTGAGGAACAGAAATGGAGGGAGATAACAGTACCTGCTAATGACATGGTTTTGCAGGAAGCACTGGTGAAATACAGGATTGTGGCCAACTGCCACTGAGCTTGCTGCTTGGCACGGCAAATAGGGATGCTGCCTATGGAGGTGATGGTCCTGGGTTCGAGACTGCCTCCAGGTTTGTACTTTTGTCAGTGTTGGAGTGCTTTGGGTTACTTTTTGCTGTTGTCTGGTTCTGGGGCTGCAGTAGTCTTCTGTCACCTAGTGTCCATCTGGCCAGAGATGGTTATTTTAGTTTAGGGGTGCTGGGGCATAGCCCCCCACATGGAACAGTAATTTTATTGTGCACTGAACTGGTGTGTGCTGAGGTGTGTTTTATGCTGATTAGGTGTTCAGCAAGACTTGTTTGCTGTTTTGTGAGTCACGGTAATGTTTTCACTGTTATGACATGGAACCAGTGTAGTCCTCTTCTGATTGGGAGGGGAGAGACTGCTTCCAATGCATTTGCTAGTAACATCTTTTTTACCTCCAACTCCAAGCAAACATTTTTTTCTGCTGGTATATGAAGAGGTAAGGCACAGTGACACTGCAATTTTGCAAACCTTTTGAACTGCAAAGAGAGATTAACCCACTATTTCCAGAACCCACCTGTCTGTGGTAATATTTCTCCAGGCCTGAAAACAGTAGGTTAATCTCCTCACTCTGATACTGGCTGGGTGACCTGGGCTCACGTGTCAAGGTTTTGTTTCATCCTGGCCTTGGGAGCTGGAGTGGCACCTCCATATGTGGAGCTGCTTCTGCCTCTGCCTCTGAAGAAGCCCTTCATGGAGGCATAATCATAGCATAAGCATGGACATAGTAACCCCTGCCCCTACTGCCCATTCAGTAATACCTCTGGGGAGTGGAGGACTTTTCTTTCTTAGTGTTTCTTTTGTAAGTGGCTTTGTATGCATCTACCTTTTTCATGTACGTCTCTGTCTTGCCACCAAACAAGGAATTTCCTGTTGCATGAAAATCCATGTCTTTTGTCTGAGTGTCATGGGAAAGGTTTGTAGTGCTGAGCCAATCATACCTTCTGAGAGATACTGCATGTTCCATGACCCTGGAAGCAGTGCTGTTGATTTCCATGGCCATAGGAAATTTGGCACTTGGTGGCATCCATAGAAATGTTTGCTGTGTCTGCCAGGTCCCAAGCCAAATCCTCAGAAGATTTCTCACTCATGGCCACTATAGGATTCCAAAGTGCCTTTTGATACTGACCTGAGTAGGTCATATAAGTTGCCTGTCTTAGCAGCAAAGAAGCTGATGTGTAAACTTTTTTGCTCATGCTGTCAGTTTTCTAGACTTTCTGTATGGAGGCTGAGAGGAATGGGGCACCTTAGCCCTGTCAGAGGCAACAGTTGGAACACTGTTTCACAGTCAGGGTGGTTGTACAAGTACTCAGCATCCTGTTTGTCCATCTAGTACTTTTCTTTTTTTTTTTGTCAGTGCCAGCAGCTGAATTGGGGATTGACAAGACCTTAAAGGTGACTTTCTTTAGTGTCTTGTGGACAGGCAAATACAATCTTTCTGCTTGGGCTATGCCCATCATGTTTAAAAGTCAACTTCCTCCTCATCCTTTGCCTTCTCCTGAGGTAAGAGATTAAGGATATTTGCTATCTGCCTCATGAACACAAAATGAGAAGTATAGTCCTCTGAAGACTGAAGAGAGGAATCAAACTCCTGTTCAGGAGAGCTGTCTGGTTCTATAGAATCTTCTTCCTCCTCCTCATTCTCTTCATCATAATAAATTTCTGCCTCCTCCATTACAGACATCACCATAGGCATCTGGGACTGTCGAGGGGGACTGGCATGGTCATACAGGAGCCAATAACTTGGAAGGCCTGAACATATTGCCATGCTTCAGTCTTATCTTCAAATGAAGGAAAGTTACTTTGCTCACTGGCATCTCCTTTGCCTTTTTAGCAGGAGGGGCAGTGACATGCTTTTCTTTATATGTTTTCTTAGTGGGCACTGTGTCTGATGCCTGCCTACTGTCCACTGTCATCTCCTTTGCATTTTCAGCAGGAGGGGAATGGCATATTTTTCTTTATGTGTTTTCTTTTTTTAGGCACCTCTTCAAATGCCTGCCTACTGTCCACTGGTGTCTCCTTTTTCCTTTAGTGAGGAGGGGGCTGTGAGATGCTTTTCTTCATGTTTTTTTCTTAGCAAGCACCATCTTTGAAGCCTGCTCTGTGGCTCTTTTAACATGTGTGGTATCAGGGCTCCCATTTTAGAAACCCTGATTGTTGTGATCTTTTCTGGGGAGCTGGATATTCACATGAGCCTTGCTGTGAGGAGGATTCATATAGTCAGACCATAATTATTTTAAGTTTTAAATTCCCTGTTGCAAAAAATTGGGGGCAAAACTCTAAGAACAATTACAACTGTTAAGAAGTGGCCAGGCACCTGATCATGAATCGTGCCTGAACTAAACAAAACAACATTGGTTAGTTTTCTTTGTGCCTGCTCTTGTTTTTCTTTAGGTCCGAAAGCCTAAGAAAAGGGAGGCATGGTCTGGCTCTGCTAAAGATGGTAGCCTCATTCTTGCTCTCTCTGGACCTTCCAGAAATCATCATCCATCCTTAACAATCCAGGTACCATCCATGTGCCAGCATCTGGGATCTAAGTCTATAGATACCATAGGGAAGCACTGGTAAAGTGTTACATTACCATCATCCATATATACTTTGGAATTTTACTCTGTAAATTTGAGCACTCTCTGAGGCCTATGAAAATGGCTGACCAATCTACAAATGCAAGCTGTCTTACAAAAATTGAATCAATGTTCCCTCAACTGATAGCTGAAATGAATGACGTAAAAGTTGCAATGCAGCAAAACATATCTAACACCCAATCTTTGGACATCTGACTTACTTCTGCTGAAGCGAAAACAATGCAAAATGAAATGTTGATGCAATTACCTACATGCAACTATAAGAGAGCAAGACAGAGTGAATAGGAGTCTACAAGCCAAAATGGATGATATTGAGAACAGAAACTGCAGGAACAAACTTTGATTCCTCTGCTTTCCTGGTGAACTCGGAGACACCAGTACATTATTACAACATGTCCCTCCTGCCTTACTTAAGCTACCTCCTGATAAAACGCTCACCATTGAGCAGTCTCATAGATCCTTAGGCCCGCGACCAAGCCCAGCACAAAAGCTGCAGCCTATAATTGCCAGGTTTTTTATCTTTTCACACACAGAGCTAATACTTAAGTGTGCCAGAGAAATAGGGCACCTCAAATGACGAGAGCACAAAATCTTAATTCTTAGAGACTTCTCCAAAGAGCTCACCAACAAAAGGAAAGCCTTCAATCTGATTAAGCCCATGCTTCACAAGAGAGGAATTAAGTTTGCACTGAGGCATCCTGCTGTAATGTACTTATTTGTCAACAACTCATTTAAAGATTCCCGAAGCATTATCTGAATACCTCAATATTAATACTGGCAGGCAATATACCGCAGTGGTTTAAGGCTCTGAGCTGCAAATCTGGAGACCTGGGTTTGAATCCCACAGCTCCCACTTGAATACTGTGTGATCCTGAGCAAGTCACTTAACTTTCCTGTGCTCCCAGGTCACACCTATAAAAAAAGCTTTCAGCTTGTCTGTCATTCCTGGTTAAACAAATAAAAAAAAATACTAAAGAATCTGTCTCTTCAAACAGCAGTGCTATAGCTCAATCAATGGACAACCTTGAATCTCCTAGATCTACTTTACAGGTGGCTCACCTTATTAATGGCAAAGCTGAATTCAGTGATTCCACCTCCAGGGATGCTGCTGTTAACCTCCCCTTCAGGATCTCAGCACGAATCAAGGCAAGAAACTCCTCGGGCTCTCACCCCGCTTGGAATGCTTGTTGCACAGGTGAAGATTCTGGAGTGCCCTCTCATCCCATGGAGCGTCACACTAGTTTTTCTTCCCCATCCCCATCTCAAACAAGTTCATCCTGCTAGAAGAACACCTGCACTCCTTGCAGAAGGATAATCATAGAGAAGTATCTGAACTTATGCTGACTACCACCAATAATGTTCTCCCTGGTACAATCTCAGCAGACTCCTCATGGGGTGAACTAGTTGCAAGTGCTCCTGTAAAACCACTTGAACCCCCAAAAAAGAAATGTAAAGGGAAACTCAAACACAAACCACTCTCTACCTCACAAGGAGCTCAAAAAGCTAACTTTACATCAATACCCAAGCTGAATCATATTTTTAAGGGTGTTAATAATAACAGGATTTTCTTCCTACTAGGCTTAATGTGAACCAAAATCATCCTCCGCTTTAGCTTCGATGTACATTATTTCTCCAACCTAACTACTATTGCTCCCAGTGGGTTGCAAAATGATAAGGCTGTACATCGCAGTCACTAATTCAGATGTGGTGGGTTTAATTTAAAGCTCACAATTTAAAGCTGACTCTATAGCCACTTGCTAATTAATATGCAGGGGCATTTAAGTAGTATGTTAATGAAATATCATGCTAAGTGCTTAAAGTTAATATCTGCGGATAGCTTTAACTGGTTATATATATCTTAATGGCATTAAGCAACAACAAAATCCCTTTCTTACTAGAATTAGAGTGAGACAAATATGCTCTTCACCACAATGGTGTTGTACAGCACCCCCACAGCCTAATTACTATTGCTCCCAACAGATTATGAATTGGCAAGGTTGTGCATCCCATTTGTAAGTTTTTTTTTTGTAGCAATGGGTTTAATTTAAGGCATACAAATTGGAGATGACCTTATAGCCTTGATTCGCTCATAAAGAATGGGCATATCCTCATTATACATCCTCCCCTTATTATCCGTATAAAGACATAAGTATAGGTTATGGGATTCAACAGAGCTTTACTTTATAGAGCTTTACTTCCTTAAGATATTCTTATATCCAGCATATTGCAGACCATTTTTGAGACTATGGAGCCCCCACCAACTAACTTAGCATCTAACATATTATATTGAGGTGTATACTCTAGGCTTGAAGCCCACAATAAGGTCATTAACGCTGTGAAGAATAACATATAGCTGGAGTTTATTGGGACTGCACATAGCCCTAATTTCCCCACTATACTTTCAAACCCATAATCAGGTAATGTTCAAGCTAAGAGCTATTACACGTAATTTAGATGCCTGTAAGTGTGGCACCTCGAGCCACAACCTGATTTACTATTAATTTCATTTAATATTTAACTTCACTGCTGGAAACACTATATACTTATATTTCATCGACCCTTTAATATCATAAGCACACTTTCCTATACCTTAACATTGGACTAATAACTGATATGGTACCTCATAAAGATATAAGGACTACTCAATTTGGATACCTCTGTCTCTTTAAATGCTCTCTCTCTCTCTCTCTGTGTGTGTATATATATATATATATATATATATATATATATATATATATATAAAATTCATATTGCTGTATAGTATTGGCTGTAAGTGAATGAGCAATCTGCTAGACCTACGTCAGGCTCACACATTATAGTACAATTTATTACAATAGGTTGGCACTACTACCTTACTATCGAACTGAGTCTATGTCTCAGCTTGGTTTATGTTACCAATACCTGTTTTTTTTATATATAATTTGAATTATCTTAATTGTTATGAAGTGATGATTCTGGTCCATTCCAAGGGAATCTAAATAACCATTTAACTACTTGTTATTACAACAATACTTAGTATTTTGTTGCATATAGTTTGCAGTTTAAGACTGCAGATGCATCTTTCTCTTAAGTCTCACTAACTACTTATCTCACCCGGTTCTGAGGCAGGAGAGTCATGGGCACTCATGCTGACTCTTATCCCTCTACACATCATAAGTGTTATGTGCTGAGCTGACCGTTGGAAGCAGCAAGAATAGTAGTTATTTTTAGTATTATAATGTTCTTTTAATTAGTTTTGTCATTTGTTTAATTTATCTTGCCGCCTGGCCTCTTGGTGATAAGAACTGTAATTAGTGTTCTTTAACATTCTTCAGCTATAAAATCCAAATCTTTCTGCCACCATGTACTGGAAGTTCTGCCTGACTTTTCAGCTGACCGAAGAAAGGGCATGAAGACTGGTAGAAGGTGGATAGCAGTTTTCTAGTGGGATCTATGAGACACTTAGAGGAGTTTTCTATGCCAAGAGGAGGAATGCTGTGGAGCATTGTGAAGCACTGAGGAGGTCTGATTGTGGTTGCTGCAATCTGATGGAGTGTACTACTTCCAGGTGTCTGACCTTGACCTGGTGGTGTGTGGTAGTCTTTCTGCATGTGGGCAACTGCACTGCAGTGGTTCTGTTCTGCTGCCTGGTTGCTGGTGGGTGGCTGTGGCAGTGGGGGGGTCGGGGAAGTAGTCTGGGCTCCATGAGGGTTTTTTCCCTGTATTGGCAGTGGCTAGGCCAGAACAAATGATACATCAGTGTCCCTGAAATATAGCTATGTGGAAACTGTCTCCGGGTGTTTTGGGTTGGAGTGGAATGATATGAATAAGGATTTTTGCCTTCATTATATGGTTGGGAGTTAACTGAACTGGCAGTGAAAGTGCCAATGGTATCAGTTAAAAGAAATCATTATGACTGGAATTTTCATTTGTCTCTTCTTTGGTGAGGCATTGGATTGACTGGACTGGCAGTGGGAGTGCCACGAATTAAACTATTTTTTGGTGAAGAGAAAAAGCGTTATGATCTGTGCAGTGAGAATGCTCAGCTTAGGGGAACTTTTGGACATGGACAAGGGAAACGAGATTTCCAATAGCTGATATTTTTTCAACTGAAGTGTGCAAGATTTGTTAATTTAGTATAAAAAATGTACGTGTTTTTGTTTGTTATTTTATGTATAATTATGTTAGTTTAAGGGTTGTTTTAATTGTGGGGGCAGTGGTTTCATAATTGTCTAATTAAGTTAGTTTACATAGAAACATAGACTTTGACGGCAGATAAGGACCACTTGGCCCACCCAGTCTGCCCATTTCCCTACCTATTGGATAAGCTGCAGATTCTAGTTAACCAACAGCCTACTTTCTGCAACCCCCCACAGTAATTGCCTTATGTCTGTCCCATGCATGTTTGAATTCCACCACTGTTTTAGACCTCACAATCTCTCCAGGAAGGCGGTTCTATGTGTCCACCACTCTCTCCATGAAAAGAATTTCCTTCACATTACCCCTGAGGCCGTCCCCCTCTAACTTTAAATTGCCCCCTTGTTATTACACATCTCTTTTTTCTGAAAGATGCTACCTCCTGAACTTTGTTGATTCCCTTGAGGTACTTAAAAGTTTCTATCATGTCCCCCCTGTCCCTCCTTTCATCAAGGGTATACATATAAAGCTCTCTCAGTCTCTCTTCATATGGTTTCTGATGTAGACCCTGCATCATTTTAGTTGCCCTCCTCTGGACTGCTTCCATCCTGTCTATGTCCCTGTCTATGTCCTTGCATAGATGAGGTCTCCAAAATTGCATGCAGTACTCCAGATGGGGTCTCACCAACTGTCTGTATAGAGGGATAACCACTTCCCTTTTTCTACTTGTGGTGCCCCTCCCTATGCATCCCAGTATCTCCCTGGCTCTCCTTACTGACTTCTCACATTGCTTACCCACCTTTAGGTCATCTGGTATGACTACACCCAGATCCCTTTCCATTATTGTTGTCATTAGTACCTCCCCTGCTATTTGTACTCTTCTCCTGGATTTTTATTTCCCAGGTGCATTACTTTGCACTTCTTTGCATTGAATCTAAGTTGCCATATGTCTGACCATTCCTCCAACCTTGCAAGTCCCTTCTCATCCTTTCTACCCCGCTTGTGTATCAACTGTGTTACAGATCTTGGTGTCATCCACAAAGAGGCATACCTTTCCTTCCAGACCCTCCGCAATGTCACCTATAAAGACGTTAAAGAGGACTGGACCCAGTACTAAGCCCTGAGGTACTCCACTAGTAATCCCCCTTTTTTCAGAATGTATTCCATTCATCATTTCCTTCTGTATTCTGTTGTGCAGCCAGTTTGCTACCCAGGCTACCACCCTGAGACCCACCCCAGGCTGGCTAACTTGATTATTAATCTTTGTGTGGGACTGTGTCAATGCCCTTGTTAAAGTCTAGGTAGGCCATATCCACAGCCCCTCTCTGGTCTATTACTTTGGTCACCCAGTCAAAGAAATTGATTAGATTCATCTGACATGACCTTCCTGCTGTGAATCCATGTTGCTTTGGGTCCTGTGCCCCGCTGTGCCTCTAGGTACTCAACAATTCTTTCTTTCAGTAGTGATTATCATTTTCCCACCACTGAGGTCAAACTAACAGGTCTGTAGTTTCCTGCTTCTGCCTTGCCCCACTTTTGTGAAGGGAATCACATCTGCCCTCCTCCAGTCCTCTGGTACCACCCTCATCTTCCCATGATTGTTAAAAGTGTGGTTAGTGATGTCACTACGTCCTCCCTTAGCTCTTTTAGGATTCTAGGGTGAATCCCGTCAGGCCCCATTGCTTTGTCCACCTTGAGTTTTAGGAGTTCTTTCAGTACTCTTTCTTCTGTAAATGGACTGGTGTTAACCCCACTATCTAGAGTGCTTCTACTGTTTGGTTTAGGTAACTCCTCCTCTTCTTCTTTTGTGAATACTGAGCAAAAGTATTCATTCAGTATCTCTGCCTTTTCACTGTCTCCCTCTGCCACCTCCCCTCTCCTTTATTAATCTTCACTATCCCTCCCTTAACCTTTCTATGCTCCCTAATGTACCTATAAAAGGTTTTATCTACCTTCTTAACTGAGTTGACAATCTTTTCCTCAGTTTGGGCCTTTGCCTTTCTGACTGCCTTCCCCACTTCTTTCTGCTTTAATTGATACAGTTCCCTGTCATGCTCCATCTGTGATTCCTTATACTTTTTAAATGCAGCCTTTTTCTCCTTAACCTTCCCTGACACCTCTTTTGAGAGCCATAGTGTTTTTTTATTCCACTTTGTTTTCTTTATTTGTTCCACACAAAGGCTTGTTGCCTCCATGATGGCAGTTTTGATTTTTCTCCATTGTTCTTCCACCCCTCCTTTCTGGCCATTTGCTAATGCATTCCTCAGGTATTCACCCATTATGCCAAAGTCAGCCCTTGTAAAGTCCAGTATCCTTGTCTTTGTGTGGCTTGTCTCCATGGTTGTGTTTATTGTGAAGCACACTGTGCAGTGGTTGCTTGTTCCCAGATGTCTACTGACTTCTAAGTTTGTGATCCTCTTTCCATTTGAGAGTACCAGATCTAATATTGCTCCCTCCTGAGTGGGTTCCACCACTAGCTGTCTAAGACATGCTCCCTGTAGGGCATCGAGAATGACCCTGCTCTTGGATGTGGCTGCAGTCCATGGTGTCCAGTTTACATCTGGCATATTCAGGTCCCCCATCAACAATATATCCCCTTTTTCAGCCATTTTGATAATGCCCTCTATCATTTTCTTGTCCATTTCCTCCCCTTGAGATGGGGGTCTGTATACAACCCCTGTGCAGATTGTGATGCCATTCCCTGTCTCCAAGATGACCCAGAGTTCCTCTTGTCCTCCCCCTTTACTTTTTAGTTCTGTAGCTTAGATCCCTTCCCTTATGTAGAGATCTACTCCCTCCTCTTTTACCCTCCCTGTCCCTTCTGTAGATTGTGTACCCTGGTATGTTGACATCCCAGTCATGGTTCTCCGTATACCATGTTTCTGTGACTGCCACAATATCCAAGTGTTCCTCTTCCATCAGAGCTACTAGCGCTGGAAGCTTGTTTCCAAGACTACGGGCATTGGTACTCATTGCCCTTCATTTACTGTTGGCTTTATCCTTTTTTACCCCATCCCTGCTCTTATTGTCCTTGTCCAGTTTTCCATTTGCCCCTGTCCTGCCCTCTGTCAAGCTCTGTACCTCAGTGTTTACACTACTACCTGCCATGTTTTGTGGGGTGAGGCTTGAACTTTCCTGTTTCCTATCAGCACCTCCCCCCTTGGCTAGTTTAAAAGCTTGCCAATGAAGCCTTTAAACCTGTCACCTAAGGCGTGTTTCCCTTCCTGGACAGATGCAGACCATCATGCCAGTATAGACCTTCATCTTTCCAGGTGGACCCCAGTCCCCAATGAAACCAAAGCCCTGTGCTCTGCACCAGTTTGCACCATTCATTAAACTGCATGGTGTGCAGTACCCTAGCCTCACCCTGCCATAGACTGGCAGCACCTCTGAGAAGGTTACCGTGCTTGCTACCTGTCTGGGGTCCCTCCCCAACTCCACAAATTCATCCTGTACTGCACTGATCTCATGCCTAGCTAGGTCATTTGTCCTGGGGTGGACAATGATATCTAGTTTCCTCTCCTGTGATGCTGCTTCTGCAATCCTGAGGTTCACTTCCTGTCCCTCAAGCCATGGTGCCAGGCAGGCACCCACCTCCCTCCCTCCCTTCCTCCCCAGTTCTACCTTCCTAACAATGGGTCCCCACCAGGGTTGTTTCCTTCCCTGCAGGGTCCCCTGCCACCCTCCTGTGGGTCTCCTTTGTGGAGGTTCCCAGCATCCTCCTTGGTCTTCACTGCGGGTGCCTCCATAGAGGAACCATACTTTGCCAGAATGGCATAGGAATTGTGGAGAGATACAACTGGAGGGATGTGCCTCTGTTCCACCACCCTCACCCTCCCTGAGCCCACTGTGGTCCAACTTTCTTGGCAACCTCTGAGGCAATGGCAGTGGCACTGGTGGTCCCTGGATGGAAGAGGAGGTCCCACAAATCCTGGCCAACTCTTCCTGGAGATGAGCAACCTCCTCCCTCAGCCCAGAGAGGTGCCTGCAGATGGGACAACATCACATCCTCCAGAATGTCTCCCGGAAGACTGCTGCTCTACAGCCACTGCACTGCACCACTCCCATCATGTCTTATTTCAGGCCCCTTAACTGTTTGCAATCCTTACTTTTTCCTCTGTTTTTTTTTCTTTTTTTCTCTCTCTCCTTGCTTTCTGCCTGTGTGCCCTTTAAGCTCCTGATTGTCCTGTTCTGAGACAAGAATATCCTATATTTCTCAGTAGGCCCCTTACTTGCTCAGATGCAGACCTCCAGCAGCTAGAGGGGGCTGGATAGCTACTCTTGCCTTTCTAGGATGGTGGTTCTTTGGTGGCTCTGTGATCACTCACTTCCTGCTCCCAAACAGGAAGTTCCTGTTGTCAGTCAAATCCTTTGCCTATAAAAGCAGAACTAGCTTTGAGTGGGAAGGAGGGCAATATAGTCCCAGTAGAGAAGTCCAGTCACATAGCAGTCCTTTCTCCTGGTGTCTTCTGCCAAGTGATGGTTTTTAATTGCTATTTTTGTGAAATGTGTCTGGGACAGGGAATTGTAAAGCACAACTACTTGTGGGACTACCTTCATGGCCTCCATCCCTTTCAGCTTCTTGAACTTCCAGCTGCAGCCTACAGGAGGTTTAGAGCCTTAGGAATAGCTGGAAGGGTAGGGTTTGACAGTGGTAGTGGTACCCAAGTGGCTGCCGGGGTGTTCTGGATTCAGGTGGTGAGGACAAGAATATGGTCTGGGGTGAAATGGGAACTGGAGAGAGCCACCTTGTTTAGTTCCCATGCCCAAAGGTTCCACTAGGGACTGTGGGCAGTTAGTGGGTTCGTCTACCTCAACTCATCCTACTCAGGTTGTGTTGTGCAATGCTAGGTCAATGAGGAATAAGACTGTCATAATGGCAGACTTAATATCCTCAGTTGACCAGGCTTGCATCACGGAGACCTGGTTGGATGAAAATGCCGCCCTCATTTTGGAGGTGGTATTTCCAGTTGGGTACTCCATGATACACAACCCGAGGAAGGATCATGGGGGGGTAGCCATTTGTTTTAAAACCAGCCTGAATTCCACAGTGCTACCTGTAGGTCATATGTATATGTTTGAGTGTGTGGCCACCTGAGGGGGTGTGGGGGCAGATTTAATTCTGGGGGACTTCTATGCCTGGGTCGATGGCAGTCTCTCAGGTTTTTGGAGCAATCTCTTAGGAAGCATGGGGCCCTGGACCTGTCACAAAAATTAACAACAGCTACACACTCGGGTGGCCATACATTGGATTTGTTTTTTCATTAGGTTTAGATGTGACTGACCTCAGTATTGATTCTGTAGCTTAGTCGGATCATAGAACCTTAAGGTTCATGCTTGGTGATACCCCCCAGATGATCCTGCTCCTGTGGAGATGGTCTGGTGTTGCCCATTAAGAGGAGTGTCCTTGATGGGACAATTGGCAGCACTGGACCTATTGAGTGTTGAGGAGGGTTGTGCGACTGGAGTGGAGGGTGTAGTGATACCTATAATGGGGCAGTCACTGCAACCTTTGATTTCAATGCACCCATTTGTGTCTGTCCCTTGTCTACTCACCGGAGACCTCCTTGGTTTGATGAGGATCTCTGGAGATTAAAGATAAGGGACAGAAGTTAGAGAGGTGTGGGAGGAGATGTGGCCTGCTGGAGGACAAATTAACCCTGAGGTTACATTACACCAACTATCATGGGGAACTCTTCTGTAAGAAGGTGGGTTATCTGTCTAAGGAGATTGCTATAGTAAAGGACAGACTGGCTCAGCTTTTCTGCACAGTGGATGGGCTATTAAATCCTGCCCATCTCTGTGTGGGGGGAGCAGGTTCAAGCATGAGGTGTGAAGAGTTGTCTGTTTTCTTTGCCGACAAGATGTCCTCTATTGGGGATGGGTCTCCTCAGGTACCTCTCAAAGGGAACTCATGAAATATGTGGAAACTCTCCTCCTACCTGGGATTAGTTTTAACTGGTTGGGGTGGAGGTGGTGGCAAGGATAATCTTGAATCTGTGGCCAACTCAGTGTGATCTGTACCTAGGTCCGATCCCACTTTTGGTCGGATATTTGGACCTGGTTGAACCTGTGATTGCTGGGGTTGTCTGGAACTCCCTGAGGAGTGGTGTTTTCCCAATGGCCTTAAAAGAGGCCTTGGTTAGACCCCTTTTGAAGAAACCCTTCCTGGATCTGGACTGCCTCAGCAGTTATAGGCCAGTTTCAAATCTTCCATTTTTAGGGAAAGTTATTGAAAAAGTGGTGGCCATGCAGCTTGAGAGACATCTTGCTACTTCCTCCACCTATAAGCCTTTCCAGTTGGGGTTTTATGTGGGGCATAGTACAGAGACCACCATGGTGAGGGTGCTTAATGACCTCCTGATGGCAAGGGACAGGAGAGACCAGATCATCTTGGTCCTCCTGGACCTCTCTGCAGCATCTGACACTGTGGACCATGAGGTGCTACTTGATCACCTGCAGTTATAGTGTGACCTGTCTGGTAATTTCATCAACTGATTCAGATCATACCTGACAGGCAGAGTGCAGAGAGTGATGATGGGGTTAGTCTCATCTATCCCAAAGCCTCTGTGCTGTGGGGTACTGCAAGGTTCAGTCTTGTCGCCCTTGTTGTTCACAGTTTACATGCTGCCACTGGGGGACATTATAAGGCAGTATGGGCTGAGTTTTCACTGCTATGCAGATGATACTCAGCTGTACTTGTCCTGTGCACCCAATACCTAGGTGTTGGCCTCTGTATTCAATAGCTGCCTCAATGAGATCCAGGCTTGGATAACTCAAAACTGGCTTAAACTTAACCCAGACAAGACAGAGGTACTTGTTGTGGATCCAGTTCATTATGGTGGAGGGTTACCTCCCCCGGCCTTATGTTGGGGGATGTTCCCCTTACTCCATCTAGACAGGTGAAAGATTTGGGCATGGTCCTAGATAATGATTTGATGCTTGATGCTCAGGTGTTGGCCATCATTAGGAGTGGATTTTACCATCCTAGGAACATTGCATGAATCTGAGCCTTGATCCCGCTGCAGGATCTGACCGCATGGGTGCATGCATTCATCACTTCCAGGCTGGACTATTGCACTGCCTGTACCTAGAGTTATCTGGAAGTGACCTCTGCAGGCTGCAGTTGGCATAAAATGTGGCAGCAAGATTACTGACTGGGGTGAGACGTGCTGATCATATCACACCAGTCCTCTGTGGACTGCACTGGCTGCCAGTCAGGTGGAGGTTTGTCTTCAAGGTAGGGCTCTTGACCTACAAGATCCTACATGAACTGGAACCTGCCTATCTGCAAGATCTCATTGTTTACTATCATCCACCCTGGGCACTCCATTCTGCTGTGGGTGGCTTCCTTGGAGTTCCCAGAGTGAGGTTGCGGCATTCTGGGGATAGGGTATTTTCAGTGGCAGCGTCCACACTGTGGAACTCCTTTACTGGATATCTTAGGGAGGCCACCTCGGTGGAAGCCTTTAAAAGACAGCTAAAGATATATCTGTTCCAGCAAGCTTTTAATGAATAATTAATTTTAAGTAGGATGGATAGAGTTTTAATGTCTATGATAAATTGCGGCTATCCGTATTCGGTTTTTGAACTGTATTGTACAGTGCCCAGAGTCCCTGTAATTGGGTGCTTTATAAATAATATACATATCTATCTATCTATCTATCTATCTATCTATCTATCTATCTATCTATCTATCTCTCATTTATTATTGTATGATAAGTTTTCATTTCATTAGTTATAATGTTTAAAATTGCTTCTTTACATTGCTCTTCAGAGAAATTCACTGGCTGTTATTATTATTATTCTACAGTTTAATGGTCCTGCTCATCTCTATGTCTCCACCATCTCCCCTTTGAGTCTCTGACGTCCTCGACTGTAATTAAGTGGAGTCCCTCATGTCTGTGGATGTTCCTATACTTTTTCTCCAATTATTATGAGTGACTTAATATTATATTCTTGGAATATTAAGGTACTTAACTCTCCTTGTAAGGGTAAGCAAATACTTATCTCAGAAAACAAAAAGCAGATATTGCTTTCTTACAAGAAACTAAACTTCTAGCTGAAGATGTTGTCAGACTCAAGAGAGACTGGGTCAGTCAAATATATGCATCCTCTTTCTCTTCAAAAAAACATGGGCTGGCTATTTTGTTAAAAGTCTCAATTGGACTCCTATAAAAACTATCACTGATTCCGAAGGCAGATGGGTAATAGGTGTATTAAATTCCCCTACAGGTCCCATTATGTTAATTAATGTATATGCCACTTACTCTGATTCCCCAGAATTTTTCATAATCTGGAACAGCAAATTATGTCAAAAACAACCTTAACTCACCAATATTGATAGGTAGTGATTTTAACCTTGCTCTGGAAGCCTACTTAGACAGAAATAACTCCTCACTTGATGCCCACCCTAGAAATATTAATGCCCTATCAATGTTACTGAAAGACTTTGGTTTATCTGACAAATGGAGGCTCTATCATCCTAGAGATCAAGACCATACCTTTTATTCTTCACTTCACAAATCCTACAGCAGAACTGATTATTGGTTCACATCTCTCTTCATTACCAATAAAACAATAAAAACATTCATTCTTCCAATAACGATCTCCGACCACTCCCCTGTTCAATTACATTTACTATGGGACCCTCTACCATCTAAGTCTCCATCTTGGCATCTCAACCCTCTTTTACTTAGAGACCCTGAATTTCTTCCCTTGGTTAGAAACCAAATCCAAGAATTTCTCACCTTCAATAAGTTCCCTGACACCTCCATGAGTACTATCTGGGAAGAATTAAAGGCCAAAATTAGAGGTAAAATCATTAGTTATGCTGCCCACAGTGAGAAACTAAGAGAACAGGAATTGTCAGATCTGGAAAAACTACTGAAATACAAAGAGAGTCAATATTTAAAAATCTTTAAACCCAACCAAAATTCTCATCTTCATCTTGAAATCCTACAATTAAGAATTAAGATCAATGACCTCATATTTTGCAAAGCCGAATTAGCTCTCTTCAGACTCAAACATAACTATTGGGAGCAAGGTGATAAATGTGGGAAGTTGCTTTCTTATCATCTGCAAAGCTCAGCAATTGGATAGACACATTGCCAGTTTAAAGACCATTTAGGCCAAATCCACACTGATAACCCCTCTATTAACCACATCATGAAATCTTTCTTTCAAAAATTGTACTCGCAACAAAATATTACACATAATGAACAAATACAGCACTTCTAGGACACCTCACAGCGCCCATGCCTTTCTGAACAAGATATGGCAAATCTGGATAAACTATTCACCCTTCAAGAGATCCAAAAGCATTATCTTCTTTAAAATCTGGCAAATCTCCAGGATGGGATGGTATCCCAGTAGATTTCTATAAATTACTCTCAGATACCCTTTGTCCTCTGCTTTATAATGTTTTTCTGGAGTCAACAACTAATGGTAAGCTCCCTACCACAGTGACTGAAGCTATCATCAATGTCTTACCTAAAAAAGATAAGACCCCTCTCTCCCATCCAGCTGCAGAGCTATTTCATTACTCAATACAGATGGCAACATTTTTGCAAAACTATTAACCTTCATTTAAAGCCACTAATCTCAAAGCTTGCCCACACCGCTCAAGCTGGGTAAATCAAAAACAGATCTGGCTCTGACCACCTACGTTCCTTATTTAATTTAATTCACAAAGTGAAATCTCTTAATCCACCTGCAGCTACCTTCGCTATTGATTTCGATAAAGCATTCGATTCATTAAATTGGAACTACCTATACCTTGTACCATCTCACTTTGGTTTCACCAATAATTTGTGTGACTGGATTAAATTTTTGTACACCTCACCCTCACAAATAATTTCTGTGACTGGATTAAATCATTGTACACCTCACACTTAACAAGAATTCCTTCTAATTCCATTCTCTCCTCTTCCTTTCTACTGGCCAGAGGTACTAGGCAGGGTTGCCCTTTATCACCATCACTGTTCATTCTTGCCATGGAACCCCTATCTGCATATCTTCATAATTCTAGGGACATTAGAGGTATTCATATTGATAATTTTTGTTATACCTTCCTCCCTCTCTTATGCAGACAATCTGCTTATTCTGTTAGAAAATCAGGAAATATCGGGTCAGCCAATAATTCAATCACTCAAAGAATTCACTTCACTTTCTGGCATAGCTCTGAACTATAATAAATCTGAAACATTACCTCTAAATGAGCACTGTAAATCCTGCATGAATACCTCCTTGGTTTTTGGTGGGCACCTCAGGGCATTTCATATCTCCGCATTCAAATTACTTCCAAATTAAACAAAATATGGGATGCAAACCTCACACCCTTGCTATCTACAATTAAGTCTACATTTCATAGATGGAAACTACTTAACCTCTCATCCAATGGGAAAATATCTTCCATCAAAATGTCAATCTCGCCTAAAATATTATATCTCTTTGCTAACATTTCTCTAATCTTCCCCTCCAACCTATTAATCAAAATATATAAACTAATTGGCAACTTCTTATGGAAAGGAAAAAATCCAAAGATTCAGTCAAATTAAACTTCACTTTCACTGGTCAAGAGGCAGCTTTGGACTCCCATGGTTCCATTCCTACCTACGAGCCTTCTGTGAAGCACAAACTAACAAATGGTTTTGCAAACCATCTGCCAAATCAATATTATGAGTTAACATGGAGGCCTCTCTATGTTCTGGGAACATTCTCACTTCCTATATTTATAATAAACTCCCTCACAACCTAAAATCTCACCCTACTATTGCATCATCAGTATTTTATTGGAAATTGATAGACAAACATCTCAAGTCTAACCCAACCCCCATTGTCTATGCTCTAGTCTGGGGTAACCATAACATCTTTCTAGATAGTCACCCAATTTTCTGCAGGAACTGGAAAAATATGGGCATATTCTTTCTAGCTAATATACTTGAACCTAATGACCTAAAACTTAAATCCTTCTCTAGTCTCTGTACCCTATGGAATCTTCCAATGCATGATTTCTGGAAATATCTTCAACGTCATACTGCTTGTAATTCATATTTTCAACATCTGTACACACACCTCTTATCTGACCAACATGTCTCACAATGGATTAAAGCAACATCCCATCTATGCAGAATTATTTACAAAAATATTAGAGACAGTCTTCTGGGCCAACCTCTTAAAGCTAAAAACAGATGGAGCACAATGCTGAACTATAATATAACAGAGACCGAGTGGCGGAGATGTTGGTTATCATGCCATAAACATTCACAGACGTATGTAGCCCACTTTTACAAACCAAAAACCTCCACTTATGGTACAGGACATCTGTGGAATTACAACAAATTGGTCTAGTGAATAACAATAACTGCTGGAATTGTAATTCTTCTAATAGGGACCTACTCCATATTTTATGGCATTGTCAACCCATAAAGAAACTCTGACGTACTGTTCATCTTTTTGGAAATAAAGTGATTGGTCAACCTTTTACACTAGATCCTAACTATATCCTATTAGGTATTTTCAACTTTTATGACAATAAGACAAAACAGGTGACTGGCCATATTGTTTCTCTAAGATGAGCTCCATATACTTATACATTGAAAATTTGTTAACACTCCCAATTTTATAGATATTCTGAAAAATCTATCTCAGTACGCCTCCTTAGACCGTATGACTCATATTTCTTTTGGCTAACTCAATGTATGCAATAGATGCTGGCAGGATTATTTCAAATACTTAGAATCTGCTAAACTCCCTAGTAATTAATCTATGGACTAATCTTTTCATGGTAACTTTTATCTCTGTTATTATTGCATTACTACCGTGTTGTCTCTTTCAACTCTTTCTCTCTTTTCTCTACTTTTCTATTCTCTTCTTCTTCATTTTCCTCATGTACATATTCTGGATGCTCAATTATACCTAACAATTCTTTTGCCTTTTACTTGCTATATAGCATTGTAGGACTCACTATATGGACCACAGTGATTGTATAACTGGACCCCTTTATCTCTCCTTTTCAAACTTTAAACTTCTCAGGTCAATCTCTGAGTGTTCAACTTTAATATACTCACTAATTAAACAATTAGTATACTTTAGAACATAGTACATATGGTTCAACTCTAGCTATTTAAGTCATTGTATATGCCAAGATGCTGTTTCTGTCATATACAGTGGCGTGAAAAAGTATTTGGCCCCTTCCTGATTTTCTCTATTATTGCATATTTGTCACACTGGATGTTTTCAGGTCCTTAGACAAAATATAATATTAGATAAAGGAACCTGAGTGGACAAATAACACTTTTTTTTTTACTTATTTCATTTATTTATAGAAAAGTTAACCAACACCAACTGGCACTGTGTGAAAAATAGTGCCCCTAGTTAAATCAACCCAATTAAAGGGATAATTAGAGTCAGCTGATTGAACACAGCCAGGCTTGATTACAGCCAGCCCTGCTCAATATAAACCTCACTTATTTTGGTCCTTACCATCAGAGTCACATTGCCAGCACAAAGATTCAACAAGCACATTATGCCATGATCAAGGAAGTTCCTGAAAAGATCAGAAAAACATTTGTTGCCCTCTATCAGTCTGGAAAGGGTTACATAGCTATTTCTAAGGCTCTGGGACTCCATTGAACCACAGTGAGAGCCATAATATCCAAATGGAGAACACTTGGAACAGTAGTGAACCTTCCCAGGAGTGGCGCTGCCAAAATTACTCCAAGGGCGCAGTGTAAAATCATCAAGGCGTCTCAAAGGATCCTAAAACAACATCCAAAGAACTGCAGGCTTCTCTTGCCTCAGCTAAGGTCAGTGTTCATGACTCCACAATCAGAAAGAGACTGGGCAAAATGGGCTTCATGTGAGAGTAGCAAAGGGAAACCACTGCTAACCAAGAAGAACATAAATGATCGTCTCTCATTTGCCAAGAAGCACCTGGATGATCCACAAGCCTTTTAGGAAAATGTTCTATGGACAGATGAGTCAAAGTGGAACTTTTGGACAACATGGATCCCATAATGTCTTGCGTAAAGCAAACACAGCATTCCACAATAAGAACACCATACCAACAGTCAAATATGGTGGTGGTAGTGTGATGGTGTGGGATGTTTTGACTGCCTAAGGACCTGGATGACTTGCCATAATTAAAGGAACCATGAATTCTGCTCTGTACCAGAAAATTCTTAAGGAGAATGTCCAGTCATCCTTCCGTCAGCTGAAGCTGAAGCGTAGTTGGGTCATGCAGCAAGACAATGATCCAAAACACAAAAGCAAGTCCACATCAGAATGGCTGAAAAGTAAAATTAAAGTTTTGGAGTGGCCTAGTCAAAGTCCAGACTTAAACCCAATAGAGATGCTGTGGTAGGACCTGAAACGAGCAGTTCATGCTCAAAACCTACCAAATGTTACTGAATTAAAGCAGTTCTGCGAGGAAGAGTGGGTTAAAATTCCTCCACAGCAATGTGAAAGACTGATATTGAATTATAGGAAGTGTTTGGTTGCAGTCATTGCAGCTAAATGTGGCGTAACCAGTTATTAAGTGTAAGGGGGCAATTACTTTTTCACACAGTGCCAATTGGTGTTGGTTAACTTTTTTTTCATTAAATAAGTGAAATAAAAAAAAAAACAAGTGTTATTTGTTCACTCAGGTTCCTTTATCTAATATTACATTTTGTCTAAAGACCAAAACATCCAGTGTGACAAATATGCAATAATTGAGAAAATCAGGAAGGGGCAAATACTTTTTCACGCCACTGTAATTATGTCAATTCATGTTGGTTTTTTGTACCTGGAAGATGTTGTCTTTCTTTTATCATATCAATAAAAAAAAAAAGATTAACTGCAAAAAATAAAGTCTAAGAGAACGGTTCCCAAAAGAGAAAAAAACAATTTCAATTTGGTTTCAAGGAAAAATAATGGGAACTGACCCAAGCAACAAAAATTAAAAGTAAACACAAGCTCAAACAGAAAATTGGCCCAGTTCCTGAGTCAAATGCAATTCCGCCTAGAGGAGTTGAAAAGAACACCCTAAAGTTTACTTTTTAATGAAAAGCGGGTCCTTAAAGGGGAAGCTGCACTACAATGGGTACCTCAAATTCCCCAGAACCAAAAGAAAAGGGAACCGGAAACACACAGCAAAAGATAAACATAACAACCCTAATTAACACAGAGTTAATCAAAGACTGATAGAAACAGAAAAACAAAGAACAGAATAATCAAATTATAATGCCTCTGAAGAGGAAGCAACTGCAGGGCATTGCACCTTTCCAGGTAGAGAAATAAATCTCATGACAGAGTTTAGAATTACATTCCACATTCCTTAATTTACATGAAATTCTAAAGTTCCAGGGCAAGCTCAATCCATGGAACTGAAGATGCAGCTGTTAAACAACTAGTGAGGGATTCCTGAGGTTTGAATTATAGATACTTGCTGGGATAGTCAAAGCAGTTGCACCTGGTGCAACTGAGTTGTGCCGGCACAACCCCGCAATGCGCCCCAGCACGATATTCAAAAAGGTGACTTGCGCAGTGCAAGTCCTAATGTGCTGGGGTACACTGATAATGTATGCAGCTCATCTGAAGTGGGCATACCCATGCAAATGTGGCACTTCCGCTATTCAGCCCAGGATGTGTAGCACATCTGCTGGCACAACCCCCAGATGCACCGAATACTGGGACACAATGTTGAGACAGAAAATCCTGGCTCAAATGCTGGCCACCCACAGGTGGACTGCTGTATTGCAGGGTGCAACACAGCAGCCGCCAGCAGTGAGTGACCACCCGCCAGCCAAGAACACTGTCCCCAAGCACCCAACTAATCCCTGGTAGTCTAGTGGAACACCCCCTTCCCCATATCAGAGTGCAGGTAACAATAAATACAACAACAACCATGATGGGCTAGCGGTAACCCTGCACCCATAGCTCTGATCACCAGAAAACTGCTGGTACTATGATCCCTGGTGGTCCAGTGTTATCCTCCTCCCACCAGTATCCACGAACGTGGATAGAATAATGTAGACTGAATCCCTAGCAGTCTAGTGGTCCCTTACCCCTCCTGTTAGCCCGATCAAGGTAACAATGTGGATGACATGGGTCCTGGTAGTCTAGTGGTCCCCTCTCTCCTCCTGTTATCTCTGATACCAGGGAACTGACAGGTAAATAGATCCCTGGTGGTCTAGTGGTTTTCCTGCCCCACCTGTAGCCCCAAACATGGGTACAATGCTGTCAATCTGATTCCTGGTGGTCCAATGATTCCCCCCAACCCTCCCACCTGCATGGGACCCCTTCCCACCCACCTCCCCACATCATCAGTGGGTGGCTGCGACCCTCCCACATACCGTCCAGCCACCCACTGAATGACAGCTTACAGTATGGTCTGTAAGCCCATTGGTCCATGCTATAGAGGGGGTAGTACCACACCATCAGGGATAGTATTGATGGCAGTATACTGGTGATCAGTGTTATGGGCAGGGGGGCACTAGACCATCAGGGATGTTATTGTACTCACTAGTACCTGTGATCAGGTATGGGAGAGAGGCGGGTACCACTGGATCACCAGGGTTTGTGTTCTACTACTGTGTACTGCGATCATGGTTATGGGGCAGGGAGAGCCCAAGGACCACCTCATTCCACACAGTAGTCTATTCAGGGAGCCAGGAGCATTTTGTCGGATTGCCCTGCACAACACATGCAAGTAAATATCATAATACATGAAAATGGCCCCATTTGCACTTCTGCATGCATTATGGCCAAATTTGCATAACCAATTCTGAATAGCTCAGTAATGTGCCCAGCGCAATTAGAGTTGCACTGGAGCATCCTGATCCTTACTGTATGGAAATGTGCCAGGGCATTGTGTATGTGCCATGCTTATTCTGTGGTATATTCAAATAAGATGCATCATGAGCACATCAGCTTTGAATATCTCCCTATCCTGGCCCTCAGCACATCTCAGTTGTGCTGCACCGCCACTTGCCCCATTGCCTGGTGCAGTCTAAATATTGGGCCCACTATATACAACATTGTACATAAAAATATATCACTCAGTTAAGAATACAATATTTAAACATCATGATTGTGTAGACAGTAAAGATTTGAAACTCCAATCTGCAAAAATGTTCTTCATTGGGAGTTTACAAGATATTCTATTGAGGTCCTCTGGAAATTAATCCTAATATGTAAAACAATCATAACTAAATCATTGTATCCTCTTTAGAGTCATTACTCAAAGAAGACTGAATTGTATAAAGTCGGCACCATAAAAACCCTTGTGATGATGTCTTATAGATCCCTTCTCCACCCACACACTCCCTGCTCCACCCGTGTGCACAATCCTTTGCCATCCATTTAGACACTACCTTTGGCCATCTAAATGATCCTGTTGAGGTTGCCCAGGCATTTAATAAAAAGTTCTTTAACCTGTCTGCCCACCTTAGCAAGTTACTTACCCAGCTTCCTACTAGCCCCGGGCCTGTTCTTGTTAACCTGTCCACCACCTCACAACCTGCAAGCTCTCACACCCCTCCTTTCTATTTTTGGGTTATCTTCTCCAATGAGATGGCTAAGCTTCTAAAAGAATTTACCTAACGGTGGCAGTTCTAGTATTGAAGGCCTTTTTCTGTCTATGATCAAGCTAATCTCCTCAGCCCTCCTAAACCCCCTCACCTTCATTTTTTTTAACTATTTCTTTCTTCCCCTGGGGCTCCCCAGTCAGCCTTGAAGTCACTGTATCCCTTTCTCTGGCTGCCGACCACCACTGTGCCAGTATCCAGTGAGGGTAACCACCCAATTATCTCATGGCTTATACCTCCATGGCAGCGTCGACCAACTCCCCCACTGAGACTGGATCTGCACTTGGTGGTCCCCTCTGGTGCTGGTGTGGGTGCAACGTGGACGGCCATCAAGCCACGGTGACTGGGGTGCTCCATTTTCCTTGTTCTGCCTTAGAGGCAGAGCGTGCACTGCCAACAGAGGGCATACTGTGCTTGCTTCTGCTCGTAGCATGCCCACTGGCTGCTCCACCTTACATCCCCAATCTAATAGGCCAGATGTGTCAACACACAGCCTCCACTAGGTGTCAGGCTACGCCAGTCTCTGTGCCCCTACCTTCCCAGGGAGAAGAGAGTTGTCCATCGGACATTCCATCCTCTCTCTCTCCCTACCACCGACCCCCAACAGCCCAAGCTTACTTCCGAACCCGCATTACTGGCATGGTGCAAGGTGCAAAGACCAGTGTCTCATGCCTCAGCCCCATGGGGCTGGCCCCTCACCTTCATTTTTAATATGGCATTGACCACCTCCTCCATGCCGGAATCCTGGAAGCACACTAGGGTAGTACCTATCTTTAAAGCAGGTGACCCTGTCAGCAGATAATTATAGGCCCATATCCCTGCTTCTCCACCTTAGCAAGCTACTCAAAAGGATTGCCCATCAGCAACTGTCTGACCACATCAATAAATACAACCTTATGTCACACCAACAACAGCTGTTTTGCAAGTTCCACTGCACTTCAACTGCCCTAGTCTTATTTACAAATCACATTCATAGGAACATGGACCTGAGGAAAGCCAAGGGTGCTGTGTCTGAAGACCTGTCCAAAGTGTTTGACTTGGTCAGCCACCCTCCATAAACTTGACTGCTCCTCTGAGACCTCACTGTGGTTCAAGAGCTATGTATCCAGGAGGTTTCAGTCTGTATTCATTGGCCCTGCCACCCCCCCTTGCCCTCCCAGTCACTACAGGTGTTCTACAGGGCTCAGTTCTGGTCCTGCTACTATTCTGCCTGTTCATAAACTTCCTCCCCTCTGACTGACTAACTTGTGAAGCCTTGTATGTTGATGCCCTTGTCCTCTTTTACAGTGACAACACTCTTGAAAACATATCCAGCATCTTGCCCAGCAACTTTAGCTTTGCATACAACTGGTTCCAGTCACATTGGCTTCTGTCAATGAAAAACAAATTTGATGCTTTTCTGGTCTAAACCCTATCACCTTGCTAGCATCACCAAGTCTGGTTCCACCCTTTTGGTACTGTCACCTGATGGCCCTGTACTACAAAATGTTCCCAATATTCAAATACTTGGGCATAACCCTTGGCCTCTGCCTCTCTTATATGGATCATATCACTGCCCTCATACATCTGATGAAACAAAAACATGGGGCAGCATACAGACTAAAACTGTTCTTGACCAGTGAAGCTTGACTGGCTATTGCCCTATTGCCCTAGGGAACTTACTTCCTGTTATTGGCTACTGCTCCTAAATATATTTGCCTGTGTCTTTGGCCCTCCATTTGTGTCTAATCTCAACCTATAACAACGTCTGCCATTTTGCTCTACTGGCACCTTACTCCACCCACCACTGCCACCTGTACCAGAGGCTGGGCTGGCTCCCACTCTCATGTCATTTCAACTATGCCCTTGGCTCTATTATTGACAGCACCCTCAGATGCGGGGAAGCATCTCCATATGTGTCACTCCTGAAGACCCATGCTCCATCATGATGCTTGTGTACATCCTTGGTCCCCCCATGGAAATCCCTAAAGTCTCAACTGCCAAGGGTGTAACGTGCTATCTGTTGCTTCTCCCTCCTTGTGGAACAGTCTCCCAGTGTTCCTTCACTTTGTAGACTCATATAGTACCTGCAAGCACAACTTAAAATCCTGTCTACTAAATGAAATTAGTACCTTTGCTCTCCAGGGTAACTCACCTGCCTCTCTACCTCTCCTACCAGCTGCCTATTTACCCTTGTCTGTCCTTTTCCACTAGCACTTGTTCTGCTTGTGCCGTGTCATTCCGGCACCCCTGCCTCTGTTTTTATTTCCCTTGTGTCCATTGTATGTCCTAGTTCCTGTTTCGCATTTGCTTGTACTATATGCACCTTCCTTGTACCACTGGCCAACCCCTGTTTACTTCTGTAAAAGTTTACCTGTTTTCTGTTTCAGTTAACAATTGTGTAGTATAGCTATTAGGCTGCTGCTGACTCTTCATGTTTTCTGATGTAAATCTGATGTACCTGCCCCATCAGTCAATGATTGTATGCTGCTGAATTTTTCATTTTGTTATTTCTCTGTATACAATGACTTTTGTGCCACATATTGTGGCCTGGGTCATGCCTGAAAATGGTCCCTAGGATCAGTGCACTTACCTGGTTATCAAAGAAATAAATGAAACAATATTGAATAAATTAGATATTCTAGTCTCTAATTATCCCAATTCCTTGTTCTATTCACACTTTGAAGAGAGCAACACTTTATGGAAGAAGAAGAATCAGCATTTACTGTATATAACACTTTTCATACACATTGTATCCAAAAGCACTTTACAAACAATGCTAGACTGGTAGTGAAGTGACTGAATGTGTAGTGGCAGCCATATCACACATCATCACCTACACAAACAGTCTAGACAATTGCATGAACCAGTTTTAAGGGAATGGGAATGTTGGCCATGACACTGGAAATGTCCCCTACTCTTTGCAAAGAGTGCCCCGGGGTTCTTTTACTTCTACCTGGACACCCACCAGGATGGGTAGAAGGAACCTTGGTTTAATGTCTCATCTGAAGGACGGCACACCACAGCATTACATCACCCCCCAATACTGCACTCAGATGACAGCATTTTTAGGTGCAAGTCCAATTCTGGTGTGGGACAGGAACCCATGACCTTCTGGTCCAGAGTCAGATGTACCATCAACTGAGCCATGCTGACTCCTGGAGGTCCCTGCTATCCTCCCAGAGCATACCAAATTTAATTTTGTATACAGTGTGTGTTCTTGAATTTCAAAATAGGAGTCATGGGTGTATCTGACTGGTCTGATATTGAGTATATAAAGTTTGCTTACAAGGGATGCAGCAACATTGTTGTAACTGCAGTGAGGTTACCCTAATCTAGCAATAGAATAGTTCCTAATACTAGTTAACTGACTTGTGTTACAGACTGTCTTATGGTGGCAAATGTGACTTTGCTGAGCTGATGTAAAATCAGAATCACTGACATTTTAAATGGAGCTTTAACTGAAAACTGAAGTTTTAGTTAACATGCATAACAGAAGGAAAAATTGCATCCACCTCAATTCCCAGTAGGAGAAAGGTTGAATGTACTGTACATGTAACTAAACACTGAATGCCAGCATTTTGAAGTTGCTAGAACTAAAGACTATGATTGCAAAATAAGAAGTAATAGAACATTAGTAAATATGTGATATGAATTTTCAGAAAGGTAGGCATCCCTGAATTGTAGACTGTAAAAACAAACTTTTCTTGTCTGTGGTGTAACCTTGATTATAAAAATCATCTTAGAAATGTTTCAGTTTGATCAGTTGTAAGTATTCAGAATACCCTACATTAATCTTTAATTAACAAACTAGTACAGCCTCATCACTGGAGTACTGATTTTAACAAAATGTTCCTGCAGTTGCCTAAATTCCTTTTTTTGATTGGTGAACCACCATTACCACAATCACAAAGTGGGAAAACAAAAAAATTCTCCTCAAACTGCAGTCTGGAGTAAGAGTGAAATGAAGCCATCTGATGTCAGTTAGAGAAGGAGTCTGCTTGTAATTGAGAGCATTCTGACTTACAGCAAATTTAACCTAACCGTAATAACTGATGTAGTGCTGTGGAATGCTGTCTGTTTATTTGTATACAGCCTCTTTCATTTTCACTTTTTTAGAATGGTGAGCCAATATTGCCACTACCACACAGTGTGTGTGTGTGTGTGTGTGTGTGTGTGTGTGTGTGTGTGTGTGTGTGTGTGTGTGCATGGGGGGGGGGTACCACTCAGCTCACACTGCAGAATGGAGTAAGAGTGAAAATGAAGCTGTCAGTTACAGCTCATGAGTCTGCTCATAAATGAGAGCATTCTGACTTATATACACACTCTGTTCACTGAACATTGCCAAGGCAATGATGCATACATCTCTGACATGTGCACTGTTTTGGAATCCAATGACACTGAAATTAGTGTGTTATCTTACACTGGGACACAGTGGATGCTATTTAAAGCAATGTCCTCAGAAAACACATAGGGAAGGGAAGGGAGTCCCACCGGCAAAAACAGTGACCTTGTGTTTGCCCTGCCAGCACTATCAATGTTAATCAGTTACCATGGATATGGGAAAGTGCATATTACTGAGCTCATAAATGTGCTCACACTGTCACAGGGGAAAAAATAACAACACACTGTAACATATTGGGAGCAATGGCCAGATGCATGCAAGACAGCACTGTCAATATTTCAAAGAAGGCAGATGGACTACTTACTGTCAAATAGTCATCTGGATCATAATTAAAGATAAAAATGTACATGGTGTACAACATCTTTTGTTTTTATATTTTAATAATAACAAGAATGTACTCGCATGGGGTTATGTGTATGTCCAGTTAATCACTCCCTGAGGGTTTGTGGCACTCAGCTGCACCTTGTGCCACATTACACCCCCGGGGTGATTAACAGATCAGTAACATAACCTCTGGTTGTGTCTTATTGCATAATACATGGGATGCTTCATGGACAATGGAAAGTTTCAGGGGAAAGGGAAGATGTAACACAGGCACATACAATCCTATCGATAGCTCTCATATGCAAAATAATGTCCTATAAAATTTAGCAATCCTATATATATATGTATATATACAAAATCACACATACCCCCACAATGCAAAGCATCATGGGCTGCATATGCAAATCACCACAGAATGTTAGGCTGGTCCAACTTTAAGCAGAATTGCATGGTGCCGAAAGGCCTCTCACACAGCCCACAAAGGGTGCTAACAGAAGACATAGACACGTGTTTCATCCTACCAGGACTCATCAGTATGCCTCGTCTGCTTGACACCCCAGTGGAATGGACCAGCTACCCCTAAGGCAGTGTGCCTGGGATATATTGTGGTGAACCCATTAAAATAAAAAAACATTTAAAAGACAAAGAACCTCTGTGCGCAAACACTGAGGCAAGGGTTACCCCAAAGGGCATTTGGCTGGGAAGCCAAGTTTCAAGAAAATACAAAATCACACATGACCCCACAATGCAAAGCATAATGGGCTGCATATGCAAATCACCACAGAATGTTAGGCTGGTCCAACTTTAAGCAGAATTGCATGGTGCCGAAAGGCCTCTCACACAGCCCGCAAAGGGGTGCTAACAGGACATATAGACACGCAGCCGGGTCTCTACCAGGACTCATCAGTATGCCTCGCCTGCTTGACACCCCAGTGGAATGGGACCAGCTACCCCTAGCAGTGTGCCTGGGATATATTGTGGTGAACCCATTAAAAAAAAAACATTTAAAGACAAAAAACCTCTATAGCAAACACTGAGGCAAGGGTTACCCAAAGGGCATTTGGCTGAAGCCAAGTTTCAAGAAAATACAAATCACACATACCCCCACAATGCAAAGCATCATGGGCTGCATATGCAAATCACCACAGAATGTTAGGCTGGTCCAACTTTAGCAGAATTGCATGGTGCCGAAGGCCTCTCACACAGCCATAGGGGTGCTAACAGAAGACATAGACACGTGTTTTCGTCCTACAGGACTCATCAGTATGCCTCATCTGCTTGACACCCCAGTGGAATGGACCAGCTACCCCTAAGGCAGTGTGCTGGGATATATTGTGGTGAACCCATTAAAATAAAAACATTTAAAGACAAAGAACCTCTGTGCGTAAAAGCACTGAGGCAAGGATTTTTAAAGAGCAGTTGGGAAGTTGAATTTCAAGAAAATACAAAATCACACATACCCCACAATGCAAAGCATCATGGGCCGTATATGCTTTGTATTTTCTTGAAACTTGGCTTCCCAGCCAAATGCCCTTTGGGGTAACCCTTGCCTCAGTGTTTGCACACAGAGGTTCTTCGTCTATATATATGTATATATATATGAAATTAATCATGTGGTTACAATTATAATAGCAATTGATGTATTACTCCTATAATACAGATGGTCAAGTAATGCACACTTGCAGAAGATATATATGAAGCACTGTACTATACATCATATGAGAAGGATTATACATTATGACATTATCTTTACTCAATCAGAATCATTTTAAAACATTTCAAACAACTATAGAACAACATGAGATGCAATAACTGCACATTTAAACATCTAAATGAATACTCCTGATGGGCTCACCTATTTCAGACCTCATCAAGGAAGCATTTGGGAGATACCATTTAATGATCTAGTACTACATTTCTGACAGAAGCACAATGCTTCTTGTGATCAGAATAAGAATTTGGAGAAGAAGATATAGGAACCCAAACAGGGGACATAGAGTAAAGCTCAATATGAAAAAAGAAACAATAAGGCACAGCAGGGTGAGTGTGTCTTGCTGGGATAATGTCATGCCTCAGGTGAATGAAGCATGGGCCACTGGCCAAGTGCATTCAACACCTAAGAAGTGATGTTATCTCAGCACAACACACACTCTGGACTGCATTTATTGCTATTATACAGTACTTTGGCACATTTAAATAGAGAAAAAATAGACTAAAGACTGTTTAAAAATACTTTTCAATTTTTTTCTCATGGAAGCATGTTTTGCAATAAACACATTCCTTTTATTGTTTATCCAAGGTGGAGCTTTTCTCACTAAGATGTTTTGCTTAATGGATTGTCACTGCATATGTCTCTCACTCCCCCCAAGAAAAGCTATTCTTCCTGTTAAGATAGTGTGTTTTGTCTGGTACCTCAACCCCTTCCCCCATTCAATTACTCAAATTTAAACTGCATGATGGGAAAACGAGCCAACAGTGGGGCTGACACTTCCAGTTCTCAGGAAGTGATTGGGTACGTTGCCTATTTCAGTTGTAGCTTGCAAAGGGAAACAATAAGTTAGAAAATCACTCCTGACAGCAGTTATTAAAAAGAAATTAGCCTGCCCGATAGGATCAGGGACATGGGAACTGCTTGGAGTGGTGCAGTGTGAGGGAGCACATGCAGTGAATACACAGAGACAGTCTGAAGCTGCTCCTTACAGCAGTTAAAAAAATTATAGTCTGGCTTGCTAGCAGTTTTGACTTGGTGGGGGTTTTCAGATACAACAGTGAAAGGGAATTTGTTTTTTTGGGGGGCAGGGGATGTTGTATGAAGAGGATGTAATATGTTTCTAGTTATACATTTGAGAAGGTCATGAATATGCCTGGACTTGACAAATTCATGTTATGCTTAGATAACATTACCATTCCAGGCACATTAACCAGAATACAAGAAATGTTCTTGCTATTGTATAAATATAATTTTATCATGGAAAGAAGTGCAAAACAGATACCGTATGAACTGATCTGGAAATAGTCCCTACTACTAACAAATTGTGGTAATAGCCAACACAGCTGCTATGTATTAAGATGATACAACTTTTTTTTCTGTTTTGTTTTTTGTTATAGAAGTCCTTCAGAAAATGTAATGCTTTGATTGATATAGCCTCCTCTAGCTGGTTTTGTTGTTGAAGTCTGATGTGATTACATTTTAAGAGTGCATCCACAGAGCTGTTTTGTCCAGTGTGCATAGATTTATGTACAACACCACCTGGTTATCGATGTTTTGCAAGGTTTAACTTCTGATGGTAAATTGTGCATGCATCAATGAATGACTGTTGTTGTATTGTATATGGGGACCACAGTTTTACAGCAGTAGCAACACAAACCTTCTCCCTCAGACACATTTGCAAATATGCCTCCTTCAATTCTCCATATATAAAACAACAATAATCACACATCAATGTATGCACAGTTTACCGACAGAGGTCAAGCCCCACAAAACATCTGTAACTCAGTGGTGTTGCACCTAACCCTATATATATTGAAACAATAGCTCTAGGTTTGGACCCCTAAAATGTATCACATCACACTGTCCAGAGATGGTCCTGATACCCCCCCCCCAGCTCCTTTGTTCTCAGTAACTGCTTCTGGGACAACCCTATTGTAGCAACAAAATTGTTATTAAAAATATTTAGTATTGTAATTTTTATTATGTTCATATGAATTATTAATTGCTATTTTATACTCTTTATAAGGGCTTAATTAAAAGTGATACTATAAAAAACTTCTGGTTAAAATTAATGTCTATATGAGTTTCTAGCTGCAAAAGAAAAAATATTTGCTTTCCAAAAAATGTTTTAAGAACATCCTGAGCACTGGGAAAGGAATGATACATTGGACTTAAGCCATAATATTAATGGATGGTCTGCAGTGTTGGTCCAGAGCAAGGAGCCTACCTGCATTCTTGAAGGTCAAAGGTTATAACACCTAGCAATCAGGAGATAAGGAAGAACCATCACTCCTGAGAGTTGGGGCCAGTGCAAGTGCTTACTATGAACTTGACACGTGGTGTATGACATCTGGACTTTGAACTGAGCTGAGGGTGGCATGGACAAGTACCTCTTTTGAAAAGTATCACCACTACAATGGAAATAAGGAACTTTTATCAATTGTAAAGTTATATGAAGTCCCATTAAGACCAAATTCAGACACTTAATAAGGAACTTAGAGGTCTGTAAGATGAATTAATTGCAAGACTGTGAGGTAAACATTGTTATTTTACAGAACATTGTCACATCAAAACAGTCATGAACAACCAGACTTATTCAGTCTTAAAAGAAAGTTGAGCTCATCACCTGTTTGGATATACTGTATATCCCTGAGTAAATGTATAAAAGCAAAAAGTTGTTGCTTTGTTTTGAATGTTTTTCAATGAACAGCATAGGCATGCATCACCAGTCACAAACAAAGACAATTACTTTCAGAAAGAAGTTTTCAATGTTATAGATTGTGTGAAAATGACAGTTCAGGAAGACATATATCCTCTTGAACTAGAAAAAAACGTACTTCAAGAAACTGCGAGTGCTTTTAAGATATCTATACGATAAAACATTTTATAAGGCTTTTATAATTGTGGACCTTATATTAAAGTTAACACTATCATGCTTGATCTTAAATGAATCCTGGTTTCAAGCTGAATCTGAAAATATAAGTTTTAGGTTTGTGCCAAAGTGCCTGTAGACACAAGACAGATAAATTGTTTATATAAACATTTTGTCCTAAGCTGAATTGATTAAAAAAAAAAAAAGAAGATTCATGGGCAGTGATAAATGTCACCCATTCATCATCTGCAAAGACCAATCAGAACCTGGTGATGGTGTCTCTCAACCTAGAAACATATATGTGATTTCCACTGCTCCAGCCCAGACCTGCCTGATTCTTCAGTGTGTGAGGAACTACTGTATGTTGGCTGTCTTAATTTTAGATGCCTTATAACTTTTACTAGGCCAAAAGCCTGAAGCCATGGCTGCTTGGGTCCAGCATTTGGGTTAAGTCATTGTATCCACCAGGGTTTGCTAAGGGCAAGCTTGAAAGTCTGCACAATGAATCGGCCTGTTGGTGCAGCAGTTGGATTTCTGCTTGCAGTGCCAGTGACCCAGGTTCAGAAACAAGGCCAGGGAGCTGGAGGGGTCAGTGGGGGGAAAAGGTTTGAATGTCCCAAGAACAGCTCATCTTCTCCAGGGAAGGAGAGGGGACAGCATCTTGGTGCATGCCTGACCCCAGGTGGAGGCCTGGGGCACAGCATGCATAGAGGCTGAAAGCAAGGGGAGGACATTGCAGATGTCAGTGCTATGCACCATGACATCAGGTAACACACAACACCTAATAGAATACTGGAAAAGAACTCTCCAGGCTCAGGGTAGATGGACTCCTGAAGCAGACCCCTCATGGCTTCCATCTGTCTGTCCAGTTCTGGATCCCGATGAAATCCAGAAGTTCGGGGTGTTGGAGCCCCACCTCATCCCTACCCAGAGGTACAGCTGCAGTTCCATGGGGGTTTCCAGGTGGCTCAGATAGGTGGCAGAAGCAGGGGAAGACTCCATTGGGAGTCCTGAAGGAGCGGAGCCTGAGAAGTTGAGTACAAGGGGAAAAAAGAGATTTAAGAAAAAGAAAGTCTGCACAATATTGCAATAAGGTCCAGCTGCAAATTACTTGTTACAGGAAGGACTTTTCATTATACTGGATGAAGCAAGACCTATGTTTTACATACTGAGTATCTTTACTGAAGTAATGTTTTGGAATTTCTGCTAAAAGCCTGAACAAGAGACTAACCTGGAAATTCATTGTTCAAAGCAAGCCTGCAGTGCTGTTGGATAACGGTGAGTTCATTGTAACAGGTTTGAGCTGAAAGGAATTGAAACAGGAAAAAATCATAGAATCCAGATACCAAGACAACTTTGCCATCCATAAGGAAAACTTTTGCTGCAAACTGTGGTGCTGTGGAACTGTTAAAATCTTGTTGCCTGATTTTTCTTGCAGAAGTCCTAATAAGTAACTTTTGATGCTTCATGACATTTCAATGAGTAGGATCCAGTCTTTACTGTATCATCAATGCCAGAAGAGTCTGCAGTCCAAGATTCAAGGGGAAGAAAAGATAAAATACTTCAGCAAAGCCAAAGGAGGACTTTTATCACTCAGAAGAAGGATTTCTCACAGAGATTCTGAAAGTTAACAGGAAAGAAGCCCAAGCCTGCAGATAACTAGAAATGTAAGTTTTTTTTTTATTTCAATTTTAATATTTTAATTTGGCTCCTGGGGAGGTAACATATGCAAGTTTTAACTACAAGACCTTGAGTATATAGTTAAGCTTAAATTTAAAGAAAAAGAAATGCTTTTTGTATGTTATAAAGTTTTGAAATAATTCTTATGCAGAAATATAATCTGAGACTAATGCAATGAGTTTGCATGTTTTTATATCAGAAGGTCACACTAAATACCAAGTATGCTGAAAGCACGGTGCAGTATATAACCAGTATCATTTATTGTGTTGAATATTGTTTATTGCTTTGCATTTTTATTTGCTGAAATTTAGTTTGCTTGTTTTTTTGTTTGATTTTCTGAAAACTTTGTTGTTGATGTTTACAGTTTTATTGTGTTTACAAGGTGTCTATGCTAATTGAGAATGTTTAGAATTAATATATGTGTAAATAAAATTCATTTTTCATATTTCTGAGTGTGGCAAAAATGTTTTCATCATTATCCAGAACATGGAAGATAGGGATAATATTTTATTTGAATGTTATAATTATTTTTGGTAATTTAAAAAATATTTGGGGGTAAGGTCTGAGGTAAATGCAAGTGCTGCATCATAAAAGTGATATTATAACCTAATGTTCTGATATATTTTGGGGCTCATCTGGGATAACTTTTAGTGCATAACGGTACACAGTTAGAGTGTATGGGAAATAAATATTATTACTGTTGTTGTTGTTTGCAAGTTACTGAATGGCATATTTTGTTTGTTTTTGTTTCTCGATGATTTAAAGATAGAATTACCCCAGATAGTGAGAAAAAGACAGAAAGAAGCAATTGTCTGGCAGTAAAACTGCAAGAAAAAATGTTTAAAGCATCACAAGAAAGATTTAATCACTGGCTTTAAATTGTGTTGGATAGAAGGTTATAGATATTTAATTGTGATTGTTGTTAAAGTTTAGTAACAAGAGTGTAAAACATGACAGCTGCTGTTGCAATTGTAGTTAAGGTTCAGACAGATACAGAGGTAATGTTTTAGAGTTTGCAATACCTCCCATTAAGGTGGAACCATTGACACTAGAGATGCAACAAATTAAAATTTCACCCATGTAGGGTCGGCAAAGTGGGTAAATCCACATCGCAGAGCACTTTGCAAAATTTTCCTGCAGAAGTCGGAATTTCACCTAGGCAAAATGTTGCCTTCTTGGGGCAAAATTTCACCTTCTGCAACAAAATGTTGCCTTTCCTCCACAGGCAAAATTTCACCTTAGAGTGGGTATAACTTTAATAAGTTATAAATAAGTAGATCCCTGGTGGCTAGCAGTCTCTCCCTCCACCTGTCCCACATGTAATTAATTGTAAATAATTAAATTATCCATAGCGGTTAGTGGTCCCTCCCCTCCACCCAGTTATAACCCACCCCGCCACCCGCTGTGGAAATGTACATTCAGTAACCCCCCCACCTGCATCCCTCTGTATCTCCTCCTTTAGTCCTTAATATTATCCTGTTAAAAGAAAAATAATTTCTGGTGGTCTAGTAGTATTTTTATAAATTTTAAACCCCTACTGAATCTGATCCCCTTCCCAGTTCCCATAAATCTGATTCCCTGGTGATCCAGCACCCCACCCAGCTTCCCCAGTAGCCAGATGTTCCTGCCACAACCCTGCTCCCACCCCCATCCTAAATCCCAGGGAGCAGCACCAGCAGCCCAGCACAGCCCTCCTCTCTCCTCCACAGCCAGCCCACTGACTGAGCTGTCAAACTGAAGCTCATTCATTGACAGCTCAGTCAGCAGGCCAGCCTTGGAGAGAGAGAGGGCTGTGCCACTTTGCTGGCACTGCTATGTGATTTAGAATGGGGGGAGCGGTGTTGTGGGTGGGAAATCTGGCTGCTGGGGAGGCGGTAGGGGTGCACCTACCAGGGAATCAGATTATGGGGAACTGGGAGGGGATTGAATTTGGGAGGGTGCTACAATTACAAAACCACTAGATCACCAGAGATTTTTCTTTCAACAGGATAATATTAAGGACTAAAGGAGGAGATATGGAGGGATGTGGGTGGGGGGTTACTGTACATTTCTGTGGCGGGCGGTGGGGTGGGTTATTACCAGGTGAAGGGGAGGGATCACTAGCCACCATGGATAATATAATTATTTACAATTACATGTGAGACAGGTGGAGGGAGGCACCGCTAGCCACCAGGGATTTGTCTCTCTACATGTGGGACAGGTGGAGGGAGGGATCACTAGCCACCAGGGATCTATTAATTTTAACTTATACCTGCTAAGATTAAATTTTGCTCATGGACAGAGGTAAAAATTCATAGCAGACTAAAGGAGGAGATATGGAGGGATGTGGGTGGGGTGGTTACTGTACTTTTCCGTGGCAGGCAGTGGGGTGGGTTATTACTGGGTGGAGGGGGAAGGATCACTAGCCACCATGTATAATATAATTATTTACAATTACATGTGGGACAGGTGGGGGGAGGGACCACTAGCCACCAGGGATGTGTCTCTCTACATGTGGGACAGGTGGGGGGAGGGCCTGCAAGCCACCAGAGATCTACTAATTTTAACTTATACCTGCTAAGGTGAAATTTTGCCCATGGATGGAGGTGAAAATTCATAGTGGAAGGTGAAATTTCATTACAGAAGGCTAAACTTCACTGCAGAAGGTGAAATTTTGCCATTCCACCAGGAGAAATTTCGTATTTAGCTACACGAAATGGGCATAATATCACCGATTTCTCTGTGTGAAGTGAATTCCACCTACTTCACCCACCACTAACTGACACCTCTACTGTAGCCCAGATGAAGTAACTGAAGAATCAGAGAAACTGAATAAAGAGTATGTACATCTGCTTGAGGATTTGCATGCTGATAAAGTAAGGTTATTGATGATGTAAATCACTGAAGCCAAAAACTACAGGAGAAATGTTATGAATGTAGGAGACTTGGAGGCCAGGTTCAATTGCTCAAGAAACAAATGAAAGTAATGAGAAAATATCTGACAAAGACTGTGTTTTGGTTGGCCAAAAGGCTGACATTGCTGTTTTACAAAATTCTGCTGAACAGCACAAAGAGTGGTGTTCAACTTTAGAGAAAAAGAATGTCAGAATAGTAAAGACTAGTGAACAGCTAAAAGAGTAGTGTTCAACCTTGGAAAAGGACAGGACTGAAATACTGAAGGCTAATGAACAGGTCACCAAGAATTCAACCAAGAGTGAAAAAAAAGAATAAGGATTTAAAAGAATAATTATAAAGTTAAAAATGTGAGCACAGAGGGAGAAGCACTTGTTAGGCAAAAGGAAGGAGGGAACCTCAGAACAAGAAGCATAAGCTGGTCAACCTAAAGTATCAACCCCAGGGTAATGAACAAGGGCATTATCTTTCTTGGAATTCCCTCTGTGCAGGACATGTAAATGGAGCAGGCCCTTACCCATAACCCTCCCTCCTCAGTCTAGTACTGAAGAACAGTTAGAGCAAGAAGAGATAGTGCAAGAAGATAAAGAGATCAGTGTACCAATAGAAACAAAGAGAATAGTACAGAAACCAGATACCCAGACAGAAAACAGGCGATCTGAAGGTGCAATTTCACAAAATGAATTACATGAGGATAGCCAATGGAAAGAGTGGTACCCTCTTTTGGAACAACCGGTCTTTGAATTAGGAAAGAAGTTGGAGATTTAAAGGCCCAAAAAGGAGATGCCAAGAGTAAAAGTAAAAATCTTGAGAGACTAAGAGCATCTGAGGAATCAGGCCCAGATGGCTCCTCCCCTGAAAAGGAATATTCCTGTTCAAAAGGAGAATCATGTGATGGGTATAAAAAGAGATATAAAACTCAAGAAGAAAGGAGTTCTGACTCTGAAGAAGAGTCACCTGATAGGTCCAAAAGAAATAAAAATATGTTTGAAAAGGAACAGGGTTATCTAAAATCAAGGACTGTTACACAAGTTTTGAAATTGGCAGGAGAGAGGTACAATTCTAAATCTGCAAAAGGAAGTATTGAGCAACATATCCATAAATTGAAAGCATGTTTTGAATCATTGCCCATAACTGATGAGTGAGAACAGAGTTTTGTGATTAAGTGGTCTGTAGATGACCCTCAAGCTGAATGGTCAAGAATGTCTATAAATGGTAGGACTAAACCAGATAAGATGTACAAGTTTCTAAAGAAGGAGTTTCATAAATATCATGCAAAGGGGGCAGCCAGGCATGCTGCCTACCAGATACAGTGTGGTATTAAACAAAGCACTAGGGAATATTATTGTAGGCTGAAGGATGTGTACCTTGCAGCAGAAGATCACTCAAACAGTGATTTGAATGACTTCCATGATGCATACTATCAAGGTTTACCCTCTGCTATTAGGATTCAATTAGTACTTAAGCTTAAAAGGAGGCCCAGGGACATCCAATGGATTGTCAGACTGGCAGAACACATTTGGAACTCTGGAAGAGGTGATAACACTCCTCCACAGAAAAGAGGAGGCCCACTCCTAAAGTCCAAGTGTCTGGAGGTAACCACCTTACTATGGGGCGTGAGCTATCTACTCCTTAAAACAGGAGACAAAGGAAGAAAAAGGGCAACACTCCACCAGGAAAAGCTGTGGAGCAGCCCAAGGCTGTGCCTGATCCCACACTGGTGGCCCAACCTAATAACCCTTCCCAAACGTCCACTGTGGTGGTTCCACCACATGACACTGAGCCACAGTTCTATCAAACCCCACTGCAATTTCCACAACCTCAGCAGTATCAAAACCAGGGACCTCCCATGGAGGTTATGATCTTGGTAGAGGGCATGGTTGGGGCACAGGAGAGGATATTATAATGACAATAGAGGTTATTATAGGGGACACAACAATGGCTTATAAGTGGCAGAGTTAACCATGGCTGATATCAAAAGTATAGCAATGATCAAGACAGATCTAGGTCTAGTTCCCCAAATATAGAGGAAATGAGAGAAGAAATGAAGAAATCACAGGAAGAGATGAGAAACCAGACAGAAGACTTAAGAGCACTTGTTCAAACCCACTTGTTCCCTACTCCTCAGATGCCACCTGGGTTTCATACTTAGAGGTGGGTGATGTGGTCAAAATTCACTCCACGAAGCAATTCATGGAGTAATGTGGAATCCACAATGTGAAGTGGAGTACTTCATGTCAGGAGGCAGTATAGCGCAGTGGCTTAAGACTCTGAGCTGCAAATCTGGAGAGCTGGGTTTGAATCCCACAGCCCCCACTTGCATACTGTGTGACCTTGAGCAAGTCACTTAACTTCCTTGTGCTCCCAGGTTGCACCTGTAAATAAGCTTTCAGCTTAGTGTGTTACTCCTGGTAAAACAACTGAAAAAAAAATAATGAGGAATGCAAAGTCCATTGAAAATAATGACGTTGTATTACTCCACCTTCCCCAACCACTTTTGCACCAACGTTAAGGTAAAGTACATAGAAATCAATATACTTCACATCACTTCTCCTTCTTTGTGAGCTCCAAGGTGAATTTTGCAGTGATTCATGGTATTGCAGGTCACATGGGCTCTAGATTGTTTTGCACAGCTACAGTTCTCTCTAGTGCGTGTGTAGTGGATGGGTAGCTGGAAACAGTTTGCTGTCAGAGTTCTGCAATTAAAACCCTCTAAAAGCTGTTAAAAAAGCCTATTGAGCCATTTTTTCCCCTCAAGATTTAGTACCTTGATTGTAGAAAACCCTCCTGTGCTCACATCATTGGGTGTTTATTGTTTGTGTGTGGATCTTGAATGTTAATGTAGAACATTTAGTCTGTGTAACGACAGACACTTGAAGTGTGCTTTGGGGAGGGATGTATCTGGTGGAGGTAGATTAACTGGAACAAAAAGGCAGTCTTTCTGTTTTGGTTATATTTTTCTTGTATAACTGTGTTACTGTACATTTAGTAATATTTTCAGTATTTATTGAAATTGTTTTGTGATTGTTGTGATGCAGCAGCATATAAGTTCAGTTTGTTTTAAAGATTTGGTTATATTACTGAAGTTTTCAGTTTGCTATGCATTACTTGTAATGTGGGTCAGTGTGTGTGCGATATGTGCCATCAAATCTGACACCTTTTATTGTGCCACAAAGTAATTGCAGCAGTGCGAACCTGCTATCCACCGCACCTGAGTTATTTTGTACTGCTTTGTGGTATTTTGGCAGTGGACTGTTACTGCAGTTCACTACACCCCCACAAACTGGCAAAAAGATATTCTTTCCAGATTTGGATTTCTGACTTGTGAGCACTGGTTAAGGTGCTATTGTGCCTTTGCATCTGCATATCTTGAGTGCGCAGTACGGTCTTAATCTGTCTGTGCATTTGCATCTCCTTAGGGCCTAATCTCCATCTGTAACTTAAGTCACAGTTGTTTATTTGACTTCCCTTCAGAGTACCTTGTGGTGCATATCTCGGTGTGAACATTGTACTCATTAATGTGTGTTTTTAAAGCAGGGTGATCATCATGAGTCACTCATGATACAAATCATGTTCTTCATCTTCATGGTCATGATGATTCACAGATTACAAAATTTTCAGTTTTGGGGTTGTAAGTTACATGTAACCTTGTTTTTTAGTATCTTGGCTTGACCATTGTACTCATTAATATGTGTTTTCAAGTCAGAGTGTTTGGGGTGGTACAGGTCAGAGAAGTACGGCAGTAGGTATCTGCATAGAGTTCATTAGTCATGTCACACCAGTAACTCAGCATGAGATGAATCATGTCCTTCATGAATCACAGCAGTAATATATATTTTTTTCAGTTCTGATGATACGCTCATTGGGAACCAGAGAAAAAGAAAGTTAAGGTAGCTGTGTCTGGGTCTGTGGGTATTAAATTCCTCCCTCCTCAAAAAGGTTGTGATGTTGCGGTTCCTCTTGAAGATGATGATGACCCAGGGAGGGGGCAGGATATAAAATATGAAGCACCAAGAATGAGTCAACAACGTACAAGAGGGTCAACATCAGGACCTGTGTTTTTCACACAGAGGATGGTGGGTGCAAGGACAAAATAAAACTAATGATCAACATTCTGATGGGACAGCAGCAGTTGAAGCATCCCCATAATGTGTAACTGGTGCCCCTCAATTCACTCAAACTGCTGCTCAACATTGTCAAGACGGTGGTTAAAAGCTTACAACTCAGTCCACATCAGGCCCAAAATTGGCCTGTGTGGTAGGTAGTTGTACATGGTTGCCACCATTACCTGCTGCAGGTTGTGGTGGTGAAGCAGCAAGCCACTTCATCCATGTCCCTACCCTGCTTCACACAACCATGTGCAGGTGGATGCCATGCTGCTCCCACTTCTCCAGCAGGTCTAGCAGGTGCATTACTGCCCTGTTCTGCAACCTTAGCCTGACACTGTACATGCTGGTGATTGTGCAGGTGGGTATAATGATCACCTGTGCCAAGGTGAGTTCCTTTGGGGCCATGGTGCACCTCCACACCACACTGATTACATTTCACTAAATTGCTTTCCCCAGGCAGTATAGTAAAGAACTCCCACACTAATGAGGTGCAGGGAAGGCCAGGCACAGGTAGGTTGGGAACCCAGGTGTTGGAGCCAGGGGCTGCTGCAGTGAAATTCTCTTTCAAGCATGATTCACTTCCTGCCTGCCTGCAGCATGTGACCTAGACTGTGCAAGTCATATGATGTATGGGGGCTACCTGTAAATTCTCTTTCTGCCCTTAAAGGTGGAGTGAGCAACCAATTCAAAGTCAGTATCACCATCATCATAAGACAAAGTGGTGAAGTAGCACTTTCAATGGGCACTTTACTTAGCCATAAAGTAATGCAAAGTGATGTACTTTGCATCTACTCTGTTGGCAGAATACAACTTCACTGTATCTGTATACACAACCTCTTTCTCCTACTTAAAGGTGAAAGTGAAACTTTTTTCAAGCATGAGTCCCTTCCTGCCTGCCTCAAGCATGTGACCTACACTGCATAAGCCACGTGATGTGTGTGGGCTGCCTGTGAATTCTCACTTCACCTTAAAGTGAAACAAGGTGGAGTGATCAACACAAAATCATAATTACAATGTGAGCTGGTGAAGTGAGGGATTAAAATGGGCACATTGTGTAGTGGGATAGGAACGTGAAGTGGGCCACTTCGCATCCACTTCATGGGCAGAATTTAACTTTGCTGCATCTCTATCCATACTCCTTTGCAAATTTCACCTGTGACCTCCAGTGCAGGTGGAACTGGTAGTAATGCCATCTGACTGTTGACATCTGTAACCCCTACTGCAGCCAGGAAAATGAAATTGCAATATCAGACAATGGTGATGAAGCTATTATGGAATTGAAAATGAAACTTTTAGTTCAGAACCACACCTCCCCTAGAGGTATCTGAAGTTACTGCTGCAAGCAGTGTGGAAGTCACATGAACCTGTCATGTTGCCAGGAGTTAAGAAAAATGAATTTTACCTGGACAACTTAATCCCAAAGGGGACAGATAAGTTTTACTTTGACATACACATTGAAAACAGCCTCAGTCATGAGGCTTTGGTGGACTCTGGAGCTGAAGTAAATCTGATGTCCTGAACTTTTATGATAAACTGGTTGATGTGGTGGGTAACTACAGGGTGTTGAAACCCTTCTCTGATGGCTTACGAGTAGTAGGTTATGGGGGGGATTCTTAACAGACTCTAGGTAAAGTGTGGCTGAAGTTGAGGTTTGGCAAGATGGAAGTCACCCACCTGGTGTATTGCACTGATAGAACTGGGGATGATTTCTTGATTGTGAATGACCTCCTAAAATGATTTCTGCCTATCATTGACTATTTTCATGGAATCCTGTGGTCACAAGAAAACAGGCCCATTCCATTTAGGAAGAGTCCTAAGGTTGCTAAACAATCAGAATCATGTTATCTTGAGAAAAAAATGATGCAATGATTAAACTTAATTTTGTATGTTCTGATGTACCTGATGTATCTGTTTTGGATAATTCTGAACATTTGGCTTCAAGGAGAAGTAGAGTTCACGTGGTTTGTCTGTCAAAGCATGATGCGGTAATATCTGAGGTTAATGCAAGAGGGTTCACTTTCTTCACCAAACAAGTGAATCCTCTTATCTCAGAGACACATCCTGCAACTAACACAGAGACATTAGATTCTGAGTACTTAACCCTTCTGGGGATGGCAGAAAGGGAACACTGCCACTAAATCATTGGCCCTTGCTCTACAACATAAGGTCAGAGTAAGACAGATTAATGGCACCCATCAAAGCAGAGAGTTTGCAGACTGTAAATTCAGTATTATGCTTAGGCTATGAGCACTGTCTAATCCAGTGACACTAGTCCTGAATGGCTCAGGAGCCACACGAGTATTCAGCGTTAGTCAAGGACCACAACATACACCTCCTAGTAAATTTTAGCAAACACACGTCAGTGTAATAGAACATTATTTCATGTAGTAAACATTTATTTAATTTCATTTATTTCATTTACTAAACATTATTTAACATTTGCCATAGTCTGAAAGGTGCTGCTTGAAGAAAGTTTGCAATAAACTTTGCAAGTAATGCTTGCTGGTGTACAATGCAGTGGTATCATAGTGCATCCTGGCTGGGTAATACTGTATAGTGTGAGAAGAATTTGCATAACTTACTGAGAAGAGCCACAGGTGACAAGTATATGAGCAACTTGAGGGTCTAGAGCCACAGTCTGCAGATCACTGGTCTAATTAGTGAGCTGTTTTACAAGGTGTTAAAGAAGTGAAGGCCTAGTTTAACATATGTAAAGTGACAGGAGTGGTTGGAGAATGTCCTATACCAGAAAACTAGCATGAGAAGCATAGGTATCTGTTCTTTGAACTTCCAAATTGGGCAAAAGAAAATACAACACCCTGTGAATGTAGTACAAGGACTAGAATCTCCCATGCACCTTCAGCTAGACATCCTTGCATGACTGGGTATGTGTGTGTGTGTGTGTGTGTGTTTTAACCATTTTTTACAAGGAGAGACACACTAAGCTGAAAGCTTGTTTACAGGTGCAACCTGGGAGCACAAGGAAGTTAAGTAACTTACTCAGAATCACACAGTCTGCAAGTGGGGCTGTGGGATTCAAACCTAGGTCCCCAGGTTTGCAGCTCACAGCCTTAAACTACTGTGCTATACTGCTTCCTATAGGGTGTGTATGTTGACCTAGCCAATGGTGTTCTTTGGTCATGAATGGGGGGGCTCTAATCCAATAAAAGTGACATCACAGGCCTTGAAGCCTAAACAAACTATTTCTTAAGTGTGCCAGGTTGTGAGTGAGTTTACTACAACAATTCCAGGTAATGGCAAGGATTAGTGTTAATGTAAAGAAAGGCCAAGGAATGCCTGATGAGACTGCAGTATTTGTGCTTTACAAGTAACATAGTGATATGGGTTTACAAATCCACTCTACACCTTGCTTGGACATGAACAGCAGAGTAATGCACCTCTTAGTACAAATCCCATTGGTAGAGTCTATCACTATAGTGATACAACTGTGAGTTGGGGGCAGTGACATGAGAATCCATTCATGATTTGGAGTTAGTTATTCCAGTTATTGGGGCATTACCAGAATACATTGCTCAGGATGAAACAGATGAAGAAATTAGGTATATACCAAATGAATTAATTGGTTTACAGGAATTTGTCCAGCAGAGAAGGAAGAAATACAGGCATGTAACGTTGAAAATGATTATCTTGTGCTGTCCACTATGGTTAATGAAACAGAAGAATTTAAAGAGGTCCATACAATTGATACTGAAAATGTTTCTGAGATAACAGAAGATGAAGTAGAAATAGGAAAAAAATTACCTTTCCCTGACTTTAAAGAATATGTTGAACAAGCTATGCAAGATTGTAGTTGTGAAACTGAAGCAGAACAAGAGAAAGTTCATGAAATGTTTCAGTTTAAGGACATGTTCACAAAAGATGCTCATAATTGTGGGGTAATTGGCCTTCATGTTACCAGGGTACCAAATGACCTTAGTAAATATTCAGTTTATGTACGTCAGTATAGAATACCACTAGCATCTTATGAACATATACAAGAGATACTGGATACCTTGATGGTGTGAGGAATTATAAGACAGGTGAACTCTATTTATAATTCCCCCACTTGACCTGTATTAAAACCTACAGGAACATGGAGGATCACTTTTGATTACAGAAAGTTAAACAAACAGGTACCTTTATCTCATTGGCCCATGACATATTTGGACCAAACTTTGGCCAAAGTTCACAGTGCCAAATATTTCACTACCCTAGATATAACAAATGGATTTTGGACATTAAAAGTAGATCTAAAACATCAATATAAGTTGGCTTTTACCTAAGAAGGAGTTAATATACATTAAACAGGTGTCATTTTGGGTACTTAAATTCACTAGCAGACATTGATGTCTTCCTGCATAAGGCCATGCCTGATGCTGAAAGTAGAGGAAATCAGATTCTGTGTGATACCGGTGATTGCAGAAAGGTGAATTTCTGTTAGGGTGAATGTACATTGGCAAAAATCTATTTTGCTGATGTACACTCACAGTGCAAACCAAAAGGGTGCTGAAAACATAGGTTTCATGCCCCATGGAGGACCTTCATCCCCTGCACCCCCCTACTAAATGATTCTCAATTCCAGGGGGGTGCATGTCAGGGGGGTGAAAACAAAAAAATGCATTTCACGGACCAGCGCAAAACTACCTATGTTCCCAGCATTAAACCCCTGCATCCTCCCACCCTAGCCTGCCGTGAACCCACCATGCTACACAGCCAGCTCAGCAACCCACAACTGCACTACACCTCACAAACCCTCCCTTCCCTTCCACCCATCACACGGTGCACTCACTCCATCCTGGCTGCACACATGTAGTTACATATAGCAACAGGTTGCCACTAAAGCTGTATTCGCCCCCCTGTCCAGTAGCCCTGTGAACAGGCACTGCTATTGAGTCACCCTTTTTGTAAGCTCTCAATAGCGGACACCATTATCACAGGATACCAGGAAATCTGGTTTACGCAGATGATGCACTAATCAAAAGCAACACTTTTGAGGAACACCTAGCTGACGTAACATATGTGTTGAACCAGCTGAAAACTGCTGGTGTCAAGTTGTCCTTACCAAAGGGGCAGTGGTTCAAAAATAAAGTAAACTATTTTGAGAATGAAGTTGTCTCTGATGGTCTATGCCCTCAGCATACCAAAGTTGAAGCAGGCCAGAAAATTTGTCTACCTAAAACTTTAAAAGACTTATACAGCTTCCTAGGAATCTGTATCTCCATGACTATGCTGAAATTGTGTATCCCTCACCAATCTGTCAGTGTCTTGGTGTTATCCGAGATTCCAATAAATAAAGCTACTGAAAGTCAGAACCCTGGGTGTGGGGGGTGGAGCTTGGAGAAAGAGAAAGCCATGCAAGCTTTGAAGGATACTCTGAGTTAAGCACTGTGTCTTGCTTATTCACAAATGGACAAGGATTTTTACCTAGAGACGGGATATACTGGTGGGGGCATCAGTGCAGTTGTATATCAGAAACATGATTTACACAAACGTGTTAATGCTTATGCAAGTAAAACTTTAAGTGAAGTTGAAAAAAGCTTTCTGATTGTGAAAAAGCATTGTTTTCTACCATATGGTAAGTACAACAGTTCAGAAACTACATTTGTTGTAAATAAAACATTGTTGTAGAGACTGGTCACCAACCTCTTACATTTCTAGGGAGCCAGAAACTTAAGGATGGTAATGTATCTAGAAACAGAATTGTGGCCTGGACTTCAGCACTCCGGGGTCTACCCCTAGAGGTTACTGTAGATGTGCAAAGAACAAAAGGAATACATTAGATCAATGGTTAGCAGACCTGGAGATGCATGATTGTACTACAGATGAAGATCCAGTGTAAGAGCCTGACCTATCTCCTGAATTGAACATGGTATACAAACCTAACAGGCACAACTACTGTGATGAGAATGTGTGTGAGATTTTGTCTAGAGCATACATTGATGGCTTTTCATTCCAGCAAGGTGAAGACCAGTATTCTGGTTTAGGAGTGGTATGGCATGATAATTTACCATGTACTCCCATCAAATACAAGCTCAGTCCGAAGTCTAACCAATATGCAGAACTGGCAGCAACATACGGTGGTTGCTATTGTAAAGTTGCCCAGTAATGAGGTATACCGATCAGTGCTGTACTGTACTGCTCAGTATACCATTCAGTACTGCATGTCATTTAAGTCTGTGGTGCGGTAAAATTAGCTTTATTGTGTAATTCTGCTTTACTCTACAAGGTAGTGACAGTAAGTCATCTGCTGCCCCGAAGTGCCAGAATTTACCTTTCTCCATTGTTTGTAACAGTGTGCCAGCAGGTGGCATTTACTAAAGAGGAGAGGAAGTCAATAAAATTATTCTGAAAAATTCAACCAGCCGCAACAACTGATCTCGCTGCAATCAATATGAGTATATATTTTGATTACTCCCATACAAGTTGCACCGAAGAGCTGAGAGCTGACATTATTTTTTATAATGTTATTCGGCATTTGTTGATAAGAATTTGATTCCCCCCATTACTGACATTTAGGCTGGTGTTTGTTATGTTCTGTCCATGATCAGCTGTCTAAATGTCTGTAACTTCAGCAATCAAATTCCTTATCCAGAAGAAAAAAAATCAAAATAATATTATAAATAATAATACGTACATTTAGTTCTGATTCTAGAACTCTGAATTGAGTGGCTGTGTTTGAGAAGAACTCCCAAAGCTAAGTGCTTTTTGATATAATTTTCAGTTTAAAAATTGTTTTGTTTTATGTAAATTTAGGTGATTGTGAAAGACAACCCTGTAGGCTCCAGGAAGATATAAAATTTGTGTGGTAGATATTCATTGGAAGTCAGAAGGATCAACATATTTATTTAGTGTGATCTTTCTACTCTGATGTGGTTAATTTTAATACTATTTTAATATTATAGTTTAAACCCTTTCTGTATGTGCCTTTGGTGGTGTCTGATATTGAGAACCTAAGTGTCATTTGTGGGTATCCTGGTTGTTTTGGTAGATACTTTATTTTCTTTGTTAAACAGCTGAGTATACCTATTGCCTAATACTTTATAGTACATTGTATCTTTTTGCTCAGTCTCTGATTTTTCTCTTCTTTCTCAATGTTTTAGAACTGTTTAGTTATTGTGGCAGAGGTGTGGTACTGTGTTCTTTCTTGTAGTTCAAGGTGCTTTGGAACTGCTGATTTCTATTGGTTTAAACGATTACATTTTTTTTTCTATTTTAAAAAAAGCTACATCAACTTGGTATGTTGTCACCTGTTTGTTGTTGCTAAGTAGCAGATGTTTTTGCATTGTGCTCTGATTCTGTGATAGAATCTGTATTAGTAGAAGGTAGATTATTGTGATTTTAGAAAATAGGCTTTTTATTTGGAGGCATCTGATTGGCTGGTACCCATTCCACAGGGGTACATTAACTTTCAATAGATGCCCACCAAATAAAAAGTGCCAGACAAAACCTGCCTTATGCCCTGCCAAGTATCCTTATGCCCAGCCTGCTTCATCATTGGCTGAAGCACTGGGCACAAAATAACAAACTGCCACCATTTTTTTTCAACATCTAGCAAGAGTCACGCCACCACCATCACACACACAGTCACTACTTGGACGACACAACAGCCAGTAACCAATAAAAAAAAAACATACTTGTTTTGCCAGCTTTAAACCAATCCCTCTGTATTTCCCCCTTCTAAGAAAAGTGACTGCTGCCTCCCGCTCACTCAGTTTCAGGTTGTTTTTTTTGAATTGTAATGGCAGTTCGATCTGGCAGCTTTATCACCCGCTTGTTCACTGAAGCAATTTAAATTCGGAGCATTGAAAAGAAATGTTGCGTTTAACTGTCCTTAGAGCCTTAGAGGTAAGCTTGCTTGTGTTACTCACTGATTTCACACACTCTTTCAGGGGCAGCAGTGATGTTTTCAGCCCACCAGCTCATCGCCCGAGCCCTGATTTATACGCACAGCCTATCTCTAATGAATAAATATTTGTGCATTCTGTATCTCTAACTAAAGTTAGTAGCGGTTGCCCCTGCTGCCTGCCACTGCCGCTCTCCTATGTCACCAAAATTATGATAAACCCTGAAAACAACCGATCGCTACTTACTCAGTCGTCTTCTTTGCCTGCTCAGTCGCACAGAACACCCGGTAACTGTTCTGGTCGCATTCATCCTGCTGATTCGTAGCGCGGTATGCAGGAACAAGGAATTATTTAACAGACAAAATAAATGTACAACATTGTGGGGGAATGGGAAACAACTTAAAAGAAAAAATAAACAGACTGAGACAGAAAACGGGAAATGGGAAGTGTCTGTATGGAGGGTGGTAACCTTGACAACCAGCTGCAACCATCTACAGAGGCTGTTGTATGAGAAACGTCTCTCTCTGTAAAAAAAACATATTTTAATGCAGGTGGAGGAACTATTTGATCACAAAATAAATCAAACAACTAACAATTTTGACATGTAATCATAAAGTTTACTTGATTTCAAGTACATATAATACACTGGCCCATTTTCTAAGCACAATAATACCCTCCAGGGTGGGCAGTATGGGCAATACCAGACCTTCCAAGGGCTATAAGGCCCTCCGCCTGTGGCGTCAGGCCTCATTATGCCCCTGGGCAGTCTGGTATTGCCCAATACCGCCCACCCTGTCGGGTATTATTGCTTACGTAGTTACCTTTTGATGGTAAGGATAAAGAGGTGAGATAGAAGTGTATGTATTTTCAAATATTATAGAGGAACAGTGGCAAGATTTTTAGGACAGTAAATTAATAAAAAGGGAACTAGGAGAGCTTCAGTAGCAGACAAGTAGTGGAATAGCAGTATAACTGCAGTATAATGTGGGGAGTGGTGCAATGCAGTGGCTGTGGGGCAGCCATATTCAGGCAGATCTTCTGGACACTGAGGTGCTGCCCTATCTGCATGCATCTCTCTGGACTGTGGGATGAGGTAGCCAGACTCAGAGTGGAAGTAAACTAGGTCAGGAGTACCATCACCCCTATCCAGAGACCACTCAGTCCAATGCAGCTGCCTCAAAGGATGCAGAGAAAGAGGAGTACTTGGATGACAGTGGGCTCAGGGAGGGTTAGAGCAGTCAGGCAGAGGCACATCCCAGATCCTATTCCACTCAAGAACTCATATGCCACTGCCAAATGGGGACAACCAAACAGAGGTACCCAGAGAAATGGAAGGAAAGGATGTGGAGGTTAGCAAGGAGATGACCTCCAGGAGAGAGCAGTGGACCCCAGAGGAGAAGGAAGTGAATCCTGGTGGGGGACTCCATCATAAGAGGGATCCAGCTAGGAACACAGGAGGGGGAGGACAGGGAGGTGAGGTGCTTACCAGGTGCCATGGTATGGAGGGATGGAAGGAAGATCCTGGGGATCACTGGGAAGGCAAGACGGGAGGGTGAGCTGGATGTCATTATCCACCTAGGTACTAATGACCTGGCAAATGGGGAGTCAAGGGAAGTTCAGGAAGAGTTTAGGAAATTGGGGAAGGGTCTCAAGCAAGTAGCTACTTCTGTCACTTTCTCAGAAGTACTACCTGTGAGAGGCAAGGGAGAGCATAGGGGTGCATACACCAGGAATTTTAACTCATGGTTGAAGAACTGGTGCTGTGAGGAAGGGTTTGGATTCATTGGTGACTGGGGACCCACCTGGAGGGATGGAGGTTTGTTCAAGCCTGACGGCCTGCATCCATCCTGGAGGGGAATCCAAGCACTCAATGATAAGTTTAAATGCTACATTGACAAGCATTTAAACTAGCAAAGGGGGGTGGCAGGCCAGCAAGGAGGGCACCTACTTGCTCACCCCCCACAGCTAGCAGTGGAACCAGTGAACCAGAGGAATTGCTGTCTCTACAAAGCAGTGTGCAAAAGATGGAGATTAGCACCCAGGAGGTGGATAGGCAGAATAGGGGCAAAATTCAGCAGAAGGGCAGACAGCAAGGTAAACCAGGGATAAAGGACAACCAAGGAAGGGGCTGGAGTAGAACAGCAAAACAGTCTAGGGAGGTCAAATCATGCAAAGCCATGTGTGCAAATGCCAGGAGCCTTAGCAACAAGATGGAAGATCTGAGGCTGTCATGGTGCAGTCAGACCTGGACATTGTAGCCATCACTGAAACCTGGTGTAATGATAACCATGACTGGAGCTACCACACCTGGCCACAACATATTCAGAAGAGACAGGGCAGGCAGGAAGGGAGGAGGAGTGGCACTGTATGTGAAAAATGACATAAGGGCCACAGAGATCCAGGAGGAACAAAATGGGGAGAGATACTGTGGGTTAAGCTGGAAAGGAAAATGGGGCCAGCCATCCACACAGGTGTGGTCTATAGACCACCAGCCCAGGAGGAAGAAACAGATAGGAGTTGATGCTAGCCATCCAGAGGATGGCAGACAGAATGAGGTAGTACTGGTTGGAGACTTCAATATTCCAGACGTGGACTGGAGCATCCCAGCAGCAGCATCAACCAGGGCAGATTTATCCTGGACTCCTTCAGGGTGCCTTCCTCAAGCAACTGGTCATGGAACCAACTCGACAGAAGGCAATACTGGACCTTGTGCTCACAAACAGGGACAGTGTGATGGGGGTAAGAGTGGGGAGCACCTGGGAACAGTGACCACCAGTCACTGTGGTTTGAAATCACAGAAAGAGCAGAACCAAACCACACAAAACACGATCTTGATTTTAGGGGGCAAACTTTGGGAAAATGGGGAGATACTTGAAAGAGGCATTAAGGGAATGGGCAGGAATCAGGGGTTGAGGAACAGTGGGAAGTATTTAAAATGGGATTACAAGAACAACAGAATTATGTATTAAGCAGGTTAGCAAGAGGAAAAGGAAGAGAGACCATTATGGTTTCCAAAGAGGTAGCAAAGAAAGTGAAAGCCAAAAAGATTGCATTCAGGAAATACAAAAGACACAGGCAGAAGGGGATAGGGAAAAGTACCAGGAGAAGCAAAGGGAGGCAGGAGGTCAGTAAGGAAGCCAAAGCTCAGACAGAAGAACACATTGCAAAATCAGTGGGTAGAGGGACAAAACCTTTACAGGTACATAAGGAAAAAAGAAAGACAAAGGGAGGGATAGTGAGACTGAAGGGGGAGGATGGGGGCCGCATGGAGGATGACAACAGTAAAGCTGACATATTTAGCAGGTATCTCTGCTCAGTCTTTACTGAGGAAGAGGAGGATAATGGGTCTGAACGGAGTACAAGGGGTGAGAATGGTGCAGAAATGGACACAAGTCCCTTTACACGAGAAAGGGTCCTGAAGGAATTGGAAGTAATAAGAGTTCATAAAGCAATGGGGCCAGATGGGGTGCACCCCAGGGTCCTTAAAGAACTAAGAGAGGTGGTGGCTGAACCTCTTGCTATCCTGTTTAGTCGATCACTAGAATCAGGGGAGGTACCCAAAGACTGGAGGATAGCAGATGTGGTCCCTTATACAAAAGTGGGAACAAAGAGGAAGCGGGGAACTACAGACTAGTCAGCCTCACCTCAGTAGTGGGGAAAATCATGGAAGCACTACTGAAGGAGAGATTGGTGGAACATCTGGTTGTCAATGGACTACAGGACCCAAGGCAGCATGGTTTCACCAGGGAGGTCATGTCAGACCAACCTCATTGAATTTTTTGACTGGGTGACTAGGGAGGTGGATCAGGGAGGGCAGTGGACATGGCCTATCTGGACTTCAGCAAGGCCTTTGACACTGTGCCACATAGAAGACTATTGCACAAACTGGGGAATATGGGTGTGGGCAGGACAGTAGTGCAGTGGGTAGGAAACTGGCTGGGCAGCAGGACACAGAGGGTGGTGGTAAATGGCTATCTCTCCACAGAGGAAGAGTGACCAGTGATGTACCACAGGGATCAGTGCTGGGACCGGTACTATTCAATATCTTCATCAGTGACATGCGCAGGACCTAGACGGCAGAATTTCACTGTTCGCTGATGACACAAAGCTCTATAACAGAGTAGACACACCAGAGGTGTAGACAGAATGAGAAGGACCTGCAGAAACTTGAAGAATGGTCAGGGTTTGGCAGTTGAAATTCAATGCAAGGAAGTGCAAGATAATGCATATGGGGCACAAAACCCTGGCACAATATATCAGTTGGGGGTGAGGATATAGCATGCACCAAGCAGGAAAGGGATCTTGGGGTTATCATCTCTGATGACCTCAAGGCAGGAAACAGTGTGACAAGGCAGCAGGTAAAGCAAATAGGATGCTGGGATGCATAGGCAGGGGCATCACCAGCAGGAAAAGGGAAGTCATAATTCCACTATACAAGACATTAGTGAGGCCGCACCTGGAGTACACTATGCAGTACTGGAGACCTTACCTACGTAAGGACATAGATAGGGTAGAGAAGGTTCAGAGGAGGGCAACAAAGATGGTGTATGGATTGCATCACAAGTCCTATGAGGACAGGTTGAAGGCACTGAACATGTACTCCCTGGAGGAGAGGAGGAAGAGAGGGCATATGATAGAGACATACAAGTATCTTACAGGGAGGAACAGGGTGCAGGAATGCACTATTTTTAAGCGAAAAAGATGTTCCAGGACTAGAGGGCATGGGATGAAGTTGGAGGGAGGACGATTCAGAGGAAACGTGAGGAAGAATTTCTTCACAGAACGGGTGGTGGACAAGTGGAACACCCTGCCAGAGGAAGTGGTGGGGGCTGAAACAATCACGGGATTTAAGAATGCATGGGATAGACATAAAGGAATTCTGTAGGTCAGGGGTAAGGGGCAACAGACTTCTTGGAAAACATAAACTGAACTTACAGACTTAAATGGGCAGACTGGGTGGGCCATAGGCCCTTATCTGCCAACACTGTCTATATATCTATTTAAATGCAATGCAACTTGTATGGGAGTGATCAGAATGCATAATTGTGTATTTTGCAACCAGATAGATACAGTGGCTGTATTTTTCAGGAAAAGACCATAGTGTTAACAATAAAATATATAAATAAATAAATGAATAACAATGAAAACTAGCAGCCAGAAGCAATAGTATTGGCTGGGTCCCCATCAACCTTTTACAATATAGTACATCCCCACCCAGCAGGACCCTGCCTGGGATAGCACAATGGCCCTAAGGGAAGACAGAGTGAAGACGAAGACCTTATATGTATCCTGTGTGCATGTAATCTTGATTTGCTCCCTTCAACATGTATGCATGCATGTAGTTAGGCAAAAACCTGGCATTTGAAAGACAGAATGTGAACTACAAAGAGGAGGTGCCAGTGCTGCTGTTGGTTACTTTATCAATGTCTAATGATTAGACACTGAAAAACTAACCGACAGCAGCACTGGCACCCCCCTCGTAATACACATTCTGTCTTTCAAATGCCAGGTTTCCACCTAACTATATACATGCTGAGATGAGACAGGGAGCAAATCAAAATTACATGCACACAGAATACATACTGTATATGAAAAAGAACACTTCCTATATTAGCAGTTGAGCGTGTGAGCATCATGTGCATCTACTTGTCAGGAGACAGGACACAGAGCTCTGGCGTGTAATTTTGCTGTTTCAGTTTTTTAGTACCACAGCTCCCCGCTGCTCTGTTTGTGATTCCTGTTTTTGCTGCATTCTTCTTTTGCTGATCTAGTTCTACTATGAGTATGATTGCTAATCAGTAAGTGTATACTGTACATAGGCTGCTATAATCTGTCATGGCTTTAATTAAGTGAGTTTCTCTTATTAACTGTGGCTGTGGTTCTTAAAACTAATCAACTGTGGCTGCCAATCCACTCATATCAGCTCCCCCCCCCCGACACCTAATTAGTACCCTCAGATTCAAAATTTGGAGCTACCTCTGCCTCTGCTGATACTCACAACTCCTGTTTGGATTTAGCGTTTTCAGTTTGCTGCTCCAATGTGACTCAACGCTCCCTTTTTCATTACCTTAGCCTCTGCTGCTCCATTTAATTCAGCCCAGCTTCAGCATACATTTCCCCCCCATAACTCTGCTGTTGGTTGTAGCTCCATTTTGGGGGATTCCTGTTTTGATTTTCATAACATATGGTCCCTTTAAAAACCTCTCAATCTCTGCTGTATTTAAATCAGAAGACTCTCTTCTGTGCCAACCGATTTTGTCTCAGCAAGTCCGCACAATTTTAAGCCGCTGCTGAAATTGCTGTATGTAACTCCTCAATGCAATCAGGTCAGTTCAATGGTCATTCTAAATAATTTCTTAAACAGTAAAGCAATGTTAATTCCAGGCAGGCCAATTGTGACTCCCCCCTCCCCACACACACAGGGTTAATGTAACTGCTGAATGTATGCAAATTAGGTTAGTAGTTCAATGTCTGCGTTAAATAAATTGTTGAACAGTGAAGCAGTGTTAATTCTAAGTATGTCACCTCTTACCCCCATGATATAATGGCATTCATGCACTATTTTGATTACTTTTAAATATAGTTTTATGAAAAAACAATAAGAAGCATTGTTTCTATTGGTCTATATTGGTATGCTGTTTATTGTGTTTTATATTGGTATGTAGCTTAGCCCCTGAACACTGGCACCGCCATTGAGTGTGAGAGGGGGTCCCTGACACTGCTGATGTTTGGTCAGAGGGTCCCTGCACTCAAAAAGATTGAAAACAACCTGGTCTAATTGGTCAGTGTGATGTGATTTACTTGGTGACAGTCACTTCAAAATCTGTTAAGCTGCCTCAGGGTTGGTGACTGCTCTTTAGATCTTATTTTTTGCAATCACTCCAATCAGCCTCCTACTAGCAGCCCTCAATGAATAAATAGGATCTTGGTTTCCAAAGAAAACTGATGCATGCAGCTGCTTTCACCTCACCAGACACCATCATGTTCTCCTGACATGTATCACAGAAGTTATGCTTTTGTTTATTTATTCTTTTTTTTTTTGGTGTGGTCTATTTGTGTGTGTGTGTGTGTGTGTTTACTCCCAATGCTGCCTCCTGACTGATTTGCTTTAGCCTGTCACTAATGAGTAGATGAGACTAAATACTGTAATAATAAAAAAACATATATATAGCTAGAGTTGCAGACTAGTTATGTGTGTGTTGGGGATAGTGCTATTGGTAAACTGCTTGGTCTGCATCTCCCATCTAGGCAGTTGTTAGCAGGAGTAAGAAAAAAATTACACTCCAAAAGATTAAAATTTCAAAGACACTGACTGCTCCACAAATTTTCAATAAAGGGTTTTTAATCTCTGTATTTACATGTAGCGCTGTATTTAAAGTGCTAATCCTACCAAATGCAAGGACATGCAGCATTTTGAATTCCGTTAAATATACCATACATGAATTCAAACTGCTATACAGTATCTTGCTGATCCTAACCTCAGTCCTGAAAAATTATATATTGGTGCTCATTCACTTCAGTTGGGGGGGGTGCTAGCCAACAGGGGCTGGCCTTTCGTTATGTAACCATTCATGTATACTACCATTTTGCATTAGTTTCCAGTAACAGTTGAGTCACTAACAACAACCAAAATTTTGTTCACAATATCATTACTACTTATCACTTCTCTCCACCCTCCCAATAAACACCACAAAAAGGATTGCTTATCTCACAGCCTACCTCTTATTGATGACTGACTGCCCATTGATATGTGTTTGCCTGCAAAGTAGACAAACTGCAGCCATGCAGATATGAGAGGTATATTTTTTCCCACACATAAATGTAGTGAATTCAAGAGATACAGATAAAATAAAATTTAGGATTCTTCATTTTTTTACACAAGAATATGCAGTGCTGGTACCTACAAAACACACCTCACAGACCATATCACCTTCAACATTAAGCAATATGAAATAGTAAAAAAAAAATCTACATTACTTACATATTGTGCTCTCTGCCTGTGTAATATCTTTTTTAGCTGACTCTAACAGTATTTGCCACCTCCTGTAATTACACCACCTGCCTTGATAAAGATAGACTATCTATCAACTACAGTACTGACTTTAATCAGGACTTATAAATCTCAGCAGGAAAATAGCAAGTTTATAATTGCCAGAATATGAACAAATATAAACTTCACAGTCTTGAGTATTAACAGAAATAGAAAAAACACAATCGAATAAACAAGTTAGTACTACCTACCCTGATAGGATACTGGATGGGGTAGGTCAGTAAAGCAGCTGGATTATAGGCACTCTGTGCTTGTACAAAGTGGAGGTGAGAGGGTGCCTGGAGCAGGGATGGATTACCTTTATGCCAGCTCATACAGGGAGTGCCCCATTTCCAGTGTAAGAAGGACAACACATAGTATGGCTTAGGCTCCCATTATTTAAAAAATATTTTTTACAGTCTAGTCAAAATCAACAAACTAAAAGTAATGCTGGACTAATGAAGGGGAAGTAAGTACTACAAATGCAATAGTGCCCTAGTGCAGTGTGGAATATTGCAGCTCAGCTCAGAGACAGTGTGGTGTAACAGTTAGAGTATGGGTTTAGGAACCAGGAGACCAATAGTCGGTTCAGATCCACAACAGCCACTTACTGTACTCACTAGGACCCAAAGCAGTAACCCAACCTACAGTATCTGTGCTTCAGTTTGTCCCAGCTATAAAAAAGGGTTAAAGGGACACTGCCAACCCCCTTAGGTTTCAAAGTGTCCATAGTTAAAAAATACATAGTTTATTATTGCAACATTCTGTAAAGATTGCTGATATTGATGGTTGTTTGATTCTAATTCTTTTTTTCTTTGAAAAACAGACTGCCCACCACACTGGTGTTACCGCACCAAAACATGTTTGTTTATATTCCTTGATCAGCTCCAGCTGCATTTTTCCTGGACTTGGGAATGCCACCAACACAGTCTAGCCCCTCATGATGCAATGAGAGTTTAGGAGATTATTGCCTCATGAGTGACTGCACTGTCTAGGTGTGTTTCTAATGTCCGGGAAGTATGCAGTAAGAACAGAATCAGGATTGTAAACAAAACAAGGTTGTTTATAAATATACATTAGCATGCATTTCAGTTCTACTATACAAAGAGACAGACAAAATAAACAGCAACATCAGTGAGTTTTAGAGAAGGTAATCAATCATAAAATGTAGGTTTTAAACTAGAAATAATATGATGAAAAACAGGTTGACAGTGTCCCTTTGAAGGAGGATTCCACAGAAAATGAGATGTTGTACTGTACCTCAGTTGGGCTGTCATAAGTAAACAAACTGAATACCTCTGTCATTTCCAAAGCAGTAGGGCTCAATAGTGGTGAAAGTTTTTCCTATGCTTGTTATTCTATGTTAAATTGCTCCTTGTCTCCAGACTTGTACTATACATTCTTTCCCCATTTTGGGCATGTGTTACCCCTTCTTTTTACATTTTAAATAATATAAGAAGTAACCTTTTTAATAAGGCTCAGACCAGATTTTCATCAATATTCTCAGCTGTATCACTACATCTGTTGTCTCCTTAGGTAAGGATGCAGTGTCTGCTGTATGCTAATTCATCATAGTCACAACAGTGAACTTAAACAATGGGTGTTAAGAAAAGCAGATATAACTCCCACTGGCCCCTTATTTAACCAGTAGGCACCATACCTCTAAACTGTCCCTGATTTTAAGGGATGTCCCTGATTTTGCCTCAGACATTTCCAGTGTCCCCTTCTAAATTTGGAAGTTCTGTTGCAGAAGCATGATATAATACCATATTTTTGTGTTACAGCCTAGTTCTCCTTCAGATAATACTTTTCAGACCAAGCCAAACAATATGGCATGATTGGTGAGCTAATATTACCATTTTTTAAAAGGTGTTCCTGAATTTGGCCACTTGTCATTGATTTTTTTAAGCCTTATCCCTGACTTGAAAGGCAGGAGATTGAGAGGTATGGTAGGCACACCTCCCATAATCTAGGGGAAAAGAGAGAGGTGGGGATTACATTGCAAAACATTTTTTGTGTGAAGCCATCATTAGACTAGGTGGTATATGCTAGACAGAGTAGACAGTATAACATACAGAAAACCAAGTATGGCTACTACCTGGCACACACTTGGTAGGGAAAAATACCATGACCACACAACCTAGGTCCTGGGGAGAAAATGTTTACTTGGGGCTAAGTTAGGTTTGCACTTCTGGACAGGGGTACTTAAGTAATTCCACTCACAGGAAGCAATAACATTAATGTCCAAACCAGGCTGGGATTCTAGAGTGTTGCTTTATTCCATAACACAGTAGGAACAACACAAAGTGAAGATGGACCCCCAAGGGTTACACACAGGGTAAATGCAGACATCTGAGGTACAGAACTATAAAATTTCCCATTTAGCATAGGAAAAAAGTAAATCTTGTGGAGTAGCCACCTGTAGAACACACACAGAAGAAGGTTTCCCTCGACTAGGCACACAAGGTCAGTACTTGGAAGCCTCATCTGGCATGAGGTAACTGAAGAAAAATGTGGAACTAGCCACTGGTGAACACACTGGTTCATCTGGACATGGCGCACATGGCTAGCAGTTGGTTACTTCCCATATGGCATGAGGATGAATAATGGCATACACAACCACAAAAGAGGACAGGAGGTTCAGGATCTCACAGAACCTGAATACAAGGTAAACTGGAGGAAAACCCACTCACTGGGGTAAAACTGCTTCTTCTGGCATTGGTCACATTCACTAATAGAAAACACAGGTGCCCTTCAGAACCTGTAGAGGTAAACTGGTCTCTCCAGATGGGGGGTCTCCCACCTATTGTTTCCACTTTCATACTAGGCCATTCATCTGGTAAATATACCTCACACAATGTAAAACTTTAGATGCTGTCTTGAAATGTTTATCACACTTAACACCATACAAAAAAACACCTAAAGGGTGTCAGAAGTAAAAGTTCTGTTTCTTGGATGGTCACATACTGAACTCCAGGAGGACAGCCAACTTTTAAAACAGTCTAGGGCGACAGGATCCCTATGTCAGAGAATCCACCCTAAAATGCAGGTACCAAACAGGCAGATTAAAAAGAAAAACACACACAGTAACTTACTGTAGATATCACCAAAAGGCAGCTTCACCAAAAGTTCTGGTAGGAGAAAGGGGATTGTCCCTAACCTCCTGGCAGTCTGCTCCATCCCTCCTGAGATGAAACATTGGGAATTCTCTTGGAGCAGGTTTCCACCACTTCAAAAGAAGCTGGAAGTTTCTGAACTCCACTAGGATGACAAATCAAATAGACACAGGAGAACTGCAGCTCTGTCTCTGAGCTGCTGCTGGCACTACTGCTCACTCCGAGCTCCGGAACCAGACTCTCCCCAAGATTCTATCTCCCTCTCTCACAGCTGCCTGCTTGTGTGACTTATGCCACTGTGAGAGTCCTAAATGATATAATCCCTCCAGTTCTCAGCTGAGACTGAAAGTAGAGAGAGACAGAGACAGAGTGAAGCCCATTTAACTGGCATTTCACTAGCTGCCTTCCTTGCCTAACTCTAATTCTGATGGGATTCTTGCAACTCCTTGGAACAAAGGGGTTACACCCACCCTTAGCCAGGAAAATGACTGTCAGCAGTCGTTCTCTTACCAGGCACCTGACCACCCTACCCTATGTGTTACCTACAGGAGGGGTGATCAGGCCTCTCTCTTACCATGTGCCAGGCACAGACAGACAGGCAACACTAAGGGTCCAGAGGCCATTTGCTGATGCAGCAGCCCCTACACTACTATCTTACTATGGAGAATCAATGGATCTGGGAGAACTGCCAAAAGCATACCCTAATAGACCAGAGCTGCAGTCCCTACTGCAGATCAGGACCACAGCCTGTCTACCCCCCAGCTCTCAAGGGAAAATATATCTATCAAAACAACCCACAGGGGAACCACCACCCAAACCCAAGGTACCAGCAAACCAAAAACACGATACAGCAATAACACTATACAAAGCATTACACTCCCACATACCCCACCATTACACTTGTGGAAGAAAAGGTCAGCACATGTTAACTACTACACAATTCTAAAACTCTACAGATCAGAAGAACTCCAATGAGTCCCCACATCCTCTTCTGGTCTTCTGTTCTGTCTTCATCAGGAACACCTGAAAGAGTAAAGACAAACAAAACATCCCAAATCTGCATACTACAGTACTATAAACCGCTCCATCAAACAGTAACGAATCCAAAAAATATTTTATAGAAAAGTAGAAAAATATAAAACAGCGGAAACTCTGACATTACATGCAAAACACTTTTTTAGAGGATGGAATGTCCTAAAAATCCCATTTAGTGACGTAATGTTGTGCCCAAAGGCAGGGTCCATGAAGGAGTCTCTCCTGGGCTGGTGCCTGCTGAAACACAGTTCTTGGAGCACTGTAGTCCAAAAGGGAGAGTTTTTGTGGACAATTCGAATGATTCCCCTGAGGCATGGGAGATTAAAGAGCTTGGTAAGTTTGAATACAAGGCATAAGATGTGAAACTGTAACCCTGAGTCATAGGTAGGCCATTGAAGAGGATACAGGGCCTCACAGTGCTATTTTCTGGAGTCCACTCCAAGGGCAAAACGTCCAATACTATGATAGAGATGACGCACCTGAGCAAGGGAAGAGGAGTGGGTGGAGAGCAGTAGAGGTGCACCATAAAACAAAATAGGGAGAAGGGATATTGAAGCAATCTTTTTACAGGTGGCATTGGATAAAAGAGGACAGAGATGGTATAATAGCCCAAGCTTCTGGTTTACTGTTTTGGAAGCTGAGTTGCATGATGTTCCATTGAGAAGGAGGCATCTAAGTGGACCCCAAGGTATTTAAAGGTACTAACCACCTCTAAGGGATCTCCCTGACTGTGAGGTGATCTGGAGCTGTTTGGTAGGTTTGTGGGATGGGTTATGGAAAAGTATAGCTTTTGTTTTCTTCATATTTAGAATTAGGTGATTGTTGGACAACCAGGTCTTAAGCGCTTTGAAATCAGAGTTAAGGCTTTGGTTAAACCAATCTATATTGTTAGATGAATGGTTTAAGATGACATCATCAGCATGTAATTGCACATATGCACTGCCACTGAAATTTGGTATATCATTGATAAAAAGCGAGAATAGTATCAAGCCAAAAATAGAACCTTGGGGTACACCATGATGAGATAGGCCTCGAAGAGGAGTGTGAACCAGACCATTTTACCCTTTGCAATCTTCCAGTGAGGTAGTCATGGATCCATGTGAGTGCTTAGCAATCTAGGCCTAATTGATGCAATTTATAATAACAGTAATAATAATAATAATCTTTATTTAAATTAAGCTCCTTTCAGAGTGTCAAATGCTGTGCATAAAAGTTAATAAAATTAATAATAGAGAACAACAATATAAAAATGATAAAATGATCTGTACAGATCCTTTTTCAATAAAAAATAAATCAGAATAAGCCTGGTGCCATAAAAAAGTTTTGAGTGCCTGTTTAAAGCCCCCCATGGTTGCATACACCTGGAGCTCATGAGGTAGAGAATTCCAGAAGACTTGGGCCACATACATAAATGCATGGGCCCCTGAAGATTTTAAAGATCACTCTCAGAATCTCTATCAGCCCCTCATCAGCAGAGCCATCGCTTGAAGCAATAAAGTCCCAGAAGCTCTTTCAGGTAGTCAGGGCTGAGTCTGTGTAGGATTTTATACATCAGTAATCCAATTTTGAAGGTGATCTGCCACCAAATTAGCAGCCAGTGCAGTTCACACAGCACTGGTGTAGTCTGAGATGACAGGGAGATCCACGTCAACAACCAGGCTGCGATGTTCCGTACTAGCTGCAGGTGGCAGATATCAACCCCCGGCAGCCTTAAGTAAAGGGAGTTGCAGTAATCAAGGCACAAGGTCACAAAGGCATGGATCAGCATGGGAATGTCACCAGACAGAACAAGGTGTTTGATCCTAACGATGTTCCTAATATGGTAAAAGGAAGACTTGATGACTGCTGATGCCTGGGATCGAAGTGTCAGCTCATCATCAAGCACCACTGCCAAGTCCCACATGCATTCAGGGATAAGGAGCTGGGAGGCCCCCATAAAGAGTCCCAAAGGTTGACCAGACCCCAACCCCTCTACATGGGGACCCAGATCCACAACCAGCAACTCAGTATTTCTAGAGTTCAACTTCAGACAGATGGAATTCATCCAGTCCTGGATTTCAGTGAGGCAGTTATTAAATAGCAAAAGAGCACTATTCTGGTCAGGTGCGAAAAACAGGTAGAGCTGGGTATCATCAGCATAGCAGTGAAACCTCAGCTCATACTCCCTTGCAATGTCTCCGAGGGACAGCATGTACACTGTGAACAACATGGGAGACAGCACTGAACCCTGAGGGATCCCACATGACAGAGAGAGGGTCAGAGGAATAAATCCCAGACACCACTCTCTGAGTTCTGCCAGTGAGGAAAGATTTAAACCACCTGAGGACTGTACTAGTCAGGCCACAGATGAGCCTCAGGCGCTCAAGCAGCACCCCCATGATCCATGGTGTCAAAAGCTGAAGAGAGATTGAGAAGAATCAAGATGGAGCAGCTTCTCCAATATCTAGCCATCAGAAAATCATTGAGGACACAAACCAGTATAGTCTTGGTACTGTGCCTCTTTCAAAAACCAGATTGGAGAGGTTTGTAGATGTTATGGATGGTCAAGTGGTTCTCCAGCTGTACCGCCACTACCTTCTCAATTACCTTCCCTACAAAAAGGAGGTTTGAGATTGGTCTGTAGTTAGCCAGAGAGTCTGGGTCCAAAGAAGCCTTCTTCAGGAGGGGTGTCACCACTGCCTCCTTCAGGGAGCTGGAAAATTCATCCATATCAAGGGAGCACAAGACTATCTGTTCCAGGACTGGGCTGATGATGTCACAACAACCCATAATCAGGGAAGCTGGGCCTGGGTCCAAACTACAACACATAAGATGCATACCCAGGACAATCCACATGATATGCCCAGACTCTGGCTGGTCAAAGGTACTCCAGGAAAAAAGAGGGACAGTGGTCAAGGACCAATTAGTAGCAGCCCCCATAGAGCAAGTGAAGAGGATCTCTGCCCTGATGTCAGCCACCCTATTCACAAAGAACTGAGCAAGCTCATCGCACTCCAATTGTGAAAAGACTCTGACACTGCAAGCAGGCTAGGTTGCACAGCCTGTCCACAGTTCAAAAGAGCTGGGTCAGTCGGTTCTGAGTGGTAACAATCTCTCCAAACAGGAATTCTGCCTTCTTATTGGAGATTGTTGCTTGATAGACTTGATAATGTTCTATCAATCGAAGGTGGTCAGCCTCCACCAAGGAGAAGGTGGTGGCTGACTAGATCAAAGGCCTTAGTCAAGTCAACAAATACTCCACTGGTTAGAAGACCAGTATCACTTGCATTAAGAATGTCAGTTGAGACTTAGACAAGGGCTGTGGTAGTACTATGGCCCTTCCTGAAGTAATGCTGGCAGTCTGTGACAAGATGATGTAAGTCTAGGTAGGATTGTAGCTGATTGCACAGGATCTGCTCCAGGATCTTAGCCAGGGGGCAAAGAATTGAAATAGGCCTATAGTTCTCCATAGCATGGGTCCCACCTTGTGGAGGGGGACCACCACAGCCACTTTTCAAATACTTTGCACCTCAGCAGAAAGGATAGATCTATTTAGAAGATAAGATCACAGACAGATGCAGTGAGTGATGCTGCCCCTAGTTTGAGAAACCTGGGTTCTAATATATCATAGCCAGGGAAGCACTCTGACTTGAGATTTGATAATAGCCTGTGGACTTCTCTTCTAGTGGCTTGTTTTGGGTGGAAAGGGGGTCAGAGGCCAAGTGCGGCACAATGCTGGGTAGGGAGAGAGAAATCTAAGACTGGTGGTAGGTGAGCTGTGTACCTACTTAAGTCAGTGAGGAACTGATTAATTCATTCTGCAGTGGATGGGGGGATCTTAAAGGAGGTGGCCACTGGATGATATGGAGCTTGGACATTGGATCGATTTACCTTTGATCAAAGAATTGATATGCTTTCAGAATTCTTTGGGCTTGTTGAGATTCTCTGTCTGAAGTGAGTCTGAATCAATTAATGCTAATTAAGTAAGAAAGAACATTTGTTTGTCTAGAACTGGGTATGTAAATGTTGTAAGTATAGTAGAATGTTTCTTTACATTATTCTGGTTTAGAGACAACCTTTTGTTGATGTATAGGTATAGGTTGTGAGCCATAGAATCTTTTTGAAAGTATTAAATACAAATTAAATTGATGTCACATGACAGTGATGTCATTGATAAAACATGTAAAAGCCTTCCACCAGGGATGGAAAAGCAGATAAGGTGTCAGTCTTGAGCTGACTGTGTGAGGTGTATGACCTTAAGATAAGAAAGTGTATGTCTACACCCTAGAAAGCACTGGATGTTGCTGATTTAATGCTTATTTTCTTATTTTCGGTTACGGATTCAGTTACATCATATTATGATGAAAGATAATAAAATGATAAATGCCATCCTGGCATTTCTGATGCACGAATGAAGTTGTCTGCCTGAAATTTGTATCTGAATGTCTACTGCACTACAAAGCTTTTAATTGCTAAATTAGCCCTAATGGTGAATTGCCAAAGGAGAATGTGCTTCCTGTAAGGTGGGCAGTCACACAGTTTTATAGATAAGTCTCCCTTTAAGAGTTCATAGCAAAAAAAAATAGTAATGGTAATAGCCAATGGAGAGTAACTTCTTGTAAGGAGGGTGGGGTGAATGTGTATTTAAAGGAGGCCTGGGAGAGGGGGGGGTAGGCTGAAAAATCTGTGTCATGAATTACTCTTCTGACTGGATGTCTTTGGCTACATAAATGGGCAGGAGCTCCTATATTTAGCACTTTTGCAAAATGGGCTTAATGAGTTAAAGTATCTCAGTTAAATTGTAAGCTGAAATCCAGCTCAAGAAAGCTCAGTTCCCAAGTAGGTAGCTGTAACTAGTCCTGCTCTGAGCTTTATGCTCGACCAGGAGCTCTGGAGCATAGCACAGTACTGCGAGACTGGGTTAGGACTGGACAGATTACTCTATGTCCTATTCTGTGCTAGGTTCAGACTATAATTCAGTTAGGTAGCTAAGACCTGTTATTTTACTAGCTCTGTTCTTTTACTAGAAATACTGCAAGACCCTAGGGTTCTGTTCACACTACACCAGAAAAATCCCTCTGTAATGTTACAGAGGGTCCAAACCGTTACCATAATGGTTTGCCTTTACACTGCTAACATCACAGAAAGTGTTTTCAAAACCATTGTTGAAAACTGATATTAAAGGACCTGTCTACACTACATACTGTAAGTAAAATCATGTAATGTTATAAGTGGTAGGGTGGATGCACTGTAACATTTTGGTCCTGTCTACACTGCACTGAAAATCTGTAACATTTTGAAACCGGTACAGAAAGAAAACGTAACAGTGCATCCACACCAGTGTTCCCATTAAGGCTGCAGATCTGGGGGTGCACTGCACCCTCTCCAAAAATGTTCAGGGGTACAAAATATATTATAAGGGTTCGTTCTACCATTTATACAACATTTTGGTGGGGTACATATACTTCAATCAGAATTATGGGGGTACAGTGTACCCCCTTCACACAAAAATGTACTTGAATTTCATAATTTGTACTTGAATCAAGTACAGATGGAGGTAAATTGGAACACTGATCCACACTACCACTGAAAACGTTTTGAAGACATTACAGAATTTTATTTGTGTAGTGTGGACAGGGTTAAACAGAGCTTTGAAACCATTACAGAAACCGTTGTTGAAACCACCTCATAACAGGTATCTGTAACAGTTATGAAAACACTTTCTGTAATGTTACCAGTGTGAACTCAAACCATTTTGGTAACTGTACCCTCTGTAAAGTTACAGAGGGGATTTCCAAGGGTAGTGTAGACAGGGCCTTTCAGTTTGTAATGGTTTCAAAATGTTACAGATTTTCAATGCATTGTAGACTGGACCCTACTGCAGAGTTTTCTGAAGCAATTGCATTAACACCCCTACCATCCCCCATCAAGTTTCTTTTCACAAGGTGATTGATCACCTACTTTGTTTTGCATGCAAATGTACACCCCTGCTGTGAGCTAGCCTACATGATTTTCCCAAGAGCAGTCTGTGAGTCAAGGGGGAAGGGAAAAGGAAGCCAGTGACCGAGTCAATGTGGTATTTATGTGACACAGCTTCTGAGTCCTATAAACCTCACAGGCTAGCCTTGAAGGTCAGTGAGGGTGGGTGGGTGGGGAGAATGCAGACATATGGCTGACATACTTGAAAATATTTGCCTTTCCTGTAATCCTAAAATGAAGTTCTTAAATATTGTCACTGCAAAGACAACTATCAAAGCTTGCATAGTATGATCCAAAATTATTTTTTCTTTTTTTATTCACTAATCATGTTTCAAATTTCCTGTGAATGATTACTTGTATATGACTTCTGACCCTATCTGGTCATTAATTTGTCATTACCCCCTCCCACCTCAGGGTTCCCTTGTACCTGTCCAGGCATATTTAGAGCCACCCACTATACTTGCTTCCTCCACCTCTTTTGCCAGATTAGTCCCCAGTTTGCTTTGAATAGGTGGCTGGGGAGAAAGCCAAATAAAAGGGATTAAAGGTGATACATTTTACTGCTGCCACTTGCATGGTCTCTCCCAACTTCCTTTTGGTTGTATTACAAGATACCAGGGCTGGGAAGATCAGTATTCACAAAAGAGGAGGGGGAAGTGCCTAATCCAATTAACAGAAGCACTCTTGATAGGGGGGTTGATCCCAGTCCTTTCACGGAAGAAAGGGTTCTGCAAGAACTCCTAAAACTAAAACTGAAGGTGGACAAAGCAATGGGGCCTGATGGAATTCACCCCAGAATTCTAAAAGAATTAAGGGGGGAGCTAGTGAAACCACTGGCTACTCTTTTTAATAAATCATGGGAGGATGATGTGGTATCCGAGGACTGGAGGAATGTGGATGTGATTCCACTTCACAAAAGTGGGACCAAGACAGAGGCAGGAAACTACAGACCTGATAGCTTGACCTCAGTAGTGGGGAAAATGATGGAATCACATCTGAAAGAAAGAACTGTTGAGCACCTAGAGGCCAGCGGGGCACAGGACCCAAGGCAGCATGGATTCATAGAGAAAGGTCATGTCAAATGAATCTAATAGATTTCTTTGACTAGGTGACCAAAGTAGTAGACTAGGGAGGGCTGTGGACACGCCTACCTAGACTTTAGTGCAAGGCATTTGACACAGTCCCACACAAAAGATTAATAGTCAAATTAACCAGCCTGGGAGGGGTACCAGGTGGTAGCCTGGGTAAAACATTGACTGGACAACAGGACACAGAAGGTAATTGTAAATGGAGTCCACTCTGAAGAAAGAGGGTTACTAGTGGGGTACCACAGGTTTCAGTATTGGGTCCAGTCCTTTTTAATGTCTTCATAAGTGACATTGCAGAGGGACTGGAATGAAAAGGATGCCTCTTTGCAGATGACACAAAGATCTGCAAGAGGTTTGATAGACAAGGAGGCGTGGAAAGGATGAGAAGGGACTTGGCAAGGTTGGAGGAATGGTCAGAAGTATGGCAGCTAGTGCACCTGGGAAACAAGAACCCAGGGGAAGAATACACAATTGGGGGGAGGTAGTAACAACAACAAAAAAGGAAAGGGATCTGGGGGTAATCATATCTGATGAACTTAAGGTTAGCAAGCAATGTGAGAAAGCAGTAGGGAGGGCTGGGGGTATACTGGGATGCATAGGGAGAGACATCACCATCAGAAAACGGGAAGTTGTTATCCCTCTGTACAGACAGTTGGTGAGACTCCATCTGGAGTACTGCATCCAGTTCTGGAGACCCCATCTCTGCAAGGACATAGACAGGATAGAGGCAGTCCAGAGGAGGGCAACTAAAATGGTGCAGGGTCTGCAAGAGAAGCCGTATGAGGAGAGACTAAAGGAGCTTAATATGTATACCCTTAAGGAAAGACGGGAGAGGGGGGACATGATAGAAACTTTTAAGTACCTCAGTGGAATCAACAAAGTCCAAGAGGGTAGCATCTTTCAGAAAAAGAGACGTGCAAGAGCAAGGGGACACAATTTAAAGATGGGGGGTGGTTCAGGGGCAATATGAGGAAGTATTATTTCACAGAGAGGGTAGTGGATGCATGGGACAGCCTTCCTGAGAAGGCTGTGGGTTCTAAAACTGAGGGAGAATTCAAGAATACATGGAACAGACATAAGGCAATTCTTGTGGGGGGTAGGAAGAAATAGGCTGTTGGTTAACTAGGATCTGCAGCCTATCCTGTAGGTAGGGAAATGGGCAGACTAGATGGGCCAAGCAGTCCTTATCTACCATCAAAGTCTATGTTCTATGTTTCTATGGGACACCCACCACTAATTTATTAAAGTAGAAAAGGAAATCTTTCCCTATGACTCAGTGTATTTCATGCTGTACAGACTTCCAAAAAGGGATCAGTTTGGGACGGGCCCAAAACATGTGATAGTGGGTGCCACAAGCTCCCCCACATTCTCTCCAACATAACTATGGTTTTGCTTTTTGTTTTGCCTGTGGCCTCCCCAAAACCCTGTCTAATGCATCCCCCTGTGTTGAGATGGGAAAGGAGAAATTGTTTCACCAGGAAAGACATACTTAGTTGAAGTTTGTTTCCAGGTGTGACCTGAGAGCACAAGGAAGTTATGTGACTTGCATATAGTCACACAGTATGCAAGTGAGGGCTATAGGGTTCAAACACACATTTCCAGGCTTGCAGCTTGGTGTACTTAACAACTGCACAGTACAGGTTCACATTATTTATTTCATTTATTTATTTGGTACTAGGATTACAAATAACTTTGAACCAGAGGTTAATTTACAAAGGTTCTGCATCAGCAGAGGGTACAATACAAACAGTAGTGAATACAATACCGGTTTTAGGAATGATACAGCAGTACAATACTAGAGACAAATAATGTGGTGCAATCAATAGACAGGTATGCACACAGCAAGCATAGGTAAAAAAGACAACCATCCCAGGGCGAGCGAAGAGAAGCTAGGGGTGGGGAGTAAGGAGAGGGGGATAAGGTAGTCAAGGATTTGACATTGTCATATATGCAGAGAGCACAGAATGGATTAAGTGCTTGGTAGCAGGGGTGGGGGGGAAGAGACCAGGGCATAAGGGAGGGGGAGTAGGAGAAGGTACAAGGGGAGAAGGGAACAGAAGGATCAAGGGGGGAGGAAATGGAGGGGTTAAGGGGAGGAGATGAGATCATATGAAAGGAGAGAAAATGGGTGTGAGAGGTAGGAAGGGGAAAAGGGTGGGGTAGGTGGGGCAGGGTGAGGGACAGGAGGAAAGGGCATGCAGGTGGGAGGTAGGAGAGAGTGGGAGGAAAGGGAGGGGTAAATGGGCAGGACAGTAGTGGAAGAGTTGGTGTGGGAGGTGGGATGGACAGTAGGGGGGAATGGTGGAACAGTGAGCCACGAGCCGAGGTGAAGGGTGAGCTGCAAACCTAGGTGAAGCAGTCACAGCTGCTAACTTCAGTGAGGTGCTGGCAGAGTTTATGCTTAAATGGTCCAAGCTTGTTCTCAGCTAAAATATCAAGAGGAAGGCTGTTTGTCAATGAGGGGGCCCTGAAGTAGAATGCACGTTGAACCTGGGTAGTGCTGCAGAATGGAACGATATACGTGGATTTGAGGGAGCTGCGTATAAAGCATGTATTGGCAGCAGGTACCATTAAGGGATGTGTTGCAGGGGGTGTGAGGCTAAAGCAGATTTGCTTTGCCAGAATGCAGGACTGGTAGGCAAGTCTACTGTTAGAGTTGAGACAATCTGAGTGCTTGTAGAGATCACAGGTATGTGTGTGTTTCCCCACACCAGTGATAAGCCTACAGCATTTGTTTAGAGTCATCCTAATACATTTTATGGTAGTGTCTGTGGCAGCCCCATAAAAGACTATCCCATAATCAGTAATGGATAAGATAGAGGTAGTTATTGCCACTCACATGGCTGCATTGATTAGACAGCATCGGTGGTGGTAAAGGATCCCTATTCTTGGGTCAGTTGATTTTCAGACGTGATGAACATGTGAGGTGAAGGACATTGTGCTGTCAGATCTTGAGACATGATGAACATGTGAGGTGAAGGACAGTGTGCTGTCAAGGGTAATACCAAGGTATTTAAACTCCTGCACATGCTCAAGGGGCTGCTGTAATTCCTTATGGATAGTGAGGTTCACAGCTCAGAAATTTACTATGCGAGCTGTGAAACATCATGGACTTTGTTTTTTTGTGAGTCATCAAAAGTTTATGTTGAGCAAGCCAGGATTCAACTAGGCTGAAGTTTGTCTGGACAACCTGGGAGAGCAGGACGGGGTCTATATGGGTGGAAAAGAGGACTGCATCATCGGCATAGAGTATCATATTATTACTGCAAGCAGCAGGAAGATTATTGATGAAGAGGCTGAAAAGCAGAGGGCCCAGGATCAAACCCTGGGGGACACCAGAACGAACAAGCAGGTCACTTGAGAGAGAGTCGGTGATTTTGACTTTAACTCCTATCCAGAAGGTAGCTTTTAAACCACTTTTTGACAGCATTTGAGAGGCCAAAAGTAGTGAGAGAGTGCAATGGGAGTTGGTAGTTCACGGTGTCAAAGGACTGGAAAGATCAATGAACACTACACCCAGTAGGTGGCCTGTGTCTAGCGCCTTATGAATTTGGTTAGTGAAATCTAGCAGGATAATGGTAGTACTATGGGCTTTTCTAAAACAATGTTGTTGTGGGCAGTGTAGTTTATTTTTCTTGAGATGTTCAGACAACTGGCCAGCAACAATCCATTCGAGTGCCTTGGAGAGCAGGTGAGGATAGAGATGGGATGGTAGTTGGAGTGGAGGGACCTATCGCTGCCTTTATGAATGGGTGTGACAACAACTGATTTCCAGATCTGAGGGAATTGTCTAAGGGAGAGTGAGAGATTCAGGAATTTAGTGAGAGGGTGTAGGACAATGTCAAGTGAGAGCAGGAGGAGTTTGAAGTCAAGTGTGTCACTGCTGAAACTAGCTTTGCTTAGGACTTTTCTAAGGCAGTTTCTAGCTTCAACCATGGACACCCACTTAAGTAGAACGGAGGGGTATTGCTGGGAAGGTTGGTTTTATTATTGCTGCAAGGCAGGGCTGAGTAATCAAAGAAGTTAGGGGGAAGAACACTACTAAGATGAGTGAAAGTGCAATTAAAGGTGTCCACTATTTCTTTTCTGTCTTGGGTAGTAGAGCCATTTAACTCAAGCATCGGGGGGGGTGGCTTTATTGGGTTTTCCTGTAAGACTGTTGATGTTCTCACAGAAGGTTTAACTGTTTCCCCAGGAGTTTGTAAGTTCCTGTTTGTAGTAGGCTTGTTTGGCTCTGTGTATTGCTATTGTGCATGGATTCCTAGCAACTTTATAGAGCTGCATGTTATGCTGTTGCCCTGAGTCCATTGCTCAGTGCCAGAGAGTATCTCAGTTCCACATCATGGAGATGAGTTGGGGGGTAATCCGGAAATTAGTGGGGGATCTCAGTTTCCTCTTTCTAGGGAGGGCAAAATTGTCACAAACATAATTAAACTGGGAAATGAAGAAGTCAAGGGCCGGTCAACACAATTCATAGGGTTGAGGTGTGCCCAGTCAATTGTAGATAGGGTGGTAAGGAATTGAGGGAGCTTTCCTTTTTTTAAGGCTCATTTGTAAGATAATGATGTCTTAGGTTTAGGTGCCTTGTTTGACCAGTGGCAGATAACAGGGGAGTGATCACTAAGAGCATCAGTTAGAATTTCAGTGTGACTGATTCTGCTAGGATGAGAGGTGGGGATCAGATCAAGCAGGGAACTACTACCAGCCTTATAATTAAACCTAATGGGGGCAGTGACCATTTGAGTAATGTCTACAGCAGAAATGGCATCCTTATATTGGATGGCTTCAGGTGCCAGCCAGTTAATATTTAGGTCCCCCATTACAATTGTCTCACTGCAGTGGGTGCTGGTGTCTAGGAAGTCAGTGAGCATTTGGAAGCCATTTACCTGATCACACGGGGGTAAGTATACTGATACAACTGTGAGGGATTTACACTGCTGGCCAAAAATTATTTTTACTGCCAGCATTTGTGAGCTGTTAGCAGTGGGGGTTATTGGGATGACATGACCTTTAAGTGTATCTCTCAAATAAATAGCACAGCCACCTCTGTGCTTGACCATTCTGTCGAGTCAAAATAGGACATAGTTGGGAATTGATACGGCATTGTCAAGTACTTTAGATGAGAGCCATGCTTTTTGGTGAGGGCTATAATATCAAGTCTACATTGTATCACCCAGACTTGGAGGGCATTGAGCTTAGCAGGCAGGCAACAGATGTTAGTAGATGCCAGCTTGAGGGTGCCTTGTTTGTTGTACCTCACCTATGACATTGTGGGAGAACCAGGGTTTGGGTGAATGTTACCAGCAAGGAGGAGGAGGAGAAGTGCAATCCAGGCAAGATAGAGAGCAAGGAGCTTCCTAACCTTATGCAGTCTTCTTCTTGATGTTTTTTAGCAGGAGAATTACAGCAGGGCATGAGAAACTGTAGGAGAATGGGATACTCAGGTGGGGGATGAGGTTATCACTTTTATTTTTGAGTTGGGCTAGCATGGGAGCAAAGACTTGTGTTTTGGTGCAGGGTAGGGTGCTCCAAGGGATATATCCTGACATAGATTGGTAAAGATGGTAAGGGGAGAGGTACTAGTGTATGGGCAGTTAAGGGAGATGAGAATGAGAAAGAGTAGCAGTGGTAAGAAAGAGTTTGGGAACATGTTGAAAGGGGTGCTGGTGACTGGATACACGGGGAATTGGCAATGTACAGAGCTTAAGAGATGGTGTGAGCAAGGGTGAAATAAACAGGAGCTGAGAGAGTAGACAAGAAGGGGTGTACAGAAAACACCAGGATTACTGGCAGAGCTCTCTCTTTAATGCAAGGGAAGTATGCATGAGAGGATGAGCCAATAGGATGTACACTTGTGTTGGTAGCCTGTACATCACAATCACACTTATAATTCTCCTGACCCCATCTCCAGGCCAACCCAAAGAACCTTCACCTCCTCTTTTCCTCTGCTGCAATATTGTACTTGGTGGCTTTAATACTTTCCTTTATGTATAACTTCCTCCCCTGCTGCCCCCCCCCCCTTCTTGCCCTCCTGTGATCTTCATTTTTATGGCTTTAATACTTTCATTTATGTACTGAATAATCCTGTTCCCCTTTCTTCCTGTCCTACCCTTTCTAAACATGTTGAGCCCCACTATGGCCACCTCCTCAGTGGTTGTCAATGCTACCCAAGCCAGGTCTGCTCAGGGAACCAGAGAATTGCAAACATGCAATACCACCACACCTAATAACAGTTAGGCCAATAATAGAAAATATGGTACACAGTCTAAAGAGTGATATGAGAATGTTTATTTTACAGAAAGGGTGGTGGAACTGAGGAACAGTCTCACAGCCAAGGTGGTGGGTGCCAAACCCAAAAATGGTATGAAGCATGGCTGAGACAAAGTGAAGGGTGTAGTGGTTACTTAGGGTGGTAGTAGTAGGGAGGGGACAGGGAGTTAATAGTAAGGGCTAGTACCCTGTATGGGCCTAGTACCCTGTATGGGCAGTAGCTCCAGGGACTAAACAGTGAAATACAGATAGACTGGGTAATGGCCTATAGAGACAACTCTGGATGGGGTAACCTAAATTTAATCTTTCAGACCGAAGATTTTTTTTTTTTTTTTCAGATTGACTTTCTGAGGCTAAGGAACAATAATAGGTTTGCTTTTGACCCCTACATTTTACATTATGGTAATGCAGAAAACATCTGCTTTGTGCAAAATGCCAGCTTTCATTTACTTTGATATTATTTGTTTCTTTAATTACCTTTTTTAATTGTATTTGTATTTTACGAACAAACATACACAATTGCCAGCAGAAACAGGTCAACAGTGATTTGCATTAATGGGATATGTATGATTTTGTATTTCTTTAATTTTATTTCACATGTTTATTGCAACTACAGTACAGTTGTAAAGCTGGGAGTCATAACATTTTGGTTGCAGGCAGGACTAGGCTTTGCATGTCACAGCTGACATCGTATGACACTGGCAGCAGTTCTGCACTAAATCAAATTGGTTTTAATAAGAAGACAAATCATCATCTCAAAAAGGCTTGCAACTTTAAAATAAACAGCTGAGAAACATGAATTTAGTCAATGTTTATTGAGGAAAGGATGTTTTTAATGCTGGACGTAATGTATTTTGATGGCAGTAGCCCTTGATCCAGGCTATGTTTTACCAACATGCTGTATGCAACTCAATTAGTGTCAGTTGAATTGCCACACTTGGGTTTAATTATTAACCAAAACACAAGAACAACTGGAATCTACAATATATGGTTCTTGTCAGAGCAAGCTACCAATGAAGTTTAATAACACAAAACTTGGCACTGGCAAATACAGTATAATCCAATTAACACAGTGTTCAAAGATGGCTTTCTTTACAAACTCAAACTCCAAAACTTATAAACAAAATCTAGTTAAACATTATACAACCAGTTGCTGTTAGAACAGGGTTCCTTAACATACTGTACATTATCTTTTATTTCATTTATTTTTATTTTTCTATTTTAGTTTTTTTGTTATCAGTGATAGTTGAAATTAGGAAGTCCCATTTGGTTTGATTCTGCCTCAGTTTCCCACTATTACTCCACCTGTACCACCTGAAGGTATTTTAACTGATATACCAAAAATGGATTAGTGTTAGGGAGGAACCCCTGGACCACCAGTTATTTTAACTGAAATACTGGCAGCTGATTGGGGCTAAAGAAGGACCACTGGACCACCAGGGATATTATAAAAATTGCAGGGAGAGGATCAGTGCTAGGGAGGGACATCTCAACAACCAGGGACTTAATAGAACAGACAAGAGAAGATAGGGGCTAGAGCAGGACCACTGGACCACCAGGTATTTTAACTGAAATACTGGCAGCTGATTGGGGCTAAGAAGGGACCAAAGAACCACCAGGGATTATTATAAAATCAGCAGGGAGGGGATCAGGGCTAAGGAGGGACCACTCCACCACCAGGAATTATTATTAAAATAGTAGGGAGGGGAGAGGGGCTAGGCAGGGACCACTCAGCCACCAAGGATTATAATTAAAACAGCAGGGAGGGGATCAGGGCTATGGCAGGACCATTGGACCACTGGGAATGTTAACTGAAATACCAGCAGCTGATCAGGGCTAAGGAGGGACCACTGGACCACCAGGGATTGTTATAAAAATAGCAGGGAGGGGATCAGGGCTAGGGTGGGACATCTCAACCACCAGGGTCTTTTAATAGTTTGTGAGATCATCTGGATAATACAGCGAGTGAGTTACTCACATATTAGTGGTGAATGCATTCAGTGGGCAATGGAAGGCAGTACACATCTGCACATCATACTAGATGAATATACTGTAGTAGAATTCATATCTATGTGAACCACCCAGGGCTCACAACAGTGTTGGTTTTGAAATGAAAAAAAAAATAGTTATGATCTCAATTGCTAAGGAGCACTGTCACCCCCCGCACACACACATACACACACACACACACACACACACACACACACACACACACACACACACTGTCTCTATCGAATTACATCTTTCGTTTAATTTTCCTTTTAGTGTTTGCAAAGACTGCACCCTGTAAAAATGCCTAGTTCAGCAGTGTTTTGTGTTACATTCTTTTTGGTCTTTTTTCACTGTGATTTCCTAAATTCAGGTAACACTGTAAATGTGGTTGGTGTGATTTCCTGCACAACCCTTATATACCTGTAGGAGCACACATGAGGATATATTCAAGGGACTGCTGACTCCAGTTTCATTATTCTTCAGTCTCAAATATGAGAATGGGTGGATATTTCAGCTTGCATGTGTGAACAAATTATTTCCCTGCAAGTCTGCCCTGTCATCAGAATCACACACTATAGCAGATGAACTCATTGTTCAATGACAGGTTCCTGCAAAAAAATATCAGCGATGCAATAAAATATTCATACTTATCGAGTCTACACATAGGGTCATGCACGCTCAGCTTAATTTAAAGATAAAAAAGCAACCAAAAATTATAAACAAATGAAGAACATTTTCAGTGGGGTCTTGTTTTTCCCCCATTTCCCTTGGTGGGTGGTCTGTAGTACTTGGAGGTTCAGTGACTTTTTCAGGGTCACAGATCAATTATTTGCTCTGTTGATATTTGAACCTGAGGTTTCCCAGTTCCATGCTCTAGCCACTATACTACACTGCTTCAGATTTCAGAGGTCACCAAAGGCAGTTGAAAGGGGGGTTGGAGCATGGACTACAACAAAACAAAGTGGAAAATACAGAAAAGGAGACAAAATGTATCTAAGTTTGTGTTATAATTAACTATGCAATGTCCAGAGCCTATATATATTTCAAGCAATATCAGGTTTAATAAAATAATAATGATAAGAAACACAATTCGATTACAGGTGAAGTAGTTCGGTAATGTGTATTTGGACTTTTGAGTGTGTGACAGGATAAAGGCTTATTGATGAAAAGATATACATTAAATACAAAGATACAGTAAAGCCTGCACCAATATACAATGGTTGCTACAGAAAAGTTGCTTGGTGCCTTGATCCACTACGGCAGCCTCAGTGTACTGAGAGGCATGCTGAGAGGTACTGAGTAATGTGGTAGAAAGCATTAGAGTACTTAGTTTGTTGATTGAATTGAATTCCTATCCATAGTGGCTAAAATGCACCAGGTGGTGCTGTTTGTGGTTTAATTGAGCTGCATTAATTAAAGTTTTTTAGTAGGTGTTCCCACAGTCCAAACTTCAATTCATGTCCTCCCATGTTAGAGCCTTTTTGTGTAGGTTTGATTCATATTTCTGAAGACTGAGAGTAATATTTATTTAGATATTATATTGATCACATATTCCATGCATTCAATACCACTTTCCAGTTTTGATTAGGAGGCACGTGTACGGTTGTGGTTGGAGGATATCAAATGGAAAAAAATAATTTTGCTAATAAAAAAAGAAAAGCTGCAGCAAAACTCACAGCTATTTACCGGACCATTACCCCATACTGAGAAGAGAGATTGAAAGTGAAATTGAGTAGTTTTAACCCTCAACAATTACATGGAATAAAAAAAAATCTGCACTAGGATTTAGAGCTATTCCATCGATAGTTCTCAGAGTTCGAATTCAAACAGCACTAACAAAGACCACAGTATTTACCTACTGTAATTCTGTTAATGCTCAAGACAGCAAAGTTTGTTTTGCTAATATTTTGACAATTAGAAACTTGTTGTTTTCCTGCCTGGATTTGTAAGTCCTGATTGCAGTCGGTACTGTGATGAACAAGACAGTCACGAAAATAGGAACGTGCAAGCTATGAGGATTAATGCTGATAGATAGGCTATATTTATCGAGGCAGTCAGTGTAGTTACAGTAGATGGCAAGTACTGTTAAATGAGAACCAGCTCAAAAAAAAGACATTACATAGGTAGAGAGCACACGACTGTCTCAACCGAGATACAGAGTTACTGCACCTCTTTGGTTAATCAGCACCCAACTCCTGCCAAAAGCATAAATAGCATTCCTACTGCCACCCCTCATCCAATGTAATACTGTGGAGTGTGTTTAGTGTTTTACTCATTCCTTAACAGGTTCCCACAAACTAATGATCAGCCCCCTCTGTAAATTCTGTATCCGTGCCTTAAATGAATAATGACATTTGCATTGGAATGCTTTCCGTAAACACCTGCCTGTATGCCAGTTTGCCCCATAATGCCCATCACCATACTAGTAGCTGGAGGAAAAAGCACTGTATAAAACCAAAACTAGAGACATTCAGCAAGGCAGTCAGTGGGATCTACATCAGCAAAGTAAACAAGCTGGGCTACAGTGACACCAACTGAGTGGGCGTTAAAGCCAAAAGTGTCATTCCATGCTAGCAATTCTGACAATCCGCAGTCTCTATGTCACTCGTTGGACTGTGACCGGGAGGCAGTGGGACAGTGGGAGACCAGCAGCAGCCTGTTTGGAGAGCATTCTGCACAGTTTCGGACACCCCTCACCCATGCCCAGCATTGCAGAAGCAGCCAGTTTAAATCACCGGCTACACCGGGAGTGTTGAGGTAGACTGGGAGGGCATCACAGCATTTAGAAGTAATTTCCCCGGTGTGCAAATTAACTCCCCCCCCCCCACATACACACACACCCTAGAGAAGCATCATGAACTGGCAGTTCACCATTGACAGTGGCAGAGAGAGATGCTTACAGTAGTCAACATTAGACCTGCTCCAAGCTAGAGAGAGAGAGAGAGAGAGAGAGAGAGAGAGAGAGAGAGAGAGAGAGAGAGAGAGAGAGAGATGTGGAGGGGTTATTATTCAACTGTTGACATCTGTCATATTTCACTATATACTCTCCTATTAAAGTAAATACCTACATGCATAGATACTGAATGAGTGAACTGTTAGCATTGCAGCTGATAATCGATGTTCTGAGTCATACAGTACTAAAGTGGAGGTTGCTGGAATTAAACACGAGATTACAGAATGAGCAAAAGTAGTTTCTATCAATTTTAGTGCAGGAACAATTTTTGGGATGCTAGATAGCGTTACTTCGAGGTGGCGATGGTGCATCTGAAAATTATATACAAGTAGGTGGCACTGTAAAACAAACTGGCAATTCACCCATTGACGGTGGGACAGACAGCCCCAGACAGTATTCACAATAGACCTGCTCTGAGCTAGAGAGAGAGAAAGACAGCGAGAGAGAAATGCCCAAAGACTTTCTGGTAGTGGCTTACTTAGTGTGTGTAGTGAACTGCATATTTTTTTCAGTTGCAGTTATATGAATAATCTTAATTTAACAGCTGGCAGTGCATGGGTTATGAGGGTGATCCGGCACGATCGGTTTATTTACAAAATTAACTATCCAATGCAAAACTATTTTCCTGATAGGTTACTACGTTGAGGCACTGGGAACACAAGAAACTGATTTTCTGCTGATACAATGACTGCATCCACAATAAATTATGCAGCAGTTCAGCTCAGTTACGTGTTGTGAGTATTACTGAATGACCACATTCAGTGTTGGAGATTGAAATACAGCATCCCGCACATTTTTATCAGCTCCAAAATTATCCTCCAATCACACCATGGGATTTTTTAATTTATTTGCTTTTTTTGTGCAAGATCTTTATGTGCAACATAGTCTGCTGCCATACAGATCTCTGACCTTAGCTTTTCAGATCAGACAAGCATAAATAGCTTAGTCTTATACCAACAAAATAAATCAGCACACCTATCTGTGTGCATACGTGGTGCCTTACAGTTTAGAGAAATACAGCCATAGTCAAAATCCTTCAAATTTCTCAAAGGCAAATAAAGAATGCAAAGCAGATTAATTAATTATACATTATCAGGGTGACGGCTCTTCATCATTGCATTCATGTGTTTGCACTTTTAAACTGTCCGACATGAAAGCATCACACTAATTTCAATGCTTGAACAAGAAATAATCAAGCTGATACAAATATGGCCAATACCAGTCACATGCTTGATTTTATGGTAACTGTACTAATATCAGCACATCTATTAGCTTGAATGAGATGTGGCCACACTGTCATCGACTCAGACAGACCGGTGTTTGAGTTGCATATGGCCAAGATGAAATTGGTGCAGCAAGTAATGTAAGGTGTTTGGATCGGATGTGCCCAAATTGAACACTGCACATCCAGTTCTTTTGAACAAGTGTTAGCCGTACATGAATACACATTTTCAGTTCCCAATATATGAAGGCAGAACAAAACAAAAGACAGAATATAAAAGCTTGATGGTATGCCAGTACACACAACTAGAAAGTGTTACATTTGCCGTGATGCTCGCATTCATTATTCCTATCAAAACCGTATAATATGAAGGTCAGTACAGCTTTTGAACATGACTAATGAGAAACTGGCAACAGCACAGAATGAACAAATGGAGACATAACTGTTCTGCACATCCGTTCAGTCGCTCTCGTGCAATCTCAGAACCTTAGATACCGTACCTGTAGTAGCTTTCAAAATTGAGCCATAAAGACAAAAAAATGAATAAAAAACAATGGAATTGAGAGAAAATATGTTTATTTAGACCATTCATTAATGAAACAACACAAAAACATAAAAACCCTAGTTCCTGTTCCCTTTGACATTCTGTTTGATAATTGCAGTAAATTGCATTTTTTTCTTTACGAGTAACATTATTTGGTCTAATCTGGCATTAAACCATTTGTTAAAAAAGTTTGTTAAGCTAATCACATTTACAAAAGTACTGAATCTTTACTTCTTTGTTGTGCAAGGCAAAGTATTGCCTGCCAGTCAATGTGGAGCAAAATTATCTACTCAAATCTAATTTTTGAAAATGTATAGGATCTGTTATGGCTGTGAAGTGTTCTCAACTACTGTTATTCAAAGGTGTGGATGACAATGCAAGCTCATTGTCTGGTAGGGTGCATATGACTCAAACACACTGCACTGTGATGGGGTGTATGGGCATCTGCCCTGGCATCACTGAAATAGAAATTGCAGGAGGTGCTCAAAGCTGTGAACCTGTGACATATGAAGTTTGAGCTCTGTAAACAATAAGTGTGTAGAACCTCTGCTGATTAATGAGGTAATATAAATCTGAGTTTCTTCCCTCATATTTAACTAGGTGTTCCCTGAAGCTCAATGTCTAGCCCAGAAAGTCAAAAAACAGGTGGACCCAAGAGAGCAAGATACACTCTTGCATACTGAGCTGTCCTTTTAGTATTCTCCCTCCTGTCCCATACAGTGCATCCCTCTTTAATACTACCCCTCAAGTCATAGTTATTGCAATAATAGGATGATGAATTGTTTGGTGTGGTCTTATAGTGCAGCAAGTTAAATTGTGGTAGTCCAGTGGTCCCACCCTAGCCCTGATCCCTCCCATTTTTTCTATTAAATCCCTGCTGGTTGAGATGCCCCTCCATAGCCCCTATCCTTTCCCTGATATTTTTATAATTATTAAACTCAAGTGTGGAAATTCAACTGACACTGATAGAGTTGCATACAGTATACTGGTAAAGTGTGACCATGATCAAGGGCTACTGCCATCAAAATACATTAAATCCAGCATTAAGAACAGCCTTTCCTCAAGAAACATCAGGACTAAATTCATGTTTCTCAGCATTTATTTTTAAGTTGCAAGCCTTTTTGTGACACCGATTTTTCTACCTATTGAAACCAGTTCAATTTAGTGCAGAACTGCTGCCAGTGTCATATGACGTCAGATCTGACATGCAAAGCCTAGTCCTGCCTGCAACTGAAATGTTATGACTCCCAGCTTTACAACTATACTGTAGTTGAAATAAACATTTGAAATGAAATTAAAGAAATATCACTGTTCCTTGGCCTCAAAAAGCCAAACTGAAAAACAAAACAAACTAAAATCTCTGGTCTGAAAGATTACATTTAGGTTACGCCATCCAGAGTTGTCCCTGTAGGCTATTACCCAGTCTGCCTGTACAGTATTTATTTATTTATTAATTTAGTTTTGTTGACCAGGTATTTCACTGTTTAATCCCAGGAGTGACTGCCCATACAGGGTACTAACCCTTACTATTAACCCTCTTCCCCTCCCTACTACTACCACTCAAAGTAACCACTACACCCTTTACTTTGTCCCAACCATGCTTAATGCCATTTCTGGGTTTGGCACCCACCACCTTGTTCTCAGACTGTTCCACAGTTCCATCGCCCTTTCTGTAAAATGGTTGTACCCCTTCCCCCCAGGTCACACTGGGAGACGAGTGACTTCTTGCTTAGTGGGCCTTCCTGGTGTAACAGTTCAATAAATAAAATAAGTAAATAAATTAGGTGTGGTGGTATTGCATTTTTGCAATTCTAGAGTCCCCTGTGCAGACCTGGCTTAGGTAGCACTTTCAACAGCTGAGGGAGGTGGTCATACTGGGGCACAACATGTTTAGAAAGGATAGGACAGGCAGAAAGGGGTACAAGAGTTATATAGTACATCAAAGAAAGTATTAAAGTCATAAAAATACAATACTACAGGAAGGCAAGGAGAAAAGGGGGGGAGAGGAGGGACTTATACATAAAGGAAAGTATTAAAGCCACCAAAATACAATATTGCAACAGGGAGAAAGAGGAGGTGGAGTTTTTTGGATTGGCCTGGAGATGAGGTCAGGGGAATTATAAGTGTAAGGGTGATGTACTGGCTACCAACACAACTGAGTCAATATAGTGCAGTGGTTAAGTGCACTGAACTGCAATCCTGGAAACCTGTGTTTGAATCCCACAGCCACTACTTGCATATTGTGTGACTATAAGCAAGTCATGTAACTTTCTTGTGCTCCCAGGTCACACCTCAAAACAAGCTTCAGCTTGGTGTGCCTTTCCTGGTGAAACAATTTCCCCTTCCTTCCCAGCACAGGGAAGGCATTAAACAGAGTTTTGGGGGAGGCCACAGACAAAACAGCAAGTACAACCATGGTTATTTTGGAGAAAATGTGGGGGGAGCTTGTGGCACCCACTATCAATTGTTTTGGGCCTGTCGCAAACTGATCCCTTTTTGGAAGTGTGCACAGCATGAAACACACTGAGTCATAGGTAAAGATTTCCCTTTCTAGTTTAATAAATTAGTGGTGGGTTTCCCAGCCCTGGTATCTTGTAATATGACCATAAGGAAGTTGGGAGAGACCATGCAAGTGGCAGTAGTAAAATGTATCACCTTTAATTACCGTTATTTGGCTTTCTCCACAGCAACCCATTCAATGCAGTGTGGGGACTAATCTGCCAAAAGAGGTGGAGGGAGCAAGTATAGTAGGGGATTCTAAATATGCCTGGGACAGGTACAAGGGAACCTTGAGGTGGGAGGGAGTCTTGACAAATTACTGACCAGATAGGGTCAGAAGCCACATACAAGTAATCATTCACAGGAAATTTAAAACATGATTAGTGAACAAAAAATAAAATAATTTTGGATCATAATGTGTAAGCTTTGATAGCTGTGTTTGCAGTGATGGTATTCAAGAACTTCATCCTAGGATTACATGAAAGGCAAATCTTTCAAGTATGTCAGCTATATGTCTGCACCCTCCCAAAGATAGCCTGTGAGGCTTATAGGACTCAGTAAGCTGTGTCACATCAGTAACACACTGACTCAGTCACTGGCTTCCTCTTCCCCCCTTGACTCATAGATTGCTCTTGGACAAGTTATGTAGGCTAGCTCACAGCAGGGAGCACATTGACATGCTAAACAAGGTAGGTGTTTAACCACCTTATGAAAAGAAACTTGATGGGGGATGGTAGGGGTGTTAATGCAATATCTCCAGATAACTCTGCAGTCTAGGGTCTTGTAGTGTTCCTGTTTTAGAGAAAGCTGGGGGTAGGGGCTGTGAGATACAGACAGTACTGCAGGTGTGAGTATGAAAGAACATGTAAGATGTAATGTGCTACATGCAATTTGAATTGATACATTGTACACATAGTTATGTTTGCAACACTGTGATTGTCTAAAAATGTTATCTGAAAATGTTATAATGTTTCAATGAGACAATGTTTCAAAGAACAAAGAGAGCTATTTCAACAATGTATCAATAAAATAACACAGTAACTGCAGCATAACAATGATTTTCTTGATGTTCAGGAATGCGGGTTCTGAACATTTCACTGGTACCGTAATAGGAGAGATACTAAAGGGAACCTTATTTTTGTCTTTTTTGGGGGTGGCATACAAATATACACTCTGTTTAAAACTTTGTATTATACAATTAAGAATATGTTCCTTAGTGTGTATGTTGCTGCTGGGCAAAAAATGTTACAGTACCTCATATAGGGAAGGAAAAGGGTTATATTCTAACCACTTAGACCAAGTGAAAACAAATTTAGAAACACAGAAACATAGAAGTTTGTCAGCAGAGAAGGACCCCATCATACCTTTCAACTGTCCCTGATTTTCAGGCATGTCACTGATTTTGCAACAAAATCTTTCTCTGTCCCTCATAAAATTTCTATTACTGTGTGTATCCCAAGGTCTTTTAAATTGTGCCATTCAGGTACTTAAATGTTGCAACCATAACCAAGTCACACATTCAGTCACTTCACTTCACTACCAGTCTAGCATTGCTTGTAAAAGAGCTTTGGTTGTATGAAAAGCACTATATAAATGCTGATTCTTCTTCTTCTTCTTTTTCATATCCCTCCTTTTTCTCCTCTCCTCTCCTACAGTGTGTACAGGTCCAGCTCTAGCCTTTCCTCATATGACTTTACCTGCTGCCACTTCACCATTTTGGTTGCCCTTCTCTGCACCCTCTCCTGCCTGTCCTTGTCCCTCTGTAAGTATGGCCTCCAGCACTGGACCCCATATTCCAGGTCTGCTCCAAACATGTTTTTGTATAGTGGCATGATCAGCATTCAGATTGCTTTGCTTGATGCCCAGGTGTACAGGTTGTCTGAAATAGTGATCCTCAGGTCTCTTTCTGGATCTGTTTTCCACAGCACCCCCACAAGCCAGTATTTTGCCTTTGGGTTTTTATGCCCTATATTCATAATTCTGTAGTTTTTTGCATTTCATTTTGGCTGCCACCTTTCACTGGAGCCCCAGTTAAAGCTGCAATCCACTGGGGGGCCTGCACAGTGACAGAAGCAGATGACAAGAGGATATGTAATCAGATTGATATGATGGGGACACCAGGCAAGGATGGGTTGGGAGTTGGATCGTGGCAGAGGGTGGAAAGGAGGATTTTTTTTATTAATAATGTAGGCACCAGACAAGGTGGGGTTAGGGGTTTGGATTGTGGACAGAGGGTGGAGAGTTTTTTTTATTATTAATAATAGGGCACCAGACAGGGCCGAGGAGTTGGATCCAAGCAGAGGGTGAAGGAGGTTTTCTTTTAATAATAATAATCAGAATCATAATAATAATAATAAGGCAAGGCTGGGTTGGGGGTTGTATGGGCAGAGGGTGGGGAGTTTTTTTTTTCTAATTATTAATACAGCACCAGATAATGCTATTGGCTTTATTAGGGGGAGAAAAATACTTGAGTCATTGAGTTTAAATGCTCAATGTGCTAATTTATTCACTCGATGACAGAGTCTGAGATGCTGTGTCCAGCAGCAGGTGCACAGCAAGTACAGCTGACATGGTACCCTCACTATTGGGTCAGTTTATAATGGGATAGGAGAATGTCATTCTGATTGAGGTTCTACTAGATCTTACTGAAGGGACAACATGCAGAGGTGGGAGTGGATAAAATAAAAGTATTGGATCCCCATGCACAGAGTGATATCATTTCTAATATCTGAAGCATTCCCATGCATGGATAAATCATTACTGTATACTGCTCACCAGAACACACTGGTCCAGATGGAGGAGGGGATGACACTTGATCCTAAAGCTCCCATTCATACTATGGTGTTGTATAGGCTGTGGAGGAATGACTTCCATAATCAAATAGGGGCATTTTAATGAGGGGATTGGGGAGAGAGAACATGACGTGTTTTCTACAATTTTAATTCTGTAATCAGAGAAAGCAATAAAGGATGATAAGCTCAAGGGGTAAAACTGGACAGGGACTTGTAGGTACTCAGTGCCACCACCACCACTGGGAATTTTAGACTTTGAGTTATATAGGACAGTTCACTGCAATATAAATACAAAGAAAAAAAATACAGACAGTCCACATATACAGTAGATCAAGATGGGAGATTTGCACCACCTAAATATTTCTAATTTCACAAATACTAATTACATGCAAAATCACAGCGTCTACTTAAATTAATTTGATTTTCTTCATTAATATTTTATTTCAAACAACACTTGAGGGAAATGATTATTGGCAAGATTGGGACTCAGTTCTGTGCAGACAATCAGCCGTGTTTTCAATGGAAGCAAAAAGAGACATAACATTGCATACTGTAGCAGCAAGAGGTTTGAAGCCTCTCCAAATACCATTTTACACAGAGTTGATTACAAAAGATATGTGCTGCACAATCTCAGATGCAGACCTCCATGATTTACTATGCCAATGCAGTGTGACTCTTCTTTTTTTTTGTGTGTGTGACTTGTTTGGTTGGGGTGCTGTGGGTTCTTCAACATTATGTCAGTTTGAACCAAGCTGACTTAAAAAAAAAATCTTATTAAGAACATGGGGTTTCATTAAGTTTTATATATTCACATCCCTCTGGTCATATCGTGCATACACTTACAGTATACTGATTAACACACTCTTTGCCATTATATACTGCCCCTGTAGTGAGGTTACCACATCAAGGTTACTTGCTATGGACAACAAACAAGACATAATAACGCAGACTTAATCATGTAACTTAAAAAAAAATCACAAGACATGCTCCGAAATAAAACTTAACTAGTTGAAAACCTGACTCAGACCTCTTTTGAAGATGGACAATTGGAATTATGCAGGTCCTATTTACCAATCCTGAGTAATGCAGCACATGAGGTGGCAAGCCAAGGTGGTAAGAAGTGAATTGAGCTGGTCACCAGATGTGAGCTGATTTTAATTTTGGTGGTGTGAGAAGGGAGTCGCACAGAAGTGTGTTGTAGTGATTTGACTTTTTGTTTATTTATTTTTGTTAATCATATTTTGTTACTGTTTGATTTATTCACACCCACAGCTGTAATCATTACAGGATTAAAAAATGCCAAATAGATGTGTTGTGTATGGTTGCAGTAACACTGCAGCTGAAAACATCTCTTTACATTTTTTCTCTGAGTCAGGACAAAGTGAAGCAGATGTGGATTTACATAGATACACAGATACATAGACAGTGTCGGCAGATAAGGGCCTATGGCCCACCTATTCTGCCCATTTGAGCTTGTAAGTTCAGTTTGTTTTCCTAGAAATCTATTTCCCCATACCCCTGACCTCTAGAATTCCTTTATGTCTATCCCATGCATTCTTAAATCCCGTGATTGTTTCAGCCCCCACCACTTCCTCTGGCAGGGTGTTCCACTTGTCCACCACCTGTTCTGTGAAGAAATTCTTCTCATGTTTCCTCTGAATCGTCCTCCTCCAACTTCATCCCATGCCCTCAGTCCTGAAACATCTCTTTGCTTAAAATAGTGTTTTCCTGCACCCTGTTCCTCCCTGTAAGATACTTGTATGTCTCATCATATCCCTCTCTCCTCCTCTCCTCCAGGGAGTACATGTTCAGTTCCTTCAACCTGTCTTCATAGGACTTGTGATGCAATCCATGCACCATCTTTGCTGCCCTCCTCTGAACCTTCTCTACCCTGTCTATGTCCTACGTAGATATGGTCTCCAGAACTGTACACTGTACTCCAGGTGGGGCCTCACTAGTGTCTTGTATAGCGGAATTATGACCTCCCTTTTCCTGCTGGTGATGCCCTGCCTATACATCCCAGCATCCTATTTGCTTTACCTGATGCCTTGTCACACTGTTTCCCTACCTTGAGGTCATCAGAGATGACAACCCCAAGATCCCTTTCCTGCTTGGTGCATGCTATATCCTCACCCCCCAACTGATATATTGTGCCAGGGTTTTTGTGCCCCATATGCATTATCTTGCACTTCTTTGCATTGAATTTCAACTGCCAAACCCTTGACCATTCTTCAAGTTTCTGCAGATCCCTTCTCATTCTGTCTATACCTCTGGTGTGTCTACTCTGTTACAGAGCTTTGTGTCATCAGCGAACAGTGAAATTCTGCCTTCTAGATCCTGTGCAATGTCACTGATGAAGATGTTGAATAGGACCGTCCCAGCACTGATCACTGTGGTACCCCACTGGACACTCTTCCTCTGTGGAGTGACAGCCATTTACCACCACCCTCTGTGTCCTGCCACCCAGCAAGTTACCTACCCACCACACTACTGTCCTGCCCACACCCATATTCCTCAGTTTGTGTAATAGTCTTCTATGGGCACAGTGTCAAAGGCCTTGCTGAAGTCCAGATAGGCCATGTCCACTGCCCTCCCCTGATCCACCTCCCTAGTCACCCAGTCAAAAAATTCAATGAGGTTGGTCTGACATGACCTCCCCCTGGTGAAACCATGCTGCCTTGGGTCCTGTAGTCCATTGACAACCAGATGTTCCACCAATCTCTCCTTCAGTAGTGCTTCCATGATCTTTCCCACTACCGAGGTGAGGCTGACTGGTCTGTAGTTCCCTGCTTCCTCTTTGTTCCCACTTTTGTATAAGGGGACTACATCTGCTGTCCTCCAGTCTTTGGGTACCTCCTGTTTCCAGTGATTGGCTGAACAGGATAGCCAGAGGTTCAGCCACCACCTCTTAGTTCTTTAAGGAACCTGGGTGCACCCCATCTGGCCCCATTGCTTTATCAGCTCTTATTACTTCCAGTTCCTTCAGGACCCTTTCTCATGTAAAGGGACTTGTGTCCATTTCTGCACCATTCTCACCCCTTGTACTCCCTTCAGACCCATTACCCCCCTCTTCCTTAGTAAAGACTGAGCAGAAATACCTGTTCAATATGTTAGCTTTACTGTTGTCATCCTCCACGCGGCTCCCATCCTCCCCCTTCAGTCTCACTATCCCTCCCTTTGTCTTTCTTTTTTCACTTATGTACCTGTAAAAGGTTTTGTCCCCTTTACCCACTGATTTAATTTGTGAATTGGACCTCCGTTAATTGTTAAAGGCAGTCCTGGATGAGTTAGAAAAAGATAAAGAAAGAAGGAATAAAATATGCAAAATAAGGGTTGTGCAACCATGTGGGTCCACCATGGAGAGCAGGGAGAACAGTGAGAGGTGGGGAAAATAAATGGATGATCTGAATTGCTGGATCACTTGGCTGTTTTATGCTGTGAATGTATGTGTTTCAATTGTGAACTGTCCCCTGTTTTGATTTGTTGAACATTTGTGCACACCTTACCTGTTATTCTCTAAGTACTGTAATAGCAGCAGTGGGGCTGTCATGTACTGTATACTATATGTGAAGAAGTTTCAAATAGCCAAGCTGTCATATTGTGTGGAGTTTGGTGGAAGTTGAATGATTATAACAGACTCAAAAATGTTTGCCTATCCATCTCTGCCGCCTTCAGCATTGTTCATTTAAAATGAAAAAAATAAAAATAAAAAAATAAAAAATAACCATGTTCTGGCTTACTAACTAGTCTGCGATTTTGAAGCATCTTATAAAATTCAAAGTCTTTTTATTTATTTAGTTTTTGTTAACCGGGTAAGTGCACTAACCAGCTAGTGACTATTTTCAGGCATGACCCGGGAGAGTACAAGACAATACATACTGTGAGTGTTTACATAGACAATACAATAAGTATGGTAATACAATGTTTAGACAGTAGAGCAGAGAGGTTATGTGGCTAAGATAACAGTGAGGGCACTGATGTAGGTAAGACATCACTGATCAGTACATAAATACAGCATTGTTCAGTGTAGTATATGACAAGCAGTGTGGTTAACAATATCAGAGATAGGGTTATTCAATGTTCACCAGGCAGATAAGAAGTACAAACAAGCAAGAGAGGGAGGGTAATAGGTAAGTAGGTGAGTATGGTGAGATGCTAGAGGAGGAGCGATCCAAGGCCACGATGGGCTTTGAGAGGACGGATCTATCAACGATTATGGCTTTGGTGGCTCAAGGTACCCGCAAGTGACCGGGATCATGGTTCTGCTTCTTGGGTGTGAGCTTGGTGGGCAGTCCCTGACAAAAGACTACCTTGGAAGGGCAAGGTGCAGTCTTTAGTGTGAGCTGAAGGGCAATCGGTTCCAAGGACGAGTCCCTTAGGCTACTGCGGTGGTTCCATGGCAGCACTGGGGAGTGAGGAGGAGTGATCCTAAGCCCAGAAAATGGGCTTGGAGGGACTTTTCCGTGATTACGGCTTTAGCGGCTCAAGGTACTCACAAGTGACCAGGCTTCTGGAACTGCTTCTGGGGAACAGTGCGGCGGGTGGCCCCTGTAAATAGGATACGTAAGGGGAGAAGGTGCAGTCTTATCTGGATACCACTGGTCCAGCGGTTCCAGAGGCAGGCTCCTGAGACTATCGAGGTGGGTCAGTGGCAGCACTGGGTGCACGGAGGAGTGATCCTAAGCACCGAAACAACTTATCGATGATTACGGCTTTGGCAGCTATAGGTACCAACAGGCAGCTGGGCTCCTGGTACTGCAACTGTGCTTGAGCATGGCAGCTGATCCCAGTCATCAGGCTTCTTGGAGGAGCAATACGCAATCTACGCTGGATACCACTGGGCAAGCGGTTTGAAAAGGCGGGTCCCTTAGGCTACAGAGATGGGTCCACAGCAGCACAGGGATCGCAGAGGAGTGATCCTAAGCCCTAGTGGGCTTGGAGTGACCTTCCAGTGCTGGGGAGTGAGGAGGAGCAATCTGAAGCCCCGATGGGCTTGGAGTGACCTAACAGCAAATTACGGCTTTGGCGGCTCAGGGTACCAGCAAGCGGTGGAGCTCCTGGTTCTACTTCTGGGTGTGAGCGCGGCGAATGGCCCCTGTCCGTAGGCTTCCTTGGAGGAGCAAGGCGCAGTCTTCAATGGTTGACGCTGGGCAGGCGGTGAAAAGGCGGGTCCCAGAGACCACCGAGGAGGGTCCAAGGGAGCTCTGGGGAGCATTATTTAATGCACATTGAAATATATAAGGTAGAGGGATGAGGGAGAGTGGAGCAACGTAATAGCTGAGGGGCAGCAGTTTTCTGGGATAGTTCTAGAATCTACGTTGCTGCCCTGTTTGCAGGCAACTACCCACCTCCAGGCTGAGCTGGCTGGAAATGAGGAGGCCTCCTTCTCCCATGGAGCACTACTGCAATGACACCTGCCCCAGAGGAAGCCAAGTAAGAAGCAGATGTTACATGGTGGGCTCCGGTAGAGCAAGGGTGGCAAAAATAGAGGCGAAACACCTGGTTGTAACATTACACAAAATTATACATCAGACTGGCAATGATAACAGTGAGGGCCTATTCTGATTAAGACAGCACTGGTCAGAACTTAATGCAGCATTGTTCAGTGCAGTATATGGCACGCACATTAGTAGTTTCAGATAACATTGAGACATATTCTAAGTAAAACAGTGCTGGTCAGTACATAAATACAGCTTTGTTTAGTACAGTATGGAGCAAACATAGTAGTTATAGATTACAGAAATAGGGTTATTTCATGATCTACAGGAAGACATAATGTAAAAACAAGGCAGTAAGTAAGTAAGTGAGTAAGTAAATGGGTGAGCTAGAGGGAGGGGAGGGGAGGAGAGGTGTGGCAGCAGGTAAAGTAGGTATGTAGTCCCTCTCTACAAATGACTCATCTATGATCTGTTCTGCCCCCTGGTCTTAATTATTAATGAGGGGGGTAGTAATACAGATTGTCTTGTGCTCTTTACTCTCCACACAGTGCACAATATTCCACTGTATACAGTGTTTACTTGAATACAAGGTAGCTGACAGAAGCAAGTGTAGGATAGTCGATGCATACTATGCTTATCATAGGTTCTAATAGGATTGTTGGCGATGTCAATGTGGAAGAATGGTACTGCAGTGAATGGTGGGGTAAGTCCAATTTGGAGACTGTTTCACCCTGAACCACATTGGGAAATGAAATGTGCATCAGTGGCAAATTTAGAAGTTGACAACAGCTACTCTACTCCTATATACATATATGTACAGTAATACAGATGCATTATTCATTCATGACTTTTATCTCACCTCTGCCTCAGAGAGTACAATTACTGCTTTTCAGCACCAACAAAAATAAACAAAAAACTGACAGGGAGCTGTGAGCTTGTAGCTCGCCCTAAGAGTGAATGTTTCATGACACAGCTTCTTGAACAGGCATGTTATGGGCTTGCTTGTACATCACCATAACTGCCACCTTGTGCTGTGCATCTATGATGGGGATGCGCACTCTGCAATACTGTACAGATCAATCAAGGATTAAAAAGATCAGCACAAAAATGGGTTCTTTTCCTGTCCTATAATCATGATTCTCCAGCTATAGTATATTTAGTGTATTATTCAATTTAACAGGAAGGAAGCAAAATTAAAACAGTGATTCATAAGTTAGTCCTGACTGCATCACTGCACTATTATGCCCCAAAGCCACAGTATTTCAGAACAGAGCTGTCAATTCAGTACATTAACTTGGCTGACAGTATATACTGTAGCTCTGTTATGAAGATCACCACTGATAATTGTGCTTCACAACCCTCTGTAATACAGATGCAGGTGGCTGTAAAGCCTCCGTGAGACAGTTTCACCATTCAGCTGAAGGAAAGAGGGACATTTGTGTCTTTAGTAGTGAAGGCAAAGACTGTGTTGAAATTGTATTTGCCTATTATGTGCACTAATGGTTTGTCTGAGACAGTCCTAACTTGTACTTTCACACTGGGAAAAGTCATAGTAAACTGGGCAGTAGAATTAGCAAAAATAAATAAATATAAATAAAACAAATGAGCAGATGCAATGCTTTGGACAATGACTATTTTCATGTTACTGTATATATAGCACCTATAATGGAAAAGGGCGTTAAAAAAGTATATATTAAAAATCAACTGATTTCACCATATAAATGCTGAGGTCTTTTCCTACAGATGATAAATCAAAATCAACTTTAAACTGTCACCGAACCTGGAGTGCAAGGGAGCACACCTGATCAGGTTAACCAAGGAAAACCAGCTCCGTGCGATTACCAGCCCATTGACATTTTTCTTTTTACTCTGGTTATCCTGTGATTATCCTCTAAGATATAAGGCAGATTGTTCTTTTTTTTCTTTTTTTCCTTTTTAATTAATTGCTGAGCACCCCAATTATAACTCTTTCTCCCAGTTTTCCAGTTAATGTTGTAAGGGTTTGTGGTGGGACTCTTACTCCATTACATTTAGCTTGCGAATAATGTTAGTCCCATAACCCATTTTTTTCATTGCCATTGGCAACAATAACAGATTATAAACTATTTAATAATGACCCCCACTTTATAGCTTCATATATCTTCATTGCAGTTTTCAATGGCATCAGACGATAATTTGCTAATCACACCGCATCTATACTGTATGTCTCAGATTACATTTTGCAGAACCTGGCAGTTCAGAAAAATTTGTGTTAATAAAAATCTGTATGATTAGGACATGTGCAGTTATTATAGTTCTCATGCCAGTGCATTCTTTATTGCAAAAACACAGAAATTGGTGAAATGGAGTATTTGATGGCATTCTGTTTTAAAATATTTTCATCACAGTTTTTAACAGCATCAGACAATAAATCTCATAAGATTTCACAAGAGGCATTCTGAAGCAAGAGTCCAATGTTTAACTAATGCATATCATATAACACTTCACCTTTGAGGGACACAAACCATAGTACTGTCATGTTCACACTGCTGTTCAGCACTGCCAAGTGTGTGCAGGGGAGTAGCCAGGCCTTAGCCCATTAACCCAGGCATTCATTTGGATTCAAACATTTTCAAAAAATATGAATCCTGGCTGTGTGTGTGTGTGTGTGTTTTAAACACATATAAAGCTAGTTATTCATTTTTTATTAACTGCTTAAATCAATGACAATTCCTCTTCATCACTATCACCAGAATCAAGATATTATTACCACATTCACACTTCAATGCAACTTGTGATTTACACTACACCACAAGTTGCAGTTTATGCTGCAACTTCCACATCATTTTATTCAAACATGGATATGTTTGCCATACATGTATTTCTCAGAGAGACTGAACCAGTGGCACAGTGAGAACACAGGACCCTAGTTCTGTTTCTATAAGGGCAATGGCACCAGCAGATTGACAAAAATGGAAATTTTTGAATGTTCACAGTGGTCACTTTAAACTGCTGTGATGCAGGGTGAGCTACATAACTTTACTGCTGGGGATGTGGGGGTGGGGTGGGGTGAGTACAAAGGCCATAAGGGAACACCTGCTAGGAGGGATAATCCTACTGCAGTTCTGAATAGGTATAGAACAACTTGCACATTTCAGCAGCAGTGATCCCATTGAAAAATGTTGTATTTAGGGAAAATAAAATTTGGTAATCATTAAGTGCCATTGTTCTATGCTATTATCTGGATGGAATGGGTAGTCCAGATCTGAATACATATTATCAAGCTGGAAGAATAACTCAATTTTGGAAATGTTTAAGTGATACTTAGAAACAAGATTATTCTGGCATGCAGTTATGGAACACAATATTGCAGAAACAAACAAAACAAATCCTATACCAATACAAGTTCTATATATTTCCAGAAAGGTTTGCTAGAAACAGTCTTGTAGTCATTAAGGAATTAGCTCAGATACTGTTCAAATAAAAAAAGCTAATTTATTAGAATCATTATATAATCTTATTCCAACTGGTTTAGATACAGCTAAATATGCTAAATATATGGAACTACATAGAGGATAATGGATGGGCAACAGTTAACAACATTGTATTCACTTTGAGAACACACACCTTTTTAGCAGCACTGATGTATTTTGGCAGAGCTCTCACCCAATGACCATTTCTGCATCATGGTCAGAATAGAGCTCACCACTGTGGCTGTTTCCACATGCACTGAGCATTTCCAAACACGCATGTGAGAGGACGTTCCATGCTGTTGTACCATCGAGGTGACATACTGACGATGGTACAACAGCTAAATTACGTCACATTGATGGTATAACAACCCTGGTAAGTGTTAGATTTTTAGTGATTATAGCATTCCACCATACACTATAAATAGAATAATAGATGGGTTAGTGTGTATTACAAGGCTGTAATTTCATCAAGAGTTTCTGGGGACATAGATAACCTTAAGAGCGAAGCTTGGGAAGTTTCTATGTCCCCAGAAACTCGAGATGAAATTTCAGCCAGTAATACACAATAACCCATTTGTTATTTTTTGTAATATATCGATGAAGGAGTTTGGCGAGTCTTAACTGCGATGGCTTGAAAGCTGCATCAGGAAGTTGACTGAAGATTTGGCAAAGATCGTAAAAGTTTGTGGCGGTGGCTTGAAAGCTGCACCAGGAAGTGAAGCCTTGTTTCTGTTATCGTTTGTGGCTTTGATAGTGCCATATTTGCAATTTTTACTGCCAGAGTATCGTAAAACAGTAGTGAGCATTACTTTCCCATGAATCAGTTTTTCAAACTATTAGAGCTGTGTGGTGATTAACGTGGCTTGTGGTGGGCGCGAGGTTGAAGGGTGCACTTAAGCTGTGGTGCTGCAGTGATAATACTATCGTTCATTGGAACAATAGTATTATTGAGAGTGAAGTGTGGTATTAAGTGTGATAACCTCATAGTCTTCAGGTGAAGCTACCTCTGGCTGCAAGCTGCAACACTGGACTTAAGATTTGCAAGAAAGTGAGTAGTGCTCACAACAGAGGGAGGTGAACCTTACAATTTACAATTGTCTTTGGTTTGAAACAGATTCCTTAGGAAAGTTAATATTCTTCAGGTGGAGGATACTTCTAACTGAAGGGTGAAATAAGCAACTTAGAATTATCAGAAAAGGCAGTCTTTCAATCAACAGAGGGAGGTGGAGTTTGCTTTACTTGTTACAATTGTTGAGATTTTACTGTTTTCTCTGTTTCTGCCCTTCTGACTTGATTGGAGTTAGTGATTGACTGTTTGCATTGCAATATTTGTAATACTGTGAGTATTCACTGGGCTAAGAATTTGTCATAAGCCCTGAATTGAGAGCAGGTTACAGGCTGTGTATTGGACCCAGACAGTCCCTAGGGGGTGGAAACTGGTTTTTCTTTTGTTTACCTCAGTGTGTCTTATAAGGCCAAGCCAGACTGTGTCAGGAAGTGCTTACATCACAGCTACTTAACAGCCAATAGCTCTGGAAGAATCTTACAGACCTTGATAAAAGTACTAATTTTAGCAGGCTCATCAGATAACCTCATAGTCTTCAGGTGAAGCTACCTCTAGCTGCAAGCTGCAACACTGGACTTAAGATTTACAAGAAAGTGAGTAGTGCTCACAACAGAGGGAGGTGAACCTTACAATTTACAATTGTCTTTGGTTTGAAGCAGATTCCTTAGGAAAGTTAATATTCTTCAGGTGGAGGATACTTCTAACTGAAGGGTGAAATAAGCAACTTAGAATTATCAGAAAAGGCAGTCTTTCAATTAACAGAGGGAGGTGGAGTTTTGCTTTACTTGTGTTACAAGTGTTAAGGTTTTCAGTGCAGGAAGAGTTTAAACCTACATAGGCTAAATACTGTTTTCTGTGTCTGCCCTTCTGCACAGCTGACTTGTTTTGGGGCTGACTGTTTTCCAGAGCACAAGTCACCAGGCTATTTTGGGGCTGGGGAGGTTTACCTGTGTCTGACTTGGATGTTTGGATTTTTCTCTGTTTGATTAGCAGGGTAGTTTCTCTGTCAAATGGGTTTGAAGCAGTATTACAAATTGTCGTGTATGTCATCTTGCTGACAGGAAGGCACTCATCACATCAGTAGGTCAGAGCATTTAGCTGATTGTTTTGTGAGGGCACAGTTTAGGCCCAACTCTTTCCCACCCTCATCCCACCCACCCCTGAAATAGTTCATTTATACCTGGGGTTCTGACATCATTTCTCAAGAGGGCAAGGTACACATCATTGTCATATCCTGTCTAGCACACTGCACTGACAATATAAGCATACACATTATATAAATACATATATTTCTATATAACGTACCAATCACACACACACACACAAAAAAAAAATAAACAAGGTAGACAGTTATGTGGGGAGTAGTACAATGTAATGGCTGTGGGGCAGCAGTCTTCCGGAGTCTTTCTGAGGCTGAGATGCTGCACTGTTTGCAGACAACTATCTGCCCTGATGGAGGAAGTTGCCCATCTTCAGGCTGCACTGGACAGTGGCAAGGGAACCTCCCCCATCCAGGGAGCACCACAGCCACCACCAGTACCTCAGAGGTTGTGAAGAAAGCACAGCAGTTGGACCACAGTGGGCTCAGGGAGGGTAAGGGTGGTGGAACAGAGGCACACCCAGTCAGTTGTTACACTCCACAATCCATACACCATTCTGGGGGAGCATAGTTCCCCCATGGATGCACCCACAGAGGAGACTAAGGAGGGTGCAGACAACTGTCACAAGGGAGGCCCTCAGGAAGGAGGCAGAGGGCACCACAGGGAAAGAAAGCAGCTCCTGGTGGGGGACTCAATTATTAGGGGGATAGAACTTGGGGAGCAGGGAAAACTGAAGTAAGGTGCCTGCCTGGTGTCATGGCTTGGAGGGACAGGAAGCGCATCCTTAGGATCATGAGAACAGTTGCACGGGAGTCTGAGCTGGACATCATTGTCCACCTAGGGACAAATGACTTGGCTCATCATGAGATTAGAGCAGTGAAAAAGGACTTTGTAGAGTTGGGGAGGGGCTTAAGACAAGTAGCACACACAGTATCCTTCTCAGAAGTTCTGCCTGTCAGTGGCATGACTGAGGCGAGGGTACTTTGCACCTTGAAGTTTAACAAATGGTTGAAAAAATGGTGTTGAGCACAGGGGTTTGGCTTCATTGGGGACTGGGGTTCCACCTGGAGGGACACCAGCCTATACTGGCAGGATGGTCTGCATCTGTCCAGGAAGGGAACAAGTCTTTTGGGCAATCGGTTTAAATGCTTCATTGGCAAGCCTTTAAACTAGTCAACGGGTGAGGCACTGATAAGCAGAAGGAAAATCCCAGCCTCCCCCTACAAAATGGTACTAAATGAGAAAAAGACCAAGGTAGAAAGGTCAGTGGGGGTTGCTGCTACAGACGGTAAAGCCATCAAAAAGTGGAGAGCAATGAGTACCAATGCCCATAGTCTGGGTAACAAGCTTCCTGAATTAGTGGCCTTGATGGAGGAGGAAGATCTGATATTGTGGCAGTCACAGAAAACAGGCCACACAGAACCATGACTGGGACCATAAACATACCAGGATACACTATCTCAGAGGGACAGGGAGGGTAAAAGAGGAGGAGGAGGAGAAGCTCTCCATAAGAGAAGAAATCAAAGCAACAGAACAAAAAGGGTAAACAGGGAGGAGAAGAAGCACTGTGGGTCAATTTGAGGCAGGCAATGGCACCACAATCTGCACAGGGGTTGTATACAGACCCCCTTCTCAGGGGAGGAAATGGACAAGGAAATGATAGAAAGTATACAGAATGGCAGATAAAGGGGAGATATTGCTGATGGGTGATCTGAATATGCCAGATGTTAACTGGAGTGCAGTTGCAGCAGCCACTTCTAAGAGTGGGGTTATTCTAGATGCCCTACAGGGGGCATGCCTTAGACAACTAGTATTGGAGCCCACTTGAGAGGGAGCAATCTTAGACCTGGTTCTCTCAAATGGAGATGAGAGAGGATCACAGATGTAGAAGTGGTAGCTATCTGGGAACTAGCGACCATCGAACAGTATGGTTCACAATAAACACAGCAATAGAGTCAAGCCATCAAAGACAAAGGTACTGGATTTTAGGAGGGCTGACTTTGCCAAAATGGGTGAGTGCCTAAGGAATGCACTAGCAAATGGGCAGGAAGGAGGGGTGGAAGAACAATGGGGAATAATAAAAACTGCCATCACAGAGGTAACAAGCCTTTGTGTAAAGCAAATAAACAAAAATGAAACGAGGTAAGAAACCACTATGGTTCTCAAAGGAAGTGGCAGTGAAGGTTCAAGAGAAAAAGAAAGCATTCAGGAAGTACAAGGAATCACAGAAGGAACAGGACAGAGAACTGTATCAGTTAAAGCAAAAGGAAGCTGGAAAGGCAGTCAGAACAGCAAAGGCCCAAACCGAGGAAAAGATAGCCAACTCAGTTAAGAAGGGGATAAAACATTTTATAGGTACATCAGGAGCAAAAGGAAGACCAAGGAGGGATAGTTAGGCTTAATAGAAGGGGAGGGAGGGTGGGCAGAGGGTGACTGAAAAGGCAGAGATACTAAACAAATATTTTTGCTCAGTATTTACAAAGGAAGAGGGAGGTACCAAACAAACAGTAGAAACACTCTGATACAGAAGTTGATACCAACCTATTTACAGAAGAAAGAGTTCTGAAAGAGCTCTTAAAACTGAAGGTAGACAAAGCAATGGGGCCTGATGGGATTCATCCCAGAATTCTAAAAGAACTAGGATAGAACTAGTGACACTACTGACTACCTCTTTAACAAATTGTGGAGGATGGTGGTACCTGAGGACTGGAGGAGGGCAGATGTGATTCCCTTCACAAACGTGGGAGCAAGGCAGAAGCAGGAACCACAGATCTGTTAGTTTAACCTCAGTGGTAGGGAAAATGATGGAATCACTTCTGAAGGAAAGAATTGTTGCATATCTAGAGGCCAGAGGGCACAGGACCCAAGGCAGCATGGATTCACAGTGGGAAGGTCATGCCAGACAAATTGATAGATTTCTTTGACTGGGTGACCAAAGTAGTTGATCAGGAGGGGCTGTGGACATGGCCTACCTAGACTTTAGCAAGGCATTTGACACAGTCCCACACAAAAGATTAATATACAGGTTAGCCAGCCTGGGAGTGGGTCCCAAGATGATAGCCTGGGTAAAGAATTGGCTGGAGAATAGGACACAGAAGAGTAATAGTAAATAAAGTCCACTCTGAAAAAGCGGGGTTAGCAGTGGGTACCACAGGGTTCAGTATTAAGATCGGTCCTTCAATGTCTTTATAAGTGACATTGCAGAGGGACTGGAAGGAAAGTATGTCTCTTTGCAGATGACACAAAGATCTGCAACAGAGTTGATGCACAAGGTGGGGTGGAAGGATGAGAAGGACTTGGCAAGGTTAGAGGAATGGTCAAATGTATGCAGCTTAGATTCAATGCTAAGAAGTGCAAGGTAATGCACCTGGGAAACAAAAACCCAGGGGAAGAGTACACAATGGGGGGTGAGATACTAACAACAACAAAAATGGAAAGGGAGCTGAGGGTAGTCATATCAGATTACCTGAAGGTGGGCAAGCAATGTGAGAGGGCAGCAAGGAGGGCTGGGGGGATACTGGGATGCATAGGGAGAGGCATCACCAGTAGAAAACAAGAAGTTATTATCCATCTGTACAGACAGCTGGTGAGACCACATCTGGAGTACTGTGTGCAGTTCTGGAGACCCAATCTCCCAAGAAGGAACATAGACAGGCTAGAAGCTGTCCAGAGGAGGGCAACTAAAATGGTGCAGGGTCTGCGGAAGACATATGAAGAGAGACTTAAGGAGCTTAATATTGTAGCCTCGAGGAAAGGAGGGAGGGGGACATAATAGAACTTCAAGTACCTCAAGGGAACTCAACAGTCCAAGAGGGTAGCATCTTTCAAAAAAAGAGGTGCAAGAACAAGGGGCACAATTTGAAGATAGAAGGGGGCAGATCAGAGGTAATTTAGAAGTATTTTTTCACAGAGAGGGTTGTGGGTGTATGGAACAGCCTTCCAGAGGACGTTGTAGGAGTCAAAAACAGTGGTGGAATTCAAGCATGCATGGGACAGTCATAAGGAATTTAGGGTGGGGGTAGGAAGAAGTAGGCTGCTGGTTAACTAGGATCTGCAACTTATCCATCAGGTAGGGAAATGGGCAGACTGGGGGCCAAGCGATCCTTTTCTGCCATCAAATTCTATGTTTCTATGTTTCTATGTATTGGGTCTGCAGAGTTCTGTGAGATGTATTATAAGGATATTTTTGGATCGTTTTCGATACTATTATTTTGGAAATCCATATATTACAAAGTATTAACACACATAATGCAGGGGTTTTACTTTGACATAATGCAATAAATTCAGAAGGTTTATGAACTGTTTGTAAAATGAGTAGGCAAAATCCTATATTTAATTGGTTGCTAGCCCTGCATTAGAACTGTCTAACACGTGCTGACAACAAGTCCAGGTAACCACAGCCACATTTTCAAAAAATTTATTATGAAGCCTAATGTTATGTCCATTTTTAAATCATCACCATTTTTTTCCATCACTAACTGAGAACTTGCTCAAACATCATAAACTTGATACTATGAAAGCAGCCTTTAAAAAAAACTGTGTTTAACTGCATCCACCTTGCTGTCAGTATGCAGCACTTCACATGATTGGGCAGTTTTGTTTGTATTTTTCCATCCTTTCCACTGTAATCTACTCTTGCCCCTGCCCACTGGCCAATTGCTACTCGCTTACATGGCCCAGCCCACTGACCCATAGCTCCCTCCCTCATATGGTCTTATCCACTTCCAATCACTCCCTTATTCATTTTTCACTTTTGTGTAAATATTTAAAATACTTAACTGAAAGACTCTGTCTCTGATAGACTTTGGTTCTGCCTGCCAGCTCTCTCTTGGGGGGAGGGGGTACAGCCATTGAATAACTCAGTGATACCCACTATCTTTCCCAATAAATGTCACTGACCTGATCCAGCTTGCACACCAGCTCCTTTAAATGAGTGAACTACTTTCTACTTTCCAAACATTTTCAGCTCATCATAGTGTTCTCCAATCTCCTCATGCAAGGGTGGGGGCAACAGTTGCTCCAAAAGAGAGCCACTCACACTATGCAGCTTGATGTGTGTGGGAGGGGGAGCCGTGGAGTCATGACAACTATAAAATTAAATTAAACTATTAAAATAAAAAAACTACTGTAGGAGAGCAATGGCAATGACTTTGGCAATATGGGAACACACTACAGCTGCGGTGGACATAGTAGGACAAAACTCCCAAGGGAAAACAAAAATGCAGCTGTCTATTGTAGATGGAGGAACTACAGTATTTTACAACAGAATACATAATAGAAGTTTTGTTTAAAGTTTAAACTAGATGATGCATACAGACTCTGCAGCATGCAATGGAACATAACAGTATGGGAAAAAAGGTGAATTAGTAGTGATGATTTGACTGGGGGTTTCAAAAGCTGAATTTCCAAAAGTAAAGCAATAAGATTTATTGCTCTTGGCACCCCTCCTCCACAAAAGAAAACATTACAGTGGCACTTGGGGGCAATCCTCCAGTGCAGGAATCTCCCATCCCCACCGTGCATGCACAGTTATTTTATATATTATTATTTTTAACTTTTCTCCCCAACTGATTCTAAGTGATTGCTCCTCTATGTAAAGAATCATGTTAGTGGGATGGTTCTCCTATCAAAAGAACAATCCCACTAACATGGTTCTCCTATCAAAAGAGCTTGTGTTCAGTAATCAGGCCATTGCTGCTGTAAAGCATTAAATAACTTGTAAAACAAACATTTCTTCTTTCACTAATTTTAAATCCATTCATGGAATACTGTGAAATGATAAGTTAAATTAGCAAATACTGTAGATGAGGATGGGATTAATGTGCACCTGCCACTGATGCAAAGCCAATAAAGATAATAATTTACTTGGCACACTTTTACAAAAAATACACATGTAGGCATTTAAAGAAGACATTGGGACACTACTTAAGTAGAAATCTTTATTACACACACACACACACACACAGACTGAGCTGCTCAAGCTATCACTAGGATTTTCACCACAAAATCAAGCCAAGAGATTGCAGGACTTCAGCCAGCACACTGCACTGCAATAAGAATGAAAAGTGGTTTATCTTTCAGGATCTCTGACTCGAAGCAAAGTTCAAAGCCAAAATGGGTATTTTTCTAATTTTCATGCAGTTCATTGGTTCACATATTTTATTCTGCTCTTTTATCATCTTTTTAATGATATGCAGAATATATGACTAAACACAAATATAATACTGTACACAGATGATGCAGTAATTTGTAGGGTTGATCCAAACATAACTTCACTAAATGAAAACTAATCACTGGAGTTTATTTTTTTTCAATCTTGCCGGCAATGTACTGTGATGGGAATCTGAGTCAGAAGCATGACTTATAGTGTCAGAAGGTACAGTGCAAGAAGCCGAGGTTCAACAGAAAGTTGCAAGCTGTATCCACAGTGGTGGTTTAAAAAGAAAGTTGCTGTTGACCTTGGAAAACTCAGTGAGAAAAGTACAAAACCGTGAAAAAAAAACAACTCTACTTTGTGCAACTGGGAATTGTACAGTTGTTTGGAGACTTACTATGTTGCTCATTATGCTTTGAATTGACAGTTGTGGGGTTATGAAGCTAAGTGCTGCAGATGGTGGTACTGTTTATTTTTTTACTTTTGTTAATCAGGTGCACAAAGTATTTATTATTTATTATTGTCATTTATTTCACAGAGTGGATACCATGGAGATATCTGATGCAGCGAGATAAGGGGATGAGTGGAAAAGTGTTTTTAATGAAACTGTCATCAGGTGGTGTAGAATTACTATATTTACAAAAGTGTCAATTAATCAATGCCACCTACTGATGCAATAATACAAACAGTAGAAACAGGTAAATTCTGGCACTTCAGAGAGGCAGACGGCTTACTGTCACCACCTTGTGAATTAAAGCAGAATTACAAAATAAAGCTAATTGTACCTCACCTCAGACTTAAATGACGTGACACACTGAGTGTTAAAATGGCGGTGCAGTGTAGCACTTGTCGGTACACCTCATTAACAGGCAGCTTTACAATAGCAGCCACTGTATGTACAGTAGTAGGACCAGTGTTAGTGGAGGGAAAGGGTGGAGTGGGAAGGGGATAACTCAGTTCAAGCATGATTTTGCATCTCACTGGATTATGTATTATGATAGCTGATACTGTGTCACTGATATCTGAATGTAATAGATACATACCTGTACATAGAAATGTGACAGCTGAAAAGGACCACCAGGTCCAGCTAGTCACTATGCACTCAATATTGGGAGTACAGTATGGAATAATATCACAACTGCTGGATTCATTGAGGGAAAATATGAGAAGGAAGTGATGTTTAATAAATCACTAAAATAATAGTAAAGTCACATAATGAAACCCAAAATAAAAAAAAGTTCAGAAACCAAAGCCTAATTGTTTTCCTTCAAGACCATGATATTGGTGTGTGTGTGTGTGTGTGTGTGTGTGTGTGTGTGTGGGGGGCATTGAGCAGAATTATAGCAGTGTTGAACAGAGACAGACAAAACAGGCAACTGGAATCTGTTTATAATCATGGTGCTAAGTGGTTGGGGCTGGGAGACTGCCAACAGTTTCAGATGTGAGGGCAAACTACAGTACATAGAGAAAATCAGGTATTTAAATGCAATACCTTCAGAAATAAATCTGATCAAATGTGAAAATGAAAATAAATGGATAGAAAGCAACATAACCCCATGGTTTAGATCTATGAGCAGCAAACAAGCAGACTACAACATCCCACACTCGCACACTGTGTAAACCTGAGCAAGCCAATTAACTTCACTGTACTACCCAGTCTCTTATAGAAACACGAGTATGCATAGTGTGGTTTGTTTGGTTAGACCATCACCCCTTGCCCTTTCCTAGAATCAATGCACTTGTGTACTATTAAAACAATTTAAAGGTCAACAAACACAGTAGAAAAGGAATGATGTGGTGCATGGAGGTGTACCGTTGTTGAACAGAGCCATGTAAAACAGGCAACTGTGGTCTGTGTACTATACTGCAGCTAAGTTGTTGGGAAAGCAATTCTGATGTCAATTTCAGATGTGAGAAAATGGACATTTTGAAGGAAATAAAAAAAAAATTTGATCAAGTGTGCATCCCAAATATATTGCAGCCCTATGGTTTAGGAGTTTGTCTATCAGAACTGCGGACCAGTGTTTTATTAAAATCCAGTCCAAGAATCAGCAACACTCATACAAAGAAAAAATGTCCACAACTGCCATTTTGTTTTAATTGAGGACCTTTATTTAAAGTACAATCAGGCAAAATAAATTCACTGAGCAAGCAAACCAGCCCAGAACTTCGCCCCCCCCCCCACTGAGGTTCCCAATGGGGCAAGTGTTTCACTACAACAGTCCATGTTGCATACTGTGTACACATTAGCAAGCCAATTAACTTTGCTGTACTCACTGGTCCCTGGAGCTAAATGTTCTGGGAAGGAGACTGCTGACAAGTTCATATGTGGGAAAAGGATATTTACAATAAATAAAAAATATTATCAAATGTGGAAATAAATACAAATAAATAAATGGATAACAGGCAAAATAGCAAAGTAATTAGCCAGTGTTGAATTTGATTTGACAGCACTCAGGATTATGTGTTTTGACATTTCAAAAACATTACAGCAAGCATGTATGACAGTGCTACTTAGACTAATTGGTTTAGGGAAGAAAAGTAAAACTCCAGTACAGTTTCGATGGTAGGTTTTACAGGTGCAAGAAGGAGGGTTTCTAGAAATGTAATAAATACTTGCATAACAACATAGGCATAAAATTAATAAATGCTTAGTATCGCTGCACCACATGAAGGCAGTCCCAAAAATATAATAATGTATTCTAGTTTCTGCTTATTTAATGAAGTGTGTCTGAGTAAGGTTGCACCAATGGCTGAGGTGCTGATATGTGCAAGGAACTTTAACACTGTTCATAGAAATAAACAGCATATCTAACAATCAGGTTATACCTTGTTTTTGCTACTCCTGGAATAGGTGAGAAATATATCAAGGATGGCAAATTTAGGATGGCAGTGAAAACATTATAGAAAACATGTTTTTTTAATACTAAGTAATTGCATAAGTAGATAAAGTAGTATCAGATAAATCTCCTGCACAAGTATTAGAGAGAGGCAAATGTGAATGGAGTATGCAAGTGTGTGTGTGTGTGTGTGTGTGTGTGTGTGGGGGGGGGCATTGGTGTTGTGCAATAAGTTATTTGTGTGCTTTCAAAAGAGCGAGGAAAAAAATTATGCCAGAAAGGAGAGGGTCATGATCAAAGTCAATCAATAACAGACCAGAAACAGGCAGCCCTAAAAATACAGTGCTCAGTAGTGAGGGCAGATGTACATATTTATTTTTAATGCCTCACAGTCCAAACTCCAATACATGACCTCCTTTACCGCCTATTAAAACAAGATAACAACATTATTTTATCAACTATTCTTTTTTAACATTTTTGAAATCCAGTGTGTTTGTAGTTGAAAAATATTGGGTTAGAGGTGGGTAAAAAACAAGTAATCATGCAATCAACAAGCTAATGAAGCATAATAACTAAAACAAGCAAACAAACATTGCACCCTCACTGAAACTGGTAAACACAAAGCTTAGTATATGAGGTCAAGATGTATGTGAAATGCTGTAGTTTTATGAACTGAAGGTCTAATTAGACAGCTAAATGAGGCTGTCACTGTCAGTCAGGATTTCTGTCACTATACTGTTTATGAAGAATTTGATTGAGACAGTGCAACTGCCACAACTGCCAACCATCCATTTCATTTATGACACTCTGTGGAATTGCATCCTCCATTTGAAGCCAACCCCCACCCCCCACAAGTGCCAACCACACACAAGAAAGAACAGTGCAATTTTGTAAGTGAGAAAAAAGGAAAGGGCACAACAAACGGCAGTTAGCCAAAGAGTTAATACTTAAGTGCTGGTGTGAAACTGATTCTTGAAAACAGGGATCAGGGCCCAATGGCAGGGGTCCACTAGACCACCAGGGGAATCAAATTTTATTTACAAACAGGGGATGGCAATTGCTGCAGGGGTTTCACTACTGCATTCTTTGTAAATAAAAGGCTGTAACAGGGGAGGTCATGAACTGGAGTTTGGACTGTAGGCACACCTACTGGAAAACTTCAATTAATGCAGGTAAATCAAACTGCAAACAGTGCCACCTAGCTCATTTTAGCCACTATGGACAGGAATTTAAATCAATCAACTAATTAAGAACTCTGACGCTGCCTACCGCATTACTGAGTGGTACCGAGGTATTTCTCAGTACCCCTTGGTATGCCTCTCAGTATACCACAGATGCTGGGGTGGATCAAGGCACTGAGCAACTTTTCTGTAGTGACCACTATATATAGTGGTAAAGACTGCAGCACAACACAAGTTACAAAACCTTGTAATTTGTATTGATTCTGATTATGTTAGGCATGACTTCCTTACACATTTACCTGGGTGGAAGGGAATGGTATGCTCAATTCAAAAGGCAGTAATGTGATGCAAGCAGACCTTATCCTATCCATAGACCAGTTGGTTCAGGTACATAGCTTGGTTGTTTATTGGATAAAGGTAAACGGGCATTCAAAAATCCAGGGACCAGACAAAACAGGAAATGACCTAGCAGATGCTCTGACTAGGGAGGGTGCTTTACATGGTAAAGAATGGAACCTTGTTCCTCCTGTCCAAGCTAATGTGAATGTGATTACCCATAGACAAAGGCAAAAGGAACAGGAAAAGAAGGTCTTACACTTGTATACTGAGGACCCAGACTGATTTAGTAAGAATGCAACAAGATGGTGACGTGATAGGAAAGTGTTATCATTTCATTAAGGATCCAACTGAACACATAATTTCTGAAAGTGACCTACAGAATAGCCATGACTTGAGAGCCATGTATAAAAGGATAAATTCCAGTTAAGGAATGATCTCTTTGTAAGAGTTGATAAAAACCCACATAAGGCCCAATGGGTGGTTCCTTTAGGCCACAGGGGAATTATGTTATGACATGCTCATGATGAACCATCAGGAGCACATGGGGGAATAGAAGGACTTATGAAACCTTAAAAGAGATAGCCTACTGGCCTTATATGTACAATGTTATTGCAGAGTATGTGCAAGGGTATATAATATGTATCAAGTTTCAACCATCTACTCCAAGACATAGAGCACCACTACAGTCAAAAGGGATTGCCATGCCTTGGTCAGACATCCAGACTAGAAACATAGAAATATAGACTTTGATGGCAGATAAGGACTGCTTGGCCCACCTAGTCTGCCCATTTCCCTTACATACTAGATAAGCTGCAGATCCTAGTTAACCAACAGCCTGTTTCTCCCTAACCCCCCAAAAGAATTGCCTTATGTCTGTCCCATGCATTCTTGAATTCTCTCAGAGTTTTAGACCCCACAACCTCTTCAGGAAGGTGGTTCCACGAATTCAACATCCTCTCTGTGAAAAAATACTTCCTCACATTGCCCCTGAACTGTCCCCCTCTATTTTGAAATTGTGTCCCCTTGTTCTTTCACATCTCTTTTTCTAAAAGATGCTACCCTCTTGGACTTTGTTGACTTCACTGAGGTGCTTAAAAATTTCTTTCATGTCCCCCCTCTCCCTCCTTTCCTCCAGGATATACATATTAAGCTCCTTTAGTCTCTCCTCATATGGTTTCACTTGCATACCATGCACCATTTTAGTTGCCCTCCTCTGGACTTTCTCCATCCCATCTATATCCTTGAAGAGATGGGGTCTCAAGAACTGGATGCAGTACTCCAGATGGGGTCTCATCAACTGTCTGTACAGAGGGATAACAACTTCCTGTTTTCTGCTGGTGATGCCTCTCCCTATACATCCCAGTATCCCTGCAGCCCTCCCTACTGCTTTCTCACATTGCTTGCCAACCTTAAGTCATCTGATATGATTACTCCAGGTCCTTTCCATTTTTATTATTGTTACTACCTACCTCCCCCCGTTGTGTACTCTTCCCTGGGTTTTGTTTCCCAGGTGCATTATTTGCTTCTTTGCATTGAATCCAATCTGTCAAACTTATGACCATTCCTCCAACCTTGCCAGGTCCCTTCTCATCCTTTCCATGCTCCCTTGTGTATCAACCCCATTGCAGATATTTGCATCATCTGCAAAGAGGCATACTTTTCCTTCCAGTCCTCTGACAATGTCACTTATATAGACATTAAAAAGGACTGGACCCAGTACTAAACCCTGTGATACCCCATTAGTAACCCTCCTTTCTTCAGAGTGGACTCTGTTTACTATTACCTTCTGTGTCCTGTTGTCCAGCCAAGGTTTTACCCAGGCTACCACCCTGAGACCCACTCCCAGGCTGGCTAATTTGTTTACTAATCTTTTGTGTGGGACTGTGTCAAATGTCTTGCTAAATTCTAGGTAGGCCATGTCCACAGCCCCTCCCTATTCTACTACTTTGGTCACCCAGTCAAAGAAATTGATTAGATTCATCTGATAAGATCTTCCTGCTGTGAATCCATGTTGCCTTGGGTCCTGAGTCCCCTGGCCTCTAGGTACTCAACTCGTAAGTGATTCCATCATTTTCCTTAAAAGAAAGTTGTGCTCATGATCTGTCTAGATATATATCTTTTGAGTAAATGTCTAAAAGCAGAAAGCTGTCACTTTATCCCAAATGTTTTTCAATTAACGTCATGGTCATGCATCACCAAGCACAAACAAAGAAAATCACTTTCAGAAAGAAGTTTTCAGTGTTATAGACTGTGTGAAAATGACAGATAAGGAAAACACATATTCTCTTGAACTGGAAAAAATGTACTTCAAGAAACTGTGGACACTTTTAAGATATCTATACAATAAAACATTTTATAAGACTTTTTATAAACTGTGGACCTTATATTAGAGTTAACACTATCATGTTTGGTCTTAAACGAATCCTGGTTTTAAGCTGAATCTGAAAACATAATTTTCAAGTTTATGCCAAAGTGCCTGTAGACGCAGGAAAGAGAGATTTTTTTATACACAAATGTTGTCCTAAGCTGAAATAATTTCTAAAAAAAAAAATATATATATTCCTGGGTGATGATAAATGTCACCAATTCATATTCTTCAAGGACCAATCAGAATCTGGTGATGATGTCACTCAACCTGAAACATATGTGATTTCTGATGATCTAGCCCAGAACTGCCTGATTCTTCAGTATATAAAGACCTACTTGATTATCTTAGAAATTTGGGGTGTTTTAAGACTTTTACTAGGCTGAAAGCTTGATGCCACACCTGCTTTGGACCAGCATTTAGGTAAAGCCATTGTACCCACCAGGAGTGCAAGTGCAAGTTTGAATGTCTGCACAATATTGCAACATTGCAACGAGGTCCAGCTGCAAGCTGCTTATTGCAGGAAGGATTTTTTCCAATGTTGGATGAAGCAAGGCCTATGTTTTACATACAGAGGGCCAGATATTCAAAACTTTGCCCCAGGGCTAAATTAGCACTGCCCAGTTAGCAAACTTAACCCACAGTACAAAGCAAGCCATATTCAAAAGGAATAGCCCAGGGCAAACAGCTTGTTTATATAGCATGGGAATGTGGTCAGGCACACTGATCTGGGAGTGCAGGGCAAACGTAGCCCTGGAATAAGACAGCTCTGAATATGGCAAACAGGAAGTGCAAACCACAACAGCAACACAAGTGCACAGCGATGTGAAGGTAAGTAGAGGTGAACTATGTGGCCAATGTGTGTGCCAGCAAATGCGAGGACCCAGTACAGCTGCAGGCAGCAGTGTATGTGAAAGTACAGTGTTCAAAACTGTAAAATATTCCCCAAACTGTTTGCGCAGCACTAACACATTTGCGTGGGTTTAGCATACAGGCTAAACTGTTAGCCTGGTGCAAACATGTTTGCTTGGCGCTAAACTTTGCCATATTCAAAAGTGACATGCAAATGAGCCTTCTTAGGTAGTCTCTGTGCAAACATCCTGATTAGCATTTCATTATGCCCTGATTTCCATGTAGTTTGCACTGGGCTAACGGTTTAGCCCTGCGTTAAACCCGCACAAATGTGTTTGAGCTGCGCAAACAGTTTGGAGAACATTATACAGTTTTGAGCACTGTACTTTCAAATGTGCAGCTGCCTGCAACTGTACTGGGACAATACAGCATAGACACAGATGGTGGTGGTGCTGCATGCAACTGTCACACTGTAGGTCATGCTACAGTACACAGCACACACTACAGTAGCAGCGGCCAGTAGTGTGTGGACACAGCAATGCCTATGGTGTATAGGGCAGTGATGATAACTGCATTATACACAGTGAGAGACCCAAACTGCAGGTGTTTATTGACAGTGGACATTACTGTTACACTGTTGTGTGCCCCACAGATGCTGCAATTCTGAAATGGGATGCTCACAGTAACATATACATGTCCAGCTTTGTGTGCTGTGGCAGTTGTACAGCTGTGCAGTGTGTGGCCTGGGGGGCATATATTATCAGAAAGCCACACTGGTGTTGGGATATTCCCAATATTGGCCCATGTGCACTGCATGATGTGTCCCAGCCTTGTGGCCACATCTGGTCTGTGGACTATAGCCAGGCCACCCATACACTCTCCCCTCAATATCCTCCATGCCCACAGTGCTGCATGTGTGTGCTGACATCTGTTGGTGTCCACAGAAGAGTGGTCTGCAGGTGTGTGCTGTATGGCCACACTGCCATGCTGTCCACTGGTAGCAGGGTCACCACCTACTGCCTGGCATGGCTGGGACTGGTGGCAGATGATGACATCATTGTGATGCCATCAGTTAGCAGCATGTTTCCTTTATGTTTGGCTTTGTCTATGTGTCATATTTATTTGTTAGGGTCACGCAAAGCTGCGTAAAAGTCATGCAAGCACCGCTAAAGCCAAAGTGTAGCACAAGCTTTTCCTGGGCAGTAATGTGCACCATGCTAAGTTGTGCAAAATCCTTTGTGCAGCACTAGTTGCTGGATATAGCATTGCACCTGTATTCATGTCAGTTTGCCCCTTACATACATTATGATTTTGCCCGGTGCTAATGCGGTTTGCCTGCGCTATTTGGCCTTTTGAATATAGCAGACCCATGCTAATCCCATGCTAAACCTGCGCAAACATTTTTTGCCCTGCGCAAAGTTTTGAATATCTAGCCCAGAGTGTCTTGACTGAAGTAATGTTTTTGAATTTATGTTAAAAGCCTGGACAAGAGACTAACTTGGAAATTCATCAGTCAAAACAAGCCTGCAGTGCTGTTGGGAAACACTGAGTCCAGAGTTATGGGTTTGAGCAGACAGGAATTGATGAGAAAAAAGTCATAGAATCGAGTTACCAAGACAATTTTGCCATCCACGAGGAAAGCCTTTGCTGCAAACTGTGGTGCTGTGGAACTGTTAAAATCTTGTTGCCTGATTTGTTGTGCCAAAATCCTAATAAGTGACTTTTGGTGCTTTATGACATCTCAGCGAGTAGGATCCAGCCAGCACTGCTTCATCGATGCCAGAAGAGTCTATAGTCCCAGGTACAAGGGGAAGAAAAGATAAAGTATTACAGCCAATCCACTGAAGGGCTTTCATCATCCAGAGGAAGCTTTTCTCACCAAGATTTTGAACGTTAAAAGGAAACAAGACCAAGCCTACAGATAATCAGAAATGTAAGTATTATTTAAATTATTTCAATTTTAATACTTTAATTTGACATCTGGGTAGGTAACATGGTGAACTTTTAACTACAAGACCTTTGGTATATAGTTAAGTTTACATTTAAACAAAAAGAAATACATTTTGCATGCTAGGAAGTTTTGAAATAAGTCTTATACAAAAATATAATCTGAGACACTAATGCAATGAGTTTGCATGCTTTTATATCAAGTCACACTAAATACCGAGTATGCTAAAAGCATGGTATAAAACCATTACCATTTATTGTGTTGAATATTGCTTATTCATTTGCATTGTTCATGTGCTGAATTTTTTTTTGTTTCATTTCTTTGTTCGATTTTCTGAAGCCTTTGTTGTTGATGTTTACAGTTTTATTGTGTTTACAATGTATCTTTATTCTAATTAGGAAAGATTAGAATTTGTATATGTGTAAATAAACCTATTTTTCATATTTCTGGGTTTGGCAAAATATTTTCGTTAGTATCCAGAACCTGGAAGATAGGGATAATATCATATTTGAATTTTATAATTATTTTTGGTAATTTTGAAAATATTTTGGGGAAAGGCCCGAGGTAAGTTCAAGTGCTGCATTACAAAAGTGATATTATAGTCTAGTGTTCTAACACCATCACCTGCTTGTAACAATTCTATAATCAGGGTTGTCACAAACATCTATGCCTGGGTTTCTAAGGGTTGCCCTGGTTTGTGCACGCATTGGCAATCTGAGCTCCTTGCCATTCTCCACATTGTCCCTCTAGTAATGATCCCAGGGGCTGTGGCTCTTTGAAGTTGTAAGTGCCCTGGCTACAGTTGGTAAACCAAACACTACACGCCAGCTGCTTTCAGGCATGAAGCACTTTGTGCATTAAGATTCTAGACTGGCGGCCTCCTCCTGACCTTCCTTGTGCGGTGTCATTAATGGAAATCAACTGGATCAGATCATCCACTTAAATTATAGTGAGATACCCATGCAGGTCCCAGCCAGCATTGAGAAGGATGAGCTCTGGGTTTGGGTCACGTATTTCTTCTCAGATGAGGCAGAGGAGAAGAGCAACAACAGGGTGATGACCCAACCAAGTGTGAAATTTGACCAGAAGATAGGAGCATGGAAAAAATACACAAATGTATCACCAACACAGACTACTAGAATACCTCAAAAGCAGGCAACAGAGATCCACCCCGCAACCCTAGACATAGAGCATTCAAGTAGTCAAGACGAGAACAAACAAAAGCTTGAACCAATACAGGAAGGTCATCGTGTGGAACAAGGTGTTTTATCAGGGCTATATTCCTCAGATGATAAAAGGAAGACTTGACAACGGCTGACACCTGTGTCTTCAGTGTCAGCTCACTGTCAAGAATTATGCACAGATTCCGCACCTGTTCCGAAGGTCTCAACTGGTTACCCCTTAACACAAGGCCAGAGGAAAACCCAGGAGTCAACTTCCCTGCATGGTGACCCAGGTCCACCACCAACACCTCAGTCTTGTCCTGATTAAGTCTTAACCAGTTAGCACTCATTCAGTCCTGAATCTCAGCGAGGCAGTTGTTAAAGACCGATAATGTGTCATTCTGTTCAGGTACAGAGGACGTATAGAGCTGAGTAACATCTGCATAGCAGTGAAAACTCAGCCCATAACACCTTATGATGTCTCCCAACAGCAGCATGTACACCGTGAACAACATGGGGGAAAGCACAGAACCCTGCGGCACCCCACAGGGCAGAGCAAAGGGAGCAAAGGAAAAAATTCCTGATACTACCCTCTGAGTTCTGTCCATGAGGAAAGAATGGAACCATCTGAGGACCATCCCCAACAGTCTGCAGAGCAGCTGCAGGCATTCTAGCAACATCCCATGATCCACGGTGTCAAATGCTGCACAGAGATCAAGGAGAACCAAGATCGAATAGGTCCTCCGATCTCTCACTATTAGGAGATCATTAAGTACCCGAACCAACACAGTCTCGGTACTATGCCTCTTCCTGAAACCAGACGGGAGAGGATCATAGACTTCATGGGTGGTAAGAAAGTCCTCGAGCTGCAAACGACTACTTTCTCAATAACCTTGTCAAAAGGGCAGGTTAGAGATCGGTCTGTAGTTAGCAAGACAGTCTGGGTCAAGGGAAGATTTTTCAAAAGGGTGTCACAATAGCCTCTTTTAGAGACTTTGAAACACCCTCTGGTTCCAAAGAGCACCAGACTATCTCAGCAAGGACTGGTCCGATTACACATCCATACACCCACAAGGAGGTGTGTAGGACCAGCATCCAAACTACAGCAAGTCGGTCTCAAGCCCTGGACAATCTTCATGATATCCATGATCGCTGGCTGGTCAAAATCCATCCAGACAGACCAAGGGCCTATAACCTCACATTGATCACCGCCATGCTCATTTGAATGCATGCTGTGGATCTCTGACCTGATTGACGACACCTTATCATCAAAGAACCAAGCAAAGTCATCACACTTTATTTGTGAAAAGCTCCCTGACCCCACAGACAGGCTGGATTGCACAGTCTGTCCACGGTCCAGAAGAGTTGAGCTGGTCGATTTTTGATGCAGCTATCTCCCTGGACAGGAACTCTGCCTTCTAATGGGAGATTTCTGATTGATAGTCCTTGTAATGGGCCATCAATCTAAGTCTGTCATCTTCCAGATTAGATTTCCACCAGCAGCATTCCAACCTTCACCCCACTTTCCTCAACTCCCCAATGTCCCATCAAACCAAGAGGTCCGAGGGAAGAGGGAGAGGGGGCGAACACTGACAGGAGCTATGGAATCCAGAGACTTCAGCACCATATTATTATAGTGCACTACTAAGACATCTGGTTCCATGTACTCCATAGGACAACTCAATAGGTCCAGTACCACCATCAGACCCACAGGGGTAACTCCCCTCAAAGGGAAGTACTGGACCATCTCCAAAGGGGTTGGTCTCATAGGAGGGGCCGCACAATTCAACCTTATGGAGTGATGGTCAGACCACCCAACTGGTTCCACCACCAGTTCTGAGATCTCCATTGCCAGGGTGAACACCAGATCCAAAGAGTGACCCTGAATATGGGTAGCAGTGGAAACAACCTGTGTAAAGCCCAATGAAATCATCAACTGGAGGAAGTTTTGACCAAAATGCGAGAGTTTATCATTGACCCAGGCATTGAAGTCCCCCAGGACCAACCACCTGGAGGGCTCCAACACCAGGTCGACAAATGAAGTCTGCAACTTCTTGCAGAAAAACATTCTAGTCACCGGGTGGACGGTAGATGAGAAGGATTCTGCAGCACACACCTACTCCCATGATGCACTCGAAGGATCTGGGGGTCACACAGGAACCTCCACAAGGGCCAATTCTGAATTTAAAACAAATAGCTGACCCCTTTAATCCAGTCTTGGGTGATGTGTCACTGAGTACCCAGCTGGAATATCTGACTCAATATGGGACCAGCATTTTCATCCAGTCAAGATTGTGATGCAAGCCAGGTCAGAAGACTCAACAAGATCAGCAATAATTGCTGTCTTGTTTTTTATAGACCTGGCATTGCATAACATCACCCGGGTTGGATGAGAGGCCTTGGAGGAGCGGGCCACTTGCCCACTAACAGTGGAACCCCTGGGTATGGGAACCAGGCATCACAAACCCCTATCCTGGACCCAATTCACCCCAGGGCATCTCCCAGACCTCACCACCCTTATTTGTCCACTCCGCCCCCTAGCCAAAGAACCCCTCCCCTCCGCCTCCTCCGTGCAATCCCCAAGGCACGACAGCATCTATATACCTCTGGTTGCAACAGGGGGCTGTCAAGGGCACAGGTCCCTCAGCCTAGAGGGGGAGTAGTGCCTGCCCACAGAAGCTCAGTTCCAACACATGCAGCCTAATATTTAAACTACTTGTTAATCAACAAATTTGATTAACACTATCAAGGCCACTTAGCTTATTTAAAATAACTTGTACAAGGCCTAACAAAAAAACAACAATAAACTATTTTAAAACTAAATTAAATCAAAAGCTCCCTCCACCTCTCACGTGACAAGGGAGAGCACTTAACAAATCAAAAGCATAAAATTGTAATGGAATACTAAAATCGAACCCTGTGGTCCTCACACCACCAAAGGAGATCAAATTAAAGAAAAAGTAGTGTATGTCCAAGCTCTAAAGTATTAGGCACACTCTCACTGTGCCCGGACCTAGAAAGGCACTCTCACTGCCTTACAATTTTAAATATAAATGCAAAAGGTATCTGACCATAGTATGTAGAAAAGGGTCCAAGTAGAAGAAGTCCACCTAAATGAAAAAGTAGTGTTGAAAAATGAAAAATTTATGGAATTCTTTCTTCTGCAATGGAGTTTCTGCACATATACAAAATGATGTCCATACTCTGAGAAGGGGAGGTGCAGAAAGCAAGGATGTACCATATGGACATATTAAAGACATAGAGCCCAGTTCTCAAAAGTGTATGCCAGCGTAACTGACTTGCACCACCCAAGAATGTTGCAAATGGTGACTTGTGCCATTAATTGTGACATGCGATATTCTAGAAATGGCACCTGCGACATTGCAGAAAGCAATACATCATGTGAAAATATGTGCAGACAACATTGCATGATGCCACAGGTCGCACAACTGACAGGGAGTACCGGTGCAGGCCCATAACATAGAAACATAGAAAGATAGAAGCTGATGGCAGATAAGGACCTCAAGGCCCATACAGTCTGCCCATTTCTTTTTCTACCTAATGAATGTGCTATCAGCCTTTGCTTTGTCAATGGCCTATCTACTTATACTAATCTGTATTGCTCACTTATGCCTATCCAATGCCTGTTTGAAGCCCTGCACTGTGTAAGCAATAATACCCGACAGGGTGGACATTATTGGGAAATACCGGACCACCCAGGGGCGTGATGAGGCCCGACACCACAGGTGGAGGGCCTTATAGCCCCTGGAAGGTCTAGTATTTCCCAATAATGCCCACCCTGGAGTGTACTATTGCGCTTTAGAAATGGGTACTGTGAATAAAATAGTTTAATAAAAATATTTTATGTTAAACATTAGTAAAACATAGGTTTTGTAATAAAATAGTCCCTCCACCTTTATTAGAATGTGGTTTTTTTTAATGAGCTAAGCAGTTTTATTCCAGATGAGCACCTGTAGTTGTGCCTTGGAGGTACTTGTCATACCTTACCCCACCCCCAAACACACAGTAGCAGAAAAATGGTTTCTGTAGGCAGCCTAGGAGCTTTAGTTTCCAGTTCTGTTCCTCTAGGAGTGTAACTGTAGTTACTGCGTCCCTTCCCCTGTTTTCCTCTTGTCTCCCTCTAAAACACACACACTTCGTTGTCAATGTTTCATTCTTATGTGGAAGGGGTACAGGAATGAGTTTCAATGCAGCTAAGATCAGGCTGGTGAACAACTGAAAGGTAATGGCATGTGATGTCAAGGGTCAAGGGTTACGTGTGGTAGCTGCAAAAGTTTGAAAATTACACTCCTCATAAGTTCTTCACTGTTCAGCTGCCTGAATGCTGTCCTGTATCTGAGCACTTGTTACCAACAATTTCCAAGGTATAACTTGTTCCACTGTGGTGGATGTTGTGTTATATGCTATGTTTGTGGGGAGTACTGAAGGTGAACAGAGAATATTGCTGGGTAGAAGTCCATAGGAGAGCACCAGTATTTTCTTCTGGTTCCATGCTGCAGATGGATGTCCATCTGCAGTATGAAATTCTAAGTAAATACTGATGCTCTCAGCTTCAGTTGCGATGGACCACTGCTGCTTTCTCCCAGTGTTAATGTTGCTTGGTGACTTTTGGATCTGAAAGCTCTAATTACTGTTATACTGCCTCATGAAGCCAGGACATGACTGTTGTATTGTGATTTAGGTCGGGGGTGATTATGGCCGAACTGCGACTTTTGGGCTGATGACTTTGTGACTGGTGCAAGATGGTGGATTGATTTAGCAAACATTCAGTGTGCCCACTGATTAGGTGAGTTATGGGGCACCCCACGTTCATACTTGTTTTTCTGTGGGCTCTATCGGAAAATAAATGAATCTCTCATTTGATGGTTTAACCAATGGGATTCATTTATTTTCTGATGCCGTTTTCTAAATTCATATCCACCACTTCCTGAGGTAGGCCATTCCATGCATCCACCACCCTTTCTGTGAAAAAGAACTTCCTCACATCACCCCTTAATCAGCCTCCCTCTGATCTCGTGCTGTGTCCTATTGTCCTGCTATTTTTCTTATATTGAAACATGTTAGACTCTTTCACCTTGTTAATACCCTTAAGGTGTTTGAATGTTTCAATCATATCACATCTCTCCCTCCTTTGCTCTAGAGCATACATATTGATCTCCCTTAATCTGTCCTCATATGTTTTCTGATGCAGTCCCTGCACCATTTTGGTTGCCCTTCTCTGGACTGCCTCAATTTGGTTAATGTCCTTGTGAAGGTGTGGCTTCCAGTACTGCATGCAGTACTCCAGATGGGGCCTAACCAGTGTCTTGTAAAGAAGGATTATTTACTCTCTCTTACAACTTATGATACCCCTACTAATACACCCCAACATCACCCTAGCCTTACCTTCTGCTTTAGTGGTCTGCTTGGATGATTTCATGTCTCTTTCTTTCCTTGTGACTGCCAGTAACTCCCGTCCCAGCCTATAGGTGGCTTCAGGGTTTCTCTTCCCTATGTGCATGATCTTGCACTTCTTTCTGTTAAACCCCAGTTGCCACTCTTCTGACCATTTTGCCAGTTTATCCAGATCTTTTCTCATTCTGCCCACCCCATCTGGATCATCCACTCTGTTGCAGATCTTGGTGTCATCTGCAAATAGATGAACCTTACCCCCAGTCCATTGGCAATGTCATTGATGAAGATATTGAAGATGACTGGCCCCAGAACTGATCCCTGAGGTACGCCACTTGTGATTTGCATCTCTTCTAACTGCATACCATTTACCACCACTCTCTGTTTTCTACCCGTCAAAGAGTTTGCCACCCAGTTGGCCAACTTCTGACCCACCCTGAGCCTACCCAACTTATTAATCAATCTTCTATGTGGAACAGTGTCAAAAGCTTTGCTGAAGTCAAGGTAGGTGATATCAACTGCTCCCCCTTGGTCCACCACTCTGGTTACCCAGTCAAAGAAATCTATGAAATTAGCTTGACAGGACCTTCCTGTTGTAAACCCATGCTATCTTGGATCCTGTGCTCCTATGGATTCCAGGTGTTGCCCTATCCTTTCCTTAAGGAGTTCCTCCATAATCTAGCCCACTACTGATGTAAGACTGACAGGTTTGTAGTTCCCTGCCTCCTCTTTGCTACCACTCTTGTGGAGCTGGATCACATGAGCCCTTCTCCAGTCTTCTGGGACCTCTCCTGTGCTCAGAGACTCACAAAACAGTTCTGATAATGGCTCTACTAGTTCCACCCTTAGCTCCTTTAGTACCCAGGGATGTATGCCATCAGGTCCCATTGTCTTGTCCACCCTGAGCTTATTGAGCTCTTGTATGACCCTTTCTTTGTGAAGGTACTAGTGCACACCTCCTCCCTCCCTCCCCATGTGTCCATGGTGCTGAGCTATGGGCCCTGCCCTACCTTTCCTTTCAGTAAATGAGGGCAGAAGTATCTAGTTAGGATAGATGCTTACATGGTCCTCCTCCTCACACGCCCTTATCCCTTTAGTCTTAGCAATACCCCTCTGGACTTTCTCCTTTCACTAATACATCTATAGAAAGTCTTGTCACCTTCTTTTACTGTTTGTGCTAGTGTTTTCTCAGTTTGGGGTTTTGCTTGCCTTACTGCCTTCCCTGCTTCCCTTAGAGAAGTTTGGTATGCCTCCCTATCTTCATCCCTCTGCATTCCCTTATATTTCCTGAAGGCCAGTCTTTTGGCTGTGACCTTTTCTGCTACTGTTTTTGAGATCCAAAATGATTTCCTTCTTCTTTTGCACTTCCTTTTCTCTCTAACACAATGGAATGTTGATTCAAGTACTGCATCCTTAATGCTTGCCCACTTTGCCTGTACCCTCTCACCTGTATTTCTTTTTGCCAGGGCTAGCTTAACTCTGTTGGCCATCTTGTTAAAGTCATCTCCTCTGAAGTCCCACATTTTTGCCTTCGAATGGGATGATTTAGTTCTAGTGGCCAAACTGAGCCATACCATGTGATGGCCACTTCCCCTCAGGTGACCTTCTACCTAGAGATCTGTGATTCTTTCGCTGTTAGTCAGTACTAGATCTAGGATAGTCCTGTCTCTGTGGGTTGTTGTACCAGTTGTTTGAGGCCCTCCCCTACAACTTACTGTCAGGCAGCATAATGACCACCTTTTCTTTTCTTTTCTTTACCAGGAGAGACGCACTAAGCTGAAGCTTGTTTACAGGTGTGACCTGGGAGTACAAGGAAGTTAAATGACTTGCTCAGGATCACACAGTATGCAAGTAGGGGCTGTTTGCAGCTTAGATCCTTAAACCACTGTGCTATACTGCCTCATTAGTGGAAGGGCACAGAATTTCATGCAACAAGAGACTGCCCAGCTTGTAAACCTATTGCAGTAGTGGCATAGGACACTGTTGCCTCCAGGCTGCAGGAGACCCCCCCACTGAGAGGGATGCAGTCTGGAGACAGATTGCTGCATGCCTGGAGTGCATTTCAGGGGTCTGGTGCACCCCACACCAGCTGAAGCACCATTGGTAGGACATGAAAAGACTGGAACCCCAGATTCTGAGGCACATACTGGACATGGTCAGCACCAGTGATGTGGCCATAAGAACTGGCCAGAGACCACCAAGTGGTAAGTTGGACACAGTAACCGGCACCCTTCCATAGCCCCACGGCATGTTCCACATGCCTCTGTGGGAAACAAACTCATACATCTGTACCCTTCATGTCTCCACAAGTCACATATGTACAGGTCATGAGGTTCACTGGGATGGAGAAGGGGGCCAGGCAGCACACTCAGAGTACCAGGCAACTGCAGTTGACACAGACAAGTGAGGTAAGTGCTGGCCATCCTGGGTGCATGCCCGATGTTTGTCTGCATGTGTGGAGGTCACGTGGTGTCCCACACTACTGAAAAAGACATGGCCATGATGGCAATGGCTGAGCATGATGCACAGCACACAGCATGACTGTGCCCACATGTGCAACTGGGGCTGGGGATCGATGGTGTGGTATGACCATAGTACAGAGGCTGTCTGGCACTGGGGAGGCAACACCAGTGTAGGCACCAGGAGACTGGACACAGTGAGTGGAGATGTGCAGCCCCTACTGCACTACCACTGTCAATTGGAAGTGGTGACCTGCAGCCCCTGCCCCACACCCCTGTAACTGTTGCATGGCCAGTGCCCAATAAGTTAGTTGACATGTGTCTCACTTCCATCCCACAGGTGCCATACACCATGGTGGGACACAGCTGGACAGCCTCTGTTACAGGGCCCTGTTGAGGGCAATGAAGAGTTAGAAACACCTGGATGCCTGTGCATACAAGGAACACACAAGGGGACATGGATGGAGGGCCAGGCCACTTAGACTAGACACAAGTGATGAGGAAGGGCAGTGACGAGCGGTGTTGGGACCAGTGTTGTTTGGGATATTCATTTAAGACATATCATGGGACATCAAGAGCAAGTCTGTTTGCTGATGATACCAAGGTAGGAGCAGTGGTGGATGACCATGGGGGTGGCAGGGGTTGCAGAATGATCTGACAAAGCTTGAAACCTGGTCAGACACCTCACAACTGGGGTTTAATGCCAAAAAGTGCAAGGTGCTGCATTTTGGGATGAAGAACCCAAGGAGGAGTTACTAGCTGGGAGAGTGCAGCTAGCCCAGACAGAGGAGAAGGATCTGGGGGTGCTCATTACAGTATCAATGAACAACTTGGCACAATGTAGGAAGGCAGCTGCAAAGGCCAACAAAATGCCAGGTTGTATTGCAAGGGGTATATCCTCCAGGAGGGAGGAGGTGATTCTGCCACTGTATAGGTCATTAGTTAGACCTCACATGGAGTACTGCTGCGTACTGGATTCCATATTTGAAGAGGGCATTAAGTTACTGGAGGGGGTGCAGCGCAGGGTGACAAAGATGATCAAGGGGCTGGGGGACTTATCATACGAGAGGAGGTTGAGGGAGTTGAACATGTACTCACTGGAGGAGAGGAGGGATGGGAGACATGATTGAAACCTTTAAATACATGAAAGGAATAAACAAGACGGGTACAGAGAGGCTGTTCAAAGTAAGGGAGGGGAGGGACACCAGGGGCCATGATATGAGACTGGAGGGAGGAATGTTCAGAAGGAGATGAGGAGACACTTTTTTATGGAGAGGGCGTTGGCTGGGTGGAATGTGTTACCTGCAGAAGTGGTATCCAGTAGAACAGTGGACTGCTTTAAAAGGAGATGGGACAGGACAAGGGGGAGGGTTAATGAAGGGGAAGGGTGGAAGGGAGGGGAGCTGCAGAATAAGGGGTGCTAGCTGCACATTCAAGCAGAATTGATAGACTTCTAGGCCTTCATCTGCTGGCAAATTTCATATGTTCGTATAGGATAGTGATGTCCCACGGCAACCATCACCTGCAGGCAGGAAGATCTGCTGGAACTGGTGAGGGTCAGCCAGACCACAGCCTACTGGATACTGGGGAGGGCACTGAGGATGACATCCCACCACTGGACCTGGTACAGAGCAGCCACACAGGTGGGGACACTGCAACTGAGGCCACTGATGGGGGTGCATAACCTCATGTGTCAACTGTGCAACAGCTGCAGAATGCTGAGGGCATGCATGCCCAGGCTGAGGAGCCATCCCTGAAAACAATGCCCATTCCACAGGTACAGGATGTAGAGGCCACAAGGGGACTTTGACATGGTGGCACATGACACCTGTGCAATTGCCATAGGATGCGGCAGTCAAACTGTCTAGGTACACTGGAGAGGTGCCCCCTGTGGCTGTTGAGGAAAGGACTGTACAGCAGGGCATGGGTGTGGACAATGTTGAACGTATGCAACTGTCCCAAGACAGGGACCAGCATCTGGCAGGGATGGTGCAAGTCATACTGTGGGACAGAGCACAGTTGCAGAGTTCACTGCGCACATTCATGGAGGCACTCCAGGAACCCTGCATACTGGGGTTGAGGTGGGTGATGTGATTTAACAGTCACTATGACACCTGTTATTGTTTGTTGGTGGGGTTGGTAAATGTCATGTTCACTGGTATTGATACATGTTTCTGTTGGTGTTGTTTTATTGTATTTACTATGGTGGGGTGGGTTTGTTTTTTGTTTTGTATTTCTTGTTGTTGCATTGTTACCCATTAAAGTGTTTTGCTGTTTGTACATACACCTATGCCACTGCATGTTCTGTGCATTGTTATTATAATGGTCAACTAGATGTGGGTCACAAGGTATGACACAGAGTATACAATTGGCACTATATTGCTCTGCCTGTGTGCACATGCAATTTACAGGGCCATATGTAGCACAGTGCTGCCATGTGGGTGGAGTTTGGTCACTGTGACATGGCATGTCCACACAGTAGCACTATGGCCCCATCCACAACCACCCAGTCAGCATGTGTATGCACATGCAGTGGTTGCTGAACACTGCACACTGTCCAGGCCAGACCACTGTGCCATAAGTGGCTTGACAGAGCCTCACACCACATGATGGACAAACACGCCTACAGGTGGCACCAGTGCAAATAGCACATAGTCAACAGTCACACCTCCCTGTGATGGTGACGTGCTGTCCAGTGCTGCTCACCCAACATGACATCACTGTATACATAACCCAGTGGCCATCTCTGGTGGGTGAGACCTGGTGGCCACAACAGCCATCAGTGGCATAACCGAATGGGTTATTGCAGCTACAGTGAGACTGCCATGGGAGATGTGGCATACCATTGGTGGATGGGTGCAGGATATCTATGTTGGTTTGCATTGATGGACAACAGTGACTGGCATGTCCATCAACATGATGGCTGGACAGCCCATGTGGATATGAAGTAGTGATGACAGGATGCTGCATATTACTGTTTGCCCTGCCTGCTGCAGGGCATGCTAACCATAACCCCTCTTGAACTGCTGTGCACAGCATCACTGATGGCACATGTCCTTGTTGCAGCTGTATCACCCTGCACACATCACTTGCCCAGGCCATTATATGCCATGTGTGACCTTGCTGTGTTGCACAGTGTGGACAGCTCACCGGCCCCACCAACACACACACACACACGCACACACACACACACACACACACACACACACACACACACACACACACGTCCACATGTAGCTGTGAGACACTGACACATGCACCTGCATGGCATCAGTGTACATAACAGTGTGTTTTAGTGCTGTGTCAGCACAGTGTGCTGTTCCATGCCATCCAGCCAGTGCACCTGTGCACACCCCCTACTCATGGTCTGTTGCTCACCACTGTCTGACCGCAGAGCTATGTGCACATACCACCTCCCAGATGGCTCGTACTGTTCCCAGGATAGGCATTCAGACACCAATGTGTGTTGATAACTGTTTACTCAGCAAATGTGCCAGTACCACTACACAGTACACACAACAGGATGTGCAGTCCTGTGTTTATATGTGCATGAGCAACAATACATTTCTGTGTCCACCCACCCCCTGTTCACAACACCTGAGGTGTCCACAGCCATCACCCCATGCATTTGCTCACACTGTCATGTCCATGGATATATGTTATGTGCACTCCCACCTAGTCACCAGTGTGGCTGGCCACGTACACCCATTCTTATTGTGTGTGTCCCCACATTGTGCCACATCTCAGTGGCCTGTGCATTTCAGTGTGCTAGCTAGGCTCCAGCGTGTGCATATGCCACACTGCTTGGAGGGTGTTTGTTGCTGTGTCTGCTGTCCCCTGCCACCTCTCCTGTTGCCCCTTCCCCTGCTTCCATTGGCCCACTGGCTTGCAGTTCTACTGTTGTCTCCCCACTGGTCATGTTGTGGCATTTCTGGCTCCACTTCCTGGGTTGTGTTTACTGTCCAGCACTGTCTGTCACTCATCATATGTGACTTCCTGCTGACTTGTAGCAGGTGCCATTGCTGTGTCAGTTGGCTGGGCTCCCCTCATGATTGCAGACTGTTCCTGGATGGACTGTGGCCTTGGCTGGGGGCCTGTGCTGGTGGTGACTGTGATGGAGGTGTGGTGGTGCTGGTTGCCATGAATTCCTGTGAATGCTCATATTGGCTTCAGTGATGGGCACTGTGGTGTCACTCCCTGGCACATGTGCCATGGTGTGCATGGGCAACCCCTGTGGTGGACCACTGTGGTGTGCCAGTGTAGACATTGACTCTAATCTCTGGAAGCACATGTGAGCAGATTGGGCATGCATGTGGGTGTTGAGGTGGCTGTGTGGTTGGCATCAGCCATGGTGGCATAGTGTGATGTTGCACCTGTCGTGAGTTGGCTATGGAGTGCAGTGTGGATGATACCACATCCGTGTGTTGCTGTTGGAGTGCTAGCAACCACTCCATCAATGTGATGCAGTGTTACAATGGTTCCATCTGACCATGGGAATGGCTGATAATGCCATGTAGGGCCACCACAACATCTGCTAGGGCTGTGTTGCTGTCCTGGGTCCCTGCCTGTATGGCCTTTGTTATGTCTGTCAACTGCCCTCCATGCACTGATGGTGTGCCTCCATGCTTGTCCATGGTGCAATAATCTGGTGGGTCAGCTCCTCCTGCTTCAGTACCACTGTGTCACAGTAGCTCCCAAAATATTGTGGTGTTGTAGCCTGTTCCTGCAGTGTCCTTGTTGCCTCATCCAGACATACCTCTAGGTTGTCCACAGTGAGGGGGTTCAAGTCATCTGCAATGTTGCCATGTATGCCGGAAGTGTGCACTGTATCCCCTGCACTGTGCTGCATCTCTTGCATGTCCTCATTGGTTGATGTCTGAATGGTATCCTCATCACTCCTGTGGGCATCCCCTAGTGTGTTTACATCCTCCTCCTCCACCTCCTCCTCCTCCCTTTCCATGTCATCCTCTTCTTCCTCCACACCCTCATCAGCTTCCTCCATTTTGGCCTCTGGCTCCTCCTCAGCAGCATTGATTCATCCCAGTCATCCATGGTTCCAGTTTGCTGGGTGTGTTGCTGTCACCATCCCCATCAGTATCAATTCAGGGTGGCCTGATGTCCACTAGTTTCTGCCTGGCCTGTGGTTCCTGTGGGTGCTATGAGTGATTGTCAAGTTGCATATCCTTGCATCATTTCACCCTGCCTATCTAGCCACTGCACAGCTTTGTACAGTGTTGTGGTCTTCCAGCCTTGTGGTGCATGTTTACCATGTTTGTTGGCATGGTTTGGGAAAGCAGAATCCTGTTCTATACTGCCTCCATATGTATGGCTGGTGAGGGCTCCATATTACACATTGTATGCCATGTAAGTGGCATCAGTGCCTACATTCACATTGTCCCCACCCTTATTCAGAGGGCCCTTCTGATGGCCATGTGCACACGCACCCCAATTGCCACTGTGTTGTGCGGGCATCTTATTTTGCATGCACATGCCTGTGTGGGTGGCACTCCAGTATCATGGCTATGGTTGTGCATGGCACTGTGTGTGCTCTGTGTCAAGGGCAACACCACAAGGCTTTGTGTGCCATGGTGGGTTTGCACTGTGGCCCTGGTGCATATACTGTACCTGTGTGTCAGTGCCCGTGCTGGAGCACCATCATTTGTGGCTGCTGTCACAATCACTGCCTCCTTGCCAGTCCCTCTGGTGGTCACACACACACACACCTGTATCCATGCTCACACATGTTGTCGTGTTGTCAGTACTGTCCCTACCCAGTCCATGTACCTGTGCTGCTCTGCAGCCTGTATGTGTCTAGTGTCAGTGTCCCCACTGGTGCTGTGCTGGTTCAGGTGGGCAGCTACCCTCTTCTGCATGGCTGTCAGGGTCTGTAACTGGTTGCTCCACCCCCAGTGGCCTGGTCACAGTGCCTATTGTATGCCAGCTTCTTGACCTTTCTTTTCACATCATTGTATTTTTTCTGCAGGTCCCTGACAGTACACCTCTGGATGGCCACTGCATTTACTTTCCTGGCCACCTTGTTCCAGACCTGCTTCCTCTTGTCTTCTTGTCACCACCCCTGCCATGCACTAGGGTGGCTTTTGCACATACATTATCAGTGAGGATTTTTGTTTCCTCATGGGAAAAGTTCTTTCTCCTCTGCCTCCCAGTGCTGCTTTCCCCATGTTTTGGCCTGTGACTTTGTGCAACACCTTCCGCTAATGCATTAATTTTCAGTATGTACATCTTTTCCATGACATACATGCTTTATATGATGCAAGTCACAGGACAGGATGTCGACTTGTGCTTTGGCACAAATTACTATGTTCTAGAATATGCGCATGTTTGCAACTGCTGGAGGTGTAGTTACGCATTTGTATAACCTGTGCCAGACGCTTTATCTTTGAGAATTGAGCCCATAGTTTGTGGCAATAAATATACAGTAAAATGACAACGCCATAAATTAGAGTGAATAAAGAGCAGATGTTTACTTCTAATAGAGAACTGACAATTGTATGTATTATATTCTGATGTGTTAGAAATTACTTTGCAATATTTAATAAATTATTTATTAGTGCAGTGAAACAAGTTGGTTTTCACTTTTGTTTTTCACACTGCTAGTAAAAAAAACTTTTTGCCACTGTTATAAAGTGGCTGTTGTACCTATGCTGGTTTTGTGGTGCAAACACACTTCTATTTTGTGATGCTTGCATTGTACTCTCTAAAGTTCAAGGATCAAGAATCTAACTAGTAAGAAATGTTGAATGTTTCTGAGTTGTAGACATTCAACTGAATAGAAATATCAATTTCGCCTTGTTCATCCCACAGGATGCTATTCATATAGCAAGCATAACTGTCTGGTACTCTGCATAACAGTGTTCTTTTTCATACTCTTTCTTACTATGCTTTCTACTTTTTATTTATTTATTCATGAATTTATTTATTTATGTTTGCATTTCCTATGTCTGTCTGAGTACAGATATTGTTTGCTTTGTCCAAAAAACTGTAAAGCTTGTTGACACATTGTACAGTAATCATGTGGTGTGATTAGAATCTATGCCACTTTCTGCATGTCTGCTGTACTGCCATATTCAAAGCTTGTTGACAAATGATATAGTAATCATGTGGTGGGATTAGAACCCATGCTACTTTCTTCATGTTTGCAGTACTGCCACAGTCAAAAAAAATGTTAGTAATAATAAATAGTAAAATAGTAATAAACTGGATGAGTGGTACAATACACTAAAACACCACTGTCTTAGCAACTTCTATAGTTGTGGTTATCTACACATTATATAGATTGTTATCTTTCTTTCAGTAAAGGGTGCAACAGCACTCAGCTTGTTAGATAAGTGTGCTGATTTCTGGTTACTATGTAGTAGATGGATGTGTTGCTGAACGTTAATGTTATTTGGGTTGGGAATGTTACATACAGTGTTTTAAGTCATTATTTTTAATTTACTTTTTATTTTCAAGAAACAACCAGACATTAAACATAATGGAACCTTCATTTTGAAGAAATGCATGAAGGACTTCATGAGAGATGACAAGTTTTCCAGCACCAGCAGGCTTTGAAGCATGTGAAGTGATAATGTTTAGATCAGTGTGTCTGTCAGTGGAACTGCTGTTAAGTTTTGTTATGAATGGATCTTATTTATGTTTTGTTTGTGTCAGTAATAACCTGGTTTGTATTTTGTGAGAGGCATACACATTATTTTTTAACTTATTTTATGGCATCTCTCTGCACATGATTCTATGACTGTGACAGTAGAAACACAGAGCTCAGTGAAGTGAAGTGAAAGAAATAATAAGATGAACAACCAGTTCATGACATAACCTAACTGCAGTTCCACTGACAGACTACACAGTGACATACAAGATCAGCCAAAAAAGAAAACAAGCTGAGAATTTATTAGTTGTCATTTAAACATTTATGGGATTTGATGCAGAACTGTTTAGACACTGATTTAAGCACTCAGCTGCCTGTTCAGAACTTTTATTTCTGAAGGATTAGGAAGCTTTGAACCATTTCTAACCAATTTTCCTAGCACAGGTGTCTTGAGTTACCTTCCATTATTAGCTACATTCCTTTGTAAATTAACCCATTCAACACTGACTTTACTATACTTTCTTCTGGGAATTAACAGAAAACTTTTCAGCAGCACAGAAGTGAGCATGCCCCACACAAGAAGTGTAACCAGTTGTAAACAAAGCAGAATGTCATTGTGTGTGTGCAGTAGGCAGCACAGGTCAGGGGAACAACAGGGCGAGCATACAAATATAAACAAAATAAAGAAGAAACTGGCTCTTTTAGCCAAATGTTGCACTGTACAAGAAAATTTAGACAGCTACGTGCTCAACAGAACAGAAGGAACATATCTATGTGGTACAGACTTTTTAATGTAGTACAGTTGCTTTAAGCAGGAGGCAGAGATAAATCCCTCAGCACCAGTCAAAATACTTAGCAGAGGACAACTGCCCAACATTCCTGCCACATGCTACCACAGTAATTATTCTCTTCTATGTTATGGCAGTATGTCAGCATGACTCCGCCTATACAGCCATGAAAAAATGTATTACTTGCAAAACCTACTGTCCGCAACCAGCAAATGGCTATGAGTTGAAAGAACATGTTTTTGAAATACAGCTTTCATTGTGGATTTGCATTTTTGCAATTAATTACCCAGTTGAACTGTATGATCACAGGTCAGTAATTTCATTATTCGCCCAACCTACCCTGAGTGCTCTCCACACTTGTGTTTTAAAAAGCATAATAAAAAAGGCTTGCATCCCTATATACACTGCAATCACCCTAACATACAAACACACGACACACTTGATCCCCAGAAATCACAGCAATTATAACAAAGAAGCAGGAACATAATTAGTTTACAAAGATTAAAAGAGCAATACCAGAATACAAACAATAGCAATTACTGTATTATATAAAAAAATACACAGTCACATTATGAGCAGAAATACATACTTAATTATAAGGTAAGTAGTCACAGTGGCTAATGTGTTAAAAATGTAAATTGAAAAGTAAACAATACTGTTCAATTGCCACTCCTCCACCCACCATCCAACCACATTGGCACTCCAGGGCCATGAGGGCAGCAGGTCCTTTTATTTATTTTATTTATTTACCTAACAAATCAGAAATACTTTTGAGCCAAGGGCTCTTTTACAGAGGTTCCACATCAAGTCACAAGAACAGCAAATTACAATGGTTTCAGTAAGTAGTACAACATGAGGAAAGTAATTACATAAACAAAAGAACAATACGGCAAGATAAATATTGTGTCAAGTGCAGCCAGCGGCCTTGTCTGAAGAGGGATGAAAGGGATTACAAGGAGAAAAGTACAGGGGTAAATTGGGGGGGTGGAAGGAGCAAAAAAAGAGCAAGGAGGAGATTCCACAAGGAAGCTTGAGCAGAAAAGACCCACGGTGCAGGGTAGAGGGAGAAAACAAGGTGAGGAAACAAGGAGAGAGGGGATGTGTTAGTGGAGGGTAAGGGAAGGAGGGATGAGGTGAGAATGAAAAGAGGGCAGGAATGGGAAAGGGATAGGAGGAAGTGTTGTGAGTGGAATAGGCGCAGAAGCAGCATAGGGCTATACAGGGGTGAATGGTAAAGAGGGAGGTCCCAGTGCATTTAGGTGTCAGCAGAGATTAGGTATAGCAGTCACAAGATGCTCTGAAACTAGGAATTGATGCAGCTCCGCTCAAATGGTCCCAAGACTGCAGTCTTCACAATCTCAGGAGGAAGAGAATTAAATAAATTAGCAGCTCTAACTGCAATGGATCACTGTCAGAGCGAGGTTCAACAATGAGGGACAGTCAAAGTTTGGCTCACAGAACTTCGTGTGCTCCGAGTGCCCCAGAAGGGACTGAAAAGCTGAAGGGAACCTGGTGGTAAGAGACCAAGATCTGCCTTCTTAGCCAGAAGGCAGGCTTGATATTTAATGTGAGCCTGGAGTTGAAACCAGTTTGCTTGTTCGTAAAGGTCACAAGTGTGAGTACGATATGCTGCATTAGTTAGTAGATGGCATGCTTTAGTCAGAGCTGTGGTGAGCCGACATAGGGTTGTGTCTGTGTTGGAACCATAATATGACGAAACCATAGTCAATAATAGACACATTTGAACTTTGGATAGCCAGTCTGAGGGCTTCAGTAGTAAGGCACTGTTTATGCCTGTGTAGAAGGCCTAGGCAAATGTAAACCACCTTGGCAACATTCTCAACATGGTTGGAGTAGAGAGTGTACTATCCAGAGTAACTCCTAGGTATTTAAAAGATTGAGTCTGATCAAGGATAACACCTGCACTGTTTTTAAAATCAATTCTTTGGCTTTGTGCTTGCTGTTGGTACCATGGAAGAGCATGACCTCAGTTTTTGCAGTTAAGCACCAACTTATGAGAGATGAACCAGGACTCAGATTCAGCAAAACTTTTTGAAGGTGGGCCTGAAGGAGGTAGGGTCAGCAGTCTTGAGAAAATGACTGCATCACCCACATAGAGGAGTACTGGTTGGAACAGGATGCCAGAAGATTATCAAGGAAGGTGCTAAATAGAAGGGGTCCCAGTATCGATCCTTGAGGAACCCCAGAACAGACAGGCGGTTTAGCAGAAAGGGCAGACCCTATTCTCACCTGCTGTGTGTGGTTTGCTAGATAGCTAGTGAACCACTTTAGGGCTTCTGAAGATATACCAAGCCCAGCAAGTTGATGTATCAGCAAATGGTGATTGACCATGTCAAATGCTTTAGACAGGTCAATAAAGGTTGTACCAACAAGTTGACCCTAATCAAGAGTATGGTGAATGAAACCTGTGAATTCCAGTAGGCTGTAGATGTGCTGTGCCCTTCTGAAAACCATGTTGTTGGACACATTGTAGGTTGTATTTTCCAGGTACTCCACAAACTGGTCAGCAACAATCCTTTCAAGTGCTTTGGACAATGGGGGAAGAATAGATATTGGCCTATAATTCCCAGGTAGTAATCTGTCCCCACTCTTAAAAACTGGTGTAACCAGAGCAGATTTCCAGATCTGGAGAATTGTGAAAGTATGAGGCGTGATTTAGAAGCCTGGTGAGGAGGGACAGGACTTCATCTAGAGTTAGGGTAAGAAGTTTTAGGTCAGAGGGAATCACTGCTTGTCCTAGTTCCTCCTAGAACTTTACATAGGTAGACCTTGGTCTTACTTTCTGAGATAGCTTTTGAGTAGAAACATGGGTGTGTAGAGGTCTCTCTGATTTGGTGGACATATGAGCTGTGCAGGGTGGTTCAAGAAATTTGTGGGCAGAGTTTGGCTAAGGTCTGTGAAGGATGAATTAAATTTGTTGGCAATTAACATGGGGTCATGGGTGATAGACCCATCAACATTTAACATAGCTGGAGCCTGTTTGGATGCTTTCCCAGTGATTTCCAAGAGGTTTTCCTAGAATTTTTCCCATCAGCCCAGGTCTTGCAAGGATGTCCTTATAGTAATGCACTTTGTGCTCATGGATAGCCTTAGTACATGCATTTCTGGGCATCTTATAGGCCTGTATGTCAGGTTGACTGCCAGAGGTCCTGGCCCTATGTCAGAGGTGGTGAAGATCTTTCATTTGAGCTAGACGATTAAAAGAGATCCAGGGATTATCAAGTCCCCTGATCTTATGTGTCCTAAAAGAGGCATGGATGTCACAGTCTTCACTGAAATGTGCAATGAAGTATTGTAGAGCAGAGTCAATATCGGGTGTGGTTTCAATGTAAGACCAGTCTTGTTGTTCGGGGAGAGACTTTAGTGGCTGCAGGTGGCCATGGAAGAGCACTCTACTTGTAATTGTTCTGGCAGGGAGCTTGATAAATTTGTTAAACCAATAACACTTGGTAGGAGAGTGATCACTGATAGTGTCGGGCAATGCTTCAGAATGGGAGATACTGTATGTGTTGGACGTTATCTATTAGACTCAGTCCAGGAGTGTGCTAGTCCCAGTCTTATAGTTTATCCTGGTTGGAGTTGTTATTAACTGGGTAAAGTTCAGGCCTGTAAACTCATCCCTATGCCTTCTGGCACCTGATGAGAGCCAGTTGACATTAAAGTCACCTAACAGGATGGTTTCTGTGTCTTGTTTTAGACTCATGACGCAGTTCATTAGGGGTTTTAAGCCCTGTTCAGCAAGGTCTGGGGACTATAGACTGAGCCAATGTTGAGGACCTTGTTGTGTGCCGACCATTACTTTAACAGCAAGGATCTGAATATCCATAGCTGGTTCAGGGAGGGAAAGTGGATAGGCCAACAATGACTCCTTTAGGTATATGGCACAGCCACCTCCTCTTCTAGATAGTCTGTCCTGTCTGAAAAGTGAGTAGCCTGGTAGGATGATGGCCGAGTCAGGGGTAGATGGTGACAGCAATGTTTAGATGACTGACAGGATGTCGGGATTGTGTACTACAACCTAAGCAGTGAGGACATCAAATATTTTTTAACAGACTGCAGATGTTCATACTGGCCAGGACAAAGGTACCGTGTTTTTGTTGCCATTGACTCCATATGAAGGAGGGCCTGAATTAGGGTGTATGCTCCCAGAAATAAGGAGAAGAAGAAGAATGAAGCATTTCAGGAGTTGTTTTAGTAAATAGAGCGTAAGAGGACGAGATTTCCTCTTTAGATGTACTTTAACAGGGCTAGTAGAAACAGAGAGACTTTTAAGTAGCACAACAACAGCAGGGTCAATAGAGGACAGACACCTTCCATGTTTCATGTGCAACCTGCTGTGTTGCAGCTTCCATGGGAAGAAAGGGGCGCAGTATGTTATATCGACACTGGTGACCATACCAAGTGTGATAAGAGGAAGCTCTGTGGTAGGGAGAACAGGAGTATGAGATATGGGGTGCCATCAAAATGAGAGTGGGACCCAAAGTGTGCAGAAAAGCACCAGAAATACTGTAGTTTCACACCTTGTGATGCCATTGGACAAAAAAGGAACCAAGTGAGGTAAAATAGGATTTAGTGGGAGGCAGTACAAGGAAGATATATAAGTAAAACAACTGTGACTTTAAGAGGGTAGACACTGTTAAATGAAAGAACAAGATCCCTTTAGTGGCAGATCTGTATAAACTGCTAAAAAAACAGTAATTTTAAGTATAAGGAGCAATTGTGGCATCAGGAAGAATTAGCCAGGGGAAAAGCCATTCGAGATGCAGCAACAGAAGGCAGTGTCCAATCAGGATGTGTCTGTGGAACGTGCCAAAAATTGAACCTGATGGCTGAGTCCTGTCATACCTTTGAAGGGTAGAGGAGCTTTTTTCCAGGCAGACCAGCTGAGCAGTGGAGGTGGAGGCTTAGTTAGAGCCGACCACACCAGGCTAGGCTTCAGGAGGCAGCAGAGATAGGATCCATGCTGGAGGCAGCACCCAATTTGGGCCTGCACTGAAGGGGAAAGAGACAAGCACAAAATTAAATAGGAGCTAGGGAACTAGCCCCACCCAGCTATGGAACAACCCTTGACCCTGGCTGCAGAACAACCCACAACACTACTGGTACTCCAGGATGCTGTGAGAACAGCAGGTCTTACTGGAGCACTCCCTCCCAGCTATGGAAGAACCATTGACCCCCACTCCAGAATAACCCACAGCACCACTGGCACTCCAGGATGCTGTGAGGCAGCAGGTCCTTATTGGAGCCCTCCCCACCCAGTTATGGAAGAACCATTGACCCCCACTCCAGAACAACCCACAGCACTGCTGGCACTCCAGGATGCTGTGAGGGCAGCAGGTCCTTACTGGAGCCTCCCACCCAGCTATAGAAGAACCCTTGACCCTGGGTACAGAGCAGCTTCTGTAGTCTGGGTGTGTGGTGCCATCTTTGAGCTTGAACAACTACTGCACTAGATCACATGCCCCTCCCTTTTAATGGGATTGGCAGACAGTGACTGATAGATTTTATGCTCGGCGTGTTCCTAACATACTAATATACTAAAATGCCAGCAGAATAGGCTAACGGTCTTTCGTGTCATGCTTTTGGTCAGCCCCACCCTGGGAGCTGACCTTGCTGCCCCCCTCGCCTTCTCTGGCTTCTCCCTTCCCAGTTCCGGATATTCTCGCTGCATTGGATTTTGCTTCCAGAACCCTTCCCCTGTACCTGTCCCAACCCCTCTTGAACTCCTCCACCGTCTCTGCCTCCACCATCCCTCTGGGCAGCACATTTCAAGGAGGCAGTATAGCGCAGTGGTCTAAGGCTCTGAGCTGCAAATTTGGTGATATACAGCAGACCAGACCTGGGTTTGAATCCCACAGCTTCCACTTGAATACTGTGTGACCCTGAGCAAGTCACTTAACCTCCTTGTGCTCCCAGGTCGCTCCTGTAAAAAAGCTATCAGCTTAGTGTGCTATACCTGGTTAAACAACTAAATAAATAAATTCCATGGCTTCACCACCCTCCTTTCTCCCTGAATCTTCCCCTCCAGCTTCCACCCATGTCCTCTGTTGCCTCCTCCTTCCTTCGAAGCACCCTGACTGCTCCTCCCTATTTTACCCCATTCATGTACTTGAAGACCTCTATCATATCCCCCGGTCCCTTCTCTCTTCCAATGTGTACATATTTAGCTCTTCAAGCCTCGCCACATAGGTCCTGTCCCCAGGCCCCAAATCATTTTGTTGCCCTCCTCTGGACCCTCTCCAGGAGTTTGTTTTTTTTCAAATTGAACATGCTTTATTTATTTATGTAAAATAAAACAACATAACAGGACAAGGCATAAAAAAGTCTGTAAGTAAAATATTCTGAGAGGAAAATATTTACAAGGAGAAAATGAAGTCGAAGAAAATAATTATTGACTACCTTAACAAACTTAGCTTCCTCCCCTCCCCCACCCTTCCTCCCATTCCATGGTGCACTTAAAACAAACCTAATATGGCTATGCAAAATGAAAACCTGAGTGATTAGCAATTAGGTAAAAAAGGAAGAACCAAGTGAAAAAAGGGACACAAAAAGGGGAATGAGGGCTGTGAAAACTAAAACCACACTGTCAAGACAAATAAAGGGCATACAATTTCCCCATTTTTATTGAAAGATGATTGCGGTGGCACACATTCGAATTAAATGTTCATGCACGAATCCAAAGGATATTTCAGCAGCCATTCTGTATAAGAAATAGTGGCTTGATCCATCTAGTGTCTAAGCACCAGTTTTTTGACCGCTAGTAAGATGAGAGCCATATGGTATCTTCTCTCCTTCACCAAGATTTTAGAATAATCTCCCATAATACATATGGTGGGGGAGAAAAGATCTTGCAGCCCTAACAGTGGACCTAAAGTTGTTTCAATTTGTTTTCATAAGGGAGATACTTTTTCACATGTCCACAATATATGCCATAGCGAACCTTCCTCTTGATTGCATCTAGAACAAATGCTATAAGGGAGGCGCTTCATTTGAGCTTAGTTTAATGGGGTGTAATACATATTATTTAAGATACAATACTTGCATTAATCTGTAATGGTCTTGAGTGTGATACATATATATATAAATCATTCCATAGATGTTGCCAATTAATATCTTCATCAGGAAAAAAAAAACCTTGCCAAATCTTAGAGCGCGCTGCTGATGGAGGTTGTGGGCATGTGAGAAGCAACTTATAAAGAATAGAAATGCCATGTGATTTAATTGTTGGGATGGTAATCTGTTGAAGAAAAGTATCACTATAAGAGGTTTAGGTTCCTGTCAAAACATTTAACTAGAAGATGCTTAAGCTGGAGAATTTTAAAGGCTGAGGATGGTGATAAACAAAATTTGACTAAAATCTCTTGAGAAGACAAAATAGAGTCCTGTGAGTAAAAGTCAGTAACAGTATGTTCAGAAGATATTGGTAACCAGTTTCTAGTTATAGGACTCCTCCTATTTTGAGATTTAAGTTAGCACAGATTGGTTGAGAAAATCAGTGGTCAGAGATATCTTACAATATCTAAACAATTGAAATAGAACTTTAACAAGTACCCTCTCAGGAGTTTAATGTCCCTCTTTAAGTGTGACCTCCAAAACTGCACACAGTACTCGAGGTGCAGCCTCACCAAGTAGTTATACAGAGGGAGTATCACTTCCCTCCTTCTGGAGATGATCCCCCTAGCGATGCATCCCAGCATCCTGTTGACTTTGGCTGCTGCCCTCCTACAAGTTTCCGAGTTGTTCATCTTGACATCCACCACTACCCCCAGGATCCTCTCAGCCATCAAGACTTGTAGCATTTCTCCCCCCCAGGGTGTACACTTGGCCTGGGTTTCTGGCCCCCAGGTGCAGCACCTTGCATTTTCCTGCATTGAACCTCAGCTTCCACTTTCTAGACCATCTTTCCAGAGCCTCCAGTTCCCCCTGTAGGGTCACCCTTCCCTCTCCCCATCCACCACTGCCCCCAGTTTTGAGTCATCCACAAAGAGACTCATCTTACTCCTGATACCTGTCTTTATGTCCAAGATGTAGGCATTGAACAGAAGGGGCCCAAGGACTGATCGCTGTGGGACCCCACTAATGACCCTCCTTGGAGATGAGACTATCCCACCAACTACGACCCTCTGGGTCCGGTCCTGGAGCCAATTGCCTATCCATCTGATCATCTGGTTCTCCTCCCCCATTTCTCCCAGCTTATCCATAGGCCCTCATGAGGAACAGAGTCAAATGCCTTGCTGAAGTCTAGAAAGAGGATGTCCACTGGTCTACCCAGGTCCAAGGCACTCGTCACCCAGTCATAGAACTCCACAAGGTTTGTCTGATCAATTTCCCCAGGACAAATCTATGCTGTCTATCGTCCAGGTACCCTGACTTTTCCAGGTCCCCCCCAGCCTCTCCTGACAATGCCCTCCATTACCTTGCCCACCACCAATGTCAGGCTGACAGGCCCTGTAGTTCCCTGCCACCTCCCTTGATCCCCCTTGTGGCTGGGCACTATATGCGCCACCTTCCAGTCCTGGGGCACCCACCCTGTCCTCAAAGAGATGGTGAAAAGCTCCGCCAGGGGTTTCACCAGGACATCTCGCAAGTTCCTTCAGCACTCTGGGATGTAATTTATCCGGCCCCAGTGCTTTCTCTGTCTTAAGGGACCTGAGGGCTTCCCTCACTCTCTCTGCTGTGATTTCCACCTCCGCTACCTCTTCTCCCTGCTTAGCCTTCACCCCTCCTGCCAGTGATGCCTCCCCCTCTCCCCAGACCTGCCGATCGGTAAGGGTCCCCCCTTCTCAGTATCACTGTCTCCTCCCATGTATGATGCAGCACCCCCAATTTCCTTGGTGAAAACTGAGGTGAAGAGTACTCATTAGTACCTCAGCCTGCTCCCCTGGGTCTTGTGCCCATTTCTCCCCTGTTTTAATCCTGCTAATCTGCCCCTTCACCCTTTGTTTTCCCCACTGTATCTAAAGAACCCCTTGTTCCCTCTCCTAATTTCCCTGGCCAGGTTCTGGTCCTTCCTTGCCTTAGCCGCCCTCACCACCCTAGTCACCCTTCTAACCATCAGCTCGTACTCCCCTCAATCCCTTTCACTCCTTGAGCACTTGAATTGCCTATAGGATGCCTTCTTTCCCCTCACCACCTCCTGGACCTCCCTGGTCCACCAGCAGATTTTCGGGTTCCTACTGCATTTTGTCTTACTCTTACACAGGTGCTGGTAGCATCCTGCACCCCTCTCCTGATGATTTCCCACCTATTGTCAGCATCCATATCTGACCCAATCACATCAAATGCTCCTTAAGGATCCTTCCCATTTCTTTAAAATCTGCCCCCTGAAGACAGTTACCTTCATCTTTGTGCAGCCTTCTACCCTCCAAGGTCCAGGCAGAACCAGACCGTGGCATGGTCACTCCCAGCCAATGGGTCCCTTTCCTCCAGGCCCCCAATCTGGTCACTGTCTGCCAGAACCACATCCAGTACCCATGCCTCCTGGTCAGCTCCCCACCTGCTGAGTTGGAATGCATCTTGAAAGACATCCAACAACCTCTGTTCCCTGGCCACGAGGATGTCATAGTATCCCAGTCTGTTCCTGGCATGTTTAAGTCCACCAACACCACCCCTTCCTGCCCTAATCTGCAGTGTCTCCCAATATCTGCCACCAGACTCTCCTCCAGCTCCTCCGCCAGCGCAGGGGGTCTATACACACTCCTATTTTTACTCTCTTGCCCCCCCCTTGTTATCAAGGTGACCCAAATTGCCTCCACTGTTCCCTCTGCCTGCTCTACTCCCCCGAAGACCAATGCAGTTTTTGACTATTATTACTACCCCTCCTCCCCTTCCCTCCCCCCGTCCTTCCTGAACATTGTGTAACCCTCCAGGTTCAGGTCCCAGATGTGTCCTGCGGAAGCCCAGGTCTCAGTGACCACTGCCACATCCACTGCTCCCTCAGTTAGCATCACCTGGAGCTTAGGCATTTTATTGCCCAAGCTCCTGACATTTAGCAGGACTACCTTCCATCCTTTCCCTATACTTCCTTTTCCCCTGCACATGTTTCCATGGGGATTCCATTTTCCCCTGGTCTGCACTTTACCAGTTGGCATTTTCCCACATTCGTCCAGCTCCCCAGGGGGGTGGAGACAGAGTCCCTCCTTTATTGGACCCCTCGACAGCCTTTTCTCCCATCCCTCCCCTTCACAAGTTTAACCCCACTTTTCACCAATGAACCCATCTATTTTCAATTTAAGGATTCCCTCCTCCAAATTGAGATGAGATCTATAACTAACATACAGCTCCTTATCCTCCCAGATCTCCCCCAATCCCATCAACCCATACCCTCTGGCCTCACCCACTCCCTGAGCCACTGGTTTATCTCCCTAATCTTCTTTTTTGTGTTCCCCACTAGCTTTGGCACTGCAGGATTTCAGAAGGAAATTGTGCATCCTATGTCATGACAGACCCTGGCAAGCTCCCTGAACCTTGTCTGTATCTCTAGCTCACTATTTCCCTCAATGTCATTTGTGCCAAGGTAGACCAGTATGTCTGGGGAACCCCACAATCCTTGCCAACTGATATACCTCGTGCTTGGCCCTGTGCACCGTTAGTCCATGGAAGCATTTTGTGTTAACTGGCCAGGCTTACGCCTCCTATCCTATCTGATACCCCTGATCATAGAATCCTCCAACAGGAGCACTCTGACTGCTCCTTTTCCTCTATTCCCCCCTTCCATGTCCCTCACCCTTTCTACTGGCCCCTCCACCCAGCCGGCTCCTTGCTCCTCCCCCTATCTGGGTGCCACATACCGCCCCCTCCTTATTTACCCTGGCCACCCCTTCCCTCCGATCCTATGCCTCTCCTCCTCCTCCTCCCGAGTATCCTTCTGTACTTCGCTAACTCCTCCCTCACTGCTCATGACTGGTCCTTCTCCCCCATCCACTAAACTAGCCTGGCTCATCCTCCCTTCCTTCCTGTCTCCATTTAGTCCCTCCTTGCTTGTCGTGCTCCAGTGGCCTAAACCCTCAGGTCCCTTTACTGTATCCTCCTTGTACTTCTGGTCCTTCTTCTTGCACTTTCCTCCCAACTGGTCCTTCTCCTTGTGCTTTCCTCCCTCTTCTCCCTACTCTGATCCACTGCTCCCCCATTTTCCTGCATTCCAGGTTCCCCCTGTTCCTCCTGCTATCTGGCCCCCGCCTCCTGCTCCCCACTCCCTTTCCATCTCTAACCACCCCTATCATGGCTATATCACCCCCTCATCCTCAAGCAGAAGAAGAGAATTGAAGCTGTTACTGAGCGTAAGGTCCAATCTACCTCCCTGCCTTGCTTCCTTCAGTCCAGCCCCAGCCATCTGCCTACTTCCCTGAGAATGTTGTCCCTTTGGTCCCCCTTTGTGAGGGTCCCCAGTTACCTGCCTTCTTCCTTGGTAGTGTCCCCTCTTTGGCCCCTCTGCCAGGGTCCCTATGTGACCCCAGAGTATTTTCCTGCACTCCTTTCCTATGACCCCACCCACAGTGCTTGTGCAACCCCTGGGAGATCCTTGCCCTCTTCCCCAACACACCTCCCCCCTTCCCCCAGCTGTCTCCTAATCCTCGCAACCTCCTCCCTATGCTGTGCCAGCTGGTAGCACACTGGGCAACCACTGAACTTCCAAGCCCAGTCCAGTATCATGGCTGCCCCACACCCTGTGCACCCCACCACCCTCCCAAAGATGCCGGCCCTAATGATGTGTGGTCCCATCCCCCTCCAAGTAGGTTTCCTTGGGTGAGCCACCATGTTCTCCACTAGTCCAAGATACACCCCTACTGACTAATCAGGTCACCCACTAATCCTAGATACAGTCCCACAGTAAACCGGTAACCCTGTTACTAGGTGCAGTACAACACAGTAAACTTATAAGGATGTTAACAACTCCCTACATTAATCTCCCCAGCCTTTAAATCCAACCCCAGTGGCTAGAACTACATGAGCTGCACCGCAGCCTTTTCTCAATTGCAGGGCAGATGTTCTCCTGTAAATAAGCAGAGCTCTGGGAGGGAGGGTGAGGGTGGGATTGGGGCCACACCTGACTCTTGAGAGAGTGTATCAGCCTGTGTCTGCCCCTCCAAGTCCTGCAACCAAGAGAACCAGCCCCAAGCAAATCCCACCAAATAGGTTTTAAATCTGAAGAAATAGGCTCACCAGCGCAGCCTGATACACAGTGAAACATCCAACAAATGAGCCCACTTACAGCCACTAAACCAGTTTTCAAACTTCCAACAGCCCCAAAAACAATACCCTGCTAGCCCCTTAGAAGCAAGAAAGAAAAGAAATAACCTTTACCAAGTAAAATCCACAAGAAATCCTGTAAAACAACAAGAAGCAGCTACTCTACTGGAACACATCTGATCTTGTCCTCTAGTTCCTTCTGAGAAGCCAAACAACTGACACTACTATAAACCTGATTCGGCTCTGCCTTCAGTCAATTAGCTGAGTGAGACCTGGCCAGACCATTAACACCCTTCCCTCACTAAGCACTAACATTTGCAGCTAGTGAAGTTAGCAAAAAGGAATCAAAATTCAACTCAAAGCCCCCAAAATATGTTTGCTACCAAAGGAAACAGGTCTCCAATTCAATCAGCTTCACAAACATCACATCAAAATAGGCTTGAAATTAACAGATATAGATCTCCAATTCAAATAACCAGCCCCAAGCAAATAGGTTTTAAATCAGAAGAAATAGGCCTCTACCAGCACAGCCTGTTATACAGTGAAACATCCAACAAATGAGCCCACTTACAGCCACCAAACCAGTTTTCAAACTTCCAACAGCCCCAGAAACAATACCCTGCTAGCCCCTTAGAAGCACAGCTTAGGGAGAAGGTTATGGGGATTAGGAGACAGCATGGGGAAGGGGAGGTATGGTTGCAGAAGAGGACAGGGGATGTCCCATGGGGTTGCACCAAGCTTCTGCAGCTCATGCAGCAGCACACGTGCTCACAAGACACTGCTTAGTTATTGCCTCCCACCCTCCACAACCACCATCCCACCCTAAGGTAGTCTCAACTAAACATAGACAGAGGGCTGATAAAAACAGTCAGCCATGTTCCACCCTGTCAGGTGCCTGCTCTGGTATGATTCATATCCCTCTGCACAGGAGCAGTTGGTTACTTTCTATGTCTCACCTCAGAACATCTTGCCTCCATCTGCCAGGGATACAAAACAAAGAGGAAAACCATATCTGTTTTTCACTCTACTCCTAAAAGTCTGTATGGGAAAGTCCTACCCTGCTGCCATAAAGTGCCACTGATAGCTTCCTCTTCCCAGTCACAGTATTCCATACAGCATTTTCTATCTCTAGTTAAAAGGTAGATAGGTACAGGTGGCACTGAGGGTTGAGGTGCTGGATACCACACCTCATGCCACACAGGCAACATAGGTTTAGGAATGAGCCCGGCTCATCAGGGGTTGGCAAGGGAGGCCAGGAGATGGAGTTAGCAGCGTCAGGCAGCTCTGCTCTTCTGATGGGAACCCAGACATTTATTTATTTATTTAGTTTCTTAGTGTTAACCGGTTAGGTGTGCTAGCCATAGAAATTATTATTTTCAGGCATGATCTGGGAGGTTACAGAGTAGCATTACAGAGCTACAACTACAGGGTTATACAGCAAAATACAAAACAAGGTATTGAGAGCAGAGTACAAAACAATGTGTTTCAGTAGCAATGATGAGATAAATACATTTAAGATCAATCAAACTATTTTATACATTGTTTAAAAAAAGCATGAATTCAAGTCCATGTGTCATGAGTATTGTTTCCTGAAAATGTCATGCTATTTGGTTTTGTGGTTTTCTTTAAATCAGCATTTGTTAACTTGTTCTGCATTAACTGGAAACTGGCTGTTTCTGTCCCTCTGACTGAGCCTTGGAGAGTGATGACATCATATTGGACTAAGCTATAGGTTCATCAGTGTAAGTCCCTGCTTGACTGAAGAACTGAAGAGCTGTTAACTTCCCAGTTAGAACAATCTGTGAGGTAATTGTTTGCTGTCCAGTCTCTAATATTTGTTCAGATAAATTAGCAGAAAATCCGCATTTTGTTCTTCTAAAAACTGATCATTTCAATGTCAGTGCTGAATTGAAGTGGTATGTATTTGAGAAATCAGCTGGTCTGCATCACAGCTGCTGCCAGTTCTCTCATCAAAACTCTGTTTTTTTTTCTAGCTATATAACACTGGGTTGTTTAATAGATATAACATAAATCAAAAGTGTGTTAATTCATACAAGTAGTTTGTCTTTGATGTAGCCTCAATAAATAGGTTAATGTAAGAACAGTTTGTTCCTCTCAGATTGACAGACAGGTGCCTGCCACACATCTATTTCAGACACATGTACCATATGAACTCACAATTTTTTTTATCCTCCCTTGCTCACTGGCTGGCCACGCCTTCAGGCCAACAAGGGCACCTGCCAATGCCACCCACACTGCCAACCACCACACCACATGGCGGCCCTCAGGTAACACTCCTCTTGATTGGATGGGCTCCCCCCAAGGAAGGCACCTGTGTGGCAGGCCAAGTGCTACTACTACTTGACCTGGGTATTTCTGGGTGGTCCAAGCTGATCTGGGGTTTCATGGTGGCGGGGGACCAGCACCCATCATCCAGCTTGCCAGGAGCCATTTTTCCAGTTTTCTTTATTTTCTGCCCTGGCACTGGTCTTCCCAAGTCCTCTGTGCATCCTAATCTCCAGCCACCATCCAGTTCCTCCTGCTCCCTTGGGGACTCTCGCCTGTTACCCATGTGGATTTTCCCCATGGTAGGGTGGCAGAGAGACCCCTCAATCTCCTCCTGGTCAGGATCAGGTGTTCATCAATGTCCTTCTCTGCCAGATGTCCCATAGGATGGCCATCAAGCCACCATGACTGGTCAGCAGATTTTTCCCTTTTTTCTTCCTTCCCTACATGAGTGGGGCATGAAAGGGCACCAAGGAAAGGAGTGCAAATGCATCTGCATGTGCTCCCTCCCAACACTGTGCCCCATCTCAGCCCCCATTGCATGTTGCCTGTGCACCACCCCCAGCCTCTGTTAGGGGCTGAAGTGCACCGACAGCTGAGATCCCCGCCCCAAAGAGGGCAAGCAGTCAGCGGACACTCCTTCCTTCTCCACCCCTGCTGACTCCTGGTGACCCAAGTCCACTCCTGAACCTGGGTCACGGTGTAGAGCGAGATGTGTCATCCAGCACCTCAACCCTAAGTGTCACCAGGCCGCTTTCATTTTCCCAGTTTTCTATGGAGTGCACCATCCAGGACATTAAGGCAAGAGCGATGTCCATTGAGTGCCTAATGTAGTGGGACCTGATGTGCTGCCATGCCTCTGGCCTCTGCCAGAGGTCTGTAGACACTTGGCCATGCTCCCCTTCTCCCTGAGAGATAGCGAGTCATCATGGGATGCTCAAGCCATCTCCCCATCTGGACCTCTGACACCCGAGTTCATTCCGAACCCAGATCGGCAGCAGCATCACAAGCAGAAATCCAACAGTTGTGTTGGCAGGCTGTGCTGAACTCACAAACTTCAGTTCTTTGATGGTTTCTGTTTGAAAATACATCATGTATAACTAGAAACACTATATGGCATCCTGATGCCCCAATCTCTTGCCTACAGTTGAGGCAGCTGGACTCCTGATGCCTCCTGTCATCTGACCCACAAACTCCTGTCTCCTGACCCACATTTGAGGCTGCTGCACCTGCTGCCACTCTCTTCTTTCAGAGTTGGGGTTGCTGTACTCTGTTATCCTATCTCCTACCTGAACAGTCAGGATCTCTACAACCTACTGCCCCTGCTTGATCAGTTGGGGTTGCTGCACATGCTGCCCCATCTCCCACAGCCCATCAAAGCCACTGCTGTTCCCCTTTCCTGTCATCATAGTGCTGTACTCTGCTATGCCATAGAATCCCATGTCCCTGCTTCCACATTTGGGGATGTTGCACCATGCTGCTCATGTCATCAGAGGTGGGACTTTTATTGCACCCTGCTACCTACTTCCATTTTCCCAAATAGGCAGGGCCGCTGCACCATGCACATCCCATTCCACAGTCAGGTGCTGACTCTGATGCCCCCATGTCTTGCCCCACAATCCAAGGGCTTCTGCACCATGCTGTAGTCTATCCCCTGCTACCATAGCCGTTGCTGCTTCACCCCTATTCCTGTCTACCCATTCTGAGGCAGCTGTGCCTGCTGCATCCATATAGCCCCATGTCTCCACAGCTCCATGACTTCTCAGTTAGGGTTGGTGCCCCATGCTGCCCCTGCCACCCAAGTCAGATTTTGTGTCACACTGCCCAAAATAAAAAACAGAAACATACTTTCATCTTGTGTTATAGGGGTGAAGAACTGAGGGGCAGTGGGATGCAGAAGTCCTGACTGTTTCACCAGGAGTCGATGGAGACTTTAGGATACAACAGCCCAAACTGTGGGACAGGATGCAGCAGCCACAACTGGGTGAAACTGACACAACTATGGAGGCAGATGACAGGGTGCAGGAAATGTCCCAACTCTTTTGGCAGCAGGAAGCATGGTGCACTAGCCCTAACTGTGGAGGCAAGGGGATCTAGGGCACAGCAGGCCACAGCAGCCCTGTCTGAGTAGGCAGGAGCAGGGTGCAGAAGCCATGGCTGTGGTGGCAGGGGACTGTCAACAGCATGGTGCAAAAGCCTTGACTGTGAGGTAAGACATGGGGGCAGCAGGGTACAGCAGTCCTGACTGTGGGATGGGATGCACATGGTGCAGCAGTCCTGTTCATTTAGGACAATGGATGTTGATAGCAGGGTGCAGCAAAATCCCCCCATCTGGTGGCATGGGGCTGCATGGCACAGCAGCCCCAGCTGTAGAGGCAGGAGACATGGAACTCTATGGAGTAGCAGAGCACAGCAGCCCTGATTGTGGAGAGGAGAACAAGGGACAACAGAGTTCAATGTCCCCAACTATGGGGTTGGGGATATAGGACAGCAGGGTGCAACAACCCCAATTGTTTGGGCATGGGGCAGTACAATGCAGCAGCCTGACTGTTCAGCCAGATGATGGGGGCAACAGGGTGCAGCAACCCCGACTGTGTGGGAGAAGACAGTGGGCAGCAGGGTGCAGCAGTCTCAAATGTGGAGTAAGAGATGGGGGTCTTGTGGGGCACAGATAGGTGCTGCAGAGTACAGCTGCCTCAACTATGGCACAGGAAACAGGGGACATCAGGATACCATATACTGTTCCTAGTTATACATGATGTATTTTCACACAGAAACCATCAAAGAACTGAAATTTGTGAGTTGATATAATACATGCGCCTGAAATATTAGAGTGTGGCAGGCACCTGTTTGTCCATCTGAGAGAAAAAGATGTCTTACATGAACCTATTTATTGAGGCTACATCAAAGACAAACTACTTGCTGAATTAGCACTTTAGATTTATTTTATATCCATTAAATTAACAACTCAGTGTTATATAGCTACGAAAAATGGAATTTTGATGAGAAAGATCTGGCAGCAGACTGTGATATAGACTAGCTGATTTCTTAAATGCATACCACTTCAATTCAGCACTGATATTCAAATGATTAGCTTTTAGAAGAACAAAATGTGGATTTTGGTGAATTCATCTGAACAAATACCAGAGACTGAGTTAGTGGACAGAAAACAATTAACTCACATATTGATCTAAATGGAAGTTAACAGTTCTTTAGTTCTTCAGTCAAGCAGGGACTGCTGAAGATGCAACTTAGTCAAATATGATGTCATCACTTTCCAAGGCTCAGCCAGAGGTACATAAACAGCCTGTTTCCAGTTAGTGCAGAACAACAAATGCTGATTTAAAGAAAACCATAAACCAAATAGCATGACATTTTCAGGAAACACTACTCATGACACAGGGACTTGAATTCAGGCTTTTTTAAACAATGTGTAAAATGGTTGCTATTGATCTTTAAGTTGGCAAGAGCAGAATGCAATAAGTCACATATTTGCAAGGAGTCATCAGATACATTGAGCAGAATAAAATAAAACATATGGTTGGTATACCCCAGGAGAAGAAACATTTACAATTTGGGAGATACAAAACAAGACAAATAAAACATTTGGGGTATGATTACAGGGAATCAGAAGAGTAGAGATTAGTTGTAGCTAGACAAGGCAAGCTCTGAGATAGCAACTAGGTGAGGGGTTAGCACAGGCAGATGAAGAAAAGCACATCAATTTGGGAGGTGAAACTGGTAGACAGGCAGAAGGAGGATTTATATTGCAAGGGCTTAAAGGCAGAGAAAAGCAGGTCCAGAGCGCCAGGGTGAGAGGAGGAATGAATCTAAGGAGGTTTAAAGCAGCAGCACTGATTAGATGAGATGAGGTAGCTGTGGAGCTCTTTTTTAAAGGCTTTATGTGTGCATGCTTGGAGGACAGCTAAAGAGAGGGAGTTCCAATGCTGAGGAGCATAGTGGGCAAAAACACTGGCATCTTCGGTGGTTTTACTTTTCAGGACACATACGAGGGATTTATCAGCCAAGCACAGATCGTAGCTGGATGTCCAAGGAGTAAGCATATCAGCCAAGGTTTGGGGGGTTTGAGACCTCATAATACCATCAACAATGGAGCCAAGGGAATAAAGTCTAGCACCATTGAAAGATAGCCAGTTTAGATCCGAGTAGAGGAGGCAATGGTGTTTCAGCTGATGGGAGGAGGAGGCATACCAACAAATATTGTTATCAGTGATGTCCAAACTGTGGAGACTGGATTTAGGTATAACAGCATATGTTCTGCTCCATAGGTAAGTGTAGGTAGAAGTATACCTCGAGCAATAGCCAGTCTCGCTGAGGGGTTAGTACATAGCAAGTCCGGTGCACTATCCTTGTTTAGAATTAAAAGATTTGCATGTGTTCTGTATGTGAAGATCAAAGTTTAAGGAATGGTCCAATGTTACCCCTAGGTACTTAAACTTGGTCACTAAGCCAATAGGTGAGCCATCTGAGCAAGAAACCCCTAAAATTGTTTTGGCTGGATTTAAGTTTGGAATGTGTTTCAAATAGCATGGACTGGGTTTTGGACTTATTAAATACAAATTTTCAATTTAAGAGCCAGGTTTGTGTGCAATGAAAGTCAGAGGAGAGTCACAAATTGATATCAGATACATTCTTCATGCTGGTATATAGGACTAAATTATCAGCATTGAGGAGGAAGGAGGTGGCGGTGAGATTAGAGGTAATGATATTAATGGATATTGATAATAGAAGTGGTCCCGAAGGGACCTTGGGGTACTCCAATATTCACCATTGCCTAATCTGAGTAGGTTAAATTGTACTTTATGACTTCAACCCTATTCGACAGGTAACTGCTGAATCAGCTGACTACATTAGGCACGAAGCCCATTGATTCTAGGGTGGCAAGAAGAATGGAATGGTTCACCAGGTCAAACGCATTTGTCATATCGATGAAAATTGCACCATTTAGAAGGCCTAAGTCTATAGCAGTGAGTGTGTCTGTTGTAAAGTTAAGCAGGGCTGTAGAGATGCTATGGCCTTATGAAAGCCATGCTGGGTGGTTGTTGGAAGGTAATTTTGAGAAGGAATTCAATGGTCTGTATGGCAATTAATTTTCTAAGATTTTGTTTAGAATCAACAGGATGGCTATGGGTTTGTAGTTACAGGGGTCTTTAGAGTCACCCTTTTTAAAGACAGGAGTTATTTCACTATCTTCCATATATCAGAACACTACTTTGTTGCAGGAAAAGCGTGAACATTTTGACTAGAGGTGCGGCAATGAGTCGGACAGCTATTTTTAGTAGTCTGGGCTCAGTACTGTCAGAGCCTGTGGTTGTGCTATCTAAGATTGAGCAAAGTAGTTTTGTGATCTCCTGTTGAGTAATAGCCTTAAAGTTAAAGGAGGAGACCACAACTTCTGTGTTAGAGGATGCAGGACCCAAGCTTTGTGAGAAAGGGAAGGAGGATGTGTGTTTGGTTAGATCTGAGAAATGATTATTAAAAAAAGTTAGCTATGGTCTGAGGATTGTTGTAATGAGTTCTGTTAAGGACCATGTCATTAGGGGAAGAGGAGTGGGTGGATCCCAGGAAGGTTTTTATATGGGACTAGAACTTTTTGGGGTCTCCCAAGGCATTAACTAGTAAGTTTTTACAGTATGAGCATTTAGCCTTTCTTATTTCCTTTTTGTAGGCATTCCTCTGTTGCCTATAGGTGTTATAGTCCAGTGGTAGACCAGAGGATGTAAAGTGGCTCCAGTTCTTGTCTCTCTCTCTCTCTCTCTCTCTCTCTTTCTCTCTCTCTGTCTATCTAGTAAGTAGGTAACTTTTTAGCCATCTAGTTTGTTTCCTCTTAATCTAGTGGGTTATAAGAGGGAGTGAAGGTCCTGCAGTGCGATAGAATGCCATGCCCACTGAAAGGCCCCAGGTGGAGGCTCGGAGGTAGTGCAGTTGGGAACAACTCAAATAGGGAGGGTGCCACTGGTCACTGTATGCACATGCCTCCACATGTGTTAGCACCCGTGGCAAGGGACGGGAAGAAAATTAGCGAAAAATGTGGAGCTGTCAGGCTCCATGACAGCCACACAGCACTCATACCACCCCCCCAAATTCTAGATGTTGGTCTCCAGGGGGAGTGAAAGTCAACACCCTTCATCTTTGGCCCTGCCATGGGGGGTAACCCATGAGGGATTGCCAGAAGGACCAGGTGTGGGAAGAAGCAGAGGTCCTGAAACTGAGCCCCTTCAAGTGAAGGAGGAGCCAGGACCACCTGCCAGCCCACCACATACCTCCTTTGCCAAGTACAGTAGGTGGATGATGGCAATGTGGGTCAAAAAGCTAGATAAAAAGGTTGTTAGGTACATCCTGCCCTTTCCCATGCCACATAATGCCTTAGCTGCTTCCCTTTTAGTCTCAGTATCACTTATATCAATTATCTCATTGCATTAAGGTAATTACGTAATTAGCACCTGGATAGATGGGGGATCAATATTATTATCAGACTGCAGTCAGTTAGTATTTCTGCACCTTGCTCCATCTATGTACCTGGTAACCAATCCCTGCTCATAGTCTGAGGGTTCTACTTGCTGAAGAATGGGCAATTATTGTCCCAGCCTTGAACGTTACTGCTAGGTATCCTAATTCAAGCAGTATTTCCTACCTCTAGGTATATTTATTTATTTATTTTATTTAGCTTTTGTTGACCGGGTAAGTGCACTAGACAAATCCTGCCTATTTTCAGGCACGACCGAGAGGGGATACAGATGAATGCCAACTAACCTTAAACCAGATTAAGCTGTTGGTGGTATTTTAGTGAATTCAGTGAATATTTAGTGAATATGATATAATTGAGTGCTACAGCTGTCAACTAGGTAATGACTGGTCTTGTTTAGTTCTTATTCTGTATGGAGGTGATGAACTGTCTACTTGCCCTGCAGACTTGAAGCAGCTCTAGAGTTTTACAACTCCATTAGACAGTTTATCAGTTGCCCCTATGTAATTCCTCAACAATGGCCTCATTCACCTATATGCTTATGACCCTGTGGGAAGGTTACCTTATCAGTGGTGCTTTGGTCACACATGGGGTGCTATACAAATAAAATATCTATCTATCTGTCTGTCTGTCTATCTATCTATCTATCTCTCTCTATCCATCCCCTAAGGCTCCCCACAGAATGCATTCTTTTCTAACTACCCACACCACACAGCTGAGATACAATATAACCCTAATAGCTATGCATGTCCTGACACTCAAGGGCATGCTACCATATGTTCTCAGCAGCAAACTTCTCCTTTGGGTCCCTGGCCATTGTGATTTGGCCAAAGTGGATAAACTATTATCTAGATTATTGGTGTTACTGTCTGGGGATGGTCCTCCACTTTCCAATGTAAACACCAGCTCCTACTTGGACCTTCCCTTAGTATAGTCTAAGGGTCTCAAGATGGTGAACATGAACATATGTAACCTTCCTCCCAATATACAATAGTTGACCAATATAAACTTGACATCTTTGCTATCTCAGAAAGATGGCTAAACCTAATGTGCTGACTCATGAAGTTGCGCTCTTTAGGTACTCTGTGCTCAGGGAAGATGGATGAAAAAGAGGAGGTGGTGTCATAATATGCACCAAAGACACTATCTGTGCAGCTATGACCAACTTCCTCCCACTAGATTGCACTGACTGTGAAGCACTGTTTGTAAAGCTAACACTAGGGAATTTATTTATTTAGCTTTTGTTGACCAGGTAAGTGCACTAGACAAATCCTGCCTATTTTCAGGCCAACCAGGGGAGGGGATACAGATGAATGCCAACTAACCTTGAACCAGATTAAGCTGTTGGTGGTATTTTTAGTGAATTCAGTGAATATTTAGTGAATATGATATAATCGAGTGCTACAGCTGTCAACTAGGGTAATGACTGGTCTTGTTTAGTTCTTATTCTGTATGGAGTGTGATGAACTGTCTACTTGCCCTGCAGACTTGAAGCAGCTCTAGAGTTTTACAATCCATTAGACAGTTTATCAGTTGCCCTATGTAATTCCTCAACAATGGCCTCATTCACCTATATGCTTATGACCCTGTGGAAGGTTACCTTATCAGTGGTGCTTTGGTCACTCATGGGGTGCTATACAAATAAAATATCTATCTATCTATATATCTGTCTGTCTGTCTGTCTATCTATCTATCTATCTCTCTATCCATCCCCTAAGGCTCCCCACAGAATGCATTCTTTCTAACTACCCACACCACACAGCTGAGATACAATATAACCCTAATAGCTATGCATGTCCTGACACTCAAGGGGCATGCTACCATATGTTCTCAGCAGCAAACTTCTCCTTTTGGGTCCCTGGCCATTGTGATTTGGCCAAAGTGGATAAACTATTATCTAGATTATTGGTGTTACTGTCTGGGATGGTCCTCCACTTTCCAATGTAAGCACCAGCTCCTACTTGGACCTTCCTGGTATACTCTTAAGGGTCTCAAGATGGTGAACATGAACATATGTAACCTTCCTCCCAATATACAATAGTTGACCAGTATAAACTTGACATCTTTGCTATCTCAGAAAATAGCTAAATCTAATGTGCTGACTCATGAAGTTGCGCCTTTAGGTACTCTGTGCTCAGGAAGATGGATGAAAAAGAGGAGGTGGTGTCATAATATGCACCAAAGACACTATCTGTGCAGCTATGACCAACTTCCCCCCACTAGATTGCACTGACTGTGAAGCACTGTTTGTAAAGCTAACACTAGGGAATTTATTTATTTAGCTTTTTGTTGACCGGGTAAGTGCACTAGACAAATCCTGCCTATTTTCAGGCACTGCCCGGGGGGAGGGGGATACAGATGAATGCCAACTGACTTTGAACCAGATTAAGCTGTTGGTGGTATTTATAGTGAATGAGGGAAATTTGGCCAGGACACTGGGGAAATTCCCCTACTCTGCTGGCGCTCTGTGGCCAGCAGAGGGCTGAGAAAAAAAATCCTCAACATGGCAGACGCTCTGCAAACTCATGAGGAGATGGACGCTAGTGTGGACACTCCCGCTAGTGAGCTTTACATGGATGACGGTGGAAAAGGGAATAAGGCAAAATCAGGTAGAAACAGACCTGAACAAGATAACGGAGACACCAGAGGTAATCGGTTCATTGCCGATTCGGGAGCATAATCCAGAGGCTGTGCAAATTTCAACTTGTGCCACTACGGAGCTGCAACCAGGGGAACTTAACTTTCAGGTACACAAAACAGACGCTTTTCAGCAAAGCACATTTCTGGATTCAAAAACGGAAGGTCCGACAGAGCAGAAGTCCCGCGTTATGCCGAAAGAGATCCCCACTACATCGCAATTGTTAAAACACAGATTTAAGCTGAGAAAACAGGATTTGGTCGGAAATATTGACTGGTCGGAAGAAATCTCTCACTGGCGTTGGTTGGACACAGGACTCTAGGGACATGGTTGTCGCCTGACTCACATGGAAGCAGTTTTGTTTTTTTCACCACAGCATGCCAACGCTCTGGGCCCAGGTACTGATAATGTAGCTACTACTTGGTGACTTGAAAAGCGCATTTGAAAGATACAGAGACACTTTTGTAGTCCCAGAGTGTCTTTTGAGGGGGTGAAAAGTATAAGAATTTGTCTACAGATAATAAACCTTGCAAGGAACCTGAGAAAATCCACGTATTCCTATGGCAGACCTGTTCAAAAACAAACTGGAACAGGCTCCCAGAAGGAATGCGGTTTGTTTAAAATATAAAGGAGGTTTACAAACCCATCCTGACAGATACTATATATCTAATACTTTACTTAAAGGGTCCATGTCTTATTTACCATCAGATTTGTTTGAATTAATTCATGTTTTAGGGGAGGACTCTTTTGATATAAGTTTTAGAACTAACCAGAATTTGGAGAGATTCTGGGAAAAATATTCTTCCTAAAATCTTCTCCTTTATGGCTCCCATTTATAGCTATCCCTCTAACTAGGCCACAGATCGGTAATATTACCATTATGTTTAGGAATGAGGGAGTTAATATCAATGATATTTATCACTGGCTGCAGAAAGCTGCTAGACATCCTTGGGCCTCCTGAGGCATTATTAGATCTGGAAGGCATTTGGACAGGGGCTGAAATTTAAAGTTAAACTTTTTCAAATAAACTCTGACATAATCCATATCCCAAATAGTTTCTTTTTAGGGAAAGATAGGGGGGTATGTTTTTATAGTGGACAGCCTAGAGCCTGTTATAAGTGTGGATCTCACACACATATTAGTAGCTCTTGTGATGTAATGAAGTGCTGTCTTTGCGGGGGGTATGGACATTCGATGGATCTATGTCCAAACATCTTTCAATGCAATTTATGTAACGAAAAAGGACATGCCTTTCATCAATGTCCATGGGCAAAGAGAAATAGAGCTGAAGGCTGGGATCATGACAATCTAGTCTTACAAGCACAAGATAAAATACAAGCTTTTGACAAAATGTATCATTAGTGAATAATTCACATACCACACCCAATAGCTCCCAAACCTCTGAATTGAGGGTGCATCTAGTGAGCCCATAATGCCCCCCATGCCTTTTGAGACTGTTAAAACTCGAAGAGTCACCAGATCTTCTTTAAAACCACCAATCTCATGTCCTATTCCAGTCTCAAACATTTTCTTGCCTTTACAAGAAGACATAAGGGACTCAGATTTAGAGTCAGATACATCTCACAGGTCAGAGCAGATTACGGAAGATGAAGAAAGTAAAACAACAGAGTTGATGAAAGACAAAAAAGGTAAAAAAGGTAAAAAAAGAAAAGCAAGTAATGGTCTAAAAGGGGGAATTAGTTGAAACAGTATTTACATATGGCCTCTTTGCATCTACTATCTTTTAATGTTTGTAGCTTAAAAACATATAAAAAGCAAATTTCTGTTTTTGCTTTTTTTGCAACATTTTCTGTGGATATAATTTTCGTCCAGGAGAGTCGTCTTTCCTCATTAATTGAAGTAAATAATATCAAAAACAGATGGCATCAGGTCCTTCATTTTGGTCATTTAGGATGGAACCTACAGATGGAATTGGTGTCTTATTTAAATCCACCAAATTTCATATTACAAGATTAATAGTGTGTGCCCTGGTAGAGCTTTAATTTTGGATGGTTTTATAGGTGATTTTGTTTTTCGGCTTATTAATGTTTCAGCCCACAAACAAAATCTGCTAAATTCATTATTGAAGATATTAAACCATTTCTTTTCACCAAAAGCATGTGATTTGGGGAGGGGATTTAATTGTACTTAGATGTTCCTTAAGTGGGACTACCCAAAGAAGAAAATATATTGTGACACTAATGCTTTAAGACAAATTCTTATAGATTCTAGCATGCAGGATGCCTTCCATGCATTACATCCTAAAGGACCTGGTGCTACATATCATCGTTTCATTTATGCCACAAGGATTGATATGTTTTTTTTTTCCAAACATTTACACCCTTATACTTGTAAATCTGAACCTTCAGAATTTTATGACCATAATATACTTTTTTGTTCTTTTAGTTTACACCTCTTACCACCTAAAATTGTTTCTAAATATAATAGATGGAGACTAAATATGTCTTTTTTTGAAAATCCTTCCTTAAACTCCCAGATAGACCTAATTTTTGCATATAGGGAATTGGTTTTTTGTGCTTATTTAGATCCTGTAGATTGGTGGATGGAAACTAAGCAAGAATTAAAACAATTTTTTCTTTCTTTTGGTAAAACTAAAGCCAATTCCAAGTATATACAATATTTACTTCTTCGTAACCAATTATATAAATTGATGTCCCTTTCTGAAAATGCACGCGATGTGCTTCCCCAAATTAAGGTTTTAAAAGAATTGATGAAGAAATATCAATATGATAGAGCTAAATCTTTAGAATTAGAGTTTAAATATGGTTAAAAACACACCAACTTCTGATCCCTTTGTGGCATGTAAACAAAGGTAAAGAAAGTGATTATGTCACAACTGGTTTTGTCTACAGGGCGTATAATTACTAAAGACATGGATAAATTAACCATGATCCAGGAATATATGAAGCCTCCTTCCAAGATAAACATCCACATGCTCTGTTTGATTTTTCAATTCACTGCTCCATTACCACAGTTATCTATTACTCAAAAATTTCGTTAATACAACCTATTTCTTCTCAAGAAGTAGAACAAGCCATACAACAATTAAGTAAAGGGACTTCTCCAGGATGGGATCGTATCCCTAATGAATTTTATAAACTTTTTGTCACACATGATTCATTTTTACCACAAGTATTTAAATTTCTGTTATTTTCAACAAAGGTGTATTCTGATTTTTGTACATCATTACTTTTCTTTTACACAAATCTGGAGATAAAGCTATACTGTCTAATTAGAGCCATTGAGTTTATTAAACAGTGATTATAAAATACTAACTAAAATTCTTAATAATAGATTAGTAACAATAGCTGAGAATTTAATTCACCCTGCTCAAACATGTGCCATTCCTCATAGACTTATCCAGCACAATTTATATCTATTAAAGAGATTTTTTGACCTTAGTAACAAACCACAAATATCAGGATATGTTGTTGCTTTAGACCAGGCTAAAGCTTTTGATAGGTTAGACATGATTATTTATTCTTGGTATTGTTAAGATATGGTATCCCAAAACCATTTATTAATTGGATAGCTAATTTGTATAGAAGTGCTTGTTGCATTCCTATGGTGAATGGATATTTTGGTACAGAGATACCGATATCAATTGGAGTACGACAAGGGTGTCCTTTGAGTCCACTTCTATACGTTTTTGTTTTAATGTACCCATTAAGGCAGAAAGAAGCAGGGAAGGCAGGCAGAATAACAAAGGCCCATACTGAGGAAAAGATGAGCCAACTCAGTTGAAGAAGGTGGATAAAACAGTAGCCTAGAAGTTAGAGGAATGAGGAGTGAATAAGCTTGATACATCCAGCAGAATAGGACCTGAGTTTGAGTCTCACAAACTCCACTTGCATACTGTGTGACTCTGAGCAAGTCACTTAACCACCCAGTGCTCCCCAGTTGCCCCTGAAAACAGGCACTTGTGCCTAGTGGGCCTACCCAGTTACCAAAGACAAAAAAACCTTTTATAGGTACATTAGGGTGTAGAAAAGACAAAGGGAGGGATAGTGAGGCTGAATAGAATGGACGGTGGGTGGGCAGAGAGAGACAGTGCAAAAGCTAGGGATACTGAATGATACTTCTCAGTATTCACAAAGAGGAGATAGGAGGTACCTAATCCAATTTAGAAGCACTCTGGATAGGGAGGTCAAGCCCAGTCCTTTCACAGAAGAAAGAGATCTGAAAGAAGGTGGGCAAAGCAATAGGACCTGATGGGATTCAGCCTAGAATTCTAAAATAATTAAAGGAGAACTAGTGACATCACTGACTACCCTTTTAACAAATCATAGAGGATGGTGTGTACCCAAGGACTGGAGAAAGGGAACCACATCTGCCTCCTCCAGTCCTCAGGTACAAAAGTGGGAGCAAGACAGAGGCAGAGAAACTACAGACCTGTCAGTTTGACCTCTGTGATAGGAAAATGATGGAATTACTTCTGAAGGAAAGATTTGTTGAGTACCTAGAGGCCAGTGGGGCACAGGACCCAAGGCAGCATGGATTCACAGCAGGAAGGTCATGTCAGATTAATCTAATTGATTTCTTTCACTGGGCGACCAATGTAGTAGACCAGGAGGTGCCATAAATATGGCCAACCTAGACCCTAGCAAGGAATTTGACACAGTCCACAGAAAGATTAATAAACAAATTAGCCAGCCTGGGGTGGGTCCCAGGGTAGTAGCCTGGGTAAATCACTGGCTGGACAACAGGACACAGAAGGTAATAGTAAATGGATTCCACTATGAAGAAAAGAGGTTTACTAGTGGATACCACAGGGTTCAGTACTGGTCCAGTCCTTAATGTCTTTATAAGTGACATTGCAGAGGGCTGGAAGTAAAGTATGCCTCTTTGCAGATGACACAAAGATCTGCAACAGGGTTGATACACAAAGGGGTAGAAAGGATGAGAAGGGACTTGGCAAGGTTGGAGGAATGGTCAGAATTATGATAGCTTGATTCAATGCAAAGTGTAAAATAATGCTCCTGGGAAACAAATTACATGATAATAAATCAGTAATTTTTTTATGTATGGTATTTTAAAGTACTTTAAGTACTACAAAAAAATGACTAATTAAGAATATGTATATTCTGATTAATTTAAAAATACACCAAGTCAATATAAGACTAAATGGATGAATAATTCAATAAAGAATCTCATTAAGAAAACAAATAAACATTATGTAGCCTATGTGAAATCACAGATTTCAGCAAGTTGGTGTCTATACATTATTATTCAAAAAATGTAAAACAGTATCAGAAGAGCAAAAAATCCTGGGAGCTCAAACTAGCAGTTAATGCAAGTAAGGACAATAGCAAGTCCCTCTTTGCTTACATAAATTCTCTTAAGAAACCTACTTGTCAAGTTGGACCAATCCAGATAAATGATACCTTAATCCATGACCCTCTCAATATGTCAAACCTATTTAATATTAACTTTTGTAAGATATTTTCAAGTAATCAGACAACTGACATAATCAAAGATTCTATGGGTTGCAACATTACCATTTCTGAATCTGGAGTTGATTCAGAATTGAGTATTCTTAAAGGGAAAACTAGAGTGTCTCTAGATGATGTATCAGGTCATCTTTTGTATTTATTGGCAGACAGTCTGTCTTTACCGCTTAAACTACTTTATGAACACTGCATAAATCATAATTTCATTCAGAACCTTGGAAAACTGAACATGTGATCCCTATCCACAAATAAAGGGCCACAAAACCATTGGGAGAACTATAGACCAATAAAGCTCCCCATGTGTAAATCCTGGAAAGTTTGATTAAAGATATGATTGCCTCTACTCTGTCTAATTTGGATGTTGAACAACACGGTTTTAAGAAAGGCCGAGTTGCTTGACCAACCTATTGTGTTTTTACGAGGATGTCAGTCTACAGCTTGACAGCAGATTCCCATATGATATGATTTATATTGACTTCAGTAAGGCTTTTGACCTTCTTCCCCATTGGGCACTACTACATAAACTCATTTTAGTCAATATAAATCATACCATTGTGAGATGGATATCACAATGGCTGACAAACAGAACACAGTGAGTTTTGATTAATGGCCAGCTTTCTGGTTTGGGGTCAGTCACTAGCAGAGTATCACAGGGCTCTGTTTTGGGCCTCTGCCTTTTTCAGCTTTTTATAGCTGATATAACAAATAGCTGCTATTTAAATACCATTAAATATGCTATGACATCAAAATTGGTAGATTGTGCTCCAATTCAGAGCAGACTGCATCCATTCAAAATGACCTAAGATAACATCCTAAATGGATCAATACATGAGGGATGAAATTAAACCATGATAAATGCAATATTATGCAACTTGGTACTAATAATCCCTCTCACACTTACATATTAGACAACAGAGTGTTGACCAGTACCGATAAAAAGAAAGATTTGGGGTTCAGGTTTCAGATGACTTTTGGCCCAATTCGCAAATTAATGTGATTATACATAGGCCCAATACAAGTATTTGGTCAATCAAAAGAAACATTAAATCAAGAGACAGTAAGGTACTAATGCCCTTATATAGATCCTGTGTTTGCCCACATCTAGACTTTCTTCTCCATTATGGTGACCCTTTAGGAAACATGACATTTTGCAGCTGGAAAAGTGCAAAAGTTACACCAAACTTGTGAGAGGTCTGCATAATGCAACATATGAAACTAGACTGGTTCCTTGAACTTAATGTCCCTCACAACTCAATGATTAAGAGGGGACCTCCTTTTATGTATGATATCATGAAGGATCCATACTTAGGGCCAGATATTCAAAACATTGCACCTGGCACAAAGCCGCAAGCTGGAGTAGTGCTGGATTGTGAGCTGCAATATTCAGAAGCCCTAATAGCGCCCGGTGCTGTGTGATAGCGCCGATGCTAAAAGTAAAATGTATGCTGGGGCAGGAGTTTGGGTAGTGGCCATGAATGCCAGCTGCATGGCATATTCAAATGATATAGTGCCATGCTACAGGCATTAGCATGATCTGTAGCGCAGTGCTAAATACCACCAGCAAAAAGCTGCGGTAATGTAGTGGTGACCCCAGCATGATCCCTGGGCCCCAGTAGCGCAATAAGCACAGTAATCCCTTGTGTTCTAGTGGTCCCCCACACCCCAAGCATGATCCCTGACCCCCATAGCCACAGTATTTAGAGAATTTCCTGGTGTTCTAGTGGTTCCCACCCCCAAGCATGATCCCCAATCCCCATAGCTGTGGTATTAGAGAATTTTCCTGGTGTTCTAGTGGTCCCCCACCTCAAGCACAATTCCAACCCCGTAGCTTCATGTATTTAAGAATTTCCTGGTGTTCTAGTGGTCCCCCACCCCAAGCACAATCCCCAACCCCGTAGTCACAGTATTTAGAAATTTCCCTGGTGTTCTAGTGGTCCCCATCCCCAAGCACAATCACTAACCCTCTAGTAGCCCCAAAAGACAACAATACCTGGTGGTCTAGTGGACCCCCACCAGGAAGTGCTCCACCCATCCTCCCATACACAGACTAGAGTGCAGGCACGGAGCAGGCTCAGCCCTCCTCTCATCACCATGGCTGGCCACTGACTGTGGTATGCATGGGCGCTACTCTTTGTAGGGCTCATGCATACCACAGTTGGCCAGCCGTGGTAGTGAGGAAGAGATAATTGAGATGGTCTCCGACATCGTGCCCGAATGTGTATGGTGAGACAAGCAACACACTTCCGGGTAAGAGCCTACACCACCAGGTATGCTGTCCTTTGGGGCTATTGAGTCAGGGATCATGTAGGGGTGAGGGGACCACCATAACACCAAAATCTCCCAACTACTGCAGCTCAGGGGGTCGTGATTGTGCTTGTGTGGGGGGACCACTAGAACACTAGGCAATTTACATGATGTACATGTACTGAAAAGGCTGGGATTCACACTCAAAGCAGGGGGACCACTAGACTACCAGGGACAAATAGGTGTTTTACATGGACTGGGAATTGGGATTCGTGTTTGGAGGGTGGGGGGACCAGTGGATTACCAGGGAGTGGAACCAACACACATGGGAACAGGGACCATGATGGCTGAGATGGGCTGCCTTGCCCAGTCTGTCTGCCCAGGTCCCTATATATTGGATGGCTGCACTGCACAGCCCAGTGACCCTACAGCTGACATCCCCCCTGCCCCCAGCAGGTTTGCTTATGCCTGCCCCACGCATACTTGTGTCCTCCCTCACCTGCTGTAGCCCACCTCTGTTGGTGTGGGGTGGGGGCATCATCCAGGGCACGTGTGTCCACAGGTAGTGTGTGTGTGTAGATATATATGCGTGTGTCTCTGTATCTATCTATATTTATAGATCGCTACAGATCTACATACACACACACACATATATATCATTATGTACTGCTTGCAGTGCTGCATAGGTATGTTGTATGCACTGCTTGTACCTGCCAGCACACAGTTCCTGCTGCTTCCTGCCTGTGCTTCCATTCCCACCAACAGGGATGCTGTGAGCATGCCCTGCCTGCAATGTCCACCATTCTGACCAACAGGTGGAGCTGTGTGCACCATGCAGTAGCACTGGGCAAACTGCATGGTAATGTATGCTAAGCAGTATATAATGAGATGCAAACGTGCCTTTTTGCCCACGGATTACCTAAATAGGCTCACTTGCATGGGAGCTTTGAATATAGCTCCTGTTTGCCCTGGGCTAACCAGTTTGCACCAAGCTAATGTGTTAGCACTGTGCAGTCAGGTTAACCCTGGGCAAACCTCACTTCAGCATAGCACAGTTCTGCAGTGTGTGGCTTACATTGTTGTTTGCAGTAGATGTCAGACATCTCTGTGCAATCACACAATGTTCTCCACCTGCAACACTGGCTTTCTCCAGGGTCTAATGAGCTGAAGTTGCAGTTTGCACTTCCCTGTTGCTATATTCAGTGCTGTCTTATTCATGGGCTATTTTTGCCCTGCACTTCTGGACCGGTTTGCCCAGCTTCCTTAACATTCTATGTTCAGCAGGATTAGCACAGGGCTATTCCTTTTTAATATAGCTTGCTTTTTGCTTTGGGCTAAGTTTGCCCGCCAGGCAGTACTAATTTAGCCCTGAGGCAAAGTTTTGAATATCTGACCCTTCTTGTCCAATCTAGGGCTAGTGTTTAAAGATGACTTTTATAACCTTAGAGGTCACCCGCTCCAGTTACAACATAGGAAATTTAACTTAATGGCATGGAAATTCTTTTATACGTTACATATTATTAAACCCTGGAATGCTCTACCAGTGGAAGTGATTACTAGCAGTTCAAAGTCTATGTTTAAATCCTGACTGGACACTTTGATCCTCTCTGGTACTACTCTTTGTTATTATTAGACAAAAGGAGCAATCATGGGCCTCACGGCTCTCTGACTTCTGTTCAGTGTTAGTATGAGTCTTACAGTATGTATACACTTGAGGGAAAGAGGGAGACGGGAGGCATGATTAAAACTTTAAATACCTCAGTGGAATCAACAAAGTCCAAGAGGCAGCATCTTTCAGAAAAGAGATGTGCAAGAACAAAGGGACACAATTTGAACATGAGAGGGACAGCTCAGGGGCAATGTGAGAAGTATTTTTCACAGAGAGGGTGGTGGATGCATGGAACGGCCTTCCTGAGGAGGTTGTGGGGTCTAAAACTGTGGGAGAATTCAAGAATGTGGGAGACATAAGACAATTCTTGTGGGGGTAGGAAGAAAAAGGCTCTTGGTTAACTAGGATCTGCAACTTAACCGGTAGGTAGGTAGGTAGGAAATGGGAAGACTAGGCGGCTAAGCGGTCCTTATCTCGCCATCAAAGTCTAGTTTCTATGCTATCTCAACCTTCACCACATATTATCACCTCAGCAACATGGATTTAGGTACTATCCTGACACTGCCTTAATTAAATTCACCACAGATTTTCTGCAGGCACTGGACAATGGAATTTTGACAGGGGCTATCTTTGTAGAACTCATGAAAGCTTTCAACCTGGTCAATCACAAATTGCTCCTTGGAAAATGAAAGCATATCAGCCTTGACTCTCATGTAATCAACTGGTTCTCAAACTACCTAACCCCATACCCAGATGATCAAACAGTGTGTGGTTCCACATTGAGTCAGCTGCCAATTACAGATGGCATACTACAGGTTCCTATATTAGAGTCCTTTACTATTTTTCCTTTTCATCAATGACCTGGGCAACCATAGTGGAGATTGTCATCTCATCTTACTGTATATGCAGATGATGAATTCTGTACAGGTGCTCTAGGGATGCTAATGCCCTCAGTCACCAACTACAGACAGACTTCACTGCCCTAGAGAAATGGACCCTAGAGAACCACTTGGTGCTGAATGCCAAGAAAACAAAGGCTGTTTTGTGTTGCCCAATTAGAATAAATCCAGAAATATATTGTCTGCTTCCTGTCATAACCCGATTGGCTCTGCTATCGAGTTGTAGTATTCCCTGAAATATGTTGATCTGATGCTTGTTCAAGATCTTATCTTTAAGTCACATGTGGATCAGGTTACACATACAATACACCAGAAGCAAGGACTATTGTATAGGTTAAATGTCACTAATGTCACTGATGTTTAGGAGCTTTAAGAAGGCACTAGGCCCATAAGTAGCTCCTTTAAAGTTTCATGTAATAAGTCATGTCATAATTGTCACCTTCAAGAACCTAGAATTGCTGCAACAGTGTATTAATACCCATGCTCTTATATGTAGGTCCTGTACTGCAGTCACAAGGCAAATCTGGGAGTAATAAGTTGGAATTGCTCTATCACAAAATAGGCCACTTTGCTGCAATGACCAGTGTTAGGAAGCACCATTGTGAGTGACTTACCTCCCTAAACAGAAAGTCCTTAACTCATAGAATTAAGTACTTCACATTGAGCACAGTGTACAAACTTACTTCTCACACACCCTCCTGGTCTGACAGGTCTTCTTGCCCCTAAGCAATCAAATAGACTGCTAAAAATTTCCAACAAAAAATTACTCAAATTGCCAAGGGTCAGAACCTCACTTGAGAGTAGTTCATTTATGTACTCTGCTCCCAAACTATGGAATGCCCTCCCAAACCCCATACATATGGTTAATTCCTTAGACATCTCAAAAGGAGCTAAAGTGTAGTATTTAGAAAACATAATTGCTCCTGCTGTCGCTGACTGTATCTGCTACTCAGTGTAAAGTGTCTGCGTGGTTGCTTGATGTAATGTAGTGTACCAGTGCTAGTCTCATACTCTTCTACTGTACTAAGGTGTTTAATGTGTTGCAACAGTGTTATGGCCTTCTATTTCAGAACTGTGCCACTACCTAACTGTTAATAATCCAAGTCAATTGTTTTACACTTTTATGTATTTCACCTCTTCTAAGTAAAATGCTCCATGTGACTGTAGAATAATTGTATAACTGTAATTACTGTAACTCCTGTAACTCTTGGACACCCCTGAAAAAGGGAATGTTGATCCCAATGGGTTCACCTGGTAACCAAAATGAAATTAAATTAAATAAATCAATAAAAACAATTGCTAACCTATTTTCAAACCCCACTACATAGGAATTATATTTCCAGGATTAGCTTGTTTGAATCCCACCATCACCAGCAAAAGAGCACATATAGCTAGCACAAGTATCCACTTACAGTGACATAAAAAATTGTATTATTATAAGATGCTACACAATTTGACTGCAACCTTCCCTGCAGTGACTGGTGTGATGCTCTGCCCCTGCTTCTGGTTACTTGTATGATATTTATATTTAAAATAATTGGTATGTGTATGAAATTGTCTCACACAAGTTAGCAGACTTGGCCTGTATCTTGAAAGGTCAGTAGCTGGAACTACAGGAAGTAATTAAACTGACCAGGGGAACTAGTTAATTAATGGACTTCCTTACAGAAGGGCATTTTATTACCTTTTTATGACCTGCCAGGCTTTTGAAGTTGAACCCAAACATAAAGTTTATGATGTAACAGGATGAAGAGTAATTTGGCAGGTTCCTCTCAAAATCTAACATGCAGCTGAGAAATAGTGACAAATGGCAGGGTTGTTAAGATCAAAGACAAATGTTTGATTAAAGGATGTCATATTTAGGAAATGTTTTTCTGTTACCATTAATTAAAAATAACTCCTGGTAGAAATGTTGTTAGAATTAATTTTAAAAGGAGGAGCTAGCTGACTCACCAAAAGGGGTGGAGAGACAGAGTGAAATGAACCCTGCATCTGGGGAATATGGTCATTTTACCTTGGGCTCTGAAACAGAAAGTTCTCTAACTTAAATGCTCTTAGAAAGGTAATACTTAGAAAGAAATTAAGCTTTGTGGTAGGAGTGTTTTGTCTCCTTCCTGTTCATTTACATAATTGTAAGCTGTATTTATTTATTTAGTTTTTGTTGACGGGTAATGCACTAGACAAATCTTGTCTATTTTCAGGCATGAACCAGGGAATGGGATACAGATGAATGCCAACTGACTTTGAACCAGATTAAGCTGTTGGTGGTATTTTTAGTGAATGAGGGAAATTTGGCCAGGACACCAGGAAATTCCCTACTGCTTGGCCAGTAGGGGACTTGCTGACTTTATGATGGAATGCCAAGTTGCTGAGCTGTCTTCATTGCAGCAGGATGTGCTGCAGGCCTGTAGACAATTACTCCTACACTGTTGGAAACTGGATTCAAACATTTTTTGAAGCGCCGATGGAACCTGTCTTATCTACTACTGATTACTCCTCTGGAAGTTTCGACTGCGACAAAACAACTACGTGTGGCTTCTCTGCCTACGACTCTGTTTTCAGAGATATTACCTTCTGATTTCAAGTTTCCAGCTCCGACTCTGCCCATTCACTCTCCCGACCGCGGAATGTGGAACCTCTGTTTGGATCTCCTATGACAGCTGGAACTAAGCTGTCTGACAGTGAGTTGCTATGCAACAAGTAATCGGTACTAGCTCTCAGGCGACTGCTGCCCTGATTGAACTGCGGAAAGAATCTCCATCTGGTCTCTCTCCTACAGGTACTGTCTATGTTGCTACACCCTCTGACCAGAGCAATGCATCTGTTTTTCTTTTGATGCAAAATGTCCATGAGTCTTTAAACCGGCTGTTAAGAAAACTCAGGCTGACAAACCCCACTCCTGGGCAGATCAGGTTGATGACGCCAACACCTCTTGGTCGGTTTCCAAAGCCCTGATGTCTGCAGGCTGGGCGCAGCACCCTGACTCAGGTGAATGGATCTCTGGCTTTTCGCCGATCACCATTCCAGCGGTATCACGGAAACTGTCTAACGTTTCTCTTGAACTGTTGCATGAACCCTCTGATCCTCAAGTGACTCCACTTGCTGAACCTGACACACACCTCAAAGAAGTTTCTGCTTCTCCTTTGGCTTTACCCCTGAACTTTCTTTTACCCAGTCTCCTGAACTTGGGTTTCTTCCACGACAAATTACCCCCTACTGACCCGATTCTAATTCCAGTTTTGCACCATTCAGCAGCAGGAGTTTTGAATGACCCAGGGGTGTCTCCAACACTGAGGGCCCTTCACGGACTCTTTGCCTGGCCCAGAATGACCTGCACCACGCTCCTATGCCTCCTTTTTTCGTTCCTCTTCTTATACTGCTAAAAGACATAATGCTGTTCGGCTAATCTATAAAGGGGATTGGGGTTTTCCTGATAGAAAATATGTGGCTAAATCATTATTGAAAGATAGTCTGCAGTTTGCTTCAGCTGAATTGTATGCATTAATACATGTATCTGGTGAAAAGACCTTCGATATTAGTTTTAAGCTGCATAGTGGTTTGGAAAAATTTTGGTCCAGATTTCATTTAGTAAAACAAACTCCTTTTTGGTCCCCATTTGAAGTTTTTCCCCCTTATGAAACCAGCACATAAAACTGTCACTGTCCTTTTTTGGAATGACAGTGTTAGTGTTCTGGACCTTGTTTTTGGTTAAAACAGAAGGTGTACTTTATTAGGCCAACCTGAGGCAATTTTTGACTTGGAAGATATCTGGACAGGGGATGGAGGATTCGGTACAATTGCATTCTACTGAAGATGGTTTACAACATCTTCCAAATTGTATTTTTCTAGGACAAGACAGGGGGGTACTATTTTATGCAGGCCAGCCTAAATCCTGCTACAGGTGTGGCAAATCGGGTCACATTAGTAGTGCCTGTGACCACTTGCGATGTAACCTTTGTAATTCCTTAGGACATGTAAGTGAACATTGTCATAATATGGCTATTTGTTCTCTGTGTGCTGCTCATGGACACACTTATGCCACCTGCCCAGAGGCAGCTCACCAACACTCGGACATGCAGGACTCTGAAGAACAACGTTTGTTGATAGCCATTGCACAATGCTCCAGAACCACCCTTTCCACTTCCCGTGCTACACCCTTTCCTACTAAGATACCCTCCTCTGCAGACACCCTTCCTGCCTCTTGAGACTCTCCTCCCCCCTCCTGCCTCCCCACCCTCGTTGGCCCCTATCCCAGATGTGCCACTACCTGACCCTCCACCTCAGGCTTCTCTTCCTATAGATGGCCTTTCTATGCCTCCCCACCTCCCCAGGTCTTGTTTTTTCCTACTAGAGCAACTCGAGTAAGTCCTACCATGCTCAACCTGCTTCAAAAGTTCCCAAATTAGCAGACACCCCCACTACTAACTGATTTCATGTCCTCCTATTAGCACAAGATGTGTCTGACGCTGATTCCAAATCCTCCTAGTCAGGAGTTGACCCCATAGGAAAATCAGTGGATGTGAATTCCGAGTGCTTTCTGCTCCCGTCCCTCCCTCAAAAGAATAATACTGCAGTTCCAAAAAAAGGGAAAAAGAATAAACGCAAGCCACCATGATGGGTTAAATGATTTCTTCCTTAACTTTTTGCTCACTTAATGTGAACAGCATTAAAATCAGCTCAGACAGGCTGCCTTTTTTTCCCCTCTTACAAACTTTACATTGTAATATCACTGACACTGCTGACATATATGACTGTATGATATATTGTTCTGTGTTTATTTTACCATTTTATTATATTTTTAGTAAACAATCATTTTCTTTGAAATACTGCTTAGGTGTCTTCTCAGTTTCTTTTTTGCATGTGATTTATATGGGTTAAGTCTGACAGCTGTTAAAAAGGCGTGATGGTGTTATTAAGCTTGGAAAAGGTAAGACTATACCTAAGGTCTCTTATATAGTTTTAAGGGTTCATTTTGAGATCTGGTGAAAGATTGTATTGTAGTCCTGAAGAGGGTACTTATCTGAGCCTGTAATTGGGTATGCTAGCATAAGGTTCATAGTTTGAATCCCTCCAGAACTTGAGGCTAACAGGTGATTCGGACCCAAAGCAGACAGGAGGGTTACCCTGTATATTACCTGGTCACACTATTGCACTCTGAGGTTGGCACTGTGGAAGCAGCAGGTCTGACCTGCAGAGTGCATTTGTGGCAGATTTGGTTGGCAGTGGTGCGATTTAAAGTAATTAGTAACACAAGATTTAACAGTTCAGTGTGTCAGCTTAATACTGTACAGTTCACTTGCAAAATAAGGCAGTGATTTACTTTTCTTTTTTTTCTTTCTTTATTTCCTCTTTACTCCCTAGTGTACCCACTCCTTCAGGCTCCTGCAAGTCCTCCCAAGCCCCCACCAGCCCTACCCAAGCTCTCTCAACCCTCACATTGCAGCCAGTCCCCAGGATATCCAAGATGTAACCCTTTGCTGGGTGGGTCCCCTCTCCTCCAAGGGGGAAAGCACCAGGGGGAAGACTCCAGCACAATACTCAATAGGGCCCAGGGATGCTGCTTCTGAGGGAAGGAGACTCACAAAGGCACCGGAGGCATTGGGGGATGGGGAGTCATCATTCAGCAGACACCAGGCAGTATTTCCATTTTTTCTAGGTCCCCTTCATTGAGCCCTCATGTAGTGCCTCCAGTCTCCATTGGGGCCACTGCCAAGGAGGCATTCCCAAACCCACCCCAGGATAGGAGAGCAGTTCCTCGGATGCTCAATCCTATCCTCCCCTGCCAACCCCAACATCCCAAGTCCGTTCCGAACCCAGGTCACCGTGTGGTTTGAGGTAAGTGCCAGCCCCTCAACCTTCTATGCCCACTGGGCCAGTGGCAGTGATTTATTTTAAACAAAGAAACAGTACTATATAATTTTGCTTACTGTCAAAGTTCCTACCTGTTTTATTTTTTTGAGTGCAAGTTAGAGTAGCCGTAGTTAGGGAAGAAGATGGCTTCCAACCACAGTGAGCACACTGTAGACTACCTGAGGCAGCTGTGGAATGAGAGAGGAGTCCTTCACAAGGGAGAGCCATCGAGCAGAACCTCATGGATGCTTTGATGGCTGCTGATGCCTACAGCATTGAGTCACAGTCCGTGACTGAAAAGGGACAAACCTTTAGTATGGAAGGGCCAGAGTCCAGCACAGTGTCCAGATCCAGTAAGGAGGACAGCAGGGCCAGTGCAAGCCAAGGTCCACAGCAGCAGGGGAAGGTCACCAGCACTCCAGACCAGAAGCCATCACGCTGCAGATGGAATTCTGGAGGATGGAACTGGAGTGTGAATAGCGGAAGCAGGAATTTGAGAGAGGAGAGAGGTGAGATCAGTGAGTCTCAGAAAAGAAGGCGAGCAAGATCAGTGAGAAGCTGAGTGAGAATGGCAAGAAGCAGAGTGAGAGCAGTGAGTCACAGAGTAGAAGAGGAAGTGAGAACAGTGAGAATGGCACGTTAACAGCGAGAGGCTGACCATGAAGAGCATGAGTGCCAGAGGCAACATGAAATGGAGAAGCTACGACTCCAACCCCCATCACTAGAGCAGGTAAGTGGCCTGGGTTTAACTCGAACTACAGGACCGAGTTACAAATTAAATTCCAAATTGATCCATACTGGGATTGCCCTCATACTGGCCACGCAACACCTCCCCTCTTCTCATCCCTCATAGACTCATCTACCACCTATCCTACACCCTGCAAAAATCACCAGTGCCTAGCATCACCCTGCCCACCCCTTTCGTTCATCATAAGCTATGGTACTTCTTGCTCCTGGCCCTAATGCTAGCTGGGGATGTTGAACTAAACCCAGGGTCAGTGGGTAACCTCCCTCTAAATAATACAATCTGGAATGACACCAAAGGCCTCCGCATTGCACACATGTACATTAGGAGCCTCCTTCATAATATTGCTGAACTTGAGGCATGGACTGTTCAACACCACCCTGATATCCTGTTCCTATCTGAAACTTGGCTAAAACCCTCCACCCCTGATGCTCTCTGCTCCCTGCCCAACTACAATCTCATCAGACAAGATAGACCTTCATCCAAACACGGAGGAGCAGTTGCCATCTTCTATAAGCAACACCTGTTGCTATCCCATAATGTACTGTCTACACTATCTCACTGTGAAGCACTCCATGCCACACTACAGCTAGGCTCAAAGAAATTACACGTGAGTCTACCTACAACCCTCCTGCTAGTGGCAATAAGGGTCTTGAAGAACTCCTCTCCTTAATAGACTGCACCATTAGTCGTAACAAAGTCCTTATACTGGGAGACCTAAACCTGAACTAGATTAGTACCACAAACCAGTCCTCTCACACCCTGGTACAAGGCCACAACCTTCACCAAATGATCACAGACCCAACTAGGGTCATGGCTCCCCCTCGGACCAGTACTCTGATTGACTGGATCCTAACAAACCATTTGGACAGCATAATAGGTGCAGGCACCCTTGCAGATGCTATTAGTGATCACTCCCTGTCTACTGTATCTGGCACTCTACCAGTAAACCATCTCCACCCCCAAACTCATTACCTTCCAGAATCTGGCCAATATTAACTTAGCAGTTTAGCTTATGATCTCTCACTGATTGACTGGTCCCAGATCTACATTTCAACTAATGCCCAGCGGCTCTTGACTGCTTCTTGAACCACTTTAGCCCTCTCCAAGACATCCATGCTCCCCGTGTCACCCGCCAGATTCGTGGAACCCAGACAAAATGGTTAACAAAAGCCCTATTTACCCAAATAAGAGACAGGGATAAGGCATGGCGGAGGTTCAAGAACACTGGGTTGCAAACTGACCACAATCTATATCGCTCTCTGAGAAACTCTTGCAAGAAAAACATACGCCTAGCCAAAAGTTCTTTCTGCAAGAACCTGCTAATAAAAGCCTCAGCTGACTCAAGGAAATTTTGGTCCACCATAAAAATGCTCCTTGGAGCTAATCACAGGGCACATACCAGTTACATGCTGTTAAATGGCATTCACTGCAATAACCCGACAACCATAGCAAACTCTTTTAATCACCATTTCTCAGATCTATCAAACTACCCTTACCACCCTCCTTCCTGTCCTCAACACCTTACCCCCTGGTGATATCAATCCAACACTCATGCACCCACCTTTTAGGTTCCAGAGTATAAAGAGAGGAGAAGTGTTAAAACTGCTACTCGCTATTCCTGACAGCACCAGGACAGGGTCTGATGGAGTTGAACCAAGGCTCCTAAAAAGCCGCAGCTCACTACGCATCTCCCTAACCAAAATTTTTCAACCTGTCTCTATGCCATGGCATAGTACCTAATATATGGAAATAGCCAAAGTCACCCCAATCCCAAAAAAGGGTGACCCTAAGGAAATAAATAACTACTGCCCCATTGCAATTCTCTTTGTACTTAGCAAACTCTTGGAAAAACTAGTGTCCACCCAATCCATAGAATATCTCCAAAGATACAACCTTCTATCTAGCTCACAGCATGGCTTCCGCAAAGGACACAGCACCTCCACTGCCCTCCTCAAACTCACCAATGACATATATGCCTCCATGAACTCGGGCCTCCTAACAGGTGCAGTCTTCATTGACCTAACTAAGGCATTTGACCTGGTCAACCACACCATTCTTCTTACTAAACTACACTCCTAGGCTTCACCACCGATTAATAGTGACCTGGTTTGAAAGCTACCTGTCCGGCAGAAAACAAGCTGTAGTGTTTAACTCTGCCATATCAGATCTTCCCACTATTAATGTCGGAGTGCCCCAGGGCTCAATCCTTAGGCCTTACTTTCTCTATCTTTATTAATGACATCCCACCTTGCACCCAACTGTTCATCTCTGCTCAATGCTGACAATCTAGTTATTTACCACAGTGCCAGAACTGTTGTTGACCTAATCCACCCTCTGCCATTGATTTTGCTAATATTCAATCCTGGCTCACTGAAAACAAACTTATTCTCAACTCTAATAAAACTTACTCTATGCTCTTCGCTCCTCTGCCAGACTTAAAGCGAATCAAAATGCCTCAATTATCCCTTGCGGGACAGTTCTTCACTGATTAGCACCAACTCCTTTAAATACCTTAGATTTACTCTCAATCAATCCCTTGACTTTGACCTACATTACAAACCACCTTAAGTCAGTTAACGCCAAAATAGGTAGTGCCTACAGAACTAGATATGTCCTTACCCCATCTGCTAGACTTTGCTGTGGCCCAAGGGCTTTCTTCTCCCAGACCTTGCATATGGCTCAGTCACTCACCTCTTGCCTCCAAATCATCCTCCATAATGGGATACCACCTCCAACAGCATCTGCCACTATGCTTCTGCATCTCCATGTTTCAAGCATCATTGCCAGCTCTGAAGTGACCTAAAATGGCTGTGCCCCTCTGCTCACAGACTCCAGGCCTCTGCTCATTAATTGACAGTATTGTCAGATCTGGCCTCCCCTATCCCTTTCTATCCCTACTGGACACACAGCCTCTCTCCTATGGACTGCGTTCGACTGACCAAGCCCTCTTTCACATTCCCAGACACAGAACCAATATGGGTGCATGCGTATTTTCTAACGTGGTTCCAAAATACTGGAATTCCATACCCCAAGCTATTCGACAAGCAGCCTCCCATTCCACTTTTAAGTCACTTCACAAAGAACACTTACACTTTATCAACCCCTACACTTGCTTTAATCCACCTTAGCTCTACTCTTCTTCCCCTGCTCTGTTTCAATCTTCTTGGTCCTCTCCCTCTTTCTCTCTGCTTTTCTCTCTCACTCTCTCTCTCATTTTTTCTCTCTGCCTCTCACCTATATCTCTCTCTCCCTTCCTATTGCTTTCCTTCCTCTCCTCCAAGTTCAACCACCTCTTTATTACTTGATATATTGTCTCTATGAATGCCCACCACTGCAATGCCTATGTTCTTACTTTACTTTATTTTGTGATCCCTGTCCTACTGTGACAGTATTTTTCATCATACTGTATAAACCTACTCATGTTTGTTGCCAAAATTTTGTTTCCCATACCCTGAAGTCTTAACTTGACTCTGTACTGTACTGCTTTCATGTACTGTAGTCACATACACAATTTGTATTTCTAAAATGTGCTCTCCCAGGTTGTGCCTGAAAATAGGCATCCTTGTGCCTAGTGCACTTACCCAGTTACCAAAAGCAAATAAATAAATAGCCAAATGTAAAGAGGGAGAGGATAACTGGATACCTTTTTAAATTCCTTTGAAAAGGTTTGTATCTAGGCAAATATTCTAGAGGTCCTGGAGCTTCCAGCTATCCTGCTGCTTACTGAGATAGCTCGGGATGCATTGGGTCAAATGGACATCAGGACAGCAATGATTACAGCAAACTTAAAACTACACTTGTAAAAAGTATGATTTAAATGCAGAAACATACAGAGCTAAATTCTGTAAGCTCAGAAAGCCCTGACATGTGCTACAAGGAGCTAGCCATGAAAAACATCAGTTTTTAAAATATTGGTGGGAAGGAATTGAAGCAAACTCTGTAGATAAAATTGAAAATGCTGTATTGTTAGAGTAGTTTTGGGGCATGCCCAGTAGATATGAAAACCTGGCTAGAGGACTGAGATCCAAAAACAGTGCAAGAAGCTGCTGAACCCTTTGAACCGGCTATGCCAAGAGCGGACCTGCTCTGAGAGTAATGGTGCATGGGTGGCAGCAGAAAGGGAAAAGAGCACCTTCAGGGCATCAAAACCCTCACTGCCTCCACCAAAAGCAGTTAGCCCCAGAGTTTTAAAGAAAATATTTTCTGAGAAAAGAAATGAATGTTGGTTTGTAAAAACTGGGCATATTGCCAGACAGTGTCCCAAAGGAAGAAACAATATGCAAAGTGGTGCTAGGAAAAGTGGGTTGTTCATGTGTCCCAGCAAAGCATGCCTGTAAACATGAGGGAACACATGCACCCCAGTCACTGTGAATGGTGTACAGACACAAGGGTTAAGAGACACAGGGACATCCCTGACATTGGTAAAATGGGATCTGGTAGAGCCTGGTCAGCTTATACCTAATAAATTTGTAACTGTACAGGGTTCACTGGGGAGCAGAAAACATTGCCACTCGCTAGTGTTCTGCTAGACTGGGGTGAGACAGGAGGAACCATGCAACAGGTTGTGGTAGCAGAAACTTTAGTAGTTCATGTAATTCTCTGCAATAATATCAAACTGGGGATGGTGTGTGCAGTTACCATTGCTAAGTGGCAAATAGAAATTGTGGTGAATGGACTCCATAGAAACCACTGTAGAAATTACTACAAGCATGTTTCCTAGCCTGTGTATCCTGATCTGGAGACTAATGAAAGGGTAGAAATTGCCCCAGTAGCAGCTAACCAAACAGCTATGGACTGTTACTCTGAAGAAGGGAGGGTGACCCATTGTCAGAGGGTTAGGGATGAGCAGTGATCCTCAAGTGCCCTGATGTTAAACTAGGGACCCCAGTTTAGATACTGAGGGACCTGTCCCATGCCTTGGGAATGTGTAAGGAGTTTGTAGCTGCTCAGAAAAGTGACCTGAGTCTAGAGAAGCTGAGGGCTTGGGCAGACTCTGATGGAGCACAAGAAGGAGATGGAAACATAACTTTTATTGGGACAATGGGCTGATGTATACTCAGGATGCTAAGTCAGAGGGGAAGTGATAAACAGGCAGCTTGTCATTCCCCTGGGGTACCGTGAGCAGTTGCTCAAGATTGCGCATGATATTCCCTTGTCTGGTCATCTGGGAATCATGCGCACTTTGCAGTGGTTGGCCCAGAATTTCTATTGGCCCAACTTCACCCAGCAGGTGAAGGAGTATTGCAGGCATTGTCACTTGTGCCAAGAAACAGGGAAGGCAGGTAAGAAAACCCAAGCCACCCTAATCTCATTGCCCATAGTGGAGGAGCCATTCCAGAGGCTGGGAATGGATTTTGTGGGCTTTAAATACTCCCAGCTCCTCCAGGAAGAGGTTCATCCTAACTGTAGTGAAATATGCCACCTGGTACCCAGAGGCAGTCACCCTATCCTCACTGAGGACAAAGTGGCAGATGCCTTACTAAGGATTTTCTCCTGTGTTGGGTTTCCACAGGAGGTTGTCACCAATCGGGGGGTTCCTTCATGTTGAACCTGATGAAATGTTTGTGGGAGAAGTGTGGGGTGGTGCAGAGATGCACATCATCTTATTACCCGCAAGCCAATGGGCTTGTGGAAAGATTTAACGGTATCCAAAGTCAATGCTCCAAGTGTTTGCTGAACAGCATGGGAGGGACTGGGAGAAACACCTTCCCACCTGTTGTTCACATTCAGGAGGTGCCCCAAGAGCCAACTGGGTTTCCCCTTCAGCTCATATGGGACGCTGGGTACTTGGGGCCCCTAGTGATTGGGAGGACTGGGAAGGCAAGCATGCCACTCAAGGAACTCCCTATAGTGGATTATGTCCTAGGTTTAGGGAAAGGCTGAAGGAGCTTATGGGGACAAACCCAGAGCAAACCTGGCAGCTGTCCAACAAAACAAAAGTGTGGCACAACCGCAGAGCTAGAGCTCACTCGCATAAGGTGGGTCAGGAAGTCATGGTCCATTCCAGTCCAGAAGAACAAGCTGCAGGCTCAGTGGGCAGGACTGTACAAATAGTCAGAAAGGTAAATGATGTGAACTATATCATAGAGATTACCTGACAGAAGACATGCAGAAAGAATGTACCATGGCAACACGATGAAGCCATATGCTAATAGGGCTGACATGGTGTTTACGTATGTAGTCCTGGGGAGGGAACAGATGAAGAAGACCCCTTCTGGACTTGCTGAAGAAAGCAATGGAAGTCCTCTGTGGAGGCAGTTAATTTGTCACCCCAGTAGCCCCCAGACCAGATCCAGGAAAAAGGGAGGTTTTAGCAGACTTTGCCCCACTGTTTAGTGCCAAGCCTAGACAAACCCCTTAGCAACACATGATGTGGAGAACAGGGATCAGACGCCCATATGGCAAACAGCATATCAGGTGTTTGAGGCTGTCCATAGGAAATTAGGAGGAGGTGGAGGAAATGCTGGATTTAGGGTAATCCAGAAATCCACACGCCCCTGGGCCTCACCCATAGTCCTTGTTCCTAAGCCAGATAGCTCTACTCATTTTGTGTGGACTGTCATGGACTGAATGCAGTCATGAAGTCAGACGCCCACCATGCCATGGACTGGACAAACTCCTGGACAAGTTGGGAGGGGGACTTACTCTACAACTATTGACCTGACAAAGAGCTATTGCAAGTAGAGTTAACTGACAGAGCTAGGGAAGAGGTCAGCCTTCATCACTCCAATAGGGTTATTTGAATTTAAAGTAATGCCTTTCAGAATGAAGAATGACCTGGCCACTTTCCAAAGGTTGGTGAACCAGGTGCTAAATGGTGCTGAGGAGTACAGCATTGTGTACCTGGATGACATTGCCATCTTCAGTGCTAGCTGGGAGGAACACTTGTCCTACCTTAGGGAAGTGCTTGGCAGGATACAGAGGGTCGGGCTCACTGTCAAAGCTGAGAAGTGCCAGGTGGCCATGGCTGAAGTGGCATACCTTGGGCATGTTGTAGGCTGGGGACAGTTCCGTCCTAACCAAGTAAAAATAGAGGTGATCAAGGCATGGCCCAGACCAGAAATGGAGAAGCAGGTCAGGAGTTTTCTAGGGACTGCTGGGTACTGTAGGAAATTTGTACCCAATTACAGTGCCCTGGCTGCTCCCTTATCTGACCTGGTAAAGAAAAGGATGCCTAAGAAAATTACCTGGGGACCAGCCTGTGAAAAAGCCTTTACCAGGCTGAAGGAGGCACTGTGCAGTGCTCCTGTATTGACAAGTCCAGACTATAGCAGACCCTTTATAGTCCAGACTGACGCCTTAGATGTGGGTATTGGAGCAGTGCTGAGTCAGACATCCAAACAAGGTAGAGATCGCTCCATCATGTACCTACAGTAAGTAAAAAGTTACTTCCCAGGGAGCAGGTATACTCTACTGTGGAAAAAGAGTGTCTTGCCATATTGTGAGCCCTAAAGAAGTTAGAGCCATACTTATATGGGCAGCATTTTGAGGTACAAACTGACCACAACCCCCTGGTTTGGCTGACACAAATGGCAAAAACGAATGGTAGACTATTAAGATGGAGTCTTGCCTTGCAAGGGTATGACATGACAATCTCACATAGGGCTGGAGCAACAAATCAGAATGCAGATGACTTGTCAGGTCTATATGAGGAATGAACTGACTTGTGGCACTCAATCCATGCAGGGATAGAGCCCAAATTCAGTCTAGGTATGGAGGAGTGTGATGCCTCCCTGCTTCTGGTTACTTGTATGATATTTATATTATAAATAACTGGTCTGTGTATGAAATTGTCTCACAAAGTTAGCAGACTTGGCCTGTAACTTGAGAGGTCAGTATCTGGAACTATAGGATGTAATTAAACTGACCAGGGGAACCAGTTAATTAACTGACTTCCTTACAGAAGGGCATTTTATTACCTTTTATGACCTGCCCAGGCTTTCGAAGTTGAACCCAAACATAAAGTTCATGACGTAACAGGATAAAGAGTAATTTGGCAGGTTTCTCTCAAAATTTAACATGCAACTGAGAAATAGTGACAAATGCTAGGATTGTTAAGTTCAAAGACAAAAGTTTGATTAAAGGATGTCATATTTAGGAAATGTATTTTTTTCTGATGTTACCATTAATTAAAAATACCTTCTGGTAGAAATTATGTTAGAATTAATTCTAAAAGGAGGAGCTACCTGACTCACCAAAAGGGGGTGGGGAGACAGAGTGAAATGAATCCTGTATCTGGGGAACATGTGTCATATTATCTTGGGCTCTGAAACAGAAAGCTCTCTAACTTAAATGCTCTTAGAAAGGTAATACTTGAAAGAAATTAAATCTTGTGGTAGGAGTGTTTTGTCTGTAACTTCCTATTTATTTTATATGATCGTACACTATATGATATATTGTTCTGTGTTTAATTTTACCTTTTTGTCTTATTTTTAATAAACAAACATTTTCTTTGAAATACTGCTTGGGTGTCTTCTCGGTTTCTTTTTGCATGTGATGTATATGGGGATACATCTGACAGGTGTTAAAAAGGCTTGATGTTGTTACTAAGCTTGGAAAAGGTAAGAATACACCTAAGATCTCTTATAGAGTTTTAAGGATTCTTTTTGGAGACCTGGCATGGTGCCTCTGGTGAAAGATTGTACCACAGTCCTGAAGAGGGTACATATCTCAGCCTGTAATTGGGTATGCTAACATAAGGTTCACAGTTTAAATCCCTCCAGAACCTGAGGCTAACAGGAGATCTGGACTCAAAGAAGACAGGAAGGTTACCCTGTATGTTACCCGTTCACACTATTGCACTCTGAGGTTGATTGTATGGAAGCAAGAGGCCTGACCTGTGGAGTCCGTTTGTGACAACTGGCACATACACTACTCTCACCTCCTTGACTGGCTGCTAAATGACAGTGTACTATCATCTCCATATTGAAACAGCTGATGCAGTGTGCGAGGCAATGTAAACTGACATTTGGCAGTTGACTATGCAGATGGGAATATATGTGCCACTAGTCAATGAGTAACAAATAGTAAAACAGTGGCACTGGAATGAGTGATAATTCTAATTACCAGTGAAGAAGGGCAATAACTTAGGATGGGGGTAGGGGTGACAGTTTATATCAGGGAGGAGTTACTTGCACAAGGGAGGAGTTGGAGGTAGAGGAGGTAGAGGCATTATGAGTTCAGTTAAGGTCCAGTAGAGGGAGAAAGGTGAGGTTGGGGTGGTTTATAGACCACCCAATCAGGATAAGGAGAGGGACAGGGAACTGAGCTCACAAATATTGAAAGCTGCAGGGAAAGGAGGGGTGGTAGTTGTGGGGGACTTCAACCTGCCCAAGGTGGATTGGACCATACTAGCCACAACATGTGCTAGTAGTCAGGTGATCCTGGAAGAACTTCAGAGTGGGTTCCTGACTCAGGGCATCACTGAAGCAACAAAGCTGAGGCAATTATTGATCTGGTGCTCACAGATGGAAGCATGTACAGAAATAATGGTCAGAAGCCACTGGGTGAAGCGACCATTGCACAGTGTGGTTCCCATTGGATATTGGCTGGAAAGCATCCAGACTAAGACCAAAATCTTGGCTTTCAGGTGAGAGGTCTTCAGGAAAATGGATGAAGTGCTAAGGAGCCATCTGGTGGGCATCAGAGCAGATATGGGGGTGGACCAAAGGTGGTTCATCATTAAGGAAGGAATACTGGTTGCCACAGATGAGTGTGTTAGGCTCAGGAGGAAGAACACAATGACCAAGGAGCCCAGCTGGTTCAGTTCTGAGTTTCCTAGGCAGTAACAGAAAAAGGCTGGCCTTTAGAAATTCAGGAAGACCAGAGAGAGAGGTGGGTGGAAAATACCTAAAGTTGGCTGGTGGGGCAAGTAAGGAAGTCTGGCAAGCTAAGGCATAGAAGGAGTTTCAGATAGCTGAAGTAGAGCAGAAGCCAGGTGCATATATCTATGTGTCTGGGTCCAAAAAGTTTGATGACTGTTTCTGATGTAAAAAGTGTATAGAATTCAGATTTACAACTCTTATTCATCCATAGTTGTATGTTTTCTTGAAATTGCACTTTCTTAAGAGTAACTAAAAGTTTTACATTTATGTAATAGATTTGGTTTATTTATTTATCTAATTTATGTATTTAATAGACTTGGTTTACTTAGTTATTAATGTGTTAAGGTTTCCCAGATTAATACTCCTGGGTGACTTCAACACCTGGGTCGACGATGAACTATCTCATTTTGGTCAAAATCTCCTCCAGTTGATGAATACACTGGGCCTGACACAGGGTTGTTACCTCCTCTACCCATATAGGGGTCATTCATTAGATCTGGTCTTCTCTTGGTATGGAATTACTGATTTAGAGGTGTAACCAGTCAGTTGGCCAGACCATTACACCATAAGGTTCAGTTTCAGGGCCCCTCTAATAGGTCTGCCCCTCACGGAGATGGTCCAATACCGCCCTTTAAGGGTATTGGCCCCAATGACTCAATGGCGGTGCTGGATCTATCGAGTCTGTCGGGTGAATGCATGAGTCCAGATGGTCTTGTATTAGCCTATAATAAGGCTGTGGGAGATGCTCTGGACAAAATTGCACCCAGTCTGTGTTCGCCTCTCACCATCCATCCAAGGAGTCCATGGTTTGATGGCTCCTTGAAGGAATTAAGGCGAGTAGGTCAAGGCTGAGAGAGCTCACGGAAATCGGGCCTTGATGCTGACAGGCTTAGATTGCTGGCCCATTATGATAGCTACCAATCAGAAATCACTCGTAAGAAGGCAGAATTCCTATCCAGAGAGATTTCTGCTGCAAAAAATCGACTGGCTCAGCTTTTTCCGGACTGTGGACAGACTGTGCAATCCAGTCTGTCTTCAGCCTAGAGAAGCCTTTTCTCAGCTTAGATGCGAGGAGTTCGCTCGCTTTTTTGCAGATAAGGTTGCCAGCATCAGGTCCGGCATCGGTCCAACCTCTCCTATGGGGATTGTGGTGGACGACTGGTGGTGTCTTATCCTCGGTTTGTCTGGTTAGACTTTCACCACCCAGAATTGTGGACATTGTGAAGATCATCCAAACAATGCGACCAACTAGTTGTAGTTTGGATCCGGGTCCTACACCGCTGTTAGTAGGTTGTGTAGAAGTTATCTACCCAATCCTTGCTGACATTATCTGGAAATCCTTGGAGAAGGGGGTTTTTCCTGACCCTCTTAAAGAGGCAGTAGTTTGACCACTCCTAAAAAAATCCTCCTTGGACCCAGACTGTCTAGCTAACTACCGGCCTATCTCTAACCTGTCATTTGTTGGTAAGGTTATTGAAAAGGCAGTTGCATTGCAATTGGATGATCATCTTACATCTCATAATGTCTATGATACTCTCAGTCTGGTTTCAGGAAAAGGCATAGACACAGGATTGCCCTTGTTGGGTATTGAGCGACCTCCTAATGGCCAGAGATCGAAAGGCTTGTACCATTCTGGTCCTTATCGATCTATCTGCTGCATTTGACACTGTAGACCATGGGGTGCTATTGGAGTGACTGCGGGTCTTTGTGGCTGTCTGGTACAGTCCACAAGTGGTTTGTTCTTACCTCACTGGCAGGTCTCAGAGAGTTGTCACCAGAATTTATTCCTCTGACGCTTTCTCCCTGCCTTGTGGGGTACCACAGGGCTCCATTTTAGCTCCCATGTTGTTTGCAGTGTATATGCTGCCATTGGGAGAAATCATCAGGCGATACAATCTGAGTTTTCACTGCTATGCAGATGATACTCAGCTGTATCTGTCCTTTCTCCCCAATCAGAGTGGTGCACTCTTTTTACTTAATAACTGCCTGGATGAGATCAAAATTTGGATGAGTTCGAGCTGGTTGAGACTCAATCCGGATAAGACTGAGGTATTGGTCGTGGATCCAGGTCGTCCTGGGGTGGGTTTGGGTGCTGGACAGCTATCAAGTTTATTACTTGGTGGCATACCGCTCTCTACCTCTTGACAGGTGCGAAATCTGGGCATTATTTTTGATGATGGTCTGACCCTGAAATCTCAGGTGTCAGCTGTTGTCAAATCCTCTTTCTACCATCTGAGGAATATCGCCCGGGTGAAACATCTGATTCTCCAGGAGGACCTTCCAACTTTGGTCCACGCCTTTGTCACTACCTGTCTGGACTACTGCAATTCCCTCTACCTAGGGCTACCAGGGGTCGATATCCGCCACCTTCAGCTGGTGCAGAACGCTGCAGCCAGGCTTTTGACTGGGACTCTTAGAACTAGTCATATTACGCCTGTGCTTCGTGAACTGCACTGGCTGCCTGTTCGGTGGCGGATCACCTTTAAGGTTGGTTTACTAACCTTTAAAGCCCTACATGACCAGGGACCCGGTTACCTGAAAGATCTTCTGATTCCCTATTGCCCCCTCCGTCCTCTCCGTTCCACCAGCGAGGATTGCTAGAGATTCCCAGGGTTCGATTGAAGTTATCGGGATCTCGTGCCTTTGCCTTCTCAGCTCCAACCCTGTGGAATTCTCTACCTTGCTGGTTAAGAGAATGCCCAACCGTTGATAGTTTTAAAATTGCTTTAAAGACATATCTTTTTACTTTGGCTTATTCTTCCTAGTTATGGTTGTTTTAAATGTTTGGATTTTATTGTTCTATCTATTTTTGTACAGCACCTTGATTTCGAAAGGCGCTTTATAAATAAACATGACTTGACTTGACTTGACTTGTTATTTATTTAATGTTTAAAATATGGCTAGCAAGATTTCTCACAAACTGCAGAGGCAATGCTTCCTAAACCCTGACCCAGAAGTTAGCACAGACCATGGAGACCCACTACCTTTTGATAATTCTCATTTGGAGAAAGTGGTAGCAAAGGAAAGGCGTTTTAGTCAAACACTGTCAAAATACAATATGGTGTGTTTTGAATTGCCCGAACATTACTCCAGCATCCATGGGTATCATTATATCTACTACAAGAACTTCACTGCATATGAGTTCCAGTACACTTGCAGCTGATGAAACTTTAAAAAAAGACATCATAAAGAGTTATCCAGAAAAATTGCTTCACTCCCAAGTTCACAGTGCTCTATCTTAATCTGCAGCATCTATATCAGGCATATTTCCAAATGAATGTATATTTTGCAAATCATACAATAAAAGGAATTGTATGGGGTCAAAGGAGACTTTTGAATATCATACAACATGTGAAACTTATGGGGCAGTAGACCGCATAAAAAACGCAGCAACAGAAATGGACGATCGACAAATGGATATGTTAGTAGGCAATATTTATCTCATAGCCATAGAACTGAACTACTACAACAGCTGTAAGAACAAGTGTGCAAAAAAGTAGAATGAATAAATGGCACAGGTACACAATGTGAACAAGGTCAGTTGAGGGACAGTCACCCGATACTTTTTCCAGACTTGTTAATAATGTGCAGTGCATCAATGTTAATGGAATGCAAGAAGAATCATTGCTATCTCTACACAAAAGGTACATGGACATTCTTATAGAGTGTAGTGGGCGTGAAACAAATTACGACCCACAGAGCTTGCAGTCAAAACTGGCAGATCACTTCAAAGATGATATTATATTCGATACCAAAACTAGAAAAGTGGGTGAAATCACCAGGCCCAGACAAAGTGCATCTAAGGGTACTAAAGGAACTGTCTGAGGAGCTGGCAGCACCACTGGCAGACCTATTTAATAGTTCATTAGAGTCAGACATGGTATTGCAGGACTGGAGAACAGCACATGCAGTGCCCCTCCACAAAAGTGGTCCCAAGGATGATCCAGGGAATTACAGACCAGTCAGTTTGTCTTTCATTGTGGGCAAGCTCATGGAGACCATACTAAAGGAAAGGTTGGTGGAATATATAGAGGAGCATGGTCTCCAGGATGCGAGGCACATGGGTTCGGTTCCATGTTAAAATAGCAATTAAAAAATCACGACCACAATAATAGCGTGTTTTTTTCAGTGACCTCAATATTAGCGATCGTACAGTTAGCACCTCTCAAAATTAGCTAACATGTAATAATAGCACTGGGTAATGAATGTTGTACTTACAACTTCTATGTCTGTTTATGGGTGTAGCTCTTTGGGTGCTCTTCCTAACTTCCTTACTTCCTGTTTACTATCCCACTATTCCATAATACAGTAGCAACACTTAAAGGTACCTGCTGTCACAGTAACCTGATACTTGGTCAGAATGGAGGTCAAGATGGACGTGGATAACTCATAAAGAGTTATCCAGAAAAATTGCTTCACTCCCAAGTTCACAGTGCTCTATCTTAATCTGCAGCATCTATATCAGGCATATTTCCAAATGAATGTATATTTTGCAAATCGTACAATAAAAGGAATTGTATGGGGTCAAAGGAGACTTTTGAATATCATACAACATGTGAAACTTATGGGGCAGTAGACCGCATAAAAAACGCAGCAACAGAAATGGACGATCGACAATTGGATATGATAGTAGGCAATATTTATCTCATAGCCATAGAACTGAACTACTACAACAGCTGTAAGAACAAGTGTGCAAAAAAGTAGAATGAATAAATGGCACAGGTACACAATATGAACAAGGTCAGTTGAGGGACAGCCTTGAGTCAGAAGGGGAAGCCGCTAGCATTATTTGCAGACTTTCTGTATCGCTGAGACAAGGAAAAGGAGCCAAGGTGTACTGGTGCTGTGTGGATGCTCACCAATTCAACTGCCTTGCTGGCATCCACACAACTGATGGCAAGATAACAGCACAAATTAAAGAGCACACTCACATTGTTGATTCTGGAGGAGTTGGTGTTAGAAAAGTGATGGCAAGCAAGTGTAAGGGAAAGAACAAGCGGTGGCATTGAGAGCACCTCGCAGGTTGTGGTGCAATGCACCTCTACTGCACCTCAATCTGTCACTGGCCGCTCGCCAGATATCCAGCTAATCAAAAGAACTGTACAAGGAATACGGCAGGTGGAATGCAGGTGTAACACTACACCTATGACAGTAAAGGACTCAGTGATTTCACCTGAATTTACAGTAACAGACACTGGTGAGCAGTTCCTGGTGTTCGATAGTGGGCAGGAGCATGACAGGATTTTAATGTCTGCGACACATGCTAATCTTAGATTTCTTAGTGAGTGCACTGACTGGATGTTAGATGGAACATTCAAGTCCTGTCCAACTTATTTGGCCAGCTGTACACCATACACGGTGTTAAGTCTGGAAATGTGTTAACTGCTGTGTTTGTATCAATGTGCTCTCATAAAACTGCCACCTATGAGAGGGTATATGCACAGCTGAAGCCCCTATTTCCCAACCTAGCACCTCATAGCACAATTCTAGATTTTGAGAAATCTGCATGGAAAGCATTCAACAATGCTTTTCCAGCTGCAGAGTTGCGTGGTCGCTTCTTCTATCTAGCACAATGTATTTGGAGAAAGATTCAAAAGCTTCCAGAGGTCCATGAAAGGTACAGTGCTGACCCAGACTTTGCACTCCACATTAGAATGCTTCTGTCACTTGCTTTTGTACCGCCAGATGATGTTCCGAATGCATTTGATGATATGTGTGAGTTTGATTTTTTCGAGCAGCATGAAGATCTACTTGTGCCCTTACTAGACTACATTGAAAACTACTTGGGTAGGAAGGCAACGGGGACATTCTGGATGCAGGAGGGCTGCATTCCCTCCTCACCAATGGAGTTGTCACAGTGCTACAATGCTAGGAATTGCAAGAACTAAGAACGCTGTGGAGGGCTGGCACAGGGATTCAATTCTCGATTAGGTGCATGTCATCCTAGCCTGTGGAAACTCATTTAGTCTCTTAAGGAGGAATAAAGACTAATAGAGATTAGATTGGGACAAATTGTATCTGAGCATATGCTTCCACTGGAAAAAAGAAGTACAAAGACAGTAATGCTCGAATTGCAGCAATTGTGGCTTCTTATGGGATAAGAAGCTTGTATGATAATCTACGTGGCCTTGCTTACAATTTCCAATTTCAGGTGTGAATTCACCAGGAGCATAACATTGATTGAATTTGGCTTTTTTTGATTGGGCTATGTTTTAATTATATATATAATAAACAATAATTAGGCTGATTTGGCTTTTTTTTCTCCTTTGTTCGCTATTTGACATGCCCAACTCGACTTATGCTGTTTTACCTGTGGGGTAATCCTGTGTCCAGAACTCAATTCATGCTGCCTTCCTGCATCCTGCAATTTCAATTAATTCTGCCTTCCTGTGTCCAGAACACAATTCAAGCTGCCTTCCTGCGTCCTGCAATTTCAGTTCATGCTGCCTTCCTGTGTCCAGAACTCAATTCATGCTGCCTTCCTGCATCCTGCAATTTCAATCAAATTCATGCTGCCTTCATGTGTTCTGCATTTTTGCCATTTTGACATTGCAAACTTACGGTCAGTTGCTATTTAGGCAAGATCGCTGAAATTTGCAAGTTGCTTATAATGCAGTCACCGATAATTAGTCGCTATAATGAAGTCGCAATTTTGTAGTTGCCGTTTTTACGGGTAACCAATGGGTTCATGGGGGGGGTCATGTCAAACAAATCTGATTGATTTCTTTGACTGTGTCACTAAGACAGTAGACAGGAGCCAAGTGGTAGACATCCTCTATCTTGATTTCAGCATGGCCCTTGATTCTGTGCCCCACACAAGGTTGATTAGGAAGTTGGTGGATCCAGGGGTTGGGGAAAAGATGGCCAGATGCTTAGAAAACTGGATGTGGGACAGAACCCAGAGGGTAGTTGTGGGGGGAAGAGTTATCTGGCACCAGAGAGGTAAAAAGTGGGGTCCCGCAGGAATTAGTGTTGTGGCTGGTGTTGTTCAATGTCTTTATCAATGATATTCAGGATGGCATTATGGGCAAAATGTGCCTATTCATGGAGGACACCAAGCTATGCAGGACAGTGGACACAGCTGAAGGATACAGACCTACAAGAAGATCTGGAAAAGCTGGGGAGGTGGTCCAGCATCTGGCAGCTTGGCTTCAATGCCATGAAATGCAAAGGTATGCATACTGGAGCCAAGAATCCCAGGACACAGTACTATCTATGTGAAGTCCAAGTATCTGCATCAGAGGAGGAGAAGGACCTGGGAGTGATTATCACTAGTGACCTGAAGCACTCCATGCAGTGCAAGAAAGCAGCAGCAAAGGCAAACAAGATGATGGGATGAATATCTAGGGGGATCCATAGTAGACAGAAGAGGTTATACTGCCCGTGAGCAGGTCACTGGTAAGGCTGCATCTAGAGCATGGAGTTTAGTACTGGTGCCCAACCTCAAAAAGGATATTAACCTGCTAGAGAAGGTGCAGAGGAGGGCTACAAAGATGATAGTGGGTCAACAGGGTAAGGCATATGAGGAGAGGTTGAGGGTACTGAACATGTACTCCCTGGAAGAGAGGAAAGAGAGAGAGAGGGAGGGACATGACTGGGACCTTCAAGTACTTGAAAGGGATAAATAAGGCTGATAAGGAAAGTCTCTTTAAGCTGAGTGGCAACCATAACATGAAGGGACACAGTCTTAAGCTGGAGGGTCAGAGGTTTAGGAGGAGGTCAGGAAGCACTTCTTCACATAGAGGGTGGTGGATACTTGGAATGTGCTGCTGGAAGAGGTCATCTCATTGAAGACAGTGGGAAGCCTTAAGAGAGGCTGGGATAGGCATAGGAAAAGTAAGGAGCATGGGTAGGGGTGAATGGGAGGAGTGGGGAGGGAGGGCAGGGACAGTAGCTCAGGCTGTGAACCCTGCAGTACGAGAAGACTTGATAGACCAAATGGCCTTCTCTGCTGGCTTCTTCATATGTTTGCATGTAGGTATTGTGGTGGGTAATGGGAGTGGTGGGGTAAACATGAATCAAGCAGCATGGGCTGTGAGAGAAATGGTAACCAGTCAGTTTGCTGACAGCACATTTGCCCTGTCAAAAGCCACATAAATGTGCTGCCCAGTCCCAGAGTTGGTATATATAATCTAGCGTGGTTCTGGACTTTGCTTAGATTACGGGACCATGCTGCATGGTTTTTGCACACTCTGTTTTGCTTTTGCCAAATTGACCCAGTGCCAAGAGAAAGTTGTTTGAGGGTTTACAGTAAGTGAAATGAGGCAAAATGGAAATAAAATCAACAAAAACATGCATATCAGTAAACATATTGTGACATGCATGAGCATGCATATCGGCACCATTCATTCACATCTCCTGAAAACATTTGTTTTAAAAAAATTGAAATGAATAATAAAATAAACACTGTACAATCAAGTTGCCACAACCCCTTTCACTTACCAACCCAAGACATTCGATGAACCCATATTCTAATCTTTTTTTTTCCAATTGTTTAACCAGGAGAGACACACTTAGCTGAAAGCTTGTTTATAGGTGTGACCTGGAGCACAAGGAAGTTAAGTGACTGCTCGGGTCACACAGTATGCAAGTGGGGGCTGTGGGATTTATTTATTTATTTTATTTTTTGTGTTGACTGGGTAAGTTCAAGATTCAAACCCAGGTCTCCAGATTTGCTGCTCAGAGCCTTAAACTATTGTGCAATACTGCCTCCCAGCAGGTATAAATTACCGTGAATCACAGGTTCAAATCCCACTGTACCTAGCTCCTGAATAAATACAACTACTGTAGCACCAATCATACCTCTCATCTGTCCCTGATTTTACCTCAGAATGTTCCTCTGTCCTTCTTAAAACATGTGTTTTTGTGACAGGCCACTGGCAGACAACTGCATGAGTATAATATAGTTTTATTAATAAGCAATGATCCCATATTTACCTTGAGCATCAACATCGACTCAGGGACCAGAGCATACAGCCCACTTATGATTGGTTGCATAGCAGAGGCATAGATTGTACTGCTGGATAAAATGAATATTCATCAGTTTGAACTTTGCAGCTTGACATTTTCACACTAGGACATCACAAGCCATGCAAGCTGCAAGAAGTTCATATAGAAAAGCATTCTTTCTGTTCCTAACTGCATCAGACAAAATGATCTGAATCTCTCACTGTCACGTATTCAGAAACAGCATATTTTAGGATTTATCTAGTGTAATTTTACTTAGATTAAAACAAAAACATCCTGTCTTAAACATATAATCACAGTAAGACAAGTAATACAAAACTCATCAGTTACCTGCATCACATTTTACAGACATAAATGAATGTCTGTAATTGCTTTATTTGAAACATACTAGCCCAGATATTCAAAAAGAGTTGAGCTACACGAATAGGGTTGCGCCCGCTAAGTCCAAAATTGCGCCCATTCTGTGATATTCAGCAGGAGGCAGTTGCACCCAAGAAATCATGCTGAGCAACAGCACAATGATAATGAAGGCATGCGCAACCAAAGGGGAGGAACCATGCATAAATGACGCAGTGCAATATTCAACGACTGGCGCCATGTGCAATAGGGAGCAAGCGGAAGTTGCACCATAGCGGAAATGAGCCAAAATAAAAAGGAGCAAGGGAGAGGCGCAAGAACGCTACAGGGAAGCCACATGTGTCAGAAGCATAGGCAGACAGACAGGGCAGGAGGCACAAACAGGGCAGGCCAGGGAAAGGGCACTCTGAACAGCCAGGCACAGGGAAGGTGTGGGGAGCCACACAGCACAGAGGCCAGCACAGGCAGGTGTTCCTGGTGCAGAGGAAGTAGCAGCCAGGACAGCGGGGGGAATACAGCAACAGCTGCCGGGGGGGTGAACACAAGCCAAGGACCTGGCCAATGCCACCTTCCAGATGGAGGCCATTATAAGGGGGGTGAGAAGGCGGACGGCAGGAGGGCGTGGCCAGGGAAGGATCTGGCGGGCGGTATGCCCCCAACAGGCAGTACTGAGCCCGCACTCAGCTTTGAGCTGTACACCGATACTGAGATTGTGGGCCGGTACTGCCTGAATAGGGCATTCTGAGGCAGCTCTGTGAGCTGTGCAGTGATGTGATGCAGGCACCCACACGACGGAGCCATGCCCTGTCAGTGGAGACTAAGGTAACAGCCTGTATGTGCTTGCTCACCATGGTACTCTTCCAGAGACCAACTGGGGACACCACAGGCATAACCCAGTCAGCCACATCAAGCCACCTCACCCAATTCCTCAGCGCACTACTGCCACATGCTGTGGAGTACATCCATTTCCCCAGCACACCGGTTGAGCGCACAGCAAACATACAGGAGTTCCACAGGGTAGCACATATGCCTGGTGTGCTAGGGGCAATAGACTGCACCCACTGTGGCCACACGCACACCACCTGGTCCCAAAGGCTACATACATAAATCGCAAGGGCTATGCCAGCATCAACTGCCAGGTGGTGTGCGATGCCAGGGGCGCATAATCAATGTCTGTGCCATGCACCCTGGGAGAACATGATTCATTCATCTGGCACCAGTGACACTGTGCCACAGATTAAAGTGAGGACATCCCCACTGGACACCTGAGTGGATGAGCATGCAAAACCATGGACAATCATAGGGCCAGGGGCAAGGCCAGAGGTGACATGGTGGTGGCCTACATGGCGGGAGCAGGTGATGCTGATCACAAACTAACCTCCGCCCTCTACACACAGGTGACAGTGGATACCCACTCTGTCCCTGGCTGCTCACACCTACTGCCCGCCCGTGACCCCATTACAACAATGTTAGAATGAGGAACACACCACCACATGTGTCATCTGGCGGGTGTTGGGATGCTGAGGACATGTCTGTTGCCTGGACACCCTGGGTGCCCTATCATACAGCCCAAGGCCCAAGGGCTATTCCCTGGCCTGTTGCATCCTGCACAACATGGCCAACAAATGTGGGATAGCTGTACAGGTCAAAGGGGGAAGGCGATAGGGACGATGGGGGCGCCAGTGGCGATGGTGATGGGCAGTGCCCCCTTGGTCGATGGGACCCCTGACTGATCTGGCTGGCACAGCTGCACTGAGACACCATCACAGAGGAGCACTTCAGCCAACCCAGGTAAGTCATGGGGCCATGTGCAACCACCAGTGGCTAAGGCACAACCCACAAACATGCATGGACACACACCAGGGGTGCATGCCATCAAGGGAAGTGGCAGGGCACAGAAGCACACTCACAACCAGGGATCGGTGAGGATTAACATGCCACATGGATGGACACACACACACGCACACACACAATGCACCAAACATGCACAGAGGGCAAGAGGCACACCGACCCAGAATGCCAACTAGCAACACACATGTCCAGAAGCTACCACGCCCACTGCCTGTCCATGTGCGTGTGTCAGATGCTGAGCACCATTGCACATTGGTGTACAGCGCAAAGCAGGCATCATCATGCACACACAACTGTGGACAGTAGCCGGGAGGGTGTACAGGTGGACTGTGTGTCTGCATGCAGGGCTGGGTACCCACCCGTGCACTGCCCACTGAAACACATAATGCACACAGGGCAGCACCAGAGAGTAGCAGCGCTGGGAGACAGGTCAGTCATGTGACACAGTGCCCCGGCCACCATGGATGCGTGGGCAGCCCCACCGAGACCTGCCAGCACTGACAGGCTGATCACTGACCTCATGGGACGGCACCGATGATCCCCCGGGGGTTCCACTGCGTGAACGCAACTGTGCTCACGCAGGGGTCTACTACACTGAACATGCCTGTGCCAGGAGTGCTTGGGATGCCCACAGCTGAACCCAGTGTCGACAGGGTGGGAGTCGCATGATGCTGGGAATGGGGGGTGGATAGTGCACTGCATGGTGTCCACGATGCAAGGGTACCTGACTGTGTGCCCATTGTGGCCATGACAGCAGTGAACACCTGTGCATGCCTGTCAATGGCAGCGGTCACATCCTCCCGCAAATGGTCCATCCCTGCCAGGATCAGTGTGGTGTCCCTGCTGCGATGCCCTCTGCCCGCCCAGAGCCACATGCAGTTAATCCACGGACGCTCCAAGCCGCATCTGCTGCTGGACTGATGCTTGCAGTAGGCGGGTGTGCTTTGTCCAAGAGGTCATCAGCCTCCTCGGCATCCTGTCCCTCAGGGTGTGCACGGACCGACGATCAGCACCTTGAGGGTGGGTGCTGCACACCAGGACCAGGTCTGGGCATGTCCACAGGTGATGCACAGAGCGCTGCTGAACCCTGTACCCCAAGCCCATTGGGCGACTGCTGATGCTGCCCTTCTGGCTGCCGCTCCCCAGGGCTCAATGTCAGCCGCCGCGAGTGGCCGCACAGTCCCACTGTCCCGAACAGACACGGTGCTGCCCCACTGGTGCTGACAGGCGCTGTGGCTGGGACTGTGCTGACATGCAGGCCTTCACGGCAGCACCACCCACAGTCATGGGCGCCAATTGCCCTGCTGTGTGGCCATCCCATGGCATGCACGTGTCACTGCCCATGATGGTGGCGTCATCATCACCGGTGATGGACTCTGCACTGGCCACAGTCGCAGCATGCTGGCATCCATGGATGCCAGCATGCTGGGACACAGGCAGGGCTTCCTCCACACCTGTTACAATGACATCAGTATGGACAGCCAGGCAGCCCCACTGTTGCAATGATCCACGATACCTGTGGAGGTGGATGGGCCCTCCAACTCCAGCTGACTGTCCTCAGTGGACAGGCCCACCACCGCTGACCCATGCACAGGCACTCAGGATCTGTAAGGGAAAGCAGCATGTCGTAGCTACTGCATGTGACCTACCCTGTCCCCCCATAGACAAACCATGACTTACCATGCAGTGATGGGCCACCCCATCTGGAAGCTACCACCCAGAACACCCTCAATAGCACTGAGCTGCATGCTTCCAGCAAACCTCTCTCCTGTGGGGTCAGCTGTACCACCTCGCTGTCCCCACCTGTTTGCAGCACACGTGCTGCCCTGATAGTAGCACCTTCTCCATCATCCTCCTGTCTGTGCCCACCTTTTCTTACACTCCTGCACGGAGCTGGTAGCTGCCATGCAGGTTCACAGCCATGCCACCTCCTCCCATGCAGCAGCACAGGCTTGAGGTGTTCCCCGCCATCCATTGAGAAGTGGCTCGTGATCTAGGTAGGCCTCGAACAGGGCCTCAATTTCGGGCTTTGTGAAGTTCAGCCTCCTCCTCCTCCTCCCACCACTGTGTTCCTCCTCTCCAACAACGTGCTCGGTCATTATGTAGCCTGTAAGAATGGCAGTTGTTACCTGTGACTGTGCAGTCCCATGCATGTCCCTAAATCCACAGTCCGCACTCCCAAACAGCATGCAACTCACCAATAGACTGCAGTAACTGACTATGGCCACTGCAGCACAATGTCGCACTTTTATAGCGCAACCCATGCAAATGAGGTGAGGAGCAACTTTAAGTAGATGCAAATTGCTGTGCTGCGCCACCGAATGGCTGAATAGATGATCTGCATATGATGGCTGAATATCATGCTGTTGCGCTTTGCGCAATTGTGTTGAATGTGCTGAGCCAATGGCGCAGTTCTGTGATATGCGTAGTACACACCTCACTGCACATGCCCAGGTTGCTGACACAGTCATCTGCTGCACTGATGATGTGCTGTGCATGGTAGGCAATGCAGGGCATGGCCACCATCGTGCCAGTGATGCTATAGCGATGGTCACTACATGGCGCTGTGGCACTGGGCCATTATAGGCGCAATGGGCCAACTGCACAGTAGGCCACTATGGCGCTGGCACACAGGCAGCCAATCATGCTACACACATTGTGCTCCAATGGTACTGTGCGTGGGCATGCGCCAGAGACCCTTGACCCTGTGCCCGACCTTTGCCCCCTAGGCACCATGCATCAGGCATGGGTGCACCTCTATCGTGCTGTTTGGTAACAACATGATAGGGAATGGCAGCGCTGTACCACGCAGCATCTGCATGTGGGGAGCCGCACTGCAGAGCACCATATTGCCAACTAGAAGTGAGAGAATGGCATGCAAAAGGGCAGCCCAGTGGTCTGCGATTGAACTTGCAAATCTAGTGGCCATTGTGGAGCCACACCATGGGCCTCTCTTCAAGGAGGCACCCCTGGACAGGGCCAGGACCCAGGTGTGGCAAGAGGTGGCCACTGCCCTGGAGGAGGCCACTGGATGGGGGAGGAGGCGGAGCAGTGCAGGCACCGATACGGAACCTGCGGAGGAGGAGCCGAGCTACTGATGACTGCGGGCGGAAGTGCCAGGAAGGGCATGGTGCCACGGCTAGGTAGGGGTTCCATCAACACACTTTTATCGTCCATATGGGTAACAGTGTTGTATGTGTCCAGCACATAGGGAGGGACCATCTGGGGTTGGCTGTGGTGGTGGTGTTCACAGGGTGTGGGTGGGTGGGTCTGGCTGGGTGGGAAGGCACACACCTGGAGGCAGGGGACTTTGCTTGGATTGTACTGATGTTCCTCTCCTTGTTTGCCCCACAGGCCCGGTACAATGGCGCCGTGTGAGGGAGGCGTGGTGGCAGGAGGAAGATGGTGCAGCCAGGCAGGGCAAGGGCCATCACCGCCCACCTGACCGGCCCAATGAGGGTGAGTGCCATACATCCATGATTACTATTGCATGCTGTGTGACAGGGTGGGCAGCGGGGCATGGCCACCATACATCGACACCACTGCCATGCACGCAACTTGTTACAGTCAACACTGTCCAGTGGCAATGCCTGTCTGGGAGTGCGTCAATGGTGGTCCATGCGTGCACCAGGTACATGGTTGTGCCACTGCCTTTGCACCACATAACCATGTCACTAAACGGCCATGGTGGTGCTGTGCATGACTTGGCCAGTGGGTGTGTGCAGTGCTCCGCATGGCTGTATGTGCCTGGGTGGGCAGGTCCTGTGGACGTGATCACTGCGGGTGGTCACACACCATCACAGTGGTATGTCCCATGGCCATATGCCATGCACAGTGGGTGGGCTGTATGGGGTTGTGCATTCACACCTATTGACTGCTCCCTTGTCCTAGGTACCCACCATCTTCATGAGATACAGGAGGCACTGCGGGAGATATTGGTGGTTGCACAGGTGTCGCTGGACATCCTGAGATGATTGGATGAGACCAGGGTACTGAGGAGGCACAGGGCCCAGAGGAGCCAGAGCAGGGAGAGGCGCTCCCACTAGTGTTGCATTGGTCGCAATATTCCCCTACCCCCCTGGACCCACCCTCACACCCCTCCTTTCCCGTCCCATTTGTCCACCCCTGCCCTCTACCCACCCCCACCTTGTTTTTGCCCCAACCTTGTATATAGTTCCAATGTTAGATTGTATATAGTTTGATTATTGTAAAGAGTTGATCGTTATATATTTTTCAATAGATTTAATATTGATATGACTACTGTTGTGGCCTCTGATTTGCAGTGGGCTATAGGTGCTCAGCTGCAGTGGTGTGCTTGGCATCAGGGGTGGTGCGGTCATGGGTGTGTGTGTGTGTGTGTGTGTGTGTCAGTGTGGAGGTGACTATGGTGTGAGGGTAGCTATCAGTCAGTGTCTGTGATGATCCCTGTGCACTGGATGACTGTGTGCAGTGGGCCATGGTGCGTGCTCTGTGTCCATGGTGCACCCATCAGCCCATCCATGGCCTGTGCAGCTGACACACATGCATGTCTGTGACCTGCACGGTCCACTGGCATGTCAGTGGTGGCAGTCCCTGCAGGGCAGCCACTGTACCCGTCACATTGCTGGGTTGTCTCCTGTCACTGGTGTGGTGCATGCCTGGCTCAGATGGCACTGTGGGCACCACAGTCATTGTCCCACCTCTATGCTGTGCCTTGTGTGTGTTGCAGGAGATGTGCCCCACTGTCTGTGACTTGTGCTCCGGGCAACTGCTGGTGGTGTCTGGGTCCACAGTGCCTGCACAGGATGGCTGGCACTCCAGTGCCATGGAGGACTGCGGGTTGTGTGTACACAGTTTACATGGGCCCACAATGGGGCTTAGTTGCCCCACCACTGCGTCCCCTGTGTTGTTGTGCCCTGGATATGGGTGGGTGTCTGTCCATACACTGTGTGGCATCCGGTGTGGTGCATGCTTCCACGCACCACTGTGGGTGGCTGTGCTGGCTGTTGTGGCCAGTGGTGGGTCGGGGTGTGTCACTGGACTACTGTGCAGGGTGCTGTACCACTGGTGGTGTCAAGGGCACGCCCTGTCCTGTGTGGGGTACCTCTTGTGCTGATGCAAGGTTGGTCTCTCAGCAGTACCTCGGGGGGACTGTGCATGGTGGCACTGTGTCTACCATTGTTGCATTGCTGTGTGCTGCCACCTGCTGATGGCAGCTCATGGTGGGGCTGGCTTGCATGGTTCTGTGGTGCACAGGGTTGCAGTGTCACAGTGGGGGTGGTGGCATGCATGGGGTTTCCTGCAGTGGTGGTCACTGCTCATGGGGGGGTATCTAGGGGTCACAGTGCTGGGTGTGCTCTGCATTGGGGGGATGGGGTGGCATGGGGTGGTCAGCCCTCCTTGTGTGCTAGTCACAGCTTGCCGGTAGGTGTGATGGGGCACCGTGGCCCGGCTGTGGGTTGTTTGCTTGTCTCTATGGGCCAGTGGTTATTCTGGCCTCCCCAGCTGTACAGTGCATGGGGTGTGGGATACAATGTCTGTTCTGCTGTGTGTTCCTGTGCCCATCTGTGGCATGGGTGGTGGGCCCCTACCTCCTGGTTGTGCAGTTACATTGCTCTGCTGCTGGGGGCATCCTGGTTGTGCTATGGCACCTCTGGACTGCTCAGCTAAACATCCCTTGTTGCGCTATGGCGCATCAGTTCTGCTCAGCTTCCCCTCCCTATTTGCGCTATGGCGCAGGTGGTGCGATATTCAGTCGTCGGCTGTAGGCGCAGTTTGGCCTGCTCTGTTTTTGAATATCACATCTCTTGTGCATGGACGCAATAGACTTGCACTTGCTCCTGTTATTGCTCACTTTTTGGGCGCAGTTTGAATATCTGGCCCACTGTATATTCTTTGTCATGAGAATACAAATGGCAGTTGCTAAGTCCATGTAATAAAAAAACATGCTTTATTTTCCTGGAAAAACCTAATGCTTCCTTTTCCAGTCACACTGACAACTTCTCTGTAGTCTCCATGCCTCAGAAAAAATGTTTAACCAATATTTAAAATATGATGTACAGTTTTAGTGCAGTGCCCCTTTAGGATAAGCTTTTAGTAGAGGTTTTTTTTTGTAATAAACTGAGCCCCAAACTAGGCTTAATATTCCAGTAAATACAGAGTAAAAACTGGGGAAAGCAGGATCACACTGAAAACAAGACAGCATCTGAGCAGTGTTGTCCTAACTAAATGCAACAAAAATGTGATAAAACAGGACTCCATTGAAAAAGAGATATTGCATCTCAGCTGGGTTATCCTGAGCTAATTTACTGCAAAACTGTTTAAAACTCAAGACCATACAACAGAATCTCACCAAAAAGGAACTGTTTCATCTAAAATGATCGGACTCAGAAAAATACATGATAAAAAGAGGACCACATTAAAATCGAGATTATTGCATTTCACCTCTACTATACTGACTAGATACAGTATAAAACTGTGTAAAATCAGGATGCCATTGCAAATGACATACTGTATTGCATCACAGCTTGAAAGATCATAGTTTACTTTTGATGCTCTTTTAAGAGGGACTTGTTTGTCTTGGTGACATCTCCCACTCCACACCCAGCTTAGACAGCAAATCTATTTAATGTGATGGATTCCACTCCCACCTAACAACACAGCTGGGGGAGGAGGGGAAAGGAAACAGTTTAGTTAATACAGAAAACAGGGACTTGATTTCATTCCACTCTCTCATAACAATAATGGCATGCTGCATTAAGAATTCAGACCCCTTTTCTGATGACAGCAATGTGTCTGCATGGTTCTGCCTATGCAACTGTAAAAATTACATAGAAGATGTTACTTGATAAATGACAGATACTGGCACTACCTTGAAGAAAGCAGCACTGTAGCATATACCTACATACAGTATATAGTGGTGTCACTGACCAATTGGATTATTCTGATATGAGACCATGAAAGCAATACAGTAAGTATAGTGGTAAGTAATAAGGAACATAGCAGAGCCAGCCAGAATGCAAGTCAATACCTTACCTCGCGGTAAATGATATAGCACAAAAATACTGCATGAGACAAGCATTTGTCCCTGCTGAATGTTTGTGAATGGAATTGCTGTTGTACTGGGTCTTCCTTTTATACATGTTTACTATATATTTACCCAGGATAGAGCAGATGAGATGCAATATCTCATTTTCAGTGGTGTCCTGCTTTGACACATTATTAGATTGCACTTACTCAGGATAGAGCAGCTGAGAGGCAATACTGACTTTTATGTAGGCTCCCACAGTTTTACCTCAAAGATCCCACAGTCTTTTTTATTACATGATGTTATGATCAAGACAGGAGGAATTGTTAAATCCTATATGAAAGTGTAATTCTTCTGTGTGACAGTGGAAACAAATTTTGGAGGAGATTTGAAACTGACACCTGCCATGTTCAATAGGTGGGGTAACATAAAGGACGTGTTGAACATTAGGGGCCAAAATTCAAAAAATAAAATTCTACGAGTAAATGTTGGACCAATTTGTTTCCTCATAACTTAATTGATTTTAATCTTTGTATGACCACTCCTTCTGAGCATGACAAGTGTAATTTATAAAACAATGGCTGAAATGTAATTTTGTGCCACATGTGTTAAAACACATTACGGTAGGATCTGAGAATTTAATGCTGTCACATTCATGAGATGGTATGATAAAATGGCTATGTTGAAAAGTTGGAGGCAAAATATTAATTACCACAGTTATGAGCATGAGTTGAAAAATTGCAACAAAGACTCATAACTTGCTTCCCTCATATTTTACCTCAAATTTTCAATATAGTATTCTTATGACAACACATAGCCTTCTTATGAGCCCAGCCCATGAACAAGGGTGGAGAACATTTTCAAATCCTGCCCAAAAGGTGATTTTGTGCTGCAAGTGCAAAAACACATTGTGGCCAAAATTTGAAAAATGACACCTGTCCCATTCATGAAATGTTGTGAACAAATGACCATGTTGAAAATTTGGGGTCAGAATATTGAAAATTACCAAAGTTACAAACCTGCATTTGTAAATTTCAATGTAGGCTCATAACTTTGTTTTTTTAATATTTTTACCCCACATTTTTGACATAGCCTTCTTATGATCCTATCTCATGAACAATGGTGGTGAACATTTTCAGCTCCTGCCTACAAGGTAATTTCATGCAGCAACCACAAAATCAGCTTTTGGTATGCAAAAACACATTTTGGCCAGGATATGAAAAATGACAGTTTTCACATTCATAAGGTGCTATGAAGAAATAGCTATGTTGAAAATGTGGGGTCAATATCTTGGAAAGTACTAAGGTCACAAACCTGCATTGGTAGATTTCAATGTAGGTTCATAACTGTATAGATTTTTAATATTTTTACCCCAAATGTTTAACATAGTGGATAGGATCTGGGGATTAAATTAATGCAATGACATCAAAATGTGAGATATTACTGCTGGGTGATTTTAATATCCCAGACATGGACTGGACCATCCTAGCAGTTGCTTCCACCAGGAGCAAAGACATCCTAGATTCCTTACAGGGGATGGGACTAAGGCAGCTAGTGACTGATCCCACTAGAGACAGCCAATACTGGACCTGGTGGGGGAAAAATAGAAATTAATGCTCTGGAGCATGTACAGAGATGAGCAACCAAGTTGGTATTAGGTTTGGAAGAGCATAGTTACCACCAGAGGCTGCAGGAATTAGATCTTTATACATTGGAATTCTGTAGACTTAGGGGAGTCATGTGCATGGTTTACAGAGCACTCCTAGACATTGATTTATGGACCCAGCTGGGTTTCGAGTTTCGGGTCCAGGTTTATGAGACTAGGACACATCCACTTCAATGAAAGATTCCGACCTATCGCACACAAATTGGGAAGTATTGGTTTAGTACTAGTGTCACCAAAATATGGAATGGCCTTCTGATAGAGGTGGTGGCTAGTCGGACTATGTCAGCATTCAAGGCAAGATTGGATAATCATCTGATAGCTCAGGGTATTACAGGCTGTAGTTACAATTATGGCAGGCCATGATGGATGTTTAAATGTCCTCTTGTCCCTGTACTAACCTCATGAAAAGGACAACTAGGAACCAGTGACCACCACATACTGTAGTTTAGCATAATGATAGAGACACAGTTCAGTCACACAAAAGCAAAGGTCTTAGATTTCAGGAGGGCAGATTTTAAAATGGACAGTTGTATCAAAGAGGCCCTGACAAGAAGAAGGCGAGGATAGGAAAGGAGAGTTGTTATACAGTGGGACTACCTGATGACAGCCATATAGGAGGTGACAAAACAATGCATCAGGATGGTAAGTAAAGGCAAGAGAAGAAGGAAACCACTCTGATTCTCACGTGAAGTGTAAGGTAAGGGCCAAAAGGAAGGTTTCTGAAAGCATAAGAAGACTCAAATGAATGAAGACAGAGAGGTATAACTAAGAAATCTAAGAGACACAGGGAAGGCTGTAAAGAGAGATAAGGTGCAAACTAAGGAAAGGTTAGCACAGACAGTAAAGAAAGGGGACAAGACATTCTTTAGGTACATCAACAAGAGAAGGAAAGCAAAGGGGGATTATAAGACTCAGGAGGGACACAGGGGAGTGTGAGGAGGGAGACCTGGAAAAGGCAAAAATACTGAACAAATACTTCTGTTCAGTATTCACTGAGGAGGGGGAGGGCCAGAGACCACAGCAGAATAGCAGACATGAAGGGGGAGGGGGTAAACACAAGTCCATTCACAGTGAAGAGAGTTCTGGAGGAGCTCACAAAACTGAAGGTGGACAAAGCGATGGGGCCAGATTGCATATACAAGAGGATATTATAGGAACTGCGAAGAGAACTAACAGCACATCTGACAGCCACGTTCACACAGTCGTTCAACACAGGGGTGGTTCTGGAGGACTGGAAGAAGGCACATGTAGTTCCTGTACACAAAAATGGTAGGAGAGAAGAGGCAGGGAACTAACATGTAGGTTAGTCAGCCTCACCTCCGTATCGGGTAAGATCATAAGATACAGACCAGATTAGGATAGCACAACCAGGTGCATCCAATCTGAGTTTCACATGAGAGGAACATTTCTTCTCCAGAATGTGCAGCTACATGATATTCTACTGAGGAGAAGCAGAGGTAGCAGGAACACTGAAACACTTGCCTGTCTCTGAGCAGAGTTGGACAAGCTGAAGGTGCATCCACCCCACCCAGAGATCACTTGGTCTACAGCCTGTACCTCAATGGATGCCAGGGAATAGTAGTGATTGAACTAAGGTGGGCTTAGGGAGGGTGAGGGAGGGGTGAAAGCACTTCCCAACTGGTCCTTTAGTAACTCCTACACTGTATTGGAAGAACAGGAAAGCCCCACTCAGGAACCTGAGACTGGGACCAGGGTGAATGGGAGAGTTCTCCAGGATGGAACCCCAGGAAGGAGGCAGGGAACCCCAGAGGAGAGGATGCTTCTCCTAGTGGGGACTCTATTGTCCGGGAGTGGAGTTAGAATCACCTAGCAGGGGAGAGAGGAAGGTCAAGTGCCTCCCAGGAAGTGCTGCAGGAGGATGGGAAATGGATCCATAGGATCATTTCAGCAATAGCCAGGAGGAGCAACTGGATGTCATTGTCCACCTGGGAACCAGTGACCTGTCCAGAAGAAGGATGGAGTTAGCCAGAGTCCAGGAAGATTTCAGGAAGTTGGGGGAAAACCTGAAACAGACAGCATGCTCCATCTCATTCTCAGAGGTGCTACCTGTCCAGGGCACATGACAAGCTAGAGCACTACACATCTATAGCTTAAACTACTGGTTGAAGGTATCCTGTGATAAGGGGCACTAGCAAGTGGGAGTCTGCCAAAATGGTGACAAACTTTCAGCTACTGCCCCAACGGTGGAGGTTGTCACGAAAAGGGGACAGGATATCATGCAGGTATACGTGTGTGGGGGGGTGGGAGTGAGCCCGATGGACATGGGGCAGGATGGTATGTGAGGGGTCATGCCGCAGGGTTCCAGCAAGCTGGCATCATGGCATGGTGGGATAGGTGAAGGCTTGGGGTGGTGGGCATACAGGGTTGAGGACCGGGAGCCGGTGGTTTTTGTTGAGCCTGGCCCAAGAGAATGACTTTTATTTTTCAACTTGCACCCCACATGCACCCCTGGGTTGACAATCCCTAAAGTGGGAGAGGGGTGTGTAGAGTGCAGCCCCATACAACAAAATAAAAAGGTGTTTGTTTGCCACGTTTGAGTTTGGCCAGGATCTCACATCACCAAAATTGAATTTTGGTGATGTGGGGTTGCCCTAAAGGTGTCTAACACGACCCAATTCTCTATGAAAAGGGTACCCTGGTTGCAAGGTTGATGGAAGGGAGGATTTTGACTTCATAGGGGACTGGGCCGACCTGGGCAGATGCAGGCTTATATAAGGAGGATGGCCTGCATCTGTCTGAAAAGGGGACTGTGGTCCTTTGTGAGAAGTTTAAATGCTTCAGCTGTAAGCATTTAAACTGGCCAAGGGAGGAGAGCCAGGAGGGTCAGGAGGCTTAGGAACCCCAGCCCACCATGGGAACATGCAGGAACATAAGTTGAATATAGGAACAGCTAAAGCAGGCAGGGAAGGGCAGGCAAGGAAGAATATATAACAAGTGATTTGAGGGGAAAGAGCACATTGGAAAGGGAAACTGGGTGGAGGGAAGATGCTAGAGAGGGAGAACAAGAGCAGAGGGACAGCAGACTGTAAAACATGGAAGGTCATGCTAATGAATGCTTGTAGCCTAAGAAATAAGGTTCCAGACCTGGAGGCCTTGTTGACAGATGCAGACCTTAACATAGCAGCAATAACAGAGACATTTTACTCTGCCAATCATTGCTGGGAAATCAGTGTACCAGGCTATACACTGTTCAGGAGGGATAGGGAGCATAAAAAGGATGGGGAAGTGGCCCTGTACATCAGAGATGGTATAAAGGCTACAGAAGTTCAAGGAAGACAAGGGGAGGTCAAGGTAATGTGGGTCACCCTGGAACCAGGGAATGGAACAGCAATACACACAGGGGTGATCTACAGACCTCTGGCATGGAGGAAGGAATTAGACAGAGAACTAGTGGAGAACATACACGGCATGGTAGCTAAAGGCAAAATCCTGCTACTGGAGGATTTTAATATGCTGGACATGGATTGGACCACTCAGATGGCTGTTTCAGCCAGAAGCACAGCCATCCTTGAATCCATGCAGGGGTTGGACTCAGGCAACTGGTGCATGAGCCAACCAGAGTCAACTCTGGACCTGGTATGGACCAATGGAAACAGAGTGAAGAAATACAGGTGGAAGGGCAGCTGGGGTCCAGTGACCACCACATGGTGTGGTTCATCATGGAGACATGGACTCTGTTAAGCCACACAGGGCAAGAGTATAGATTTCAGGAGGGTGTATTTCACTGAAATGGGTAGATGTATATAAGCAGTCCTGAGGAATGGAGAGGTAATAGATGGGGTGGAAGAACAATGGGAGAAACTGAAGGGAGCCATAGTGGAGATAACAAACCAATGCATTAGGATACTGGCCTAAGGGAAAAGAAGAAAGAAATCACTATGGCTCTCCAAAGAGATGGGGGGCAAAGTCAGGGCTAAAAAGCTGAGTTTCAGGAAACAAAAGAGGACCAAAAGAGAGGAGGACAGGGAGGTGTACCTTGAATGCCTACGGGAAGCATGGAAGGCTGTTAGGTGGGCAAAGGCTCAGACAGAACAGGGCTTAGCACAGTCTGTAAATAAAGGGGATAAGACATTTGTTTCCCAATTGTTTAACCAGGAGTAGCACATTAAGCTGAAAGCTTGTTTACATGTGACCTGGAGAGCACAGGAAAGTTGTGGGATTCAAACCATGTCTCCAGATTTGCAGCTCAGAGCCTTAAACCACTGTGCTATACTGCATCCTTTTATAGGTACATCAGTGAAAGAAGAAAAATTGGGGGTGTGAGGCTCAAATGGGAGAAGGAGAGTATAACGAGGGGATATGGACAAGGTGGAAATACTGAACAAATATTTCTGCTCAGTATTCACTATGAGGCGGAGGTCAAGGACCACAGTTAGGATGCAGAAGCAATGGGAGGGGGAGATGGATACCATTCCATTCACAGTGGAGAGAGTTCTGGAAGAACTCATATAGCTGATGGTGATAAGGCCATGGAGCCAGACAGCATCCATGCAAGAATATTAAAGGAGCTGTGAAGAGAACTAGCAGCACCTCTGGTGGCCCTGTTCACAGAGTCACTCAACATGGGTGTCTTTCCAGAGGACTGGAGGAGGGCACATGTAGTCCCACTGCACAAAAGTGGCAGTAGGAAGGAGGCGGGTAACTACAGGCCAGTCAGCTTCACTTCAGTGGTGGGAAAGATCATGGAAACACTGCTGAAAGAAAGGATAGTGGCATATATAGAATCCAGCGTGCTCCAGATCTAAGGCAACATGGATTCACAGAAGGAAGGTCATGTCAAACTGAATCTAATAGATTTTTTTGATTGGGTGACTAGGAAACTAAATCAGGGAGGGGCAGTAGACATTGTCTACCTAGATTTCAGCAAAGCCTTTGACACCATCCCATATAGAAGCTGATTAGCAAGATGGGTAGTCTGGGCATGGGAGACAAGGTGGTGAACTGGGTTAGGAACTGGTTAACAGACAGCAGACAGAGGGTGGTGGTAAATGGGGTACAATCTGGGGAGAGGGGGGTGACCAGTAGAGTACCACAGGGATCAGTACTAGGACCAGTCCTGTTCAATGCCTTCATTAGTAACATTGCAGAGGGCTGGAAAGAAAGTCTGCCTGTTTGCAGATGACACAAGATCTGCAACACAGTGAATACTCCAGAAGGGTGCACAAAATGAAGAGGAACCCAAAAGAAGTTTGAAAGATGGTTGGAGATGTGCAACTCAGGTTCAATAAAGAAGTGCAAAATAATTCCACCTGGGTAAAGGAACCCTGGGTAGAGCTACAGGTTGGGGTGAGCAACTGACTGTCACCAAAGAGGAAAAGGACCTAGGGGTTATCATCTTGGATGACCTTAAATTATCAAAGCAGTGTACAAAGGCAGCAGGGAGGGACAGTGGCATGCTGGGGTGCATAGGCAGGGGTATCACTACCAGGAGGCGGGAGGTGGTGATGCCATTGTATAAAACATTGGTGAGGCCTCTCCTGGAGTACTGTGTGTAGTTCTGGAACCCATACCTGCGCAAGGACATAGATAAGATGGAGACTATGCAGAGAAGGGCAACAAAGATGATACAGGGCTTGCACCACAAAACATATGAGGAGAAACTAGGGACCTCAAAATATACTCACTGGAGGAGAGGAGACAGCGGGGGACATGATTGAAACTTCAAGTACCTCAAGGGCATAAACAAGGTGCAGATGGGGAACTTTTCCAATGTAGAAAAGTACTAGAACAAGGGGAACAACATAAAATTGGAAGGGGTAGATTAGAGATAATGTGAGGATGTTTTGTACACAGAAAGGGTAGTCAATGCTTGGAATAGTTTGCCACAGGAGGCAGTGGGGGAAACCACAGTGGAGGGGTTTAAGCATGCCTGAGACAGGCACAAGGGAAGTCTAAGAGGGGACTGAGAGGTGAGGAAGCAATGAAAAGCCATTGATCACATAGGGTCAGTGGCCACATACAATGTATAGGGCCCATGGGCAGATTATAAAGGGGCCTAGTGGTCCTCATCTGTTGACAATTTCTATGTTTCTATGTTTCTACTTGCTCTTTATTTACAACAGGTATGCCAACATTGTCTGAACAACATAGAATGGTTAAAATTTGTAAATAAAGGAGAGCCTGCAGTAGCAGCTTGCATTCAACATTCTTTCTAAATTTCTTGTGCTGATGGACTCTTCATCAGTATCACATAACAACCAACGGAGAATACAGCAAAGACCATCTCAGCGACATTTTCGGTGGTTCGCTGTGATGGTCTGCTGAGTTCCCAACACTGTTGCCTCTGGTGTATTTGCTCCCCTCCTGAACCAACTCTGACTCAGAGTTGGTTATTTAGAATCCAGGGGTGTGGGGATGAAGCCTTTACCAAAAACACCAGTTCTCCCAGAAACAGCACAACACTAATTGGCAGTGTTGTGCCTTCAATGTGCTGACGGTTGGCAAATTCCATATCGCTGTGGCGTAGTGGAACCCTCTTCAGCTACCCTTATTGTGGACATTGTGGCTATTATGGAGAAATGGTATGCAGAGAACCATGACTGGGATGCAGCCATACCAGGCATAGACTTCTTAGAAAGGATAGGGAGGGGAAGAGGGAAGGAGGGGTTGCTATGTATGTAAAGGAAGGGATTAAAGCTACAGAGGCTCAGGGACCCAGGGAAGAAGCAGAGGCATTGTGGGTCACTCTGGAGTCAGGGAACAAAACAACCATCTGTGCTAGTGTAGTCTAGAGGCCTCCCATGCAGAGAGAGGATATAGCTCTAGTATTAGTGGAAGCCATCCATAATATGACAGCCAAAGGGGAAGTACTACTAATAGGTGACTTCAACATGTCAGATGCAGATTGGAATACCCAGACTGCAAGTACATCAAGGAGCAGGGACCTTATGTCTGCCATGTGTGGGGAAAACCTAAGGTAGCTGGTAGTTGAGCCCACCAGGGAGGGGGCTGTACTTGACTTAATGCTGACAAATGGGGACAGAATCATGGATCTCTAAGTGTGCAGTCCCTTGGTACTAGTGACCACAGAATTGTGTGGTTTACAGTTAACACACTGGCAGAAGAAATCCATTCAAAGATTAAGATCCTAGATTTCCAGAAGGCCAACTTCATGAAGATGGGGGAACAGCTGAAACTTGCCCTGGCAACCGAAGATATGGGGGAGAGGGGTAGAAGAACAGTGGGTTAGGATCAAGAGATCCATAGCAGGAGTGACAAGTCAATGTGTCAGATTGCTTAGCAAAAGCAAAAGAAAGAGGAGCTGACTTTGATAAGATGGCCAACAAAGTTAAGCTAGCCCTGGCAAAAAGAAATACAGGTGAGGGGGTACAGGCAAAGTGGATAAGCATTAAGGATGCAATGCTTGAAGCAACATCCCATTGTGTTAGAGAGAAAAGGAAGTGCAAAAGAAGAAGGAAACCACTTTTGGTTCTCAAAACCAGTAGCAGAAAAGGTCAGAGCCAAAAGACTGGCCATCAGGAAATATAAGGGAACACAGCAGGATGAAGATAGGGGAGGCATACCAAACTTCCATAAGGGAAGCAGGGAAGGCAGTAAGGCAGGCAAAGGCCCAAACCGAGAAACACTAGCACAAACAGTAAAGAAGGTGATGAGACTTTCTATAGCTACATTTAGTGAAAGGAGAAAGTCCAGAGGGGTATTGCTAAGATCAAAGGAGATAAGAGTGTGTGTGAGGAGGAGGGAGGACCATGTAAAGCATCTATCCTAAATATATACTTCTGCTCATTCTTCACTGAAGAGTTGGTAGGGCAGGGCCCACAACCCAGCACCAGCGTGGACACGGGGGGAGGTAGGTGAGCTCTAGTCCCTTCACAAAAGATAGGCTCCTACAAGAACTCGATAAGCTCAGGGTGGACAAGGCAATGGGACCTGATGGCATAGATCCCAGGGTACTAAAGAAGCTAAGGGTGGAACAAGCAGAGCCATTATCAGAACTGTTTAATGAGACTCTAAGCACAGAAGAGGTCCCAGAAGACTGGAGAAGGGCTCATGTGATCCAGCTCCACAACAGAGGTAGCAGGGAGGAGTCAGGGAACTACAGACCAGTCAGTCTTACCTCAGAAGTGGGCAAGATTATGGAGGCACTCCTTAAGGAAAGGATAGTGCAACACCTGGAATCCATAGGAGCACAGGATCCAAGACAGCATGGGTTTACAAAATGAAGGTCCTGTCAAACTAATCTCATAGATTTATTTGACTGGGCAACCAGAGTGGTGGACCAAGGGGGAGCAGTTGATGTTGCCTACCTTGACTTCAGTAAAGCTTTGATACTATTCCACATAGAAGATTGATTAATAAGCTGGGTAGGCTTGGGGTAGGGACAGAAGTTGTTCAACTGGGTGGCAAACTGGTTGACGGGCAAAAACAGAGGTGGTGGTAAATGGTATACAGTCAGAAGAGATGCCAGTCACAAGTGGGGTACCTCAGGGATCTGTCAGAGGCCAGTCCTTTCAATATCTTCATCAGTGACATTGCAGATGGACTGAGGGTAAGTTGCTCTGTTTGCAGATGACACCAAGGTCTGCAACAGAGTAGATGATCCAAGAAGGGGTGGGCAGAAGAAGAAGAGATCTGGATAAACTAGCAAAATGGTCAGAAGAGTGGCAACTGGGGTTTAATGCAAAGAATGCAAGATCATGCACATAGGGAAGAGAAACCCTAAGCCACCTATAGGCTGGGAGGAGTTGCTGGCAGTCACAAAGGAAGAAAGAATTTGGGCATCATCATCACCGATGACCTGAAATCATCCAAACAGACCATTAAAGCAGTAGGTAAGGCTAGGGGGATGTTAGGGTGTATTAGTAGGGGTATCACAAGTTGGAAGAGGGAGGTAATTATCCCTCTTTACAAGACACTGGTTAGACCCCATCTGGAGTACTGCATGCAGTGCTGGAGGCCACACCTTCACAAGGACATTAACCAAATTGTGACATTCCAGAGAAGGGCAACCAAAATAGTGCAGGTACTGCATCAGAAAACATATGAGGACAGATTAACACAGCTCAATATGTATACCCTAGAGCAAAGGAGGGAGAGGGTATGATCGAAACATTCAAACACCTTAAGGGCATTAACAAGGTGAAAGAGTCTAACATGTTTCAATATAAGAAAAATAGCAGGACAAGAGGACACAGCATGAGATTAGAGGGAGGCTGATTAAGGGGTAATGTGAGGAAGTTCTTTTTTACAGAAAGGATGATGGATGCATGGAATGGCCTACCTCAGGAAGTGGTGGATATGAATACAGTGCAGGGCTTCAAACAGGCATGGGATAGGCATAAGGGAGCAATACAGATGAGTATGAATAGATAGGCCATTGACAGAGCAAAGGCCAATGGCACATTTATAAGGTAGAAAAAGAAATGGGCAGACTGGATGGGCCTTGCAGTCGTTATCTGCCATCAACTTCTATGTTTCTATGTTTTTAAGTGGCCACTCTGGTTCTCTAAATCAGTAGACAGGAACGAGTTTCACACACACAACATAGGCATAGAAAGATGCCAATGACACTGCAGTACATGCTCCCATGCACCGCATATCAGGCATCTGCCCGTAGTGACCATTATTGCACAGTGACTCATCCTAACCCCCAGCCACCACTAGGAGCCAGCACATTTGTGGGCATCCCTCCCCACCCTCCCTGGAGGAGGAGAATAGTCCATGGATGCTCAGACCTCCTCCTCTGGCTAACCCCCAATAATCCAAGTCTGTTCCCCAACCTGGGTCGCTGGAGTGGCAAGGTGTGCCGTCGCAGCACCTCAACCATTAGTACCACCAGGCCAGTTTGGTTTGTCTTCACTGTCTTTAATAGAGACATTGCAGAGGGGCTAGAAGGGAAGATGTACAGTGCCTCTTTGCAGATGACATTAAAATCTGCAATATGGTAAACACTATGGAGGGTGTGTGTGTGTGTGTTTAAGAAATGAATAGAGAGCTGAAAAAGCTAGCGGGGTGGTCAACACTGTGGCAGTTGTTTTTTTAATGTGAAGAAGTGCAAAATCATGCACTTGGGGTACAGAAACCCAGGGGCAGAGGGCAAAATGGGGGTGGAGGTATTAACCACCACCATACCTGGAAAGGGACCTGGGGCAATTGTATCTGCTGAATTAAAGGTGGCGAGACAGTGTCACAAGGCAGTGGGGAGAGCTAATGGGATGCTAGGGTGCATAAGGAACTGTATCACCAGCAGAAAGAGAGAGGTGGTGTTACCACTGTATAGATCACTGGTTATACCTCAGTCTATAATACTGTGTTCAGTTCTTGAAAACACATCTTGGGCAGGATGTAGACAGGGTAGAAGCAGTCCAGAGGAGGATAGCTAAAATGGTGCATGGTCCTATATCAAACTGTCAAATGAGGAGAGACTAAAGGACCCCAGTAAGAACACCCTGGAGGAAAGAAGGGAGAAAGGGATATGATAGAAGCATTCAAATACCTCACAGGCATAAATAAGGTTCAAGAGGGAAGCATTTTCTGAAAAAGATGTTCAAGAACAAGGGGACATGCAAGCAAACTGGGAGGAATGCTGACATTGGGCTGTGTACTGTGTGATGCTGACACTATGCTGTGCCACATACACTGCTGACACTACTGTGCAAAGTGTGATGCCAACAGTGCTCTGACACGTGCACTACTGACACTTTGCAGTGTCTCATGCATTGCGAATATCACACTGTACCATGTCAATACCATGCATGCTGTGCAGTGCTATGTGCGATGCCAACACCACATTATGCCATGTGCAGTGCTGACACCGTGTTGTTCCAAATATGATGACTACACCACTCAGTCATATGCACTGTGACACAATGCTCCACCTCATGCACTGCTGAAACTTCACTGTGCCACATGCACTATCGACAGTGCACTGTGCCATGTGCAATGCAGACACTACACTGTGCCATAGTGATGGCAGTGTACATGGTAAAGAGCTGTGCCAGCAGACCACCTGGTACAGCACAGTCATGGCAGATCATATGGCACACTGCAGTGTCTGCAGTGCAAGTGGCATAGTGCATTGACTGACACACACTTAGTAGTGCTGTGATAGCCATACATGTGGCATAGTGCAATGATATCTGTGCTCATGGAGCAGTGCAGTGACAGTAGTACCTGGGGCAAACATGTGATGGCTGTACACAGAATAGTGCAGGTATAGGCTTACACATGGCACACAGCTGCAGTGACAGCCATACACATGGCATAAAGCACAGTGCAGTTTGAGTAGTACCTGGGATGTGGTGCAAAGACAACAGTACATGAGTCAAAGTGCAGTAACCAGTGTAATGTGCATTGCCAGCATTACCTGGGGCACAGTACAGTGAAAGCAGTACACTGGGTACACTTCAGTGACAGCAGTACCAGCTGCCTAGTGCAGTGACAACCATACCCAAAGCATAACACAGTGATAGCAGTACCTGTGCTTCAGTACAGTAATAGCAGTACAAGGAGTGCAGTGCAGTGACAGCAGCATCTGGTGTGCAGCATAGTAATAGCAGCAGTAATGGGGGGGCCCGACCTGTCTGCGATGGTGTCCAGCAGTTTCCTTTCTCATGCTGAACATCAAATCTCCACTGTGGATTGTTCAATGTGGCTGAATGGGAGGGTAGTAAAAATCAACTTTCCCATAAAATCCCTACTTGCCTAGCAGACTAGCAGCCAAATTGTGTCAGAAAGTTGTTGTTGTTGTGTGTGTTGTGTGTGTGTGTGTATAAATGCAAAACAATCTATAACAAGGGAATCAGTAAAGAAGTTGATGGATACACAAGATTCTGGATCAAACAAGGCATAACTTGGCATGACTTGATTATGTAACATAATGGATTACAAATATTCCTTATTTTCTGAGAGTTAATGTTTACAAATATTACTGATGGTAGTCCAGGTTGGAGTGGAGGGAGAAATATTATTAGTGTTGGTCCCTGTTGGACTGCAGGAAGCAGGTTGGTGTGGAAGTCTTGTCAGGGGGTCCTTGTGACACATCACTCACATGTGGCAGGACAAGGCAGCAGCCCACTTCTAGAGAGGGCTGCCAGCATAGCCCTCTTGCTGATAAGAGTGAGTGTGCACTCAGTGTAGAAACAGTTGTGCTTTTAGCAGTCTCTGGAGGTATTGTATTATTTATTATTCAGAAAATACATTTGAGCAAAAGCTCATTTGTACAGGCCCCACATCAAGAAACACATTACAGACATTACAAACAAATGAAACAAGAAAGGTACATCACACTTTGTACAAAACAATGGTGCTAATTTTATGCTAACAGTCAGAAAATTAGCATGTACTAATCAACAGGGTGATAGGTGTAACAGGTAGCAACCAAGTGGATGGCCTTGTCATAAAGAAGAACAGGTGATCAGTTTGGATAGAGTGAAATAGGTGGGAGGGCTAATAAGCAGAGGCAGCAAGGTGCATATTCAGCCATGACCCAGGGAGTTAGCATCCTGAGGGTAAGAGCAAGCATGAGGTAGGGGGAGGATTGAGGAACCGACCAGTGGTGAAGTCGGGGTAGGTAGTAGGGGAGCAGACAGAGAGGATGAGAAGGGAAGGAAGGGGTTGGGTGATCCTTCAGGGTTCAATTGATTCTTGGAGTCTGTGGATGAGACTGGCTCAAGGTGTCGGGCAAGAGTGGCACAGCAAAAGGGCACTTAGAGGATAGCACTGGGCAACAGGATCTTTACTGACACTCACAAGTGATCTTACTAACTAGGAACTGTTTCAATTCAGATTTGAATGCCAGCAGGTTCGCAGAACTGGATGAAGCCTCAAGAACTTTGTTAAGTCATGATGGGGTGACTCTATAGGAGAAAGAATGCTGTCCAAGTGCTGTTCTCCAAAATGGGACTTGGAGCAAGCTCTGTGTGTTGCCTCTGGTGCTGTACTTGTTTCCTGTTGGGGATAACATATCTGAGAAGCAAGGGGGTGAATGATACAACAGGTCCTTCTTACCAAGGAGGCAAGTTTGGAACTTTATTCTGTTTCCAAGGGTGAGCCAAATTGTTTGCTCATACAATGTGCAGCTGTGAGTGAAACGATCTGCACTGAGGGTAAGCCTACAAGCCTTATTTAGGACTATGACTACCCTCTTAAGAGCTGCATTGGTGTCTGTGCCATAAATAACCAGCCCATAATCTATAACAGAATTGAGCTGGAGACAGAGAGACAGAGGCTATACTGGTGTCTGTATAGAGCCCCAAGCTTGGCGTTAACTGTCTTCACCACCAAGTTGATATGCTGAGCATAAGAAAGGGTATCATCTATTGTGACCCCCTAGGTTCTTGAAAGAATGCACCTGCTCCAGAAGGATAAGCTTGTTGTTGGTGATAAATAGGGAGGGATGTCTCTTCTTAAGCTGTGGGCTGGAGATAAGCATGGCTTTCATTTTTTTGTAATTAAGAGTTTTTGAGAACTGAACCAACCCTCCAGTTGGTGAAACATAGATTGCAGCTTGTCTTCCAGTGGCTTGATACGAAAGTAGCTGCTAAGGATGACATAATCATCAGCTTACAGGATAAGCTTGCTGTTGCAGGCCTCAGGGAGCTCGTTCAGGAGCAGACTGAACAGCAGTGGTCCAAGTATTGAATCTTGTGGTACACCTAAGGTGATTTGCTTGGAAGTGGTAACAGCTGGGCTTACTTTAACTCTTTGTGATCTGTTAGATAGGTAATCTGTGAACCAGTGAACAGCACTTGAGGCTATTCCCAGGGACCATAACTTCTTCATCAGGATGGAGTGGTTGATTGTGTCAAAGACCTTTGCTAGGTCAATGAATATTGAACACACCATCTCACCTTGATCCAGTGCTTGGTGCACATATTTAGAGAAATCTACCAGGGCAGTAGCAGTGCTGTGATTTCTCAGAAGTCCATGATGTTGGTGACACTGCAATTGATATTTTTGTAGGTAGTCTGAGATTTAATCAGCTACTGGCCTTTTCTGTGCTTTGGATGGGGGATAGGATACATATGGGCTGGTAGTTAGCAATGCAGGACCTGTCACCACTCTCAAGAGCAGGGGTCATCATGGCTTGCTTCCAGATGCTGGGAAATACAGCCAAGATGAGCAATTTATTAAAGGTTTTGGCAATGGAAAAGATCAGTATATTAGGTTCTGCCACCCCATGTGACTAAGGTGCCACCCGGGGAGATGGTGGAGGATGGTTATTAATGTGTATGGTTCATTTACAATGGTGATTGGGGGTCCATATGACAGCAGGGCTGCATAAGAGAGATTTCTGTATTGACCCCTCTCCATGAAGGAGCCTCAAACCCTCTCATGCTGCCATGGCTCTGGAAGGGGGTCTCTGGAGCCTGAAGCCATGACTGAGTAGGGAATGGGGAACATGGGAGTTAGAGGGCAATAATGAGGGATGTGCTCATTAGTTTCCTGTATTTGGCTGGGAGGGCTCAGAATTCTGTCACTGGGTGTCAGAAGCTTGAGGCCAGGTATGAGAAGTAAGAACAGCCTAGTTAAAATGTCAGTAGCCTAGTGGTAACAATTAACCATACATACAACATTAATTCATTAGCTCTGATAGCACTGTTGGGTTCTTTCCTAACTGCCGTTATAACACTGCCAGACTCATGCACCAACATACTGGCAATTGATCAAGTTGCCCTAGCACAGTTCAGAAGTAATTCTACCAGGCCTTAATTCAGCACTAGTGGTCATGTCTTTCAGCCTTTTCTGCTCCCCCATTTTGCCTTACTGGGTAAAAGAAATGACTGTCTCATAGGAGCACATGTTTGCTCTAGAAATGTTTATGGGTACCCCCTCCTGTACTTATGCAGGTTCTCTAACCCTTTGGTCTCCCTTTTGCTATTGCTTCTATGTAGGGAAATCAAGAACAACCCAATCCCTTTTCCCTCTCCTGTACATCACAAGAACCCACTGTGGACTACTTGCCATGGGCTTAATGTAGTGCAACTGAATGTGGGCAACCTGTTATCCAAGATATCTGAGCTTGAAACATGGATCACCTTCTGTAAGCCTAACATTACTGGAACTAATGACATTTGGCTAAAGCCCTCAATTTCTAACTCCTGCTGCAACATAAGAGGCTTCCATATGGTCAGGCAGGACAGATCAGGCAACAAAAAGGGAGGTGGAGCCCTTCTTTATTACGGTGACTAACTGCCTCCCTTATCTCAGGCAGCTTCACAGATGACAATGACAATGTATGCAAGTAGCTCATTGCAGAACTTATTCTAGAGACTGCAAAATAAACTCTACATAGGTTGAGCCTACAATTCCCCTAAAGGGGGTATAACTGGCCTCACCAAACCATCCTGCAGCCTTGGTTTCATTTTCTTCATGAGGGAGATCATCTTATTAGGGGTTCTAACATCAGCTGGTTGGTTGACCCACAGTCAGAGTGTGTTGATTTGTGAAGTAGACTAACCTCATTCAAATCAAATCAACCCCCACAAGGTGCAACCCTAAGTCTTCCAACCACTCCCTCCTGGATTGGATTCCCACAAACCATGTTTGTAGAATACTACAGGTTGATGTCCTTGCTGATTCCATCAACAATAACTCCCTAAACTTCTGTATTTGGTCCTGTAAGCACCCCCACCCTCAAAACCTTCTCCAGGTATTCCTAGAAATGTGACCCTGCTCAAGTCTGACTGGATGTTAAGGGTGTGAGTACTTAACACCTTTTCTTGACATGAACTCTCTTTTGGGAGTTCTCATAGATGCATTGTCCTCCATCCAGGACAAGTATTTCCCTGTCACCTCCTGGAGAATCAGAGGTGGGAACTCAAGGAGCTTGATCAAGGATCTTATAAACAAAATGAAGCTATATGAAACCATTCTATATGAAAAATTAATATTTGAAATGGATGAAGACTTGGATGACATCACAGGACTGACATGGAATGAAATAGTGGAAAATATCACACCAATACAAAGCATTGTATAAGTATAGGGAGTTTCATTATAATAAGGATTCCAAATGTCCAATTAAGTCTAAAAAGAAGTGAAATTATATACATTTTCTACCCACTGAGCTCACAGGATTTGTAAAGTTTTGAGTACCAAGGGGGGAGCGGGGGGTTAGGGAGGATGAGCTTAAGTATTAAATGGCATGTATAATATGTTAAATATTGCTGTGAATTATTACTATATCTGTTCACTTCTGCATGTGTAATGCTCTGATTTATTATTGTGACTGGACACTTTTATATAACTAATGTTATGAATTATTATTGGGACTGATTACTTATATGATATAATTAAAAATTATATATTAAAAAAATAAATAAACAAAATGAAGCAGGGAGACATCCTGGTGGGAGGCTCACAAATCCTTCCTGCCCCATACTACCTGGAATAATTACAGAAGCCTCCACAGCCAATGTAAACAAGAAATTATATAATGCAAGGTGGCCTACCTAAAAGCCAACAGGCTAGTAACATTGGGGACCTAAAAACTTTCTGGGTATTGATATATAGCTTAATTGAACATGGGACCAAGCAATTTCAATTAATTTCAACACAGCAGCAGGGACTGTAACAGATCCACACTAGGAGGCACAAGCCCTAAATGACAAATTCACCAACCTGGCTGAGTATCTGGACAAACTGCTACCTAATGGACTGCTGTGATACAGAACAATGAAATGTCAGACTGCCCAGGACCTGTTCTGTTCTCCCTCTTTGTGAACCATCTCCCAAGGGGAAACAAAGGCTGCCATGTGCTTATGTATGTGGATGATCTGATAATCTTTCAGAGTGCAGGAAACCTGGCTGAACTATTCTCATTCCTTAGCAGGGAGTATGCCTCCCAAAGGGGATTCACTTCTAACAGACTGCCAGTGAACATGAAAAAAAGACAATGCTATTTGGGTCCAAACACAAGCTCATGGACCTGTCTGCAGGCCTTGGAACCTTAAATCTCATAGGCTATGCTGAAGGGGCTGCTTAATATGCCTATCACCTAAGGTTTTCTCCCTCACTGACTTAATACTATCCCTTCTTCTACTAGCTGTTGACACTGAGCCAAATTCCAGCCACATCCAAAAGCAGGGCCATTCTCGATGCCCTGCATGGGGCATGTCTCAGACAGTTAGTTTTGTAACCCACTCAGGAGGGAGCAATCTTAGACCTGGTACTCTCAAATGGGGATGGAGAGAGGATCTCAGATCTAGAAGTGGGTAGCTATGTTGGTACACATCAAAAATTCAAATATGGTATTGGGTCTAATCTATCCCCGCCCCCAAAAGTTAAAACAGCAGACTTTGATAAATTGGCTCATTTATTACAACAAAATACAATGGGTCTGGAACTGTTATTGGTAGGTGATTTCAATGCAGCATGGAATAAAGTGAGAGGTAATGCCCTTAGGACTAGTCTTACTCCCTTAAATCTGAATCAAAACATCGCAGTCTCCACTAGGAAAATTTATATCTCCAATGAAGGAATATTCTGGATCTTGTTTTACTTCAGATGGAATTAAAATTATCACTGCAGAAGTGAAGCAACCCATATTTGAAGATCACTCTTCTATCATTTGTTTGGGAGAAGTGATCAATTAAGGGGGCATTCCTATCAATTCGGGTCCCACAGTAACTAGGCGATGAAATTTTAAAAGATATAATAAAGAAGCCTTCCTGTATGAATTAAGAAACATAAGGTGGGCTAGATTGTTTCTAATCCCTGACCTGGATTGGGCCATTGAGGAATTCACCAAATTGTTTCTTCAGACATGTGATAAAGTTGCCCCTTTTGAGACTAGTGTACCTAAAAAAAAGTTCCATGGATTACTGATAAAATAAAATACAATATTTAAACATGTAACCCCTGCCGGCCACTTGACTGATGGTTCATTGGGAGAATGAACCCATTTTACTTGTTGTGGCTCCCCATACCACTTAGAGTCTGTGACTCTTAGAGAGATTTCTTCTTACTTTCTTCTGACTCCCATCTCACAAGGAGAATTATTTTCCCAAGTTGTGGCTCCCCACACCACTTAGAGTCTGCAACTCCTAGAGAGATTTTCCCATTTGCGACCCATGTCTGGGTACCTACCTCATCACTGGCCAGGCGCATGAGGCAAGTAGCAATCACAGTAGAAATCCGTAGAGGTGGACCTGGTTACTAAAGATGGGGGGTTTGCCAACCTCCAGCTCCCACAGCCCATACCCGGCCATTTCTCTGGAAAAACTGAAACTTCGAAATTGTAGATTAAACAGTGGATGAACTGTCGCACCCCCTCTACAACATTACTTGAATCCACACAGCACTTAAGCTTTTGATCCTACTACATTTGTTTGTCCTAGTACTATAGGCCTCCCAAATAGTAGTTCAAATCCCAAATTTCTTCATATTTCCCAAACTGAAGAAACACATTTTTGCCCTCTCAAATTAGAGCAAACTCACCCTTTCGTTGCAGGTGCCCCACAGGTAAAGTACAACTCCTTCTACTTTTAAGACCAAACAGAAACTGTAATAGGCAGCTTTCTTCCTTTAGTAGAAATTAGGGGGTTTCCCCTGGAATCTACATGGGGATACTTTACTTCCCCCCCCACAGGAAGGGGGCACTGAGACCTGGACAGTGGTCTCCACCACTTGAACACTGGACACTGACCTTCTTGCTTCAAAACAAACAGGAGACTCCCTTCCTGCTTGAAGGCAAGCAGGAGACTGACTTTGAAAACTCCCAATGTTCTATCTCACTCCCTCTGCTGCAGATTCCAATGTGGCTTATGCAGCTGTGACAGTACTATTGGTGATGTCATCTCTCAGTCTCAGCTGAGACTGAGAACAGAGTGAAACAGTGTGAAACCCATTTAACTGGAGTTTCACAAGCTGCCTTCCCTGCCTACCACTAGGTCTTACTAGGATTCTAGTAACCCCGGGAAACAAGGGGTTACACTCGCCCTTGACCAGGAAAATGACTGTCCCCAATTATTATACACCCGGCCTTAGGCCATCCCACCCTATGTGCTACCTGCGGAGGGGGGTGATCAGGCCCCCTGCTACCATGTGCAAGCACAGGCAGGCAACGCTAAGGGCCTAGAGGCCTATAGCTGACATGTCAGCCTCTACACTATCCACTTACTATGGACACCTAGTGGCTCTGGTAGAACCATCCAGAGCATAGTCCTAATAGATCAGCACTGCAGTCCCTACTGCAGGTCAGGGCCACAGCCTGTCCATCCCCCCAACCCTCTAGGGAAAACCTATCTGCCTGTAACATAATATTCCAAAACAAAAAACAACCAGGGGACCTCCCTGACCTAGGGCAACCTGCAACCACACAACATTAAAATACCAATTACTGCCTCCCTACCCCAACAACCACACCTGTGGAAGGAAAAGGGTTAATACAGCAATAAACATAACAATAACAACACAGTACTTTAAATTTCTACAATAAAGCACTGAATGAGGAACTCCGATGAGACCCTCCTCCTCTTCTTGTCTTCTCTTCTGTCTTCCCAGGAACACCTGTAAGAAAAAGAAAGACAAAACACACTCCTAATCTGCATACACAGTCTACCTAAAACCCTACCATCAAAAACACTGTACAATCCCAAAAATATTTTTTAGAAAAAAGGTAGAAAAACAGTATTTACATTAGATAACAATGACATTATTTACAATACACATTTTGGGGGGATGGAGGGCCCTAAAAGTCCCAACTAGTGACCACAAGGCCCGAAGGCTAGTCCAATAAAGAGTCTCTCCTGGGCTGGAGCCCGGTGAAGCACAGTTCTAACAGGCCAAAGTCCCGAAGGGGAGAGTCTTTGCGGACAGTTCACACATTTTTGAAGTCTGTAGTGTAGGGTGTGTACTGCAATGTCATAAAGATAGGAAAGTTTCGGACTTACCAGCCATTTGTAGTACAAGAATCTGCACAAACCTGCACCCTGCCGTAGACTCTCCCTGGCAGCATTTCTTCTGATACAGCTGGGTGAACATCTTCCGGGAATCACAGGAGGGCACATCTGGAGACAGCTGGGCTGATGTCATCTCTGGAGACGGAACCTTAGAACAGGAACAAAAAGAAAACAGCTGGTCCGACGTCATCTGATTACCAGGTGATGAACAGGAAACAGCTGGACTGGTGTCCTCTCTGGATCTGAAGTCACCTGGTGGGCCAGTGAATGGTTGCTGGACAAGACAGTACACTGTGGACTGATGAATGTGGAGCACCTGAGTCCTGGTTATTCATATTGGTGGATCAATAAGGAAACTTCACAGTCTGGTGTGGCAGTATTGACTACCACTGCTTGGCACTCCATTTTGTAGGCACGGGCTTAATTGCTGGGAGGTCCTTGCACTGAGGCCAATAGTACCGGGGGTTAGGGGCTTGAATTATTACCCTGTCTGGGCACACATAATTCACACAGTGGGAGATTTCACGTCCCTCTCCATCCACCACTCTCACTCTGTCCATAAACAGTTTCCTGCCTCTCTTCCACTGGGTATACTTTTCGTGGAACAGTCTATTCTTTACATGCTGGTTGGCCCCAGGATGCACACTTTTCATTGCTTCATCCCAGATCCAGGATTTTCTGCAGTCCTCAATCTCCTTCCAGACTCTCCAAGGAAAGGTAGGAAAGGTCATACCATAGATTTCATTTGCCTTTCTCTAGACCAGTCTCTCCTCTTTACTTGCTTTGGTCAATCTGGGACCGCTGGCCTGGCTTGGGGTGGCCAGTCCTGGTTCTGCCAGCTTCACATTCACAAAGAAATTAGAAATGGATCCCTGACTTCTTCCTCCTGTAAAGCCAGGGCAGTGGCATCACCACCTTCTTCAATACATTCCTCCGAGGCAAGATCTTGAGGCTGTGTACCTGTTCTTTTCTCACAAGGCCGCATGAGTCCCCCTCATCTTCCTCTTCACTGAGGATCTGAGCCCAGGAGTGAGCAGTCGTTCTCACCCCTGAAACTATCCATTCATCACTAGGCGAGGAGGTCAACACCTCCCATTCAAAGGCCTCCAGCATCTCATCTTCACCTACAAGACTTGGGCTAGGTCCCCCCCACCCAGGGGTCTATTGATGCTTTATCCGAACTCTCTTTCTGAGATCCAGCATCCAAACTTCAACTTCTGGTTCAGTCTCTAACTCTGCACCTTCTAGCTTTGTGCCACACTCCCCCAAGGGGCCTTCCTCCACAGGCTCCACCTGGTGTTGTGTGCTACCAACTGCAGATTCCTGAATTTTTGTCCATGTGGGGGCCAAACGAATTGGAGGCACTTTATACAAGCCATATTTTTGTAGGCATCCAGCACAGTGAGGAATCATAAAGACGTCCCCTTCCAGCACTCAAGCATATCTGGCATACACGCACTGGATAATTAGGAATTGCCACATCAAGAGGCAGTTGCCCTCCATAGCACCACTTTTCAATATCTCTCAGTCTATTTACTGCTGCTGTTACTGCAACCTGGGCATGATCCGGGTAATGAGCTGGTCCTGAGGCCATAACTGCAGAAAAATAAACAAAAGTTCACTGTAACTGAAAATCCCACTTTAATGACACACTCTGTAGCTTTAAAATAGCTCCTCTGCTGCTGTGTTTACTTTACTACTCCACCCTGTAATGGCGGCGGTAGCACTCCTGTGCATCAACATTTAGAATCTGGGCCAAGCCACTGCGCACCCGATTTACACCAGCTACTGATAACTTTTACTCAAACTGCACATCTTGCTCTGATTTTGCTTTACACACATTTACAGGATTTTCCTTGGACTTTTCACATGCTGGTAACATTTATCTGACTCACAGTCCCTTAAAAGCTGCAGGTTTCAGCACAGGATTGCCTGCTTCTACTAGTGTTGCATTTTTGCTACAACCCACAGTCTCTCTCTGGCTGCAGACTTTAAACTGAGGCTATTTTCACTTCCATGCACACATTCAATGGCTTTACAGATTTGCACTTGCTGGCAGGACTTCGCACAGTTGTTACTTGCAAAGCGACTACACTGCTGCACACACATTTTATATGGCATAACTGAAAATCACTGATTGAGCAGTTTTTGGGGTGTTTACTTACTGTGATCAGTAGCAATTTGCTGCGATGGGGTAAAACAGCCTGCAGCCAGTTCTTAAAGGCCCTGGAACACAAACGGGTGGGCAGTCTTAGCAATCATCGTTTTAGCCACCAAATTCACTATTTTCACGATCGATTTGCGGGTTGAGCCCGATTTTAAACTTAAAAGTCTATTTTTTGAATGTTTACAGCGCTTTGAATCCTCCACGACGCTCCTCCACTGCCAGTACATGCACTACACTCTGTCTCCCTCTCGAATGCTGAGGCAGTCTCACAAGAGCTGGCTGAGGGGCGGGACTAATGGCAATCTGACCAACCACATGACGCCATACAAATAAGCCTCTTCTTCCTCGCAAGGGCTCCTCTCCTCACGGTGATCATCGAGCTGGCAAATTTAAACTGCAGAATGCATTTTTTTTTTTAACTGGCTCCACGGCAGGAGTCCATTTTAACTATATAACATTGCCATTAACTCTGCAGTCTCTCCATTTACACAGAAAGCATTTCCAATGTCCAGGGCATATTTTATCTGTTGCTACCCCTAGTTTTCCACACTTTCCTTCACAGAATTCATTTTAAAAGCATTTCAAACATCCAGGGCACAATTTCTCTGTTGCTATCCCTAGTATTCCACACTTTTCCCTTACAGAATTCATTTTAAAAGCATTTCCAACATCCAGGACACCATTTCTCTGTTGCTACCCCTAGTCTTCCACACTTTTCCTAACAGAATTCATTTTAAAAGCTGACAAAAATGCTGTAAACAATTTTTGATGCAGGCCAAGGGCACACTCTTTGGTTTTACAGCTCCTTGGTAAACAGTTGGCATTTTTAAACAGCAGCACAAGATTCACAGCACACAGCAACACACTAGGGAAATTGCTTCAGCTTTTTGGGGCTACCCACTGCCAGATAGCTAAAATGCTAGCCCCCTTGCCCAAGCACCTTCCTTTCTGAACAAATCCAAAGCGGTGCCTCCATTTTTGTAACCCCTGCTGGCCACTTGACTGATGGTTCATTGGGAGAATGAACCCATTTTACTTGTTGTGGCTCCCCACACCACTTAGAGTCTGTGACTCCTAGAGAGATTTTCTTCTTACTTTCTTCTGACTCCCATCTCACAAGGAGAATTCTTTTCCCAAGTTGTGGCTCCCCACACTGCTTAGAGTCTGCGACCCCTAGAGAGATTTTCCCATTTGCTACCCATGTCTGGGTACCTACCTCATCACTGGCCAGGCACATGAGGCAAGTAGCAATCACGGTAGAACTGTAGAGGTGGACCTGGTTACTAAGGATGGGGGGTTTGCCAACCTCCAGCTCCCACAGCCCATACCCAGCCATTTCTCTGGAAAAATTGAAACTTCGATATTGTAGATTAAATGATGGATGAACTGTCGCACCCCCTCTACAACATTACTTGAATCCACACAGCACTTAAGCTTTTGATCCTACTACATTTGTTTGTCCTAGTACTATAGGCCTCCCAAACAGTAGTTCAAATCCCAAATTTCTTCACATTTCCCAAACTGAAGAAACACATTTTTGCCCTCTCAAATTAGAGCAAACTCACCCTTTCATTGCAGGTGTCCCACAGGCAAAGTACAACTCCTTCTACTTTTAAGACCAAACAGAAACTGTAATAGGCAGCTTTCTTCCTTTAGTAGAAATTAGGGGATTGCCCCTGGAATCTACATGGGGATACTTTACTTCCCCCCTCCAGAGGGAGGAGGCACTGAGACCAGGACAGCGGTCTCCACCACTTGAACACTGGACACTGACCTTCTTGCTTCAAAACAAACAGAAGACTCCCTTCCTGCTTGAAGGCAAGCAGGACACTGACTTTGAAAACTCCCAACGTTCTATCTCACTCCCTCTGCTGCAGATTCCAATGTGGCTTATGCAGCTGCGACAGTTCTATTGGTGATGTCATCTCTCAGTCTCAGCTGAGACTGAGAACAGAGTGAGACAGTGTGAAACCCATTTAACTGGAGTTTCACAAGCTGCCTTCCCTGCCTACCACTAGGTCTTACTGGGGATTCTAGTAACCCCGGGTAACAAGGGGTTACAGACATAAAGATAAATTATGGACAAAAGCCAATAAAACATTGGACCCTAAGGATTGGGAAAAATATAAAAATTAATGAAATAAACTAAAAGCAAAAATTACAACTTCTAAAACAGTTACTATAAAAACAAGATTGAACAAAGCACTGACCCCAGTCAATACTGAAATCTGATTAAAACTTTTGAATCCACAGTGGAGAACAGAAGGCCCATCCAGATCAGGGAAGGTGACATCTTATTGCCACTGTATGAATCTGCAGAGAGAGGTTGAATCAATATTTTGTCCTATTACCAGACATAGAAATTCCACAGCAGGCTCACATACATATTGGTAAGCAGGATAACTGGCCATTAAATAAAATAAGGTTCAGGTTCAAAGTGATTACCAGTAGAGAGGTTAAGAATGAATTGAGGAAGTCCCAATTAAAAAAAGCTCCAGGATTTGGACCAGTTGGAGAATAGATTTTTAAAAGACTCCCTTAAGGTAATTTTCTCAATCCTGGTTAAACTTCTAAATTGGAGCTCGATGGAAAATAGGTTCCCAACCTCATGAAAACAAGCAAGAATTGTCCTGATACACAAGGGATCCTCCTCTGTGGAGCCAACTAATTAAAGGCCAATCTCATTATTGTCTTGCTTGTCCAAGATCTTGGAGAGACTGGTCCAGGGACAGTTGAGTAGATATTTTGAAGAAAATTCTCTCCTGTCCCACCACCAGTCAAGATTCCATAAGGGAAATTCCACAGACACTGTGCTCACCAACTTAATAGGTAACATTGCTTCCCACTTAAATGGGTGCAGATTGGTGGGCGCGGTGTTCATGGACCTCTCCAAGGCATTTGACACCATAGACCATAGAATACTGTTTGAGAGAATGGTGGGTTTGGTGATTGATGGTGAAACCCTCCCTTGGTTCAAATCATATCTGACTGGCAGATTCCAAAAAGTATATATTGGTGGAATTTCATCTAAACCAGTCCCTGTAAGAAGAGGAGCCCCCCAAGGTTCAATCCTGGGCCTCTTATTATTTCTAATTTATGTGAATGAACTCCCAACAGTAGTACAGAACTTGGTTTTGAGTATGTATGCAGATGATACTGTACTACTGGCCAATGGCGACTTGACTCAGGAAAAGGAGAATAGTCTTCAGAAATATTTTAGTAGGATGGAAACATGGCTTTATCAATCAGGGCTGGTACTGAATAGTCAAAAAAACTCAGTGGTTTTCCATAGTAAAAGAAAAACCTCTAATAACTCCCCTAAGATTTTTATTAAAACAGTCAAAAATGAATTATTGAATCAGGTTGAGTCATAGAGATACCTGTGGGTAATAGTCGATCAAAATTTGAAATTCGATATCCACATTAAAAATCTTGTTTGTAAAACAAATAATAAACTAGAGGCTTTCTGGAGATCCAATTATTGTTTGAACCAAAAAATGAGAAAAGACATAATAAATCAGTTGATTATCCGATGTATTGAATACTGAATACATATTTATGTTATGGCTAGTAAGTCGCAATTAAGAATGATTCAAGTTCTTTACTATGACTTGGCTAGATTTATTTTAGATAGTGACTGTTATACCCATCACTGTAATATGTTTATGACATTAAAATGGGATCATATAGAGCAAAAAAGGGACCAAAAATGGTTAAAACAAATTCATGGGGTAGTACATAATAAAAGTCTGAAATAACTTGTTGACAAAATTCCACATCCAGTGCATTCTCATAATTATAATTTAAGAGGTAAGGTGGGCAGTAAATATGTTGCACCCAAAATAAATATTACATATGGTGAAATTACCTTTGAAATGAAGTTTATTAACCTTTGGGCCTCAATTGACACAGAAAGAAAGCAGATATAAAAAAACAAACATTTTATGAGATCGATGGATAATGGCCTGAAAATAAAATGAATGTGTAATGGCTGACATAGCTTTCTTTGGATGGATACATTAACTTGAATGAGCTGTTCTTGGAGGGTTCTCTAAATTTTTTTGAAATATTGTCATAAATTAAACCTGAATGTATTTGTGTTGTCAAAACATGTTGTCTAATTTACAAAATTTCTGTTGGTTGGATGTTTTCATAATGTATGTTGTAATATAGTATTGTTTGTGTGAATTTATATAAAGTTTAAATTTAAATACAACAGGTCCATCTTGAAAATGGGTCTTTGACCCAACAATGTAATCCATTCCTACCTGTATAAAAATAAACCTTTCACCTACCTTTACCTACCTACCTATCTGGGAACAAGTGACCACCAAACAGTGTGGTTCACAATAAATTTAGCAGTAGAGTTAAGCCACACAAAAAGTGAAGATACTGGACTTTAGGAGGGCTGATTTTGTCAAAATGGGAGAGTGCCTCAGAAAAGCACTACCAAACAGGCAAGAAGGTGGGGGTGGAGCAATAATGGCGAAACATTAAAACCATCATAGAGGCAAAAAGCTTTTGTGTGAAGGAAATAAACAAATCAAAAGGAAAGAAAAAACACTATGGTTCTCCAAAGAAGTGGCAGGGAATGTTAGGGAGAAAAACATAGCATTCAGGAAGTATAAGGAAACACAGAAGGAGCAGGACAGAGAACTGTACCAGTTAAAGCAGAAGGAAGTGGGGAAGGCAATCAGAATAGCAAAGGCCCAAACCAAGAAAAAGATAACCAACTCAGTTAAGAAGGGGGATAAAACATTTTATAGGCATATTAGGGAGCAAAGAAAGACTAAGGCAGGGATACTGAGGCTGAATAAAGAGGATGGTGGTTGGGCAGAGAGCACCAGTGAAAAAGCAGGGATACCAAATAAATACTTCTGCTCAGTATTCACAAAGGAAGAGCAGGGGGAGATACTTAATCCAGTCAATTGAAGCACTCTGGGTAGGGGGGGTTGATATTAGTCCTTTCACAGAAGAAAGGGTTCTGAAAGAACTCCTAAAACTAAAGGTGGATAAAGTAAAGGGGCCTGATGGGATTCACTCCAGAATTCTAAAAGAACTAAGAGAAAAACTAGTAACACCACTGACTACCCTTTTTAATAAATTGTGGGAGGATGGTGTGGTACCTGAGGACTGGAGGGCAGACATAATTCCCCTTCACAAAAGTGGAAGCAAGACAGAGGCAGGAAACTACAGACCTGTCAATTTGACCTCAGTGGTAGAGAAAATGATGGAATCACTTCTGAAGGAAAGAATTGCTGAGTACCTAGAGGCCAGAGGAGCATAGAGCCCAATGTAGCATGACTTCAAGGCAGGAAGGTCATGTCAGACAAATCTAATTGATTTCTTTGACTGGGTGACCAAGGTAGTAGACCAGGAAGGGGCTGTGGACATGGCCTACATAGACTTTAGCAAGGCATTTGACACAGTCCCGCACAAAAGATTAATAAATTAGCCAACCTGGAAGTGGGTCTCAGGGTGGCAGCCTGGGAAAAACATTGTCTGGACAACAGGACAAAAAGGATAATAGTAAATGGAGTCCATAGTGAAGAAAGGAGGGTTACTAGTGGGGTACCACATGTTTCAGTACTGAGGCCGGTCCTTTTTAACATCTTTATAAGTGACTTTGCAGAGGGACTGGAAGGAAAAGTATGTCTCTTTGCAGATGACACAAAGATCTGCAACAGGGTTGATACGCTAGGTGGGGTAGAAAGGATGAAAAGGGACTTGGCATGGTTGGAGGAATGGTCAAATGTATGGCAGCTTGGATTCAGTGCAAAGAAGTGCAAAGTAATGTACCTGGGAAACAAAAACCCAGGGGAAGTGTACACAATGGTAGGTGAGATACTGACAACAACAAAAATGCAAAGGGACATGGGGGTAGTCATATCAGATGATCTAAAGGTGGTCAAGCAATGTGAGAATGCAGTAAGGAGGGCTGGGTGGATACTGGGATGCATAGGGAGAGGCATCACCAGTAGAAAATAGAAAGTTGTTGTCCCTCTGTACAGACAGTTGGTAAGACCACATCTGGAGTACTGAGTGCAGTTCTGGAGACCACATCTCCACAAAGACATAGACAGGGTGGAGGCTGTCCAGAGGAGGGCAATCAAAATGGTGCAGGGTCTGCACCAGAAGACATATGAAGAAAGAATAAAGGAGCTTAAGATGTATAGCCTCAAGGAAAGGAGGGAGAGGGGGACATGATAGAAACTTTCAAATACTTCAAGGGAATCAACAAAGTCCAAGAGGATAACATCTTTCAGAAAAAGAGATGTGCAAGAACAAGGGGACACAATTTGAAGATAGAGAGGGGATGGCTCAGAGGTAATGTGAGGAAGTATTTCTTCACAGAGAGGGTTGTAGATGCATGGAACAGCCTTCCTGAGGAGGTTGTAGAGTCAAAAAAATTGGGAAATTCAAGAATGCATGGGACAGACACAAGGCAATTCTAGTTGGGGTACAAGGAAGTAGATGTTGATTTATTAGGTCCTGCAGCTTATCCGTTAGGTAGGGAAATGGGCAGACTAGGTGGGCCAAGTGGTCCTTATCTGCCATCAAATTCTATGTTTCTATGTTACATTCAGGTGTAGCTACCAGTCTCATGCAGTTTCCCTGGCACTGTGTTAAGGGACTAAAAATTGCCCTATTCAATATATGGAATCTAACCAAAACTCTTAGCAAGCTCAAAGTATGGGTAAACCACAACAAGCCTGACATACCTGGTACAACTGAAGCCCTAAATCTGTCATCTCCTCCATCCCTACCACCCCCCTTGCCTGGGGTATCAGCCCCCCTTCTCCTGCATAAATACAGAACAGAAGTATTCATTCAGTGCCTCTGCTTGCTCCACCCCTGTCTCCACCCATGCCCCATCCTTCTTAATCCTCACCAGCTGATCCTTTTACCTTCTTTTCTTTCTGGATATAGCAGAAGAAGTATTTTTCTCCACTTTTGATTCCCTATGCCAGTCTCAGCTCCCAGGATGCCTTGGCCACCCTAACCAGTTTGGTAACCTCCCTGGACTTCTCCGTGTACATATCCTGATCTTCACCTATCCCCAATTTCCTGTTCTTTCAAAATGCTGCCCTCTTGGCCCTCACCCCATCCATAGCTTATGGCAGAGAACTGCAAGAGGAAGGAGCTGCTGTTAGAACTTTACTACTCTACTGGACTAAAGAACTAAAACTCTACTGGGAACTTCAATTCAGGGTAAAAACAAACAAAAAAAGTGTGTGTTTGAGTTGGGTGAAGGAATTGTTATATGTGCAGTTAGCTAGGTGAAAACTGTGAATTGGGGGTGGCTTGAGAGAAGGAAGCCAGGTGTTTGCATTTAAAAACTGACTTAGATAGCTTGAGGCAGAGAATGGCAAGAGGAATGAGGTGCTGTTAGAACTTTACTGGGACTATATTGCCTCCACCCTCTCTAGCTAGTTATACTTTTTATGAGCACAGGATTTCACTGACAACAGGAACTTCCTGTTTGGAAGCTGGAAGGAAGTGATCATACAGCCACAAAGACTCACCATGCTAGAAGGAAAGAGCAGCTCTCCATCCTCCCAGCTGCTGGAGGTCTGATTCTGAGCAAGAAGAAGGAGACTACTGAGGAATATAGAACTTACTGTCCCAGACAGGAAGGTCAGGAGCTTCAAGGACATGGAGGCAGTAGGAAAATAGGGAGAAAAAAATATATATATATATATATATATATATATATATATATATGCAAATAAAATAAGAGAGAAGAAAGAAAGAGTCAGAATACAAAACAACAGTTATGGGGCCACAAATAGGACATGATGGGAGTGTTGCAGTGCAGTGGCTGTGGAGCAGCAGTCTTCCGGGAGATATTCTGGAGGATGTAGTGTTTTCCCATCTACAGGCACCTCTCTGGGCTGAGGGAGGAGGTTGCTCATCTCCAGGCTGAGTTGGCCAGTATTCATCAGACATCCTTTCCCATCCAGGGACCACCAGGGCCACTGCCACTGCCTCAGGGGTTGCCAAGAAAGAGGAGCAGTTGGACCACAGGGGGCTCAGGGAGGGTGAGGGTGGTGGAAAAGAGGCTCATCCCTCCAACTGTACCTCTCCACAATTTGTGTGCCATTCTGGCACAGTGTGGTTCCTCTATGGAGGCACCTGCAGTGGAGACCAAGAAGGATGCACGGGAAACTCCACAAAGGAGACCCACAGGAGGGTGGCATGGGACCCCATGGGGAAGGAAACAACTCCTGGTGGGAGACTCCATTGTTAGGAAAGTAGAACTGGGGAGGGAGGGAGGTAAGGTGCCTGCCTGGCTCCATGGCTTGGAAGGACAGGGAGTGAATCCTCAGGATCACAGCAGCAGCTGCACAGGGGAGGGAGCTGGATGTCATTGTCCACCTAGGGACAAATGACCTGGCTGGGAAAGGGATCAGAGCAGTGCAGGAATAGTTTGTGGAGTTGGGGAGTGGCCATAGACAAGTAGCATCCACGATAACCTTCTCAGAGGTGCTGTCGGTCTATGGTATGAGTGAGGCTAGGTTGATCCGCACCATGGGATTCAATCAGTGGTTGAAAAAAATGGTACAGAGCTCATGGTTTTGGCTTCATTGGGAATTGGGGGTCCACCTGGAGGGATGCAGGCCTATACTGGTGCAATGGACTGCATTTGTAAAGGAGGGGAACCAAGATCCTAGGTGATAGGTTTAAATGCTTCATTGGCAAGTATTTAAACTAGCCAAAGGGGGAGGCACTGGAAAGGAGAAGGGAAATCCTAGCCCTCCCAAAAAATCAGGGTAGTTACTGAGGTAAACACCAAGACAGAGAAGTCGATAGGGAGAAAGGCAGGGGTAAATGAAAGAAAAAGACAAAGGCAGTAAGGACAGAGATGGGGCAAAAGGGATAAGGCCATCAAAAAATGGAGGGCAATAAGTACCAATGCCCATAGTCTAGGTAACAAGCTCCATGAACTGGTGGCCTTGATGGAAGAGGGATGCCTGGATACAGGAGGGACAGGGAGGGTAGAAGAGGAGGAGGAATAGCTCTCTATGTAAAGGAAGGTATCAAAGCAATGGAACTAAAGGGTAAACAGGGAGGAGAAGAGGCACTGGAGACTGGAAATGGTACCCCAATCCGCACAAGGGTTGTACACAGACCCCCCCCTTCTCAGGGGGAGGAAATGGACAAGGAAATGACAGAAGGCATCCTTAGGATGGCAGAGAAGGGGATATTGGGGAGATATTGCTGATGGGGATCTGAATTTTCCAGATGTTAACTGGAGCACTTTTGCTGCAGCCACATCCAAGAGCAGGGCCATTCTTGATGCCCTACAGGGGGAATGCCTCAGACAGCTAGTTTTGGAACCCACTGAAAAGGGAGCAATCTTAGACATGATACTCGCAAATGAGGATGGAGAGATGATCTTAGATCTAGAATTGGTTAGACAACTGGGAACAAGTGACCACCAAACAGTGTGATTAATGAAAAACTCAGCTGTAGAGTCAAGGCATACAAAAGTGAAGGTACTGGACTTCAGGAGGGCTGATGAAATCATTCACATATTTGTGCCTGTCTAGTACAGTATTCCCTGCAAGCCCATTGGTCCACACTGTGTACCAATAGGCTTACAGCACATACAGCAAACTGTAATTTGGCGGGTAGCCAGGCAGCATATGGGTGGGTTGCAGCTGCCCGCCAATGATGGGGGGGGTGCTGGGTGGGCTGCAGGTCCTGTGGGGGTGGTAGGTGGCACTGGACTGCCAGGGATATATGTCACTATGGGACACCAGCAAACAGTGCATCAGGTGGTGCGGGGGGACTGCTAGACTGCCAGGGAATTGTAAAACGTGCTTTATTCAGGGATCAGACCTCCGGGAGGGTTTGTGCAACTAGACTACCAGGCACTTATGAAACATCATTTATTCAGGGAGCAGTGCTGTGAGAAGGGTTGGGGGGGTTTCCACTTGACTAGCAGAGAATGTCTATATTGTAGTAATGCCTGCTATCTAGTTTTGGGAAGGGGGGTACCACTAGACTACCAGGGAAGGGGCTTTACTATATTCTACAGTGATCGGAGCATCAGGAGGGGTGGGGGGTGTCACTGGATTACCAGGGCATGCCTCTGTTGTACTATTACCTGAGATCTCAGCTACATGGTGGGGGGCTGCTCCAGGACTCCCACTGTCTGTACACCATGCAGTGCAGGGTGCCAGGTGCATTTTTCCAGGCTGCCATGCTCAACTCATATAAATGGGGAAATAATGATATGCAAATGGCCCCATTTGCACCTTGCACACATTATTCTCCCTTTTGCATGCCCAAGTTTGAATATTCCGGGTCATTCGCCCAGGGCAACAGTTGCGCTGGAGCATTCCCAGTCCTCCCTGTCTGAGGAATGTGCCAGGGCATTATAGATTCACCCTGCCCATTCTGTGCTATATTCAACAGTATTGTGCCATGGTTAATCACCTTTGACTATCCCCCTGTCTGGCCCCAGTGCATCTTGGTTGTGCTGCGCCTCCTCTTGTACCGTTGCCTGACACAGTCTGCATATCGGGCCCATATAGTTCTTCTGTTTTGGCTGTGATCTTTACTCCTAGATATCTGATATAAGGACTTACAATTTTTATGGAAAAGTAGGCCTTTTTTACATTACCTTTTTTTGTTTAATTCTAATATTTCAGTTTTCTGCCAGTTAATTTTATATCCTGAAATTTTTCCAAACTGGTTCATTAACTGAATTATCTGGGGTATGGAGACATCTGGTTGTGTTAGATATAATAAAATCTCATCCATTTAGAGACTTATCTTCTGTTGATTATGATGTTAGTGATCCCTTGAATTTCTTGTGAATTCCTAAAGCGGTTGTTAGGGGTTCAATTATGATAGCAAATATTAGGGGTGACAGTGGGCAGCCCTGTCAAGTACCTCTAAACAAAATTGCTCTGAAATTACATTATTGGTTTTAATAACTGCTAAAGGGGAATCATATAGGCATCTAAGCCACCCACTGAGCTGTGCACCAAAACCACATCCTTCTCATAACAGAGAAATATATAGCCATTCAACCCTATCAAAAGCCTTTTCTGCATCGATCACCAATAAAATTGCATCCTGTTTGTGATTTAGTTCTATTATATTCAGAGTGCATCTGATATTCTCTGTAAGGGTTCTGTTTTTAATAAACCCATTTTGATCCAAATGTATGATGTTTGGAACTATATGTTCTAATCTATTAGCAATAATCTTAGTAAATATCTTATAATCTGTACTGAGTAAGGAAATAGGGCGATATGATGCACAGCTCAGTGGGTCCTTGTCCTTCTTTAAAAAATATACGAATAATTGCTTGATTAAAGGTATTTGGAAGTTTATCTGAGGTATTAAATGAGCTGAGCAGTTGTTCTAAAATGGGTAATAAGTAATCTTTATATTTCTTTTAGAATTCGTTGCTCAGACCATCCAGCCCTGGTGCTTTATTAGAGGGTAGGTTTTGTATCACTCTCTCTATTTTCAGTTTAGATATTGGTTGGTCTAACAACTCTTTTTCTTGTTCAGAAATAGCAGGGATAGGTATAGAATCTTGAAATTTTTGAATTTCTTGTAAATTACCATCAAATTCAGAAGAATATAATTGTTTGTAAACATTCAGAAAATGCTCAGAAATGGCCTTTGGTTTTTGATGAATATTCCCTGTTTCATCTTTTAAATAAATAATTGAGTTATCAATTTGAGCATTTTTTTTTTACTGCCAAGCCAGTAATTTTAATGAAGTCCAGGACCTCATGGAATAAATTACAATTGATTGAATTGATTGCATTCTGGTCCTCATCTGCACTCATAATGCAGAGCTGCTTTTGGATTTAGTAATTTCAATGGCTTGTCAGTTAAAAAATAGTAGTTGGCTATTGTATTAAGCCTTTGTTTTTCTGTTCTCTCTACAACCATTTGGTTATGTTTTTCCTTGTTTTTTGTAACAGTTTCTTATATGCTTCTGAATCTAATGTTGAGTTATGAATGGCCTCAAGATTTCTAATTTCTGTCTCAATTTGTGATACTGCCTTGTACTTTTTCTCTTTTCATACACAGTCAGATTCATAATTTCACCCCTTATGTAGCATTTAAAAGCCTCCCAAATAATATCCATAGATATGCCCTGGTCGAAGTTGGTTCTAAAATATTCCTCACATAGGGTTTTTATTTTTTCTCTGTGTAAGGTTTAGTTAAGATGGTATTATCTATTTCCCAGCATTTCATCATATCTCCTATATCAGAGCCTTTCAGTGTCAAAATACTAGGGGAATGATCTGAAATACAGATACCAGTGTATTTAATATCCAGTAATTTATACAATAAGGCATTTGATATCAGAAAAAAATCTGTCCTCGAATAGGAATGGTGTACTGTAGAAAAAAATGAGTAGATTCTATTGTCCCCATGTTTTTCCCTCAATGAATCTGTCAGCCCTAGATCTACCATAAAATTTCATATAATATTCATAGTAGATCTATGAGCTTTGTCTAGCATTGAAGTCACATCTGCTTGTTTTAGAACTTGGTTAAAATCACCTCCAATAATATAAGGAGGTTCAAATGTAGCTAGATCCAAAAAGAAATCAGAGAAAAATGTTGGGTTATTTACAGGGACCCTGGTTTTCCATTTTTACCGGTAACACCAGTAACAATCACGGAATCCTGCTTGGTTTGCGGATTTTGAATTATTGTACCGGTGCCTCACAGAAATTACATGTCACTGCACAGAATCTCTAAGATTTCAGCATCTTTTTTAATTTGTTTTAATTTTCTCATTCTATGTCCCCTTCTCACAACATCAGTTTCCACGTTTCAGAGATCCCTAGACTGGTTATCCCTTAGCTTCACCTCCAGGTAATGCTCATGAGCTCCTGTGGTCCTGCCCCTATCCTGCCTGGATTGTGCCCCCCCCTCAGGTGGGAAGGGAGGGGACCCTAGGTCACCTCTCCACACTCCCTCAGTGTGTGTCAGGCATCTCAGTGGGTCCCTCATGGAGCCTAGTTATGAAGTCTGGGGCACCTGGGTCCCTTCTGCCAGTGGCCAATGTGGGGTGATTGTTCCTGGTTTTCTGGTCTCTGTCCCTGAGGGTGCCAGCACTAGAGGAGATCCAAGGAGGTAGGTCACATAGAGACATGCCACTGCTCCAGATCCTGGCTAGCATCCTCCCCTCCTGATTACTCTGCAGCACCATTGCATCACCACCCATGGTCACACAGGTGGTGGTAAAGCAGCAGGACCTGCAGCCCACCCTCCCTGGAGGAGAAGATCAGTCCACCAGGTGCTCGATCCTACTCCCCTGGCCAGACCTCCAGCAACCCAAGTTCACTTCTGACCCTGGGTCACTGGCATTGCAAGCAATAGTGTTACCACAGCACCAGTAGCCTGACCCAGATTTCAGCATCTTAAAATGAATGCTGCTGTGCTTTGCATTCTTTCTGCTTTGCTGCATATAGAGTCAGTAAGGAAATCACCTGCACTGCTTTGTTGTAATCAGCCATTCAGTTTAACCACCCATGCCTAGTGGTTAGAGTAACTAACAGTGAATGAACTGGGTACATCCAGCAGACTTGGGTTTGATTCCCACAACCTCCACTTTTTATTTATTTATTTATTTAAACAGCAGTTTGGAAAATCTTTGAGCCATAGGCTCATTTACAAAGGTACCTTGTCACAGTAAGACAAATGAAAATACACAGTATAACAGTATAACACAGTATAACAGTAACTTAAGACATAGATACAAACAAGCTGGTACAGGTAGGATTGATGCACTTGCATACTGTGTGACTCCAAGCAAGTCACTTAACCTCCCCAGTGCTTCTAGGTCACTCCTGAAAACAGGCAGTTCTGCCTAGTGGGCCTTACCTGCTTTACAAAGAATATAAAACAAATACCAATATATGTTTACTACATCATAGAATAGTAGTCAGGGTACCATGTAATTTACTTGGGTTTTACTTGAGCTGAAATGATTTTGTATAGGTAAAGAAAAATGTTCAGATACATTTTATGTATTTTAAAAGCTTGTTTTTAGATTTTAGTCAGGCTTTTATTGTATTCTTTGCATATGAGCATCTAGATTGTAGATATGCAGGATCACTGTTACCAACTAGCTTATTCAAGTTTATCATTAGTAGGGTCATCCAAAATCCTCAGTTGTTTGAATGAAAACTAGTCTGAATGAAAGTATGCTCACAAAGAAGAAACTGCCTTACTACTTATGAAAATACTTCACAGTCAGCACCCCATTTAGATGAATTGGATAATTGGCAACTTTTCTCCCACCCGCTGTTTCAGTCTCTGTGACAACAGAAAGTTTTCTGATAAACTGTTTCAACAAAAAGCAAAAGTTAAGTATTTAAGTGTACTTATGTTTGGCCAGTGGATTTGAAAGCACATTCAATGATGTACAGAAGGTAAGACCCCAGGGGCTGTATGATGCTGGTGGGCAGAGTGGGGCTCAATTCACATCTGAACAAAGACATGAAAACTGGGAGACACCCTTTTCATGGACACCAAGTAAAAAAAAAGGCATCCACATGTCTGGGAGATGCATAAATCCATTTGAACATCCTCCACTAATCACTTGTGAGTTTTATAGGTGAAGACACTTTATTTCAAAGAAGCAAATTCAAGCAGTTTTTTGTTGCTCCTCCTACCCCATGGCAAGTCACTCCTTCAGGCCTGCAAGGGCCCACTACCACCGCTGCTGAGTCCCGACCACCATCCACTGCCCCTTACTGCTGTGCTACCAGGTAACCCAAAGTAACCCTTCATTGAGTGGGCCCCTACTCCTGTGGGAGGCTACCAGGGGAGGAGAATTGTCCTAAAGAACTTCCTGTGTATCCTGGGCATGGCAGTGGTCAGAACGGACACATGTCTGGGACTTCCTGCTTAAGGAAGGACCAACAGCTGTCCTTCGGTTGGTCAGCGGGTGTTTTCCCATTTTCTTGGGAGCGTGACAGGCCACATGATGTCAAGGCACAAGCCGATGTCCATCATGCTCCCTCCTGCAGTGAGGGCTGACATGTTGTTGTGCCTCTGGCCTCCACCAGGGGCCAGCAAATGCTGAGCAGTGAACCCACCCTCCCTCATAGGAGAAGGTGAGTGGTCATTGGACACCCAAGCCTTCACCCACCAGCTGGCCCTCCAACACCCAAGTCTGTTCCCTAACCTGGTCAACGGTGTCACAGGCAGAAATCCAATTCAAGCAGTTAAATTATAGATAGGAAAAAACAAAGGTAGTCCACCTTAGTGGTGATGGTTCAGATTAATTCACATCTGAATTCTATCAAGCAAAGAGACCAAGTCATTTGTAACTTGTGCACATGGGATGTGGGTGTTGAAGAAAGGGGATCATAGTGCTGTCACTACTGCCATCACCCCAGAGGGATGTGGACTGCATTGTTGCTACTGCTATCACCCCGAAGGGATGGGGGCTGTAGTGCTTCTGCCATCACCACTGGTGAATGGGGAATGTAGTACTGCTGCTGTCCACTTCAGGGATGGGGGCCATAGTGCTGATACTGCCATCATACTTGAGGAATGGTGAACGTAGTACTGCTGCCATCACACCTAAGGGATGGGGGCCACAGTGCTGCTGCTTCTGTTACTCCTAAGGGAGGGGGGGAGGTCATAGTGCTTTTGCTGCTGCTATCACACCAGAGGGATGGGGGCTGCAGTGCTGTGTTGGTGCTGCCATCGTACCTGAGGGATGGGACCATAGTGCTGCTTCCATCACACCTTAGGGATGGGGGCTGTAGTGTTGCTGCTGCCATCACATCTTGTACCTAAAATAACTTTAAATTGGTACAAGGATGGAAGGGTGTATAATAGTGGAGGTCAAAATTGCTAAAATGCATGTTAGCAGAGTTAAAAATTGTTAAATAAAGTACACAAAACCAAACACTGGTAAAACCGGATTTTGGCTTAGCAGACATCGGTGACAATACCGTTTTTTACAATGTGTAAAATGGAATATGCCCTTTCTCAATCCCGGTAAACCAGTGTCCTTGGTTATTTTCATTCAGGGCGCACTATTGAAAATCTCGGATTATATAACTGTATCTGTACAATAGCATAGCGCCCATGTGGGTCAGAAACATGTCTGAGAATTTGAGGAATTATTTATTTTCTATTAAATGCCGATAACACACCTCAGGAGTTATTTGTAAACTCTAAAAAGAAAGTTTGCCTCCATTTATTTTCAAACCAGTCTATGTCTTTTCTCAACAGATGAGTTCCTTCTAATAATATTATATTGACAGTTCTTCTCTCAAGATAATTTAACATTTTTATAACTTTTGTGCAATACTGCAGTCCTTTCACACTCCAGGTGGCTATTCTAAACTCCCCCATTTTGTCCTTTAATTATAGTAAAGAAAATGTTCCTTGATCCTCAAAGCCAATCATATTTAGTGTCTTTATAAGTGCTATTATTTCTTACTATTTTTTGTTTTCCTGGGTCTGCATGTGATAATCATTTCTTATATATTCTTATCCATAACCCTCCCCAAGGTAACCCCCCCCAACCATGCAAGCAGGATGAATTCTGATTGCCTTTTTTATATAAAGATAGGGATGACTGAAGGGGAGTGAATTTAATTCCCACTAACATCTTCTATTCAGCATCGAGTTCTCTGTCGGTGATGGCATCTAGCGTTGCTTCACCCAGCCATCTCAGAACCAACTGCATCACAGAATGTGATGTCAATGCTTCCACATGGGCACAAGACAGACTTATCTTTAATAGCAGGTACTTTCTCACTGCTCACAGCAGAGAGTTACTTCCCTTTTTTACTGACTGAACTGGGTGTACTGTTTTATTTTCCACAGCTAAAGCAACAAAGGAGAGATACTGTAAAACTATTTATAACCGCGTAAACTTTATATTGCGGACTTGCCTTCGATGTCATGACCACGCAAAACAGCAGTCACACTCTGCAACTCTTTTTTTGTCCCAACTGTGTTACTAAAACTGTCTTTGGTGCCAGTGAAGTGCGACTTTACTCACTGTCTTAATAATTTTCTTGTCCCATTAAATGCTGCTCTGATGCCGTTTTTTGTATGACCCCATTCACCGACTCTTTTCACCCACACAATCTGTGTTTGAGAACCATGAGCCTGGGAGAATCAAGAGCCAGCTCCCATCAAGAATAAATGACTGAAACAGTAAACTGACAGCAAACTTCTCACCACATTCAGTTTTGCTGAGTCAAATATAATACAGTACCTCAACAAGTTTGCTTTTTTTTCAGACCCCTTTTCCTACTAGTATTCCGCTATACAACGAGGGAGCAGTCCTGAAGGATGATGCTGACGACTGTAGACGGCGTTGATGGAACAGATGATAGAAGAATTCCATCTATCTATAGCACTGTTAGGGTTTTAGGGTTTTGTTTGGGTGCTGCTCACACAAATGAACTTTAAAAACATTGAAACAAGCACCTGTGCTTATTGCCGAGTTACTGAAGCACCACGTGGTTGCAGCATGTAGTCAATGAATGAGTGCTGTCAAACAAATGTCACGCCTTAAAGGCACAGCATGATAATAGTAATATTTGTTTTACAGCAATACTTTCTAGTTCTACAGTAATCTGAATAAAATCTCAGCCTGTAAGGCAGCTTATTTTTGTTGGGGGTAGCTATTAACACAGCTTTTCTAGTGATCCTTAATGACTCTCTTGAGCTGTGCAGCTTCCCACCCTTTTTTCTGAGCCCTGGCCATTGGGCTTGCACTATGTTTTGTTTCAGAGGCTTCTTTGAGCCTCAGTGCACCTATTTTGTGTGCCTGTGCTTGGCAGCATGTCCCTCGTGACATGTTGATGTCACACACGATGTTGTGACATCACACATGCATATGTTCATGAGATTGTGTAAGTGCCAGCACTTTTATAAGTGGAAGATGCTAGATGCAGCAGCTGTGTTTTCCTGGCAACTCAACATTGCTGGATGAGTGGATTGTTCCTACTTCAGCCCATGGATTAGGCTGGTAGGAATGTTTCTGCTTGTTTTCCCCACAAAAGGGAGGTGGTAATGGTGGCAGCCCTCTTTCCTTTTCATATATATATATATATATATATATATATATAATAGATAACCCACTCTTAGGTGTGCTGTTGTGCTCTGATATACTCATGTCTTGGTGTGTGTGAACCACCAAAAGCATGCATATATCAGAGCTTGATAGCACACCATAGGGTGGGTTATTTATCTTATGAAATGGCAAAAATATTTTGGAGTGGGGTAAAAGGGCAGGTGTGCAGTCATGCTCTGATATATGCACGGTCATGTGATGTGTTTTATACAATCAGAACACTGGATTTGGTGATTGATTTGTCCATTTTATAAATATAGTTAAATAAAGTTTTTGTTTATTACAATCTATATATCTATTCATTTATTTATTTATTTCATTTATTTATTAGATCATCGGTTTACAGACCTTTGAGTCAAAGACTCATTTACAAAGGCACCTCATCAAGAGAGCAATGCATCACAGCAAACAAAACAGTACAGTACATAATGCTTAGATTAAAAAAGCAACCAGTGTTACAGACATTCACTGGTGGTACAAGCTTGGCAATAGATAGATCACAGTAGTCATAATATAGGTAGATGAGTACCACGTCAGGTAGCAACCAGAGTTATTTTATTGCATTAGTCAGCAGATGTTGCCTGAGACCCCAGGCATATACAGCAAAAGTAGACAGGGCAGACCCAGCCTAGGGGTGAGGGTAAGGGGCAGGTGGGGATTATGTGCAGTTGCAGCAGCGAGTGCTTGTCAGATGGCTCTATATATATATATATATATATATATATATATATATATATAACACATATACATATATATATATATATATATACACACATATATATATATATATATATATATATATATATATATATATATTCTATGCAAAAACTGTGTTAATGCCATCATTTAGATTTAAAGCACAAATAGTCAGGAAATGAAAAATATTTAAGTTTGTCCACTCCCCCACGGATCCATCAATCATCCCAAGATTGAAAGATGATGGGGTGTGTCATTGCGGTTGTGAGGCCTAAATGTCACCCCATTCCATGTGTAATCATACTGACAAGGGACAATGAAAAAGAATGGGGTGACATTTAGACCTCACAACTCCAATGACACACCCTGTCATCTGTCAATCTTGAGATGATTGGTGGGTCCATGGGGGGGAGGGGCAACCCTAAAGATTTTGTATTTCCTGACTTTTTGTGCTTCAACCTTAAATGATTCATTAACACATTTTTTGCATAGAATTTCCTTACTTTTTGAGAAGGAATAGAAAAGCAGAAAGTCATGCAAGTTGGTGGGTACCATAACAGTGCAGGTACTGAATATAATATGCATTGGCAGTAGGCGCATGTGCGTGGGAACGCCACTCTCCCACCACCTTGAAACAAAACAAAGTTTCATTCATCCATCATTCATCATGCATAATTCCACACCTGTTTACATGTCAGACACCTAAGCAGTGAAAATCACCTCCATAGCAGTAACACAAGGTACCCTATAAATGTGAAGCCACTACCACAATGGAGAACGCTGTACAGAAAACAGAAAATGTGTCATGCAATATCTGTGAGGCAAAATAATTTTGCAACAGCTAAACACCATAATTCAGATGCACAGGACATCCCCTGAAGACCCTCAAAATTCCGATGTAAAAGACCAAATCTCCTGCGAGATATAATGTGTCAAAATTTCAGATTTCCATTCATTGGAGTGACAGAATTCCACACCTGTCATGTTATGTACCTAATGACTAAAAACTACATCGACAGCGCCTAGGCCAGGTACTGTATAAATCTGAAGCCAAAAGACCTAACCGTGTCCGAGATATAACATTTTAAAGTTTCAGATTTCCAATTGTTGGACTGACAGAATTCCACACCTGTTTATATTTTACACACCTAACAACTGAAAAGTACATCCATGGCAGTATTGCTAGCTGTCCTATAAATTTCAAGCCACTGCCACGATGGAACAAGCTGCTTGCAGCACGTAAAGTGCACTATGCAATAACTCCATAAAAAATGTATTGTTCAACATATAAACACCGTAATTCACATCTACAGGACATGCCGTCAACACCCTCCAAATTTCAAGTAAAAAGACCAAATCATTTCCAAGATATTTAATATTAAAAATTGATACAATATTCCATTATAAAATCTAGCCATCTGGTTGTCATCTCACGATCAAACATGGCAATCAAAGACTCTCACGATCAAAGAATTTGTGGGCTCATGATCAAAGAATAAAAAATTGTGTAGCTCAACATTTTCAGAGAAATACAGCAAAACCACCACCATGGTTCAATAAAACAATACCCCCTGAGCAAAACTCACCCTCATTTGTGTTCCTAGGCCACCCCTGGACTGAGAAATGTAATTTTTTTATTTGGCCATCTGGTCATCATTTCGTGATCAAAGATCGTGGTCAAGGAATCTCGCAATCAAAGAATTTGCAGGCTCGCGATCAAAGATTTTGCTGGCTCATGATCAAAGACAAAAAAAATGCTGTAATTCTAAATTTTGAGAGAAATACAGCAAACTACCACCATGGTTCGATAAAACAAATCCCCCTGAGCAAAACACACCCTAATTTGTGTTCCTAGACCACCCTAGGCTGAGAAATTTAATTTTTTTCATTTGGCCATCTCGTCCCTCGCTTGCGATAAAAGATTGCGGTCAAAGAATCTCTCGATCAAAGAATTTGCAGGCTCCCATCAAAGATCATTAGAGAGCCACGATCAAAGAATTAAAAATGTTAAAACTCAATTTTTTGACCAGTTTGGAAGAAACCATTGCCATGAGTCAATAGAATGAAGCCCCCTAAGTAAAACCCATCCAAGTTTTACTTCAGGAGTGACCCATGAGCAGAGATATTTGAGTTTTTCTGATGGAAATTTAAAAACAAGATGGTGGCCATTGCGATCAAAGAATACTCAGGGGCAAAGATTCTTTGACCACAAGGCTGCAAATTCTTTGATTGTGAGGAGGGACCAGATGGCCAAAACCCCATTCTTTGATCGCAAAATAACCATATAAATGTTCCCATTGACTTATAATGGGAACTTAAAAGTGCTATAACTTTTCAATGGATAAATATTTTTTTCACCAAATGAAAAGCTGCACATTCAGCCACTGAAGCTCTTTCAGGTGAGCCATCTTGCAGAGTGGCACACCACATGATGGTCATGCAGCATCATGGGCAAAATCTCAAAAACTGCCTACATAACTGGTGAAAAGTGCATTTTTCAGCATTTTGGTGTGCAAAGACCATAAGTCCTACCCAAAAAAAAATCTGGTAGATCAAGAGATCTACCATGCCCCACTGCACATACCAAATGTCATACAAATCCACTGAAGAGGTCCAAAGTTACTAAAGTGCAAAATTTTGACTTTAATATAGATGTGCCTTCATAACCCTAAATATAGGAGCATGACCGCACCCCCATAATATATATATAGTTATAGTATAATAAACAAAAACTTTGTTTAAAACAAAGTTAGGGTTCTAGACATAGGTCTTCAACCAAAGTTATACAGGTCAGGAAATTGGATGTTAGAGTTTGCAACTATCTGTACCCTCCACCAAACCTTACAATGTAACTGCACCCCACCCTCCACACACAAACAAGCATCAGGGTGTGCCTAGTTTTGAGTGCCCCACCTACTCAACCCTATCATCTCATCACCACTCACCCTCCACACATCAACAAGTGTTGGTGTGTGCTTTTCATTCATGGACCCTAACGCTCACCCCATTCACCTATACTGTACCATGTCAGGTTCCTTCCAGATGGAAAGGGGTGGGCATTAGGGTCCATGACCGTAAGGCACACTCATTGCTTGTTGGTGTGTGGAAGGTGGTGATGGATTCAAATGGATAGGGTTGGGTGGGTAGGGGCCCACAACCTACAAGGCACATCCTGACACTTGTTGTGTGTGTGGAGGGTGGAGGGTGGGTTGCTAATTAATTTCCTTACTTTTTGAAACAGTATAATATTATCCTAGTTTTGAGGGAGTTTTTTTGATATTTTTGCTTCAGATTTTCAACACAGCCTTTTTGAACCCCACCTCATGAACATTGACACTTTTATTTCATTACTCAGTCCCGAAAGGTGGTTTTGAGCAGCAACTGTGCTGTTTCATGCTACTGCTGTGTAAGCACATTTTGGGCAGAATATGGGGAATGACAGGTGCATTGTCCATGAAGTGGTGTGAAAAAATCCTAATGTTGAAAATCTGGAGTGAAAATATGAAAAATATGCAACGTTATGAATATGCTTAGAAACTGCGCAATGCACATTTGTAACACAGTCACTTTTGGGAATTGTTGCACCAGATTTTCAACATGGCCTTGTTGGGACCCCACCTAATGAACAGTGGCACTGTGATTTCATTAATACATCCCAAAAGTTGATTTTCACACAGCGACAGTGCCATTCAGTGCCACAACAGCAAAAACACATTTTGGGCAGGATGTGAAAAATGACAGTTGTACTGTTCATGAGGAGGTGCGAAAACATCTTAATGTTGAAATTCTGGAGTGTAAATATTATAAATTGATGAAGTTACAAATAAGCATAGAAACTGCACAATGCACACTCATAACACAGTCATTTTTGTCCCATAGTTCTGTGGGGCTCGTAATGTTGACACAGGCCTTGACACCCCAATGTCAGTAAATACTATTAATACTAGAATGGGCGGGAGGGGGCATTCAACACTGGGTGTGGGCTTCTCAGTGTCAGAAACAACACTGAAAAAAGTAAAGGGTTTTTCACACTGGGGGTGGTTTCCCCAGTGTGCTAGAGTACTAGAGGGAGAAATAAATCCCAGCATGGGGATTGGGCATCCTGATGTCAACAAAGAATTATAAGAATGGGCTGTGGGGTGGTGGTGGTGGGGCATCTGACACCGGGGTGGGCATCCCAGTGTCGGAAACAACAGAAAGTTACTAGAAAGTTAATGCTTTCGGTGCACTGACGGTGGTTTACCCAGAGTGCCACAGTAGTGGAGAGTTAAAAAAATGCAAACATGGGGATTGCCCACCCCGATGTTGTAAAACAGTAATTGCAAAGGAGTATGCCTGGAAAACATGACAGTTTGATGCAGGACTCTGCGTCGTAAAATGCCACTTTGATGTAGGATTATTTATTTACTTTTTGTTTGTTTATTGAAGAATTTTACCAGGAAGGCATGCTGAGCAGACTACTGCTCAATTCCAGATGCGCCCTGGGGGTCGGGGGATATGGGAAAATACATACAGCGTACAGTGTACAATAACAGCTAGCAAGACAATTCAAGAGACAATATTACATTCAAGAGACAGTATAAGAGCAAAATAACCATCATCATTCTGAATCTAACATGGCAGTTCATTGCAGGATTCTGCATCAAACTAGAATCCTATGCCTCCAAGGACATCTACCATATATACTTGCATGTACACTGACCCACATATAAGCCAACCCCCCAAAATGCTGCACTGAGTTCACAAAAAATGCAGTAACCCATGTATAAACTGATGTCACATTTTACAGTTGACTATCTACATCAAGCTCAGGCAGGGGAGTGTTGTTTCAGTAAGTGTGGTGTCTCTGTGTGGTGTCTTGGCTCATTTTTTTTGCTTTGTTTACCACCAGTCACTCAACAACCCACCAACCCTGTTCCCTTTTACCAACCCTCCCCTCTCAGCCCCATGTCCCCAGTCTGCTGTGCTTCCCTTCATCCAGGTGACTTGCTGGTGATGTCAAATGCTAAAGCACTCATGGTCTGTCATGCTGGCAGGCACCTGCAATACCAAGCTACTGCCCCATTCTGTTATTTACCCTGCTAGAGAATTTGTACCCTCTATGCCAAATCCCTTTCCATTCCCTTCTCTCTCTCTCTCTCTCTTTTTGATCACCTCCATCTTTGGGGCACTCTGCACTGCCATTCACTACTGCAGCCTCCTGGCTGTCCACTTCCCATTTCATTTATTTGTTTAAAGAAGACTCTTCTCCCTAGCAAGGTATGTGGACCCATCACACTTGACCCCTAAATTGAAATGCTGACTTGGTACAAAAATCTTGGCTCATACTCAAATATATACTGTATTTTTTCCCACAGGAAATAATTTAAAAAAGAACATTACATAACTTTGGAACAGATTCATATTTTTTCACCAGACCTTTAAAAGGCACATCAAAACGGTCCCATGGTGGTAGCCTGGCTAAAATATTGGCTGGACAACAGGACACAGAAGGTAATAGTAAATGGAGTCCACTCTGAAGAAAGGGCGACTACTAGTGGGGTACCGCAAGGTTCAGTACTGGGTCCAGTCCTTTTTAATATCTTTATAAGTGACATTGCAGAGGGACTGGAAGGAAAAGTGTGCCTCTTTGCAGATGACATGGAGATTTGCAACAGGGTTGATACACAAGGGGATGGAAAGGATGAGAAGGGACTTGGCAAGGTTGGAGGAATGGTTAGATGTATGGCAGCTTGGATTCAATGCAATGAAGTGCAAAATAATGCGCCTGGGAAACAAAAGCCCAGGGGAAGAGTACACATTGGGAGGGAGGTAGTAACAACAACAAAAATGGAAAGGGACCTGGGGGTTATCATATCAAATGACCTTAAAGTTAGCAAGCAACGTGAGAAGGCAGTAGGGAGGGCTGAGGAGATACTGGGATGTATATGTGGAGGCATCACCAGCAGAAACAGGAAGTTGTTATCCCTCTGTACAGACAGTTGGTGAGACCCCATCTGGAGTACTGCATCCAGTTCTGGAGACCCCATCAATGCAGGAACATAGAAATGATGGAGGCAGTACAGATGAGGGCAACTAAAATGGTGCAGGATCTGCAAGAGAAGCCATACGAGGAAAGACTAAAGGAGCTTATGTATACCCTTGAATTCTGCGAACATCCATTCAATGGTTGCACAGCACCACAAACAAATAACTTCATAGGCACAGTTCAGCAACCATAAATGCCAGTTACCCTATAATTGTCACAGTCAAAGACCTATTAACAATTTTTCTACATTCCAAATGCCAGGCAAATCGGAAACATGGTTCAAATGCTATTGAAGAGGAATGAACCAAATTGTCATTCGTTGGAGTTGCATAATTTAGTACCTGTTTATGTTTTACACACCAAAACACTGCAAGGTACATTTGGACCACTAGAGCTACCTACACTATAAATTTCAAGCCAGTAGCACCATGTAGAACACTATGCATAAAATGTTAACTGCATCATGCAGTATCTCTTCAGTGAATTATTTTTCAAACATATAAACAGCATAATTCACATCTCCAGGACATCCACTCAACACCCTCCAAATTTTCCATGAAACGACCAAACCATTCCTGAGATATTCAATTTTTATGTTTCTGTACCTTCAAGAAGACTTCCACCACAAAATGGTGGAAATCACAGGTGAAATGCACTAAAATGACAGACCTGGTGACCGACAAGTCAGTAACTGTGAAGCAGGCCAACTTCAAATGACAATAACTCTGGAATAAAACAACATCTTTTCACTAAACAAACACTGGCATGTTCCCTGAATAAAGGCCTTGCAACATGTCAAGTTTCAGACCAATCAACCACACACTGGCTGTGCTATGAGTCACGCAACAACACAGTGCAGAAAAATAGTGCAGGAGTGTCAAAAAGAACATTTTTGCCACTTCACTACACAAGAACCATATATACGACAGAACCAAAAATTGGTGAAAGAAGACATGTACCACAGTACAGCATGTGTCCAGAATTGTGTGAACATCCATTCAAAGGGTCGCACAGCACCAGAAGCAAACAACTGTGCAGGCACAATTTAGCAACTGTAAGTGCCAGTGACCCAAAAATTGTTACAGTCAAAGACCTATTATAAATCTTTGTACATTCCAAATGCCAGGCAAATTGTGCACATGGTTCAAAAGTTATTGAAGAAGAATGAACCCAATTTTCATTCATTGGAGTGGCATAGTTCTGCACCTGTTAATGTTTTACACACCAAACCACTGCAAGGCACATTCAGACCACTAGGGCTACCTATGCTATAAATTTCAAGCCAGTAGCGCCATGCAGAATGCTATGCGCAAAACATTAACTGTGTCCAGCTCATGGGATGTCGTGCCCTAAGGACATGATATCTTTTCTGTAACTTTGGGGCACCATCAATTGCTCTACTTTCTCCCCTGTATCAGGGTGAGTGCAAATTCGGTACAACAATTTTTGAATAATCACCATTTCTGGGGTACCTGCTTTATGATCCTTCCTAACCTGTTGGAAAAAAGGTTTCAGGGTTTCATCACTCATTTGACTATCATACATGTCTGATTTTACAAAAACAGTATTACTAGGCATAGGGAGTCCTTGTTGTTTTCTCTGCCATTGTTGTTGAAGTTTATTTTTGGCATTTACGGACTTAGTAGTTTTTCCTGGTGGATCTATCAGTTCTCCTTCAAAAGGAAAAACTTCCCTTAATACAAATTCTTTTTGACTTTGTCACCGGGTGGTCACTGCAGAGAAGCCCCCTTGATCTTTTATAAGTGACGCAAACTCAGGAAAGGCATGCCCTATAACAATGGGGACAGGTAACTTAGGTACCATCCCAGAGCTTACAGTCACTTTCTACCCCAATGTAAATGTTTGTGGTAGGGTATTGGTGAGCATCTCCATGAACACATACCACCTTCATTGCAGGCCCTGGATTAACCATCTTCACTAGATCGGTTCTCAACAATGTATTTTACTGCCCATGTCTATTAATCCCATTACTGTCTGTTCCCGTAGACATACGGGCATAGTAAAATTCTCAGGATTCAACAGGGCTAAATGGGTTGTGTCCACCTTCCTAGTAGGGCAAAATCAAGCAATATGCCCTAGTCCTTTACAATTTCTGCAGATAATATCTGGGGGAAACGTTCTTCTACCTGATCCACTCCTGCTCTCATATCTTCTAGTATATACAGTTTGTCAAGGTCTTACCGGTTGGGTAGTTGGTTTTCCTACTGGAGGATCAGGTGCCTGTCCTCCTTTTTTGTAGGGCTGGTGGGCTGATAGAAAATCCTCTGCCAAGGTAAGCGCAATCTCCACAGTCTCAGGGTCATGCTCTTTAACTCATATTTGTACTTCTGCTGGTAATACCTGTAAAAACTGCTCCATTACAAATATTTTGATAATCTCATTCCTAGATTTTCCTTCTGGCTATATACACTTTACACAGAGTTCCCTGAGTTGTACATAGGTCTCATAAGGGGGGTCATGGGCAAAGTGTTTTAGGGCATGGAACCTCTACCTATATGTCTCTGCACTGATATCGTACCTCTTAAATATCTCCTGTTTGACTAGATCGTAGTCATCAACCAATCTAGAGTCCATATTCCCATAGGCTAACTGTGCTTTTCCTGATAGACAGGGTGCCAGTTGCACTACCCACTGCATCTATGGCCACCCACATGCCCTTGCCACTCTTTTGAAATTGGTAAGGTAGGCTTCAATATCATCAGTGGCTAACATTTTAGATATTTTAATATCTTTGGGATTAGTGCTTCTTTCACTCCCATTGGTTCCCTGCTCTACTCTTAAAGTGATCTACCAATTTTATCGGTTTTGCCCCTGCCAGTGATTAAATGGGGACTTACTGCCATAGGACACTGCATATGTAAATATTCCCTTGAGAAATGCAGCCTTTTAAAAGTAATAACACTCATAAATTTGCAGACACCAGGTTGCAAGGACTTCCCATTTTTTCCTGTGATGCCCAGTCTGCAAATTTACTAGTGTTATTACTTTTAAAAGGCTTCATTTCTCAGGGAATATTTACATATGCAGAGTCCTATAGGGGTAAGTCCCCGTTTAATCACTGGTAAGTGTAAAACCTGGTGAATCTCTTAAGTCTCTGAATGCGTGCATTGTTTCAGCCCACCTCAGATCTTGTCACCTCCAGTCTTGATCCCTCTCCTGGGCATCAATATCCTGCTGTCTCTCGATTTCAACCTGGTGGACTGCCAGCCACCATAGCAGGTCTCCTAAATCCTCTGGTGGTCCCTCTCCAGTCTCCCATCATCTCTCCCTAGGCTCTGGCTCTTGATCCTCTCCTTCCTCACTTTTACCCTTTCTCATCTTTGGTCAAACATTGTAAGCCAGCCCTGGGTTTAAAGGTTCTCCCATCCTTCTGGTCTGTGATCTGGTCACCATTCCAAGTTTCTTTTCATCTCCACCTTCAGCCATTGTTTTAGCATTCATCTAGGTATCAGGTCTGATACCTATTACTGGTTTCCCCCACTATCCAATGGACAACAAGCAGTCCCATTTCTAACACCAATTTGTAGGAGGGTGTGGGAATAGACAACACTAGACACAATGGTAAGAGTGTAAAACACACACTTCTTCCATGTGATATTTATTTTCAAAATAAACAGATTTATTCTTGACTTCAGAATAATATCTAAAATAATCCAAATCAAGAAAATAAAATAAATAAATCAAATAAAGAAAATACTTGCTCTCCTGAGCTCCAGCAACGTCCTCCCTTAACAATGCTGCCACAGAGTGAAAATCAAATACAAACAGTACATTTCACTATCTTCTGTGCTTTCCCAGTTGTACCTCCACTCAGTACAACTCTCCCAGTTCTACTGAATCTTTAGCTGAAAAGACAGACTTTTTATAGGGCTTCCTGGTGACATCATATGATCAGCCGACCCACCCTAATTGTTATATACATAGAATCTAGGCTAATACAGGCATGTGGGGGTTCAGCTTAACCCAGAACATCCATTTACTTAAACAACATCAGGATTTGCCACCCTGTTCATTTAAGAGGCTTTCAAACCTCTTTTATAACCGTAGACAATTTAAGGGCCACTTAAGGGTCTAATCCCCATGCTCCTTTTGATGACATCATCTGTAGTTCTATTATAAGTAGTGCTTAGTTTGGACCTGCTGGCTCTAAAGAGCCCACCAGTTGATTATTGGAGCCACAAGGAACAGGTAACATTTCAGGGCCTTCTACCCTCTTTTAACCATACCTTCATTCCTTCGCTGTGTATCTGTTAGAGACACTGTTCTCTAACCTGCATAATAATTCAGTGAGCTATACTTTTTATGCCAGAGTAATCTCCATGTGGTTTAATATACTGCATGAATATTTTTTAAATGTAAACATCTTTTCCTGCTTTTCCTGCAAGGAATTCCCTTCTTTCCATGCTTGTTATTGTAGCTAATCATACCTTCATAGCTTTCTGCATTTAGCAAGGAAAAGAAGCACTGTTTGTATAATTTATTTTGCTTCCAGACATCTGTTTGCTTTCTTGTTGCACCATCTAACAACAAAATAGGGACAAATGCCTAGTTCTTTAAACTCCTGAAACTGCATTCAGGCCTCAATTGTTTCCTCTAAGGCTTTCATGACCTAACAGGTTCACAAGGGTTTTTACTATTTACAGGTGTCCCTGTATTATTTCTTAGTACCCCTTCTATTTACAAAGGCTTTTCCACTTTATTCAGGGCTTTTACCAGCCTACAGTGAGCATATTGTGCACTATTTCTACCCACTCATTTATAGACTGTACTGGACTAACAACCCTTGGTGATCTTTCTTTTACACCACCAGAATTAAACAGAAATATATCGGGGAAGCATAAAGTGAGAGGCCACCCCTGGTGGCTTACTCTATTTGTCTTAATTTTTCTATTTACAGCATTTTTTATTCTTTGATCGTGAGCCAGCAAAATCTTTGATCGCAAGCCTGCAAATTCTTTGATCGTGAGATTCATTGATAGCGAAATGACAACCAGATGGCCAAGTGAAAAAATTAAATTTCTCAGCCCAGGGGTGGTCTAGGAACACAACTGAGGGTGGGTTCTGCTCAGGTGGCTTCATTTTCTCGAACCATGGTGGTGGTTTGCCACATTTGTGCCAACATTTTAAATTACAGCATTTTTTATTCTTTGATAATGAGTGAGCAAAATCTTTAAGCACAGCCTGCAAATTCTTTGATGGTGAGATCTTTGATCCGATCTTTGATCACTGAAATGACAACCAGATGGCCAAATGAAAAATGTAATTTCTCAGCCCAGGGTGTCTAGGAACACAAATGAGGATGGGTTCTGCTTTAGGGCTTCATTTTCGAAACTGGCAGTGGTTTTACAGCATTTATCTCAACAATTTGAATTACAACATTTTTTATTCTTTGATGATGAGCCTGCAAATTCTTTAATTTGCAAGATTCTTTGATCATGATCTTTGATTGTGAAATAGGGACAAGATGGACAGATTTTATAACGCAATAGAAAGGCCAATTTTACCAATCTTTAACATGAAATATCTCAGAAATGGTTTGCTCTTTTTACTTGAAATATGGAGGGTGTTGACAGCATGTCCTGTAGATGTGAATTGCCATGTGTATGTGTCAGACAATATATGTTTTGTGGAGATATTGTGTGGTGCAGTTTATGTGTACTACATATATAGCATAAGGACTTCTCTTGTGTATACCTCTTGTATTATATATATTTTTCTTTGTTGTTCTACATTTTATATCTCTTGTCTATGTAATTGTGAACTGTATGTGTATGTGCCTCAGGACCTCCTTGTGAATGAGCTTGCTCAACGGAGTCTTTCCTGCAATAAACTTGAACTTGAACTTGCTGTGAACAGCTTTTTCCATTGTGGTAGTGGTTTGAATTTATAGGGTAGCTAGCCTTTTGCTGGATGTACTTTTGAGTCATTAGGTGTGTAAAATGTAAACCGGTGTGGAATTCTGCCACTCCAACAAATGGAAATCTGAAACTTTAAAATGTTATATCTCGGACACGGTTTGGTGTTTTTACTTGAAATTCGGAGGGTGTTGATGGCATGTCATGTAGATGTGAATTATGGTGTTCGAGATCAGACAATATATTTTTTGTAGAGATATTGCATGGCCCAGTTTACCTGCTGTGAACAGTGTTTATTATAGTTGTAGTGGCTTCAAATTTCTATGGTACCTGCCTTTGGTGCTGTCGATGTAATTTTTAGTCACTAAGTGCATGACATATTAATAGGCGTGGAATTCTGTCACTCCAACAAATGGAAATCTACAACTTTGACATGTTATATCTCACAGACGGTTTGCTCTTTTACACTGGAATTTTTAAGATCTTCATGGTATGTCCTGTGCATCTGAATTATGGTATTTTGCTGTTGCAAAATGTATTTGGTGCACAGATATTGCATGACATGTTTTCTGTTTTCCACAAACTTGCAAGTTGGTAGGAGTGCTCCCACCAACTTCTGCTACTTTCTACTTTTTATTCTTTCTCAAAAGTAAGGACATTCTATACAAAAACTGTGTTAATGTATTATTTAGGGTTAAACATAGTGAGGAATGAAAACTCTTTAGGGTTGCCCATCCCCCCTCATAGACCCGCTAATCATCCCAAGATTGACAGATGATGGGGTGTATCATTGGGGTTGTTAGCCTAAATGTCATCCCATTCTTTTTCACTGTACCTTGTCAATATGATTACACATGAATGGGGTGACATTTAGGCCTCACAACCCCAATGACACACCCCTGTCATCTGTCAATATTGGGATGATTACGGTCCATGAAGTGAGGCAACCCTAAAGATTTTCATTTCCTGACTTTTGTGTTTTAACCTTAAATGATGCATTAATACAGTTTTTTGCATAGAATATATTTATATAAATAGTAAACCTACTTAGGAATGGTTATAGTTTAGTTAATTTGATACTATGTTACACAAACATTTTACTATCATTATTAGATGAAAAATGTATTAGGAAATTTTATTTTTAGCTTTGGAGTATTACTTATTAAATCAATGACATGGTGTTTATATTTGATTATGACATTGTATTTAAGTTTTATATGATAAAATGTTGAATACAAAAACGATAACATTAAAAAGCCTCAAAAGTAAAACTGGAAGTTTGAACAGCCAGGATATGATAACATCTAGGAAGTAACAAATACTTTCTTGTTAACTAGTACTGCAGTGCAAACTTGACCACAGAGCAGAAAGACTGCATTGTGAGAGTGTGATATTTGTTTTAGACAAGCTGTATCTATAGGTCTTACAATAGCTGATTGCTATGGAGGATGAAAGAACCTATCAGGGACTGAAATTTTCCAATGAGGACACTTACAATGAAATGGCTCCTTGTCGAAGTGATAAAACTACTGCACAAGCCTCAATAGGACTCCAGAAAATGCGAGGTAGGGTCATTGAAAGACCAAATTAATAGAGGTAGTCTTTAAAAAATGAACAGGGGACTTACAGTACATGGGGTAGAATGAAGAGATAGAGATAATGGACTCTTGGTCTTTTTTGCCTGGCATTTCCTACAGTCCTGTGTTCATTAGCTAATGCACTAGAACAGAGTCTGGTCAGAGCAACAACCGCTGCTAATGCATTAATGTGATAAGAGATTTATTTATTTAAAAGGTTTTACGAGGAAAGACACATTAAGCTTGTTTTCAGATGTGTCCTGGGGAAGGAGAAAGGGGAAAGATAAATACAAAAACTGGAATACAAAGTTCATAGAAATGAAATAAGAGTAACAAAGGTAAAGAGGACAATTATGTCTAAGAATAAACTGACACAAATAAGTTACCAAGCAATAAGTTGTGGAACTAACCAAAGATCAACTAAATACTGATTAACTTATCAAAATAAAAACTAGGAGAATGACTGGTGCTGGGGAAGAGATATAGAATTAATGTGTGATGTATTTGTATCACTGTGTTGAAACATCCTTCACTGGTCAGGCTGCCTTCTCTTCACTTTTCTAAACTTTCAAATTCTCCCCACCACCATTCATTCTGCCTCTTCCAAACACTCTCACTCCTCTCCTTTCTGCTCCATGACCACACCACTCCCTCCTGTGGCAGCCCTTGTGTCATAGTCTTTCCTCACTCCACAATTTACCCTTTCCCTGTTTCTTCTCCTCCTTGCCCCTCCACCCACCTCATCAACCCTCCTTCCTCTCTTTTCCTCCCTCCCTTTTCTGCACTTTCCCCTTCTTCCTCCTCCCCATCTGATCTCCTTCCTTCAACACCCTATCTCCTAGTTCCCTCACCATTGAAAGGTACTATTGCTTGTACCCATGGGACAGATTTCACACCATGCCCTTGTTACATTCTGGCCTATAATTTTATCTGTCTAATACACCTTGCTCATGATCATTTTGTACTGTTTAACTGATATCTCTGTAAGACATTTTAATGTATAAATTATTGTTCTATATTGTTCTTACACCTCTATTTCCCTTCTCCCAGGACACATATGGAAATCAGTTATTTTTCAGTATGTCTTTCGTGGAGAAACTTCTGAAATAAATAAATAAATATATGATGTGAAAGACCCACATTTAAACCACAATAGCAGAAAAACCAACAACATAACATCAAGGTAATGCAGTGAACAGTGTTTTTGTTTATGAACATACCCACCTCCTTGAAAATGCACACAACACACACACACACACACACACACACACACACACAGACACTCACACACACACACATAGCTGTTGCAACAGTTGTGCACAAACATAGGGTGTAAGTGTCAGTAGGATAGGGTAGCTACACTATTTCATTTTTCAGTGGGGTTCTGCTTATACACATTCTGCAATACATTGTGCCTGTTTCACTGCCAAGTTCTGGTCTCAGTCCATGCCACCCTATCTCCACTCCATACTTTCAGCCTCTCCCCTGCCAGCTTACACACTCAGGCACAATGACACCAGACTCCTATCTATCCCGCACAGGTCCACAAACGCTGGCCAGGCAGCCTTCACATATTGCATGCCCAAGTTGTGGAACTCCCTTCCAGTGGATATAAGGCAGGCCCTCTCAGACTGCTACCTCCATGCCCACCTCAAAGATAATTTTTCCTCCACCTGCACTTAAACTTAACTGAAATGCACCGCTCTCCTCTAGGCTGGAGTACTTTGGCTGTATTGTGTTGCACTGTATTTTGTTGGTTCTTTTGTACCTCAAAGCATCCTATTGTCGTGTTGTTCCTTTTGCTGTTAGCTATGTCTAACACCTACTGTCTGATTGCAATATGTATTTCCTGTATTGTGTTTTTCTCTCACCTCTCCCCCAGGATGCAACTGGAACTGAGCAGTACTCTGCTCAGTCTGCCTTCCTGGTGAAACTCTTAAATAAATAAATAAATTATTCCAGTGTATTTTGTAGAGTTACCAGAGGTAAAATACAGAATCTTATTTTACTTGGGTCCTATTTTATACATTTTTACAATGTAGTTACCCAGGATAGGTCAGTTAACATGCAGTATCTCTTTTTCAGTGATGTGATTGCACCTGTTGTAACACTAACAGGTCTGGGATGCCCTAAATGAATTGACTCCATCACAGCCTGTATGGTTTCAGTGACCAGATATTGCATCTCTTTTTGACCAGACGGGGGATGTGAATTGTGCTGAGTGCATGTTTTAGTACCTCATTTTTATGGCTGCAGTGGGCAGAGACCTGCAGACATCTTGCTGTCTGAGGAAGGGAGTTACCAAGAGAAAATTTTGGAGCTGCACTATGATTGCTCCACTATCTGAAATGACTACAGGGGGAGGGGAGGGGGTTTCCTACATAGGGTTACCACCTGTCCTGATTTTCGCAGGACAGTCCTGATTTGGGTAGCTGTATCCTGCAAAAAAACATGAAAAATACTAGATGTCTTGACTTTATAGTAGAAAAAATATTTTCTAATTTCCTACTAAATGTTGCAGAAAACTATAATACCTTAACTAAAGTACCTTACAATTATAAGAAACAATAGAAGCAACTAAGAAACTACAATACTTAGCTTCAACTCTGATTATTTAGAGAAAACAAGTCTGTTGCATTGGTCGAGGTTACGTACTGTCCTGTGAAAACTCTTGTTTCAATTAGAAATATCCCACTTTGGGCTTTCTAAAAGGTGGTAACCCTATTCCTACATGCTCAAGCCATCAGAAGGTCTACTTTCAATCCTTTCTGTAACATGTCTTGTGAATCCCTATATTCCTGTCTTGTGCTGGCCATCATACTTTTCAAGGTATAAGTTTCCTATTGAGTTTTGTTTAAAGAGTGTGTCTGAGTTAAAAATACAGCTGGAAGGATGTTGCTTCTTGTTTTGCTATTCAGATGCTTATATGGTTTTTGTGCTAGGTTCTATTTGTTTGCTTGCTCACTCAGCTTGAAACCCCTTTGATCTCATTGTGCTTGTCTGTCTCCTGCTGGCAAACAAACTTTGCTGAGCAAGTGACCTGCTTTTTTTGTGGTTTCATTTCTGAGTTCTTTTCATGTGCTAGCTAACAAACAGGGTGTCACCTAGTCTAAAGGAGATGTTTTAACAGGAATTTTTAGTTTGAAATTCTACTTCAGCTGTATGGAATAGTTGAGTCCCAAAAAAGACAAACACTTTGAGTGTCCTTCTGATCACAAGCATGTCTCTTTGCTATGAAATTTTCATAGCGCTATGATACTTACACTCAGTTACCCTTGCTCCACCATGGTTTACTGAGTTTTCACAATAATGTTAGGGCTAATCCTGGACACACAAACTATTAAATTGTATTGCTATGTATATGAATGTATTGCTAAATGACTGTTGGTATTCCCGTTCATTTGTACCACTAAACCCTATCCGTGTCTCCCCTTAGCTACTGCTGTGTATAGGTCACACTATAATGCCTTCTCCCTCTCTGTAAATAACTTGTACAATCCTCACACATGTGTACTACTTATATAATTTACTGTCATTTGCTATACCTTGTTTGCTCTGTACTGTTGCCATATGTTGTATTGACCTGCAGGTATTATTTCCTGTATCTTGCTGATGTGGAGCCTTTGTAAATGAGTCTTTGAATCAAAGGGTTGTAATTCTGATATCTGAAATAAATAAATACAAAATTGAACTAACCTGATAGAAACATTCATTAACATTAAATATATGAGGCACGCTGTTTGAAGAAATACAGTATTACACTTTAAAATAAGAAAGTGCTGACACATTTTGACCATTTGCTATGAATTGTGAAGGCAAGTATCAGGATTTGAAACCAAAGGTTCTCTCACCATCCTTGGAGAAATCATTTCAAATATAAGAACATACTAACAATTTAATAAAATCAATCTAGTTAAAGCCAATATATGGGAGAACCCATTTTTAACTGTATAACAACTGTGTCACCATGAGTAACCATAGTGTACCTTCATCTCCTCAATAATAAATGAGAATCCATGATGGATTTTGCATCTCAGTTGGGCTAGGCTAAAAACACATGGCAGTTAAATGACTTGCTCATGGTAACAGTTCTTTTTTTTACAATTATTTACCCCTAATAGCCCAACTGAGTTGCAACATCTCATTTCCTGCATGGTCCTGCATTACACTTTGTTTATTTATTTTTTTATATTAGTCTTTGGTAACCAGATAATGCCCACTAGGCACAAGTGCCTATTTCCAGTGGTAACCTGGGAGCACTGGGTGGTTAAAGGGGCACTATCAGCTTTGTCCCAACGTTTTTGTACATTTCTAGTCAGTGTTCCCCGAGGCACATACTAAACAAATTACTAAAGTAAAAACCCCTGCATGTGCCAAAAGTAACAATGTTTACTCGTTACCTTTTATTTTGCATTATTTGATATCCAAGCGGTCCCAATCGAAAGTAATCCGACCTCCGGAAGCACATCCACCCTGACTGCATGCATTTGTAACAGAGCGCAGTCGTGAGGTGCAATTTTATGCATGCCCCATAAAACTAAACACTTTTAGTTGTGTATTTCTTAAGCCGCAATTTATCTATGCTTTCCTAACAAAACTGAGTAGTACTATAACTAAGAAACACAGTTGAAAAAGTGGAGCTCAAATCCCACAAGATGCTAATAGGGCATGGTGTCTGGCTCTAAGTCTGAGTAGGCATGCGCCGGGATTTCAGCTCTACTTTTTCAACTGTGTTTTTTAGTTATAGTACTGCTCGGTTTTGTTAGGAAAGCATAGATAATTGTCGTGCTTAAGAAATACACAACTAAAGTGTTTAGTTTATGGGCATGTATAAAATTGCACCCTGACTGTGCTCTGTTACAAATGCGCAGTCAGGGTGGATGTGGCTCCGGAGGTTGGCTTACTCCGATCGGACCACTTGGATATAAAATAATGCAAAATAAAAGGTAACGAGTAAACATTGTTACTTTTGGCACATGGTGGGTTTTTTACTTTAGTAATTTGTTAAGTATGTGCCTCGGGGAACACTGACTAGAAATGTCCAAAAACGTTGGGACAAAGCTGATAGTGCCCCTTTAAGTGACTTTCTCAGAGCCACACAGTATGCAAGTGAAGTTTTTTTTTTTTTTTTTTATCCAATTGTTTAACCAGTACCAGCTGTGAGAATCAAATCCAGGTCTGGTCTGCTGGATGTACCAATCTTATTCACACATTGTTGCTCTAACCTCTAGGCTATACTGCCAGCCCCAGGGTACACACTTGAGATTCAGCATCTTGTTTCTGGTGGGGTCCTGCATTACAGTTTACTTACCCTGGATAACTCTGCTGAGTTAAAACATCATGACTCCTGTGGGGTACTGTATTACAGTTCTTTTGCCCAGGATAGCCCAGCTGAGATGTTACATTGTTTCCAGTAGGATCATACATTACAATGTATTTACCTAGGACAGACTAGTTGAAATACAGCATATTGTTTCCATTAGGGTCCTGCATTACAATTTATTCACCCAGGATAGTCGAAGTGAGATGCAGCATCTCATTTCCAATGGGGTCCTGCATTATAGTTTTTTTTCACCCTGGATAATCCTGCTGAGTTGCAATATACTGTTTCCCATGGGGTCCTGCATTACAATTTATTTTCCCCAGGATAGCACAGATGAGATGCAGCATCTCATTTTCAATGGGGTTTCTAATAAGAGTCACAACAGATGTGGATACAGTGAAACTGGTATTTTAAAACTAGTGTGAGAAATTATTTGAAGGTTTCGTCAGTTTGCTGCTATTATTATTGTACCTCATGATTGTAGATTGTAATCATATTTGAGATTGTTTATGTATAATGTAAGTTTTAATGGGTTTTACTATGTTCATTATAATACATAGAAACATAGACTTTGATGGCAGATAAGGATCACTTGGCCCACCTAGTCTGCCCATTCCCTATGTATTGATAAGCTGCTGATTCTAGTTAATCAACAGCCTACTTCCTCCTATCCTTCATTATAATTGCCTTGTCTGTCCCATGCATTTTTGAATTCCCCCACTGTTTTTGACTCCACAACCTCCTCAGGAAGGTGGTTCCATGCATCCACCACCCTCTCTATGAAAAAATAATTTCTAACATTGCCCCTGAGCCATCCCCCCCTCTATCTTTAGACTGTGCCCCCTTGTTCTTGCACATCTCTTTCTCTCAAAGAAGCTCCCATCTTGGACTTTGTTGATCCCCTTGAGGTACATGAATGTTTCTATCATGTCCCCTTCTTCTCAAGGGTATACATATTAAACTCTTTCAATCTTTCTTCATATGGCTTCTGTTGCAGACCCTGCACCATTTTAGTTGCCCTCCTCTGACTGCTCCATCCTATCTATGTCATTCAGAGATGGGGTCTCACAACTGTACTCAGTATTCCAGATGGGGTCTCACTAACTGTCTGTACAGAGGGATAACAACTTTATGTTTTCTACTGGTGATGCCTCTCCCTATGCATCCCAGTATCCCTCCAGCCCTTCTTATTGTCTTCTCACATTGTTTGCTTCCCATAAGGTCATCTGATATGACTACCCCGAGGTCCCTTTCCATTTTTGTTGTCATTAGTGTCTCCTCCACCATTGAGTCCTGTTCCCCTGGGTTTTTGTTTTCCAGGTGCATTACTTTGCACTTTTTTTGCATTGAATCTAAGCTGCCATATTTTTGACCATTTCTCCAACCTTGCCAAGTCCCTTCTCATCCTTTCCACCCCACTCCCTGTGTATCAACCCTGTTGCAGATTTTTGTATCGTCTGCAGAGGCATACTTTTTCTTCCAGCCCCTCTGCAATGTCTCCTATAAAGACATTAAAGAGGACCAGTCCCAGTACTGAACCCTGTGGTACCCCACTAGTAACCACCCTTTCTTCAGAGTGTACTCTTTACTATTACCCTCTGCGTCCTGTTGGTCAGTCAATTTGTTATCCAAGCTATCACTATGGGACCCACTCCCAGGCTGGCTAACTTGTTTATAAATTTTTTGTGTGGGACTGTGTCAAATGCCTTGCTAAAGTCTAGGTAGGCTATATCTACAGCCCCTCCCTGGTGTATTACTTTGGTCACCCTTTCAAAGAAATCTATTAAATTCGTCTGACATGATCTTCCTGCTGTGAATCCATGCTGCCTTGGGTCCTGTGCCCTGCTGGCCTTTAGGTACTCAACAATTCTCTCTTTCAGAAGTGATTCCATCATTTTCCTCTACCACTGAGCTTAAACTAACAGGTCTGTAGTTCCCTGCCTCTGCCTTGCTCCCACTTTTGTGAAGTGGAATCACATCTGCCCTTCTCCAGTCCTCAGGTACCACACCATCTTCTCATGATTTGTTAAAAAGGGTAGTCAGTGACTTCACTGCATCACTCCATAGTTCTTTCAGAATTCTGTGCTACAAATTTGTGTTATAGTCTTATAGTGTATGTTAGAACGTTGTTGTTAGGCAAAATCCATATTTTACCAGCATTGTTGTACCATCGATGTGTCATCATGCTGTTGTTATACCATCGATGGTACATCATAGCGATGGTGCAACAGCTCTGATTACATTTATGCATGTGCAACTTGGTTCATAGGGTTCATAGAATGGTCGGCAGTTCAGCAAAGGCACATGAGGCAGTTCAAATGTAACAATAATGTTGTTTTTTAAATCTTTGCTGGCACACAGCAGGACACCAATATTTCTTTTCAAATTTAAAAAATAACAGTATTGTTGTGGACCAGGAATGAACGGAGTGTTTTCATGGACACAGGAGGGGCAGGGTGGGGGTCTCCGATATCACAGCATGACTGTTGAGGAAGTCACAAACTGTTTTGTTTTACTTTTGCCCATACACTATAAAAGACTGTGGATGAGCATCAGTAAACAACAAAACTGTTTTTCACTTATTGCGGTTTCATGACAACTGGAAACCTCTTGAGCTTCGCTCTCGAGGTTTACTTGGTTGTCATGACAACCTCTCAAAGTGAACAACAGTGTTGTTGTTCACTATTGCCCATCCATTATCCTCTATATTGTCTTCTCTCTTCCCCAGGTGTGGCTGAAAATGGGTCTTTGATCAAGTCCATAAATCAAATAAATAAAATGAAATCTCATTTCCAGTGGGGTCCTGCATTACAATTTATTTACCCAGTGTACCCAGCTGGGATGCAACACCTCAGTTCCAGTGGGATCTTGCATTACATTTTATTTATCCAGGATAGTCTAGCTGAGATACTGCATCTCATTTTCAGTGGGATCATGTATTACAATTTATTTACCCAGGATAGCCCAGTTGATTTGCAACATCTTGTTTTCCGTGGGGTCCTGCTCATACCTTTTCTGCAGCTGGGTGACCTGCAGCACAAAGAATTTAAATGGCTTGGTCATACAGCAAATGTTTGTCTCTAGCAGAGCTTGAACCTGCAGTCTTCCAGTCCCTAAACCAGTACTCAAACCAGTACTCAAATCACCAATATGCCACACTGTCACACTGGCTCTGTCCCAATGAGTTGGTGCAGCGCTTTGGTAGGATTTGATCCCATGTTCTTGGTCTTCTGCTTCACCCTTGCAGGATCCTGAGTGAATAAAATAACAACACAAACAACTAGTACATTACAAATATTTGGCATTCACAAACAAATGCGTGTGGCTAATTACTGATCCATTTTGGAACATATTAATATCATCTGAGTGGAAGCTTATAGTGCCACTTCAGTGCTGTGCCTCCACTCAGCTGATGTCTTGAGGTCAGGGTCAGTTTTAGATGTTACAATGCCACAAGCAGAAACGCATTTGGTTTCCCCTTCATTACAGCACCCACCACCACTCCTTTCCTTTCTCCTGCCAAAAAGATCACATCCAAATTCTCTGAACACAAGCTGACAACAACAGTTTTGGTTTTTATATTAACAGTTTTGAATGTCAAGCTGATCCCTTGATCTACTTTCCACTTTATTGCAACCCTCTCCCCCATGCTAGCACCCCAAACTTGAGCCAAACACCACCTCTGCTTTGGATTCTGGAACATATACCGCATTAATGTGACAGCTCTCATTTTTCAAATGATTGCCAAAATGTGTTTTTACAACCCAAAAGTGGTTTTCATGGTCCTTTTCAGGCAAGAGTTCAAAATGTTCTGTGTCCTTCTTCATGAGGCGGGGTCATAAGAAGGCTACCGTGAAAATTTGGCATAAAAATATTAACAACAAACTTGTGAGATGACATTGAATTTTGTGAATGCAGGCTTATAACTTTAGTCATTTTTAATATTTTTAAACCATATTTTCAACATAGCCTTTTCTTTACACTTTATAAATTTGATAGCTGTTATTTATCCCACTCAACTGCAGCCACTGTAGCTGCTGCCAGAACTTGTTGCTTTGGGGGCTATATTCAAACACATTGCTCCAAACAACATATATGTGTACAGCAAATTTAGGAAGCTGTGTTAATTTGCACTCAGGAAAGGGACTTTGCAAGGGGCAGCCTGAGTCATTATGTTTGCTTGCATCGTGCATGTACAAAAATCCTCATTCGAAGTTTTTCAGTGTTCCGCCTCTTCCAATTCAGTCAGTGTGTTTGCAGGTGCGGTCACAGGTGCCAATCACTGCTCCAGCTGTCTATGATAGCTGAAAATGCAGTGACATACAGTTGAAAGGGAGGCTCCACTTCAGTGAGCAGAGCTCCCTCAGCACGCACGCATCGCGTATTGCGTGCTGACGCGCCTCCCATGCACATACAGTATGAGCCGACTGGTGCCCAGTGCCCGCTGGGTCCACACTGCCCCCCAAAAGCTTTCCTGGTGTCAGCTGGAGTCCACCCCAGCATGGCATGCACGTCCAGATGGCCGACGGGATGCCCAATCCCTGTTGGCTGCAAGCCCCTAGTAACAGTGATTACAGCTGCCACGCTGAGAGCCCACCCCAGCATGGCACTAGCCCGCATGGCTGATGGGGTGCCCAATATCCTGTCAGATCCAGCCACCCCAAACATCCTTTCCAGCTGTCATGTTGGGAGCACACCCCAGCATGACAAACGTCCCACGCCGCCTTAATAATTAAAAAAACAAACTGTAAATTAAAACAGTCCCTGCAGTCCCCTGCCCCACCACACCCACCCACTGTGCACTGCGCTTCCCACACCCTCACCCTATACTTACCTCTGGAGTCTGGGGCGACGATCTTCTGTGGACTGGGAACACGTCTGCACTCTTCAAAGTCGCATCGCAAACTGAGGAAATGCTGGTAAGCTGTATAATGTAATAGATAGGTTTTTTCAACTTTGCTGTATATCTTGGGCATTTTTGGAATTTTTGCACCAAATTTTCAACATCGGGTTTTGGGACCCTTCTGATGAATGCTGTCACTGTCATGGCTATTCGATCAGGGGTGATTTTGCAGTCACTGCAAAATCACCTTTTGGACTGATAAATGAAACAACACTGCCAGTGTTCATAAGGTGGGTGCTCTAGAGTAGCTATTTTGAAAATTTTGTGAAAATTCAAAAAATGACTGTTTTACGAGTGTGCATTGGCGTAGTTCCTATTCACGCCTGTGACATTCAATACGACTTTTCAATATTTTCACTCCAGATTTTCAACATTGCCATTTTACACCTCCTTATGAGCAGTATAGCTGTCATTTTTCACATCTCACCCAAATAAGTTTCCGCCATGAGGCACAATGGCGTAGTCGGTGTGTGAAATTAATGTAATGGGATACATTAAGAAAATCACAGTGACACTGTTTATGAGCAGAGGTCTTAAATGGCTATTTTGAAAATTTGGTGAAAATTTCTAAAATGACTGTTTCTAGCAAGTGTTGCAGAGTCTTAGCACTTTGTAAGTTCGCAAATTTTCAATATTTTCACCCAGATTTTCAACATTGCCATTTTACCACACCTCCTTATGAGCAGTACAGCTGTCATTTTTCACATCTCGCCCACAACGTGTTTCTCGTTTACGTAGCGCACAATGGCGCAGTCTGTAGTGTAAATCAATGTATGGACACATTAAGAAAATCACAGTGACACTGGTCATGAGCAGAGGTGTTAAAATGGCTATGTTGAAAATTTGGTGAAACAATTTCTAAAAATGACTGTTTTAGTGCACATTGCGCAGTTCCTATGTACACTGGCAAGTTTGCGAATTTGTAATATTTGCACACCAGATTTTCAACAGTGCCATTTTACCGCACTTACTTATGAGCAGTACAGCTATCATTTTCACCTCACCCAAAATTTGTTTCCACACATGTGCTTTACAATGGTACAGTCGATTGATGCGAAAGCAATGTTTGGGACAGATTAAGAAAATCACAGTCACACTGGTCATGAGCAGAGGTCTTAAAATGGCTATGTTGAAAATTTGGTGACAAAACTCCATAAAATGACTGTGTTATGAGTGAGCATTATGCAGTTTCCACATCACCCTCGTAAGTTCATGAATTTGCAATATTTCAGTCCAGATTTTTACCAGTGGCATTTTCCACACCTCCTTATGAACAGTATCGGCTGTCATTTTCCGTAATATGGCCAAAATGTGTTTTCACACTTTCAGCACAGAAATGTGGTTGCTGTGGGAATCATTGTTCGGACAGATAAAGAAAATCACACTGACACTGTTCATGATTGGAGGTCCCAAAATGCCTGTGTTAACAATCTGCTGTAAAAAATCCCAAATTAGTTACATTACGGTGTGCTGTACAGTTTCTATGCATGCTTGTGACTTCACCAGTTTTTAAGATTTTCACAATTAGATTTTCAACATTGCCATTTTTACACCTCCCCATGAACAGTACCGCTGTCATTTTTCACATCCTGTTGAATGTGTTTTTGCACCTGTGGTGCCAAATGCCGTAGTCGCTGTGCAAAAGCAGTTTTCAGCTAACAAACTGATATTGCCACTGTTCATGAGGTGGGGGTCACAAAAAAAACATGTTGAAAATTTGGAGTGAAAATACCATCAAATGCCTGAGGCGTTAGGGTTTCCGACCATTACGCCCCACCCTGTAGAGAATGACAGGCATCAGGGGTGTGACTTGGGATTCTTGCCTGTAATGCTCATACCATTCCACCCCCACCCACACCCTGCAGCCTGTGAGAGGCATCAAGGTGTGCCTCGGACTCTTCGGGCCCAAACGTTACCCTATTCTCCTATACCACACCCATCTCACCATATTTCCTGATGGAATGGGGTGCACATAAGGGCCAAAGACCCCAAGGCACACCGTGACACTTGTCAGTGTCTGCAGGGTAGGGTGTGGTGAAATGGCATGGTCGTTATGCCTGACAACCCAAAGGCACACCCCAATGCCTGTCACTTTCTGCGGGGTGGTGGTGGGGTTGGCTTCAGTTCAATACTTCGCTGCCATTCCTATTATGCAGCTCTGTAACTTCTACACTACCAGTGCCAATGCCAGCAAGCAAACATTTGGCATTGACAAATGCTTGTTTTAATATGGGGTCATTACATTGTGTAGTTCTGGTTTTCAATTCTCGGTTTGTCTACCTATTTTTGTTTCAAGCTTTTATCTACTGACTGTATTGCTTTTAGCCACTGACTAGCATGCCAGCAACTTGAGTTCAAGAACAGACCTGAGTCACTTGGGGACAGGCCTGGGAGGAAGGATGCACATCTGTAGGACAGGGAGAGGAATTTAGGTGACAGCACCATGGGACAGCATGAGAAGGGACCCCACACCTGGATGCCCAAGGTATCTCCATGGAGGTTGAGTGCACACATGTCTGAGCCAACAGGGTAGAAAATAGGAGGAAAAGCCCTCTGACTGTAGAACAGTGATGGACTGCTCTCTTGCTGGCCCCATACCAATGACTAGGCACCTCTGATCCAAGATCCTGTGTCAGGACCACAAGAAGGGTAAGTCCCAAGAGCAGGTGGGTGATTGGATTGGAAAACTGGCCCAGATAGGGGCCAGTCAGGATGCTGAAGGAGATAAACAGCTTTGTGGAGCATATTTCTCTCCTCTCTCTCTCTCTCTCTCTCTCTCTCTCTGTATGTATGTATATATAGTATAAGGACAGAGTTGTGACCTTATAATTGGGGTTCCATAGGCAGTTTAATGTTAAACCCAAATTTTGCACCTTAATAACTTTGCAACTGTTCAACGGATTTGCACAAAAGATGGTATGCACTGTCTTGTGGGACAGATATCATGATGTGCTAAGTTTTGTTTTGATCAGATGTGCAGTTTTTGTGCAGATCATAGTGAAAAAAAGTGCATTTTTTGCTTTTTTGCCAAATGTTCCTAAATGTTCCTCATCGTCCTGTACCCACACTGCTTGGGATTTTAGCCTAAAATGTTCAGGACAGAAAGAGCTTGACCTCAGGAACAAGGTAGTGTTAGTTTGGTGAAAACATATTAAACCTATCCAAAGTTATTCAATTTTGAAAATTCAGGATCTGAGCGTGCTCAGTTCAGTCTTTTGGATAGATGCACAGCTGCAAACAAGAATTTTGGCTCACGAACAAGAATTTTGACAGTTCAAAAATGGGAATTCATTAAATCCCTGTTCATGAAAAAAATATCCTTATTAGTGAGACACCATCTTGTTTTAACTTTTAGCCCAAAACAAGATGCTGTTACTTGCCCCATATATGTATTCTGTGGAAACAAATGCAAGGGTTTTGTTCAGGGTGACACCCTCTACAAAAACCACATGTTTGTTTTCCATCAGTTTATTTTTAAAAAGTCATTTTTTATTTGAAAATGCCTGTTTGTGACTCACTTCCTATCCCCATTCATGGGGTGTCCAAATCCCCATTTATGAACTGATCCCAATTTGTGAGCTGTCAAAATCCCATTTGTAGCTGGCCTGGTGGCACTATGGGTTGAGGAGCTGGATGCCACACCTTGAGCCACACCAGTGACCTGGGTTTGGGAGCAAGCTTGGACACTGTGGGTCGGCAGGGAGGGATAGGATTGAGCACCCGCCAGCTGCTCTCCTGTACTGGGAGGGCATTGGGTAGTCAGGAGCTCCGAGCGGACCCTGGTGGAGACTGGGGTTGTTGCAGAAGCTTGGCTGCATGTCACAGTGTGCTGGACGTTGGCAGGGTTGCCATCGCTAAAGCGTTGGGGTGCTGCATAGGAATGGGTGGGGAGAAAATTTGGAAACACCCAGTTGAGGGATAGGTGACGGCACCCTTCTTCCATGCCCAGCACCAGATCTGGATGGGCAGGATGCTCAATCACTCCTCAACATGGCCCGACCTGTTGCCAGAGTCTGAACCTGCAAGGAGCCCAAGTAAGTGGCAGGGCTACCTCCCTGGGTGGGTTAAACCAGGGTACTGACAAGGAGGGGGTAGAGAGAGAGAGAGGGGCACAGTCCACAGCGTATCTCAGGTGGGCAGGCACAAGGTGGGATACCTGAGAGAGTTCCCCCAGCTGAGACAGGGAGGAAAATAAAGTTGAAAATAAAAAATCCCATTTGTGAGACAAGGACCAGATTACCCTCTCTCATGAACAGGGATTGACTGACGAATGGGGATTTTGACACCTGTTCATGAGGTGTCAAAATCCCCAAATAAACCACAACTCTTCTCATACCAAATGACGGGGAAGTGCACATATACCTCAGGGCTGAAAACATCACTCTCACAAACTATTTAACAAAGCAGAACACTGCATTTATCGATTTGAGGTCAGCACTTAATTGCATCAATAACACAGGATCTTTTAATTTCATCAAAACTGGTATCCCTTTATTTTGTAGATAAAGAAAAAACAGTGACTAGAAATGTAAATCTGAGGAATCAGAATCAGCTCACCACCCTAGTAACAGGTCCATTGGAAAAACACCATTTTCACACTTGCAACTCACAAGATGAGCAATGCTTGCTGTCTCACATCTTATGGTGCAAAAAGCTAAACTTGACCCACTAGAAAGTCATCTCTACAACTATAGTAATTCGCGAGGCTGGAAGCCCATATGTACGCACTGTATAGGACAAAAACTTTAATTTTTAGCACAGTCAGCATGCATGCTGAAAAGACCTGTTGTCTAACTTCCTGGTGGAGCGTTATGTATCAACCTGTCTCAGGTCTTCGTCAGAGCTTACCACCAATAGGAAGCTTGTTGTTTTAAAGAGTCATATTAAAGTGATATACACCTCATGACAATTTAAAGTGCATCAAATGTTAGAAACAATTAACCAAAACATTGCACACCAAATGCTCATATGAACCAAGTTATAGTGCAAAAAGCATATGTGACATATTCACAAACTGACATAAACATACATATATAAGTGCTTTGCAGACCATCATTAATGGAAACCACATTATTTTTAAATCACATATATACATAGGGCAAAAGGTCCTAAAGACCAGGGACCCAATTCTGGAATGCATGGCACAACTCATGGGTGTATGTGAGTTGTACAATGTGGCACTATGCTGGGGGCCCAGTGCCATATTCCAGGACAAGCAGGGTCCCTGGCACCTATGCTTGTGACTTGTGGCAGCCACAGGCTAGCACCAAAGGCATGGCACACAACCTGGGTGACACAAATCACGGCATGCATTCTACTGCCCCCACCCATGCCCCCTACCCCAGAACACAACTGCATGCACCTGGTGGCATTGAGGGGGCTGGCTGGTTGGTACATGTGCTGGGGGCAGTGATGGAACCAGATCCTGGGGTCCCCAAAATCCAGAGGTGTGGGGGCATGACAGGTCAGGGGGGGCTTAGGGGCAGCCAGTGTACTTTCTTATAGTGCTGTGGGATCCATCACTGTGCCAGGACAGATGTCCTTAAACCACCTCTTAGCAGGTCTCAACCCTGCTACACCATTCACTGTTCTGGAATGGCATAAGTGGGTTATGGCAGCTGCCCTTCCGGTATAGGGTGCAGTTGCTGCCATAACCCACCCTTGAGCCATGCCCCTGTGGGAAGCTGGTGTAGTGGGTGGTATAACCCACATTTGGCACAGCCCATAGATGGCATGGCACAAGACACATTTTGGAATTGCAACTGGCATTATGCCTGGCATAAGGTACAATCTGTGCCATTGGGATTGGCATAAATTGCATTGCGCCAGGCATAATGCTTTTTGTAATTGGGCCCCAGTAGTTCTTTGTTATGGATCAAACAGGGGCAGAGCCAGCAAGTCAATACCCCATTTATATTGTCAACATTACCAAAAACAAAGAATTTGGAGAATTTTTAAGGAGAAAGAGACATTTTCAGTGAGACAGAGTTGGCAAGTCTAATCTCCCACATATAAGCCAAAAACCACAGGACCTTTTTTACATTGCTTTATGGCATCTCCTAAGGGCACAATCCAAAAACACTCAAGAACCATACAGCCATCATAGTTAGGCCTGATAAACCCATGGCACACCTCAATGTTTGTTGGTGAGTTGAGGATGGGGTAGGGGTGGAGTGGTAGGGGTGTGAACCCTATGGGTGGGGCATTAAGGTTGTAAACCCTAATGCCTAATTTCCCTGCTTTTGTTGCTATGGCATTCACCCTAACTGATGCATTAACAAAGTTTTTGCAACATATATATATATAAATGTATATATATATATATATATATATTTATAAAATGGGTAGGGAAATTATTTGTTGTTTTTTGGATGATGTGCATCACATGACGTGCAGTATATCAGCGCGACGCACACCTGCACTTTACCCCCCTCCAAAACAATTTTGACATTCTATAAGATAGACAAACCACTCTGAGGTGATGCGGTCGCCGCTTCTGATATATCACATTCTTTGGGCGGGTTGACGACCAGCCTTGTGGCCTCATGCATAATGTATCAATAAGGCGCAGCATATATCAGAGCATGACCGCACACCTCAGAGTGGTATATCTAGTACATATAACATGGGTAGGGAAAATGCTGCACTTTTATTGGATGAAAAGCATCACATGACCGTGCGTGTATCAGAGCATGACTGCACATCTGCACTTTTACAGCTTTCCAAAACAATTTTGACATTTTATAAGATGAATAACCCACTCTGAGGTGTGTGGCCGCGCTCTGATATACACACGCTTTGGGTAGTTGAAGTACTCAGCCTGCAGCCTCATATGTAATAACACACACCAAGGCGTAATATGTGTAGAGCATGACCGCACACCTCAAGATGATTTATCTATTATTTATGTATATATATATATAGAAGACGAGAGAGATGTGAGTGTGTGTGTGTGTGTGTGTGTGTGTATATATATATATATATATTCATAGCAAAAGCTGCATTTAATGCATCATTTAGGGTTAAAGAACAAAATGTCAGGAAATGAAGTAATATTAGGTTCAGGCCTCAACCTCCCCCACATTAGCCACCCTGGCCACCACCATCTCACAGACTGACAGACACTGGGTGTCATTGGGGTTGTAAGCAGGTTGACATGCTACAGTAAAGGAGATTGGGGAGATTTGGGCCTCATGATCCCAATGACTCACCACCAGCATCAGTCGTCTGTGGCGGATGGCAGTGTGGGGTGTGTGTGGGGTGTTAGGGCCTGAACCTTAATGTTTAATTTCCCTGACTTTTTGAGCTTTTAACCCTCACACTTCCATGCACATTAAATGCAGCTTTTGTTAAGAATTTCCTTATTTTTGAAAAAGTGTAATGTAACTAGAATAAACACATGTATTGGTGGGACCACAGCAGGGCTCCCCCACCTATTTGCCCATTTCTGTAATTGCATAATAGTCAGTGTATTACAATAGTGGTGTATCACCGGGCCCTTTGGGTCTGTGCTGCCACCACATTACCTATATCTGCATAACAATAGACATCTGGCACAACATTTGAGCTTTCCTATACATTATATTGGGATGTCCTTCTGCACTGCAAATTCTCTGACTGTGAGAGAAGACCAGATGGCCAGAGTCCCGTTCTTCTTTCGCAAATCATACATAGAAATTTTCCCATAGGGTTATAATGGGAAATTCAAACTTTAATAACATTTGAATGGATTAATATTTTTTCACCAAACAAAAAGTGGCATGTTCCTTTTCCCAAGTGCTTTCTATGACCCAAGTTTCAGATCAATCAACCACACAGTGGCTGCACAGCACCACAGGCAAAAAGGGAACAAAACTGGTGAAAAGTACATTTTTGGGTGCTTTGCTGCACAAAAACCATATGTCTGACCAAAATTCAAATTTGCAGATCAGGATATCTACTGTACCAAACCAAGTATCCCAAATGTTGTGCAAATCTGTTGAACGGTTACAAAGTTATTAACGCGCAAAATTTGAGGTTTAACATTAAAGTGCTTACTCAATCCCAAATTAATGGCAACTACATAACTGAATATCCCTGCAACCAATTAATTCCCCAACACCTACGCAGCATAAGTCACATCTCTGGGACATCCCCTAAACACTTAGCAAATTTCAAGTAAAAGACAAAACCATTCCTGAGATAATGAGGATGTGATCATAATCAAAAAATCTGATCAAGATCAATTTTATTTATTTGGAAAATATTTCACCAGGAATGACAACATGAGCTGTAAACAGTTCATTTCCAGAAGAATCAGGGGGGCAAGAGTTAGAGGATGGATAAAATAAACTGCTATAAGTAGCAGACTGAGCACAAGATTTGAAGTGGGGAAGTGGACAGGTGAGGGATACAGGGTGGTGATGGAAGAGGGAGGGAGAGGTACAGCCAAGATCTAGACCCATCCGGGTTGCTGATAACCCTACAAGGGGGTTAGGACCAGGCAGAAGGGAAGGGGAGAGAAATGGGCTGGGGTAGTAGAGAAGAGAGGGGCAGGGTAAATAAGAGGAGAGGAAGGGGATAAGGAAGAAAGGAGGAGGGCAGGTGATGGATTTGAAAGTGGGGAAGAGAGGGAGAGGGGGATAAAGAGAGATAGAGACAATCTATACTCCTTCAGGATGCAGAGAACTCTGGCAAGGAGTCAGGATTGGAAAGGTGGGGGAAAGGAAGAGGGGCAGAAGAGAGGGAACCAAGATCTATACCCTTTCAGGATGACTGAGAACCCTGCAAGGGGGACAGGATCAGGCAGAAAAGGAATGGAAAAATATGTTGCGATAAAAGCATTGGAAACACCACAAAACACATATCTGTGACACCACAACTTGGCACCCTGCAAATATGGGCCCAGGAGCATAATACCCTGGCACAATGGACTGACAGAGAAAGACACACCAGGCACAGTGTTGTGCAGAAATGGTATCACGGGAAAAAAAATGTGATTGATGTTTCCTATACCTTATAATGGGATGCTGTCACAATCATATTAAATGATTTCACAGCAAAAACATGTTGTCAAGATAAAAGCATGGAAACACCACCAAAACATGCATCTGTGGCACCAGGACTTGGCATCTTGCAAATATGGGCCCAGGAGCACAACACACTGGCAGAAAGGATTGACAGAGAAATACACACAAGGGGCAACGTTGTGCAGAAATGTTGCAGTGGGAACAGAAATGTTGCCATAAAAGTATTGGAAACACCACCAAAACACACATCTGTGGCACTAGGGCTTGCCACCCTACAATTATGAGCCCAGGAGCACAATACACTGGTACAATGGCATGACAGAGAAAGAAGAACACTAATACAGTAGAAATGTTGCCGTGGCAAGAAAATTTTGTCTCAATAGAAGCATTGCAACACCACCAAAACAAATGTGTGTGGCACCAGGACTTGGTACCCTGCAAATATGGGCCCAGGAGCACAATACACTGGCACAATAGAGTGACAGCGAAAGAAACATCAGGGACAATGCTGTGCAGAAATATTGCAGTGGGAACAAAAATGTTGCCGGGGCAACTTTTGAACTGAATAAGATTTTTTAACAAAATCTTCAAAGGGCACCAGTGCAGCACAGGACCCATGCATACAACCCAATCTGAAGCCACTTAAATGCATTCTTCACTACTGTGGGAGTGTGGGGCCCTTTGGGGTCAGTGCTCTGATGACATAGCCCATTACTGCATAACAATACGCATCTAGCATACCTTTTGAGCTTTCCTATACCTTATAATGGTATGGTTTTGCACACCAAAAAATGTGATTGTGATTGTTTTCACAGTGCACATATATATTTTCCCATTGATTATAATGGGAGACAAAAAATTGCATAACTTTTGTACAGAACAAGATTTTTTCACGAAATCTTCAAAGGCCACCTGGACCCTGCACACACCCACTTTGAACCCGCTAAATCCATTCTTCAGTGCATTAGTGGGTGAAGAAAAATTGTAACGTCGAGGATTTTCCACTTTTTTGACCAAACTATGATTCTGGGACCATATATCCCACCAACACAAATATTTTCACATCTGAATATCTATGATGGATCTTTCTACATTCCAAATTTCAAGCAAATCACATAAACAATTCAAAAGTTATTAAAGTGGAAAAAATTAAATTTTCAAATTTTCAAGTGGTGTAACTATGGGTCTCTTTAATTTTTCACACTGAACCACTGAAAGGTACATCTGTGGTACTAGGGCTTCCAACCCTAAAAATTGCTGGCAAATAGCACCATCCATAATCCTATGAGAAATACATCAAGTATGTCATTGAATATCTCTGCAATCAATTAATATTCCAACACATAAACAGTATAATTCATATCTCTTGGACATCCCCTTAACACCCTCCAAATTTCAAGTAAAAAGACTGAACCATTCCAGAGATATGCAATTTTAAAGTTTTTAAACCTTTAAAAAATTCTTCAGCAGTGAGCTTCATCCGTGACCTAACAAAATCTTAGGCTGCGAATGGCCATCTGGTAGTCCCAATTTGAGCAATCTGGTCTTCCTCATGGACATCTGGTCATGAAAGCTGGCCATCTGGTCATCCCCTCGTGAACGAAGCAAGTGAAAGATAAATTCTCATGGCTGATAAATTTGCATGCTAGCAGAAGAAGATTATTAGTGAGCCACGAATGAAGAATTTAAACATTTAAAACTCTATTTATTGACACACCTGAAAGAAACCAGAGGCATGGGTTGATAGAGGGGAGTCCCCTGAGCTAGAACCCATGTTTCATTTACCTCAGAAGTCACCCATGTGCTATTTTCTTTCCAACACGCAAACTGAAAGCAAAATGGCAGCTGTCATGGCCGATAATTTCTGGCAGCTAAAGATTTTTGGCTGTGAGCTCGCAAATTCTTTTGCATCTCAAACCAGATGGCCAGAACCCCATTCTTCTTTCACAAATCATACGATACCTTTTCTCATAGGGTTATAATGGGAATTCCAAACTTTAATAACTTTTGAATGGATTAATATTTTTTCACTAAATAAAAAGTGGCATGTTCCTTGACCCAAGGGCTTTCTACATCCCATGCAGCACAGTGCACAAAATCTGCACAGGACTGGTAAAAAGTGCATTTTTGGCACTTGGCTGCTCAAAAAATGCATGTCCAACTGAAACATAAGCTTGATAAATCAAGAGATCTACCATGCCACACTGTGCATACCAAATTTTGTGTAACTCTGTTGAATGGTTACAAAGTTATTAACATGCACATTTGAGGTTTAACATTAAAGTGCCTATTTCCTATAAATATATATATATATATATATATATATATATATATATATATATATATATCTATATATATATATATATATATATATATATATATATATATATATATATATATATATATATATATATATATATATATATATTAGCTGTGTGTGTGTGTGTATATATATATATATATATATATATATATATATATATATATATATATATACACATATACATATATTGGTTTTTTTTTTATGTACAGTAGGGGTGAGACAAATGAGTAGTGGGTAAATCCATGTATCTTTCACACAGTGATGTAAATCCTGGTAGAAAAATCACACTGTGATGTTTTACCAGAAATATTAGCACAGTGTGATAACATTTTACATTTATACATACTGCGCTTACCTCACAGGCTGATATTATCACTGTATTGATGTCAGGTTGAAACCCTGCCTAAAACAGTCACTATCCTGATCTCTTAATTACATCCTGACCAATCAGAAAACTCAGCTGGACTCTACTGAAGTAGATATCATCACTGTAGGCAGGTTTCCCTAACACAGAAATTGGGAAGGAACTCCCTAAACCCTCAGTAGCCCTAGGAAACTAATCAGTGTATCAGTTCTACCTGCAACTTACCTGCTAACCCCAGAAAAGCACATTGTGTTTCTGCAGAGAATCAAAGCAAGCTAACAGCAGCCAGTTTCATACTGACAAGAAGCCAAAAAAAAGAGCACAGCCTTTCACATCCATGAATACCTCAACTACCAAGGAATAGAGCCTGCTTCATCCCAAATGGCAAATTAGTGTTTCAGCTTGTTATAGCAGAAGTTTCTTTTTTTGTCCTGTGTCTTTGTTTATTCCACAAGATAAAGCAAACAAAAAATTAAAAAGTTCTGGAAACCCCTATTGTATAAATCAGACACATGATGTGCAGTAATGTGCTATGGAAAATATTTTCACTCCTGCATCAAGACCTCTGATACTCTTACTCATGCCTTAAGTACTCATGATTATCCAGAGCTCACTCTGCAGGAGTGAAAATATTTCCTATCCTCCTGCCCACCATGTATCCCCCCCATATATATATATTCATGGCAGAAAACTCCATTTAATGCATCAGTTAGGGTTGTTCCACAATGACAAAAGTAGGAAATTTGATGTTGGGGTTGAGCTCCTTGCACCCCCACCTCACCCCCAACTGGCATCGGGTGGCTGGGTCATCATCAGCCTCTCACCCCATTCCATATGTAAACAAGCTGAGGTGGTGAGTATAGAAGAATGGGGTGAGAGTTAGGACCAATGACCCCAACGCACACCCTCGATGCTGGTTGGGGGTGAGGGTGGGCAAGGTAGGCTTTCAACCCTAACATCGAATTTACTCACTTTTGTCACTGTGGATCAACCCTAACTGATGCATTAGACAGAGTTTTGCCATGAATTTTCTTTTGAGAATGAGGACTATAAATAGTGAATGAAATGTGGTGGGGAGGAGCGGCCCTCTGGGCCCATGCTCCACATGATTTTGTCACATAGTAACGGTAAGTGCAACGCAAATGCAAATAGTTATGCACATGGTGACACAAACGTAAATGGTTACACAAACGGTAATAGAAATGTAAGTGCAAAGTGACACCAAAGCATACAGGGATGCAAATGGAGACACAAAAGCAAGCGCATATGGAAACACAAGTGGTAACTCGCATGGTCACACTACCACAATTGGAAAAGCAAATGGTAATGGTAACAGCAACAATGACGCCAAAGAAAACAGAAATGCAAATGCAAGCACGTATGGAAATGCAAACCGTATTGCGCACGGTCATGGTACTGCAATTGGAAACACAAATGATAATGGTAACAGCAACAGTAATGCCAAAGGGGACAGAAACACAAATGCAAGCACATACAGAAATGCAAACTGCTAACGTGCACAGTGATGGTACCACAATTGGAAATGCAAATGGTAATGGTAACAACAACAATAACGCCAAAGGAAACAGAAACACAAATGCAATGAATACGGAAACACAAACTGTGATGCACAGCCATGGTAACGCAATTGGAAATGCAAATGGTAATGGTAACAGCAACGGTGATAAACAAAACAGAAAAAACGCAAATGCAAATGGAAAGGCGGCTGCAACACAAATGGTAATGTGCACAGTGATGCAAATCAAACACAAACAGAAACAGTAGTGGAGATGCAAATGGTAACAGTAATGCAAATACAAGCACAAACAAAATGCAAAGGGTAATGCACATGGCGGCATACAGGAATGCTAACGCAAATGGGTATGAAAGCACTGAAAGATGTAACAGGTGGAGACACACCTGGTTTTCCCCAACTGCTGCATGGAGAAACACAGTGACTACAAAGAATGTATGCATAATAATGGGTCTCAGAGCAGAAAATGAGCACTTGGAATACTAAATTGCTTATATCTCAGGAACTGTACGACACAGAAAGAAATTTAAAATTTCATATGATTCGTGACTTTCATGGCTAGTTTTGCACTTAGCCTCCATTTGGCGGGCTACGTATTTTCAGACGAAAAGTCCATATCTCACACCTTTTCTGAGATATGGGTCCCGAAAGGCACGGCGGATGCCACAATGTTAGACTATGGGAAAAAGCATCAACTTCAGAGTACCGTAACTGTGCATCCCTGCAATATTTTTCACCAAACCACAAAAAGGCACATCGTGGTATGTTGGCTTTCTTCCTCAAATTTCAGCCCAAAAGACCAAAGTGTTCTTTTGCAGCGGGTGGCAAAGAATTCCTGTTATTTTGGCCATAGTGTTGCAAAGTAGTGCTGTGATTTGTGACACTTTTGCAAAAAAATCACGAAAATGTGGCAAGTGCGACACTACTTTGTGACACTACAATTTACAAAAATTTGAAAAACATATTTCTGGGGCATTTAATCCTCCCAAAAGACATGGCTAATCCTCAGGACTCGACTAGGTGAACACAAAAAGATTGTGTCCCTAGAGGTCCCAAATTTAAATAGCAAGCATTTCTGTGATCAGTAACTGAAAAAACATGGCTGACTCATGACACTACAGGGTTGCATTAGACACTAAAACTGCATTTGAGACCACTGTCAAACTTTTAAACTTTTCCCATTGACTATAATGGAAACTTGTTTTGAATAATTTTTGAACTGTTTAATATTTTGCATGACATCTTTGAAAGGCACATTGGGATCCCTGGCTGCATGTTCCCTGAAGTTTTCGGACTGGTCCATAAACCATGTGCACCTGTAGAGTGCAAAGAATGCACAAAAAGCATAAATGGCTACAGAATGTTGCTAAATAACTCTGCAACCGTATATCCAACCGGTACAAAACTTGAAAAATCTCGAGACCTATGCTTATCCTCCATGCCTGCCAACTTTCAGGCAAATCTGTCATACAGTGGCAAAGTTATTAAGGTGAAAATTTCACCATTTAATCTTAAATGGGGTACTCAACTCTAACTATAGCTGCATATATAATATATATATATATATATATATATATATATATATATATATATATATATATATTATATACAGTAGGGTGGTTGATAAATGTTATAAATAAAAGCCATATTCTCACTGCAGTGAGATAAATGTCAGTGACATAGCAACTGTGAGATTATTTAGATTTACACATAGTTACTACATCACAAATTGATATTCTCAATGGAGCCTCATGAGAAAAACAAGTGCAGGCAGTACATTATATAGAGGATAATGGCTGTGGATTGTGATAGCCACACTGTAATCACCTGAGGTGGTTGCTAGGGCATCATGGTAAACCTCGGGGTGCAGCTCAAGGGTTTACTGTAGTTCTAGACACAGAGTGATTTCAACGTGGCTGTCACCCGATCCCCAACCATCATCTTTTATAGCGTGGTCAAAAACACTGTTTGCATTCTATGTATGAGAATTATGGAACTCTGGTGCATTTTTTTTTGTTATGCCACTGTTTGGAAGCTTGGAAGTGTGGTTAACAACTTTTAAAATTCTAAACAGAGCATAACAAAGCTGTGTGACTGCTGATTATGGTGGTTAATAGGCACTTACCATACATTATAGGCAGCATTAACAAAGACTACATTCACCTGTAAAAAGATTTCATTTGTAGTTAAAATCCTCCACATACACGTGCTAGTAATCCTACAGCTGTTTACAATAAAATCATAGCTAAAAAACACGAACTGCACGGTCAGTAAATGGTACAAGCTGAGTTGCAACACACAGCATTACATCGCGAATCTACGGCAGTACAAATAGAAGGAATATATCCCCAGAACAAAACAGAGAGGATTCCCTCAGACAACGATAGTAACTGAAGAAGAAATACCTGAGAAGCAGCAAACATTCGGAGAATCGGATGCAGTAATCCATGAAGTCTGTTGCATTAAATGCTGTACAGTTACTAAAGCACAACAGTATGAAAAATAAAGTCCCACGAAGCAGAAAAAAATAAATGTAAATAAAACTGAACATCCCAAAAAATAAAAACAACACTATAAAACAAACAACCATCCCAGAACAGCTTGTCAGCAAAACGCTACACCCACTACAGATCCACAACCAATCAACACACACTTAACAGTAACTGTCGTACCAACCAACCAATCATATTACATAATTAAACACCTATCCTACAGATTTGTTCCACAAGCATAACCAATTAAAATCCACAACCACACAACATCAGCCAATCACATAACACAAACCAGTTCCATTCATAAAAAAACACAGTTCCCATTCACAACAAGAGCTTAATAACAGCACAGGCACACAAAGAAACAAAATAGCACTGTCTTTTACAATCAGTTTCAGCAATCTCTCAACTTAATAACCATAAACCTGCACTCCTACCCTATTGGATAAATCGAACACATGATGGGCAGCAGTGAGATATGGAAAATAATCTCACTCTTGCATCATGAGGTATGGATATCTCACTCTGCAGGAGTGAGATTATTTTCCATATCTCACTGCTGCCCATCATGTATCCCCAGTATATACACATTTATAAAATTGGTAGGAAAAATTATCTCTTCTGGTTAGTTGAAACAGATCACATGACCGTGCATCTATCAGAGCGCCTCCATACACCTGCACTTTTACTCCCTCCAAAACAAATTTTTCTATTTTATAAGATAGATAACCCACTTTAGTATGTGCAGTCATGCCCTGATATATGCACGCCTTGGGTGGTTGACATATGAGGTCGGTGCATATACTACCATGCGTTTGTTTGGTGAAAAATATTAATCTATTGCAAAGTTATTACATTTTTAAGTTTTTTGGTTTTTAATGGGCCCCCCCTCTGTTTTGGTCCATTCCATTATTTTCCTATTCACCCTCCTTTGAACCACCCTTCCTACCACCAGAATGTTCCATGCCTGTCTCCAGCACCTCCTGGGTATGATTTTTGACCAGTCAATTTGAACCCATGGCCACCATGACTGTATCACTGCAATGCCCTCTGATATTTGGTGCACCAATGCCACCCAGGGGAACTTCCCCAGGTCATTTCCCCTGTGTGGATGATGATCAAATCTGGTGTCAGTCAAAACCTGCTCCTGTCTTCCAGTAATGACAACAGCTGCTTCCATAATAAACCCCTATGCATGTACCACATGATCTGAGTCTTGTCTGGAGCCTGTCCCAGCTGATGACTCCCTGCTGTGGTCTGTGGCCATCACTCCACCCAGTGTATAAAAGAATGACCAACAATCCAAACCACCCACTGCTGTCCATCCCCTGGAAAAACTGAAAGATTGTTATTAATATCACTTCCTCACATACCTCTTATAAGCCTGGGAGGATCATCTCCCAACTTATTGCACTGCCTCTGGTATGTCCCCCAGCTTTGCCACTTCTGAGGCTGCTCCAGTCCAAAATGAGTGTGATGCAAACCTCTTAGGATCCTCACCAATAAATACCATACCCTTCTTCAGCACCCCTGTGACCTGGTTCATGGTGGCCAGTTCCCCATTGCTGTGTCTGAAAAAACACCCCTGCCCTTGAGGTTTTATAGCTGCATACTCCTCCACAGCTGCCAGCACCTCTCTTCGAGTTGCCTGACTGCTCGGTCCAATCCGCACCCCTTTCCTGACCTGGTCTGTTTTGGACTGCCTAAGTCACAAGCCAAGAGCTATATCCAGGATATGTCCTGGTCTTGGAAAGCCACCCTCAAGTCCCACTTCCCTTGTCTACCACTTCACTGATCCAGAAAGCCCCTTTGTGCATGACCCAAAAGATGGCCATGAAAAGTGTCACTTCATATGCTGACATGCACACCGCAGCAGACTGGCCACTGATTTGTGCAGGAGCTCTCCACTAACTGGCCGATGCCTATCCAGCTGCTGATCCTGGATCTGTAGTGACCCCTGCTGCATCTGGTGAATGGCTGGAGCCTTGGTGGGCACTCTCCAGCCCTGAAGGTGGCATACAATGCCAATCCCTGCTAAATGGAGTCCCATGGTGGAAGCTGACATCCCTGCATCCCACTTCTCCACCATGTACCTGATGACCTGTGCTTCAGAAATTGGGCCACTTGTCTGTAACCCTACTCACTCCTAGAATGCCTGGAAACTCCTCCATGCCATTTCATTGACCCTCAGTATGTTGGGAGCCCAGGCACTCAGAAAGATTAGTTGGCTCGCTCCATCAAATCTCCCACAGGTATGGTGGCACCTGCATCCTGTGAGTAGCTGCCCTCAGGACCATTGACTGGAACCTGTCCAGCTGTAAATGTGAAAGGCTGTCAGTTACAGTATGTGATTCTTCATCCCTTCCATGTGTTTCACTTTGAATGACAAATTTAGCTTAAGGTCTTCCCATACCATCATGTGTCCAACTCTAAGTATGCGCTCATTGGACAGACTGTCTATTTATCACTGAGATCACTGCCATATTGTTACTCTGGAATAACATCTTCTTATCATGGAGTTGTTCCCCCATACCACCATGACCACCCATATGGGGAATATTCCTAGGAAAGTGATGTCCCTGTTGAGGCCCATCTCTACCCATCATGTTGGCAACTGCTCTGATAGCCATTCTCCATGAAAATATGCTCCCATGCCAAAACCCCCAGCTGCATGTGTGAACAACTCTATTTCTTCTTTGGATTCCCACTGGTTCTGCCAGAAAGTGACCTGGTTATATCTACCCAGGAGCACCTCCCAAGCCAGGAGGTCATCCATGAACCCTTTGCTGATGTCCACCCAGTGGTGTGGCAACTTCACCTTTGCTGAGGCCCTAGCCAATCTCCTAGTGAAAACTCTCCCTGGGGCTACTGCCCTGCATGTGAAGTTCATGTGTCTCAAAACATGCTGGACCCCATGCTTCCCCTTTATCCCCATGCAGAAGCTCCCTTAACCTATCCACCTTGTTCTGAGGAAGCCTGAAACACTGCTCCTCCGGATCAAGTTCTATGCCCAAAAATCCCATCTTCCTGCTAGGGCCTTCTGTTTTGTCCCTGGCCTGGGGCACCCCTATATCCCTGCACACCATTTGAAACTCATGTAACATTGCTTGGGTGGCTACTTCCCCTCCTCAATAAACAAGAAATTGTTCAGGTAATGGAATACTGCCTCCACCCATGTTTTGTCTCAAATACCCATTGTAGCCAGGTGCTAATTGCCTCAAAAGTGGCACAGCTACTGAACATCCCAGGGCATGTCCTTGCAAAATAGTACTTACCCTGGAACTGGAAACCTAGCAGCCCCCAGTCCTGCCACTGCGCTAGTAGCAGATGGAAAGCTGATTTGATGTCAGTCTTTGTGACCCACACACCTAACCTGGCCTTCATCAACTCAATGACCCCATCAAAAGTGGCGTATGACATCATGCTCCACTCAGGGACAATGGCATCATTCACCGAATCACCATCTGGGTAGGATAGGTGGTGGATCAGCCTGTACTCTCCTGGTGCTTTCTTTGGCACAATCTCCAGTGGAGACACCCTGAAATGGGAAAACAGAAGGTCTTTAAATGGACCCTCCACTCATCCAGCTGCAAGTTCTTTCCTAATTTTTCTCTCTACAACGCCCTTCTTTCCTCTTATGGAACCCAAATTCCTAGCCCTCATATTCTTTCTAGCCCCCATGAAACATAAATTAAACCCCTCAAGAGCCCTCATGCAACATTTCCCCTCCCATCTGTGTATTCCTTAGTCCATGCCATGATCTTGTCCAGCTGAATGGGGGACCATGCCAAGGCAATTGCCCCAATTGTAACCTCCCTCATCTAGGCAGGCTCACCATTCCCTGTACCCACCCCTACCAGCTTGCCATATAAAATTATTTCCATGGTCCATTGTGCCCCCCCACTCCCCCTACCCACCTCAGAAAGCTTGCTCCTGGGGCTGTGGGGGTATCTGTCCCCGTGTGTCCTGCACCTGTTGACTGAGTGCATTCCCCTACATGCCGAGCAGTCATGTTTGAGTTTATAGTTAGTCCACATACAGTTAGCCTTGTTATATTTTATTTATTTATTTATTTATTAAATTTTGGTAGGCCCACTGAGCCCTGAAGGTCCCTTTTTAAGGGGCGACCTGGAATAACAATACAAGATAAAATACAGTGGAGAAAAACTTTTGATTACATAGGTTGTTCAAGCATAAGGTGGTTACAGACAGTGGTTACAGACATGGTTATCATCATGACACAGTTCTGCCTTGGTACTACTAGGCATAGTGATATACATGAGGTAGCATTGGTCCCTAGGTGTCCAGATACTAGAGGGAGGTTCATGGTCGGCTCACCTTTGGGAAGGTTTGATGCAGAAAAAGGGGATACCTTAAGAGCCATGGCAGTGGCATGCACTTGTGGCCAGTATATGGGACTTGAGTCTGGTGCAGAAGTTCGTGAGTGAGTAGGTGTCCTAGATCAGTGGGGAAGCTTGTTCCATAGGCTGGGGCCTTGGCAAGAAAAGGATCTGCTGCCAGCATTGGTCCTTACTGTGGGGACTTCTAGTAGTGTTCGTTCCGATGTCCTTAAATTCCTAGGGTTGTGTTTAATGGCTATGGTTCCGGCTATGCTTGGTGGAACAGGGGGTTTGATTAGCTTGTAGGCCTGGACAAGCAATGGGTATTGGAGGTGAGCGGCCAATGTGGGCCACAGAGCTGGGCCAGAGTGTCACAGTGGGTGACGTCACGGGTGAATGTGGGTAGCAAACCAAGCTATTTACATTGTATAGGTTTGCATCCTGGATACCTCTTGCTTTGCCATGCCCTGTATAATCGGGGCCACATAGGTCTGGGTAGGGAGCAGGACACTTGATCGCCAATGGAGAGCCTGGCCTCAGGGATGAACTGGTCCCTGAGTCGATTTTAAGAGTACTGAGTTTGCGATGTAGGGTACTGGTGACCTGGTCCACGTAGTCCTTGTAGGTGACAGACTGATCCAGAGCTAGGCCTAAGTATTGTAGGGAGGGAAGTACATTAATGCTTTTACCAGAGAGTGTGGTTAGTCGGAGGGATGAGGACCTGTCAAGTCCCAGTGATCTTGGCCCGAATAGCATTGCCTTGGTTTTGTCTGCATTAAGTACCATTCTGTTCCCACACAGCCATGACTCTAGGGATGTGAGGTCCTTTTGGAGGAGCGCACCAAGAGTGTCCACATCGCCCAAGGGTCAGTAGATGACAGTGTCATCAGCGTACTGTACAACCGAGCTCTCCCCACAGTAGGTACTCACTTCATTGGTAAATAGGGAGAATCGGAGGGGGCCTAGTATTGAACCCTGAGGTACTCCCTGTTTTAGAGGTAGTGGCTCTGACATGGCCCCCTTCCATGTGACCCTCTGTGTCTGGCCAGATAAATAACTCCCAAACAACTTGAGGGCATGGGGGTCTAGGCCCACATTGTGCAGCTTCTGTAGCAGAAAATTGTGGTCGACAAGGTCAAATGCCTTGGACAGGTCTATAAAGACTGCACCTGCAGGTATCCCTTTGTCCACTGCCCTGAGCACTTCCGTCTGAGAAGTTAATGAGGCGTGTCAGTACCGTGGTTTGGTCTGAATCCATGTTGAGAGGGAGCAAGGAGCTGATGAGCTTCCAAGTAGTCCCGGAGTTGGTTGTAGATTAGCCTTTCTTGCAACTTGGTAAGTGTGCAGAGAAGGGAGATCGGCTTATAGTTGGTTAGTTTTTCCCTGAGTCCACCTTTGTGGATAGGGACTACATTGGCATGTTTCCACTGGTCAGGGACAGCTCCTTCCCTCAGTGATCTGTTAAGAAGCATGGTTAAGGGCCTGGGATAAGGAGGTGGCTCCAGCCTTGAGTAGCTGAGGTTGATCCCATCTGGTCCCTGATCCTTTGGGTTTCAACTTCTTTAGGAGGTTAGGACCTCAAGTACGCTTTGCCAGTCTCAGGTGGAAAGAGGGTCATTCAAAGTGTATTTGCTTCAGCTGAGCTTGGGGCCAAAGCCAGGGAAGATTGGTCGGTCTCCAGGCCTCCAGATCGTGAAGTGGTTGTTAAGTGCAGCCAATATTGAGGAGTCAGTAGTGAGCTGACGTTGATCTCCATGGGGCTGATTCCAGTCTTTTGCTGTCCTTGATCAGGTCACTGGCAGTGATTCCAAATTGTTAGGGTTGCTAAGCTAGTTTTCTGGAGGTGCGTGATGTACTCTCTTTGCAACAATTTAATAGCTCTCTTGCTTTGTTTCTTAGGGCTTCTGTATTCCACAAGATCTGCTGGGAGGTGGAAGCCTACAGACTTCTTCCAGGCATTGTCCCGAGTAGTCATTAGAGCTTTGAGGATGGAGAGATCCACTTGTAACAGCTGCTTTCACCCTCAGTCTCTTCATAGGTGTGAAAGAGGTTGGCAGCTATTACTTAGAAGTCCTGAAAGTATTCAAGGCCTCCAGCCAGAGTTGGGAGGAGTGTTATGGGGCTCCAGTCACAGCTACTTAGGTAGTGATTGGTGTACTTCGAGAATTTGGTGTAGTCTCGGGCAGTAAGGATTTCTTGGCTGAGACCTGGGTGCTCTGTTCTTCCATATACAGAAAATCGGGAATGGTCACTCATGAAGTCTGCCATTGCTCTCACTCTGGATGTTTGCAGGTTTGACACCATAGCCAAGTCCAGACTGGACTGAATCTGTCTGGGGTCATTTGAATAGTCTGTTATCTACAGCCTGCTCGAGAGAGCCAGGCCACAGGAGTAGCTTGGGAAGCCCACAGATGGGCTGTCTGAATCTGTCTGGGGTTCAGTCGGGTGGTCTGTTAGCTGTGGCCTGCTTGAAGAGAGCCAGGGCCACAGGAACTGCTTGGGAAGCCCACAGATGGGCCTGTCTGAATCTATCCAGTGGTAAGTCGGGTGATCTGTTAGCTGTGGCCTGCTCAGAGAGAGCCAGGGTCACAGGAGTAGCTTTGGAATAACACAGATGGACTGTCTTAATCTGTCTGGGGGTCAGTCAGGTGGTTTATTAGCTGTGGCCTGCTTAGAGAGAGCCAGGGCCACTAGAACTGCTTGGGAAGCCCACAGATGGTTCTGTCTGAATCTGTCCAGTGGTCAGTCAGGTAGTCTGTTAGCTGTGGCCTGCTCGGAGAGAGCCAGGGCCACAAGAGCAGCTTGGGAAGCCCGCAGATGGGCTGTCTGAATCTGTCTGGGGGTTAGTTGGGTGGTCTATTAGCTGTGGCCTGCTTGGAGAGTGCCAGGGCCACAGGAACTGCTTGGAAAGCCCACAGATGGGCCTGTCTGGGGGTCTGTCAGGTGGTCTGTTAACTGTGGCCTGCTCAGAGAGAGCCAGGGCCACAGGAGCAACTGGGAAGCCTACAGATGGGCTGTCTGAATCTGTCCGGGGGCAGTCAGGTGGTCTGTTAGCTGTGGCCTTGCTCGGAGAGAGCCAGGACCACAGGAGCAGCTTGAGAAGCCCGCAGATGTGCTGCCTGTGGAACCCGCAGGGAAACACAGAGGATTAAATACAGCTAGAGTACAATAGCAAGCTCAGTGGGGGGCAGGCAATGAGGAAGGACAAAGTATGAGGTAAAGAGGTGGTAAATGCAGGGAAATTATTTAGAGTTAGAAGAGGAGATAAAGGGGGGGTCTGTGCTTTTGCACCGGGACATCTGAGGCAGATAGCAGCAGCAGGGTCCTGTATGGGAAGGGTTTGTAGGTCAGGCAGAGAAGAAATTAAGGTATTTAGAGATACAGAATTACAAGTGGGGCAGAGAAATTAATAATTAGCAGGGTGACCGTGTGGGAAGGGGCAGAGTTTGTCAGTAGGGCAGAAATGGAAAACTGCAGCAGTCTTGCTCAGTAGCTAGGTTTAGCTCAGAGGTACCAACTATCACTAACAACACAGATCAGCATTTAGATTATGTCATTGAGTCACCCACTACTCAGCAATATTATACTGCTGAGTAGTGAGGAGACAAATGTAGAGTAGCTATCACTGAATAGCCCAGTATAAAAGCAGCAAAAGGAGTGAAGAGACTCTTCCAGTAAACAACCATAAGATAGGTACTATTTTAAAATAAGGCTGGTCAGATTTTACCCATATCATGTTATAACCTACTAATTCATAGGCTATATAATCAGTAGTGACTCCAAGTCTCCCATATTGCTGGCTCTACAGTATTTTACTGTATTTACTGAAAAATTCAGTCCAGAACACAGCACAGACAGTGATTTCCTTGAGACCTGGAAACGCCAGGCGTTGGAAAATCAAACAAGGAGTGAAGCTGCCAATCAGTGCCTGGTTCCCCCACTGGGCACCCAGTCAAGACAGTGGCATTCAAAACCATGAGTTTCAGAGGTCTGGTGCATCCCTGAATCTGTCCAGGGGTCATTCGCGTTGTCTGTTAGCTGTGGCCTGCTCAGAGAGAGCCAGGGCCACAGGAGCACCTTGGGAAGCCCGCAGATTGGCAGTCTGTGGAACAAGCAGGGAAACACAGAGGATTAAATACAGCTAGAGTATAATAGCAAGCTTAGTGGGGGTCAGGCAATGGGGAAGGACAAATCATGAGGTAAAGAGGTGCTAAATGCAGGGAAATTATTTAGAGTTGGAAGAGGAGTTAAAGGGGGGTCTGTGCATTTGCACCAGGACATCAGAGGAGGATATCAGCAGCAGGGTGTTGTATGGGAAGGGTTTATAGGTCAGGCAGAGAAGAAATTAAGGTATTTAGAGATACAGAATTACAAGTGGGGCAGAGAAATTAATAATTAGCAGGGTGACCAGTGTGGGGAAGGGCAGAGTTTGTCAGTAGGGCAGAAATGGAAAACAGCAGCAGTCTTGCTCAGTAGCTAGGTTTAGCTCAGAGGTACCAACTATCACTAACAACACAGATCAGTATTTAGACTATGTCATTTGTCGCTACACTACTCAGCAATATTATGCTGCTGAGTAGTGAGGAGATAAATGAAGAGTAGCTATCACAGAATAGCCCAGTATAAAAGCATCAAAAGGAGTGAAAGATACATTTCTAATAAAACAACCATATGATAGATGCTATTTTAAAATAAGGCTGGTCAGATTTTACCCATATCTTGCTATAACCTTCTAATTCACAGGCTATATAATCAGTAGTGACTCCACGTCTCCCACATTTCGCTGGAGTCTACAGTATTTTACTGTATTTACTGAAAAGTTTAGTCCAGAACACAGCACAGAAAGAAATTTCCCTGAGATCAGGAAGTGCCAGGCATTGGAAAATCAGCCAAGGAGTAAAGCTGCCAATCAGTGCCTGGTTCCTCCACTGGGCATCCAGTCAAGACAGTGGCATTCAAAACCAAGAGTTTCATAGGCCCGGTGCATAACTGAATCTGTCTGGGGCTCAATCGGGTGGTTTGTTAGCTGTGGCCTGCTCGGAGAGAGCCAGGTCCACAGGAGCAACTTGGGAAGCCAACAGATGGGCTGTCTGAATCTGTCTGGGGTCAGTCGGGTGGTCTGTTTGCTGTGGCCTGCTCGGAGAGAGCCAGGGCCACAGGAGCAGCTTGGGAAGCCCGCGATGAGGTGTCTGAATCTGTCCGGGGGTCAGTCGGGTGGTCTGTTATCTGTGGCCTGCTTGGAGAGAGCCCGTGCAACAGGAGCAGCTTGGGAAGCCCACAGATAGGCTGTCTGAATCTGTCTGGGGTCATTTGAATGGTCTGTTATCTATAGCCTGCTAGGAGAGAGCCGACCACAGGAGCAGCTTGGGAAGCCCACAAATGGGCTGTCTGAATCTGTCCGGGGCTCATTCGGGTGGTCTCTTAGCTGTGGCCTGCTTGGAGAGAGCCAGAGCAACAGGATCTGGATGGGAAGCCCACAGATGGGCCAGTCTGAATCTGTCCAGTGATAAGTCGGGTGGTCTGTTAGCTGTGGCCTGCTCAGAGAGAGCCAGGGCCACAGGAGTTGCTTGGGAAGCCCGGAGATGGGCTGTCTGAATCTGTCTCGGGGTCAGTCGGGAGGTCTATTAGCTGTGGCCTGCTCAAACAGAGCCATGGCCACTGGAACTGCTTGGGAAGCCCGCAGATGGGCTGTCTGAATCTGTCTGGGGGTTAGTCAGGAGGTCTATTAGCTGTGGCCTGCTTGGAGAGAGCCAGGGCCACAGGAACTGCTTGGGAAGCCCACAGATGGGCCTGTCTGAATCTGTCTGGGGGTCTGTCAGGTGGATTGTCAGATGTGGCCTGCTTGGAGACAGCCAGGGCCACAGGAACTGCTTGGGAAGCCCACAGATGGGCCTGTCCTAGATCTGTCTGGGGGGTCTAATAGGGTGGTTTGTCAACTGTGGCCTGCTCAGAGAGCCAAGGACAACAGGAGCAACCAGGAAGTCTGCAGATGGGTAGTCCTGAATCTGTCTGGGGTCGATCGGGTGGTCTATTAGCTGTGGCCTGCTCAGAGAGAGCCAGGGCCACAGGAGGCAGCTTCTTGGGAAGCCCTGCAAATGGGCTGTGTGTGAACAGGCAGGGAAACACAGAGGATGAAATACAGCTAGAGTGCAATAGCAAGCTCAGTGGGGGGCACGCAATGGGGAAGGACAAAGCATGAAGAATAGAGGTGGTAAATGCAGTGCAATTATTTTGAGCTAGAAAAGGAGTGTTAGGGGAGGTCTGTGCTTTTTCACTGGGTTGTCTGAGGAGGACAGCAGCAGCAGGAGGGTGTAAGGGAAGGGTTTGTAGGCAAGGCTGAGAAGAAAGTGGCATGTTTAGAGAGACAGAATTACAAGTGGGGCAGATAAATTAATAATTAGCAGAGTGACCAGTGTGGGAAGGGCAGAGTTTGTCAGTAGGGCAGAAATGGAAAACTGCAGCAGTCTTGCTCAGTAGCTAGGTTTAGCTCAGAGGTACCAACTATCACTAACAACACAGATCAGTATTTAGACTATGTCATTGGTCACCTCACTACTCAGCAATAATATACTGCTGATTAGTGAGGAGACAAATGTAGAGTAGCTATCTCTGAGTAGCCCAGTATAAAAGCAGCAAAAGGAGTGACAGATACATTTCCAGTAAAACAGCCATAAGATAGGTACTATTTTAAAATAAGGCTGGTCAGATTTTACCCATATCATGTAATAACCTACTAATTCACAGGCTATATAATCAGTAGTGACTCTAAGTCTCCCACATTTTGCTGGGGTCTACAGTGTTTTACTGTATTTATTGAAAAATTTTGTCCAGAACGCAGCACAGAAAGAGATTTCCCTGAGATTTGGAAGCGCCAGGTATTGGAAAATTAGCCAAGGAGTAAAGCTGCCAATCAGTACCTGGTTCCTACACTGGGCATCCAGTCAAGACAGTGGCATTCAAAACAACGAGTTTCAGAGGTCTGTTTGGTACCTGAATCTGTCCAGGTGCCAGTCGGGTGGTCTGTTAGATGTGGCCTGCTCAGAGAGTGCCAGGGTCTCCGGATCAGCTTGGGAAGCCCGCAGATGTGCTGCCTGTGGAACCCGCAGGGATACACAGAGGATTAAATACAGCTAGAGTACAATAGCAAGCTCAGTGGGGGGCAGGCAATGGGGAAGGACAAAGAATGAGGTAGAGGTGGTAAATGCTGGCAATTATTTAGAGCTAGAAGATGAGTTAATGGGGGAGGGTTGTGCTTTCGCACCGGGACGTCTGAGGAGGACAGCAGCAGTAGGGGACTGTAAGGGAAAGGTTTGTAGGTAAGGCAGAGAAGAAAGTAAGGTGTTTAGAGATACAGAATTGCAAGTGGGACAGATAAATTAATAATTAGCAAATTGACCAGTGTGGGAAGTGGCAGAGTTTATCAGTAGGGCAGAAATGGAAAACTGCAGCAGTCTTGCTCAGTAGCTAGGTTTAGCTCAGAGGTACCAACTATCACTAACAACACAGATCAGTATTTAGACTATGTCATTTGTCATACACTACTCAGCAATATTATACTGCTGAGTAGTGAGGGAGACCAAATGAAGAGTAGCTATCACAGAATAGCCCAGTATAAAAAGCATCAAAAGGAGTGAAAGATACATTTCTAATAAAACATATGATTGGTGCTATTTTAAAATAAGGCTGGTCAGATTTTACCTATATCTTGCTATAACCTTCTAATTCACAGGCTATATAATCAGTAGTGACTCAACGTCTCCCACATTTCGCTGGCTCTACAGTATTTTACTGTATTTACTGAAAAATGTAGTCCAGAACACAGCACAGAAAGAAATTTCCTGAGATCAGGAAGTGCCAGGCATTGGAAAATCAGCCAAGGAGTAAAGCTGCCAATCAGTGCCTGATTCCTCCACTGGGCATTCAGTCAAGACAGTGGCATTCAAAACCAAGAGTTTCATAGGCCCGGTGCGTAACTGAGTCTGTCTGGGGCTCAATCGGGAGGTTTGTTAGCTGTGGCCAGCTCGGAGAGAGCCAGGTCCACAGGAGCAACTTAGGAAGCCAACAGATGGGCTGTCTGAAACTGTCTGCGGGTCAGTCGGGTGGTCTGTTTGCTGTGGCCAGCTCTGAGAAAGCCAGGGCCACAGGAGCAGCATTGGAAGCCAACAGATGGGTTGTCTGAATCTGTCCAGGAGTCAGTAGGGTGGTCTGTTATCTGTGGCCTGCTTGGAGAGAGCCCGTGCAACAGGAGCAGCTTGGGAAGCCCACAGATAGACTTTCTGAATCTGTCTGGGGTCATTTGAATGGTCTGTTATCTATAGCCTGCTAGGAGAGAGCCAGGACCACAGGAGTAGCTTGGGAAGCCCACAGATGGGCTGTCTGAATCTGTCCAGGGGTCATTTCAAGGTGGTCTCTGTTAGCTGTAGGCCTGCTCAAGAGAGCCAGGACCACTGAGTGCTTGGGAAGCCCACAGATGGGTTGTCTAAATCTGTCCAGGGTTAGTAAGATTGGTCTATTAGCTGTGGCCTGCTTGGAAGAGCCAGGGCCACAGGAACTGCTTGGGAAGCCCACAGATGGGCTGTCTGAATCTGTCTGGGGTCTGTCTGGTGGTGTTTTAGCTGTGGCCTGCTGCAGAGAGCCAGAGCCACAGGAGTAGCTTGGGAAGTCTGCAGATGGGCAGTCTGAATCTGTCTGGGGTCAGTCGGGTGGTCTGTTAGCTGTGGCCTGCTCAGAGAGAGCCAGGGCCACAGGAGCGGCTTGGGAAGCCCGCAGATGGGCTGTGTGTAGAACAGGCAGGGAAACACAGAGGATTAAATACAGCTAGAGTGCAATAGCAAGCTCAGTGGGGGGCACGCAATGGGGAAGGACAAAGCATGAAGAATAGAGGTGGTAAATGCAGTGCAATTATTTTGAGCTAGAAAAAGGAGTGTTAGGGGAGGTCTGTGCTTTTTCACTGGGTTGTCTGAGGAGGACAGCAGCAGCAGGAGGGTGTAAGGGAAGGGTTTGTAGGCAAGGCTGAGAAGAAAGTGGCATATTTAGAGAGACAGAATTACAAGTGGGGCAGATAAATTAATAATTAGCTGAGTGACCAGTGTGGGGAAGGGGCAGAGTTTGTCAGTAGGGCAGAAATGGAAAACTGCAGCAGTCTTGCTCAGTAGCTAGGTTTAGATCAGAGGTACCAACTGTCACTAACAACACAGATCAGTATTTAGACTAGGTCGTTTGTCACCTCACTACTCAGCAATATTATACTGCTGATTAGTGAGGAGACAAATGTAGAGTAGCTATCACTGAATAGCCCAGTATAAAAGCAGCAAAAGGAGTGACAGATACATTTCCAGTAAAACAGCCATAAGATAGGTACTATTTTAAAATAAGGCTGGTTCAGATTTTACCCATATCATGTAATAACCTACTAATTCACAGGCTATATAATCAGTAGTGACTCTAAGTCTCCCACATTTTGCTGGGGTCTACAGTGTTTTACTGTATTTATTGAAAAATTTTGTCCAGAACGCAGCACAGAAAGAGATTTCCCTGAGATTTGGAAGCGCCAGGTATTGGAAAATTAGCCAAGGAGTGAAGCTGCCAATCAGTGCCTGGTTCCTCCACTGGGCATCCAGTCAAGACAGTGGCATTCAAAACAATGAGTTTCAGAGGTCCGGTAGGTACCTGAATCTGTCCGGGTGCCAGTCAGATGGTCTGTTAGATGTGGCCTGCTCGGAGAGTGCCAGGGCCTCAGGAGCAGCTTGGGAAGCCCGCAGATGTGCTGCCTGTGGAACCAGCAGGGAAACACAGAGGATTAAATACAGCTAGAGTACAATAGCAAGCTCAGTGGGGGGGCAGGCAATGGGGAAGGACAAAGCATGAGGTAAAGAGGTGGTAAATGCTGGCAATTATTTAGAGCTAGAAGATGAGTTAATGGGAGGGGTTTGTGGTTCCGCACCGGGACGTCTGAGGAGGACAGCAGCAGTAGGGGGGTGTAAGGGAAAGGCTTATAGGTAAGGCAGAGAAGAAAGTAAGGTGTTTAGAGAGAAAGAATTGCAAATGGGACAGATAAATTAATAATTAGCAAATTGACCAGTGTGGGGAAGTGGCAGAGTTTATCAGTAGGGCAGAAATGGAAAACTGCAGCAGTCTTGCTCAGTAGCTAGGTTTAGCTCTGAGGTACCAACTATCACTAACAACACAGATCAGCATTTAGACTATGTCATTTGTCGCTACACTACTCAGCAATATTATACTGCTGAGTAGTGAGGAGACAAATGTAGAGTAGCTATCACAGAATGACCCAGTATAAAAGCATCAAAAGGAGTGACAGACACATTTCCAATAAAACAACCATAAAATTGGTACTATTTTAAAATAAGGCTGGTCAGACATTACCCATATCTTGTTATAACCTACTAATTCATAGGCTATATAATCAGTAGTGACTCCAAGTCTCCCACATTTCGACGGGCTCTACAATATTTTACTGTATTTACTGAAAAATTCAGTCCAGAACACAGCACAGAAAGAGATTTCCTTGAGATCAGGAAGCGCCAGTCGTTGGAAAATCAACCAAGGAGTAAAGCTGCCAATCAGTGCCTGGTTCCTCCACTGGGCATCCAGTCAAGACAGTGGCATTCAAAACCATGAGTTTCGGAGGTCTGGTGCATCCCTGAATCTGTCCGGGGGTCATTCGGGTGGTCTGTTAGCTGTGGCCTGCTTGGAGAGAGCCAGGGCCACAGGAGCAGCTTGGGAAGCCCGCAGATGGGCAGTCTGTGGAACAAGCAGGGAAACACAGAGGATTAAATATAGCTAGAGTACAATAGGAAGCTTAGTGGGGGGCAGGCAATGGGAAAGGACAAATCATGAGGTAAAGATTTGGTAAATGCAGGGAAATTATTTAGAGCTAGAAGAGGCGTTAAAGGGGGGTCTGTGCTTTTGCACCGGGACGTCTGAGGAGGATAGCAGCAGCAGGGGGCTGTATGGGAAGGGTTTATAGGTCAGGCAGAGAAAAATTAAGGTATTTAGAGATACAGAATTACAAGTGGGGAGGAGAAATTAATAATTAGCAGGGTGACCAGTGTGGGAAGGGGCAGAGTTTGTCAGTAGGGCAGAAATGGAAAACAGCAGCAGTCTTGCTCAGTAGCTAGGTTTAGCTCAGAGGTACCAACTCATCACCAACAACACAGATCAGCATTAGACTATGTCATTTGTCGCCACACTACTCAGCAATATTATACTGCAGAGTAGTGAGGAGTCAAATGTAGAGTAGCTATCACAGAATGGCCCAGTATAAAAGCATCAAAAGGAGTGACAGACACATTTCCAATAAAACAACCATAAAAATGGTACTATTTTAAAATAAGGCTGGTCAGATTTTACCCATATCTTGTTATAACCTACTAATTCACAGGCTATATAATCAGTAGTGACTCCAAGTCTCCCACATTTCGCTGGGCTCTACATTATTTTACTGTATTTACTGAAAAATGTAGTCCAGAACACAGCACAGAAAGAAATTTCCCTGAGATCAGGAAGTGCCAGGCATTGGAAAATCAGCCAAGGAGTAAAGCTGCCAATCAGTGCCTGGTTCCTCCACTGGGCATCCAGTCAAGACAGTGGCATTCAAAACCAAGAGTTTCGTAGGTCCGGTGTGTAACTGAGTCTGTCCGGGGGTCAATCGGTGGTCTGTTAGCTGTGGCCTGCTCGGAGAGAGCCAGCACCACAGGAGCAACTTGGGAAGCCAACAGATGGGCTGTCTGAATCTGTCTGGGGTCAGTCGGGTGGTCTGTTAGCTGTGGCCTGCTCAGAGAGAGCCAGGGCCACAGGGGCAGCTTGGGAAGCCCGCAGATGGGCTGTCTGAATCTGTCCGGGGGTCAGTCGGGTGGTCTGTTAGCTGTGGCTTGCTGGGAGAGAGCCAGGGCACAGGAGCAGCTTGGGAAGCCCGCAGAAGGGCTGTTTGTGGAATCAGCAGGGGAAACACAGAGGATTAAATATAGCTAGAGTACAATAGGAAGCTCAGTGGGGGGCAGCATAGGGAAGGACAAAGCATGAGGTAAAGAGGTGGTAAATGCAGGGCAATTATTTAGAGTTAGAAGAGGAGTTAAGGGGGGGGTCTGTGCTTTTGCACCGGGACATCTGAGGCAGATAGCAGCAGCAGGGTCTGTATGGGAAGGGTTTGTAGGTCAGGCAGAGAAGAAATTAAGGTATTTAGAGAGAGACAGAATTGCAAGTGGGACAGATAAATTAATAATTAGCAAATTGACCAGTGTGGGGAAGTGGCAGAGTTTATCAGTAGGGCAGAAATGGAAAACTGCAGCAGTCTTGCTCAGTAGCTAGGTTTAGCTCAGAGGTACCAACTATCACTAACAACACAGATCAGCATTTAGACTATGTCATTTGTCGCTACACTACTCAGCAATATTATACTGCTGAGTAGTGAGGAGACAAATGTAGAGTAGCTATCACAGAATAGCCCAGTATAAAAGCATCAAAAGGAGTGACAGACACATTTCCAATAAAACAACCATAAAATTGGTACTATTTTAAAATAAGGCTGGTCAAACTTTACCCATATCTTGTTATAACCTACTAATTCTAGGCTATATAATCAGTAGTGACTCCAAGTCTCCCACATTTCGCCGGGCTCTACAATATTTTACTGTATTTACTGAAAAATTCAGTCCAGAACACAGCACAGAAAGTGATTTCCTTGAGATCTGGAAGGTACAGGCGTCGGAAAATCAAACAAGGAGTGAAGCTGCCAATCAGTGCCTGGTTCCCCCACTGGGCATCCAGTCAAGACAGTGGCATTCAAAACCATGAGTTTCGGAGGTCCGGTGCATCCCTGAATCTGTCCGGGGGTCATTCGCGTGGTCTGTTAGCTGTGGCCTGCATGGGGAGAGCCAGGGCCACAGGAGCAGCTTGGGAAGCCCGCAGATGGGCAGTCTGTGGAACAAGCAGGGAAACACAGAGGATTAAATACAGCTAGAGTATAATAGCAAGCTTAGTGGGGGGCAGGCAATGGGGAAGGACAAATTATGAGGTAAAGAGTTGGTAAATGCAGGGAAAATATTTAGAGTTAGAAGAGGAGTTGAAGGGGGGTCTGTGCTTTTGCAACGGGACATCTGAGGACGATAGCTGCAGCAGAGGGTTGTATGGAAAGGGTTTTTAGGTCAGGCAGAGAAGAAATTAAGGTATTTAGAGATACAGAATTACAAGTAGGGCAGAGAAATTAATAATTAGCAGGGTGAACAGAGTGGGGAAGGGGCAGAGTTTGTCAGTAGGGCAGAAATGGAAAACAGCAGCAGTCTTGCTCAGTAGCTAGGTTTAGCTCAGAGGTACCAACTATCACTAACAACACAGATCAGCATGTAGACTATGTCATTTGTCACTACACTACTCAGCAATATTATACTGCTGAGTAGTGAGGAGACAAATGTAGAGTAGCTATCACAGAATGGCCAAGTATAAAAGCATCAAAAGGAGTGACAGACACATTTCCAATAAAACAACCATAAAATTGGTACTATTTTAAAATAAGGCTGGTCAAACTTTACCATATCTTGTTGTTATCTACTAATTCATAGGCTAAATAATCAGTAGTGACTCCAAGTCTCCCACATTTCACCGGGCTCTACAATATTTTACTGTATTTACTGAAAAGTTCAGTCCAGAACACAGCACAGAAAGAGATTTCCTTGAGATCAGGAAGTGGCAAGCGTTGGAAAATCAAACAAGGAGTAAAGCTGCCAATCAGTGCCTGGTTCCTCCACTGGGCATCCAGTCAAGACAGTGGCATTCAAAAGCACGAGTTTCGGAGGTCCGATGCATCCCTGAATCTGTCTGGGGGTCATTCGTGTGGTCTGTTAGCTGTGGCCTGCTTGGAGAGAGCCAGGGCCACAGGAGCAGCTTGGGAAGCCCACAGATGGGCAGTCTGTGGAACAAGCAGGGAAACACAGAGGATTAAATACAGCTAGAGTATAATAGCAAGCTTAGTGGGGGGCAGGCAAAGGGGAAGGACAAATCATGAGGTAAAGAGTTGGTAAATGCAGGGAAATTATTTAGAGTTAGAAGAGGAGCTAAGGGGGGTCTGTGCTTTCGCACAGGGATGTCTGAGGAGGATAGCAGCAGCAGGGTGTTGTATGGGAAGGGTTTGTAGGTCAGGCAGAGAAGAAATTAAGGTATTTAGAGATACAGAATTACAAGTGGGGCAGAGAAATTAATAATTAGCAGGGTGACCAGTGTGAGGAAGGGGCAGAGTTTGTCAGTAGGGTAGAAATGGAAAATTGCAGCAGTCTTGCTCAGTAGCTAGGTTTAGCTCAGAGGTGCCAACTATCACTAACAACACAGATCAGTATTTAGACTATGTCATTTGTCGCTACACTACTCAGCAATATTATACTGCTGAGTAGTGAGGAGACAAATGAAGAGTAGCTATCACAGAATAGCCCAGTATAAAAGCAGCAAAAGGAGTGAAAGATACATTTCTAATAAAACCATATGATTGGTGCTATTTTAAAATAAGGCTGGTCAGATTTTACCCATATCTTGCTATAACCTTCTAATTCACAGGCTATATAATCAGTAGTGACTCCACGTCTCCCACATTTCGCTGGGGTCTACAGTATTTTACTGTATTTACTGAAAAATGTAGTCCAGAACACAGCACAGAAAGAAATTTCCCTGAGATCAGGAAGTGCCAGGCATTGGAAAATCAGCCAAGGAGTAAAGCTGCCAATCAGTGCCTGATTCCTCCACTGGGCATCCAGTCAAGACAGTGGTATTCAAAACCCAGAGTTTCAATGGTCCGGTGCATAACTGAGTCTGTTCGGGGGTCAATCGGGTGGTCTGTTAGCTGTGGCCTGCTCGGAGAGAGCCAGGACCACAGGAGCAACTTGGGAAGCCTACAGATGGGCTGTCTGAATCTGTCTGGGGGTCAGTCGGGTGGTCTGTTAGCTGTGGCCTGCTCAGAGAGAGCCAGGGCCACAGGGGCAGCTTGGGAAGCCCGCAGATGGGCTGTCTGAATCTGTCCGGGGGTCAGTCGGGTGGTCTGTTAGCTGTGGCCTGGTCAGAGAGAGCCAGGGCCACAGGGGCAGCTTGGGAAGCCCGCAGATGGGCTGTCTGAATCTGTCCAGGGGTCAGTCGGGTGGTCTGTTAGCTGTGGCCTGCTCAGAGAGAGCCAGGGCCAGAGGAGCAGCTTGGGAAGCCTGCAGATGGGCTGTTCTGAATCTGTCTGGGGGGTCAGTCGGGTGGAGTCTGTTTGCTGTGGCCTGCTCGGAGAGCCAGGGCCACAGGAGCAGCTTGGGAAGCCCGCAGATTGGCTGTCTGAATCTGTCGGGGGGGCAGTCGGGTCTGTTTGGTTTGGCCAGCTCGGAGAAAGCCAGGGCCACAGGAGCAGCATGGGAAGCCCACAGATGGGTTGTCTGAATCTGTCCAGGGGTCAGTCGCATGGTCTGTTATCTGTGGCCTGCTTGGAGAGAGCCCGTGCAACAGGATCAGCTTGGGAACCCCACAGATAGTCTGTCTGAATCTGTCTGGGGTCATTTGAATGGTCTGTTATCTATTGCCTGCTAGGAGAGAGCCAGGACCACAGGATCTGCTTGGGAAGCCCACAGATGGGCCAGTCTGAATCTGTCCAGTGATAAGTCGGGTGGTCTGTTAGCTGTACCTGCTTGGAGAGAGTCAGGGCCACAGGAATTGCTTGGGAAGCCCGGAGATGGGCTGTTTGAATCTGTCTGGGGGTCAGTCGGGTGGTCTATTAGCTGAGGCCTGCTCAGAGAGAGCCAGGGCCACTGGAACTGCTTGGGAAGCCCACAGATGGGCCTGTCTGAATCTGTCCAGTGGTCATTCAGGAAGTCTGTTACCTGTGGCCTGCTCAAAGAGAGCCAGGGCCACAGGAGCAGCTTGGGAAGCCCGCAGATGGGCTGTCTGAATCTGTCTGGGGGTTAGCCTGGTTGTCTATTAGCTGTGGCCTGCTGGGAGAGAGCCAGGGCCACAGGAACTGCTTGGGAATCCCACAGATGGGCCTGTCTGAATCTGTCTGGGGGTCAGTCGGGTGGTCTGTTAGCTGTGGCCTTCTCGGAGAGAGCCAGGGCCACAGGAGCAGCTTGGGAAGCCCGCAGATGGGCTGTGTGTAGAACAGGCAGGGAAACACAGAGGATTAAATACAGCTAGAGTGCAATAGCATGCTCAGTGGGGGGCAGGCAATGGGGAAGGACAAAGCATGAAGAATAGAGGTGGTAAATGCAGTGCAATTATTTTGAGCTAGAAAGGAGTGTTAGGGAGGTCTGTGCTTTTTCACTGGGTTGTCTGAGGAGGACAGCAGCAGCAGGAGGGTGTAAGGGGAAAGGTTTGTAGGCAAGGCTGAGAAAGAAAGTGGCATATTTAGAGACAGAATTACAAGTGGGGCAGATAAATTAATAATTAGCTGAGTGACCAGTGTGGGAAGGGCAGAGTTTGTAAGTAGGGCAGAAATGGAAAACTGCAGCAGTCTTGCTCAGTAGCTAGGTTTAGATCAGAGGTACCAACTGTCACTAACAACACAGATCAGTATTTAGACTAGGTGGATTTGTCACCCTCACTACTCCAGCAATATTATACTGCTGATTAGTGAGGAGACAAATGTAGAAGTAGCTATCACTGAATAGCCCAGTATAAAAGCAGCAAAAGGAGTGAGAGACTCTTCCAGTAAACAGCCATAAGATAGGTACTATTTTAAAATAAGGCTGTTCAGATTTTACCCATATCATGTAATAACCTACTAACTCACAGGCTATATAATCAGTAGTGATTCTAAGTCTCCCACATTTTGCTGGGGTCTACAGTGTTTTACTGTATTTATTGAAAAAGTTAGTCCAGAACGCAGCACAGAAAGATATTTCCCTGAGATTTGGAAGCGCCAGGCATTTTAAAATTAGCCAAGGAGTGAAGCTGCCAATCAGTGCCTGGTTCCTCCACTGGGCATCCAGTCAAGACAGTGGCATTCAAAACAATGAGTTTCAGAGGTCCGGTAGGTACCTGAATCTGTCCGGGTGCCAGTCAGATGGTCTGTTAGATGTGGCCTGCTCGGAGAGTGCCAGGGCCTCAGGAGCAGCTTGGGAAGCTCAAGAGATGTGCTGCCTGTGGAACCAGCAGGGAAACACAGAGGATTAAATACAGCTAGAGTACAATAGCAAGCTCAGTGGGGGGCAGGCAATGGGGAAAGACAAAGCATGAGGTAAAGAGGTGGTAAATGCTGGCAATTATTTAGAGCTAGAAGATGAGTTAATGGGAGGGGGGGTTGTGCTTTCGCAACGGGACGTCAGAGGAGGACAGCAGCAGCAGTAGGGGCTGTAAGGGAAAGGTTTATAGGTAAGGCAGAGAAGAAAGTAAGGTGCTTAGAGGGACAGAATTGTAAGTGGGACAGATAAATTAATAATTATCAAATTGACCAGTGTGGGGAAGTGGCAGAGTTTATCAGTAGGGCAGAAATGGAAAACTGCAGCAGTCTTGCTCAGTAGCTAGGTTTAGCTCAGAGGTACCAACTATGACTAACAAGACAGATCAGCATTTAGACTATGTCATTTGTCGCTACAGTACTCAGCAATATTATACTGCTGAGTAGTGAGGAGACAAATGTAGAGTTGCTATCACAGAACAGCCCAGTATAAAAGCAGCAAAAGGAGTGACAGATACATTTCCTTTTTTTTTTGCCAGTAAGTCTTTATTCCAGTTTTCTTTTACAGAGGATGCATACAAGAAACATAAGTATAAACAAGAAACATAAAGGAATACATTGATACGTATTTCAATTACTGACAGAAGTCATTCTCTGCGATACCCCCCAATGAAAAACAAAAAACAAATCCAAAAAGTAATTAAAATATAAAACCCCCCAAAAAGAACAAAACTCCCTCACCCCCCCATTCCACCCCACTCCCTCCCCACACAAGACCTTTTAAACTGTTTTCAACCAAAGGGGGTACCCATATCTCTTACAGTGAGTAAACAGTATAAAAGGGCCCCCATATCTTATCAAACCTGGGAATCTTATTTTGGAGGATGGCTATCATCCTCGCAATCCTCAGGCTAGAGAGAAGTTCCTCCAGCCATTCAGAGTAGCTAATCATGCTAGAATCCTTCCAATGTCTGAGGACCACTTTTTTCAGGGTAATCGAGATCAGGGCCATATAGAACTTCCTATTCTTAACCGTAATACGGGCCATACCCCCAGCAGACATATTTCAGGAGTAAAACGGTCTTCCAGGCCCAGCAAGGGATCTACCTTGTTTTTAATATCTGTCCAAAGCGGTATTATTTTAGGGCAATTCCAGAAGATAAGCATCAGGTCCCCTTTTCCCAAATGACGTCTGTTACATGCGGGATCCACTACCAATTTTAGGCTCGCAAGTTTTTGAGGGGAGTAATAAATGTCATGGAGAATTTTAAACTGTATAAGTCTTTACTGGTCCTGCCAGATGAATTTATGGCAACCTTGCCAGAGGGCCAACCAATTTAGATCTTCATCGGGAAACACTGTGGCCCAATATGAGCATGGAGCAAGGTTTTGGGAGTAGGCCCAATTAAATAATACAGTGTATACTTTGGAAATTGCCTGTGAGAGGCCCACCAGAGGTCCCAAGGACACATTAAAGTCCACATGTGGAGCCTGGACTGGACTCCTACCTATTTTGTTGAGTAAAAGTGTGTCAAGCTGATATACTCTTTAAAGATCACCTTGGAGGCAGATTGAATTTGTGCAAAATCTCCAATGAGGAACATATGTTTCCCTCTTCGTTGAGGAAATCTTTCAAGCAGCATTTATCTGGTAGGGTCAACCAGGTGGGGCTGATAGGTTTATTATCAATCAAAAAATGCTGGTTACCCCGAATAGGTTGGGACCAATCCTTGACCTGGTCGTATTTTGAAAAGCAACAAATCTGAGCATGGATCTGTAGAGAAACCCCTATCAGGGATTTCCTCAGAGGAGAGGGAAGTAGTTTTGGATTGAGATAAAGTAAAGCCTCGGGGACAAGACCATATTTCTTGATAAGAGCTACCTCAGATTTTATCCACAAGGGTACATAGGTTGTCTATGAGAGAGTCCGGGGATTCTGAACTCCTTACTCAGATATTTACTAACATGACCCATCCAAAAATAAAGAGCAAAATGTGGTAACCTTTAAACCCTGAGTAGCTTAGGGCGAGCTAGTTTGTGGTAGGCCATCCTAGCTTTTATATCCCCAAACAAAGTTAACTATAGCTCCATGGAGCTTCTTAAACCATGAAAGTGGAAGCCAGATGTTTAACATACTCAAGGGATAGAAAAACCGAGGAATACATTCATCTTAACTATATTTATCCTACCCCATAAAGAAAGTGGAAGTTGTGCCCACCTTTGAGATCTAAATCAATGGTATGCACCAGGGAATCTAAATTAACATGCGTGTCCGTATCATGCTCCTCGTCAGGGTAAGATCCAGATATTCAAAAGAGTCAGATTTCCACCCTAGACCTAGCTCAGTAATCTCTTGCTTGAAGAGGCTTTTACTAAGGGGGTAAACCACGGTTTTATCCTGATTTAATTTATAATTAGCCAGACAACTATATTGCCAGACAGACTCTAATAAAGCTGGACTGATGTATTTGGCCTAGAAATGTATACCAAAGGTCGTCTGTATATGTTGTTACCTTTAATGGCTGATCCAGTATTTTGATGCCGCTTATCTCCTGTTACGCACTATGTGCCTGATAAGGGGTCTCCAAATACAAATTAAAGAGGAGGGGGGGATAAGGGCATCCCTGTCTAGTGCCTACATATAGAGGAAAGGGATCCGATGTGGCCCCATTGCAGGTGATTCTGGCTGTGGGACTTGAGTAAAGGGCGCCTATCCATTCTAAGAACATCTCTGGAAACCCGAATTTACCCATTGTGGTTAACAAAAACCCCCAGTGGACCCTGTTGAATGCCTTCTCGGCGTCCAAGGAGACCAAAGCCATGGGAGAGTTGCTCTCCTCGGACACCGAGAAGACATGGGCCAACATCTTGAGATGGTCGGCAGTGGACCTGCCTTTCATAAAACCAACTTACTCTGCACTTATAAGTTTAGGTAACACCTTGTTCATTCGTTCTGCTAATAATTTTGCCAGAATTTTAATATCGTAATTTAACAGGGAGATAGGCCTGTAGCTAGCTGGCTGTTCAGGAGGTTTGTTTGGTTTTGACTTAGAACAATGAGCGCCTCGAGAGCGACTTATCCAGCTCATGGCCAGTGAGAATATATTGGAATAGTATAATAACAGGGCTAATTGTTTAGAAATTTTTTATAGAAATTGGACAAGAAACCATCCGACTCAGTGTTTTGTCTAACGGGAGGCTTTTAATAACTACCTCAATCTCCTCTTGGGTTATATTGGCAGTCAGACATGTCCGGTTGGATTCCGCCATTGAGGGGAGCTCCAAGTCTTCAAGAAAATCAAGTATCTCAGGTTTGGCAGGAGGGGATTCCATAGCCCCGTACAGGGATTCAAAGTAATTTCGGAATTCTTGGACAATCTCTCCGGGGGTGGTTTTAATATCACCATCTTCCTTGTATTGAATCCCAGAAATTATCTCGAAGATTCTAACGTGGATACGCTTGCCAGGAGCTCGTTCCGCTTTTTTCCTTGATCTAGGTAATTGGCTTTAGTTTTTATTAGAGCTAATTCCACTTGTTCCCTAATAAATTAAGGTACAAATCTTCAATTTAACTAGCTCCAGTTTATCTTCCTCCTGGGGTGGGGGGAACATGTTAGTCTCTCTTGGTCCTATCTGGGCCAATAAGTCCGACATGATGCCTTCTTCTCCTTTCTTTTTAACAGCCTGCCCAATTAAGATGCCCTTATAAAGGCCTTGAATGTCCCCAAAACATATCTGGTCGGATGTTGTCTTTCAGGTTATTTGTAATAAACTCATCTATTTGTGTTGAAATAAACTGGGCACATTAGGTTGTCTCAAAATCTGATTATTTATCTTCCACCTATTACCTCTTTTGGGCAAAGACTAAAAGATATTGAGGCTGACACTGCGGCATGATCTGAAGGAGGTCCCGCCACAATTGTTGAGTCCAATACCCCTGGGAGGAGAGTTTGGGAAAGCAATATGTAGTCAATGCGAGATGCTGTGCCATGAGCTTGAGAGATAAAAGTATATTCCCTAGATTTTGGGTGGAGCACTCTCCAAACATCTGCTAAACCAAGGTGATCCACTAATTCCTCAAAGCTCTTAGGGCAGGGGTAGACCCATTTGGGAATGTCTGGACCTATCCATTAAGGGGTCTAGGGCCAGGTTGAGATCTCCCCTAAAATCATGGGGAGTTGGTTGAACGGTGTAAGTGCTTCCAGTAACTTTACAGCAAAATCCTGGGTCAACATTGGGATCAGAGACAGATCCTATTAGATCTCTGTGTTCTGCAGCTTTCCTTTGACAAAACATATACTACCCTCATTGTCCTGGATCACCTGTAGGGGGTAAATGGAACTGACCTGTGCACTAATATCATAACTCCCCTGCTTTATGTATTACCCTGAGAGGAGAAGACCATCCCTATTTGTAATCACCTCATACTATTATTCTCTGTGTGGGAGTAGATGCGCTTCCCAAGAACACAAAATTTGCTCTCTACAACCTCTACATGCTTCAGGATCCATACTGTTTGGACTTAAGTCGTGTCCTTTGACATTCCAGCTAAGAAACTTAATAACCTTATTCGATGCCTTGAATCTTCATATTAGCCAATATCATGATCCACACAACCCACTTTGGTATACCAAACTTGGAACCTGAGGTCTTGTGCCCCCAACTCCCAAACACAATAAAACCCATATAAAGTGTCCACCCAAGCCTCTATCCCCACCCCCCACCCTGATAGCCCCAGCGGTCGCAAAAAACTTTCCTCAACCCACTCCTACTATCATGGTCCATGACAACAGTACACATAGTCCACTTCTCCACCACCCCTCACCCCTCCTTCTATCACAACTACTCTTAATCGAACAATTGACAACCCGCAATATTTATCTACCTTATGTAACAACGTTTAACCACATTTACATACGTTAGACATCACATTAAATAAAGCAGGATCCTATAGGAACCTCTGAAATGTATTAACCTGAGGCATGTATCATTCACCATGTAATTGTGATGAATTGTGCTACCCAGTTAAATAGAAACCTATGTAAAACAATATTGGACCAACCCCTGCTGGTGATCTTCTAATGTAGCACTATAACCAAAGACTTTATTCTGCAAATGTCCATAAATGCTTTTGCCTCTTGGGCAACTGCACCGATTAATTCAACCCTTAAATTATGAGAAAACTGTATCTACTTAAACTTGAATCTAAATGAATCCCTCTCTGTTGTGCTGTGTTATAGCATACAAGCAGTCTCTGGCTCCCTCTTGTGGCAGATCATTTAAATTAAAATACCAACTTCTGATTAAAGTTAAAGCTTTAAAAAATGTAAATTTTGCCACTATGCCGGCTGAACATATCAAATAATAGGAGCTCTCCGGACCTTCCCTTCTTCTCCGTGAAATCAAGGGACAGATAAGCATATTGTTATGTCTTGAGCAAACCTTGTTCCCTAAAATAAAACACCACCGTGATAAAATGAAAGCCAGCATTTCACGTTTGAGCCAAGAAAGTTCAGCTGCTTCTTAGGACTGGATCACGCTAACCTCAGCGCAACTGATGGCCACACAGGCATATTAGGCAGTTTGCAAGTCCCCCCGCAGGAGCACCAACCAAGAGATCATCCATGAACCCCGGACAAACACCATGTGTCCCTTATACTGCTTCAATCCCTCTGAACATTTCAGGGATCTCTGAAAAGGTTGGGGAATGCAGTTTGCAGAGCAGACGTTGCAGCTTCCACAGTTTCATACGATTTCCAGTCTCCCGCTATCTGTACCTGAAATTTCACCGGATAACCCATTTTAAATTTAATACCAGCCGCGATTAATTTGTTAACCAGTGGGTGGAAAGCGGCTCTTTTTTGCCGGACAGATAAAGGTAAATCTTGTGCTACCCGGATCTTAGCTCCTTCCCAATGTAATTCCTTGGCTTCTCTGGTTTTTGATAGGAATAACTGCCTCTCCTGATAATTAAGGAACCGGAATATTAGGGTACGTGGCTGCGCAGTCTGTGGTGGTAATGGGTGTAAGGCACAGTGAGCCCTTTCTATGATATATGAGGGTCCGAATGGTGAGGGACCCGCAATTTTTTCTACCAGTTTCTGAACGAATTTGATCAGGTCTGGACCTTCCTCCCTCTCAGGTAGTCCAATAATTACCGCATTATTGCGGTGACTCCTTCCTTCCAGATCCTCCACTTTCAGCTCGAGCTTGGCAATTCGTTGTTTCATCTGGTTCACCACGGGGTCCATTCTTGCATTGTTCCCCTTCAGGGACCGTATTCTTGCTTCGTTATCCGTAGCCCTCTGAGCTAGATCTTTGAGTGCACAGGTAACGTTTTTAATTTCGCCTGCCATTTCCTGCATCTCCGTTTTGAAAGAGAGAAATTCTTCTAGAAATCTGGTTAAAGTAAGGGGTTCTTCCTCTGAAGCCCCCGACGTGGAGCTCTCCGAGTGCTGAGAAATCGAGGCCCTGGATTTTTTCGTGGCCTTCTCCGGAGTCGCAGGTGGGGTATATTTAGGAGGGGCTTTACGCATTTCTGTTTCCATTAGGTCTCCAGTCTCGTTTGTAGGGTCTTCCGAGTTGGTAGAGCTATGAAAGTTCCTTTAAAGAAAGCTGCAACGTGATTCTGGGCTGTTTTGGAGGAAGGGTGGTCGGAGGACTCGGAGAAAGCAGCTAGTCAGTGCTCTGCATCACGTGACTCCACCATGACAGATACATTTCCAATAAAACAACCATAAGATAGTTACTATTTTAAAATAAGGCTGGTCAGATTTTACCCATATCTTGTTATAACCTACTAATTCACAGGCTATAAAATCAGTAGTGACTCCACGTCTCCCACATTTCACTGGGATCTACAGTATTTTACTGTATTTACTGAAAAATTCTGTCCAGAACACAGTACAGAAAGAGATTTCCCTGAGGTCAGGAAGTGCCAGGCGTTGGAAAACTAGCCAAGGAGTAAAGCTGCCAATCAGTGTCTGGTTCCTCCACTGGGCATCCAATCAAGACAGTGGCATTCAAAACCACAAGTTTCGAAGGTCCGGTGCTACCTGAATCTGTCTGGGGGTCATTGGTGGTCTGTTAGCTGTGGCCTGCTCAGAGAGAGCCAGGGCCACAGGAGCAGCTTGGGAAGCCCGCAGATGGGCTGTTTGTGGAACAAGGAGGGAAACACAGAGGATTAAATACAGCTAGAGTACAATAGCAAGCTCAGTGGGGGGCAGTCAATGGGGAAGGACAAAGCATGAGGTAAAGAGGTGGTAAATGCAGGGAAATTATTTAGAGCTAGAAGAGGAGTTAATGGAGGGGGTCTGTGCTTTCACACCGGGACATCTGAGGAGGACAGCAGCAGCAGGGGGTGTAAGGGAAGGGTTTGTAGGTCAGGCAGAGAAGAAAGTAAGGTATTTAGAGATACAGAATTACAAGTGGGGCAGAGAAATTAATAATTAGCAGGGTGACCAGTGTGGGGAAGGGGCAGAGTTTGTCAGTAGGGCAGAAATGGAAAACTGCAGCAGTCTTGCTCAGTAGCTAGGTTTAGCTCAGAGGTACCAACTATCACTAACAACACAGATCAGCATTTAGACTATGTCATTTGTCGCTACACTACTCAGCAATATTATACTGCTGAGTAGTGAGGAGACAAATGTAGAGTAGCTATCACAGAATAGCCCAGTATAAAAGCAGCAAAAGGAGTGACAGATACATTTCCAATAAAACAACCATAAGATAGGTACTATTTTAAAATAAGGCTGGTCAGATTTTACCCATATCTTGTTATAACCTACTAATTCACAGGCTATATAATCAGTAGTGACTCCAAGTCTCCCACATTTCGCTGGGGTCTACAGTATTTTACTGTATTTACTGAAAAATTCAGTCCAGAACACAGCACAGAAAGAGATTTCCTGAGATCAGGAAGTGCCAGGCGTTGGAAAATCAGCCAAGGAGTAAAGCTGCCAATCAGTGCCTGGTTCCTCCACTGGGCATCCAGTCAAGACAGTGGCATTCAAAACCACGAGTTTCGGAGGTCCGGTGCATCCCTGAATCTGTCCGGGGGTCAGTCGGGTGGTCTGTTAGCTGTGGCCTGCTTGGAGAGAGCCAGGGCCACAGGAGCAGCTTGGGAAGCCCACAGATGGGCAGTCTGTGGAACAAGGAGGGAAACACAGAGGATTAAATACAGCTAGAGTACAATAGCAAGCTCAGTGGGGGCAGGCAATGGGGAAGGACAAATCATGAGGTAAAGAGGTGGTAAATGCAGGGAATTATTTAGAGCTAGAAAGAGGAGTTAATGGGGGTCTGTGCTTTGGCACCGGGATGTCTGAGGAGGAACAGCAGCAGGGGGTGTAAGGAAGGGTTTGTAGGTAAGGCAGAGAAGAAAGTAAGGTGTTTAGAGAGACAGAATTACAAGTGGGGCAGAGAAATTAATAATTAGCAGAGTGACCAGTGTGGGAAGGGGCAGAGTTTGTCAGTAGGGCAGAAATGGAAAACTGCAGCAGTCTTGCTCAGTAGCTAGGTTTAGCTCAGAGGTACCAACTATCACTAACAACACAGATCAGCATTTAGACTATGTCATTTGTCGATACACTACTCAGCAATATTATACTGCTGAGTAGTGAGGAGACAAATGTAGAGTAGCTATCACAGAATAGCCCAGTATAAAAGCAGCAAAAGGAGTGACAGATACATTTCCAATAAAACAAACATAAGATAGGTACTATTTTAAATAAGGCTGGTCAGATTTTACCCATATCTTGTTATAACCTACTAATTCACAGGCTATATAATCAGTAGTGACTCCAAGTCTCCCACATTTCACTGGAGTCTACAGTATTTTACTGTATTTACTGAAAAGTTTAGTCCAGAACACAGCACAGAAAGAGATTTCCCTGAGATCAGGACGTCCCAGGCATTGGAAAATCAGCCAAGGAGTAAAGCTGCCAATCAGTGCCTGGTTCCTCCACTGGGCATCCAGTCAAGACAGTGGCATTCAAAACCATGAGTTTCGGAGGTCCAGTGCATACCTGAACCTGTCTGGGGGTCGATTGGGTGGTCTGTTAGCTGTGACCTGCTCCAAGAGAGCCAGAACTACAGGAGCAGCTTGGGAAGCTGCAGATGGGCTGTCTGAATCTGTCTGGGGTTCAGTCGGGTGGTCTGTTAGCTGTGGCCTGCTCGGAGAGAGCCAGGGCCACAGGAGCAGCTTGGGAAGCCCACAGATGGGCTGTCTGAATCTGTCTGGGGGTCAGTCGGGTGGTCTGTTAGCTGTGGCCTGCTCGGAGAGAGCCAGGGCCACAGGAGCAGCTTGGGAAGCCCGCAGATGGGCTGTCTGAATCTGTCCGGGGTCAGTCGAGGTGGTCTGTTAGCTGTGGCCTGCTCGAGAGAAGCCAGGCCACAGGAGCAGCTTGGGAAGCCCACAGATGGGCTGTCTGAATCTGTCTGGGGTCATTTGGTGGTCTGTTAGCTATGGCCTGCTTGGAGAGAGCCAGGGCCACAGGAGCAGCTTGGGAAGCCCACAGATGGGCTGTCTGAATCTGTCCAGGGTCAGTCGGGTGGTCTGTTAGCTGTGGCCTGCTCGGAGAGAGCCAGGGCCACAGGAGCAGCTTGGGAAGCCCACAGATGGGCTGTCTGAATCTGTCTGGGGTCAGTCGGGTGGTCTGTTACCTGTGGCCTGCTCGGAGAGAGCCAGGGCCACAGGAGCAGCCAGGAAGCCTGCAGATGGGCTGTCTGAATCTGTCTGGTGGTCAATCGGGTGGTCTGTTATACCCAAGATGTCTTCATGCTAGCCATCCCTGAACTTTTCCTTCCCTCACCCCAGTCCTCCCCTCCCCAGAGCTGACAGAGTTCTGATCCATGGCTCGGATAGTGTGACGTCCCATCGTACATCCCCATGTGATGCTACTCTCTGCTGGAACTTCTCATCATAGCTTAACCACCCATATCCACTCTTGACCCTGTAAGCATCTCTGATTATAGCAGAGTATGTCTGTAATGGGATGGCTAACTCAGGCTTCTTCTGCAGCATCATGGCACTAAAATATGTAAAACCTTCCATCCATGCTTCAAAAGTTTTCCCTTTGTAACTAACATCCTCACTGGTTTTACTCACTATAGCCACCAATGCTACTGTCATCTCTGAATTTCCCACTGACTCCTTCTGTTCATGCTTTTTAGCCATGTCTTTATCAATTAGGGTGAATGTGTACTCATGCTCCCCATTTCAGATTTTGTCTTTCAGTGCCTGAGACACATGGTCACCCAGAGTCATACCTGGTGGCCACCCAGAGCATCCTTTGCTGGAACCTTGTCCTGGCCCTGTGCCCTGTTCTTTTATTCCACCCTCTTTTCATCCTTCAATGCCTTCCAAGCCTTCTCTACTTCCTACAAACCTTTCTTGCCCTGCTTGTCCATTATACTTGCCAGGTAGTCCTTCAAACTGCCCTTCACCAACAGGTTGACTGTTGTGTCCTTAACCTTCACATGCTGAGTCTCATCCTCCAAGCCTGGATTGCTCCTGGTAGGCCATTTACTCGGACACTCCTTCTGGGGTGGCAGGTCCTTGCCCTTGTCTGCCCTCTTTCTTCTCCTCTTCCATCCTGGATTCCTTTATGATTGCTGGCACCTGGTCCTGCAGTTCAGCCACTCTCTGGGCCAGCAGCTCACTGGTATTCTGTTTGGGAGTTTTCTTGGCAGCCATCCTGCAACTAAAATATGACTCATTTGCCCCTGAACAAATCAAAATGCCTGCTCTCCCTCTCCCCCTTTCTATTTACTACTGCCTCCCTGTTGTATTCATGCTGCCTGCATGCACACTTGCTACCATCATCAATTTGCACACTTATGCTGTTTTGACCCCTGTTTTTTTTTTATATACCCCCAATCCAGCAGCTTTTTTGGGTGCCTGTGGGATCTGATGCCCTCCGAGCCTCAGTCTGCAGTTCCAGCCAAATCCCTCAGTATTCCCTGTTGTTCACTTGTTCCCCGAGGTTGAGGGTCTGCTGTGTAGGCCACTGCATGCCCAGCCCCTCTTGCCACTGTTTCTTTTTTCTTGTCCTTTGTTTGATGTGGAATCCATTACTTTGTTAGGTTTATTTAATTAATAACTTTTTTATTTATTTTTTGTGCTTTGACCCCCACTGCTTGGGGACCTCCCGTCCCATGCCCTGCTTCCATTGCTTGGTGAAGCAGAGCAGTGGGTGTCCTAAAATGGCCCAGAGGGATCGTTTGTTTTAAAGTTCACTTTGTTTAAAAATAGCACTTTCACACAAAAAGTCCATAGTTCGCAAAACTCTCTCTTTCTGTACTTTTGCTGCATTTGCTCAAGTTCTTGCACAGTTTTCTGAGCTTAACACCACAGTCAATTCTTTTTGCAAAGAGTACTTACAGAGTGTGGATGGTTTTCACCACACTGGAATACGGCCTGCAGCCAACTTGAAGAAGGCCTCTGAGGTGAAAATGGCTGGCTGTCCTGCCAATTGCCATCGCTTCAATCACCTTAATCACTCACCAGTCAGTCAGAATACGGGTTGAGTCTGGGTTATTTGAGAAAAAAAATCAGAAAAGCTGCTGCTGCAGAGCGCTTTGCTGCAAGTGATTCCTCCTTCCTGCCACATGAACTACAAGCTGCTTGCACACTGCAGGCTGCTCCTCCGTGAATGTTCACAAGCAGTGACTCAGGCAAGGTGGGGTTTTGTTGAACTGGGACCAATCACATGGCACCATGCTAATGAGTTTCTCTCTCTCTGCTGCATATCTGCATGGCGATCATCGAGAAGGCAAAATTTAAACTGTAAACTCTCACATTTTTTCTCGGCTTGCAATTTCAGCAGGATGAGCATTTTAAGGCATTTTCAAGCAGTACTTGGTACATTTTCCTTAGCAACTCCCCCAAATTTCACTGTACACACTTAAAACTTTCTGAGTATTTAGAAAACACTGTCTTTTAAGTCCACATATACTTTTCTCTGGACATTTGCAATGTTAAACAGTTCTTTAAGTGTTTTTATCCCAAGGCAAGGTCAATTATTTCTCAGTCCACAGTTTCAAAGTCAACACACAAGCAACAAATTCTTCCTCTTTCTTTTCCACTTAAACTTGGGCAGTAAAAGACTTTCAGGAGGCATTTTACTTGGCACAGCTTTGCTTTCTAGTAAAATTATCTTCTGTTTGGGGCATCACCATCAGACAGGAAGATCCTAGACATACCCTCAACATGCCTCTCACCACAAATTGAATATCACCTAATAAGCCCCCATTTTTTGTAACCCCCACTTTTTAACTAGCGTGCACACCCCCCATTAAAATCTGGAAACACTGGTACCCATATACAGGCATACCCATTTACTTTACAAACAGGTAGGTACCACTCTCGGCATTAGGATGCATACCTGGCTCATTTTCTAGAGGAAGAAAGGGGTTGGGGTACAGAAACAAAACAACATGAACCTTGTGTAAATGACACATCCCAGATCCTGGGTGGAGGCTGCTAGGCATATGCTAGATTGGCTCTAGGGTGCTGGTTTGACACTTTCGTTGACTGTAATCGCAGAAACAGGATTTATGTTGAACACAAGTTACGGTTGACATAAATCCCGATTGTCTCCCGGTCCATGTTTTTCCTCGTACTATAAAATATCATCTCTGAGTCAGAGCTGATTCAGGTAGGGGGTGAAGAACCGGGAGATAGTATGCCACTGTGTCAGGTACACCAACACAGCGACCTGTCAGTGAACTGTCGATTTTGCTAACAGGTGTGTAGGTCGCTGTGTTGGTGTCACTAATTGTGGCACATACCTGCTAGATCTAACCTGCTGAGGGGGCCCCAGTAAATCCATACAACCAGAAGCAATAATAAGAATGCCCATAGCAATGACTGGGATTGTGCAGTATGGCTTTATCAAACCGAAGGAAAGTAAAAGCAGAAGTGGACCCCCAAGGGTCAGTCCAGGCTGGACAGGTACAATTCATGAACTCTCTTTGCATGCAGTAAAATTCATGAACAACAAAACATCTTCTTCCCAAATTCCCAAAAGCTGCATTAGTGGACACTTGGCAACACATCTGAACATTTTCCTTCCAGTTTCCCAAAAGGTACATTAGTGGACACCTTGTCATGCACATGGACATTTCCTCCCCATGAGTGTTAATCAGTGAATCAAAGCCACACACTCAGAACTTTTCTTCGTACATTAGGTGCATTTTAGTGAAATTCAGCCACACATCTCAACCTGCAGCTTGGCCGCCTGCTCAGGTAAAAATACTGGAACCCTGTATGAACCAGGAAGCCCTGCCTTGTATGAACTTAGATGGTGTTCCTCCCACCATTGGCCCCAACCGACAGTCTCTGCCATTCTTCAGGGTTACACCATTGAAACCTCCATTCACCACTGAAATGCTAGAGCTCCCATTCTTTAACTTTGTCACTCACTGGGGTGACCAGAACATAAACTGCACTCACTTGGCACACAGTGTAACAGTACTTCTCTCACTTGGGTGAAACTAGGCACCTAACAGATGCAATCCAGCCTTATATATGCACACATGCACCCCAGCCTATTAAATCTCCTAAGAAAATGTGGATATTTGGCCTCCTAGAACAGTACTCACAGAAGCTGTCCCTTCCACATGGCATGGAACAATGAAAAAACACAGAAAGGCACTTTCCTGGGTAGCTGATCAAAACAGTCTCTTTTCAGGTCTTATCCAAGGCAGCTGAAAACCCCACAACACCTTCAGGGGATTGCCCTGAGACTACTGAGAATGACCAGTTCCTTCCACTTCACAGGGAGTAGAAATCAGGAAATCCTACTGTAACACTTGTCTCCACCACTTCACTGGAAGCTGGAAATGTCAATCTACTAGGGTGAGGAATCATGGACCCTCTCCTCAGAGCCCACTGGCAATCCTTCTGCCACTCTCAACTCCTCACTACATACTGACCACTGCAGACTCTCCACTAGACTCACTGAGCATTCTAACCTCCCCAGAGCAGCTATTCACAGAGTATGGCTAATGCAGCTGCAAAAGTTATAAATGACCTAGTCATTCTTCCCTCAGGCTAGCTGAGTAAACAATGATGTCATTATGTAAGGAGCCCCTAATAAACTCCCTGCCAGCTGCCTGCTATCTTCCTAACAATAATACTGATAGGCTTCTAGTAACCCCAGGGGACTGGGTGGTCACATTGGCATACCCTATCAAGTGACCTGGATTTGAAAGATTAAATGGAACATCCCCCTAGGATGGCTTAACTCAGGCCACCCACATTACTAGATAACATACCTGTTAATTTATTCTCTATTGCTGAGTGACACCCCCTCATGTGTCGATTGCCATTCCCAATATTGTTTTTTATTCCCAGGTGTCTAGTGGCACTCACCACCTTCCCATTGCAGGCATAATCACTGAAATAAAAAAAAGGTCCACTGATGATGTTTTCTAAACCTGTAAAAAAGAAACAGTCTCTCACCAATCAGATCCCCCACCCTCACCTCCCACTCAGTACCCACCATCCCATACACCCCAGTACACCTCACACACCTTCACTCATTTGAAAAGGTCCCAGGTTTGAAATCCGCTCACCAATCAAAGACATGTCTTGTTGCTGGAACCAGCAACTGCAACATGAGAAACTAAGGTAAATGTGGTTCAATGTAGTTCAGTGGGGGGGTTCGATGTTTATGCATAACTTAGCCATTTATTGAGATTTTGAACCAAATTTTCAGCATGGACTTTTGGGGACCCCATGTAATGAACAATAGGACTGACATAATGCAGCTCCCGCCCAAAAGGTGATTTTGTGGTTGCTTGGTGAAGTCACCTTTTAGATGGGATTTGGAAATTTGTTCTGCCCTTGTTCATGAGGTGGAGTCTTAAGGTTATGTTGAAAATCTGGGATCAAAATATGAAAAGATAAGACCATTTGTTGCAGTTTCGTAACACACACTTGTAGCTTTGGACATTTTCAATATTTTGACCACAGATTTTCAACACTTCTTTCATATTACCCTACTTCATGTATGTTTCAGCTGTCATTTTTCAAATCCTGGCCAAAATGTGTTTTTTCATCTGTGGCATGGAATGGCATTGCAGTTGTGCAGAATTATATTTTGACAGGATTTGAAAATTTGCTGCACAGGGTACATGAGGTGAGGTCATAAGATGGCTATGCTGACTATTTGGTACCCTTCCACAGCTACTCACGACACACATCTATGGATGGATGGAAGTGCAGGGTACTTTAGACCCTTCACTCCCACTTTATAATAAGGATACTATTATACTATCTCAAAAGTAAGGAAATGAGTTGCAAAAATGTAAATGCTCCAGTTAAGGTCACAGTGACAAAAATTGGGAAATGAGGCATTAGGGTTTCCAACCCTAACACACCACTCTCCTAAACCAGGCAGGAGAGCAGATGTGGGGTGTGCCTAGGGCTCCTCAAGCCTAATGCTCACCACATTCTCATAAAGCCTACACATCTCACCTTATTTACATACTGTAATTCTCAGTCACAAATATGTGAATGAAGTTATTCATTCACATATTTGTGAATGGATATTGCAGTATGCACTACAAACCATTGGTCCACACTGTGGACCAATGGGCTACAACTCTACATAATCTGTCATTCAACAGGCAGCAGTAGAGGTATGTGGTGGGTTTTCACCTGCCAATGACAGGAGGAGTGGGTGGACTGGGGGTCCAATGTGGGTGGGGGTGTGGGGTGCCACTGGACCACCAAGGAATTGTTTGTGTTAACATTATGGGTGATCAGGGTTACTGGCAGAGTGGGGAATACCACTAGACAACCAGGAAATAATTGTCAGAGTTTTGATGATCGGAGGTACAGGCAGGGAGGGAACCACTGGACCACCAAGGCTATTAACTATCATGAAATACAGTGATCAGAGGTACAGGCAGGGAAAGGGGAACCCCTGGACCACAAGGGCCATGCAGATACTTGTCCCAACAGCTGCTAGGTGGTATGGGATGGGCAGGGCATATTATTTCAGTCTCTGGTATAGGGACTGCATGCTGTGCAGGGCACAAGGTGCATTTTGCTAGCCAGCCCTGCACAACATATGCAAATAGGGCCATAATGACTTGCAAATGGCCCCATTTGCACCTTGCATGCATTATGGCCCCATTTAAATATTGGTGTCTGAATATCAGAAATTTGCACATGGCAATATTTGATGCACTGGTGCATTTCCCATTTCTGGTATCCAGACCTGTCTGGAGGAATGCTCTGGCACATTGTATTTGTGTAGAGTGCATTATTTGATATATTCAGTAGAGATGCTCCATGGCACATCTCTTTTGAATAGATCCCTTGGTTGCTCCAGTGCAACTCTGTAGCACAGCACAACCACTTGCACCATTGCCAGGCACAGTTCTAATATAGGCCCATGATGTGCACTCATGTAATATAGGAAAATATTTTCACACCTGAATAATGACCTCTGGCATACTCATAGTGGTGAATATCCAGAGAGTCGCTCTGAAAGAGTGAAAATATTTTCATATCATACTATGCCCATGATGCATCATATATATATATATATATATATATATATATATATATAATAGTTATATATACGTGTGTGTGTATATAGATATATATATGTGTGTGTGTGTGTGTATATATATATATATATATACACACACACCTACAATGTATATACAGTATATACAGGGGATACATGATGGGCATGAGTGTGATATGCAAATGTGTCACTCCTGCAGAGTGAGCTCTGGATATCTCATGAGTGCCAAGGCACTCACCATATGTGTGTATATATATATATATATATATATATATATATATCTCTAGATAGATAAAACATACTAGATAGATCAAACATTATGGATGGGGAAGGAGTGTTATGGAGTTTTAATTGTCACCTGAGGTGTGGGATGCTACACAAACCCCGAGGGGTTTATTAAAGCATCCCACACTGAGGATGACCATTAAATTTGAGTATGACACACTTTCCCATCTTTTATTTTTTTATAATTGCTTGTTAGCAATTTTTTTCCCAAACTGCTTCTGGTATTACTGTATCACACACACACACACACACACACACACACGTACACAGACTAGCTTTATCTCCTTTTTTCTTTTTTGTAGAGCTGCTTTTTTATTTAATTTGGCTTTTGCTTTCTTACTTGTACACTTGTAGGTTGGACATTTAAATCACAGTCGTGATCAGGCTTACCTCAGGCAGTTCAGAGCCATTCCTGGTTTCGCTGGTAGTTGCTGTCCACTGTGGTTTCCAAAGAGCAGGATCAACTAGACAGATTTTTTGCTTGTAAATGTTGAGCTGCATCTAAGTTTTATTTTACAAAAAGAAAAAAACAATGAGGACTCTAGGTCTGGTGGCTCCTCGTTACGTGTTATGAGGAGGCACCATGTTTCTAAACTCTTTACCTCTACTAGTATGGAGATGAATAACCACTCAGGAGTGGATGTTTTTGAGTGACTCAGTGTCCGCTCACTGTTATAACTCATGGGTTACCATGGCAAATTATAACTTCTAGACTCCACGTCAAATCAACAATAACAATCATAGACAAACTAACAACAATACAGATATGAAGCATTTTGATACAGTCAGCTCAGTTATATGATTACAGGCATAAAGTTGAGTCCTATACAGAGAGGTAGCTAAGAGTATATTTGAATATAGAGAACAGTTGAGACATATACAGTGAGGTAGCTAAGAGAATAATAAATGGAAACAGTACAATAGATATGTTGAGTACAAAGGAGATAAGCAGTTTTATGACAGACTTTCTCAGTGCAATTGGCCTAGTGAGCTGGGCTGCAAACAAAAATAAGCAGGACAGTGGGACGGGTGAGGCTGCCAAAGAAATATACGTGGAGGGCCTATTGCAGGCAGGTGCAGTTGCAGGTGGTAAGGAGGTGGTTCTTAAGGGCCATTTTGAAAGGGCCAAGTTTTGTGTGGTTGGTGACCGAAGAAGGCAGGGAGTTAAATCAGGTGGGAGCCCTGACAAAAAAGGATCTCTGAGCTAATGTTGTCTGTACTCTGGGAATAGCCAGCACAGCTGGCAGAGCTTGGTGTTCACAGCTGGGGTGTTGGAGGTCAGAGAGGCAGATAGTCCTGGGGTTCAGGCCGCAGAAATTTTTGGCCATGAGGCAGGCCTGGTACTGGATCCTCTCATCGAAGTTAAGGATCTGGGTGAGTGAGTACAGGGTGCATGTGTGTGTCATCTGGTCCACATCAGTAAGTAGCCTGCAGGCTTTGTTAATCATCATTTTTATTTTACTGATGGCTGTGGCATCGGCTGCAGCATAAACCAGTAGCCCATAGTCAATCAGGGACATTACAGAGGAGGTAACAGCTAGTTTTTGGACTTCTGGTGGCAGACAGTCCTTGTGGTGATAAAGGAGGCCAATGTATGCATTGGTGGCAGACATAAGGGTGCTAATGTGTATGTGGAAAATGAGGGCAGAGTTGAAGATAACCCCTAGATATTTATAGGATGAAACCTGCTGTAGCGTGTCGTGTGAATTGGATATGTAGATGGGCATTTTTTTAGCTTGCTTTGGTGATGTGCAAATAAAAGGGCCTTAGTTTTTTTTAGGTTCATGACCAGCCCGTGCTCACCAAACCACTGCTCAGTTTGACTCAAGGCATTCTGGAGTGTGACCTGCAGATTGGTTAGACTGTTGTGAGAGGCACAGATAATGGCATCATCTGTGTATAGGATGATTTTGTCAGTGCATGAGGTAGGGATTGCATTTATGATGAGGCTAAAAAGCAGGGGCCCTAGGATGGAGTCCTGAAGAACTCTGGAGCAGATTGGGCGCATGCAGGAGACCATGTTAGTTATCCATACACACTGCAACCTGGACAACAGGTTACTAGTAAGCCAGTCCAGGTGTTCTTGTGAGAACCCCAGTTTGAGGAGGGAGTTTAGTAGGAGGGGGTTACTGATCATGTCGAAGTCCTTGGACAGGTCTATGAACATGACCCCTGCACTGTGCCCTTTGTCAAGGACAGAGTGTATGTAGTTTGAGAATTCTAGGAGGGCCATGGTGGTGCTGTGCACAGCAAGGAAACCATGTTGTTCTTTGCAGAGTAGGTTATAAGTTCCAAGGTAGTTTGTCAGCTGTTCTGCCATCATTTTTCTAGAGCTTTGGACAGCGGGGGCAGAATGGAAATTGGCGATAGTTTCCAAGTGTTGGGGATCCCTACTTTGAGGATGGGTGTGACAACTGCATTCTTCCATGCCATGGGAAACTGACTTAGGCAAAGGGAGCAGTTCAGGAGGCTGGTGAGCAGAGCAAGGAGCACATCAGCACCATGCAGAGGAGTTTGATGTTAAGTGGGTCATTTAGGGGGCTGGTTCCATTCAGGGCCTTGGTTAAGTAGGGCCCAGCTTCCTGGGTGGAGATGGCTCAGAGGTAGAAAGGTGGCTGAGGGAGGCGGGGGTCAGGGGTGGGTATGGGGTCATAAAAGGTGGGGGGAGAACAGCACTTAGGTCAGTAAAGCTGTCATTGAGTACACTGGCAATTTCCTTGGGGTCAGTGGTAACAGATCCCTTAGTTGCAATCTGGGAGGGAGGTGGCACCTGTGACTTGCCATTTAGGGTTTTTAAGTTGTCCTAGAACTTGTAGGATGAGCCCAGGAGGCAGTTAGAGTGGTTCTGTAGTGTTTGGCTTTCACCTTGCAAATAGCCCAGGTCCATCTGTTCTGAGCAGCTCTGTAGGCTTGCCTGTTGGCAGGTTTGCCAGAGTCATTGGCCTCGTGCCATAGGTCATCTAGGCTTTTGAGCTGCTGGAGGAGGGATGGCATTATCCATGGTGCAGTTTGCTTTTTGGAGTGTGACTTTTTTAGAGGGACAAAGATATCACAGGCCCAGGTGAAAGAGTCATAGAAGTAGGTGAGTGCCGCATCAATGCTGTTGGCTTGGTAGATGGTGACCAGTCCCACTGGAGCCAGATGCCACTTAACAGGAGACAGTTTGCCTGGGTGGAGGTGGCGCCAGAGTGTGGTGGAAGGGGGGGCCAATAGTTGGCCTGACCATGTGCAGATCACTGGGGAGTGGTCGCTAAGAGAGTTTGGTAGGACTTCAATGTCCTTGATTTTGTGGGGCCGGTTTGTAAGTATGATGTCCAATAGGGTATGTGTGCCAGTGGCTGGGTTGCATCTAGTGGGTTTAGTTACCATCTGATGTAGGTCAAGTGTTGTGAGCATGTCAAATGAAGGGGCATTTGTGTTGCTAAGCCGGTTTATGTTGAGGTCCCCAAGTAGAATGTGCTCTGATCTGTGGTGAAAGGTTACAATGTACTCAGTTAGTGTGTGGGGGGCATGGGTTTGCTTGGGGGTGGGATATATGCTGCCGTGAGTATAAGGGGGGGGCCTTTGGAAGGATCGGGGGGCTCTTTAGAGATAGTGCCTGGGCACCATGGCCAGGATTATGCTGGGTAGAGCTTTGGCCAGCAGGGTGTGGCTAGTATATATTGCACATCTGCCATCTCACTTTCCCAGTCTGTCTAGCCTGAATAGTGAGTAGCCAGGGAAAGAGATGTTGGAGTCAGGGGTGGCCTTGGATAACCAGGTTTCCACTAGTGCAAGGATGTCTGGCAGGTGCCTTGTGATCCAACATTGGAAAGCAGCTGTTTTTTTCAGTATGCTGCAAATATTCATAGAGCCTATGTGGAGGCCACTTACTGGCAGCCATTGCTGCTTGTTGGTGGGCCTTGGGTCTGGGTTGGGGTGGATATTTCCAGATAGAAGGAAAAGCAGAGAAATGATGCTGCAGAGGGGCCTATGCCTGTTTATCCGACTGGTCGTATGGCAGTGGGATCTTCATATGCTCAGTGTACAGGGAATGGCAAGTGATTGCAGGGCGGGGATGGTTGGGCCTATCGTGGTCCAGGATGAGCTAGTGCAGGACAGTAGCAGTGGGTCATGCATGGGTAGAAGTGGTGGGGCAGATATTGGGGTAGTTAATGTGTGGGGGCTGTGGCCATGGTTATGGGTTTGGAGCAGTGGTGGATCTGGGGCCATGGTTGGGGGTGCATAAGATGTGGGGAGAGAGAGGAGCAGAAGCAGTAGTGGAGTCATAGTGGTGAGGTGGGTGGGGCTGGCTATGGATAGCAGGGGGCTTTTGTGAGAAGGATTATAAGAGGGTGTCTGTTGCATACACTATGAGAGGAAGCCCCTGTGGTGCGGCAGTTGGGCTGTGGACTTTGATATGCAGGGTACCAGGTCTGATCCTATGGTAGCGGGACTCCTGATATGCAGACTAGTGGTGGTATTGGGCTGCATGATGCACTGGCAGTAGGTTGGAGACAAGGGTGGCAGGCTGAAAAAGGAGGTGCATGGTAGTGACTCCTAGTGGGGACAAGTGGGATGACAGAAATGGAAGGGGGGTACTGAGAGGAAAGAAGGGAATGGATGCAGCTGAGACAAGAGGTATTGATTAAGGAGTGATAGACTGGTGGGGGGAGTTAGAGTGCCAACAGTGTATAGACAGGAGGAGGCTGATAGAGAGGAGTGGGGAGATCTGCAGGCAGGAAAGGAAGAAGAACCCCCTGGTGGCTGGTGCGTATAACTTGCAGGTGGAAAAGTGTGGACTTATTACCAAAAGCTACAGGAAGTCACATGACCATAAGAAGGCTATAAGTGGAGAGTTGGGCTTGGGTGGGAGGCTGACTGGGGTGGGCAGGGCAGTCGATGTGCAGCATCGACAGAGTTACTACCAAGAAGAGCGTGCAGGTAGGGGCTGTCACGTTACCTCTTGCACCATCCCAAGCAGTCCCACGACCAGAATGCTGCTGAGGGCAGCTGTTTGTAGTACTGTGGGGGATCCATGGAGGCCTATAGGAGGGAGAACAAAGGAATATTAGTATGCAGAGGTAGGCCTAGATTGCACTGTGCATGTGCAGGCTGTTGGGCAGAGTGATGCTGCCTTGCCCCCTACTGCTCAAGCGCGAACTCCGTTACACTGTTGGGACAGAAAGGCCAAGACGGCGATACCCTCTACAGGAACAAGACAGTCTGGCTACTATAGGAACTGTAACAGGCTCAAATAACAGCAGAATGCATCAGAAACAGTTCAGATTACACAGCTGCTAAGCTCACTGAGTGCTATAACCAGAGCATGCAGTACAAACAGAGCTAACAGTGCTATGAGTGCTGTAACAAGATCCTTAAGGTACCCCTTAGATCACAGTCCAAACCCCATGCTGGCTGAACAAAGACCAAGCCTGGGAAAAACAATCAGCCCACTTTGGAGGGCAAATAATCTGAGTTGCTGTCTGGTACACCCCCAAGAAAGATGTGCAGGTAGGAGGCTGTAAATGACCTCTTGTGCCATCCCCAAGCAGTCCCACACTGACTGGAATGCTGCTGAGGGCAGCTGCTTATAGTAGCCTACAAGCCCATGATCAGCCTATGGAAAAAAACTGCTGACCAGTTATTCATCATACAGGCATAGTAGTGCCAGTATAGTTAGGGATGCCTGGCCACTTCTATGTAAAATGCAAAATTTGCACTTTTACAACTTTGCAACCATATGACCAATGTGCCCAAACTTTTTCATGTGCTGTCTGGTTTCATAGGTCTCCGGGTCTGGCAAGTTTTATCCCAGTTGGATGTGCAGTTGCAGAGCTGTGGAGTGCCAAAAATGTTAAAATTACCATTTAGGTGTAAATTCTTTGCTCATACGTAAGCCCAAAATGGCTTTGGGGCCTAGTCTGATATTGCTAGGGTATGTGGGATCTGCATTGCAGATATGCCTTTTAAAGGTCTGGTGAAAAAATTTAATCTGTTCAAAAGTTGCTAAACTTTCAAGTTTCCCATTATAGTCTATGGGAAACATTGGATGTCTGGTGCAACAGCAGTTTCTGCTGCTGCAAAACACTTTGCCCTGCTTCAAATTGAATTAGTAGTGTCATGCTGCCACCATCTTGTTTTCAGTTAGCAATGGGGAAAAAAACGATGTAATTTAAAAAGTGCTGCCCCTTTGTAAACACGGACAGTTGTGTTTACCTAGTCAGGGCCTGAGGAGACAGAGGCAGGCATTCTGACTTCCCAGAATGCTCAGTTGAGGAGCACAGTGTGCGAGGAGAAGTGCTGAACTACTGCACAGGGTAGTAGCCCCCCACACACACGCACACACACACAGATGGCATCCAGAACAACAGAGAACAACCGGCGTCTTTTCATTTTTTGACCAGGCACAGACATGTGCTTGAGCTCACACAGAGCCCGCATCTTCTCTCCTTTTTGGCTATTTTTCAGAGAAAATGTTCGCATTTGCACGTAACTGCGGGTAGTCGCAGAGGAATGTCGAAACTTTATCAACAGGTCTCTGATTCGTGACAGGACATGACAACTGAATTACACTCAACCCACCAGGTGGTGGCACAGGAAGAGAATATGGAGAATGAGGAGAAAAGCGAGTGAAGGGAGAAGCAGGAGAACCTGGTGTCTGGTTGGGAAACTCAATAAAATGCCCAAAACAAGTTCCAGGTAACCCCTTCACCTGTAATAGCCAGACAAAGTTTATTTTTCTTCCAAGCAAGTAAAACTTTAGCTATGGAGGAAAACATTTCTAAAACAGATGAAGAAGCAGCAGGTGGGATGAAGATGCCTGGGAGGTGTCTGGAATCATTTACTACAGCTCACCAGTATTCACCATCAAAGAAATATTGAAAAGAGGTCCTCTTGGGAGCAGGAGAGAAAGATAAAAAAAGGAAAAAGTTTAACAGCCCTCCAGCAACTTTGGGACCTGAGAAAGATTTACTGGGGGTAACAGGCCAGTGTACAAAAAATAAAAAAAAGAGAAAAAACTAAAATAAATAAAGGGAACTTAAACAGAAATGTGGATATTGCTGCTGCAAGAGTACCCTCTCCCCAATAGTCCTATCTTCACCCATCTGCAGATATGATATTTTCTCAAAGGCAAAAAAGGTTAAGGAAGGTCACAGAACACAAGAAGAACATCTAGAAATAAGTTATCAATCAAAGGAAAAGGGGATACTCAGATGGAGGGCTTAAGAGAGGAAGGACAGGTGGGAATATCAAGAAAAGAAATCAGTGAAAGTAATACTATGGACCCACATAAACTGATCTTAAAAGAAATGAGAGAGGTCTTAAAAAATAAATGAGGCAGTAAATATCTTGTCCACTAAAATTTCTGAAGTTATTGATAATATAGAACCCTTTCCTGAGAGCAACAGAATGTGAAAAATGAGTGGGAGACCTGAAGACTCTCTACCAGAATATCTACCACTGTCACAACATGCTGTAAACAGCTTGAAGAACTCAAATAAAAGTGGAAGATTTAGAGTCACGATTAAGGAGAGCTAACCAAAAACAGGAAATTTACCAGAGGGTATAGAAGGTTGGACCCACAGAATTTTGGAAAACATGCTATCAGACATCATGGGCTTACAATATCCTATACAAAAATTGAACTTGATAGAGCACATAGGGCATTTGGCCCAAGAGATAATCAGAACAGGCCATGTTTCACATATATTAAGACACTAAGATATCAGGATAAGGAGAGAATCCTTGCCAGGCCAAAGAAATAGAAAAAGGCCTGGACAAGATTCACAAAAAGCGAAATTCCGCAGCTATGGGTAAAGGGCATGCTGCAGTGCAGAACTAGCATTATTCTCAAAGAGCAAGCACGGCTGCAGATTTCCATAAAAGTGCACAGATGCGCATTTTAGCTACACGGCACGACTTGCGCAGAATTAACAAGATCCGCAGCTGCGGGCTGTGAAGCACAACAGCAGAACTCACGGTAGCTGAAGCAGCAGACTGTAACAGTGCTGCTATAATATAAACTGACAGCACACACACACAGACCAACCAGCAGTCCCAACTGGGACCACAGCAGCACCAAGGTACCAGCGATACTTTGGCACCACAGTAGCTGACTGTCCCTGCTGGTCGTCCCTCGGAGTGTTCATGGCCTCTTGGAGGTAACACTCACTGCTGGTTGAGTCAGGCTGTACTGCTTGTGGGGAGCTTTGTCATGGGCTGCACTGGTCTGAGTGTTGTTGCCTGTTGGCATATCATCGCAAATTAACTTTCAGTGCTGTAACATCAGCCACTGCTATACTATCTAGAGATACTGTACATCTGGTACACACCATCTTAATGGATTCCAATTGCTGGGGCACTACTGCAGTGTCCTGAGGAGGAGTACACCTCATTCCACTGTGTGTACATTCTTTCCTCAGCTGCAGAAATAAAACAGCTGTGAATAGCCTTTCCAGGGGCTGTGCCTTATTTATCTCACACCTTTTGTGCAGAGGACTTCTACAGCTACTTGCCGCACGACCATAGTGTTTTTCCCGCGGCCTGCGGAGGTTTTATAAATAACACTTGGAGCAAACTCCCTTTTTTTCTGTAACTCAGGGAAGTTTTGGGGACTTAGGAAGGGTTTTGCACCATCTGAAAGTTTGAAATCACTGCCCCTGATGTTTAGGGGAATAGATTGCAGATATTTCTGGATCTCCCTTCCTCTCTGTTAACAAAAAGGAAGAGTTTTGATTCAGTTAGGGATCAGCTACATAGGGAAGGTATCTCCTATGCTATGCTTTACCCAGCAAAGTTATAGTCTTTTTGGGAGGGAAGAGCTATGTTTTTTTCAAGATCCAATGGAAGTAGAGGTATTCTTGCAGAGAAAGAAAAAGGATCATACAGAAGAACCAGCACAAGTGAGTGGAGATGTACAGTGACATGAGAAAATAAATACTTGCAGAAAAAAGAGCGGAGGAGGAAAGGCTTAACTCAGGAGGTCAAGTAGTAAAGATATTCAAAGAGATTATGTTGGAAAGAAATTTCGGTTACAGTATGTGTGTGTGTGTGTGTGGAGGGAGCTCCTTATCCTTATCTCAGCAACTTTCTCCTGGAATTATCTTTCATGCATATGAGGTCTCAACAACCTCAAAGGGGGGGGGGTAAATGTCCATTTTTTTTATTACATGGGGATGGAAGAATAGCAAGCTGTCTGAATTTCTTTTCTTGGCACTTAGTGTTGAAACATAATGAAAGTAATAGTTTGGGGGAACAGATGCAGAATTTAGAGAGGCAGACTGAACAGGAGAAAGGGGGATAGATAGGGGTTGGGGGAGAAGAGCCAAGAGGAAGAGAAAAACAAAATTGCAAAACAAAGGTTTAAGAAGTGTGGGTGCTTAGTGATTCTCCGGATTAATGGGGGAGCTAAAGTAAAAGAAATACTGGGACAAGGTCAAAGTAGGAAGAACTATAAGTCAAGAGGGAGCTCAGACAGCAGCACCGAAGTGAACGTCTAGAGGAAGGGGAGAAAAAATAAAAGATGGCTGAACTGAAATTCATGACCTGGCATCTTAATGGAGGTAAAGAAAGATAAAAAATAAGAAAGGTACTGTAATTAAAATAATGAAAAACAAATAGAGATTGCTTGCTTTTACAGGAAATGCATTTTTTAACAGAAGACGTGGCTTATTTTGGAAATTTATCGGGAACCAGGGGTTACTGCTCATTCTATCCAGAAAATGCTAGAGGAGTTACAATTTTATATAAGAAACTATATATCATACTCAGTAGTAAAAATGGTTAGGGATCTAGAAGGGCATTATATTATCTTACGTATACTATTAAGGGAACAAAACTGGTTTATTGCTTCAGTATATGGTCCAAATTAATATGATCCATCTTTTTTTTCAAACTTTTTGGAAATATTACAGTACAATATGAAAATGATTATAGGTGGGAATTTGAATCTGACATATGGAATTCTGGACAGGAAGCCAGAGATGCAGCAAATTTAAATTCTCCCGTGAAATGAACGTGAAGTGGGCACTTCGCATTGCCACTCTCTGCGCAGGTGGGCAATACAAAGTGCTCACTCCTTGTCATTACCACTTCTAGTTAAAGTCAGAATGACAATGCGAAGTAAGAACAAAGTCATTGTTTTAATGGACTTCACGTTCCTCATTATGATTCTAAGTGATCCACTTGGTGTTTTAGATTTGGCACCCCCCACACATTACACGGCTTACAGTACTGTAAGTCACATGCTCTTTAGCTAGGCAGGAAGGAAGTGAGTCATATAAGCAAACACTTTTACTTTCTCCTGTGCAGATGGAGAGAGAGTAGTGTGTTTTGTGACTGCTGATACTTTGAGACCATTAAGGCATCCCTAAGAAGTGGAGGCCACAGCAGCACCTGCTGCTCTATCAGCAACCCCACCACCACCACCATTCCACCATTAGCAGGTCAGCCTGTAGAACGTGTGGACCCCAGAGAACTGCGTATACCACAGGCTGACTTGGCAGTTTTCTGGAGTGCTGTCAAGGAGAACAACAAGAGGGTGAGTGCTGTGGAGCAGCGGCTGGATCACTTAGAGGGACATCAGTTGCAAATTATGTCCATGCCAGAACTGTTGCTGGATCACCATGGGATCCCACATTATTTTTTTTTTTCCTCACACCATGTGCCCCCCCACACCTTCCTTACTGTGTTATAAAATGTATTCCTCCACCATCCCCGACCCTTGTATGTAATTATGCACTTTTGTTGTTGTCTTCTGTATGTGTGACACTTTGTATCCTGAGCAGTTCAAGTATACTGTGCTAAACTGCATGTGTGCAGTCAGTCTTCTTTCCAGTCTGTGTATGTACTGCAGACACTGTCCAACTCCCTGACTTAAAAACACTCATTAATGAGTACAATGGTGGGGTGGTGAAGCATGGAGAGATACTACGAAACATGCTTACAATACATCCAAGTAACTATTAAAAAAAATTAATGTTGTGATTCGTGACATGATCGTAAATCATGATTTGTGATAACATTTGTGACCGTGATGATAAAGAAACATGAATGTCTATGGCTGTACTTCACTGGGCCCCAATGAGGTATGACACAAAACTCCCCAACTTAAAAACAAACATTAATAAGTACAATGGTGGGGTGGTGAAGCCTGGAGAGATGCTACAAAACAGGCTTACAATAGATCCAAGTAACTATTAAAAAAAATTAATGTGATCGTGATTCGTGATTCGTGATTTGTGACTGCATTTGTGACCGTGATAATGAAGAACGTGATTCGGTGTTGATGGTGTGAGATAACCAGTAGGAAACTGCACTGGAAACGGGAATGCCTACGGCTGTACTTCCCCGATGAGCTGTAGCTTAAAACTCCCAGACTTAAAAACACGTATCAATGAGTACAATGGTGGGGTGGTGAAGCCTGGAGAGATACTACAAAACAGGCTTACAATGCATCCAAGTACAGTAACTAGAAAAAAAATTATTGTTGTGATTCGTAACGTGATTGTGAATCGTGATTTGTGACTGTATTTGTGACCGTGCTGATGAAGAATGTGATTTGTATCACGGTGACTCCGTGATGATGGTCTGACTTAAAAACACATATTAATGGGTACAATGTTCATGCAGAATTAAGCACCACACCTGTCCAGTACTCTGAAGGAAGCCAAAAGAAACTGACTTAAGTTACAGATGGAGATTTGGCCCCAAAGAGTGCAAATGCTGAGACAGATTAAGATTGGCGCTGTGAACTGAAGAGATGCAGACAAAGGCACAACACCTAACCAGTGCTCACCATCAGAAATTCAAATCTGAAAAGAATACCTTTGCCGGTTGAGGATGGGCCACGGGAGGAGAGGGCAGTGTACTGCACTGCTGCAGTAACAATCACAAGTACTAGTACCAGTAAAGATACCACAAAGAAGTACAAAAATCACACAGCTGCAGTGGATAGCAGCTTCACATTGCTGAAATTATTATGTGGCACAATAAAGGTATCTTATTTGATGAGCATCGTCACACTTACTCACACACACATAAGTAATGCATAACAAATTGAAAACTTCAGTAACATAACCATATATTTTAAACAAACTAAAATTATGCACTGCTGCACCACAACAATCAGCAAAAAAGGCAAGAAATATTGAAAATATTACTGTGTGTACATTAACACAGTTATACAAGAAAAATATCGACAAAACAGAAAGCACTGTCTCTTTCTCCAAGTTAATCTATCTACACCACAGATATGCCCCTCCCCCAAAGCACACTTCCACTGTCTCTCAGGACATCGGCTGAATGTTGTACACTAACATTCAAAATCCATACACAAACAATAAACGTTCGATGATAGAGGGTTTCCTATAATCAATGAACTAAAGTTTCAGCAAAAAAAATGACTCAAAAAGGCTTTTTTAACAGCTTTTGGAAGGTTTGAATCACAGATAGCTCTCAGAGCAGATTGTCTCCTACAACTTACCGCACCACCCAAACTGAGGCTGTACAGAACAATCTAGAGCCCATGTGACCTGAAATCCCATGAATCACTGCAAAATTCACCTTTGTTGCTTAAAAACAAGGTGAAGTGAGGTGAAATACATTGTTTTCAATGTACTTCACACCCAAGAAATGATGAGTAGTGGTTTGGGAAGGCGGAGTAACGTGAAGTCATTTGTTTTCAATGGACTTCGCGTTACCCATTATAACGCGAAGTACTCCGCTTTATGTTGCGGAGGACTCCGCGAATTCACGTTCACTCCGTGAATCTCTTCGCAGAGTGAATTGGGGCCACTTCACCCATCACTACTACCTATACAGTGGTGGATCACCTTCAAGGTCGCATTGCTGACCTAAAAGGCCCTACACGATTTGGGACCTCACTACCTGAAAGAACTCCTGGTGTCTTACTGCACCTCCTGCTCACTCTGATCCTCTGATGAGGGATTGCTAGAGATTCCCAGGTTATATTTAAAAACATCTGGAGGAAGATCGTTTGCCTTTATGGCACCTACCCTGTGGAATTCTCTACCTCGCCAAATATGAGATAACCTGACCGTGAAAGGTTTTAAAAAATCTCTGAAAACATTCCTATTTTATCAGGCTTTTCAGGGACTTGATAAATGACTGATATTGGTTAGTTATTAGTTTTACTGATTTTAAATTGTATTGAACTTGAGCGGTATGGAATATTGTAAAAGCACCCTGAGCCTAGGAAGGGCACTTTAAATAAATACATTTTTACTTACTCGTGCACTACTCTACACTACTCACACAATAGCCACAGCACTGACCCCTGACTTTCACAAAACTGACTCTCCCTCCACTGACAGTCGAAGGACTGTACCCCCTCAGACAGTCACAGGACTGGGCACCCATGTCTGACAGTCACAGAACTGATCCCCATTCCCATCAATCACAGCACTACACCCCACCATGACATCACTATACCCATATCCCCGACAGTCACATACCATATCCCCATTCCCAACAATCACAGCACTACACCCCACCACCATGACATCACTATACCCATATCCCTGATAGTCACATGGATGACACGTTCCAAAGACAGTCACAGCAGTAATCCCCCCACCAGCCACAATGCTGTACATCATAGCACCGATGACCACCCACACAGTCGGGACCACAAACACACACACCCTTGAAACAGTCACTTAGTTTGGCACCTTAGAAAACCTTCCTGCCATGTGTACAACTTCCTGCAAAAGCTTCCGTTCCTCAAAGTTGTAAAAATTGCACAGAAGCAGACCTCCCTAAAATCAGAGGAATGACCCTCACACTGATAGTCACATAAATGACACCCTATCCCTCACAGTTACATAACAGACCCTCCTCCCGACAATCACTGGACTGTACCACTGCTCTAACAGTTACAGTGCTGACACTATCCACCATCAGTAAGAGCAATGACCAACCCCCCCAACAGTCATTGGATTGGGCCCCCCCACAGTCACAGGGCTGTCCCCTAGTCACAGGACTGTTTTACCCCCTCACAATCACAGGACTGTACCCCCCTTACATGACAAGAGTGTATCACCCCTCCTTTACAAGCACAGGATTGACCTCCCATCACAGGACTGTATCACCCCACTGACAATCACAAGACTAACACCCTCCACTGACAATCATGACAATGACTACCCACCTCTGGCAGTCACAGCACTGAACCACACCCCTAATAGTCACAACACCTTCTCATAATTCCTGGTGTAACCCCCTTGCAAATGGGGGTTCCTAAAAGCTTCCCCGGAGCTTGTTTAAATGCTCCATGCCTGGCTGGTGGTCGGCGTTTAAGCCGTTTTTCGCATGGTAGCCAGTGAGCACCTTTGAGGCCTCTGTATACTGTCTCTTTAAGGGCTGCCTTATAATTAGTCTGGGTGGGGGTTCAAGTGTTACCATGCTCGAGTCCCGCCTGGGCTATTGGATAATTGCTCCGTTTCTGCCATCGCTAAATTGTGCAGAGGGAGCTCCTCCCAAAGATGTAACTGTTTGCTGGGAGTAATTTAGGGTAATAAATGATAATGTGGTTGTTCTAACCTGATTTTCCATTGCAGCAAAGACTTTTCTGATTCTCCCCTCCATTTTGTTCCCAGACTGGTGATTTGGATCAATCAGTACGTTGGAACTATAAGGGAGCTGTCTGACCAATCGAGGGGCTGTTTGTAATTTGAGAAAGGTATTATGGGCTATGGCATTTTTTTGCACCACCGAGAACAGGAGAAATTGACTGGCAGGTGCCGCCGACCAATAGAAGCGGGTAGCGCCCAAACTGAAGGGAGAGCCCCTGGCTGTTGGGGGCATATGTGTAGTGACTGAGGAGAAGAAAGGAGCTGTGTGCTTCTGCACTGGTGGAGTGTTCGCGCAGGAAGCGCGGGAAGGCCTGAGGTGGCCGTTTTTGGCGTTGAGTGATTCAGAATAAATCCGCCAGTGTGCGGTTGGAGGAGGCTGCTGCAGCCAGCTACCTACCAGGCTCAACCTGAGAGGACTGGAGAATCTGCTGAATGTCGCGCTCGGTCCACCTGTGAGGTTGAAGTTGCGTTTATCGCGAGTCTACCAGTTTGTGTGGGGTTTAGAAGCAGCTGCCTGGTATGGTACCCCTCTGTTATTTGCCATATAAATGTGTGAGGAGGCTGGTGAACTTCAGGCTCAACCCTGCCAGAGTTGAAGAAATCGTTGCTTGCTGGAGTCGTGAGTACTGAACCCGGGTAGCTCCCTGCTAAGTTTGCAATCAGTGGCCTCCAGTTGCTTCAGCATGCTGCTGACTGTCTACTGGAGTTTTGCTTCTCATTCTGACTCGTTCAGTATTGCAAAGGCTATCTGTGTCAGGGCCCCAACCAGCTGCCACAGTAGACTAGCCATTAGGGCTTGGGTACCCAGGAACTGTAAATATTAGGTTCAGGCCTGTGCACAGAGCCCTAGGTAGTTAGGTATAGTGATAAGCCAATCAACTTGATTTCCCCATGTCCTGGTTACTTCCCTGTGAATAAATCAGATTGTTTGTTCTGCAACTACACCCTGGCTACTGTGTGCATTGCTGGTGAACTGCTGCATAGTGACTGTGATAAAACTGTACCTTACTTTACAGGGGATCCCTGGAGTGATTTGAGAGATACTAGCCGGGGGGTAAGTGAACTGGGGAAAAGTATTGTGGATACATCATGTGAGCCACTAGCGGGATGAAAGGGGGGTTGCAGTAACCCAGAGGGCTGTGACCGAGGCAATCTCAACAGTACTAACCCCGACCTCTGGGTGGAGGCACCCGTCAATGAATCTGGGCCCCTCATCCTGTCACAGAGGAGGCAGGCAGGGGTAGTAACCCCAAGGACAGCGCCCCGGGGGGGGGTTACACCAGTAGTCACAGAATTGCTCTCCTACCCCGTCCCGTCCAACCTGGTGGTCACAGCAATGACCATACACCCTCAGAGTCACAGCACTGATCCCCATTCCCCCATAGTACAGTACAAGTCACATTAAACTGTCCCACCAATGAGTTGGTTTTTCATTGTTTTTCACAGTTAACAATGCATTGGCAATTCATACTGCCTTGCTTTCCATCACTTAATCATCTCAAGAGCAATGCTTGTAAAATGTTTTTGCTACTCCGTTAGCATGCACCTTAAGTCCAGTCACAATGCAATGCAAAACTGAGTTGTAACTCATAAGAAATGGTTTGTGCAAGGTTTTGTACTGAATCCAGCACAACTGAGGCAACTCAATCAGAAATGCTAAAGCAACTCATCGGCAGAAAAGTTCAATGTGACTTGTACTGTAACAGCACTAGTCACAGTACCGAACCCCATCCCATCTTACAGCACTGATCATCAATCTCCAACAGTCATAGCACAGCACCACACCCCCAAAAGTCACAGAACTGACACCCGCTACCATCAGTCACAGCACTAATTCCCATCCCCTGAAAAATAACAGCACTGACCTACTACTCCTAACAGTCACCACACTGAGTCCCATCCAAAACAGCCACAGCACTGCCTTCTGACCCACAACGGTAACAGGACTGCCACCCCACTCCACCCGGCAGTCACTGAACTGCACCACCCTTCAATAGTCACAGAACTAACACCTTCCACCATCAGTCACAGTGGCCACCTACCTGACAGTCACAGTGCTGATCCTCATCCCCTAACAGTGACAGCACTTACCTCTAACCCCAACAGCCACAGCACTACCCATCACCACAGTCAAAGCAATGTTCTCCTACATCCACAACAGTCACAGGGACAATATCCTCTACAGACAGACACAGCAGTTATCCCCACCCCCCACAGTCACAACACTCCCCCCCCACTGCCAAAAGTTGCAGTCCTGCCTCCCACCTGACATTCACAGAACTGACCACCCACCCCGTAACAATAACTGCACTGACTCCCCACCCTCAACTGTTAAACCACCAACCACAACAATCACAATACTGACCCCAACTATTAACACAACACTGCCTTAGGCTGGGGGGGGCGGTTAGGAGGGAGGTCAGGAAGTACTTCTTCATGGAGATGGTGGTGGACACTTGGAATGTGCTACTGGAAGAAGTGGTCTTGTTTAAGACAGGGGGCAGCTTCAAGAGAGGCTGGGATAGGCATAAAGGGAAGGTAAGGATTGCGGGCAGAGAGGATGGAAAGGATGGGAGGAGTAGGGGGGCAAGGTTAGTAGCTCAATCTCTGAACCCTGCAATATGAGCAGACTAGATAGACCAAATGGCCTTCTTCTGCTGGCTTTTTAGTATGTTCATATGTTCATATACTTAATCAATAATGCACATAGTAAAAATAGAGCCAGCAGGTAAAACTGTTCTCTATACTCAAACTTCTGTCATTTCACAAAAGTTGTGGCAGTTGAGTGGGGCATATCTAGGAAAAGAAGGATATAGTAGAAATGTTAATAAACAGTCAAAACTATAGTACAAAAGATAACACACATCACCAACCCACACTATACTAGTACATTCTATTTTTTCAGAAAATGGGTATTGTTCCATATTATGAAATGGGCATTAAAATTCTAGCATTCTCATTGGCCAGTTACTGTGTGATAATGTGTCTAACAACACAGGAATAAGACCAGACAATACCCACTGGGCATTGATATGGGTGATGCTGCACACAAAGAATGTTCAGAAATCAAAAAAACACCATCTTGTTTTGTGCCACAAGCGATGCCACCCTGACTGTGATATTCTACCAGGAACCGTACACAAACTCGAGAGTAGCAGGCTGGTAACGACCCCTAAGCAGAATTGCCGGTTCTGACAGTGTCATCCTGTGAAAAATGTAAGCTTACAACTACTACTACGATCTAGGCTGTGAATCTCAGGCTACCCCCTGCCCAGCACTCAGAGCGACGCTGAACTGCTCCTCCTCCCGATGCAGCAGCTCCCGATCTAGGCTGTGAATGTCAAGCTAACCCCCTGCCCAGCACTCACAGCGACACTGAACTGCTCCTCCTCCTGATGTAGCAGCTCCCCGACAGCTGTGAATCTGAACACGGAAGGGACTGAGTGCACGGTTTACTGTCCTCTCCAGCCTCCACTGTCCCCAGGACTGTGCACGAGGCTACCGTCCTCTTCACTACTCCACTGTCCCCAGCTTGCTCAGCATCCAAATAAAAGTTGAGCACCTGCTCTTTATCTGTAAAACTATTGCTAGTTGGGGGGTGTTGCCATGAACAAATACAGAAAGACACGTGAAGCCTTAGCAGCTCAGAAGTCCAAGTAAACGAGAGAAAAAAAAACAGGCGGAGGAACTATTTTATTAAACATTAACACAAACATTTAACTTTTTTACTATTAACTACTATATATTTCCACTATCACATACATCTGTATTTTTGATAGCAATTTCATAAGTGCAATAAGCCACTCCAGGGTCTGTGTGTTAGACACTTTAACACACGGCTAGAGGAGGCTGGACACACTGACGGTGGCCTCGTGTCTCCTCGCCTCTAGCCGTGTATTAAAATGTCTAACCACCTATCATGTCTTATTGCTTACTTATCATAATCCCCCTTCCTGTTTTTGGCATAATAGGTTTCTCTATCCCTTAGTCACAGTGTAAACATGAAATCATGTTGCTTTTTATTCCTAGACTCCCAGATGTGCATTACCAAGAAATGTGTTATATCCCCTCTTTCTATTGCACATGCATGTTTACCAGTGTGTGTTTTGAAAGCCTTTTTGGTTTTGTCGACATAACAACCACATTTGCAAACAGCCAGATATATGATGCCTCATGTGTTGCAAGTGATGAAACCGTTCACCTTTGCTTCCCTTCCCATAATAGGGTTGATGAATGACTTTGTGGTGTTAACCATGGGGTAATATTTTCAACTGCCACACTGATAGTACCCATCTCCCATTTGTCATGGCTAAGTATTTTGTTTTTCTGGAGATAGCTACACAGAGTGCACAGTCCGATCCCTAATATTGTTCCCCTCCAAGAAAATACTCTGGGAATCTCAATGCTCAGGTCCCACAGTCCCTGATCTTTCCTGATAAGATAGCAATGTTTTCTTATGGTAGATGTAACCTACTGTGACTGGGACTGTAAGCAGTAGCAAAGTTACTTGCAGGTCACACTCCTTATTTTTGATTTTTTAAGGCTATCTTGTCTAGGCATTTTTCAACTGCTTCCCTTGCCCTGTTAATCACACTTTCACTGTAGCCCCTTTCATGTAATCTGCAAGTGATCTCATTACCTCTAACGCTATATTTCCCATAGTTTCCATATTTCCTTTTAGTTCTTATGAACTGATATGTTAGGATGATTGTGATAATGGATCTGGAATGACTACTACTGGCTAATAATAATGCGTTGCGATCTATGGGCAATCTGAATAAGAATGCCAGGGAAATTCTTCTTCTCTTGCAGTAGGGGGAGCTGCCATCTGTGGATCCAAGATGGCGGATTCTTTGTTGGAGGGAGTTCCCCTGGTTCCTGGTGAGGAACGGGGTGCTCTTGTCACTACTGCTTCAAACTCTGGAACTGTACCTGTAACTCTTTCCACTGCTGCAGTCTGTTCTTCTGATGCTGTTTCTGCTATGCATACTGCTTTGCTGCCTGATTCACCAGTGTATGTACCTACTGCCTCCTCTATTGTAGAAGCAGATTTGAAACTTCAGGATATTCTGAAGTTTAAGAAGGCTCATCTGTTGCGATTGATTGCTGCTTTATTTGCGTGAAAGAAAAATTACTCCTCTCTTTGCCATTCTTGTGTGCATCTCCTGCAGCTTCTGCTGCTCTAGTCTCCCAGATATCTACACCTGATGTTGACTCATTAGGGGAGCCACCATCTTCTACTCCAGCTGTCCTGCCACAACCTTCTACGGCATCTAATGGAATGGTACCTGCGGTTACCTCTGAATCTTTGACTGCAGTTCTCACACCACCTGTTTTTGTGTTTGGCCGATCACTGCACACAGTGAGTAATGCTTTTCTTGCACAAAATTTGCCGGTCTGTTCAGATTCCACCTTGCTGTCGACTACTAATGCATTGTTGAGCAATTCACCATCAGTACTTTGGACCTTCTCTCCCTCCTATTGCTTTGCCTCCTTCTAACTTGCCTATATTCATGATTCCTTTTGAAAGAGCTATCCCTGCTCTAAACCTTAGGGATCTGCAAAGGCACTAAATGTTTTGTTGATGGGGCCTTTTCTCTAAGGACAGGTCCCTGGTGAAAGCTCTACATGCTATGTGCTGGACCAGTGATTAAACTGGTCAGTGACATCCTGACCTCCACAGAAACTGACTATGGCTCCCTTTTCAGCTGATCCCACAATGTTTGCACTGAATTTATTTACTCTTTGCACCAGCTGCCTTCTTTATCTCACACATGGTCTAGTATTCAACAGCCTCTGAAGAACCTGATGCCCACCTCCGCCCCTCCATGGAGCCTGCCAACATCCAGCCTTTTGCCTTCTGAACAATATTCTCTCTCTGGTGTTTGGCATTCTCCTGAGTACTCCTGTAAAATGTGGTTGGCTCTCTCAACCTTGATATACCTCTGCAGGACCCCCTTACTCCTTCTGAGACTGTCTTTCTGTTGTGCCACAACTTACTGTGTCACCTGCTTTGCCTTCTCCTGATTGAGTTGAAAATTCTTCTTTGTCTTGGGCTGGCAGAGTTGATCAGACTGACTGTCTCTCTCCTACTGAGGCATCAATTCTCCCACCCCCTGCTGCAAATAAATGGTCTGATTTCTGAAAAGAGAAGGTGTTTACTAGTATGCCTGCTCTTACATAATGCCACAATGCTGTCTGTCTCTTATACAAGTGGGGCCTTGACTTACCTCCATATAGGACCTATGTAGGCAACTTTCTCTTGAAGGAATCCTTACTTTTTCTATTTAGGAAACTGATTGTACTTATTCATTCTCCCAGTGATGGCTGTTTTTAGTGTAAAGAGACTTTATATAACTAAAACAGGATCACCTTGCAAATGGGACTTTGATCCTAATGGTGTAAATAGTGTTAAAAGTCTTATACATATGAAAATATACATGTGTTGAGTAAAAAATAGGTTAGAAGACAACCTGCCCTACTGTAAGCTAAGCATTCACCAGCTGTTTCACACAGTGGTGTCAATCAAATTTTACACAGTGTACTGTACAGATACATTTTTCTTAAACTCTGTGTACAGTAAGTCCATATTACTCATGAATAGTCAAACGTATACTATCTTAAACATGATACATCTGCAATTTTGTAACAAGTGACTAGTGTATGTGTATATTCAAAACCCAAACCTAACACAGATCCCCTTGTAATTAAGATGCTGTTATCCTAATATGTCCATGTATCAATGTGTCCTTATGTACCTAATCTGCTGTTGTATTAAATAACAATTCTACACATCTAAAACCAAAACAAAACACAACTGACTGCTTCAGCTTTTATTCAGGCACAATTAAAATAGGAATTCTTTAGAGGTTTGAATATAACTGATAAAATAGAGACATTTCAAACAGCTGCACATAATAATCAATTTGTGTCCCTTTAACTCAAGAAGTCATTTCTAAAATATGCAGACAAACATGGGACCACTTTTTCAGAGCATGTCCCCACTGGCAGCAACCATTTCAAGACTGTTACTACCTTCTCCTAATACAAACAGGGGAAAACCAGAAGTAGTCTAGCAGCAATGAGATCAGTATGGTTAAAGGGGCACCGTCAGAGTTTGTACTTCATTTTCTCTACTGTCCTATATTAGAGTCACGTTTAAGCATTGTAGACAGCTGCCTACGCCTTACCTTAATCAGTCTGCTTGATTCTGGAATATCTTTATTTCGAACAATTTCGGTGTTTCTGGCAGTCGAACAGTAATGTCCCACTACCAAGTTTCATCCCCCACAAAGTGACATCATACTCTAACACAGGTAATGTGCATCAGCATGCACTTAAATGCTGGACTCATCTGCGTTTGTGCATTTCCAGCTCAGTATGTTTCCCAGTGCAGAAGCAATCCCTTTTCTACTTTGATTTACGCTCTGACAGTCTCAGATGAGTTCCAACTGACTGACTTCCCTCACTCAGTGCCATTCAGTCTCTCTCTCTCTCTCTGCCTATTCAAGTTCAAGTTTATTGTAGAGAAAACTCTGTTGAGCAAGCACATCCACAAGGGGGTCCTTTGACACAGACAGGTAGCTACAGATTGCATAATCAAAAAACAAGCATTTGTCAATGCCGAATGTTGATTGCGTTGGTCTGTTGAGCTCGCGCAGTGGGCCTCTGTCTGTGGCTCAGTCTGTTAGTTCCAGTGCTGCAGGCTGCTCTTTTGTACTGGGCTGGTGCGTGTGTTGGCACCTTGTTCTGCCAAGGAAGGAATACACAGCTGTCCGAGAAGCTCCATTGGGGTGGCTCACTCCTCCTGTATCACTCACCTCATTCTGTGTCTCCTGGCTCTGCAGGCTGCCTTTTGTGCCTGGGCTCCTGCCTGTGTTGATGCTTTTCGACCCATGAAGAAATCCACAGCTGTCCCGGCAGAAGTCCAGGTGAGGTCGCTCAGTCCGCCTGTCTCACTCACTCATTCCGGTTCTCCTGGCGCTGCAGGCTGCCCTTTTGTACTGGGCTCCTGTCTCTGTTGGCGCTTTTTCTGCCCACAAAAGAAATCTGCAGCAGTCCCAATAAAGCTCCGTTAGGCTCGCTCACTCCCTTCTCTCACTGGCTCATTCTGCTGTTCTGGTGCTGCAGGCCGCCCCTTTTCTACGGGCCTGCCACCCATTGCTGCCTTCTTATGCTCATAAAGAAATTTGTAGCAGTTACAATACAGCTCTGTTGAGCTCACTCACTACTCATTCTGGTTTTCGTGCCACTGCAGGCTGCCCTTTGCACTGGGCCCTGCAAGCATTGCTTTTTTTCTGACAAACAAATCTGCAACAGTCCCAGCAAAGCCCCGTTGAGGCTCACTGACTCCATCCCCCGACTTGCTCATTCTGTGTCTCCTGGCACTGCAGGCTGCCCTTTGTACTGGGCTCCTGCCACTGGCAAAGCTTTCTGGCCAGAAAGAAATCTGAAGCAGTCCTGACACAGCTCCACTGAGCTTGCTCACTGCCCGTCTGTCACTCTTGCATTCCCGTTTCTGCCAGTGCTGCAAGCTGGCCTTGTACTATCTGCATTGCGCATTTTCTGCCCACAAAAATCTGCAGCAGTCACACTACAGGCTCTGTTGAGCTCGCTCAGTATCGCTCTGTCACTCGCTCGTTCTGTTTGTCTTGGTGCCGTAGACTGTGCTTTGTATAGGGCTCCTGGCTGCATTAACCCCTGTCTGTCCACAAAGAAATCCCAGCTAGTCCTGACAGAGCTGCGTTGAGGTCGCTCAGTCCTCTCTCATCACTCATTCTGTTTTGTCCTGGGCGCCTGCAAGCTGCCCTTTTGTACCGGGGTTCCTGTCTGCATTGGCCCCTTTTCCTGCCCTACAAAGCAATCCAGCAGTCCTGACAGAGCTCCATTGAGCTCACTAAGTCCCTGTCTCACTCACTCGCACTGTTTGTCCCACCGCTGCAGGCTGCCCTTTTGTATTGGGCCCCTGCTCTGTTGATCTTTTCTGCCCACAAAGAAATCTGCAGCAGTCCTGACAGTGCTTTGGTGAGTTCACTCCTCCCCTCCCTCCTCGCTCTTCTCATTCTGTTTCCTTCCAGTGCTGCAGGCTGCCCTTTTGTACTGGGCTCTTGTGTTGGGGCCTTTGTCTGCCCACAAATAAATCCACAGCAGTCTGACAGAGCTCAGTTGAGCTCAGCCACTCACCCCCTCTCACTCGGTGGATCTTCAATCTGTCCCAAACACTGATTTCCAGGTGACCGTGCTGTGTCTTGACGGGAGTGCAGAAACATATTACACCCAGCCAGGATGTGCAAAATGACAGCTGTGAGTGTTCATAAGGAGTTGTGAAAAAAATGCCACTGTTGAAATGTGGGCGTGACAATGTACAAATTTGCGAAATTAGAAGGGTGCGTGAAACAGTTCAGCACACGCTTATACACAGATCATGTTATGGCAGTCCCAACAGAGCTCTGTTGAGCTCGCTCCTCCGCTTCTCTCATTCACTCATTCTGTTGTTGGCCTGCAAACTGCCCTTTCTACTGGGCTCCTGCCTGCATTGCTGCCTTCTTATGCCCAAAGAACTTTGCAGCGGTTACAATACAGCCCTGTTGAGAATCACTCCACTCGCTCATTCTGGTTTCCTGCCACTACAGGCTGCTCCTGTGCTAGGCCCCTGCGCGCATTGCTGCCTTTTCCTGCCCACAAACAAATCTGCAGCAGTCTCAACAAAGCCCCGTTGAGCTCACTGACTCCGACTCCCTCACGTGGTCATTCTTGTGTCTCCTGGCACTGCAGGCTACCCCTTTATACTGGGCTCCTGCCTGGTGGTGACTTTTCTGGCCATAAGGAAATCTGAAGCAGTCCAGACACAGCTCCCACTGAGCTAAACCTCCCCCTGTCTCTCACGTTCCATTTCTGCTGGCGCTGTAAGCTGGCCTTTTGTACTGGGCTTCTGCCTGCATTGCCGCATTTTCTGCCCACAAAGAAATCTGCAGCAGTCACACTACAGCTCCGTTGAGCTCACTCACTACCGCTGTGTCACTCACTCGTTCTGTTTCTCCTGGTGCCGCAGACTGCACTTCTGCATGGAGTTCCTGGCTGTGTTGGCAACTTTGTCTGTCCACAAAGAAATCCGCAGCTGTCCCGACAGAGCTCTCATCGCTCATTCTGTTTGTCCTGGCTGCAAGCTTTGCCCCTTTATATGGGGCTCCTGCCTGCATTGTTTTCTGCCACAAAAGAAATCCCAGCAGCTCTAACAGGCTCAGTTCAGGCTCTCTAAGTCCCTTGTCTCACTTGCTCATACTGTTTCTCCCACTGCAGGGCTGGCTTTTTGTGCACTGGGCCCTATGCCTGTATTGATGGCTTTTCGCCACAAAGAAATCTGCAGCAGTCCCTGACAGCTTGATTGGGATTTTGCTCACTCCCCACCCTCACTCGCTCTCTCGTTCTGTTTCTCCCAGTGCTGCAGGCTGCCCTTTTGTTCTGGGTTCTTGTGTTGAGGCCTTTGTCTGCTACAAACAAATCCGCAGTAGTCCTGACAGAGCTCAGTTGAGCTCGGTCACTCCCCCCCTCTCACTCGGTTGATCTTAATCTGTCCCAAACACTGATTTCCCACAGTGAACGTGCTATTGTCCGCAGGAGTATAAAAACATATTGTAGACAGGATGTGAAAAATGACAGCTGCAGTGTTCATCAGGAGTTGAAAAAATGCCACTGTTGAAAATGTGGCGTGACAGTATTACAAATTTGCGAAGTTACAAGGGTGCGTGGAAACAGTTCAGCGCGCGCTTGTAACACGTATCATATTATGAGTTTAGGTCACACAATTTTCAACATAGGATTTTTGGACCTCTGCTCATGAACAGTACCACTGTCATTTTCTTAATCTGTCCCAAACACTGATTTCCCACAGTGACCATGTTATTCTGCGCCAGAACTGTGGCAAACATTTTGGTCAGGATGTGAAAAATGACAGCTGTACTGCTTATAAGGAGGTGTGAAAAAAAGGCACTGTTGGAAATGTGGTATGGCAATAATACAAATCTCTGAAGTTACAAGGGTGCATGGAAGTGCATAGCATACTTTATGCTTGCCAGTCCATTGATGAGCTATCATCATCAAATTTTCAACATAGCCATTTAGGACCTCTGCTCATGAACGGTACTACTGTCATTTTCTTAATCTGTCCCAAACAGTGATTTCCCACAGCGGCCGTTCTATTCAGCACCAGAATGTGAAAACACATTTTGGCTAGGATGGGAAAAATGGCAGCTGTACTGTTCATAAGAAGGTCTGGGAAAATGGCAATGTTACAAATCTGGATGAAATATTGAAATTCGTGAAGTTGCAATTGTGCGTTGCCAACTGCGCCAATGCACACTCATAACACAGTCATTTTATGGAGTATCATTACCAAATTTTCAACATAGGCATTTTAGGACCTCTACTCATGAACAGTGTCACTGTCATTTTATGTTCATGGCGCATGCGCCAAAGGCGATTTTGAGAGAGTAGCACACTTGGAGACATGTGCCTCTCCCAGCCAATACACTGCTCCCATGAGCGGTGTGGCGGTCCTGCACCAATGGTGCAGGAGCTCTGTATGACAGCGGTGTTCCTCTGCTTCAAAGGAAAGCACCACTGCCATACTGAGCGCCGCATGCCATCCCCTCGCATCACACGCTGTCTCTCCGGCGCCAGAGCCTGAGTTAAATTGCACAATGAAAATAATCTTGTAACACCAGAGGTGGCACCCTGTTACTATACTTAACAAAGTAGTTTGTCATTATGACTAAACACCAGTTTATAATACCCTGTAAATTAACATGTGCTTCAGATATTTGATCGCCTGAGAGAAAAGACACATGAATATCATAATCACAAAATCATTAAAACCTTTGCAGCATCACGCACACTGTTGGCAAGGCTGAATGGTAGGTATCTGAATGTCATGCGGAAATAAAACAGCATCCCGTATTTTCACATTTCATCTTTAAAATTACAATCATGAGCTGGCTCTGCCTGGCTGTGGTGCTACTTGGATGAGTTCAGCCCACATAGCTAACAAGTAATTACCATATCAGGAAGCCGATTGCTTGAGGTTTGATATTGATTAGGCTGGCCTCTGTGTTTGCCTGGGATTGCTTTGGGGATAATTGAGTGTCAGTCTCTGTCTGTGTCGTCTCAGTGGTGCCGTGTGCTTTTGGATTGCTAATTTTACTGTCTGCCAGCCCCTCCTACATTTCTACCTACAGTTCACAACGCACCGCATACTGTATACTGCTCACTTTATTTTGCCTTTTTATCAGAAAATACATTCCACTGTAATAATAGGTCAGTGCATTTTACAATACAATCATTAAAAGAACACGACTGTAGTAAATTCAGTTGGCACTCTAATGAGCAACAACCTGCATTCTCTTTTTTATCAATGTTGTAACCAGGGTGGCACACTAAGTTGAAAGTTTGTTTACAGGTGTGACCTGGGAGCACAGGGAAGTTAAGTGACTTGCACAGGGTCACACAGTATGCAAGTGGGGTCTGTGAGATTCAAACCCAGGTCTCAGAGTAGTAGCTCAGAGCCTTAAACCACTCGTTATACTGCATCTCCTCTCTATTAAAAACACTAGCATTTTTTTTTACATTTGTAAGATAGTTAAATGGCACAACTGTTTGCCTTATTTACTTCTGTATCTTGACAAGACAAACTATATTCTCTGGCGGCTGGTCAATTCCTTAGAAATAATGCAGCTATCATTGACCATGTAGTTATTACCAGTGATCGACATTAAACCAGTTGACTCTGGTGTAGTATGCAGATTGTCAAACATATTTTAAGAAGATTTTGATCATTTGTAATGTTCTGAATGGCAGCAACCTCTCAGTAAATTGAATGCTCGCCCGGTGCTGGGTTCTAGTCCACACAAGGAATTGGGTTAATAACCAATACTGACGGAGTGTGGTGCTTCTTCAAACAAGGTCACATCTTCCTAGATCCCTTTTGTCGCGCCCATCTCCAGGGGTTGCTCAGACTAGAATTAACAGTATGAGTTTTCTCCGGAGTCTTGCCCAACACCCCTTTTACCTATCAATAAAAGAGTCACACACACACTACATATGACTATGAGGCAGACAGACAGGATACCTGCGTAAGTATTCTAACTCCTCATAATACAGGTTAGCAAGCAGTTGCACTACCGAGTCCCTTTCTAATTTTAATTTATTTTCCGCCACGGCATTGCTACCGCCCTGTTCGACGGAGCTGGCCATGGACTCAGCGACTGACACCGCAGGCGGCCAATGGAGAACAGAAACAGCTCGTCGGCTCCGGCTTTGTTGTGGACCGTGCCAATGGCTGGTGACAGTGGGCGGGGTGCCGGGCTGGGTTGTCCTGCTTGCGCTGTTATTAGTGCTGTGCTGTGGTCCACTGGGGAGATCACTTGTTGGTGAACGTGAGGGACTGGAGGCCACTGGCAGAGCTCTCCCTTAAAATCGTGTACCGGAACAGGGTTTTAACTGCATAAGGGGTCGGTTTTGCATGGCCGTCTGGCGTGTGAAGCATTTGTGTTTTCTCACAAGTTGTCTATCATTCTATAGGACGAGAAGGAGAAACTGAAATTCTTAAGGGACTAACTTTTTCCAAGGTTCCTTCCCCCCCTCATAGCGTGAGGAGGCAGGCTACGGCGACTCTGAAATATTCTGGGATTGGGAGTGCGATCCATCCTGCTACATGACCGTGACTTGTACTACACTGACGAATTAAGACTGTGTGTATGTAAACCAGGCTGGAGGTGAGAGGGAGAGCGGGAGCTGCCAACCTTTCTTAAATGGATCGCCACCTAAACTTCATTTCCCTGTGGCTACAACTGGAACTGTGTGCCATGGCTATACTTTTAACAAAAGGTGAGTTGGGACTTGGTGTAAGAGACCTGCGATCATTCATTGTGGCAGAATAAGCCGCTTGAAACAATGAAGCATGTAGTGAAATTGTAGAACTCATGTTAAAGGAGCCTTAGCTTATAACAGAGCTCTGGATGGAATGTGATTGAAACTGACAAAAAAAAAAAGGAATAGCTGTGCCCTCCCAGTATTGCACTGATGAGGATTCTTAATGTTGCACATTACCCTCGGACTGCAGTTTCTGTTACTGCACTTCCAGAAGTGACAAGGCTTTGTTAGCTACTGTGAGTAAAATGGCTTTGTCATGATCAACAAAGTCGCCAAGTTTCTTTCGTTTTCACGTTCACTTGCGGCATGCGCAGGAGCGTTGGAGAAAGTAGCACACTTGAGGTGTGCCTCTCCCAGCCAATGCACTGCTCCTTGAGCAGGCTGGGCGGTCCTGCACCAATGGTGCAGGAGCTCTGTATGACAGGGTGTTCCTCTGCTTCAAAGGAAAGCACCGCTGCCATACTGGCGCCCGTACGCCATCCCCCTCATGTCACCTGCTACCCCCTCGCGCGTGTCACGCTGCCCCAAAGCTTTGGTGCCATGCTGGCAGCCCACCCCAGCGATTGCAAACATTGTTTGCCGACTGGGGTGCCCAATCCCCATCGGCTCCACGGCCCCCCAAGCCATCCTGCTGCCACACTGGGAGCCCACCCCAGCGTGGCAAACGCTTGGTTTCTTTGCCAACGGGGTGCCCAATCCCCTGTCGGCCTCGGCGGCCCCCACGTAGTTTGGTTGACGGGGTGCCCAATCCCCATCAGCTCCTTGGCCCCCAGCCATTTCTGCCATGCTGGGAGCCCACCCCAGTGTGGCAAACGCCCCACGCCATCTTTTTTTAAACCTGTAAAATAAAAGCGGTCCCGTAGCGCGTCTCCCAGCCCCTCCCACAACCCGCACCCACCCACTGCGCACTCAGCCTCCCCACCCCCCACCCCATAGTACCTCCAGACTCTGGTGTGACAATCTTGGTGGACGGGAACACGTCTGCACTCTTCAAAGCGACCGCGAACTGAGAAATGCCGGTAAGCTGTATAATAGGCTAGATAGGGGGTTTCAACTTTGCATATCTCAGTCATTTTTGGAATTTTACCAAATTTTCAACATGGGTTTTGGGACCCTTCTCATAAATGATGTCACTGTCATGAGTGTTATTCGGGCCGAGGTGATTTAGCAGGCACTGCACAGTCACTGCATTGAAATCACCTTCAGCCTCAAATAGCCATGACAATGTTCGTCTGAGAAAGGGTCCCCAAAACTATTAAAATTTGGTACAAAATCAAATCATTTATGCGTGCGTTGCGCGGTTCTCGCCGGGCTCATAAGTTCGCTAATTTTCAATATTTTCACTCTAGATTTTCAACATTGCCATTTTATCACACCTTCTTATAAGTTGTACAGCTATCATTTTTCACATCTCGCCCAAAACATGTTTCCAACCTTGTAGCGCACAATGGCCCAGTTGGTGTGCGAAATCAATGTATGGAACACATTAAGAAAATCACAGTGACACTGTTCATGAGCAGAGGTCTTAAAATGGCTATGTTGAAAATTTGGTGAAAAAATTCCTAAAAATGACTGTTTTACAAGCGTGCGTTGCGCCAGTTCCTCACGCATGCTCATCGTTTACAAATTTTCAATATTGCCTCCAGATTTTCAACATTGCCATTTACCACATCTCCTCATGAGCAGTACAGCTGTCATTTTTCATCCTGCCCAAAATGTGTTTCTGCCCATATAGCGCACAATGGCGCAGTTGGTGTGCAAACTCAATGTATGGGACATTAAAATCGCAGTATCACTGTTCATGAGCAGAGAATCTTAAAATAGCTATGTTAAATTGAAAGAAAAATTCCTACAAATAACTGTTTTATGGCGTGCATTGCTGCAGTTCCCCACTTGCGCTTAGCAAGTTCCAATTTCAATATTTTTCACTCAGATTTTCAACATTGCCATTTTACCACACCTCCTTATGAGCAGTACAGCTGTCATTTTCACATCCTGCCAAATATCTTTCCGCCCATATAGTACTGTGGCGCCAGTCAGTGTGCAAAATCAATGTATGGGACACAGTAAGAAAATCACAGTGACACTGTTCATGAGCAGAGATCTTAAAATGGCTGTGTTGAAAATTTGGTGAAAAAATTCCTAGAAATGACTGTTTTATGAAGTGTTCATTGGCGCGGTTCTATACCGCTTTCGTAAGTTCGCAATTTCCAATATTTTCATCCAGATTTTCAACATTGCCATTTTACCACACTTCCTTATGAGCAGTACAGCTGTCATTTTCACATCCTACCCAAACCGTGTTTCCGCCTATACTAGTGCACAATAGGGGTAACAAAAGGTCATACTGACAATTTATTGTGCAAATACCAGCAATCACCACAGGGCATTAGGGTAAAGCATAATACATGCCAAACACCTGCAAAAGCGAATATTCGGCATTGACAAATGCTTGTGTAATCTGTCCCTGAACCCTGATTTCCCAGCGACGCGCTATTCTGCACGCCAGAAGTCACGAAAACATATTTCGACCAGGATGTGAACAATGACAAGCTGAACTGCTCACAAGGAGGTGTGACAAAATGCCAATGTTGAAAATCTGGCATGAAAATATTGTACATTCACGAAGTTACGGCGTATGCAGCAACACTCATAACATGCTACGTAAAACAGTCATTTATTGGTTTTCTACAAATTTGCAACATAGGCTTTTGAGAGCCCACCTCATGACCACTGCACTATCGTTTCATTAATCGGCCAAGATGATTCCACATAGTGACTGTGAAACCACCTTTAGGGCCGATTAACGCCATGACAGTTCAAGAATTCCATGAGAAGGGGTCCCAATTGAAAATTTGATGAAAAAATTCCCAAAATGCCAGAGATATGCGATCGGCTTTGAAGAGTGCAGACATGTTCCAGTCCAGCGAAGGTCGTCACGCCATGCTCAGGCGTAAGTATGGGGTGAGAAGTCGGTGAGGGAGGCTGAGTGCGCAGTGGGTGGGTGCAGGTTAAGTGAAGTGCAGGGAGACTATGAGGACAGTTTCCTTTCTTTCAGGTACAAGAAAACATCAGCGGCCTTTCCACATTCGGGGCATGGGGCATGCTGGGGTGGGCTCCCTGGCATGCCACTGGAGTCTGGGGGCAGCCGTAGCCGGCGGTGGATTGGGCACTCCGTCAGAAAACAACAAAAGGGGGATTTATTTCTGCCGGCGAGAGTTGGGCACCCTGTTGTGGCAAACAACAAAGGGGATTCCTTTCTGCTGGCGAGGTGGGCCCCCGTCGGCAAATAAACATTAGAGGACATATTATTAGGAATATGGCGGCAAGCTGCCCATGTTCACAAACAATACCACAGATGTTACATCCCACCCTGCAATGACAGGTCGCTCCCTCATTGCAGCGGATGGCTGATGCTGCAAGACGGAGGGGCCCCTGATTGCAAGCGGCTATTTGTTTTAAAGTTGTGGCACTGCTGACTGAACTAGTGGCAGCAGCGCGTGCCACAGCACTGGGGATGGGGACAAGCCTTTGCAGGCTGTGGGGGAATGGGCACAATAATTACTTACGCCTCCTAACCTGCCTACGAAAACCTGCAACATGTTTCTTGTAGCATCTGTAATCAACATAAACTTACTACAAATTAAAGTACACAGAACTATGGGCAAGCATTAACAAGTTGCATAAAATGACAATGAAACAAAAATACATGTACAGAAAAAAGGTACTAAGTGCTTGTTTTGGAGTAACAAGGCAGCTAATTTCTAGGTACATAAGAGGAAGGAGTGGGCTAGGGTTAGAACAGTGAGCTAGAATTTAGAAGCAGCTGCACGTATCTTTTACTTTTGCTGCAGCCAACCTTTTAAACAGGCTGTCAGGGACAGTACCAAGAAGCTTCAGTATGCTTTGGAGCTGGTTCCAAATAGTTAGGATGCAGCTGATATAGCCGCTTGCTGCATGAGGTGCGAAGTTCTCAGTACATTAAGGAGGAGGAGGAGGTCATTTTCCTAAGAGAGCAGGTGCTATGGAAATAAGGAAAAGGGTTGTGAGATAGTTCAGGAGGTTGTTCAGGAGTAGTTTAAAAGTCCAGATACCAACATGAAGCGTACTTCTAGTTGGGAGTGATGTCCGGCCAGTGGCTAGGTACAAATCACAATGGTGGGTTCTACAGGGTATGTTTGTCATGAACTGTATGGCACGGTGGTAGAGGATGTCTAGTTTGCTGGGTCTTGACGCCGCTGCAGAAGAATAGATTAGATCTCCATAGTCGAGTAGCGGCAGGAAAGTGGCCAGGACCAGCCTAGTTCTGGTATCCAATGGAAAGAGGGACGTGTTATGGAAGAAGAAACTTAGCCTAATTTTTTACCTCTTTGCCAGATAATTGAGGTGGTCATGAAAGGAAAGCTTGTTGTCTAGCCACATACCAAGATATTTGAATTTGGAGGTGATTTCAAAGGGTTCACCTAAGGAGGTAGTGATGAATTCTTTGTGTGTGTTTGCAAGGGAAGTGGAGGTGGTGTTTGGGGCAGAGATCTATGGCCTTAGTTTTCTTGGCATTGAGGAGTAGTTTGGCATTGATTAGGTTGATTTCTAGTTGTGCAAATTCAGCTTGGAGTACATCCCTCACTGCAGTCAGTGTAGGCCCTGATGTATACAGTACAGTATCATCAGCAAAGAAATGCAGATGGGACTGGGATATATGTGTGTCAAGGTTATTGATGTACAGGGAGAAGAGGATGGGACCTAATATTGTGCCTTGTGGGACTCCCCCAACAACTGGGAGGGATGCAGAAAAGAGGCTATCAGCTTTTACTTTCTGGGTCCTTCTAGACAGGTAGCTGGTAAACCACTGGGCAGCAATTGAATTGACTTGAGCTATTAAAGTGTTGTTTGTTATTGATGCACTACAAAATTGTGTAGTGTACCAGAATTGGTATATATGTTGCTTATCTGCCTGCCAGTAGTTTATCCTTTTTGTGTGTGTTTTTTTTTTTTTTTGTGATATATACGCTTGTTTGTCTGCCTGTCAGGCTGCATTGGTAACAAAAACCTTAATATTTGGGATTGGTGGTAACTTGGGCAAATTCATTCAGTTATATTCCTCTTCCTTTGACTCTGCCCAGTCTTCCACTCACACCATCCATACATCCATCTATCCATCCATCCCGATCTACACCCTCAAAGTGTGCACCTTGCACAGCTGATGCTTATGTGCAAAGATCAGCACCCATCCCCCTACAGGACATGCTGTCTGTCCCCACTGCCATTTCATTCTCAAAAACTGCCACATGTTGCATTACACAAGCAGATTGACCGATCCACTTTATTGGGCTATATTCCTCCTTTTTCCGAGCGTGTGGGGGTGGTGGGGGTTGCTTCGACTGATCAAGGATTGACCAGAAGGTGAAGCATGACACTTTTCTAATATGCAACACTGGATCAATAACTTTGGACTTTTGAGATGCAACAGGTGATGACTGTGGATCAAGGTAGATGCTAGCAATGTAATCAATGAACCTATTCAATCAGTCATCGTTTGTGCATGTTGGCACCACAACTTCTCCCAATGCTAATGTTACCACAAACAGCATAAACTATGGCTGACTCGCCAGATACATATACCCAAGCAGATGTGTTTGCTTTTTCAGTTTGCCCAAAACATACTATGGACATTTTATTAATTCTTCACAGCCCTTGCTGACATGAAAACCTGTTGAACGGATGCATATACGTGCATAAGGCACCATTAAGTGTTGGTAAATAAATAGCGATCACCACTGTATTATCTGTTGCTCCCTCCACTGCCACAGTTTGGCTATCTAATCATATTAGTACCGTGCCACAAAGTGAAATCTCTTACATGCCAGTTTATCCTTTAATGCGAGACCAGTGAGACCAACAAGGGAGTAAAATAAATCGCTTCTGCTGTCAGTGATAATAACAATTAATTAATTGGTTAATGGGGAATTTCAATCACTGGGCATGTAGGCAGTATAGTGCAGTGGCTTAAGGCTCTGAGCTGCAAATCTGGAGATCTGGATTTGAACCCCACAGCCCCCACTTGCATACTGTGTGACCCTGAGCAAGTCACCTAACTTCCCTGTGCTCCCAGGTCGCACCTGTAAACAAGCTTTCAGCTTAGTGTGTCTCTCTTGGTTAAACAATTGCAAAAAAAAAATACAGTTCTTCATTTAGTTCTCATGTATACCCCTTACAGCTTTATTGTGTGCAGAGTTACATTCTTGGATACTATCACTGGTCAAATTATGGAGTTCCAAGACCTGCTGCACGTATGTAGTGTTATATAGTATTTTGCTCAAGTTGCTCCAAATTCCCCCCCTTTTTCCCAAGAAAAACACATACACAGATCTTGGAAGAAATGGGGCCACAGCCATGCATTTATTTAACATACCAAATATTAATAGTAAACATTAATGGTATTTCTCCTAGTTCAGATTTCTTAATATTTATTAAGCAATAATGCATGACAGGGTGTGGATTGTGCTGGAATAACCTCACACCTGGGGTGGTTGGGTACGCGGCCACAGGCTGGTAGTGTCCAACAATCCAGGCATGAGGAAGTTAACATCCCAGCACAACCTACACCCTGGAGTGCATTATTGCTATTACACAATGGCTAATTTAAAAAAAATAAACAATAGAACAAATACTGCTTAAAATAGTTTTTGTTACATGTTTTCAAAGTGTGGAAGCTTATTTTATTAAAAAAAAAGTTCCTTTTACTGTTTGTCCTGAAGATGGAGCTGTTTTCACTGAGCTTTTGTTTCATTAATGGATTACCTTTGGGCGAGTGTCTCTCTTGTTGTCTTCCTCCCAAGTAAAGCTGTTTTATTGCTTGGTACCACAGGCCCCCCAATCCAATACATTTTTTTTTAAATCACTTGAGGAAGCACTGTAAACTTAGGGAAGAACAGCCAGCAGGTTGACAGGAAAGAGACAGATTCAGGTGAGTCATGGATTTGATTTGTAGTCTGAAGGGGAAATGGAAACTGAATAAGACATTCCCATTTAAAAAAAAAATAATGTCACTGCAGTGATATTGGAAAAACAGGAATTATTTGATACAGTGCTGCCTGTGGAGAGAGAACACGTGAACTATCGCAAGCAAGCGGTTCACTTCATACAGCCAGATAGTGGAAGCCATGGTTGATAGCAGTTAAATGTTAGTTCTTGAAGATAAAGTGTGCAGTTCCATGAATGGTAACTTATTACTCAATCTAGTTTTGATGGCAGTTTTATTTCTCATTGAGTGAAGCGATGTCTATGAAGCACGCAAAAGGTGGTTACCGCGGTTCAGTCAAGTTGCTTGGTTTTGGGAAAAAAACACAGGGAAGATAATTAAATTTGTTTTGTGACCTGTACTTTTGTGTTTTGTAGGTAGCCTTTACTTCTTTATGGAATTGCTGTTTTGGGGAATGGTGACATTGTTGTGGGGGGGCACTCAGATTGCTCAGATTGCTCAGAAGCTCAGAGTGCTAGCAAGTTGTGGAGTGGATGCATGAATCGACAGTGTGTCATGCAGTCCTGTGTGCCTGGACTTAATACAATGGGGTTGTGCTCAGATAACCTCACTGTGCCAGGAACACATTGACCAATCAGAGTCCAGGAAATTATTTTGCCATTGTATAATTTTCAATAATCTTATTACCATTGAGCAGCATGGCTGCTGGGAGGATCCACCATACCTCAAGCACCTGCACCACGCATCAACCTAGGAAATCCCTTCCAGTGCATGCTAAAGTATCCCCCAGTGGTAACAAAATAGATCATATGGCCAAGGTTCTGGCAGCCACCCCCATCTGGCATCATCAACCTTGTTGCATGCACTACTGAGGTTGGACCTAGACCCCCGCATGCAGGTACAGGTCTTGTGATCCACCTTCCTCACACTTACATGGGGCCATGACACCTTCAGGAGATCTGGCATTGTCCCCTTTTTTCCCGCTACCTTCCTCATGCGTTCGTCCCATGCTGCCCCACCACCTGACTACAACAGTTTGGAATACCATAATGTTGTCGAGGCACAGGTCAGGAAGCATAGGGAAAACCAAGAGCAGTTGTAGAATTCACCAAAAATATTTATTTACAGTAGCAGTAACATAAAAGAAATGAACTTAAGCATTCAGTCTTGTTGATCATGATGTACTAAAGAGACTTTTGGGTAGGATCAAGTCTTTGGATGAAGTTATTGGGTGGAATTGGTCATTATTTGGTGGTAGAAGGCAGAGAACCATGGTCAGTGGCTTCTTGTCCCAGGATAATTTGATAACATATGGGGTTCCTCAGGGTTTCATTTTAGGACCCCGTTTTTTCATTGTTTATAAATTCTTTACCTAATATTTGCACTAATACAGAAATCATATTATTTGCTGATGATGCTGTACTATTTTGCTCTGGTTCTGATGACAATAGCTTCAGGTCACTCTCCAGAGATACTTTGAAGCTCTACATTCATGATTTATTCTCCATAAATTAGCACTTAACTCTGCTAAAACAAAGTTTCTTATTTTTTCTGGTATTAGGAATCAAAGTAATCATGTTTTCAAGTTGAATGATAAATTTGGCAATACTATAGAAAGGGTTCAAAATTTCAAGTATTTGGGATTGGTGCTTGATTAGCACTTAATCTTTGATCAGCACATTATTTCTTTGATAGCATTTAGGTATGTTGTTTCATATTAGGAAATTCCATAATCCTGAGAAAAGAACCTTTTTGGCAAAGTGCTTTTTTAATGACATATGGTTCTGTTGTTTATTCTTATTCTTCTGAGAGGATGTTGAAAAATTAACAACTACATATCACAGTACAACATATGCACTTTATTACCTGCTTGCCTAGGATGGTACACCATTGTATTTTATATGGAAGGTCAGCTTGTTTAGCACTTGGTGCTTTTTTTTTTTTAATTTTATATCTCTAACATTCTTGCATAGGATTCAATTAGAGCTTGTCCCAACCAGAGTGGTTAGTATGTTGCCTACTGTTGGGTTTTCAACTGTTACTAATGTAGTACTAAAATGTATTAAATTACCCCAGTTTAGAACTAACATTGCACAAAATTCTATAGAGTTTAAAATTGTCAGACTGTATAATCAATTTCCTAGGAATATATCAGACTGTTGTGAGTGGTAGGTTTAAGGGGTTCCTGGATCAGAAATTATCTTCTGAGGTTGTTTATAATTGTTTTAATTGATTTTGTTGTTTCCTGTATGATGTTGTATTTTGAATGTATTTGTTTGTATAATTGTTTTATTTGTACTTGCTATTTGTAAGTGTATTGTCAATGTCACTGGATGTCTGTGAAATGGGCACTTTGTGCTCACAGATTCTTCAATATAAAATAAAATGAAATGAAATGATAACTTGTTCAGAATAACTATGTAAAGAGGAGAAATATAGTAGTTTTACTTCAGTTTGTGTCCCTTTTACTCCTACTCTTTCTTATAGTTGCAGCTTAGCTCTTATAAGTTCTTTAAACCCCAATTCTTTGAAAGCATCCTGTTTTTGTAAATATCAGGCAAGAGCTGCTAGAACACAGTGTGCTTCTTGAGTTGAGGGCCCCATTTTGCACAGCTTTTGCAAAAGGCTTAAAAACTGAACTCTGGTAACCTCTAGCTTTCAACAGCTTTTTTCAGTCATCTCAAATTATAATTATATACATTTCAAGAGTAATGCTATATATTTTTCAAATACAAGGGATCCCAATATCAGTTACATTTCCATACAATGATTTGCACATATTTTTATATCAGCAGATCTAGGTATGCAAGGGAGAAAACAGACAGCAGAGAAAACTGGTGACAGTGAGAGGTCAGAACTGCAAGCCTGTTGGATTGATCAAGTCTGAAGTCTCACAGGAAAATATGGTTTGCTAACTAGATATAGAAGAGACAGAAAAGGAAAGATCCTTGCATTTAGACACTTTCTCCATAAGAAATTGGACAGGCTCCCGATCAACTCTGTCACACATAACCATACTTCTTTTAGCTGTGTCACTTCCTACATGCTCTATTCTTATACTTGAGTGTTCATATATAATGGATTAACTATATTAAGCAATCTACTTTAATTCCTATCCCTGCTACTTATGTCGGTCCTATCATCTTAACATATTGCTGTTATTGCAAAATGATTATTATATTGTTATTCTGGTATATTATAGGTTTATAATTTACATATATATGTTTTTTTGATACTAGCTCATTATATCCCTTTTGGAGGAGGTGAAAAACCATGGAAAAACCCCAGTAGGGGAAAACAGGGAAAAGTCACTCCCCAACTTGTAGTGCAGTTACCCCGATGAGTCAAAGGGGGACCTTCTCTCCCTGCCCCATACCCCTTACTTGAGGTCTGGGTGGGTGTTCCAAGTGGTCGAGGAGACAGAGGCAGCAGTCCCAGATATCCTCCTGACTCCTCCCCACCCAACCCACACCCTCCTGGAGGCATGGTGATGCTCATCCCAGGGGTGCATCCAGGGCCTGCTGACCACTCCCAATGCTAGGCATCCCATTCTACTGCTTAGTCAGAAAGGGAGGGGCCCCAGACAATGCCCACTCTGTTTCAATGCTTGGCAGCCTTGTTGTTTGTCCAGTAGAGCCCCCAATTCTCCCTTTCCCATGAAAAATATATACACAGATTTTGAAGAAATGACCTCAGCCATGCATTTATTTAACATACCAAATATTAATATTAAACTTTATTGTTATTTCTACAGGTTCATATTTCTTTATATTAATATCTGATAATCTTGTCATTGAGCAGCATGAGCTGCTGTGAGGATATGCATACCTCGAACTTTCCCTTTTTACACGTCAATCTGGGAAATCACTTTCCAGTGCATGCTAAAGTATCCCCAGTGGTAGTGAGGTAGGTCATATGGCCAAGGTTCTGGTGGCCACCTGCCCATCTAGTATCTCTGACCTTGTAGTATGCACTGCTGAGGTTGGATCTAGACCCCTCATGCAGGTACAGGTTTTGTGATCCACCTTCCTCATGCTGGCCAGGGACCATGACACCTTTGGGAGAACTGGCATCATCCCCTTTTTTTTCTATCTTCCCTCATGCGCCTCCCTGTGCTGCCACAGGCTGGACCAGGTCTGACACCCCCAAGCCACCTGCTCAATAAGATCCTCTGAAAATCAACTAATATGCTATCCAAGCCTTCCACTCACAATCATTCTTCTTTACCCACCACCAGACCCTGACAGGTTCAGTAAATCATCTCATGGCTCACTACTGCACCCACCCAAGGACTTCATAAAACTCTCAGCTCCCTGTAAACCCTCATGCAAGCTCTGATTCAATGCAGTGTCTCATCTTGCATGGGCCACTTCTCCTCATCAACATGTGAGACCAGATGATGATTGTATGGGGCCACCAAACCTTAATGGATCATAAATCATCCTTCATCACAGTAGCAGATTTAACATCTCCCTGAAGCATAGGTCTTTGCCACCCAAGTGAATCAATAAGATGTCCAGTGTCTTTCTCTGGCCAGCTTCTATTCACAACCTCAGATCAACCTTCCCAATGTATGCCTTTGACCCCAGCCACCTGATGTGGGCTGTATGTTGTGGCAATGAGAGGATGCTCACCTCCAAGCAGACTGCTGCTCTCTTTGTTGCCCACCCAATGAAGCAGTGTCAATATATCAATATGTTCTTACTGTCATCCTGGGGCCTACAAGAGACAAGAAAATATTACTGCAAGTGTGGTCTCACATAGCGTAAGAATGCCTGGGACTTCCAATGCCCCAGGGTCTGAATCTCTGAATTGGACATGCCCAAACTCCTGGCATTCTTTGCTGCACCTTTCTGGAAGCATTGGGTACCATATTCCCGGGCATTCAGTCCCAACTGCTGAATTGCCTTTCCTAATATAAACCTGAACTGATACTCCATCACTACTACCTCCCCGTGATGAAAGAGAGCTTTCTTAGTTTGGGGCAGAGCACTGATAATTGGTGATCATGCATCCCACTGGCCATCCAGTCCCTGCCAGTTCCTTCACCTCATACCAGTGCCCTGCCCCTCACTGTTCCATTTCTGAACTGCGTAAGTGAAGGTAGACCCTCATCCCCACTGAAACCACATCCTGTGCAAGCAGGCCTGGGATACCTTTCCCCACTGATGCCTGCATCAGCTCTGACATTCTGAATGCCCCACAGAATGCTACCAAAAATATTGTCCTGAATAATCAGGCATCATACTCATTCAGGCAGACCACAGGCAATACCCCCAAATAGTGATCATAATTGCAGGGCGATGGGTCACCTAGCATCTGGAGGGTGGATAACTCTCTCAACCAGCCCTCAACAGCTTGTGCACCCTGAAGGCTCTTGAGATATTTGCCATCCCATAGGTCTTGCCAACCAATACTTAGCAAGCAAGATGCCACCCATCACTCCTGCCAGCCAAGATGTATCTGCACAATTGAGCCACCAGAAGGGGCCACATGTCAGCCCATCCCTTGGCCTCCTGTGTTGCAGTGTAATGCTCCACCCCTGCAACACGCTTCTTTGGTCCTTTGCACAATGGAGTTATACCTATGCATCTCATAGTCTCCCTGGTCACTACCCCCACAAGAAGGGAGATACCCACTGTGACTGCTTGTCTGCTGCTGGTGCCAATTTGAAGAATCTCTGCTACTGTGAATGAGGTAAAGCATCAGCAATTCCAGTCCTTTCACAGAAGAAAGGGCTCTGAAAAGTGAAAGTGGACAAAGCAATGGGGCCTGATGGAATTCACTCCAGAATTCTAAAAGAATTAAGGGGAGAACTAGTGGCACCACTGAATACCCTTTTTAACAAATCATGGGAGGATGGTGTGGTACCTGAGGACTGGAGGAAGGTGGATGTGATTCCCCTTCACAAAAGTGGGAGCAAGACAGATGCAGGAAACTATAGACCTGTCAGTTTGACCTCTGTGGTAGGGAAAGTGATGGAATCACTTCTGAAGGAAAGAATTGTTGAGTACCTGGAGGCCAGTGGGGCACAAGACCCAAGGCAGCATGGGTTCACAGTGGGAATGTCATGTCAGATGAATCTAATTGATTTCTTTGACTGGGTGACCAAAGTACTAGACCAGGGAGGGGCTGTGGACATGGCCTACCTAGACTTTAGCAAGGCATTTGACACAGTCCCACACAAAGAGTAATAGTCAAATTAACTAGCCTGGGAGTGGGTCCCAGGGTGGTAGCCTGGTAAAACACTGGCTGGAAAACAGGACACAGAAGGCAACTGTAAATGGAGTCCATGCTGAAGAAAGAGGGATTACTATGGGGAACCATAGGGTTCAGTACTGAAGCCAGTCCTTTTTAATGTCTTTATAAGTGACATTGCAGAGGGACTAGAAGGAAAAGTACTCTTTGCAGATGACACAAAGATCTGCAACAGGGTTGATACACAAGGAAGCATGAAAAGGATGAGAAGGGACTTGGCAAGGTTAGGAGGAATGGTCAAGTATGGCAGCTTGGATTTAATGCAAAGAAGTGAAAAATAATGCACCTGGGAAAGCAAAACCTAGGGGAAGATTACACAATGGTGGGGGAGGTAGTAACAACAAAAATGGAAAGGGACCTGGGGGTAATCATGTCAGTTGACCTTAAGGTTAGCAAGCAATGTGAGAAGGCATTAGGGAGGGCTGGGGGGATACTGGGATGTATAGGGAGAGGCATCATCAGTGGAAAACAGGAAGTTGTTATCCCTCTGTACAGACAGTTGGTGAGGCCCCATCTGGAGTACTGCATCCAGTTCTGGAGACCCCATCTCTGCAAGGACATAGGATGGAGGCAGACCAGAGGAGGGCAACTAAAATGGTGCAGGGTCTGCAAGAGAAGCCATGTGAGGAGAGACTAAAGGAGCTTAATATATATATATATATATATATACCCTTGTGGAAATGAGGAAGAGGGGCACATGATAGAAACTTTTAAGTACCTCAGTGGAATCAACAAAGTCCAAGAGGGTAGCATCTTTCAGAAAAAGAGATGTACAAGAACAAGGGTCACAATCTGAAGATAGAGAGAGACAGCTCAGGGAATGTGAGGAAGTATTTTCACAGAGAGGGTGGTGGGCACATGGAACAGCCTTCCTGAGGAGATTGTGGGGTCTAAAACTGTGGGAGAATTCAAGAATGCATGGGACAGACATAGGGCAATTCTTGTGGGGGATAGGAAAAATAGGCTGTTGGTTAAATTAGGATCTGCAGCTTATCCTGTATGTAGGGAAATGGGCATACTAGGTGGGCCAAGCAGTCTTTATCTGCCATCAAAGTCTATGCTTCTATGTTTCTGAGTAATCCCTGGTACATGCATTGCCCTGGACGTAATGTTCAACAGAGTACATTTTAAAACAAATACTTGCACTAAATTCCCCAATGGTCCCACTGGTCCCAGTTGCTGAATGACCATATGTACTATAGCCCATGTTGTCTGACCTGAAGTGCACTACTCTGTCTTTCAGCTTTGGGCCCCTAGATGCAGCAGTCCACTACCACAGGAAAGAACTCCAGCAGAGTGATCTGTTTTCCTAACCTGGCCACCAGCCACCATCCTGGCCACTAACCTGCACACCATTTCCTGAAAATATGCTCTGAATCCAAGCCCTCCTGCTGCATCTCTATACAGCTCCAAAGTGCTCCTGCCATGGCACCTGCCATATCACTACCCCATTGAAATGATCCATAAATACCTGCCATACCTGTAAATCTTCCTGAACTGATTCATGACCCTAATCCTGTGATGCGTTTAGTACACCCTCTACTACCCTCTTTGCCAACCGGTGCATGAATGTCCAGCCCACTGGGATGACCTGGCATGCAAAGTAGAGGTGCCCCACCAACAGTTGCAGCTCCCAGAGTGTGACTTTCTTCATTCCCAAAAACCTATGCAGGAAGCACCACAGTGTGTCCAACTTCTCCTGTGGCAAATAACATAGCCTGTCCTCAGAACCAGTTTCGATGCCCAAGAAGGTGAGGGCCATCCGTGTGGGCTCTGATTTTCCAGTCATCAAAGAAACTCCAAAATCCCTGCAAACCTGTTCAAAGGCCACTACTGACCCTCCAAATGTTGGAGAGCCTACTGGACCCACAACCAAGAAATCATCAAGGTAATGCACTATGGCATCACTGTCTGCTGCCTATGCCATAACTCAATGCAGGGAAAGTGCTAAACTGCTTCAAATACTGCATATGCAACACACAGTCCATAGGCATGCAGTTGTCCACATAGTAACTGCCCTCAAACTTCAGCCCAACAGTACCTTCTCCTCATGGTGAACAGGCAGCAGATGAAATGCAGACTCTATGTCTGCTTTCACCATAGTGCCCAGGGCCTGCTGATTGTACCACAGCTATGGCCCTGTCAAAGGACTGATAATGCACAGATGTGTTCTGGCAATTGTTATGGTCATTCACTGAATCCCCTTCAGGGTATGACAGGTGATAGATCATCCGAAATTCTCTGGGGGTCTTCTTGGGCACGATGCCAATAGATGACACTCTTAAATTCTCCCACGGGGGCAGAGCGAAACACCCGCTCACTCGTGCTAGCTGCCTTCCTTTTTCCATTTTTCCCAGATGACTTCTTGGTGATCCCTGGCAGATCTCAAGTTCTCCACCTCGTATGCCCTCTGGAGGTGGAGTAAGGAATCCTGAAACCCCACCAAGAACCGGCTCTCCAACAAGTCAGCAGCTCCTCTATCGGGCACTGGTCAAGGCACAGCTTAATTTTTCTTATCTGTACTGGGGTGGGGAGACTTCCCTCCTGGGGTTTCCAAACCTTCCTCATCCTCCTGCCCAGTCCATTTGCTCCCTCATGCATAAAAGCACTACAGAAACAAATGTTGCTTCCCACAGGCCATGCATGTGTGCTTGAACCTGCAGCTGAAAGTGCCGTGTTGCTGTTTGATTATAGGTGAAGCACAGCTGATGGGTTGAGCTCTCCAGTGAGTGCTGCACTGGTACCTTGATGGGCAGCCCAGTATCTATGTGCTGCACTCCCCCCTTTCACCACATCCACCATCAGTAGCATATCTGCCTTGCCCCAGCCCAATGCTGTGTCTGCCTGCCACCTGTGATGAAACTCTTCATCTTCGTCATAGTCTAGCCAAGCCATGCCCTGTTTCTTCTGATGCCTAAAAATAGGCAGGTTTGTTGCCTAGTGCACTTACCCGGTTACCAAAAGCTAATAAAATATAATTGAGTAGTTCCACCCCTTTTTCTCATCTGCCTGCAACAAGGCAGTGGCATAAATGAGGAATGCCACCACCCAATTGTCATATGTGTGAGGAACCTTGACCTTCTTGTGATCCTTGTCATCCCCATTTCTCTTCTTACCCTCCGTGGGCTCTGATCCCTGCTACTTATGTTGGTCCATCCTCTGTTTTTGTTGCATTGTCAGTGTTTACATTTTCAACTGTGTGGCCCTTCTTATACGTTTAATGTGTGCCTTACTATATAACGGAAATACATTTCTAAAAGTCATTGCCTGCAGTTGTACTGAGTAACACTTTTGTTTCAGTGTACTGATGTTATTTTTTATTTTGTATTTATTATTATATTTTGCATTAAATAACATTGAGGAATAGCATGCATTTCTTTTGTTTTGCTTCATGGAAAATTAAGGCTTCTGCAAATACAGTCTGTGGCCTCGTTTGCAGCCAGCAGCCTCAATCTTGCACTTGTCATTGCAGTTCTGAAGATCAGCAAAATTTTAAGTTAGAGTCCAGGGACTGGAACATACTCGGTCAAACACAATCCCAGCCCTCAGAACTAGTAGTAACATAGCTGAGTCTCACCCCATGTACTGTATGCTGTTCCCCAGCTGAATGTCCAGGCAGTAGCTTCCAGGAAAATAAGAAAAGTATCTAATACAGAACAGTCCTGCGAGTCTGTGCAGATATGCACTTAACTTCTGCACCATGTGTAATGTGTATTCACTGTGGAAATGCATATGGCTGAACAGTGTGGCTTTTTTATATTAATGCTTAGGCACCTCTGTTGTGCTGTTTCCTAACCCACCCAGACCCATTGTGTAAGTAAGCAATACAGCATGAAGGGGTGTGTGTAAACCATATTTTACAGCATGGCTAGGGGCGTAGTAAGGCACAAGACCGAAGGCCAAGTGACTTCAGCTGCTGGCCATGCTGTAAAATATGGTTTATACACACCTAAGTGCCTTATTGCATTTATAAAATTGACTCTTTTTTTTTTACTTTTGACTATTGGGAAAAGCATGCTTATATGAAGAAAAAATAGAATTTACTTGTGTGCATTTATGATAAAATAGTCCTTCTGCCCATTGCAAGTGATGTCATTGATGATGGCATTATATTATTGCTTACTTTCTTCTTCCTGTTCTTTTTTCCTCTGTTGTTCTGTACATTCAAGATATGGAATGTTTATCATGGAATGTTCACCATGGAATACATGGATTCAAAATTCTGCTCAGTTCCACTGACAGAATGTTTCTCTCCCAACACACTGTACACACAGACAGCAAAGGCCTTTATTACAGCCTGAGACTCAGTTATCTCACTGTCAGTGCAAGAAGAAGACAGTTCCTGATAAGCAGGTAAAGATAGAAGGGACATTTTTCACTGTCAGCAAAGAAACAGTTGTAGTGAAACTATAAACAATACTTACTGTTTCTGATTTGTTTATGTATGTAAAGAGTGTGTGATAATCAGGAAACAGCATTTAATTCATTTGTTTTTATTTTTATGTAAGGTAGTTTTATTTTTTAGAGCCCAGTAGAAGTTTTTTTCACAGAGTAAAGGTAGCAGCCATGTTTGTGGTGGAAGATTAGTTCTGGTAATAGAAGGCTAACAGAAATGCTTGCTTTCCAAATGCCCATTGCTCCGTGTTGCAGACTCTTCACAGCTGAGCAGTCATTTTTATGTTGGCTCACGCGCCAGTCAACATATTGCATTAGGAGCAGATTTGGAGGTGTGGTCACTGTGGGCCAATGCAGGGCATGCATCAGTAGGTGTGTCCCTCATTCCCCAATAAGACAGCATGCAGGTGCCACACCAGCAAGATGTAATGTGGTGATCACATCTAAGAAAACATCTGCTGCAATGACAAGCAAGCTTCTCATTGCAGCGACACAGCCTCCACATTAAACATGGTGACGGGTGCCCCATCTCCTGTCACATTCCTGACCCACTTCAATTTGCCACAGAGGCCAGCCCTGTCGGCATAATGCCCTCACAAGTGTATACCGAGGGGGCACCCAATCCCCTCAGCATCATGCACTCCCCCAACAGTCTTCCTTTGCTGACGGGGGCCCAATCCCCATCGGCCACAATCCCCATCCTTGTTTATTTAGCTGAATGGGAGCCCACTCCTCATTGGCATAATGTGTCCACCCCATCTGTTGAGTACTGGGGGATGCCCAATCCCCATCAGCTACAGCCCCAAAAACAATCAGGTGACATGCTGGAAGCCCACCCCAGGGTGCCAAATGTGCCTGAAAAACATAAACCATCCCGGATGTTCCCTTTTTACCCTGTAAAAAAACTGCCCCCTCCACAACTGCTTCCACCCACTGTGCACCCTGCCTCCCCACACACCCTCACCCTATACTTACCTCCAGAGTCTGGCATGACGATCTTCAGTGGACCAGGGAACACATCTGCAGTCTTCAAAGCCAACCACGAACTGAAAAAATGCAGATAAGCTGTAAAATGGCATAAATAGGGTTTTCAGCTTTGGTGCATATCTCAAGCATGTTTGGAATTTTGACACCAAATTTTTAACATTCGGTTATTGGGACCCTCCTCATGAATTCAGTCATTGTCATGGCGTTATTCCATCCCAAAAGGTGATTTCGCGGTCACTGGATGGAATCATCTTTGGGACTGATTAATGAAATGACAGTGCCACTGTTCATGAGGGGGGCTCTCAAAAAGCCTATGTTGCAAATTTGGTGGAAAAAATCCCAAAAATGGCTATTTTACTAGCGTGCATTGCACAGTTTCCACGCACGCTCATAACTTTGTGAATTTGTAATATTTTCGCTCCAGAGTTTCAAAATTGGCATTTTTCCACACCTTCTCATGAACACTACAGCTGTCATTTTACATATCCCAGCCAAAATGTGTTTTTGCACATCCGGTACACAATATTGTGGTCGCTGTGCTAAATCAGTTTTCGGGACAGTATTCAGAAATGACGTGACACTGTTCATGAGCAGAGGTCCTAAAATGCCTATGTTGAAAATTTGGTGACAAAAGTCCATAAAATTACTGTGTTACAAATGTGCATTGCGCAGTTTCCATGCACCCTTGTAACTTAGCAAATTTGTAATATTTGTATGCCACATTTCCAACACTGGCATTTTTTCACACCGCCTTATGAACAATACAGCTGTCATTTTTCACATCCTGCCCAAAATGTGTTTTCGCACCAGTGGCACACAGTGGCATGGTCGCTGTAGGAAACCAACGTTTGGGACAAATTAACAAAATCACAATGCCACTGTTCATGAGGGGCGGTCCCAAAATGCCTATGTTGAAAATGTGGCTAAAAAAATCCTAAACATAATTGGGTTACAGATGTGTGTCGCACACTTTCTATGCATGTTCATGACTTCAGAGATTTTTAATATTTTCACTCCAGATTTTCAATGTTTCCAATTTTTTACACCACCTCAGGAACAATACAGTTGTCATTTTTCACATACTGCCCAAAATGTGTTTTCACCTCTGTGTCGCCAAATGGCATAGCCACTGTGCAAAACCACCTTTCAGCTAACAAACTGATAGTGCCGCTCCTCATGGGGTGGGGTCACAAAAGCCATTTTGAAAATTTGGGTGAAAAACCAACACACATCCTACAGCATTGGTGTTTCCAACTGTAACACCCACCCGTACAGACTGACAGGTGTCAGGGGTGTGACTTGGGATCATTGGCTGCAATGCTTATGCTAGTCCACCTCCACCCCCACTCTGCAGCCAGTGGCAGGCATCATGGTGTGCCTTGCAGTGTTCAGCCACAAAGTTCACCCCATTCTCCTATACTGCACCCACCTCAGCATATTTCCTTATGGAATGGGGTAAGTACAATGCCCAAAGATCACCCAAGCACACCATGACACTTGTCAGTGTCTACAGGGTAGGGTGAGGTAAAATGGCATGAGCGTTTTAGCTGACGACCCAAAGGCACACCCCAATGCCTGTCGGTCTCTGCAGAGTGGGGGTGGGGTTGGTGTCACTTCAATACTTCACTGCCATTCCTATTATGCATCTCTAACTCCTGCACTACCAATGCCAATGCCAGCGAGACAACATTTGCCATTGACAAATGCTTGTTTTAACCATGTATAAACCATATTTTACACATAAATAAGAGCCAATCAGATTACATGATTTTATCCTGTCATTTTATAACTTGTATAAGTCTATAATAGCATTACATGGTTTTGATGATGTTTACATATTAATCATGCAAAGCACGATTGCCCCTCCCCCATAAATTTTAAGTTGTCACTACAGATGTATGCATAAATGTTTTGGGATGGATTTTCAAACTTCACTTAGATCCATGCAAGCTGTGTCAAACAACCACCTTGCATCAAATCTAGGTGCACCAAGTACAGTGCGCTATATTTTGCAAGAAAAGCTTTCTCTGTAACAAAGTCCCCCAGACTGACACAGGAGGTCCACTGTGCCAACAAAATGATGCAAGGGATGAGAATGATACAAGCTGCGCCAAAAATTGTACAAGTCAAGTCAAAAGAGAATCAAGAAATGGAAATGATGCAAACTAAGTAAAAAATGGTCCAAGTTGAGTAAAGAAAATGGTGCAAGCTGAGTAACACATGATGCAAAGAGGAGAATGATGCAAGCAAAGTAAAAATATGGCAGATGAAATGGCCAAGACTAAGCCCTAAAATGTTCTAACTCGTCCTACAGGAGAATACTGGCCCTTAATAGTAGCATAGTCAGGTCTGACTACCTGCTGTAGCCCTCTTCATTGCTTAAGTGTCCCTTAGACCAGCTCTGGCTGGTCTAACAGCGAACATGCATCTTAGGCACAAGGACAGGACTCTCATAGTCCTTGGAAATCCTAAATAAGGGAGGGTGCACCATTTTGGTGATGCAGGCATCCTTCCTACAAGATGAAGGCATTTTTTCTGGTGCAAGCATGGCAAGCCAATCTGGCACATGCAGACCTGTTTTTTAACACAAACACCATTTGACAATCAGAACTGGTGCAAGGTCTGATGCATCCTGCTCCTTGCCTCTGTTGTTTTTTGATTCAAGCACCCTCCATCATTCTCTGGCCTTTGAAAATCTGGACCCTTGTGTCTTTTATTTTATCTATTTTATTTAATTGTTTTTTTTTTCACTTTCTTTTTATCCTGCCTTATTACCCTCTAAGTCTACTCTTTCAGACCTGATCAATCCCGTAGAACCCTCCCACGATGTCTGTCCCTAGAGCGCCAGGCATAATCCATTATCCCCCCTACTTTACTCCTCTCTTCGGAGCGCCTGTACAATGGGTCTGCTCATGGTAGGTGATCGCGGCTGAGATTGGTCTTCATCTTGGACTGAGAGGGTGTTTTCTGCTTTTCTTCCTTGGTCCCTCCATCCCTGAGGGCACGGCATGCAGGACTGATGTCCAGACAGACGGCATGCTGACACATGCTGTTGTCGAGTGCCCATGACATCCTCCCATCCCAACTCCAGAAAGCCTTCTGTGCCCTGATGCCCATGCTTCCACAGCCACTAGAGCATAGGGTGCTCAAAGCACCCCAGGAACCCACCTCAGGAGGAGCACATCCATTGGGATGCTCAATCCTTCTCCTCCCCTCTGTCCCCCAGCAGCCCAAGTCCATTCCTGAACCTGGGTCACCAGCGCAGTGCGAGGTGTGGCATCCAGCGCCTCAACCCTCAGCACCACCCTGCCATATATTTTATTTTTAATTACTGATATGACTTGTCTGTACCTACGTAAGTGAGACGGACAAGTTGTAACATTTAACTTGATGCTGTTTGGTGGGTGCTGCAATGGTGCCATAGAAACTTGCCATTTACTGCCCTTTTCAAGAATGACTTTCACGTCACAACTATCAGAAAATTTGTAATACTGTAAGAACTCAAAAAGATGCAAACTCCTATAATTTATATAGAAGATAATGTTACAACATGTTTTAAGGAAAGAGCCACTGCAAGCTTACAATCCCCATGGTCATAAGGACACCAAGACTGAAGACAGAGGGCTACTGTAACCCTGAGAGTGCATAGAAATATTTTGATACACAGCCTGGAGTTGATTATTCCTCACAATACTGTTTGTTTCATATGAATAGGTATATATATATATATATATATATATATATATATATATATATTTAAAAATACCTGCAGTTACAATTGTATGGGCGCATCAGAACAGTGAATTTCTCTTTTATAGTATTAGAAGTGCTTGAGTGGCCATTATGGTTCACTGCCCTTCAATGACAAGCTGGTGTGTGACTGTAGTGGGACTGCTGCAGATTACAAGCCTACTCACATCTGGGGTCAGGATGGAAGAGACTGTGCTGTAACTGAGAAAGAGAGTGAAAGAGAGAGAGAGAGAGAGAGAGAGAGAGAGAGAGAGAGAGAGAAAGGGAAAGGTGCATTTGTTTAAAAAGCTGGTGTGTAAGTGTTGGTGATTTGTTACACAGGTGCTTAACAACCAGGTATGGCTTATGTCCACACATAATGTATTGCATGTTTAAGCATTGTCATGAGTTGACTTTTAACCAATAATATTTCTAGATTATTTCTTGCCCTTTTATAAAGAGATAAAGCATGATCCAGGGATTTAATGCACAATTCTGTGTCCTATACAGAAGCTTTGCACTCGGAGTTTGATACCATGCTAAAGATTGCTGAAATATTGCACACCATATGCCAGAAGATTGCTACAGCACAACAGGAGCAGTGAAAAAGGCACTTGTCAGACAGGTGCAGTAAGTTTATTAAATCACATTCAAACATGAGAAAGCAGGGCTAACACCCCAGCATATCGCCTGGCACAGGAGACTACACACCCTCTGATAATGCCTCCTGTGTGAGACGGTAAGTAGTGGTGTTAGCCCTGCTTTCTTATTGATACCTAGAAGCATAGAATCTGATGACTGATAATGATGAGGACCGCTCGTCCCATCTCATCTGCCCATTTGCCCTACTAACTGTTACACGGACCTCAGCTATTCTTCAGCTTCCCCTTTCATTACCACCAAGGTTCCCTTATACCTCTCTCTTTCATTCTTGAATCCTTTACCATTTTGACCCCACGCTTACACTGGGCTCACAGAAGAGAGGCATCCACCACTCTTTCTGTGAAGAAGTACTTCCTCACATCACCCCAAGTCTACCACCTCCAACTTCATAGCATGTCCCTTTGTTCTTGAGCACCTTTGTTTCAGAAAAGTTTCTCTCTTGAACTTTATTTATACCCATGGGGTACTGGAATGTCTCTATTGTATCCCTTCCCTCCTTTCCTCCATCAGACCTTGCATTATCTGCCAACTGAAGTCCCCAAATTGGATTTTTGATGATTTTTAAGCACAGCAATAAAATCAGTGCTTTAGCACTGAACCTGTATATTGAAAGGTTAGTACTGATATCATTAGCAGAAAAAATATCGAATAATGTTGTACAAAGCCACATCAGAAATTTGATCCCAAGATTTCATCATCTGACCCCAACATTTGTAGTAGTAGTAGAGTTTATTTTTGGCACCCTTCCCTGTCATCTCAGGGAAACCTTACAACCTGATACACAGCAAAACAAATACAGCAATAAGGGACAGTCAAAATAAAATACACAGTATTTACATAAATCCATTAGAAGTCTAAAGACATACAATCCCCAAGCTGTCTGATGGTCTCCTCAGGTCCCAAAGGACTGCTCAAGAGAAAAGTCTTAAGATGTTTTGAAGCTGATAGTGAAGCTGACCACTTTACAAGTGTAATGCAAGCCCTGCTCCATTATGTATATATTGAGTTCTTTAGTCTCTCCTCATAGGGCTTGCACCATTTTAGTGCCCTCATCTAGCCCCTCTAATTAGTCTATAGTATATGGTTAGGGCTTATTATGAAAAGAAAGCAGTGGCTTTCAAAATCTTGTTGTAGGACAGTTCAAAGGTAAAAAAAGTTGTTGCACTATCATTCTGACATCACATCGATAATACAACTTTTCTGACTTGCCCTACCACCTGATTGGCTGATTCAGACTGGGGATTCAAAAAACACAGGAGAAAATGGCAGCATCACTTATCGAGCGGTCAGGCAAGCAGCTCATAAGTACAGTTTGGACACGGACTATATTGTCAGCTCCGTGTGCCCAAACTGTCAGTTTTCAGTGTTTTTCTTTTTTTAAATCTACTGGCACAGTTACAGATGCCAAAGCAGAGTGGGATTTGCAGTGAGGGTGGGAAGACTGGTAACTTCTAGGGTAGGACTGTATCGCGGAGGACTGCAATCTTTTAGGTAGGAAACTGCAGAGAATGACAAAATGTTGAGTTCTGTTGCGGGAATGTGAACACAAGGTATGAACCTTGTTAAATGTTGAGGAACCATATGCTATATAAAATAGTGGATGGTTAACCATTCACAACTAAGCTGTGTTTCCATCTGGGAGTCGATGGCATCATAGAAACCTCTCAAGCATCTCTCTCTCGGGGTTTCTATAACACAATCGACTCCCTTGATGGAAACACAGCCTTGTTGTGGATGGTCAGCCATCCACTATTCTATATATGCCCTTCCGTTGATGTAGTCTCCAGAACTGGACACAGAACTCCAGGTGAGAACTCACTAGTGACCTATACCGTTGTAACACCACCTTTCTCTTTTCCTTTTTACCTTTTGTTTTACCAGAAGAGACACATTAAGCTGAAAGCTTGTTTACAGGTGTAACCTGGGAGCACAAGGAAGTTAAGTGACTTTCTTAGAGTCACACAGTATGTAAGTGGGGCTGTGGGAGTCATACCTAGGTGTCCAGGTTTGTACATCAGAGCCTTAAAACCACTGCACTATACTAATGGGGTGGGGTCTTTCTGCTGGTGATACCCCTCCCTATGCACCCCAACATCAAACTAGCTTTACCACTACTTAGTCACGCTGTCTGGCCACCTTTAGGTCATCAGATATGACTACTCCCCAACCCGGTCTCTTTCCTGTTTGCTCATGCCCAAAGTACTGGAGCACATTCAGGCTGTTTGTTGTGGGATTTGTACACCACACCCACCCCCCAAACCCCAGAAAATAATATAATCACCTCCAGGTCTAAGGTGTAGGGGTGAAATAGTGCAACATGCATGGGGCAGTAAAGACAGCAGTCACTGTGAAATCCCAATCGTCGGAATGACCCTCACATAAGTTACAGCGTCCACATTGCCGTCGCTGTAATGGTTTCAATGCACTGATAGCACACTGCATTTTCTCTGCCCCAAGTGCATGATTTTGCACTTCTTTGCATTGAAACTTAGCTGCCATGCCCACTCCTGTCTCTTTCTTAGATCTCTAATCCCCCATGTCTACCGTATTACAGATTTTAGTGTCATCTACAAAAAGGCACACCTTCCTATCTAGCCCCTTTTCAGTGTTGCTAATAAAGATATTCAAGAAGACTGGTCCCAGTACTGATCCATGTGGCACCCAGCTGGTTACCTTCCCTTCCTAGGAGTGAACTCTGTTTACAACCACCCTCCCTTTTTCTCCTAGCTCCTAACCAATTCCTTACCCAGTTTACCACCTTTGAACATACTCAGAGGCTGTCCAGCTTGTTAATGAGTCTCCTATGTTGAACACTGTTCAAGGACTTACTGAAATATAGGTAGGCCACATTCACCAGTCCACTCTGATCTCACCCAGTCAAAGAAGTCTATCAGATTCTTTTTTACATGACCTCCCACCAGTGAATCCAATCTGCCAGGGATATTGTTGTAAGCCACTGGATTCAAGATATTTCACAATCCTTTCCTTCGGTAGTGAATCCATTAATGTCCCCACCACTGAAGTCAGGCTGACTGGCCTATAATAACTAACCTCTTCCTGCAGCCACTTTTGTGAAGTGGGACTACATCTGCCTTCAGAAGTAACCAAGCAAGTAAATCTTTATTTGTTAAACACTATTTCAGAAAGATCATACAGTACCATTGTACATGAACATTAAAATCATTAAAACTGCAATATAAGTGTACAATTTAAAACAGTAATCCAATAAAATAATAGAAGTACAATAATCCAATCAGTCCAGCAATGATAAAGCAAATAAATGTGTTTTTAGGGCAGATTTAAAGTATTCGATGGTCAGACACTCTCTAATCTGATGAGGTAGAGAGTTCCACAGAGTCAGTGCTACAAATGCAAAACAGCGGGCACCTAAGGTCTTCAAAAAGATCCTGGAACCTCTAGCAATCCCTCATCAGAGGACCAGAGTACATGGAGGGATAGTAAGGAGAAAGAAGATCTTGCAGGCAGCACAGTCCCTGTCTGTGTAGGTCTTTATAGGTCAGTAACTCGACCTTGAAGGTGATCCACCAGTGTACTGACAGCCAGTGCAGTTCATGGAGCACAGGAGTGACATGGCTAGATCTTAATAAACAAGTCAATAACCTGGCTGCCACATTTTGAACCAGCTGTAGGTGGTGGATGTCAACCCCAAGCCCCAGGTAAAGGGCATTGCAGTAATCAAGGTGGGATGTCACAAAGCATGGACCAACACTGAAGATTGCCAGGAGGGCCGGGTGCTTGATCCATGCAATTTTCTTCATATGGTAAAATGGGAGACTTTAGTGTCAAGCCACTGTCAAACACAACACTCAGATTTCGTGCTCAATCTGAGGTAAGCAGCTGATCACCTCCGAGCCATAGCCCAGAGGGAAGACCCCTCTGACAATCCCATGCCTTGATGGCCTGGGTCCATAACCAGCACCTCGGTCTTGCCGAGTTCAGCTTCAGCTAGTTGCCACTAATCCAATCCTTGTTCTTGGAGAGGCAGCTATCAAAGACCAAGACCGAATCACCAGATTTGGGTACAAAGAACATGCAGAGCTGGGTATCTCTTACCCTACCCCTTTCGATTCCCCCTGCAAAAAAAATGTGATGACTGCCACTTATTAATGTTTTTTATCTTATCCCTACCAGTATATTTTAGTCTGAATGATTACTATGTTGTGAAATCCTCTACCTGCTCTGTAGTAGCTTTCTGCACTGTTAGGGTTGCATCAGGCTTAATACTTTGTATATTGCTGTCCTTGAGAAATGTTATCTACTGCTCTTAGAACTTGCAATATTGGTGACATGTATTGTCTATCACCTACTCTTTAATCTGTATGTTGCACTGTTGTTGTACCATATGTGTATGGTTGATTCTTGACCCAGGTTGACCCTGGGAATATATCAGAACTGTTGTAGAGTGGTAGGTTTTAAGGGGTTCCTGGATCAGAAATTATCTTCTGAGGTTGTTTATAATTGTTTTAATTGATTTTGTTGTTTCCTGTATGATGCTGTATTTTTGAATGTATTTGTTTGTATAATTGTTTTATTTGTACTTGCTATTTGAAGTGTATTGTCAATGTCACTGGACATCTGTGAAATGGGCACTTTTGCTCTAGATTCTTAATATAAAATAAAATGAAATGAAATGATAACTTGTTCAGAATAACTATGTAAAGGAGAAATACAGTAGTTTTACTTCAGTTTGTGTCCATTTTACTCCTACTCTTTCTTATAGTTGCAGCTTAGCTCTTATAAGTTCTTTAAACCTCAATTCTTTGAAAGCATCCTGTTTTTGTAAATATCAGGCAAGAGCTGCTAGAACACAGTGTGCTTCTTGAGTTGAGGCCCCATTTTGCACAGCTTTTGCAAAGGCTTAAAACTGAACTCTGGTAACCTCTAGCTTTCAACAGCTTTTTTCAGTCATCTCAAATTATAATTATATACATTTCAAGAGTAATGCTATATATTTTTCAAACACAAGGGATCCCAATATCAGTTACATTTCCATACAATGATTTGCACATATTTTTATATCAGCAGATCTAGGTATGCAAGGGAGAAAAACAGACAGCGAGAGAAAACTGAGTGACAGTGAGAGGTACAGAACTGCAAGCCTGTTGGATTGATCAAGTCTGAAGTCTCACAGGAAAATATGGTTGCGCAACTAGATATAGAAGAGACAGAAAAGGAAAGATCCTTGCATTTAGACACTTTCTCCATAAGAAATTGGACAGGCTCTGATCAACTCTGTCACACATAACCATACTTCTTTTAGCTGTGTCACTTCCTACATGCTCTATTCTTATACTTGAGTGTCTATATAATGGATTAACTATATTAAGCAATCTACTTTAATTCCTATCCCTGCTACTTATGTCGGACCTATCATCTTAACATATTGCTGTTATTGCAAAATGATTATTATATTGTTATTCTGGTATATTATAGGTTTATAATTTACATATATATGTTTTTGATACTAGCTCATTATATCCCTTTTGGGGAGGTGAAAAACCATGGAAAAACCCAGTAGGGAAAACAGGGAAAAGTCACTCCCCCAACTTGAGTGCAGTTACCGATGAGTCAAGGGGGACCTTCTCTCCTGCCCCATACCCCTTACTTGAGGTCTGGGGTGGGTGTTCCAATGGTCGAGGAGACAGAGGCAGCAGTCCCAGATATCCTCCTGACTCCTCCCCACCTAACCCAGCACCCTCCTGAGGGGCATGGTGATGCTCATCCCAGGGGTGCATCCAGGGCCTGCTGACCACTCCCAGTGCTAGGCATCCCATTCTACTGCTTAGTCAGAAAGGAGGGGCCCCAGACAAATGCCCACCTGTTTCAATGCTTGGGCAGCCTTGTTGTTGTCCAGTAGAGCCCCCAATTCTCCCCTTTCCCATGAAAAATACATACACAGATTTTGGAAGAAATGACCTCAGCCATGCATTTATTTAACATACCAAATATTAATATTAAACTTTATTGTTATTTCTACAGGTTCACATTTCTTTATATTAATATCTGATAATCTTATTACCACTGAAAAGCATGAGCTACCGTGAGGATGTGCCATACCTCAGGCACCCGCACTGCACATCAATCTGGATAATCCCTTCCGGTGCGTACTAGAGTATCTCCCAGTGGTAGCGAGATAGGTCATATGGCCAAGGTTCTGGTGGCCACCCACCCATCTAGTATCTCTGACCTTGTAGTATGCACTGCTGAGGTTGGATCTAGACCCCTCATGCAGGTACAGGTTTTGTGATCCACCTTCCTCATGCTGGCCAGGGACCATGACACCTTTGGGAGAACTGGCATCATCCCCCTTTTTTTTTCTATCTTCCTCATGCGCTCCTCCTGTGCTGCCACAGGCTGGACCAGGTCTGACACCCCCCAAGCCACCTGCTCAATAAGATCCTCTGAAAATCAACTAATATGCTATCCAAGCCTTCCACTCACAATCATTCTTCTTTACCCACCACCAGACCCTGACAGGTTCAGTAAATCATCTCATGGCTCACTACTGCACCCACCCAAGGACTTCATAAAAACTCTCAGCTCCCTGTAAACCCTCATGCAAGCTCTGATTCAATGCAGTGTCTCATCTTGCATGCGGCCACTTCTCCCTCATCAACATGTGAGACCAGATGATGATTGTATGGGCCACCAAACCTTAATGGATCATAAATCATCCTTCATCACCAGTAGCAGATTTAACATCTCCCTGAAGCATAGGTCTTTGCCACCCAAGTGAATCAATAAGATGTCCAGTGTCTTTCTCTGGCCAGCTTCTATTCACAACCTCAGATCAACCCTTCCCAATGTATGCCTTTGACCCCAGCCACCTGATGTGGCTGTATGTTGTGGCAATGAGAGGATGCTCACCTCCAAGCAGACCTGCTGCTCTCTTTGTTGCCCACCCAATGAAGCAGTGTCAATATATCAATATGTTCTTACTGTCATCCTGGGCCTACAAGAGACAAGAAAATATTACTGCAAGTGTGGTCTCACATAGCGCAAGAATGCCTGGGACTTCCAATGCCCCAGGGTCTGAATCTCTGAATTGGACATGCCCAAACTCCTGGCATTCTTTGCTGCACCTTTCTGGAAGCATTGGGTACCATATTCCCGGGCATTCAGTCCCAACTGCTGAATTGCCTTTCCTAATATAAACCTGAACTGATACTCCATCACTGGCCTACCCTCCCGGTGATGAAAGAGAGCTTTCCTTAGTTTGGGGCAGAGCACTCGATAATTGGTGATCATGCATCCCACTGGCCATCCAGTCCCTGCCAGTTCCTTCACCTCATACCAGTGCCCTGCCCCTCACTGTTCCATTTCTGAACTGCGTAAGTGAAGGTAGACCCTCATCCCCACTGAAACCACATCCTGTGCAAGCAGGCCTGGGATACCTTTCCCCACTGATGCCTGCATCAGCTCTGACATTCTGAATGCCCCACAGAATGCTACCAAAAATATTGTCCTGAATAATCAGGCATCATACTCATTCAGGCAGACCACAGGCAATACCCCCAAATAGTGATCATAATTGCCAGGGCGATGGGTCACCTAGCATCTGGAGGGGTGGATAACTCTCTCAACCAGCCCTTCAACAGCTTGTGCACCCTGAAGGCTTTTGAGGTATTTGCCATCCCCATAGGTCTTGCCAACCAATACTTAGCAACAAGATGCCATCCCATCACTCCTGCCAGCCAAGATGTATCTGCACAATTGAGCCACCAGAAGGGGCCACATGTCAGCCCATCCCTTGGCCTCCTGTGTTGCAGTGTAATGCTCCACCCCTGCAACACGCCTTCTTTGGTCCTTTGCACAATGGAGTTATACCTATGCATCTCATAGTCTCCTGGTCACTAACTCCCACAAGAAGGGAGATACCCACTGTGACTGCTTGTCTGCTGCTGGTGCCAATTTGAAGAATCTCTGCTACTGTGAATGAGGTAAAGCATCAGCAATTCCAGTCCTTTCACAGAAGAAAGGGCTCTGAAAAGTGAAAGTGGACAAAGCAATGGGGCCTGATGGAATTCACTCCAGAATTCTAAAAGAATTAAGGGAGAAACTAGTGGCACCACTGAATACCCTTTTAACAAATCATGGGAGGATGGTGTGGTACCTGAGGACTGGAGGAAGGTGGATGTGATTCCCTTCACAAAAGTGGAGCAAGACAGATGCAGGAAACTATAGACCTGTCAGTTTGACCTCTGTGGTAGGGAAGTAGTGGAATCACTTCTGAAGGAAAGAATTGTTGAGTACCTGGAGGCCAGTGGGGCACAAGACCCAAGGCAGCATGGGTTCACAGTGGGAATGTCATGTCAGATGAATCTAATTGATTTCTTTGACTGGGTGACCAAGTACTAGACCAGGGAGGGCTGTGGACATGGCCTACCTAGACTTTAGCAAGGCATTTGACACAGTCCCACACAAAAGAGTAATAGTCAAATTAACTAGCCTGGGAGTGGGTCCCAGGGTGGTAGCCTAGGTAAACACTGGCTGGAAAACAGGACACAGAAGGCAACTGTAAATGGAGTCCATGCTGAAGAAAGAGGGATTACTAGTGGGGAACCATAGGTTCAGTACTGAAGCCAGTCCTTTTTAATGTCTTTATAAGTGACATTGCAGAGGGACTAGAAGGAAAAGTATGCCTCTTTGCAGATGACACAAAGATCTGCAACAGGGTTGATACACAAGGAAGCATGGAAAGGATGAGAAGGGACTTGGCAAGGTAGGAGGAATGGTCAGAAGTATGGCAGCTTGGATTTAATGCAAAGAAGTGAAAAATAATGCACCTGGGAAAGCAAAACCTAGGGGAAGATTACACAATGGTGGGGGAGGTAGAAACAAAAATGGAAAGGGACCTGGGGGTAATCATGTCAGTTGACCTTAAGGTTAGCAAGCAATGTGAGAAGGCATTAGGGAGGGCTGGGGATACTGGGATGTATAGGGAGAGGCATCATCAGTGGAAAACAGGAAGTTGTTATCCCTCTGTACAGACAGTTGGTGAGGCCCCATCTGGAGTACTGCATCCAGTTCTGGAGACCCCATCTCTGCAAGGACATAGGATGGAGGCAGACCAGAGGAGGGCAACTAAAATGGTGCAGGGTCTGCAAGAGAAGCCATGTGAGGAGAGACTAAAGGAGCTTAATATATATATATATATATATATATATATACCCTTGTGGAAATGAGGAAGAGGGGGCACATGATAGAAACTTTTAAGTACCTCAGTGGAATCAACAAAGTCCAAGAGGGTAGCATCTTTCAGAAAAAGAGATGTACAAGAACAAGGGGTCACAATCTGAAGATAGAGGAGAGACAGCTCAGGGGAATGTGAGGAAGTATTTTTCACAGAGAGGGTGGTGGGCACATGGAACAGCCTTCCTGAGGAGATTGTGGGGTCTAAAACTGTGGGAGAATTCAAGAATGCATGGGACAGACATAGGGCAATTCTTGTGGGGGGATAGGAAAAAATAGGCTGTTGGTTAATTAGGATCTGCAGCTTATCCTGTATGTAGGGAAATGGGCATACTAGGTGGGCCAAGCAGTCTTTATCTGCCATCAAAGTCTATGCTTCTATGTTTCTGAGTAATCCCTGGTACATGCATTGCCCTGGACGTAATGTTCAACAGAGTACATTTTAAAACAAATGCTTGCACTAAATTCCCCAATGGTCCCACTGGTCCCAGTTGCTGAATGACCATATGTACTAGCCCATGTTGTCTGACCTGAAGTCACTACTCTGTCTTTCAGCTTTGGGCCCCAGATGCAGCGGTCCACTACCACAGGAAAGAACTCCAGCAGAGTGATCTGTTTTCCTAACCTGGCCACCAGCCACCATCCTGGCCACTAACCTGCACACCATTTCCTGAAAATATGCTCTGAATCCAGCCCTCCTGCTGCATCTCTATACAGCTCCAAAAGTGCTCCTGCCATGGCACCTGCCATATCACTACCCCATTGAAATGATCCATAAATACCTGCCATACCTGTAAATCTTCCCTGAACTGATTCATGACCCTAATCCTGTGATGCGGTTTAGTACACCCTACTACCCTCTTTGCCAACCGGTGCATGAATGTCCAGCCCACTGGGATGACCTGGCATGCAAAGTAGAGGTGCCCCACCAACAGTTGCAGCTCCCAGAGTGTGACTTTCTTCATTCCCAAAACCTATGCAGGAAGCACCTACAGTGTCCAACTTCTCCTGTGGCAAATAACATAGCCTGTCCTCAGAACCAGTTTCGATGCCCAAGAAGGTGAGGGCCATCCGTGTGGGCTCTGATTTTCCAGTCATCAAAGAAACTCCAAAATCCCTGCAAACCTGTTCAAAGGCCACTACTGACCCTCCAAATGTTGGAGAGCCTACTGGACCCACAACCAAGAAATCATCAAGGTAATGCACTATGGCATCACTGTCTGCTGCCTATGCCATAACTCAGCTTTATGCAGGAAAGTGCTAAACTGCTCAAATACTGCATATGCAACCACACAGTCCATAGGCATGCAGTTGTCCACATAGTAACTGCCCTCAAACTTCATGCCCAACAGTACCTTCTCCTCATGGTGAACAGGCAGCAGATGAAATGCAGACTCTATGTCTGCTTTCACCATGAGTGCCCAGGGGCCTGCTGATTGTACCACAGCTATGGCCCTGTCAAAGGACTGATAATGCACAGATGTGTTCTGGCAATTGTTATGGTCATTCACTGAATCCCCTTCAGGGTATGACAGGTGATAGATCATCCGAAATTCTCTGGGGGTCTTCTTGGGCACGATGCCAATAGATGACACTCTTAAATTCTCCTACGGGGGCAGAGCGAAACACCCGCTCACTCGTGCTAGCTGCCTTCCTTTTTCCATTTTTTCCCAGATGACTTCTTGGTGATCCCTGGCAGATCTCAAGTTCTCCACCTCGTATGCCCTCTGGAGGGGTGGAGTAAGGAATCCTGAAACCCACCAAGAACCCGCTCTCCAACAAGTCAGCAGCTCCTCTATCCGGGCACTGGTCAAGGCACAGCTTAATTTTTCTTATCTGTACTGGGGTGGGGAGACTTCCCTCCCTGGGGTTTCCCAAACCTTCCTCATCCTCCTGCCCAGTCCATTTGCTCCCTCATGCATAAAAGCACTACAGAAACAAATGTTGCTTCCCACAGGCCATGCATGTGTGCTTGAACCTGCAGCTGGTGCGCGTGCTTGCTGTTTGATTATAGGTGAAGCACAGCTGATGGGTTGAGCTCTCCAGTGAGTGCTGCACTGGTACCTTGATGGGCAGCCCAGTATCTATGTGCTGCACTCCCCCCTTTCACCACATCCACCATCAGTAGCATATCTGCCTTGCCCCAGCCCAATGCTGTGTCTGCCTGCCACCTGTGATGAAACTCTTCATCTTCGTCATAGTCTAGCCAAGCCATGCCCTGTTTCTTCTGATGCTTAAAAATAGGCAGGTTTGTTGCCTAGTGCACTTACCGGTTACCAAAAGCTAATAAAATATAATTGAGTAGTTCCACCCCTTTTTCTCATCTGCCTGCAACAAGGCAGTGGCATAAATGAGGAATGCCACCACCCAATTGTCATATGTGTGAGGAACCTTGACCTTCTTGCTGATCCTTGTCATCCCATTCTCCTTCTTACCCTCCGTGGGCTCTGATCCCTACTACTTATGTTGGTCCATCCTCTGTTTTGTTGCATTGTCAGTGTTTACATTTCAACTGTGTGGCCCTTCTTATACGTTTAATGTGTGCCTTACTATATAACGGAAATACATTTCTAAAAGTCATTGCCTGCAGTTGTACTGAGTAACATTTTGTTTCCAGTGTACTGATGTTATTTTTTATTTTGTATTTATTATTATATTTTGCATTAAATAACATTGAGGAATAGCATGCATTTCTTTTGTTTTGCTACATGGAAAATTAAGGCTTCTGCAAATACAGTCTGTGGCCTACGTTTGCAGCCAGCAGCCTCCAATCTTGCACTTGTCATTGCAGTTCTGAAGATCAGCAAAAATTTTAAGTTAGAGTCCAGGAACTGGAACATACTTCCGGTCAAACACAATCCCAGCCCTTGGAACTAGCAGGGGTAACGCAGCCGAGTCTCACCCCATGTACTGTATGCTGTTCCCCAGCTGAATGTCCAGGCAGTAGCTTCCAGGGAAAATAAGAAAAGTATCTAATACAGAACAGTCCTGCGAGTCTGTGCAGATATGCACTTAACTTCTGCACCATGTGTAATGTGTATTCACTGTGGAAATGCATATGGCTGAACAGTGTGGCTTTTTTATATTAATGCTTAGGCACCTCTGTTGTGCTGTTTCCTAACCACCCAGACCCATTGTGTAAGTAAGCAATACACAGCATGAAGGGTGTGTGTAAACCATATTTTACAGCATGGCCAGGGGCATAGTAAGGAACAAGACCGAGGCCGAGTGACTTCAACTGCTGGCCATGCTGTGAAATATGAGTTTACCTCACCAAGTGCCTTATTGCATTTATAAAATTGACTCTTTTTTTTTACTTTTGACTATTGGGAAAAGCATGCTTATATGAAGAAAAATAGAATTTACTTGTGTGCATTTATGATAAAATAGTCCTTCTGCCCATTGCAAGTGATGTCATTGATGATGGCATTTATTATTGCTTACTTTCTTCTTCCTGTTTCTTTTTCCTCTGTTGTTCTCCACATTCAAAATAGGGAATGTTTATCATGGAATGTTCACCATGGAATACATGGATTCAAAATTCTGCTCAGTTCCACTGACAGAATGTTTCTCTCCCAACACACTGTACATACAGACAGCAAAGGCCTTTATTACAGCCTGAGACTCCGTTATCTCACTGTCAGTGCAAGAAGAAGACAGTTCCCTGATAAGCAGGTAAAGATAGAGGGACATTTTTCACTGTCAGCAAAGAAACAGTTGTAGTGAAAACTATAAACAATACTTACTGTTTCTGATTTGTTTATGTATGTAAGAGAGTGTGATAATCAGAAACAGCATTTAATTCATTTGTTTTTATTTTTATGAAGGTAGTTTTATTTTTAGAGCCCAGTTGAAGTTTTTCACAGAGTAAAGGTAGCAGCCATGTTTGTGGTGGAAGATTAGTTCTGGTAATAGAAGGCTAACAAAATGCTTGCTTTCCAAATGCCCATTGCTCCGTGTTGCAGACTCTTCACAGCTGAGCAGTCATTTTTATGTTGGCTCAGCCAGTCAACATATTGCATTAGGAGCAGATTTGGAGATGTGGTCACTGTGGGCCAATGCAGGGCATGCATCAGTAGGTGTCCCTCATTCCCCAATAAGACAGCATGCAGGCGCCACACCAGCAAGATGTAATGTGGTGACACATCTAAGAAAACATCTGCTGCAATGACAAGCAAGCTTCTCATTGCAGCGGCACAGCCTCCCACATAAACATGGTGACAGGGTGCCCCATCATCCTGTCACTTCCTGACCCACTTCAATTTGCGACAGAGGCCCAGCCCTGTCGGCATAATCCCTCACAAGTGTATGCCGAGGGGGTGACCCAGTCCCCTCAGCATCATGCACTCCCCCGAACAGTCTTCTTTTGCCGACGGGGAACCCAATCCCCATCGGCCACAATCCCCCATCCTTGTTTATTTAGCTGATGGGGAGCCCACTCCTCATTGGCATAATGTGTCCACCCCATCTGTTGTGTGCTGAGGGGTGCCCAATCCCCATCGGCTACAGCCCCAAAAACAATCAGGTGACATGCTGGAAGCCCACCCCAGCGTGCCAAATGTGCCTGAAAAACAAAAACATCCGTGATGTTCCCTTTTTACCCTGTAAAAAGAAAACTGCCCCTCCCACAACTGCTCTCCACCCACTGTGCACCTTGCCTCCCACACACACCCTCACCCTATACTTACCTCCAGAGTCTGGCATGATGATCTTCAGTGGACCAGGAACACATCTGCAGTCTTCAAAGCCAACCACAAACTGAAAAAATGCCGATAAGCTGTATAATGGCATAAATAGGTTTTTCAGCTTTGGTGCATATCTCAAGCATGTTTGGAATTTTGACACCAATTTTCAACATTCGGTTATTGGGACCCTCCTCATGAATTCAGTCACTGTCATGGCGTTATTCCATCCCAAAGGTGATTTCGCGGTCACTGTGGAATCATCTTTGGGACTGATTAATGAAATGACAGTGCACTGTTCATGAGGGCTCTCAAAAAGCCTATGTTGCAAATTTGGTGGAAAAATCCCAAAATGACTATTTTACTAGCGTGCATTGCACAGTTTCCACGCACGCTCATAACTTTGTGAATTTGTAATATTTTCGCTCCAGGTTTCAAAATTGGCATTTTTCCACACCTTCTCATGAACACTACAGCTGTCATTTTACATATCCCAGCCAAAATGTGTTTTGCACATCCGTACACAATATTGTGGTGCGCTGTGCTAAATCAGTTTTCGGGACAGTATTCAGAAATGACGTGACACTGTTCATGAGCAGAAGTCCTAAAATGCCTATGTTGAAAATTTGGTGACAAAAGTCCATAAAATTACTGTGTTACAAATGTGCGTTGTGCAGTTTCCACGCACCCTTGTAACTTCGCAAATTTGCAATATTTTCACGCCACATTTCCAACACTGGCATTTTTTCACACCTCCTTATGAACAATACAGCTGTCATTTTTCACATCCTGCCCAAAATGTGTTTTCACCAGTGGCACACAGTGGCATGGTCGCTGTAGGAAATCAACGTTTGGGAGAAATTAACAAAATCACAATGCCACTGTTCATGAGGGGAGGTCCCAAAATGCCTATATTGAAAATGTGGTTAAAAAATCACAAAAAATAATTGGGTTACGGATAGTGTTGCACACTTTCTATGCATGTTCATGACTTCAGCGATTTTAATATTTTCACTCCAGATTTTTCAAGTTGCCATTTTTTACCACCTCCCAGGAACAATACAGTTGTCATGTTTTCACATACTGCCAAAATGTGTTTTCGCTCTGTGTCGCCAAATGGCATAGCTACTGTGCAAAACCACCTTTCAGCTAACAAACTTATAGTTCCGCTCTTCATGGGGTGGGGTCACAAAAGCCCATGTTGAAAATTTGGGTAAAATACCAACACACACCTACAGTGTTAGGGTTTCCAACTGTAACACCCCACCCTGTACAGACTGACAGGCATCAGGGGTGTGACTTGGGATCATCGGCTGTAATGCTTATGCCAGTCTGCCTCCACCCCCACCCTGCAGCCAGTGACAGGCATCATGGTGTGCCTTGCAGTGTTCAGCCACAAAGTTCATCCCATTCTCCCTATACTGCACCCACCTCAGCGTATTTCCTTATGGAATGGGGTAAGTATAATGCCCAAAGACCCCAAAGCACACCAAGACACTTGTCCAGTGTCATCAGGGTAGGGTGAAATGCGCCTGTCAGTCTCAGAGTGGTGGTGGGGTTGGTGTCACTCAATACTTCACTGCCATTCCTATTAAGGCGTCTTCCTAACTCCTGCACTACCAATGCTAATGCCAGCGAGACAACATTTACCATTGACAAATGCTTGTTTTAACCATGTATAAACCATATTTTACACATAAATAAGAGCCAATCAGATTACATGATTTTATCCTGTCATTTATAACTTGTATAAGTCTATAATGGCATTACATGGTTTTGATGATGTTTACATATTAATCATGCAAAGCACGATTGCCCCTCCCTATAAATTTTAAGTTGTCACTACAGATGTATGATAAATGTTATGGGATGGATTTTCAAATGTCCTCAGATCCATGCAAACTGTGACAAACAACCACCTTGCATCATATCTAGGTGACCAAGTACAGTGAGCTATATTTTGCAAGAAAAGCTTTCTCTGTAGAAAGTCCCCAGACTGACACAAGAGGTCCACTGTGTCAACAAAATGATGCAAGGGATGAGAATGATACAAGCTGCGCCAAAATTGCACAAGTCAAGTCAAAAAAGAATCAAGAAATGGAAATGATGCAAACTAAGTAAAAATATGGTCCAAGTTGAGTAAAGAAAATGGTGCAAGCTGAGTAACACATGATGCAAAGAGGAGAATGATGCAAGCAAAGTAAAAATATGGCAGATGAAATGGCCAAGACTAAGCCCTAAAATGTTCTAACTCGTCCAACAGGAGAATACTGGCCCTTAATAGTAGCATAGTCAGGTCTGACTACCTGCTGTAGCCCTCTTCATTGCTTAAGTGTCCCTTAGACCAGCTCTGGCTGGTCTAACAGCGACATGCATCTTAGGCACAAGGACAGGACCTCATAGTCCTTGGAAATCCTAAATAAGGGAGGGTGCACCATTTTTGTGATGCAGGCATCCTTCCTACAAGATGAAGGCATTTTTTCTGGTGCAAGCATAGGCAAGCCAATCTGGCACATGCAGACCTGTTTTTTAACACAAACACCATTTGACAATCAGAACTGGTGCAAGGTCTGATGCATCCTGCTCCTTGCCTCTGTTGTTTTTGATTCAAGCACCCTCCATCATTCTCTGGCCTTTGAAAATCTGGACCCTTGTGTCTTTTATTTTATCTATTTTATTTAATTGTTTTTTCACTTTCTTTTATCCTGCCTTACTACCCTCTATAGTCTCCTTCAGACCTGATCAATCCTGTAGAACCCTCCCACGATGTCTGTCCTGAGCGCCAGGCATAATCCATTATCCCCTACTTTACTCCTCTCTTCGGAGTGCCTGTACAATGGGGTCTGCTCATGGTAGGTGATCGCGGCTGAGATTGGTCTTCATCTTGGACTGAGAGGTGTTTTTCTGCTTTTCTTCCCTTGGTCCCTCCATCCCTGAGGGCAGGCATGCAGGACTGATGTCCAGACAGACGGCATGCTGACACATGCTGTTGTCGAGTGCCCATGACATCCTCCCATCCCAACTCCAGAAAGCCTTCTGCCCTGATGCCCATGCTTCCACAGCCACTAGAGCATAGGGTGCTCAAAGCACCCCAGGAACCCACCCAGGAGGAGCACATCCATTGGGATGCTCAATCCTTCTCCTCCCTCTGTCCCCAGCAGCCCAAGTCCATTCCTGAACCCGGGTCACGGCGCAGTGCGGAGGTGTGGCATCCAGCGCCTCAACCCTCAGCACCACCCTGCCATATATTTTATTTTTAATTACTGACATGACCTGTCTGTACCTACGTAAGTGAGACGGACAAGTTGTAACATTTAACTTGATGCTGTTTGGTGGGTGCTGCAACGGTGCCATAGAAACTTGCCATTTACTGCCCTTTCAAGAATGACTTTCTACGTCACAACTATCAGACAATGTGTAATACTGTAAGAACTCAAAAAAGATGCAAGCTCCTATAATTTATATAGAGGATAATGTTAACAGCATGTTTTAAGGAAAGAGCCACTGCAAGCTTGCAATCCCCATGGTCATAAGGACACCAAGACTGAAGACCGAGGGCTACTGTAACCCTGGAGAGTGCATAGAAATATTTTGATACACAGCCTGGAGTGGATTATTCCACTCACAAAATTGTTTGTTTCATATGAGTAGGTATATATATATTAAAAATACTGCAGTTACAATTGTATGGGCGCATCAGAACAGTGAATTTCTCTTTTATAGTATTAGAAGTGCTTGAGTGGCCCATTATGGTTCACTGCCCTTCAATGACAAGCTGGTGTGTGACTGTGTGGGACTGCTGCAGATTACAACCTACTCACATCTGGGGTCAGGATGGAAGAGACTGTGCTGTGCTAACTGAGAAGAGAGGAAAGAGAGAGAGAGAGAGAGAGAGAGAGAGAGAGAGAGAGAGAGAAAGGGAAAAGGTGCATTTGTTTAAAAAGCTGGTGTGTAAGTGTTGTGATTTGTTACACAGGTGCTTAACAAGCAGGTATGGCTTATGTCCACATAATGTATTGCATGTTTAAGCATTGTCATGAGTTGACTTTTAACCAATAATGTTTCTAGGTTATTTCTTGCCCTTTTATAAAGAGATAAAGCATGATCCAGGGATTTAATGCACAATTCTGTGTCCTATACAGAAGCTTTGCACTCGGAGTTTGATACCCATGTGAAGATTGCTGAAATATTGCACACCATATGCCAGAAGATTGCTACAGCACAACAGGAGCAGTGAAAAAAGGCACTTGTCAGACAGGTGCAGTAAGTTTATTAAATCACATTCAAACATGAGAAAGCAGGGCTAACACCCCAGCATATCGCCTGGCACAGGAGACTACACACCCTCTGATAATGCCTCCTGTGGAGAGGCAGTGGTAGTGGTGTTGGCCCTGCTTTCTTATTGATACATAGAAGCATAGAATCCGATGACTGATAATGATGAGGACCGCTTGTCCCATCCTCATCTGCCCATTTGCCCTACCAACTGTTACACGCAGACCTCAGCTATTCTTCAGCTTCCCCCTTTCATTACCACTAAGGTTCCTTATACCTCTCTCTTTCATTCTTGAATCCTTTACCATTTTGACCCCACCGCTTACACTGGGCTCACAGAAGAGAGGCATCCACCACTCTTTCTGTGAAGAAGTACTTCCTCACATCACCCCAGGTCTACCACCTCAACTTCATAGCATGTCCCTTTGTTCTTGAGCACCTTTGTTTCAGAAAAAGTTTCTCTCTTGAACTTTATTTATACCCATGGGGTACTGGAATGTCTCTATTGTATCCCCTTCCCCCTCCTTTCCTCCATCAGACCTTGCATTATCTGCCAACTGAAGTCCCCAAATTGGATTTTTGATGATTTTTAAGCACAGCAATAAAATCAGTGCTTTAGCACTGAACCTGTATATTGAAAGGTTAGTACTGATATCATTAGCAGAAAAAATATCGAATAATGTTGTACAAAGCCACATCAGAAATTTGATCCCAAGATTTTCATCATTTGACCCCAACACTTTTAGTAGTAGTAGAGTTTATTTTGGGTGCCCTTCCCCGTGGCTCAGGGCAAACTTACAACATGATACACAAGAAAAATACAGCAATAAGGGACAGTCAAAATAAAATACACAGTATTTACATAAATCCATTAAAAGTCTAAAAACATACTAATCCCCAAGCTGTCTGATGGTCTCCTCAGGTCCCAAAGGACTGCTCAAGAGAAAAGTCTTAAGATGTTTTGAAGCTGATAGTGAAGCTGACCACTTTACAAGTGTAATGCAAGCCCTGCTCCATTATGTATATATTGAGTTCTTTAGTCTCTCCTCATAGGGCTTGCACCATTTTAGTGCCCTCATCTAGCCCTCTAATTAGTCTATAGTATATGGTTAGGGCTTATTATGAAAAGAAAGCAGTGGCTTTCAAAATCTTGTTATAGGACAGTTCAAAGGTAAAAAGTTGTTGCACTATCATTCTGACATCACATCGATAATACAACTTTTCTGACTTGCCCTACCACCTGATTGGCTGATTCAGACTGGGGATTCAAAACACAGGAGAAAATGGCAGCATCACTTATCGAGCGGTCAGGCAAGCAGCTCATAAGTACAGTTTGGACACGGACTATATTGTCAGCTCCGTGTGCCCAAACTGTCAGTTTTCAGTGTTTTTCTTTTTTTAAATCTACTGGCATAGTTACAGATGCCAAAGCAGCGTGGGATTTGTAGCGAGGAGTCGGGAGAACTGGTAACTTCTTGGGTAATACTGCATCGCGGAGGACTGCAATCTTTAGGGAGGAAACTGCAGAGAATGACAAAATGTTGAGTTCTGATGCGGGAATGTGAACACAAGGTATGAACCTTGTTAAATGTTGAGGAACCAAATACTATATAAAATAGTGGATGTTAACCATTCACAACTAAAGCTGTGTTTCCATCTCGGGAGTCGATGGCATCATAGAAACCTCTCAAGCATCTCTCTCTCGAGGTTTCTATAACACAATCGACTCCCTTGATGGAAACACAGCCTTGTTGTGGATGGTCAGCCATCCACTATTCTATATATGCCCTTCCGTTGATGTAGTCTCCAGAACTGGACACAGAACTCCAGGTGAGAACTCACTAGTGACCTATACCGTTGTAACACCACCTTTCTCTTTTCCTTTTTACCTTTTGTTTTACCAGAAGAGACACATTAAGCTGAAAGCTTGTTTACAGGTGTAACCTGGGAGCACAAGGAAGTTAAGTGACTTTCTTAGAGTCACACAGTATGTAAGTGGGGCTGTGGGAGTCATACCTGGGTGTCCAGGTTTGTACATCAGAGCCTTAAAACCACTGCACTATACTAATGGGGTGGGGTCTTTCTGCTGGTGATACCTCTCTATGCACCCCAACATCAAACTAGCTTTACCACTACTTAGTCACGCTGTCTGGCCACCTTTAGGTCATCAGATATGACTACTCCCCAACCCGGTCTCTTTCCTGTTTGCTCATGCCCAAAGTACTGGAGCACATTCAGGCTGTTTGTTGTGGGATTTGTACATCACACCCACCCCAAACCCCAGAAAATAATATAATCACTTCCAGGTCTAAGATGTAGGGTGAAATAGTGCAACATGCATGGGGCAGTAAGACAGCAGTCACTGTGAAATCCCAATCGTTGGAATGACTCTCACATAGGTTACAGCGTCCACATTGCTGTCGCTGTAATGGTTTCACTGCACTGATAGCAAACCAGGTTTTCTGTGACCCAAGTGCATGATTTTGCATTTCTTTGCATTGAAACTTAGCTGCCATGCCCACTCCTGTCTCTTTCTTAGATCTCTAATCCCCCCCATGTGTCTACCATATTGCAGATTTTAGTGTCATCTACAAAAAGGCACACCTTCCTATCTAGCCCCTTTTCAGTGTTGCTAATAAAGATATTCAAGAAGACTGGTCCCAGTACTGATCGCTGTGGCACCAGCTGGTTACCTTCCCTTCCTAGGAGTGAACTATGTTTACAACCACCCTCCTTTTCTCCTAGCTCCTAACCAATTCCTTACCCAGTTTACCACCTTTGAACATACTCAGAGGCTGTCCAGCTTGTTAATGAGTCTCCTATGTTGAACACTGTTCAAGGACTTACTGAAATATAGGTAGCCCATCACCAGTCCTCTGATCTCACCCAGTCAAAGAAGTCTATCAGATTCTTTTTTACATGACCTCCACCAGTGAATCCAATCTGCCAGGGATATTGTTGTAAGCCACTGGATTCAAGATATTTCAATCCTTTCCTTGATAGTGAATCCATTAATGTCCCACCACTGAAGTCAGGCTGACTGGCCTATAAACTAACCTCTTCCCTGCAGCCACTTTTGTGAAGTGGGACTACATCTGCCTTCAGAAGTAACCAAGCAAGTAAATCTTTATTTGTTAAACACTATTTCAGAAAGATCATACAGTACCATTGTTACATGAACATTAAAATCATTAAAACTGCAATATAAGTGTACAATTTAAAACAGTAATCCAATAAAATAATAGAAGTACAATAATCCAATCAGTCCAGGAATGATAAAGCAAATAAATGTGTTTTTAGGGCAGATTTAAAGTATTCGATGGTCAGACACTCTCTAATCTGATGAGGTAGAGAGTTCCACAGAGTCAGTGCTACAAATGCAAAACAGCGGGCACCTAAGGTCTTCAAAAAGATCCTGGGAACCTCTAGCAATCCCTCATCAGAGGACCAGAGTACATGGAGGGGATAGTAAGGAGAAAGAAGATCTTGCAGGCAGCACAGTCCCTGTCTGTGTAGGTCTTTATAGGTCAGTAACTCGACCTTGAAGGTGATCCACCAGTGTACTGACAGCCAGTGCAGTTCATGGAGCACAGGAGTGACATGGCTAGATCTTAATAAACAAGTCAATAACCTGGCTGCCACATTTTGAACCAGCTGTAGGTGGTGGATGTCAACCCCCCAGAAGCCCCAGGTAAAGGGCATTGCAGTAATCAAGGTGGGATGTCACAAAGGCATGGACCAACACTGAAAGATTGCCAGGAGAGGCCAGGTGCTTGATCCATGCAATTTTCTTCATATGGTAAAATGAGGAGACTTTAGTGTCAAGCCACTGTCAAACACAACACTCAGATTTAGTGCTCAATCTGAGGTAAGCAGCTGATCACCTCCGAGCCATAGCCCAGAGGAAGACCCTCCGACAATCCCATGCCTTGATGGCCTGGGTCCACAACCAGCACCTCGGTCTTGCCGAGTTCAACTTCAGCTAGTTGCCACTAATCCAATCCTTGTTCTTGGAGGCAGCTATCAAAGACCAAGACTGAATCACCTGATTTGGGCACACAGAACATGTAGAGCTGGGTATCTCTTACACTACCCCTTTCGATTCCCCTGCAAAAAAATGTGATGACTGCCACTTATTAATGTTTTATCTTATCCCTACCAGTATATTTTAGTCTGAATAGTTACTATGTTGTGAAATCCTCTACCTGCTCTGTAGTAGCTTTCTGCACTGTTAGGGTTGCATCAGGCTTAATACTTTGTATATTGCTGTCCTTGAGAAATGTTATCTACTGCTCTCAAACTTGCAATATTTGGTGACATGTATTGTCTATCACCTACTCTTTAATCTGTATGTTGCACTGTTGTTGTACCATATGTGTATGGTTGATTCTTGACCCCGGGTTGACCCTGAAAAAGGGACTGTAATTGTCTCAGTGGACTTACCCAGTTACCAAAACTCAAGTAAAATAAATAAATAAATAGTGGTGAAAACCCAGCCCATACTACCTTAGAAAGGTGTCCCAATGGCAGCATATACACTGCGAACAACATAGAGGACAGCACGGAGCCCTGCAGGACCCCACATGACAGGGTGAGAGGGGCTGAGGAATAAATTCCTGACACCACCTGCTGCATTCTGCCAGTGAGAAATGATTGAAACCATCTGAAGACAGTTCCAGACAGTCCACAGAAAATCTATGAGTGCTCCAGCAACACTCCATGGTCCACAGTGTCAAACACTGCAGAGATCAACGAGACCCAAGATGGAACAGCTCCCCTGATCTCTCGCTATCAGGAGATCATTAAGTACATGAACCAGGGCAGTCTCAGTACTATGCTTCTTTCTAAATCTGGACTGAAGAGGTTCATAGACATCATGAGAAGTTAAATGGTCATTCAGCTGCACCACAACCACCTTCTCAATAACCTTGCCCACAAAGGGCAGGCTAGAGATAGGTTTGTAGTTCACTAAGCAGTCCAGGTGAAGAGAAGCTTTCTTCAAGATGGGAGTCACCATTGTCTCCATTGGGATGTCCAGAAACACCCTAAACTCCAAAGAGCTCCAGACTATCTTAGCCAGGACCGGGCCGATGACTTCAACACACCCCACAAGGAGGTGTGTTGGCCCTGATCAGACTACAAATGACTGGGTGCATGGTCTGGATGCCACGCACAATGTCCATATGCTGGCTGGCCAAAGTCAGACCAGGTAGGCTGAGGCCTGTGACCTCCTGCTGATCACAGCAACACCCATTGGGGCCATCAAATGGATCACGGACCTGATGGTAGAAACTTTATCAGTGAAGAATTGAGCAAACTCATTGCTCTTAATTTGCGAAAACACTCTCCATGGCTGAGGACCTGGCTGAAGACAGGTTGGATTGCCCAAACCATCAACAGTCTGGAAAAACTGAGCAGGTTAATTCCTCACTGTTGCAATCTTTTTGGACAGGAATTCTGCCTTCTTACAACAGATTGTAGATTGAGAGTCCTTATAATGCGCTATCAGTTCATCGGGAACCATTCTCCTCTCCAGTGAGTGATTAAACAGGGCTGTCAGAGGTGCAGCCAGCTGCTCTCTATAAGCTCTTTCAATATCCTTAGATGTACCCTATTTGCCCCATTGCCTTGTCCATGTTCTGATTTGTGAGTTCCTTCTAGATTCTCTACTCTGTAAATGGATTAGTGTCCTCCTCCCTTCCTCCAGTTCTCCTGGCACTTATCTGTTGTCCCTTGCCTTCCCCTTCCTCAGTGAGCACCGAACAAAACTATAAGTTAAGGATGTCTGTGTTTTCCTGTTATCCTTCCACATCCCCCATTCCTTTCTAAGCCTTAATATCCCTCCCTGGTCTTTCTCACTTAGCTTACATACGAAACATGTCTCACCCCCTTCTTTACTGCCTGGGCTATTTTCTCCGCTGTTTGTGCCTCTGCACTCCTAATTGATTTTTCTGCCTCCCTCTGTTTTTCCTGACTGACCTCCTTATTCTCCTCTCTCTATGTCTATGTATGCCTCTGGAATGCTGCCTTTTCTCCTCTTAGCTTCCCAGACACCTCCTTTGAGTACCACAGTAGTGTCTTTTTCCTCTTGCTTTTGCTTATTTGCCTGATGCAGAGGTTTGTTGCCTTCAGTATCCCGCTTTAGTTTCACCAACTGTCCTTCCTCTCCACCCAGGTCCACCACCCATGGCCTCACTGGTGAATCCACCATCTTTTAAAGTCAGCCGCATGAAGTCCCAGACCCTTGCCCTTGTGTGGTTCAATTCTGCCACAGTGCTAATATTTAACCACACAGTACAGTGATCACTGGTCCTCATGTGGCCACCCACTGTGACATCTGCAACACTCTCCCCATAGGGAGAGTACAAGGTATAGTATTCCCTCCCTACATGAGTGGGCTCTTTTCAGTTAATCAATCAATCAATCAATCAAATAATCAATCAAGCAATCTTTATTTTACCAGGTAAAACACTATTGAGGTAAACTGATTAAAAAGGTGGACCTGGCAATGTACACATATACAAATACAACAGTGAAATTAATTTACTTACTAGATTGGTCAAACATCTTAATTAACATCAGAATAAAATAGAGGAGACACCAATTTGTCTAAAATATGCACAGAAGATATGTACAATATATACATGCATGATAGGCACAGAAAATAAATATAAAATATATCAAGGGAATCCATAAAGAGGGGGTGAAAAGGCAATACATAGAGGAGAAGAGATAGAAGAGTGACAGCTAGGGAGTGTAACAGATAAGACACAAGCACTTGAAGTGCAGGAGATCAGGGAAAATTTATGAGGGGAATCCATAAAGAGGGGTTCAGAGTGATAAAAGGCAATACATAGAGAAGAAGAAGTAGAGGAAGGATAGCCAGGGAATATAACAGCTAAGACCCAAACTGTCAAAGTACAGGAGATCAGGGGATGCAATTGCAGGACTCCCTGAAGGAACGTTCAAACAGGATTTCAAATGTAGACAATTTTATGGGGATCTCTAATTTCCATGTTTTTGTAGATTATTCCACAACAGGAAGTGTGTGACTTATGGACAATTTACCAAAGCACAATCTAACTTTAGAAATGATAAGTGAAATGCATACAACACTAAGCAGCCAGACATTGCAGCCACAACAGGCTAATCAGCAGGACTTGGTTGCTCAGACTGGAGCTCCAGCAGAGCCGCCAACCAATGCTGTGCCCCTTGCTGCACCTCACCTGAACCCTGACATAACCCCCTTTCTCTGCAGCTTTTGCTCAGATCATCACGCAAGGAATGGCTCCTCCCATTTCCATGGCACCAGTTGCCATGTCTGTAGCACCTGTAGCTGTTTCAATGGCACAGCCCTTCCTGGAATAACAATGAGCCACACCAAAACCCCTATGGTGACCTACCCAATTGCATCGCAGAGCATGAGAATAACACCAGTGCCACACTGATGTTAAACTGGGGAGTAGCATCTTGCCTGTAGACCTCCATTTTGTATGCAGCAGCTTGCTTTCTGGTCTCGACCTTGGTGGCAATGAACACTGACTCACCTGTAGCAGGTTTGAGAAGCCGACACTTCCTGGAGAAATTTAATAAAATGTATTTGCACACAGTTCAGCTTATATTTGGTAGCACTGTATTTCTCCATCCTGTTATTTTACTACTATGGTCTTTGTATGCAAACAGGGTCCTTTTTTTTTCAAGGAACATGAACAACACTGCTTACATTTCTTAATATGTTTGTAAATTTGGGCATGTGTGAAGTCTGTGTCACTACAGTGTATGGTTTTGAGTTTTTGTTTTGAAGTAGTCCAATTTTTTCTTACTTAGAATCTCATATTAAAGCAGCCTTTTCCATGCAGAATCCAATGACCTCTGTTGAGCAGACTACAATAAAGCAGAACCAATGACTGTGGCTGAGCTTATGTCCCTGTTCCAGTACATGGCAGTATAGTGCAGTGATTTAAGGCTCTGAGCTGCAAATCTGGAGACCTGGGTTTGAATCCACAGACCCCACTTGCATACTGTGTGACCCTGAGCAAGTCCTTAACTTCCCTGTGCTCCCAGGTTGCACTTATAAACATGCTTTCAGCCTAGTGTGCCGCTCCTGGTTAAAGAATTGAAAAAAAAAAATAGAGGCTTCTCAGAGAATAGGTACCAATAGTACAGGCAGGCAGACAATCCAAAATTATCTTTGGAAGGTTATTAGTAATTGCTCTATATGTTCAGAGGGCAGCATTCTTATGCCTTCTAAATTTAACAGATGTCCAGCCTACTAAAGAGTAAAGGAACAGTGATAGGTGGATTAGGGTGCTCCAGTGATAAATCTTATTGCCAGGTGATAGAGGGTGTCGAGCTTGGTTGAGGGCAGTGCTAGGACCTTGACCATAAGAAATCACATTATCCAACAGCGGTGAAAGGTAATGTAAACCAACCTTTTTTGGCTTCCTGAGTAAGTAGATGCTTAATCCAGAAAAAGAGACCAAGTCTCTGTTTTAGTTTTTCAAAAGTTTCTCAATGTGGTCAGTAAAAGATAGCTTATGGTCAATCCAGAACACCAAGTATTTAAATTTAACTATGAAATCTAAAGATTCACCTAAAAGCATGGTAATTTGAGGTGTCACACCTGGAGTACAGGGATTAGATGCATTAACTAATGATGAAAAGAGCATGGTCTTAATTTTTTTGGCATTTGATAGGAGCTTTAGGTGCAGGAGGTTTTGCTGCAAATGAATGAAGTCTAACTGTAGATCCTTACAGGCAAGACCTTGGCATTTTGGTGACCTCTGAGGGAGGGGGAGGAGCAAGATGGCTGCATACTGAGCTGCTGCTTGCAGGGGCTAGAGTTTAAGCCTAGCATTTTCCTCCCCATACCTTGCTTCTGCATTTAATAATTTCACAGGAAATTAGTTTTCTAAGTATCTCCCGAGCTGATGTTTTGCCCAGAATTGGTATTTTTAACTTTTATTATTTTGTTATTTGGACATTCCCAGGGTTTGGCTCTGGACATGGGATGATCGCACATTCTGCATTGTGGGGCCGAACCTGTGGAACTCGCTTCCACCTGTGGTCCGGGAGGCTCCCTCAATTGAGGTTTTAAAGCTGAGGCTGAAGGCTCACCTCTTCTGCCAGGTTTTCAAAGCCTGCTAATTTGCATCCAGACCATCAGTTTGTTTCCACAGCATCCTGAAGCATACTGTAAAGAAAAAATGTTCTGCTAACAGACTGAATTTTATTGATTTAACTTTACTGTATTTTAATGTTTGTTTTGTTGCATTTGTGATTGTTAGGCACCATGAGCCTCCAGAAATGGGTGCCTTATAAATTAAATTGCCTTGCCCTGCCTTCTGGAGTAGACTTATCAATATAGAGGATGGTAACATCGGCAAAAGATGGATGTTAGCGATTTGATACCAGAATTAATATTAGTGTATATTGTGAAAAGTTGGGGTCCCAGGACAGATGCCTGAGTCATGCCTCGCTGAAGAGTTTACAGGGGGGAGAGAGGACTCCTTCAGCTTTAACCTGCTAATGTAGACCAGTAAGGTAACAGGTAAACCATTTCAATGCTGAGGAATCTAGACCAATATTATGAAGGGTGACCAGAAGCAGATCATGATCCACTGTGTCAAATGCCTTGATCAAGTGAAGGAATAAGGCACAAACATAATTGTTGACATCTAAGGCATTCTGTTAGTTGTTAGTGACCTTTGTGAGTGTGGATATTATACTGTGGCATGGTCTATATACTGACTGTACTGGATTAAGCAGGATAAAAGAATCCAAATGATTTCTAAGCTGAGTGTTGACTAATTTTTTTAAATATTTTATTGAAAGATAGATGGGATGTTACAGTATTACATGGTCATGTGATTCATACATTACATATTGCACACAGGATCTGAGCGTGAACAGGGGTATTAGCAACAGCATATGATATAATGGCAAATCATCCTGGTTACCATAACTATCAAGACGCAACATATGCCCCCAGAGGGGTTTAAAAAGGCAAAAGAGACTCATTCCATTCAATCTAACTCAGCCCCTTGCTCGGGTTGAGCCGGATGCAAGGATCACACTGGAAATGCACCCACTCAATTTAGCGTATAAAAGGTTCCCTGATTTTCCAGATACCTCTCTCTTACAAAGCCATCCACTGAGCCCTTTCTATGGACATGCAAGGTTTAAGATTGTTTGCCCACTGTTGGACAGTTGGGGAGGGGCCATCCAAGACTGAGCTATCATCTTCACGGGCACTGATCAGGGCTAAGGATCCTGGGGCATCACATGCTCCACCAGCTGGATGAACGGGGTCCTAAGCCTGAAGAAATTCTACTTGGCTATGGGGAGGATGATATCCCAACATTTTGCAAATAATGCTATGGATTTCATGCCAAAAAGAAGGCACTTTCGGACAGAGCAAGACTAGGTGAACAAAGTCACCAGACTCGTCCAAGCATTTAGGGCAGTGGCTGGGTCTAGCTGGGTCCATATGCTGCAGCCTGGCAGGGTAACATATGCTCTGGACATGACGTTAAACTGTATTTGCCTAAGCTTATTGCTTTAGTACAAGACATCCAGTGCATTCCAGCCTGTTTCCATGCAGAGGCATCCACCTCTATATCCAGATCCCTACCCAGGACTCAAGGTCCTGCCCATCAAGGCCCAGTCCCCCCTGAAGGATTTGATAGTATGATGTAAGTGGTTTATTACCAGATTGAGGCCTGAACAACTCTTCTTCAAATGGTGAAGGGCACCCACCCTTCTCAGCATCAAGGACCAAGTCTAGGCAATTCCTGAGTCTCAGCAAAACAAAAAAGTCACCCTGAGAATGCCCCAATTATTATGCAAATATTGAAAACTCAGAATGGTACCCCCTCAAATAGTTGATATACAAATTTAAGGCCTCTGCACTGCCAATCTTTTCAGCCTTTGTATCAGGGCCACAGAGTATGAGTCTTTTAACTTTACAGCATTGACCACATGGGTGAAACGAGAGAGCAGGTGACCAACCAATAAGAGTGAACTTTATACCAGCTTCTCAGGGTAGTGGCCAGGGAGGGGTTGTGAACCTCCACCTGCTTTCCCCTACAAAGTGTTTCTGCCAGCATACCACCCCTGAGGTGCCCACTCCTCCCTCCTCCAACTCAAGCCAGCAGTACATTCCCTGGTCCAGTCTGACGGGTAGAAATGCCAATTGAGCTGCTAAGTAGAATGAAAAAAAATTTGGGAGGCCCAATCCACCCATCCTCTGAGACTGCTGTAAAATGGCTCTGCACACTTGAGCTGATTTACCACACCAGATAAATTTGTGAATGATAGCATTAATCCATCTAAAGTAGGTATCAGGAACCTTAATAGGGAGGGACTGGTATAGGTAAGAACATCTTGGTAAAATCATTATCTTAACCACCCCACGCTCACCATCAGAGATAGTGGTAGACTGGTCCATCTATCGCAGTCTTCAGCTAATTTTTGAACCAGTGGCTTATATTTCATGGCATACAGAGCTGAACTTATTGGAAATAGGTAACCAAGGTATTTAATCTCGGGACCAATTGTAGCCCATTAAGATGGGAGATTAAAGCCTTCAGTTCTGCTTCCCACTGGGAGAACTTCACTTTTGTCCAATTAACCTTATGGCCTGAAAGCTACCATATTTTCCCATCAGGTCACTAACCACTGATAGATCTGTAGCTGGGTTTTGCAAGTACAGCAGTAAATCATCTGCGAACAATGCAATTTTGTGCACTCCCCCCAAAACAAAGCCAGTGATATTCCGGCTCACCCGAACAGCCACAGCTAAAGGTTCCAGAGTAAAAATGTAAAGTAGGGGGAACAGCGGGCAGCCCTGCCTTGTACCTCGCCCCAAATTAAACTGGGGAGATTTGTGGCCATGAACTGTTATTTGGGTACTGGGGAGGGTACATAATGTCTTTACCCAAGACACAAAAGTAGGACCGAATCCTAGCTGCTCCAAAGTTGCAAAGAGGTACCCCCATGCCACACGGTCAAAAGCTTTCTCAGCGCCACCACAGCAGCCCCACCTCTGTAATGTTGCACATTTCGTGCCCAATTGGTAGATGATATTAAGGGTTCTACAAATATTATGCTTTCCTTGTCTACCTTTAACAAATCCATTCTGATCTGGATGTATAAGATCTGTCAGCAAGGACTCCAGCCGAGAAGCAAGGGCTTTAGCCAAAATTTTATAATCAGATGTTAGCAATGATATTGGCCAATATGAGAGCACCATGAGAATCCTTACGCACCTTAGTGAGGACCGTGATAATAGCTGACCGTGTAGAGGGGGAAGCTCAATAGCCAATAAACTTTCTTGTACCACATCTACTAGCGGGTCCAACAGTAACCAGTGGAACCATTTATAAAAATCAACAGGAAGCCCATCTGGACCTGGGGCTTTACCACTTTTTAAGGATCTAATGGCCATACTGATCTCAGATCTAGAGATGGAGGCCTCCTGTCCCTCTGCCTGATTCTTAGTCAGGGTTCTCATAGGAGCTTTAGCAAAGAAGGAGTCCATCTCTCCTTCTGAAGGGGACACCTCTGATATATACAAAGCTTTACAGAACTCCCCAAATGCAGCCCCTGCTTCATGGGTGCTGTGGAGTTGTTGAGCTGCAGTATTTTATCTGATGCTCTTCTCTCTCCCTCCTTCCTTCAAAGTTGCCAGGCCAGGTACCTCCCGGCTCTGTCTCCCTCAATTTGAGGAGGCAATATAGCGCAGTGGTTTAACACTCTTAGCTGCAAACCTGGATACCTGGGTTTGAATCCCAGAGCCCCCACTTGTATACTGTGTGACCCTGAGCAAGTCACTTAACTTCCTTGTGCTCCCAGGTTGCACCTGTAAGCAAGCTTTCAGCTTAGGGTGTCTGTCCCGGTAAAACAAAGGTAAAAAAAAAAAATTAAGCCCCTGCTTGGGCCAAGAGAATAGCCCTCTCTATCTGGGCATTGCTAAGGGCATTAAATCTCCATTTTAATTTCTGGAGCACCTGGAAGTGAGCAGGAGGATGTCTCACCTTGTGGGCCTGTTCACAGGCCTCAATCTTGATCCTAAGCATCTTCAATTTCTAGATCGAGATCCATGCCTTATGGACTCCGAAAGCCATGGACTGCCCCCTAATGGTAGGCTTTAAAATGGGCTGATCTCTATTGGAGGTATCAACTCTTTTATTGAACCACAGGAACTTTTTAATCCCTCCATTGCTTCCACATAACCCAGATGCTTCAAAAGAAGGTGGTCCAGTCGCCACTGCTGGACCACAAGCAGGCTAGTAGCTGGCATCAACTCCAAGCTCAAGAAAGCATGATCCGACAGTAGGATCGGGAGTAGAAACAGCTCCCCATATGGAGGAGAGGGACAGACTGGTCAGGGCCCTATCAAGCCTCGCACAGGACCAGTGGGCATGCAAATAAAAACTGTAGTCCCTGCCAGATGGATGCAGGTGCCTCCACACATCCACCAGCCCAACTATGGTGTCCAGTTTACCAAGAGCTTTTGCATTCCTGGAACAGGGAGCGGGTGTAGTGCTAGAGCGATCGAGGACCACATCCCACACACAGTTAAAGTCACCTCCTAGGACCCATGGTCCAAGCCAACTAGTCAGCTCCAGGAAACTTTTTGGAAGAAGCTGGGGTCTTCAATACTGGGGGCATAAATGGATCCAAGCATAGTTCCCCACGGCCTACCAACTCTACCCTGGCCAGGTCATATCTATTGGCCTGGTCCACCCTTTGTTTCAGCACTGTAACTTGCATTCCACAGAGACAGATAGCTACCTCTCTGACTTTGGAGGAGAATGTCACTGATGTACCCCATAGTGAGGCTTCTGTCCTATCCGCCTCTCCCAAGTCATGTGTGTTTCCTAAATAAGGACTGCATTCCACTTAGACTTTTTACTGTGGCCTGAAATTTATACCTTTTGACAATGGATTTCAATCCATTTATGTTTCATGTGGTGATCTTCATGGTACCCACCCTAATTCCTGTTAGTAATGCACAAAACTGCGCCATTTGATTTAGACATGCCCCAGATGTACCCCAGTGCCCTCCCTGAAGAGCCCAATAATCTCCTTCATGCTAGAGATACAGTGTGCCAAGTTCTGTAATGTCCAACCATCTATTTTAAAACCTCTGTCAAAACTGTACTAACATCCCCCACTGTCAGCAAGAACTACGCATATGTAAGCAGCCCACCCTTCCAGCAGACAAGCACAGCAGTAGAAAAGTCTGCTTTCCAGCATGCACCCCCACCCCCACCACCTTACAGGACCCCCAACTACCAGAACAACCCCATCCACCTTTCCCTTCTTTAACCCACCCTCTACAAAACAATCAAGCTGTACAATTTCACCCCCTCCCCATGGACCTGAACTGGTCCAGAAAGAGTTCCCCTGCAAGCAATTGTAGAACATTAAAACCAATAATGCAAACAGAAACATGTGATGAACATTTGTGTGGCACTCAATAAACTCATAAAGTCGCAGGGTCTCCCTGATTTTACATTCCATACCCATTACATATAATCTATACTGCAGCCGCTTGCTAATAATATCAGCCACATGGGCACACGATTAAAGCGTGAATACACAGAGTTACCTCCTTGGAGATTTAATCCCTATTAATCATGTAGTTAACATGCAGAAACTTTTGTCCAAATGACAACAGGATGACTTCGAATAATGTCTGCAGTCCCGCAGTCAAGCGAATGTACCAGGTTGCAGACAGAGCAGCGTAATGACAACAGAGTGTCTTCTAACCATCATTTTTCATTACATTAAGTACTTGTTTTTGCTTCAAGTCTGAGGTCAAGGCATCAGGTGGATAACATAAAGTTAATAAGGTGAAAGAAAAGAAGGCCCTGCTGATACCCTGATTCAGATCAGGTCGGGGTAAACTGCTACAACTCCAGACCCCCATAACATCCAACCACCTCAAGCCTGGGTGGTGAGACCAAAAAAGAGAGAAACTTCTTCCCCACTGGAATCCTGAGCCTCTGGTCAGGTCAGGGTACAGATTCTGCGGTGGACCTAGAACTAACCAAAACCACTGGCATATCGAGGCATGGCCAATGTAGTCTGAACCACAAGGCTCCTCTGTGCCCACTATATCTGGTAGAGGGTAACAGCCCTGACTTAGTCTTTCATGACCTCAGGGTTGGCCCTGGTCAACACAGGCCTCCAACAGACCCTCTATTCATCAAGAGGCTAATCATAATCCTCTCCAGCCTAGGGTTGCCATAAAAACATAGCCATCTTGTCCAGCTGCAGCCACCTGTTGTGGTCAATTATGACTCTCACAGCATTAGTAAGCAAAAATCAAACCCCTTATCTCACTTCTCGTTCATCAGTAACTGTTGTGCCTCTTCTCTACCTCCTCTTCCACCCATTTCATTGCAGCTCTGGGACAGGAGAAAATCGAGGAGTAGTGCCGGTCTGTCAATCCTGAGCCTGACTGGATATAGAAAAGCAAATGACCACAGCCCATTTTTGTACAATTTGACTTAATCACATTGCACTTCTGGTGCTTCATTTGTAGATCCCTGCTGTAGTCTTGAATATGAGGTTCTTTTTGTTACTGAGTGATTGGCCCTTTTCTTTTGCTTTCTTAAGGATGGCCTCCTTGTCTGAGTAGTGGAGATATTTTATAAGGCAATGCCTAGGCCTTTCTCCATCTCTACTTCGCAGTTCACCAGGCTGGACAGCAGATTCTGATGCTCCATAAGCCATCTATGAAGGGCTTTCTCTGGCTCCTTTCCCTTGGTGCCAGCCGGGAGCCTGACTATGCGCAAGTTAGACTTGCAGGACCAATTCTCTTGATCGTCCATGTGGTCTACCAATTCCTCCATCATTTTCTTTAAGTCGCTTTTCTCTCACACAGCATCAGCTGGGGAGTCCTCCAATGCCCCCACTCTCTGCTCCAATTCAGAGATCTGTGTGGAATTTGCTGCCAGTGTTTCAGAGAGTCCAGTTACTACTGACTGCAGGTGAGTTATTTGGGAGGTAATATTAGCAAAGTCTGTCTTCATATCATGTTGAATAAGTACTAGCATAGCAGGGACAGAGGCCATCCATCTCTCAAACTCTGTTAGGCCTTCCTGCATCATTGTCCCTTCACGAGGCTTCACTCAATCTTCAGGCCCACAGCGTTACTCTTTAGCGGGTTCAGGTGCTTCAAAGTTTAATTTAGACTGCTGTTTTTTAATTTTCCCAGTCTCCATTCATTTCTGTAATCCCTTGCTGACAAAATTTATGCAGTAACAGAAGGGAGACTCCTCCAGATATTAATAAAAATAAGCAAGTGCCATCATGAGCAAGGCTAACCTGCGTCCGCCATGCTACAGCCTCAAACCACGCCCCTGTGGACTAATTTCTTGAATAGTTTAGACAGGATGGGAAGCAGGGTATTTGTCTATAATTATTTAGATCACTTGGATCATTAGACTTAAACAGAGGAATAACATGAGCAATTTTCTAGACAAAGGGAAGAACACCCTGAGCGAGCAACATATCGAAAAGGTGGATGATAGGAGCAGAGAGGACATGGTAGCCAAGTTTTAAGAAGTAAAGTTTGATATGGTCAGCACCAGCACTCTTACTAGTGACCAGTTCTAATAATAATTCTTCCACTAGTTTCAAAGAGACATGGTTAAAGGAGAAGATTACATCTTGAACAGGGGGTGTCAAAGGCTGAACAAGCCAGGTACTGGGTACAAAGCTGAGTTTGTAGGTTATTGGTATGTGAGGTAACAAAAGCAAGGCTGGTGGTAGCAAAGTGGTTGTTGAGGAGTTCTAGAATTGTTTGTTCACCAGTTAGTGGATGAATCACAGAACAAATATTAGCAGGAAAGAATTTGCTGGACTGTGTCCATCTATATCCTTAAGGCCTTCAAAATTTAGCAGAGCAATTTAAAAGAAGAACACAATTTGATGCAAAAGCATCTGGATTTATCCACTCTGATATGTTAGGTACATTGGTTCCTGACTACACTAAAGGCAGACCAGCCAGTGGGAAGTTCTGTTTTATGGGCTTTCTTCTAAAAGATGTCCCTGTTAACCAGAGCAGTCTTCAGGCTGACTGATAACCAAGGCATCATTTTTCTTAGTATGAATCGTGACTAATGGTGCTTGTTGAGTTATAGTGCCAAGGACAATATTCTGGAATACCTCATGAGCCTCAGACACAGTGGGAGCCAGGTAAAATTCTTGCCAGTGCAGTACTTGAAACTGGAAAGGAAGGCATATTGATCAAGGTTATGGTGATTTTGTTTAAAGATATACTCGAGGTAGAAGCTGGTTTGGGTACCGACCTCATGCAGGCTATGAAACTTTGGTCACTGAGATAATTACAAAATACACCAGAATTGGTAAAGGGGTGGGGTTTAGTCACTAGAATAAGACCAAGCAAGCTACTATGGGATAGATTTTTTGTTTTATGACAGGTATCTTCTGTAATAAGTTGTGTAAACCCAAAGGTGTCACAGAAGTCTTTTAGAAGTTTCAAGCTAGCAGAAAACTAATCAAGGTCGAAGTCACCCATAATGATGACTTCCTAGGATATTGTATTCAGAGCATTACATAAATGCTTCAACACCTTCAGCCCTGCAGAAAGGGGGCTGTAACATCTTAAGACACAAAGAGACATGGTACAAAAGAGTTGGACCTTTATTGTCAGACTTTTGAACTCCTTGGGTATCGTGGTGGAGTCAATAACAGATGCGGTAAATTTGTCATGGATGTAAATGGCTACCCCCCCACCTCTGGGTTGTCTGTCAGCTCTGAAGACATTGTAAAAGGGGCCATTGGACAAGGGGGGGTGGAGCATGCTGACAAGATGGCTTCATGAGTGTTTGAGCTCAACGCTGCCCTGCCTGAACACCAAAGTTATGGCTTTTCTTTTACTGGCTTTACATGAGTTTTCTAGCCAGTTCAGCTTTTATGGTGAATGAAACTTATTTTCATTTGTCCTGCCTTATATTTTGCATCAGGAGAGGTGTCTAAATATGTCCAAAAAAGCCAACTGCATTAATACAAATACCAAAGAGGCTGTTAAAACACGCAAGAAGAAAAAATGCTGTAGTTTGGAGCCTGCTTCCCCAGCCACTAGGGAACTTCCCTGAGACCCATCTCTTTCCCAGAACTGGACTTGAGCCTAGACACAAAAATAACAAACACTAAATATTTTTCCCCTCTAATGCTCCTATACAGCCTTTGTTGTCACCAGTACAAGATGACTCAATAGGAATTGGGTTAAAGGTACATGGCAGCCTCTCTACAGAAAACATAGAAACAGATATCGAGGACGCAAATTTTTTAACTGCTGATGAAGCAGAGGCAGGAGAAATTGGATATCAGCAAATGGACCAAGTCAAGCTTTCTATAACAATTTTGATAGCCCAGTTGGATTTCACTTCTGCCAACTTATCTAATACCTCTATGGACTACAATTTGGCTCACACAGCAGCAGGTATGACTTTTTAGGATATATCTGAGAGTCCAGATGGCAGCAGCAGCCAAAATGTGAGTACAGCCTTGGTGGCTCAATCTACTTCATACTCTAGCAATGTCAGCAGTAAATGTGATGATCAGCTTTTAAGTAACTCTCAGCAGAATGGGGCTTCAGCTAAATGTTTGGCTACACTCTGCAAGGAGCCATCAGTAGAATATATGGGCTCTGCTTCTGTCGATCATAAAGCACTGGTGGCTATTATCAAGTCTAAATCTGAAATGAAATACAGGCAGGGCTAGCCCCTATCACTACTGCACTCTTGGACATAAATGCAGCTTTAACACAAATGGACAAAAAATGTCAGCCTTAAAAATAAGAGCATCAGATGCTGAAAACCAAATAAGTGGTCTGGAAGACCAAATGACCTCAATTACTGCAGAAGTTACAATATTAAAAAACCAACTTCAAGAGTTAAGAATGAAAGGACTAATTTAGAAGATCGTGCCTGATGCAATAATATTTAACTGACTGGGATTCCTGAGGGTATCAGTGGGAAGGAGAGATACCCGTACATTATTTTGAAAAGCTTATAACAACTGCACTAAATCATCAATACCCCCAAAAGATTAGCCTGACTGTGCTCACGATGCAGGAGGGGAAGCACCAACACAGGAGAGACCAGCAATAGATATCCAGGCCAATATGTTGCAAAACCTGCCCCTCCCCATTTATCTATTGACCTAGGCCCCTGGCATTAACCCCCCACACACACACACACACTCTCTAGAAGCTCTCGTTAGCCCTCTTCTGAGTTTCATATGAACTGGGATATTGTGTCTAATACCTGAATCAACAGTATCTAATTTGTTAGCCAACTTCATGAATATTTGTATAACGTGCTTGCTTATTATCTATTTCTGTATTGCTCTATGTTGCTCTCTTATTGCTTTTATCTGTACTGACATGGAACCTTTGAAAATGAGTCTTTGACTCAAGGTATTTCAAATCCTCAATAAATAAATACATAAATAAATAAATATTAGACCACATTATTATTATGATTGAGAACTTATTCTGCAACATGTTAGGATCAATAAGGGTCTAAAGGTGGATCAATTAAAGTTTTCAGCTTTCCCAGATTTCTTGGTTGAGACACTTCAGAGCAGCAAATCTTTTGAGAAACTAAAATTTGCTTTAAGAACATGGATTATTTTTCTTCCTTCCTCCAGCATGTCTTAAATTTGACCAAAATGGTAAAATGCTAATTTTTCAGACCCCTTCAAGCAGAAAAATTATTTTGGAACATTTTCTGGTGGTACCTTGGCTTAGATTAGTGTAACTTCAAAAAATAAGGACTGTTCTCAATACAAAAGAATGGGTAAAAATAATGACAGCGACTTTCTACTATCTTTTTTTTCTTTTGCTACTTATGGCAGGGCATCAGTGAGAGTTATAGTGAACCTCTCAGAATCACTGCAGTCAGAATCGTGGGGGAGTAGGGGGTGTACAGGGGGATGGTGCTCATAGTAGGTTCTTTCAAAGATGTATTACAAAAGCAGGACAACTTAGCAGATTGGGACACTATTGTAATATATTTGAAAAATGTCATTTTTTTCTGTACACCATTCACCTGCACCTGGGGGGGTAGGGGTATGTGCAATGGCTTCTATTTTCAACATTTTTTGCTTTTTTCAGGGCAAGATTTTCAGATTTCTCTGTTTTCAAAAACAATACATTGTTGGACCATTCTAAATAGAAACAAAATTGGATGCTTGATACTGAAGATGGAGGGGTAGAGGGAGAAGGGCTATGGGAAAATAATATTTTTTACATGTACAGTGAACAGAGACAAGCTCTATAAATTTGATTGTAACTTATATAACATTATCTGCTCTTTACCTCAGACTATATATATATGGTTACTACACAAACAAGCTCATGGCTAGTAAACTAAGTTGCTTATCCTGGAATGTCAAGGGCATGAAAGATAGATCTAAGGGGAATATAATATTCAGTTATGGAAAAAAAAACATAAAGTGAACTGCCTGCTTATGCAAGAAACTCACCTTGTAAAACAGGATTTTGATTATTATAATAAAATGTGAGATCAAGGTTTAAATGCCTCTTATACATGCATTGCTAGAGGAGTCTCCATTTTTCCCCCAAAAAGTATGGACATTAAAATTCCTAGATCTGACTTGGATGTTCACGACAGGTTTAGTATTGCAGAAATAATGATTTACAATCAAAAATTCACAATTACCAAATTGTACAAACCCAATGAAAACTTTATTACTAATGTGCATGTACCCAATGAAAACTCCCCACAAGTCTTCAATGAGGTTTATTTGAAATTAACATCCTTCTCTGCCCCTTATATCATAGCTGGAGATTGTAATATTCTGAATACAGGTTTAGATAAAACCAGTGTTCTCAGAGATAAGATAACTTCAGCTGCCAAAAAAAGTAATTCCATTTGTAGGAGACTACAACCTTGTAGATATATGGAGATATAATCATCCAAATGAAGTTAAAGTTTCGTATGATTCTCCTATGCATCAAAACTATTCCAGATTGGACCTTTTTTCCAATATCTAGCACTTTAAAGTAGCAGTGCAACAATTTGGTGAAAATTTTGACCTATACTTTTTCTGCTATTATAGATTGCCACTTACTCCTCTGACTTGTATGATACCCTTCTTTCCAGAATTTGAGTCTGCTTTAGTACTTTTTCATGGCCAAAATAATAATAGAGTGCTCCTTCTAATATGGCTTGGACCAGGTTTTCATCAATATTTGCAGCTGTTTTGAACAACTATTGTTCTATAAGGTCAGAGAGCACTGCCTGCTGAATAATAGTTCATTTTAGTTACAACAGAAGTGCTATATAAGCAACTGATGGATAAAACAGCTGAAAATATTGATGCAGACCTGGTTCACACCATATTAAAAGGAGTGCTTCTTGATTATTTCAGATATGAAAAAAGTACTAAAGTATACTCAAATTGTGGAAAGAAGGGTATCATATGTTAGTGAGAGTAAATGGCAATCTAAAATAGCATAAAAATTATAAGTCAAACTTTTCACCAGATTGTTGCACTGCTGCTTTAATATCGCATGTTACTAAAATGATTATTTTAGTATTCTTATTTCAGACCATGTTTCTACTATATTAACACTGAAAATAATTGAGAAGGTGGAATCTAATAAATTAATATTTGACCCTTTGTTAATGAAGGTAAAAACTTCACTGAATACATTAAAATTGAGATTGAAAATTATTTTCAGTATAATAACATGAATTCCACTTCTTGTTCTAGCTGGTGGGATGCCTCAGGGCAGTTATATGGGGAGCCATTACATCATACCACCTTTAATAATAATAAAATAGATCACAATCATTAAAGGATCTGGAATCACAAATTCAGATTAAGGAGCAAGTCACGCTATATGTAATGACTCAGGAACACTGGAGTAGCTTATTCTCCTAAGAGAATGATACAATAAAATATTATTGGAAACAGCAGAAAGACAGATTCTCCTTTCTAATACTAAATACTATGTTATGGGAGAAAAACAAGAGAAGATTCTAGCTTGACAAATAACTCAAAAAGCTAAAAAAAAAACAGCTCCATCATTACATCCCCGGTAGAGATTAAAAAATATTTTATTAATTCTGTCAAGATTTGTACTCTTCCAAGGTGGACCACACAGCAATGGAAATTGATCATTTTTTTTCTACAATAATCATGCCCTAGATTTCGCAAGCATATAAAACCATGCTGGAGAAACCCATTGTGATGAAATAAATTAATAAAGCTGTACATAAACCCTCAGCAGGGAAATCACCAGGACTGGATGGTATACCTATAGATTTTTTTAAGCAATTTTTAACAATGATTTCTCCCCATTTACTAACCCTTTTCAACAATATTTTCACAACCGGTCAAATGCCTACATCTTTCAAGGAGGCTCTTATAATGTTTTTTTCTAAAAATGAAAAAGTTCCCAGCTTAACAAGTTCATATTGTCTCATATCTCTGATTAATTCAGATACTAAAGTCTTGGCTACGATTCTTGCCACCAGGCTGGATACAGTATCAGCATTTATTATTCACCCAGATCAAAATGGATTTATTGAAGGCAGACTTATGAAAATAAATATATGATATACACCAAATATAATTGATCACTGTAAAGATAAAGACTAATCAGTGCTTATTTTTATTTATTTATTTGTACAGATTGGAATTACAATTCTTAGATGTTAGATGCTCAAAAATCTTTTGATCAGATTGAATGGACATATATTAAGGATGTTTGGAGGAGATTCAGTTTCAGCTCAAATTTTGGTAGCTGGATATTGATACTGTACTCCAGCCTGGTGACAAGAATCAAAACCAATAATAACCCTAATTTTCCCTTGCAAAGGGTAACAAGGCAGGTATGTCCCTTTTCTCCCTTAATCTTTGCAATAGCAGTTGAACCTTTAGCTACATCTTTTCGACAACACAAAGAATATGTGGTCATTTTAATCTATAAAATAGACCATCATTTAAGCCAGTACGCAGATGATATTCTATTATATACTGTAGATTTGAATAGATCCTTTCCTGCTATAATACAAACCTTAGATAAATTTAGGCTGATATCATGATTCAAAATAAATTGGGCCAAATCAAAGACTTTTGAATCAATAAATCATCAATCCATTTAAATCTGTAGAAAACTATCCTATTAGGTGAGTCAATGAAATAATGTATTTGGGGATATACACTGACAAGCAAGTTAAAAATCTATTTAAACTAAATTTTACCCCCGTGATGACCAGAATTAAAAAAGACCTCAGACATTGGAAATCCTTACCCCTCACCTTAATTGGATTGGTCAATACAGTGAAAATGGCAGTCTTCCCTAAGTTATTTCTTTTTCATTATGTTCAAATCCTGGTGCCAGATCCCTTTTAAGGATCTAGATACTCAACCTAAAAAGATTTTGTGGAAAGGAAAAACCTAGACTCAAAATAACAAAACTGCATGCAAGTTATGCTAATGGTGGACTTGCCCTACAATTTCAAATACTATTATTTTTCAGTTAAGCTAGTTTTAATGCATGATTGGTTTAAGACTACAGTTCAAGTCAACATGGTCTCAATAAAATCATCTCATTCATGGTGTAATGATATTAAGTTACATCTTTTTGGATCCATGACTGGTCATCAACAAAATATTTGTTGAACGACCAGACAGTGAAACCAGAAGGTCGACCGCTTTTCACAGTCAGATGCTGATTTCATGGATTCAACGGTGTTTTCTTCGGGGGCATTGCCCTACACCCCTCACATGGGGGGGCTGTGCCCCCCGCACCTACCAACTAAATATAATCAACTCCAAGTCTGAGGGTGATTGGGGGTGCAGAACAGACAGTGTTGGGTTCCAGCGAGAATGGTACAGTGACGTGGCACTGTAGTGTTGTTCGCTGGTAAAGTTTTGCTGTCAGGTGGATATATGCATCTTTTAAAATGGAAAAAAATTAACTACGTATGAAGGTATTGTTTACTTGTTTATTCTGCTGCCTGTCGAGCCCCACCAGCTTGATGCCTGGGATCCTGACACCAGCATCTCAACAGTCAGAATCCTGATTATTGAGAACTGCCAATGGCAGAGGTTTTCACTATGTTTTGAGGGCTTTGCCACCCACATTCCCCTTACTAGTGATTCCTAGCTTTGCCAAGGGCAGTTCTCGACAGTCAATAATTCTCAAGTGTTGGGATCTTGACCGTCTGATGTTGTTGTCAGGCTCCCGTGTGTTGAGTTAGTGGATTCAACATCCTGTCGTGATACCGATTTACTTTATATACAACAATCTCAATATGATATACAGTGTGCATATTAAAGAAATTCCTTCAAAGTACTGGATTTTCACCCTTATAGCATTAAATACATTAATTATTTTCTACTCCGACAACTGATTTGAACTATAAGATGCGGTATAATCGGGGACTAAAAGAACTGGGGCAACTCTTAGAGAATAACAATTATGTGGATTTTGAACACATGAAAATCGATTCCATCTACCAATTCTCACTTTTATGCTTTTCTACAAATCAGAGATTATATTAATAAAATATTTTATAAATTTAAATAATGATAAGTCCGATGTGATAAAAGGTTTACATCTCGAATGGCCAAATTATATTGGTTATTTATTATTATACAATGGCAAGAAAGTTGCCTGGACTCTGATTGGTCAGTGTATCCTAGTACAGAGATTATCCTAGCACAACCTCACTGTATTGATTTGTTGATGATTGGCACTACTCTTGAGAAATAGAGATATACTGCCACACTAAAAATCTACTAAAAACATTTTCTAAATGTTTTTTGTTGTTTAGTATAACAATGAGCCATTGTATAATAGCAATAATGCACTCCAGAGTATGGGTTGTGCAGGGATAATCTCACTTCTGGAACGTGGGATGCACTCGGCCTGCGGCCTCATGCCCAACCACCCAGGTGTGAGGTTATCCCAGTATAACCCACACCCTGTCATGCATTATTGCTTAAATGGCTTACACCACAGGGGAATTAATACAGTACATTTTTGAAAGATAAATGGGCCCAAAAAACAAATTCTATTATTCCAGAAACTACCTAAAGAAAAGTAATGGATATGAAATAATTTTGCTTTCAATCAGTTAGAACTTTACAAATCCAGCTTAGCATTATCCACAGATTATATTATACACAGCATAGACTGAATTTAGTGAATCCAAATCAAATATTACTAGTGCTTGTCCAAGATGCCATAATAATATAGATACCTTTAGAAATATGCTAAACAACTGTCCGCCCTGATAGCTTTCTGGACTGGAGGTCTAGCCATTCTGTCAAGGAGTACAAGGATAAGTCTGATAATGAGGAAATGTGAATGCTTCTTGGACAAGAAGGTTCACTAACAAAATTCCAAAGCATAAAGCTAAACTTATAAGGATGGGTTTAATCATGGGTATAAGTGTATTCTCCAGTGCTGGAAAGATCAGACCCCGCCATGCTCATATGTTGATTAATTATATAGAAGTACACATAAAATGGAAAGAAGACACTATGCAAATGTAAATCAATTGAATAAATATGATCAAATCTGGGGACATTTAATTTCAACCCTTCAATTACCTGAAGTATCTCACCTAGTTCAAAATAAACCAAAATGGGATAGATCTGATGGCAGGTCCAGGCTCTTGACAAAAAGATTCTTAAGCAGTTTATTAGTTTGTATGAGAACATGAAAAATAAAATAATAGTCTGAGGCTGTCTGAAATTCTAGAACTGTGTAAATAAGACAAGTAAGAAATATGTCTGTATAATTAAATTATTTGTGCATATTTGTATGTACTATCTTTTTATACAAATAAAAAATGTAAGAGGGGACATTAATTTCATGGTCCAGAGTTGTGGGTTTGAGACAGGTTTCGGTAACTTCCAAAACAACAGACTTGGTGTGACAAATCCATGACTGTATAGAGTCAAATTTTCTTAGGAGACTGCGGGCATTTATGTGTAGGATACTCATCCCCTTTAGTTGAGCCAGCTCTGATGGTGCAGAGATAGGGGAACAAGGACCAGGGTTTTGTTCGATGTTGCCTAAACATAGTAGTAGTAGTAGTAGCAGTGGCAGAATTTTTTTGAAAGCACGTAATACAAGTCTAAATAGCTGAGTCCTTCCCCTTTTAAAATAATAAGAGGAAAATGATGTACAGTAACTAAAACAAGGGTCAAATTGACCCAATGATACATATAAAAGCACCTGCGTCTCACATGAAAAAGAGGTGAAAGGAGAAAGGGGCATAGTTAGTGGAACGTGCCTTGTGTAATGAGTAAATAGGGTATCACGATGCCGAGCAGGTAGCAAAATGAATTCCATAATGGATAAAGAGAGGTTAATGGAGGAGTGCAAGTATTATTCAAGGATCATTCAAGCTTAATTTATTTGGTGGGGCTGAAGTGTGTACAGCAGGAAGAGGAGGATGGTAGTGCTGTGTCACTGTGGATGCAAATCCAGCATTCCAAGAATAGGACCCTTAGGAAGGGAGTGGTGTACGGGCCACCCTTTCAGACAGAGGAGTTAGACAAGGAATTATCAGGACAGATCAGGAGGACCTGCAAGAAATGTAGTATGATGATCGTGGGTGAATTCAACATGTCAGAAGTGGATTTGAGTACCCAACAACGAAGAATAGAAGGGAGCAGGTACTGCTGGATGCTTTCCAGAACAGCTTCCTGATGCAAAAGGTCAACAAACCTACCAGGTTAGGGAATATCCTTGACCTTGTGCTGGCAAATAGGGAGTTTGTGAGGGAACTGAGAGTGGAAGAACTGCTGGCAGGACATGACCACCACTCAGTATGGTTCACTTTGGATATGGGTGAGGATTGGAATCTAGCACAAGGGTGCTGGACTTTGGGATGGCCAACTTCAGAAGGATGGGGAAGTAGTGAAAGGGTACCTGGCCAGAATTCAACCTAGTATGAGCACTAACCAGAGGTGGGAGCTCCACCTCAATGCCTGGACTAGATATCCATCCATGAGTCTATAATTTTCACCTCCCTGGTTGATTCCTTCACCTTCTGTGAAGAAGATGTCCTGGAAGACCTCCCAGAGGACCTATTCTCTGGCTCTCTAAGGTGGCTGGGTATTCCAACCCCCTCTGACAGAATGAAATCCCCAACCACCACTCTCTTGCCCTTACTGCTAAACCTCTTAATTTGTTCTCCCAGCACCCTGTCCATTTCCACACTTTCAGATGGTGGTCAATACACCACCACCAATCTCACCCTCCTACCCTTGGGGTGCTGTAGGTGAATCCATAAAAGCTTCAGCCTTGCCCTCCTCTGCCCAATTTTTCCTGCTGCACATTATCCCATCCTTAATATATATAGCTACCCATGTCCCATTCCCTTCTCCCTGTCCCTCTGGTACAACTTGTGCCCATGGATCACTAGATCCCAGTCCTGGTACTGGGTGTCCCATATTTCAGTGATGACAGGTATGTTCACCTCACCTTCTAATATCAAAGCCTGCAGTTCCACTGTCTATTGCCAAGGCTTCTTGCGCTCAGTGAGACTACCCTCCACTGTGAGTTATTCACCTGCTGCCTATACCTTCTTCCCTAACCCTTCCCCTTTTTGCCTTTTGCGTCTCCTCTTCCTGACTGTCTATGGGAGGGAGTCTGGTGGTCTCCCTTGCCTGGTGGCTGAGTTTGATGCCCACCTAGCACCCCCTGCCTAGTTTAGATTATGGTTTTCTGCTATGAACTCCCTCAGACATTTCTTTAGGACCTCTGAGTCTTTCTTACTCAGGTGCAGGTTATCCAGTCCATGGAAGACTTAGTTGACCCATCCCCCACCAGTCCAGATCCCATGTCATCACAACATGCTCACAGCCATGCATGGAACTCTGAGATCATTAGTTTCCTGCCTGTGCTAGGCCTTAGTATTGGAAAAACCTCAGAGAAAGACACTGTCCTCCCTTCACTCCTGTACAACATTCCTACTACCTTGAAGCTCTCCAGCACATCTTCCAACTTTTTTCCCTCCTGATTGTTATTGCCCAGGTACACCATGATATGAGGCTTTCCCTCAAGCCTCCCTACACACACACCTCTTAATATGCTGCCCCACCTTTTATGCTGTCATGCCTGGCATAAGCTCCACCCATGAAGCAGTATAATGTAGTAGTTAAGGGCACTGAGCTGCAAATCTGGAGACCTAGGTTTGAATCCCACAACTCCCACTTGCATACTGGATGATCCTAAGCAAGTCACTTAACTTTCTCATGCTCCCAGGTTACACCTAGAAACAAGCTCTGGCTTAGTGTGCCTTACCTGGTTAAACAATTCCCCCCATATGCAACTCTTCCTGGCTTCTCTACCCCCCATCTTACAACTTTTACTATTAAATCCCCCAGAATGATGACACTCCACTCTTTATCCTGCTCACCTCACTGGTGCATCCCATTACCCTGACATACTCTTGTTCTACCACCTCTGATTCCATCACTGTGGGCTGCTCAGCCTCCATTTGCCCCTGTACCCTTGCCCTAGATCCCCACTCAGCCCTGCAGCTGTCTGTGTTAGCTGTGTCCTTGCCATTACCTTCTCACCTGCAGTCCCCTTCCTTCCCCTTCTTCCTTCAGGAGCCTGTCTGCTCTGTAGTAGTCCTCTCCTTGCCTCCAGCCTATAGTGCTTTCCTTGATCCTTTCTCTCCTTACCATTGCTCACCCCATCTCTTTCAATAGTCCTGTCCTAGCCTGTGTTCTACTGACTCCTTTCCTTACCTTTCCCTTGTCTCCCACATTTCCCTGCATCTTCTGCCCCCATCTGCCACCCTCATCCATTAGCTCTGTTACTCTCTCCTGTGAGGCCCCTTCTCATAGCCTTCCTACTAACTTCCCCACCAACACTACTATATTGTTTCCCTGCTATCCCTGTGATTATCCCACATCCATCATGCTGCTTCAGGTTTGCCAGCACTTAAAACTTATTGTTATACTCCTTCCCTCCCTTTATCCTGAGCTTCCCCCTCCCTCCTCCCTGTGTCATTGAACCATGCTTTGTTCTCTTTTCCCCTCTTTCCTCTTATCTTGACTTCCCTCTATTCCTCGGCCCGAGGTCCCAAAATGATCTTTTGTGGCTGCATGGCCTTCCTTCTCACCCTTTACATGCTAAAAAACTTGCATATGTTAGCCCTGAGCCCACAACACTGTAGTGTCATCTAAGGCTCACTAGTTGTTGCAGCACTTTAGGTTTGCAAACTGCTGACCTTCTATACATTATTTATACTCCCCACTCACTTGAATGTGTGTATCCAATCCCCTCACTCTTCTCTCCTCTACTACAGACAATACATGTTCCGTCTCCTATTATTTCTGCATATGATTCTATGCAGCCCTTGGACCATCTTAGTTGCTGTTTTCTGGACAGCATCCTCTTTGTCTAAGTCATTCCCAAGTAGTGTCTCCAGAACTAGACACATTATTCCAGCTGGGTTCTGACCACTAATCAGTACAGTGTCATAGCCACCTGTTTTGTTCTGCTGTTGATGACTTTCTTATGAACCCCAGAATCACACTGTTTTATGGCGGTGGACTCCTCACATTGGTTGGTCAACCTCATGTCATCAGAAAGGATTACCTACCTGTAACTTTTCTGATTGGTGGCTGCCAATAACTACGATTACATCTTGTACTCCACCCTAGATTTATACATCCCTAATGCATGGTTTTGCATGGCTTCATACGTAATCTTTGCTGTCACATTGCTGACCAGTCATGAAACGTGCTTTTGCCATCTTTCAATTAGTTCACCACCATGGGAGTGGCAGCCCTATTGCTGGCCTTTGTGTTAGCACCAAATAAGCATACCTTCCATTACAGCCACCTGCAATATCAGTCATGTAGACACTGAAGTGGAAGGAACCAAACCTTAAACCCGGTGGCACCTGGCTGGTCACTTTCCTCAATTCCAACTGAATGTCATTGAACATACACCACCCTATTTCCTGCATGCTAAGCCAATTTCAGACAGAGTGCACACCCTTGGTGCCCGCCCACAGGTAGTATAATAAATGTAATCAACTTCCGTGTGGGATGGTGGCAAAAGGATGGCTGTAAAACAGATAGGCAACATCCATCACCACTGCTTTATCATCCTTTACAGTGACAAAGTCAAAGAAATGTATGAGATTAGTGTGACCAAAACATTCACGCTTTGAATCAAGGTGGTCTGGGATAGTGTGTTCTGCTAGATTCAAGGAATCACAGTATCCTCTCCTTTATTAGTAATGTCTTTCAATTAATCAAAACTGAGGTCAGGTGGATGGGTCTGTATTTGCACGCCCAATGTATGCTTTCATTTTTGTCAAGTGGGATCATATTTGCCCTTCTCAAAGCTTCCTGGCCTGATCCAGTCTACAATGACTGGTTGAATAGGGCTTGCAGCGGTGTATCCAGCACCTCTCTTAGTTCTTTTTATACTCTAGGGTGATTCAAATCTGGCCCCATGCCTTTGTTTATTATCATTTTCTCCCCCAAGTCCCTTATGAATTCACTACACTATATGAATGATGTACATTCCACCTCCCAAGTTAACACATTGAAACATAGAAGGTGACAACAGATGAGGACCATGTGGGCCACCTAATCTTGCCATTTGCCATATCTAATGCGTAGTTCAGACCCTAGTTGACTTATGACTTACCCTTTCTTCACTATTGCAAGACTACTCTTATCTCCCATGTTATTCTGAATACATCTACTGTTTCTGCCCCACCACCTCAGCAGGGAGGTTGTTCCAAGTATTCAGTGCTCTTTCTCTGAAAAAGTACTTCCTCATTTTTGACCTGTGTTGACACCCTACAGTCCATATCATGGCACCTACTGTAGTTTGTGCACACCTTATTTACTGAAGGATGATAGACTCATGTACCTTGTTCATCCCCCAGAGTGACTTGAATGTCTAAGTCACTTCACCCCTCTCTGTACTTTCCGCCAGTAAATACATATTGAGTTCCTCTAGTCTGCTCACAGATTACTTTTTTTGCAGTCCTTGCACCATTTTTGTTGACCTTCTCTGGATGGGCGCAATTGGTACATGTCTTAATAGAGGCAGACTGCACAACTGGATACAGTACTGTAGGCAAGGTATCACTAGTAATATGTACAGTGGTTTAACCATCACCAGCCAAACCTCAATTTTTTTTGCTGCTGGTGATACCTGTCCAGATGCACCGAGCATACCACTAGCTCTCCACACAGCCTTATCTCATTGTTTGGTTACCTTCAGGTCGCCTGATCTGAGTATCCCTCAGGTCCCTTTCTTGATTAGTGGCTGCCATTTTCTACTTTTACCTTGAATTTCTGTGCTCCAGATGAATGATTGTGCACTGCTTTACAGTGAATCTTAGCTACCACACTCTAGAGCACTCACCAAGAATGTTTTGGTCCACATGCATTTTTTCCACCATCCCCAGAGTCTAACCTGTTGCAGCTCTTATTCCCCCTACTGATCCTCTGAAATGTTGCTAATGTAAAGATTAAAGAGGACTGGCACCTGCACATATCACTGTGACACCACACTGGTCACTACCCTCAGCTTGGATTGAACTTCATTTACTGCCACCCTCTGGGTCCTGTCATTCAACTTGTATCTGACCAAGTTTTGCCACCTTGTGGTTCATACCAATTTATTTACCCATCTGCTATGTGGGATGGTGTCAAAGGCATTGCTGAAATCTATGCAGGCTACATTCACTGTCACTCCATAACCTGAAAATGGGATTCTAATACTTCTGTGCACTTACCTGCAATAAATAAATAAACATAAAATAAATAAATGACCAAATTCTCTGGTCACCAATTGAAAGAAAGAAATCAATCAGATTTTGTTGAAAAAACCTTCCCAATGTGAATCCATGCTGACTTGGATTTGAGGTACAACTGGAATCAAGAAATATCAAAATCTTTCCTTGAGCAGTGACTCACTTATTTTATCCAACACCCAGGTAAGGTCGACTTGCTTATTTTTGATAGCCTCTGCCATGTTCACACTTTGTGGTGAGGAAACACATTTGCTTTCTTCCAGTCACCTGGAAATGTCACTTGTCTCTATTGATGTGTTTAAGTGGGCTGTTATTGGTGCTGCTGGCACCTCTCTAAGTTCTTTAATACTCTTTGATGTACCCCATTCAGCACAATAACCTTGTCCCTTTTCAGAATCTTGATTACTATGGCTGCCTTATATATCTAGTTGTGCAGCTTCAACTTCCACTTATTTGGAAAATATAGTACACGAGAATGTTTTCAGTATTGTAGCTTTGTACCTTTCTTTCACTGACCTACAGCCAACCTCCTTCTTTATCCCATCAATCCCACTTCCAATCTGTTGCCTCCAAATGATGTATCTGTTAAATGTCTTGTCTCCTTTCTTAATATCCTGTGCAGTTTATTTTCACTGTTTACTGCTTTTCAGTTGAGTGCTTCCATGCTTCCCACTACTTTCCCAGATATTGCTTCCTGTTCTCCTCCCCTTGATTCTCCTTGAATCTCCTCAAAGACAATATTTTCTCTCTAAATCTCATGGCCACTTAATATGATAACCATTGTGGTCATTTCATAGAAACAGAAACATAGAATTGATGGCAGATAAGGACAGCTTGGCCCATCTAGTCTGCCAATTTCTACCTAATGGATAAGCTACAGATCCTAGTTAACCAACAGCCTACTTCCTCCTACCCCCACTAGAACTGCCTTATGTCTGCCCCTATCATTCTTGAATTCCTCCACTGTTTTGACTCAATAACATCCTCAGGAAGACTGTTCCATGCATCCACAGCCTCTCCATGAAAAATACTTTCTCAATTACCTCTGAGCTGTCCCTCTTCAATCTTAAAATGTTGCCCCTTGTTCTTGCACATATCTTTTCCTGAAAGATGCTACCCTCTTGGACTTTGATGATTCCATTGAGGTACTTGAAAGTTTCCATCATGTCCCCCTCTCCCTCCTTTCCTTGAGGGTATACATATTAAGCTGCTTTGTCTCTCTTCATATGGCTTCTGGTGCAGATCATGCACCATTTAGCTGCCCTCCTGATAGCCGCCTCAATCCCATGTCCTTGAGGAGATGGGTCTCCATAGTCTGCATACAGTAGTCCAGATGCAGTCTCACCAACTGTCTGTACAGAGGATTACAACCTCTTGTTTTCTACTGGTAATGCCTGTCCCATAGTCCTGGTATCCCCCAGCCCTTCTTACTGCCTCCTCACATTGCTTGCCCACCTTTAGGCCATCTAATATGACTACCACAGGTCCCTTTCCATTTTTGTTGCTGTTAGTATCTCACCCTCCATTGTGGTCTCTTCCCTTGGGTTTTTGTTTCCCAGGTGCATTATTTTGTACTTCTTTGCATTAAATCTAAGCTGCCATACATTTGACCATTCCCCCAACCTTTGCCAAGTTCCTTCTCATCCATTCCACCCCACCGTGTGTATCAACCCTGTTGCAGATCTTTGTGTTGTCTGCAAAGAGACATAGTTTTCCTTCCAGTCCCTCTGCAATTTCACTTATTAAGACATTAAAGAGGATTTGTCCCAGTACTTAACCCTGTGGTAACCTGCTAGTAACCCCCCCCTCTTCAGAGTCAACTCTGTTTACTATTACCCTCTGTGTCTTGTTGTTCAACTAAATTTTTATCCATGCTACCACCTTGGGACCTACTCCAAGAATGGCTGACTTGTTTATTAATCTTTTGTGTGGGACTGTGTCAAATGCCTTGCTAATGTCTAGGTAGGACACGTCCATAGCCTCTCCCTAGTCTATTACTTTGGTCCCAGTCAAGAAATCTATTAGATTTATCTGGCATGACCTTACCTGCTGTGAATCCATGCTGCCTTGGGTCCTTTGCCCCGCAGCCTCTGTTACTTAGAATAATTTCTTAAGAAATAATTGTTATCATTTTCCCTACCACTGATGTCAAACTAACAGGTCTGTAGTTTTCTACCTCTGCCTTGCTCCCACTCTTGTGAAGTGGAATCACATCTACCCTCCTCCAATCCTCAGGTACCACTCCATCCTCAGATGATTTGTTAAAGAGGGTAGTCAGTCGTATCACTAGTTCTCCCATTAGTTCTTTTAGAATTCTGGGTTGAATCCTGTCAGGCCCCATTGCTTTGTCCACCTTCAGTTTTGAGTTCTTTCAGAACCCTTTCTTCTGTGAATGGACTGGTATAGACCCCCCAGACAGAATGTTTCTATTGTCTGGTTTAGGTACCTCCCCCTCCTCTTCTTTTGTGAATACTGAGCAGAAATATTCATTCAGTATCCCTGTTTTTTCACTGTCACCCTCTACCCACATGTTATCCCCTTTATTAAGCCTCAGTATATCTTCCTTGGTGTTTCTTTACTCCCTAATGGTACATATAAAAGGTTTTATCCCCCTTCTTAAAAGAGTTGGCTATCTTTTCCTCTGTTTGGGCCTTTTCTATTTTGACTGCCAGCCCTGCCTCCTTCTGCTTTAACTGATATAGTTATCTGTCCTGCTCCTTCTGTGTTTCCTTTTATTTCCTAAATTCTATCTTTTTCTCCTTAACATTCCCTGCCACCACTTTTTGAGAACCATAGTGGCTTTTTCCTTTGTTTTGTTTTGTTTATTTGCTTTACACAAAGGCTTGTTGCCTCTGTGATGGCGGTTTTGATTTTTTTCCATTGTTCTTCCACCCCTTCTTCTTGCCTGTTTGCTAGTGCTTTTCTGAGGTACTCTCCCATTTTGCCAGTCAAGCCTCCTAATGTTCAACACTCTTGCTTTTGCATGGCTTGAATATACAGCTGTGTTTATTGTGAACCACACTGTTTGGTGGTCACATGTTCCCAGATGGCCACTCACTTCTAAATCAAAGATCCTCTCTCCATCCCTGTTTGAGACTACCAGGTCTAAGACTGCTCCTTCCTGAGTGGGTTCCAAAAATAGCTGTCTGAGGTATGCCCCTGTAGGGCATCGATAATTACCCTGCTCTTGGATGTGGCTGCAGTAAAGGTGCTTCAGCTAACATCTGGCATATTCAAGTCCCCATCAACAATATATCTCCTTTTCCTGCCATTCTAAGAATTCTTCTATCATTTCTTTGTTCCTGTAAACAACCTTGTGTGGAGTGTAGTGTCATTTCATGTCTCCAGGGTGACCCACAGTCCTCTCCCTCCTCTTTACCCTTTAGTTCTGTTGCTTTGATCTCTTCCCTTATGTACAGAGCTACTCCTCCTACTCTTTTACCCTCCTTGTTCCTCCTGTAGATTGTGTACCTAATATGCTGACATCACAGTCATGGTTCTCTGTGTACTTTTTCTGAGACTGCCACAATATTCAGACATCCCTCTTCCATCAGAGCCACTAGTTCAGAGAGCTTGTTACCCAGACTATGGGCATTGGTATTGATTGATGTCCATTTATTGAAGACCTTAGCCCTTTTAGGTCCATCCCTGTCCTTGCTACCTTTGTCTTTTTCTGGATTTACCCCATGTCCTGCTCCCTATTGACTTCTCTACCTTTGTGTCTACCTTACTAACTACCCTGTTTTGTGTGTGGGGGGCTGGGATTTCCCTGCTACTCTTCAGTACCTCCCCCCTTGGCTTATTTAAATACTTGCCAATAAAGCATTTAAACCTATCATCTAGGATCTTGGTTCCCTTCCAGAGAGATGCAGACCATCATGCCGGTATAGGCCTGTATCCCTCTAGGTGGGCCTCCAGTCCCCAATGAAGCCAAATCCTTTAGCTCCATGCCAGTTTTTCAACCAGTCATTGAATCCCATGGTGTAGAGTACCCTAGCCTCATCCATGCTATAGACAGGCAGCACTTCTGAAAAAAGTTACCATGTGTGCTACTTATATAAGGTCCTTCCCCAACTCCATAAACTCCTGCTGCACTGCTCTGATCCCATTCCAGCCAGATCATTTGTCCCTAGGTGGACAATGACATCCAGCTCCCTCCCCCATGCAGCTGTGACCACAATCCTGAGGATTTGCTTCCTGTCCCTCCATGCCATGGTACAGAGCAGGCACCTTACCTCCCTCTCCCCTCCTTCCCCAGTTCTACTTCCCTAATGATTGAGTCCATCACTAGGAGTTTTTTCCTTCCTCTGTGGGGTCCAGTGCCTCCCCCCCTGTGGGTCTCCTTTATGGAGGTTCCCAGTATCCTCCTTGGTCTCCACTGCGGGTACCTCCATAGTGATCCCACGCTTCACCAGAATGGCGAATGAAATGTGGAAAGGCACAGCTGGAGGGATGCACCTTTGTTCCACCACCATCTCTGTCTCTGAGCCCACTGTGGTCCATCTGCTCCTCTTTTTTGGCAACCTCTAAGGCAATGGTGGTGGCCTGCATGACCCCTGGGTAGCGGAGAAGGTTTCCCAAATCCTCATCATGTCAGCATGAAGACGGGCAACCTACTCTCTCAGACCAGAGAGGTGCTTGCAAATAGGACAGCAATGCAGCCACCAGAATGTCTCCCAAAAGACTGCCACTCCACAGCCAGTGCATTGCACTGCCTCATACTTTGATGTTGAAATGTAACACAGGGGCTTATTGCCTGTGCTACAGCACCTGTAATTGTAGTCTACTGTTCTGCCAGTATCCTTCCCTTGTATTGCACTTTACAATGAATCATTTGAGGTCCTCCAACAGTGTTACACAGACAGTCCATGTATAAACTATGACTTCAGCTATTGTGTCGGTGCCTTCCACATCTACGTGTTGATTAAACCAGCTGTTCTGTGTTTGCTGGATCCTAAATGGCTACACACCTTAATACCCCTGACCCTATACCCATTAGAGAGCACAAGGTCCAAAACAGCTGAACCAAGAGGAAGGAAAACTACAAGCTTCCTCACATGCATGCATCGTGCAGGGCATTTAAGATTTACCCTGTCCATGTCAGTACACACTACCTCAGTGCTCAGATCAACCTCTGGCCAATTGTAATACTATAGCAGCACTAGTTCACCCTTGGTTGGCATAGTGTGGTTTTCTCCCACTACTTTTTCTTCTTCCTCCTCCTCCTCTGTCTGTGCCATAAGTCTGTAGATTAGTCATGTGTGGATGGGATTTTTATGTTGTGACTGCAGAATTACCCACAGTGCCTCCATCACCAATCTAGCAGAAATAGTAGTCTAAGATCCATCGCAGCAAGCAGAAGTCCATGACCACAGCCAAGTTGTGCCTTCCTCTCTGCTAGCATTACCATTGACATGTTGAGTTGGTATACGTAAGTCAACCAATTCTGGCCTGAACAAATCAAGACTGGCAATGTCTGACATCAAATAATTGTATTAGTTCTAGATATGTCAAAACACTGATGGAATAAAAAAAGATTAGAATACAAAACAAATCAAAAAACAATATTTCAATAGGCAAAACAATGAATTTACAGTACATTGATGAAAACAAGTCAAACAGTCAAAATGTGAAAGACAAACAGCTGTGCAGAGTGTGTGTGTGTGTGTGTGTGTGTGTGTGTGTGTGTGTGTGTGTGTGTGTTTTGTAGCAAGCCATGGAGCCCTCTTACATTAGTAATACAGTGTGTCATCATATAGAAGTGAGTGAATTGGTATCCGTAGCTGTACATGTTAACATCAGTTGTTGATCATATCGTGACTACAAGTGCTGAGTAAATCCAGGTGCTATTGAACCAAGCAGGACATGTGATTCAGAAAGGAACTTCACAGCAGCAGTACTATGCAAACAGGAAATTAATAGTTCACAGGCATTCACAGAGGTGATGTCAGTAAGAAGGGACATCACATCAATGTACAGATTAGTGGATTTTAATGATGGGCTGAGGAAATGGAGTCATGAGGAGGTGTTCATCTGTACTGGGAACTGGGGTGAGACCTGGTCAAACAAAACACTCTTTTAACAAGACAGAACACACCTCAATTTGGAGTATTAAAGAGTACCCAGGGACAAACTGGGGCAATACATAACCACTACACTTAATCTAAGGTAAGGGTGGGGTGGGCTTGGGCATGCAGGTACAAAGTCTACAAGAGGAATTGGTGAATGAAACTCTCACACACAGTGATGGAAATGGTCTTCAGGAAGCAGTTGGAATGGGTGAGAACAGAGTTAGCAAAGGGTGGAGGGTTAAGGACAACATAACAATGGTAACTGGGGAAGGGGGAACACAGAATGGAGCAATGTGAGAAGAAGAATGGAGGATGTGGAAGGAAGGTCAGATTCTAGGAGATGGTGATGTCTGTAAACATGTGTAGTCTGTGAAACTAGCTGAATGACCTGCAAGTACTATTAGCAGACAGGTGGGTGGTCATTGTAGCAGTAACCAGGAGCTGTGCAAGAACGCAGTGTGACTGATGTTTTGTGATCCCTGGATACAAACTATACATGAGGGACTGGTTAGTCAGGAAGGGGGGAGTGGTGGCAGTTTACACCATGGCAAGAATAACCTGCATGATGAAAGAGTCTGGGGAATGGAAGTTGTAGCCATTATGGGTTCAGTTATGGTCCAGTAGGTGGAGATCATCGAAGTTGTGGGTCATTTACAGATCAGCCCACTGGGATGAGTAGAGGGACAGGGAACTGAGCTTACAAATATTGGCAGCATTGGGGACAGTAAAGGTGGTAACTGTGGGAGATTTTGACCTGCCCGAGAAAGACATAAGCACACCATGCAGAACATGTGCTTGTAGTAACATGATCATGGCCGGACTGCAAAGTGTGTTCCTGACTCAAGGTGTCACTAAACCAACAAGATCATAGGCAAGTCTTGACCTGGTGCTCATAAATGTGGATCGAACATATGAACATATGAAATTTTCCAGCAGATAAAGGATTAGAGGTCTATCAAGCCTACTCGAATGTGCAGCTAGCACCCCTTATTCTGAGCTGCCCCTCCCTTCCACCCTTCCCCGCCATTGACCCTCCCTCTTGTGCTGTCCCATCCCCTTTGGAAGCAGCCCACTGTTCTACTGGATACCACTTCTGCAAGTAACACATTCCACCCAGCTACCACCCTCTCTGTAAAAAAGTGTCTCCTCATCTCCCTCCTGAACCTTCCTCCCACCAGTCTCATATCATGGCCCCTGGTGTCCCTCCCTCCTTACTTTGAACAGCCCCTCTGTACCTGTCTTGTTTACTCCTTTCATGTACTTAAAGGTTTCAATCATGTCCCCCATCCCTCCTCTCCTGCAGCGAGTACATGTTCAACTCCCTCAGCCTCCTCTCATATGATAAGTCCCCCAGCCCCTTGATCATCTTTGTCACCTGTGTTGCACCCCCTCCAGTAACTTAATGTCCCTCTTTAGATATGGGCACCAGTACTGCACACAGTAATCCAGGTGAGGTCTAACTAATGACCTATACAGTGGCAGAATTACCTCCTCCCTCCTCGAGGATATACCCCTTGCAATGCAACCCAGCATTTTGTTGGCCTTTTCAGCTGCCTTCCTACATTGTGCTGAGTTGTTCATTCACCCTGTAATGAGCACCCCCAGATCCTTCTCCTTCTCCTCTGTCTGGGCTAGCTTCACTCCCCTGAGCTGGTAACTCCTCCTTGGGTTCTTCACCCCAAAATGCAACACCTTGCACTTTTTGGCATTAATCCCCAGTTGCTAGGTGTCAGATCAGGTTTCAAGCTTTGCCAGATGATCCTTTGTACATTGCCTTAGTTAGGCTGCACCTGGAATACTGTGCCAAGGTGTGGTCTCCATACTGCAGGGAAGATAGCTTAAGGATCAAGAGAGTGCAGTGCAGATTCACTAGAGCCATTTCAGGGCTCAGACCAGGCCATACGAGGGTAGGGTGAGGCTGCTAAACATGTATAAGCTCCGGTATAGAGGATTGAGAGGAGATATGTGTCTCATTTTTGGAGCATTAAGTGACACTGCCCTTAGTAATGAACTGGGATTAACAATCAGTGAAAACAAAGTCAGTAATAGCAGACATTCCAAACAATTACATCTGGGAAAATGGAATACCCTGCATAGAAAGAACTGGTTTAGCCACAGGGTTGTCCCAATATGGAATCATCTCCTGGCTGAAATTGTAGATAGCCCTAATATGGACTCCTTTAAACTTAATTTAGATCAAGAAATCGGAGACAAAGTGAAATTTTGTCTAGATTAATTATACTTGGCAATCATCATGGATAGTATATCCATATTAGCTTGTATTACCTAATATACCTATGATCCTGCAACTCCTGCCATCCCCCAGGGTCGTCCACCACTGCTCCCATCTAGGTATCATCAGCAAACAGACTGATCCTGCTCTTGATGTCCAGTGGTATGTCTGCAATGAATATCCCAAACAACTGTGATCCCAACTCCGAGCCCTGTGGACACCGCTCGTCACTACCCTTGGGTGTGAGAGCTCCTCGCTCACCCCCCCCCCCCACTGTTGCCTTACCTGAAGCCAGTTCCTACCCATATCCACCAGCTTTGCACCTACCCCTGTGCCTTCTAACTTACTTCCAGCCTCTCATGCAGCACCAGGGTTGAATGCCTTACTGAAGTCCAGATACAGGACATCCACTGCATGGCCTCTGTCCAGTTGCCTAGTTACCCAGTCATAGAACTTCACCAGGTTGGTTTGGCAACATCTGCCACATATGAAGCCATGCTGTTTGATGTCCTGTAGTCTTTTGGCTTCTAGGAGAGCTACCAGCCTCTCCTTCAGGATAGTCTCCATCAGCTTACCCACAATGGATGTGAGGCTCACCGATCTGTAGTTCCCCGGTTCATCCTTGGGGCCACTCTTGTGGAGGGACATCACATGAGCCATCCTCCAGACCTGAGGTACACACCCTGAGTGTAGTGAGGCATTAAATAGGTCTGTCAAAGGTCTCAAAAGGACCTCTGCTAGCTCCTTTAGTACCCTTGGTTGGATGCCATCCGGGCCTGGCACCTTGTCCACCCTCAGTGCCTTCAAACCCTCCCGAACTCTGAACTCCATGATTTCCCCATCTGTCACCTCCTCCCCACCTGTTTCTGCTATTCCTCCCTCCTTGGGTATCACCCCCCTCTTCTCCTTAGTAAATACCAAGCAGAAGTAATCATTTAGCAATTCTGCCTTATCACACCCTGCTTCCTCCCAACCTCATAGAAACATAGAATTTGATGGCAGATAAGGACCGCTTGGCCACCCAGTTTGCCCATTTCCCTACCTACTGGATAAGCTGCAGATCCTAGTTAACCAGCAGCCTACTTCTTCCTACCCCACCCCTATTATTGTCTTATGACTGTCCCATGCATGCTTGAATTCCACCACTGTTTTTGACTCCACAACCTCCTCCAGAAGGCCGTTCCATGCATCCACAATCCTCTCTGTGAAAAACTACTTCCTTAAATTACCTCTGAGCCGCCCCCCCTCTATCTTCAAATTGTGCCCCCTTGTTCTTGCACACCTCTATTTTTGAAAGATGCTACCCTCTTGGACTTTGTTGATTCCCTTGAGGTACTTGAAAGTTTCTATCATGTCCCCCTTCTCCCTCCTTTCCTCGAGGCTATACATATTAAGCTCCTTAAGTCTCTCTTCATATGTCTTTTGGTGCAGACCCTGCACCATTTAGATGCCCTCCTCTGGACAGCTTCCATCCTGTCTATGTCTTTGCAGAAGGGTCTCCAGAACTGCACGCAGTACTCCAGATGGGGTCTGACCAGCTGTCTGACAGAGGGATAATAACTTCCTGTTTTCTACTGGTGATGCCTCTCCTGCATCCCAGTATCCCCAGCTCTCCTTGCTGCCCTCTCACATTGCTTACCCACTTTAGGTCATCTGATATGACTACCCCCAGGTCCCTTTCTATTTTTGTTGTTGTTAGTATCTCACCCCATTGTGTACTCTTCCCTGGGTTTTGTTTCCCAGGTGCATTACTTGCACTTCTTAGCATTGAATCTAAGCTGCCATACATTTGACCATTCCTCTAACCTTGCCAAGTCCCTTTTGTTCTTTCCACCCAACCTTGTGCATCAACTCTGTTGCAGATCTTTGTGTCATCTGCAAAGAGACATACTTTTCCTTCCAGTCCCTCTGCAATGTTGCTTATAAAGACATTGAAGAGGACGGGTCCTAATACTGAACCCTGTGGTATCCCACTAGTAATACCCCTTTCTTCAGAGTGGACCCCATTTACTATTACTCTCTGTGTCCTATTCTCCAGCTAATTTTATACCCAGGCTTTCATCTTGGGACCCACCCCCAGGCTAGCTAATTTGTATATTAATCTTTTGTGTGGGACTGTGTCAAATGCCTTGCTAAAGTCTAGGTAGGCCAAGTCCACAGCCCTTCCCTGGTCTACTACTTTGGTCACCCAGTCAAAGAAATCTATCAGATTTGTCTGGCATGACCTTCCTGCTGTGAATCCATGCTGCCTTGGGTCCTGTGCCCCTCTGGCCTCTAGATACTCGACAATTCCTCCCTCCTTCTTAATCCTTACTATGTGGTCCTTACAACTCCTTTTCTCCCTGAAGTACCTAAAAAAGTCCTTCTCCCCTTTCTTAATGCCTTGTGCTAGCCTGAGCTGTGTAGATGACTTGGCTCCCCTTACTGTCCATGTCACCTCCTTCGATTCTGTCAGGTACTCCTCCCTGTCCTCCCCCTCAATTTTTTCTTGTACATCCTAAAGGCAGCTCTTTTCCTTCTTACCTTTTCCATGACCTCCTTGCTCAACCAGCTCAGTTTCTTAGCCCTAGCCTTTTTGCTCTGGGCCTTGCAGCAGGTTTTGGTTGCCTCCACTATCCCCAGCTTCATGAGCTCCCACCTCTGGTTAGTGCCCATACTAGGTTGAATTCTGGCCAGGTACCCTTTTACCACTTCCCCCATCCTCCCAAAGTTGGCCTTCCTGAAGTCCAGCACTCTTGTGCCAGATTCCACTCCTTCCTTGACCCTATCCAATGTGAGCCATACTGAGTGGTGGTTACTCCCTGACAGCGGTTCTTCTACCATAAGTTCCCCATTTGCCAGCAAAGGTCAAGGGTATTTCCTAACCTGGTTGGTTCACTGACCATTTGCAGCAGGAAGCTGTCCTGGAAAGTATCCAGCAGTACCTGCTCCCTTCTATTCCTGGTTGTTGGGGTACTTCAGTCCACTTCTGGCATGTTGAAGTCCCCCACAATCACCATACTACCCTTCTCGTAGGTCCTTCTGATCTGTTCCACTAGTTCCCTACCTAACTCCTCCATCTGAGAAGGCGGTCTATACACCACTTCCATTCTGAGAATTCTATTCTTTGAATCCTGCATTTGCATCCAAAGTGACTCCGTACTACCCTCCTCCCCTTCCTCCCTTACACACTTCAGTCTTTCCTTCACATATAATTCCACCCCCCCTTCTTTTCCAATCACCCTGGCCCTATGAAATAACCTGTACCCTGGTACAGACAGGTCCCAGTCATTGTATTGGGTGGCCCATGTTTCTGTGATGGCTACAATGTCCACCTATCCTTCTGCCATGAGCACCCATAACTGCAGTTTTCCTCCTAAGGCTCCTAGCATTAAGGGTAACCATCTTCTACCCCCCCTTGCCCTCCTTTACTAGCATCACCAATAGTACTTGCCATTTGTCCTTTGTCACTGTTATGGGGGGGTAAGCTCATATGGTTTCTCAACCTGTGGTCTCTGCATGTCTCTTGCCCACTTGCCATCCCCGCTTCTAGTTTAAATTCCCAACTTCCTTTATGTACTCCTCCATCCTCTGTTTCAACACTTTCTTTCCCTCCTCACTCAAGTGCAGTCTGTCCTTGGCATAGAAACTACTGTCCTCCCAGGTCCCTCCCCACCCCACCAACAGCCCATACCCTTTAGCATGACACCAACTTCTTAGCCATCCATTAAATTCCTCTATTCTCAGCTTTCTTGTTGTGCTTGCCTTGGGCACTAGAAGTATCTCAGAAAAGGTTACTGATCTTCCTACCCCCTCACATAATTGTCCTAGTTCCTCAAACCTCCACTGGACTATATCTACTGCCTTGTCAGACGGTCGTTCATCCCAAGATGTATAATTAAATGAGACTTATACCTACCTCTTCTAGCATATTTCAGAATAAATTGTCCCACCCTTTCTGCTGTCATTCCTGGCATGGCCTCCACCAAAATGCAACTATGCCTCCCCCCTTACTACTCCACCTGACTCCTCTTAGTATTGAGTCCCCCAGCACTAAGATTCCACCCCCTTACTCCCTGCTTGCTTCCATTCATCTCTCTCTCACTCTCATTCCAAGCTCCTCTTCTTGCTCTTGCGCATTATTTCCCCCTTTTGCCCCGTTACAATTCTCCCAGCAGAACTTCCCACTGCTCCGGTTTGGCCTAGGCATTTATCAGTTACTCCTCCAACTGCATCACCTCCCTCTTCCTTCTTCCCCTCTAGCAGTGCAAAACTATTTTCTGAAGACCCTTCACAAATGCCCACTTCCTCTCTCTTCATAGTAACCTGTTCCCTCCTTTCCACTCCATGACTGTTGCCACTTTTCCTCCCCTCACAAGTCCCTGTCTCCTCCTTCCATTTGTCTTTTGTCTCCTAACCTGGTTTCCCCTGAAATTGTTCTTCCTGGCCTGGGCCCCTTTGTGTCTGCTTCCCTTCTTCTGACCCTCTCCTCACCACTGTTGGCTCAAATTGCCCTTCCTCATCTCCCCTCCTCCTTCCCTCCAGTATTGGACTGATCCCACATCCAGTCTGTCTTGCTTGTCTTACTTCCTCCTATAGACCCTTGATCTCCTTTCTAAGTTTCTCTGTGGGGTTGCACACTAAACATCCCCAACCCTCCAGTCAATTTTTAGAAAGATTGGTGCTCCACAGTTGTTGCAGCCTACCACCCTACCAATTGCTGTCGTTGCCTGATCCCCACCCTTCCAGATGCAGGATACCAAACACTCCCCAAGTCTCCCCTCTCCCCTATCAGTGCAAACATTCTTCTCCTTCTCTCAATTTCCCTTACCCCTTTGTTGTACATGTCTAGATAGATTGAGCAACTGTTTTACATTCCTATCCTTCCTGTCCACACCCAAAAGAGACTTTAAGTAAATATTGCACAGCCTTCTTCAAACTCCTACTCCTCCTTTCCACAATGCCAATAACAATACAAAGAAGTAACAAAGGAAGTTCCTTGATTTGCAGTTACTTCCCTTCCACTGAGATAGCAGTCACCTCTTCACTCACTGTTGTTCCTTTCCTGGATGTCTACTTCTGCTATGACAGGTGCATATCCTTTGCCCATTTGGGGAAGTGATGTCAGAACCCCTGGTATAAAGGAAATCATGGACCTGGGGTAGGTGGGACCAGCTTGTGCCTTCCAGAAACAATCAGGTAGCTGAAGCCCATGGTCAGACCATTAGCACCCTTCCCCCACTATGCACTAAACTTCACAGCTAATGAAGCCAGCAAAAAACAATCACAATTCCACTCAAAGCTCAAAAAATACATTTGGTACCAAAAGAAACAGGTCTCCAATTTAAACAACCTCACTAACAACACATCAAAATAGGCTTAAAATTAGAAGATATAGGTCTCCAATTCAAAGAAACAGCCCCAATAAAATCACACCAAATAGGTTTTAAACCAGAAGAAATAGGCCTCCACAAGCACAGTCTGCTACATAGTGAAACATCAAATAAATGAGCCCACTTATAGCCAAAATAGGTTTCAAAATTCCAACAGCCCCAAAACAATACCCTGCTAGCCCCTTAGAAGTAGTAAGCAAGAAAAGAAATAACCCTCTACCAAGTAAAATCCACAAGAAACAATGTAAAAGCAGCAGGAAGAAGCTACTATACTGGAACTGATCTGATCCCTTCCCCTTCTCGTTACTTCATATTCAGAGAGTAATGGCCAAGTAGCCCATTGCTGGGAGTTACCATTGCACAGTGTGGTTCCAGTGGGATATAGGAAAGGAAAGCATACAATGACAAAAATCATGGAATTTCAGAGGGCATACTTCATCCAGATAGGTGAAGTGCCCAGGAGCAACTGGGCAGTCATTAGAGCAGATATGGTGGTGGACCAAAGGTCATTCATCATTAAGAAAGTAATACAAGTTGCAACAGCAGAGTTCAAAAAGCTCATGTTGAATTACACATGTACCAAATCACACAACACGTCAGTTCATAACACAGTAATAAAAAGATTTATAAATAAATCTTGAAGTCATCTCTTTGTTCTAACTTGCCAGATGTAACTATCCAGTGTAGATGCATAAGGATATCACACACAGGTAGGCACACAGACACAAGCACACATGCTCACAGGCACACACACACACGCACACGGACACACACAAACACAAATCATGAAGGCACATGGTCTAGCTCATAAGGAAACTAATAACGTGACACCAAACACAGTAATAATATAGTCAAAAGTGTATCATAGGGAGTGGGATAGCCAATAAAAAAAAAAAAACAGTATGGATGTACAGTTTGTGGTGCTGTGACACATAAACTATAGACTTGAAAAATATAAGACAGTGATGGATGAATAGGACACACATTTATTCCACTTCACGGGGCACTAATGAAAAATGTGTTTAGGTGCTACTGTCACGAAACAAAGATAGGACACAGACATAAGAAACACAGTGCAGTGGAATATGACCCACAGTTGATGGGTGTTGAAGAACATGGAGTAGAAAAAAAAATGGGCAGCAATTCATGACTGCCTGTGGACATTTCATAGTATGAGTATGTAAAAAAATTTGATGCATAGACAGATAGATCGGCTGTAGATAAATCAACAGATCTGTTGATAGTGATCACTCTGCAAACAGCAATGTGAAAAGTACCCCTAAGAGACACAAGACAGCTGAAGTGCCAAACTGCACCAAAGCAAGAGGAAAGCCAAAGTGCTTTGTCAGCTGGCCAAAGTAGCCACTCACCACTAAACCAACACTGGTGACATGTGGCCTGACAGGGAGCTCACACAGCAGCACTTCCACTTGGAACTGCTATAAAATACAATCAGTCATTGAAGAACCACTGCACAGATCCAAGGCTATACAGTCTGGCCAAATTGGCATAGAGCATGCAATTAGAAGATACAGTAGGAGGGATCTTGGATGGGTGCACACAATAAAATTGGGTATAGCCACTGGGTGGTGTAAAAAAGAGTGCACAGGGTGGAACCAACATCACTCAACTGAAGCACAATGTGAAGATACCATTTTCCTGAAAGCTTTAGAGTCAATAGATTTACCAAATGTAGGCACGCATTTTAAAAGACTCTCCAGTTGTGATCTCATTCGTCCATTCTAAAGTTTTCCATGAGATTAAAGACTGTTTGCCATAACATCTGCCACATAAATAGTTATCTAGAGATTATATTTTGGACACACTGTGTAGGAATGAAATTGCATTGATTATTAACTGTGAACATGAACAAAAGGGAGAAAGGTTACCAGTTTGGTTGTACCTTGATTTAAAAAAAAAAAGTTGAAAGGTTCTCCTATAGTGGGGTGAGAGTATAATTGTCCAAACCAGCTCAAGTTTATGATTTTTTTTGGGAGGAAATCAAGTTGCATGCTAGAGTACCATAGGCGTCTCTGGCAACAAACTTTGTAGAGAACTGTCAATATTGCATTCGTACTGCATAACAAATAAGTAGTGAGCAAGACAGTGGCGCCACGTTAACCATATGTAACACTGATTCAAACTTTTATTAATGAACTCAAGGAGACAGTACTGTGATAGTGGTGGTCCGAATTTCTTTAGAGTGCATACAGTATATGATGCACATCTTTAAATGGCCAAAAATGTATGCGGAGAAACTTGCCACAATAAAAAAAATTATGAAAAGAAATTGAAATATCATAGGAAGATCAAGTAATTGCACATATTGAGAAAAAGGTAAACATATGGAGATGTTGCTAATACCAATTCTCTAGGCATTGTATGAGTAAGTCAGGATTCAGTAGTCTGCTGGCAGGATGCACTGGGTGAAACAGTTGGTAGGCAGAAAAGTGAGGGGAGGGATGTCAGGGCCAAAATATGAAGGGACTAAGGAAGGCAGGCAGTGGATAAGCACTTCCACTCCCCCACAGATTACAGGCAGGAAGGTGAACATGCACGCTACCCTGGGCCCGGTTTCTTTGAACAAAGGTGGGGAAACAACCCGTACAGAACACAACTACTTTAACACGATTTCTCCATCAAAAATGAAAAAATAATGCATGAAGAAAGAGAGGAAGTGAGTAAGTAAAGGCCAGATGTGAACCTACAGCAGAAAGGGTGTCAAATTAAAATAAATTCAAAATCTGACAGTGCAACTTTAAGGCACATTTACCAGAAATTACTGCTTAGAAAAGAATGAGAAAGTGACTGTGATGATGAGCAAATACCAGACCAGATCTCTAGTTTGTTAGTAGTCTCCTCCTGAGTAAGAATTTTACGGTTGTACAGTCCAAGCTCCACAGATGTTCTGCCATTATCAGATTTGTAAAAGAGCACTGTGGAAGCATGTAACTGGACCACTGTATGATGTTCTGCCCCAGTGCTCCAGCATAGTTTCCATTGATTCTGTTTATGCAGCCCTTCCCCTCTGCGGGCCGCATAACCATACTTACCTCCTGGTGCACTACTTTTCCTTTCCACAAGTGCGGGCATGATGGCTGCCTTGTGCAACATGGTGGTGCAGACTTAAACTGTGCATGCACGAGTATCATGCATACATAGATAACTCCCACACTGCCTTTGACTTGCTGGCACCGCCTTAAAAGAACTACTGATAACTACATGGCATACAATTTTCTTGCGGCAGAGCTACGCTCATGGTACCACCCCTAGCGTTGGAGTGTAGACCAGGTTCATTATCTAGAGAATGGGGTGGGGATACATATTAAAATGGACCTTTTTATTTGCAACCAGGTCCAGGGGGAAGATGCTAGGCATATGCTAGGCCTAATTGTTGAGGAGCCCCAATAATGTTCACACTAGAAGCAATAAGTGGAATGTCCAAAACAGTAACTGGGATTTTGCAGTATGGCTTTATTTACAGATGTTACTTAAAGCAATGGTGGTCCCCAAATGTTTATCATTGTGCTACAGATATGCTGTCTTTTACAGGATACTTTTCTAGGCAGTGTTTTTTCCACAAAAAAAACATCTCTATCTCTCTTCCAAAGTGTATATCTGTGGGATGTGCCATACACTTTAACAATTTACACACATTTCCATTTCCAAAATGTATATCTGTGTGATGTGCCATACACTTTAAAATCTTCCTGGTGCATGATTGTTGCCCTGCGAACACTGATGCCCATCCACGAACCACTTAGCCCTGTTTGAAACTCCAGATGGTGTTCCTCACCCTTTGACACAAACAGCCTCTGCCATTCCATCAGGATTGCACCAAATGAGTCTCCAATCCCCAAATTCAGCACAGTTGTGATGAAAGAGGTCCTGACCAGTATGATCTAGCCTTATCTTGGGCACACACACACCTCAGAAAACTCCCTCAGAGAACAGTCTCAAATTCTGTACTCACAGATTAGTTGTTTCTTCCTCCCAGTCATGGAAAGAATAAAAAGGCACCTTTCTTTCTCTGGTAGCTATCAGATTCTACTAATTGTTCTTCCTTAAGGAAGCTGTGAACTTCAAGAACCTCATGGGATTGCCCCTTGGATCCACAAGAACTGCATTCCCTCTCACTCCTTCTGGAGTGAAACTAAAGGATCCTGTAGGCAAACTGAAGATTTTACTAAACTAGGGTGAGAAACATCAGGACTTCCTTTCACAGAGCCCCAAAGGCAGACCTCCTACCAGTCTAACTGACACACTTGAACTTACTAATGAACATTCTAAGCTCCCCAAGTGAAGCTGAGTCTAAAATGGTTATGCTGCTGTGAAAGTTCTAAATGACATAATCACCCTTCTCTCAGGCTAGCTGAGTAAACAATGATGTCATTATGTAGAAAGTCCCTAATGAGCTCCCCACCAGCTGCCTTTTCCTACCTGCCTAAGACTAGTACTAATGGGATTCTAGTAACCCAAGGGGACTGGGTTGTTGCATATAGTTATGTCAGCACCGCTATGTTGTGCAATGCTGACTCCGGGGCAAACTGCACATGTGTGAGTTTCACACATGCGCTGTACTGTAATTGCTATAGTATTACATCTGATTCCTGTGCAGTGAGAGCACAGCATATTCTGTTCACCTCTCTTGCCACTCCTAAAAGCGCTCCACAGCCATACTGGCTCTGACTAGAGTTTGTTAAAATGGATTGATAATTCCTTTGCCAGATGATCAAACAATGAAGTTTTGCCTAATTCTGATCAACTGGACATAGGGTTGGAATTCACCAATCTCCAGGGGTGGGCACTGGATAAGAGGACTATATCCTGCTGTTGGTTTCCTAAAATCTGCGCTAGTTGCAGTTTGGTTTGGGGTCCAAGAGAGTTTCGCATCCAGGAATTTATATGATGCTTGCTCATTCCTGTAATGAATTCAAAGATGTGATCCCTTCCCTTTCAAAAAAAATTATTCTTCCTCCTACAGACCCGTATACAGGTAAGCATATGAAGGGGAACTGCATTTCCACATTGCTGCAGAATAAAAAATTATCATTAAACACAAAATAATTCCTGTGTAAAATAAAGTAGAGACCAAAAAAGTCTTATACACTCTCCCCCTCTGGATGTGCAGGGGGATACTTTGAAATGTTAATTTGGACCTGGTGCATTGAAGGCACCCAAAGTAATAGCCGGAAGACTTTTCTCAGGAAAACCTAATGTAAATTGCCTCCCCGTGGACCAGTGGACACAAGTTCAATCCCCACAAATTTGAAAATGTGCAACTGTGTGCCACCAGCAAACCTGAAATGATCTGCCAATGCATTTATCAGATTCCTCCTCACATCTCTAGTATGTTCCCCAACATAAAGTTTTAAAGCAATGACTCATCTTGCCAATTTAAAAGGCTCCACAAGTACAATTAGCCACCTAAATGACACTCTTCATGTTGCATGTGATAAGGTTCCTGACAAAGCTCTTCCCTGAAGTGGGGTGAATAAGTGATTTAGTTTGACTTACATAGTTGTCATATATACAACATCCACAAGAGGTACAGCCCAGAGGTCCAGTGTTCCCCGGAAACCATTGACACTGAGTGCACAGTGACTGAAGTGAATAAACAAAGCTCTCCCCTTGGTTCTGGCCATGTTGATACATCACTTGCGGGTGATCCTGAAGAACCCTGCCTGGGTGTTTGCAGCAAATGAAAATATGGGCACTTTAACAGACACCAAGCATGATATATTGAAGTAGTCAGTCTGGGATTCATTGGGGCTTCTAAAGTTACATCATGCATATTTATTAATGAGATTGTTTTAACTAATTGATATCAGGGTCGGACTGGAGTACAGAGGGCTCACCTAGAAAGAAGTTACAAGGGCTCACCTGGAAAATCAATAGAGGAGGGCCCAGGTTGATACACTCATATCAATATTCCACTTCAATCTGATACACTAGCTCTGGGTTTGCATCTTACATTTATCAACAGTGTCCCAGATACCCCATTTAATTAGAAAAAAGAAGATAAATGCAAAGGTTTTCAGAGTTCAGAAGGTAACCACTTACCCAACTAAGGGGGGTCCACCTGGAAATTTCCAGGTATCCAGGTGAGCCAGTCCAACCCTGATTGATATGTTATTTGTCATGGGATCAATGACATCATTTTCCACTTCATGTGAACTGCTCTATTTATGAGCCTCTTACTCTAAAAAATCCACCCTTGATAAAGCTCCATTTGATACCGACATCCCATTGGCTGTTGCAATGGACTGAGGGAGTGACACTGTAGCATCACTGAGCAGATATCTTTGTATAGTTAGTCACCTGGGGACAGAAGAGGGAGGTGTGTTCAGGAAAGTGGTTCTGTTTATCTTCTGTTTTAACTGTGATGTTTGAGTACAGTCAAACAAGGGTGAGAAAGAATAAGTACCTCAGCTGGGATTTGAACCCAGGCCACCCGGAATACCATTTCAATTCCACTAACCAGCTGCGCCGCTGAGACAACTGGAACCTGGGATGTCCCTGGGCACATTACTCTTTCTCAAATGCACAACCCAATGGCAACACAAATATTTTACTTCTTGTTAGAAGTAAGCTATTTGAATAGTCTGTACTCTAAATTAGTGCCGTCAGTTACAACTGTTTAAATTAGTACTTTGATTTACAACTGTTACTTGGGCTGTGAGATTGTAATAGTTGATGGCTTGTGTGCTGGTTGTGGGAACAGTTGTTGGCTTGGCCTGTGATATCGTAACTGTTGGTGGCTTGTGTACTGGCTGTGGGAACAGTTGTTGGCAGTGGTAAAGCCCCCCCATGTTGTGGACATTCTTAAATACTGAAAAGCCACTGGGGGTTGGGCTTGAAGGCTGAGAGGGGGGCACTGGTGAAGATACAAACTGCCTGTGTGAACTAACTCTTAAAGCTAATAGCTTGCAAAAGGTTAGAGACGGGGGGTGTAGGTGGGTGGAGATAAAAAGGTTTACCAAGACCACAGAGCTTCCTCAATGATTGTACAATATGAAAGCTAGCCTTGTTATGTGATGTTATATTTGGATTTGATATATACTAAGGTGGTAATGTATTACTAAGCTACAGATCTAACATACTCGGGGCTGTGATAAGTATTTAGGGTTCATAAGAGCTGTAATACACTGAGGGGTTTGTACTAATGTGTTACTGTATTAATGTAGTACACTGAGGGGATTGTATTAATGTATTACTAAGTAAAGGCCACCAAATGAGGATCAAGGGGTTAAAGGACTGATGATGTTGGACTAGTAATAGTGCATATAAGTATGAGAGTAAGGACTGGAGGACACGTGTGGGGATACCCCCTTGAGCCAGTGTCAGTGGCTCAGGAGGTAACACACTCACCCCTGAGGCTGGGAGATCAGAGGGCTGTGGGTTCAGTTCCCACATCTGGCACTTGGGTTAATATCCCAATACTGACACTGTAGTGCAGCATGAGAGGGATGCTGCACTTCTGAGGTGCGGTCTTTCGGATTAGACGTTAAACCGAGGTTCCATCTGCCTAGATTGGTGGTAGTTCAGATGGATGTTAAAGATCCCATGGCACTTATCGAAAAAAGTATAGGAATTTTTTTTGGGAAAAGGGAATTAGTAATCCATAAACAAAACAAATCAGTACAAGCATAACATAAGCATAACAAAGACATAGACTATTAGGACTTTGCCAACTGAATTATAAAAGTGAGTCCAAGACGGTTCAGGTCTGGCACTCTGAAATCAGATATCATAATAATGTCTCACAACCTCTCCACAACTTTTCCATCTGTAATCTGAAGAATTTACCTAAATCAGTGTCATGTACTTGCAATAAAGCCGTATGCACCAAATGCAATAAAACATCATGCGGTACAAGAACCCATTTACATCTAGCCTGCCATATATAGTATTTAAGAAGTGCAAACAAATCTTGCAAAGTGTCTGGAGAGAATTGTTGCCAAGCAGTTGACCAAACTACATAAATCAAATCCATACAAGTTATTGTACTAAATTGCCGAATTTTCCAACTATCCACAAGAAGGTCCCAAAACTACCTGACGTAATGACATTCTAGAAACAAGTGTTCCTGAGTTTCAAAAATTTGTTCACAGCCTTGTCTTAAGCAATATCCTTCCCTCAAAGATTTATGCTTATTGTTACTCTTGGCATTTAACTTTCCCTGAATAGTCAGCCATGCAAAGAATGGCACCCTCTTATTTAATAACTGTTGAAACATTTCCAAACCATGAGGAACAGTATAATAAGGCAAGCTGAACTGCTCCATACACTGTGCTGCAACTATTTCAATATACAGGTCAGACCTCTTTTGTATCATCCCTAAAACATAAGCAACCTTCCAAGAAATAACTTGTTGAAACAGGTCATTAACTTCCCATGGTACCACCCTTACTGCACTCAGTAACCTACTTTTCCGCTGTTCCCAAGCCATGACACATGGCCCAATCCATTCTAGTAACACTGGACACCACATTTTAAGCTTACATCATCTGAGGTCTATAACATTATAAAAAGAAATATACTAAAGTACAAGGCCACCAGATATATCATTCCTATGCCACCATCCCGCATGTCATGATACGGGACATTCCTTTTAATTGGATTTAGCCTACTTCCCCATAAGGCTCGAAAAAACAGACTGTAAAACCTAGTGTACACCATCTTCAGAGGGGGAAAAACATAGCTGACATATAACAAAATGGGCATAATCAAAGATTTCAACAAAAAATATTCTCTTTTGTTTTGACAAAGACCCATGTACCCATCTCTCCAATGCACCTTCTGCTTTGGTAAGCTTTAGTGCCCAGTTCAGTTGTGCCATATTTTCTGACCCAAACTGAATCCCTAATATCGTAATGGGTTCTCTAGAGACAGTAATTCCAGCATACATGGCCTTCCTCTGGGTATCGCTACCCAACCAATATCCAACACTCTTCTCAGTATTAATACTAGAGGCAGAGGCCACTGAAAAATCATGAAGTACTGTAATTCCTGTACCACACTCTGTTTTGAAGGTTCATGAACTATAACAACTACATCATCTGCATATGCCAATACTTTTAATGGGGGAAGTAAGTCCAAAAGACTCACCCCATAAACCTCTGCATGACTTCTAATACTTTGCAATAAAGGATCAATCCCAAAAACATATAATAAGGGGCTCATTGGACACCCCTGCAGCACCCCATGACATACTGTGAACCTCTCACCCCTCCACCCATTTATTCTTGGAGTCACTGATACATTTCTATACAAACACTGAAGCCAAAAAACATATCGTTGTGGAATACCATAGTGTTTCACAACTAAAAATAAGTAGTCCTGAGAAAGGCAGTCAAAGGCCTTCCATTGGTCTAAACTCAGTACATAACCAGACTCTGCACCTGGGTGATCCCTATAAAACAATTCCTTCAGTAGAATCAAGTTCCCCCAGATATCTCTGTGAGGAATAACACACCGCTGCTCACTACTAATTAAACTATCTGCACAATGGGCAAGTCGACTAGAAAGTATCTTACTGAGGAACTTAATAGCAGAATTCAGTAGGCAAATAGGCCTCCAATTCTGCAACAGACCTTTGTCTCCTTTCTTATATATTAAAATTAATTCAGCTTCAACCAAAGAGGTACAAATATCCAGTAATTGTAACATGTCATTGAATAAGTTTGCCAGTTCTAAACTTACAGAGTCACAAAAAAATTTGTAAAATTCGTCGGCAGTCCATCCGGACCAGGGGAAGAGTTATTCTTTGCTGCAGTAATCACTGCTTTAACTTCATCTACAGTTATCAACTTAACCATCTGCGACTCTTGTTCTGATGTTAATACTTTTCATTCCAAAGTCTCAACATAGTCAGTCATATGGGGAGTCTCAGGCACAAAACCAAAAGTACTCTCTACAAAGCGATTGACAATACTTAGTATTGCAGCCTTATCCCTATGCACCTTTCCAGTAGCATCCTTCAATTCAGCTATGGTTTTCAAATTAGAAACCCTCTGGCTGTCCCTAAAATGATCAAAAGTTTGTTTTTTGCTAACTGTACCAAACCATAATTCCTGCTGCAACGATTTGGCCCTATCATACTGAAAATTATACATAGCTTTCCGAATCTGTTGAATTTGTAAACTATAATCTTGACCTGTGGTATCAGTCAAAGATATCAACCAGGGCAGTTGCTTCCTAGATTGTAAATATTGAAAATATACATTTCTACTCCTATGCCTTGCAAATTTCTGAAAAAACTATTTCACAGCCTGCTTTGTGTCCATCCACCAGGCACTCAAAGAATCATATAAACATTGAACAGAAAGTCTATCATTTCAGAAACTATAAAATGCCTGTGCCACCCCAGCCTGCTCTAACAAGGAAACATTCAATCTCCAAGGAGGTTTACCATGTGAACATTCAGCAGTCCAGTGACAATCAGTACTTACTGCAGAATGATCGGTGAAAGTCCAGTCCGTGACTGTTGATTTAGTGACAGAGACTGATTGAGACACCCAAATATAATCTATTCTAGTCTTCTGTGTGCCTTTCTGAAAGGTAAGCCCCCACCAGTAGTATGTAAAGTTCTAACTGCATCTTTCAGGTGTGCAACAGCAACTATATTGTTCAAGACATTAGCATCAAAAAATAACTTATTGGTGCGCAAACCCCTATCTTCAGTCTGTACACTACAATTAAAATCCCCACCCCAAATAATCATTTGTGCAGTACACAAAAAGGGTTGAACCTTTTTGAACAAATCCACCTGTAGTGCTTTCCCTTGAGGAGAATAACTATTGTTCAAACGAAGCCTCTGTGCCTTATAAGAGATGTCCAAACTCAAAACCCTCCGTGGTTCTAAGTCTACAAGCCTAGAAACTTTCAAAGCAGGATTTGAAAACAAAATCCCCAACCCATCGCATTTATCTAAACCTTGAGACCAAAATGAAACACCTTGTGACCATTTTGCAGTACATTGTGCAATATCATGAAAAGATTTGATCCTTGTGTCCTGCAAAAAAGAATGTCAGCTTGTAACTGTTTCAATTCATGAAAAGCCATATATCTCCATATGCCATTTTTAATACTGTTGGCATTAATAGTGGTAATATGCAAATCATGCATGAAGTCTGAAAAAGTTTAGAAAGAAGACATTCCCATCAACCCTTAGACCTGGTTGCCCACTGCTTCTTCCCAGAGCTGCCATCATCTATGTCTGAAGATGTCCCCTTAAAGGAGGCAACCGAGGAAGTATCTAACCCAGAATCATCAGCCTCTGAGATATCCATACGCTTATCAACCAATAAAGGGGCAAATCTGTTAGTCTGTACCAGGTCCCTTTTTTTCACTATAATTTTCCATTCCTTCCCCTTTGAACCTTTAACAACCCCCCTTTTTTCTCTTATTCTTTTTGCACAGCCACCATAGTGAAAGAGTTATCAGAACTAAAAGTGTGGGGGCATATCAGATTGGTCCAAGACCTGCCCTACTGCATCCATAACTGAAAATGCATCTGTCACAACAACTTTCTCAACACCACCAATTATTGGAACTGGTGAAGAAGAAGCAGCTGGAGCTTCCACTATCACCTGGTCCGCCATGACTTCATCAGGAGTCTCTACTAGACCCAGCACACCCTGACCAATATCACCTTCTCCAGATGGAGGTGCAGCACAAACCACCACTTCAGGCTGCCGGACTTCAACTGGTTGTGGTGCTAAAACCACTGAGGCAACTGTCTCCCTCAATCCCCAGGTCTGCTCATGTGCTAGGCCCTGCATTCACTTTTCTGAGGTCTGAGCACAGCCCTTCTTCTCAGCTTGCATAATCAAGGCCGCACGAGAGTGCCCATCTCCAGAGTTAAGTGAAGCCCAAGGACATTTAACAAAGGAATGACCCCTTTCCTCACATAAATTACAGCAAAATAATTTTTTACAGTGTGCAGAAAAATGTCCAATGTCCATACAATGCGTGCATTTAGGGGTATCACAGGCATTACTAAGATGCAACCTAGAACCACATTTGTGGTGGGACTTGGGCTGCCCAGGATAAAATAAAGAGCCTCTGTCCTTCCCCAAAAAAAAAGCAACCGGGTAAGTGGGCAGTTCCATGGTTAGTGGTAAAAAGTTTACATTTAATCCACCAACCACCAGTCCAAAATTGCTTGGACTCAATCACAGGCACTGGCTGTTCCAGCACCTCACAGCATTTCTTTAACCAATACACAATATCAGTCACTGCCACCCCCTCATTTTTGAACAAAATAGTAATGGTTCTGACTGCCAGCTTGGTGATAGGGATAGCCAGGAATGGGGCCCATAAGGGGGAATCCTTTAGTGCATTGTATTTCACCCAAAACCTATCCAATGCCTCCACTGTTTTAAAGCTGATATCATAGTTGGAATCATCTGTATGAATTAAAGCAAACACTTCTGAAGCATAAAATTTCAGGGAGTCCTTTAACAATGTCCTACTGACATAGTCTCAGTCTGGGGGGTACTCCAATCCCCTTTTATACATTAAACAAATTGCATTCCGTGTGGGGGCAGGTTCTCTAGCATTATTCTTAAACAAATCCACCATCCTAAGTAAGGGTTTAAACTGTCTCTGCTTGTTGGGATCCTGCAAGGCATCCATCCCAAGGCCTTCAGGTAAATTGTCTTCACAGTATGTAGGAACAGGCCCAGCAAATCTCATTCCCCAATATCTACTACAGTACCAGGCCCTTGTTTACTCGTACTAGGGAGTTCTCCATCCACCATAGAAATGTACCAGAACACAGGTCCTGCAGATATAGGATCCACTCTACCAGTTACCTGCGAAGTATGCAGGAAATCCAAATGCACAACGGCTTCCTTCTGTACTATTTTCCCAGTATTAGTCACTACTAAGTTATCATACTCACTAACTTTAGAAGCCAGAGAATCAGGTGACCAGCCACTTCCTGTATGAACCCAATCAGCAGCCTGAAGCACAATGTCCAAATAACTATCCTCCGGTACAGCAGCTATTCTCATTCGCGTGGTAAATGGATGCGCCATCCCCAAGGTTTTACCTGACTTATCCCTCCGAGACGCAGGCAAAGGTTCACAAAGTTTAAACTCGACAGAAGAGTTGTTCTTTACAGACTCCAATCCACCGGCCCCGTGTAGTACACTACATCCGGGCACAGGGACCTCTGAATCAGCTGCTGCATGGCTCCCAGGTGGAAAACAAGCCAATTCTCACTCTGGGGCCAGTATTTTCAAATCCCCAACAATATTCATGCCTGCACTAGACACCGTCTCCCATACATCTTCCAAAATGGAAACAGTTCCTTGTACCACAGACGAGCTGACCAATACGGCAGCGCCTTGCACTGAGTGAGTTGAGCTAAATGAGCCCAACATATTCAGTGAGAAATCAATGCCATTCACTTGGGTCTCTAGTGCAAGCAAGGTCGGGGAGGAGACCCGCTCTCCCACCTCACATACATCATCTCCCTCCAACATCAGGGACATTGTGGCCATCCAGACATGGACAGCAACTCCCAATACTGACTGAGTAGGGGCATTTCCCTGGTGTCCTGGCCAAATTTTCATCATTCACTAAAAATACCACCAACAGCTTAATCTGGTTCAAGGTCAGTTGGCATTCATCTGTATCCCCTTCCCCTGGGTCGTGCCTGAAAATAGGCAGGATTTGTCTAGTGCACTTACCCGGTCAACAAAAACTAAATAATTAAATAAATACACTTAAGCCAAACACAGATAATGGGGAGTAGGTGCAAAGGGCTGCATGGGGGGGACACAGGAGGCGTTGGAATCAGACAGATATGGATAAGGGTGGGTAGAGGATGCAGAATAGATGGTGGAATGATGGGCATTGTGGAGGGAGGGTGGCAGGCACAGGGAAGATAGTGAGTTGCAATGGGTGTGGGGCAGCTGTTTGGATGAATTTATTATGAAAATTGGGAGGCTTTCCAATTTGCTAATGGCTAAGGAAATTGGAGAAAGAAGTAATGAGGTTATGGAGGGAACTAAGGAGAGTGGGGGGGAGCTGAAGCAGGAGTGAACACACAAAGGAGGGCAGGGAGATGCAGAGAGGGACCTGAAGAGCTAAAGATGGGGATATAAGAAGAATGGGGGAGGTGAGCAGAGGTGCAGTAGGAAGAGGGAGGGATCAGGGAAAGAGGAAGGAGGTGATGGGCACCTACGTGGGGTTATCAGGCAATGTGTTTGCAGTGTTGGCAGAGGAAAGGGAGGCATCAGGCTGTGGAAGAGTGGGGAGGGGTAGGTCAGGTCAAGAGACAGAATTTATGATGGAAAACAGAAATAGGAAAGGAAGGGTAGGAAGAGGAGGCGTGCTGGAGGAGGCAGCAGGGGAATGATGCAAGAGCACAAAAGTGCAGATGAGGGATGTAAGGAGGAGGCAGTGGGGTTCGGGGAGTGGGTGGCGATCACAGTGGAAGGTGGGATCATGATCAGAATGATGGGGGGTTGCTGGTGCTGGGGGACTCCAAATTGAAGGGGATAAGAGGGGGAGGAAGCAGGAAAGGCACAGTTGTATCTGGGTAGAGGCAATTCTGGGGTTGACCACAGACTGAACAGGGCAGGACAGGCACTGTTCAAGTGCAAAAGCAGAGGGAGGATGAAACCACATGTGGTGGTGCATGTGGGAACAAACGACTTGGCTTGGGAAACAGTGGTGGTAAACGGGAGGTTCAAGGAACCTGGTAGGCAGTGTGAGGAGGTGGGAGTATTGGTGGCATTCTCTGAGGTGCTACCAGTACCATGCACAAATACAGGGAGGAAACAAAGGATACAGGAGTTCAGTGGGTGGCTGAGGGACTGGTGTCAGACTGGGGCAGGACCTGGGACAACAGTGGCCTATATGCAGGAACAGGTTACATTTGAACAAAGAGAAAGAGCATACTCAAACAGGGATTGGAGGTGCGTATTTCAACAAGGGTGGATTTAAACTAGGAAGGAGGCATGACAAGGGGATCATTGTTAGAAACAATGTCTAGAAAGGAGAGCATAAGGGTGTTCACCCCCCTAGTTAGAGGTGAAAGCAGTGAGGAGGGGCACAGAGATGACCAGAGGGAGGAAGAGGAATAGTAAGGTTGGGGAGGTAACAGGCTGGAAGGTGGTCTCACTGAATGCAAGAAGCCTACAGTACAGAACTGCAGAGTTACAGGCTCTCTTGGTGGTGGAATTGGTGGACATAGCAGCCATCACAGAAACATGGGCCACCCAGTACCAGGATTGGGATATGATGATCCCAGGGTACAGGCTATTTAGAAAGGATAGGGCCAAGGGGAATTGGGGGGGTGGCGATCTATGTGAGGAAGGGGATTAAGTGTGTAAGTGAGGAAAGGGAGGAGAGGAGGACAGACACTCTATGGATGCAGTTCCAGGATGCAAAGAATAGGAGACTGAGAATGGGGATAGTGTACAGGCCATCATCACAGGGTTTTGACCCCAACCGGGAACTGGCAGATCAAATTCGAAGGGTAAGCAGAAAGGGATGTACAGTGGTGGGGGGTATTTCAACCTACTGAGGGTGGATTGGAGCAAACCTGCCACTATGAGTGCAAGAGAGTGGGTCCTGTTGGAAAGCACTTCAGGACAGTTTCTTGACACAGCTGGTACAGGGGCCAAAATGGCTGGAAATGACTTTGGACCTTGTACTGGATAATAAGGAAGTGGGAAGGAACCTAGAAGTGGGGGAACAACTTGCTGGAAGTGACCGACACTTAGTGTGGTTCACGCTTAACATGGGGAGGGACACAGGGGGCATGGGCACATGGGTGGTTGAGTTTAGGGGGTAGACTTTAGGATCATGGGGTAAATTCTGAGCAAGCACCTGGCAGACATCCAACAACACATGGGTGCAGATCAGAAGTGGAATATAATAAAGGGAGGGCTGGCAGAGGCCACAGAGATCTCTTCTAGGAAAAACACTAGATGTGCAGGACAGAAAAAAAAAACAATTGGTAGTCAACGGAGGTCAGGAAAGGGGTGAGAGCCAAGAGGGTGGCATTTCAGAAGTATAGGAAAATGGGAAGGGGAGAAGATAAAGATGTACTTGGAAAAGTCTAGGGAGGTCATCAGACTGGTCAGGGATGCCAAAGCATCTAGAGAGCTAAGACTGGTGCAGGGGATCAAAAGAGGAGAAAAAGACTTCTTCTATTACATAGATGATAAAAGGAAAAGCAAAGATCAGCTTGTGAGGATCAAGAAAGATGGGAAGTGGTGTGGAGAAGGGGGCAGAGCAGGCAGAGGCACTGAACAAGTACTTTTGCTCTATGTTCAAGCAGTTGAAAAGGGGGCAAATACCTCAAGCAAGCGGCGGTGGGTAAGGAGGGAGGAGGACAACAGATGTACAGATTACAGAGGGCTGATTGCTGGAGGGGTTGAAGGTATTAAGAGTGGGCAAAGCACCTGGGCAAGATGGCATTCACCCTAGAGTACTGAGGGAGCTGGCAGAGCTCCTTGCAGGGCCACTGGCAGACCTGTTCAATACCTCCCTGGACACAGGATGTGTGCCACAGGACTGGAGGATGGCCCATGTGGTGCCCATCCATAGAAGTGGGCCAAAGGATGAACCAGGGAACTACAGGCCAGTGAGCCTCACCTTGGTTGTGGGCAAACTCATGGAGACCAACATAAAGGAGGGACCCATGAGCTTCTTGGAGGCAAATGGAAGCCAGGACAACCAGCAGAATGGGTTTGTCATGAGCAGATCATGCCAGACCAACCTGGTAGATTTCTAAGGCTGGGTGACACGGGAACTGGACAAGGGTCATGCTGTGGATGTCCTGTACTTGGACTTCAGTAAGGCATTTGATTCAGGGCCACATGGGAGATTGGGGGAAGCTGGAGTATGTGGGGGCAGGACCAACAATGGTGACCTGGATCAGGAATTGGCTTAGGGGGAGACAGCAAAGGGTGGTGGTAGGGTGGGAACTCTCATTACCGAGAGTGGAGATGAGCTGGGTACCACAGGGATCTATGCTGGAACCAGTGCTGTTCAGGATTTTCATTGCAGATATCTCTAATGGGATATGGAGCAAAATCAGTCTGTTCTCAGATGATACCAAGATGAAAGCTGTGGTAGATGACATGGAAGGGGGAAGAGGATACAGAAGAACCTGAGTAAGCTGCAGGAGTGGGTAGATAAATGGTAGTTGGGGTTCAATGCCAAGAAGTGCAAGGTTCTGCACTTCAGAGCCCAGAACCACAGGAGGGATTATCATTTAAATGGGGTTCAAATGAGTTGCTCCACAGAAGAGAATGACCTAGGGGTGATCATAACAGGGAGCATGAACAACTCTGTTTAATACAGAAGGACGGTGGCAAAAGCCAACAAAATGCTGGGGTGTATAGCTAGAGGGATATCCTCCAGAAGTAGGGAGGTTATCCTGCCCTTGTATAGGCCACTGGTCAGGCTCCACCTGGAGTACCCCTTGCAATACTGGTGCCCATTCCTGAAGAAGAACATCATTTTTTTAGAGGGGGTGTAGCGTAGAGCTACAAAGATGGTCCTGGGATTGGAGGGCAAGCCATACTAGGAAAGGCTGGGGGAGTTGAATATGTACTTTCTGGAAGAGAGGAGGGACAGGGGAGATATGACTTAGACCAATAAGTACCTGAAGGGAATAAACAAGACTAATACAGAGAGGATTTTCCAGAGGAGAAAGGGAAGGAACATGAGAGGATACCAACTGAGGTTGATGGGGGGTAGATTCAGGAGAGAGATGAGGAGACATTTTTTTCACGGAAAGAGTGGTGGACAAGTGGAACTCCTTGTCAGATGAGTAGTAGCCTGCAAGATGGTAGACAACTTCAAGGGGTTGGGATAGGGGATGGGGTAATAGGATGGGGGAAGGGAGGGGCAGCAGCATTAAAAGGTGTTAGCTGTGCACTCAAGCAGGCCTGATAGACCATGAGGCCTGTTTCTGCTTTTATTTTTGTATGTTTGCATGTTCATATAGTGAGCATGGGTGTTTAATCAAATGTCCATCTTGCTTTAGCTTTTGCATCCTGTTTTTATTCACAGCTGCCTTGCCAGAGGGGGTGAGTTTGCAAGGCATTTTGCGGTTCCATGTTATGAGAGCGATCGAAAAACAGTGATTGCTATCAAGTGAATGTATATCACAGAAAGCATTTTGGTGATATACAATCCAAAGCACCTGACTTCTGGCCACTGCAACGTGTTTATGCCGAGGGCTGTGCCTCCGTCCCCGAATTAAGATTGTTAACCAAGGGGGTGCATGCCGAGGAAGGGCAAAACATGGCCAAAAAAATAGAGGGCTGCAAGCAGTGGCAAAACAAGTGCACCCCAAGCAGGACATGAACCCAGCGCCTGCTGCACCATAGCCAGCCACCCTCACCACCACACCACAGGGCTGGCTCAGCTGTAGCAGGATCCCCCTACTCCTTCAAACCCTCCCTCCCTCCTATTCGTCCCCTCCACCTCCCTATCTCTCCCCTTCTGGTCACTGTCGCTGCTGTGGTATCGCTACCATAGCAGGGTAGCTATTGATGGTAGCAATATAAATGAGTGGCTGTTTCTACAGTCACTCATTTATTATCACTATCATCACAGGCTACTACTTTGTTGGTCTCTACTTACTTTCATTAGCCTAGTGCACGTCAACTAGTAGGCAAACCCTTGCATGTTTTCCTTATCCTGTGTATAATAAACTCCAGGGCCTTTAGGAGGAAGAAAGTGGGCATGTTTAACTGTGGCTGCACATCACAGAATTTTTTTTGCCTCCTCTGCACCATCCTCTCCTATCCATTGGGACCTGCCTGTCACCTCTCAATGCCTCGTCCCACCCTCAGTTCTGGTCATCTACCTCCATCTAGCCAGTGTTGGGTAAGTTACTTTTTCTATTACTTTCTATTACGTTTGGAAACGTGTTCCAGGAAGCTCTGTGCAGTCACTAGCAAGGATGGATAAGTACTAGAAAAAGTAACACACCTTACAATTATAGTTATTTATTTCATTTATACAAACACAATGCAAAAATAATAAATAACTATAAAATATTACATTTTTTGAAAGTAATAGGTTAGTTACTAGTTACTTTCAAATAAATGTAATCAGTTACAGTTACATATTTATTTTGTACAAAAAGACATAAGTAATTGTAACTGTAAGGTGTATTACATTTTCCAGTACTTCTCCATCCCTACTTCAAATGCTTTACTGACAAGTTTCAAAAGTAATAGAAAGTAATAGAAAAAGTAACTAACCCAACACTGCATCTAGCCGTAGCTATACCCCTCAAGCAGGAACAAGGTGGGGTAAGCTACCACTGTTCCTCTATATCTTATCAGGTAGCAGCTGATACTTGAGGAGGCGGAGTCCTGGGATGTACTGCAGCTGCCATCACAGATGTCTTGAGGCAGCTTTTCTCCTTTGTTTTTCTCCCAGCCCCTGGGCACATCACATGCCTGGACATCTAGACAGGCCCACCCATTATGCATACATCCTTCTGCCAATGTTAGCAACATTCCCACCCTCCTGTCTGTCTTCCTGTCATACTGCCACCTGTGGTCACCCTGGTGGCAGTATTGTGGCAGAGGACAGAACCCTCCCTCCCCAGAGAAGGAGAGCATCCCCTGAAATGTTCAAGCCTCCTCCCCTCCCAGCCAACCCCTGACAACCCAAGCACATTCCCAAACTCAGGTCGCTGATGTCATGAGCAGTAGTCCTATCTCTGTACTGACAGGCTGGACCCCTTGTTACAGAATTAAGTGCTGCACTGTCTCCAAGCTCTTGTTGTGAGGAAACAATGTATAGACTGGTAATGTGTATTGTCAACCATTGACTGTCTGACTGCCACACAAAACCTTTCAGTTTGTCCAGGAGGTCCACTGAATATCAGCTCTGAGACCAGAGATTTTAAAAATACATACATTAAAAAAAAAGTCCACAAAAATGATCAGGTTCTGTGTCAGAGATCCCACGTCAGAGACAAAAGGATGTCCTGGAGGGTCTCAGATTTGTATTATCTTTGAAGTTTATGTAAAATGTAGGTACAGTACAATTTAGTAGGCTATTTTGAAGAAAATAGCCTCCTCATGCATAATCCATTTCCTAAAGATGAAAGATGGTATTGCCAATCAAATCAATCAGTTCTGACTGGTATTTTCTTGTTGGATTACCTGGTAATGGGGAATAGGTATCCCTATCGTCTAACAACTGTATTAAATTTCTTCTGCAGTGATTTTCTTTCATGACTGCCACATTCCAACTCTTATCAAAGGGCTTAATAACATCCTGCAGGTTATTCAGTTGTTGCACTGCTTGCCTCTCTAACCAGGGTAGGTTATATGGCCCATCCTTTTTACCATCTGATAAAAGTTTCTCAACCTCAAGTAATAGCATTTTCTCAAATATATCAACTGGTGCACACTTACTAGTGAGGGGACAAAAAATGAACTTCGGCTTGAATGCAACTGGTTTGAATAGCAGTTTTAGTTGATAGTCAGTATCCATTATGTCTGAACATTAATAGCCAGTAAATGATCAAGATCACACAAGTCAATTAAATCTGTTCCACTGTAATCAGCCTCTGCAGACTGAACATCAGCCTCCTGTGTAGAATTTTGAGGTGGTGCTCCTGGATGCCCCATATTTAAATTATCCCAAGTACCTTCATCTTCCTCCCTAGAGTTCGGTGGTGGAAACGCTCCTGTAATGAGAAGGATGGGAATGTCAATGTTGTCAATCACCCTACTTTCTATAGTATTATTTGATGTAAATCCCATTGTCGTCACTGTTGGTTCACTGTGTTTTGCATTAAAGTGCTGTAAGTGGTAACTGCTCCGTGACTACTACCCTTTATGTTCTTTCCCTCAGCTAGTTATTAACCATGTTGTCAGTTTCCCCCTTACCCCTAAGTCACTTCTCTTTTTGACTAACCTGCTACAGGAAGGTGAGTCAAAGGCCCTGCAGAAATCCAGGTATACCTCATCTACTGCCTGCCCCTATCTGCTGCTCTGGTCACCCAGTCAAAGAAGTTAACCCGATTTGTCCAGCAAGACCTTCCCCTCAGGAGTCCATGTTGTCTGGGGTTCTGTAGCCCATTTCCCTCCAGGAAGTTCACCAGTTCCAACCTTAGTAAAGAATCAATAGTTCTTCCCACCATAGCTGTCAAGCTGATTGGTATATGTCAGTAGTTACCTGGCTCATTCCCCCTTCTGATTTTGTGAAGAGGGACCATGTCTGCTGTCTTCTCATCCCTAAGGATCCATCTCAGGATACTGTTGTTCTAACTTGTAAAAGCATGCAAGCAAACATGTTCAACATTGACAAACACTTGTTTTTCATTGCTATGCTTTGGCTGTTTTCATTTACAGAATTCATTTTATTACTCTGTTTCCACAGACAGAGTGTCCTTTGTATCTTGTCTCTTTGATGATAACTCTGTCTTATTCTAGAGTCACTGGACATTCTTCAGTGTCTGTTATCTGTCTTCCACAATTTTAAATAATCAGTGCAGAATGATTAAAACTAACACAGAAACAGAAAATGATGGCAGAAAAAGACCAAGGGACCATCTAATCTGCCAGTAGTTCCCCAGTGTCACAGAAGGTCATGGAAGCTGTAGTACAAAGTGTTATAACTGGTATATGTCAAATTAATTATTCATTAGGCCAGCGCATGCTCTGATTGACTGCTATACTAGGATTTAGTCTCTTAGAAATGCTTTGTACAACTCAGATCAGCATGTGTCTTCTGAAATGCCCTTTTTTAAAATAATGTGGTCAGACTATGATCCCAATAGCACCCTAGCAAACAAGGATTTACAGGGTAATGACTCATGGTATGGAGTTAATAGCCCAAGGTGAACACATTCCCCAGTTGGGTGTTATTGCCCTGATTATACCAGCTTCTTTGGGCTTGACTGTGTATATAAAGAGTATGTAACTAAGACATACTCAATGGCATTAAAAACAGAAATTAACACAGTCATTTATTAATTGAAAAAAATAGACAAAACACAGTAGAAAATAATAATGCATTGAAGACACAAGAGACTGTTCTAAGATGTTTGAAATAATTTCTTAGCACATTAAAGCTGATTTCACAGGTTAGTCTTTTGATTTGCACTAACATGATATGGCTTTATTTTTCTTTTTTCAGTGTCACCACCCAGGTTCTCAACCCAACATCTTGTCATCATATCTCTCGTGATCGTAATCCTGTTGCAGGTAGCTTTGCTGGTACTTTTCCTCTGTTGTTACTGTAAGTAACTTTCAGACATTTAATTGTCTTCCCCCCTTTAAAAAATATATATATGCTGCTATGTGAATAGTCCAATCAATTTGGAAACTCTGTTAAATGCTGTATGTGAAGAAGCCATCTGTAAGCAAGGTAGTCTAAATATAAGGTCTTCAATAACAGAATCTGATGGAGTTGATGAGTGATAGCAGCTGTGCCCTCTTGTCTGAGAACTTCCCAGCTAAGAACAATTTTTGATTCAACAAAATTGTCACAGCTTCAGTCTTTGGATATTAAGGCCCATAGTTTAATTACAATCAAGGACTACTGAATAATTTTATGTTTTCTGAATCTGTTGGGCAGGCTAAGAACCCTTTGCTTAAAATAAAGCTTGGGGCGTTGAGTCCTGAAGGCAGTAGCTCTAACAGTTCATCTACAAGGAATTTGCCTTCATCTTAATCATGTTGCCAGTTTAGATTGAATGTTCAACATTCTTATCACTTCAGCCCCCCAGAACTAAGAAGTCACTACTGTTTCAGTGCCTCCACACCAGAGGTTCCTTCTCCTGCAGCTTCTCAAATCTCATTATATGACCCCGCTTGTGGACTTATCATTATGTATAGATCATGTCATAGTTAGAGGTGTTTAGATTCTGAAGAATTGATCCCATTTGAATCTAAATCAAATCAAAACTTTATTTATAAAAGGCACCTTTCCAAACCAAGGTGCCTGTACAATAAAAACACACACAGTTTTCATAAATATCCAAATAAAAATTAAACTTAATAAATACAATAGCAGATTTAGTAGTTAAAAAATGCCAGGCTAAAAAGATGCATCTTCAAGGCAACTTTAAAGCTTTGGATGGTCAAACAGTCTTGTACCTGATCTGTCAGACTATGAGAAATTCTGATTCCTACTCTGGCTCTATTAAAAGCTCCCCCTACCCAGTACAAAAGGTAACAACATGCATACTATGACCCATTGAAAAACAAAAACCTCCCCTCTTCTCAGCCTTTGTTTTTCCTCACCTTACCTTAAGTACATGGCTGCTAGAGGCATAATGAGGGTCTGGCATCTGAATACATCCAAGAATACAGGGTGAGTCAACTCCAGGACATACAGTAACCAACATTGCCCCACCAGCGTAATCCAAAAATGGAAATCCACCCCCCCGCTGAAAGGCTGACCACACACAATACACCACCACAGTTACATAGAAACATAGAAACATAGACTTTGTCGGCAGATAAGGACCGCTAGGCCCATCTAGTCTGCCCATTTCCCTACCTACAGGATAGGCCACAGATCCTAGTTAACCAACAGCCTATATCTTCCTGCCCCCCACAAGAATTGCCTTATGTCTGTCCCATGCATTCTTGAATTCTCCTACAGTTTTAGACCCCACAACTTCCTCAGGAAGGCTGTTCCATGCATCCACTACCCTCTCTGTGAAATAATACTTCCTCACATTGCCCTGAACGCCCTCCTTCTATCTTTAAATTGTGTCCCCTTGTTCTTGCAAGTCTCTTTTTCAAAAGATGCTACCCTCTTGGACTTTGTTGATTCCCTTGAGGTACTTGAAAGTTTCTATCATGTCCCCCTCTCCCTTCTTTCCTCAAGGGTATACATATTAAGCTCCTTTAGTCTCTCCTCATACGGCTTCTCTTGCAGACCCTGCACCATTTTAGTTGCCCTCCTCTGGACTGCCTCTATCCTGTCTATGTCCTTGCGGAGATGGGGTCTCCAGAACTGGACACAGTACTCCAGATGGGGTCTCACCAACTGTCTGTACAGAGGGAAAACAACTTTCTGTTTTCTGCTGCTGATGCCTCTCCTATACATCCCAGTATACCCCGCCCTCCCTACTGCCTTCTCACATTGCTTACTAACCTTAAGGTCATCTGATATGATTACCCCCAGGTCCCTTTCCTGTTTTGTTGTTGTTACTACCTCCCCACCCATTGTGTATTCTTCCCTGGGTTCTTGTTTCCCCAGGTGCATTATTTTGCACTTTTTGCATTGAATCCTAGCTGCCATCGTCCTGACCATTCCTCCAACCTTGCCAAGTCCCTTTCATCCTTTCCACGCCTCCTTGTGTATCAACCCTGTTGCAGATCTTTGTGTCATCTGCAAAAGGCATACTTTTCCTTCCAGTCCCTCTGCAATGTCACTGATAGAAGACATTAAAAGTACTGTGGACCCAATACTGAACCCTACGGTACCCCACTGGTAACAGCCCTTTCTTCAGAGTGGACTCATTTACAATTACCTTCTGTGTCCTGTTGTCCAGCCAATGTTTTACCCAGGCTACCACCCCATGGACCCACTCCAGGCTGGTTAATTTGACTAATAATCTTTGTGTGGGACTGTGTCCAAATGCCTTGCTAAAGTCTAGGTAAATACATGTCCACAGCCCCTCCCTGGTCTACTACTTTGGTCACCCAGTCAAAGAAATCTATTAGATTAGATCTGACATGACCTTCCTTTGTGAACCCATGCTGCCTTGGATCCTGTGCTCCACTGACCTCTAGGTACTCAATTATTCTTTCCTTCAGTGACTCCATCACGTTCCCTACCACAGAGGGTCAGACTGACAGGTCTGTAGTTTCCTGCCTCTGTCTTGGTCCCACTTTTGTGAAGGGGAATCACATCCACCTTTCTCCAGTCCTCAAGGTACCACACCATCCTCCCATGATTTATTAAAAGAGTAGCCAGTGGTTTCACTAGTTCTTTCCTTAATTCTTTTAGAATTCTGGTGTAATTCCATCAGGACCCATTGCTTTGTCCACCTTCAGTTTTAGGAGTTCTTGCAGAACCCTTTCTTCTGTGAAAGGACTGGGATCGACCCCCCTATCAAGAGTGCTTCTGTTAATTGGATTAGGCACTTCCCCCTCCTCTTTTGTGAATACTGAGCAGAAATATTCATTCAGTATTCCTGCTTTTTCACTGTCCCCCTCTGCCCACCCACCGTTCATTCTATTCAGCCTCACTATCCCTCCCTTTGTCTTTCTACGCTCGCTGATGTACCTATAAAAGGTTTTATCCCCCTTCTTAACTGAGTTGGCTATCTTTTCCTCAGTTTGGGCCTTTGCTATTCTGACTTCCCTCCCTGCTTCTTTCTGCCTTAACTGGTACAGCTCTCTGTCCTGCTCCTTCTGTGTTTCCTTATACTTCCAGAATGCTATCTTTTTCTTCCTGACTTTCACAGCCACCTCTCTTGAGAACCATAGTGGCTTTTTCTTTCATTTTGATTTGTTTATTTGCTTCACACAAAGGCTTGTTGCCTCTGTGATGGCAGTTTTGATAATTCCCCATTGTTGCTTCACACCTCCTTCTAGCCTGTTTGCTAGTGCTTTTCTGAGGCACTCTCCCATCTTGCCAAAGTCAGCCCTCCTAAAGTCCAGTACCCTCACTTTGTATGGCTTGACTCTGTAGCTGAGTTTAACATGAACCACACTGTTTGATGGTCACTTGTCCCCAGATGGCAACCCACTTCTAGATCTGAGATCCTCTCTGCCCCCGTTTGAGCACAGGTCTAGATTGCTCCCTCACGAGTGGGTTCGAAACTACTGTCTAATGCCTGCCACCTGTAGGGCATCAAGAATGGCCCTGCTCTTGGATGTGGCTGCAGCAAATGTGCTCAGTTAACATCTGGCATATTCAGGTCTCCCATCAACAGTATCTCCCCTTTCTCTGCCATTCTAAGAATGCCTTCCATCATATCCTTGTCCATTTCTTCCCCCTGACATGGGGGTCTGTACACAACCCCTGTGTGGATTGTGGTGCCTTTTCCAGTCTCCAAAGTGGCCCACAGTGCCTCCTCTCCTCCCTGTTTACTCTTTTGTTCAGTTGCCTTTATCCCTTCCTTTACATAGAGAGCTACTCCTCCCCCTCTTCTCCCCTGCCTGTCTCTCCTGTAAGTTATGTACCCTGGTATGTTAACATCCCAGTCATGGTTCTCTGTGTGCCATGTTTCTGTGACTGCTACAATATCCAGTCATCCCTCTTCCATTAAGGCCACCAGCTCAGGGAGCTTGTTGCCCAGACTACGAGGCATTGGTACTCATTACCCTCCATTTCCTGATGGCCTTACCCTCTTGCCCCATCCCTGTCCTTCTTGCCTTTGTCACTTTCTCCATTTACCCCTACCCTTCTCCTATCGACACCTCCATGTTGGTGTTTGCACACTTACTACCATGATTGTTTGAGGGGGCTAGGATTTTCTTACTCCTTTCAGTGCCTCCCCTTGGCTAGTTTAAAAGCTTGCCAATAGAAGCATTTAAACCTATCACCTAGGATCCTGGTTCCCCTCCGGACAGATGCAGCCCACATCATGCCAGTATAGGCTTGCATCACTCAGGTGGACCCCAGTCCCAATCGAAGCCAAATCCTGAGTTCCACACCAGTTTTCAACCACTGATTGAATCCCATGGTGCGGAACACCCTAAGCGTCTCCTATGCCATAGATGGGTAGCACCTCCGAAAGGTTACCCGTGCATGCTACTTGACTAAGGCCCCTCCCCAATTCCACAAACTCTTCCTGCACTTCTCTAATCCCTTTCTTAGCCAGGTCATTTGTCCCTAGGTGGACAATGACATCCAGCTCCCTCCCCTGTGCAGCTGCTCCGGAAATCCTGAGGATTCACTCCCTGTTCCTCCAAGCCATGGCACCAGGCAGGCACCTTACCTCCCTCTCCCCTTCCTTGCCCAGTTCTACCTTCCTGACCTTCCTGAGTTGCTCCTGCTCTCTATCAGCTGCAGTTGCCCACTCCACTAGTCAGTCCAGGTATAATGAGTACCTCTTGACTTGATTCCATCACTCAGTTCAGATTTGCACACCAGTGATCCAATATACTGGGGGAAAAGACTGACGACCAATGCAAACCTGCTCTGCCCTGGTCATCATGATCCTCACTCTGTGACCTGGGAAACAACTGAGATGATTGACCAGAGGAAAACTTTGGTAGATCTACTAGCCAAAGTATGGAGGCAATACCTAGGGTTTTGTTCTGGTTGGCACCTCAGCTGTTTCCCAGGTTACACAGAGAGGACCATGATAGACAGAGTGGGGGGATTGTTATTTTACAATTTATTTTATTTTTCAATTTTTGGCCAGGGAGAGACACTCTAAGCCAAGGCTTGCTTCCAGGTGCATCCTGGGAGCACAAAGAAGTTATGCTATAAAACAGAATCATCAGTGAGGTAAACACCAAGGTAGAGAGGTTGATACAGAGCAGGACAGGGGTAAATTGAGAAAAAGCCAAAGACAGTAAGGGCAGGCATGGGCCTAAAAGAGCTAAGACCATAACAAAATTGAGGGTGATGAGTATCAATGCCTGTAGCCTGGGTAACAAGCTTCATGATTGAGCAGCCTTGATGGAAGTGGGACACCTGGATATTGTTGCAGTCACAGAAACATGGTACACAGAGAACCATGACTGGGATGTAAACATACCAGTGTATGCAATCTACAGGAGGGACAGGGAGAGCAAAAGAGGAGGAGTAGCTCTCTACATAAGAGAAGGGATCAAAGCAACAGAACTAAAGGGTAAGCGGGGAAGAGAGGAGGCACTGTGGGTCACCTTGGAGACAGGTAAAGGCACCACAATCCACACAGGGGTTTTATACAGACCCCCATCTCAGGGGGAGGAAATGGACAAAGAAATATTAGAAGGTATCCTTAGAATGGCAGAAAAAAAGGAGATTTTGTTGATGGGGGACCTGAATACGCCAGATGTTAACTGGAGCACATGTGCTGCAGCCACATACAAGAGCAGGGTCATTCTCAATGTGCTGCAGGGGGAATGCCTCAGACAGCTAGTCTTGTAACCCACTTGGGAAGGAGCAATCTTAGACACAGTACTCTCAATGGAGACAGTGAGAGGATCACAGATTTAGAAGTGGGTTGTATCCATCTGGAAACTAGAGACCACCAAACTCATGATAAACACATCTGTAGAGTCAAGACATACAAAGACTAAAGTAATGAACTTTAGGAGGGCTGATTTTGGCAAAATGGGTGAGTGCCTAAGGAATGCACTAGCAAATGGGCAGGAACAAGGGGGTAGAAGAACAATGGGAGAAAATTAAAACTGCCATCACAGAGGCAACAAGTATTTGTGTGCAGGGCCAGCCTTAGCTAGGTGCAAACTGTGCCCCTGGACCTTGGGGACCCATACTTTTTTCTTGAGGAAGCAAAAATAATTTAAAACATTTCAATTTAAATTTATGTTTTTTAAATGTAAATGTTGCCTAAATGTTGTTATAGATGAAAATGTTAACCAGCAAATCAAATTGAAAGACAACTGACTCTGCTACTATAACAAAAGATGGGGCCAGCTTTGCTGCAGTGGAAAAGATTAGGTTAAGTAAGTGCTAACGATGTTAATGGCCATACTTTACACCTCCTGGGTTGACTGCTTTCATAAACAAAGGGCTACAGTGACAAGAGAACTTGTCTGTAACCTGGACATGTAGCTGAAACAATGAATGATATGACAAAATCTGTTTCAAAGGTATGTGAGCACTCAAACTCAGGAGTTGATCTTAACATTGTTTTACTAGCCCAAACACTAGTGCAAGTTACCCAGGGCGGATGCAGCTAACACTCTGGCCCTGTCCACACTTCACCGCTTAAACACTGTAACAGTTCCAACAATGGTGATTTCAACAACGGTTACAAAAATGCCTTCTGTAATGTTACAGGTGTAAACGCAAACCATTGTGGTAATGGTTTTGACCTCCTGTAATGTTACAGGGGCTGGATTCGGTATAGTGTGGACAGGGTCTTCACTTGTCCATCTTGACTAGTGCAGGTTTTCATGGCTGTTAAGGAAGTTAAAAAAATGTCTCTACTTTAGCAGGCTGTAGTCCTCATGCTAATCTCTTTCAATGTTACAGATAGTCTGGTGTGGTTAACTGCTCATTAAGAGCTATAATTATCTGGCAGTTGAAGAGGGGAACCCACAAAAGACTCAATGCGAGTCATTAACACTCCACTGTTAGGACTTTCAGCTAGTGCCCAGGGTGTGATCGAGGGTAGACTGCTGTAAAGTCACTAGCTTCCAATTTTCTGAATGTTTCTCTGTCTAAAAAATTGTCCCATATTATTAAGAACAGTGACCCTCATTTCCCTACATTTTGAGTGTCTGTATCCAATATTTCAGTGACAAAATGTGAGGAGGTATACAGGGTCGGCCCTGCGATTGATGGGTTTTATCCCAGCCTCACCATAACTTCCCTCTCCCTTCCATATCTCTTAACTCTGTTCTTTTCCTGGACACCACTACAGACCAGACTCTGAAATGATCATCCACAGATCCATAGCTACCATTACTGGCAAGTGTAGGGGGTTCCCAGCTCTTCTAAATGGACCATGCCAGCCATCACTATCCGTACAATCCCACCAAGAATGTCCTTTCACCTAAAAATGAAACTTTGGATCATGTATGGTACAAATATAAACTTTAATAAAATGCATAATTTGAAATCTTAAAATGGGTATTCCTGGGGTACATAGAGCATCCTATATAGAAATAGAGATAGTATAGCATTATGCCTGTGTACTGTTTTCCCAGTCTGATGAAAGGACAATATTAAAGAAAAATCTGTTATTGTTGATGCAGAGCACATTAAAATTAATGCTTTTAAAAATAAAAATGTCATAGTTTTCTATTTACCAAGCCCCTTAGGTTTGTGTAGCCCCCCACCCCAAAGAAATCTTAGATGTGCTCCTAGCTCACTTGACACAGTACAAAAACTTCCAGAAGTGCAGGTCTACAGTTGACTATAGGGTAAGGGCTGAGAGTGTCTTTCTCTGCCTGACTCTGTTTATTGCCCTGTGGGTGGTGGTGACAGTGACATGAGGTGCATGATGATGTTAGCTATTGTGTGTGTGCTGAGGTAGGACTGCTTGATTGAACATTTACTGTTGTGATATCCACTGGTTTGGTGTGTGTGTGTGTGTGCTGAAAGATAAGAAGAAGAGAGGAGGCCATAGTACAAAACAATGGGGGGGGCTCACTGTGTGTGAGATGGCATTGCAACCTTTTTTTTCTGCTGGGGAGCTGGAACCAATGTGGAAGCAGGATAAATGTGCAATCAGAGTATTTCTTGGCTTGCATTGTTTCCTGTAAAAGTTATCAAAATTTACCATTATAATTGAGGGCTAGTGCAACCATCTACGCGCTAGTGCAATTTTGAATCAACTTGCCCTGCTGGCTAGTGCAAACCTTTTTTACAGTTGACCCCTTCTCACAATGGCTCAAAACCCTGACCAGCACAGAGCAAAATCAGATTTCCTGATAGGGACCCTGAAAACCTGATTACCAGGTAAAACACCTGACAGGTGGCAATCTTACAGGTGTCCCGTGATTTTGGTTATTTTTTTACCAAGAGAGACACACTAAGCTGAAAGCTTGTTTACAGGTGCAACCTGGGAGCATAAGGAAGTTAAGTGACTTGCTCAGGGTCACACAGTATGCAAGTGGGAGCTGTGGGATTCAAACCCATGTCTCCAGGTTTGCAGCTCAGAGCCTTAAACCACTGTGCTATACTGCCTCCTATAATAATCCTCTTTATTCTCTCTCACACCTCCAGAAAAGTTACGTTGTTTAACTTGTTTGTAAATCAGAGTATCTGAGGTGTGAGTGTCCAGTAATGATGTCCCTGTTCTTAGATAAATGAATAAGACAGTAGTACCATACTTACTTAAGTTCTGGCTCCAGGCTTAGTCAGATTCATTTCCACTGCTGAAGACAAATAATTCATAGCTGACAGTGACACTAATCAAAAGAAGCTGTTTAAAGTAGTAGGTGTAAAGGCTGGATGTGTGGGGGGGACCCACAGGGAATGGAGTGGTGGGGCCCGGTAGAGGGGTGCACAGGAGCCCAGAATGATTAAGGCCAACCCTGTTTGTATGAAGCAAATAAAAAAAAAGTAAAATTACACTATGGTTCTCAAAAGAGGTGGCGGAAAAGGTTAGGGAGAAAAAAATAGCATTCAAGAAGTATCAGGAATCACAGAATGAGCAGGACAGAGAACTGTATCAGTTAAAGCAGAAGAAAAGAGGGAAGTTAGTCAGAATAGTGAAGGCCCCAACTGAGGAAAAGATAGGCAGCTCTGTTAAGAAGGGGATAAAACCTTTTATAGGTACATCAGGGAACGAAGGAAGACCAAGGAAAGGATAATGAGACTTAATAAAGGGAAGGGGAGGTGAGCAGAGGATCAGTGGAAAAGCAGAGATACTGAAGAACTACTTTTGCTCAGTATTCACAAAAGAAGAACAGGGGAGGTACCTAAACTAATCAATTGAAGCACTCTGGATGGGAGGGGGTGTCAATAATAGTCCATTCACAGAAGAAAAAGTCCTGAGAGAACATAAAACTCAGAGTGGACAAAGCAGACAAGAACCTCTGTCTTTTGAAACACTGGGCAAGGGTTACCCCAAAGGGCATTTTGGCTGGGAAGCCAAGTTTCAAGAAAATACAAAATCACACATGCCCCACAATGCAAGCATCATGGGCTGCATGGCAAATCACCACAAAATGTTATGCTGGTCCAACTTTAAGCACAATTGCATGGTGCCAAAAGGCCTCTCACACAGTTTGCAAAGGGTGCTAACAGAAGACATAGACACGTGTTTCATCCTACCAGGACTCATCAGTATGCCTCGTCTGTTTGACACCCCAGTGGAATAGACCAGCTACCCTAAAGGCAGTGTGCCTTGAATATATTGTGGTGACCAGCATGTGGTTGGACCAGCATAACATTCTGTGGTGATTTGCATATGCAGCCCATGATGCTTTGCATTGTGGGGGCATGTGTGATTTTGTATTTTCTGAAACATGGCTTCCAGCCAATACTGCCTGGGTAAACCCTGGCCTCAGTGTTTGCGCAGAGTTCTTTTTGTCTTTAAATAGTTTTTTATTTTAATGGGTTCACCACAATATATCCAAGGCACACTGCCTTTAGGGTAGCTGGTCTATTCCACTGGGGTGTCAAACAGATGAAGCATTCTTGATGAGTCCTGGTAGGACAAAACACATGTCTATGTCTTCTGTTAGCATCCTTTGCAAACTGTGTGAGAGGCCTTTTGGCACCATGCAATTCTGCTTAAAGTTGGACCAGCATAACATTCTGTGGTGATTTGCTTATGCAGCCCATGATGCTTTGCATTGTGGGGGCATATGTGATTTTGTATTTTCTTGAAACTTGGCTTCTCAGCCAAATGCCCTTTGTAACTCTTGCCTCAGTGTTTGCACACAGAGGTTCTTTGTCTTTTAAATAGTTTTTTATTTTAATGGGTTCACCACAATATATCCAAAGCAATGGGGCCTGATGGGATTCACCCCAGAATTCTAAAAGAACTAACGAGAGCTAGTGACATCACTGACTACCCTTTTTAACAAATCATGGGAGGATGGTGTGGTACCTGAGGATTGGAGGAGGGCAGATGTGATTCCTCTTCACAAAAGTGGGAGCAAGGCAGAGGCAGGGAACTACAAACCTGTTAGTTCAACCTGAGTGGTAGGGGAAATAAAGGAATCACTTCTGAAAGAGAGAATTGTTGAGTACCTATAGGCCAGTGGGACACAGGACCTGAGGCAGCATGGATTCACAGTGGAAAGATCATGTCAGACAAATCTAATAGAGTTCTTTGACTGGGTGACCAAAGCAGTAGAGCAGGGAGGGACTGTAAATATGGCCTACCTAGACTTTAGCAAGGTATTTGACACAGTCCCACACAAAAGATTAATAAACAAGTTAGATACACTGGGAGTGGGTCCCAGGGTGATAGCCTGGGTAACACATTGGCTGACCAACAGGTCGTAAAGGGTAATAGTAAAAGGAGTATACTCTGAAGACATGGTGGTTACTAGTTGGGTATCACAAAGATTAGCACTGGGACCGGTCCACTTTAATGTCTTTATAGGAGACATTGCAGAGGGGTTGGAAGGAAAACTATGCCTCTTTGCAGATGATACAAAAATCTGCAACAGGGTTGATACACAAGGGGCAGAGGAAAGGATGAGAAGGGACTTGGCAAGGTTGGAGGAATGGTCAAAAATATAGCAGCTTAGATTCAATGCAAAAAAGTGCAAAGTAATTCACCTTGGAAACAAAAACCCAAGGGAAGAGTACACAATGCGGGGGAGGGCGCCACTAACAACAACAAAAATGGAAAGGGTCCTCAGGGTAGTCATACCAGATGACTTTAAGGTAGGCAAACACTGTGACAAGGCAGTAAGGAGGGATGGAGGGATACTGAGATGCATAAGGAGTGGCATCACCAGCAGGAAACAGGAAGTTGTTATCCCTCTGTCCAGACAGTTGATGAGACCCCATTTAGAGTACTACATGCAGTTCATGTAGACCCCATCTCTGTAAGGACATACAGTAGACAGGATGGAGGTGGCCAAGAGGAGGACAACTAAAATGGTGCAGGGTATGCAACAGAAACCATATGAGGAGAGACTGAAATAGCTTAATATGTAAACCCTTGAGGAAAGGAGAGAGAGGGAAAACATGATAGAAACATTCAAATACCTCAAGGGAATTAACAAAGTCTAAGACAGGAGCATCTTTGAGAGAAAGAGATGTGCAAGAACAAGGGGGCACAGTCTGAAGATAGAAGGGGGATGGCTCAGGGCAATGTCAGAAAGTTCTTTTTCATGGAGAGGGTGGTGGATGCATGGAACCACCTTCTCGAGGAGGTTGTAAGGTCATAAACAGTGGGGTAATTCAAGAATGCATGGGACAGATGCAACACCCACCCCCACCAGCCCCCTTGTTTAATTAGCAGGGTGACTCCTCTCACCACATGGTGTCTAGGGGCAAATGAGAGGGATGGGGGTTTGCATAACATGTACATTTCTTATTTCTGAGCCTGCTATCACAGACAAGCAACCAAGTGTGGCTACTACCTGACACACACACACCTGGTGGGACTATTTACCATGGCCAGCAACCCAGGTCCCTCGGAGAAAATGGCTGCTCTCAATTGTGCTAGGTTTGCACTTCTGGACAGGGGCACCCAAGTAAATCCAGACACAATGGAAGCGATAACATTACTGTCCAAACCAGGTTGGGATTCTAGAGTGTAGCTTTTATTTACGGAACACAGTCGGAATAATACAAAACGAAGATGGACCCCCCCCCCACAGGGTTACTCATACTGGTAATGCAGATTACTGAGGTACAGACATTTCTGCAATCTCATTTAGCATGGGCATAGTGAACACAAACAGCAAACTCTCAGGTTCCGAAATGCACATTGGCACACATGACCAGTTACTGGTACAGTTCCTCTTGACTATGCACACATGGCCAGTAGTAGAACACTTTTCCATATTTCATGAGGAATACTAGTAGCACACATGACCACCAAAGAGCACATACAGGCTCAAAATCTTCCAGCATCCACAACACTGAGGTGCACTGAGAACAGAGAATCCAAAAACCCACATCTGGGTAACTATTTCCATCAGACACTGTCCAAATGCAATGACTGAAAATTGTACTGGTGCCCAAACTGAACCAGGAGAGGTAAACTGGTTACTCCAGATGGGGTGGGGGTCTCCCACCTTTTGCTTCCAAGTTTATACTCGGCCGTTCATCTGGTTAACAACACCCTCACAAAAAACTTGTAGATGCTATTTTGAAATGTTTTTGACACTTAACATGCTATATGACACACCTCTGAGGTGTCAGAAAGTTAAAAGTTCTGTACTTGGACAGTCCCACACTGGACTCCAACATAAGCAGACACTTTCAAAACAGAAATCTAGGTGACTGGGTCCCTTTGTCAGAGAAATTCACCACATGTATTACGGGTGCCCCTCCTGGGCTGACACCAAAGTACTCACAGTTTCTGAAGTTTTCACAGGCAGCTTCACCAGACAGACTGGGTGCAGGGATTGCCCCTGAACCTTGAAGATCACCCCCATCCCTTCTTCTAGCATGAGAACAAACTACCCAGGACTACAGCAGTAGCTCTCTGTCAGAGCTAGGTGAGGAGCTTCACAACAAGCTGCAGCCTCCTCCTGGAACTCCTACTCAGGACTGACTCCACTCTAAACTGAACATTCTAAAGCTATCTCCCTAGAGCTGGCAACAAGTGTGGCTTATGCCACTGTGAGAGTTCTAAGATTACATTACCCTCTAGCTCAGCTGTGATTGAAACCAGAGTTTGATAGTGTGAAATCCATTTAACTGGCATTTCACTAGCTGCCTTTCCCTGTCTGCCACTGGTTCTAATTGGGATTCTAGAAATCCCAAGGAACAAGGGGGTTACACCCACCCTCAGTCAGGAAAATGACTGTCCCCAGTCATTGCCTAACTGTCACTGGACCATCCTACCCTATGTGTTACCTATGGAGAGGGGTGATCAGGCCCTCTCCTACCATGTGCCAGCCACAGGCAGAGAACACTAAGGGCCCAGAGGCCATTGGCTGATGCATCAGGCTCTACACTATGATCTTACTATGGAAACCAGTGACTCTGGAAGAAGTGTCCAGAGCATAGCCCTAATAAACCAGCACTGTAGACCCTACAGCTGGTCAGGATCACAGCCTGTCTATCCACCTAGCCCTCTAGGGAAAACCTGTCTAACCAAACTTACCCAAAGGGAGGACCTCCCCCAGTCCAGGACTCCTGCAGACCAACAACACAGTGCTAACACTTTACATAAGCATTACACTCCCACACTCCCCCCACAAATACACCTGTGGAAGGAAAAGGGTAACACATGTTAACAACTACTATACTTTAAAAAACACTTTAAACACAAAGGAACTCCGATGAGTCCCTCCAATTCTCTTCTTGACTTCTCTCCTTTCTTCACCAGGATCCACCAGAAAGAGAAAAGACAAAATACACCCCAAATCTACAAACACAGTACAACAACAATAACCCATTACCATCAAAAAGCCAGAGAATCCCAAAAAATATTTTTTTAGAAAAAACATAGAAAAGTAAAAAACAGTAGAAAATAGCAACATTATGTACAATATACCTTTTGTGTTGGAAGGCCCTAAGTGTTCACACTAGTTACAAACAGAAGTGCCTGAAGGCAGGGCCCATGAAAGAGTCTCTCCTGGACCGGAGCCCAGTGAAGCACAGTTCCTGAAGTACTGTAATCCCAAAGGGGAGAGTCTTTGTGGACAGTTCAGCAGTCTGTAGTCTGCCAGGTGTAGGGTGAGTATTGCAATGTCAATAAAGTAAGAAAAGTCTGGATTTACCAGTCACTTGAAGAACAAAAAAATGTACAACACCTGGTTTTCCATCCAAAGACTCTCCGTGGCAGCATTTTTCGGATACAGCTGGGCAAAAATCTTCTGAAAAACAGGATGGACATCTGGAAACTACTAGGGTGATGTCATCTAGGAGATGGAACCTTGGAACAGAAAAGGAACAGCTGGGATGATGTCAGCCGAAATCCCAGGCGATGAATCAGGAAAACAGCTGTGCTGATTTCATATCAAACTAATGTCATCTGGTAGACCAGGAGATGAAATTGGGAAGGCACACTGCAAGGCTGATGAATCTGGATGCATCTTGGATACTGGAATACCAGACTGGCGGAACAACATGCGTATGGAAACAGCTGGATGGCAGATACTTGTTACCACTGCTCTGCTTCCTTCTGTGTAGGCATGGGCATATTCACAGAACGATGGTCCTGAGGGTAGTGCCAATTTGGATCTAGTGCAAGATTTATGATCCCATCTGGGTGCTCATAATTTATGTTATGAAAAGTCTTGTTCCCTTTATTGTCCACAAGTCGTACAATGTCTCTGAACAATGTCCTGCCCAACTTCCAAAACTTGAGTTTGTCTCTGACATAACGAGTTGCACCTGGATGCAGTTCTTTAGTTGCCTCTTCCAGTAGCCAGCCTCTCCTGTGTTTCTCAATCTCCTCCCAGACTCTCCGAGGAAATGTAGGAAAGGATATTCCATGAATTTAATTTGCCTTCCTACAAACCAGTCTTTTCTCTTTACTACTTTTCATCAGTCTACGACCTCCGGCCTGGCTTGGGGGTGGCCAATCCTGGTTCTGCCAGTGTTGCATACTAAAAGAAATATAGAACTTGTAACTGACCATTACTGAGGGCAGGGCTGTGAAGGCACAAACTTCTTCTTCTGGTTCCTCTGAGGCAAGCGCTTGAGGCCGCATGATGCGACCCTCAACAGAGAAATACATTTCTTCCTCCTCCTGTTCCTCACTTAGGATTTGGGCCCAGGAGAGAACAGTCATCCTCACTCCCGAGATAGTCCACTCTTCACTAGGGGTGGAGGTAGACACCTCTCATTCTAAGGTTTCTCAAACCTTATCCTCTCCCACGAGGCTAGGACTAAGATCCTCTATCCATGGATCCACTAATTCTCCCTCCAGACTGTCCATCTGTGGCATAGGCATGGAGTCATCACAAGGAATCTGCTCTGGCAGTAAATCTACACCATCTTCCTTTGTGCCACACTCTGCTGGGCTTCCCTCAACAGGTTCCACCTGGTGCTGTATGTTGCTACTTTCAGGATCTTGTACCTTTGTCCAAGTGGGAGTCAAATGCATTTTAGATGTCTTGTACATACCTTGCTTCTCTAAACAACCTGAACAATGAAGAATCATAAACACATCCCTTCCAGCCTTGAGGCACATTATGCATACTGTCACAGGGTATCCGGGAATCGCAACATGAAGGGGAAAACTTCCACTGTAGAAACATTGCCATATTTCTTTAAGTTTGGCAAACTCCTCACCTATCATAGCTCGGGCATGATCTGGGCAGTGGGATGGTCCCAAAGCCATGTCTGTAATTAATCACATAACAGTTCATCATTACTACACAGTTCACGATACTTGGAACAAACAGTCTCACAAAATGGCTCCCTGCTGCTGAGTTTACATTACTGCTCCACTTTGTAATGGCGGTGACAGCACTCCTGATGCATCACAAATCTGTATCTGACTCAAGCCACTGCGCATCCGATTTACTGCATGCTGATACATTTTTCTCAAACTGTACTGACTGCACTGCTTTTCTTCCTCAGCACATGTATATGCTTTTTTGGACTTTACCATTAGCTTGCAATCAATTTTACTTGCTTAAAGTCACTAAAGCCACAGTATTTCTTGAACAGGATTGCCTGCTTGTTGTAACCTCTCATACAACTAACAGTCTGCCTTTTGCTCAGAAAATTACACTGTTTCTGAATCCATAATACATGCTCACAGTCTATTGCTCAGAATTCTTGCTGGGTTTTGATTACTTTACAGTCCTTCTTTGCAAAACAATCACACTGTTTACACACAGATCCAGCTGGCTTTTGAAAATCACAACACACTATGAGCTCAGTTTTGCTGAATGGTACTCCAATGAAAAATCTTAGTCTAAAGCCAATCCTAGAAGGCCTCTGGGTTGAAATGGGCTGGCGATCCTGGCAATCCCGCCAATTGTCTTTACAAGCACCACACTTTCTCCCCAGTTGATCAGATTATGGGTTGAGCTAGATTTTGCACAGAAAAATAGTCAGTCGTTTACAGATCTGGAATGTTTACAGTCACCGTGACGATTTTCCTGCTACCAGCTCTTACACCACTTGTTCTCCCTCTTGAACACTGAGCAGCACTCTGAAGTTGACTAGGAGGCGGGACTGATTGCAGTCTCACCAATCACTCAATGGCATGCAAATGAGCCTCTCTTTCTTCTCGTGCTCTTCTCCGCCACAGCGATCATAGAGCAGGCAAAATTTAAACTGCAAAAACAACTGTTTTTCTCTCAGCTGAAATTTCATGGCAAGAGCACCATTTTGAACCATTTTTAATGGCAATTGCTTTAGCGACTCCCCCATTTCACATAGTAAGCATATAAACTTTCAGGGCATTTTCTATCACAACTTGAAAATTAAAGCTGGCAAGCATTCCATTTGCTGCAGGACAAGGGCCACACAATCTGGCTTTACAGCTCCTAGGTAAACGTTGGCACAATTACAGCTGCACATGAACAGCAGGCACACAGCGGCACATATGGATAACATTACTCTGGGTAAAGTCCTTATCTGTAAAACTTTCAATTTTGGTCTACCAACTGCCAGACAGACAAAACACTATCCACAATTTGAGCAGCTATCTCTTGTTTTCTCCCAAATTCAAAACACATCGTTGGATGAGCCCCCATTTTTGCAACCCCCCCACTGGCCCCCCCTTGTTTAACTAGCAGGGTGGCTCCTCTCACCACATAGCATCTAGGGGCAAATGAGAGGGTTGGGGGTTTGCATAAGATGTACATTTCTTATTTCTGAGCCTGCTATCACTGACAGGCAACCAAGTGTGGCAACTACCTGGCACACACCTGGAGGGACCATTTACCATGGCCAGCAATCCAGGTCCCTCAGAGAAAATGGCTGCTCACAACTGTGCTTGATTTGCACTTCTGGAGAGGGGCACCCAGGTAACTCCAGATACAATGGAAGCAGTAACATTACTGTCCGAACAACGTTGGGATTCTAGAGTGTGTCTTTCATTCACGTAACACAGTAAGAATAATACAAAGCAAAGCTGGACACCACACAGGGTTACTCATACTGGTAATGCAGATTAATGAGGTACAGAAATTCCTGAAATCCCATTTAATATAGGTACAGTGAACACAGATAGCCAACTCTCAGGTTCTGATATGCAGGTTGCCACACACTGTCTGTTACTAGTACATTTTCCCTCAACTAGGCACACATGGCCAGTATTGGGACACTTTCCCATACTAACATACTAAAATGCTAGCAGAATAGGCCCAATGGTCTTTCGTGTCTGCTCGTTTGGTCAACCCCCAGCCTGGGTGCTGACCTTGCTGTCCCCCTCGCCTTCTCTGGCTTCTCCCTTCCCAGTTCCAGATATTCTTGCTGCATTGGATTTTGCTTCCAGAACCCTTCCCCTGTACCTGTCCCACCCCCTCTTGCACCCCTCCACCGTCTCTGCCTCCACCAGCCCCCTAGGCAGTGCATTCCATGGCTCCACCACCCTCTCAGTGAAGTAGCACCTCCTCCTTTCTCCCCTGAATCTTCCCCCCTCCAGCTTCCACCCATGCCCTCTAGTGGCCCCCTCCTCCTTCCTTCGAAGCACCCTGACTGTTCCTCCCCTATTTACCCTCTTCATGTACCTGAAGACCTCTATCATGTCCCCCCGGTCCCTTCTCTCTTCCAATGTGTACATATTTAGCTCTTTGAGCCTCTCCTCATAGGTCCTGTCCCCCAAGCCTCAAATCATTTTGGTTGCCCTCCTCTGGACCCTCTCCAGGAGGTTAATGTCCCTCTTTAATCATATTTCATGAAGAATACTAGTGGCACAAATGACCACCAAAGAGCACATACAGGCTCAAAATCTTCCAGCACCCACTATAATGAGGTGTACTGAGAGCAGAGAATCCAAAACCCACCTCAGGGTAACTGTTTCCATTAGGAACTGCCCATATGCAATGACTGAAAATTGTACTGGTGCCCAAACTGAACCAGGAGCGGTAAACTGGTTATTCCAGATGGGGGGGGGTCTCCCACATTTTGCTTCCAAGTTTATACTCGGCCATTCATCTGCCACACACTGTCTGTTACTAGTACATTTTCCCTCAACTAGGCACACATGGCCAGTACTAGGACACTTTCCCATATTTCATGAAGAATACTAGTGGCACACATGACCACCAAAGAACACATACAAGCTCAAAATCTTCCAGCATCCACTATAATGAGGTGTACTGAGAACAGAGAATCCAAAACCCACCTCAGGGTAACTGTTTCCATCAGGAACTGCCCACATGCACTGACTGAAAATTGTACTGGTGCCCAAACTGAACCAGGAGAGGTAAACTGGTTATTCCAGATGGGGGGTCTCCCACATTTTGCTTCCAAATTTATACTTGGCCGTTCATCTGGTTAACAACACCCTCACAGAAAACTTGTAGATGCTATTTTGAAATGTTTTTCACACTTAACATGCTACATGACACACCTCTGAGGTGTCAGAAAGTTAAAAGTTCTGTACTTGGACGGTCCCACACTGGACTCCAACATAAGCAGACACTTTTAAAATAGAAATCTAGGCGACTGAGTTGCTTTGTCAGAGAAATTCACCACAGGTATTGCAGGTGCCCCTCCTGGGCTGACACCAAAGTACTCACAGTTTCTGAAGTTGTCACAAGCAGCTTCACCAGACAGACTGGGTGAGGCGATTGCCCCTGAACCTTGAAGATCACCCCATCCCTCCTGGGATGGGCAAAGGAAAACCTACTTGGCAAGGTCTGCACCACTTCAATCACTGTCTTCTATGTTCTTCTTCTAGGGTGAGAACAAACTACCCAGGACTAGAATGGTAACCGTCAGAACTAGGTGAGGAGCTGCACAGCAAGCTGCAGCCTCCTCCTGGAACTCCTACTCAGGACTGACTCCAATCTAATCTGAACATTCTAAAGCTATCTCCCTAGAGCTGGCAACAAGTGTGGCTTATGATCTGTGAGAGTTCTAAGATTACATCACCCTCCAGCTCAGCTGTGGCTGAAACCAGAGTCTGACAATGTGAAATTCATTTAACTGGCATTTTACTAGCTGCCTTTCCCTGCCTGCCACTGGTTCTAACTGGGATTCTAGTAACCCTGGGAAACAAGACGGTTACACAGACATAAGGCAATTATAGTGACAGGTAGGAGGAAGTAGGCTGTTTTAACTAGCATCTGAAGCTTATCCAATACATAGGGAATGGGTAGACTAGGTGGGCCAACTGGTCCTTATCTGCCATCAAAGTCTATATTTCTATGTTTCTGTGTTCATGGTCACAAATTATGTAAGTGGTGGTTGTGTGATTCAATGCAGTTCTCCAAGTAGGCAGATCGGTGCTCTTAATCACTGCACTATACTGCCTCTGTTTGCTTTCTCTGTCACTCTGTGTTGTAAGTGGGAACCATAACATGCAGGTAATAATGCACCCCAACTAGGAATTACTGGCACAGTTATAGCTTTAAGAAGCCATATAAAATGTATAAGGAACTTCCTGCCTCCTGGATGGCTAACACTTGGTTCTAGCCATGGCCTTAAAAGAGCACTACCAATAGTTAAAAACAAGTCCCTGCCATCCAGGGTGCAGGACATTCCAAATCAGTGTGCATGCCAGCTGCTTGTAATTTTAATTTATACAAAATATATTAGCATTTTTTTATGCTCAATAAAAACACTATCTGTACCAGAGAACACCAAGTAGCTCAATACATTTTTTATGTCCACTTTAGGGTACATCACAGAATTTATCTAGCTAGTTGAGTATGTCACAACAAGCATTTTCTTCTGCCACCTGGGCCCCATGGTCTATGAAGCTGCATGCTTGAGCCAGTGTGAGCTATCAGAAACTACACAAATGGGGAACTTTAATTTTTTAATGCAATGACACTAGCTTAAAACGCTAATGTATAATGTATAAACCACATATATGATGTGTGCTCCTGAGATATGATATTTCACCACCAGAGGGTGTAGACAGAATGAGAAGCGACCTGCAGAAACTTGAAGAATGGTCAGGGGTTTGGCAGTTGAAATTCAATGCAAAGAAGTGCAAGATAATGCATATGGGGCACAAAAACCCTGGCACAATATATCATTTGGGGGGTGAGGATATAGCATGCACCAAGCAGGAAAGGGATCTTGGGGTTATCATCTCTGATGACCCTAGGTAGGGAAACAGTGTGACAAGGCAGCAGGTAAAGCAAATAGGATGCTGGGATGTATAGGCAGGGGCATTACCAGCAGGAAAAGGGAGGTCTAATTCCGCTATACAAGACACTAGTGAGGCCCCACCTGGAGTACAGTGTACAGTTCTGGAGACCATACCTACGTAAGGACATAGACAGGGTAGAGAAGGTTCGGAGGAGGGCAACAAAGATGGTGCATGGATTGCATCACAAGTCCTATGAAGTCAGGTTGAAGGAACTGAACATGTACTCCTGGAGGAGAGGAGGAGAGAGGGATATGATAGAGACATACAAGTATCTTAGGGAGGAACAGGGTACAGGAAAACACTATTTTAAGTGAAAGATGTTCCAGGACTAGAGGGCATGGGATGAAGTTGGAGGAGGATGATTCAGAGGAAACATGAGAAAGAATTTCTTCACAGAACGGGTGGTGGACAAGTGGAACACCCTGCCAGAGGAAGTGGTGGGGGCTGAAACAATCACGGGATTTAAGAATGCATGGGATAGACATAAAGGAATTCTGGAGGTCAGGGGTAAGGTGCAACAGACTTCTAGGAAAACAAACTGAACTTACAAGTTCAAATGGGCAGACTGGGTGGGCCATAGGCCCTTATCTGACGACACTGTCTATGTATGTATCTATGTATAATGAAGATATCTCATGTGCATCCATCACATATACCCTATATTTTAAATGTCGGCTATTTTTCTTTTGTCAGTATCACAAAATACAATAATCAAATGTAAAACATTGCTACCATGATATTTTCTTTACTCTTTCATTAGCTGACATGAGTCCAAAACCTTGTCACTCTTCTCATTGCCTGCCCACCCACTATGCTGTCTGCTTGCTTGCTATTTTTACAGCTGCAGTAGGTGGACCCCTCAGATATTTTGCACGTACAAAAGGAGAGATGTCATGTTTTCTGTCCGTTTTTAATAATAAAACTAAATTGTTTTCAGTTTATGATTGGTTAGAATTAATTAGTAACACGTAATTTAATCACTGTTTATATGGAGGCACTGTTATGATGTTTTAGATTCACTGTGATGATGCCTGACAGTGGTCAGGGGAAATATTAATGTTGGTACAGCTTTTACCACTTAATTTTGGGACTTGGTGCACATGTAATATACAGCTTTGTATTGAAATAAAAGGACTTCATTTTTTCATCATAGTCTTGTGCTCTCTGATTTTTGTGGGTACTCTTACCATTTCCTCTGTTACAGCATAATTAATAAGTTTTCATATACATAATCTTTCCATTCCTGTTATTGCTAGACATACTGCAATTAGCTTGGCTTGAGAAAGGGTGAACATGGTCAGGACCCCTTAGCAGTTGAGATGAATATGCAGCAATAAATCCAGATGTGCTAACTGCCTGCTGAATAAGGAAGGGTTGCAGGAACCCAGGAAATGATTATGGGGGCTGATGGTCATCAAAATAGAAAGGATTTGGGGGTAATCATACTGGATGGACCTAAAGATGGCTAAACAATGTACCAAAGCTGTGAGGAGAGCCAAGGGAATGCTGTTGTGCATAGGGAGAGGTATTACCAGCAGAAGGAAGGAGGTGGTGATGTCACTCTGTAGATCACCGGTGAGGTCTCATTTGGAATATTGTGTCCAGTTCTGAAAGCTGCATTTCTGTCATGCAGCTTTAAATCACAAATGGGTTAAATGGTTCTAGTTTAGATTTTTGTTCCTTTCCCCTACTTCTCCCACTGGTTAGCCTTATGGAATGCAATCAGAACATATCTTGGCTAGCATGATGAATGCACCTACACAAGTTGCTTCTCAGTCTACAGCATTGTCTTTTAAAAATGTTAACTTCTTGTTGAAAATATGGCACAATTTTTCTATCCATATTATTGTTTGACATACTGTAGCGAACTTGGCTTGAGGAAGGGTGAACATGGTCAGGACCCCTTAGCAATTGAGATGCATATACAGCAAATAAGTTCAGATGTGCTAACTTACCCTATAACTGTTAAGTGTCATAGTTTGCATTTTGTTCTTGAAATGGTCATTTTTGCATTTATGTTTATTTTAAAATATTTAATATTCTGACCATGTGGTTATGTCATGGACCATAACTGATCTCCAGCCTTAACCCCCCGTGTTAACTTGCATAGAAAATAATGGCTTGCAGACAAATCTAATAGTTTTGCCGCTGTGTTCTGGCGTGTTCATGTGTGTGTTCGTGTGTGTGCGTGTGTGTGTGTGTTACTGTTACTGAAGCAAGAAATGTACAGCTGTCATTTTTTACATCCTGTTCAAAATGTGTTTTTGTACCTGTGGTGCCAAATGGCACAGCCACTGTGCAAAATCTCCTTTTGGCTAATGAACTGATAGTGTCACTGCTCATATGGTGGGTCACAAAAGCTTGCGCTGAAAGCTTGGGTGAAAATATCCAGAAATGCCTAAGGCATTAGGGTTTCTGACCATATTTTCCCTGCACCTAAGGACTGACAGGCATCAGGGGTGTGACTTGGGATTGTCAACAGTAATGCTCATACCCATCCACCCCCATCCCCATCCTGCAGCCAGTGACAGGTATCGAGGTGTGCCTTTGACTCTTCAGCCCCAAAGTTCACTCCATTCTTTTATACTGTACCCATTTTAGTGTATTTCCTTATGGAATGGGGTGAGTGTAAAGTTTGAAAACCCCAAGGCACACCTCGACTCTTGTCTGTGTCTGCAGGATAGGGTGAGGTGAAATGGTGTGAGTGTTATGGGCGATGACCCAAAGGCACCCCCAATGCCTGTCTGCAGGGTGGAGGTAGGGTTGGCATCAGTTCAATACTTCACTGCCATTCCTATTCTGCCTGTCTGTCTCTGTGTCTCTTTCTATCCATATGTCTATGTAATTATTTATATTTCTATTAATTGCATGTGTTGTTATTTTTAGCTATTTCTAAAACAAACCTGCATATCACATTTGCCTGCACTCTGAGCACATACTTATGAAACTGTGCATATTTGTACTCCACTTCTGTGTAGACCTCATACTTTCCTAATATTCCTATTATCACAAGCTTAACTTCCTTGCCCTTATCAAAAGTGACCCCTTCTGAAAGTTAATATCACATGTTCTCTAACAGTCCATCATCATTACACCTGACTTCCTGACATCAACACATTGCTTAAATATAATTTACATCATCTCATGGGCAAAACCCTGTTTCACTTAAATAAATAAATAAATAATAAATAAGTGTAAATAATCCCAAGGCAGAACATATGCCAGACATTACTTTGTCATGTACTACCACCTTCTGTACCATCATGGGGATTTGCATATATTTCCCTTGATGCTTTGCATTATTGGGATATGTGCAATTATGTTTTCTTTAAAATGTGGCTGTCTGGCCAATATCATCCGGGATAACACATACATCAGTGGCATTTGCTCTGGGGTTCTTTTGTAAGCTTCCTACTCCTTCCATTAAAATGTACACCTCCATATGTTTTCCTAATACTGTGTATGCCTTCCTTAGAACAGAAACTAAAAAAAAATCTTACTACTTACAAATCATTGTGTTGTTTCTTCATACCTCATAGAAACATAGAAACATAGAAGTTGACAGCAGATAAGGACCGCAAGGCCCATCCAGTCTGCCCATTTCTTTTTCTACCTTATAAATGTGCCATCGGCCTTTGCTCTGTCAGTGGCCTATCTATTCATAGTCATTTGTATTGCTCCCTTATGCCTATCCCATGCCTGTTTGAAGCCCTGCACTGTATTCATAGCCACCACTTTGTGGTAGTCATTCCATGCATCCACCACCTTTCTGTGAAAAAGAATTTCCTCACATTCCCCTTAATCGGCCTCCCTCTAATCTCATGCTGTGTCCTCTTGTCCTGCTATTTTTCTTATATTTAAACATGTTAGACTCTTTCACCTTGTTTATGCCCTTAAAGTGTTTGAATGCCTCGATCATATCACCTCTCTCCTCCTTTGCTCAAGGGTATCATATTGAGCTCTGTTAATCTGTCCTCATATGTCTTCTGATGCAGTCCCTGCACCATTTGGTTGCCCTTCTCTGGACTGCCTCAATTTGGTTAATGTCCTTGTGAAGGTGTGGCCTCCAATACTGCATGCAGTACTCAGATGGGGCTCTAACCAGTGTCTTGTAAGAGAGGATTATTACCCTCTTACGACTTGTGATACCCCTACTAATACACCCTAACACCCCTAGCCTTACCTACTGCTTTAGAGGTCTGCTTGATGATTTTAGGTCATCAGTGATGATGATGCCCAAGTCTCTTCTTCCTTTGTGACTGCTAGCAACTCCTCCTCAGCCTATAGGTGGCTTCAGGGTTTCTCTTCCTATGTGCATGATTTTGCACTTCTTTGCATTAAATCCAGTTGCCACTCTTCTGACCATTCTGCTAGTTTATCCAGATCTCTTCTCATTCTGCCCACCCCATCTGGATCATCTACTCTGTTGCAGATCTTGGTGTCATCTGCAAACAGACAAGCCTTACCCTCTAGTCCATCTGCAAGGTCACTAATGAAGATGTTGAAGAGGACTGGCCCAGGACTGATCCCTGAGGTACCCACTTGTGACTTGCATCTCTTCTGACTGTATACCATTTACCACCACTCTCTGTTTTCTGCCTGTCAACCAGTTTGCGCACCCAGTTGACCAACTTCTGACCCACCCCGAGCCTACCCAGCTTATTTATCAATCTTCTATGTGGAACAGTGTCAAAAGCTTTGCTGAAGTCAAGGTAGGCGACATCAACTGCTCCCCCTTGGTCCACCACTCTGGTTACCCAGTCAAAGAAATCTATGAGATTAGTTTGACAGGACCTTCCTTTTGTAAAACCATGCTGTCTTGGATCCTGTGCCCCATGGATTACAGGTGTTGCACTATCCTTTCCTTAAGGAGTGCCTCCATAATCTTGCCCACTACTGAGGTAAGACTGACCAGTCTGTAGTTCCCCGCCTCCTCCCTGCTACCACTCTTGTGGGTAGGATCCTCAGAGCCCTTCTCCAGTCTTCTGGGACCTCTTCTGTGCTCAGAGACTCACTAAACAATTCTGCTAATGGCTCTGCTGGTTCCTCCTTAGCCTTAAGTACCCTGGGATGTGTGCCATCAGGTCCCATTGCCTTATCCACCCTGGGCTTAGCAAGCTCTTGTAGGACCCTTTCTTTTGTGAAGGGAGTAGTGCTCACCTCCTCCCCTGTGTCCATGATGCTGAGCGCAGGGCCTGCCCTACCTCTCTTCAGTAAATACTGAGCAAAGTATCTATTTAGGATAGATGCCTTTACAGGGTCCTCATCCTCACATGCTCCTTTTCTCCATTAAGCTTAGCAATACCCCTCTGGACTTTCTCCTTTCACTAATGTATCTATAGAAAGTCTTGTCACCTTCTTTTACTGTTCGTGCTAGTGTTTCCTCAGTTTGGGACTTTGCCTGCCTTACTGCCTTCCCTGTTTCCTTAGGGCAGTTTGTATGCCTCCCTATCTTCATCCCGCTGTGTTCCCTTATATTTCCTGAAGGCCAGCCTTTTGGCTCTGACCTTTTCTGCTACTATATTTGAGAACCAAAGTGGTTTCCTTCTTCTTGCACTTCCTTTTCTGTCTAACACAATGGGATGTTGCTTCAAGTATTGCATCCTTAATGCTTGCCCACTTTGCCTGTACCCCCTCACCTGTGTTTCTTTTTGCCAGGGCTAGCTTAACTCTGTTGGCCATCTTATCAAAGTCAGCTCCTCTGAAGTCCCATATTTTTGCCTTGGAATGGAATGATTTAGATGTAGTAGCCAAATTGAACCATACCATGTGATGGTCACTGGCCCCAGGTGACCTTCTACCTGGAGATCTGTGATCCTTCTTTGTTAGTCAGTACTAGATCTAGGATAGCCCTGTCTCTTGTGGGTTGCTGTACCAGTTGTTTGAGGCCCTCCCCTGCAAGGAATCCACTCATGAGTCTAGTTCTGGCAGATGTTCCTGCTGGTATTGACCAATCTGTATCCGGCATGTTGAAGTCTCCATTATCAGAACCTCCCTTTAGCTGTCATGCTTTGTATATCTTCTAACAGTAATGTGTCTATGTCCTCCCTCTGGTCTGGGGGCCTGTAGACAACCCCAGTTCTTATGGCTGTCCCATTTCCTGTTTCCAGGGTGCCCCAGTTCTTCTGGCTCCTTATGTGTATTCTGAATTTCTGTGCTTTGATATTTTCATTAACATACAGGCCACTCCTCCCCCTTTTGCACTTCTGTCTCTTCTGAACAATACATATCCAGGTACTGAAGTCTCCTGCGGTGGTTACTGGTAAACCACGTCTCACTAATTGCTACTATGTCCAGTTTAGCCTCTGACATTATTGCCTGCAGGTCTGGGATCTTATTTCCCAGGCTGTGAGCATTTGTGTACATGATTTTCCATTGGGCCAGATTTTGGTGTGTTAGTTGTTGGGTGAAGTTTGGCATTACCTCTGTGCATCGTGTGGGGAGACAAACCTTTTTCTTACCTGGTGATGCAAATGAGCAGCAAACATGCTGAATTCCTGTTTGACCACTAGCTGGGGAGGGTGTTTCTTCCATTCGACGTATGGGTGCTGCACCCCTCCCCATTTGCTAGTTTAAATATTCTGCAAAGATGTCAAACTTCTGCCCCAATGCACTGACTCCTCTTTAGTCAGATGCAGTCCATCAGATTTAAAGAACTTTTGCTCCCAGAACTGTTGCCAGTTCCTACAAATCTTGTGTCCTTTTCCTGGCACCAGCCCTTGAGCCACGTGTTTAGCTCTCCTATCTCCCCTTCTCTGACCTTCCGTCCATCTGCCCCTCTCCCAGACTGGCAGGATCTCAGAGAAGGAGATGCCGGACGAAATAGATGATAGTTTGTCACCCAGCCTAGTCAGGTGTTCCTTGGTCTCCACAACTGACTGGCTGGCGAGATCATAGTCCCATGTATACTAGGACATCAATGTTTTCTCCTGCTTTGTGAAACAATTTTAGCAATGCGGTCAGTGTCTCTCCATGCTGATGTACCTGGAGACATCTGACCATCACCCTGGCTGGAGATGGGTATCAACTCCCGAATCATGGAGTCTCCTATGATCAGAAGTTTTTGGATTTCCTTTGTGCTTGTTTTGTTTTGGTTCCTGATTTGGGTGAGTTTTGTTGTGCTAGCTCCTGTGCTCAGTTCTCCTGCTCTGCAGTGTCTTCTGCCTCTTTATTTGATTTCAGAGATAGAGGCAGATACCTGTTTGGTGTTTATATGGTTTTGGAGGTAATGTGTTGGAGAGCAGAGAATGATGGGGCACCTGATTTGTTTCCTCCTAACCACCTGCCAACCTCCTGACCAACTACCCTCTGCAGTCGAGGTTTTTCTGTTGGATGCTGTGGAAATGGCGGTGGTTCTTATAATGTATTTCCTCTTCAATATGAAATTTGAGGTGTGCAATCTCTGCCCATGCTGCCCGGAGCTGAGCCCTAAGATCTCCAAAGGCCTCAGCATGTAGGACAGTGTCCTAAATCCTGTAAGACTGTCCTTCTGAAAATTGTTCCACAGTACCTGCAGTTAATGAAATCCATTCCAAATAAGTTGCTGGGTTTGTAACCTAGTCAGAGTAATTAGAAGGAGAAAAAAGGAAAAAAAAATGCAAGTAATGGTTTAATTGTGCTTTGTTTAACTTGTTATAACAAGTTAAATTACTAGTGCCCTGTAAATTACATCACCTGTGAAGGCCCCACTGATCCGCCCCTTCCTGCTCTGCCACAGGAAATGTCACAACTGTGGTACTCTATAAAAGGAGTGTAGCGTGGGTGGTTGGGGATGGGTGGTGGCTGGGTCCTTCCCTGCCAAAAAGAAGAACCACGGACGAAAGAACAAGGAGGTAAGAGCAGAAACAATCAGTCAACAACAAATGCAGTAACCCTGAAAGCTTATCCTAATGTTAGATAAAACTGTAAAACCTGTAAAGCACCACCTGTAATAATTTCAGAGAAGATATATGCTGTAAGAAACACTTTGCTCCAGAAAAATAAAGCAGTAACAGAAGATATACCTTGCAAAAGACAATTTGAATCAGAAGATTACAGGAGTAATCTGTTAGCACACACCTGTAGGCACACCTTGTAATAATGCAGAAGAAGGTATACCAGCAACAACAATTTGAATCAGAGAAAAAATAAAGCAATGAAATGTTAGCAACAAACAGTAGCAATCCCTGTGAGTAAAAAATAAAAACACCACCACACAGTAAATCTGCTTAGCCAAACTAAGTCTTAATCCTTTTCCCTTGCTCTGGTAAGTTTCTCTACTCTGCCTTTCAAGCAGTCTTAGAACAATTCCATACAACTTCACTAACTTCATTGTGCAGCCGTGGTAGATCCTACCAGATTTTGTTTCTTTGTGTTGCCAAAACTCAGTTATCCTGACAACCCACCCACACTTAAATTCATGACATTAAAATAGTTTAAGGTCACTGCTGGTTTTGTCCTATATGGCAAATTGATTTTGGTGTGGATTCACAGGAGAGGGAGTTGGAGGGTAGTGCCCTCTGGTAGCATGCTAAGAATGGTACAAAACTAATGCTGGGACAGGTCGGGTCTCAGCAACAGCATGAACTAGGAGAGACAGAAACTGGTACAGGAGACCTTTGAACTGAGGTAAAAACTTCAGCATGTACTGTATGTCTAATCTGTGTGGTCTTTTCAGTTGTGGTTGTACAGTGTGAATGAGCACAGAGGGAATTAATAGACATAGGGGTTTTGAAGGTGCTCTGCTGTATATTATGGCACGTGCAGAAGTTTCTGCATGCTTGGAGAGTAAAATTAGCAACAGAAGTCATAAGACCTTGTTTGACACATTGACACAGGTAGTTACAAAACCAGAGAAAAAAGTGATAGAATCAAATATTTGGTTTATGTAGTTATATGTGTTGAATGGGGGTGCAAGTTGTGTTGTACCCAAGCAAGTGGTGTTGCTAATAAAAAAAATGCATTTTTATATTTGTTTAAAAACTGTGCTCTGCTGTCTGCTTACTTAGTTCTTGGGCCTATCATAAAAATGAGATGCCTCATACCATTGGGTTATCCCAGTAAAGGAAATTTTAAAACAAAAAAAATAATTTATTAAAAAATGTATTTTATTTGGAATAAGTTGCTCTATAGAATAAACTCTGTTTTGTAAAACTATCATGCAAACTTGAAATTATATTTTCAGAAACTGGATAGCAAAGTGATTTTGTTCCCATATTTCTATAGTTATTGTATTTATTTTTTTACTGAGGTAAGTCTGGTGGAAAGGAAAATCTGTACTGCAGGAGAAACTGGGATGAATTGGCTTTATGGTAATGTCATTATGTGCTTGAGTGAGAGACATTTGTGAACTTGTTTACCTGGATTGTCATTTAATTTGTCTGCAGTTTGTCTTCATCACCAAGTATCTTTCAACTTGTCTCATTGTTATCTGTTTCAGACAGACGTGCTGCTGCCTCACTGCAGTATTTTGGTATTTTAAGTTTTGGGGTGGGAAGGTATTTTGGGCAACATACTGTCATGTGGACTGTGGAGACTCTGGTGATGGTGCTAGGGTGCAACTCAAAAAGCCAGGAAATGGGTAGAAATTGCATTAGAAATACCCACCAAAATGCACCAAAATGTTACAAAATTTCTGTGACCTAGGCGGCCCACCAGACCCCCAGCCTATTATTTTTATTTTTTATCTGACTTGAGCTTCCCCATCCATAGGACTACTGGATCTGCCCCTGACACACTCACTGCATTTCCCTGGCCATTCACTATCTCTGTTCCCCCCACCCATAATGTTCACTCTGTTATTTTTCTTCCTCCCCGAATATTATTTTATTACGACTGTGGGCATAGACTAACAGGTGTTTTGCATTCAGAAAAGGGCTGTCATTTTTGCTACCAAACAACATCAAAGTGTTAAAAATAGATTCCTCCACTGAAGCCTCATTACTATGCTGGCTGCGTGTGTATAGGAAACTGTAGAACACTATTTTTCCTCTGGCTTGAGGAGTTAATTGAGCCCACAGAAAGTTAACTCATTGTCTTCTGGCAGTCATTCTGTGTCAGATTACCAATGGATGGTACAGACATCACAGAAAGCTGTTGGATGTAGAATGGGTTAAACACTTCCTGGAGCTTTCTGCATAACAAATAAGCTCTGTTTAAAATAAAAAGTTTAACAGTAATTTAGTTGATGTGGAGTAAAGAGCTGTTCACTGGTTTGCAGGGCCTGCCACGAGCAGAATGGGACTTTATGGATGAGGAGCTCATGGCAGCAGAAGAAGCATGATGGCATTAAAAACTTAATGGTGTGGATATAGAGGCACCAATATTTAAGCATGACTTTGGTAGAAGGCTAAGGGTGACCTGGGGGTGGGGAGTGTGTCTTGGTATTTTTAGCATAATGATTTTCTGAAACTTCAGCCTTCAGTGGGTTAGACTCTGCATCCATCTGTTTAGTATGTCACTAAGCCACATGCAGTGAGGTATGGGTAAAACCAGATTACTAGCCCTGGACCAGAGCTGTAAAATCTGGTCTGGGCACAGCTTGTGCAAATATTGCTGATCCACTCACTCCGGATGATCTGATCTGGCTTTTACCTATCTGATCTTGTCCTGATGGTTCCATTTTCAGTCGTGTCAAGGAAGGGTTAAAAACAGACTTCCTAGGGTGGACAAGATGTAAAAAAGTCAGACTGAACAGTGCAACCAGAGTGACCAGACCAGCAGTATTTGTACAAGTTGCACCCAGATGGCCATTTTGACATTTATCGAACTGCTGTGGTTCACGTCTGTCAGTCCAGTTTTTAATCAGTTGATCTTTATTTAAAACTGAAAGGTACACGAGCAAAAGTGCCCATTTACACAAATGTCCAGTTTGGCATAAAAAGAGAACGGAACACCAGGTCAAACAATTATATAGTAAAACACAGTATAAATAGATCCAAGATAAATGGCTTTAATACAGATATCTTGAGGGATATACAGAAGAAAGGGGAAGCAAATAAATAACAGTGACAAATTTACAGCATGGGATATGGTTGGAGGTACAATTCTGGAACATGAACAGTTGGGTGATGCGTCGAAAAGAAGTAAGAGTTCTGCAGCACCCAGGTCCTGCATGGTGACGAGCATTCCCACTCGCTTGATCTGCCATGGCCCCAAATACCGAGTCAAGGATCAGGTACTCTGTCAGTCCTTTAACCAGGCCGCAAGGATTAGGCACCAAAAGCCTCAAAGCCCATTTGCTGGAGAAGTACCTGGAAAAGGAGCTGCAGAATCTGCTGGAAAATGTTCTTCTGTAATGCCAGAACCCAAAAAGAAGAAAAAGGACAAGGATAGGCACAGAGACTGAGATAGGTCTCCATCCACTTGGCAGTGACCATTGGGTATCACTGACACTGGAGGGGCTTCCACTTCAGTAAATACCCCTACTGCCAGGTCTCCTACCACTCTGGTGGATTAGGCCATGGTTTCCCTGCCTGAATTATACATGGTGTAGTCAGGGGTATTCTTGGACAATGGAACCCCTATTGTGCTCCTTAGGCCCATATCTTCTTCAGGGTATATTGCCACAACAGCCAGGTCAATAAGTCACCCCCCAGCCCCACCAAGGAGTGCATGGTCACAGCTGGTAAACTGAACTTCAGCTCTGATGTTGTCTGCATGGCCTAGGCCGATATGTCAGATGAAAGCTCTTCTGACATCTGCACTGCCATGGCTTATAAGTTGCTCCCCGGTTTCTCTGGGGACCACACAGCTGGGACTTTCCCATTGGGGTCACAGTATACTCCCAATGGGGTCACAGTATACTCCCAACATCCAGATGAGCCAGCTGCTGGACATGTCTTCTGAGGGTTCCATGCTCCCACTGATGCAACCAGACCCTCCGGGTTTGCCTGAAGACCAAGAGCTAGAGGTGGGCATTAATCTAGATGTTCCCCTCCTTCACTGGGTTGGTGTCTTTCTGATTCACTCACTGGGCTTATTGTTTATCCCTCTGAGGACCTTTCATTGGGACCTCCTCAACCCAAGCCCCTTTGGACAACCAGGTTCTACCATCTTGGACTCTGGCTCACCAGATGATGGCAGGTCTTCTGTCAAGTTCTACTTACATCCCGATGCCAAGTGACCCTTCCCCATATGACCCTTCACCGGGTCATGGAATATGTGGCACTCTGACCATTCCTCAAATGCTGGATGGCCTTCCATCAGGCCCCCAGGCACAGAATCTTCTGCTGCCAGACATTCCTGTGCCAGCCCCTTTGAATGCCCCTATAGGGATGATGTCTGATCCTTCTGGACCTCCCACTAGGCCTTCAGCTCTGCCTTTGGCTGGACCTATGAGAAATGTTCCAGGCTATCCGCCCCCACAATACTTAATGTACCCTTCATTGGGATATCCAGTGCCTGGTCATGAACCCCATTATGTATCAGGATACCTGACACTGGGTTATGTCTAATCAAGGATATGCTCTTTCTGGCTTTCCCTACTCCTATCAGACTCATGGATACCCTCAAAATCAGATGCCAGGCTATCCATTATACAAGCCTCCTCCTCCTCCTCCACCAGCTCCTCTTCAGCCTTAGCCTCTCACTCCACAGCAGCCACAGGCTGATATCCAGGCAGTGTTTCAGAACCTGATTCAGGAGGACAGGACTCAACTAGCCTCAGAGCTTGACTGTTGGAAACCAGTGTTGGCCTCTACTCCCGCCTCTTTTCCGACCTCTAGAGAAGCCTCTCTCATGGATTCCTACCTTTCCAGAGAAGGCTCCTGTAGACATCAAGTCAGGGATAACTCCCAGGACACTCCTCTAAAAAGGGTTCAGACCTCCAGCAGACACTCTTCAGACTCTGACTCCAACTTGTCCTCAAGCTCTGGTACACACACACCTATCGAGTCTCAGCCTAAAGAGTCCCTGAAGTTGCTCTGGAGGACTCTTACTTCAAAGAACTCCTCATAACTATACAAAATGCCCGTGGCTGATCTATTCAGGAACAGGATTCAAAGCAGAAAAGGTTTTCAGAGCATCTAGACATGACTGACACAGCTCCTATGCCCATACTGCCTTGGACTGGGCCCCATGAAGACCTGACATCCACTCTCTAGCAATAGCTTCCTCCATTCCAGCTGTTTCAAAAAAGCAGACATGATGTACCACCCCCCAGTCTGGTAACACACCTTACTAGTCATCCTATTGTAGACTCAGTTGTTATCACAGCTGCCCACTTCCAGTCTTCTAAACCTAACAACTGAGCGTGTCTCCTCCTGATAAGGAGTCTAAGGAGCCAGACAATTTCTGTCACATGATCCATTCCTCCTCCACTTGCAGCATCAGGTTCCTTAATTATGTGACTGATATGGTTTCCTATCAGAAATCCTTCCTGGCCTCACTTGAGTCAAAGATGGAAGCTATCCGGGACTAGGATCTTAAGGCTGAGATTGCCAAGACAGTGAGAATGGCTAAAATCTTCTGTCATCATGCCCTCCGGGCCACTTATGACATAGTAGACACAGTTGCTCACACCACAGCCATTGCTGTCTGCATTAGGCAACATTCGTAGCTCAGGATTGCTGGCCTGGTACAAGACATTCAGACCTCCATCCTGGATGCCTTTTTCAGGCAATCTGTATTATTTGGAGGTGACTCTAAGAAGGAATATTATCATTGAATTGTAGAACCTAAGTAAATCCATCTACAACATCTGCTTCATGTACCGAGTGGGTTACAATGGCAAACAGCATTTTCTTCAGCTACAGAGACACCAGAAAAAAGTGGCCCCTGCCAAACCCCAGGTCAGATGCTGGTGCCCAGCATCAGGAACCCCTACTCCCCCTGCCAAGTCCCAGAAACCCCCTGAAGGAGCTGCTGACTTCCTCCCCATTGGCCTCCTGACTTGTGGGGAACCCCCTGCCTCTTCCTTGTCCTCTAGTGGAACTAGTTGGGGGGTATTTGCCCTCCACCTTCCAGAGTCACAGCACATAACCACGGACTCTTGGGTCCTTCAGTTAATAGCAAGTCTTGCTGGCTGCTGCTCCTGCTACCACAGTTTTCGCCCACCCCCTCTCCCCCTCCCAGGCTACCCTTAAATACACTTAAGCTCCTCCCTCCCTTACCCCATCCTGCCCCATTGGCTCACAGTACTAGTGCTCTGAGCTTAAAGCTTTCTGTCTCCTCACCCTCTTTGCTGATCCTGCCCTCCTCTTAAAGGCATCCTCACTATAAGACACATTCTCCTTTAATCCCTTCTCTCTGTTTCCCTGGCTGTGGTTTTACAGCTCTAGGTAGTACTGTTCCATTAGCTATTATAATAAATCCAAGTGATGGCTTGCGCATCTCCCTTCTCCTCATTGGCTATATACTCCTTCTGACAGTGGAGCCAATTTTGGACCCCTGGAAGGACTCATCCCACCCGAATACTCCTATAGGACTGGAAATAAGTGCCACGATATCTGCCAACCAGTTAACTTCCTCCAAAGGCAGTAATCCTTATACATTTCCAACCCTTCACACCTCTTACTGCCCAGCATTCTCTAAGCAGATCCCTCCTTACCCTCTCTGTGAGGGTAGTATTATATGGTCTGATCAACTTCCGTTGTTCACCAAACTCCTGCTCTGCTGCCCTTGATAGTGTCCAAGGCAAATAACCAAACAAAGCCTTCCTAAGATTCCTGGTAAGATGTCTCAGGAAATTATTAGTACAACTGCTACTCTGTGCAGGCAGTGTGGAATTAAACCTGCCCCCCCCACTGCTAATTGTCCTGGGGGAACTCCCACAGCTAAAGGGTCTGAGCTTCCTGTATATGAACATATGCAGCCTTGCCAACAAACTTGTCAATTGACCAGGTCCATGCCTGGGTACTGCATGCCAAGCTTCATGTAGCAATGCTGTCGGAAACCTGACTGAAAAATAATTTACCAGACAAAATGTTTAACATACCGGGATACAACTTGATCAGGTGTGACAGGTTGACCGGAGGTGGTGGTATTGCCATATATATTAAAGATAAATTCCTAACCACTGATGTTGTCTGCACATCAATGCCCAAAGCATTTGAATGTCTTGCCTTCAAAATGACCCTCTTGCCTGGTTTAGCTTTATTGGTAGCTGCATGCTATAGACCTCCTGCAGTGGAACTGTATATAATGCACCATATTCACTATCTCCTGGAAAAAGCAAACACGGAATGCATTATCATGGGTGACCATAACCTTAATTGGAACAAAGCTTAAGGACTTCTGCGATGAGCACGGGCTCACTCAGATTATCTCTGACGTTAGACGACCTAATAAGAGAAATCTCTACTGAAGTTCACTTCTGGACCTTATACTTGTCAACAAGCCACATAATATCTCTCATGCAGGGTCACAATGATTTGAGTGATCACTGCACAGTCGCCTGTGTTAGGTGCTCCCCACACCCCTCCACCTCTACTTTCAAGCTTAAGCGCAAACTAAAATACTTCAGTCTCCCAGCCTTCCTGACAGATCTTGGGAACATAAAGTGGCAGGATTTCTACCTTACACCCTCTGTGTCTGAAGCATTCTGTATCTTCCAGGATCTGCTAGTAAACGTTATCAACCAACATGCACCCTTAAGAAAAATCAAATGCAGGAAACGCGCACCTGATTGGTTTAGCCCACTACTTAAGAGGGCCTTACAACATAGAGACACCCTTTGGAAAAGGGCTAGGAAGTCACAGTCTGACTCAGACTGGCTCTTCTTCCAGGTAGCCAGAAATGCCTGCACCAAACTGGTAAGGTTGGAAAAACAACAGTTCTTCCAGTCAGCCCTGGAAGCAAACAAAAACTGTTCCACCAATTTTTGGCAGATACTGAGAGAGGTTGAGGGACATTCCCCTGCCACCCCACTGCCAGCCAAAATTGTGGCAACTAACACCTCCTACACAGATAGGTCAGAGATCCTCAATCAGCTCAATAACCACTTCGCCACTGCATGCCTGGCATTCAACACGTCATCTGTTAGTAAACTGAGCACCACAAGCACCACCAGCATAGCTACTAGACCAACTATAGCCCCCCTACCGACTGCCCACTCTTCAAGTTCCAGCCAGTCTCCTACAAACAGGTGGAGGTCCTGCTCCTCTTACTGGACACCAAAAAGAGCACTAGTGCCGATTTGCTTGAACCCTTCTTTTTAAAAGCAGGTTCCTATTATCTGGCAGCTCCAATTGCCCATCTCTTTAACAGCTCATTATCCCAAGGGAAACTGCCGCCTAGTTGGAAAACCGTGCACATTATCCACCTGTTCAAGTCAGGAGACCCCACTGACTTGAACAACTATAGGCCTATTTTGTTGTTTCCTGTTTTATCCAAGCTACTTGAACAAATTGTAAACTCTCAATTAAGAGAGTACTTGGATCGTGAGGAAAATCCTCAATCCTGTCCAATCAGGTTTCAGACCCAAGCATAGTACCATGTCTGCTCTTGCCAAAGTGTCAAATGACTGGCTAAAAGCCCTAGACAGTAAACAGTACATATATGCACTCTTGCTTGACCTCGGCAAAGCATTTGATACAGTTAATCATTTCATACTTCTTGATTCCCTGAGTAGCACTGGTCTAACCTCTGCTGCAGTAAAGTGGTTCCACTGCTACCTCACAAATCATAAACAGCAAATTAAAGCCCAAGGAGAATTCTCTCCACTGAAATTACTGCCCCAAAGTGTTCCACAAGGTTCCATTTTGGGACCTATCCTCTTTGCCCTTTACATCAACCACATTGACTCTGGCCTGGTTGCTGGAAACGTTCATTTCTTCGCAGATAACACAGTCCTCTACACGACCAACCCCTCCTTTGACATTGCGTACAAGGAGCTACAGCAGGATTTTATCATCCTCCAGCACAACCTGCTGAATCTAAAGCTCTTGTTAAATGCAAAAAAAAAAAAAAAAGCTATAATTATCTCTCCATCCCACAATACAGGGATACCTGGGACCCCAAAGATTATTACCCTCCTTAATGAACCACTAGAGCTAGTGGATAAATACAAATATCTGGGAGTCTGGTAGAATAACAAACTCACCTTTGGTGTACATCTAAGTGAGTTAACAAAAAAGCTAAGGCAGTGCCTCAATATTTTCTACCGCATAAGATGCCTACTCACCCTGGAAGCTAGAAATCAGCTGGTTCAAACAACTTTTCTTCCTCTTATTGACTACGCTGACTTCCTATACAGCCATTGCATCCAGTATGCACTCCAAAAGCTGGATACACTTGCATTGAGATTTTTTTCTTGACTTGCCCTTGCAGACTCATCACTGCTCATTGTACCAAGCATTAGATTGGCCGTCCCTCTCCATGAGGAGGCAAATAAACACCCTCATGTGGCTATTCTGGGCTTTGTCCAACAAACTACCACCCTATATCTGTGACCTGTTTGACTGTTCAAAGGGTGCCTATGGACTAAGGAACTCCTCCTTTGTCCTCCTTAAGCTACCATGAACAAGGACATGTATTGGCTCAACTGCCATTAGCTCCTTTTTACCAGCACTTTGGAATAACATGCAAAAATTACTTAAAATCTCCCTACTGCCCAGCAATTTTATATTTAGGGGGCTGCTCTATAGAGGCCTGAAAATGGCATGTGATTGTTTCAGATAAAGCCTTACCCCACTCAACTGAATCCCTTAGCCTCTGTAATCCTGGACCACCTATTTCCCATGTCGGCCAGCATCCCTTTAGGGTTACCATCTCTCCCCCCCACCTCCCATCTCATCAATTAGCTTTGTAGGGGGCCTCATTCTATAAGGCTTCCCTATTTTCCCTCTCTACTATGTGTCTGATACTCTTTCTTCCCATTACCCTTCTCAATGTCCCTCCTTCCTTTCCTCTCCTCACTTGTACTTTATAAGCTACAACCAGTATATGCTGCACTTTAAATGCCTATATTTGCACTTCCTTTACATGTCTGATTTCATCCAAGTACTGATTTTGTATATTGGAACTGCCTGTACTAATGTTTACTTTTGTACAAAGCGTTGTCTACTGTAAGCAAAAGTGTCCTCTGTGTCCAGGACCATCTTGAAAATGAGCTTGCTCAATGATGTAACTGCCTAGTTAAATAAAGTTTGATTGATTGATTGATCAAGAGGTCACACCATAGAGTTCCTAGAAAGGTCTCTGGACAACCCCCAGGCCTCTAATAGGGGGATGAAATCCAGTTTCTTCTGAAAAAGTCAGCCATAGAGCCTGTGGTTCAGGCACAGATAGGAAGAGGTACTACTTCCATTCCTTCCTAGTGCCCCAAAAAACAGGTGACCTAAGACTCATCTTGGACCTCAGCATGCTCAACCTGTACCTTGAGTATAAGAGGTTCCACATGCTCACCATCCAGGTACTTCTACCCCTCCTCCACAAGAGTCATTGGCTTTGTGCACTGGACATATAGGATGCTTACCTGCACATACCTGTCTTGTAGGCCCACCACAACTTTCTTCAGTTTTCCTTCCATGAGGAACATTACCAGTTCAAGGCTGTCCCTTTTGGCCTGTCCTCAGCACCTCAGGTTTTTACCAAGTGTCTAGCAGTGGTTACTGTGGCCCTATGCCACCGAGAGATCTAATTGTGCCTTTATCTGGATCACTGGCTTCTATCATCCCCATCACAGAGCAGTCTGAAGGGGTCAAGCTCCTTCACCCTGGACCTCTTTTCCAGACTTGGAATAACAGTCAACTATCCCAAGTCTCACCTATCCCCTCCAAGTACCTACAATTAATTTGGGGTGGTGCTGGATATGGTCTAGGGCAGGGCCTTCCTCCCATCAGACAGAGTGGAAACCCTGCAGAAACTGGTCAGATTAGTGGCCATCTCATGCTGGACCACAACCTGTTCCATCCTCCATCTTCTCAGGCTGCTTGCAGCTGTGATCCCTAACATTCTGCTAGCCAGACTGCATATAAGGGTGACCCAATGGACTCATAGTGTCCAGGGATCAGTGGTTGGACAATCTGGACCACAGGGTCCTAATGTCTGGGTACATGAAGAAGGATCTTCTTGGTGGCAGGAGTTGTCCAATCTCTCCACAGGGTTCCTCTTCAAACCCCTGTTCCTACTATGACCCTAATGATGGATGCTTTGGGTCAAGGCTGGGGAGCCTACCTAGGAGACCATCAGACCAAGGGAACATGGTCTCAGCTGGAAGCATCTCTACACATCAATGTGTTAGAAATGAGGGCAGTACTGTATGCCCTCCAGGTCTTCTAGACTCTTCTATGTCCCAGGACACTCCTGATTCAGACTGTCAATGTCTGTGGTCTGGACCCTGAGCAAACAGGGAGGCACTCACTTCTACCCTCTGTGCCAGGAGGCAATTCAAGTGTGGCACTGGGCAGTCCAGCATGACCTCTGCCTGACTGCTGTCCATGCACTGGACATCAGCAACATCCTGGCAGGCAGTCCCAGCCACACCACTATCAGGGCTCATGAGCAGGGCCACTAGAAAATTGCAGAAAATTTGACCCAAAAATGTGGAGATTTTTTTGCAGAAATTGCAGGGGTTTACTATACTTACCCACTGCCCCTAATAAATCTTTTATTGTTTGTTGCAGCTTGTATTAATCACATGAATTGTTAGCTAAATGAATTGCCACTTGTAAATGCTTTTAATATGAAGAAACGTGTGTGTTTTTGAAATGTATTGCAAATGAATCATTATGTAGCATATCTTCTAAAAATCGAGACATCTAAGTCATACACTGCTAACTAGATTTTATGCAGTAATTTACAGTTAGTCTGTACTGAATACATCCTGAAACAACATATTTTGCCAGTTTCTAGATGTTAAATAATGAAGCCTGTTTAAACTACTTGCTCTGGTGCAAGAAACAAATAAACAGATAGCCAGGATGCCTAATAAAGTTCTTGTAAGAAAAATGTTCATTTTGTTAAAATAATTACTGTTCTTAATCAGCACTGTAAGTACATTTGAACATCACATTATACAAGTATCAAATCATACCAGTAGCATTTCATTACATCATACAATAGTTTTCCAATACATTGTACTTTTGTTCTACTCGGTTTGCAGTGATTTTACTTGGGTTGCAATTATTTTGTCTATTTGAAGGCAACTGTGTAACTAAACCTGTTCAGCATTTTTTCAGAAATGTTTGCTTTTTGTAGGCTTTGTATGTGAGTATGCAGTTGTGGTAGACTGACATGTAAGGAATCACTGTCAATAACCCCCTCAGAAGCACATTCAAGTTTAAAATCAGCAGGGCCACCCAAATTCCTGACACATTTGAATCAAAATCCTTTCAGATTGAAAGTATTTATATAATGAAAATCTACCCTACCATTCAAAAACAAGCACTGTGGTCAATGCTTCATTTAGGTTAATGGGGCACTATGCCCCTCTTTTCAAAACTATTGTTTCAGTCTCTGTGTCAGCAAAAAGTTCTCTGATAGTCTGCTTTAACACAGATTTTAAGTGTTCATGTCTACATATGCATGACCAGAGGATTTTGAAACCAAAACAGGGAAGTGCATCACATGAAAGCAGTCACATTTGACCCCTCTCACCTAACACTGTACTGTTTTGGTCAAACCCAAATCTGTGTACTAAATTGTTGGCATATCTGAGTAGATTTCCTTCAGAATTTTAATATTTTTATACAATTTGAGTCAAGAATTCCATAAATGGAAGAAATTGTAAGAAATTGCAGATTTTTTGTGGAGAAGGGTAAAAACTGCAGAAATTGCAGAAAAATTGCTCCTGCAATTTTCCAGTGGCCCTGCTCATGAGTGGGAGCTAAATCAAGAGGTGGTTGAAAGCTAATTTGACCTGTGGGATCAGCCAGAAATAGACCTCTTCATTTCCCCATCCAATGCAAAACAACCCAATTTCTGCTCGCTCGTTCCCGGGTGTGATGTTTTCTGGTGAGACACACTGTCTCTTTGCTGGACAGGGAGGTTCTTGTATGCCTTTCCTCCCTTCCCAGTGCTTCAGAGGGTTCTCCTAAAAATACAGGCAGAAAGGGCTCACATGATTCAAATAGCCCCTCTTTGACCTCATTAGATTTGGTTCCCTCTGCTTCAACAACTATCGATGGAACCCCCAGTACCTCTTCCTCTCTACCATGATCTTCTGACTCAGGAGCAGGGCAGACTGGTGCAGCTAGGCCTCAAATCCCTCCACCTGCATGCGTGGCACCTGTGGACATATGTGAAATAACTTCCATTGTTATTTTTTTTACAAAAATTAACTGTGCAGGTGCATTCGTAAAAAATGAATTATAATAGTGAAACTTTTTGAAATGTTATTTGAATTTCCATACTCATGCTTGTCTACCCACTTACTCAGTCTCCTACTTGTTTCTGTCCTTGCACTAACTAATTCTTGTTGCTTCATATCAAGGGGTTGTTGATTTTTATATTGTGTGTGCCTCGGGTGGAGCAGCAAGTAAGTAATAATACCCAACAGGGTGGGCATTATTCGGATATAATGGATCATCAAGGGGCATAATGAGGCCCGATACCGCAGGCGGAGGGCCTTATAGCCCCTGGAATGTCCATTACATCCCATAGTGCCCACCACAGAGGGTATTATTACACTTAGAAAATGGGGTATAGGTGTAATTTTTTGAAAAAAGTATAATAATTAAGATTTATATATAAACAATAAATAGAAAATAATAAAAGTTAAATTTTATAGTGAAATAATCCCTGTGCTGCTGGAATCACCACAGGAGGGTGCTGCTGTGTTTGTGTGTGTACCTTGAGCTTGTGTAGTTGCTTTGTTTCTTCAAGCAGTGGTTCACAGACATTAGAGCTGCTTTTTGTGGTTGTTGTTTTGGTTTGTGTCTCGTTCTTCAGTTAGTGAGACAGGCACAGAACTGGAAAGAAAGATCATTCATCAGAACATGGGGAATGTTGTTTGGTTATTTGTATTCAAGAGAGTTACTTTTGCTTCTGTGCTGTGAAATGTGGTGCCGTTTGAGTTTGCAGCTCACTGTAACAGTCAGGTGTGTGTTGAGACAGAGCACAATCATGCTCAGTAAGGAAAGTTACATTTGTAAAAAGAAAAATTAGTCTTGCAGGTTTTGTTTTTTAGAATGTCCTGTGTTAGTGTCCAAGACAGTTAGTGTCACTAAGTGAGCGGGGAAAAATGGGAGATGGCAAGCTTCAAAATTCAGGGTGCCCAAGGATTGTTTTAGTAATAGGGCACCCCGAGCTGGAACTTGTTTTTTGTGGGGTGTTGTAAAGAAATAACAGCCCGGGTGTGAGGCTGTTTCAGTGAATCAGGAGGCGAGTTTTCATTTAGCCATTTTCTAATAAAAGATAATCTATGCAATACCCTCAATAACACACCTGTTCCAGTCTATTTTTATCTGATGCCCATTTTTAGGCGTTGTACAGTAAGATCTTCCTTCAAGAGAACAACTTGTAATTAATTGTGTAAGATTTACTTTGACATTTGGGTATATGCACTTTTATGTTATACTAATTATGTGTGTGAACTGTATAACAATCTCTAGAAAAAATCAATTAAATGCATCAAATGTCTTCAAAAACATGTCTCAACATTGTATTTTTCTTCCACCTTGTCACAACATATAGTTGTCCCAGAAGTGTTTGCATTTAAGGTACAGTACCTTCATGTATATGATGGTCCGGTTTTGTTGAGTTGATTGCTATAACAGTGCATAGAATAAAATGTGAAACATACAAGTAACTGTAATACAGACAGTGGCATTATTTTTATATCTACCCTTTCTCAATGTACCGCACTTTGATTCAGTTAGTGTATGCAACAACAATTCATGTTTACATTTAAACCATAATTTTAGTAGTTGCCGTATTGGTCCTTGCAAGAATAGATCCAGAAGCAAATGATTTGATACCTTTTAATGGACCAACATAGATGTAACAAGAATAACAAAGTGCTTTAGCTTTCAGACCTACCAGTCCTTCTTCAGAAGCTCATGGCAGTTGTTTAGAAAATACAATACTTATAACAGCTAGATAATGCAGAGAAAAACAGACAAAAATCCCCATTGGTTTCAAATACTCATTTTAAAAAAAAAAAACAAGATGATGTCAGAGAAGTTCAACAGTACAATACTGCCTTCAGCCAGAAAAAAAAAACAAAAAAAAAACTTTGGGTTCTAGATGTACTTAGGAACCCACATACAAAGAATCCTACTGCATATAAATTTAATTGACATAAGATAACACTGCTGAAGCAGATAACTCTTAAATCAAGCTACGAGTGTCATAGTTAGTATAAGGATGTGTGATTACTGAAAGGCAACCCCACCCAGATTAAAGACAAACTAAGATTGTTATAGGCACATGAAATTTCAATGTTAGCATTATAGACAAGAATTTACCAGTAAAGTTGTCTTAAAAACATCAGTGCACACTGTGTGATGTGTAAAACCTAGCTGGACATGTCACCCAGCTGTATTATCAAGCTAGATAAAAGGCCCAAGAAATTTCAAAACCTCAGGACTATATAAATGATAATTTAAATATAAATTGATAATATTAGTGTCAAACAAAAACTCTAGTCGAGGAACCTCAAGGAATTAAGACCATGTAGCCTGATATGTACTGATGTCAATATATACTGAGAATGTAGCAACTAGATGTACCACAAGTGTCTATGAATCTGAAAAGAGATAAAATGTAATTTCTCTCCTTTCATGCAAACAATACATCATAACCCACCCCATCACAATAATGGGTGGGGGATATATAGCTTAAAGGAGATGTTGTCCTCTCTCTCTCTCTCTCTCCACCCTCCTTTCTCTCTCTCTCTCTCTCTCACACACACACACACACACACACACACACTCTCTCTCTCTCTCTCCTAGTGAACCTATATTAACTACAGTCACTGCAATTGTTCCCCAAAGGAATTCAACTAGTCATGAAATCCTGAGTAAAAGGGCTTATGTCTCTTATCTACAGAGTAAAAATGTAACACTATTTATTATCTACAGAGTAAAAATGTAACACTATTTAACCATACTACTATCTGCAAAGTAACATTTCCAAGGATACTAGATAGAACTACCATGAAATAAACCATGAAAATACCATGAAATAAACCTGCCACCCTCCCCAGGATAAGGTAACTACAATAAATATAAAGTATATGTGTGAGACCAGAGGTCTAACATACCTACATATCCACAAATTACTGCAATATTAGCCTAATGTAAAAAGATCTGGGCAGGACCCCCATGCAAATGAGATCACACACCCCAATATGTACAGAGACACAAAAATAATATATAACATTATAAGATAACACTTGTATGTACATTAGCAGGCTAGGTAATCTGAATATGGTAATGGAATCAACCCCCCGGTAAAGATAAAAAGTGGGAGGAATTAATATTCATTATGTGTGTGAAATAAAAATAGTAACACACTGTAACTCCATATATCTAAATAGAGACTTACCTCAATGTGACCTCGAAGCCTCACATCTGTTATATCACATATCTCACAACACATACCCACACACATACATACACACACGTATCCACATCCCACACATGCTGAAGTCCTATAATATGTCAGTTTGAAAGAAAAGGTGTGTGGATGTTACTTTCTGTAGTGTCCCATAAAGCCAAGATCTCACGTCATCCCATCTGCTACCATATTGAGATGTAAATGTTTAATCAAAAAGTCGCCTCTGTTGTGTGTTTTTAGATTTCCTTTAAGACCATTACTGACATATCTGAGACTGAGTGGTCAGGCTGGGAGAAGTGATGCCCCACTGGTTTTTCAGTTTTTCTAGCTGTAATAGTATGTCTGTGTGAGTTCATCCTAGTGCAGAGCTGTTGGCGTGTCTCTCCTACATAACCTGTTTGTGGACATCTCTTGCACTGAATGAAATAAACAACATAGTTGTGACATGTATGTATAACTCCCATGCACCTGAATTGTCTGTTTTGTGATGTAACCACACAATCTGAGGTAGAAATGAGCCCAAGTCTTACAGGGCGTTGATTGCAGTGGTCGTGTGCCATTGTGTGACATGGTATTCTGTTCGGTGAAAGTTTGCTCCTAACAATTAGGCTGGATAACTGTGGTTGTTTAAAAGATAGTAGTGAGTTCCTTAAAAATACAATTAAGGGTGTCATCCTCACTAAATATTGGGTGGAGATCTTTAATAATCTTACTTAGACGCTCAAGGTCTGGATGATATGTGACTACCAAGGGTATTCTGTCTGTAGCTGTCTTTTTCTTTATATTGAAGTAGTTGTTGTCTTGGTACTTCAGTGTTGCCGTTGTTATCCTGTCAATTTCCCTGGAAGAGTGTCCCTGCTCGATGAAGGTGTTTTTCAACATAGCTAAATGTGTATCTCTGTCATCCTCATTAGAACAAATACGGTGACAACGAGTGCTTGACTGTATATGACAGTTTTTTTTGTATGGTTTGGGTGGTTACTTTTCTTGTGCAGGTATTCTGTCTGTCTGTTGGCTTCCTGTAATACATGTATGTAAGGTTCCATCCTTAATGGTGACTGTGGTGTCCAGAAAGTTAACCTTGTGGTAGAGTACTCCAGGTAAGCTTTATGGTAGGGTGGAGATTATTAAGTTTGTGATGAAAATCTTTGAGTGTATCTGTGCTCCGTCCAGATGATAAACAAATCATCAATGTAACGGAAATAAGCTAGTGGTCTGTGAGGATACTGCCTTAAAAATCCTCCTCCAAGTCAACCATAAAGAGGTTAGCATACTGTGGAGCCATCTTGGTGCCCATTGCTGTTCCTATAGTTTGAACATAATGTTTACCATTGAAGTTGAAGTTGTTATGTGTCAAAATGAATTCCATAAGTTCCCCACCACTCCAGGGTTGATGTTTTGTTCTCGGTCCTTTCATGTTTGTATTTAAGACATGCTGCAATGCCATCTTGCGTGGAATATTAGTGTAGAGGGATGTTACATCCATTGTCACTAAAATGGTATCAGGTGGTAAATCCTTATAACCAGAATGTACATGCAAAAGTGCGTAGTGTCCTGGATATAACTGTCTCTTCCATAACCAGCGGTTTCAAATGGTCTCTACAAACCCTGAGATCCCTCGGTCAAGGTACCATTACTAGAGACTATGGGTCTCCTGGATTGCCAGGTTTATGTATTTTAGGCAGCATGTAGAATGTCCCTGGCCTGGGTTCAACAGGGATGAGGTGAGTTAGTTCTTTCGGACATGGTCAGGAAAAGTTTTAATTAAGTCACATAATTCATCTTTATATCTTGTAGTGGGTCACTTCCAGTTCTCTGTAGTATGTAAGATCTGTTAGCTGTCTATTAGCTTCAGTAATATAACCTCTCTGTTTAAAATCACCACTGCAGAACTTTTATCAGCTTTTTGATGACAATGTTGTGGTTTGATTTCAGTGTCCCTATAGCTCTCGCTCCAGTGGAGAAAGGTTATAATGGGTTTGTTTTTGCCTGGTAAGGATCTGACCACTGACTTGTTGGGGGAAACAATTAATATAATTGTCTAGTTTTTTGTTACGCCACTTGAGGGGTAAAATCAGATTCCTTTTCTATCCATTACATTATTGCTGTTTGCACTGTCTTCACTACCAGTGATTTCTTCCCGCCATGAAAGAATTCTTTAAGTCTCAATCTACGGAAGTACTCCTCCAGTTCACCACAAAACAGTATGTTATCCAGTGGCTTTGTTGGGCAGAAAGTGAGGCCCTTTGAAAGTACATTTAGTTCTCCAGTAGTCAGTGTGTGGTTGGACAAATTAACAACTGAAAGGTGCCCATCAGTATTGTGTTGTTGTTCAGTGACTCCATTATGTTCTTCATGGTTGTTAGGAAGTATGGTATGTTGAAGGGTCTAATTTCCTATTTTCATAAGCATGGCTTTTCTTAAGGTCCTTGGTAGTTACTGCATCTCTTGCAAGATGTCCTGAATAGGTTCCCCAGACACCCTTTCCAGAGTGGTAACAATTTCAGTAAACTTTGTTAAGAACAACTTTTTGGGCATATGACATGTAATCCTGTGATTTCAGTTTCTCAGAGGTCCTATGGACAAAGTTGTTTTGCATATGTAGAATTGTTTGCATTTCTTAATGGATTCCAAATAGTAAGACCTTTAGGGATAATGTTTCTCTTCTTGCACTGGGTTAGAAAAATAGATGTCACTGTCTAGCTGTGCCAGTTTCTTCTTGATGTTATGTAGCTGCCATATTTTACGGAGAATTCCGGTATCTTCCATGTTGAAATCTAAATTTAGTAGTTGCCGTATTGGTCCTTGCAAGAATAGATCCAGAAGCAAATGATTTGATACCTTTAATGGACCAACATAGATGTAACAACAATAACAAGTGCTTTAGCTGGACCAACCAGTCCTTCTTCAGAAGCTCATGGCAGTTGTTTAGAAAATACAATACTTATAATAGCTAGATAATGCAGAGAAAACAGACAAAATCCCCATTGGTTTAAAATACTCATTTAAAAAAACAAAACAAAACAAAACAAGATGATGTCAGAGAAGTTCAACAGTACAATACTGCCTTCAGCCAGAAAAAAACCAAAAAAAAAACTTGGGTTCAGATGTACTTGGTGGAACCCACATACAAAGAATCCTACTGCATATAAATTTAATTGACATAAGATAACACTGCTGAAGCAGATAACTCTTAAATCAAGCTATGAGTGTCACAGTTAGTATAAGGATGGTTAGATCCTTACCAGGCAAAAACAAACCCATTATAACCTTTCTCCACTGGAACGGAGAGCTATAGGGACACTGAAATCAAACCACAATATTGTCATCAAAAAAGCTGATAAAGGTTCTGCAGTGGTGATTTTAAACAGAGAGGATTATATTACTGAAGCTAATAGACAGCTAATAGATCTCAAGGGTATATACCGACATTTTGTATGCCACGGGCGCATGTAGACAGTGCTAGTGGGGCAGTGATGGTATGTAGCAGAAGCCGCCGGCGGCGCTTAAAACTTTTCTTTGTTTTTGGCTTTTCACGGCTTTTCCAGCCCACAGTGCTTGGAGGCGTGAGAGTCAGCAACTTCGATTGGGGTGCGGTGTTCCGATGACATGCACGCCACGCCAGCAAGCTGCTTTGTCTGTGTCCTCAATCAGGTCCGCTTAGCGAGGAGGCGGGTTTGCAAGGGGGTCAGGTGGGCTCTTTAAATTCCCTGTGTGTAATGCTTCTCTCATTTCAGAGGAGCTTTTGCCATTGCTGTGGTTTGTTAGAAGCCTGTACTACACGCACCGCCGTGTGCCGTAAAAGCCGAATCCGAAGGGAGAGATGGTCGAGCATTTGCACTGCACTTGTGGCTTGAGCTGGAGATCAGACAGAAGATTGTTGAGCCGCCAGCGCTGACATTAGTTCATCTGACCCTCCAATGGTGCATTTCATTGCGCTGCTCTCAGGCTCTGCCCTACTATTCCAGCAGTCGCCAAGAAAGAGGAGAGGAATTTTGGACAAGTCACCAGCAGCACCCGAGCCTGACTGTGGAAAAAAATCATCTGTTTACCAGGACAGCCAGGTATGTTTTATAGTGGGTATTGAGACAGCCTGGAAATGTTTAATGCAGCTAATATATGGTTGTGTGCAATATCCTTTTGTGTTTGATTTTTAGCTGGCTGGTGGCCATTTGAAGACTGCTCTATTTTGTGTCAGCGAGGCTCAGAATGTCTTGGGGATGCAATTGGCAGTACACGTGTCTGTGCATTTCTTGGCACCCCAGGCAGTCATGCTCATGCTTAAAAGTAATTGGTGGTGGAATATCCCTAAGAGAAGAAAATACTCTAGTTGGAACAGCTTAAAGGGGCTAGTCAATTGCTTCATACACTCACTGGCACCGAAGGATAGTGTTTTCACTTCATGAGCATTCCTCCTTCTGCCTAGGCTGCAGTGAACCAAAAGGAGGGGAGTCCAGCCATGGATGATAAACTGTAGTTGTTGGTGCATCCAAGATGGTTGTGAATGGATGTCTGTCAGGGCAGCTATGTCGGAGATGACCTTTGGCAGGTAGCAGGCAGGAGACAAGGACCAGAGGACAAGAAAAGTAAAACAAGAATTATAAAAACAGAGAGAGATTGTAAACTGGATCACTGGACAGCTGGGGAGGCAATGGGGACTATAAGAATAGTAGCGATGTGGTTACATTTAAAAGAGTATGACAGGAACTGGTGGGGCTTATGAATTTGTATACCCCCAAACAGAGAGCCACCAACCATATAATAGTACCAGAGACTTGAGGAGGGATGTGTGTGTGGTGTGTGGGTTATCTATGAGAGCTCTGTACTAAGGTCGGACAAGAATGGGTGATGGGAACCCAATTGACAATACCTAGGAGCTCCTGTCAACAAAGAACCAAGGATGATATTCCTGGACTCTGAGCCGACCTTATGCAATGTTTATGTGTACTGATGTTTATTCTGTATGGTTTAATAGGAGAGAGTGTAATTTGGTTAGTAATTTTATCCCTGGGGAAAAAGTGATTACCTAAAGGAATCTTCAACCTAAGACACCAAATTTTAATGTTTTGACATCCTCATTAATTTACTTAAATGCTTGGGAGATGGGGTTAGCCCAGAGACAACCCCAGGCCAGTTCTTATGGCTGTCCCATTCCTGTTTTCAGGGTGACCCCAGTTCTTCTGGTTCCTTATGTATTCTGACTTTCAGTAGCTTTGATATTTTGAATTGACATACAGGGACACTCCTCCGGTCCCTTTTGCACCTTGGACTCTTCTGAACAATACATAGCCAGGTACTGAAGTCTCCCAAGTGTGGTTACTGGTAAACCACATCTCAGTAATTGCTACTATGTCCAGTTTAGCCTCTGACATTATTGCCTGCAGGTCTGGGATCTTATTTCCCAGGCTGTGAGCATTTGTGTACATGATTATTTTCCATTGGCCAGATTTTGGTGTGTTAGTTGTCGGGTGACGCTTAGCATTACCCCTAAAGGCCATATGGGAGACAAACCTTTTTCTTACCTGGTGATGCAAATGAACTGCAAACATGTTGAATCCCTGTTTGACCAGTAGCTGGGGTGTTCATCCCATTTGATATATCCGTGCTGCACCCCTCCTCCCCGCCTGTTTGAAGCCCTGTGCTGTATTTTTAATGCTTGCAATTGTGCACTGCAGATCGGGTGTGGGGCAAAAGGCCACCCACAGAAGCAATGAAATGTACTATAAAACTGCAGATCACCACTGAGGACCTGGTGATGTGGGGGTGGAGCCTCACAGAACAAATGTCAAAAGCAACTCTGCAAGGCCACCTTTTCAATCCTGACTCTAGTACTGAATTTCAACAGCGACTGAGGACATGGAGAAATCGGATTTGGAGCATTCTGACTGATTGCAAGATGTGGGGGAGCGAGATGTTGGTGGGAGGACATATTACATTTTAGAAGTGTGTTCTTCTCTGCTGTAGTTTTTAGCTCATAAGAGGGATATAATTCATGGAACTATTTGTCAATGTTTAAAATGCACTCTGCAGAAATGTGTATTGGGAACTGTTTCGAGTGGTGTGCTCTCCCACCTAATAAAGGTTTGATAGTGGTTGTATGTTTTTCTTTCTGTAGTGTTACTGTTCCTTGGTCCTGAATGAGCACTTGATGCCTAATAGTAATACCTAAAGTAACTGCTGCTGCTGTTAATGCTGTTAGAATAAGTGTTGGTCACAAGAAGGGTTATTGAACCCTATAGCAGCTGTCGGTAGGCAAAGGTGCGACAGCAGTGTACATTAAAAATCTGGCTTGTAGAGCTTGATACAGTAACAGTTTAATAGCAGAGGTAATAAGTTTTGCACTCTGAGGGTCTTTGCCTCGCTTGTTTTGGACAGTAACATGTTTGGTACATGAGTATCTTGGACTGAAGCCAGTTAGTTGATGGAAAGAGGGTAAGTTCTGAGCCTATCAGGGAGCTGGAAATGGCATAGTTAGTCTTGTAATTCTATAATTAACTTGACTATGAAATTACTCTGTAGCCTGGATTCAAGAACCTTATGGTCTGGATCACTGAAACAAGACGGCATCATCCGTGATATAAAAGGATGTGACCCTAACCGAGCTAATCCTGTGAGACGCGACTCCCCAATTGTGCTTTCTCAGCCATGTCTTCGACGTTGTGGTCGGCATTAAGAGCCTCAAGGGTATAAAGCAGGTACAGGGAGATGCTGTGCAATGTTGCTGCTGGACAGACAAGTCTGGACTCTGAGATGTAGTTGAATGGTCAGCTACAGGGTGACTCGAGTGCTGAGGACATGCCGGTCAAAGTGCTAGAGTGAATAATACAGCTGTTGCACATCAGAGTGCAGGCAGAAGGTCCCATTAGGAAAACACAGGTGTGTTCCTGCAGTAACCATCCATGTGGAAGGAACTAGTTGGTCTCTAACAGATCATGGAGCTGTGTGCTCTGTTACAGAGCAGTTGCTTGCACGGCCTGAGCTGTCTAGGTGTTCTTGGATTTAAACAGTAATTTCATGTGCTACTTGAAATCATACAGCCCTGGTATTGTTTCCGTCCTTTATTCTACTTTAGATGGCCCTGTCAACTCTATCTGTACAGGGAAGCAGTTTTCAAATTGCAAAATGGCACATTCTAATTCTAATTTCTATTTTATGTGTCATCTACAGGTTGGGTACAAGGGCATACAAGTAAGTGTGTCTGGGGAAAGTGTGCTACACAGAACAATGGAGTCCATTAAGAGAAAGCAGCCATCTGGGTCCTAGGTGCGAAAGGCCAAACGGGCCAGAATGAAAGAAATGCACAAATGTCTCGGTGATGCAGTCCTTCATCATCCACCCACATCCACTGCAGGGTAAGCTTTTTGATGGTACCGATTTCATCCACTTTGTGTAAACAAATATCTAGTGTCAGTTTACAAATTTATTTACTTATTGTTTTAGGGTAACATTGCAGCTACACCACAAATGCAGAAGACTTAACACAAGAACCTGTGCAGATTCCAAATGCATCTGCCACTGAAACCGAAGCCACCACAGAATCCCAGACCTCACAACCTGCATCCCAAGAACCTGATGAGGCTGACCTGCACTCTGTGATGGAGCCTGTTGAGGCCGACATTGTGCCACTGACAGATGTGCAGATACCTACTGTTGTTGGAGAGTTGGAGTTGAACCAGCCAGACACTGAAGACCTTGGCTGTTTGGATCGTGGCCACCTAACTGATGCACAGAAGAAATGCATCCTTGGAATGCAGTGGCAACCACCATCTGGATTCCAGTTTCCTTCCTGCTAATGGGTTCTGAAATTGCAATCAACGCTTAAGGAGATTCAATCCACAATACCTGCAAACATATACATTTGCAAGATATTCAAAGTCTTTAGATGGTGTGTGTTTGTGCCCATTGTTTTGTGTTTAGTACCACAAGTGGCACTGTGTTGATATCCACGCCATCGAGGACTGGTCAAACAGCAAGAAAACCCTTGAGAGGCACAGCAAATGTAAAGAACACTTGAATGCCACTGCTAAAACAGATGGTTTTCTTTCTGTCTGTGATGGCAAGCTGGTGACTGCCTACCAGTCTCAACTGACCAAAATACAAAGGGTGACCCAGCAGACTAACCGCTTCCTGCGCCCAGTTGTGAAAATAATCTTGTTCTGCGGAAGAAACAACATTGCCCTGCAAGGAAAATATGCAGATGGAGAAACTTCCAGGAACTATTACAGTACACAGCAGAACTGGACCAAGAATTACAAGATCACCTGAGACTAGCTCCCAGAAATGCAGTCTACATCTCCTCAAATCCAGAATGAGCTGATCCAGCTTATGGGCCTGCAACTGCAGCGAAAAATCTTACAAAAAGTCAAAGCTAAATGGTTCAGCCTAATTGCAGATGGTACAACTGATGTATCAACAAGGAACAGATATCCATCATCGTTACTCGTCCACCACAACACCATAGGCGACACTGAGATACGTGAAGATTTTGTAGAGTTCACAGAAGGCTTCGACAACACAGGTCGAGGACTGGCAGATCTCTTTATCGATGCCTGTCTGCCTGGGGCATTGGCGTCAACATGATGAGAGGCAAGGATATGACAAGGGCAGTAATATGGAGTAGTAGATTTAATGGGGTCCAAGCAAACATTAAGGCTGTTGTGCCAGAAGCCTTATATACAGTCTGCAAAGCACACAGCCTCAATACTGCAATTGTTCACTCCTGCTCCATGAGGCAAGTATCAAACATGTTTGACACGACAAAAAAATTATTGAATCATTAAAGGCATCCGTCGACGGAATAATATTTTCCTTACAGAACTGAAGGAATTTCGCAACATCCCCAACGATTATGATGACCCGCAGATCACATCAGAAGTATTCCTGCAGCAGGCAACACAAGATGGATGAGCCAGGCTGACTGTTTGTCAAGGTTTAGGAGAAATACTTGGTGGTTTGTAGCACACTGGAGAAGATGTCAGAATTTGAGGATGATGCTGAACAGGTTTCTTTATTCCATCACCAAATTTGATTTATATCGTGACCCTGAGCTGTGTTGATCACATTATGGCCTTGACAAAACCCTTGCACCTTTATTTACAGCGTGTGGACATAGACCTCATTCAAGCATCCGAGAGGCTACTACTTTGTGGGAAGTATTGAGGGCATGAGGAGTCCTCTGAAACTCATTTTGGGAACTGTACACAGACCGTCATATCACTGGCAGCCTCAGTGTGCACTGATGAATCTGTTCCCCGCACCTGTGGAAGACAAGCCAATGCAGTAACATCAGTGCCACCTAGCCCTAAGGAATATTACAGGCTCAACATCTTATCCCATTTCTGGATCATGTCATTTCTGAGCTACAAGAGCAGCTTATTGAGTGTCGGCCTCGCTTCCTTGCTCAGTACCTTGTCCCCTAAAGTTACATTTGCTAATGCATGAGGGAGCAAGTGTTGAGCTCTATAATGCATACAAGGGTGGATTTGGGCAGCATGGCAGAATTTAGGATGGAGCTTGTAAGATGGCGATGCAAAGTGGGTGAATATTCCAGTGAAACAGAGGCCAGACTCTCTAATTACAACATTGCAGCACCTAAACTCGGCACTGTATCCGAACATCAATGCTGCATTATCCATCTTAACAACCATGCCAGTAAGTGTAGCAACTGCAGAGAGGGTCTTTTTAGTGCACTGCGATGGTTGAAGACATGGCTGAGAAGCACAATTGAGAGTCGCGTCTCACAGGATTAGCTCTGCTGCACATCCACAGGATATGAAATTGATGTGGAACAATTGTTGAAGGACTTTGACCCATGCCAGGACAGAGCTTTCTAAAAGATGACCCTGCGTGTCTGTTTGTAAGGCAGTAAGTGTGTCTGTGTGGGTGGGTGTGTCTGGTGTGGGTGGGTGTGTCAAGCTTTACTGCAGTGAGTTGTGAGGAATGCAAAGTGGGTAAATGTTCAGTAAAGTGGATCTGACTCCCAAGTCAGAGTGTAGATAGGTCCTCTTTGGGACTGGCTACCTTGTCGTGGTACAGAGGCTTGGACACAATTGAGAAATTGTAACTAAAAGCCAGTCTTGGTCTGACTGAGTGAGTGCATTTCAGCTACATTGTCGTACAGAGATGCTGAAAATGAAATGGAGTAGGGCGGGGCATGGAAAAGTGGTGGAGGGGTGGGCAGGGCATGGAAAAGTGTTTGTGGCAGGCAGTTAAGGCGATAGTGGCTTAGGGGTAGTAAAGGGGCAGACCGAGAGGGGCACGAGTAGTAAAGCGGCAGTTTGGTGTACAAAACTGAAATGTCTGGCTACACCCCTGACAGATCTTACATACTACAGAGAACTGGAGAGTGACCCCACTACAAGATATAAAGATGAATTATGTGACTTAATTAAAACTTTTCCTGACCATGTCCGAAAGAAACTAACTCACCTCATCCCTGTTGAATCCAGGCCAGGGACATTCTACATGCTGCCTAAAATACATAAACCTGGCAATCCAGGGAGACCCATAGTCTCTGGTAATGGTACTTCTGACAGGGGATCTCAGGGTTTGTAGAGACCTTTTGAAACCGCTGGTTATGGAAAGAGACAGTTATATCCAGGACACTACGCACTTTTTGCATGTACTTTCTGGTTATAAGGATTTACCACCTGATACCATTTTAGTGACAATGGATGTAACATCCCTCTACACTAGTATTCCACACACAGATGGCATTGCAGCATGTCTTAAATACAAACATGAGAAAGGACCGGAACAAAACATCAACCCTGGAGCGGTGGGGGAACTTATGGAATTCATTTTGACACATAACAACTTCAACTTCAATGGTAAACATTATGTTCAAACTAAGGGAGCAGCAATGGGCACCAGGTGGCTCCACAGTATGCTAACCTCTTTATGGCTGACTTGGAGGAGGATTTTTAAGGCAGTATCCTCACAGACCACTAGCTTATTTCAATTACATTGATGATTTGTTTATCATCTGGACGGAAGGCACAGATGCACTCAAAGATTTTCATCACAAACTTAATAATCTCCACCTACCATAAAGCTTACCCTGGAGTACTTACCACCAAGGTTAACTTTCTGGACACTACAGTCACCATTAAGGATGGAACCTTACATACATGTATTTACAGGAAGCCAACAGACAGACAGAGATACCTGCACAAGAAAGTAACCACCCAAACCATACAAAAATCTGTCATATACAGTCAACACGCCGTTGTCACCATATTTGTTCTAATGAGGATGACAGAGATACATTTGGCTATGTTGAAAAACACCTTCATCGAGCAGGGACACTCTTCAGGGAAATTGACAGGATAACAGAGCAGGCAACACAAGTACCAAGACAACAACTACTTCAATATAAAGAAAGACTAGCTACAGACAGAATACCCTTGGTAGTCACATATCATCCAGACCTTGAACGTCACGTAAGATTATTAAGATCTCCACCCAATATTTAGTGAGGATGACACCCATAATTGTATTTTAAGGAACTCCACTACTATCTTTTAAACAACCACCAAATTTATCCAGCCTAATTATTAGGAGCAAACTTTCACGGAACAGAATACCATGTCACACAATGGCACACGACCCTGCAATCAACGCCCCTGTAAGACTTGTGGGCTCATTTCTACCTTTGACTGTGTGGTTACATCACAAAACAGACAATTCCAGGTGCATGGGAGTTATACATGCATGTCACAACATGTTGTTTATTTCATTCAGTGCAAGAGATGTCCACAAACAGGTTATGTAGGAGAGACACGCCAACAGCTCAGCACTAGGATGAACTCACACAGACATGCTATTACAGCTAGGAAAACTGAAAAACCAGTGGGGCATCATTTCTCCCAGCCTGACCACTCAGTCTATATGTCAGTAATGGTCTTAAAAGGAAATCTCAAAAACACACAACAGAGACGAGCTTTTGAGATTAAACTTATTTTACATCTCAATATGGTAGCAGATGGGATGAACGTAGATATTGGCTTTATGGGACACTACAGAAACTAACATCCACAGACCTTTTCTTTTTCAAACTGACATATTATAGGACTTCAGCATGTGTGGGATGTGGATACATGTGTGTATGTATGTGTGTGGGTATGTGTTGTGAGATATGTGATATAACAGATGTGAGGCTTGCGGTCACATTGAGGTAGAAATCTCTATTTAGATATATGGAGTTACAGTGTGTTACTATTTTATTTCACACACATAATGAATATTAATTCCTCCCACTTTTTATCTTTACGAGGGATTGATTCCATTGCACCATATTCAGATTACCTAGCCTGCTAGTGTACATACAGGAGTGTTATCTTATAATGTTATATATTATTTTGTGACTCTGTACATATTGGGTGTGTGATCTCATTTGCATAGGGAGTCCTGCCAGATCTTTTTACATTAGACTAATATTGCTTAGTAATTTTGTGGATATGTGTGAAGTATATTAGACCTCTGGTCTCACATATACTTATATTTATTGTAGTTACCTTATCCTGGGGAGGGTGGCAGGTTTATTTCATAGTAGTTCTATCTAGTATCATTGGAAATGTTACTTTGCAGATGAAAGTAGTATGGTTAAATAGTGTTACATTTTACTCTGTAGATAATAAAGACATAAGCCCTTTTACTCAGGATTTCATGACTAGTTGAATTCCTTGAGGAACAATTGCAGTGACTGTAGTTAATATAGGTTCACTAGGAGAGAGAGGGTGTGTGTGTGTGTGTGTGTGTGTGTGTGTGTGTGTGTGTGTGTGTGAGAGAGAGAAAGGAGGGTGGAGAGAGAGAGAGAGACAACATCTCCTTTAAGCTATGTATCTCCCCCACCCACATTATTGTGATGTGGGGTGGGTTATGATGTATTGTTTGCATGAAGAGGAGAGAGTACATTTTATCTCTTTTTTCAGATTCCTTAGACACTTGTGGTACATCTAGTTGCTACATTCTCAGTATATATTGACATCAGTACATATCAGGCTACATGGTCTTAATTCCTTGAGGTTCCTCGACTAGAGTTTTTGTTTGACACTAATATCAATTTATATTTAAATTATCATTTTATAGTCCTGAGGTTTTGAAATTTCTTGGGCCTTTTATCTAGCTTGATAATACAGCTGGGTGACATGTCCAGCTAGGTTTTACACATCACACAGTGTGCACTGATGTTTTTAAGACAACTTTACTGGTAAATTCTTGTCTATAATGCTAACATTGAAATTTCATGAGCCCTATAACAATCTTAGTTTGTCTTTAATCTGGGGGGGGTTGCCTTTCAGTAATCACATCCTTATACTAACTGTGACACTTGTAGCTTGATTTAAGAGTTATCTGCTTCAGCAGTGTTATCTTATGTCAATTAAATTTATATGCAGTAGGATTCTTTGTATGTGGGTTCCACCAAGTACATCTGAACCCAAGTTTTTTTTTTTTCTGGCTGAAGGCAGTATTGTACTGTTGAACTTCTCTGACATCATCTTTTTTTTTTTTTTTTAAATGAGTATTTGAAACCAATGGGGATTTTTTTCTGTTTTTCTCTGCATTATCTAGCTGTTATAAGTATTGTATTTTCTAAACAACTGCCATGAGCTTCTGAAGAAGGACTGGTTGGTCCGAAAGCTAAAGCACTTTGTTATTGTTGTTACATCTATGTTGGTCCATTAAAAGGTATCAAATCATTTGCTTCTGGATCGTTTAAACCATGAAACACCCTTATCTAGTTAATGCATTTACAGTCGTAGTGGCTCTGTCAGACCTTGTTCATTTACTGGCAGTGCCTCCTCTCTCACTGCTTTATCATTGTAACTGGCCAGAGTCTATAGCATGACCAGTGTGAAAGAGGAGTTTGGCTCACAGCACTTCTCCATGTGCAGTATTAACAGTCAAGTAAGTATTGCCGTTCTCCCCTTACTGTGCTGCCTACTTGCTCCCCAGCACTATTGCTCACTCAATATCCAAATCCAAGGCTTTTTGTTAAGTACCACAGCCACATTCATAATCTTTTTCCCATAAGCAACATCTAAGAAAAAATTACTGTGTAACATTTACCTACCAGCACAGCACAACTCTTCCTGCTCCTCTTTTCCCCAACAGATCCACATAGCATCGTCATAAACCTGCACACGATTCTGCCCACAGAAATTGACTTCCAAAAGGGTTTCTAAAAGACTTTGAATTAGGAATAATGCTGTAGTAAATATAACCCTGATGACAAGTGATAGTAATCCTGGCAGACATTCATATAACAGTGTCATAGGCAGTGGGTGTAATGATGGACACTGACACAAAAAGGTAATGTGGCAAGGCTAAAAGAAAATTGCCAAGCGTAAAGCTTTATTAAAGTAATAGCAAAAAGAAAATGTAAAACTATTAACTTTGCAGGAATACAGAAAGAAACATAAAAGGTACAAAAATAAATGAATATTTCCACAGGCAATATCAGCAAATGAAAAGGCCACCTGGGATTTCAATTATCTTAGTCTGTAAGTGCAGACTCCTAAATGGACCAGTACTGGCTGATCCCAAAAATGAATCTGAAGGTATCACAAGAATGAGTCTCTTTTTATCTTAGGGAATCATCAGGTGATCGCTTCAGACTCCACCCCCTATACTCTTCAATACAGATTTTCATTTATAAAACACTTTTATTTCATTCTAAGTAAAGGGACATTCAATATATCTTTATTACAAAACATCAACATCCCTGAAATATAATATATTGCAGGTTTTACTAAAAACAGCACATTTGCCAAGTTTAGCCCCTCCCTCAACCTATCCACAGTATAACTATAGTGAGAAATGGGCCGGCTGACTCCTAGGGAAACAGCAAGAGCAACAAGTGCAAATGGCTGTAAGGATTACCTCTGGCTAAAGGCCTGAATACCCATTATCTGGTAAGCTTTACTCTTTAAAATTAACAGGAGCCAGACTGCTAAGAAAAGGAGTAAAACTGAAAAGAATCCATCATTTATCTTACAATGTCTGAAATACTGCACATTTTTGTTTAGAAGTTTCTTTTGGGAGTGCTAAACACATTTGCTTCAAGCAAACAAAAGCAGTCCCTTTAATTTCAAATCTGCTTATGTTTAAAACCATTTCAGCTGCTGGCATATTGCCTTTCCATGTCACCTTACCAAAAATAAGTTAAACAGTAAGGAAAAGTAAACTGTTTTTGGGTCAAAACAGTGTTGCTAAGGCATATCTAGGGAACCTTACAACAACACACTAAGGGATTGGGTGACCAGCAGGCAGACTCTGAATCTTTTTACTATCTTTATTTTTCTTGTCTGCCTAAATAAACTAAGTGCTTGCACTGTGAGGAGAATCCCCCTATATTTGGCATACACATTTGTCTCCTGGGCATTGCTGAAACATGAAAAGAGGAACCACTAGCCAAATATGCTAAACTCTAGGTCTATACACTGTAGCCTATCGGGAAGTGCTGAAACTCCATACCTGTCTTTTAATGAAATGAAAGTGATAGAAAGGGCCTATTATCCATGTGGCCTGCCTGGAAAAGGAATTAAAAAGGGGAAAGTAAGGGAAAGGACAGTAAAGATATTCAGAGACTGCTACTGCAGTAGACTTGTAAAACAGAATTAGACAGGTATTTGGAGGTTTAACAGCACACTTTCACATTTTCTCCCCACTTAAGAGAAAACTATAGGGGGTACATTATCCTACTTCTATCCCATAGTTTCCTAACTACCAAGTCTTATGCAAAATTAACAGATCTCTCACTCTTAAAAAGGGAGAGATGGAGCTTTAGTATCTCCCCCCACTCCCAAAGCTCCACCTCGGGGACCCATTTTAAATAATACACACACGAAAGGTTATTCCTAACCTTTCTTATTACTTTCAAATTCCCCGAGGTCTGCATATGTATTTTGTTCTGCCCCATATCGGGACATAAAATCAGCATTCTTATTCGCTGTCCCAGGTCGGTGGTGTACTGTGAACCTATAAGGCTGTAAGGCCAAGTACCACCGCATTATTCTTGTTTTTTTATCCTTCATGTTATGAAGCCAACAAAGGGGGTTGTGGTCAGTTAAAACCTCAAATTCTGAGCCCCACAGGTAAAACTTCAGGGCTTCAATGGCCCACTTGATAGCCAGACATTCCTTCTTTATGGCGGAATATCGTGTCTCTCTCTCATGCAGCTTACAGCTCAGGTATATCACTGGATGTTCTTCTCCATTTACTATTTGAGACGGAACAGCTCCAATGCAGGAGTCTGAAGCATCCATTTGCAGCAAAAAAGGAAGGGTGAAGTCAGGGCTTCTGAGTACTGGTGCTGCACAAAGATATGCCTTAATGGTGCAAAAGGCTTTTTCACACTCTGGTGTCCATTTAACAGCATTGGGGTGTTGTTTCTTTGTCAAATTAGTAAGGGGTGTAGATAAGGTGGCAAAATTAGGCACAAACCTTCTGTTATAACCTGCCAGTCCCAAGAAGGATCAAACTTGTTTTTATTTAATGGTCTGGGACATTGGCCACAGCATCAATTTTACTTATTTCAGGTTTAACTTCACATTACCTATTATGAACCCCAGATATCTAGTCTCTGCATAGCTATACTACACATTTGTGGGATTTATAGTTAACCCTGCTGTTATAAGAGAATGGAGAACAGCATCTAGATGTTGTAAATGGGCTGCCCAAGTGGGGTTGTACACTATCACATCATCCAAATATGCAGCGCAATAGGGCTCATGACGCTGTAAAGTTCGGCCCATCAGGTGCTGGAACGTGGCCAGTGCACCATGTAGGCCGAAGGGCATAGTGACAAAATGGTACAACCCAATAGGCATGGTAAATGCTGTTTTTTCTTTTGAAGCCTGATCCAAAGGGATCTGCCAGTAACCCTTTGTCAGGTCAAAGGTGGTAATGTATTTTGCATTGTCAAGTCTATCCATGATGTCATCAATCCTTGGCATAGGGTACGCATCAAATTTAGAAACAGCATTTAAACGTCTGAAATCCAGACAGAGACGTATACCACCTTCTTTTTTACTTACCACAACTATGGGAAATGCCCAATCACTATTTGATGGTTCAACTACCCCCAACTCATACATCTTCCTTACTTCTTTTATTACTTAGTCCCTGGTCCTCTCAAGTAACCGGTATGGCTTTTGTCGGATAGGGCTAGGGGAATTAACTTCAATTTGGTGTTCAAAACCATGTACCAACCCAGGTTTAGAGGTGAATGACTGGGAATACTTACTAAGAAGGTGATCTAACTCTCCTCTGCTCTGTCATCAGCATGGGATTAATTGTAAGATCACTCATTTCTCCATCATTCTCTAGCCGCCTATAGGCTACTTCCATTTCATTGGTATCACTCTCTGGGCAAATAAAACACCCTGGGGTTGGTCTTTCAACCCATTCTTTTAACAAGTTTACATGGTAAGTCCCCTTTTTCTGACACCTGTCTGGTAGTTCAAGTTCATATGTAACAGCGCCTGTTTGTCTCAAGATAGTATAGGGGCCATGCCATTTCATCAGTAACTTGTCAGAGGAGGAGGGCAACAACAACAACAGTACCTTATCCCCTTCTTGGAATGACTTAGTTCCCACACCCTGGTCATAATACTCCTTCTGCACTGCCTGTTTGCATAGATTGTGCTGATGAGCCATCTGTGTGTATCTGACCAGTTTGGAACGCAAGTTCATTAGATATTCGAGTGGTACTGGTGTGTTCCTTTTGTCTTCCATTCCTCCTTGACAACATCTAGGAGTCCCCTGGGGTTTCTCCCATAAAGTAACTCAAGGGGCCAAACCCTGCAGAAGCCTCGGAACCTCCCTATATACAAACAATAGAGTGGAAGGTAAATATTCCATGTTTTTCCCTCATCTTCCACATATTTCTTCAACATTTTTTTCAAGGTCTGGTTGAATCGCTCAACCAGACCCTCTGTTTGGGGATGGTATGGGGTGGTGTGGATAGCCTCCACTCCTAAAGTTGCATACAGTCATGCTAGCATCTGTGAACAAAAATTGCTCCTCCTATCTGTTAGGATTTCCCTTGGTATCCCCACCTGACTGAATACTTTAAGTAATTCATCTGCTACTTTTTCTGCAGTTACAGTGGGCAGTGGGATAGCCTCAGGATTCTTGGTGCAGTAGTCACAGATTACCAATATAAATCAGTTTCCCTTTGAGCTCTTAGGTAAAGGTCCCACTACATCCATTGCTATATGGCTGAATGGAACAGTAATTAAAGGCAGTAGTTGGAAGGACCTTATCTTTTTATAACATCGACCACTTTCTGACACTCTGGGCAACTGCGGCAGTGTTCTGCTACTTGAGCATGAATACCTGCCTGCCCAGTAGAACCCTAATAACAGCCTTTGTAAAGTATGGTCCCTACCCAAGTGCCCTGCTAGGGGAAGTTCATGAGCCAGTGATAGTAATTATTGTCTGTATCTAGTAGGCACTAACAGCTGGTCAATTTGTTCACCCGTAACGGTGTATGCATCTCCTATACAGTAAACCACCTGTTAAATACATGAGGGCTCATGGTCTCTTCCTATAACCCCTACCATCTGAAAAAAATGTCTGTAAGGTTTCATCCTTTGTTGTTCTACTTCAAACTTTTCTTCCTTAGATATAGATATAGCCTTCTTGCCAGCAGAACAACATCAACAGTTGTAACATCTACATTTTAATATCACCCTTTTTCAACATATGTTTTGTGTCCATTGATGTTTGTCCCTTTTCTTTCTTGTTCAAGATTTGAGGATTTTCCCAGCTCCCCAAGACCTCATCATCAAATGGGAACAACTGAGCCCACTGCTGTTCTTGTCTGGTCTGGGCCCGGTTGTCAAGGCACAAACACTCTCATGCACCTGCATCAGCCTGGAAAAGTCAGGAAAATCATGTCCAAGTATAATGGAACAGGCAGATAGAGACCAAACCAACAGTCATATCATGCACTTTCCCTTGTACCTGTAAAGTTGTCAGTCATAGGATACTGATGGATGTCCCCATGAATGCAGATCACTGTTGTTTTGTCCCCCTTTTTGATGTTCTGTGGCTGAAAAATCAGTTCTCACTAACGTTTGTTTGCAGAGTCTATCAACAGTAACCTCCTGTTGCCAATCTCACTGGTGTGACATACTGTCCCCAATTTGCTAGGGCCAGCTGGGCAACTGTGGATTTCCTCTGGGGCAATATCAAGACTATATGCCCTTTCCTTGACACTCCCTACATATGATGTTGGGGTTGAATGGTCTATTAAATGGAACAGTCTTGGAGTCCCCACTGCCAGTACCAGATGGGAAGAAGAAGAAGAATGTAGGTCTTACAGTGGAGAGAGTCAGACCAGCATCAGGTTGTCCTGGGTTGTCGGTTGGGATGGGCCATTAGATAGTCCTCGGCCAGTGTGATGGCTTTTCTGAGAGTGTCTGGCGGTGTTTCCTCACCCACACCTGTACATCTGAGGGTAGTATACGAAATTGAACTGTTCTTAATATTACCATCTCCAATATCTGTTCTGCTTTTACCCCTGGTTGCAACCACTTGTGGCATAAGTCCTTCAATTTGGTATATGTTTCTCTGGGAGTGTCTGTGTTATGAAATCTGCATGTCCGAAAATGTTGCCGGTATGTTTCAGGGCTGATATCATACCTTTGCAGGATTGCCTGCTTAACAGCATCATAGTTCTCAGCCTGAATGTTGTCCATATGGCTGTAGGCCAGCTGTGCCTTTCTGGATAGGTATGGTACTAAGCCTATAGCCCATTGGGTCCTATGCCACCCACATGCCTGGTCTATTCACTCAAATGTAGTCATGTATGCTTCAATGTCATCAGTGGCACCCAATTTGGTCAGTTTTATGTCCTTAGTTCCATCTACAGTTGGAGGATTATGTGTCCCAAGGTCTCTGATGGCCCTTAATGTATCATTCCACCTGGACTCAGCACTCTGAAGATCCATTTCCCTTTGTTTGTCCATGGCAAGTTGCTTAACCCACAACCAGTGCAACAGGCTGTGTATATCCTCTCGAGGTTCATCAGCAATTTGTTCTGTAGTGGTCCCATCCTCACCTTCCTCTCTCAGCACCTCCTCTTTCTCCTCTTTGGCTGCTTTTCACTGGACATCTGGCCCCAACCCTGGCAAAGGGGTCTCTCCATACTTGGCAGCCATGGTTCATGTGAAGACACTGCTGGGCTTGTCAAGGACCTGCTCTTCTTTCTTCTCCTGCATTCAATGTCCAGTTACTGGGAAGCACCAGTATCATCAAAACATCCCACCACTGACACCAGTGTCATAGGCTGTGGATGTAATGATAGACACTGACACAAAAAGGTAATGTGGCAAGGCTAAAAAAAATTGCCAAGCCTAAAGCTTTATTAAAGTAACAGCAAAAAGAAAATGTAAAACTATTAACTTTGCAGGAATACAGAAAGAAACATAAATGGTACAAAAATATAATGAATGTTTCCACAGGCAATATCAGCAAACGAAAAGGCTGCCTGGGATTTCAATTATCTTAGTCTATAAGTGCAGACTCCCAAATGGACCAGTACTGGCTGATCCCAAAAACGAATCTGAAGGTATCACAAGAATGAGTCTCCTTTTATCTTAGGGAATCATCAGGTGATCACTTCAGACTCCGCCCCTATACTCTTCAATACAGATTTTCATTTATAAAACACTTTTATTACATTCTAAGTAAAGGGATATTCAATATATCTTTATTACAAAACACTGACATCCCTGAAATGAAATATAATTCAGGTTTTAATAAAAACAGTACTCTTGACAAGTTTAGCCCCTCCCTCAACCTATCCACAGTATAACTATAGTGAGAAATGGGTCGACTGACTCCTAGGGAAATGGCAAGAGCAACAAGTGCAAATGGCGGTAAGGAATACCTCTGTCTAAAGGCCTGAATACCCATTATCTGGTAAGCTTTACTCTTTAAAATTAACAGGAGCCAGACTGCTATGAAAGGAGAAAAACTGAAAAGAGTCCATCATTTATCTTACAATGTCTGAAATACTGCACATTTTTGTTTAGAAGTTTCTTTTGGGAGTGCTAAACACATTGCAGCATAAGCAAACAAAAGCAGTCCCTTTAATTTCAAATCTGCTTATGTTTAAAACCATTTCAGCTGCTGGCATATTGCCTTTCCATGTCACCTTACCAAAAATAATAAAGTTAAACAGTAAGGAAAAGTAAACTGTTTTTGGGTCGAAATAGTGTTGCTAAGGCATATCTAGAGAATCTTACAACAACACACTAAGGGATTGGGTGACCAGCAGGCAGACTCTGAATCTTTTTACTATCTTTATTTTTCTTGTCTGCCTAAATAAACTAAGTGCTTGCACTGTGAGGAGAATTCCCCTATATTTGGCATACACATTTGTCTCCTGGGCATTGCTTAAACATGAAAAGAGGAACCACTAGCCAAATATGCTAAACTCTGGAGTCTATACACTGTAGCCTATCATGGGGGAGTACTGAAACTCCATACCTGTCTTTTAATTAAATGAAAGTGATAGAAGGGCCTCTTATCCAGGTGGCCTGCCTGGAAAAAGGGAATTAAAAAGGAGAAAGTAGGGAAAGGACAGTAAAGATATTCAGAGATTGCTACTGCAGTAGACTTGTGAAACAGAATTAGACAGGTATTTGGAGGTTTAACAGCACACTTTCACAAACAGGCAGATGATTAGTGACCCCTGGTGGCACCAAACAGGAAGAAGAGCTATTTTACCTTTATCTACAGCATTTAAAAACATTTTTATACATTTTTTAAATTTGTATTTTTATTATTATTTTAATTAATTAAATTCTCATTTTAGATAAGCAATAAGACACTCTGGGCATGTTAACTGTACTAGGTTTTCCACATGCCCAGGAGATGAAGGCACTCAGCCTGTGGTCTGTGCCTTATTATGCCACTGAACATGTGGTAAACCTACAATAGTACAACCAACATCCCCACAGTCTAGTATTGCTTAAGTGATGGCAGCTTGGGACGTTGGTGGCCTTTGTGTTCTGAGGTAGGCAGTTCCGCAGTCTGTGCTGTGCCAGTGATGGGGATCGCAGTTTCGAATCAGAGCTCTTCACTACAACCACTCTCAATGTAATTTGTATTTTCCTATTTATGAGAAAAATGTATCAATGTATTAGAGGGAGCTGTGGATGCTTCTACAGGCAGCTCACCTTGTGTTGTAAGTGTTTGTGACTCAAATGTAGGCTGAGATTGCCTAAGGTGCACTACAGCCTCTGCCTTGAAGGTCTGGGTGTCCTTGCCACTGTCTGGTGCATATACTTCTGACTCTGCTGTTGTTGCTCTTATTAATGATTTCTTTTGTTATACTGCTTTGCCTTGGGGTTCAGGTAAGTGCTGGCTCTATCTGGTCCCCCCCCCCATAGTTAGCAGCATCATCCCACTTACCTCTCTTCCTTCTTATTCTGCCTTGTGGTTTGGAAGGTTTCTCCCCTTCCCTCTAATTGCTCCACCTTACCGTCCTCCTTGATCTCTCACAGAATGTAAAGCACCCTGAATGCTCTCCATGGGTTCTTCTCTTGCCCCCAAGAGGCTTGTATCTCTCATCAGCTTTTTTCCCCACCATCTAAAAGGGGTCTCTCTGGGACACTGTTTCTTTCCCCTTCCTTCTGGTCCCCTAGTCCCCTTGCAGGGTTCCTCACATCCTGAAGGGGTCTCCAGGGGCATGACTTTTCCCCTCCCTCCACCTCACCCCTTCCTCCCCTTTCCCCCTTTTCTTTCATGTAAGCACTTGTTTACTTATTAACCCAGCACTTATTATTGTCCCCTCTTTCTACATGTTATGCTCAACACTGTTGTAACAGTTTGTAATACCTGCCTTACAACTGTATGTTAATGTTGATCCTGTAACTTGAATGTATAATGTCTCACTCCAGTTGTACCCCTTCCCCCCAGATGAGCAACTTGTTGCTCAGTGTGCCTTCCTGGTGAAACATTTCACTAAATAAATAAATAAAAGCCTTGCTTCTGTTGACTTTGTTGTAGACTTTGTTGGCTCTTGAGTTACTATAGGTTTGGGGGCACCGAGAGGGCCTGCAGAGTGAGAGTGGTTACTGTATCTTGTGCCTTTTTTATCTACAAACAGCCTCTGAATCTCTTCTTCTCTAGCTCTCAGGTTCTCCATGAACCCGTGTCAATGAGCACCCTTAGGTACTTCCTTCCTTTGTCGTCTGCAGCAGGTCCCTCTCATTCAGACTCTGCACATATCCTAAGGATAGATGCCACATACTGCAGAGGGCACTAGGTTAAGATGCCATATATAATAATAGCGTGGTCAAGAACCACACAAGAAAAACTGCACCCACAAGAACAGCACCCATAAAAAATATTGAATTCAACAACAGCAACAATGGTGGTGGTCCAAAACCTCACAGAGTATCGCTACCATGGCGAAGGAAAGCACAAAATTTGTGTTTTACGAACATATGAACATACGAACATATGAAATTTGCCAGCAGATAAAGGCCTAGAGGTCTATCGAGTCTGCTCGAATGTGCAGCTAGCACCACTTATTCTGCAGCTGCCCCTCCCTTCCACCATTCCCCTACATTGACCCATTGTTTTTATAGGGGATTCCACCTCTCACACACCCCAATATTATATAATCAACTCCAAGGTGGTGGAACTCAGGGATGGGAAGAACCACAGGGTGGGTTCAGTAAAAACAAACAGTCAGGGAACAAAAAAAAATAACACTTGGGGGGGCAACCCAAAAAATGAACAATTTCAAAAATTGGTGGAATGAAAAATTGTACACCTACAGCTTAAGAGACTGGGAACAAAACCCAGGTTTCCAGGTCTCCTCTGCTGTGAATGTGAGTGCCTTGTCCTCACCACCATGGGAGCAGCTTGACTTGGTACCTCGCTTCTAGCTACTTGACTCCTTCCCACATGCTTCTACGGCAACAGGGATAGCAGTAAGTGATAAGTGCTATACAACCCCTGTTGCTATAAAGGCAAAAGCAATATTTGAAGCACTGTTTTGACAGCGTTATTCTTGAAATGCAATTTTAACTGGGTACACTGCAGGGATTTCATGGTGGTGGGGCATGCATTAGGGTCAATTATATGGCCAGATTGGTATCCAGGGCTCTCCATAAATGGGTGGCATCCCTCTCTGAGGATATGCCAGAGGATTCTCTGATGGCAAAGTTGCTTGTTTTTTGATACGACAGCTTCCTTTTTGGGGGACTTGGTGCTAGAAAACCTGCAACTCATGATGAGGTGCTCTGTCACCAGTGCCGAAGCTATGAGAGGTGTGTGGGTGTGATACTTGGCTACAGACTATGCCTCTAAGTCACATTTGTTGGGAATGCCTTTTGCAGGCAAGTTACTGTTTTGCCCTAAGTTAGATGAAGTATTAAGCAAGGTCAGGGATAAGAAGGGCCAGATGCCAGTTTCTAGGTGACACCAAGGGTACACCCAGTCCTCTCAGGTAGATGAGTTGGGTGATCAGGATCCCACAAAGGTGGTCTTCACTCTTCAGAAGGTATGGAAACAACTGAGTTCCTGTTACAATCAAAACCATGGCTCATTCCTAAAGATACACAAAAGGAACCAGCAAGGAGGAGAGATTCTCAGCATGAGAGTTCATAGGCCCATCTTGTACCTCCAGCCTTCATTGTAGTTCATTGTAGAAAGATGGGCTGAGGCTACATCAGACTCTTGGTTTCTGGAATTTGTGTCTCAAGGCTGCATAATAGAATTCTCTACCGTGCCCTCTCATGTGGGCAGTCTTTCAAATCCCCACTTCGAAAAGATCAAGAGAAATGGAATGGGTGGAATAGACTGACTCACCTCATCCAGATGGGGGCAATTGCTCTAGTCCCCCCATCCAATAAGGAGCAGGAGTTCTACTCAATGTATTTTGTAGTTCCCAAAAAAATTGGGGTTGGGAGTGTTCTGGCTCTTCGGAGCTTAAACAGTTTCATTCAGAAGATGTAATTCAAGATGGAATCACCAGGTCCATCATAGAAGAAATCCAACCCAGGGATTACATGGCCTCCATAGATCTCTTGGATGTGTATCTCCACATACTACTATGCAAATCCCACCACAGATGCCTGAGGATTGCTATTCAGCATCAGAATTTCCAGTATCAGGTGCTCCCCTTGAGCCTGACATCAGCACTGAGAGTTTTCTTGAATGTGTTGATGGTGGTAGCCCTGCTCAGACAGAAGGGGCACCATGTTTATCCCTACCTAAACAATCTCCTTATCAGTGCCCCATCTGGACAAGCTGCATATCTGCTGGTGGCAAGGACTCTATGGTTATTAGATGAACATGGATAGATAATCAACAAGGAAAACAATTTATTGATTCCATATCAGAAATTGGAACACCTGTAGGCCTATCTCCAAATGAACTAGAACACAGGTCTCCTTTCCCAGCCAAGACAGGAGGTTTCCATCAAGACATACAATTCCTGCAGTCCTGTAGGGTTGTTTAAGCTCACAGTTGCTTACAGACCATCAGCCTGATGATGACTGCAAAACAACTAGAGTCATGGGCATGGCTCCACATCTGACCACTCCAGTTTCACCTTCTAGATTTCTGGTGCTCATTGTCAGAGAAGCATCATGCTCTGATTCGGTTTCCTTCTTCACTTCAGAGATCATCAGTATGGTTTGAACAGCCAAAGAAGTTAATGATGTTATCTTCATTATCCTCCCATAGGGGAATGTGCTAACAATAGGTGCCAGCCTGCAGGACTGGGGCTGGTTCTGGATTAGATCCGAGTTCAAATGATCTGGGATCCAGAGGAACAGAGCCTGCCGATCAATGTATTGGAAATAGGGGCAGTATTTCTGGCTGTTCATCACTTTCAGGAACAGGTCAGGTTTCAAGCAGTAAAGGTGCAGTCAGACAACTCTGTGATAGTGACAAACATAAACAATAAAGGAGGCACAAAAAACAGAAGCAAGCTTCAGGAACCTCAAAAAGTTCTTTAGTGAGCAGAGGAGAATCTTCTTGCTCTATCATCCATTCACCTGGCAGGGGATCTAAATGTTCAGGAGATCTGGCTAAGTCAAAAGAGCATCCACCTGGAGGGGGGGTTCCCTACACTTGGAGGTGCTTGACATGTTGTGGTGTCAGTTCAGAGCTCCTTAGATAGATCTCTTTGCATCCCAGGAAAATGCCCCAGTTACCAGGTTGTTCAGCCACTTTCAATGCCTACAGGCTGAAGTAGGGACACACTGCTGCAGATTTTGAACTTCAGGGCAACGTACCTGTTTCCACCACTACCGCTAATTCCATAGGTGCTGTAAAACATCAGACAGTCAAGAAAAAGCTTCCTGCTGATAGCCCAGGATTGGCTATGCAGACCCTGATTCTCAGATCTCTTCAGTCTTGTGCTAGGGGAGTCATTTCAATAGCCATATCACAGGGATCTTCTAAATCAAGAACCTGTGCTTCACCAAAGCCCAGGCTCTCTTCAGCTGGTTATTTTGCTCCTGAGAAGAGGTACATGTTAAACCAGGGTTTTTCATCCAAGACTGTGGACATTCTTATGTCTTCCAGAAAGAATTGTACATATATGGCTTAAAATAGAACATTGACAATGTTTGCCTCCTGGGTTAAGGAGAAGCACATCAAGCTCACTAAAACATCAATATGGCAGATCCTAGATTTTCTTCAGATTGGGGTAGATGGGAATTTAGCACTCAGCATACTTCACAGACAGGTCTCAGCCATATGGGAAGCACTGGGGCCCCTTAGATGGGGTTACTATGGACACTCACCCAGAGTAATTAGGTTTTTGCAGGACATCAGCTGCTCTAGGCCCTCCTATCACTCTCCTTCTCATCTTGGGATTTAACCTTAGTTCTTGATGTGTTGTGTATGCCACCTTTTGAGCCTTTGTCTTCCATCACAGAAGATATTTTGTCTTGCAAGGTATGCTTTCTTGTAACCATGTATTCAGCTACAAGATTTGACGAGCTTCAGGCATTCTTTTACAAGACGCCCTATCTTATAATGCATAAAATCAAGGTTGTCTTAAGAACAGTCCTTTCCTTTCTCCCAAAGGCACCAAATTCTTTCCATGTGAATCAAAAAGCCTGTCTCCTCTCCTTCTGCCCCAACCCCACCAACCAAAGAGAAAAAATTACATAAATTGGATCTACATTGGACAGTAAAAATATATCTCAAAATGTATGCAGGGTTCCGGAGAGCAGATTACTGGTCAGATCTTCATGAGTTAATCTTCAGCATTGATTTATACAGTATTTGTGAGTCTAGGGCTGGAGGCATTAGAACTCCATGGGATTTTTTTTCTTCTAGGAAGGAAGTCCAAATTGGCTACTGATGTCGCCTGTGTGCAGCATGTGCCCACATATTGGCATGTGCCAACCAATAACTGTTGTCCACTCCTTCATGCATCTCAGTTCTGTTCTTCCCATTGTTGCATGAAAACTGTGGCAGCAACAGTGCCTCAGTTCTGCCATTGTTAGAAGCTGTTCTGTATTACCATTAAATTCTTCTGTTTTGTGGTGTTGACTTTGTTTTGTTATTTTGTATGCGATGTCAGAGTCCAAGAAAAAGAAAACAGGTCCAAAAAGGCCCCATATCATGTGCCAGTGTTCCTGTGGACAGTCGGTTGTGACAAAGGACCAACATCAGGTTTGTTGAAACTGTTTTGGCCTGGAACATGATTTGGATTCCTGCATCACTGCTTTTTATCAGACTGCTGTACTCTTGAAGTACATGTACTGAAGCTGGGTCGTCTTATTATCACCTTCGGTGGCAGACAGCGAACCTGTGTTGCTGAGCACGGGCCTCTGGGCCATTCATTGGGTCCCTTCCTCTGGTACTGTGAAAGAGCAAGATTCTCCTCAATCTTGCCTGCTGAGGTGTTGGAGGTGCTGAGGGGAGGGTTTGGTGGACAGTCAGCTCCTTCTTGGCACTCAGTTCAGTATCCTCCCAGTTGGTCTACCCTGGGCAGCAGACATATCCAATGGTGAGGCTGATGCTATGCTCAGTCTACACTAGAGGACACCTCAGTGTTGTGGTCTGGTGCCTTACTGGCTCCTGACACCTTCCATGGTATCATTGAGTGGTTTGGTGCTTGCAGTGATGTTGGGCCACCTCCTGCTACCATTCCAGTACTAGGAGAAGGACTAACAAGGGGACTGGGCAGTGCTCAATTGCAGAGGTGCAGGTGTTGATATCTGATTTAAATAGCCCTTGTGACTCAGAGGAGAAGGCCATCAGTAACCCTGGTGACAGACATGGCACTGGTTCTGCTGTTGGTTCTGGTCTGACACCTGGCATTGTGCAGATAACAATGCTGCCTCCAAGTTCTTCCCTGGTTCCAGTGTTGCTCATAACACCAGACTAGCCTACAACACTTCCAGCAGTGTCAGTGGTGGTAATGGATCTCAGGTAGGTGCTGGGAACCAATACTGAGCATGGTGCTAACCACAGGGCCCAGGGGAGTCCTGTGACTAGGTCATTCACTGACCCTCAGTTCAGTGCCAGAGAAAGCACCATCTCAGGGTCAGAGGTCGGCCTGGTTGTAGAATTCTCTCCTGACCCTATGGCTGAACCCATTTCTGGTGAGAACCAGAGCTGCCCCAAAGAGACTGAACAGCTCTGCTCTCCTTACCTGGGAATTCTCCCCTATGGGCACCAGTGAGGTTGTTTCTCTTCTGTAGGTTGACCCTGTTCAGGTAGGTTTTCCATGGCCTCCACTAGGGTGAGGTTCACTGATGTTCCTGCAGCCCAGGGATAGATTCTAGAGCCTTAGGCTCTTCTCTTTCTTTTGGATCTACGCCACCTCTTCCTGAACTTGCAAAAATCATGGGTCCTCCTTGGGCCCCCTCACCTGGAGTCTGTATAGAAGCAGGTCTGGTATACTGTTCCAGTACCACACCAGTGCTGACTGTGTCTAGTTCCTGCATGGTCCCCAGCTGACACCCACTTCCATGTCCAGTGACTCCTTTTTGTCTATGCCCTCTTCAGAAGGCACAGAATCCTCCCAACACATGTCCTCAACCTCTGAGTACTCTATGTACCAGAGATTCCTGGTGGATATGCTAAGGGTGGCAGACACTGGTACATAGCCATGCACAATACCCTGTCCACATAGCTGGAACTCCTAGGAGCTTTCAGTGTTGACCGCTGTGTTATTCCTTCCTGGCCTAGAGTCTTCAAGGAATAGTCCAGGACAGTTTGGAGACTTTCCTTTGGTCTCCTTCCAAGTCCCAGGGATGTCTACCAGAGGTACTGCACACCCACAAGTTCTGCAGGCACAGTACCTCACCCAAATTTGGGGGTTTGCATCATGCACAACCCAGATAGATCTCCTCGCTCAATGCATGACCAGCATCCTGAAGCTGATTCTACACACAGACAGCTGCTAAGGTATGAAGGTTTTCTCCTCGGCTCACACCATGATTGCACTTTGCCACATTAGGCACACTTGGCAGCTTATAACAAGTGCCTGTAGGTGCAGCTAGGTCAGCTCCTAGCTGCCATACCACCCTCAGAGTTAGTCAGGCAAGCCATCTGCCTTTCTGCAAAGGGTCTGGAGTTCATCTGGCACCAGACAAGGGCATTATATGATGCCAATGAGGTGGCCTCCAGGCTGGTGGGATCCAGAGTCTGCATTTAGCAGACAGTATTGCTTCACCTCTTTCAGTTAGCACCTCTGGCCCTGTGAAAAGTGCTAAACTCGCAGTTATAGAGGACTCATTTTTTTCCCGTAGAGTCAGATGGGAACTTGCTTGGCACTTTTGCCTTCCATCTGACTGAACGTTCTCAAGCCTCATCAGACTCAGGAGGAATCCCTGCCTTCAGGTGTTCTCCCCCATACAGAGGGCTGAGATTGATTGTTACTCTCAGGGTGAGCAGCTCTTCTCTTATCTGGAAGGTTAATATTCAGACCCAAATCTATGAATCAATATTGAAGACTGATTCATGGAAGATATGAAAATTACATTCTCACCATAATTGTTGATCTTCCAGAATCTCTTCGCCATTGATTCAGACACCCAACCACATCCCCCACTCAGCTAAGAGCCGGGGCCTCTGGCAGCTCACCCGGTAGGTGCCATCAGTACTTACTGATTCTGTCTTCTCTGCCATAACACTTTTTGTTGTTGCTTTGTTATTTAAAAAAAAAAGTGAGTAGGTCCTTTAGGTGCCAAACACTAATCAAAACAAAACAAAATGAGTGGGGGCCTCTTAGCTCTCCTTCCAACCAAAAAAAGAGCCTTTTGTTTTTTTTTTATCTCATGGAGTGGGTAGGTGGCCACCTTCCCACCATTTTTCTCCATCCTTCTTCCTGCCCTGGGTAAATCTACTCCTGGGTATATCCATATTATTTGCTATGTGCAACAGTCAAACTCCACTGTGCAGATGCTCTGTCTGTGGAAGAGTGCAATGAACTGGTTTGGGTCTACATCCTAGCTCACACAAGGTGCATCCCTGTGGTTGCAAGGATAAGCAGGACATGTTCTTCCTCTAATGTTGAAATGTTTTGGTTGGTATTCCTTGTCACTTATCTCTCTGTGTTGGGCTTTGCCCACTCCATCTAGAGCATGCCAGAGGCGATAGCTACATCTTGCCTCCCTAGAACTCCTAGTCCTGCACCTCCTATGGTCGCCATCTCCCTTTTCTCTTCAATCTTCATGGAGAAAACAGGGTTGTGAGTTTGCTTTCAAGTTTATTCAAACTTTATCTGGCAGCATGGACACAGGAGCTATTATTTTGGGAACCTAGATGTACTTTGTTTTCCAGTTTTGACATTTTTTACCATCTTATTTGCAAGGGGGCCCAAATTGGACTTCCCCTTTTTCTAGTTCTGACAGAGCCGTTTGCTCAGGGTTGCTATCCTATCTTTTTTCTTATCACTATCCATACTCTATAAGGCTAGTGGTAAGAGGCTTTTGTGCCATCTAGTAGGCCCAATCCTTAGTCTCTAAGTTGGTAGTTATATTGTAATTAATTGTTAATCTCACATCCTATATTCTTTTATTATTCCTTTGGGCTAGAAAGTAACTAGTTCTCTCTTTTGTTTTCTCTCCACTTTGTTTCTTTCCTGAGGAACAGAACTGAGGTGCATGAGGAAGTCGATGAAGGTTACCTTATTTCTTCAATTTAAAGCCGCAGCTTATATTGCATAGTGCCAGTTTTATCATGCTGCTACTGATCGAGGGTGGCTATTAACAGAGGGTTGCTTGTAATACATAACGCAGAAATATGGCACTAATCCATTTCAAACTGTCTGTGGTGACAAGATCAAAGCTTATAGACTCCACAATGTTCTTGATTTGTGAATGCATTTTCAGTGCCTAAACTTAAAGCATTTGATTTGAAGTTTAAATTAGCAGCAGCCAAGAGACCAGAAAAAGAAAGCAACCATAGTGTCGACACTCCATATTGATAAAAAACAAGCAGTCTGAGACTGAATGATCAGTTGTTACCCAGTACAATTTAATTTAAGCAATCTCTGCAATGAATTTATTTACTGCCAAAATGAAAAGATATAGAGAATAAAGTATGGGAAACAGTTAACAACAGCACTGTGTATGCTTCAAGACATTGCCACAGCAACCTGATAGACCTCAAGAGTCAGCTCGAGAGGTCATTGGTTGCCGTGGCAACGTCGAGATGCATACACTGCTGTTGTTAACTGTTCACCTACTTTATCTTGTATAGTGTATGGTGCGAGTGAGGAAAGTTTTTTCACCTAAATTATTTCTAAGGCTTTGTTTGACCCCAGACATCCCCTCGACACACACACACACCGAGGCATAGGATGATCATTGCGTGTGACGTTACTTGGTGTCACAGGTCAAAGTTTAAGGGATTCAACTGTTTCCGTAGATTTCAAGAGTTCAGTGCCAGGAGTCAGTGCTGGATGATGTGGTCTAAAAGGTACCTGGGGAAAAGGGGGATGGGGGAAACAGCCTCAGTTAAGAAGCTTTTTTTTTTATTTTTTTTTAATTGATTCTACACATTTGTGGCAACTAACTGTTGTTACTAAGTCATCGAGGAGGAGTCATTGCGATCACTCGATTATGATCGCAGACAACTGACTAAATATTTTAAATTGTTGTCTGATGAGATCGAGCATTCGCTGCTGCCTTCTGATTACTGAGTATATGCGATGGCATTCCATTCTGTTGTACCATCGTGGTGACATCCTCGGGATGGTACAGCACCATCTTGATGTCGCCACAATGGTACAACAGCTGTGTCTTTCTACTGAATTTAGCCAACAACATTCCACCATACACCACTATAAATGCTTTAAATATATTGCTGTGTGGTCTCTGTAACTTAAAGGTATTTCTGGTCTTCCGATTATCACACCAGCATTTTCTAACACTCCACTCTGCATTTCAGGGTCCACTAAGGTAAAAACGTGAAATTCAGTATGAAAAAAAAAATGCCATTCAGTGATGTGGGGAGCAGGAGGGGGCCATAGTGAGCAGCGGTGAGCATAGTATGTTTACTATGGTGTTGGTCCTTGTTTCAGAATGCGGTCAGCAATAGAGGGCAGCTTTTAATTCAAAATTGTGAAAACAGCCATGGTTTATGTTCGAGGACAGCTATTAATAGAGGGTGGCTTTAATTAAAAGAAATATGGTATTGGTCAGTGTGCAGTAACACATGACTATGTGCTGCATGTGAGTGACATCAGTAACTGACGTTGGCTCCCACTCTAAAAGAAAAAAACTCCTGCAGGGACCTAGTGCTTCTGGTCCTTGACCAGTATGTATGAATCAGTGGTGATGATATTCTGTAAGATCAACAACTGCAGTGAGTCTGTAATTTCAATTTCTCTTGTGGAGGTTGAGAAAGGCCAGATTCCTTTCAAGGCAGCCTTGGCAAGGTGGTTCAGAACTTGCATATCTAAGGCTGTTATTTCTACAGTGGTTCATCATTTAAGCAATAGTGTCAGACAAAGTGTATGTCATGCTGGGACAACATCATGCCTCAGTAGGTTGGGCACAAGACCAGTGCTTCCAACACCTAAGAAGTGACATTATCCCAGCATGACACACACCCTAGAGGGCTTATTGCTATTATACAGTGACTCTTATTTTTTAATATTGTGGGGAAAAATGAAAATGTATACATCTCTAAAACATTTCATAGGCAGAGAACAAGTGTCACATCTCCTTTATATCGTGGGAATATCTCTTTTATTGTATTAGTTTAACAGTTTTATTTTTTGAGGAAACACTCTGCATATGAAAGCACTGCATCATGGGTATGCAAATAATCATTTGTCTGGTATCGCTGTAGTGTGTTATGTGATACAAGGCAATGGGTATTTGCAATAGAAGCACTCTGGATGGGGGGTTGATATCAGTCCTTTCACAGAAGAAAGGGTTCTGAAATAACTCCTAAAACTGAAGGTGGACAAAGCAATGGAGCCTGACGGGATTCACCCCAGAATTCTAAAAGAACTAAGGGGAGAACTAGTAACACCACTGGCTACTCTTTTTAACAAATCATGGGAGTATGGTGTGGTACCTGAGGACTGGAGGAGGGCAGATGTGATTCACCTTCACAAAAGTAGGAGTAAGACAGAGGCAGGAAACTACAGACCTGTCAGTTTGACCTCAGTGGTAGGGAAAATAATGGAATCACTTCTGCAGGAAAGAATTGTTGATTACCTAGAGGCCAGTGGGGCACAGAATCCAAGGCAGCATGGATTCACAGTGGGAAGTTCATGTCAGATGAATCTAATTGATTTTTTTGACTGGGTGACCAAAGTTGTAGACCAGGAGGGCTGTGGACATGGCCTACCTAGACTTTAGCAAGGCATTTGATACAGTCCCACACAAAAGATTAATAAACAAATTAGCCAGCCTGGGAGTGGATCCCAGGGTGGTAGCCTGGGCAAAACATTGGCTGAACAACAGAACATAAAGGGTAATAGTAAACAGAGTACACAGTGAAGAAAGGGGGTTACTAGTGGGGTGCCACAGGGTTCAGTACTGGGCCCAGTCCTTTTTAATGTCTTTACTTGTGTTTTGTATGTTTTGTGTATTTAGTGCTAAGACCTTGCTCTCGCTGAGCAGGAAGTGGGTAAATCTGCACTTCCTGTTTGGGACTGTATAAATCAAACATGTCACATGAGCGGGAGCAGGACAGAACAGTAATTCAAAGGTCGGTGTTAGAATTACTGAATATTAGCTGTTTTAAGGCTTGTAAGGGGTACAAGGCTGACAAATAACCATATATTGCACACCTCTGGTGAGAGAAGAGTTCGGGCTAGTTGCTGTGGTAACTGGGAACTTGTGTGTCCCAGAGATTCTGCCTGCTGAAGCCCAGAGCATAGTGGGAAGGTGGAGGAGCCACCTACATTCCCTGGCAAATCTGAAATAACACTACTAGCAGCTGGGAAGCAAGCATAGTGCTCCTTGCCAAAAGTCCACTGCATGACTGCATTTTACTTGTGTTTTGTGTATTTTGTGCTAAGACCTTGCTCCCGCTGAGCAGGAAGTGGGTAAACCTGCACTTCCTGTTTGGAACTGTATAAATCAAACACTTCACATGAGTGGGAGTGGGGTGAGCATGCAGTTCTGTGCACAGAGACACGTGCATCTGCGTGTGTCCTCTGTGTCCACTGTGTATGCCAGGGACAGGAGTCAGGAGCTAGCAAGGAGTGAAAGAGAACTAACGAGGTACTTTATACAATTATACAATTTGTCTGACCATGAGGGTGAATAAGACAGACATAGAATGTCAAAAGGAGGAGGAAAAGCTAAAAAACTGCAAAAACAATGTGTACAATGTAAAATGTACACTGAGGGTGACAAAATGAAACAGTTCAGGTGTGATAATTGTCTGTTGCTGGAAACTCTACAAGAGGAAATTAAAATACTACTGGGCAGACTGGAGAACTTTATAGATACTATGACGGCAAATTTAACAACTCAAGGGCAAAGTATAGCAATCAGTACTCCTAGCTGTGCACAAGGGAGAAATAAATCTGGATCAAATGGAGCGGAAGAGGGATTAGAGTTTGGAGTAAGCAGTAAAAAATCTGAAAGAAGGAAGGGGATCATACACCAGAGTGAGCCCCTACAACTATTTAATAAATATGAAACTTTAAATAAGACCACCTGAATTAGAAGTGGAAGAAGCAAGGAAATAAGAGACGAAAATGGGACTGTGGAATTAGTAAAGTTTTTTTATTTTGAAATTTAAGTTTATTAAGTTTTCGAATACAAAAGAAATGAGCCAACAATACATTAAGGAAGACATCTTAAGGAATTACAAGGAAAAAAAGAAGGTTACATATAAAGTTAAAAAAACCAAAGGTACCACACCGGCCTGATAATATCAAAGGCAATACTACATTACAGACTGCAGCAGATGATATTTTGTGCCAAAAGGAAACAAAAGGAAGAGATATTCTTGTCATTGGTGATTCAGTTACAAGATGGACTGATGAGATTGCTTGTAAGAACAGAAAGATGTATACAACAGTTAGTACACTTCCTGGGGTGAAAGTAACCAACCTAGGAAAAATACTGGATGAAGTAATAGAAAATACACATAAACCCTTAGTTATACTGCATGCTGGGATCAACAATATAGGAAAAAACTAAATGGAAGATATACAGGAAAGTTTCATGAATTTAGCAGATTGAATCAAAGCAAAGAGAGGAGAACTCATAATTACAGGAATTTTACCAGCGCATAGACCAAACAAACACAAAAAGTGGGCCATAAACTAAATGAACAGTTGGCTACGCTCCTTTTGTGTAGGCAGAAAAATTGGGTTTATAAATAATACTAGAACATTTCAAAACAAATTTATGGAGAGAGAAAGAGAGAGGCAGGAGTCTCCAGACATGAGGGAAATAAATGACATGGGCATACCAGGAAATTAATCTGAAGATTGGAATGTAGTATTATTAAATGCCAGGAGCTTAGTAAAAAAATTTGATGAATTCTAGTACATGCTAAAAAACAGGGAAATTGATATAGCAATAGTAACCGAAACCTGGTGGGACAAAAAAGATCCCTGGGAAAAGAACATTAAAGGTTACACTTTATATTCTGGATCTAGACCCCATATTTATTTAAAAAATACCATAAACAGTGAGCAAGAAATGATACACTCAGAAAATGAGGAAATGTTGTGGATAAAGATAGTACAGAAATCAACATCCAAGATTGAATTAGGACTAGTGTATAGACCTCCATCTATGTCTAATCATGAAGATGATCTTCTTTTGGACTATATTTCCAAATTAGACCCGGCAGAAAATATCTTCTTGGCAGGGGACTTCAACTTATCTGAAATAGACTGGCTGGAAATTGAGGGTGAAACCAACACAGAAAGGAATTATTAGAAGTATTCAACTAAATTGATGTTGAACAAAGAGTGATGTCAGCAACTAGGGGTCAAAATATTCTGGATTTAGTCCTGACTAGCATGGGTGATAAAATAGGCAATATTATGGTTGATAGTCCCTTGGGAAATAGTGATCACTGTAAAGTGTTCTTTAGGATAATAGGGGAACTGAGCACAAACAGTATTACAGACCTAACACAGAAACTAAATTTTAGTGAAGCAGTCTCAGAGTTGGGTCATGTGACCACTAAGAGACTTCCGGATTTACGGTGCATTTAAGCACTCACCCGAGTGAGCGAGCAAGACTCGGTGTGCTGCTACAGTGGCAGAACACTGCAGCTCTTAAAATCTTGTTACTTTATTTATTTTATGTAAATGAAACTTGAGGAGCATCGACTGATTGTGACTTAATTGTGTGTTACCAGCTAGATACTGTCTGTGCTGTGCCTGTGTTTACAGTACATGGTCACTTAATAGTTCTCCATGAATACTCTTTTTAAAATACACTTTGGTTTACCCATGGTCTCAGAGTTGGGTGACGTGACCACTAAAGAACTTCTGGGTTTATGGTGCATTCAAGCACTCTCCCGAGCAAGCAGTGGTGAGTACCTGAATGCATGTGTGGTCGTGCATTGAGATGCGCATGAGACACGTGCATCTTAAGCCTATGTCTAGCATGTCCAGCGGGGATGGTGGGGTGTAGGGGCACTACATAACTATTATCATAGGTGTGAGTACTGTTAGTGGTGTGAATCAAACAGTTATTGATTGTTGTATGATATTATCGCTTTAACAGTCTGTGCCCAATAGTTTATAAGTATTAAAGTCCATCATAAATTCCTTGTAAAAATGGGAGATACTGGTGTCCTAGAACCTACCCAGGCCCCACTGTCCTGTGCTCCAGTGTCCAATAAACCACTACCTGAGACTATAATGACACTTGATGGAGAAATTTGTCTAAAATGTACAAATTGTTTCAGGTGCTCCCTAGTTGCTCAATTACCAACATGCACTATATATATATATATATATATATATATATATATATATATATATATATATATATATATATATATGTATATGCAAAAGTGTCTTGACAATAGTGTTTTAAGGAAGATATTACTACATTTTATGCTAAACCTGATCAAATTGAAAACCAACAGAGTAAAATGGCTCAAGTACTACAAGTTCAAAATGGTGTCCCTAGTAGTAGCACTCTACATAACGACATTACTTATGCAAATTGCTTAGATACTACATCTAATGTTGACAGTTTAGGGACAGTTCATACTAATGTTAAAAGAAAGCATAATCAAGAGGAAGAAGGGAATAATGAAACAGGAGTTGGTGATTGGATGTTGGTTCAACATGGGCACAAATCAAAAGTAAGGTGTAGGGCCTTGGGCAATCAAATTGCTGCACAAAATAGATTTCAACCCCTAATTGATTTATCTAATAAAGACATGGAGCTCAAATTGTAAATTGTAGTCCTTGCAGTACTAACTTAGGAAATCCTGTTCCCGTTATACCAGTGAATGATTGCCACTTCCCTATACAATCTGAGGGAGAAACAAACAATGTATTAATGCCAGATCTCGATACCTTGCCTGCTAGCAGTGTTATGCTGTGGGAATCAAATTCTCCCTTGAATCAAATTGATGAAAATCCGAGTATGATTACAAATCTTGGCTACACTGAAATTTGTTATGGACTAATTAATAAATCAATGGAGAATGGAATTAAAATCTCTCAAATCCATTCTAGGGCCCTTATATCAAATCAGGCCTGTAAGGCCAAAATTAATATGATGGAAACTGTATCAAATAGTAAACCTCAGGAACCTGTTTCTGTAAATAATGGCATCCCTGCATCAAGTGTATCTGGCAGCAATATACCTACAACCATGAATAAAGAGATATTTAAATCCAGACTAGATGGTAATCTGTTAACTACAAACCAGGCATATTATTAATTTGGTTAGTGTGTGAGCCATTATGAGCTATGTAGCTTTTTTGCTCACTATTCACCTTAATATGACCCTTAGTATTATGTGCTGGGGAACTCGTTGATCAAATATATTGATTGTTTGTTTGCAGACAGGATTAGCAAAATATAACTTGTTCCACTTTTAGAGGGGCTGGAATAAGAGATATACATAACATGATTGGTAATATTCTTAGTAATTCTGGCACAAATCCGCTTGTCTTTATTCATGAGGGAACACATTTGAATAAATTAACCTTTGAGGAAATAAAACAGGAATATATAGTTACAAACTTTAAATTGTGAAATCTATTTTTCAGAAATTCTACCAGTTTCCAGGATTTCAAAAGGAAAAAAAGATAAAACAAATCAATGAATGGCTTAGAAAATTGACCTTGCAAATGGGTTACATATGTGTGACTTATTGGGAAACCTTTATTAGTAACAACTTCTTCTATTGTTGGAATGGCTTACACTTGAGCAAACGTGGGGCTTACAAACTAGGAAGAACTTTTGAGGATATTATTGGTTGTAATTTAAACTAGTTAAAAAGGAGGACAAGGGCAGTACTACAACAAAAAGTAAACCAAACTCCAAATCTAAACTTAAAGTGTTAAATTAAAATGCTTGAAGTTTAAATGTCAATAAACTAATTGAATTAAGATTATTACTGGCAATTGACAAAAACAGATATAGTTTGTGCAACAGAGACTTGGTGGGATGACTCCAACTCTTGGTCTAATAATATATTGGGGTATCAACTATTTACAAAAAATCAAATTGGTAAAAAAGGTGGAGGTGTTTGTTGTTATATATCAAATCAGATTCATTGTTCTGAACTGAATTTAAAATTACAATACGATTCCTCGGTAGAAAACTTGTGGCTCAATCTTGACTTGGCTCCCCTTCCCAAATTAATCTTGGGTGTTTGTTATAGACCTCCATCTGCTGAACCATGTAGTAATAAATTAATATTACAAGAAATTGAGACAGTATCTAGTTTAGCTAACGTATTAATTGTTGATGATTTCAATGCCCTGGGTATTAAATGGCAATTATTATCTGGCCAAAATGGTTTTGAAAAAGATCTATTAGATACCATTGCTTCATGTGGTTGTGATCAGTTGGTAAATGTACCCACCAGGGATGCTAACATTTTGGACCTTATTATCACTAATAATGCGGAACGTATTGCTGACACAAGGGTCATGAGTCACCTGGCAACCAGTGATCATAATATGGTTGAATGTTATATTGACTGTACCAGGACTAAAATGAATATAAAAGCTGTTACTGAAACTCCTGACTATAACAACACTGACTGGATAAAAATAATAGAAGACTTAAACAGTATAAATTGGGAGGCAAGTCTAAATGGGCTTAATGTTAGGAAAATGTGGGACAAAATCAGTGCTACCCTTCAAGAAGTGTTTCACAAATGTGTACCAATGAGGAAGAAATATAATAATAAAGGTAAAATTCCTTTATGGTTCAACAAATCAATTAAGAAACAGATACATAGTAAATATAAGCTATTTAAAAGATTTAAAACTAATCCTTGTAGTAAAAATCAGATCTTATATAAAGCTGAACAGGCTAAATTACACATATTGATAAAAAAAAGAAAAGAAATTAAAATTGGCATGTCAAAAGAACTTAAAAAGTTTCTAAGCCTATATAAATACCAACAAACAAAAGAAAATAACACTATTACCTCAATTGTACATAGGAAATCAGATTCTGAAGAAGTAGACAAAAGCTTTAACCAGTATTTTGTTTCTATATTTAATCCATCTACCAGTCGAGATCCTGTGTTCTTCATGGAAGGTATTCAACCATTCAAGGCCAGAGGGAGAAAGAGTGCAGGCCAGGGAGAGCACAGGACAGAATAGAGGCAAGGGAAGGTGTGTGGGGCCACAGAGTGCAGAGGCCAGGAGGTGTACCCGGTGCAGTGGAGGTAGCAGTCAGGACAGTGGGGGAACAGAGCAACAACAGCCAGGGGGGGAACACAAGCCAGGGACATGGACAGTGCCAGCTTCCACATGGAAGCTGTAATGAGGGGGGTGAGAAGGCATGCTGCAGGGGGACATGGCCATGGAAGGGACCGTCGGTGGTACGCCCCCAACAGGCAGTACCGGGCCACACCAGCTTTGAGCTCTACTCAGATGTCGAGATTGTGGGCCGGTACCACCTGAACAAGGCAATACTGAGGCGGCTCTGTGAGCTGTGCAGTGATGTGATACAGGCACCCTCACAACGGAGTCACGCTCTATCAGTGGAGACAAAGGTAACAGCCTGCATGTGCTTGCTTGCCATGGGTACCTTCCAGAGACCAACAGAGGACACCACAGGTATAACACAGTTGGCCACGTCATGCATCCTCACCCAATTCCTCAGCGCACTGTTGCCACATGCTGCAGAGTACATCCAATTCCCCAGCACTGCAGTGGAGCGCACAGCAAACATACAGGAGTTCCACAGGGTAGCACATATGCCTGGCATGCTGGGGCAATAGACTGCACCCATGTGGCCATTTGCACGCCACCTGGCCCCAATGGGGCCACCTATATGAATCGTAAGGGTTATGCCAGTGTCAGCTGCCAGGTGGTGTGTGATGCCAGTGGGTGCATCATCAATGTCTCTGCCACGCACCTTGGGGGCACATGATTCATTTATATGGTACCAGTCAACACTGTGCCATCAATTCAAAATGAGGGACATCCCCACAGGACATCTAGTGGGTGAGTATGCATATGGGACCTGACAAATCGGTTGCCAAGGGTGGGTAAGCCACAGGTGCCATGGGTGTGGCACACAAGGTTAGGGGCAATATGAGCCTGAACAAGATACTAACCTCCACTATCTCCACACAGGTGACAGTGGATACCCACTCCATCCCTGGCTACTCACACCCTACTGGCGGCCCACCACCCCATCGCAGCAATGCTTCAATGAGGCACACGCCGCCACACGCAACATCATTGAGCGGGTGTTTGGGAAGCTGAAGGCACGCTTCCATTGCCAGACACCTCTGGTGGTGCCCTACAGTATAGCCCCTCAAAGGTCTGTGGGATATTCCTGGTCTGTTGTATCCTGCACAACATGGCCAAAGACTGTGGGATAGCCATACAGGTTGAAGAGGGTTACAGCGATGGGGAACGACGGTGACGCCAGTGATGATGGGGATGGGCAGCACCCCTTGGATGACGTGACCCCTGACTGATCCGGCTGGCCAAGCTGCACCGGGACACCATCACAGAGGAGCACTTCACCCAGCACAGGTAAGTCATGGGACCATGTGCAACCAACAGTGGCTAGGACACAACCCACATACACACAGGGAAACACACCAGGGGTGTATGACGGCAAGGGGAAGTGGCAGGGCACAGAAGCACACACATACAACCAGGGAGGGGTGAACAGTAACACGCCACATGGACGGACACACACAAATACACACAAAAGGCACAAAGTGCACAGGGGTCAGCTGCACAACAGAGCCAGAACACAGACACTAAAAACACACATGTCCACAGACCACCATGTCCACTGACTGTCCATGTATGTGTGGCAGATGCTGGGCAAATTTGCACTTTGGTGTACAGCGCAATGCAGGCATCATCATGCACATGCACCTGTGGACGGCAGTCGGGAAGGTGTGCAGGTGGTCCATGTGTCTGCGTGTAGGGCTGGGCACCCACCGGTGCACTGCCCACTGAAAAACACATTGCACACAGGGCAGCACCAGACAAGGCCCGCACTGGGAGACAGCTCAGTCTTGTGGCACAGTGCCACGGCCACTCGGATGGGTGGGAGGCCTGGGCTGAGACCCAGCAGCACTGCAGGCTGAGCATGGCCTCATGGGGTGGCACCGAGGGACCACCAGGGTTCCACTGCACAAACACGACCTTGCCCACACAGGGGTCCGCAGCACACCGAACATACCTGCACCAGGGGTGCTCGGGATGCCCACAGCTGAACCCAGCATCGACAGGGTGGGTGTTGCATGATGCCGGGATCGGGGAGTGGATAGCGTACTGCACGGTGTGAGGGGCACCTGACTGTGTGCCCAATGTGGCCACGACAGCCACCAATGCCTGTGTCTGCCTGTCACTGACGGCGGTCACATCCATCCACAAATGGTCAATCCATGACAGGATCCTCTCGTTGTCCCTGCTGTGCCGCTCCAGAGCCACACACAGTGCCTGCAGCTTTTCCCATGCTTTTCACACCCAGTAACAATTAATTGCAGTTAAGTGCAGCTACTGTAATTAGCAGTTCATTAAAATCTGATCTCAGTCTCATCCATAGCTCTGTTTAAAAAAAAAAAGAGCAATCCCCTGCTCGATACCCTCTCTCCTTTTCCCCATGAGGAGTTCGAACAGTAGAACACAGTGAACATGGAATAGCAATTGTTAAGACTGGACAACCAGCGAACGAGGAATGAGGAATAACAGCCGCCACCAATGCAGTCCCACGAGCCCCCCTCCATCAGGTAAGTTATGTTTTTTTCTTTTTTTTTTCAAAGCGTTATACTGACCAGTGCCTATAATGGGCAGATTCTGCTTACACGAATGTGCCCATTATAAGCGGCTTGCACTGTATCATGTGTGACAAATCTTTTTATGAGTTTGTAAGTGACCAACTAGATAGAAATGTATCACTGATGTCATCCTCCTGGATATAAGAAAAGCCTTTGACACTGTACCCCATGATTTACTGATATCCAAGTTAAACAAAATTGGAATCAACAAATATATTGTTAGATGGATTAATAACTGGCTTACAAATCGTAAACAGTCAGTTAGGATAAATGGTGTATTGTCCAGTGAGGAGGGTGTCACTAGTGGAGTACCCCAGGGATCAGTGCTTGGTCCTGTGTTTTTTTTTTTCTTTGTATATTAGTGACATGGGGACAGGTATAAAGGGTGTTATATTGAAATTTGCTGACAATACCAAGGTAGGACATGAAGTAGATTCCATACAGAGCTATCAAGATTTTTGTCAGGACTTGGAACTAATTGAATCTTGGGGAAAATGTAATAAAATGGAATTTAATGAATCTGAATGCACAGTTTTGCATTTTGGTAAGAAAAATCCAAAATCCAAATATAAACTCAATGGAAAAATACTTAAATCTTCAGAGAAGGAACTAGATTTGGGAATTTGGGTGAATCATAATTATCTTCTGTTGATCATTCTCGTCATGTCTCGATCACCATAAACAGATTGCTAAGAACTATAAATAAATCTTTCATAACTAGGGATAAAGAGTGTTTAATGAAATTATATAAATCCTATATCATTCCTCACTTTGATTATGGTTCTCAGTTTTGGAGCCCATATTTGAAAAAGGAGATTAGTTTATTAGAAAGAACACAAAGGAAACTTACAAAATCTTTAGAAGGTTTTAAAAATAAGGATTATAGGTTAGAATAAATGAATTAAAATTGTTTTCTCTGGAGACTTGAATGATGATAGGTGATTTACTCCTGACCTATAACATTTTGCAAAGTTCTACCATGATGAGGTTATGTGGCTTCACAAATAAAGATATATCATCAATGGATTTAAGATCACATAAGAGACAATTATATGTTCCAAGAGGGTAAAAACTGTCAAAAGACAACTTTTTTTTTTACTATAAGATCAGTTAAATTATGAAACTCCCTACCTAGTAATACTGTAAGGGCACCATGCTTTGAGCAATTTAAGATTATATTAGATGATTACTTGATTCAAAATCTGTTGGATAACTGACCCCACTAGGAGTGGGAAACAATTAAATGGGCCTTGTAGAATACTGTGTCTTATCTTACCAAGTATTACCAAGTAAGCAAATTTCCTTCTCTTAAAGCAGAAATGTCTGCTTGGGATTGGGAAGCTGAATTTTCCAACCAAACAGTAGTAAGGAAGTGGGAAATCTTGCTCAAGAAAATTACGAGGGAAGTTAATAATTACATACCAAGCACATTTAAATACAACAATAATAATAATAATAATAATACTAAAGGATGTTTTTGTTCTAAAATAAAAAAAAAATGGTTAGAAGGATAAAAGCTTTAAGAGGGTAAATAAAAATAACAATCCTGAGGGGTGGCTTGTGTATAGGGAAAAGTTCAGACAACTTAAGAAGGAAATAAAGAAGGCTAAAATAGAATATGGAGTTAAACTGGCTATGAGAGTGAAGGATAACTACAAAACATTTTACACAGACATAAATGGTAAAAAAAAGTACATAATAACATAGGTCCATATACAAATATAAAGGGAGAACTTGTGACTAATACAAAAGAATTGGCAGACATACAAAATACATAATTTAGTTCAGTATTTAATAAAAACATTGTTATAGTAAATGAGAATAAAATGCCCTTTCATACAGGACAGATATTAATAGATCTCAATGATGTATTGAAAAGACTAGGAAATATTAGCATCAGCAAATCTCCAGAACCAGATAATCTACACCCCAGAGTGGGGGATTTACCACGGCTGGAGTGGTTTTCCCACGAGGTGCAGACGAGTGGGTAAATCCTCGCCAGCTGTGGTAAATCCCTCAATAACCCACACCCTCTGAGTGGCTTACTGCGATTATACCAAGGTTCATTTTTTTTACTATGATAAAATACAACTTTTAAAGAGGTTGCTTTGTTTTTTTTTTATTTTATTGTATTTATTCCTGTGCTGCAGATGATTAGGATTTAGATGGCCACTATTTGTCCATCAGCCAGTGATTATCAGAGGATTTACACTGGTGGTAAACTGCCAGTCTGACCATTTCATTGCCTGTTCACTTATGTCCATGGTATAATAGCATTTTTATTATAACATGAAGTAGATAGCTTTCACTTTTTGCTCTTGTCTGTCTTTTGACATTAATTAGCCGATACTTATTTAAAGATCCACAGTTTGAAATGTGGCCCAGTTTTTTGGTAGCAGAGCCAGTTTGGTTGTTAGGCTCTTGTACAAAAGCTTCTTCTTTTGGGAATCAACTCATTTCCCTTAAGGTCTCTCTCAGGGCTGACCTTAAGGTATGTGGTGCCCCTAGGTGAACTTGCAAAAAGCACCTGTCCCAGAAATGTTTTTTAAATATTAATCCCCCCTCCCATTTTATTCAGACTGAGAGTGCTGGAGCTAGATTTGCAGGTTACTTAAGCCTACCCCTGTTACCATCCTTACATAATGTGGGGGAACATGGGGGAAGTCAGAAACAGTACAGGACTAGGGACTGGGGAACAACAAGAATTACAAAATGTCTCTCAGTCAGCAATTAATTTTTTTAGTACAGCTGAGCTCATTGTCAGTCATTCACCTTTGTCAAAAAGTTGCTGCTGCGGGGCTGCCTTGCAGAACACACCACTGTACCCCATTCTTTCTGCTCTCTCCCTCAGTCCTCTTGGTCTTTCTGGCCCAACTCTCCAGCCAATCAACTTGCTGTCTTCTCTGGCCCAACTCTCTCCTCTTTGTTTCTCTGGCCTGACTGTACTGTCAATCAGCCTGCTCAGTGGTCTCTCTCCTATGGCTTTACTGTCTTGCTCTTCTCCTCCAGATTGCCTGACTCCATTGTGATTATCCTCAAGGTCTTAACTCTACTGGGGTTCTACTGGGTCATTTGAGTGTTGCTGTGTGAGGGGCTTCTGGCACAGGCCACTGGATCCTTCCAATTTACTGCCCACCTGTAGGAAGAAGGAATTCCTGCAGGAGGTTGGAGATGTTGTGCCAGCCTGGTGTTGGAGTCTCCCAGATGGTTAATTCTAGGGGATTTCAATGTTTGGGTCAGCAATGGACTCTCATCCCTTGGACATGACCTCCTGCAGAGTATGAAAGCTCTGAGCCTGTTGTAAGTTGTCACCTCAGCAACCCACTCGCATGGTCACACATTGGACCTGGTGTTCACTCTGGGTTTCGGGGTTGATGACCTCAAGATTGATCTGGTTGTTTGGTCAGATCATAGCATTGTGAGGTTAACATTTGAGGCCCCTTCTGAAGTTCCATCCTCGGTGGAGATGGTCTTGTACTGTCCAATACAGGGATTGTCCCCAGCAGGAATACAGGTGGCACTGGTCCTACTGAGTGTGGAGACTAAGTGTGTGACCAGGCCAGAGGAGGCAGTGGTGGCCTATAATAAGGCCATTGGTGCAGCCTTTGAATCAATTGCATTTGTCTGTGTCTGACCTTTATCTACTCATTGGAGGCCCCCTTGGTTTGATGGGAAGCTCAGGAATTTAAAGATAAAAGGTCAGAGGTTGGAGAGGCCCTGGGAGAGATCTGGACTGATGGAGGACAAATTTACTGGTCAACCATGTAAACGAGTCTTTGGCCCATGGTCTTTCCAGTTTAAACAAATAAAACAAACAAACAAATTGGCCCTGAAGTCACATTATCCAGGGGCAATATCCTGAAAGAAAGCAGATTTTTTGTCAAGGGAGAATGCTACTGCAAGGAACAAACCAGTTCAGCGCTTCCACATGGTGGACGGGCTATTATTTCCAGCCTGTCTCCAGGTGGGAGGAGCAGGTTCAAGCACAAGGTGCAAAGAGTTTGCTCTGTTCTTTGCTGACAAAATATCCTCTATCAGGACTGAGATCTCTTCCAGTGTTGCTCAAAAGGGCTTGTGGGATTCAACCTGAGATGTACTGGGGCACCCCTCTTGTATATGCTGAGTTTGATCCAGTTGGAGTGGATGAGGTGGCTGACATAGTCTTGAGGCTGCTTCATACATATTGTGATCTTGACCCAGGCCCAACCCAACTTTTGATTGGATGTGTGGGCCTGATAGGATCTATGGTTGCTGAGATTATCCAGAGTTCCCTTGAGAGCAGGGGTCTTTTCTATAGTACCAAAAGAGGCCTTGGTTAGACCCCTATTGAAGAAACCCTCAGTGACCCCCGAGTGTCTTAGCAACTATGGACTGGTCTCAAACCTCCCATTTTTAGGGAAGGTTATAGAAAAAGTGGTGACCATCCAGCTTGAGATGTGTCTTGCTTCCTCTGCCACTTATGAGTGTTTCCAGTCTGGGTTTAGATCAGGGCACGGTATGGGAACCACTCCAGTGAAGGTGCTCGATGATCTCCCAATGGCGAGAGATAGGAGAGAGCATACCATCTTAGTTCTTCTCGATCTCTTGGTGGCATTTGACACCATGGAACACAAGGTGCTGCTGGACTGACTGTGGAACTGGACTAACCCAAAATGTCATCAACTGGTTTAGGTCCTTTTTCACAGATAAAGTATAAAGAGTGATGATGGGGTTATACTCATCAAACTCATTGCCGCTACACTGAAGCTAGGAGTTCCACAGGGGTTGGTCCTGTTGTCCTTATTGTCCACGGTGTACATGCTGCCATTGGGAGACATTATAATGTGGTATGGACTGGGTTTTCATTGTTACGCTGGTGATACCCAGCTATACCTGTCCTATGCACCTGGAAACCAGATAGCAGCTTCGGTGTTTAACACCTGCTTGGAGGAGATCCAGAACTCAATGACTCACAACTGGCAATGACTCAACCTTGGCAAGATGGAATTACTGGTGGTGTATCCTGGCTATCGATGTGATGAGGGGATCTGGAGATTCCTTTGGTCTATTACTGGGGGGTGTTCCACTGACCCCCTCCATTCAGGTTAAGTATTTGGACATGGTCCTCAATGATGGCTTGATGCTTGATGCACAGGTTTAAGCCATTGTCAAAAGTGTTTTCTACCATCTAAGGAACATTGCCTATATCTGGGCCCTGATATCAACTGAGAACCTGACCACCCCGGTGCACACCTTTGTTATGTTCAGGCTAGACTACTGTACTGCCCTGTACCTTGTGCTATCAGGAGGCAATCTCTGTCATCTGCAGCTGGTGCAGAATGTGGTGGTTAGGTTGTGGACTGGTGTTTTGAGATATGACCATGTCATGCCTGTCCTCCATCAACTATACTGATTGCCAATAAGGGGAGGATTGCCTTCAAGGTCAGATTACAGACTTATAAAGCCCTGCATGGGGGATCAACCTACCTTCAAGACCTCCTGGCCCCTCATCACCCATCTCTGGCTCTCCCTTCCTCCAAGGGTTGCCTTCTTGTGGTTCCCAGGGCCAGGTTGTGGCATTCTAGGACTGTGTGTTCTCGGTTACTATACTGACCCTGTGGAACTCCTTGACAAAACATCTAAAGAAGGTACCCTCTGTGGAAACCTTTAAAAAGAGTTGAAAATGCTTTTATTTAATCAGGCATTTGATATAAGCTGAAAATGAAAAATTAACTGACTGTTGTCTTATTATAGAGTTCATCACTGAGTACAATAATGTGGTTGGAAAAGTAGGCAACATAATTCATAAGAATTGAGCCATCCTACTCAGTGATGATGTGGTAGGGGGGCTGTGGGGCTGTCACCCAGAGTCACCCAGAGTTTCATTTAGTAGGGCTAGCAATTTAAAGGACAAGCTGGTCCACAGTAGATCACTGGAAATTTCACAGAGTAAAAATAGAACTTGGCTCCCTAAAACACCTGTTAATAAATGTAACAGGTGCAACATCTGTAAACATGGAATTAGTAGTACAATATTTGTACATCCTAGAGAACCTAAAAACAAGGTTATTATCAGAGAACTGATAACTTGTGATACCAGCTACGTTGTTTATGCACTATGGTGCAATTGTGATTTAGTTTGTGTAGGTAAAATAATAAGACCACTTAAACAACGTTTACAAGAGCACGTGAGATCTATAGTGAACAAAAGACAGGACATTCCTGTAGGAACCCATTTTGCCCTATACCACGATTATAAACCTGATGATCTAAAATTCATCGGCATGGAATGGGTACCACCATTTAAACTAGGGGGTGACATATCCAACACCTCTCTTGAAAAAGAAAGTATGTGGATCTTTAAGCTGATTTGTGTTAAACCGTATGGCCTCAACAATAAATGGGACATTAAACCATTTATAAAAAAATAATAAAATGGTTTATTGACACACTGTATATGTAAACTTAAGTGAGAAGCCTTTCTGTTACATTATTCATGTTTTGAATTTAGTTCTGTCATTATTGTTATGCTTTTGCTTTTGTTTCCGTATAGAAACTGGTATTCAGAAATGGGCACCATACCAAGGGTTGCTCCATCCAACTTGGAAAAAATAAAATTGGAGTTATCTTGATTGTGTCAAACTTGGTAAACAATCTCCCTGTATGGTATTATGCTTATCTTTAAATATTACAGTTATTCTCAGATAGTAAAATGAACATTTTGTGGTATAAAGAAGTGACATATAGAAATGTAAAAGACAAAGAACCTCTGTGCGCAAACACTGAGGCAAGGGTTACCCCAAAGGGCATTTGGCTGGGAAGCCAAGTTTCAAGAAAATTCAAAATCACACATGCCCCCACAATGCAAAGCATCATGGGCTGCATATGCAAATTTCCACAGAATGTTATGCTGGTCCAACTTTAAGCAGAATTGCATATATCCAAGGCACACTGCCTTAAGGGTAGCTGGTCCATTCCACTGGGGTGTCAAGTAGACGAGGCATACTGATGAGTCCTGGTAGGATGAAACACGTGTCTATGTCTTCTGTTAGCACTCTTTGCAAACTGTGTGAGAGGCCTTTCGGCACCATGCAATTCTGCTTAAAGTTGGACCAGCATAACATTCTGTGGTGGTTTGCATATGCAGCCCATGATGCTTTGCATTGTGGGGGCATGTGTGATTTTGTATTTTCTTGAACCTTGGCTTCCCAGCCCAATGCTCTTTGGGGTAACCCTTGCCTCAGTGTTTGCACATAGAGGTTCTTTGTCTTTTAAATAGTTTTTTATTTTAATGGGTTCACCACAATATATCCAAGGCACACTGCCTTAAGGGTAGCTGGTCCATTCCACTAGGGTGTCAAGCAGACGATGCATACTGATGAGTCCTGGTAGGATGAAATACGTGTCTATGTTTCTGTTAGCATCCTTTGCAAACTGTGTGAGAGGCCTTTTGGCACCATGCAATTCTGCTTAAAGTTGGACCAGCATAACATTCTGTGGTGATTTGTATATGCAGCCCATGATACTTTGCATTGTGGGGGCATGTGTGATTTTGTATAGAAATGTATACACACAAATCTTTAAAGTTTCATTTATTAGCATTTTGCTTTAAATATTAGCAATATTTCTTACATTTCTTTATACTTATATCTGTTTATGTACTGTATATATTTTCCTTATATGTATCCAATTTTTTGTATTGTTTGTTATGCTGTTCATGAAACAGTTCGATGAGCACTTTAATATGCATTGTTTATGACGTGGCCCAAATAGGCAGGTGAATAGAATGAATTGATTAACTAATTATGTGTCTGGGATGCATACCTTAAATACAAGCATGTTCTTTCTAAAGCTTTACCCCCACTGGAGACTCGTATGAGTTGAGGCGCTAGGGGTTTGTACCGAGTTTGTAGTCCAAAATTTTGTTACTTATTTGCTGGAACAAATTTGCTTATCTAAAGCGTTATTTTTTTACACCATTTGTGGCCTCCAGCACTTTACTTTATTGCCTTTTTGTGAGCGCACTGTGTACTGTGGTTTTGTGTTTCATCTGCAGCTGGTGCAGAATGTGGTGGCTAGGCTGTTGACTGATGTTTTGAGATATGACCATGTCACACCTGTCCTCCATGAACGGCACTGGCTGCCAGTAAGGGGAGGATTGCCTTCAAGGTCAGATTATGGACTTATAAAGCCCTGCATGGGGCACCAGCCTACCTTCAAGACCTCCTGGCCCCTCATCACCCATCTTGGACTCTCCGTTCCTCCGAGGATTGCCTCCTTGTGGTTCCCAGGACTAGGTTGTGGCATTCTAGGGACAGTGTGTTCTCGGTTACCATACTGACCCTGTGGAACTCCTTGACAAGATATCTAAGGGAGGTACCCTCTGTGGAAACCTTTAAAAAGGGCTGAAAATGCTTTTATTTAATCAGGCGTTTGATATAGGCCGAAGATGAAAAATTAACTGACTGTTGTTTTATTATAGAGTTATTTTAGTGAATGATAGAATTTTATACTGAACTCTGCATTATATTCTGAAGTGTGTATTATGTATGGATTGTTTCTAAATATTGTTAGGCACCCCAAGCCTCAGGGAAGAAGCGCTATATAAATAAAGTTTCTGTCTGTCTGTCTGTCTGTCTGTCTATCTATCTATCTATCTATCTATCTATCTATCTATCTATCTAACTCTCAAGTTGACCTCCCACTCCACAGCCCCTGCCCTTAGCCCTGCCTGAGTACAGTGAATGGTACCACCACTGAGATCTGATTGACAATGGCCCAGTCAGCCACCCTAACCCTCCCATCGGACCACCACATCTACACACCAGAGCCTGCTTTAGTGACCATCAGTCATTGCCACTAGTCCATGCTAGGCCACATGATGCCCTGAGTTCTTCTCATTCAGCCATTTACTTTGGACATGGTTTGAGTGCACACTCTGTCTACAGTTAGTGCAGTCCGCTCTACTATTCCACTCCTTGCTGCTTCAAATCGATCAATGGTCAGACTTCTTCCTAGCCCCTCCCTCTCTCCTCACCTGTGCTGGCTGCTACCAAAACTCCTCTCTATGTCCTCGCTGTTGGTGCTGAAACCATTAGGCAGGAGGGAGGCACAGAGGAATGGACTCCACATGTGCTGCCTGAAATTAAATAAGCTGGCTGCTGGCTGCTGAATGTACAGACTGGAGCATTCAGAACATGCCAGCCACATCCAATAGGAGAAAAAAAACAAATCTATTAGTTACAGGGCCGCAGACCCATGAGGACTGGATGGAAGGGACTGGCCTGAGAATTCACCTTGGTTGATGAGTTCCTGCCCCCAAAATGACATCAGTTTGTTTTTGTCACTCACACACTCACAGCATGAAAAAAAAGAAAACTGGTAGGAACAGAACTCTCTTTTCTGTGCCCCCCATTGATGGGCACCCTAAGTCTCTGGGGGAATTTCCAATGATGGTGGAGAGCATGCATCAGAAGGGTCTGTCTCCTCATGTGCAGCTGCAGTCTATGTAAAAGGGGACAGAAAGAAAGATAAAGCTGCTCAGCCATGTGATAGGCATGATAAAGATGGATCAGACTCCAGGATGTCCGAAAGGGAACCCCTCAATCCAGTGATGGCAAAAATAAAAATAAAACAGCCTCAGAGCAGACACCGGAAATGGTACCTGCAGAAACAAAACTCCAAAAAACAAATGTCATTGTCACTCCATCTAAAAGGAGAAAGGAGCAGGCAGATAACACATAGAAAATGCCCTCATCTGAAGACATATCAGAAATGTTAAAATTTTTACAGGCCATCCATTAATGTTACTGCAATAAGGCAGTAACATGGTAGCAAGACTGTGCTGGCCATAAGGAACACTGTACTGCCTCACCGTTGTTTTTGGTTTTGCATTATATTTTATGTTCTTTTATGCCTTTTTGTTTATTTTAGTCATTCAATGTGTGCTGATTTTATTAGTTTTGTATATTTTCTAATTGTTTAAGTGTGCAGACCTTGTATATCTCTGCCGTTTTAGAAAGGAGTGGGCAGATTGCGATTGAGGGACAAGGAGATGCACTGGGGTGAAATGGGTCCAGGAAAGAGGTCCTTCCTGTCTGGTTCCCATACCCAAGGGCTCTGCTTACAGCAGGCAGGCAGGTAATTGGTCTTTCTCGGTTGCTCATCCTACTCAGGCAGTGTTATGTAATTCCAGGTCCATTAAAAACAAGACCACTATAAAAGCAGATCTTGATAAATCATCTGACCTGGCTTGCATCACTGAGACCTGGCTGGATGAGAATGCTGGTCCCATCTTGGCTTCAACAATTCAGCTGGGTACTCGGTGATACACTGCCTGAGGATGGATTGTAGGGGTGGGGGGTGTGGCCATTTATTTTAGCTCAAAACTGTACCTAATGGAGGTACCAGTGGGAGCCACCAACTGTTTTGAATGTATCTTGAGTGAGAGTGTGGGGTGTAGGATTCTTCTTGTTTACCGTCTACCAGGAGATGGGAATGTTATCCTGCTGGAAGTCGTGGACTTCATTGTCGACCTGACACTGGGATCCCCCAGATGGCTGATTCTGGGGGATTTCAGTGCCTGGGTTGATGATGAACACTCGCCATTTGGACAGGACTTCCTCCAGTTAATGAATTCACTGGGCTTCACACAGGTTATTTCCTCCTCAACCCATACTGGTGGTCATTCATTGGACTTGGTGTTTCTCCTGGGGATGAAGATATCTGACTTGGTGGTGGAACCATTCGGGTGGTTTGACCATCACACCATCAGGTTCAGCTTTCTGGCCCCCCTAATAGGCCTGCCCCTATGGAGATGGTCCAATACTACCTTTTGAGGGGTGTGTCACCTGATGGCCTGATGGCAGTACTGGACCTGTCAGGTATACCCAGTGAATGCACAGATCCAGAGGATCTGGTACTATCCCATATTAAGGCAGTGACAGAGGCCTTGGATTCCATTGCTCACGTTGTCGTTCATCCTCTCACTCTTTGCCCCAGGTTTCCTTGGTTTGATGAGGCCTTGAGGGAGTTGAGGAGTGTCGGATGAAGGTTAGAGAGGTGCTGGCAGAGGTCAGGCCTGGAGTGTGACAGACTTAGTTTGACGGACCACTATCTGGTCTATCAATCAGCAATTACCAGTAAGAAGGCAGAATTCCTGTCCAGGGAAATTGCTGCTGTGCAGAATCAACTAGCTCAGCTTTTCTGGACTGTGGACAGATTGTGCAATCCACTCTGTCTCCAGCCTGGAAATGCTTTTTCACAAGAGCGTTGTGAGGAGATTGCTTGATTCTTCGCCAATAAGGTTGCCACAGTCAAGTCCGGCATCCACCTGACCCTCTCTCAAGGGAGTTGTGGTGGTCTGCAAGAGATGTTGGACACCCAGTTCGTCTGGTATGACTTCGGCCAGCCCACAGTCAATGATATTGTGATAGTTATCCAGTCATTGCATCCGACCAACTGTAGTTTGGACCCGGGCCCCACGCGCCTTTTAGTAGGCTGTGTGTATAATAGCAGTCCAGCCCTTGCCGAGATAGTCTAGATGCCTTTGGAGAGGAGGATCAGTCCAGATCCCCTGAAGGAGGCAGTGGTTTGGCCCCTTGTTAAGAAGCCCTCCTTGAACCCAGACTGTCTGGCTAACTACAGGCCTGTCTCTAACCTACCCTTTGTGGGTAAGGTTATTGAAAATGTGGTGGCGCCACAGCTAGATGACCATTTGATCAGCCACAATGTTTATGATTCTCTCCAGTCTGGATTTAGGAAGAGACATAGTACTGAGACAGCCCTTCTCCGGTTACTAAATGACCTCCTAATAGTGAGAGATCGAAAGACTCGTTCCATCTTGGTCCTTCTAGATCTCTCTGTGGCTTTTGACACCATGGACCATGGCGTGCTGCTGGAGCACCTGCGGTTCATCTGTGGACTTTCAGGGTCGGTCTTCAGATGGTTTTGATCATTCCTTGAGGGTAGGACTCAGAGGGTGGTGTCGTTTTTTTTCCCCCTCAGCTCCATTCTCCCTATCCTGTGGGGTGCTGCAGGGCTCCGTCTTGGCACCCATGTTGTTTGCGGTGTATATGCTGCTGTTAGGCATGATTATTAGGCAGTACAACTTGAGTTTTCACTGCTATGCAGATTATACTAAGATGTACATGTCCTTTATGTTTTGCCAGGATGATGCTGTCTTGGACTTTAACAGCTGTCTAGCCAAGATCCAGGACTGGATGAATGTGAGCTGGCTATGGTTGAACCCAGAAAATACTGAAGTGTTGGTTGTGGACCCAGGTCATCGAGAGGTGGGTGTGTTGGCGTGATCTCATTCAGATTTATGGCTTGGAGGTGTCCAGCTAACTACCTCAGACTGGGTGCGTAACCTGGGCGTTATGTGTTGATGATCACCTGACCCTAACATTGCAGGTGTCAGCAGCTGTCAAAACCTCTTTTTACCATCTGAGGAATATTGCCCTGGTAAAGCCCTGGTTCCTCCAGATGATCTTCCAACTTTGGTCCACACCGTCATTACCTCCCACCTTGACTGCTGCAGTGCCCTTTACCTTGGGCTACTGTGGGTTGATATCCACCACTTGCAGCTGGTGCAGAATCCGGCAGCCACCTCTAGGACAAGTCATATTATGCCTGAGCTCTGTGGACTGCACTGGCTGCCGATGCAGTGGCGGATCACCTTCAAGGTCACTCTGCTAACCTACAAGGCTCTACATGATCAGGGACCCAGTTACCTGCAAGATCTCCTTCATCCCTACTGTCTCCTCTGCACTTCTCTGATCCACTGATGTGGGATTGCTAGAGATTCTCATGGTTCATTTACAAACATCCGGAGAAAGGTCATTTAGTTTTAATGCCCCAATCCTGTGGAATTCTCTACCTCATCAGGTGCAAGATTGCTTGACCATCCAAAGTTTTAAAGTTGCCCTGAAAACGTATCTTTTTAGCCTAGCAGTTTCTGATTTTTAAAGCTGCTACTGTATTTATTAGTTTTAATTTTATCTTGTTATTTATTAATGTGTTTTATTTTATTGTAGAGGTGCTTTGGTTCTAGAAAGGTACCTTTTTACAAATAAAGAATTGATTGATTAATTGACTATTTTTTACCTCTATTATCGGTCTTTTGGCTGGTTCCAACATTCAAGTTCTAGTTTAAGTTTATTGCAGGAAGGACTCCGTTGAGCAAGCTCATTCACAAGGAGGTCCTGAGGCACATACACATACAGTTCGCAATTACATAGACAGGAGATATAAAATGTAGAACAACAAAGAAAAAAAATATATAATACAAGAAGTATACACAATAGAAGTCCTTATGTTATATATGCAGTACATTCCAGCTTTAACCTTGCCCTAAATTATGCAACACATTTCAGCTTAATAAGTAGAGGTCCAGTTGGTACCTAGGAAGTTGATTTGGCATTGGGGGCCTAGTAGCACCTACATATGTCTTTTGATTTAGAGAAAGCTAGTGTTTTGTAGGAGTTAATTGATACGATGCTGGTTAGCTTCAGCATGGCTTGTAGTTGGTTCCAAATGTTTGGGAGGGCATATGAGACAGCTCTTTGGCCAGCTGTGGTACGTGTCCTGGGAACATCTAGTAAGATAAGGTCGGATTTCCTTAGGGAGTAGGTGCTATGCGAGATGTGTATGAGGGACGTTAAATAGACAGGCAGTTTGTGGAGTAGTAATTTGAGGGTCCAAATGCCAGCATGCTGGAGGCATCTGGTGGCAAGAGAGGTCCACCTAACTGCTGCATAAAGATCACAGTGGTGGTTCCTGTATGCAGAGTTAGTAATGAAGCAAAAAGCACGGTGATAGAGTACGCCCAGTTTAGATAGGCTCAAGGTTGGGGAAAAGATAAAGATAATGTCTCCATAGTCAAGCAAGGGAAGGAATGTTTGCTCGGACAAGTCTTTTGTGGGTGCAAGAGAAAAGAGGGTCCTATTTCTAAAGAAAGAAACAAGTGTGCTTTAAGCCTCTTTGATAGATCCTCGATGTGGGTCATTGAAGGAAAGCTTGTTGTCTATCCACATACCTAGATATTTAAATTTGGTATGACTTCCAAGGTTCACCTAGGGAGGTAACTATGAAGTTTTAGGTGGGGTGGGTAGGGCAACAGACAAGGCAAGTCTCAGAAAATGATTGTCTTGGTTTTTTAGGCATTTAAGAGAAGCTTGGCATTGAAAGGTTGCTTTCTAACTGGATAAAGTCAGCTTGGAGTGCTTCCCTGACTTCAGTTAAGGACGAGCCTGATGCGTACAAAACCATATCGTCAGCTAAGAAATGTATGCTAGAGTTCTTTATGTGGGAGTCAAGGTTGTTGATGTACAGGGAAAAAAGGATTGGTCCTAGGATGGAGCCTTGAGGGACTCCTCTGGCAATTGGAAGGGGGGCAGATAGTAGGCCATCAGCTTTGACTTTCTGTATCCTTCCTGTGAGATAACTGCTAAACCACTGTAAGGTAAGTGGAGTGGCACCTATGTAGGCAAGACAGATGATTAGGAGGTGATGGTCTACAGTGTGTAAGGCCTAACTGAGGTCTAGAAAGACTGCACCAGTAACCTTCTTGGTGTCCATAGCATGGATCCAGTCATTAGGGACTTTAGCCAAGGCTGAGATGGTACTGTGCATTGACCTGAAGCCAGATTGGGCTGGGTTTAGGAGTGAGTGCACTTTGAGGTGATTTTTTAGTTGGTTGTACATAAGTTTTTCCAGCACTTTGGAGAGAATGGGCAAGATAGAGATAGGATGGTAGTTGTTTAAGTCACAAGGATCTCCTGATTTGAAGAGAGGAAAAATATGGGCAGATTTCCAGCAAGATGGAACAGTGGCTGTGGTGGTAGAGAGGTTGAAGATGTGAAGGATGGGGGCTTTGAGCTGGGCATAGCCTAACTGCAAGAAAAATGATTCAAGGCCATCGTCCCCTGCACTTTTCTTGGTGTCAAGGCTAAGAATTAAGTCTTCAACTTCTTTGAAGCTAAACAGGCACAACTGGAAGGGATGAGGTACAGTAGCATGTGTAGTATCTGGGCAAGTGTTGCTATTCACTTGGCTAGCAAATGGGGAGGAGTCGAATGCCAACCCAGCAGTGGCAAAGTGAAGGTTAAGTTCTTCGAGGATTCACAGTTTATTTTCAACCACCCCGTCCTTGGCCAGAATCTCAGTGGGAAGGGAGGAAGCAGCAGGATGGCCTTCAATGGATCTCAGTGTCTTCCAGATTTTTTTTGGAGTTCCTTGGCCTGCTCCAGAGTGGAGACATAGAAGTTTGCTTTAGTAGCATGTACACCTTTAACACAGGCATTTTTGGCAGCTCTAAACACCTGCCAGTCTGCTGGGTCCTTTGTGTGCCTGGACCTAGCCCATAGCTTGTCTCTATTAGTAAGTGCAGATTTGAGCTCTTGGGTGAACCACGGATGTGAGATTTTCCGCACCATCATTTTAATAAAAGGAGCATGCTTGTTAATTAGGTGGTGAGGTTGTCATTTGTTGCTCATGTCATTATGGAAAACTGCAGAATGTGAGATTTTATGGGGTTGCAAAGTTAAGATGACATCTAAGAGTGAGCTGTTGGCAGAGTTAGAAGCATTGATTCTTGTGGGTTCAGTTACTATCCGTGTAAGACCCAGCTCATCACAGATGGCTTTAAGGGAGTGGGATTTAGCAGGAGCCAATCCATATTGAAGTCCCCAAGATTATTGTTTCCATGTCAGCAGCCGTTATGGATTTCAACATATTAAGAATTCTCGTGCCTCTTGACGGGGTCTATAGCCACCAATGATTGAGATGCACTCGAGGAAGGAAGGTGAAGTTAAGCAAGACAATCTCGTATTCCTTGGGCTTAGTTTTACGGAAATGCTGCTAATATCAAATTTTGATTTGCCGAGCATACAACCACTCCCTCACGAGTCCCTATCAGCCTAAAGAGCTTGAAGCCCGGTATAGCAATTTATGGATCAGTGTTGGTCTTTTTAGCCATGACTCGAGTATATAATCAGATCTGGTCAGTGTGGGCTGCCCAAACTTGAAGATGATCAAGTTTTTTGAGCAGGCGAGAATATTGACCATCTCAGTTTCATCCCAGGAGCAGCTGAAAACTCCAGGGGGAAGTGATTTGAGTTGGGGACCTGATTTAGTTTGACATTGCCTGAAAAAAAAGTAGAATTAGAAACATTTCTTGAGGGCATTTATCAGGTAAAGTGGACACTTTTCCATTATGGATTCTTGTGTGGAGTTGAGGTCATTGAGGTACGCCTAGCCAGAGCTTCGGAGATGCTGACATGGCCATTCAAGGGCTAGCAGGAAGTGCACAGAAAGACATTGGTGAAGGGAGGAGGGGCCAGAGGAGAGGTATGAGAATTAAAATGAAAACCCAACAGATTAAGAGTAGGGAAGCAATATGAAGATGCAGCAGGAATTATGATTGTGGGTTCCCAGGCTGGAATGATTTCTGACTTAGCATGGATCAGTGCTTTATGAGTCCTAATTTTTGCCAGGATTAGAAGTAGAATGATAATTCAGGCCATATTGCCCACAATTGAGTACAGTGATTTGTGTAGAAAGACCAAGAATACCTCTAGTGGCAGGTCTGTATAAAGTGATAATGGAAAGCTAAAAAAAGCCAAACTTCTATTACACAGCTGAAATGTGCTTAGTTCTGTATCAAAATCTATTTATAAAAGTGCCAGGTGGCTGAAGCAGGGAAAGTCCTAGGCCAATCAGAGCGGGGTTTGCTGGAAGCGCCAGTATTCCACTGTCCGCCAACCCAGATTTCAAGGAGCTGCAGGCAAGCATCCTGGTCTCGGTCCGGTGGCTGGCTGGGTACCGGCCGACCATGGGGGAGCTGAAGCAGCCCCGTTCAAGGACAGACAGCTGGAGAGAAGAAAAAAAGCAGGTCTTTAAAAGCATAGAGGTTAGGACTGGTTAGATTTGAGCAGTTTAGTAAGACAAAACGAAGTTAGACTTTTTGGTGCCAAGGCAGAGTGCTTTGATGGGAGGGATGCAGGAGAGGTACTGAGACAGAAGAGGTATAAGCACTTTAAAACACTAGTAGAAATTACAATCCAGCTAATACAGTTCAAAAACTTCTATTACACAGTTGAAATGTGCTTAGTTCTATTGAAAATCTATTTGTAAAAAGCGCCAGGTGGCTGAAGCAGGTGAAGAGTCCTGGCCAATCAGAGCAAGTTTGCTAGAAGCACCCATTTTCCAATTGGCTGCACTGTCATGTACCTTCCAAGGAGCTGCAGGCAGGTGTCCTGGTCTCACTCAGTGGCTGGCTGGGTGCCGGACAACCATGGAAGAGCTGAAGCAGCCCTGTTCAAGGGCAGGCAGCTGGAGAGAAGAAAAAAGAGCAGGTCTTAAATAGCATAGAGGTTAGGATGGGTTAGATTTGAGCAGTTTAGTAAGATAAAAGTTAGTTAAACTTTTCGGCACCAAGGCAGAGTGCTTGGATGGGGGGTGCAAAAGCAGCACTGAGACAGAAGAGGTGTAAGCACTTTAAAACACTAGTAGAAATTACAATCCTGCTAATACAGCAGAAAAACTTCTATTACACAGTTGAAATGTGCTTAGTTCTATCGAAAATCTATTTGTGAAAAGTGCCAGGTGGCTGAAGCAGAGGAAGAGTCCTGGCCAATCAGAGTGGTTTGGCTGCAAGCGCTCGAATTCTGATTGGCTGCACTGTCCCATACCTTTCAAGGAGCTGCAGGTGGATGTCCTGGTCTTGGTTGGTGGCTGGCTGGGTGTCGGCCGACCGTAGGGGAGCTGAAGCAGCCCCGTTCAAGGGCAGGCAGCTGGAGAGAAGAAAAAAGAGCAGGTCTTAAATAGCATAGTGGTTAGGATGGGTTAGATTTGAGCAGTTTAGTAAGACAAAAGGTAGTTAGACATTTTGGCGCCAAGGCAGAGTGCTTGGATGGGGGGTGCAGGAGGAGCACTGAGACAGAAGAGGTGTAAGCACTTTAAAATACTAGTAGAAATTACAATCCAGCTAATACATATGAAAAATTTCTATTACACAGTTAAAATGTGCTTAGTTCAATCAAAAATCTATTTGTAAAAAGTGCCAGGTGGCTGAAGCAGAGGAAAAGTCCTGGCCAAACAGAGTGGGTTTGCTGGAAGCGACCATGTTCCAATTGGCTGCGCTGTCCTGTACCTTCCAAGGAGCTGCAGGCAGGCATCCTGGTCCCGGTCGGTGGCTGGCTGGGTGCAGGAAGACCGTGGCGGAGCAGAAGCAGCCCCATTCAAGGGCAGGCAGCTGAAGAGAAGAAAAAAGAGCAGCTCTTAAATAGGATAGAGGTTAGGATGGGTTAGATTAGAGCAGTTTAGTAAGACAAAAGGTAGTTAGACTTTTTGGCGCCAAGGCAGAGAACTTGGATGAGGGGGTGCAGAAGGAGCACCAAGACAGAAGAGGTATAAGCACTTTAAAACACTAGCAGAAATTACAATCTAAGCTAATACAGATGAAAAACTTCTATTACACAGTTGAAATGTGCAGTTCTATCAAAATCTATTTGTAAAAGTGCCAGGTGCCTGAAGCAGGAAAGAGTCCTGGCCAATCAGTGTGGGTTTGCTGGAAGTGCCGTGTGCAGTTGACTGCGCTGTCATACCTTCAAGGGACTGCAGGCAGGCACCTGGTCTCGGGCGGTTGCTGGCTGGTGCACCCGGCCAACCGTGCAGGAATGGCAACGACAGCCCTGTTCAAGAGAAAGCAGATGGACAGAAGAAAAGAGCAGGTTTTAAATAGCATAGAGGTTAGGATGGGTTAGATTTGAGCATGTTGTAAGACAAAGGGAGTTAGATTTTTTTGGCACAAAGGCAGAGTGCTTGGATGGGAGATGCAGGAGCAGCACTGAGACAGAAGAAGTGTAAGCACTTTAAAACACTAGTAGAAATTACAATCCAGCTAATACAGATGAAAAACTTCTATTACACAGTTGAAATGTGCTTAGTTCTATCGAAAATCTATTTGTAAAAAGTGCCAGGTGGCTGAAGCAGAGGAAGAGTCCTTGCCAATCAGATCAGGTTTGATGGAAGCGCCCGTGTTCTGATTGGCTGCACTGTCTCGTACCTTCCAAGGAGCTGCTGGAGGGCGTGCTGGTCTCGGGTCAGTGGCTGGCTGGGCCGCCCACCGTGGGGAGCTGAAGCAGCCCCGTTCAAGGGCAGGCAGCTGGAGAGAAGAAAAAAGGGCAGGTCTTAAATAGCATAGAGGTTAGAATGGGTCAGATTTGAGCAGTTTAGTAAGACAAAAGGTAGTTAGACTTTTTGGCGCCAAGGCAGAGTGCTGGGATTTGGGGGGGTGCAGAATGAGCAGTGAGACAGAAGAGGTGTAAGCACTTTAAAACACTAGTAGAAATTACAATCCAGCTAATATAGTTGAAAAACTTCTATTACACCATTGAAATGTGTTTAGTTTTATCGAAAATCTATTTGTACAAAGTGCCAGGTGGCTGAAGCAGGGAAAAAGTCCTGGCCAATCTGAGGGTTTGCCGGCGTGTCAGATTCAGATGCGCTGCGCCTGTGCACCTGACAAGGAGCTGCAGGCGGCTATCCTGGATCACTGTCAGAGGTACACTGGCAGCCAGCCAACCGTGGGGGAACTGAAGTAGCCCCATTCAAGGGTAGGCAGCTGGAGAGAAGAAAAAAGAGCAGGTCATAAACAGCATAGAGGTTAGGATGGGTTAGATTTGAGCAGTTTAGTAAGACAAAAGTTAGTTAAACTTTTCAGCACCATGGCAGAGTGCTTGGATTGGGGGGTGCAAGAGCAGCACTGAGACAGAAGAGGTGTTAGCACTTTAAAACATTAGTAAAAATTACAATCCTCTTAATACAGCTGAAAAACTTCTATTACACAGTTGAAATGTGCTTAGTTCTATCGAAAAATCTATTTGTAAGAAATGTACGGAGGTGGTTGAAGCAGAGGAAGATTCTAGCCAATCAAATGGCTTTCCTGGAAGCGCTTAAGTTCGATTAGTAACGCTGTCCCCGTACCTTTCAAGGAGCTGCAGGCGGATGTCCTGGTCTTGCTGGTGGCTGGCTGCGTCGCCGACTGCAGGGAGCCAGAAGCAGCCCCTGCTCAAGGGCAGGCAGCTGGAGAGAAGAAAAAAGTGCAGGTCTTAAATAGCATAGAGGTTAGGATGGGTTAGATTTGAGCAGTTTAGTAAGACAAAAGGTAGTTAGACTTTTTGGCACTAAGGCAGAGTGCTTGGATGGGGGGTGCAGGAGGAGCACTGAGACAGAAGAGGAGTAAGCACTTTAAAACACTAGAAGAAATTACAATCCAGCTAATACACATGAGAAATTTCTATTACACAGTTAAAATGTGCTTAGTTCTATCAAAAATATATTTGTAAAAAGTGCTAGGTGGCTGAAGCAGAGGAAAAGTCCTGGCCAATCAGAGTGGGTTTGCTGGGAAGTGCCCATGTTCCGGATTGGCTGCGTTGTCCCTGTATACCTTCAACTGAGCTGCAGGCAGGCTGTCCTGATCCTGGTCGGTGGCTGGCTGGGTGCCGGAAGACCATGAGGGAGCAGAAGCAGCCCCGTTCAAGGGCAGGCAGCTGAAGAGAAGAAAAAAGAACAGCTGTTAAATAGGATAGAGGTCAGGATGGGTTAGATTTGAGCAGTTTAGTAAGACAAAATGAAGTTAGACTTTTTAGTGCCAAGGCAGAGTGCTTTGATGGGAGGGATGCAGGAGAGGTACTGAGACAGAAGAGGTATAAGCACTTTAAAACACTAGTAGAAATTACAATCCAGCTAATACAGTTCAAAAACTTCTATTACACAGTTGAAATGTGCTTAGTTCTATTGAAAATCTATTTGTAAAAAGCGCCAGGTGGCTGAAGCAGGGGAAGAGTCCTGGCCAATCAGAGCAAGTTTGCTAGAAACACCCATTTTCCAATTGGCTGCACTGTCATGTACCTTCCAAGGAGCTGCAGGCAGGTGTCCTGGTCTCTCTCAGTGGCTGGCTGGGTGCCGGACAACCATGGAGGAGCTGAAGCAGCCCTGTTCAAGGGCAGGCAGCTGGAGAGAAGAAAAAAGAGCAGGTCTTAAATAGCATAGAGGTTAGGTTGGGTTAGATTTGAGCAGTATAGTAAGACAAAAGTTAGTTAAACTTTTCGGCACCAAGGCAGAGTGCTTGGATGGGGGGTGCAAAAGCAGCACTGAGACAGAAGAGGTGTAAGCACTTTAAAACACTATTAGAAATTACAATCCTGCTAATACAGCAGAAAAACTTCTATTACACAGTTGAAATGTGCTTAGTTCTATCGAAAATCTATTTGTGAAAAGTGCCAGGTGGCTGAAGCAGAGGAAGAGTCCTGGCTAATCAGAGTGGCTTTGCTGCAAGCGCTCAAATTCTGATTGGCTGCACTGTCCCATACCTTTCAAGGAGCTGCAGGTGGATGTCCTGGTCTTGGTTGGTAGCTGGCTGGGTGTCGGCCGACCGTAGGGGAGCTGAAGTAGCCTCGTTCAAGGGCAGGCACCTGGAGAGAAGAAAAAGCAGGTCTTAAATAGCAGCAGTGTTAGGATGGGTTGATTTGAGCAGCTTAGTAAGACAAAAGTTAGTTAGACATTTTGGCGCCAAGGCAGAGTGCTTGGATGGGGGGTGCAGGAGGAGTACTGAGACAGAAGAGGTGTATGCACTTTAAAATACTAGTAGAAATTACAATCCAGCTAATACATATGAAAAATTTCTATTACACAGTTAAAATGTGCTTAGTTCTATCAAAAATCTATTTGTAAAAAGTGCCAGTTGGCTGAAGCAGAGGAAAAGTCCTGGCCAATCAGAGTGGGTTTGCTGGAAGCGACCATGTTCCAATTGGCTGCGCTGTCCTGTACCTTCAAAGGAGCTGCAGGCAGGCGTCCTGGTCCCGGCCGGTGGCTGGCTGGGTGCAGGAAGACCGTGTCGGAGCAGAAGCAGCCCCATTCAAGGGCAGGCAGCTGAAGAGAAGAAAAAAGAGCATCTCTTAAATAGGATAGAGGTTAGGATGGGTTAGATTAGAGCAGTTTAGTAAGACAAAAGGTAGTTAGACTTTTTGGCGCCAAGGCAGAGAGCTTGGATGAGGGGGTGCAGAAGGAGCACCAAGACAGAAGAGGTATAAGCTCTTTAAAACACTAGCAGAAATTACAATCTAGCTAATACAGATGAAAAACTTCTATTACACAGTTGAAATGTGCTTAGTTCTATCAAAAATCTATTTGTAAAAAGTGCCAGGTGCCTGAAGCAGGGAAAGAGTCCTGGCCAATCAGTGTGGGTTTGCTGGAAGTGCTCATGTTCTGATTGGCTGCGCTGTCCCATACCTTCCAAGGGACTGCAGACAGGCGTCCTGGTCTCGGGCGGTTGCTGGCTGGGTACCGGCCAACCGTGGGGTAGCTGAAGCAGCCCTGTTCAAGAGTAGGCAGATGGACAGAAGAAAAAAGAGCAGGTCTTAAATAGCATAGAGGTTAGGATGGGTTAGATTTGAGCATGTTAGTAAGACAAAAGGAAGTTAGATTTTTTTTGGCACAAAGGCAGAGTGCTTGGATGGGAGAGTGCAGGAGCAGCACTGAGACAGAAGAAGTGTAAGCACTTTAAAACACTAGTAGAAATTACAATCCAGCTAATACAGATGAAAAACTTCTATTACACAGTTGAAATGTGCTCAGTTCTATCGAAAATCTATTTTGTAAAAAGTGCCAAGTGGCTGAAACCCAGAGGAAGAGTCCTTGCCAATCAGATCAGGTTTGATCGACGCCAGATAGTCCGATTGGCTGCACTGTCTCGTACTCTGCAGGAGCCGCGTGGAGGGCGCGGCTGGTCTCGATCAGTGGCTGGCTGGGTGCGGCCCACTGTGGGGAGCTGAAGCAGCCCAGTTCAAGGCAAGCAGCTGGAGAGAAGAAAAAAGGGCAGGTTCAACAGCATAGAGGTTATATCGGCCAGATTTGAGCAGTTTAGAAAGACAAAGCAAGCTAGGACTTTCGGCGCCAAGGCAGAGCAGTTGACTGGGGCGAGAATGAGCACTGAGACAGAAGAGGTGTAAGCACTTTAAAACACCAGTAGAAATTACAATCCAGCTAATATAGTTGAAAACTTCTATTACACCATTGAAATGTGTTTAGTTTTATCGAAAATCTATTTGTACAAAGTGCCAGGTGGCTGAAGCAGGGAAAAAGTCCTGCAACCAATCTATGGTTTGTTGGAAGCCGCCATGTCCCGGATAAGGTGCACTGTCTCTGTACCTTCCAAGGAGCTGCAGGGGGCGCCCTGGCATGCGGTCAGAGGGTTGGCTTGCAGCCAGCCAACCTAGGGAACTGAACTATTCCCATTCAAGGGTAGGCACAGCTGGAGAGAAGAAAAAAGAGCAGGTCATAAACAGTATAGAGGTTAGGATGGGTTAGATTTGAGCTGTTCAGTAAGACAAAAGTTAGTTAAACTTTTCAGCACCATGGCAGAGTGCTCGTCATTGGGGGGCAAGACAGCACAGACAGAAGAGGTGCTTAGTAACTTTAAAAACATTAGTAAAATTACAATCCTCTTAATACAGCTGAAAAACTTCTATTACACAGTTGAAATGTGCCTTAGATTCTGATCGAAAATCTATTTTAAAAATGTGCCAGGTGGCTGAAGCAGAGGAAGATTCCTGGCAAATCAGAGCGGCTTTCCTGGAAGCGCTCAAGTTCCGATTGGCTGCGCTATCCCGTACCTTTCAAGTAGCTGCAGGCGGATGTCCTGGTCTTGGTTGGTGGCTGGCTGGGTGTCGGCCGACCGTAAGGGAGCTGAAGCAGCCCCGTTCAAGGGCAGGCAGCTGGAGTGAAGAAAAAAGTGCAGGTCTTAAATAGCATAAATTGGGATGGGTTAGATTTGAGCAGTTTAGTAAGACAAAAGGTAGTTAGACTTTTTGGCACTAAGACAGGTCTTGGATGGAAGTGATTGCAGGAGGAGCACTGAGACAGAAGAAGTAACACTTTAAAACACTAGAAGAAATTACAATCCAGCTAATACACATGATAAATTTCTATTACACAGTTAAAATGTGCTTAGTTCTATCAAAAATATATTTGTAAAAAGTGCCAGGTGGATGAAGCAGAGGAAAAGTCCTGGCCAATCAGAGTGGGTTTGCTGGAAGCGCCCATGTTCCGATTGGCTGCGTTGTCCTGTACCTTCCAAGGAGCTGCAGGCAGGCGTCCTGGTCCTGGTCGGTGCTGGCTGGGTGCCGGAAGACCATGGGGGAGCAGAAGCAGCCCCGTTCAAGAGCAGGCAGCTGGAGAGAAGAAAAAAGAGCAGGTCTTAAATAGCATAGAGGTTAGGATGGGTTAGATATGAGCAGTTTAGTAACAAAAAAGGTAGTTAAACTTTTCGGCACAAAGGCAGAGTGCTTGGATGGGGGGGTGCAGGAGCAGCACTGAGACAGAAGAGGTGTAAGCATCTTTAAAACACTAGTAAAATACAATCCTGCTAATACAGCTGAAAAAGCTTCTATTACAGTTGAAATGCTATGAAAATCTATTTGTAAGAGTGCCATGTGGCTGAAGCAGGGGAAGAGTCCTGGCCAATTAGAGCGGGTTTGCTGTAAGTGCCCATGTTCCAATCGGCTGTGCTGTCCCATACCTTCCAAGGAGCTGCAGGTGGGCGTCCTGGTATCGGGCGGTTGCTGGCTGGGTACCGGCCAACCGTGGGGTAGCTGAAGCAGCCCTGTTCAAGAGCAGGCAGAAGGAGAGAAGAAAAAAGAGCAGGTCTTAAGTAGCATAGAGCTTAGGATGGGTTAAATTTGAGCAGTTTAGTAAGACAAAAGGAAGTTAGATTTTTTTGGCACAAAGGCAGAGTGCTTGGATGGGAGAGTGCAGGAGAAGCACTGAGACAGAAGAGGTGTAAGCACTTTAAAACACTAGTAGAAATTACAATGCAGCTAATACAAATAAAAAACTTCTATTACACAGTTGAAATGTGCTTAGTTCTATCGAAAATCTATTTGTACAAAGTGCCAGGTGGCTGAAGCAGGAGAAAAGTCCTACCCAATCTGAACAGGTTTGCTGGAAGTGCATGTCCCGATTAGAGTGCGCTGTTCTTTATCTTCCATGGAGCTGCAGGCGCGGGTGTCCTGGTCGTGGTCCAGAGGTTGACTGTGCCAGCCAGCATTGGCTTCTGAACAGTGGCCCCATTCAAGACAGAGCAGCTTTAGAGAAGAAGAAAGTGGGTCTTAAAGTAGCATAAAGGTTAGGATGGGTTAGATTTGAGCAGTTTAGTAAGACAAAAGGTAGTTAGACTCTAAGGTGCCAAGGCAGAGTGCTTGGATTGGGGGAGGCAGGAGGAGCACTGAGACAGAAGAGGTGTAAGCACTTTAAAGCACTAGTAGAATTTACAATCCAGCTAATATAGTTTTAAAACTTCTATTACACAGTTGAAATGTGCTTAGTTCTATCGAAAATCTATTTGTAAAAAGTGCCAGGTGGCGGAAGCAGGGGAAAAGTCTTGGCCAATTAGAGCGGGTTTGCTGGAAGTGCCAGTGTTCTGATTGGCTGCACTGTCCCGTAAATTCCAAGGAGCTGCAGGAGAGCATCCTGGTCATGGTCGGTGGCTGGCTGGGTGCCAGCCGACCGTGGGGGAACTAAAGCAGCCCAGTTCAAGGGCAGGCAGCTGGAGAGAAGAAAAAAGAGCAGGTCTTAAATAGCATAGAGGGTATAATGGGATATATTTGAGCAGTTTAGTAAGACAAATGGGAGTTAGACTTTCCGGGTGCCAAGGCAGAGTGCTGGGATGGAGGGGGGGAGGAGAAGCACTGAGACAGAAGAGAAGTAAGCACTTTAAAACACTAGGAGAGATTACAATTCAGCTAATTCAGTTGAAAAACTTCTATTACACAGTTGAAATGTGCTTAGTTCTATCGAAAATCTATTTGTAAAAAGTGCCAGGTGGCTGAATCAGGGGAAGAGTCCTGGCCAATCACAGCAGGTCTGCTGGAAGCACCAGTATTCTGATAGTCTGCGCTGTCCTGTACCTTCCAAGGGAGGCTGCAGGCGGGCGTCCTGTGGTCTCGGTCAGTGTGGCTGGCTGGGTGCCGGCTGACCGTGGAGGGCTAAACAGCCCGTTCAAGGTCAGACAGCTGCAGAGAAGAAAAAAGAGCAGGTCTTAAATAGCATAGAGGATAGAATGGGTTAGATTTAAATAGCTTAGTAAGGCAAAAGGTAGTTAAACTTTTCGGCACCAAGGCAGAGTGCTTGGATGGGGGGGGTGCAGGAGCAGCTCTGAGACAGAAGAGGTGTAAGCACTTTAAAACACTAGTAGAAATTACAATCCTGCAAATACAGCTGAAAAACTTCTATTACACAGTTGAAATGTGCTTAGTTGTATCGAAAATCTATTTGTAAAAAGTGCCATGTGGCTGAAGCAGGAGAAGAGTCTTGGCCAATCAGAGCGGGTTTGCTGGAAGCGCCAGTGTTCCAATTGGCTTTGCTGTCCAGTTCCTTCCAAGGAGCTGCAGGAGGGCATCCTGGTCTCAGTCGGTGGCTGGCTGGGTGGCGGCCGACCGTGGGGGAACTGCAGCAGCCCTGTTCAAGGGCAGGCAGCTGGAGAGAAGAAAAAAGAGCAGGTCTTAAATATCATGGAGGTTAGAATGGGTTAGATTTGAGCAGTTTAGTAAGACAAATGGGAGTTAGACTTTTTGGGTGCCAAGGCAGAGTGCTGGAATGTAGGGGGGAGGAGCAGCACTGAGACAGAAGAGGTGTAAGCACTTTAAAACACTAGTAGAAATTACAATCCAGCTAATTCAGTTGAAAAACTTCTATTACACAGTTGAAATGTGCTTAGTTCTATCGAAAACCTATTTGTAAAAAGTGCCAGGTGGCTGAAACAGGAAGATTCTGGGCCAATCACAGCAGGTCTGCTGGAAGCGCCAGTATTCTCGATAGTCTCGCTTGTCCGCACCTCCCAAAGGGCACCAGGCGTCCTGAGTCTCGGTGAGGTGGCTGGCTGGAAGTGCCCGGCCGACGTGGAGGAGCAAACAGCCCATTCAAGGAGCAGGCTGCTAGAGAAGAAAAAGAGCAGGTCTTAAATAGCAAAGAGGATATGATGGGTTAGATTTGAGCAGTTTAGTAAGACAAAAGGTAGTTAGCTTTCAGCACCAAGGCAGAGTGCTTGGATGGGGGGCAGGAGGAGCACTGAGAGACGAAGAGGTAGAAGCACTTTAAAACACTAGTAGAAATTACAATCCTGCTAATACAGCTGAAAACTTCTATTACACAGTTGAAATGTGCTTAGTTAGATCGAAATCTATTTGTAAAAAGTACCAGATGGCTGAAGCTGGGAAGATCCAGCCAATCAGGCGGGTTTGCTGGAAACGCCTATATTCTGATTGGCTGCGATGTCCCTTACCTTCAGGAGCTGCTGGCGACTCCTGGTTTGATGAGTGGCTGGCTAGGTGCCGGCCGACCGTGGGGAAACTTCAAGCAGCCCCATTCAAGTGCAGGTAGCTGTTGAGAAGAAAAAAGATCAGGTCTTAAATAGCCTATAGGTTAGAATGGGTTAGATTTGAGCAGTTTAGTAAGACAAAAGGTAGTTGCACTTTTCAGCGTGAAGGCAGAGTGCTTGGATTGGGGGAGGCAGGAGGAGCACTGAGACAGAAGAGGTGTAAGCACTTTAAAGCACTAGTAGAAATTACATTCCAGCTAATACAGTTGAAAAACTTCTATTACACAGTTTAAATGTGCTTAGTTCTATTGAAAATCTATTTGTAAAAAGTGCCAGGTGGCTGAAGCAGTCGAGAAGTCCTGGTCAGTCAGAATGGAGTTTGCTGGAAGTGTCCATGTCGATAGAGATTGGCTCAGTTCGTATTAGCTTCCAGGAGCTGCAGTCGGGTGTCAGGTCTCAATTTGGTGGTTAGCTGGCTGCAATATCATGGGGGAATGAAGCAACCTGTTCAAGAGCAGGCAGCTGGAGAGAAGAAAAAAGGAAGCAGGTGCGTAAATAGCATAGAGGTTAGGGGCCAGGTTAGATTTGAACAGTTTAGTAAGGCAAAAGATAGTTTGACTTTTTGGCGCCAAGGCAGAGTGCTGAATGGAGGGACAGGAGGAGCACTGAGACAGAAGAGGTGTAAGCACTTTAAAACACTAGTAGAAATTATACTCCAGCTAATATAGTTGAAAAACCTCTATTACACAGTTGAAATGTGCTTAGTTGTATCGAAAATCTATTTGTAAAAAGTGCCAGGTGATTGATGCAGGGGAAGAGTCCTGGCCAATCAGAGTTGGTTTGCTGGAAGTGCCCATGTTCAATTGACTGTGCTGTCCCGTACCTTCCAAGGAGCTGCAGAAGGGTGTCCTGATCTCGGTCAGTGGCTGCCTGGGTGTCGGCCGACCATGGGGGAGCTGAAGCAGCCCTGTTCAAGGGCAGGCAGCTGGAGAGAAGAAAATAGAGCAGATCTTAAGTCAGTCTAGAAATTTGGATGAGTTAGATTTGTGCAGTTTAGTAAGACAAAAGTTAGTTAGTCTTCCGTCAAGAAAGAAGAAGCTTGAATTGAGTGGGGGTGGGAGGAACACTGAGACAGAAGAGGTGTAGCACTTTAAAACATAGTAGAAATTACAATCCTGCTAATACAGTTGAAAAGCTTCCTATTACACAGTTGAAATCTGTTTAGTTCTATTGAAAATCTAATTGTACAAAGTGCCTGGTGTCTGAAGCAGGAGAGAAGTCCTGGCCAATCAGAGCTGGTTTGCTGGAAGTGCCCATGTTCCAATTGACTGTGCTGTCCCGTACCTTCCAAGGAGCTGCAGAAGGGTGTCCTGGTCTCGATCAGTGGCTGCCTGGGTGTCGGCCGACCATGGGGGAACTGAAGCAGCCCCATTCAAGAGCAGGTAGCAGGAGAGAAGAAAAAAGAACAGGTCTTATATAGCATAGAGGTTAGGATTGGTTAGATTTGAGCAGTTTAGTAAGACAAAAGGTAGTTAGACTTTTTGGCACTAAGGCAGAGTGCTTGGATGGGCGGTGCAGGAGGAGCACTGAGACAGAAGAGGTGTAAGCACTTTAAAACACTAGTAGAAATTGCAATCCAGCTAATACACATGAAAAATTTCTATTACACAGTTAAAATGTGCTTAGTTCTATCAAAAATCTATTTGTAAAACTGCCGGGCTGAAGCAGAGGAAAGTCTGGCCAATCGAAAGTGGGTTGCTGGAAGAACCATGTTCCGAAATTACTTGGCTGTACTGTCCTGTACCTTCCAAGGAGCTGCAGGCAGGCATCCTGGTCCTGGTTGGTGGCTGGCTGCGCCGAAGACTGTAAAGCAGAAGCAGCCCGTTCAAGGCTTGAGCAATGAAGAAGAAGAAAATAGAACAGCTCTTAAATAGGATAGAGGTCAGGATGGGTTAGATTTGAGAGCAGTTTAGTAAGACAAAAAGGAGTTAGACACTTTGGTGCCAAGGCAGAGTGCTTGGATGGGGGGAGGAGAGCACTGAGACAGAAGAAGTATAAACACTTTAAAACACTAGTAGAAATTACAATCTAGCTAATAACAGATGAAAACTCTATTACACGGTTGAAATCTGCTTAGTTCTATCAAAAATCTATTTGTAAAAGTGATAATGACTGAAGCAGGACAGAGTCCAGCAATCAGTGTGGGTTTGCTGGAAGTGCCCGTGTTCCTATTGGCTACGCTTGTCACATACCTTCCAAGTGGCTGCAGGCAGGCGTCCTGGTCTCGGGCGGTTGCTGGCTGAGTACCGGCCAACCGTGGGGTAGCTGAAGCAGCCCTGTTCAAGAGCAGGCAGCTGGACAGAAGAAAAAAGAGTATGTCTTAAATAGCATAGAGGTTAGGATGGGTTAGATTTGAGCAGTTTAGTAAGACCAAAGGATGGTAGATTTTTTTGGCACAAAGGCAGAGTGCTTGGTGGGGTGTGCAGGAACAGCGCACTGAGACAGAAGGAATAGCACTTTAAAACAATGAAGTAGAAATTACAATCAGCCTTACAGATAAAAGAGCTTCTAATACTACACAGCCAGAAATGTGCTTGGATTCTATCGAAAATCTATTTGTAAAAATTGAGTGGCTGAAGCAGAGGAAGAGTCCTGCCAATCAGATCAGGTTTGCTGGTAGCTCCCGTGTTCCGATTGGCTGCGCTGTCCAGTATCTTCCAAGGAGCTGCGGGAGGGCGTGCTGGTCTCGGTCAGTGGCTGGCTGGGTGCTGGCCCACCGTGGGGGCTAAACAGCCCGTTCAAAGGCAGGCAGCTGGAGAGAAGAAAAAAGGGCAGGTCTTAGATAGCATAGAGGTTAGAATGGGTCAGATTTGAGCAGTTTAGTAAGACAAAAGGTAGTTAGACTTTTCTGTGCCAAGGCAGACTGCTGGGATTGGGGGGGTGCAGAAGAGCACTGAGACAGAAAAGGTGTAAGCACTTTCAAACACTAGTAGAAATTACAATCCAGCTAATATAGTTGAAAATCTTCTATTACACTATTGAATTGTGCTTAGTTTTATCGAAAATCTATTTGTACAAAGTGCCAGGTGGCTGAAGCAGGAGAAAAGTGCTGGCCAATCTGAGCGGGTTTGCTGGAAGTGCCGTGTCCCGATTAGATGCGCTGTCTGTACCTTCCAAAGAGCTGCAGGCAAAGTCCTGGTTAGATGAGGTTAGCTGGCTGCCAGCCAACTGTAAGGAAATAAACAGCCCCCGTTCAAGGGCAGGCAGCTTTAGAGAAGAAGAAGAGCAGGTCTTAAGTAGCATAGAGGTTAGCATGGGTTAGATTTGAGCAGCTGAGTAAGACAAAGGTAGCCTAGAATCTAAGGCACCAAGGCAGAGTGCTTAGATGGTGGAGGCAGGAGGACACTGAGACAGAGAGGTGTGGCATTACAATCCAGCTAATATAGTTGAAAAACTTGTATTACAGTTGAAATGTGCGCAGTTCCCATCGAAAATCTATTTGTAAAAAGTGCATATGGCTGAAGACGGGGAAGAGTCTGGCCAATCAGAGTGGGTTTGCTGGAAGTGCCAGTGTTCCGATTGGCTGCACTGTCCCGTACCTTCCAAGGAGCTGCGGGAGGGCGTCCTGGTCTCGGTCGGTGGCTGGCTGCTGCCCCACCATGGGGGAGCTGAAGCAGCCCCGTTCAAGGGCAGGCAGCAGGAGAGAAGCAAAAAGGGCAGGTCTTAAATAGCATTGAGGTTAGAATGGGTCAGATTTGAGCAGTTTAGTAAGACAAAAGGTAGTTAGACCTTTCGGCACCAAGGCAGAGTGCTGAGATTGGGGGGGTGCAGAAAGAGCACTGAGACAGAAGAGGTGTAAGCACTTTAAAACACTAATAGAAATTACAATCCAGCTAATACAGTTGAAAAACTTCTATTACACCATTGAAATGTGCTTAGTTGTATCAAGAATCTGTTTGTACAAAGTGCCATGTGGCTGAAGCAGGGGAAAAGTCCTTGCCAATCTGAGAAGGTTTGCTGGAAGTGCCGTTCGAATGGAGTGCTTCATCCTGTGTACCTTCCAGCTGGAGCTGCAGGCTTCCTGGTCATGGTCAGAGGTTAGCAGGCTGGCCAACCGTGGGGAACTGAAGCAGCCCCATTCAAAGGCAGGCAGCTTTAGAGAAGAAAGAAGAGCAGGTCTTAAGTAGCATAAAGGTTAGGATGGGTTAGATTTGAGCAGTTTAGTAAGACAAAAGGTAGTTAGACTCCACGGCGCCAAGGCAGAGTGCTTGGATTGGGGGAGGCAGGAGAAGCACTGAGACAGAAGAGGTGTAAGCACTTTAAAACACTAGTAGAAATTACAATTCAGCTAATTCAGTTGAAAAACTTCTATTACACAGTTGAAATGTGCTTAGTTCTATCGAAAATCTATTTGTAAAAAGTGCCAGGTGGCTGAATCAGGGGAAGAGTCCTGGCCAATCACAGCAGGTCTGCTGGAAGCACCAGTATTCTGATAGTCTCGCTGTCCCACCTTCAATGAGCTGCAGGTCGTCCTGGTCTCAGTGGTGGCGGCTGGGTTCCGGCCGACCGTGGAGGAGCTGAAGCAGCCCCGTTCAAGGTCAGGCAGCTGCAGAGAAGAAAAAAGAGCAGGTCTTAAATAGCATAGAGGATAGAATGGGTTAGATTTAAACAGTTTAGTAAGACAAAAGGTAGTTAAACTTTTCGGCACCAAGGCAGAGTGCTTGGATGGGGGTTGCAGGAGCAGCACTGAGACAGAAGAGGTGTAAGCACTTTAAAACACTAGTAGAAATTACAATCCTGCTAATACAGCTGAAAACTTCTATTACACAGATAGAAATGTGCTAGTTCTATCAAAATCTATTTGTAAAAGTGCCATGTGGCTGAAGCAGGGGAAGAGTCTTGGCCAATCAGAAGCAGGTTTGCTGGAAGCACCAGTGTTCACAGCCCGCTGTCCCGGACTTCCAAAGGAGCTGCAGGAGGAATCCTGGTCTCAGTCGGTGGCTGGCTGCGCCGCCGCCACGTGAGGGGAACTAAACAGCCCTGTTCAAGGGCAGGCAGCTGGAGAGAAGAAAAAAGAGCACTTCTTAAATAGCATGGAGGTTAGAATGGGTTAGATTTGAGCAGTTTAGTATGACAAATGGGAGTTAGACTTTTCGGGTGCCAAGGCAGAGTGCTGGAGTGGAGGGGGGAGGAGCAGCACTGAGACAGAAGAGGTGTAAGCACTTTAAAACATTAGTAGAAATTGCAATCCAGCTAATTCAGTTGAAAAACTTCTATTACACAGTTGAAATGTGCTTAGTTCTATCGAAAACCTATTTGTTAAAAGTGCCAGGTGGCTGAATCAGGGGAAGAGTTCTGGCCAATCACAGCAGATCTGCTGGAAGCGCCAGTATTCTGATAGTCTGTGCTGTACTGTACCTTCCAAGGGCTGCAGGCGGGCGTCCTGATCTCGGTCGGTGGCTGGCTGGGTGCCGGCCGACCGTGGAGGACCTGAAGCAGTCCGTTCAAGGGCAGAGCAGCAGCTGTAAAGAAAAAAAAGCAGGTCTTAAATAGCATAGAGGAGATGAGATGAGTTAGATTTGAGCAGTTTAGTAAGACAAAAAAAGGTAGTTAAACTTTTCAACAAGTCAAATTAAGCTTCTTGGATGGGGGGTGAGCAAAGCACTGAGACAGAAGAGGTGGAAGCACTTAAAAACACTAGTAGAAATTAAATCCATCCAATACAGTTGAAAACTTCTATTACAGTTGAAATCTGCTTAGTTCTATTGAAAATCTAATTGTACAAAGTGCCAGGTGTGAAGCAGGAGAAGTCCTTGCCAGTCAGAGCTACAGTTTTGCTGAGTACCCATGTTCCAATTGACTGTGCTGTCCTATACCTTCAAAGAGCTGCAAGGAGGGGTGTCCCTGGGAGTCTAGGTCTCAGTGGCTGCCTGGGTGTCCCTACCGGCCCGACCGTGGGAGCTGGGCAGCCCCATTCAAGGGCAGGTAGCTGGAGAGAAGAAAAAAGAACAGATATGTATATAGCATGCAGAGGTTAGGATTGGTTAGATTTGAGTAGTTTAGTAAGACCAAAGGTGAGGTGGGCTTTTTTTTTTGGCACTAAGGCAGAGTGCTTGAATCGGCGGTGCAGGAGGAGCACTGAGACAGAAGAGGTGTAACCACTTTAAAACACTAGTAGAAATTACTAATCCAGCTAATACACATGAAAAATTCCTATTACACAGTTAAAATGTGCTTAGTTCTATCAAAAATTTATTTGTAAAAAAGTGCCAATTGGTTGAAGCAGGAGAAATGTCCTGGCCAATCAAAGTGGGTCTGCTGGAAGTGCCCATTTTCCGATTGGCTGTGCTGTCCTGTACTTTCCAAGGAGCTGCAGGCAGGCATTCTGGTCCTGGTCGGTGGCTGGCTGGGTGCCGGAAGACCGTGGGGGAGCAGAAGCAGCCCCGTTCAAGGGCAGGCAGCTGAAGAGAAGAAAAAAAAACAGCTCTTAAATAGGATAGAGGTCAGGATGGGTTAGATTTGAGCAGTTTAGTAAGACAAAAGGTAGTTAGACATTTTGGTGCCAAGGCAGAGTGCTTGGATGGGGGGGTGCAGGAGGAGCTCTGAGACAGAAGAGGTATAAAGCACTTTAAATACTAGTAGAAATTACAATCTAGCTAATACAGATGAAAAACTTCTATTACACAGTTGAAATGTGCTTAGTTCTATCGAAATCTATTTGTAAAAAGCCTAGGTGACTGGAAGCAGGGACAGAGTCCTGGCCAATCAGTGTGGGTTTGCTGGAAGTGCCCATGTTCCGACTGGCTCGGCTGTCACATACCTTCAAGGGCTGCAGGCAGGCGTCCTGGTCTCCTGGTGGTTGCTGGCTGGTGCCGGCCAACCGTGGGTAACTGAGAGCAGCCCTGTTCAAAGAAGCAGGCAGCAGGACAGAAGAAGAAAAAAAAGCAGGTCTTAAATAGCATAGAGGATAGGATGGGTTAGATTTGAGCAGTTTAGTAAGACAAAAGGTAGTTAAGCTTTTCAGCACCAAGGCAGAGTGCTTGGATGGGGGGTGCAGGAGCAGCACTGAGACAGAAGAGGTGGAAGCACTTTAAAACACTGGTAGAAATTACAATCCTGCTAATACAGCTGAAAAACTTCTATTACACAGTTGAAATGTGCTTAGTTCTATCGAAAATCTATTTGTAAAAAGTGCCAAATTGGCTGAAGCTGGGAAGAGTCCTGGGCCAATCAAGCCAAGGTTTAGAGCGCCCATGTTCCGATTGGCTCGCTGTCCCGTACCTTCCAAGGAGCTGCAGGCGGGCGTCCTGGTCTCGGTCGGTGGCTGGCTGGGTGCCGGCCGACCGTGGGGAAGCTGAAGCAGCCCCATTCAAGGGCAGGTAGATGCAGAGAAGAAAAAAGAGCAGGTCTTAAGTAGCATAGAGGTTAGGATGGGTTAGATTTGAGCAGTTTAGTAAGACAAAAGGTAGTTAGACTCTTCGGCACCAAGGCAGAGTGCTTGGATGGGGGGGTGCAGGAGGAGCACTGAGACATTAGAGGTGTAAGCACTTTAAAACACTAGTAGAAATTGCAATACAGCTAATACAGTTGAAAAACTTCTATTACACCACTGAAATTTGCTTAGTTCTATCGAAAATCTATTTGTAAAAGTGCCTGGTGGCTGACTTAGGGGAAGAGTCCTGACCAATCAGAGCAGGTTTGCTGGAAGTGCCCATGTTCCTATTGGCTGCATTGTCCTGTACCTTCCAAGGAGCTGCTGGAGGACGTGCTGGTCTCGGTCGGTGGCTGGCTGGGTGCTGGTCAACCGTGGGGGAGCTGAAGCAGCCCCGTTCAAGGACCGGTAGCTGCAGAGAAGAAAAAACAGCAGGTCTTAAATAGCCTATAGGTTAGAATGGGTTAGATTTGAGCAGTTTAGTAAGACAAAAGGTAGTTGCACCTTTCAGCATCAAGGCAGATTGCTTGAATTGGGGAGGCAGGAGGAGCACTGAGACAGAAGAGGTGTAAGCACTTTAAAGCACTAGTAGAAATTACATTCCAGCTAATACAGTTGAAAACTTCTATTACACAGTTAAATAACCCAGTTCTGATCAAAATCTATTTGTAAAAAAAGTGCCAGGTGATGGCTGAAGCAGGGGAGAAGTCCTGGCCAGTCAGGAGCGGGTTTACTGGAAGCATCCATGTCCCGAAAGGTGCTCTGTCACCACCTTCCAAGGAGCTGCAGTGGGTGTCCCTGGTCTCATTCGGTGGTTGGCTGGCTGCCTGCCAACCATGAGAGAGCTAAGAAGCAACCCTGTTAAAGGGCAGGCAACTGGAGAGGAAGAAAAGAGCAGGTCTTAAATAGCATAGAGGTTGGGATGGGTTAGATTTGATCAGTTTAGTAAGGCAAAAGATAGTTAGACTTTTGGTGCCAAAGCCCAGAAATGCTGAATGGGGGGGTGGAGGAGGGCACTGAGACAGAAGAGGTGTAAGCACTTTGAAACACTAATTGAAAGTACAATCCAGCTAATATAGTTGAAAAACCTCTATTACACAGTTGAAATGTGCTTAGTTAGCCAATCTATTTGTAAAAAGTGCCAAGTTGACTGATGCAGGGAAGAGTCCTGGCCAATCAGGTCAAGTTTACTGGGCGCCAGTGTTCCCAGTTGGCTGTGCTGTCACATACCTTCAATGAGCTGCACTCGGCGCCCTGGTATCAGGCGGTGGCTGGCTGGGAACCGGCCGACCGTGGGGTAGCTGAAGCAGCCCTGTTCAAAGGCAGGCAGCTGGAGAGAAGAAAATAGAGCAGATCTTAAGTAGCCTAAAGGTTAGGATGGGTTAGATTTGTGCAGTTTAGTAAGACTAAAGTTAGTTAGTCTTTCGGCGCCAAGGAAGAGAGCTTGGATTGGGGTGGTGCAGGAGGAACACTGAGACAGAAGAGGTGTAAGCACTTTAAAACACTAGTAGAAATTACAATCCAGCTAATACAGTTGAAAAACTTCTATTACACAGTTGAAATCTGTTTAGTTCTATTGAAAATCTAATTGTACAAAGTGCCTGGTGTCTGAAGCAGGAGAGAAGTCCTGGCCAATCAGAGCTGGTTTGCTGGAAGTGCCCATGTTCCAATTGACTGTGCTGTCCAGTACCTTCCAAGGAGCTGCAGAAGGGTGTCCTGGTCTCGATCAGTGGCTGCCTGGGTGTCGGCCGACCATGGGGAGCTGAAGCAGCCCCATTCAAGAGCAGGTAGCAGGAGAGAAAAAAGAACAGGTCTTATATAGCATAGAGGTTAGGATTGGTTAGATTTGAGCAGTTTAGTAAGACAAAAGGTAGTTAGACTTTTGGCACTAAGGCAGAGTGCTTGGATGGGCAAGTGCAGGAGGAGCACTGAGACAGAAGAGGGAAGCACTTTAAAACTACTAGTAGAAATTGCAATCCAGCTAATACACATGAAAAATTTCTATTACACAGTTAAAATGTGCTTAGTTCTATCAAAAATCTATTTGTAAAAAGTGCCAGGTGGCTGAAGCAGAGGAAAAGTCCTGGCCAATCAGAGTGGGTTTGCTGGAAGCGACCATGTTCCGATTGGCTGCACTGTCCTGTACCTTCCAAGGAGCTGCAGGCAGGCATCCTGGTCCTGGTTGGTGGCTGGCTGGGTGCCGGAAGACCGTGGGGGAGCAGAAGCAGCCCCGTTCAAGGGCAGGCAGCTGAAGAGAAGAAAATAGAACAGCTCTTAAATAGGATAGAGGTCAGGATGGGTTAGATTTGAGCAGTTTAGTAAGACAAAAGGTAGTTAGACATTTTGGTGCCAAGGCAGAGTGCTTGGATGGGGGGGGAGGAGGAGCACTGAGACAGAAGAAGTATAAACACTTTAAAACACTAGTAGAAATTACAATCTAGCTAATACAGATGAAAAACTCTATTACACGGTTGAAATCTGCTTAGTTCTATCAAAAATCTATTTGTAAAAAGTGCCAGCTGACTGAAGCAGGGACAGAGTCCTGGCCAATCAGTGTGGGTTTGCTGGAAGTGCCCGTGTTCCTATTGGCTACGCTTGTCACATACCTTCCAAGTGGCTGCAGGCAGGCGTCCTGGTCTCGGGCGGTTGCTGGCTGAGTACCGGCCAACCGTGGGGTAGCTGAAGCAGCCCTGTTCAAGAGCAGGCAGCTGGACAGAAGAAAAAAGAGTATGTCTTAAATAGCATAGAGGTTAGGATGGGTTAGATTTGAGCAGTTTAGTAAGACCAAAGGATGGTAGATTTTTTTGGCACAAAGGCAGAGTGCTTGGATGGGGTGTGCAGGAGCAGCACTGAGACAGAAGAGGTGTAAGCACTTTAAAACAGTAGTAGAAATTACAATCCAGCTAACACAGATAAAAAACTTCTAATACACAGTTGAAATGTGCTTAGTTCTATCGAAAATCTATTTGTAAAAAGTGCCAGGTGGCTGAAGCAGAGGAAGAGTCCTGCCAATCAGATCAGGTTTGCTGGTAGCTCCGTGTTAACGATTGGCGCAGCTGTCACGTGATCTTCCAAGGAGCTGCGGGGGGCGTTGTCTCCGGTCAGTGGCTGGCTGGGTGCTAGCCTCACCGTGGGAGCTGAAGCAGCCCGCTCAAGAGGCAGGCAGCTGGGAGAAGAAAAAGGCCAGGTCTTAGATAGCATAGAGGTTAGAATGGGCCAGATTTGAGCAGTTTAGTAAGACAAAGGTAGTTAGACTTTCTGTGCCAAGGCAGACTGCTGGGATTGAGAGTGCAGAGAGCACTGAGACAGAAAAGGTGTAAGCAATTTCAAACACTAGTAGAAATTACAATCCAGCTAATATAGTTGAAAATCTTCTATTACACTATTGAATTGTGCTAGTTTTGAAATCTATTTGTACAAAGTGCCAGGTGGCTGAAGCAGGAGAAAGAATGCAGGCAATCTGGAGCGGGTTGCTGAATGCCGTGTCGCGATTGGGTGCGCTTGTCCTGTACCTTCAAGGAGCTGCAGGCAGGAGTCCTGGTTGCGGTCAGAGGTTGGCTGGCTGCCAGCCAACTGTGGGGGAAATGAAGCAGCCCCGTTCAAGGGCAGGCAGCTTTAGAGAAGAAAGAAGAGCAGGTCTTAAGTAGCATAGAGGTTAGCATGGGTTAGATTTGAGCAGCTGAGTAAGACAAAAGGTAGCTAGACTCTAAGGCACCAAGGCAGAGTGCTTGGATTGGTGGAGGCAGGAGGAGCACTGAGACAGAAGAGGTGTAAGCATTTACAATCCAGCTAATATAGTTGAAAAACTTGTATTACACAGTTGAAATGTGCTTAGTTCTATCGAAAATCTATTTGTAAAAAGTGCCATGTGGCTGAAGCAGGGGAAGAGTCTTGGCCAATCAGAGTGGGTTTGCTGGAAGTGCCAGTGTTCCGATTGGCTGCACTGTCCCGTACCTTCCAAGGAGCTGCGGGAGGCGTCCTCTGGTCTCGGTCGGTGGCTGGCTGCCCCCACCATGGGGAGCTGGAAGCACTTGGCCCAGTTCAGAGCAGACAGCAGGAGAAAGCAAAAAGGCAGGTCTTAAATAGCATTGAGGTTAGAGATAGGTCAGATTTGAGCAGTTTAGTAAGACAAAAGATAGTTAGACCTTTAGGCACCAAGACAGAGTGCTGAGATTGGGGGTGCAGAAAGAGCACTGAGACAGAAGAGGTGTAAGCACTTTAAAACACTAATAGAAATTACAATCCAGCTAATACAGTTGAAAACTTCTTATTACACCATTGAAATGTGCTTAGTTGTATCAGAATCTGTTTATACATGCCATGTGGCTAAAGCGGGGAAAAGTCCTTAACAATCTGAGAAGGTTTACTGGAAGTACTGTCCCGAACGGTAAGCTGTCCTGTACCTTCCATGGAGCTGCAGGCGGGCTTCCTGGTCATGGTCAGAGATTGCAGGCATGCCGCCAAACGTGGGAACTGGAAGCAGCCCATTCAAAGGCAGGCAGCTTTAGAGAAGAAGAAGAGCAAGGTCTTAAGTAGCATAGAAGGGTTGGGATGGGTTAGATTTGAGCAGTTTAGTAAGACAAAAGGTAGTTAGACTCCACGGCGCCAAGGCAGAGTGCTTGGATTGGGGGAGGCAGGAGAAGCACTGAGACAGAAGAGGTGTAAGCACTTTAAAACACTAGTAGAAATTACAATTCAGCTAATTCAGTTGAAAAACTTCTATTACACAGTTGAAATGTGCTTAGTTCTATCGAAAATCTATTTGTAAAAAGTGCCAGGTGGCTGAATCAGGGGAAGAGTCCTAGCCAATCACAGCAGGTCTGCTGGAAGCACCAGTATTCTGATAGTCTGCGCTGTCCCATACCTTCCAATGAGCTGCAGGAGTGCGTCCTGGTCTCAGTCGGTGGCTGGCTGGGTTCCGGCCGACCGTGGAGGAGCTGAAGCAGCCCCGTTCAAGGTCAGGCAGCTGCAGAGAAGAAAAAAGAGCAGGTCTTAAATAGCATAGAGGATAGAATGGGTTAGATTTAAACAGTTTAGTAAGACAAAAGGTAGTTAACCTTTTCGGCACCAAGGCAGAGTGCTTGGATGGGGGTTGCAGGAGCAGCACTGAGACAGAAGAGGTGTAAGCACTTTAAAACACTAGTAGAAATTACAATCCTGCTAATACAGCTGAAAACTTCTATTACACAGTTGAAATGTGCTTAGTTCTATCGAAAATCTATTTGTAAAAAGTGCCATGTGGCTGAAGCAGGGGAAGAGTCTTGGCCAATCAGAGCGGGTTTGCTGGAAGCACCAGTGTTCCATTTGGCTTCGCTGTCCTGTACCTTCCAAGGAGCTGCAGGAGGGAATCCTGGTCTCAGTCGGTGGCTGGCTGGGTGCCGGCCGACCGTGGGGGAACTGAAGCAGCCCTGTTCAAGGGCAGGCAGCTGGAGAGAAGAAAAAAGAGCACTTCTTAAATAGCATGGAGGTTAGAATGGGTTAGATTTGAGCAGTTTAGTATGACAAATGGGAGTTAGACTTTTCGGGTGCCAAGGCAGAGTGCTGGAGTGGAGGAGGAGAGCACACATGGAGACAGAAGAGGTATAGCCACTTTAAAAACATTAGTAGAAATTACAATCCAGCTAATGGTTGAAAAACTTCTATTACACAGTTGAAATGTGCTTAGTTCTATCGAAAACCTATTTGTTAAAAGTGCCAGGTGGCTGAATCAGGGGAAAGGTTCTGCCAATCACAGCAGATCTACTGGCGCCAGTATTCTGATAGTCTGTGCCATACTAGTACCTTCCAAGGGCTGCAGTAAGCCTGATCTCGGTCGGTGGCTGGCTGGGTGCCGAACCTGGGAGGAGCTAAAGCAGTCCGTTCAGAACGGCAGGCAGCTGTAAAGAAGAAAAAGCAGGTCTTAAATAGCATAGAGGATAGGATGGGTTAGATTTGAGCAGTTTAGTAAGACAAAAGGTAGTTAAGCTTTTCAGCACCAAGTCAGAGTGCTTGGATGGGGGGGGTGCAGGAGCAGCACTGAGACAGAAGAGGTGGAAGCACTTTAAAACACTAGTAGAAATTACAATCCATCCAATACAGTTGAAAAACTTCTATTACACAGTTGAAATCTGCTTAGTTCTATTGAAAATCTAATTGTACAAAGTGCCAGGTGTGTGAAGCAGGAGAGAAGTCCTTGCCAGTCAGAGCTGGTTTGCTGGAAGTGCCCATGTTCCAATTGACTGTGCTGTCCTGTACCTTCCAAGGAGCTGCAGGAGGGTGTCCTGGTCTAGGTCAGTGGCTGCCTGGGTGTCGGCCGACCGTGGGGGAGCTGAAGCAGCCCCATTCAAGGGCAGGTAGCTGGAGAGAAGAAAAAAGAACAGGTCTTATATAGCATAGAGGTTAGGATTGGTTAGATTTGAGTAGTTTAGTAAGACAAAAGGTAGTTAGACTTTTTGGCACTAAGGCAGAGTGCTTGGATCGGCGGTGCAGGAGGAGCACTGAGACAGAAGAGGTGTAACCACTTTAAAACACTAGTAGAAATTACAATCCAGCTAATACACATGAAAAATTCCTATTACACAGTTAAAATGTGCTTAGTTCTATCAAAAATTTATTTGTAAAAAGTGCCAGGTGGTTGAAGCAGAGGAAATGTCCTGGCCAATCAAAGTGGGTTTGCTGGAAGTGCCCATTTTCCGATTGGCTGTGCTGTCCTGTACTTTCCAAGGAGCTGCAGGCAGGCATTCTGGTCCTGGTCGGTGGCTGGCTGGGTGCCGGAAGACCGTGGGGGAGCAGAAGCAGCCCCGTTCAAGGGCAGGCAGCTGAAGAGAAGAAAAAAAAACAGCTCTTAAATAGGATAGAGGTCAGGATGGGTTAGATTTGAGCAGTTTAGTAAGACAAAAGGTAGTTAGACATTTTGGTGCCAAGGCAGAGTGCTTGGATGGGGGGGTGCAGGAGGAGCTCTGAGACAGAAGAGGTATAAGCACTTTAAAATACTAGTAGAAATTACAATCTAGCTAATACAGATGAAAAACTTCTATTACACAGTTGAAATGTGCTTAGTTCTATCGAAAATCTATTTGTAAAAAGTGCCAGGTGACTGAAGCAGGGACAGAGTCCTGGCCAATCAGTGTGGGTTTGCTGGAAGTGCCCATGTTCCGATTGGCTGCGCTGTCACATACCTTCCAAGGGGCTGCAGGCAGGCGTCCTGGTCTCTGGTGGTTGCTGGCTGGGTACCGGCCAACCGTGGGGTAGCTGAAGCAGCCCTGTTCAAAAGCAGGCAGCGGGACAGAAGAAAAAAGAGCAGGTCTTAAATAGCATAGAGGATAGGATGGGTAAGATTTGAGCAGTTTAGTAAGACAAAAGGTAGTTAAGCTTTTCAGCACCAAGGCAGAGTGCTTGGATGGGGGGGGGGGGTGCAGGAGCAGCACTGAGACAGAAGAGGTGGAAGCACTTTAAAACACTGGTAGAAATTACAATCCTGCTAATACAGCTGAAAAACTTCTATTACACAGTTGAAATGTGCTTAGTTCTATCGAAAATCTATTTGTAAAAAGTGCCAGGTGGCTGAAGCTGGGGAAGAGTCCTGGCCAATCAGAGCGGGTTTGCTGGAAGCGCCTATGTTCGATTGGCTGCGCTGTCCTGCACCTTCCAAGGAGCTGCAGGCGGCTGCCCTGGTCTCGGCCGGTGGCTGGCTGGTGCCGCCGACCGTGGGGAAGCTGAAAGCAGCCCTATTCAAGGGCAGGTAGATGCAGAGAAGAAAAAGAGCAGGTCTTAAGTAGCATAGAGGTTAGGGATGGGTTAGATTTGAGCAGTTTAGTAAGACAAAAGGTAGTTAGACTCTTCGGCACCAAGGCAGAGTGCTTGGATGGGGGGGTGCAGGAGGAGCACTGAGACATTAGAGGTGTAAGCACTTTAAAACACTAGTAGAAATTGCAATACAGCTAATACAGTTGAAAAACTTCTATTACACCACTGAAATTTGCTTAGTTCTATCGAAAATCTATTTGTAAAAGTGCCTGGTGGCTGACTTAGGGGAAGAGTCCTGACCAATCAGAGCAGTTTGCTGGAAGTGCCCATGTTCAATTGGCTGCATTGTCCTGTACCTTCAAGGAGCTGCTGGAGGACGTGCTGGTCTCGGGCCGGTGGCTGGCTGGGTGCTGAAGCCCAACTGTGGAGCTGAAGAGCCCTGCTCAAGGACCGTAGCTGCAGAGAAAAAAGAGCAGGTCTTAAATAGCCTATAGGTTAGAATGGGTTAGATTTGAGCAGTTTAGTAAGACAAAGGTAGTTGCACCTTTCAGCATCAAGGCAGAGTGCTTGGAATTGGGGAGGCAGGAGGAGCACTGAGACAGAAGAGGAAGCACTTTAAAGCACTAGTAGAAATTACATTCCAGCTAATACAGTTGAAAACCTTCTATTACACAGTTGAAATGTGCTGAGTTCTATCGAAAATCTATTTGTAAAAAGTGCCAGGTGGCTGAAGCAGGGGAGAAGTCCTGGCCAGTCAGAGCGGGTTTGCTGGAAGCATCCATGTCCCGAAAGGGTGCTCTGTCACGTACCTTCCAAGGAGCTGCAGTCGGGTGTCCTGGTCTCGATCGGTGGTTGGCTGGCTGCCTGCCAACCATGGGGGAGCTGAAGCAACCCTGTTCAAGGGCAGGCAGCTGGAGAGAAGAAAAAAGAGCAGGTCTTAAATAGCATAGAGGTTGGGATGGGTTAGATTTGATCAGTTTAGTAAGGCAAAAGATAGTTAGACTTTTTGGTGCCAAGGCAGAGTGCTGAATGGGGGGGACAGGAGGAGCACTGAGACAGAAGAGGTGTAAGCACTTTAAAACACTAGTTGAAATTACAATCCAGCTAATATAGTTGAAAAACCTCTATTACACAGTTGAAATGTGCTTAGTTGTATCGAAAATCTATTTGTAAAAAGTGCCAGGTGACTGATGCAGGGGAAGAGTCCTGGCCAATCAGAGTGGGTTTGCTGGAAGCGCCCGTGTTCCGATTGGCTGTGCTGTCACATACCTTCCAATGAGCTGCACTCGGGCGTCCTGGTATCAGGCGGTGGCTGGCTGGGTACCGGCCGACCGTGGGGTAGCTGAAGCAGCCCTGTTCAAAGGCAGGCAGCTGGAGAGAAGAAAATAGAGCAGATCTTAAGTAGCCTAAAGGTTAGGATGGGTTAGATTTGTGCAGTTTAGTAAGACTAAAGTTAGTTAGTCTTTCGACGCCAAGGAAGAGAGCTTGGATTGGGGGGGTGCAGGAGGAACACTGAGACAGAAGAGGTGTAAGCACTTTAAAACACTAGTAGAAATTACAATCCAGCTAATACAGTTGAAAAACTTCTATTACACAGTTGAAATCTGCTTAGTTCTATTGAAAATCTAATTGTACAAAGTGCCAGGTGTCTGAAGCAGGAGAGAAGTCCTGGCCAATCAGAGCTGGTTTGCTGGAAGCACCCGTGTTCCAATTGACTGTGCTGTCCCGTACCTTCCAAGGAGCTGCAGGAGGGTGTCCTGGTCTCAGTCAGTGGCTGCCTTGGTGTCGGTCAACCGTGGGGGAGCTGAAGCAGCCCCATTCAAGGGCAGGTAGCTGGAAAGAAGAAAAAAGAACAGGTCTTATATAGCATAGAGGTTAGGATTGGTTAGATTTGAGCAGTTTAGTAAGACAAAAGGTAGTTAGACTTTTTGGCACCAAGACATAGTGCTTGGATGGGGGGTGCAGGAGAAGCACTGAGACAGAAGAGGTGTAAGTACTTTAAAACACTAGTAGAAATTACAATCCAGCTAATATAGTTGAATAACATCTATGACACAGTTGAAATGTGCTTAGTTCTATCGAAAATCTGTAAAATGTGCCAGGGGGCTGAAGAAGGGGAAAAGTCCCGGCCAATCAGAGCGGGTTTGCTGGAAGCGCCCGTGTTCTGATTGGCTGTGCTGTTTTGTACCTTTGAAGGAGCTGCAGGAGGGCATCCTGGTCTCGGTCGGTGGCTGACTGGGTGCCGGCCCACCGGGGGGGGGGAGCTGAAGCAGCTCCGTTCAAGGGTAGGCAGGTGGAAAGAAGAAAAAAGAGCAGGTCTTAAATAGCCTATAGGTTAGAATGGTTTAGATTTGAGCAGTTTAGTAAGACAAAAGGTAGTTAGACTCTTCGGCTCTAAGGCAGAGTGCTTGGATGGGGGGGTGCAGGAGGAGCACTGAGACATTAGAGGTGTAAGCACTTTAAAACACTAGTAGAAATTACAATACAGCTAATACAGTTGAAAAACGTCTATTACACCACTGAAATTTGCTTAGTTCTATCGAAAATCTATTTGTAAAAGTGCCTGGTGGCTGAATTAGGGAAGAGTCTCTGAGCCAATCTGAGCAGGTTTGCTGGAAGCGCCCGTGTTCTGATTTGGCGCCTGTCCTGCACTTCCATAGAGCTGCTGGGCGTGCGTTGGTCTCGGGCCGGTGGCTGGCTGGTGCTGGCCGACCGTGGGAGCTGAAGCAGCCCCGTTCAAGGACCGGTAGCTGCAGAGAAGAAAAAAGAGCAGGTCTTAAATAGCCTATAGGTTAGAATGGGTTAGATTTGAGCAGTTTAGTAAGACAAAAGGTAGTTGCACCTTTCAGCATCAAGGCAGAGTGCTTGAATTGGGGGAGACAGGAGGAGCACTGAGACAGAAGAGGTGTAAGCACTTTAAAGCACTAGTAGAAATTACATTCCATCTAATACAGTTGAAAAAACTTCTATTACACAGTTGAAATGTGCTTAGTTCTATCGAAAATCTATTTGTAAAAAGTGCCAGGTGGCTGAAGCAGGGGAGAAGTCCTGGCCAGTCAGAGCGGGTTTGCTGGAAGCATCCATGTCCCGATAGGGTGCTCTGTCGCGTACCTTCCAAGGAGCTGCAGTCGGGTGTCCAGGTCTCGGTCGGTGGTTGGCTGGCTGCCAGCCAACCATGGGGGAGCTGAAGCAACCCTGTTCAAGGGCAGGCAGCTGGAGAGAAGAAAAAAGAGCAGGTCTTAAATAGCATAGAGGTTAGGATGGGTTAGATTTGATCAGTTTAGTAAGGCAAAAGATAGTTAGACTTTTTGGCGCCAAGGCTGAGTGCTGAATGGGGGGGACAGGAGGAGCACTGAGACAGAAGAGGTGTAAGCACTTTAAAACACTAGTAGAAATTACAATCCAGCTAATATAGTTGAAAAACCTCTATTACACAGTTGAAATGTGCTTAGTTCTATTGAAAATCTATTTGTAAAAAGTGCCAGGTGGCTGAAGCAGGGGAAAAGTCCTGGCCAATCAGAGCGGCTTTGCTGGAGGCACCCGTGCTCTGATTGGCTCGCGCTGTCCCATACCTTCCAAGGAGCTGCAGGCGGCCGTCCTGGTCTCGGTCGGTGGCTGGCTGGGTGCCGGCCGACCGTTGGGTAGCTGAAGCAGCCCTGTTCATGGGCAGGCAGCTGGAGAGAAGAAAAAAGAGCAGGTCTTAAGTAGCATAGAAGTTAGGATGGGTTAGATTTGAGCAGTTTAGTAAGACAAAGAGTAGTTAGTCTTTTCAGCACCAAGGCAGAGTGCTTGGATGGGGGGGTGCAGGAGGAGCACTGAGACAGAAGAGGTGTGAGCACTTTATAACACTAGTAGAAGTTACAATCCAGCTAATACAGTTGAAAAACTTCTATTACACAGTTGAAATTTGCTTAGTTCTGTCGAAAATCTCTTTGTAAAAAGTGCCATGTGGCTGAAGCAGAGGAAAAGTCCTGGTCAATCAGAGCAGGTTTGCTGGAAGCGCCCGTGTTCCGATAGTTTGCGCTGTCCCGTACCTTCCAAGGAGCTGCAGTCGGGCATCCTCGTCTATGTCGGGGGCTGGCTAGGTGCCGGCTGACCGTGGTGGAGCTGAAACAGCCCCATTCAAGGGGAGGCAGCTTCCAAGGAGCTGCAGGCGGGTGTCCTGGTCTTGGTCGGTTGCTGGCTAGGTGCTGGCTGACCATGGGGGAGCTGAAGCAGCCCTGTTCCAGGGCAGGCAGCTTCCAAGGAGCTGCAGGCGGGTGTCCTGGTCTCATTCAGTGGCTGGCTGGGTGTTGGCAGACCATGGGGAGCTGAGCATCCTCTTCAATGGCAGGCAGCTTTCAGGAGCTACAGGCAGGCGTCCTGGTCTCGGTCTGTGGGTGGCGCTGGGTGCGGCCGACCGTGTGTGAGCTGCCGCGTTCAAGGCCAGGCAGCTTCCAGGAGCTGCAGGCGGGCATCCTGGTCTGGGTCGGTGGCTGGCTGGGTGCCTGCCGACCGTGGGGGAGCTGAAGCTGCCCCGTTCAAGAGTAGGCAGTTCCAAGGAGCTGCAAGTGGGCGTCCTGGTCTCGGTCAGTGGCTGGCTGGGTGCTGGCTGACAGTGGGGGAGCTGAAGCAGCCCCGTTCAAGGGCAGGCAGCTTCCGAGGAGCTGCAGGCGGTCCTCCTGGTCTCGGTCTTTGGCTGGCTTTGTGCTGGCCGACCATGGGGGAGCTGAATCAGCCCCATTCAAGGGCAGGCAGATGCAAAGTTAACTCGACTGCTTTTGTTGGTTTTCCGAATGGGGCATCGCTCAGTAGATTAAACTGGCTGGTGTTTCTAAAGGAGAACCCACCTGGGTGCCAGTATTGGATTGTGTTACTGGAAGATTGGGGAAGGTCACTTTTCATTAGTGGCTATGATTGCTGCAGTTGGATCTACTGTGGTGTTTGGATTAAGAGTTGGGATTTTTACTACTTTACTGGAGGCTGGGAATTGCAGGAGCCCTACAGGAGGAATTGAGAAAGTCCCTTTGTCACCGGGTATCATGAGTAGGATACTATGGAGTGACTTGAAATCTGGAAAGTTCATTCAAAACTGGAATCAGTGTGTCTGGAAGCAGTGTGGTGGGGCCCCTCTGTGTGCTCTGGGTTGTTCTGATTACCCATTCTCTGCAATCGAATGGGAGTCACCCCTCGAGCACTTGGGAAGCCAGTGGTTTGTATGGTTGTCTCCTAAGCCCTCCACGGGGCTCTCTGGTAGGATTGTCCCCTGAGGGACTGTAGTTTCAGGCCAATGGGAGGTTGGGGAAGGTGTAAGTGAGTAGGGTGCACTTGGAAAAGGGAGGGGGTCGCTCCCTTAGAGTTTGGTTTTACTCACCCCAGTTCACTGTCATATTTTCGGATGTTGAGAATGGAAGTCATGTTTTTCCTCTGGTGACAGGATTGCCTGGCTGTGGTAAAGTTTTGGAGCACTGTGGCTGATTGGACTTACTATATCCTTTAAAAGCTAAATGTGACTTGACTGTGCATTTGATCTATGGCCTTATATTAGTGAAGGTCCCTTGTAAAATTTATTTTATTTCTGGCCTCTTGCTTTTTTTGCTGGTTTTCCCTCTCCCACTACGTGAGAGGTAGTTGGAGTAATTTTGACTGCACTGAACACTGATCTGGAGTGGTGAGAGGACTCTGGTTCACTACTTTCCTCCTCCTTCTGTGTAAGAGGCAGTGGAGGTGACTTTTCCTGGACAGCTCAGATTGGAGTTGTGAGAGAACTCCAAGGGTGTCACATTCAATAGTTTTTAATATAAGATAATTGTATTGGATTTATTTCTTTTTTTATATAGGTGGGAATAGTGCAGGTTATTGTGGTAGAAGATGTGGTGTTCTGTTGCTCTCCCAGTCAGGCACTACTCCCTGGCTGAACTCTGGGGTCTCTGGCCCTTCTCACCCCACTTTAACTGCTGAAGTTTATAACTGGTGCAGGGCCTTAAGTATTTTTGGAAGGGGAGGGGGTGGGTCAGGGGTCCTGGACTTCAGAAGGGGAGTGAGCAGGGCAGCCATATCAGGGTTGTGCAGTCCAGGAGACACCCTGGGGTGAAGTGGTCTCAAGATTGTGGTTCACCATGTTTGGTTACCATACCCAAGGACTCCTGTATTTCTGGGCAGATAACTCTGCCAGGCCCGGACTCCCATCCAACTCGAGTGGTGTTATGCAATGCCAGGTCTATTAAAAACAAGACAGAAATTATTGCTTATGTTGTGGGGACAGCAGACCTGGCTTGTATCACTGAAACCTGACTTGATGATAACGCGGGCCCCTATTTGGAAGCAGCGGTCCCAGCTGGGTTTTTGGTAGTATACCACTTGAGATCAGACTGTGGGGTTGGGGGGTGGCTATCTGTTTTAGATCAGAATTGGGTCTTACTGGGGTACCAGTAGAGGTGACCAGATGATTTGAGTCTACCATAGTAGCAGGTGTGGGCTGCAGGTCCATTGTTATATACCATTCACCCGGGGGTGAGAAATTGTCCCTGCAGGAAGTAGCAGACTTCATTATCGACGCGGTATTGGAGTTGCCCAGGCTGATGGTCCTGGGTGACTTCAATGCCTGGGTCAATGATGAACTCTCGCAGTTTGGTCAAGACTTCCTCCAACTTAAGTCCTTGTTAGGGTCCACACAGGTAGTTGCCTCTGCTACTCATAATCATGGTCACTCACTTGACCTGATCTTCCACCTGGAGATTGAGTCTGCTGACTTGGTGGTGGAACCAGTCATGTGGTCTGATCACTACACAGTGAGATTCAATTTCCAGCCCCCACCCACTATAGGCCTGCCACTGTGGAGATGGTCAGATACCGCCCTTTGAGGGATGTAACCCTGGAAGGTCTTCTGACGGTATTAAACCTATCGGGAGTTCCAAGGGCAGGCGGGGATCCAGATAATTTAGTTCTGGCCTATAATAAGGCAGTTTCTGAGGCTCTGGATGCTATTTCCCCAGTCCATCTTCATCCATTCTCTCTCCGCCCTTGGTCCCCCTGGTTTGATGGGAGTTTGAGGGAGTTGAGATACATAGGATGAAGGATGGAGCATCACTGGTGAAGAACGACCCTTGAGGCCGACCACCTTAGATTGATAAATCATTACCAAAGCTATCGATCAGCAATCTCATGTAAGAAGGCAGAATTACTGTCTGGTGAGATAGCTGCTGCCCAAAATCGACCTGCTCAGCTTTCTCCAACTGTGAACAGGTTGTGCAACCCAACCTGTCTACAGGTTCGAGCTTTTTCACAAGAAAAGTGTGATGAGTTTGCTTGATTTTTTGTGGATAAGGTGGCTGACATCAGGGCCAAGATCTGTTCAGCACCCTCTATGGGGGTTAGTGGTGGTCAGTATATGGTCACTACCCCTCAGTATTCCTGGTTATCCTTTGACCAGCCAGAGATAGGAGACATTGTGCAGATTGTCCAGAATTTGTGGCCTACATGCCATAGTTTGGATCCAGTCCCTACACGCCAATTATTAGGGTGTATTGAGAGCATTGGCCTGATCCTTTCAGAGATTGTTTGGCGCTCTTTAGAATTGGGAGAGTTCCCCAGCTCTCTGAAGGAAGTGGTGGTGACTCTGCTTCATAAGAAAGCTTCTCCAGACCCAAACAGCTGTGCAAACTACAGACCCATCTCTAACCTTCCCTTTGTTGAGAAGGTGATAGAGAATGTGGTTGTACTGCAAATGGAGAACCATTTGATCATCATTGATGTCTTTGATCCTCTCCAGTCAAGCTTTCAGAAGAAACATAGTACTGAGACCACTCTGGAATGAGAGGCAGGGGATACTTTCCAAGAGTTTATACTCCATATGCCATTTATGAGTACCAGCTACAAAGAGGCTACTACAGGGGGAGGGGCAGAAAGGGCTCTAAGCATGCTTTTGCAGCACCAGTGCCCAATCCTTGACCTAAGCAAAACCCCTGACAATTCTGTCCAGGTTACCCAACCATTACTAGTGGGGGAAGATAAGCTCACTACTTCCAGGAATGGGTAAACACTACCATAGACAAGTGAGCACTGGAAGTAGTGGACTGGGGTTTGCCCTACAGTTCAAAAAATTTCCAAAACTGCAGAAACCCAAAAGCTCTTCAGCTTACTACCCCATAGAAAGAATTATGTGGAACTGGAAGTGGAAACATTACTGCAAGCAAAGGCTGTGGAAGAGCTCCTTACATCTCAGTAGGGCAAGGTTTACAGCATTGTCAAGGTACTTCCTGAACTACAAAAAAAATGGGGAGTGGTGGTGACCCATTTTACATCTCATATATCTGAACAAGCATTTTAAAAACAGAAATTCAAGATAGTCACACTGAGAATGGTGATACCATCCTTTCTGTCAGGGCACAGGCTGAGATCCCTGAATCTGAAAGGTTCCTGCTTTCATAATCCAGTCAGGCCTTCCCACATGAAAAATCTCAGGTTCATGCTAGGAACTTCCAACACCAGTTTGCAGCCTTTCCCTTCAGCCTCACTTCAGCACCATGAGTATTCACTAAGTGCTTAGCAGTGGTGACAGCATCTGAGAAGGCAAGATGTGCTGGTTTTCCCTACCTGGATGTCTGGTTAGTCTTAGGGAAAACAGAACAAGAGATAAGGTGCTCAGTTCTGACCATAAAAAGCACCTTGGAGAATCTGGATTTCTTAATAAAAATGAAGAAGTCCCAAATAAAACCTCTTCAGGTGCTGTGCTAGACTTCACAGGAGCAGAACTTAATACTCTGTAGGGGAAAGCCTTTCTCCTGCAGGCCAGAGTGGCAGCTTTGATGGCCACAGTTGAATCCTTCACAGCAGTCTGGCCAAGACATGAAAGGGATTTCTTGCAGTTACTGGGGTACATGGCCATATCCACAGCTGTGGTTCCATGGATCAGGTTCCAGATGAGAGACATCCACAACCATGTGGGACACAATAGGTCTCAAGGATAAGACCCACTCCCAAAACTAGTTCCAGTTACAAAAGCATTGATAAAGTCACTGGAGTAATGGAAGAAAGAAAGCAACCTCAGAGAGGAGATTTCCTTACTTCAGTAATCGCTAACAAAGGTCCTTACAACAGATGCTTCACTCCTGGGGTCCGGTGACCAACTACAGATCTTAGAGTAAGTTGCATTTGGAGCTCTCAGGACTCCCTAGAACGGATCAACCTCCTGAAGCTCAGGGCAATGCTGGTAGCAATGTAACCAGTCTCCTCACAGCTACAGAATCAGTCTATCCAAATCAGAAGAGACAACAGCACAGCAAAGTACTACATAAACAAGCAGAGAGGAACAAGATCCTCAAAACTGTGTACAAAATCAGTAAGGAGCTGGGTACTGGCATACTCATTAAACAAACATCTCTGTGGTGTAATAGACAGGCAAAGATAATGTCCTGGCAGACACCTTAAGTAGACTCAGCTAGGGAAATCATGAATGGGCCTTGAACCAACAGGTTCTAGACACAGTTTTCAGAAGATGAGGCACTCAAAAAATAGGTCTGTTTGCCTCCTGGAAGAAAAAGGAACTCCACAGTTTTGTTGCAGACCACCAGTTTGAGGACAGTCCCAGATGATGCCCTGGCCCTGGACTGGACAGGAAGGTTCCTGTGTGCCTTCCCAATATTCCCACTCATACAGAAAGTACTCCCAAAACTCAGGAGAGACATGGAACAATAGAAACATAGAAGTTGATGGCAGATAAGGACCACAAGGACCATCCAGTGTGCCCATTTCTTTTTCTACCTTATAAATGTGCCATCAGCCTTTGCTCTGTCATTGGCCTATCTATTCATACTCATCTGTCTTGCTCCCTTATGCCTATCCCATGCCTGTTTGAAGCCCTGCACTGTATTCATATCCACCACTTCCTGAGGTAGGCCGTTCCATGCATCCACCACCCTTTCTGTGAAAAAGAACTTCCTCACATTTCCCCGTAATCAGCCTCCCTCTAATCTCATGCTGTGTCCTCTCTTCCTGCTATTTTTCCTTATATTGAAACATGTTAGACTCTTTCACCTTGTTAATGCCCTTAAAGTGTTTGAATGTTTCAATCATATCACCTCTCCCCCTCCTTTACTCTAGGGTATACATGTTGAGCTCTGTTAATCTGTCCTCATATGTTTTCTGATGCACTCCCTGCACCATTTTGGTTGCCCTTCTCTGGACTGCCTCCATTTTGTTAATGTCCTTGTAAAGGTGTGGCCTCCAGTACTGCACGCAGTACTCCAGATGGGGCTTAACCAGTGTCTGGTAAAGAGGGATTATACCTTCCTCTTACGATTTGTGATATACCACTAATACACCCCAACATCCCCCTAGCCTTACCTACTGCTTTAGTGGTCTGCTTGGATGATTTCAGGTCATCTGTGATGATGATGCCCAAGTCTGTTTCTTCCCTTGTGACTGCCAGCAACTCCCCTCCAAACCTATAGGTGGCTTCAGGGTTTCTCTTCCCTATGTGCATGATCTTGCACTTCTTTGCATTAAACCCCAGTTGCCACTCTTCTGACCAGTGATTCTAATAGCCCCAGACTGGGACAGGCAGGCCGGGTACTCAATGCTCCTGGCTCTGTCCTGCAGGAATCCAGTCAGCCTGCCTCTGAGTCACAATCTGCTGACTCTATCTAAGGCCAGGATAACATTCCCAGACCACAGGACATTACACCTAAAGGCATGGTCCTTGAAGAGCTAAAACTCTGGACTGAATCTCTTAGTGGAGCTCCTGAATGTGCTTAAAGTTTCTAGGAAACAGCAACAAGGAAACATACTACTATAACGGAAAGAGATTCTCATACTGGTATATCCCCTGAAAGATAAACCCAACCCTCTTTCTTCAGAAGCCACCGAGCATTGAGGAAGGAAGCGGATGTCAGGACCAGTCCAGCAGCTGAATGCTATTTTGTTTGCTTAATAAATGGAATTGGGGTTGGGGGGGGTTTGGTTATTTTTAAATAACTACTTGCTCTGTGAGATTGGGATGTTGGGAGCAGGTGGCCAGAGTGATGGTAGAGAGTGAGAGTTGGCAGCTGCAAGTCAGTGCCATTGGCAGGATGAGTCCTCACATGGCTACAGCTAGCCAGTAAGGTGGCTGTAGTTCCTATAAGATACCAAGAGGGCCCAGTGATCCCTTGTGTGAGCTACCCCCAAATCATGGGCATCCACAGGAAGGACTGCAAGCTACAGGCTGTACTGCTCAAAGATGGGTAGGTATAGCCTACCCCAGGAAGTGGGTGCTAAAACAGTGGGGGGATTCAAACATGCATGGGATAGACATAAGGGAACCCTAGATGAGGGGAAGAGAGAGACACAAGCCAATGGCCATGTACAGTCAGCAGCTGCTGATGCAGGCAGGGAATATGGGCAGACTAGGTGGGCCTAATGGTCCTTATCTGCTACCAAACAACTATGTTACTACTGTATGTTAGGTAAGTGTAAAAGGAGGGCAGAAATACACTGTCAGCTGTTGCTAGGGGCTTGCAACTGATCCCCATCTAGGGTCAGCTTGTTAGTAAGGGGATATGCGATAGTTACTTATGTGATAGCTGATATATCAGCACAAGTGGCAAGTGAGCTCAGGGGTTATCATGAGTGGCATAGCTACGAGTGATTGAACCCTGAGCTCACTTGCCAAGAGTGCTGATATTCAGCTATCACATAAGTAACCATCGCGTATCCATTTTATATAACAGGGGTTTGCTGATTACAAGGCTGTATTTTCATTACCCTTTTCCTCTGTGTTCCTTTTTGTTTCGGTGGTAGTCCGAGAGCAGCATTGTAATCTAGTGTGTCATTTTTTTTTGCTGCGTGTTGACGTGTACACAGTGGTGATATTCCGAGTTGCATAGAAAGAGTTGTGATAACTGCTGCAGTTTTCCACCGTGTACACATGATTGATTCATTGTTGCTCTCTAGTGGTGATCTGGGGTTTTATCACATAGCTTATCAGCAACCCCTATTATATAATACTGTATATGACAGAGTACAGAAGTGCTAGAGAGGGCAGCCAGCTCCTATTTAAGACTAACTCACAAGACTAACACAGGCAGGGGAGTGCAGATGGTCCCTATCTAGGATCAGCCTACATTTGTACTGAGCTACAAGGAAGCATAAGGAAGGAAGCATGGGTGTATGCAGAGTGGCTCATAGGCCACAGACCACGCTTTTCAAAAGGGGGCAGGTAAGTATAAAAGGAAGGACACTGTCAGGTGTTAGAACTTGCAGCTGATCCCTATCTAGGGTCAGCTTGCAAACATATAAGAGAGTAGGGGAGTGCTAGAGACAGCAACTGGCTCCTATGTGGTACCAACCAAAAAATGCAACAGAGGCAAGGGAGTGCAGCTGGTCCCTGTCTAGGGTCAGCTTACATTTGTACTGCGGTCCAAAGAAGCATAAGGAAGGGAGAATAGCTAAGTACAGTAACAGAAAAGTGCTGAAATGTTAATATGTGGTGAGGGGGCAGTCGGTGGGGGACAGGGTGATGCAGGTAGAGTGGTAGAGTACAAGGGGTGTGGGGTGGTGGTGTTTCTGGGAACTCTCGGGATGGTGGGGGGACGCCAGGTTTGTCGTCATATTAGGCAGCTGAGGGTGGAGGTTTAGCAGTTAAGACATGAGATAGATTCACTGGTTGTGGGAGGATTTGTAGGGTAATTATGGGAAGGGCAGAGCAGTGACAGGGCTTGGAGGCAGGTAAGGGGAAGTGGGCAAGAGTGGAGCTATGGTAGGGGACTTATTGGGGAAGGAGTGAACAGGAAAATATGGTATTCCCTGGGTCCCTTTCCTCAAACAGAAGAGGAGGCATAGGGAGGGAAGTGGATAACAGTAAGAGGGAAAGGTAAAGTGGAGAAGAAGAAGAAGAATTACTATTTCTATAGTGCTTTAATACACACTGTATCCCAAAGTACTTTACAAGAAGTGCAAGACTGGTAGTGAAGTGACTGAACATGTAGTAGCAGTCATTTTGTACATCAACACCCACAAACTGCCTTGGACAATTGCATGAACTTGTTTCATGGGAGGGGAAATATTGACCAGGACATCAGGAAAAATCTACTACTCTTGCAAAAAGCACCTTGGGTTTGTTTACTTCCACCTGGACAGCACCAGAAATGGGTAAAAGGTGACACAGTGTAAGGTCTCATTCAAAAGATGGCACACCTTAACAGTACAGCACTGCCCTAGTACTGCAGCCTGGTGCCAGCATTTTAAGGTATAGGTTCAATCCTAGTGTGGGACTAGAACCTATGACCTTCTGACCCAGAGGTGCAGTTACTACCTACTGAGCTATGCTCAGGGGATCCTATGGAAGCATCTCAGGGATTACTGGTGAGGAACAAATTCCTTTCACTGGAATGGGGGGAGGTGAGGGAAAGAGGTGATAAGTAAGGGACCACAGAAAGGGAAAGGGTTGGAGAAGGTGAGGGGGTGTCAGGGGAAGTAAGGGAAATGGACAAGAAGATGTGAGTTCAGATGAGAGGGGGATGATAGGTGGCACAGGCAAGGGGGCAATGAGCATGGGAGAACAAGGGGATTGGTCAGAGAAGTGACAGAAGAGAAGGACAGCAGCAACAGGGGGAGGAACAGGAGGGAGGATGGGGATGTGCCAATTGGGGGAGTGGTTTAGGAGGTGAAGAGGATAGCAGGTGTAAGGGTACGGGGGAGCGCAAGAGGGACAAGAGGGAAAGGAGGAGGCAGATGAGAATGAGCAGCATCATGGACAAAAGGGAGGCAGGGCCGAGGATGAGGGGTAGGATGGTGTTCTTGGGGATATAATTGTGAAGGGGGTGAGATGGGGTAAGGGCCAAACTGGGAGGGGAGAATGCAAACCTGGTATGATGGCAGATGGAGCCTCTAATAGCACAGTGCATGGGACAGGGAGGCGGGAACCTCACATTATAGTGCACTGGAGCAGTGACCTTGCAGGATATGAGGTGGAAGTAGTGCAAGGAGGAGGTGGGAATATGCAGGGTGGAAGTGAAGTTGGTAGCTGTCTCAGAGGTGCTTCCAGTCTCAAGGGTTAGTACAGTAAGGAAGGTAAGGACTGCCAAATTTAACAAATGGCTTGAAGGATGCTGTAAGGCGAAAGTGTAAGGGTACATTGGTGGTTGGGATAGGGACATGGGAAAACAAGGTCCTGTATGTAAAAGACAGGTTACACCTAAGTAGAAAGGGCACAAATGTCATGAAAGGAAAGCTGGAGGAATTCATGATTAAAAATCTATATTGAAACTGATGGGGGGCAGCATGGTGCACGGCACCATTAGTCACCTGGTGGAGAAGGCCAATAGACCTCCCTCCAAGCAAGACAGCAGGATGATGGTAAGCTTGGAAGGGGTGGGGAAAACAGGAAGGGTCCAAGGAAAGAGTGAGTGTGGAAAGGGATAGGCTAGGAGTAAGGGTTATCCAGAATCTCTGTCTGGGCAACTAAATGGTGGAATTGCAGTCACTATTAGCTATGGGAGAGGTGGACATAGCAGCCATCACAGAGACTTGGGCCATACAAAATCACAACTGGGATCTAACAGTTCTTGGGTATAAAATGTACAGAAATGATGGGGGGACAGGAGAAGGGAAGGGGTGCTGTATGTGAAGGATGGGGCAATTTGCACCAGCAAATCTGGAGGACAGCTCTGGAGCTTTGCGGGTGCACATCCAATCCATTTAAGGGATGAAACTAAGGATGGGGGTGGTTTACAGGCTGCCAACCCAGGTTGAAGAGTTGGATAGGATACTGGGGTCCCTGATTATAGGTATATCCAGTGAAGGGAAGTAGTAACAATGGAGGATTTCAGTCTTCCTGGAGTGGACTGAAAAATCACTGCTACCTCCTGCACTAGGGAACAAGTACTGCTGGATGCCTTCCAGAGTGCTTTCTTGACTCAAGGTAGCATGTAGCCCACTTGGGAGAGTGCCATCCTGGATATGGTCCTGTCCAACTGTACACAAATTTGGGATGTGAAGGTGGATGTGCCATTGCCAGAATGAGCACCATATGGTGTGGTTTCACCTGGACATGGAAAAAAAGATGGTCAGTACCAAGACAAGGTTCTTGGATTTTTGGAGGGCTGAATTTGGTAGGATGGGAGATGTTCTGCAAGGACACCTTACTGGGATCAGAGTGGGATGGATGTGGAACAGAAATGGGCCATTCTAAAGATGGGATTGATGCAGGCCACAAGCGGGTGTGACAAAATCCAAAGTAAAAAAGCTAAGGCCAAGAAAACCAGCTGGTTCAGCAAGGAGTTGGCAAAAGCAGTGAGGGACAAGAAGGTAGCCTTTAGAAAATAGAAGCATACTCAGAAGATGGAGGACAGGGTGTAATACGCTATTAAGTCTAGACAAGCAAGCAGAGTGGTAAGGGAGGCAAAGACAGAGAGAGAGGAAGAGAGAGATACAGCTAAACCAGGGAGTTACACAAGCAGTTCACAAGGCCTTTTTCAGATATACAAGGGAGAAAAGAAACATAAAGGATGAGACTGTAAAGCTAAACAAAGTCTGGACAGAGCCAACATGACTGCATAAAACTGTTAAGAGAGCAAGGACGTGATGGTGGAAAGGGTGTCTGTGTTATGGTGTTCAGAGTGTAAATGTCCTCTGGGTGCAGGATGGTCGCAGGAGGTCTCACATGTGCACTAAAATACAGTGGACATCTTGGGCACAGCAAGCATTTCTGCTTTGAGCTGCTTGCACATGCATGACATTAAAGTACTGCAGTTGTAGGGGGGAGGCTTCTGCAGTGCAGAGAGGAACTGCAGCCGTGGAGGGGAGAGGCAGCAGATTAACCACACACCACCAATGATCTCTGCACTGAGGACAAAGGGCTCATCACTGTGGAAGAGAACTGGGGCCGAATACAGTAATGCAACCTTATCTCCCTTGCAGTGATAAAAACATGCCTGCTAGTCTCTGCCTATGCAGTCATAAAAATAAAATTGATTTAGAAGTCTGTAATGTTTGTTCAAGACATCATGTTGCCATTCAGCTGTTCAGTCCCAGCTGATGTTTTGCACTTTTTTCATTCTTAGGGTAGTGCTCAACAACTGATAAGCTCTAATTGAATTTCTGACTGTGTGCATACAGTAGTAACCTGGCAATGGTCTTCTGTTGATCCAGTTCCTAATTACATGCCATTGGTGCCTTGGAGTGATAGGTAGCAAAAATATCACCCGTTCTGCAATAATTCTCTGGCTCATAAACTGCAAAGCAGCTCATTATAGACACATAAAACAGGCAGAAAAAATACTCTTTTTTTTTTTTTATGTTTTTATACTCCCCCTCACTGTAGTGACCCCCTTTCTTTTGAGCTCCACATGCCCCATCGACTTACCCCTGCAATCCCACTCAAGCCTTCCTTGTGCCTCACATCGCAGCCGGTCCCCCTGGGATATCCTGGACATAACCCTTCACCGGATGGGTCCCCCCTCCTCTGAGGGCGGAAGGCACCAGGGAGGGAGAACATCCCCAGTGCACTCACAATTAGGGCCCAGGGGACACTGATGAGGCAGAGGAGACTCACTGGGGAACCAGAGGTGTCGGTGGTCAGAGAGCCATCATCCAGCAGACACACTGAGCGGACTTTCCGGTTTTCACTCTTCTCACATTGTGTCGCATCAGCTCGTGCCCCTGATCTCCACTAGGGTTGCTTCTGAGCAATGTCTCCCACTCCCCCCACCCCAGGAGATGAGAGCAATCCTCCAGATGCTCAATCCTCTCCTGTCCCCACCAGCCCCTGGTGCCCAAGTCCGTTTCCAAACCCGGGTCACCAGCATGGTTCGAGGTGTGGCATCCAGCACCTCAACCCTCTACACCATCGGGCCAGCCTCAATAAAAATACTCTTTTTATGCTAGAACAGTAGGCAAAATCAGCTTGAAATGTATTCCATTTACAAAATGAAGCTGCAATTTGGGTAAACTTTGCCTGCAAAGATTAAAAATAAGTACATTAGAACCAATAACAGAATACGAGCTACCCAAGGATTGCAGCAGCCAGCCATTTGTCTGTGACCCTTCCCTTCCCATGGCCAAAAAACAGAGGTTGCAGTAGCCTAGGGTGGATCAGCAACCTCTGGACACGATCAGGATAGACACTGCCAAGCCTTCGGTGGTGGTGGTCTTGGGGACATAGGCAACGCTGTAAGGGGCCAGTGGGGCAGGGGCCCCATCAATATTTTGTGACCTGGGCTGAGACCCAGCAATAATGGCAGCATGGCAAACACAAGCAATTTTTTTTTTTTTTTTTTATGGGACTTCTGTGCACTTTCTGCCGCTGATGTGACATGATATATGTGGCTGCCTCTATCCCCTGGCCGCTTGCCTCTCAAACTTCGACCCCTCAGTCTGGTGCAGCACCAGGCTATTATTATTTAAAGCTGGCATTGCACCTTCTAAAATTGGTGGTTTAGTGGCATTTTTCAAATTCACCACATTGTGATTGGCCAGGGGGAGGGCTTCTATTGGGCGTGAGCGTGAGATGCATGCTTTGGGCCATCGAGGTGGAGGAAGGTGACTGTGGTGTGGTGAGGAGCGAGGACGGTCCCATCTGAGGAGGAGGTGACTGAGTTTTGCACTGATCAGCAAAAGATAGCGTGAGCCGCAAGTTAGAGTGGAGTCGGTGACTAGGGCCTCAGCCAGGAGCACAGGGAGATGACTAGTGAGGGAGGGTGAGAGACTGGTGGGTGGTGTGACCAGTGGCGGTCAGTAGTTGACCAGCAGCAGAGCATGCCGCAGAACAGGTGGCGGGCATGCGGTGGGTCAGACGCAGCTTTAAAGTTGCAGGCGGAGCAGCAGGGTAAACGGTTGGTGTCTGTGTGGAGGAGGAGGTCCGAGGACAGCCAGCCCAAACTCGGGAACCAGAGCCAGGACGTGAGCTACCACCACTGTCTGCCACCTCCAGCAGCAGCACAAGGGGATGCTCAGGGATTCCAGCTGAGAAGGATTGGGTCTGGGATCATGTGATGCGGCAGGCAAAAGCAAAACCTCGGCATTAGTGCTACTGGGTGGTTCCCTAGTGGAAGCAGAAGAGGAGCTGAGCAGCAGCGGTCCAAGTGGCAGACACACATGGCGTGCACCAGGGCAGTCCAGAAGAGAAGACGAGAGAAGAGACAACAGAAAGACAGACACACAGCCAAGCCAGCCCAGCCCAGGCAGCAGACCGTACTACAGGCCAGCAGCACCAGCATTGGAGCCTGAGGAGAGGGAGAGGGAAAGAAGTTCAGAGCAGCAGCATCACCTGGTTGGTAACGTACTCTCTCCCGAGCCCTTGCCTTAGCCAATAGTCATACATGTCCAGGCCCATCCCAGGCAGCAGTAGTGAGCACACTACTAACCAGGTAAGGTGTGGTGGAGATGGGGAGGATGCAGGTTGCTGATGAGTGACAGTCCAGCCAGGACCACCACTCTTTGACTAGTGAGTCAGTGAAAAGTCAAAGTTTAAGTGGTATATGTGGTGTGTATATATATATATATATATATATATATATATATGTATATGTGTGTGTATATATATATATATATATATATATGACTGAGTGTACTATTGTCTGACTACTGACTTTATGTCTGTACTAAGTGAGTTGAGTTTCAGTGAAGTGTGGGGTGCTTGTTGGATGTAGAGATATAACAAGTAATAAGCCACAAGCAGATTAAAGATAGGGTGGCAGCCAGGGCAGTCTGTTGTGCCTACCTACAGTGCCTTAATGACCATTGGCCACCACTGAGTTTAGTAACTGTTTTTGTCTGTTGTCTACCCCATACTGGTGTGTTAATAAATAACAATGGTGGTATGCTCTATTTCACATAAAGATAAATACAGAGACAGTGCGTACTGAAGTACTTTGTGCTCCTATTATGCAGTTCCTGTTCCTGAAGTATACTATTGCAGGGAAGCATGAAAAAGCAAATAAGCAAGTTAAGCAACAGCTGGGTGGGTTAGGTTCTTCACTATTGTAATGTGGCTACTTAAAATATTATATTGTGTATGGCTCTTGGATTGCAAGGACAGCACAGGTATTGTTTGTGTGATGTGGATTGATGGTGAGCAGAACTTCTCTTAAGGTCATAGTGTGCTGCTATATCACAGGTTTTACAGTGCATCTTCCAGGGGTGTCAGTTGGCATCGGGCCTCTAGCTAAACCCAGTGGCACTATTAGTCTAACTCCCCTGAGGAAGACCCATTTGATAGGGTCAATATTTAGGGATGTTAACCCAGGTGTCTGCTATGCTTTTGTATTTTGCTAAATAGAAAATCTTCTAATTTCTCCAGGTCGGTGTGTGCACAGGTTAATTTTTTATATTTACCCTTAGGGTTTTCGGCTATAATAAAAACAACTCCCATCAGAAGTTAAGTTATTACTTTAGTTTGTAAAAGTCTGAAATCTTCAAACATGGCAGATGCGGCTCAGAATCTGGATCCATTTCCTATGAAACTGCTGTGCTGCAGCAGCACCACTCCCCTCGCCTCCTGCACTTTCATAGGAAATGGAACCTTTACTGCGATGCGTCTGCCATGTTTTGAGATTGCAGACTTTTACAAGAGAAAGTTAAGTAAGTTCTGATGGGAGACATTTTTTTTATTTCAGCCAATAAGTGTAATTGGGTGCTGGGTGGTTAAGATTTGTGAGGTGGGGGTTTCTACATAAGGACCATACTGGAGAAGGCAACACTTCTTTTAAGTGTGTACACCAACTGGGCCACTGGAAATATCTGTCGGGCTGGTATTTCTCCGGCAGTCACTAGTGCATGTGTTGTGGGTACCTAACACTTGTTTTATTGTACAAGATGACATGGTGGCAGCAGCAGATGTGGGTAGTTTCTTTGTGGAGAAGGTTGTGTTTCATATCACATTACCCTCCCATGGCATTTGCTGCTTGTTTGTTCAACACTAGGAGGTTGGAGGTGGGACTTTGGCTTACGTGCATGCATCCAGTCTTGCTGCTTGAATGCTGCCTTGCTTTAAAGGATAACTGCTGAATATGTAACTCCTTTCTCCTTGAGACGGTTTTCAAATACTTGTTAAAATTCTGTTATTGCTTCAGCTAGCCGGGCTTTTTAGTTGTCCTTCAGGGTAGGGTTGTCAGAACTAGTTCGTCAAAGATTCGAACCCTTTTCGAACCCTGGTGTTCGAGTTCTAACTTAGAACTCGAACACTAAAAGGTTCGCAAAAGGGTTTGAATCACGTGAGATGTTGTCTGTTTGCGCGTACGGGTCAGGTGGGGGACGAGTAAGCTGCGTGAGCCTCGGGATCTGTGGGGGTATTTAGGCAGATGTGCCACAAGGAGGAGTGCCATTTGCTGAGGATCGGAGTAGAGGCAGCAGCAGCCTAGTAGCTATTGTTAAACTGTACCACTAGCGTTGTCCAATACTGGGGGCACTATTTCCATCATGATTTCATCCATTTTCCTGTGAGACCAAGAACAAGATAAAGGCTGAAAAAAGGCTCAAAATCAGGTGGGAGTGGGACTGGGGGAGGTTTTCAGGGCAGGTGGAGGGATTAATCAAGAATTGGGAAGGGACTGGGGAATAGGGAGGGATCGAGACCGAGATCAATCAATATCAATTCAGGAGGAGGACTCAGGACTCGGAGAAAGAATAAAAAAAAAGAAGTGAAGAACCTTTGTGAAATGTGATTATTTGAAACTGCAGCACTGCTCAGTCAGTGGTGCACACTGCACACTCAGCAGCTGCCAGCAACAAGCATACAAGGGGGGCAAAAAAAGCAAATAAATCTGTACCCTTCCCAATTCCCAGTGTAGTGTGTGTGTCACAGAGAGAAGCCCAGTGTGTGCCCCTTGACTGCACTGTACCCTACCCAATGTGTGTTACAGAGAGAAGCCCAGTGGCCAGTTGTGTGGTGGCATTAACCTTGGATGACAGAAACGTAGAAATATAATTCTCATTCCCTGAGTTGTTGGTTATGTATGTGACTCCGTCTCCTGTGGTCAGCCCATCACCCTGCTGCTGTGTGCCCCTTGACTGCACTGTACCCTACCTAATGTGTGTGTTACAGAGAGAAGCCCAGTGGCTAGTTGTGTGGTGGCATTAACCTTACATGACAGAAACGTAGAAATATAATTCTCATTCCCTGGATTGCATATGTGACTCCGTCTCCTGTGGTCAGCCCATCATCCTGCTGCTGTGTGCCCCTTGACTGCACTGTACCCTATCCAGTGTGTGTGTTACAGAGAGAAGCCCAGTGGCCAGTTGTGTGGTGGCATTAACCTTACATGACAGAAACGTAGAAATATAATTCTCATTCCCTGGGTTGCGTGTGTGACTCTGTCTCCTGTGGTCAGCCCATCACCCTGCTGCTGTGTGCCTTGACTGCACTGTACCCTACCCAGTGTGTGTGTTACAGAGAGAAGCCCAGTGGCTAGTTGTGTGGTGGCATTAACCTTACATGACAGAAATGTAGAAATATAATTCTCATTCCCTGGGTTGTTGGTTATGTATGTGACTCCGTCTCCTGTGGTCAGCCCATCACCCTGCTGCTGTGCACCCCTTGATTGCTATGTGTATGCCTATGCCCAGAAACCCAATCATTCTGTAAGCCTTGAACCTGGGATCCTTTAGTTGCAAACCGTCATATTCTTCAATTACTTTCAGTCCACGGTATCACAGTGTCACACAACCAAAATAAAATTTTGGAGTTGTAGCCAGCGATCACAGATCACATTGCTTTCTTACACAGGAATTGTTTGGGTGTGGGTGTGTTCACCACAGTATACTGGTAGTACTGGTACTTACTGTCTGTTATGGCTGACACCAACATAGATGAAGCATCTAGTGCTGGTGTTGGAGCAGTGTTGGTGGTAGTGATAATCCTGGTGCTAGCAGAAATAACCAAAATGTTTCACGTGATAAAATTCAACAAACAGCAAAAGAGCAACAGTGAAGTGTGGTAAAGGGGGACCTTTTAAGAAAACCTGTACAGCTGCTGGGGTCACACGGAGAGGCACCATAAGGTATGCCATTCATGCTGTTAAGATCCCTGTGACTAGCAGCAATAATGCAAGTGACAGTGAGTCCCTCTCTGACTCAGACAGTAGCTCTTTGTCTCAGTCTGACACTGTTGTGTCTCGTGACAAATCATTACTTCCTCAACAAAGTGAAATGAGCAAGTCTGCTGACAATGAATCAGATAGTGCACTTGCAAATACATCCAGCACTGTTGGCAATGAAAAGGACATATCCATTGAATCCACCACTTCTGTGTTGGCCAGCAATGAAAATCCATCAGAGTCTTCTGCCCACTCTTCTAGCACCAAGGAGCATGTCCCAGGTTCTGTTAGGACAGGTGAAAAGACACAAACAGTCTTTAGCTATCTTCCTAGCACTCGGAACAAAATCTGTCACATCTGAGGTGTGGAATTATTTCTCTGTCAGTAAAAACTGATCCATGCAGAGCAATTTGTTCCCTGTGTAAACAGAGTGTAAGCGGTGGTAAAGTTGTGTCATGCCTTGGCACTACAGCTCTTAACGCCATCTGAAAAAGCATTCGGTTTTGCTTGATCATCCAAAACCCATGTCCTCCATCTTCCAGACCGCCGCGTGAGAAGGGTCAGGAATCTGAAATGGATACTGAATTGTCTGAACTTGATGCGGGCAGAACCACTGCCAGCCCTAGGATCACTGTTACCACCAATGCCAGCACCATTAGTACCAGTTGCATATCCAGTGATGGCACTGAATGTATAAGTCCTAGTCCACCATCTCTCGTCCATCTGCCCATCGAAGCCACGGTGTATAATAAACCAGCAGGGACATGTTGCAAACAGCTAACACTGTCTCAGGCATTTGAAAGGAAGAATACCTTTACTAGAAATCATCCAAAGACCCTTCATCTTAATCACGAATTGGTGAACTGTTAGCTAGACCCTTCTCCCATACTCTTTGGTAGATCATGAGGATTTTAGGGAGCTCATGACATTAGCAGAGCCTCGTTACAATGTTCCTCATCAAAGGTACTTTTCCTATGTTGAAATACCAAACATTTATCAGGCTTTAAAAGTGACAGTGATGCTTGCACTTAAAACTGCGGAGGGTGGGGTTATTCATGTCACAACAGATATGTGGACCAGCACTCAAAACATAGATTACATGTCCCTTACCGCTCATTGGGTCACATTTTCTTGTGCTTCTTCAAAAACAAAGACACCCCAAAAGATGGCGCTGCTGCATATAAAGAAGTTTGGGCAAAGTCATACTGCTGCAAACATCTTGCAGGAACTAAATGACCTCCTTGATGAATGGGTTTATTCTCACGGTCTAAAATGTGGCTTCATAGTAAGTGACAATGGAGCCAACATCTTGAAAGCAGTACAGGATGGAGGATTTCTGCATGTCTTGCTTTGCACATTGTTTACACTTAATTGTCAAGGGATTTCTCAGCAACGAAACACAAGTGGATGATATGATTGCTGTTTGCAAAAATTGTGACTCACTTTCACATTCAACCAAGGCTATCCGGACACTGTCTGAACTGCAAAAAAACCAAGCTTCCCCAGCAAAAGCTGATTCAAAATGTTTCACTCGTTGGAACTCAGCGCTTTATATGCTGCAGCACCTCTTGGAGCAAAAGCAAGCTGTACATGAGTACTGCTCCAGTTACATTATTGGAGATGGCATTATGCCGTCTGTGCTGCAGTGGAAATTAATGGAGACAGTGTGCTGTATCCTAGCTCCTTTTGAGACAGCTACAAAGGACATGTCTTCTGAAGGCGCATCTGTGAGTCAGGTTATCCCACTCATAATGCTCATTTCACATCATCTTAGTGTTCTAAATCTACAAATAGAAAAAGACAGATCTGAAGCGCAGACAACAAGTCGCCTGTATCATGGGAATCTCGTAAAGAGAATGAGCGAGCGCTTCAAAACCAATGACAAATTAGTTGCAATGATGAAATCAAAACACTACATTCTTGCAACTCTCTTAGATCCCAGGTTCAAGGCTATACATCTTCCAAAAACAGATGATATAGAGCAGTACAAATGTATGTTGCTAGATGAGCTGCAGCATTCACAGAGTCAAACACAGACATGCTACAGTACCCTCAGGTTGTCATCACCACAACATGCAGGTTCATCTTCACAAAGGGATACAGAACTGGAAAAGTCATCAAACATTAACTGTAGTTGTTCCACAACTGCCACTTCTTCAACCCTAGTAGCAAGCTAAATCTGTGGCAAAACCTTTTCCCAAATTGCTGCCATACCAGCTTTTGCTGATTCCTCTTCTGACGGTTCTCTGTCCATCATGGTAGACAGTTACCTGCAAGAACTGCCTATTCCTATTGATGCATGCCATTTTGAATACTGGAGATCAAAAAGTCAATTTGGACAGAGCTGTATGATAAAGCCTGTAAATATCTTGGTTGTCCTGCAACAAGTGTCTCTTCCAGAACGCATGTTTAGTACAGCTGGCAATATTGTGACAGACACCAGAAATAGGTTGCTGCCAGAAAATGTGCACACGTTAACTTTTATTAAAGTTAATAAGTCAAGATTTTTGTATCCCTACAAGAGCATACAAACTGATCCTGAAGTGATTGATGTTGTGGATGTTGATGGTGATGACAACTCAGATGGTGGTGGCTGGTAAATACTGTGTGGGACAGAGTCTCTCTGCACCAAAAAGGAAACTTTTACAGACTGTGATGACTTTGGTTGTTGTGTCTCTCCTTTCTCGATCTACTACCTTGGACTATATACCCCCCAAAACTTTCACCATTTCATGGCAAACTGCTTTGCAGCTAGGGTCTAAACTAAAGTCAACAAGTTTTATTTACAGGGCAATTTTAACATCAGTGGAAAAGGCCCAAATTTGGATAAAGGGACACTGTCACGTCAATCCTTTCTGTATCATATTATTTATAGTTAAAGTGCAAACATATATTTTTGGATTTCCTTCTGTGACTTTGTGGTGCATCAGTATGGGCTGGGACAGGAGACAGTCTATTTTCAATTTTAAAGAGGACAAAACAATGAGTTCTAATTGGTAGCTGTTTATTATTTTTCAATTACAGAAATGTTAGCCATAAATGAAAAATGGATGCTAGTACATGGGGTGAGGTTGTGGGTTGGTTTTAACATGGATGTAAGGGTGACATGGGTGCTACTGCACAGATGAGGGTGGTGGGAAGAAAAGTGGAATGGGTGATGGGGTGAAAGGTGGGTGTTGTTTTAGTTCTTTCATTTACAGATTCATGATCAGCTGGGGATGGTGAGGAAAAAATGATGACAGACCCGAACCTACTGTACACATAATATATATTCTTATTAAATACATTTGCAAACTGCTGCCACCTAGCACAATTGTCCTGTCCCTTTAAAAAGAATAAAAGAATCAGAAATAAAGAAAATCTGCATCAGCAGTTTTCACAGAATATGACGTATCATAAAGTGTTTTTGCTTTACAAGTAGTGATAATTTGATACATAATGGGGTTGACAGATGCTGTCCTTAAACATCACATGCCAACTGCTGCAGCTACATTAAATGTTCCTTAGTATGTGGTGAGAAACCACTTTTTATTTATGTGACTGAAATACAGATTTTATTGAAGTATCAGCTGCAAAAAATGCATCATCTTAGAAAGTTGTATGTATTACTTCAATTTGCCAACAAAATGTTGGTATATGTATGCATTATCTTAGAAATTGCGTGCATTTTGCCAGCAACAATGACTAGCATATTTTTTTTATTCAAATGTCTTGACTGACTACGTTATGACATAATGGCCCAGATATTCAAACTGCGCTCAAAATGAGCGCAACAGCAGTAGCAAGCACAAACCAGTTGCGCAAATGCGCAACAGGTGCGATATTCAAACATGGAGCAGAACAAATTGCGCAAGCAACCAACGTCTGAATATCGCACACACTGCGCTATAGCGCAACCAGGAAGGAGAAGCTGAGCCAAAATGTTGCGCTATGGCGCAACCAGGGCAGCCCAGCTGAGCATTCCAGAGGTGCCATAGCGCAAGCAGAGCCCCCCCCCAGAGCAATGGAACTGCACATCCAGGGAGGCAGGCTGGGGCCCACCGCCAGCCATGCCACACATGGGCACAGGAACACACTGCAGAACCCACACCACACCTGCACACCCCAAGCACAGCATCACTGGGGGTGGGACGGATGATCTACTTGCCCATGGGGACAGCCAACAAAGCATAGCAGGCCATGACACCCCAGCACAACCACTGGCAGGCTGAGGTGCCACACACAGGGGTTGACAACCATCAGTAGCACATCAGTCTCATTCGCACAGCACACCTGCACTGTGACCCCAAGACACTACCTATGTGCAGTGACTGGCACTGCAGGAAACCATGCATCCCCCAGCACACACGTCAACCCGTGCAGCACAGAAGCCTACAAGCCAGACACACCCTGTGCACCCAGCAGTGGGTGGCAGCAGACGGCAAGACCAACCAAAAGTCACTGCCATGCTGGAGATACCTCCCCATGCACACACACACACACACACACACACACACACACACACCCAGGACCATAACAGCCCAGATGGCATGTACACCCCTGCAACTGAGCACCCATAGGCAGCTGCAAATCAGAGACCAACACATTATTCGTATAAAAATATAAATGTATTTTAACACAACAAACATTAACAAGAACAATTACAACTATTTACAAGGGGGGGGACGGGTACAAGGTAGGGTTGGTCAAGGGGTAGGGATGACAAACTTGGAGAGGGAAGGCAGGGTGGTAGGGATGGGAGAAGTGGGAAGGGAAGATAGGTCATGGGCCAGCCGGCCGGCCATCCTCCTGCTGGTGTCTTGCAGTTCCCTGCCACCTCCTCCGCAGGCCATGGTGGTGTATTGACTGCAGGATGTTGGTGTTCTGGGCCACAAGCTGTCGGATGGCCCTGACATCCCTCGCCAGCCGATGGAGAACCTCGAGGCCTAGGAAAATGGGAACACAGTCAATGGTTGTGACTGACCACAACCCTGAACACCACCCAACCTGCAAGCCATATAGCCCAATGTCCCACACCTGTGATGGCATGCACCCACCCACAGTGAACATGCACATGGCCATCACAAACAGGCAGCACCAGCTATGCGCACCACTGCACACACACACTGCCCTTGTCCATCACAGCACAAACAAGGCTGGCAAGTGACGTGGCAAAGTGGTGCGATGCATACACAGACGTGCTGTGAAACTGGACAGTGATGCATGTCACCTGTGTTGTGCCTACAGACATAGATACATAGCCAGTGTCGGCAGATAAGGGCCTATGGCCCACACAGTCTGTCCATTTCAGCCTGTAAGTTACTTTGTTTACCTAGAAGTCTGTTGCCCTCACCCTGACCTCAAGAATTCCGTTATGTCTATCCGTGCAGTCTGAAATCTCCGTGGAGTGTGTCAGCCCCCACCACTCCCTCTGGCAGGGTGTTCACTTTGTACACCACCTGTTCTGTGAAGAAAGTCTTGCTCATGTTTCCTCTGAATCGTCCTCCCTCCAACTGCATCCCATGCCCTGTAGTCCTGGAACATCTTTTGCACTTCAAAATAGTGTTTTCCTGCACCCTGTTCCACCTTGTAAGATACCTGTATGTCTCTATCATATCCCATCTCTCCCTCCTCTCCTCCAGGGAGTATAGGTTCAGTTCCTTCAACCTGTCTCCATAGGAGTTGTGATGCAAGCCATGCACCATCTTTGTTGCCCTCCTCTGAACCTTCTCTGCCCACTCTACGTCCTTACGTAGGTATGGTCTCCAGAAATGTACACTGTACTGCAGGGTGGGCCTCACTAGTGTCTTGTATAGTGGAATTATGACCTCCCCTTTCCTGCATGTTTGTATTGTGCAGGGCTACTGCCCCCCCCAGCATGCAATAGCATCCATGAAGTCATGATACTCACACTGCTCAAGCAGCTCTGACTGGCGCTGTTGCTGGTGCTGCTGCTGCTGGTGGGGTGCAACCCCTGCTGGCACCGGGTCCCTGGCACAGCCCTCATCAATGTTGCCCTGCATCCTCACATCCCGGCCTGTGGGAGACATATGTTGAGACAAACATCAGTGTGACTCAAAAGCAGACTGCCCCTGCCCAGTGACAGTGCCTGCCCACACAGCCATACCCATTCATCTCACAGCTGCACACACTGACACAGCCAACCGTGGCCGAGCCATCCCCTATGCACAGCCACCAAAACACACACACACCCCTACAGATAATGCAGGTGCATGGATGGCACACCTACCTGGCCTAAGGCACCACGCGCTCCACCTGGCGTGGTGCTGGCCGGCGTTAAAAGCTCTGGCTCCCTCGGTGGAGGTCACTGTACGGTGCTGGCACTGCTCAGCAGACCGGCACTGTCCAGTGACCCCCCACCAGGTCAGTGGCCACTTGCTGCCACACCTCACGGTCCTTGCACTGGTGGGGGCACCTCACCATAAAAGGTCATCATGGTGTGGCTCAACTGGGGCCACCAGGTTGGCCACCTCAAGCTGGCTCCAGGACACCGCCCTCCACCTTGCCATGGCACCAACTTTACAGCAGGCAACATGGCGCCCAGCTGCTGTAGTAACCCCGCGTGGAGATGTTGCGTAATAGACCTACAGGCTCCAATCACGCTGTTGTTCGAACAGCGCGGTCCTCACATGGCGCTGTCACCAGACAGCGCATAGGGCGTTATACATGGCGAGCAAACAGTGCCAGGGGCAAAGGTCATACACAAGGTCATGGGCAATGACGCAAGGCTACGCTGAGCGCCATCTGATGTATAGGCATCCCGCATGACCGACCAGCCACGTACCAGTGCCACAGTGGAGTATTGGCGAGTAGTGCCACAGCGCCATATAGTGCCCATTGCTGTAGTGCCACTGGCACAATGGTGGCCATGGCCTGATGCCAATTGCGCTCAGCACATCAGCAGCACAACAGACACCTGTGTAAGCTATCTGGACATGCGCAATGCAGTGTACCACACAGGCACAGATCTGCGCCATTGGCTCAGCCGACTCTTCCGTATTGCGCAAAGTGCAGATTCGCGATATTCAGCTGACACATGCAAATCATCTGATCAGCCATTCAAGGGTGCAGTGGCTCGATTTGCATGTCATTATAGTTGCTCCACTCCTAATTTGCATGTATTGTGCTATAAATGTGCGACATTGGGCTGCGCTGGCCAGATTCGGTTACTGCAGGTGAGAGGTGAGTTGCGTCCTGTGTGATGTTCAGGATGATGGTCATGGGAAAATGCTGTAGACTGCACAGTGACAGGTGTCCACTTCCCCCCATACAGATCACCATGACCGAGCAGAGCCAAGGTGAGGGTGAGGACGGTGGGCGTAGGAGGAGGCCCAACTTTACAGCAGCAGAGACGGAGGCTCTCTTCCAGGCCTACCTAGATGAGGAGCCAGTGCTGAGTGGATGGAGGGGCACCCCTCAGTCCCGTGTGGCTGCATGGGAGGGGTAGCTCGGGCCGTTAACCTACACGGAAGCCACCAGCGCTCCATGCAGGAATGCAAGAAAAAGATGGGGACAGACCACAGGAGGTTGAAGGAGAAGGTGGCAGCCTTCAGGGCGGCATGTGCTGGCACTGGCGGGGGCCCACCAGTGGTGTTGGGCTGACCCCAACTGAGGAGACACTGGTCGCAGCCATAGCAATAGCGCCATTGAGGCGTACTCAGGCGGAGGATTCAGACAGGTGGAAGCCCATCACTGCAGTATGACATGGTGGTGGTGTTTGGGGGCGGTTGTTCACATGCACTCACATGTACTCTCTTTCTATTACAGATCCTGTTCATCTTCAGGAGATGGTGGTGGTGAGTCCAGACAGTGATGCTGACCTGCTTAGCATGGAGGAGGTCCATCACCTCCACCACCAGCCAGCAGGCACTGCAGCAGCATGCGCGCTGGGCATAAACTCTGGTGTCAGTGATGCGGGTGGGGTGCACAGCCTGTGTCTCAGCAGTCTGGCATACAAGCATGCCAGCCGCGCTGTGACCATGGCGTAACCGCGATACCTGCACCTTTGATGATAGAAGGCCTGCAATGGGCAGTGATGGTTGTGTGTCCCATGGCGGACACGCGGCAGGTCAGCACGGCCCTGGGCCTGTCTGCTTCAACTTGTGTACCAGCATGCTGGCACGGTCCCAGGCTGTGCCTGTCAGCACCGGTGGGGCAGCACGGTGGCTGTGCAGGTGTCTGGCACTGTTGCCAGCACAGCGGTGGAACAGAATGGACCGAGAACACAGTGGTTGGAGGGGCAGCAGGCAGTGGCCACCAAGTCTGGGGGTACAGTGTCAAGTAGTGGTACATGTCACGCCCTTTGATCCACCCATTCCTGGTCCTGGGAACAGCGCCCACCCTCAAGGGGTGTTGTGCATCAGGACCGTCCACACCCTGGGGGTCAGGATGCTGCTGGGGCACAGTACCCATTGGATGAGCACACCCACCTGCTGCAGGAATCAGTACAGCTGCAGAGGCGGGTTGCAAGGTCTGTGGAGGCACTGTCTGTGTCCGTGGAGGCGGCAGCAGGGTGTGCTCAGGACCGAGCCGAGCTGGTCCGTGTGTGGACGGATGTGACTGCCGCCATTGACAGGCTGACCCAGGCAGTGGTCTCTGTCGTGGGCGCATTGGGCACCAGTCAGGTGCCCCTGTACCACACACCCCACACAGTGCACTCTCCACTCCCCATTCCTGGCGTCGTGCAACACCAGGCCTGTCGATGCCGGGTTCTGCTGTGGGCATCCCGAGCACCCCTGGTGCAGGTTTGTTCGGGATGCTGCAGACCCCTGTGCAGGCAAGGTCGTGTTCATGCAGTGGGACCCCTGGTGGTGCAACAGTGCCACCCCATGTGGCCCCTGCTCAGCCTGCCCATGCTGTTGGGTCATGGCAGGGCTGCCCATGCATCCGCGGTGGCCGTGGGACAGTGCTACATGACTGAGCTGTCTCCCAGTGCGGGCCCTGTCTGGTGCTGCCATGTGTGCAATGTGTGTCATGGTGGGCAGTGCACTGCTGGGAGCTCTGCTCACCACGCCGACACACGGACTACCTGCACACCCTCCCAACTGCTGTCCACAGGTGCATGTGCATGATGATGCCTGCATTGCACTGTACACCAAGGTGCAAGGGTGCCCAGCATCTGACACATGTACTTGGACAGTACGGGTGGTGGGGGTGGTCGGTGGTGCTGTGTGTTAGCAATGTCGGTTCTGCAGTGCTGTGCATCCTGCATGTATGCTCTGTGCCTGGTGTGTGTGTGTCCATATGGTGGTCACCCCTCCCTGATGGTGTGTCTGTTGCCTGGCCGTTCCACTCCTGACCGTCATGCACCCTGGTGTGTTCCCCTGTGTGCCTGTGGTTTGTGCATGGACAGTGTTGGTTGCACATGTCCCTTGACTTACCTGTGTTGTGTGTAGTGCTCCTCTGTGATGGTGTCCCAGTGCAGCTGGGCCAGCCGGATCAGTCGGGGTCCCTCCGTCCTGGGGGCTGCTCATCACCATCATCACCAGCGCCACTGGCGTCCCCATGTGTCCCCTCTTGACCTGTCGCGGCTATCCATGGTCTTTGGCCATGTTGTGCAGGATGCAACAGGCCAGGAATATCCCACAGGCCTTTTGGGGGCTGTACTGTAGGGCACCGCCGGAGGTGTCTAGGCATCATAAGCGTGCCTTGAGCATCCCAAACACCCGCTCTATGATGTTGCATTTTGCGGCCTGTGCCTCATTATAGCATAGCTGCACTGGGGTCATGGGGTGCCGGTATGGTGTGAGCAGCCAGGGACGGAGTGGGAGGTGCCTACCAGGTGCCACGGCATGGAGGGATGGAAGGAAGATACTGGGGATCACTGGGAAGGCAAGATGGGAGGGTGAGCTGGATGTCATTATCCACCTAGGTACTAATGACTTGGCAAATGGGGAGCCAAAGGAAGTTCAGGAAGAGTTTAGGAAACTGGGAGGGGTCTCAAGCAAGTAGCTACTTCTGTCACTTTCTCAGAAGTACTACCTGTGAGAGCAAGGAGAGCATAGGAGTGCATGCACCAGGAACTTTAACTCATGGTTGAAGAACTGGTGCTGTGAGGAAAGGGTTTGGATTCATTGGTGACTGGGGACCCACCTGGAGGGATGGAGGTTTGTTCAAGCCTGACGGCCTGCATCCATCCTGGAGAATCCAAGCACTCAATGATAAGTTTAAATGCTACATTGACAAGCATTTAAACTAGCAAAGAGGGGTGGCAGGCCAGCAAGGAGGGTACCACTTGCTCACCCCCACAGCTAGCAGGAACCAGTGAACCAGAGGAGTGGCTATCTCTGCAAAGCAGTGTGCAAAAGATGGAGATTAGTGTCCAAAAGGTGGATAAGCAGAAAAGGGGCAAAATTCAGCAGAAGGGCAGACAGCAAGGAGAACCAGGGATAAATGACAACCAAGGAAGGGGCTGGAGTAGAACAGTGAAGCAGTCTAGGGAGGTCAAATCATGGAAAGCCATGCGTGCAAATGCCAGGAGCCTTAGCAACAAGATGGAAGATCTGGAGGCTGTCATGGTACAGTCAGACCTGGACATTGTGGCCATCACTGAAACCTGGTGTAATGATAACCATGACTGGGAGATGGCCATACCTGGCTACAACATATTCAGAAGAGACAGAGCAGGCAGGAAGGGAGGAGGAGGCACTGTATGTGAAAAATGACATAAGGGCCACACAGATCCAGGAGGAACAAAATGGGAGAGATACTGTGGGTTAAGCTGGAAAGGAAAATGGGGCCAGCCATCCGCACAGGTGTGGTCTATAGACCACCAGCCCAGGAGGAAGAAACAGATAGGGAGCTGATGCTAGCCATCCAAGGATGGCAGACAAGAGTGAATAGTACTGGTTGGAGACTTCAATATTCAGACGTGGACTGGAGCATCCCAGCAGCAGCATCAACTAGGAGCAGATTTATCCTGGACTCCTTCAGGGTGCCTTCCTCAAGCAACTGGTCATGGAACCAACTCGGCAGAAGGCAATACTGGACCTTGTGCTTACAAACAGGGACAGTGTGATGGGGGGTAACAGTGGGGAGCACCTGGGTAACAATGACCACCAGTCATTGTGGTTTGAAATCACAGAAAGAGCAGAACCAAACCACACAAAACACGTATCCTGGATTTTGGGGGGCAGACTTTGGGAAAATGGGAGATACTTGAAAGAGCATTAAGAATGGGACAGGAATCAGGGTTGAGGAACAGTGGCAGTATTTAAAATGGGGTTATAGAACAACAGAATTATGCATTAAGCAGGTTAGCAAGAGGAAAAGGAAGGAGACCATTATGGTTTCCAAAGAGGTAACAAAAGTGAAAAGCCAAAAGATTGCATTCAGAGCAATACAAAAGACACAGGCAGAAGGGATAGGGAGCAGTACCAGGAGAAACAAAGGGAGGCAGGGAGGTCAGTGAGGGAAGCCAAAAGCTCAGACAGAAGAACACTGCAAAATCAGTGGGTAAAGGGGACAAAAACCTTTTACAGGTACATAAGTGAAAAAAGAAAGACAAAGGGAGGTATAGTGAGACTGAAGGGAGGATGGGAGCCGCATGGAGGATGACAACAGTAAAGCTGACATATTGAACAGGTATTTCTGCTCAGTCTTTACTAAGGAAGAGGGGGTAATGGGTCTGAAGGGAGTACAAGGGTGAGAATGGTGCAGAAATGGACACAAAGTCCTTTACAGAAAGGGTCCTGAAGGAACTGGAAATAATAAGAGTTGATAAAGCAATGGGGGCCAGATGGGGTGCACCCAGGGTCCATAAAGAACTAAAGAGGTGGTGGCTGAACCTCTGGCTATCCTGTTTAGCCAATCACTGGAAACAGGAGGTACCCAAAAGACTGGAGGACAGCAGATGTAGTCCCCTTATGCAAAAGTGGGAACAAAGAGGAAGCAGGAACTACAGACCAGTCAGCCTCACCTCGGGTAGTGGGAAAGATCATGGAAGCACTACTGAAGGAGAGATTGGTGGAACATCTGGTTGTCAATGGACTACAGGACCCAAGGCAGCATGGTTTCACCAGGGGAGGTCATGTCAGACCAACCTCATTGAATTTTTGACTGGGTGACTAGGGAGGTGGATCAGGGAGGGCAGTGGACATGGCCTATCTGGACTTCAGCAAGGCCTTTGACACTGTGCCACATAGAAGACTATTAACAAACTGGGGAATATGGGTGTGGGCAGGACAGTAGTGTGGTGGGTAGGTAACTGGCTGGGTGGCAGGACACAGAGGTGGTGGTAAATGGCTGTCCTCCACAGAGGAAGAGTGACCAGTGGGGTACCACAGGGATCAGTGCTGGGACCGGTCCTATTCAACTTCTTCATCAGTGACATTGCGCAGGACCTAGAAGGCAGAATTTCACTGTTCGCTGATGACACAAAGCTCTGTAACAGAGTAGACACACCAGAGGGTGTAGACAGAATGAGAAGGGACCTGCAGAAACTTGAAGAATGGTCAAGGTTTGGCAGTTGAAATTCAATGCAAAGAAGTGCAAGATAATGCATATGGGGCACAAAACCCCTGGCACAATATATCAGTTGGGGTGAGGATATGGCATGCACCAAGCAGGAAAGGGATCTTGGGGTTGTCATCTCTGATGACCTCAAGGTAGGAAACAGTGTGACAAGGCATCAGGTAAAGCAAATGGGATGCTGGGATGTATGGGTAGGGCATCACCAGCAGGAAAAGGAGGTCATAATTCCGCTATACAAGACACTAGTGAGGCCCCACCTGGAGTACAGTGTACAGTTCTGGAGACCATACCTCTCGTGGGACATAGACAGGGTAGAGAAGGTTCAGAGGAGGGCAACAAAGATGGTGCATGGATTGCATCACAAGTCCTATGAAGACAGGTTGAAGGAACTGAACATGTACTCCCTGGAGGAGAGGAGGGAGAGAGGGATATGATAGAGACATACAAGTATCTTACAGGGAGGAACAGGGTGCAGGAAAACACTATTTTAAGCAAAAAGATGTTTCAGGACTAGAGGCATGGGATGAAGTTGGAGGAGGACGATTCAGAGGAAACATGAGAAAGAATTTCTTCACAGAGCGGGTGGTGGACAAGTGGAACACCCTGCCAGAGGAGAAGTGGTGGGGCGGAAACAATCCGCGGGATTTAGAATGCATGGGATAGACATAAAGAATTCTAGAGGTCAGGGGTAGGGGAAAGAGCTTCTGGGAAAACAAACTGAACTTACAAGCTCAAATGGGCAGACTGGGTGGGCCATAGGCCCTTATCTGCCGACACTGTCTATTTATCTATGTATCTATGTATCCACAGTCACCTGTGTGGAGATAGTGGAGATCAGTGTCATGTTCAGGTCCATATTGGCCATCTCCCTGTGTGCCACTACCATGGCACCTGTGGCATTCCCACCCTTGCCCAGAGTTTGCATTCCATACATGTGTACTCACCCACTAGATGTCCTGTGGGGATGTCCCACTCTCGAATCGATGGCACAGTGCAGACTGATACCATATGAAGGCATCATGTGCTCCACCAGGGTGTGTGGCACAGACATTGATTATGCGCCCAGTGGCATCACACACCACCTGGCAATTGACACTGGGAATCCCTTTCTGTTCCGATGTCAGTGCCATCGGGGCCAGGTGGCATGCGAATGGCCACATGGGTGCAGTCTATGCCTTCTAGCATGCCAGCATATGTGCTACCCTGTGGAACTCCTGCATGTTTGCTGTACGCTCTGCCGCGGTGCTGGGGAAATGGATGCTCCACAGCATGTGGCAGCAGTGCGCTGAGGAATTGGGTGAGGATGCGTGACGTGGCCGACTGTGTGATGCCTGTGGTGTCCCCTGTCGGCCTCTGGAAGGTGCCTGGGGAGCAGGCACATGCAGGCTGTCACCTTGGTCTCCACCGACAGAGCGTGACTCCGTCGTGAGGGTGCCTGCATCACATCACTGCACAGCTCACAGAGCCATCTCAGTATTGCCCTGTTCAGGTGGTACCGGCCCACGATATCTACATCTGTGTACAGCTCAAAGCTGATGCGGGCACAGTACTGCCTGTTGGGGGCATACCGCCGACGGGCCCTTCCACGGCCACGTCCCCCTGCAGCATGCATTCTCACCCCCCTCATTACAGCTTCCATGTGGAAGCTGGCACTGTCCATCTCCCTGGCTTGTGACCCCCTGGCTGGTGTTGCTGTGTTACCCCCACTGTCCTGACTGCTACTTCCACTGCACCGGGCACCCCGCTGGCCTCTACAGACTATGGGCCACACTTTCTTGCCTGCCCTTTGCTTCTGTCTGTCTGTCTCTGTCTCTCTCTGTCTCTCTCTCTCTCCCCACTTGGCAGCCTGGTGCGTTCTTGCGCCTCTTCCTTGAGCCTTTTTATTTTGGCTCATTTCGCTTGGGCGCAACTTCCGGCTGTTCTCGCTGTTGCGCATTCGCGCAGATCTTTGAATATCGCATTGCGCTCTTTATGCATGGATCCACCCCTTGGTTGCGCATGCCTTCATTTCATTGCGCTGTTGCTCAGCATGTTTTCGGTGGCGCAACTGCCTCCTGCTGAATATCGCAGAATGGCGCATTTTGACTTGCGCATGCGCAACCCTGTTGCGCATGGCGCAACCCTTTTGAATATCTGGCCCAATATGTTTTGCAACAGTTCCATGCTACTGCTGTAGTACCTTGGCTTGACTTTGTTAAAAAGCTTCTTTTAAACATAGCAACTTTTGAGTTACTCATTTAAAACAGAAAGCAAATAGCTGAGATGGTAATATCAGTTATTTTTCTCATAATTCATGACGATGAGTATATATATAATGACTACATAAATGGCTAATGTGCCTCTTTCTTTCACTAAGGAACTATGATGCAGCTGCAGCAGAAAAACGTTTAACATATGGGTGGGTGGGTGGGCCTGTTACATATTAAGTTGCGGCTTTAGCAAACAGAAGAAACCATAGATAAACATAGTTGTATTCTATCAATGTCACATGATAATTTCTCTCCCTTTATATTGAACAGTTTTCCTTAACATGTATTTCATTACTATCTTCATTACTGGCAGCACAATAAAAAAATAGGGTTTGAGTTCTAAAAAGTTCTAAAAAGATTAGAACACTAGAACTTTCTCAAAGTTCTAGACTAGAACTAGAACCCAGAACTTCAGAGGTTCTGACAACCCTACTTCAGGGTATTTATGAATGTTACGAAGAACCATTTTAGAACAGTATGATGTAGAAATATGACCCTGCTCTACTCTTCTATTCTTGGCATGATGCTTTCATGTTGTTTTGTGGAACTCCGTGGCTGACAGGGACATCAATTACAACATACAGTTTTTCAATGGCAGCGGTGCCTAACACCCTGTAAAGCAAGAACACCCACTGAGGTCACTGAAAGACATGCAAAGATGGAATAATAATAGAATTTTAACTAGTACCCAGAAAGCAGCTTCTATTAGGAAAAAGACTTACAAGTTAAGCACAGTTCTCCTTTTTAGTGTTATGAAATGTATAAGAGGTGTGGTGATGGAAGTTGGTAACTGAGTTCCACTGTGCTCCTCACCGTTTAACACCTCACCACTGTGTTGATGATGAGCACTAGCCTCCAGGGTTGGACTGAGGTAGTAGTGGTGGGGGAGGGCTGGAAAGTTGACATGGGGGCAGGGGCCCATGGTCCCACCCACTCTGGATTTCTAAAAAATCAGGGGAGTTCCCAGAGTGACAGACTGCCAGCCCTGCACTGGCACATGATGCACACACATGTTGCACCAGACCCTTGGGAGTGTGGCTCCCAGCTCTGGTCTTGGTGCAAGTGCCACTGGCCCGTGGTTGGGAAGAGGGGACTACTATTATACTAACCACCACTGAAGGATGGGTAGGGGTGGTTGGATATAAGACAGTAAAGAAGGTTCAAGAGGGTACCATATTTCAGAAAAAAAACTGTTCAATGACAAGAACAAAAGGTTGCAATGAGGCTGGAGGGTAATGTGAGGAAGTATATTTCCCAGAAAGGGTGGGTGCTAGATCAGGGTTTAAAAAAAAAAGGCCAAAAAAACTGATTAGCACTTTTACACGTGAAACATGCTAATCAGTTGTGGGAATGGATAGCATACCTCTCAACTTTCCCTGATTTTCAGAGATGTCCCTGATTTTGTCTCAAAATGTTACTCTGTCCCTCCTAAAAATTGTGTTTCCGTGACCAAACAGCAGGGGTTATAAGCACAAACTAATGTCAAACATTAAAGTTACAGACTTGTTCTTCCTTAGAAAATGCATTTTACACTAAGCCCTTTATTCTATCAGCTTCCTGAGTGGATATCTCCAATTTTGAAGAAGTGACCCTGATTTTGGTCCATTGTCCCTGATGGTTTTAAGCCTTGTCCCTGATTTATGAGGCAGGAGGTTGACAAGTATGATGCATAGCATTTGGCACCGAATGGTTGGCAAAATAAAAAAAAAGGTAATTCTATTAATTTTGTCCACTGTTGCATGGACCCCCATTAAAAATGGATAGCTGTTTACTGCTACCCATTTGCGTTAATGGGTAGCATTACCCTTACTCCTTGTTTTGTGTACCATTTTAGTATGCTATACCAGGCAGTTATTTAATACTCTGGATGCATGGAATAGCCTCCTCTGGAGGTGGGTGGTGGGAACAAAAATGGTAGGGGAATTCAAGATTGCATGGGACATTGCATGTTCACGGTCCCCAGTCCCCATCTCCTGAAGCCTGACTTCCTGGAATTAGGCTTTTTCTATGAAAGCTTGCAAGTGCTTGCACTTACTGACTGTTGCAGTTCCTCATAAACCCCTGCTGCTAAGCAACCCCTGACAGTTGTAGTGGTGAGGTACCTCTCATGTTAGTGTGTGACACCGCATTGTTTGGCTGATGAAGCATGCGAAGTAGTGCTCAGCGTACACCAATATGAGATGACATCATGCAGAAGGGCCTGGTATGCTGCCAGCTGGTGCAGTTTGAGGATGACCATCACCATGAGTAAGTGTATGGGCACTTAATGTTTAATTTTTTCTAGAAGTCTAATTGGGTCAGGTGGTCAGGGTTTGGGTGGGAGAGGTGGCAGTGGGGGGTGTCAGCTTAGTACTGTACTGGTTTTAAATCTGTAAACTGAATATGTTGACGTCCCTACTCAGTCTCTTAGTTGCATACTGTGTGTGTGCCTGAGTCTCCCCAGATTTATGGTCTTCTATCTTGTTTGTAACAGCTGCTTGACCAGTAATTGTTAATGTTCCTTCAAAAGGCAATCAGCTGTCAGCTGAGTTCCTATGACATCATATATAACCGTAGGAGTTACCAATACTCAGTGTGGCAGTATGTGTGCACTGACAAGAAATCATTATATGATCATTATATGGTCTTTCAGCAGCAATATGTTTCTGATTCTGACATCTTATGATCCTGCTTCGTTATATTTCTGCTTTTCTCAGGTCCTTTAGTAATTAATGACTCGCATCATTAAAGATGACCTCCTCTGACCATGCAAATGCAATTATTTTAGATTTCTGGTCACTGAAGTTACCTGTGAAATTTATATGATATGTTCATACTGTGGATGTGTTAGGATGGCATTGCCAACTTAACACATGTTCCTGATGGTAAACATGATTCACTTTGCAGGTGTAGCACTTGGTGGAGGGAGTGTGCCAGACACCCACATTATGGTACAAGGTGCTCTGCTCCCACAGACCCCTGGTGGTGGTGGGTTGACCTCTGACTCCAGCCCATGCGGTGGGGCTTTGACCCCTCGAAGCCCGATGGTTAACCTCTGACCCCTGAGTCAGGGGGGCAGGGCCTTGACCCCTAGGCCAGGGGGTGGGGCTTTGACACCCCGATCCCTGGGCCCCACCAAAAATTTTACAAACCCGGCTCCTATGCTTGGGGAGGTGACAGAAAAGAAAACTAGACAGCAGCCCTAAGTCCAGCCTTTCAGTCTCCTTCACCCTTCAGATCAACAGCACTCCTAGCCCTGGACAAGGCAAGGTTTCTGGGGCCTAGGGAGGGAGATGACCTTGTGGGCCTTGGCTTTAATCTGCTGGTGTTCCCAGATTTTCCATTAGCCTCCTGTGCTCCTAGATCACTCCCTAGCAGGCATCTGGCCAAAGTGCTTCTCTGCCCTGGGCCAAGCAAGACGGTCTATCCTCGTGGAACTGTAGCTGCAGCCAGGAAGGGGGATGTAGCATGCAGTTGCCATTGGTAGGGTGAGCTTGCTCCTATTGTGTGCATCTCTCGGGGTCCATCCTAGGAAGCAGGGGTAGGGCAGAAGCAGCTATGGGAGCCTAACATGCTGGAGTGACAGCAGTGGCATGCCTGCACCGAGGGTTCCATTCTGGGTTGGGCCTGTGGGTCTTCCATGTGGCAATGTGATCCATGGAGCTCTGCTAAGACCCATTGTGCATCATCTGCATGACAGGCCACCTCACAGCTTCCCGGGCCTCCATTCAGTTCTCAGCTGGTTGGCCTGGTAGTCCCCCCACAACCACCCCACAAGACAGTTCTTCTTTCTCTTGCCTTACTTGGGCCCGGTCAGCCTGGTTGCATCAGTTGTCTGGTCAGGGGCTCAGGACTAAAGGGAGGTCATCCGACTTCTCTCGCAGGAGTGGTGTCTGGCACCAAATTTCGGGGCAGCAGTCAGGGCGCATCTCTGGGGGTAGCTCACAGGTTGGTTGCTTAGGAGCCATATTCCGGCAGCTGTTTTGGAGTCAGGACTATGGGACCCAGCATTTCCTGTGCCCTGCTGTGCATTGTGATTGGAGATGATGTCCTCATGCCACTCCAGGCTTCCCATGAGATCTGGGCCAAGCAAGGCATCTAGCTATCAAAGATATCAGGGGAACACTCACAAGATATGAACAGCCATCTTGGGTGGGCCTTCAGCTTGTTCAGGCCCGATTAGTTTAAAAGAAAAAAAAAATCTAATTAAAAAAATAAATAAATCATAAGCTGGTGCCCCCCCCGCACTAGTGGTACAGTGGGCTACATGTTAGGTAGAGCCACTAGACACCACAGTGACTATCCAGAAGGTGTTTTGGCCGCAATTGCTGACCCCCCCCCCATTTCTGATAGTATGGCTTAAGGGGTATAGGTCATGAACTGCAAGCCGAGCATCTTGGTAGCAAGAGATCTGGGTGACAGCCTAATGTAAACATGTGTGCCAGTCAGGTTGCTTCATGCAGCCTGTAGTGTCTTAGTGGTTAAAGGCACGAAACAACAAGCTAGGAGATTTGAAGGCATGGAGACCTGAGTTTGAATCCACTGGTGTATGGTGTGATCCTGAGCAAGTCACTGACCTTTAAATTCATCCCTGCTTTGGAAGTTGGTGCTCTCATCCAGCGGCCTTCAGAGCTCACACAGGGACCCCTCCCAACACAATGGTTGCCTCGCCCTCGGGGGGCAGAGCTTGGAGCCAGCGGGTGGCAGGGTCCAATGAGTGGGTCAGGGCCTCTGACTGTGTTGAAGGGGTCAGGCCAGGACAACTATTAACAAGGCTGGTCGGGGGGGTATTAGTTGTCATTTCAGACGATGGGTAAGGGTCCGGAGAGCTGTGGAAAAAGGGGGTCCTGACAACATGGGAGGGGCCAGATCACAACAAATACTAATGATGTCTGTTGGGGAGGGGTGCTAGTTATCATTTCAGAAGATGTCTGCCAGGAAGTGGGTTCCCACACCTAAAGCACTGGCAGCTGCTGAATAAAAACTATGCTGCCTGTATAAGAGGAACAGAGCAGCATGGCTGGAGGGATGCCAAAAAGGGCTGGCAGACTCAGCAACACCCACCAGAAAGAAGAGGTTAGGAGGACAGAAGTTACTGCCACCAGTGAAACACTCCCATCCGGCAGGTAAGGAGGTACTGGATGGCCCTCAGGTGGGGTTCAGCAGATAAGGCAAGTGTTGGGGGCAGTGGGGAGTCCTCGGTTGAGGAGTCTTCTGATAGTGAGGCAGATGGTATGTTAGCTGCAGACACTCTGGGGTCTGATGGAGATAGTCTGTGGGTGCCCCGATAGAATTAGAGGGAGGACCAGGTGGGAGCAACCCTTGCCAGACACCAGTCTGTGGATGGTGACCAATGAATGGTTAAAGCAGTTGGTCAGGGTGGTGGAGGATTAAGAATCATTCATTGCCATCACCCACAGGGGGACAGGCACAGAGTCGGAGGGCCAGGCATCAGACAAGCCTAGCTCAGCACCACCTGTGAACCTGTACACTGGGCTGGACTCCCCAGTGGGACTCATTTAACTGACTAAGTCAGGCAACAGATCAGAAATAGGGAATACCTTGGCATCTTTTCCCTCCTTAACTGCCTGGTGGAACACGTGGATAAGAAAAAGGAGAAGGACAAAGAGGACAACCAAGACCAGAAAAAGATCAAGGTGCCCCATACTTATGACAACTGGGTTATAGCCTTTTTGATGTATGTCACCATGGTGTTGTAGGGGGATGAAAAACATGGAGTAGAAATCCTCAACTACATGCATCGCATCTCAGTCCTGCATTGCAAGAAAGGTGGTATGGCTTGGCTGGACTACGATGAGGAGTTTTGTCATAGGTGGCAGGAAGACCTTGTCATCAGCTGGGGCAAGCTGGACATGCCGTTGATGGCGGATGCATTATACAGCGGAGGTGTGCAGCACACCGATAGTGGGCTCCCGATCCGGGCCTCATCACCGTGATTGGGAGACAACCCGACAACCCAGTTGTGCTATGCATACAATTAGTCAGCCTGCTCATGCACCAGCTGCCGCTTTAAACACGTGTGCTTGGCCTGCAGCAGACATCACCCCTTTCTGCAGTACTCCTCCCTGTGGGGGGGTGGGGGAGAGGGATGGGGAAGCATGACTGAGGCAAATTTGGGAAGCCTCCAGGTGGAAAGCCTTCCCACTCCAGTATGGATAAAAAAAATTAAGCCATGGCTGGACCAGTGCCCGGACAGAGGAGCTGGGGACTTGTTAGGGAAAGGTTTTTGGTGGGCTTCAGGATCCCGTAATCCAGCCCTTGCTGGCCGTATGAGGCTGAGAACTTGTAGTCCACTAGAGACCAGCCACAAGTTGTCTGTGAAAAACTGGAAAAAGAATAGCAGCTAGGGCACGTGAGTGGCCACTTTCCCAGGCCACCACTGCCAAATCTAGGGGTTTCACTGACTGGATTGGTGCCTAAGAAGGCTCTAGAAGAATATTGGGTGATTAATCACTTATCACATCCGGAATGGGACTCAGTGAATGATCCCATTGATCATCAGCACACATCGGTGCACTACCAGTCCTTCAACTGGGCAGTGGAGGTGGTACAGGCAGCAGGGCCAAGTGCTCTGATGGCTAAGACAGACATTGAGTCTGCATTCACGCTACTGCCAGTGCATCAGGAGGATAGGGTACTGTTGGGCATGAAGTTCAAGAACAAGTACTATATGGATAACTGCATGCCTATGGGTTGTTCAGTGGCCTGGGCCATCTTTGAGAGTTTCAACACTTTTTTGCACTGGGCCACTGCTCAGACAGCAGGCAGTGACAGCATAGTACACTATCTTGATGACTTCCTGTTTGTGGGCCCCACCAATTCTTCAGAGTGCACAGAATTGGTCAGGGACCTCGAGCAAGTATACAGGGAGTTTGGTGTTCCTTTAGCAAAGAAAAAATCTGAACCCCCAGAGACCACCCTCACATTCTTGGGCATAGAAATTGATTCTGAAAACAGGCATTGCCACTGGACAGGTTGATCACAATATGGTCTGTCTTGCACAGGGTGTTGGAGAATGAGAACATTTCTGTGCGGGACTTGCAACAGTTGGTGGGGCACCTCAGCTTGCCTGCAGGGTTATACTGGTGGGGAGGACCTTCATGCGGTGGGTGGCCAGGAGGAGGGCTGGCTGTATAAGACCATATCACAAGATAGAGATCACAGAGCAGTTCCAAGAGGACTTACAGGTCTGACAGCTGTTCCTAGACCACTTCAATGGGGTTCCCTTGTGGAAAAGGCCACAGGGCGATATGTCTTTGGAGTTATACATTGACACAGTGGGTGGTCTGGGGTTTGGAGCTTATTTTGGGGGCAATGGTGTGCAGTGCAATTGGCAGCCATCTGGATGGAGGCTGGGGTGGGGAAGCAGATCACGCTGCTGTAGTTCTTTCCAGTCATGGTGGCTCTGTGTGTCTGGGGTCCCAGATTCTGCAATGAAACAGTGCACTTCAGATCAGATAACATGGGGGTAGTACATACCATCAACAGACAGTTAGATCCACTGGGACCACTGGGAAGCCTGATGTGCGTGTTTCTTTTAAAATGTATGTTGCTTTATGGGGCCCATTCATTTTGCATTGGGGCGGCAATGAATGCCAGGGGCAAGGGCTTATCAGATGCAGAAATTCAGTCCCTGGGATGCTGGAAGTCGCAGCCGTTCTTGTGCTTTGTGAGACTACACTTGAAGTAATTGTTTATTGTCTCTTACAGGCCTTGGGGAAGACTGTGTATGCCTTTGGATATGTGACCATTCATTTGTATGGTGGTCAGCACAGAGGGCAGCTGGGCAGCCGGGCTGGAAGCAACCTATCCCTGCTATGGGAGGATGCCAGGACTGAGTGGTGGAAGACTAAGGGAATGCTTTGGGAGGGGTTGCTTCTGAGATTGCGAGTCATGGCTGCCCGGGAGACCACACCACAAATCTTGTTGATTCACTTGGGCAGAGAAGACCTGGGCCATAGGAAGACAGGTGAATCTGCTGCTGGCAATGAAGGACGATTTGCGGGCAATCAAGGGCTGGTGGCCTGACATTATGCTCATCTAGTCACAGTTATTGATGAGGGAGCAGTGGGCTCAAGCACACAAGATCCCCACAATAAACAGGGCTTGTATGTGAATCAACAAGGAGATGGGAGCTTTTATGATGTCCCCAGGGGGCACCGTCTTGAGGCATGATAACATTTACTGGACCCACCAGTGCCTGGAGGTGGGCCTGGGGGCCAGCTGCAAGGCAAGATTTTGGATATCTTATTGCATGATTTTCAAGTGGTCTTGGAGGCTAAGGTTGAACAGGTGGCTTGGGGGGGGGCAGACATGGTCTGGCCTGTGGTAGTTTGGGAGGAGTGCACGAGGGGAGTAGCGGGAAAGTAGGGGACTATGCCAGTTCTCCCAAAGGTGTCAGGGCCCAAGGTCAGTGTGAGGATGGTGGATCACAAGACCTGTACCCACATTGGGGGATCTAGGTCCAGCCCCAGCAGCAGAGACTGCAAGGTCAGCGACACCAGATGGGGGCGGCTGCCAGGAACCTTGGCCGTATGACCTGTCCTGCTACTACAGAGGGATACCTCAGCCAGCACTGGAAGGGATTGCCCAGGTTGTAGGTGGTGCAGGGGCCTGGTATATGCGATTCCTCACGGCAGCACCTGCTGCTTAATGTTAAATAGTGAATGGATATTAATCTAGAATATTAATAATAAAGTAAATTGGTGATTCAGCAGGTTAATATCTAGAATTGTAAATAAATAAAGCATGACTGTGGACATTTCCTCCTAGATCCATGTTGTGTCTTTCTTGACCATGAAGGGAGGGGGACCAATGAGGGCCTACCAGACAAAAGATCTTCTGTGATAATCACACTAACCTACAGTATTGCTGATTCAATGTTCCACATCCTAATAGGTACAACAATTCATGTGTGTGGGGGGTGGGTAGGGAAACAGGAGTTGTTAGAGATTGCAACTTCATTTGAAATGGAATAAATTTCATGTTAATTTTGTCTCCTGTTCTAGTCTGAAAAGAACATATTTTACATGTCTGTTTTACATGTGCATAATGAACTGTCTTGTGCTAGGAGACAGAGAATGAATCATAAAAGCCATGTTGGCAAGGAATAAAGTGCTGCAGTGCTTAGAAAGATAAATGAATAAAGTACAGACGTACTGTAGGCTATAAAACTGTGCAAGTGATGTGTTAGAAATAAAAACATGTTAGGGGGTTGTTTTATATGATGATCTTAGTGATCTTTGAGAGAGGTAGGCAAACTAATAATAAATAAAGCTGCTTAAAGTATAAAATATTGTTTAAGTAGGCAACTTAATAGAGGCCATACTGGGACATAATGCCCTTTCTCAAAACCAAAATCACCGAGGGGCGGATGTAATTCTCCTTCACAAAAGTGGGAGCAAGACAGAGGCAGGAAACTACAGGCCTGTCAGTTTGACCTCAGTGGTAGGGAAAATGATGGAATCACTTCTGAATTAAAAAATTGTTGAGTACCTAGAGGTCAGTGGGGCACAGGACCCAAGGCAGGCATGGATTCACAACAGGAAGGCCATGTCAAACAAATCTAATTGATTTCTTTGACTGGATGACCAAAGTAGTAGATCAGGGAGGAGCTGTGGACATGGCCTACTGGACTTTAACAAGGCATTTGACACAGTCCCACAAAAGATTAATAAACAAATTAGCCAGCCTGGGGAGTGGGTCCCAGGGTGGTAGCCTAGGCCAAAAGCACTGGTGAACAACAGGACACAGCAGGTAGTAGTAAATGGAGTCCACAGTGAAGAAAGGAGGATTACTAGTAAGATTATTGCGGGGTTCAGTACTAAGAATTCGATTCCTTTTAATGTCTTTATAGTGACATTGCAGAGGGACTGAGAAGGAAAGTATGTCTCTTTGCAGATGACACAAAGATCTACCTATGGGTTGATACACAAGGTGGGAGTGGAAAGGATGAAAAGGACTTGTAAGGCTGGAGGAATGGTCAAATGTATGGCAGCTTAGATTCAATGCAAAGAAGTGCAAAGTAATGCACCTGGGGAAAAAAAACTCAGGGCAAAGAGTGTACAATGGGGGTGAGATACTGACAACAACAAAAATGGAAATGGACCTAGTGGTAGTCATATCAGATGACCTAAAGGTGGGCCAGCAATGTGAGAAGGCTGTAAGGAGGGTTGGGGAATACTGGATGCATGGGAGAGGCATCACCAGTAGAAAATCGGAAGTTGTTGACCCTCTGTACAGACAGTTGGTAAGACCACATCTGGAGTATTGTGCACAGTTGGGAGACCCCATCTCATAAAGACATAGACTGGAGTAGACGCTGTCCAGAGGAGGGCAACCAAATGAATGCCAGTCTGCACCAGAAGAAATATGAAGAAAGACTAAAGGAGCTTAAGATTTATAGCCTCAAGGAAAAGGAGGGAGAGGGGACATGATAGAAACTTTCAAATACCTCAAGGAATCAACAAAGTCCAAGAAGGTAGCTATCTTTCAGAAAAAGAGATGTGCAAGAACAAGGGGTCACAAATTAGAGGGGGATGGCTCAGAGGCTGTGAGGAAGTATTTTCTTCAGAGAGGTTGTAGATGGGAACAGCCTTCCTGTGGAGGTCATAGAGTCAAAACAGTGGGGAATTCAAGAATGCATGGGACAGGCATAAGGTAATTCTAGTGGGGGGAGTAGGAGGAAGTAGGCTGTTGGTTAACTAGGATCTGCAGCTTATCCATTAGGTAGGGAAATGGGCAGACTAGACTGACCAAGCAGTCCTTATCTGCCATCAAATTCTATATTTCTATGTTTCTATATATACCTCATGTAGATGGGGGACTATTTTATGTGACATTTTCACAATAAATTTTCTTTTTATTAGTGTAACCAATCATTTTAATTCCCATATTTATATAAATTACAGGCCCATTTATAAGTGTAGTAAGACACTCCTGAGAGCCGTTGAAGATATTACCTCACTTCTAGATTCTTTGAAACTCAGCCTGTAGACTCATGTCTTACTATGCCCCTGACATGTGTTAATATCTGTTCAATGCACCCCCATCATGTCTTATTGCTTACTTATTGAATAGCCTTGTGCTTTTAAATTATTTTTTTTGTTTGTGAATATTATTTTATTTATGTTTTTACTTTTGTATAAAATAAAGCCACATTGTGGTTTGTTGTACCAAAAATACTGTGTCTCTAGTTATCCTCACCCACGTACCTGTGACAGAGGATTGGTTAGCAGAGCTCAACATGTACTCATTGTAAGATTGAAGGGACAGAGGGGACATGATTGAGACTTTTAAGTAATTAAAAGACATAAATAGGGTCAGCCCTGAAGGTCTGTTCAAATTCTGTAAGGAGCGGATCAACAGAGGGCATTGTCAGAAGCTTGAGGGGAGGTTCAGAAGGGAGATAAGGAGGCATTTCATCATGAAAATGGTGCTGAAGTAGAATTCATTGCCTGAGGATCTGATTTCACTTCCAGGTCGACCCTGACAAAGGGACTGTAATTGTCTCTGTGGTCTTACCCGGTCAACAAAATTCAAATAAATAATAAAGGGATTTAAGAGAGGGTGGGACAGAGTTATGGGTAGAATTAGAGTAAGAAAGGAAAAGAGGGGGAGATGCAGCATTAGTGGTAATCACTGAGAGCTGCACATTCGAACAGACATGAGAGACTGTAAGGCCTGCATCTGCTGTTTTTTTATATGCTTGTATGTTTGCATGTGTGTATAATGAGCTGCTTTGCCATTTAGGAGCCAGAGAATGAATGCATAACAGGTGACGTTATGATTACCTAGCAACTGTATCAAATCACTGTAGGCATGTAGTTGAGAATTTGATCAATGGGAGTCCACTGCCAGGTTACTATGCACATTGTCAGAACTTAAATTTTAGCTAACAAATTGCTGAGCAGTACTTTGAGGATGTGCAAAGTGTTAAACATCAATTGGGACTGAACAGCTAGACGCCGAGCTGATGTCTTAAACAAATATGTTGGAATTGTAAATGGATGTTATTTTTTCAAGCTGCTCTTTATCATCTTGTGTTGAGACACCTAATGTAGAACAGAAAATTATTACGTTCATTATATTTAGTGTTTCATCATCCTCCCGCTCTTCACAGTTCTCTATATTTTGCATTTAGCAGAATACAACGCTAACAGTTCAGGCATCAAAAAGCAAGCAGGCAAGCAGTTTCTCAATGGCCATCAAGTACTGTAATCAAGTATACCACCTAAATGGCCCATTATACTAACATACTAAAATGCCAGCAGAATAGGCCTAACGGTCTTTCGTGTCTGCTCGTTTGGTCAGCCCCCACCCTGGATGCTGACCTTGCTGTCCCCCTCGCCTTCTCTGGCTTCTCCCCTTCCCAGTTCCGGATATTCTTGCTGCATTGGATTTTGCTTCCAGAACCCTTCCCTGTACCTGTCCCACCCCTCTTGAACCCCTCCACTGTCTCTGCCTCCACCAGCCCCTAGGTAGTGCATTCCATGGCTCCACCACCCTCTCAGTGAGTAGCACTCCTCCTTTCTCCCCTGAATCTTCCCTCCAGCTTCCACCCATGCCCTCAGTGGCCCCTTCCTCCTTCCTTCGAAGCACCCTGACTGTTCCTCCCCATTTACCCTCTTCATGTACCTGAAGACCTCTATCCATGTCCCCCGTCCTTCTCTCTTCCAGTGTGTACATATTTAGCTCTTCTGAGCCTCTCCTCATAGGTCCTGTCCCCAAGCCTCAAATCATTTTGGTTGCCTCCTCTGGATCCTCTCCAGGAGGTTAATGTCCCTCTTTAAGTGTGGCCTCCAAAACTGCACGCAGTACTCCAGGTGCACCTCACCAAGCAGTTATACATAGGATTATCACTTCCTCCTTCTGGAGGTGATCCCCTAGCGATGCATCCCAGCATCCTGTTGGCCTTAGCTGCTGCCCTCCTACAAGTCTCAGAGTTGTTCATCTTGACATCCACCACCACCCCAGGTCCCTCTCAGCCATTGAGACTTGTAGTATTCCCCCAGGGTGTACACTTGGCCTGGGTTTCTGGCCCTATGGTGGAGTACCTTGCATTTCTCTGCATTGAACCTCAGCTTCCACTTTCTAGACCATCTTTCCAGAGCCTCCAGGTCCCCCTGCAGACCACCCTCCCCCTCCTCCCCATCCACCACGCCCCAGTTTCGAGTCATCTGCAAAGAGACTCATCTCACTCCTGATTCCTGTTTATGTCAGATAGGTAGGCATTGAACAGAAGGGCCCAAGGACTGATCCCTGTGGGACCCCACTATGACCCTCCTTGGGGATGAGACTATCCACCAACTACGACCCTCGGGTCCGGTCCTGGAGCCAATTGCCTATCCATCTGATCATCTGGTTTCCCACCCCATTTCTCCTAGCTTATCCAACAGGCCCACATGAGGAACAGAGTCAAATGCCTTGCTGAAGTCTAGAAAGAGGACATCCACTGGTCTACCCAGGTCCAAGGCACTTGTCACCCAGTCATAGAACTCCACCAGGTTTGTCTGACACGATTATCAGCCGATTAGCTCAGCTTACAGTTTTCTCACTACTGATTGATCTCCAGCCAGTTCTCATTATCCTGGGTTACCTTAGGTCAATTGTGTCAATTGAATACCTTCTTTAAATCAGCTCCTTTTTTCTGTCCCTCACAAACCATGTCGCCGTTCATGTGGATGGAGCACAGGAAGGTACAGAAGCACCCATTAACAGCCTTAGAAGAGGTTACTCCAGATGAGCTGTCTACTTCTGTCAGAGTCCCTTTGAGAATTGCAGAATGCATTGTAAGTGAGCCGCATAGCCAGTCTCCACCTTCTAAAAAACGCCATTCTACCTACAATGTCTACACAGCTGAGCTACGTTTTGAAGCTGGTAAATATGCAGTAGAAAACAACACTATTAAAGCTGTGTGTTTTTTATACAGCAAGTACGGACTGGAGGTTAATGAGAGTACTGTAAGAAAATTTAAGATGGATTACTTCAAATTGTCGCTGACCCTAGTAGCCTGTTGCTCTCTCCCACCAAGCCATGGTAGACCACCTTTATTGCTTGGTGATGTTGAAGCAGAACTTAAAAAATTATAAGAAGCCTAAGAGCCGAGGGCGTAGTATTTAACACAAGTATACTTGTGGCAATCGCAAAGCACCTTTGTTTTCATTTCATGTGGGTTCAAGGATGACCACTGGCATGTCTTATAATACTGCTGCATAATTCTTGTTGTTGGAAAAGGCTGCTATATATAGGTTTGTGAAGGAAGCAGTCTTGAACCCTTTTTATGTTGCTTGCATGCATGTGCAAGAAACACATTGCTTCAGCAGGGCCAGTTAATGAGCATGCCACTATGTTCAAAGAAATTTGACATCACAATCAGCTGTGTTCTATAAAAACATTAGTCTGCAGCTGTTAGGGAACTTAGCTCATTCTTCTGCTGGTTTGTCTCCCATTGCCGCCCCCACATTATCTCTGTCTCACACACACACACACACACACACACATGCATAGAGGAGAGCCGGCCCTTGCCTTTGCCCCCCTGTTAAAAAGCTATCAATAGAAAAAAAAGATGCCCTTTGATTTTGTATTCTGTTGTTTACATTGTCTGACCTCAGAGTCCAGAGCTGCTGCAGTTAAGAAATCTTTTCTCAAACAGTGTTTTTATAACCTACAAGTTGGAATTTATTACTCTGGCAGTGGAACTCACAGATGTTACATTTCCCACATTGAAACATCCCTTTGGGGGTGGGGGATAACCATAGCCAATAGGTAGTTTCAGGTTTGATTTCAACATAATGCATATGTATAGTACTAGCCTGTCTGTATGATTACCTGATCTTGAAAATTTAATTATGAGGCTGTCTGTTAATTCTGTTGATAAAATAGAATCATTAAGTAGTACTGGCCAGTATTTTCTTAATGATGTTCCTAGGGCCCTAGATAAGGGAAGTACCAACCTGTTTTACTCACCTCATTTTAGGAAATACTCTTCAGAATGTCTTTAATGAGTACCAATATTCACCCAACAGTTGTCATTTTACTCCACACTCCAAAGAATAGTGCTTCATAACATAACTGGTTATTCAAAATGAGCAGTTTTTTTTCCCCCAGATTTACAGCACCTGTATGCATCCCAGTTTTGTTTACTCACTATATTTTAAAACTGATTAGTAAATTACTCCTGCCTGCCAACATTATCTGGAGCATTGTTGACACTTGATCAATTCTTATCTAGAAAAAAACTGCATTTTTTTAAAAATGTACTCCTCACTCCACCCTGTCCAGACATTTGTACGAGTCTGAATTTGGTTTTACTCACCTCACTTTCAAAATGAGCAGTACAATAATTTGGTGCATATCTCAGCCATGTTTGGGAATTTTTTCACCAAATTTCCAACATGGGGTTCTTGGGACCCCACCTCATGAACTCAGGCACTGTCATTTTGTTATTTCGTCCTGAAAGATGATTTTGCAGTCACTGCATGGAACCACCTTTCAGGACCAATTAATGAAATGACAGTGTCACAGTTCATGAGGTAGAGCCCCAAAACACTTTGTTGAAAATTTGGTGAAAAAATTCCCCAAACAGCTGTTTACTAGTGTGCATTGTGCAGTTCCTATGCACGCTCATAACTTCAAGAATTTTTAATATTTTTCACTTCAGATTTTCAACAGTGCCATTTTAGCACACCTCCTTATGAACAATGCAGCTGCCTTTTTTCACATCTTGCGTGAAAAGTGTTTTCGCACATGTAGCACACAATGGTGCAGTCGGTGTGCGAAATCAATGTTTTGGACAGAGTAAGAAAATTACAGTGACACTTTTCATGAGCAGAGGTCTTAAACTGGCTATGTCAAACATTTTGTGACAAAAGTCCATAAAATGACTGTTTTACAAGCGTACATTGCACAATTTCAACGCACCACCATAAATTCACGAATTTGTAATATTTCAGTCCAGATTTTCAACACTGGCATTTTTTCACACCTCCTTATGAACAGTACAGCTGTCATTTTTCACACCCTGGCTGATATGTGTTTTCACACTTCTGGTGCAGAATAGCACAGTCGCTGTGGGAAATCAGTGTTGGAGACAGATTAAGAAAATCTCAGTGACACTGTTCATGAGTGGAGGTCCAAAATGCCTATGTTGAAATTGCTGTAAAAACCCCAAACTAATTACATTACGGTGTGTGTGATGCGCAGTTTCTACTCACGCTGGTGACTTCATCAGTTTTTCATATTTCACTCCAGATTTTCAACATTGCCATTTTTACTTCTCCTCATGAACAGTACAGCTGTCATTTTCATCCAGTTCAAAATGTGTTTCACACCATGGCGCAAAAAATGGTGCAGTCGCTGTGCAAAATCACCTTTGGCTAATGAACTGATAGTGTCACTGTTCATGTGGTGGGGTCACAAAAAGGCCCATGTTGAAAACTTGGAGTAAAAATACCAAGAAATGTCCAGAGTGTTAGGGTTTTCGACCATAATGTCCTATCCTGTAGGGACTGGCAGGCATCAGGTATGTGACTTGGGACTGTTTACAGTAATGCTTATGCCATCCACTCCTACCCCCACCCTGCAGCCAGTGACAGGCATCGAGGCGTGCCTTGGACCTTTGGCCCCAGAGTTCACCCCATTCTCCTATACTGCATGAATTTCAGCATATTCCTTATGGAATGAGGAGAGTGTAAAGCCCGGACACCCCAAAGCACACCTCGACACTTGTAAGTGCCTGCATGGTAGGGTGAGGTGAAATGTCATGACCGTTATGGGCGACAACTCAAAGGCACACCCCAATGTCTGTTCATCTCTGCAGGGTTGGGGGTGGACTTGGCATCAGTTTAGTACTTCACTGCCATTCCTATACTGCATCCGTCTAACTCCTGCACTTCCACTGCTAATGCCAGCAAGCAACATTTGGCATCAACAAATGCTTGTACAGACAGTGATCCCCAACAACACAATACTATACAGGATCTCAAATAATTATTTCTCAATCATGATTACTTTCTAATATATTATGAACCAAAGGATATATAAATACTACAGTCTGGGGACAGTAGATAAGAATGCAATGCAGTAGCCTGATAAATCATGGGAGATAACAGAGGCCATGACAGGTGATAAGCTCACAGTTTTCATCACATTGAGTAAAAGATGTATTTTCATAGCACAGTGCATCTAAATAAGGCAGCGTCCCAAAGGTGTAAATTACTGAACAGCATTATAGTTTACAGTTTAGGGCATCCCTGGCAGCATATTTTAACTTATGACCTACAACAGTAAAGTAACTTGCCCTTTCAAGCTCCATAGTTGAAAATGAGTCATTGCCCTGAATGCTGTCCAGTACAAATTATGCAAGCCCTACCAATCCTTATATATCAAATGCATTTGGGGGTATGTATAGGCAATAAGGCACAGTCTCCTCATATGTCTAAATACTTATAATAAGTTTATATGACAACTGTGAACGTATTACCCACCATGACCTTGTTGACCTCCCAGGAGTTATCAAGCTACTTCATTTTATTCTGATCTACTGAGCCGAGATATTTATGTATACTGTTCATGTATGACATTTTTCCACAACATCTCCTCAGTGCTATAAATATCACTATGTGATATCAGGTTAACATTTTAAGACAACCAGTTTAAGTAAACACAGAGGACTGCTGCAGACAGATTCCTAACATATAAATTCCAAGGTAAGCAGCCTTATGTAAATAGATACGTGAGCACAGACTTTCACATGTGCAATATACCTCAGAAAAATGAAGGTGAGGCTATCCTATTGTTTCAGTTCATTAGTGCCAAATGGTAGCATCTTTCAGAAAAAGAGATATGCAAGAACAAGGGGGCATAATTTGAAGATTGAGGGGGGATGGCTCAGGGGCAATGTGAGGAAGTATTTTTCACAGAGAGGTTGGTAGACACATAGAATGGCCTTCCTGAGGAGGTTGTGGGGCCAAAAACAGTTGGAGAATTCAAGAATGCATGGGACAGACATAAGGCAATTCTAGCGGGGGGGGTAGGAGGATGTAGGCTGTTGGTTAACTAGGATCTGCAGTTTATCCAGTAGGTAGGGAAATGGACAGACTAGGTGGGCCAAGCAGTCCTTATCTGCTGTCAAAGTCTATGTTTCTATTTTTAAAGGGATATCAGGGTATTATTTATATTTATTTATTTTTTTTTTTTGCTATTTGCTAATTAGGTAACTTCTAAGCTAGGCAGCAGAAAAATACACAAAAATAAATAAATAAAATAGAACCAATACTCCTGGGTAATACTGGCTGATAGTAGGGCTTTGCAAGGGGAAGCATTGGGAATAGCATAAGCCTCCCAGACAGGGTAATGAACTAGTCCCATGTGACACTGAGCATCCTTTCTCTGTGGTACTACAGCTGCACTCCCCAATCCCCACAATGCTTAAAATGTTACACTTTTGAAGCAGCACTGTGATGAAAATGAGTACAGTGTCTGTCAAGCATGTTTTTACTGGCAAATATACAATGCACATCTGCTGTGAGCATTACGTTTTGAAAGCATTCATGATTGTGAAGTAATAGTTTGATAATTATTGTGCCGTTCCAGGTATACAGGATCTCAAATAATTATTTCTCAGTCATGATCACTTTCAAATATGTTCAGAATCAAAGGATACCCATACTATACATACATATCTGGGAACAGTAGAGCAGAATGCAATGAAGTTGCCTAATAAATCATGGGAGGTCACCAAGGTCATGGCAGGTGATATGCTCACAGTTCTAGGTAATTCAAGTGAAAGGTATTTTCACAGCACAGTACAGTACATTTAAAAAGGCAAGTGTTCTAAAGGTGTCAAATTAAAAAGCAGCTTTATAGTTTACAGTTTAGGGCTCAGTGTGCCATTCATCAAATTTTAAATAACTAAATAAAATGCACACTTTATCAGCTTCCATTTTATCACCTATGTTTGCTTGTTTAAGACCCTGATAAGTGCACAATGTTTTTGTGTACATCCTACTTAAGAGCACAGTTGGAATTGCAAGAAGATTACCAAGTCATGCATACAGTGAGTACACATTCATATAGTGGAATAAGGAGTTTTATGGCCTGCTTATCATACAATGATGCTCAGCTTGCTCTTTGTCCCAAGGAATTCATCACTGATAATTTTTTTGAGCTCAGTGGTATACCATGGTTAGACAAGCAGCTAACAGCAGACTTCCAATGAACAACTAAAGCGATTCTGCAAGAGTTGATAAATTCAACAAAGAACAGGGAAGGTAAAGTTGGAACAAATGCTGTAATGTACATCCCTAAATAAGTCCTGGAGCTCTAAAGGATCTTTACTAAGACAGACAGCATGGCAACAATTTCAGCGTTAACCTGCTGTGATCTGTGAAGTGGAATAATGTATTGTCTGCTTAAGTCCACAGCCTGCTTTAATTCACACAAATCTGGTTTCCCAAGGGTACGAACTTACTAGTGCTCCACTGTATTTAATTTCCTTTTGAGGTTCAACTATTTTTCAGATCTGACTTGGATGACATTTTGAAAGATATCAAGGGTAAGAAGAGACACATTCAAGTGTCAAAGTAGCATCAGAAAGCAAGTTTGTTACCAAAGGGTCAAGCAGGCAGCCATCAGAGGCAGTCTTGAGGTGGTTTTCATCCTTTTTGAAATTTTGGGAACCAAAAGAATAGGGATCCTATTCCAGATTTAAGGACAACAGTAACAGAAGATCTTTTGATCTTTTGTCAGCTGGCATAACCTGGGTTCAGGATGAAAACCATATCCTGGATCATGTTAGACATACTGGGGCAGTTATCCCAATACCCTCCAATGAAGAGTGCCAGTGATTCTATTTGATTTACTTTGTGATCCTCAAGAAGTCAGGGTTGCTCAGTCCAGTTCTGGATCTGAATCCTCTAAACAGGTTTATCCACCACACAACCTTCAAAATGTAGTCCCTGTTATCAGCAATCAAGGTCATCTGGCCAGAGGATTATCGGGCATCCATAGACTAGGTGCATTTCTTCTTATCCTATGTATCAGTTTCACCAAAATTTTCTAAGATTTGCTATTCAGGGACAGCATTTCCAATATTGGGCACTCACATTTGGGTTGACAACTGTGCTCGAGGTGTTCTTGAATGTCCTCATAGTTCATGGTACAACTGAGACAAGAGGGGAATCACGTATATCCCTACCTAGACAATTTACTCATATGAGTGTCCTCTGCCCAGATGGCAAGGATGTCAGTGTCTGGGACCCTGGAGATACTGGAAACTCAAGGTTGGGTGGGCAGTCAGGAGAAGAGCTCCCTCAGCTTGTTACAGACACTGGACCACTCAGGTGCCATGTTCAGGATGGATGAGGAGAACATTTTCCTGTCTATGTCCAGGAAGGAGATAATGAGAAGTGAGTTTTAATGGTTGAGAAGCCAATTTTTTTGCCTCTACTCACAGGCTACTACAATTTAACATCTGGTGACGGCAGTGATAGAGTTAGTTCCATGGGCACACTTGCACATGTAGCCACTTCAGATCGGGATGCTCACAGTTTGGAATCTGACCTCATAGGATTAGCAAGCCTGGATGCCAATTATTTGGTCTCTTTAACAATCACTGAATTGGTGGGGACTTCTGAGAACACTTCCAGGCAGTCTCCTTTAGAAACTTGACCAATAAAGTTGATTCTGCTGACTGATGTCAGCCTGTCATGCTAGGGTGCGATCCTGGGCAAAGTGCCAGTCATGGCATTTGGTCTGTGTAGGAACAACTGCTACGGATAAATGTAATGGAGATGAGGGAGGTACAACTTACTCTTCTCCTTTTTGTCAATCAAGTTTCAGCAGAGGCAGGAAAGGTGAAACACTTCAATAAATAAATAAAAATAAATAAGTAAAGTCAGCCAGCACCACAACAGTGCTGTACCAAAACAATCAAGGAGACACAAGAAGCAAGGAGATGCTAGCAGAAGCAACAGAAGTGCTGCCAAGGGCAGAGGAGAACCTACTCTCCAGGCTGACTGTCTGTTGAATCTGGAAGTGCTTGAACTTCTGAGCAGCAGGTTCAGCCAGTCTCAGACTGACCTATTCACCTCAAGCCACAGTGTTTAGGTACTTAGGGTCTTTGGTTGGAACTGGTGCCCACAGGCAGAGGAGGTGGATGCCCTGCCCTAGAAAGGAATTTCTGCAAAGCATATACATTTCTTCCCCTACCTGTACTTCCCAAGTTAATTCGCAAAATAAGACACTCAAAATGAATTTTTCTTTTAGTAGCACCAGAGTGGCCATGAAGGCAATGGTTCTCAGTCCTAGTGAATCCAGCCCAGCATGCATCATTCTGGCTTCCTTTCCAGAGGGGTCTTCTCCACCAGGGACCCATTCAACACACAAACCCAGAGATGAGGCAGCTAGCAGCATGGCTCCTGAGAGAAGACTATTCAAGCAATGTTTTTCAATGAAAGTAGTGGATATCCTGATGGTTGCCAATAAAGTTACTATGTTTGCAATATATGATCAAGTGCGGAGGTGCTGAGTTTGGGCCAGAGGAAGAGGGTGAAGAATTTGAAGAAAAAATAAAGGAAAAAGAAGAAAAGGTATCTGACCCTCAAAAGCCATGATTCAGCAGATCTTGGAGTTTTTTTACAGATGGGAATAGACAAAGTGATTGCACTGAACACCCTGAGAAGTTAGGTGTCAGTAATCAGAGCAGCACTGTGAATCTCCAGATGATCATCCTGAGGAGCAAACCGATACTCCCGGGTGATCTGCCATGGCTGGTCCATGCCTTTGAGAAGTCACGGCTCAACTACTGCAATGCCATATACCTGGGTCTATCGGGGTGGATCTTTGCCACCTGTAGCTAATACAGAATGCTGCAGACAGATTATTGACTGGGTTGTCAAAGATCTTGTCATATTACATTTGTGCTTAACTCTCTGCACTGGCTGCTGGTTAGGTGGTAGATCACCTCAAGGCTAGTTTGTTGACCTATAAAGCCCTGCATGATCAGGGGCCTGGTTACCTACAAGATCTCCTTCAACCCTACTGGCCTACCTGTTCCCTCCATTCAGACGGCAAGGGATATTTGGATGCTCTGAGGATACATTTTAAAACATCTGGTGGTCATGCTTTTTTGTTTGCAGCATCAACCCTGTGGAACACCCTCCCTCTCCCTCTGAGAGACAGTTCCATGGTAGAGATCTTTAAAAGGGAGCTGAAAAAAATTCTGTTCAACCAAGCATTTCCTTCAAGCCAGATAAAGCAGTTAATAATTTGTTAATTTTACTTATAGTATGTTTATATTATGTAATCTATTTTAGCTGTTTTAAATGCTTGCTTGCTTGCTAGTAAAGCACCCTGGGTCAAAATGAATGGAGCACTATACCAAATAAAGTTGATTGATTGATAGATTGATTGATCGAATGTTCATTGTGAAGAGCCCTTACATAGAAACATAGAATTTGATGGCAGATAAGGACCGCTTGGCCCATCCAGTCTGCCCATTTCCCTACCTAATGGATAAGCTGCAGATCCTAGTTAACGAACAGCCTACTTTTTCCTACCCCCACCCACTAGAATTGCCTTATGACTGTCCCATGCATTCTTGAAATCCACCACTGTTTTTGACTCCACAACCTCCTCAGGAAGACTGTTCCATGCATCCACAACCCTCTCTGTGAAAAATACTTCCTCACATTACCTCTGAGGTGTTCCACCCTCAATCTTCAAATAGTGCCCCCTTGTTCTTGCACACCTCTTTTTCAGAAAGATGTTATCTTCTTGGACTTTGTTGATTCCCTTGAGGTACTTGAAGGTTTCTATCATGTCTCCCCTCTCCTCCTTTCCTCAAGGCTATACATTACGCTCTCCTTCATATGCTTCTGTGCAGACACTGCACCATCTTAGTGCCCTCCCATGGACCACCTCTATCCTGTCTATGTCTTTTCTTGAGATTGATCTCCAGAACTGAGTACTCCAGATGGGGTCTCACCAGCTGTCTGTACAGAGGGATAACAACTCCTGTTTTCTGCTGGTGATGCCTCTCCCTATGCATCCCAGCATCGCTCAGCCCTCCTACTCCCTCCTCTCACATTGCTTGCCCACTTTTAGGTCATCGATATGACTACCCACAGGTCCCTTTCCATTTTTGTTGTTGTTAGTATCTCATCCCCATTGTGTACTCTCCCTGGGGTTTTGCTTCCCAGGGCATTACTTTGCACTTCTTAGCATTGAATCTAAGCTGCCATACATTTGACCATTCCTCCAGCCTTGCCAAGTCCCTTCTCATCCTTTCCACCCCACTTTGTATATCAACTGTGTTGCAGATCTTTGTGTTGTCTGCAAATAGTCATACTTTTCCTTCTAGTCCCTCTGCAATGTTGCTTATAAAGACATTAAAGAGGACTGGTCCTAGTACTGAACCCTGCTGTACCCAACTAGTAACCCCCCTTTCTTCAGAGTGGTCTCCGTTTACTATTACCCTCTGTGTCCTGTTCTCCAGCCAATTTTTTACCCAGGCTACCAACTTGGGACCCACTCCCAGGCTGGCCAACTTGCATATTAATCTTTTGTGTGGGACTGTGTCAAATGCCTTGCTAAAGTCTAGGTAGGCGATGTCCACAGGCCCTCCTTGATCTACTTCTTTCGTTGCCCAGTCAAAGAAATCTATTAGATTCATCTGACATAACCTTCCCACTGTGAATCCACGCTGCCTTCAGTCCTGTGCCCCCTGGCCTCTGGTGCTCGACAATTCTTTCCTTCAGAAGTGATTCTATCATTTTCCCAATCACTAAAGTTAAACTAACAGGTCTGTAGTTTCCTGCTTCTGCCCTACTCCCAATTTTGTGAAGTGTAATAACATCTGCCCTCCTCCAGTCCTCAGGAACCACCCCATCCTCCCATGACTTGTTAAAGAGGGTAGTCAGTGGTGTCACTAGTTCTACCCTTAGTTCTTTTAGAATTCTGGGATGAATCCCATCAGGCCCCATTACTTTGTCCACCTTCAGTTTTAAGAGTTCTTTCAGAACCCTTTCTTCTGAGAATGGGCTGGTATCAACCCCCGTATCTAGAGTGTTTCTATTGTTTGGTTTAGGTACCTCCCCCTCTTCATTTGTGAATACTGAGCAAAAATATTTGTTTAGTATCTCTGCCTTTTCACAGACACCCTCTGTCCACCATCTCTCCCCATTATTAAGCCTCACTTTTCCCTCCCTTGGTCTTCCTTCGCTCCCTGATGTACCTATAAAAGGTTTTATCCTCCTTCTTAACTGAGTTGGCTATCATTTCCTCAGTTTGGGCCTTTGCTGTTCTGACTGCCTTCCCTGCTTCCTTTTGCTTTAATTGATACCATTTTCTGTCCTGCTCTTTCTGTGATTCCTTGTACTTCCTGAATGCTTTCTTTTTCTCCCTAACCTTCCCTGCCACCTCCTTTGAGAACCATAGTGGTTTCTTACATCATTTTGTTTTGTTTATTTGCTTCACACAAAGGCTTGTTGCCTCTGTGATGGCAGTTTTGATTATTCCCCATTGTTCTTCCACCCCTCCTTCCTGCCCATTTGCTAGTGCATTCCTTAGGCACTCACCCATTTTGGCAAAGTCAGTCCTCCTGAAGTCCAGTACCTTTGCCTTTGTATGGCTTGACTCTACTGCTGTGTTTATTATGAACCATACTGTTCGATGGTCACTAGTTCCAAGATGGCTACCCACTTCTAAATCTGTGATCCTCTCACCATCTCCATTTGAAAGTATCAGGTCTAAGATTGCTCCCTCTTGAGCTGGTTCCAATACTAGTTGTCTAAGGCATGCCCCCTGTTGGGCATCTAGAATGACCCCACTCTTAGAAGTGGCTGCCGTAAATGTACTCTGATTAACATCTGGCATATTCAGATCTCCTCATCAGCAATATCTCCCCTTTTTCTGCCATTCTAAGGATACTTTCTAACATTTCCTTGTCCACGTCCTCCCCCTGAGATGAGGGTCTGTATACAACCCCTGTGCAGATTGTGGTGCCATGGCCTGTCTCCAAATTGACCCACAGTGCTTCCTCTCCTCCCTGTTTACCCTTTTGTTCTGTAGCTTTGATTCCTTCCCTTATTTAGAGAGCTACTCCTCCTCCTCTTTTACCCTCCCTGTCCCTCCTGTAGATAGTGTCTCCTGGTATGTTTACATCCCAGTCATGGTTCTGTGTGTACCATGTTTCTGTGACTGCCACGATATCCAGATGTTCCTCCTCCATCAAGGCCACTAATTCAGGAAGCTAGTTACCCAGACTACGGGCATTAGTACTCATTGCTCTCCATTTTTTGATGGCTTTATCTCTTGTAGTGCTATCCCTGTTCTCATTCACTTTGCTTTCTCCATTCACCCCTGTCCTGCTCGCTACTGACCTTTGTACCTTGGTCTTTCTCTCACTTAGTACCCTGTTTAGTAAGGGGAGGCTGGGAATTCCCTGCTGCTTATCAGTGCCTCCCCCCTTGACTAGTTTAAAAGCTTGCCAATGAAGCATTTAAACCAATTCCCCAGAAGACTTTTTCCCTTCCTGGACAGATGCAGACCATCCTGCCAGTATAGGCTGGTATCCCTCCAGGTGGAACCTCAGTCCCCAGTGAAGCAAAACCCCTGTGCTCTGCACCAGTTTTTTAACCATTCATTGAATCAAACGGTGTGAAGTACCCTTGCCTAACCCTTTCCATAGACAGGCAGCACATCCGAGAAGGATACTGTGTGTGCTGCTTGCCTTACGCCCCACCCCAACTCCACAAACTCCTCCTACACTGCTCTAATCTCACGTTGAGTCAAGTCATTTGTCCCTAGGTGGACAGCAATGTTCAGATCAGTCTCCTGTGCAGCTATTTTCGTGATCCTGAGGATGCGCTTCCTGTTCCTTCAAGTCATGGCACCAGGCAGGCACCTTACTTCAGTTTTCCCTGCTTCCCCCAGGTCTATCCCCCTAATGATAGAGCCCCCCACCAGGAGCTGCTTCCTTTCCTTGTGGTGTCTTCTGCCTCCTTCCTGTGGGGCTCCCTTGCTACAGTGGTCCACAACCTCCTTAGTCTCCTCTGTGGATGCATCCATAGAGGAACTATGCTCCATCAGAATGGTGTATGGATTGTGGAGTGGTACAATTGACTGGGTGTGCCTCTGTTCCACCACCCTCACCCTCCCTGAGCCCACAGAGGTCCAACTGCTGTGCTTTCTTCACAACCTCTGAGGTAGTGGTGGTGGCTCTGGTGCTCCCTGGATGGGGGATGTTCCCTTACTTCTGTCCAGTGTGGCCTGAAGGCAGGCAATCTCCTTTCTCAGGGCAGAGAGTTGTCTACAAACAGGGCAGCATCTCAGCCTCCAGAAAGACTCCCAGAAGACTGCTGCCCCACAGCCATTACATTGCACTACTCCCCACATGTCTGTCTACCTTCTTGTTTATCCTGTTTAAATATTTTTTTTGGTGATTGTTTTGTTTTGTGTATATATATATATATATATATATATATATATATATTTATATATATTTATACAATGTGTATGCTTATATTGTCAGTGCAGTGTGCTAGAAAGGATATGACAGTGATATGCACCTTGCCCTCTTGCCCTTCAAGCCTCTCTTGTCCTTCCCACTGGACTTTCTGTCGTACAAGGTGTGTTTTGTTTTGTTAGCTATTTTTCTCCTCCTTGTTGCCATGGCTGTCTTTTTCCTCCAAAGGGAGCCTCCAGCCCCATCTCCTCACATCCACCATCTGGCACTGGCCCATGTCCCCAGGGATTACCCCCACGGCGGGGCTGGCAGGGTTCCCCAACCCCCACCAGAGACCAGATCCAGTGTAGCCAGCATCATGGCTAGCCAGGAGCAGAGCCTACAAGGCACCCTCCATCATTCACCACAGTATCCATTTCCTGGTTTTCTCCCCAGGAGATGAGGCATGCAATGACACATGCATAAAGAGCACAAATATGTCCACACGCACTCCCTCTTAGAGTCTGCTCCATTGCCTCCCCCTTTCTATAGTCTTAGTGTGCTGTCCCCCAGCCTCTGCTAGGGGCCATTCAAACACTGACCACTGGTGATCCCCCCTCCCTAGAGAAGGAGAGCAGTGAATCAGATTTTCAATCCTTCTCCCTTGCCGACCCCCAGCGGCCTGTGCTCATTCCAAAAAATGGGTCACCAGTATGGCAAAAGGTAAGGCATCCAGAGCATCAGCCCTCAGCGCCACTGGGCCAGCCTACAAGGTGTGTTTTTTAATTGTATTGTGCTCAGTCAGAAGAATTGGTGAGTTTCAGGGTTTATCATACAAACAGTATTATCATTCACAAGGAAAAATTGGTCCTAAAGATGATTCCATTTTTAATTCTGAACATATCTACGGCTTTTCATGTAAATAGGAGACTCTGTCTACTGTTTTTCTGCCCGAAGATGACTTATTCCTCACCTACTATACTGAATGTGGAAGGCACTACCACCCTCAACCCCTTGGTCATAGCAAACACCCTAAATGAGACCATCACTGACCTCAGCGGTGTCCTCGCATCTGACTTCTTTGCTACTACTGACCCCCCAATCTCTATATCTCCCTCTGCCCCTCTAAACATTCCACCCTTCCATCTTAAAATAGTTAAAGCACATGAGGTTTATAAATACATAAAGAAGGCTATATCTAAATCACGGGTAAGCAGTGACTCTATTGACCTTAAAATACTGTCCCTTACCCTGGATGAAGTACTACTCCCCCTCACTAGAATATTCATTCTCTCTCTCTGTTCTAGCAAGTTCCCTAGTATATGGAAGGCTGGTATAGTCACTCCTGTACACAAAAGTGGTGATAAAGTCTCTGCCTGGTAACTATAGACCAATTTCAATACTTCCTCCCTTATCAAAGGCTCTTGAACGATGGTAGCCGATCAGCTACAGGACTACCTGCAGAATTATAACATCCTTTGTGCCCAGCAACATGGTTTCAGACAAAGGCATAGCACATCCACAGCCTTGCTCGAATTCTCAGGAGTAATCCACAAGGCCTTGACAAAGGACTCCTCACCGAGCTGTGATATTGATCTAACGAAGGCATTTGACACTGTTCACCATGGTCTACTCCATCAGTCAACTACAGTCTCTTGGCCTCCTTGGGCTCTGGTGCCTGGATAAAAAGCTACCTTGCCCAACGCACCCAGGTTGTAAAAATAGCTGGAGTTCTCTCAGTCCCTAAGCCTGTCCTCTCAGGAGTTCCGCAGGGATCCATCTTAGGGCCTCTACTCTTCAGCCTTTTTCTTAACTCCCTCCCTAAATCCTGCCCTGAGCAAATCATCCTCTACGCCGATGATGCTGTAATTCTATCCTCACACAAAGACCCAAACCCCTTACGCCTCAGCCTACAGCACGCATTTGCCAGTGTTGAGGAGTGGTTCGCTGAACACAAGCTAGTCCTAAATCACAAAAAACAAAACTATGCTCTTCGCTAGCCCGCAGAACAAGAAAAGGCAAGCTCCACTCACTATCAACACCTCTCTGGGAATCACCCTTGAACAAGTGACTACCTTTAAATATCTTGGAATCACATTTGATCAAGGCCTTGTCTTTGCAACACATATTGATAGTATATCCAAAACTATTAATCAGTGGCTCGGGATATTCTACCGAAACAGACAGCTCCTCACCCATCCAGCACTGAATCTAGCTATTCAATCCTCAATCATCTCAGTCATCGACTGTGGCTTAATTATTTATAGATCCGCCTCTCCCAGCGCACTGAAACGTATCATAACCTCCCTAAACAAGGCCTGTCGGATGCTTACTGGCTCTCATTGACATACTCATACCTGCGAGCTCTATGCTGAAACTGGGTGGTTACAACTCTCAAACCGTTTAAAGTATTTCACCTGCCTAATGGCTAAGAAATCCATCATGGGCCACACCCCACCCTGCATGCAAGACCTGCTATGCCAGAACTCAAGTGTCTGACCCACCAGAAGATCAGAAATCCAGCTTCTTCAGGTCCCCCACTGTCGGACCACACATGGTCAACGATCATTTGCCTATCGTGCCCCCAACTGGCTAAATACTCTTAGCACCTCTATTACCTCCTCTAACTCATTAGGTGCTTTTAAATCTAGCCTATTCTCTCACCTAGCCACCTCAAACTCCTGTGACTGCCTCGATTAAATCCTAATCTATTCTCACTTCTCCTCCCTTGCCCTCTTACCTGACAAAGGCCTGTTAGAGGATCCTCTTCTCCAGCAATTGGTCTGCTCCTCCCCCCACCCCCTTTTTTCTTTTTCTCACTTACACTACCTATCATTCTTCCCTTACCTATCTTTCCCTCTCCACATGTTTTCTAAACGATGAAAGAGTTTAAGTGATATTTATCTGCTGTTCATAAATGTCTTAGGTTAGCTATTTTTTGTCTCTATTTCCACAATGTAACCTAAATGTGCAACCCTTTGTAACCCTATTGTTTGTAACCTAATTTAATGCGGAACCTTTGTAAAAGAGCCTTGGCTCAAAGGTATTAATTCCTAGAATTTACAATAAACAATAAACAATATTCAAAAGAACATGTGCTGCTTAAGTTAGGTTTGTGAGGGGGCAGTCAGAACATGTCTCTGACAATCTGCAGAGTTCAGAAAATCTGAATTGTGTAAGGCAGTAACATGGTCCTCTATCCACATATTCTCTACGCACTACAGATTTAATGTTGAAAATTCCATTGATACCACCTTTTATCCCAGAGTTTTGCAGGCAGTGGTTAGCAGATAATATTTCTCAATGGCAGGTTATATGGGACAATATTCTTCCACACCCAGTAGAAACATGAGTACTGCTTCTTAAAACCCATATGTATTAAATACTCATTGACAATGGGGAGTGTTACAGAAAGAATACATTTCATTGTACTTACTGTACTTTCTTTTTCTGTTAGCTCCAACATTGTCAATGGGACCTCTCCTGGGAGCCTTGTCTCCTATTGGAGTACATTGTTGATATAATTATGGTATGTCTTTTTTTTTTACTCCAGAAATTATACTTTGAAAATATTGTTGACATGTAGTACAGTACTATTCCACTTTATCTGCTAATGTGAAAACAGCATGCAATCTATTGAATTTTAGGAATGCAGGTCAACAGGTTGATGTTTCTGAACATGAGGTGGTACCTCTCTGTAACAGGTTAGTGTTTACTCTGTTTTATGCAGGTACATTGCATCATATCGCGTTTATTTCTTGTATTCAATTTTATGTTGGTAGCCATTGCTAATATACCTGCACCATCTGCCAAGAGGCAATTTTAAGGAAGACTGGCCTTGCACAAGACACAAAAAAGATCAGAGCAGGATCCTTGCATTTCAAGAGTAAGGTAAGACTGTTTTTCTTCAGATAAAATGTTTTTTTCTGCACATGTGGTATATGTTGCATTAATAAAAGGAGAGGACTGTACACTTTAAACACTCCATGGATTTTTACTTTTCATTCAATGGCCTATGTAGCCAATATAGTGCTATGCTTGTGCAACTGTGTTAGTTTGGTTTTGGCCATTCACACTCTCTATTCCAGAGGAATTACCACCCTGTAAGGTACCAAAGGCAAGAAACCCTCAAAGAGGGTTCTACCCCTAGAAGTGCCATGGGACGATTCCTGTGGCTAAAGGTACCTTAGGAATGATCCCAAGGAGAGATGTGCTGCCACTGAAGGAGGAGGAGAGGAGGATGGTGGGGCAAAGAAAAAGTGCTTCAAAAGGAGGCTGAGAGGAAATGCATATATAGCTCAGGAAGTGGGAGTGACTGGCTGCCTGTCCATTGAACTACAATCTCAGCCTTCCAATTCAATGACCAATGCAGCCAATATAGTGTTATACATGCCATGAGATAATTCTCATGGCTAAAGGTGCCTTAGGAAGGATACCCAAAAGAAATGTAATACAAAGCATATAAGCAAGCGGGAGCTGTGATGTAGTAGTAAAATAAAGCATCAGATAGCTTGGTAATGTAATGAGATGCTCAGGTTTGTGTGGCATGATTCGATGTTTGCATTGAGAATGAGGGGACCTTCTAAGAAGGGAGAGAACAGCAGGGACACCATCCATCTCCATCCAACAGTGGAACCTCCCCAAAGTAAACAATGGAATACTACTATGCTAACTAACAGTTATGACCAGAGGCATGGAGGAGAGAAAACAAACCCTATGAGAAGGAAATCTCTGGGGGATCAAAGGCTTAGGTCACCTTCCCTCCAGGCTTGGGATATTTTATTCAGTGATGGTTCTGCTGCTGCAATTTGGAAACCCAGTTAAAGGGAGGTGGAAAGCATTCCAATTTGGAGAAAAACTCTTACTCAATCCCTCTAGCAGAAACACCGTGGAAGGTTGTGAGAGTGCTCTGCACCATCAGCGGCAACCAAGGTGGGAGGAGGAGAGCAATGACTGCTGAGGGACTCACCTGGCCTACTCCCCCTAAACACAAACCATAGGAACCAGAGGCAGTTGTAGGGAGAATGCGGTGAAGGTGCCTTGCTAGGGGAAACCACTAAAGTCAAAGGATAACTGTTATAGTGGAACCACTAGAGCCAAAGGAGATTAGAGTAACTACCCTTCACAGCTAGTCTTAAATGCTACACCAGCAGCTGCTGTCACATCAGCGAACAGCTAAAGCAAAGCCTAAGTGAGGACATTCCCAGCTATGGGCCAGGTGAGAAGGACCCTACCCCAACTCAGGTACACTCAAGATGCGGACTTAAAATGCAGAGTGAGACCATTGGCTGCCGGGAACCCTGCACCAGAATGGTATGGCTAGCATGCCCCAGAAACTGATAAGGAACTGAAACTGGTGGGCAGCTGAATGAGCACTGGTGTGCAGAGACCTTTTGAGCATTAAGTGCTGAGACCTTGCTAAGATCTGAAGCAGAAGTGAGCACAGCAGACATGCAAGAGGCTGAAGCCTAGGGGATGGAGGAAGGTATGAAGCAATAATTGCATAAGCATGAGTGGACCTGCACGTAGGTCAGTAAGTAATAGTAATAATCGGACCTGTATGTAGGTCTGCAAAACATAGTAGCAAAGGAGCAGCACTGTGAATAGTGGGGCAAGCCAGCCAGGCATTCAAAAAACCAATAAAGGTGATAAATACTCTGAGAATTTTTCGGTAGCAGAGACAGGATTTTGAACAGAAATAATTAGCCACATGGGGCCACAGCTACCCAAACATCTCCAAGTCCCCACCATAGGTTGAGACCCACATGCAAGTATTGAAACTAATTTACAGCATCAGCAGTAGCTTTAGCTGATCTTGAGTATAACAGGCTGTACAGACATAGAAGCAGCATCTGTATTGAGTACACTGAGTGTTGTAAAATTCAATAAACATAGAATGAAGGGAGGCACAATGCTCTGAAAGCAGCTATCACCAGGCAACACAATGAAACTGCAGCAATGAGGTAGGTAGAATGAGTTGGGAGAGCATGATTGAGCTGCATAACTAGGGTTCTGAATGAGCCTGAATCAGGTGAAAATAAATGGAAGTGCAACATGGAGAGCAGCTATGGTTGAGTTGAAACACACAGATAATGACTGCAGTTGCATTGCAAGTAATTTGAGAGTTGTGCGTAACTGAGAGCAAGTAGTATGAGCTCTTGAGCAATATGCTAGAGCTGAGAAACAAAGCCCCCCCCAAAAAAAAAAGACAAAACCAAAGACACGCAAACACAGAAAATAGGGAACAAAGACAGAAAGAAACACACAGCCAGAGGCAAAATACAAACCAGAAGCAGTAAAATAAACACAGAAGTCCAGGAAGGTGGGGGGGATAGGCCTCAGTCAGCCTGGTAGACCGCAGCCAGCTCAGAGGACAGACTGACAGAGCCTCCGACTGGCAAACAAAAAGTGCTTCAGAAGGAGACTGAGAGGAACTGCTTGTATAGCTCAGAAAGTGGGAGTGGCTGACTGGTTGTCCATTGACCTACAGGCCCAATCTTCCAATTCCCCTGTTTAGGTACTGTGAGGCCAGTAGGGGACTGGAGAGTCATTGCTATCTGAAATCTTTATGTGCCCAGTATTCTGTGCTGTTAACAGCTTTGAGCTATAACATTACCCATAGTAAGGGTGCACATTACCCATAAGTATTAAATACTTATTGACAATGTTTTAGCTAACAGAAAAGGAAATTTTGCTAAGCATGAAGAAATTTCTATTTTTCATAATTGTTAGTCTTCGAATAAAAAGACAGAGAGATAGAGAAATACTGTTGACTGACATAGGAAATGTTACTAAGGGAAATAGGGATAAAACAGAGCCGAATTTCATTCAGTACATGAGGGGGAATCTCATCACTGTTTCAAATTATTTGTAACACTCATGTATGTTTAAAGAAATACTCCATAGCACATACCTGTTAAACTGTTTCAAAAGAAGCAGAGTTATGTGCAATGCCTAACAGCAGCACTTTGCAGATAGCTCTGTTAAGCTTCTGAGTGCCTATACTAAATATTTATACAGACCATTAATGGCTTGTTGACATGCTGCAAAGGATTGCCTGTTGCAGGAGAGGAAAAAGTGATGGAGCAGTCACCCTTTCTCTGTGTTGGATTAGGGGAATCTAAGTTTGCACTGGTTTTGTTAATAAACATATATTCCTACTTTTAGGCATGGAAAAGTAAGACAATAACTGTATTTACAAAACTGGAGCAAGATTACAGTTTCTTCCTATTCAACATATAGGCAAAAAGGGGCAGTGTTGCATCGCTACATCTTTATCTCCTGAGATGGGCAATCCTTTGCTGTTGTGAATCATCAATCTATTCAAATTTTAGTGAGTATATTATGTACAGTCAGTGAAAATAATACATTTTCAAACTGTTGTGGATGATCAATGTTTGTTAAAATGTTTCACTGTGTTTTGTAGATAAGCAGGGGTGTAAAGATAGAGACGTAGGAAAACAGTCCTCACCAGAATAATATTGTTTCTTCTCAGGGATACATCACAGGAATTTGCAACAGGCATCCTCCTCCTCACAGAGTGTGATGCCCTGGAAATAGAACCTTATGCTAAGTATGACATTTAGAATTAAGGAATTAGTACTGACTAACAGGGAAGGGAACACAGACCTCCAGGTAGAAGGTCACCTGGGGGCCAGTGACCATCACATGGTATGGTTCATTTTGACCACTACATCTAAATCATCCCATTCCAAGGCAAAAATATGGGACTTCAGAGGAGCTGACTTTGATAAGATAGCCAACAGAGTTAAGCTAGCCCTGGCAAAAAGAAACACAGGTGAGGGGGTACAGGCAAAGTGGGCAAGCATTAAGGATGCAATACTTGAAGCAACATCCCATTGTGTTAGACAGAAAAGGAAGTGCAAAAGAAGAAGGAAACCACTTTGGTTCTCAAATACAGTAGCAGAAAAGGTCAGAGCCAAAAGGCTGGCCTTCAGGAAATATAAGGGAACACAGCGGGATGAAGATAGGGAGGCATACCAAACTGCCTTAAGGGAAGCAGGGAAGGCAGTAAGGCAGGCAAAGTCCCAAACTGAGGAAACACTAGCACGAACAGTAAAAGAAGGTGACAAGACTTTCTATAGATACATTAGTGAAAGGAGAAAGTCCAGAGGGAGTATTCTAAGCTTTAATGGAGAAAAGGGGCATGTGAGGAGGAGGACCCTGTAAAAGCATCTATCCTAAATAGATACTTTTGTCAGTATTTACTGAAGAGAAGGTAGGCAGGGCCACAGCTCAGCACCATGGACACAGGGGAGGGAGGTGAGCACTACTCCCTTCACAAAAGAAAGGGTCCTACAAGAGCTCACTAAGCTCAGGGTGGACAAGGCAATGGGACCTGATGGCATACATCCCAGGGTACTTAAGGAGCTAAGGTGGAACTAGCAGAGCCATTAGCAGAACTGTTTAGTGAGTCTCTGAGCACAGGAGAGGTCCCAGAAGACTGGAGAAGGGCTCATGTGATCCCGCTCCACAAGAATGGTAGCAGGGAGGAGGCAGGGAACTACAGACCAGTCAGTCTTACCTCAGTAGTGGGCAAGATTATGGAGTAATCTCATAGATTTCTTTGACTGGGTAATCAGAGTGGTGGACCAAGGGGGAGCAGTTGATGTCACCTACCTTGACTTCACCAAAGCTTTCGACACTGTTCCACATAGAAGATTGATAAATAAGCTGGGTAGGCTCGGGGTGGGTCAGAAGTTGGTCAACTGGGTGGCAAACTGGTTGACGGCAGAAACAGAGAGTGGTGGTAAATGGTATACAGTCAGAAGAGATGCAAGTCACAAGTGGGGTACCTCGGGATCAGTCCTGGGGCCAGTCCTCTCAATATCTTCATTAGTGACATTGCAGATGGACTAGAGGGTAAGGCTTGTCTGTTTGCAGATGACACCAAGATCTGCAACAGAGTAGATGATCCAGATGGGGTGGGCAGAATGAGAAGAGATCTGGATAAACTAGCAAAATGGTCAGAAGAGTGGACAACTGGGATTTAATGCAAAGAAGTGCAAAGATCATGCACATAGGGAAGAGAAACCCTGAAGCCACCTATAGGCTGGGAGGGAGTTGCTGGCAGTCACAAAGGAAGAAAGAGACTTGGGCATCATCATCACAGATGACCTGAAATCATCCAAGCAGACCTCTAAAGCAGTAGGTAAGGCTAGGGGATGTTAGGGTGTATTAGTAGGGTATCACAAGTTGTAAGAGGGAGGTAATAATCCCTCTTTACAAGACACTGGTTAGGTCCCATCTGGAGTACTGTGTGCAGTACTGGAGGCCACACCTTCACAAGGACATTAACCAAATTGAGGCAGTCCAGAGAAGGGCAACCAAAATGGTGCAGGGACTGCATCAGAAGACATATGAGGACAGATTAATGGAGCTCAATATGTATACCCTTGAGCAAAGGAGGGAGAGAGGTGATATGATCGAAACATTCAAACACCTTAAGGGCATTAACAAGGTGAAAGAGTCTAACATGTTTAAATATAAGAAAAATAGCAGGACAAGAGGACACAGCATGAGATTAGAGGGAGGCCGATTAAGGGGGAATGTGAGGAAATTCTTTTTCACAGAAAGAGTGGTGGATGCATGGAACGGCCTACCTCAGGAAGTGGTGGCTATGAATACAGTGCAGGGCTTCAAACAGGCATGGGATAGGCATAAGGGAGCAATACAGATGAGTATGCATAGATAGGTCATTGACAGAGCAAAGGTGTGTGGCACATTATAAGGTAAAAAAATGGGCAGACTGATGGGCCTTGCTGTCCCATTCGTCAACCTCTATGTTTCTATGCTCTCATGTAATCAGCACTGTGGTCCTACCCCATCCAGCCCTAACATTAGATTTGTTTCTATGGCTAGAGGGAACTGTGACTGCTAAAACTAGCTAACTGGCTACCATCAATTTCTAAAAAGTATTTTTTTTATTTATTTTGTAAAGCACCAATCAGTTCAACACAGACAACACATGAGAAAAAAATGTAACTCCCCACATTTAACAATTTCTAAGGAATTGAAGTAATGATGACCAAGCAACTTCAAAACAGAACGGATTCTACTTGAACTTATTTTAAAATTATGGAGGCAGGGCCAGGGACTTCAAATCATAGTGATAGATCTCTGAGGAGAAACAACATTACTAAGGTGAGTAGTGTTTTATTCTAACACCAGGAGTCCATCATTGAAGCTTTATTGGGGAGCTTGGCTTGGCAGTCAAACATGATGGCATCCTAAGCTGTCTAGTTCTCTCCTGCCTGATTAAATCCTTCAGTATCGACCCTTCCATCAGCTCCTCAGGTACTCCTTTTGAAACCTGATGATTAGTTATACTTTGGGCTTCCAGTACTTACAGTCCAAAGTCCATTCACTGCTGTCTTTCTTCATTTGGACTGCTGTGACTGCTCTGATCAGTCTCTGCTGCGCGGCTGGGGCAAGAAGGCACTTCCCACCTCAGCCTTCCTCTCCTTCTTCAGTGACCTGCAAGAAATAAGGCAAATGTTTTCTCAGCTGCTCACAGAAATCAGAAAACTCAAAGTGGCTAATCTGGACAGGATCAGACATTATTTTTCTTTCACAAAGACTTTCACATACAGAACAGCTACTCGTTACTCAAGATCTCAAGGCTGCATGAATGGAAGTGCATCTGAGGGAACAGGACTGGACCAAAGTCTGCTCTGGGATCACTTAGAGGACTTGAAAAACCTGGTCTGCCGGAAGAACTTACGTCTGGTTGGCTTCCCAGAAGTGTAGGAAGGAAAATATACCATAGCTTCTCTACAAAATCTCCTGCTTATTCTCCTGCAGTGTCAGTGCCAACTCTGCTCAAAACAGAATGCTCACATCATTCTTTGCCCCCCCCCAACCCAATCAGCACCCTCAGACAATCCTGGTTAATTTTTTTAGATTTCCAGTCAAAGAACAAATCATGCAGGTTGCTCAAGAAAGGTGTCTGCAATCATGGCAAGGCCACAGAATCCATATTTATCCTGATTTCTCACAGGCCCTCATGGAGTACAGGCAGATATTCACCAGAGCTCAGCATGACTTAATGGAGCTACTGGTCCCACATAGCCTTCCATATCCTGTTAATCTCTGCATCACCTAGAATGGAGTTCCCCATTTATTCTTTTCCCAAGAGTCTGCAAAGGCTTTTCTCAAGTGATTCTGGCCCACTGCTAAGCTTCCTGATATCAGCCACCTGGATGACCATTCTACTCCCAATTTGGACTGGGGTGAGTTGCACAAGCTCCATAGGAATGGCATTTACCCCTACCTATGGGACCCTCCTAGATTTTACCCCATCCAAGGTCTCAAGGCTACCTGGACCAGCCCCTTAGGACTTCCCTCTTACTACTCCCCTCAGAGTAGCCTCCTCCCTCCCCATTGCACAGAATATTTTGAATGTGTTTCTCTACACCCACACATGGGGTATGTGGCTAATGTTTCTATAACACAGGGCATTTTTAACGGTGGTTATAGTGTTTGTTCATATTAGGGCAATTTTTTCTAGTTAGTTTTATTCATGTATAGAAGCCAACCACATCTCTGGTTCTAATCCTTCTAATTGAGTGGCCCTTCATTTCCATGCCTAGGCCTCTCTGTGGTGTAATGGCTAGAGACTCCCATAGACATAATGGACAAGGTTGGTTGGTCAGACTTGTTGTTCATTATCTCTTTATTAATGTTTTTTTGGTTTACCCTAGTAGGGTCATGTTTATGGTTCTGGTTGTTTGCCATTATAGTACAGACATGTTGGTCTGCATACCTTTGGTCTTTATATTGGTTTGGTCTCACTTTTTCCCCCACCTTGTGTTACCTGCTTAATTGCTCCCTATTACCCAGCAAAACATGGCTCTATTTCCTCTTCCTTGTGGTTTCCCATGAGGCAACCCTCCTTTTGGTTACATCTATCATGGTGGGCATTAGGTTTGTGTCATGGAATGTTAAAGGGCTAAACTCTTTTTATAAAACATAAACAAGTTTTGTCTCACTTGAAAAAGCTTCCTACACATGTGGTGTTCCTCACAGGAGACCAAGTTTTCTTCCTCTGAAGCCCAAATGTTACATCAGGAATGGGTGGGACTCAAGCTCCATAGCTCCTTCACTGCCTCAAAATTAGGAGTTTCTCTGCTTTTCATAACACTCTCTTAAATAACAGTGTGTCAACTCTCAGTCAGACAATGAGGGCCAGTGGCTTTTGACCTGCATGATTACCCCAGAAGACCCACTTACTTTACTGAATGTTTACTCTCCTAACATGGCCTCTCCTTCCTTCTTTGCTATCATTAGTAAAGTTATAGCCAAATTTAACTCCCCTCCAGTCCCACTAATCCCTGGTGATGATTTCAGTTCCACCTTAGAGCCTGTTCTAGATAGATCATGTATCCTTTCTGAACCTGGCACCAAAGCCCTGGCAGTGCTGTGAGGTCTTCCACAACAGTACTGTCTATCTGATATGCGTCATCTGTATCACCCTGTCTAGAAGGACTATATCATCTTTTCATTTTCAACCAATCTTTTAGCAGAATAGATTTTTGGCTTACCTCCCCCTCTGTCACCCAATCCACCACAGGAACTTTTATCAATCCTACATTTACTGTATATCGGATAACTCCTCAATTTCTGTATCAATTTTATTGGGCCCTTCTGCTCCTTATTCCTCTATGTGGAGACTGCGTGCCTTTCTCCTCAAGGGCACTCTTTTTGCTCCCTGGATCCAAAGAACTCTCCATTTTTCTGAAATTAATGATAACGGGAAGTCAACGACAATATCCTATGGAATACATTAAAGGCCTTTATAAAGACCATATTATTAGTTATGTGGCTCAAAGAAACAAAACATGACAGCAAGAAGCTTCGAGCTAGAAGCAAAGCTCCAGTACCTTGAAGCTTAGTTTAAGAATGACCCTTAATGGGATCCTTTTGAAATGATACAAACCAGAAGTCACCTCAACAGATTTTATTCTTGCAATGCTGAACTCAGCCTATTCCACAATAATGATAAATAGTGAGAAGGCAGGGACAGGATGAGCAAGATTCTTGCATATAGGCTTCACAAAGCCTAATCTAACTACCACATTTCAAGTTTATGTAACAAAGCTGGGGTGATCTGTACTGAACCCTCACAAATTAACAACATCATGAAACCTTTCTTTACCACACTGTATTCCTCTCAAGTATATCCCACCATGGAACAAATAGGGGACTTCCTTGACCCTTTCAGATACCTTCCTTCTCTCCTTACAAGAACTGGAGAAACCTACTGTATTTCCCTAGCCAAAGTTGCCTAAGCTGTTTGATCCATGAATAAAAATAAATCGTCGAGTGATGATGGCCTTCCTATTGACTTTTATCAAGAATTCCATGATGTTCTTGCCTCTTTACTCCTCGGGGTGTTTACTTGTTCCCTTCCTCTACCCTCCTTCCTTCCTTTACTGTGGCATCCATCACCATCCTGCTGAAGAAGGAAAAGGACCCTCTTTCTCCCCCTGGCAACTACTATCCAATTTCACTCATTAATACCGACACCAGAATATTGGCAAAAATTGTAACCACTTGACTGGAGAGCCCCCTTCCTGGCCTTATACAACCTTGACATGTTGTGCTTGTTAAAGGTAGACATATCTCGGATCACCTCTATACTTTGATCAACCTACTACACCTAGTTAAATGTAGCCAAACTCCTACTACTGCCCCCACTGTAGATTTTGAAAAGACAATTGTTTCCACTGAATGCTGATTCCTCTTTGAGGTATTATGCCAGCTTGCTTTTGGGTCATATTTCATCTTGGCTGTGCGAACCCTTTATGCCAACCCCTCTATCCACACCAATAACCTTCTATCCTTCCCTTTCCCACTGTATTGAGGCACCGACTTGGGTTGGCTGCCTCCCAACTCTTGTTTCTTCTGGCCATGGAGCTGCTTCTGATTATTTTAAGGGCTCATCCTGACATCCCAGGGATACCCATCTCCAGTGCCAAATACAAATTCCTTCCTATGTAGATGATCTCCTTGTCTTGACAACCATTGTCACCAAATGCCCCCTCAACAACTTCTATCTGCCTTTTCTCAAATCTTTGGGCTTAAGGTCAATCACTAAGTCTGAAATTCTGCCCCTCAACTCCCTCTGTATGGCTGCCCTGTTTACTAAGACTGACTGCAAATGGTGCCTACTAGGTATCTACTACTTAGGGATTCATATCACACCAGCACTGCATGATATTCCTCATGCTAACCTCTCTGAATTGCTGGACTCCCTTAATGCTGATGTCGAGCACTGGAGAACATTTCACCTCTTCTTTACAGAGAAAATTCAAGCCCTCAAAATGATGTTGACCCTTAATTTCTTCACCTTCTTGCCCACCTTCCTTTACATTTACCTGACAAATGGGTTACTTTGCTGGATTACTTTATTAATAAATTTCTACAGGAAGGAAGGCCCCCCCCCCCACTGAACTGATAGTGGCTGGGAGCACACACACACACATTAGGCACTATCATATGGCCTTTCTGGTGGCCCAAGTATTAAGACGGGTTCCCCTTGTTGGTGGTGGCTGCCCACTCAGTATTCCCAATTAAGCTCAGTCCCTCAATTCCTTTTCACCACTCACTTCTTCTATCTACTCCAAACTCTGCCCTTAAACCTCTCATCCCTCTATCAGTATTTCTGTCCTATATTGGAAAAAACATGATGTCCACTCTTCACTATAATCCTACCCCTATTTTTCATGTTTCTCTCTGGGACAATCCTATGTTTATCATAGAATAGTCTACAGTCCACTAGCTAACTTAGATAACCTGGGGCCTTTCCCTGGTTCACCATCTCCTTTCAGCAGGCCAAAACTTTATTGACACCTTTGATGCCCTCAATGCTAAATACAACCTCCCTCCCAAGTACATCTGGAGATTCCTCCAATTTGGGGCAGCTCTTTCTCCTTACCTCAAGTCCCCAATGACTTTCATGAATGAACCCCCTCTACCTTCCTAATTGCAATCTAACAAAGGCAGGGCAGCTCTTTTTTACAAACTCCTTCGGGGCAGTAAACCCCCTCCCACTGCCCATATGTGTCAGCAATGGTCAGAAGTACTAAATGTCCCTATCTTAGAACACAACTGAAATTCCTGCTGGTACAGAGCTAATTTCTTTCTTGAAGGAATTTTAAGGCCCAGTTGATCCAGCTAAACATTTTACATTAGTGGTATAGGACCCCTAAATTCCTCCACTCTCTGTGCTGTGATGAGGTTTCAGCTATGTCAGTGCCATTGGTGAACTGTATCAGAGCCATGCTAGCTCAGCATTGGAGCAAGAACTGGTTTTGTGGCTGTTGGACTGTTGAATCCGGTGGCTGCTGTTAGCAAGTAGCAGCCTTCCTACTTCTGAGACAGGTCTCCTCCTCCTTTGATATGTGCTCCAATCAGGAGCTTGCTTTGTGCTGGGAGGTGAGTTTACTCCATTTTACTTTTAGACTGTTGTCTAGTGGCCCTGTGCTGTGATCCATTCATTTAAGGGCCATAATGGAAGGGCATCATATAGTCTGCCTGGAGTCAGCCATGAGGAAGCTGTTTGGTTGGACGTGCTGCTCCTTAACGGTTCAGTAGGTTATTCTCTTTTGTAATAGACTATGCCTGCTGAACTGTAAGATATACACTGTTTATTAATTACTTGTCAGTACTGTATTGATGGCTCCTTTGATCTATGCTTCGAGAGCTTGGTCTACAGTGTATTGCAATTGCATGTCTGCTTTTTGCCTATATATAACTAGTAATTGCAATTAAGTTCAGATTGCTAATTAGGTAATTAGTACCAATTGTCTGCTTAATTTGCTAGATAGCTAGTTTGTTATAGTACCAAGGTCTTTAGTTTTGTTAATTTACTCATAGCTTATACTAGTAGATATATATATGCCAGAAAATACTTTTTTTGAACAGGATAGATTTTTATAAGCACTACATAGACAACCTTTTTATACTTTGGAAAGGCACAGATGTGAAACTTCAGTCCGTTGTTACATTTTTGGAGAACACTAATAGTAAATTCAAATTTGAATTAAAATCAGATCCCTCACAGATTCAATTTTGTAATCTTACCATAATGAAGGGTATGGATGGCAACATTGAGAGTAAGCTCTTTCATAAAAATACTGACAGAAACTCCTTATTGTCCTTTCAGAGCTGTCACCTGAGGCACATCACATCAAATATTCCCACAGGTGAATTCCTTAGGTTGAGAAGGATTTTTTTTCTCAACAAGAGGATTATTTGAAAAGTGCTGTAGAACTTACAGAACATTTTCTGCAATGAGGGTACAGCATGGATATTACAAATAAAAGTAGAGAGAAAGCTGAAAAAGTGAACAGAAACATTATTTTGGGCCCAAATCATAGAAAAGGAAAAAAGAATAATAAGAACAAAGTTACAAGGAATGAAGCTCCAAAATTTATCACCACATTTTGCCCACAAGCATTTCTTTTTAACAATATCATTCAGAAATATTGGCACATTCAAACAATGAAAAGAAAGCTGCAGCATGTAGCAAAAGAGTCCCTAAGGTTTATACAGAGAAGGGGGACCAACCTAAGAGATACAGTCATACAGAGTGTGTTTCATGAAACTAAGACTGAAAGAGAAAGAGATACAAATAGTACTTTACCAAAAGGAAATTTTCAATGTGGAAACCGTTGATTTTGTAAATTTTTAAGAACTGGCAGGGGGTTTATTCATCCTATAACAAACAAAAAATATGACATCAGATCATTTGGAACTTGCAATATGTCTAACGTTGTGTACCTGACAAGCTGTATGACGTGCCCCAGTTTTTATGTGGGTAAGACAACTCAGACATTCAAGTAAAGGATTGGGCAACACTTGGAGTACTGCCCAGGAGGATGGCATAAGCACCCTCTCACAACATGTCCTTCATAAAGGAGAGGAACATTATTTCTGTTTTCAGATAATGGAAAAGATGTTCAACAACCTGGGGGGGGGCATGAATCAAAAACTTTGCTAGAAAGAAACATTCTGGCAATATACCATGAAATCATATGTTACTCCTGGTTTAAATGATTTCTTCCAGCTAAAACCCTATTTATAAAAACTATGTCCTGGGTTTCTCTAAACTATGGTCCTTTGATTCTTTAAATAGGAGCTAACACCAGTTGCTATGATTATAATTATTTGTAGTGTTATTATTGGGCTGTATGCACAAAGGGGTGGAGGTACACAGAATTCACGCCATGACCCCACCCATGTAGCTGCACACCTGCAGACAGGTGTGCACTGGTGGTATTCACAACCACCAGCCACCTGTCCATAGCCCCACCGCCCCAGCATGCAGGAATCTGCAGGGCGGCCAGGGGTGGGGTTGCAGGTCTGGCCGGGAATCCAATCGGATGCCTGGATTAAGACACACAATGGATCCCTTGTGTGGCAGGGCATGCATTTGCAGTGTGCCCCATGGACAACTGATGGCTGGCAGCTGTGGCAGGTGAGGGAGGGAGGGCAATACCGCTGGCCCTCCTTCAGTGCTGATCAGTGCAGTGAGACTGGTGGGGTCATGCCTGCAGGCAGGGTGGGGTTGGAGTGACCAATACCACTGGTGTGGGGGGGTTGCTATGTGGTGCAGCTGTGGAAGGGGCAGCAGCCCTGTGCGGGATAATGGTGATGTGGGGTTAGGGGCATCACTGAATGCACCATTGTGTGCTGGGGCAGGTGGGTGGCTTTGGCCATCCTAGTCATGTGATCCTGGGGGGGTAGGTGGGCTGTTTACCCTGTCCAGTGAGGTGTGCATGGGGCATGTAGGGGACTTACAGCAGGGTCCTCCCAGGCATACCCTGTGCCCCCTATGCACCCCCACGGCTAGCACCATGCACTGTAGTGCATGGCACATAGTGTCGGTCTGCCCCTTGCCCACCTCTGGAGTGTTGCTCCTAGTGTGGCTGGGGGATCAGACATGTATGTGCTGTGCACCCCCCTGTGCATCCCACACAGGGGGCACGTAGTGTGCGGAGTGGCTACACACCACAAATACATGTGTCTATCACTCCGCACCATTGGTGTATAGGGCCCATTATTTGTAGTGCCTATATTGAATTTGCAGTATCTATTTTGGGATATAATATTTTTGGTGTTTAAAATCTGTTTTGTGCTTATTTGTAAGATAACATCTATTAAGCATAGTCAGCTGTTAGTATTATCAGTAGTTTCTTATAGGAGAGAATCAGCTTGTTTAGCCTAAACTCTGACGCCCAGATATTCAAAAGGGTTGTGCATGGCGCAAAGGAACAAATGATGGCCACCCACAGGTGATCTGCCACATTGCAGGGTGCAACACAGCAGCTGCCACCTGTGGGTGGCCACCCGAGTTCTGGCTACACCTGGCGGTGCACCCCCATGCCCGATCATGGGCATTCATAAAGACAAAACCCCGTCCTATATCCCTGGTGGTCCAGTGGACCACTATGTGCCTGACTGCGGGCATCTGTATCTAGTAAACCCCATCCTATATCCCTGGTGGTCCAGTGGACTGCTATGTGCCCGATCGTGGTGCATCTGTTTTAATAAAGAGAACCCCACCGTCCTATATCCCTGGTGGTCCAGTGGACTGATTTCCTCCCGATCAAGAGCATCTGTTTTAATAAAGAGACCCCCCCAGCCAATATCCCTGGTGGTCCAGTGGACTGATTTCTGCCTGATCATGGGCATCTATTTTAATAAAGAGAACCCCCCCGGCCAATATCCCTGGTGGTCCAGTGGACCGCACTCTGCCCGATCGCGGGCATCAGTACAACAGAAAATGTCCTGTTACCCTGGTGGTCTAGGGTACCCTCCTCCCCAACTGCCCACTGAGCCCCACTGCCACACTCCCCCCCTGTCAGCCAGTGGGCAGCAGCACCCCACCCGCCTGCTGACTGACCGGGGAGCGGGGCGGTGGGGGGTCAGTGGGCGTGGTGGGAGGGGGTACCCTAGACCACCAGGGTAATAGGATGTTTGTTGTACTGATGCTCACGTGATCGGGCAGAGTGCGTCCACTGGACCACCAGGAGATATGTGTCCGGGTTTCTTTATTAAAACAGATGCCCATGATTGGGCAATACATAGTGGTCCACTGGACAACCAGGGTTAGGACAAGTTTATCTTTACAGGATGCTCAATGATCAGGCTGCTGCAGGGGCATTAGTCCCTTAATGGCTGCTGCCTGGAAGGGCACCAGGTGTAAGTCGTGGATCAGAGACCTTATGATCGGAATGCAAATGGGGCCATAATGACATGCAAATGGCCCCATGTGTGCCTTTGCATAAATTATTGCCCCATTTGCATGTCACCTTTTGAATATCGCAGGTAAGGTGAATGGGTGCAATGGCACTTTGCGTTCTAGCGCGTCTCCATGCTCCTCTGGCCACTGCGCTGGCGTGGGTGCCACTGTGCCATGCACAGTGGGGTGGCCAGTGCGATATTCAAAGCTGCTGAGCCATGGTGCAGCTGCTTTGAATATTGCCCAGGCTGATACCCCCGCGCAGCTGCATGAGCTATGCTCAAGCTGCGCCACAGCTCATGCAGCCTGAATATCCGCCTGACTGTATAAAATGTATATAATGAAGCCCAAATAATGGGACCTATAACTTAATTCATAAGGCTAAGTTAGATCTGCCTATACACATTTCCATACATGAATTGGGAAGTCTACTTTTTATTTGAGGACACTGCAGATTTAAAAATAATAGATGGTTTTTAAAAATTGTATTTTGGATGTTTGTACTTGTTTACAGCTTGTCATATACCTTTTATAGGGGAGAAATATGATTTTCATATAGACACTATCTGAATTTTTGTTGAAATTTAGATACAACACCTTCTGCACATTAGGATAGTTCACACATATTTATATATCTGGCAATGTCCACCCAAATCATGGCCCTGCCAGATTGAATCACACCATTGCCTTGAGGAAACAGGGTATTCTCATTCTTGCCTCATTATACATCTGCAGCCTCCTCCCAGAAATGGGCCTCCTGCAAACATGGGTTGCTCAGTGTAAACCCAACGTATTGTCAGTTGTCAAAATCTAGCTGTCTCCTTCAGTTCCTGACTCAGCCGTTATTCTCCCAGGTTACAACATTTACAGACTGGACAGGCAGGCTACACAAGGTGATGGCTGTGTTATCTACCTAAAAGACACATTATTAGGTCATGAACTAGCTGTGTCAAACCTTGAATGCCACAGTCAGGCATTTGTCATTAAAATATTCCTTGGGGGCCATAACAAACCACAGAGGGTGTTCTCGATCAATGTCCACCTAAAAAGTATGAATATGGTCTCCTCAACCTCTTGGAATTTATCTGCAGCAAGCCTTTCACTTCTGAGACACTACTATTGGAAGACTTTAACTTAAATTGGCTTTTGCCTTCACATGGCTTAACTAGAAATGCCCCATCAACTCTCCACCTCTTGCAACTTGTAAATTCCCCTACCAGACATATCTATAGAACAGGGACAAGCACACTACTCTACTGGATTCTAACTAACTGCCCAAAACATATTTCAAATGTTGTTGTTCACCCAGACTCACTTAGTGACCACACTCCCATCTCTTGCTCCTGGTCAAATAAATTCATTAAGTCACCTCCACAAACTATATACAGTTGAATCTTAAAACACAGGTACCTTGAATTCTTAAAGCTACACCTATGCTCAATTGACTGGTCTGCTATTGACTCAGACACTGACACAAATTGTGCTCTTGAGTATTTCATCTCCCATTTCAATTCTGATTGTGACATTTATGCTCCTGTAAAAATGAGGAAAATTCATGGCACAAATAACCCATGGATCATGACTGAGTTGCTATCCAAATTAAATTACAAGACCACCTAAGTCACTGAGTAAAAGCCACAGGGAAACCTGCTGATATCCAAGCCTATAAAGTAGCCAGGAACTCATGTACATGGACCATCTTACTAGAGAAAAGCAACCATCATAGAGAAATGCTCACCAACTTATGGGGTGATAGTAGCAAATTTTGGTCTAACATTAATGATGCCACAGGCAAGGTCCCTAAAGTTGCACCTTCTATGATCACCATTGATGGAGTGCCTAATATGGACCTACTCACCATTGCTAATGCTTTCAACAATGCCTTTTCTGATCTAAGCAGTGCCCTCCCTCAGGACTCTTTTGACAAATCCCTTCCCTGATCCTCACCACAGTAAATAGCCCCCTCTCAGGAGCATTGTGTAAGTCGCAACTCAATCCCCCCTTTCTACTTTAAGAAAGCTCCAGTCTCCCTCATTAGAAGAGACCTGTGTAAAGTTCTGGGTAAGTCACCCACACAATGATGACTCTCTCAACCTAAAACTCCTTGCACTTACCATTGATGAAGTCACAGTTCCCATCAGAAGGATCTTCAACCTTTCACTAAGTCTTTCCCAGTTCCCTTTTGTCTGGAAAACTTATCTGGTTACTCCTGTCCATAAATCTGGATATTGCTCCACACACACCAGCGACAGATGCACCTCAATCCCCCATCAAAAATCCTGGAGCATATAGTAGCAGACCAATTAAATGAGTATCTTGAAATATACTCCATACAATGCCCACAACAGCGTGGTTTCAGGAAAGAGCACAGCACCACCACTGGTCTCCTGGAATTACTGGTTTCATTTACCAGTCAATTGACCAGGGGAACCTTGTTGGTGCAGCCTTCATAGATTTAACAAAGGCATTTGATACACTGAACCACCCATTACTGCTAAAACAACTAACCTCTATTGGACTATCAACTGAGGCAATGCACTGGTTAAAAAATAATCTGTAGAAGTGCTTCCGAAGTGTGAAATTCTCAAACATCACCTCTGACCAGCAGATGGTCTGTTACAGTGTACCTCAAGGTTCCATCCTTGGCCCTCTCCTTTTCAGTATCTTCATCAACAACCTTCTGTCTCGCTGCCACCAAAGAATACTTTTGTATGCCGACGATGCTGTCATTTTTTCAAGCCAACCTAACCCTACTGTTCTTGAACATCATCTACAACATGGCTTCTACTGTCCTTAACTGCAAAAAAAAAACAAAGTAAAGATGTTCAATACCCAATGCAACAAGTACAAATCCCATGCCTTCACCATCAAAAATCTACTGTACTTGGTACTCCACTTTTATTTATTTTTAATTTTTTATTTATTTGTACAAATTGGATTTACAACCTTTGAGTCAGAGACTCGTTTACAAAGGCACCTCATCACAGAGGGGACAAAACAGTGATACATAGTTCAAGATACAGACAGTGTTACATAGATTATGTACAGTCCATTTACAAAGGTTACACATGATCAATTAGGGGAAAACATACCCCTGTTATACAATTACAGCATGGGCAGAGAAAAAATGACATGCAATGTTGGAGCGACTAAGGAAACTGCCCTAGGGCCAGGCTACAACATACAGCAGACTGGTAACTGCAGATGCAGCATGTAAGACAGATGTCCAGAAGGGGAGTGGACTATGGAGCCAGTGAGGAGGAGGAGGGGGGTGCAGGTGAGCTGTCCAGTGGACATTGTCAAAAATTGGAGTGTACTGGAAAGCATGATTCCATGGAAGTCCAGGGGGAGTGGGAGAGAGCAACAGTTAATTACACTTACAGCAGCGTGTGTTGAAAAGGTGGTTATGAAGAGTGATTTTAAAGGGACCAATTTTGGGAGTGTTGGTGATGTTGACTGGAAGAGAGATGAACCAGGAGGGAGCCCTGTGGCAGAAGGACCTCTGAGCTAGGGAGCTACTGGTTCTAGGCACCAGTAGGGTGGCCTTATCTGAGTTGTGGGTGGAGATAGCGGGGGTGGCATGCTGAAGGGAGGCAGACACCCTGGGGGCCTGAACAGAGTTTTCTTGGCTAGTAGGCAGGTCTGGTAGCAGTCTTTCTTCAAGGTAGAGAAGGTTGATGGTGGAGAAGAGTAGGCAAGTAGTGTGAGCCTGAGGCTCCGGTCTGAAGCCTACAGGCCTTGTTGATGGAATTGGATTTTATTGAGTGCAGTGTTATCAGCATCTCCATATATAGGCAGGCAGTATTCCACTAGGGACATGACAGAGGAGGTGATGGCCAGCTGGAGTGCATCAGGAGGAAGGCAGTCCTTGTAGTGGTAAAGAAGGCCAATCCGAGAGTTAGTGGCAGTCGAGAGGGCATTAATGTGGGTGTGGAAAGTGATGGCAGTGTCAAAGGTAATCCCTAAGTATTTATAGGTGGACCCTTGCTCTAAGGGGTGCTGAGTGCTGTGGAGGATCAGGAGGGGGGTGTTTCTGGCCTTATTTTGGTGATGGGTGAAGAGCATCAACTTAGTCTTCTTTAGATTAATGACAAGTCTATGATCTTTGAAACACTTTTCAGCTTGGTTGAAGGTGAGTTGGAGAAAGGCCTGGAGTGAGACAGACTTATGGTGTGAGTCATAGAGAATGGCATAATCTTCATATAGAAGAATTTTTCTAGAGCAGGCACTGGGCAAAGTGTTATGAAAGAGACTGAAAAGTAGGGGTTCCAGGATGGAGCACTGGGGGACCCTGGAGCGGACAGGTCGGGTGTTGGACAAGGTCCCATTGATTTTTATGCACTGGGACTGAGCTGCGAGGTAGCTAGAGCACCAGGCAAGGAGACCAGTGGAGAAACCAATTTGGTAGAGGGATTCAAGCAACAGGGTATGGCAGACAGTGTCAAAGGCCTTGGAGAGGTCAATGAACTTTGCTCCAGCAAGGTTGCCAGAGTCAAGGGAGGAGTGCAAGTAGTTGGAGAACTCTAGAAGAGCTGTGGTTGTGCTATGTCCTGAGCGGAAACCATGCTGCTCAGAACATAAGATGGCATACTTGGTCAGGTACTCGGTGAGCTGAGTGGCTACCACATTTTCAATAGCTTTCGAGAGTGGGGGGAGAATGGAAATTGGCCAATAGTTATTAGAGGAGGATCTATCACCAGTTTTGTGTATGGGTTTGACAATAGCTGTTTTCCAGAGACTGGGGACTTGACCCAAGCATAGCGATTGGTTAAGTAGGTCAGTCAGTGGGACTAGGACCTCATCCAGGACTAGGAGTAGGATCCTGGTGTCCAGAGTGTCATTACTGGGGCTATTGCTGCCAAGAGCTTTTAGCAGGTACAGTCTAGCTTCTTGAGTGGATATTTTGTGTAGGTGGAACTGAGGGCATTGTAGGATGGAGGCTGAGATTCAGGCACGGGGTCAAAGAAACTACTGGGGAGGACAGAGCTAAGATCAGTGAATGTGGTATTAAGGCAGTTTGCTATGTTGAGGAGGTCCGTGGTACCAGAACCGTCAATAGAAAGCTGGGATGGAGGGGAGCATGATTTCCCATTCAGCTCTTTTATGTCATCCCAGAAGGTCTGGGCTGACTGTGCAAGGAGTAAGGGTGGCCTGTTAGTGGTCCACTTTGGCCTTGCGGATGGCCCAAGTGCACTTATTGCGCATGGCACTATAGGCCAGCCTATCAGTTGTCTTGCCTGATTCTGCAGCAATGTTCCAGAGGTTATTCATCTCCCTGAGTTTTTGGATCAGGGATGGGGTGACACATGGCGCATTTTGTTTTTTGGTGAGGAGTCTGGCGAGTAGCGCCGAGAGGTCACAGGCCTTGTTAAAAGCCTGTGTGAAGAGGTTGAGCGCTGTGTCAATGTTAGGAGCATGGTTGATGGGGGACCAGTCAATCTGGGTGAGATATTGCTTAAGTTTTTGAAGGCCACCTGGGTGGAGGTGCCTGTGAAGAGTGGTTTGAGCCACTGGTTTGGGGTGGAGGAGGACCAGAGGAAGAGGATAGGGGAGTGGTCACTTAAAGAATTGGGAAGGATTTTGATGCCCTGGACTTTTTGGGGGTGGTTGGAGACTGTAACATCCAGGAGGATGCTGGTTCCACTGGAGAGGTTAAGTCTAGTGGGCTGGGAGACTAATTGGGTCATGTCAAGGGCAGCGAAGAAGTCCCTTGAACTGGTGGAGCACTTCAAATACCTGGGAGTTACTTTGGATATTCACCTCTCCTACATGCAACACGTTGAGAATGTTGCCAAGGTCACAAATATAAAATGTAGGTTCCTCTATCATTAATTGCATAATTTAACCCCTGAAGCACTTAAATTGGCTGTCTATAGCTCCCTTCTCTCACTTATTGATTATGGACTTGTTGTCTATGGGTCGCCTCCCCCATCCTCCCTTAGAAGGATAACTGTTATGTTGATCAGGGCCTGCATGCATATCACAGGCTCTGATCACCTTTCCCATACTTGCAAACTTTATGAGCAGATGGGCTGGCTTCTGTGAGGAAATAGTATTAAATATCAGACATGCCTCCTAAACAAAAAAGTGCTACTAGGCTAACTTTCTCCTGGGACTGCGTCACTGCTGACCCCGACCTACAGTACTAAGCACACACAGACATCTGTTAATCAACTACCGATACTTCTTGTCCCAGGATGCTGGACTACACAGGGTCAGCAATCCTTCTCCTACAGAGCTCCATTATGGTTTAATACCCTGGATTTTGGAGGGTCATCCTCGCCTAAACCTGACCAGTTCAAATTTCAGCTCAAAACAACACCTTGTGCCAAACAGCTCCTATGACTGCTTCAACTAATGGTTGCCCTACCTACCCCCTGAGGATACCCCTGTATCCACAATTGATACCATGAAGATACATTTATTCCTCCTGTACCTCTCCCCTGCCTCCACCAACCCTATCCTCTCCCCTTTTTTTCAGTTATAACCCCCAGTCCTTTATCCTTACCCCTCCCTCCCTCGTTGGTCCCCTTCCCTTCATCCTATCACCTCTATACCATCCCAGTGGCCACCAGCTCTCCCATCACTCCTCCCTCACCCCATCTATCAAAGCTCAACAAGACCATTGACTGCTCTCCCTTCCAGCTCCCTTCCCTCCTTTTCCCCTTTGCCCTCCTGTCCCACTAACTTTTACCATTCTATTTAATGCTTGTCTGTAATTTATAGTGTTCAACCATTTTTTTCCTAGTTGTGTGATTATTTAATTGACATTTTAGTTTACCTCAGTTAGTCTTCCCTTTGTCAGTTTGTAACCCTACCCACTGACATGGAACCTTTGTAAATGAGTGCCTGCACTCAAAGGTATTTTTTATCCTAGACCAAAATAAATAAAAAAAGATATATTATATTTATACATGCAACCCCCCCCCCCCCGGTCCTCCCTTGTTTAACTAGCAGGGCTTCTTCTCTCATCACAATATCTAGGAGGTAAAAGAGAGGGGTGGGGGGTTACATTGTAAAAGAAAAACAGTTTTAAAAACACACCACCATGCACCACCATAGACAAGGTGGGTTAGCCTGCTATACCAAACAAGCAGCCAAGTGTGGCAACTACCTGGCACACACCTGGTAGGGACTAATTGCCATGACAACAACCCGGGTCCTTGGGAGAAAATGTTTGCTTAGGACTACCCTAAGTTTGCACTTCTGGGCAGGTGCACCCAAGTACAGTAATTCCAGACACAAAGAAGCAATAATATTACTGTGCAAATCAGGATGAGATTCCAGAGCATGGCTTTTATTCACATAACGAAGTAGGAATATCACACAGAGAAGATGGACCACCATAGGCTACACATACTGGTAATGCAGATGTTGAAGTACAGACATTCTTGAATTCCCATTTAGCATAGAATGAAGAAACACCACTGGTGAACACACTGGTTCCTATTTGAAATTGGCACATATAGTCAGGTACTGGTACTGTAACTGTTCCCATTTCTCACAGGAATGAAGGTGGTACACATGACCACACAGAGCACATACAGGCTCCAAACTTTCAGAACCCACTATACTGGGGTAAACCGAGAGAAAACAACCCATATACTAGGGTAAGCACTCTTCTCAGGCATTGTCCAAATGCACTGTAGAAAAAGTAATAAGTGCCCTTCAGAACCCGGAGAGGTAAACTGGTTACTCCAGATGGGGGTCTCCCACCTTTTGCTTCCAAGCTTATACTTGGCCATTCATCTGGTTAATAACACAACACAACTGTAGAAGCACTGTAGATGCTGTCTTGAAATGTATATCACACTTATACCACTCACACACCTCAGGGATGCCAGAAAATTAAAAGTTCTGTACTTGGATGGTCACATACTGGACTCCAATGTAGGCAGACACATTTAAACAGAAAGTCTAGGTGACAGGGTCCCTTTGTCAGAGAAATTCACCCCTAGGTATTGCAGATGCTTCTGGGCTATTCAGAAAAACACAAAGTACTCACACAGCAATTGTACAAGGCAGCTTCAGAAGAGCTCAGGATGGACCAGGGGATTGCCCCTGAATCCTGGAGTTCACCCCATCCCTCCTGGGATGAGGCACAGGGAAAACCATTAGGCAAGATCTCCACCATTACTAAACTGAAACTGTAGTTGACCACAAGGGTGAGAACAACAAAAAAAACAAAAACTGGTAGCTCTCTGACAAAGCTGTACTGAGGAGTTGCCTGACTGCAGCCTCCTCCTCTGAACTCCAACTTCAGACTACATAAACATTCTAAAACTATTTCCCTAACAGCTGGCCACTGTGGTTTATGCAGCTGCAAGAGTTCTATATGACATAATTTTTTATTTTTTATTGTAGTCTTTGGTAACCGGGTAAGGCCCACCCGGCACAATGTCTGTTTTCAGAGGTGACCTGGGAGCATTGGGCAGTTAAGTGACTTGCTCAGAGTCACACAGTATGCAAGTGGAGGTTGTGAGAATCAAACTCAGGTCTGGTCTGCTAGATGTTTCAAGCTCATTTACACCTCATTCCTCTAACCTCTAGGCTATACTACCAGCCATCATTCCAGAGCTCAGCTGAGACTGAGTACAGAGAGAGAGAGAGAGTGAAACTCATTTAACTGGCATTTCGCTAGCTATCTTCCCTGCCTACCACTGATTCTAACTGGGATTCTAGTAATCCCTGGGAACAAGGGGGTTACACCCACACTTAGCCAGGAAAATGACTGTCCTCAGTCGTTACCTACCCAGCACTATACCATTCTACCCTATGTGTTGACTAGGGGAGGTGATGCTACCTTCACCCCTACCATGTTCCAGGCACAGGCAGACAACACTAAGGGCCCAGAGGCCATTGGCTGATGCATCAGCCCCTGCACTACAATCTTACTATGGCTAACCAATGGCCCTGGAAGAACTATCCAGAGCATGCCCTAACAGACCAGAGCTGTGACCCCTACTGTAGATCAGGATCACAGCCTGTCTAGCCCCATAGCTTTTTAGGGAAACCTAACTAACCAAAAACCTACCCAAAAAGAGGGGAACCTCCCCCCAACCCATGGTACCTGCAAATCAAAATACACAGAGCTAACACTGTACCAAAGCATTACACTCCCACACTCCCCCACACATACATCTGTGGAAGGAAAACTGTTAACACCTGTTAACCATACAATCCTACAAAACACTCTATAAAAACAGGAGAACTCAGATGAATTCCCACATCCTCTTCTGGTCTTCTCTTCTTTCTTCACCAGTATCACCTGAATGAGAAAAGAGACCAAAAACAAAACCCCAATCTGCAAAACACAGTACAATATCCCCTTCATCAAAACACTGGACAATCCCAAAAATATTTTTTTTAGAAAAGTAGAAAAAGTAGAAAACGGTAGAAAACATATTACTTCATGTACAATACACCTTTTGGGGGGATGGTATGCCCTAAATGTCCAAACAAGTGACAGACAATGGTGCCTGAATGAATGAATGAATGAATGAATGAATTTATTATTAAAATCAGCCAGTGTAGATTCCAAAAAGCAAACACTGAATCTTCTTCGAAACATAGTATAATTACATTCCAATAAATATTTCAGCATACAAAAAATAATTAAATTTCTACTTACTGAAATTTCACAATTTCACACATCAAGATAAAAACATATAACAGGATATGAATATCTCATTGCATTTCCCTCCAATAACTTTAAAATTATATCATCTCTCCATTTACCATACACATTCCGTAATAGGGGATTAAGCCATTTTTCCCTGGGTGCTTTCAACAAATCACAGTCTAATAACTGGTGATCATTTTTTAAAATCAGTTTACTATGTCGTGGAAAAATATATTCTTCTTACACTTTAGTTTAAAATCAGGCTCAGGAACACTGCATGTAGTAAAAAGAAAAGTTTAATACATATGCATATGGGAGTCTGCTTCCAACAACATGCAAGGCTCCCTGAGTTTCATTAGTCAATCACTTATATACCTTTATTATCAAGGTGTTGCCAATTCCAATGAAAAGAGTATCTTATTCCAAGAACTGCTATCTTATTCCAAGAACTGCTGTCAACAACTTCCTAATATGGTTTTGGTTTCCTGACAGTTAGTTCCTCTTTTTTAGGCTGTTACAACCAGTTCTATCCAGTTTTATCTTGCTTTCTGCTTCTACAAATGTACCTCAAGTAACCTCAGTGACATTCTGTAACCCTGTAACAGCATATACTAGCATGAACTCAGAAATTTCTACTACATTCCCCCCCCTTTTGATATTTGTATCAACTAACCACCCCCTTTCCATCTATATGATTTAAAACTGGTTGCCAGCATACAGATAGTTAAGGCATTTATAAAAAAAATTCTGTTCTGGAGTTGATACAGAGGTAGTTACAGATGGAACACAAACGGTGAGTTTGTAAAACATAATACAGAACTGAGGGATGTCAACACCACAATTCAAATATGTGAAAAAAATGCTAACATGTGATACCACATATAACACAATATAACATAACAATTTTGTCGATGAAAAGAGTTCATGGAATCCACTTTGAGAGTGAATAAGGTAGATGCTACCTTGTGTTGAGGTGTGGCACCTTGGAGCTTGATTGAAGAATCTGTTGATAATGTCTCTTGACAGATAAGTCCTTATAAAACATAACAGTCCATAAAGTTAACAGTCCATAAAGTTCATATAAATAAGCACAGGTTGGTGTAATTACAGTACAGGTGAAATGTCATTTGCAGAACGGTGGTAACCCCACAAGGCACATGGGACAATGCAGACAGTAATTTAAAAACAAACACCAGCATAGTAGAAAAGTCAGTGTTCATATTGCTGGCTGCTGGATGGCTGATTGGCAGACACACTGGCCAGGGGTGGATTAGATTGTGCATTGAGTTCATTGAGTTCTTTTAATGGAACCACACACACACACTTGCATGGCATTTGTGTCGTGATAGTTGATTACACTCCGGCACAAAGATTAACAGTTCATAAAAAAGTAACAGTTTACAATAAACCAGAGTAATACGGTTGTATAAGGTACCAGCCATGTTTGGAACAAGCAGCAGTGAAGAAAATGCATGTCTTGCTTGAAGATCAATTGAAAAAAAATGTTCTTGCTGAAATTAGGGGATTGCCCCTACCCCAGACTTAACTTCGTAGTAAGCAGAAACAATAAGCTTGATTGCAGAGCCTGAACTGACTGGACCTTATTCAGTGGATTAAAGTTCTACTAATAGGTGTAATTTTGCTGAAAACATTACCCTTGCAGAGGTAATAATAACTTGATTCATGCAATAGTCCTTATATGGAACTAGTCAGGCACAAAGATAGTGATGACATCAAAGCTGTGGCAGTTGTTTTCTTTTCAGGAAAAGATGAAGGTCTTGGCAACTTAGATGAAAGTATTACTGCTGTGGAATGTGGAGATCTTATATGTGCCACACCGTTGAAACCTGCAAACTTGCAAAGTGTGTTGAGACACTGAATTAAAACACATAAATGACAATCTTGTAAACCATTTGGCTTTTTGTTTTGTAAAGTGGTGTGACAGAGCCTAAATTCTGGCAATTGGAAGAGAAAAATAAAAATGGGACATCAACACGCACCCTGGGGTGCAGGCCGAGGTTCAATTATACCATTTGACCATCTGTAAATCATGACAATGTTATGGTTACACCCTGCTTTCAAATCACAGAAGCAGTTATGACAGTGATGAACATTATTTCCTGTCTGTTGCAAGCAGGCCTGACTGAGACCTGAGTCATAAAATCTTGTAATGTTACAATAACGTGCTTCAAACATATAGTTCATAGCAATATGCCTGATACACTATGCAATTAGAGGACAAATACATATGTTGTTGGCCTATACAATTTAATAACAGTGCCTATTCACCTGTGAATAATAAGACAAGCGGAGCATTAATTTGTCTGGGGTTTTGCTTTGGAACATATTGTAGGGGTGGGTCAGCAATGCTGGCCCCAGTATTTAGGTTTGGTTATGAGCATTAAAAACGTTATACATGTGGAGCACTTTCCTGAATACATACATGATACAGTGTAGCAAGATGTATATCAAAACATTATAACATAAACGTGAAACATTAGTGTTTGCAATAGAACAATTTCAGTATTGAGCATAATGCATAACATACATTTTAAACAACAAATATAAACTGTAAACTTAGTTCAGAGTTCAGGAATATTAGAGTATTGTAATTTACTGGTTTAAAAAATGCATTCATTGCTGTAAGGCTATGACAAAGTTGTTTTACATTTGTTTTGACAGGATAAAAAGCTGAAAAGACAATCAAAGAATGAATATGTGTGACATACATACACAACTTTACCCTCCAGCATAACTGATTACTTGCTAAGGGCAGAAGCCCTTGTATTAATAATAGGTGTGGGATTTAACTATTTGCACTAGAAGAAACAGAAGAGCTTGGGCTGGGTTATGCTGTTAAAATACTTTGGGTCTTTTTAAAACCTGTAAATAAGAAACAATTATTGGCAAATACACATTTTCTTTATTTACCCCTTTGGGGGAACAGTGATGTACCTTGCAACCTTTGTGGGTATTACACTGGAAGGGAGGAAGGGTAGCTTACCCCCTCCCCCTGAGCTCCTACTGGTGGAAGAGACAGCTTGAATACTGTAGCAATAAAAAGGTTAGCTGTGGATGGTGACATGAATATTAACCCGGAAATGGTCTGGCAATATTAGTAGCTAGTCGTGCAGCACCTTAAAAAAAATGTGCACTGGATAAATGGTAATGGGGTGGCCCCATTGCAGTCCCCACCTACTACACTTTAAATTATAACAAGATAATATTACAATTAGTTTAGTAAGTTTCATACCTTACTATAAAGATGGGGAACTTCTTTTTCTATAGAAGAAAGAGAAAAAACACAGACAAACAACAAAAACAAACATACACAAGTTTAAAAAAAAACAAGATTATTTCCATAGGATAAAAGAAGCCAAGTGTCCCTGGGTTCCCTCATCCTAAACATGACAAAATGTCATCTGAGTTTATAAGATCCGGATTGATGGGAATACTGTACGTACATATTTTTAGAATGCATTTCAAAAAGACAAAAAATGATTACACCATGGTCACACATAAAAACCAAAACCATTGTTTTTTAACTGTAGATGGTAAACTCTCAAAAGCAGCTGTAATAGTCCTTTTTTCAAAAGCGTACTGTATATATATAATAAAAATATGGGGAGATGATGAATAATTCTCCCCTTCCAGCTGGAGTATTGCCTGTGTTGGCTGCAAGTCAGAAGCAGTGAGAAGAAAAGAAAGTTTGTTCCTCTTCACTTAGAATACTAGTCTTGCAATAAAAAGTCAAATTACATGGTTCACTCTTGGTGTGCTTTCATGAAAACATACATTTTATGTGAAAAGTTGTGCTTTAGGTATGGAATACACATCAAGTTTGAACTGGTAGTAACATAAAATGTTGAAACACAAGAAGGTCAAATAACGTGCAAAAGGTCACAGTGTGCATGCAAGGGTCGTTCAAACCTAGTTATTTTTGTAGTGTCCTTGAACACTACTAATATTAAAATATCTTTAAATAATAATAGACCACACAATAAAACTGCTGGCCAAGACAGTACACACACATACACATACACAAAAAGAAATACTTAACACAAAATAAGACTGACATTATTCGACACCAATTTGCTGAGGTAATGCCCATAGTTTTATTAGAAAACTGTACTTGTTTTAGATATATGTGCTGCCTCCTGCCTGTCTTGTAACACTGACAATTTTTTAAACCAACACATTTATACATATCTCCATGCCAAATCTTTCCAGAACAAAACACTTTTTAAAACACCTTCTAACTCCTTTAAAATACAGCACAACATACCATCTGTAAGTGAACACATCTAGTATAACATGGTTACACCTTTTGGTATAGCCAAAATATGACTATACTATACATTTGCAAAAAGTTCTGGTTTTAACTAGAAGTATGATAAAAGCCATTTATAGCTGTTAACACATTACATTTTCACCTAGCAGTGGCTTGTACGTTGCTTGCAAACTACAAATCTTTCTGCACATTGCAATCTATGACGTCATATCTCTTCACCTTCAACACTACCTGCTCCAACCAACAACTACATACAAAAGTTCTTTACTAACCCTATCTAGGCAGCACAAATGTTTTATTAAAAATAAAACCAATTAAAACAGTCAGATATGAGGCAAAGAAGCTTCCTCTTTCTTTTTTTTTTTTTACTGTAACATGTTGTGCACCGAAGGCAGTCAATCCTATCTCGCAACCTTGACAACAGAACATAATTACAGAACACAGATATAAGCTGGAAAATACGCACAAGAGAGATGGAGCATTACCTTGTTTAGTGTATGTATTACAGAAATAAAACAGACAGACATAAAAAAACTTTAAATAATAAAACAATTCAGACTTACCAAGGTATTTTCCTTCTTCTTTTTGATACACTGGTCCGATTGAGAAAACCGACTGCAGGACCTTCATGATAATTTTCAAAGCTGCAGCTATTAACCCTTTCAAAGGTTTTCTTTTGGCCATTTTAGTAACCTGCCAAACCAAGTCTTTTTCCAGAGCTCTGGTTTGCAGTTTAAAAACAAAACAAAAATCTCTAACAGTACTAGGTTGAGATCCATCTGTAGAGGTCCCCAGTACTTGGGTTTGGGATCAAATGTTTCAGCCTCTATAGGAGCAAGGAACTGAAATTGATACAGAAAAACTTGGAAACTACACAGATAGGGCAACATGGGGAGGATTTTCAAATCATCCCGTCTGTAGTCACCTACTGTGTGTACATCCACAGTAGTTTATTTTCTTTCTCTAAATGTTGCTTATCTAACGTTACATAATCAGCCGCTGCTTTTCTACTAAAACAGCCTGAAATGTAGCTTAAATCATTGGCTCCAACAGTATATACTTGTAGCAAGCACAAATTAGAAGGGCAAAGGGCAGTTGCCCCTGCTTGTTTGAGAGACTTTTCCTTAATACATCTCTCCACATATTTTTAAACCTGGAGTCCTCAAACCCCCACATAAATATTCTTAAACCTGGAGTGCTTCTCCTCACTTGTCTCCTCTCTTTCTACTTTCACTTCCCTCTCTTCTACTTGCACTATTACCCTCTTTTCCGTCTGCAAAATCCAATCATTTTTTTTCCCATTTTTCTTTTTTTTTTTTTTTTTTTTTTGCAGCTATGTATGTGTATTACTCTCACAGTTTCATCAAAAGGAAAAGATAAAAAAAAACAACCACCGGGAGTTACTATTGTCTGCCTTATTCCTAAAGGGTGCTCAACCCACCTAAGGGTTCTGTTGCTGGGGTGCTCAACCTACTTAAAGGTTCTGTTGCTGGGGCACTCAACCTACTTAAAGGTTCTGTTGCTGGGGCGCTCAACCTACTAAAAGATTCTGTTGCTGTCCTTACCCCTACCCCCCACTTTTACGTCAAAGCAGACTCAAACGTCCCTGTTAACTTGTTTACCGGTTTACTTTATGGTGCCTAGTCCCTATTGCCGCTATTTCAGGCTCAGACTTATAGCTACTTTTGTCACTATTTCAGACTCAAGCTATCCTGATATCAGTTACAACTTATACAAGCAATTTTTCTTTTTTTTTTATTACATGCAGCGGCCTGGTGCAGGTACCCCACAGTGATCAGCGCCCGTCTGGGTCCGAAGAAATCCTCTGGATCGGGGCGGTCCCACCCTGGCTCCGCTTGCTGTAGGCAATTTCCCTCTGTTTTCGGTACTTTTACCAGAAGTCTTGGGATTCGTCCCGACCAGGACTACTCGGATCCAGTCCATGCCGATCCTGCCGACTCGCCAAAACTGTCGTGGAAAAATATATTCTTCTTACACTTTAGTTTAAAATCAGGCTCAGGAACACTGCATGTAGTAAAAGAAAAGTTTAATACATATGCATATGGAGTCTGCTTCAACAACATGCAAGGATCCCTGAGTTTCATTAGTCAATCCTTATATACCTTTATTATCAAGGTGTTGCTAATTCCAATGAAAGAGTATCTTATTCCAAGAACTGCTATCTTATTCCAAGAACTGTTGTCAACAACTTCCTAATATGGTTTTGGTTTCCTGACAGTTAGTTCCTCTTTTTTAGGCTGTTACAACCAGTTCTATCCAGTTTTATCTTGCTTTCTGCTTCTACAAATGTACCTCAAGTAACCTCAGTGACATTCTGTAACCCTGTAACAGCATATACTATCACAAACTCAGAAATTTCTACTACAACTACACTTACACATTTGCTGTTTACTTGTTTTATTCCATGATAATATTTCAGCTCGACAGTTTATATGAATGTTAAACCTTAGTCTAGCAAATATCTTTCTATGTAATGAGTTTTTGACAGGAGATCAGATAATTTTGGGGACCTCAATGTCCCCTTACTGTTTGATAAAACACAAACAGGGAAGAAGAATTAACTTTTGCAAGGTCTTCCTGCATTTCAGTATCTATCCATCTATTTTTTATCTGTTCTATGTACATATCTATTTCTATTGAAGATCTGACATTATAAAGTGATTCTAATCCTGCTTTTCTAATTTCTAGATCCAGTTTTTTAAACCATGAATTATAACCAAAACCATCCCCATATAATTTTCCATCCTTCAACCAACAAGCATACCTTAAGGTAATATCCTCATTTTTCACCATCTTTTTCTAATAATTCACAGCTCGTATTTTTGCGGATAAAACCAAAGAGTGTAATCCTGTTCCCAATCTTAGATGGCTACCAGATACTGCAGTTGGTAAGCCCAAATTAATTCTAATAAACATATTTTGGACTGGCTCTAATGTTTTCACCTTGTCTTCAAGTCCCCATATCTCCAAAGAGTATAGCATCACTGCTTTTGCCTTCACTATAAACACTTTGCTTGTTGCTTCAAAAGAGTTATTAATAAATGATTTACCATATCTATCCAGAGTCAAAACTATTAGTTTCCCTTTATTTTTATTAAAGTCTTATACCAATCAAATGTGTGAGTTATTAATCCCCCTAAGTAGTTATATTCTTTTATCTCCTGCAGCCTTGACTCTTTTATTTTCCAGACACATGGGGCAGGATTCATGATGAGAATTTTTTCAAGTTCCCCTCCTCAACTACCATTGTAGACTGGAATCACCCGCAGCTGCAGCAGTAGCGATTCACAGCCACAGCAGTTGCGGAAGGTGCTACGGTGGGTTTTCAATGCAGTAACCAGCCTCCTGCAGCTGCGGTGCTGTCTGTAGCAACAACACGCCATGGCTTCCATTATTCTGTGGGCCGGTGGCTACTGGCTGCATCTTTGTGAATACCCACAGCTGTGGGTGACCTGTGAGCTGTAAGTGGATTCCACTAGTGCTGAGGTTTTCCCGCAGCTGCGGGTCCTTCTCCCAAAGTGAATCCTGCCCATGGTCTTCTCACAATTTTCCCATTTTAATAATCTTTGTTTTCTCAACATGTATTTCTAATATCAACTTCTGGAGGCGTTAACAACTATGTTTAATGCCTTCTAGAGACCTTCCGCTATTTTAGATAAAAGTATTGCATCATCTGCATAAGCCAATAGGCTGCTTTTATAGCCATCTGTTTTTGGTGCGTCTGTTTCATATCTGTTCAGCTCTCTAATTAACTGATTTATATAAATGTTAAACAGGGCTGGAACTAATAGGCAGCCCTGCTTAATACCTTTTTAAACTGCTGTTTTTTATGTATATTTACCTTTTCTAGTATACCTAAGTCTTATTGTAGAGTTATTATGTAAGTTGACAATTAACTTTAGTAAACTGGGTTTGATTCCCTATGCTAATAAGATTTTCCAAATAGTCTCCTGATTGACTTTATCAAACGCTTGCTTCAGATCCAAGAAGCAACCATACAGTCCACCACGTTTTAATTTTTTATGCTTGCTAATCAAATAATCTACAATGAATATATTATCAACTGTACCCCTTTTTTTCTGAAACCAAACAAATTTTCAGAGAGTACTCCTCTAAGATCCATCCATTCCTGCAATTTTTCTAATATTACTATGGAAAATTTTTTTGCCAGGATACAAATTAAGGAAATAGGTATATAATTTAATGGTAATGATCTATCCCCTTTTTTAGTGGGAAAACCTCTGAAGTTATCCAATCTTCTGAAATTATTTTATTTTTGATTAGCTTATTAAAAATTGCAAACAAGATTAAGGCCCACCAATCTATATTAACTTTAAATGTTTCGGCAGGAATGTCATCGATTCCAGGTGCCTCATTATTCTTCTGGTTATTAATATGTATTTTTATTTCATCTACCGTTAATTCTTTCCAAATTATATTTTGAATTAAGTCATCACCAATATTTGTTAGAGGTTGAAATTTTAAGTGCTCAGAAATCAATGGTACTTCTTTAAGTTTACCATAAAAAAATCTATCCATTGTTTTTCAGGAATCAAAGCTTCAATATCTCTTGTTATTTTTGTCTATCCATATGCAATTAATGACCAGAATTGCTTATTATCTTTCATCATAATAGTGTGTTGCAATTTCCCCCACATATGTTCACTATACTTTCTTTTCTTTATAATTATAACTTTCTGATATTCTTTTTTCATTGCCACAACACCCTTATAAAGCATTAAGTCTGGATTATTTATTGCAATTATTCTTGCCTTATTAATATCTCCCTTTAACTTTATGCATTCTTTATCGTACTGTGGGGCAATGTCCTTACCCATTGTTTTTCCTATATTTGTTTTTTCACTAGCTGTTTGCTGCCTAATGATATTTAGAAGTGAGCAAGAATTGTCTATAACATTCTGTCTTTCTTTAATAACTGTTGTTAAATTAGTAGGCAGTACAGTACAGTGGCTTAAGGCTCTGAGCTGCAAATCTGGTGACATCCAACAGACCGGACCTGGGTTTGAATCCCACAGCTTCCACTTGGATACTGTGTGACCCTGAGCAAGTCACTTAACTTCCTTGTGCTCCCAGGTTGCACCTGTAAAAAAGCTTTCAGCTTAATGTGTCTCACCTGGTTAAATGACTAAATAAAAAAATTCTACCAACTTGCTCCCTTGAGTAGCTACCCATTTATTATGAGCTAGAGTATTCCAAATATTTTTTTTATTATTATAAATAAAGAAATTGTCCCCTTGTTTGCCCTGGTACACTCCTGTTAAACTTTTCCAGTTTAATTGCAATATGCAGGATGAATGGTCGCTAGACAAATATTGATTTATTGTAAAAGTTTCAATTAAATGCCAATGAAAGATGTCCATAAAAGCATAGTCTAACGTTGAGCCCTTGCCTGTTAACCATGGAATAAAAAATGAAAATACCTTCCATATCTCCTTTTATACACCCATTAACAATACATAGAAAATTGTTAGACAACCAATTTAAGATAATTTTACCTCTTGCATTAAGCAGTTTATCCTTCAAATTTCTATTACCTAACTCCATTACTTGATATAATTCTTCTATCTGCATATATGCATCTACATGTGTCCAATTAGCAGTTCTAGCATTCAAATTTCCCATTCCTACAATAATCATATCTTCATATTGTTCATTAAGTAGGGCTATTTCTCTTTGAATGTCTTCCAGTTCTTGCACCACTGTCTGCATTGACATGGAGGGGTCAAAATAGATATTCAAAATACATAGATGTGCCTAGGGCAAACACAAAACAGTAATAAGGCAATACTTTTTATATATAACAACAAGCTTATTTTCTATTATTATATCTGTTGACACCAATATGGTAATACCACTTTTATTCTGACCACAGTTATTCTTAGGATTTTTTCCCTTGAGTTCAAATTTACTGTGTCCCTCCAGGAAAAATTCCTGATTAGATCTTACAGTTTCCTGTAAGAGTATAATGTTGTTGTTCTTGATCTCCTCAGTCCAGGCTTCATCCTCTATTTTATTTAGGATTGCAGCAATATTCCATGAAAAAATCGAGAATAACTCATTTTTTTTACCTATACCATTGTAGTCTGAATAATGATGAACTTGTATCCTTCTCCCTTGATGGGATAGACACCCTTGTCAATTACTATAAAAACTTTCTCCACTGAACTCTTTCTTTTCTTCCCTGCAGATCATACAATTACCATCTTCAATTTCTACCACATCCTCAGAACTGGCTACCCAGACACAACTGTTGTCAATTCTTTCTCCCAATTTTTCTACCCCATAGAAATACTTCTTTCTCTGGAGTACCTTTAAGGGAGTATTCTTCAATTTCATCTCTCTGAATATATGTAGTTATGCATACTTGCCTTGTATTTTTAGTTTTATTTTCTTGCCCCTTGTTATAAATTATTTTAGGTGCTACATGAGTGTCAGAGTATAATTTAAATGAATCTCATTAACTACCAAATGAATACAACTATCCAAGATATTTTCTCTAAGCTTAGAGGAATTCACCACAAAACAGATTTTTCCCTTTGCCAGTTTTACCTTGTGTCTATATACTGATATTTTATCATTCCATTTTAGCTTCTCCCTCAAAATTGTTTTTAATATATTACATACTGTTATTTTTAGCAAAAAAGGGGATTGTCATCTTGCTACCGGAATGTCTTTTATGAAAATTGTGTCCAATTTTTTTCTCCTTCCATGTGATGATTATTTTTAACCTTATTTTTTTTATTTTTAATCACCATTCTCTCCTTTATGTTACTTTCATTCTTTGATAATTCTTTTTGCCTTCTTTCCTTTTGAATTAGGCTTTCCTCCATTTCTTTTTCCATTTGAGTAGCAATGGTACACAACTTTTTCAGCTGTTTTTTTACAAACTTGGCACTTTACCTCTAACCCTCCTTTCTTTTTTAGTCCCTTCACCACTTGCTCAATTTCTTTACTTTCCCTCTCTTGGATCATTAAAGTTGTTAATTTAATATTTTTCATTTGTCTACCAACTTATTGACAGTCTCACATTTCTCCTGAGAAGCTTTAATTAGCTCTCTTGACTGTTCATGAATTTGCTCATCTTGGTTACCCTTCACTCTGGTGAGTAAATTTTCCCCTTTTCCCCTGAATCCTGGAGTTCACCCAATCCCTCCTGGGATGGGGCATGGGGAAAACCATCACTTAAGGTCTCCACTACTTCAAAACTGGAACTGTCATCGACCACAAGGGTGAGAACAACAACAAAAAAATGGTAGCTCTCTGACACAGCTCTACTGAGGAGCTACCTGACTGTAGCCTTCTCCTCTGAACTCCAACTACAGACTACATGAACATTCTAAAACTATCTCCCTAGCAGCTGACCACTGTGGCTTATGCAGCTGCTAGAGTTCTATATGACATCATCCCTCCAGAGCTCAGCTGAGACTGAGCCGAGAGAGAGAGAGAGAGACAGAGTGAAACCCATTTAACTGCCATTTCACTAGCTGCCTTTCCCTGCCTGCCATGATTCTAACTGGGATTCCAGTAACCCCTGTGAATAAGGGGGTTACATACATAATTTTTAACTTTCAGTATAGGTATACCTAGATATTTATGTATTTTTTATTCACCTATGATACTTGCACATAGACAGTTGTATAGTTGGTTTACAAAATATAGGGGTCAAGACAAACACTCTTTTTGAGCTGAATACTATATTAAGCGTATTTTTAAACATACCAAGACTTTTAATACACTCTTTGCACCAGGTACCTTTTTTATTCATTATCTTTAATCATTACCTTTAATGGTTTCTTAAAAGGATGCATTACCCTTGCCACCTCAGCCTTGAGAAAGCGCTGTGTCACAAGAAAACATCTGGCTGGTCTCAGAGAGGGGCACTGTTGTATTGTGGACTACTGGTTTGCCATTTTTGTTTAATAAATATGGCTGTTATCCTTCCTACATTGTATGTGGATTTATCTTGTATTTCATGTATCAATGAGGAGTCAACCTGTCTGTTGGTTCTTTTTTGAGTACTCCCATTTTTATGTTTGCTTGCGTGCATGCACGAGAAACATTATGTGGCAGCTTAGGAAAGAAATGGGTTTTGGAGGTGCAACACTGTGGAGGCCAATGCCACCACTGCATTATTGGGCTTGGCCTTCATTTCCCAGTGCAGTGGCACACTACTGCTGCCACTAGTTCAGCCAGTGTGCCACTAGATTGAAATGAATTAGCCACTGCAAGGAGGTAGCGACCCATCATTGCAGGACAGTGCCTTGCCTGGTATAACATTTCAAAAGAACATGGCTGAGCTGTCACCATCCACTCACAGTCCCCATAAAAGCTGACAGGGTTGCCCAATACCCCTAACAGTTGTCCCCTGCCCCAGTTAATTTGCTGACAGGGGAACCCAATCCCCATTAGCATAATGTTCTCTCCCCATTTGCTGTGTGCTGATGGGGGTGCCCAATCCCCATCGCTATCATGCCCACCCAAACAGGCTTTCTTTGCCAATGAGGGGCCCAATCCCCATTGGCTTAAGTCCCTGCAAACAATGCAGGTGGCACACTAGGAGCCCACCCCAGTGTGCAAACAGCAAACCTGCAAAAGAAAGAAGTATTTCTTCACCCCTGAAACAAAGAAAATGGTCCCTTGCAGGGGGATCCTGTACCCCAATCCACAACCACCCTCCGAGCACCCCACATCCCCACACCTTCCTCACCCCATTCTTATCTCTGGAGCCCGGTGCAATGATCTTCGGTGGACCAGGAACACATCTGCACTCTTCAACTCCGACCATGAACTGAAGATATGCTGGTAATCAGTATAATGGCATAAATGTTTCTTTTTTCAACTTATGTGGGTTTCTCAGCCATTTTTTCAACTTTTGGACCAAATTTTCAACGTGGGATTCTTGGGAGCCCTCCTCATGAATTCGGTCACTGTCATGGTGTTATTTGACCCCAAAAGGTGATTTCGCGATCACTGTGTGGAATCACCTTTCTGGACTGATTAATGAAACAGCAGTGCACTGTTTATGAGGTGGGCTCCCAAAAAGCGTATATTACAAATTTGGTTAAAAAATTTCAAAAAAATGACTGTGTTACAAGCGTGCATTGTGTAGTTTCCATGCACGCTTGTAACTTTGAGAATTTTTTATATTTTCACTCCAGATTTTCAGCATTGCCATTTTTACATACTTCCTCATGAACAGTACAACTGTCATTGTTCACATACTGCCTAAAATGTGTTTTCACACATCTGGTGCACAATGGCACTGTCATTGTGGGAAATCAATGTTTGAGACAGATTAAGAAAATCACAGTGACACTATTCATGAGCAGATGTTCCAAAATGCCTATGTTGAAAATTTAGTGACAAAATTCCACAAAATAACTTTGTTATGAGTGGGCATCGTGCAGTTTCCATGCACACTTTTAACTTCGAGAATTTTTAATATTTTCACTCCAGATTTTCAACATTGCCATTTTTGCATACCTCCTTATGAACAGTACAGCTGTTATTGTTCACATCCTGCCTAAAATGTGGTTTCACAAATCCAGCACACAATGGTATGTTCTCTGTTAGGAATCAACGTTTGGGACAGATTAAGAAAATCATAGTGACACTGTTCATGAGCAGAGGTCCCAAACTGCCTATGTTGAAAATTTGGTGAACAAATTCAAAAAAATGACTGTGTTACAAGAGTGCATTGTGCAGTTTTCACACACGTTGGTAACTTTGAGAACTTTTAATAATTTCACTATAGATTTCCAACATTGCCATCTCTTCACACTTCCTTATTTATGGTGCTGCTGTCATTTTTCACATCTTGCCCAAACAGTGGTTTCACACATCTGGCACAGAATGGTGCAGTCACCATGGGAAATCATCATTAAGGACAGATTAACAAAATCACATTTCCACTGTTCGTGAGCAGAGGTCGCAAAAAGGCCATGTTGAAAATTTGTAGTGCAAATAACCAACAAATGCCCAGAGAGTTAGGGGTTTCTAACCATAACATCCCACCCTGTGCTTATTGACAGGCCTCAGGAGTATGCCTTTGGACTGCCGGCTGTAATGTTTATGCCATTCCACCCCTACCCTGCAGCCAATGACAGGCATTGAGGTGTGCCTTGGACTCTTTGGTCCCAGAGTTCACCCTATTCTCCTATACTGCACCCATTTCCTCATATGTCCTTATGGAATGGGGTGACTGTAAATCCAAACACGCCAAGGCACACCTCAACACTTGGTGTCTGAAGGATAGGGTGAGGCGAAATGGTATGAATGTTATGGGCGATGACCCAAAGGCACACCCCAATTCCTGTCCATCTCTGTAGGGTGGAGGTGGAGTTGGTGTGAAGTACCTCACTGCCATTCCTATTCTGCATCTGTCTAACTCTTGCACTTCCAATGATAGTTCCAGCAAGCAAACATTCAGTATTGACAAATGCATGTTGGTTTTGGCCCCGCTATTGGTGCTTAGCTGCCTGCTTTAGAGTTTTTGCTATAATAGTAATTAGTTCTGATATCTATGCTAGGTGGCATAAATTGATTTAGTTCCTTCCTTCTAATTTAATTGCTAGCTAGTTCTACTTTGTATTATTACAAAGTTATATTATTGCTAGTTAGTCATAGATTGCAATTGTACCTATTTTTTAAATTTTGTTCTAGTTAGTTATAGCTTGAAATAGTACCTCCTTTTCATTATAGCTTATCTAATTATACCCTTCCTGTGCACTCTATTAATTATACAGTATTTTGCTACTGTTCTTTAATGTTTTGTTTTCCTGCCTCTTTACTTTTACCTGTTTGTGTAATAATTTCACTTTTTTCTGCTATGCTGTTAACTTCTTTGGTGTTTCTCATCCTCCTCCCTCCCTTTATCTCTTTTCCACATTCTACTACTTTCTCCTCCATTCCCTTTTTTAACTGTCCCCCCTCCTTATCCCCTTCTCTCCCCTCTTCCTCTCTTCCTACTCTGCTCCATTTCTTTTGCCATCCTTGAAGTCAAATTCTTCCTGCTCCTTGGCTTCACCTTGAATCTCTCTGGTGCTTTTTAATTTTTCTCTACCCCTATTTTCTTTCCTCAACTTCCCTCCTACCCCCCCCCCAAGCATCATCCTGGTTCTTTAAATCTTGTTGTCACTTTGTTATTACTGCTAGCAGGTGACATCAGACTTAACCCTGGCCTCATTACTACTTCACCCTTACAGTTTCCCAAAGGGTTGAAAGTTGCCCATTTAACTAACCATAGCCTTCTCCCAAACACTGACCACCTATAGCCTATCGTGCTTAATATGCAGTTGGATGCACAAGTTATATCTGAATCCTAGTTTTCGTCTTTTTTGGGGGGTGGCATATTATCAGCTCTACCTCATGGAGCCACCACCCACCAGAAATCAATCCCAGTTCACCCTGGCATGCCACCCATGGTGGGGCCACTGAGACAGCCCTACCCCATGGAGAAAGGTCCAGGCTACTGGCCACATCATTGAGACCAGCAGGGCTCCCCTAGACTAACCCCCCAGATGGGACTGCAGGGGTTGGCCATCCAGCTGAACATGGTCTCAGTTGGGGTTGGATACTTTGGGGAGCTGCAATATTAGGAGGCAGCATCATCCCTGGGGCAGGCAGTATTTTTGCAGATGTTAATCCTCTCTGGAGATGGTACATGCAATGATGTCAATGGGATGAATCCGACATCCATCCCACCTCCCCATGTATCAGGCACTGGTCACATCAGATCCCCCAGCCTCCACCTGTGGTCCGCACTTTTACATAGGACACTTACTTACACCCCCTCTCCCTGGAGGCAGAGAGCAGTCCATGGGGCACTAAATCCCCCCCCAGTTGGCCCTCTGACAGTCCAAGTCCAGATTCAAATCCAAGGTGTCAGTGTCTTAGGTGGAAATTCTACCCCTGTGCCAACAGCATCCTGTAACTCTCAAAGGTGCAGAACTCTAACTATACCTGGTTACACTATAGCCAGCAAGACTTCACAAAGAGGGGCAGCGGAAAAGGTAGCTATACTTCCACTCAGGAATCTAATGTGACTGTTCTTGCTGTCCGCTCCTACCTGCCTATGAGTTGCTGCTTTTAAACTCTCTCTTCATTTTTCTGTTCCCATTTTTATTTCTGGGGTTAACTGTTGCCCTGGTATTTCCCCTGCCTTAGTTACTGAGCTTCTTTTAGCTATCTGTTCTAACTCTTCCAGAGGTGAGATTTATATTCTTGGTGACTTTAATATAAATTGGCTCTCCTCTAGCACAAATAAAATTGTCCAAAATATAAAGGGGCCGATTCCAGGATGAATGTCACAGCTCGCCAGTGTATGTGAGTTGCAACATTCACCACTATGCCAGGGACCCTGTGCCATATTCCAGAAGCAGCAGGGTCCCAGCACATCTGACATGCAGGTTGTGCCTTCTGGAGGCTAAGGCTACGGGTATGTCATCGCAGCTCTGCATGTCACAAGTCGCAGCCCACTGCAGACTGCCCCCTCAGAGCTCCCTGCCCGTGAAGACCACGGCATGCACCAGGGGCATAGGGAGGCTGGACATGTGGCACAGGTGGTAGGGGCACATGTGTGAATGGACCCCCAGGGGTCCCCGAAATTCAGGGATGGGGCATAGACATGTTTGGGGGGTCACGGGGAGTGCGGCAGGACCATTTCCATGGTGCAGTGATGTAGGTATCCAGTGGATGGCACCAGCAGATGTCCCTTACAGCAGCTCTGGGATGCTCTAAAATAGCTCTGCCAGTGTGACTCCTGGAATGGTCAATGCGGGTTATGGCAGCCACCCTTCTTGTATAGGGCACAGTTGCTGCCGTAACCCACCCTTGGCCATGTCATTGTGGGATGTGACATACTGGGTTGTATAACCCAAGGTTGGCATAGCCTGCTGCCGACATGGTGCAAGATGTCTCTTGGAATAGGGACTGGCATAATGCATGGTGCAAGTCACAGGTTATGCCATGGGGTTTGACATAACTTGGCTTTCTCCAGCATACACTGTCCAGGAATTGGGCCCAAAATTAATACAATTGACTCAATTTCTGACCCTACTCACCTAAATTTTAAAACTTTACATCACTCTTTGATAGATTCTTTCATCTCATCCACACCATGTTGTGCATGTGGGAATCCTTCCTGGCACCCTCAGTGACCATCATATTGTTTACTGTGTGTGTTGGATACATTGTCCTAAGGCTCATCCCAAAACATTTATCTATCTCGGGTCACTTAGGTCACTTTACTTGTCCACTCCCCTAGATGACCATATGGCTACTGATCGGACTCTGATCTCGACAGCCAGTAATATAAACTCTGCCCTTCAATACTTTCATTCCAAATTAATGGCTGTTTGGGATTGTCATGCTCCCTTGAAAGAACCAGAGCACAGGGTATCATCTTCCGTGCATAAATGGTGAGGTGATGACGTACTCCATTCTAGAGAACTGCCTGGTATTCTTTTAAGGTCACTGGCTCCACAGCTGCTATGACAAAATGCTGTATCCTTCATAATGTTTTCATTGGTATCCAGTTAGGGTACTGAAATTCAGAATCCCGACACTCACATGACTGAGTTCAGTATCCTGATACATGCAAGCCTCACAAGCTAAAATGTGATTGCTGACAGGGGTAAGGTAGAGGATGTGACAAACCACCACCCTACCCCTGTCAGGCATTCCAACAGGTACATGAATGCAGGGGCTAGCTAAGCTGCTCCCATGGCACAGAGTGTTGGGTTACTAGCAGCTCGGCTAGCATGGCTGCATGACCCTGGGTTCTGTTCCTGATCATGGCAACTTTTGCTCCTCACCAATCTGCCACCTGTAACTTTTCTTTTTATTCCTGGGTTTACTGTCCTCGCTGAGTTAGTTATTTGCATGGGGGAGGGTGGGGAGCAGAATCATTCAGCCTTCAGAAATTTGGCTCTGGACTTGGGCTTATAGAGCTCAGGAGACTGAGTTTTTGGATTTTGTAGGTAATCCCCTGCATTAAAGCCCTATGACTTACCAAGTCAGAGTATTTTTCTTTTATACTCCAGAACAACATTAAGCATTCCTCCAAGTTCTGGAAGGTTATCCACTTTCTTTTCTCCCCTCTGGCCCAGTCTCCCTCCCCTATTCTTAAGGCTGGTGACTCCCTCATCTCTGACCTGTCTACTGTTGCCTCTTCCTTTAACTCCTACTTTACTACATGTGCCGTCTTTCTTATATCTTCCTCCCCATCCCTGCTCTCTTCCCTTTCTTTGCCTCCTCCCCCTTTAAATCTCTTGTTTTCCTTCTCTCTTATCACCAGTGCTTTGCTTCAGTCCTTGCTTGCCCGTAATCCTCACAAAAATGTAGTCTTAATGGCCTTGATACCAGACTTCTCCTCTCAGCCCCACATTATCACTCTGCCTATTACTCTCCTCCTCCTCAACCATTCTTTTTCTTCTGCTACTGTCCCTGTTGCCAGGAAACAGGCTACTGTCATTCTTCTCCCTAAAGTTGGTGATCTCTCTTCTCCTGGTAACTTCAATTCTATCTCTCTCCCCTTCCTGTCCTAGCTAAGTTACAGGAACACTTTGTTCTATCTCAGCTCTCTGCCTTCCTTCCTTGATTCCTCCTCCTCTTCCTTCTTCACCCCCTTTCAGTCTGGTTTTAGGAAATAACACTACAGTTCTACTGCTTTCCTTAAGATCACTGACACCATATTCTCAGATATGGATCAGGGTCTGATCATGTCCACTATTTTTGCAGATCTTGCTAAAGCTTTTGACACAGCGACACACATCTTCTTCTGGACAAGCTTAAACCACAGAAACATAGAAACATTGAAGTTGTTAGCAGATGAGGACCATATGATCCGTCAAGTTTGCCCATGGTTTCCAACTTCCCCCTTACTTAGCTGCCTGCTTGAGTATCTCACATTGTCTGCCCCATGCCTGCTTGAATTCCCCCACCTTCTTGGCTACCACCACCCCCTCCTGCAGGTTATTCCATGGTTCCACAATGGGCTTTGTGAAGAAAAATTTCCTCATGTTGCTCCTGAACTTTCCTTCCTTAAGTCTATGGTCATTCTCTCTTGTCCTGTTGTAGTCTTTTAACTGAAAGAGGTTCTGCATGTGCACCCTGTTGTTGTATTTAAGGTATTTAAATGTCTTAATCAGGTCCCCATGATTCCTGCATTGCTCTAGGGAGTATGACTTGAGGTCATCTCATCTTTACTTGTATGGTTTCTGATGAAAGCCCTGCACCATGTTTGTTGCTCTTCTCTGAACCGTCTCCTGCCTATCTATGTCCTTCCAGAGGTGTGGCCTCCAAAACTGGACGCAGTACTCTGGGTGAGGCCTTACCAGGGACTGATACAAGGGCATGATTACTTCATGCCTTCTGCTTGTGATGCCACTCTGTATGCATCCCAGGGTGCCAAGGATGCCACTAGCTTTTAATGCTGCTATTTCACATTGTTTACCGACCTTGAGGTCATCGGATATAATCACCCCCAGGTCTCGCTCCTGCCTAGTAGCCACCAGCTGCTCTCCTCCCATTGAGTACATTTTCTCTGGGTTGTTTTCCCAGGTGCATAACTTTGCATTGTTTGGCATTAAATTTTAATTGCCAGGTCCTGAACCACTTCTCCAGTTTTTGGAGATCAGCTTCCATGTTATGCTGTCCCTCTGGTATCCATCCTGTTGCCGATTTTGGTGTAATCTGCAAACAGGCACACCTTTCCTTCAGTCCATCTGAAATGTCACTGATGAATATGTTGAAAGGACTGGCCCCAGAACTAAGCCCTGCTAGTCACCCTCCCCTCCTCTGACAGAGTGCCATTCACTAATACTTTCTGAGTTCTCCCACATAACCAGTTTCTGACCCTCTTCATTACCTTGGGCCAACTCCCATGTTCTCCAGTTTTTTGACTAATCTTCTGTGTGGAACAGTGTCAAAAGCTTTGCTGAAGTCCAGGTGAAACACGTCCACTGCCCCACCTTGATCCACTGTTTTGGTGACCCAATTGAAAAAATCAACCAAGTTTGTCTGGCAGGATCTTCCTGACATGAAACTGTGTTGATTTTTGTCGAAGTGACCAGTTCTCTGCAAAAAAAGCTAAAATTCTTTCCTTCAGGAGGGACTCCATCAGTTTTCCCATGACTTTATTTATTTATGACATTTTGATAACTGGGTGAGCCCACTGAGACCAGTGGTCCCTTTTTCAGGGGCAACCTGAAATTAATTACAGTCAGTGCAAGACATTACAGAACTACATAAATAAGAAAAGAATACATCAAGGACATCACACTGAGAAACACGCTTTTGCACAGGGAAGTTAGTTACATACGTCAGATACATTTAGCAGCAGCAGGATAGGTGAGGTTCATGTGATAATAAACCAGTCATAGGGTGCCCTTTAACCTATCACTGACATTAGACTAACTGGATGGAGGTTTCCTTGTTGTTCCTTCCTTCCACTCTTGTGGAGGTGGTACTACTGTTTCTCTCTTCCAGTCCTCTGGCACCTCCCTGCTCCTCAACGATTTGTTGAAGAGCGCTGCTGAGTGCTGCCAGTTCTCTCTAAAGTTCTTTAAGTATTCTTGGGTGTATCCCATCTGGTCCCATAGCTTTATCTACCTTTAACTTGTCTATTTCCTTTAGGAACCTTTCCTCTGTAAAGGGACCCATGTCTATTCCTTCAATTGGACATTTCTTTATCCCTATTGTTGATCCATTTGTGTCTGTTTCCTGTGTGAAGACTGAGAAAAAGTACTCAATGAGTGCATCTGCCTTCTCCCTGTTTTGCTCTGTGGGTTGTCCATCCTTTTTTGTGATTCTAATAGAGTTTGAAAAAAAATTTCTCTGGCAGAATTTCAGCAGTCACGGTGACTTCTGTGTCGAAATCATATTTGGAACTTTGAGAAGGTTCCACCTTAAAACTACGGAAAAAATATAAAAAAACTGCGGGTTAATTTATTAAACTGTGGGAAAAAATCCGCAGAAAGCATCACTGCCAGTGGAAATTTCTGAGGCTTTTTTTAACTGCAGTTTAATTCATTAATCCACCCCCCACAGATCAGGGATCCCAGTAAATAGCTCCAATCCCTTCCTTGGACACTCATGGTTTCTAGTGGCCCCCCACCCACCGATCATGGCCCCTAAAACATTTTATTTCCCTGATGTCTAGCAGCCCCCTCCCTAACCTGGATTTCTTAATCCATAAAAACAGCCGTCAGTCCATCAACTCATCCCTCTCTATTCCTAGGATTCCCTGGTGTCTAGTGGACCTCCCCATCCCAGATCCCTTTTAAAAAAAAAATTATCCCAATTCCCTGGTGTCTATTGGACCCCCCCAACCACCACCCTGACAAGTTCATCTGCCACAACCCCACTCCCCTCCTCACCTTGCCCTGAGCAGTCCACCAGTGCAGCACTCCTCTCTCCTCCATTAACAGTGGCCCACTGAATTGTGAGTGAATGACTGCATGGTTGTACAAGCAGGCACTCATTCACTGACAGTTCATTAAACTGCGGATAGAATACATTCTGAAGTTGCCATGCATTTTCTGCAGTTCAAAAAAGTCACAGAACTCGTGAAAATCTGAGGAAAATTCCAGTTTCACTAATAACGATAGTTCCGATAATTTCTGCAAAATTTCTGAAATTTCATGGAGTTCCCTGAAAGCAGAATTCACAACTTTCACCAACCTCTGGATTCTAACAATGCCTTCTTTGGTCTTCCTTTTTTCTTGTATGTACCTATAGAAGGTTTTGTTACCCTTTTTTATTTCCTGAGCTGTCCTAACCTCAGTTTGAGCATTTGCATTTCTTATCACTTTTCCTGTTTCTTTTAGTTTCTGAAGGCTATGCACTTCTCTTTTACTATGGTTGCCACCTCCTTGTAAAACCATGGAGGGTTTTTCCTCCTTTTGTTCTTACTAACCTGATGGGCACACTGTGATGAAACCGTGGTTATTGCATCCTTCAACCTTGTCCAACATTTCTCAGCACTCCCTTCTGTTGTGTTCCTAAGGTTGTCCCTCAGCAGGCCTTCACTTTTGTGAAGTGTGCCCTCCTGAAGTCAAGGACCTTCAGTTTGGAGTGTGTGGAGTCTTCAGTCTTTTATACCATGAACCATACCGTGTTATGGTCACTGTTGCCCAGGTGGTTCCCTACTTCAAAGCCCAGAACCCTATCACTATTTGTGAATATTAGATCTAGAATCAAAGTTATCCCTTGTGGGTGATGTCACAAGTTGACTTATTTATTTATTTATTGAATCTTATCGGAAGTACCGTTGAGTCAAGGACTCATTTATAAAGGTTCCAAGTCAGTAACAATTACATAGACAGACATACAGCAGAACAGAATTGCATATAGAAAACAACATGGTACAGTGTACAGTGGCAAAAACAGAGGACAGGTGGCAGTGGTCTAATTACAGATGCGATACATGCCAGTAAACTTTACCTGAGGTTCAGAGATATTATAATAAAAAAATAAGACAGAGTTTCAATAAAGGTATCAAACATCAAATAATCAGAGTACATCAATAATCAGAGTGAGCTAGAAACCATATACAGTCCATCCTCAGGGGACCTGGAGGGTGGAGTTAAGGTTGGGAGGTAAGCGGGGGGAGGTTGCTTGTCAAATAGTATGTGGGCAGGTTAGTAACAGTCTCAGAGACTGGCCACACTGAGTTGGTCCTTTAAAGCAGTCTTGAACTCTCTGAGTCTTGTGCTAGAGACAAGTGAGCTGGGAAGAGAGTTCATCCAAGCTGGGACATGGTACATGAAGGAGCACTGGAATAGGGAGATACGGCCTCTGAGAACTTGTAGGAGAGATCTGGTGGAGCTGCGGGGACTTCTAATGGCAGGGGCAGGTCTGATTAATGTCTTCAGGCCAGGGGGGCCAGGCCAAGGGCAATTATTTGGCCATAAGGCAGGTTTGAAATTTTAGTCTATTGTCTAAGTTGAACAAGTTAACTGAGCTGTACAGGGTGCATGTGTGTATGGAACGGTCATAACCATGGGCGAGGTGACAGGCTTTATTTAGGAATATTCTGAACCTGCTAAGGGAGGTGGTGTCTGCTGCCCCACACATTAGTATCCCATAGTCAAGGAGTGAGGGACTAGAGGAAGAGAGCAACCGAGAGGGCATCAGGGATGAGACAGTGTTTGTAACGGCGTAAAAGGCTGATTCTGGAGTTGATCACTAAGGAGAGGAGGTGGATGTGCTCATGAAAAGTGAGGGAGGAGTCCAGAGTGATGCTAAGGTATTTGAAGGTGTTTACTGTCTAGAGAGAGAGGTCATATTGGAGTTGAGGATGGTGGGGTAAAGGAGTCTAAGGGGGTTTTGGTGATAAATAAAGGTCATGATCTTGGTTTTCTTGCAGTTTATTACCAGTCTCCGGTTAGTGAACCATTGTTCGGTTTCTGTAAAGGCAATCTGAAGGGAGTATTGGAGGTTAAAGGGATTTGAGTGTGAGGTGTAGAGGACGGCATCATCGGCATAGAGAAGTAAATTACCAGAGCAAGTAGAGGGGAGGGTATTTAGGTAGAGGCTGAAGAGGAGGGTGCCAAGATGGATCCCTGGGGTACCCCGGATCTAACTGGCAGGCTTGAGGAGAGAGTGTCACCAATTATTTTTTTTTTTTTAATTCAAGTTTATTGATTTATCACAAAAACAAGCCATGACATGTAATATTTATGTATATATAAATTAAAAATTGACACGCATCCCATGCCAGCCCCTCCCTAACCCTACCCCCAGCTTGGCATCTAAGAAAAACAAGAGTAAAACCAGGTGTGCAAAATATCTCATATAAGGTCTTCAGTGCCATATAAAGCAATAAGTTGGTATCTCCTAAAAAGAAGGAGCAACTAGTGGGTGGAATGATAGAATCTGAAACATGAGCCCTGGATGTTATACCCTGTGACAATCATTAGGACCCCCTAATTGGAGCAAATAAAGTGTATGAAAGCTGTCCCATAATCTTTTATTAAGAGGCAATGAGCCCCAGAGACTAGCTTTCATTTGCTCAGTTTGGAGGTTAAAGAGAAGTTATTTTATCCACTCAAGGTATGAAATGGTCTGCCCATCCAACCAATGACATAAAACAAGTTTCTTTACAGTTAAGGATAGGAGTGCCATGTGGTACCTTCAGATCCATGCTGGTATCTGGGAAAAATCCCCAAGCAAGCATATCTCAGGGGTAAACAACTCATCAATACCCAGTAAGGGGTTTGCCCTGTGTTTAATCTGATCCCAGAGTTTCTTGATCTCCGGCAGTCTCAAAAATATGCCTGAGGGAACCCTCTCCTTGCCGACATCTATTATTGTACATAAAGCATCAGGAGATCTTCCCACTTTCTGAAGTTTGATGGGGTCCAGTACATATCATTTAGTATCTGATATTGGGTAAGTCTCAGTCTGTCACATGTAATGTATGTGAAAGTAGCCTTCCAGATAGTTTCCCATCTCTCTGCTACACCCAGAAAGTGATCTGACCAGGCCCTGGGGGTGCCATGATGAGGATCCAGTGTCCTTTCCTTAACAAGGGTGTACAATGTTGAGATAGCATGAGGTTTACCACTGAGATATGCCAGTACATTAAAGCAGTGGCTCATTTCAGGACCTACTGTATGTTCCGGTCCATTGGGGAATGGACTAAAAGGTGGCCCAATTGGAGAACTTTGACCCCTTCTAGATGTGGAGGCTGCCAACTTTCTATAAGCACATCTGGGCTGTTTCCCATGCCAGATAAAAGAAGAAATAATAGGGGTGTCACCAGTTTCAACACGCTGAGATCTGCCAGTGAGGTAGTCAGAGAACCAGTGTATGGAGTCCTGAGAGAAACTCTGAAGCAGGAAGGGTGGTTAGAAGAAGGTCATGATTGACTATGTCAAAGGCCTTTGATAGGTCTACAAATACTGCTCCAGCTAATTGCCCTTTGTCAAGGTTGTAATGCAGGTGGGAAGAGAATTCCAGTAGGGCTGTGTTAGTGCTGTGCCCTTTGCAGAAACAGTGTTGTTCCTTACAGAGAAAATTATATTTGGATAGGTACTCTGTGAGCTGGTCTGACACTATTTGTTCCAGGGTCTTGGAGAGGGTGAGGGGAGTGGATATGGGCCAGTAATTCCCAGCTGCTGTAGTATCTCCACCTTTGTGTATGGGGGTGATGGATAGCAGCTTCCAGCCGGTGGGAAAACACCAAGGCATAAGGGAGTGATTGAGATGTATGTGAGTGGGGTTAGTACTTCCTAGAGAGTTAGTTGGAGCATTTTGAGGTCCAGTGAGTCACTGCTGAACCTAGAGTTGCCTATGGCTTTTAAGATGTATGGTTTGGCCTCCCGAGGGATAGCGTCTTAAGGCAAATGGGGAACTGGAGCGGGGAGGAGGGAGGAGAGGAAGAGAGGTAAAGAGTTGGGGGAAGTATGTGGCTTAAGTCAGAGAAGGAGTGATTGAGGACATCAGCAATAAGTTTTGGGGTCAGAGATGGTGGTACTACTAACTTCAAGCAGTAAGGGGGGTCCTGGCCTTACTGCTAAGTTCTCTGATATTGTTCCAGAACTGGCAGGCCAGAGCCCCAGGAGGATGCAAGAGGCGTTTGGTAGTGGGATGTCTTGGCCTTGCATATGGCCCAGGTGTGTTTGATCCTAGCCTTGCGGTATCTTTTTCCTGTCTGTGGGCCTCGCCTATGTCAATGGCAATTCGCCAGAGGGCATCACGGTGGCACATCATATCAATGAGCTGTTGGGAGATACAGGGGTTGGATTGCCTTTTGATCAGAGATTTAGTGAGGGGGGGAACTTATCACAGGCATGTTAAAAGCGTGGATGAATTGGCTGAGGGCTGTGTCAAGGGCTGGAGCAGAGTATAAAAGGGACCTGTCCCAATGCTGGAGATGGAACTTTAGTTGTTTTAGTTTGCCCCATTTTAGGTTATGGAGGTAGATGAATTTAGGATGAGGTTTGAGGGTTTTACAGGCCCAGCTGAAGAGGACTGTGGAGTGGTTGCTGAAAGTGTTGGGGAGGACCGTGACCAAGAGATCCTGTTTGGGTGATTTGTGAAAATTAGGTCAAGTAAGGTCAAAGAGCAGGTGAGGGGTTATGGGAGTTGGGTTATTGACAACCTGAGTCAGATCCAGGGTGGCAGTGGCATCCTGAAAGGGTGGCATCCTTAGTGGTCCAATTAATATTGAAGTCACCCATAATGATACTCTCACAATTTGAGGGAAGTTGAAAGAGGTAGTTCAGGAGGGAGTCAGATGCAGATTTTTGGTTCCTAGGAGGGATATAGGCTGTGGTAATAAAGAGTGGGGTGGTAGACGTTCCTGTGGTAACTTTTATAGTGAGGCCTGGGTGCCATAATCAAGTTGGGGGGTGGGGAGAGGTTATGCATTTAGGGAGTCTTTAATGTAAGGGCACAGCCCCCACCCCGCCTCCCAGTCTATGTGCGGAAGAGAGTAAAATCAGGTAAGGTGACTGTAGAGTCGGGCGCTTGAGTTCAAGAGCCAGGTCACTGCTAGAGCAAGAATGTCTGGGTGGTGCAGGGCCACCCGCCTTGTAGATTGTCAAGTATTTTGGGTAGACTACCGATGTTCATGAACGAGATGCAGAGGCCATGTGATGTGGGGGAGCAGTGTGAGGTATGAGTGATGGGGCCAGGGTTAGAGTGGATATTACCTGATAGGATAAGTAGGAGAAGGAGGAATCTGAAGAGAGCAGGCATAAGTGTTTTGCTGTGTCGGTGAGGAGATGAGCATCTGAGACAGTGTTTGCAGGAGAAGGTGGAAATGGTTAGGGAGAGCGTGAAAGGTGCAGTCATAGTGAGAAAGGACAGGCTAGGTCTGCTGGTGTGGGGAAGGGTGGAGATAGAGAGGGATGACTGTGGAGCAAGAGTGTCAGTAGAAAGAGTGTGACGGAGGGAAGGAGGCACAAGATTTTTTTGGGGTAGGAGTGCAAGGCCTGAGGATGGGGGGGCCAGCTGGGGTGAGTGTTCTGAAAAGGATGAGGAGTTTAGAAAGAGTGTGAAGGGAAGGGATGAGGCTGACTGCTTGACAGGGGCCCAGCATAGATGTGTGTGTTTGTGGTGGGGGAGGTTGACCTGATGCTGGAGAATGCAGGTAAAGCTTTGCAGGAATATGGGGAAGCCAGAGGATACTGAAAGTGCAAGCCACACAGTATAGTGGTAGAGATGCTGACTTTAGAGTGGAAGAAGAAGAATCAGCATTTATATAACACTTTTCATACACAGTGTATCCCAGAGCGCTTTACATGCTAGACTGATAGTGAAGTGATTGAATGCATAGTGGCAGCCTTATCGCACATCCGCACCCACACACAGCCTTTTTGCGAAAGAGTGCCCTGGGTTCTTTTGCTTCCACCTGGACACCCACCAGGACAACACCAGGATGGGTAGAAGGGACCCCAGTTTAACAGGTCATCCCATGGATAGCACACCCCAGCAGAACAGCACCCACCCAATACTGCACTCAGATGCCAGCATTTTTAGGTGCAATTCCAATCCTGGTGTGGGATGAGAACCCAAGACTTTCTGGTTCAGATGTAGATGTGCTACCAACTGAGCCATGCTGACACCTGGGATATAATCTCAGGAAGGAAAGAAACAGATAGGCACTACATGTGTGCTGTTTCCTGGTTGAGGAAAACAACAGTTTTGTGGACCTAGGTCAGGACTTAGAGTTTCAGACCCAACCACAGCAATGTGTGCTAAAAGTGATTATTTCAACGCAGAGATATGGTCTGGGCTCTTAGTACAGAGGTGCAGAAGGCACAGGGATCAAAACCTGGGCAAGGAAGAACCACAAAGGCACTACAAAGGGTGCTGACTCCTAGTTATGATACCTGAGAATTGCTCAGGCACTAATCTGTAATTGAAGAACAAACAGTGGATCTAGGTCAGAACTTTAGTGTTTCAGACCCAACTACAGCAACATGTGCTAAGAGTACTTATTTGCAATGCAGAGAGTTGGTCTGGGCTCTTAGTACAGCGGTAGTGCTGCTGACTTTAGAGCAGAGGATACAGGGATCAAGACGCAGGGAAAAAGCACAAAGTCACTAAAAGGGTATGCTGCCACCTGGTGGCGATTCAGCAGTGTGTCTGTGATTTGTTCCAGGTACTAATTTGTTCCAAAGACAAAGTCAGCCTTTGTGGGCCTAGGTCAGTATGTTGATATTTCAGGTTATACCACAGCAAACTGCAGAGTTAATATGCTTACTGCACAGAAGAGAGATGATCTGGTCTGTTAGTACAGAGGTAGTGTTGTTGTTGATTTCAGAGCAGAAGGTAGAGGGATCAAAATCCAGACGGGGGGAAGCAGTTAAGAAGCACAGAGGATGTGTTGCCACCTAGTGGAGATATCTGGCAACCTGCAAATGGCAGACTTAGCTTAAAGTGGAACATGAGTCATGTGACCTATGACAACAATAAAAGGAGGGCCAAGCTTGGGTGGCTGGGGCAGATGGGAGTCAACACTGAAACATTGATGGGGCAACACCCTTCCAGAATGTGTGCAAGAACAGGTTGACATTATCTTTACAGGCCTGTCTGAGTCCTCTCCCCAGTTTGGAATTCTGTGTGTGTCTAGAGCAAGCATGTGCTTAGGTCTGCTTCCTGTAGTGTGACTAAGAATTCCTGCTTTTGCAATGCTACTGTGTGGGTACTCAATCTATAGCCAGCAGCTTGAAATCCCCCCACCACCACATCCCCTTTGCCTGACATCTGGAGGATGGTTTCCAGGATTTCCTTATCCCTGGCTTCCTCCTGATTTGGGGGTCTATAGATTATTCCTACCCGAATGGTTTTCCGGCTTCCAGCCCCAATTTTGATCCATAGATCCTCTGTTTCCCCTTGTGCCTGCTGCTTTTCTGTAGCCTTGATGGTATCCTTAACATAAACAGCTACCCCCTCCCTTTTTCCCAGTCCTATCTCTCCTGAACAAGTTGTACCCCGGGATAGTCACCTCCCAACTATGATTGTTTGTGAACCATGTTTTGGTCATGACAACCCAGTCTAGTCCTTCCTCAGCTATTGCAGCAGTGAGGTCAGTCATCTTGATAGGCAGACTGTGTGCATTGAGGCATAGCACTGACCATTCTTAATGTGTCACTTTGTTTGTCATGCCCCAATCTTACTGTTTGTCCCTTTGTCTTTTTTAAGTTTTTGTTTCCTCCTTTTTCTTTGCTTTGGTCATCTGCAGAGCCAGAAAGGGTTTCATGTTTCCTGCTATCCTGGAGTGTGTAGATATGGTGCTAGCTGGAGGAGGAAAGACATGAGGCTCTATGTGTGCTTTTCCAGGAGCTACCATCATCTCCCCTCCAGCTAATTTAAATGTCCCACATAGATGTTAAATTTCTGCCCCACCACCCTGACTCCCTCCTTACTCAGGTGAAGGCCATCGAATTTGAAGAACTCCCTTTCCCAGAAGTGGCCACAATTTCCAAAGAAGTGATGCCCCTTTGTGTGGCATCAGTCCTTGAGCTATGCACTGAGCTCACTTATCTCTTTCTCTCTGATTTTCTGCCTGTTCTTTTCCTTTTCCCAATCATGCAGAATTTCAGAGAATGCAATGCTAGATGAAAATGAAACCAATTTCTTACCAAGTTGCGTAATGTGCTCCTTAACCGCCTTGACTGATCAGCTAGCAAGATCTTTGGTCCCTTGGTGGACCAGAATGTCTGAGCCCACTTCTTTCCTCTTAACTATGTTGACTGTTTGGTCAGTGTCCCTCCAAGCAGATGCTCCTGGGTCTTTCTGACTCTGCAGTCAGCTGGTTTCATTCTTACCTTGAGGGTAGGTCTTAAGCTGTCCAGATAGGTAGCTCACTTTCCTCTCCACTCCCTAACTTCTCTGGAGTCCTTCAATTGTCTGTCCTGGGTCCTATTCTCTTTTCCATATTCTTGAATGACCTCCCCTCTTTCTGTTTGCCAGGGTCAAAACAATAAAAATTTATCAGAACCTTTCAACTTCAAGGGCACCCATCAGGCTGCCCGCCTTCTTCCCTGATATTCACATTAGCTATAGAGTCACTAACTATTGCTATCCGTGCCAGTACTGACATAAAGGGCTTCAAATATAAAGAAACTGAACACAGAATTAGTCTATATGCAGATGATGCCCTAATTTATACAAATAACCTAAATCAAAATTATACAGCATGAAATAAGTTATTGTTTGAGACTGACTCATCCTCTGGATACAAAATGAATTGGAACAAATCAGAACTCTTAGGGAACAGATTATATTCAGATCCATTTCTGTTCCCCCAGGGTGTAATAGTAAAAAAATACTCAGTTAAAATACTTGGAAATTATTATAGAACAAGATCTTTAAAAATGATATGACCTACATGTTAGTCCCCTGACTGCAAAAGTTGAAAAAAGATTTGGATCACTGGGCGTCTTAACCATTAATCCTTATTGGATAGGCTAATGTTATTAAAATAAATGTCCTACCAAAATATTTATTTTTGCTCCTGATATTAACTATTTATACCCAGGACTCTGTCCTTAAAGACATAGAAAACCAAATCCAAAAATTCCTGTGGAAAGTAAAAGGCCACACACGGCTAAAGATGGAAAAAACATATATTCCTATGTACCTACAGTAGGTGGCCTCTCTTTTTAATCTGCCAGGGTATTCTTTTGCTCAGATTTGGTTACAATCTATACATGGTTCCATCAGGACACCAGCAAATTACCATGCCAAATTGAACTAGCTTCTTGCCCATACAGTTTCATGAAGCAATTACTTTATATACATGCAGGTCCACACCAGCAGAAAATTAAGGATCTTTGTAATAACACTATGTTTTATTGTAAAATCTCAAATAGGGTTAGAATGCTCACTAACCTGCTATTAAAAATTCCATTTAATTCCCCCATATACTGTATATGAATGGCCAATGTTAATCCATCTTTGATGGATCCAGTTTTTAATCAATCAATCAACCAATCAAAATCTTTATTTATCCAAGCGAACATCGTTGAGCAAGCTCATTTTCAAGATGGATCTGGTTAAGACTGCGCCAAATAGTAAAGTACATATAAAATATTTACAATGAGCACAATAATACAAATGGATAACAATAATACAAGTAAGTACACAATATATCATCAATCATTACAGCTTAATGGACTCATCAGTTGGATGAAGTGGTCAACAGTCCAACAAGAGAGCTGGCGCAAGCACAGAAGTTTAGAAGAGTGTGTAAACTCATGGTATTCCATAAGGATAAGTATTATATAGTCAGGCAGCTAAGTGATTACAGTTCCTTGTAAGCACATTTAGGCAGAAGATCAGATTTAAATTTGGTTTAGAAGGAACACAGAAGCGGACTGGGAGAACCAGTCGGAAACCAGCGACAAACAGTACTCACGTTCTGGTTGGCCAAAGGCTATTGCCATGTCTAGCTGGTGAAGGATCCAGGCTTGTGGTCCATCAAGGTGGCTAAGGCAGCACTGAACACCCAGTGACTAAGTTTCCCTATGCTTGCGGGACAGGGAGCCCATAGGGGTCTTGTATATGGCAGGGGGGAGGAGAAGGAATCTGGGACTGACTGCACCCATGGAGAGGCAGAGCAGCAAGGTAAGGAGTGTAATTCCTTTGGCACCTAAAAGTTCATCTCAAATATAGATTTACAGAAGGAAGTGTCATCACTCCCGAGTCACTCTATCACACTAAGCAATGTCAAATATGGGTCATGCAGTCAGGCAAATAAGTGCTTTTATCATGTTAAACCAGGTACAATGGGATAATCAGATTTTTTTCAGAGTTTAGAGAGATCACAGGGGCAGACTATAGGAGCCAATCAGAATCCAGAGCCGAAGAACGCTCACCTTCCGATTGGTTAGTGACTTTAGCCATGCTTTGCTGGAGGGGAATCTGGGCTTGGGGTCTCGGGTGGTGGCTAAGGAAGCATCGAACACCCGATGACCAAAAGTCAAAAGTCCCATGCCTATGGGCAGGGAACACCTGTAATGCTTGACTTTGGCCAGGGCGAGAACACAGGGACCAGAGAAGGGGAGGAACATTTAGGGTGATGGGTATCTCATAGCACTAGAGTCACCAAATATTTCAGGCATGCATGGTTAATACTGGGTGCAGGAGGCAGAGAACTAACTACAGGTAACAGAGAACTAACTTCAGGCAATGCTTAGGAACTGGGGAAGCAATTGCATGGCTCACACTCGTATCTAGTATATAAGGAGTTAAAGGAGTTAATGCTATGAAGGCAGCTCAATTTCAGTAGTTTTTTGCAAGTTATTCCACAAGGATGGCAGCATAAAGCTAATGGCCACTCTGCCAAAGTGGGAGGATGCCTTGGGGATACAGAATGTGATATCAGATGCACTCCTTAAGGCATACATTCCTGGCTCACTTAGAAGGATGCACTCTAATATATATTGCGGGAGTCAATTCTTGATGACTCTATAAGTCCAAAGGGCTGCATTTCTATTATGCCTGAATAAGACCGAGGGCCAGCCTACAGCTGTATACAAAGAGCAATGATGTATGGAGATGTGGAGGCTGGTAATAAACCTGATGGCTTGATGATAAAGTGTATCTAACTTTACAAGCAAGGCTTTAGGACAATGACTGTATAAGAAATCTGCATAATCGATCAGTGAAAGAAAAGTAGTTTGGACAAGGTGCAATTTTGCATCTCGAGTGAAGAACTGGTTTATTCTAAATTATAGCCCCAGCTTCTGCCTTAGTTTCTTTTCCAGGTCTTCTACATGCTCAGAGAATATTTATTTTTATTTATTTATTTGTAATTCGGAAACACCTTTGAGTCATAGACTCATTTACAAAGGATCTATGTCACAGAGACTAAGGTACAGACTGACATAACTAACAATAGATCGGTGAATAAAGTTCAGATTAGTTTACTACGAGCAGCAGGCAAACATTCAAAGACTATGAGCAGTAAAACATACAAATACTAGGGATAACTTGGTGAAGGTCCTGCATAACAGGTAATACAGATAGGAACCAGTTTCTAACATTACTTGCTTGGGCTGAGAAGCAGGTGGGGGAGGTGGTAGATTCAGGCAAGGGGCCATCATCAAGTCAATCATCAGCTCAAGAGCAGTCACAGGTTCTTGAGGTCAGGAGATGTTCCCTAAGGTGGGTTGTGAATGGCCCAAGTCTAGGTTCATTTGCTAATTAGGTGGGTAGGCTGTTCATCCACCGGGGCCCCCTATATTTGAAGGACCTTTGGAATAGGGAGGTCCAGCAGCTGGGCACTGAGAGGAGGGACTTGTCAGAACTACAAGTGTATTGCATCTTGAATTCTGGGTTAACTAGAGGGGCTAGCCCAGAGGGGGAGAGACAAAGGGCAATTTTTTTTAGCCATGAGGCAGGTGTGGATCCTGATTCTGTTGTCAAGGTTGAGCCAGCCGGTATCATTATAAAGTGAGCAGGTGTGTGTGTGATGGTCACATCCCAGAACAAGGAAGCAAGCTTTATTTAAGGGGAGACGGAGACTATCTAGGGTTGTGGTGTTTGCTGCTCCATAGATCAGTAAGCCATAATCCAACAGCAAGAGAACCGAGGAGGAGACAGCAAGCCTGAGGGCATCAGGGGTGAGACAGTGTTTGAAGTGGTGTAACAGTCCCAACCTGACATTTAGGGATTTAGATAGGTGGCGAATATTTATTTATTTATTTATTTGCTTTTGTTGACCGGGTGAGTGCACTAGGCATAAGGATGCCTATTTTCAGGCACGACCCGGGAGGATACAAGTCGAATACAATGAACAATAACAGTGAGACACTGCACATAACACAGGGGAGATACAATGTGGAGGATTCAGAAATACAAACAACTTAGCGAATCAGAGAAGTACATAGTTTGACCAGATCAAAAATAAACAATAAATTAAGGTATTCAGAACCAACAAGTGCAGTAAGTACAGGGTTGTGATGTACTGCATACAATAAGTGCTGTTATGAGGAATGCACACCTGGAAAGAGTAGAGGGGATGAAGGGGAGAAGGAGAGAAAGAAGTTGAGAGAGTACAGATAGGGAGGGGAAGGTGATAACAAGTGGAGGCAGGGTTGAGAGTAGAGTGTGAAATAGTTTGGAAGAGAGATGGGAAGAAGGAAGATCTTAAGGTGTGTGGAAGCACGTGCAGGGATTAGAAGCATGTAGATACTCATGGTGGAGTTTCTTGAAATCAACATGGGTAGGTGCTAAGCGTATAGCTTGGGGGATAGAATTCCAATGCCTAGGGGCAGCATAAGAGAAGGCTTGTGCACCCATAGTGGTTTTACATCTAGGAATGTAAAGAGGAGCTTGGTCATTCGAACGGAGACCATAGGAGTGGGTTTGGGTGTGTAGTAAGGATGCGAGGGTTTGTGGGAGGCCTGATCTTACTATACCATCAATGAGAGAGCCATAGGACCAGAGTCGGTGAGTAGCAGGGCTAGGCCATTTTAGGTCAGCGTACAGCTGACAGTGGTGTTTGTGAGGCAGAGGCAAAGTGGCTGATATTATTATAGGTGGTGTCCCACTTGTGTAGGGAGGTCTTAGTGGCGCCTTGGTAGGTGACCGAGCAGTAGGCCAAGGCCAAGAGCAGGAGACCTTGTGCCACAGCGAGCCTTGCTGATGGGGTGAGGGCATAACTAGTACAGTATGCCCCCCCAATTTTTGCATTGACAGAATTGCAGGTAGCAGTAATATGAAGATCAGACTCCAAGTATTCGTTGAGAAGAATGCCAGGTATTTGAAGTAGGGTTGTCAGAACCCTCTGACGTTCTGGGTTCTAGTTCTAGTCTAGAACTTATGAAAAGTTCTAGGGTTCTAATCTTTTAGAACTTTTTAGAACTCGAACCCAATTTTTAATTATGTGCCAATAATGAAGATAATAGTGAAATTGAGGACATGCTGCCAATAATGAAGTAAAATTGAAATTCACATAAAACTGAGGACAAGGAGAAATAAAATCTTTCAGTATAAGGGGAAGAAATGATCATGTGTGACTGATATGTTGGGTACAGTGCAGCAATCAAAGGACACACAGCAGGATGATGGCCAGTATGCCAGGTAGGAGTCACTCGCTCACTGGGCACAGTGAAGCAGTGAAATGGCACACAGCAGGATGATGGCCAGTACGCCACATAGGAGACAGAGCCACACAACATAGTGACACACAGATATATATTTTTTTCTTTGTAGTGAGTAAGGGATTTTCCCATCTCTCCTCCCAACAGGAAAATATTACTGGCATGTATTTAAGGATACCACACAACTGGGTGCTGGGCTGCACATGGTTGCACACACTGGTGAGTAGGGTACAATGCAGTCAAAGGGCACACAGCAGGGTGGTAGACTGACCAGTTCGCCACATAGAGGACAGTCGCACAACACAATGAAAGTGATTTTTCTGTCTCTCTTCCCAACAGGGAAATATCTCTGGCATATATTTAAGAATACCACACAACTGCCTGCTGTGCTACACAGCTACATGGTCACACACACCAGTGGGTAGGAAACAGTGAAGTCAAGGGCACACAACAGGATGATGGGCTGGCCAGGTCCAGTACACCAAGTAGAAGGAGTCACAGGTACAGTATAGCAAAGTGGACACAGCAGGATGATGACATGTACTGTACACAGAGACCCCAAGCCTCCCAGTCAGTTGAGTCCACAGTCTCCCCTGCCTGCCTGCTCCCCTATTCCTTTACATCAAACCACCTTGCTAACTGCCACTTGTGCCACCGCCTGGCTGCTCCAGTCCATTGATCCCCCAATTTCTGCCACACAGGAAAAATGCCTTGCTTCACACCACTACCAGTGTCTGCCTCCGATCAAAGTGTACACTCTTTTCCCAAAAAGGTACCAAGAAATGGAGCATAGCACAATACATCTGTACTACTTACTCTTTCAAGCTCCATCTGCCCTGATCATGCCCTGCTGCGACTGAGCGTTGAGTCACGGGACTCAGCTATACACTTTGTGCTGCTAGCGTTAGTGTACACTACAGTAGCAGTATAATTAACACACTAATTTAACTAGTCCTCCCAGTCCTCCATCCCGCTGTCAGTCCATCCAGAGGGAGTAATTCTGGTGTAAAAGGTTGGAGGCAACCACCTCTCAACCAGCCTCGAATCATAGTGCTGTGCTACCCATCAGAAAGTAAATTATCCATGTTATTTTGTGATTTTGCACAGCAATTACTGTAATTCATTTTAACATAGAAACATAGAATTTGATGGCAGATGAGAACTGTTTGACTCAACCAGTCTGCCCATTTTTCCGTACCTACTTTGTCATCATAGGCCCTACTTGATCTACAGCACTTTCTCCCTCCCCCCTTCCTTTCCATAACAACTCCCTTGTGCCATTCCACCCACCTGCAGGGTAAAGGTGATTTCTTTTGTTAAATTTAACTTTGGTAACACAGAGTAAAACACTGGAGTTGCACTCTAGGCTAACCATATACCCCCCAGCCAACAGCCCCTACTAAAGCAGACATATAGTCAGGCTCAGGTGGCACACAGGAGAGATGCTAGACAGCACATTATTTTAAATCAGACACTGACTGTAGACAATACAGCAGATATGTCCAACACAGCACAGCACAGCAGAACAGCTCACCTACAAACATAAACACTACCTATCCTTGTCTTCTCGTAGACTAGAGCAATGTTAGCTTAAGTTGAGCAGTTTTGTTCTGTTTTGCTAATTGCTGTGCCTGTCACTAACTGTTAGTGCCACTGACCCACTCCAGGGCCAGACACAACAGGAGAGAGAATACCTCACAGATTGCAGCAGGCTTCTTTTCCTGGGCAATTCCTGACCCTGACTGGTGCCAAATCAAATGGCCAGTACCCAGTAGTATGTGGCCCCTGCCAGCTTAGAACTGCCTGTGCAAATTGGAATCCCCCCTCCTCCCCACCTCCTCTCTGCTTAATGCTTTAGTCCATACAACATAGTGAGCACACCTCCCCTTGGCATGATGATGTTTGCTGGCTGCCCCCACCCACCCATCACTACTCACTCCCACCCACACACTGCAGCACCACCAGTCTGTCCTAGTTCCCAGTTAGTTGTTGCTTTCATCAACAGCCTCCAGCTCGAGCCTCCAGCAGTCCATATTCCTCTTTATCTCCCTTCCAAACTTCCATCTGGCAGCCTCTGGTTAGTTTCACAGGCTACATACTCAGTCTGATTGGATGCCTCGACCGAATCGACCCCCACAGTAACTCATTGGCACCCTCAGCTCCACAATGCTAGATCCCAGGCCAAAGGACTACTCCACGACTGACTCCCAGCACTGGCAAGCAAAGTAGCAGCTCCTCGATATTGGCGGGCAGATGTGGCTGCAGCATTCAGTTTTAAAAAAGCAAGACAGTCACAGGAGGAGCGGAACTGCAGCACCGGCAAACACGTCAACACTAGTACCACAGTTCTCTCGATGCTAGCAATCAGTTTCCCACCAACTCGTCCCGACTCCTCACTATTGGTGGCGATAACGCTTAAGCTACTTCTGCAGTGCAGTCCGTCACTTTCCTCTCTCCCTCTTACAATTAACTCCTGCTCCTCCCAGTTCCAGCCGGGCCATATTTTGCAGCGACGCCCCGTCTAACTGCTGCAGCTCGCCACGCTCTCCTGTGGCTCTCTCTCCCAAGGTCCACTAGTTACTACCCCAGAACAGCAAGCTCCCAAGTCAGTCCCTTGTAGCCCATCAGCAGGCGGCAGCAGCAAAAGGGTCTGAGTGGCAAATATGCTTACCCTTAACTGTTAGAACTTGTGCCCACCTCCCCTATAATTATACCTTGAGTCTGTACTCTCAGTGTTTCTGTCCATTTCTCCCCAGGAAATAGCACACAGCGGCATGGCAGTTCCGTTTAAGTAATAAAAAAAACAAAAAACTTTGAACCCTTTTGCGAATCCTCTAGTGTTCGAGTTCTAAATTAGAACTCGAACACCAGGGTTCGAATCTTTCCCGAACAAGTTCTGACAACCCTAATTTGAAGGAGCTGGTGTTAGCTAACAAGGAGCCATCAGCACAGGATATTGAAAGGGAGTTACTATTCCCTTTAATTCTAGAAGGAGATCCAAAGGGCATGGAGTGTGTTTTGCTTACATTAAGCACAAGGTTATTCTCAGTTAGCCAGGTTTGTATGCTTAGGAAGTCAGAGGCTGGGGAGTTGTTTATTTCTAAGATATTTCTAACACTTTGGTAGATAACAAGGTCATCTGCATAGAGCAGGGAAGAGCAGGTGGGTGCTAGTGTTGGGAGGTCATTTATAAAGATAGTGAAGAGCAAAGGGCCAAGTGTTGATCCCTGAGGATCCCCAATATGAATGGATGAAAGATCAGACATAGCTGAGCTGAAAGCAACGGCCTGCTTTCTGTTTGTTAGGTAACTGCTGAACCAGGCCACAGTCTCAGCGGAAAAAACAAAAGATTAGAGTTTAGTAAGGAGAAGAGAATGGTTAACCAGGTCAAAGGCCTTAGTTAGATCAATAAAGATAGCACTTGTTAAGAGGCCTGAATCTATGGCTTCATAAATGTAATTTGTTAGTTTTAGGAGGGCAGTGGAAGTACTGTGGCCTTTGTGGAAACCATGCTGGTTGTGTTTCTGTAGGTATGCTATGGTCTGGGTTGCCACTAATTGTTCCTGGATTTTGCTTAGCACAGATAGGATTGTTATGGGTCAGTAGTTAGGCATGTCTTTAGGATCACCTTTTTTAAGAATGGGTGTAATTCTCACTATCTTCCAGATGTCTGGAACAGTACTATAGCAGAGCGACAAATGAAAGATTTTGGTTAAGGGGGAGGCAATGAGAGGAGCAGCAAATTTAAGCAGTCTGGGCTCCAAGCCATCAACACCAGCACTAGAAGAGTCGGAAATAGTAAGTAACAACTTTAGGACTTCAGCTCTTGAGATGGACTGAAACCGGAAAGATGGATGGTAGAGTAGTGATTCAGTATACAAAGAGGGGCACGTAGGGTGAGCAGGGGAAAAGGAGGCAGAGTAACTTGATAAGTCTAAGAAGTGGTTATTGAAGGAGTTAGCGATGGTCACTGGGTTATTACAGTGTAAGCCATTTAATAGCATATAACTGGTATAAGTCGAGTGGTTTGCTCCAAGAAGAGTTTTAATAACAGACCAGAATTTCTTAGAATCCCCTGCAGCTTTTATTAATAAGTCTTTACAGAATAAGCTTTTAGCTATGTGAGTGTTCCTTTTACAGGCATTTCTCTTGGCCCTGTAGTCATTACAATCTGCCAGAAGCCCTGAGGCCTTAAAACACCACCAGCTTTTGTTCCTAGCTTGGAATTGTGTAAGAAGATCTTTGATGAGCCACTTAGTTTGTGTTCCACGTATGCGTCGGGTGACACGAGTAGCATGGAGGTCCTGTAGACTCCCGAACTTCACAAGGAAGTAGTCAAGGGCAGACTGAGCATCAGAGAAGACAAAGATAGGCGACCAGTCAGTCAGTGAGAGATCATACATAAACTGTGCCTGATTAAAATTGGCCAGATTGTGGAAGGTAATAAGCTTTAGGGGAGGAGATGGTTGTCTGGCAGCACTCCAGATACAGAAAATAGGGGAGTGGTCACTAATAGCATCTGCGAGGGTACCAGCAGTGACTATAGAATCAAGATGGTTCGTTAGTGCCCAGTCAATTAGAGTGCTGGATCAGGGATGGGGCATGACCCTAGTTGGATCTGTGATTAGTTATTGTAGGTCATTGCATTGTACCAAGGTGTGAAGGGACTGCCTTACTTTACCAGTCCAGTTAAGGTTTAGGTCCCCTGATATAAGAACCTCTTTACGTCCCACAACTAGGTCCAGCTGGTAAAGAAGCTCCTCGAGACCAGTAATGCCACCGGCAGGAGGGTTATAGACACACACTATGTGCAGCATCTTAGCACCCAGTTGTAGGGTGGCATGAATCGATTCACAGTGAGAGAGGGTAAGCGAGGAATTGTGTTGTAGCAAGAGGTGAGGTTTGTAAAAGATTGCAACTCCACCACCATGCTTGGATGTTGCCCTGTCCTGCCTTATTATTTTGTAGTTAGGTAACTGACAAAGATGATCGGGTGGAGGGTTTAAGCCAGGTTTTGGACAAGCATACAATGTCAGGGTTATATTGAGTAACCCACGCCTCAAGTTCACTTGAGTTATGAGGAAGGCTCCTGATATTTAGGTGAACAATGTGTAGGAGTTTAACATCCTTCCAGGTAGTGTCCGTGTAGGAGATGTTACCTCCAGGTCCTGGATTTGGTTCAGTATCCCCTGCTAATATTAATGCTAGTATGAGCAGGTACCAAAGTTTCTGATGCATAAAATTGAATAGGCAGGGTATCCGAGTAGAGGAGTTATGTGTTATGTAGGCAACATGCTAGATGATTCTATTAGAGATAAAAAGTAATGTGGCAGGGAACACGTGGGGTAGTATAATAAGACTGGAAAATTTGAAATCGTTAGGGTGTGTATTGTGGCCATACCAGGAGGGTGGACAGTTAACCACAGGTATGCATAAGAGAGGAGTGAGAATAAAGACTATTAGCAATATTGCACATAGATTAAGGGTCATGCTGGTAGACAATGAGATAGCCATGAGAGTGGAGTGTTAGGTGCACATTTGAGGGACTAGAGAAGAGAAAGTATAGCTAAGGTACACTAACTAAGCTGGTGATAAGCAGACTAGAGAATACTGTATATAAACAGGTTGAGAGAAGTATGCAGATGCCCTCTTGTGGTGACAAAATCTAAGTTGCAAGTGATAAAGTGAGGAGATTGTTAATTGGGCACATGGTTACACACACTATAAAACAAATGCTAGCCAAGGGTCAGTGGGGAGCAGCAGCATAGCGACTGCGGGTTAAGTGTGCAAACATTGTTCATTGTAAAGGGAGAAGAGCCGTGTTTCTATTCACTCCCAAGCATTTACATACACTCAGCACAGAGTCCGGATTACTTGTACAGCAGCTGCCCAGCTGAGGATGAGCTGATTAAGCTACAAGCAGGGCAATAAGTACTTTCAGGTAGATTTTGGTGTAAAGCACCACGAGCTATGTAGGGAGCTGAGCTCTAGATTATTCAGATTAATTGCAAAGTCCGCGCCTACATTTGGCTCTTGGAAGAGGGTTACTTCACAGCAGGCAAGGCAGGGAAGCAGCCATGCAGTGTCCCAACAACTAAGCTCCTTCAATACATAGACACAAAAGGCGCCAAAATTCAAACGTTGAATAGACAAAGGTAGAGTTTGTCTGCCTAGTTAATGGCATTCTGGATTCTGCCTTACTTTGCACAGTCTGAGGACAGGTGGGGTCTGGCCTAGGGCAGTGGTGCCTCCTCTGGCCGAGTTGAGAGAGAGAGAGAGAAGCAGGGCAGAGGGATTAAATAGGTTACAAGGGACAAATAGAGTAGCTATTGGGAGGGGGGGGAGAGAGAGAGAGTGGTTGAGAAAAGGGAGATAAGAGTGCACTGGTTTCAGACTGCAAACTACTTGCCTTTTACTGTTACAAACAGTTCACATCTACCATAGTCACATGTACAGTGGTACTGGATTCGCAGTGTTAGGAAGCACAAGCATCACACATTCAGCTAATGTAACTTTTAGATATATCAGAACCTTATACATACTACACTAAATTCATTACAGTTAACACAAGATTAAATCGAACTGTGATTGTTACAAGCTAGCAACAAAGGAAGTTCAGTTTCATAAGAATAAAGAATTCATAGGCAGTGCAGTGATTTAAAATTAAACATTAAACATTCATAGTCCCTGGAGCTCAAACACAATCTTTCAACTAAGCCAATTCCCAGAGCGGGTTAAGCATGCAAACTTTGCTCACTGTGAAGGGAGAAGAGCCACGTTTCTATTCACTCCCAAGCATTTACATACACTCAACACAGAGTCCGGATTACTTGTACAGCAGCTGCTGAGCTGAGGATGAGCTGATTAAGCCATGAGCAGGGCAACAGGTACTTTCAGGTAAATTTTGATGTAAAGCACCATGGGCTATGTAGGGAGCCAAGCCCTAGATTATTCAGATTAATTGCAAAGCCCGCGCCAACATTTGGCTCTTGGAAGAGGGTTACTTCACAGCAGGGAAGCAGCAAAGCATTGTCCCAACAGCTAAGCTCTGACAAAAGACAGATGTTGAAGAGACAAAGGTAGAGTCCATCTGCCTAGTTAATGGCGTCCTGGATTTGTACCTTACTTTGCACAGTCTGAAGACAGGTGGAGGTCTGCTCCAGGGCAGCAGTGGAAGGTGGAAGTTAAGTGCAGGGTCCAAGGTGATGCCCAGGTATTTGAAGGAGCCCACTTGCTCCAGAGGGATCTGGTTTGAAGTTAGAACTAGTGGGCAAAGCTCCTTTCTTGAGTTCTGCGGGTGGGACAACAGCATAAATTTGGTTTTTGAATAGTTGAGAGTAAGGCGCTAAGTGGCAAACCAGTTCTCAGCGCAACTAAAGGTGTCCTGAAGGGAGCGGTGGCATTGAAAGGGGTCGGGGCTGGAGGAGACGAGGACGGCATCATCCACATACAGTAAACGACTGCTGGGCAGGACATGGGGAGGGAGTTGAGGAATAGGCTGAAAAGCAGTGGCCCGAGAATGGACCCCTGAGGAACGCCAGAGGACAGGCAGACTATTGGATATGGTGTTCCCTATTTTGACCTGCTGGGACCGGTTCATGAGGTAGCCCATAAACCAGCCCATCGCGTCTTGGGAGAAGCCTAGGTTGGCCAAGGTGGTAAGTAGAAGAGGGAGTGGTTGATGGTGTCAAATGCCTTTGTGAGGTTTATGAAGACTGCACCAGTGATGTGACCCTTGTCCAACGCAGAGTGTATGTGGGTGGTAAACGCAAGAAAGGCAGTGGTAGTACTGTGCCCTTTGTGGAAGCCATGTTGCTGTTTATAGAGTAGGTTGTATTTGGTGAGGTGATTAGTGAGTTGGTCAGACACAATCCACTCTAAGGCCTTGGATAGGGGCAGGAGTATGGAGATGTGGCGGTAATTATTGGTATTGGATCGATCACCACTTTTAAGGACAGAGGTAATGGCGATGGATTTCCACTTGGAGGGGAATTTACCTAGACAAAGAGAGCAGTTTAAAATGTGAGTTAGTGGGTTTAGGACCTCCCGAAGGGTGAGTCGAAGGAGCTTCACATCTAGGAAGTCACTGCTGAAGGAGGAGTGGCTCAGTGCTTTAGTGAGATATGGCTCCGCAGATTTGGGAGTAATTAGTCGTAGGTAAAACGGGGGCCTTCTGGGGGGTTAGGGGTGCAGGAAGAAAGTGGATCAAAGAAATTAGGAGGGAAAACATGGTTGAGGTTTGCGAAGGCGTTATTGAAAGCCTCAGCAATTTGGGTGAGGTCAGAGGTCAAAGACCCATTGACCAAGACCTGATTGGGAACAGGGTTAGGGTCTTTTCCACAAATTTCCTTAATGTTGTTCCAGAACTTACACCCTGAGCTCCAGGAGGTGGTTAAAGAGGATTTATAATATTATGCTTTTGCTTTTCACATGGCCCAGGTGCACTTGTTCCAATCCTCTCTGTACTTTTGCCTATCAAGCAAGAGGCCAGACTCAATGGAGAGTTGCCACAATGAATCCCTTGCCCACATCAAGGCCAGGAGGTGATCAGAGATCCAAGGCACAGTGATGCCTCTGACCATTCTTTTGGTGACAGTGGTGTATTTGTCACATGTGTTGTTGAAGGCCAGGATGAAGCGGTCAAGTGTTCTATCAGGGTTGAGGGAGTTAGTGATGAATGACCAGTCCATCCCACTGAGGTGTGCTTTAAGAAGTGTCAGCTTATCAGGGCCTAATTTGTGCTGCATTATTAATTTAGGGAGAGATCTAGGAGTTTTGCAAGACCAGGAACAGAGAATGGGGGAGTGGTCACTAAGTACATTTAGAAGGATGGTGACATTAGTGATTTTATGTGGACGATTGGTGAAAATGAGGTCTAGCAGAGAAGAAGACCCAGTGAGCAGTTCCCAACAGGTGGGGGACGTCACCACTTGGGATAGGTCTTGGACTGTGGCAGCGCCCATGAGTGGTGAGGCATCCCTACCTAACCAATTGATATTGAAGTCCCCGAGTATAATCTTTTCCGTTTGAGACAGGAAGGTATCCAGATAGGACAGTAATGAGAGGAAGGACACCTTTTGATCCCTGGGGGGAATGTAAACAACAGTGATCAGGAGTATGGTTTTGGGAGCGTCCCAAGGTTAGTTTAAATGTGAGTGCTTGTGGTCCTGGACCCAGGATGGGGCTGAGGGAGCAGCTGCTCATGTAGTATAGCCTTGCTGTCAATGACACATCCACCCCCATGTTTGCCCTTCTGATCGACGTGGTAGAGGCTGTAGTTGGAGAAGGTAATGGATGAGTCAGGGATCCTAGGATTAAGCCAGGTTTTGCTAATGGCAATGACATCAGGCTGATGCTGAAGGACCCAGCCCTGGAAGGAGTCCCACTTTTTTGATTGAGAGACTGCAGACATTAAGTGAGGCAATACAAAGCCCACGGACAGGAGGTTGGACAGATGGTTGGGTTGCTGGAGGCCAAGGATTAGGGTGGACATTACCTGACATAAGAAGGAGGAGGAGGATTAAGAACCTGAGTACAGTGTACCAGGACCTTTTTTTTACTGTAGTGAGCAAGCCTTTCTGATGGCACAGAGGTAGAGAAGGTAGGAATGGGGAGGTGGAATATAAGGGGGGTAGCAAGTAGGAGGGATTGACATGAGGGAAGGGGGGGGATTACACCATTGATAAGAGATGGTATGGGCGACAAATGGAGCAAGGCAAAGCTAGCGTGGTAAGCTTAGGGCAATGCTCATAGGTGGTGATAGTAGTGGAAAAGGCAACATGCTCTGGCACATTTGCAGAGGTTGGGAGGGAGAGAGGTGCCTCCCAAGCATTAGAAGGAAGCCAGGCATTCAGGTTATTGACAAGCCCACAGATGGGGAGGGTATTTGTGAAGTGTAATGGTTGTGGGGGTTAGGGTAGTGGGTAATAGAGAGCATAGCTGGAGAATTAAAGGAAGCATTCTGGTGAATAAGAGTAGTCCTAAGAAGTAGGATTAAGCCAGAAGGCAATACAGCAGCCACTAGGGGTGAATAGCCCCAGCTTCTGCTTTAGTTTCTTTACCAGGTCTTCTACATGCTTGGAGAATGAGAGATTATGGTCTAACCACACTCCTAAGTATTTAAACTTTGAAACATACTCCAATCTTTCACCAAATATTGTGGTAATCTGAAGCTATGTTCCAGAGCTGACCGGGTTTATCACACGGCTAGAGGGTGAGAACAACACTGCCTTTGTCTTTTTTGCATTTAAGAGAAGTTTTTTGTGAAGGAGCTGGTTCTGAAGCTGGTTGAATTCTTCCTGTAGGTCAGCACAGGTGGCTTTGGGGGTCAGGCAACCTATATATACCACTGTGTCATCAGCGAACAGGTGTATGTTTGCCTAATTAATGCTTTCATCAATATTATTAACATAGATGGCAAAATGCAATGGGCCAAGTATGGATACTTGTGGGACTCCTCTCAGTAAGGGTTTAAGTGGGGATAGCTCACCTCCAGCTTTAATTTGCTGGCACCGTCCAACCAGGTACTCAGTGAAACACTGCAATGATACTGAGTTCAGGCCTATGTTCTTCAGAGAGGAAAGTAGCAGACAATGATCCACGGTATCAAAAGCCTCGCTATTGTCTAGGAAAACAGCACATATGAAGTTTCAGCTGTCCAATTCACGGTACCAGTCATTTGTTACTTTAGCCAGTGCTGAAATAGTGCTGGGTTTTGTTCAAAAACCAGATTGCATAGGGTTAAGTAAATTATTGGTTTTGAGGTGCTCGCTTAGTTGGTCGCCGACAATCTTTTCCAGAAGTTTTGACAAGATTGGGAGGAGAGATTGGTCTGTAGTTGTTAAGGTCGCATGGATCCCCTGATTTAAATAAAGGGATGACATGGGCAATTTTCCACATTGGAAGAAGAGATCCTTGGGACAATGATAGGTTAAATAAATGGGTGATGGGAACAGCAAGGACATGATTGGTGATTTTGAGGAAATAAGGATCCAGTGAGTCAGCACCAGGACTTTTCTTAACATCCAACTGGAGCATAAGATCTTCAACCTCTTTCAAGGAGACCGGTTTGAACGAAAAGCCAGGTATCGGGGCAGGAGTGACTATGTATGGGACACTTGATTGGGAATGGACCAGGGCTGCAGGGGAGTTGTCAAAAGCTAGATCGGCAGTGGCAAAATGCTTGTTACCTGGTTTATCACAGATAGTTTTGTCCCTAGATGCAATCTTAGATGGCAAGGAGCTGCTAGGGGTATGACTAGATATATTCTTGACTGTCCTCCGGAATTTTTGGGAGCACTTTGCTGCAGAGTCTAACTCACTTAGGTAAAATGCCGCCTTCTCCTCCCTGACCATTTTAGTGCAAGCATTGCATGCCTTTCTAAATTGACCCCAGTCTGATTCAAGCTTCATCTGATGTGCCTTTTTCCAAAGCTTATCCCTGCCGAGTAAAGCAGCTTTCAGCTCAGCAGAGAACCAGTAGCATGTTTTGTTTTTCACTCGGATTTTTACCATGGGTGAATACATATTTAGGGCACCGACCAGTATATCATGTCGCGTATCATAAGCTAACTTAACCGTGGTGGCTAGGTAGTAGTCTTGCCAACGTGGCGAATGTTCCAGTTCATATACATAGGCAGCTGCATCAAAATTACAATGGGTCCTTCTTGAAATAAATTTAGCTGCAGGTCCAGAATAATGCAGTGATCTGACTACAGTAATGAAACATTGGTCACTAATGTCAGCAAAGAAGGTCCCAGCATGTGCGAAAAGATGCAGTTTATCGACTAGGATAATGTCTAGCAGGGTACTGTTACCAGGTTTCTTTTTATTTGGATGAGTAGGTTCATGTATCAGTTGCACCAATCCATTGGAATCACAAAAGGTGTTTAGGAGGGGAAGCAGTTTTGGAGAGCCAGTCATAATTAAGGTCCCCTAACATGATAGTTTCAAAATTCTCTTTTTCAATAACAGAGCCAAGGTGTGAAGTAAGTAAGGTTCCAGCAGAAGGGGGTCTGTAACATCCAATCACTCTGAGGGCAATGGAGGCAGATAGTTCAATTTTCAGTGTGTCATTCAACTCATTCTTAACAGATGTTGAATCCGAGCATGATGTTGTAAATCTTTCCTTAACGTACACTGCCACCCCACTTCCCCTAGTAGGCCTGTCCATTCTGAATAGCTGGCAGTAGGAAATACTAATCTCCCTGTCCTGAGAAGTTGGCCTAAGCCAAGATTCAGAAATTACCAGGACATCTGGCTGAGTATGACTGATCCTTGCCTGTATCATAGTAAACTTTTTTAGGAGACTACAGACATTGACATGCCAGAAGCCGATTCCTTTAATAGATGCAGTTTCCAAGGGTGAGGAAAGGGTAGCAATGGGACCAGGGTTTAACTCAATGTCGCTGGAGCATATCAGAAACAGAAAGAGTAGCTTCGTCAGGGCAACAATAGTAGGTTTGAGAATCCTAGCCCTGGTACGTCTATGCAGCTTATTAGGTTGGCTATGCCCATCACCACCCAGAAGATGTACCACCCTAAAGCTAGGTGAACCAAAATCCTGACCAAGAAGTACAGGGAATGGCTGATGCTATGAGGAACTATAAGAATAACTTGAAAAGGCGGCTCAAAGCAGGTGCCACCACAATGAGTACTGTGGTTGTAGTGAGTCAATAGGACTACCTGGAGGACACATAGATAACTGTGGGAAAAGTCTCTGTCCATGTCCAATATACAATCCATGGACCAGTCATATTCTGCTTGCGCAGGCTTCTGCCAGTGAAGTGCCACTGGGACACAGGTGAGGATAATCAGTATGTATGGCAAAAGATAGTACCTCATGAAGGGTCTCTCAAGGCTGCCCATTCCCAAAATTTAGAAGTAGCTTATGCAAAATTTAGCTTGAGGGCAGTGGGTTACAACAAAAGTGTAAGCTCCTCAAGCAATACAAGGTCTGAAAACAGAGATGGGCAATCGTACCCAGATAGTATTATTAGGGGCGCAGAGTATAGAGGAACCGTGATAGGATGATGGCAAAGAGACTCCTGTATAGGCGGATGGCTGAATCAGAGGACGTGCTTAAAATGTAGTATTGATGACTGGAGTGGTGGATAGATGCTTTCGTGGGCGTGCTTTTTGAGAGGGGCAGAATACAGGCATATTTAATAAGTGGAGGGGTTGTGAATGGGTGGATGGGTATAAAATTAGTGGCTTTTGCCATACCATGTTGTAGGAGACTCTGGACTTGGGGTCTTGGGCAGTGGCTATGGAAGCCCTGGCCAACCGGTGTCCTAGGATCCCATGCCTGTGGGGCAGGGAACCCCTGAAGAGCTTGTCCTTGGCTGGGGAGAGAAGAAGAGGAGAGGTTTATATACTGGCCATGGACAAAGGACCATCTGCACCTGCAGGAGAGCCAAATTAACAGGACAAAGGGATATGTATTCCTTTGGTGCCTAAGGTCTAGCACTCACACACAAACTCAGAGAGGAGTATAATCACCCACTTTCCCTGCACTTAACCCTTTAAACAGTAAAATACAGGTCTAAACATTCAGGCAAAAAGTAATTACAGTTTTATCTTGACAAATTTCAGCCAAAAACTCAGACTTAGCTAGGTTTTAGACAGAAACAGAGAAACAGACTGCAGGAGCCAATTGGAAGCAAGGGCCAAAGAGTGCTCATATCCCAATTGGTTAGTGACTTTTGCTGTACCTTGCTGTAGGAGAGTCCGGGCTTGAGGTCTCGGGTGGTGGCTATGGAAGCACCAGCCACCCAGTGTCCGAGGATCCCATGCCTGTGGGTCAGGAGCCCTGAAAAGCTTGTCCTCAGCTGGGAGAGAAGAAGAGGTGAGGTTTATATGCTGACCATGGACAAAGGACCATCTGCACCAGCAGGAGAGCCAAATCAATGGGACAAAGGAATGTGTATTCCTTTGGTGCCTAAGGTCTGGTGCTCACACACAAACTCAGAGAGGAGTGTAATCACCCATTTTCCCTGGACTTCACCCTTTAAACTGTAAAATACAGGTCTAAACATTCAGGCAAAAAGTAATTACAGCTTTGTCTTGACAAATTTCAGACAAAAACTCAGACTTAGCTAGGTTTTAGACAGAAACAGAACATACTGCAGGGAGCCAATGGAAGCTAAGGACAACGGCCTTCGCATACCAATTGGTTAGCGGCTTTTGCCGTACCTTGCTGTAGGAGAGTCCGGGCTTGGGGTCTCAGGTGGTGGCTATGGAAGTGCCGTCCACCCAGTGTCCAAGGATTCTGTGCCTGTGGGGCAGGGAGCTTCTGAAGAGCTTGTCCTCGGCTGGGGAGAGAAGAAGAGGAGAGGTTTATATGCTGGCTGAGGACAAAGAACCATCTGCACCAGTAGAAGAGCCAAACCAATGGAACAAAGAGATGTGTATTCCTTTGGCACCTAAGGTCTGGCACTCACAGATATGATATGATGCTATAAGGGATTAGCTCAAATAAGTGATTTGTTTAATGAAAAAGGCTTGTTAGACTTCAAATCTATTAGAAAATTCCTTTGGGTTAGTTCAGTCTTACTTTTTCAGATTCTTAGAGATCGGAGACTTTCATAGTTAAAATGTGGATATATCTTCAAGCCCTAAATATGATGCTCTAGAAAGTTTACTTATGAGCCCTGATAATGTCAAATTAATTTTAAAGATTGATGCTTTCTGAGTAAGAAATTTTGGGGGAAATCTAGCCATCTTAAAACAACATGAGAAAAGAAACTCAACTGTAAAATAATGGAGCAAGAATGGCAATACGTAACAAACGTTACTACACAATGCCTAATATCCACTAATTTATAGCAGATCTACTTCAATATCATTCATAGACTACATTATACTCCTCACTGAGTAAAGTTAATGAACCCAAATTTATAAAAATGATATCATAGATAGGTGTGAAGTATCAGTGGGGACCTTAGAACATGTTTACTAGTTTTACTAGGTGTTTTTGAAAAAAAAAGAAGGCCATAGTCCATTTAGATTTCTCCCACACAATGTGGGCAATTTTAAGACAAAGGCATCATAGTTAGCCAGGTGTCAAGCCACCTTTTGAAAACATCAATGCTAACTGAATCAACCAATGTTTGAGGTAGTTGGTTCCATAGTCTGGGAGCACTAACTGAATAAAAATGTTTTCTGAGGTTGGTACGTGCATATGGAACAAAGAGTTGTTTATTATGACTTCTTGGCATGATTCACCGATTTGCAAAAAAAGACCACACTTATTCATCAGATCTGGATTTCTCATTAATTTATAAATTAAAATGTGGTCCCCCCCACAATTCTTCTATTTTGCAGAGAGCGCAAACCTGTTTTCTGTAATCTATCAGAACAAGAACTTTTTGCTAGTCTGAGTACCATCCTTGTAGCCCGTCGCTGAATGTTCTCAAGTCGCTTTATGTCTCTCTTTAAATGAGGGCTCCAAAATGGGGACCCATAATCAATTAAGGGTCTAATACATGCCCTATAGAATGGTATCAAACATTGTTCAGTTTTTGTAACGAAGGAGCATTGAATTTGCTTGAGAATGCCATTTGTTTTATTAGCTATTTTTAAGCAATGATCCGAGAAGGTTAATCTGGAATTAACCAGAATGCCTAAGTCTCTTTCTTTATCAGTAGCTTTAATCAAACTATTGTTTATGTAGTAACTGTGTTTAGAATTTTGAGTTCCATAATGCAATATCATGCATTTATCAGTATTGAATTCCATTTTGTTGTTTATTGCCCATTTTTCAATATTTAATAAATCCAATTTAAGTGAGTCATGATCATGAGTGTTATCTATTACTCCCCCAAGCTTAGAATCATCAGCAAATTTACATAGCCAATTTTTATTACTTATTTGCATATCACTAATATATATGTATGTTAAATAGAATAGGGCCAAGTACCGAACCCTGTGGAACCCCACTGGAGACTTCACCTAAATTGGAAAAACAACTATTTATAGTGACTCTCTGAGTTCTATTTGTCAGCCATGCATTGATCTATTGCATTAGTCCATAGGAAAATCCCAGTGATTCCATTTTTTTGATAAGGTTTCCATGGGGAACTTTATCAAACGCCTTGCTGTAATCTAACAATATGACATCGACGTGTCTGTTTTCTAGACCCATGCTAATATTATTATAGAAGGACAACAACTTAGTCGTACATGAGTGACCAACTTTAAACCCATGCTGGGTGATGTCATCTATGTTTAATTCCTTCATTTCTTTCATTAAGTATGATTTTATTATTTTTCCATGGATTTGCAAATGATTGATTTAAAACTTATCGGCCAAAAGTTCTGAACAAGTGATCTACTACCCTTCTTATGAATAGGGGTTATAGCAGCTGTTAGCCAGTCTGCTGGAATTTCAGCTGAGTGTAAGGATCTATTAAATAGAATAGTTAATGTTATTGAAATTGCTTCTGCAGTTTCTTTGAGAAATCTGGCACTGATTTGATCAGGTCCTGGACTAATAGATTTCTTTAAAGATTTAAAAAGGGGAAGAATATCAGAAACAGTAATATTATAACTGTTGTTGAGACTATTTCATGTGATTGGATCCATGTTGGGGATATAATGATCTTTAAAAAAAAAACTGAACAAAAATAGTAGTTATAAAAGTTAGCTATATCAAGGTCTGTCTGTATTATATTACCATTTTGTGTAAGAGGCCCTGCTTTTCTAAAGTTCCCCTTTTTATTGTTAAAGTATGAAAACAATGCTCTATGGCCATCTTTAGTATGGGCCAATTTGAATTCAATATTCATTTTTGCTTTTTTAATCATACTTTTTAAAGTTTGTAAGGATTTTTTTTATATTTAATATAGGTTGCATTTTTCTCTACTGATTTACTTAATTTGAGTTTCTTAAATAACTTTTTTTTCTTTCTGATCTGTAATTTGATGAATTTATTTAACCGCTTGGGTATTCTACCTTACTTACTGTATTTATTTTTTGTTGGTACAAATTTTTTCTCTAATGTAAAAATTATGTCTTTTAATTTAGTCCAGGCCTCATTTACTGTAAGATCATAGAAAATATTTGTCCATTTAATATTTAATTTATTAATGAAGACTTCAAAATTGGCACTGTCGTAATTCCTGTATATTGACTTTTTCTTTAGTCTGTGGTGTTCACCTATTAGTTCAAACATGATAAAATAATGATCACTATTTCCCAGAGGATCCAGTATTGTGATCTTCGTAAGTTTGTGGCTTATGTTGGAAATAAGAAGATCAAGGATATTCCCTCCTCTGGTGGGTGTAGTAATTAATTGAGACAAACCATTTTTAGTTAACACATTCAGAAAAACAGTGTATTGCTTGATATTACTTGTGTTTGTAGGCCAATTAATATGGGGCATATTAAAGTCTCCCATGATTATTACATCTTTCTGGTCTGAAAAAGTTTCAATGTCCCTTAATAGAGCTTCTCTATAAATAAGATCTGATGAAGGTGGGTTATAACAATTTCCCACAATGATTTGTGGGAGACCATTTATCTGGATAGCCACCCATATGCTTTCCGTATTATACTGTGACTGTAATTCATGGGATGGAATATCTTCTCTTACATAAAGTCCAACCCCCCCACCTTTTTTATCAATTCTGTTTTTATGATAAAGCTTATAACCTGAAATTTGTTGATTCCATACAAAATTAGAATCCCACCAGGTTTCAGTTATCCCTATAATATCTAAATTTAATAATTTACTTTTAGTTTCTAGTTCCATTAATTTTCAGATATTCAGTGATTGAGCATTTAATGACATAAACTTATATCCTTTGAATGACTGACTTTCTGGATGTTTAAGAGATAAGGGTAATACCCCTTTCTCGTCCTTCCTAGTTAGTTTAAATGTGTATTTAATTTATGTCATTTTTGTTTACTGGGTAGGGTGCGCTAGGCAAACATTTGCCTATTTTCAGGTACAACCCAGGATGACATGTGTTGAATTTGTTATATTTTGGTACAAAGTCCTATTTACCTTTTTTCCAATTGTTTAACCAGGTGAGACACACTAAGCTGAAAGCTTTTTTACAGGTGCAACCTGTAAGCACAGGGAAGTTAAGTGAGTTGCTCAGGGTCACACAATATATGCAAGTGGGGGCTGTGGAATACAAACCCAGGTCTCCAGATTTGCAGCTTAGAGCCTTAAACCACTGTGCTATACTGCCTCCCTAACCTTATCTTTAGCTGTGGGGATGAATCTCAGTAAGCAATGTCACAGTGGGCCCTTCACTGTTATCTCCTTTTCTCAAAAAAGGCTAGTCTGATTAAGCCAAATTACTGCTTTTAAATGCATTTTGATGAAATTGAAGAATGTTAATTCACTGGAATTTTTTATGCATATGTAATCACCCTGCCCCTCCCCCTCACTTTACACAGTTAGCCACCCCTGGCACCCATACTGGTCACAGACTTCAGAACATTTAGAAAATTATATCAGCCCTAGCTTAGAGAATGTGTACCAGGCTCATTCTTCTAGAGGAAGAAAGGGGTGGGGGTGTACAAAAGCAATAAACCTATTTGGTATTTAAAAAAGGTCCTGTGGAGAGAACTTTTTGCTAGGGCTATGTTAGACTTATCTTCAGGCAGGGTACCCAGTAACTCCACACTGGAAGCAATGACGTAACTGTTCAGACCATAGTTGGGGTTCTAGAGTGTGACTTTATTCCAAAAGATGTCTTCTAATGCAAGGGTGGACCCCCAAGATTTACACATTATAGCACTAGGAACTTGCAGAACAACAAATTGACTGTATCTGACAGAAAACACTTTGTATTCCCACACAGTATTACATACAACACTTGCACTTTGTATTTCCACATGTCATAGGACATAGAACAACTTAGACTTGCATTCCCACATGTTGTAGGATATTGAACATTGCTTCCAGTGGCACTGGCCACAACTGAACATACATTCTTACTAAGACTAGCACTATTCATCAAAACCAGAGAAAAAACGTTAACCCACTTCAGGGGGTTAAATTCTCTTCAGACATTGTCCCTTTGTCTAAAGTAACCAGGTGTCCTTACTGAAACCATTACTCTTGAACTGGTTACTCCAGATGGGTGTCTGCCCACCCTTCGCTCCCAAATCCATACTCATCCATTCTTTCAGAGTTACACTTTAATAATTTGGAAATATACTTTGGAAAATGCTAATGGAATGAAATGGCATCCAGCATTCAAATCACTACACTGGTAGTGGGAAAACGAAAGTCCCAAATAACATGATATAGTCATACCTCTGGACATGAAGCACTTCTGCCAACTTTACATTAGAACATTCTCACACTTGAGAATTCATAGAAAAGTTGTGCCTTCCCTTTTAGCCAGAGAACACAATAGCACAGGTAATTTGCTTTTTGCAGCAAAAGTCAGATCCTGCTCACTGTGAAACATCTCAGACAGCTTCAAACATTTTGAATCAAAAAGGGGATTGCCTCTTGGATCCATCCACTAGCAGTTCTGTTCACCCTTCCAGGGATGAAAACAAGGAAATCCTGCTGTAGACAACAGTTTCTACCACTCCTCTTGGCAAGCTGGAGCTTACCAGGACTAATGTGAATCTGCGGCTCCAGTGGCAGTCTCATTAGCTGCCTTTGTTTTGTTTTCTAATGTGAGAATGCAGGGCCCTCAACTGAGAGCCCTTAGCTGAGCAGTTCTCACCCTTCCATCTTCAGACTGCTACTTCCAACTACTGACTCACACTGACTCTTTTCTCAATATTCGAACTCCCTTCTTACAGCTGGCCAAAGCTTAAGCTGCTGAGAGAGTTCCAAATGAGCTCATCACTTCCATCTCAGCTGAAGCCAAGTAAACAAAAGAGTGTGTCAGTGAAAAACCCATTTAACTAGTTAATCACCAGCTGCCTGTCCCTGCCTAGCGTTGATACTGAAGGGATTCTAGTAACCCTAGGGGACTGGGTGGTTACACCTACTGCAACCAGATGAATGACTGCCCACAGTCATCTCTCCATCCTGCACTAGGCCATTCGGACCTCCGAATTACCTACATGGAGGTTGTACAAGTTCTTCCCTAGCATGTGTTAGGCATAGGCAGGTCACACTAAAGGAACTGAGGCTCGCTGATGAAACTTCAGTCCCTATCCTACGATCTATCTATGTATAGCTTCTCAGTGACTCCAAGAAAACTGCTTGAAGCATGCCGCAATAGACAGTACTGGTAACCCCTATCCAGCTCAGGACCACCAGCTTGCCTACCTCCAGCCCTCTAGGGAAAATCTATCTGACTTAGGCTACCTACCAGGGAAAAACCTATCCCCAAAACAACTCTGTGTATCTGTGAACAACAAACAGGAAACATACATTACATTGCATTACATTTTCCCCCCAAAATCCACACCTGTGAAGAAAAATATGTTAACAACCTGTTATCCATACAGAATTCTAAAAACACTAAGAAAAGGGAAACTTGGATGAGTTCCTCTTCTTTTCTTCTTCAGGAACACCTGCAAGAGAAGAAAAACACAAAAACAAATTTTGCATTTCATACAGTGCCTAAACCTCCACCTAACACTACAGAACCCCCAAAAACATTTTTTATAAAAGCATAAAAGTAACAAAATGAAAAAAAAGATGTTTATACAACACATTTGGGGATGGAATTCCCTAAAATGTCTCAAACTAGGGCTCGATGTCCCTTACACATTCTGCTGCACTTGGGTGCAAATTCTTACTTGCCTCTTTCATAAGACAGGATTGCCTGTTCTGTCTGATTTCCTCTTAGACTCGATGAGGAAAGGTAGGAAAGGACTTTCCATAGGTGGCATCAGTCCTCCTATGAATCAGTCTCTCCTCCTTACTACTGTTCACTAGTCTGGGGCACATGGCCAGGCTTGGGGGTGGCCATGCCGGGTCGAGCCAGTGTTTCAAACTCAGAGAATAAATGAACTTGTCCTCCACTACCTCTTTGGATAATTTGTTAGAGCCATCTCCACTGTCTCTGGCTTCTCTGAGGCAAGAGCTTGGGGTGACTCACAGTAGCCCTCAACATGAAGATACTCTTCTTCATCATCCTCTTCCTGACTCATGATCTGTGCCCAAGAACGAGCAAACATCCTCACTCCTGAGACAGTCCATTTCTCACTGGGTGCAGAGGTAGACACCTCCCTATTCAATGTCTCTTGTAATTCATCCTACTCCACTAGGCTAGGATTCAGACCCTGATTCCATGGGTTAACTGATCCCTGTGTTGCACTGCCCATCTGTGACACAGGCATGGAACCCTTTCTCTGTTTCTGCCCTTGCAGTTGATCAACATCAATTTTACTTGCTCTTCCTGTAACACACTCTGCTGCTGCTGTTGCTGACAGGGTCCCCTGCCTGGGTGCATGTGAGAGCCAATCAAATCATTGTTGCCCTCTCTGGAGCTGTACCCCTGCTCATTCCAAATTTTGCAAGGCAGTCCGAGCAATGGGGGTATCAAAAGAACATCCCTTCCAGTCTTTAGACACACAATGCATAGTCTCACTGGATAGCTAGGAACTGCTACATCCAGAGGGTAATCTATCACCATAGTAGGCTCTTTCTACCTCTTTCAGTGCTGCCACCTCCTTAGTGATCATAGCTTGGGCATGATCTAGATATCGTGGTGCTTCCAAAGCCATGTCTCACAAAACAGCTCCCTGCTGCTGTGTTTACGTTTGCTGACCCCACCCTGTCATGGCACCTGTAACTTTTCTCGTGCACCAAAGTCTGTTCAACTTGCTCAAAAACTGTATTTCCTACCTTTCTGGCTACTGAAATTACTTTAAACTACTAATGATTGTTTCTGCAGGTACACCTCAGCACATCCACACTGATTTAATGCTGGTAACTTAACTTTGCAGTCAGCATAGTTCATTAAAATTCTGTTTACATATCTACAATTGCTCAGTCACTTGTACGCACCAGTCTTTCTTTGCACATGATTGCCTGTTTGCTGCACCCCTCCAATACAACTCACAGTCCTGCTGCTTAGAAATCTTCTGTTGCTGAACCCATTTCTTATTGTTCACAGTCTATTGCTCAGAATTGTTTGTTTGCTGCACTTGCTTTTACGATGCATAATCCTTCTTTACACATAAATTACACTGCTTGCACACAGGTTTAGTTGGTTTAGCTTTTACAAACTGTTTATTAGCATAATTTATTTGTTTACTCACTCTGTTCAGTAGCTGGTACCCTCTGATGAAAAATTTCAGGCCTCTGGGGTGAAACGGGCTGGCGGTCCTGCTGATCATAGCTATGATTGCCTCAGTCACTCTCCAGTCAGTCGGATGATGGGTTGAGCCCAACATTACACTGCACTAGTCTGTTTACTAAACTTTAGAACACTCACAAGCTCCTTGATGGTTGATTCTGGTCTAACCAGCTCACATGCCACTCTCTCTCTCCCCTCTGCGAACACTCCACAGTACACAGATGCTGGCCAGGGAGTGGGACTGGATGCAGCCACACCAGGCACTCAACGACATGCAAATGAACCTCTCTCCCTCTCTGTCTCTCTCTCCACTTGCTCTTCCTTCATGGTGATCATCAAGCAGGAACAAATTTAAACTGCAAACTGTAATTTTTTTTGACTGTAATTTCAACGGTGGAGCACCCTTTTTACCATTTTTCCACAGTTTCTGGAAATTTTCTCTAGCGACTCCCTCAATTTACACACTAAGCACATAAATGTTCAGTAGTACATATCGAGTTCGTCCTTAAAGTCCAATACTTTTGGCACTTGGAAATTGCATTTTAAAAGTTCTTTAAGCACTTTTGATGCTGAGACCAGGACACACACTTCAATGCTTTACTGTTCATTTGCAAGTTGAAAACACACAAGCAGCATTCTGTTCTTTTACTGTACTCAAAGGCACACAAGCAGTACATTTGGGTGACATTTTCTGGGCACAAATCCCTTGTCCAAAGCTTTCTTCCTATTTGGGCTACAGCACTACCAGGCAGAATGATGCTAGACATACACTCAGCAAAAATTATGGTTCTCTCCCCAAATTAAACATCACCAGACTAGCCCCCATTTTTTGTAACCCCTTCCCCCACTACTTTATGCAGTTAGCAACCCCTGGCACCCATACTTGGCACAGACTTCAGCCGTTGAACTAAGAGAACCAAAATGGCAGCTACGTTGGGCTAGCCATCAGTAGTAGTAGTTTGTAGCACAGTGTTTTATTTTTAAAGTTCATTTTTAGTTGTTTTTAGTTGTTTTTGTTTGTTAAATTGGCTTTATTTCATTTAAATTCATGATTTGTGTTTGGTTTGTTTATCTTAGTGGCAGTTAGTCAGGGCCCTCAAGTGAGACAGTGATGTAGGACTAGTGTCTTCAGAATAAATAGTTAGAGTCACTAACTCTATTTTTGTATAGTGTTGCATCATACTAGTGTCAGTAATTAAAATTCTGGTGTTTGTTTATATTTTCATTTTTCTCTACCTGCCGGTGGTATCCCTTGGGCTGAATATCAAGGGCATCGGAGAGTCTGTGAATTCTTGCTGTGGAGCTATCCCTGTGGAAGGAGAGATCCTGGGGAGATGAGAAACTGTTGAAGGAGGGCGTTGTTAGCTGGAACACTGAATGGGGAGTTGTGGAGGTTGGGCATCTGCCAGAACATCGCCGACCTGTTGTCAGTGGACTGTGTACTGCAGAAGCTGCCAGTGGTCCCTGAAGCCTTGCTGAGCTGTGGAGGCTGGAGTCTGCTGGAACATCACCAGCCTGTTGTTGTCAGTGGACTGGATATTGCAGAAGCTGCCAGTGGTTGTTGAAGTCCTTCTAGGACCGATGGACTTTTGAAGGTTGGTGCGAGCATATAGAGTCTACCTAAAACCCATCCAGGAGTGGCTGCGTTGTGCCAGGTGCATAACAGGAGGTGCCAGTTTAGGTCTGCTGGAGAGTGTACATTGTTACCAGTGGCCTCTAGGTTGCTTTGGAGGGTCTGCTGGAGAGCAGACACTGGGCTGGGGGCCATAGTTGTGGGTTTAATTGGACAGGGTGGCTGTTTCCCAGGGTGGGTGTTTGAGGGACCTTTTCCTAGCTCCCTACACAGCTCTCTGGTCTGCTGTTGGTTCGTGAGAACATTGGGGGTGATTTTGTCTGGGAGATCTGGTGGGCTAAGTATTGCAGTGACTTCAGTGCAAAAGATGCCAGAAAGGAGAATCAAGAGAGAAGTGCAAAAGACACTGGAAAGGAGAATCGAAAGAAGACTCCAACAATCCATAGCAGGGTACACTCTAGGTCTCCTCAATTCAATCTACTGCCAGTCAAATTTTTTGTTTACAGTATGAAATCTAGATTTAGTAGTTGCTGTATTGGTCCTTGCAAGAATAGATCCAGAAGCAAATGATTTGATACCTTTTAATGGACCAACATAGATGTAACAACAAGAACAAAGTGCTCTAGCTTTTGGACCAACCAGTCCGTCTTCATTCTGAAGGCGGACACTGGTGTCCACAACTGTGTGACAAACTCATATTGTTGTTCAATCTATGTTGGTCCATTAAAAGGTATCAAATCATTTGCTTCTGTATCTTGTTTATAGTATATATTTTCAGGCAGTGCCTGCAAATTCTATTAATTTTAAATAATTTCTGTTGCTCATTTTCAAAGTTCAACATGAGAGATAAATTTTGACTCTGGGCTTTTTGGTTTCCTTGCCCTGAAGAGGTGGGAGCTCTGATGGACTTTTATTAAACCATTTAAGAGAATTAGTGACTCTTACTGATCCGTAAAAAGACTCACATACTGCCATAAGACTTTATTTTATTTTACACTTATTTGTTCTTGTTTTTATTTAAGTGTTTATTTTGAATAGTTGGGGTTATTATTTAGGGAAGATAGACGTTATTGTGGGTTCTGGGGTTAGTGGGTTGTCTACATAAGTATATGTTATTTTATGGTTTGCTTTGCTGCTAGTATTAGAAATGTGCTAGGAGGGCCTAAAGATGGTCAGGCAGTATTCCCCCACTAGACTCAGGGAATTGCATCCTTTTGACTACCTCTACTTACCAACTGAGACCTACAAGTGCTGTCAAGCTTTATGGATTGCCAGAAGGTGTAGGAGAAGGGGAAGAACTGCGTCTGGAAGGGGAATGGAAAGGGGGGGTGAATTGAGGTGGTGAGGACCAGAAAACGCCCTAGAGTCAAATGGTGTCAGGACAGGGGTAATCCCTGTCTTGTTCCCATACCCAAGGGCTCAACAGATGCTGCGTAGGAGTCAAGGTCTTCCCCAGCATTCCATACAACTCAGGCAGTGTTATGTAATGTCAGCTCCATTAGAAACAAGACAGCTAATATAGCTGATCTTATTGAAACAGTGGATCTGGCATGTATCACAAAGGCCAAGCTGGATGAAAATGCAGGCCCTGTATTGGCTTCTGCAGTTCCAGATGGGTTCTCAGTGATGCACCACCCAAGGCTGGATCATAGGGGTGGGGGTGTAGCCATCTCTTTAAGACTGAACTGAGCCTTGTGGATGTTCCAGTGGGGTCCTCCAGATCCTCTGAGTATATCATGGGAGAGGGTGTATGTTCCAGGATACTCCTCATCTATCATCCACCAAGTGATGGTGGAGAATTCCTGCAGGAGATAGTGGACTTCACCATCGACATGCTATTGGAGTCTCCCAGATGGATAATTCTGGGGGACGTCAATGCCTGGATTGATGATGAACTCTTGCAATTTGGTGAAAATCTCCTCCAGCTAATGATGATGCTGGGCCTTACACAGGTGGCTACCTCTGCTACCCATATAGGAGGTCACCCACTGGATCTGTTGTTTCTCCAGGGGATGGAGATCTCAGACTTGGGGGTGGAACCAGTCAGTTGGTCTGACCATCACACCATAGGGTTCAGTTTTGGGGCTCCCACAAATGGACCTGCCTCTACAGAGATGGTCTGGTACTGCCCTTTAAAAGGAGTTACCCCAGATGGTCTATCAGGGGTCCTGGACCTATCGGGATTGCTGGGTGAAAGCATGAGTCATGGGGATCTAGTACTGGCCTATAACAAGGTGATGGGAGATGCCTTGGACTTGATTGTTCCTGTTTGTGTTCGACCACTCACTCTTTGCCCAAGGTCCCCTTGGTATGATGGTTCCTTGAAGGAGTTGAGGTGAATCGGTTGAAGGATGGAGACAGCATGGCAGAAGTCCGGCCTGAATGCTGACAGGCTTAGATTGATGGAACATTATAAGGGCTATCAATCAGAAATCACCCATTAGAAGGCAGCGTTCCTGTCCAAGGAGATTTCTGAGGCACATAATTGACTGGCTCAACTTTCCCGAACTGTTGACAGATTGTGCAATCCAATCTTTCTCCAGTACAGAAGAGCTTTTTTCTCAGGCTAAGTGCGAGGAGCTAGCGTGATTATTTTCAGATAAGGTTGTCAGCATCGGGTCAGGAATTGGTCTGGCTCTCCCTATGAGGAGTTGCGGAGGTTGATGGGAGGTGGTGAGCACCCAGTCTGTTTGGATGGATTTCAGCCAGCTAGAATTCATGGACATTATGAAGATTGTCCAGGCTTTGCACCCAACCAGCTGTAGTTTGGATCCAGGCCCTACCCCCTTTTAGTGGGGTGTGTAGATGTTATTTGCCCAATCCTAGCTGAAATTGTCTTGAGATCATTGGCTTTCCTGATCCCCTAAAGGAGGCAGTCATATGACCTCTCCTTGAAAAGCCCTTCTTGGATCCTGACTGATCAGCTAACTACTGGCCTGTCTCTAACCTGCCCTTTGTGGGTAAGATTATTGAGAAGGTGGCTGCGTTGCAACTGGATGATCACCTTGTGACCCACAGTGTCTATGAAGCTCTCCGGTCTGGATTTAGAAAGAGACACATCACAGAGACTGCCCTTTTCCAGGTATTAAATGATCTCCTAATGGTGAGAGGTAGAAAGGCTCATACCATCTTGTTCCTTCTTGATCTCTCAGCCACTTTTGACACTGTGGACCATGGTGTGCTGTTTGAGTCCCTGCAGATCTTTTGTGTACTGTCGGGTGTAGTCCTCGAATGGTTTTGATCCTTTCTCATGGGCAGGTCTCAGAGGGTGGTCAATGGAATTTATTCCCCTGATGCCCTCACTCTGTCCTTTGGGGTGCTGCAGGGCTCCATATTGGCACCCATGTTGTTTGCAGTGTATATGCTGCCATTGGGAGATATAATTAGGTGATACATCTTGAGTTTTCACTGCTGTGCAGATGACACTCAGTTCTAAATGTCCTTTATGCCAGGACAGGTTAATGTGATTTCCATGCTAAACAACTGCCTCTCTGAGATCAAAAACTGGATGAACACTAGCTGGCTGAGACTGCATCTGGATAAGACTGAGGTGTTGGTAGTGGACCCTTGTTGCTGGGGGGTGGGTTTGGGGACTGGGCATGCATCGGACCTATGGCTTGATGGTGTTCAGATCATTACCTCAGATCAGGTGCATAACCTGGGCATTATTTTTGACAATGGCCTGACCCTGAAATCTCAGGTGTCGGCCATGGTTAAATCCTCATTTTACCATCTGAGGAATATTGCGAGGGTGAAACACCTGGTTCTGCTGGATGACCTTCCAACACTGGTCCATGCTTTCATTACCACCAATCTTGACTACTGCAATGCCCTCTACCTAGGACTTTCTGGGGTTGATATCTTCTACTTGCAGCTAGTACAGAATGCAGCAGTCAGGTTGCTGACTGGTACTTCAAGAACCATTCACATTATGCCTGTGCGGCATGGACTGCACTGGCTGCTGGTTCAATGATGGATCACCTATAAGGTTGGTTTGCTTACCTTCAAATCCCTACATGAACAGGGACCTGACTACCTGAAAAATCTTCTGACTCCCTGCTCCTGCACTCGTCCTCTCTGATCCACCAATGAGGGATTGCTAGAGATTCCTAGGGTTTTTCTAAAAACTTCTCGTGTTCATGCTTTCTCCTTTGCAGCACCAACCCTGTGGAATTCTCTACCTCGTCAGTTAAGAGAATGAGTGACCATCAGTAGTTTTAAATCCATATTAAAAACATACTTATTTATGTTAGCCTTCCCATATCATTTTTAACTACTCTGTATAAATGTTGTATTCAGTTTTTATTATATCTGTGTATTTAAAGTGTACAGCACCTTGGTTTTTGAAAGGTGCTATCGAAATAAAGTATTGATTGATTGATTGATTTAGAAAATGGTACCACCCCTAGCTTTGGGAATGGATACCCAGCTAATTCTTCTAGATGAAGAGAGGGGTGGGGTTATACAGAAGCAATTAACCTATTTGGTGTTTACAAAACCAGGTACTTGGGAGATAACTTTTTGCTAGGGCTATGCTAGACCTATCTTCTGGAGGGGTACCCAGTAACTCCACACAAGAAGCAATAACATAACTGTCCAAACCATAGTTGAGATTCTAGATTGTGACTTTATTCCAAAAGATGTTTTCTAAAGCAAGGATGGACCCCCAAGGGTTACACATTGTGGCACTAGGAACTTGCAGAACAACAAATTGATTGTATCTGACAGAAGACTCTTTGCAATCCTACAGAGCAGGACATAAGGGCACTTCCACTTTGTATTCCCACATGTTGTAGGACATAGAACAACTTAGACTTGCATTCCCACATATCAAAGGATATTGAATATTGCTTCCAGTGGCACTGGCCTCAGCTGAACACACATTTTTTCTAAGAATAGCACAATTTTTCATAAACAGAGAAGAAACTGTAACCAACTTCAGGGGTAAAATTCTCTTCAGACATTGGCCCTTTGTCTAAAGTATCCAGGCACCCTTACTGAACCTGTCAGTCTTGAGCTGGTTACTCCAGATGGATGTCTGCCCACCCTTCACTCCCAAATCCATACTCAGCCATTCTTTCAGAGTTACACCTTAAACATTCGGAAACACACTTTGGAAAATGATTGTGGAATGAAACTTGGCATTCAGCATTCAAATCACTACACTGGAAGTGGAAAAACTAAAGTCCCGAACAATGTGATATAGTCATACCTCTGGACATTTCACACTTCATACAACTTTAAATTAGAACAGTCTCACACTTCTGAATTCACAGAAATATTGTGCATTCCCTTTTTGCCAGAGAACACAATAGCACAGACAACTTGCTTTCTGCAGCAAAAGTCAGATTCTACTCACTGTTTGACATTTCAGGCAGCTTCAAACATCCTGAATCAAAAAAGGGATTGCCCCTTGGATCCATCCACTAGCAGTCCTATTCACCCCTACAGGGCTGGAAATCAGGAAATCCTGCTGTAGACAATGGTTTCCACCACTTCTCATGATAAACTGGAGAATACCAGGACTAGGGTGAGGACTGAGAGCCCTCAACTGAGCAGTTCTCACTCTTCCATCTTCAAATTGCTACTTCCAACTAGTGACTCTTGCTGACTCTTGTCTCAGCATTCTAACTCCCTTCTCACAGCTGGCAAGGCTTATGCTGCTGTAAGAGTTCCAAATAAGCTCAATACTTCCATCTCCTACAACTTAGACTTGCATTCCCACATATCAAAGGATATTGAACATTGCTTCCAGTGGCACTGGCCTCAGCTGAACACACATTTTTTCTAAGACTAGTGCAATTTTTTCATAAACAGAGAAGAAACTGTAACCAACTTCAGGGGTAAAATTCTCTTCAGACATTGGCCCTTTGCCTAAAGTATCCAGGTACCCTTACTGTATGGCACATGTATGGGCAGACTAGATGGGCCAAGTGGTCCTTATCTGCCATCAAAGTCTATGTTTCTATGTTTCTGTCTCAGCTGCAGCCAAGTAAACAAAAAAGTGAGAAGGTGAAACCCCCATTTAACTAGTTAGTCAACAGCTGCTTCTCCCTGCTTAGCACTGATGCTGCTGGGATTCTAGTAACCTCAAGGGACTGGGTGATTACACATGGATGAACTATATGGTATATTTGCATAGACTGGAAAAACTTTATTACACCCTGGAGGATAAAATGGATGAATTTAACAAAATGTGACATGTACATAGGCAAGTCATAAACTCTGGGGAGGTATTGACCTTGCTTAATTGAAGAAGGGGTATGATTAAACTTTTTATGGGCCATGTTGGCATATGTGTTCAGTCACTTAAATTGTATTGGTCCCTTACTCCTGTCACAATATAGCAGAAAGTTCAGTTCAATAAGGGTTTTTAAGATGTTATGGTATGATTGAAATTTATTGGCATTGGCAATCTTACAATAATTGGTATCCTACTTTAGTGGGACAGGTTTAATATTTAGTCCTTATTAATTTACATCCACAATTTGCTGATAATGTTGGTGCTGTTAATGGGCATGTAAATCCTTTGTAGCTACTCTAAAATCTTTAAATAAAGTTTTGAATTCAATTGAATGTCCTTCCCTCTGCCTGCTCTTCTGCATTCATTCATAAAGTATGCACACTGATGACAGAGTACTTTTTACATCTGGCTCCTCTTCCTGTGATCTTACCTCACAGTTGCAGATGGGTTTTGACAATATTCAGTGCTAGTTCCAGTCTAACCAATTAACCCTAAATGGCAAAAAAACTAACAGTGTCTATTACTTTTGGCACCTGTTAGAAACTTTCCAGACAAATCCCTCTCCCTGTATTTCACACACTGGATGGTGCTATAATTCAGGATGTATCCTCTTTTAAGTACTTTGTAGTCTAACTTGACTGTCATCTTGATTTCTTGTTTCATATTGATGCCATTCACCAAAAGCTTCACCCCAGGTTTGGTGCACTGTACCAGAATAGAGTGTGGATCCCATTTCCTGTCCACCATGAGATTGTTTTGAAGATAATTCTCCCTATCTGACTATGGTGACATAGTCTATAGTGGTGCACCCAAATCCTCCCTTGCCAAACTGGACCCTCTCTTTCACTGTTTCTCTTGTTTTGCTTTAGACTGTTCCCATCACACACTTCGTTGTTCACTCTACTCTTCCCTTTCTCTCCTCCCTCTCTTTTTTTAATAATATGCTTTATTGAAAAAGAATACAAGGATACATGATACAAACAGTAGCAAAACCAAAAACTAGATAAGACATTCAGCCAGTACAAACATAAGCAGGTTTCCCCTGTCATGGAGTAGACATATTGGTTGTGTATGGCAGCAGTCAATTTCATCTGCTATATACTGGTATACACAGTATAAGGTTCAATGTAGAAAAACTGCACACTGGGATAGTTCTGTTGTGCTATAGATAAAAAGTAGCAAGTAAATCTGAAAAGGAATCAGCACCAATAAGGAACCACTTGACGCCAAGCCAAAGAATAAGCAAATTAATTCTGTTTTTATTAAATACAAAATGTGCAATAAAAGACAAACTCCACAGTTTAGGTGCATGGATAAAACTACAACAGTATAGTCAAAGACTATGCCAAGAGGACTAATGTTTCACTTGGAAACTTCCAAGGTTCATCAGAGATATCTGACCAGTGCAAATGTGCTCTTAAATACCCCACTCCAAGCCAAGAGATCCACATAAAAATAAGAAAATGTGGGTTCAAACAAGCCAGTCAGGGTCTCTTATTGTGGGCAGTGTGGTTGACCTGTATGTGGAAGAAACCCAAGGACACAAACCTACAATAAAAGGGTTCAAAACCAAGCATATCTATAAAGTGCAGCTAAAAAAGTTGAACCCTATATAAAGTTAAAGTAAAAGAAAAAGAAAAAAACATGTTCAATGTATATATGACATACTCCTGTGAATTACTAATGAATGTCAAAAAGTCACCTCATGATATGCTAAATGTTCATTATGTTTAAATGTACACAACTTATATATGTTATAAAGGCACACGCTCCCAAAGCAATACTCTAAAGACCAGCTAAGATTTATGGAGACAAAAGTGGGAAATTACTGTCCTATCTCTTTACTAAATATTGATTCCAAAATTTTAACTTGAGCTTTAGCTATTAGGCTTCTCACAGGTTTGGTCAACGTAAATCGCTCATAACAAGTGGGATTTATGTCTGGCAGACGCTCAGCAGACCACATAAGGAAACTCCAATATTTAATTTCTGTGTCAGGGAGGCCGAATAGCCAGTGGTGTTGGCCTACCTTGATGCAGAAAAAGCATTTGATCATGTATCATGGTCACACCTATTCAAAGTGCATGAACAATTTAATTTTCTAGGGGAATTTATTAAATGGATAAGGCTGACACACTAAAATCTGTCTGCTAAAGTAAAATGTAACAAAGTGGGCTCATCTCATTTCCCTTTATATAATGGCACTCACCAAGGATGCTCACTCTCACCTTTTTTATTCCATCTATATCTTGAACCCATAATTCAGTACCTTAATGAACACCCCTCAATCTCTGGCATTAAATTAGAATGCAAGCAATTTAAAGTTTTTGCATATGTAGATGATATTCTTCTACACTTAAGTAATCCAAAAATGTGCTTAAAAATAGCACTCAATGAAATTAGAGAACTTGACTTAATTTCACATTATCAGCTGAACATAGAAAAGATACAAATTGTATCATTGAACTATCATGCCAAAAAAGCTGATATCACCAATTGAGGATTCAAATGGTTAACTAAGGATTTGGTTTATTTAGGTATTAAAGTAAGTATTTCCTCCTACAGAATGATCCATAGTAATTTTTTAGAACCAATATACTCTACTAAATCAGACTTGGAAAGGTGGCATCAATTACCCATATCCCATTATGGTAGGACTAATCTGTTAAAAATGTTATTGTTGCCCCCCAAAAAGGTATCCGCTGATAATAATATCTATCAAATTAACAAACAGTTGGTTTAAACATTTACAGTAACTTTTTTCCAGTTTTATTTAGAGGGACATAAACCTAGAATAACTTATCTCCAATTAATGGATCCTAAATTCAAAGCAGAACTAGGTGCTCCAGAATATTTTACATATTATCATGCCCTACAGGCTGCCAAATTCATTCAGTGGGTTATCCTGTGAGTTTGGTGACCACGACTGGGTTCCTACTGAAATGGTGACTCAATCATGGCACCTTACACCACAGCAATGAGGGAGGGTGGGTGACTGGATGGGGGGTTTGCACTAATATAGCAGCATCCTGCCACTACATGTATACATGTGTGGGGAGAGCATGCACACTGAGTATGGGGTGAGAGGGAAGGGAAGGGAGGGATTGTGAGGGGTGGCACCATGGTGAGCTGCTGCTCTGCTCCTGTGTCGTGGTGGATGGATTCAGGGCTGGGGTGTGAATGGTGCTGGGTTTGGGTCCAGACATGGGTGCCTTTTGTTGCACCCAGCCTAGATTTTCTTTTGGATGGTTGCACCCCTCCAAAATTCTGTTGGAGTTGAGAATCCTTAAGTAGGAGGTGTGGGGATGAAGCATGCAAAATCTAAGTCCCCAGCACCCCTTTGCTGTGCACCAGGGACTACATCACCAAAATATTTTTTTCAGTGATTTCCATGTGCAGTAACAGTGAACTCTGTTCTGTGATCACTGTTATGACATAGATCAATTACATGGCTATCATTTGAGAAAAACAAAGGTTCAGCATCTTATATTCATCAATGGCTTAATGTACAGCATGAACTGTGTTTATTAAATAAGATTTCACTCAAAGGTCTAGTATACATTAATTACAAAGCCCTACCCAGCTAATTAAAACTCACACCTATTGCTACCTCCCTGATAATATTTAAAGAGGAAGTCTCCCATAGTTTCACACCAATATTTTCCCAGCTCCTTATGTGTAACTGTTGTGTGCCTTCTCCAGTTGCCAGCAGTCATATTGCTGTCCAAATATAGATTATAAATAAAAATATACAGCCCCCAGAAGTTACCAATGTGTTTGTCCTCCATTTTACCATCAATGCTGCTGGAGGATGATGTCATCAGAGCAAAAGATAATGGTGCTGCACTAAATGCAGTTCCACCAGTAAACCAAACCCACCACGAACGGTTCCTCACTTGAGTAATGGAGGGACACTTTAAGTGCTGTGCTCATCCTGAAGTGTTGATCTAATAGGAACTAGAACCATATGAGTGTGATGCAGCACTGATTTGGCATGTATATACAGTATTCATATAAGGAAGTGCCTGTATGTGTTACGTAACTGTTTCTGTTAGCAAAAATAGTTTACCCAATAAATGACTCTGGGTACAACAAGAGTTTTAAGTGGTATTATACAGCAGTTGTATTATGTGCTGTGTGTGTTAGCATTCTCTGTTTTGATTGACACCAGCAGTGAGAAACAATCTTGCAAATATGCCCCTTTCCCTTTGTAACTAGGCAGTCAGTGATTGGATGGCTGCTGTAAGGCAATAACAAGTTCAGTTATACCAAGGAATAGGTTACCAGGACAGCATCAGCTGCAGCAGCATATGGAAGAAGGGTAATCTTGTGGTTAAAGCACAGGCACAAGAACTGGGAGACTCTGGTTCAAATCCTACTAAAGTCCCTTACTCTCTAACCCTTTACAAGTTCCCGTAACCTCCTTGGGAACTGTGATGGCCCCTCAGGTCCATAACTTTAAAAGTTCCCCCATTCCCATTATAAATTATTAGCAGTGATGTGTCAGATACAGCACTTCACTTTGAAGGTACTGAAGACAAGCTGTGGCAGCTCCCTCCCCCACTTTGTAGTGCCAGTATTTGAAGTAGGATGTCCCTCACAAATCAGATGCTACACTTCAGCTGTTGTAGGTAAAGAAACTAATCAGTCTGCATTTGTAGTGCTCTGTATTTGCTTAGCTCATTCTTCCCATGTCATATGCACTCTGTGTCTTGATATTTCCAGTCAGAAACTCAGATTTATGGAGCATTTAAAATGTAAAACAGTACTCTTTATAAAGTAAGTGATCTAGCTCTCCACATTCAGGCTGCTGAAAGGGGGGTGTATCATTTGTGCAAAGGAGGAATTCAGTCTTGTGTGATCCTTTAGGAATCTGCTCAGGCCTACCTTGTAAATGAATCTTCTCAATGGTGTTCACCTGGTTCAATACAGATTGACCGATTGACTGCTAGATTGTCTGATTGAGTGACTGATTATTTCTACTGCTCTCCACAACATGTTGCAAGTGTCTCACAGAGAGAAATGAGATGTACAAAGAAACAGATTGCTTCCTGTAAGTAAATTACTATTAGATGTGTTACTTGCTCTACACATACAGTATTAAGGCTACAAGTACTACTCCCTGTGTGAGTTGCATTACAGAACTATCTTAAGCCATTGCAAACTTAAACTAAAATCAGGACAGACAGCATTGATTCCCTTATGCTTTCTTCTGCACTGTTGCTGCAGTGACATCAGTGAATGGGAGGGGCTGTATTACAAGTGAACCATTTGCATGTAAATGGAGGCTTGCTTGACATTTTTCTACCTTGTGTCAGAGCCTCAGACTCTAGATATGTGTTGCAACAGAAGAAATGACTGATCTCTTATTGACATATGTACAGTAATTGATGTAATGTATAATAAATACATTAGACATATCCAAATCATAATTATACAGGAGTCTTCTCCTTTAACTAATTCAAAAAATACATGGGAAAGGCTTATATTAATCCATGGAAACAACCACTGTGGCTTAACCCAACTGTTAAAATACAAGGGAAAACACTAATGAATCCAATTTGGTTGAGCAAAGGGATTATTACCGCCAAACCAGTTTATTTTAGGCAATAACTAGATGCAATTTGTTAGTTTTTCACACACTTGCAATCTAAGAATGAAAGATTATTTACCATACCTTCAGATCAAATACTTATTACATTCAAAATTAGGGAATCCTCAAACAAGGGCCTTCCTTTTTCTTTTGATCTTAGAGAAACTAGACCTATTGTACATCATTTGGGCAGACTAGGTGGTCCAGGTGATCCTTATCTGCCAGAAAAATCTATGTTTCTATGTATCACTGAGCCATATCAAAATATAAAAAATTCAACTAGTAAAACTGAGACGTACAGAAAAACTATTGGTTGAAAGTTTTGGATCAAACTATTTCATAGGTCCAGTGGAATAAATATGGAAAAATAACCATCAATACATACCATTTGATGGATATAAATATACCCAATTTAAAATAATTAATGCAGCTTATAATACACCTGAACAATTGTACAAATGGGGGATCTTAGGTTCACAGAACTATAATAGCTGCAATACTGTGGCAGGGTCATTATTACATATTCTGTGGGATTGTTCAAAGGTTAGGGAACTATGGAATACAATAATCAAAAAACTATTTTACTTATTTACTTATTTACAACTTGCTGGTAGATACAGGCCACACGGTCTATCAAGTCTGCTTCGAGTGTGCAGCTAACATCCTACTTTGCAGCTGCCCCTCCCTTCACAATCTCACACAGATGAATGCCAAGTGAGTTTGAACCAGATTAAGCTCCTTGTGGTATTTCCAGTGAATGGGGAAATTTAGCCAGGACACTGGGGAAATAGCCACAGTAGATGAACTATTTCTGAGCAGTCAGAAGGAGAACACACCTCAGAGTATGAAACAACAGACGCACAAGCCTCCAAAAGAAGGAGAAATACTCACTGAAGAAATGAGAAGCATTTAAAGACTATTCAAACAAACTGCTAAAATGAACCTTCTAAACTGTATTACAAGTAATGTGAACAGTATCAAAAATAAGGAGAAAAGGATGGTAACATTTTCCTCTCTAATTGATCTGAAGGGGATATATAGTTATTTCAGATACTAGATTACACTCTATAGCAAAATTAAGGCAAGTTCAGAAGGAATGGAGGTGGGGGCCTTCTCTGTGGTCCATAGGTGAAGATACATGTTCTGGAATTGGTATTGGGTTTATGTCCCCAACTGTTAAAATAATAAAATTACAATTTTTGTGTCCAGGAAGAATCCTGATAATAGATGTTATAATAAAAGAAACAAGGGTCAAATTAATCAATATATACAACACACAAAGCAAAGCTGAAAGATGTAAAATCAAGGAGCAAATTGATTGAGTCTTTCTTCATACCTCAAAACTCACCTTATGGGGGGTTAACTGTGGGTTTCTAAAAGGATTGGGTAGAAAGACAGATAAAATATTTTGTGATACTAATTGTTTAAAAAAATTGTCAGAAACTCAAATGGTGGATGCCTACAAAAATCCAAATAAAACTTCAGTACACACTTTTTTTAAAGGAAAAATATCTACAAGAATAGATTTTTGGTTTATTAATAAGAAAACTAAGATTAAAGAGATTGCGGCAGTACCATTAGAAACATCAGATCACATGGTTCTTCACCTAAAAATTAGTTTCAAAAACAGACCATTCTTTTGGGGTGGATATTAGAGGATGAACACAGAACTTTTACAAGATGAACAAATAACAGAACATATAAAAGACACTTTGACAGCAAGAATTACAGTACTGGATATATATGAGGATGTTTTGGAATGGTGGGAAGATATGAAAAGGGATATTAAAACATTATTGATCATAGAAGCTCATAATAAAGGGAAATCCAAATATCAAAACTACCTTAGTTTAAGAGCTAAATATATAAAGAAATAACAAAACAAAATGAAACAAGACAAAACTGTACAGAGAAGATAAAAGATATAGAAAGGCAGATGTGGGAATACCAATACAATAGAGAAAAATCTCTGTTAATGGAGCAAAGGTGCGGAACACAAGGGACAAAGGCCCAGACTAATCCATTTGAAAGTAATAAAGAAAGACTTAAAAGAAGGGTAATGTATGGGCTGAAAGATAGAGAAGGAAATAAGTATACAGATACAGATAATATTAAGAAAATAGGTCAAGAATATTTAAAAGAGAAATTTCAGAGGGGAAACATAAGTGGGAGAAATAAATCATGGGACCAAATTAATGTTCTAGCCATAAAGCCTCAGGGAAAAGAGAATTTAAAAACATGCATTGGAGAAGCAGAAATTAATGAAGCAATTGCTTCACTCACTAATAACACAGCTCCAGGGGTGGATGGAATCTCCAATCTGTTTTACAAAAGGTTTGAAGAATTGCTCACTCCCATGTTAGGAATTTTGTATAATTATATTTTTCAAAAGAAAGTATTAACAGAAAGTATGAAGCAGGGTGTCACGATATTTTTGCACAAAAAAGTGGACAGAGAGGATATTAAAAATTGGAGGCCCATTTGTCTATTAACCACAGACTGTAATATTCTGGCAAAAATCATAAACAAAAGAGTAATGGAACAAACACAAACACTAATATTGCGAACACAAATGTACGCAATCCCAGGAAGAAACATAAGGCAAAATCTGATTTACATAAGGGAGGTTATGAACAAAGGACAAGAAGGTGACCTAGAAGGGCTATTATAGCTAATAGATCGAGAAACAGATTTTGATGCTGTAAAACATTAGTATATATGGCAGGTTTTAAAACAGTATGGGCCAGATATTCAAAACTTTGCGCTGGGCAAAAACCATTTGCGCCAGGTTTAGCACGCGGACCGTAGCGGGTCTGCCATATTCAAAAGGCCAAATAAGCGCCAGGCAAACTGCATTAGTGCGGGCAAAATTATAATGTATGCAAGGGCAAACTGAGCATGAATACAGGCGCAATGCTATATTCAGCGACTAGCGCCGCTAGTGGTTTTGCGTGACTTAGCGAATACATAGCGCAGTGCACATTACACGCCAGAAAAGCTGGTCTTAATCCTGGGCAATCAATGCCTTATTTTTAACATTATGGCTTTAGCGGCGGTTTGCGGCGGGTTTAGCGGGTTTGCGCGACCTAACAAATAAATTTGACACATAGATAAAGCCAAACATAGAGGAAGCATGCTGCTAACTGATGGCATCACAATGATGCCATCATCTATCACCAGTCCCAGCCATGCCAGACAGTAAGTGGTGACCCTGCCACCAGTGGACAACCGCGGCGGTGTGGCCATACAGCACACACCTGTGGACCACACTTCCGTGGGCACCAACAGATGCCAGCACACACATGCAGCACTGTGGGCATGGAGATGTTGAGGGAGCATATATGGGTGAAAGAGGCTGTGCTACAGATCAGGTGTGGCCACAAGGCTCGGACACATCATACGGTGTACATGGGTCAGTATTAGAATACCCCAACACCAGTGTGCCTTCGGATAATATATGCCTCCCCGCCACATACCTCACAGCTGTACAACTGCCATAGCACACAAAGCCAGAAATGTACATGTCACTGTGAGCATCCATGCCACAGGTGCAGCATCTGTAGGTCACACAACAGCGTAGCAGTAATGTCCAGTGTCAGAAAACATCCGCGAGGTTGGGCCACTCACTGTGTATAGTGGGAATCATCATCACTGCCCTACTACACCATAGGCATTGCCGTGTCCACGCACTACATGTCCCCTTGCTACTGTGGTTTCTGCTGTGCACTGTAGCATGCCCTACAATGTGACAGTTGCATGCAGCACCACCACCACCTGTGCCTATGGACTGGTGTCCTGTCCCCTGGGATATAATATGCTATGCTATGCTGTACTGTTTACATGCTAGCCTGCAGCTATCATCATGCACTGCCAGACTGACCTACAGGTGGAATGCGGTTGGACCTGGTCAGCCCCTGTACTTCCAGACTGACCTACAGGTGGCTCTGTGGGACTCTGCAGTAAGCTGGGAAAACTGCATACAAATCAGGGTATAATGAGATACTAATCCGGTTGTTTGCCCAGAGACTACGTAAGTAGGCTCATTTGCACTCTTTCGAATATGGCACATTTAGCCCAGGCAAATGTGTTTTGCTCCAGCTAACTGCTTAGCTCGCGCTAATGCCGAGACTAATGTGTTAGCGGGCGCTAACGGCACGTGGGAATATTATAAGGTTTTGATCACTGTTCTTTCACATCTGTTGCTTCTGCAGCTGTACTGAGTCCATGCGTTTGCTGGCACAACATTGGCCACGTAGTTCATCTGTACCTGCCCACATGTTGCTGTGTACTGTGTTGTTGTTGTGGGTTGCACTTCCTGATTGCTTTATTCAGTGCTGTCTTATTCCAGGGCTATTTTTGCCCTGCACTCCAGCCAGTTTGCATGGCCTCATTACCATGCCATATTCGGAAGCTGTTTGCCCTGGGCTGTTCCTTTTGAATATAAGCGTACTCTGTTACCGGGCTAAGTTTGCCCGCTGGGCAGTGCTAATTTTGCCACAGGGCAAAGTTTTGAATATCTGGCCCTATGTGTTTCCTGATCAATTTATAGGTTTGGTGTAAAGTTGATACAATGAAGCTCTGGTTTGGCTCATGGTAAATGGACATATGGGGACCCCATGTACATACACAATGGGGTCTGACAGGGTGCTCTTTGAGCCTTCTTCTATATGTTCTATGCTTAGATCCATTGTTGAGAGGAATAGAGACTGAGGGAAGTATCAAAGCTATAAAATATGGTAAAGGGGATATTTATAAAACCTTAGAATATGCTGACGATTGTATTTAATTTCTTCTTAAAGGATCAGAACTCAGGAGAAAAAATACTTAAATATTTCAAAGAATATGAAAACATGACAGGTATAAAGGTAAATAAAGGTGAAAGTAAGATTGTAGTCATAAGGAAAAAACAATAACAAGACATGGAAACACACACATTGTGCAAGGTAGCACAGAAATCTTGGGTGTGATTTTTGGGGGTCAAAACCCTATACAGGAGAATTGGGAGAAGAAAATTAACATAGCACAGAAAAAATCGAGAAATGGAAAGCAAGGCCCATGACAAAACAGGAAAGGATATACATGTTAAAAGCAAGTATTGTACCTATTTTTTTATACATTGCATATGTATTTCATATCTTGTTTAAGGATCAGACAAGAATATTGTTTTTTTTTTCAACTATTGTGGGGAAATAAATTAAATCCTATTAAGAGGAACCACACATACAGGCCTGTAGCAGAAGGGGGACTAAATATGTTAAACCCATTGGGTTTTTTCTTAAACATTTTTGTCTGTGCTAATATAGTGCCAGTATTACAAGCTAAAGATGACATTTGTTGTCCTCTGATGGGAAAATGGAAAGAAGAGATGGTAGCTTTGGGGAGAAAGGTAATAAGAAAAAAATTAAGAAAAATACCAGAGATATTGAAATAGTTCTGAAATATTTAGAAAGTTGGAAAGTAACAGTAGATATGTTACTCACAAAAAATAGGAAGCAATTGTATAAAGAAGTGCTTCAGGGAAACTTTTATGAGACACCTGTATTTAAAGTGTAACCCCTAGGTGGCGCTATCCCAAGGGCTACTACCCCTGCCTATTTGACTACGGACAGGTTGAGAGGTCTAGGTCCTATGGCGGGTGCCTCCACCCAAAGGTCAGGGTTTATAGTGGTTAGACTAGCTTGGTCACAGCTTTGTGGGACACTGAGACACCCTTTTATTCACTCTAGTGGCTCACACAGTACACCAGAGTTACAGCCCCAATACCCCACGTATACACACTGTTCACTCATATACATACCACTTACCCACGAGATTGATTCTGCAGTACTTCTCTGAGGACTCCCTGTAAAATAAGGTTAAACAACATACACAGCAAAACACAATACTGTTTCCATAAGTACCACACCACAGACAGTATATAGTATAACAATAGCAAATCTGATTTATTTGGGGGCAGTAACATGGGAGGGGGAAATCAGGTTAATTGGTGGCATTAACTCACAGTACTGTGCACACAGACAGGTTCTGAAAAGTCACACTCTGGGTACCAAGGGTGGGGGGCTAGTCAGGTCCGTTGCCCGGGGTGGCCGGATGGTGCAGATGGATGGGGCCCTGTAGAAGAAAATATATGGACAACACTCAGTTGTAATCTGGAGCCGGATGGCTCAGTCCATGAAGCAGGGAAACAACAAGAATTAGATGACACACTTGTGATTGAAAACAGACTGCAGGGGAATATCCTGATTTGTACTCACAATACCCAAGCTGAGGACTGGATGGTAGATGTTCTTCTGGATTGCCAGAACAACAGGGCATGGAGACAAGGTCCTTGTGACTGGACCCCACTGCAGTTGATAGCAAATGTATTTAGTCCAAACTAAGCTGGGGTTTGCTTCCAGCTTCAGCACACAGCACGGGGGAATGGAAATAGCGATTCCCCACAAGCACTATGCACATTCATATGTAAAGAAAAGTACTATACCAGGCAGGCTGCTCCTCGATCCCAATCAGCAATTACTGCAAAATACCTGGGAGCACACACAGCAGCTTCAGTTCCTGACAGACCAAGAGCGATTTTCAAGCATTTCTCCTGTCTTCTACAGGGTGAGCCTAGTTTCCACTCTTCAGACTTCATTCTTTCTCCTCACAATTAGATTCATTTCGAACTGGCACTTGCAATGGCTGCAGGCCAAACCTCAGGGCCTCACACGTGCTTCCCGTGCAAAACTATACACCGCAGAAGCACAGAGCTCCTTATCTCTTCACTGTCACAACTGATCTGAGCTTTCCAGTCACAAAGCAGGGCATTTCCTTTAGCTCCATGCCATTCTGTTGGTTGGTTTGGCTGTCACTCACAATAAGACTCCCTCTGTTGGTGGAAAAAGGCGCCAAGGTCAAGACTACATTTCCAAGAGTCACTGCCCATACAATCCCCTTGTGGCTGGCTCAAAATTAAGAGTCCAAATTCTGATTCATCCACAGGCTCCATTTTAGGGCTCCCTTAACCCAATTGGCCCAGCACAGCAGTTCAGGACCAAAATGAAAGAGCTATACTGAAACAGTTTGTGCTAAAATAAAGACAGGTTAGACAAACTACATTTTCTCAGTCACTCTAAATGATTTCTGGCAAACAGTTATATCTTTCTTTTTCTTTCATTTAGTAAGCTTTATTAGTTTGAAATTTTAACAACCATCAATATAGACAACATGTTAATGCATTAAACAGAAAAATAATCATTAATGAAATACTAATACATATACATGATATGTAGTACATAGATAAAGAGTATAGTATAATAAGTCCTAAGACATGTTATCGTTGTCTGTATCCCACCAATCTCCCCCCTCCCTCTGAACCCACCCTAGTCTGCCATTTACTATTAACTGAGGATAGTTATAAAGAAATACAATAACAAAAGACCATGTTAAATGTAATTGCCATTAAAAGGGAAAGTAAAGATGACTGAGGTCTACTGAATCAGTAAAAGGGTATACAGTGATTCCCATCTTAGTTTATATTTATCTATTCTGTTATTAGCTCCAGCAGTGATGAGCTGTGCTTGCAAGGCAAACATAATCTCCTTATACCATTCCATATAGGCGGGAGTATTCAATTCCAGCCAATGCCTCAAAATTATTTTCTTGGCACAGCTTGATATTAAAGCCATGTGCACTCTCAGTTGACTCCCTTGTAAACATGCGTAATCACCTAAGATACAAATTTCTGAATTAAAGTTATCTGATAATGCAAGAAGTGGATCAAGACGATTTTGAATGCTGAGCCAAAAAGGAGTGATTTTATCACATGACCATAACAAATGGGGCAAGTCAGCAGGAGCTTGTTGACATTTGGGGCATTGGTTAGAAGATACACTTCCCATTTGATGAAGTTTAAACAGTGTATAAAATAGATTATGGTTAATATAAAATTGCATAAGTCTATATCTATCCCACTTAATGTATTTATATAAGTGATTCCAAATATTAGACCAGTTCCTAGGAGGGGAAGTCAATGTTAAGACATTATCCCACCAATAGAACCTCTTACCTTCCAAGTAGTGACATTTGTTAGAGACATTTATAGAATAGGATATTATATGAGAAGAGGGATAGAGCTAATATAAGGGAGTAAAGCATACATAAACGGACTGTCCCATCCCCCGACCCAAAATAATATGTCAGCATGTGGGATATCTGAAAATATTTGAAAACGTGTGTGGCAGGCCAGTTGAAACGGTGACTGGCTGCATTATAGGAGAGCATTTTTTTGTCCTGAACCAACTGGTTCACTCTTAGAACACCCATATCAGGCAAAAAAGGTGAGATTTAATTACCTTATCTGAAATTAGAAGGTTAGGGTTTGAGAACAAGGGTTGGGCAGTGTCTTTGTATGCATCAGCTTTCAGGAAAGTGATTAATTGATGTTGTGTATGAAGTGAAGATCTTAGTGGTGTTTCCTTTAGGGATTTAGGGGGGTGCCTCCTAGTAATAAAAGGAAGGGCCTTGGGGTCAATGTCTTTTTCAGAGCAGAGCGCTTGTTTGATTCTAACCCAGGAAGGACAATATGCAGGATCTAGACTATTCTGTGGGGGTTGTATCCAGTATCTTACCCTGGCCAAGTGTATAGCTAAATAATATATGTAAAAATTAGGGGCTTGAAGGCCACCGTCAGTTTTTTGTCACACGTAAGTTTATAGTAACTTCGTCTAACTTTTTTCCCTTGCCATATAAAAGTATTGAGAATTCTCTGTATCTGGGAAAACCATGATAATGGGAGAGCCCCATTAAACATTTGTAGGGGACATAAAATACAAGGTAAAACATTCATTTTTATTATACTCATACGGCCCCATATAGAAAGAGGTAATTTTGACCAGTGCCTAAGATCTTCTGTTAATATTTTAACTAGAACATCTACGTTAAGTTTTTTTCATGATATGGGAGAGGGTGAAGGTAAAACCCTAAATATTTGAATTCTCGGTGTTCCATTGTAATCCCCAAATGTTCGATATCGGTCCTCACTACATTTATTGAGAGGAAAACTTCCATTTTCTGATATTTAACTTGTAATTCGAAATTGCCTCAAATTGGGAAATGATATGAAAGACAACAGATAGAGATTGGGTAGGATTAGAAATATGAAGAAGTATATGATCTACGTAAGCAGAAATTTTATATTCTGTGTTACTTATTGATATACCAGATACAAGTATCAAATTTTTAATTTTTCTAATAAGAGGTTCTAAATATAAGTTAAAGAGTAAAGGAAAAAGGGGTCATCCTTGGCGGGTACCCTGAAATAAAGTGAAGGATGTGGAAAGAACACCGTTACATTGGATTTGAGCTGATGGAGAAGTGTATATAATTTTAACCCATTGTATAAATTCCATCAGGAAGTGATATTGAGGTAATAACATAAAGAGATAATCCCAAGAAACCCTGTCAAAAGCTTTTTCTGCATCCAGGGAAACAAGTGCTGCTGGTACAGATGAATTCCTGGATACAGAAGAGAGGTATGCTATTTTTCTAAGATGATCAGATGAAAGCCTTTCCTTTACAAACCCTACCTGCTCTATACTTATCAGGGAATCCCAGACTTGGCCTAGTCTAGAAGCATGAATTTTTGCAAGAATTTTGAGATCCACATTAATTAGGGAGATTGGTCTATAGTTAAGAATAAAGAGAGGATCTTTGCCAGGTTTGGGAATGACAGTTATAATAGCACGCATCAAAGAGGTATCAGATATGCCCTTCTTAAAGATGTAATGAAGGCGTCTAAGAAAATATGGGCAATTATCTCCTTAAATTTTGTATAGAAGTTTGTAGTGAAGCCATCTGGGCCAGGAGATTTGTCCGGGGCAAGAGAGTCTACGGCATCATAAATTTCTGTTAAGGTAATAGGAGCTTTCAAAATATTTACCTGGACGTCTGATAATATAGGGAGATCAATATCTTGGATGAAATTATCGAATTGTTGAGGCAAAGAGGGGAGTACAGATGCTGAATATAATTGTCAGTAATAGTCTTGAAATGCATTCACAATATCTGGGGGGGAGGTTAGAAGGTTACCCGACATTGAGTAAATAGAGGTGATTATTTTATCAATTATTTTGGTACGAGGACGAAGAGACATGAGTTTCCCCGCCCTTTCACCGTGATCAAAATAGAATATTTTAGAATGAAGCATAAAGAATTCAGCCTTTTCTGTTATTAATTGATTGTATTGGGCACAAAGAGATTCGACTTTCTCCCACTCTTCTATAGGGGCCAAAGGAAGGAGATGCCTCTCCTGGTTTTCTATCTGGCTAAAATAGAAGAGAGAGCCATGGCTCTCTGCTTCTTATGCTTAGTTGCTAGTCGAATTAATTCACCTCTCAGTGCACATTTCAGGGAACCCCACAAAAAATATTTTTTAGACATGGATGGGGCATTAATTTCAATAAAATTAGAAATGAGTGTTTGAAGGAGTTGTATTTGATCCTCAGATTTCAGAAGTTGATTATTCAATTTCCAAATTCTATCTCTATCTATGTTGGGAGAAAGATCTAGGTGAAGATGAACTATATGATGGCCTGAAATAACCTTTGAAGAGTAATAGGCCTGAGGAAACCCCCAGAAGGTGATCAACTGTAATAAGAAAGTAGTTTATCCAGGAAAAAGAGTGATGGGGGAGAGAGTGAAATGAGAATTATTTACTTTCTGGATACATTATCCTCCAAGGGTCTATCAGGCCAACAGAGTTCATTAACTCATGTAGAGCTTTTTGTCCCGGTGATAATTTTTGCCGAATCTGACCAGATCTATCTAGGGAATTAGATAATACCTGGTTCCAATCTCCACCTAGTACCATTGAAAACATAGTCCCTGGGGCAGGGAGAGTCATAAGATTTGTAAAAAATTCAGGATCGTCACAATTAGGTCCATAAATGGAGCCTAGTACCAATTCAGAGTGGCCCAGAAGGGCCCTCAGAAAAACAAATCTACCATCAGGGTCAGTAATTTGTTGTATAAGGTAAAATGGAATTCTGTGGGCTATCAGGATGGCAACCCCTTGTCTACGGGAGTCAATAGCAGAGCCAAATACTTGACCCATCCAATTTCTACATAAATAATGAATATGATTGACCAGGAGATGTGTTTCTTGCAAAAAAGCCACATCAATTTGCAAACTTTTTAAATGGAGTAGAACCTTGGATCTCTTGGTTGGAGTCTGAGCCCCTTTTATATTCCAGGAGCAGTATTTAAGACTAGCCATAAAGTATTATATGATATAGTGGAATAAAATATAAGATGAAGGGATATAACCAATCCTGAGTAGGTAAAATAAGAATATTTGACCCCTTTTCAGTGGCAGACAAACCCTTAGTTATTATCCTTTCTCCCTCCTCCCCCCACTCCAAAATATTGAAACCCTCATAGCTAGGACCTAGAAGACCTAGCTCTGAATCCCACAAATTATAATGAGAGACTAAACTAAGAACAGTCCCTAACTGGGATAATGATTTAGGAGGTTCAGCCCCCAATGTTTGATTCATTACTGCTTCTCCTGCAGCTAAGCAATCATGCATTCCCCCCTCCAACCCCAACCTGTTGATTAGGTGTTAACGTTAACAATTAGCAATTGTCTATACTTAAAAAACATAGGTACCTTAACCACACTCTTTACCTACCTATTATAGATAAATTCAAAAACTATATTGTCATATTTATTCTTTAATTAGCAATTAATGATCTGAAGGCTGTCAAATCAAACTTAATATACCTCTATATTCTAGTAAGGTATTAAGAACGCTCTCAGTAAAATTCTGGAGTTATAACAAAACATAGTAAGCAAAAAAAAAAAAAAAGAAAAAATTACATCCAAATGCCTTTAGCTAGGAAGAAGAAAAACAAACAGAAAAAAAAACATCCCACATGACCAAACCTTTTTCAGTGAACAGCCTTTGTTGTGATTTGAAATATATTTAAAACCTAAATAATGAGATAAAAACACAAATTATGAATTGGTTATGTGTCATGGCACAACATGCCCGATTTGTATTACTCTTGAGTGAAAGTTAAAGTTCAACAAGCTATTATTTATAAACAACCAGGAGAAGTTCTGTTTATTACCACACAGGTGAATTGGCAAACTCTGCAGTAATAACGCTGACCCCTGACCGGAGAATCTGAACAAATTTGCAACAGCTGAGCGATCATGGGCACTTCCGTGTAGTACAAACTGCTCACATTATCGTACAGATGAATAAGCGAAGCAGCCAAAACTAAACAGCAGAGTTAAAAGAAAATCTTCTCAGGCTCTTTCTTAGCCTGATAGGTCTGCATACTTCTCAGAGAACAGACATCTAGCTCCAAAACAAAATTTTAATAGAGCACTTCAAGGCAGGGTGAGCAAAAACTCCCCTAAGGGAAAAAGCAGGACTCAACATCCACTGGATCAAGAAACCGCAACCTCGCCTCCAAGAGCCCTCCAAATTAAACTTTTCTTTAGGACAGACAACAGAAACAGTCAATTAGAATTTAAACTTGCATCCAATGTATTTTCCAGACAGTTCTAGATTCTTTATAGGAGGATATAGTGATGAAGCCTCAGCATGAGGTAAAAAGATCTGGGAAGAGGGCTGTAAGTTCTTTCGTAGCCTGCTCTGCATTTTTGAATGTTTTCCAACTGCCTAAGTGTAAGATGGATAGCCTGGCTGGATAGAGCATCTGGAATTTTATTCCAGCGGCAATTAGTTTAGTAACAGAGGGATGCTATTTAGCCTGTTTTTGTCATGCAGCAACTGGTAAATCTAGGGAAAACTGGATCGGAGCTTCTTCCCATTTGCTTCCTGAAGATCTTTGACTGCTGACAGGACATGTTGGCGATCAATATAACTCAGCAGTTTCAGAATAAACGGCCTAGGTTTTGCACCAGTAGGGGGTCTGAGCCGTAAGGATCTGTGGGCTTTTCAACTGCATAGGCCATTGAATGTGGGGGGGCAGCTATTTTAATGAGCATTTTTTGTGCAAAGATAACAGGTGAGTGATCCTCTACTTCTTCTGGAAGACCGAAAATCACCAGGTTGTTACGCCTGTTTCGGCCTTCCAGATCTTCCAATTTTAATTCCAGTTTATGTAGCTTATGCCTGATAGAAGTCATTTTTGGTTCCGTTCGAGATTGCCATGATTCGAGTGAAGACATACTGGCAGAGACATCTGAAAGTGCCTTGTTTGTTTCTTTCAAATCAGATTGTATCTCTTTTAAAGGACAAATAAACAAGGAATTAGGGGGGTGAATGAAACTGGAAATGCTCCTGTGGATGTGCAGAATAAGGGCTACTGATTTACATGATGGCAGTATTTACCTGAATATCTGCAATTTTTCATGGTTTCATCACTAATGAAACATTCCCCCAAATGTAAACAAAAACGGAGATTGTCTCCGATTCCGAGCCATAGCTCGGCTCACAAAATGGAGTGGACGTGCATACGTGATGATGTCATCATAGCGACTCCACTCCGCTTCTTGTGTTGAAACCTATGGGCACTGTTTATAAATGTTTTATATTGGCTCTGTATGTGGTTCTTGTCGTATGTATCGATACTTAGCTTGTGCATCAGCGTCTGGGACTGAAATGCATTAATAAGGAGGAGTCCATGGATCACTTATTTTTTGAATGTGACTATAGTAGGGCATTTTGGAGCTATCTGGCTTATACATGGGGTATTAAAAATTGTGAAGAAATCACTTACGACATTCTAGCATAAGGGCAGTTGACAGAAGAATGAAATAAATGGGATAAGCATACTTTATATGTAGTATTTGCAGTCATAAAGTGGGCTATCTGGCAAACAAGGTGTCAGAGGTTTATACATAATAAGGGAATCATATTAAATGATTTGTTATTTAAAATTCAAGCGGAACTAGATGGAATATACCAAAATGAAGTTCAATTGTATGGAGTCAAGCAAACTTTATGTTTATGGAGAAATTTTGAATGTATAGGTTAATTAATTTCTAGCGATGTAGAATACTGTGATTAATTTGTCATACTCTTTAGTTTTCTTTCAGTTTGATTCTTAAGTTTTCTGAATGCGAATTTATGTAAGTTTGTTTTTCATTTTTAATAAAAACTTCCCCTACTCATTGGTAGGGGGAGCTGCTGTGCCCATGGCCTCTGTTCCTGACTGTGGCCAGTCTGTTGGTGTACATGCAGGTGAACAGATCTCCTTCTCAGCAGGTCCAGCCCTGGAGAGCTTGCCTTCTAATTTTGTTGCACCTGTAGATAAGGATTTAGCTCTGGAGAATGCTTTACCTATGGATTTGGATGCTGGAACTACATCTCCACAGATTTCTGGTCTGCGTGAAGAAGATTGGCAATGGAAACTGTGTATGGAAAAACATCAATTTATTCTGTCTTTACTTAATCAGGACTAACTACTGCTGATACAGTCTCAGTTCCTCAGGTACCGAGCCTAGTGGATTTCTCATCAAATGTGGAGTAGAGATGCAGTGAATTTAAATTCCACTGGCGAAGTGCCTGCGAAGTGGGTACTTCGCATTGTCACTTTTTTATGCAAAGTGACCCATATGAAAGGCTCACTTCACCTTGTGATTATTACTTTGTGTTGTCATTCCACCTTAATGCAAATTAAGTCAAATGACAACAATATTGGCAGCCCCACATTTACAGTCACCAGAATTAATGTGCATCCCCAAAGTGCTACTGTCTTGTGTCCAGAAAACTCCCCAGTGCTGATGAAGTGAAATGAGAGTAAAACCAGAAATGCAAAGTCTCCCAGGATTAATGGTGTACCCAGTCATGCATGCAGTGGTCACACACAGTCCCCAGAATTAATGTGCATCCCCAAAATACTACTGTCTTATGTCAAGAAAATTCCCCAGTGCTGACAAAATGCTACTGTCTTGTGTCCAGAAAATTCCCCAGTGTTAGTCATTAATACTTTTTATTAGTATTTGTCATATACGACAGTACAGCCATACAGCATGTAATAAGGGTACAAGACAATCAGGAATAGAGACACACAAAACATGACCATCCAACATGAGAGTGGCACATGTGTGACAATGCTCATCAGAATTATAAGCCATATTTAAATTAAGCATGTATCAGAATTGCAGCACCCTGAGCAGTCACACGGAGAAAAGAGTAGGATGAGGCATCAGCAAAATCTCCCCTGCCCCACAGTTCATCTGACACCCAGAGATCAAGAGTCCAAAACTCCTCAGGGATACTGAAGCAAAATCTCATCCTGGAAGGAAAGCATATATGCAAACACCAAAACAAAAACAAATCCAGCTGGAGTTATATTGCCCAATACATTAGGACTGAGCACAGGGAATTAATTATATATATATAGAGTCTGGAGACAGAGGGAGTCAGATGGCGAGCATACCTCACCCATTCAGCTAATTAGAGCATAACCAAAGAAACAATTATATTATCTTTCAACCTATACCTGCATGACGGGAAAGGTATGCCAGATATGGAGCTCAGCACAGGTAGTAATGGTGCATTTTATTAGATACCACATGAGACAAGAGGTCCAGATGTGCAATCACTGAAAGGGAGTTGTACAGCTCAGGTAGGGAGGGAACCTCTGTGGTTCTCCAACGGCAAAGGATATGCTGTTTGGCTTGCAGACTAAGGATAGTGAGCTACCTCATCCGCTTACTTGGGAGTTTAACATTGGCAGGGGGAAGCCCAAGAATCCAGACTATAGGGTCATTGCCCACGGCAAAGCCCAAAACCTGTTTGGCAAGCCCCAGCACTGCAGACTAAAAGGAGGAGAGCCGCAAGCAGTGCCATAGTACATGAATAGGGTCCCCCACATGGGTGTCACACTTCCAGCACTGATTATGATCTAAAATATGCATTCGGTGCAGCATAAGGGGGGTGTGGTACCAATGGGAAAGGATCTTGTTTTGAATGAGCTGACTTCAAGCCTCAGGTAGGTAGGTAGTTTCATAGAGAGATACGAGTTCAAAAGGCAGAGCCCATAAAGAACTCGCCACCGTAGTATTTAATGGTGGTAACTATATTTCTTATTACCCATGAAAGTATCCAACTGTTTTTTGAATTGCTCAGCATTTTCAATCATAACAATATCCCTTGGAAGAGTATTCCAAAATGGTGGTACCCTTTGAGTAAAGAATCTCTTCCTTTTTGTCGTTCTACATACAGAGGTTTTTAACTTGAGACTATGGGATCTTGTGCTGTTATATGCTGTTAATTTTTCCAAGCAAATAGTTTCTAACATAGATTCTTTCTGGAAGGCTTTGAAAATATAGATCAGATCTCCAAGTAGGGATCTATATTCTAAGGAAAATAACTGGAGTGATTTTAGTCTGTCCTCATAATCCTTAATATCCATATTCTCTAATTTCCTAGTGGCCTTACGTTGTACCCTTTCAATCATTTTTTGTCAGCCAATTGATGTTGGAGTATAAGGAGGTTCACAATAATCTAAGTGTGGACGTACAAGGCCAACATAAAGTGGTAGACTCACCTCTGGTTTTTGACTTTTAATGTGTTTATAGATACAACCTAATATACTATAACATTTTTTTTACTCTTTTATTAGTATGTTTGTTAAATTTTAGGTTATCCGATATTATAACACCGAGATCTCTTTCTTCTGAGGTAACAGCCAATTGTATATTATTCATCACATAGATGGCCTTATTATTTCTCCCAATATGCATTAGCTTGAATTTATGCTCATTAAAGGTCATTTTGTTGTCTTTTGCCCAATTGCATAATTTGTTCAAGTTATCTTGCAATGCAGCTACAGCTTTTGCATCATTCACTACACATCCCAATTTACAGTCATCTGCATATTTATTTAGCCAGACACCATCTGTTGTCTGCATACTTGAAACAAGTATATTGAATAGCAATGGACTGAGCACAGAGCCCTGGGGGACTCCACTTGTAACTGCACTCCAGTTACACTCATGTCCTCTAATGACCACTCTTTGATATCTATTATGCAGCCAAGACTGCATCCATTTAGTAATATTTATATCTAATTTTACTTTGACAAGTTGATCTATAAGGATCCTATGAGAGACTGTGTCAAATGCCTTAGCATAACCCAGAAATACCACATCAACTGGTGGACCATTTTCTAATGCCTCGCTAACGGCTCAAAAAAATTTATTAGGTTAGTCAAGCATGATCTTCCATGTGTAAAACCATGCTGGGAGATATCAACAGCACCTGTATGGTTAATATGGTCTACTATTTTTTGCTGTATCAGTCTTTCAAGTATTTTGCCAATTAATGACGTGAGGCTAATAGGCCTGTAGTTACATGTTAATTGTTTGTTACCACTTCTAAAAATTGGGGTAACATTAGCCACTCTCCATGACTGAAGTACTTTCACTTCTTTTATTGAAACATTTAATAAGGCTCTTAGGGGCTCTGAGAGTTCTGTGGACAGCTCCTTGAGGAATTTTGGATTAATACCATTAGATCCAAGTGATGTATTTGATTTTATTTGGCTAATGGCATCAGTAGCATTCTGTTTGGTAAATAATATCGGTAAGTATTATCCGGTATTACTTAGATGTTAATCTCCTCCTTTGGTTTAAAAACATTCACAAGTATAAATTAAGTCCTTCTGCCATATCTGTTTCATCACTAATTATCCTATCTTTAGATTATATAGGACCTATTCCTCTCTGTATCCTCTTAAGAGATCCTATGTAATTGAAAAAACATCTTTTTTATTATCCTTTGTATCTTCAGCTAATTGTATTTCCAGCCTTTGTTTAGCATTCTTGATGAGTTTTTTGTTCTCTTTGTTATCTTTTTAAATTTATTCCAATCTGCAACTGTGCACTTTTTTTTGTATTTGCAGTATGCGCTCCATTTTTTTTTATTGTGCATCTAATTTTGTTATTCCACCAAAGTGGTATTCTTTGTTTATTATTATTATAATTAATGAGTAGTGGCACCCATTTTTCTATACAATAGTCATGTCTTGCATTAATTGTTTCTCATATCTGTTCAAGACTTAGGTTTTGTTTTAATTCATGCTTCCAGTTCCATGTGTTTAAATAAGCTTTTACGCTTGTATAGTCTGCTTTATGGTAATTTTTAATTTTTCTTATTCCTTTACCATTTTGAATTTGCCTTTGTATAATACATTCAACCATGTTGTGGTCACTGTCACCAAGAGGTGATAATATTGTCGGGGTTGAGATTATATTAGTTAAATTTGTAAATATTAGATCTAAAATATTATTATTTCTTATTGGTTGTGTGACTAGTTGTTCCAGACTGAGTTGAAAGGTAGTTCCTAAAAACCTTCTATCAAAATCCCCTCTAGCCTCAAGCGTAGACCAATTTATGTTTGGAAGATTGAAATCTCCCATTATTATAACATCATCTGTAACATTCATATTACTAAGTTGATCAATAAACAGATGATTTTCATCTGAACCCAGATTAGGAGATCGATAACCTAAACCAACAGTCATTGAGTTCTTAAGCATTTCTATTTGAACCCACACAATTTAAACTCCATTCTCCTATGATCTTATTTGATAACTCTTAAATCGTTCAAATATATGCAGTGCTATGCCACCACCTTTTTTATTTGTTCTATTTTTTTTAAAAGTAGTGTATCGTGGAATATTTGTATTTCAGTCATTATCAGTAAATCATGTTTCTGAAATTCCACATATGTCAATTTCTTTTGATGTTAAAGTATACTGTAGTTCAACCATTTTACTTGCTAGACTTCTTGCATTTAATAATAATACTTTTGTTCCATTATAGTTACAAATTTGTCCTGGAATAATATTCGCTGTGCTTCCATTAAGATCTGCATCATTACACTTTGCATGTATTGTTTTTATTTCTATGTTTATTCATGTTTTTATTTTTTGATTTGGTCTTTATTGAATGTTTGTTACTGGCTAAATTAATAAGTGCTTGTGTATTGGATTGATTAGTATTAGAATTAAAGTTGTCAGGGCTAACACACACACACTCCCCCCCCCCCAGTGATCTAGTTTAAATGATTATTAAAGTATCCTTTAAGTTGCTGACACAAGAACAAACTTTCTCATTTGCTCAGATGTAGGCTATCCCTGCAAAATAGGAAACTATCATTAACAAAGTCCTCCCAATGCATAACACAGGCAATCTCCTGCTTTCTACACCTCTGCCTTAACCAATTGTTAATATGTTTTATTTTACATGTCTGCTGATATGTTGCCTTAGGCACTGGTAGGATTTCCAAGAAAGCAAATTTACATCCTAAATCTATTAATGTATTTGTTAAATCAACATATTCCTGTTTGATTCGCTGTGTATGTTGGTAAAGTACATTATTGACACAAGCATGTATTACAACCAATTTCCTTTCGTATCCTTGACTTAGTATATCTCTAGTCATTGTTGTGATGTCAGATATTTTGGTACCCTTAAAACACGACATAGTCCTGTTTTCTTTATCATTATCACAAATTATTCTATCAAGTCATTTTACCATTGAATCTCCTAATACATAAATTTGTGTTTTTTCTATTTGATTCTCTTCCATTTCCATACAACGAATTTCTGGTTCAATAGTTCCATTCTGCATTTAGTCTATCGAAATGACTGTCGGTGAAGTTTGTGAGGATTCTAGTGTAATTAAGAGTTCTTCTGCTGTACATTGTATATTATAATTTTAGTTCAGGCAATTAATCTCATTCTCTTGTGACCTGTTAAGTAGCTGTATTGGTTGTTCATTATTGTTAAATATTATGCCCTCATCCTTATCCTGTAATTCCTCCTCAATGAGTGGATCAAAGGAAGTTTGTATAGCTATCATGAATTGATTTGCTTTTCTACCTTTTTTATTTTTTGTTATTTTTAAATGTTGCACTTTGTACCATAAGTCCTCGGTGTTATCTGGTTCTTCCTCTTCTCTGTTTCTTTTTTTACTTCCAATTGATTGGATTAGATGCATTGTATTAGTAACAGGGTATGTATTTAATGTAGTAACCTTGGTGTTTAAGGCACTAATGTCACATTGTGATGACTGAACTTCTAGCCTGATCTGGTATTGGTCAGTCATGGCCTTCTGACTCTGTTCCACTTCTAGTAGCCTTTTATTAAAATGGGTTTATTACATAGGCCATGTCAAAGTTATCTAAACATTTAGGGCAAGTATATGGACCATGGTTTGGTTTGTTCAACGTGATGTCATACATACTGCAAGAAATACATTTCACTCCTATCTACCCTCTAGTTGTTTCAATTACTTCCTTCATGTTAAAGTAAGATTACTATTACTAGAGTATACACACAATGACATATACAGACACAGATCTATAGCTCAGGTTATACAATACTACTTTAGTATTTACTGTGTTTGTACCAAATTACCTATGCACATATACCAAACACATTGAGGCCTAGGTGCAGTAGTTACCAATTCTCCTTTATATTTGGAATAAACATTACGGGCTCTTGAAACTCACCAAAAACACAAAACACGCATAACATGCACAGACGAGCGTGTCTTTGCACCCGATACACACTCACCCTACCCAAGCTCACCTTGCTCACTGCAGGGCTCATTTAAATAGAAGCCCCAACCCAGAAGTGCTGCGAGGGTCACAGAGCTCGCACTCCAAACCTGCCCAGAATATAAGCTTAATTGAAAAATTATGTACCACTGAAGTGGTTTTAAAATAAACAGATCACACAGAGAGCTCACAGAGCTGCACATATCTGGACAGAAACTGTCCCTCTTCCCACTTTAAATAATGGGACTCAAGATTCTAAAAGTACACACCAGCACAAGGTATAATATTTGTAGGTAAATAATGTGCAGAGCAGAGTCTCACACACAGTTAGGTTTTTCTACTGCTTGCGCTCACTGCAGGGTTCATTTAAATAGAAACCCCAACCCAGAAGTGCTGCAAGGGTCACGAAGTTCATGCTCCAAACCTGCACAGAATATAAGTTTAATTTAAAAATTATGTACCACCGAAGTGGTTTTAAAATACACAGATCACACAGAGAGCTCACAGAGCTGCATAGATCAGGACAGAAACTGTCCCTCTTCCCACTATAAATAATGGGGTTCAAGATTCTCAAAGTACACAATAGCACAAAGTATAATATTTTTAGCTAAATAGTGCGCAGAGCACAGTCTCACACACAATTAGGTTTTTTTACTGCTTGCACTCACTGCAGGGCTTGTTTAAATAGAAGCCCCAACCCAGAAGTGCTGCAAAAGTCATGGAGCTCACACTCCAAACCTGTCCAAAATATTAGCTTAATTTAAAAATTATGTACCATCGAGTGATTTTAAAATACACAGATCACACAGAGAGCTCACAGAGCTGCAGAGGTATGGACAGAAACTGTCCCTCTTCCCACTTTAAATAACAGGGCTCAAGATTCTCAAAGTACACAACAGCACAAGGTATAATATTTGTAGCTAAATAATATGCAGAGCAGAGTCTCACACACAATTAGGTTTTTCTACTGCTTGCACTCACTGCAGGGCTCATTTAAATAGAAGCCCCAACCAGGAAGTGCTGCAAGGGTCATGGAGCTCACACTACAAACCTGCCCAGAATATAAGCTTAATTTAAAAATTATGTGCCACTGCCGGCCCAGTGGCACTGAGGGCTGAGGTGCTGGATGCCACACCTCGTGCTAGGCTGGCAACCCGGCTTTGGGAACGGACTTGGGTCAGCAGGAGTCAGCTTGGGGAGGGAGGATGAAGTGTCCCAACAGATTCTCTCCTTCCTTGGGGTGGGATGTCAGGGGTGCTGTGGAGTGCCTGATGCCCTAAGAGAGTCAGTGGATGCACTGACTCCTGAGGGGCATGATGGCTTTGTCTACTGGAGCTGGGGAGGGGGATGCTTGAGAGGAGTGTGCATCAGCACGTTGACTCTCTGGACTTACGTCCTACGTGCCAGTGTCTCAGAGGGTAGGGTTAAGGGAGAGATGAACACAACTTGGAGGAAAACATCCTCCAGTCACCTAAATGAAGTCCTCCAGAACCAGTCTCACCACCCGCTGACCAAAGGGCAGACCACAATGTGCAGCTTGCCACAGAGGAAAGAGGGGGCATAAGTGGGGATCTCTCCTCACCCTGCCTGGTGGGTAATCCGAGCCATCAAGGGCCCCGATGGCAGTATATCACTCTAGTGGCAGACTCAATTGGTCTTTAAGGGTCGGGAGGGTGTCACTCCATGAGGACGGAAGGAGTGGTGGTTGGAAGGGACAGTAGGAGTGAAAAAATATAAGTAAAAAAAAATTATGTACCACTGAAATGGTTTTAAAATACACAGATCACACAGAGAGCTCACAGAGCTGCACAGATCTGGACAGAAACTGTCCCTCTTCCCTCTTTAAATAATGGGACTCAAGATTCTCAAAGTTCACACCAGCACAAGGTATAATATTTGTAGCTAAATAGTGTGCAGTGGGTAGTAGTGGGCATTTCGCCAGCAGGCCTGCCATGGGGCATCCAAGATGGGTTGGTGGAGGGCCTCTTCAGAAATCCCCAGTGTTGACGAAGTGAAATGAGAACACAACAAGAAATGCAAAGACTGCCAGAATTAATGGCGCACCCAGTCATGCGCACAGTCATCACACACAGTCACCAGAATTAATGTGCATCACCAAAATGCTACTGTCTTGTGTCCAGAAAATTCCCCAGTACTGATGAAGTGAAATGAGAGCATAACAAAAAATGCAATGTCTCCCAGAATTAATGGTGCACTGCAAATGCACAGACAGATTAAAATTGCACTGCACACTCAACAGATGCATATGAAAAGGCACAACACTTAAACAGTGTTCACAACAAGTCACAAGTCCAAATCAAAAAGGAATACCTTTTGCCAGTTGGGGGATTAGTGCATGGCAGTAGCAATCCACTACCAGTAAAGATACCACAAAGTAGTACAAAAAATTCATGCAGTGTGGTGGATAGCAGGTTCACACTGCTGCAATTACTCTGTGGCACAATAAAAGTTGTCTGACTTAATGGCACGCATCACACACACACACACACACACACACACACACACACACACACACACTCACACACTACAACTAATGCATAGCAAATTGAAAACCTTTAGTTATGTAACCAACTGTTTTAAACAAACAAATTATACACTGCTGCACCACAACAATCAGCAAAAAAATTTCAAGAATTACTGAAAATACTATATTATAGTGCATTAACAGTTATACAAGAAAACTATAACCAAACAGAATGACTGCCTTTCTCTTGCAGTTAGTCTACCTACACCACAAATACAATCCTCCCCCAAAGCACACTTCATAGTACAAAGACTGACTGTTCTAAATTAACATTCGAAATCCACACACAAACAATAAACACTCGATGGTATGAGCACAGAAGGGTTTCCTACAATCGATGTACTAAATTGTGAGCAAAAAAAAGACAAAAAGGCATTTTAACAGCTTTTAGAGGTTTTGAATCGCAGAGCTCTGAGAGCAAACTTTCTCCAGCTACACTACACACACACTACCCAGGCCAGAACTGAGGCACAGAGAACAATCTAGAGCCCACATGACTTGCAATCCCATAAATCACTGCATAATTTCATTTAGAGCTCAATTACAAGGCAATGTGAGGTGACGTACATTTATTTAAATGTACTTTGCCTTAAAATTGGTGGAGAAGTGGTTTGGGGAAGGTGGAACAATGCAAAGTCATTGGTTTCAATGGAGTTTGCATTCCTCATTATGATGTGAAGTACTCCGCTTCACATTGTGGAGTATTCTGCAGATTCTGGGTTACTTCATGAATCACTTCGCAGAGTGAATTGGGGCCAGTTCGCCCACCACTGCTTACAGTATGATAACTCACATGCTGTACAGGAAGGAACGTGAATGCCTATGGCTGTACTTCCCCGATGAGCTCAGCCTGTATCATAAAACCCCCCAATTTAAAAACTCTTATTAATGAGTACAGTGGTGCTGACTGGGTGAAGCCTGGAGAGATACTACAAAACAGGCTTACAATACATGCAAGTAACTAGTGAAAAAAAATAATTTTGTGGTTCGTGACGTGATCATGAATCATGATTTGTGACTGCATTTGTGACCGTGATGATGAAGAACGTGATTCGGTGTGAGATAACCAATATGAAACTGGAATGCGAATGCCTACCGCTATACTTCCCAGATGAGCTGTAGCACAAAACTCCCCAATTTAAAAACTCTTTTTAATGAGTACAGTGGTGGGGCAGTGAAGCCTGGAGAGATACTACAAAACAGGATTATAATACATCCTAGTAGCTAGTAAAATGACTGCATTTGTGACTGTGATGATGAAGAACGTGATTTGTATCATGAGTGACTCTTGATGATGGCCCTGACTTAAAAACACGTATTAATGAATACAATGTTCATGCAGAGATATGCTCCACACCAGTCCAGTACTCTGAAAGGAAGCCAAAGAAACAACTGTGACTTAAGTTACAGATGGAGACTGGGCCCTAAAGAGATGCAAATGCACAGACAGATTAAGATTGTGCTGTGCACTGAAGAAATGCAGGTGCAAAAGCACAACACCTAATCAGTACTCAACGTCAGAAATTCAAATCTGGAAAAGAATATCTTTCCCGGTTGGGGCAGTGTACTGCAGCAACAGTCACTAGTACTAGTACCAGTAAAGATACCACAGAGAAGTACAAAAATCACACACCTGCTGTGAATAGCAGGTTCACATTGTTGCATTTACTATGTGGCACAATAGAAGGTGTCTGATTTGATAACACGTCACACACACACACTCACACACACACTAAGTAATGTGCAGCAAATTGAAAGCTTCAGTAATATAACCACGTATTTTAAACAAACAAAAATTATGCACTGATACACTGCAACAATCAGCAAAAAAATTTCAAGAATTAATAAAAATATTACTGTGTGTCAATAACACAGTTATACAAGAAAAATATCACCAAAACAGAAAGAACTGTCTTTTTCTGCAAGTTAATCTACCTACACCACAGATAGGCCCCTCCCCCAAAGCACACTTCCAGTATCTGTCAGTACACAGACTGAATGTTGTACATTAACATTCAAAATCCACATACAAACAATAAGAGCTCAATGATATGAGCATAGGAGGGTTTCCTACAATCGATGAGCTAAAGTTTGAGCAAAATAATTACTCAAAAAGGCTTTTTAACAGCTTTTAGAAGGTCTGAATTACAGAGATCTCCTCACTGCAGACTATCTCCCTGCAGCCTCCTACACACACTACCCCAAACTGAGCTGTGCAGAACATTCTAGAGCCCATTGACCTGCAATCCCATGAATCACTGCAAAATTCACCTTTGGAGCTTAAACAAGATGAAGTGTGAGGAAGTACTTTGTTTTCAATGTACTTCACCTTAAAATTTGTGGAGTAGTGGCTTGGGAAAGGCAGAGATCGTAAAGTCATTGCTGTCAATGGACTTTATGCTGCCCACAATGACATGAAGTACTCGCCTGTTACGGAGCACTTCATTAATTCACCTTTGACTTCTCAGAAATCACTTCCACGGAGTGAATTGAGGCCACTTCACCCACCACTAATGGGAGAATGTGGGGCTTCACCCCTCAGAACATATTGAGGAACACCTGCAAACCATGCCTGCGGCTGTGCCAGAGGTGCCTTCCCACCAGCCTGACATTTTGGGAGGCCCTGTCAATCTGCCTACAGCTGATGCTGATGCTGTTACTTCAAAGGAGAATGTGCTAGGGCTGTCTGACTCCCTGCAGAAAAATGCAACTGCTGCAGAGCAAAGAACACCATCTCACTGCCTCTTGTGGATTCCTGACCTCCTCTCCCTGCTCAAACTGTGAGTACTATTACAAATACAAGCTGTATTTGGGATGCAGGAAAAACATTGGGCTGGATTCAGAAAGGAAGACGCAGGCCGCGCCATGGTGCAAGATGTGTTGAGAAATTCTGCAGCCAAGGTGGTGCGTCAGATTCAGGTACAAGTCACAATTACGCCGATGCATGCCTCAAGGACACAAGTCACAGGCTGCGGCCTATAAAAGCATGAAAACAGTATGCATGATGCAGAACACAGGCACAGAATGATACCACAACTGAGAGAGGGAGGTGCTAGGAGCAAGATGAAAACAAGCTTGGAGCAAGAGGCCCAGGGCAAAAGGGACAAGAGAAAGATGAAAAGCAGAAGGCCACATGGTAGAGGGGGTCCCACACAGAGCAATCTGGGCAAGAAAAGGAAGAAACACAGCAGGACACAAGGCAGAGAAGAACACACACAAGGCAATGGGGGCAAGAAGAGGAGGAAAATAAACTTCATCCAGAGGGAAACTGACATCCTGATCCAGGAGGTAGCACCCATACGGCCACCCTATGTGCCAGAGGTGGCAGCAAGGTCACCCGAGACAAAGAGAAGAATCAGTGCGAGCCCATTGCCAGGCATGTCAACACTGTGGCACATGCAAAGAGGATCATCAGGGAGCTGCAGAAGCACTACAATGATAAGAAGCACAGGACAAATCAGAAGCTGGAGAATCACAGGAATGCCCAAGCCACTGGTGGAGGAGAGAGCAAAGAAGTACCCCTAATAAGCCAGGAGGAGATGATAGCAGGCCACAAAGCAGCCAGACTGTACATGGAGTCAGTGGACTGGACACACAGCACAGCATGTAGGTGGGACAGGTAGGTGATTACGTGAGGCGGTATCATGTGATGTCAATCAGGAAGATAAGGTGCATACCATAGTACAATGTGGTTGCATGGGTGCAGATCCCACAACAGTGCAGCACCTAGTAACAGAGCACTGGCCACATACCATAGACAGGGCCAAATGAATAGCACTGTCAAGAATTAAACAAACATTGTATACAATATGTGGCCCACAAGGGAGTGTAAATGATGAACACTCAGTCAGAAGAGCAGGAGCAGAGATAGATAAACACCGTGGGTCAGAGGCCTGTGCCAGGAGGGACAAACTGTATATGGGTAATAGGGTGAGTGACGAAGAATGCAAGTAACATACCAGTGCAATGCTGCCAGACAAATGTAGCCTCAAACAGCGCAGACAGCATGAGGAACAGCAACAACCATTGAGCAGCAAAGGTATATGTGAGTGTAGATCACCACAGCACCACGTGGAATAGACAGCAGGGAGAAGTAGGCAGGTGGCATGGTGGGATGAACCCATGACAGCATAGCTGCAGTGATGTGGCACAGAGGACCACCGCAGTACTATAGGAATATCTACCACAAATGACAGCCAACAGGATACGTGGCATGACTGTTTGTAGAACCATAGGAGTGAGAGGAATGAGATGCACAGTTGTGAATGAATGTGGCTGGGCAGCACACACCCTGCCCTGTGTCCCGGGTGGGCATGCACCAGCACAGCAGTCCTGTCCATACCCCTGGGAAGTGCCACCAGTGCTGGCACACACATCGGGCACATGGCAAAGTGGTGGCAGGTTACATGCAACACGGAAATGTGTAGAAGCATGCACCATGGCTACAAGACTGGGGGCAGGGTACTGTATGGGAGACAGAGATCTGGAGGTAACAGAACAAGAAAGGGACCTAAGCAGCACTGCACTTGGAGACCTGAAGGTGGGAAGGCAGTGGCTAGGGGAGTGCAATGCTGGGATGCATTGGAAGGGGGTTCACCGGTAGAAATAGGGTAATCAGAGTACCCATGCATACACCTCATCTGGGTAAACTGCACATGAGAGTACAGAGTCCAGTCCTAGAGGCCACACCCCTGAAAGGATGTGAGAAGGCTGGGGTGGGCACAGGAGAGAGTGACAATGATGGTAACAGGGTATGCCACCAATCCCTTGAAGAAAGGGTGAGAGAACTGAACATGTACTCCCTGGAAGAGAGGGGGGGCAGGATTGGGACCAGCTAGTACTGTACGGGTATAAACAGGGCACCTTTAGAAAGCATCCTTCAGAAGGAATGTAAGCAGTGGATGAGGGAGCATGGCCTGCAGGTGGAGGGGGAGATGTTCAGGGGGAACAGTAGGAACTACAATGTCACAGAGAGAGTGGTGGAACAGTGGAGCAGACCCCCGGAGGCTGTTGTTGCAGAAGTAACAGTGGAGGGAGTCGAAGGGGCATGGGACAACCACAGGGGAGAGATAAGTGTGGGGGGATGCAGGTCTGGGCAGATAGCTGGACATATGGGCTGACTCAGTGGGCTATGTCGGTCCTATGATGCCAACACTTGTCTATGAAACAACGTACAACATGACCAAACAACGTCCTGGTGGAAGGCCTGGGCACCTGTACCATGGAGCACACACAAGCAACACACTGGCATCCATGGGACCACAAGTCCCCTGACATAGGAGGGCAGGGAAAAGGTGTGCAGTGGGCAATGCTTGTGGACAGTAATGGGACACTGAGGACCACAAAAGACGCTCAGGAAGACATGTACAAGGGGGTACGCATGATGAGGGATGGAGCACAGAGCACCATCATGCATGCATGATACACTGTCATGGCACAGTGTGCCACATGCATGCCACTGCAATGCATGTGGCACACTGCGCCATGACAGCTCATGGGCCAACACATGTCCAACTGCAGCACAGGGTGGAGGCACACACTGGGATACACACAGGTGAGGGGTGCAGATCAACAGCACATGGACAGAGACACATTTGTGTGGGACAGTGACAGGTACCAGTGTGAATGGCACAGCACACTGTGGGATGGTGACCACAAGCATGTGGTCACTTGGGGCCCAACAGTAGAGGACAGAGCATGCTGGCTGGCACACCACGACCCAACCAACATGCCCTGTGGAGTGTGAGGGAGACCAGCATGGTGGGATGATGGGTCCAGGCAACTACCGTGGTATGTGTGGCGAGCCATGCAGACCACCACATGTAGAACACATGACCCACAACACAAACAAACCAGGCACAGATGCAAGTGGCAGACATGGATGCTGTGGGCTGCAGGTGCATGCATGGCATACCAAGCCACAACATGCAATGTGGCATTGCATATGCTGAACACATATGGAAAGGCAAAGGTAGTGATGTAGCAGTGTCGTGGGGACAATAGCAATGAGGTCATGGTGGTACAGACAGTAGCCACATAGAATATACACCGAGGGCAACAACAGTACTGTAGGCATGCGGGCAGCCAGGTGCAAGTGCCTATGACCAGGGCTGACATGTGTACAAACATGGTGCATGTAGCAGCAGGAACACCGGTACTGGACAAATGCACAGCACAGCTAATATCACCTCATACATAAGCATGCAGACACACACAAGTACCTGGCCACAGTGGCCTGCATGCCATGTGTGGGAGGAGCCATGTCAATGGCAGTGTGATGCCATGCACGCTGATAGCTACTGTCCACAGGTGTGAGGCAGGTATGCAGATATCCAAGTTGACCCATGCCAACACATGAGGCATGCCATGCACAAGGATGTCACAGCAGTGCCGTGCCACCCAGAACCACTGTTCTGGCAGTGGGATAGTGGTACAGCCTAGGTACCTGGAGCAACAAAGCTGTGAACATGTACTGTACATCCAGCAGGCCAGACCTAGGTCAGACACATCACATCCTCCTGCACGCTGTGTAACCCTGGGCATCCTCACAGTTGAGCAGTGTACTCAGGCTGCCCCTGCCAATAATGCACATGTGACATGTAGCTCACTGACTAACCTATGATGGCAATACACTGGAACAACATGTGGACAATGGTACCGAAAGTACACAGTACCCTAGGTATGCAGCGGACCACAGACACACACACACACACATGCACACATGCCACTGTGGAGGCCAATGTACCTCACAGGACCCAGCACACCCCATGGCCGTGGGATGGTAGAGAGTGGGACATCAGACAGGCATGTGCAACACACTACAGCAGGCAACAGCACCAGGACACATTGCGGCATGCAGGTACAGACAGGTAGCAACTGGCAAACAATGCAGCATAAGCTGGCACAGGGACAGTAGCAGCAACATACGCAAGCAGGGACTAGCATGTTGCAGTAAGACAGTCACTGTACCATGTCTGTTCACCCACAGGGCACTGCGGTGACAGCCAAGAGGCAGAACTGGCAACAAGCCGGGCAGAACGTGGTGGACAGAGGAGGCAGAGGTGAGCGTGCACATGGATGATGTTGGCGATGAAGACAGTGATGATGACAGCAGCAGCAGCAGCACCACCAGCACCAGCAGTAGTAGCAACAGCTGCAGCACAGTATGCTGCAGGAGTCGTCAGGAGTCTGGATAGCTGGGCCGCAGGACTGCAGGACTGCAGGAGGGCAGCACAGGGGAGTGGGGCATGGTGATGGCCACTTGACACAGTAACAGAGCATGTTGAGGCGCGACACAGCCAGTGGCTGACACAGGCCAAGTACGGACAGCATATCGACGAAATGTAGCTGATGAGCTCAGTCCATCACTGATAACCAGACCTGGAGGCCACGATTGGGTGGATGCATCAGACCAAGAAGGAAAGTACTCTCTGTTACTACCATTGGAGACATACTGCCAGGAGTGTGCACAGGGCCAAGAGAGGAGAGACAGATGAGCTGAGGAACATCGCAATACTCTGAGTCACAGCACAACACATTACAGGCCATAGGGCCCCACCATATCAAATGCAACAGAGGCCACAAGCAGAAACAGCCATCACCCCTGGCAGGCGTTGCCTGGCATTGCATGGGTGCAGTCACCCTCGTACGGACGAGGCCATGGATAGGGCAACATGCGCCATTAAACAGGCAACCACATGTCATCAGCGCCACGCATGGATGATGGTGGCAGCTCTGCAGGACATTGGACAGACATTACAGCACAAGGCACAGTACTACCAACACAGGCATATGGACCAGGGCACACAAACAGATGCTGTTGAAGGCACACCACAACCAGCAGCGCACCATATGCCAAGCACAAGTGCCGCTGTGCGTGAGCCATCAACAGCAGTGCAAGCTCATGAACCCTCTATGGTCATGCAACCAGACACGGGTGGTGTCTGCAGAACAGTACCAACAGGCCATGGAACCGTGTCAAGTGATGACACACCAATAGCTGGGGAACTTACATGAGGGACGGCAGGCGGAGGCCAGTGCAGACCCCTGGTGAGGGGTGAGGGGAGGAGGCACTGTGCAGACACAGGGTGAGGGAAGGTTGGCAGGCAGCTGTCACACACACTGGTGAGCCAGGCAACACAGATGGCACACAGCCAGCGGGACCACCACAGGAAGAACAGTAGACACCCGGACACTGCCACTGCGATATGGCAGGCCACGGAAGCAGAAGGACCCCCACGAGACCAGACAAGCACACAGTTGGCAGCCAGTAGAATGGGCACTATGGGTATTCGCAATGCTGCAGGAGTATGGGAACAGGGAAAGGTGTGTCTGTGTGGCCTGGCCAGGTCAGCCACAGCGGGGCATGTGGGTAGACAGTGTTTTGGGGGTGGGACTGGATGTTGCAACATGTGCTGTGCATGTACAGCAGACAAAATGGCATGTGCTAACCTGTATGTGGGATGTGTAGTCAACACCCATGCACACTGGTAGCTGTGTAACTGGATAGCTGACGACAATGTCAGGGCTGCTGTTGTGATGTGTAAATAAAGCATGATTGACCACATACTGCTGTGTCGTACTGTGATACATCCATACAATGCTGCATGGTGGGCTGCAGCATGGCGGGGTACTGGGATGGGGCCAGACAGCCGTCATGGGCATACACACGATGGCCAGTCCGGCTGAAGCTTAATGCAGTGATCGACGGGAAGGCGCAACAGGTTGGTGGGTACAGGGGTGATAGTTACAGTATGCATTGTGTGATGTGTCACATGTTGCAGCTAATTGTCCACACTGCCCAGGAGGTGGGTACACCCCACAGACACAGACCCAGACCGCTCCGTGGTGGACTGACAGTGGAGCCATGGACAGCCCAGGACTGCAGTGGATGGATGTTCATACTGCATGCCAAACCCCAGGTGTGTGTGCCACACAATCTACACACAACCATGCAACAAGGCTGACCAATGACAGTACACAACAGTGGACAGCCGTGCAGCACTCACACATCAGTGGCACAACAAGAGACATCAACATGCCACAGGTGCATAGTAGAGGGCACGAGGCCACAGTCTGACATTCACATGCATCCGAGATGTGTTCATGTCCATGATACTCACACCCTGGTATGTATCATTGTGACCATCACGTGTGCACTGCACCAATGGTGCACCCATCACCATATGCCATGCCCAAGGGGGGATGCAGGGGCACATGTACAGACATGCTGGTAGTGACATGGGAACATGGCAGGCCACACACATGTATCATCCTAATGTATGACACACTCCACCACATGCTGTTGCAGCTACACTGCTCATGGCTTTCATGGTGACATGCAAGGCCTCACAGGGTGGTATGCCCCCACCCCCCATGGCTGCATGGCCCCACAGTGTCAGACACATACACCATGTATATCTGTGATGGGCGATGAGGTCATGCCTGTGTGGCCCCATGCATCACTATACCACAACCCTGTCACACACCCACTCAGTGGTTTAATGGAGCTGCCCACCACACCCATATCCCAGCGATGAGAGTCCACTGTCACCAACCCTGTCACACCGCTGCACCCATGCGGCATACACACAGATGTAGACCACTGTACACATCTGCCACCTGAGTGGTGGGATGTCAGACATGCTGGGGTTACATTGCGGTGCTCAGAACACTGCACCAGCTGTAGGGCACTGCCATTTCACTGTATGGCTGGACCGTTGGGCCATCAACAGGGGTGGCACATGTCGGGCCACTGATACGCATGCCAATGCCACATACAGGGTGGAGCATGGCTGCCACTGGTACCCTGTGTGGTATGGCGTCCCACCTGCAACACACATGTCTGGACATGCCTGCCGGAGGTGTGACTACTCGACAGCCCATCTGGGCGATGGGCAGGACCAGTGCTGGGCACAGGCAACCACAGCCAATGTCACAGTGCACAGGGAACAGCAGGGCTGTGCCTGACAACCACGCATATGTTGGTGGCCCTGCTCTGTACCAGTGTGCCACTGTAGGCACATGGGTCCTGGAACATGTACCCCATAGATGGACTCGAACACCTGTACCATTTGGTCAACTGTCGTGGGGCACAACACAGCACATGTGCATACAGATACACATGGGGACATGTGTAGTGGCTGCGAGTCTGTCACACATCACAGCACCCCACAGGCCACAGCACACACCTACAGTTGTCCAGGCCCATGCATGAGGCACCACCTCATAAGCCATGTCAATACCTTGCCATGGTACACTGGCTTACCACTGCAGCAGTAATGTGACTCATGACAGCACAATGTACAACACAGAGTGAACATGCAGAAAATGGTTTATTGAAACGACTGAATGTGGTACAAACAGGTGTACAGAACAGACACACGTGCATGATATGAACATGTTACCTGGAATACAAACACATGTGCAATGCCTGCCTGAAGGAGTCTCAAACCATGTAAAAGCAATAACTGTTAAAATGTACCACTGTTCAGACACAGCATGCAGATACCATGCCTATTGCACAGCCCTGATGTGTAACTGACCTCTACAACATGGCGGCTCAGAACTGTTAGAGCAGCACAGCCACGGAACTGCCATGGAGCATCATATGGGGTGTTGGGACCCGTCTGACAGTCAAAATGGGATGTGCCGCACACCAACAGTGTTGTCTCGCTCTGATGCACATGGCAACAGGGGTGTGAGTTGGATGCTGGTACAGCACCCACACTATAGTGTCTGGAGCTGTTGCACGGTGGCCATCATTGCACAGCGCACCATGTAGACCCTCCACATTGTGAATACATTCCGCTATGTGGCCCTGCAGTACTTTAATGCTGCAGTCTGCTGTGCAGGGTGCCTGGGGCCTGCTGTTCCACACTTTCCACCATCACCCCTCTGTTGGGCCTCTCACACAGGGCTGCACAGGTTGGGCCCTGTCCACCTCCTTCCTCCTCCTCTGCACCCATTGCAGACACCACATCTACGCAGCCTGAGCGCCCTGCACCACATATTGCAGCCCTACCGACAGTTAGTCGGCGGGCGGGCGGGCGGCAGGCAGGTGGATGCTGCGCCACGCCGCGGGGGGAGCGGGTGGAGGGGCTTGGTGGGTGGGGGGACATCAGACACCAGGGGAGATGTTTGGGGTTGTGATGTGACATTCCTGCCCGCGATCGGCTTTACGTCCACTGGACCAACCAGGGAGATATTCGGGCTGGGGAGGAGGGGTTATATCTGCCCGCGATCGGGCACCGCGGGGGGGTTCATATTCTGCCCGCGATCTGGCTGTGGGAGATGTGTGGGGGGTTCATGTATCTCGTACTGCCCGCGATCGGGCTGTGGGGATGGGGGTTCATGTACTCTGTACTGCCCGCGATCGGGCTGTGGAGATGTGTGGGGGTTCATGTACTTCGTACTGCCCGCGATCGGGCTGTGGGATATGTGGGGGTTTTACTGTACCTGTACTGCCCGCGATCGGGCTGTGGGATATGTGTGGGGGTTTCGTGTAACTGTGATGGCCGCGATCGGGCTGCATCAGCGTCGCCCCGACGGCGCTGCCTGGTAGGGTGGCCAGGAGCAAGTCCTGGATCGGCGCACCTACATGCAAATGGCATGCAAATGGGGCCATAATGATGCAATGGCCCCCGCGCCTTTGCATAAATTATGGCCCCATTTGCATGTCACCTTTGAATATCGGAATTTGAGCATGATTTTAATGGTACTTGCGCCACCGCAAGTTTAATGCTCAACTCTGGCAACTTGCAGTGGCGCAAGTTCCACTGCGCCATGCGCAAGTGCTGTGGCAGGGGGGTGATATTCAAAGGAGTTGCTCAACAGCGCAACTCCTTTGAATATCACCCCGGCCACACCCCAGCGCAACTATTTTGAGCAGCGCAGGGGCTTGTGCCTCAGAATGGCGCAGTTTGAAAATCTGGGCCATAATATTTAACATCATCCAAGGTAACTATTAAACACCAGCATTGCAATCCTGCACATGTGTTTTAAAATACAATAACTAAATAAATATTTCTGTCTCTCCCCACAGGAAATAAAAATGACAGTCCACCAAGAAAACAAAGCAAACCTCTATCATCAGACAGCGACAGTGACTGAAAAAATGGACTGAGTATTACCCCAAAACACATTGAAAATGAATAAAAATAAAAAATAAACTTACCCCAAACACATAGGGTGGGATATTCAAAAGGGTTGCGCCATGCGCAACAGGGTTGTGCATGCGCAAGTCCGAAATTGCGCCATACTGCAATATTCAGCAGGAGGCAGTTGCACCACTGAAAACAGGCTGAGCAACAGCGCAATGCAAATGAATGAATGCGCAACCGAAGTGGGTGGATCCTTGCATAAACAGCGCAATGCGATATTCAAAGACTTGCATAATGCGCAACAGCGGATGAGCTAGAAGGTGTGCCACACCGGAAATGAGCCAAAATAAAAATGCTCAAGGAAGAGATGCAAGAACGCTACAGGGAAGCCACATTAGGCTGGGAGATACACGGCGCAACAGTGACAGAGTGCAGGGCAGGGAGTGCACAGGAGTGGAGAGGGACAAAGGAAGGTATGTTGGGCCACAGACTGCAGGGCCAGTAGGTGTACCCAGTGCAGTGGAGGTAGCAGGAAGGACAGCGAGGATAACAGATCAAGAACAGCCTGGGGGGAGAAACAAGCCAGGGAGATGGACAGTGCCAGCTTCCACATGGAAGCTGTAATGAGGGGGGTGAGAAGGCATGCTGCAGGGGGACGTGGCCATGGAAGGGCCTGTCGGCGGTATGCCCCCAACAGGCTGTACTGTGCCCGCATCAGCTTTGAGCTGTATTCAGATGTAGAGATTGTGGGCTGGTACCACCTGAACAGGGCAATACTGAGGCTGCTCTGTGAGCTGTGCAGTGATGTGATGCAGGCACCCTCACGACGGAGTCACGCTCTGTCAGTGGAGACAAAGATAACAACCTGCATGTGCCTGCTCACCATGGGTACCTTCCAGAGGCCGACAGGGGACACCACAGGCATAACACAGTCGGCCACGTCACGCATCCTCACCCATCCCTCAGCGCACTGCTGCCACGCTGCTGTGGAGTACATCCATTTCCCCAGCACCGTGGCAGAGCGCATGCAAACATGCGGAGTTCCACAGGGTAGCATATGCCTGGGCGCAAGAAGGGCCATGATCTGCACCCATGTGGCATTTGCAGATGCCACCTGGCCCCAATGAGGCCGCATACAGGAACAGGAAGGGCTTCTCAGTGTCAACTGCCAGGTGGTGCGGATGCCAGTGGGCGACATCCAGTGTCTGTGCCACACACCTGCGGAGCACATGATGCCCTATGGTCATCAGTCTGCACTGTGCCATCGATCGAGAGTGGGGACGTCCCCACAGGCCATCTAGTGGGTGAGTACGCATGTAGGAACTGCAAACTTGGAGCAAGGGTGGAATGCCACAGGTGCCATGGTAGTGCACACAGGATATGGGCACATGGACCGAACATGATACTAATCTCCACTATCTCCACACAGGTGACAGCGGATACCCACTCTGTCCCTGGCTGCTCACACCTGTGTCTCAGCGCCCATGACCCCATCCAGCAATGCTATAATGAGGCACATGCTGCCACACGCAACATCATTGAGCGGCTGTTTGGGATGCTGAAGGCACGCTTTCGATGCCTAGATACCTCCGGCGGTGCCCTACAGTACAGCCCCTCAAAGGCCTGTGGATATTCCTGGCCTGTTGTATCCTGCACAACATGGCCAAAGACTGTGGGATAGCCATACAGATCGAGTAGGGGGACAGCGATGGGGACGCCCACGACGCTGGTGATGACGGTGATGAGCAGCCCCCCCTTGGACTGCAGGACCCCCGACTGATCCGCCAGGCCCAGCTGCACCGGGACACCATCACGGAGGAGCATTATGCACAACACAGGTAAGTCAAGGGGACATGTGCCACCCACACTGTCCAGGTGCAACTCACAGGCACACAGGGTAACACACCAGGGGTGCATGACGTCAAGGGGAGTGGAAGGGTCCAGGCACACAAACACACCATCAGGGAGGGGTGAACAGTCACATGGACACACACACACACACACACACACACACACACACACACACACCAGGCACAAAGCGTACATGGGCAGGTGCACAGCAGAGCAGGGACAGACATGGCAAACACACAGATCCACAGACCACCCCCACAACCTGTACTGTCCAAGTACATGTGTCAGATGCTGGGCATCCTTGCTCCTTAGTGGACAGCACAATGCAGGCATCATCATGCACATGCACCTGTGGACAGCAGTTGGGTGGGTGTGCAGATGGTCCGTGCGTTGGCGTGTTGGGCAGGGAACCCACCAGTGCGCTGCCCACCATGACACACATTGCACACAGGGCAGCATCAGACAGGGCCCACACTGGGAGACAGGTCAGTCATGTTGCATTGTGCCACGGCCACCTCGGATGCGTGGTTGGCCCTGCCATGACCCAGCAGCACTGGCAGGCTGAGCATGGGCCACATGTGGTGGCACCGATGGACCACCAAGGGTCCCACTGCGTGATCGCGACCTTGTCCGCACAGGGGTCTGCAGCATGCCAAACATACCTGCACCAGGGGTGCTCGGGATGCCCACAGCAGAACCCGGTGTCAATAGGCTGGGTGTCGCACGACGCCGGGAATGGGGAGTGGAGAGTGTACTGTGTGGGGTGTGCGGTACAGTGGCACCTGACTGTGTGCCCAATGCAGCCATGACAGTGACCAATGCCTGGGTCTGCCTGTCAATGGGGGCGGTCACATCCCTCTGCATCTGGACCATCTCTGCAAGGATCACAGCATTGTCCCTGCTATGCCGCTCCACAGCCACGCACAGTGCCTCCATGGACGTTGCAACCCGCCTCTGCTGCTGTACTGATTCCCACAGCAGGTGGGTGTGCTCATCAAATGGGTCCTCTGCCACATCAGCATCCTGTCCCCCAGGGTATGGAAGGTCCTGATGCTCAATGCCCCTTGAGGGTGGGCGCTGTTCACCAGGACCAGGTATGGGCATATCAACGGGCGGTGTGCATGTGCGCCCGCTGGACCCTGTACCCCCAGACCTGGTGGGTGACTGCTGCTGCTGCCCCTCCAACTGCTGTGCCCCAGGGACCACTCGTTCCACTGCTGTGGCCACAATAGTGCCAGAGACCTGCACAGCCACCGGTGCTGCCCCAACGGTGCTGACAGGCACAGCCTGGGACTGTGCTGACGTGCTGGCACACACGTTGGAACCAGCTTGGTCCAGGGGCACGTGCTGGCCTGCTGTGTGTCCGTCATGGGACACACACGTGTCACTGCCCATTGCAGTCCTTGCATCATCAATGGTGCAGGTACGTGCAACAGCTACAATCACAGCGTGCTGGCATGCTTGCATGCCAGACAGCTGAAACACAGGCTGTGCACCCCCCACACCTGACTCACCGACAACAGAGGTGGCAGCCAGGCGTGCATGCTGGTGCAGTGCATGCTGGCTGGCGACAGAGGTGGATGGACCCCTCTCCAACTCTGGCAGGTCTTCCACACTGCATGGTACCAACACCACCATCCTCTGCAGATGAACAGGATCTGTAACAGAATGTGAGGACATGTTAGCGCATGTGATCAACCTTCCCCCCCCCACCGCCATGTCATACCATGCAGTGATGGGCTTCCACCTGTCTGGAATCCACCTCAGCCGGGGTCAGCTCCGCCACCACTGGCTGGCCCCCGCCTGTGCCAGCGTGTGCCGCCCTGAGGGCTGCCACCTTCTCCTTCACCCTTCTGCGGTCTGTCCCAATCTTCTTTTTGCATTCCTGTACAGAGTGCTGGTGGCTTCCGTGCAGGTTCACTACATGGGAGGAGCTACCCCCTCCCATGCAGCCGCACGGGCCTGAGGGGTGCCCCGCCGTCCACTCAGTAGTGGCTCCTCTTCCAGGTAGGCCTGGAAGAGTGCCTGTGTCTCCGCCATGGTGAAGTTTGGCCTCCTCCTCCTTCGCCCACCATCCTCACCCTCACCTTGGCTCTGCTCAGTCATGTCAGTCTGTATGGGTTGAAGTGGACACCTGTCACTGTGCAGTCTACAGCGTTATCCCATGGCCATTGGCCAGAACTTCACACAGCATGCAACTCACCGCTCACCTTCAGTAACCGAATCTGGCCAGCGCAGCCCAATGTCGTGTATTTATAGCGCAATGCATGCAGATTATGAGTTGCGCAACATTAATTTTTTTATTTATTTATTTAGCTTTTCTTGACCGGGTAAGTGCACTAGACAAATCCTGCCTATTTTTAGGCACGACCCGGGGGAAGGGGATACAGATGAATGCCAACTGACCTTGAACCAGATTAAGCTGTTGGTGGTATTTTTAGTGAATGAGGGAAATTTGGCCAGGACACCGGGGAAATTCCCCTACTCTTTTCGATAAGTGCCATGGGATCTTTAACATCCACCTGAACTACCACCAATCCAGGCAGATGGGACCTTGGTTTAACGTCTCATCCGAAAGACGGCACCTCAGAAGCGCAGCACCCCTCTCATGCTGCACTACAGTGTCAATACTGGGATATTAACCCAAGTGCCAGATGTGGGAACTGAACCCACAGCCCTCTGATCTCCCGGCCTCAGAGGCGAGTGTGCTACCTACTGAGCCACTGACACTGCTAATTTAATGACATGCAAATCATGCCACTGCGCCTTTGAATGGATGATCAGATGATTTGCATGTGTTGGCTGAATATCGCGCCGTTGCGCTTTGCTCAATACGGTTGAGCCGGCTGAGCCAATGGCACATTTCTGTGACTGTGTAGTACACTGCATTGCACATGCCCAGGTAGCTTACGCAGGCATCTGCCGTGCTGCTGCCGTTCTGTGTGCGATCAGCAATTCAAGCCATGGCCACCATTGTGCCAGTGGCACTATAGCGCTGGTCACCATATGGCGCTGTGGCAGTACCGCCGCAATAGTCCACTGTGGCACTGGCACGCAGGGTAACAGATTGCCAGGGACGTGGACGTCCGATGGCGCTAAAAGCGTGGCCTTGCGCCACTGACCCATGACATTGTGCCCGACCTTTGCCCCCCTGGCACTGTACGTCTGGCATGTGGACGGCTCTATCGCACTGTTCGGGGACAGCGCGATGTGGACCGACGGTGCAGTCCGAACAGTGTGATAGGCAGTAATGGAGTTGTATTGCACAACATTTCCATGTGGGGTTGCCGTGCTTCAGAGCGCCATATTGCCACTGTACATTTTGAACATGGCACTCAGGAGAGCACCACAATGGGGGGCCTTGGAATTGGCAAACCTGGTGGCTGTGGTGGAGCCTCACCATGGCTCACTGTTTGAGGGAGTGCCCTTGCAGGTGCCATGCACCCATGTGTGACTGCAGGTCACCACTGCCCTGGAGCAGGCCACTGGGTGGAGGAGGACCCCGGAGCAGTGCAGGCACTGCTACAGCAACCTGCGGAGGAGGGAGCGTGCTCTGCTTGAGCACCTCAGGTCGTGTGCCAGGAGGGGCATTGTGCCCAGGCCAGGTGGGTATGCTGTGTATGCACTGGTATTGTCCGCATGGGTGACTGTGTAATGTGATCTGCGCATGGGGGTGGGTTGGGCTATGGGTTGCTGTGAGGGTGTTTGCAGGTATGTGCTGTTTGTGTCTGGTTGTGTGGGCAGGCACACTCAATGGGGCAAGGGGCTGTCTGCTTTGGGATCTCACTGATGTGTTTCTCTTCATTTGTCTCCCACAGGCGTGGAGGAGTGGAGGCGGGCACGGGCTGAGGCCTGGGATGGCGGTGCCAGGGTGGCTGGTGGGGGAAGTGTGCCACAGCCACAGCCACAGCAGCAGCAACAGCAGCAGCCACAGCCACAGCAGCACCTGCTGCAGCGGCTTGATGATGGTGAGTGTCATTACATCATGGATGCTATTGCATGCTGGGGGGGGGCAGGGCCACCTTCCATGGACGACACTACCATGCACACAACATGTGACAGTCATCACTGTCCAGTGGCACTGCATGAGTGTGTGTGTGCGTCACTGGTGGTCCATGCATGCACTTGGCACGTGGCTGTGGCACTAGCATCCCACCACGGAGCCACATCACTGGGCAGCCTTGGTTGTGCTGTGCTGGACGTGGGCGGTGTGTGTGTGTGCAGTGGCACACATGGCCATTGCTGGCTGGCTGGGCATGTCTTGTGCACGGTCACTGTGGGTGGGTGCAGCCCATCACAGGAGTGGGGCACTTGGCTGTATGCCATGCATGATGGGTGGGAATCAGGGATGTGGACAGTCACAGCCATTGACTCTGATCCCTTGTCCTAGGTATCCGGATACTGCACATGTTGGAGCGGGGCGTGCGGAGGATGACCTAAGTGGCCATGGACTCTCATTCCATCCTCCTCGACTTACAGCAGCATGGCATGCGGCGCCGGCGGAGGCCACGGGCACAGCGCCAGGCAGGTGGAGGTCAGGCTGCTAGGCGGTAGCCAGACGTCTGCAAACCACACCTTCCCTCTCCCAGTTGTTCACCCCTGCCCCTTACCCACCCCTACCCCAAACCCATACCCCCACCCCTGCTTTGTACATATGTTAGTGTTACTTGTTCTTGTTATGCATCTTTATTAATATATATTTTGATATGAATACTGTGGTGGTCTCTGATTTGCAGCTGGCTATAGGTGCTCAGTTGCAGTGGTGTGCATGGCATCAGGTGTGGTATGGTCATGGGTGTGTGTGCGTGTGTGTGGGGAAGTGTCTCTGGTGTGGGTGAGGCTTCCAGTCAGTATTGCTGTGTGCTGCCACTCACTGCTGGGTGGTCATGGTGGGTTTGGCTTATGTGGTTCTGTGGTTCACGAGGTTGCAGTGTTCCGTCGGGGGGGCCGGGGGATTCCTGCAGTGCTGGTCACTGCACATGGGTGGTGTCTTGGGGTCACAGTGCTGGGAGTGCTGTGCATGGGGGGGTGCTCCGCCCCCTTTGTGTGCCAGTCTCAGGTTGACAGTGGGTGTGCTGCAGTAACACAGCCGGGATGTGCTTTGTTTGCTTGTCCCCATGGCCCAGTGGCTGCTCCATCCCTCCCCCAGTTATGCTGTGCTTGGGGTGTGGGGGTACATTGTTGGTTCGGCAGTGTGTCCCTGTGCCCATCTGTGGCTTGGGTGGTGTGCCCCTGCCTACCTCCCTGGTTGTGCAGTTCCATTGCTGTGCTGCTGGGGGTCTCTTTGCTTGCGCTATGGCGCCTCTGGACTGCTCAGCTGGGCTAGCCTTGTTGCGCTATGGCGCATCATTTCTGCTCAGCTTCCCCTTCCTTGTTGCGCTATGGCGCATCATTTCTGCTCAGCTTCCCCTTCCTGGTTGCGCTATGGCTCAGTTTGTGCGATATTCAGACGTTGGCTGCTTGCGCAGTTGGTCTTGCTCCATATTTGAATATCGCGACACTTGCGCTTGTGCGCAAGTGACTTGTGCTTGCTCCTGCTGTTGCGCACTTTTTGGGCGCAGTTTGAATATCCCACCCACACTCTATATAACTCCGGTCAAATGAACCGGACACATCATGAACTTCATTCTTATGTACTATCCCTATTATAAATGTACTCTGGTGAAATAAAATTGGAAAAGCACTCACTCACACTAAAATGTAAATAATATTTATAACACACTAAAAATATAAATTCAATATATTCTGAAATGGGACCGAGAGTAACACAAAGCTACTACACACGACATCCCTACTTAACTCTGCCCACAAACATAACATAACGAATCAGAACACTCACTCCATGATCCTCATGACACATCCACCTATCAGATAACACATTAAAGAACCAATCATACTTAAATTAAAGACAACAAACATCAACAAGAAAGCAGCACTACACTTCCTCTAAACAAACCAATAGCACACACACCTTATGAGACACTGCAGACAAACACAGACATAAGAAAAAACACCACAAAAAACAAATCAAAGTAAAAGAAGAGGCACCATAATTTTATGAACCGATACACTCCTGCCCTATTGCATAAATTGGACACATGATGGGCAGGAGTGTGATATGGGAAATATCACCACTCATGGCTAGTGACCTCAGGATACATTCACTCCTGGCTCCGCCACTCGAGAGTATCCTGAGGTCACTAACCACTCATGGTGATATTTCCCATATCACACTCCTGCCCATCATGTATCCCCTGTGTATCTTAGTCCTGACATGTGGAGAATGGATTTAAGATGGTCGGTATCACAGAATTCTCTGTGTCAGAGCTCCCCTATCCTGTTTTGATACTGCACAATTAAAATCACCTGCCCATATGACATGTTTGGTAGTAAACAAGTAGGGCTGTATGGTAGTAAAAAAGCCAGACTCTGTCCTTTTTGTCTGAGGGGCGTATATACAGATACTGTAGCTCTCCATGCTATATGACCCATATTAAAATCCAATAACAGCACACGCCCTGGAAAAATATCTAGTACTCTAGTGACACAAAAGCTGTCTCCCTGAAACAAAATTTCCACCCCATCACATGTATCTGTACCACAGGAAAAATAAATAGGAAGGACTCCAACACCATAGTTTATTTGCTGCACTTATTAAGGAGAAGGTATTTAGCCTAGTATCCTGTATGTAGTATAAATCAAAACTTCAGATCATGAAGAGTAGAAAAAGTGACTAGTCTACGTCTAGCATTCCGATCTTTAATTGTGAGAAGGATAGTGTTTAAGGAAAAGAGAAAATACTGAATCTTTGGAATTTACCAAGTCTGGTACTCCTGTGGATTGCTTTCCCTGTGTGGGTCTCTGTCCCTTTGAAGGTGTTTGGGGGGCAGGATCTCCCTCTGAATCTGAGGACAATACCTATTGTGAGAAAACAGTCGAAGAGGATTCAGATTAATCTCCGTGGTCGGATTCAGTCTGAAGAGATGTGAGGATGCCATATTTATTGGACATTGGATTCCTCTGAGTGGAAGCAGTAGACCTAGCAATTTTTGGTTTGGGTCTGGTTTGCCATAACACCCGCTTCCTAGTGACTGTTATCAGGTTTGGGAGGTGGGGCATAATTACAGTAGAATCCTCTGAAGGAGGGACAGCACTAGGTTCCACTTGTAAAGGAACTGGGCTAGTAGGAACAGTATTACAATCAGTAGGTACAGGAAGGTCATCCTAAACAGAAGATGTTGCATTGACTGGTTCCACAGGAAGATGAGTTTCCTTCAAAGGAGGGGAAACAGCCTCATCCAGGGCAATCATGGGTACAGGATCCAAGCAGGTATCCAATTCAGGCTCAGCAGCTGCTGGAGTTGCAGTTTGGGTTTTGTGGGCAGCAATACTCTTCATTTGAGCTTCAGTAATGAGGGAGTCCTGGTTTGGTTGATCAGACCTAGTATGTGTAGCACATGGGCATGACCTATAGGAATGGTCCCCCTCTTCACAAAGATTGCAGGTCATCTCATTTGTTCAGGTGGGACTAGTATGACAATAGTTGAGACCCAGACTGCATTTAAGGCGATCACATGTGGAACTTAAATGTAGTAGGGGCTTGGAGCCACATTTAAAACAAGTTTTGGGCTGACCAGGATAAAAACAGTGACTCCACTCCCTGCCCAAAAACAAACTACTGGGGAGATGCAAGGGACCTGTATTTGAACTCAGAAGTTTAACCTTATATCACCCCCCATCCAAATATGCTCTTCATCCATTATTGGCTGAGGGAGGCCAAGGAGGTCACACTGCTGCTGCAACCAAACTATTTTTATGGCTGGTTTTGTGAGAGGTATTGAGCAGAATGGTAATCAAATACCAGAATATCTTAATTTGTCATATTTTACCCAGAATCTATCCAGCTCCTGAGGGGTTTTAAAGCTGACATCATACAGTGAATTCCCAGAGGCATTTATTAAAGCATACAATTCATTAGAAAAAAAACCCTAATGATTCTTTAATTAGTTTTCTGCCAACATAAATTCTGTCAGGGACATTGTCCAGGCTTCCAAGACACTGCTGCTGAACTGCATTACTGCGCTGTGTGGGAAGTGGCTGTTGAAAAAATTGGTCTTTTTTCTGAAAGGCTGCCCAGGTAGTTTTGGCCAATTCAGCTGCTAGAGTAGAGGGACATGTTGGCAATTCAACACCCATTTGGTCACCCCAAGTCCGAGGATGGGTGCTAGGCCCCTCATCTCCTGAATCAGAAGAGGAATTATGAATAGGTCCAGCTGAAAGAGCTGTGTCCCCATCAGAATAAACAACATCCTCAGCATGCAGGTCTTGATAGGATTCTGTAATAAAATTAGGTGAACTAGGTAAGGACTCAGAAACAGCTTTCAGTTACTCCCATTGGGCTTCGTTGGCAGAGGAACCCAGAATAGGACTGTGTCTAGGGTCTGGGAGCCATTGGCCTTTTTGACATTTCTTTCCAGACTGCTTTTTGCAATTAATTCTCGAGAGCTCAAGGTAGTTTCTGATGAAGTGTTCCAGGTGCCTGTCGCAATTGTGAACCAGCCTGCCTGCGTCTTAAACCTAGTGGTCCAGATTCAGAAAGCCACAGGTAGGACACCCGCATGATGCATCCGCAAAACACGACGCAAGTAGCAAGATGCGGTGAAACATGATGCAAGTGAGATTCAGAAATGCAAGCTGCAGCAAACCCCAGTGCAGATGCGTATTTTGCCTTACATCCAGACATGCGGCAGAGTGGAACCTGCGACAAGCTGCACCGCCTAATGCACCCACAGGCCGTATTCAGGAAGCACAGCACATGCAGCCTGCGTCCAACCAAGGCTCTACCACCTAGACCAATGAAAAGGTGGTCTAACTACACACCACAGTAAAGGGGAGGAGTAACACAGTACAAGGTAGACACACCAGAGGAAGCAGTGTGCAGACTGTGAAGTGTGACTGCAGAAAAAGACGAATATGCCTGCAGGGGTAGCCCTGCTGGGCATAATGCTGGCAGCAGAAGCCAGGCAGAGGCAGTGCAGGTGAAGGAGGCATCACAATGGCAGGATGCAGGGCAATGTACCACCACAGCCACAGCAACCAGCCAGGTGCAGAGCCCCCCAAGTGATGCGTACCAGACAATGTTATGAGGAGGTCACAGAGGAGCGGTGCATAGCATGGTACTGGCTAAACAAGGCCGCCATAGCAATGCTGTGCTGAGAGCTGGGGGAGGAACTAGCTACAGCTACAAAGAGGGCACATGCCATACCTGTCAATGTGAATGTAAGCGCAGCACTGTGCTGCCTGGGCACTGGTACATTTCAAAGACCTGGTGGTGACACAGTGGGAATATCCCAGGCTGCTGTGTCCCGGTGCCTGACACAGTTTGTGGATGCCATGCTGCGATGCCAGAACAGGTATATTGCCTTCCCACAGGGTGCACAGCAGCAGGCCACCAAGCGGGCCTTCTATGCAATAGCACAGTTCCCAAATGTCATGGGTGCCATCGGTTGCTCACAGGTGGCAATAAAGGCACCAGTGGAGGAAGGAGACACTTTTGTAAGTAGCAAGGGGTACCATGCACTGAACATCAAGGTGGTGTGTGACAGCCACTGTCGGATCCTAGATATGGTGGCCAGGTACCCTGGATCCTGCCATGATTCCTTCATATTCTGGCAGAGTGGCCTGCACCAGGCATTCCAGAGAGGTGAACTGGAGGGTGGATGGCTGATAGGTGAGTGGAGACAGATACTGATAGGGCATGGTGGGCAAGGGCACACTGCAGAAAGGGATGTGGAGGCATTGTAGTGCCTGTCCGTGGCTAACCATCTACTCCACTGTTTATTCCACAGGTGACAGTGGATATCCCCAACTGCCATGGCTCATGACACCAGTGAGGAATCCACAGAATGCAGTGGAGGAGGCATATAATGATGCACATGTCTCAACAGGGGCCGTGATTGAGAGGACCTTTGGGATCCTGAAGGCACGCTTCAGGTATCTGGACAGGGCAGGAGGAGCACTGCAAAATAACCTGGAGATGTGCTGTAAGATCATCCTTGCATGTTGCATCCTGCACAATATTGCCATAAGCCAGAGGGTACCACTGTCACCAGAGGATCCTGTGTGTGGTGAGAGGGATGCAGAGGGGGCCCATGAGGATGCAGATATGGGATGACACCAACACCACCATCAGCATCAACTGCCAGGCAATGCAACAACAGGCCGGCAGGTACGGGAGCAGCTCATCAGGAACCATTACACCTAAGGGAGAGATGTGGCCCTTGGGTGGCACTGGCAGACAGATACCCAGACAGATACCCAAACAGTAATGGCTGCCACAGGATGACTGACAACATGTGTGAATGCCACAGCAGCAGACACTACCACACAGGACTGTCTGCCCGGTGCAATGTACCACACAGGGATGCACTGTGACACTGAAACAGTGCCCCTGTCTGGTGTGTCGCCCTGGCAAACAATGCAGGGTAGAACAGTGCAGCAATACAGCCTAGGAAAGGATGGCATGTGTCAGTACACACAGCCACACAAGACAGTGGTGGTACCCATGCTGCCCCTGGCAGGCATGCATGTCTGCCACAGGATGACGCTGTAGGGTGCGTACACAGGGCTGGAAGGGCATGTATGCCCAAATGGCTGCCCATGGGACATGAGGGGTTGAGAGGCCATGATGGTGGACCCCGGGGGCTTACAATGATCTGGGTTGGTAGGTGAGTGTGACAGTCACATGTGGAGATGTCCCAAGTGGGCAGTCGACCGGCCAGGGAGGGCATGGACCACAGGGATCCTCTGCCTGCACAATGTACTGTACAGTGTGGTATGCATGCACAGCAGCTGCGTATGTGACTGGGGGGAAGATGGGGACCATATTGTGGGTCCCTGGATGGACAGAGTGGATGGAGGGGTGGGCGGGCATGCAGGGCACTGACAGCTTTGCAGCAGCACAGTAGCCATGCAAGGGACAGGTGGGTGGGACCTGTGGGGGAGGAAGCCAGTGGTAGGAATAGGGTGACAGTCCTCGGGTGTACAGGGACCAGTATGGACACACATGGTGGTCACCTGTGGCCTACAAGGCAGCAGGGGTAGATGGTAGTGACACCAGGGTAGGATGTGGCTACCCAGGATATTGGCAGGGCCACTGGGTGACCCATGCAGATAGCCACAGGTCATAGGATGCACAGCACAGGAGTGGTGGATGGGCCATGTGGAATACACACATACCAGTGTCCCATAGGATGATCCAGGGAATTATGGGCAAGCATGTAACTTGGTATGTGTGAGTATGGCATGGGGACATACCCGACAGAGAGGCCAGTGAACTGTCTGCAGGACAGTGGCCTACACACCGGGCAGTGGCACATGTGTAAGGGAATGGGGCATGCTGGACCAACCACATGGTGTGGTACAGGAGGGTACGCTGGGGACTGGCCAAGGCCCATGCAATGTATGCCCTGTATCCTCCGGGCAGCATCCCGTATGACCCATTGACTGCTGTGGGGTGCTGCTGACCGACATGAGCCATGGGGGAGTGCTGCATGGATGGTGGCATACATCACACTGTTCCCAGCATCGGAAGATGAGTGTGGTGGTGGGTGTCGACACCCAACCCTGATGGCTATAGGGGCAGGGTTGCACAGGTATCTATGCTGTAGGCGGTAGACCTAGTGTGGCACAGTGCCACCACCCACATGGGGGTTGCCATCTGTGTGCAGACAACACAGACATGGCAGTGGCCGATGCCATAGCTGGCTGTGGGTAGCTGCGGGACAACATGGCTACAGTGCAGTAGTGTTGTGTCATGACGAATAGTGTCCACTGTCTAGGGGTCCCTCTGTAAGCTGTTGTGTGCAAGGCACCAGTGGTGGGACGGTTGTCTGGGATGCGTGTGTACAGCATGCACCAGGGAAGGGTATGGACTATGTGCACATACACCCTGGGGCATGTACCACACTGTACACTGTAGGACAGTGGCTGTATGGGCCAGCATGCCACTGGGGTGCATAGTATGGGAACCAGGCCCCCCGGGGTGTCATGCTACAGCACCCTGGAACTGCACCACCAGTCATGCCGTGGATGGTGAATGTGTGTAGTAGTGGCACACAGTATGGACTTATAAGCGGCGGAGTGGGTGCGACCCCAACGCACACTGCACTGCCAAGAACAGGGGGGTATGCTGGACAAGGGGAGGTAGGGGGTGGTACTCCACATCCCCCCATGAGGGGGGGAGGATAGGTGGATCACAATGGCAGCCACATACATGTAGATGAGATTGCCAGGACACAGACAGAGGGGCCACCAGGCCCCATGAGAGGGTGTGCTCTGGGAGTGCTTGTTCCATGATGTGTGTGACGTGGCACTATGGGGGGGGTGAGGGGACATATACAGGGCAATGCGGGGGATGGGTGGAACACTGTACCACAGGCGGAGGTGAACTAGAAGACCACAGCCTGTGTACGGGGTGCTGGGTGCAGGTGTGGGGGATATTAGGGAGGGCAGGTGCAGGGGAAGGGCTGTGCCAGTGTGGGACAGCAGCACAATGGGGCATGCACTGTTGACAGGGGGCTGTACATCACTGTGTGTCTGTATGATTGCCACTGTGTCCCTCCAAGGGGAGCACGGCCAACACAGCACAGGACAGAGATGGATGACAGTGGACCAGTTGGCACTGCTGTACATGGTGCAGTCACATAGCTAGTGGACATGTGGCCTCACAATGGCATGGTACTACACATGTGCTCCCTATCCCAACAGTTGGAAGTTGCATCAGTGGGATGGGGATGATGCCAGACACACTGCGGGCATGCAGCATGTTCCAGGCCATGGATCGCATGAAGAGGGCTGAGGCACAGGAGTACAGGTCCTGGTCGAGATGACTGCATAGGCGTGAATGCCCACTACCACTGACAGATGTAGAACAGTCCAGTGGGAACAGTGAAGGCCAGGAGGAGGACCCAGCAGCTGTGGACACTGACATGGACACTGTACCAGGCCACCATGTGCCTGACACAAAAGATGCCAGTGCCATAATGGACACACATGACACACCACAACATATGGACATTGGCCAGTGCACAGTTGGGGGCAATGCCACTCAGGGTGTGGCCACAGTGGGTGCTGGTGAGGGGGCAGAAGCTGTAAGTGTGCAGGTGGGTGTGGAGCCTGTAGGCTATGACAACAACCAGAGGGCTGCCCAGGAGGTGCCTGGTATAGCCGGCCAACAGGAGGGGATAGGGCCACCAGTGGCATATGTGGTGCAGGGCGCTCAGGCTGCAGATGTGGTGTCTGCAATGGGTGCAGAGGAGGAGGAAGGAGGGGTGGACAGGGCCCAACCTGTGCAGCCCTGTGGTGTAGAGGCCCAACAGAGGGTGATGGTGGAAAGTGTGGAACAGCAGGCCCCAGGCACCCCTGCACAGCAGACTGCAGCATTAAAGGTACTGCAGGGCCACATAGCGGAATGTATTCATCATGTGGAGGGTCTACATGGTGCGCTGTGTGCAATGATGGCCACCGTGCAACAGCTCCAGACACTATAGTGTGGGTGCTGTACCAGCATCCAACTCACACCCCTGTGCCATGTGCATCAGAGCAGACAACACTGTTGGTGTGCGGCACATCCCATTTTGACTGTCAGACAGTCCCAACACCCCATATGATGCTCCATGTGGCAGTCCCGTGGCCATTGCTGCCTAACAGTTCTGAGCCATGCATGTTGCAGAGGTCAGTTATACACATCAGGGCTGTGCAATAGGCATGGTATCTGCATGCGTGTCTGAACAGTGGTACATTTTAACAGTTATTGCTTTTACATGGTTTGAGACTCCTTCAGGCAGGCATTGCACATGTGTTTGTATTCCAGGTAACATGTTCATATCATGCACGTGTGTCTGTTCTGTACACCTGTTTGTACCCACATTCAGTCGTTTCAATAAACCATTTTCTGCATGTTCACTCTCTGTGTTGTACATTGTGCTGTCAGAGTCACATTACTGCTGCAGTGGTGCCCAGGTGTACCATGGCAAGGTATTGACATGGCCTATGAGGTGGTGCCCATGCATGGGCCTGGACAACTGTAGGTGTGTGCTGTGGCCTGTGGGGTGCTGTGATGTGCGTGACAGACTCGGCAGCCACTACACATGTCCCCATGTGTATCTGTGCTGCACATGTGCGGTGTTGTGCCCCCACGCACAGTTGACCAATGGTACAGGTGCTCAGTCCATCTATGGGGTACATGTTCCAGGACCCATGTGCCTACAGTGGCACACTGGCACAGAGCAGGGCCCACCAACATATGCGTGGTTGTCAGGCACAGCCCTGCTGTTCCCTGTGCACTGTGACATTGGCTGTGGTTGCCTGTGCCCAGCACTGGTCCTGCCCATCGCCCAGATGGGCTGTCAGGTAGTCACACCTCGGCAGGCATGTCCAGACATGTGTGTTGCAGGTGGGGACGGCCATACCACACAGGGTACCAGTGGCAGCCATGCTCCACCCTGTATGTGGCATTGACATGCGTATCAGTGGCCCCGACATGTGCCACCCCTGTTGATGGCCTAACGCCGGTCCAGCTATACAGTGCAAATGGCAGTGCCCTACAGCTGGTGCAGTGTGTATGGCACCATAACATGTACCAAGCATGTCTGACATCCCACCACTAGGTGGCAGATGTGTACAGTGGTCGACATCTGTGTGTATGCCGCATGGGTGCAGCGGTGTGTGACAGGGTTGGTGACAGTGGACTTACTCACGCTGGGATATGGGTGTGGTGGGCAGCTCCACAACCACTAGTGGGTGTGACAGGGTTGTGGTACAGTGTGCTACATGGGGCCACACAGGCATGACCTATCGCCCATCACAGATATACATGCCGTGTATGTGTCTGACACTGTGGGCCATGCAGCCACATGGGGGGTTGGGGGCATACCACCCTGTGTAGGCCTTGCATGTCACCATGAAAGCCATGAGCAGTGTAGCTGCAACAGCATGTGTGGTGAGTGTGTCTCATACATTAGGATGATACTGTGTGTGTGGCCTGCCATGTTCCCATGTCACTACCAGCATGTCTGTACATGTGCCCTCTACATCCCCCTTGGGCATGGCATATGGTGATGGGTGCACCATTGGTGCAGTGGCACACGTGATGGTCACAATGATACATACCAGGGTGTGGAGTATCATGGGACATGAACACATCTCGGATGCATGTGAATGTCAGACTGTGGCCTCGTGCCCCACTATGCACCTGTGGCATGTTGATGTCTCTTGTTATGCCACGCCCTGATGTGTAGTGCTGCACGGCTGTCCACTGTTGTGTACTGTCATTGGTCAGCCCTTGTTGCATGGTTGTGTGTAGATTGTGTGGCACACACACCTGGGGTTTGGCATGCAGTATGAACATCCATCCACTGCAGTCCCATGTCCATGGCTCCACTGTCAGTCCACCACTGAGCGTGTCTGGGTCTGTGTCTGTGGGGGGGGGTGTACCCACCTCCTGGGCAGTGTGGTCACTCAGCTGCAACATGTGACACATCACACAATGCATACTGTAACTATCACCCCTGTACCCACCAACCTGTTGCGCCTTCCCGTCGATCACTGCATTAAGCTTCAGCCGGACTGGCCATCGTGGTGTATGCCCATGACGGCTGTCTGCCCATCCAGTACCCACCATGCTGCAGCCCACCATGCAGCATTGTATGGATGTATCACAGTACGACACAGCAGTATGTGGTCAATCATGCTTTATTTACACATCACAACAGCAGCCTGACATTGTCGTCAGCTATCCAGTTACACAGCTACCAGTGTGCATGGGCATGACTACACATCCCACATACAGGTTAGCACATGCCATTTTGTCTGCTGTACATGCACAGCACATACAGCAACATCCAGTCCCACCCCAAACACTGTTCACCCACATGCCCTCTGTGGCTGACCTGCCAGGCCACACAGACACACCTTTCCCTGTTCCCATACTCCTGCAGCATTGCGAATACCCATAGTGCCCATTCTACTGTGCCAACTGTGTGCTTGTCTGGTTCATGGGGGGTCCTTCTGCTTCCGTGGCCTGCCATATCGCAGTGGCAGTGTCCCGGGTGTCTGCTGTTCTTCCTGTGGTGGTCCCGTTGGCTGTGTGCCATCTGTGTTGCCTGGCTCACCAGTGTGTGTGTGTGACAGCTGCCCCTGCCAACCTTCCCTCACCCTGTGTCTGCACAGTGCCTCCTCCCCCCTCACCCCTCACCAGGGGTCTGCACTCGCCTCCGTCGCCCCGTCGCCCTCATGTGTTCCACAGCTACTGGTGTGTCATCACTTGACACGGTTCCATGGCCTGTTGGTACTGTTCTGCAGACACCACCCGTGTCTGGTTGCATGACCATAGAGGGTTCATGAGCTTGCACTGCTGTTGATGGCTCACGCACAGCGGCACTTGTGCTTGGCATATGGTGCGCTGCTGGTTGTGGTGTGCCTTCAACAGCATCTGTTTGTGTGCCCTGGTCCATATGCCTGTGTTGGTAGTACTGTGCCTTGTGCTGTAATGTCTGTCCAATGTCCTGCAGAGCTGCCACCATCATCCATGCGTCGCGCTGATGACATGTGGTTGCCTGTTCAATGGCACATGTTGCCCTATCCATGGCCTCGTCCTGTGCACGCAGGGTGGACTGCACCCCATGCAATGCCAGGGCAACGTCTGCCAGGGTGATGGCTGTTTCCCTGCTTGTGGCCTCTGTTGCATTTGATATGGTGGGGCCTATGGCCTGTAATGTGTTGTGCTGTGACTCAGAGTATTAGCGTATGTTCCTCAGCTCATCTGTCTCCCTCTCTTGGCCCTGGCACACACTCTGGCAGTATGTCTCCAATGGTAGTAACAGAGAGTACTTTCCTTCTTGGTCTGATGCAGCCACCCCAATCGTGGCCTCCAGGTCTGCTATCAGTGATGGACTGAGCTCATCAGCTACATTGTCGTATATGCTGTCCGTATCTTGGCCTATGTCAGCCACTGGCTGTGTCTGGCCCTCAACATGCTCTGTTACTGTGTCATGGCCATCACCATGCCCCACCCCTGTGCTGCCCTCCTGCAGTCCTGCAGTCCTGCGGCCCAGCTATCCAGACACTCCACGAGACTCCTGCAGCATACTGTGCTGCAGCTGTTGCTACTACTGCTGGTGCTGGTGGTGCTGCTGCTGCTGCTGCTGTCATCATCACTGTCTTCATCGCCAACATCATCCATGGCACGCTGCACCCTCTGCCTCCTCTGTCCACCACGTTGCCCGCTTGTTGCCAGTTCTGCCTCCTTGGCTGTCACCGCAGTGTGCCCTGTAGGTGAACAGACATGGTACAGTGACTGTCTTACTGCAACATGCTAGTCCCTGCCTTGGTATGCTATGTTGCTGCCACTGTCCCTGTGCCAGCTATGCTGCATTGTTTGCCAGTTGCTACCTGTCTGTACCTGCATGCCGGCAATGTGTCCTGGTGCTGTTGCCTGCTGTAGTGTTGCACATGCCTGTCTGATGTCCCACTCTCTACCATCCCACGGCCATGGGTGTGCTGTCCTGTGAGGTACATTGGCCTCCACAGTGGCAGGTGTGCATGTGTGTGTGTGTGTGTCTGTGGTCCGGCTGCATACCCAGGGCACTGTGTGGCCTCTACACCATTGTCCACATGTTGTTCCAGTGTATTGCCATCATAGGTTACTGGGTGAGCCACATGCCACATGTGCACATTGGCAGGGGCAGCCTGAGTACACTGCTCAACTGTGTGACATGCCCAGGGTTACACAGCGTGCAGGAGGGGGATGTGTGTGTCTGACCTAGGTCTGGCCTGCTGGATGTACAGTACATGTTCACAGCTTGTTGCTCAGGTACCTAGGCTGTACCACCATCCCACTGCCAGAACAGTGGTTCTGTACAATGGCACTGCTGTGACATCTCTTGTGCATGGCATGCCTTGCGTGTTGGCATGGGTCAGCTTGGATATCTGCATACCGTGCTCTCACACCATGGACAGTAGCTATCAGCTGTGCATGGCATCACACTGCCATTGACATGGCTCCCTCCTACACATGGCATGCAGGCCACTGGCCCAGGTACTTGTGTGTGTCTGCATGCTGCATGTCGTGTGTAGCTGTGCTATGCATTTGTCCAGTACAGTGTCCCTGCTGCTACATGCACCATGTTTGTACACATGTCAGCCCTGGTCATAGGCACTTGCACCTGGCTGTCCATGCATGCCTACAGTACTGTTGTTGCCCTCGGTGTATATGTCTAATGTGGCTACTGTCTGTACCACCATGACCCCATTGCTATTGTCCCCAATGACACTGCTACATCACTACCTTGCCTTTCCATATGTGTCTGTGCATACATGTGCAATGCCACATTGCATGTTGTGGCTATGATGCCATGCATGCACCTGCAGCCACAGCATCCATGTCTGCCACTTGCATCTGTGCCTGGCTTGTGTATTGTGTGGGTCATGTGTTCCCCACATGTGGTGGTCTGCATGGCTCGCCACATACCACGGTGTTGCCTGGACCCATCATCCTACCTGCGCTGTCTCTCCCTCACACTTCCACAGGGGCATGTTGGTTGGGTCGTGGTGTGCCAGGCCAGCATGCTCTGTCCTCTACTGTTGGGCCCCCAAGTGACCACTGCTTTGGTGGTCACCATCCCACAGTGTGCTGTGCCATTCACACTCGGGTACCTGTCACTGTCCACACAAATGTGTCTCTGTCCATGTGCCAGCAGACCTGTTCCCCCCTCACCTGTGTGTGGTCCCAGTGTGTGCCTCACCTTGTGCTGCAGTTGGACATGTGCTGGCCCATGAGCTGTCATGGCACAGTGTGCCACATACACTACAGTGGCATGCATGTGGCACACTGTGCCATGACAGTGTATCATGCATGCATGATGGTGCCTGTGCTCCATCCTCATCATGCATACCCCCTTTGCACATGTCTTCCTGAGCTGCCCTTTTTGTGGTCCTCTGTGTCCCATTACTGTCCACAAGCATTGCCCACTGCACACTCTTCCCTGCCCTCCTATGTCAGGGGACTTGTGGTCCCATGGATGCCAGTGTGTTGCTTGTGTGTGCTCCATGGGCTACAGGTGCCAGGCCTTCCACCAGGACGTTGTTTGGTCATGTTACACGTTGTTTCATAGACAAGTGTTGGCATCATAGGACCGACATAGCCCACTGAGTCAGCCCATATGTCCAGCTATCTGCAGACCTGCATCCCCCACACTTATCTCTCCTGTGGTTGTCCATGCCCTTCGACTCTCTACTGTTACTCTGCAACAACAGCCTCGGGGTCTGCTCCACTGTTCCACACTCTCTCTGTGACATTGTAGTTCCTACTGTTCCCCTGAACATCTCCCTCCACCTGCAGGCCATGCTCCCTCATCCACTGCTTACATTCCTTCTGAAGGATGCTTTCTAAAGGTGCCCTGTTTATACCAGTACAGTACTAAGCTGGCGTCCAATCCCAACCCTCCCCTCTCTTCCAGGAGTACATGTTCAGTTCTCTCACCCTTTCTTCAAAGGGATTGGTGGCATACCCTGTTACCATCATTGTCACTCTCTCCTGTGCCCACCCCAGCCTTCTCACATCCTTTCAGGGGTGTGGCCTCTAGGACTGGACTCTGTACTCCATGTGCAGTTTACCCAGATGGGTGTACATGGGTACTCTGATTACCCTATTTCTACCGGTGAACCCCCTTCCAATGCATCCCAGCATTGCACTCCCCCTAGCCACTGCCTTCCCACCTTCAGGTCTCCAAGTGCAGTGCTGCCTAGGTCCCTTTCTTGTTCTGTTACCTCCAGATCTCTGTCTCCCATACAGTACCCTGCCCCCAGTCTTGTAGCCATGGTGCATGCTTCTACATTACTCGTGTTGTATGTAACCTGCCACCACTTTGCCATGTGCCGGCGTGTGTGCCAGCACTGGTGGCACTTCCCAGGGGTATGGACAGGACTGCTGTGCTGGTGCATGCCCACCCGGGACACAGGGCAGGGTGTGTGCTGCCCAGCCACATTCATTCACAACTGTGCATCTCATTCCTCTCACTCCTATGGTTCTACAAACAGTCATGCCACGTATCTGTTGGCTGTCATTTGTGGCAGACATTCCCTGCTGTGCACACGGTGGTCCTCTGTGCCACATCACTGCAGCTATGCTGTCATGGGTTCATCCCACCATGCCACCTGCCTACTTCTCCCCTGCTGTCTATTCCACGTGGTGCTGTGGTGATCACACTCACATATACCTTTGCTGCTCAATGGTTGTTGCTGTTCCTCATGCTGTCTGCGCTGTTTGAGGCTACATTTGTCTGGCAGCATTGCACTGGTATGTTAACGGCATTCTTCGTCACTCACCCTATTACCCATATACAGTTGTCCCTCCATGGCACAGGCCTCTGACCCACCGGTGTTTATCCTATCTCTGCTCCTGCTCTTCTGACTGGGTGTTCATCATTTACTACTCCCTTGTGGGGCCCACATATTGTATACACATGTTTGTTTAATTCTTGACAGTGCTATTCATTTTGGCCCTGTCTATGGTATGTGGCCGGTGCTCTGTTACTAGGTGCTGCACTGTTGTGGGATCTGCACCCATGCAACCACATTGTACTATGGTATGCACCTTATCTTCCTGATTGACATCACATGATACCGCCTCACGTAATCACCTACCTGTCCCACCACATGCTGTATGTGTCCAGTCCACTGACTCCATGTACAGTCTGGCTGCTTATGTGGCCTGCTATCATCTCCTCCTGGCTTATTAGGGGTACTTCTTTGCTCTCTCCTCCACCAGTGGCTTGGGCATTCCTGTGATTCTCTGCCAGCTTCTGATTTGTCCTGTGCTTCTTATCATTGTAGTGCTTCTGCAGCTCCCTGATGATCCTCTTTGCATGTGCCACAGTGTTGACATGCCTGGCAATGGGCTCGCACTGATTCTTCTCTTTGTCTCGGGTGACCTTGCTGCCACCTCTGGCACATAGGGTGGCCGTATGGGTGCTACCTCCTGGATCAGGATGTCAGTTTCCCTCTGGATGAAGTTTATTTTCCTCCTCTTCTTGCCCCTTATTGCCTTGTGTGTGTTCTTCTCTGCCCTTGTGTCCTGCTGTGTTTCTTCCTTTTCTTGCCCGATTGCTCTGTGTGGGACCCCCTCTACCATGTGGCCTTCTGCTTTTCATCTTTCTCTTGTCCCTTTGCCCTGGGCCTCTTGCTCCAAGCTTGTTTTCATCTTGCCCTAGCACCTCCCTCTCTCAGTTGTGGTATCATTCTGTGCCTGTGTTCTGCATCATGCATACTGTTTTCATGCTTTTATAGGCCGCAGCCTGTGACTTGTGTCCTTGAGGCATGCATCGGCGCAATTGTGACTTGTACCTGAATCTGACGCACCACCTTGGCTGCAGAATTTCTCAACACATCTTGCACCATGGCGCGGCCTGCGTCTTCCTTTCTGAATCCAGCCCAATGTTTTTCCTGCATCCCAAATACAGCTTGTATTTGTAATAGTACTCACAGTTTGAGCAGGAGAGAGGTCAGGAATCCACAAGAGGCAGTGAGATGGTGTTCTTTGCTCTGCAGCAGTTGCATTTTTCTGCAGGGAGTCAGACAGCCCTAGCACATTCTCCTTTGAAGTAACAGCATCAGCATCAGCTGGAGCAGATTGACAGGGCCTCCCAAAATGTCAGGCTGGTGGGAAGGCACCTCTGGCACAGCCAGAAAGGCATGGTTTGCAGGTGTTCCTCAATATGTTCTGAGGGTGAAGCCCACATTCTCCCATTAGTGGTGGGTGAAGATGGCCTCAATTCACTCCGTGGAAGCGATTCGAGAAGTCAAAGGTGAATTATGAAGTGCTCCGCAACAGGCGAGTACTTCATGTCATTGTGGGCAGCATAAAGTCCATTGACAGCAATGACTTACGATCTCTGCCTTTCCCAAGCCACTACTCCACAAATTTTAAGGTGAAGTACATTGAAAACAAAGTACTTCACCTCACTTCATCTTGTTTTAAGCTCCAAAGGTGAATTTTGCAGTGATTCATGGGATTGCAGGTCACATGGGCTCTAGAATGTTCTGCACAGCTCAGTTTGGGGTAGTGTGTGTAGGAGGCTGCAGGAGATAGTCTGCAGTGAGAGATCTCTGTAATTCAGACCTTCTAAAAGCTGTTAAAAAAGCCTTTTTGAGTAATTATTTTGCTCAAACTTTAGCTCATCGATTGTAGGAAACCTCCTATGCTCATATCATTGAGCTCTTATTGTTTGTATGTGGATTTTGAATGTTAATGTACAACATTCAGTCTGTGTGCAACCAGATACTGGAAGTGTGCTTTGGGGAGAGGCGTATCTGTGGTGTAGGTAGATTAACTTGCAGAAAAGACAGTTCTTTCTGTTTTGTGATATTTTTCTTGTATAACTGTGTTATTGACACACAGTAATATTTTTATTAATTCTTGAAATTTTGCTGATTGTTGCAGTGTATCAGTGCATAATTTTTGTTTGTTTAAAATACGTGGTTATATTACTGAAGCTTTCAATTTGCTGCACATTACTTAGTGTGTGTGTGAGTGTGTGTGTGTGACGTGTTATCAAATCAGACACCTTCTATTGTGCCACATAGTAAATGCAACAATGTGAACCTGCTATTCACAGCAGGTGTGTGATTTTTGTACTTCTCTGTGGTATCTTTACTGGTACTAGTACTAGTGACTGTTGCTGCAGTACACTGCCCCAACCGGGAAAGATATTCTTTTCCAGATTTGAATTTCTGACGTTGAGTACTGATTAGTGTTGTGCTTTTGCACCTGCATTTCTTCAGTGCACAGCACAATCTTAATCTGTCTGTGCATTTGCATCTCTTTAGGGCCCAGTCTCCATCCTAACTTAAGTCACAGTTGTTTCTTTGGCTTCCTTTCAGAGTACTGGACTGGTGTGGAGCATATCTCTGCATGAACATTGTATTCTATTAATACGTGTTTTAAGTCAGGGCCATCATCAAGAGTCACTCATGATACAAATCACGTTCTTCATCATCACAGTCACAAATGCAGTCATTTTACTAGCTACTAGGATGTATTATAATTGAGTCAACCCACCCATCCACCCTTCCTTCAACCTCCCATAGGGCAACAAGTATTTAAACTTACTCTTGCCCAAACAAGAATATATGTACACTTTGGCTTCCACAAGGAAGGTGAAAACTCCATACCACCTTCATTTGCTCCAACATGTGGCCCCAGCCCAGGTGACAAATCCAGAGCCATGGGCATCTGTCTCCACCTGTGTGGCATAAGTCTACTGCAGGGCCATAAGAACCCCCCATAGGGCCAATGTCACCCACCTGTGACTTAAACCTTGAACTGGTGACAGCTTGATGAATGACAAACATTCTATGGAGGAGCCCCTGATGTTCTTACATAGCTCATTACCCCATAGTTCAATCACAAGTCCCATGGAACTCAGATCTCCCAAATGCCTGTTATCGAGTCAGTCCGATTCCCCCAACCCTCTAAGCATCCGAATCAATTGTCCAGAATAAGTAGCCCTGTTTGGCTTGTTTAAACCCACACATTTCCCTATTTTTATGTGGAACACCTGGTTGGGGTCAGATATCTCTAATGAAGCTTTGAAGATTCCAAATGAAACATTAATCCTCCCAGTATAGCCTTTGACTGTATTGTAGCAGATTTGTCTGTGCACCTGGAGTGGTGTGTTTGTCTTTTACTGCACTTTTTGTATTTAATAAAATCAGAATTCATTTGCTACAGTCTGTGTCTTTGTGCCAATTGCTTCCCCATTTGTACTGATTCCTTTTCAGATTTACAATACGATGGTGTAGACTTCTAATAGAACATGACATTCCAAACCAATAACAACCACATTGGTTCCAGAAGAGGTAAGCTCAGAAGCAGAAGGGTTTCAAGGGAGTCCCACCTTTTGTGATCTTGTGGCAGCCTGTTGTTGTGGGAATCAATCAAAGGGCATCTAACATGACATTGTGTCACTCACAATAGGTGTGGGTGGTATCACCCATCCAATGCCTTAGTATTAACATTTTTACTATTACCACTATGATGGACATATGATATTCACAGCTGCCAAAGATTACCTCTATACTGAGACCCAGTAGGCAGGTTTGGGGAGTAAAGGCAGACTCCAGTCCCAGAAGTTGGTCTAGTCCTGATTTGATGTCATCCCAAAGAGTCTTTGCTTTTGGGCAGTTCCATAGTATGTGTTTTAAGTTCCCTATGGCTTGCTGGAATTTCCTGTAGTTGGGGATTGTAGGTGGCCCATTTTGTGGAGCTTAGCTGGTGTGAAGTACATATTGTGGACTAGTTTGTACTGCATGATCCTTAGCCCATCAAATTTGGTGCATCTGTGTAGACTAGTCCACAATTGTTCCCATATGTTGGAATCCTCAAACTCTGGGAACTCGGTTTTCCAATATGGGCAGTAAGTGTGTTTTGGGTATGAACTCCATCTGCAACTTTTTGTAGAGCAGGGAAGTGGTGTTTCATTGGGTGGCTAGCTGGGCTAGGTCTATCCAAAGATTGGTGCTTCAGAAGGGACAGGGCCTTGATCTGAGGTTGGTTGTGATTGCATGACAAAGTTCCTGGAAAGTGAAGGGGGTTATTTTTACATGAGGGTGAGCCTCTAAGAGTGCATTAAAGGCAATGAAGGTGCTATCATGCATAATGTGTTTTAGCTGCTAGAGGGGAATGGGTCCACAGAAGTTGTGTGGGATGCATTTATTCTGGATTCTGAAGCTGAAGTTACCTGATGTTGGTTGGTCAAGTAGAAATAAGGGCTGGGTTTTAAGAAGCCTGTGCAGCTGTTTGTTCACTAGGAGAGAGGTTCCTATTGGTGTGTCTTTGAGGGCTTTAGGGAGTTTGGAGTGGGGTATGTGTATCAAGGCACTTGGGATGATTTGGAATTGGTGGAATAGGTTGGTTTTGATTTGCAACCATTGTGGGGTATAGGGGTCCATTTGGGTTGCTAGGTTCAGTAACTTCCATCTCAGAAATGTCCCTGCATGTAGTGCCAGATAGCAGATTGAAGTCTGGGAGATAAAGCCTGCCCATTCACTTGGGTGGTGTGAGTTTGTGGTATGCTTTACACAGGGCTATTCCACCCCAGAGGAAGGAGGTTAGTAGGGATTTAACCTTGATAAACCATCTAGTGGGCAGGACTAGGTTAATCATTCCTAAGGGGTAGAGGAGCCTCGGTAGTATATTAATTTTGTCACATTAATGCATGTCCAAAGAGTCAGTGGGATGATCATCTATCTATTGAGGTAATCTCTTATGGCTGTTAGAAGTGTGTCAATGTTTTGCATGCACTTCTAATTAGGGTCAGTGGACATGTGTATGCCCCGGTACATACAATAATAGTGGTTGGTGCCCATGTACCACCCCACTGTAGTGTTTGGGATTTTAGGGCCCAGTGATTGAGAGGCATAATATAGATTTTCCCTAGGTTTAGCTTGTATCCAGAGAGGTTGCCATACTCAGTTAAGAGACAGACATTAGCTGAAACAGATAGTGTCAGGCCCTCAATGAGGAGGAGGCTATCATCTGCATATGTGGATAGTTTGGATCTCTCTGGTCCACTTGGATTACTTTGATTGTGTCACAGAGGAAAATTATTTTAGTTAAGAGTTCTAAGTAGAGGTTGAAGAGGTAGGGGGGAGAATGGGCATCCATGGCATGTGCCTCTTTGTAGGTGGAAGGGTTCAAAGCTGCTACCATTGCATCTGACAGATACAGATGGATGTGAGTACAGGAGTTTGACCCAAGCAATGAAGGCAACCAGGAAGCTGAAGTGTCACAGTGCATGGTATAGAAAGGGCCAGCAGACCCTATCAAAAGTTTTTTCTGCATCCAAGGATATCAGCACTACTGGTTGGCTTGTGTCCCTGGATGCAGAGATCAGGTGTTAAAGTCTACACATGTGGTCTGATGAGACGCACTCCTTCATGAAACTGACTTGTTTGGAACCCATCAGGGGAACCCAAACTGAGCTGACTTCATAGCCAAGATTTTGGCAAGCATTTTGATGTCCATGTTAAGGAGGAAGATGGGATGTTCACTCCCCATGAGTTTTGGGTTCTTGCCAAGTCTGGCAGTTTGTGAGATGGCTGCCTGTTGTAGGGAAGGTTCTAGGGAATTGTGTGCTCTAGCTGTGTTAAACAGGTTGGTTAAAGGTTCAACCAGGGAGAGTTTGAGAACTTTATACAAGTTAGTAGGGAAGCCATCTGATTCTTGGAACTTGTCAAGGGAAGTTCTGTGATGGCCTGTTGTCCCCAGAGCTCCCCAGTTTGTCTAGGAATTTGAGTGGGAGGAGTTTTGGTGGGTTTTCAGCCTCAAGAAATTGTTGGATGCTATGAGCTGGTGCAGTTGGGTCTGCAGTATATTAGGTTCAGCAATAGTCGGTCCAGGTTTTGGCTATGTCTCTGGGGTTGGTGACCAGCAGGTCAGTGGATGTTGGGAAGATGTCTTTGATTGCTTTAAGGGATTCTTGATGCTTAAGTCTGAGCAAAAGGAATTTTCCATCTTTTTTCCCCTTGGCCAACATAGGTAGAGCTTACCCAGAAGATCATGAAGTCAGCCTACTCCCTACATAGTTCCTCATATGTGGCCTTAATTGTGTTTAGGTGAAGTCAGGCATTCTCAGAGACATTCTGAATAAGGTGTGCTCTATGGTTCTAATTTCTCAGAGCAATGAAGTCACCATTTTCTCTCTTTTATGCTTCCATGTAGCCATTATCCATATTAGTTTCCTACTGAAGGTGCATTTAAAGGCTTCCCAGATGTGGCCATAGTTGGAGACTGCTGTTATTTTCTCTGAAGAAGTTTTCAGTGGTAGACTTTATTTTTCCTAGAATTTGTGGGTCTTTGAGGAGATTGTTGTTGAGGCTACATGTTTTGTCTCGAGTCACTATGGTTTGGGGGTAGAAAGGAGAGGCACACTGCTATCTGGTCCAATATCACTTTGCCAGGATGTCACATCCAGCCTTGTTGGAAAGGATGTTGGGGTTGGTTAAGAAGTAGTCTAGGTCAGAGGCTAACTTATCTACCAGGGATATGAAAGTATAGCATCTATCACCTGGGTGGAAGACTGTTCAGGGCTCAATTAGCCCTAGTGAGTCTGAAGTTGCCATATGGTGCATTGACTGGGGGAGAGACCTCTTTTAATGGGGTGGATCTATCCAGTGTGTTGTCCTGTACTGTTTTCCAACTCCCTTCCAGTATCATTGACAGGAGTTGGTGTTTAGATAGGTCTGACTGTAGGGTGGTGAAGAACTAGGGATCTTCTTTATTGGGCCTATACATGGAGGCCAAGATGAGTTCAGTTCTATCTAGGATCCCTGAATGATCACAAATCATCCGTTGGGGTCAGTAATTTGGCTACATATTCTAAAGGGTGTGTTGCAGTGTATCAAAATTGTGGATCTGGTCTTTTTACTGTCAACTGCAGCGGAGAATACATAGCCCACCCATGTCCTGCACCATAAGTTAGCTTAGGGTGGTGGGGTATGTGGCTCCTGTAGGAATGCTATGTTGGTACCTATCTGCTTGAGGTGTCATAATATTTGGTACCTTTTTTCTTTGGTCTGGGCTCATTTAATGCTCCATGAGGTTAAGTTGTAGCCAGGATATGTCATCCTAGGAGGTAGGTGTATGGTAAGGGAGGTGCATTGTGGTTGTGTTTGACATTGAAGGGGAGATACCCCTATCCACCCACCTTGGACAATCTGAACTGGAGTCAGTATGGAAGTTTAAGACTATGAATTGGTGCCCTCTGCTTCTGAGTGGCTCAGTCTTATGTAGTGTCTGTGACAGGTCAAAAGAAAACTTAACACTAGATCCCGTAGGGAAAAAAAATAAGTTAAAGTAAACATGATTGTAGTAAGGACTGACAATGGTACAGCTAGATCTAGAACTTTGCTTCTTCTGCTTTCTCCTTAAAGTCTCTTCATCATTTAAATATTCAGTAAAATGCTGATTTAAAAAAAAGTCTCTGTTACTTTTTTCTCCCCCCTTCAACTAACCAAGACCCCCTTTCTCTAAAATCACAGATTGATCCCAAGGACTGCTCTCCTCCTGTGAGAAGGGAGGGGATCAGTGACTGGAATTGGCCCTGCACTGGTAGTGGCTGGGAGTTTGGCACTCTTCAGTGGTGGGGGGTTTGAGGTGGGTCAGATGCCCAGCCTGCTGCATATGGAAGCATGCCAGCACCACCATTAGGCGCACTGTTCATAACTTTCTCCACATTGTGAGAAAACTGGAAACTACCTACCATGGAAATTACAGTGGTCTACCACAGGTTCTCACCCACTATCTGGGGCAGATGAGGTAAGTCCCAGAGAATGCCAGGGTGATGGGGCTGGGGGAACTGGTGGATAGGGGCCAGTCAGCACAGGGGAGCAAAACAATAAATATATAAAATTACAGATTGTACTCAGCCCCCCAATAGTTTGCCATGTTCCATTACACTGTTCTGTAATTAAAGTGTATTATTCTCACCACTAGGTCTCAATTTGTACTTTATGTGCATATCTATTATTCTGTTGATTATGCTTCAGTTTATATTATTGTACAGTATATGATTTCCAACATCCCCTTTTCCACAGGATGCATCTACATATTAGCTGTTAACAGCTCAACATGTCCTTCTTAATGAAACATTTGAAATAAATACATAACTTTCTAGATCTCCAATCCCATAATAGATGTTGGTGCAGCAACCTGCAAGAAGTCTCCCTTATCCACCTGCTGTGGGATTTCCCACTTATTCACCCCTTTTGGGATGGTATTGTGACCTTCTGTACCAAAGTGTTATCCTGTCACATCCATCTGGATACTCATCAATCCTTATAGGGCTCCGCTCACCATACCTTCACAAGAATGACCCTGGAAGAAAATGGTGAATTGCTGCCATTTTGAGTGCCAAACATAGAAACATAGACTTTGACAGCAGATGAGGACCACTTGGCCCATCTAGTCTGCCCATTTCCCTACCTATATTGAATAAGCTGCAAATTCTAGTTACCCAACAGCCTAGCCCTCACTATAATTGCCTTATGTCTGTTCCATGCATTCTTGAATTCCCCCACTGTTTCTGAATCCACAACCTCCTCAGTAAGGTGGCTCCATGAGTCCACCACCCTTTGCATGAAAAGATATTTCCTCACATTACCTCTGAGACATCCCCCCATGTTAAAATTGTGCCCCCTTGCTCTTGTGCATCTCTTTTTCTGAAAAATGCTCCCATCTTGGGCTTTGTTGATTACCTTGAGGTACTTGAAACTTTCTATCATGTCCCCCACTCCCTCCTTTCCTCAAGGGTATACATATTAAGCACTTTTAGTCTCTCTTTGTATGGCTTCTGTTGCAGACCCTGCACCATTTTTGTTGTCCTCCTCTGGACTGCCTCCATCCTGCCTATGCCCCTGCAGAGATGGGGTCTCCAGAACTGTACGCAGTACTCCAGATGGTGTCTCACCAACTGTCTGTACAGAGGGATAACAACTTCCTGTTTTCTACTGGTGATACCTCTCCCTATGCATCCTAGAATCCCCTCAGCCTCTCCTTATTGCCTTCTCATATTGCTTACCTACCTTAAGGTCATCTGATATGACTACCCCCAGATCTCTTTCCATTTGGGTTGTTGTTAGTGTCACAAATGAGCTCTGTAGGTCAGGCCCTCCGCTCCCACAGTGCCAACCTCGAAGTGCGATAGTGTGAACAGAGGACAGACAGGCTAACCCTCCTGTCTGCTTTGGGTCTTAATCACCTTCTAGCCTCAAGTCCTGGGGGTCAAAATGTGAACCTTATGCTAGCGCATGCAGTTAACAGGCTCAGGTATGTACCCTCTTTGGGAATGCAGTACAATGTTTTGCCCAGTGGCACCCAGCCAGGTTTCCAAAATGTACCCTTATGACTCAATATGTGACCTAGGTATATTCTTACCTTTAGCAAGATTAGTAACACATTGAACCCCTTAACAGCTGTCAGACTTAAACACTGGTTCAGCATTCACATGCAAAAGAAAACTGAGAAGACACAGGCAGCATTTCAAGGAAAATATTGTTTACTAAAAATTGTAAAAATAGAATATCAAACACAGAACAAATATATCAATAACTTACAGTCACATGAAATAAATGAGAAGCTACAGAAGACAGACACCTACCACAAATACTTAAAAGTTCTTGCCTAGCTAGATGTTAATATAAAGTGCCTTCTTAAGTCTCGAGAACTAAGTGTCTCTCTTCAGTCCAGAATAAAAAGCAATATTTTCCTCAGATGCGTGACCATTTCAAAATCCAACTCCCCACTCCTTTGTGAGGTCACAGTTAAATCCTCCAATAACTTTTATCTGAGTATGGATATCCACAAGGATGTGTGATATTACTGTAAAAATCAGTGACTAGCAATTTCCCAAAATATGAGTCTCTTTGATCAAAGCAGTTCCTCTGATGTTTTATAACCCCACAATCTGTCACTAGTTATCTGCTAGGTGAGAAAACCAGAAAAGATCAGTCAAATGACTTCCTTCCTGTTAGGGTCACATAATTCATATTTAGTTCCCAGCTTCAAAAAAGGAGCAGGTTATAGTAATATATACATTTCTGAGGGAATATTTTGGATATACGCACGCCTTTGGTGTGCTAGGCCGCACGAGGCTGCAAGGCTGAGTGCGCCAACCGCCTAAGAAGTATGATATCAGGAGCGCGACCGCACACCTTAGAGTGGTTTATCTATCTTATAAAATGTCAAAATTGTTTTGGAGGGGGATAAAAGTGCAGGTGTGCGGTCGCGCTCTGATATACGCACGGTCATGTGATGGTAATGATCCAATAGAGCAACAACAATTTCCCTACCCATTTTATAAGGGGTAATAAACTGTCCCTCTGGAAGGAAGGCTTTAATTAGTGGTTCACTGGTCTGTTTATTACATCCTGCTGTTTCAGCATCACTGACACCTTGGAGGTCAAAGGTCAAGTCTCCTTACCCTGACTACCATCCTTAAGCAGGCAGTCACATACCATACACATTTTATTTATAACACAAATATTTAAGCAATAATTCATGACAGGGTGTGGGTTATTGGGAGATTTACCCACGCCTTGTGTGGTGTGTCACAAGGCACAGTCGAGTGACTTAACCACACAAGAAGTGGGTAAATCCCCCAATAACCCACACCCTAGAGTGCCTTATTGCGATTATACAATGGACCCATGTGTAAAATAAATTTTAAATGTGTTTAAGTATGTTTTTTATAAATGCCATTTCTCAGCCATGGGTTATTACAGGATATACCACGGTCATGTGATGTGTTTTGACCAATGAGGTTACAGGATTTTCATACCCCATTATATAATATACAATATAACAATAAGCAGGTGACAGAGCATCACAGCTAGTACCTCCCCATTGTTTACTTTTCCCTGCATTTTGTTTCCAGGTGCATTACTTTGCACTTGTTTGAATTGAATCTAAGCTGCCATATTTTAGGCCATTCCTCCAATCTTGCCATGTCCCTTCTCATCCTTTCTACCTCCCCTTGTGTATCAGCCCTGTTGCAGATCTTTGTATCATTTGCAAAGAGGCATACTATTCCTCCCAGTTCCACTGCAATGTCTCTTACAAATACATTAAAGAGGACTTGTCCCCATACTGAACCCTGTGGTACCCTACTAGTAACCACACTTTCTTTAGAGTATACTCCATGTACTATTACCCTCTGTGACCTGTTGTTCATCCAGCTTGTTATCCATGCTACCACCATGGAACCCACTCCCAGGCTGGCTGTTTATGAATGTTTTATGTGGGACCATGTCAGGTGCCTTGCTAAAGTCTATGTAGGCTATATCCACAGCCCCGACCTGGTCTACTATTTTGGTTACCCAGTCAAAGAAATCTATTAGAGTCATCTGACATGACTTTCTTGCAGTGAATCCATGCTGCCTTGGGTCCTGTGCCCTGCTGGCCTCTAGGTACTCAACAATTCTTTCTTTCTTTCAGAAGTGATCCATCATTTTCCATACCACTGAGGTCACGCTAACAGATCTGTAGTTTCCTGCCTCTGCCTTGCTCCCACTTTTATGAAGAGGAATCACATCTTCCCTCCTCCAGTCCTCAGGTACCACACCATCCTCCCATGATGTGTTAAAAAAGGGTAGTCACTGGTGTCACTAGGTCTCTCCTTATCTCTTTTAGAATTTTGGGGTGAATCCCATCAGACCCAATTGCTTTGTCTACCTTGAGTTTTAAGAGTTCTTTCAGGACCCTTTCTTCTGTGAATGGACAATCTCTTGACAACTGTTCCTTAATTGAATTGGTACACAGTTCTGGGAAAACTAGCCTCCCTTGAATGTTTATCACTCCTTGCCCTTAACTCCTTCCCCAAGTATCTGAAAATTTGGGGCCCATACCTCAGCCTCTCATCACCAAGATCTCCTGTTTGCCAGAATAGATCACTCTTTGTAGCCCCTGTGATTCAAGCTTTTGCAACTGTTTACAGACTTACCCATATGTAATATATATGGGGCTTCCCTTAATTTAACCCTTGTGACTGACTGTGACCATGCCATATTGCTATATATGTTATGATGACTGAGAAGCACATTTCTGCCTATGCTGTGTGACAGAACAATCTGAATGACAGTACAGGGATGTGTGAAAACTGCCTCTGTTTTATTATTTTAATCACATTGTTTGTATATACTGAGTTTGAAGGACAGACTGTTTAGCCTACTATATGTCTACAGAGTCACCCTAGTGAAGGCAGGAAGAGGAAGGTTTTTGTAATTCACTGGTGATTTCCAGGTATTACAAACAGTTACACAGAGCTGCCAGTAACTCCTGAGAAGTACAGGGGTATTTTATTGTGGCTAGCAGAGACAGTTTTACTTGTCCAGAGATACTGGTGCAGATTTCAATTACTTTTAAAGTTTACAACACAGCGAGGGCTGTGTGACCCCAGAATGATTCTTTTGGGTCATACACTACTAAAATCTTACCCATCTGCAAGCAAGGCATTGAGAAGCACATGTCTGGCTATGCTGTGTGACAGAGCAATAAAAGAAAATGTACTGAGGATACAGATTCCAATAAGGATGACTGGACACTTGTTCAGCCAAATTGTAGAAAATAGAGAGGAAATGACAAAACTCCCCTACCCCTCCCAGAAATATTACCACTTACGAATAGTTACTCAGCACTCCAAGACCTAATTACTAATGACACTATGGAAACAAACAGCTTAGCACCTCCCCCAACCACTGACACCCTGACTGATATTCCCAATGAACAAGTTCCTCAGAATCCACAGTCTGAAACCACTGTTGAAGTCCCTGAAACCAGACACAACAATCCATTGTTATTGGGGACTCTATTATTAAATATTGTGACAGGCAGATTTATAATCCTGACAAGGAAAACAAGACCTGTAGCAGCTACAGGGGAGCCAAAATAGCAGATATCAACAACCAGGTTGACCTGATTATGAAAAAGCAGGTCCTAAACCACTAGTAGTCGTCCATGTGGGAACTAACAACATGAGTAGTTCAAATATTGAAGGTATAAAAACAATTTCATGAACTTAAATAGAACACTTGAAAAACTGGAATATGTAGTATGCTGCTCAGAACTACTGCCTATACCAAGAGCTGGGAGTCACAGAAACAACAGGTAAAGGCCATAAATGAGTGGCTCTGAAGTGGACATTAGATAACGAATAAAATGTCTCACCCATTGGGAGACATTCAAATCTAACTATGGATTGTCTGCACTGCTTAAATGACCTTCATCTGAATAGATGTGGCAGTTCTTTGCTAGGAGAAAAGATTGAACACTACATTACATCTCCCAAAAATAGTGGGTGGGGAGAGGTAGAAGGGACTTTGACTAAAGATAAGATAATACGTACTGAACGTATGTTCCTGTCGGCTATTGCACACAGCCTAAATATCCCCAAAAATCTGAATTACTGTAGAACTGCTACTTACAAGAGACACAATTGATTTTGTAGCCATTACAGTGATGTGGTGGAATGAAAACAATCTTTGGTCTTGGGAAATACCAGAGTATAAATTATTTTACAAAATCAGAACAAATAAAAAGAGTGGGGGAGTATGTTTCTACATAAACCATCATTATGAAGTGGAAGAAATTACACTGGACAATAACCCAGCTACAGAAATAGAATGTTTTTGGATTTGGGTTTCACTACCAAATACAAACACATAAACAATTAATAACTATTATAAAGCACCATCAAGTAGTCTTGAATACAATACTCAATTGTTTAAAGAAATGACCCTAGGATCCAAGATTCTGAGATAATAATCCTAGGAGAATTCAACTTCCCAGGGGTTGAATGGGACTCCCTGAACAGCATCTCACACATCTGGAAAGCTCATTTTAAATCTACTGTCAGCAAATGGCCTATATCAGCTAGTCAAGACTCCTACAAGAGGTCATAATATTCTGGATTTAGTGGTCTCCAACATTAATCAAGGCATATCAGACGTCTCAGTACACAAACCACTCAGCAGTAGCAATCATTCCATACTAGCAGTCAGTTATTCAACAGAGAGTGGAGCTGGAAGTCATAAAGCATACATTAAAAGCTATAATAAAGCCAGCTACAAGGAGATACGTAAAATACTAGATTCAATCGAATGGGAACAGATCTTAAAAAATAAATCTGTAGAGGAATCTTTTTTCCCAACTATTTTATCTCCCACCTTGGAAGGACTCTCTCAGGTGTGGACACTCTGTTCTGCACTGCTGAACCACCTGAAGCCTCTGACCCTGTATTGCTGCAGCGGGGCCCTTCTTCCTCCAGCCTCACCCAGCTGCCCAACCCTCTGACTCAAAACACTCCCGGGTGGGATTCCATCTCCAGTGCTCTATCTATCTAATAGAGCAACCAGGGAGGAGGAGAAGGAAGACCAGGAGCATGTGACAGTAGAGCCTGGCACTGGGCATGAGGCTGGCCCTGATCCACGCCATCACCTACCAATGAGGAGGGGTTTCTTGCTGTTGCTCCTCACACGGCTCCTTGCATGGCTGTTCCATGCCTCCTCTGCTGGAGTCTGCCATCGCCCCACCCCCTTTCTATGTCCCAATGCTAGTGCTGCTCCTGGTCTCCACCAGAGGCCAGTACTGTGCAGGTGGTCCCTGCTAACCCACCCTGGGAGAGGAGAGCAGTCCTCCAGATGTGAGATCCTCTCCTTCCCCTGCTGAACCCCAGTGGCCCAGATCTGTTCCCAAACCCAAGTCGCTGGCATGGCACAAGGTGTGGTGTCCAGCACCTCAACCCTCAGTGCCAGTGGGCCAATACTGTTGAAGAATCTTGGTCAACCATTTGTACTTTACTTAGGAATATAAAAGAATGATTTGTCCCCGTTAAGTTACTTCACAACAACAAAGGCAAGGTACCTCCATGAATGTCATACAAACTAGAAAAATGTAAAAAACAGAAAATGCATATTCAAGACACCCCCCCAAAAAAAAACAACTGAGGTTTTCTTAAAGAGCTGCTGATGCCTCAAAGAAAAGTTTGAAAAACATCGTAATTAGATGCAATGCAGTTTTGATTCCATATATAATCTATAGATTTCTCCTTCCTATTATTTTATCACTGAGGAAATTTGCATAAATACAAGATCTTTATCCCTTAGAGTTTATCTGCCTCTATAACTTCCTCCCTACTTCAAGTCATAATCTTTTGTTGTGACACCACAATCTGTTGATTTGGGAGTAACTGTGATATCACAAGCAGTGCATTATTGCTACAAGTAGGGGGAAGCAACAGGAATAGATGAATTCTTCAGGATCAGAGATCCTGTTTTCATGTAAATGGCCTCTAATAAATAATGGTGAGGAAAAATACAGAACTGATGTGAAACACAAGCTGAACTGTGTCAAAATATTATGTTTTGTTAAAGTTCTCATGAAGGTGTCAGTTGCTGTTTAAGAAACTACAAATTGGAACTCAAAAAGACTAAACAGCTCATAAAAACTGAAAGACAGAACTTTGAGTTTAAAATTGCAATGACAAAAGGAAACCAGAAAAGCTTTTCTCATGTATACTGTGAATAAAAAGAAAAAAAACAACAATCTAAATCTATTGATCCACTGATCAATAACAGTTCTACCATCAACATCCCCACTAAAATGGATAATACTTTAACGCCTACTTTGGTTATGTATTTAAGCAATAATGAATGATGGGGTTATATTAACGTTCTAGTTAATCACCCCCCTGGTGGGTGTAAGGTGGCATAAGGTGCAGCCGAGTGCCATATTTCCCCAGGGGGTGATTCACTGAACATTAACATAACCCCCGAGGTTCATTATTGTTATTATTATAATTGGATTACCAGTAACTGTAGTTTGAATAATTGTTTTAAATGTTTTGTTTATTTTGTGTGATATAACATAAAATAGTCCCTTCACCATGCTAAACTTCATAGGATTTGGTTTATATACTGTGTGATGGTGTTCGGGGGGGGTTAATGCCATAATGTATACCCCCCAACAGCAACACCAGCGAAGTGAATGACACTACAACGACTACAGCGCCACATCACTGTAGTATCCATGCTGGAACCTGGCACTGTCTGTAGGGGTCTTGCACCCCCCCCAAATCAGCTCCAACTTGGAGCTGGTTATATTGAGTGGGAGGGGGAGAGGCACAGTCCCCCATGTGGGGGTTTCACATGTTGTGTTCTGTGGAACTGGCAGCCAACCATGAAAAGCGGTCATCCTGCTGTTTTCTCGTCTGGTCGCTCGACAAACTTTTGTTAACTACCAGTCAAGGATCCATGCCAAAACAAGTAGGGGACATCAAAATGTGCAGATCATTTACAGTTGCAAGGTATGCTGTCTGAACTGCTCTCTTATAAAATGTGTACCACCCCTAGTCTGTCTTTACTTTAGTCCCACATTCACTGACCTCGACCAAGCACTCCTTTGTTTCCCAGACTATCACTGGATTTTAATCTTTTTACCCCACTTTTCCACCATACAAGTCCTGTGTGAGTTTCTGATACATCCGACAGAGTTTAAATGTCTGTATGTGTTAGGGGGCAACTCCCATGCTGGACGCTCCTCGTTTGTCTAAAAGAAAATAAATGTATTCAGGTAGTGTGGAGAAGGCACCTCGATATCTCATCTATGCCTCTGAATCTTTTTCATGATTCCTTCCTAATCCATTTCCTAACCCATTTCAAATGTATCCCTATCGCTCCTGCAGCACCTAGATCATGGAGGAGGAGATATGTTAATGCCTGTAAAGTTGGTATCGGCAGGAATTTTTACAGTTAAATGTTTCATTGTTTTCAAACAGAAAGAAAAACACACACAGTTTACAAGTACAGTAGATGTATATACAGGATACCTTCGTGTTGACTGCCTGACCTTATCCTTGATGTTGTACCAGCTTGTCAAAGTATCCGTTCAGACTACAAATACAGTTGTATATTCTGATAACGTGTGAAGGATAGATGCATCTTTTATGGTACCCATGTAATAGTGTGTTGACTGGTATCAACCACTCATAAACAACAAACATACGTGACAAAATATATAAAAAAAAGAAAATACAGAGGGGAGACCCCCCTAGGGTGTATACTGTGTATACCTATGGATTTCCTGGACCTATAGGATACCAATAAACAAAATAGATAAATGCATCTACCTCTCTTTTCCCATATGTACGCAACCATAGGAGGTATCACCACATATAAGACAAGGCTTCATGAGTATAATAGTTACACCTTCTTATGGCGCTTCTTACCCTGCTTCTGGGGGAGAGAGACCAGAGTAAACAAAGTAATATAATACAGTATCTGTTCTACTATGGAGCGCGGCTACTGAGTAGTAAACAGTAATGTACATTCTATATGGGTAAAGTAGGTATGCTAGGTAAAATTACTCAGACTTCATAATATAGCACTTGTAAATATACACATACCCGCTATTAACTTATACTAAACCCACAAAGCGGAAATTACTACTACATCATGGTAAACTATGTACAATTTATATCATTCAGATACTTTTACAACAATGCAAGTTACTAACACTCTTACTTTTATATCCATAGATTCATAATGTACTAGCGATAGATAACATTCAGTTCAGACAATAAGTGGTGCCAGTTGGATATGAGGAGACAGATCAACCGATACCAGCTCTGTCTGACAAGTATGCCATAAAGGGGGACCAACAAGGAGAGAAGAGTTCCATCTTCCCGATAGACATGTGTGTCCACCTATCCATCTCATATACAGAGGAAAGTGATGCTATAATCTCCTTGAGACTAGGCAGAACAGTACTTTGCCAGTTTTGCAGGATTGTCCATTTGACCTGCATACTAAGTAACATTAACCATCTAAATTCCTGATGGTTAAGGGGGGGCACCAGACCACAGACCCAACAGCCTAAGAGCAGGGTTAACAGGAACCTGACAATGAAGTATCAAGCTGGCCTCGTGTAGCACTTTCTCCCATAGACCATGTATCCGAGGGCATTGCCAGAGAATATGAAATAGATCACCACCAGGCTGGAGACACCTCCAGCATGTATCATGTGTAAGGACTTTCATTTTCTTTAATATAATAGGTGTCCTGTACCAAGAGTGCAAAATTTTATTATGTATAAGTCTACTCCGGGTATCTTTATGAGTTTTTAACCCAACATGCCAGCACCGTTTCCACTGTACATCTGATATTTGTATATTTAAGGCTTTTCCATTTTGACTTAGATTTTTATGTTGGAGAGAAGGTAGCTAGTCCCTCACTCAGCATACAGCGTGGCTGCAACTTTATTGGGCAAGGAAGCCACCTTTTTAAGTGTGAGTTACAAGCTGGAAAAGCTTTACCCTGACTTAGGAGAGGTCTAAGACTGTCATGCAATTGCAGGTATTTCCAGAAATCTGATTTATCCAGGTTCCATCTAGATTGTAGATTCTGATAAGTATCCACCGCAGGGGAGTTAGGTCCCACTATGTCCTTAAGAAATGTAATCCCTTTTTCTTGCCAGAAGGGCCAAACCACCATGGAGCCACCGATGGTTATGCTGGAGTTATTCCATAGGGGCATATATGTAAGGGGAAGAATCGGGAGTCTTATTTTTTTAGTAGAAGCTTCCAATAAATGATTGAGGACCCTATAGTGGGATGCGATACATACTCCTGACAAGGGGAGGGGCAGAGAAAAGAGACTGCAGTAGGGCTATTACTATAAGTCTGCTTGAGCCTTAGCCACTGAGGGGATTCAGTATTATAGGAGTGGAACCATTTCAATGTTTGTGCTCCTTGAAAAGCTATCTTATAGCCTTCAATTCATGGGAGACCCCATCACCCTTGCAGAGGATGAGCCCAAAGTTGATTTCTGCTGAAACGAAGTCTAACTGAGCCCCATAGGAAGGATACAATCATCGCGTCAATTTTCCTGAACCAGTGACCTGGGAGAAATAGGGGAATGTGAGCTAGTACATAAAAAAATCTAGGAGCGAAGGACATCTTAAAAGCAGCTATCTTGCCTGCCATGGTTAAATGAAGCTTATTTATTCGCTCCATTTCGAGTTTGCAGTTGGATAGCAGAGGGCACAGGTTATTATCCCACCACTTTGATAGGTTACTCCCAGTCTTTATTCCCAAGTATTTGATCGTATGTTGTGACCATTTAAATCCTAACTGTGCCACCGAGTGATTTGCACTGCTAATTAAGAGGGAGTATTTCGGTTTTAGATTGATTTACCTTTAACCCTGAGATTGATGAAAAGGAGTCCAGGATGTCTAGAAGTTGGGGTAAGGACTCATTAATGTCTCCTAGTGTTACCAGCAGATCATCAGCATACAGTAGGGTGGAGACATGGATCTGCCCCCTACCGATACCAGTGATACATGTGTTCTGTCTGATTGCAGCTGCTAATGGCTCAATAGCAATGACAAACAAAAGAGGAGAGAGAGGGCAACCTTGTCGTGTACCTCTGTGTAAAGAAAATGGTTCAGATAGAACCGAATTGGTGAGGTTTTGCATTGGGAGATGTATAAATGGAGGAGACAGCCGCTCTGAGTTCGGTCCAAACCCCATGTGTTGTAAAACTTTCTGCAAGTAATCCCACTCCACGGAATCGAATGCTTTTTCAAAATCAATGGCTACAGCAGCTGACAAGCTTGATGTATCCTGATTCGCTATATGAATACGATTAATAAGTGTTCTGGTATGGTCAGTGCTATATCTACCTTTTACAAAGCTGACCTGTGATGGATGGATCAGAGATGGTAGAACCAGGGCCAGTCTGTCAGCTAGCACTTTAGCATAGACGTTGCTGTCTGAATTTATTAGGGATATGGGGCAATAACTAGCCGCCTCTTCAGGAGGTTTATCTTTTTTGGGAATAACTGAAATGATAGCCTCCCTTAGTGTAGGGGGTAGTATACCTTTATCCTTGATCTCTTTAAAGACCTTACAGAGCAGTGGAGAGATCAGAGGCGATAATAGTTGCAGAAAGTCCACAGGGAACCCGTCACTGCCAGGGGCCTTCCCTTTTTTTAAAGCCAACAGAGATGTCGCAACCTCTGCATGGGTTAGGGGTTCATCCAGAGCTGCACATTGTTCTGGAGACAACTTCGGGAGTCTTACCAAGTCCAGAAATGATGATATATCCATGCAAGAATTGGTTCTGGTTGACTTATATAATTGAGAGTAAAATGCCGTCATTATATCATTCACTTCCTGTGGATTTGTTTTCACTACCCCGTGACTGGGTCTTTCAACCCCCCCATGTGCCTATTCTCTTGTTGTTTCCGCAGTTGATATGCCAAAATTTTTCCACTTTTTTTCCCACCCTCTCAATATATATGTTTTAATCTGATAAGTACCAAGTCAGCCTTTCTGGAGATAAGTTCGTTTAACCTAGTCCTTATAGCCAGGACCCGTCGACTCCACAATGATAGAGAGGATGGGTGAGATTGTGCCTTAGGAGTTTTTTCAGTGTTGAGCAGGTCATCTTCCAATTGTGCCAATTCCCTTTCCCTATTTTTCCTCCTGTAAGAGGCATACCCTATAATTTTCCCATGCATGGTAGCTTTGTAAGCCTCTCAGGTATTTTGGGCAGATGTGTCTTCGGCAGGGTTCTCCCTAAGAAAATTTGTGGTCTCTAATTTAGCCCATTTTCTAAAATTGGGATCTCGTAGGAGTAACGGATCAAGTCTCCAGGAGGGGGACCTTCTAGTGGAAGGACCCCAAGAGATAATCACCTGTACTGGCGCATGGTCCGAGATTACCATGGGAAGAATAGCTGAGTTCATAACTGAGCCTGTGAGAGTATGGGAAATAAGCCAGTAGTCTAATCTACTGTAAGTGCCATGGACCCCAGAATAGTAGGAGTAGTCCCGGACAGAGGGGTGCACTAAGCGTCATATGTCTACCAGCTGATATTCAGAGCTTAGGTGTTGAACGGCCTGAGCCCCCCTGGTATGCGTTTCTTTGCCTAGATCACTCCTATCTAACACAGGGACTAGTGTAAGGTTAAAATCCCCCCCGAAGATATTGGGTGTGTCTTTTTCTACCATTGTGTCTAATTTAGAGTTCAGATCTAAGAAGAAAGAAGGGTCATCCACATTTGGAGCATAAATGTTTACCACCAGAAGATGGCCCTTGGGGGTGTCGAGCAAAGCTATTACCCAGCGTCCCTGGGAGTCTGTCTTCCTCTTAACCACCGACCAGGGGAGTGATTTCTGGAGCAGGATTGCTACGCTTCTTTTCTTTGTGGAAGCGCAGGAGTGCAACTCCAAACCTACCCAGTCCCTAATTAAATATTTACAATCATTCTCAGCAAGTTTAGTTTCTTGCACTTAAGGCCATCTGGGTTTTAAGCCTTTTAAGATGTGTGAATACCTGCTTCCTTTTAGAAGGGGAATTTAACCCTCTTACGTTCCAAGTTATAAAGGAGATATCACCCATTAGGATGAATATAACAAAATCTTTTAGGGGGATATGGAGGGGTAGAATCGGCCAACCATCGCAACCTCTCCCCAAATCCAATCTGTAACCATACATGTATAAGGCAGAGTTTACTAATGCTTAACACCTCACAACTGTTCTGAAAAGTTGTAGATATAGTCTGAAACACAACAAATATTAACAAACTGAAACTATTTACATGCAATGTGCACCATTACGCTTTGGAGAAAAACAATGTCTCACGCCGAGGAGTCAAGATCCTCTCAGGCCACATCGTTCCACCTGAAGTGGGGTAGTAGTCTTGGGTGCTAATGAGGACTTTATCGCCCCTAAGAGCATCTCATTTCTGGGGGACCTAGTAAATTAACATAGCCCCACATCCAGTTTCTCTAGCAGCTGTCAGATAAGCATACCGAATAGCATGCTGATCCCTTAACTAGCTGCGGTGCCCGTGGGGGGGGATTCTCCGTTCCAACTCTTGACATTACTTAGGCACAACCCTAGAGATTCGCTAGATATCAGAATTTCCCCCTTCCCCAAGCCCTTCGTAGGCCCAGAGAGCCCAAATATTTATTACTATTAAGGGCCTTACCAGATCCATCAGAGTTTAGACCAGCTCTGTATAATACTGTGGGAGGACCGGTTAGACCACAAGGATAACTCCTGCAAAGGGATTACACATACTATGGTTTTCCTCGCCAATTCACATAATCACCCCCTAACATACAGTACAAACATAAGCACTTATCTAATAATGGTCCTGTGCATCCAGGAGGAAAACTGAACTGGATACAGGCTGGTGAGCACATTGATCTGAGCTGTTCCCCATACGACTGTTTATAAGCAGTTCCTGAGTAGAACTTATAAGGGCACAGCTGAAACAAGACCACAGATGGGGGTTCAGCCTTTGAAACCTCCTCCAGCATTTCCTCTTTGGGGTAATCTGAAATTCATCCTGAGAGACGGAGGCAAGTGGTGCATATCTGTTGGGGGAAAGGAACTGGGAGTCGAAATCCTCTGGAGTTGCCACCGGGTTAAGCGACGTTTCAGAAACGTTCCCTGCATGATTGATAGGGTGGGTTCTCTTGGGGTGATTCTCGTTTTGTTGACGTTTCCATGTTCTTGCAGGGAGTGAGGTACTCCGGCCCTGAAACTGGAACCCATTTGGACAAGGTATAGATATGAAAGCACCATCTAGCGATACAGTATTACTGTGGCACTTCATTGGTAAAGTAGGATCTGTTATCACATTATCCTTACTAACATTCCCAGGCCATTTTTTTTTTAGGTATTCAGACAAACTGCTCGGGGTGGTAAACGAAAGAAATGAACCATTCTCTTCTATCCACATGATTGCAGGGTAACGAAGTGTGAATTTGATGCCTTTTCCATGCATTATACGCCTGGCCTCAGAGTATTCTTTCCAGCGAGCTGCTAGGTCCTGGGAATAGTCCTGAAACATCATAATTGTGTGCTCTCACCAGTAAAGAGCTCCAAGCTCCCGAGCTCGAGATGTAGCCCACTTCTTATCAGCAAAATTTAATATTCGTAACATGAGCGGTCTCGGCCTGTCACCGGGTTTCGGTTTAGGAGTGAGAGTTCTGTGAGCTAGCTCAATCGTGAAACCGGGAGAGAGATTGTGCTTTAATAGATCAGGGAGGGTATCATATAAGAATTCAACAGGATTACCTTGCTCTACACCTTCCGGGAACCCTAACAGTCGCAGGTTGTTACGCCGAATTCGATTTTCTAAATCGTCAACTTTTACCTGCAGTGCCTGGATTGTCCTCTCTTGAGCCCTCATTATAGCAGAAAGATCTTCCAGTGCATCGGTGTTTTCTTTTGTTTTTTGCTGTGTTGTGTCAAGTCGGGATTCCAGCCTATTAATTGCCACTGTTGTATTGTTAGCTGCCAGTGTCACCTCGGCCATTTGTTTCAATAGTGTGGTGAACATCTCCTGGGTCTGTTGCGTACTGGGGCCTGTGGCCTTCCCCGGGCCGCTTCATTTCGACATGATCAGATGTCTTAGTCCTGTCGCCACTGTCAGACGTGCGGGCCAAAGTTTCTCAATATAGCCAAATATCCTGATAGCCAAACCATTCCGAATGCCTTCTGAGCTGCTAATTATTATAATGCGAGTTGGAGCACGGAGCTATCACTCTAAAATTGACCCCGAGATACGGAGAACTCACATCAGGTGGCCATCACGCCAGGAGCCAAGCCACGCCCCCTCGGCAGAAATTTTTACAATGTACGTCGATGTGCATACCATATTTTTTTCAATGTGCAGCACAAGTAAGCCAGTGCAAAATGCTATAGTATCACCAATGTTGAATCCCGGGACATCAAACAGCAAGCACCACCTAGAGCAAGTCCCTGAATCTGCAGCAAACAGATTAACTGTAGTGCAACACAAGTTAAAATTCAATGCCTTAAAAAAACATTCATAGATAGCAAATGAGGCTCTTTTATTTATTACTCCAGTTCCCATAATTGCAATGGCTCCTCTGATCACTGACGTAAGGGCTGGCATAAAATGAATGCAATACAAGCATCAAACGCTGGGCATTTAGAAAGGCTTTTTTGCTTTTGTCCACTGCTGACAGCCAGGTGACAGTGACAGTGCAATCAGCGACAGACGCAGGTACAGGTAATGAGTGATATGATTTAACAGGACTTGAAATGTTTTGGTGGAGCAGGAGATGTACCAGGGTGAGTCAGAGACACTGTTTACATAGGTGCTGAGTACAAGCAACACTGAGCATGTGACTTGCAAGCGCTGCTAGTTTCAAAAGAAAACTTTTTTACTGTTTGAGAACTGTCAAAAAAGTTTGTGCCACATCAGTATGGAGGGTGGTTTGGGCTGTGCAAATGCCTTTTCCTGAATATTCATCTGAAGATTTAGTATCTGGGTCACAGGTATTTGGTATTCATTATTTGGCCAGAAAAGTAAGTTTTTTAAGGATAGCTTAGAAAAAGAACTTCAGGAACATCATTAATCACACATTGAACCTGATGTACCATATACAGTACACCTCAGCATAGAAACATAGAATTTGATGGCAGATACGGACCACTTGGCCCACCCAGTCTGTCCATTTCCCTACCTATTGGATAAGCTGCAGATCCTAGTTAACCAGCAGCTACTTCTTCCTACCCCACCCCCTAGAATGGCCTTATGACTGTCCCATGCATGCTTGAATTCCACCACTGTTTTTGACTCCACAACCTCCTCCGGAAGGCCGTTCCATGCATCCACAACCCTCTCTGTGAAAAAATACTCCTTAAATTACCTCTGAGCCTCGCCTCTATCTTCAAATTGTGCCCCTTGTTCTTGCACACCTCTTTTGAAAGATGCTACCCTTTTGGACTTTGTTGATTCCCTTGAGGTACTTGAAAGTTTCTATCATGTCCCCCTCCCTCCTTTCCTCCAGGCTATACGTGATTAAGCTCCTTTAGTATCTCTCTTCATATGTCTTCTGGTGCAGACCCTGCACCATTTTAGCGTCTCCTCTGGACAGCTTCCATCCTGTCTATGTCTTTATGGGAGATTGGGTCTCCAGAACTGCATGCAGTACTCCAGATGGGGTCTCACTAGCTGTCTGTACAGAGGATAATAACTTCCTTTGTTTTCTACTGGTGATGCCTCTCCTATGCATCCCAGTATCCCCCAGCCCTCCTTGCTGCCCTCTCACATTGCTTGCCCACCTTTTAGGTCATCTGATATGACTATCCCAAGTCCCTTTCCATTTTTGTTGTTGTTAGCATCTCACCCCCATTGTGTACTCCTCCCCTAGATTTTGTTTCCAGGTGCATTACCTTGCACTTCTTAGCATTGAATCTAAGCTGCCATACATTTGACCATTCCTCTAACCTTGCCAAGTCCCTTCTCATCCTTTCCACTCCCACCTTGTTATCAACTCTGTTGCAGATCTTTGTGTCATCTGTAAAGAGACATACTTTTCCTTCCAGTCCCTCTGCAATGTCGACTATAAAGACAATGAAGAGGACCGGTCCTAATACTGAACCCTGCAGTACCCCACTAGTAACCCCTTTCTTCAGAGGGACTCCATTTTACTCATTACCTCTGTGTCCTATTCTCCAGCCAATTCTTTACCCAGGCTGTCATCTTGGGACCCACTCCCAGGCTGGCTAACTTGTATATTAATCTTTGTGTGGGACTGTGTCAAATGCCTTGCTAAAGTCTAGGTAGGCCATGTCCACAGCCCCTCCCTGATCTACTACTTTGGTCACCCAGTCAAAGAAATCTATCAGATTCATCTGGCATGACCTTCCTGCTGTGAATCCATGCTGCCTTGGGTCCTGTGTCCTTCTGGCCTCTAGATACTCAACAATTCTTTCCTTCAGAAGTGATTCCACTCATTTTCCCTATCACTAAGGTTAAACTAACAGGTCTGTAGTTTCCTGCTTCTGCCTTGCTCCCACTTTGTGAAGGGGAATCAAGACCGTTCTCCTCCAGTCCTCGCACCACCCCATCTCCCATGATTTGTTAAAGAGGGTAGCTGGGTGGTGTCATTAGTTCTACCCTTAGTTCTTTAGAATTCTGGATGAATCCCATCAGGCCCCATTGCTTTGTCCATCTTCAGTTTTAAGAGTTCTTTCAGAACCTTCTGTAAATGGGTGGTATCAACTTCTGTATCCAGAGTGTTTCTACTGTTTGTTTTAGGTATCTCCCCTCTTATTTGTAAATACTGAGCAAAATATTTGTTTAGTATCTCTGCTTTTTCACAGTCTCCCGCTGCCCACCCTCCCTCCCCTTTATTAAGCCTCACTATCCCTCCCTTGGTCTTCCTTTGCTCCCTGATGTACCTGTAAAAGGTTTTATCCCCTCTAACTGAGTTGGCTATCTTTTCCTCAGTTTGGGCCTCTTGCTGTTCTGGCTGCCTTTCCCTGCTTCCTTTTGCTTTAACTGATACAGTTCTCTGTCCTGCTCCTTCCTGTGATTCCTTGTACTTCCTGAATGCTTTCTTCTTCTTGAACCCTTCACTGCCACATCCTTTAAGAACCATAGTGGTTTCTTACATCATTTGTTTTGTTTATTTGCTTTGCACTAAAAAAGCTCTGTTACCTCTGTGATGGCAGTTTTTATTATTCTCCATTGTTCTTCCACCTCCTTTCTGCCTATTTGCTAGTGCATTCCTAGGCACTCACATCATTTTGGCAAAAGCCAGCCCTCCTAAAGTCCACTACTTTTTGCCTTTGTATGGCTTGACTCTCATTGCTGTGTTTATTGTGAAAGATACTGTTCGATGGTCACTAGTTCCCAGATGGCTACCCACTTTTACATCTGTGATCCTCTCTCCATCTCCATTTGAGAGAACCAGGTCTAAGATTGCTCCCTCTCAAGTGTGCTCCGTAATACTAGTTGTCTACAGGTATGCCCCTGTAGGGCATCTAGAATAACCCACTCTTCGAAATGATCTCTAAATTGCACTCCAGTTAACATCTGGTATATTCAGATCACCCATCAGCAATACCTCCCTTTTTCTGCCATTCTAAGTATATACTTTCTATCATTTCCTTGTCCATTTCCTCCTCCCGAGAAGGGGGTCTATATACAACCCGTGCAGATTGTGGTGCCATTGTCTGTCTCCAATTCACCTAGTGTTTCTTCTCCTCCCTGTTTATTCTTTTTGTTCTGTGGCTTGATTCCTTCCCTCATGTAAAGAGCTATACTCCTCCTCACTTTACCCTCTGTCCCTCCTGTAGATGAGTGTATCCTGGGTATGTTTACATCCAGTCCTTGGTTTTAATAATGTACCATGTTCTGTGACTGCCCTTAATATCCAGATGTTCCTCCTCCATCAAGGCCACTAATTCGAGAAGTCGTTGTTACCCAGACTCACGGGCATTGGTACTCATTGCTCTCTCCATTTTTGATGGCTTTACCTTCTGTTACAGCATCCCCTCACTGACCTTTCTACCTCAGTCTTTTCTCTATTTAGTACTCTCTGTTTTGTAGGGAGAGGCTGGATTTTCCTGCTGCTCATATCAAGTGCCTCCCCTTTGACTAGTTTAAAAGCTTGCCAATGAAGCATTATTAAACCGGGATTGCTCAAAAGATTTGTTCCTTCCTGGACAGATGCAGACCATCCTGCTAGTATAGGCTGGTGTCCCTCCAGGTGGAACCCCAGTCCCCAATGAAGTCAAACACCTGTGCTCTACAACATTTTTTCAACCATTCATTAAACTGCATGTGCAGAGAGTACCTGCGCCTCCCCCATGCCATTTGACAGGCAGCACCTCTGGGAAGGGATGCTGTGGCCAGTGCTGCTTGTCTTGGGCCCCTCCCCAACTCTTAAAGTCCCTTTTGCACTGCTCTAATCTCTCATGATGAGCCAAGTCATCTGTCACCTGGGTGGACAATGATGTCCAGCTCAGACTCCTGTGCAGCAGTTCTTCGTGATCCTGAGGGATGCACTTCCTGTCCCTCCGAGCCATGGCACTCAGGCAAGCACTTACTTCAGTTTTCCCTGCTCCCCAGTTCTATCCCCTAATAATTGAGTCCCCACCAGGCTGCTTGCTCTTCTCCTGTGGTGTCCTCTGCCTCCTTTCTGTATGGGCCTCCCTTGTGACAGTTGTCCTCAGCCTTATTAGTCTCTCTGTGGTTTGCATCCATGGGGGAGCTATGCTCCCAGTTTGGTGTATGGTGTAAGAGTGGAACAACCGACTGGGTGTGCCTCTGTTTCCACCATTTCACCCTCCCTGAGCCCACTGTGGTCAACTGCTGCGCTTTCGCAACCTCTGAGGTAGTGGTGGGTGGTCTGGTGCTCCCTGGATGGGGAAAGTTCCTTACTACTGTCAGTGCTAGCCTGAGAAGATTAGCAACTTCCTCCTCAGGGCAGAGGGATTTAATCTGTAAATGAGGCAGCATCTCAGCCTCCCAGAAGACTCCTGGAAGACTGCTGCCCCACAGCCATTACATTGCCTATACTACAGTGTTTATCCTACTTTTTTTGTTTGTGTGTGTGTGTGTGTGTGTCTGTGTGTGAGAGTGTGTGATTGGTTTGTTATATAGAAATATATATTATTATACAATGTGTATGCTTATTGTCAGTGCAGTGTGCTAGAGAGGATGCAACAGTGATATGCACCTTGCGCGAGGAAATGATGTCAGAACTAGGTATAAAGGACTATTTCAGGATGGGTGGGTATGAGGGGTGGGAAGGGTTGAGCCTAAACTGTGCCCTCACAAAACAATCAGCTAAAAGCTCTGATCCACCGCTACGATGAGTGCCTTCCTGTCAGCAAGACACCCTACACAACAATTTGACTGAGAAAATACCCTTCTAATCAAACAGAGAAAAATCCAGACATCCAAGTCAGACACAGGTAGACCTCCCCAGCCCCAAAACAGCCTGGTGGTTTGTTAGCCACAAAGGAAAATAAAATATGCAGTTATTTCAACCCTTCTGAAGATGCTCACAAGATAAGCAGTTTTGAAAACCCCCTTCCTGAATTAAAAACTAAAATAATTAAACACAAAGCAATACCAGTGTAAGACTGTAAAGTAAGGAAAACTTCCCTCAGATGTAAGCAAGAGTGAGATTTGTTGCTGATATCTAGTCAATATAGTATATCCCATGCAGCTCTCAGTTGTTTCTAAGCACACCCTGTTAACACAAACTTGGAGAAGATAGACTTCTGTCTGAAACAGGATCACACCAGTAGTTTATAGTAATTTATCAATGCTGGAATATTCAAGCCAGAACAATTGGCTGTGATGCAGGTCTCCTGACTCTGAAGACAATTTCCCCACCTCAGGCTATGTCTGGCATCCAATTACAAACTGCAGCCTTTGCTATTTTAAAGTACACAGCCACCACCAGGAAATATTGCAAAATATATTGATGCAGATTGTCACAGAATACTAGTAGACAGTCCAGTTAGCCACAAAGAAAATCAAATATGCAGTTATTTCAACCCCTTCTGAAGATGCTCACAAGATAAGCAGTTTTGAAAACCCCCTTCCAGAATTAAAACTAAAATAATTAAACACAAAGCAATCACCAGTGTAAGACTGTAAAGTAAGGAAAAACTTCCTCAGATGTAAGTAAGAGAGAGATTTGTTGCTGATATCTAGTCCAATATAGTATATCCCATGCAGCTTCTCAGTTGTTTCTAAGCACACCCTGTTAACACAACTTGGAAGAAGATGGACTTCAATGATACTTCAATGATACTTCAACCACCAACACAGAGCTCACACAACTGCAACACAAGCTACATGTGGCACACTCGATCCACCACGCCACACCACACCACACACATAGTACTCTGAAAATGATAAGCATTGCATTGGAGTGTCGGCACTGGAAGGTGTGTTCATGGTCACAAGACATGGGGGGGTAGAAGGTGCTTGGCCATGGGCATAGGAACAGTGGCAACAGTTGCCATAGTGGGACAGCTGAAAGGGTGGCTGCTGCAAGAATGGCATCAGTGATGCTGGGGAAGCACACTGGCTGGATGTAGCCCAGCCATAGTGAGCAGTGGGAACACTGGTGGTGGTGTCTACTTCACGCACAAAAGCATTGCATGCTCTAATTACAGGATGTGACGGTGAAAGTACAGATGGAACAGGTAGTGACACTAGTAGTAGTAGTAGTAGTAGTATGGTGGTATTAGTAGTAGTACTGTTCCTAGTGCTGCAGAACTAAAAGGCTTGCTTGGTAGAAAACTATATAAGCCCGCAAAATAGAGAGATATCTGTCTGTCATTCTGCGTAGTCTATCTCATCACCTTCTCTGAAATTGTAGTATGTATCAATAATATACAGTGGAGAAGACAAGATGCAATTCAGTAAATGACATGTCACAAAATATTGGATGAAAGAGGGCTTAATTGCCATTGAATTACACTGCCCCTTGCAGCATACTGCAGCATTTTGCAGTAAGTTTGCAAGATACTGCTATGCATACTGACTGGCACCACTGTATTAACTACGTTTTGTAATCTTGATGCAGTGTTTCATCCTTTGGTATGTTAGTTTTGGATTGTTTTGCTACAAGGGCATCTCAGTCTCAATTATTATAACTTCACTTATTTATGGTATGTGTTTCTTTAAGTGTTTTATAGTCAGAGGCCCCGAATATTCAAAAGGGTTGTGCATGCGGCATAACAGTGTTTGTGCCATGCACAACCCACTGTTCACTCTATTGCGATATTTAAAAAGAAAGTCGCCTGCACAAATCGGCGCGTGTCGTACATCAATGTATGCAGGACAGGTGGGGTGGGTCGCGTCCATGCATAAACTGCACAGCCCGATATTCAGCTGGACCATGCAGATATACAGGGTAACCCTACCAGCCTGCACAAAGTTACGCTAAAAAAAGGAACAAGTCGAGGGCCACCTACAGGTGACAAGCCACATTGCAGGGTGCAACACAGCAGCTGCCACCTGTGGGTGGCCCTCCACTTGTTCCTGCTGCATCTGGTGGCGCCCCCATGCCTCGATCATGGGCCAAGTGTCCTCGAGTAGCCCAATTCAGGCAGCACAGTATTCCCCCAGCAGCCCGATTGCGGTGCATATGGTCTCAACCCCCTCCAGTAGCCGATCGCGGGCATGAATTAACGCCCCCACCCCCTGGGTAGCCTGATTGCAGGCATGATGCAATACCCCCCACCCCCAGTAGCCCGATTGAGCATCAGACCTCCCCAAAGTCCAATATCCCTTGGTGGTCCAGTGGACTGAAAGTAGCCCGATCGTGGTCAGCATCCTTACTCTCCAGTATGTTATCCCTGGTGATCTAGTGCCTCCCACCCCACCAGCCCACGGAGCCCCACCCCCGCTCCCCCATCAGCGGTAGGCGGCAGCACCCCACCACCTGCAGCCCTGCCACCCACCAACTGACCGCTCTGAGGCTGCATGCCCATTTGTTCAGAGCATGAGCCATTGAGATGCAGCTCATATCAGATACAGTAGTCCAGGATATGTGAATGAATTCATTCACTCATTCACACATCTCTGACTGCCTTTACATGTATGGGCTGTGTGCTTTTCTGACACTGATCAAACAAATTATACTGACCCCCAAAAATATAGAGCAAAAACTATTTCTCTTTTGGCAAATTTAAGGTCTCAGAAGTACTGCAGAGCTAGCTTCCAACAACCACTGTCTCATGTCTTCTACCAGCCCAGTGAGGAAGTCACATGGTGTGCTTGTCTTCGAGCTCCAAAACTGCTTTCAATTGGCCAACAAAGCTCAGCATGATTTGGAAATCTCACGAATAGTACTCCTGAATAGTGACCGAATAGTGAACTACTCGGGAAAAGCATCTGAATATTCGGAAGCCTACTATTTATGGTTTTGGAAAATACTATTCAACCCATGCACAGCCCTATTAAATGTACTAGGTTCTTATTCTTTTTGTTTGTTTCGCTGATTGTCTGTGCTGGTACATGTTGTATTTTGCTGTTGTATTTTTAATAAAGAATTGAACTTTAAAAACTGATGCTTTGCACGCAGACTCTGTAGCAGTACCTAGGAAGACTTTGTCCAGAACTTCTTAGGAAAAAGGTTCTGCAAGAAAGCAGTTCCATACCTGGCATTCCTCTTGGATTGTATGTCCAGGCAGTAGTTCTTTACATAGTTATGCACTTTTTGTAGGTAGCTGCTTTGCAAATGTCCAGTATTGGGATGCCCCTTTTGGAGGTCACAGAGGCAGAGGTTCACCTTGTTCGTTGTGCCCTTAGGCCTCTGGTAGAATTTTTTCCAGCCTTTTTGTTATTGAATTGTATACAGGAGACTATCCAAATAAAGAAGTTCTCCTAGTTGTTGGGTGTTGTTTACTTTTTTCTACTTCCCACAGCTAGCAAAATGTTAGCTGTACTGAGACTGGATATACCTGGTAGGGTCCAGGGAGAGTATAAGTGCTCTTCTACATCTAGACAGTGACAATTCTGTTCACATGTACTAAAATGCTCAGGGCAGAGCACCAGAAGGGCAGTTTACTTGTTCTTGTGAACTTCTAACACTACCTTAGGTAAAACTTCCAGTTAGTCCTAAGGACTATCTTATCCAGGTTGAACATTATGTAGTTTGGAGCTGTACAGAAGGCTTGCAGTTTGTGAACCCCCCCGACATGGCAACCAAGAAAATAGTATTCCAAGTGACATACTTTAAATCAACAGTAGCTATAGGCTAAAAAACAGCCTCCATCAACTGGGTGAGGCAGATATTTAAGTGCCATGGAGGTACAGTGTCACTCACAGGGAGGTACAGTGGTTGAGGCCTTTAAAGAACCTGTCTAAACCAGGCTGTGAGATCAAGGACTTGCTTCTGCCTGCTAACTGAGTAGTCTGATAACTGCTGTCAGATGTATCTTCAGGGTTCATGGTCTCAGACCAAAGAACTGTCAGTGTACAAAATAGCCCAAGACTATAGGCAAGCTTGCCTTATTGTGATTATCTTCATGGTGGTGTATTTTCACTTAAAGTATACTCTCCCAGGTGTTGGTTTCATGGAAACCTTAAACATGCTTAGGAATTCCTTTGACAGATTCAACCAGGAAAACTCTCACTCATCAAAACCATGCCTGCAAATGTAATTTTCTGAGGTCCAAGAATGTTATCCTGCCCTAAGGCAGAGTAAGTAGGCTGTATCTAGTGACAGGTTCATTTAATTCTCTGTTTGGACAGGGCCAGAAGCATTTCATACCAGGCCCAGGTGGCCCAGCCAGGAGTCTCAGGATCATTGCAGTTGGCTCTCTTCAGAGTTTTATGAGCACTCTCTATATGAGTGTGACTGGTGAGAAGCCATACATGAACATTGCTGTCCAATTCAGAAGTAGGGCATCCATTGGGACTGTGTCCTTTGCTAGTGACCTGCAAAAATGGTGTCAGCTGATTGTTCTCTAAGAGACAAACAGGTCAATTTCTTGAGTGCCCCACCATCTAAAACTGAGTCCAGCCGTTGTTGGTTCACAGTCCAGTTGTGGTTTGGAAAATAAAATCACTAGTATCTGTGTTGTGGCTGTAAAATGTGTAAATGTATTAATTAATGAAATAACACTCACACAGACACATTGATGAGATGGCCCAATTCCCCAGCACTTCACCAGCACACAGCTCCCTTCATGGGGGGTGACTTGTCTTTACAAATGAGGGACAAGCGTATTTCAAGGCTAATACATGATTATTCAGAACCATCACACAATAGTAAGCAGGATTTGCCTATAGATCGAATCAACTTAACTGTCTCTACTATCTTAAAGTTCTCCTCTAACTCCACTTATGTATCAGACAGACAAAACAGCCATAGTGAATACAAATTAATACCCAAGAATTCTTCACCCAATAACATCTGAAACAGAGACAAAGCAAGAAAAACAAATCAAAATAACTGAAGAGCAAAAGGAAAATGCAGTAAAACACTAAAATAACAATTTTCTTACCACTCAGTTCATAAATTGCTCTAAACCATTTTCTTTACTCTAATATTCAATATAGCAGCCTGACAAATGCCTATTCTAAAATAGCACAAATTACTGAACTTACTTTTGAAAAAAAATAGATAAATGCTGTGTAAAAAAGTTCATTTATAATCCAGACAAATACAGAAATAAGAATCGAATCAGCTAGTGATCAAACAGGAGTTCAGCTTGTTTGTAGTTCATCTGCATCACCAGGTAAGGAAAAGGTCTGACTCCCATATGACACATAGGGGAAACACCAGACCTCATCCAACAACTAACACACCAAAATCTGGCCAATGGAAAATCATGTACACAAATGCTCGCAGTCTGAGAAACAAGATCCCAGACCTGCAGGCAATAATGACAGAGGCTAAACTGGACACAGTAGCCATTAGCGAGACATGGTTCACCAGCGACCACACTTAGGAGACCTCAGTACCTGGCTATGTATTGTTCAGAAGAGACAGAGGTGCGGTCAGGGTCACGTGATGCAGCGAGCCTCAGAAGATGCCTTTTTCAACCTCTCCTGCCCACCGCCACTATTTCTACATATTTTCATTATAAAACCAGGCTGAGAACCCAGCAAAAGCAACACGGTGGTGTGGGAAGTACTGGAGAACTGCGCTGGAGTGGTTTTGGAAGGATGGAGGTCAACATGAAAAAACTACAGCCCAAACATACGCCCCCAGCCACCCCTGAGAAGGCCCCCAAAAAACCCTGTGCTAATACTTCCGCCACCGTGCAGGCAACACCGCAGCAAAGTCCAGATCAAGAGCCTTTGACGCTCTACTGGTTTTCTGGCTGAATTCGCCTTCATTCAAAGAAGAACTGAAAAACCTCAAACCTGAAATCAAAACCATTTCTCAGGCTATCGAGGATATAGCTTTGATGACATCAGATACCGAGACTCGACTTACCTCACTGGATAGAAAAGTGGACAAGCAGGATCCCAGGTGATTTTAATAAAGCAAAAATCACTAAAATTGAGCAGCAATTGAAGACCTGAAAGGTCGTAGCTGCAGGAACAATGCAGTGATTATTGGTCTCCTGAGCTGGAAGAAGAGCAGGATGCAGTTTTATTTGACCAGAAATTTATAGAAAAGTTATTGGGCCTCTTCCCTATGGCTTCCGCTTACATTATAGAATGGGCCTGAGAGCATTGAAACTAAATCCTCCGATTGGGGCCTCTCAAACCTTTAATCTTTCGCCTAAACTTCCTAGAGAAGCAGCATTTCTTTGTCAAAATAAGGTCCATACTAGAATTGCAATGGGAAGGGTGAGAATCAGAGTCACCCAGGACTTACCACTCACAGTCTGACAACGTAGATCTGCCTTCCACCCTTTAGTTACTAAACTAATCGCTGCTGGACTCAAATTTAAGATGCTATACCTGCTAAATTGCAGGTCCAGCTATCGGGACTGTGGCACATGTATGAAGATTTGGACTAGCGACGCCGGTCTCAAGACAGCCATTCCCGATCTATTCAGAAACATTTGAACATGTGCAGGGCTTTATCTTAAGGACCTATCCTGGGAGTAGGAGTTGAGATGGGATGTGTGGAGTTTTCCTAGAGAAGGCTAGGCCTGAGAAGTTTTGGACCGGGTATTGCGTTGCAATCCAGACCGGGCCTGCCTCTTTAAAGGTTCCATTAAGAGTCAAAAATTAAAAGTAGCCTTGTCTTAGTAGATCCAATCATTCATTTATAACTAATTTTGTTTTAAGGCTAACACTGGGTCTAGAAGGGGAGTAATAACTTTCGGGCATGTTTGTGTGTTTATCTGTGCTGCTCAATGGTTTCAACCTGGGTTTTTGTAAGCCTTGTAGTTTTGCAGGGTACCATTGCTCAGAATTTCAATAGGTTTCTCGCGTTGGATAAGAGCCCCGTGAGACTGAGATGGGGCTGGTTGCTGAATGTACTAGTAGCTTAGTCGTCTTGGTAACCTTTTTTCTTTCAAAGTTACCTCTTGTAATGAGTAGGCGCTCCTTGATGCGGTCATGGAGTGTGTACAGGGGAGAATATCACAGTAATGGGGTAGGAGCTGATGGTAATGTTTGCCTGGGGTTGAAACAGCATTATCAGAGGATATATACACAGCATTTCCCTATTAGTGTCTCCCTGCTTTCTCAGTTTTCTTTTATTTCTTTACCAGGCTGCAGTGTAGATTTTGAGGAGAGAGGTAGAAGTAGTTAACAAGCGGCAGCCACACCTAGGGGAGTATTACATCAGTTTTGGAAGCACTTACTAGTAAGTTGAGGAGCATGCCTCATAATTGTGTCCTCAATAGCAATGATGTAGCAGCTGTGGGATATTGATAGTTACTGTCAAAGCCAGTTCCTTTATCATGGAGATGGCTGTCTCCTTTTATATTCTCTCTCTTGATAGTTATGTTTGGAGGTTTATATCCTGGTTTGTTTAATGTGGTGCCATTTGTAGGAGCACAAATCTATCTTAGGGGCTGCTAGAACAAATAGAGATTTGCCTTTTATTCCATATTTAGGAATATATAGAAGGGGATTTCTGCTGAACAAAAGCATAGGGGAGATTACTAGTCCGCTAAGAGAATGGTAGTTGGCGTGATGTAAAATAAGTAAACTGCCCAGTAACACAGGGTGTACTTAAATGTTTGGTTTTATAGAATTAGAGTTAGCAGTAGTTAGGTTTAATGGGGGGATAATTTAGTAGGTTTATTAGGGATCTAGTAAGTACACTAGTTAGATAACTTTTCTGAACTTTATAATCTTAAGAGCTTATCCTTGCTCCTTTTATTTTCTATATATAGGGCTAGTAGGGAAGTACTGGAGGTGGGAGAGCAGGAGGGAAGGTGAATTTTGTGGAGAGCTGGTAAGCGAAGCACGGAAAAAAGGGGGAGGGTTGGTTGGGGATTTAAAAGCACAATGGGTTGGGTTTTTCTTTGTTATTTTTGTGGTGTTTTGGGAACATGGATAGATTGGGATGGAGGAGGTGGGGAGGGTCGGGGGACACAGTTCAGAATAAATAGGTTAATTGATTGCCTTATAGTATCTCTTCTATTTTGTACTATTTCCATTTACTGGATAAGAATGATAGCTAATAATCTCTTGTTTTCTACCTGGAATGTCAAAGGGTCCGTAAAAAACAAAACAGTATAAGATCCTGAAGCATTTGGGTATTTTATCAGTACAATAATATCACTTTTATCCAAGAATCTCATTTATTAGACTCAGAAGCCATATCAAATGAGATGGTTGCAGATAGGGCAGATTTTTTTTTTTCAGCTCTAGTACCTCTAATAGTTATGGTTTTAATTTATTAATAAGAATATCCTGTATTAAGGTTATGCGGAAATTAAAGATCCACACAGTAGATTTATACTGGTAAAAGGGTACCATGTATTCCATGGAATTAGTGTTGGGTAGCATTTATATTCTAATAAGGGATGACTGTCTTTTCTTTGTGTGACTACTTAACAATATTCCTTCTTTACCTCCCCACCATAATTTTGAGGGAGATTGGAATTTAGTGATGGACCCAGGTAAGGACCGTACTGGTACTGTCTCAGGTTTACTTTTCCCCAGCACAACGGGCGTTATATGACCTAATGGACAGATTGGGATTATGCGTATATATGGAGGGTTTTACATCCAGAGAACAGGAAATACTCTTTATATCCTCTGTTCATAGGTCTTTATCCTGTATTGACTACCTGCTGTTATCTCAGGCAATGTTACCGGGAGTAATAATCTCAGTTATTCAGCCAGGCCCTCCCTCTGACCGTTCCCTGGTGTTATGCAAGTTGGCCCTTACCTCTTTGCCCAAGCGTCAATCAAGATGGAAACTGAATGACCAATTGCTTAAAGATTCTAAGAGTAGAGATTGTATTAAAGAACATATCATACAATTTTTGATCTGAATTTACTTCAAGATATTAGGGCCTGACATATTATGGTGCGCTCTTAAAGCATACTGGGTATTTTAATTGGGATGGACTTTACACGGAAAAAAAGGCAGAGGCGAGGCAGAAGGTGGTACTAGCCTAGATCAGAGCATTGAAACCAATTTACAACAAATTCATCCGATGAAGCTTAAACAAAACCTTGCAAAATTGAGAGACTTCCATATAAGCTTACTCAAACAGAAAGCGGAATTTGCTATTCTACGTACAAGGGCCTTACATAGATCAAGGAGAAAAAACAGGGAAATTGTTGGCTCAGAGAATTAAACAAAAGGAGTCTGCCCGATTCATCCCTCCTATTGCGTTTCTAAATAGATGGAGCTCTGAAATGTCCCTCAGAGATTGTCTCAGAGTTTACTCAACTATTATAAACAGTTATATGGAGACATGTCCAATCCGGCCTTCTGACTTCATTCTTTCCTCTTACTTAGCAGAGGCCCAGTTACCCTCTTTCTGAACCTCAGCATAGGATGTTATAGCCCCTATCTCTACCTTTGGAAATTATGGAGGTGATAGGGTCTTTCTTCAGATAAAACACCTGGAATTGATGGTTTCTCATCTAACTTTTATAAGTGTTTTAAAGAACAAATTACCCACATCTCCTCCCTTTATTTCAATACATCTTAATGGGCAACAAGTAGATCCCCTCTACTGTTTGAGGTAATTTATTGTTACTGCCTGAAGACGGGTAAAATTTGGAGTGTGTGGAAAGTTACAGACCCATTTCATTGCTGAACTAGGATATAAAAATGTTAACCAAAATATTAGCTGACAGGCTTAGTTTAGTTCTCCCTGACTTAATAGGTACACATCGGGTGGGTTTCATGAAGGGAAGATAATCTGCAGATCACCTTTGTACTCTTTCCCATGTCTTCTCGGTGTCTAGGGATGTCCCCTTTCCAGTTGTGTTGGTGTCCATGGATGCCAAGAAGGCTTTTGACAGAGTTAATTGGAATCTCTTACTTCAAATTTTAAATCCTTCGGTTTTCCCCAACAATTCCAGATGTGGGTAAAGTCTTTATCAAAATCTGACTACTAGAATCTCTGGAAATGTGTAATCTCTGAGGCCTTTTACCTTATATTCTGGCACAATGTAAGGTTTCTCTTTCCCTCATTTTAACCTTTATTTGGAACTGCTAATCTGCAAATTAATCCTGTGTCCAAGGGTTCAGGGGCTTACAATCTAGGTGCCGAACTCAAAGTTGCTGCTTACGTGGATGACTTGCTCCTACAGCTCTTCTTATCCAGAAACATCTATCCCTGTCATGATAGAGATATAATAAAGCAATTCAGTAAATTATCGAATTATACGTTAAAATGTCGGAAAGTTTATTGTATTCCCTTTGAACCACAAAGTTTTTAAGAACAATATCACAGCCCTAGATTTATTGTGATCCAGGGATTCTTTGCGGTATTTGGGCATTCTGCTCCATCACCATGTCCTATCTATGCTGTATCTTTACATCATCCACAAACAGGCTCACTCTCACCTCTAATCCCTCCGCTATGTCTCTTCTAAAGATGTTGAACAGCAGGGTCCCAACACTGCCTCCTGAAAGAACCCATGGGCGAATCCTGGCACTCCAAGGGAACCCCATTTACCAACACCTCTGTAGCCTGCCTTCCAGCCAGTTTCATTACCCACCTTGTAACCATCACCCCTCAGCCCCAGGCACTCCATTTTGTACAGTAGCTTTCTGTGGTAGTGTATCAGAACCTTCCCTGAAATTCAGGCAGAAGCTATGTTCACTGACCTCCTGATCGACTTCCTATAGTAACCCAGTCAAAAGCCTGACCAAATTTGTTTGTGAGATCTACCCTAAGAAAAGACATGCTGTCTTCAGTGTAGGGATCATTTGCTCCTTAGGTAGCTGCTGATTCTGTCCTTCACCAATTTTTCCATGAGCTTGCTGATCACAGATATCAGACTTATTGGCCTGTAATTGCTCATGTCTTGCCTCCCCTTTCCTTGTGCAGGGGCAGTACATGGATGCACTTCAGTCCTTGAGTTTGTCCTGTGTGTGGAGTTCATTGAACCGAGAGGTCAAGGTCCACTAACACCTCCCTCTAGCTGCCTAAACACTCTTGTGTGGACCCCATCTGGCCCCATGGCCTTGTTCCACCTTCAGGTCCTTAAGTTCTCATAAGATCTCCTCTCCCAGAAGGGACTCAGATCTACCCTGACCGTCTATATCAGCTGGTCTGGAGCTGTCCCTACCCTACCTCCTCTCTAGTGAATACTGCAGTGAAGTAATTGTTTAGCATTTTATGGCTATCTTCGTCCTCCTCCACCCTCTCTCCTGTCTCTGCTAGCAGCCTCAGTGTCCCATCATCCCACTTTCCACTTGCTAATATACCTGAAGAAGGTCATATTCCCTTCTTGACCGCCTTGGCAATTTCTCTTCTGTCCTTGCTTTTTTGCCCATCTGACTATCCTCCCAACTCCTTTGCTTTTCTTGGTATTCCATCCAGTCTAGTTCACTCTGCATTGTTTTATGTAGTCTGAAGTCTTGCTTCTTGACCCTGATACTGGCTCTTCCCTACTCTGAACCACACTGGCCTCCTTTTCTCTGATTTTTGCTTACCATCTTTCTGCAGTGGTCAGTGGCTTCCCTACAATGGCTCCCTTTATTGTGGTCCATATGTTTTCTGTGCCCCTAAACTCCCCATCCCTGTAATTGCCTGTCAAGTGTACTCCCTCATCTTGTCAAAATTTGCACATCTGAAATCATGACCTTCACCCTTGGTCCAGTAGCATGAGGCTACTCTGCATACTGTGAAGCATATGGTGCCGTGGTGGCTATTGCCTAAGTTATCCCCACTAAAATCTCCCATTCTGTCTCCATTTGCTAAGCACCAGATCTAACACTGCACCTTCCCTTTTGGCTCTTTGACCAGCTACCTGAGATGGGCAATCTGGAGAGAGAGTCTATAATCACTCTGCTCCTGGATGAGGCTGCTGTCATTGATTCCCATTCCACATCCGGCGGGTTAAGATCTCATCAATAGCACCTCCCCTTTCCACCATCTTGAGTATCTCTCTTTGATCATTTGGTTGTCCACCCTTCTGGTTGCCCTGGTGGCCTGTATACCACTCCAGTGCCCACACCTCACCCTTCTCCGAGATCAAGACCCATAGTGCCTCTGTTTCCTCCCATCTACCCTGCGTTTCTGATGCTGGGATCCCTTCCTCGCATATAGAGCCACATTGCCTCCTCTCCTGTTAATCTTGTCCTTCCTACCTGTATATAGCATGTAGCCTGGAATGTTTCATGTCCCAGTCCTGTCCATCATGAAATCAAGACCTCTTAATTCCTACCTAAGTCTACATCCTCCTCTGCCATGATGTGCTGCCAGGTCTGGGATCCTTGTTTCCCAGGCTTCTGGCATCTGTGCACATGGCCTTCCAGTATGTGGTTTCCCTAATCCTCACCCCTGTCTTGATGATCCTCATCTTACGTGTGATATAATTTCCATGCCCATCTGGCTGGTTTGTTTCCTGTGGAGGGGACAACTGTCGCCTTGTCACGTGCACTGTTAGGTGATGCAGGCAGCTTCCTCATGTTCAGTTTCAAATTAAAGTGTGTACTAAAAATCTCCTCAATTTCACTTTAGGTACCTTCTTACCTTCTCTATTTGAGTGCAGTCTATCTGGGGCAAAGAGGCTGTCATCATGCAGATGGTCCCCAATGGCCCACCAGCCCATAACCCTTCTGAGCATACCATTTAGACAGCCAGCTGTTGAACTCCGCTATCCTCTGCTTTCTATCCGTTACTTGCTCTTGGGACTGGAAGCACTCTGAGAATGCCACTGAATGAAAGCACAGGTTATTACAGACCCATGATAGGGCCTCAAACTTTGCTTGAACTTCCATCAGACTACGACCAGCAAGGTCATTTGTTCTCAAGTGGAACACCAGGTGGGTTATCGTGAGCTCTGTTGCTTCCCCAAGAAGGATGTAGTGAATGACCTCTGCAGCTGTCATTCCTGGTAGGCAACTGACCCAAAACTTGCTACCCCTACCACCATTCCTCCCAGCTGATGCCTCCATAACCATGGAGTCCCCAACCATCATGACTTTATCCTCTCACCATGCCTGCATCAGAGCCACCTCTGGCCCACCCCTGCATCCTCCCCCTCTTGCAATGTGCTTTCACAGGCCCCTGGGGCCTCCTTTCTAACAGTCGACTCCTCTTCTTAGTCCTCGCAACTTAACCCCCCATAGATGGCCTCCTGAACCCCCTGCTTTAGGCCCTGTGTCCCCAACATCCTCTTACAATTCTAGCTTCCCTTGCGCCTCACAGTGCTTGAGTACCTTAACCTGGACCCGTGATGACACCTCCTGTGCTGTAGCTGACCCATGTCCTTGTTATGCCATGGGGCCTGCCCGGTCCCTAACCAGGGTGGATCCTCCGTGGGTCCTCTTCCTTGCTTACTCTGACCCCTGAGGCCCCATATGGACTGCTCAGATATGAAGTGCCCTCCACCCTTGGCCCTCTGGAACCCCTTTGCCAACTCCCCATTTCCCCTTCCATGGGCTGTTCCTCTTCCACTTCATCCCTGTCCCTCTGCACTATTCTGGCCATCCTCCATAACCAGCCTCCATCTCCTCTTATCCACCTCCAGTCTGAGTACATCCTGTTCCCTCCTTCCTGAACAGTAGAGGCACAAATCTGTGGTTAAGCTTCTATGCCTGTTTCCTTGCTTCCTCTTGGTGGAGCCCCCCTTTGCTCCTGTCTGTGTCCCCGGTCCTCCTCCCCAACCATCTGCTAGCTACTATGGTCCTTTTGCATTTTCTCCTCCCACCTGGGGCCCTATTTACCCTTGCAATCCATCCTCTCCAGCATCTATTTTTGCAAGTGTCTCTGATCCCAGGGCAGCTACTGGACCCATTTGGCCTGCCACATTTTTCCTCCGGACCCCATCCCCACCTCCCCTGCCAGACAGCCTGTATATTTCCCACCCAATTTTCTGCTCTTGTTCATGAGCCCGGTGCAGCAGCTGGACTTGTCAGGCCAGCCTTATTGCTCCCCTCGATCTCACCTCCCTGCTTGGATGACCTCTGTCCTCCCCACCCTTCCTCCTGAGCCCTTAACCTCCATAGCTACCTCCTTGAATATCACCAGCTGGCTACAACCCCTACACCCCCCCTCCTCCATGCCCAATCCAGAACCATGGTGGACCCACACCCAGTACGCCCCACCACCCTGCCAAAGATGCTGGCCCTAGTGATGTGCAGCCCCTGCCTCATCCTGGTCCCATCCTGTGTTGCTTGCTCAACTATTTGGTTACCAGTCTAGATACCTCCCACAAACTCTCTGTACCCAGTTCCAAATTCAAAGCAAATATGTAAGCAGCATTTAATTGTATAGGTAACAATTCTACCACTCAGAAAATATATAAGCAGCACATAATTGTATAGGTAACAATTCTACCACTCAGCAAATATATAAGCAGCACTTAATTGTATAGGTGACAATTTTACCACTAAGAAATATATAAGCAGAGTTAATTGTATAGGTAACAACTCTATCACTCAGCAGTTCACAATTCAAGGCAAATATATATGCAGCACTTAATTATATGGGCAACTATCCTACCACTCAGATGTTCAATGCAGTTATGCAGTATTTGACTGTATAGGTAACAATTCTCAATAATGCTAGTCCATAATTACCACACAAGTCCCAATTTGTCCAGTTCTTGAGATATCTTCCCCTGCAGAGACCCAGTCAATCCATAATTGCTTCATGAGGCCCAACTTGTTCCTGTTCTTTGATATCTTCTCCTGTAGAGACCAGATGATCCTCAATTACAGCTCCTTCATGAATAAATTTTCCTTTGCCCAGCTGTGAGATCCAAGGTGCAGATCCTCGTCCCTCCAGCTGCTCTCAAAGACCATTGGCCCACTCCTCCCTTCTGCTGACTCCTCCTCCTAATCTTCCCTGCTCCTCCTTACTTTGGCATATCATAGAGGCTGGGGTCAGGAGGGTGGTGGAAGAAAAACCTCTCCACAGAAACAGCTCTCCATGCTTTTCAGCCACTGACCTGGCTGAGATCCAATGCTCCTTCTGGCTGCTTGACTGCCAATGCAGTCAATCCTCCCACTGCCATGGCCAAAAAAGCAGGCTCCTTTCACCTGATTGGCTGCCAATGTGACCACCCTTTAACTGAAGTTTACAGCCCGGCACATCTTTTAAAGCTGGGCTGCTTGGTGACTTCCTCCTGATAGGGCTGCAGATTTTGACAGGGTCCCAATAGGTCTGTGGGCCAAGGACCTGATAGGGCAAAAACCTCCCTACAGAAACAGCTCCTCATGCTTCAGCTGCTGACTGCGGCCTAGATCTGATGCTCCCTCTAGCTGCTCAACTGCCAATGTGGTCAATCCTCCAGCTCACCACCAAAAGGCAAGCTCCACTTCCCTAATCAGTTGCTGATGCAACAGCCTCTAACTCCACTAAAATTCTACAATTCTCTAAAGTTGAGCCAGTCCAAATTAACTCATGGGCATTTGAATATTCTTCTGATCTGCTTTGCATTATTGAGGTATGTGCAATTTGTGTTTTCTTTAAAATGTTGCTGTATGGTCCAAATCCTCTGAGATAACCCTTGCTCCAGTGCATTTGCTCTGTGGCTCTTTTGTTGTTCTCTTCTCTCTCTACTTTGAGCTGCCTATGACCCAAACCAATAAGGTCCCTATAGGGTGGCTGGCTATCTCTCCTTCAGCTGAGGTACAGATATGACACATTAATTGGTCCAAATGAGGCTGAAAAACACATCTGTATCTCTTGTTCTCAGCCTTTGCTGATTGTATTGTGAGGCCTTCTAGCACCATGCAGTTATATTTAAAGTTGAGCCAGTCCAAATTAATTCATTGGCATTTGCATTATTGGGGTATGTGCAATTTGTGTTTTCTTTAAAATGTGGCAGTATGGCTAATATCCTCTGAGATAACACTTTGCCTCAGTGCATTTGCTCTGGGGTTCTTTTGTTGATCTCATCTTCTCTGGTTTCAGCTGCCCATGACTCCATCAATATTAAAACTGAGAGAGTCCAAATTAATTCATAGTCAATTCCATATGTTTCTCATGATGTTTTTCATTATTGGGTTGTGCAATTATTGTTTTCCTTAAAATGTTGCTGTATGGCCAATATTGCCTGGGATAACCCTTGCCCCATGCATTTGCTCTGAGGTTCTTTGTTGTTCCTTCTCTCTCTCTCTCTCTCTCTCTCTCTCTCTCTCTCTCTCTCTCTCTCTCTCTCCTTGGGCTGCACATGATACAAACCAATAAGATCCCTATAGCATGGCTGGCTATCTCTTTCTGGCTGAAGTACAGTTTGGTACACTGATGAGTGTGAGTGTGAGTGTGGTGTGAAGAGTGTAGATGTGCTCTACTATTCTCAACCCTTGCTGATTGTGTTGAGGCCTTCTGAAACATGCAATTTGTGCTTAAAGTTGAGCAAGTCCTAATTAATCCATATGCATTTGCATATGATTCCCATGATGCTTTGCATTATTGAGTATATGTGCAATTTGTGTTTTCTTTAAAATGTGACTGTTTGGCATCCTCTGGGATAACCCTTGCCTAGTGCATTTGCCATGGGGTTCTTTGTTGTTCTCTCTCTCTCTCTACTTTGGGTGCACATGCCATAAACCAATAAGATTCCTGTAGGGTGGCTGGCTGCCTCTCCCTGTGCTGAGATACAGATATGGCACACTGATGAGGATGAAATGAGTGTTTGTCTCTGCTGTTTTCAGCCTTTGCTGATTGTATTATGAAAGCCTTCTGGCACCATGTAATTCTGCTTAAAATTGAGCTAGTTCAAATTAATTCTTGAGCATTGTCATATCTTTCCCATAATGCTTTGCATTATTGGGGTATAATGTAATTGTATTTTCTTTAAAATTTGGCTGTATGGCCAGCATCCTCAGAGAAATTCCTTGCCCCAGTGCATTTCTCTAGTGTTCTTTTGTTGCTGTCTTCTCTCTCTGGTTTAGGCTGCACATGACCCTATACTAATAAGATCTCCCATAGAGTGGCTGGCTATGTCTCCTGGGCTGAAGTATAGGTATGGGTATGGCACACTGAGGTCAAATTAGGATGAAACTTGTCTGTGCTTTGCTGTTCTCAGCCTTTGCTGATTGTATTTTGAGACTTCTGGCACCATTTAATTCTGCTTAAATCTGAGCCAGTCCAAATTGATTTATGAACATTTGCATATGTTTCTCATGATGCTTTGCATTATTGGGGTATATGCAATTATTGTTTTTTTTATTTGACTGTGTGGCCAATATCCTCCATGTTAACCCTTCTCAGTGCATTTGCTCTGGGATTCTTTTGTTGTCTTCTTCTCTACTGTGTGCTACCCATGACCCAAACCAATAAGATTCCCTACAGTGTGGCTGGCAATCTCCCCTGGGCTGAGTTACTGATATGACACACTGATGAGTCCAAATGTGTACAAAATTTCTTCTGTCTGCTGTTCTTAGCCATTGCTTTCTGGCACCATGTAATTCTGCTAAAGTTCAGCCTATCCAAATTAATTTGTGTGCATTTGCATATACTTCCAATGATGCTTTGCATCATTGGGGTGTGTGCAATTGTACTTTCTTTAAAATTTGGCTGTACGGCAAATATTTTCTGGAATAATGCTTGCTTCACTACAATTGCTCTGGGGTTCTTTGCTGTTCTCTTCTTTCTCTGCTTTGGACTGCCCATGACCCAAACTGACAGATATCCCTTATGGATTGCTGGCTATCTCTCCTTGGGCTGAGGTATAGATGTAGCACACTGATGAATCCAAATTAGGATGAAACATGTGTTTGTGTTTGCTGTTCTTAGCCTTTGCTGATTGTGTTGTGAGGCCTTCAAGGCACCATGCAATTCTGCTTAAAAATTGAGCAATCAAATTAATTCATGGGCATTTGCATATGTTTCCTATGATGCTTTGCATTATTGGGGTATGTGCAATTATTATTTTCTTTAAAATGTGGCTGTATGGCCAATATATTCTGCAGGATAACCCTTGCCCCAGTGCATTTTCTCTGGGGTTTTTTGTTGTTCACCTCCACAATTCCTCCTTGACCTAATTTCTTGGTGGTCTAATCAAAGAAGTTGATCAGATTCAATTGTTGTGATCTTCCACCCATGAATCTATGCTGTCTTGGATCTTGTAACCCATTAGATTCATGATATTCCAGTATCCTCTCCTCTAGCAGTGATTCCATTAATTTTCCCACCACCAATATCAGTCTGATTGGAATATAATTGCCAGCTTCCTCCCTCCTAACATTTGTTTTGAAGGAGACTACATCTGCTCTCCTCCAGTCCTCTGGAAACACTCCTGTTTCCAGTGAGCAGTTGAACTTGTTAAACAGGACTATCAGCGATGCAGCCAGAAACTCCTGAGCTACCTCAATACTGTAGGATGTACCCCATCTGGTCCCATTGCTTTGTCCACTTTCAGATTTGTGAGTCCCTTTAGAAGTCTCTCTCTCTGAAAAAGGAATAGTGTCCACCTCCCTCCGTTCAAAGCTGCTGTTTTTTTATTATAATAATAATACTTTTATTTATATAGTGCAATTCTAAAAATCAAAGTGCTGTACATACATGAACATCCTAAAACAAACAATAATATAAAGTGTTACAAATAATTAAAACCTCAATTAAAATATCTGAGACTATAAAAATATCAGATGCTAAATGCCTGCTTAAACATATGTGTTTTTAGGCCAGTTTTAAAGCTCTCCACAGTCCTGCACTCTCTAATCTGATGAGAAGAGAGTTCCACAGAGATGGGGCTGCGAACATGAAAGTCCTGGTCCCAGATGTTTTCAACCACACCCTGGGAACCTCTAACAACCCCTCATCAGTTGAGCAGAGAGGACTGCCAGGGGTGCAGGGAATCAGGAGTTCTTGCATGTAGCTCAGTTCCAGTCCATGCAGGGCTTTATAGGTCAGAAGACTGACCTTGAAGGTGATCTGCCACTGTATAGGCAGCCAGTGCAGATCACACAGCACAGGAGTAATATGACTGAATGAGAGGTCCCAGTCAACAGTCATGCTGCAGCATTCTGCACCAGCTGCAGGTGGTGGATATCAAACCCCAGAAGCCTCAGGTAAAGGAAGTTACAGTAGTCAAGGCAAGAGGTCACAAAGGCATGGATCAACATAGGCAGATCACTGGATGGAACAAGGTGCTTAATTCTGGCAGATGTTCCTAAGATGGTAAAGGAAGACTTGATGACTGCCGACACCTTTGCATACAGTGTCAGCCCATCATCAAGAACCACCCCAGATTACTCACTTGTTCGAAGGTAGGCAGTTGTATACACTCAAGCCAAAGCCCAGAGGGTAAACCTACCACTGGTCACTCTATCAGGTGACCCAGATCCACCACCAACACCTCAGTCTTCCAGGATTCATTTTCAACCAGCTGGGACTTTATCCAGTTATGGACAGCTGTTAAACATCAAGACTGCACTATCCTGGTCAGGTGCAAAAGAGCAGATAGTGCTGTGTATCATCAGCATAGCAGTGAAACCTCTGCCCATATCATCTTACAATGTCTCCAAGAGGCATCATATACACTGCAAACAACATAGGGGACAGCACTGAGCCCTGAGGGACCCGGTATGGCAGAGAGAATGGATCAGAGGAAAAAACATGGATACCACCCTCTGAGATCTGCTGGCTAGGAAGGATTGAAACCATCTGAGAACTGGACCAGCCAGGCCACAGATGACCTTCAGACATGAGCAGGACCCCATAGTCCACAGTGACAAATGGTGAAGAGAGATCCAGAAGCACCAAGATGAAAGTAGGCGCCTCTGATCCCTTGCCATCAGGAGATTATTGAGCACCGAACCAGAACAGTCTTGGTACTATGTCTCTTCCAGAAACCAGACTGGAGAGGATTGTAGGCATCATGGATGGTAAGATGGTTCTCCAGCTGCAGCGCAACCACTTTCTGAATCACCTTCCGACAAAGGGAAGGTTAGAGATGTGTCTATAGTTGGCACTGCTGTTTGGGTTCAAAGCAGCTTTCTTAAGAAGTGGTGTCACCACTGCCTCCTTCAAGGAGCTGTGGAACTCACCTGAATCTAAAGAGCACCAGACAATCTTTGCAAGGAGCTGGGCGATGGACTCCATACACCCCAATAATAGGTATGTAGGGACCCAGATCCAAACAACAGTATGATTGGCTGCAAATTCTGGATAATCTGCACAATGTCCACTATCTCTGGCCAGTCAAAGATATTCAAGGAGACTGGGTAGAAGCAACCAATACACCTACCACCACCAACTCCCATAGGGGACCTCAGACAGACTTGGCTGTGATGTTGTCCACCTTATCCACAAAGAATCAAGCAAACTCATCTCACTTAATCTGTGAAAATGCTCCTCAGACCTGTAGACAGGTTGGGTTGTACAACCTGTCCCAGTTCAAAAGAGCTGAGCTGGTCAGTTCTGAGCAGTAGCAATCTCATCAGACAAGAACTCTGCCTTCTTACTTGTAATTGCTGATTGATAGCTTTGATAATGATCTATCAGTCTAAAGGTGGCCAGCTTCAAGGTCAGTTTCCCAGTGTTCCTCTAACCTTCGTCCTACACATGTCAGCTCCCTCAAGTTCCCATCAGACCAGGGGACCGAGGGTGGAGAGAGAGAGAGAGAGAGAGAGAAACAGGACTGGGGAGATAGAGTCCAGAGCCTCAGTAATAGCCTTATTATAGGCCAGAACTAGACTCTCTGGGTCCTTGCCTGCCCTCGAAACTCGTGATAGGTCTAATACTGCCAAAGACCTTCTGGGGTTACACCCCTCAATGGGTGGTATCTGACCATCTCCACAGGGGCAGGTATATGGGGGAGGTTGGAAACTGAATCTTACTGTGTGATAATCGACATAGACTGGTTCCACCACCAATTCTAAGGACTCAATCCCCAGGAGGAAGACCAGATCAAGTGAGTGACCTTGATTATGAGTAGCAAAGGCAACTACCTGTGTGAACCCCAATGAATTCATAAGTTGGAGGAAGTCTTGACCAAACTGTGAGAGTTCATCATTGACCCAGGCATTGAGTCACCCAGGACCATCAGCCTGGACAATTTAAATGCCATATTGATGATGAAGTCTGCACCTCCTGCAGGAACAATTTCTCTCCTCTGGGTGGACGATAGATGAAAATGATCCTGCAGCCCACACCTGCTACTCGGTAACTCAAATAATCTGGCTTCCTCAACTGGTGCACCAGTAAGGCCCAGTTCTGATCTACAACAGATGGCCACCCCCACCCTGCAGTCCAGTCTCGAGTGGTGTATCACTGAGAACCTGTCCGGGACTACTATCTCTAAGATTGGGTCCCGTTATCATCAAGCCAGGTCTCAGTGATGCATGCCAGGTCTGCTGTCCCAACAAGATCAGCGATAATTGCTGTCTTGTTCTTAATAGACCTGGCATTGCATAATGTCACTCGAGTCAGATGGGGTTCCGGGCTGACCAGCTATCTGCCCAGAAATACTGGAGCCCTTAGGTATAGTAACTAGATATGAAGAGCCACGATCCCAGGCACCATTTCACCCAAGGAGACCTACTGGACTGTGACAACCCTGAGCAGGGCCACCTTGCTCCCTCCTCTGCGGTCCAAGACTCACAACCCCACCTCAGTTTCCTGCTGGCAATACCCAATGCCCTGTAGTGGTTATAAACTGCTGCAGGCAGGAGAGGAAAGTAGAAAGGACAGAGCCCCCAAGTCAGAGGGGAGTAGTGCCTGACCAGGAGAGCAGCAGGCCAACACATTTTCAAACAGTACACCACACTTCCTGCCCCTAAAGAAATACTAAAATAAAAGCAAAGTAATCTCTAACATACCCACGCTCCCCAAAATTATCACACTATAACAATATTTAAAATCAATTAAACAAACACAAACCAAGATAAAAATGCAATAGGCTCCTCCCCTGTCTTTCCTCTATGAAAACTGAGCAAAAGCATTTGTTCAGGATTGCTGCCTTTCCTGGCCCCCTCTGCACAGTCCCCCATCCCATTTTCTTAAAATGCCTCCCCTGGTTTTCCTGTTTTCCTTACATACCTAAATAATTTCTTGTCCCCTTTCATTATCACTCGGGCTATTCTCTTTAAGTTTTTGCCTTTGCCTCCTTCCTGCTTTTCTTGATTCTCTGTTTCTCCTTATACACCTCCCTATCCTACTTCCTCCTCATCTCCTTATGTCTTCTGAATGCTATCCTTTCAGCCTTTACCTTTTCAGACACCTCTTTCAGAACCATAGTGGTGTCTTTATCCTCTTACTTTTATTCACTTGTTTTATGCTTTTAGGGCTTTATACACTAAAAGGCAGGTAATATGTGTATGAGGCACATACCCAGCCGAATATCTCTATGCAGCCTCAGACTGGTGAAGGGTAAGGAGTATGCACTACCTTTAGCACCCTCTGGGTGCCTATTCACAACCACGCCCCACAGCACCCATGGTGGCGTGGGTGGACGGGTCAGAGCCACAGACTCAGGCAGACATCCAATCGGATGCCCATACTGGGTCCTGAGTGGATCCCTTAGGCACAGGGAGGGGAGGCTGTGCATAGTGGCACTTTGACACACCTTCGGAATCTACTCAAGCCACTGCCCCAACCTCCCTGTAGCATAGTGCATTGGGGGCAACACAGCAGTGGTCAGGTTCTCATTACTACTACACCCAGTGGCCATCATTCATTGGGGCATGCATCGGGTTACACCAAGTCTAGGCAGGTGTGCCCAGTGCCCCTCCACCTGTCACTATGTGACTTATTGAATGCCATGTAGTGCAGACATGCCCCAGCATGGATGTCCTCAATGGACTTAGGAGGCAGGTGCATAAGTGCCTTGCACTGCACTCCATGTGCCTTGGTGAATGCTGCCAGGGGTCTGTGAGAGCCCCACTGTCGGCATTCACCTTCATGATTGCCCTCGCCCTTGGATGTCTGGCAATTAGGTAACATCTGTGTTAGTGAAGCAGGCCCATGGTTTGTTACCCTCATTATGCCCCTTTTAGCTTCACTCACTGGTTCTCCACCCCACCCAAGTACACCTCAGTCATCCCTGAGAGACATTCACTCATCTTTATGAAATCTGCCCTGCTAGTTAAAGACCTTTTTCCTTGTGTGGTTTGATTCTTATGTTCTCCCTATGCTTTACTTCAGCCTCCCCAATCTCTTCCACCACCACCCTTGGCTTGTTTAATATTCATCAAAGTAACATTTAAACCATTCACTGAGGACTGCAGTCCTTCCCAGATGGATACAGGCCATCACCTCTGCCCCCCCGCACTATCCCAACTCTGTCTCCAGCCAAGTTATTAGTCCCCAAGCAGACAGTGACCTCCAGCTCATACTCTCTTCTTGCTGCCCTAGCAGGATCCTCTTCCCATCCTTCTTTGTCCATGGCACCACAGGAACCTACCCCCCTTCCAACTTCTAGATCTATCATCGCCACAATTGAGTCCCACCTAGAAGTTTCTTCCTCTCTCTTCATGGGTCCCCTACCACCCTTCTTAGGGGCCACCACTATGGAGAACCCCACAACCTCTTCAGTCCCTACCATGGGTGCCTCCTCTTGACAATCCATCTCTCTGGAGTGGGATAGGACTTATGTAATGTACCAGTTGAGGAATGTTCTCTGATCCACTACCCTCACCCTTCCAGAGTCCACCATAGTCCAGCTGATCATCCTCCTAGGCACTCTGTGAGGTAATGGTGTCAGACTTGGTGGCCCCTGGGTAGGGAAAAGGTTGCCCATATCCTAGCTAAATCAGCCTGACTGTAGTAACCTCCTCCTTCAACTCTGAGAGGTGCATGCAGATGGAGCAGACTGCAGTCTCAGAAAGTCTTTCCAAAACTGCTACCCACACCCAATGCACTGGAACACACCCAGCTTTATCAGTTCCTGTATTCATTTCAATATTTCAACAGTTTTTTGTACCTTTACTCCTGATAGGGTGTTACTAGTTTTCCCATTTTGTTGCTTGTTATGCCCTTGTACATTTTCCCTAGAGATTTTTCCTGTTTCAGATTTGACCTACCCTTTACCTTCCACCTTGGAGGCAGTATAGTGTAGTGGTTAAAAGACACTGAGCTGCAAACCTGAGACCTGGGTTTGAATCCTATCAGCCCCCACTTGCATACTGTGTGACCCTGAGCAAGTCACTTAACTTCCTTGTGCTCCCAGGTTGCACTGAGAAACAAGCTCTAGCTTAGTGTGCCTTTCCTGGTTAAACAAGTTCTCCTTTCCTTATGTACCTTTTACTCCTGATAGGGTTTTTCTAGTTTTTACCCTTTGTTGCTTGTTATGCCTTTGTATACCAAACCTAGAAAGAGTTTTAGTTTCTAATTAGATCTAGAACAAACTCACTTATACTTAATTGAAATATTTAAATATAGCTCACCTGCTTTATTGCCACACATGGTCTCTCTCAGTTGTGTCACGTCCAGCGTTCCTCCTGTCTCCCATCTGCTGGAGTTTCTGAGCATGGCTCAGCTCCCATCTGTGCACAGTTGCAGTAATAGGGACCCTGGAAACTGCAAGTGACAGATTGAATCCTGAATCAACATGCAAATCAGAGGTACTGTACTTGTACTTTAGGCAACATTATATACTGTTACATAAGTTGGAAAGCAGAAACATGTTTGATTAAAGAATGTGGAACATGAGGATGTGACTCTGTAATATTTTCAAAGTTGTCTATTGTGAAAGTCCTTATGAACCTCTAACTCAATTCACTTACAATAACAGGTTCAGTCCAGACCAGTACCAGATGGGGCACATGCCCTGGTAAAGATCTTCTGTGCCCAAGCAGTGATATATGCATATTAGAGTTGGACCAGTTATCAAAATCAATACGTACTACTTGAGGCATGAGGTAGGGATACACCCTAGCCCACCTATATTTTATATAATATTGACAAATTATTAAAGGCATGTATGACATTGGCACTCAGATTCTCCTAAAATTGAAATAATGTAAGCCTGGTCTAAGCAGATGACCCTGTGCTTTTCTCATTAACTTGATCAGGACTGCAAACAAAAAAAAGATTTATTACAAGAATGGGCAAGTGTACTGAAATGACCCATTAATCATTCAGAAAGTAAGATTATGGTTTTTCAATTGAATAAACATTCCCAAATATGGAGACTCAGTCAGCATAATTTAGAAACAGTGAATAGATATGTATATTCTTTGTCCAATGGACATTGGGCAAAACATGTGACTATGTGCCCAGCCAGGGTCTCAGTGCCTTTCTTGGACCCCAGGTCTTTGACTGAACTTGTACTGTAAATCATTATTGTATTATATTTTACCAGTTAAATGCTGTACCTATTCTTCTTTTGTCTTCAGTCACTATGTTATAACCTTCAGGTGGTCCCAGAAAATAGGCATTCTATGTCTAGTGCACCCTACCTAGCTACCAAAAAACAAATAAATACATTTTAAACCCTGTAGCCAGTTGCACAAAAGGAGTAAGTCTTTATTTATAACCTATTTTAATCTTAGTTTCACATGTTAGACTTATAAAATCTAGACCTGTTAGTCCTAACTTGTAGTGCAGACCCAGATGGAAACTATCCTAAAATGCAAAAGCAGCACATGGGAAGAAAATGGATATGATAAGCTGTTATCTTATTTTTAGCAGACCTTATCATCTGGAAGACTATTACACAAACTTGGGAATATAGGTGTGGGCAGGACAGTAGTTTGGTGGATAGGTAACTGGCTGGGTGAGGGACACAGAGGGTGGTGGTAAATGGTTGTCACTCCACAGAAGGAAGAGTGACCAGTGGGGTACCACAGGGATCAGTGCTGGGACCAGTCCTATTCAACATCTTCATCAGTGACATTCTGGGACCTAGAAGGCAGAATTTCCTGTTAGCTGATGACACAAAGCTCTGTAACAGAGTAGACACACCAGAGGTGTAGACAAAATGAAAGGACCTGCAGAAACTTGAAGAATGGTCAGGGGTTGGCAGTTGAAATTCAATGCAAAGAAGTGCAAGATAATGCATATGGGACACAAAAACCCTGGCACAATATATCAGTTGTGGGGGTGAGGATATAGCATGCACCAAGCAGGAAAGGGATCTTGGGTTATCATCTCTGATGACCTCAAGGTAGGAAACAGTGTGACAAGGCAGCAGGTAAAGCAAATAGGGTGCTGGGATGCATAAAAGGGCATCACCAGCAAGAAAGGAGGTCATAATTCAGCTATACAAGACACTAGTGAGGCCCCACTGGAGCAGTGTGTACAGTTCTGGAGACCCTTTACGTGAAGGACATAGACAGGGTAGAGAAGGTTCCAGAGGAGGCAACAAAGTGCATGGATTGCATCACAAGTCCTATGAGGACAGGTTGAAGGCACTTAACATGTACTCCTGGAGGAGAGGAAGGAGAGAGGGGATCATGATAGAATACAAGTATCTGACAGGGAGGAGCAGGGTGCAGGAATACACTATTTTAAGTGAAAAGATGTTCCAGGACTAGAGGGCATGGGATTGAAGTTTGAGGGAGGATGATTCAGAGGAAACGTGAGAAGAATTTCTTCACAGAATGGGTGGTGGACAAGTGGAACACCTGCCAAAAGAAGTGGTGGGGGCTAAAAAATCACGGATTTAAGAATGCATGGGATAGACATACAGGAATTCTGGAGATCAGGGTTAAGGGGCAACAGACTTCTAGGAAAACAGAAAGTGGACTTACTAGCTCAAATGGGCAGATTGGGTGGGCTGTAGGCCGTTATCTGCCGATGCTGTCTATGTATCTATGTATCTCAGCAGTCTAATCATTACAACTGTAGTTATAAGAACTATATATATGATTTTTTTTCTCCCGGCCCTACACCCACACAATGCCAACATAGCATGTGCATGTAGAGTCAAGTGCACATGCCATTCAGGAAAACCCTTCCTTCCAGTGGCACTGCTGACCACCTCCACGCACCAAACCTCCATTTGGTGATGGTGGGACTACAAGCAGTCATCCCCACCTCTTAACTGGGAGGCGATCAACGCGATTCGCTCCCTACTCCACTAGCACCCCAGCGACCTGCAAAGTTGTTCCTGAACCCGGGTCACTGGTGTAGCATGAGGTGTGGCATCCAGTGCCCAACCTCAGAGCTACCGGGCCAGATCAGAACTGTATATTTAATGTGAATTTTCAAGATTTTTTACATACAGTGCCTTCTGGGAGGGCTTTGACACTGCAGCATGGCTTTTCAGTAATGCTCCCTACACTGTACACAGTGGTTCAAGTCCACGCAACACCAAGCAATTAGTTTCATCCCAGCAATGCTGTGATAGGGTCTCTGTCTTTGTCTCTCTCTCTCTCTCTCTCTCTCTCTCACCAGGAAATGGATAGGGGATGTTGACTAGCAGCAGTGCTGCAATGTTAAAGCACCCCCTGCAACAGAAAAACCAAGAAAATAGGCTAGCCTAGGAAACAAATAGAGAGGCTACCCAAGCATTGCAGCAGTTGGCCATTTGTCTGGGGCTCCTCCATCCCTCCCTGGACCTAGTCAGCAGGGAGACGTGCTGCCTCCTGGAGTGGACATGACTGCAAGACTTGAGATGCATAGGTAATTCCATCACACCGTGGATAAGGGAAGCTTACTGCTGTAGGGGTGGAGCATTACATAGTGCTTCAGGAAGTAGCCAGGTGACTGGATGCTTGACTGATACCTGGGATCCGTTGTGTGCTTATGTTATGTGGGCAAAGAGGGGTGGCCTGTCATCAGGAATGGTGGGACGCCACCTGGTGATATTATCATGGCTGACTACAGTCATGGAATTTACCAGCAACATAGGGCCTTCAAGGTTAGGAAGGTGTTACTTTGTAGAATTCTGAATGTTGTACCTATCATATCCTTGTTTACTAGGTCTACAAGGATAGCTTCTATATTACATTTGTAGTTAATAGGATGAATTGCTACTATAAGGTAAATTTCTCTCGTGCTCTTTGTATAACATCACTGTCTATTTGTTTTTGACGGTATGATGAAAACTTAAATAAAGTTTACTGAATATGAAAAAGGATAGGAATGTGTTGGAGGGCTACAGGAGGTTGGTGAGTGTGCAGCCAGATCAGAGGCACATCATTACACCTGCAGTCTTGACTGCATTTGGAAAGTCTTACAGGTGTGTTGGAGTGATTATGACGTGATGCTGTTCAAAATGATGCTCTTGGTGGCCTTTTGTGGGGCATTTTGAGTACTGGAAATTGACTCATGACACAGGCTAGAGGGAACCAGACCTACTGGCGGGATGTGGTGTCCTTGGTGGAGGATCTCTGTGTCTGGCTAATGAACTCTAAGATGGTGTAGAACGGGGCATGAAACTGGCATGTGTTGAAGGCCCTCCCAGGTCCCTCACAGACAGCGACAGACAAAGTCATTCCTGACATAGCCACCTGCCCTTACAAGAAGGGGGAATGTGTATTCTTCTGAAACAAGAACAGGAAGCTGGTGTCAGCTTATCAATTCTGGTACATACTGAGATGGGCATCCAGCAGGCTGTCTTGGACATCCAGAAGTTTAGCACCCATTCCTTTCAGATTAGAGCAGCAACCAGTGCATGGAGCCTTGGATTGCCTGAAAAGGAAATTCAGACCTTGGGGAGTGTGGTGTCCCAGGCATTCTTACACTATGATTTGACCTACTTGCAGTAATAGTCTTTCTGTTTCTCTTGCAAGTACCTTGGGATGTCCCAAGAACACATGGATCTGTGGGCATTCCTTCATCTATTGGGCAGTGAGGTGAGTGGCCAGTCAACTGGGGAGGAGAACCTAAAGATTCCATTACATGCAGTGCAGATTGACTGGTCTGGCAGAAAAGGGTATGTGTTGGGGGGTTGCTCCATTGCTCCAAGAGGAAGTTGGCAGGTGGAAGACACCAGATATCTTGTTGATCCACCTAGCAGGAGATTATTTGAACATCAGACAACTGTGAACCTGCTTATTGTGATGAACGGAGATCTGCGTTCCATTTGAGACTGGTGGCCTCATACAGTTCTCTTCTGGTTGCACATAATTCAGAGTGAACACTGGCTGCATGTGAGAGATGTGGCAAAATTGAATGTCACATGTATTAGAATCAATCGAGAGATGAGAGCCTTTATGGATTCTATGGGAGATGCAGTAGTGAGACATAAGGAAATTTACACCTCCTGATTGGGGTCTTTTGTGGGAGAGGAAGGGCAAGTGCAGGCAGAAGGAGTAGATATGATATTATAGGCTTTTAGCAGGTCTCAGAGGAACAGCTTGAGCGAGCAGCATGGGGTTGGATAGGGTCTGGCCTGTGGTGGCTCAGGAGGAGTGCAGATTGAAGAGTAACAGTGGAAGAAGGGGAACGAGGCCAATTCTCCCAAAGGACTTGTTGCTTCTGGTCAACATGAAGACAGAGGACTGCAGGACTAGGACCCAAATGTGGGTTGCAGCTATCCTCATCAGGTGATACTTCGAGGACAGTGGTGCTAGACAGGGTGGCTGCAGGAGCCTTGGTCATATGACCTCCCATAAACAAATTGAGCATCCTCCCAGCAATGCACCCTGCTAAACTGGTGGTGTTGGAAAAAACATGGCTATGGCCAATTCCTCCAAGATCTGTGTGTGTCTTGATTTGAGAAAGGAGATGTTGGGGCTACCGGCACAGAGATGCTGCCCAAGCACTACAGCAGCAGCTGCCATTTGCCTGGGGCCTGGGCCCCTCCCCTCTCTCTACCTTGTCAGCAGAGAGGGTGCCACCTCCTGGAGTGGACAAGGGCCTTGGCAACACACCAGGAGGAGACACCACTAGGCTACCCTCATAGAGGAGGCATCGGCCTGAGGAGGAGACAGATGGGTTAAATAGGACTGTTGGGCCAGTGAGTCCCCATCTTTCTCCTCGGTCTTCAGATGCCACCCACCACCCTCATAAAAGTAGAGTATGGGGTCAGGGCAGGCATGATTTCCTTTGTCCCACCATGGGCGACTGTAGTAGGGGTTTGGGAGTCATGTTTCCTGCATTTTCCTCTTAAATTAAAGGGTTTTCCAGCTTTGCACCTTTGAAAGGATGTAAACTAGGAAGCGAAATATAATTGATAGTAGATATTTACAGGAAGTTGAACATATTATGAAGGAAGAATCATGGGAAGTTGTAAATATCGGGCATATGAAAATTTTCTGCAGAAACAGGCCTCACAGTCCAACAAGTCTGCTCCAGTGTGCAGCTAGCACCTTATAATACTGCTGCCCTTCCCCATCCTATTACCTTTATCTTTACCTATCCGAATCCCCTCTTGAAGCTGTCTTGCCCTCCAATCCCTGGATCATCTTTATAGCTTTTGCTGTGCCCCTCAACAATCTGATATTCTTCTTCAGGAATGGGCATCAGTATTGCATGCAGTAATCCAGATGGGGCATGACCAGCGACCTATATAAGGGACAGGATAACCTCCTACTTCTGGAGGAGATCCCTCTAGCTATACACCGCAGCATTTTGTTGGCTTTGCCACCTCCTTCTGCATTGAACAGAGTTGTTCCGGCTCCCTGTTATGATCACCCCAAGGTCTTTCTCTTCTGTGGAGCAATGCAACTGAACCTCATTTAAGTGATAATCCTTCTCCTGATTCCAGGCTCTGAAGTGCAGAATCTTGCAGTTCTTGATGTTGAACCCTACCTGCCATTTATCTGCCCTCCTGCAGCTTATTCAAGTCCTCCTGCAACCCCTTCCCACTCCATGTCACCTACCACAGCTCCCATTGTGGTTTGATCTGCAAACAGACTGATTTTGTTCCGGATCCCATTCGAGATATCTGCAATGAAAATCCTGAACAGTACTGGTCCATTATCGATCCCTGTGGTACCCGCTTATCACCGCTCTTGATGGTGAGAGTCCCCCACCCACCACCACCATTTGCTGTCTCTCCTCAGCCAGTTGCGGATCCAGATCACCATTTTGGTCCTGCGCCTATGTACTCACTCCCTCCCCCAATCTCCCATGCAGCACTGAATCAAGGCCTTACTGAAGTCCAAGTACAGGATGTCCACAGCATGGCCCTTGTCCAGTTCTCGTGTCACCAGTCACCATAACTCTACCAGGTTTGTCTGAGTACAATCTGCATGTGACAAACTCATGTTGCTGGTTGTCCGCATACCATTTGCTTCCAAGAAGCTCACAAGCCTCTCTTTAGGATGGTTTCCATGAGTTTTCCCCATTACTGAGCTGAGGCTCACTGGCCCTGTAGTTCCCTGGTTCATCCTTTGTCCAACTTTTTTGGATGGGCACTAAGTGGGCCATCCTCCAGTCCTGTGGTACACATCCTGTGTCCAGAGAGGTATTGAACAGGTCTTTCAGTGGCCCACAAGGACCTCTGCCAGCTCCCTCAGTAGTCTAGGGTGAATCCATCTGGCCTAGGAGCCTGTCCACTTTAATACCCTCGACCCCTCAGCATCCTGCCCTATGTAATCCCTATATCTGTCTCCTCTCCCCTTACCCACCCCACTTGCCTGAAGTATTCCCCCCTTCTCCTGGTGGAGCACAGGCAGAAATGCTCGTTCAGTGCTTCTGCCAGCTCTCCCTTCTCCACTCACCCACATCTTTCTTGATCCTCACAACCTGGTCTTTGCTTTCCTTTTGTTGCCTCAGCTATCTAGATCCTTTGCCCCGACCAGCCTGGTGACCTCCCTAGACTTTTTCCTTGTATACATCTTTATCTTCTCCCTCCATTTTCCTATACATACAAAATGCTGCCCTCTTGGCTCTCACCCTTTCTAACCTCCAGTGTCAGCCAACTGGGTTTTTACTCTACCCTTGCTTTTTTCCTTAGTATAGCTATCTATTGCCTCGGCCAGCCTCCTCTTATTATATTCCATTTCTGATCTGAATTCATGTGTTGTTGGATGTCTGGCCAGGTGCTTGCTCAGAATTTCCCCATCATCCTAATGTCCACCCCTAAACTCAACCAACCTTATACCCATAGCCCCTGTGTCCCTCCATGTTCAGTGTGAACCACACCGAGTAGTGATCACTCCCAGCAAGAGTTCCCCCTCTTCTAGGTTCCTTACAGCTTTCCATTATCCAGTACAAGGTCCAAAGTCCTTTCTAGCCATGTCAGCCCCTGTACCAGCTGTGTGAAGAAGCTGTCCTGAAAAGCTTCCAACAGGACCCCCTCTTGCACCATGGTGCAGGTGTGCTCCAATCCACCCCTGTAGGTTGAAACTCTACTACCACCATGCTTCCTTCCTGCTTACACTTCAAATTTGATCTGTCAGTTTCTGGTCCAGGTCACAACCCTGTGATGGTGGCCTGTACACTACTCCATCCTCAGTGTCCTGTTCCTCACATCCTGAAACTTCAACCACAAGCTTCTGTCCTTCCTCCTCCCTTCCTCACTTACACCTAATCCTCCCTCACATAGATCACCAACCCCCATTCCTTTAGCCCTATCCTTACTGAATAGCCTGTACCCTGGTATCATCATATCCCTAGTCCTGGTACTGGGTAGCCAATGCTTCCATGATGGCCGCTATGTCCACCAATTCTACCACCAAGAGAGCTGTAACTCCACGAGTTCTGTACCTTAGGCTTCTTGCATTCAGTGAAACTGTCACAGCCATGTGTGGTGGCTCGGAGGAGTACAGGCCGAAAGTGCAACAGGGAGGAAAGTGGGATGAGGCCAAATCTCCCAAAGGACCTGTAGCCACCAGTTGGTATGAGGACAGGGGATGACAAGACTAGGATCCAAACAGAGGGGTCATGGTCTTACCTCATCAGATGATACTGCAAGGACAGCAGCGCTGGATGGGGGGTGACTATGGGAGTCTTGGCCATATGACCACCCATGAAGTAAACTGTTCATCCTCCCAGCAGCACACACTGTTCAACTGGTAGTGTTAAATAAAAAGACATGGTTACAGCCATTTCTTCCAACATCTGTGTGTGTCTTGATTTGGGAAAGGAGATGAAAACTTGAACTAGTAATTCTGAAAACTAGAATGGCAAGGGCAGATTCTGCATTAACAGTGAGTGGACCTAAACTCTGGAATAGATTACCAGACTATTTAAAAAGACAATTGTCCCTTGGTATAAGATCAAGAAATGGTGGAAATCAGAAGCACATTAAATTAACTGACAGTGATTCCAATAAAAAGTAATACACTTTTTGCTCACATTCTCTATTTATAACTATTTCTGAATGTTAATGAAACATCATTTTGACTACATGGCTATTGCTATGTTATTACTAAAAAGAGGATGTATAGATCTAGACTTTGTACTTTTATAATTGTTATATATGTTGATATTTAAGGTTAAAACAGAGTATGGGAGCAATAGAGTATGTTTATGTACTATGTATTTCTTATGCACTATGCACTATGTATTACTGTCTATTTTATGCAACTGGAATATTTTTTTATGGTTTGAATTTGGACCCCATTGAAAATGAGTCTAACCACTCAAAGGGTTACCTTTTCCTAGACTTGTAAGGAATACATTTTTACAAACAAACAAACAAAATGTAGAGGCTGTACCATGCAACGAAAAGAAAGCACAAAAGTAAAGCCCATATAATACTTAGGTACTCAACTTTATGTTTCTGCTGGTCGTGAACATCTCTATTTTCTCATCCTGCTGCTGTTCTGTGTTTCTGGATTCCAAAGAAAGCAACCTGGGAGAAAATTCTCTCTCTTCATTTGGGATATTCCTCCTGCCTTCTCATTCTCTTTTGAATAGCCAATCCGCTTCTTTGTTTTTATCATATTAACTCTACCAGGGACTGGCAAGGCTGTGGGAGCAGACTCTTGTTTAATGAATGCATTTATTCACTGGGGTTTTCTATCACAGCACTGCCATTGGTTTGGGCACAATAGTTTCAACTCATGGAGTGCTGGCTGTGTGCCAGCTAGTAGAAAACCCTGAATCTAAGAACATAAATCCCCCACCCCCAAATGAGTGAGGTTAACAGAAATGGAAGAGGGTATAGTGAAAAATGTAAATATATTTCTGTGCCTTCAACCCTGAGAGTACTGAGAAGGTAGTTCCAGCACAATGTTGCATTATGGCCAGGCTGGCCTCCTAGTACTTTGACTGCAGGATATCAGAACAGAGATTACCTGGACCAGATAACGTATGTATACCTGTATATGTTAATATATAAAATGGACACCACACCAAGTTACTTCATGTGAAGAGGGAACTGTTTTGGGATGGCTTTCTTATTCTTGAGTTATAAATAGTGCCATGTACCAAAATGTCGTACATCTTAACCAGGGATTGTATGAAAAGCTGCTCTCAAAATTCCTCTAAGCTGTTCAACAGCAGAGCTTGGGGAGCCACCTGCCTTCCCTCTTGTGTTTTACATAAAATGGGTGAAAGAAGGCGTTTAAGGAAGAACTTCAGAAAAAGTATTGGGTGGATTTAGGGAGGGGCCATCACTGGATGATTAATTGTGTTATTGTATAGGATGCAGTCATGCCCCTATATTTAGGTTGTATGGGCACTTCAATTTTAAACTCCAGTTTTTGCACTTTAATAACTTTGCAGCTGTTCAATGGATTTGCATGAACGTTTGCATGCACAGTCTCACCTGGTAGATCTCTGGATGTACCAGGTTTGTTCTGGTCGGATGTGCAGATTCTGAGATACAGATAGTTAAAAGTTAATTTTTCGGAATTGTTTCTCATTGGTTTAAATGGATTTCTGTCAGCTTTGCAGCACCCAGATGATTTGGAATTTTAGTCTGAAATTTTCTGGTAGAAAAGGCTGGCCCACAGATGTGCCTTTTGCTTGTTTGGTGAAAAAATATTATTCTATTCCAAAGTTATGTAATTTTGATATGTTGAGTAACTAGGTTCTGAGCATGCTAAGTAAACACCCAAAATAGCTGTATGAAGGGAAAAAAATTCTTATTGACATCATCATTTTCATTTAGGGAAAATCTTTTTCATTTTGTCATCATCTTGCTTTCAGTTTTTACCACAAATTCAAGTTTAAGAAACCTCCAAAATGACACTAGAGTGCGCAACACATGCATAGTATGTTGCTTATCTGGATTCTGTTCACTACATTCTGCAATTATTTGTTATATAAATGGCCTGTAATTTTTTGAATTAAAATGTTTTTCCTTAACTCACATATCACAATATTTACTGGATGCTTGCTGACCCTCTTATTCTGTTCCTTTTATGTCAACTAGGCTAGTGCCTAGACTGTTTGGATTTTTGGTCTGAAATGTTCTGGGTAAAAGGGTTCGGTACAGTTAGTCCTTTTGTTGGTTTAGTGAACAATATTAATTCCTGCCAAAGCTGTTTATCTTTTTACAAGTTTATAAATCTTGTTTCATGACTCGTGGCATGAAAAGATTCTTTTGTATGATGAATTATGAAAAAGATTTTTTTTTGTGATGGAAAACTCCTTTATCTAAGCTGTCATCTTTTCTCCGGTTTCTAGTAGCACCACTCACCCACCGATTACCACCCACCTAATTAATTATAGAACTGATTGATTTGAAGAGACACCTCATTAATTTAAATAGTCAGAGGTATGCTTTAATTAATCTGTTTCATTCTGTTTACTTTTTATTTGATATTTGTTTGTTTCATGTTTCTATTTATTTTACAGTAAGCCTTTTTACCCACTGTGATTTTTGATGCTTTCTTCAATTATAAAAACCTTTGAGTAACCTTATGCTTTATTTATGACTTGACCTTTTTTTAGATAGTATTTCTTACTCGTCCTGGCTGCAACTCCTGCTACATTTTTCTGCTGCCCCCCCAGCACCATCCCCAGGATCCTGCTCCATCCCTTGTGTTCCCATGACTTACCCTTCATGGCAGGGTGCTGGGGAGCATCTCAACCCACCCAAAATGGATCCAGCCAGGGAGGTGCCTTCTTGGGGTGGCACCTGTGGGACAGCTAAATGCCATGTGGCCAGGACTTTTTTCTGGAGGTAAGGCATGCAATGATGCCTGCGGAGAGAGTACATACACATCTGCATGTGCACCTCCAAGCATCTGCCCCATCTCCTGCCCTTTCTGCAGTGTCTCAGACACCACTGAGGTCTAGTCGGATGTTGACCACTGGTCACCCTCTTCCTAGAGAAGGAGCAGTCCATTGCATGCTCAATCCTTCTCCTCCCACTGACCCACAGTGGCCCATGCTCATTCCCAAACAGGTGTCACTGGTGTAGAGCAAGGTAAGGCATCCAATGCCTCAGTGCCACAAGGCCAACTTGCACCTTGTGCTTTTTTGGTCTTACCCATTTTGTATTTTAACCCTGACCCAGACTCCTACCATATTCTATACAACAGCACCTGAGTAAATCCTCTACCTGGAATCTAGGTGGTGTCGTGGCTCATTGAAGTATTTTCAGTTTTTTTTTCAAAATTTGTTTATAAGTGTACTCCTTCACAAAATAATGTACTAACAGCATCTTCTTCACCCATTCTCCATCACCACTCACCTAATTAATAATAGAACGGAATTGATTTGAAGAGACTCCTGGTTAATTTTAATAGCCAGATATCTGCTTCATTCAGTCTATTTCATTCTGTTTTATGATTTAGCCCAATATTAATTTTTCTCGTTTATATTTATTTTATAAGCCTTTTTACCCATTGTGATTTTCAGTGGTTTCTTCAATGAGAAAATCATCTAGTAACCTTTTGCTCTATTTATAACTTGCACCTTGTGCTTTTTTCTTGACAGTTTTTATATTTCAACCTTGACCCAGACTCCTACAATATTCTATACAACAGCACCCGCTTAACATAGAAACATAGAAACATAGACTTTGATGGCAGATAAGGACCACTAGGCCCATCTAGTCTGCCCATTTCCTTCCTACAGGATAGGCCGCAGATCCTAGTTAACCAACAGCCTATATCTTCCTGCCCCCTACAAGAATTGCCTTATGTCTGTCCTATGCATTCTTGAATTCTCCTACAGTTTTAGACCTCACAATCTCCTCAGGAAGGCTGTTCCATGCATCCACTACCTCTCTGTGAAATAATACTTCCTCACATTGCCCTGAACCGCCCTCCTTCTATCTTTAAATTGTGTCCCTTGTTCTTGCAAGTCTTTTTCTGAAAGATGCTACCCTCTTGGATTTTGTTGATTCCTTTGAGGTACGCTGAAAGTTTCTATCATGTCCCCCTCTCCCTTCTTTCCTCAAGGGTATACACATTAAGCTCCTTTAGTCTCTCCTCATATGGCTTCTCTTGCAGACCCTGCAGCATTTTAGTTGCCCTCCTCTGGACTGCCTCTATCCTGTCTATGTCCTTGCGGAGATGGAGTCTCAGAACTGGACACAGTATTCCAGATGGGGTCCCTAACCAACTGTCTGTACAGAGGGATAACAACTTCCTGTTTTTCTGCTGCTGATGCCTCGCCCTATACATCCGTCCCCATGCCCCGGCCCTCCCCTACTGCCTTCTCACATTGCTTGCTAACCTTAAGGTCATCTGATATGATTACCCCCAGGTCCCTTTTCTGTTTTGTTGTTGTTACTCCTTCCCACCCATTGTGTATTCTTCCCTGGGTTCTTGTTTCCCAGGTGCATTATTTTGCACTTTTGCATTGAATCCTAGCTGCCATACGTCTGACCATTTCTCCAACCTTGCCAAGTCCCTTTTCATCCTTTCCACGCCACCTTGTGATCAACCCTGTTGCAGATCTTTGTGTCATCTGCAAAAGGCATACTTTTCCTTCCAGTCCCTCTGCAATGTCACTGATGAAGACATTAAAAGGACTGGACCCAATCTGAACCTACTGTGACCCCACTAAGTAACCGCCCTTTCTTCAGAGTGGACTCCATTTACAATTACCTTCTGTGTCCTGTTGTCCAGCCAATGTTTTACCCAGGCTACCACCCTGGGACCCACTCCCAGGCTGGTTAATTTGACTAATAATTCTTTTGTGTGGGACTGTGTCCAATGCCTTGCTAAAAGTCTAGGTAGGCCATGTCCACAGCCCCTCCTGGTCTACTACTTTGTCACCCAGTCAAAATCTATTAGATTCGTCTGACATGACCTTCCGCTGTGAACCCATGCTGCCTTGGATCCTGTGCTCCACTGACCTCTAGGTACTCAACTATTCTTTCCTTCGAAGTGACTCATCACTTTCCTACCACAGAGGTCAGACTGACAGGTCTGTAGTTTCCTGCCTCTGTCTTGGTCCCACTTTTGTGAAGGGGAATCACATCCGCCTTCCTCCAGTCCTCGGGTACCACACCATCCTCCCATGATTTATTAAAAAGAGTAGCCAGTGGTTTCACTAGTTCCTTCCTTAATTCTTTTAGAATTCTGGGGTTGAATTCCATCAGGACCCATTGCTTTGTCCACCTTCAGTTTTAGGAGTTCTTGTAGAACCCTTTCTTCTGTGAAAGGACTGGGATCGACCCCCTATCAAGAGTGCTTCTGTTAATTGGATTAGGCACTTCCCCTTCTCTTTTGTGAATACTGAGCTGGAAACATTGGTTCAGCATTCCTGCTTTTACTGTCCCCTCTGCCCACCTCACGTTCATTCTATTCAGCCTCACTACTCCCTCCCCTTTGTCTTTCTACGCCTCTGATGTACCTATAAAAAGGTTTTATCCCCCTTCTTAACTGAGTTGGCTGTATTTTCCTCAGTTTGGGCCTTTGCTATTCTGACTTCCCTCCTGCTTCTTTCTGCCTTAACTGGTACAGCTCTCTGTCCTGCTCCTTCTGTGTTTCCTTATACTTCCGGATGCTATCTTTTCTTCCTGACTTTCACAGCCACCTCTTTGAGAACCATAGTGGCTTTTCTTTCATTTTGATTTGTTTTATTTGCTTCACACAAAGGCTTGTTGCCTCTGTGATAGCGGTTTGATATTTCCCATTGTTGCTCACACACTCCTTCAGCCTGTTTGCTGAGTACTTTTTCTGAGGCACTCTCCCATCTTGCCAAGTCAGCCTCTAAAGTCCAGTACCCTCACTTTTGTATGGCTTGACTCTGTAGCTGAGTTTAACGTGAACCACACTGTCTGATGGTCACTTGTCCTCAGATGGCAACCTCACTCTAGATCTGAGATCTCACTGCCCCCGTTTGAGAGTACGGGTCTAAGATTGCTCCCTCTTGAGTGGGTTCCAAAACTAGCTGTCTAATGCCTGCCACCTGTAGGGCAATAAGGAATGGCCCTGCTCTTGGATGTGGCTGCAGCAAATGTGCTCCAGTTAACATCTGGCATTCAGGTCTCCCATCAACAGTATCTCCCTTTCTCTGCCATTCTAAGAATGCCTTCCATCATATCATGTCCATTCCTTCCCCCTGACATGGGGGTCTACCCTACAACCCTGTGGATTGTTGGTGCCCTTTCCAGTCTCAGTTGACCCTGCCTCCTCTCCTCCTGTTTACTCTTTTGTTCTAGTTGCTTTATCCCTTCCTTGTTGTAGAGAGCTACTCCTCCCCCTCTTTCCTGCCTGTCTCTCCTGTAAGTCATGAACACTGTTCAGTATAACATCCAGTCATGGTTCTCTGTGTACCATGTTTCTGTGACTGCTATGATATCCAGGCATCCCTCTTCCATTAAGGCCACCAGTTCAGGGAGCTGTTGCCCTAGACTATGGGCATTGGTACCATTACCTCCATTTCTGATGGTCTTGCCCCTTTTGCCCCATCCCTGTCCTTCTTGCCTTTGTCACTTTCTCCATTTACCCTGCCCTTCTCCCTATCAGAGCACCTCCATGTTGGTGTTTGCCACACTTACTACGTGATTTTTTAGAGTGCTGGGATTTTCCTGCTCCTTTCCAGTGCTTCCCCTTGGCTAGTTTAAAAGCTTGCCAATGAAGCATTTAAACCTATCACCTAGGATCCTGGTTCCCCTCCTGGACAGATGCAGCCCATCATGCCAGTATGAGGCACATCACTCAGGTGGACCCCAGTCCCCAATGGAAGCCAAATCTGGAGGCTCCACCAGTTTTCAACCACTGGTTAGAATCCATGAGTGCAGAACACCCTAGCCTCTCCTATGCTATAGATGGGTAGCACCTTCTCGAGAAGGTTACTGCATGTGCTACTTGACCAAGGCCCTCCCTCAATCACAAACTCTTCCTGTACTTCTAACTTTCTTAGCCAGGTCATTTGTCCCTAGGTGGACAAATGACATCCAGTTCCTCCCTGTAGCAGCTTACTCCAGCAATCCTGAGGTTCGCTCCTGTCCCTCCAAGCCATGGCGCCAGGCAGGCACCTTACCTCTCTCTCCCTTCCTTGCGGTTCTACCTTCCCTAGCAATGAGTCCCCACAGGAGTTGTTTCCTTCCCCTGCAGGGGTCCCCTGCCACCCTCCTGTGGGTCTCCTTTGTAGAGTTCCCAACATCCTCCTTGGCCTCCACTGTAGGTGCCTCCATGGGAGACTACACTTTGCCAGAATGGCATAGGAATTGTGAGGAAGTAGCTGGAGGGATGTGCCTCTGTTCCCACACCCTCACCCTCCCTGAGCCTATTTATGTCTTCCATGGAACCTAGGTGGGTACATGGCTCAGTACTGAACATTTCACTTTTTTCTTTCAAAATGCATTTATATGCTTACTGCTTCCCAAAATAATGCACTAACACATTTAGCACACAACGGAAGACTCTCACAGTTTGTCTTTACTAACTTTAGACTGTTACTTTTTGCTCATGAATGGTGTAACTTGAAGTCCATGGTCTTTTCAGAGGTTGTTGCCTTTACATTTTCAGTGTTATTGTACTGACTTTAAATTAGTTTTTAACCTTTAGACTTTGCATATTTTTATTCATTTTACTTTACATACTTCACATTGCAGGTTTAATTTGCTTTCTCAGATTTTAATTACACATGAGACCAAAACCACAGGATACTGGATTTGGTTTCCTCATATGGTACAGAGATTGGCCCTGAACACTGTTAGTAATTTGAGGGTAAAGAAATGTCTCTGATCATACATTACCACAAGTGACATATTTGTTTAGATTGTATCTGTGCCCTATCGAGTTGTCTCCCAGCAACATCTCAATTTATTGAACTTGTGGGACTGAGAGCTACAACTGAAGTGATCCCCAAGGATTCATACTGGTAATTGACATTGAAAGTAATTTAGAACTTGAAACTTAAAATATTTGAAGATACTAGGCTTTTAAAGACACTGTTTCTTATCAAAACAGGTACATATATACAGCACAATTTCTAGTCTTGACCTGAGACATGTAATTCTAGGACTTTGGCTTCTGACCCTGGACTATAAGCCATAAACCACCTAATTAATTATTTCTTCCATGGTGTCAAGTGGCATCACCCTAATACTCCTCCTCGCTCAAACTTGAGACCTGGGTTTGAATCCTGCCAGTTAACACTTGCATTCTGTGTGACCCTAAGCATGTATCTTAACTTCCTTGTACTCCCAGGCTGCACCTGGAAACAGTCTGTTGCTTAGTGTACCTTTTGCTGGTTAAGATGTTCCTCTTCCCCTTCTGTGACCCTGAACAAGTCATTTAGCCTCCTTGTACTCCCAGGTCACATGGAATCAAGTTTCACCTTCCTTGTATTTCCCCATTAAACAATTTCCCTTTCACCCTTTCCCTGGTATCTAATGGCACCCCTACCCTTCAATCACCATTCTGTAGAGATATGTATATTTATTTATTTTATATATATATATTCCCTCCATGGTATGCCCATATTTTGAACATTTTGCTTCATTCCTTCATATCTTTGGCAATTTAAAATATTTTGACTCAATTTTTCAACATAACCATCATTGTACAGCACCTCATAAAGATGACAGCTGTCATTTTCAACCCTGTCCAAACTGTGTTATTCATATCCGAGCATGCAAAGGCATTGCAGTGGTGTGACACCATGTTTTGGTGGGCATGTAAACATTTTATTATTGGGTTCATGAGGTGGGATAATAAGAAGCATATGCTGACAGTTTCATTCATGGTTTAATAAAAATAATTGCAGGGCCCAGAGGGTCCTGACCTTCCATAGTAACACATACAGTATGTACACATCTAAGGAGGGTTGGGAGCACAGGATCCTCACAGACAAATGTGGCTACAACTATACTGTCTCAAAAGTAAGGAAATTCTTTGCAATAACATCATTAATGCATTTAGTTGGGGTTAAGTGACATAAGTAGGAAATGCAGTGTTAGGGTTTTCAACCCTAACCCCACCCCACCCTGCAGGCAGCAACAGGTGTGGTGTGTACCTTGGGTTGTCAACCCTAACACTCACCCCATTCTCATACACTGTACCCATCTCAGCTTATATGCTCATGGACTAGGGTGAGCATTAGGACTGACAACCCTACAGCACACCCCATGCCGCTGCTGCATGCAGGGGTGGAGGTGGGCATTAGGTTAGGAAACTCTAGCTCCACATTCTCTACTTTTGTATTTCAACCATAACAAATACATTAATGAAGTTTTGCCAAGAATATTTCTACATACATAAAAGTAAAACCACCTTTATTGCCTCCATATGAATTTTTCATAGATGTGGCACCCCACTTCAGTACCTAATTGTGTTTGCAGGTGCAGCAGCAGAGCACCAATGAATGTCCAAGCTGTCTATGACAGCAATTCAGAATGCAGTGGCATACAGTTAAAAGAGAAAGACCGCTCAGTGTGCTTTCAGCACTATGCAAATTGCCTTCATGTCACCACCTTAGAGTCATTCTCTTTCAGCTGTAGGCCACTGCATCTCCTGGCATGATGCCCTCCCCCATTTGTTGTGTGCTGAAGGAGTGCCCAATCCCCTCAGCACATGCACATCCCCCAAGCACACTGTATGTCCGATGGGTGCCCAATCCCATTGGCTCCAGTGCCCCCAAAACAAACTTCAAAGTGCCACACTGGATCCCACCCCAGTGTGCAAAATCACCCATCATCATGTGCTCCCCCACACACTGTAGCGGCCAACGGGGTGACCAATCCCTCTTTGGTTCCACTACCCCCCAAACAAACTTCCAGGTACCATGCTGGGAGCCCACCCCAGCATGGCAAAAGTCCCATATTGTCTTTTTTTTTAAACCTGTAACAAAAGAAACGGTCCCTCATTGACTCTTTTGCCCCAACCTGCACCCATCCTGTAGCACCTCCCCATCTCCCCATCCCTCACCCCATACTTCATCTTTGGAACCAGTGATAATCTTCTGTGACCTGGGAACATGTCTGCACTCTTCAAAGCCCACCGTGAACTGAAGAAATGCGGTAAGCTGTATAATGGCATAAATGTTTTTTCAACTTTGGTTCATGACGCGGTCATTTTTCTGAATTTTTCCACCAAACTTTCAACATGGGGTTCTTGGGAAGCTATCTCATCAATTCAGTCACTGTCATCTGGTTATTCAGTCCCAAAAGTGATTTTGGTCACTGCATGGAACCACCATCGGGACTGATTAACGAAAAGAGAGTTCACAGTTCATGAGGTAGGCCCTCAAAACCATATATTGAAAATTTGTCAAAAATCTCAAAATGACTTTTATTAGCGTGCATTGTGCAGTTTCTACACAGCTCATAACTTCAAGAATTTTAATATTTTCACTCCAGATTTTCAACATGTTACTTTTACCACACTCCTTATTAACAGTATAGCTGTCATTGTTCACACTCACCCAAAATGTGTTTTCACACATGTATGCACACAATGGCATGGTCGGTGCAAAATCAATGTTCGGGACAGATTAAGATAATCACAGTGACACTGTTCATGAGCAGAGGTCTTAAATGGCTATGTTGAAAATTTGGTGATAAAAGTCCATAAAATGATTGTGTTACGAGCGTGAATTACGGGTTTCCATACACCCTCATAAGTTCATGAATTTGTAATCTTTTCAGTCAGATTTTCAACATTGCCATTTTCCACACCTCCTTATGAACAGTACAGTTGTCATTTTCACACTGGCTGAAATGTGTATTTGACTTCAGTCCAGAATAACACAGTCGCTGTGAAATCAGTGTTCGGGACTCATTAAGAAAATCACAGTGACACTGTTCATGAACGGAGGTCCCATATACCTGTGTTGAAAATCTACTGTAAAAAATCTCCAAACTAATTACATTACGTGCATGCATTGTGTAGTTTCTACGCACGCGCTTCGTCTTTCACCAGTTTTTTTATATTTTCACCCAGATTTTCAGCATTGCCATTCTTCATACCTCCTCATCTGAATAGTACAGCAGTGCCGGGCATTTTCACATCCTGTTGCAAATGCGTTTTTCCACACCTGTAGCACCAAATGGCACAGTTGCTGTACAAAATCACCTTTCAGCTAATGAACTGATATTGTCACTGTTCATGTGGTGGGGTCACAAAGCCCATGATGAAATAGGGTTTTTGACTATAATGCCTCCCACTGTGCAGGACTGCCAGGCATCAGCGATGTGACTTGGGATTGTCGACAGTAATGTCATGCCATTCCACCCCCACCCTCACCACCTTAGCCATGTACAGGCAACAAGGTCTGTATGGACCTTTATTAGAGTTCACCCCATTCTACTATACTGCACCCATTTCAGCCTCATTTTTCTTATGGAATGAGGTGAATGTGCCTGAAACACCTGTTAGGGTACACCTCAACGACTTGGCCAAGTCCATAGGGTAGGTGAGGTGAAATGTTGTGACTGTAAATGGGCGATGACCCAAAGCCACACCCCAATGCCTGTCCATCTCTGCAGGGTGGGCATGGAGTTGGCATCAGTTCAGTACTGCACTGCTGGCTGTACTATGCTGCATCTGTCTAACTCCTGCTTCCACTGCTGAGCCAGCAAGCAAACATTTTGGCAGGACAAATGCTTGTTGTATGATGGTATTTGGTTTCATTTAGTACTATTTTCCCTTTTCCAAATATCACTATTACTTGATTTCATAAACAAAATACACTCCTGGCTGTATAAGGAGGCAGAAACACCTGACAGATGTGGATAGTAAACAGCCCTAGTGAGAGGGAGATCGTTCTTGTTCAACCTTGAGAGAGGGGAGGTGAACTATTTGCTTTGTATTCCCTCAGTGATGATCACCAGCAGAACTCCCTAGGTATTTTTAAGTATAATTGCATGATTTACATTAGCTGAAATCAGCATTGATCCTCTGCTCTCTCAAGCTGTAATTTCAAGAAAGTGAAAGATTGAAGGGTCACGTAATTCTAGCTACCTAGTGGAGAAATCTATCCTGACAACCATCTCGACAGCTGTGATTGAACTTTTGTATTAATAAAATGACACATGCTTAGGTCATGTCCTATATTTATTGTGGCTATGTTTCTGATTTCTGACTGCAATGATAATGAAAGCAAGAACAGCGGTCGCATATGGGCTTTAGACTTCACTGTGAATACCAGTAGTAGCAGTCATTAACAGCCATTAACTCCATGACTTACTAGCAAGGTGTTAAATGGCTGTGTTGATGGCTTTGATTATTGTGCCCGAGTGGTGTCTTGACTGCATTCATACCAGTGCATTCATACCTGGTCTCTACTTCCCATCTATTGGTGACTATCTCTCTCTGCTGGTAAAACAACCCGGTCCTCCTCTCGGATTCAGCCCACTTCTGCCGGCTTCTTGTTAAACTGTTTGCTCTGGTGCTTTGTCTCTCCCTGCTCCTTTCTCCTATCTTTTTAAACAAATTAATTCTGGTAGATGAGTGTAGTATAGACACAGTAAATTAATGATTGGGATTCACTTTCTACAGGTCCTCCTTTTAACCCTTTGCTGAATAAACTGGAAATAAGGTCAGGAGGAAACTAAAATAACCTGAAATTCATGAGGTAAGAATATGTGCCTGTACCTCTTCATTCGCTATTTGTAATTATTATAATTATTATAATTATTATTATTATTTTATCAGTGTTAGTGTGTATTACATATTTTTGTATGGAGGAATGCTGACTTAAGATAGTTTGCCCTCACAGATCTGTGCTTATTTAATTATTTTATCACTATAATCATATCATCTTATAATTCAGCAAGTGTTAGTGTGGTCACATATTTTGTATGGATTGAATGGGTTTTCTTTGGCTAGTGTTTTATACCAGATATGCAACGCAGTAGAAAACATATAGCATGGTTGAAATCTGCAGCCAGTTTGTAGGGTGTCCCAGCATGGATTGACACTTGGCCAGAGGAGGCCTTCTCCCCAAAAAGGTTGACAATCCCGAACAGATAATCATGTACTTTTGAAAAATACACACACACACACACACACATATATATACTATATGTCACCAAAATGGTGTGTTTTGGGATCTGTTTATATTCGTGTATGACAATAAACACTCCACACACATTTGAAAGGACGAGTGGTCATCTATTCTGCTGTGTATTGCTTATTTAGGCTTTTAGTAGGAAAAGGATTTTCCTTCACTTGGCCTATTTCTCCTAGGGAGACATCTGGACATCCTTTTAAATTAGTTTTATCTCCCAAGCACCAAGCTCACTATACCTCCTCCATATCATATTGTTTATTTTTATTCTGTGATGGTGTTAGCACTCTTATTTTGAGAGTATATGCAATGTGAACTGTATTTGATTGCTCTATTTTTATTATTACATATACCATCTTGTGTTATTGTGGTTGTGTTTTTTACTAACTTCCTGATTTAGGACCACAGGGGCAGTGTGGGACATTGGAGGACTGTGCTCTGGTGCCTCCTAGTTTACCAGCTATTCTCCACCTTTAACTGACTGTGCCCTATTAAGGGACCGTTTGTAACCTAAAATACACTGCAAGGGCTATTTTAAAGCCCAAAACACTTTTAATTCAGCTTCGTTTGTGATAGCGGAACCGGAAGTGGCGTGACGACGCACTTCCGGTCCGACTAGCATTAAAACACTTGCTCTAGCGAGCGGGCAGCAGATAGCACTCTTATTTTGAGAGTGTATGCTGCAATTGTGAACTGTATTTGATTGCTCTATTTTTATTATTACATATACCATCTTGTGTTATTGTGGTTGTGTTTTACTAACTTCCTGATTTAGGACCACAGGGCAGTGTGGGACATTGGAGACTGTGCTCTGGTGCCTCCTAGTTTACCAGCTATTCTCCACCTTTAACTGACTGTGCCCTATTAAGGGACCGTTTGTAACCTAAAATACACTGCAAGGGCTATTTTAAAGCCCAAAACACTTTTAATTCAGCTCGTTTGTGCTGAGCTAAACCGAAGTGGCGTGACGACGCACTTCCGTCCGACTAGCATTAAAACACTCGCTCTAGCGAAGGGCAGCAGATAGCACTCTTATTTTGAGAGTGTATGCTGCAATTGTGAACTGTATTTGATTGCTCTATTTTTATTATTACATATACCATCTTGTGTTATTGTGGTTGTGTTTTTACTAACTTCCTGATTTAGGACCACAGGGCAGTGTGGGACATTGGAGGACTGTGCTCCTGGTGCCTCCTAGTTTACCAGCTATTCTCCACCTTTAACTGACTGTGCCCTATTAAGGGATCGCTTTGTAACCTAAAATACACTGCAAGGGCTATTTTAAAGCCCAAAACACTTTTAATTCAGCTCGTTTGTGCTAGCCTGAAACCGGAGTGGCGTGGCAGCGCGCTTCCGGTCCGACTAGCATTAAAACACTGCGCTCTAGCGGGCGGGCGGCGTCTTGCGGGGCTGCGAGGAGACAGCGCGATCTTAGCGCGTTCTATCGTGTCCATCGTGACCATCGGACAGCGGTCTTAACAACAATCTATGGTCTTATACATAAAGGGAAATCCAAGGTATTGTACTAATAGTTGGAACTTTAGTTAACATCACAATGAAGAAAGCAAATAAATACTGTACGTGTTGTCAAATGTACGGTAGGAAAACAAGTTGCGAATTATGTATGTGATAGATGTATTCTGATTAAAACCCTACAGGACGAAATATTTCAACTCCGTAATCCTGGGAGGCTACTTCGATATTATCCAGCATACTATTGATCCAGAAATAGAAGCACTAGAAGAATACATTGATCATATGTCCTCCCTACTGGAAACCAATAATTCCCTTCTTCATGTAAATTGCCCCAGGGTACCCAAGTGATCAATAAGTCCCACAGTAAAATCACTAACACTCCATTGAAACCCAAGGGTAACCTGAGAACAAAGACCACTTTATCCTATGAACACATCGCTTCTACTCCACATTGTTTGGACCCCTCACAAACGCGGATAGTGTCTGACACTACCATTTGGTCAACTACTGCTTTGAATAAAAATTCAAACTTACAAACAGAGGAGTCTAAGATTGCCACCTCCGATTTTACTACATAATTCCTATGAACCACTGGCTTCCTTTACTGATATAGATAGTTGCAGGTCAAGTGTCCATCTAATATTGCTCAAGACAATAGTTCATATCTTCCTCTTCAAAAAACAGTACCCCTACCCAGGTTGTAGTCCTAGGTGACTCTATGGTTAAATTCATAGATCGAAACATCTGTAATCCTGATAAAATTAATAGATCTTGCTTAAGCTATAGGGTGCCAAGGTCTCTGACATAACTGCCATGACCAGTATTGCCCTACATACAGCAGGCACTAACCCTTTAGTAATAATCCATGCTGGGACAAATGATATAGCAAAACCCCATTACAACAACTTAAGCAGGATCTAGTTGCTCTCTGTAACGTATTAAATGAGAGGGATGTAATATTGGTATTTCGAAATTCTCCCAGTACCTAGAGCCTCCTTTTATATTCAAAGGAAGATTAAATCAATGAACGAATGGCTTCAGAAATGGTGCCTAAGACAGGATATCACATGCATTACCCACTGGGAGGAGTTCAATGATAACCCTGCCTCTTCTGCTGGGATGGATTGCACTCAGCCGTAGAGGTAGCTCTCTCCTAGGTCGACAATTTCTATCATTTATTAACAACAATTTAAACTGAAATTGAAGGGGAGACTGGAATCCATAAACCATCTCTAAATAATACATATAAGTTGAATATCTTGACTTGTAATGCAGAGCACTTAGCATTCCTAAAATGGTGGAAATGGAAATAAAAATTCAGGAATCTAACATCGCATGGTTGCTATAACAGAAACATGGGGTAACCAGGATAAACAATGGATAGTAAATATTCCAGGATTTAAACACTATTTCAAAAACAGACCTGACGATCAAAGGAGGAGGGGTTAGTCTTTATGTAACAAATGATATTCCCTCATTTGAGGTTTCAACAACAGTATCTACTGAGAGTGTTTGGGATACTTGCAGCCCAAAGGGCATCCCCAAATCTTGGTTGGGAACTGCTATCGCCACCTTCTTCAGACCTTGCTTATCTACACCAATTAACTTCTGAAATGGCCCAAATAGCAGATAATGGCTTAGTCATAATTCTAGGGATTTTAATCTCCCATCAATAAATTGGATACTCTCTCTGGACATAACTCATACGATTTACAGTTGATTTCTGCTATTACTGATCTTGGCCTTACACAACATGTAAGAGATCCCACTAGGGAGCAATATTCTTGATTTAGTTTTACTAACATGAATACAGCTTTATCAAGCTTACGGGTGTTGGATCCCTGGGTAACAGTGACCATCTGACTATTCAATTTTCCATGGCCTTAACTCATACAAGTCGCCTTAATAACAGCTGCATGATCAAACAATATGACAAAGCTAATTTTACTAAGATTAACTAACATCTGGCAGCTTTATCTTGGGACTCATTATTGGCACCCTTAATGCAAATGATGCTTGGAACACCTTTGAAAAAATTATACATAATTTAGAAGAAAAACATGTTCCTGTGAGAAGGAGATACAATAATAAAGGAAGGTCCCTGCTTGGTATAGTAATAATATCAGAAAACTTAGTAATCATAAACAGAAATTATTTAGTTTGCTAAAAAGAGCAAACCGGAGGATAAGAAGGACATTTATACTAAGTACAAGGATGCTTTAAAAACTTAAAAACATCTATTATCTTGGCTAAAAGAACTTAGAACTCAGGATTGCCCACACCAAGGATTCACATAAAAGTCTCTACTCATATTTAAACAATAAAAGGGTGCTGTTAATAAAGTAGGTCCAATAATTATCAATAATTCAACTATTCTCTCAGATATGGTGACGGCGTCTGAATTTAATAAATACTTTTGTTCTGTTTTCGAACAAAACAAAGAACCTAGAACGATCTTTCATAATCTCTTTCTTCAGAATTATACCATTACTATTTCTGACACTTATAAACTTTTGGGAACTTTGAAACCAACTACTAGCCCAGGCCCCTGATGGTATTACTTCCAAATTTCTTATGGGAACCATAGACAATATCGCACCCACTTACAATCATATTTAACAAGTCACTTACTGAACTAATTGTGCCTACTATTTGGAGAACAGCTATTGTTACCCCAATTTTAAAACAGGAGTGCATTCTAAAACTGAGAATTATAGACCTATCAGTTTAACCTCTATACCTTGTAAACTATTAGAAAAGTACATCAAATGTCTAATAGATAAAGAAATGTCGAACTTAATATATATGATCATATGCAACATGGATTCAAACCGGGTACTCATGTACTACAAACTTGTTGTCTTTTATAACTCTATAAGTAACAAGCTTGACTAAAATATTCCAGTGGACGTTGTCCTGCTGGATTATAGTAAGGCATTCGACAAGGTTTCACACTCAATATTAATTAATAAACTGGTTACATTAGGATTCTCTAAGTGTATTGTAACTTGGGTGAATAACTGGCTATCTGAACGAACTCAAACAGTTAGAATTAATGGGTATTATCAGAGGACAGACCTGTAACGAGTGGGGTCCCCAGGGATTCTGTGTTGGGCCCCACCCTGTTTGGCATTTTATAGGTGATCTAAAGATCGGATCACACAATAAGTTATCAAAATTTGCGGATGACACCAAACTGGGGACCTGTGCATAATGATTACAGTAGGAACACTATATTGAAAGACTTAAAAATCATTGAAACATGGGCGATCACCAATAGGATGTCTTTTAATGTATCCAAATGTTCTGTGCTGCATTTCGTAAAAATAATCCTCTACAACCTTATTATCTCAATGGAACCAAAATATTAGACTGCCTGTTGAAAAGGATCTGGTATCATGATCGCATCGCTTGTCCTTTTCAAATCATTATAATATGGTAACAAACAAAGCCAATGCTTTGTTGCGTAGGATAAAAAATACCTTCGTTTCTAAGACCGAAGAATGTATCATGACACTATATAAGTCTCATGTCAGGCCTATTTGGATTTCGGCTCTCCTTGTGGAGCCCATATCTGATAAAGGATATTGTAAAAGTTGAGAGGGTACAAAGAAGGGCAACTAAAATCATACCCCACCTCTCTCGGCATGATTATGCAACCAGGCTTCAGAGAACAGGATTATTATTCACTAGAAAACAGAAGATTAAGAGGTGACATGTTACAATTATTCAAAATTATCTCATCTTCTATATTAATGGAATCTTGCGACTTGTCTTTTGCATCTAGGAGAATTGTTCCCCGACTCCATAATAAACAAATTATAATTGAAAAACAAGAACAAATAAGAGACAGCAATTTTTCAATATAAGAGTCTGAGATTATGGAATTCCTTACGAGGAAATTGTTGATTGTGAGAACATTAATACCTTCAAGATTAAATTAGATAGATGGCTTTTGAATAAATAACAAACTTATTAATGGTCCATGTGTGGAGGACATTCTAGATGGGCTTGGCCTTTTTGTCCCAAATTACCAAAGTTACCAAGTTACAAGTGTTGAGAGGACCCCAGACCTATCAGGCAGTGTGGGTGAGAGGGATACGATACTTCAGTTCCTTGAGAGGCCAGGTTGGGCATCAGACCCATAATATAGTTTGGAAGATACATATTTTTTATTCTCTGACAATCGGGTTGGGCTTGGGATTTGTAAGGTTGTTGAGGGAGAGGGACATATTTGTTTCATTTCCTGATAGTTCAGGTTTGGCCTGGGGCTCATCAGCAAGTTGGATGGAGTGATGAGGGACAGAATTTTGTTTTATTCTCTAAGAGATCATTCTGAGTACTGGGCCCGTTAGGTAGCTGGGGAGGAGACAGATTTTGTTTTATTCTCTGATGGGCCATTCTGCTGCAGCATGCTGGGTTAGAGTGAGCATGGCAGTTGTAGGTGCAGCAGTGCAGCTGCAGGCAAAAGCCCCATATGCAACGTTTGAGCCTCTTAGTGTGGTCTGAGTGGATGGGCATGGGGAGAGCAGTGTTTTACTACCCTGCCTGCTCCACCTTCACCACTTTGGTGCTGCTCCTCCTATCTGTTTGTTTAGCAATGGGCCAGCTTGGCAATGGAACCCAGTAAGCAGCTGGAGGGAGAGGCAGACAGACACAGGTGAGCAGGGATCTCATGCATACCAATGAGGTGATGGAACTCCTTTGTGGAAGTAGATGGTAATCTGTGACAGACTGGTCATTCCAGACTCAGCCTCTTATCATGAGTACCAGCTTTCTCACTCCACTGGTAGCTGCCACCACTTAGCTTAGACAGTCTTTTGGGAGTCTCCAGGTTCATGTCCTTCCAATAATTCAACATAAAAGAAAACAGAAGTTTGTTTACATTAAGAATTAACACAGAATAAGTCTAACTCCCCCTTGCAGTTTTTTTTTTGTGCTTACCATTTCCTTTCCTGTCCTTCTGTTACTGACTAGCCCTTGTACTACAGCTCAAACCCATCCTGCAGCATGTGTCTGTGACATCACAGATTCAGAACTTTTGTCTCCCAGCATCCATTAGGAAAACCAGTCTCTTTTAGTTCGAGATATCAGTTCCTGAGAAGGTTTTTCCTAGCTTGTTCTGGCTGACATCAGAGATCCTGATATTCATGACAAGGCCTCTGCTAAGCTGAACAGCAGACATGCTCATAAGTCTAAGTGAAAGTTAAAGCCATCACAGTAATCATACATCAGTTCCTGTTCCTGTCTTCCTTCTCACTCTCCTTTGTTAGCAATACACTGCATAGGTATTGCAATGCAGCCATAAAATGGGAGGTTTAGCCAAATGGATAATTAGGGTTTTTTCTAGAGCCAACACTGTGTAGTTGCTTATTTAAGTCAGAACTCATGGCTGGTGTGCAGTTTTGCTGTAATAACTGAATGCTCCATGTAGGCCAGGTGCTGAGTTCCTGCAACCTCCCTCCCAGGAAGTTCAATAATTATAGCATCACCGCCTCCTTGGAGTGTGTTATCACACTTACATTGTAGTGAGAAAAAGGCCCAAACCCCAAAGAAAGACAATTTAACTGACATCTATGGTTATACAGTAATAGCTGCACTGTCCATGAGGTTGGATTGCTCCAATCAGAGTATAGGATTTCTTGTACCCATTTAAGAAATGGAAACAAAATCTAATAGATCTAAAGGAAGTTCACAAATGCTAGGACAAACCCAGTGAGAGTCACACTTTCCCTTTCATTTCTACAATTGATTTCTAAATTTGCCTGCAGTGGCATAAACTGCACTTGGGAGAGATGGAGGAGGATTTATTTGAGTCTGTAAAGACTTCCTGGTTGCTCATTGCAACACCAGAAAGGAATGTATTGTGATTCATATGGGAAAACCTAGGGGCCTTAATTAGCTGAACTCTCATAGCTCATTTGGTTAAGAGCTAAAGCATGGATTGCTGAGATCCTGTGTTCAAATCCCAGAGACAGTTACACTTTTTCTTTCATTTCTAAAATTGAATTTCTAAATTTGCCTCGTAGACCTAAAGGAAGTTCACAAATGCTAGGACAAAGTAAAACAAAATCTGGCAAGAGGCAATAGGACTGCAGGTGAGGAATGTGGTGTAGAAATATTAAAATTACCAAAGTTATGAGCCCACATTAGTGAAATGTAACATCGTTTTGTAATATTCATACACCACATTTTCAACATAGCCTTGTTATAGCCCTGTCTCATGAAGAAGGGCAGAGCAGATATTCAACTTCCTGCCCAAAAGGTGAAGTGTTTGTTCCTGTTCACCTTGTATTACCAATGTCTGTTTATCTGCTGGTGTGGTATTGCTGGGGAGGGCTACTTGGTGAGTGAAATGGTGAGGGACAGCTTCTCAGAGGATTGTACCCTGCTACCATGCAGCCCATTACCATTCATTCTCTTGCTGGAGGCACCTTGGTATACAAGATTAATCACCTTCAGCCCAGGCCCCCATAAAGGTTAATTAGCTATGACAGGGTGGAGTATGGTGGGACTGTATCCCCAAAAAAACCTTACATTTGATTTGAATTGAGTCTTGTAAATCAGTTCACAATTATGACACATTTTTGAATGGGTGGACTAAAGTACAAGACAAAGGTAGTAAAATGAAATGTGGCAGCAGAGGATGTTTACAAAATACCCAAGTTCTGGTCAGAGCCAATACAGCTGCTTAGAGTAGAGGAGTGGCAAGAGTGAGTAAAAGAATACTGAGCTCTTGCCATGCTCTCACTGCACCAGAGTCTATTGCATGTGTGGAAGTAAATGTAGAAGTACCACATTAAAGTAGTATAGTGTATGCTGACTGTATAAGGGAGCTCACCAATGGTCATAAGCATATTGTTGTTATAATGTATCAAAACTAAAAAGTAGCCATTCAGTTAATTATGGAACTAGTAAAGAATATTCACATATGGTGTTGAATTATTAATAAGAACATAATCTGAAAAGTATTAGAAAGAAACAATGGAAACTTTTAAACAAATGACTACGAGAGTCAAGCTCAATAATTATAAACATACTGGCATTTTTTTTACTCCCTATGAATTGTCATGGAAGAAGTGTGTAGGAGCACAACCTCTGTTATATTAAGACCATGGGAGTGGTCTACAGCTACCTCTGATGCCATAATTAAGGTGGCTTCCTGCCTGCAACAAATGTTTATTTGCTTTCTCAGAGAAAAGGGCACATATTGACCTTTTCACCTACTGCTGGCCTGCAAATGGGTGTTGCAGGCTCCCAATATGAACAACAGGTACCAGTTTTCCCTCTATCCCACCAGCAATTTGAAGTTAGATTCACAGCCCTAGCACCTGGCAGACACCAAAACAAGCAGTTCTCTGGATAATGGCTGAAAATCTTCCAGTCTGTAAATCTAAAACTGAGCTCCATACCACCAGAACCTGATGCTAGCCTGCACTAAACTCAGGCATCCCCATGTGGAATCTATGTCTCTTGGTGCATCATTGCCCAGTTGCCAAACCTCTTCCCCTGCCTATCATTGCCAGGCTCTGCCAAAGGTGAAACCTGTTGGGGTGAGTGAAAGAAAGAGTTAAAAAGAAACAGGGTGGGAAAGGAAGGTAGAATCTAGGCTCAGATTTTCAAACTTTGTGCTGGGTACTAACCACTTGCACTTGGTTTGCATGCGGTCCGCTGTATTCAAAGGCCAAATAGCACTGGCAAACTGCATTAGCGCCAGGCAAAAGAGGGGCTTGTACATGAACACAGGTGCAATGCTATATTCAGTACATTAGTGCCAGGCAAAGTGTTTTTGTGACTTGGCATGACACTTTGCGCGTGCAAATTACCACCCAGGAAAAGGTAGTCTTAGCTCTGGGCAAACCAGCCTTGCATGACATAGAACCATGGTTTAATTAACTCTATAATTCACAAGTGTGAATTATGGAGTTCAATGATTTGCCAGCAGTGGTTTATTGACCCTAACTAGTAAGGCTGGGACAACCTACATAGTGCAAATGGTGCAGTATAGGAATGCTCCAACATCAGTGTGCCTGTTAGATGATATGTGCCCACCCAGCCACATACCACACATCTGTACAGACACCACAGGACACACAGCCAGCCATGTATATGTCACCATGAGTATCCCATGCCAGTGGTGCAGCTTCTGTGGGTCACACAACAGTATAATAGTAATGTCCACTGTCAGTATACACCTGCAAGATGGGTCTGTCACTGTGTAAAGTGCAGCAGTCATTGATGCCCTACATCACCACAGGCACACCATAGGCATTGCTGTGTCCCTCACACTACTGGCCCCCTTGTTGCTGTGGTGTCTGCTGTGCTGTAGCAGGAACTACAGTATGACTATTGCATATAGCACCACCACTTGTGCATGTGCTGTGTAGTCCCCTAAGAGCACAATATTCTATATGGTTCTGTACAAATGTAGCCTATAGCTACCACCATGCACTTCTAGACTGACCTACAGGTGAAGCTGTGGGATCCTGCAATAGAGCTGGGCAAACTGCATTCAAATCAGTACACGAGATGCTAATCTGGATGTTTGCCCACAGACTGCCTAAGTAGGTTCATTTGCATGTCACTTTTGAATATAGCAAATTTTGGCCTTGGGCAAATGTGACAGTGCCGAGCAAATGTCTTAGCTCTGCACAAATCTGTCTGTGCCATGCAAATGTTTCAGGAACACACACACATACACTTCTTTCTTTCAAAGCACATGACAGCTGAGTCTTTGTCTACCTGTCTCTCTCTCACGCCTCTCTCTCACTCCTTCAGCCAATGGAAGCTTGTGCCCTTCTGGGGGTCAGGGCCCCAACAGACATTGTTGCCAGCAGAGGGGAGGGGTTGCAGCAGGACCATTCCCTCCCAGCCTTAATGGTAAATCACCATCATTATCCTTTTTCTTCCTCTCCCTTGTCCCTAAGAGTTCCCGTGTATGCTGGGTGCCACAGTTATGCCTATAAACTCTCATGTGACAATGTCTGATATGATACAGTAAAGAGCCACAGGGTGCAACCTGTAGCTAGTGCACACCAGAGGGACCCGCATTATATATCTGAAACCCTTCAGGGTCTGATCTGATGTGCATACCAGGAGTACTGAATCAGATCTTTGTCCCAATATTTTTAGTTAGATAGTTAAGGCAGGAGTGGACTGTCTCTTTTGGGAGTGCCCAGATAGAAGACCTGCATTTTGCCATTTGATAGTGATCCTTTAATTTTAAACTTAATAACTGTGCAGGGTAAATAGCCACATGTACATCAAACATTGGGCCTATGATGATTCAACAGCTGTGTTACCCAGTAGAATACAAAGTGCCTTAGGGACTGTGGCTATAGTCTAATTGCTGTGCCTGTTAGCTGGGACTATGAGGGACTGATAGGGATGAGGGGAGGTGGAGAGAGAGGAGATTGCAGGGATAGGGTTTGATACCCACAACCTCCTCCACCATACTGCATGACACCTGGAGTAAGTCACTTAACCTTCCTATGTCCTTGGTTGCCCCTGAAAACTGGTCCCAGAAACATAGAAACATAGAATCTGATGGCAGATAAGGACTGCTTGGCCCACCTAGTCTCCCATTTCTCTACCTAATGGATAAGCTGCAGATCCTAGTTAACCAACTACCTACTTCCTCCTAACCCCACTAGAATTGCCTCATATGTCCGTCCCATGCATTCTTGAACTGTGCCTAGTGGGACTTACAGTACCTTGTAACCACAAGAATAATTAGTTACAGAAGAGACTGACTTGATAACAACATAACTTGGAGGCAGTATAGTGCAGTGGTCTAAGGCTCTGAGCTGCAAATCTGGTGATATCCAGCAGACCAGACCTGGGTTTTGAATCCCACAGCTTCCACTTGTATACTGTATGATCCTGAGCAAGTCCTTAACCTCCTTGTGCTCCTAGGTTGCTCTATAAAAAGCTTTCAGCTTAGTGTGCTATACCTGGTTAAACAACTAAATAAAACAAAAAACCCATTGTTGTACTTTTAACATTTGGAACTGCATGGCAGAGCATTCATTTATCAAACAGGCTCATACACTTATAAATAGATACTTATTTTGGACCAGTAATAGAAAGCAAACAAAAGGAAACAAACAAAACACTATTTAAGTCATTATGCCCTCTGTATGACTGGTTTTGTAGTTCTAGTTTACTTTTGAACTACATAACTTAGACATGTGGGAGTGTAGACAGTAGAAATTCCTACATGATGACTCCCAGCTTTTGGGCACTTTCTCTCCACCTCCCTTCTTCCTCCTCCCCTTATTTACCCTCTCTGTCTAGTTAGCCTATCCCCCTTCCCTCCTTATCCTACTCAAGTCTGTGTAATGTTGTTGTGTCATGAAACTGTTGTACAATCCTCACTGCACTTCCATACCCTGTTGTACTGTTGTTGGTTATATGATTCACCGTGTATCCTAGTTGCTGTCTGTGTGATTTACTATGTATCCCAGTCCCTTCCCAGGATGTACTGTGAGACAGCATCCTGTTGCTCAGTGTAACTTTCCTGGTGAAACATTTCAATAAATAAATAAATAAGTCTGAAATGAGCAAACGTAAGGATTCTAAGGGGGAGGAAGTCTGGGTCTACTCCTTACATTGTCTGCTCCTATACAACACATGTACCTAATCAGCCATGTGCTACTGGGTCAGTATTCAGTCAAAGTAAGGAGATAATGAGTTAACCCTAGGTTGCTGAAAGAACTAGAAATAATCTATTTGATTGAGCTGGACAGATGCTCATTCTGAAGCCCTGCAAGGGTTAAATGACAGCAGCTTCAAAAGATGTTTTTTTGTTTATATCCTGAGAAGTTGGGAGGCACAGTAGATCCCCCTGCCTTTAAGGCAGTGCAGCCGATAGCAAAAATCAGAGGAGTGCACTATTTTACAGTTGTAGATGGATACGTCTAAAAGTCCAAAAAAGGAAGTTCCACTACAACCCATTTTTAGGCTGATGCAAGTAAGGCTGCAGGCTCCACCTACCTGCATCCCTAAAACAATTATCAATAAAGTACAGCCCCAGTAAGCCAATCCCAAGTTTATCAAAAGGCCCTAATGAACCTCCTGCATGACTTGGACTTCCTCATTGCATTCCTATTATAGTTACATTTTCTGTGTCCTCACACTGCAAGCTTTGGCACTCAGCTGATGTGATCTGTCACCACAACCAATCTGTTTTCAGACAGCTGATAACTAAAGTGGCTTCACTTGAGCATACGTTAAAGACTATTAGGTTACTGTTGGTCACAAAGTCAGTATCAGTGGCTCAATAGGTAGCACACTCGCCTCTGAGGCTGGAAGATCAGAAGGCTGTGGGTTCAGTTCCACATCTGGCACTTGGATTAATATCCCAATACTGATAATTGATAGTGCTGCACTGTAAGGTGCTGTTTTCAGATGAGATGTTAAAACCGAGGTCTCATCTGCCTGGCTTGGTGGTTGTTCAGGTGGATGTTAAAGATCCCATGGCACTTATTGAAAAGAGTAGGGAGTTTGTATTGAAATAGAACATAAAGTACAACACAAAAAGGAGAAATAAAATAATTACAATACTTAACTAGAATACTTACAAAGATGTTGAATGCTCCAATAATTAGAAACAAAAATTATGCCTAAAGTAAGTCATGCAGCAATCACTGCTCATTTATATTGTATTATTTAAACTTAATGAAATAAAGAAAACCCTCCACCACTTCTTGATTTTCTCTGAATTAAATAACTGTTTTTCTTGCAAACACATTTTGACAATTCTCCTGTCACCAATGTACTATAACATTCATAAGACATTTTCCTTTGATAGAGCACCCATTGACATCTCGCCTGCCATAGGTAATACCTCACATAAATAAAAACATTGACAATGTATTTTATCATACTGTACCAAACTCGAGGATAAATGCCTAAGACTAAAATGTCATAAGAAAGAGCAGTAAACCATTTTAATTTCCAAAGTGTCTAAATAAAGCCATAATTCTCTGAATAAGAGCAGTACACAAAAAAAGCTCTATTGTTTCTTCTGCATTAATAAGTCCATATAAGGCAATTTCTCTCTTCTTTGCCTTGTAGTTCACATTGCCCTGACATTAAGATGCCTATACATTATCAACCACTGTAATTCCTACAAATAGAGGGGTAACCTTTGATTATTAGTTGAGCTATTACCATGGGGTTCTGGGCTGTCAGACAATTTTTAAAACAAAGGTTCCTGTGGATGAATTGTAGTCATAATTAATTTGTACAAAGCAGAGGTATGATTATTTAATATCATGTGCTTAGTGATCTGCCATCTATGCAGATTTTGCACAGCTGATCTAAAATAAGCAGGGATATGTATGTGAGATTCAATTTAGGAGCTAAATTATGTCAGACTTTAAAATACCTACCCAAAGCCCTATCTACCCACACCCACCTGATACTTACATGCTGTGTCAATCCACATTTAATAGTAATCATAAAGAATAGGTATTATGGAACACTATTGGGTCAATCATTCCAAGATCCCCAGTCATCTTATCTAAATAGGTGTAACATTGCTTGACTGGGTTTAACCTATTTCCCATAACATCTGAAAAAAAAATGCTACAAATTTTAGTCTCTTGTCGAGGTGGTAATGGAAAATTATGGCAACATATTGTAGACAGGGTAGAATATATTGTTTTATTATAAATATGCATTTAAGTTTAGAAAATTTCCACTGCTTCCATCTATTGACCTTTGTCTCTATTTCCCTATTATTAACTCCCAATTCTGAACTATAAGATTCTGAGGACCAAAAAGAAGTCCTAAAATTTTCAGTGGATTCCTTGAGATATTTATGTTATCCCTAATAATGTCCAGCTAATCCAGAATTCCTAAAAATAAACTCTGGTTTTCTGAAAATTCAGTGCAGCATTCAAAACCACTGCAAACTTCCTGAATTCAACCAAAACTCTACCTATTTGGTTAAAATCCACAAAATACAAGATTACATCATCCACATATGCTTGCAGATACAATTAATGCTAGGCATTCTACACCAATGATTCCAGTCAACCTTGGTGAATTGACAAGGGAGTGTAAGAGAGGGTCCAGGAAAAATATAGAGAAACATAGAAACATAGAAGTTGACGGTAGATAAGGACCGTAAGGCCCATCCAGTCTGCCCATTTCTTTTCTACCTTATAAATGTGCCATCGGCCTTGCTCTGTCAGTGACCTATCTATTCATAGTCATTTGTAATGCTTCCTTATGCCTATCCCATGCCTGTTTGTAGCTCTGCAATTGTATTCATAGCCACCACTTCTTGTGGTAAGCCATTCCATGCATCTACCACCCTTTCTGTGAAAGAATTTCCTCACATTCCCCCTTAATCGGCCTCCCTCTAATCTCATGCTGTGTCCTCTTGTCCTGCTTATTTTTCTTATATTTAAACATGTTAGACTCTTTTCACCTTGTTTATGCCCTTAAGGTGTTTGAATGCCTCGATCATATCACCTCTCTCCTCCTTTGCTCAAGGGTATACATAGTGAGCTCCGCTAATCTGTCCTCATATGTCTTCTGATGCAGTCCTGCACCATTTTGGTTGCCCTTCTCTGGACTGCCTCAGATTTGGTTAATGTCCTTGTGAAGGTGTGGCCTCCAAGTCACTGCAGTACTCCAGATGGGGCCTAACTAATGTCCTGTACAGAGGGATTATTACTTCCTCTTACGACTTGTGATACTCCTGCTAATACACCCTAACACCCTCTAGCCTTACCTACTGCTTTAGAGGTCTGCTTGATGATTTTAGGTCATCAGTGATGATGATGCCCAAGTCTCTTTCTTCCTTGTGACTGCTAACAACTCCCTCCCAGCCTATAAGTGGCTTCAGGGTTTCTCTTCCCTATGTGCATGATTTTGCACTTCTGCATTAAATCCCAGTTGCCACTCTTCTGACCCATTCTGCTAGTTTATCCAGATCTCTTCTCATTCTGCCCACCCCATCTGGATCATCTACCTTGTTGCAGATCTTGGTGTCATCTGCAAACAGACAAGCCTTACCTCTAGTCCATCTGCAAGGTCACTAATGAAGATGTTGAATAGGACTGGCCCGGGACTGATCCCTGAGGTACCCACTTGTGACTTGCATCTCTTCTGACTGTATACCATTTACCACCACTCTGTTTTCTGCCAGTCAACCAGTTTGCCACCCAGTTGACCAACTTCTGACCCACCTGAGCCTACCCAGCTTATTTATCAATCTTCTATGGAACAGTGTCAAAAGCTTTCCTGAAGTCAAGGTAGGTGACATCAACTGTCTCCTTGGTCCACCACTCTGGTTACCCAGTCAAAGAAATCTATGAGATTAGTTTGACAGGACCTTCCTTTGTAAACCCATGCTGTCTTGGATCCCTGTGCCCTATGGATTCCAGGTGTTGCACTATCCTTTCCTTAAGGAGTGCCTCCATAATCTTGCCCACTACTGAGGTAGGCTGACTGGTCTGTGGTTCCCCCTCCTCCCTGCTACCACTCTTGTGGAGCGGGATCACATGAGCCCTTCTCAGTCTTCTGGGACCTCTCTGTGCTGAGAGACTCACTAAACAATTCTGCTAATGGCTCACTAGTTCCTCCTTTAGCTCCTTAGTACCTCTGGGATGTATGCCATCAGGTCCCATTGCTCATCCACCCCTGGGAGCTTAGCAGCCTTGTAGGACCTTTCTTTCAGAAGGGAGTAGTGCTCACCTCCCTCCCCCTGTGTCCATGATGCTGAGCTGTGGGCCCTGCCCTACCTTCTCTTCATAGTAAATACTGAGCAAAGTATCTATTTGGATAGATGCCTTTACAGGGTCCTCCTCTCACATGCTCCCTTTTCTCCATTAAGTTTAGTAACACCCTCTGGACTTTCTCCTTTCATTAATGTATCTATAGAAAGTCTGTCACCTTCTTTACTGTTCATGCTAGTGTTTCCTCAGTTTGGGACTTTGCCTGCCTTACTGCCTTACCTGTTTCCCTTAGGGCAGTTTGGTATGCCTCCTATCTTCATCCCGCTGTGTTCCCTTATATTTCCTGAAGGCCAGCCTTTGGCTCTGATCTTTCTGCTACTGTATTTGAGAACCAAAGTGGTTTCTTTCTTTGCACTTCCTTTTCTGTCTAACATATGGATGTTGCTTCAAGTATTGCATCCTTAATGCTTGCCCACTTTGCCTGTACCCCTCACCTGTGTTTCTTTTGCCAGGGCTAGCTTAACTCTGTTGGCCATCTTATCAAAGTCAGCTCCTCTGAAGTCCCATATTTTGCCTTGGAATGTGATGATTTAGATGTAGTAGCCAACTGAACCATACCATGTGATGGTCACTGGCCCCAGGTGACCTTCTACCTGGAGATCTGTGATCCTTCTTTGTTAGTCAGTACTAGATCTAGGATAGCCCTGTCTCTTGTGGGTTGCTGTACCAGTTGTTTGAGGCCCTCCCCGCAGGAATCCACTATGAGTCTAGTTCTGGCAGATGTTCCTGCTGGTATTGACCAATCTGTATCCGGCATGTTGAAGTCTCCCATTATCAGAACCTCCCTTTAGCTGTCATGTTTTGTATATCTTCTAACAGTAATGTGTCTATGTCCTCCCTCTGGTCTGGGGGCCTGTAGACAACCTCCAGTTCTTATGGCTGTCCCATTTCCTGTTTCCAGGGTGACCCACAGTTCTTCTGGCTCCTTATGTGTATTCTGAATTTCTGTAGCTTTGATATTTTCATTAACATACAGGGCCACTCCTCCCCCTTTTGCACCTCTGTCTCTTCTGAACAATACATAGCCAGGTACTGAAGTCTCCCAAGTGTGGTTACTGTAAACCACATCTCACTAATTGCTACTTATGTCCAGTTTAGCCTCTGACATTATTGCCTGCAGGTCTGGGATCTTATTTCCAGGCTGTGAGCATTTGTGTACATGATTTTCCATTGGCCAGATTTTGTGTGTTAGTTGTTGGGTGAAGTTTGGCATTACCCTGTGCATCGTATGGGAGACAAACCTTTTCTTACCTGGTGATGCAAATGAACAGTAAACATGCTGAATTCCTGTTTGACCACTAGCTGAGGGGAGGGATGTTCTTCCCATTCGACGTATGGGTGCTGCACCCTCTCCCCATTTGCTAGTTTAAATATTCTGCAAAGACATCAAACTTCTGCCCCTAATGCACTGACTCCTCTTTAGTCAGATGCAGTCCATCAAATTTAAAGTTTCTGCTCCCAGAACTGTTGCCAGTTCCTACAAATCTGTGTCCTTTTCCTGGCACCAGTCCTTGAGCCACGTGTTTAGCTCCCTATCTCCCTTCTCTGACCTTCCGCCCATCTGCTCCCTCTCCCAGACTGGCAGGATCTCAGAGAAGGATGCGATGAAATAGATGATAGTTTGTCACCAGCCTAGTCAGATGTTCCTTGGTCTCCACAACTGACCGGCTGGCGAGATCATTAGTCCTATGTGTACTAGGACATCAATGTTTTCTCCTGCTTTGTGAACAATTTTAGCTACGTGGTCAGTGTCTCTCCATGCTGATGTACCTGGAGACAGCTGACCATCACCCTGGTTGGAGATGGGTATCAACTTCCCGAATCATGGAGTCTCCTATGATCAGAAGTTTTTGGATTTCCTTTGTGCTTGTTTAGTTTTGGCTCTTGATTTGGGTGAGTTTTGTTGTGCTAGCTCTGTGCCCAGTGTCCTGCTCTGCAGTGTCTTCTGCCTTTTATTTGATTTCAGAGATAGAGGCAGATACCTGTTTGTAGTGTTTATATGGTTTTTGGAGGCAATGTGTTGAGAGCAGAGAGTGATGGGGCTCCTGATTTGCTCCTCCTAACCACCTGCCAACCTCCTGGACTAACTACCCTCTGCAGTCGAGGTTTTTCTGTTGGATACTGGGAAATGGCAGGTGGTTCTTATAATGTATTTCTCTTCAATATGAAATTTGAGGCGTGCAATCTCTGCCCATGCTGCCGGAGCTGAGCCCTAAGATCTCAAAGGCCCAGCATGTAGGACAGTGTCCTAAATCCTGTAAGACTGTCCTTCTGAAAATTGTTCCACAGTACCTGCAGTTAATGAAATCCATTCCAAATAAGTTGCTGGGTTTGTAACCTAGTCAGAGTAATTAGAAGGAAAAAAAAGAAAAAAAAATGCAAGTAATGGTTTAATTGTGCTTTGTTTAACTTGTTATAACAAGTTAAATTACTAGTGCCCTGTAAATGAGATCACCTTGTGGAGGCCCCACTGATCCACCCCTTCCTGCTCTGCCACAGGAAATGTCACAACTGTGGTACCTATAAAGGAGGTGCGTGGGGTGGTTGGGGATGGGGTGGTGGTTGGGCCTTTCCCTGCCTAAAAAGAAGAACCACGGACGAAAGAACAAGGAGGTAAGAGCAGAAACAATCAGTCAACAACAAATGCAGTAACCCTGAAAGCTTATCCTAATGTTAGATAAAACTGTAAAACCTGTAAAGCACCACCTGTAATAATTTCAGAGAAGATATACCCTGTAAGAAACACTTTGCTCCAGAGAAAATAAAGCAGTAACAGAAGATATACCTTGCAAAAGACAATTTGAATCAGAAGATTACAGCAGTAATCTGTTAGCACACACCTGTAGGCACACCTTGTAATAATGCAGAAGAAGGTATATCAGCAACAACAATTTGAATCAGAGAAAAATAAAGCAAATGAAATGTTAGCAACAAACAGTAGCAATCCCTGTGAGTAAAAATAAAACACCACCACACAGTAAATCTGCTTAGCCAAACTAAGTCTTAATCCTTCTCCCTTGCTCTGGTAAGTTTCTACTCTGCCTTTCAGCAGTCTTAGAAGGAAAGAGCTCAGGTGAAGCTAGGTGCCTTGGCCAGCAAACCAAGTCTTCTACCTCCAAGATATCAACTAACCTGACTTTTTAACCCTTCTTTCTGAGAAGGGGGCTCAGGAGGCATCCCTGGCAAACACCAGTGTATAACTGTATACCCTTAGCAGTTTTCCTTTCACATGACACCAAATTAAAATCATGTAGTAGTCTAATGAGTTTAAGGAATTGTAATAGAATTCCATAACTTTCTAATGCTACAAAAGGTAAGGAGATGAACCCTGCCAAAGGCTTTTTCAAAATCAGAAGAAATATGACATCCATTCTTGCCTGTTAAAATTAAATGTTCTGTAATATCTCTGAGTAACATAAGTGCTGATTGAATTCTTCTGCCTGGAACCCCACAGAACTGATAAGGTGAGATAACCTGCTTAGCAATTACTTCAGTCTATTATTCAATATAGAAACATAGAAACATAGACTTTGATGGCAGATAAGGACCGCTTGGCCCACTTAGTCTGCCAATTTATATTATAGTACACATTTTGTAATCAGAGTTTAAAAGGGTGATAGGCCTCTGATTTTTATATTATGCCTGCCCCAGATTTAAACAGATGTATGAGCAAACCATCAGTAAAGGAAGGAAACATTGAATTGGTGTCCAAAAAATTGAATTAACAGATGAAAACATTTTACCAAATCTTTCTGAAAACATTTATAAAACTTATTGGGAAGTTCATCCAACCCTAGTGAAACATTAATTTTCAAATTTTGAATAACATTATTTATTTCTTCAATAGAAATGGGTTCTAATAATTTGAATACCCATGTGGTGAAGATGGTAGATTAATGGCTTTGAAATAATCAGTGATTGTTGACTGTAAAATGGGTGACTGTGGCTCTAATGTTTGAGAGTGTGTTGCAATTAGATCACCAATTTGGTCGACTATCTACTTTATTGCCGTCTGAATCTATCAAAAATCAATCATAGAGATTCTTTTAAGTCCTTACAGGCCTCAAAAGGATCACCTATGGGAGATTTCTTTACGCAATTAGTGAGTGCAGCTTGCATAGTCTTTGCTCTAACATATTTGAAAGAGTTTCATTTTGGTTTTAATGCAGTTTTTTGCTCCCTATAATCCAGTGTGGAAACATATGAAAGTGTGATGAGCTATTGCAACTGCTGCCAGAAAGACATATTTTAAAAAATGAGTATTCTTCATGGTAACTCCATAGCGCTTAAACCATTTACTAAGATCTGATTTTGTATCCAACCACCATTTTCCTAAATTTGAATACAAAATGCTACTGATAAACAGACCTGAATTATTTTTGTAATACTAACTTTAACTCATGAATCATTTAAAACCAGGTGTTCAATTTCCATCTTGATAGTTTAGGAGGTGCAGTAACAGTGGGTCAAATGAACAAATCAATAGTAAGTGATCCAAAATTCTATAGGTCTGATGTGAAAGGAACTGATCTGCATAAAAGGGAAACCAACATATAATCAATCGTATGCAAACTTCCTCTCATATAAGTAAAATTTGAATCTTGAGTAAGATGTGAATTACAGTTAACTAACCAGTGGTTTTAATGATTGACCTAATGCATGGAGTCACATAGATTTTCTTATTGGGTTGAGGGGATTGTATCAGGCTACAATTAAAATCCCCAAAGAACCCTAGCTGATGTTACTATGCGTTGAACTCCACTCATACAACTAACTCTATCAGCTTTAGACTGGGGATTATAAATGCTAATAAATCTGTAATCTACATTATTCCATTTCCCATCCAGTATCAGAATCCTGCCTGGATAAGATCAATCAATTTAGAAAGTGAAAAATCAAAGGAGTTAATAAAATACTAATCCCATCTGCACTATCTGAACCAAATGACCAAAATGAAGGACCCCAGGGCCAATCTCTTTAAATATTGTCAATTGTTCTATGGAGTACATCCATGTCTCCTGTAAAAACTAACTGAGATTTTTTCCTCATGAAGATATAGGAATAATGCCTGTCTTTTAACTGTATTTAATAAACTATGCATGTTGAGAGACCCCCATTTGAAATGCATTTAGTAATCCCTTTGTGTGATGCCAATATATATTTTACTGTTTTTCTTTTTTTCCTATATAACTCTCTATTGGTGGCACAACAGAGGACAAATTGGATTTCTGAAAATCTGAATCACCAAGTTCCATTTCTAGTCACCCCATGGGTGAATAAGGCTGCATATGAGTTACTAGACTCAAAAGAAATGGAAGGGGAAGGTGAGTTTGGGGGCAGGTTCCTAGAGTATCTCCTGTGAGGCAAAGGTGGAGGGGGGCAGGAACTACCAAGTCCTTATCAGTAGGTACTGGATCAGTATAACATATGAGAGCAAAGACCATAAAATCAGTAGGTATGTTCTGAGGTGCAGCCTCCTCTGGTAGCTTTGTGTCAGAGGTTGAAGCCTCAAGTACTAAATGAGCTGGGGAAGTAGGGTTGGAGTGTGAAACAAGCTGGATGGGTTCCTTTCCTTTTTTGAGGGGGCACGGCATCCTGAGCCTGCTGTATCAAGAGATCAGGGCTGATACATGAAGCTTTATTCTTTGCAGCCCAAGGACATTCACTGAAAACATGCCCATATTTCACAAAATCACACTTGGTGTGGTTAGCACATTGCATGGTAACATGCCCAACTTCACCACAGTTATCACACCTGGGCTGATCACATACACTTCAAAGATGCATGCTTGAGCCACATTTATAACATGCCCTGGGCTGAGCCCCCATAGAAACAAACTCCTCAGTCCCTACCCAGAGAGAGAAGGAATTAGGAACATGTTCTACTCCTGAATCTGTTTGCCTCAGTTTAACCTTGTATTTCCATCCACCCATCCAAAATTGCTCTGAATCTCAAATTGGTTCAGGAGCACTCAGAACTTCACATTTATGTGACAACCAGAAAATAATATCTTCTACATGGACCCCTAATTCCTAAACATTATGGTAACAAATTTTATCAAGGGTTTAGTCAAGGGAATAACCAGAAAGGGGTCCATGCAGGACAGAACTTCATCTGACCATAACATTCCCAAAAATGATCTAGTGCATATGGGGTTCTATAACTAACATCAAATTGTCCTTTCTGAAATATTTATGAAAGCAAATACATCTTGCAGTGTAAAATGCAAAGAATCTTTCAGTAAAGTTTTCCCACGTAATATCTGTCCGGCCATTGCTCCAGGCCTCTTTTGTATTATATGCGAATCTGCATTTCATCTAGGAGCTGCATCCTGCTTTGCTTTAGAAAAAGTTCAGACATTAAGGGCTTCTGTTTTGGCAATTCCATGATATCATTGTCTGGAGAAACATCTTGCAGTTTTGTGACAATCGGTGCCTTAAAATCAGTGTCGGGGAGTAATCAGGTTCTCTAAGTGTGGTTTAACAAAGTCATGAACAGGCCTTGGTTCCCTGACTTTCATCCTTATGTGAGTCTCCTTTATAATGTTAAGATTAGTTCCAGGCTTCCATTTGGGTGAATTTTGTGAAAATTTAAGTCAGTATCCCAATCAGGATCTGAATCCAAATACCTGTTGGTGCCTGCTTCCATCCTGCCCCAACTAGAGCCTTTTTGGTGACCAGGGCCTCAAGGCAGACTAGCTGCATTAAATTGTGGAACCGACATCCCAATAGGATCTGTATCAGTAATAGGTTTATCTGCAGTCCTAGTTTGTAGATTCAAGGTCGTTTATTAAAGGAAAAGTCAGTAACACCAGATTGAGAAGTAGCATGCTTTTGATAAGAAATTGAAGTAGGTACATCACCTAAAATCACTGTCGGTGTTTTAAACACAAAACCAGCTGTCCTGCTTAGTGGTGCATATGGCTCCGAGGTAAAATTTCTGCCACAGCTGATGGAGGCATTTCAGATTTGTTGTGCAAGGTAGTAGTACTTGAATTAGCAGAGGAAACATCACCTTTCCCTGAAAAATGTCAGGCTTTTGGCACTCGTTGGCTGTAACGTATTCACTGCCAGCCTGTATAACAACATTTTCAGTCTTTAAAGGATAACATGCTATCTGAAGCTGGAAATGACTCACCACTCCCCATTGAGGCCTTTGATCTGCTGCACTGACAGGCCTGTTCTCGCTGATGACAGGGAGATCAGCTGCATCTGCCAAACTTGTGCAGACTCATTTTCACTTGAAACACCCAGAGCTGGATGCGTCTCCTTCTTGCCAGGTACCTCAGCTTCAATTTTTACTTGCTGGCATAAGCCTGTCTCAGTTACTTTGTGAAGTGAAAGTAAATCCTCGAGATAAGAAATGCCTCATGAAATTCATCCTCAGAATCAAACGCAACAGTTTTCTCTGTTCAGCCTCTAGCATTATGTCAGCGGAGAGGAGGCCAACACTCCCACCTTACAGACATCCTCACCCTCTGGCCTCTGACACCAAGTTGCCATCTTGCTGATGGCCAGAGGTTCCCCTACAGGAGAGTAGGGAATTTTTATTATAACAACATCAAAAAACATAATGAGTATAAAATTAATAACAAGGTACATAAAACATAATGCAGATCAGAAAATAGTTATCAGTCAAATCTCCACAAGCAATATTACATACAATATATACATAACCCATCACCCACACCTATCCTAATTAAAGAAAAACCCTTCTGTTTTCTCTTGTTTTTTTTGGAAGTAATATCCAGAAAAAAACACCTGTAGATACCCATAATTTATTTATATTTTATAAACAGTGTAAACCCTTTCCACCAGTTAGTCACCTTTCATACAGTACCAATTTGTAAATCTTTTAAATATACCTTCTCTATAGCTCCTTGAATCAGCAAACCGATTGTATCATAAGGCATCACTCTTTGATAGAAGACCCATTGGCATCTAGCTTGCCATAAATAGCATTTTAAACAACAACAAAATGTGTAAAGTTTCTATATTATAATATTTCCTGAGCTGAGGGAAATGACCCCAAGACCAGGATATCATAACTGAGGTGCAACAACCATTTCATGTGCCATTTAAAAGCCAGGAATTTCCAAAGGGAACTAGCATAGAAACAATGAAAGAAAAATGTTCAATTGTTTCTTCCTGATTTATACAACTAGAAAAAGGACATACCCTTTCTTCTTTATCCTTATGTTTGTCATTTCCCCAACCACAATCCTACCATATACAGTTAACCATAAAACTCCCACATATAGCCAGGTAATCTGGGATTATTTAATTGAAAAGTACACCTGGGATTGATGTGGAAGGACAATTTTTAAAGCTGGCACTGAAGGACATAATAATAACATTTTGTATCATACAATTTTAGGCCCCTTACTCTCTTTTATAGTCTGTTTTGAAAGACTCCACTTGAAAAGTTTTTTTTTACTGGTTTAAAATATGAAACCTGCAAAAGTTGTGATAGTTTCAGAGGATTTATAAACCAGGCTGAAAAATAATGACTTAAAACATGTTTCAGTAAAGAACTGCACCTTGATACTGATGGTAATTAATCCCACCATAATATTTTGTGAAATGAATAAGGTAATAAAAATGTGACTGATCCACCATTCCTAACCCCCTTTTTCTTTAGCCAGATAGGTATATTGCATGTTGATGGGGTTAAGTCTGTTATCCCAAAGCATTTGAAAAATAAACTGTATATTCTGGTTTCAAATTCTTGAAGTGGAAATATCATTACAGTATATACACTTTGGAATTAAAACCTGTCTAATCACCTGTACCCTTTTAGTTTAGCCAATCTCCAGTGTTTCCAAATTTGCACTTTGCTATTGACAGACGATAAAGCAATCTCCCAATTCAAATTTGAAGATTCTGAGGCCCATATAATAATCCCAAAATCTTAACTGGATTTGAGGAGATTTGAAGACCTTGAATATAAATCTCATCAGGAAAATTAACTCCAATAAATACACCCTGACTTTTTGTTCATTAATTTTTGAATTTGAAACCAGAGAATAAGTGACCATAAAGTCCAAAAAGAAGGAATTTGATTATAATCTGAAAAAAAAAAAGACAAATGTCATCTGCATATGCTTGCAAATGTAGTTCATCCAGAATAGGGGATCCCAATACCCCTTCCACCTTGGATATTGTGTTAAGGATTGTGTTAATATGAATAATATGGTAGAGTGGGTTTAATGGAAAACCCTGACATACCCCTGTAGTTATATGAAAGCCTTCTGTAATTTCACTATGAATAACAAGATGAATGATAGTAGTGTCATAAAGTGTTTTATCCACTCCAAAAAATGGCTGGAACCCCATAATGTTGTAAAGTTAAAACAAAAGGGTGATAAATCCCATCAAATGCCTTCATTTGGTCTAGTGAAATGATATACCCTGACTGGCCACTTGAAGAAAAATGCTCATTAAATCTCTGATAATCATAAGAGCCTGCTGTATCTTTCTTCCTGGGAGCCCACAATATTGGGAGGAGAGATTACTGTATTTGCAAAAGTCCTGAGTCATGAGTTTAAAATTCCAGTCAATAATTTATAGTCCGAGTTAAGGATCGTAATTGGTCTCCAATTGTCTAGATTCTCCTTATTCCCTGATTTAAACAAAAATCAACAAACCCTCTGAAAACCAAAGAGGAAATTTAAAAGTAGAGGGAAAAACTAAACACTAAAGTCAGGCATTCTGAAAATTCAGAGGGAATGTTTTATATAATTCTGACGTTAGTCCATCAATCCCTGGAGAGGTCCCACTCTTTTGGATTTAATGGCACCCTCACTTTCTATGGCTGTAATAGGAGTAGCTAAACTAGACATGTCAAACCCTATTTTTGAAGTTTTATCATTTTAAAAATTCCTCCATATCCTCCACACTAGGGGGCTCCACTGGGTTATGTAATAGCAGGAATTGTTTGATTGTATCATGAATACTAGCTGTATCCTGTACTAAGCTCCCATCCTGTGTTATCAGTGAGGACATTGTTATTTTAGATTTATACTGTTTAAAAAGCCTCATAGGGATCCCTATAAGTTTGTTTCTGAGTGCCTCTTGAAAAGTACTTTCATTGTACTAGCCCTATCATATTGAACATCCTGTAATTGTTGTTTTATGGTTGTTATTTGGGTAGAATAATCAAATTTTTGAAGTGTTTGCCATTGAAAATAACATATAACTGCTGTGAATTTCAAATGATGCAGAAATTTTAATTTCACCTGACCTTCCTAGATTTAGTAACATTATTTTTTAGGTCCTCTTTAGACTCTCTCCACCATTCTCCTAAATCCTCATAAAGGCTAGAGACTGAGAGCCGTATCGCCTGATTAATGCTGTAATATGATTTAGCACTAATGGACATTTCAACATAGGAGAGCCAATTTCCACCTGGTTTCGGGGTGATGACACTGTACTAGAAGAAAAACACACTGAAGGAGCAAATGGTCTAGAAAGCCATTGGGAAAGTATAAAGTTTACAAGGGGGAGATTATTAGAAGGAAAGATTTAATCAATCGTAGATGTAAGGGTATTCATTTGAAAGCACATTTTGGACTACCTTGTTGAAATGTCTACTGTCTACCAATCCAGATGTGTCTTTTAATTGAAATAAAGCATTGGAATCACAATAGATTTTTTCCTTTCCTAAGTCCACCTTTTACTTGCTGTAACTCACAGTTAAAGTCGCCATAAAAAACATTAAAGGAGGTGATTAGAAAGGGCTGAATCATTGAAAAAAGAGCAACCTGCTCCACTTTTATCTTGAGAAAAGTAAACATTAATAAATCTGCATACCATGAAATTCCATTTTCCATCAAGAATCATCAGTCTCCCTGGAATTAAATCAATAATTCTGATTAGAGAAAAATCATAGGAATTAAAAGGAAGCCAATTCCATCGGCAGTCTGTTGACCAAGAGACCAGTAGGAAGGGTCCCAGCACTATTCCTTTTGAAAAAACCTAGCTTGATCAAGCGTAAACATCCATGTTTCTTGGAGAGACATATATCAATAGAAGTACCATGAATGTAATCATAAACTATCTGTCGCCAGTCGAATTCAACAAATTAACGCTTAATGACCCAATTGTAAAACCCGCTTGACAGAGTACAGGTTAACCATCTTTCTTCCCTCATTTTTTCTTTTCCGTTCATACCCTTCCTGTGAATGAAAGGGGGATGGAGGACTATCTCTGTACTGGCTGAGAATCAGATTGTCCACAGTCCATGTACAGTATCACCCACTGCATGGATAGAACATCAAAGGATTATAGATTCATATCCACTTGGGGAGGGGTTTGAGGTTCCTTGAGGACCTCCGACATGTGAACCACTGGGGTAGGAACCAGAGGATCTGGAGTTGGAGACTCCTGCTGTGAACTGTATGAACAGACAGAAAAGGAGGGAGGGAAGCGCAGAAGGGCAGGGAGAGGTAGTCCATCAGACTGTCCCAAAGTCTAGAGATGGTCTAAGTGTGGTAACAACTTCTATTGAGGGGCAGCCTTTGTCTGAAGATGACCAGCTGCCAAATCCTGGGCCTTCTGAATGAGAAGATCAGGGCTACCACTAGAAGCTTTATTCTTTGCTGCCTGTATACATTCTGAAAAGACATGTCCAATGTCTTCACATAGGTCACACTTGATAAGATTAGCATATTGAGAGGCAATATGACCTATTTCCCACAATTATCACATTGAGGCTTGTCACAGGAACTAGACAAATGGGAGCTGAGACCCACATTTATAACAGGCCCGAGGCTGCCCAGCATAAAACAAACCCCCTGTCCCTCCCCAGCAATAACAAATTGGGAATATGATCAATACCAATATCAGTTTGTCAGAGTTTTACTTTAAACCTTCAGCCTCCAGCCCAAAACTGCTCAGAATCCAGAATGGCTTCAGGAGGACTCAGTACCTCACATTTTTAGGACAACCAGTAGGTAATGTCATCCACATGAATCCTCATTTCAAAACATAATCGTCTATTTTATCTAAGGTTTTGACAATGGATATGACTAAAAGGGGGTCCATATGGGTGAAAACTTTACCTGGTTGTACTGCTCCCAAAACAAATCCAAAGCATAGGCAGAACGAAAGCTAATGTCAAGTTGTCTTCGTCCAAAATGTTAATAAAAGTGAAGACCTCTCTGGTGAAAATGTAGAGAATCCTTTAATAAACTCTTTACCCACATAATGCCCATCAGGCCTAACCTCCAAGCTTTATAATCTAAGCCTTACTGCATTTCTATGAGGTGCAGCTTCCTTCTTAATCTTAGAAAATAGATCTGACATTAATGGCTTCTCAAGGTCAGGTTTATTTTGTGACATATTAGAAATGTTCAGTTCCTTTAATCAAAGAAGAATTGGGAATTTCAGTAGTCATTGAAGTACTGATCTGTGAGGCCGAGTAGAGGGCCCTACTAAGGGTAGAACTTCAGAACTAGCAGCAGATATCAGAAGTTCAACAGGTGACTTGGGTTTCCAGGTCAGTTCATTCTGTGAAAAGTTCAATTTTGATCCCAACCAGGTGTGGGAAGCCAGGTACTTCATGCAAGGTCCACCCTGCTTCACTCAAAGCTTGTTGTGGGACCATGTATCTGCTGCAAGGGTTGTTAGTGAGACCAGGTGGGAAAGATCCCGAGTTAATTTCCGTAAACCCTTGAGGAGTAGAGGCTTTACAGTGTCTACTGTCCCCAAATTTCATTTAGAAAAATAATAGCTGTCCGTTTGTCTTACCTTCATCCCCAGACTTCTCTCATGTTACAGGTGGTGCCGTTTGCAAAAGAAAATTCTGAAACCCCATCTTGGTTTAAGGGGTAGTTTGAAATACACAGGGAACCTCAGGGTTAGAGCTACCAGTTGGGGATGTTACCATCAGGTTCTGAAACACAAACCCTGCAGCTTTATAAAGCGTGGTAGGGTGTAGCTCAGAAATGGAGCTTCCGCTGACCGAGTTGAGCTCATCTGGGTCCTAAGTTGTACATTAGCAGCAGTGTTTAAGTTCTTCTGTGTCCAGTGAAGGCTCTAGGCATGGAATCGCTCCTGATTCTTTATTGCTAGCCAACACAGGATCATTTTGAACAGACTTCTCAATTGTAGAGATTTGTAAAGACTCACCAGACCAGTCAATTCGGGAATCTCCTGATAGTCTCAGTGACACAGCAGATGACAGCCTGGTCTTGAATACTGACAAGCATAGCTGAGGAGTTTAATGAGCACAGCTGTTGCTGAAGTCAGTCTTGTTCTTTCACTACAGCATTGAGCTGAAGCCCAAGCTGCTCTTGAAGGGTGTCCTGATTAGGAATATCAGTAAGGTCTGTACTGCTCACCGGCCAAATCATAGGCTGAGTCAATCTTTAGTAGAAGTAAACATCTGTTTCTCTTCAAGCACCTATCATCACATACAGCATTATCACATTAATCTCCAGAGAATCCAAGGCAGAGCTCGACAGCTGCTCTCCTTCCTCTGAGACGCCCATCTTGCTTCAAGGACCGAACAAAAGTGACCTAGCTAACAGTCACTCAGTCCCCCTACTGGTCAACAGTAGGAATTTCCAGTGTCCGGCCAAATTTCTCATTCATTAAAAATACCACCAACAGCTTAATCTGGTTCAAATTCAGTTGCTTACCATCTGTATCCCCAGTTGCTCCTGAAAAAGGACTTCAAGGCCCAGTGGGCTTATCGGTCAACAAAATTCAAACAAACAGAGTGTACTGTTTGTTTGTGAGTATTGCAGAATGGAGCTGAAAAGTAACCTGGCTAAGAGAAAATAAATATCCGACTTTTACCCAAAAACTTAACTTTCGAGTGTCCAGAAAATGGTGAGATAGTGGTACTGGCAGCTGAGTATGGCATCATGAAATCCACAGTGTGCAATATCAAAGAGGCAAAGCATAAGTTGCAGGAGTTCACCATGACAATGGATGGTACACTCAGTACTGACTTTAGAAAAACATGCGTCAGTGTGATGACTAAGAGAGGATGCTACAAACTTCCTCTGGTTCTAACAGAGGAGAGAGAGAAAAGGAACACCCATATCAGTGCAGAGCAACAATCTCCACCTTGACTCGAGGCCACCTGATATGCACCTCTGAACTATCTTATTTTTCTATGAGTGTTGCCAAGCTGAGGAGGGAGGAGGGGTGGGACAGGCCTATATGGATGGATAGAGTCTACTTTTCCTATTATACTTGTAGTCAAGTAATGGCCTGTATGTTGAAAATCTAATAAACTTGAATTTAAAAAAAGAGCAACAATCTCCACTCCCAGCCACTTGCATGTGCCTGGTATGTATGAAACAGTCCCAAGAAATAACACTGGTACCATGAGGATAAAGTAAATAATTGGCTTTATTCAAATATTGCCAAATGCCAATAGCTCAGTACAAACAAAACTACAACTGGTTTCGCTTAGTACAGCAATATCAGGAGTTTTGTTTGTACAGATCTGTTGGCATTTCATAAATACTTGAATAAAGCTGATTTTCCAATTTTATCCTCATGGTGCCAGTGTTTGTTTCTTGGAACACCCATATTGGAGCCAGTTCTAAAGGAGAAAATGTTCCTTTTCATCAGAAACCCAGTGGCTGCACTAAGTTTGTTACCTGCGATGGCTGGCTACACCATTTATAAATGATGTCAAGCAACTCCATTTTCATGGCAAAAACTCAGGGCAGCTCACCAGGGCATCTCCCTTTATCCAGGAGTTCAGTAAGATGCTGACAAATAAGAACTTTACTGTAGATGAAATCTGCAATGCTGATAAGACAGGCCTTTACTTGTCTATCTTCCAGATAGCCTGTTGCCCATGGCAGTGAGCGTGAAGCCCCTGATCAGAAAAACCAAAGACAGAGTGATCATCCTGGGGTGCTGTAATGCAAATGGAACCCCAAACTCCCTTCACTGTTGGTTGCTAAATGAAGGGATCCTCACTGTTTCTGCAATGTTAATTGAGTCAACCTACCCATCCTGTACAAGAACCAAAAGTCAGCTTGAATGGATGATTCAAATTTTTACACTGATAAGAAACCAATTTTGTACCCAGTATTAAATGTTTTCTTTCTCTTGTGGTCTGCCCTTAAAAACTATCCTGCTCCTTGATAATGCACCTGCCCACCCTGAAATGCCCACATTCAAAGCCAGAGATTGGGAGATAAGCTGTGTTCCTGCCAGTGAACAATACAGCTAAGCTACAACCATGTGATTAGAGGTTTTTAGAAATCTGTTGAAACTATAGAAAGTGACTTTTACAAAACATCCTGAATGACAAAAGTGGAAACAGCTCCTCCAGGACATTGTTAAATCACTGACACTGAAGGATGTCATGTAAATGATAGCTAATGCATGTAATCTCTATCTCCCTCATCTCACCCCATTTTCCCCTTCTCCTCCTCTCCCTTTCAGCTGCTCTTTCAGTACTTTTATGGTCTCCACAATAATGTTTGCATGAGTTGGTATTAGTATAAGTAATAATGAACTAGGAGTAACATTTAATTAAAAGCCAGGCACTCATCTTTTTCAGATTTCTTGTCCTAGGTCCTCCTGACCCTTCGGATACCTGAAGTGGCTCTGCAAACCCCAGGAGATTGCTGAAAGGGTCTCTTAAAGATCATAATTTGCATTACAAAATTGCTCATTGAAGAGTAGGATGACTTATTTTAATACATTCTTTTCTTTTAATTTTTTTTATTTTCTATGGGTTTGCTGGTATTGATGTAGCAGCCATTGTATACACTGATATGAGGAGTATTGATTGGCTATGACTTTTGAAATACTGCTTGTGAGTGGTTAATCAATTTTCTCAGCAGTGTATAAATAATGAGCTTGTATGAATCACTTTATTCTCTGCTGAAGCCCACACTGAGGTGGCTGAAACGTAAGAATCATCCTGCACTGCAACTGGCATGTGCTACAGATAAATTAATTGAATTTAGCAGCAGAGTGTTTCATATGGTAGTGGTGAGTGTGTTACCTTTAACTTCATTCAGTGACTCTCAAATGGTAAAACACACCACCTGCCAAGTGCAAACCACCTTGTTGTTTTTTTTTTGCAGACCTTGTTTATGCACCTTACCATTGGCGCCTCTCTGGTATCCCATTTACAACTCCTATAGCACCACCACCTGCCTGAACAGCTCTCCAGATACTATGTCAGTTTTAGGATTCCAGGCTGTCCTGACCTCACAGAAAAGTCACAGAATCCCCAGTGGAGAATCAGTGATATGGCCAACACTGGACATGTAGCCGGGCTACCGATAGTTATCGTTGCCTCGCTTGATGATAGGGGTATTTTAAAGTTTTAACCCAGGAGCTCAGACATGCAATGGCATCCTGCCCAGTGTGTGCACGCTCCAATGCATACATGAAAGATGTCCGCTGCAGCTCAAATCTCTTGTATTCTGCTGGCTGAGTACTGCAATCCTCAGCCACCGCTGGAGTTTGCTAGTGCACTGGCATGAGAAACCCCCTTCCTGGGAAGGAGAGCAGTCCCTGGGATGCTTAATCCTTCCCAATCCCCACTGACTCCCGATGGCCGGGATCCCTCCTGAACCAGGGTTTGCCAGCAAGGTTTGAGGTGTGGTGTCCAGCGCCTCAACCCTCAGCAACAACAGGCTAGCTCAAGCCCCTTTGTTACTATCACTATAGGTGTCCAATATTGAACTGCAGGACTGAATCAATTATGACACCAAGGAGGATGAACATGCTCAGTTGTCCAATGACTGCGTTGTTGTAGATTTCTTGAGAGGAGACATGAGAAGGAAGAGGATGAAGACAGTCAACCAGTAAAACCAATCCAGAGCCATAGCAAAGCAGTGGAGAATTTTGAACAGCTATTGCTATGACTCAAGACCCAGCCGATTGTGACCTGCTGCATCTGCTGCTGCTATATATCTCCAAGGAGAATAATAAACAGCAGAGCTTCAAGTCTGCAGCAAAACAATTAACTATTATTTTAAATAATTAAGAATGAATAAAGAATAGTTACAACAGTTACAATAAAGAATACAAGATTTTAACTGCAACACACAGAATTACATTTCCTAGAACACCCTTCCAGTGAACACAGAAAAATGTTCAATAAAATATCATGGTTCCAATACTACAAATGTCCACTAACCCATACAAAACCAATGTCTCCTGAGAGACTTAGGTTAGTGGGTTCTACTGCATACCTTACCTTACTTATGATTACACAACAATAGAAAACAAAAAGTTTTAAGCCATGAAAAGCAGTAAGGAAATATTCACCTTAAGTCATGTTTAAATGGCTGACCACATTTCTTCCTTGGAGCATTGCAGAGCTGTCTAACCCAAAAGGCAGCTTGGCTACTGTGTTTAACAGTCCCCCTCAACACTGATATAAGACATGCTGGAGTGGGGCTGGGAGTTAGGGCAGTCAGCTGATGGAAGTAGCCGCAAGTGAGGAGCGGCGGTGCAGCCTGTCACGCAGCCACTTAAACCGCTCACTCCCGAATGCATTCCCAGACTTTCTGTGAATGCCAAGCAGTGCAGGAGCGGCTATCGTGATTTGCAGCAGCTCACATGGTAATTTGCACCACAGCAACCTCAGCACTTGGGTTACTTGTGGTGCAAATGCCGCTGTAAACATGGCTTTAGAGTAGCTCCAAGCAGGTTCCAGGGCAGACAGAATTTACTTTTTTCTGCCCTTACCTTTCCACGTCGGCTGTAAACCTCTTCTAACACCAGCAATCCATCACTGATTCTTTACAACCTGCATCATCCTCCACATAGAGTGGGATTTCCACGAGACAGAACCTTATGCTAACTATGGAATTTAGTCAAGCTTCAAACTTTGCACTGGGATCATGCTTCCCTCTAGCATGAACATCGGAGTTGTTTCTTTGCCTGAAGAGCAGTTGCTCTGCAGTTAACTCCGCATTCTGGTCTCCAGTAAATATCGTTATTTAAATTTTGAAAGTCTATGATTAAAATAGTTACTTCTTGATAACTTTGTGCTTGTGTGAATTTTCAAATAATACCTCGTTGTGAATATCTATGGTTTCTCCAGTTCCGATCAGATCGTAGGAACCACAGGTTGCAGCATAGCATGGTTCCCACCTGAAGGAAATTGCATTGTTTTATATTAGTTTGTTAAATTTGTGAGAAAATTTTTTTATAGAAACAGCTTTTTCATTTACAAACCCAGTGGTTTTAGTTTATTTTTTCAGTAGTGGTTCCTGTCAAGATGGAACCTGAACACTTGCCCTCTTATTTAAAATGTATATAGTAAAACCACTCCAAACTTATTACATCTTAGTTCTTGTTTCATTTAATAAAGTGGTTCCTGCTAGAAGGAAACCAGAAAAAAATGCTTTCTCAGAACCACACTTGATTTTACAGGTTCTGTGAAAAGTGTTCTTGCTGTTTTGGAAACTGAGACAGTTTAGTTGAGGTCTTCAGTGTTTGGCAAGACTGACAGACCAAAGAAAAGGAAAACAGGATCAACAAGCTTTAAAATGTGTACCATTCTTTCAACTCTTGGCAAGGCCAGACTGCCACAAGCACTGTTTAAGGTGCCTGGGTTCACATCACAATTTTACTGTGCACTCTGTGATACATTTTGCCCTCAAACTCCAGTCTGCCTTATGTCTGCAAAAAAGTGTCTGAGAGAGTTCCCACTAAATGCTGGAAAGCATCATCAGATGGTCCATCTCCTCCTGAAGAGCAACTGTCCCTGTCAAGGGACAGAGGATAAAGATAGTGTCCAAGCTATCAGACAGCTGTGGTAAGGATGGTGAAGATACCAGGGTGTCTGACAGGGAACCCAGAGTCAAGGGATTGCAAAAATACAATAAAAGTGCATCAGAGCTGGCACTAGAAAGCATGTCTGCCAAGAAAAAAAAGAATGACCTTGCTACTCCTAAAAAGGAAAGGAGTAGGCACTGGGTCGAAGACAAATGCCCCCAGTAGAGGACACATCAAAAGGATAGCATTTTTGCCAGGCCTTCCAGGCTAGGTGGATTTGTAATTTCAAAGCAGTACAATCCATAGGATTGAATGAAGAGATAGCTTACACTGTTTATTTTGTAATAAGAGTAGTAGTAGATGAACTCTAGAAATGTTTATTGTGTAGCCTGTAATTGAACAGAGTTTAAAATCAAGAGTATCATATAATAAACTGAGAGTGGTATGATTTTTCTTCGTTATTTTTTTTTTGGGAGGATATAGAAACATAGAAGTTGATGGCAGATAAGGACCAAGGCCTGTCCAGTCTGCCCATTTCTTTTTCTACCTTATGAATGTGCCATCTACCTTGCTCTGTCAATGGCATATCTATTCATACTCATCTGTATTGCTCTCTTATGCTTATCCCATGTCTGTTTGACGCCCTGCATTGTATTCATATCCACCACTACCTGAGGTAGGCCATTTGATGCATCCACCACCTTTCTGTGAAAAGAACCTCCTCACATTACCCCAATCGACCTCCCTCTAATCTCATGCTGTGTCCTCTTGTCCTGCTATTTTTCTTATATTGAAACATATTATCTCTTTCACCTTGTTTTTGCCCTTAAGTTGTCTGAATGTTTCAATCATATCATCTCTCTCCTCCTTTGCCCTAAGGTATATATATTGAGCTCTGCCAATCTGTCCTGATATGTTTTCTGATGTAGTCCTTGCACCATTTTGGTAGCCCTTCTCTGGTCTGCCTCAATTTGGTTAATGTCCTTGTGAAGGTGTGGCCTCCAGTACTGCATGCAGTACCCAAATGGGGCCTAACCAGTGTCTTGTAAAGATGGATTATTACCTCCCTCTTATGACTTGTGATACCCTACTAATACACCCAACATCCCACTAGCCTTACTCTACTGCTTTAGTGGTCTGCTTGATATGATTTCAGGTCATCGGTGGGATGATGATGCCCAAGTCTCTTTCTTCCTTGTGACTGCCAGCAACTCCCTCCCAGCCTATTGGTGGCTTCAGGGTTTCTCTTCCCTATGTGCATGATCTTGCACTTTGTAGTTAAACCCCAGTTGCTGCTTTTCTGACCATTTTGCCAGTTTATCCAGATCTCTTCTCATTCTGCCCACCATATCTGGATCATCTACTCTGTTGCAGATCTTGGTGTCATCTGCAAACAGACAAACCTTACCCGTCAGTCCATCTGCAATGTCACTGATGAAGATATGGAAGAGGACTGGCCCTAGGACTGATCCCTGAGGTACCCAACTTGTGACTTGCATCTCTTCTGACTGTATACCGTTTACCACCACACTCTGTTTTCTGCCTGTCAACCAGTTTGCCACCCAGTTGACCAAATTCTGACCTACCCACAGCCTACCCAGCTTAATAATCAATCTTCTATGTGGAATAGTATCGAAAGCTTTGCTGAAGTCAAGGTAGGTGACATCAACTGCTCCCCTTGGTCCACCACTCTGGTTTCCCATTCAAAGAAATATGAGATTAGTTTGACAGAATCTTCCTGCTGTAAATGCATGTGATCTTGGATCCTGTGCTCCTATGGATTCCAGGTGTTACACTATCCTTTCCTTAAGGAGTGCCTCCATAATCTTGCCCACTACTGAGGTGAAGACTGACTGGTCTGTAAGTCCCTGCCTCCTCCCTGCTACCACTTTTGTGGAGCAGGATCACATGAGCCCTTCTCAGTCTTCTGGGACCTCTCCTGTGCTCAGACTCACTAAACAGTTCTGATAATGTCTCTGCTAGTTCCACCTTTAGCACCTTTAGTAACTGGGATGTATGTCTCAGGTCCCATTGCCTTGTCCACCCTGAGCTTATTGAGCTTTTGAAGGACCCTTTCTTTTGTGAAGGGCCTAGTGCACACCTCCCTCCCCTGTGTCCATGGTGCTGAGCTGTGTCCCTGCCCTACCTTCTCTCAGTAAATACTGCCAGAAGTATCTATTTAGGATAGATGCTTTTACATGGTCCTCCACCTGACATGCCCTTTATCCTCTTTGATCTTAGCAACACCCCTCTGGACTTTCTCCTTTCACTAATATATCTATAGAAAGTCTTGTCCTCTTCTTTACTGTTTGTGCTAGTGTTTCCTCTGTTTGACTGCCTGCCTTACTGCCTCCCTGCTTCCCTTAGGGAAGTTTGGTATGCCTCCCTATCTTCATCCTGCTGCATTCTCTTATATTTCCTGAAGGTCAGCTTTTGGCTCTGACCTTGTCTGCTACTGTTTTGAGAAAGTGGTTTCTTCTTCTTTTGCCCTTCCTTTTCTCTCTAACACAATGGGATGTTGCTTCAAGGTATTGCATCCTTACTTCTTGCCCACTGTGCCTGCACCCCTTACCTGTATTTCTTTTGCCAGTGCTAGCTTAACTCTGTTGGCCATCTTATCAAAGTCAGCTCCTCTGAAGTCCCATATTTTGCCTTGGAATGTGATGATTTCAGTTCTAGTGGCCATATTGAACCATACCATGTGATGGTCACTGTCCCCAGGTGAACTTCTACCTGGAGATCTGTGATCCTTTCCTGTTAGTCAGTACTAGATCTAGATAGCCCTGTCTCTTGTGGGTTGTTGTACCAGTTGTTTGAGGCCCTCTCCTTGCAGGAATCTACTATGTGTCTAGTTCTGGCAGATGTTCCTGCTGGTAGTGACCAATCCATATCTGGCATGTTGAAGTCTCCCATTATCAGACCCTCCCTTTAGCTGTCATGTTTTGTATATCTTCTAGCAGTAATGTGTCTATGTCCTCCCCTGGTCTGGAGGCCTGTAGTCCAACCCCAGTTTATATGGCTGTCCCACTTCCTGTTTCAGGGTGACTCACAGTTCTTCTGGCTCCTTATGTGTTTCTGAATTTCTGTAACTTTGATATTTTCATTAACATAAGGGCCCTCCACCCTCTTTTGCACCTCGGTCTCTTGTTTTTTTTTTAATATAATGTTTATTGAAGTTTCAACAAATACACCTGACAGGATCATGCTATCAAAACACATAGGCATATACCAAAACAGGGTACATGATGCCATTCTCCTCCACCTTAATACATCCCCAGAATACCCTCCCCACACAGTCCCAAGGCATAACAATCCAAAGTACATACAGTAGTTACATGGAAAGGATCTAAATAGAGTATAACATATGTAGTGGGGCCCAGATCCTCTCATATTTGGATTTATTATTATTGAGACTAGAAATGGTCCTCTCAACTCGAAGATTAGCTAGTAACTCATTAAGCCATTCGGAATAAAAGACTGTATTAATGTGTTTTCTAATATTTAAGTACCAGTTTTTAACTGACATAGAAATCAAAGCGATATGGTATTTTCACTTTTAACTGCTATCTGTGGATAATCCCCAAAAGACAAACCTCTGGGGTAAATAGATCTGTTAGTCCAAGAACAATGGATCAACCCTGTCCTTGATACTCTTCCATGGGGGAGCTATCTTGGGACATTCCCAAAAAATATGAAACAAGGAACCTTCCATCTGCATGCACCTCATATATTTATTAGAACTTATTACTCCCCATTTGGCTAGTTCTGTGGAAAGTAGTAAAGGTTATGCAGGATATTAAACTCCATTAAACATAACCTATCTTGTGTTACAAAAGCGATGACAATTACTCCATATAGCTGTCAGTCTTTATTCCAATGTGGAAAAGAGTCAGACCAAAACTCCGTGGGTCCAAGCGGATCTAGGGAAATGCCAGTCATATAAAATATGATAGTTTAGAAATTACTTTAGGGAATTAGCTAAGGGACCAAATCTGACTGGAAGAGAATTTGGATGGTAAGGAGGGCTGTCTTCAAATTTTTAATAAGGAGATGTCTGAGCTGCAGGACTTTAAAATAGTCCATCTTTTGTAGTCTAAACTTTGATATAAAATCTTCTGTAGATAACCATGATCCATCCTCCTTGAAAATGAAGACAGTCTTCCCTCTCCCAATCTAGGTAGCCACATGGGGATAGCATCTTGTTGTCTATTTTAAAAGCTGGGAATTCCAGATTGATTGTGACGCATCAAACAATGTTTATATTTAAGAATCTGCACAGCTGTGAATGAATTCTTATGGATGTTGCTATTGCAGTATCTTTTAACTTTTTGGTAGAGAGGATATGTTTAGGAATAATAATGTGGAAGGAGCTAGACTGATTGATCAAATCAGTTCCTGTTCTATTTTAAGCCATGAGGAAAAATAAGTGGAAGGATTAGGATCTAGCCACTTGAGATATTTGGCAGCATTACTAGCCCAGTAATACATGCTGAGGTATGGAAGCCGTAAGCCACCCTAAGTTTAGGTGCGACTAGCTTATAGTAGGCTAGTATCGGTTTCTTTTAGACCAGATAAATTCTACTATTAATCTTTGAACTTTTAAACCAGCCTGCAGGTAAAAAATATTGAGAAGTTGAAGAGGTATAGTAATCTGGCAAAACATTCATCTTAATCAGGTTTATTCTTCCCATAAAGAAATGGAGAGGTGGCTCCAGAGGTTAAGTCTTGGGTCACCAATTGATAATAATGCCTCCACGTTCTTCTTAATAGTAAGTTGTGTATCTCTAGTTAATTCAATGCCCAAATACCATAAAGAATCCCTGGATCACAATAAATCTAGGGCTGTGATATTGTTCTTAAAAACGTTGGGGTTCAAAGGGAATACAATCGACTTTCCGACATTTAACGTATAATTCGATAATTTACTGAATTGCTTTATTATGTCTATCATGACAGGGATAGATGTTTCTGGATAAGAGAGCTGTAGGAGCAAGTCATCCACGTAAGCAGCAACTTTGAGTTCGGCACCTAGAATTGTAAGCCCCGAACCCTTGGATACAGGATTAATTTGCAGATTAGCAGTTCAAATAAAGGTTAAAAGTAGAGGGAAAGAGGAAAACCTTGCATTGTGCCAGAATATAAGGTAAAGGCCTCAGAGATTACACCATTTCAGAGATTCTGGTAGTCAGATTTTGATAAAGAGCTTACCCACATCTGGAATTGTTGGGGAAACCGAAGGATTTAAATTTGAAGTAAGAGATTCCAATTAATCCTGTCAAAAGCCTTCTTGGCATCCATGGACACCAACACAACTGGAAAGGGACATCCCTAGACACCGAGAAGACATGGGAAAAGAGTACAAAGGTGATCTGGCAGATTATCTTCCCTTCATGAAACCCACCCGATGTGTACCTATTAAGTCAGGGAGAACTAAACTAAGCCTGTCAGCTAATATTTTGGTTAACATTTTTTATCCTGGTTCAGCAATGAAATGGGTCTGTAACTTTCCACACACTCCAAATTTTACCCGTCTTAGGCAGTGATGCAATAAGTGCCTCAAACAGTGAGGGATCTACTTGTTGTGCCTTAAGATGTGTTGAAATAAGGGGAGGAGATGTGGGGTAATTTGTTCTTTAAAACACTTATAAAAGTTAGATGAGAAACCATCAATTCCAGGTGTTTTATCTGAAGAAAGACCCTGTATCACCTCCATAATTTCCAAGGTAGAGATAGGGGCTATTAACATCCTATGCTGAGGGTTCAGAAAGAGGGTAACTGGGCCTCTGCTAAGTAAGAGGAAAAGAATGAAGTCAGAAGGCGGATTGGACATGTCTCCATATAACTGTTTATAATAGTTGGTAAACTCTGAGACAATCTCCTGAGGGGAGTATTTCAGAGCTCCATCTATTTTAGGCGAATAGGGAGGATGAATCGGGCAGACTCCTTTGTTTAATTCTCTGAGCCAACAATTTCCCTGTTTTTTCTCCTTGATCTATGTAAGAGGCCCTGTACGTAGAATAGCAAATTCCGCTTTCTCATTGAGTAAGCTTATGTGGAATCTCTCAATTTTGCAAGGTTTTGTTTAGCTTCATCGGATGAATTTGGTTGTAAATTGGTTTCCAATGCTCTGATCTGGGCTAGTACCACCTTCTGCCTCGCCTCCTGCCTTTTTTTCCGTAGAGTCCATCCCAATTAAAATACCTGAAAGTATGCTTTAAAGGCGCACCATAATATGTCAGGCCCTAATATCTTGGGTAGATTCAGATCAAAAATTGTATGATATGTTCTTTAATACAATCTCTACTCTTAGAATCTTTAAGCAATTGGTCATTCAGTTTCCATCTTGATTGGCGCTTGGGCAAAGGTAGGAACAACTTGCATAACACCAGGAGCAGTCAGAGGGAGGGCCTGGCTGAATAACTGAGATTATTACCCGGTAACATTGCCTGAGATAACAGCAGGTAGTCAATACAGGATAAAGACCTATGAACAGAGGATATAAAAGTGTATTTCCTGTTCTTGGGATGTAAAACCCTCCATATATCGCATAATCCCAGTCTGTTCATTAGGTCATGTAGCGCCCGTTGTGCTGGGGAAATAAACCTGAGACAGTACCAGTACGGTCCTTACCTGGGTCCATCACTAAATTCAATCTCCCCTAAAATTATTGTGGAGGGTAATAAAGAGAGGATATTGTTAAGTAGTCACACGCAAAGAAAAGACAGTCATCCCTATTAGGGCTTTGAATGCTACCCAACACTAATTCCATGGAATACATGGTACCCTTTACCAGTATAAATCTACTGTGTGGATCTTTTAATTTCCTCATAACCTTAAATGGGATATTCTTATTAATAAGATTAAAACCTCAACTATTAGAGGTACACTTGAGCTGAAAAAATCTGCCCTATCTGCAACCATCTCATTTGTATGGCTTCTGAGTCTAATAAATGAGATTCTTGGATAAAAGCGATATTGGTACATAAAATACCCAAATGCTTCAGGATCTTATACTGTTTTGTTTTTTACGGACCCTTTGACATTCCAGGTAGAAAAACAAAGATCATTATCATCATTTCTTATCCAGTAAATGGAAATAGTACAAAATAGAAAGAGATACTATAAGGCAATCAATTAACCTGTTTATTCTGACTGTGTCCCCCGACCCTCCCCACCTCCCTCCATCCCAATCTCTCCATGTTCCCCAAACACCACAAAAATAACGAAGAAAAACCCAACCCATTGTGCTTTTAAATCCTGCCCAACCCCTCCCTCCCCCTTTTTTCCAGTGCCGTTTACCAGCTCTCCACAAAATTCACCTTCCCCTCCTGCTCTCCCACCTCCAGTACTTCCCTACTAGCCCTATATATAGAAAATAAAAGGAGCAAGGATAAGCTCTATAAGATTATAAAGTTCAGAAAAGTTATCTAACTAGTGTACTTATTAGATCCCTAATAAACCTACTAAATTATCCCCCATTAAACCTAACTACTGCTAACTCTAATTCTATAAAACCAAACATTTAAGTACACCTTTGTTACTGGCAGTTTCCTTATTTTACATCCTGCCGAGTACCTTCTCTTAGCGGACTAGTAATCTCCCCTATGCTTTAGTTCAGCAGAAATCCCCTTCTATATATTCCTAAATATGGAATAAAGGCAAATCTCTATTTGTTCTAGCAGCCCCTAAGATCGTTGTGCTCCTACAAATGGCACCACATTAAACAAACCAGGATATAAACCTCCAAACATAACTATCAAGAGAGAGAATATAAAGGAGACAGCCCTCTCATGATAAAGGAACTGCTTTGACAGTAACTATCAATATCCACAGCTGCTACATCGTTGCTATTGAGGGACACAATTATCGAGGCATGCTCCTCAACTTACTAGTAAGTGCTTCCAAAACTGATGCTGTACTCCCCTTGTGGCTGCAGCTGTAACTGCTTCTCCTATCTCCTGTAAATCTACACTGCAGCCTGGTAATGAAATAAATGAAAACAGAGAAAGCAGGGGAGACACCAATAGGGAATGCTGTGTATAGCCCTCTGATAATGCTGTTTCACCCCAGGCAAACATTACCATCCAGCTCCTACCCCATTACTGTGATATTCTCCCTTGTATACACTCACTCACTCATGCCCGCATCCAGGGAGGGCGCCTACTCATTACTAAGCAGTAACTTTGTAGAAAGAGAAGAAAAGGAGTTTGATCGAGTTAGAACTGACGCTCTAGTACATTCAGCAGACAGGCCCTACTCAGCAACATGGGGCTTCTTATCTAACTGAGGCAGCTTATTTAAATTCCTGAGCAATGAGTGCCCTGCAAAACTACCAAGGCTTACAAAAACCCAGGTTGAAACCATTGAGCAGCACAGATAAACACACAAACATGCCCGAAAGTTATTACTCCCTTCTAGACCCAGTGTTAGCCTTAAAACAAAATTAGTTATAAATGAATGATTGGATCTACTAAGACAAGGCTACTTTTAATTTTGACTCTTAATGGAACCTTTAAAGAGGCAGGCCCGGTCTGGATTACAGCTAATACCAGTCCAAAACTTCTCAGGCCTAGCCTTCTCTAGGAAAACTCACACATCCCATCTCAACTCCTACTCCCAGGATAGGTCCTTAAGATAAAGCCCTGCACATGTTCAAATGTTTCTGAATAGATCGGGAATGGCTGTCTTGAGACGTGCAGTCGCTGAGTCCAAATCTTCATACATGTGCCACAGTCCCGATAGCTGGACCTGCAATTTAGCAGGGTATAGCATCTTAAATTTGAGTCCAGCAGCGTTAGTTTAGTAACTAAAGGGTGGAAGGCAGATCTACGTTGTCAGACTGTGAGTGGTAAGTCCTGGGTGACTCTGATTCTCACCCTTCCCATTGCAATTCTAGTATGGACCTTATTTTGACAAAGAAATGCTGCTTCTCTAGGAAGTTTAAGGCGAAAGATTAAAGGTTTGAGAGGCCCCAATCGGAGGATTTTGGTTTCAATGCTCTAGGGCCATTTCTATAATGTAGCTGAAGCCATAGGGAAGGGCCCAATAACTTTTCTATAAATTTCTGGTCAAATAAAACTGCATCCTGCTCTTCTTCCAGCTCAGGAGACCAATAATCACTGCATTGTTCCTGCATGCTACGACCTTTCAGGTCTTCCAATTGCTGCTCAATTTTAGTGATTTTTGCTTTATTAAAATCACCTTGGGATCCTGCTTGTCCACTTTTCTATCCAGTGAGGTAAGTGAGTCTGGTATCTGATGTCATCAAAGCTATATCCTCGATAGCCTGAGAAATGGTTTTGATTTCGGTTGTGAGGTTTTCAGTTCTTCTTTGAATGGGGAATTCAGCCAGAAAACCAGCAGCGTCAAAGGCTCTTGATCTGGACTTTGCTGCGGTGTTGCCTGCGGTGGCCGAAGTATTAGCACAGGGTTTTTGGGGGCCTTCTCAGGGGTGGCTGGGGGCGTATGTTTGGGCTGTAGTTTTTCATGTTGACCTCCATCCTCCAAAACCACTCCAGCGCAGTTCTCCAATGCCCCACACCACCGTGTTGCTTTTGCTGGGTTCTCAGCCTGGTTTTATAATGAAAATATGTAGAATAGTGGCGTGGGCAGGAGAGGTTGAAAAGGCATCTTCTGAGGCTCGCTGCATCACGTGACCCTGACCGCACCTCTGTCTCTTCTGAACAATACATAGCCAGGTACTGAGGTCTCCTAAGTGTGGTCGCTGGTGAACCATGTCTTCGCTAATGGCTACTGTGTCCAGTTTAGCCTCTGTCATTGTGCCTGCAGGTCTGGGATCTTGTTTCTCAGACTGCAAGCATTTGTGTACATGATTTTCCATTGGCCAGGTTTTGGTGTATTAGTTGTTGGATGAGGTCTGGTGTTTCCCTATGTGTCATATGGGGAGTCAGACCTTTTTCCTTACCTGAGTGATGCAGATGAACTACAAACATGCTGAACTCCTGTTTGATCACTAGCTGATTCTGATTCTTATTTCTGTATTTGTCTGGATTATAAATTGAACTTTTTACACAGCATTTATCTATTTTTTTTCAAAAGTAAGTTCAGTAATTTGTGGTATTTTAGAACAGGCATTTGTCAGGCTATATTGAATATTAGAGTAAAAAAATGGTTTAGAGCAATTTATGAACTGAGTGGTAAGAAAATTGTTATTTTTGAGTGTTTTATTGCATTTTTCCCTTTTGCTCTTCAGTTATTTTGATTTGATTTTCTTGCTTTGTCTCTGTTTCCGATGTTATTGGGTGAAGAATTCTTGGGTATTAATTTGTATTCACTATGGCAGTTTGTGTCTGTCTGATACATGAGTGGAGCTAGAAGAACTTTAAGATAGTAGAAGACGGTTAAGTTGATCGATCTATAGGCAAATCCTGCTTACTGTTGTGTGATGGTTCTGAATAATCATGTATTAGCCTTGAAATACGCTGGTCCCTCATTTGTAAAGACAAGTCACCCCCCATGAAGGAGCTGTGTGCTATGAAGTGCTGGGGAATTGGGCCATCTCATCAATGTGTCTGTGTGAGTGTTATTTCATTAATTAATACATTTAACACATTTACAGCCACAAACATGTATACTAGTGATTTTTATTTTTCCAAACCACAACTGGACCGTGAACCAACAAGGGCTCGTACTAGTTTTTAGATGGTGGGGCACTCAAGAAATTGACCTGTTTGTCTCTTAGTAGAACAATCAGCTGACACCATTTTTTGCAGGCCACTAGCAAAGGACACAGTCCCAATGGATGCCCTACTTCTAGATCTGGACAGCAATGTTCATGTATGGCTTCTCACTGGTCACACTCATAGAGAGTGCTTATAAACTCTGAAGAGAGCCAACTGCAATGATCCTGATTGACTGAGGCTGCGACCTGGGCCTGGTATGAAATGCTTCTGGCCCTGTCCAAAAGGAATTAAATGAACCTGTCACTTAGATACATCCTACTTACTCTGCCTTAGGGCAGGATAACATTCTTGGACCTCAGAAAATTACATTTGCAGGCATGGTTTTGATGAGTGAGAGTTTTCCTGGTTGAATCTGTCAAAGGAATTCCTAAGCATGTTTAAGGTTTCCATGAAACCAACACCTGGGAGAGTATACTTTAAGTGAAAATACACCACCATGAAGATAATCACAATAAGGCAAGCTTGCCTATAGTCTTGGATTATTTTGTACACTGACAGTTCTTTGGTCTGAGACCATGAACCCTGAAGATACATCTGACAGCAGTATCAGACTACTCAGTTAGCAGGCAGGAGCAAGTCCTTGATCTCACAACCTGGTTTAGAAAGGTTCTTTAAAGGCCTCAACCACTGTACCTCCCTGTGAGTGACACTGTACCTCCATGGCACTTAAATATCTGCCTCACCCAGTTGATGGAGGCTGTTTTAGCCTATAGCTACTGTTGATTTAAGTATGTCACTTGGAATACTATTTTCTTGGTTGCCATGTCGGGGGTACACAAACTGCAAGCCTTCTGTAGAGCTCCAAACTACATAATGTTCAACCTGGATAAGATAGTCCTTAGGACTAACTGGAAGTTTTACCTAAGGTAGTGTTAGAAGTTCACAAGAACAAGTAAACTGCCCTTCTGGTGCTCTGCCCTGAGCATTTAGTACATGTGAACAGAATTGTCACTGTCCAGATGTAGAAGAGCACTTATACACTCTCCTGGACCCTACCAGGTATATCCAGTCTCAGTACACAACATTTTGCTAGCTGTGGGAAGTAGAAAAAAGTAAACCAACACCCAACAACTAGGAGAACTCTTCCTTATTGGATAGTCTCCTGTATACAATTCAATAACAAAAAGGCTGGAAAAATTCTACCAGAGGCCTAAGGGCACAACGAACAAGGTGAACCTCTGCCTCTGTGAGCCTCCACAAGGGCATCCCAATACTGGAATTTGCAAAGCAGCTACCTACAAAAGTGCATAACTATGTAAAGAACTACTGCCTGGACATACAATCCAAGAGGAATGCCAGGTATGGAACTGCTTTCTTTGCAGAACCTTTTTCCTAAAAGTTCTGGACAAAGTCTTCCTAGGTACTGCTACAGAGTCTGCGTGTAAAGCATCAGTTTTTAAAGTTCAATTCTTTATTAAAAATACAACAGCAAAATACAACATGTAACCAGCACAGACGATCAGCTGAAACAAACAATAAAGAATAAGAACCTAGTACATTTAATAGGGCTGTGCATGGGTTGAATAGTATTTTCTGAAAACCATAGAATAGTAGGCTTCCTGAATATTCAGATGCTTTTTCCCGAGTAGTTAACTATTCAGCCACTATTTAGGGACTACTATTCGGTGAGATTTCCAAATCATGCTGAGCTTTGTTGGCCAATTGAAAGCAGTTTTGGAGCTCAAAGACAACACACCATGTGACTTCCTCACTGGGCTGGTAGAAGACATGAGACAGTGGTTGTTGAGAGCTAGCTCTGCAATACTTCTGAGACCTTAAATTTGCCAAAAGAGAAATAGTTTTTGCTCTATATTTTTTGGGGTCAGTATAATTTGTTTGATCAGTGTCAGAAAAGCACACAGCCCATACTGTAAAGGCAGTCAGGAGATGTGTGAATGAGTGAATGAATTCATTCACATATCCTGGACTACTGTATCTGATATGAGCTGCATCTCAATGGCTCATGCTCTGAACAAATGGGCATGCAGCCTCAGAGCGTTCAGTTGGTGGGTGGCAGGGCTGCAGGTGGTGGGGTGCTGCCGCCTACCGCTGATGGGGGGAGCGGGGGTGGGGCTCCGTGGGCTGGGTGGGGTGGAGGCACTAGATCACCAGGGATAACATACTGGGAGTAAGGATGCTGACCACGATCGGGCTACTTTCAGTCCACTGGACCACCAGGGATATTGGACTTTGTGGGAGGTCTGATGCTCAATGACCGGCTACTGGGGGTGGGGGGTATTGCATCATGCCTGCAATCAGGCTACCAGGGGGTGGGGGCGTTAATTCATGCCACGCGATCGGGCTACTGGAGGGGGTTGGAGACCATTGCCCGCAATCGGGCTGCTGGGGGGAATACTGTGCTGCCTGCAATTGGGCTACTCGGGACACTTGGCCCATGATCGAGGCATGGGGGCGCCACCAGATGCAGCAGGAACAAGTGGAGGGCCACCCACAGGTGGCAGCTGCTGTGTTGCACCCTGCAATGTGGCAGCTCACCTGTGGGTGCCCCTCGACTTGTTCCTTTTTTTAGCGTAACTTTGTGCAGGCTGGTAGGGGTTGCACCCTGTATATCTGCATGGTCCAGCTGAATATCGGGCTGTGCAGTTTATGCATGGACGCGACCCCACCTGCATTGCCTGCAGTTACATTACTGATGTAGCCACGCGCCGATTTGTGCAGGCGACTTTCTTTTTAAATATCGCACTAGAGTGACAGTGGGTTGTGTATGGCACAACACTGTTATGCCGCATGCACAACCCTTTTGAATATTCGGGGCCTCTGACTATAAAACACTTAAAGAAACACATACCATAAATAAGTGAGTTATAATAATTGAGACTGAGATGCCCTTGTAGCAAAACAATCCAAAACTAACATACCAAGGATGAAACACGCATCAAGATTACAAACATGAAGTAATACAGTGGTGCCAGTCAGTATGCATAGCAGTATTTTGCAAACTTACTGCAAAATGCTGTAGTATGCTGTGGAGCAGTGTAATTCAATGGCAATTAAGCCTCTTTTCATCCAATATTTTGTGACATGTCATTTACTGAATTGCATCTTGTCTTGCTCCACTGTATATTATTGATACATACTACAATTCAGAGAAGGTGATGAGATAGACTACCAGAGAATGACAGACAGATATCTCTCTATTTTTGACGGGCTTATATAGTTTTCTCACCAAGCAAGCCTTTTAGTTCTGCAGCACTGGGAACAGTACTACTACTAATACCACCATACTACTACTACTACTACTACTAGTGTCACTACCCTGTTCCATCTGTACTTTCACCGTCACATCCTGTAATTAGAGCATGCATGCTTTTGTGTGTGAAGTAGACACCACCACCAGTGTTCCCACTGCTCCACTATGGCTGGTCACATCCATAGCCAGTGTGCTTCCCAGCATCACTGATGCCATTCTTGCAGCAGCCACCCTTTCAGCTGTGCCACTATGCGGCCTTACTGTTGCCACTGTTCCTATGCCCATGGCCAAGCACCTTCTACCCCCCCATGTCTTGTGACCATGAACACACCTTCCAGTGCCGACATTACAATGCAATGCTTATCATTTTCAGAGTACTATGTGTGGTGTGTGTGGCGGTGGATCGAGTGTGCCACATGTGGCTTGTGTTGCAGTTGTGTGAGCTCTGTGTTGGTGGTTGAAGTATCATTGAAGTATCATTGAAGTCCATCTTCTTTCCAAGTTGTGTTAACAGGGTGTGCTTAGAAACAACTGAGAAAGCTGCATGGGATATACTATATTGGACTAGATATCAGTAACAAATCTCTCTCTTACTTACATCTGAGGGAAGTTTTTCCTTACTTTACAGTCTTACACTGGTATTGCTTTGTGTTTAATTATTTTAGTTTTAATTCTGGAAGGGGGTTTTCAAAACTGCTTATCTTGTGAGCATCTTCAGAAGAGGTTGAAATAACTGCATATTTGATTTTTCTTTGTGCTAACTGGACTGTCTACTAGTATTCTGTGACAATCTGCATCAATATATTTTGCAATATTTCCTGGTGGTGGCTGTGTACTTTAAAATAGCAAAGGCTGCAGTTTGTAATTGGATGCCAGACATAGCCTGAGGTGGGGGAATTGTCTTCAGAAGTCAGGAGACCTGCATCACAGCCAATTGTTCTGGCTTGAATATTCCAGCATTGATAAATTACTATAAACTACTGGTGTGATCCTGTTTCAGACAGAAGTCTATCTTCTCAAGTTTGTGTTAACAGGGTGTGCTTAGAAACAACTGAAGCTGCATGGGATATACTATATTGACTAGATATCAGCAACAAATCTCACTCTTGCTTACATCTGAGGGAAGTTTTCCTTACTTTTCAGTCTTACACTGGTATTGCTTTGTGTTTAATTATTTTAGTTTTAATTCAGGAAGGGGTTTTCAAAACTGCTTATCTTGTGAGCATCTTCAGAAGGGTTGAAATAACTGCATATTTTATTTTCCTTTGTGGCTAACAAACCACCAGGCTGTTTTGGGGCTGGGGAGGTCTACCTGTGTCTGACTTGGATGTCTGGATTTTCTCTGTTTGATTAGAAGGGTATTTTCTCAGTCAAATTGTTGTGTAGGGTGTCTTGCTGACAGGAAAGGCACTCGCCATGTGATGGATCAGAGCTTTAGCTGATTGTTTTGTGAGGGTACAGTTTAGGCTCAACCTTCCCACCCCTCATACCCACCCATCCTGAAATAGTCCTTTATACCTAGTTCTGACATCATTTCCTCGCGCAAGGTGCATATCACTGTTGCATCCTCTCTAGCACACTGCACTGACATATAAGCATACACATTGTATAATAATATATATTTCTATATAACAAACCAATCACACACTCTCACACACAGACACACACACACACACACACAAACAAAAAAAGTAGATAAACACTTTGTATAGTAGGCAATGGTAATGGCTGTGGGGCAGCAGTCTTCCAGGAGTCTTCTGGAGGCTGAGATGCTGCCTCATTTACAGACAAATCCTCTGCCCTGAGGAGGTTGCTAATCTCTCAGGCTGGCACTGACAGTAGTAAGGAACTTTCCCCATCCAGGGAGCAACTGCAGAGCCACCCACCCTTACCTACCCCAGAGGTTGCGCAAGAAGCACAGTTGGACCACAGTGGGCTCAGGGAGGGTGAGAAATGGTGGAACAGAGGCACACCCAGTCAGTTGTTCCACTCTTACAACCCATACACCATTCTGGGAGCATAGCTCCCCCATGGATGCAAACCACAGAGAGACTAATAAGGCTGAGGACAACTGTCACAAGGGAGGCCCATACAGAAAGGAGGCAGAGGACACCACAGGGAAAGGAAGCAGCCCTGGTGGGGACTCAATTATTAGGGGATAGAACTGGGGGAGCAGGGAAAACTGAAGTAAAGTGCTTGCCTGGTGCCATGGCTGTGAGGGACAGGAAGTGCATCCTCAGGATCAGGAGAACTGCTGCATCGGGAGTCTGAGCTGGACATCATTGTCCACCTAGTGACAGATGACTTGGCTCATCATGAGATTAGAGACTGTACTGCCCGCGATCGGGCTGTGGGATATGTGTGTGTGTGTGGGGGTTCATGTTACTCCATACCTCTCAACCTCTTGTGTCATGAATCAGGGACAAGGCTTAAAAAAATCAGGGACAAAGATGCCAAATCAGGGACACATCTTAACAATTGGTAATATTCACTCAGAAATCTGATAGAATAAGGGGCTTTGTATAAGATGCATTTCTGAAGAAGAACTAGTCTGTATTTTTAATGTTTGATATTATTTTATGCTTACAGTCCCCACTGTTCTGTCACAGAAACATGAATTTTACGAGAGACAGAGGAAAATTCTGTCGCAAAATCAGGGACATCCCTGAAAATCAGGGACAGTTGAGAGGTATGTGTTACTCTATGCCCGCGATCGGGCTGGTGGGGGGGCACAGGGACCGAGTTGGGGGCCAGCCAGGGGTGGCAGCTGCTGTGTTGCGCCCTGCAATACAGCAGCTCACCTGTGGGTGGCCCTCAACTTGATCCTTTTTTTTTTGGCTCAAGGTTGTGCAGGCGCAGGTTGGGGGTTGCGCATGCACAACTCTGCACAACCCGACTGAATATCGGGTTGCGCAGGTTATGCATGGTTCCTCCCCCTCCTGTTGAGCATGCATTCATTTGCATTGTTCTTTTGCGCAACCTGTTGCCAGTGGAGCAACTGCCTCCTGCTGAATATCGCAGAATGGCGCAATGTAGGACTTGCGCATGCGCAACCCTGTTGCGCATGGAGCAACCCTTTTGAATATCTGGGCCTATGTATTTTGCTGAAATTGTGGGGTGCTTGAAGTATGTGGCTATGTCTTTTTCGAAAGGAGACATTGTAGGCGCTTCATGTTTCATCTTGTATTGCATTTTAGAAGTAGATGGCTGTGGTGGTGATAATATGTCTGGGCATTGAACTGAGGTGAAGCAATTTATTTTTGAGGTGCTTGGTTGTTGATTTGACTGGTTGCTTAATAAGTGTGATATGTTTTGTTGTTTTATTTCATTTATTCGTGAGTAAGCATTTAAGGATTGTAACTTTTTGTGGCCAGATATCTTTATAACTTCTGTAGGTGGCACATTGCTGTTGACTAGTTTCTGCACAAGATGTTTTTTTGAACCAAGTGGTTCATGAGTTTCTTTTCTGTTTGTATGTCTGCTGCACTAATCATATTTTTTACAATTTTTCCAAGGCTATTAATATCTAGTGGTTGGTTTTTATACCAGCTGATAGGGTATGTTGCCTTCGGTGAGTAGTTTATTGCCAGAAAGAATGGAGCTGTGTCAATATTGCTTTTGGATGGTCTTTCCTTTTTATATAAGATGTAGTTAGCTACAGGGCAACGTTCTGTGTCTTTAATTCGTAGGCACGAGGTTTGAGTATTCTGTTGTCCTTTCAGTTGGATCCGGTACTGGTTTTTGTTCATCTTTCTTTTATGTATTCAATGTATCTGGTATTTCTTTCATCTGTTCCTAGTCGGATGTCGCCCCATTGTACATTTCTGGCTTCTGTTGTTCCTCTTATTCCGAAAAAAAGGGTAATATTAAGCCACACTGTATTTATCAGTGAGATAGGGTTATCAGGTCCAAGTATGTTTTTAGTGTAGAGTTCATCAATTAACTCATCAGTGAGCCCATCTGCTGCTTGGGGCCAGTTTCCTTTGCCTTCCACTTTCAGTATTTTTTGTTTCAAAATGAATACTTGTCTTGTTTTTGTAAAGGTACTGGACTGGGAAAGGGATTCACTATATCCGTGATCTTTTAAATGTCTTTCAAAGCTTTGAAACTTTGCTCTTAATCTTAAGGGTTCATATTGTGAACCATCTTTTTTTTGGCATGTTATAAAATATTTACATAGAAACTGATCTAGTTGAGGATGTGGTATGTTATGAATGGGTAGAAATATGCCTATTTCCTCTTTTAGGAAGTTTTCTAGGTGTGTAATATCTGTTTCAGTTTTACATTTGGTGTTGTCGTTTTTCGTGGAGTTGATGTATTCTTGAATATAGTTACTGTCTATTTCTGTAGTTGGTTTTGTAGTACTTGTAGTACTGATCTGTCATTTTTATGTCATTTTGTTTGTGTCTATGTCAGATTCCAGCAGCGGTTCTTTGTCTATTTCGAATGGACTACAACTGAGGTATATTTCTTCTGTAATGTTCATTGGTTTCTCCACTCTCTTTAGTTTTAATTTGTTTATTCGTTCTGTGGTTTCATTATCTGTAGATGCCATTCTTGGCATCCCCATTTTATGTTTACGTTTTTCTGTCCTTTTTATTTTTATTTGTTTTGCAGCTTGCTTTCATGCTGTAGAATCTGCTCAATGTCGACGTGTTTAGCTCTTCATGGGCAGCTCATTTCTATTTAGTAGCAGCTATGATTTCAGATGTGTTCAATTACTGTGCATTTTGTATTGCAAAGTAGTTCCAACAGTGTTTCTACTCTTTCAGGGTTTCATTTCAGGGGTTGAACTATGTGACATGACGACTGTTGATAAATGCGGTTGTTAGGTATGCAGAGTATATATAAATATAAGATTATGGCCACATGCATACGTCACTATATATTTATACAATGGAAGTGAGTATACATGTTTTTATTAAACTCATTTATCACTCACCCCTATTATATAAATACAGAGTACTTCATCCACAAGGAGGACTTACCTTTCATAAAGGAGGTCTCTCTACTAGAAATGATTTTATCTTTACTTCCCAATACACTGCCTGGCTTTTTTCTTCAGAGACATCAGACCGTGAAATAGTAGCCATAAAAATTGGTTTAAAGGAATCTGTACCTATAGAGAAAGGGTACTGGAAATTGAATAATACCTTGTTAGTTTCCAATACCTTATGTACTGAAGTCCGAGAATTGCTTAAGATACGTATGTTTATTGCCTGTTTGTCTGATGCCTTAAGTTTCTGATGGGTGGAAACTAAAGCGGACTTACAATCTCTGTTTAGAAAACATGCCTCCATTAAACACACCACATAATATCAACAAATTTAACACTCAGTAATCATTTGGCCACATTATATTCCCATATAAATGAGGGTCGTCAGATTATCTCCTCACAAATTGATGCTGTAAAAAAAGAAATGGAGTCCTTGCAATATTCTAAGGTGACCTCTTTATTGTTTGAACACAGAATGTGCACCCCTGGGAAAAATAGCTTTGGAGATGTTTTTACTAGTTGCCGGTCGAAAATCGATAATAGAATTATGATGGCCTTAACCACATCTGATGGCAACCTTGTTATTAAGACGTCAGAGATCCTGGCGCTGGTATAGAGGCATTTACCTGGACCTGGAAGGACTCTACTTCTTTATTCAACTGTGAACTGTGTGAGAAATTCTATATTGCACTTAGAAACATAGAAACATAGAAGTTGACGGCAGATAAGGACCGCAAGGCCCATCCAGTCTGCCCATTTCTTTTTCTACCTTATAAATGTGCCATCGGCCTTTGCTCTGTCAGTGACCTATCTATTCATAGTCATTTGTATTGCTCCTTATGCCTATCCCATGCCTGTTTGAAGCCCTGCACTGTATCATAGCCACCACTTCTTGTGGTAAGCCATTCCATGCATCTACCACCCTTTTCTGTGAAAAGAATTCTCACATTCCCCTTAATCGGCCTCCTCTAATCTCTATGCTGTGTCCTCTTGTCCTGCTATTTTTCTTATATTTAAACATGTTAGACTCTCACCTTGTTTATGCCCTTAAGGTGTTTGAATGCCTCGATCATATCACCTCTCTCCTCCTTTGCTCAAGGGTATACATATTGAGCTCCGTTAATCTGTCCTCATATGTCTTCTGATGCAGTCCCTGCACCATTTTGGTTGCCCTTCTCTGGACTGCCTCAATTTGGTTAATGTCCTTGTGAAGGTGTGGCCTCCAATACTGCACGCAGTACTCCAGATGGGGCCTAACCAATGTCTTGTACAGAGGGATTATTACCTCCCTCTTACGACTTGTGATACCCCTGCTAATACACCCCAACACCCCCCTAGCCTTACCTACTGCTTTAGAGGTCTGCTTGGATGATTTTAGGTCATCAGTGATGATGATGCCCAAGTCTCTTTCTTCCTTTGTGACTGTAGCAACTCCTCCCAGCCTACTTGATATCTGCAACAAACGTGCACTTTTGCTTAATTCTGGGAGGTGAAACTAACTACCACTTGTAATTGCTTTTTATTCACATATTCATTTAGTGTTTAACCAAGAAGGGGCTTGCAAACTCTGTTTATCTTATTAGTAACTTCAGAAAGATTTAAATACTGCATTTAGGTAGGTCCTTGGAGGTAGCTAGATTGTCTAAGGATTTTCTGACAGTTAAACTATTTTTCAATAAATTTACAGGTGGCTGAGGAGTTGAAAAAGAAGCTTGTAAACTCTGCTTATCTTGGAAGTAACTTCATAAGTGTTTGAATACTGCATTTTGGTTTTCCCTTGGGGGTAGCTGGATTGACTACTAGGATTTGGGGACAGAAACTATTTTTAAATAATTTACTGGTGCATAGGAGTTTGTGATAGTTAAACTATTTTTACAAAAGTTACTGTGGTCATAGCATAACCTGCAGTGTGAATTGAAACACAGACAGCCTTAGGGGGCAGGGCATTGTTTTCAGACCAAACAGGTTGTATTGGAACAGGAAGGGCTACATCATAACCATTGGCAACAAATTGCCCTGGGTGGAGATATCCAGACTAGATCAGATTACTATAAGTTACTGGAGACTGCAATTTTTAAAGACACAAAGCACATTACCTGGACCTGGAAGGACTCTACTTCTTTATTCAACTGCGAACTGTGTGAGAAATTCTATATTGCACTTGATATCTGCAACAAACGTACTCTTTTGCTTAATTCTGTGGGAGGTGAAACTAACTACCCTTGGTAATTGCTTTTTTATTCACATATTCATTTAGTGTTTAACCAAGAAGGGGCTTGCAAACTCTGTTTATCTTGTTAGTAACTTCGAAGGATTTAAATACTGCATTTGGTAGGTCCTTGGAGGTAGCTAGATTGTCTACTAGGATTTTCTGACAGTTAAACTATTTTCAATAAATTACAGGTGGCTGAGGAGTTGAAAAAGAAGCTTGCAAACTCTGCTTATCTTGGAAGTAACTTCATAAGTGTTTGAATACTGCATTTTGGTTTTCCCTTGGGGGTAGCTGGATTGTCAACTAGGATTTGGGGACAGAACTATTTTTAAATAATTTACTGGTGCGTAGGAGTTTGTGATAGTTAAACTATTTTTTACAAAAGTTACTGTGGTTAAGGAGTGGTCATAGCAAAACCTGCAGTGTGAAACAGGAAAAGACAGTCTTTCAAGCAACAGAGGGAGGTGGATCTAGGTTTACATTTGTTTGTTACAATTATTAACATTTTCAGTGCAGGAAGAGTTTAAAGCACAGCTGACTTATTTTGGGGCCTACAGCTTTCAGAGCACAAACCACCAGGCCTGTTTTGGGGCTAGGGAGGTTTACCTGTGTCTGACTTGGATGTGTGGAATTTTCTCTGTTTGATTAGCAGGGTATTTTCTCTGTCAAATTGTTGTGTAGGGCATCTTGCTGACAGGAAGGCACTCATTGCAGGAGTGGGTCAGAGCTTTTAGCTGATTGTTTTGTGAGGGCACAGTTTAGGCCCAACCCCTTCCCACCCCTCACCCACCCACCCTGGAAATAGTTCTTTATACCTGGGGTTCTGACATCATTTCCTCAAGAGTGCAAGGTGCATATCACTGTCATATTCCTCTAGCACACTGCACTGACGATATAAGCATACACATTGTATAATATAAATATATATATATATTTCTATATTACAAACCAATCACACACACACACACACACACACATTAAAAAAAAATGTGGGGAGTAGTGCAATGTAATGGCTGTGGGGCAGCAGTCTTCTGGGAGTCTTTCTGGAGGCTGAGATGCCGCCCTATTTGCAGGCAACTCTCTGCCCTGAGGGAGGACGTTGCCCGTCTTCAGGCCACACTGGACAGTAGTAAGATGACCTTCCTCCAGGCCACACTGGACTGTAGGAAGGGAACCTCCCCCATCCAGGATGCACCAGAGACACCACCACTACCTCAGAGGTTGTGAAGAAAGCACAGCAGTTGGACCACAGTGGGCTCAGGGAGGGTGAGGATGGTGGAACAGAGGCACACCCAGTCAGTTGTTCCACACCACAATCCATACACCATTCTGGGGGAGCATAGCTCCCCTATGGATGCACCCACAGAGGAGACTAAGGAGGCTGAGGACAACTGTCACAAGGGGAGGCCCAGCAAGGGAGGCAGAGGACACCACAAGGAAAGGGAAGCATCTCCTGGTGGGGACTCAATTATTAGGGGATAGAACTGGGGAAGCAGGGAAAATCAGAGTAAGGTGCCTGCCTGGTGCCATGGCTTGGAGAGACAGGAAGCGCATCCTCAGGATCACGACAACAGCTGCATGGGAATCTGAGCTGGACGTCATTGTCCACCTAGGGACAAATGACTTGGCTAATCATGAGATTAGAGCAGTGCAAAAGGACTTTGTAGAGGAGCCTAAGACAAGTAGCACACACAGTATCCTTCTCTAAGGTGCTGCCTGTCAATGGCATGAGTGAGGCGAAGGTACTTTGCACCATGCAGTTTAATGAATGGTTGAAAAAATGGTGTGGAGCACAAGGGTTTGGCTTCATTGGGGACTGGGGTTCCACCTGGAGGGACACCAGCCTATACTGGCAGGATGGTCTGCATCTGTTCAGGAAGGGAGCAAGTCTTTTGAGCAATCGGTTTAAATGCTTCATTGGCAAGCTTTTAAACTAGTCAAAGGGAAGGCACTGAAAAGCAGCAGGAAAATCCCAGCCTCTCCCTACAAAACAGGGTACTAAATGAGAAAAAGACCAAGGTAGACAGGTCAGTGGGGGATGCTGCAAAAGAAGGTAAAGCCATCAAAAAATGGAGAGCAATGAGTACCAATGCCCGTAGTCTGAGTAACAAGCTTCCTGAATTAGTGGTCTTGATGGAGGAGGAACATCTGGATATCGTGGCAGTCACAGAAACATGGTACACACAAAACCATGACTGGGACATAAAACATACCAGGACACACTATCTACAGGAGGGACAGGGAGGGTAAAGAGAGGAGGAGTAGCTCTTTACATGAGGGGAAGGAATCAAAGCAACAGAACAAAAGGAAAACAGGGAGGAGAAGAAGCACTGTGGGTAAATTTGGAGACTCTGCAATGGCACCATAATCCAGACAGGGTTAGTATACAGACCCCTTCTCAGGGGAGGAAATGGACAAGAAATGATAGAAAGAATGCTTCAGAATGGAAGATAAAGGGAGATATTGCTGATGGGTGATCTGAATATGCCAGACGTTAACTGGAATGCAGTTGCAGCAACCACTTCAAAGAGTGGGGTTATTCTAGATGCCCTCAAGGGGCATGCCTTGAGACAACTAGTATTGGAGCCCACTCGAGAGGGAGCAATCTTAGACCTGGTTCTCTCAAATGGAGATGAAGAGAGGATCCAGATGTAGAAGTGGGTAGCCATCTGGGAACTAGCGACCATCGAACAGTATGGTTCACAATAACACAGCAATAGAGTCAAGCCATACAAAGGCAAAAGTACTGGACTTTAGGATGGCTGACTTTGTCAAAATGGGTGAGTGCCTAAGGAATGCACTAGCAGATAGGCAGGAAGGAGGGGTGGAAAAACAATGGGGAATAATAAAAACTGCCATCACAGAGGTAACAAGCTTTTGTGTGAAGCAAATTAACAAAACGAAACGATGTAAGAAACCACTATGGTTCTGAAAGGAAGTGGCAGTGAAGGTTCAAGAGAAAAAGAAAGCATTCAGGAAATACAAGGAATCACAGAAAGGACAGGACAGAGAACTGTATCAGTTAAAGCAAAAGGAAGCAGGGAAGGCAGTCAGAACAGCAAAGGCCCAAACCGAGGAAAAGATAGCCAATTCGGTTAAGAAGGGGGATAAAACATTTTATAGGTACATCAGGGAGTGAAGGAAGACCAAGGGAGGGCTAGTGAGGCTTAATAAAGAGGAGGGAGGAGGGTGGGCAGAGGTTGACTGAAAGGCAGAGATACTAAACAAATATTTTTGCTCAATATTTACAAATGAAGTGGGAGATACCTAAAACAAACAGTAGAAACACTCTGGATACAGAAGTTGATACCAGCCCATTTACAGAAGAAAGGGTTCTGAAAGAACTCTTAAAACTGAAGGTGGACATAGCAATGGGCCTGATGGGATTCATCCCGAATTCTGAAAGAACTAAGGGTAGAACTAGTGACACCGCTGACTGCCCTCTTTAACAAATCATGGGAGGATGGGGTGGTACCGAGGACTGGAGAAGGGCAGATGTGATTCCCTTCACAAAGAGTGGAGCAAGGCAGAAGCAGAAAACTAAAGACCTGTTAGTTTAACCTCAGTGGTAGGGAAAATGATGGAATCACTTCTGAAGGAAAGAATTGTTGAGTATCTAGAGACCAGTGGGGCTCAGGACCCAAGGCAGCATGGATTCACAGTGGGAAGGTCATGCCAGACAAATCTGATAGATTTCTTTGACTGGGTGACCAAAGTAGTAGATTAGTCCCACACAAAAGATTAATATACAAGTTAGCCAGCCTGGGAGTGGGTCCCAAGATGACAGCCTGGGTAAAAAATTGGCTGGAGAATAGGACACAGAGATTAATAGTAAACAGAGTCCACTCTGAAGAAAGGGGGGTTACTAGTGGGGTACTGCAGGGCTCAGTATTAGGACCGGTCCTCTTTAATGTCTTTATAAGCGACATTGCAGAGGGACTGGAAGGAAAAGTATGTCTCTTTGCAGATGACACAAAGATCTGCAACAGAGTTGATGCACAAGGTGGGGTGGAAAGGATGAGAAGAGACTTGGCAAGGTTAGAGGAATGGTCAAATGTATGGCAGCTTAGATTCAATGCTAAGAAGTGCAAGGTAATGCACCTGGAAACAAAACCCAGGGAAAAGTATACAATGGGGGTGAAATACTAACAACAACAAAAATGGAAGGGACCTGGGGTAGTCATATCAGATGACCTAAGGTGGACAAGCAATGTGAGGGGCAGCAAGGAGGGCTGGGGATACTGGGAAGCATAGAGAGGCATCGCAGTAGAAAACAGGAAGTTGTTATCCCTCTGTACAGACAGTTGGTGAGACCCCATCTGGAGTACTCGTGCAGTTCTGGAGACCAATCTCTGCAAGGACATAGACAGGATGGAGGCTGTCCAGAGGAGGCAACTAAAATGGTGCAGGGTCTGCACGGTAGACATATGAAGAGAGACTTAGGAACTGAATATGTATAACCTCGAGGAAAGGAGAGAGAGGGAACATGATAGAGAAGCTTTCAAGTATCTCAAAGGAATCAACAAAGTCCAAAGAGGGTAGCATCTTTCAAAAAGGTGTGCAAGAACAAGGGGCACAATTTGAAGATAGAAGGGGCGTCAGAGGTAATTTAAGGAAGTATTTTTTCACAGAGAGGGTTGTGGATGCATGGAATGGCCTTCCAGAGGAGGTTGTGGAGTCAAAAACGGTGGTGGAATTCAAGCATGTATGGGACAGTCATAAGGCAATTCTAGGGGGTTGGGGTAGGAAGAAGTAGGCTGCTGGTTAACTAGGATCTGCAGCTTATCCAATAGGTAGGGAAATGGGCAGACTGGGTGGGCCAAGCGGTCCTTATCTGCCGTCAAAATCTATGTTTCTATGTTTCTATGTATGCCCCACCTAGTTTCCAGGATTCTGATATGCTGTCTTATTTAACTTTTATCCAATCCCCCCACTCGCGTCCAGCAGGCAGATTAGATGAACTAGTGACACCAATATCCCATTTAGAAATCGATACAGCTGTAAAAACATTAAAAACGTTGATGGCCTCTCCTTTGAATTTTATAAAAAAATTAGAGAAGAGTTGTTTGAAATTCCTTTTGTAGTATTTAATTGGATGTTAACTTCATCTACTATTGATTTTTACTTCTGCATTACAATTCAAATATTTTTATACAAAAAAGGTGAGAAAACTAATATCAATAATTGGAGTCCTCTGAGCTGTCTTAATACAGATCTGAAGATCTTGATGAAAATATTAATTGGAAGGCTTCGCCTATGGTTCGATGGACAAGCAGCTAGCTGCTCCCACTTCCTGAGCTATATAAGCAGTTCCCTCAGCCTCCTTCTGAAGTGCTTTTTTTTTTGTTGGCCGGAGGCACTGTCCATTGTTCTGTGTTAGGCCCTCTGCTTCTTTCTGTTGGACTCAGTGTTTTGTTCTTCTGCATCTGGTTTGTATTATGCCTCCAGCCTGTGCTTCCTTCTATTTCTCCCTGTTTGTTCCCTGTTTGTGTCTTGGTTTTGTTTTCTTCTTGGGGGGGGGTCCTACCAATTGACCTTCTATTTGCTTGCTCCTGCCATTTGGCCTTCTGTTTTGCAGCCCCTGCTACTGTTTTATTTACTTTCATTGCTATTGTAACCAGTTCTTGTGTTTTTACACAGCCCATTGCTGTTTCCCATGCTACAGAACTACTTGATCCCCATGCCATCAAGCCTGATTGTTTTCACTTGATTCATTCTCCTGCTGAACTTGCTGTGCAGTTCAATCATATTTTCCCTGCTCGATGTACTTCCCATGGTCATACCTGTTTTTACAACATTGTGCTTTTCTCCTTCCATGCTTCTAGACTACCACCACTTATGGCTCATGCTATTCCTTGTTTTGTACACTGCTGTTCTACTCTTAGGTCTGCTGAAGCTCGTGCTGAGGCTGTTAACTAGCTTTTAAATCTACACGTGGTTCTCGACCCATCCATCACTTTCTTGTTTGTCCTACAGCAGGGACTGGGAAGTGTTTGGGGAGTCGTGGCCCCATGTGGCTAAATATGTCCCTTCTACTTCCTGCCTTCGCCGCTGAAAATCCTCAGAGTATTTTTCACTTTGATTTGACTTTTTGAATGCCTGGCTGGCTTGCCCTGCTAGCATGCTGCCCCATTTATGTTCATGTCCCATCATTGCTACTATGTTTTGCAGATCTATGTGTTGGTCTGACTATTCCTATTGTTTACTGACCTATGTGCAGGTCTGATTATTGTTATACTCCCTGAACAACTACCCTACTTTACTAAACTATGTCCAGATCAACCTCTGATAATGCCATCATTGCTCACAACTCCCTGCCATCTGCCCTCTTTAAGGTCTCAGCACTCAGTGCTTATTCAGCTCATCAGCAGTCCCTGGGCAAGCCAGCCATAGCATTTTGGTGCAGGGTTCTCCTGTAGCCAACAGTCTCACTCTGTACCAAGAGTCTGCAGCTTGGACACGTGAAGCTTGGGATGGAGTCCTTCTCATCTGGCCCATACCTGGGAATGTCCTCGCTCTGGGTGGACCTTTAGTCATCAGCCATACTAACAGCACCCCAAGTTGTAGAATTTATGACTAGGCCATGAAGGGAGGTTATGGAGATTTCCTTTAGCTCCAATGTTCCACTTTAATGTAATCTATATATTATGATGGCCACCGGGCTGGGTGAGCTGTGTGCTGCTTTTTAAGCTCTTTAAATTTCAGCCTTCGAATTTCGAATTGTTCGATCATTCCTGTGCATTTTCGTTATATGTGCTTTATTTATTTTGTTTTATTTTTTACCTGTATCTATTTTTGTTTTTTTGGTTTATTTATTTAGTTGAATACTCTTACAGCTCAGGGCATTCGAGCAAGGTACTCGGCCCGATTATTTACTGTCTGTATTTTTTCAGCATTTTATTTATTTATTTTTATTTAGTTTTTGTTTACTGGGTAAGTGTACTAGCCATAGCAATGACTATTTTCAGGCATGACCCAGGAGGCTACAGTACAAACAGATCAAACACAACAAATGTAAGACACTTTTACATAATTAAACAAATGTACACTATAGAGCAAAGTAATAGGCATAGTAGACAATAGAATACAGAGCAAATAACTATAGGCAAGGTAGTTACAACTAACCGTGTAAGTAATATCCTAGAACAGAGTATACAGAGGTATATTAATAAACAGGGCTAATAACATATTGTCTGGCATTACGGTACTCCCTATAGATTGTAGTTGGCCTGTTACTGCTTGTCCTCTTTCAGGGATATTTATTAAATTATCTGGCTGCCTCCTTCACCTGTTTTGTTGAAGCAGGTAAAGCAGTGTTTGACTTCATGATAGAGAACTGATTACCTGGATTACTGAGGAAAGGAAGTGAAAGGGAGCAAAAACAGCTGATTGAAGCTGTGATCTGTGACAGTGGTGTGTACTCTGCCTTGTAGAGGACTGCCTTGGTTGAGGTTTTGGATGGACTGGCCAAATTTGGCCATTTATATTGTGTGGCGTGCCTTTCCTGAAGTGGCCTGGATTTTTCTAAGGAGAGGGAATGAGAACAGCTGGTGTGAAGCCATGATACATAGTCTGCCCTACAGTGGATTCTTCTGGTGACTGATCCGGGTGCACTAGCCAAATTATATTATTGTGATGCATGATACAATATATTTTTCTTCTTGAATGTTGATGCAGACTGTATGTGGAGATTCATATTTTTCCTGCTGGATTGGCTATTAGTGTCGCAGGTGGGCCTGACTCTGTCAGCATCCAACAGCCAGATTTGCTGTGTCACGGGGGACTGAGCCCTAGAACGGCCAGGGAACTGGCTGTCAAGTCTATCGCTCCCCTAGATTCCTGTGGTTTGGTTATGGCCTAACGATTCCCAGGGTGTTGAGGTGTTCCAGCAGCATTTATTTCCCATTGTGGCTGTTGGGAGCAGAGCCTGGTGAGCCCATGCTTGCTGCCTGTGGCTGATTGGATTCTTTTTGGCTCAACTTGCATGGAATCTGGATCTTCTGTGGATTACCTACATTCCCTTTACTTTCTACTTAACTCAGCCTAGACTCATAAATAATTTTTCTGTTTGTACAGTGAGAGTGTCCTTTTGTGGTTTTTCCCAGTGGTGAGAGGACCTGGACATCCACTTCTCATTTATTTTTCATTTAAGCTTAAAGAAGACTTTTCTGTTTTGGATTTTCACTCTGACCGTGGATCATCTAACTCTGGGTAACCAGAATGGGCCGACTTCTCTCATTTTCAGATTGTGAGAGGACATAGGGGTGGGGGGGATTCATTCTGTGTGCCGCATTCCAGTGAGAGGGGTTTGTGGCAGTTTTTATCATCATTTGGTTTATTTATTATTTCTTTTTTGGTTTATGCTTTTCATGTGCTGAGCTTTGGTTTAGGGTATCCATCTGTATAGAGTTAGGTTATAATTTTATAGTATTTTATCTGTTCTGAGGAGGGTTTTGGATTTTATTATTTATTCTGTTGTGGTTCTTTGGATTAGGTACCTGGGTGTTGTGTAATTTGCTTGTGTTTAGCTTGAAAGGATGTGTAAGCCTCCATTTTTGGTTGTGCGCTATTCATCCTCTGCCCTCCATTCCCTCCATCATTTTTTCCCCCTCCATTGATGCCATCAACTTACCAGCACTGTCAGTCATTAGGTATTGCTCTTAGGAGGGGGGCGGCAGGGGGTGTGGACATCAGAGGATGAATGAATGGGGCTTTCACTTCAAGGCAGTTAGATCTAGGAGATGCTCTGGGGTGAAATGGAGCCCAGAACTTGGTACACCATGTCTAGTCCCCATACCCAAGGGCACCATCATTTTTGGTGGGCAAGTAGTTGGGGCAGCCCCTGAAACCCATCCAACTCGAAGCGATGTTATGCAATGCCAGATCAGTTAATAACAAGTCTGCAATTATTGCACATCTTGTTGGGACTACTGATCTGGCTTGAATCACTGAGACCTGGCTGGATGAAAATGCTGGCCACATATTGGAAACTGCAACTCCAGCCTGGTATTTGGTGATTCACCACTTGTGATTGTACTGCTGTGGGGGCAACCGATCTGTTTTAGGACTGAGTTGGGCCTTAAAAGTGTACCAGTTGCGGAGGCCAAATCTTTTGAGTGTACCATGGTGGCAGGTGTGGATTTCAGGATAGCTCTTGTCTACTGTCCACCAGAGGATGAGAAGTGATTCCTGCAGGAAGTAGCAGATTTCGTCATCGACATGGTGCTGGAGTCACCCAGATTGATGATTCTGGGTAACTTTAATGCCTGGGTCAATGACGAACTCTTGCAATTTGGTCAGTACTTCCTCCAGTTGATGACATCACTGGGCCTTAGACAGACTGTTACCTCTGCCACCCATTGGTACAGTCACTCTCTTGACTTAGTTTTCTTTCTGGGGATAGAGGCCTCCGATGTGGGGGTGGAACCTGTCGGATGGTCCGATCATTACACCATGAGATTCAACTTTTGCACCCCATTTATAGGCATCCCCCTGTGGAGATGGTCAGTTACTGCCCTTTATGAGAGGTGAGCTCCAACGGCCTAGCGACAGTGATTGACCTCTTGGAGTGTCCTGTGGCTAGAATGAGTCCTGCGGCCTTGGTTATGGCCTATAATGAGGCCATTTCCATGGCCCTGGACCTGATTACTCCTGTCTGTGTTCGTCCTCTTCCCCTTTGCCTTGGGCCCCATAGTTTGATGGGTCCTTGAGGGAGTTGCAGTAATTTGGATGTTGGTTAGAGTGACGTTTGCGGAAATCTGGCCTGGAGGTCAACCACCTTAGATTGGTAGAGCACTATCAGACCTACCAATCCGCGATCTCCAGTAAGAAGGCCGAATTCATATCCAGAGAGTTTTCTGCTGCTCAGAACCAACCAGCTCAGCTCTTCCAGACTGTGGACAGGTTGTGCAACCCAACCTGTCTACAGTTTAGAGGACCTTTTTCGCAAGAGTATTGCAATGAGCTTGCTCAATTCTTTGAGAATAAGGTGACCAACATCAGGTCAGAGATCCTCGTGGCTCGCTCTGTTGGAGATGCCATTGATCAGTGCTTGGTTACCTCACCTTGTGTTTCCTGGAGTTCCTTTGACCAGCAAGAGTTTATGGATGTCATGTGGATGGTCCAGAGTATGCATCCTACATGCTGTAGTTTCTATCCGGGTCCAACCTCCCTGATTATGGGATGTTGTGACATCATTGCCCTGATCCTGGTTCAGATAGTCTGGTGCTCCCTTGATTCAGGTTAGTTCCCAAGCTCCCTGAAGGAGGCAGTGGTAACACCTCCCTTAAAGAAAGCTTCTTTGAACCCTGACTCTCTAGCTAACTACAGACCAGTCTCTAACCTTCTTTTTATAGGAAAGGTTATTGTGAAAGTAGTGGTGGTACAACTGGAGAACCACTTGATAATCCATAACATCTATGAACCTCTCCAGTCCAGTTTTTGGAAGAGGCATAGTACTGAGACTGTGCTAGTTCGGGTGCTCGGTGATCTCCTAATGGCAAGAGATTGGAGAAGCATACTATTCTGGTGCTCCTTGATCTCGCCTCAGCTTTTGACACTGTGGACCATGGGGTATTCTTTGGGCATCTGAGGTCCATCTGTGGCCTGACACATACGGTTCTCAGGTGGTTTACATCTTTTCTCACTGGAAGAACCCAGAGAGTGGCATCTGTTTTTTTTTCTTCCAGCCCATTCTCTCTGTCTTGTGGGGTACCTCAGGGCTCAGTGCTTTCCCCCATGTTGTTTCCAGTGTATATGCTGCCTCTCAGAGACATTGTAAGACGGTATAGGCTGAGGTTTCACTACTATGCTGATGATACCCAGCTCTACCTGTCTTTTGCACCCAACCAGGACAGTGCTCTCTCAGTGATTTAACAACTGCCTGTGGAAATCCAGGGTTAGATAAATTTGAGCTGATAAAAAGTTGAACATGGGAAAGACGGAGGTGATGGTGGTGGAGCGGGTTGTCAGTATAGAGGGCTGAGGACTGGCTTCAAATCTTCTGAATTTAACTAGGGGGCACCCAGATCCTTACTCTGAAGAGGTGGATTCTGGAGGTGGTGCTTGACCATGGGCTGACATTTATAATCTCAGGTGTAAGCAGTCATCAAGTCTTCCTTTTACTATCCTAGGAACATCACCAGGATCAAGCACCTTGTTCCGTCTGGAGACCTGCCTACACTTGTCCACGCCTTTGTGACCTTGCACCTTGATTTCTGCAACTCCCTATACTTAGGGTTTCCTGGGGTTGATTTCCACCACTTGCTACTAGTGCAGAATGTGGCAGCACATTTGTTGATGGGGGTTTCTCGAACATCTCATATTACCCCTGTTCTGCACAATCTGCACTAGCTGACGAGTCAGTGGTGGATCACCTTTAAGGTTGGTTTACTGACCTACAAAGCCCTACATGGAGTAGGCCTTGACTACTTGAAAGAGCTTCTGATTCCCTATTGCCCTGAGCAACAGCTCCATTCAGCCAGTGAGGGGTTGCTAGAAATCCTGAGTGTGTTTCTGAAGTCATCTGGGGCACATGCATTTATGTACGCTGCCCCTACCCTCTGAAATTCTCTACTCCATCAGCTGTGGGAGTGCACGACAGTGGGAGGCTTTAAGCAAGCGTTGAAAACTCAGTTATGGTACCAGGCCTTTGATGGCACTTAGTAAATGAACCCTGTTGTATTTTACTTGTTTTATACTGTATTTATCATTTTACTATCTTTTTTAATTCTTTTGTAAACTGCCTTGATATTTGAAAGGCACTTTTGCAAAATAAAATTATTATTATTAATATAATTACTGGGTAGTGCTTTTTCCTATAGGGAAACCTGGTTATAATTTGCAGTTATAACTGGTTATAATGGTAAATTATAACTGGGTTTCCCTTGGATCACGCTAAGTGCCACTCATGCAGTCTTCCTTCAGTGGAACATTGCCCCATCGCACGAGGAGCTGAATGTTTGTTTTTTTAATTTAAAAAAAGTATCTTCCACTGGTCACTGGCAGGGAAAACCAAACAGAAAATATTTAAACATGCATCTGGTTTCGGTTTCCCTGCCAGCACACGACAGCCAGTGGATTTGTCCACCTCTTTCTACCTGAAGCACTCCACATCTCAGCAACTGCCATTCGCCAGTAAGTTTAAAAAAAAAGAAAAGAAAAATAGCATACTTGTTCTGAATTCCAAAATTAGCTGCTCACTGTAAATTGGCAGACCACGAACCATGATAGCACAGAATCCTGAGTAGTCTGTGGCTGCCTGACGTAATCTACTGCCTGATTTTGTACAATTTCAGGTGAAAAACTGCACACCAGCAATTGTAAAAAATAAAATTAAATTAATTAAGAGCAAAACTCGATTTTTACAAACACCCTCATTAATGAATGCATTCATAAACCCATTGGGCTCACCCTCGGTCAATGTAGCATCCTATTAACCTGATGAAAATCTCATTTCACACACCACCCCATATATTATTCTCTATATTATTGACTCTAGTGGTTCCCTGGCAAGGCACCTTCACTGCATTCTCCCCATGCCTCCCTCAGGTTCACCTCTTATTTTTTTGTTTTTTGTTTTTTTGTTTTGGATCAGTTGGCTAGGTGTGTGCCTGGGGGGTCGTTACTCTCCTCCTCCTACCTTGGAGCATTGGATACAGAGCTACCATCTCACAACCCTCCATGGCATTCCTGTTAGAAGGATGGAGTGAGAGTTTCCCTCTAAATTGGAATATTTTTCCACTTTCTTGTCTGGGGCTTCCAAATTGCAGTAGCAGAACTGTCACCAATGAAATTATCCCATGCCTGGAGGGAAGGTGACCTAGGCCTTGGATCCCCAGAGATTTCCTCCTCAGAGGTTTTTTTTCTCTCCTCTGTGCCGAAGGTCATAATATCTAGTTAGTATTTTCCTAGTTCCATTAGTTAGGATCTACCATTGGATGGAGGGGGTGATGTCCCTTACTTGCGGTTCCCTCTCTCCTTAGGAAGTCCCCTCCTCCCCTTTTGCAACCCAACAGACTCATTCCATGGCTACCCTGCTATCCCATTACGTGATGAAGTTGCCTCATGCGTATTTATTACCATGATTCACAAGTGCTGATTGTTTATACATTTCTTACTCCTTCCTTTGGGTTGCCCATATGCTTCATACTATTACTTTATTTTTGGGGAGTCTTCCTAAGGTACCTTTAGCCAAGGGAAGTGTCCCATGGCAGCTCTAGGGTTGGAACCCATTAGAGGGTTCCTTGACTTGAACCACCCCTACACAGTGGCCATTCCCTCCAGAAAAGAGAGTGCAAATGGCAAAACCTAGTAACACAGTTGCACAAGCATAACCTTCCCTGGCTGCATAGGCCATTGAATTGGGAAAGGCTCCGCTTCTTGGTTCAATGGACAAACAGTCCTTCCCCTACCTAGAGAGCTATATAAACAAAGAGTGGGGTTATTCTAGATGCCCTACAAGGAGCATGCCTTAGACAACTAGCATTGGAGCCCACTCCTGAGGGAGCAATCTTAGACCTGGTTCTCTCAAATGGAGATGAAGAGAGGATCACAGATGTGAAGTGAGTAGCCATCTTGGAACTAGCAACCATCGAACAGTATGGTTCCTAATAAACACAGCAATAGAGTCAAGCATACAAAGGCAAAAGTACTGGACTTTAGGGAGGGCTGGACTTCTACAAATGGGTGAGTGCCCAAGGAATGCACCAGCAATTGGGCAGGAAGGAGGGGTGGAAGAACAATGGGGAATAATAAAACTGCCATCACAGAGGTAACAAGCCTTTGTGTGAAGCAAATTAACAAAGCGAAGCGATGTAAGAAACCACTATGGTTCTGAAAGGAAGTAGCAGTGAAGGTTCAAGAGAAAAAAAAGCATTTAGGAAGTACAAGGAATCACAGAAGGAGCAGGACAGGGAACTGTATCAGTTAAAGCAAAAGGAAGCTGGAAGAAGCAGTCAGAACAGCAAAGGCCCAAACCGAGGAAAAGATAGCCAACTCTGTTAAGAAGGGATAAAACATTTTATAGGTACATCAGGGCGAAGGAAGACCAAGGGAGGGCTAGTGAGGCTTAATAAAGAGGAGGGAGGGTGGAAGAGGGTGACTGTGAAAAGGCAGAGATACTAAACAAATATTTTTGCTCAGTATTTACAAAGGAAGTGGGGAGTACCTAAAACAAACAGTAGAAACACTCTGGATACAGAAGTTGATACCAGCCCATTTACAGAAGAAAGGGTTCTGAAAGAACTCTTAAAACTGAAGGTGGACAAAGCAATGGGGCCTGATGGGATTCATCCCAGAATTCTGAAAGAACTAAGGGTAGAACTAGTGACACCACTGACTACCCTCTTTAACAAATCATGGGAGGATGGGGTGGTACCTGAGGACTGGAGAAGGGCAGATGTGATTTCCCTTCACAAAAGTGGGAGCAAGGCAGAAGCAGAAAACTACAGACCTGTTAGTTTAACCTCAGTGGTAGGGAAAATGATGGAATCACTTCTGAAGGAAAGAATTGTTGAGTATCTAGAGGCCGGAGGGGCTCAGGACCCAAGGCAGCATGGATTCACAGCGGGAAGGTCATGCCAGACAAATCTGATAGATTTCTTTGACTGGGTGACCAAAGTAGTAGATCAGGGAGGGGCTGTGGACATGGCCTACCTAGACTTTAGCAAGGCATTTGACACAGTCCCACACAAAAGATTAATATACAAGTTAGCCAGCCTGGGAGTGGGTCCCAAGATGACAGCCTGGGTAAAGAATTGGCTGGAGAATAGAACACAGAGAGTAATAGTAAATGGAATCCACTCTGAAGAAAGGGGGGTTACTAGTGGGGTACTGCAGGGCTCAGTATTAGGACCGGTCCTCTTCAATGTCTTTATAAGCGATATTGCAGAGGGACTGGAAGGAAAAGTATGTCTCTTTGCAGATGACATTAAGATCTGCAACAGAGTTGATGCACAAGGTGGGGTGGAAAGGATGAGAAGGGACTTGGCAAGGTTAGAGGAATGGTCAAATGTATGGCAGCTTAGATTCAATGATAAGAAGTGCAAGGTAATGTACATGGGAAACAAAAACCCCGGGGAAGAGTACACAATGGGGGGTGAGATACTAACAACAACAAAAATGGAAAGGGACCTGGGGTAGTCATATCAGATGACCTAAAGGTGGGCAAACAATGTGAGAGGGTAGCAAGGAGGGCTGGGGGGATACTGGGATGCATAGAGAGAGGCATCATCAGCAGAAAACAGGAAGTTATTATCCCTCTGTACAGACAGTTGGTGAGACCCCATCTGGAGTACTGCATGCAGTTCTGGAGACCCAATTCCGCAAGGACATAGACAGGATGGAGGCTGTCCAGAGGAGGGCAGCTAAAATGGTGCAGGGCCTGCACCGGTAGACATATGAAGAGATACTTAAGGAGCTGAATATGTATAGCCTCGAGGAAAAGGGAGAGAGGGGGGACATGATAGAAACTTTCAAGTATCTCAAGGAATCAACAAAGTCCAAGAGGGTAGCATCTTTCAAAAAAGAGGTGTGCAAGAACAAGGGGCACAATTTGAAGATAGAAGGAGGCGGCTCAGGGGTAATTTAAGAAAGTATTTTTCACACAGAGGTTATGGATGCATGGAATGGCCTTCGGAGGTTGTGAAGTCAAAAACAGTGGTGGAATTCAAGCATGCATGGGACAGTCATAAGGCAATTCTAGGGGTGGGGTAGGAAGAAGTAGGCTGCTGGTTAACTAGGATCTGCAGCTTATCCAATAGGTAGGGAAATGGGCAGACTGGGTGGGCCAAGCGGTCCTTATCTGCCATCAAAATCTATGTTTTTATGTTTCTATGTTTCCCCTCAGCCTCCTGCTGAAGCACTTTTTCTTTGCCCTGCCATCCTCCCCTCTTCCTCCAGCAGCAGCACCTCTCTCTGGGGGATTCTTCCTAAGGTACCTTTAGCAAGGACAGTGTCCCATGGCATCTCTAGGGGTGGAAACCCTCAGAGGTTCCTTGCCTTGTGCCCCTACAGGGTAGTAATTCCTCCTGAACAGAGAGTTTGAATGGCCAAAATCTAAGTAACACAGTTGCACAAGAATACAACTTACTGGCTGCATAGGCCATTGAACTTTATGATTGGCTCAGATCACCCCTTATGTTATTTCAACTGCACAAACCTGTTCAGTATCAGGACTATTTATTTCTGAGAATCTTTTACTTATCAGAGAAATAGTGGAACAGGGGAAAGAAGATTTATTGCATGGTTATCTCCTTTACCTTGATCAGGAAAAGAACTTTGATAAGGTCTCTCATACCTTTTTGTTCAGAGTATTGTACCATTATGGCATTCCAAAGCAGTTCTGCTCCTAGTTATCCTCCCTATATGATACGGCTTCAGTCCTTCCTTTGATTAATGGCCAATTAGGGCCATATGTTCCTATTCTTAGAGGATCAGGCATGGCTGCCCAATGAGCCCTCTTTATATATTTATTGCCTGGACCTTTATTGAGATAAATACAGCAGTCAAGATCTCATCAGGGGTATTCACCCTGTGGCTGGTTCCCTGGAAGTTAAGGTGGCAGCATATGCAGATGATGTCTACCTCTTTTTGGCAAACCAGACATCAGGAAGCAGGCCTTGGTCCAAAATACAGGAATATTCAGATATAACTGGAGTATCCATTAATAAGGGCAAAAGTAGAGGGTATGGTCTGAATTCTTCTACAGCTCTGCTATGTGATTTTCAGGGCATCCTTGTATGTAATGACTTTTTGACTATTTGAGGGATTAAATTTGGTAAGGGGGGATAATTCACTGTTAAACTGGACTAATAAATTAAAACTTGGAAACAGAAGGTCTTGCTTTGGAAGACATGGCAACAAACCAAAAAGAAAAAGGTGTTGTTATTGAAGACATTTTTCTTTCCCATTTTTTTTGTGTTTGAGTATGATGTACCCGTTCCACAAACATTAGAAGTAACATTGTTGGGATTAGTTTTCCAAACCATTTGGGGTAGCCACCTGAATCCCATTAAAGGGAAATCCTGTACTTGCTAATACAACAAGGGGAATTAGCATTATTAAACCTGATAGTTCTTTTTTATAGCATTTTTTTCATTACAAATATTTGGAATTTAGCTACCCCTTCTCCTGCACTGTGGACCATTTTTGATGTTTTTTGTTACGGCTCATTTTATGGCTGTTGGACAACACATTCGTCCTTCCTGCTACTTTCTATATGACTCCTATGTTTTTCAAACCTGTGGCATCAAAACTGAAGAAATGGAAATTGGTCCCCCAACAGATAGTTGGCTTACTTCATAAATTAATCTATCAGTCCATTCAAGATCCAGCTTTTTCAATTACACTAACCTTTAGCGGTATAGAAGATATGCATCACCCTAAGATTTTACAAACTTTAAAGGATCAAAAGTGCCCCCCCCCCCCCAGAATGTGGGATATTGTGTGGTTAAGCTGTCATGGAAGGCTGAGTGTTAAAGGTAATGCAAAACACAAAAGCATTATAGAAAGAGCTTACCCCAGAGTTTTATGCAGTTCAGTTGAGGAAACAATGGAACATTTTTTTATCACTTGTCCATTTGCAATGGATTTTTAGATCTTGTTATCACAGACGTGGAAGGATACTAGATGGAGGTACATTATATTATAGTGAATTAGGTGGTTTTACATTTCATTTTCAAGAAATGGATCTTGGTATGGTCAGGCTCATCTGTACATGTATAAATTTTTTTCTGTGCAAACTAGATATAAATTATTATTTCAAGAATTGGTGATTACGTCTATTCAAGTTATTCAGTTTTTGGAAAATGGATTAGTTTCACAATGTTTTTATGATAAATTGCATAGTCCACGATCAGTGTTGATGACTAGATGGAACACAATACCATTTATGAAGGAAAAAATTGGATGACAGATGTCTATAATAATGATGGTATATATACACAGTATGTTTTTTTTCTCTGTTTACCTTTCTTATATTTTCTAGGTATCTTTTTAGTAATGATGTTCTTTTGGTCTCAAATTGGCTGATGAAGTGCGTCTTGCATTGTGAAAGTCTTTACGTTTGAAGTTTTGAGTCTTGATTATTGTACTTTCTTTTCTGTATTATTATTACGATTTCTTAAGAAAATATTCCCCAACTCATTTCAATAAGTGCCATGGGATCTTTATCATCCATCTGATCTACCACCAGTCCAGGCAGATGGGACCTCAGTTTATCATCTCATCCGAAAGATGGCACCTCAGAAGTGCAGCACCCCCTCATGCTGCACTACAGTGTCAGTATTGGGATATTAAACCAAGTGCTAAATGTGGGAACTGAACCCACAGCCCCTTGATCTCCCGGCCTCAGAGGCAAGTGTGCTACCTACTGAGCCACTGACACTGATATTTAGATCCAAGTTGGGGAATTTCCTCTGCTTTTGCATATAAAAATTGCATTCTAGAGTTGGATACCCAACAATTAAATGATAACAAGAGATATTACTTAAGTTTAATCTCAATGTTACAAAGAAATTACTTTTACAGCATTGGTTTGACCAAAATACCATATCTTTTCTTGAATGTTATACAGACATGTCACAAATACTGCTCATTTTACATGCTAGCATAAATATAGGATACTGTCTTGTTATATTTGCAGAGGTGGAGATCCCTTGAAACTTGGCTGTCCAACCTTATAACTTGAAACCTATAAATGTATTGGTGTCTTCTACGGTAGATGTGTTCTTAAATCTTTTAATACCCTTGTCCTTGTGATTTAACCATTTTCTTATTTTTTATAGTTTTTCTTTTTTCGAAGGGAAGGGATGGAAGTGTGGGGACAAGGGGGGATTTTACTTAATGTACAGCATATACTAAGTGACAATGATTGTTATATTGATGGTTGCTCTAACTGGCTGTTGGATATCTTAAAATCTAATAAAGCTTACTCAATTAAAAAAGAAAATAATTTGGCTGGCCTGTCAGCACAGTGGTCGTAATTCCACTTATGACGCCGGTTACCCAGGTTCAGGAACAGATCCGGGTCATCGGAGGGCCAGCCGGGGGTGAAGGACTGAGGCACCAGTTGGCTGCTCTTCTCCTGCGGGGGGGTGAGTGTCTGGTGCACGTATGACCCCCTAGTGGAGGCTGGAGGATACGTCTGCACTGGTGCCAGGTCATAAGAGAGGCGGGATGGATGCCAGACATCATTGCACATCCCGCCCCTGGGGCAGTACTCAAAAAAAAGCATTGGCTGCCTAGATGATGTGCACACCTGGCACCATGGTCTTCATGGCCCCCCACCTCTCATCGACCAGTCACTGGTTCCAGTGCACCACCCAGTGCTGAACCCCACCCTGGGGGGCAAGCCAGGGAGACCATGCCAGATGGCACCTTTCCCGTCAGAGATGGAGTGAGCATGGGCATCAGGCCCACATCAAGGGGTGAGTCAGGGGGTATCGGTGTGGGAGGGAGCTGGAATGGGTGTACAGGAAAAAGGGCCAAGGTACTGGCAGCTGGGGTAGAAAAAACATATAAAAAAAATAATAATTCATAGAGATGGGAGGTCACAGGGGTCAGCCCATGGTATGCTCATATAAAAATATGTCCTGAATAGGACAGAAGAACCAATAGGCACAATTCATACAATGCAACCAGATAGAAAACACCAGCAATGTTAAAAACCTTAAAATATCATACTGTTTATCTATCTCTCTCTCTCTCTCTCTCTCTCTATATATATATATATATATATATATATATATATATATGTACACTGTATATGTATAGATATATAGATAAATATCACAAGGAATTCTTTATTGCAGATTATAAATAAGGAGGAATTTTGGTATTGTGATTCAATATCACAAGGAATTCTTTATTGGACATTATCTATAAATAAAGAGGCATTTCTGTATTCTGATTCAAACCTTTGCCATAATAACTCACCATTTCATATATCCAAAACACCTCCCATTACCTAATTAATGTTTCATTGCCCCACCGTCAGTCCAAGTTGTACTTTTTCAATCCCCACAAGCTGAATCTTAGGTTCCACCCCAGGCTATTTGCATGTTTGGCAATGACATGCATTTCTTCTTCTCTCATAAGGGCCCTTACATGTTCACATATCCAAACTTTAAACTGATGGGTAGTTCTTCCCACATAAAATGATTCACAGCTGCAGTATAAAAGGTAAACCACATTGGGGTATTGTATGTTATCAACTTTCTTAAATTCATTGTTCTGCCACTTGTTGGATTCTGAATTACTTTAGTATGACTAACAAAATCCCAACACATGTATCTATAACATCTGAGTGTTCCTAAGGGGAGAGGTAACTAACTATCCCTTATTGGGGTTGTGAGTGACTGTAAACTTAGACCATCACATCTTTCACAATGCTATGTGGATGAAATGCAGTTTGGTGTCTATCCTCATTTAGTTCCCTAGGTTTAGACTCTGCATTTAGAACATGCCAATTGTTATTATTAATGGCCTGAACATGTCTTGAGCCAGTAGAACTGGTGTGACAAATGGGCATTTCATTTCCCTCTCCACAGTCTGTTGTTTTGGAACTAATGTGTCCCCTCTAGGCGTGTTATCCACCTCCTTGACTGTTCCAAGTATGATGTCATTACTATAACCCACTGTTTAAACCACAACATTTGATCAGCCTTTTTCTGTTGGTAGTCTTGTCCATCCATACAGTTTCTTTCTTTTTAAATTACATCTTTATTGCATATACAACAAAGCCACACATACAGCAATAACATTATAGCAATGAAAGACTGCATAATAGCTTAACTGTATAAGAGTGGCTGACTAGGTCATCGTGACACAACTGGTATCAATACATCTCAATAAATGCTTCCTTGTATAAATAGAAGTTTAAGGATTCCCACAGAGCTATTAAAATAACCACATATGACTATTTTTATAACCTTTGGCCTATCTCCCAAAGCTCAGTCTTAGACTAATCCCCACTCTGACCAAACTAAGGAACAAAACTTGGGTCAGTCTTAGCCATGTATAGGATCCAGTCTTGCCACCTAGTCTGGCAGGCTGTTTGTTTATGCTGAATGGCATCCATCAGGAATTCCATTTAATATATCCCTGAGATGATAGCCCTCCAGTCCAAAACTGACGGGAATAATTTAGTCATCAATTTTCAGGCAATAGCCTTTTTAGTCACCAGAATATATATTGGTAGGAGGGATTTATGCCGGGAAGAGGAGTGGTCTGGATAAATGGATAATAAAGCTATTTCTACAGTAAGTTCCAGTCTTCGCCCCAGGCACTCTTGTAAAATGATCTAGAGGGAACACCCAAAGGTCATGAGCAATTAGCAAAACCAGAGGACACGGCCCAAGTCTGCCAGCTGTAATCCACAACACCACCAGCACTGACCAAACTGAGCTGGTAGGTATTTTGCCAGCACAGCCGGGGATCGAAAGTATCTGTTTCTGCATTTCCATGCAAACTCCCTCCATAGATGGGAAGCAATTATTTTTAATGCCTGAGAAGTAGAGGTGTGCAAAGTGGCCAAAATTCACCCACAAAGCAATTCATGGAGCAGGGGGGAATCTGCAAAGTATTCCGTGCCGTGAAGTGGGCTACTTCACATCATAATGAGGAATGCAAAGTCATAGGTTTTAATGCACTTTACATTACTCCACCTTCCCCCAACCACTTCTGAGCCAATTTTAATATGAAGTACATAGAAATCAATGCAGTTTGTATCACTTCACCTTGTTATTGAGCACCAATGCAAGTTTTGCAGTGATTCATGAGATTGCAGGTCACATGGGCTCTAGATTGTTGTGCACAGCCTCAGTTCTCCTCAGTTCTGTGTAGTGTGTATGTAGTGGCAGCTGGAGACAGTTTGTTCTCAAAGCTTTGCGATTCAAACCCTATAAAAGCTGTTAAAAAAGCTTTTTCAAGCCTTTTTTGTTTGCTCAAAACATAGTATAACGATTGTAAGAAATCCTCCTGTGCTCGTATCATCGAGTGTTTATTATTTGTTTGTGGATTTTGAATGTTAAATTTAGAACATTCAGTCTGTGTATTGACAGACACTTGAAGTGTGCTTTAGGAGAGGTGTGTCTGTGTGGTGTAGGTAGATTTATTAGGAGAAAAAGGCAGTCTTTGTGTGTTGGTTATAGTTTTGTTATATAACTGCGTTAATGTACACACAGTAATATTTTCAGTAATTCTTTACATTTTTTTACTGATTGTTGTGGTGCAGCAGTGCATAATTTCAATTTGTTGGAAAGATTTGGGTATATTATTGAAGCTTTCAATTTAGCATGCATTACTTGTAGAGTGTGTGTGAGTGTGTGTGTGCGACATGTGCCAGTCAAATCACAGACATCTTTTAGTGTGCCACAGAGTAATTACAGTAGTGCATACCTGCTATCCACTGCACCTGCATGATTTTGTACTGCTTTGTGGATTGCAGTATTTTGTTTTGGACTGTTATTATAAAGGCACTGCCCCCCCAAAAAAACTTTGGCAAAAGGTATTCTTTCCATATTGGATTGTGACTTGTGAGCAGCTGTGGTTAAGATAGTTGTTGTGACTTTGTGTCTGCATCTTTTCTTGATTGCACAGTGAAATCTTAATCTATCTGTGCCTTTGCTTCGGTTTACTGCCTAATCTCCATTTGCAAGCCACAGTTGTTTATTGTTTTTGTTTCACATTCACTGGGCCAGACCAAAAGTTCAGAAATCTAAATTTGTTTACAGTTTTCTTGGTGATTCCCCAAAATGTCTGCAAAGAGATGTGCAAGGAAAGCTGTTTCTGGTCATGGCGCTGCTGCTAGTGGCAAGATTGTCTGTGAGCATGATAGTATGCAGAACTGCATAGCTAATGTGAGTAAAGGGATTTCTCCATCAATGTTTTTTTACAGCATAATCTGTAGGTTCACTCATAGTTGGAGGAGAGGATGTCCCAGCTGGTAGTGTTAGTGCAGTTTCTGCTGGCATACATTTTGCTGCCTCAAGTTCCGTTTCAGACCAGCTAACCATTTAAAAAAATATACTTGAGTCTAAAGATGTGACTGACATTGTAGATGATGTCATAGTCTTTAGCTTCTGCCAGAGAACAGGCAGAGAACACCAAGAGGAAGGAGCTGCTGTTATAACTGTACTTTTTTACTGAGAAAAAAGAACTAGAACTCTACTGTACTACTGAGGCCTTCAATTTAGGGTAAAGCAAACAAACAAAAAAAAGAGTTAGGGTGTTTGTCTCAGGTGGCTGAAGGGGAATTGTTATCTGTGCAATTAACTAGGTGTAGAAAGAGTTGTAAAGTAGGGGCATACCTCTCAACTGTCCCTGATTTTCTGGGATGTCCCTGATTTTGCCTCAAAATTTTACTCTGTCCCTCCTGAAGAATTGTCTTTCCATGACCAAACTGTGGGTTATAGGCACAAAATAATGTCAGACATTAAAGTTACAGACTTGTTCTTCCTTAGATAATGCATTTTACACCAAGTGCTTTATTCTACCAGCTTCCTGAATGGATATCTCCAATTTTGAAGAAGTGTCCCTGATTTGGTCCTTTGTCCCTGATTTTTTTTAAGCCTTGTCCCTGATTTATGAGGCAGGAGGCTGAGAGGTATGAGTAGGGGGAGTGGCTTAGCTAGATGGAAGCCAGGTTAAAGCTAGATATAAAAACTGCCCTAGACAGCTTCTGCCAGAAAACAGGCAGAGAACACCAAGATGAAGGAGCTGCTGTTATAACTATACTGCCCTACTGGGACAATATTGCCCTCCTTCCCTCCCCTCAACTCTAAGCCTGTTCTACTTGTATAGGTACAGGATTTGACTGACAACAGGAACTTCCTGTTTGGGAGCAGGAAGTGAGTGATTACAAAGTCATAAAAGACTCACCATGCTAGAAGGAAAAGATTAGCTCTCTATCCCCCATCCCCCAGCTGCTGGAAGTCTGACTCTGAGCAAGTAAGGAGACTACTGAGAAATATAGGAATATCTTGTCTCAGAACAGGAAGATCAGGAGCTTGAGGGGCACAGAGGCAGTAAGTAAGTAGGGAGAAAAAAAAATAAAAAAAATAAATAAATAAACAGAGGAAAGAGTAAGTATTCAAAACAACAGTTAAGGGGCCAGAAATAAGACATGATGGGAGTGGTGCAGTGTGGTGGCTGTGGAGCAGCAGTCTTCAAGGAGACGTTCTGGAGGATGCAGTGTTGTCCCATCTGCAGGCACCTCTCTCGGCTGATGGAGGAGGTTGCTTATGTCCAGGCAGAGTTGGCCAGGATTTGGGGGACCTCCTCTCCCACCCAGAGACCACCATGGCCACTGCCATTGCCTCAGAGGTTGCCAAGAAACAGGAGCGGTTGGACCACAGTGGGCTCAGGGAGGGTGAGGGTGGTGGAACAGAGGCACATACCTCCAGCTGTACTTCTCCATGATTCATATGCTGTTCTGACAAAGTGTGGTTCCTCTGTGGAGGCACCCACAGTGGAGACCAAGATGGATGTTGGGAACTCCACAAAGGAGACCCACAGGAGGGTGGTATGGGACCCCACAGGGGAAGGAAACAACTCCTGGTGGAAGACCCCATTGTTAGGAGGATAGAACTGGGGAGGAAGAGGAGATGGAGGTAAGGTGCCTGCCTGGCACTATGGCTTGGAGGGGCAGGGAGCAAATCCTCAGGATCGCTGGAGCAGCTGCATGGGGGAGGGAGATGGATGCCATTGTCCACCTAGGGACAAATGACCAGGCTGAGAAACAGATCAGAGCAATGCAGGAAGAGTTTGTGGAGGTGGGGAGGGGCCTTAGACAAGTAGCATGCATCGTAACCTTCTCAGAGAGGCTGCCTGTCTATGGCAATGAGTGAGGCTAGGGTGTGCCACACCATGGAATTCAATCAGTGGTTGAAATACGGGTGAAGAGCTCAGGGGTTTGGCTTCATTGGAGACTGCAGGTCCACCTGGAGTGATGCAGGTCTATACTGGTGTGATGGTCTGCATCCGTCCGGTGGGAGACAAGGATCCTAGGTGATAGGTTTAAATGCTTCATTGCAAGCATTTAAACTAGCCAAGGGTGGGAAGGGGAGGCACTGGAAAGGAGCAGAGAAATCCTAGCACCCCCAAAAATCCAGGGTAGTAAGTGAGGTAAACACCACAATTGAGACGCTGATAGGGAGAAGGACAGGGGTAAATGGAGAAAATGGCAAAGGCAATAAGGACAGGGATGGGGAAAAAAGGGGTATGGCCATCAAGAAATGGAGGGCAATGAGTACTAAGGCCCGTAGTCTGTGCAACAAGCTCCCTGAACTGGTGGCCTTGATGGAAGAGGGATGCCTGAATAATGTATCAGTCACAGAAACATGGTATACAGAGAACCATGACTGGGATGTTAACATACCATGGTACACAACCTATAGTGCAGGAGAGACAGGAAGTGGAGAAGAGGGGGAGGAGTAGCTTTCTATGTTAAGGGAGGGATAAAAGCAATGGAACAAAAGAGTAAACAAGGAGGAGAGAAGGCACTGTGGGTCACCTTAGAGACTGGACATGGCACCACAATATGCACAGGGGTTGTATACAGACCCCCATCTCAGGGGGTGTGAATCAACAAGGATATGATAGAAGGTATCCTTAGGATGGCAGAGAAAGGGGGAGATACTGTTGATGGGGGGACCTGAATATGCCAGATGTTAACTGGAGCACCTTTGCTGCAGCTACATCCAAGAGTGGTGTCATTCTTGATGCCCTACAGGGGGCATGCCTCAGACAGCTAGTTTTGGAACCCACTCATGAGGGAACAGTCTTAGACCTTGTACTCTCAAATGGGGACAGTGAGAGGATCTCAGATCTAGAAATAGGTAGCCATCTGGGAACAAGTGACCACCAAATGATGTGTGGTTCATGATAAACTCAGCAACATAGTCAAGCCATACAAATGTGAGGGTACTGGACTTCAGGAGGGCTGACTTTGGCAAGATAGGAGAGTGCCTTAGAAAAGCATTAGCAAACAGGCTAGAAGGAGGGGTGGAGCAACAATGGGGAAACATCAAAACTGCCATCACAGAGGCAACAAGACTGCGTGAAGCAAATAAACAAATCAAAATGAAAGAAAAAGCCACTATGGTTCTCAAAAGAGGTGGTGGGGAAGGTTAGAGAGAAAAATATAGCATTTAGGAAATATAAGGAAACACACAAGGAGCAGGACAGATAACTGTACCAGTTAAGGCAGAAGGAAGCAGGGAGGGAAGTCAGAATAGCAAAGGCCCAAACTGAGGAAAATATAGCCAGCTCTGTTAAGGAGGGGGATAAAACCTTTTATAGGTACATCAGGGAGCATAGAAAGACAAATGGAGGGATAGTGAGGCTGAATAGAATGCACGGTGGGTGGGCAGAGAGGGAGAGTGAAAAAGCAGGGATACTGAATGAATACATCTGCTCAGTATTCACAAAAAAGGAGGAGGGGGAGGTACCTAATCCAAGTAACAGAAGCACTCTGGATAGGGGGTCGATTCCAGTCATTTCACAGAAGAAAGGGTCCTGCAAGAACTCCTGAAACTGAAGGTGGACAAAGAAATGGGACCTGATGGGACTCACCCCAGAATTATAAAAAATTAAGGGGAGAACTAGTGGCACCACTGACTACCCTTTTTAACAAATCATGGGAGGATGGTGTGGTACCTGAGGACTGGAGGAAGGTGGACGTGATTCCTCTTCACAAAAGTGGTAGCAAAACAGAGGTAGGAAACTACAGACCTGTCAGTTTGATCTCTGTGGTAAGTAAAGTGATGGAATCACTTCTGAAGGAAAGAATTGTTGAGTACCTAGAAGCCAATGGGGCACAGACCCAAGTCAGTATGGGTTCACAGCGGGAAGGTCATGTCAGACTAATCTAATTGATTTCTTTGACTGGGTGACCAAAGTAGTAGACCAGGGAAGGGCTATGGACATGGCCTACCTAAATTTTAGCAAGGCATTTGACACAGTCCCTCACAAAAGATTAATAAACAAATTAACCAGCCTGGGAGTGGGTCCTGGGGTGGTAGCCTGGGTAAAACATTGGCTGGACAACAGGACACAGAAGTTAATTGTAAATGGAGCCCACTCTGAAGAAAGGGAGATTACTAGTGGGGTACTGCAGGTTTCAGGACTGGGGCCATTCCTTTTTAATGTCTTTATAAGTGATATTGCAGAGGGACTGGAAGGAAAAGTATGAGAAGGGACTTGGCAAGGTTGAAGGAATGGTCAAAAGTATGGCAGCTTGGATTCAATGCAAAGAAGTGCAAAATAATGCACCTGGGAAACAAAAACCCAGGGGAAGATTACATAATTGGGGAGGTAGTAACAACAACAAAAATGTAAAGGGACCTGATGGTAATCATATCAGATGACCTTAAGGTTGGCAAGCAATGTGAGAAGGCAGTAGGGAGGGCTGGGAGATACTGGGATGTATAGGGAGAGGCATCACCAGCAGAAAACAGGAAGTTGTTATCCCTCTGTACAGACAGTTGGTGAGACCCCATCTGGAGTAATGCGTCCAGAGGAGGACAACTAAAATGGTGTAAGGTCTGAAAGAGAACCATACGAGGAAAGACTAAAGCAGCTTAGTATGTATACCTTTAAGGAAAGGACAGAGAGGGAGGAACATGATAGAAACTTTTAAGTACCTCAGTGGAACCAACAAAGTCCAAGAGGGTAGCATCTTTCAGAAAAAGAGATATGCAAGAACAAGGAGACACAATTTGAAGATAGAGAGGGGACAGCTCAGGGGCAATGTCAGGAAGTATTTTTTTCACAGAAAGGGTGATAGACACATGAAACAGCCTTCCTGAGGAGGTTGTGGGGTCAAAAACTGTGGGAGAATTCAAGAATGCATGGGACAGACATAAGGCAAATCTTGTGGGTGGTATGAAGAAATAGGCTGTTGGTTAACTAGGATCTGCAGCTTATCCTGTAGGTAAGAAAATGGGCAGACTAGGTGAGCCAGGCAGTCCTTATGTGCTGTCAGCATCTATGTTTCTATGTTTCCTCATTAACATCCCCATGGTAGTGGAACATGATTCTGATCATGGCAACAATAACTCACAATGTCACATTTCTTCCACTGAGTTCATGCCTTTGCCATCCAACAATTCAAAGTGTGGTGCAAAAACATAGGGTGATGATGATGAAGATGATCTTGCTGTGGTTGCAACATTTAGACCACATGACAGCATCCAAGCAGAAAATGTGGATGCAGATGATGTTGATGAATACGATCATGATGTCAGTGACCCCTGCTGGGAACAGGAGAAAAAGAAAGTTAAGGTGGCTGTGTCTGGGTCTGTTGGCATTAAATTCCCACTCCTCAAAAACGTTGTGATTTAGAGGTTCCAGCTGCTGCTGCTGCTGCTGCTGATGATGATGATGATGATGATGACCCAGTAATAATCATAGATAATCATGGTGGTCAGTTGGAGTCCAAGTGTGTCCAGCCTGAAAAATCATGTAGCACCCACCCCCATTTCAGGGGTTAAAAAAACGGAGTCCAATAAGCAGCATCAGGGACATATTAAATGTAGGGATCACAAGCCCTTGTTTGGGATTTTTGTCCAAAGATGCAAATGATGGAGTCAGTTGCAATCTCTGCCATGTTTGCCATGTGCGTGTGAGTTGAGGTAAAAAGGGAAGTCATCTGGTCATGGCGGGCAGCACACACATCTTAAGAACAGGCACATGGCACTGTGGACCCGGCAGCAAATGGCAGCTAATGCCATAGGGGGGTGTTCACCCTCGACGTCAATCTTATTGAGCATGTTATCCCCTTCCACGAGTGTAAGACTAAGTAAGAATGTCTGCAGTAGCGATGAAATAACAGCAGAGGATTACCACAGACATAATGAGTGGGAGGATAATGATTTTGAAATCTTGTCAAGCGGTGGTCAGAGAAGCAGTGGTGGTGGTCAATGCCATATGTCTAGTGCAAGTGATACATCAACCTCTGCACATAAAATGGAGAAAATAACTTCATTTGTGGATTTGTCATCTTTGCAGCCCTTTTCATCACATGTCCACACCCCATTCATGGCCATTCACAGATCAGAGCCATTTGTCACACCACATGCAAAATATGTAAGTCAGCACATGTGAGATAGTGTTTTTACCCACAACCTGAAGTACCCACCCAATCATGCAGTGTCACGTGAACTTAAAGGTGCTGTTGCTGAAATACTGGCAATTGATCTTTGCCTTCTCCTTCTTAGAATTCAGATTCCAACAGTTCTGCAGACAATGCCTGTCAAAACGGAAAATCTAATCAAGACATACTTTTCCACCTGTGCTGTCCCTGAGTTATACCGTACTGTGACTGACTCTGTAAGACATGCCCTTCAACATTCCTCCTCTCCATTCATCCATTTAAGTATGGATAGGTGGACAAGTGGCAAAACAGAGTGGAATTCATATTTGTGTATAACTGCACACTGGACGCAGATGCCGGGGGTTGTTTGTGCTGATAGTAGTGTGAATAATCAGTGTAGTAAGACAGACTGTCATGGCAGCAATCTGCTGGGAATTCAACAGCATGCAATGCTTGCAATACTGGTGACCTGTTCACCACTGGTGGCTTATACTGGACTTACTCACGAAATTGATGAGTGTCTGAACCTCCTGTCCCTGAGAACTAGATTTATAGCAAATGACAATGGGTCAAATATGATTCTGTTTAAATCTTGTGATCCAGGAGTTTCAGCAGCACCCTGATGTAAAGGAAATGTTGACAGTTACATGCCGTATCTGTTCACACTTTTCATGCTCTGCAAAGGTCCATGACCAGCTTCGGCAGTTGCAGATCCAAAACAGCCTCCTGCAGCACTGCCTCAAGCTGGAAGTTGTCACCAAGTGGAACTCCTCATGATACATGGCAGAGAGGTTATATAAACAATACAAAGCAATTTCAGAATATCTCGTCATGCACACTAGCCATGACACTTCCGGGGCCTCCATGTCTCTCATGACTGAACAGTGGTGCCTCATGGACTCTGTAATAACAATTTTGAGAACTTTTGAAGTGAGTGGCATGTCTGCCTCCATCAGCCAATCAATTCCATTGTTGCAGATGTTGAGGCAGACATTGCTGAATCTACAGCATAGCCTTGATGGTTCTGGAGACTGTGCTAGCAGTGTGTTGCTGAAACACATGCTAACACTATTAGATCGCAATTGGCACATCTTGAGCATTCAGGACAATGACGACTGTGCAATAGCAACACTGCTGGACCCACAGTACAAACATGGAATTGTCTCACTACTGGAGGGAGGGCTTTAACAGGAAAGAAATATCAGTGGGCAACTGGTGCACTTCATTCATGGGGCACAGAAGTCACATGCCAAGGTCAGCAAACCTCAGCAGCATAACCAGGCTGAATGTCAGTTTAGAGTAGTATCAAGCACATCCTGTAAGGCGGCTGCAGTTCCAGGTGGTCTGTCAGTAAAACCGGTTGTCATTATCTCACTTTGGTGTGCTTTGTCCCAGGTCAGGTTGTGCCATAAATGAATACGGAGAACAGAATGATGAGACAACCACCAGACTTCATGCAGCGCAGTGAATGGTTGACTCATACTTGTCTGAAAACAGCCATCTGTCAGTAATTGATGATCCTCTTTTATGCTGGAGTGGAAAGTTCAGTGAATGGACAGAGCTGACCTCAGTGGCACTTAAGTACCTGACATGCCCACCCTCCAGTGTGAGTGTCGAGTGGGTATTCAGTTCCGAAGGTGCAATCATTTGGATCATCATACAAACCTCTGTCCTTCAAATGCCAGCTTGCTGACATTCATAAAATGAATCAGGGGCACATACCTGGTCGAACTGCAACCTTTGTATTTGTACTCCGGCATGGTCATGGTTGTGCTGATGTTGGAGAAATGGACCATTCTGGTGGCACTGGCAGCTTGAAATGGCCTACCACTGAGGAAGATGATGACATGATGAAGAAAGAATTCCCTAGTGGGCAGAATTCAGACACTGATGACTGCAAGGGCAGCTTTCTGTACGATGAGGAGGAGGTAGAAGTTGGTAGGTTTTAAGTGAAGTGGTTAAAAGGCTGTCACATTTTTTTCTATGGTACATGTTTTGTTTTTCATAAAGTTAAATCACTGTCCCACTACGAATGATTCAAATTCCATATATCAAACTGGCAATCTGGTGCAAGTAAATTCAGTTATTCTATTTCTCCTTCCATGCCTCTGTATCACTTCTGATTAGACTTAACAATAATGTATCCTGCTGTCATTAGTAAACACTGTTAGCCTGCTGTTAAACACAACTGTCCATTTGTAGTACTAGGTGTTAGCCACTTAAAACCTGCAGATTTAAGATTTCTACCTCCCAACTGAGAGTGAAATACTGTAACACAATACACTCTATACCCCGCCTGCCACCCACCCATGTGTCTCTGACAGTGATAGGGAATGTGTTGCAGGCTACAGCTGTTCCCATGACCACCAACAGAAATCTAATGTTAGCCCAAAAAACACCAGATAGTGAGAGGGAATGTCATCATGTGCCCCCATGACCACCACCAGAAAACTGCTGTTAGCCAAAGTCACCAGATAGTGAGAGGGAATGTCATCATGTGCTCCCATGACCACCACCAGTACACCGATGTTTTCCTTCCTGTGTCCTGCCCAAGCCATGGCAGATGGAGTCAGAGATGAGACCACATCCATCAGCCACAGCTGCAAGGCTTCTTACTATCAATACTTTAAAGTGAGTATGTGTACTCATGTTTCATACTATGGAATTTCCTTGAGCTGTGTTATGTTTCCTGTTGCATTTCTGAGATGCAGTGTGGAAACACATATAGTCAACTAATTTTTTTTTTTTTACAGGTTAACAGTTTCAAGCAGTCTACTTCACTGGAGGAATTTGGTACTGCAGTACTGTCTACAACCACCTACAGGATATCCATTTCCAGTAAGTACATATATTTTATTTCATCAGTTCTTTTTTGTTGTTCGTTTTTTCCAAAGAGTGCAAATCATATAAAGTAGGTGATGTGTACGTCACATAATATATGTGTCATGCACATCAGACATTGTATTGCTGCAGCAACCTTGGCAGTGCTGAACAACATTTTATCCAGGTCGTGACATGACATCTTTTATAGTGTAACTTGAGTTAAGACATGGGGACAGTGTATGAGTTACATGTACTAAATTTGTGATTGTGATGATTTGGTCTTGATGTGGTTTACTGAGACAGCTTGCTGTCTGTTACATAGATACATAGACAGTGTCGGCAGATAAGGGCCTATGGCCCACCCAGTCTGCCCATTTGAGCTTGTAAGTTCAGTTTATGTTTTCCTAGAAGTCTGTTGCCCCTTACCCCTGACCTCCAGAATTCCTTTATGTCTATCCCATGCATTCTTAAATCCTGTGATTGTTTCAGCCCCCACCACTTCCTCTGGCAGGGTGTTCCACTTGTCCACCACCCACTCTGTGAAGAAATTCTTCCTCACGTTTCCTCTGAATCGTCCTCCCTCCAACTTCATCCCATGCCCTCTAGTCCTGGAACATCTTTTTCGCTTAAAAATAGTATATTCCTGCATCCTGTTCCTCCCTATAAGATACTTGTGTCTCTATCATATCCCTCTCTCCTCCTCTCTCCTCCAGGGAGTACATGTTCAGTTCCTTCAACCTGTTCTCATGGGACTTGTGATGCAATCCATGTATCATCTTTGTTGCCTCCTCTGAACCTTCTCTACCCTGTCTATGTCCTTATGTAGGTAAGATCTCAGAACTGTACACTGAACTCCAGGTGGGGCCTCACTAGTGTCTTGTATAGTGGAATTATAACCTCCCTTTTCCTGCTGGTGATGCCCTGCCTATGCATCCCAGTATCCTATTTGCTTTACCTGCTGCCTTGTCACACTGTTTCCCTACCTTGAGGTCATCAGAGATGATAACCCCAAGATCCCTTTCCTGCTTGGTGCGTGCTACATCCTCACCCCCAACTGATGTATTGTGCCAGGGTTTTTGTGCCCCATCCATTATCTTGCACTTCTTTGCATTGAATTTCAACTGCCAAACCCCTGACCATTCTTCAAGTTTCTGCAGGTCCCTTCTCATTCTGTCTACACCCTCTGGTGTGTCTACTCTGTTACAGAGCTTTGTGTCATCAGTGAATAGTGAAATTCTGCCTTCTAGGTCCTCGCAATGTCACTGATGAAGATGTTGAATAGGACGGTCCAGCACTGATCCTGTGGTACCCACTGGTCACTCTTCCCTCTGTGGAATGACAGCCATTTACCACCACCCTCTGTGTCCTGCCACCCAGCCAGTTACCTACCCACCACACTACTGTCCTGCCACACCCATATTCCCCAGTTTGTGAATAGTCTTCTATGTGACACAGTGTCAAAGGCCTTGCTGAAGTCCAGATAGCCATGTCCACTGCCCTCCCTGATCCACCTCCCTAGTCACCCAGTCAAAAATTCAATAAGGTTGGTCTGACAGCCTCCCCTGGTGAAACCATGTTGCCTTGGGTCCTGTATTCCATTGACAACCAGATGTTCCTAATCTCTCCTTCAGTAGTGCTTCCATGATCTTCCCCACTACCGAGGTGAGGCTGACTTGTCTGTAGTTCCCCGCTTCCTCTTTGTTCCCACTTTTGTATAAGGGGACTACATCTGCTATCCTCCAGTCTTTGGGTACCTCCCCTGTTTCCAGTGATTGGCTAAACAGGATAGCCAGAGGTTCAGCCACCACCTCTCTTAGTTCTTTAAGGACCCTTGGGTGCACCCCATCTGGCCCCATTTCTGTTACTCTGGATGTGTGATAGGATGGAACAGCCACACTTTAAACGGAATTAGTTACTGCAATCAAGTACTAATAATTTCTTCTTTATCTGTTTTTGCAGGAAACGTTCTGATGCTGTGTGCTGTCACTGGTGCTTTCTCCAGATAACAAGTTCAACATCACACCCCAGGCTCGGAGACACGCAACAAGTAGTATGAATCCATGACCATCATTACTAGACTGGAGGATGCAGAGAAAACCTGTGAAGAATTAATAAAAATAAATCATTAATGAAACTTGCTTCAAATGAACTCCCCCACCCAAAAATAAAATTTGCCTTCACTGACTTTACAGTATTCCAATGCCAAAATTCCACATCAAGAACAGGAATGTGCACCCCAAGTGTAACTATATGACCTGTGATACAAAAACAAAGCAATGATTACATCTATATATATATATATATATATATATATATATATATATATATGTAACCTCGCTACAAATGGGGGTTCCTAAAATGTCTTCCTGGGCTTGCTTAATGCCCACTGTCAGGCTAGTGTTCTGTGTTTAAAACAGTTTAAAAATGGTTGCATGCAAGTGCCTGTTAGCCTCCATGCCTTTCTCTTTAAGAGGTATCTATCTCATAGTTTTTAATTAATCTGGGTGGGGGCCGAGTGGTTTCAGGCTCGAGTCCCGACTTGGCTGCAATACAGCTGATTCATTCAGCCATCGTTAATTGCACAGAGGAAGCTTAACTAGGATACGTGATTGTTTGTTGATTACCCACTTCAGTAACAATAATATTGTAGTTAGTTTAACCTGCCTTCCTTTGCAGCATGGACTTTTCTGCTAAGCAAAAGGGCAAGTACTAAGGGTTCCAGAGATCCTGCTAATCTCCTGAGATATCGGCAACTCAGGAATTGGTGTAAAAAGCCATTAGGGCTGCCAAAAGTAACTTCTGTAAATCGACACTACCTAGCTCTGTCAGAGATCCTAGGAGGTTCTGGAGGAACATTAAATCCCTCGTCAGTGGGCCGTCTCACTCAGGTGTAAATGGACATGATTATTGATGGAGTCTCGTGCAATAATACACACTATATTTAATCACCTCAATCTCCACTTCTCCAACCTTTGGCCCTCACCTCTCATTTTCACGACCGATGGGGTGGCTAACATATCCCTCTGATGCAGAGTGAACATCCTCCTCGGAGTATTTTAATCTTAACGCCGTGTCTGTCCTTGATGTTCAGAACCACTTGGCTGCCCTCTCCCAGCACTCAGTGCAGGGCCTGACAACCTTGAGCCCAGGCTTCTCAAGCTGGGAGGCAACACATTGCCCCTCTGATTGCCCCTTATCTTTAACCTATCCCATAGCTCGGGGATAATCCTGACATCTGGAAGGAAGCAAGGATAGTCCCTGTTCTTAAGCAGGAAATCCCAAACTCCTGACAACTATTGCCCTTATTGTATTCTCCCATCCTTGGTAAACTCCTGGAAAAGGTTGCAGCAGAGCAACTCTCGGAGTACGTGGATAACCATGAGCTGCTTTCTGGGGCCCAACATGGTTTCCGGAAGGGTCATAGTACCACTACTGCCCTGATTACTGTAACCTCTAGTATTAGATCCACCATGGATCAGGGCAAACTGTCAGGTGCTATATTTATTGACTTGTCAAAAGCTTTTGACCTTGTCAACCATGACCTACTGGGGGAGCAGCTCAGGGTTCTCGGGTTCTCTCCACATGCCATGAGTTGGATGATGGGCTACCTAACGGGTAGAAAGCAGCACACCTACTTTAACAAGGTCCTCTTGGAGCCTAGGGCTGTGACCATGGGAGTTCCCCAGGGATCAGTACTTGGATCTCTCCTATTCTCACTTTTTATTAATCAACTCCCACGGGTGACCTCTCGCTGCCAAGTCCGCTTTATGCAGATGACCTTGTGCTAGTGGCCCATGCTCGTAATGCTGCTGACCTTTAACCAGTGCCTATCTGAAGACTTCAGCAGAGTCTCGCCTGGATTACCAACCATAGACTGGTATTGAATCCTATCAAAAACTCAGGCCATGCTCTTTGGTTCCACGGCTAGTTAAAGCCCCATCAGCTATGCTCAAAATAGCTTGTGATGGAGGCCCCTGTTGCCAACAGTGAGCTCAATTAAATATCTTGGGGTCACCCTTGACCCACAACTTGACATGGGAAGCCATATCCAAAACATCTGCAAAGCCACCAGGTGTAAGCTTGGCCTTGCCTACAGGGCCAAATACAACCTGACTCCGGGAGCGAGGGCTTGCACTTGTGGGAGGGAGTGCTTCTTCCTCCCTTAGTTATGGATACCACCTATTTGCCAGGTCACCCCAAATCCATCTTAATCGGTGGAACACGGCATATAATGATATCTGTCGGTTTGCACTTGCTGCTCCCAAACTCACCCACCGATGTGAGCCTCTATGACAAACTCAACTGGCTCCCCTGTGGAATTCCTGATCCTTGGTGTGGAAACTTCACCAGGAAAGTGCTTGCCACAGGCATCCCGGGACTGGCGCATCTCCTCCCAAAACTGGGCGCCATCCCCTACCAGCTCAGATCACAGACCTTGAGTTGCTTAAAGTTCCCCTACTGGCCCTTATGGGGGATCGTGACTTGTCCGCGCAGTTTGTGCGGCTCTGGAACTCCATTCCAGACTCTGTTCGTCTTGCCCTTCCCATTGGACCTTTCGCTCCTCCTCCCTGTAGTCCCACCTAAAACAAACGCGACAAGATGTGACTGCTCCTAGTCTCTGTAATGTAATACTCTGCAGTCCACTATTGTCCACTCTGAGTCCATGATGGTCTATGAAATATGTATTCAGTGATTCTAATGTCTATCTATGTCCTGTAACAATTTGCACAATGTGGCAGTATCTCTGCCCTTATACAAGCGTTGTTATAGTTTTTTTACTGTATCATGCTGTTTCTCCAATGTTGCCATGTATGTATACTGTATGTTTTGTGCTCTCCCGGGTTGTTCCTGAAAATAGGCATACTACTTGTCTAGTGTACTTACCCGGTAAACAAAAGCTAAATAAAATAAATAAATTTTGGTTCTGGACTGCCAGTTTGGACCAATCACTACCTTTTGGGACCTTAAAATGGAGACTGTCCCCAGAGGCCTTGTGAGGGTGAATTTCTGTTGGAATTGTAGTCGTTACTCTTTGGCGCCTAAGTGGACCTGGTGGGGGGAACCCCTTCTGTGACAGGAAGATGGATCAACCAACTGAATCTTTTGGATCACTGGGAAAGCCCAGAGCTGTCTGCAGCAGTGAGTCAATGTGTAGTTGGAGCTGAGAGAGTGAATAACTTGAGCAATTTGAACAGCTGCTCCTGCCTAGTAGAGTGAGGAATCAGCAGGAAGGCTGAGTCTGACCTACCTGCTACCATCTTCTCGAGTGAAGAAGTCCTGCGATCTAAATTCGGACTACATCCAAAATTGCCTTTATTGTGACCAGAATCCTGAATGGTGACAGGATGAATTTCGCCTATGAGGACTGAAGAGTTGCTTCTGGTGCGATCGGCCTGTCAGGACCTGAAATAATCACAGGGCATATGGTTTGCGCAGAGACACTGTCTAATTGCAACCGGACTGTCATCTGAACTGTGGCATCTGGTATTTCTTACTATAATTGTGCTGAATGTGTATTGTGGGTCGTGATTTGGTTCCCCACCTCATTGAATGTGTCACACTAGCTGGAAGATGCCTCCATCAACTAACTGGACTGACATCTGAACTGTTCCCCTGGTCTGGGCCTCACCATCTCGCCTAGATTGCAACTCATGCTGCAGAGATTTGTCCTACAAAAGACCCGCTCGGCGATTCAGCTCCCTGCTCAACACCCTCAAACAGGATCGACCACCATGGTGCATCATGTGGGCCCTGCTTCCCCTGGCAAACCAGCATACCACCCTTAGGTCTTCATCTTGTCAGTCCTGCATCCTGGTCTGGGTAGCATGAGTAAACATCAGGATAGCTCCCTGCAACAAAGCTCAAATCAAAGTGTGCCACCAGATTTAATTGTTTTGGTTGATCACTACAAACTGAGCCATCTAGCTCCAGAATACAAATTGTGGGTTAAAGTGCATGTTGTGTTTTTCTTTCCTAAGGCCCCCGACAACAGCTGTAATTCCGGCCTACCATGGGCAACACTTCAGGCTAACCTAAATAATAACTGGGTACCCAGAGTGTGTGTGATTGTGCTAGAGGGACTCTTTGGGCATACTTGCCTAACCTGACTAAATCAGATCTAAAATCAAACACCAGATTATTGCCCCACCCTTGTTCACATTCCCTGAATAAATCAGATCCAGATCTTTCTGCATTTAAACTGGCTGTTGAATACCTTTGTGGAGGGAATACTGTGTCGCTATTGCTTCTCTCTGTTGCAGGTCTTATTTTACAGAGGGTCTTCAGGGCGGTTCCACTATGCCATGGTGACAAGAAATTGTCGACCAATGGCACAGCAACAGCACAACACCGCCGTTTGGAATTGTGCTGTCGCTCGGGATTGGGAACAAGTGTTTTCTGTGGGAGGTCCCCCCACACACACCCCATGTGGGGGAATCTATCCCCCATGCCCCCTGTACTTTAGATTGCTAGCTCCAGTTGGAGTTAGTTCAGGATGGGGCAAACACCTCCCTGGCACCATTGTCAGTTAGTGAAGACCATCACAGCAACTGCTGACAATATCACTGTGATGGTCTTCACTGCAGAACCAACGCTGCATGGTCAGTATATGCCCCAGGGCCAGTGCAGCTGATCCAGCCCTGGTAGTATGTGTGCCAAGTGTGGGTCTAACATTGCATTCTGGTGTTAATTGTGATTGTCTATTTGTTGACCAGTATAGGCCACTAGAGGGGTTAAGGGGTGTATCAGTGTCCCAGAGGGCTGTACCCAGAGCAGCTACGCTATCCCTAAACCAACCCTCTGGGTGGAGGCACCCATTCACAGAACTCAGGCACCTCAACCTGCACCTAGTTATGCAGGCACGGGTAGTATCCCTTGGGATAGCACCACCTAGGGGTTATATATAAACATTTAAGATCAGGTTCTGTGGGAAAACATGATGGTGCCAAGCAGATACATTAACTTACCAAGGGTAGTATTAGTGTACACACAGAGAGCATTCTTCCTGTTGGGGTCAGTGCAGCAGACTTTGGGCAACCAACAACATTATCACATCATCATGGACTGTTAACTTGATGGTTGGGTTAACCTTCTAGTACATGATTTGGCAACACACTGTGCATCAGCCCAGTCAGGTCAACTGCAGCATTTCATGAAATTCTAACAGCAGCAGGGGACTTGGTTCTTATTGGAGTGTGTGCACGCATGACTGAGTGAGCCATTAATTAATGGAGACTTTTCATTCTATTTTATGCTCTCATTTCTCTTTGTCTGGAGTGGGGCATTTTCTGGACATAAGACAGCATATTTTGGGGGGTGCACATTAATTCTGGGGACTGGGAGGCAGCACTGCATGTATGACTGAGTGTGCCATTAATTAATTCCCTTCCTTGTTATATTTAGACTTAATAATGTCTCTTTCCAAAAATGAATTATTTTAGTGGTCTCAGTAATCTTTTATTTCTGTCTTGCTGTGTGCATGAGTGGAAAAGCAGGAGTGAGCAGTGTAATCCTCTGTTAAACAGCATGTGTGCAGTGCACTGTCAGGTGCATGCACTGCCCAGTCCCCTGAAAACATATATGATAGCTGACTTGTTCCACTGTTGATGGTATAAAGAATAAAGAATATATAACATATATTTTATTTGTACCATCATCAACGGAGGACCAACTCATATAATATGTTTTCAGATGGCTCGGTAGGCATTTTGCACCTCACAGTGCACACATGCACGTAGAGATCATTGCACTGCTCACTTTCTAGTCAAAACCTAACAGAATGAGACATAGCTGAGGCATCAAAAATATTTCATGGCCAACAGAAATTATTAAGTAGGAATATAACAGGTCCAGTAGTAGCACGCTGCACTCAACACTGTTGTGCTGCGGAGCAGCCAGCTGTAAAATCAGCACGGCAGACTAAACCAGTAGTTAGCACTCAGACAACAATGCAAAGAAAAAATGTTCACTGCTACTGTGAATTTCTTGATGGAAAAGCAAGCCACACAACAATAACCTCTGCACTTCAACACTTAGGCCTTCATTGTGGAGTCACCAAAAGAAGACCTAACCACCAAAATGCAAGGGTAATTTCTGTGCCTTTTTTGCCAGCAATACATTTGCACTAGCAGTGAACATTTTTTCTTGGCATGTATTCATCTGGACTCAAGTAGTGGTGGGTTTCTGGTTTAGTCTGACAGTTTTGCAGCTAGCTGCTTTCCACCAGGACCCAGCCCCAGTTTTAGCACAGCATGCTACTAGACCTGTTATATTCCTACTTAATAATGTCAGTTTATCATGAAATATTTTGGGTGCCTCAGCAATGTTTCATTTTTGTCGGGTTTGTTGAAAAGCAGGAGTGAGCATCTGTAATGTCACTGATGAAGATATTGAAGAGGACTGGCCCCAGGACTGATCCCTGAGGTACCCTACTTGTGACTTGCATCTCTTCTGACTGTATATCATTTATCACCACTCTCTGTTTTCTGACCATCAACTGGATTGCCACCCAGCTAACCAACTTCTGACCCACCCTGAGCCTACCCAGCTTATTAATCAATCTTCTATGTGGAACACTATCGAAAGCTTTGCTGAAGTCAAGGTAGGCAACATCAGCTACTCCCCCTTGGTCCACCACTTTGGTTACCCAGTCAAAGAAATCTATGAGATTAGTTTGACAGGACCTTCCTTTTGTAAACCCATGCTGTCTTGAATCCTGTGCTCCTATGGATTCCAGGTATTGCACTACCCTTTCCTTAAGGAGTGCCACCATAATCCTGCCAACTACTGAGGTAAGACTGGCTGGTCTGTAGTTCCCTGCCTCCTCCCTGCTACCTCTGTTGTGGAGCTGGAACACATGATCACTTCTCCAATCTTCTAGGACCTCTCCTGTGCATAGAGACTCGCTAAACAGTTCTGATAATGGCTCTGCTAGTTCCACCCTTAGATCCTTTAGTATCCTGGCTGTATGCTATCAGGTCCCATTGCCTTGTCCACCCTGAGCTTATTAAGCTCTTATAAAACCCTTTCATTTGTGAAGGGACTAGTGCACACCTCCCTCCACCCTTGTGTCCATGGTACTGAGCTGTGGGCCCTGACCTACCTTCTCTTCAGTAAATACTGAGCAGAAGTATCTATTTAGGATAGATGCTCTACATGGTCCTCCTCCTCACATGCCCCCTTATCTCCTTTGATCTTAGCAATGCCCCCTCTGGACTTTCTCATTTAACTAATGTATCTATAGAGAGTCTTGTCACCTTCTTTTACTGTTTGTGCTAGTATTTGCTTGGTTTGGGCCTTTGCCTGCCATACTGCCTTCCCTGCTTCCCTTAGGGAAGGGTGGTATGCCTCCCTGTCTTCATCCCGCTGTGTTCCCTTATATTTCCCGAAGGCCAGCCTTTTGGCTCTGACCTTTTCTGCTACTGTTTTTGAGAACCAAGGTAGTTTCCTTCTTCTTTTGCACTTCCTTTTCTCTCTAACACAATGGGATGTTGTTTCAAGTACTGCATCCTTAATGCTTGCCCACTTTGTATGTACCCCCTCACCTGTATTTCTTTTTGCCAGGGCTAGCTTAACTCTGTTGGCCATCTTATCAAAGTCAGCTCCTCTGAAGTCCCATATTTTTGCCTTGAAATTAGATGATTTAGTTCTAGTGGCCAAATTGAACCATACCATGTGGAGACAGGGTATACTGGGATGGGGAAAGGGTATACTGGGACGTACTGGGAGCCATCACATCAAAGTGAAATCAGAAAAGGGCTGTACAAAGGAAGGGAACTAAAATGCTGAAGGGTAGTCACCAGAATGAAGCCAGGTGGGTGCAGTTACAAATTAAAAATCTAATATTTATACCATTAGCAGTGCAACAAGTCATCATATATGTTTTCAGGGGGCTGGATAGTGTGTGCACATGACAGTGCACATCACACATGCTGTTTAGCAGATTATTGCATTGTTCAGTCCTGCTTTTCAACAAACAAACCATCCATGACAAGAAGGAAACATTACTGAGGCACCAAAAATATTTCATGGTAAACAGACATTGCTAAGTAGGAATATAACAGGGCTGTCAGATGCATGCTGCACTAACACTGTGGAAGGGTGCTGATACAGAGTTGCTAGCTCCAAAAGCGCAAGACAAACCCACAAAGCCAAAACTCTATACGAATACATGGCAAGAAAACTCGTCCAATTATTGCGTAACTTTGTTGATGCAAACACAGGCAACATGCCCCTCTGCCGTTCAGCTTAGGCTTGATTGAGGCACACTAATGAAGCGCATAATCACCAAAGCACAAGGGTCATTAGTATGCCTTGCACTAGCAGTGAACATATATTATTTTGCCATTTATTCGTGTGGAGTTATGGTTTTCTGGTTTTGTTAAGTTGAAATATAATGAGGGCAAGGACAAACCTTTATTACTTAATTTTATTTCAACTGTTTTTGGGGCATGGTTCTTACCATTTTGGGGAGCTGAACAAGGTTATGCAAAAGAAGAATGGAACACACATTTAACATTTTTATACACATAATGGTGCACAATGGCGGGGGAGACAAACAACAAGAATGGATAGTGACCTGTGTCAGATTACCTAAAGGTATGCAAGACAAATGCCAGAAGGAGCTAGGGAGGGATGGGAGACAGGGTATACTGGGACGTACTGGGAGCCATCACATCAAAATGAAGTCAGAAAAGGGTGTACAAAGAAGGGGAACTAAAATGCTGAAGGGTATGCACCAGAATGAAGCCAGGCGAAGATACACTAAAGGACATTACATGCAAACACAAGGAGAGTTGGGGGGGGGGACATGATAGAAACTATAAAGAACAGAAATGGACTCAACAACAGGGTAGCTACATCCAAAACAAAATATGTGCATGAAGAAGGGACCAAAAGTTCAAGATAGAAGGGGGACAGATTAGGGGCAACGCTGGGAAATATTTTTCACACAGAGGGTGGTGGGTGCAATTACAAACTAAAAAACTAATAGTAAATGTTGTGATGGGACAGCAGCAGTTGTAGCATCCCCATGATCTGAAGTTGGTGCCCCTCAATGTGATCCAACTGCTGCTCAACATTGTCCAGACAGTAGTTTGCAGCGTCCATCTGGCTCCACAGCAGGAACAAATCAGCCTGTATGGCAGGCAGTTGGAGAGGGTTGCCACCCTCAGAAAGAAGTGCTGCACCCACAAATTAGCACTAGTTGAACCTATATCGACATTAGAAATTACTGAAGTAGTTCAGACTCTTCCAACTGATAAAACTCCAGGACCAGATGGTTTGTCAGCTGCTTTTTATAAGAAATTCAAGGAGAAGATTATACCAGTTCTCCTACCACTATACCAACATATATTATCAGGAGTGAGAGTGTGGATTCTACCCTATTTGAAGCCCTTATTGTCCTTCTACCTAAGCCGAACAGGGACTTAGAATTAATAATTACAGACCCATCTCTCTCCTCAATCAGGATATCAAGATTCTAACCAAGTTATTAGCTGACAGGCTTAGCATAGTGCTCCCAGAATTGGTAGGTCCTCAACAAGTGGGATTCATGAAGGGAAGGTCCTCGGTTGACCACCTCCATACACTCTCGCACATTTTCTTGGTGCCGGGGATCTCCCAGTACCAGCAGCACTGGTGTCTCTGGACGCCAAGAAGGCATTTGGCAGAGATAACTGGCAGTTCCTGTTACAAACTCTAGAAGTTATTGGCTTTCCTTCTGAATTTCAGAGCTGTATACACTCCATATATAACTCCCCCTCGGCCAGAATATCTGGCAATGGAGTGATTTTAGAATCATTCCCTTTATACTCCAGTACAAGACAGGGATGTCCCCTTTCCCCCTTACTATTTAACGTACATCTTGAACCTCTAATTCGTAGATTAACAGAATGTCAGGACGTGCAAGGTCTCCTCATACAAGGCACTGAAATAAAAGTTTCCGCATATGCGGATGACCTCTTGATACAAGTGTCCTAACCAGAAACATCTATTCCTTCCATGCTTAGAATCATAGCAGAATATAGCAAGTTGTCAAACTATAAATTAAATGTAGATAAATCAATAGTTTTCCCTCTCAACTATAAGGTTTTCAAGAGCTCTGTCAGTTCCTTGGGTTTTTCCTGGTCACAAGATTCCCTTAGATACCCAGGTATTGAACTTACCAGAAACCCAGCTCTTGGCATAAAGAAAAACCTAGATTCCCTGATACAAATGATTAGTTGCGATTTAGACCGATGGACAAAGCTTCCTACTCGATATAGGGAAGGATTAATTTAATCAAAATGAACATTTTCCTCTCTATTTTTCTCCCCTGAACTTACTCATAACATTTCTACCTGGGAAAATTGTTCATTAAGGTATAAAACTTATTTACTAAATTCATTTGGTCTGAAACAACAGACTAGCATATCACAAGTTAGCAGCTTCGAAACTAAAGGGTTTCGTTTGCCCCACCTTAAACTTTATTATTGAGCCAGTCATGCATCCAAATATCCTATGATGATTCTCAACAGTTCCCCTTTCTTCTTTTCCACTCTGGTTAAAAAATTGAACTGGCCATGATGTGTTCTTGTAACTATTCCCAGCCACATTGCTAAGTTTAAAAATTGCTCTTCTACCATCGCCCCTAAAATCAACACCGATTGCAGTCTCCATGAGGGTCGACTCCCAGCTATGAGCATTCTTACACTACAAATACCACACAGATCTCTCTCAACCTGTGTGGAACAATCCAGCTTTTCAAATTAATAACAAGAGTTTAGCGTTTAACTGGTTGGCCCATCTGGGTGATGGTAGGTTATCTAAATTAGTGAAAGAGAATGGCACATGGCTTTCCGTTGAGGAAATTCTCCACAAAATCAATATTCCAAAACCTGGTTACTTCAAGATCTTCCAATTGAGACATCTCATTATCAAAGTGATGGGAAAAGTTCCCCCACCAGTGCTTAAATACAACTTGCAGGAAGTACTGATTCCGTTGGCAAACTCGACCAAGGCAGTGTCTAAACTATAAACAGTTCTATACGACTGGTGCTTCAAGGACTGCTTTGGTCCCACAGAATACTGATCTTATCTCCTTCCCCAGCATACCATAGTCTGGCCCACCCTTTGGAATAGCTGTCACAGATATGTGACACAAGATAAGCTACGCCTCATGCAATTTCACATTTTGCACAATTTATATTACTCCCCCCAAAAATTAGCCAATTGGGGCTTACTCCCCCTCTAATCAGTGCTCCCATTGCCCCCTAGATGAAGGTAACCTTCTCCTTATCTTCTGGGATTGTCCCAAAGTAGCTCCTTTATGGACCACTATTCAAACCAAAGCAGACCCAATGCTGGGGCTCTCAGATTATTTCACGCCTGTAATCTGTTTATTGGGGGATTACTCCCAAATAAAGGTACAAAATCATAAATATTACATGTCAATGATCTCATTGTCTGTCAAAAAACTTGTTTTAAAGCACTGGAAAGATAATGTACCTATTACTTATACTGAATGGCTAAATGAGTTACTATCAAATCTCAGAACAGAAAAAAATGATAGCAAGTCTGTATAACAGGATGCCCAATTACCAGAAGATATGGGACCCCTTTTATACCCTGTACTCCCTCTAATTTTAGCTTCTTGACATCAACATTAAACAATATGCTTAAGAATGTATGGACCATGGGGAGGGGCTGGGAGGAGTGTAGGGGAGGAGGTGGGGAGGGGACAGTGCCATTGTACCAGTATGTTCCAACTGATGTAAAGACTCATTCTGAATGGTTCTGTTTCAATATGTATAAAACTTGTAATAAACTTTAAATTGGAAAAAAGAAGGAAGTGCTTCAGGTTGTGGTGGTGGAGCACCAGGTTCTGCCATGTCCCTCCCCTGCTTCACACCACATGCAGTTGGATGCTGTTCTGTCCCCTCTTCCCCAGCAGGGCCAGCAGGTGCATTGCTAGCCTGTTCACTGACCTTAGCCTGCCACTCTCGGCAGTGGTGATTATTCATATGGGTGCACTGACCCCCTGTACCAAGGTGACTTCCTCTAGGTCACGGCACACCTCAACACCACACAAATTGCACTTTTCTGCCCTGCTGTCCTCAGGCAGTGTAGTAAAAAACTCCCACACTAAGGAGGTGTGGGGGAGGACCAGGCACAGGCGGGTGCCCTGGTGCTGTGGGAGCCAGGGGCTGTGGCTATACAGTTGGGGCCAGGGGTGCAGATCCTGTTGCTGCAACTGCTGCTGTGGCTCCCCTCCTTCCTCACTTCTGCTGCTGCTGAGTCACTGGCACAAGGGGCCATAGCAGGTGCTGCTCACACTGGGGGGGGCACTGGTTGGTACCACAGGAGGTGGTGCTTCCATGGCACCAACTCCCGTATCTCTTGCTTCAGGGGGGACACTCAGGATGGTGCTTCAGTCCAGATAAAGCCAGCTGCCATGCGTGCTCATGCCCACTTGATCACTGCCACATTGATGAAACCCCCCCCGCATCACTCACCCTCCATTGTGGGCTCTCTCTCACTGTCACAACAACACACCCACATACGCAAAAAAACAATTAACAATAAGCAAATACTAAACTGAAATACTGCACAAACACAAATCCAGACAAGAAATACTCCAAAATAATCACCTATGGCAAAAAAAAACTAAAAGATTTAAAGTGTTTTTCAAACAGATTTTCCTCTCACCCTAACCAACACAACCTCTTTCTCCTAATGTAAGGTGGAAGTGAAACTCTCTTTCAAACATGAGTCACTTTCCTGCCTGCCTGCCTGAAGCATGTGACCTACATTGTGTAAGCCATGTGATGTGTGTGGTCTGCCAATGACTTCTCACTCCACCTTAAAGCAAAGTAAGGTGGAGTGATCAACGTAATGTCATAATTACAACGTGAAGTGGTGCAGTGAGGGTTTAAAATGGCCTCTTCACATAGCAGAATGACAACATGAAGTGGCCACTTTGTAGGCATAATTTTACTTTGCTGCATCTCTACTGGGAAGTAGCTTTTGTCCAGGAGGTGAAACCCTCCAGGATCAATACAGAAGAGTCTCCCAACTCATCCCTCAGGCTCCTATATATATTTTCCCAGTGAGGTGATCCCATGGATTACCTGAAAGAAAATCATTCACCAACTGTAAAAAAGGGTGTTGGGGAGGGCAATCTAGCTTCTATAATGAGCTGCCTCAAAATGTAATTTCTTTTTTTTTTCTTTTTTTATATATAAAAATGTTTTATTAAAGTTTTGACAGAAATACAAAGCATCATCAAGAAAGACATCAACAAGACATTTACAGCCATACTATCTCCAAAAAAAAGAGACTATATATCATATCAAACCATCTTTCCAACCACTTATATTGTAACAACATTATGAGAAATACATTAGAAGGAGTCATATATCCCACCTCGTAAGTAAAGTGTCTCTGAATCATGATTAAAGGATGCCTACAGTCAGTACAGCTACAGGAAAATCAATGCTAGGCAAATCCTTTCACCAAAAATGTTTAATTTGTAGCTTCCACAGCCCTAAACAGGTATTAGTAAGCCAGATTGAAATCAACCACCCCAAAACCTAATAAAAGAGGACCCCATGTTTCCCAGAAATAATACATTTTTCTTTTCCTCCAGTAGTAAATTCTCACATAAGACACCATCTTGACCTTAGCCTGTGCCCATTTAGGAATTGTAGGGATGCTCGGTAGGTCCATTTAAATAGTAGTCTAACAGTCACCAGTGCAAACATATGTAAAGAAGACTTGTACTTTACTACCTCTGGAAACAACACTGAAAAGTCCCCCAGAAGCCAAAACCTAAATGAATGTGTGAGAGAAACTCCCAGAGCACCTTCTAGGGTGGCAATTACAGAAGACCAAAACCCTAAAAATTCTAGGACACTCCCATAATATGTGAAATAAGGTTCTAATACTCATATTGCACAGCTAACATAACTGAATTATGCACTCCAGTTCAATGTAACCTATTCAGGGTTTGGTACCATCTACTTAAAATCTTCTTCAGTATCATTTGTAACTTTGGATCGAACAACATTTTATGAACAAAAACCCAACAAACCTGTCATGCCTTGCCATTGACATTCTCTTTTTTTTTATTATTTAAAAGCTTTATTAAAATTTCAGCACCAGGTAAACAATATCAAGTAAACTCATACATCTGAGAGCATCAGGCACATATTTTATATTAAAGATAAAGAAAAGTAAAGAAACAAAGCCCACCTACCACCATCCCACCCTCAGACTCGCATTATTACTACCATTAGCTCTTAAATATATCATGCCCTTTTGCTAGGATTTCCATATCATCAGGATAGCCTCTAAGCTTCCCCACAGTGAGGTAAAGCTTTGCCTCTATTTACGTACTAAGGGCTATATGTCTTTCTGATTGTAAGGCTAGTGCACATTCCCTGGGAAAAACTATTCAATTATTAGAGGTGGATTTTCATTCATCCAGTGCCCTATTATTGGTTAACTTGGCAGTTGCTGTGACTAGAGTCATATGCTTCTTACTTTTTGAGTATCCACTGGAAATCATTTATTAGACAAACTTAGGTAAACAGTTCCCTCAAGCCAAGGATAGGTCTAAAGAGTTATTGATGGATTGCCAAAATGTCTTAATATATGGGCACATCCATAACATATGATAAAGGGACCTATATTCACCTTACACCTGTTACATGTTGGTTGCGTATAAGGATCCAAATCTACAGAGTTTGGCTGGCGCAGTACATATTGTACATGATATTGTAGTGAACTAGTCTGAGTCTATCTTGCTTGATAAACTTATATACTGATATCCAAAGTTTCTTCCACACATTAACATCCTCAGGAGGCCTAATTCCTTACTCATTAGAAGCAAACTCCCGAGGGTAGTCTATGGTCCCAATCCTGAAGAGTTTTGTACAGATTTGACACTTCATGCGGTTGGGAAGTGACCTGGAGAAGTGCATAGGATCTTTTTCCCCCATATCTATTAGTGGGAAAAGCTTGGAGAATGTGGATAGGGCCTTGCTGACTTGAAGGTGTTTAAAGGAGTCAATACTAACAGCACCAGCAGAGCCGCATAATTGGACCGGGGTGACCACTTTTCCACTTCTCCATATCTCTGAGACTTTACATTGATTCGACCAAGGCCAAAAGGCACAAGGTATTGGTACACCACCAATTTTGAAAAGTGGGTTATCAACAATTGGTTGATCAGAGGACTGGCTCCACTTACAAAATGTAATTTCTTAACTGTAGCAGGATTGGGGAAGAGACCCCTCCGATTATCGTGCACATAGGCCTAAAGGCTGTATCAATGTTAAAAAAGCCAGATCCTGGAAATATCTCAGAATTGAATTTGACAAAGGCGTCCCAAAAGGAAAGGCCAGGACACCCTGTTAAAAGCCTTCTCTCGGTCAAGACTCACCAGAATCACAGGGAGATGCTGTTTTTGAATATTTTCTAAAAACAATAGTGACCGGCAAATATTGTCTGTGGTATTCTGCCATTTGATGAAGCCTGCCAGGTCTGGATGGATCAATTTAGGCAGAATGACCTTCAATCTGGCGGCCCAGCAAGCCACAAAAATTTAATCATCTAAATTTAGTATGGAAATTGAATGGTAAGATGTGGGATCAGCTGTATCCTTTTCAGGTTTAGGCAGGGCTGTCAAGGTGGCATATGACCATGAGGGGGGTGGGGAATGACTCTTGGCCACCTCCCATTAACCTTCCAACATGTTAGGGAGGAGTTCCATGCAGAAGATCTTGTACCACTGAGCTGGGTATCCATCTGAACCTAGACATTTGTGTGGGGCTATAGCCTGATATGTGGGTAAATACCTCTCAGCAGAGAGCGATGCCTCCAGAGAATTAATTTGAATTTCTCTAAATTAGGGAAGAAGTAAAGCAGCCATAAAGCAGTCCTTCTCCAGCTGAGCACATGAAGTATCCTGCTTATAAAGATTTTGGTAATACCACACAGATATGTCCCAAATCTCTTTATCTCCATAAACCACCTGTCCCCCATATTGAGTTCTAATTTTGAGTATAGTGGAGGACAACTTTCATGCCCTTAGCCATTGTGCTAAGAGTGTGGACCCCCTAGCTCCCCCTCATATTGTGATTGTTTGAGATAGATGTCTGTCTGTTGCAGCTTGAAGTCAATCATTCTCTGGATGGCCACTTTGGTATCCCTAATTTTAGTTTGAACCTCCTTGTCTCCATCTGTGTACAAGAGTTGGTATGCTTGTAATTGGTTTACTAACTCTAAATATTTTGCTTCCATGTCCCTCTTTTTTTTAACCACATAAGCTATAGTGTCCCCTCTCAGTGCAGCCTTCAGAGTGTTCCACATAATGGCAGCTGGGGTTTTGGCAGAGGCATTCTCTTCAAGAAATTGTGGGAGCCACTGTTTCATAAGGTTAATGTATTGGGGATCTTTTAGGAGTAACGGGTTAAGATGCCAGAGAGTTTGCTTTTTTACTTAATCTAAATCTAGTTTTAGTATCATCGGATGGTGGTCAGATAGTATTTTAGGTCCAATCGAGATATCTTGGACCCTAGACTAGTCTTCACAGGTTATAAAAAGGTAGTCCAATCAGGAGTAAGTATTATGGTGATGGGAACAGTATGAATAGCCAGGCTGAGAGGAACACACTCTGCTCCAAATAACTGTCACCCAAAGGTGGTCAAACGTCCCTTTTAAATACTTGACTGCATTAGACATGTGGTATGCTCAAGGACTGGATGAATCCAGCCTGCTGGCATTGTCATATTAAAATTCCCTCTCATGAGAAGACATCCCTGCAATAGATCTATTACCTTACTCACAAAGGATCTCAGAATGGGGACCATAGCCTGAGGGGGCATGTATACACTTACAAGAGTAACCTCCTGGGAAAAAAGTTGATCCTGTAGAATGATGTATTGCCCCTAGCCATCAATATGTGATTTCTGGACTTCAAAGGGGGTAGAGTCTGGAACCAGATTGCCCTCCTCTGACCAGGTACCAGGTCAATATGTTATCGCTTAATAACGCCATCGACACATGCACTAAACAGAAACAGCACCATACACTTGACAGCGAGAAGGTGTGATACTGAGAATGGTTCTGTGCATGGTATTGCACCTCTCACTGTCCCAGACGGAATAAGACCTCTGTCAGGATGAGCTTCTCTGAGCAGCTGCTGTGGCTTGTTCGTGATGAGCCACTGCCAGCAAGGGATAGAAGTAGAGAATTTTGGACCAGGTTCAATTCCCAGTCCCAGATGTATTGTAATTTCAATTTTTTCCACTTTGATGATATTCACTGACCTCCCCATGAGTTAGGAATCTTGGTGGGGGTGTTGAGAGCGCAGCCCCTTGTAATTGAGGGTGTTGGGGGTGGAGCCCTGAGCAGAAAAGATTTATGCTGCATACAATAAATTGCAATTGTATTGGCAGTGCACTTTATGCATGTGGCATAATGTCTTGTGACATTATGACCTCATGACCTCTGACAACTGCTGTGGTAAGAGGAAGTGTACATCCTATAACTCGGCCCCAACACAGCTTTTGGTGTTCACTCTCTGAGAGGTGCATTTTCTGGACAAAATAAAAATCTGCCACTTGTCTCTTAAGATATTCCATAAAGCGTGCTCTTTAAATAGGGTTATGTAAGCCATTAATGTTCTGTGAGAATATTTTTACAGGCTGAAGGGCCATGATCATATCATGAAGGAGGAAGCTACCCCTTCTGACCTTGAGTCCAGACCACTCCCCTTCTGACAGTGAGGCATAGGAAAAGAGTTCCCCACAACAACTGACTCCTGTCCTGGACATCCCAAAGGATCTGAAGCAGCAGACCAGGCTAGGGGAAAGCAGATCACCAGAGGAAACCCCCGGCCCCTGCCTCTGATAACATCAGTGTCTTCCTCAATTAAACATACTTATATTTTTGAAACCATCTTGTGTTCTCTGTTAGTGTTAATGCAACTAAAAATCTAGTAACAAGTCTATACCCCCCTTCAAAATACCTCCCTTTCTGAGCCAACCCACCCATCCACCCTTCCTTCAACCTCCCCATAGGGCAACAAGTATTTAAACTTACTCTGCCCAAACAAGAATATATGTACACTTTGGCTTCCACAAGGGAAGGTGAAAACTCCATACCACCTTCATTTGCTCCTTCTTCTCTTGTCCAGTTATCTTCCTAAGTCTTCGTCCCACACTGCCCACCCCCACCCACAGATTTAGCAGTCTCTCAGGTAATCTGTAGTATCTAATATCTAGCTAACCTACTCCCCCCCCTCTCTTTTCAGAAGACACCTGAGTGGGCTCCACCACTGCTTCTGCAGCCCCTGGCCACTATCCTTGGCCAGTCGCTTCCTCTGCTAGAAGCCAGTTGCTCCCTGATGATCAGGTATGCTCCACGGAAGAAGAAGCCAGTGACTTGTAAGCCATGAATTTGATTGGACAGTGATGCTATACCACATGGCTCCCATTGGCTGCTATTAGCCCATACCAACTTTCTTTTGGGCTCCTGGACTTTTAGATTTGAATAGCTGTACTGCTGTTCACTTGAATTTTTTTCTCACACATTCTGTCCCTGACCTCCCACCCTGTCCCTGACCTCCCACCCTGTCTCCAACCTCTATTAAATGCTCTTCCTTCTGGAACTAACTCTGCCTCCTTACTTGCCCATATCACTGGCACCCTCAATACTTAAAGGGGTTTTCTGCTATTTCCTGATATATAGTCCACTGTTCTAAGCAGAAATTGTAGCTGCCCTTAATTAATTGAGCTACAGAAAGACAAACATAACAAAAAATAAATGTAAGCCCCATCCAGGTATGCCATTTCTATCTTGACAGCTTTACCTGGAGGGCTGGGTTTGGGGAGAAATATGTCACTCAGCACATTGGCTAGATTTGGCTACTCTGCAACAGGGGCACCTAAGTAACTCCGGGCAAAGGAAGCAATAACTGTAGTGTCCCATACCAGAAGTGGGATTCTAAAGTTGGCTTTTATTCACATCCAACAGAATAAATATAGCAGAGATGGACCCCCACAGGGCTACACTCCTGGTAATGCAGATTTATGGAGATCAGAACACATCCTCATTCACTTTAGCCCTCAGTCTTTGAAACACACTGGGCACACAGCCCAAACTTGTACGCTGCTCTGGGTTTTCCCTGGCTCAGCTCCCTTGCCAGCCCTTTGGACACTTTCCATATAGTATGGAAACATTTACTGGTGGCTCCCTAAACCACCTATTAGCACTTCTGGCTCCATATGGGAATCTTCCTCATCAATCCCATGTCTGGGTACTTTCCTCAGGCACTGGCCAAGTACCTGAGAGAAAGCAACAGGTGTCCCAAAGCAAACCCGTAGAGGTGAATTTGGTTACTACTGATGGGGGTCTCCCACCTCTCGCTCCCATAATTCATACCTGGCCATTTCTGTGGACTGTAACACCTCATCCTTGAAAACACTTTGTTATGTACATTCTCTTTAAATGTATTCACATTCCATCTACTGTCTTTACATCCCATTTGTGCTGAACTTGAACATACTTAATAAGTGGCTGTGTCCATTACTCTAGACCCCCCACAGAGTTAAGCAGTCCAATCCCCACATCTTCCAAACTGTACTTGGCTGTCTTTTCCTGACCCCACAGTAACAGTCACTTTAGTTTCATCTTGTTTCAGGTGAGAACACATTGGCCCTTTAGCAGAGCAAAGTCACCCCTTGGTTGCAGGTTCTCACAGGCGTTTTCTCTCCAAAGAAATCTCATCCAGAACTTCTGGTGCCTCAGCACGAACTTAACTCAGGCAGCTTCTTTTTTTCCCTAGCCGGACCAGGGGTGTTGCCCCTGGAAACAGGCTGATTCCTTCCCCCCATTCCTGCAGGGATGGGGGCCTTGAACCACTGAAAGTGGTCTCTACCACTTCACTGTGCTCTTCTTGTGTTCCTCTTCAGGTGAGAACACACACCTATAAAAACAAAATAGCTCTTTGACAGAGCTTAGAGCTCTGAGGGCCTGCTTACAGCAGAGCACCTCCTTCCTCTACTACAGACTGCAACAGACTCTTACAAACTGACTTCAAATTCCCCAGTGTTCTACTCTAACCTCCAACTACAACATTCCAGTGTGGAATATGCAGCTGCGACAGTTCTAAAATGATGTCATCCCTCAGTCTCAGCTGAGACTGAGAACAGAGTGAGACAGTGTGAAATCCATTTAACTGGAGTTTCACAAGCTGCCTTCCCTGCCTACCACTAGGTCTTACTGGGATTCTAGTAACCCTGAGTAACAGGGGGATTGCAATAAATAAATAAAATAAGGTACATGTTATACATGTATCAACTAAGTGTTAAGTTGCAGAGTTAGGGTAGTAGTGAGACTATAAATAATTGATGATCAACTCTGGTAGCAGTCTTTGCATGTAGCCCACACTTCTTAGGGGTTACTTCAATTATTGGTAGTCCTCTCTTTTTAATAGAGCTAAACCAGTAAGTTCCTCACCTGCTAAACATATAATTTCCTTTAATCATGTCCCCTGTGGGTGCCCTATTTCTGAGAGGTGTGCTACTGCTCACCTTCATGACTTTCTTGGGCCTTTCAATTCCAATTCATCCAGCATCAGCCCTGCCAGTACTGCTGGAGAATTTCTGGAATACCTATAGCACTGTTACTTTATCTCATAGGAACAACTTTCACATACCTCTCCAAGTGTGGGTAACATACATATACAACGTTGATACTTCAACAGCCTGGTTGGCTGCCCCCTTTTGCCCTCCTTCCTGGGATTTTCAGCATCCAGGAAAAAAATACCATTTGTTGCAAGCAGAGAAGGTTAACTAAACACAACAACAAGCAACTAAAAGAATACTTATGTCATAAAGCACTTCTACTATTACTGCTGTCGGGCAATATCCACCCCAACCTAGGCCCACCTCCATCTACCTCCATCCACCAGAGAAAGACAGGACAACTAACATTTGCCTCATTAACAGATGCAGCCTTTTCCCCAAAATGGACAACCTAAATGCATGGGTTCTGAACACAACCCAAATATCCTATCAATAGTTGAGACTTGGCTCTCCACAAATGTAGCTGATGCTACAGTTTCAGTTCCTGGTTACACTGTGTACAGACATGATCATCTAACAAATCTCAGGAGTGGCTTTGCAATTTATCTAAGGGACAGCCTTTAAGGCCTAGTCCTGCCACTGCCCAGGACTGGGACCCATATGCAAGGTCTTGTGTTAAAAGTGCTCATTGGGGCACATAACAAAACCTTTACTGTTCTAACAGTTTACATCCCATCCAGACAGAAGACCCCTGATTTGGATTCACTTATGGAGTGCCTAGATAACTTAAATTTTAACTTGGAAACCATACTGCTTGGGGACTTTAACATCAATTGACTCTCCCTGCTGCAAGGCAATGAGGACACAGTCTCAAGAAGCTCACCTCTCACAGCTAGTTGACTCACCTACTATGATGAATTACAAGACCAGAACATCTGCCCTACATGACTGAGTATTATCTAACTGCCCTGACCATATTTCAAATACAGTTGCACCCCCTGATGTCTGAAGTGACCACTCACCTGTCCTTTTCCAATGGTCTAATCATTATTCCAAACCCCCTGGATAGAACAGTTACTAATACGGTCCTTAGACATGGCCATCTTGAATTGCTTAAAGTAGACCTCCACCACCAGGACTAGTCTTTGGGCTATTCCTCCTGCACAGTTGATTCCACTCTTGATCAATTTATTTTCCAATTCAATGTAGTGTGTGATATACATGCTCTGCTTAAAATGCAAAATATCAAAAGCCAGAGTTATCTGTGGTTCTCTCCTGAACATGAGCGTATGAAGTCTAGGGACCACCTGTGGCATCGATCCTGAGTCATGGGTAAGCAGGCTGATATCCAGAGTTACTAAAAAGCCTGCAATGACTGTACTAGGGCCATACATGCTGCGTAAATACAGTACTATAAGGATGCCCTTATATGATCATGGAGAGCTAGACGAAAACTCTGTTCTAACCTGAAAGAAGTCACTGGGAAAGAAAACAAGGCAGCCCCCACAGTGCTTAACATCAATGGTGAACCCACTCTGGATCCTTGTATCATGGTAAATACTTTCAACAAAGCTTTTTTTCAGACCTGAGTGGTGTCCTACTCCCGATTTCTTCCTCTGCTCTAACCATAGGCATAGCACTAGCTCAGAAGACCAGCCACCCGCTCACCCACAATTCCATTTTAGTGCCATCACAGTGCGTGAAGCTAGGAAATACTTTCTAAAGGTTCTTGGGAAGTCCAGATTTGTGTCAGCTCCCTTGACCTTATATTTGTGACTTTAACTTGGAAAATATGTGTTACTCTAACTCACATAATTTCTACCACTCTGAGATTCTCACGATTCCTGTAAAAATAGAAATCCACCTTAGTCACACCGGTCTTTAAGAGTGGGGACCGCACCTCACATGGTAATTATAAACCCATCTCAATCCTCCTGCTGTTATCAAAAGCACTTAAAAAAATAGTTGATGATCAACTGGTAGCTCACTTAGAAAAATATCAAACTCAATGCCCGTAGCAAAATGTTTTTTGCAAAGGTGACAGAACCACCACTTCATTACTTGAGTTTACTGGTTACATTCACAATTCCCTGGACCAGGGTGCCCTTGTAGGCACAGTTTTTATTGACTTAATGAAAGCATTCGATATGGTTGTGTCCTTCTGGTTGAGCAACTTGCATCTATTGGCCTTTCATATGCTACTATTGCATGGTTCATGAATTACATTTCTAACCATGCACATCAAGTGAAGATTGATAACATTCTATCAGAAAGCAGACCTGAGTGCTCTGGTGTCCTCCAAGGCTCAATATTGGGTCCATTATTATTTAGAATATTCATCAGCCAGCTCCCATATTCCTGTCAGTGCAAAATTCTGCTTTATGCAGATAATGCAGTCCTGTTCATGAGTGACCCTGACCCTAAGCAACTGGAGTGGAAGCTACAGACAAGTTTTACGGAGGCAGAATGATGGTTTGGTGAACAAAACCTCATCATGAACTACAAGGAAACAAAAACAATGTTGTTTTCTAGCACTCAGTATAAGCAACGTACTTACCCCCTCAACATCACTAATGAGGTTGGTTCCCCTTTAGTACTAGTCCAGCACTTTGAATACTTAGGAGTAATGGCTGATAGCACCATGTCCTACTCATACCACATAGACAATACTGTTAAGGCGGTAAGTAGGCGCATTGGACTGCTTCATAGACATAAGCATAGTCTATCCACTGAGGCTCTTAATCTGGCTATCCTTAGTTCAGTGGTCTCGCTTATAGATTACAGACTAGTAACCTATGATTCTACAATGACCACAGCCCTCCATTGTATCATAGTAGCATCAAATAAAGCCTGCCATTTGGCTACCAGTTCTCCAAGGCTAACACATATGAGCAATTTGTATGAACAGGAACATTGGATACAGTTCAATGGCAGGCTTGGATTCCAAACCTGTGTTATGGCTAAAAAAATAAGGCTAGACCTGGTGCCTTCAGGAGTTCAGAAGCTTCCCACCCCCTATGGAAATAGTCACTGCACCAGAAGGCAGACAACATGGTTTTCAAAGTTCCTCACTGTCATACCTCTGTAGGTCAGAGGGCTGTTGCCCACCATGCTCCTTACTAGCCTAATTCTCTACCTCCAGACATCTCTGCAACTACATTAGGCCCCTTTAAACAAAAGCTTTGAAAACAGCTTGTTGCAAAGGGCTGCTGTGACTGTTCTCTCTAACTGCATGGCTTCAACAATGGCTTTCTCCTGCCTATTATCCCCTGGCGCATCCATCTGATGGCCCATAATTTTCAACTTTTGGTGCCTTTGTTTCCTACATGGATAATTGTACATGCCAGAACTTTCCCTTGGCAATCCTCACCTCTTCCATATCTCCCCTAATATACTTCCCCTTGTTGTCCACACTTCTATATGTCCCTCCACCCATTTCTCTCCTTCTTTGTCCACCTTCTATCACTCCTTCTTAATTCCTCTACAACTTGGCATTCACTCTGACCTAGTTCCACTTTACACAGAAAAGTCTCTCTCCTCAGACCCTCTACTGACAAGGCCTCATAGGCTGATGTATCTCTCCCCCCTTGCATTCATACCTGTATATTTTGTGTATAGCAGCCCTGTCTTACAAAACAATTAGCCCTCACTACTCCTTATTCTATCTGTCTATTCATACCTATTGGGTGATCTTACTGGGTTATGGATGGAGGAAGGCAATTCTGCCCATATTAACCATCCACTCGCATTGGCGGGTCCAAATACATTCCTTTCCCAAAAGGTTATTGTGCTAGTTTTTTTGAATAGTCCCAATGTACTTCATTCAACCAGACTTTCTAGCAGTTGGTTCCACAACCTGCCTATTCTTTGTATAAAAAAGTTAAATCTTCCACTTTTGGTTGAATTGTCACATTTTACATGCTGTTTATGAGTCCTTAGCCTGATAGGTTTTAGTTGAGGCTTAATTTCCAGTTCTTGAATTAATTCATTATTCTTCAAGATTTTGTACATGAACAAAAATTCGCCCCTCACTGTCCTGTTTTCCAGGCTGAAAAGGTTAGATCTTTTCAGCCTAGTTTTATAATCTAGGTGTTTCCAACCATCCACCATCTTTGTTATTCTATGTTGTAACCCCTCAGTTTTATCCACTTCCCCCCTTGACTGAGGGCTCCACAGGAGAACCCATAATCAAGATAGGTCTTATATATGACTTGTACAAGAGTAATAATGAATGATGCTGACTTATTAACAAAGGATCTCTTTATATTCCTAATCATATGCTTATAGGATCAGTATGGTGAGCTGCAAAATTTAAATACTGATCTATAATAATATCAAAATCCCATTCTGTTTCAACCTTCTTTTTTTTAAATTTTTTGTGGCCTGGGCTCTCTAAGCCCTACAAATGGGCTCTCCAGGCTCTGGTGACCTGCCTCTTCATACTCGGGGATGCCCCCCCCCCCCGAGTGGGACCAGTGGCGGTGGAACTTATGTGGCCAGAGGGGATGGCACCGGAGCCTGCTCATAAGTGGGGAGGAAGCATTTTTTTCTTGCTTTTTCTCCTCTGGAGCTAAGGGATATGAAATGACACTGACAGAGATGGAGCACACACACATCTGTGCATGCTCTCCTCTAAGCATCTGCCTCATCTTCACCCTACCACAGCATAGCTCCTTGTCCTCTGGCCTCCACCAGGGGCAAACAGGAGCCAACACTGACAGCACCCCCTCCCAGGAGAAGGAGAACAGTCCATCAGATGCTCAATCCTTCTCCTCCCCTGCTGACCCCGGTGGCCGATGCCCATTCCCGTACACGGGTCACCAGCGTGGCTCGAGGTGTGGCGACCACTGCCTCAACCCTCAGTGCCACTGGGCCAGCCCTATGTTTCAACCTTCTTAATTTTAACAGCATTCAGAGTGCATTTCTATTTGGTGTTGCATTTACCAACATGCAAAACAGAATGCTTATCTACACTAAAACAAATTTGATTCACCCATGCCCACTGTTCCACCCTTTTCAAGTCCCCTGCCAATTGTTTTATCTCCTCTTCTGTATTTACTGGTCCTCCTAATTTCACAGTGTCTGCCAATTTAACTATCCAACTATTTATGTCTGTTTGTAAATCACTAATGTACAGTGCTGGGCCCAGAACGGAACTCTGGGGAACCCCGCTAGTCACCTCACCACTGTCCAAACTGCACCCCCTAACCCTAGCACGCTGCTTCCCGACAGTCAGCCAGTTCCTGATCCACAGTACTAACATCTTATCTATTCCTATTGTACTTAATTTAACAAGTAGTATATCATGTGGTACCTTGTCAAAGGCCTTTTGAAAGTCAAGAAACACCACATCCACAGGTATATTGTTATATATACTTTTATTCACCTTGTTAAAGAAACTTATCTAGTTTGTTAAACACAGTCTATTTTGTCTGGAACCATGTTGTTATCACTGTAATTTATAACCTCCAAGTTTTTCTTCTAATTTGGTTTTTAGAAAGGTTTCAGCCATTTTACATATGACAGAAGACAAACTTATTGGTCTGTAGTTTGATCCAGCGAATCTACTACACTTTTTAAACAAAAGCAAAACAGAAGCATTTCACTAATCTCCGGGCACTTGACCAATAATAAAAGATAGGTTTAGCAGGAAAGACAGAGGTTCTACAGTATTGTGGATTGTCTCCTTTAACAGTTTGGGGTGAATAAGATCTGGCCCTGCAGATTTATTCTCATTCAATCTATTTACAAATTCCAGTACCTCACTTGAACTGATCTCTAAGTTAATTTCCAGTCTATCATCCCCTGTCATATCTATTGATCTTGACCTACTAGCAGTGAATACGAAGCAACAATAATTGTTAAAAATGTTGGCCTTACCCAATGGATTCATAATGTCCTGTCTTTTATAAATCAGTGGGCCTTCATGAGTATTAGACTTATTATAAGTGTTACTATAAGCATAAGAATTCTTCCTCCCATCATTTCTGTGTGTGATGCTGAATTCAACTCTTACTCTTTCCTTTCTGATCATTCTCTTTAATTTTTTTACATCACATTTATATTTATCAGTTTCTGTGGTGGGTTGATTCCTTCTCATTAGTTCATAAGATTTCTTTTTCCTATTTATTCATCTCAGGACCTTCCTGGTACATGAAGTGTCAGGGTAATTACTTGGTCCAGTTCCCTGACCCGACCTCCAAGGGTTGTTCCGTGTCCCGGGAATAATATCTTGGAACTGGAGGGAACAACCACCCTATACGGAAATTGACCTTGCCTAGGGTGAAATCTAACTGGGTGTGCTTGATAGTGCACATGGCTGTGCGTCCAATTAGGTTTACCTTATAACCATCCTATTTGAATCATGGTCTAGTCTGATTAAAATTACCTTACCATAAACCTTTGTAGTTATTTTTTTAAAATATTTATATACAGCTTATGCCAATGGTCATTATTAAGTTTTACTCCTGCATTGTAAGTCAACAGTTTTATAAGTTCAAATATTTAATTGAAAAGAAATACCAGGAAATGCCATATTGTCTTAATTTTTTACTTAAAACTTGTATACAGAATTAACATCATTTTGATCAGCAGTGCAAACAAAAATAACATGAATTATCTCAACGAAGGGGCAGCCCCTCTACTTTAGATGCAATAATAAAATAAGTAAGCCAAGCATTAACTTTGTCCCTGCTCCAATATGTCAGAGATAAAGGCAACCTTACCACATCGCAAGTAACCAGATGTTCCAGCTGAGGTCCTAAGAGATGTCTCTGCTCTGGCAGTCCTGCCTTACCTCTCCTCTCCTCTCCTCTCCTCTCCTTTCCTCTCCTCTCCTCTCCTACCTTGATTGTGTTTAAGACAGACTTTTATAGCTGACGAGGTGGCTGCTAGACTTGCAGGAGTTTCAATGGTACTTCCACGTTAGTAAGGGAAAAAGTGACATCACGGAGAACATGACAATAAGATGGCTTTAATGGAGAGGGTATAATACTATCTTCACACTCAGCTTAGCTGAACTGGGTTGTGGTTTGTGTTCAAGCCCTAGATCTTGTTCATGAACACACAGTTCAATTAGCAACAGAGATATTTTAAAACATCTTTGTATTGAAAAGAAAACAGTTCACTTTAAATTGCAAGTAACTTAAAGAGTTTAAAATGCAAATAATGTAGCCATATACTTATTTTTAAAGAAAATAAACTGTCAACTTAAAGCATGTAAAAACTATTTTAACTTACAGTAATCTAGTTGTTTAGACTTTAGATGAGACTACTGAAAGTAGACGCTTATTATATGGAAATTAGAGTCCTTAACACCTGCCTTGACAGTACCTGGATATGGTTTGTGGCTAGGCCCTAGGTCTTGTTTTAGCTATCAAACAGAAGCACTTTAAAACATTTACAAGAACAAATAAACTTTAAAATGTAAGTAATACAAAAAGTTTAAAATGCAAATAATGCAAGAAGTGTATCACAAAATTCATAGCCATGTACTTATCTTTAAAGAAAACAACCTGTCAGACTTAAAACATGCAAATACTATTTTAACATTTAAGTCTTAGCTTAAGTCAAAAGCATGAATTTGCAAAATTCTTATGTTGAAAGTGTAAAGCTCTTTTATTCTTTATTTTGGATTTGGATTACTAGGTGCAGGTCATTCTTTTATTAGTTGGTCAATCTCTTCATCAATATCTTGGTTTGGGTGTATGGCCAGGTCAAGTTGTTCCATTTAGGATAACTGCGGGGTGTAGGCTGTGCAATTCCCTCCACTTTTACAAACATATATTGGAGAAAATGTGACATGTATCGCATTGTGCTGATGGCCCATTTCTGAAAGCCAACAGAAACATGATGACAGCAGAAGTCCACACTATGTTTGGCAATTATAGTACAGTAAGACAAGAATAGCGGGACCAAATACCACCAGCATTGTAATTAATGGGGATAACAAACAAGAATGCAATGTTTTAATCTAATTTAGTGGATTTTAACTTTAATTAGATTAACTGAAGCTCCACTATTTGCTACTGTAAAATGTTTAGGTGTGTTAACATGAGATTTTGTCTTTTGTTTATACATTGTATTGTGTATTGAATGCTTGTTGAAATTGCATGTTTTTGTTTTTTAAGGTAAGCTTGAAAATTGGCACAGTGTTTAGAACAGTGCTTAATTTGCATACAGAGTCTTGAGCGAGGCCTTGTGTGGTAGTAGCTATTGGAGTTTGTAATTTAAGAGAGGCTTTTAATTGTTTTGTAGTGCAATTGTAATGGCTTTAGCCCAAGTAAGTTATAGTGGAAAGACTCCTCAAACATCTTGCTAAAGTGATGTGTTGTGGCAGAGGATCCCAAGCCTGGCTGGCAATCTCTGTGTCTTTTTACTCCACAATTGTTTTTGTGTAGCAGAACTGGTGACCCAAGACATATCTACTGATATGATTCACTATTAGGAAGCCCAGTACAGCCTATCTGGTGATTCCTGCACCACCAATTAAGATCAAATTGTGAAATTTGAATCATATTGTCCCCTTCAAAACAAGCATTTGTCAATACCGAACATTCGCTTGCAGGTATTTGCAGTGGTGTTTGGCATGTATGGTGCTTCACCCTAATGCCCTGTGCGATTGCTGGTATTTGCACAATAAATTGTCAGCATGATCTTTTTGTTACCCCCATTGTGCGCTACATAGGCGAAAACACGTTTTGGGCAGGATGTGAAAAATGGCAGCTGTACTGCTCATAAGGAAGTGTGGTAAAATGGCAATGTTGAAAATCTGGAGTGGAAATATTGAAAATTTGCAAACCTAGGAACGTGCGTGGGAACTGTGCAATGCACGCTCGTAAAACAGTCATTGTTAAAAAAATTTTAACCAAATTGTCAGCATTGGCATTTTAAAATCTCTGCTAATGAACAGTGTCATTGTGATTGTCTTTCTGTGTGCCATACATTGATTTTGCACCTGCTGCGATTGTGCAGTACATGGCGGAAACACATTTTGGGCAGGATATGAAAATGACAGCTGTACTGCTCATAAGGAGGTGGTAAAATGGCAATGTTGAAAATCTGGAGTGAAAATATTGAAAATTGCGAACTTACGAAAGCGCGAGGAACCGTACGCCAACGACGCTAGTAAAACAGTTATTTTTAGAATTTGTTTGCCAAATTTTCAACATAGCCATTTTAAGATATCTGCTCATGAACAGTGACACTGTGATTTTCTTAATGTGTCCCATACACTGAGTTCACACAGCGATTGTGCCATTGTGCACTACATGGGCGGAAACATGTTTTGGGCAAGATATGAAAAATGACAGCTGCAGTGCTCATAAGGAGGTGTGGTAAAATGGCAATGTTGAAAATGTGGAGTGAAAATATTGACAATTTGCAAATTTACGAGCATGCATAGGAACTGCACAATGAACACTCATAAAACAGTCATTTCTAGGAATTTTGTCACCAAATTTTCAACACAGCCATTTTAAGACCTCTGCTCATGAACAGTGTCACTGTGATTTTCTTAATGTGTCCCATACATTAAGTTCGCACACGGACTGTGCCATTGTGTGCTACATGGGCAGAAACACATTTTGGGCAAGATGTGAAAAATGACAGCTGTACTGCTCATGAGGAGGTGTGGTAAAATAGCAATGGTGAAAATATGGAGTGAAAATATTGAAAATTCGCAAACTTACAAGCGTGCGTAGGAACTGCACAACGCACACTCGTAAAACAGTCAGTTTTAGGAATTTTTTCACCAAATTTTCAACACAGCCATTTTAAGACCTCTGCCCATGATCAGTGTCACTGTGATTTTCTTAATGTGTCCCATACATTGATTTCGCACACCAACTGCTCCATTGTGCGCTACATGGGCGGAAACACGTTTTGGGCAGGATGTGAAAAATGACAGCTGTACTGCTCATGAGGAGGCATGGTAAAATGCCAATGTTGAAAATCTGGAGTGGAAATATTGAAAATTCGCAAACCTATGAGCGTGCGTGGGAACTGTGCAATGCACGCTCGTAAAACAGTCATTTTTAGGAATTTTTTCACCAAATTTTCAACATTGCCATTTTAAAACCTCTGCTAATGAACAGTGTCACTGTGATTTTCTTACTGTGTCCCATACATTGATTTCGCACACTGACTGCACAAGGTGTTTTGGGCAGGATGTGAAAAATGACAGCTGTACTGCTCATAAGGAGGTGTGGTAAAATGGCAATGTTGAAAATCTGGGTGCAAATATTGAAAAGTGCATAAGCGTCGTGAGCGAACTGAACTGCGTGAACGCTCCGTAAAACAGTCATTTTAGAATTTTTCACCAAATTTTCAACATAGCCATTTTAAGATCCTCTGCTCATGAACAGTTCACTGTGATTTTCTTAATGTGTTCCATACATTGATTTCGCACACCAACCGCGCCATTGTGCTACATGGGCGGAAACACATTTTGGGTGAGAGTGAAAAATGACAGCTATACAGCTCATGAAGGTGTGATAAAATGGCAATGTTGAAAATCTGGAGTGAAAATATTGAAATTCGTGAACTTACAGACGTGCGTAGGAACCAAGCAACGCACACTCAGAACAGTCATGTTGATTTTCCACAATTTAACATGGTTTGGGACTCCTTCAGAAAGATGTCACTGTCATGGCGTTATTTGAGCCTGAAGGGTGATTTCATGCAGTGACTGTGCAGTGCCTGAAAAATCACCCTTCGGGCCCGAATAACGCCATGACAGTGACATCATTCATGAGAAGGGGTCCCAAAAACCCCATGTTGAAAATTTGGTGCAAAAATTCCAAAAAATGACTGAGATATGCAATAAAGTTGAAACCCCCCTATCTAGCCAATTATACAGCTTACCGGCATTTCCTCAGTTCGCGGTCGCCTTTGAAGAGTGCAGATGTGTTCCCGGTCCACCGAAGATTGTCGCGCCAGAGTCTGGAGGTAAGCAGGGTGAGGGGTGTAGGGAGGCTGGGGTGCGCAGTGGGTGGGTGCGGTTGTGGGAGGGGGCTGGGAGGCGCGCGTGGGACCGTTTTTATTTTACAGGTTTTAAAATCAAAAACAGGACAACGTGGGATGTTTGCCATGCTGGGGTGGAAGCTCCCAGCATGGCAGAAGATGGCTAGGGGCGAGGGCCGATGCGAGTTGGGCACCACGTCGGCAAAATAAAGGAACGTTGCCACGCTGGGGTGGGCTCTCGCGTGGTAGCAGGATATTTGGGGGCCGTGGAGCTGACGGGGATTGGGCACCCCAATTGGCAAACAACATTTTCCACGCTGGGGTGGGCTCCCAGCATGGCACCAAAGCTTTGGGGGTGGCGTGACATGCACGGGGGCGTGTGACGAGGGGGACATCATGACGGTGGTGCTCAGCATGGCAGCGGTGCTTTCCTTTGAAGCAGAGGAACACCACTGTCATACAGAGCTCCTGCACCCATTGGTGCAGGACCACCATGCCTGCTCAAGGGAGCAGTGCATTGGATGGGAGAGGCACACCTCCAAAGTGTGCTACTCTCCCAAAATGTTCCTTGCACATGCGCACAAGTGAACGTAAAAATTTATAGTTTTTAACTGACACATTGAAATTAACTTGATCCACAGAGACAACCACACAGTTAAGCCCATGTAAAAACAGTTACTAACCACTGGTATGCAGTGAGGGTGCTATTTACTGCAGGATTATGTGTGTATACTGTGCATGTATGTGATATGGATGTTGTGATAGTGTAATTATTGTATGACTTTGTTAGAGTAACGATGTTAGTTTGGTAGGATTGTTGGAGTTATGCGGTAAACATGGTAATGAAGAATACTGTAATAACTTTTTGTAACAGTTTACATGTGAAACATCACGGAGGTTTGTTTTTAACCTTACGTGATGCTGCATGAGACGTAGCAGGTTTATCCAACACGATATAAGCAGTATTTATCTTCTTCAAAAAGGGTTTTGGACTCACTATGTTGTGTCATACTGAAATAAAAACACTATATACGTTAATAAAGGTAGGAACTGGTAAGCATTTCTTGTTTGTACTTTTTAACCGAGCAGGTTAGCCAGAGGAAGTACTGAGAAGAATTAAAATTAAAATAGTAGAGCAAGCATCAGTTGGTAAAAGCATAATCCTAAAAAGTTTTATTATATCTTCTTTTCTACTACACTTGGTGGTAGTTTTCAACTAGGTATTGTTCCACTTTTGGACAAACTTTAAACGTTTATATAAACAATTTGTCTAGAGTAACACCAGACAAATGGCAAAAAAAAAAAATTAAAAAGCACAAAAACCCAAAACAAACAGTAGTTGGTGAGATTATGATCTCATAATTTGTTATTTTTAGAAGTACTACATTATTAGATTTTTTTGTTTTATTTGCATGTACTTGGTATATTTAAGACCCTTGTTTAGTATTTTTTTAAGTAAACTCAGTTTTCAATGTCATTAGGGTTTACTGGAGACTGTACTTATTGTTTTATTTAAATACAGTTTTGCCTGGTATTAGTGTGCAGGACCGTATGTGTTTTCATTTGAACTCCTGTAATGAGTTGATAAATTTATTGTAGCCCATTCTCAAGGCCCGTTGTAAGTGCTTGTTAACATTTTGAACTAGACCTTGGGATTGAGGGTGGTACTGAATACCATAATGCCAATTAATACCATACTTGTCTTTCAATTGAAAAACATAAACATTTTTTTTAAATGCAAACTTTTAAGTAAATGGATGTGAGAGGGGATTCTCCAATGAGGAAAAATCTCTTTGGTCAGTGTGTCCACAGGAAATTTGGCTGTGGCCACCACTGTAGAGAATGCCTTCACATATTATGTAAAACGATCTGTAATAACCAAACAATATTTTTTATTTTCACTGGGAGATATATGGTCCCACTAAATACTTATGTATCCCCAGGCTGCATGCAAACTTATTTGCAATTTTGGAGTGGGAACTGGTTGGGCATGCTCATAGTGTTGGCAGATTACACAACTATTGACATAATTGGAAATCTTTGACATCATGGAAGGCCAATTGAAGTTGCTCTGATACCCGGATGTAAATATTGAAAACCTGTATGTGCCAAACTAATTAATTCATGTCTGCAGGAATCATTGTTTACCAAATAAGTATTTGTTGTTATTTTTGGTATAAGGCCTTCCGACTCCCATGTTTGCAATTCTTGAAAAACCTTGCAGTCCAAGGGGTGGCCAACCTCTTGCTCAGCCAGGTGGACCTCCATCATGGTTTGACTGGTGGTGGGTTGCAGAGGCATGGTGCATGCTTGCCATGTAATCGGCCATAGTTGCCCAAAGAATGTTTGGGAAAAATATGCCGTCCCTCCCATGCCCTCAGGCGTCAGACACCTCAGGCTTAATGGGGTTGGTTTGGTCACTTGTTTGCCAAATTTTGCCCCAGTCTGAGGGAAATGCCTCTGGCTGTTGATGGCATATATTGTAGGTATGCACTACGTAACTGCTGTTAGTAAAGATAACATTTGGTTTGTGCTTTAATGCTTCCTTCAGGGCCAAAACCTCAGCATGCTGAGGTGACGTTGCTCGGACTGGTATTGCTTCTCACCTAGTAACAGAGTAATGTCCCTGTTGTGTTTTGTTACCCACTATGATTCTTATTCCTGACTTTCTTTTATCATGTATGTGTTGGACACTTAAATCCGAATATGCTATAGTACTGTCGTTTGCTATGTTGGCCCAGGAGAGGTATTTTAAAGCTGGGGGGGGGAGGGCTGCCTTTGTTATAAGTGTGATGAGAGTAGTGTTTTTTTCTTTGACAAAGGATTTTTTTTTAGCATTTAACAATGTAATAATGTGTAAGGTACAGGCCTTGCTCGGGGTTAATACCAGATGTTTTGCAAGGGTTAGAGAGTTTGATGTGTAATGTATATTGAAATGTGAAATGTTTGGTACTTGTCACAAAGGTAGTGCTTGTTTAAGAATAATATAAAGGGAAATGCAAGGTACTGCACCTGGGGGCCAGAAACCTGGGCCAAGTGTACACCCGGGGAAGGGGGGATGCTACAAGTCTCGATGGCTGAGAGGGACCTGGGGGTGATGGTGGATGTCAAGATGAACAACTTGGAGACTTGTAGGAGGGCAGCAGCCAAGGCCAACAGGATGCTGGGATGCATCGCTAGGGAGATCACCTCCAGAAGGAGGGAAGTGATACTCCCTCTGTATAACTGCTTGGTGAGGCCGCACTTCAAGTACTGCGTTCAGTTTTGGAGGCCAGACTTAAAAAGGGACATTAAACTCCTGGAGAGGGTCCAGAGGAGGGCAACCAAAATGATTTGGGGCTTGGGGGACAGGGCCTATGAGGAGAGGCTAGAAGAGCTAAATATGTACATGTTGGAAGAGAGAAGGGACTGGGGGGACATGATAGAGGTCTTCAGGTACATGAAGGGGGTAAATAGGGGAGGAACAGTCATGGGTGCTTCGAAGGAAGGAGGAGGGGGCCACTAGAAGGCATGGGTGGAAGGTGGAGGGGGGAAGATTCAGGGGAGAAAGGAGGAGATGCTACTTCTCTGAGAGGGTGGTGGAGCCATGGAATGCACTGCCTAAGGGGCTGGTGGAGGAAGAGATGGTGGAGGTGTTCAAGAGGGGCTGGGACAGGTACAGGGGAAGGGTTCTGGAAGCAAAATCCAATGCAGCAAGAATATCCAGAACTGGGAAGGGAGAAGCCAGAGAAGGCGAGGGAGGCAGCAAGGTCAGCTCCCAGGGTGAGGGCTGACCAAATGAGCAGACGCAAAAGACCGTTAGGCCTATTCTGCTGGCATTTTAGTATGTTAGTATGTAGTATAATGACCTTAATGTGTTTTAAAACCTGTATTATACAATGTGGTGAATCCAAAGTCCCAAATCCTGCATCCTGATTGGTTGGCTGGCACAATTACCACTGTGATAAATTCTCCAGTGTACCCACTGGAAGAAGTGCCAGCCAACTTTATAGCCTGCTAATCCGGTCGCTTTCACTTCAAACGAAATTGCCGAGTTTGTCCCGTCGCCGCTTCGCTAAAATACCGCGGTAAATTGTTTACAAAATTACCTCCTCTTCCGAAGTGTAGGGACCGCAGTCAGTTAGAACACAGTTAAAAAATATTAAAGAAACAACATTCGGCATTGTATAATAAAAATTTATCCTCCAGGGTGTGGGTACACTGGAGGACTGACTTACCACTAGTGTGATTCGGTCCTCACCGCTGCGCTGTGACCGAATCACACCAGCCATATAAATCCTCCAGTGTACCCACACCCTGGAGGGATAAATTGCTTAAACAATCCCTATTGGGAAAACATTGGTTATGTGTGGTTTCTGCCATGCTTATTTGGGAGAAGATATGATAGTGTTACCATCTGGCGTAATTTCCATGGAAATATACTTGAAATGTAACTAGTTTTACTGTTAGAATGGTGAACATAGTGATATTTACAAATGTTGGGAGCTATTAGTGCCTCTATGAAATGTGCATATAGGTGAGAATTAGTTAGTTAGAAAAATGCATTAATAAAAGGTAATATACAGTTTAGTAATGAATACCTATATTACATTTGTGTATGCCAAAAGAATGCTGAAGGACATTGTAGCTAAGGGCAAGATGTGTGTACCTGCAGTTCTTTATGTTTAAGCTGTTTACTTTAAAAACCATGGACAATGAAATATGAAAAAAAAAATGATAAACACATCTGTGCTATATTTAGTGTTGGAGAAAGAGAAGCCATGTAATAGTATGTAGTTAAATGTACAAGGAGGTCAAGTGATGTGCTGAAGGTTACACAGGTTGAAAATGATAAATGATGGGAGATAAAATTGGCTGTGTAGGTTTGGAAAAATAGTAATGTTAAGGACTGACTTGCACTATTGTGCATGCCTTTTGTGATAAAAATAGGAAACAAAACAAAAGATGTGAGTGAATAGTTATATTGTAGTAAGATGAAACTCGAAGTAGATAAACATGGGAAATAACAGATGTAATGACTAATATAAATAGATTTGTGTTAAAGTTTAACAGATCATGACACAAAACAGAAATTATGGGACATAGTTGTAAATGAGTGGGGATAGTGAAATAACTTTAAAGGAATAACGTAATATTAGTGAACTGCATTATGAAATGAGTAATTATAGAATGACAGTAAAGGGTTATGTTTCAAAAAGGGAATGACATAAGCACAGAAAAAGAGGAGCAAGACATTTTGTTGATGTTTGGGTAGAAGCCAACTCGTGGCTTGAAGCAGCGTTTAAAAAGTCAAAGCTGTATTGAGACAAGAAAGGCACGGCACAAGTTGGGATTGATTTATGAGTAAGATGACATTTACATATTAATATAAGAATGAAACTGTAATGAATAAGCCAACCCAACAAAAAAATGGTTGTGTGTGTAGTACGTGCTGTAGTATGAATGTATTGCCCAGGATTACAGTGGTGCACGGACGGGAAAGAGAAAAAAAAAAATATGACAGTTATGGCTATGAAAGCTGATACCGTTAGACTAGCTTTATGCAGAAGAATAGTCTAAATTAGTGGATGTAGTAATTGTACTAGTTAAGATTTATATTAGACAAACAAAAACAGGGTATGAATGTTGGCTTTGGAGATTTAAGATAACCGATAATGAAGCACTGCACAGTCAATGCATTGCGGAACAAATCCTTTTGGTGGAGTGTGTGTGTGTATGTGCATGTGTGTGTGTGGGGGGGGGGGATAACAGTTTACAACCAAGGCTATAGTATGTGGATTTTTACACAGACAAATATACTCAATGCATGCTATAAAGAGGGTACTTGCACAAGAGTTTGAAGAACAAGTAACAAGGATTCAAGTGATTTAGAAAACATTACTATTGCATAATAAAAAGACCCTGTATAATAAGAAAGTTGTTTTGTTGTTATACGGTGGCAGAATAACTATAATGAGGAATTTTAATAATCAGAAATGGGGGAAGATAGACTGATAGGCATTAACCTATGATGTTGTAGTATAACACCCTGGGAGGGGAGGCGCTGGAGGCCTCAACAGGAGAAAAAGTCCTAGGGGTCATGGTGGATGCATGTATGAATAACTCTGAGCAGTGCAGGAGAGCATCTAGCAAAGCAAACAGGATGTTGGGATTCATCGTAAGGGGGATCACCTCTAGGAGCAGGGAAGTGATTCTGCTGCTGTACAATGGATTGGTTAGACCACACATTGAGTACTGTGTACAGTACTGGAGACCACACTTGAAGAGGGACATACAGCTCCTGGAGAGGGTACTGAGGAGGGCAAGTAAGATGATATGAGGACTAGGGGATTTGACATATGAGGGCAGACTTGAGGAGCTCTGCCTGTTTTCATTGGAGGAGGCTAGAGATGGGGGGGGCATGATTGAGGTCTTCAAGTACCTCAAGGAAATAAATGGGGTAAACATGGAGGGGGTCTTTAGACTAAAGCAGGGAGGTATCACCAGAGGGCATGGTTTGAAGTTGGAAGGTGGAAGGGTGAGGGGGAAAAAAGAGGAGGAGGTTTTTCACTAAGAGGGTGGTGAATCCTTGGAACGTGCTGCCTGGTGAGCTGGTTCAGAGATCCACAGTGGAGGGCTTCAAGAGAGGGTGGGACAGACACAGAAAATGGATGTATCAGATGATGGCCTAGCCCAGGGGGTGGGGATGGATGATAGTGGTTTCTGGAACAGGGGGGTGAGGGCCTCTGTACCCAACTAGGGATCTGAGGTTCAAGCAGACTCGATAGGCGTAAGGCCCTAATCTGCTGGCAATTATTATGTTAGCATAATGTGGAAATTATTATAGAAATTTTAGGTATTTATGTAACTGTTTTGTTTTGTAAGTAAAATGTGTTAATGACTGATATAGGGATTTGGTTATAGTAACAGAAAAATAGTATTAATTTGTACGTCAGGGGTCACCATTTCTAGTGTCAGGGTAATTACTTAGTCTGGTTCCCTGACCTGACCTCCAAGGGTTGTTCCATGCTCCGGGAATAATCCCTGGGAACCAGCGAGAACAACCATCCTATTCAGAAATGTAGCTTGCCTAGGGTGAAGTCTAACCAGGTGTGCATGACAGTGCACATGGCTGAGTGTCCAATTAGGTTTACCTAATAACCACCCTACTTGAATCATGGTCTACTCTGATTAAAATTACCTTACCATAAACCTTTATAGTTATTTTTTTAAAATATTTTTGTACAACTTATACCAATGGTCATAATTAAGTTTTACTCCTGCATTGTAAGTCAACAATTTTATTTGTTCAAATACCAGGAAATATCATATTGTCTTAATTTTTTACTTAAAACTTGTATACACAATTAATATAATTTTGATCACCACTGCAAACAAAAATAACATGAATTATCACAATTAAGGCAGCCCTCTACTTTAGATACAGTAATAAAATAAATAAACCAAGCATTAACTTTGTCCCTGCTCCAATATGTCAGAGATAAAGGCAACCTTACCACACCACATGTAACCAGATATTCAAGCTGAGGTCCTAAGAGAGGTCTCTGCTCTGGCAGTTCTGCCTCTCCTCTCCTCTCCTCTTCTCCTCTCCTCTCCTCTCCTCTCCTCTTCTCTCCTCTCCTCTCCTACCTTGATTGTGTTTAAGACAGATTTTTATAGCTGACGAGGTGGCTGCTAGACTTGTAGGAGTTTCAATGGTACTCCCAAGTTAGTAGGGGAAAAATTGATGTCACAGAGAACATGATAATAAGATGGCCTTAAGGGAGAGGGTATAGCTGAACTGGGTTGTGGTTTTTGTTCAAGCCCTAGATCTTGTTCATGAACACACAGTTTAATTAGCAAGAGACATTTTAAAACATCTTTGTATTGAAAAGAAAACAGTCCACTTTAAATTGCAAGTAACTTGAAGAGTTTAAAATGCAAATAATGTAGCCATATTCTTATTTATAAATAAAACAAACTGTCAACTTAAAGCATATAAGAACTATTTTAACATATAGTCATCTACTTTTTAGACTTTAGATGAGACTAGTGAAAGTAGAAGCTTATTATATGCAAATTAGAGTCCTTAACACCTGGCTTGACAGTACCAGGATATGGTTTGTGGCTAGGCCCTAGGTCTTGTTTTTGCTATCAGACAGAAGCACTCTAAAACATTTACAAGAGAAAATAAACGTTAAAATGTAAGTAACATAAAAACTTTAAAATGCAAATAATGCAAGAAGTGTATCATAAAATTCATAGCCATGTACTGATCTTCAAAGAAAAACCTATCAAACTTAAAACATGCGAATACTATTTTAACATTTAAGTCTTAGCTTAAGTCAAAAGCATGAATTTGCAAAATTCTTATGCTGAAAATGTAAAGTTATTTTATTCTTTATTTTGTAGTTCATTTAATATGCCCTCTATGTAGTCTGCATAATCCACTTGCCCTTCCATTGGATTACAAGGTGCAAGCCACTCTTTTATTACTTGCTCAATCTCTTCATAAATATCTTGGTTTGGATGGATGGCCAGGTCAAGTTATCCCATTTGGGACAACTGCCGGGTATAGGCTGTGCATACACCATATAGGAAACTTCCCTTTTTTGTTACATATCTGTTTGTTAGGGACATATTTCTCCTCTACTTCAAGAAGCTTATTTTTAAAAATGTGACATATGTCTAATACATTTTTATTCTAAAAATCACATTCCCGATCCCGCTTCCCTAATTCGCTATTAATTTCATTAAAATAACGCTACAATAATTTTTTATAATCTTCCTTCAATTTTCTCCATTTTCTGCTTAAAAGTACATTCCACCATTTTATGGTCACATCCCCTAAATTTTCTTTTATTCTTATATTATTTATTTTGTTTGGTTTTGGTACTGGGTAAGCGCACTAGGCATAGTAATGCCTATTTTCAGGCATGGCCTGGAAGGGTACAAATAAACAGTTTGAAGCAGTACAACAATTGGTAATACAGAGGGTACAGGTACAAATACAATTACCAGTGAGATAGCAATATAGTTGGGACAAAAACAAGAGAGATGCAAATGCGACTTCAACAATATTCAGGATACAAAATATGACAGGTATTACAAACAATTTACAAAATACAGTAGAAGTGCATTTAAACATTGCCTTAAGTAGGAACACAATAGAGTCAAATTGTGAGCAACCACAGGACTACAGGACTAAAGGTTCTAAGAAGTACAAGAGTGCTAGTTTAGAGAAAAGATATGCTATACTGTTGACCAGAAAGGCATGGATATAGAGGAGGGAGAAGTAGGAAATTAAGAGAGAGGAGTGGAGGTGGGAGGGGGTGGGAGGTGCGAGTCTAGGAAAAGCAAGGGCAAGGCTAGAAAGAAAGAAGGCAGGAAGCCAGATTGAGAGGAAAGATGGAGGAGAGAAGGGCAGCAGTAGGTAGAGATATGGTGGCCAAGAGTTAGAGGCTGGAGGGTCTAAGGTGGGTGAAAGTATGTTCAGAGGGTTGAGACAAATAGATGACTGTGGTGCAGCCTCTTAAAACAAGCATGACACAGAGCAAAACTAATGTCTTGGGGAAGGGAGTTCCTATATTTAGGTGCTGCACATGAGAAAGATCATGCACCTATGGTGGTTTTATATCTTGGAATGTGGAAGGAAGCTAGGTCAGTGGATCTCAGCCAATAGGAGATGGTTTGAGTGCCCAGCAGGCAGGCAAGGGATTGAGGGAGGCCTGATCTGGCAATACCATCAATGAGAGATCCAAGGGATGTAAGCTGATAGACAGTAGGGTACAGACATTTTAGATCAGCATAAAGTTGGCAGTGGTGCTTATAATGAGGGGATGCTGAGGCATAGTGGCAGATATTATTATAGGTGGTATCCCACTTGTGAAGAGTAGTTTTTGTTGCTCCTAGGTAGGTGACTGCACCATAGGCTAGTGCTGGGAGCAGAATGCCTTGGGCAATAGCAAGTCTAGCTCATGGGGTGAGGGCATAACTAGTCTGGTATCCACTTCGAAGCTTGGCATTAATGGACTTACAGGTAGCAGTGACATGTTGATCAAAGTCCAGACATTCATCAAGCAAAATGCTGAGGCACTTGAAAGATTTAGTGTTGGCCAATGTTGAGCTATCAGTGCATAAGATATTGAAAGGGTTCTGGTGTGTTTTGAGTCTGGCATGGGAGACAAACAGCATGGATTGTGTTTTGCCTGCATTAAGAACAAGGCTGTTTTCAATCGTCCAGGATTGAATGTAGAGGAAGTCTGCAGACAAAGAGTGATTTATATCTGAGATGTTCCTAGCACTGGAATAAAGAACTAGGTCATCTGCATACAGCAGTGATGAACAAACTGGAGACAGCAAGGGGAGGTCATTAATGAAGATGGAAAAAGTAGGGGGCCCAGGATGGATCCTTGTGAAACATCAATATGTATGGTGGAGGGATCAGACAGGATGGAATTGTAATACACGGCCTGCTTCTTGTTTGACAAGTAGCTGTTAAACCAGGCTACAGCACCTGTAGAGAAGCCAAGAGAATGGAGTTTGGCGAGGAGAAGGGAGTGCTTTACAAGGTCAAATGCTTTGATTAGGTGAATGAAGATTGCACCAGTCAGGAGACCTTTATCCACTGCAGAATAGATATCATTTGTGAATTTCAGAAGGGCTGTAGTAGTGCTGTGGCCTTTGTAGAAGTCATGCTAGGAGACAGAGGGGAGGTTGTGGTCCTGCAAAAAAGAGATGGTTTGCTTGGCAGCTAGTTTTTCAACTATTTTGCTAAGAACAGAGTGAATGGCTATAGGCCGGTAGTTGACAATTTCCTTGGGGTCCCCTTTTTTAAATATTGGAGTAACTCTTGCTATTTTCCAGATACTAGTTATAAAGCTGTGGCATAGTGACAAGCTAAAGATTTGAGCTAAGGGTGAGGCAATAATGGGGGCAGCGAGTTTCAGGAGCCTGGGTTCAAGACCATCAGAGCCAGCACCAGTGCCATCAGGGATTGTTAGTAGCATTTTTGGACTTCCAGTCTGCTAATGGTTTGAAATTTAAAAGGTGGGCGGTTGTGCAGTGGCTCATTGTCCATGGGGGGAGGGCTGCACTGGGGGAAAAAGAGCCGAGTATTTGGATAAATACGAAAAGTGGAGATTAAAGGAATTTGCAATGGTGGCCGGATTATTGCAGTGCACACCATTTAAGATCATATCATTTGTATTTCTAGTGTGCTTGGCTCCAAGGAGTGTTTTTATATGAGACCAGAATCTCCTGGAATCACCTGCAGCATTTATTAATAGACCCATGCAGAACAAGTTCTTTGCTAAACAAATGTTCCTTTTGCAAGAATTTCTTCACATTATATAGTTATTGTAGTCAAATAGAAGACCAGAGACCTTAAAACAGTGCCAGCTTTTGTCCCTAGCCTGAATCAGCTTAATCTGATTCAAGGTCAGTTGGTATTCATCTGTATCCCCTTCCCCCAGGTCATGCCTGAAAATAGGCAGGATTTGTCTAGTGCACTTAGCCGGTCAACAAAAACTAAATAAAAAAAAAAAAAGTAGGTCTTTATTTAGCCATTTGGTTTGCGTTCCACGTACACGATGTGTGATGTGGGGTCCATGGATATCCTGTAGAGATACAAACAGGGTTATGAAATGGTCAAGGGCTGCTTGAGCATCCATGGCAGAGTAGACACAAGTCCAGTCAATCATGGATAGATCATTCAGGAACTGGGCTTCGTCAAGGTTGGCTAGATTATGGAAAGTGATGAGATTTGGGGAAGGGGAGGGTTGACAAATTGAGCACCAGATATAATATACTGGAGAGTGATCACTAATTGCATCAGCGAGGGTACCTGAGGAGACTATACAATCAATGCAATTTGCAAGAGCCCAGTCAGTTATGGTACTGGACCTGGGGGGAGGCATGATCCTGGTAAGATTGGTGATTAGCTGGTGGAGGTTGTGGCCTTGTACCACAGTGTGGAGTGATTCGTCCACCTTGCCAATCCAATTTAGGTTTAGGTCTCCTAGAATTAGGACTTCATTTCTTCCAACAGCTAAGTCAACATGTGATTGGAGCTCCTCAAGGTCAGTGATGCCACCTGGGGGGGGGGGTTATAAGTACACGCTATATGTAATTTCTTGGAACTAAACTGAAAGGTAGCATGAATAGATTCACAGTGGAAGAGGACAGGCATGATAGGGTTTGAGAGGTTTAGGTGCGATTTATAAAAAATGGCTACACAGCCACCTCGTTTGGAGGTGGGCCTGTCACACCTGATGAGGTTGTAGTTGGGTAATGAGCAGGCAGAGTCAGGGGTATAGGGTTTAAGCGAGGTTCTGGACAGGCAAATGATATCCAGGTGATATAGAATGACCCACACCTTGAGTTCAGTTAGATTACGGAGGAGGCTTCTAATGTTCAGGTGAACAATGTGAAGTCCCTTTGTGTCCTTTCACACTGTATCCGAGCAAGAGAGGTGAGCAGGTGGACCAAGGTTAAGTTTAATATCTCCTGCAAGTATTAGAGCAATAACGAGGAGATATTATAGTTTGCGATGGATGATTGGGGAGGGCAGGATAGAGTAGAAGAGAAGGCACTTCTTGAAAGTGTAAACTACATGGTAGAGATAACTATGAGGGATAAGTAATGGTGTGATATCATGGAGTTTCTTGGGGAGCATATTTGAGAAAGTAAAGTCATTTGGATCAGTGGTGAAGACCTTAGTGGGGGGGGGGGCAACCTGTCAGCGAGAACCACAGGATAAATCTAGCATAATACCAGCCAGCAAAAATATGAGTGATCAGGGAGCCATTAGATAGGAGGTGAGCTACAGTAGTAAGGGTGTATCATAAAGAAAGCCCTGTTATCTAGTAGAAAACGTACTTTGGGAGGTAAACTGCTATTAGGCTTGAACGAAATGGGTGCAGAAAAATACATAATGGGAGCTTGAGTTGCTGTTTGATTTCCAAAAACCAGCAATTTAAAATGAAAAGTGTTCGAAAGAAGAAACAATCTGGCACCCTCTATGGATGTTTTCTTATAGGCTGCTAATGGGAAAGTGTAAGAATTAAAAGGGTATAAGTAGAATTAGGGTGCGGACCCTTACAATAGGGCAGGTTACAGCAGTAATTGAGTGGAGTTAACCAGAGTGGGTGATTTAGGTTTGATTCCTATAGGAAGGGAGGGTGTGGTTTCAGGGGAATAGAAAACCAGCAGACTGTGGGATTCCAGTGGGAGGAGTTCCTGGACAGAGGCTATATAGAGAAAATCAAGCAAGAGAAGGTGCTGGTACAAAGGTACCTCAGTGAGCAACTAGCTTGATTTAGAAAGCTGCTTAAGGAGGGGGAATAAAAACTAACTCTTAAATATTGAGTTGCAAAGCTAGGGATTGCAGGTGACCCCCAATGCCTAGGTTCAAGGTTGGAGTCAATGGTCAGGCTCACACAAAGATCCGAGAAATGGTGCTGACTTTAAAATTTACAGCAGCTGAAGGGGGGCACTCTATCAGTTGAGCAGGCATACCTGTTTTTGGCCCTTGAGAGGGAAGAGAGCAGCTCCTGTGGCTATGGCCACAGGTGGAGGAATGCCCAGGGGACTTTGGTACAGTCTGTAAATAAAGGGAGAAGAGATTAGCAGGAGGAAGGGGAAGGACTGTCTGAGTTGGCAGGGCAGAGGGGGAGGGGATGGATAGGATGGCTAAGGTAGGATTCGCTGAGAAGAAAGAGAAAGAAGGGAGGATGGGATGAAGGGAAGAGGAGAAGGTTAGCAATACAGAAAAGAAAAAAGCTGAAGTTCAAGGCAAGGTAAATGGAGATTTTAGAGTTAACAGGAGCAAGAAAGGTGAAATCAGGGGCTCAATAGTTGAGGAAATTTTACATACTAACGTACTATGAAACCAGCAGACTAGGCCCTATGGTCCATCAAGTCTGCATGATGGTCAGTGCCTACTCAGGGCACCGATTTTAGCCCTCTCTCCCTCCAAACAAGGACCCCTGTTTCTCAGCGGGATTCCTGGATGTACCCTCCCCTTGCACCTATCCAAGCCCTTCTTGAACTCTTCCACAGTAGTAATAGCCAACAGTTCTCTGAGCAGCACATTCCAGGGCTCAACCACTCTCTCAGTGAAGTAATGCCTCCTTGTTTCCCCCCTCGACCTCCCCCCATCTGGCTTCATAGGGTGCCCCCTGGTAGCCCCCGGTTCTCTCAGCTGGAAGACCCCCTCAAGGCTTACCCTATTAATCCCCTTGAGATACTTGAAGATCTCTATCATATCCCCCATCTCTTCTCCTCCAACAAGTATAGGTTGAGCTCCCCAGTCGCTCCTCATAGGGTCTTTCCCCTAGCCCCAGTACCATCCTGGTTGCTCTCCTCTGTACCATCTCCAGTAACGCAATGTTCTTTTTTAAATAGGGATGCCAAAACTACATGCAGTATTCAAGGTGTGGTCTAACCAGGCTATTGTACAGTGGAAGGAGAGCCTCACTACTCCTTGAGGTAATCCCCCTGGCTGTGCATCCCAGCATTTTATTTGCTTGTGCCACTGCCCTTCTACACTGCTCTGAGTTATTCATTTTGGCATCCACCACCACCTTGAGGTCTTTCTCCCCCTCGAAACCTGCAGTGTCTCCCCCTCAGGTGTATTCATGAGTCGGGTTTTTGGCTCCCAGGTACAGAATCCTGCATTTTACAGCATTAAGCTTTAGTTTCCAGATTCATGACCACCTCCCTAGAGTCTCCAGGTCCTTCTGGAGATCCAACTTTCCCTCTTCCCCATCCACCACCGCCCACAGCTTAGAGTCATCCGGAAAGAGACTCATCCTACTCCTGATACCTCTTCTGATGTTTGTGACATAGGCATTAAACAGGAGTGGACTCAGAACTGACTCATGTGGTATGCCACTTATGACTAACCTTGAGGATGAGCCCCCCACCCTCACCCTCTTTATCCGCTCTGCCAGCCAGTTACCTATTCACCTGCCCATGCTCCCCCCTCACCCTCATACTCTCCAACTTCTCCAGTAACCCATGATGTGGCATGGAGTGAAAAGCCCTTCTGAAATCCAGAAAGAGGACATCCACTGGCCTGCCTTGATCCAGTGCCCTTGTCATCCCTTCATAGAACTCTACCAGATTTGTCTGGCATGACCTGCCATTAACAAAGCCAAGCTGGTGAATGTCTACATGACTCCGTGCCCTCAGCACCCCTTCTATCCTTTTCTTCAGGATGCTGTCCATCACTTTGCCCACTACAGGTGTCAGGCTAACTGGCCTATAGTTACCCAGCTCCTCTTGCGGGCCCTCCTTATGGATAGGCACAATATGGGCTATCCTCTAGTCCTGAGGTACCCACCCAGACTGCAGGGAAGAGTTAAAAAGATCTGCTGGTGGGGTGGCCAGGGTATCCACCAACTCCCTGCACACCATGGGGTGGATCCCATGAGGTCCCGGTGCCTTGTCCCGTCTTAGGACCTTTAGTGCATCCAGCACCCTACCTCTGGGTATTTCCTCCTTCTTTTCCTCCTCTTCAACCATCGTATACCCCCACCCCCTCTCCTACTGATGCTGCCCTCCTCTCCTTGGAAAAGGCAGAGGCAAAAAAGTCATTTAGTACCTCCACCTTCTTTCCCACCTCTTCCACCCACCCCCTTTCCTGAACTGACTGATCTTCCCCTTCCCCTTTCTTCTTTCCCTGATATGTCTAAAGAACCCTTCCCCCCCTTTTAATTCCCTGTGCCAATCTCAGCTGCACCCCCACCTTAGCCGATCTCACCACCCTGGTGACCGTCCTGGCTGCCATACCATACTCCTCCTTGGACATAGCCCCCCAAGAGCATTTACAATGGCTATAAGCAGCCTTTTCCTCCCTCCCTACATCCTGGACCTCCTTTGTCATCAACTCAACTTCCTAGCTTTGCCCCCCCTTACACCTTTCCCTCGTGCAGGTGTTGGTAGCCTCCAGGAGCCCCTTTTTTATCATTTCCCATTGTGCCTCTGTGCCCATGCTTGGCCTGATCCCATCTTGATAGCTCATCAGGATCCACTCCATCCCCCTGAAGTTTGCTCCTCTGAAATCCACCATGGTCGTTCTTGTATGTTCTACTGTGTCCCCTAATTCTAAGGAGAACCAAACCATGGCATGGTCGCTACCTATCTGTGGATCCCCAACAACTAGGTCCTTGATGAGCTCTCCATCTGACATGATCAAATCCAGGATGCACCCCTCCCTTGTTGGCTCTGTCACCAGCTGGGCAAGAAACGCATCCTGGAAGCTATCCAACAGGCACTGCTCCTTGCTCGATGAGGATGCCATGGTTTCCCAATCTGCTCCTGGCATATTCAGGTCTCCCATCATCACCACAGTGATGTCCTTACCTCTACCACAGTGGTCCTTAACATTAGCCACCAGGTCTTCCACCTGTTCTTCCTCCTACCAAGAGGGTCTATAGACCACCCCCATCTTCACCCATTTTCCACCCAGAGCCTGCAGGGTAACCCAAAGAGCCTCTACCTGGTCACCTGGTTCCTCCACCTTGCTTATTGCTATGCTATCCCTTATGATAAAAGCTACCCTTCCCCTTCCCTCCCCCATCCATTCTGCATGTGGTGTACCCAAGCATGTTTAGGGACCAGTCATGTCTGGATGAGGCCCATGTCTCTGAGACTGCCACCATATCTACCCCCCCTCGACCATCAGTGCCTGCAGCTCTGGCAACTTATTACCCATGCTCCTGGTGTTTATCAGGACCACCCTCAAACCTGCCCCCTTGCCTTCCTCTCCCTAGCCCTGGGGCCAATTTGCCTTCTGCCTACCTGTACCAACACATGCACTATGTGTTGCTCCTGCCCTGTGTCCCCTCCTCTCTACCTGTGGGAGATAGCCAGGGCCTTCTCTTCTCCCTCCCCCCTCACAAGTTTAAACCCCACCTATAATGGATGAACTCTGCCAGTCTCAACTGCAGGACCTCTTTTCCCTGATTGTTGAGGTGCAGCCTGTCCTTAGTGAACAGATTCTTGTCCTCCTAGGTTGCTCCCCAGTCCCCTATCCACCCATACCCCCTGGACTCACACCTTCTGTAGAGCCATGCTTTTATTTCCTGTATTTTCTGCTTGTTTTCTACACTGGCCCTGGGCACTGGTAGAATCTCAGAGAAGGAGACCGAGCACCCCACATCCTGACACACTCTGGAGAGCTTCCTAAACCTAGCTTGTATCTCCAGCTCACTGTTCCCATGTATATCATTGGTACCTAGGTGTATTAAAATGTCAGGGGTACCACCACACTCCTGTGCTAGAGAATAGATGTGATGTTTTGCCTGATGCACTGTCAGGCCAGGTATACTCCTTGACTTTTTTTTTCTTCCAATTGTATAACCAGGAGTGGCACACTAGGCGGAAAGCTTGTTTACAGGTGTGACCTGGGAGCATGGGGAAGTTAAGTGACTTGCTCAGGGTCACACAGTAGGCAAGTGGGGTCTGTGGGATTAAAACCCAGGTCTCCAGATTTGCAGATCAGAGCCTTAAACCACTGCGCTATACTGCCTCCCAACACCACTTGACTTAAAACCACAGGAAGCCCCCCTCCCCCTGTTCACCAGATCACCCTAGTCATGGAGTCACCCAAGAACCTACATTATCCTGCTTGTCACCTCCTCTCTCCCTCCTGTCCAAACCTTGTCCATCACCCCTGCTCCAACCCATATCTCTCTTTGACCTGACCTCCTTGGTTCCATTACATCTTGCTGGATCACTGTGGACAATGACAATTTGTCCCCCTGCAGCAAGGGCACACCCCATCCCCAGATCTTCCTCCTCACTGACCCGTCACCCTCAGTCTCTTTTCTTTTACCAGTGATGCTTGGGACCAACCCAGTATCTCCCCCTGGAGCAATGGTCCCCCCTAGTCCCCTGCTTCTTTTCCCATCTGTCCTGACCCCCACCACCTCTTTTCCTCCTTTAACTTGTGCCTCCTCCAGGTGCATTCCCAAAAGGTCTTCCCCATTTTTGGTCAATTTTCCAGCTCCCAGGAGAACTTTCTCCTTGTCTCCCAGCTTCTGTGCCCCTGAATTCTCCTCTGAGGGAGTGTATCCCATCTTTCTTGCTCTTGATCCTTCCTCCAATGGTTCCTCATAGTTGCTTCCTTCCCCTGTCAGTGTGATGAGGGGTGCATAACTATTTTTCTGCTGAACCCCATGCTTGTTTTTCCCATGTTTGTTGCACCCCCATCTGAATTTAGGTCCACAGTATCTGACTTCTTCCTTCTTTTTCCTGACCCTACTATCCTCCACCCCTCCTGAGCCGTATTTGCCTCAGTGCCTCCTGACCTCATAGAAGTCCCTATGTCCTGTGTCACTTCTTCCTGCCTGGTTTATACCTGAACATTGATGAAGTCTCATCCTCATTTACATCCCCCCACTCCCTTTTTCTACCAATGGGTTTAGCAGGTTAAAATGATTTGTGAGCCTTAGCAACCCCCAATGCTCCCTCCTTCCTTACCCCCTTGGTTCCCTCTGGACACCCCCAGTCTCTTTCCTACTGCTGTGGAAAAGTCCACCTTCCATAGTTTCTCCCCTTCTGTTGCATGAAACTTGTCCCGGTCTTGCATCAACACTTCCCATTTTTCCCTCATTTCCCCTCCCATTGTCTTCCATCACCCGTCCCAAAGCCCCCAGTTGCATCCTTAGTCAGTTTACATCTCCCCTAATCTGCAAAGGCTGCCTGTAGACTCTGAAACCTCCCTCCTGACAGACCCAGTTTAGTATTATCGCCACCCCACAGCCCGTGCAGCCCACACTCCTTTCACAGCTTAGCAGTGTCAGTGGCTCAGTAGGTAGCACACTCACCTCTGAGGCTGGGAGATCAGAGGGCTGTGGGTTCAGTTCCCACATCTGGCACTTGGCTTAATATCCCAGTACTGACACTGTAGTGCAGCATGAGAGGGGTGCTGCACTTCTGAGGTGCCGTCTTTCAGATGAGACGTTAAACCAAGGTCCCATCTGCCTGGATTGGTGGTAGTTCAGGTGGATGTTAAAGATCCCATGGCACTTATCGAAAAGAGTAGGGGAATTTCCCCGGTGTCCTGGCCAAATTTCCCTCATTCACTAAAAATACCACCAACAGCTTAATCTGGTTCAAGATCAGTTGGCATTCATCTGTATCCCCCTCCACCGGGTCGTGCCTGAAAATAGGCAGGATTTGTCTAGTGCACTTACCCGGTCAACAATAAATAAAATAAATATATGCCTGCCCTGTTGGCTGGAGGCCACTCAAATTTTCATTCTCTATAAAAATTGCGAAGGCCCCCTTGGCCTGGTCCCCTCCCCCTGGGGTACTACCCCTCATCCTTCTCCAAGTAGCCATACTGGGGTGGTATAAGATCAAGACTTAAAGCCCTTTACAGTTGTAACAGATAAAACACAGCACTCATAACCAGTTCCTAATCTAGGCAATTTAGCAACTAAACAGTTCTAAGAGATTCTAAGAGTTTACCACAACAGTATAGCGCAGTGGTCTAAGGCTCTAAACTGCAAATCTGGTGACATCCAGCAGACCAAACCTGGGTTTGAATCTCACAGCTTCCACTTGCATACTGTGTGAACCTGAGCAAGTCACTTCACCTCCTTGTGCTCCCAGGTCACTCCTGTAAAAAAGCTTCCAGCTTAGTGTGCTATACTTGGTTAAACAACTAAATAAATAAAATAAACATTTAGCAAGTAAATAGTTCTAACAGTTTGCAACAGCACTCACAAAGTATGCTTAGAACTGTTTTACCCCTCAGTTACTATAATATTATTCTGTAGCAATCAAATAGTCTATCTTAGCTCTGTTGCACCCCCAGCTGCTTGTAATATCACAGCCCCACTTGCATTCCCATGATTTTCCTTACTTGCCCAAGGATAACACAGTTTTATTAAAGTAGAAGTCCAAGCCCAGATTTGTCCACCTTCAGAGAACCCCACCTCTTAACAGCCCATAAAGGCAATTTAAAAAATACAGTGGTGCATGGTGGGTGGGCCAGAGAAACTTCAAAATTTCAGACCGAGTCCTTGAGCTCAGATGAGCTCTCTCACTTCTCTCTCTCCCTTCTCAGGTGCTACTGCAGACTGCCTGTTAAATAGGGCCATAAGACTTCAGCATTTGGCACCTAAATTCAAAAGTTCAATCCGAGTCCTTGAGCTCCAATGAGCTCTCTCTCTCTTCTCTCTCCCACCCCTCTCTGGCACTGCTGCAGGCTGCCTGTTAAATATGGCCACAAGCCTGCAGCATTTGGGGCCAAATTTCAAAAGTTCAGTCCAAGTCCTTGCACTCCAGTGAGCTCACTTTTGCTTCTCTCTCACCCCTCTCTCTTTTGTTCAGTAAGACCTTGCTAATTCACTAGCTAAGGAGATGCAGTGCATAGAGGAATAAATTCACACTTTGGAAAACCCACTTATTGTAATACTACTATGCAGTGAGACTGTGCTACACAAATTACAAGTACAATGTAATAAAACTACATGAAACTGCTAGCAGGAACAGTGCTAGAAAAACACACTGGTCTGCTAAAGACTTATTGGACTGCAAGTCATGCTCTGTTACAGTCGCTTCGCTAACATTACAGAAGAAGCTGTTCTAAAAAAAATTCACTTACTAGAGAAAATCTTATAGATACAGTATAAGAAAATGTACTGGACTACTAGAAAAGCAAACTGGTCTGCAGATCATGCAGCATTACAGTCACATAAAAAACAATACATATTGAAAATGATGTAGTCAGGTGAAAAATCAAGTGAGAGCAGGCTCTGGCACAAAGGTCGCTCAGTGAGCAACTAGCTTGATTTAGAAAGCTGCTGAAGGAGGAGGAATAAAAACTAGTTCTTAAATATTGAGTTGCTCAGCTAGGGATTGCAGGTGACCCCACAGCTCCTAGGTTCAAGGATGGAGTCAATGGTCAGGCTCACACAAAGATCTGAAAAATGGTGCCAAATTGAAAATTTACAGCTGGAGGGGGGGCACGCTAACAGTTGATAAGACACACCTGTTTTCAGCCCTTGGGGGAGCCGGGAGCAGCTTCTGTGGCTATGGCCAAGGGTGGAATTGTGGAGGAATGCCCAGGGAGCTCTGACACAGTCTATAACAAAAGGGAGAAGAGATTAGCAGGAGGAAGGGAAAGGACTGTCTGAAAGGAAGGGCAGAGGGGGAGGGATAAGATGGCTAAGGTAGGATTCGCTGAGAAAAAAGAGAGAGAAAGGGGGGATGGGATGAAGAGAAGAGGAGAAGGTTAGTTAGCAATACAGAAAAGAAAAAAGCTGAAGTTCAGGGCAAGGTAGATGCAGATTTTAGCATTAACAGGAGTAAGAAAAGTGAGATCAGGGGCTCAAGCAGAAGATTTTAAGCATTAATGTTCTACTTCAATATATAACAACTTTGGTTAACTAACTAGTTCAGGAAATGTTGTTCAGTAAGACCTTGCTAATTCGCTAGCTAAGGAGATGCAGTGCACAGAGGAATAAATGCTTGCTGTAATTGTACTATGCAGTGAGACGTTGCTACACAAATTACAAGTACAATGTAATAAAACTACATGAACCTGCCTAGCAGGAACAGTGCTAGAAAAACACACAGGTCTGCTAGAGACTTATTGGATAGCAGGTCATGCTGCAGGTCATGCCCTGTTACAGTCACTTGGCTAATCAAACAGAAGAAGGAGTTATGCAAAAGTCTCACTGGCTAGAGAAAAATCTTACAGATACAAGAAAATGTACTGGACTACCAGAAATTCAAACTGATCTGCAGATCATGCAGCATTACAATCACTTAACAAACAGTACATATTGAAAATGATGTAGGCAGGCAAAAAATCACGAGAGAGCAGACCCTGGCACAAAGGTCCCTCAGTGAGCGACTAGCTTGATTTAGAAAGCTACTTAAGGATGGGGAATAACAACTAATTCTTAAACACTGAGTTGCTCAGCTAGGGATTGCAGGTCACCCCACAGCTCCTAGGTTCAAGGATGAAGTCAATGGTCAGGCTCACACAACGATCCGAGAAGTGGTGCCAAATGTAAAATTTACAGCTGGAGGGGTGCACTCTATCAGTTGAGCTGATGTATCTGTTTCAGTCATTGAGATGGCAGGGAGCAGCTCCTGTGGCTATGGCCATGGGTGGAGGAATGCCCATGGGGCTTTAGCACAGTCTGTAAATAAAGGGAGAAGAGATTAGCAGGAGGAAGTGGAAGGACCATGTGAGTAGGCAGGGCAGAAGGGGAGGGGAAGGATAGGATGGATAATTTAGGATTCGCTGAGAAAAGAGAGAGAAAGAATGGATGGAATGAAGAGAAGAGGAGAAGTTTTTTTTAGCAATACAGAAAGTTCAAAGCAAGGTAGACACAGAATTTTGAGTTAACAAGAGTAAGAAAGGTGAAATCAGGATCTCAAGCAGAATATTTTAAGCATTAATGTTGCATTTCAGTATATGCAGACTTCGGTTAACTCAGTAGTAGAGAAAATGTTGTTCAGTAAGACCTTGGAAATTTGCTAGCTAAGGAGATGCAGTCACTTAGCTAACAGTACAGGAGAAACAGTTTTACAAAAATCTCACTTGCTAGAGAAACATCTTACAGATACAAGAAAATCTGCTGGACTACTAGTTCAATGTTTGTTGAATAGCAATGAGGAGAGATGAGGTATATGCTTGTGTTACTTTATGGTACTTTTTGTAGCTTTACTCTGCTCCCACCCTTAAGTAGTTAGTAATTTGAAGGGGATTGAAAGCCCAGGAGCAAGGGTGAGAAGAGCACCAGAGAAGGAGTAGGTGGTGATGGTGGTGGGTGAAAAACCCTCCTTATGCAAGGGAGGTGTGTCAACGGAGGGCTTATGAAGTGGTTGTGGGAGGAGCTATTCTCCACATTTAACCTCAGGTGAGCTCTCCCATTCAATGTTTGTGGAACAGCAATGAGGAGAGATAAGGTATATATGCTTGTGTACCTTTATGGTACTTTTGTGGCTTTACTTTATTCCCACCACTGAGTAGTAGTAGGTAGTGACTTACAGTATATGGAATAGAAGGCCCAAAAAGAAACCCTCTTCCAACTCATGGAGAGGTATGACCCCTTGACACTCAGGAGAGAAAACCCTCAGGTGGAGGAAACCTCTGAGGACCCATGGCTGTAGGTCTGCCCGTCCTTCTGGGCATACTAAATGGAGAAGGATCTATGTTCTAGTAACCATAGCTAATTCAAGGTTTGTGAATTGCTTGGAGATGATAACCCATCTTCGATCCATGGATCTTACTAATCGCATGATGATCCTGAGGTTGAAGAGGAGATCCATTCTGAATGAATGATTGGATCCGGAGTATAAAGTATATCCAACTGAAGGAGGATGAAGGAAATTCAAGTGTCTGAGATGCTGAATAATGCTTGTTGAACTGAATTGTAATGGGCAGAGGGATCATGACTGAATTGATATAAATACTAAACTGAGAATGGTGAGACTGCAATTGTAGAAGAAGTCATTAGTGAATGATCCAAATTGTGAGATGCTCAAATGTAAGGGTATGGTCTGGAGGCTAGGAATTCTGTATGGAACAAGGAGTCTCTAAGAAAACATCTATAGAGTATAATTAATTGGAGTGTCATTGTGTGCCATGTAGATGATGGTTCGTTCTTGATCCAAGGATGATATAGCTTGAATGATGGTCCTGAAGATGAAAGGTACTTCTTTCCATAAGGATGGCGAAGTCCTATGCTTAAAGCAGATCCAGTTGAAGAAAGGCTAGTGTAAGCAATATTTCTGAAGTGACAAAGGATGGATGTCCAAAGAATTATATGGAGGTAATGAGGCAGAAGAGCAAGAGAAGCTTGATATAAGACCAGACGGAACACTGTGATAGTTATGATGAATAGTAAAGTTATGAGTGACTGGTACCATTCATGTAAGGTTTGATATTCAAGGTAGTCTGAAGGAAAGGAATCAATTAGTAAGCAAAAGTCAATAGGTAAGCATCCCAGAAGAAAATAGAGGAACTTAAGCACATGATAAGTGTAATGCCAGAAGTGATTAGTAATGCCCAGCAAATAATCTCCAAAGCCATCTAGATGGTAACCTGGGGGATATGAGGAATCATTGGAATTGTGGTGTAAGGAAGTGGTAGCTTCTTTGGTCATGATCTTCATGACTTTATGCTTAGTCCTTCACAGGTACACCGTCTGACGTACATGAGGGTAGTCTAGTGGTGTAACCATGAAGGAGAATGCACCATGGTGGCATAGGTGGTTAAGTTTAGGGGTAATCCTCACCCTGAAGTACATGAGAAAAGCATGGGGTGGATGCGAGGAAGAGTCTGTAGGCTGGATTGGTGGTGAGATCAATAAATGCTGGGTGCCATAAGATTTAGCGCTATGGCAGGTAAATGCTAGTTTCAATGCAGGCTTAGTTGGTGAATTTGACTTGGTTATCATGGATTGCCAGATAGAATTCAGGAGAGACGATTCTCTGTGATAGTCTTTACTGTAGGGATTATGCAGGTACTTTAAGAAGAAGAGGCTGAATGAGCTGCTGGAATAACGATTAACTTAGCAATAGTTCTAGGTGAACAGGTGTGAATAATATATGTAATAATGATGTCCAGGAGCGAATTTGAAGGCATGGATGACATAGAGTCGGGAATCATCTAATCAGTGGAGCTCCTGTGATGAATATTCTAGTTAATATCTATGCAACTCCTAAAAGTAGCAATGACGGATGGGAAGTGGGAGTCAAGTAACATGGTCAGTGTCATTGTTAAACTAAGAGGCAGCATGAGGTAAAATGGATGAAGTCCAAAGTTGCATGGGTTATCTTGCAATTCCAGTTATCTGTAGAGGCAATGCCAATTATGAAGTCTGAATAGAAATTAATTTAAGTCCTTTCCATGTGTGAGGATAGCCAATGAGAAGACATCCAAGGAATGCTGATGAGTGGATGGGCAGGAAGCGGAGGATATGTCCAGTAGAGCAGAGGAGATCTTCCTATTGTCCAGGTGACTGGGATTCCATGAATGACTGCAAAGAACTGAATGAGCAGTGTGAAATATCAATAATAGCATAAGAGTCTGTGGGGCATGTCAGCCAAGAAATGCTTGCTGGCAGTACTATTACTCCAGAGTAATGAATAAATGATGGAATGAGTAGCGGAAGAGTACTGTTAGAAGGGCAGAAGTAGAAGCAGGAGAAGGATCATATGGGAACAGATGACTTGGTAGGAGTACTGGTCAGAAAGGCAGTATAAGGCCTAAAAAGAGCCACAGCAAATGGCACAAATCCCTGAGCCAGCAAGGCAGATAGGAGAAAGCAGCCAGCCAAATGTGAAGGGAGGGGATCCTGAGCAACAGATTGAAAGAGCAGAGGAAGCCAGGGGCTAGGCAAGCCAGATGATAGCCAGAGCAGGAAGGAGCAGGACAATGGCAGGTCCATGGCGAACAACAGTGAATTCCAGGAAAACTGAAGCAAGGCATCTGACTAAGAGCCACAGGAGGCCAGGAGCCAAGCCGAGCACAATGAGCAATGGGAGTCCCACATCTGATGAAGGATGGAAGGAACCAGAACACGATAGAGGTGCTGGGGCTATGAAGGATGAGGTTCAATATCTGCAAGAGGAAATGAGGTCATACAGCAGCCAAATAGGGAACCTGCAGCAAGGAAGTCCATGAGGCAGTCGACTTGGAGTGAGAGGGATCTGAACTAGCCAGCAGGATCCACATGATGAGAGGAATTGATGAGGTTCTGGATCCACAATCACTGTTGCAGGCAGAGCTAAGAAGATTGGAAGAGTGAAAATGCCCTGGTCCTGAAGGGAAGCAGCAACCTGCTGGAGGGAAAGAAGTAGATAGCAGACACAGCGGTGTGAGCTAGGGCCAAGGACCAGGCAAGGTAGACCCTGTAGTACTTGAATGAAGAGTCTGGAAGAACAACTGGGGCAAGGAGAAGTGGAGACCACTCAGCAGGAAGAGGTCCAAGTCCAGGAAGGTTGGGACATTAGGCAGCAGGTGAAGAAAACACATGTGGAGCAGCAGAACAGAAGTACAAGGTCCAGATGTGTTGTGCAAGGCAAAACAATCCAGGCTGGATTTGGCTAGGGAATGTGAACTATGACAGAATTCAGTTGGAGACATCCTAAGCCAGAAGTAAATTGTCAATCTGTATCAGTGGAGATGCAAGCAGTGAAGACTGTCCACAGAAAAGTCAGGCTCCCTGCTAAGAGGACGTCTAGGCTGCAGAAGAGATAAGGTGGAAAAGCAGGATGAGAAGGTCCTGTTCCTGAAGGGATATGGCAGCCAGGTATCAGGTGAAGAACAGAGAAGAAGACACAGTAGACTGAAGACTCAAGCAACTGTCAGGGATGGTAGATGAATGGTGGTGACCAGAAGCAGCAAAGTCAATGAGGGCACACAGAGAGTAAAAGTTCCATTCCTGAAGGAAGAGGCAACAGGTATAGGTAAAGAAGGCATGGTATAAGTCTGAAGGTGGAGATACTGCTCCCATTCCCAGTAGTCATGATGAGCCAACCTGCACTCAATGCTGCAAAGTAGAGGTAGGGACAGAGGATGCTAAATTTGGCAAATAGGAGGCAGTTCTGTTCCCAAATGGAAGCAGCAACTGGTATGAGATGGAGAAGGTATGACAACAGTTTGTAAGTGGCAGACAGGACTCTCATCCTCGGTAGTCGGGGCAAGATAACCTTCACTCAGTGCAGTTCAGCAGCGTTAGGGATGGAGGATCTCTGGCAGGTGGTAGTAGGATGTAATGATTGAAACGGACTCCCATCACTGGTAGACAGGTGAAGCCTTCTTTCGATCAGCACCTCAGAAGGTGCAACTTAAGGATGGAGGCTGGAAGGCTGCTGGTATGGGCTGGCTGAAATGCAACTGTTGCAGAGAGGAGAGATAGCAGACTAGAAGTAGGTAGAGGATGATGACCCAGGAAGGTGAAGTGGACATAACAGGATGGAGAACATTTATTTTATTTATTTAGCTTTTGTTAACCGGGTAGGTACACTAGCCAGCAAGTGACTATTTTCAGGCATGACCCGGGATGTACAATTACAATACAGGTAGAACAGTGCAGGTTATATGGTACAGGTACACTGATACAAGCATACAGTATATATAAGTAAGCAGATGGTACTGGAGGAAGGACAGATTTCGGATAAGATTTGGAGAAACTGATGGGGGGGGATGTGGGCAGGGAAGGGTAAGTGCACAGCTCAAGGTAGTAGGGAGGTGGCAGGGCGGGAACCAAGGTAAGAGAACTCTACCAACTGATTTGACGAGAAACTAAGGAGAGTGTAGGGGGCAGGCAGGAGAGGAAAGGTAGGGTGAGACAGAGAAGAAGGTTATGGCTTTAGCGGCGAGAGGCAAGAGTCCATAACTGGGCTCATGGAACCGATTCCTGCATGAGAGGCGCAGGTGGGGGGGTGGACCGGTAGAAAAGGTAAGTGACTGGCCAGCGATGGGTAGGAAAAGACTGCGTAAAGACCAGGTTCTGGAGACAGGGAAAGGGTAGGGTTACGTAGGGGGCTGTGCTGAGAACGGCAGCAGCAGGCATGAGTACGGTTGTTGAGGGGAAAACATGGGACAGCGATCGGACTCACGGGAACCTTGAGTCTGAATGAAAGGCAGGGGACTGTGGCCCGGCTGGCGAGTGCCCAAGCTGGGCAGGGGTTGGCAACCTGGACGAGCGAAGGGCTCCAGAACTAAATGGGTTTATTCACGGGTGAGGTGACCATGAGGAGGTCGACATGGGGAGGCAGAAACCAGCATCAAGGAAAAGGAACAGGGTAGAGTGGAAGATACGGCATTAGCGGTAGAATGCTGCAGTCGGCGGCCCAGGGTTATGGAACCGTGAGCCGGCAGGGCAAGTAGGGGGACTCGGTCACTGAGGGAAGAGTTACAGCAACATGTGGCTTTAGCGAGAAAAGGTGCAGTAGCTACACAGTGCTGCAGAACTGAAAGCCTTCTAGAAATACCAGTGGTAGTCGGTGTGCGGGGGGGAGGGAAGAAGATGAGGAGAGACCAGTACCAGTTTTAAATAAGTACATCAAAGGATTAGTGCAAACAGTAGGATGGGAAAGCAGGTACCACAATCGTAAGGTAATTGGCAATTGTTATACACAACGTTTGTAACAATAAGGTGACTGGAGGCATTTGTAATACACATAACATAGTATGTAAAAACGGCAATTGTCATAACACAAGGTTAAGAAAATGAAAAGTGACTAGAGGCATAATACACCAGACAGTAGAGCCATATAAGTTTCTTTGTAATCATAGTAGAAAGTGTAAGTAGTCCAAATAACTGGTATGCGAGGCATCTAATAGGGGGAAAGTAGATGAATGGGCATATACAAGGGAAGAGGAGGTGGACGTAGATGGGGAAGGGAGAGGTAACATGAAGAGAGGATTTAGGTAGGATCAAAACAGGCACATTGGTTCATAGAATTAAGGTGATTCCGTAGTCTTCGCTTGAAAGCGAGGTGTGAGGAAGCTTGTCTTAGGTCAATAGATAGTGAGTTCCACGCCTGGGGGGCAGCATGCCCAAATGCACTAGAGCACTTGGAAGTGCAGCAGAGAGGAACTTTTAGGAAAGACTTTTCAGACGATCTCAGCTCACGCGAGGGGATAGTAGGCTGGAGCAGTTCAGATAGTGTAGCAGGTCTAGTCACTCTGATTATGGAATCTGAGAGGCAGCAGAGGTAGTACTGTCTGGTGGAGGAGGGGGAAAGCCAGCCTAGGTCTTTATAAAGTTGGCAGTGATGTTTAAGGCGGGGGGCCTTTGATGCATATCGGCAAATATTGTTGTAGGTGGTGTCCCACTTTTGTAGTGCAGTTTTGTTTGCCATGGTAAGGATGGGGGCACAGTAGGATAGAGTTGGCAGGAGGATTCCCCTGACAATGGCCAGTTTGGCAGTGGGTGTGAGCATGTAGTTAGTCCCGTAGGCAGCCCTCAGTTTGCAATTGACCGTTTTGCAGGTTTCTTGAATGTGCTGGTTTAGGTCAAGGGTTTGGTCGAGCAGTATACCCAGATAGCGGAACGTACTTACAGTCTCAAGAGGGGTTCCATTTAGGTCAAGTACATTCAGGGGAGATGAGCAGGATCTAAGTTTATGGGTTGTTCCCAGTAGCATGGCTTTAATTTTGCTAGCATTAAGTATGAGGTGATGAGCATTCAGCCAGTGTTGAGCCGAGTGGAAGGCAGATGTCAGAGTGGCATTGAGATGGTTAATACAACCTGAATGAGCATAGATAACTAGGTCATCAGCATAGAGTAGTGAGGCACCAGATGTTGTACTGCTGGGAAGATTATTTATGAACAGTGAAAAAAGGAGAGGGCCTAGTATTGAGCCCTGTGGTACTCCAATGTTGATTGTGGCGCTGTCAGAGATAGCAGAGTTGAGTTTGACCGCTTGTGTCCTGTTTGTTAGGTAGCTTCTGAACCAGTTTGTTACAGGGGATGAGAAGCCAAGATTTTTAAGGGTAGTCAGCAGAAGGGGGTGATCCACAAGGTTGAAAGCCTTGGTGAGGTCGATGAACACAGCCCCAGTTAGATGACCTTCATCCATGTTTAATAGAGTATCAGAGGTAAACTTTGCTAATGCTGTTGTGGTACTGTGATGTTTCCTGAAACCATGTTGAGCTTCACAGAGTGAGTTTGAGGAGTCAAGGAATTCGATGGCCTGGGTGGCTACTATTTTCTCTAGAATTTTGCTGAGGACTGAGAGAATGGCAATGGGTCTGTAGTTTGATATTTCATTTTTGTTCCCTTTTTTGAAAATGGGTGGTGATTCTAGTGGCCTTCCATATCTCTGAGACTGTGCCCGTGGAGAGGGACAGTGTGAAAATCCTGGCTAATGGATAAGAGATGAGATGGGCAGCAGCTTTCAGCAGTCGGGGTTCCAGTGTATCAGATCCAGGACTGGTGTTATCGGTTATGGCGTTTAGGAGTTTAAGAACTTGTTTTCTAGTCACAGCCTTGAAATAAAAAGTTTTTGTTGCTGCTTGTTGAGGGTCACTTGTCGATGCATTGGTTTTCCCTTTGGCAGAGAGTGGCTGAGGGGCAGCAGGTGCAGCATTTAGGGTGGACGTAAAGAGAGATAGGTCAGAGAACTGTTGATTGAAGGCGTTGGCTATGGTGAGGGAGTCATTGCAATGGATACCGTGAAGAATCATTTCCAAGGGGGTGACAGATTGTGGGATGCCAAGGAAGGTTTTGATGTGACTCCAGAATTTGCGTGGATCATTTGAGGAGCTGGTTAATAAATTCTGGCAGTACTTGCTTTTAGCAAGCCTGATTTGTTTTTTGCAGGCACTTCTATGCTGTTTATAGATAAGATTATCCCTGGGTAGGCCAGTAGTCTTGTATTGTTTCCAGAGCTTATCCCGGGCTTTGAGTTTGTGGAGTAGTTCTTTATTTAGCCATCGCGTTTGTTGACCTCTGACCCTTCTCTTTATTTTCAGTACATGCTGCCTTTGTACTTCACCAAGCCTGGTCAGGAACACATCTAGGGCAACGTCAGCACTTGTTGCAAGGAAGACAGACCAGTCCGTGTTGGCAATGTCAAGGAGAAAGGCTTGTAGATCCAGTTTTGCAAAGTTAGTGAAGGTGACCAGGCGGGATCAAGGAGCAGGTGATGGGCAGGAGCGCCAGTGGCAGATGACAGAGAAATAGTGTGTGGAACTATGAAACATGCTTAGAATTGAGGATGAAGTGATTGCCTAAGCACGGTGAGGAGAGATGTAGGGCGAGGGAAGGAGTGGTCATTGTGATTTAAGTACTTCTGTTCTTGTGTATATGGAGGTGGACACTGTTTTAAGATGTGCTGTATTTAGCTTTGATTGCATTACATTGGACACAAACTACCCATACTTTGATGGCCATCCCTCTTTTGTTCAGAACCCTTTTCAATTTCGATATCAGATAAAGGTGTCCTTACTTAAACAACTTAAACAACAACATTAGTTACATATAAACAAATAGTGAAATTGAAGTAACAGCCAGAGCTATGAAGAAAAACATCCACTCCCTTAACCCGTACACCAAGGGCTAGCATATGGCCTACTGGTTGCAGTACCACTGAGTCCACAAGTAAGCAGAGGGAATTTTTAATCACTCCAGCAGTAATTACCATTTACTCAACTGGGTCAGCACAAGGTAATGAAAATGGAACACAAATGTAAAGAGATGCACATGCATTGCCCCATAAATTCCACTGTTTTGCGGTAGTCAGAGAGAACGCTAAAATGCATTGAATGTAAACCTTAGCAAAGTAATTGTGAATATGGCTCAAATGGGCTGTGATTAGAGCTGCAAGTGCACCAACATGTAGAAACAGCAGCGAGTTTAAAATAGTTATACCAGTGGATTGTACAAACATTATACGCACAGTGCAGTACAGTTCCTGAGCTAGCAATGTATCCACAAGGAAACTGGAAAATTGTAAGAAGCCAGTGCAAAACAATTGGTTTCATTGGACTGGGAATGCACTACAATGTTGTTTAAGTGCAGGTTGTACTGGATCTATGTTCTGTAGGTTTCAAAGCTGGGTGGAAGGCCAAAATTAGCATACTTATAGAGAGGGAGGAGACCATGGCAGAGGAATGGTGCAGGCTGAGAAACGATCTGGGTGTAGGGTGTGGAGAGTAGGTCCAGAGTCCTAGTGGCGCAAGAGGAGGAAGCAAGATAAGGCACCTCAAAGTCCATGGGAGAAGCAGAGGGCATACAAGGAGTACGCAAGTGGTGAACTAGCGACCTGGAAGCGGGATGGAAGCAGGTCGCAGAAGGCAGCATACCACATCAAAATGCCGCAAGCGGTGCCAGGGGAAGGGGTGAAACATTCAAAAGAAACAGGAGAGGGATAGAGGGAAAAGCAGAACAGTGATGGGGAAAACATGCAGAGAGCCAGACAGACAGAGCAAACACAGGACAGCAAATGGACAGAGGGAAGGGGTGGGAGACAGAGAAAGAAACAAGGCAGAAGGAGCAGAGGACGTAGAGCCACACAAGCCATGCAGGAGCCCTGAAAAACACTCCCTAAGCAAGGGTGGTGTGTCAACAGAGGGCTTATGAAGAGATTGTGGGAGGAACTATTCCCCACATTAAACCTCGAGTGAGCCCTCCCAAAAAGCAGACATTGGAAAACCCGCTTCCTGTATTATTCAGGAAGACCTTGCTAATTCACTAGCTAAGGAGATGCAGTACACAGAGGAATAAAGGAAGACTTTGGAAAACCCACTTGCTATAATAATACTATGCAGTGAGACCTTGCTACACAAATTACAAGTACAATGTAATAAAACTTCATGAAGCTGCTTAGAAGGAACAGTGCTAGAAAAACACATAGGTCTGCTAGATACTTATTGGATTGCAGGTCATGCCCTGTTACAGTCACTTAGCTAACAGTACAGATGAAGCAGTTCTACAAAGGTCTCACTTCCTAGAGAAAAATCTTACAGCTACAAGAAAATTTACAGGACTATTAGAAAATAAAACTGGTCTGCAGATCATGCAACATTACAGTCGCTTGACAAACAGTGCATATTGAAAATGATGTAGGCAGGTGAAAAATCAAGTGAGAGCAGACTCTGGCACAAAGGTCCCGCAGTGAGCAAGTAGCTTGATTTAGAAAGATGATTAAGGATGGGGAATAAAAACGAATTCTTAAATATTGAGTTATGTGTGGTTCATAGCTCAGTGTTTGTGCTACGTACTGTAACTGGATAATGTAGGTTTGTGCTTGGATACAGAGGCCAGGCCAGTAATTAGAATGATGCTTCCATGGTATTAGTTGTATGAAATGGTTAGTGCTTAGATACTTCAACATGGACATAAGCAAGTCAGTGCTTATAGTACTTATGAATTGGATAGTATATACAGGGTGCTTAGATGCTTGAAATGAGGAGTAGCTTGTTATGACTTGATTGTTTTGGTCTTTCTCTGTATCCCACTGTAGGAAGGATGCTTAGACACGTAGGATGAAACCCCCCAAAAAGAATAATGATATACGATTATCTCCTCCGACTCCAGAGAACGTGGCCAGTAGCATGGAGGAGAGGAAAAACCTCCTTGGGGGAAACCTCTGAGGACCCATGGCTACTGACCTGCCCATCCTTCTGGGCATGCTAAAGGAGAATAATCCTAAATTAAACATATTAGGTTGTCAGCTAAGCTGAATTCCAAGAAATTGTAAATCCGATTCCAATAAAACAGGAAAGCTGAACTCGAAGCCCTGGTGATGAGAGTCTGTCGTGAGGTAGCAACACATCCTTCTAGCGAAGTCCGAGTCCAATTCTTATCCAGGTCCAGGCAAGAATCTGATATTAGTAAGGTCAAATCCACAGGCGAGCATAAGCAGTGAAAGTGTCAAGTTGTACTGGTCAAAGCAATCCAACAGGTGAGGAATTCTTTCCAAGGAGGACTTGAGCTGGAACAAATAATTCTATGATCCAGAATAGGAGGATTTGTGGTCCTGGATTTAATGGCAAGCTGTGCAAGGATAAGGTTCTAGGTGAAGAAAGGAAGCTAGATGCAGGCTATTAGGCTGGGGCAAGGCAGTTGAAAGCTCCGGTCGCGAGTGAGGCATGAAGATGGGAGCAGATAGCAATAGAACTTGAGTACAAGTAGGTGGAGCTGAAAGACCTCAGGCCCGGCAGGCGAAGCAGGTCTTGTAAGTGGGCATGATACTCTCGATGAACCTCCAGGCCCTGAGGGCAAAGCAGGTACGTGTTAGTAAGAGAAGTTAGATAGACGTCCGAGCCTCGTAGGGGTGCAGGTCATTCGAAGTGTGATGTAGTGACATCTCCATCCCCAAGGGCAAGGCAGGTTGTAGAGCAGTGGTAGAGAGTGCAACACTTATCCCAGAGGCAAAGCCGAGTATGGTGGTAGATACAAGTAATTATTACATAAGCAAGAGTAGACCTGCCTGTAGGTCAGTAGTAGTAGTAGTATTTGATGAACCTGCATGTAGTGCAGAAGTAGCGAAGGAGTAAAGAATAAATTGTCTGTGGTATTGTGATATGGTAGCAATATCCTGAGCAATTCTCAATCCGAGCCATCAATGTCCAGAGCAAACTATCGATAGAATGTCACTGAAGTCCAGCGGAATGCATAGTCCATTTGGAGTAGCGATCTGAGTTCAAGTATAAGCTGTGGAAGCATAGAGTTCCAGAAGATGAGATGCATAAGCTGGATGCAGATGTGAAGCTGAAGAAAATGGAATCAATGAACCCCTGGTCCAGAGTGGGTGAAGCAGTACTTGGACAGTAGGCTAGAATGGCCCGAAAAACCTCCAACTCTTCCGGTTAAGCAAGTATGATAAGGAACAGAATTTTCACACCCTGAGCTGAGTGAGGCAGGTGTAGTAGAATGGTCAACCTCCAGACCCTAATGCTGGGCGAAGCAGGTTGAGTAGGAGAGCAAGCAGGTGAGCTGCTGGATAAGCACTGGAGTGCTAAGAGTGCAATGAGCGGTGAAAGAGAAACCCTGAAATGGCGAATGCAGTATTGAGTATAGCAGAATCCCAGAGACTGAGCAGAAGAGATGGCAGTAAAATGAAGTGACTTCGGGCAGTAATGAGCAACAATTTCAGAGCAAGCGTGGACCTGGACATAGGTCAGTAAAACAGAGTATGACTAAGTGGACCAGCACATAGATCTGCATAAGAGAGAAGCAATAATATGTGAACCACCATGCCCTGAATTAGCAAGGCAGGTGCAGAGGCAAATGTAACAATATGGGGCGCAGCACAAATGATCCTGTAGAGACTATGAGTTTGGAATGAGCAAGGATGGCAGCAGAATGCAGTTGAGAACACTAAAAAAGGTAATGTCTGAGGCCTAAGGCATGAGATAGGATGGCTCTATGAAACAGAGCTCAGCTGAGAGTCCTGGCGGAAAATGGTAGTTGTAGTAATTGCAAACAAACTGAAGCAGTATGGGAAAGACATCCAAGGGAATTGAGTGTAACAGGCCTGAGCAGTAGTACAGATAAATGTTCGTGGTAGAGGGAAGAAGGGTGTTCTGACAAGTGTAGTAGGCATGAGCAGGTGAAGGTGAGAGCTGCAGAATCCAGAGTTAGTAGAACGACTGAATGTGAGACTTCCTGGCAGTGCATCCTATCCTGCTGAATGCCATGATAGAACGCATGACTAGAGTGCATGGCAGGTGTCCAAGGATGAGTAAGGCAACAGCTAGACCCATACACAGGGTGATAAAGGCTGGATCACACATAAGTCAGCCGAAGGAAGGAGTACAATGGCAACTAAGCCCCATGAAGGTTAGCAGACCACAAGCCCATGCAGAGGGTGGCAGTTAATGATAAATAAGCTGTAGAAGCCCAAGAGGGCACAGCAGGTAAGCCAGGTGATGGGACATGAGGCAGATAGATGGTGCCAAGCCCCTTTTGAGGGGTTAAGTAGGGATCCCCAATGAAGCTTGAAGAAGGCATGTGAAGCATAAGAATGCTGCGAATGCACTGTTGTTTGCAATGGGGAGCATGGCTTTAAACCACATGTTGCTGAATTGTGCTCGGTTACAGTGAACCAGAATGAGTAGGGGAGCTGTTTGTGCCATAGAGAGCCATCAGTGTCACTGAGCAACAAAATCCAGTAGAGGGCGGTAGAGACAGAGGCTTGAATAAGCCAGGTGAGACGGGCAAGGCTGCAAGGCAGACTGTAGGGAGTCAGGCTTGATTGACAAGGTCTGTACAATGTATTGAGGTCTAGATGGTCAAGGGACGGTAACCTGACTAAGCATGTTTGGTGGCCCAATAGCAAATCCGAATCTCAGTGTATGAGATCTTATATAACTCAAGGCCAGGAGTTTGGGAAAGAGCAAAAGAAAGAAAGAAAGTACATGTTAAACAGCAGACTGAGAATAAAGTTCAGTTTTGATACATTTATTTAAGCAGACAGACTGAATAGATGTGTCATATGCAATTAGAGTAGTAGCCCAAACCGCATTCACGTAAGATGTTGATAGGTGTTTGACTTGCATTGTTTTGGGGAAAAAGGGGTGAAGTCAGAGTCTTGAAACTGTCTCCACTGGTGTCTATGTTACTGGGAGATGGATCTTAAAGGTAGTCCTGACTTGAATCTTTGTAAACTCACCGTAGTAGCTAAATACCGGAAAACACTGGGAAGTTGAAGCATATGATGAACAGTGAAAAACAGCTCGTAGCAATGTGTTTTCATGCAGATGATGGTAACAGTTCTCAGAGATAGGAATCTGAACACACCTTAGCCACTTAATTACCCTTGTCTCCCCAGGTAAATCTGAGTTTGTATTTTCATGCAAGCTATGAGCTGCTAGTGAAGGCAAGAACTGAAGGAAACATGCACAGGCAGTGATGCTAACCGTCTGACCTGATAGATCACAAATAGTTGAATTCCCATAGGTTGTTTGCATGAGTTAAAATGTGAACTATCAATATTGAAGGAATGGTCATAGATTGTGTCTGGGCACAGGAATAGCCATGGAAGGCCTGAAATGCAGGCAGCGGTGGATGCCATAGTTCGGAGGATGGTCCAAAAGCGGTAAAAAGGTGGCAGGGACCACGCGCCAAACCAGAGCAATCCAGGAAAGGTAGGGCAGAGCAGCCAATGGAAGCACAAGTATGGTCAGTAGAAGATGAAAACAATGGCAGAACAATTCTGGAATGGCGCTGAGTGGAGGAGAAATCCGGCGTCCAGCAGGTATGCAGACACAAATGGTGAGGTACGGGAGGTGCAGCGGATGAACTGAGGCGCATCAGGCAGAAAGTCCCCACAAAAGGAAAAAAAGGCAGAGAGAGAGAGAGGGATGGAGTGAGGCAGAAGGAAGCACAATGGGAAAGGGAGAGAGCAAAGCAATGGGTAGGCAAGACAGAGGAGCAGGAGGCAGACAAGAAGAAAGGGGAGGGAGCGGGGACCAGCTACGCCACAGAGAAGTGAATGCGATGCGCTCTAAGCAGAGTGGCAGTAGCCTGCTTGTTTAAATAGGATTTGGTGGAGGAGCTCTTCACCCACATAACTACAGGCATAGCCTTTGAATTGTTAAGCTAGGGATTGCAGGTGACCACACAGCTCATAGGTTCAAGGATGAGTCAATGGTCAGGCTCACACAAATAACATAGAAACATAGACTTTGACGGCAGATAAGGACCGCTAGGCCCATCTAGTCTGCCCATTTCCCTATCTACAGGATAGGCCACAGATCCTAGTTAACCAACACCCTATTTCTTCCTACCCCCCACAAGAATTGCCTTATGTCTGTCCCATGCATTCTTGAATTCTCCCACAGTTTTAGACCCCACAACCTCCTCAGGAAGGCTGTTCCATGCATCCACTACCCTCTCTGTGAAATAATACTTCCTCACATTACCCCTGAACCGCCCTCCTTCTATCTTTAAATTGTGTCCCCTTGTTCTTGCAAGTCTCTTTTTCTGAAAGATGCTACCCTCTTGGACTTTGTTGATCCGACAAATATCCGAGAAATGCTGCCAATTTTAAAATTTACAGCTGAAGCAGGGCACTCTATCAGATGAGCAGGCTGTTTTCAGCCATTGAGAGGGCAGGAAGCAGCTCCTAAGGCTACGGCCATGGGTGGAGAAAAGCCAAGGGGGCTTTGGCACAGTCTATAGATAAAGGGAGATGAGATTAATAGGAGGAAGGGGAAAGACTGTCAGAGTAGGCAGGGCAGAGGGGAAGGGGAGGGATATGATGGCTAAGGTGGGATTCCTTGAGAAGACAGAGAGAGCACCAGAGAGAGCACCAGAGAGAGAGAAAGGGGGAGATGGGATGAAAAGAAAAGGAGAAGGTTAGTTAGCAAAACAGAAAAAAATAGTTAAATTTCAAGGCAAGGTAGATGCAGATTTTAGAGTTAACAGGAGTAAGAAAGGTGAAATCGGGGCTCAAGCAGAAGATTTTAAGCATTAATGTTCCATTTCAATATATGCAGACTTTGGGTAACTCACTAGTTGAGGAAAGATTGTTCAGTAAACCCTTGCTAATTCGCTAGCTAAAGATATGCAGTACATAGAGGAATAAATGCAGACTTTGGAAAACCCGCTTGCTGAAATAGTACTATGCAGTGAGACCTTGCTACACAAATTACAAGTACAAAATAATAAAACTACATGAAGCTGCCTAGCAGGAACAGTGCTAGAAGAACACAAAGGTCTGGTAGAGACTTTTTGGATTTGCAGGTCAAGCCCTGTTGCAGTAACTTAGCTAACAGTCCAGAAGGAGTTGTACAAAAATCTCTTGCTAAAGAAAAATCTTACAGATACAAGGAAATGTACTAGACTACTAGAAAAGCAAACTGGTCTGCACACCATGCTGCACTATAGTGGCTTAACAAACCGTACATATTGAAAATAATGTAGGCAGGTGAAAATCAAGTGAGAGCAGATTGGCACGAAGGTCATTCAGTGAGCAACTAGCTTGATTTAGAAAGTTGCTTAAGGATGGGGAATAAAAAAGAATTCTTAAATACTGAGTTGCTCAGCTAGGGAATGCAGGTGACCCCACGGCTCCTATTTTTATGTTGATTGCGCACATGCGCAAGAAACATATTGCAGCAGGTTGGCAGAAGCAGGTTGTGGAGGCACGGCATTGTTGTGGCCAATGTCCCCACAGCCATTAAAGGCTTGGCCCACTTTCCCCAATGCGGTGGCACACTGCTACTGACACTAGTTCAGCCAGCGTGCCACCACCTTGAAACGTTTCAGCCGCTGCAATCAGGGGCCGCCTCGTCATTGCAGTGTCAACCATTCGTTGCAATGAGGAAGCAACCCGTCATTGCTGGGCAGAACAATTCCAAGTGCAATATTGTTTGTGAACTTGGCGGTGGCTTGCCGCCATGTTCACAAACAATATTAAGTAACCCCCAGTGCTGAGGAGGTGCCCAATCCCCCAAGCAGCAGGCATCACCCAGAACAGGTTTTGTTTGCCGATGGGGGCTCCAATCTCCATCGGTTTCACTGCCCCTGCCCTTTGATGTTGCACATGGGGGAGCCCACTCCCCGATGGGATTATGTCCCCCCCTTTCCAGTTTCATGTGCCATCGGGGGCGCGCACTCCCTGTCAGTGTAATGCCCCCCAAACAAACACCCAGAACATTTGTGCCGAGGGGGTGTCCAATCCCCATCAGATCTTGTGCCCCTTTAGTGCCAATGGGGTACCCAATCCCCATTGGCTACAGCGCCCCCAAAAAACAGTCCATTGGCATGCTGGTAGCCCACCCCAGCATGCCACATGCTCCCAGCGGGAAAAAAACTGTCCAGCAATTTTTTTTTGTTACCTGTTGAAAAGAAAACGTCCCTCACAGTCTCCCTGCCCCCTCCCACAACCTGCACCCACCCACAGTGCACTCTGCCTCCCCACACACCCCCTCATCCCATACTTACCACCAGAGTCTGGCGCGATGATCTTCAGTGGACAGGGAACATGCCTGCACTCTTCAAAGCCGACCGTGAACTGAGGAAATGTTGTTAAGCTGTATAATGGAATAAATAGGGTTTTTCCAACTTTGATGCATATCTCAGGCATTTTTGGGGAATTTTGGCACCAAAATTTTAACATGTTGTTTTTGAAACCCCTCCTCATGAATTCTGCCACTGCCAGGGCGTTATTTGGCCCCAAAAGGTGATTTTGTGGTCACTGCACGGAATCACCTTTTGGGACTAAGTAATGAAACGACAGTGCCAGTTTCATGAGGTAGGCTCCCAAAAAGCCGATGTTGCAAATTTGGTGGAAAAAATCCCAAAAATTACTGTTTTACAAGCGTGCATTGTGCAGTTGTCACGCACGCTCATAACTTTGTGAATTTTCAATATTTTCACACCAGAATTTCACCATTGGCATTTTTTCACACCTCCTTGTGAACAGTACAGCTGTCATTGTTCACATCCTGGCCAAAATGTGTTTTCGCAGTTCCGGCGTAAAATAGCATAGATGCTGTGGGAAATCAGTGTTTGGGATAGATTAAGAAAATGACAGTGACATTGTTCATGAGCAGAGGTCCTAAAATGGCTATGTTGAAAATTTGGTGATGATACTCCGTAAAATGACTGTGTTACGAGCATGCATTGGCAGTTTGCACGCACGCTCACAACTTCACGAATTTATAATATTTTCACTCCAGATTTTCAACATTGGCATTTTCCCACACTACTTATGAACAGTACAGCTGTCATTTTTCCATCCTGGCGAAATGTGTTTCGCACTTCCAGCTCAGAATAGCACGGTCGCTGTGGGAAATCACTGTTCAGGACAGATTAAGAAAATGACAGTGATACTGTTCATGAGCAGAGGTCCAAATGCCTATGTTGAAAATTTGGTGGTGAAATGCAATTAATTACTGTGTTACAAGTGTGCATTGAACTGTTTCCACGCACCCTTGTAACTTCGCAAATCTGTATTATTTTCATGCCACATTTTCAACACTGGCATTTTTTCACACCTCCTTATGAACAGTACAGCTGTCATTTTTCACATCCTGGCTAAAATATGTTTTTGCACTCCTGGCAGAGAATAGCATGCTCACTGTGGGAAATCAGTGTTTGGGACAGATTATGATCGAGTGACTGAGAGGGGGGAGTGACTGAGCTCAACTGAGCTCTGTCGGGACTGCTGCGGATTTCTTTGTGGGCAGAAAAAGGCCACAACGCAAGAGCCCAGTACAAAAGGGCAGCCTGCAGCACTGGCAGAAGCAGAGCAAGAGAGCGAGTGAGGAAGGGGGAGTGAGCAAACTCAATGGAGCGCTATCAGGACTGCTGCGGATTTCTTTGAGGCAGATAAAGGCCTCAGTGCAGGCAGGGGCCCAGTACAAAAGGCCAGCCTGTAGCAATGGGAGAAACAATACGAGTGAGTGAGACAGGGGGACTGAGAGAGCTCAACGGAGCTCTGTCAGAACTGCTGCAGATTTCTTTGTGGGCAGAAAAAGGCTCGAACAGAGGCAGGAGCCCCATACAAAAGGGCAGCCTGCAGTGCCAGGACAAACAGAATGAGCACGTGAGAGAGGGAGACTGAGTGACCTCAACAGAGCTCTGTCAGGATGGCTGCAGATTTCTTTGTGGGCAGACAAAGGTGCCAATGCAGCCAGGAACTCCATACAAAAGCGCAGCCTGCAGCACCAAGAGAAACAGAATGAGTGAATGACAGAGCAGGAGTGAACAAGCTCAACGGAGCTCTATCGTGACTGCTGCAGATTTCTTTGTGGGCAGAAAAAGGCGGCAATGCAGGCAGGAGCCCAGTACAAAAGGCCAGCCTGCAGCTTTGGCAGAAATGGAATGAATGAGTGAGAGAGGGGAAATGAGTGAGCTCAACAGAGCTGTGTCGGACTGCTGCAGATTTCTCTGTGGCCAGGAAAAAGCCACCAATGCAGGCAGGAGCCCAATACAAAAGGGAAGCCTGCAACGGTGGGAGACACAGAACGAGTGAGTAAGAGAGGGGGAGTGAGCGAGCTCAACGGAGCTCTGTCATGACTACTGCCAGTTTATTTGCAGGCAGAAGAAGGTGGCAACACAGGAGCCCAGTACAAAAGGGCAGTCTGCAGCACCGGGAGAAACACAATGAGCAAGTGAGAGAGGGGGAGTGAGTGAGCTCAACGGAGCTCTGTCATGACTGCTGTGGATTTCTTTGTTGGCAGAAAAAGCAATGCAGGCAGGAGCCCAGTACAACAAGCCCAGCCTGCAGCGCCAGCAGAAACAGAATGAGCGAAAGTGGCTCAGCTAGGGATTGCAGGTGACCCCACAGCTCTTAGGTTCAAGGATGGAGTCAATGGTCAGGCTCACACAAAGATCTGAGAAATGGTGCCAAATTTGAAATTTACATCTGGAGGGGGTCCGTCTATCAGTTGAGCAGGTGAACCTGTTTTAATCCCTTGGGAGAGCACAGAACAGCTCCTGTGGTTAAGGCCATGGGTGGAGGAATGCCCTGGGCACTGCGGCATAGTCTATAAATAAAGGGAGAAGAGATTAGCAGGAGAAAGGGGAAGGACTGTCTGAGTAGGGAGAGCAGAGGGGGAGTGAGGGATAGGATGGCTAAGGTAGGATTCGCTGAGAAAAAAGAGAGAGATGGGGGATGGGAGGAAGAGAAGAGGAGAAGGTTAGTTAGCAACACAGAAAAAAAGCTAAAGATCAAGGCAAGGTAGATGCAGATTTTAGGGTTAACAGGAGTAAGAAAGGTGAAATCAGGGGCTCTAGCAGAATATTTTAAGAATGAATGTTCTATTTCAATATATGCAGACTTTGGTTAATTCACTAGTTGAGGACATTTTGTTCAGTAAGACCTTGCTAATTCACTAGCTAAGGAGATATAGTATATTGAGGAATAAATGCAGACTAATAAAACCCGCTTGCTGTAATAGCACTATGCAGTGAGACCTTGCTACACAAACTACAAGTACAATGTAATAAAACTACATGAAGCTGCCTAGCAGGAACAGTGCTAGAAGAACACACTGGTCTGCTAAAGACTTATTGGACTGCAAGTCATGCCCTGTTACAGTCACTTAGATAACAGTACAGAAGAAGCAGTTCTACAAAAATCTCACTTGCTAGAGAACAATCTTACAAATACAAGAAAATCTTCTAGACTACTAGAAAATCAAACTGGTCTGCAGATCATGCAGCATTACAGTCACTTAACAAACAGTACATATTATAAATGATGTAGGCAGGTGAGAAATCAAGTGACAGCAGGCTTTGGCACAAATGTCCCTCAGTAAGCAACTAGCTTCATTTAGAAAGATGCTTAAGAAGGGGGAATAACAACTAATTCTTAAACATTGAGTTGCTCAGCTAGGGACTGCAGGTGACCCCACAGCCCCAAGGTTCAAGAATGGAGTCAATGGTGAGGCTCACACAAATATCCGAGAAATGGTGCAGAATTAAAAAATTTACAGCTGGAGGTGGGCACTCCATCAATTAAGCAGGCGTACCTGTTTCAGCCCTTAAGAGGGCAGGGAGCAGCACCTGTGGGTATGGCCATGGGTGGAGGATTGCCCAAGGTGCTTTGGCACAGTCTGTAAATAATGTGAGACGATATTAGCAGACGGAAGTGGATGGACTGTCTGAGTAGGCAGGAAAGAGGGGGAAGGGAGGAATAGGATGGCTAAGGTAGGATTCGCTGAGAAAAAAAGAGAGAGACGGGGATGGCGTGAAACATAGAAACATAGAATTTGATGGCAGATAAGGACTGCTTGGCCCACCCAGTCTGCCCATTTCCCTACCTAATGGATAAGCTGCAGATCCTAGTTAACCAGTAGCCTAGTTCTTCCTACCCCCACCCCCTAGAATTGTCTTATGACTGTCCCATGCATGCTTGAATTCCACCACTGTTTTTGACTCCACAACCTCCTCCGGAAGGCCATTCCATGCATCCACAACCCTCTCTGTGAAAAAATACTTCCTAAATTACCTCTGAGCTGCCCCCCCTCTATCTTCAATTTGTGCCCCCTTGTTCTTGCTCACCTCTTTTTTTGAAAGATGCTACCCTCTTGGACTTTGTTGATTCCCTTGAGGTATTTGAAAGTTTCTATCTATGAAGAGAAGAATAAAAGATTAGTTAGCAACAGAGAAAAAAAAAAAGCTGAAGATGAAGGCAAGGTACATGCTGATGTTCGAGTTAACAAGAGAAAGAAAGGTGAAATCAGGGGCTCAAGCAGAAGATTTTAAGCATTAATGTTCCATTTCAATGTATGCAAACTTTGGTTAACTCACTAGTTGAGGAAAGTTTGCTCAATAAGACCTTGCTAATTGGCTACCTAAGGAGATGCAGTACATACAGGAATAAATGCACACTTTGGAAAACCCGCTTGCTGTAATAGTACTATGCAGCGAGGCATTGCTGCACAAATGACAAGTACAATGTAATAAAACTACATGAAGCTGCCAGCAGGAACAGTGCTAGAAAAGCACACAGGTCTAGTAGAGACTTATTGGGTTGCAGATCATGAGCTGTTGCAGTCACTTAGCTAACAGTACAGAAGAAAGAGTTTTACAAAAACCTCACTTGCTAGAGAAAAATCTTACAGATAGAAGAAAATATACTGGACTACTAGAAAATCAAACTGGTCAGCACACCATGCAGCATTACAGCAGCTTAAGAAACAGTACATATTGAAAATAATGTAGTCAGGTGAAAAGCAAGTGCAGTGAGCAACTAGCTTGATTTAGATAGCTGCTTGAGGACAGTGAATAACAATTGAAAGGCTCTGCCAGTAGTTGTATGGGGGAAGAGCTCCTCCCCATATCCTATTTAAGCAGCAGAGCTCTGCTGCTTTGCTTGGAGCGAAACGCACCCGCTGCTGTGCTGTTGCTGGCCCGTGGCTGCTCTCCTTGTTGTTTGTTCCCCCCCATCCCATCTGCTCTGCCACGCTTTGTTTGTTTCTGTGGGTTCTCCTGGTTCCCTTCTCCTCTGTTTCCCATGTTCATTTTGACCATGTGCTTTTTATTTTTTTTTTTTTGGGGGGTGGGGTTCTGTATATTCATTTCTCTCGCACTGCTCTGTACTTATTCCCTGCCTACGTTCCTCTAGCTTGCTTGTGCACGTGCCTTCTGGTGGTCTCTCTTCCTCCTTCGAGCAGCCTGGTACCCAGCCCAGTTCTTTGCCGCTTTCTCTCTTCTCCTGCAGTTGGCTACTTGCAGCTTCTTCTTGGTCACACAGCCACCGCCTGCTGGATTCCATACAGTCTGCCGCTGCCACGATTATCTCAACAGCCTATGTAGCTGCTCTTGCTCCTTCCTTTACGACCCGGCTGCTTGCGCACATAACTCAATTTACCAACAGCTGCTTTTTGTACTTGCAGCCCAATGATGCGAACTGCACAACCTTCAGCTGCAGCCTCTAAGTTCAAGTTCAAGTTTATTGCAGGAAAACTCCGTTGAGCAAGCTCATTCACAAGGAGCTGCCTGCCCCTTCAACTGCTGCCTCCTTGACTCCTGTTCGGTCCTCCTGGTCTTCTTCATGCAGCTTGGGCGCAGCTGCCTCCTGCTTTACTTGGCCTCCCATGCTGGGCTTACGCTTCAGCTCCCTACTTCCATCTTTCGCCCTTAGCTCTCCATGCCTAGCATTCATACTCCAGCTTACCTACTCCTACAATGAACTTGTATCAGTTCAGGATTACCTGCATTAGCTGGGCATTGGCAATCAGTCAACTGCTGAACTGATTCCTCTCTGGCAACTACATGTCAATCAATCAAGCGCAGTATGCATGCCATTTTCAGTATTCTAAGGGAGAGTGAGACTGAGTGAGTAGGGCTATGCAAGCAGACATGTATTCATTTAGGGATGGGTATTTGCTTTACCTAACATAGATTTTGTTTTACATGAGACTCAACCTTGCAAGTAGGAGAATTACTTACATTTTGTTCCCTATCACCTCACCTCACCCTTGTTCTGTCCTCTGCAATAATTCATATGGAGGCTGCTTTAACTGGATTTAAGCCTAAACACAGTGACTCTGCTACAATCCCTCTTATACAGCCCTGAAGCATTGCGACTGCCTGCCATTTACTTCTATTCCACTAGACCCTGCTGCGGACTTTTCACTGGAATGCCTGCAACCTCCCTTTAGGTAGCATATCTGAGATATGTGTGGTGAATTCAACTACATGCTTGTACACACGAGAGGAAGTAAGACTATATTCATTATCAATGCCATGTATTCCCTACGCTTCATCTCTTTGGAACCATGTCTTGTGCTGCATACCCGCTCAGCTTTTGCAACTTCAGTACAACTGCCACCTTTGTTAAGCATTGAGGGACTTGGGTTTCTATTCCAACTACTGCCTTCCTCATGCATACACACTTGCCTACAGGAAGCCTAGCTCGTTACACTCCCAAGACTGTTGCCGACCCGTCTATGGTTTCCTTGTAGCGATGCATTCTTTCTGTACTATGATTCACAACCCCCTGCCTCCTTGCTTGAGGAAAATGCTTTTCACAAATTAGGGACAATGGACATGAGTCAGAGACATTCTCCATTGCAGATGTCAATTTGAGATGCTAGTAGGATAAATGGCTCAGTGTAAAATTCATTTTCTATCGAGGAATATATCTGCAAATTAATGTGGAACAATAGTCATGCTTACATACTTCCACTGTTTGGTTCCAAATTAACAAATGTAAGAGGGTCAGACTATTTTCTTGCTATCTACATTCTTCACCAGTCTCCACGTATCATGCATTTATGCAGTACTACTCCTCACTACTTCCCTGCATCTCTGCAAATCCACGATGACTACTACTACTGCTACTGACCTACATGCAGGTCCCCTTGCTTACAACTCATTACTTGTTGCTCGCACTATTCATCCCATTTCTGCCTCCTGCTCATCTCTGACTGTCTGGAATTCTGCTAACCATACATATTAGACCTTGCAAGGTCTTAACACTCAAACACTCCAGCAGATCTGCTCATCTGTGCCTATTCAACTGTTTTTCAAGCTTGCTCTCTTACTCCACCTGCCTTGTAATTTTTCTGCCCAGAGGTTCGACTATTCGTACACTATGCCTGCATCACCCAGTACCAGGCCTGGAGGTTCATGAATTCTGTTGGCCTGCCACGCCCAGTTTAGGCCTGGAGATTCATATACTTCTCTGTTGTACCTGCTCCACCCTCAGAACATGGAAGTTCATCGAGCATCACATGCTCACAAGAACTACCTCGCCCGTCTGGGCCCAGAGATCTCCCAGCTCTCTATTTACTCATACATCAAGTTCCATGGTACATCTACTCCCTTCTGCTTACCCCAATCAGGACCAGAGGTTCCTTCTGGTATGCCCAGCCTCATAGCCTGCATCTAGCTTCCTTGCTCACCAAAGAACTTTACCTCCCATAACTTGACATCGAGTCCAGGACATTAATTCTCCTACTGGATGAAAGTCATCCGTTCAAGTTCCGCTCCTCTCAGAAAGAATCCCTCATCTACTAGAATTGTTTGACAGGTGCATCTCGATCTATGCATATTGAATATGCTCACCGTGGATTTGATCACTTCTCATAGACCCCAGATATACTGTATACCCTCAGAATTCAGCCCATGCTAATGCTAACCGACTGATGTGGATTCCGTTGCACCTGCTAGCCCTTAAGAGCTAGACTGCCATTCTCAACTACCTATTATTTACTCATCAGCTGACCTACATGGAGACAAACTACGAATACTAGCCTATGAGAACTAGCTGCCACTCTACTTACTCACCAGCAGATCTATGAAGGTCTGGCTGCACTTACAAGCTTACCCGGAGCTAGCCGCCACTCTCCTTACCTCAGCAGCTGACCGACGAGGGTCCAGCTGTGTATCTTAGCTGTGGGACAAGCTGCCATGTCCAACTACTTATCCACTGACTAACCTGGTACATTTGATTGCTACTCACTAACTCATCTCCTAACCCATGTGGTCCAGTCACACATTCTCACCTATTGGGCTCACCCCATTATACTTCCTTGGATGCTTCCTAACCTTATACTATTGCTTCAGATTTACTACCCTCCAATCCTGCCAGGATTTCTGCTCAGCTGTACTGCCGTATGCCTTCTATATCATGACTTAAGCATAAATTCTACTCTTTTCATCCTATTACCTGACAGGGGTTCATCAGTCATTAGCTTCATCTCAAGCCATTCTACCATTCCATGAAATTCATAAGACTTCTATCAGCAGAAGCCTGTAGGTTGGACTACTACTATTTCATCCTGCCCACCAGCATCAGAGCCTGGATACATATGTACTCTATATACATCTATTTATCATGTGCTAGTCTTAGGAGCTCCTCATTTTAGCCCTATCCTGAATCTGTGAGATGTGTTTCAACAATACTCATCTCAGTGCAATCTACCTGGATGCTTAATGTGTTCATACAGCTACCTGCAGCACTTACGCAAGACTTGGAAGCCTGTTCATGACCTTTCATTTCTTACTACGAACTGTTCCATTGGATATGTAATCTGCAACTTGGGACTAGCCAATAATTAATTAATGTAGGATTATGATCCTTTAGTATGCCCAGAAGGACGGGCAGGTCTGTAGACCTGGGTCCTCAGAGGTTCCCCCTAAGGGTTTTTTTCCTCTCCTGCGTGCTGCTGGCCATACTCTCCAGAAATGGAGGTGATAATCATGGATATCATATATTTTGGGAGGTGTCACATCCTAATCAACTTATCATCCTTCCTATGGTGGGATACAGAGTAAAGCAAAACCATCAACTCATAACGACTAACTCATCTGTCCAGTATCAGCACTATCTTACTGTCAGCTCATCATGTACTATAATCACTGACTTACTCATATCCATGCCTAAAGTACCTAAGCACTATTCATCCATATAACTATACCTTGGAAGCATCACTCTACTTACTGGTCTGGCCTCTGTATCCAAACTTAAACCTACATCATGTAGATGCAGTATGTAACACAAGCACTGAGCTCTGAACCACATAATCAAAAGGATCTACCTGTAGTTATAAGGGGAAAGAGCTCCTCCCCCCATATCCTATTTAAGTAGCAGAGCACTGCTGCTCTGCTTGGAGCGAGACACACTCGCCCTCCATCCTCCCCTTACACCTCTTCCTCCTGCTCTGGCACTCATATCCCACCAGGGGGGTGTCACATCCTAATCAACTAATCATCCTTCCTATGGTGGGATACAGAGTAAAGCCAAACTATCAACTCATAATAACTAACTCATCTGTTCCAGTATCAGCACTATTTTACTATCAGCTCATCATGTACTATAATCAGGGCCCCTGGTGTTCTGTGGCAGAATTTTCTGATTTCTGCGGCAGGGCTCCTTGACTTCTGCGGCAGCATTTTCTGATTTCTGTGGCATGATTTATTCATTTCTCTGGCAGAATGCAGTCCTGTCATTGGCTAAATATGATGTGATGTCATCAATGACATCATATGCTGAGCATAGAGGAGGGGCTTCAGGATAAACGAGGTGGGAAAGAAAGCCTGACACTATGGAAAAACAGTATATTTATATGAAACTTTACCAAAAACAATGAATTCTGCAGCACTATATATATTCTGCGGCATGATGCAAATTCTACGGCAAATTCCGCAATTGCAGAACCGCAGAATTCCAGGGGCCTTGACTATAATCACTGACTTACTCATATCCATGCCTAAAGTACCTAAGCACTATACATCCATATAACTATACCTTGGAAGCATCATTTTACTTACTGGTCTGGCCTCTGTATCCAAACTTAAACCTACATCATGTAGATGTAGTATGTAACACAAGCACTGAGCTCTGATCCACACGTAACTAATTCTTAAACATTAAGTTGCTCAGCTAGGGAATGCAGGTGACCCCATAGCTCCTGTGTTCAAGGTTGGAGTCAATGGTCAGGCTCATATAAAGATCCGATAAATGGTGCCAAATTTAACATTTACAGCTGGAGGGGGGCACACTATCAGTTGAGCAGGCGTACCTGTTTTCAATCCCTGAGAGGGCAGGGAGCAGCTCCTGTGGCTATGACCACAGGTGGAGAAATGCCCAGGGGCTTTGGCACAGTCTGTAAATAAAGGGAGAAGGGATTAGCAGGATAACATGGAAGGACTTTCTGAATAGGCAGGGCAGAGGGGGGAGGGGAGGGATAGGATGTCTAAGGTAGGTTTCCCTGAGGAAAATAAGAGAGAAAGTGTGGATGGGATGAAGAGAAGAGGAGAGGGTTAGTTAGCAATGCAGAAAAAAAAAAGCTGAAAATCAAGAAAAGGTAGATGCAGATTTTAGAGTTAACAGGAGAAAGAAAGGTGAAATCAGGGGTTCAAGCAGAAGATATTTTAGCATTAATGTTCCATTTCATTGTATGCAGACTTTAGTTAACTCACTATTTGAGGAAAATGTGTTCAGTAAGACCTTGCTAGTTTGCTAGCTAAGGAGATGCAGTACATAGAGGAATAAATGCAGAGTTTGGAAAACCTGCTTGCTGTAATAGAACTATGCAGAGAGCCTTGCTACACAAATTACCAGCACAGTGTAATAAAACTACATGAAGCTGCCTAGCAGGAGTGCTAGAAAAACACACAGGTCTCTAGAGACTTGTTGGATTGCAGGTCATGCTCTGTTACAGTCACTTAGCTAACAGTACAGAAGAAGTAGTACAAAAATCTTGCTTGCTAGAGAAAAATCTTACAGATACAAGAAAATGTACTGGACTACTGGAAAATCAAACTGGTCTGCACACCATGCAGCATTACAGTCACTTAACAAACAGTACTTATTGAAAATGCTGCAGGCAGGCGAGAAATCAAGTGAGAGCAGACTCTGGCACAAACGTCCCTAAGTGAGCAACAAGCATGATTTAGAAGGTTGCTTAAGGGTGAGGAATAAAAACTAATTCTTAAATATTGAGTTGCTCTGCTAGGGACTACAGGTGACCCCACAACTCCTATTTTCAAGGATGGAGTCAATGGTCAGGCTCACACAAAGATCTGAGAAATGGTGCAAATATTAAATTTACAGCTGGAGGGGACACTCTATCAGTTGAGCAGGCATACCTGTTTTCGCTCATGAGAGGGCAGGAGCAGCTCCTGTGGATATGGCCATGGGTGGAGGAATGCCTCAGGGGCTTTGGTACAGTCTGTAAATAAAGTGAGAAGAGTTTAGCAGGAGCAAGGGAAAGGACTATCTGAGTAGGCAGAGGGGAGGAGGGAAGGGATAGGATGGCTAAGGAATGATTCCTTCAGAAAAGAGAGAGAGAAATGGGGGATTGGATGAAGAGAAGAGGAAAAGAATAGTTAACAATGCAGAAAAGAAAAAAGGCTGAAGTTCAAGGCAAGGTAGATGCAGATTTTAGAGTTAACAGGAGCAAGAACGGTGAAATCAGGGGCTCAAGCAGAAGATTTTAAGCATTAATGTTCCATTTCAATATATGCAGACTTTGGTTAACTCACTAGTTGAGTAAAGTTTGTTTCCATAAGACCTTACTAATTCACTAGCTAAGGAGATGCAGAGCATAGAGGAATACATGCAGACTTTGGAAACCTGCTTGCTGTAATAGAACTATGCAGGAGACCTTGCTACACAAATTACAAGCACAGTGTAATAAAACTACATGAAGCTGCCTAGCAGGAACAGTGCTAGAAAAACATACAGGTCTGCTAGAGACTTATTGGATTGCAGGTCATGCCCTGTTGCAGTCACTTAGCTAACAGTACAGAAGAATGAGTTCTACAAAATCTCACTTGCATAGAGAAAATCTTACAGATACAAGAAAATCTACTGGACTTCTAGAAAATAAAACTGGTCTGCAGATCATGCAGCATTACAGATGTTAACAAACAGTACTTATTGAAAATGATGTAGGCAGGCAGAACATCAAGTGAGAGCAAGCTCTGACACAAAGGTCCCTCAGTGAGCAACTAGCTTGATTTGAAAGCTGCTTAAGGAGGAGTAAAACTAATTCTTAAATATTGAGTTGCTAAGTTAGGATTGCAGGTGACCTCACAGCTCCTAGGTCTAAGGATGGAGTCATGCTCAGGCTCACACAAAGATCTGAGAAATGGTGCCAAATTTAAAATTTACAGCTGGAGGGGACTCTATCAGTTGAGCAGGCATACCTGTTTTGGTCCTTGAGATGGCAGGAGCAGATCCTGTGGCCAAGGCCATGGGTGGAGGAATGCCCAAGGGCTTTGGTACAGTCTGTAAATAAAGTAAGAAGAGTTTAGCAGGAGCAAGGGAAGGACTATCTGAGTAGGCAGAGGGGAGGGGAGGAAGGGATAGGATGGCTAAGGAATGATTCCTTCAGAAAAGAGAGAGAGAAATGGGGGATTGATGAAGAGAAGAGAAGAAGGTTAGCAATGCAGAAAAGAAAAAGCTGAAAGTCAAGGCAAGGTAGATGCAGTTTGTAGGGTTAACAGGAGTAAGAAAGGTGAAATCAGGGGCTCAAGCAGAAGATATTTTAGCATTAATGTTCCATTTTGATATATGCAGACTTTGGTTAACTCTCTAGCTTAGGAAAGTTTGTTCAGTAAGACCTTGCTAGTACGCTAGCTAAGGAGATGCAGTACTTAGAGGAATAAATGCACACTCTGGAAAACCTGCTTGCTGTAATAGTACTATGCTGTGAGACCTTGCTACACAAATTACAAGTACAATGTAATAAAACTACGTGAAGCTGCCTAGCAGAACCAGTGCTAGAAAAACACACAGGTCTGCTAGAGACTTATTGGATTGCAGGTCATGCCCTGTTGCAGTCACTTAGCTAACAGTACAGAAGAAGGAGTTGTACAAAAATCTCACTTGCTAGAGAAAAATCTTACAGATAGAAGAAAATGTACTGGACTACTAGAAAATCAAACTGGTCAGCACACCATGCAGCATTACAGTCACTTAACAAACAGTACATATTGAAAATGATGTAGTCAGGTGAAAAATCAAGTGAGAGCAGGCTCTGGCACAAAGGTCCCTCAGAGAGCAACTAGCTTGATTTAGAAAACTGCTCAAGGATGGAGAATAAAAACTAATTCTTAAATACTGAGTTGCTCAGCTAGGGATTGCAGGTGACCTCACAGCTCCTATTTTCAAGGATGGAGTCAATGGTCAGGCTCACACAAAGATCCGAGAAATGGTGCCAAATTTAAAATTTACAGCTGGAGGGGGACACTCTATCGGTTGATCAGGCATACCTGTTTTCGGTCCTTGAGATGGCAGGAGCAGATCCTGTGGCCAAGGCCATGGGTGGAGAATGCCCAAGGGCTTTGGCATAGTCTGTAAATAAAGTGAGAAGAGTTTAGCAGAAGCAAGGGAAGGACTGTCTGATAGACAAGGGCAGAGGGGAGGGAGGGATAGGATGGTTAATGTAGGATTCCTTAGAGAAAAAGAGAGAGAAATTGGGGGATGGGATAGAAGAGAAAGGAAAAGGTTAGTTAGCAATACAGAAAAGAAAAAAGCTGAAGTTCAAAGCAAGGAAGATGCAGATTTTAGTTTAGTTTAGTTTATTGTTCTAGGAATTACTACCTTTGAGCCAGAGGCTCTTTTACAAAGGTTCCACGTCAGTTAGGTACAGTACAAAAAAGGTTACATAGATAACGTAACAATTTGTGCTGTGTCAAGAGTGAGAAAAGATATACAAATACATATCAAATCATTTGTGCAAAAGGACATGAGATATCAAATAATAATATTATTATTACAAGAAAGAGGTCATGCCAGATTAGGAGAAACAAATAGGGAAAAGTCCAGAACAGAAGGGTAAGTGAAAGGTGTGGGGAGCAGACAATAGCAGGAGAAAAGGTTTCCAAACATGTTTTGTCAAATAACGGAACAGGGTGGGTAGTGAGAAAATAGGAGGTTTAATCAGGGCAGTCACAGGAGCTGGAGGTGGCAAGGTGAGAGAACAGCCTTGATTTGAAAATACCTAGAGAGGTGGAGGCAGTAATATGAGTGCTGAGGGCATTTACCAGCAGGGCAAGATAAGGCAAATGATCTTTGTCCCTGAGAAGTCCGCATCGGGGACTTGGAGAGGCTGGTGTTCTGATCTTCTGGTAAAATGGGTGCTAGCGCCGGGCATAACAGGTCTTGGATACAGGGTGGAGTGAGGCCCAGAGTGGATTTTTTTCGCCATCAGGCAGGTAAGGTACTTTATCCAGTTTGAGAGTTGCAACCAACCTGAGTCAGCATAGAGTTCACATGTGTGGGTACATCGATGTGCACCAGTGAGCAGCTCGACAGGCCTTATTTAGGATGTTGTAATGCGACTAAGTGCTGTAGTAGTGGCAGATCCATATATAACTAAGCCATAGTCAATGACTGAGATGATAGAGGATTGGATGGCAATCTCAGTGCAGAATGAGTAAGGAGCTGTCGGTTCCGATACAGAATCCCAATTCATTGATTAATAGTTTTGCTGTACTATCAATGTGAGTTGCAAAGGTTAGGCCTTGATCAAAGTTGATTCCAAGATATTTGAAAATTGGCACTTGTTCAAGGGTATTTCCCAGGTATGTATTAATGGTGAGTGGGACTTGCCGTTTCTTGTTTTGCGGGTTAGAGAAGAGCATGGATTTAGTTTTTTTGTGGTTTAGAACCAGCTTATGTTCAAGGAACCACATCTCAACTTTGGAAAAAGCATGCTGAAGGTTGAGGCATAAGAGGTTCGGATCTTTATGAGTGGCAAGAATCACGGCATCGTCGGCATAGAGGATTATTTGTTCAGGGCAGGATTTGGGGAGGGAGTTTAGGAAAAGGCTGAAAAGGAGGGGGCCCAGGATGGATCCCTGGGGAACTCCTGAGCGAACCGGTTTTGAGTCTGAGAGAACTCCAGCTACTTTTACAGATTGAGAGCGCTGAGCAAGGTAATTTTTTACCCAGTCACCAGGACCCTGCGAGAGCCCTAGGGATAGTAGTTGTTTGATAAGTAGGCCATGGTGTACTGTATCAAATGCCTTGGTTAAGTCAATGTAGACTGCTCCAGTTAGGTTTCCTTTGTCCATGGCATTGTGGATTGCTCCTGAGAATTCAAGTAGGGCAGTCGATGTGCTGTGCCCTTTCCTAAATCCATGCTGCTGAGTGCATAGGATGTTGTGCTTTTCCAGGTAGTCTGAAAGTTGGTCCGCCACCAAGCGTTCAAGGGCCTTAGAGAGAGGTGATAGTATTGATATCGGGCGATAGTTACCAAGCAGTGACTTATCACCACTTTTGTGCACCGGATTGACAACTGCAGCCTTCCATTTACTAGGGAATTGGCTGTAGCAGAGGGAGAGATTGAACATTTTTGTGAAGGGGAGCAGTACTTCCTCCAGAGTGAGGGACAGAAGTTTAAGGTCAATAGTGTCGCTGCTTGCTCGGGACTTAGAAATGGCCTTCTTTACATATTTATAGACTTCATGTGCCTTTACTAGTTTGAAATGGAAGGGTGGTTTGGTTGGAGAGGCAGTAGTAGAAGTAGAAATTGGAGGGTCAGCATCAGTGAAGAAATCAGATGAGAGGACACCACTAAGGTTCGTGAAGGTATCATTTAGGGCGTTTGCAATGATCTCTGGGTCTAATATAGTCCACATTCATTATTGTATTTAGAATTAACAGGTGTAAGAAATGTGAAATCAGGAGTTCAAGCAGAAGATTTTAAGCATTAATATTACATTTCAATATATGCAGACTTTGTTTAACTCACTAGTTGAGGACATTTTGTTCAGTAAGACCTTGCTAATTCACTAGCTAAGGAAACGCAGTACATAGAGGAATAAATGCAGACTTTGGAAAACCTGCTTGCTGTAATAGTGCTGTGCTGTGAGACTTTCCTACACAAATTAAAAGTACAAAATAATAAAACTACATGAAGCTGCCTAGCAAGAACAGTGCTAGAAAAACACATAGGTCTGCTAGAGACTTATTGGATTGCAGGTCATGCCCTGTTACAGTCACTTAGCTAACAGTACAGATGAAGCAGTTCTACAAATATCTCACTTGCTAGAGAAAAATCTTACAGATACAAGAAAATCTACCGGACTACTACAAGATCTAACTGGTCTGGAGATCATGCAGCATTACAGTCACTTAACAAGCAATCCATGCTGAGAATGGTGTATGCAGGCAAGAAATCAAGTGAGAGCAGGCTCTGGCACAAAGGTCCCTCAGTGAGCAACTAGCTTGATTTAGAAAGCTGCTTAAGGTCGGGGAATAAAAACAAATTCTCATATACTGAGTTGCTCAGCTAGGGATTGCAGGTGACCCCACAGCTCCTATTTTCAGTGATGGAGTCAATGGTCAGGCTCACACAGATCTGAGAAATGGTGCCTAATTTAAAATGTACAGCTGGAGGGGAGAAATATATCAGTTGAGCAGGTGTGGCTGTTTTCAGCCCTTGAGAGGGCAGGGAGCAGCTCCTGTGGCTATGTCCATGGGTGTAGGAATGCCCTGGGGCAGTTGGCACAGTCTGTAAATAAAGGGAGAAGAGATTAGCAGAAGGAAGTAGGACTGTCTGAGTAGGCAGGGTAGAGGGAGGGATAAGATGCATAAGGTAGGATTCGCTAACAAAAAGAGGGAGAAGGGGAAAGAGATGAAGAGAAGAGGAGAAGGTTAGTAAGCAATATAAAAAAAAACAGCTGAAGATCAAGGCAAAGTAGATGCAGGCTTTAGAGTTAAGAGGAGTAAGAAAGGTGAAATCAGGGGCTCAAGCAGATGATTTTAAGCATTAACTTCCATTTCAATATATGAGAAGATGGAAAGTTTGATACCTTTTATTGGACCAACAAGTGTCTTGCACAAAGATGGAATTATACACAAGCTTTTGGGGCCACACATGTTCCTTCTTCAGGTATATAGCAAAACTGAGCAACAACCAGTATTTATATCCACTGTGGAGCAATTAATAATCAGGAAGTGAAGTAGGAAGGTGACAAAGGGGACTAGAGATGAAAGTTTAAGATGCAGAGAAATTAAAAAAACATGAGAAGAAATGGGGAGTGGGCTAAGTAGGAACAGGTCAGTAGGAGATCAAAGGAAGCTAAAGGGAAGACAAAAGCATGAAGATAGGATCTGAGAGCAGAGGCTGGCTGAAAGGATAGAATGGACAGGAGATGCCTTAAGATGAAAGGAGAAACAAAAGAACAAAGACCTAGTTAAACAGAGGTGGGAAAACAAGAGGGAGCAGGTGGGACTGAGCTCAAGAGTTAATAGGGGAGGCAGGGAGGATGTGAGGTATAGGTAAAAAAAACAGAACAGGCAGAACTCAGAGAAAAAAATATAATAGAGAGATACAGAACTAAAGTGTGATAATAGAGACATGATTTAGTACACAATAAAAAAGAATTACTGTTTACCATAGTGGGTCATGAAACCGATGTCCCGATTCAGTCCAGAAATGTTAGATTTAAATTGTTTTATATATTACAATCCCCATGTCCTTCTGCCCTGTGTGTTTCTGAAGTTGCCTCTAAGTATCAAGACAGATAAATCCGGGAGAGTGTGATCTGTTTGTTAAAAATGGTTTCCTACTGGAGTGCTGACAATCTGGTTTACTGTAGTGTGACGGTGGTGATTCATCCTGGTTTTCAGCAGTTGGCTAGTTTCCCCAATATAGCAACCATTAGTGCACTTCTTGCATTGAATTAGGTAAACCACATTGCTGCATTGACATGTGAAGAATCCATTAATTTGTATTATGTTGTTCTGGCTTGTCTTAATGGTGACCTGTGCGCATATGTGGGTACAGGTCTTTTTTTTTTTTTTTCCAATTGTCTAACCAGGTGAGACATACTAAGCTGAAAGCTTTTTTACAGGTGCAACCTGTGAGCACAGGGAAGTTAAGTGACTTGCTCAGCGTCACACAGTATATGCAAGTGGGGGCTGTGGGATTCAAACCCAGGTCTCCAGATTTGCAGCTCAAAGCTTTAAACCACTGCGCTATACTGCCTTACATCTTGTCACGTTGCATGGTGTAGTCCTTCTTGTTTTCTGATTATTTTTATCTGCTGGGAGTTTGTAATGAATCATTATGTTCGAGAGGCTGGTGGGCTTCTTATAGGCAATGACAGGTGGTTCTGGGAAGATGTCTTTCAGTGTTTCATCTTCTCTCAGCATGGGTTGTAGCTCTTTGATAATTTCCTGAAGGGGTTTTAGCATGGGGCTGTAAGTGACCACTAGGGGTGTGCGGTCAGTTTGATGTCTTTGCCTGTATTCCAGCAGATTGCCTCATGGCATTTGTATGGCCCATACAGATTCTCTGTCAATTTGTCTTGAGAGTGGCCCCTGCTGAATTAGGGAATTCGAAGTGTGGAGAGCTGTCTGTCTCTTGTTCTCTCATCAGAGCAGATTCGATGGTATTGAATTGCCTGACTGTAAATTACAGATTTTTTGTATGATTAGGGTGGAAGCTGGAATTATGCAGGTAGTGGTGTCTGTCAGTGGGTTTTCTGTAAAGGGCAGTTTGTATATGTCCATTTTTAGTGATACTGACTGTGGTGTGAAGAAAATAAATGCTGGTGGTGGAGTATTCAATAGTGAGATTTATGGAATGATGAAAGTTGTTAAAATCATGATGGAATTTTTTGAGAGAATCCTCACCTTCTGTTCAAATCAGGAATTTGTCATCAATAAAACAAAGGTAGAAAGATGGATTATGAGGGTGGTGTTTAAAAAAATCCTCCTCTAAGCAGGCCATGAAAAGACTGGCATATTGTGGTGCCATTTTAGTGCCCATGGCTTCCCCATGACCTGTAAAAAGTGCTTGCCATTAAAAGTGAAGTTGTGTGTCAAAATTAATTTTATTACAGTGCTGATGGTGGCTTCTGGAATGTCTCCTGTGGATGTGTTTTGCTTTAAAAATGTCTGACATGCTGCTATGCCATCTTCATGTGGGATGTTGGTGTACAGGCAGTGACATTCATTGTGGCTAGGATAGTGTTCGGTGGCAGTTGTCCAGTTTGTTTCAGTTTCCTGAGGAAATTGGTGGTGTCCTGCATAAAATTGTTAGTAGGTCTTACTAGTGGTTTTAAAATGGATTCAATAAGTCCTGAAATGTTTTCAGTGAGTGTGCCAATGCCAGAGATGATGGGTCATCCTGGATTCCCTGGTTTGTGTATCTTGGTTAGCATATAGAATGTCCCTGGAGTAGGTTTGTTTGGAATTAGTATTTTTAACTGTTCTTGGATGTTGTTTGGTAGAGATATGATGATTTGTTTAATTCTTATGTATATTGTATAGTAGGGTCTTCGGTGAGTTCTCTATAGTAAGTTGTATCTGACAGCTGTCTGTGAGTCTCTTTAATGTAATCCTCTGTGTTCATCACAACCACAGTTCCACCCTTGTCAGCCTGTTTTATTACAATGTTACGGTTATTATTCAGAGTTTGTATTGCCCTCTTTTCTAGTGGTGTAATATTGTGCAGGAGTTTCTGGTTTTTTTTACCTATACCTCACATCCTTCCTGCCTCCCTGCCTCTCCTATTAACTCCTGAGCTCGGTCCCACCTACTCCCTCTTGTTTTCACACCTCTGTTTAACTAGGTCTTTGTTCTTTTGTTTCTCCTAATTTCTTGATTTCCTTGCATCTTTAGGCATCTCCTGTCCATTCTACCCTTTCAGCCAGCCTCTGATCTCAGATCCTATCTGCATGCTTTTGTCTTCCCTTTAGCTTCCTTTGATCTCCTACTGACCTGTTCCTACTTAGCCCCCTCCAGATTTCTTCTCATGCTTTTATTTTGCATCTTAGAGTTTCATCTCTAGTCCCCTTCATCACCTTCCTACTTCACTTCCTGATTTTTAATTGCTCCACAGTGGATATAAATGCAGCTTATGTTGCTCAGTTTTGCTATTCACCTGAAGAAGGGATCTGTGTGGCCCTGAAAGCTTGTGTATAATTCCATCTTTGTGCAAGATTCTTATTGGTCCAATAAAAGGTTTAAAACCTTTCATCTTCTCCTGTTTTGCAAGGACCAATACGGCTGAAATCTCTTTTTACATTTCAATATATGAAAACTTTGGTTAACTCTCTAGTTGAGGAAAGTTTGTTCAGTAAGACCTTATTAATTCAGTAGCTAGGGAGATTCAGTACATAAAGGAATAAATGCAGACTTTGGAAAATCCGCTTGCTGTAATATTAATATGCAGAGAGACCTTACTACACAAATTACAAGTATGATGTAATAGAACTACACAAAGCTACCTAGCAGGAACAGTGCTAGTAGAACACCCAGGTCTGGTAGAGACTTATTTGGTTGCAGTCACTCAGCTAATAGTACAGAAGAAGGAGTTGTACAAAAATCTCACTTGCTAGAGAAAAATCATACAGATACAAGAAAATGTACTGCACTACTACAAAATCAAACTGTTCAGCACACCATGCAGCATTATAGTCACCTAACAAATAGTACATATTGAAAATAATGTATGCAGGTGAAAAATCAAGTGACAGCAGACTCTGACACAAAGGTCCCTCAGTGAGCAACTAGCTTGATTTAGAAAGCTGCTTTAGGAGTGGGAATAAAAACAAATTCTTAAATACCGAGTTGCTCAGCTAGGGATTGCAGATGACCCCACAGGTCCTATTTTCAAGGATGGAGTCAATGGTCAGGCTCACACAAAGATCTGGGAAATGGTGCCAAATTTAAAATTTACAGCTGGAAAGGGCACTCTATCGGTTGAGCAGGCATGGCTGTTTTCAGATCTTGAGAGGGCAGGGAGCAGCTCCTGTGGCTACAGCCACTGGTGGAGTTATGCCCAGGGGGCTTTGACACAGTCTGTTTTCAGCCCTTAAAAGGTCAGAGAACTGCTCATGTGACTATGGCCATGGGTGGAGGAATGCCCAGGGAGTTTTAGCACAGTCTGTTTTCAGACCTTGAGAGGGCAGGGTGTCGCTTCTGTGGCTACGGCCACAGGAGTAGGAATACACAGGGGGCTTTGGCACAGTCTGTTTTCAGGCCTTGAGAGGGCGTGGATCAGCTCCTGTGGCTATGGACACGGGTGGAGGAATGCCCTCTGCCTTCAGTGCCCTACCCTACCTTAGCCCCAATGACATGTACCAGGGATTGTGTCACTGTTATTGTAGGTGCCCAATTGCCGACGTCCATGTCATGGGCTACCATTTTTAGTTTCCCCCTTCTCTCCTTTTCTGATCTTACTTATTATTGGTCTCTAGAGCCATCTTAATTCCTAGATATATAGCTCCCATAGGTCTCTCCCTGCTTTTTAGTTTAAATAGCTGCTGACAACTTGTCTTAGTCTTGCTCCCAGTTTTCTGCTACCATTTTTGTTCAAATATAAACCATCATTACTGTAATATTGTCCATTGTTTAAAAACCCTTCCCAATGTGTAATGCATCCCACTCCCTCCTGTAGTGTCCAAAGTCTCAGGCGGTTGTTAATGGCTTTAATCTTAGCTGTTCTTGTCTCATTTGCCCTTGGAATGAGTAAAATGTCAGAAAAGAATATTCTACAATTCAGTTTTTGAGCTTCCTGTTTTATTGCCTTAAACTCCTTCATTATGTCAGCCATACTTCAATTGGGAATGTTATTAATACCCAGATGCAGAATGATCGTAGAAGAATTATCTCTTTCTTTAACTATATTAGCTAACATGGGTGTAATATCGCTTATCTTTGCTCTGAAAAAGTAACTGGTAGTCACTACTTCCTTATTACCTTTCGCAGTATACAGTATCTTTCGGTGTATTTAAGTATTGAGTCACCCAAGATATATACTTGTTTTGTATTACTTTCTGTTTGCAATGTGTCTACAGCCTACTGTTCCAGGGTATTCTTGATTTACTTTTCATCCTGATTAGACATTTGATCAGGTTTCTGAACAGGTTCCTGCTCCATTAATCCAGTTCCAGCATCTCCAGTAATTACAGTATCAGAATTAACACTGTTAAGTCCATCAGTTAGCAGGTCTAGTCATTGTTCTCAATTATCTACACTACTTCATCCCTTACTATTACATCTTGTGATACTTCACCCCTTACTAATACATCTTGTGATACTTCACCCCTTACTAATATCTCTTGTGATATAGCTTCCTTGACCCTGTTCTTATTAATGTTATTATGCTGTGGCCCGGCACCAACCTGCCCATTTATAATACTTGTTATGTTATCTGACCTTAAATCACCTACTTGCGACTCAGGTTGGTCTGGGTTTTCTTCCTATAAATCAATTAAGGGCTCAATGCTGTTTTTTAAACTAGTTTGCTACACTATTGCTCCAACCTTTTTAAATGTTCTTGTCTCTACCATTCATATGCTGTCATCCTTCCTCCTCTTCTTTCCTATTTTCTGTGCTTAATTGACAGCTTAGCCCTTGTACCCCAGTGACTTTATTGTTTCTTTCTGCTTGCACATTAGACTTTTACCATCCCCTTATTTACAAGTTGCTGTTCATGGTCCTGAATTAGTTCCCACTGCCCATATGTGATTAACTTCATTTCTAATAGCATTATCTTATTTTTTAGTTCACAAATTAGTTTACGTTCTTCACATGTATAAATTAGAACTACATTAGTAACCTCTGAGTTTATTTTGTTACATATAATGCATCTGTACTGCTGCATTGCTAGCCTTGTTTTCAAGGGGGTCTCCAGAGAAGTTGCAGCAAGCCCAGCACTCGTGGCAAGTGTGAAGGGTGTGGTTATATTGTTACTGTTTCCTACTGATTGTGAATTTAATACTGTGGCAGATACTAGGTCACTAGGAGGGTTGGTGGGTGGTTATAGCTTCACAGAGGGTTATACCAGGGCAGATAAGCATCCCAATGCCACTTCCCTGGGTGGAGTCACCTTGTTAGAGAACTCAGGCCCCTTAACCTGCACATAGCTATACAGGCAGGGGCAGTAGCCCTTAGAATAGTGCCACCTAGGGGTTACATACTTGTTTATTTTGTGTATAGCAGCCCTGTGTTATCAAACAATTAGCCCCCATTATTATTCTTTCTCTATTCTTTGAATTTTGGCATACATTGTACACTGCCTGCATTGATGTTATTTTTCCCTGTCCTATAGTTCTGTAAGTTACAGCATTGTATGTACAGTCCTAAAATGTTGCTGCTTACCAGCAACACTATTTGTTTTCACTGTTTTGCTTTAACCTGACATGGAACCTATGTAATTAGCTTGTTCTCAATGGTATTAATCCGAGATCGCAATAAATATGTTGTTATTCTTTCACTGTTGTCTCTCACAACATGGGGGTGGGCTTACTCTCTCCTTTTGTTCCTGTTTCAGTGTTTGATACAGTTTTGTTCTTTGTTTCTTTTCTGCTCTTATGACTGCTGCCGGGGTGCTTTTATATGTTACTAGGTCTGATTACTCTGCTGGTCTGTCCACTTAACTTATTTCAAACTTTTATTTCCCTACATATTGCTTTTGATTCCTAGGCATCTTTCCTATGCTGGTGCACTTTTTCCCTGTTCTTTTTCTTTACCTCCTCCTCTCCCCTTTTTTTATTATATCCCTGATGACACCATAGCTTTGGTCTTGGAGTAGGTAACGTGGTGTAATGGGTCTGGCTAGCATGCTTTGTGGAAAAGTGGATGGTTTGGATGTCTAGTCACCCATTTAGGCTGATGCTAAGCCTGTCCCCTGGCTTTTTTCCAGGGGGTAAACTGTGCATACGGACTGCAGCCAGTTTTTATCTGGGATTATCCTAGTTTCAGCTGGAGCTCTTTGTGATGAGGGTTTTTTCCATCTTGAGGGTTGACTCTTTGTATATAGTTGTAAGGTAGATGGTTCTTATTTTCTTTTTTCAGCTATCTTAACAGAGGACCATATAGGGGATGATTTTATCCAGTAACTTCCATGCCTTACTCTTTCTTCTTCTTATTCACGTCAGTTTATTGTATATTTATTTTGGTTAATTCTGTATGACTATTGTTACTCAGTGTTTAGATGGGATGGGTAATTTTTTTGAAGCTGTTTTTATTGATAAATAGTTTTGGAGACTGTATCCAAGTTGAATTTATTTTTTTTTATGATACGGTAGCCTTATAGCATTGCTTCATATGATGATATATTCATATATGTCGGAATGTTAAGGGTGCTCAAATGCTGGAAAAAAGGCATAAGATTTTTTGGCATTACAGTACGTTCCTTAGGTGCTGAAGTTATTGTTTTGCAGGAGACACATACCAGGGCCAAGGATTCACTACTATGGAGTATGGCATGGATATGCCAGGCATATGTGGCAGGCTCAAACAAACACTGTGCAGGAGTGGCAGTTTTAGTCACTAGAAATGTGGCTTTTCAGCTCTCCCAGGAGTATTCGGACCCTAGTGGTAGATACTTGATTTTACAGGGTTCTCTTGGGGGCAGCTTTATGGTCACAATGCTGATGACCCCCCTTTTTTGCTACCCTATAAACTCCTTCTTACCTGATGGCTAGTTAACAGTAAATCTTTGGGGGGGACTGGAATTTAGTTCAGGATTTTTTCCTGGACAGGTTCCCCTTAGGTGGTTGGGATTGGCACCTGTTTGCCAGGTATTATCTGAACTTAAAATGGTCTTGGGGTGGAGGACCCTTGGAGGGTGCTACACCCAGCTCAGAAACAATGTCCCTTTTATACCCCCCAAGTCTTTTTCATGCTGGGACTATTTTTTCATTTTCCACTTACTTCTTAATGTTATGACATCCTGTGTCATTGCAACTCAAGTGGTCTTGGATCATGCTCCAGTGGTTTTGTCCACTGTGCTTTCAGCTGTCCAATCTAGGGATAAAGTCTGAAGAGTTAATAATGCTCTCTTAAAAATCCTACAGTCTTAAAACACATATGGGAATATACTGAATCTTTTTTTAAGGATAATGTGGCCTCTGTAGAGACCTTCTCTTCAGTTTGGAGCACCTATAAAGTGTCCATTAGAGGGGAATGTATACGGCTGGCCTCAACCTATAAGAGGGACCAGTTGCAAACTAGTGCCTGACTTCTTTTGGAGAGTCACAGGCAGGAGAAATCCATTTCTATGTCCTCTCCAGAATCTGATTGTCAGGATCAGATGATTGCCAGAGAGAAGTATGTCAAATTTTTATGAGAGGGTGCCGATTGGACCATTTTTCAGGCTAGAATATGGTGCACTGACCAGGGTGAGAAAGCCGGAAAGCTTTTAGCACTTAGGCTAGGGCAACAAATTGAAGCAAGGTCTATCCTGCTTGTCTGACTTTCTCCTAGTTCACCCTGTTTGACAGATCCTAAAGATATAGCTAATTGTTTTGCCATGTACTACTCTGAACTTTATTCAGAGGAGCCTTTTGCCCTAGATTTGGTTCACTTCTTTTTGCAGTCTGCTTCCCTTCCACAACTTACTGAGGATCAGAGAGAGAGAGAGAGAGAGAGAGAGAGATGCTCAGGCAACCTATTTCTCCAGAAGAGGTGAGCCATGTACATCAGGCCTTATCTTTAGATAAGGTCCTGGGCCCAGATTGTCTTTCTACAAACTTTTTTTTAAATTCTTAAGATCTCTTAGCACTTTATTTGACTGTTTTATTTGAAGAAGCAGATTCTAAGGGTGAGCTTCCCCTAAATTTTCAAAAAGCCTTCATTACTCTGTTACCAAAGCTAGGTAGAAACCCTGAGTAGGTGCAATATCATAGACCTATATCTCTATTAAACACTAACCTTAAGATATTGGCAAAAGTTTTGGCCCAAAGGGTTGTACGGATTAGTCAGTGTTTGATAGGCCCAGAGCAGACAGGGTTCTTGCCTGGTCGGCATTCGCGGGACCACCTGCATAGGACCATTTTGGAAACAAGCTGCTTACAGTTCATGTTATCTTTCCCAGTGGAATGTTTCCCCAAATAATCAAACAAATAAAATAAGCTGTAGCACCTTATTTCTGTGTCGAGGGATTTCAGAACCCCTGCGGTTCTGGTATCTCTAAATGCAGAAAAAGCATTTGACAGGGTTTCCTGTTGGTATCTGAAGTACTGGCACACTTCAGATTCCCTGCCAAATTTATTTAATGGGTGAAACTTCTTTATTCTCTGCCCAGTGCCCGTATTTACCATAATGGCTTCCTTTCAACTCCCTTTTTTTAAAGGAAGACACCCATCAGGGTTGTCCTTTATCACTTCTATTGTTTAATTTCTCTTTAGAGCCCCTTACTCATACTATTAAAGGATATCCATCAATCAGGGGTTTACAAATACTTGAACACTTATATGCCATATCGATATATGCTGATGATATTTTCCTACATCTAATCACTCCTTCGGTCTCCTTTCCTGCAATTTTTGATGTGTTAGGGACATTTGGCACCACTGCAGGTTAAAATTAAATTTTGTCAAACCTGTTTTTATGCTTCTTAATTCCAGTTCTTTTTGGTCCAAGGTTATGAAATTGGGGAAGGGGGGCATGGGTATCTGATGCATTGGACTAATTGGGTATTAATGTTTGTAGATTCCCTCAGGCTATGATTAACACAGCCTAACTGGTCTGACATCTACTTTGAAACTGGACTTGGCTAGATGGTTAAAACTGCCACTTTTGCTTTCGACCCACATTAATGTGATTAAAATGAATGTTTTTCCCCGTCTTCTATATCCCCTCACCCTGATAGGAATGTTGTTAACCACAAAAATGGTTTTCTTCATTGCATTCTTTGGTAACCAATTTTCTGTGGACAGGCAAATGCCCACAAAGATCATATGCTAAACTGGTTCCAGGCAAAGAATTGGGGGAACTTAGTCTGCTGGATTTTTTTCTATATTATTTAGTTGGGCATGCCTCCCTTCTACTTTTTTTTTAATATACAATTTTTTAACTTTTTTCTCCAGATATTTATTACATGGCATATTTTCTTAATCGGATATATGCTTTCATTTTATAAAATCAAGTAACTAATACAGAAAATAATACTATTTACTACTGGTTGAAGTTACAAGTCTCTTAAGGAATAACTTTAAAACTTTTAGAAATGTGGTAGTATACTTTTCTAGTTTCTTAACACTAAATATAATTTTCCCATCTTCACAATGTCCTAAGAAAGGTTAAAATAGCCCTTTATTGCTTTCCATGAAAATTGTACTTCCTCTGATATTTCTTGAATATCTGACCACAATTTTTCATGAGACATTGCCTCCCTTAACAGATTTTGCCATCTCTGTTTCTCAAAAGTGCTTAGGATTGGGGCATTCCATTTTTCTAATATTAACCTTTGGTATTCACTGTAGCAATACAAAAGATTTTGTTCTGATCTTTTTTAATTCTGGGATTTCGAGTCAGTGAGTGCCAAGTATCTAAATGTTGGTGGAATATTTCTTTCTAATAAAATATTAGTTACATTCAATGTTAGTTTCCACCATTCTTTTATATGAATGAAATTCCATATACAATGCTAAAAATTTGCTTTTACAACACACTGATGCCTACAATTTTGGTTCCCTTGAGTCAAACTTTTACCCAATATTTGAGGGGTAAGGTAAGCCATATATGGAATCTTTTTTGGACCATTTTATTTTTTGCAACAGCATTGTCTGAATTTGCTTTTACTCTTAAATGTTCCTATTGCTGGTTAGTCAATATTAAGCCTTATCATTATTAAGCCTGATTCTTCTTCCATTTAGAATATGTTTTATTCCAAAGATCTTTTTCCCCTTTGAACATAATTAAATAAATCCATTGTAATATGTATTTCAGTCTAAATGCATTATTTTTGAATGTTCTACCAATAAATAGTCCAATGGTACTTGATGCATACTTTCACTCTCTTGTAGAACTGTATTAAATTTAACTTTAATCATCAGGTATTTTATAAAGTTAACTCTAAGTTGTGTTGAGCATATTTGTTTAAATTCACTGAAATTACAGAGTCTCTCTTCCTGAAATAACTGAGGACCACATCTGAATATTTGACTTGCTCAAAGACTAAACAATACCTTTATGTTTATTATTCCATAGAATTGTACCAGTCCAGATATTAAGATAAATTCAAGGAACCTTACCTCTCACATATAGTTATTTTAATTGTGCATCTAATTTTCTGACTCAGTGGCATGAACTCACTAGGTAAACAATTTAACTTTGTTATAATATCATATATTAAGTTACTCCTTTTATCCTCCTCATTTCTATCTTCATAAGTAAACTTTTCCAATATTGATTTTGATTTTAGGAATGCCCATTCCCAAGTCCATCTTATCTGATGTGCAACAACATATTTTAAAGGGTCTGGACAGCTATATGCACCAGACTTCCTAGATATCCTTATTTGGTGCCATGCAATCTTAGGTTTTTCTTCTCTCCAAAGAAACTTAGAAAAAATTACTAATATTGTTGAACCAGACAATAAAGGACAGTACCACTAATAGCTTGTAAACAAAACATGATATGCTGTAAAGCCATCATTTTTATAGCATCTATATGACCCCATAATGAAAGTGATAATTTTATCCAATTATCTAATAGTGCCTGTATTTTCTCTTTTGCTGTATTGTAATTTATAATTATAATATCTTTCAGAGATTTTAAGATGGTAATACCCAAATATTTAAATGAGGTACTTTGAAGAAAGTCCTCCTTGATTCCCTGTTCCAAGCAATATTCCCCTCAAATATTTGACAACTTATCATTTTTTTGCATATTTAATTTGTATCCAGACACATCTTCTTATTTTTTTAACACCCTTACAGAAAGGTGGCACATAGGACTACAGACTGGAGACACCTCATAGGTGCATCCCTTTTGTGAATCCTGCCCCCAGTACATAACTAAAACACTTATATTGCACATAAAATTCCCGAAAGCCAGTAACCAAATACATCACAATAATCCTACCAACCACTGTATCAATCCTACAACCAGTGCATAGTCTAAACATTCTTATAGATAAGTAAGCAACACTCTCTATATTTAAGCAGGGTAAAGATAAATACATTAATGTAAACAAAAATTATTTAACTAATGTGCATACTAATAAGTGCTAAAAGTTTCTATGTACATAAATAAACATCACTCAGTATGGGACTGTGTAGTACAGTATGGTCTGCATGCCCATTGGTGCACACAGTGGACCAATAGGCGTACAGCCGTACTGTATGCTGTCAGTCAGGGGCGGCTTGTGGGTGGGGAGCTGCTGCCCACCACTGACTGGGGGGAGTGAGATGGTGGGTATGAGCAGGTGGGTGGGGGGTACAGCTGGACCACCAGGAGGTAATTATTCTAACACAGCCTGCAATCAGGCTTGGGTGCAGGTCCACTGGACCACCAGGGAGTGTTTATTTTTACACAGCCCACAATCGGGCTTGGAAGTAGGTCCACTGGACCACCAGGGAATGATTTTACTTATAAAGCCCATGATCAGGCTGGGGAGCAGGTCAACTGGACCACCAGGGAGTATTTATTGTTACACAGCCCTGGGTCAGGCTGGGGAGCAGGTCCACTGGACCACCAGGGAAGTTTTACTTTTACATGGACCATGATTGGGTGGTGGGGTGCATTGCCACTGAGGAACAGGGGGCATCAGTCCAAGAACAGCTGCAGTCTGGCTGGTCACCAGGTGCAAGCCTCTGGGGATCAGCGCACCTGCATGCAAATGGGGCCATAATGACATGCAAATGGGCCCATTTGCACCTTGCATGCATAATGACCCCATTTGCATACCCAGCACTGAATATCATGGTTCTTGTACCTAGCACACCCGCACTTGTGCTGGCGCATCCCCCTGCTCCTCACTTGCCACTTGCACTGGTGCAGTGTCACTGTGCCCTGTGGAATGTGGGTGGTCACAGTGCCATATTCAATGGTGCTGAGCCATGGCACAGCACTGTTGAATATTGCCCAGACAATGCCCTGGCGCATCCCAGTTGTGCTGTGCCCAGGCTTGCGCCCCTGCCTGCGGCATTCTGAATATCCTGCCCCTTGTGTTCAGATCTTGGTGTAACTATTCAGGCCTGAATTTACTAATTAATAGAGAAGAAAAAACTTTTGTAATAATACAACTACTAAACAGAAATCCCCTCTACCCCAGTCCATCTCCTGTTCTAAAAAGTGCCTTATCCAGAATATGTCATCCTAAAATTGTTTGGGAGATGGACGTTACAGGTGCCCATTTTAATAGCAATTTCCTTAAACCCACAAACAGTACCTTTTTCTCCCTGTTACCCCTCACAGTAGAGTCTGCCATAAAGGGTACTCAGTTTATGTTGCCAGCTCTTCTTCAGAATCTGTAGCCTTTTCTCATGCTACAAATTTAGTCTCTATTTTGTCCAGGAGTTTGGAGGCTTCCGAAGATTCAGAATTGATATGTCTTGCAACCATAAACTATCCTAAGACTGGCAGATGTCAAAAGCACATGATGAACTCCCAGGGCTCGCAGCCTTTCCCGTATACCATCAAAAAAATTCTGGCGAATTCTCATTGTATAACTTAAGTCCAGAAATAAGTGGACCTTGTGCTCATTCCATGACAGAGGAATAAGATTTTTAGCTTCCTGCAGCAAAAGGTCCCTCTCCACCATAGTGCGAATCTCCAGCATAAGGGTGCATGGGAGTACAGATCCAGTTGCAGCCCTACAACGGCCGCCACATGGAGTGATCTGGTAGCCTTAATTAATTCAAAGGGTTGTTCAGTTTGTAACAGTGCTTTTAACCATGTTTGCAAAAAGGATATTGGTTGCTCCCCTCCCAAATCTTCTGGCAGCCCCAAGAGACGAAAATTTGTAGATCAGACCGCATTTTCCAGATTCTCCAGCCTCTTCCGGACTATGCCATTTTCTCTAGTGAGCCCCACTGTCACCATAAGGGCCCTATCAGCTTTTTGGGTTGCTCCCTTTGCTTCTTCAACAACCATGTCCACCTTGAAGTGGAGTTGCTTAAGCTCCGAGCCAAATTCTTCAAGTTTCCGAACCCCTGGATTGCTCGCTAGAGCACTGCATTAGATGGCTGAGGCCCTTCATGCTCGGGTGCCTCGGGGTGGAGATCTTCACTACCTCCTGCTCTCATCTGTTTCTGGCAGATTCCTTCCCTGGGTGCTCCTGCTTTACTTGTTCAGCCCTTGGTCGTCTAGCCAAAAATTGCTCAGCGGAGATTTTGGTATCAAACAATAGCTCATATGCAGCTCTTTCCTCTAAGGCCAGTTTAAAAGGGATTTTCCTGCCTGAAAAATCTGTTTGCAGCCTATAAAGTTGTCTAGACATGGAGCTGTGGAAAGAAGCTGCTCACAGCTCAGCTGCTGGCCAAGCCCTCCCCCCAGCCTACCTCTCTAATAAATCATTTGAGGAATTTCGGTGTGAGGGTCTGTCTGCTGGGTGTGGGGTTTGATGTGTCCCAGCTAGGGTCTGAAAAGGTGTTAAAATCTCCCCCCAGCATCAGTGTGCCCCTGGCAAATTGTATTATGTTATCTATGAGTAATTTAAGTGCTGGGTCCTGATACCTGGTGACAAGTAAATATTAGCAAGAGTCACCTATTTCTGGTTCAGTAAGCCATGCACTAATACCAGTCTGCCTACTGAATCCTCCATGTCTGATCTAATTAAAAGGTGGTATGAGAGGGTATTAGTATAGCAACTCCCCTCCCTCTCCCTCCTGGAAATTATGAGGTGTAGACTCTGCTGTATCCAAACTTGAATAGTTTAGAGTGCTCCACGCTGGCCAGATGGGGTTCTTGCAGATAGCTCAAGTATGATTTAGTTTTTTTAAGATATGTCATCATGCAGCATCTCTTAACTGGGATAGAGGGGCCATTTACATGAAGTGAAAGCAGTTTAGCAGGGAGAGAAATCATATACGTATGTCTGGTGGGAGATGTTCTATTAGGCAACCCTCCTCAGGAATCCCCCGCCCGTGCTCCTGCTCACCTTGTTTATATATAGAGCCTGCTGACTTTTAAGAAACAGAATAACTATATACATGAATACATTCAAGAACATCTTTATTAGAGGGTCCTAACAATGGAGCTCTAGTATTAACCATTAACAGTATTAACAGTTGTTGAACTACAGAGAGACAAAGGACCAACTGGTCTCCTTGTCCATCTGAATAAAGTGGGTGTGCTTCCATAGAGCTGGATCATCTACATGATCCATTGGGTTGGGCAGCCACCTTACCCAGAGGTGTCGCCTCACTGGAGGGGCCTCCTGACATAAATAATGTCATGGCTTCGATTGGGAGAGGAGAGAAAATTTTAAAGGAAAAGGAATTTAGGATAAATGACAATAACAGAAATTAGAAGGGAAGTGGAAGGCAACATCATGTCAGCTCCCCAGAAATAGTAGTGGCAGTATTGTGGTAGAGGAATGGGGGGCTCTGTTACCTGCTGGAGTCCTGCAACACAGTGGCCGCTACTAGTTTGGTATAGGAATTGATAGGAGTATTGTGAGTATAATGTCCAGTCATTCAGAGAACCACAGAATAAACCACATCACCTCAGTGTGGAGCTCCTCGTCTATGCTTCCAGATAGATGGGCTTGTCGGGGTTGGGGGGTGAGTGTAACTCATGGCTCTCTTCATCCCATCCCTCCAAAATTTGACCTGGGAAGTGCACCTCCATTTTGCCCACTCACAAGATCCAGCATGTGCCTGGAGGGGTGTCGACTTGGGCCCAGTCCCAGCAGGCACAGGGTGGACAGGGTCATAAACATTCCCCCTGTGGGAGATGGCCCCTGGCCTAGGTGTCCGTCCCCTCCCCAGGGAGGGGGAGCCAGTCCCAGATGTCCACAGCCCCCAAGGGCTGTACAGTTCACGATATGGGGCAGCACATTCCATCTTCCCGAATGCACCATCCTTGATGCTGGAGCCCCTCATACATGTTGAATCAAAAGAGTGGAGGAGCCATGTCTTCTGCTTCAGGAAGCTTAGGTATATAGACACTCTTTATGAAACAGCAGCTAATAGAAACATAGAAACATAGAATTTGAGGGCAGATAAGGACTGCTTGGCCCACCCAGTCTGCCCATTTCCCTACCTAATGGATAAGCTGCAGATCCTAGTTAACCAGCAGACTACTTCTTCCTACCCCTGCCCTCTAGAATTGCCTTATGACTGTCCCATGCATGATTGAATCCACATCATTTATCCACCAGGCTGGAGTAAGCACTGTCTACTCTGAACCAGAAGAGAGGTGGAGTCGGGTCCTCCCGCCCCAGTAGGGTGAAAGCTGACCGGGTTCCATTGTCCAGGCATTGGTCCCCAAGGGTGGCAAGTGAGTAGGGTGACCTGGGCAGGACAAAGAAAAGGCAGAGAGAGCATCAGCAATAAAGCAGTAATAGTGGGTGGGCTCAATATGTCATCTTTACAGTTTTGATGTTGTATTTATCTAATCCTCTTAGTTCAGGGAAGCCCCCAGGCAGTCCCAACATTCAGAATTCTGGTTCATGACTGTCACAGAGGGTGGGAAATAATTCAGACGAGGCAATTTTTCAAGATTAAAAACACACAGGAACATGACATTTATTTACAGAAACCATAAAACCAAGAAATTAGAAAACAAAAAAAAAATCAAAAATAAAGAAAAGTAAGATGCAAAGTCAACGACCACTTTTCCCTCAGTGGTTTCTTGCAATTTTCAAATATACAGTCAAAGACTGCAGAATAGCTACAGTCTACTTACTTCTGTATTTACTCTACTTAACTCACAGTCTACCTCACTGTAGACCTCCCTGTATCACTTCCAAGGCTCATCTAACTAAAGAACAGCATTGGGGGATATCTATACTGCCTGGCCAAGGTCACCTGACTAGATCCTTAACAGACCAAACACAAATATCATACTTTTACAAAAGGTTAGATATCTAAATGTGCCCTAAAACCATTACTATACTTAGGTAAATGCCATTACCATGCTGTTCTTATTTATACAGTAGACTGATAAACAAAACTTTTATTCCTGTTTCAGAGTTAATTAGCCTGCTAATTACCTAGCAACCTAAAGGTGAAAGTGTTAGTAACCATTCTGAGTGATGGGGATTAATACGTAAACGTATAAAAAGGGGGCAGTAGAGGGCAATAATCCTTCAGGAATACCCATTCAAAGATCAGCAGCTCAGAAAAAGAGAAGATCTTCTATTATTTTGCTCAGAAATTATTGCTGCTTTACTACAGGGTACACAGTAATGCAAGGGGCTAAAATAATCTAGTTTTGTTATTTTTCCATCCTTTCTGCAAGTTCTTGTAATTTTTTAAAGAACTAAATTCAACTTGCTTTCTTATATACTGCTTGGAAGCTTATACATGCAAGGATGCCTCCTGTCTTGCAATATCTGTATCATAGTTAATGTTTAGAGATGAGCAAGAAAAAGTAGCACTGTTTATTTTCTTAGCAACCGGGTAAGGATTTCTACCTGGTTAAACCTGGGTCACTTGTTAAAACAAAATAGTTTTCCATTAAACAAATGCAAGTTGCTTTATTTCTGGGTGCACAGTATTACAGAGGGGTTAAAAATGATTCCAGTTTATAGTTTTACCCCTTTTTTCTGCAAGTCCTAATGCTTCTAATGTTCATTTTGCATGATTTGATTTTATTTAATTTTAATGTTTGCATGTTGTTTAAGATAGGGAAGCCTCAAACATGTCTCCAGTACTGTGGCTTCTGAGGATAGGGGGAATTATAATAGCACTGCAGGAGTAGCGGCTGAAATTATCAGTACATTTTTACTCAGCCGCAAACTCCTTTAACTCTTTACTCTAACAGTCTTCTTTTCTTCCAGAAGTTTGCTACCCTTTTTAAGGACCATAACTTGTGTACACCTGGTTGCAACTTCTATACACAAAAGGGAGAGTTTGCAGGCTTTATTCAGACCTGCATGGTTCACCTGCAGTGTGACTTGTGCTAAAAAGTGAAAGTGCTTCACTTTCCTTTTCGGGTGGGCTGCTGAAATTGCCAATGCCATGCCGCCTCTTCTTAATTTATCTTGCTTTCTTTTCATACGGCGCCTGGCAAATAAAAGCATAACCAAATGCAAAAATACTTTCTCTTTGTAGCTCGGTGCACCGGAGTTGCGTGCACCGAGTACAAGAGGGACCTTTCTAATTATTTCTTTACTCTGGCAGCTGCAAAGTAGACATCGCTTTTACCCTGCATGTATGAGGGAAATGAATTCAACACAGCTTTTCCTTTAATAAAACTTCCATAGAACATTCTCCAGGACCCTGTCTCATTAACCAGAAGACTTTTATTTATAAGTCTTCATTAACTATTATGTCCGAGGACATAATTTTCTTTTTTTACTGTACAGTGTCTGTTTACTAACTCCTCGCCTCTAGGAGTTTGGGGGAGGGACTGTATGAACCAAAATAGAAGATTAGGAATAGCTATAGCATAGAAATGAAGTACAGTAGTAGATAGTGCAGTCTTATCTTAGGTGGCCTACCTAGGATAATAGAAAAAGTGTTAGACGAGGATTAAATGAGAGGATATTTTTGCAACATAAGTTTTAAGGCGGAAGAAAAGGAAGACAGGACAAAGTTCTGCAGTCCATTTTTAGGAAGTGTAGCCTGCATTTGCCACAATGGCTCTGCATCTCTATGAGTCCTTGGCTGTCAGCCCAGTACCAAAGCTACACAGAGTAACTCCCTCTGTCTCCTGCCCCCCCCCCAGTCCATACATCGCTGGCCCCGGGTGCAACCACAGAAATCCAGTGGGAAGGATAATTCTCCAGTTGGGAAACATCTTTGTTCATTTAAGTTAAAGTGTAAAATTATCACTTCTCTGACATGTTTCCACTCCCTGAGGGCCACCCTCCAACACTCTTCACCATGCCATGGAGTGTGGTTAGCCTGAATCCACTCTGATGGTACCACTCCCTGACCACACCAAGGTGCGGCTCAAGTGAATCACCTGACTCCAGTTCCTGGATAGGTGTCCTGGGCTGGACATGGATCCCAGTGTCTGTGCCTCGTTGGGGAGGGACCCCTGCCACACCAGCTTCCAACAGCCTCAATGCAGCAAGTATGCTGCGCTGAGGGGTGGGAAGGGAACATCCCAGTGGTCCCACCCATCAGCCATTTTAGCATGTTACTAATTATTTAAAACCACCACCTGAGGCACTGGGGTTTACTGTCACTGATTCCATGGGCCTGTTGTGGTTCATTATATTTTCCCATATGCCTGTGTCTCAAACCCCCTCCCCCCACAGTCAAGCCCAGTACAGTATTATACCAAACAATCAGATACAGTAGCCTCCGTCTGAGAGGTCCCCAGCCCCCCCCCTTCCGGAAGATAGCAACATCACTGTTTTAGTTATAAGTTTTGAAATAAAAGCAGTATCACATGATCTTACTTCAAGAGGGCTCTTACAGTAGGTATTCGCAAGTAGGACTAAGCCGTCAGGTGTCAGGACCCCACGGAAAAATCTCTAGCTAGCAGTCTCTGGTTGGGCAATGCACCATGTCAGGAGATCAGCATCAGCAAATGTCAGTATAAAGGGGCGGTCCCCCATGCCCACCCTCCAGTTCTCTCCTGCTGTCAGCTCGCGAAAGCACCTCGTGGAAGAAGAGCACTTACTTGTCAAGCCATTTTGGATGAGTATAAATCTCTTTTGACATTTATTTATTTTTTCTAATTGTTGGTTTCTATTACCTCACATAAGAACAAGTGCAACTCATGTGGATCTCAGCTTCCCCAGAAGGACGGCCCTCTCTCTGCCTATTTTGCCTAGGTCTGGACCACCACATGGAGGAGTGTGAACACTGCCAAAAATTCAATTCTGCCACCCGGAAATGGTGACAGCAGTTCCTGGAAGCCCATTTATTAAAAAAGAAAATGGCATCCATAGAAAAAGAATTGAAGAAACTGAGGCAGGTGTCAACTTCTCCAGAGGGCCATTCAAAAAAGAAGAAAGACAAGGAGAAACACCAGGTCGGAACCCATCGTCCACAGCAGCTATGACTTCGACTGGAGTCGTGGCCCTTCAGGTAACTTCCCCTCTGGGGGATCACCCTTCGACAGCTGCCTTAGTGGTGTTTAAGCCAGCATCGACCCCCCCCTTTGGGCTCGCGCTCTGGGCCACCGGGAGCCTCCGGGGGAAAGAAGACCTCCACTCTGGCTATGGCCTCTAAATCCAGGCCTACTGGTAAAAGCCTGTCTGATAAGTTGGGCGATGGTCCTACCGATGTATGCCCGGACACGACTGATAAGTCAGCCGAAGGACCCTCTGACAACCACCCAACCAGCAACCCTTCGTAGGGCTCCAAACCCATGCCCGACATCGGTGACTTCCTGTGATGCACGCCGGTTGCATTACCCTCTGAGGACCCTGCTTCTTCTCCGACTCATGCCAAGGATTCCACTCCTTCCTCCCCAGCTGGGGTCGAGAAGTCTGGAACATTGCTGTCAGGGGTCCCCCCTCCGACACCGGACCTTCAGATGCCAGACCCGACGTCAGACAACCTGACGTTGCCCTCCAACATTCTGCTACCTGATGGCAGTCCACCTACACCATCAGAGCCATCCAGGTTCCAGAATCCTCTGCCGGGTCCTCCTCTGGGCCTCACACCCACCGGGCTAATGCCTGATCCATCTGGTCGACCTGTAGGGCCTTTGCCAGGATCTTCAACTCCGTCAAGGCCCCCGGCACCAGGATACCCAACACCACAATACCCAATGCCACAGTATCCGGCTCCACAGTACCTGGCACCGCATTACCCAAAGCCGGGTCTCCCGCTGTCGGGTTATGGGTAGTCTTACTATGGGTTTCCAGGCTACCCGTGTCTGAGCCCCCCCCTCCTCCTCCCCCCTTGACCTACTCTGCAGCCCCAGGTGGACTACAGGGAGGTTTAGGCCTCATGGTGGGCTGAGGCCAAGTCGCAGCTCACCAAAGAGGTTGGAAAATGCCTGTCGACACTGGTCCAGATGCCGGACCCCTTACATCGGCAAGAAAAGACTCCTTTGCCTCTACCTGACATCAGGGCAGAACCCTCTGGATCTCAGGCTAGGGAGGATACGCTTTCCCCGTGGGATCCCCATAGGGGATGATCCTCCCCCTCCTAGGGAGGACTCTTCCTCTTCACCAGAGTCTTGAGATTCTGATCTGGATTCTGGATGCTCTGATTCTGAAGATGAGCCTCACACTCCAGAAAACCCCAGGCAGCAGAGCTCTCAGAATTCTCCTCCAGAAGACCCCTTCTTTCTGGAGTTGCTGAAGAAAATCCAGGTGGCTTGTGAGTGCCAATTGGTGGATCCAGATCCCCAGTGCAAGAAGCTCGCTGCTCATCTGGACCTCCTGGAGACCTCTCCCACCCTGATTTCAACCTGGATAGAGCCTCACGCGGATCTTGTTTCCACGATTTGGAAACAACCTTCCTCGTTAGCCCCCTTCCTAGAAAGGTGATTAGGCTATACCAGGCTTCTGAGGGTCAGGACTTCCTCAGTCTTCACCCCAAGGCTGATTCAGTGGTGATCAGCACCACACACGACCGATCAGCCAGTCTGAAACACCTCAGCTCATCTCCCCCGACAAGGAATCTCGACTTCTGGACCAGTACAGGAGGAAGGTTTACGCTTCTTCTACTCTGGGTATGAGGGCCCTTAATTATGTCACTCATATGGGGGACTACCAGAAGTCTATCCTTAGTCAGTTGGAAGTAAAACTAGACTGTCTCCCAGATTCCCAGACCAAACAGGAACTGGGAGACCTGGTCCACTCTGCTCGTTCGGCCTGTAGACACATGCTCCGTGCTATGTACAATTAGGTGGACTCAGTAGGCTAGAGCTCAGCCTTCGCCATATCCTGCAGTGCCATGCCTGGCTCAGAATGTCAGGATTGGCCCCTGAAGTGCAGACTGCCATTCACGATGCTCCCTTCTGGGGATCTGTGCTTTTCGGTGGTGATGTCAAGAACATCATCACCGAGCTGCAGGAGAAGGGTTTGGCATTGAAATCTGTCCAGACTATGTACAAACCTTCTCAAGGGCAGAAACGTCCCTTTCGGCATCAAACCCACCAAAAACACATACAGACAGAAGCAAGACATTCTAATAAACTTAAAGCCGCATCAGCAGCCAAGGCTCCCCCAAGCAAAAAAAGCCACCGAAGCTTCGGCCACTGCCCTTCCCTCTGCCTCCTGACTTCCTGCCTCTCCCACTGCCTCTGTCCAGGACAGAGGAACCAGTAGGGGGGAGAGTCTGCTTCCTTCTGCCGGGTTGGGAGAGGATAACGGCAGATGTGTGGGTGCTCCAACTGGTCTCAACAGAGCACTCAATAGAATTCACCCAAAAATCTCCCGCAGACCCCTCCCATCACTCCTCGTACTCCCCTCTGCACCTGCAGTTGGTACTGGAGGAAATTCGCTGTCTTCTGTTGAATGAGGCAGAAGAACCAGTCCCCCCCCCCACATCTTCAAGGGACCGGTTACAATCCGCATTTCTTTCTAGTACCAGAGAAAACCGAGGATCTGAGGCCCATCTTGGACCTCAGCTCCCTCAACCAGTTTGTGGAGTACAAACAGTTCCAAATGCTTTTGTTACTGAATCTCTTCCTATGCTTCAGCTGGGTCTGTGGATGTGTGCTATAGATATGCAGGATGCCTATCTCCATATCCTCATATGCCACTCCCACCACTAGTACCTCTGTTTTTCCTTTCAGGGGTCACACTACCAGTTCAGGGTCCTCCCACTTGGTCTCTCTTTGGCTCCTTGAGGTTTGCAAATGCCTGGCCATGGTGGCCTGTCCGTGTACACAGGGGGTACAAATTTTCCCCTACCTGGACGACTAGCTCTTGGCAGCCCCATCCCGGGAGGAACTCTTGCGCTCCCTTTCTCTCACCCTGCAAGTTTTCTCCAGCTTAGCTATCACAATCAACCATGCCAAGTCCCATCTGATCCCTTGCCAACAGCTGCAGTTCATAGGGGCAGTGTTGGACACGACCCTCAGCAAAACCTTTTTGCCCCCGGACAGAGCCAAGACATTATCCAGTCAAGCTCACCTCTTGTCGGATCTCAGAAGGGTCAGAGCCAGGAAGGTCCTTCACCTTTTCGGCCTAATGGCGGCTGCCATTCCCACTGATCCTCTAGCACAGCTTCACATGAGGGTCTCCCAGTGGACCCTCAGGACTCAGTGGGACCAATCATGAGACAACCTGGACCGCGAGGTCCTAGTTTCGGATCTGATGATCTGGGACTTGCAGTGGTGGGTGGTTCAGGATCACCTCAGTCAAGGGATCCCATTTTGTACCACTCCCCTCAGCCAGACCCTGATGACAGACACAATGGGGACAGGCTGGGGCGCCCATCTCAGGTCCCACAGGACTCAGGGAAACTGGTCTCAGTTTGAGCTAAATCTTCACATATCCTCAAGCTGAGGGCAGTACTTTATGCCCTCCAGGCTCTCCTTCCCGTCATTCTTCCCAATCATCATCTCATACAATCAGACAACATGTGCGTAGTCTGGGACCTCAACAAACAGGGAGGAACTCGTTCCTATCCCCTTTGCTGGAAAGCAATGAGAGTCTGGTACAGAGTGTCTCAGCACAACCTGCACCTGACAGCTATCCATGTGCTGAGAGTAGAGAACACTCTGGAAGATGCCCTCATTCGCTCATTAGCCAGGGTTCACAAGTGGGACCTAGACCAAGTCATAGTAAACAACATCTTCCAGCAGTGGGGGACTCCTCAAAAGGACTTCTTCTTATCCCCTGACAATGCTAAATTTCCCATCTACTGCTCGATCATGCCAGAGCAAGACAGTTCCTGTTGGGATGTGCTGTCTTTGTGTTGGAAGGGCAAATTCATTTACGCCTTCTCTCCTATACCCCTGATTCCGAGAGTGCTCAACAAACTTCAATCGGAAGGGGTGTGACTGATTCTCATCGCTTCCTTCGGTCGAGCAAGTTTGGCTCTGTCTTCTGCAACAATTTTCTGAGGAATCTCCTCATCCTCTGCCTCTGTCGCAGCTCTTACTAACTCAGGATCAGGGGACCCTGGTCCACCCAGGCCTCAAGTCCCTTCACCTTCATGCGTGGCTCCTTCAGATGTAGCCAAGGCATGCTTTGGTGTCTCCTCTTTGGAATCAGATATTCTGGTGGAGGCCAGAAAGCCTTCCACCAGGTCCACCTATGTTATGAAGTGGAAGCGCTTCACTATTTGGGCTGGATCCAAGGATCTGGAGCCTTTTTCTTGCCCAGCTAATAAGGTCTTAGACTACCTGAGACATCTGTATGACTTGGGCCTCAGCTACTCTTCTGTGAAGGTCCATATGGCAGACATTTTGGCCTACCACATCCCCTTTGGAGACAGTACTTTTGCCCAACTAGAAGTCTTCAAGACTTTCTTGAGAGGGTTTTTTCATTTAAGACCCCCAATTCACAATCCTACTCCTCCTCCTTGGTACTTAAACTTAATCCTGGAAAAGATCACACTGCCTCCTTTTGAACTGGTAGCAGAGGCAGAGTTAACATTTCTCTCTTGGAAAACACTTTTCCTGGTGGCCATTACCTCTGCTTGGAGGATTTCCAAGCTGCAATCCCTGATGTGCCAAATACCATACCTGATTTTTCACAAGAAAAGGGTGGCCATGCGAACCAAGCCCAAGTTTCTTCTGAAATTGGTGGCTGAATCGACTCTGAATCAGTCCATTGAGCTCCCAGCCTTTTACATGAAGCACTCCAATCAGGGAGTCTACCTTCTGCATATATTGGACGTACACAGAATTCTGAGATACTACACTAACAGGACTAAGGATCTCAGAAAAACATCAACTTTTTGTTTCTTTCGCTCACAAAAGGGAAGGCAATCCTATTTCTAAACAATGCCTCTCCAGGTTGTTAGTGAATTGTATCACTTTCTGTTATGATAAGTATCACAAAACCCTACTGGGTCAAGTCAGAGGTCACTCCACTAAAGGGGTCACTGCCTCTACTGCTTGTTTCCGGAATGTGTCAGCGGCAGAAATATGTGCAGCTGCAACTTGGACTTCCATCCATGCTTTCACAAAACATTACAGTTTGGATATTGCCTCTCGCTGCATAGCAGGCTTCAGTTTGGCTGAGTGGCAAGTGGGTACTGAAGGTAGTAAGCTAAAGGATGTCCCTAAGTTTCAAAACCCTCCCCTAAATAAGAGCCAGACATTTTTCCCCAGCAAACTCTGCTGACTGGAAGCAGAGGTGTCAAACCCGCTAACCGTCAAAGCAGTAGAACCTGTTCCCCTACTTCAGTGGGGAAAAGGCTTCTACTCAAGTTACTTCCTCACTCAAAAGAAAACTGTGAACTGGTGACCCATACTGGATTTGCAAGTCCTAAACAAACTTGTCTCAAAACCAAAGTTTAAAATGGTCACTCTGGCCATAATAATTCCCACTTGGCTGAAAGTGGATTGGCTGGCATCCTTAAACCTCAAGGATGCTTACTTCCACATATCAGTAAGTTCAAGCCACAGAAAGTACCTCAGGCTGAGGCTCCCCTCAAGTCACTACCAATTCTAAGCAATGACTTCAGCCCCCAGGGCATTCACAATGTGCCTTGCAGTAGTAGTGGCACATATAAGAAGGCAGGGAATGAAATATTCCCTTACCTGGAGGACTGGCTAGTTGTGGGCCACTCCATGCAACATGCCAAGGACTCTCTGGCCCTCACAAAGCACACACAAGAGTCATTAGAATTTCTGAAAAATGTACAGAAGTCAAAAATGGAGCCAATACAGCTCCTGGACTTAATTGGCGCAGAACTGGATACTTTCCAGGGAAGGGCCTTTCTTCCACAGAACAGGGTGCACAGCATCCTTCATTTAACAGGTTAATTTCAGTTAAACAGACAAAGGACTGCAAGGGAGTTCTTGTGACTGCTGGGCAACATGGCAGCATCCACAGCAGTGGATCCAGGGTCCAGATTTCAGATGAGGGACATACAGTTGCATTTAAGGGCTCATTGGTCTCAGAGAAAAGATTCCCTGGTCAAACTTGTACCAGTTTCAGACACCCTTCTGCAGGCCCTACAGTGGTGGCTGGATCTAGAAAACCTCAGGAAAGGAATTCCATTCCAGCAAGGGCATCCCTCAGTAGTACTTACCACGGATGCTTCTCTATTGAGATGGGGGCACACTTATTGGACCCTGCCAATGTGGAACATGGTCACCCCAGCAATCTCTCCTGCACATAAATCTCCTAGAGCTCAGGGCAGTATACCAAGCTCTGCAGAGCTTTGCTCCTTACTTAAAAAGAAAGGTGGTACAGGTCAGGACAGATAATACCACCACCGTGTACTACATAAACAAACAAGGGGGAACCAGGTCCACCCCACTGTGCACAGAGGCAATGAGAATGTGGGTCATGGCTTACTTGTTCACTGCAAGTGTCTCTATCAGCCATCAACCTACCAGGAAAGGACAATGTCCTGACAGACTCTCTCATCAGAATCAGCCAAAACCATCACGAATGATCCCTTAATGCAAAAGTGCTCCAGTCAGTGTTCAGAAGGTGGGGCACACCAAAGGTAGATCTCGTCACCTCCACAGACAGTCACCAGATGCCACTATTCTGTTCCAGACCCCATAATGCCAGTGGATGCCTTAACACTGCACTGGTCAGGCAGATTCCTATATGCCTTCCTTCCTTTTCCCTTGTTACTCAGGCACTGATAAAACTCAGGTCACAGCCAGAAACAGTGATTCTGGTGGCACCAGACTGAGCGAGGCAGCCGTGGTACTCACTACTGCTGACCCTATCTGCCTCACAGCAAATACACCAACCCCAGAGACACAATCTCCTGACATCGTCTCAAGGCAGGATCTTGTATCCCAATCTTAGAGCCCTACGGTTACAGACATGACTGTTAAAGACTTAGTGGTTGCAAACCTGAACTTCTCCAAAGAGGTCTTGACTGTTCTTAGGGGTTCCAGGAAGCCATCTATCAAGAAAATGTATTCCTCAAAGTGGAAAAGATTTACCATTTGGTGCATGGGAAGAGATGATGATTCTGGTGCCTGACTCTCAGTCCTGCTGCACTATCTGACTCACCTACATATACTTGGTCTCAGACCTTCCACATTGAAGGTCCATTTGGCAGCAGTCTCAGCATGTATCAGCTGGTAAGGACAGGTCTATGGCCTCTTACCCTGTTTATAAGAAATTCTTCAAAGGCCTCGATCATCTGCACCCTCCCCTCAGAGTGCTAGTCTTGGTCTGCTCTCTCAATATATGTATTGCCTGGCTCATGAAGCCTCCCTTTGAGCCTATGGCAACTGCAGACTTGAAGTATGTCACATGGAAAACAGTGTTCCTAGTGGCCATCACTTCATCCAGAAGAATTAGTAAATTGCAGGCTCTCTGCACTGACCAGGACTACATTTCAGTACACATGGACAAAGTTGTACTCAAGACCAACAGGAAACTTCTTCCTAAGGTCATCTCAGATTTTCATTTGAATCAATCCATTACTCTACCAGTATTCTTTACTGAGAATTCCAGCTCATCTGAGTGTAAACTGCATAGTCTGGATGTTTTATTTATTTATTTATTTAAACAGCAGTTTGGAAAACCTTTGAGCCACAGGCTCATTTACAAAGGTACCTTGTCACAGTAAGACAAACGAAAATACACAGTATAACAGTACAATGCAAGTATAACAGTAACTTAACATAGACACAAACAAGCTGGTACAGGTAGGATTGATGCAAACAATACCAGAGGTATGTTGTCCTTAGCAGCAGTAGTAAGCTTTGTCATAAGTATTGAGTCTGGCTTTGACTAGTGGCAATTTCAGCCCGGGTGATAATAAGGTGGTTACGTAAAGGAAGTTTTGAAGCCTGCGATATAGTTGGGCACTCGGAGATGGAGGGGGCAGTGTGTTGAACCAGGAAGGCCCTAAAGCTGAAGGCTCTTTGGCCGTGAGAGGTCCTAGCTCTAGGGATAACAGAGAGTTTTCCCAGAGGTCCGAGTATGAACTAGTGGGACAGAGCAGCATATGGTGGTGGTCAATCCTGGTGGGGATAGCCCAAGGAGGGTCTTTTTTGTAAGGGTACAGGTCAGATATTTGAGGCACTCATCAAGATCAAGTACCAGCGCTTTAGCGTACAGTAGACAGGTGTGTGTTAGCCTAGGTGCCCCAGTAATTAACCTGCAGGCCTTATTCAGAGTAGTGTGAATTTTATGGAGTGCAGTCTGATCAGCAGCACCATACACTGGCAGTCCATAGTCCACTAGGGACAGGATAGAGGAGGTGACTACAAGTTGAAGAGCCTCTGGGGGGAGGCAGCATTTATACCGATGTAAGATGCCCAATCGGATATTAGTGGCAGTGGCTAGGGCAGCGATGTGTCCATGGCAGGAGAGTGAGGGGTCAAAATGGATCCCTGGGTATTTATAGGAGCAAACTTGTTTGAGTGGGAAAGAGACCCAGAGTGAATGAGAGTTTGAAGTTGCAGGACTTGTTTTGAGGTTGAGTGAAGAACATGGTTTTGGTTTTTTTCAGATTTATCACCAATCTATGTTCCTTGAACCAGCCTCGGCTTACGAAGGACTTCTGCAGTGAGTCCTGGAGGGCAATAGGGTTACGACTTGAGGCAAAGATGACTGCATCATCAGCGTACAATAGAATGTCCCCGAGCAAGAGCGTGGAAGGGTGTTAAGGTAAAGGGAGAATAGTAAGGGGCCCAGAATGGAGCCCTGGAAAACCCCAGAAAAGATGGGACAGATGTCTGAGTAGGTCCCATTAATTTTTACATGCTGTGAGCGGTCAGACAGATAACTGGTGCACCAGAAGATAGGCCCAGCAGCAAAACCAGAGAGACTAAGGGCATCAAGAATGAGGGGTTGGGAGACTGTGTCAAAAGCTTTAGAGAGGTCAATGAAAACTGCACCAGCCAGAGTACCAGTGTCTAAGGAGGAGTGGAGAAAGTTGGAGAACTCTAGGAGGGCTGTGTTGGTACTGTGGCCCGCTCAGAAGCCATGCTGCTCAGGACATAGGACATTGTAGGTGGAGAGGTAGTCAGAGATTTGAGAGGCCACCACTTTTTCCAAGGCCTTGGAGAGAGGAGAGAGAGAGAGAGAATGGAGATTGGCCGATAGTTTCCAGCCACAGTCCTATCACCACCTTTAAAGATAGGGGTGACAGTGGCGACTTTCCAGGCAGTTGGAACCTTCCCCAGGCAAAGAGAGTGGTTGATGAGGCACGTGATCGGGGTAAGGACTGTGTCTAAGACCAGCTGCAGGATACACAGATCCAAGGTGTCACTGCCTGTACTATTACTCTTGAGGGCAGTGACAAGGTGCAGCCTAAGTTCTTGGGCAGAAACATGGTGGAGGAGAAAATAAGGGCGAGAAAGATTTACGGCAGGTGCTGGGGGAGGAGGGTCAAAAAAATTTGTAGGGAGGATAGGGCTAAGGTCAGTGAATGAGGTGTTGAGGTGGTTGGCTATGAGGGCTGGGTCTGAGGAGATCACGCCATTAATGTTGATCTGGGTGGGGGTGTGCACTCCCATGTAACTGTTTAATGTTATCCCAGAAGGTTCTGGGGTTCCTCCATGAGGCAGTGAGTGAGGACTGATAGTGCTCAGACTTGGTCTTTCTGATGGCTCGAGTGCACTTGTTTCAGGCGGCAGTATATAACTGCCTGTCACTGGGCTGGCCAGTCTCAATGGCACGGTGCCATAGGTTGTCCCTATGTTTGAGTTGTTGGATCAAAGCTGGGGTTACCCAGGGGGCATTCTGCCTTTTAGAACGGCGGGTCAACATTGGGGCAAAGATATCACAGGCATTATTAAAAGTTCGGGTAAAGAAGGAGAGAGCTGTGTCGATGTCAGAAGTTGCCTGAGACCAGTCAATTTGTGACAGAAGTTCCTTAAGTTTTATCAGTCCACCAGGTATTAGACGCCGCCGGCATGTGGACTGTGCTATGGGTTTGGGGACTGAGGATGACCAGTGGAATAGAAAGGGGGAGTGATCACTGAGAGAGTCTGGGAGGACTTGTACATTGGGGATCCGGTTTGGGCGGTTGGTGAGTATCACATCAAGCAGGGTACTGGAGCCTCTCTTGGGGTTAGTCCTGGTAGAGTGGGTAACTAGTTGCGTTAGGTCTATTGCAGAAAAGGAGTCTCAGGTAGAGGAGGAGGAGGGGCTGAGCCAGTTGACATTTAAGTCACCCACCAGAATTGGATCAGCGGAAGGAGGTAGTGAGGAAAGGTATTCTGTAAGAGAGGCAATGGCCTGCGTTTGGTCCCTGGGGGGCACATATGCAGTAGTCAGATAAAGGGGTCCCTTTATAGGGTCAGGGGTTAGTTTCAGCATAAGCACCTGGGCCCTGGAATCAAGGATGGGAGCAGGGAGGGCTAGTATGGGGGGAGAGATTCCTTAACATAAATAGCGCAGCCGCCACCCCGTCTCCCAACACAGTCAGACCGGAAGAGGGTGAAACCAGGAAGGGAGACTAGGGAGTCAGGGGAGGATTTCGACAGCCAAGTCTCAACCAGAGCGGTGACATCAGGGTTAATTGATGTGATCAGGCACTGCAGCGAGTCAAACTTTTTAGGAGGCTACAGATATTCATGAGAGACCATGTAGCCTGTGGTGCTAGGCAGGAGCTCCTGGGAACTGGGCCAGGGTTTGGATGAATGTTCCTGACAGGAGTATTAGCATGACTAACACCTTGGCTGGGAGATGGTGAGAGGTTTTCCACGATTGACATGGGGAGGGAGGCTAAGGGAGCAGGGGTGGGCAGGGTGGTACAGGAAGGGAAGGCAAGAATAAGAAGACACCCAGATGTGCCTGAGGTGAGGAGGAAGCTAGGGAGGGCAGGAGGACTGAGACACACAGAGGTACAAGGGGCAGAGAGCAGGTTCAGGAGCAAGGAGAGGAGGGTGCCCAGGGCACAGTCTTGGGAGTAGCAGATGGGTAAGTGGGCAAGTGCACTGCTAGTGGGGATAGGCACAGGCAATGGCGTGAGGCAGGGCAATACATTGTGGTGAGCAAGATCCAAGGAAGTAGTACTGTACAGGTAGGAGTAGGAAGCAGTGAGGGAGCATAGGTCCCTCTAGTGGCCAGCAGGTATAACCTGCAAATGGGAATGTGGGGAGATAGGTTCTGGGCAACAGGACGTGATGTCACCGGATGTGATGTCACGGGGTGGATCCTTAAATTGACAGCCGCCCCTGGGTGGGTGGGTGGTTGGGGTGGGCGGGTAGACGGAATCGACCGCCGGGCTAGCACCCTCCTGCAGGCGCTCAGACAAAGAGAAGAGGCTCTCTTTACCTCGAAAGTTATCAGGCTGGAAATTCAGCTTCCTCAGCTCCTCAGGTGAGCTGCTTGTGTTGCTTGTTTGTCCCGAGTGCCTAACTTGGGGGGGGGGGCTGCCTATGTAGTGGAGAAAACAAAGCCTCTCATTACTATGCAGCGGGAGAATATGTTGTGACTTTCACAAAGGAGCTCCACTCTAAGCAAACAGGGCTATTCCAAAATGAGGTCACACTAGGACCCAACTATCCTAAAACCTTCAGTTACAAGCACAATTTGAGGGCTCTTGGCCACTACCTTGATAGAACCAAAGCTCAAAGGCCTGCACATACTCAACTGTTCCTCACTTAGGTAAGAGGTCAAGGGTAGGCCTGCATCAAAAAGAACCATTGCATGCTGGATTGTGGCCTGCATAGAGTTCTGTTACAGTAAAGTGGTTAAGCAAGCTCCCCTGGGCCTCGGGGCACATTCTACCAGGGGCACAGCTGCATCAGTGGCAGCTGCAAGAGATATCCTACTGTTTGAAATCTGCAAAGCAGCTACATGAGAAACTGAACACACTTTCACCAAGCACTATAGTTTGGACATACAGTCCAGAAATAATGCCAAATTTGGCACAGCAGTGCTGCAGAACCTGTTTCCTAAATAGGTTCTCACCCAACCTCCAAAAGTACTGCTTGGTAGTATGCATTTGTTCAATCATAATGAATGATTCCTGGGGTTAGAAGAAAACAATTACTCAACATAGTAATCTTGTTTCTTCCAGAGGATCACTTTTTATGAGTAAAGTTCACACTCTGCCTCCCCTACCTGAACCTAATCATAAGAGCAACCTAGTTTCTGCATCCCTGCTGGTCTTAGGGACAGGTTATCCACAGCTGATGCTACATTTTTGTTATGAGTTGGTGTTTGTTGTTCTTTCTCCCCTGTTAAGGAGATTTTGATGTTTTATGGGGGCTGATTAAAAAGGGGCGAGGCAATCTTTAGTGGTAGATAGCTAGAGGCTATTTACCCTGTTAGGCTTCATAAAAATCTGAAGCACTAGAGTGCAGCAGCTACTAGGGGTGGCATTTGGACTTGGCATGAGCCAATTAGAGTTCCATAATTTGCATAAGTTCTATCTTTCCATGGTCATTCAAAGTTGAAGGCTGACTGCATTTGTTTAATCATAATGAATGATCCCCTAGAAGAATCAGGATTACTATGGTGAGTAATTTTTTCTTTCAGTTGAAAGACGATAATTTGGCACCATAAATAACAGCGCCTAGTCATCACGGGGGCTGGGACTCAGTATCCGGAGCTTGTAGTGTGAGCCAGCGACCAAGCACAGCATTGGGGAAAGCCTGTTGGATTTCTGTTGCCTTGGGAGTCAGAGTGTGGTAAAGATTGCTGCCCACACATATGAAATCCTGATGAGAGACTGTTTGCTCTATCTGCTAGAGACAGTGCATCAAACCTACCACAGGTTGCAGCCTGCTGCCAGCAGAAAGTGAGAGACTGTTGGAATTTCGCTTGAGAAGAAGCTCCTTGCCATCCAGAATGGACTTTGGAGCCAGCCAGTATTACCAACACTATGCAGTACTGAATAATTGCCCCATAGATCTGGAAGACTTAATATGCAGAGGAGTATGTGGCCCTGATCCCTGAGACTGACCTGATCCAGCCACCACAGAGGAACTGCCTAAAGGTGACAAGCTGCAAGAGCCAACCACCTGAAGGGGACAAGCTGCCAGACTGCAAAGTCAGCCACTTTAACCTTCAGAATTGCCATTCTGGGCCCCAGCATCAACAGAGACAAATGGCATCTGCTGATTCTGCTTAGACCCTGTTAGGAGAACTTTAGAACTGTGAGTAAGCTCATGGCCTGCCCTTAGCTGGGGGAATCAATTCAATTGATGAAAGTTTCTTTGTTAAACTTAAGTGCACCAAAGCAGGTTAACCTGTGGCAATGAACAGGCCCACACCTCAATCTATCTACCCAGTTAGACTTCAGGGACTCTGGTACCAGTGAGAAGGAGGGCTACTTGCTTAGTGATGTTTGTGTTGGGGGAGGGCACTAGTGCAGTTATTGTTTATAAAGTTGCTAGTTCATCAAATTGGTCCACTGTTGTAGTTTTTGCTTCCTCATCTCCCCTTGCACTATTAATAAAACTTTCATTGTTGTTACTACATAAAACTGTCTGCAAAAATACTTTTAATGATAGGTACTAATTGCATGCAACACAGAGTATTATGTTGGTGCAGTGTAGCCCACCTTAGTGCACACTGGAAAAGTGCACATCTCGTTTAAGTGTACACTTTTTCAATATCCCATTTTTTTTCCTATGTTTGGTATGTTAATTTAACTGCTTAAGTGCACACTGTATAAGTGCACATTTCAGTTAAATGCAAATATTTTTCAGAATAAAGCCTATTAATTTGATGTCCTGCACCCCCCCCCCAAGTCACAACCCAAATACAGTAGTACTGGGCATTAGATTAAATCTGCCTTTATAAGTCTACCCTAAGTCTTCCTTAAACTCTAATTGGCTTGTGCACCAATTACCCAATGTTCCCTACTGTATTTAACCAGCCCTTAAGCAACAGTTCATTAGTGTCTCACTCATTCATCAGGATGGAGCAAGGAAAAAAGTAATGCTCACTCTTGAGCAGAAGATTGCATTACTGCACAAACTGACACAACTAGATGCCAAGTGATCCAATCTTACCATAGAGTATGGCATTGATGCTTCAACTGTATCACATATTTACAGTGTGAGGGAGCACTTGCTTGCCGAGTGGGAAGGTGGTGAGAATATGAGTAGGAAACGAAAACGCGCCGGTGAGAGCAAGACTGTAGAGACTGCATTGCTGCGGTTGTTTACGGCAAGCAGAGCTGTTGATGCCCCGATAAGTGGACCCATTCTACTGCAAAAGGCACAACATTTGGAAGACATGCTGTCCATCCCGTTTACCCCCACCAACAGATGGTTGTGCCGCTGGAAGGAGAGGCATGGCATTGTCTACAAAAGATGCCATGGGGAGAAAAAGGATGTGGACGCAGAGTTCACTGAGCACTGGATAAGTGAGGTGTTCCCTACAATCTTAGCAGATTATGCCCCAGCTGATGTTTTTAACGGAGATGAAACTAGGCTGTACTTTAGAGCAACACCAGAAGGCACATAGAAATTTTGGTCTGAGGCAACATGAGGGGATAAAAAAGCACAAGAAAGAATTTCGGTTCTACTGTGTGCTAACATGTTGGCAACAGAAAAGTTGAAGCCAGTGGTGATTGGCAAATCCCACAAGCTGAAATGCTTTAATGGCATCGAAATCAGTGCACTCCCTGTCATCTACGAGGTGAACAGCAACACCTGGCTGACCGCAGAGATTTTCACCCACTGGCTGCAACTCATAAATGGCCAGATACAGAGAAGATGATGGAAGATTGCCTTACTGTTGGATAATTTCAGTGCTCACCCCAACTTAAACCTTTCCCACTTCAAACTTGTGTTCCTGCCACTGAACACCACATGCTGATCCAGCCCATGGACATGGGAATAATCAAGAATGAGCACTTCTATCGTCGAAAGGTGTACTTCCACCAAGCTCAAAATCAAATCACATAAATAAGTGTTAACCTTTGCTTTTGCTGTTTTTTGGAAGATAATCGACCGTATTTTAATCCAGATTGATTCGGAGGACACACAGCGATTCAACGAGGTTGCAAAAAGTTATCCATTCTGGATCACATTGAAATGCTGGACTGGGAATGGTCAGCCATCACTCAAGAGACCATAACCAATTGCTTTCACAAGGCTGGACTGTCATCAGCAAATCCACCACAGGGAACCATGAACCCGGAAGAGGACATCACAGAAATGCCGCCGCCGATTCCGGTTCTACTGGTGGGAATGACAGTCTCTGATTTCATTGAGTACACCAACATAGATGCTGCTGTGGCTACCATAGGTCTAGTCAGTGAAGAAGGGATATGTGGAGACATCCGTGGAGACTGCCAACTGGGACCCAGATGACGAAGAAGATTCCAGCACAGAAGCCAGTTATTTTCACTGAAGCATTACAGAGTATGGAGAAAGTAAGGCAGTATGTTCTATCAAAAGAAAAAAAAGGACTATACTGTATATGGTATTCTGTGTGTGGGATGTCTGGAAAGGGAGGTGCTTAGTTACAACATCCCAGGGAGTTGTTGTATCCTACAAACAACTGGCCCACAATAACTATTCAGGGTGGAGGCACCACACTATTTTATCGCTTCTATTTGGGAAAGAACCTTCCTTTCACTATCAGAACAGAGTCCAGGCCCCTTAACTTGGTTGGACCCCAACTGGCAGGGGTAGTAGCCCGCTGGATACACAGCACTCAAATTACATGTTTTTTTTTAATATACTCCTAAATGTTTGGACGGCTATTATGTGTTATTCTTTTTGTACTCATTAATGCCTCTATTTTGATACATAAATTATCCCTTAAGTGCAAACACTGAGGGAGTATGGCTTATTGAAGTTGAAAAATGGGGAAAATAAATAAGCTCAAAATCTTTTTCATATGAAACATAGAAACATTGACTTAGATGGTAGATAAGAACTGCTTGGCCCACCTAGTCTGCTCATTTCCCTACCTAGGATAAGCTGCAGATTGCAGTTAACCAACAGCCTGTCTCATCCCTATCCCCCACAAGAATTGCTTATGTTTGTCCCATGCATTCTTGAATTCTCCCACAGTTTTAGACCCCACAACCTCCTCAGGAAGGCTGTTCTATGCATCCACCACCCTATCTGTGAAAAAAATACTTCCCCAATTGCCCCTGAGCCATCCCCCCTCTATCTTCAAATTGTGTCCCCTTGTTCTTGCACATTTCTTTTTCTGAAAGATGCTACCCTCTTGGACTTTGTTTGTTCCACTGAGGTACTTAAAAGTTTCTATCATGCCCTCCCTCCCTCCTTTCCTCAAGGGTATACATATTAAGCTCCTTTAGTAGCTCCTCGTATGGCTTCTCTCGCAGACCCTGCACCATTGTAGTTGCCCTCCTCTGTACTGCCTCCATCCTATCTATGTCCTTGCAGAGATGGGGTCTCCAGAACTGGACACAGTACTCCAGATGGGGTCTCACTAACTGTCTGTACAGAGGGATAACAACTTCCTGTTTTCTGCTGGTGATGCCACTCCCTATACATCCGAGTATCTCCCCAGCTCTTCCTACTGCCTTCTCACATTGCTTGCCAACCTTAAGGTCATCTGATATGATTACCCCCAGGTCCCTTTCCATTTATTTGTTATTACTACCTCCCTTCCCCACTGTGTACTCTTCCCCTGGGTTTTTGTTTCCTAGGTGCATTATTTTGCACTTCTCTCCATTGAATCCAAGCTGCCATACTTCTGACCATTCCTCTAACCTTGCCAAGTCCCTTCTCATCCTTTCCAGTCCACCTTGTGTATAAACCCTGTTGCAAATCTTTGTGTCATCTGCAAAGAGGCATACTTTTCCTTCCAGTCCCTCTGCAATGTCGCTTATCAAGACATTAAACAGGACTGGACCCAGTACTGCACCCTGCGGTACCCCACTCGTAAACCCCCTTTCTTCAGAGTAGACTCTGTTTACAATTACCTTCTGTGTCCTGTTGTCCAGCCAGTGATTTACCCAGGCTACCACCCTGGGACCCACTCCCAGACTGGTTAATTTGTTTATTAATCTTTTGTGTGGTACTGTGTCAAATGCCTTGCTAAAGTACAGGTAGGCCATGTCCTACCTACCTACCTGAAGGGATTCTTTTTTGTATGAATGATTCAAGCTCACAAAGGCCCCTCACTGTCTCAGTGACTTGCTGGTCACCTGCTTGATGAAATATTACATTTACTACCCTGTCTCATTGACCCCTTCCCCTCCCTCTTTAACCTTTTCATAGCATTCCTTTTTTGCCTTTCCTTGTGTAGCCTGCTCCCTTGCATAGGTTCCAGTTGTCTTAAATTAGCAATACCTCTTGTTCATATGCCCCCTATCTCCCTGACCCTGGGGCATTCACCTTATCTCTGCCTCTCCTCACTTCCCCTAAGGAACATACGAAATTTGCCAGCAGATAAAGGCCTAGAGGTCTATCAAGTCTTATCTGAGTCTATCCTTATCCATGACCCTGGTATCACTATTTGCTGTTATGACACTTACGGGTTTCTCTGCCTACCCTTCCCCTCCCTCTTTAACTTTCACAGCTCCCTTCCTTTTCTTATTGGCTTCCTAACTTCCCTTGTTGCCCCCTCTAACTCGTGTTTGTTCTTCTGCCTTCACCGCACCATAGTGTCCAATCTTGACTGTAACTTGTGTTTATTTGCTCATGTTTGTGCATGGTACTCATGTTCTACCACTGTCATTACCCTGTGTATTATATTTAGCCCTGACTATGTTAGTTAGCTAGTTACTTAACTATTGTGTGATTTTATTGTGTTCAGTGTGCTGTGTAATGTTCTTGTATCCTGTCCAGGTCCATCTCACAAATGAGCTTTTTTCAATGATGTTCACCTGGTTAAATAAAGATTTTTGATTGATTGATTGATTGATTAATTGACAAAAAAGGATCCCTTCATATGAAAAAAGAATGTGAAAAAAGTCCAAATTCTTTTTTTGTGAGAAGGCATCCTATTTGCCTGAATGAAAGAACTTCTCTAAAAGGAATCAACTTATATGAGAAAAGAATCAGAAAAAATGTCCAAATTCTTCTTTCGTATGAAGGGATAATTTTTTACGTATGAACGAACCTTACAAAAAAGGTTACCTTCATATAAACAAGAATCTAAAAAAAAAAAACCCAAGTTCAAATTCTATTCTAGAAAGCAATTAACTAAAAGAAGCTACATTTTCTTATTTATTTAACACTTATATCTCAGCAGGAGTCAGTGTCTGTTGAGATTAAGCAAACAGATACTTTATTAGAAGTAGAAGAGGTCTTATTTAGGGTTAAAAAAAGAAAGAAAGTCAGTGTGTGTTCTGTGCTGGGAAGGGTACCTTATCAGTTTACTTTACTAAACCAGTAGGAGAAGACAGCTTAATTGGGGGTGTGGCTTAGACACTATAAAAGCAGGTGACTCAAATTACAACTTCCTGTTGCTAGCCTTTTTTCTTACTAATTGCCCTCTGTCCCACCCTAAACCAGTTCTACTTTTACAGCCATGATTTGACTGTCAACAGGAACTTCCTGTTTGGCAGTAGGAAAGGAAGGATCATAGAGAAACATTGGTTTTGTCAACCCTAAAGGAAAAGAGTAGCTCACTATCCCCCAGCTACTGGTGGTCTGACACTGAGCAAGGAAGAAGGAGGCTACTGAAGAATATAGGAAGTTGCTGTCCCAGAAGAGGAAGGGAGAGAGTTGTAAGGAGAGGAGAGAGTAAGCATACAAAGAAACAGGAGAGGGGACACAAAAAAAGACATGTTAGGAGTGGTACAGTGCAATCGCTGTGGGGCTGCAGTGTTCCGGGAGACATTCTGGAGGCTGCGATGCTGCCCTATTTGCAGGCATCTCTCTGGTCTGAGGGCGGAGGTTGCCTGTCTCCAGGCTGACCTGGCTAGGATTCATAGAATCCTCCTCCCCACCCAGGGACCACCAGGGCCAATGCCACTACCTCAGAGGTTGCCAAGAAAGAGGAGAGGCTGGACCAGGGTGGGCTCAGGGAGGGAGAAGGTGGTGGAACAGAGTTTCATCCCTTCAGCTGTACCTCTCCACAATTAATTCACTCTTCTGGTGGATAGTGGTTCCTCTATGGAGACACCTGCAGTGGCGACCAAGGAGGGTGCTGGGAACCTTCACAAAGGAGACCCACAGGAGGGTGGCATGAGACCCCACAGGGGAAGGAAACAACTCCTGGTGGGGGACTCAATCACTGGGGGGTAGAAATGGGGGAGGAAGGGGAGAGGGAGGTAAGGTGCCTGCCTGGCGCCACGGCTTGGAGGGACAGGAAGCGAATCCTCAGGATCGTGGAAGCAGCTGCGCGAGGGAGGGAGCTGGATGTCATTGTCCACCTAGGGACAAATGACCTGGCTAGGAATGGGATCACAGCAGTGCAAGAGGAGTTTGTAGAGTTGGGGAGGGGCCATAGACAAGTAGCGCATACAGTAACACTTCTCTGAGGTGCTGCCTGTCTATGGCAAGGGTGATGCTGGGTACTCCTTACCAGGAAATTCAATGAATGGTTGAAAAACTGGTGTGGAGATCAGGGTTTTGGCTTCACTGGGGACTGGGGAGCCACCTGGAGGGATGCAGACCTAGACTGGTGTGATGGTCTGCATCTGTCCGGGGAGGAACCAGGATCCTAGGTGAGAGGTTTAAATGCTTCATTGGCAAGAATTTAACCTAGCCAAGGGGGGAGGCACTGAAAGGGAGCAGGGAAATCCCAGCCTCCCCCCACAAAACACTGTAATTAGTGAGGTAAACACCAAGGTAGAGAGCCATTACGGAGCAGGACAGAGGCAAATGTAAAAAAGGCAAAGGCAGTAAGGACAGGAATGGAGCTAAAGGGGTAAGGCCATCAAAAGTGGAGGGTGATGAGTACCAATACCCATAGTCTGTGTAACAAGCTCCCGAACTAGGTGGCCTTGATGGAAGAGGTTGCCTGGATATTGTCAGTCCACAGAAACATGGTACACAGAGAACCGTGACTGGGATGTCAACATACCAGGATACACAATCTACAGGAGAGACAGGAGGGTAAAAGAAGAGGAGGAGTAGCTCTCTATGTAAAGGAAGGTATCAAAGCAACAGAACTAAAGAGTAAACAGGGGCAGATGAGACCTCTGGGTCACCCTGGAGACAGGAAATGGCACCACAATCTGCATGGGGGCTGTATACAGACCCTCATCTCAGGGGGAGGGAATGGACAAGGAAATAATAGAAGGCTTCCTTAGAATGGCAGAAAAAGGAGAAATATTGTTGATGGGGACTTGAATATGCCAGATGTTAACTGGAGCACCTTTGCTGCAGGCACATCCAAGAGCAGGGTCATTCTTGATGCCCTACAGGGGGCATGCCTCAGACAACTAGTATTGGAACCCACTCGGGAGGGAGCAATCTTAGACCTGGTACTCTCAAATGGGGACAGAGAAAGAATCTCAGATTTAGAAGTGGGTAGCCATCTGGGACCAAGCGACCACCAAACAGTGTGGTTCATGATAAACACAGCCATACAATCAAGCCATACAAAAGCAAGAGTATTGGACTTTAGGAGGGCTGACTTTGGGAAAATGAGAGAGTGCCTCAGAAAGGCACTAGCAAACATGCAAGAAGGAGGTGGAGGAACAATGGGAGTAATCAAACAGTCATCACAGAGGCAACAAGCCTTTGTGTAAAGCAAATCAACAAAACACAATGAAGAAAAAACATTATGGTTCTCAAAGAGGTGGCAAGGAGCGGCCCACGGTGCAGCAGATGAGTTTCCGCTCACGGGCGCCAGTGACCCGGGTTGAAGCGGACTTGGGGAACTGAGGCTGGCCGGGAGGGAGGACTGCGCCCAGAGGCTGCTCTCCTGGTGGGTGGGATGCGGGTCCCACTGTGATGCCACCACCTGGGTGACTACGGGTGGTGGTGCAGTGAGGACTGCATGTAGCAGGGAGGGAGGACGTCCGCCGGGAGCCGGAGCGTTAGCACGCTGTGACGTGCATCGCTCCTAGGCTCTCCTAGCACGCAGACATCCTACGGGGATGGGCGGGAAAAGGAAATACCCTCCCGTGCTCCCAGTAGATGGAGCTTCAGGCCCCAATCCCAGGGCCCCTGCCAGCATGGATGACGGATCCCTGATGAAACTCAGTCACTCGGGGTGGTGGAAAGGAGGGCCCCGCCTCGTACCTGCCTGGGGGTTAAACCAAGGCAGCGTGGAGGGATGACTGCACCTGATGCCGACAGACGAGCAGGGATGCACAAGGCTGTAGGAGACTCCCGAAGGTGAGGAAGCACCGGGATGAGAAGGGGGTGTAAAAAAGAAAGTATAAAAAAAAAAAGAAAGAGGTGGCAGGGAAGGTTAAGGAGAAAAGGATAGCATTCAGGAAATATAAGGAAACACAGAAGGAGCAGGACAGAGAACTTTATCAGTTAAAGCAGAAAGAGGCTGGTAAGGCAGTCAGAATAGCAAAAGCCCAAACTGAGGAAAGGATAGCCAACTCTGTTGATAATGGGGATAAGACCATTTATAGGTACATTAGGGAGCGAAGAAAGACCAAAGGAGGGATAATGAGGCTTAATAAAGGCGAGGGAATGTGGGTAGAGGGTGATAATGAAAAAGCAGGTATACTGAACGAATATTTCTGCTCAGTATTCACAAAGGAAGAGGAGGGGGGAGGTACCTAAACCAAACAAGAGAAACACTCTGAAGACAGGGGTTGATACCAGTCCATTTACAGAAGAAAGAGTTCTGAAAGAACTAATAAAATTGAAGGTGGACAAAGCAATGGGGCCTGATGGGATTCACCCAAGAATTCTAAAGGAACTAAGGGTAGAACTAATGACACCACTGACTACTCTCTTTAACAAATCATGGGAGGATAGGGTGGTACCTGAGGACTAGAGGAGGGCAGATGTGAATCCTCTTCACAAAAGTGGGAGCAGGGCAGAGGCAGGAAACTATGGATCAGTTAGTTTGACCTCAGTGGTAGGGAAAATTATGGAATCACTTCTGAAGGAAAGAATTGTTGAGTACCTAGAGGCCAGTGGGGCAGAGGACCCAAGGCAGCATGGATTCACGATGGGAAGGTTGTGTCAGATGAATCTAATAGATTTCTTTGACTGGGTGACCAAAGTAGTAGACCAGGGAGGGGCTGTGGACATGCCTTACCTAGATTTTAGCAAGGCATTTGATACAGTCCCACACAAAAGATTAATACACAAGTTAGCCAGCCTTGGTGTGGGTCCCAAGGTGGTAGCCTGGATAAAAAATTAGCTAGACAACAGGATGGAAAGGGTAGTTGTAAATGGAGTCCACAGTGAAGAAAGTTACTAGCGAGGTACCGCAGGGTTCAGTACTGGGACCAGTCCTTTTTAATGTCTTTATAAGTGACATTGCAGAGAAACTGGAAGGAAAAGTATGTCTCTTTGCAGACGACACAAAGATCTGCTACAGGGTTGATACACCAGATGGAGTGGAAAGGATGAGAAGGGACTTGGAAAGGTTGGAGGAATGGTCAAATGTATGGCAGCTCAGATTCAATGCAAAGAAGTGCAAGGTAATGCACCTGGGAAACAAAACCAGGGAAGAGTACACAATGGGGTGAGATACTGACAACAGTAAAAATGGAAAGGGACCTGGGGTAATTATATCAGATGACCTAAAGGTGGGCAAGCAATGTGAGAAAGCAGTAAGGAAGGCTGGGAGGGGGGGTACTGGGATGCATAGGGAGAGGCATCAATAGTAGAAAACAGGAAGTTGTTATCCCTCTGTACAGTCAGTTGGTGAGACCCCATCTGGAGTACTGTGTGCAGTTCTGGAGACCCCATCTCCGCAAAGACATAGACAGAGTGGAGGCTGTCCAGAGGAGGGCAACCAAAATGGTGCAGGGTCTGCACCAGAAGACATACAAAGAAAGACTAAAGGAGCTTAATATGTATTCCCTTGAAGAAAGGAGGGAGAGAGGGGCCATGATAAAAGCTTTCAAGTACCTCAAGGGAATCAACAAAGTCCAAGAGGGTGGCATCTTTCAGAAAAAGAGATGTGCAAGAACAAGGGGGCATAATTTAAAGATAGAGGGGGACGGCTCAGAGGTAATGTGAGGAAGTATTTTTTCACAGAGAGGGTTGTTGATGCATGGAACAGCCTCCCTGAGGAGGTCTGGAGTCAAGAACAGTAGGGGAATTCAAGAATGCATGGGACAGACATAAGGCAGTCCTAGTGGGGGGTAGGAGGCAGTAAGCTGTTGGTTACCTAGGATCTGCAGCTTATCTGTTAGGTAGGAAAATGGGCAGACTTGGTGGGCCAAGAGGTCCTTATCTGCCATCAAATTCTATGTTTCTATGTTTCTATTTTTGTATGGAAGGACGCTTTTATGTGAGGTTGTGTTTTTCATAGAAAAAAGGATCCCTTGCTATGAAAAAGATTTGGACTGAAGTATTTTTCATAGTATCATAGTAATGTGTCAGCAGAAAAGGAATATCGTGGCCCATCAAGTCTTCCCCTTTCCTACCCTCCCTTCTTGTCCCACTACTCAGTGATAATTTCCTCAGCCCATTAGCCAACCCCTTGTGTTTGTCCCATGCCCTCTTGAATCCCTCCACCGTTTCAGCACCCACCACCTCTTCAGGCAATTTGTTCCAGAGTTCCACCACCCTCTCAGTGAAATCACATCCCCTTATATTACTCTTAAATCTTCTTCCCTCCAACCTTAAATTATGACCCCTTGTTTTAATTCCAACTTTTCTTTTAAATAAGCTGCTTTCACTCACTTTATTTTTCCATTTTAATAGTAGTGGTAGTAAAAATTGTTTATTCATACAATAATGAATATGGATAACTCCACTGAGCCTAAGCTCCTTTACAGAGAGGTCCAAGGTACCAGTTCCAGTTACTCTTATAACATTACAATATACATAAAAGAACAATAACAGCATCACATTTTTACATCAATAAATATAACACATTTCCGAGACATCCACATATACATATATCAGAAACACAGTACTTAACTAACAGGGTAGACAATACTTAAACATTGAGTACAAGTCACAAAAACTACCATTCCATTATCCATGTTTTTCTAAACTAAACCCCCCTCATAATTAATATTATCAGTAAACCATTCTTTTATTAGGTGCAGCTGAAAGTCCCTATCTAGGGATCTGAGCTTCCCAGGCAGGTTATTCCATAGGGAGGGTCCCATACTTAGGAAATGATTATCCCCCACATCGTTCTTCGTCTTGGAACATGACATTCTAAACTAGTTGCAGAACGCAAACCCTCAACTGGATTTTTTTATATCAATACTCTCAACCAGGTATTTAGGAGCTTTCCCTGAAATACATTTTAACATTAGTATAATTGCACTAAAAGCTTGCCTTTGAGATAAAGTACACCAGTCCAGTTCTTTATACATATCCACTCTATGTGTCATTTCTGATGCACCTAATACAAATCTGGCTAATTTAGGGGTCACGTGATGCAGTGCAGCTAGAGGCAGCGTTCTCGAGGAGCTCCTGTTACCCACCCATCTTTATACTATTTTCAGCCTACAAATTCGACATCTAAAGTCCTGTTCTACATCTGGAGTATAGACAACACTCTTCTGTACTTGGCAGCATCTTGCTTTGTGCATATTAATGCACTTGGAGGTAGATTGAGATGGAAGTGGAGATGAGGCCTGCTGGCATGAAGCACACTCCACCATCCACGCCGGAGAAATCTTAAAAAAAAATCTAAAAACCAGAATTTGGGGCCTGCAGCAAAATCACCCCCTTCCAATACTTCTCCAACTCCTCTTACTGAGGACCGTTTCTTACAAGAGCTAATACCTTTTAAGGAAACACTGGATGATATTTCTGCGGAGCTGAAATCACTAAGGGGAGATCTCAGCACCCTAACCACCAGAATGGGAGATTCGGAAGCCAGAACTTCCTCTTTGGAGACCTGGAGGAAGAGGATAGACCCAGAGATCATTCACCTCAGACAGCAGATCAGTAAACTGCAACTCAAAACGGAGGACTTAGAAGAGAAGGAGCGAAGGAACAACTTAGTGATCCTGGGCCTCCCCGAGTCTGAGGAGGGCCCTGACATTAATCTCTTTCTCCAGAAGTTTCTAAGCAAAGTTGTTGGGCCTTCCCCTCTCAATCCACAATATCATATTGAACGTGCTCATCGCTCTTTTAGACCGAAACCTGCAGTTGGAGCCCCGCCAAGACCTATCATTATTAAATTTCTAAGCTTTCTGGAAAAACAGTATGTATTATCAAAGGCAAGAGAATTACAAGCAATTCTATGGAGTGGTTCCAAGCTGCATATTACTCAGGATCTTCTCTACGAGACGAGGCAAAAACGCTCAGCGTTCCATTCTACAGTCAGCAAGCTGATTGCAGTGGGCATTCACTACAAAATGAACTACCCTGCCAAGTTACAAGTTGCCATTGATGGTTCTTGGTTCTCATTTGAATCCCAAGATGAAGCGGCATCAGATCTCTCAATCAAGTTACCTAACCTGTTTAAACTGGACTGAATCGCTGAGGCAGTGTCAAGAAGTCACCTCCTGCTACATGCTGCATTTCTGGACTCTTACCTTTTGTTTTTGATTTCCTCTCTTCTCTCTCTAATATGGCTTCTCTGGAGGCTGGGGGGATGGCTGGAGTAGACCGTTGGGTGGGCTTGGTCTGTGCGATGGTTCATGGGGCCTGCTCACTGGGGGGAGTGGGAACCTGGGGAGTGGAGACGGGTTCCACACGATGCAGGACCGGTGGGACCTTTTGGTCCCTCTAGTACCTATTGCTCCCCCGGTTCCTCCCGTGCTTCCCCAGCTCAGGCAATTTGGTTCACTTAACTTTACAGCAAGTTGGACAGAAGTGGTCACTAGGAAATCCTTGGGTATTTGTTAGGTGTGGATGATGGGTTAGGGAGGCCTTCTGAGAAGAGGTGATGAGCTAGGCCCATATTAGGCAATGAGGACTGTGGCCATTACTGTGAACATTTTAGAGGGGGATTTGCAAGATGTCAGTATGATTCTGCCTGTGGCCAATCACACTCCTACATTTGGGAACATAATTTTTACCGCTGATGGTTTTTGATGGCGGCGAAGCCTGAAGTTGGCCCCCTGGGCTGGGGGGGCTGACTCCGACTCTTAGCACTGCCATTGGGGTCTCAGGGTTCTAATCCCCTACCCTATTTAGTTTGAAACTTATGCAGGTAGCATAGTTCGACTATCTCTCTTGAGGGGTTAAGGGGTTCAGATGGCAGTCGGGAGGTTGGAGGCATGGGATGAACCAGTCAGTCAGCAATTTGGTCAGAGGCCATTCTCTCATGGCGAAGACTGGAATCCAGGGGGCCCTGGTGGGCTCTCACTCTCAATTGAGGTCTGGTTGCACCGAACCCAGATTAATGGTGCTATCTCCAAATAGATTTATTGAGTACATTCCAGGTGTATCATTACACTCCTTCTCAAGTTATGAGAGTATAGCATGGCTAAGGAGTTTGAATAATCTCGAGATTCTGGTCAGGTGCTCAATTCTCTCAGGTCTTTTTGTAGGATTTATTCAGACTTCTCTGAGGGGAGGCTCCGTGGGAGAGTCGGCCCTGGTGGGACTGCTAAATGCACCAAGGAGAGGGGGAGGCAGCCCAGATGGGGGATACTTTAGTCAGGAAGTTCTCAGCACTTACGAGGGGATTACTCTCTACTTACTAGCTGATACTTCCTCAGGGTACCGGTTCATGATTATTTCCTGGTACACCCATCTGGTGGTAGCTTTTGGGGCTTTGTTCCCTGACCCAAGTAAAATCACTTTCAGTTTCTCTCAGGAGGCAGTCGGGAGAACAGTTGTATATAGTTTGAGGGATGGGGGGGTGGAGGGGAGAGGTCTCCCTTTCTTAGTTCAGGACTTGGTAAAGGCTGTAATAACATGTCTGGAATTTACACGCTCCAGTTTCTCTTTACTGGTTTTGAAGGGGGTGGAGGGGCGGGACTTGGTCAGTGGTTGGTTCATGGGAGGAGGGAGGGGCAGGATGTGCCTTCTAGGGTGGCTACCGTTTCATGTTTCATATTCTATTGTTGCATTGTATATTTGACAATGACTGTTACAGGACTTAAAATTGCTATGTGGAATGTAAGAGGTGTCAGATACCTAACTAAAAGGTACCAGGTTCTCAAAAACTGTACTCTACTGAATGCGATATTCTCTTGATGCAAGAAACCCATTTGCTCTTATCAGAACATTAGATAAACAGAACAGGGTTATGTAGGTTTTTTTGCCTCAGGGGTCATCCTCTAGTAGGGGTGGCCATTCTGGTTAAGAAGCACATTCTCTTTCTAGCAGAAGAGCTTTTATCGAACCATGAAGGAAGATTCATTATTGTGAAAGGTTCACTCTATAATGCGAAGATAAACACTAGGCGAGTTATGCCCCAGTGGAGAGGCACAGATTTTCTCATGACCTTGGCTGAAAGGCTGAGTGGGCTTTTACCCTCAATGTTAATAATCGGGGGGGGACTGGAATATCGCTCCCTCACAAAATTTGGATAAATCTTATAGACCCCTGAAACCACTCTCCTCTTCACAGCTAGCCTTGAGGAACTTTATGGACCTACTAGGCTTGTGTGACCCTTGGCGCCTATTTAATCCCACAAGACAACTCTTCTCTTATTACTCCCAAGTACACAAGATGTGGTCCAGAATTGACCTAATACTAGTCAGCAATAACCTTTTGTCTGTAGTATTCCAGTCTGGTATTGAGCCCATAGTTGTGTCAGACCACTCAGTGGCATGGCTTCTGGTCTCCCCGAACCTGCAGGTGCAAAGAGACACCGCCTGGAAACTAAACACCCAGCTTCTAAAGGACAAGGGCATAGTCTCCCACATTAGATCCCTAATAACCTTATTTGTGAGACCAACACAGGTTCAATCGAGAGGGAGGATCTGCTTTGGTGCTCCCTTAAATGCTTCATCAGGGGCGAATTTATTAAACTCACATCTAGGAGGAAAAAACAGAGGGAGGCCAAGATCATGTTATTGTCAAACCAAATTAGGTTGGCAGAGAATAAGTTATCCTCCTCATCTTCCCAAGCTGATCTAGAAACCCTAATGAAACTTAGAAATGAGTACTCAGACTGGATAAGAGTCTAGGCAGAGTATGCTCTCCTTAAAACAAAGGCCCTCTATCTCAATCAAGGGGAGAAATTGGGTAAAATGCTAGCTCTGTGTTTGAGGGAGGTAGAGGGATCAAGATGGATTCCCTCATTATTATCTTCTGATGGTTCCCTTAAAACTTCTCCCAGGGATATCTCACAAATTTTTGAGTCATTTTATAAGGAACTTTATGACAGTGGTTCCTTCCACCTCTCTCATTCCCTTGTGGACCAGTTTCTGGTGGGCCTTCCCCTTCCTACCCTCCAAACTCACCTAGAAGAAGCTCTGATTACTCCTATCATGGTAACAGAGGTGGAGAAGGTGATCAAGAATTTGCTCCGACAAAGCTCAGGACCCGACATGACTTCCTCCAATTTCTATAAAACTTTTGGAAAGGAACTTGCCCTTTCTCACGAAATTATTTGAGTACATGTTTACGCTAACACCCTGGACCCTTCCCTGCTAGAAGCCACTATGTTTTGATACTGAAACCAGGCAACCTCACGATTTCAAGCAGTTACCGCCCAATCGCACTTCTTAATTACGACATTAAAATCCTAACGAAACTTATCCCTAAGACTCAAACGGGTTTGGCTCAACTTGCTGAGTCCCGAACAAGTAGGGTTTGTGCAGGGCAGGTCCTCTATAGACCACCTGCATACTCTCCCACATATTTTTTCAGGCCACCTAGGACTCTCAAGTCTCTATGGCTCTGATATCGTTAGATGCGGAGAAAGCCTTCAATAGAGTCCACTGGGAATTTCTCTGGATTATATTGGAGAGAATGGGCTTCCCCGATGTCTTTATTCAATGGCTCAAATCGGTCTACCAATTCCCTACTGCCAGAATTTATTGTAACGGGGTTTTTTCTTCTCGATTCTCGCTATTTACAGGCACCTGTCAGGGCTGCCCCCTGTCACTTTTCCTGTTTAATCTATATCTGGCACCTCTCCTTCTCAGCATCAAAAATTATCCACTGGTCATGGGATGTTTCATTCAGCAACAGTCTCTGGTTCTCTCGGCCTATGCTGACAATATTCTTTTACACTTGACTAACCCTGAAGTGTCTCTAACACATACATACACATTATTGCCCAGTTTGCCAAGTGGCTAATTACAAGCTGAATTTAGCTAAATCAATCATATTCCCACTGAACGTAAATACACTTCAGGTCAATTTCTCCCAGTTTGGTATGAAATGGCCCTTCCTCTCTCAAATATTTAGCATTTTCCTTACTACAGACCTTGAACTCTTCAGGAAGCTTAACCTAGATAATCTATTGATTAAAATTCAACAAGACCTTCAAGGTCTGCCTCCCTTATCCTATGAGAATTACGTATTAATATTGGTAAGATGAAGATGTGCCTTGGGTCTTTTACCCACTTAGCCTAATGAACATTTATCTGCCGATGTCCTATTTCATCATCACTTTCATAGGTCTATCTCCAAGTTCATTTGGCAGGGTAAACAGCCCAGGAAAGCCTTTTTAAAACTTAATTTACCCAAAGAGAAGGGGGACTCTGTCTTCCCAATTTTATGCTCTATTACTGGGCAAGCCACATGGTGAAAATTGGGAGGTGGTATGACCAGAGGGCGGATGAGTATCTACCAATTTGGGTACAACTTGAGAAAAAGATTCTAACTGAGTTTGGCCTTTCCCCATCCAGACTCCTCTATTATAGCCTATCCACTTTGCCTCCACTTTTACAGGGGAGCGTCATTGGTACCTCTATTAAGGTGCTAAATCAATGCTGGCATTTTTTCAGTCTCTCTCCTAGGAAAGATACTTCCCAGCCTCTTACCCTTAATTTAAATATTAGGATGGGTGGTCTCCCGCTTTCTCTAGACTGGCTTCCTCAGCTGAGAGACTGCTGTGTGGATGACTTATTCCTGAATAACTCTCTTCTGCCCTCTGGGGAGGTTCTGACTAAGTATAACATTCCTCAGAAGCACATTTTTAAAGTCTTTCAGTTATGACACCTAGTGGCTTCCAGCTTCGGCCCTAATCCCATACCGTATCAAATTAAACCCTCCCTAAATCAGATACAGGAGCAGGCAAGCAAGGCCCATAGTATTTCTAAGCTTTATTCTTTCCCACTGGACACTAAATTCCCGGACTCCCTGACTGGCTCCAAATGCTGGCCCTCTCTTCTGCCAGACACCCTCCTAGATTGGGATCAGATATGGGCAGAACATATCAGTATCCTCTCAAGACAGACATAGACTCACCCAATACCATATATTGAATAACATGTATTACACCTCAGTTAAACTGGTTAAATTAAATAGATTATCTTCAACTCTATGCACAAGGTGTGGCACAGTGGAAGGAACCTGGTATATCTTCTGGCATTGTGAGAAGGTGGCTTCATTATGGCAGTCCATCCAATCTAACCTAGACCCTCTTCTGGGCCTAGATGATTTATTTACTATAGAAGTTTGTATCTTAGCGATGTTTTCCAATATACAGGTGATGGAGTGTAGATTCCATATGGCTTTAATTTCTATGTTCGTTAAAAGATTGGTGCTTAGGCATTGGATGGACCAATTGGTTATCTCGTATGCAGAATGGATCAGTGAAATTTCTCTCTGCTTTCGGACTGAAAGGTTAATAGCAAGTTCTCGGAATTATTTGGTTTCATTTTAGCAGAAATGGGGCAAATTATATGCTCTTTATTTGAATTAATGTCCTGTTGGGTACACCTTTAGCTACCTTGGCAGCTGATACACCTTTATGGCTTCTTACATGTATCAGGATCAGCTCCCTTTCTTATTTTTCCTTCTTTTTTTCTTCTGTAGAAGGCACATCCTGGGGAGGGGGATGGGGGGCCAAGGGATCTGGATGACGGGGGGTAGGCGGGATTTTTCATTGTTTTTTCCAGATCCAGGGATTTCTGCAAAATGTTGAATATTGTCACACTGCAGCTGCAAACAGTTTATGTCATTGGTCATAATGTGTAATCCCTGTACTGTTCTCTTAAGTATATTACCTTTATATAAAATAATAAAGAAATATAATTTCAAAAAAATCTGGCTGATTTATTATACATGACATCTAGCTTATACAACTGCTCTTTTGAAGCACCCATATAAATCAAATTTCCATACTCCAATATGGGTAATACCACAACTGTTACTACTAATTTTCTAATTTCCAAAAGCATACTGTTTCTTACTCTGTATAATCAACCCAAGTACTTGCCAACTTTTGTCAAAGTACTTTCTATATGACTATCCCATTTAAGTTTTGTATCTAGATATACCCCCAGATATCTATATTTATCAACTTGTTGCAAAATACCCCCTGAATATGTTTTAATTTGTAATCCATCTTGTTCTACTTTAGACCCATTTCCCCTATGAAATACCATTACCTGTTTTTTTTTTTTCATTTAAAACTAATTTGGATCTAAGCAAAAATCCTGCAAATAGTCAAATGCCTGTTGCAGTACTGGTTGAATAAGTTTCACTGAGAAATCAGCAAAATATACAATTGTGTCATCAGCATAAAGATGATATTGCACCCCCTGTTGTTCAAACCTCAAATCATTTATATATAAATTATATAATATAGGACCCAAAATGGATCCTTGTGGAACTCCTGAGACAATCAATTTCAATTCAGATGACCGCTCTCTAATGGTCACCTCCTGTTGTCTTGAATCAAGGTAATTTCGAAACCAGTTTACCACCTATTCAGACATACCACAGGTTTTTAGTCTGGACAGGAGGATGTCGTGGTCCAAAGTATCAAATGGCTTTGAAAGATCAACAAAAATTGCTCCCACTGGCATCCCCTGTCCAGACCCTCCACAATATCTCCTGTGACCTTTATTAAAGCTGTATTAGTTCCATACTGTAGTCTAAAACCTGATTGATAACCATTAAGGATATCTTTATCTTTCAAAAATACCTGTATTTGTTTTGCAACAATCTTTTCCAAAATTTTAGAAATAGTTGGTAACAGGGAAATTGGTCTATAATTTTCCAAAAACATCCTAGATCCTGTCTTATAAATTGGTACAATCTTAGCTGTTTTCCAAACTAGGAGTAATTCTGCCAAAAAAAAGAGACAAATTAAATAAATTTGCTAAAGGTTGATCTATAATGGGCGCTGCAAACTTTAATAAATATTGGGAATACCATCCATACCTTCTGCTTTATTAATATTCATTTTAAATAACAAATCCCTAATATTGCCTCTCGTAATGGGGTAAATTCAAACTCAACTTGTTTGCCGGATTGTGCATATGTTCTATCTGATTCATTTATCTCATAATTACTTTGTGAGGCCTGATTTACATTTTCTCCCCCCAATTTTATTGCCTCAGTACCCATATTAATAAAAAAAGTATAAAACTCATTAACTACCTTATTTCCTAGGTCCAGTTTATTTCCATTAATTAGGAAATAACTGGGATAACCCATATTTGGACCCTTATGTAACTTATTTAGTGTGTCCCAAAATGCCCTTGGATTTTCCATAATTTCCTTAGACAATTTTTTTTATTACAATAAACCTGTCTAGCCTTCCTAATTTGTTTAGTATACAAATTTCTTAATTGCTTGTACTTGACCCGCTCCTGATTTCCTTTTACTAATTTAGTTTGTTTCCATGCCTAATCTCTAGCTCTTTTAATTTTTAACAGGCCAGAATCATACCATGGTGCATTATTTGATTTAATCAACCTGTTTTTTATGGGAGCGTGTTTGTTACAAATTTCTATAAAATCTTTTTGGAACATATCCCATGCATCCTCCACACTGGGAATTAATTCTAATCTTTCCCAATTATAGCTTTCTAGTTCTTGCATAAATAAGATATAATCAAAATGTTTAAATACCCTAGTATGTATAATATTTTTAGGTGCCTTTCTAATTTTCTGATTTCTAATACTAAAAATTATCTGATGATCAGACATTGAGTCCGGTAACACCGCACTCTTTATGTACTTATCTGGATTTGAAGTGAATATGAGGTCCAAAATAGCTGAGTTACCAGGATTTATTGCATTTAACCTAGTTACATCTTTTATCAGTTGTATTAAATTCAAGGTTGTAACCATATCAATTAAACTATGACGAGCATCTATTTTTCCTCAATCAACATTTAAATTCCCAATTACCAATAACTCGTGTGAATTTTGGTAATTCTTCAATATATTTTGCATTTCAGAGAAAACTACTAAACTACTTGTAGGTGGGTGGTAAATGCCAACCAATAATATAGGTTTGGAATAAGATAACTTTATTTCAATGACAAAATTTCTGTATCGGTCCAATTATACAAATTTTGCAATTCCTTAATATCAATCCAGTTTCTAGCATAAATTATTACTCCACCCTCTCTTTTGGATCCATCTTTTCTCCACATATTAAAGTTTTCCAAAGCTATGTCATTATCTTGAATTTTTAATTGCAACCATGACTCAGTAATTAGTAAAATATCAGGTTTATAGCACACCACCCACTCTCGCAGATACTCAGTTTTCTTAAGCAAATTGCAGATATTAATATGCACAATTTTCAACCCCTGTTCATTCAACATTTCTAATATATAATCATTATTCAAATCAACTATGGGCCCAGGGTTTAATTGAACATCCCCACTTAACATTAACCCCATAATTACAATCCATTTACCCAGTCCATACAATTTAAGATTTATTTGTTTTCCCCTCCTTAAATTATTTCTTATATTAGAACTCTTAGGAATAACATTATGTCCCCAACTACTTAAAATATTGCTACATATGCACACCCACTTAATCAAAATAGTCTCAGTGTGTATATCCAGCAAAGAAGCCTGAATATCCCCCTGCCACCCAATTAAAACATCTCTCTCTCCCCCAACATGGTACCATTATATTCTATTACCATATATGAGCACTCTACAACATCTTTTCCCCTCTGGGTAGGGTTTACACGTAATAGGAACTGGCACCCTACTAATACAATGCCCCACCATAACATTGACATTGTTGCAAATCTTGACCTCCTTATTAATCTAACAACTTTAAATCAAATACAATAATTAACAACTACCTCAATTTAACAGGAGTGATCCTGTACTAGAGGCGATTCCCGTCAAACTATTTATCAAACGTATTGTGCTAAAAACTAATAAAACTTGCTCATGTATCTTTCTAAACCAAATTATCTTTTAGAAAAGGCACATAAGCAATACTAATAAAATTTCATATAATATACATCCATAAATAAATTTAGCTTACCCCTCAAAAATCTAAACAATGGATCAGATAGTTCAACCGCTAACAAAGTAGCCCGCCCAAACTCATGCACGGCAGCAAAACCCGTACCCTATCATAAGGAGATAACAACTTCAAGCTTATCTAACTTTAACATTTATATACTAAATCTCTGCAGAGTGCTACTCTTCTCTCCTTCTGTTAATAATGGATTTTCATTTTTTGCAGTGGCGTCCGCACATCATCATTATGCTTGGCAGGCATGGGTTCTTTAGGTACTCTAAAAGTCTTTGTCATGTCTCCCATCTCACCTGTTCTATTTTTACCACTTTATTTATCACTCCAACCTACAAAACTCTCTCTGAAGAGGTCGCTCAGTACCTGCCTTGATCCTGCCCACCTGAGCCTCTCCTCGCTCCTCTTGAGGCTCCACTCTCCGTCCATGTCCCTGACTGCCCAACCCTCCCAAGCTCTGGAGTCCCTGAGGTGGGACCACCAGATACTCCCCTGGCGCCCTATCTAGAATCTAGTTAGGCAGCCAGGAATGGAAGACAGCAGAGGAGACAAGGGAAAAGCCCGACATTGGGCATGGTTGGCTGGCACTCCTGGACCCTCCTTCCCCTATTCGGAGGCAGAGGGTTTTTCTTGCTTTGTTGGGTATGCCCTCTCCCCCACCCCCTGCAGAGCCTGAGCATGCAGTGACATCAGGGACATTTGTCATGGCACTGCGTCCCCAATACTGGTGCCCTGAAGTGTTACAAAGCCTCCAATCTCCACTGGGGGCCACTGTGGTGCCAGGCAAGCCATGGATCCCCCCGTTTCCGAGATAGGAGAGCAGTCCTCCAGACACTCAATCCTGTCTCTCCCTGCCATCCCTGGTGGCCCAGGCTTATTCCTAAACCCAGGTCACCAGCATGGCACAAGGTGTGGAGTCCAGCACCTCAACCTTCAGTGCCACCGGACCAGCTATCTCTCCTCTTCTAATCTCTGCAGGTACAGCTTCAACTTTCTCCATCTTGTCTCGTATGGCTTCTTTTGCATCCCCTGTACAATCTTTTTGCCCTTCTCTGAACTTTTTCTAGCCCTTCAATGTCCTTTCTTAAATGAGGCCTTCAGAACTGTACTCCATACTCCAGATGCAGTGTTAACAATGGTCTTTATATATATATATATATATATATATATATATATATATAAGGCACCATCACTTCCCTCATCCTGCTTGTTATGCCCATTCCTATGCAGGCCATCATTCTATTTGCCTTACATACCGCCTTACTGCATAGATCGCCTACCTCAAGACTGTTAGAGATTATAATACCCACATCTTTTTTTTTTTTTTTTTTTTGCATAATATTTTTATTAAGTTTCCACATATAGACATTGATTCTGGGCATTGACACTATAAGACCATGACAAAAATAGTAGAGTTACATATATACATGTTACATATAATTGCCCCCAAACATCCTTACATAACTCTATCCACCTCTCAATGACCTAGTTGGATATTCATCATGTTTAAATTGTACCATATAATACATCAATACAACAAGACAGTCCAACTCCCCCAACCCCAACAGACAGAGAGAAAGAAAAAAACAAAACAAAGGAGACATAATAAAATCATGACAGCAATTTATAAAACTGTGCAACTTGTTTTCTCTTGTTTATCTTACATTTCATGTCCACATATTTCCCCATTCCCAAATTAATTCTCAATCACCCTAGTTTTACATGTGTACCAGCTCCCACCCTTTCACAAATACTGCACCACCCCTTATTATACTTGTAGTCCTTTCTGCACTACATCTATCTCTGCCTGGGACAGTGATGAACGGAATGGTTCCCAGATTACCCAAAAGCACTCATCTTTATTTTAGATACAGTCCAAATCTTTTTCTTGTTCTGTTTGCTTTATCTTGTTCACCACCCCCGTGAGTACTGAGCTTTTTAGTTCTTACTCCCCACATGCATCACTGCGCACTTATTTGCATTGAACTTTAGCTGCCATGTTTCTGACCACTTCTCTAGAATACACAGATCCCTTCTCATTGCCTGAATTCCTCCTGCTATGTCTACCCTGTTACATAACTTTGCATCATCGCCAAAAAGACACATCTTCCCTTCAAGTCCCATTGCTATATCACTGATACACTGTATATGTTAAAAATAATTGGTCCCAGTACTGACCCCTGAGGAACACCGCTCATCACCCCCTTACTCTAGCATGTACCCCATTCACCACTACCCTCTGATTTCTATCCTTCCAACCACTTCTCCACCCATCTAGTTATTTTCTGCCTCACCCCCAGACTCTTGTCTTATTTACCAGCTTACAGTTTCAGATTTTTTTATCATATAATGGAATTCTTTTTCATGAGGTTTTGTTCATATGAAAAAGAATGCCTTCATATGAAAAAAGAATCTGAAAAAAGTCCAATTTTTTTTTCCAAATTTCAATTGAAAGGGAAGTGAAAAATCAGAGAGGGAACTGGTTTTCTCAGCATGTGGTGACACAGTGGAATGCCTTGCCACCATTTGTGGTGCCATGTAACAGTATGAACCAATTTATGAATACTTTGGACAAATATTGTAAGAATAGATGTTACCAATTTAACATATAGAGTGGTGCAGGTCTATAATAGCTAATGCTGAATGACTGGTCCTTATCTTATGAATCCTATGAAGGGACCTTTATTCATATTGGCCAATTTTTTTGTATGGCCATACGAAAAAATATTTGAAATGTATAAAAAACACATTTCTGAGTCATTTTTTCAAAACTTAGCTGCAGAATCCATCTTACTGGTTTCTGATTAGCAAGATACATGTGTTGTTATCTCTGCATATTGTGATTTTTATGGTTTTTTTTAATGGAGACAAGCTGGCGGCCACACACACGCAAAAAATTTCTCATGAAAAAAGATTGCCCCATATGAAGAAGGATCTTTTTTCATACAGACCAAGTTCTTTTTTCGTTCCAAACAGCTATCCAAAAAACTGTACTGAGCATGCTCAGAACCAAAATTTTGAATTCTAATAACTTTGGAATGGAATAAGATTTTTTCACCAAACCAAGGACACCATTGTGGCCCAAGTCCTTTCACCCCTGAACATTTCAGAGCAAAATTCCAATCTGGGTGCTAGGTGATGACAAAAAGAACTGTTGAAAAACCTAATTTGTTTTCGCTTTTTTTGCTATCCGGATCTCAGAATCTGCACATCTGACCAGAACAAAACTTGGCACGTCGAGTGAGCCTGTCCAGAGACTGCACATGCAAAATGTTGTGCAAATCTTCTGAATGGTTGCAAAGCTATTAAAGTGCAAAGTTTGACGTGTAACATAGAAATACCTCACTACTGTAATACAATACTCCACTTGGTCTCATGCACAGTTACACCTTGTAAAAAACTATGTTTTATACAGTATGTACAGTACTGTGTTCAGTCTCATGCACAGTTATACCCTGTGTAACTATGTTGTACACTGTAGGTGCAGCACTACGCCTGGTCTCATGAACCATTACATATTGTGAAACTATATTGTATACTGTATACACAGTACGTCTGGTCTCATGCACAGTTACACCTTGTGTAACTATGTTGTATACTGTATGTGCGGTACTACGCCTGGTCTCATGTACCATTACATATTGTGAAACTATATTGTATACTGTATATACAGTACGCCTGGTCTCATGCACAGTTATACCTTGTGTAACTACAGTTAAGCCCCCTAAGATCAAACACAGTGCCACAGTTTCCCTGCATGACAAAACAGAACTCCCATTGAAACATAGAAATTGTCAGCAGATAAGAACCGCTAGGCCCATCTAGTATGCCTGTACACTCTACACTTGCTTGTGGCCTCTGATCCTATCTAGTCAGTGGCTTTTCACCCTCCTTCCCATCTCTGTAGTTCCCTTATGCCTGTCCCAGGCATGCTTAAAACCATCAACTGTGTGCACTCCCACCACCTCCCATGGCAGATCATTCTATGTGTCCACCACTCTCTCTATGAAAAAAGTCCTCACATTTCTCCTCAACCTGCCACCCTCCAATTTCATATCATTCCCCCTTGTTCTTGAATGCCTCCTATACTGGAAGTTGCCACCCCCCTGTGCCTTGTTTATGCCCTTAAGGTACTTGTATGTTTCTATCATGTCCCCCCAATCCCTCTTCTCCTCCTCTAATGAGTACATGTTGAGGTCTTTTAATCTCTTTTCAAGTTTTCTGGTGCAATCTCTGTACCATCTTTGTTGCCCTTCTCCAGACTGCTTGCACCCCTATCAATGTCCTTATGAAGTTGTGACCACCAGAATTGCACACAGTACTCTAGGTGAGGTCTCACCAGTGTTTTATACAATGGCATCACTACCTCCCTCCTTCTACTAGTGATACCCTGTTTATGCACCCCAGCATGCCACTTGCTTCCTCTGCAGCCTTTGTATTCTACTTAGACACCTTTAGGTCGTCATATATGATAACCCCCCCAGGTTCCTATCTTCCTTGGTGATTGTCAGTAACTCTATCCCATTGTGTAGCTCTCCCCTGGGTTCCCTCATCCCACGTGCCTTATTTTGCACTTCTTTGAGTTGAACCTCAGTTGCCACACCTCATTTCCAGGTCCCTCCTCTTTTCTCTCCACCCCATCTGAAGTGTCCACCCTGTTGCAGATCTTGGTGTCATCCGCAAACAGGCAGGCCTTGCAATCCAGCCTTTCCACAATGTCACTAATGAAGGCATTAAACAAGACTGACATGAGGACTGATCCTTAAGGTACCCCACTGGTCACCTCCCTTTTCCTTGATTGGGTCCCATTCATCCTCTGCCTCCTGTCCATTCGACAGTTCCTAACCCAGTTTATCTTGTTCCCCATGCCCAGAATTCTCATCTGGTTAACCAGCCTTTGTGTGGAATGGTGTCAAGGCATGCTGAAGTCGAGGTAGGTGATGCCCACCCCCACCTCCCACCCCTGATTTCCTTAGCTTGTCACCCTGTCAAAGATATTCTATCAGATTAGTTTGACATGACAAACCTGATGTGAATCCATGTTATCTCAGATCCTGGACACCTTTGGATTCCAGGTTTGCCACTAATTGTTCCTTGTAGTAACTCTACTGGAGAATTCAGCAGAGCTAGGATTGATCCTGACAAGCTTCACTGTATGTTGGATACTGTTTATACAGTACTATGCCCGATCTAATGCAGAGTTACACATTGTGTAACTATGTTATATACCGTATGTACAGTACTGCACCCGGTATCATGTACAGTTGCACCTTGTGTAACTATGTTGTATACTGTATGTACAGTACTACGCCCAGTCTCAAGGCAGTATAGCATACTGGTTAAGGACACTGAGCTACAAACCTGGAGATCTAGGTTTGAATCCCACAGCCCCCACTTGCATACTGTGTGTCCCAGAGCAAGTCACTTAACTTCTTCGTGCTCTCAGGGCACACCTGGAAACAAACTTCAGCTTAGTGTGCCTGTCCTGGTTAAACAATTTCTTTCCATTTCATGCACAGTTACAGCTTATGTAACTGTTTTGTGCTGTATGTACAGTACTACACTCAGTCTATGCAGAGTTACACCTTTTGTGTAATCTGATGTTGTATACTGTATAAACACTACTACACCTTGCTCTCAAGCACAGTTATACCTTGTATAACTGTTGTATATTGTATATACAGTACCACACCTAGTGTACTATACTGAGTCTCATGCACAGCTACACCTTGTGTAACTATGTTGTATAATCTATATACAGTACTACACCCAGACTCATGCACAGTTACACCTGTGAAGCTATGCTGTATACTGTATATACAGTACTACACCGAGTCTGATGCAATAGCAGACCTTGTATAACTATGTTGTATACTGTATATACACTACTACACCTGCTCTCATGTACAATTATACCTTGTATAACTACTGTATGTTATATACTGTATATACAGTACTACACCCAGTCTCATACACAGTTACACCATGTGTAATGTTTACTGGATATCATTAGAGTGTTACTGTCTGCATCTTCTATACATGTTTTATTTAACACACTATTTTCATTATTCACAATTACCTTGCACCTAGCTCAATGTGTGCTTTGTATTTTTCTTAATAAGGTAATAGAGAGGATAATGAATGGTCTTTGGTTAATAACCATGCTGTAATCTCTTCTAGAGGTTGCCAGGACAACACTGTAAAATTTAAGAGTGCAGATCAAGAGGTTTACTGTCCTGGCAACCTTGAGAAGAGATTTCAGCTAGGTTGTTAACCAAAGATCATGCAGTATATTTGTAGTGCATGGGAACCAGTTAGAAGAAATGTGTTCTTACTTTTTTATTTAGTTTTTAGCTTTACGCCAATCTCTTTTTGGTCCAGCTCTCACCACCACGTTCATTCATGTTCGAGAGACACACATGAACAAGACAGCCCATAAACCTTGCTCCTACTAAACGTCTGTGTCAGTGAAACATCTACCATAACCCCAGTATCTGTAAGGTACCGGGCAAAAGCCGTAGTGAATTGGAATGGAGCTGCAGCTCGATTAGGTTCCTCACCCTGTAGCAGTTTCTCCCATCCTCATGAAGTGATTGGGATAGCTGCTGACATTGTCATGGTATCATTGTGATGTAGTCAACAGGGTATAACAACCTCTTGATGTCACAACGATACCATAACAAGGACAGGAATTAATTGAATTCCATCCTTAATCACCCTCTCAAATAGTCCCTTAACTGGACCCAGAGCTGAAGATAAAAACAAGAGCTAGCAGCACTAAATGAGAAAATATAAATTTACTCACAAAATCTTTCTTGAAGTCTCTTTAGGTTAATTTAGGTACTTTTTTCACTCATGTCCAAATACTTTACCAGCATATATCATCAATCAGGGCCCATTCTTTTTGGGGTCCTATACTGTATATAATTTGTATATAATGCACTGCTCACAGCCTTGGTGACTTGATGTATATGCTCAGACCATTTGTGTGTACCTACTGACTATGTGAATCTTCTGTTTTCCCTGACTCTGTGTAACTGGCCTAAAGTGTATCATGTTGTCCTATGTCATATTTCCTTGTACTCTCCCGGGTCATACCTGAAAATAGGCAAATTTCTTGTCTAGTGTACTTACCTGGTTAACAAAAGCTAAATAAATAAATAAATAATGCCTATATCTCAGACATCAGACAAGGTATCAGGAGTGAGATGAGCCTCTTTGCCAATGACTCAAAACTGTGGGCTGTGGTGGATGGGGAGGATTGGATGTTGGCTCTCCAGGAGGATCTGGAAACTCTGGAGAGGTGGTCCTGTGCCTGGAAATTAAAGTTTAACATGGGGAAATGCAGGGTGCTCCACCTGGGGGCCAAAAACCTGGCTCATGTGTACACCTGGGAGGGGGCACTACAAGTCTGCACCCAGTTTGGGAGGGCTACTATCAGCTACTCACTAGCAATTGTTTGGAATTCACTCCAAAAAACCATGAAGCTAAATAACCTCCTACCCTTAATATCCTTCAAAAGATTATTCACCACCCTATTCCCAGAACTCTGCAACTGCTTCCACAAGGCCTAAACCCCGGCCCTACTCCCCCCCTTTTTTTTTTTTCGTGTTCCTATATGCTGATAAAACTCCCGTTTCCAGTCCCAAGATTCACCCTCAAAATGCCTGCTAGGTCCTATAATCTACATATTACTCCTGATGTGCCCATTGCCTTCTGTCTCACAGATTAACAGTTTTAATGTGCCGTGTACATATGTATATTGTTATATATTAGCACTTATGTCATTGTATTACTGTTTATGTTACCCCTGTCATTGTATTACTGTTTATGCTACCCTTGTCAATGTAATAACACTTGCACTTCTTGACCACTCAGGTCCATCTTGTAAATGAGCTATGCTCAATGATGTTCACCTGATTAAATAAAGATTTTGATTGATTGATTGATTGATTGATTGAAGTTTCTAGGGGGGAGAAAGATCTCGGGTGATGGATGCTAAAATGAACAACTTGGAACAGTGTAGAAGGGCTTCAGCCCAAGCAAATAAAATGCTGGGATGCATTGCCAAGGGGATAACCTCAAGGAGCCGAGAGATGCTCCTTCTGCTGTATAATTGACTGGTTAGGACACACCTTGAATACTGCATGCAGTTTTGGTGTCCTTACTTAAAAAGGGATATTGCTCCTCTGGAGAGAGTCCAGAGGAGGGCGATCAGGATGATACATGGTCTAGGGGATAAGCCCTATGAGGAGCGGCTAAAGGAGCTTAACCTGTACTCGCCGGAGGAAAGGAGGAACAGAGAGGATATGATAGTGGTCTTCAGGTACTACAAGGAAAAAAACAGGGTCAACCAGAGGGGGGTGCTGCAGCTGAGGGAGGTAGGACCACCAGGGGACACTTGATGTGGCTGGTCAGTGGGAGACTAAGGGAGGAGACAAGGAGGCATTACTTCACAGAGAGGGTTGTGTAGCCCTGGAATGCACAGGCTGCAAAACTGTTGGAGGTTGCATCTGTCGAGGGGTTCAAAATAGGCTGGGATAGGTTCAGGGGGAGGGTGCATCTCATGTACTCAGTGGTGGTTGAGGACTTTGTGAGGAGGGGGGCTATGACAGTGCCCTGGGTGGGCACGGATCCACGAGCAGACATGATAGACTGTTGGGCCTAATCTGATGGCTTTTTTGGGAGGGCTTTAAGCCTGAGGTTCAATGTGGGGGAATAGCTCCTCCCACTTTCCCTTCAAAAAGCACACCTCTCGCAGCACTTGGTGCTTAGGAAACTGAACCTAGACTCATCTGGTTCACCTGAGCTCCTGCTTCAGTGTTTGGCTTCTTGTTATCGCCGTGTGCTTCATTATTGTCACTTCTTGGTTTGGACCTGCCTTGCCTCCTGTATGCGTTCGGTAATTCTGGTGTCAGTCTGTTCGCCTCTGCCCCCCAGGTCGGCCGGGCTGCTCTCTGTCTTTCTGCCTTGTTTAATCGGTAAGCTGATTCAATTCTGCCCTGCCTACCTTTCTTTTAGTGATTTATTCTCCCTTATCTTAGCCCTGGGCCCTCCCTCCTCAGCTATCCCCTTTCTCTCTACTTGCTCGCTCCTCGTTTCCCATGCACTCTGCTGTATCTTCAGAGGCCCTAGCGCGAGCTGCGAATACTGCTCGCCCCATTCTCATCAGCTGGATTCTTGGTTTCTCTGTTTTGGTCTACTAGCTACCTGTGAGGTTCTGCAGGTGAATTTCTGTTGATTGCTGTGGAGCAGCTCCTTGTGCTCTGCTCCCCCACCCCGTCCCATTTTTTTGTTGGCCATCGACCGCACGCGGCATGGAACCCATTCCTCTAGTGCCTCTGCTCTAACTGCCCATATTAAGGGGGTAACCCAGTTCTGCACTTGTCAATTCCGCACCATTTAGTACTGCGGTCGTTCTAGCATTGCATATCGGATCGCCATTGTATCCCGGCGACTGCCATTTCCTTTGCTCATATTTCTATATAAAAAAAAAAAGTGTAGTGCATGAATTTTGTTTTTTACAGATGCCTCTGGGACCCTATCTTGCCCGGCATACATTCGGGGTTCTCTGTTTCAGACTTCAACCCACCAGGACTCACTGAAGCATAGCCCTCCCAGCTCTGTGTGTTTGGTGGTGCTCCTTTCAGGTAAAGCAATGCGGGGGCAGCTGGTGTTTGCTACTATATTGTATTTCATTCCTTCTACCAGCGAACCCACTCAGTTTGTTTTCTCTCGGACTCCTAGCTACCCCCCCCCCTTTGCTGCTCTTGTGCTCATTGAAGCTGACTCTGATATCTGTCTGGCTCTAGAGCCTCCCCACAGGTTTCCTGGAGCTCCGCTGATTTGGGATGGCTGTACCTGATCTAGGGCCAATATCAATGGCCATGACATGACCGGCGCTGAGTTAAAGACACAAAAAAAAATGTATAAACTCTGTTTTTCTATGGGACAGTCTTCTGTCTCTTGCATTGTTCTTTCTTCACTTCGTTTCTCTGGGTGACTGAGCAGTGTCCTCTCCTTTAATGGCTTTCTTTGCTTCCTAGTTCAAATTGCATACTATTCCATACAACATTAAACAAAACAAACTTTTAACTGTATCATTCCAGTTTATCTTCCTTCCCCTTTGATATTGCATGTTATTGCTCCTTCCCCTTTCTTATTATTTTCCCTTTATTGCTCCTTCACCCCTTGCTTCTTTTATTTTAGGTCCGTGGTATTCTCTTTGGAATCACAGTCCAAGTCCTGCAACTTCATCATCCTGCCTCTTCCGTGCCAGGATCCTGCCTTCAGTGGTAAGTTCCAGTCCCTCCTATCTGTATTCGTTTCCCATTCCTTCTATGCTTTTAGTAATTTCCTGTCCTGCTCTGTGCTGCTCTTCCCTTCCTCCTTGTCTTTCTCCATAGCTTCCCATTCTTTTCACTCTTTTCTTTCTTATCCCCAGGTCTCCTTCTTGACTAAGTCATCCATCGATGATCCCTCCATTGATGCTCCTTCAACGATTCCTCCACCCTCATCTGCTCCCATTGGTCACAAATGTACTTCCAAGTCACATCATTCCATCAAGGACTGGACCGTGCCTCGACTCATGTCACAGTTGACCAGAGAGGGCATATCCTACTCTAATTCTGCTTGAAAGCAGGTACTCTATGACCTCCTCATGGCATCTATCTCTCAGCCTGGACCTCTTCCAGGGCCCCAGCCTGCCTCCTCCTCCTCCTCAGCCTGACTCTGCTCCCCTTTCAGACATTCAGGACTTCATGGCTCAGATGTCAGCCTCTATCTCAGACATCCAGACTTGCCTTTCATCACTTGAAGCCCGTCCTGCTGTTCCTCAGCCTACTTCTCTGGATCCCGTCTCGCCCCCTGGTGTTCCGCCCACAAACATCATCTCCCCCTGGACCCTGGTCTCCTTCTGGTTGTGGTACCTTCTCCATACCTGCCTCCTGCAGTTCCTTCAGGTTCATTGCTATCTCATCAGCCTCCCTTTATTTCCCCTGTCCATCTCGTGCCGGCTCACCTCAGCAAGGACATCCTGGGTGGTAAGGATATCCACTTGGTTTCACTTCTCATCTCTTTTCATGATGCTGTGGATAATTGTATCATGTTCTGTGGGGACGTCTCCATCATTCTGAAGTCCAAGGATTCTTGTCTCCTTCGCAAGATGACCATGGCCGAATTCGTGCTTGCATTCAGTCTCTATCGCGATATTATTTGTTTTGCCTTTCCTGCACGCTGAGAGGAACTTGACATGTATCTTTATCTCCTAGTCAATCTCAGTGTTCATTATGGGGGGACGCATTTCTATGACTACCATTGCTCCTTTTCTGCCAAGGCGGCATCAGCTTTATCGCACTATAACATCAAGCTCAGTTGGGCAGTATTGGACAACAAACTCTTTTGTCGCCACTTTGCCAGCCAGCGTGCCTACTCCTGTTCCCTTTGTGGTTCATTTAATCATTTCACTCCCCTTTGCCCCATGGCCGTGTCTCCTCCTCCAGTCTCCCCATCCCAGCCAGGGCCTTCTCACCCTTCCAAGTCAGCTCCGTATTCTGGCCTGTCTCGCCCTATCGCTGACCTCCATGCTCGCCTTGACTGGCACAGTTGTCCTATTCGTAACTTTGGCAGTAAATCCATCTGCAACAACTTTAATGACCATGGTTGTTCAACCCCCAGATGTCAATTCCTCCACCTCTGCTGCATTTGTGGTGATGTGCCACCAAATGACGCCAAGTCCATCCATCTACCCCTGTAGACATCCTTGTTCTGGCTCTCTTCCTGTCTAATCATCCTGACCAGGATTCCATGCATTCTCTCATCTCCAGTTTTACTCATGGTTTCCACACCGGTGTCTTCATTCTCCCTACCTTGCCCTTCTCCTGTGATAACCTGCAGTCAGCCATTCGGGAACCTGATGTGGTCCACTCCCTTCTTCAGGCCGAGTTACTAAAGGATTTGTCTTGGGCCCTTTCCTACACCCTCCATTCCCTGTTTACAAGAACAATCCCATTGGCATCGCCACTCAGAAGTTTTCTGGTAAGAAGCGGCTCGTTATCGACCTGTCGGCTCCTCGCTGCTCATCCACACCAAGCATCAATTCCCTTATTCCAGCTCATGACTTTTCTTTAGCCTACACCTGTATGGAGGACGCCATTGCCATCATTAAGCATTCCAGCCATGGCTCCTGGCTGTCCAAAGCAGACATGTCCAATACCTTCAAGCTCCTCCCCATCCATCCTTGTCTCTGGCACCTCTATGGTGTTTCATGGGATTCAGTTTTCTACTTTTCTGTCTGCCTTGTCATTGGCTGCCGTAGCAGCACCAAGCTATTTTATATCTTTGCTGAATTTTTGTGCTGGGCCCTCCTCAATGTCTTTAGCTGGCCTGCCTTTTTTCATCTGCTGGAAGATTTTCTCCTCATCGACCCACCACAATCCTCCCGGCGGTTAGCATTACCGTCCTTCTCCACCTCTTCACCGACTTGTCTATTCCAGTGGAAGCTGACAAAACTTCCGGACCTTCCACATTCCTTGAATTTTTGGGCATCGTCTTGGATTCCGACTGCATGGAAGTTCGTCTTCCTTCGGATAAACTATCTAGGATTCAGGACCTAGTCTCATCTTTCTCTACCCACATGGACTGCACCAAGCAGGAATTGCTTTCTCTTTTGGGCTACCTTAATTTCACAATGAGAATCATTCCTCAAAGTCGCTTTTTCATATCTTACCTCCTAATGCAAGCATCATCAGTCATAGAGCTCCACCATCATGTCCGTATCACTACATCTGCAAAATCTAACTTGGCTATGTGGTCCCTTTTTCTTGCAAGATGGAACAGATGCTCAATGTTTTGTACAGATCCATCACCTCAACCTCACCCTCACATATTCACAGATGCATCTTCTACTAACAGATATGCAACCATATTCTCTTGGTCCTGGATCACTGCCCCTTGATCTCCAGATGTCTCTTCATTGACAAAGTTCGATTCTACTTCTCCACTATTCAAAATATATCCCATAGTAGAAGCTGCTGCCCTATGGGGACACCTATGGTCCCATCAATCAGTTTCAGTATTCTCAGATAATCAATCCACAGTAGCCATAGTTAACAAAGGTCGATCATCCTCACCTTCCATCATGTTGTTCATGTGGAGGTTAACCTGGCTTTCTCTCATTCATGATTTCATTATTACTCACCATTACATTCCTGGTGCTCAAAACCAAGCGACTGACGCTCTTTCCCGATTTCATTTCCAGGAATTCTTCCATCTTCATCCTTCAGCAGACCCCATCATGACTCCTCCACCATCATACTTGACCTAATAATGACATAACTTTCTATCGAAATCAAGCATCTCTCATCATGTGGTTGACATTGGCCTTGTCTACCAGAGCTGTACATACAACAGCCTGGAACAAATACATATAATTCTGTGCTTCATCATCATTCCAACCAACCTTCATTTTGGTTGATCGAGTTCTGGCTTTCCTGACATTCTGCCATCAGGCATTACATCTTGCACATGGTATCATCAGATTATATCTAGCAGGCATCCAGTTCTTTCGCTCTCAATATTCTCCATCTTCACCATCTTTATTCTCTAATCAATCAATCAAGCTATTATTATTGGGCTTTCAAAGACTATCCATATCAAGTTCTCCTCATCGTCTTCCTATCGAAGGACTTCTATTTAGAAATCTACTAGACTTATTGGATTCAAATCCATTCGAGCATCATTCAAACATCATGATGACATCAGCAATCACTCTTGCATTCTATGGATTTCTTCATCCTGGAAAACTGACTATAACATCAGCTCACTCATCTGCTTTTCTCAGAATTTCTAACCTGGAAAAGCAGTTTCATTGTAAATCTACCATCCTCAAAAACTGACAGACTTCAATCCAGGACTTAAATAACTTATTATTCTACATCAAACAAATGGTGCCCAGTTGTTATACTGTCAAAACTTATGAATTTTCATACCAATTCTAATCCCTCTTTGCCTCTATTGACTTCCAATATCAATACACCCATGACATCGAAATAGTTCATTGACCACACAGGAAGCCTCCTTCAAAGACTAGGACTAGACCCGTTTTCCTATTCAGGTCATTCATTCAGAATAGGAGCAACCACCTCAGCATCCCGTCATAATATTCCCATTCACATCATCAAGACTCAGAAGATGGAAATTATCTGCATTTGAGGTATATATACCCAATCCAACGTCCAAAATCAAAAATGCTTTTTCTATTATCTCCTCTTAGTTAGTTCAGAGGACGAGCAAGTCAGTAGCCGTGGGTCCTCAGAGGTTTCCCCAAAGGTGTTTTTTCCTCTCCTGAGTGCTCCTGATCATACTTTCTGGAGTTGGAGGAGGTAATCATGTTGGGCCTCTATTCCCTACAGCTACCTAGCTCATCTACCAAGGGTGGGAATAGAGAAAAGCCACATTATAATTCAATATCAAATTCAATATTACAAATCTCAGTATCACCAAGCATTACATATGTCACCAACATTGAATGGGAGGGCTTTAAGCCCAAGGTTCAATGTGGGGGAATAGCTCCTCCCACTTCCCCTTCAAAAGCACACCTCTCACAGCACTTGGTGCTTAGGAAACTGAACCTCACCCTCCATCCTCCCCATCAACCTCCTTCTTCTCCGGCACTCTGTCCACCCTTGAGTAGGGCCTCTATTCCCTACAGCTACCCAGCTCATCTACTAAGGGTGAGAATAGATAAAGCCACATTATAATTCAATATCAAAATACTTACAAGTCTCAGTATCACCAAGCATTACATATTTCACCAACATTGAAAGTATGTTAATTATATATAGATACTTTGGTAATATTATAAGTGAAATCAGCAAAGGGAGAAAATAAGATGCACATACATATATTTTATACATTTTAGTCTAAATCAAAGCATCCTTTTAGTGTCCTCTGCAGCTATTGACAGTTTTTATTAAAGAGAATGAGGGGTGTTCCCCTTCATTTGATGATTCTTTGTGATATTAAACTTGAATAAAAAGCACCAACTGATCTGTTTCAAAGAAAATGTATGTTTCGCCTTGAAAAGAAACCCACATCTTTGCAGGTGCAAGCAGTTGTAAAGTAACCCCAAGTTCAAATATTTCTTGTCTATAAAAAATGAGTTTTCTCTTCCTTTACTGTGTCTGAAATTAACAAGCATTTGTCAATGTCGAATGCTTGCTTGCAGGTATTAGCATTAGACGTGCAGGAGTTTGACAGATGCAGAATAGGAGTGGCAGTGAAGTACTGAACTCATATCAATCCCACCTCCACCCTGCAGAGATGGACAGGCATTGGGTGGGTCATTGTCCATAATGCTCATGGCATTTCACCTCACTGTATCCTGTAGACACCGACAAGTGTTGAGGTGTGCCTTGGGGCAGTGATGAAAGTGAACAGGAACGCACAGGAACTCAGTTCCTGTACCTTTTTTGCAGCAGGAACAGAGTTGCTGTACTTCTTCTCACTGGCACTGGAACTGAAACTCTTAAACCACCAACATAATGACAGTTTTTGGACCTGTGACCTAAAATCAGGGTTTCCATAGCAACATTTGACTTGTACAAAAGTGTTATTTTCCTAAAAATACTTCAATATCTCTAAGAGAATCTACTAGCATCTAAACAGATAGATGTGTTTTCAAACAGCTATCCTTCAGATTGAGGAACTTCATTCTGCATTTCATATTTGCCAATGCCTGAGTTCCTGTACTTTTTGTCTACCACTTGCACCACTGCCTTGGGGTGTTCAGCTTCACAGTCATCCCATTTCGTAAAGACATATGCTGAAATGGGTGCAGTACAGGAGAATGGGGTGAAGTCTGGGGCTGTAGAGTGCAAGGCACACCTCGATGCTTGTCTCTGGCTTCAGGGTGGGGGTGGGATGGCATGATCATTGCAGTCAGTGATCCAAAGTTACACCTCTGATGCCTGTCAGTCTGTACAGGGTGTGACGTTATGGTTAGAAACCCTAATGCCCCTGGGGTGTGTTGGTATTTGCACTACAAATTTTTAACATGCCCATTTTTTGTAACCCCCACCTCATGAAAGCATTTGGGATCTCTTCTCATGAACAATGCAGTGTGATTCTGTTAATGTGTCCCGAACTTCAGGTTCCCACAGTGACCGTGCCATTCTGCACCAGATGTGCGAAAACACAGATCAGGCAGGATGTGAAGAATGACAGCTGTACCATCCATAGGGAGGTGTGAAGAGATGGCAATGTTAAAAATCTGTAGTGAATATATAAAAAATGCTCGACTTTCAAGCATACGTGGAAACTGCAAAATACATGCTTGTATCGCAGTCATTTAGTGGAATTATTTCATCAAATTTTCAACATAGACATTTTGTGACCTCTGCTCATGAACACTGTCACTATGATTTTCTTAATCTGTCCGAAACATTAATTTTACACAGCAACTGCGCCATTGTGCGCCAGATGTGCAAATGCATATTTGGGGCAGGATATGAAAAATTACAGCTGTACTGCTCATAAGGAGGTGTGGCAAAATGCCAATGTTGAAAATCTGGAGTGAAAATATTACAAATTTGCGCACTTCTGACCATACGTGGAAACTGCGCAACACACGCTTGTAACACAGTCATTTTATGGACTTTTGTCACCAAATTTTCAACATAAGCGTTTCAGGTCCTCTACTCATGAACAGTGTCACTATGGTTTTCTTAGTTGTCCCAAACACTGATTTGCCACAGTGCCGTGCTATTCTGCGCCGGAAGTGCAAATACACATTTCAGCCAGGATGTGAAAAATGACAGCTGTACTGTTTATAAGGAGGTGTGGAAAAATGCCAATGTTGAAAATCTGGAATGAAAATATTATAAATTCACAAAGGTACATGCATGCGTGGAAACTGCACAATGCACTCTCATTAAAAAGTCTTTTTTTTTTTATTTTTCCAACAATTTGCAACATAGGCTTTATGAGAGCCCACTTCATGAACAGTGGCACTGTCATTTCATTACTCAGTCCCAAAAGGTGATTCAATGCAGTGACTGCAAAATCACCTTTCAGGACTGAATAACGTCATGACAGTGGCTGAATTCAGAGGAGGCATTCCAATAACCCCATGTTGAAAATGTGGTGCCAAAACTCCCACAAATGCATGAGATATGCACCAAAGTTGAAAAAAACCCTATTCATGCCATTATGCAGCTTACCGGCATTTCTTCAGTTTTCGGTCGGCTTTTAAGAGTGCAGACGTGTTCCCGGTCCACAAAGATCGTTGCGCTGGGCTCGGAGGTAAGTATGGGGTGAGGGGGTGAGGGAGGCAGGGTGCACAGAGGGTGGGCATGGGTTGGGAGGGCCACCAAACTTAATGAGGACCATTTTCTGTTTTACAGGTTTAAAAAAAAAACACATTAAAGGACTTTTTTTTCTTAACAGGACATATGGCATACTGGGGTGGGCTCCCAGTGTGCCACCTAAGTGTTTTTTGGGGGCTGTAGCCGACGGGGGCTTGGCTATCCCCCATCAGCACATGACAAATTGGGGGGACATTATGTCGAGGGGAGTGGGCTCCCCGTTAGCAAATTGAACTGGGAAGGGGGACTAAAGCAGATGGGGATTGGGCCCTTGTCAGCAAAGAAAGATTGTTGGGGTGATGCTGAGGGGATTGGATACCCCCTTGGCACACAACAAATGGGGAAGGGGTTATCCCTCGGCACACAACAAATGGGGGAGGAGGCTACAGCATGCCGACAGAGAGTGGGCTCCCCTGATGGCAAATAAACTGGGTCAGGGATGGCAAGGTACCACCCTGCAATGACGAGTCACTCCCTCATTGCAGCAGCGGATTCATTTCTAGGTGGTGGCAGATCTGATTGAACTAGTGTCAGCAGCAGCGTACCACTGCATTCGGGAAAGTGGGCCATGCCTCAAAAGGCACTGGGGCCATTGGCCCCCACAGTGGCACACCTCCCAAACCCCGCTTCTCTCCTAAGCTGTGACAAAATGTTTCTTGCACATGCATGCAAGCAAACATAAAAATCTGGGCAAATACAGAACCTATAGCTTTGTATGAAGAGTTCCCTTTATTCTTGATAACTTAATAAGGACGTTGTGATCCAAGTCAAATATAAAACTGATCAGTATGGTTGATTTCAGACTCTACTCCAGTGGCTGATCTGCTGGAATATTTTTGTTTTCCAAATTGACCTTGTCTGAGGAGCTCTTATGCAGGTGAAAAGCATTGTTAATAAAGTGCAAGTTCTCCAGAGGAAGGTCAAAAACCTTTATGATAATGCTTTATTTAAAGAGCTAGTGTATTGCCAAAAACTAATATTAGATTTTAAAAACAGCCAGCCATTATCTTTTATATCTGAGGTACTTTTTATTTTCCCTTTGTTTAATTAGAAGATCGTTTACCTGGTGTGATGTGTGAAACAGCTCTTAGTCTGGCAGCTGACATATCTTGCTCTACTGCCCCCACACTTTATCATCAGCATTGTGAACCTCACTGACTATGACATCACTGTTACTTAGGAACAGCAGGTGAATGGCTGCCAGACATAATGCCGATGAAGTAGTGTGGGGCAATAGCGTAAGATATGTCAGCTGCCAGGCGTATAATGGTTTCACACATCCAGCACAATGTTATCACATAGAGGGCTTTCTGATGAGCAAAAGGAAAAGGAAAAATACTTGAGAAATAAAAAGTTACACTGACTACTAATTAGAATTTGTATTATTTTCCTGTCTGCCTGTTTTGACTCCACTAGCTCTTTAAGTTCCTTGTAGTTTTAAATGTCTAGTCTATGGCATAGGAAGACCAGCAGTTCCAAGATTTTTATATCTGATCTGGTTATCCATTCCCTGTGCATGTTGTAGTTTTCTTTGATTATGGAAACATTTGTGGCTTTTAACGCTTGAACTTATCATCTAAGGAGAGTAATTCATTTAGTTGTTGTTTTTTCAGTTGTACAGTGTTATTTCACAATTCTCTTTTGTTAATTTGATATCCTTTTGCAAAAGGTCCAGTTTAGCACTTAGGGCTTCCTGCTTTTGTTCCTGTCTTTCAAGGATACCAAGAACCTCATCAGTTGTTGTGCTGAGAGAGTCTAGAGTATAGTCTGCTTATGATTGTTGTCGCTCACTCCCGGCACCCTCAGACAATGGCCTGATAACTCTCAGTCATTGTTACGGAAAACTTTGCTTTGCAGTTTTCACAGTCTGTTGCACCCTTGGATTTAACAGCAATGTACTTTTATCGGTTGTTTCCAACTGGATATCCAAAGGTTTTAAAACAAAGTCCAACTCAGCCTTTAGACTAGGAAGAGAAAAGCTGATGGATGATGTAGCAGTAGTATAGGCTCCCTTTCCAATCTGGGTGAGGAGGCTGCAGAAGAAACGGCTGAGCTGCTGTGCTCTCTGCTATGTGGGCTGAGCCCCAGCTATGGAAATCTCCAGAGGACATAGAGCTGGTGAGGTGAACTCCTCATTCGATGTAGATGTAGCTCTGCATCTTCTTTTATCACACATTGATTTTTATCTACACAGAGAAAAATGATAAACTGAGTAGCAATGAGAGAGAGCTTCTCAGAGTGCTGCTGCTGTTATTGCAGCTATCTTTCCCCCTCTGTCTACACTATTTTTGATGCTTCATTGGCATATTCTCTTCAGAAGGGGGTCAAATTTGTACAGGGTCATAGTATGTGGTAGCCATCCTTCCTCTGGTCTCATCTCCGCCTGCACCTGTCTGTTCCACAGTTTCTGTAGTAACTAGTAATGTGCTATGTTTTGACATATTTTCCTACGATTTTCCATCAGTGTTCCCTCCAGTTGTTCAAGGCAAGTTGTTTGATCTACCCTGTACCATTTCTCCACCCTCTTTGTTCATCTGTTCACCTTTGTCTGTTTCCCATTCTGTCTGTATTTTCACCATTAATGATAGGATGTCTTGCATTAATATAACATTCTGAGATCAGCCCTCTACATCCAGTTGTTAGTGTCTTTACCAGGATGTTTGTCAGTTCTGTAGCTTATTATTGCAAGGTCATTCTAGTGCTTGGATTTTGTAACCAGTGTTTGATCTGTAAATATTTATAGAAATCTTGTACCCGCTGACAGTGTGGGGGGAATGGTAGGTGGGATGATTTTTTTTTTTTGTGGAGGGGCTTATTGTTCAGAGCAATAAAATAAATAACAAAGAGGGAAACAAAAAGGTGGGGAATAGATCAGAAGGATGAGCAACATCAAAAGGAGAGAGGAGAAACATAGGAACATAAAATTTGTCGGCAGATAAGGACCACTTGGCCCACCCAGTCTGCCCATTTCCCTACCTAATGGATAAGCTGCTGATCCTAGTTAACCAGCAGCCTACTTCTTCCTACCCCCACCCCCTAGAATTGCCTTATGACTGTCCCATGCATGCTTGAATTTCACCGCTGTTTTTGACTCCACAACCTCCTCCAGAAGGCCGTTCCGTCAATCCACAACCCTCTCTGTGAAAAAATACTTCCTTAAATTACCACTGAGCTGCCCCCAACTTCAAATTGTGCCCCCTTGTTCTTGCACACTTCTTTTTTTGACAGATGCTACCCTCTTGGACTTTGTTGATTCCCTTGAGGTACTTGAAAGTTTCTATCATGTCCCCCCTCTCCCTCCTTTCCTCGAGGCTATACATATTAAGCTCCTTAAGTCTCTCTTCATATGTCTTCCAGTGCAGACACTGCACCATTTTAGTTGCTTTCTTCTGGACAGCTTCCATCTTGTCTATGTCTTTTCGGAGATTGCGTCTCCAGAACCACACAGTACCCAGAATGGGTCTGACCAGCTGTCTGTACAGAGGGATAATAACTTCCTGTTTCTACTGGTGATGCCTCTCCTATGCATCCCAGTATCCCCCCAGCCCTCCTTGCTGCTCCTCACATTGCTTGCCCACCTTAGGTCATGTGATATGACTACCCCAGGTCTCTTTCCATTTTGTTGCTGTTAGTATCTCACCCCCATTGTGTACTCTTCCCTGGGTTTTGTTTCCCAGGTGCATTACCTTGCACTTCTTAGCATTGAATCTAAGCTGCCATACATTTGTCCATTCCTCTAACCTTGCCAAGTCCTTCTCATCCTTTCTACCCCACCTTGTGCATCAACTCTGTTGTAGATCTTTGTGTCATCTGCAAAGAGACACACTTTTCCTTCCAGTTCCTCTGCAATGTCACTTATAAAGACATTGAAGAGGACCGGTCCTAATACCAAACCCTGCGGTACCCCACTAGTAACCCCTCTTTCTTCAGAGTGGACTCCATTTACTATTACTTTCTGTGCCCTATTCTCCAGACAATTCTTTACCCAGACTGTCATCTTAGGACCCACTCCCAGGCTGGCTAACTTGTATATTAATCTTTTGTGTGGGACTGTGTCAAATGCCTTGCTAAAGTCTAGGCAGGCCATGTCCACAGCCCCTCCCTGATCTACTACTTTGGTCACCCAGTCAAAGAAATCTATCAGATTCATCTGGTATAACCTTCCCGCTGTGAATCCATGCTGCCTTGCATCCTGTGCCCCTCTGGCCTCTAGATACTCGACAGTTCTTTCCTTCAGAAGTGATTCCATCATTTTCCCTATCACTGAGGTTAAACTAACAGGTCTGTAGTTTCCTGCTTCTGCCTTGCTCCCACTTTTGTGAAGGGGAATCACATCTGCCCTCCTCCAGTCCTCAGGTACCATCCCATCCTCCCATGATTTGTTAAAGAGCGTAGTCAGTGGTGTCACTAGTTCTGCCTTAGTTCTTTTAGAATTCTGGATGAACCCCATCAGGTCCAATTGCTTTGTCCACCTTTCAGTTTTAAGAGTTCTTTCAGAACCCTTTCTTCTGTAAATGGGTTGGTATCAACTTCTGTATCCAGAGTGTTTCACTGTTTGTTTTGAGTACCTCCCCTCTTCATTTGTAAATACTGAGCAAAATATTTGTTTAGTATCTCTGCCTTTCACAGTCACCCTCTGCCCACCCTCTCTCCCTTTATTAAGCCTCACTATCCTCCCTTGGTCTTCCTTCGCCCCTGATGTACCTATAAAAGTTTTATCTCTTCTAACAGTTGGCTATCTTTTCCTCGGTTTGGGCCTTTGCTGTTCTGACTGCCTTCCAGCTTCCTTTGCTTTTAACTGATACAGTTCTCTGTCCTGCTCCTTCTGTGATTCCTTGTACTTCCTGAATGCTTTCTTTTCTCTTGAACCTTCACTGCCACTTCCTTTGAGAACCATAGTGGTTTCTTACATCATTTGTTTTGTTTATTTGCTTCACACAAAGGCTTGTTACCTCTGTGATGGCAGTTTTATTATTCCCCATTGTTCTTCCACCTCCTTCCTGCCCATTTGCTAGTGCATTCTTTAGCACTCACACCTATTTGGCAAAGTCAGCCTCCCAAAGTCCAGTACTTTTGCCTTGTATGGCTTGACTCTATTGCTGTGTTTATTGTGAACCATACTGTTCGATGGTCACTGTTCCCAGATGGCTACCCACTTCTACATCTGTGATCCTCTCTCCATCTCCATTTGAGAGACCAGGTCTAAGATTGCTCCCTCTCGAGCGGGCTCCAATACTAGTTGTCTAAGGCATGCTCCCTGTAGGGCATCTAGAATAACCCCACTATTCGAAGTGGCTGCTGCAACTGCACTCCAGTTAACATCTGGCATATTCAGATCACCCATCAGCAATATCTCCCCTTTTTCTGCCATTCTAAGTATACTTTCTATCATTTCCTTGTCTATTGTCCATTTCCTCCCCTGAGAAGGGGGTCTGTATACAACCCCTGTGCGGATTGTGGTCCATTGCCTGTCTCCAAATTTACCCAGGAGGAACTTGAAGAAAAGGTTCCCACTGGTGACGATCCCTAAACAAAAAGTACCTCCAAACCATTCGACTTATAATGTTGTTACTCCCTTCGCATCAGAGGTTGGGACTACATTATGGGGAGAGAAGGGGTAAGTAACCTGTGAATCAGGGCATTTACTGCATGTGTGTCTTGCCCACTCCTACATAGAAACATAGAATTTGATGGCAGAGAAGGACTGTTTGGCCTCCCTAGTCTGCCCATTTTCCCTACCCTGGGTCACGCCTGCACTGCTCCAACAGCTAAAGCACAGAGAAGATCTCTGGGACAAAGCTGTCACATCCAGCATACAGGCAGACAGGCAAGCCTATAAAGTGACTCAAAACAGATGCACTTGGGCCATAAAACAGGCAAAATTGGCCTACTACAAAACGACCCTTGCCTCCTCCTCAGTTTTTCTGGGACAATATCAAGGAACTCCACTGACCCACTGGCCATCGCCAACTGCCTCAACTCATCATTCTCTGACCTTAGTGTAGCACTCCCAAATAACTTTTTGACACCACTCCTGCAACCCCACCCCCTAACACCCAGCATCACCCCTTCCATCTTAGAGTGATCTCTACGAATGAGGCAAGGCCTTATCTCATTAAAGCACTCAGTGGCTCTTGCTATTGCAAAGATTCTTTTGATATGAGAATCCTACATCTAGTACTAGATACAGTCCTCTCCCCATTGACTGACCTCATTAACCACTCCCTTCTGTAGGTCTGGGGCAGTTCCCGGCAGCCTGGAAGACTGCCACAGTCACCCCAGTACTGAAGAATGGTGACAGCACCTTCCCCAATAACTAAGATCCCATATCCATTCTCCCACCAGCCTTGAAAGCCCTTGAAAAAATTATCGCCACCCAACTCACTGAGTACCTGCTTGCTCATAACCTACTTTGCAGGGAGCAGCATGGCTTCAGATCTGGGCACAGTACAACTATGGCTCTCACTGAGTTCTCTAATTTTATTCACTCTGCCCTGAATAGAAAACATCTAACTGGAGCTGTCTTCATCGACCTGTCAAAGGCCTTTGATACAGTCACCAACCCCTTACTCTTAAGCACACTCCGCCACATAGGTCTGTCCCAAGGACCCGTCTCCTGGTTTACCAGTTACCTCACAGCTAGATCACAATGTGTCAAAATAAACAGCACCCTCTCAACCACCCTGCCAGTCTGCTCTGGGGTTCCCCAGGGCTCCATCCTCAACCCTGTATTATTAAGCATCTACCTAAACACCTTGCCCAGTTCCTGCTCCGGCAACCTACTAGTCTATGTGGACAATGCGGTTCTTTTTCCCTCGCACCCAGATTCCACAGTAATGCAGTCCTTCCTCCAACACACATTTAACCAGATTGAAAACTGGTTCATAGACCAAAAACTTGTGGTCAATGTAAAAAAGACAAAAACCATGCTCTTTGCCCACTGACAGAATAGACCAAGAATGTGCAGCTATCAATCCTCTCCTGCTCTCTCCTTCCTCTAGAACAGGTCCATACATATAAATACCTGGGCCTTACATTTGATTCCAGCCTCTCCTTCCATTCATACATTCACACTCTATCATCAGCCATAAATGTCTGTATAGGCCTATTGTATCAGCACAAGGATTGCCTACCTCCGGAAGCCCTCCTCAGTCCTCTCCCTAGTCAATTATGGGCTCATTATCTACTTGGCTGCTGACCACACAGCCCTTAACAAAATCCACCTGGCCATAAACAAAGTGTGCAGACTCCTTTCTGGGGCAGACAAGCATACCCATACTTGTACCCTATATGCCCTGACTAATCTCCTCACCCTGTATGAAAGGCTATTTTATCAAACATGTTTCCTCACAAGGAAAATAACCTGGGGCTTACCTTCTTGGGGGTTTCTGCCTTTCTTCTATCCTCCCACACCTCGGTGAACACCCGCACAGCCAACCGACAGATGTGGTCCATCCCGAGGGTTAGAACCTCCTTAACCCTAAGGTCATTCCCACACAGGGCCCCAGTCTGATACAACGAACTCCCCTCCGAAGTCTTCTCCATCTCAAAATAAGGACCTTTCAAGTCAGCCCTCAAAGAGCACATTCTCGCTTCACGGTGCTGCCAATGTACCTGCTAGTGCTGGGTCATCTATCTATCCTGTTACCCTGCCACTGAGCTATTACCAATAGGGCTACCAAACATTACCTATTAACAATGCCTCCTTTGGCTGCACTCGCAAAATAATTGTCTAATTCTCTACTTCGCTGTAAATATCAAACCTGTTATTTCTTCACTCTATCAGCAAACTTATTGTTCTCTTGAAAACTGTAAAAAACAGCTCTCAGTAACACGTCCAATGCAATGTATGGCTGATTCTTATTCTGCAATATTGTATAACTGAAAAAACTATAACCTTTAGCTGCCATTCTATGTCTATATACATTAAGTGTTTATGTTTGTTTTTTCTGATGTGGAGCTTTTGTAAATGAATCCCTGACTCAAAGGTTATAATCCTAAAGTATGTTAAATAAAAATAAATAAACAAAACCACAGACCCTACCTGATCTCTGGCTTTACCCCTCCCCCCTTCCATTCCACTAATGTTCCCTTATGCCTGTTCCACAGATTTCTGAAACCCCTTAACAGTTTTTGCCCCACCACCTCTGCAGGGAGGCTGTTCCAGGCATCCACCACTCTTTCTGTGAAGCAATAATTTCTCATGTTTCCCCTCAGTCTGCCCTCCTCTAGCTTCATAGCATGACCCTTTGTTCTTCAGCTTCTTTTTTCTGAAAAATGCTTCCCTCTTGTACCTTATTTACACCCATGAGGAACTCAAAAGTCTCTATCATATCCCCCATCTCCCTTCCTTCCTCCAGGGTGTACATATTGAGATCCTTTAGTTGCTCATAGGGTTTGTTATGCAGACTCTACACAATTTTAGTTGCCCTCCTCTGGACTGTTTCTTAATGCATGTTTCTTCCCCTCAAGAAACACAGTAATAACCATAACCATGCACAGGGGACCCACAGCTAAGATAAATGCACAGTGCGTTTCTGAAACAGTAGAGGATGAGATGGTGCAGAAAGCTGATGCATGCAAAGAGCTTAGAAAGGACAGATGGGGAACAGACACAGCTTAACAAAAACAAAACAGTGAGGTGGAAATGTAAAAATGAATACAATCTACGGACTGAGGTGCTGTATTAAAAAGGAGAGAACTTTATCTCAATCCACTATGGAAGAAACAGCCACAACCTCAGCAAATCGAAAGAAAGCAGAATTTTGCCAGGACCAACAAAGAACCAGAGGGACTCCAAGTGACTGTGTGCATTAACACTGGACTTTACTGGAGGTAATACATCCTCCTTAGAGAAGAAAACGTATGATTATCTCCTTTCTCCTTGTGTTACCTTTTATTCTTCCAATTTAATTTATGGATATGAAATATATTCAGGAAATTGTCTTTTGGTTAATAAAAATACAAGTTTAAAATACAAAATACTTATTCTGCTTCCACAATTTTTGAGAAGAGTTTACCAATTAATCTGGTGTATTTCCACTGTGGATTTAAAACTACTAAAACCAAATTTCTCCAGCTTTATTATGTTCCGGGGTCCAGAGACTTGGGGCATGCATGCCAAATGTCAGCTTTGTATCTACAGCTGTAGCATTTATAAGCGTACATATTTTCAGAACAGTTGCACAAAATTTCACAAATAACTAAACTGAGAAATTCTGAGCCACGTACCTTCACAAATTACTTAACCAAAATTTGCCACATTTAGAAGTTTTTGAGATCCTTTGCAAAAGGTTATGTATTTTTATTTGCATGTGTCTGGCTCTAATGGTGTCAAAGTTATATGTATATTTCTTTAGTATAAATGTTTCACCATTGAAGACATACTTAGCTGCTAACAGCTCATTTCCAGATGTGTCCTGGGGGAGAAGGAATAAACAACGAAGTTGCAGAATGAATAAAATACAAAATACACAGTATAGTAAGGTGCAAGAGTAATAACATAGGTTATGGATGGGCAACAGTGAACAGCAACACTGTGTTTGTTCAAGAGGATGTCATGATAACCATTACATTTCAAAAGTGACACTGTGCATTATAGTGTATGGAGAAATGCTGTTATACATGGAATTCCATACCTAGAATATACTTGTTCTGCTGCACTAGTGACATCATTATGTTGTTCTGCTGCAGTAATGATGTCAGTACTGCAGCAGAACCACTTGGAATGCTGGCACATTGTTGCTTTCCCCTTTGTAATTCTGTGGTAAAACAGTATTCTAGAACCTTTAGAGACTTCACAAGTCAGTTTTATTATGTGTTAATATGTCCCTCAGAGCCACTCATTGCTGAAAACGAATGGTTCCATGCACCTTCAGCTGAGCGAGAACAGTGAAGTGAAGCTGAGTTGTTCTGGCTGAAGCTGATGGCAAGTCAAACCACTTGTTTTCAACAACGAGTGTTGATGCGGGATGTATTTAGATATCATTGATCGAGAGCGATCAATAATATATTTAAAATAAAAAAAAATTCCCAGAATGTGTCCATTTCCAGGGCATCTGCACGTGAGATGCTCTTCACAGAATAAGAGTGCCTCACGCACAGGGGAAAGGAGTTCTCCAATTGGCTGGGAGCACGCCACGATCTATAATATAAAAAAGAGAAAAAAAAAACCACAGTGCACATATTTTAAACAATACTGCTATACACTATAAAAAATACAGGATGAGCAACTTTATGCACAACCTGTTTATAGTGTATGGCAGAATGTTGTTATGGATAGAAATCCATAACTAGAATGGAGTTATGCTGCAGTAGATATGTCATCACAGCTGCTATGCTGCACTAGCTATGTCACTACTGCACCTTAACAACTTGGAATGCTGCCACTTAGTTGCTTTCCTCAATCCAGTTAAGCTGGACATTGCTGTTTTTTTAAACTTGAACTTGCAGAAACATCTGCAGCACACTTTGTCAGTTAAAAAAAAAAGGAAAATGTTAATATTTCTGTTCTCGGTTGTCTTCTCCAGCTGGTTTTGTGTGATTTTTCTATGCTGTGACTGCCCATACACTATAAAAGATTGTGTATGAGCAGTCATACACAAACAAGGAAATTGTATCTTGAGGTTCCCTTGGTAACAGAGTACCTCTCAAGATGCACTGTTGAGGTCATCTGTTACCAAGAAAACCTCTCGATACAAGAATATCCTTATAGTATATGGGTGCTGCCTATTGTCAATGGATTTCAGCAACTGCTGAAATCTTGTTGTAGTACAGTTCAAAGGTCAAAAAAGTTGTTGTACTATCGTTCTGACATCACATCGATAGTACAACTTTTTACCCTTGACCTGCTGCCTGATTGGCTCAGACGACGCCTATAGGAAAAAACAAAAAATATGGCGACGCTGATGAAGGAAAGTGCCGAGCAGCGGAGCCACCGACTGAGAAGTCGGGAATCGGGACACGAAGAGCCATACATGGCTCCCTTTCTAAAAACAATTACTTTCTTTTTTTCTCACCAATTTAAAAAAAAAATGACGTGCAGATGAGGAACTGAGGAGCAGGATGGAGCATAAGCGGGAACGTGCTCAAGCAGAAGCACCAGAGGGAAAACGGGAGCAGCGCCTATGGCAAGTAACGAAAAAAATAAATGTAAAAAAAAAACCCCATATACTGTAAAAAACAGTGGATGGGTGAACATCCACCACTAAGTCTGTGTCCCCATCTCGGGCAGTTGATGACATCAACAAGATCTCTCGAGCTTCACTCTCGAGGTCTCTGTGATGTCATCAACTCCCTCAATGTAAACACAGCCTTGTTGTGGATGTTCACCCATCCACTATTCTATATGTTATGTATGACTGCTCATACACAATCCTCTATGTTCTGTCACCTCGGGGTTTTGATTCCCATGGACCTCTAGAGCTTCGCTCTCGAGGTCAGAGGGAATCAAAACCCCCTCTGTGGCAGAACACGCTGGTTGTGCATAGTTGCCATCCAGTATTCTCTGTATTGTTAACTATTGCCCATCTGTTGTTTTTCATAATATATGGGTAAGTTTGAACATCAACAATGAGTTTACAAATTTAAATTACATGTTGCATTTTATCTTTGTTCCTGTATTCTCATGCCATGTCAACAGTTCCACCACCATGCAAAGGAATCACATAGGCAGCACACACAGTAATTACTGGAAAAAGTAGTGTTTTCATAAAATTGTATTTTTGTTATGCACAATTTAACTGAAACATTTAAAAAAAATAATTTTAAGACTTGCATGTCCAAAGTTCAAGAGTAACGAGAAGACATCAAGTGGCATGATGGGCAGATTCAGACAACCAACTGAAGTGATTTGAAATTAACGGGAATAGCTGAAAAAATAAATGGTGTGGTAGTCCTTCTTCTTGTGGAGATTTGTTTCAACCAGCACAGTAAAGGTATTTAAAATTAGGAGAGAAAAACAGAAATTAAACACATTTTTTTTTTTTTTTTTTTGCAAGAGTGAGCGGGAGGCTGAAAGGGTAAGTTGAGTGCTCAGCATTCTTTGTTGTTGTACCCTAGTAGTAACATACTCAGGATGGTACAGCAGCAGTTTGACATCACTATTAGGGCACAGCAACACTAGGAATTCATTGAATTCCATACACAATAACCATCTCCCATATACTGACCTATAATACAGTGAAACTGGGCATTTGCAAATTCAGACAGACAAGTCAACATAATCAATATAAAAGGTACAGAGTCAATACAGCAGAACAGGTGCAATTAATAACCAGGTGTGAACCCCGGATTAGAACAGAGTTGAAAAGCCATCCAGGCTGAGCAAGGGTACAAGACAGAATGAGCACAGTAAGGTACAGCTGCAAAACCGTTCCAGATGTGAACACAGGAACAGATTAATGCCTCACAAACTGAATGCTTGCTGTGCTCAAAGGGTTATTTATTTATAAGCAGCAAAATAATTTCACAAATTGAATGGCAAACTTGGAGCACCTTTATGTTCCCTAAATATTGTGGTACTTGGCAATCTGCTTAAAATTTGTTGCGGAAAAGGACCACTTGGCTCACCCAAACTGCCCAGATAGTCTCTGCCTAGTCTATCTCCACAAACCCTAACTGGTCTCCAGCAACCCTTCCTCCTCCCTTCCTATTTACTAATATTCCCTTGTCTGTCCCATGCATGTGTGAAGCCCCCTCCTGTTTTCACCTCGATTCATGTCAAGTAAATTTGCCAACATGCAAGTCTCTAGCTAAAAGTTTAAATGAGTTGGTGCCAAGTAAAGAAAATCACAAAATTCCGCAGAATTTTGCAGAAGTGGCATTTGCTAATTTGGCCCAGCCTAGTTCTGAACTTCACAAAAACTGATTTATTACCATTATGCAACATAACAGGGATGGAGACTTTGGGATTGCTTTTTGTATTATCTGATGCTTTCCTTTAAAGCGTATCTTGCCTGTGACAGTGTAAAAGATTGCCAGTTTTTCCCTCTCAACAGGGCAATGCAAATTCTGTCCAGTGGATTGGATTCAGCATCCGGAAAGGTGTTATTACTTTTCCCGTGACAAGAAGGACTGGAATGGAAGTCATCAGTGGTGTTCCTCCAACAAGGCTGAACTTGCAGTGATCAAGACTCAAGAAGAATATGTGAGCTATGACACTTTTTTTTTAATATACAGTTCATGCATGGCAGTGTTCACTATTTACCCTAAAATGTTTCCATCTTCTCATGAAGACTCCCATAACTTCCAGTGGAAGTACAGAGAAGCAGGAGGGAACATTGTAAGCTCAGCAGTAAAGACAAAATAATAAAAAAAAAAAACACTTTTGCTGGTGGAGACGGTGCAAAGTTAGAAACATTATCATATGAGTAGAAGGGCAACATTTTCTGTCTTCATCAAACTTTGTGTGGCTTTTTTCCTTTTTGCTGAAGGCTGTAAAAGTAACTCCCAGCTCCATCCACATAGCAATCTTCAGCTATCTCCCCCACACCACCATCTTACCAATCATGCAGTCAGAATGAATTTTCCCCAGTCCGGGCAAAGTTCAAGAATATATAGGATAGAAGAGTTTAGATGGTCCCATGCTCAGCAACAATCAGAACGCTCCCTTCACTTTTGCTGGTTGCTGATTTATGAATAAATTAAGCAGTCTCCCTAAAGTTATTGCTGACTGGCTTAAGACTGAACCGACCAGTGATTACTATAGGGAGATCATCCAATTTTATTCAAAAGATGGCAACCTGTGGAGGTTGAGGGAGTGTTCTGCTGGTCGCTCACTTTGGTGCCATTTACAGTCTCTTATCTTTTTCCATTGAGGGTCTGATGGTGTGTGCCGAGAGTGGAGGGTGGGAGGTATAATTTATTACCGAATTGGGGTGGGGGCAGGAGGATTTTTGTTTTGTTAAAGATGTTGATATGACCAGACACTGAGCTGGAAGGAATAGGGGTATAATTATGATTATAGATATTTTTAAACTTAATACATAAATTAGAATAGCCTATTCAGACTTGAGCATCATTTCTGAGAGGTGCATGGTGCACCAGAGTTAAAATATTTTTTATAAGATGCTCTGTCACTGTGCTGGTTTTGAGCCTTCCAGAATTAACAGATATTTAGTTTCCACAGAAGAGAGCAATCATGCTGGAGGATGCTCCTAACTCTTTTGATGGCTAAGTCCGAAACATTTGTTGTTTTGTAAAGTATTTTGATATTTTTATTAAATTAGTTATTCATCTTTCCAAACTGGTGTTTTAGTGCAAACAATTTATTCAAACAATATGAAGTCTAGAACCTCTAAAGACTTCACAAGTCAGTTTTATTTAAACAATAAGGGGGCGTGGGTTATTGGAGGATTTACCCTGGCTGGAGTGGTTTGCCCATGAGGTACAGCTGAGTAGATAAATCCTCGCCAGCCATGGTAAATCCCCCAGTAACCCATATCCTCCAAGTGGCTTATTAAGCAATAAGATATGACCAGGGGTTAGATTAACAGTCTGTTAATCACCCCCTAGGGGTGTAATGTGGCACGAGGCACAGCTGAGGGATGCTGCATCATACATGGGAGGAGACAGAGATAATGAGGAGGGGGCCCTACCAATCGGCAGGTCTGGGGAGAGGGGGACATCACTGGCAGGTGGGGGAGGGCAAGCAGGGAGAAGAGGTACTGGAAGTGGAAATCACAGCAGAGAGAGTGAGGGAAGCCCTCAGCTCCCTTAAGACGGAGAAAGCACCGGGGCCGGATAAATTACATCCTAGAGTGCTGAAGGAACTTGCAGATGTCCTGGCGAAACCCCTGGCAGAGCTTTTCACCATCTCTCTGAGGACAGGGTGGGTGCCCCAAGACTGGAAGGTGGCGCATGTAGTGCCTATCCACAAGGGGGGATCAAGGGAGGTGGCAGGGAACTACAGGCCTGTCAGCCTGACATCAGTGGTGGGCAAGGTGATGGAGGGCATTGTCAAGGAGAGGCGGGGGGACCTGGATAAGTCAGGGTGCCTGGACGATAGACAGCATGGATTCATCCCGGGGAAATCGTGTCAGACAAACCTGGTGGAGTTCTATGACTGGGTGACAAGTGCCTTGGACCTGGGTAGACCAGTGGATGTCCTCTTTCTAGACTTCAGCAAGGCATTTGACTCTGTTCCTCATGTGGGCCTGTTGGATAAACTAGGAGAAATGGGGTTGGGAAACCAGATGATCCGATGGATAGGCAATTGGCTCCAGGACCGGACCCAGAGGGTCGTAGTTGGTGGGATAGTCTCTTCCCCAAGGAGGGTCATTAGTGGGTCCCACAGGATCAGTTCTTGGGCCCCTTCTGTTCAACGCCTACGTATCTGACATAAGGACAGGAATCAGGAGTGAGATGAGTCTCTTTGCAGATGACTCGAAACTGGGGGCGGTGGTGGATGGGGAGGAGGGAAGGGTGGCCCTGCAGGGGGACCTGGAGGCTCTGGAAAGATGGTCTAGAAAGTGGAAGCTGAGGTTTAATGCAGGGAAATGCAAGGTACTCCACCTGGGGGCCAGAAACCCAGGCCAAGTGTACACCCTGGGGGAATACTACAAGTCTCAATGGCTGAGAGGGACCTGGGGGTGGTGGTGGATGTCAAGATGAACAACTCTGAGACTTGTAGGAGGGCAGCAGCCAAGGCCAACAGGATGCTGGGATGCATCGCTAGGGGATCACCTCCAGAAGGAGGGAAGTGATACTCCTCTGTATAACTGCTTGGTGAGGCTGCACCTGAGTACTGCATTGTGCAGTTTGGAGGCCGCACTTAAAAGGGACATTAACCTCCTGGAGAGGGTCCAGAGGAGGGCAACCAAAATGATTTGGAGCTTGGGGACAGGACCTATGAGAGAGAGCTCGAAGAGCTAAATATGTACACTTTGGAAGAAGAGAAGGGACCGGGGACATGATAGAGGTCTTCAGGTCACATGAAGAGGGGTAAATAGGGAGGAACAGTGAGGGTGCTTGAAGGAAGGAGGAGGGGGCCCTAGAGGGCATGGGTGGAAGCTGGAGGGGGAAGATTCAGGGGAGAAAGGAGGAGGTGCTACTTCACTGAGAGGGTGGTAGAGCCATGGAATGCACTACCTAGGGGGCTGGTGGAGGCAGAGACAGTGGAGGGGTTCAAGAGGGGTGGACAGGTACAGGGGAAGGGTTCAGGAAGCAAAATCCAATGCAGCAAGAATATCCGGAACTGGGAAGGGAGAAGCCAGAGAAGGCGAGGGGGACAGCAAGGTCAGCACCCAGGGTGGGGGCTGACCAAACAAGCAGACACGAAAGACCATTAGGCCTATTCTGCTGGCATTTTAGTATGTTAGTATGTTAGTATATTGCCACTGTGGGTGATTAACTGACTGTTAATCTAACTTCTGGGAGTGCCTTTTTGCTATTATAAAAAAAGTATTCGAAAAGAAAAGGGTTAAAAGTATACTTTTTTAATGTTTTCCTCATTTATAGGGAAATTTTTAATAAAATATTTCTTCCACCAACAGTTTAAGAATGCCGATTCAAAATCAGAATGCAGCATTCCAGTCATTCAGCAGTGATAGAGGATGGAATACTGACAGGAAGAATCCATGTTCCATGGTGATCAGGCTGTACATGACAGTGTAACAAGGATTAACGTAAGGCTGTTGGAATCCTAACAGCCAATCAGATTGCAGCATTTCTGAGACCCTTTTTATGTTGGCTCATGCATGCGCAGCCAACATATTAGGGTAGTAGCACATTTGGAGGTGCGGTCACTGTTGGGCGAATGCAGGGCATGCATCAGTAGGTGCATCCCTTATTCCCCAATCAGCCTACATGCTGGCGCCACACCATGTGGGTGAGCACATGTAAGAAAAGGTCCGCTGCAATGTGAACAAAGCTCGTAACATGCAGTGGACCCTCCTGATGTGCTTACCCTGCTGAGACAGAAAGCAAAACATGGTGGCACATTGCCAGCCATAATGCCAACTTCAGTGGTGCCCAATCCCCCTATCGGCATGCCCTGCCCCCAATGTATGTGCCGATGGGGGAGCCCACTCCCCGTCAGCATAAAGCACTCCCCATTTGTCATATGCCCAGGGGGGTGCCCGATCCCCCTTGGCTCTTGCCCCCACTTTCCTTGTGTGCGGCGACGGGGTGCCCAATCCTGTCAGCTAAAACATCCCCCAAAAACACTTAGGTGGCATGCTGGGATCCCACCCCAGCGTGTGAAATCCTGAAAAATAAAACAAGTCCTGCAATGTTTTTTTTACCCTCTTAAAAAAAAAAATCCTCACCATCTCCCTACCCCCTCCTACAACCCGCGCCCACCCCTGTGCACCCTGTTTCCCACACCCCCTCCCCCATACTTATCTCCGGAGTCCAGTGCGACGATCTTCGTGGACTGGCAACACGCCTGCACTCTTTTCAAGGCCGACCGCTTGAACTGAAGAAATGCCAGTAAGCTGTATAAAGGCATAAATAGGGTTTTTTCAACTTTGGTGCATATCTTGGGCATTGTTTGGAATTTTTGCACCAAATTTTCAACATTGGGTTATTGGGACTCCTCATGAATTCAGTCACTGTCATGGCATTATTCGGTCCGGAAAGATGATTTTTGCGGTCAATGCATAGAATCACCTTTCAGGACTGAATAACAAAACAACAGTGCCACTGTTCATGAGGGGGCTCGCAAAAAGCCTATGTTGCAAATTTGGTGGAAAAAATCCCAAAAATGGCTGTTTTACGAGCGTGCATTACACTGCTTCCACGCACACTAGTAACTTCGTACATTTGTAATATTTTCACTCCAGATTTTCATAATTGCCATTTTTCCACACCTCCTAATGAACAGTACAGCTGTCATTTTACATATCCTGGGCGAAATGTGTTTTTGCACGTATGGTGCAGAATAGCAAGGCTGCTGTGCAAAATCAGTTTTCAGGACTGTTTGAGGAAATGACGGTGACACTGTTCATGAGCAGAGGTCCAAAAATGCTTATGTTGAAAATTTGGTGCTGAATGTCCATAAAATGACTGTGTTACAAGCGTGCATTGCGCAGTTTTCATGCACCCTTGTAACTTCACAAATCTGTAATATTTCCATGCCAGATTTTCCACACTGGCATTTTTCACACCTCCTTATGAACAGTATAGCTGTCATTTTTGACATCTTGCCTGCCCAAAATGTGTTTCCGCACCTGTGGTGCACAATGGCGTGGTAACTGTGTAAATTGACTTTTGGGACAGATTAACAAAATCACAGCACCACTGTTCATGAGGGGAGGTCCCAAAATACCTATGTTAAAAATGTGCCTAACAAACTCCCCAAAATAATTGGGTCATAGGCGTGTGTTGCACAGTTTCTATGCATGCTCATGACTTCACCAATTTTTCATATCTTCACTCCAGATTTTCAATGTTGCCATTTTTTTACCCCTCCTCATGAACAATACAGTTGACATTTTCCACATTCAGCCCAAAATGTGTTTTCGTCCCTGTGTCGCCAAATGGCATAGCCACTGTGCAAAACCAACTTTCAGCTAATAAACTGATTGTGCAGCTTTTCATGAGGTGGACTCACAAAAGGCCCATGTTGGAAAATTTGGAGTGAAAATACCAACACACCCCTATGGTGTTAGGGTTTCCAACTGTAGCACCCCACCCTATAGAGACTGACAGGCATCAGGGGTGTGACTTGGGATCATCGGCTGTAATGCTCATGCAATTCCAACCCCACCCCTACCCTGCAACCAGTGACAGGCATCTTGGTGTGCCTTGCACTGTTCAGCCACACAGTTCACCCCATTCTCCTATACTGCACCCACCTCAGTGTATTTCCTTATGGAATGGGATAAGTATAACACCCAAAGACCTCAAAGCACACCACAACACTTGTCAGGGTCTACAGGGTAGGGTGAGGTACAATGGCATGAGCATTATAGCTGATGACCCAAAGGCTCACCCCAATGCCTGTCAGTCTCTACAGGGTGGGGGTGGGGTTGGCATCACTTCAATACTTCACTGCCATTCCTATTATGCATCTCTAACTCCAGCACTACCAATGCCAATGCCAGTGAGACAACATTCGGCATTGACAAATGCTTGTTATAATTGCGATTATACAAAGGTTCATTTTTTTACTATAATAAAGTACAACTTTTAAAGAGGTTGCTTTTTTTACTTTATTGTATTTACTTCTGTGCTGCAGATGAATTGAGACTTTGGGATTGCTTTTTGTATTGCAGTGGTGCAAGGGGCAAGTGACTCAGACTCTTGTCTAGGCCTTCCAGAGGTGGCTGGAAGAGGACAACTTGAGGTAGGGTGTCCCATTCTTGAGTCAGACCCCTTCAGTGATTCTCACTATGGATGCTTCCCTACTGGGAAGGGAAGCGTACCTGGATCATCTCACTGCTCAGGGAACATGGTCTCATCAGGAGTCTCTTCTGCACATAAATCTTCGGGAACTCAGACCTGTCTTTCTAGCCCTCCAGACATTCTCAGAATCAATTCAAGAGAAAGTGGTGCAGGTCAGAACAGACAGCACCACTACCATGTGGTACATAAACAAGCCAGGGGACACTCAGTCCTCGGTCTTGTGCACTGAAGCCATGAACATATGGTTATTGGCTTACACTCTTCAAGCTTCTCTGATTGCAGTGCATCTCCCAGGAAAGGACAATGTGTTGGCAGATGTACTCAGCAGAATTTCTCAGGGTCAGCACAAGTGGTCCCTGAATTCCCAAATTCTTCAGGTAATTTTCAAGAGATGGGGCACTCCAGAGATGGATCTCCTTGCAGCCCCAGACAATCAGTAGCTTCCCCTGTTCTGATGCAGGCCCCCTCTTTTGGGGTCTGTTCCTCAGGATGCTCTCCTATTGTATTGGACAAACAGGTTTCTGTATGCTTTTCCTCCTTTCCTCTGATTTTCAGCGTGCTGATAAAGATCAGGTCTCAGCCTTGCACAGTGATTCTAGTGGCTCCAGACTAGGCCAGGCAACTGTGATACCACCGTTGTTGTCACTGTTAGTGATAATTCCTATTTGTTTCCCCAGAAGGTACAATCTACTGACATCCTCTCAGGGAGGATACTGTACCCCAATCTTCAGTCTCTCAGACTTAAAGCTTGGCTCTTGAGGAGCTAGAATATGCAGGTCTGCATCTTTCTTAGTCAGTCTTGGATATTCTTAAGGTTAGTAGGAAACCTTCTACTAGGAAAACGTACAATTCCAAATGGAAGATATTTGGTATTTGGTGTTCTCAGAGGGACATTCAACCAGATTCAGCTGACATTGATACTGTTCTGGATTATTTAGTTCATTTAACAGCTTAGGCCTCTGGCCTGCCACTCTTAAGGTTCATTTGTCAGCTATCTCTGCATTCCTTTCTACTGGGAAGGGCTCTTCCCTAGCTTCCCAGCCAGTGTTCAAAAATTTTTCAAAGGTTTGGTTCATATAAACCCTCCCTTTAGGGAGCCTACTCCTGTTTGGGACCTGAATATCTGTATTGCACAGCTTATGCAGTCCCCATTTAAACCATTATCTTCAGCCAAGCTTAAGTACATGACTTGGAAGACTGTGTTCTTGGTAACCATTACTTCTGCCAGGAGAATCAGTGAACTACAGGCCTTATCAGTGGAATCTGGTTTCATTTCACTTCATAGAGATAAGGTGGTCCTTTGGACAAATAGAAAGTTTCTCCCCAAGGTGGTATCAGACTTTCATTTGAATCAGTCTATGTCATTGCCTGTATTTTTCACTGACCATTCTTCTTCTGGGGAACAAAGACTACACAGTCTAGATGTGAAGAGAGCCCTCAGTTACTACATAGAGCACACTAGGGCCCATAGGAATGACTATTCACAATTGTTTCTCACTTATGGAGAAGTGGGAAAAGGTAAACCTGCCACTAAAAGAACTATTGCCAGGTGGATTGTCTCCTGTATCCAATTCTGCTATTCAAAGTTGGGGAAAGAGCCACCCTCAGGCCTGAGGGTTCACTCCACCAGAGGTACAGCTGCTTTGCTGGCAGCAGCTAGAGACATTCCTTTAGAGGAAATTTGTAAAGCTGTCACCTAGAAAACTGTTCATACATTCACCAAGCATTATTTTCTCGACATCCAGTCCAGAAGTGATGCTAGGTTTAGCACAGCAGTACTGCAGAGCTTGTTCCCAAAATAGGTTCTGTAGTTTTTATTTTATTTATTTATTGAACATTTTTCACCAGGAAAGGCATAAGCAAAAAGATGCTCGTCTCACAGTATGACGTGGGGGGGGGGTTACAATGGAGGAAGGTATACATACTACAGTAGAAATTAGGAGTAGAGCAATACAGATAATGAACATAATTGAGTGCGATTACATTTGAACATGTTACACAAGTAGAACAGTACAAAACATGATCATCAAGGACAGTGGTATACATAACATGGGTAGACATCTAGGGCAATACATGATTACATAAGTGCCAGTAACAGGACTTAAGCGAAATGCACCAAGTAGGCAGCGGGAAATGGAAAGCGAAGACAGGGGGTAAAGGAGAGGTGAACTGGTAAACACTAGGTGTATGGGGGATGATTTAGTTGAGATGGTGGGGGAAGAAGAAAGGAGATAGTAGCAGTGAGTAAGACTGAAGATCATAGGTTATTTGGGAAGATGGATGTGGGGGATGCGAAGTGAGATATTAGAAGTGAATAAGAGTGTAAGTGCGTAGGGTTTTTTAGGGCAATGTTCGCTCCTCCAAGGGGGTACTGCTGGGTAGTCTGCATATAGTCTGAATACAATGAGACTTCATGTTGTTTGAAGAAAAATTACTCACCATAGTAATCTTATTTCTTCTAATGGAGTCTTGATGTATTCAGACCTCCCTCCCTGCCTCCCCTCTTAGAACCTTGTTGTTTTGGGATGTGGGTTGGCAGGAACAGTGCTGCACCCCAGAGGTGTACCTTTACACCTTTTCTTACCAGGAGACCTTTTTGTTCTTGTTTTATGTATATTGTTTTCAGCCACTGTCTACATAGATTCTTTTTGGGGTTCTTGACTTGAGTCTTATGGACCCAAGCTTCTACTGCCTTTTGGCTTAAATTTCAAAAAAACAATTTCTACACTTAGTAGTTAGTATAGTGCCCATAAGAATGTGATGGTTACATTGACAAGTACCCGTGAACCAGAGACAGAGGTTTGAAAACCAAGCTCGAGCTCAAAGTTCTATGCTCTGGCATAGAATTAACCTTTGCCTCTCCAGAGCAGTTCAAGTGCTGGGGCATATAGTCAGAATACAGCAAGACTCCATTAGAAGAAACAACATTACTGTAGTGAGTATTTTTTCCTTGTTCCATCTTCTTGTATCGTTCCCAATGGTTCCAGTAACCATGGTCTGAACCACAAAGCACGCCTGGTCACATTGACAGTGGTGGAATTTGCAGTTAAAATTTGTCCACCTAGAGGTTCTGTTTTAATGAAATCAATAAACTGCTTTTGTCTTCTTTTGTTTAAGCACTGCAGGCTATTATTTGGCGCATAACAACTGTGGTCACATTTTATCTGGTCAGCTTATAACTGAAGTTTGCATTTAAAAAGTGTCCGTCAGTGACTGAGGTCTGTGGTTTTACTTTACTACCAATTTCTGGTTTCATGTCTTGAGTCAGAATCAAAAAAATATCTACAAAAAACTGGGCCACAGGTTTCAAAAAGTGCCAAAGTTGTGGTTACTATTTGCCTTAAGCAGATAGGCATACAAGAATGCTGCATGTGTTTGGTCCAGATTACAACTGGCTAAAGCAGAGTCTGCAAGGAAGCTCACTGAAGAGTATAAATCCTCAGCAGAGGAACACTAGGATAGAAAGGACTCCCAGAAAAGGCTGACAGAGGAGCTGCCCTCTCACATCAGCCATCACACCATTTTTGGTGCTTTAATCAAGCCCACAGCAGCAGCCTACCTCTGCAGGACTTCAAAAGTCTGTTTTACAGAATTTATTTATTATCTGTTCTCAAAGCAGAAGGGATTGTAATTCCTCAGTCAGATGAGCTGTCTACCTGATCCATTCCTGGTCCATATTCTTGCAGGCTCTGTTCCTCATTGTCCCTGTGTGCTCACCTTTAGTGTTGTATTAGTTGGGAGAGTGCAAGGGTGCATTTTATTGATAGCAATGAGGGCCCCGCTCCGTGCTGAAAAATATTTTTATATATATTTGAGTCTCACTTGAGTCAAATCAAAGCCACAACTCAACTAACGAAGGTCTCTACAAACTGATACAACTCCAAACTAGTCGCCGGCCCAGTGGCGCTGAGGATTGAGGTGCTGGACCCCACATCTCGTGCCATGCTGGTGACCTGGGTTCAGGAATGGTCTCATGTTGTTCAGGGATCAGCCGGGGAGGTAAGGATTGATTGTCTGGAGGACTGCTCTCCTTGCTATGGGTTGGTGGTCTGTGCTGCGTGTGTCAGCACAACAAGAGAGGTTCGGCCCACACCCAGGGTGCTTGGCTGTCTCCATGGAGGTGAAGATGGCTGCTGTACCCATTGCACAGGCAGGGGCACAGGGGAGAAAAACTGAGGATAAATACTGGAACCTGGCAGGACCCATGATGGCCTGATGGGCCGCTCTATGGAGGGGGGAGGTCATAGCCCTGCCAGATCCATGGAGGTGGTGACACATAATGTTGTGTTTTAAAAATAAATAAATACAACTCCAAACTTATGCATCTACAGTGGAGCCTGCTAAAATTGGGACTAGGAAGGGAAGGATTGGGGTCTGTCTCCTCCAACTGAGGAATTACTATGCCTTCCTTTTGAAAAGGTGCAGTTAATAAATTCTGCTAAATGTACTTTGAACTACTGCAGAGGTAAGTTGCTGCCGGTGGGGGGGGGGGAAGGCTTGATAACATTTTAAACAGTGATCACTACTGGTGCTCTTTAAAAAAGCCAGAAAGGAAAAGCACTTGGAGCCAGAACTGGAAAAGATAGATGAGTCAGTTATCCAGCTTTCTGACAGTGTTCAGATGCCCACCACTGAGGAATTCCAGTCTTTCCGGGAATTGTTCCAGACCATGAGAAAACAGATATCCAAAATGTGTTCATAAGTTGACCCTAGTATCAGAGAAAGAATCTTACTGTGAGGAAGAGAAGGAAGCTTTAACTTTCCAGGTCCTAGGTGATGAAATACAGTATATCTTCACCATCATGTCCTTCAAGGACTACTTTCATTCTGACTTTCTTGGTGGCATAGCAGCTATGATTAACATTCTTACTATAGATACAGAGTCAGATTATCAACCAAGCAAATCAGTATTCCATTTATGATGCGTAAAAAGATTACATGATTCCCAGCTTATGCAACAGCAATTGATAGGACAACAGAGAAAAGATAATGTATATAATAACCAGTACTGAATCAAAATATCTTTATCTATGACTACACCACAGCCCAGTGGGTTTAATACTGCCCACGGCATGCAAAAAGGCAAACAAAATAAAATAAAAAACATTTTCCACAGCACCACCTCATAAAGATTCCAGGAAAATTGATACTGTCATGGGGAGGGGAGAGGGAGTAATCATACACTTGTTCTGCCACACTCATCATGAGAAAGATAGCATTTCTGAGTTACACTACACATCACATTATGAAGAAGCACTCTGGGATACAGTGACTTAAGTGACTGCTTAGTGGTGGTCTCACTTGATGTGGAAAAGGTATTGGATTTGATTGAGTAGGACCACCTCTGGTACACAGTGAGGAAGATGGGATTTGGAGACAGATTCTTACGCCGGGTCCAAATGTAGTGATAGACAGTACTCGTATATGCATACATGCCTTGTGTGTGTGCATGGGTACTGCTGGCTAATAAATGGATTATAAGACACATATGTGCTTGTAGGCCAACAGACCAGCTATATTATGCTGACTATAGGACATGACCAGAGGTCAGGACCTAACATCCTCTATACCAGAGAAACAGTTACGACAGGATCTAACTAAGCCATTACACCTACCTAGGGGTTAAAAATAGTTAAAGGGAATGTACTTGTCAGAAAATTTACGTACTTAGGAGAAATCTATGTAACAGCAAGACGTAAATGGAAATAGAAGCAATTTATGTATAAGAAAAAGATGCATTTTTCTGACTTATTTTAGCTGGAACAGGAACTTCTGTTACCTTTTCTGTTTTTAACAAACATACCTGTCATTGGAAAGATAACATGCAGAGTTGTGATGTCATGGAGGCCCAGAGGTTTCTTTTGTGATCTGTATAAGGCAACAAGAGACAGGTAAAGGCAGAGCTCTCCTCTCCTTTCTGCTTTTCTCCTTAACAGAACATCCGACTGACAAAATATATAGCTAGGCGAAGTAACCGAAGGTCGTAAAGGCTCTCATAAGCCTTCATTGGGACAAAGACTTGTCCACTTGGGTTCTAGTAGGTATTCTTTCTCTTTTTTCAGTATATATACACTTATTAGAAGATACTGAGTTCTATTTTTTGCTAGTTGCCACAGTGCTACTATTTGTAGTCTACATATTATACAATAAAGTCTTTTAGAAAGGTTATACAGAAGTATTTCTGTGTAATTTCTAGTGCTTGTTCTCATACCTGTGAAGGCTAGATTCGAACCCAGATACTATCAGGCTCTTAAACACAACACAAACCATCAATTATAATCCCTCAGCAACTGTGCAGACCAATTCATGGCTGTCAGCATCATTCACTCCATATCGGGGCACCAGGCAGGGATGCTTTCCTTATATACTCTCATTGGGCTTGGCTTTGGAACCCTTGGCTAAGGCACTAAGACAGAATGATAATGTAAGAGGGACACTATTGGGGGCAAAAAAGGGTAAAATATCCTTATATACAGATGACTCTGTAGTCTGCGTCACACAACCGTAGACATCCCTGCCCTGCCTGGTTGAGGTGTTGCATGATTTCAGAGTCATTTCAGGCTGTAAGCCTTAAGGTTAATTTGGATAAGACTATAGGGTTACCATTATGTTATTGTGACCATAAAGGTCTTAAACTACATCTGTTTTAGGTATGGACAGAGGTTGGCTTCAGGTATTTAGGGGTCCAAATTAGGTGTAAAATATGGGAGATAACCCTTGCCAGCACTGATAAGGTGTCCTATATAGGGCCACTGGGCTGGGTGGGCCATTAGCTGCTGCAGCAGCTTAGCGTTCGGTTTTAGTTTGTTTTATTTCTAGTTTCCTTAGTTTTCAAATTTTGAGTTATTTCATTTGCACTTGAGATGTTCTATTTTCATCTGTTTGTTTATTTCATGCGTTAGTTTTATTATTTATTATTTATTTTGCTTGTTTTTTTTTCTCTCTCCGTTTGCTCGGAATTCTGTCGAAAGTTCCACTGGAGCCCACTAGAGTATTGTTTCAAGGACTACTCACCAAATGTGAGAGCATTACATCTTCTGAGTTTCTCCTTCCCTTCTGATTCCTGATTGTGAACTACAGTCTGAGTACGCTGAGGCTGGAAGTGATACTGGAGTGTTACAGGAGGACTTCCTTGTAGTGTGCACTGGGGTTTGTCTTGCTACGGCCCGTTACCACTCCCACATATTCGAACTGTCGGACCAATTGTTTTTGCTTTACCTGGATTAACTGGACCTTATCCGTGGATTATTTTAGATTCCTGGGGTTTGCAACTGCTAACGCTTTCAAGTTGTAAATCTCCATCGGTTGGCTTTGTTTGGTTGCCAGCCGACGAAGAATCGGAAATGTTTGAAGAATGGTACCTTCGAGGAGGTGATTTTTTGAACATTGTATGAGGAGATCTTGGAGTGGTAGCTGTGGATGTTTCTACAGATTCCTACAGTTTGCGCAAGAATGGTGGCCAGGTTGATGGGCTAAGGGCAGCTTGATCTGAGCAGGTAACTGTTTGGTCCTGATCCTACTGTTGAGTCTGATTGTGGGTACGCAGCTGGGCGGGAGCTTCAGCTCTATCTTGCTGTGTAGCTGATGGTTTGGGTGCATGGTTCCTAGGGATTCTCCGCTAGTCCCGCCGCTCAGGTGGGCCCGGAAGGACACCCATAGTACTGGCTGTGTGCTTCATGGCTGAATGCCGGTTGTGGATTTTTCGGGGCCTGCACTAGCTTCAGAGCTGCTAGTTATCCACCGAAGAGGACTTTTCCTGACTCTCTTTAGGAAGGCAGTGAGAGTGCCTTGCTGTTTCTTCAAGTCTGGGCAGTGAGAGTGCCTGTGGACTGTGAAGCATTTGGATTTTCATTTTATCTCTTCTTCGGTGAGAGTCACTAAGAGGTATGAAGAATCCACTTAGACTTATTATCTGTCCTGCCCTGGAAGTGTGAGTTTCTGGGACTTCTCTACCAGTCTCCTTTGGAAGAGAGAGATCTACTGGGGACTGTAAAGATTGGTTTCCTCCTATCATTATGATCTTTAGTAGCTTGGATGATTTACTGCCCTATGTATTTTTTTGTGTTATCTATACTACCAGCTGACTTGGACTCAAAGACTGTGTCTCTGTATCTTATTTATTTCAGTTACTGTGGTTTTGGTTGTAGGGGGAATTTATTTTGTTCATTTTTAAGGTTTAGTTTTAATGTTTCTATGGCCTTAGGCTCTGATTAATTCAGTCACCAGAATGTGTTGGAGGCCTGCACCCACTGTCATGTGCTATTCATCCTCTGCCCTCCGCTCTCTCTGCCCCTTGTCCCCCCCCCACCATTATTCTATCTACCAGTGCTGCAGAGTGCTGGGCATTGCACACAGTGGGAGGGTTGAGGAGTGCGAATGGCAGAGACTGAATGACTGGGGCCACCACATCAGGGTTGTAAGGTCCAGAAGATGCCCTGGGATGAAATGGAACCCAGATCGTGGTCCCCCATGCCTGGTCTCCATACCTAAGGGCACCACCAATTTAGGTGGGCACGTGGTTTGGGTGGCCCCTGAAGTTCATCCAACTCAAGTTACAGTATGCAATGTCAGATCCATAAAAAACAAGACTGCAATTATTTCAGATCTTGTTAATTCGGTGGATCTGGCCTGCATCACCGAGACCTGGCTGGATGAGAACTCTGGCCCTATATTAGAGGCCTCAACTCTAGCCAGTTACTCAGTGATTCACCGCTTGAGATTGGATCTCGGGGGGGGGGTTGCGGTCTGTTACAAGACTGAATTGGACCTCACAAATGTACCAGTTGAGGAGACTGAGTCATTCGAGTGTACTGTTGCAGAGGTGTAGTTTGTAGGATCGTCCTCATCTACCATCCACCCGGTGATGGGAAATGGTTCCTTCAGGAAGTGGCAGACTTCATCGTTGACATGGCATTTGAGTCTCCCAGGTTGATGATCCTGGGCGACTTTAATGCATGGGTCGATGATGAACTCTCACAATGTGGACACTTCCTCCAGTTGATGACATCTCTGGGCCTTACACAGATGGTTACCACTGCTACCCATTAACATTGTCACTCTCTTGACTTAGTTTTCCTCCTGGAGATCGAAACCTCAGACCTGGGGGTGGAACCAGTCTGATGGTCTGATCACTACTCCATAGAGTTCAATTTTAATGCCCCCCCCCTCGATGGCCTACCCCTGTGGAGATGGTAAAGTATCACCCTTTACGAGATGTTAGCTCTGAAGGCCTAACAGCGGTACTTGGCCTATCGATTATTCCGGTGGCAAACAGCGACCCAGAGGACCTTGTGGTGGCCTATAATACGGCCATTTCAGTGGCCTGGATGTTGTTGCTCCTGTCCGCGTTCATCCTCTCCCCTTTCACTCTCAGTCCCCATGGTTTGATGGGACTTGGAGGGAGATTCAGCAACTAGGACAAAGGTTAGAGAATTGCTGGAAGAGATCTGCCCTCGATGCAGACCACCTTAGATTAATGGACCATTATCAAGCCTATCAATCTGCAATCACCCATAAGAAGGAAGAGTTCCTGTCCAGGGAGATTGTGGATGCTCAGAACCAACCTGCTTAGCTTTTCCGACCTGTGGACAGATTGTGCAACCCAGCCTGTCTACCAGTCCGGAAAGCATTTTCGCAAATAGAGTGCAATGAACTTGCTCAGTTCTTTGCGACTAAGGTGGCTGACATCAGGACAGCCCTCCAAGCAGCACACTCTATGGGCATTGCTTGTGACCAGCACTTGGCCACTAGCCTCCAGCTTTCCTGGAGTACCTTTGACTGCCTGGAGTTCATGGAGGTCATGAAGATTGTCCTGGGTGCGCATCCTATGAACTGTAGTCTGGATCCAGGACCAACTTCCCTGATTTTGGGTTGTATTGATTCCATTGGTCTGGTCCTTGCACAGATAGTTTGGTGCTCCTTGGAAACAGGTGAGTTTCCTAGCTCCCTGAAGGAGGCAGTGGTAACACCCCTCCTGAAGAAAGCTTCTTTGGACCCAAACTGCCATGCGAACTACAGACCAGTCTCTAACCTCCCCTTTTTAGGGAAAGTGATTGAGAAGGTAGTGGCTGTACAGCTGGAGAGCCATCTGACCATCCATGCCAACTATGAACCCCTCCAGTCCAGTTTTCAAAAGAGGCATAGTACTGAGACAGCACTGGTTTGGGTGCTCAGTGATCTTCTGATGGCTAGAGATCAGAAGAACCATTTCATCTTGGTTCTTCTAGATCTCTCATCAGCGTTTGACACTGTGGACCATGGGGTTCTGCTCAGTCATCTGAGGTTCATCTGTGGTCTGTCGGGTACAGTCCTTAGGTGGTTTACATCTTTCCTCACTGTAAGAACTCAGAGGGTGGTGTTTGGAATTTATTCCTTGGATCCAATCCCTCTCTCATGTGGGGTTCCTCAGGGGATCGGTGTTGTCCCCCATGTTGTTCGGAGTGTATATGCTCCTCCTTGGAGACATTGTAAGGAGGTATGGGCTGAGGTTTCACTGCTATGCTGATGACACCCAGCTCTACCTTTCTTTTGCACCTGACCAGGATGGAGCTCTCTCAGTCTCTAACAACTGCCTAGAGAAAATCCAGGAGTGGATGGACTCGAGCTGGTTGAAATTGACCTTGGAAAAGACTGAAGTTCCGGTGGTAGACCCTGGGTGCTGGATAGTGGGGTCGGGGGTAGGTTCACCGTCGGGGATTTTTCTTGGGGGTTTATCACTCCTGGCCTCTGAACAGGTACAAAACCAGGGGGTAATTTTTGATGAAGGGCTGACACTGCATTCACAGGTGTCAGCCTTTGTCAAGACTTTTTTTTACCATCTGAGGAATATCTCCAGGTTTAAGCACCTTGTTCCATCCAGTGATCTTCCCATGTCGGTTCACGCCTTTGTGTCCTCGTGCTTGGATTATTGCAACTCCCTGTACCTCGGGCTATCTGGGGTGGAAGTCTTCCATTTGCAGCTAGTGCAGAATGCAGCAACCCAACTTTTGACAGGAACCTCCTGGTCCTGCCATATTTCTCCAGTGCTGCGTGGTCTGCTCTGGCTGCCGGTACAATGGCGGATCACCTTTAAAGTTGTTCTTTTGACTTATAAAGCCCTACATGGACAGGGGCCAGATTACCTGAAAGAGCTTCTGGTACCTTACTGCCCCAGGCGATCACTCTGCTCAACTGACAAGGAGTTGCTAGAGATTCCAAGGGTTAGTTTAAAATCCTCTGGGGCCTAGGCATTCATGCACACAGCCCCATCTCTTTGGAATTCTCTACCCTGCCAGTTACATGAATGTATGACCATGGAGGGATTTAAAGGAGCTTTGTAAACCCATCTTTGGCACCAAGCATTTGGTGCTGATTGGATGTATTTATTTTAATTTTAGATGCTTTTTGTACTCACTACGCTGTTGCAATATTTGATGTTTTAAATCTTGTTTGGCACCTTGGTTTTGGAAAGGAGCCATAACATAGAAACACAGAATTTGACGGTAGATAAGGACCGCTTGGCCCACCTAGTCTGCCCATTTTCCTACCTAACAGATAAGCTGTAAATCCTAGTTAACCAGCAGCTTACTTCCTCCTACTTCCCACTAGGACTGATGATGTCTGTCCCATGCATTCTTGAATTCTCCCACTGTTCTTGATTCCATGACCTCCTCAGGGAGGCTGTTCCATGCATCCACAACCCTCTCCATGAAAAAATACTTCCTCACATTACCACTGAGCCATCCTCCCTCTATCTTCAAATTGTGCCCCTTTGTTCTTGCACATCTCTTTTTCTGAAAGATGCTACCCTCCTGGACCTTGTTGATTCCCTTGAGGTACTTGAAAGTTTCTATCATGTCCCCTTTCTCCTTTCTTTCCTCAAGGGTGTACATATTAAGCTCCTTTAGTCTTTCTTCATATGTCTTCTGGTGCAGACTCTGCACCATTTTGGTTGTCCTCCTCTGGACAGCCTCCACTCTGTCTATGTCTTTGAGGAGATGGGGTCTCCAGAACTGCACACAGCACTCCAGATGGGGTCTCACCAACTGTCTGTACAGACTGAGGGATAACAACTTCCTGTTTTCTACTATTGATGCTCTCCCTATGCATCCAGTATCGCTTCAGCCTTCCTTACTGCCTTCTCATTGCTTGCCCACCTTTAGGTCATCTGATATAATTACCCCCAGGTCCCTTTCCATTTTTACTGTTGTCAGAATCTCACCCCCCATTGTGTACTCTTCCCCTGGGTTTTTGTTTCCCCGGTGCATTACCTTGCACTTCTTTGCATTGAATCTGAGCTGCCATACATTTGACCATTCCTCCAACCTTGCCAAGTCCCATCTCATACTTTCCACTCCATCTTGTGTATCAATCCTGTAGCAGATCTTTATGTCGTCTGCAAAGAGACATACTTTTCCTTCCAGTTCCTCTGCAATGTCACTTATAAAGACATTAAAAAGGACCGGTCCAAGTACTGAACCCTGCAGTACCCCACTAGTAACCCTCCTTTCTTCACAAAATAAAGTTTTATTATTATTATAGATATATGAGGCCAATTTCCCTCCAGTGCTGAGGAAAGTTAGGGACCTTTGCTCAAAGTGGCAAACTTTACTCTTGTCTCTTTGTAGGGTTAGCCAATGTCCTGAAAATGGCAGATCTTACTTTGAGAAAGTTCCTGCAGTAGGCCTTCTCATATAGGACTGTGCCCCCTGGTGTCAGAACCGCACAGCAAACTTCTAGCTAGCAATCTGTAGCAGGGGACAACCCCAGGTATCACATGATAGGACGTCAGCATAACTGTATATAGGGGCGGTCCCCACACCTGCCCTCCAGTTCTTTCCCACAATCAATCTGAATTCATCAGACCTCGCGGTGAACTCAGCTTCAGTTGACAACCATTTTCCTAAGTACTTCTTTGATTTTTCCATCTTTTACCTTAAGCATATTGTTGCATGTCTTTGCACTAAATTAAGAAGTGCTCACAGTGTGGCACTCTGATTCCACATGGGGCCAATCACCCCTGCTGCATCCTTTGCCTGGTCCCCAAACACCAGGTGGCTGATTCCAAAAGATGCCAGTCTTTCAACCAGGCCATGCACTCCCGATGCCAGAAGGTCCTTGATGCCCATCTCCTGAAAGAAGCCTTGTACTGATGGAAAAGGAGCTTCAGGAGCAAAGGGAATGTTCCTCTTCAGCTACCCAAGAGAAAAAGAAGGAGAAGCGCCCGGGAACGGAATGGTCTCCCTCTATGCAGCATCGCACGACAGCCAACGCCACTTTTTCTGGGGCCTCCACATCGGTAAGTATTCCTCCACCTAGGTCTCCATCTACTCCTACATATCAGACGCCTTCTCCCCCTCCTGCCTTGGTCAGTGGGCAGCAAGGGGATTCCTGTCTGAAGGACTTAGTCTTGGAACCTGTTGACAGCTCGGCCGATAAGTGCTTCCCCCCAGCTCCGCTGCCAGGTGCATGGCCTCGGTCGACAAGCCAGACTCCAGCTCCTTGGCTGTTGTCTGCTTGACCAAGACCAATAAGTCAGACATTGGCTTCTTTGATGCCCGCCCAGTCCTAGCCAATCAGTCCGTCGCTGGCTTGCCCAACGACCACCTGGCTGAAGCTCTCCCATCGGACACCTACTTGGCCCCCCGACATTGCGCAGAGCCAGCTTCCAGGTTCCCCTGCATCCCACGGGGGTTCTCTCACCCAGGTCTCACTGACCCAGCCTGACTTCTTTTTGTCCACAGACCTCTGGGTCTCGAGTTCTGCTGACAAGGAGACCTCTCCTGCGTTGGGCATTACTACTGAGATCTCTGCTTCTCTAGCAGAATCTGACTATGGGGATATCGATTCCTTTACCCCCTTGCCTTCTCAGATCAGACATTGAATATCTTTCAGCCCCGAAGCCAGGCCAGTCTCCAGAACAAATCCTCACAGATTTAGGGATTGACCAGGATTTCAGGTTCCAGCGTCAGACAAATCTGATAGATTTTTTTGTTCCTCATACATCTTTTTTTCCTTTCGTTTTTATATTTTACTCACTTTCCCACCCCAGAGCCATGGCGTGCACATGTGTGGAGGCACATGCACACACCAGGATTCAGTGGCCCCTTCTGCCCCTCCCAGACTTGTGTTGTTGCTTTTGACCACTCTGAGGCTGCCCACGGACCTCCACCCAGTGGGAGTGGTACTATGGCGGAGCTGGCATCCAACCCCTATGGAAGCAAGAGTCATAGCTCAATCCCATTCCAACCCCCCCCCCCGAGCCAACACCCCGGTGTCCCAAGGTCGTTCTCTAACCCGGGTTGCCATCGTGGCATGAGGTAAGGTGCCAGCACCTCAGCCCTTTGTGCCACCGAGCCGGCCTGATAGATTGTTTTGACTGAATGACAATGGAAGAAAATCCGGGGGAGGCAGTAGATGTTGCCTATCTTAACTTCAGTAAGGCCTTCGACACCATCCCTCATAAAGGGCTGGCTAACAAGATGGGTAACCTGGGCATGGGGCAAAAGGTGGTAAAGTGGGTTTGGAACCGTCTAATAGACAGGAGGCAGAGAGTGATGGTGGTAAGTGGGATTCAGTCCGAGAACAGGGGGGTGACCAGCGGGGTACCTCAGTGATCAGTCCTTCAGCCTGTCCTGTGTCTTTCTTAGTGACATTGCAGAAGGACTGGAGGGAAAATTCTGCCTGTTTGTGGATGACACCAAGATCTGCAACAGGATGGATACTCCAGAAGGGGTGGAGAGAATGAAAATGGCCTGGGGAAGCTTGAAGAATGATCTGAGCTGTGGCAGCTGAGGTTCAATTCAAAGAAGTGCAAAATAATGCACCTTGGAAGAGGGAACCCTGGTGAGAACTACAGGATGGGGGGGAGTTGCTGATTATCGCTAGGGAAGAAAGGGACCTGCGGGTTACATTTCAGATGACCTAAAGGTGCCCAAGTAGACTACAAAGGCAGCAGGGAGGGCAAGTCACATGCTGGAATGCATAGGCAGAGGTATCACTAGCAGAAGGAGGGAGGTAGTGATGCAATTGTACAAAACACTAGTAAGGCCTCACCTAGAGTACTGTGTGCAATTCTGAAGGCTGCAACTTTGCAAGGACATTGACAGGTGGAGGCAGTCCAGAGAAGGGCAACTAAGATGGTATTGGGTTTGCACCAGAAAACATTTTATTTATTTATTTGAATTTTGGTAGCCAGGTAAGCCCACTGAGACAACAGCAGTCCATTTTTCAGGGATGACCCAGATGAGCAACATAAGAAGTACAGTACAGACCAAAATATACAGTTTGGTGAAATTGCAAGTACAGTGCAATATCACATAGATATTTACAGTGGCAAAAAACATACAGTAACACAGGTAGAGTACAATAATGTTAGCAACACATATAACAAGTAACTAGCTAGGTATCAAAATAATACAGTTATATAAAACTGTAATGTCATACCAAGAGATCAAGTGCAGAGAGGTGCAAAAGGTTGATCAAGAGGGAGTAAGACAAGGGTGGGGAGTCAGATAGATAGGAGTAAACAGCAAGGCGGGAGTGAGATGAGCATCACAATATGCAGGAGCATGCAGAAGGGTAAGAATAACCGCAGGGTAGAAGTAAGTTAGGCATCACCTGATGCAGGAGCACATAGCAGCATCATAGAGAGAGGCAAGCAAGCTGGATTGGAATGTGCAGGGCTGCAGCTATGAATCCTGGAGCCCCAGACAAGTCACTTGGAATGGGCCCCCGTTTCCCAAACCAGCTAATGACAGAGGTAATGCCAGCTCCTCAGGAGGGCCCCTCCTGAGCTCGGGGCCCCGGACAACTTCCCCACTTACCCCCCCCCCATTACTGCGGCCCTGGGAATGTGGGGAGAGTGAGGTAAGATAAAGTGGAAGAAGGGAGGGAGTTCCATTCAGACACTGTGGCAAAACTGAAGGACTTTTGGTCGAATGAGAAGGGGGTAGGAGGCATATCTGAGAGTGCTGAGGGGCTTGTCTAAGGCAGACAATTTCACTAAGGCAGGGGGGGTGTATTTATTGACCATTTTATGCACGAGACACAGGGTGGTATACCTTGGTTTAGACACATATCATAGTCAGCCTAGAGTGGACAGGACGTCACAGTGATGGTGGCAGTAGTTGGTCTCCAAAGCAAATCTACCTACTGTATGATATGCCTTAGCCAGGAGAGATGGGGTAGAAGCATTGATAGATAGTAATAAAGGGGAACCATAGGTTAAGAGAGGGAGAAGGGAAGAGGAGGAAGTAATTTTAACACAAGATTCGGAGGTGAGGAAGGGACAGATGCAATAGAGAAGACCTAATTTTTGTAGTTCTGGGGGCTTAACCATAGTGTAGGCATGGATGTTAAAGAAGAGTGTGGAGTCAAAGGTGATGCCCAGGTATTTAAAGATGTGGACTGATTCAAGGGCTTCCCCACTCAGAGATGTGATACTAATTGAGGAAAGGGTTCTAGGAAGATGGGTGTGAGAATAACATGCTCTTGTTTTTGTTTTGTTTTTGTGTTCAGGACAAGATGATTATGCAAGAACCAACCTTCCAGGGTGGAGAAGTCAGAGGCAAGGTCACTGTTTATTTGGTTAATATTAGAAGAGGAGAGGAATAAAATGGCATCATCAGCATAAAGGTGCACAGATGCATTACCATAGTTGTTGGGTAAATCGTTGATAAACAGGGAGAACAAGATTGGCCCAAAAATAGAGCCTTGTGGCACCCCATACATTACAGATTTGAGATTAGAGAGGGCACCAGCCCACTTAACCCTTTGCGAGCTGCAGGACAGATAGCTGTGGACCAAGCCCAAGGCACCGTTCTCAAGACGAAGATCAAGGAGCCATTGTAGCAAAAGACCATGATTCACCAGGTCAAATGCTTTTGTCAGGTCGACAAAGATAACAGTCGTGACAGAACCATGGTCCATGGCTTGGGAGATGTCCGGGTTACTTTAATCAAGGCTGTGAGAGTGCTATGATTCTTTCTGAATCCATGCTGGTAGTGGGAGAATAAACTATGGAGTTCCAGGTAATTCTGCAGGTGGCTGTAGACTGCGTTACTGTATTTTAGCCAGGGGGCACAAGATAGATATTGGTCTATAGTTTTCAGCTACCGAGTTGAATTCCTCTTTGTGCACAGGTACGACTACTGCTACCTTCCACTTGTTAGGGACAGTACTTGAAAAGAAGGAGCGATTAAAAAGGTCTGGTACTGGGAGGGCGAGGGCAGATGCACCAAGTTTGAAAAACTTACAATCTTACTTTGAGAGGGCTCTTGCAGTAGGTATTCACAAATAGGACTAAGTCATCAGGCATCACGACCCCACAGAAAAATCTCTAGCTAGCAGTCTCTGGTGAGGACTGCCCGCATGTCAGCTGACCATCATCAGCGTACATCAGTATAAAGAGGTGGTCCCCATGCCTGCGTTTCAGTTCTTTCCCATTGTCGGCTTGGTGAAAGTACCTCGTGGAGGAACAGTGCTACTTCATTGCCATTTTAGATGAGTAGACCTTCCAATTTTCTCAAACTTTAAAGTATTTTTCTAAATTTGTTTTTGATATTCAGCTGTGTATGTCATTCCTGATGCCCTCCGAATCACACAAGAATAAGTGCGACTTGTGCGGATCCCAGCTCCCACACAAGGATGTCCACTCCCTGTGTCTCTCCTTCCTAGGCCAAGACCACCGCGTGGAGGAGTGCGACCAGAAATTCAATTCACTCACCCGTAAGAGGTGGCAGCAGTCCCTGGAAACCCATATTTTAAAGAAAAAATGGCCTCCATGGAGAAAGAACTGAAAAGACTCAGGCATATGTTGACCTCCCCCGAAGGCCATCATAAGAAGAAATGGGACAAGGAGAAGCATAGGAACAGGGATTCGTCATCCACAGCCCTGTTGACTTCGGCTGAAATTGTGGCCTTACAGGTATCTTACCCTCTGGGGATTCCCTCTTCAACAGACACATTGGTGATGTCCAAGCGCACGTCGGCCTCCTCGTCGGGGTCACACTTGGGCCCGAGGGTAGCCTCCAGGGCAAAGGAGGCCTCCACTTCCATTATGGCCATTTCCTCCTCATGGCCTACTGTTGCAACTGGGTCCAATAAGTTGGGCTCCAGCTCTGCCATTTATCACCTGGAGAAGGCTACTATACTGCCCATCGGCCTACCTGATGAGCACCCAGCCCACGACCCCCATCAGGTCCTGATGCTATACCTGATGTTTGGGGGTCACCGCAGCTGACAGCTGACCAGCTGCCAGTGGAGGCTCCTCCATCCCCACCACCTCCTGTATTGGAGTTGTTCCCTCCTTCCCCGGCCAGGGAGGAGGATCAAGGGATGCTTCCACCATCAGGGGTGCCCCCCCTTCACCAGAGCCTCCGAAATAAATAAAATAAAATAAAAAAAATAAAATAAATGAATAAAATGTCTGATCCAATGACTGTTTCCCCATTGCTGCCTCCCGGCTTGCCAGTGCCTGAATACCGAACCTCAGCTCTGCTGTCTGCACCGGCTGGGCCCGGTTTTCTGGGACCCCCTACTGGACTTTTTTATCTGGCTCCTATGACCCCTGGACTGACGTCAGACCAGCCATGTCCCCCGGGCAGGGCCCCATCAAGTCCTTTTGCCCCTTTGGGTCTACCAGCACCATGGTTCCCGAAGCCGCAGTACCTGATGCCACAGTACCCGACACCAGATTTTGGGTACCAGTATTATGGGTTCCCTTTCTGTATCTGAACCCTCTTCCTCCACAACCTCAGGTGGACTTGAAGGCAGTTCTGTCTTCCTGGTGGGCTGAAGCCAAGTCACAGCTCTCTTCAGAACTGGACAAACCTCAGCCAGCACCCGACACAATGTTGGGCCCTACTCATCGGCTAGAAGAGATTCCTCCACCTTTCCTGGATGTCAGACCGGAACCTTCCCCAGGTTCTCTCCCCAGGGAGTTCACCTATCCTTGGGATCTTCTCAGACCAGTCGAACCCCCATTAGTTTCATCATTGTCTGACTCATGGAACCCGACACTGATTATGAGTCAGACCCAGGAAGCATGTCTCATACTCCAGATACTCCCAAACTGAAGGATTTCCCTAAGTCTCCTCTGGAGGATCCTTCCTTCCTGGAGTTGCTAAAGAAAATCCAGGCAGTGTACAACTGGAAGTCAGTGGAGTAAGATCCACAGTGGCTAGTCGTCCATTTGAATCTAGCAGAATCTTCACCCACCATGATTCCTCCCTGGACTGAACCTCATAAGGATCTAATTTCAACAATTTTGAAGCAGCCTTCCTCTTTAGCTCCCCTACCACGTAAGATGGACAGGCTCTACCAAGCTCCAGAAGGCAAAGATTTCCTTAGCCTTCATCCCGAGGCAGATTCAGTCATCATCAGTGCCGCCAACGACAGAACTGCTAACCCAAAGCACTGAAGCTTGTCTCCCCAGACAAGGAATCCAAGCTTAAGGACCAATATGGCAAGAAGGTTTTCACCTCCTCTACCCTAGGCATTAGGGCCCTCAATTACATGGCCCACATGGGGGATTTCCAGAAGTCTATTCTCAGTCTGGTAGAATCCAAACTAGATTTGTTCCAGATTCTGAGACAAAAAATTAACTGGGAGACTTGGTCCACTCTGCTAGGTCAGCCTGTAGACACATGCTCCGTGCCACTTATGATGCAGTGGACAAGGCTGGTGGAACTTTAGCATTTGCTGTTGGGCTGCAGCAACATGCTTGGCTTCACATCTCCGGCATGGCACCCGAGGTGCAGACTGCCATTCAAGATGCCCCCTGCCAAGGGTCAGTACTGTTCATTGGTGATATCAAGGACATCATCACCGACTTAAAAGAAAAGTGACAGGCCTTGAGGTTTGTTCAGATCATGTACAAACCTCCTCAAGGACAAAAATTTCCTTTTTGGCACCAAAACCGACAGCAACAGAAACAGACACAGGCTCGACATCCCAATAAATGTAGAGCTGCTTCAACGGCCAGAGCCCCACCAAATAAGTTTTGCAAGGCTTCCGGAGCTGCAGCCGTGGCTCTGCCCTCAGCCTCCTGACTCCTCACCTCTCTCTTTTCCTCTGGCCTCTCCAGAGAGGCCGGTGGGGGGAAGGTTCTCCTTCCATCTACTGGAGTGGGAGAGAATCACAACCGATTCCTGGGTGCTCCAACTAGTGTCGGAGGGACACTCCATAGAGTTCATACAAAACCCCCCACAGAGATCTCCCCTCTGTCTTCTTATCCCCCATCACATATTCCTCTGGTGCAGCAAAAGATCAATTCCCTTCTAACAAAGGCAGCGATAAAACCAGTTCCCTCTCCTTACCAGGGTACGGGGTACTATTCCCATTTCTTCCTACTACCAAAGAGGCAGGCGATCTGAGGTCCATCCTGGATCTCAGCTCCCTCAATCAGTATGTGGAGTACAAGAGGTTCAGAATGCTCTCTCTGCACAGTCTTCTTCCCCTACTCAGGCCGGGACTGTGGCTCTACGCCCTGGACATGCAGGATGCCTACCTGCATATCTCCATACGCCCCTCCCACCGCTAATTCCTGTTTTTATTTTCAGGGGGAACACTACCAGTTCAGAGCCTTGCTATTTGGCCTTTCTTCGGCTACCCAAGTTTTTACCAAATGCGTGGTGGTAGTGGCAGCCTCCCTATGTACACAGGAGTCCAGGTATTTCCATACTTGGAAGACTGGCTCCTGGCGGCTTATTCCAGGGAGGATATGCAGCGTTCCCTTCCCCTCAACCTGGAGATTTTTTCCAGTCTTGGCATTACCATCAACCAGGCCAAGTCTCATTTGGTTCCTTGACAGTGGCTGCAGTTCACTGGGGCAGTGTGGGACACAACCCTGGACAGGGCTTCCTCACTCATAACAGGATTGAGACTCTACAACTACAAGCTCGATCCCAATCCGTGCAAAGACGGGTCTCAGCCCAGAAGGTCCTTCACCTTCTAGGACTTATGGTAGCCACCATTGTCCCTCTTGTATGGCTCCACATGTAGATCTTGCAGTGAACCCTCAGATCCCAGTGGGACCAATCCCAAGATGAACTGGATCACGAGGTCCTTGTTTTGGATCCAGTGATTGGGGACCTGCAATGGTGGATGATCCAGGAGAACCTCAGTCTAGAGGTTCCATTCTGCTCTGCTCACCCCACCCAGACTCTGGCAACAGATGCCTCAGGGGCCGGTTGGGGAGCCCATCTCAGATCACACAAGACCAGTGTCGTAGGAAGGGTGGGGCGGGTGGTGCTCCCGCCCCGGGTGCAAGCCTCTGAGGGGCGCAGTTTTCAAGTCTAAAGCTCACTTTTTAATTCACTTGCGCTGTCTCTTTAAGGTTTCTTTTTTTATATTTATAGTTTGGTTTTGTAATTACAACTGGCTGTCAGCAGGGGCACATCTTTGGACCAAAGATCGGCAAATCGGGGGTGTCACATGGTTGCGCCGTCTGCTGCAGACAATATAATCATGTGGTGGTGGTGGTACAGAAGAGAAACTGTGGGTGGGCCACCGCCCAACCCATTAGTATAAAAGGTACTGGGTGAGCGCATGCAGACGCGGCACCTGAGAGGCGGTTAAATAGAGGCTGGAGATAAAGTAGTTTGTTGAGACGAGACAGAAAGAGACTAGCAGCAAAAAACAGCAATAAACTATAGAGTGTAGAAAGGAGAGACGAGACCAAGAGACAGAGAGATACTGGATTTGTGTAAGCAATGCACTACTGTCTTCTGTGATGTCTATAATGTAGTAGTCTGACTGGACTGCATTAAGTAAAAGCAACAGCAAGCATTTTTCATTTCCATCCATGTCTGTCCTGTGTGTGACCCAAAATGATTTTTTTTTAAATGAGAACTTGTGTCATATTGTGTGTCAGTGAGATGAATTATGGTGTATGTGGCAGCAGTGGTGCCAGGTGGGGGGTACTAGATTGGAAAAAATACAAACTCAGGAAATCTGCTTTGAATTTGATTACTGGGCTGGCTCAGCTGACTGGCTGGCGGCTGCTGGGTATTATTTCACGATCGAGGAGTGTGTTCAGTTCACTTTTGTGACTGTCCGTGTGAAAGAAGTTTTAATTTGTACTGTCCACAGTGAATTTTTTTGCTCAGCATGTTGTTAAGCTAAGTTTTATAATCTCACTCCCATACAGTGCTTACTTGTGAGTTTCTTTTGGGAGTGACTGGGAGTGAAGAACAGAAGTCGTTGCCTTCCTAAATTGGACTGACTTCCATGGCGCAGGCCGGCAGGCACCATCCTCCCACCCACAAGTTATACGTTTTAATTTTTCTTCTCCTCTTGACCCATCCCTTGCGCTCCCATTCCATTGCCATTGTTTTTTTGTTTTTTTTCAAGTCTTCCATTATCCCAACCCCATCCACACCAGTCTTACTGTAGAAAATGAAGCATTGCCTTGCCTTGGATGGAAGTTGTTAGTTGGCCTGCTGGCAGGCCTGGCTCTGGCCGCTCCAGTTACAGGGCAGGCAGGCTCCCACACTGCTTTCCTAATACTCCAGGTGGGTGGCTGTTGGCACTGGGCCTTCTCATCCCAGTCCCAGGGCAGACAGAGCCTCCAGACCTGAGACAGTTCTTCATTCTGACTCCACTGCCCTGACTCCCCCTCAACCAGGGACCCCTACTACTACCCTAGTACTCAGTAACTGCTAGGCTGCTACTGAATGAAGAATCAGCTGCAGCAGGCCAGGCAGTCAGCACTGGGAAGTAACACTTATAGGTACTGCAGTCAGTTGTGTTTAAGACGAGCATAGATATGCAATACCCAATACATACAATACAATTAAATCAATTAAGATTTGTTTCTTCTTATTCAATTAGTCTCCCTCTGCCACCTTAGCTGGCATCAGGCAAGTGTAGACTAGTACATTTTATTTGTTGGTTGATCAGCAAAAGAGAACTTCATTTTACAGCTCACACTCTGATGCCAGTCAGCCAGAGTCTCACACACCTCAGATTCCACGGCAGCAACATTTTCCCTGAAATCAGAGGTAGTGACCTTATACCAAAACTGTTTTTACCTCATGAAAAGCCCCAAAACTCACCACAGAGCATGTAAACCCCACAGAACTTCTGGGGGCCTTGCAACACCGGACCCCGGCTGTTCCTGGATGGGGCAATAAATTAGTCTCTTGCCCAGGGCACCAAAATGCCTTCCTACGGCTCTGCACAAGACTCAGGGAAACTGGGGGGCACTGTGGAGGGGCACTGTGGAGCCCGAGCAAGATGGCCACCAACTGATGGAGCTCATTAAATAGAAAATTCAACTTACAGTTGAAAAGTTATTTTTTCTTAATCATCTGGTGCAGAAGTTATATCAGAACACCTCATCAGCAAAATGGGAAATCCCCATAAAAAACAAGCTCACATTTCAGGAGCTAAAACTAAAAAAAGTGCTACGGCTACAGCCATGAGGTCAACCCAGGCACATAACGAGGAATCACCAGAGGTGTCGGGAGAAGAAATACTGCAGCCAATTGGAATAAAGCTCTCTCAGCTTATTGCCTCGGTTGCAAACCTGGTTGATAAATTTGATGAGCTCACTGACAGAGTCACAACCCTAGAGACTACTGTGGATACAGTTCAGACTACAGCAACAGATGCAGCAAAGCGAGCCAACTGAGCCATGGGAGCTGTAACCACCATCATCAAAGAGAGCTCTCACTTGAAAACACGTTTGGAGACACTGGAGAGCCAAACGAGGTCCTCAAATATTCGTATCCTTGGGATGCCTGAGGAAAGCGAAGGGGATCACCTTTTACTATTCCTTCAAGAATGGTTTGTGCAGCAACTAGGGGAGGACATTACGGCTAAAACTCAGCTTTTCCAGAAAGCTTATTGAGTTACCCAGAGAGGCAGACCAGACAATCCCAAAGCACCAAGAGCGATTGTTCTGGTGACGGACGGTGCTGGCACTCGAGACACTTTACTGGCCGTGGCTCATCGACAAGGCACTCTACTGCAGGATGGACAACAGATACAGCTGTACCTTGATATTAGTTATGCCATGAGCCAAAGGAGAAAGAGGTTTGACAGGATCAGAGCTATGCTCCGAGAGGCATCCATACCGCATGGGCTTATTTTCCCTGCACGGTTGCGCATTGCTTATAAAGGGAGAATTGTTTTATTTTCTGATCCAGCTAAAGTGCTGAAATGGAGCCAAAATCATGCTGTACCAAAGGGCCTGTGCAGCAACACCAGAAGCAGAAACCTCTGACGAGAAGTACACTTGAGGGAATTTATTTCTAATCTTTTTTGTTCTTTCTCTTCTGTTAAAGTGTTGGGGAGGGTCAAATGGAAACACCATGGTAAGAGGTCTCATATGGAGATTTTCGGCTAACAGAGATGTCCTCTGAACATTAATATGAGGTTTTAAATAATCTCCATATTTGATGAGTGTCTCAATTAAGGGCTTTATGTTTGCTGGACTTAATGTGTTACACAAAGTCAAAAGTAACTGATCCTTGGGCTTTCTTTGTATCTTTGTATTATGGATACAGAGGATGTGGGTTTATGTTCTCTGTAAAATTCCACAGTTTAAGTGGGATGGGTCTGTAGACAATGTTTAATTAATGTTTAAGATGTGGTGGGATGTTTTATAGTGTTCTTTTTTTTCTTCTCAAGCACCATGAGGTTGATTAGTGGAGTCAGTTTATCGTATCTTAGGAGCTACCATTAATTAATTTCAAAGCACTTTTGTGCAAAATTAAGTGCATGCATGGTATTAGTCATTACCCTCTTTGAGGGACAAGACATTCTGGACATACTGTTGAACTTTAACAAAATATTTACCATGCAGCTCATGGGTTCATTATTCAGCATTAAGTTGTATTGCAGGTTGTTATAATTAAATGGCTATTCCCTCCCTGCTGTTTTCACAGGGTTCTTGTGGATTTTACTTGGTAGGTTAGTTCTTTTCTTTCTTGCTTCTAAGGGGCTAGCAGGGTATTGTTCTGGGGGATCCTGGATGTTTGTAAACTGATTTAGTGGCTGTAAGTGGGGCTCTTTTTGTGGATGTTTCACTTTGTAACAGGCTGCGCTGGTAGAGGCCTATTTCTTCTGATTTAAAACCTGTTTGGTGGGTTTCCTGGGCCTGGTTCTTTAGCTGCAGGGCTTGGAGGGGAGACACAGGGCTGATACACTGTCTCTTGTCAGGTGTCTGCCCAAGACCCACCCTCCCCCACCCCTCCCTCCCCAGAAGTCTGCAAATTTATAGGGGAAGACCTGCCCTGCAATTGGAGGAAAAGGCTGCTGGTGCAGCTCATGTAGTTCTAGCCACTGGGGGTTGAATTTAAAGGCCGGGAGAGAGGAGCTTAGGGAGTTGTTCATTTTCCTTACATGTTTAATGTGTTGTACTGCACCTAGTAACAGAGTTACTGGTGTACAGTGGGACTGTCTCTAGGATTAGTGGGTGACCTGATTAGGCAGTAGGGGTATCTTGGAATAGGGGGAACCTGGTGGCTCACCCAAGGAATCCTATTTGAAAGGGATGGAACCACACATCATTAGGGCCGCATCTTTGGGAGGGTGGTGGGGTGCACAGGGTGTGGAGTAGCCATGATACTGGACTGGGCTTGGAAGTTTGGTGGTTGCCCAGTGTGCTACCATCTAGCACAGCTTAGAGAGGAGGTTGAGGGGATGAGGAAAGCTGGGGAGGGGTGGTATGGTTGGGGAAGGGGCTAGAAATCTCCCACAGGGTTGCACAAAAGCACTGGGGGCGGGGGTATAGGGAAAGGGTGCAGGAGAATACTCAGGGGTCACATAGGGACCCTGGCAGAGAGACCCAAGGACACTACCAAGGAAGCAGGCAGGTAACTGGGGACCCTCACAAAGGGGGACGGAGGACAACATTCTCAGGAAGTAGGCGGATAGCCAGTGCTGGACAGAAGGAAGCAAGGCAGGAGGTGGATCAGACCTTATACTATGGTAACGCTTCAATTCTTCTTCTGCTCAAGGATGAGGGGGATGTAGCCACGACAGAGGTGGTTAGAGACGGAAAGGGTGTGGGAGTGGGGGGCAGGAGGCAGGGGCCAGATAGCAGGAAGAACAGGGGGGGACCTGGAATGCAGGAGAATGGGGGGAGCAGTGACTCGGAGCAGGAGGGGCAGGGGGAAGAGGGAGGAAAGCGCAAGGAGAAGGACCAGTTGGGAGGAAAGGTAAAGAAGGACCAGAAGTACAAGGAGGATTCAGTAAAGAGAGCTGAGGGGGTAGGCCAGGGGAGCACGACGAGCAAGGAGGAACTAAATGGAGACAGGAAGGAAGGGAGGATGAGCCAGGCTAGTTTAGCAGATGGGGGAGAAGGACCAGTTGTGAGCAGTGAGGGGGGAATTAACAAGGTACAGAAGGATACTCAGGAGGAGGAGAGGCATAGGATTGGAGGGGAGGGAGTGGACATAGTAAATAAGGAGCGGGTGGCATGTGGCACACAGATAGGGGAGGAACAAGGAGCCAGCTGGGTGGAAGGGCCAGTAGAAAGGATGAGGGACATGGAAGGGGGAATGGAGGAAAAGGAGTGGTCAGAGTGCTCCTGCTGGGGGATTCTATGATCAGGGGTATCAAATGGGATAGGGAGGAAGCCTGGCCAGTCAGAACAAGATGCTTCCCTGGACTAACGGTGCACAGGGCTAGCACAGATATATCAGCTGGCAAAAGGACTGTGGGGTTCCCCAGACATACTGGTCCACCTGGGCACAAATGACATTGAGGGAAATAGCGAGCTAGAGATACAGGCAAGATTCAGGGGAGCTCGCCAGGGTCTGTCATGACATAGGATGCACAGTTTCCTTCTCAGAAATCCTGCCAGTGCCAAGGGCTAGTGGGGAACACAAAAGAAAAATAGGGAGATAAACCAGTGGCTCAGGGAGTGGTGTGAGGCCAGAGGGTATGGGTTGATGGGGGGATTGGGGGGAGACCTGGGAGGATAAGGAGCTGTATGCTAGAGATAGACTACATCTCAATTTGGAGGGGAGGGGAATCCTTAAGTTGAAAATAGAGGAGTTCATTGGTGAAAAGGGGGTTTAAACTTGTGAAGGGGGTGGGATGGGAGAAAAGGCAGTCAAGGGATGCCGATAAAGGACGGACTCTGTCTCCACCCCCCTGGGGACCAGGAGGATTGCAGGAAAAGACCAACTGGCAAAGTGCAGACCAGGAGAAAACAGAATCCCCAAGGGAACATGAGCAGGGGAACTGGAACTATAGGGAAAGGGTGGAAGGTAGTCCTGCTAAATGCCAGGAGCTTGGGCAATAAAATGCCTGAGCTCCAGGCGATGTTAACTGAGGGAGCAGTGGATGTGGCAGCGGTCACTGAGACTTGGGCCACTGCAAGACATGACTGGGACCTGAACCTGGAGGGTTACACTATGTTCAGGAAGGACAGGGGGGAGGGAAGGGGAGGAGGGGTAGCAATGATAGTAAAAACTGCATTGGCATAGGGGGAGTAGAGGAGGCGGAGGGAACCGTGGAGGCGATTTGGGTCACCTTGATAACAAGGGGGGGCAAGAGAGTAAAAATAGGAGTGGTGTATAGACCCCCTGCCCTGGCGGAGGAGCTGGAGGACAGTCTGGTGGCAGATGTTAGGAGACACTGCAGGCTGGGCAGAGGAAAGGTGGTGGTGTTAGGGGACTTAAACATGCCAGGAACAGACTGGGAGACTATGACATCCTCTGTGACCAGGGAACAGAGGTTGTTGGATGTCTTTCAAGACGCGTTCCTAACTCAGCAGGTGAGGGAACCGACCAGGGAGCCGCGGGTACTGGATGTGGTCCTGGCAGACAGTGACCAGATTGGGGGTCTGGAGGTAAGGGACCCATCGGCGGGGAGTGACCATGCCACGGTCTGGTTCTGCCTGGACCTAGGAGGGGTAGAAGGCTGCAGAAAGACGGAAGTAACCGACTTCAGGGGGGTGGATTTTAAGGAAATGGGAAGGATCCTTAAGGAGCATTTGGATGGGATTGGGTCAGACATGGACGCTGATAGTAGGTGGGAAATCATCAGGAGAGTGCAGGATGCTACCAGCACCCATGCAGAGTAAGACGAAAATGCTGGTAGGGCCCAAAACCCTGTTGGTGGACCAGGGAGGTCCAGGAGGTGGTGCTGGGGAAAAAGCAGCCTATAAAAATTCAAGTGCTCAAGGTGAAAGGGATCGAGGGAGTGTGAGCTGATGGCTAGAAGGGCCACTAGAGAGTGAGGGTGGCTAAGGCAAGGAAGGAGCAGAACCTGGCCAGGGAAATTAGGAGAGGAAGCAGGTTCTTTAGATACATTGGGGAAAAGACGAAAGGGTGAAGGGGCAGATTAGCAGGATTAAATCAGGGAGAGAGATGGGCACAAGACCCAGAGGAGCAGGCTGAGTACTAAATGGTACTTCACCTCAGCTTTCACCGGGAAAATGGGGATGCTGCATCATACATGGGAGAGACAGAGATAATGAGGAGGGCCCCTTACCAATCGGCAGGTCTGGGAGAGGGGGCATCACTGGCAGGTGGGGAGAGGCTAAGCAGGAGAAGAGGTACTGGAAGTGGAAATCACAGCAGAGAGAGTGAGGAAGCCCTCAGCTCCCTTAAGACCGGAGAAAGCACCAGGGCCGGATAAATTACATCCTAGAGTGCCGAAGGAACTTGCAGATGTCCTAGCGAAACCCTGGCAGAGCTTTTCACCATCTCTCTGAGGACAGGGTGGGTGCCCAAGACTGGAAGGTGGCGCATGTAGTGCCTATCCACAAGGGGATCAAGGAGGTGGCAGGGAACTACAGGTCTGTCAGCCTGACATCAGTGGTGGGCAAGGTGATGGAGGGCATTGTCAAGGAGAGGCTAGGGGGGACCTGGATAAGTCAGGGTGCCTGGACGATGAACAGCATGGATTCATCCCGGGAAATGTGTCAGACAAACCTGGTGGAGTTCTATGACTGGGTGACAAGTGCCTTGGACCTGAGTAGACCAGTGGATGTCCTCTTTCTAGACTTCAGCAAGGCATTTGACTCTGTTCCTCACGTGGACCTGTTGGATAAACTAGGAGAAATGGGGGTGGGAAACTAGATGATCCGATGGATAGGCAATTGGCTCCAGGACCGGACCCAGAGGGTTGTAGTTGGTGGGATAGTCTCTTCCCCAAGGAGGGTCATTAGTGGGGTCCCACAGGGATCAGTCCTTGGGCCCCTTCTGTTCAACGCCTATGTATCTGACATAAGGACAGGAATCAGGAGTGAGATGAGTCTCTTTGCAGATGACTCGAAACTGGGGGCGGTGGTGGATGGGGAGGAGGGGAGGGTGGCCCTGCAGGGGGACCTGGAGGCTCTGGAAAGATGGTCTAGAAAGTGGAAGCTAAGGTTTAATGCAGGAAATGCAAGGTACTCCACCTGGGGGCAGAAACCCAGGCCAACCCAGACACCCTGGGGGAATACTACAAGTCTCGACGGCTGAGAGGGACCTGGGGGTGGTGGTGGATGTCAAGATGAACAACTCTGAGACTTGTAGGAGGGCAGCAGCCAAGGCCAACAGGATGCTGGGATGCATCGCTAGGGATCACCTCCAGAAGGGAGGAAGTGATACTCCCTCTGTATAACTGCTTGGTGAGGCCGCACCTGGAGTACTGTGTGCAGTTTTGGAGGCCCGCACAAAGAGGGACATTAACCTCCTGGAGAGGGTCCAGAGGAGGGCAACCAAAATGATTTGGGGCTTGGGGACAGGACCATGAGGAGAGGCCGAAGAGCTAAATATGTACACACTGGAAGAGAGAAGGGACCCGGGGACATGATGAGGTCTTCAGGTACATGAAGAGGGTAAATAGGGAAGGAACAGTGAGGGTGCTTGAAGGAAGGAAGGGAGGGGCCACTAGAGGGCATGGGTGGAAGCTGGAGGGAGAAAGATTCAGGGAGAAAGGAGGAGCTACTTCATTGAGAGGTGGTAGAGCCATGGATGCACTACCTAGGGGGCTGGTGGAGGCAGAGACAGTGGAGGGGTTCAAGAGGGGTGGGACAGGTACAGGGAAGGGTTCAGGAAGCAAAATCCAATGCAGCAAGAATATCCGGAACTGGGAAGGAGAAGCCAGAGAAGGCGAGGGGGACAGCAAGGTCAGCACCCAGGGTGGGGGCTGACCAAACGAGCAGACACGAAAGACCATTAGGCCTATTCTGCTGGCATTTTAGTATGTTAGTATGTTAGTATGATGTATCATATAGTGAAGGAAGATTAGTTGTGCATATGAAGAGGAGTGGTGCCTTCAGGTGGTAAAATGTACAAATTGCAATGCCTTTGCTAGTATCTCAAACTGCATGTTTGTTTTTTAAATAACAATAAACATTAAGTACAAAAAAAAAAGACTCAGGGACACTGGTCCTACATCGAGAAAATGTTACACATCAATGTTCTCGAACTGAGGGCAGTCCTATATGCTCTTCAGGCTCTTCATCTCTTCATCCTTCCCAACAATATTCTGGTACAATCAGACAAAATGTGTGTTGTCTGGTACCTCAACAAACAGGGAGGAACTCGTTCCTATCCCCTGTGCCAGGGGGCGATGAGGGTGTGGTATTCTGCACCTCAGCATAACCTACATCTGACAGCAATCCATGTACCAAGAGTACAAAACACTCTAGTAGATGCTCTCAATCGCTCATCTGCCCGATCCCATGAGTGGGAAATTAATCAGGATGTGGTAAACATCTTCACTCAGTGGGGGATGCCACAGGTAGACCTGTTCACCTCCCCCAACAACGCCAAGCTTCCCACCTTCTGCTCACTTGCTCCAGGGCAAGGAGTTTTCTTGCAAGACCTGTTGTGTCTGTGTTGGATGGACAAATTTGTAACCGCCTTTCCTCCAATTCCTTTGATTCTGAGGGTTCTGAACAAGCTCCAGACAGAAGGGGCATGAATGATTCTGAATTGCTCCTTTATGGCTGCGGCAAGTTTGGATCTCTCTTCTGCAACAGTTTCCAGAAGAATCTCCTGTTCCTCTTCCACTGTTGCAGGAACTTCTGACCCAGGATCAGAGAACCCTAGTCCATCCAGGACTCAAATCACTCCATCTACATGCCTGGCTCCTGCAGACATAGCTGCTGCTCACTTCAGCATTTCTCCTCAAGTTGCTAACATCCTGGTTGAGACCATAAAACTTTCCACCAGGTCTACTTACGCCATGAAGTGGAAGCGGTTTTCTATTTGGGTAGGTTCCAAGGACGTTGAATGCTTCTCCTGCCCTATAGCTGGGATCCTGGATTATCTTAGGTGCCTCTATGATCTGGGTCTCAGCTACTCCTTGCTTAAAGTTCTTCTGGTGGCCATTTCGGCCTACAGTATTCCAGTGGGGGACAGGTCAGTAGCTCAGTTGGAGGTCTCCAAGACCTTCCTTAAAGGGGTCCTTCACTTGAAGCCCCCAATCCATAATCCTGCCCCCCCCAGGACCTTAATTACATTTTGGAAAAGCTCACACTACTCCCCTTTGAGCCAGCAGCCAATGCTGACATGCATTTCCTTTCATGAAAAACACTTTTTCTCATGGCCATTACCTCTGCTCGAAGAATTTCCGAGCTCCAGGGCCTTATGTGCAAAATCCCTTACTTGATTTTCCATATGGACTGAGTGGCCACATGTACGAACCCTAAGTTTCTTCCTAAAGTGGTGGTTGAATCCACCCTTAATCAATCCATACAGCTCCCGGTCTTTTTCCCGGCTCACTCTAATCAGAGAGAGTATCTCTTACATACTCTCATGTTCACAGGATTCTGAGATATTATATCAACACGAACAAGGATCTCAGAAAGACTGATCAACTTTCTGTTTCCTCTGCACCAAAAAGGGAAGGCACCACTATTTCTAAGCAGTGCCTTTCTAAGTGGTTAGCCAATTGCATTACCTTCTGTTACGACAAATACAACAAAACCCTTCCGGGTCAAGTTAGAGGCCATTCCACCAGAGGGGTGTCTGCTGTTGTTGCTGCTGCTTGTTTCAGGAATGTGTCAGCTGCAGAAATCTGCACAGCTGCTACATGGACTTCTGTACATACCTTCACGAAGCATTACAGTTTGGATGCTGCCTCTCGCCACAGGGTGGGTTTTGGTTTGGCAGTTCTGCAGGGACTTCTTTCCTGAATCCCTCTTCTGCCTCTCTGTCTGCTGTGGATGATCTTATCCTCCTCCCTGTTTCTCAGACTTGTTCCACACTGCTTGGAACTCTGTCCTGTTTGTGAATACCTACTGCAAGAGCCCTTTTGAAGCAAGATAGTATGCAGTTACGTAGGAACTACCATAACAGTAGATCTTTGAGAAAGGCTCTTGCAGTAGTATTCTTTCCCTCCCTCCATCCCCTGAGTTTTCTTTTCTTTTAGGGGCCTTCCTTTTCTTCTGTCATGCCCCTTTGGCCTCTGATGGGAAAGAACTAGAAGGCGGTGTGGACCACCCTTTATACTGACATATACTAACATTGTCAGCTGACATGAGGACGGTCCCCGCCAGAAACTGCTAACTAGAGATTTTTCCATGGGGTCCTGATGCCTGATGGCTTAGTCCTATTTGTGAATACCTACTGCAACAGCTCTCTCAAAGATCTACTGTTATGGTAAGTTCTTGCATAACTGTACTTCCTAGTGTGTCATGTCCAGGTGAACTCTTAGCCTTCAAGTTTGCTAGAAGCAAACATATCAGGACAGATTAAAAGACCTCAGTATGTACTTGCTGTAGGAAAGGAGGGAGCGAGGGGTCATGATAGAAACATTTAAGTGCCTTAAGAACATAAACAAGGTGCAGGGGGGTGACATCTTCCATAATAGGAGAATTACAAGAACAAGGGGGCAAAATATGAAATTGGAAGGTGGCAGATTAAAGGTAAATGTGAGGACTTTTTTTTTTCACAGAGGGTGGTAGATACATGGACTAGTCTGCTTCAGAAGGCTGATGGGAATGAGCATAGTGGAAAATGTAAACATGCCTATGACAGGCATAAAGGAACTTTACAGGGGGAAAGAGTGGTGATGAGCTGTGACCAGCAGCAGACAAGTGTGGGACATACGGGCAGACTCAATGAACCTGGCGGTCCTTATCTCCTGACAATTTCTATGTTTCCTCTATTAGATTCTATGTGTGGGTTCTGTGTGTGATAGGGGTGACAGTGGGGGGAGCACCTGTGAAACAGTGACCACCACGCACTGTGGTTTGAAATCACAGAAGGAGCAGAACCAAGCTGCACTAAAATACGTATCCTGGATTTTAGGAGGGCAGACTTTGGGAAAATGGGGACATGCTTGAACGAGACACTAATGGGAATGGAAATGCGAAGGGAATCCAGTGTAGAGGAACAGTGGGCAATATTTAAAATAGGGATTACAAGAGCCACAGAAGTATGCATTAAACAGGTTAGAAAGGGAAAAGGAAGAGGAGACCATTATGGTTTTCCAAGAAGGTAGTGGAGAAAGTGAAATCCAAACAGATTGCATTCAGGTAATACAAAGAGACACAGGCAGTAGTGGATAGGGAAAAGTACCAGGAGATGCAAAGGGAGGAAGGAAAGTCAGTAAGGAAAGCCAAAGTTCAGACAGAAAAGCGCATCATGAAATCAGTGGGTAGAGAAGACAAAACCTTTTATAGGTACATAAGTGAAAAAAGAAGGGAAAAGGGAAGGAATAGTGAGATTGAAGGGGAGGATAGGGGCCGCATAGAGGATTACAACAGTAAAGCTGACATACTGAACAGATATTTCTGCTCAGTCTTTACTGAGCAAGAGGAGGGTAATGGGCCTGAAGGGAGTACAAGGGGTGGGAACAGTGCAGAAATGAACACAAGTCCCTTACACGGGAAAGGGTCCTAAAGGAACTGGAAGGAATGAGTCAATAAAGCAATGGGGCCAGATGGGGTATACCCCAGGATCCTAAAAGGACTAAGGTGGTGGCTGAACCTTTGGCAATTCTTTTTTAGCCGATCACTAGAAACAGGGGAGATACCCAAAGACTGGAGAGTAGCAGATGTAATCCTCTTAGACAAAAGCAGGAACAAAGAGGAAATGGGGAACTACAGAGAAGTCAGCCTGACCATGGTAGTTGGGAAGATCTTGGAAGCCTTTCTGAAGGAGTGACTGGTGGAACATCTGGTTCGCAGTGGACTACAGGACCCAAGGCAGCATGGTTTCACCTGGGGGGGGTATGCCAGACCAACCTCACTACATTTTTCAACTGGGTGACAAGGGAAGGGGATCAGGGATGGGTAGTGGACATGTCCTATCTGGACTTCAGTGAGGCCTTTGACAGTGTGCCACTTAGAAGGCTATTAAACAAACTTGGGAATATGGGTGTGGGCAGGACAGTAGTGTGGTGGGTGAGTAATTGACAGGGTGACAGGACACAGAGGGTGGTGGTAAATAACTGTCACTCCACAGAGGGAAGAGTGACCAGTGGGGTACCACAGGGATCAGTGCTGGGACCAGTCCTATTCAATGTCTTCATCAGTGACACTGTGCAGGACCTAGAAGGCAGAATTTCCAGTTCGCTGATGACATTAAGGTCTGTCATAGACTGGACATGCCACAGGATATAGACAGAATGAGGAGGGACTTGAAGAAGCTTGAAGAATGGTCAAGGATTTGGCAGTTGGAATTTAATGCAAACAAGTGCAAGATAATGCATATGGGGCACAAAAACCCTGGAACAACATATCAGTTGGGGGGTGAGCATAGCATGCACCAAGCAGGAAAGGGACCTTGGAGTTATCATCTACGATGACCTCAAGGTAGGGAAATAGTGCAACAAGGCAGCAGGTAAAGCAAATAGGATGCTGGGATGCATAGGCAGGGGCATCACCAGCAGGAAAAGGGAGGTAATAATTCCACTATACAAGACACTAGTGAGGCCCCACCTGGAGTACAGTGTACAGTTCTGGAGACCTTACCTACATAAGGACATAGACAGGGTAGTGAAGGTTCAGAGGAGGACAACAAAGATGGTACAGGGGTTGCATCACAAGTCCTATGAGAACAGGCTGAAGAACTTGAATATGTACTCCCTGGAGGAGAGGAGGGAGAGAGGGGATATGATAGAGACATACAAGTACCTTACAAGGAGGAACAGGTTACTGGATTGCACTGTTTTCCAATGAAAAAGATGTTCCAGGTCTAGAGGGCATGGGATGAAGTTGGAGGGAGGGCAATTCAGAGGAAACATGAGGAATAATTTCTTCACAGAAAGGGTGGTGGGCAAGTGGAACACCCTGCCAGAGGAAGTGGTGGGGGCTGAAACAATCACATAATTTAAGAATGCATGGGATAGACATAAGGGAATTCTGGAGGTCAGGGGGTAAGGGGTTACAGACTTCTTTTTTTTTTAATTTTCTTTATTGTACTTTTCTTCCATCAATTATAAGACAGACACACACATACGCGGGATAATCCGGGGCCCACGCTCCAAAACTGAGCGTGATCACTATGTACAGCCTATAACTATGTACATACACAGCTGCATGCACCCTTTAACATCTGGTTCAAATCTACATTTGTACTGTATTGTCTAAAAACCCTATCAGGAAATATGTTCATACATCAAGTCTGGATCCCAAAATGTCTTTTTGTAGCAATAAGGCCCTCTTTCACTTATGGGGTCCTCAGGGTAGTATCCTGCAGCCGCGTCCCAAGGGAGAAGAGAGAGCATCCCCTACCACAATCTGACAGACTCCATGGCATCTGATAGTAGATCCAACATGTAAGTTTATGATCAGGGCTTATTTCATACCGTAAACAAACAGAGATTTAATAATCCCCTTATTACTAAAATGACATATCCATATCAGCATATTATTGATTACATACTTTCCGACAGACAGACCCTTGTCTGGGGCATTTTACATTGCAAATTGTATATTGCTTCTAAGGTCCTCCATCTTTTATCATAGGTTACTTTTCATCCATCCCGAAGAATTTGTCTTTTAGGTCTAGTCAATGTTTAAAGTAGATCACCCACCCAATGGTCATATGTATATACCAAATCACTTTTCCAGTTCCTTAAAACAAATGTTTTAACCAGGGATGACATCAAAGCAATATGTCCTTTAATGATCGTATTAGGGATGTTTGCTATATCCCCAGTACACAAATCTTGGGTGTAATGAATTACTATAATTCGACCAATGGGTCCATATTGTGCTTAATTTGCTCTCCAAATGGGAAACTTTAGAACAATACCTGAGAACATGGAGCAAACTCTGGGGTTGCATTACACCTAAAACAGAGGTCTGTCTGTCTGAGGCCTCTAGCTCATAGCTTTGCTGAGGGTATAGTATATGTTAGAAGCTATAAAAACTGCATGATCCTGTATTTAAGAGTAGGAATATATTACTGCTCCTCCATATTTCCTCCCATTCAGGTCTCTGAGGACAAATTCTTCTTGTTTGTCCCAATATGAGATCTTAACAACAGATCCCCATTTAGAAAATCTAGTAGTCTATAGATCTTGACAGGGGTTTCTGACACAGTTTATCTCCTTAAGATCACCAAGTAAACGCCTTGTCCTGCAGACTATCTCTCTCCTCTTCCATTTTTCGCATCAAGTTAGTGAGTTGTAATTTCTTAAAGAAATTCAGGTTCTTATAGTGGTCCGGGAGGGCCACCCTATCACCTCTTATAAAGTCCGCCCACTTTAAATTAAGTAAGTGAGTAGCCCACTGTCTTTTGATTATTTGCCTTCCAATAAGCATATTTGGGTTGCCCCAAAGGGGCTGGTCCCTAGAAGTTTTTTGAGAGTTTCTCTGACAGGGGGACAAGATTGTCCACCAGGCCAGAATTGCTTTATATATTGGAGTTCTGTGCTCCACCATCCAATATCTCTCCTGGGCTAAAAAACAATACCGCCTCTGGGGAAAGTCCCATATCCGATAGGGTTTGCTTCTCAACCTGGAGCCAGGTTGGAATATAGTCATGTTCGTTCACTGGTTTACACCACCGACTCATTATCCCAAGCTGCCCAGCTACATAATAAACTTGTAAGTCCGAGATTTTAAGGCCATCCTTATTATATGGTAGCCTTAACACATTATATTTTCTTCTAGGAGGTTTAGCACCACAAAAGTTAGAGATTAGTTTTTGTATTTTAGTGAACCAACATTTGGAGATAATATATGGAGACAGATGTGTTGGATACAGGAGCCTAGGCAATAAATTCATTTTAACCAAGCTCACTTGCTGCCCAATTTAAAGGGAGTTATTCCACCTAGTTAAGTCCGTTGTAATTGTAGATATCAGTCCTCCCAAATTTGCTTCAAGGCCTTCGTCTCGTTGGGTGTGATCCAAATGCCAAGATATTTGAGTTTACTAGGGGACCACTTTACTTGAAGTGGTTCAAAGTTGGCTTTGTAAGTAAATGGGGTAAGTGGGAGAACCTGCGTCTTACTCAGATTCGGCTTATAGTTTGAAACCCAGGAAAACCTTTCCACTATATTCAAGATCCGTTTGAAACTCTCTGCCGGGTCTTGAAGGTGTAGTAGGATATCATCAGCGAATACAGATAATTTCATTTCTGTCTCCCCAATAACAATCCCCTGCACCACTGGATCATTTTGAATCGCCCTTAATAAAGGTTCCAGGTATATATTAAAGAGTATTGGCAGAGAGGGCATCCTGCCTGGTACCATTCTCGAAACAATTTCCTTCGATAAATAGCCATTACATAATACTTTAGCGGTAGGGCAGCATACAGATTTTTTATACCGTTTATAAAACTTTCTGAAAACCCATGTGAGCCATGGTGGCAAATAAGAAGTCGTGGAGACCCTATCAAAGGTCTTCTCAGCATCCAGAGTACTACCCCATAGTCAGTTTAGAGGTAGAGGACCTATGTAATATATGATGGAGTTTCAGAGTGCATCATGTGCTCCTCTACCGGCATAAACCCCAGCTGCTCTTGGTTGATTAAGCTAGGGCTGACTCTCAAAATTCTATTGGCTAGTAGCTTTGTCCAACAACTTCAGTCCTGGTTCATCAGAACAATTGACCTATAACTCTCAGGGAGTTCCTTGGGTTTCTCTGGTTTTGGGATGGGTGTTATGTAAGCCTGATAGAGCTGTTGGTGTGGGACCCCATCAAGCATTATATTTGTAAATAAGTCTTTCAATAATGGCAATATAACTGTAGCATGTGATTTATAGAATTGGGCCGTGAGGCCATCGGGTCCCGGTGATTTCCCCTTCGGAAGTGACTTGATCACCTCTAGTATTTCGGATTCTGAGATAGGTGCCACCAGCCCCTGAGCTTGCTCCTGGTCTAATCTCGAAAGAGCTATATTTTCTAAGAAATCTTTTATATCCCCTTTACTTGCCAAGACCCCCTTGATAAATTCCCTCAAAGTAGGCTGCAAAAGTATCAGCCATTCTCTGGGGTTCTGTTATTATTTCTCCCTGGTATTTTATTAGGGGAATTACCCTAGCTGCCTCCCACTCTTTTATTCTATTGGCTAAAAGCCTTCCTGGAGCATCCCCCTGTAGTACATAATTCACCTGTACCCTTTCGGCACACCACTCTATCTTGTCATAAAGTATATTTGCCAGCTCCTCTCTAAGCTCCTTGAGCTCTAAGTCCCTTTCTTCTATAGTGCCCTCTAAAGGCTCCAGCGAGCTTATAGCACCTAAGATAAACTCCTCCCTTGCCCTTCTCATATGAGCTCTCCTAGCTATAATCCTCTGGGCCATGCCCGAATATAACACTTTACATGTAGGCCACTTTAGTCTGCTATCTGAGAGTGTGGGAAGTTGAGTCTGGATAATTTCCTCCAGTGCCTGTTCTGATTTACCTAACATATTTTTGTCCAATAATAAGGAATCATCAAACCTCCATCGGTACGGTTTCATTGGAAGAGATTCTATCCCCCAGTTTAACTGGACTGGAGAATGATCCGATAGGACCCTAGTGTGGGTAACCACTTCCCTTGTCCCCTGAATTACTTCCTTGTTAACCAAAAAGAACTCTATTCTAGAGTGGGTTTTATGTGCCCCAGAGTAGAATGTCATAGCATGTCCCCCTTTACTACAAATTGCGATGGGATGAACGAGTGCCACCACTTCTAGAAGCTTAGTCAAAGCTGTCTGTGCCGTAGAAGGTGGACGATAAGATGGAGGTTTTTTATCAACCCTATTATTGAGACAAAGGTTCCAATCCCCAGCAAGGATCAGAGGATGTGTTGGAAGCAGAGCTAGATCAACTTCTATTGATGCAAAAAAAATCAGGTTTAGGTGGTGTAGGAGCATAAATCGAGGCAATCGTTAATGCTTTTCCCATAATGGCACCAGTGACATAAATCCCTCTGCAGTCTTCTCTAGTTTTAGTCTGTGTAACTGTGAATGGGCAATCCCGCCCAATCAGGACTGCAACTCCCCCTGAAGCCTTAGCATTTCCATCTCCTAGAACCTGTCCTACCCACTGTTTTTTGAGAAGACCCAACTCCTCCTTAAGCAGGTGAATCTCTTGCAAGGCAGCAGTCTGGGCTCGGGGTAACAGACTTCTAGAAAAACGTAAAGGGAACTTACAAGCTCAAATGGGCAAACTGGGCCATAGCCCTTATCTGCCAACAGTGTATGTATCAATGTATACTCTACACTGTCTCCAATGTGTCAAAGTCCTTTCTAAGTTGTGGACTCCAGAACGGGACACAGTACTCCAGGTGGAGTCTCACCAGGGACCTGTACAGTGGCAGTACCACCTCCTTCCTTTGGCTCGTTATACCCCACCCAATGCATCGCAGCATACCACTAGTCTTCAGTACTTGCACACTGTTTTGCCACTTTCATGTCCTGTGATAAAATGACCCCCAGGTCCCTTTCTTGTTTGGTTGCTTCCAGTTTTCTGCCCTAGGCAGTAACCTCTTGTTGGGTTGCCTCTGCCTATGTGCATGACCTTACCCTTTTTTGGATTGAATTTCAGTTGCCATGTTCCTGACCACTTTTCCAGCTTTTTTAGGTCTATTTCCATTTTCTTCACCCCTACAAGGGGTATCCACCTTGTTGCAGATCTTGGTGTCATCTACAAATAGACACATCTTTTGTTCCACCCCATCTGCAGTGTCGCTAATGAAAACATAAAAGAGGAGGGGCCCCTGGCCAGCCAACCGGTGCAGCAGTTTGATTTCTGCTTGCAATGCCAGTGACCCAGGTTCAGAAACAGACCAGGGAGCTGGAGGGCTGGCCAGGGGGAGGAGGCTTGAACCTCCCATGGATGGCTCGCCTTCTCTAGGGGGAGGCGGGACTCAGAGCCTGGCTCTTGCTTGACATTGGGTAGAGACCCAGGGAACAGCCAGGTCAAAGCCACAAATAGGGTTGACATGCTGGACATTGGCGTTTCAGCACCTTGACATCGGGGCATACAGTCCAAGAACACTGGGAAAACACCTGCAGCGCTCCCAGCAGATGGAACACCAAGGTCCCGATCCCCAGTGCCCCTACTGACCCTGGCAAAACATCTCAACGAAAGACAGACATGTCAGGGTGGAAGGGTCCCCACCTTGTACCCGCCTAGGGGTACAACCATGACTTCATGGGGGATGGACAGCACCAAAGGTTCTGATAGGTGAGCAGGGACTGATCAGGCCGATGGGTGTCTCCTGAAGAGAAGGAGTGCTGTGGGAGGAGGAGGAGGGGGAAAAAAAGAGGAGAGGTCCCAATATTGACCCCTGTGGCACTCCACTAGGCACCTCTCTTTCTTTAGACAAAGCACCATTCATCTGCACTTTCTGTGTCCTCCCACTCAGCCAGTTTCTTATCCAGTACACTCCCAAGCTTTCCAGCTTATTTATCAGCCTTCTGTGTGGTGCAGATTCGAATACTTTACTGAAGTCCAGGTAGACTATATGCACTGCGCTCTCCCAAATCCACTGCCATGGAGACCCAGTTGAGGACTATCAGGTTTTTTTGGCATGATCTTCCTGTCATGAAGCCATGCTGCTTTTCCAGAAACTCTAATATCCTTTCCTTAAGCAGTGACTCCATTAGTTTGCCCACCACTAAAGTGAAGCTGACCAGCTGGTAGTTCCCTACTTCCTCTTTGCTTCCTGATTTGTGGAGAGGGACAGCTGTTGCCCTCTTCCAGTCATTTGGGATGACTCTACTATCTAGAGACTTGGGGAATAGTTCCTCCAGAGGTGCCGCCAGCTCTTGTGCCAGTTCCTTCAAGACTCTTGGGTGTATCTCATCTGGGCCCATGGCTTTTTCCACCTTTAGCTTATTTAGTCTTTTTGGTACTTGATCTTATATGAAGGGGCTCGTATCTACCCCTAGAAACATAGACTTTGACTGTAGATAAGGACCGCTTGGCCCACCTAGTCTGCCCATTTCCCTATCTATTGAACAGGCAGCAGATCCTAGTTAGCCAACAGCCTATTTCCTCCTGCCTCCACTAGATTTGCCTTATGTCTGTTCCATGCATTCCTCCACTGTTTTTGACCCCATGACCTCCTCAGGAAGGCCGTTCCGTGTGTCCACCACCCTCTCTGTAAATAAATATTTCCTCATGTTGCCCCTGAGCTGTTTCCCCTCTACCTTCAAACTGTGTTCACTTGATCTTGCACATCTTTTTTTCTGAAAGATGCAACCCTCTTGGACTTTGTTGATTCCCTTGAGGTACTTGAAAGTTTCTATCATGTCCCCCCTCTCCCTCCTTTCCTTGAGGGTATACATATTAAGCTTTTTTAGTCTCTCTTCATATAGTTTCTGGTGCAGACCCTGCACCATTTTAGTTGCCCTCCTCTGGACTGCCTCCATCCTGTCTATGTCCTTGTGGAGATGGGGTCTCCAGAACTGCATGCAGTACTCCAGATGGGGTCTCACCAACTGTCTGTACAGAGGGATGCCAACTTCCTGTTATCTACTAGTGATGCCTCCTCCTGTGTATCCCAGTATACCCCCAGCCCTACTTACTGCCTTCTCACAATGCCTGCCTACCCTTAGGTTGTCGATGATATGACTACCCCAGGTCCCTGTCCATTTTTATTGTTGTTAGTACCCCCCCCCATTGTGTATTCTTCCTCTGGGTTTTTGTTTCCCAGATATGTCTTTTTTCATTAGTGTAGGTACATGGTCCTATGTCATAATGGCGATTGCCAAAAGGCAACTATCATTATGGCAAGGGTACATCGCTGAAATTCAGGAAAACAGTGCCGGGGACTAAAATGTAGGTGTGCCCAAACCCAGAACCATCACAACTTTAGGCTGCCACTCACCAACCATGCTATGGTGCCAGCTCAACAGCCCCATGTCCAACCATGCCAGAATAACCCTCCCTCCCTTCTGTCATGCTTTCTATGCTCATTTCTTACGCATATGTTGTATATAGTGACACCTCTGTCACTATATGTATGCCTCCCCATCCTGTTGCCTTCCTCAGCCCTCACTCTGTCTTCCCTGTGCAGCCCTTTTGGTAGCATCCACTTGCAGATAGCCCACCTCACAGGATTCCTAGGTCCATTCCTTCTTTTCCTTCTTGAAAATTGAGCGGAAGTAATTATTTAGGACCTCTTCTTTTTCACTGCCCTCCTCCACTAGCCTGTCTGAACTTTAGCAAGGCTTTTTTTATGTATTTATTTGAAGAGTTTACCAGGAAAGGCATACTGAGCTGCAAAAACTCGTTTCCCAATGCATTTTGGGGGAAGGGGGAGAAGGGATTGCAACAGTTATATGATTAAAATGCAGTGAACAGTAAAACAGAGATCACCTAACAGAAAATACAAGTAATATACAGAAATAGTACCTATGCACACAGCATTTGGAGTGCATTAGCGAGACAGTCAAAGTAATATACAGAAATGTACATGATAACAGGCTGCACAGTGCATCTCAGTTGCCTGCAATTTAGTATGTAAGCTTCTCTTAAGCTTCAGCTTAAGTGAGAACTTAGTGTGAAGCAAAAAAGAAGGAGCGGTGAGTTCAGACAGGAAGGAGGCAAGGAGGTGGAGGATTAGGTGGACTGGATGTGTAGTGGGAGCGAGTTCCAGAGATTGGGGAAACGGTATGACAAAGCAGCTTGGCTAGCCGAGAAGGACCTGGGTAGGACAGCTAGACACTGCACTGTACAGGAGACTTATAAAGAAATGGAGCACCCTAGGGATAAATCCAAAGTGGTGAATTGAGTAAGGAACTGGCTAATGGATAGGTGACAGAGGGTGGTGGTTTATGTCACTTCGTCTAGTGAGGGGAGAGTGACCAGCATGGTGTCACAGGGCTTGGTACTGAGACCGGTCCTATTCAGTCAGTGTCTTCATAAGAGACACTGCAGAAGAACTAGAAGGGAAGGTATATTATTTTGCATATAGCATCAAAGCTTGTAATAGGGTGAGGTGGGGGTGGAGAGAATGTATAGGAACCTTAGGAAACTTGAGGATTTGTCAAGAACATGGCAGCTGGGTTTATTGTCAGAAAGTGCAAAATCATGGAACTAGTACATAGGAACCCAGGAGCTGAGTATAGGATGGGTGCGGCTGTACTGACTGTCAGTAAGCAGTAAGGGACCTTGGGGTTATCATATCTGATGACCTCAAAGTGGTAGAGCCAGTGAAATGGTGGGATGCATAGGAGAAGTATCTCCACAGGAGGAGGGAGGTGGTGTTGCCATTGTATTGCTCGCAAGGCCCTACCTGGAGTATTTTGTCCTTTTGTAGAGGCTACATCTCAAAAAGGATACAGGCAGGGTGGAGCCACTCCAGAGGAGAGCAACTAATATGGTGCATGGTTGCATCAGAGCCCTAGGAGAAGAGACTAAGGGATCTCAACACATACATCCTGGAAGAGAGGAGAGAGAGAGATGGGATATGATCAAGACCTACAAGTACCTCATGAGGATAAACAGGGTGCAGGAGTAGAATCCCTTTCAAATGAGAAAGAGCAGCAGGACCAGAGAGTATGCCATGAAACGGGAAGGGGGGGTTAAGAGGGATGCGAGGAAGTAGTATTTCACTGAAGGGAGTGGTGGATACCTGGAACAAACTGCTACAGGAAGTGGTAGTGGCAAGAACAGTGGGTGGCTTCAAGCAAGCATGGGATAGACACAGGGGAATATAAGTAAATAGGCCAGGAGTAGGGAGCATTACTGAAGACCACTCAGGGTCTGCGAAGACAGACTAGGCAGGGACCATCTGGGCAAATTGGGTGGGTCAAGTGGTCTCTTCTGAAAAATTCTGTTTCTTTTTTCTTCAGATGGCAAAGAAAAGGGACAAACACACCTGCCAAACAGCGTCCAAATATCTTATTCCCCAGATCTGAGCTATGCAACCAGACATCTCAAAGGGTTTGAAGTGGGGTGGTGTGGTTTATGCACTTTAAAGGATAATTCATGCCTTATAATTATCTGCATGGTTCTGAATTTAGTTTGTGGGAAAAGCATACTTATATGTAGATCTCGCTAAAGTTGATAAAAGTATGACTGTCTGGCAGCAAAATGGCTTAACATCAGAGGACAAAGACTGACTTAATTAGTGAGTTTTTCAGCTAAAAGACACTTGTGATTTAAGTCAGGCAGACATGTTTTGAAGTGTGGGTTTATTAACTGTTGTCTTTTTTATTTCATTTCTGAGTTTGTGCATGCTCATCGAACTCCTTGGGAGAGTAGGCTTTGAGGGGTGTGACACTGTCTGTCCAATGCAGAGTGCTCTGCATGGGGCTCGACAGCATCACACCAATCCTCAGTCAGGCTGGTCCTGATGCTGTTTTACCTTCAGTGGTCTGCGCATGAAAAAAAAAGCTGTGTCAATCAGGAGCTGTCTTTTCCCTCTCATCTGCAGGGCAAACAGCTGTTTGCATTATAACAAATTCTCCCACCCATGCAGAGCAGGCTACCACCTAAGCTCCGTATGGGCTGGGAATACTGCTCACGATGATCAATGGTTTGGCTGGGAGGAGGTGCTTTCTCCCCTGCCTTCTTCACGTCCCTGTCATGCCATTAACACCTCCTGTACTTAACTCAGGGGACAGTGATGGATGAAGCTGACAAATAATTAGCCAGGGCTCAAAATTCCCCTTTATTTGGTGTTACGTGCATACCAAAAATCATGCACGGAACACCAAATAGTGTTAGCTGGTATCCCGCTCTGTATACCTTTTTTTTACCCTGATTTGAATGGCTGCTGCTAATGAATGTACTGGTCTGCCTTTTTCCTCATGCATTTTCTGCTACTAAGTAACGTTCGGTGAAAAAGAATGCTGAAAAACATAAGCAAAGGAGTGCTAAACACACAACAACTAAATCAAACTGTCCTGAACACAGAGTTGCACCAAGAAACATGCTCATACTACAGCTCACAGGAATATTTCTTTCTCTTCTCCTCTCATCACTGCCACCGCACCTCTGAAACCTGACTAACTGCCACAAGCATGAAACTCAAACAAAAGCCTACCGTATTTTTTCTAGTTTTGCGATTTTAAGACCCAGATGACAATCCGTAGTGAGAGAGAGGTAAATGTTGAGGAGTTACTTGTGACACCTTTTACAGCCATCTGTCAGGATTGTGTTAGGTTAAAGCAAGCTATCTAACTAGGGTCTTTCCTCCTAATGACCTTCTGGCAACAGTGCTGAAAACTAGGATTGCTGCCATTGCTAGATATATATAAAACAACAAAATGGAAGAAGCTTTTTTCAGATTCTCATGAAACTAGGACAGTGCTGGCTGCTTTTGTAAGCAAAATAAACAGCTGCAAAGTGAACTGTTACCTTATTGCTACAAATCACTGCTCAGTGCTGCAAGATTTAAGTAGGAAATCTGAGGGCAAAACTACGACAGTTTTAAGAAGTTTTGCTACTTGGTTTGTTAAAACTCAGCTGTGTATCTAAATAAGAATCACTGGATATTTTATTTAATATAATCAGGCACAGTGTCTTTCTTATTTTTTTTTAAAGCCACAGTGAGCTCTGAGTTACATTTTATTATTTATTTATTTGGTTTTGTTTACTGGTAGGTGAGTTAGCTATAAAATGACTATTTTCAGTCACGACCGGAGGATTACAACATGGAAAAACAACATTGTAGAGTACAGCATAACAAAATCTGGAGAAATACTTGCAAAGCATATAACAAATGGACTGTGATATATATAGTGGTGGAGACAAAATAAGTGCAGGCAGAGTAAGTATTCAAGATACATAAAACCAGCTATCTAACATGTTGTGAGAGCTAGGCAACAAATATACAGTGACCTATTAAGTACAAAGTAAGTGCACACTTAACAAATTAGAATTTTGAAGGAAAGTCAGGAAATAAAATCATTATACAAGACAGTTTGTGGAGCAAAGACATTTTCCTAAGAGAAGAAAGGATAGGGCATTTGCACTGGATGGAACAATAGGGAGTGGTACAAGTAGAGATGTGATGTGTCCAATCATAATAGGAGGAGGAAATGAAATAGAGACAGGTTAAATGGCATATATGCAGTAGGCGGATGGAAGATAGGGAGAGTGAGGGATCATGGGGGTTGAAAACAGGTGCATGAGTGTGATGCAGATAGGCTGGCACAAAGCTCTTTTTTAAAGTGGGCATGGAAAGGTGCCTGGTGAGTTGTAAATGGTAAGGCATTCCACTGCAGTGTGGCATAGTGGGAGAAGGCTTGGGAACCTTTTGAGGTTTTACACCTTGGTACTTGCAATAGGGACTTATCAGCTGAGTGTAGGCCACAGGAAGATGTTTGAGGAGATAGGAGTATAGCCAGACTAGCAGGAGATTGTGCCCTAATTACACTATCCACTAGGGAGCCAATTGAGTGGAGCCTCAGTGCAGTAGGTGATAGCCAGTTTAGGTCTGCGTAGCATTGGCAATGGTGTTTGAGCCTATGGGGTAAGGAGGCATAGTGGCAATAGATATTATAGGTGGTGTCCCAGGCACGAAAGCATGGTCTTAGGTATGGCTGCATGTATGTGATGACTCCATAGGTCAGGGCTGGTAGTAGGATGCCACGGGCACAGCCAGCCTAGCAGATGGAGGTTACTATGGCTAGATCTGTGGGCAATGCCTAGCTTAGAGTTTACTAATTTGCAGGTGGATTTGATGTGGAGATCAAAGCCAAGAGACTGATCAAGGATAGATCCCAAGATATTTGAATGAGATAACTGTACATGTGGGAGGGAAGCCAGGGCAGGAGACTTTGATGTTATTGTTGCAGGATTTAAGTTTGTCAACGGATCCAAACAACATAGTTTGGGTTTTTGATGCGTTGAGGACCAGTTTGTGGTCAGAGAGCCATGTTTGGGTTTTATAAAAGTCAGATGAGAGGCACAAATTTATGTTCAGACAGGTTTTTGGAGCTAGTATATAGAACGATATCATCCGCATACAAGAGGGATGAACAGCAGGTGAGACCCATGGTAATGCTGTTGATGAATATAGAGAAAATAAGGGGCCCCAAAATGGAACCCTGGGGAACTCCAACACTTAGAGTAGCCTGGTTTGAGAGGGTGGAAGTGTATTTTACAGTTTGGGCTCTGTTTGACAGATAACTACTGAACCAGGCCACTACACCCATTGTAAAACCCATGAACTTTAAGGATGCGAGAAGAATAGGGTGGTCAACAAGATCAAAAGCTTTGATCATGTCTATAAAAACTGCCCCAGTGAGGAGATCTGAATCCATAGCAGACAGGGTGTCAGTGGTGAATTTGAGCAGGACCGTGGTGGTGCTATGGCCCTTATAGAAACCCTGTTGGGCAGAGGAAAGAAGGTTGTGTTTATGTAGGGAAATCAATGGTATGAGTGGGTACTAGCTTCTCAAGAATTTTGCTTAGTACCGATAATATCGCAATGGGTTTACAGTTGGAAGGGTCTTTTGAGTTGCCTTTTTTGAAAACCGGAGTGACTCTGGCAATTTTCAAGATATCAGGAACATGGCTGTGGCAAAGGGATAAAGTAAAGTAAAGTAAAGATCCGGGCAAGAGGAGAGGCTATATATGGGGCAGATATCTTCAGAAGTTTTGGTTCAATACCATCAGAGCCAGTACTAGTGGTGTCTGAGATGGAGTTTAGATGTCTTAGTACCTCTACCCTACATTAAATAAAATGTCCAGTGATTCTTATTTAGATACACAACTGAGTTTTAACAAACCAAGTAGCAAACCTTCTTAAAACTGTCATAGTTTTGCCCTCAGATTCCCTACTACTTAAATCTTTCAGTACTGAGCAGTGATTTGCAGCAATAAGGTAACAATTCACTTCACAGCTGTTTATTTTGTTCACAAAAGCAGCCAGCACTGTCCTAGTTTCATGCTTTAACATTTAAGCATCTGACAAAAACTCTTCCCTTCTCATGTTTGTTTTATATGTATCTAGCAACAGCAGCAATCCTAGTTTTTTGATCAGGGGTTAGGCAATCAAAATAAGAAAAATCAGAAAAACAACTGCTATTTGTGTAGCTAGGGAAATAGCTGGATAGCAGGGGAATAAATAGAATGCAGTGAGACACTTAAACTGCAGTTGTGTTCAGTACTGTTAACACACTAATGATTAATTTGTAAAGGTGAGAGTGTGCGTGCATGCATTTAGGTATGAGCAACTTCTGTGGAAATAGTGAAGGGATATGTGGCACCACTGACACTGGCTGGAGAAACTGGGACCTCCACAAAGAAGATGCATGAGAAAATGTAAACAGTTTTCAAATTTAGTTGAATAGGGCAGTTTGGGCTAGAAACAACTGTATTCCTAAATATATTGTTAAATGCTGTGGAAAAAAGTGGCATACAAAAAATAGGGTTGGTATACCAGTTTTCAAGACGGAATACCAAAGCTTATAAAATGGTATTCCGTGTGGAACACCACTTTTTAAAATCAATTTCTAGCCCTTTTAGCGCATCATTTGACCCTCTGAACAGTGTTTGCCATGTTGCCACTGTATTTGCTGCTCGCATGTACACACTATTCCATTCCAGATCTGATCAAGCACAACTCTTCTTTATCATACAATACTGCATTGCAACTAGGAAATCTGGACGTAACTCCTCGGCTTCCAGTTGCTGAGAATCTGAGATCTTCAATTAGCTTGCTGCCTTTCCAGTTTTACATACCTTGCCAGCATTACGGAACAAGTCAGAAAATGCCTGACTTGGTCACAGTCTAGCTCATAAGAAATAATCACGGCCACCAGGCCCTTCACTCTGGATTTATAGTAAAAAGTGAGTCAGCCACCGACACTGAAGCTCGTATCTCCTACACTGAAGTTAACAGCCAGTTTTTCTGTTTCCAAAGCAAAATGAATTAAAATAAAGCTCAAAGCCAACATCTATAAATGACATATCCCTCTCTCATCTCCTTTACAGGATGTACATCTTAAAACAAACACATAGACACACACACACACACACACACACACACACAGAACTTCCTATTACTCATTTTTAGGTCTGTACCGCCAAAAAGTCATCAATCCCTGCAGCTTCTGTCAGTACACAGAGAACCAGCTCCTGAAAGCAAGCCCTGCACAATCTGCCTAATGTACCAAATGCACTCCTTGGTTTGGCAGATTAAATGCATTTGCTTTGATCTGGTGTGCAGCGAGCATGCAGCCGTGAATACTCTTCACCCAAAAATGAAATAGTTGCAGGAGCAGCTGAGCAGCACTTTAGTAAGGCAAAGTTCATCCTGCAGCTCACCCAAGCAATGTTAATTCCACACTGGAAAACGTAACTGGAACTGAGAGAAATGTGACTTACCCACTAGACTGGACCGGAGAAGGTACTAGGATATAGCACCCCATGCCTGACATTTATGGATTCACAGAGAGGATGGTTTAAAAATAATACAAGTCACATTTTTATAACTTAAAAGTCAATGTTTATGTTTCTTTTCTAACAATTCCTGAACTACGCACAGAACTAACAGTGCCGCCTGTGGTTTTTAATGTATTCCACAGTCAGCATCTGGAAGTGGGATGCTCCTTAACTTCCTTCACAAGGGTTGTTTAAAATATGTAAAGTCAATGGATCTCAGAGTAATTTACAAGCATAGTTGTGTTACAACTGTACAGTACTCCCTGGCGTACCCCGCTCCTCCCACCTGCTAACATGGGGTGCTCAATCCCTGTATGGCCTGTATCCCCAAACCTCTTATCCTTTAATGTGGTGCACTGGGAGCCCTTCCCAGTGTGCCAAAACCCTGCTGTGGTGTTTTCTGACACCGAGATTCCCACTCCCAGTGTCAGATATGCCCCCTCCCCACACATAAACTCCGACCATGGGGTGCCTGTTCCCTGGGTCGGCATTGATCCCCCCTTGCACCTCTGAGTACTCTGGCACACTGGGAGCCCACCCCAGTGTGCCAATATTCATAGTGTCCCTGTAAAAAGAGAAAACAAACCCACAAAGTCTTTTGATTTTTTTTTAAACCTGAAAAGACAGAAAACGGTCCCTTGTGGTTGCCGCCGGCCACCTTCCCCAAATCACACCCTCCCTCTGCACATTCCAGCTCCCTACACCCCTCCCCACCCATACCTACCTGCAGAGTTAGGGACCAGAGATCTTCAGTGGACCGGGAAAATGTCTGCACATTTCAAAAGCCGACCGCAAACTGAAGAAATGACTGTAAGTCCTATAATGGCAGTGAATGGGGGGTATTCAATTTAGGGTGCTATCTCAATCATTTTGGGGAGTTTTGGTCCCAAATTTTCAACATGGGGTTCTTGGGACCCCATCTCATGAACACAATCACTGTCATTTCGTTTCTCAGTCCTGAAAGGTGATTTCGCAGAAAGTGCATGGAATCACCTTTTGGGACCAGTTAATGAAATGACAGTGCCACTGTTCATGAGGTGGGGTCCCAAAAATGACTGTGTTATAAGCGTCCATTGTGCAGTTTCTATGCACGCTCATAATGTCATCAATTTGTAAGATTTTCACTTCATATTTCCAACATTGCCATTTTTTCACATCCCTTTATGAACAGTACAGCTGTCATTTTTTGTATCCTTCCCAAAATGTGTTTTTGCACCTGTGGCACAGAATGGCGCGGTTGCTGTGTGAAATCAACTTTTGGGACAAATTAACTAAATTCCAGTGCCACTGTTCATGAGGGGAGCTCTCAAAAAGGCCAAGTTGAAAATCTGGTGAAAATATTCCAAAAAATGACTGCTTCCCGAGCGTGCATTGTGCAGTTTCTACACACACTTGTAACTTCGCCACTTTGTCATATTTTCACTCCAGATTTTCAACATTGCCATTTCTTCACACCTCCTCATGAACAGTACAGCTGTCATTTTTCACATCCTGCCCAAAATGTGTTTTCACATCTGTGGTGCCGACTGGCACACTCGCTGTGTGAAATCACCTTTTGGGATTGAGTAACAAAATGATACTGGCACTGTTCATGAAGTGATGTCCCAAAAAGCCCATGTTGAAAATTTGGAGCAAAAATACCAACAAACACCTGGGGCATTAGGGTTTCCAACTGTAACACCCTCCCTTAAAATGCAAGACAGAGGAATATACAGAGAAACACATGGGAGGCATGTACAAGAGCAATACCCACAGCGAACTCTCAGCATTGACAAATGCTTGTATTTATTTATTATTGTCTTGGATAACAACCTTTGCATTACAAGCTTATTTACAAAGGCTCCACATCAATTATAAAGCAAAGCAAGAAGGTACAAGAATACAGAGCAGAGTATAGTAACATGTGGAAAATTATATACAAGATAACATATACAGATAGCATTTATACAATTACAATAAAATGACAAAAAATATATGTTAAGTTAACATGTAAGAGGAAAAGAGTGATTAAGAGGAGTACATGAGCTGCCAGAAGTGGCTTTGTTAGAAAAGAGTAGGTAAAGGAGTGGAGATAAATGCATGGGGGGGCTTTAGAGAAAGGATGGGAGTGGGAGGGGCTGGGTGCCAAAAGAAGATGGGCTTTGTAGAAAGGACTTAACAGTGGGTGAGAAAAGGTAAGAAGGAGGGAACGTGAGAGGGGAAAAAGGAGGGAAAACATGAGAGGGGGATGGAGAACAGGGGGTGAGGAAAACATAGTAAGTCTCTGAGTTGATCGGAGTGCAGGTAGGATGCAGGAAGAGAGCAGGTTGAGGTAAGGGGGGAAGGTAGAATGTGAATTAGTAGAGGGATAGGGCAGGGTGATAATGTAGGTGAGAGGAGGATAAGAGTTGGGGGGAAGGTAGTCCGAGCAATGGCATATCCCATGGGTATAAAGGTGTCTATAAGCTTTGGGTTATTTATGATGCTGGCTGAGAGTTTGTTGAGCCAAAGTAGGGCCTTATATAAGAAAGTTCTTTGGGCAAGTGCAGTGCAACAAAATGGGATGTGCAAAAGGTTCCTTGCCTTACCACTGGTTGAGTGAGAATTGTGCGTTGGTTTGAGTATCCTCTGGATGGATTTCGAGGTCAGACCTACAGTAGTAGGGTTTTGTTTTACCAAGGAAGCAGTCTTGATACTGAATTCTCCCTTGTAGGTTTAGTCACTTAGTTTGGGCATAAAGATCACAGGTATGTGTGGAGGGCATCTGTGCCTAGCACCAGCCTACAGGCCTTGTTTAGCACCATTCATTTCAGTGTGATGTTCATGGCTGTGCTATACACTACAAGGCCATAGTCAACAGTGGAGAAAATAGAGCTATTAACTGTTAGGGTGAGAGCCTCTTTTGTCAGGTAGGAGCAGTGTCTGTAGAGTGGGCTTATTCTAGGGTGGACCATTTTTACAGTTCGGCCAATATGGTGTGTGTAAGAGAGGGACCTGTCAAGGGTGATACCCAGATATTTAAAGGTGTTCACTTGTTCCAGTGATTCAAGCCTGCTGTTTAGGATTGCGAGATTATTATTTTTTTCTTGATCTGGTGGTTGGAGAACAGCATTGTTTGTTTGTTTTTTTGAATGTTTTTTTAATAATTTAAGAGGAGTTTATTTTGGTGAACCACTCCTCAACCCTAATTGCAAATTGTTAGTAAGTTTAGTTGGGGCTGCTTGTAAAGATGACAGCATCATCTGCTTAAAGGAGAAACTTGGCGGGGATGATCTCAGGGAGGGAGTTGAGAAAAAGACTACACAGTAGTGGTCCAATGATGGATCCCTGGTGGACTCCTAATGACACCTTCCTGACATCTGAGAATATATTTTGTATTTTTACCTGTAAGCCGTAGGCGCAGTGCCTTCATTTTGTAAGCCCAAGGTGTGGTGCCTCCATTTTGTAACCACTACCTGGGCTAGCCTAGATTCAGGGAAAAAACATTTGCTCAGCATTATGGCTAAGTTTGTACTTCTGGTCAGGGGCACCCAAGTAATTCTGGACACCGGAAGCAATAACTGAAAATGTCCAAACCAGGAATGGGATTCTAGAGTATGGCTTTTATTCACATCAACACAGGAATAACAAAGCAAAGATGTACCCCCACAGGGCTACACTCACTGGAAATGCAGATTTACAGAGGACATAGCACATCTTCTTCATTACACAAAAACCCTCAGGTTCCGAACACATCTGGGCTCACTAGCCCGAACTGGTACTCTTACTCTTGGATTCCCTGGCATGGCACCTTGGCCAGCACTAGGACACTTTTCCATATTGCATGGAGTTTGGTGGTGGCTCCTTAAAGGGAAATGGTGGAAAAGGTACAGCTTTACCCAGGCACTACAAAAATGCCTGATTAGTGCTTTCAGACAGTAACATGTTTTTAACAAATTACTCTAACTGATTTTTTAGTGATTTAAACAGTGGCCTTCAACTTTCTCTTTCTATTGCTGGCAGCCACCATTTCATGAGTAGCAGAGAGTTTCCTGAGCTCAGTTTATGCTAATATGTCCTGCCAACCAATAGCTGAGGTGAAACAGGCATATTAGCATACAGTGAGCTCAGAAAGCTCACTGCTGCTCATGAAATGGCTGCTGCCAGCAACAGGAAGTGGAAGTTGTGGGTAGCTGTTCTAAATCATTAAATAAAGTTGCTACTGTCTGAAAGCACTAATTGAGAGTTTCTGCAGTGTCTGAGGAGAGCTTTATCTTTTCCATTGTTTCCCTTTAAACCACCCATGAGCACTTTCTAGCTCTAAAAGGAAAGCATCCTTAGTCCCATGTCTGGGTACTTTCTGCAGACACTGACCAAGTGCCTGGGAGAAAGCTATAGGTGCCCAAAGTGAACCCTGAGAGGTAATCCTGGTTACTCCAGATGGGGATCGCCCACCTCTTGCTCCCAAATCTATACTCGGCCATTCACTTGAATCAACACCTTTCTTCAAACTCTCTGGTTGTAGATGCTATCTCGAAATGTATATCACATTTAACATAATACTCTGTATTTAGCTGGTGTCTTGACTTGAAAAGTTCTGTAAGTGGCTATGTCCATCTTCCTAGACCCCCACTGTTTTAGATGTTTATAAGCCATACACAGAATTAAAAGTACTGTACTTGGCTAGTCTCCTCCTGACCCCACAGTAGGCAGTTACTTTTACACAACTCTGTCCTGGTGAAACATGGGATCTATTTCAGAGCAGACTCACCATGGTATGCAGGTGCCCCAGTGCTTCTTCCCATAAAACACAGATTCTCTGGTACCTTAGTACAAACTCTTCTGTCTGGCAGCCTTTTCCCTTTCCAAGCAGAGCCAGGAGATTGCCCCTAAAATGCTGGTTCCCCCCCATTCCTCTGGGGATGGGGCACTGGAACAACATGAAGAGCGGTCTCTACCATTTTCTTCTAGTCTCTTCTGTGTTCTTCTCTAGGGTGAGAACACACTACCCACTTTCTAGTGTAGTTCTATAACAGAGCTAGGCTCTGAGGGGCTGCCAACTGCAGCACACCTCCTCCTTCTCTGGAGTCTCCCTCTAGACTGACTTGAATTCCCCAACGTTCTACAGCTAACCCACTGCTGCAGCATTCCAGTGTGGCTTATGCTGCTGCGAGAATTCTATGGTGATGTCATCCCTCCAGCTCAGTTGAGACTGAAGACAGAGTGAGACAGTGTGAAATCCATTTAACTGGTGTCTCACAGGCTGCCTTTCCCTGCCTGCCACTAGTTCTAATTGGGATTCTAGTAACCCCGGGTGAAAAGGGGGTTACATACCTACTGGGTTCTTTGGACTAGGTAACTCTGGAATCATGAGGCAGCATCAGTTGATGTGCCAAGAGGATAGGACCCCAAATCAGTTTGCAACACACATGAATATGGCTACAGTTAATTTTTACAGAACTTCTTGGAATAAATCTCTTGTAGCAGGTCATAACATGTAGGAATGTCCAGACGCAGGTGTCCATTCCTCCGGAAGATTTCTCAGCAGTTGACCTGGGACCTCCTCCTGACAATACCACTTATTGCATCTTGGCACATATAAAAGGAGAAGGTTCCAGATGCTCCTCAGTTCTTTTCCAACCATGACCTGCATGCTACATGTTCTCTGTCCAGAGTATAGCTTCCAGTCAACAACGAAGAGATCTATCGATCATTCCTCTAAGGCATTTCCCAGTTCATCACATTTTATCACCGATGTATTCAGATCCTTTATTCAGAAAGTGTTCTTGTGGCCAGCTTATCATGACCGAGGACCCCCACGAGGTCTGTGTTCAGTACCTTGGTCCTTAACATGATAGAAACATAGAAACATAGATTTTGATGGCAGATAAGGACCGCTTGGCCCACCCAGTCTGTCCATTTCCCTACCAAATGGATAAGCTGCAGATCCTAGTTAACCAGCAGCCTACTTCTTCCTACCCCCACCCCCTAGAATTGCCTTATGATGTCCCATGCATGCTTGAATTCCACCGCTGTTTTTGACTCTACAACCTCCTCCAGAAGGCCGTCCCATGCATCCACAATCCTCTCTGTGAAAAAATGCTTCCTTAAATTACTTCTGAGCCGCCCCCCCTTCTATCTTCAAATTGTGACCCCTTGTTCTTGCACATCTCTTTATTTGAAAGATGCTACCCTCTTGGACTTTGTTGATTCCCTTGAGGTACTTGAAAGTTTCTATCATGTCCCCCCTCTCCCTCCTTTCCTCGAGGCTATACGTATTCAGCTCCTTAAGTCTCTCTTCATATGTCTTCCGGTGCAGATCCTGCACCATTTTAGTTGCTCTCCTCTGGACAGCCTCCATCCTGTCTATGTCTTTGCGGAGATTGGGTCTCCAGAACTGCACGCAGTACTCCAGATGGGGTCTCACCAACTGTCTGCACAGAGGGATAATAACTTCCTGTTTTCTACTGGTGATGCCTCTCCCTATGCATCCCAGTATCCCCCCAGCCCTCCTTGCAGCCTCTCACATTGCTTGCCCACCTTTAGGTCATCTGATATGACTACCCCAGGTCCCTTTCCATTTTGTTGTTGTTAGTATCTTACCCCCCATTGTGTACTCTTCCCCTGGGTTTTTGTTTCCCAGGTGCATTACCTTGCACTTCCTAGTTTGACTCTAAGCTGCCATACATTTGACCATTCCTCTAACCTTGCCAAGTCCCTTCTCATCCTTTCCACCCCACCTTGTGCATCAACTCTGTTGCAGATCTTTCTGTCATCTGCAAAGAGACATACTTTTCCTTCCAGTCCCTCTGCAATGTCACTTATAAAGCCATTGAAGAGGACTGGTCCTAATATTGAACCCTGCGGTACCCCACTAGTAACCCCCCTTTCTTCAGAGTGGACTCCATTTACTATTACTCTCTGTGTCCTATTCTCCAGCCAATTCTTTACCCAGGCTGTCATCTTGGGACCCACTCCCAGGCTGGCTAACTTGTATATTAATCTTTTGTGTGGGACTGTGTCAAATGCCTTGCTAAATCTAGGTAGGCCATGTCCACAGCCCCTTCCTGATCTACTACTTTGGTCATCTAGTCAAAGAAATCTATCAGATTTGTCTGGCATGACCTTCCCGCTGTGAATCCATGCTGCCTTGGGTCCTGAGCCCCTCTGGCCTCTAGATACTCAACAATTCTTTCCTTCAGAAGTGATTCCATCATTTTCCCTACCACTGAGGTTAAACTAACAGGTCTGTAGTTTTCTGCTTCTGCCTTGCTCCCATTTTTGTGAAGGGGAATGACATCTGCCCTTCTCCAGTCCTCTGGTACCACCCCATCCTCCCATGATTTGTTAAAGAGGGTAGTTAGTGGTGTCACCAGTTCTACCCTTAGTTCTTTTAGAATTCTGGGATGAATCCCATCAGGCCCCATTGCTTTGTCCACCTTCAGTTTTAAGAGTTCTTTTAGAACCCTTTCTTCTGTAAATGGGCTGGTATTAACTTCTGTATCCAGAGTGTTTCTACTGTTTGTTTTAGGTACCTCCCCCACTTCCTTTGTAAATACTGAGCAAAAATATTTGTTTAGTATCTCTGCCTTTTCACAGTCACCCTCTGCCCACCCTCCCTCCTCTTTATTAAGCCTCACTAACCCTCCTTTGGTCTTCATTCAATCCCTGATGTACCTATAAAAGGTTTTATATACCTTTGTTTGTGTCCTTGTGACAGGGTGGAATAGAACTCTGTTCCAGTTGTATGGTGAGTTTGAATGCAGGTATCTGTTCTGTTCTTTCCTTTCCTATCTCTTGTCTTGTTGTGCAACCAGATTTTCTCCTGATACCTAGGATCTGATCACCCCAACAGTCTTTCAGTTCTTTTGCCTCTCACTATCTCTCTACCTTCCCTTGCTGTTTCAGTCTTTTTCTTCCCTTGTATATCTGTTGGTGTAATGTATATATGCAAATCATTATGTGAATATGTAAGTGATATTGGGATTCCTTTGTTAAGAAATTATATAGTGTTACTGTTGAAATGTATATAATTATAGTTTGAGATTATTGCAAAAAGCTATTGGGAACTCAAGAGGTTAACCTAAGAGCAGTTGTTAAGTCCTTTTTCAGAAGCTGTGGAGAAGGGGCCTCAGTTCTGGGACATTGTGTTCTTGCTGCACCTGCATGAAATTGACAAGAATATTTTAGATAAAAACAAGATGTGTGTTAAGAATGGGGGCTGCAAAGATTTACAAGAGAGATGCACAGAGATTGAAAAAACTCTGATGGATCTTCCCTGTTTATTCTGCCTTTGTAAATAGTTATTCTAAACAATTTTTTTTATGTTACTCCTAGTACTAATAAACCCTTTTTGTGAATTCTACAACGGTTGCTGGTTTTTCCTATGCTTCCTGATCTGTGCCTTGACGACAAATGGAGTCAACCTAAATGGGATTACGTCATGCATACTCTAAGCCAGGAGTTTTGTGCATGGATGCTGGACCTAGTACCAGGAAGCATAGAGAAAGGTATTGTATGGATTCTGCAGCAGCAAGTCCAGGAGTAGTTACCAGGAGAATGGCAGCCAAACTAGCAGAGACGGAAGTCCAAGCTGAGATTGTACAGCCAGCATAAGTTATGGAAAAAGAACAGGCAGTGACAGAACCTGAAAGCCTGACTGCTTTTTCCAAATGGTGGACTATACACCAAAAAGAGATGAAACAGCAGAGAAAAGAAGAGAAGCAGAAGATGAGAGAAGAGATGCAGCAACATGAGCAGCAATGGCTGGATGCCTTGCAAGCTATTAAAGGCAGAGGATCTGGCACATATTCAGATGAACAACAAAACATAAGCAACTTAAAAGCCATTAAACTTACATAGTTGTGTCTTTCTGATGTGATTGAGGCATACCTGACAACTTTTTTTTTATTTACTATGCTTTATTGCACTTAGCTATCGCTGGTACCTCAGCCTGGTCATGGATCCCTCCGCTCCCACTCCCACATTGGCTGTGACTCCCCAATATCCCTTGGCATACCCCCCAGGGTGGGGTTGTGGCAGTGGCCCTCAGTGCTGCAATCAATGGGATATGTCAGGGAGCTGGCCTGGGAGCTAATTGAAGCAGAGGGCAGGCTTCATCTAGGCATCAATATTTTCTCCCGGTGTATGGGGGCTGGGATGTGCAATGGTGGCCAGCATCCACCCCGCACCTGGACCTATTGGTGTCCACACATGCATTACACCCAGCCTCCTCCAGGTGTCAGAATAGCACTGAACACTCTACCACCCTCCCCCCTGGAGAAGAAGAGCAGTCGTTGGATGCTCAATCATTCCATCCCCGGTTGGCCCTCCAACATCCTGGATCCGTTCCTGAACCCAGGTCACCGGTGTTGCAGATTGGCACCCTGCCCCTGCACCAGCAGGCCAGCTACATGACAACTTTTGAAAGAGTTGCCACAGCCTGCCAATAGCCAAAGCAGCAGTGGACAATCAGACTGGTACCTTATCTAGCAGGGAAAGTCCAACTTGCCTGCAGCAATATGGACACTGCACAGTCAGAAAACTATGACCTGGTGAAAAGCAAAATCCTGAAAAGGTATGACATCTCAGGAGAGACCTACATGCAGAGATTTCGATCTCTAAGGTACAACTTGGTCGACAATACTCGAGAAACCTTCACCCGATGCAGAGAACTCCTGATAAAATGGCTCCAACCAGAGAGCAAAACAGTCCCACAGATCATTGACACATTTGCTATAGAGCACTTCATCAAAATCTTGCGTAGAGGGCATGTGGCTTGACTGCCACGAAGATGGGCACCTAAACCATTAGCTCAGTTTCCAGCTATCACAATCCATACATACGCGGTCATCCAGTGCTCTGGGCTTCCCTGAAACGCTCAGGTAATGCAATAGACTCAGTTCTCTGACTGGTGCGGGTTTCATTGCGTTCAGCGAACCGGCACATCGATGCACAGTGTCAGCCCCTACGCGACTCACCTCAGAGCCCTGATAGCGCCGCCTTTGCGTGGTGATCTCCCCTTGTCAATGCCCCTGTTGCAACGGGAAACATAGCGTGGTCATCTGGAATTATATGGGACAGCTCCTTTATGCATAACATCGTTCTTAACTGGATTGCACAGTTGCCACTATCCAAGGCTGGCCTCCTCTAACCTCGCTATGCAAAACCAAGGTGCTGCTTCCACAGATGGTCCAACTCCCTCGGTGGATGTTGGTACATCATTACAATGTATCACAGCCATGCTTGAAACCTTGCTCACAAGGGTGGACATGATTTCCTCCACCTTATCGGGCACTGTTGCAGAAGTTAAAATACTCAATGATAAGTTAAACGTTACAGAGCAGAGCACAGAAGATCTGGAGGCTGGGCAGGCCAAAATCCTACAACATCTGAGGGAACAAGATGACAAGCTGGCTATATTGTGGAAATGGGTGGAGGACCAAGAGAACTGTGGGCGACAAAATAATATCAGGATTCTTGGAATCTCAGAAGGCACTGAAGGAAAAAACACAGAGAGATTCCTTAACGAAGAAATCCCCAAAATGCTAGGGGATAGGTGGCATGGCCTAGTTGAGGTGGAAAAGGCGCACCATATCCCAGGGGGTCCACAGCTTAGTAACACCTCTCCTAGACCCCTTACGCCTATTTCTTGTGATAATCAATGAAAGAAAGAATCCTTAGTGCTGCAAGAGATAAAGGTGAAGTAATGTGGCATGGGGAAAAAATATCCTTTTTTCTGGACTTTTCCACGGAGGTTGCCACCCATAGGAAAAATGTTCTACCCCTTAAAAAAGCCCTAGCTGCTCATGGCTTTAGATATGGGTTCTGGAATCTGTTCTACCTGCATGTACCCAGAGAAGGCAGAGAAATTATGGCAGAGACATCTCGGGAAGTGGAAAGCCAGGTATTGGCCCAAAATTCTCCTGCACACTACATCTCCCAAGAGGCTGGTTCCCCCATGTCTTTGTCCCGCTGCAAGTCACCAGAAGCAAACAACAACAACACCAAATCTTTGCTAGTTAGGCATAGGGTGCAGCGCTCACCGCCGCTATCTCAACGGGATCCCAATCAAACTGCTTACACACGCCAGCGATCCCTGAGTGAACAAGGATCCCCTTCTAAAGGCCCTGGGATGGCACCACCTGCAGAACAGACCAGAGATGATTATCCTGCAAGGGAACATTTGGTCCTACAAGATATTCTGGATGAGCTTCTAATGGAAGTAGCCGAATCCACATCCTGGGCAGATCTTCCTCCTGATCTGGTGAGCTGTCAGGACTTTCCTACTGTCCTAGTCAAACCAGACCTGCTAACCTTTACGCAGGCAACATCCCAAGATCTCTCCGCAACTGCAATGAACACTGCCACAACAGGGGCACCAGCCCCAATGACTGAGTACATTTAGCATGTAAAAAGCTCTCTTTGTTGCCTACTCCTCCCCCCACATCTGGGTAATTAACATTGGGGTCACAGGTTGCAGGGAACCCCTGACTGATGAGGTACCCTACTGTCTAGCCAGACTACAGGCAGTTTGTATACAGAGGGGGTAACTTAGAGGCCTGAATGCCTAGCCCGTATACATTTAGTTTATGATCCATATACTGCCCTTCTCTTACACTCGCCTACAGCTAATAGCGTGATATTTTTGGCACTCGCCTTGGGGGTAACCCAGTGCTGGGAATCCCATCGTAGGCATAGTACACAGTGAAAATAGTGGGGCTAACCAGGGTAACCTGACCAGCAAGTCTCAGTCATATCTATGATGCACTTTTAATCCACAGGGCATCATCTGACCCTCCCCCCTTTTTTTCCCTACCTACAAGCACTGTTCATGTACCTCTCATTTATCCATGGAGCCGGGGACCGAGTTTAGAGGTTAACATTGTTAGTTGGTCTTCTTGTGCTCTCATCCATCCCCAATAGGGTGAAAGGTCAGTGTGGCTGAGTGCTTCTCTTCTCAATAGGAGAGGGTGCACCTTGCGCTTACACCTATTCACCTTCAGTTTTGTGACTATCCACTTATTCTTATCTATTTGTTCTGTGGTAGTTATAGTAAGACCCCCTCTACTGGGGGAATCAGTATTGAATTTTGTTAAACTAAGTGCATTCTGATGTAAGCACCTTGTGTTTTTTTAAACCTGACTGTTTTCTTCTCTCTCTCTCTTTGTGCCAGGTATATATTCACACCTACACTAAGTAATTGGAATATCCCTTTCTCTTGCTCTGTCTTTCTCATATCTTTTTGGCAACAAGCAATCCCTCTGCTCCTGTTTTTCTCTCTCCTCTGGACTTGGGTGGTAAGTACCTGTACAATACTCCATGGATGGAACTATGGGGCAGTCTGTTACTGCAGGTACCGAACTTGTATCTTGGAATTTGAAGGGCCTAAACCACCCAGTTAAGTGATCCATGGTTCTCAGACACTTACACTCCTTGCAGGCGGATATCACTCTAATCCAAGAGACCTACCTCACTGCAAGAACTGTACAGTGGCTTGGGAAAGCCTGGATCGGTACAGTTGTCGCAAGCTCAGCATCAACCAAATCCAAAGGGGTGGCTATCTTACTCAAAAAATCATGTAATTGGGTGCAGGAACGGCCACTGGTTGGTGGTGCGCTTCTCATATCCAAGGGGCTATGTAATATTAGCGACTATTTATGGTCCAAATACGGACAACCCAGAGATCCTACAAGACCTTAACAAGGCCATAGAAGCTCTGGCTTTACCATATCCACAGATCCCAATCATACTCAGAGGGGATTTTAACCTCACCTTAGACATCTTCCTTGATAAGTCATCACCAACCTCACAAACACACCCCAAGTCTGTTTCAGTCCTGCAAGGAGTGATGGAGGAGTGAGGCATGACCAATGTATGGTGCAGAGACCATCCATTGGGGTGGGACTACTCCTTCTTCTCCACCGCCCACACCTCTAGCAGCAGGCTTGACTTCTGACTGGCCAACGCTCCTGCGGCCTTGGATATCACATGCACCAAGGTGCATAATATACTGGTCTCGGGCCATGCCCCAGTATCCTGCCAATATACTCCCCCGGGCCAGGGTGGATCAGGCACTAGATGGAGATGTAACTCCTTACTCCTTAAGGACCCGTAGTTTCAGGCTATGGTGCGAGAGATGGCCAGGGATTATTTCTCTTTGAACCATGCCTCAGACACCTCTGCTGCTATGGTCTGGGAGGCCTTTAAGGTGGTTCTGCGGGGGCAGATCATTGTCTACACAGCTCACCAGAATAAACAGAGGAGATCTGAGCTAAATGACTAGCAAACCAAACTGTCTGCCTTAGAAATTAGATTTAGGGCCTCTAATACCCAAGCACCTGACCCATCACTCTTGCGGGAGATTGTTGTACTCAAGTATCATATAAACACCAGGCTACAGCAAAAAGCTGAGTGGGCCTTGCTTAGGTCCAAACATGGATACTGGGAAGGGGAAGACAAAGGGAGGAAGCTCCTTGCCTTTCAATTGTGGAAACAACAAGCTGCTTCCAGGATACATGCCCTCAAGGACTCGAATGGCCAGGTCGTCACGGGCCCAAAGCAAATCAATGAGTGCATGCAGCACTTCTATCAGATTTTATATCAGTCGCATAATACTTGGAAACCTAACCAATTACAGTGGGAACTGCTTAAGTTCTGCGCTGATGTCAATATCCCTCAGCTGCCCGATGTAGTGAAACAGGCCTTAGATAAGCCCTTCCCAGAAGCAGAGCTCTTGACCACCTTTGGCCAGCTGGCCAAGGGTAAAGAACCAGGGCCGGACGGCAGGACCACTGAACTCTACCAAGCCATCAGTGCTCAGATCAGCACCTCTCTCCTCTCTGCCTTGCAAGAAGCCCACAAGTCTGGTATCCTCTCCCCCTCAATGCATGAAACTTTGATCACCCTACTTCCAAAAAAATCAGACGACCCTCAGACTTGTGCTAGTTTTCATCCAATCTCTCTCATATCCATTGATTACAAAATAGCAGCTAAGATGCTTGCCACCCGTCTGATGGACATTATACTCTCCCTTATCCACCCCTCCCAAATTGGGTTTATTAAAGGCAGAGGTGTAGTGGACAACATCAGGATGGTCCTGGATATCAAATGAATTGCAATGCAATCAAAAAATCCAATGGCAGCCATGGTGGTAGACTTTTCCAAAGCATTTGATTCCAAGGAATGGCCCTATCTTCATGAAATGCTCTGGCAATACGGGTTTGACCCCTACTTCAGACAATGGATACAGGTGTTATATAATGCCCCTCTTGCAAAAATCCTAATTAATAAGGACATATCTCCCCCTTTCTCTCTGCAACGGGGCACTAGACAGGGATGCCCCTTATCCCCCCCACTCTTCTTGCTGGCTCTAGACCCACTTACATGGAAAACTGCAAGCTGCTGAAGACATTAAGGGCATTCAGATGGGCCAGTGTACTTTCCTGACTGCCTTATACGCTGATGATTTGCTTCTCACCTTGGCTCAACCTAAGGATTCACTCCCTAATGTTCTACGAACCCTGAAGGTATTCACTCAATTATCTGGCCTATACATAAATCAAAAGAAAACCAGTGTTACCCCTCTCAATGCAGCTTGCACGAATCTGTGCATGCAAAGGCTAGGCTTAACATGGGCCCCTCATAGTTTCTCATGCCTGAGCATAAAAATCCCATTTAATTGGAACATTATATCACAAGAAAATTTTGGTCCCCTGATAAAATCACTAATGATAGAGGTCAGCAGGTGGTGGCGGCTTAACCTCTCCCTTCCTGGCAAGGTAACTGCTATCCATATGCTATTCCTACGCAAGCTGGCATATCTCCTTAACAATCTCCCTATTTCCCTCACCAACAAAATATTCCGGCCTTTAGATAACTTGATATCCTTTTTTCTCTGGGAGGGCAGAGCTCCTAGATGGAGCCGCAGCAAGTTGAGGGTCCACTGGACTAAAGGAGACCTGGGCCTCCCTTGGTTACAGGGGTACCACTGGGCCTATACATCTGCACAGGCTACCAAGTGGTCTGTCTCCCCTTCCCCTGAGTTGTCACAGTGGGTTCAACTTGAGACCCAGCTGCTGCAGCAGGCTCCCCTAAGCTCACTGCTCATACAGGCTCCTACAGACCATAACAAGCTCACACTGGTCATGCTCGAGACCAGAAGGGCATGGTTTAAGCTCAAAGCAGCTTCTTACACTAACAAAGCAGTGAGCTCTATCCAACTCCAGTACATGGCCCTTTGGCACAATCAGCTCCTTCTAGTTGACAAAAAGCCACTTCACTGGACCAGATGGGAGACCAAAGGAATACTTACTGTCCAAGACCTGTATGAAGCCAATTCCAACATTGTGATGTCATTCGATCGACTGAAAACCCGGTACTCCTTGCAAACTCATGATTTCTGGAAATACCTACAGATACACAGTGCAGTCCAGACTCTCAGCAAGAAGTATGAAACCGACCCTAAATGGCAGTGGTTGGCCTCCCTGCATATAAAATCCATCCCACAAGGCCTGGCAGGGCAGCATGTGGCATGAGGCATATGGCATGAGGAACAACCGGACCACACAGAATCATGCCAGTCCATGTGAAGTTCAGATCTCAAGGTTCCCATCACCGCCAAATCCTGGACTTGATGTCTGTATTTGGCTCATACTGTATACACAGATGTTAGGAGCCAACTGATACAACTTGAATTGCTTCTCAAATGGCATCGTACTCCAGCAGCCCTCCACTCATAGGGTATTCTCCCCCACGCGGAATGCTGGCGGTGTAGGCATGACCCGGCCAACATCCTACACTTGTGGGAATGCCCAGTCCTAAACTCATTCTGGGCTGGTGTTACTGCAGATTGCTCAGGGGTGCTGGAACTGTCTATTGATATCTCCAATCCATTATTTCTACTGGGGGACCCAGCTCCTGTGCAACACCTGCTTAAACCACATCAAAAATGGCTTCTAGCAGTCCTTCTGGAGGCCAAGAGGCTTCTACTTCAGTCCTGGAGACAACCATTACCTCTATATCTTTCCCTGTGGCACTCCACTCCTAGTTAGAGCTCGCCACCTTTAGAAAAGCTCACCTATGGGAATAGGGGACAAATGGCGACATACCTCTAGAAATGGGCAGTTTACTCCTTAACCCCCATAATAAGTTAGGTCATATTGCAAGAAATTGCCATAAGAAGAGTGACACTGAAGCAGATTTGTCCTTAGCAAATTAGGGCAATTACTTAACAGATGTGAAGGTGGGAGATAAGATTGTGAAGGGACGTATAGATTCGGGAAACAGACAGACCCTAGTGCATATTGAAGCGTTGGGAAACAGTGTCCAAAAGGACCAGGTACTGTTGTCACCGGCAACCATGGGGAGAATTAATACTATCCACCCACCCAAGTGACTCTGACCATTAAAGGATTCCTAAACAACATTTTGACAACAAACTATTTAAAAATCTGACTCCGCAGGTGACTAAAGGAAAGGCTGCTGTATTCATTAATGCTAAAACTACATTTATGTAATGTACCTAAATGTGGTTGCAGAGCATTTGAAAATTGTAAAATCAGCCTTCCAATTTCAAAAAAACTGTCTTACCTGCTTTCTAACATGGCCACCAAATGTGTTATGTGATGACATCATTGGAGCCAAAGTCAGAAAGATATATGGCTCTCTATAGTGCTAACTAGTTCTTGTTTCCCTTTCTACAGATTTGTTTCACCTAAATGATCAAAACCACGTGCATTATGTTGTATAATACACGTTAGGCTTTGGTTCTGTTAATTTTGTTTACTTTAACATGCCAAACAAACTTTCTCCGTGACAAACCACAGTGCAGTACAAATCTTGAATAACCTGGTGGTCTAGTGGTTGTGGTGGATCCAGCATGCTACAATGAGGGTGCTGGGGTGCTGTGCATGCTTAATATGCACTTTTTACATTTTTATTAAACCTTTATATTTTCTGCTTTTATTCTTTTCTAGTACATTTTTGACAGAACCTACAAATGTAATCTATACTTTGAATGTAAACCTTTGTACAATCAATAGATCGGACTTCTTCAACAAAGTAAAATGCAGCAGCAAGCAAATACATTACTATGTGGGGGGAGGGTTGCAGCCACACCCTTCACCACACCCCTAGAGCCACCACTTTTTTGTAGCAAAGTTCTTGTGCAGTCCAATGTTAGAGTTCATACTTTCCCAAAACTCAAATATATGCTTGTCTTGTCTTCTTTTTCCATGGGAAATAATAATAATAATAAAAAGAAGAAGAATCAGCATTTATATAGTGGTTTTCATACACATAGTATCCCAAAGTGCTTTACAAGCAATAGTAGAATGGTAGTGAGCTGACTGAACATGTAGTGCCAGCCATTTCGTGCTTTAATATCCACACACAGCCTTGGACAATTGCATGAACTGGTTTTACAGGAAGGGGAATGTTGGCCAGAACAACGGGGTTGGGTAGTGATCAGGGTGCTGGCAGCCCCACATCTTATTTCTCACAGTAATCTGCTCAGATTTCTCTCCTTCTGTCTTTCCCCTTCCCTGAATATAGCAGTACCTTGCAAGACTGGCCTTCTCAGTCCCCCTCTGGTATTCATTTCTTCACGGTTCCTCCTCAGACCAAAGGAGGTGAGCTCATCACCCTTCTGCATCATGAATGCAAGTAGTACAGTCCCCATTGTATTGACATATCAAATATAAACATATCTTTCCAGTAAGTCAGGCTCATAGCAGCAGGGAACAAGGGGAATGATGGGCTTTCCTATCCTTAAAGATCTAGGCTACCTTTGATTAGGCACTATTAAATGATGGGTGTGCACATCATTATGTACATCATTTAATAGTGTCTAATCATAGGTGGCTTAGATCTTACATGGGTAGGAAAGCCTGTTTATCCACTTGTGCCATGCTGCTATCAGCCTGGATTACAAGAAGATCATGTTTATTATTAATATGTAAATATAACACAGGGAGACTGTACTAACCACATTCATGATGTGGGAAGGTAGTGAACTCACCAGCTTTTGGTGTGGGGAGCAGGTGAGAAGAATGAATGCCAGAGAGGGACTGAAGAGGCCATTCCTGCAGGGTACAGCTATTTTCAGGTTAGTTGAAGACATGAAGGAGGACGCTGAGCAGATCACTGTTAGATCTGAAATGTGGGGCTGCCAGCATCGTGATCACTACCTCACTGTTGATGAGAGTAGCCAGCGATGACAAATACTCAGAGTGGCAGGGCTGCACCTAAACTGTTACTTGAATTCATTAAGGAGATTACCCTCAGGTGGGGGTTGACATTTGTTAGACAGTGTTGAGGAGTTGTGTATAGCTCATTCAAGATTTGGAAGGGTGGTAGCCAGCTAACTCGCATTGTGGAGTAGAGCACAGAAAAGTACTGGAGAAGAATTGCTGGGAACTGTCCTGTGGGGTTCTGCAGATCACAGGTAAAGGAGTAGACTGACACTGTAAGTCAGGTGGATTTGCTCAAGGTATTAGTATGCCTCTCCTGCTAATAATATTGTTATCCATTGTAAGTGCAGCCCTTATGAGGGCATGAACAGCAGTTTTTCTGGTGGGTTATGATGCTTATTGCTTGGTCCTCCAGGAAGACCTGGTTGTTGGTTAATGAGGTGGGAAAAAAACACAACAGGGAACTGTACATACTACCTTCACTGTGCAGAAGGGTGGTGATCCACTCAATGTTTACTGTGGGAGCAGAAGTCATAGAAAATGGACTGGAGAATGATTTGGGGGGCATTTTTTAACAGTGCCAGCTGATGATGCGTATCAGTATAGGTGTGCACAACTCTCTGAGGTACAAGATTACAATCTGAGGTGTGATAATTCTTTTCATGGGACCGCAAGCTCATATGCGGCCCCAGGCAGTACTAAGGGCAGGGTATGGATGGTGGGGTGTTCAACAGAAGGCAGACTAGGTGCAGGGGGTTCACATGGAAAAAGAAAGCCTTATTTGTGGATTTACAAGAGAGCATGAGCTTTGGAAGTGAACAAGACCGGTACTTTGCTGTGTGACCCTGAGCAAGTCACTAAACGTCCTTGTGCTTCCAGGCCACACCTGTAAGCAAGCTTTCAGCTTAGTGTGTCTCTCTTGGTTAACAAAATTCAGTGCATCATATAACCACTAGATCATCAGGCATCTGAAGTGTTGTACTGTAATGCAGTTTGCTAAAGAAAAAATCAGCTGGCTTGCAAAGCATTTTCCACAAGTTAGAGTAAACAAAATAACAAAATCATTGCCTAATGTGTACTGATCAAAATAATTCATGAGGTAATACATGGTGTTGATCATTCTGGTACAACAATTCAAAATAAAGAGGGAAAGAAGAGCTAGTTAGCACTATAGAAATGCATGTGAATCTCTGTCTCCATTGATGACATCATGACTCATCACTTAACACACTTGGCAGACATCTTAGGGAGAAACCAAGGTTGTTTTTTGAAAGTGAATGGCTGATGTTTATATTTTTCAAAAGCTATGAAACTGCATTTATGTTATTTACATAAATGCAGTTTTAGCATAAATGTAAACAACAGCCTTTACTTTACCTCGGGATGAAGCCAGATTTTTGAATTTTCCATTTTAAAAAACTGCTTCTTTAGGTACCCTTTAAGCATGTATTACACCAAAGAAAGTGGTGGTAGTACCTAAGTTACCTTTACCCATGGTTATTGGAAATGACTGTCCAAGACTTACTGAGTTACTCTCAGAGGAGTTGAACCCTGCAGTTTTAGCAGCAGTGGTAAGAAGAGCTCAGGCAAGGAAAATCTCAAATGATGGGGACAATTTCCCTGGCAGTGACTTTGATTCAGACTTATTTGAGAACAGCTTCAAGATCCAGAAGTCCAGGAAAGAAAGATGATGCCTGAAGAAACTGTGTCAACAAACAACGGATGGACATAAGGGGTTAACATATGAAAATGCTGAAACTGAGCTGATCACTGATCGTGATTTTCTTTCAGAACAAGCTAACATTTCTCTCAGGGTTATTTTAAGCAGCTCAGGGTGATACCAAAACAAGGTGAACCAATGTTTAAAAAATGTAATGGGTTACTGTACAGAGTTTGGGTTAAACCTCAGACACTGGAACAGACAGAACAATTGGTTACACCACAGAAGTATAGAACAGAGTTGTTACAGATAGCACATGATAGTCATATGGCTGGTCACTCAGGGAGGGATCGCACCTTTGCCAGATTGCTGTATAGATTTTACTGGCCTGGAATTCATGAAGATGTTGCTACCTATTGTAATTCCTGTTCTGAGTGTCAGAAAGTAACCCCTGGTGCCCCTACCCTTAATAGATGTGCCTTTTGAGAGATGTGCAATGGATATGGTTGGTCCTTTAGACAAAAGTAAAAAGGGTAATAGATTTATCCTGGCAGCATGTGACTATGCTACTCGATATCCAAAAGCAATTCCAGTGTGTACTGTCACAGCTTCAAAAGTGGTAGCAGAGTTTGCAAAAATTTTCAGCAGAGTGGGGCTACCAAAAGAGATTATTACTGATCAGGGTAGTAATTTTGGTGCTGCATTACTTAAGGAGCGGTACAGACTACTAGGTATCTCTGCAATAAGAACCTCCCCTCATCACCCTCAGACAGACGGTCTTGTTGAGTGATTTAACCAAACCGTAAAATGCATGTTAAAAAGGTTTGTAAAAGGGGAAGGGAAAGATTGGGACCATTACTTGCCTTACCTACTTTTTGCTTACAGAGAAGTGTCACAGACAGGAACAGCGTTTTCACCGTTTGAAATGCTGTATGGTAGGCAGCCAAGAGGGCCCCTGGAGGTGATAAAAGAAACATGGGAAGATAACCCCACTCAGAAACAATCTATAATGTCTTCTATGTGTTCCCTAAGAAAGAAGCTGGCAAAATATGTTGAAATTGCCCATAGTAATCAGGAAGAGGCCCCAAACCAGCATATGGTATATTATGTCCATGAGGTAAAAGAAAACGTTTTTGAGCCAGGTAAAAAGGTTTTGCCGCTGTTACCCACAACAGAAAGTCTATCTGAGCTGCCAATCTGGACAGCTGGGTTTGAATCCCACAGCCGCCTAGGTGCATACTGTGTGATCCTGACCAAGTCACTTAACTTCCTTGTGCTCCCAGGTTGCATCTGGAAACAAGCTTCAGCTTAGTGTACTACTCCTGATTAAACAACTTTCCCTTTCCCACAACAGAATGTAAACTATTAATGAAGTGGCATGGGCCTTATAGAGTGCTTAGACATACTGGCACCGTTAACTACGAGACTGAGACCCCTGACAGGAAAAATCCTATTAAGATATACCATGCTAACCTCCTCAAGAAATGGGTTGAAAAAACACCAAAATCTGTTTTGCTAGTTTTACCCAAAACTGATAAAGAAGATACTGACGTAGCTTATGATAGATTGGAGCAAACTGTTACTGCTGATGCTGTAAAGGTGAATGTTTCCTTAACCCCCGAACAAATCACAGAAATTCATAACTTTCTAAAGACATTCAACAGTACTTTACCACAGTACCAGGCCGAGCAAAAGGGGTCAAGCACATAATAGTGCTAAGGAATGCTCGCCCTATTGGGCAAAAGACATACACTTACCATTGCGGTTAAGAGCTGACATGGTTAAGGAAATACAAAAAATGAAAGAACTGGGTATCATAGAAGAGTAGAGGAGTGCTTGGTCATCTCCAATGGTTGTTGTAAACAAAACAGAAGGGGGTGTTAGAATCTGCCTTGTTTTTAGGAAACTTAATCAAGTGTCAGAATCTGACAGTTATCCTGTGCCCAGAAGAGATGATTTGGTGGACAGACTGGGGAGTGCAAAGTATATCAATACCCTCGATCTCACCAAGGGTCACTGGCAAATCTCATTAGCTAAAGAATCCAGAGACAAAACTGAATTTGCCACTCCTGTTGGATTCTATCAATTCATCACCATGCCATTTGGTTTACATGGTGCGCCAGCTACATTGCAGTGGTACATGGGTATCATTTTATCACCTCATGCTGGTTATTGTTCTGCTTACCTGGATGATGTTGTGGTGTACAGTCCAGACTGGAAAAGTCCCCATAAACACCTACGAGCAGTTATCCAAGCTATTAAAAATGCAGATCTGACTATTAATCCTACCAAACATGCATTGGGCATACAGGAAACCACATATTTGGGCTATGTGTTGGGAAATGAAGAAATCAGGCCTGAGGTTTCTAAGAAGCTGTAGCTAACAGCCCTGTTCCTAAAACCAAGAAACATGTCAGATCATTTTTAGGGCTGGCTGGTTATTATCGGAGATTTGTTCCCAACTTTGCAAAGTTAGCTGCTACTCACACATAACTCATGAAAAAAAAAACCAGTACCTGAACCCCAGAATGTGATGTAACTTTTAAAGTTATTAAGGCTGCATTGTGTTCAGCCCTTGTTTTAAGAAGCTCAGACTTTGAGAAACCATTTTTGTTGCAAACAGATGCATCAGAGGTAGGCCTAGGTGCAGTCCTGAGTCAGACTATAGATGGGACAGAACATCCTGTTCTGTACATAAGTAGAAAGTTGCATGGCAGAGAAAAAATGTACTCCACTATTGAAAAGAAATGTTTCGTAGCAAAGTGGGCGTGGAGTCCATTAACTTTTATTTGCTAGGAACTGACTTTATGCTTGTAACTGATCTCAGTCCTCTATGTTGGCTTAACCAGATGAAAGATAAAAATTCCAAAATCACAAGGTGGTACCTGGCACTACAGCCATTTAAATTCAAGGTGATACACAAATCTGGTAAAGAGAATAGCAATGCTGATTTTCTGTCTAGATATAGACCAAAACCTAAAGGTTCTGAATGTTAAAAAAAATTTATGAGTTTAAATTTTACTGTTTGCTGTACTGTTATAAAAAAGAATATTGCACATGTGCTTCATTTCTGAAAGTTAGAAGCTAATGTTAGTAGAGAATTAATAGAACGTTTTGGAAACCTGTTGGATAAAACAGGTTCCCTCTTGGGGAGGGGTGTATGTGACAGGGTTAAATAGGACCCTGTCCCAGTTGTATGAAGAGTTTGAATGCAGGGAGCTGTTCTGTTCTTTCCTTTCCTGTCTCTTGTCTGTCTGGTTGCACAACCACATTTTCTCCTGAGACCCAGGATTTGATCACCCCTACAGTCTCGCAATTCTTTGTCTCTCACTCTTTACCTTCCCTTGCTGTTTCTGTCTTTTTCCTGCCTTGCATATCTGCTTGTATAAAAATATATGCAAAGCATTATATGGAAATGAAAGTGATATTGTGATCCCTTTGTTTAGAAATTATATAGTCTTACTGTTGAAATGTATATAAATATGGTTTGAGATGATTGCAGAAAGCTATTGGGAACTCAAGGAGTTAACCTGAGAGCAGTTTTTAAGCCCTTTTTCAGACACTGTGGAGAAGGGGCCTCAGTTCTGGGACATTGTGTTCTTGCTGCACCTGCATGAAATTGACAAGAACATTTTAGAAATAAACAAGATGTTTGTTAAGAAGGGGGGTTGCGAGGTCACGTGATGGCTGCCGTGCTGTGAACTGCATCTCTCCATTGCTCCCCACCACCCTCACAATTTTTGGTGCTTTTTTGCTCCCACCGCTTGATTTAACCTGCCTGAAACACTTATCGGCTGCTTCAGTTCACGTCGGGTGTTGATATTTGCAGTCCCAATGGATGCAGAAATGAAAAACCCGCCACCGTGCCACACTCCACTGCAGATGCCTGAGAAGGAGAAGGCCTCTAAAAGGTCAAAACATAAGCCAGCCACCTAGTGTAAACCCTCATCGGCAAGCTCTGCACGCTTGGAAGAGCACTTTATTGAATTAAAGAAACCGATGCAGGATTCTCTAGCTGAGATGTCTGGGGACTTGCGGAAAATGAGTTCCTCTGTTGACTCACTTGCTACTAGGATCAGTGATGCAGAAGCCAGACTTGTCTCTACTGAGAAGTGAAAGGGGAAAGTGGACTCAGACTTTAATCTGCTACACCAGAAGTTGCTTAAAATTGAGGATAAGCTGGAGGACCTTGAGGGGAGCAATCGAGACAACAACTTGGTTCTCTTTGGGTTTCTGAAAAGGAAGAAGGCCAAACCAATTGAAATCTGTGCAAAAGTTGTGAAGCACTTGGCTCACATTCCTCATAATTCTGTTTATGTTGTAGGAGGCCCATCAGTCGCTTCGACCCTCCACTGACTGGTTCTCCTTCGAGCCCCCTTATTTTCAAGTTGCTTAATTTCCAAGATAAGCAACACATTCTGCATAAAATTAGAGAAATCCAGGAGCTGAAATGGGAGGGGCATCATCTCAGTGTAGCCCAGGACTTGCCACACTCAGTCTGGGTTAAAAGGCAGGAACTTCATCCGATTGTTTTGAAATTGATTGTGGCAGAGACACCTACAGGGTCCAATGTCCCGCTATTTTGCAGGTGAAGCACGCTGAGCAGTGGAAAACTTTGATACCCCATTGCAAGCAGCTTCAGACCTTCAAATGGTACTGCCAGAGCTTTTCAAATGGATCTACCTGGACTGCTTGATTCTGGTGATTTTCATCACCTTTAACTGGAATTGGGTTTAAATGTTCATTGATGTTTCTCACCCCAGGAATTCTTTAGCATCTATTGACAGGTGCAATATGCCAGCTGGGTTCAGCTGCTCTGGAGAGGAGGACTCAATGCAAATGAGGAAGGCATTGGCCAATCAGGATACAGTTAGAGTACAGTGCTGCCTGCAGTCAGCCTGAGGGACCTCAGAACCTTTTCTCCGCTGAACTGGCAACACTGCCCTGGAGCTCTGCTCTTCAGAGATCTTCCTGTGCCATTTTCTTTCTTTTTGAGTGCTGATTTTAAGGTATTTTGTGTATTTTCTTCATTTCATCTATTTTACCACATCAGCGCTGGGTTCCACGTACTTGTTGAATTTTTAGTGTTTTTCCTGCTTCGTGTTTCTTCTGAAGTAAAATTCATCTGTGTGCATGATAAATTGCATCACTTTTATTTAATGTGTTAATGTTTTGTATTTATCAGTGGTTTTTAACTCTTTTGCACTTAAATTATTGATTTTTTTTTGTGTGCCTGCACAATTTTCTGTTGCACGTCAGCAAAATATTAAAACCCTTTTTCTCTATTTAAATTAAAAATATTGATATTGTAAGGGTAGATCCCTCTCTTTTGGGGTGAGACTCTCTTGTTTGCTGTGCAGTGGGTTTTGTTGATGAGAAGAGTGGAGGTGGTTCTGTTTTTCCTCCTTGTGAAAAAAAATCTCTTAAAGTTGATTTTGATTTGTTTAAGCTTTGGTCTAGCTATTACTATCTGGGTTTTCAGTCTACCTCCCCTCCTCTAAAAGCACTGAGGAGGGTACCTCAAGTTAACACAAAAGAAGTGACAAGTCCCCTTGGGACTTCTATTATTACCAGTCTGGTTCTGTAGTAGTTGTTGTTTCTTTGTCCAAGCCTTTAATTTGAAAATAGGCAGGGTGTCCTCTTCCCTGCATAAAGATAGAGATTAATCTCCTTTGACTCTCCATCCTGAAGGACTTCATCATCAGAGGTTAATAAAATGATGCCCTCTGCAACTGAATTTCTGAGAGCTTGGCAATTATTCCAAACGTGATATTTCTGGGTGTATTCTTGGCTCCTTTGGGTCCGAGTAATCCTCTCCATGTTAATCCTTACACCCAAGGATATTCTTCTTCTTCTTATTATTATTATTTAGGAGATGATTTTCCTTCATGAACTCCTCTCGGTACCCACTAATTCCAATCAGTCACCCTGGGGTTGATTCAGGCTATGGTATAATGAGGCATTTATATTCAACCGGTGGACTCCCTGGACTTTTCCCTCCAGGACGACACTGATAAAGAGATGGAGGGTGATGACTTCGTAGATCTAGTGGTTGCTGTCCTCCAAAGAAGTTGATGACTCTCTGAAGACACCTACAGGTAGGTTCTGGAAACCCCTCCTTCTCTTTCTCGGGGTTGACAGAAGCATTCAGAAGAAATACCAGCTTGGTAAGTGTTCTGCTGTTTTTCTCTGTACACTTTCAGATTAAAGAGAGTTAGTGCAAACAGCGGCCTGCTTCTCAGTCTTTGTGCCACTGTCTGCTTTCCCTCCAGAGATAGTCTCTAGATAATCATATACCATGTGTAAGAAATTTTACTTAATGCCTCCCACCTTTAGCACAATTTTCATATATTGGGAGTTTTTTGATGTATCTATCCTTGCCATAGTCCAACAGCACTGGAGCACTATTCACAAGGAGGTTTGCTGAAATACCCAAGTGGCATATGGTAGCACTATACTCTTATAGATTCTAGAGTCTTGGCGTGGAACAATTTCCTCAGGCTTGCCTGTCTGAAAAGTTCCAGCCTTTTGGGTTGTGCTCAGTGCAAATTTTGGTTTGTCTTTATGGCAAACTAAAGCTTACAGGCACAAGGACAAGCGTTCCTCCCCAGAAATCTTAGGATGGGGGCTTCGGGTAGGAATTATTCTCCCATAACTGTTGTTTTCTTGGTTTGGAAATCTAATAAACTTGAATTTCAAAAAAAAAAAATTATTCTCCCTTTACCCTTTTTTCCCTACGCTAACACATTCAGAATTTTCCAAATGTGAAGTTTTCTATGGGTTTAGGCAGGAATGCTCTTTTCATTCCTGGTAATCCCTTTTTCTTCAGTTACTTTTCTTCTTGGTTCAATTTTTACCAATTCTTTGGTTGGTGTAAAAAAGAAATTTAAATTAAAGGAGATAGATGTGTGCAGATACAGACATATATATATATATATATATATATATACACACATACATACATATATATATATATATATGTACATGATAAGTAAATAAATAAATAACTAAAGTTTACTTCTAAGTGCTGCATTCTCTGTTTTTCTCCAGTAGCATGTCAGTAGTGGGAACTAGACCACTAGAACCTCGTAAGGGTTAAAGTCATGAAAGGGTTCCCTTCTCCTTGGGAGTTGAACCTTTTTTTGGGCTATTACCTGAATTTTAAAGGAAAATAGGGAACATAAAATCATTATCAACTTTCACAACCTGGGGTCAAGATGCTTGCTTGACTCAGGTCTTTCCTTTGCAAATGCAGGGGATTTTCTTGTCTCCCTCGATACATTCTGTGTTCTCAGTTCCTTAGCCCAGGATTTTTCTTAGGCAGCTACCAGTTTTCTTCCATGCCATTTAGACTGCCTCCAGAGTGTTCTCAGATACAGTCACAGCCAAAGACATGGCCAGTTATTTCCTGACATTTCTGTGATAGTCCTAGAGAAATCTCCTGCTGTCTCCATTTACACAGTAGGGGCAGCAGAGAGAGAAACTCTTTAGAAATGTTGTGAAACATCTGGAAATATCTGGCCATGTCTGTGGCTACTACTGTACGGAGTAAAAATCAGGCTGTTCTCCAGGTATCTGGGTAGGTTGGTGGTTCTCACCTGAAGACAGGAAATCTCCGGCTTTCCTTCTCAGAGGCCTGGTCATCCTCAGCAAATTCTTCTTGACTTTGGTTTTCAAGCCCTAAGTCTGACATGTTATTTCCTACAGTCTTGGGGTTTTGTTGTACCTACTAGAAAAATGTTCCCTAACCATCTAAATCTTGGCAACTATTAGGGGGCAATGCTCATCTCTTGTCAGGGGAAGTTTGTTCCCTATATATGGTGTGTAATTTTGTCACTAGAGTCCCAGGGCTAGACCTCTAGGTTGGATTCCAAATAAGAACATTTTTCATGAAGCCTGAAATCCGTTACAGCTGGATTGCTGTAAGAAAACAGTGAATTTCATACCTCTCCCCTTCAAATCTTTGGTATAGAGGCTTTCTTCCAGTGGGCGCTTCCCTTCGGGGGTTCCATCATTTGGTCTTGGTTTTTGAGAGAGTCCTTCTTTCATCAGTTCCTGGAATTTCAGAGAATCTTTATCAGGCCTGCAATTTTCAGTCCAGAGATCATTTAGTATAGAGAGAACCGGATGATACTCCTGCCCTGTATCACACCAATGGGCATTTGGGACACAAGGCTTCCAATCTCTCTGAAATAGCTACGAGTTTTGATCTCTAGCTGACTACTTTGGAGGTGTCTTAGTCACTCATCCATTTGTCGGGCAAGGACAACACTTTGGCATAGTCTGTGCCAGTGGGCCCTTTGGCAGATCCTCTAAGCCACATTAGTCAGGGCTACTGCAAGTGAGCCTTCAGCACACAAGTCCTAGCCACATCATTCAGGAGGTAAGGACAGGTCCAGATCTAAATTTTCACCTCCAGCCCGAACCACCAGTTTTTTCCTTTTTCCTGTTGCAGGCCCCAGCTCGGGGTTCCTTCCAATGGATTTTCTTATCTCAAGACTGGTTGGAGAAGTTTTTTCTGTCCCATATATCCCTTGTTTCCTAAGTACCTCTGTAGCTAAGGAATCAGCCACCATGATCCCGGTGGCTCTGGACAACCTTGGTACTTTCTGATAAAAAATATTTCAGTTAAACAGCCTTCTGACTGCTTTCGTTTCCACAAGCTACTTCCTTTCTTGCACAGCAGTAGCGTTTCTCAACTCCCAGTCTTTTCTCCTCAAGGCCTGGTTCTTGAGAGGCTAGATCTCCTAGAGTCCCTGTAACCAAACAGGGACTGGAACATCTATGAAAGAAAAAGTTTTAGTACCATAAAAACCTCAGTTTCCTAGTGGAAGCGGTTTTTCCCCTTGGTACAAGGACAAGAGCCTAGAGTTTTTCAATCCTCTTTCCTCTCATGACTGGATGATTTAGTTCATATCCAAGCATTACTGTCTTATACATGGAACTAGTTTGGTCTTTGTGACTTGTTTCCTGTATAAATATAAACATTTTTATTTTCTTACTTACAGTAGGACAGTAGGCCTCTTTTTTGGGAGTACACCTAGCGGTTACTCAGACTCTTTTCCTGTCAGGCAAGAGAAATCTGTCATTTCTCAGACCATTCTGGAGAATTCCACAAGGGGCTGTTTCACTTCCAGACCCTTCTAGGGACCAGAGTTTTTTCCCATGGAACACAAATCTCTGTATATTCAAGTTCATGGCGTGTCCCTTTGAACCTGTGGCAATTCTGTCCTGAAGCGAGTAACATCGAAGACAACCTTTCTGCTTGTCTTTTCCTCTGTCAGACAGGTATCAGAGTTTCAGGTTTTTTCTTTTAGGCCTTATCCTCTCAGTGCTTTTTAAGAACAATTTAGTCCTCTGGATGGATAGGAAATCCTTTCCCCAAGTGTTCTACCATTTCTACCTTAATCAACCCTTTTTCTCTGCCTGTACTGCTCTCAGGCAAAGTCCTGTCTAGGCTATCTCAAGCTGCTCGGATGGGGCATGAATTAGTCCTGCCGGTCCTAGCAGTTCAGGTACTGTCATTATCATCCCTTCCTTTCCTGCATTTTCGCAGAAAAGGAGAAACCAGTGCCAAGAGTATTTTCCCATGGGACTGTTTTCCCATATTTCAGTTCTGTTACAGCAAGGCTGACATTCAACCCTTCTCGTGCTTAGGGCCTACTTCCTGGAGAACAGCTGCCTCCTGGGCAGCATTCAATGCTATATCCTTACTAGAAGTGTGCAGACCACTTACTTGAAATGTGCTTCTTACATTCAATAAGATCTTCTCTTGGATGTGTAGTCTGACAGGATGCCAAATCTGGCAGGACGGTGCTTCGGAGCCTCTTCTTAAAATAGGTTTTTGTGCCCTCCTCCCAACTATACTGGTTTGAAGTCTGCACCTGTCAATAGATGCTAAAGAATTCCTGGGGTGAGAAGAAACAATTACTCACCAAAAGTAATATTATTTTTCCAGAGTTCTTTAACGTATTAAACACTCCATGCTCCTCCCTGGAAACCTTGTCTAAAGGCTCTGTTAGGGGATTTAGCAAGTTGACAACTGTCATTCATTCATGAAAAAAATAAATAAATAATTTTTTTCATAATAGTAGATTAGAATATATGGTGGGTTATTGCTAACAGTTTTTGCCCCTAAGCGGGCACAGTTTTGCTCTTATTCCGCTCCAAAATGCATTCTGAGGTCCCTCAGGCTGACTGTAAGGCAGCACTCTACTTTAACTGTATCCTGATTGGCCAATGTTTTCCTCATTTGTATTGACTCCTCCTCTCCGGGGCAGCTGAACCCAGCTGGCATACTGCACCTGTCAATAATGCTAATGAATCCTCTGGAAGAAGTAATATTACTTTGGTGAGTAATTGTTTCTTACCTTACATTTGAAGTTGGTATTTTCCATGGTCTATTATGGGGCTGCAAGACACAAAAGGGGGGTAGGTAGTTCTGATTTTCTTACCTTACAAGATCGGTATTGGGGGAGCTTTGTGGTCCATGTCCAGCTTTCGGATTAGATCTATAGGTAGCAACTTGATGAGCCTTCCCCATGATAGTCTCTCAGTATTTTGAGGGAACAGAAAGCTATTCCTAAGGATGCCCAACACAACTCCCTTTTGAACTATTTATGCCTAGAGACTTCAATTATAGGACCTGGCTATACAGTATCACTCCTGTTTCTGGTGTTCATATAAGCCTAGATGGGTCACTATACCTGTTCATTTACTTGACATTGTTGCAGGATGGTGGAGAGAGAGGAATGTTTGTTATGTCGGTGGCTAGTTAGAGCAATCACCTGATGAGGCATGCTAGGAGTGCGGTTTGTAGAACCGGGGTAGAGTCTGTTGTTCAGGTTTTGGGAGATGGGAAGCGAGGGTTTCACTGTTCCTTGTTTGAGTTTCTGATTCTACACGGTGGAGGGTGGGGGTTGGGGGTTTTCACATAGGAGGGATTTTTGTGGGTATACCTATACTTTCTTGATCTGGATCACTTGCTGAATAGTGATGTGGGTGGGAGTATGGGACATCTCTGCGTACTGGAGATATTTTTGCTCAGCCTGATTAATATGGTGGGTGATACCTGGTCACCAGCATTTAATACCAACAGTAACAGACTGCCCTAAGAATGGGAAGGCCTTACATTTTGATTAGCTGGAATATTAAAGGGGCCCAGGAAAAGAGGAAACATTTAATGATCCTGAAACATCTCCATCATTTACACGCCAGCATAGCCTGCCTACAGGAGACCCACTTGAAGTGAGAAGACATATCCCTTTTCCGTAGACTGTGAGTGGGGCAAATTTTTGGTTCCAGAGCCTCATCCAAGCAGGGGGGTACAATTATTTTAATGACTAAATCTGTCCCATTTGTAATGACCCAAGAATGGTGGGACCCATCAGGGCATTTTATTATTCTCTGAGGTGCCCTGGAATCATCCTTGATCATAGTGGTCTCTGTCTATGGTCCTAATACTGATTCACTCCATATGTTTTACCCATCTACTCTCATTATTGGTTACTGATTCACCCATTCTGAATGTCCCAGGGGCGATTGGAACTTAGTTCCTCAATCTGATATAGATCGGTCAGATAGTAGGTGATTAGGACTCACCGCAGCCCAAAGAGCATTAAGGGACCTTATGTCTGGCCTGGTGGCAATGGAGATTTGACACATCTTGCACCCCACAGAAAGACAGTCTACATATTTTCCCCACCACATGGTACTATGTACCTTATCGATTGCTTCCTGGTAACCTCCTCAGCTCTCCCCTGTATCATTGATGCTACTATTCACCCCAGAGTGCTATCAGATCACTCCCCGGTGAATGTCACTTGCATTATGAGCCCGGGAGGCTGCAAGGACTTCCTCTGGTGCCTTAATACCCAGCTTTTGAGAATCCCTTCTACTTTGTCTCATATCCAGGAGTTCATTTCTGATTTTCTCCTGAATAATCGAGGCTCAGTGAACAGGACTGACACAGTGAGGGCTGCCCTTAAGTGTGCCCTTTGAGGTGAATTTGTTCGTATTGCCACTACCTGATCCCAGAGGAATAGAGACTCTTTGTATGTTCTCCTGGGGGAAATCCGCCAGTTGGAACACTCCATTAACCGTTCCTCCTCGGACTCCAATTAGGCACACCTACATCGCCTGCGGTCTCGGTATGCAGGTATTATGGCCCAGAAAGTAGAACTTGCCCTTCACCACATTAAGCTTACTTACCTAGACACAGTGGAGAAGGCAGGAAAGCTTTTAGCCCTTAAACTACTCCAGGTCAAAAACTCGATGGTGATTCCTGGATTACGTGCGTCCTCAAGGGCAGGCATTACCTCTGATCCCAGAGACATTGTCTCAATTTTCAGAGATTTTTACCAGGAGCTTTACTCTCTCAGTCAGAAAAGCAACCCCACAGCACAGGAAATAGAAGACTATCTGACTTCTGCTGCCCTTTCCACTTTATCTTTTCCCTCAGTGGAACATTTAGGGACTTTAAGCTCCTCAGCTGAAATGGAGCAAGTCATAAGGCAATTATCTCTAGATAAAGCCCCTGGCCCAGACAGCCTCCTGAGTAATTTATATAAGGCATGTCTTCCCCAACTTTCATCTCTCTTGGCTGAGGTCTTTAACCTCTGGTTCAAAGAAGGAACTAAGGATCCTACCTTTTCAGAGGCTTTGATAATACTAATCCCTAAACCAGGCAGAGATCCTTTACAGCTGGAGAATTATCATCCGATTTCCCCATTGAGCACTGATGTAAAAGTGTTAGCTAAGATCCTGGTTAATTGTCTGTCTGGAGAGATGAAAGAAGTTATAGATCATGAGCAGGTGGGTTTTATGGTGGGCCGTTACTCGAGTGACCAGACAAGAAAGCTCCTACACTTAATTTTGGCGTCTAAGGAATCAGAGGCACCAGCTGTCTCGGTTTTCCTAGACGGTGAAAAAGCCTTCTATAGAGTTTCTTGTCATTTTATTAAATGGGTCAAGCTCCTATACTGCTCTCCATTGGCACAAATTTGGTGCAACAGATGTCTTTCCCAAACTTTTCTTCTCCAAAGAGACTCTCGTCTGGGTTGCCCACTCTCCCCTCTTCTTTTTAACTTCTATCTTGAGCCCCTAATACACAGAATTCTTAATTCCCCATCCATAAAGGGCATTCAAGTGGGGGAGAAGAGGTACGCCATATTGGCATATGCGGATGACCTCCTCCTGCATATTGAAGACCCTGGAACTTCCATTCCCAGCTTGTTGGTGGAATTGAGGAATTTCGCTGCACTCTTGTTTTATAAATTAAACCTCTCCAAGTCGAAGATACTCCCTCTCAATAACTGCATGACTAAGGTGGATTGTGATGTTTTTGGCTTGGCCTGGGAACCCAAAACCCTTACATATTTGGGTATTAGTATAGCTAGAGACATTCTCACTATGGTTAAAAGAAACCCTACTGACCTTCTACAGGTTCTAAAGTCAGATTTAGATAGATTGGGTACGCTTCCTCTCTCCTTATGGGGGCTCATCAGCATTCTTAAAAGGTTACTATGCCCCTTGGAGATGTTGGGTGTTTTTCTCCTCAAGTCTTGGTTTGTAAGACTGCAGCGAATTCCCAACAGTTTCTTATGGATTGATAATGGGTCCATAGGGCGTACATAAAGTTAACGGCTCCAAAAGCTCAAGGGGGTCTGGCCCTTCCATCTCTCTTCACTTATTATGTTGCCCAACATATGCACAGGACAGTCCTCTGGCTCATATCGCTAGACATAGAAGCGATCTGGCTCACAAATCAGCCTGTTCCCTATCAGCCCTAGGTTACTTACAGCCCTGCCAACTTCCCCACACACTCAAGGGGTCACCTCTTGCTTGGTCTTTCAGGGCCTTCCACCAGATGCAGATCCATCTGTCTGTGGCCTGGAATCTGTCTCCAGTTTAACCCCTTCTTAATAACCCCCATTTCTGGATAGGCAATCACCCTATTCCCCTCTATTTTTTGCCTCAATTGAGGCATGCCACAGTGATGGATTTCTTTCAGGGTAATGACCTTACTCCATTTCTGGTCCTTCAGGACTGATTTCACCTTCAATAGAGGGATATTTTTAAATATCTCCAGATCAAGAATGCAATTCGTGCTTTTCTGGGTCCCAGGCCATGGGTTTTGCATACTGCAGGCTTGGCTGCAGTGTTTGCTGTGGCAGATCAGCCACATGTGGTCTCTGGTGTCACAAACCCACTCAGCAGGTCAGGCCCTCTGCTCCCACAGTACCAACCTCCAAGTGCAGTATTGTGAACAGGAAACAGAACAGGGTAACCCTCCTTCTGCTTGTGGGTCCAAATCACCTTTGGTCTCAAGTTCTGAGGGTATTCAAACTGTGAACCTTATGCTAGCATACCCACATGTACAGGCTTAGATAATCTGCTCTTCAGGGGAATGCCAGATATCTTTCACCTAAGGGCATCTAACCAGGTATCCAAAATGAACCTTAAAACTCTATAAAAGACCTTAGGTATATTCTTACCTTTTCCCAGTTTGGTAATACCATTAAGCTTATGAACAGCTGTCAGTCTTAACTCTCCATACATCACATGCAAAAGAAATAACTTGGAAGGAACACAAGGCAGTCTCTTTAAATATAGATTTACTTAAAAAAGGAATGAAAATGTGCAAAATGTAAACACAGAACCATATATCACAAAGCATACGATTACTTAAAAGAACAAGGTTAAAGTACAAACATAAACTCCTACCACAATACAATTTAGATCTTTTCTATCTAATGTAGTACCTCTAAACAGGGCTTAAAGTTAGATGTTGTTTCTAAGAGCCCACAAAGAAAAGATGTGTCTAAAGATCAGACACAGAATAGTTTAAACTGTCTCTATTCCCACTTCACTTCTTTCATGATGTCATCTAGCTCCTCCTTGTTAAATACAAAAAATAATACACACAGGACGTCCTATCAGGAGGTATTTTAAATAAGGTGACATCACAAAAAAAAAAAATTCTCAATATGACTCTTTTATCTAGCCTTTCCTTTAATCTTGTGTGTTTTTCTGCTTTTCAAGGACATCACAGGGCTTTTATGACTAACTCTGCCATATCTCACTTAGGTGCAATATAGCATTTTAACACCAGTTGATATTGACTGTTCTTCCTCTAGGACATCATAAAATGGATATTTCAGTTTCCCAGCTTCAAAGAAGCACAGATCATCAACAAGGCCATAAAATGCAACTTCTTGGAAGTTAATCACATTACAGAGCTCTGCTGTTTACTATATGTCCTGTCATGTTAACTGAAACCTGGGGGGGCATCCATGGCACAACAGGATGTGTCATGTGAGCCCTCACATGCCACATTTTATATTACAAATATCATAGAGCAATCATAATCAGCTGGCCAAGCATCAAAAATCCTCCCCACCTAGACTGAATTTGGGGCTCTATCACCTGCATGGGATGAGCTTCCCAAATCAGTTCACTCCTCATAAACAGCGAAATGACATCGCTGTTCTGATTGGTCATTCCAGCCCTATGTAGAGTATGTCATGTCCTTGTACCCTTGTAAAGCAAGATTTTGTATCTTAACAGTCTACCATTAGTTTTCCCATTTGCGCCAAGCCAAACCAGGAGTTGTGGTCGGTTTGTACCACAAAATGCTGCCCATATAAGTATGGCTCTAACTTCTTTAGGGCCCACACTGTGTAAGACACACACTTTTTCCACAGTAGGTATGCCTGCTCCTGGGAAGTAACTTTTTACTCAGGTACACTACGGGTGATCTTTCCATTGGTTGGATGTCTGACTCAGTACTGCCCCAATACCCATGTCTGAGGCGTCAGTCTGAACTATAAAGTGTCTTCTATAGTCAGGACTTGTCAATACAGGAGCACTGCACATTGCCTCCTTCAGTCTGGTAAAGGCTTTTTCACAAGTTGGTTCCCAGGTAATTTTCTTAGGCCTCCTTTTCTTTACCAGGTCAGATAGGGGTGCAGCCAGGGCACTGTAATTGGGTACAAATTTCATATAGTACCCAGCTGTCCATAAAAAACTCCTGACCTGCTTCTGCATTTCTGGTCTGGGCCATGCCTTGATCACCTCTATTTTTACTTTGTTAGGATGTAGCTGTCCCCTGCCTACAACATGCCCAAGGTATGCCACTTGTCCTATGGCAACCTGGCACTTCTCAGCTTTGACAGTGAGCCCAGCCCTCTGTATCCTGCCTAGCACTTCCCTATGTGGGACAGGTGTTCCTCCCAGCTGGCACTAAAGATGGCAATGTCATCCAGGTATGCCATGGCGTACTCCTCAGCACCATTTAACACCTGGTTCTCCAACCTTTGGAAAGTGGCTGGGGGTCTTCATTCTGAAAGGAATTACTTTAAATTCAAATAAGCCTATCAGAGTGACGAAGGCTAACCTCTCCCTAGTTCTGTCCATTAACTCTACCTGCCAATACCCCTTGGTCAGGTCAAGAGTCAAAAGGTAGGTTGCCTCTCCCAACTTGTCCATGAGTTCGTCCATCCGGGGCATTGGGTGGGCATCTGACTTTGTGTCTGCATTCAGTCCATGATAGTCCACACAGAAATGAGTAGAGCCATCTGGCTTGGGCACAATGACTACAGGTGAGGCTCAGGGACTGTGGGATCTCTGGATTACCCCTAAATCCAGAATCTCCTCCACTTCCCTCCTAATGTCTTTTTGGACAGCCTCTAATACCTGATATACTGTTCACTGTATGGGCATCAGTGTTCCTGTCTCCACATAGTGCGTCGCTAAGGGGGTTAGTCCAGACTTGGTGCTAAACAGTGGGGCAAAGTCTTCTAAAACCTCCCTTACTTCCTGGATCTTGTCTGTGACCAGCTAGGGTGACTGTTTAACTGCCTCCACAGAGGACTCCAGCTTGCTTTCTTCCAGCAAGTCCAGAAGGGGATCTCCTTCATCCATCCCCTCCCTAGGACTACATACTGCAAACACCATGTCAGCCCTATTAGCATATGGCATCATCATGTTGACATGGTACATCTTTTCTGTCTGTCTTCTGTCACTAACTCTATGACATAGTTCATGTCATTTACCTTCCTAACTACTTTGTGCAGTCCTGCCCACTCAGCCTGTAGCTTATCTTTCAAGACTGAAATAAGGACCATGACTTGCTGACCCACCATGTACAAGTGAGCTCATGATCTGCAGTCATACCACACTTTTTGTTTCTGTCAGGCAGCTGCTAGGTTGCTCTGGGCTGTCCCCATAAGCTCCTTCAGCCTTTCTCTAAACCTAAGGATGTAATCTACTATGGGAGTTCCCTGGGTGGTGTGCTTGCCTTCCCAAGCCTCCTGGATCAAGTCTAGGGGCCCACATACCCAGTGTCCATACAAGAGTTCGAAGGGGAAAAATCCTGTTGACTCTTGGGGCACCTCCCTGTATGCAAACAACAGGTGGGGAAGGTATTTCTCCAAGTCCCTCCTTGCTGTTCAGCAAACACTCAAGCATTGACTTCAGGGTGCCATTAAATCTTTCCACAAGCCCATTGGCTTGTGGGTGACACGATGTCATGCATCTCTGCACCACCCTACACTTCTCCCACAAACATTTCATCAGGTCCAACATGAAGGAATCCCCTCGATCAGTGACAACCTCCTGCGGAAACCCAACACGGGAGAAAATACCAAGTAAGGCATCTTCCACTTTGTCTGTCCTCAGTGAGGATAGGGCTACTGCCTCTGGGTATCGGGTGGCATAATCCACCACAGTCAAGATTAACCGCTTCCCGGAGGAGCTGGGGGTATTTAAAGGCCCCACAATATCCATTCCTACCCTCTGGAATGGCTCCTCCACTATGAACAATGGAATTAGGATGGCTTGTGTTTTCTTACCTGCCTTCCCAATTTCTTGACACCAGTGACAAGACCTGCAATACTCCTTCACCTGCTGGGTGAAGTTGGGCCAGTAGAAATTCTGGGCCAGCCGCTGCATAGTGCACGTGATTCCCAGATGACCAGACAAGGGAATATCAAGTGCAATCTTGAGCAACTGCTCATGATACCCCTGGGGAATGACAAGCTGCCTGCCTATCACCCCTCCCTCTGTCTGCACAGCCTGAGTATACATCAGTCCATTTTCCCAATAAACCTTATGTCTACTGTCACCTCCGTGTGCAGAGTCTGCCCAAGCCCTCCACTTCTCTAGACTAGGGTCACTTTTTTGAGCAGCTGCAAGCTCCTTACACATTCCCAATTCATGAAACAGGTCTCCTTCAGTCTCTAAACTAGGGTCCCTAACGCTAGCGTCAGGGCACTCAGGATCACTGTCATCCCTAACCCTCTGACAATGGGTCATCCCTCCCTCTTCTGAGTAACCCTTCGTAGCTGTGTGGTTAACTGTTACTGGGGAAATGTCTACCCCATTTTCAGTAGTCTCCATATCAGGAGACACAGACTGGGGAATCAGCCTCCCAGTGATTTCCACACTGGCTTTTGTGGGTTTCAGGGAACTACAATTTTCCCTTCCCACTTGGCTACGGGTAACTGCACACATCATCCCCTGTTGGAGATTGTTGCCAAGAATGACATCAACTGCTAATGTTTTGGCTACAGCCACCTGTTGCACAGCCCCCCTGTTTCACCCCAATCTAGGAGAATGTTTTCTTCTCACCAGTAAAGTCTTGTACAGTGACATATTTATTGGGTATAAGCTGACCAGGCTCTACAAGATCCCCTTTTACCAATGTCAGGGATGCCCCTGTGTCCCTTAACCCTTGTGTCTGTACAGCATTCACCGTGACTGGGTGCATGTGTTCCCTCATGTTCACATGCATGCTTCCAAGGACACACAAACAACCCACTTCTTTCCTAGCCCCCTGTTGTGTACTGCTTGCCCTTTTGGGACACTGTCTGGCAATATGCCCAGTTTCTTTACAAAACCAACATTCATTTCTTTTCTTAGAGAAATATTTTCTCTGAAACCCTGGGGCTAACTGGTTTCAATTAAGGCAGTGGGGTTTTTAGCTGCCCTGAGAGGAGCTTGCGGCTTTTCCCTTTCTCTGCCACACCACCCATTTACTCTCAGAGCAGGTCTGCTCTTGGCATAGTGGTCCAAGGTTCAGCAACCTCTTGCAATGCTTTGGGATCTAGTCCTTGAGCCAGGTTTTCAGCTCTGCTGAGTATTCTCAAAAAAACTGCTCTAACAAAACAGCATTTTCAATTTTATCTACAGAGTTTGCTTCAATTCCTTCCCACTAATGTTTTAAAAACTGACATTATTTTGTGGCTAGCTCCTCATAGCTCATGTCAGGGCTTCTCTTAGGCTTACAGAATTTAGCTCTGTATGATTCCGCAGTTAAATCAAACTTTTTAAAGTGCAGCTTTAAGTTTTCTGTAATCATTACTGTCCTCATTGTCCATTTGACCCAATGCATCCCGAGCTTTCCCAGTAAGTAACGGGGACAGCTGGAAGCTCCAGGACCCTCTAGGAATTTTAGCCTGAATACAAACTTTCAAAGGAATTTAAAAAGGCATCCATATCCTCCACCTCTTTAAATTCAACTTATTAATTTGGAATTCAATTTGTAACCCAGTCCTGTAGTTCCAGTTAAACACAGGCCACTTACCTGCTCTGGTGCTGGTGGTTGAAGTCATAGCTTCTCCAGTTCATGTCGCTCTGGCACTCATGGTCCTCATGGTCCGCCTCTCGCTGTTCACACTTTTCCTCTCTCTGGAACTCCAGCTCCATTCTGCACAACTCAATCTGCAGCCTGAGTGCTTCTGGCTCCAGAAAGCTGGTGATCTTCCCCTGATGCTGTGACCCTTTGCTTACACTGGCCCTGCTGTCATCCTCATCAGATCTGGACACTGCACTGTCTGCTAGCCCCTCCATGCTCAAGGTTTGGTCTTTTACCATCACAGTAAGTGACTCAATGCTCTGGGTATCTGCTGCCATCTGGGCATCCATGAGGTTCTGCTTGGTGGCTCTCACCTCGTACAGGATTCCTCTGTCCTTGCACAACTGCCTCAAGCAGTCTACAGTGTGCCCACTGTAGTTGGAAGTCAACTTCTTCCCTAACTATGGCTACTCCAACTTGCACTTAAGAAAAAAAATAAAACAGGTAGAAACTTGACTGTAAGCGGATGATATAGTTCTGTTTCCTTTTTAAAATAAATCACTGCATTATTTTGCAAGTGAGCTGTATAGTATTAAGTTAACACACTGAACAATTAAAGCTTGTTTTACCAAAATTATCAGCACTGCTGCCAACCAATCTGACCTGGTAAAGAAAAGGAGGCCTAAGAAAATTACCTGAGAACCAGCCTATGAAAAAAGCCTTTACCAGACTGAAGGAGGCACTGTGCAGTGCTCCTGTATTGATAAGTCCTGACTATAGCAGACCCTTTATAGTTCAGACTGACACCTCAGATGTGGGTATTGGGGCAGTACTGAGTTAGACATCCCAATCAAGGGAAAGATCATCTGGTAGTGTACCTGAGTAAAAAGTTACTTCCCAGGGAGCAGGCATACTCTACTGTGGAAGAAGACTGTCTTGCCATAGTATGGGCCCTAAAGAAGTTAGTGCCATACTTATATGGGCAGCATTTTGTGGTGCAGACTGACCAGAACCCCCTGGTTTGGCTGACGCAAATGGGAAAAACTAATGGTAGATTGTTAAGATGGAGTCTTGCCTTACAAGGGTATGACATGACAATCTTACATAGGGCTGGAATGACCAATCAGAACAGCGATGGTCTTTCACGTGTTTATGAGTAGTGAACTGATTTGGGAAGCTCATCCCATGCAGGGGATAGAGCCCCCAAATTCAGTCTAGGTGGGGAAGATTTGTGACGCTTGGCCAGCTGGTTATGATTGCTCTATGATATTTGCAATATAGAATGTGATATGTGAGGGCTCACATGACACATCCTGTTGTGCCATGGATGCCCCGGTTTCAGTTAAAATGACAGGATATATATTAAACAGCAGAGCTATGTAATGTGATTAACTTCCAAGAAGTTCCATTTTATGGCCTTGTTGATGTTCTGTGCTTCTTTGGAGATGGGAAACCAAAATATCCATTTTATGATGTCTTAGAGGAAGAACAATTAATATCAACTGGTGTTAAAAAGCTATATTGCACCTAAGTGAGATATGGCAGGGTTAGTCATAAAAGACATGTGATGTCCTTGGAAAGCCGGAACCACACAAGATTAAAGGAAAGGCTAGATCAAAGAGTCATATTGGGAAATTAGTTTTTGTTGATGTCACCTTATTTAAAATACCTCCCGATAGGGCATCCTGTGTGTATTATTTTTTTTATATTTAACAAGGAGGAGCTAGGTGACATCAAGGAAGAGGTAGGTATAGAGATAGTTTAAACTATTCTGTGTCTGATCTTTAGACACATCTTTTCTTTGTTGGCTCTTAGAAGCAACATCTAACTTTAAGCCATGTTTAGAGGTAATACATTAGATAGAAAAGATCTAAATTGTATTGTGGTAGGCGTTTATGTTTGTACTTTAACCTTGTTCTTTTAAGTGCTTGTATGATTTGTGATATATGGTTCTGTGTTTACATTTTGCACATTTTCATTCCTTTTTTAAGTAAATCTATATTTAAAGAGACTGCCTGGTGTGCCTTCCAAGTTATTTCTTTTGCATGTGATGTATGGAGAGTTAAGACTGACAGCTGTTCATAAGCTTAATGGTATTACCAAACTGGGAAAAGGTAAGAATATACCTAAGGTCTTTTATAGAGTTTTAAGGTTCATTTTGGATACCTGGTTGGGGCCCTTAGGCAAAAAATATCTGGCATCCCCTGAAGAGCAGATTATCTGAACCTGTACATTTCAGTATGCTAGCATAAGGTTCACAGTTTGAATCCCCCCAGAACTTGAGACCAAAGGTGATTCAGACCCACAAGCAGACAGGAGGGTTACCCTGTTCTGTTACCTGTTCACAAAACTGCACTTGGAGGTTGGCACTGTGGCAGCAGAGGGCCTGACCTGCTGAGTGGGTTTGTGACATCCGGTATGTATAAATAAATACAAATTTTGGATCCACATCTCCCCACAGGGGTCTGTTTTTATTGGGTGCACACTTAACTCTTCTCACAGAGATTGAATTCTGGAGGAAAATCTGGAGGGGGATTTATAAAATTATCAAGCAGGATAGACTTCACTTGATTCAGTTCAATGTCATGCATAATCTGTATTATACCCCAGTCCAACTTCACAGACTTGGTCACCTTACTTCTCTCCTTTGCTCCCATTGTAAGCAGACTCTAGGTACCCTTTTTTATCTACTGTGGTCCTGTCCTGACATGCAAGTCTTTTGGAATGCAATTAAAAATGTCCTAGACCCTCTTCTAGGACTGGAATCTTTGTTCACTCCAGAATGCTGTATGTTATCCTTTTTTCCACATGGTACACCTCAGATAAGGAGAGCTCACCTTGCATTGGTGGCTTCCATTGCAAAATTAGTGATGCTCCAACACTGGAAAGAGGATACTCTGCCCTCGATTCTGGAGTGGTACCAAGAGGTGCTACTGGCCATTCAGTTAGAAAAACATATAGCGTGTATGATCCACAGACCCCAGACCTTGCAGGAAACTTGTGAACCCCTTTTGACTTTGCTCTCCCTTTGATGACCATAACCCACCTGTTGATCTGGCTGTGAGTTTCTGTTTTCCTTATCCCCAAAAGTTTTGCACAGAGATGGAGGGGAGAGTTTTTTTTGGGGGGAGGTGTTATGTTTGGTTAGTTTTTGCGTTTTGTCTTATTGTATTGCATTGTATATTTTGGTTCATGTAACTTCTCTTGTTTAGCAGCATCCTAGCTAATTCATGGTGTTGTTCTTTTTGTATGTATTCTGCTTCTAAAAGTCAATAAAATGTATTGAATTAAACAAAGAAGGGGGTTGCAAAGACTTGTAAGAGAGACATAAAGAGACTGAAAAGCTCAGATGAATCTTTTCTGTTTATTATGCCTTTGTAAATATTTATTCTGAACAAGTTAATTTTTTTTATTTTTTATGTTACTGCTAGTACTAATAAACACATTTTGTAAATTCTACAATTGCTCCTGGTTTTTCCTATGCTTTCTGACCTATGCCTCAATGACAATCCTTTGTAAGTGGTTCAACAAGGCCACAAAATGTTAAAGGCTTCATCAGCTTTGAGAATTTCAGATAGAGCAGAAAATTGCCCTCCTGGAGAAGGAGCAACACTTCAAGCCAGAGAGTCTTCCATGTCCTCCTCGGGGTTTCACTGATCTACCAGTGGTCCATCCTCATGAACAGGGCAGGAACTAGCTAAGAAACATACTAACAAGACTAAGCATGTTTTCCCCGCCACATCCTCTTCATCATTGAAAACTGTCCCAACTACCTCCCAATCAAGGGTGACTGGTCTGCTGAAGACAAAGGTAGTTCTTGAAGGTCTCTCTGAGGCTATAACCAAGTTGTTTCTCCACTCCATCGACTACCCGGTGTTTCCTCATAGTCATCGATGACTCCTTCGCCGATGACCACAACTCGGTGACATTGCAGCTTTCATCACTGCCCCCCATCAGTGGTTTCCACATATTGTCCATCGACAATGGCATGAGGACTGTTGACGGTTCTCTCTTTGACATGTCCTTCTATGCAAGTTGTCTTTTCTGCTGCTCCCTCGTAAACAATCTTTGGGATTTTTGTCCACCCTTTGTCATTGACAGGCCATTTGACACCATCCCCATCCTCAGTGTCTTCCATGGTACTTCAGTCAGTTCATTCAACCCTGACAATGCTGTCCTCTGGTCAGTTAGCCATGGTTGATGTCTGGGCCTTAGTGCATACCATTTTGGCCCTCACAAAGTTGACCCCTCATTAGTGGGAGAGGTTGTGGTCCCTGCTTTGGCCTCTTCTTGACATTCTTCTGTCTCCAGGACTGCCAGTTCCTCCCCAGTCTCAGTGGCTGATCTTCAGAAAGATATAGAAATGGAGTACTCTTCATGCAAGAATGGGACCTTGCTGATCAGGAGGAGATTTTATATGGATCAGATCTCTGAATCCCTCTGTCTATCTCCTCTGCTTCCTCCTTACAGGAGGAACTTTGCTGGAACTTACCATGTCCCCCTCAGTGATTCCAGATTTTCTGATAGAATGCTCCATCTTCAGAAAACCTTTGGTTTCAAGAACTGAGAAGAATGCCTCATGCAAAAGTTGTCTGATTATCTTAGCCTGCCAGAGAGCCTGACCCTGGTCATTCCTCCCTTGATTGAGGCATTCTAAAAGGCTATCTGGACAGCCTGTCAGCAGTCCTTTTCGATTCCTTCTTAGCCCCATAAGGCTGGTCGGATTTATCAAGCCCCGGTGGATTACCTTTATTTTACTTCCCCACCTCTGGCTGATTCAGTAGTAATCAATGTGGCTCATGACAGGTCTGCCAGACCTAAACATTTGAGTGCTCAGCCTCCTGACAAAGAATCCCAAGAAATTTGATGTCATGAGGAAGAGGGTGTCTTCATCCTCCACAGTGACTGCTCAGATTCTAAATTACATGGGTCACCTTCTGAAGTATCAAGAGGAGATCCTGAAGGCCTCCCAATCTGTGGTCCAGAATCTCCCTGCAGTGGCCCCTCAGGAAGATCTTTCTGCCAAATTGTCTACAGCATCTGCTGTTTGTCACAATTTATTAAGAGCCACTTACGATGCCATGAATTCCGTTGCTAGGACTCATCAGCTGGTATTTGCCTAAGATGACATGCTTGGCTCCAGGCCTCCAGATTTGCCTTGGACATTCAGCACTCAGTACTTAATGCACCTTTTAAAGGTGACAGACCTTTTGGTGCACTGACCCAAGACATTCTGACATTTGTACAGAACTTGGGTCATACCTTACAGTCAGTCCTTACAATGTACCAAACTCATGCCAAGCCTGTTTTTAGAGGCTGTTTCTGCAGACCCACCAATAGAAGGTGTCCTGCCATACAACAACAGCCTAATAACAAACATAAGGTTCAGGTTTCTCTCCCTGGTCCTTAAAGCTCTTTATGTCCCTGCTGCTTCCCAGCAAGGTTAGCCCTCAGCCTGAGGGCCCCCCATGGCCGTGAGTGTGGAAGCCCATCCCATGGCCATTGGGCAGGTTTTCCCTACACCTTTAAGTGTGGCAGAAGGTAACCTTGGATTCTTGGGTCTTCCAATTGATTCAGACTGGTCACACATTGGATTTCCTGGATGTCCCTCACCCCTTGACCCCAGGGCCGCTCATTACCCCCCAACCAAGAATCTGTTCTAGAAAGCAAAATAAATGCTCTACTCATGAAACAGGCTATCAATTCCGTACCACTTCCTGAGAAGGGCTGAGGGTTTTATTCCCAATTTTCTCTAGTCCCCCAATAGACGGGAGACTTATGGCACATTTTGGATCTAGGATTCCTTAATCTCTACATACAATACAAGAAGTTCAAAATGGTGTCACTTCCAACCCTTCTGAACAGGGAAGATTAGCTCTGTTCCCTGGGCATGAAAGATGCTTACCTTCATATTTTGATACATCCTGCACACAGAAGGTTTCTTTTTTTTTCAGTTCCAGGGTCTTTACTATCAGTTCTCAGGGCCCTTCCTTTCAGCCTGTCCCCAGTCCCTCAAGTATTCACAAAATGCCTGGCAGTAGTAGCTGCTGCTTTACACAGGGAAAGCCTATATGTCTTTCCATACCAGAACGATTGGCTGCTCAAGGCACTATCCAGTCTTCAATTGGTGGCCACTCTGTCACACATCTGTCAGATGTTCTCCTCTGTGGGAATAACAGTCAGTATTCCAAAATACAAACTGGATCACTCCCAAGGTCTTCAATACACATGGACCATTCTGAACACCTTTGAAGGCAAATCATATCTTCCCTGAGATCAGGCAGACACACTGGTCAATCTGGCACTATAATTAAGTGCTGCTCGGTACATCTCGACCTGAGCCTGCTTTCACATTCCAGGCCACATGGCGGCAACCATTGCCATAGTCCCTCATGCCTGTCAGCACATGCAGTTTCTTCAGTGGACTCTGAGAGTCCAGTGGGACCAAAGAGACAATGATTTTGAGGCACTAGTCCATATATCTAAACAACTCGATAAAGGGACATGCTCTGCCAACAAGTGATCTTGGATGCACTACTCAGGTGCTGGCAATAAAAGTGCTACTGGGGGCCCAATTTAAAGCTCTCTCTATACTGTCAGTATACATACCCCCTAAGGACCCTGCTGCAGGTCTCCACAGGGTCCTGGACTATCTCTGCTCTCAAAACCACCTTTCAGAGAAAATCATACTGGGGGATTTCAACCTAAACTGAATGGCACCTGCAAACAGTGCTTTAAGGGATGAATTAGCAGCCCTTCATCTTACTCAAGTTGTTACTTTCCAATGAGAATAAACTATAAAATAGGGACTAGCACCATCATAGATTGGATTAACTCTAATCATCCCGATAGACTATCCAATATAATGGTGCATCCTGACTCCCTCAGTGACCACTCCACAATCACCTGCAACTGGTCCAACAAATTTCACACATACCCTCCCCAAACTATATACCACAGAATACTTAAGCAAGGCCACTTGGACCTGTGAAAACAGGAACTACATGCCCAAGATTGGTCTCTGCTGGACTCATCCGATGACATTAATATAGCCCTGGATCATTTTATCATGGCTTTCAACTTTGCCTGTGATGCCCATGCCCCTTTCAAAAAGATGAAGGTCCATGGCACAGTTAACCCCTGGTTCACTCCTGAGCTCCTAGCCAGAATGAAACTCTGAGGCCATCTATGGCATTGTGCCAGAGCTACTGGTAAACAGAAGGACTTGCAATCCTATGAAGCTGCTAGAAATGCTTGCACAAGGGGAAATCCACCAGGCAAGTTTTGGTCAAATATCAATGATATCATGGGCAAAGATCTCAAGGTATAGCCCACAATGCTAAATCTTGATGGCACCCCCCCCACTGATCCACTTCAAATTGCAAACACCTTTAATGATGCCTTCACCAATTTGAACAGTGTTCTCCCTCCTGTCTTTATGAAAGATAACACCGACCACACTACTAATCAGAAAAGGACTCCTGATCACCCCTCCTTCTACTTTAAGAAGGTTCCAATTAGCCTGGTCAAAAAAACACTAGCTAAGGTGCTAGGAAAATCCAGACATAGTGGTGATGGTCTTGACCTCAAACCAATGGCTCTCACCCTAGACAATGTACTTCTACCCATAACCAAGATGATAAATCTCTCACTAACCCTGTCACAGTTCCCGGATGTTTGGAAAACTGCCTTGGTTACTCCAGTACATAAATCTGGTGATCACTCCATGCATGGAAACTATAGGCCAGTCTCCATCCTTCCCCCACTATCTAAGGTGCTTGAACATATTGCTGCCAACTAACTGGTAAAGTACCTACAAACATACTCTATCCAGTGCCCACAGCAGCATGGTTTTAGAAAAGAACATAGAACTACCACAGCTCTGCAAGAATTGACAAGCTTTATACAGCAATCCATGGACCAAGGCAAGCTTGTGGGTGCAGCCTTTATAGAACTAACAAAGGCTTTTGATACTGTGAATCACAAATTCCTGCTTGGACAGCTCACTAAAATTGGTCTCTCACTAGTCACACTGAAATGATTTGGTAGTTACCTCGAAGATAGGCGGCAGAGTGTTAGGATCTCTGGCATAGTCTCAAATCAGAGGGCAGTCCAGTCCAGAATGCCGCAAGGATCAATCTTGGGCCTCTTGCTGTTCACTGTCTTCCTTAACAACTTACCATCTGCCTGCAAACAATGCACTCTCCTATATGCAGATGACGTGGCCATCTTCACCAGCCACCCAGATCCACACATACTTGAAAAAAATCTGCAACTTGGGTTCCTCGAAGATGAATTTTGGTTTAATACACACAAACTGGTGCTAAACTACAAAAAACAAAGTCCTACTATTCTCATCCCCCCCCGAACAAGTATAAAGCACATGCCATCTCAGTCACAAACAACCGAGGAGTTCCTCTTGAACAAATCCAGCAGTTCAAGTACCTAGGTGTCAACCTGGACAGTCACCTCATCTACATACCTCACATAGACAATGTTGCCAGGAATGCTAATTCCAGGATTAGGATGCTCTATAGATACAGTCGAAGCCTAACTCCAGAAGCTCTTAAGCTTGCAATCTACAGCTCGGTACTGTCAGTCATTGATTATGGCCTAGTCATCTATGGAACTGCAACAACCACCTCAGTCAAAATACTTATGGTGGCCCTGAACAAGGCCTGTAAACTCATAACCCAAGTGGATTACTCCACCCATACTTGTGAGTTACAGTAGTAGCCACAGATATTGCCAGCTATTTCCAGATATTTCACAAAATTTCTAAAGAGTTTCTCTCTCTGCTGCCCCTACTGTGGAAATGGATAAAGCATGAGATATTTCTCAAAATATCACAGAAATTTCAGGAAATATCTGGCAGTTTCTGTGGCTGCTACCATATATGCAAAATCTGGATGGCTGCAGCTAAGTGGTAGGCTCAAATACCAGACTTGCCTCCTTACCATAAAGGTGCCTCTTGGATTCTTACCTCTGGGTGCTGGTAGCCTGTTAAATAAATCCTAAAGATCCAACACACTCGTACCTCTGAATCAGACCACCTCCTAGTCCCTAGATGTCGTACTGCTCAGTTCCAACAGTCCTTCCTATACAGAGCCCCACTATTGTTCAATGGCCTTTGCGGTGATCTGGCTATGCTCCCAAAACCTGCAGCATTTAAGAAAATGCTCTGTCTATATCTCATAACTGAAAGCACTTGTGACTGTCACACTTGATCCCACCTTAAGCTCTGGATTCACTAGTGCTACAACTGTCATCTCTCCCCATCCCTCCTCTCCCTGCTATCCCCAATCCCCATCCCTCCCTCTTCCACCTCCTCCCCCACTGTTCACAACTATGACAAAGCTTTTGGCTGCTACTCTCCTTTCTGCCTTACATAGTACTACTCCCTCTCACAAATATCCTCCCCTCTCCAAACTCTAATCATACTATCTAATTCCTAACTTCTTCTGCTCCCTGTATAGTACTGAATTATTTATTTTATGTCTTGTAATATCATATGTTTCACTTAGTATGTATGATTGTTAACCCCTACCTTTCTGACATGGAGCCTTTGTAAATGAGTTGCCTGGCGCTCAAAGGTATTGATAATCCAAGATTGAATAAATAAAATAAATATGTCCCTGGAAAATCTATTGTACGGCGTACCTTTCCAGTCCCTCATCCCTTGTCCAGTTCTGGCAATGGATGCTTCCTCTCTTGGCTGGGGCACTCATCTTCTGGATGTCCGCTCACAGAGGTCCTGGACAGTTACGAAAGCACATCTTCACATCAGTTTCTTACAGATGAGGGCAGTACTGTATGCCCTACAGGATTTCAAGATCCTCCTTCCTCAGAGCTGTCTTCAAATCCAGTTTGACAGCTCCACGGTAGTCCACTACATGAACAAACAGGGAGGATCCCATTCCTATCCACTGTACAGGGAATGCAAGAGAGTGTAGTACTGGGCAATCCAGAAAGGCATTCGTCTCCTTACAGTCCACATCCCAGGGGTTCACAATACCCTAGCAGATGCTCTAAGCAGAACAACTTCCCAAAAACATGAATGGGGACTCCTTCAGGATGTTCTGGACAAAGTCTTCTGCGATGGGGCCACCCAGAGTTGGATCTGTTTGCCTCTCCGCAAAACATAAAACTGCCTCTCTACTGCTCTGTCATGCCAGGTCCTGGAACTTTATTGTGTGGACACATTATCTCATTCTTGGACAGGTGATTTCTTTATGCTTTCCCACCATTCCCTCTTATTCAGAGGGTTCTACTCAAGCTGGTCAGGGACAGGGCGACCATGATCCTCATTGCACCTCTGTGGCCATGGCAGGTTTGATTTCTCTTGCTCCTGCAGATATCCATTGAGGACCCTCTTCCTCTGCCAATGTGCCAAGCTCTTCTGTCTCAGGCAAGGCACTCATTACTTCACCCTGACCATCGCTCCTTTTAATTGCACGCCTGACTCCTGAAGATGTAGTCCTCTCTCATTTCTAGGTCATCCCACAAGTGGCAGAAGTCTTACGTGCTGCACGCAAACCATCTACATGGTCCTCATATGCTATGAAATTGAGGGGATTCTCCCAGTGTGCTTCTGCTCATGGTTTGGAACCTTACGCATGTCCCCCTCAGAGCATTTTGGATTATTTGCTCTCCTTGTCGGAAGGTGGACTAAAACATTTATCTGTGGAAGTACACCTTTTAGCTATTTAAGCCTATCATCTGCCTGTGGACAACAAACCATTGTCCCAACTTACAGTTATGAGAATCTTCTTAAAAGGTATTCTCCATCTTCATCCCCCTACTGGGGCCATGTTCCCCCTCCTGGGATTTGAACTTTGTGCTTTAAAGGCTGACATTAAGTCTTTTCGAGCCTGCAGCCTTGTGTGAGATGTGTTATTTCTCCTGGAAAACCCTTTTCCTGGTTGCCATTATGTCGGGTAAATGTATCTCAGAGTTACATGCACTGATGTACAAGGAGCCCTACCTGCAGTTTCATAAGGATAACATCTCATTACGTACCAGTCCTAAATTTCTTCCAAAAGTGGTGTCAGAATTTACTTTGAATCAAGCCATACACTTGCCCATGTATTTTGCAGAACTGGCTAATCCAGGAGAAGCCGTGCACCATTCTCTCGATGTGCATAGAACATTACGATATTATCCTCTCCGCTCTAAACGGTTGCACAAATCTGAGCAACTTTTTGTCTCTTTCACCTCTGGGAAAGAGGGTATTTGGGTTTCCAGACAGTGCTTGTCCACTTGGTTGGCCAACTGCATTACTTTTGTGCATATCAAGTACAACAAACCAATTCCCGGCATGATCAAACCTCACTCCACAAGAGGTATGGCTGCGTCTGCAATATGTTTTTGGGGTGTTTTGGCAATTTAAATATGCGGTTACTTGGTCTACTGTACATACTTTCACAAAGCATTACAGTCTGGGCATTGCTTGCTAGAAGGGAACTCATTTTGAATGGGTCCCCCTCCAAGGCTTATTGTCCTAAGTTCCTGTTTTTCACTTCCTTCACCCCATGCATCCTAACTGCACAGGACTCTTCCTACACATTATGACCTGAAGCATGAGATTTTCTTGAAGATAGTGCAGTTGCATAAGAACTTACTGTAACAGTAGATCTTTGAGAGAATCTCTTGCAGCAGGTCAAGCTGTTCCTCCAGCCTTCCCTGTTACTTCCTTATTCAGAAGGGTATCTGGCTCCACCGAATTCTTGAAAATGTTTGGTAAGCTCCCTTTTTCTCCTCATGTCCCCTCAGAGGCCAGAAAGATTAACTTCTCATTCTGATCACTGAGATGGAAAAGAACTGAGGAGCATCTAGGAACCACCCCTCCATACGTGCCGGGATTCAGCACATGGTGTCGTCAGGGGGAGGTCCCAGGTTGACTGCTGAGAAATTTTCTGGAGAAATGACACCTGCAGCTTGACATTCCTACATGTTGTGACCTGCTGCAAGAGATTCTCTCAAAGATCTGCTGTTACGGTAAGTTCTTACGCAACTGTACTTTCTTAGCCTATCTTGCACTGAACTGCGGTTGATTAAGTTAATTCCTACTAAATGTTCAATTGCCTGCTGAAGTGACATTCTATTGCTATGCTGAACAGTTGAAGCATATTGTTTATTGTGTGCTAAGGTTCAAACTTTGATAGTGTTATTGTAGAGAACAGATTCATGGTGCCACTTCCATAGTAGCACCTTTGGCTTCATTTGTTTAATTACATGGGATGTCTGTCTAGAATCTCCCCAGTGAAATTTCTCTTATTTTGGTAGTTCATGGACTACTTAGTCCAGTCAGTTGTTCCACTCCACAATCCATACACCATTCTGTGGGAGCATAGCTCCCCTATGGAGGCACCCGCAGAGGAGACTAAGGAGGCTGAGGACAGCTGTCACAAGGGAGGCCCACAGGAAGGAGACAGAGGACACCACAAGGAAAGGAAGCAGCTCCTGGTGGGGGACTCAATTATTAGAGGGATAGAACTGGGGGGAGCAGGGAAAACTGAAGTAAGGTGCCTGCCTGGTGCCATGGCTTGGAGAGACAGGAAGCGCATCCTCAGGATCATGGGAACAACTGCACGGGAGTCTGAGCTGGACGTCATTGTCCACCTAGGGACAAATGACTTGGCTCATCATGAGATTAGAGCAGTGCAGAAGGACTTTGTAGAATTGGGGAGGGGCCTAAGACAAGTAGCACACACAGTATCCTTCTCAGAGGTGCTGCCTGTCAATGGCATGAGTGAGGTGAGGGGCATTGCAACTATACAGTTTAATGAATGGTTGAAAAAATGGTGTGGAGCACAGGGTCTGTGGTTTCATTGGGACTGGGTTCCACCTGGAGGGACACCAGCCTATACTGGCAGGATGGTCTGCATCTGTCCAGGAAGGGAACAAGTCTTTTGAGCAATCGGTTTAAATGCTTCATTGGCAAGCTTTTAAACTAGTCAAGGTGGGAGGCACTGATAAGCAGCAGGAAAATCCCAGCCTCTCCCTACAAAACAGGGTACTAAATGAGAAAAAGACCAAGGTAGAAAGGTCAGTGGGGGATGCTGCAACAGAAGATAAAGCCATCAAAAAATGGAGAGCAATGAGTACCAATGCCCGTAGTCTGAGTAACAAGCTTCCTGAATTAGTGGCCTTGATGGAGGAGGAACATTTGGATATCATGGCAGTCACAGAAACATGGTACAACATTAAAACCATGACTGGGATGTAAACATACCAGGATCACACTATCTACAGGAGGGACAGGAGGGGTAAAAGAGGAGGAGGATAGCTCTTTACATAAGGGAAGGAATCAAAGCAACAGAACGAAAGGGTAAACAAGGAGGAGAAAGAAGCACTGTGGGTAAATTTGAGACCAGCACACCAACACAATACGCACAGGGTTGTATACAGACCCCTTCTTAGGGGAGGAAATGGACAAGGAAATGATAGAAAGTATACTTAAAATGGCAGAAAAAGGGGAGATATTGCTGATGGGTGATCTGAATATGCCAGATGTTAACTGGAGTGCAGTTGCAGCAGCCACTTCTAAGAGTGGGGTTATTCTAGATGCCCTACAGGGGGCATGCCTTAGACAACTAGTATTGGAGCCCACTCGAGAGGGAGCAATCTTAGACCTGGTTCTCTCAAATGGAGATGAAGAGAGGATCACAGATGTAGAAGTGGGTAGCCATCTGGGAACTAGCGACCAACGAACAGTATGGTTCACAATAAACACAGCAATAGAGTCAAGCCATACAAAGACAAAGGTACTGGATTTTAGGAGGGCTGACTTTGTCAAAATGGGTGAGTGCCTAAGGAATGCACTAGCAAATGGGCAGGAAGGAGGGGTGGAAGAACAATGGGAAATAATAAAAACTGCCATCACAGAGGTAACAAGTCTTTGTGTAAAGCAAATAAACAAAATGAAACGAGGTAAAACCACTATGGTTCTCAAAGGAAGTGGCAGGAAGGTTCAAGAGAAAAAAAGCATTCAGGAAGTACAAGGAATCACAGAAGGAACAGGACAGAGAACTGTATCAGTTAAAGCAAAGAAGCTGGGAAGGCAGTCAGAACAGCAAAGGCCCAAACCAAGGAAAAGATAGCCAACTCAGTTAAGAAGGGAGATAAACCTTTATACATACATCAGGGAGCGAAAGAAGACCAAGGGAGGGATAGTGAGGCTCAATAAAGGGGATGGAGGGTGGGCAGAGGGTGATCAGAAAGGCAGAGATACTAAACAAATATTTTGCTCAGTATTTACAAAGGAAGAGGGAGGTACCTAAAACAAACAGTAGAAACACTCTGGATACAGAAGTTGATACCAGCCCATTTACAGAAGAAAAGGGTTCTGAAAGAACTCTTAAAACTGAAGGTGGACAAAGCAATGGGTCCTGATGGATTCATCCCAGAATTCTAAAAGAACTAAGGTAGAACTAGTGACACCACTGACTACCCTCTTTAACAAATCATGGAGGATGGGGTGGTACCCAAGGACTGGAGGAGGGCAGATGTGATTCTCCTTCACAAAAGTGGGAGCAAGGCAGAAGCAGGAAACTACAGACCTGTTAGTTTAACCTCAGTGGTAGGGAAAATGATGGAATCACTTCTGAAGGAAAGAATTGTTGAATATCTAGAGGCCAGAGGGCACAGGACCCAGGTAGCATGGATTCTAGCGGGAAGGTCATGCCAGACCAAATCTGATAGGTTTCTTTGACTGGGTGACCAAAGCAGTTGATCAGGGAGGGGCTGTGGACATGGCCCACATAGACTCCTAGCAAGGCATCTGACACAGTCCCACACAAAAAGATTAATATACAAGTTAGCCAGCCTGGGAGTGGGTCCCAAGATGACAGCCTGGGTAAAGAATTGGCTGGAGAATAGGACACAGAGAGTAATAGTAAATGGAGTCCACTCTGAAAAGGGGTTAGCTAGTGGGGTGCCGCGGAGGTTCAGTAGACCAGTCCTCTCAATGTCTTTATAAGTGACATTGCAGAGGGACTGAAGAAAAGTATGTCTCTTTGCAGATGACACAAGATCTGCAACAGAGTTGATGCACAAGGTGGAGTGGAAAGGATAAGAAGGACTTGGCAAGGTTAGAAGAATGGTCAATGTATGGCAGCTTAGATTCAATGCTAAGAAGTGCAAGGTAATGCACCTGGGAAACAAAAACCCAGGGGAAGAGTACACAATGGGGGGTGAGATACTAACAACAACAAAAATGGAAGGGACCTGGGGGTAGTCATATCAGATGACCTAAAGGTGGGCAAGCAATGTGAAAGGGCAGCAAGGAGGCTGGGGGGATACTGGGATGCATAGGGAGAGGCATCACCAGTAGAAAACAGGAAGTTATTATCCCTCTGTACAGACAGCTAGTAAGAGACCCCATCTGGAGTACTGCGTGGTCTCTGAGACCCAACTCCCGGCAAAGGACATAGACAGGATGGAAGCTGTCCAGAGGAGGGCAACTAAAAATGGGCATGGTCTGGAACCGGAAGACATATGAAGAAAGACTTAAGGAGCTTAATATGTACAGCCTTGAGGAAAGGAGGGAGAGGGGACATGTTAGAAACTTTCAAGTACCCTCAAGGGAATCAACAAAGTCCAAGAGGTAGCATCTTTCAAAAAAGAGGTATGCAAGAACAAGGGGCCAATTTGAAGATAGAAGGGAGGTGACTCAGAGGTAATTTAAGGTATTTTTTCACAGAGAGGGTTGTGGATGTATGGAATGGCCTTCAGAGGAGGAGGTTGTGAGTCACAAACTGTGGTGGAATTCAAGCATGCATGGGACAGTCATAAGGCAATTCTAGGGGGTGGGGGTAGGAAGAAGTAGGCTGGTGGTTAACTAGGATCAGCAGCTTATCCATCAGGTAGGGAAATGGGCAGACTGGGTGGGCCAAGCAGTCCTTATCTGCCGTCAAATTCTATGTTTCTATGTTTCACAGATGTGACATATCTAGTGTATAGTCTCATGCATGGACTTTGTGGACTACTATAAGCTACATAGTCCACAATTTTGCTGTACTTGGTCAATCTTGGACATGTCTGAAAAACTCGGACTTCATTCTGTAAGCCCCCCAATAGTCTTAACAATGGGTGAAGAGCGTCAAACCCTGGTATGTCATTACATATATATTGTTGTACAGTATATACCTGTATTCAGAGCCAAGGTTATTTTCATGTATTTCATACTTTGAAAACTAATACGAGCAAACAAAATAAATAAAGGCATTGTATTTTTTGTGTACCTTTAGCTGCAGAACTGAGATTGCATTTCTCATTGGAGATCAGACAGAGAGCTATATGAGGAAGGTACAGTACATAGAAACAAAACTACTTTTAAATATGTAATAGCAATGAAAAGTTCAGAGGGTACTGCAATCCCTACAGCAGTATTATCAAAGGCACTATCAGCATCAGTTCTATAGTGCACTCAGAAGTTCAAATAGAGTTAGAAGAAGAGGAGGAGGAGGCAAGAAACAAGCTGCATTGCTAGCTCAGCCACCATAGACAAAAACTAACTTCTGATGGGTCACAGGTCACCACACCTCAACCTCCATGGGCGTGGTGGGGGAGGCACCTTTTTCACAGTGGCAGAGAGCGTACCACAAAGTGTGTGGGGGGTAAGAACTGCTTAGAACACTTCAGCCCAGGGCACTTTTCAATTCAATGTCTGACTCCTCAGCTACAAAAGTGAGGGGTCGCCTGACACCCTGGCTCCACCGCCTATACCCTTTCACTATCTTCAGTAGTGTCAGTCTGTTGCAACACACCAGGGTGTACTGGAGATTGTGAGAAAAGGCCTCATCATCTCTTTTGTTACCATAACAAAATAAAAACGTTCACAATATTCAAACCAAATGTATTAGAAGGGATGCATACATTTAAATGGCAAGTTCAAAAATTGCAGTCGTTCAATGCTGTGGAGAAAGTACCAGCTAAAGAATTGGTAATTTTTTTTCTATGTACTTTCTAACAAAGAGTAGTAAATCAAGAGAGTGGTGACCAGTCTTCGGCCTTGTGTTTGAACAAGCTGACAAAAAGGAAAAGTTCAGAAATGTCATGTTGCAAACTAATTCCATGCAGCAGAGGTACTGGCTGTGCTTATTAGATCTGAAAAATGCTTACTGTGACGGCCCAATAAGAGCAAGCCACAGAAAGTACCACTGCTTCAGAGTAGATGGGGGTCAGTACTAGTATAGGCAATGCCCTTCGAATTGAGCTTTGCCCAAAGAGTAGTCACAAAGTGTGGACCTGTAGCAGCAGCCTAAGCCAGCAGCAGACTTGTGGCGGGCGGGGGGTGGCGGACGGGGGAGGGAAAGTCTGTCTATACTTAGATGACTGGTTGGTATGTTAGAAAACCTGGGAACAGGCTCTATCATCAGTGGAGCAAACTGGAGTGGAGTCGGCCAGAATGCAGTGCTCTGTGATAAGCATGTCACTCTTCCCTGTGTGACAATTTACTAGTAGGGCTGTGCGAATATCTTTTCCTGAATATTCTGCTGAATATTCACTATTTGCATCCCAAGTATTCGATATTCATTATTCAGTATTAGTTATTTGGCCAGAAAAGGTGTTTATTTAAGGAAACTAAAAAATCACTTCAACAACACCCTTAATCACCCATTGAACCTGGTGTACCATATACACCTCAATGACACTTTAACCACCAACATAGAGCTGTCACTAATGCAGCACAAGCTTCATATGACACATTTGATCCACCACACCACACCACACACATAGCACTCTGGAAATGATATCAAGCATTGCATTGGGTCAGCACGACAGGGTGTTCATGGTCACAGACATGGGGTAGAAGGTGCTTTGGCCATGGGCATAGGAATAGTGGTAGCAGTGGCTGCAGTGGTGGTGAAAACTGAAAGAGTGGCTGCTGCAAGAATGGCACCAGTGGTGGTGGGAAGCAGACTGGCTGTGGATGTAGCAGCCGTAGTGGCAGCAGTGGGAACTCTGGTGGTGGTGGTGTCTGCTACTTCCTGCACAAAGCATGTATGCTCTAATGCCCTCCCTACTACTGCACAACAGGATGTGACAGTGAACGTACAGATGGAACAGGTGGTGATACTTGCAGTAGTAGTACTGCTAATGGTATTAGTAGCAGTAGTACTATTACCAGTGCTGCAAGAACTAAAAGGCTTGCTTTGGGAAAACAATATTTGAGCCCACCGAATAAAGAGAGACACCCGTCTATCACTGTCTATGTAATCTGTCTCACCACCTTCTCTGGAATTTTATTATGTATCAGTAATATACAGTGGAGCATGACAAGATGCAATTCAATACTTTGCAGTAAATAACATGCCACAAAATATTGGATGACTAGAGAGCTTAATTGCCATGAAATTACAATGCTCCTTGCAGCATACTGTACCATTTTGCAGTAATTTTGCAAGACACTGCATTGCGTACTGTCTGGCACCACTGTATGAACTGTTTTATAATTTTGATGCAATGCTTCATCCTTGGATATGTTAGTTGTGGATTGTTTTGTTACAAGGGCATCTCAGTAGCATTCATTTTAACTTCAGTTACTTATGGTGTGTATTTCTTTAAGGGTAGTAAGTCACATAGTGTGCTTGCTTTTGAGCACGAATAGTAGTTCCGAATAGTGGCGAATAGTGAACTATTCTGAAAATGCATCCGAACATTCAGGAAGCCTATTATTCAGGGTATTGGGAAAATACTATTCAGCCCATGCATAGCCCACTAGCAGAAAGTGTGGTAACAGTGTTGCATCCCAACAGACTCCAGTGTATGTTCCTGATGGAAAAGTTGGGGTTCATCCTGAATTTAGACAAGTCAGACCTGGAACCCACACAAAAAGGCTAGTATGTAGCCTTCTTCTACACTATAACAGGGACTTCACATGATTTCGCCCAGCTGTTAGCTCTCTTGTCAACCACAACCTCTGTGGTATAGGCAAGGGTGAAAGTGCGGATTTCTTACATCGCGGAAGTTCCACAAAATGTTTAAACTTTTGCAGCATTTTCCACTGTTCTGCCAATGGTGGAATTTCAAACTTTTGCCAAATTATTGCAGATTTCCACCTAGTACTGCAGTATTTCATAACAAACTGTGGACTTTTTGATAGTAAGTGTGGAAAAAAAGTGTTTTGTAAAGTATTTTGCCATTTCAGTTAATTATTTGCATTTTCTATGTGATTCTGCGTTTATTTCCCTGCCAGCAGTGCATGATTATATTTGTTTTTCTACATGTTCTATTGTCAGTTGTAAGTACTGTGACAGGGTGGAATAGGATCCTGTCCCATTTATTATGGAGAACGTGTTTAAATGCAAGGATCTATTGTTTCCTTTTCTGTCTCTTTTTTGTCTGGTCATGCAACCTTATTTTCCTGTGAGACCTCAGACTTCATCAACCCATCAGGCTCACAATTCTTTGCCTCTCACTGTCTCTCAGTTTTCTCTTGCTGCCTGTCTTTTTCTCCCTTGCATATCTGCTGATATAAAAATATGTGCAAATCATTATATAGAAATGTAAATGATACTGAGATGCCTGGTGTCTAGAAAATATATAGTATTACTGTTGAAATTTATATATTTATAATGTGAGATGATTGCAAAAAGCTGTTAGAAACTAAAGGTTACCTTAATGCAAAGTTTTAAGCCTTTTGCAATAACTGTGCATAAGGGGCCCCTCGGCTCAGGCACAATGTGTTCTAGCAACTCCTGCCTGATGTTTACAAAAAGCAGGATGCTTATTAAGAGTGGGGATTGAAAAGACTTATAAAAGAGCTAAGCTGCAACTGCAAGAAAGATTAGAAGAAGAATGGACATAGAGACTGAAAGAAACATTTATTTTATTTCTTCTTTGTAAAAAGTTATACTGAACAAGTTTATTTTATGATACTGCTAGTGTAAATAAATAATTTTTGGTGAATTTTACAACTGCTCCTGGTTTTACCATATTACCTGACCTGTGCCTCAACGACATGTACGTATAGTGAATGTAACCATTTAAGCTGTCAAGCACCTTAAGTGTGGGGTCAGCAATTAACCTGTTTTTTTTTTTAAATTGCTTCATTTTTTTCTTCTTTTCCTTGTGTTATTCTACGTTTCTTTCTTTTGAATTCCACAGAATCATAGAATTGAGTACTTTCAAATTCCATGGTATACCAGATATTCAGCTTTTCACCACAGAAATTCAGCCGAAAGGTCAAATTACACATGTAGCTCTAATCACATGCTTTGCAGCTCTGTAGTCACATGGGGTGCAGAGGGAGGCATCAGGTGATAGCCCACATTTCTCACTGCGTAGCTCCTCACTTCTGAAGAGTTTACTGATGAAGGAAGAGCTCTGTTTGTTCTTCTACAAAGTAAAGGCTTCGTGATTCACAATCTGTCAATTTGTTTTTTTGCTCAGGAGAAGAAATTTACTGCTGGTATTGGTATTTGGAGTGCTGGGGCAAAGATATTACAGCACTTTTGTTGATCTTTGTGATTATATCATATGGAACTTGTACTCTGTGTGTGTTGTTCTGCATTCCCAGTCTCTAGTTTTACTGCACTGTTTTTGAATACTTGTTGGTATTTAAGGCTTTAGTGAAGCAGTGAAAGTACAACATGTCAGGCAAAGGCAAGCGGAAGTGTAGAGGACGTGGAAAAAGTGCTAGTGGTTCTCGATCACACATGAGGGATTCACGAGGAGGTGTGCAGAGTGCTGGGGAAGGTGGTAGTAAGATCAACACTATTTATGGTACTGCAAGTTCTGGTGCTAGTGCAATGCCAGCCATGCCGCATACTGCACCCATGTCAGCTACAGTTGGAATCAAAGCTTCCAGTTTCTTTGGGATGCAGCGCAGTGCTGCTACTTCAATCGCAGCTGTTACACAGCATACAAAAGAGTGTAAGAAGACTGCCATGGATGTTGCTGCACTACTGTGTGAGTCCTTAGGGTCTTAAGAGGAGCAGGAACATGGTGAACAGTCTCAGTCACAGGACACCAAGGAGTTAAGTCAGGAGCTGCTAGGGACTGTAAGTGAGGCGGATTTGGTTCCAGTGGCAGGTATTATCATTGATGATGACAGTAAGGGTGGTGCAGGACCAGTTATTGTGGGTGGAGTAGAGACAGAAGGAGCAACAACACAGAGAGCTTCAGAAGTTGTCTGATGATCAAGAACCTCTTCAGAGTGAGCATCCAGTTAGTGCCACCCATGACAGCGCTGGAGGTTTTTAAAACATGGGTTGAACTGGATCAGCTGGTATAAAAAATGTGGGTCTATAGAGGAACCTACTGGGTCAAAACATAATCAGTGGCAGATTTTGAACAGTTCACGTTGTGTTCCTTTAAATATTGTTATAGAGTAGGCGCATCAATTTGGACCCACTGGCAAAGGAGAGAGAGGTCAGTTTCAGAAAGGTTGCAACTTTTGCCCATTTGGTTCATGTTAGTGCTGTGAGTACCATTGTTCATGTGGCAGAGAAGGCTACTGAGGAAAAGGAGGTGGGGTAGTCAGCCCTTATTGTCGCAGCCTGAAATTTCAGTAAGCAGTGAGGGTACTAGTGATGAGGTTGTTGAAAGGTGATGATGACCCAGTACAAGACCCCACTTGGCAACAACCCCTTAAACAATCAGCAACCACAACTGTCAGTGGTAAAGTGCCAGCAGCCCCTTAAACGTCACTACACAAACAGCAGCCTGTCAGGGAAAAAGGTCAGCAGTTGCCAAAAATGGGACATGGGGATCAGCAGCAGAAGCTGGAGCACCCTAACAAAAGGATATCACCCTCCCCTCCACCCCTGTCTCCATCTGCCCCGCCCATGAAAATCTGTTGTGTCAGTGGAACATTCATTTGTGTGGGATTTCTTTGTCATCAATGAGTCTGAGGACAGCATGGCAGTATGCAATATCTATCATTCCAAAATTAGCAGGGGTAGCCAGGTTCACACTATGGGATGACTGGTATGCACAGTAATATGAAAAGTAAGCACGCCATTAAATGGACACAGCATAAGTGGTTGTCATCCATGCCCAGTTCTGATAGTTCAGCACAGTCTGAAAGAGAGGGTCCCCAGCTTGCTGGAGCTTGTGGAAACATTTGATCCCTTTTTGTGTTCCACCCCCATATATGCAGATACAAGTGAAGGTAGTCAAGGTGATCTGTCCACCAGCACACAGATAGAGAGGTTTTTCAAGCACGTCCCCACTGGCGGACAAGGCAGCCAAAGCCACAAGACCGTACTTGGCAAGGGCAAACCATCCCGAAAGTTCAGCGCACACAGTTAGGTTTAAGCAGCCAGATATTAAATTAATTAAATCAGCATTAACAAAGCACACCAAGTAACTTTGTAGACACCTTGTGACAAAAGAGCTTTAACACGGCTGTTGCCAGGATGCTGGCAAAAGACCTTCTGCCATTCTCATTTGTCAAGAATTCAAGTTTCATTGAACTTATGGAGAAGGCTGCACCTAAATATAAAGTGCCCAGTCGAACTTATTTCCACACTAAGGGTTTTCCAACAATGTATAATGACCTAGCTTGCATGGTGTTGCATACTCTGGTCACTCTTTAGTAGCCAGTATTCACCTCACCACCAACATCTGGATGAGTGCCCCATCATTGGGTGTTGGTTATATATGCATAACAGCACACTGGGCCTGTTTGCCTCAGGTATATGCCTTGAATCCCTGTCCTTCATCTTCCTGTCCCCTGACTACTGGCAGCAGTATAAGTGTTGGTCAACAGCATGCCACATTGAGTATGCAGAGTATGCATGGGTCACAAAAATCTGACAGAATTTTTACATGCATTAAAGAGGCCATTAGACACTGGTTAAAGCCACATGGATTCAAGACTGCATATATTGCCAGTGACAATGCTTGAAATGCCATCAAAGTAATCTCCGATGGCTGCTTTTACCATGCCCCCTGCTCTGCTCTTGTGTTGAATCTCATTGTGAAGTGTTTTCTGGATCACAAAGCAGTGAGTACCATGTTGGCTGCCAGCCACAAAATGTGCAGCTATTTCAGTCACTCTGCACTGGCTAAAGCAGAGCTCAGGGCTCTACAGAAGGTGAATAATGTACCACAACACCACTTTAAGTGCCAGCCTGATGGAATTCCACACTGTATATGCTTGACAGGCTGTATGAACAGTATAAGCCCCTCAATGATACATAATGCACATGCATGATCGTGAAGCACAGGAAGCCATGTCACTGAGTCCATTCTAGTGGTTTTTGATGGACAGTGTTATCCAAGTACTCCATCCATTTGAACAGACGACACAGGTTTTTAGTGCTGAAAATGCATGTTTGAGCCAGGTGATACTATTGCTGAATGTACTCTGCCAGGCACTGGTCAATGTAAGGGGGCAAGTTGAAGAGGCTGCAGATTCTGTTGAAGTAGAGCTGGCTGACTGCATCATGCAGCTGTGTGATGATGATCCCAGGGTCATTCACATTAGCAGTTCCGAGGCATACATCCTGGCAACCCTCCTTTACCCCAGGTACAAGCATGGCATGATAGCGCTTCTTCTAGGTGGAAAAGCTGATCTTGATCACTGTGGGCATCCTGCATGGCAAGGTCCAAAACTGGATAACAAACTCAAAGGTACGGGTGGGAAAAATCTGACACAGTACAGATGCTGCAAAGAACAACAACCCCTCACCCTGTATCCTTCTCCATTACCAGTAAAGTGTCTACACACTCACCTTCATCATCACGTGGTAGCACAGGTACCACAAACCCCTCTGGTCCATGCTAAAGGACATTTGTGTGTCTACCTTCCATCCTCTGGAAAGTAACACAGAACTGCAGCTGTCTGCATGCCATATGGTGCAATCATATATGGATGACCCACAGCAGATAAGCATTGTTAGAAAACGGGCTTTTTATTTCCTGGCATCTGATTGACTAGTACCCTTGCCAGGGGGGTACATTAACTTTCAATAGATACCCAGGAAATAAAAAGTACCAGCCCCAGTCCCCTCTCACCCACTCAGGTATCCCTCTGCCCATCCAGCTTGCTCATTGGCTAAAAACACTGAAATAAATTTGAAATCACTGCCATTTTTTTTCTCTCACTTAGCGAGAGATATTGGCCCATTAACGACAAGCTGTCTCAAAAAGACACTGCCCCCCACCACACACACACACACTCACTCTTCCTGTACAACTTTTGTCAGCCAAATTCATTCGGTGCAGAAGTGTATTGATTTTGATTTCTTTTAAAGAAGTTTGTATTTAAAACAGCGCAGGACGTCGGCGGCGATCAGCATACTTCAACACCTTTTCCATCTTACAGTCTTATTCTAGCCCTAACTCCACTAGCGCTGACTTTACAATCAAGGCTTCCTCCCCCGATGTCACTTACCCACCTGCCAAGACTGTGCTCCTGCATTTTTACAATTGGCAACCACGGCAGTCAACGCTTTTCTGACGACGCCCTCTCACCACTGATTCCTTTCCTAAATGTCACAGCACTAGCCCGATTGTGCTCCCTTTGAAGTGATTGGTGCTGCAGACTTGCCCACGTTTCAAACAGCAATCCAAACAAAAACGGGAGTTACCTGTCACCACATAGAGCTCAGCAGACTGTTGTGACTCACTACTCACAAAAAGAAATAAAATAAAATAAACATTTCTCCTCTGTGTCTGTGATGGGGGGACAAGAGAAAAATAACTCTGGGGGCAACACAAGAAGCAACAGCACAAAAACAGAGGGACTACTTTACCAACAACTGTTTTACTTCTAGTTTTCTATTAATTTTAAACTAATTTCCTCTGTAAATTTAATATTTAATTAATCCTGACACAGATGCCCATTTTCTAAGCTAATAATGCCCTCCAGGGTGGCGGTGATGTAATACCAGACCAGCCAGGCTATAAGGTCCTCCGCCTGCAGCGTCAGGCCTCATTACGCCTTTGGCCGGTCTGGTATTGCCCAATACCGCCCACCCTGTCGGGCATTATTGCTTGCATGATGAGCCCCTGGACTATTGGTGCAGCAAACTGGAAATCTGGCCAATGCTTACAGCTATTGCTATGGTGTGCCTCACTTCTCCCTGTGCTAGTGTAAGCTCTGATAGAGTTTTCAGCACCATAGGTCCTATTGTGACTGACCGCCAAAGCCACCTATCTGATCGGAATGTTGAGTATCTGACATTTGTCAAAATGAACTCCCATTTCTTCCCTAAGCAGTATGTTGTGTCAACAGCAGCAACATTCCTGGATCCTGCTGAAGAAGGCGGTGAGCTGCAGGACTCGTCAGAGGATGAAGAGAGTGCGACAGTGCCATCTGATGAAGACACAGCTGAGGGGTTGAGTTCTCCTGAGTAAGCAACAGAGTCACAGAACATGTGTGTTGCATGCAGAAATTGTGTTGCGAGGTATCCTAGCACCCTGTGTATTCAATTACATTGCCAAAATAATAAAGAGGGATTTATGTGATAAAGGTGAGTCTGAAAGATCACCTGTCATATAAAGTGACCACAAAAGAGCCCGTGGTCAAAATAGTGCCCGATATTGTAGCAACCATCACAAATAGTGACGGTCGCTACAGTACTTTCAATCAGACACAAAATATTTATGCAGCGGGCTATGCCCCCCACACCCCCTGAACTAAAATAATCAACTCCAAGGGGATACGGACTGAGGGGCAAAGTATTAAATGAAAACAAAAAAATTTTGCCTGAAGCCAGACCAGACAGGTCTGTGCGTATTATCAGTGGTGTACCCTACTGAGCTATACAAGTAGCTCGGCTGGAATTGGGCACACAGGATCCTATATCCTGTACTAGTGAGTATAGCTCCTTGCTACACTCGTTATACAGGATATAGTGACCTAATTCACCACCCGCTCTGAGTGAGAGCAGTATTAGTGAGTCGCTCAAAAGTGTAGCGCTCAATAATACGTGTTCTGCATGCATGGGTGCAACCATAAAGAGCCATGCACCTGGAGTCAGTGAGCAAGGCCTGAGTCATAAACCACTGTGTTTTTTCTGGAGGTCAGGGGTAAGGGGCAACAGACTTCCTGGAAAACATAAGCTGAACTTACAAACTTAAATGGGCAGACTGGGTGGGCCATAGGCCCTTATCTGCCGACACTGTCTATGTATCTATGTATCTATGATTACACTACATCTAGATTTATACTGATAATTCACACTGACATCAACAGCAGTTCTGTAGTTACATCACTGCATTACTTTCAAGTGTCCCAGTTTGCCACTGTTCCCGCACCACTACCCCCAACGAAAAAAATAAAAAAAAATTCTGTGGACGTTGTTATTGTCCTAAACTGTTGTTTGCCTGTTTCCTAGTTTGCTGCTGTTCTGCCCCCCCCAACAAAAGATAAGAACACCAAACACATTTCATTGGACATTGTTCTTGTCCTCAGCTGTTGAGTGTTTATCTGTTTCCCAGCTTGCCGCTTCTCAGGCCACCCCCACGGGCCCCTCAAAAAAGTAATTTAATCTTGAAACCCAGTGAATTGACTCATGCAATGAAGTGTTATGTCAGAAGAGTTAAACATTTATGTTGTCAAGAAAATAAATGAAAAACATAAACAGCAATGAATGCAATCTCAAAGAACAACAAGTATTTAACAGAAGGAATACAACAACAACAGGGAGGTGAACAACAAAAAATTTCTCAAAACTATTTACAGTAAAATATTCATGAAAAAAGTTAAGAAAAGCAAACACACAACAGTGACTAACTACAACTATTTATGCACTCTAATTTCTAGACAAAACTCTCCAATCTCTATAACAACACCAAAACAAGAAAAAACATTAACTGATAGCGTTGGCTGGAAATGGCAAGAAATGGCAGGGTTCATGGCATCATCCTGTTTGCCATCATCCTGACTAGGCGCATCTTCTATGTCTGGTTGTCCCTGATTCTTTTGAGGCATGCTTCAAGTCAGACAATTCTTTTGTTTAGCGCTTTCGTGCCCTTCCTCCCCCTTCTCTTCCTGTGGGGGCTAGCGGGACTTGGGGTGGCTGATAGGGTGGCTGCCCCAGCATGCATCTGTGGCACCACAGATGGCTGTTTACCTGGTGCCATGGTCCCTGCTGGTGCCAGTCTTCTCTGTGTGCAAGCTTTTGGAGCTCCTCCTGTATTTTGCACATGCGGTACTGTGTTCATGTGCTGGCCTTTCTCTTGTGGGGGGACTGCTCCCTTTCTGTCTTCTTGGCAGACACCATCCATGGCATTGTGTTGGTATTGTCTGCAGTTCTGAAAGAGATATGCAGTTTTAACAAAATGCACAGTGCAAGTGTGTGTGACCATCAGTTCAATGTCATCATCAGTACTTGTAGTACAGTGCTCTTTCCAGTAGTCAGTGTTACATCAGTGTACCTTGGCCTTCTGCTGATGACATGGTTAACAGTCTCCATATTCACCAAAGCACTCTCCTTGTTCACTGTTGTACATGGTACATCCAACCCCACCCCACAATATGTAGAGAGACTGGAAAGTATGAAAGCCATGAGTGTGTGAAAGCTTAAGTCGAAGCAATGGTAGTACATCACCCACGTGTTGTGTGGTATACTGCACTCTCTTGTCATGTGCAGCCCCCACCACTGTGTGTCATAGATGATGGTGTAACAACCACTGCAAGGCAGTGGCACCCCAACCCCACAGCCAACACACACAGTTATCTACATCGTGTTTTTGCAGACACTGAAGCCCACTTATACAGTTGAATTTGAAGATGTCGCAATGCTGTTTGTCTCATTCTGGTATTGCAATATGACTCAGTAATCAGCATGTACCATAAAAAAAGAGCATGAACCCTCCTTCCATAAAGTGATGAGCACATGTTTAGTGTTACTGAACAAGGGAATCATACCATGCATAATGCACATGGTATGACTGGTTCTCACTCGACCTACTACTAAGTTACAGCACTACCAAACCATATATGCTGCTGCAACATATGCAGCACAGCATGCATGTATCTATCCTGTAGAGTACTCCATTACTGGGCACTGTACACAGTACTATATTCAGGCTGAAAGATGATATGGTGTTTGTCACAGTTAGCAGTTGTGTAATGTGTTTGACATGTGAAATGAAAATGAGAGACCACTAGGCACTCCTGGCAGTCAAGGGCCACTTCAAAGGAATGCTACCTAAGCAGTGCTGTTACAAAAACACACCAAAACATGGCGAATTATGATCAAATTATTCATCAGAAGTGGTTCTGTGAAACTGTCTCACAATAGCAGACTGACATGGATGGATAAGAAATTGGTACTGGGTTTACAAAGTAGTGGTTCCAGCAATGATGACTGTGCCTCACGTGGGGGTACGATACAAAGAACCATACCACAGGTACCTCATGGGAAAAAGTGAGGCACAGAGAGGCAACACGTTTCAAAGGGAAATATGCAGAACTACGAGACCTAGCACTATGCCATTAGAGTGGGGTGGTTCAGAGAGAATGTGAGGAGGCACTTCTTCACTGACAGAGCAGTGTAGAAGTTGAACATTCTACCAACACAGTTGGTCATGTGAGAAACAGTTACAGGATTTAAGAAAGCATGGGAAAGGCAGTACAGGATTCTGAAAGTGAAAGGGTGGGGGAGAAACAAGGCAGGAGATGGCAGAGTACACAGTGACACAGTAGTATGAGACAGAACATTATTGCAGACTGGTTGGCCATGGCACATGAGGCCCTTATGTGATGACACCTGACTTCTATGTTCCTCTGTTTGTATATGTCATTCCTACAACAGCAGACCAGGGTTTCACTAATACTTTCACAGCTTCCATTGACCATTTCAGTTACAAACTGCGTTGCCTGCGTTGAGCAGCAAACTGGACCTATCTCTGATGTGCGCTCATACTTGTAGGCCAGTCACAGTACTGGAGTAGCAGCACTGCACATTGAAACATAGACTTTGACAGCAGATATGGCCTGCTTGGCCCACCTAGTCTGCCCATTTCCTACCTATTGGATAAGCTGCAGATTCCAGTTAACCAACACCCTACTTCCACCTACCCCTCACTAAAATTGCCTTATGTCTGTCCCATGCATTCTTGAATTCCTCCACTGTTTTTGACCCCATAACCTCTCAGGAAGGCGTTCCATGTATACACCACCACCTCTGTGAAAAAGTACTTTCACACGTTGCCCCTGAGCCGTCCCCCCTCTATCTTCAAATTGTGCTCCCTTGTTCTTGTACATCTCTTTTTCTTAAAGATGCTCCCATCTTCAACTTTTTTGATTCCCTTGAGGTACTTGAGAGTCTCTCTCATGTCCCCCCTCCCTTCTTTCTTCAAGGGTATACATGTTAAGCACTTTTAGTCTCTCTTCATATGTCTTCTGTTGCAGACCCTACTCCACTTTAGTTGCCCTCCTCTGGACTGCCTCCATCCTCTCTATGTCCCTGTGGAGATGGCATCTCCAGAACTGTATGCAGTACTCCAGATGAGGTCTCACTAACTGTCTGTACAGGTGGACAACAACTTTCTGTTTTCCACTGGTGATGCCTCTCCTTATATATCCTAGTATACCCCCAGCCCTCCTCACTGCCTTCTCACATTGCTTACCTACCTTAAGGCTATCTGATATGACTACCCCAGGACCCTTTCTATTTGTGTTGTTGTTAGTACCACCCCCCCCTATTATGTGTACTCTTTCCCCCAGGGTTTTTGTTTACAAGGTGTATTATTTTACACTTTTTTTTACATTGAATCTAAGCTGACATATTTTTGACCATTCCTCCAATCTTGCCAAGTCCCTTTTCGTCCTTTGCACCCCTTCTTGTGTATCAACCCTATTGCAGATCTTTGTGTCATCTGCAAAGAGGCATATTTTTAATCCAGACCCTCTGCAATGTCACCTATAAAGACATTAAAGAGGACTGGTCCCAGTACTGAACCCTGTGGTACCACACTAGAAACCCCCCTTTCTTCAGAATGTACTTCATTTGCTATTACCCTCTGGGTCCTGTTGTCCAGCCAGTTTGTTACCCAGGCTACCACCCTGGGACCCACTCCTAGGCTGGCTAACTTGTTTATTTAATCTTTTGTGTGGGACTGTGTCAAACGTATTGCTAAAGTCTAAGTAGGCCATATCCCCAGCCTCTCTGTTACTTTGGTTGCCCAGTCAAAGAAATATGTTAGATTCATCTTGCATGACCTTCCTGCTGTGAATCCATGCTGCCTTGGGTCCTGTGCCCTGCTGACCTCTAGGTACTCAGCAGTTCTTTCTTTCTTTCAGAATTGATGCCATCATTTTCCCTACCACTGAGGTCACGCTAACAGGTCTGTAGTTTCCTGCTTCTGCCTTGCTCCCACGTTTGTAAAGAGGAATCATATCTGCCCTCCTCCAGTCCTCCGGTACCACACCATCCTCCCATGATTTGTTAAAAAGGGTAGTCAGTGGTGACACTAGTTCTCTCCTTAGTTCTTTCAGAATTCTGGAGTGAATCCCATCAGGATCCATTGCTTTGTCTACTCTCAAGTTTTAGAAGTTCCTTCATGACCCTTTCTTCTGTGAATGGACTGGTATTGACCCCCCTGTCCAGAATGTTTTTATTGTTTGTTTAGATACCTCACCCTCTTCTTCTTTTGTGAATACTGAGCAAAAATATTTGTTCAGTATCTCTATCTTTTTGCAGTCACCCTCTGCCCATCCCGCTCCCATTTTTTAAGCCTCACTATCCCTCCCTTGGTCTTCCCTTCGATCTTTGATGTACCTATAAAAGTTTATATCCGCCTTAACTGAGTTTGCTGTTTTTCCTTGGTTTGGGCCTTCACTATTCTGACTACCTTCCCTGCTTCCTTCTGCTTTAACTGATACAGTTCTCTGTCCTGCTCCTTCTGTGATTCTTTGAACTTCCTGAATGCTATCTTTTTCTCCCTAACCTTCCCTGCCACCTCCTTTGAGAACTATAGTGGTTTTTATTTTAGTTTGTTTTGTTTATTTGCTTCACACAAAGGCTTGTTGCCTCTGTGATGGCAGTTTTGATTATTCCCCATTGTTCTTCCACCCTCCTTTCTGCCCATTTGCTAGTGCATCCATTAGGTACGCACCCATTTTGGCAAAGTCAGCCCTCCTAAAGTCCAGAACCTTTACCTTTGTATGGCTGGACTCTACTGCTGTGTTTATCATTAACCATACTGTTTGGTGGTCACTAGTTCCCAGATGGCTACCAACTTCTAAATCTGTGATCCTCTCACCATCTCCAGTTGAGAGTACCAGGTCGAAGGTTGCTCCCTCCTGAGTGGGTTCCAGTACTAGCTGTCTAAGGCATGCCCCCTGCAAGGCATCTAGAATGACCCTGTCCTTGGATGTGGCTGCAACAAATGCACTCCAGTTAACATCTGGCATATTCATGTCCCCCATCAACAATATCTCCCCTGTCTCTGTCATTCTAAGGATGCCTTCTATCAGATGAACTGGACACAGTACTCAGAAGTAATGATTCCTAAAGTTTTTAAAACACTGGGGCAGTCGAGGGAGGCTATGCCGCTTCCTACAGTGGAACTGGATTGAACATGGAATTAATTAATGCAACCCCTGCCCCTGTTCCAGTGACCATGTAAACAAACTAGCAGCCTGGATGTCATGAACTGGAGGCACCGCCACCAGTTCATGATTTCAACAATTGTCATTTGTTATTGTATGACCAGTGTAGACTTATAAGGATTATATAAACTAACTGAACACCAGTCCCCTACCTTGCCTGATGTGACACAAATGTTGATCTGTGCACATACTTATATCAACATGATCAACAACAGTGTATGCCACTAGCACCTATTGTCCTACTGCACAAACTACAATGCAAGTGTGTTATGTGGTATTCAAATGACTTTTGATGTTATTTACACAGGGCCACATGGGGAAGGTTAATAAACACCAGGAAGGTGGTATGGGTCAGTCAGCAAGCTGTTCATTGGGTCAAGGAGCACTTCAAATTCACAACACAATAGACAAAAGCTATTATTTACACTGGGGTCTCTAGAATAAATATGGTCATCACAGACTAGTAGCTGCAGACCATGTTCCACCGAGTTGCGGTGATGAAACACAACAGATGTTAGTCTGTCAATTCAGTTGAGTTCTTCAACACGTGATTCAAATTCATTTGTTAACAGTATACATACCTTACCAGACATGGATTCTCCAGGGCTCAGGCCTGGTCCTCCATTGGCTTCCGCGGTGCCAGCAACACTGCTGCTGCTTACATCAGCGCTGACCGGCATGACCACAGCATCATCTCCGGACCTTCTGGCAGCACCTGTTACAAATGAAGAGGAATGGTTGAGATAAGTGTTGGGAGTTGGAACATGTAACAGTAAAGCAGCACTGCAGTACTCAAACACATTTCATCCTATGGGGAAGGCAAACTGCCAACCTGACCAAAGTATACAACAGATAATCACATGAAAGGAGTCAAGGAAGAATCACTCTAAGGGGTTCACTTCCCTTCCAGAAAACTGCACATCACATATTCATATAAGCAGTGCTGTTGGAAATGGCCGTGATGGAGTGACATGACTGCTCAGGGTGAGGACTGCAAATCTGGATACACACAGTACAGTGCACATATGCACTGGATGTCGCAGCAGTGATCACACAGTGATCCATTGCAGGGGATGCCATAAGTGGATATATGGACTGGAGCAGTGAGCACTGGGCAGTCATGAACACTGACATGACCACCCCTCCCACTGGACAATGTGGATGAGGATACAGATGGTAGCCATGACACACATGGCAAGTCAGCTATAACCACAATGGAGACAGGGTTGCTATGCACATGAATACACATGCAACAACTGTGTTAAGTTAACAAAATCATACTTGCAAAACAAGTTAGCACAACAAATTAAAAAAAGTGGTCTGAGTTGGCCCGGTGGTGCTGAGGGTTGAGGCACTGGACGCCACACATGCTGTGCCAGTGGCCCAGGTTCAGGAACGGACTCAGGCCACCAGCAGCTGGCAGGGGAGAAGAAGGATTGAGCATCCCACAATGGCTGTCCTTCCTCTGGGGTGGGTGAGGGAACTGCATCGCACTATGGTAGCCCCCAGCAGAGGCTGGGGGCACCACAGTTGTGTACACAGAGGGGAGGAGTGCAGCGGGTGGTGGCACATCTGTGCAATGCCATTGCATGTCCAGCTTCTCAGGGGCTAAAATTGGTGGAAAATGGTGGTGGGCGGCTGATGGCCGAGCCCAGCACCCCTGGACAAAGAGAGGCGTCTTTGCCAGGTCCTTGCTGCAGGTACCTAGGGGGGTCCTGCTCATTGGCCGGCCTGTGTAGATGGGGCATATAAATTCACACATCAGACCCGGTCTAGGGGTGCAGGTGTTGGCCGGGGGTCGGTGGGTGTCCACTCCGACCAAGGAGAAAATAGTGATATGATAAAAAAAAAGAAAAAGTCTGAAATGGATGCAGCACCCTCTCAGTTCATGCTTCTGTCCCTGACAATATATGCGTGAGATGATTTATTGGCAGTGACAAGCACATGAAATTTGATGGCACAGCTACAGAGAAAGTACGTCTGTAATATCACATACACAAACACTCACACATCACCATCAAAGAGCATTTATAGTCACCTCATGGCAGGGAGCATACATCATGCATGACACCGCATGCGACTACAGGAGCAACACACAGGCCTGTTTCCTGTTCTTTGTATTTTGTTATCTCAATGTTATTATGAAAAAAAAAAGGCTCACATTATATGCAGTGTATCAAGGCAACAGAGAGTTTAACTTGTTCATGACAGTAACTGTTGAAACTACATTGGGGCAGGGCCTAGCACCACATGAAACATAGCCGTGCAGTAAGCCATGGTGACTCAACCTGAAGGACAGAGCACTGCTATTCAATGTCTAGGGTTATATTGAGAAACGAATGGTATTTCACAGTCATGCCTCTATGACTCACCCTGGCTTACTGTAAAAACAATCATGTAGTGTAATTCAAACAGTGACTATTGAAAACAATAACTTTTCAATCAATCGATCAATCTTTATTTTGCCAGGTGAAACATCATTGAGGAAAAACTCATTTACAATATAGACCTGGGAAATAATACAAATTACATATAATACAGAATAATAAGGCATTTCATAAGACAACAGAACATGAGTTGTAACAGGTTAACAGGTATTAACATAGTATATAAAAACAGGGAGGCAGGTAGTACAATAAGAATTGATATATATGTACAATAAATTCAAAATATAAGTACAGCAGTTGGTAAGCTAAATGCCCTGATATATGCAGTAAGGGCAAAAGTACAAGGCAACAAATAAGGCAACAAATGCCCTGATAAATGCAGTAAGGCCAAAAGGACAAGGCAACAAATAAGGCAACAAATGCCCTGATATATGCAGTAAGGGCAAAAGGACAAGGCAACAAATAAGGCAACAAATGCCCTGATAAATGCAGTAAGGGCAAAAGGACAAGGCAACAAATGCCCTGATATATGCAGTAAGGGCTAAAGGACAAGGGAACAAATAAGGCAACAAATGCCCTGATATATGCAGTAAGAGCAAAAGTACAAGGCAACAAATGCCCTGATATATGTAGTAAGGGCAAAAGGGTACGAAACAAAACCCTGATAAATGCAGGTAAGGGCAAAGGACAAGCAACAAATAAGGCAACAAATGCCCTAATATATGCAGTAAGGCTAAAAGTATAAGGCAACAAATAAGGCACAACAAATGAGAGGTAATGTAGGATAAATCAGACAGAGGAGTAGATAATCATTAGTGATATATAGAGATGGAGGATAGAGGTGATGGTCGACAGGGACAGCAGAACTTATCGAGTCAGGTGACTCCAGAGCCACCACACCTACGTGTCCCCTAGTATCTAATCAGAGTGGGGGGAGAGGCAGAAGTATGGTGGTGATGATGGTTCAGTGATGGAAGCAGTTACAGGTCTCAGTAAAGGATCGCTGGCTAAGTTTTTTAAAGGCAGCTAAGAAACCGGGTATGATAAGCTGCAGGATCTTTTGAGCAGTGTTCCAGAGGACTGGAAGAGCGTGGCTAAATGCCGCTCTACCAAAGCTTGTCCTAACTTTGGGGATAATAAAAGTAATTCTAGATTGGTTTCTCAACAGATAAATACCAGGACTGCATAAAGGTAGGCAGTCCTTGATATACAGGAGCAGTTTATTGGAAATGACCCTGAAGATCCAGAGAAAAGAGTTCTTATGATGTCTGAGGCTAAGAGAGTCGCAGCCTAGGCTTTTGTATAGAGTACAGTGGTGTGTTGAGTAGGGGGCACTAGTGATTAATCTTAGCGCCCGATGGTATAGAGTGTCGAGTTGAGTGAGGCAGCGCTGCAGCTGCTTCTGTACAGAAAGCCAGTGTGGTCGATTAGGGGTAGGAATGTAGTTTGTACCAACCTGATTTTCCCCTCATGTGTTAATAGTTGCTTGATTCTGAAGAGAATCTCAAGCCTCTGTTTAAGCTTTTTGGAGAGCTCATAAATGTGGGTTTTGAAGGAGAGTTTGGGGTCAATCCATACCCCCCGGTATTTGAAGGAGTTGACATATTCCAATGCTTCACCAAGCAAGGTGTGAATTTGTGGCTCAGATCCTATAATGGCATGGTAAGAGGACTTTGCTACAGGAGCAAAGATCATGGCCTTCATTTTCTTAGCATTTAACAGGAGTATTGAGTAAAGTAGATTACTCTGATGGTGATCAAATTCTGTTTGGCGGTCTCTGCATGCAAGCTCCAGCATAGGTCTGGCAATATACAATACGGTGTCATCCATGAAAAGGTGGATGTCAGCAGACTTGACTCCAGAGTCTAACTCATTTATGTAGATGGTGAACAAGAGGGGCCCCAGTATGGACCCTTGAGGTACTCCTCTAGGTAGTATTCTGAGGGAATATCCCCCTGCCTTGTCCTGCTGATGATCAGAGAGGTAATTCATGAATCACTCAGAGCCTTATCCACGGACACAATGTTCCTCAAAAGCAACTATTAGCAAGGAGTGGTCTACCAAGGCCTAAGGCTTTTGCTGAGGTCCAGAAACAGAGCACATCATTATTTCTGGTATCCAAGGCTCTAAACCAGTAATTCATGACCTTGGCTAGTGCTGAGGTGGTACTATGGTGTGGGCGGAAGCCAGACTGGGCTGGGTTTAGTAGATCCAATTAATTTATGTGCTGTCTGAGCTAGGAATTGACAACTTTCTCCAGAAGCTTGGAGAGGGTAGGGAGTAAAGAGATAGGCCAGTAATTATTGAGATCGCTAGCACTGCCAGATTTGAATAGGGGAATAACATGGGTAGTTTTCCAGATGTCTGGGATTACTCCCTGAGAGAGGGACATATTGAAAAGATGGGTAATTGGAGTTAAAACTATACAGAAGCTGATTCTGAGGAAGGAAGGCTCTAGTAGGTCTGCCCCAACACTTTTTCTGCTATCCAGATGGAGGAGAAGGTCCTCAACCTCCTTAACTGTGACAGAGGATAAGGCAAATGGCATGCAAGGATGGGTCGAGTTAGTGGTGAGGCCTAGGCCAGCCAGACTTGAGGAGAATTGTTGAGCACGTAGGCTGGAGGCACATGACAACTCTGAATAATAAAGTCAATACTCGGTGGTGCAAGGTTGCCTGCCAGCGCAACATTAGTGCTACTGCTTGCGACGCCAGTGACCCAAGGTCAGGAGCAAGGTCAGGCTGCTGGAGGTATGGCCAGGGGAGAAGAATTGAACACCTGAGGGGTTGCTCTCATCCATCAGGGAGAGTTGGATGCAAGCCATGCCACTTTATTGCCACCTGGGTCAGGTGACCACAGATGGTGGTGCAGCAGGGCCACAGAGCAATTGGGAGGGAAGGACATCTGTCGGCAGCAGGAGTGGAAGCACGTCTCGATGTGCCCTGACTCCTTGGCTCCCTTTGTGTGATGGCACTCTCAGGGGACAGAGTCGGAACAAAGGAAAATACATTTATAGCAGCTGGTAGACAGGACCTAGCTGCCTCAGATGTCACAAACAAAAGGGGGACCACTGGACCACCTGACACAGTTTCACACTCTAATATGCAGGGAGGATGATGACATGGGCTCCCCGCCAGGAGGGTTAGGCCAAGGCAGGATGGAGGCAGCTCCAGTGCCTCCTCCAGGAGTTACCCAGGGCAAGAGTAGGGGCTAATGAGCCTAAGGAGGGATCACTGAACAGCAGCTGCCACAGCTGAGAGAAGGGGCAGAAAAAGGGTAAAGAAAGAAAAAAATGTATATTCACTAGTGCCGCTGTCCTCCACCTGCATCCACTTCCCTGCGGGGATCCAGTAGTGGTGGTGGTCTTCTATGCTGTCCTCCTTTTCCAGCTCTTCCCTTTTTCTGACAGAGATGATCACTGCACTACCAAGTGCCTCTAGTACCTCAGTGTCCTTTCGTTGGAGGTTGTCCAACTTATGTTTTAGTTGATGGAGATTGCGTGGCACAGGTCCCTCTTCATTGGCATCCAAGGTGGCTTTAATTACTGCCCACACTTTCTGCCTCTTTTTAAGAGGTTGCTTATTTTGGCCAGATAGCTTCACTACTCTCCGGGTGACCACATTCACCAGGATAGCAACCTCCTTGTATGTGAATGGAGGTGTCATGTTTCTGGGGGGGTTTTGGGTGTTCTCACCAGAGGTGGAGGCCTGCTGTTCCTGCCCTGCCGCTGTGGCTGCCCACCCTGATCCCCACTCTGAACTTCCTGTGCCTGCTGCTGTGGTTCCTCCTGGGTCTGGCTGCTGCTGCCCAAATTAATTCCTCACTGCCACGTGCTGCCATCTTGTTCTTAAATAACAAAACAAAAAGAAGGACCCTTCAAACAGAACTGAACAGAAAGTAATAGCGAACTGCACTCTGGACTCTCGCCAACTTCCCAAAACTCCTCTCTCTCTATATATTTATGTCTCTCACTCCCTAGTGCTCCCTCTCCTCACTACTACAATCTCACTCTGAGCCAAAAAGTGAAATTTCTGATTTCTGCCTGCTGACACATGGATTTAAAATAAAAAATTACCATAAAATTCCACGGGTCACAGTGACTGCTGTTTAAGAGATGCAAAATTATTTCACTGCACGACTGCATAAAATGAAAATACTGAACATGCGGAAAACATGCCCGTGGCACTCTGGGAAACAAAATGATGCTTCTTAACATTAAAGGACAATATTCTCTAACATGCGGAATGATAATTACACCGTATTGACAGGGGGTAGCAGATAAAGAAGGATTAATATGCAAATTATTCTGCATCGGGAGAAACTGGACAATTTGGACTGAGGAACTTTTGTCCCCCCCCAAGTAAATAACAAAAACCCATGTGCTTTCATAGGAAATTCTGCAGAAGTTGGCAAAATGCTTTTTTTTTTTACTTATTTACCCTCGTCTCTACTGCCCCCCCCACTCTCCACTCAATCCTTAGCCCCTAGAGTGCTCAGCTCACCTCCTTATGTCCCTTGATGACCCGGATAACCCCCCGGGCAGGGTGAGGAGAGATCCCTCTTACCTCCCTCAATGTGCTCCGAGTAGTGGGCCTGCACAGTGGAGTCTGCACTGATTCTGTCAGTAGCTGGCATGTTGCTGTACAAGAGGTCTTCACCTAGGAGGTGTGGAGGGTTGTTTCTGTGTTCTGGTCCCAGACGCCGGCATGCAATGAGGAGCAAGGAGTCAGGTGCGCACTGAGACCTGCATCCACTCCAGTCCTCTGCCAGAATCAACCCCACTGGCATCCCCCAACCACACGACATCCCCTAAGTTCCCCGTAGGTGGTGGTGTAGTGGCAGGAAAGCTTCCCATCCCACCCAGAGAAGGAGAGCAAGCCATCAGGCACTCAATCCTTCTCCCCTTGCTGACCCTCTGGCAGCCCAAGTCCATTCCTGAACCCAGGTCACGGCGTGGAGGCGAGGTGTGGCATCAGTGTCCCAACCCTCAGTGCCACCGTCTGTAAAAATGTTTTCAGAAGTTTTGCAGAAGCAAAATTCAGCCTTACTCGGAAATTCCACTGGCAGAATTTTTTTTCCCACATGTGTACTGTGGTACCATGTACAAGGTAGCACAAAAAAAGGCATTCAGTGGTATCTGAAAGAATACTGATCCACTCAGGGATCCCCTGACTGCTCTTACCTCAGTACAAAATGGGCTTGTAAGTTCCCTTTCATCCTGCACTGAACGATTTAGTACTTACCACAAATGCCTTACTATAAGGAAGGGGAGGGCATATCATTCATCACACAGTAAAATGAGTCTGGTCCCAGAATACAGCAAGGAACAAACCAGTCTTCTGGAGCTCAGAGCAGTGTTTACATCCCTGAAGTCATTCTCAGTATTGGACAAGAACCAAGCTCTGCAGATAAGGGCAGACAATACAACAAGAATAGCAGGAACAAAGGATTACATAAATAAGGCTGTTCATGATCCTCAGAATTATTTAAGGAAGCACTAAAAGTCTGGGATTTGCCCTATACTGTCAGGGTACATATCTATGTAGTCCTTGTTGCAGATAATTACATTGTACTGGCATTCACTCACCAGAGTGGGCCATGTCACCCACGAGTGATCCCTAAAACAGACAGTGTTGTGGTCAGTTTCCAGGGAATAGTGTGTTCCACAGGAGGATCTTTTTGCCTCGGCGTGCCCACTGCTCTGCTGCAGAGCCCAATTGCAGTGACTAGTCCCAAAAGATGTCGGCATGTACTGTCGTCAAGACACAGGTCAGGAAGCATAGGAAAACCAGGAGCAGTTATAAAATTTGCAAGTAGCGTTTCATTATTTTCAATGACAAAATAAAAATAAAAAATGTTTCAGTACAACTACAGTATATACAATGGCAATGCAAACAGAGAAAATAAAGTCCTTCAACTGAAGGTATTTCTAATTCCAGGTTTCTGTCTCTCCCATGCTAAAGATTACTGCTATTTTTTTAATATATCTTTGCCTGGTAATTAACTTTGGCAACCTCAGCTTGTCAATAGACATTCTGGGCTGGATTTTTCAAGGCCAGAGAATGACGCAGGGTGCTTGTATCAAAAACAACTAACACAAGGAGCAGGATGCGTCAAACCTTGCACCAATTCTGATTTTCAAATGGTGCTTACGTCAAAAATTGGTCCGCATGCACCAGAGGGGTTTGTCCCATGCTTGCAGTAAAAAAATGCCTGCGCCCTGTCAGACAGGATGCCTGCATCATGGAATGCAAGTACTGTCCTTGTGTATAAAATGCATGTCACTGTTAGACCAGCCAGAGCTGGTCTAAGGGACACTAGAGCATATAACAAGGTCCACAGCAGGTGATCAGAAGTGACTGTGGTACTTTTAAGGGCTGATAATTTCCTGCAGGACTATTTTAGGACATTTTGGGGCTTAGTCTTGGCCATTTCATCTGCCACATTTTTTGGTTTCGCTTGTGTCATTCTCATCATTTGTGTCATTTTTTACTCAGCTTGTACCATTTGTTTGACTCGACTTGCACCATTTTTTTTACTCAGCTTGCTTCATTTAAGACTTAACGTGCATTATTTATTTAGATACAGCTTGCATCATTCTCATCCCTTGTGCCATTTTGTTAACGCAGTGGCCCTCTTGCAACAGTCTAGGGGACTTTGTCACAGAGAATGCTGTTTTCGCAAAATATGGCGCACAGTATTTGGCACACCTAGATCTGACACAAGCTGGTTGTTTGATGCAGCTTGCATGTCTCTAAGGGCTCTTTGAAAATCTGGCCCCATTTCTCACAAAATGTATCAGAACTTTGTCAGTTTCCTTGCATGTGCAGCAAAATAGAAAATGGTGTTCCAGAACTGACCTCCTGTTGACAACACTGCAAACAATCCTGAGGAGCTGAGATTACATCTGAGAGCCAACCACCCTAGTTCCAAATAGCATTTTTTTGTATCATTTCAACAGTTTAACTATATACACTTTTAAACCAAGGGACCCCAGTTTCACTTACAGTTTCACAAAAGATTCCATATATTTTTAACCACTGAGAAGCAAGGGGAAGAAAGAAACTGCAGGTGACAGCAAGTGAATGCAGGGTGATGGCACTGTCCATCGGTGTCCATTTCCTTCCATGCCCGGAAAAAAGATGAAACTATGCAATTAGAGAGACAAGAGACAGCAGAAAGGAGAGAAGGAAACAGATCCAGCACTCTCAATATATATAGCAAATGGGACAGGGTCCTATCCAACCCTGTCACATGTACTAACAGACAGTTAACTTAAAATAACAGTGGTGCATTCTTGCTGGCACCTGCAAACTCTTGTTTGTTCTCCTGCTTTAATGTCCCTTCACAGGGCTAGAAATTTGTTTTGAAGTAGGTGTTTCAGACAGAAAAAAAATTCTAATTGTGCTTGCTGTTCAAAAATCTAATATACTGCCTCAGACTAAAGACAGTTGATGTGTGTTTTTACATACATCGCAAAAATTTCTCAGTACCTGGCATTTAAAACAGAATACTAGCAGGCAAAGAATAGTATTCCATCATCAGTATTTGGTATCCGTGGAACATCAATTGACTAAAGTTATCTGAGCCCACCTACTACATTTTCTGTGCATCATTTCTTGGTTTGACATATCTGCCAACTAAAGAGGCATCCAACTGGATGGCTTTTGGGCAACGCTGGGAGCAATTCGTTATTTTCTAGGGAAAAAAAACTGTATTGACATATTTTAAAAGCAAAAAAAATAAATAATCAAACTATATATGAAACTGGAAGATTTTTTTCAGTTATTACAGTGGAAGAGCAAAGGTTAATGTTAGAATTCTTCCCCTGTAAGAATTTGCGTATCATATGTACTGGAAGATAATGGTGGTTATCCTTTTTGGGTGGAAACTTGTCAGTTGTTCATTTGCAGTTTGTGCCTTCAAAGCTGCTTAATTCTCCACAGGAATTCATGAAGAAGCATGCTGCTGATAAAGGATACCTTATTGGACTGCAGAAAAGTGATATGAAGGACTGGGAATGGATAGATGGAACTTCCCTCAATGAGAAACTGTAAGTGAATTGTTTCTAAATGGACTTAGAAGAGGAATAAATAGTACAGGTCCATAACTGGCACCAACTCACCAACTGAATGCTGGTGGAATGTGTATTGGATGAGTCAGATTGCCCTTCAACTAGCCATTCTGGACTTGGCTGAAGTGAGATTTATGTATTTCAGTAAGTGCTGCACTTGGGCCAGTGGCCTGTCTGATATGCTAATACATTTGTACAGCCACTAGCATTGCTTTTAATGTAGAATTAGTGGCTGGTACAGTACTTTCTATGTGTATTTCACCAGTTTTCTGAGGCACTGCTGTTACATCCAAAATGACCCTTCAATGGGGGGATAAGCTGCAATGTCCTTTTTATGATTGAACTTCGAAGCAAACAGATCATATTATGAACAAAATTATAAAGTGTCTTTCAACTGTCACATTTAAATGCTTTGGGTGCGGGATCGGCTACTACAAAATGAGTGCATCAGCTTGCATCCTATTTGTAACTACTGATGTCTCACACATTTGGAGTATTCCATTAGTCCCTTTGTGAAAATGTTATTACTGTTGTGTGAGCAAACAGCAGATCTCTCCAAAAAGAGTGCTGTTCACACTGCCCTGCGGTGAACAGCAGGGTTACTGTTGTGGATACCTGTATTATCTCAGGCAGTATTGTTACATCATTGCTTGTTAAAATGGTAGTTTACTCACCTGGTAAAGGTGATTATAGGAAAACCTTTTTACAGCACTCTGAGCCAGAACACATGGGTTATCTTGAGCTCTCCTCATAGGCTGATGCACAAAGGAATTCCAGATTTTGAAATCCAACCTCTTTCCTCCCTCTTGGTTCCCACAATCCCCAGTACGAATTCTTCCTGAGCTGGCAATAATCCTGAAAATGATAGAAGTACTAATAGAAAAACAATCTTAACGGCTCCCAGCTGGGGTGCCATTAAATAATAGGCACACATACACATAACAATCCTTAAAGGGCTTTTGCCTTCCTTTAATGATACCTACTAACATACTATACCTAGTTAACTATATTGCAATCGCATATATGCATAACTATTTAGGCTGTGACATTTCTTATTATTTATTTATTTAGTTTTTGTTAACCGGGTAGGTGCACTAGCCATAAAATGACGATTTTCAGGCATGACCCAGGAGAGTACAACAAAAGGAGAACAGATGAACAACAGCAACAGTACAAATAGAGGAACAGTACAGCAGTGCTACAAAAATACAGTGAGTAGAAACAACAAAAAATAATGGCAAGCATTATACAGATAATGGCAGTAAGATATATAATAAGTGCAGAAACCATGGACCCGACCTGTGGAGTGAAAGGGTTAATAAGATAGTAAGATTATATAGAGAGAAATGTGAGAAATGTTCAAACATAACAAGAAAGACTGACAGAAGGAAGGTCAGGGGTGGTAATTGGCAAAACAACAGTGGATGGTCAGCAACAAGGTTCAAGAAGGTAAAGAGCTAGTAGTCAAGAAGTTATTTACAAAGAGAAGGAAAAATATGCAGGGGGAAGAGGAGACAGTCTTGGAGCTATTCCAGGTATATACAACATTCACACCATTTCCTGCAGCATTACAATGTGTCAACATAACACCTCTTTTTCCTCTGAACCTTTTCTCCTCAATGGGTGGGATACAGAGTGCTGTAAAAAGGTATTCCTATAATCACCCTTACCAGGGGAGTAAACAACCATTATCTATCGAACCTTTTACAGCACTCTGAGTCACAACACATGGGTGATTACACAGCAGTATTGGTTTCTTGTAGGGTGGGAGGAGGAATATGTGTTAGTACAGTCTTGATTAACTTACAGCCAAAATTTGAGCTACCAGAGTGGCCGGTGTCCAACCGATAAAATCTGCTAAATGTATGGGAGGGGGTGACCAAGTAGTAGACTGGCAGCTTTCAGTTATATACTAACAAACTGTCTGCTGCACTTAGGATGCTATACATCCCTAATTTAGTGAAAACAAAACAGATACTGAACTTGAATCATTTAAAAGACAGCTTTATTGCTGCATAAACATACAGATCCTCCTGACGAAGTTCATTTGCACGAAGCGCCAAGGCTGTTGGGAAACCCAGTATCTGTATGTTTAAACAGCAATAAAGCTGTCTTTCAAACAATTAAAGTTTAGTATCTGTTTTGTTTTCACTAACTTTGGGATTTATAGCACCTCTAAGTGCAGGACAGTTTGTTTGTATTCAAGCTGTATGGTGTGCCACACTATGTCCTTGCACTCGAAAGCACTGTGAGCTCTGTGGAAAAACTGTTTGGTTCTTTCAGATTTCAGTTATGGAGGCTGAGTTACACTCTGTCCATGAAGTAGCGACTGCTCTAGTGGAGTGTGCCCCAATGTGAGAAGGACTGGTGTGCTCGTTATGGTGTAAGCTTTAATTATGGTTTGTTGCAGCCATCTGGCTATAGTCAACCTTGATGCCTGTAACCCCTGTTTGGGTGCTTGGGGAATAACAAACAGTCTGTCTGACCATCTGAAGGGTGCCATTCTGTTAGATAGGTTCTGAGTGTCCTGCCCAGGTCTAACAGTGTGATGGTGTCTCTTTGGGGATCATCCTGTTGTGGACTGAATGTAGGTACTGAGATCTCTTGAGTCAGATGAAAGGCGGAGGCCACCTTAGGGATGAATAACGAGACTGTTCATAGAACAATCCAGTCAGGGAAGAAACTCAGGAAAGGTTCTCTACAAGGCAGGGCCTGGATTTTGCTGGTCCTTTTGGCTGACAATATCACCACCAGGAAAGTCGCTTTCATTGTGAGAATCTGTAGGGGGACTACCTCGAGAGGTTCAAAGGGTGTTCTGGTTAGAGCGTCCGGCATCAGGTTGAGGTGCCATGGGACAGTGGGTGGTCTGGAGCAGGGGTTAATATTGGCCATGGCCTTTAGGAATGTCTCCCCTAATGGATGTGCCCCTGGTAAGTGTCCATCTGTCTCACCATAGATAGTACCAATGGCTGCTGCTTGTACCCATAAGGATGCTGGGGTCAATCCTTTAAACCATTCTGCAGGAATTCTATGTCATCAGGTTTATTTATAAAAGGCACTTTTCAAATGATCAAAGTGCTTGTACAAAGTTAAACAAACAGTAATAATTAAAACAATAAATTATAAAGTTAACAATTATGCAGCTTTACCAATTCCTAAGTATCTAAAAATGCTGAATTAAACAAATACATTTTTAATACAGCTTTAAAAGTCTCAGTGGACAGGCACTCTCTAACTTTCTGTGGTAGAGTTTTCCACAGGGTCAGGCTATAAAAGCAAAGGATCTCACCCTTGAGGTCTTCAAATGGACCCTGGGAACCTCAAGCAATCCCTCGTCAGTGGAACAGAGTGGATGGAGGGGGCAGTAGGAATACAGGAGGTCTTGCAAATAGGGTGATCCCTGTCTGTGTAGGGTCTTATAGATCAGTAAACTAACCCTGAAGGTGATCCTCCACCACACTGGCAGTCACTGCAGCCTATGGAGCAAAGGCGTGACATGGCTATATCGTGATAAGCCTGTCAACAACCTTGCTGCTGCATTCTGCACCAGCTAGAGATGGCAGAGGTCCACCTCTGGAAGTCCAAAGTATAGAGCATTGCAGTAATTAAGGTGGGAGGTCACAAAGGCATGGACCAGCATCAGAAGGTTGTCAGGCGGAACAAGGTATTTTACCTGGGTGATATTCCTCAGATGGTAAAATGAGGACTTGACAACAGCTGACACCTGTGATTTAAGTGTCAGCTTATTATCAAAATAATGCCCAGGTTCCGCACCTGTTCAGAGGACCTCAGCTGATTGCCCCTCAGCACAAGTCCAGAGGGTTGAACATCTGAGGACCTCTCCAACCGATGACATGGGTCCACAACCAACACTTCAGTCTTATCCGGATTCAGCTTTATCCAGCTGGCAGTCATCCAGTCATGGATCTCGGTCAGGCAGCTGTTAAAAACAGAGACAGTATCCTCCTGATTGAGTGCAAAGGACATGTAGAGCTGAGTATCATCTGCATAGTAGTGAAAACTCAGCCCATACCTCCTAATAATGTCCCCTTGTGGCAGCATATACACTGCGAACAACATGTGAGATAGCATGGAGCCCTGCAGAATCCCACTGGTCAGGCGGAAAGGGGCCAAGGAAAAAGTCACCAACACCAGTATCTGCTACCTGACTGTGAGAAAAGAATAGAACCATCTGAGGACTGTACCAGACAGTCTGCAGATCAGTCACAAGCGCTCCAGAAAACTCCCATGGTCCACAGTGTCAAAAGCCACAGAGAGATCAAGAAGAACCAAGATCGAATGGCTCTTCCAATCTCTCGCCCTAGATCATTACGCTCCCGAACAAGGGCTGTCTCTGTACTATGCTTTTTCCTGAACCTAGACTGTAGAGGATCATAGACCTCGTGGGTGGTAAGATGGTCTTCGAGTAACAACACAACTACCTTCTCAATACCCTTACTCAGAAAGGGCAGGTTAGAAATGGGTCTGTAGTTAGCGAGGCAGTCCAGGTGGAGGGAAGGTTTCTTCAATAGGGGAGTCACGACTGCCTCTTTCAAGGGTCAGAAAACACTCTCTTTTCCAATGAACTCCAGACTTTCTCAGCTAGTACCGGTCTGATGACTTCCACACACTCCACTTGGAGGTGGGTTGGACCAGGGTCCAAACTACAGCAAGTCGGTTGCATACCCTGGACAATCTTCACAATATCAATGATCGCCAGCCAATCAAAATCAGACGAGACAAACCAGGTGCTAGTGACCTCCCACCGACCACCGCTTTGCTCATTGGAGTGTGCTGAGCAAATCTCCGACTTGATGGAGGCAACCTTATCTGCAAAGAATTGAGCAAACTCCTCACACTTAACTTGTGAAAAAGCTCTCCAATTCTGAAGGCTGGCTGGGTTGCACAGCCTTTTGACAGTTTGAAAAAGCTGAGCTGGTCGGTTCCTTGCAGCGGCAATCTCCCAGGACAGGGACTCTGCCTTCTAACAGGAGATAGAAGATTGATAGTCCTTATAATGGGACATCAATCTAAGTCTGTCATCCTCCAGGCTGGATTTTCACCAGCAGTGCTCCAGCCTTCTCCCTATTCATCTCAACTGCTTCAAGGTCCCATCGAACCAAGGGGACTAAGGCTGAAGAGTGAGTGGGCAAATTCAGACAGGAGCAATGGAGTCCAGGGTCTCCAGTACAGCATTATTATAATACTGCAGTAGGTCACCCGGCTCCTCACATCCCAATGGTCTACTCAATTGGTACAGCACCGCCATTAGACTAGTAGGGGGAAACACCCCTTAAAGGGTGGTACCAGACCATCTCCACAGGGACAGGTCTTTTGGGGGGGGCCACGAAACTGAACCCTATAGTGTGATGGTCAGATCAGCTGACAGGTTCCACCACCAAATCAGAGATTTCCATCCCCAGGAGTAATACCAGGTCCAAAGACTGTCCACAATTATGAGCAGCAGTGGTAACCACCAGTGTGAAGACCAACAAAATCATCAGTTGGAGGAAGTCTTGTCCAAAATGTAATAGTTTATCATTGAACTTGGCATTGAAGTCACCCAGAACCAACCACCTGGGCAACTCCAATGCCATATTGACAATGAAGTCTGCATGTTCCTGGAGGAATGCTTTCTCATCACTGGGTGGATGGCAGATGAGTAGTATCCTACAGTCCCCTCCTCCACCCAAGATACACTCAAAGTATCTGGTAGTCCCCACTGGCACATCTACAAGGTTCAGTTCTGTCTTAAAACAAATTATTACACCCCCACCCCTGCATTCCAGTCTCAGATGGTGTATCACTGACTACCCAGCCGGCACTGCTGCCTCCAGAATGGGACCAGCATTATCATCCAGCAAGGTCTCCATGATGCACACAAGGTCAGATGTCCCAACAATATCAGCAATAATTGTTGTCTTGTTCTTAATTGACTTGGCATTGTACAACACTGCCTGGGTCGGAAGAATGGACATGGAAGAGCGTGTCATTTGCCCACTCAACATGGAGCCCTTGGGTATGGGAACCAGAGAGCAAGGACCCCTTTCCTGGACCCATTTTGCCCCAGGGCACCTCCTGGTACCCACCACCTCAGTCTGCCCACCCCACTCTGCCCCCTCACTAGGCCCTGGGCCCATACCACCATGTCCCCTCTGAACTATCCCAAAGGCCAGGCATAACCTATGGACCTCAAAGGGAAGAGAAGGACATCAGAAGGAGCACAGGGTCCTGAGCCTGGTGGAGAAGTAGTGCATGTCCACCAAAGAAGACTGCCAACACATAGCAGTAACTGTGCCAGTAGCAGTATCCAATTAACAATAGACATAACAAAATAGCAACAAAATAAAACAACAGACTTACAACAAAAAAATCGACCACCTCCCAAAATTAGTCACAAGAATACAACTCAACACCCAAAAATCAATCAATCAGTCCCCAGCTGAACTTCTAACAACAGATCAAAATGTACAGCAAAGTTAGAGTCCTTAAATATTAAAATTAAAACAAGTCACTTATATGTCCACATGAACTCTCACTTCAGAGGACAAACTCATGGAGAAGTTCTCAAAGATAAATCCAACTACCACTTGGACTCACAGTGAGTTACAGAGTTATGATTTGCAGTCACAGTTTAAAAGGCACTCTCACTGCCTTCAATCAATACAGGAGAAATTATCGATAAAATCTCTACCAGTTTCAATGAGAAAGGAAAGTTCAAGAATCCACTGTCAAGTCAAAGATGAATATTCCACAAGTGATCTGTGAAAGATTGTACCATTGTCTTTTCATGTGGGACTACACTACTTTGAGTCTCCACTCCCCTTCATCATTTGACGCAACCTCTCCTCTGGAAGCTGGCACTGCAGCTGCCTTTGGAGCTATTCTCAGGCTGCAGTCGAGGGGAAAACACCAAGTGATCTGCTATAACCCCAGGGAAGGGGGGGCACTAAATATCGGTCCAGCAGGAGCAGCTAGCTCAAATAATCCCCACAGAAGGCTCAAGATGGCATCTGACCTCTGAAGGACACCTCCCAAAAACCAAAGACACCAGCAGAAAGACCAACTCTCCAGAGATCCCAGAGCCGGAGTCTCCTGTTTAGGGACTGAGCCAGCAATCCCTTCCCCCCACAACAGCAACAGCGGAGCCCCAACCCCCGACAAGCTTGTCTCAATAAAATCATGCGAGAGAGGAGACAACTCATGTGTAATCCCACTCACTTGATGAAATCCACAGGTAGTCCGTCAAACTATGCCTCTCTGATGACACAAAGATATGATGTTACAATCCTTGCCAGAAACTCTCTACAGGCCATGCCCAAAAAATCCTACCCCAATGGGTACATGGTGCAGCAGATGGCCGTACCTGTGGGAAAACGTATGCTTTGTGGAAGTTCCATGGTATCGATATTGCATCCACCCCTACTGCTCCCTCCTCTCCGAGCCAGGACATTAACCTTCATAGTTGTTTGCTCTAGGCAGATGCCATCAGATCTGTCTGGAAAGGTCCCCATCTCCTTTGTAGTCTCTCGAAGATGCCTGGGTTGAGTTGCCACTCCCCCTGTTGAATCGACTGTCTACTTAACAAGTCTGCCCTTGTATTCAAATTCCTGCAAGATGGACTGTGGTAAGGCTGAGTAGGTACTTTTCTACCCAAGCCATTAATCTGTGGGTCTCTTGTGCCATTGCTTTGCTCTTCGTTCGCCTTTGCTTGTTTATGTGTCACATAGCTACTTTGCTGTCCATTTGAACTTTAACATGCTTCTGTCGGATCTGTGTTTGAATAGGTTAGAGGGCTAGTCGAATGGCTCTGGTCTCAAGGATATTTATTGGGAGGTGAGACTTTTGTTCTTACTACTTTCCTTGTACAGACTGTCTGCTCAGAACAGCACTCCAGCCTTGCAGGCTTGCGTATGTTTCGAGTATTTGTGTTATGTGCTTGTAAAGTCTTGCTCCCTGCTGGAGGTTGTTTGAATTCATCTGCCAGTTTAGTGAGACTTTTACTGGTGTTGTACTAGTCACCCTCTAATTGTAGTACTGTGAATCGTAATTTCAATTGTCCAACAGGAGGCATTGCAGTGGCCTCATGTGGGTGCTCGCTCATTCGTGTAAGTCTATGCATACTGCCATCAGATCTAATAACTGCATCAGGAGCTGTAATGTTGTCATCATGTCTTGTAGTATTCTTCTGTAATGCATGATAATGTTTGTTATTCATTCATCTGAGGGCCTTACTGTGCCCCTTGTTATATCAAATATTGCCCCCAGGTGTTCTATTATTGTAGATTGATACAGGTGAGTTTTTTTATGTTGATTATCTATCCATGCTCCCAGAGTAGTTGTTGGGCTCAATTGGTTGGCCTCTGTGGCTCCTCCAGTGTCTGTGCCCATATTAGCCAATCATCGAAGTGTAGAATTATGTTTATTCCTTCCATGCACAGTATTACTGCCAGTAGTGAAATGACTTTCATAAATGCCTCGTCCCCATATATATAAGGGACAGAATTTACTTTTGAAAAGTAGAATTATCTTTGAGAAACTCAGCTGTTTTAGAAATGGTTGTCCCTTTAGCTAAAACAAAGCGCTCCCAACATCTTTTTAGTAATTATATTCCAATATGTTGGAATGGTCTTCCCCATGAATACAGACAAAAGTCTGGTAGGCCTCTGTCCATTTTTCAATTAAGAAAATATTTGTTTTCTATACAGGAACCTTGTAAATGTTATTAATGTTATTTATGAAGTTGTTTGATTGTATTTAGTAATGTATTAAGTGTTGTATACGTATGTATGTATGTTTTTTTCTTGTAAAAGTCACCATTGTGAATGAGTTTATACTCAATGGTTTTTACCTTAAATAAATAAACAAACAAATGTCTGGGGAGCTGATGAGATGCTGAAAGGGATACATTGGTATTGGAAGTGGAGTCCCAGAATGCAGATCCGAAGGAATCTCTGGTGGGTAGGCCTGATGGGGATATGAAGATAGGCATCCTTGAGGTCTGTGGAGGTGAGCATCCCCTTTGTGGATGGCTGCAATTGTTGACCTCAATGTCTTCATCTTGAATCTCTTGTATCTTACAAATTTATTGACAAATTTGAGGTCCGAGATCAGTCTTAGTTCTCTTGTCTTTTTGGTACTAGGAAGAAGACTGAGTAAATGACTGAACAATGCTCTTATTTTGGGACCAAAATTATGGCCTTGATGTGAAGTAAGTGGCTCAGAATTGTCCTCACCTGGCTTACGATATTCTTGTCCTCTGCAATATGAGATTGAATGAATCTTTCCTGTCTGGGAGTTTCATTGAACTCTGTTGCGTATCCTTTTGATACAATTTTTGTGACCCATTTGTCTGACACTGATTTAGTCCAGGTTGCCACAAACTTCTGTAGTCTCCCTCCCACCATGTCTGGTGTCTCCTGGACAGGTGGAGTCTCATTGACAGAAACCTCTATTAGAATTGTTGGGTTTATACAACTGTTTGTTATTGTAGCTACTTTTGTGCCCTCTGTTGTTTCTGTTGTGAGGCTTGCAGTTGAAAAAGTTTGGTTTGAACCCAAATTAGCGTCTGTCTTGACCCAGATGGCTTTGACCCCTTTTGCTTTTATTTCTGAAGTTGTGGAATTTGTTACTCTGAAAGGAAGGCAATGCTGCCTGGCCTTCTTGGTTATCCTTATCATTCCCTTTCTTGAGCATGAATTCCTCTCTGCCAGGATTGAAGACTCTGTCACCTGAGAAAGGTAGTTTCATGACTCTACGTTTAGATTCCCTGGTCTGTGTTCCACATCTTCAACCAAATATGTCTCCTGGCTCTGTTAATAGCAGCTGCTGATCTGGACGACCTTTTGAATGTGTCTATTGTGGCATTCACCACATATTTGACTGCTTGTATGGTATAGTCCATTGTAGCCCTGTGGGCACTAGATGTTGGGTTGTCTTGTCGGGCAGCCTCTAACCATCTGAGCACCACCCTGGAGGAGTGTGTGGTTGCCAAGGACACCCTCTTGGCCATAGTCATCATATCATGTACCTTTCTGATTATGTCATCCACTCTTCTATCCATAGAATCTTTCAGGGCTGGAGCCAATTCAGAGGGTAAGACTGTCTTGTGACTGAGGGAAGAAACCTCCGAGTTCACTTTATGGGATGCCAACCACACTTTCTCTTTATCCTGCTTTAGGGGGTATCGCCTTTTGAAGGTCCCTTTCTCTCTTGTCTTGAGACACTTCGGTGTCTCCCACTCCTTAGCCAGGATATTGTCCAAGGCTTTACATATTGGGAAGAAAGTTAAGGACTGCTTCTTTTCTCACATGAGGGGGTCTAATCTGCAGTCTGGCTGTTCCATTGGTTCACTGATTCATAACGTTTCACAGACCACCTTGATGAGCTCTGGAATGAGGTTGAATGAGCACGATCTAGCAGACATGTGCATGTACTTCTCCTTCACTGACTCATCCTCTGCCTCTGAACCAGATGGATTGATTGTCCAGTTCCAGGGGGTTTTCACCCCTAGGTTTCTTGGGTTTAGGGGCCCCCTTGTCTAGTGTTCTGGGTCTCTTATCCTTTCCCAGAACATGTGGCTTGTCCAACAATTTGTGAAACAACTCTACCACTATGCAATGGGAAGTAGTGGAGGCATTGTCATTTATGGGTTCCTCCTCTGCAGATTCCCCAGTGAGGGTGATGTCCTGTGGATCAGAATCCACCATGAGGAAGGAGCATAACTTCCCATTTTCTTTGTCCTGCAGGATATTGGGGCACTTCATGCATACCCTCCTAGTTTTTCCCAGTCTTGCCATTGAAACAATGACAGAGTTTCCTGTAAGACACAAAGGTTTAAATATACTGATTCAGTTCTGTAGTGTACTCTCTGCTGGGTAAAATACACAAGCAGTGAGTCACATTGTCAGATTGCCCCGGCAGTATTAAAAAAATATTTTATATTGCCCTAATGTTTAGCAACACACTTGGTAGTTGCCCCTTTAAGGAGTTGAACATTCTAAGAGACAGAGCCATTTCCCTTTTTCTTTTAAAAAAACAGAAGTCCAATTTCCCCTTAGCAAATTTCCCATGGACAGGTTAATTTCCCTTTCTAAACAGCACAAGAGACTGTTCCCCTTTTAAGAGTCAAACAGTAGCATTTGTCCCTTTAAGAAGCAGCATGCATCACCATCTTAGGAGAGGGTTCCCCAGTTAACGCCACCATCTTAGAGAGGATTTGGCACTGTGGTTAAAAGGAGCCAATGGACAGGCAGGATGTCTCGTGAGAAGTGCAAAATGGCTTCCTAAGATGGTGGCACCACTCTGCAATGAAGTATTACTCATAGGCACAAGAACAAATACTGGGAATTCTGCGGATGCCAGAAGAAACAAGAGATGTTGGGGATGCCTCTGCCTGCATCAGGTAAAATGGATATTTGGGCAGTGCGTTCCGCATGTTGGAATTGTGCTAGTGCACGGACTGCAGGCAATGGAGTCTCCAGCTCCCTGAGTCACAGCAACTGTAGGAAGCATGGAGGAGGGAGCACAACAGTCTCAGGGGTAGCAGATATCTGAGCATCATGCTCATGGTTGACCGAGGTAAACCGTGAGGTGAAGGAAGTTCAATAGGGGACTAAACAGTATAGCTGCCTGCTACTCTCGGTTGATCAAGGTAAACTGGGGGTAGGGCAGGGCAGTGCAGCAAGACTGGCAGGCTCAAAAGGGTAGCGCTGACTTCCCTCACTCAGCAGAGCAAGGTGAAAACTGAGGGGGCACTTCCAAGCTACTGCATACTTTCAGCAAGTGCAAATTGAAAAAGAAAAAACTTTATTCACAAATAACAAATACAGTCTCCTGACTGGACCTGATGCCATGGGTGCTAAACTGCCTGATAATATGACAATTCACAGATCTTACTTCGAGAGCCTCTTTTGCAGCAGGTAACACATATAGGACTGTCGGCAAGCAGCAGGACCACCATGAAAATTTCTAGCTAGCAGTCTGTAGAGGACCGCTCAACATTGGCCTGCCTCCGATGTCAAGTATGGTATAAAGGGTGGGCAGTCCCCAGCATGCCCCAGTTCTTTCCACCATTGACTCGCACTCATCAGCTCCATGGATTGCCTCTCACTAGTTTGACTCCCATTTTGAGACACAACTTAGTTGAATTTTCTTTATTTTCTCATTCATAGTTCTGCTTTTCAGTGACAGTATTTTGTATGTCATTTTCCCAGACACCTTCTTCTAAAGGGTATCCATCCAAGTGTGCCTGTGGGAAATGGATCCCATTTAAAGAAAACCATTTGGCCAGTCTGCTGTGCCTGAGCCCAGGCCACAACACCTAAAATTACCTGTACTGCCAGAAGTTTAATGCCAGATGCAGATCCGATGCCAGAAGTCACTCCAGGCCTGTCTCACAGAGCAATGCATGGTACCATGGAGCAGGACTCCTCTTCTGATAAAGGCTCTTCTCACCACAAACAATCTACAGGGAAGCACAAAGATAAGATGAGAGAGAGAAAGAGAAGTCCCCTTCAAGATCGAGGTCCTCGGGCTTCAACTCTGCCTCTGGGGGGTAGTTCGGATTCCGCTTCACCGACTACCCATTCTCCCTACAAGCTCACTGTGGTCAAGCCCCCTGCCCTGGGTTGAGCATCGGGTATGAAGGACAGAGGATCAGGGTCTGCAGGCCCTACTTTCCAGACTTTAAAGGTCAGGCCGTTGACCTTCCTTCAGGCTGCTCTGACTGGAGTTTGTCAGTTCATTCCTGGTTAGCATCTGTCGCCGGTGCCAACTCCGGGATGAGCATAAGACCTCAGGGCATTCCTCCAGGAGATTGACTTCTCAGCCACCAGGCATTCCAAGCCATCAATGGATAAACACAAACTGTTGTTAGATAAATCCACATCATCTAAGCACACATCAGACAAAAGGAAGGGGGGTTGGGACAGCTGCAAACTAGAGGTGTTGGCTGCACACTTGAGCAGACTTAGATAGACCGGGTGGTTTGTTTCTGCTGGCACATTCATATGTTCATATGGACCAGCACCAAGATCAACCTACCGATGACCAGCACCAACATCCGCCTACTGACATAGCTACCACTGCTGCCCATACACCGGCACTGCCAATACAAACACCCTCATCACTGGCTTTACCCCTGCCACTAGTAGAAGACAGGTCAGGCGTCAGCCCTCCGGATGACAGATGGGGGTTGGACACCCAGCAGATGCCAGTTACCTGGGTCATCTAACGCTGCCCTGACATCACCTCAGACCCGCCCACCATCGCCAGACCATGACACTATGCCAGTATACAGGCGCGCAATTGGACTCAAGAGGTGTAAAATGTATTCAGAAGCCATTTGCAGCACTCAGGGTTTGAACTTTAACACACAGGTTCAGTTCCAGAATTCTCTAGAACAAGGAATGGATATTGTTAAAGACATCCTGAGTGCCCACAGAATGCAGAACTAGTTAAACATCTACAGACCAGTTCAAATGTGGGCACTCACATCCTCCAGTCATATATGACACAGCAGACAGGGCTGCAAGGGCAGCTGCAACATAAGGTATGCTTTCACAGACACTCCTGGCTCCAAGTTTCAGGGTTCGTACAGGATGTGCAGTCCAACCTACTAGATACACCCTTTTAAGGTTCAGTACTCTTCAGAGATGACACAGAAAGGATTATAACCAGACCACAGGACTCAGGCAAAGCTGTTTGGACAGTGCAATTTATTTACCATCGAAACAATGGCCATTTCACAAACTTCATTTTCGAGGCCATCGGGACATCAACCACAAGCTTGCTTTCAGCACCAACAGCCTCAGTGAGGAGAGTATGGCCACAGATGCATCAATAGAGGTTCTGAAGGGTCTTCCTCTCGCTCAGCCAAGTCATCCCAAGCCACCTCCCTTCATCTATAGTCTAACTCCCTGTTGGACCCACTCACCCCCATGACCCCAGCAAAGGAAGTGGTCAGGAGGCCACCTTCACTCTACACTGAAGCTTGCGAGGGATAACCTCCGATCAGTGGGTCCATCAGCTTATTGACAGTGGACAATCAGTAGAGTTCATCCAGTTTCCAACAGACAGGCTACCCCCATCCGTTACTTACCACTGCATGCAGGATTGATTTAAGCAGAAATCCAAGCCCTACTACTCAAAAAACACCATAGAACATGTTCCCCAGCACAGAGGGGCACTAGCTTCTACTCACACTTTTTCTAGTGCTAGAAAAGACTGGTGACCTGTGACCCATCCTAGACCTCAGTGACCTCAACCAATTTGTAGAGTACAAGAGGTTTTGGATGGTCACCCTCTAGGGCCTGCTTCCTTAGATAAATCAAGGGACTGGCTAGCATCACTGGACATACTGGATGCTTACTCTCACATCCTAGTGGCAAAGCTCCACAGGAGGTTTCTCAGATTCCTCTTCCAGGGAAGGAATTACCAATTCAGGGCATTACCTTCTAGCCTATCATTGAGCCTGAGGTCTTCACCAAGTGCCTCACAGTGGTAGCAGTGGCTCCTTGAAGGAGAGGACATTTATCTTCCCTTATTTGGAAGATTGACCGCACCGTCAAAGGGCAACTTTAAAGATCCTTTCAGAACACCTGTTCTCTTTGGAGAACTAGGTATCATGGTCAACATTCTGAAATCCTCCTGATACCGTCACAAACCTACAGTTCATTGGGCCTTTCTAGATACTACTCAAGGGAGGGCTTATTTGCCTCTAGAACAGAGTACATTTGACTTCAGGCCTTAGCTTGTCACACCTCTTCTGCCTCAGAGGGTGCCAGCCAAGACCATGTTATGACTCCTAGGCTATATGGCAGCATCCTCATCACAGTCCCTTAGCAAGGCTGCACATGAGGATGATACAATGGACACTGCATGTCCAATGGGACCAAAGATGGGACAATTTGGACCAACACGTTTCCTCACAAATCTGGTCCTTCAAGAACTCCAGTGGTGGATGACATCTCCTTTCCTACAGGAAGGGTTGTTCTTTCAAAAGCAGCGCTGGACCAAGTCCTGACATCCAACACCTCAGGTATGGGATGGAAGGACACCTCACTGTTCACAGGACTCAGGTTCCTGGTTTGTGAATGAGGAAACCTCCATAAATATCCTGAAGATGAGAGCAGTTCTCTATGATCTGCAGGCCTTCAGCCACCATGCTACACCCAGGACATCTACTTGTACAAACAGACAATATGTCGGTGGTTTTCTACCTCAACAGGTAGGAGGCACATACTCATACCTCCTTTGCCAGGAAGCAATGAGGTGTGGAACTGGGCTCTATTCTACCAACTAGTGATTTCAGCTGTTTTACATCCCAGGGATTCAGATTACTCTGTTGATGTTCTTAGTCGACTCGTCCAGAGCACACAAATGGAATCTCCTTCAATCTGTCATAGACTATCTGACAGATGGGGTAATCAGATCTGGATCTCTGTGCCTCTCCTATCAATGCAAAATTGTTCAGTTTTTGCTTGCTATATCCAGGGCTTGGTGTTCTCTTGCAAGACTCATTGTCCTTTTCCTGGAAGAGATTTCTCATATCTTTCCCTCCTTCAGAAGGTCCTTCTGAAGTTGCAAGGAAGGGCAGTAATGATCCTTGTGGCACCACTATGGCCAAAACAGATCTGGATCCCATTGCTGCAACAGCTATCTGAGGAACCTCAATTCTCTTGCCATTGAGCACTCATCTGCTTGTCCCAGGACAACAAGACCTTGGTTCATCCAAACCTTCGGTCTCTACACCTTTCATGCATGGCTCCTGAGAACCTAGCTAGACTCCATTTTGGATCTCAGACAAGGTCACTGACATTCTGATGGCTGCCAGGAAGCCCTCCACCAGAGCAATGTATGCCATGAAGTGGAAATGCTTTTGTTTCTGGGCCATGGTTCGACACCTAGATCCCTTGGCCTGTCCACTGAACTTGCTTCGGGAGTACCCGTTGTCACTTTCGGACTCTGGGTTTGGTATTCTCCATCAAAGTGCATTTAGCAGCTATTCCTACCTACCATCGTCCTGTCCAAGGCAGAACTGTGGTGCAGATGGAGGTAACCCATACCTTTCTAGAGGAATTCTGCACATAAAGCCTCCATAAGGGACCCCATCCTTCTTGGGTTTTGTTATTCATTTTGGAAAAGTTGACCTTACCCCATTTGAACCAGCTGTGGATTTTGAGCTTCGATTTCTCTCTTGCTGTCACTTTGGCTAGAAGGATTTCCAAGCTTGAGTCCCTGATGTGCAAGGAGACTTATCTGGTGTTTCACAAAGACTGAGTGGCCTTGTAGAACCAATCCTAAGTTTTACCAAAGGTGGTGTATGAGTTAACTTTAAATCAAGACATCCATCTTCCAGTTTATTATACAAATCTCTCAAACCGGGCAGGCTCTTCTTCAGACTCTCGATGTTCACTGCGTTTTGCAGTTCTGTTTGTTCAGAACAAAGAACTTTAGATGTTCTAACCAGCTGTTTGTTTCCTTTGTTTAGGACCCAATGGGTGCCTGTAGCTAAACAAACCTTCTTGAAATGGCTTGTAAATTGCATTGCCTTTGTTACCAAAAGTATGACAAACCCTTGCTGGGCTCTGTTAAGGTCATTCTACAAGGGATAATCTGCCTCCTTTGGCACCCTAAGGAATGTGTCTGCAACAGACATATATGCAGCAGCCATGTGGCACACCAGTCCACACCTTAATCAGACACTACATTCTGGACATTGCCTCTCAACACAGAGCAGGGTTTGGCCTTGCAGATTTGCAGGGACTTTTCTCATAAGGGACCCTTTTTTCTTTCCTGTTTCCTCCGAGGTAGTCTGGTCTCCTATACTGCTTGGGACTCAGTCCTATATGTGTTACATGCTGCAGAGCTGACTCTTGAAGTAAGATAGTACAGTTACGTAAGAACTTACCATAACAGTAGATCTTGAGAGAAGCTCTTGCAGCAGGTATGTTTTCTGCCCTCCTTCCCTAGAGCTTTTCTCTCCTGCAGTCGGCTTTGCTGCTCATATCCAGATTGCTCTGTGAGTATTGGCCTTGGTTCTCAGGTGCTGTTCACCTTCCATTCAGATGCCAGAGTCGCAGACAGGAGAACTGGGGTATCGTGGGAATCTGCCCACCCTTTTATACCATACGTGACATTGGGGTGGGCCAATATCGGTGGCTATCCCGCTACAGACTGCTAGCTAGAAATTTTCTGTGGGGTTCTGCCGCCTGGTGACAACTGTCCTATATGTCTTAATAATAATAATAAAATTTATTTATATGGCGCCTTATCTATAGCCAGCACCTAACAAATTTTAACAAATGATCAAACATCAATACAATTCAGATCAAACATCAATACAATTAATATTAAAATGACAATATATCATTTTCAAAGGAAGATCAGTCACTGAATGCCTGGTGCCACAAAAGTTTTAATGCTTGCTTAAATTCCTCCACAGTTGTACACTCCCATAACTGACAGGGTAGAGCATTCCAAAGGGTGAGGGCTGACACATAAATGTTTCTCGCCCAGATGATTTCAAACACACCCTTGGAATCTCTAGCAACCCCTCGCTGGCCTAGCGGATAGGATCATCCAGGGCAGTAAGGAACCAGGAGCTTTTTCAGTTAATCCGACCTTAGTCAGTGTATTTAAAAGTCAGCAACCGATTTTAAGGGTGGTCTGCCACTGTATCGGCAGCCAGTGCAGCTCATGCAGCACCAGCGTACATGACAGCACCAAGCAGATCCCATCAGAAGCCAGGCTGCTGCATTCTGCACCAGCTGCAGATGGCAGAATCTCCACCCCAGGAAGCCCTAGGTAATTGGAGTTGCAATAATCTAAGTATGAGGACACAGAAGGATGGACCAAAGTAGGAAGGTCACCAGGCGGAATGAGATGCTTAATCCTGGTGGATATTCCTAAGATGATAAAGGAAGATTTGATGACAGCTGACATCTGTGAATGCAGTCAGCCCTTCATCAAAATTACCCCCAGGTTACTGCTCCTTTAGAGGTTGGGAATGAAGCACCACCGAGAAAGTCCTGAGGGTGAACAAACCCCAACCCCTATCCGGCAACCTGGGTCCACAACCAGCACCTCAGTCTTTTCGAGTTCAACTTCAGCCAAGTGGAATCCATCTACTCTTGGATTTCATTCAGACAGTTATTAAAGACTGAGAGACTCCATCTTGGTCGGTGCAAAAGAAAGGTAGAGCTGGGTATCATCAGCATAGCAGTGAAACCTCAGCCCATACCTTCTTACAATGTCCCTGAGGGGTAGCATATACACTGTGAACAACATAGGTGACAGCACTGAACCCTGAGGAACCACATGACAGAGAAATAGAGCCTGAGGAAAAGAACCCAGACACCACTTCTGTGTTCTACCCATGAGAACGATAAACCACCTGAGGACTGTTCCCGACAGTCCACAGATGTACTCAGGTGATCAAGCAACACCCCATGGTCCACGATGTCAAATGCTGATGAGAAATCCAGAAGAACCAAGATGGAATGGCTCTTCTGATCTCTAGCCATCAGGAGATCATTGAGCACCTGATCCAGCACTGTCTCGGTACTATGTCTCTTTCAAAAACTCGACTGGAGTGGCTCCTAGATGTCATGGATGGTCAAATGGTCCTCAAGTTGTGCTGCCACTTTTTCTCAATCACCTTCCTAAAAGGGAGGTTAGAGATAGGTCTGTAGTTTGCATGGCAGTCTGGGTCCAAGGCAGCTTTCTTCAAGAGTGGTGTCACCACCACTTCTTTCAGGGAGTTAGGAACTCTCCAGATTCCAAGGAGCACCAGACTATCTGCGCAAGGACCAGACGGATGACATCAATACAACCCACAATTAGGAAGTTGATCCAGGGTCCAAACTACAGCATGTGGGCACACACCCTGGATGATCCACATGACATCCATGAACTCAGTTGGTTGAAAGTGCTCCATGAAGGCCGAGGTGCAGTGACCTTCATGCTGATCAAAAGCAACACCCATCGAGTGTGCCAGTTGGAGTGCCGCCTATATCAGCCACCTTATTAGCAAAGAATCGAGCAAGTTCGCCACATTCTACTTAGAAAGACTTTCCGAACATGTAGACAAGCTGGGTTGCACAGTCTGTCCACAGTTCGGAAAAGCTGAGCTGGTTTATTCTGAGCAGTTGCAATCTCCCCAGACAGGAATTCTGCCTTCTTACTAGGTGATTGCAGATTGATAGACTTGGTAATGGTCCATCAATCTAAGGCAGTCGGTATCATGGTGGACCTCCGCCAGCAGTGCTCTAACCTTCGCCTAAGTCTCCGCATCTCCCTCAAAGTCCCATCAAACCAAGGGGATCGAGGGTGAAGGAGAGATAACAAACACGGACTGGAGCAATGGAATCCAGAGCCACTGAGATGGCCAAATTATAGGCCATCACGAGGGTCTCTGGATCACTGCTTGCCAATGAGAGGGACGAGAGGTCAAGCTCCACAGCTAGGCTATGAGAACTTATATCTCGTAAGGACAGTAACTAACCATCTGCATGGGGTAAGTCTAGGGGTGGTGCTAAAACTAAACCCCATGGGGTAGTGATCTGACCCCACTTAACTGGTTCCACCCCAAGACAGATGTTTCGATCCCTAGGAGGAAGACTAAGTCAAGGGAGTGTCCATGTTTATGAGTAGCAGTGGTAACCACCTGGGTGAGGCCTAAGAGATATCATCAACTGGATGAAGTGCTGACCAAATTGAGAAAGTTCGTGGTCGCCAGGCATTGAAGTCACCCAGAACCATCAGTCTGGGTGACTCAAATGCCATGCCGACGATGGAGTCTGCCACTTTCTTAAGGAATCGCTCTCATCACCCGGTGGACGATAAATGAGGGCAATCGGATAACCTACTCCTGCTGCTACAGCACACTCGACTGACTTAGCCTCCTCAACTAGTACTCTTGTGAGGTTCAGTTCAGTCTTGAAACAGACCACAACCCCCCATGGTTCAATCTCGGGCGGTGTATCAGCGAGTACCCAGCTGGAGTTACAGCTGCCAAAGTGGGGCCAGAATTCTCATCCAGCTGGGTCTGTCATGTATGTCCATGTCCACCATTTCAACCAGATCTGCAAATAATTGCAGTCTTGTTCTTGATGGACCTGGCACTGCACAACACCACCCTAGTTGAACCGAACCTCCCGGCCACCAGAACCACCTGCCCACCATAATCGGTAGTGGCCTCTGGTGTGGAAACTGGAAATGGAGAACCAATGCCTGGTTCCATTTCCCACCCTAGGGTGTCTCCTGGATCTTACCACTCCGACACGATGACCTCTCCATTCACCCTCCACTGTTTGTATTATTCTTTTCAGTGAAGGGGCTTGCAATACTGCTTTGGAAATTGGGAGTTTAAACCCAGAGGGATTGAAATACTGTTTACTGTGTATGTCCTTCTGCACAGCTTACTTGTTTTGGTGCGATTGCTTTCAGAGCACAAATCACCAGGCTGCATTGGGGCTGGGGAGGTTTACCTGTGTCTGATTCAGCTGTTTGTTTTTTTCTCTGTTTTATTAGCAGGGCATTTTCTCTGTTAAATTGTTGTGTAGGTCATCTTGTTGACAGGAAGGTCAGCACTCATCACAGTGGTGAGTCAGAGCTTTTAGCTGATTGTTTCATGAGGGCACAGTTTGGGCCAAACCCTCTTCCCTCCCCACTCACCCCTGATGCCATTTCCTTTATACCAGTGGTTCTGACATAATTTCCCCAAGACAGCAAGGTGCTTACTACTGTCATATCCTTTCTACCACACTGTACTGACAATATAAGCATACACATTGTATATATATAAATTTATATGTAACAAAACAATCACTGAAAACCAAAAGAAACAAAAAAACATGCAGAATAAACAGGAAGGTAGACAGACATGTGGGAGTAGTGTAATGTACTGGGTGTGGGGCAACAATCTTCCGGGAGTCTTTCTGGAGGCTGAGATGCTGCACTATTTGCAGGCAACTCTGTGCCCTGAGGAGGAGGTTGCCTATCTTCAGGCTACACTGGATAGTAGTAGGGAACCTCCCCACCCAGAGAGCACCAGAGCCACCACCATTACCTCAGAGATTGCAAAGAAACCGCAGCAGTTGGATCACAGTGGGCTCAGGGAGGGTGAGGGTGGTGGAACAGAGGACACCCAGTCAGTTGTACCACTCAGCAATCCATACACCATTCTGATGGAGAATAGTTCCCTATGGATGCAACCACAGAGGAGACTAAGGAGGTTATGGACAACTGTCACAAGGGAGCCCCACAGGAAGGAGGCAGAGGACACCACAGGAAAAAGGAAGCAGCTCCTGTTGGGGACTCCAATCATTAGGGATAGAACTGGGGAACAGGGAAAACTGAAGAGTGCCTGCCTGGTGCCATGGCTTGAGGGACAGGAAGCATCCTCAGGATCATGAGAACAGCTGCAAGGGAGACTGAGCTCGACATCATTGCCCACCTAGGGATGAACATGAGATTAGAGCAGTGCAGGAGGTGTTTGTGGAGTTGGGGATGGGCCTAAGGCAGTAGCACACACAGCATCCTTCCTCAGGAGGTGCTGCCTGTCTATAGCAAGTGTGGTGGTGAGGTACGCCACACCATGTGATTCAATAGATGGTTGAAAACATGGTGCAGAGCACAGGATTTGGCTTCATTGGGGACTGGTTCCATCTGGAGGGATACCAGCATATACTGGCAGGATGGTCTGCATCTGTATAGGAAGGAACAAGTCTTCTGGGCAATTGGTTTAAATGCTTCATTGGCAAGCTTTTAAACTAGTCAAGGGGAGGCACTGATAAGCAGCAGGGAATTCCCAGTATCCCCTACAAAATAGGGTACTAAATGAGGTAAAGGCCAAGGTAGAAAGGTTAGTAGGGAGCAGGACAGGGGGAATGAAAAGCAAAGTCAATAAGGACAGGATGGTGCTATAAGCAGTAAAGCCATTAAAAATGGAGAGCAATGAGTACCAATGCCCGTAGTCTGGGTAGCAAGCTTTCTGAATTAGTGGGCTTAATGGAGAGGAACATCTGGATATCATGGCAGTCACAGAAACATGGCACACACACAGAACCATGACTGGAATGTAAATATACCAGGATACACTAGCTACAGGAGGGACAGGGAGGGTAAAAGAGGAGGAGGAGTAGCTCTCAAATAAGGGAAGAAATCAAAGCAACAGAACAAAAGGGTAAGCAGAGAGGAGAGGAAGCACTGTGGGTCAATTTGGAGACAGGCAATGGCACCACAATCCGCACAGGGTTGTATACAGACCCCCATCTAAGGGGCAGGACATGGACAAGAAAATGATAGAAAATATCCTTAGAATGGCAGAAAAAGGGAGATATTGGTAGGAATCTGAATATGCCAGATATTAACTGAGTGCATTTGCAGCAACCACTTCTAAGAGTGGGGTCAATCTAGATGTCCTACAGGGGCATGCCTTAGACAACTAGTATTGGAACCCACTCAAGAGGGAGCAATCTTAGACCTAGTACTCTCAAATGGAGATGGTGAAAGGATCACAGATTTAGAAGTGGGTAGCCATCTGGGAACTAGGACCATTGAAGTATGGTTCACAATAAACACAGCAGTAGAGTCAAGCCACACAAGGCAAAGGTACTGGACTTCAGGAGGGCTGAATTTGCCAGAATGGGTGAGTGCCTAAGGAATGCACTGGCAAATGGGCAGGAAGGAGGAGGGCAGAACAATGGGAAATAATCAAAACTGCTATCAGAGAGGCAACAAGCCTTTGTGTAAAGCAAATAAACAAAACAAAATGATGTAAGAAACCACTATGGTTCTCAAAGGAGGTGGCAGGAAGGTTAGGAAGAAAAAGAAAGCATTCAGGAAAAGGAATCACAGAAGGATCAGGACAGAGAATTGTATGAATTAAAGCAAAGGAAGCAGGGAAGGCAGTCAGAACAACAAAGGCCTAAACTGAGGAAAAGATAGCCAACTCACTTAAGAAGGGGATAAAACCTTTTATTGGTACATCAGGGAGCGAAGGGAGACAAAGGGAGGGATAGTGAGGCTTAATAAAGGGGTGGACAGAGGGTGACTGTGAAAAGGCAGAGATAGTAAACAAATGTTTTTGCTCAGTATTAACAAATGAAGAGGGAAGTACTGAAACCAAACAATAGAAACACTCTAGATATGTGGGTTGGTACCAGCCCATTCACAGAAGAAAGGGTTCTGAAATAACTCTTAAAACTGAAGGTGGACAAAGCAATGGGGCCTGATGGGATTCATCCCAAAATTCTAGAAGAACTAAGGGTAGAACTAGCGACACAACTGACTACCCTCTTTAACAAATTATGGGAGGATGGCGTGGTACCCGAGGACTAGAGGAGGGCAGATGATATTCCACTTCACAAAAGTGGAGCAGGGCAGAAGCAGGAAACTACAGACCTGTTAGTTTAACCTCAGTGATTCGGAAAATGATGGAATCACTTCTGAAGGAAAGAATTGTTGAGTACCTTGAGGCCAGAGGGGCACAGGACCCAAGGCAGCATGGATTTGCAGTTGGAAGGTCATGTCATATGAATCTAATAGATTTCTTTGACTGGGTGACCAAAGTAATAGATCAAGGAGGGGCTTTGGACATGGTCTACCCAGACTTCACTAAGTAACAGTAAGAGGGATTGGAAGGAAAAGTAAGTCTCTTTGCATACAACACAAAGATCTGCAACAGAGTTGATACACAGGGTGGGGTGGAAAGGATGAGAAGGGACTTAGCAAGGCTGGAGGAATGGTCAAATGTATGGCAGCTTAGATTTAATGCTAAGAAGTGCAAAAGTAATACACCTGGAAAATAAAAGCCCAGGGGAAGAGTACAGAATGGGGTGAGATACTAACAACAACAAAATGGAAAGGGACCTGGGTTAGTCATATCAGATGACCTAAAGGTGGCAAGCAATATGAGAGGGCAGTAAAGAGGGCTGGGGAATACTGGGATGCATAGGGAGAGGCATCCCCAGTAGAAAACAGGAAGTTGTTATCCCTCTGTACAGACAGTTGGAGAGACCCTATCTGGAGTACTGCATGCAGTTCTAGAGACCCAGTCTCCGCAAAGACATAGACAGGATGGAGGCAGTCCAGAGGAGGGCAACTAAAATGGTGCAGAGTCTGCACCAGAAGACATCTAAGAGAGACTTAAGGAGCTTAATATGTATAGCCTTGAGGAAAGGAGGGAGAGGGAGACATGATCGAAACTTTCAAGTACCTCAAGGAATCAACAAAGTCCAAGAGGGTAGCATCTTTCAGAAAAGAGGTGTGCAAGAACAAGGGGCACAATCTGAAGATTGAGGGGATGGCTCAGAGGTAATGTGAAGAAGCATTTTTCATGGAGATGGTTGTGGATTTCATGGAACAGCCTTTCTGAGGAGGTAATGGAGTTAAAACAGTGGTGGATTTCAAGAATGCATGAGACAGTCATGTGGCAATTTAGGGGTGGGGTAAGAAGACATAGGCTGTTGGTTAACTAGGATCTGCAGCTTATGCATTAGGTAGGGAAATAGGCAGACTGGGTCTGCCAATCGGTCCTTATCTGCCATAAAATTCTATATTTCTATGTATGTTTCTATGTTACTACCCTCTTGGACTTAGTTGATTCCCTTGAAGTACTTGAAAGTTTCTATCATGTACCCCTCTCCATCCCTTCCTCTGAGGCTATACATCTTAAACTCCTTTAGTCTTTCTTCATATGTCTTCTGGTGCAGCCCATGCACCATTTTGGTTGCCCTCCTCTGACAGCCTCCACCCTGTCTATGTCTTTGTGAGATGGGGTCTCCAGAACTGTACATAGTACTCTAGATGTGGTCTTACCAACTGTCTGTAGAGGGACAACAACTTCCTGTTTCTACTGGTAATGCCTCTCCTGTGCATCCCAGTATCCCCCAGCCCTTCTTACTACATTCTCACATTGTTTGCCCACCTTAGGTCATCTGATATGACTACCCCAGATCCCTGCTCCATTTTGTTGTTGTCAGCATCTCACCCCCCACTGTGTATCTCTTCCCAGGTTTTTGTTCCCAGGTGCATTACTTTGCACCTTTGCATTAAATCTAAGCTGCCATACATTTGGCCATTCCTCCAACCTTGTCAAGTCCTTTTCATCCTTTCTCCCACCTTGTGAATCAACCCTGTTGCAGATCTTTGTGTCATCTGCAAACAGACATCTTTTCCTTCTAGTCCATCTGCAATGTCACTTATAAAGACATTAAAAGGACCGGCCCCAGTACTGAACCCTGCGGTACCCACTGGTAACCCCCTTTCTTCACTGTGGACTCTGCTTACTATTACCCTCTGTGTCCTGCTGTCCAGTCAATGTTTCACCCAGGCTACCACTGTGGGACCCACTCCCAGGCTGGCTAATTTATTTATTAATCTTTTGTGGGACTGAGTCAAATGCCTTGCCAAAGTCTAGTAGGCCATGTCCACAGCCCTCCTGGTCTATTATTTTGGTTACCCAGTCAAATAAATCAATAAGATTTGTCTGCCATGACATTTCCGCTTTGAATCCATGCTGCCTTGGGTCCTGTGCCCCACTGGCCTCTAGGTACTCAACAATTTACCTTCAGAAGTGATTCCATCATTTTCCTAACACTGAGGTCAAACTGACAGGTCTGTAGTTTCCTGCCTCTGTCTTGCTCCTACTTTTGTGAAGTGGAATCACATCTGCTCTCCTCCAGTCCTCAGGTACCATACCATCCTCCCATGATTTATTAAAAGGGTAGTCAGTGGTGTTACTAGTTCTTCCCTTAGTTATTTTAGAATTCTGGGGTGAATCACATCCGGCCCCATTGCTTTATCCAACTTCAGTTTTAGGAGTTCTTTCAGAAACCTTTCTTCTGTGAAAGGACTAATATCAACATCCCTATCCAGAGTGCTTCTATTGACTGGATTAAGTATCTTCCCTGCTCTTCCATTGTAAATACTGATCAGAAGTATTCATTCAGCATCCCTGCTTTTTCACTGTCGCTCCCTGCCCAACCACCATCCTCTTTATTCAGCCTCAGTATCCCTGCCTTCATCTTTCTTTGCTCTCTAATGTACCCAAAAAGGTTTGATCCACCTTCTTAACTGAGTTGGCTATCTTTTCCTTGGTTTGGGCCTTTGCTATTCTGACTATCTTCCCACTTCCTTCTGTTTTAACTGATACAGTTCTTTGTTCTGCTCCTTCTGTGTTTCCTTATATTTCCTGAATACTATCTTTTTCTCCTAACCTTCCCCACCACTTCTTTTAGAACCATGTGTTTTTTTCTTTCATTTTGATTTGTTTATTTGCTTCACACAAAGGCTTTTTGCCTCTGTGATGGCGGTTTTGATGTTTCCTATTGTTGCTGCACCCCACCTTCTTGCCTGTTTGCTAGTGCTTTTCGAGGCACTCTCCATTTTGACAAAATCAGCCTCCTGAAGTCCAGTACTGTCACTTTGCATGGCCTGACTTATAGCAAAGTTTATCGTGAACCACACTGTTTGGTGGTCACTTGTTCTCAGATAGCTACCCACTTCTAGATCTGAGATCCTCTCTCTGTCCCTATTTGAGAGTACCAGGTGTAAGATTGCTCCCTCCTGAGGGGTTCAATACTAGCTGTCTGAGACATGACCCAGTAAGGCATCCAGAATGGCCCTGCTCTTGGATGTGGCTGCAGCAAAGGTGCTCCATTTAACATCTGGCATATTCAGGTCCCCCATTAGCAATATCTCCTTTTTCTGCCATCCTAAGGATGCCTTCTATCATTTTCTTGTCCATTTCCTCCCCTGAGATGGGGAGTCTGTCTACTACCCTCAGTATATTAGTGAAACAATCCAGGATCCAGGTGACCCACAGTGCCTCCTCTCTCCTCCCTGTTTACCCTTTAGTTCTGTTGCTTTGATCCCTTCCTTACATAGCGAGGTACTTCTCCCTTCTACCCTCCCTGTCCCTCCTGTAGATTGTGTACCTGGTATGTTGACATCCCAGTCATGGTTCTCTTGTGTACCATGTTTCTGTGACTGTCATGATAGCCAGGCATCCCTCTTCCATCAAGGCCACCATTTCAGGAAGCTTTTTCCCTAGACGATGGGTATTGGTACTCATTACCTCCATTTTTATGGCCTTATTTCTTTTGCCCCATCCTGTCCTTACTGCCTTTGTCTTTTTCTCCATTTACCCCTGCCCTTCTCCCATTGTTTCTGAAACCAAATTAGTGAAACTTTCAGAAAAGGCATGGTTACCTAGAGAGTAAGTGACAGAAAAGAGCTACAAGAGACAGAAAGGGAGAGGTGGCAGATAATATGGCAGCGGTGGAAGAAGAGCTGCTTCATAGCTCACTGCCTCCTCCGAGACCTCTACTTGCTACACTGCTGATGGTGTGAATCATTAAACTGACACACAGTGGTGAAGTCAGTTTCCTTCTATTATCTTTGTTCTGTCACAAGTGGGTAGTACTTACAGCCTGATCAAACTCTGGAGTTACACCACCTTGCTAGCTGTGTAGTTTTTAGTGCCTCTTTCCACATTACACTGACATCTAAATGATTCTGAAAGCTTATGCACATCCCCACTTGCATTTTCAGAATTAAGACAGCACCAGGATTGTAATCTGAAAATACCCTCTATTCCAGCTCCCCATTCCCCACACACACCAGATTCATCCTGCCACTACCAACCTCAGCCTTTCACAGGCATGTAAGCTCTATGGAGAGAAAGGATTTTCTTTAAGCATAAGTATTAAAATGGTTCTGCCATTAACAGGCTCGGTGGTAGCAGGAGATCCACACCACTAAAATTTGTATTTAACCCCTATGCCACTTTTAACAAATTAGCATTCCCCAATATTAAATCTGGACACTGGTATCCACATATTGGTATACCATTTACTTTTCAGAGGTTGGTACTGTCCTTGCATTATGATGTATACCAGCTTCAGATGGAAATCTAAAGCAGCAGTGGACCCCATGGGTTGGTCAAGGCAGGACAGATACATTTCACAAAATGTCCTTGTATGCAGTACAGTTCATGAACACACAAAAGAACATCTTCTTCCCATTTTCCAAAGGTGCATATAGTGGATACCTGGCCATACACTCAAACATTTTCCTCCCATGAGTGCACATTTTGTAAAACTAAGCCACACACTCAGAACTTTTCTTCAAACACAGGTGAAATTATGTGAAACTCATCCACACACCTAAACCTACAGCACTGGCCTTTGCTTAGGTAAAATTGGTGCCCTTTATGAACCAGTAAGCCCTGCCTTGTAAGCATTTAGATGGTGTTTCTTCCACCCTTTACCCCAACCAATGGTCTCTGCCATTCCTTCAGGGTTACAGCATTAAAACCCTCATTCTCCACGGAAATGTTAGAGGTCCAACACTTTCCATTTCTGTCACTCACTGATGACACAGTACAAACTGCACTCTTCTAGATGTACAGTTTACAGAAATTCACCTCCTGGGTGAACTAGAGGCACTGACAGGTGTGATCTAGTCTTATCTGTGGGCACACACACCCCAGAAAATGATTCCCTTAAATGTGTGTGGAGAACTTGTCTCCTTAAACAGTACTCACAAACTACCACTTCACCAGAAGCTGGAAATGGTACTCCACTGGGATGAGAGGTTCTGTGCCCGCAACTCAGAGTCCTACTGGCAGACTTTCTGCCACTCTCACCTCCACACTCAGACTCTAACTGCAACTCGCTACAGACTTCAACTACAGACTGACACAAACTGAACATTCTAAGTTCCCTAGAGCAGCTGTACACAGGAAAAATTATGCTACAGGAGTTCCGAATGACCTAATCATTCTTCTCTCAGGCTAGCTGAGTAAACAATGATGTCATTTTGTAAGAAGCCCTAATGAGCTCCCTACCAGTTGCCTGCTACCTACTTAGCACTAATACTGATAGGGTTCTAGTAACTCCAGGGACCGGGTGGTTACACCCACCACGACAAGACCTCTGGCTGTCCATAGCCAGAACACTGCCTAGTACCAGGCCATCCTTCCTCTGATGCTCCTCTCAGGGAGAGTTGGTTAAGTCCTCTACTACCATGTGCCAAGCACAGGCAGGTAACACCAAAGGACAGAGGCCCATTGAAGAAACTCCAGCTCCTATCCTACTACTGTACTATCTGTGGATTTCAGTGACTCCAAGAAGCTGCCTGAAGCATGTCCTAACAGACAGTATTGATGACCCCTATCTAGAATCAGGACCACCAACCTGCCTTCTCCCCAACCATCTAGGGGAAATCTAGCTGACCTATGCTACCTACCAGGTGCCCAAACTCAAAAACCATTTTGTACTACACCTTTAAAATGAAAATGTTAAACATCATACTACACATTTACACAAGCCTAACAATTCTACACAAAAGGGGACTCCAATGAGTCCTGAAAACCTCTTCAGGTCTTCTTGTCTTCTTTCAGGAACACCTGCAAAAGAAACACTGCAAAAACACATTTCTGCACACAGCTACAACCTGTAAAACTAAAACAGTGACCAAACATCCTCCCACTGGATACTGTACAAGCCCAAAAAGTATTTTTAAAAGGATTTTCCTACAAAAGTATGAAAATAGAAAACATAAAAGCATTTACAAAAACATTTTTGGGGAGGTCCCTGCAATGTCCGAATACAGGGAAGAGTCCAGAGTGCCAAGATACTACAAAGCACAGTTCTAGAACAGGCACAAGGCCTAGCTAGCACACCAGTGCAGCAGTTAGAGTTCTGCTTGCAACACCGATGACCCAGGTTCTGGAATGAACCCAAGGATTTGGAGGGCTGGGTGGGGGAAGGATCAAGCATCCTAAGGACTGTTCTCCTCCGGTGCAAGGGAGGAGAAGAGTATCTGGTATTGATGGACCCTGGCAGAGGCCAGGGGCACCACAGTGATCGGCACCAGCATATTAGGGGGCGGGCAGATGCTGGACTTCATTACATGTCCCTGCCCCAGGCGCAACATAAAGCAACAAAAATCTCAGCCTTTCAGCATGATGGCCCATTCCACTGCCAACTGCCTGCAATGCTCTCATGGCCCTGACCCTGGGGCTCGTCAAAAATAAAAACAGGTACAAGGCCTGCTAGCACTGCAGTCTAGATCAACTTGGTCTTCTTTTCAGGCATAGAAGGAGTCTGACTGCAGAAGCACTTAAACTTGCTATTCACAGTTCAGTTCTATCCACGATTGATTACAGCTTGGTAATATATGGAGCTGCCCCAGCCACATCTCTCAAAAAGACTATACACTACCTAAATAAAGTCTGCAGATTTATCACTGGTGATGATAAACTCACGCATACATGTGACCTATATACCCTAACTGGTTGGCTAAAACTACAAGACCGGATCAAGTATCAAATGTGCATACTCACCAAACAAGTGCTGCTTGGAGTCCTGCCAGCTGGCATCACCTCGCTCTTAACTAAGTCCCTCAAGTCCCAAAGCACATACCTCTGACACCAAATTATTTCTCATGTCCAGGGTTCAGATCACTCTATGCCAATGATCTTTCATCTACAGAGACCCATACTGGTTCAATGGACTGGGCCACTAACTGGCTAACCTTGCTTATCTTGTCCAATTTAAGTGCCTCTTGCATCAGTACATCATGAATGAAAGCGCCTGTGACTGCCTCAGCTGACAACTACTACAATGACTCTGGATCCATCTCCATCCCTCCTCCACCTGACCCTTGCCCCTCTGGCTCCCCATCCCTCCACCTCCCCCAGACAATGCTGACAATGCCTCATGGCTGCAACTCTTACCACCTCTCTCCCTCCACCTATCCCTGTCTCTACCTCTACAACCTCCCATTTTCCCTGCTAGAATTCCCCTTATGCAAACATTACTGTAAATTGAAATGCTAATAATTATGTATTATGTTTTACTGCTCACTGCAATGTAATGTTCCTTTTCCTCTGTATGTTTTGTAACCCTTCCCTTATCTGATGTGGAACCTTTGTAAATGAGCCCCTGTTTGCTCAAAGGTATTTTTAATCTGAGATTGAAATAAATAAATAAAATAGATCAGGATAGTCTGTTGGTGAATAAAGTTCCAAGGACATCTTCAGTTGCAGGAAAATGGTCAAATTAAAATGAAAAAGTACTGAACAGTACCAGTTTCTAGGTGACAAAAGGATGTCAACGTCATCTCTCTTGACCTGCTGCCTGATGAACTCAGCTGCTAGGTAGATGAAATCTTCAGATCAGATGCTTCCACAACCTCCTACTGGATGTGGACTGGAAATCTTCTCCAACTGCTAGGTTGATGAACCTGGATGTTGCCACAGATGAGCCTGGATGATGCTGAAGCCATACCTAAATTCTGGTGAAGACGAAACTGATCACCAGAAGAAAGGCACTTCCATCCTTGGTTGCTGCCTCTTCAGTGGCAGATTGCTGAGCTGGCATGGCTGCATTCACTTTTGGCAAGTGGGCACATTTTCAGATGAATGGCACCAATTTAGGAGTAGTACCACTCAGGATGTGGGGCATAAACTGTTACCCCATCTGACGCACCATAGGAACATTGTAGAATGTCTCTTGGCTAGTTTTGTCCACAACTCTGACAGAGTTGATTAACATGATCCTGCCATGCTTCCAGAATTGCAGTGTCTCATTACATTTTAAATCGGACCCACTTGTTTACTCTAGGATGCAGATTGGCACAAGCTTTCTCCCTACAACCAGGCATGCCTGTTTTCCTCAACTTCTTCCCATATTTGACAAGTGAAGAAAGGGTATGAAGGTCCATATTTGGCCACAGCTCATCTACAAGAAATTCTCTCATCTTTGCTGCTTTTTATCAATGCCAATCCAGAAGCATGGCTTGGTGGTGGCCAGTCCTGTCTGAGCCAGCTATGAGTACACAGTGCAGAGTAAAGCAGTCCACCTCTGCAGTCAGAGGCACATCTCTATAGCCTTCCACCACACAGACATAGGAAGGCTCCATAGAAGCCAATGCCAATGGCAACTCATTAGGTCCCACTACAGCCATTGAAGCTTCTTCCTCTTCCACACATTCTACCCAGGAGCTGGTGGTTGTGCCTGCCCCAAAATTGTCTGCTCTTCACTGTCCTCAGAGACATTGGCCTCCCAACAACAAGCTTCCTCCACCTCAGACTCTCTCACTAGGCTTGGACTTGGGACTTCCATCCAAGAATCAGCTAAATCTGCTGCAGTGTCCAACTCTACTCTCCTGCGGCATGGAACATTCAACTTTTCCTGGGCCTTTCAAAGCATCAACACAGACAATGTCCAAGAACTCCTTTCCAAATTGTATGGGGTCTCTTTCTCTCACTGCACCCAGTCTGCTGCTGTTCTGATACAACAGGGTCTCCTGCCAGTGACCAAGATGGATTTAAATGGATGCCTTTTGTTTTAGCTATCATTGTGCCACCTGACATGCTCATCCCAAATTCCTTTTGACAGTCTGTGCAATGTGGAATTAGTAAAACATATCTCCTGGCTTCAAACACCAGGAAATCTTACTGTAGTCTGACTTCCACAGTATGGTCTCACCATAAGACTGCCCCAGTGCCAAAACTGTTAATAGAACCTATGCTAATCATAGAATGTCAGGCTCAAGCTTGGTTTTCAAACCACTGTCCTAGGCAAATATTCTGCAACCTGTTAGATTCTTTACTACACTTGCCTAGTACTGCCGCCTCAGAGAGCCCTCCTTCATCTTTCTTGAAGATTTTATTTTCCCATTTTTTGAAGTAAAATTTTATTTCTGTTCATTTTAAAGTACTGTCCTTGAGTTTACAGATAGATTAGTCTAGATTTAGTGTTAATTCGGTTAGCTTTTCAGGTTTTCTCAGTTCGCTTAACTGGGAGGAAACCAATCATTTATTTGTATTTTTAATATTTATTTCTAAATGTTAAACTCTTTGAGACCTGTTATTAGTTTTTAGAGAAACCAGGGTAATTTTTGCTCTCTCCTCAGTCGCCGACCCAAAAAAGTTAAAGGTTGTTCTTCTGTAGTGCGCCTTCTAGAAACCCAGTTTTAGGGTTTTTGTTGGTTATGTCACTTCCAAGAAATAAATCAGCCCAATGGGTTTTCAGCCTTGCACAGAGTGGGGAACTATTTGCTAAAGCTGATTCTACTGGGGTTGACCACCTTCAGGCAGATAGTGAAATCTGTTAAGAATTTTCTTCAGTTGATGCTTGATAGGCGTATTGAACTGACTGAATGAAAAATGTCCAAGAAGCCTGCTGACCCAGCTGAGGACAAAATTCCTCCTCTCAGAAGAAGAAACTGAAGGAACCAGTTGAAAAGCCCTCTGACCAGGGTTAAGGTTCCTCAGACAGGGAGGTGGAAAGAGAATCACAGAGACCCCTCTGAACTGGCAGGTCCTGCTATAAAGAAGAAAAAGGAAAAGCCCTTGGTTAAGGAACCACAACCAATGATTCCATCAGTTCCAACCACAGAGTCTATAGTAAATGGTATCAGCGTTCTTCACACACTGAAAACCAGTACCGTTCATATTCCTCAGTTCAGGGCTTGGGTTTCTGGTTCACTTGAAAGATTGGCTGAGGTTTATGTGGATGGGAAAACATGAGGATGAAGATTTTGGGAAACCTCTTGAACCAAGGGTTTCTTCTGATCCTCACCATCCTGACTCCCATGAGAAGGAGCTGAGGAATTACATCCCATTTTGCTTTTATGAAGCAAGTGGCACAGGCCCTGGACCTCTCCACTCAGGAATCCACAGAGGAGGAAGAGGAACTGGATTATATGAAAATGATGGATGTGCCAGCAACAAAAGGCTGTTGTTGCTCATCCATAAGTCTCTAAAGAGACAGGCTTCCAAAGCTTGCAGACCTGCACTTCCATTCCCCTATAGACAAGAAAATGGATAGGAAGTACTGGGTGGCCAAATTTGGGGCAGAACTCCAGTTTGGCCATCCCAGCCATGAAGGTGTGGTGCAGGCTGTTGCATGTCATAAAGCAGGGATTCCTCTGGCATCACATCCACCAGAAAAGGATTCCAGAAAGATGAACTCCATTGCTATGAAATCCTATTTGGGTGTCTCTTTGGCCACCAGGCAGGCAACCCATGGCCTATGTGTCCAGATACCCAAAGAGTCTCTGGAACACTATTTTGAAACAGCCAGAACTTGCTCTGGTCTTATGGCTTCAGACTTGTCCAAAGCTGCACAAAGGGACATAGAAGCTTCAAACTGTCCATCTCAGATGGCTGTGAATGCTAATGACATTGCTGCCAGGCAAATGGCAACCTCAGTGTCCCTGAGGAGATTTGGCTGGTTAAGGGCCACTAATTTGTCACAGGACATGCAGACAAAGGCACTGGACTTCCCTTATGAGCCTACATCTCTCTTTTGTGAGCAAACAGAGGTTTACATGAAGACGGAGGAGTACAAGGTGGCCTTCAATAATGCTGCTACTAAACAAAAGGCACCAATGCCACAGAAGTACTAAGGAGAAGGTATGGGTAAAACCCATTACAGGCCTTTCTTCCAGACTCAGGCACCACCAGCCTTCCAGCCACAGATGGGATACTTCGAGGCAGCAGCTGAGCTTGTCCCAGCACTCAGAAAGCCACACAGACCAAGTACACACCCTGAGAGGTCTGCAGGGTTGCCATCCCACTCCCAGTAGAGGCAGGCTGGCCCACTATCTCCAGTCTTGAGAATCCATCACCACAGTCAAGGGGGTCCTGGGGTAGTTGGCCAGGGTCTTGCACTCAGCTTCAAACTTCTTCCCAAGCTGAGACCTGGCAGCCTAGCAGATAAAATCTGTTGGAGGAGAAAGTAATAAAGTTGATTCTGGAAAGAGCAGTAGAAGCCAGTTCCTTGGCACAGCAAGGAAAGGGTCTCTACTCAATATACTTCCTCACAGTAAAGAAAACTGGGCAGTGGTGACCCATACTGTATCTCAGGCACTGAAACATTTAACAAAGCCAACGTTTAAAATTGTCACTCTGGCTACCATTCTCCCTACACTCCAGAAGGAGATTGGCTGGCATCTTTGGACCCAAAGGATACCTACTTCCATATTCCCATCAGGCAATCATGCAAAAGTACCTCAGGTTCAGATTGCCATGAGGGCACTACTAGTTCAGGGCCATACCTTTTGGACTGACATCAGCTTCAAGAGTGTTCAACAAGTCCCTAGCAGTAGTGATGGCACACCTAAGGAAACAAGGGATTACAGTCTTCCCAACCTGGATGACTGACTGGTGGTTGGGCAGTCCTCTCAGCAGGTAAGACAAGCACTGACCATCACTCAGGATACTCCTGGTTCCCTGAGCTTCCTAGTAAACCATAAAAGTCAGTACTAACACCAGTTCAATGGTTGGAGTTTCTAGGTGGAACTAGATACTATGTGTAATGCCCTCACCCTGCTATTTTGCAAAAATGACAGGTGGCATGCGTTGAAGCTGACGGCAGTACCTGGTGGGGACTGGGTTCAGGGAGGACTAGGTTACTCAGCACAGGGGGGCCTAGGTTTGGCTACTCTGCAAAGGGCAAGAGTAAATCCAAACACAAGAAGCAATAACTGCAATGTCCAAAACCAGGAATGGAATTCTAAAGTGTGGCTTTTTATTCACATCCACACTGAACAAACAAAGCACAGATGGATTCCCACAGGTCTACATTCCTGGTAATGCAGATTAGAGCAACAGAACACTTCTTCACTATTTCAGCCCTCAGGCTCTGAACCCACCAGACACAGCCTGGACTTGCACGCAGCTTTGGGTACACAGCCCGACTTGTACACTACTCCCCTGCTGGCCACTTGATTGCGGTCCATATGGCAATGAACCAATTTTCTGTTGGTGGCTCCCAATCCACCTTAGAGCCTTTGACTCCTTAAGAAAAATTTTCCTTCCAATCCTGCGCCTGGGTACTTCCCTCCTCACTGGCCAAGTGCATGAGGCAAAATAGAAACCACAGAGCAAATCCATAGAGGTGGACCTGGTTACTAAAGATGGGGGTCTCCCACCTCCAGGTCCCACAATCCATACCCAGCCATTTCTCTGGAAACTAAACAACTTTTTGAAAGCTTGGCAATGTAGATTACAGGGTAGACATATATCACATCTCCTCTACATGTCTTAACTTTTCCCTTTGTGCTGGACTAGAACATACCTTTACTTTTGGCTAAGCCTATTACTCTAGGCCTCCCACTATGTCAGCAGTCCAATCCCACTTTAACACAGTTCAGGATGAAACATGGGCTCTTTAGAAAGAGCAGAACTCAGCCTTCAGTTGCAGGTGCCCCACAGGTGAATCTTGAAATCTTCTTGTACCCCACACACTTGGGAAAATAAGGCAGCTTCTTCTCTAGCAGCAGCCAGGGGTTGCCCTGGAATAGCAGGCAACCTTCCACCCCATCCCCTGAGGGATGGGGCACAGAGACCTGTATCAGCGGTCTCCACCACTTTAAGAACAGCTACTGTGTCCCTCTTTAGGCGGAAACACACACCTTTCCCTAAAAGTAGCTCTATTTCAGAGCTGAGGTTCCAAGATCCTGTGCACAGAACTGCTGTGCTCCTCTCACAACAATCTCCAACTTCAAACTACTCCTGACTGTTCAAAACTCCCAACATTCTAATCTAACTCCCTCTGCAGATTCCAATGTGGCTCATACAGCTGCGATTGTTCTATGGTGATGTCATCCCTCAGTCTCAGCTGAGACTGAGAACAGAGTGAGACAGTGTGAAATCCATTTAATTGGAGTTTCACAAGCTTACTGGGATTCTAGTAACCCGAGTAGCAGGGGGTTACATATGAAAGGAAGAACCTTCCTTCCTCAGGGAAGGGCAGACAGCTTGCTTCAACTGGCAAGCTCTTTCAGTTTCATACCCCAGACTAGCAAGACATTTTCTCCAGCTGTCGCCAGCCCTAGGCGCCACGTCCTGATGGGGTTCCACAAAATGTCCTTCTTTTGTCCAAGGAAACAACCCAATCATGAGGTGACACGGACCGAAGAACTCATCCTGCCGACCTACGCCAAAACTGTGATCGCAAATTCTCTCACTCTAAGTATTACCTGAGCAACCACCCCTGCTGTCACGGGGCAAAACCACACCACTGGGTTTTGTCTTAACGTCGCTTTATTTGATCAAATATCTCACAATGCATGTGGGACTTCTACAATGGAGAAGTTCCTGATTACAATTACAGTAGCTTTTTATAAGCTAGATTTTGCACTTCTTATCTTGAAAAATACCAACATTTCTGTATAAGCCAATCATAAGACAGCATAACAAGTTTTCAGCAATGTAAAATAAAACATGCAATTCATTTCTTTCCCATTACTGCGATACATATGCCTGGGTCAGCTGACCTGAGAGAGACAATGAGTTTCACTCACACCATAGCAACGTACAGCTTATCTTTATATTTTGTCCAAGCCTGCCATGCGAGCTGGTACAACCGTTCTGCTCAGTTTTATCTAGCTTGTTTTTACAAATGTACTCAAGTAACCTCAGTACAAATTCTATAACCCTTAAAAGAACAAAACATGAACTCAGAAATGTCTACTACATTCATTATTACTTTGTTACAGCATGGCTTTTAAAAGCAAGCATAGCTTCAAGGCATTTAATAGCAAATATAGCTTTAGGATATATAAAAATTCCCCACACCTCTCCCCCTTTTGATACTATGTATCAACTAACCAATCCTTTTACTTTTTCTCGCTTTATATTTTGGTCACAATCTGGCTCATTTAAGTAATGGAAAACACCCCTCAGTTTAATGGGGTCCTTTGTTCGGGTTGTAGCAAGGGGCAGGTGGGTGGCGTCCCCGACACCATTGTGTTGCACAGGTATTGTAGGAGAAGTTTGATTAGGACAGTCAGTAGCCAGAGTGCCAATATGACCACTTACAAGTACTGTCACCCAATGGAGAAGAGTAGCACCCCAGTCACCAACTACGCTTGTAAGCATGACCATGGGGCCCATATTTATGTGTAGTAGCTTAGAAAAATCATGGTGGAATTTGTGCATATCTCAGCCACGGCCTCATTTTATGCTTTTAGCTATTTTTTTTTCTCATTGTATAGAATTTTACAATTAACCCTTTTAAAGTCTTACACTACTACATATTAAGTGACATAGTGGTATTTTCCACTTGCAGCCTTTTGCTACTAGATATACTAATTTACATGTTGGCATCATTTAGTCATTTACTAACCATTTTACCTTTTACTAGCCCTTTAGCAATTTACACTAGCCATTTTACACCTTTTTATTTCCTCAGTTTTATGGTTAGCCAACTACACATTGTTGATAAAAGTTTGGTCACTGATTACTAAAACCTGGCCACTGACCACTGTTAATAATTTTCACCCTGAAGATAGGAGGCCCCTGAGGGACTCGAACATTCAAAAATTGAACATAAATGTAAAGATATTAGTTAATAACTGAAGGTTAAAAAAAACTAAACATTTCTACTTTTAGACTGTTAGACTAGGTGACTAGGTATATGATTTAAAACTGGTTGCCAGCATACAGATAGTCAAGGCATTTATAAAAAGCATCCTGTTTTGGAGTTGGCACAGGGTGGTTACAGACGGAACACAAATCGTGAGTTTGTAAAACATAATACAGAATTGAGGGATGTCAACACTACAATTGAAATATGTGAAAAAAAAATGCTAACATGTGACACCACATATAACACAATATAACATAACAATTTTGTTGATGAAAAGAGTTCATGGAATTTACTTTGAGAGTGAATAAGGTAGATGCTACCTTGTGTTGAGGTGGGGCACACCCTGGGAGCTTGATTGAAGAATCTGTTGATAATGTCTCTTGACAGATAAGTCCTTATAAAACATAACAGTCCATAGAAATTAACAGTTCATAAGTTCATATAAGTATCCACAGGTTGATGTAGTTACAGTACAGATGAAATGTCATTTGCAGAATGGTGGTAACCCCACAAGGCATATGGGGCAATGCAGACAGTAATTTAAAAACAAAACACCAGCATAGTAGAAAAGTCAGTGTTCATTTTGTGGCTAGCTGCTGGATGGCTGAGTAGTAGACACACTGGCCAGGGGTGCATTGAGTCCTTTTAATGGGATAGCCACACACACACACACTGGCATGGCATTTGTTTTGTTGTAGTTGATTACACCCGCATAAAGATTAACAGTCCATAAAAGGTAACAATTGACAATAAACCATTAAGAACACAGTCCATAACAGAGCAATAGGGTTGTAGAAAGTACCAGCCATGTTTGGAACAAGCAGCAGCGAAGAAAATAGATGTATTGCTTGAAGGTCAATTGAAGCAGAATCTTCTCGCTGGAGTTGGGGAGTGCCCCTTCCCCAGACTTAACTTCATAGTAAGCAGAAACAATAAGCTTGATTGCAGAGTCTGAACTGACTGGACCTTCTTCAGTTGATTTAAAGTTCTACAAATAGGTGTAATTTTGCTGAAAACATTACACTTGCAGAGGTAAATAATAACCGGATTCATACAATAGTCCTTATTAGGAACCAGTCAGGCACAAAGATGGTGATAACATCAAAACTGTGGCAGTTGTTTTCTTTTTAAGGAAAAAGATAAAGGTCTTGGCAACTTAGATGAAAGTATTACTTCTGTTGAATGTGGAGATCTTATGTGTGCCACACCTTGAAACCTGCAAACTTGCAAAGTGTGTTAGACACTGAATTAAAAACACATAAATAACAATTTTTAAACCATTAACTTCTTGTTTTGTAAAGAGGTGGTGTGACAGAGCCTAAATTCTGGCAATTAGAAAGAGAAAATAAAATTGGACATTAACCGCACACCTGGGGTGCAGGCCAAGGTTCATTATACCATTTGACCATCTGTAAATCATGACAGTGTTATGGTTACCTCCTGCTTTTAAATTACAGAAGCAGTTATGACAGTGATGAACATTATTTCCCTGTCTGTTGCAAGCAGGCCTGACTGAGACCTGAGTTATAAAATTTTGTAATGTTTTATTACATAGATACATAGATACATAGACAGTGTCAGCGAGATGAGGGCCTATAGCCCACCAAATCCCTTCATTTGAGCTATATAAGTCCAGCCTGTTTTCCCAGAAGTCTGTTTTCCTTACCCCTGACCTCCAGAACTCCTCCATGTCCACCCCATGCACCCTCAAATCCATTGACTGTCTCAGCCCCCACCACTTCCTCTGGCAGGGTGTTCCACTTGTCCACCACCTGTTCTGTGAAGAAATTCTTTCTCATGTTTCCTCTGAATCGTCCCTCCCTCCAGCTTCATCCCATGATCTCTAGTCCTAGAACATCTTTTTCACTTAAAAATAGTGTTTTCCTGCACTCTGTTTCTCCCTGTAAGATACTTGTATGTCTCTTATCATATCCTCTCTCCTCCCTCTCCTCCAGGGAGTACATATTCAGTTCCTTCAACTTGTCTTCATAGGATTTGTGATGCAATCCATTTCTGCACCATTCTCACCCTTGTACTCCTTTAGACCCATTACCCCCCTCTTCCTCAGTAAAGACCGAGCAGAAACACCTGTTCAACATGTCAGCTCCACTGTTGTCATTCTCCACATGACTCCCATCCTCCCCTTTAGTCTCACTATCCTCCCTTTGTCTTTTTTTTCTTTTACTTATGTACCTGTAAAAGGTTTTGTCCCCTTTAACCACTGATTTTGCAATGTTTTCTTCTGTCTGAGCTTTGGCTTCCCTTACTGACTTCCCTGCCTCCCTTTGTTTATTCTGGTACTTCTCCCTATCCCTTCTGCCTGTGTCTTTTTGTATTGCCTTGAATACTATCTTTTTGGCTTTTCCTTTTTTTTTCCTCTTGCTAACCTGCTTAATGCAGTTACTGCCTTCAAACATATTGTTCATAACAATATGCCTTTTACCTAATGCAATTAGTGGGACAAATACATATGTTGTTGGCCTATGCCAATTTAATAACAGTGCCTATTGCACCTGTGACAAGTGAAAAGGTCTACCTTTTTACCCTGTATAGTGAAATACTCCAAAGTACTGAGTGGGGGTGAAGCTTGAAGCATAGGTTTGGAGTACAATCTAATTTTGCATATTATAATTGATAAAATTTAAAATGACAAAACTTGCATAGAGTACACTCATTCTTTGGGGTACCTGTGAGTAATAAGACAAACAGAGCATTAATTTTACTTTTGGTTTTGCTTTGAACATATTGTAGGGTGGGTCAGCAATGCTGGTCCCAGTATTTAGGTTTGGTTATGAGCATTAAAAACGTTATAACATAAACATGAAACATAAGCATGTTTGTAATAGAACAATTTCAGTATTGAGCATAATGCATAATGCATAAAATACATTTTAAACAACACATATAGACTGTAAACTTAGCTTAGAGTCCAGAAATGTTAGAGTACTGTGAATTTACTGGTTAAAAAAATGCCTTCATTGCTGTAAGGCAATGACAAAAGTTGTTTTGCATTTGTTCCAACAGGATAAGAAAGCTGAAAAGACAATCAAAAGTATGAATATGTGTGGACATACATACACAACTTCACCCTCCAGCGTAACTGATTACTTGCTGAGGGCAGAAACCCTGTACCAATAATAGGTGTGAGATTTAACTGTTTGCACTAGAAAAACAGAAGGGCTTGGGCTGGGTTATGCTGTTAAAATACCTTGGGTCTTTTTTTTTTTAAACCTGTAAATAAGAAACAATTATTGGCAAATATACATTTTCTTTATTTACCCCTTTGGGGGACCAGTGATGATACCTTACAAACCTTGCAACCTTTGTGGGTACTACACTGGAAGGGATAGAGGAAAGGTAGCTTACCCCTCCCCCAAACTCCTACTGGTGGAAGAGACAGCTCGAAGTGAAGAGACAGCTCGAATATTGTAGCAATAAAAGGTTAACTGTGGATGGTGACATAGATCCCCACCTACTACACTTTAAATTATAACAGATAATATTACAATTAGTTTAGTAAGTTTCATACCTTACTATAAAGATGGGAACTTTTCTCTGAAGAAAGAGAAGAAACACAAACAACAAAAACAAACACACACCAGTTTAAAAATAAAACAAGATTATTTCCATAGGATAAAAGAAGCCAAGCGTCCCTGGGTTCCCTTATCCTAAGCATGACAAAATGTCAGCTGAATTTATAAAAAATCCATATTGATGGTAATACCGCATGACGTATCTCTAGAATGCATTTCAAAAGACAAAAAAATGATTACACCATGGTCACACTAAAAACAAAAGCCATTGTTTTTAACTGTGGATAGTAAACTCTCAAAAACAACCGTAATAGTCCTTTTTCAAAATCGTACTATATATATATATATATATATATATATATATAATAAAAAATATGGGGAGATGATGAATAATCCTCCCTTCCAGCTGGAGTATTGCCTGTGTTGGTTGCAAGTCAGAAGCAGTGAGATAAGAAGAAAAGTTTGTTCCTCTTCACTTAGAATACTAGTTTTGCAATAAAAGTCAAATTACATGGTTCACTCTTGGTGTGCTTTCATGAAAACATACATTTTGTGTGAAAAGTTGTGCTTTAGGTATGGAATACACATCAAGTTTGAACTGGTAGTAACATAAAATGTTGAAACACAAGAAGGTCAAATAACGTGCAAAAGGTCACAGTGTACATGCAAGGGTCGTTCAAACCCAGTTATTTATTTTTTAGTGTCCTTGAACACTACTGATATTAAATATCTTTACAATAAAACTGCTGGCCAGACAGTCACACATATACACATACACAAAAAGAAATACTTAACACAAAATAAGACTGACATTGTTTCACACCAATTTGCTGAGGTAATGCCCATAGTTTCATTAGAAAACTGTACATGTTTTTAGATATATGTGCCTCCCCTGTCTTGTAACACTGACAATTTTAAATTAACACATTATACATATCACCATGCCAAATCTTTCCAGAACAAAACACTTTTTAAACACATTCTAACTCCTTTCAACACCTTTAAAACACAACACAACGTACCATCTGTAAGTGAACAATCTTGTATAACATGGTTACACCTTTTGCTCATAGCCAAAATATGGCACCCTGCCATTTTGCAAAAGTTTTGGTTATAACTAGAAGTATGATAAAGCCATTTATAGCTGTTAACACATTACATCTTCACCTAGCAGTGGCTTGGCACATTGCTTGCAAACTACAAATCTTTCTGCACATTCACGATCTATATGACGTCATATCTCTTCACCTTCAACACTACCTGCTTCACCCAACAACTACATACAAAAGTTCTTCACTGACCCTATCTAGGCAGCACAAATGTTCCATTAAAAATAAAACCAATTAAAACAGTCAGATATGAGGCAAAGAAGTTCCTCTTTCTTTTACTGTAACATGTTTGTGCACTGAAGGCAGTCAATCCTGTCTCACAACCTTGACAACAGAACATAATTACAGAACACAGATATAAGCTAGAAAATATGCACGAGAAAGAGCATTACCTTGTTTAGTATATGTGTTACAGAAATAAAACAGACAGACATAAAACAACTTTGAATAAAAATTCAGACTTACCGGTGCCAAGGTATTTTCTTCTTCTTTTCCGATACACAAGTCTGAGTAAGAAAACTGACTGCAGGACCTTCATGATAATTTCAAACACTGCGGCTATTAACCCTTTCAAAGATTTTCTTTGGCTATTTTAGTAACCTGCCAAACCAAGTCTTTTCCAGAGCTCTGGTTTGCAGTTTAAAAACAAAAACAAAAAAAATCTCTAACAGTACTAGGTTGAGATCCATCTGGTAGAGGCCTGAGTACTTAGGTTTGGGACCAAATGTTTCAGCCTCTATAGGAGGCAAGGAACTTGAAATTAATACAAAAACTTGAAACTATACAGATAGGCAACATGGGGGTAGGATTTTCAAATCATCCTGTCTTAGTCACCTACTGTGTACATCCACAGTAGTTTATTTTTCTTTGTCTAGATGTTGCTTATCTAACGTTATTTAATCAGCCGCTGCTTTTCTCCCAAAGCAGCCTGAACTGTAAAGCCATCATTGGCTCTAACAGTATATACTTGCAGCAAGCACAAATTACAACTACAAAGGGCAGTGCAGTTGCCCTTGTAATTTGTTAGTCAAACTTGTCAAACATACATTTGCCGGTACAGATAATACTAACTCTGGACCCAGCTATTTTTTCCCTTGTTTCCCATATTATCTAGGCCTGTCCTTTATAGTGCACACTCGCTCCAAGGTATTCTTGTATCTTACAGTGATGATGAGTGTCGCCAGCCCTAGGCTTCACGTCCTGATGGGGTTCCACAAAAATGTCCTTCTTTTGTCCAGAAACAACCCAATCATGAGGTGACACGGACGAAGAACTCATCCTGCCGACTACGCCAAACTGTGATCGCAAATTCTCTCACTGTAAGTATTACCTGAGCAACCACTCCCTCGTCCACGGGCAAAAACCACACCACTGGGTTTTGTCTTAACGCCGCTTATTTGATCAAATATCTCACACATGCATGTGGGACTTCTACAATGGAGAAGTTCCTGATTACAATTTACAGTAGCTTTTTATAAGCTAGATTTTGCACTTCTATCTTGAAAAATACCAACATTTCAGTATAAGCCAATCATAAGACAGCATAACAAGTTTTCAGCAATGTAAAATAAAACATGCAATTCATTTCTTTCCCATTACTGCTTGATACATATGCCTGGGTCAAGCTGACCTGAGAGACAATGAGTTTCACTCACACCATAGCAACGTACAGCTTATCTTTATATTTTGTCCAAGCCTCGCCATGCAGGCTGGTACAACCAGTTCTGCTCAGTTTTATCTAGCTTTCTGTTTTTTCAAATGTACTTCAAGTAACCTCAGTACAAATTTATAACCCTTAAAAGAACAAAACATGAACTCAGAAATGTCTACTACATTCATTATTACTTTGTTACAGCATGGCTTTTAAAGCAAGCATAGCTTCAAGGCATTTAATAGCAAATATAGCTTTAGGATATATAAAATTCCCTCACATAGGGCATATGGCTGCATCAACAGCAATGGTATCTGGGCCAAGATTCCAGAAGAGGACATTCAGTTCCATCTCAGGGCTCACTATTTTTCAGAAGAGACTCACTGTCAAAGATGGTACTTGTCTCAGAAACCCTGCTTCAAGATCTGCAGTGGTGGCTGGAAAAGGTCAACTTCAGGAAAGCATGCCTTCCTCCAGCTACCACCAGTAGCAGTTTTGACTGCAGATGCTTCCTCCTAGGATGGGGTGCCACCTAGGGGAGCATACTGCCCATGGTACCTAGCTCCAGCAGGAGTCTCTGCTTCACATAAACAAGCTGGAACCCAGGGCAGTTTCTCTGGGTATTCAGTCCTTTGCCTCCATGTTACAGGACAAAGTGATTCAGGTCCAGGCAGACAATACAACCACAATGTACCACATCAGCATGCAAGAGGGCAAAAGGTCCTCCACACTGTGTACAGAAGCCATGAAGGTATGGAACCTGGCTTATTCCCTGGGGAGCTCCCACTCAGCAGTCCATCTCTCAGGAAAGGACAACGCCCTAGCAGATGTCCTCATAGTAGAAAGACCAGAACCACCATGACTGGTCACTGAAAAGGCAGATCCTGCAGGTTGTGTTCAGATGGTGGGCACCCAAAGGTGGATCTCTTTGCAGACCCAGACAATCACCTACTGCCACTGTTCTGTTGCAGGCCTCCATCAGTGGTCACTGTGCCTCTAGATGCGCTCTTGATGGATTGGACAGGAAGTTTCTTTATGCATTCCCACATTTCCTTGGTGCTCAGAGTACTGAGCAAGTTCAGGGTTCAGCCAGCAACAATGATCCTCATTGCTGCACACTGGGTCAGACAGCCTTGGTACTCACTACTATTAGCCCTGTCAATCTCAAAACCAATCTCCCTGCTAGGAGGCACAATCTGCTGACTTCCTCCCAGGACAGGATTCTGCACCCCAATCTACAGTTCCTCAGGCTTGGAGCTTGGCTGTTGAGGATCTACAATATGCTGACCTACACCTCTCAGAGGGGTGCTAGAGTTCTAATGGTGTCTAGAAAACCTTGCACTAGAAAGACCTATTCATTTAAATGGAAGAGGTTTTCTGTTTGGAGTGCGACAGAGACAGCTAGACCATGATGACAGGCTGGTTTTCAAGTAGTCTTAGACTATCTAGCACATTTACATTCCCTGGGACTTCTGCCTTCCACTCTTAAGGTACATTTAGCAACTGTTTCTGCTTACCTCTCTGTTTGGAAAGGGGCATCAGTGGCTGCAAACCAAGTATTCAGGAATTCATTCAAGGGGCTACTGCACTTGCCTCTCCTCACAGGGGAGCTCAGTCCTACATGGGACCTTAACATATGCATTGGTCAACTAATGCAGCAACCATTCAAACCCATGTCATCAGCTGAACTTAAGTATGTGACTTGGAAAATTTTGTTCTCATAGCCATCACCTCAGCAAGAAGGATCAGTGAGCTTCAGGCCTTGTCCACAGAGCCAGACTATGTAGCAGTCCACAGAGACAAAGTGGTTCTTAGAACTAATAGGAAGTTCCTCCCTAAGGTGGCTTCAGATGTTCACCAATCAGTCCATGACTTTGCCTGTCTTGTCACTGATCAATCCAGTTCAGGAGGATGCAGGCTCCATAGTCTTTCTGTCAAGAGAGAGCTATAAGCTATTATTCGGATCACACGAAGGCCCACAGGTAGGATAAAACTCTGCTCTTCCCTTACCTATGGAGAAGTGAGAAAGTGCAAACCTGCCTCAGAGAGAACTATTGTCCAATGAATTGTGTCCTGTATCCAGCTTTACTACAGCAAAGTGGGTAGAACCTCCTGTAGGCATCAGGATTCACTCTACAAGGTACAGCTGCTTCTGTAGCAGCTGCAAGAATTTACCCTTGTTGGAAATCTGCAAAGCAGCTACCTGGAAAACAGTTTACACCTTCACCAAGCACTACATCCTGATACCTAGGCCAGAAGTGATGCCAGATTTGGCACAGCAGCACTGCAAAGCATACCCTCCTCCAAAGGTACTGCTTGGGTAGTCTGCAGAGGTCAGAATACAGTAAAAGTTTCCTGGGGTTTGAAGAAAAATTACCATAGTAATCTTGTTTCTTCCATGGAATCTGTGACAGGGTGGAATAGAACCCTGTCCTAGTTATTATGGAGAAAGTGTTTAAATGCAAGGATATTTTCTACTCTTTCTGTCTCTTCTCTATCTGGTTTTGCAACTAAATTTTCCTGTGAGACTTGGATTTGATCACCCTGACAATCTCACAGTTCTTTGCCTTCCCTGCTTTCTCAGTTTCCTTTGCTGTCTGTTTTTCTCCCTTGTATATCTAGATCTGCTGATATAACAATATGTGCAAATCATTGTATGAAAATGTAACTGATAATGAGATAAATTTTGTTTAGAAAGTATATAGTTGAAATGTATATAATTATATTTTGAGATGATTGCAGAAAGCTGTTGTAAACTCAAGGTTACTTGAGTGCAAATATTCAACCTTTGGCAAAAGCTGCAAATGGGTCCTCTCAGCTCAGGCACACTGTGTTGTAGCAGCCCCTGCCTGATATTTACAAAAACAGGATGCTTGGCTAAGAGGGAGTTGAAATGACTTATAAATGAGCTAAGCTGCAACTGCAAGAAAGATTAGAGAACAAGGAACACAGAGGCTGTAAGAAAACTTTAATTTCTTCTTTGTGAATAGTTATACTGAACAAGTTTATTTTATGATACTGCTAGTGTAAATAAATAATTATAGGTGAATTCTACAACTGCTCCTGGTTTACTATGCTTCCTGACCTGTGCCTCAATGACAGATGGTGTCAGCCTAAGTGGGATTAATGCTGTGCATACTCTATAAGCCAGGAGTTTTGTGAGTGGGTACTTGACCTAGTACCAGGGAAGCAAGGAGGAAGTGTGGATTCTGCATCAGCAAGTCCAGGAGTGGTTACCAGGATAGTGGCAGCCAGACTAGCGGAGACAGAAGTCCAGTCTAAAGTTGTACAGCCAGCACAAGTTATGGAAAAAGAACAGGCAATGACAAAACCTAAAGCCTGATGGGCTTTACCAAATGGTGGGCAGTTCAACAAAAGAGAGAAAGCAGAGAGAAAATGGATTCAGTGTTTAGGAGCATGGAGGAGAGAAGATATGCAGTGACAAGAGCAGCAGAGGAGAGAAGAGATGCAGCAACAGGAACAGCAGATGAGAGAAGAGTGCAGCGACAGGAGCAGCGATGTCAGATGCCTTGGGAGCTGTCAAAGGCAGAGGATCCATCACAGATCCAGACGAGCAGCAAAATGCAAGCAACTTAAAAGCCATTAAACTTACAACCCCTCAGATGATATAGAGGCATACCAGACATCTTTTGAAAGAGTTGCCCAGCCTGCCAAAGGACAATCAGACTAGTACCCTACCTGACAGATAAAGCCCAACTGCCTACAGCAGTATGGACACTGCACAGTCAGAAAACTATGGCCTGAGTGAAAGTGAAATCCTGAAAAGGTATGACATCTTCAGAGACATCCAGGCAGAGATTTCAATCTCTGAGGTACAACTTGTCGACAATCCTGGAAAAGCCTTCACCCAACTCCGAGAACTCCTGATAAAATGGATCCAACAGAGAGCAAAACAGTCTCACAGATCATCGACACATTTGCCATGGAGCAATTCATCAACATCTTGCCTACAGATGTGCAGTTGTGGGTAAAGGAACACCAACCAGACAATGGGGAAAAGGTGGTTTCTTTGGCCAAGGACTACCAAATGGTCAGACAGATGCCACAGTAGCGAGGTAATAGCCACCATCGGTAAGACATTCTTTTTCCATTTAAACTCCAAGCCTGATAAGAACTGTGTTGGGGTTGTGACGCTTGGCCAGCTGGTTATGATTGTTCTTTGATATTTGTAATATAAAATGTAGAGTGTGATTTGTCTCCATAAGGCAGCTGTGCCATGGGTCAGATTTTAGTGAGAATACAGGGGTGGGATATTTAAACTGTGCCAGGCAGGGTGCAAGGCCAAGCACAGCACAACTGGGCTTTGCCAGGGCATAGACTGGCGATGATATCAATCGGTACTGCACCATGGCTCAGCACCATTGAATATGGCACTGAGGTGCATGCAGTGTGCATGGTACAGTGGCACTGTGCCAGTGCAAGTGGCAGAAGTGGAGCCAGGATGCACCAGCACAAGTGCAGTTGCACTAGATGCATAACCCATGATATTCAGCACTGGGCATGCAAATGAGGCCATAATTCATGCAAGGCACAAATGGGGCCATTTTGTTGTCATTATGGCCCCATTTGCATGCAGTGCACCGATCCCGGTGACTTGTGCCTGGCACCCTGCCAGGCTGCAGCCATCAGTAACTGATGCCCTGCAGTCTCATGGTGGTCCCGCTCCCATTTACGCCAGTTGTATGGAACTTCCTGGTTGTCCAGTGGACTGCCCCATCACCCGATCATAGGCATAAGTAAAGAATATTTCTGGTGGTCCAGTGGACCACTGTCCAGTGCCGATCATGGGTAGAAGTACAAAGTACCCTGGTGGTCAGTGGAACCCCCACCAGTGCCCGATCATGGGTGGAAGTAGTGAAAAGACACCTGGTGGTCAGTGGTACCCCTCACCACCCACCCACTGGGTCTCCTGCCACCCAACACCCCCAGTCAGCAGCGGGTGGCAGCACCCCTACATGTTGTCTGGCCGCCCACTGACTGACCATGTACAGTACAGTCTGTATGCCTATTGGTCCACTGTGGACCAATGGGTAATACGAACCATGCTGCACTACACAGGCCCGATATGTGAATGATTTATTCATTCATAATGAGCCTGTGTACAGCATGGTCTGTGTGCCTATTGGTCCACACAGTGGACCACTAGGGTGTACAAGATCCATAATGTACACAGCCAGTTGGTAGGCGGACAGGCAGCATGCGGTGGTGCTGCCACCCACCACTGACTGGGGGTGCTGGATGGCAGGAGAACCCTCAGTGGGCAGATGGGGAGGAGCCACTGGACCAGTAGGTGTCTTTCACTACTCCGCCCATGATCAGGCACTGGGGGTTCTCACTGGACCACCAGGGTACTTCTTGTACTTCTGCCCATGATTGGGCACTGGACAGCAGTCCACTGAACCACCAGGGATATTCTTTACTTATGCCCATGTTCAGCATTGGAGCATTGTCCACCGGACCACCAGGGGATGTACTTGACATCCGCCACGATTGGGGGTTGGAGCATGGTCCACTGGACCACCAGGCATATTCTTTACTTATACCCATAATCGGGCATTGGACCGTGGTCCACTGAACTACCAGGGATGTAATTAACATCTCTCCATGATTGGGCAACAGGGGCGGGGGCAGTACTCCCAGGGCAGGAAGCTATGGACAGTGTTCTGGGTGGCGGTGGCCACCCACAACTGGCGGATGCTGTGTTGCACCCTGCAATATGGCAGCTTGCCTGTGGTGTGCCAGGACTTGCTCCTGGTTTATCAGACACATCTTTGCACCCCCTGAGTGGTGCAAAGGTGGGTTTGATGCCAGCATCTGCGCCACACATCCTGGGCTTATTATCAGGATGTGCAGCATATTCATGGGCACACCCTCGCTTGCATCATACATTACCCGATGCACCAAGCTCATTGGGAGTTGCGCCGCAACTTGCCCCTTTGAATATTACTCAGGAGCACATTGGGGTTGCGCATGGTGCATCCCTGTTGCGCCATGCCAACCGCTTTTGAATATCCCACCTCGATGTATTACCCTGAAACCAGGAGGTAATTAAAAGACTAGAGAGCCTTAATTAGGGTCTCTGTTTATCTGACTTAATTGGAGCTGACCAGCTGCGGGATATCTGGATTGTAAACTTTTATGACGTCCTTAGAGGAAAACATGTTCCCATCATGGTGCTAAAGTTATGTAAAATCCTTTGATCCTTGGGGAAAGAGGATCTGCTCAAGATCAAAGAGGGGATGTTAATTTAGGAGGCATATTGGGAAATTTTTTTGCTGATGTCACCTTATTTAATATACCACCTGACAGGACATCCTGTTTGTATATTTTTATATTTAAAAAGGAGGAGCTAGGTGACATCATGGAAGGGTGTGTTTGAGAGACAGTTTAAGCTATTCTGTGTCTGATCTTTAGACACATTTCTTTGTAGGCTCTTAGAAACAAAACTAACTATAAGCACTGTAAGAAGGTGATACATTAGACAAGAAAGTCTAATTGTATTGTGGTAGGAGTTTATGTTTGTACTTTTCCTTTCTTTTAACTGATTGCATGCTTTGTGATATAGTGTTCTGTGTTTACATTTTACTATATTTTATCCATTTTTAAGTAAACCTCTTATTTTAAAGAGACTTCCTGGTGTGTCATCAAAATTCTTTCTTCTGCATGTGAAGTATAGATGGTTAAGACTGACTAAAACTGTTCAAAGCTTGATGGTGTACCAAAGTGGGAAAAGGTAAGAATATACCTAAGGTCTTTTATAGAGTTTTAAGAGCTCATTTTGGATACCTGGTTAGATGCCCTTAGGCAAAGATGTCTGGCATCCCCAGTACAGATTATCTGAGCCTGTATGTTTGGGTTGCTAACATAAGGTTCTACAGTTTGAATCCCCCAGAGCTTGATACCAAAGGTGATTCAGACCCACAGGCAGACAGGAGGGTTACCTTGTTCTGTTACCTGTTCACAGTACTGCCTCGGAGGTTGGCACTGTGGGAGCAGAGTGCCTAACCTGCTGAGTGGGTTTGTGACAGGGTAACAAATCTGTACCCAAAGAAGTTATCTACTATAACTGTAATACACCAGAGCCATATTGCAAGAAACTGCCATACTATGGAGAGTGGCACTGGAGCAGATTTGTCCTGGCAAATTTGGGCAAGTACTTAACAGAGGTGAAGGTGTGGGATAAGACTGTGAAGAGACTCATTAATTCAGGAAGCAGACAGACCCTAGTGCATGTTAAAGTGCTGGGAAAACACTGTGCAAAGGGACCAGGTACTGGTGTCATCTGCATCCACAGAGAAACTCGATACTATCCCACCACTCAAGTGACTCTAACCATTAAGGGTGTATCGCACCAAATGAAAGTGGGGGTAGTGGGTTACCTGTACCTGTGATTATTGGAAATGACTTCTCAGGATTTACTGAGGTAATCAAAGAGGGAAAATCCTGATGTTTCAGCAGCAGTGCTGACAAGAGCTCAGGCAAAGAAAATTTCAGATGGGGACACTTTTCCTTTCAGTAATTTTGTGATTTGGACTTATTTGAGAACAGCTCCAACATCCAGAAATCCAGGAAAGAAAGGTGAAGCCTGAAGAAATTGTGGCATCAAATGACTGATATGGAAATGAAGGGTTAAAATGTGAAAATGCTGAAACTAAATTGATAACTGATTGTAACTTTCTTTCAGAACAAGCTAACAATGTTTCTCTCCATGGTTATTTTAAGCAACTGGGAGTGAAACCAAAATAAGAGTAGACCAGTGTTTAAAAAATGTAATAGGTTTTGTACAGAGTTTGGGTTAAACAGCAGACACAGGAACAGAGAGAACAATTGGTTATCCCACAGAAGTATAGAACAGAGTTGTTACAGGTAGCACATAACAGTTATATGACTGATCACTCAAGGAGGGATTGTACACTTGCTAGATTGCTGTGTAGATTTTACTGGCCTGGAATTTATGAAGATGTTTCTACCTATTGTAATTCCTGTGCTGAGTGTCAGAAAGTAGCCCCAGTCACTAGAAAAGACAAGTGCCTTACACTTGATAGATGTGCCTTTGAGAGAATTGCAATGGATGTGGTTGGTCCTTTAGACAAAAGTACAAAGGGTAATAGATTTATCCTGGTAGTATGCAACTATATACTTGATACCCAGAAGCAGTTCAATGCGTACAGTTACAGCCCAAAAGTTGCAGCAGAGCTTGCCAAAATTTTCAGCAGAGTGGGCATACCTAAAAGAAATTATTACTGGTCAGGGTAGTTATTTTGGTGCTGCATTGTTAAGGAGCTGTACAGACTACTAGGTATCACTGCCATAAAAACCTCCCACATCATCCTCAGACTGGCGGTCTTGTTGAACAATTAAGCCAAACCCTAAAATGCATGTTAAAAGGTTTGTAAAAGGAGAAAGGAAAGACTGGGACCCATACTTGCTTTACCTACCTTTTGCTTACAGAGAAGTGCCACAGACATCAACAGGGTTTCATCGTTTTAAATGCTGTATAGTAGGCAGCCAAGAAGGCCACGGATGTGATAAAAGATGTGAAGATAACCCCACTCAGAAACAATCTATAACTTCTTATATGTGTGCCCTAAGAATGAAGCTGGCAAAATATGTTGAAATTGCCCATAGTAATCAGTAAGAGGCCCAAAATCAACAGAAGGTATATTATGACCATGGGGTAAAAGAAAAAGGTTTTGAGCTGGGTGAAAAGGTTTTGCTACTGTTGCCTACAACAGAAAATAAACTGTTAATGAAGTGACAAGGGCCATATAAGGTTTTTAGACATACTGGCATTGTTAACTGAGATTGATACCCTGACAGAAAAAATCCTACTCAGATGTATCATGCTAACCTCCTCAAGAAATGGGTTGAAAAAGGCAAAACTGCCTTGCTAGTTTTACCAGAAACTGATATAGAAAGATTTACTCGCTTTACTCGGTTTTGTTAGGTAGAAGAAAGTCCAAAGACCCATCGTGTCTAACTCTCCACATTGTGTTGGAGTGTATTATTTAAGAAGAAGAAGAAGAATCAGCATTTATATAGCACTTTTCATACATCCAAAGTGCTTTACCAGCAGTGCTAGACTGGTAGTGAAGTGACTGAATGTGTGGTGGCAGCTATGTCGCACATCATCACCCACACACAGCCTAGATAATTGCATGAACTGGTTTATGGGAAGGGAATGTTGTCCAGGACACAGGAATGTTCCCTATTCTTTGCGAAGAGTGCCCTAGGTTCTTTACTTCCACCTGGACATCCACCAGGACAACACCAGGATGGGCAGAAGGGACCTCGGTTTAACGTCTCATCCGAAGGGCACACACCCAGCAGTACAGCACCCCCAATACTGCACTTGGATGCCAAGTTTAAGTGCAAGTCCAATCCCAGTGGGGACGAGAACCCACAACCTTCTGGTCCAGAGGCAGATGTGCTACCAACTGAGCCACGCTGACACCCAAGAATTTAAGTACCCAAGAATGGGCTTATGATAGACTGGAACAAACTGTAAATGCTGATGCTGTAAAGGTGAATGTTTCTTTAACCTCAGAACAAACTGTAGACATTCATAATGTGCTAAAGACATTTAACAGTACATTTACTACAGTACCAGGCCGAGCAAAAGTGGTTGAGCATGTAATAGTGACAAGGAATGCCCGTCCTATTAGGCAAAAAGACATACAGAGTTGCCAGAGTGGTTAAGAGCTTATGTGGTTAAGGAACTACAAAAATTAAAGAATTGGGTCTCATAGAGGAGTCGAAGAGTGTTTGGTGTTCTCCATGGGAACTGTAAACAAAAAGAAGGGTGTTAGAATATGCCTTGATTTTAGGAAACTTATTCAGGTGTCAGAATTTGACAGTTACCCAATGCCCAGAATAGATGATTTGGTGGACAGACTGAGGAGTACAAAGTATATCACTACCCTCAATTTCACCAAGGATTACTAGCAAATGCCTTTAAATAAAGAATTCAGAGATAAAACTGCATTTGCCAAGCCTATAGGATTCTATCAGTTCACCCACTATGCCATTTGGTTTACATGGTGCGCCAGCTACATTCCAGTGGTACATGGATGTCATTTTATCCCCTCACACTGGTTATTGTTCTGCATTACCTGGATGATGTCGTGGTGTACAGTCCAGACTAGAAAAGCCACCTGGAACACCTATGAGTAGTTATCCAAGTTATCAAAAATGTAGGTCTGACTATTAATCCTAACAAATGTGCATTGGGCATGCAGGAAACCAGATAATTGGGTTATGTGTGAAATGGAGACCTTAAGCCAGAGGTTTGTAAACTAGAAGCAGTAGCCAACAGCCCTGTCCCTAAAACATGTCAGGTGATTTTTGGCTAACTGGTTATTGTCAGAGATATGTTCCCAGCTTTGCAGAGTTAGCTACTCCCCTCACTGAACTCACAAAAAACGGTACCCAAATAATGTGAAATGGACCCCAGAATGTGATGAAGCTTTTCAAGTCATATAGGGCTGCATTATGTTCAGCCAGTTCTGAGAAGCCCATACTTTGAAAAACATTTTTGTTACAAACAGATGTATCTGAGGTAGGGCTAGTGCAGTACTGAGTCAAAAGATAGATTGGACAGAACATCCTATTCTGTACATAAGTATGAAGTTGCGTGACAGAGAAAAAGGTACTCCACTATCAAAAGGAATGTTTAGCAGAAAAGTGGGCCATTGAGTCCCTGAAGTTTTATTTACTAGGAACTGACTTTGTTCTTGTATCAGATCACAGTCCTCTCTGTTGGCTTAACCAGATGAATGATAAAAATTCAGAATTACACGGTTGTACCAGGCACTTCAGCCATTTAAATTCACTGTGATACACCAATCTGTTAAAGATAATACAATGCTGATTTTCTGTCATGATATGGATCAGGAATTGAGGGTTCTGAAGGTTGAAAACAAATATATGAGTTTAAACTATACTGTTTGCTGTACTATTAGAAAAAGGACAATGCACATGTGCTTAATTGCTGAAAGCAAATATTATTAGAGAATAAAGTTTTGGAAACCTGTTTAATAAAACAGGTTCTCTTTAAGGAGGTGGTGTGTGTGACAGGGTAGAATAGGACACTGTCCTAGTTATTATGCAGAAAGTGTTTAAATGCAAGGATCTGTTCTACTCTTTTTCTGTCTCTTCTCTAACTGGTTGCAGACCCAAATTTTCCTGTGAGACTTCAGATTTGATCACCCTGGCAACCTCACAGTTATTTGCCTCTCACTGTCTCTCAGTTTTCCCTTGCTGTCTGTTTATCTCCCTATATCTACATCTACATATATAAAAATATGTGCAAATCATTGTATGAAAATGTAACTGATAATGGGATCACTCTTGCTTAGAAAATATATAGAGAATAATGTAGAAAGTAGTTGTGATGAGAATTTTACAGCACACCGTGTGGGATCCCCATAAACCCGAGGAGAGCCCAGGTTTATATAGGCATCCCACACCAAGGTGTGTGTAAATTCTCATAAATAACCACCTGCTTATTACTTTATTTTTATAATTGTGGTCACAATTTTTTAGCAATAATCTATTGAATTTGCAAATAAATGAATAAGGCAGTTGTGGTATAATGAAGAATTTATTTCGTGTAGTTGTACAACATTGCAGTTTTTAATTATTTTAAAAACGTGTTTCTTCAACTGCCTTATTCATTTATTTGCAAATTCAATAGATTATTGCTAAAAAAAGAGGAGGTCACTGTCTGTTTTCTTTTGGTATTTAGATTATGCTGCTCTACTGTAAATTGTTCTGTTATAGGGAGTCTATGATTTAAAATCTTGTCTCCATTTCTTAAGAATCTTGTGCTGTTGCTGTTGCTATTTTACATCCGTTTTTTTTAAAAGTGGTCCGTATTTGTTTTGTTTCAGAGCGGTAGATCTGACAGAGACGCACATGACTGCAAGACCGCAAGTCATTTACTTCCTTATGTCTCGCTGTGCTCTAGAGCAGAGTATACAGGTTTGCCGTTATAACTAGTCGAGGTAGTTATAATCGGCAAATTATAACTCGCCAGCCTGTGTTAAAAAATTGTGGCCAGTAATTATACAGTGTTATTGTTGAAATGTATATAATTATATTTTGAGATGACTGCAGAAAGCTGTTGTAAACTCTAGAGGTTACTTGAGTGTAAATCTTCTAGCCTTTTGCAAGCGCTGCAAATGGGGCCCCTCAGCTCAGGCATGATGTGTTCTAGCAGCTCCTGCCTGATATTTACAAAACAGGATGCTTTGCTAAGAGTGGAGGTTGAAGTGACTTATAAAGAGGCAAGAGCAGCAACTGCAAGAAAGATTAGGAGAACAAGGGACACAGAGACTGAAAGAAAACTTTATTTTATTTCTTCTTTGTAAACAGTTATGCTGAACAAGTTTATTTTATGATACCCTAGTGTAAATAAATAATTTTGGGTGAAATATACAACTACTCCTGGTATTCCTATGCTTCCTGACCTGTGCCTCGATCACAGAATCTTACTGTATTCTGGGGATCCCACCCTTCCTTCCTGCTAGAACCTATAGGCACTGCAACACAGCTGCTGTTCATACTGTTCAAATCCTATGGGTTTTTCTTTTTGGGCCTAGTAACTTGAGTCTTAGTTTGGTCCACATTTTAAATACAGAGGAATTGTTTGGTGTTGGGTGCTGTTAAATTGTTAGTTAATATTAGTATAGTTTAGGTAGCTTGTTATTAGCTTTGCTGCCTAAGAATCTGAAGGCTGTAGAATGTTTACCAGGGACTGTGGTTTGAAAACCGAGCTTGAGCCTAACATTCCACGATTAGCATAGGTTCTATTAACCATTTTGGCTCTGAGGCAGTCTTACAGTGAGACCATGCTGCAGAAGTCAGAATACAGTAAGATTCCTTTGGGAGAAACAAGATTACTATGGTAAGTAATTTTTCTTTAAGCATACTAAACATACATTAACCTGGTAGTTAGGCAAAGCCACCTCGGCTGGTGCTGATGAACTGTCATACAATTGCTCAAAATTGGCTAGCTCTTGTTCTTGTTGGGCTACCACTGCCTAGCATGGAGCACGTAGTGAGGGTTTGCTGCACCATATTCTGTAAATTAAACACACAAGTCCCCAAATTACTGCTTTTGTAATCGCTCTGATTTTGGTTTTAACACACTGGTTACAGGCTGCCTTACTGCTGCATTTGTATTCCACAGCACTTAGCAAAACCACTTGAAACTTTGTTTGTGTTTGAAAACATTGGTCTAAAATGGCTCTGTGGTGTTTACATTGCTGGCTTCACCCCAACACTATGGCTGTAAGTTTTCATCACATTCAGTTTAAAATTGCTAGGATTCTGGCTGGATCTTTTGCATTTCAACTGATTTTCTCTAAGCACAAGTTCACTTTACTTTTCTCAATCCATTACATTTACTAGCACTTGGACCAGAGGGATCGTTTATCTTAAAGTTCAGTCTCTTTGAAAATATCACTTTCTGACACACAGTCCAAGATTTAAATGTTCATAAAACTCTGTCTTTCAATACTTTTGCTGCATTTGCTCAAGTTCTTATACAGTTTTCTGACCTTTACCACAGTCATTTACTTTTGCACAGGATACTTACATGCAGTAGCTGGTTTCCACCATCGATGTAATACAGCCTGCTGCCAACTCAAGGAAGGCCTCTGGGGTGAAATGGGCTGGCAGTACTGCCGATCATAGCTATGATCACCACAATCTCTCTCCAGTTGTCAGAATACAGGTTGAGTTGGTTTAACTGTGAAAAGTTAGAAAAACTGCTGGTTCAGAAATGCTTCAGCTGTAAGCAATTCCTCCTGCTGCTGCACGAACTACATGTTGCTTGCACACTGCTGTCTGCTCCTCCATGAATATTCCACAACTCTGAATCACAGGCAGGGCATGGCTTAAGTGCACTGGGACCAATCGCACAACAGCAAATAGCCAATACAAATGAGCTCTCTCTCTCTCTCTCAGCTGCACTCCTGCACGGTGATTGTCAAGAAGACAAATTTAAATTTCAAACTGACACTTTCTCGCTTCAAATTTCAGTGGGCAAGCATTTTAAGGCATTTTCACTCAGTACTTGGTACATTTTCCTTAGTGACTCCCCAGTTTTCACTGTACACACTTGAAACTTTCTGAGCACTTAGAAAACAATGTCTTTTACTGTAAGTCCACAGATACTTTCTCTGAAATTTGTAACTTTTAAACTGTTTTTTAAGTGCTATATTGACAAGGCATGGCGATCATTGCTCAGTTCCAGCAGTCCACTTTTTCAAGTTAAAGACAGAAGCAGCATATGTTTCCACTTTCCTTTTCACAGTAACTCAGGCAGAAAAAAATTTCAGGTGGCATTTTTTTGGCACAACTTTGCTTTTCTGGTAAACAATCTTCTGTTTGGGTGTGCGCCATCAGATAGGAAGATTCTAGACATACCCTTAGCAATGGCTCTCACCCCAAAACATATTTTATTGGGATGAACCTTCATTCTCTGTAAATCTCACACAAATTTAATATCACCAGACGAGCCCCCATTTTGTAACCCTGAGCCATTTTTAACAAGTTAGCACCCCACCATCATTAATCTGGACACTGGTAACCACATATTAGCATACCATTTACTTTCAAAGGTTGGTACCCACCATTGGTGTTAGGATGTATACCAGGCTAATTTCTAGAGAAAGAGGGATGGGGGTACAGAAACAAAACACAAGAACCTTGTGTAGAAATCACAACCCAGGTCCTAGGTGGGGGCTGCTAGACATATGCTAGGCATATGCCAGATCTAAACTGCTGAGGGGGCCCCAGTAAATCCAACAACCAAGAGCAATAATCAGAATGTCCAGGACAGGAACTGAGTTTGTGCAGTATTGCTTTGTCCAACAGATGAAAATCTAAAGCAGTTGTGGACCCCCATGTGTCAGTCAAGGCAGGACAGGTACATTTCATGAACTCTCCTCGCATGCAGCACAGTTCATGAACACACAATAGAACATCTCTTCCCATTTCCCAAAGGTACATATGGCGGACACCTGGCCATGAACCTGAACATTTTCCTCCCATGAGTGCACATTTTGTGAAACTAAACAACACACTCAGAATTCTTATTCAAATACAGATGTAATTATGTGAAACTCAGTCACCACATAAACATGCAGCATTGGCCTTTGCTCAGGTAAGACTGGTGCCCTTTATGAACCAGTAAGCCCTGCCTTGTAAGCAATTAGATGGTGTTCCTCCCACCCTTTGTCCCAACCGACAGTCTCTGCCATTCCTTCAGGGCTACAGCACTGAAACTCCCATTCCTCATTGAAATGCTAGAGGTCCCACACTTTCCATTTCTGTCACTCACTGGGGTAACCACAGTACAAACTGCACTCATCTGGGTGAGCAGTTGAAAGAAATTCATCCTCCTGGTGAACTAGGGCACTGACAGGTGTGATCTAGCCTTATCTATGGGTACACACACCCCAGAAAATGATTCCCTTTAAATATGTCTGGAGAACTTGTCTCCTTAAACAGTACTCAAAACTAGTTGTCCTGTCCACTGGACATAGAACAACAAAAATACGCATTTCTCCTAGGTAGCAGGTTATACAAGTCTCTCAAGAGTTCTTTTCAAAGGCAGCTGAATCACACAAAGGTTCTTCAGGGAACTGGCCCTTGAACCCACTGAGAAAATACAGTTCTTTTCACGTCACTAGAGTAAAATCAGCAAATCCTACTGTAGAATGGTCTCTACCACTTCACTGGAAGTTGGAAATGGTACTCCACTGGGGTGAGAAGTTCTGGGCCCTCAACTCAGAGCTCAACTGGCAGATCTTCGCCACTCTTGCCTCCACACTCAAACTCTAACTGCAATTCACTAGAGACTCCAACTATTGACTGACACTAATTGAACATTCTAAGCTCCCCAGAGCAGCTGTACACAGGAAAGGGTTATGCTGCTGCAAGAGTTCTGAATGACCTAATCAGTCTCTCTCAGGCTAGCTGAGTAAACAAGCATGAAATTTCATAAGAAACCCCTAATGAGCTCCCTACCAGCTGCCTGCTGCCTGCTTAGCACTAATACTGATAGGATTCTAGTAACCACAGGGGACTGGGTGGCTACACTTAGTTTTTTGGTGAGGAGCTCACATGGGACACCTCTTCCAATATGCCAGTAGGTTCAGTCCTCCTCTTGGGGGTTGTGGGGGATTATTTAATCAGAAAGGCACAATAAGCCAAAGCTTGTTTACAGGTGCAACCGAGGAGCACAAGGAAGTTAAGTGACTTAAACACAGAAACATAGAATCTGATGGCAGATAAGGACCGCTTGGCCCACCTAGTCTGCCCATTTCCCTACCTAACAGATAAGCTGCAGATCCTATTTAACCAACAGCCTACTTGCTCCTACCCCCACTAGACTTGCCTTATGTCTGCCCAAGCATTCTTGAATTCCCCACTTTTTTGACTCTGACTTCCTCAGGAAGGCTGTTCCATGCATCTATAACCCTCTCTGTGATGAAATACTTCCTCACATTACCTCTGAGCCGCCCTCCCTCTATCTTCAAATTGTGCCCCTTGTTCTTGCACATCCCTTTTCTGAAAGATGCTACCCTCTTGGACTTTGTTGATTCCCTTGAGGTATTTGAAAGTTTCTATCATGTAGCCCTCTCCCTCCTTTTCCTCAAGGCTATACATATTAAGCTCCTTTAGTCTTTCTTCATATGTCTTCTGGTGCAGACCCTGCACCATTTTGGTTGCCCTCCTCTGGGCAGCCTCCACCTTGTCTATGTCTTTGCAGAGATGGGGTCTTCAGAACTGTGCACAGTACTCCAGATATGGTCTTACCAACTGTCTGTACAGAGGGCCAACAACTTCCTGTTTTCTACTGGTGATGCCTCTCCCTGTGCATCCCAGTATCACCCCAGCCCTCCTTACTGCCTTCTTCACATATCTGGCCCACCTTTAGGTCATCTGATATGACTACCCCCAGATCCTTTCCATTTTTGTTATTGTCAGTATCTCCCCCATTGTGTACTCATCGCCTGGGTTTTTGCTTCCCAGGTGCATTACTGTGCACTTCTTTTGCATTGAATCTAAGCTGCCATACGTTTGACCATTCCTCCAACCTTGCCAAGTCCCTTTTCATCATTTCCACCACACTTTGTGTATCAACCCTGTTGCAGATCTTTGCATCATCTGCAAGAGACATACTTTTCTTCTAGTCCTCTGCAATGTCACTTATAAAGACATTAAAAGGATCAGACCCAGTACTGAACCTTGTGGTACCCCACTAGAAACCTCCCTTTCTTCACTGTGGACTTCATTAACTATTACCCTCTGTGTCCTGTTGTCCAGCCAGTGTTTTACTAAGCCTACCACCCTGGGACCCACTTCCAGGCTGGCTAATTTGCTTATTAATCTTTTGTGTGGGACTGTGTCAAATGCCTTACTAAAGTCTAGGTAGGCCATGTTCACAGCCCCTCCTGGTCTACTACTTTGGTCACCCAGTCAAAGAAATCAATTAGATTTGTCTGACATGACCTTCCTGCTGTGAATCCATGCTGCCTTGGGTCCTGTGCCCCACTGGCCTCTAGGTACTCAACAATTCATAGAAACATAGAAACATAGCACATAGAAGTTGATGGCAGATAAGGACTGCAAGGCCTAGCCAATCTGCCCATTTCTTTTTCTACCTTATGAATGTGCCATCAGTCTTTGCTCTGTTGATGGCCTATCTATTCATACTCATCTGTGTTGCTCCCTTATGCCTATCCCATCCCTGTTTGAAGCCCTGCACTGTATTCATATCCACCACTTCTTGAGGTAGGCCATTCCATGCATCCACCACCATTTCTGTGAAAAAACTTCCTTACATGACCCCTTAATCGGCCTCCTCTAATCTCATGCTGTGTCCTCTTGTCCTGCTATTTTTCTTATATTGAAACATGCTCAACTCTTTCACCTTGTTAATGTGCCTTTAAGGTGTTTGAATGTTTCGATCATATCACCTCTTTCCCTCCTTTGCTCTAGGGTATACATGTTGAACTCCATTAATCTGTTCTCATATGTTTTCTGATGCAGTCCCTGCACCATTTTGGTTGCCTTCTCTGGACTGCCTCAATTTGGTTAATGTCCTTGTGAAGGTGTGGCCTCCAGTACTGCATGCAGTACTCCATATGGGGCCTAACCAGTATCTTGTAAAAAAGATTATTACCTCCCTCTTCTGACTTGTGATACCCCTACTAATATACCCCAGCATCCCTAGCCTTACCTACTGCTTTAGTGTTCTGCTTAGATGATTTCAGGTCATCAGTGATGATGATGCCCAAGTCTCTTTCTTTCCTTGTGACTGCCAGTAACTCCTCCCCATCCTATAGGTGGCTTCAGGGTTCTCTTCCCTATGTGCATGATCTTGCACTTCTTTGCATTAAACTCCAGTTGCCACTCTTTCAACCATTTTGCTAGTTTAACCAGATCTCTTCTCATTCTGCCCACCCCATCTGGATCATCTACACTGTTGCAGATCTTGGTGTCATCTGCAAATAGGCAAACCTTACCTCCAGTCCATCTGCAATGTCATTGATGAAGATATTGAAGAGGACTGGCCCAGGACTGATCCCTGAGGTAACCCACATGTGACTTGCATCTCTTCTGACTGTATACTGTTTAACACCACTCTCTGTTTTTGCCCGCCAAACAGTTTGCCACCCAGTTGACCAACTTCTGACCCACTCCAAGTCTATCCAGCTATTAATCAATCTTCTATGTGAAACAGTATCAAAGCTTTGTTGAAGTCAAGATAAGTGACATCATCTGCACTCCTTGGTCCACCACTCTGGTTACCCAGTCAAAGAAATCTATGAGATTTGTTTGACAGGACCTTCCTTGTAAACCCATGCTGTCTTGGATCCTGTGCTCCTATGGATTCCAGGTGTTGTACTAACCTTTCCTTAAGGAGTGCCTCCATAATCTTGCCCACTACTGAGGTAAGACTGACTGGTCTGTAATTATCTGCCTCCTCCTGCTACCACTCTTGTGGAGCGAATCACATGGGCCCTTCTCCAGTCTTGTGGGACATCTCCTGTGCTCAGAGACTCACTAAACTGTTTTAATAATGGCTCTGCTAGTTTTACCCTTAGCTCCTAGAGTACCCTGGGATGTATGCCATCAGGTCCCATTGCCTTGTCCACCCTGAGCTTATTGAGCTCTTGTAGGACCTTTCTTTGTGAAGGAATAGTGCACACCTCCCTCTCCCCTGTGTCCATGGTGCTGATTGTGGGCCCTGCCCTAGCTTCTCTTCAGTAAATACTGAGCAGAAGTATCTATTTAGATAGATGCTTTTACATGGTCCTCCTCCTCACATGCCCCTTATCACCTTTGATCTAGCAATCCCCTCTGGACTTTCTCCTTTCACTAATGCATCTATAGAAAGTCTTGTCACCTCTTTACTGTTCGTGTTGAGTGTTTTTCTCAGTTTGGGCCTTGCCTGCCCTACTGCCTTCCCTCTGCCCTTAGGTAAGTTTGGTATGCCTCCTATCTTCATCCTGCTGTGTTCCCTTTATCTCATGAAGGCCAGCCTTTGGCTCTGACCTTTCTGCTACTGTTTTTGAGAACCAAAGTGGTTTCCTTCTTCTTTTGCACTTCCTTTCTGTCTAACACAATGGGATGTTGCTTCAAGTTCATCCTTAATGCTTGCCCACTTTGCCTGTACCCCTCATCTGTATTTTTTATTGCCAGGGCTAGCTTAACTCTGTTGGCTATCTTATCAAAGTCAGGTCTCTAAAGTCCCATATTTTTGCCTTGGAATGGGATGACTTAGTTCTAGTGGTCAAATTGAACCATACCATGTGATGGTCATTGGCCCCAGATGACTTTCTACCTGGAGATCTGTGATCCTTTCCCTGTTAGTCAGTACTATATCTAGGATAGCCCTGTCTCTTGTGGGTTGTTGTACCAGTTGTTTGAGGTCCTCCTGCAGGGAATCCACCATGTGTCTAGTTCTGGCAGATGTTCCTGATGGTATTGACCAACTTGTTTCTGGCATGTTGAAGTCTCCCATTGTCAGAACCTCCCTTACCTGTCATGTTTTGTATATCTTCTAACAGTAATGTGTCTATGTCCTCCCCCAGTCTGAAGGCCTGTACACAACCCTAGTTCATATGGCTATCTCATTTCCTATTTCAAGGGTGACCTACAGTTCTTTTGGCTCCTTTTGTGTATTCTGAATTTCTGTAGCTTTGATATTTTCATTGACATACAGGGCCACTCCATTCCCCCTTTTGCACCTCTGTCTCTTCTGAACAGTACACAGTCAGGTACTGAAGTCTCCCAAGTGTGGTTACTGGTAAACCATGTCTTAATTACTACTATGTCCAGTTTAGCATCTGTCATTATTGCCTGCAGGTCTGGGATCTTGTTTCTCGGAGTGCAAGCATTTGTGTACATGATTTTCCATTGGCCAGATTTCTGTGTGTTAGTTGTTGGGTGAGGTCTGGCATTTCCTCTGCATGGTATGGGAGCTGGACCTTTTTCTCACCTGGTGATGCAAATGAACTACAAACATGTTGAACTCCTGTTTGACCACTAGCTGAGGGGGAGGTGTTCTTCCCATTCAACATATGGGTGTTCCACCTTTCCCCATTTGCTAGTTTAAATATTTTGTAAAGATGTCAAACTTCTGCCCTAATGCACTGACTCACTCATTAGTCAGATGCAGTCCATCAAATTTAAAGAACATTTGCTCCAAAAACTGTTGCCTGTTCCTACAAATGTGTGTCCTTTTTCTTGGCACCAGCCATTGAGCCACATGTTTAGCTCCCCTATCTCCCCTTCTCTGACCTTCCATCTATCTGTTCCCTCTCCAGATTCGCAGGATCTCAGAGAAGGAGATGCCAGATGAAATGGATAATAGTTTGTCACCCAGCCTGGTCAGGTGTTCCTGGTCTCCACAACTGACCGACTGGTGAGATCAATAGCCCTATGTGTACCAGGACTTCAATGTTTTCCTCGCTTCCTAAACAATTTTAGCAATGTGGTCAGTGTCTCTCTCACGCTGATGTACCAGGGAGACTTCTGACCATTACCCTGGCTGGAGATAGGTATTAACTCCCAATCATGGAGTCTCCTATGATCAGAAGTTTTGGATTTCTTTTGCTTTTTTGTTTTGGTTCCTGTTTTTGGTGAGTTTTATTGTGCTAGCTCCTCTACTGCACTGTCCTGCTTTGCAGTGTCCTCTGACCCTTTGTTTGATTTCTGAGATAGAGGCTGGTACCCGTGTAGTTTTTATATGGTTTGTGGCAGTAATTTGTTGGAGAGCACTGAGTGATGGGGCACCTGATTTGCCCCTCCTGACCACCTGCCAACCTGCTGGACCCAACTACCTCTGCAGTCGAGGTGCTTCTGTTGGATGTTGAGGAAACAGTAAGTGGTTCTTATAATATATTTTCTCTTGAATATTCAATTTGAGGCATACAATCTCTGCCCATGCTGCCCAGAGCTGAGCCCTTAGATCTCCAATGGTCCAGCATATAGGACAGTGATCTAAATCCTGTAAAACAGCCCTTCTGATAAGTGTTCCACAGTACCTGCAGTTACTGATATCCATTCCAGATAAGCTGCTGGGTTTATAACCTGGTCAGAGTAATTAGAAGGAAGAAAATGAAAGCAAAAGTTTGATTTTGTGGTTTGTTTGTTTGTTTTTTGTATAACTTGTTATAACAAGTTAAATTACTAGTGCCCTGTAAATGAGGTCACTGTGTGGATACCTCATTGATCCGCCACTTCCTGATTTCCACAGAAAATGTCATGACTGTGCTACCCTATAAAGGAGTGTAGTGTGGGATGGTTGGGGATGGGGTGGGTGGTTGAGCCCTTCCTGCTGAAAAGAACAATCACGGATGAAAGAAACAAGGAGGCAAGAGCAGAAACAATCAGCCAGCAACAAATGCAGTAGCCCTGAAAGCTTATCCTAATGTTAGATAAACTGTATAACCTGTAAGCACCACCTATAATAATTTCTAGAAGATTTACCCTGCAAGAAATACTTTGCTACAGAGAAAATGAAGCAGTAACAGAAGATATACCTTTCAAAAGACAATTTGAATCAGAAGATCACAGCAGTAATATGTTAGCACACACCTGTAAGTACACCCTATAATAATGCAACAGAAGGTATACCCAGCAACAACAATTTGAATCAGAGAAAATAAAGCAATAAAATGTTAGCAACAAGCAGTAACAATCTCTGTGAGTACAAAATAAAATAACACCACACAGTACATCTACCTTGCTGAAAGAAGCTCTTAATCCTTTCCCTTGCTCTGGCAAGGTTCTTTGCTCTGTCCTTTCAAGCAACCCAGAACAAAATAGCTCAGGTGAAGCTGGGTGCCTTGACCAGCAAACCTAATCTTCCACCTCCAAGATATCAACTAACCTGACCTTTAACCCTTCCTTCTGATGGAGGTTACTGACAGTTTGGCAGTTCCACCCTCAGATACACACTTAATCCCAGGAAGAGCTGTGGTAGGAAAGCAGCTAGCTCCATCAATGTGAGAAGGAGTCTGCAACACCTCTGAGACAAAAAACTTTTCAGCAAAAAATGGATAAAATAAAACAGTGGCAAACAGTAATTTTGCTTAGACTAATGATAAAAGTCACACAAATGTAAACACCACCTGTAATAATTTCACAGAAGATATACCCTGTAAGAAACACTTGCTACAGAGGAAAATAAAGCAGTAACAAAAGATGTACCTTGCAAAAGACAATTTGAATCAGAAGATTACAGCAGCAATCTGTTAGCATACACCTGTAGGCACACCCTGTAATAATGCAGCAGATGGTATACCCAGCAACAACATTTTGAATCAGAGAAAATAAAGCAATAAATGTTAGCAACAAACAGTAACAATCCCTGTGAGTACAAAATAAAAATAATACACAGTAAATCTGCTTGCCAAAAGAAGTCTTAATCCTTTTTCTTGCTCTGGTAAGGTTCTTTGCTCTGTCCTTTCAAGCAACCTTGAAGTAAAGAGCTCAGGTGAAGCTAGGTGCCTTGACCAGCAAACCTAATCTTCCACCTCCAAGATATCAACTAACCTGACCTTTTAACCCTTCCTTCTGATGGAAGTTACTGACAGTTTGTCAGCTCCACCCCCATATGCACACCTAATCCCTGAAGCAAAGAGCTCAGGGTGAAGCTAGGTGCCTTGACCAGCAAACCTAGTCTTTCCTTCAGAAGTGATTCCATCATTTTCCCAACCACTGAGGTCAAACTGACAGGTCTGTAATGTCCTGCCTCTGTCTTGTCCCACTTTGTGAAGGAGAGTCACATCCACCCTCCTCCTTTCCTCAGGTACCACACCATCCTCCAATGATTTATTAAAAAGGGTAGTCAGTGGTGTTACTAGTTCTTCCTTAGTTCTTTAGAATTCTGGGTGGATCCCATCAGGCCCCATTGCTTTATCCACCTTCAGTTTTGAGAGTTCTTTCAGAACTCTTTCTTCTGTGAAAGGACTAATATCAATACCCCTATCCAGTGTGCTTCTATTGACTGGATTAGGTATCTCCCTGCTCTTCCATTGTGAATACTGAGCAGAAGTATTCATTCAGTATCCCTGCTTTTTCATTGTCACTCTCTGCCCAACCACCTTCCTCTTTATTCAGCCTCAGTACCCCTGCCTTAGTCGTTCTTTGCCCCCAATGTACCTATAAATGGTTTACCCCCTTCTTAATTGGGCTGGCTGTGTTTTCTCGGTTTGGGCCTTTGCTATTCTGACTGCCTTCTGCACTTCCTTTTACTTTAACTGGTTCAGTTCTCTGTTCTGCTCCTTCTGTGTTTTCTTATACTTCCTGAATGCTATATTTATTCCCTAACCTTTCCCACCACTTCTTTTGAGAACCATAGTGTTTTTTTTATTTCATTTTGATTTGTTTATTTGTTTCCACAAAGGCTTGTTGCCTCTGTGATGACAGTTTTGATGTTTCCTCATTGTTGTTCCAACTCACCTTCTTGCCTGTTTGCTAGGGCTTTTCTGAGGCACTCTCATTTTGACAAAATCAGCCCTCCTGAAGCCCAGTATCTTCACTTTAGTACGGCTTGACTCTACAGCTAAGTTTATCATAAATCACACTTTTGGTGGTCTCTTGTTCCCAGATGATTACCCACTTCATGGTAGGAGATCCTCTCCATCCCCATTTGAGAGTACCAGGTCTAAGATTGCTCTCTCCTGAGTGGGTTCCAAAACTAGCTGTCTGATGCATGCCCCTGTAGGGCACCTAGAATGGCCCTGCTCTTGGATGTGGCTGCAGCAAAGGTGCTCCAGTTGACATCTGGCATATTCAGGTCCCCATCAACAATATCTCCCCTTCCTCTGCCATCCTAAGGATGCCTTCTATCATTCCTTGTCCATTTCCTCCCCTGAGATGGGGGTCTTTATACAACCCCTGTGCAGATTGTGGTGTTATTTCAGTCTCCAGGGTGACCCACAATGCCTTCTGTCCTCCCTGTTTACCCATTAGTTCTGTTGCTTTTGATCCCTTCCTTTACATAGAGAGCTACTCCTCCTCCTCCTTCTCTTCTTCCCTCCCTCCCTATCCCTCCTGTAATTTGTGTACCCTGGTATGTTGACATCCCAGTCATGGTTCTCTGTGTCCATGTTTCTGTGACTGCTATGATATCCAGGCATCCCTCTTTCATCAAGGACACCATCCATTTTGGGGAGCTTTTTACCTAGACTACAGGCATTGGTACTTATTACCATGCATTTTTATGGCTTTATTTCTTTTTGCTCCATCCCTGTCCTTACTGCCTTTGTCTTTTTCTCCATTTACCCTGCCCTTCTCCCTATCGACTGCTCTATCTTCATGTTTACATAACTAACTCATTTTGGGGGTTAGGATTTCCTTCCCTTTTCAGTGCTTCCCGTTAGTTTAAATGCTTGCCAATGAAGCATTTAAACCTATCACCAAGGATCCTGGTTCCCTCCTGGATAGATGCAGACCATCGCCAGTATAGGCCTGTATCCCTCCAGGTGGAGCCCCATCCCCAATGAAGCCAAATCCTGAGCTCTGCACCAGTTTTTAACCAGTTCTTGAAGTCCATGATTCGAGTACCCTAGTTCATCCATGCCATAGACAGGTAGCATGTCCTAGAATGTTACTATGTGGCTACTTGTCTAAGGCCTCTTCCCAACTCCACAAACTTCTGTTGCACTATTCTGATGCCATTCTCAGCCAGGTCATTTGTTGCTAGGTGGCTAATGACATCCAGCTCACTCCCCCTGCAGCTACTCCCACAATCTTGAGGATTGTTCTCTGTTCCTCCAAGCCATGGCACCGGGCAGGCACCTTACCTCCTTTCCCTCCCTCTCCCAGTTCTACCCGCCTAACAATTGAGTCCCTCACTAGAGTTGTTTCCTTCCCTGTGCAGGTCCTGTGCCACTCTCCTGTGGAAGTTCCCAGCATCCTCCTTGGTCTCCACTGCAGGTACCTCCATAGAGGAACCATGCTCCACCAGAGTGGTGAATGAATTGTGAGAGGCACAACTGAGGGATGTGCCTCTGTTACACCACCTCACCCTCCCTGAGCCCACCATGGTCCAACCACCTCTTCTTGGCAACCTCTGAGGTAGTGGCAATGGCCTGGGTGGTGCCTTGGTGGGGAGCAGGTTTCAGAATCCTTGACAGGTCAACATGGAGACGAACAACCTCCTCTCTCAGACCAAAGAGGTGCCTGCAAATAGGGCAAACGCAGTCTCCAGAATGTCTCAAGGAAGACTGCTCTCTATAGTTAATGTGCAAGCTTGTGAGTGTCTCTACCCTTATTCAGTGTGTTGTGCCTTAAGGATATGAACAAGTGTATGTTGTTAGCAGTTTTGGGGAAGTGATGTCAGAACCCCTGCTATAAAGGAAGTTATGGGCTTGGGGCAGGTGGGTTGAGGGGCAGGATGGGTGGAAGTAAACCTGTGTCCTCCAGAAACAATCAACTACAACTCTGACCCTCCACCCTGGGAGTGCCTTCCTCCTTCCTTTCAGACACCTATTTCACAGAGGTTAAGTAACAGGTCTAGTCACAAATCACTGCAAATATGTCCCAGCTACAGTTCCTCCCTGGCAAATAAAGTTAAACTAAAACGCCAACCCCCAAAACAGAGAATCAATACAAATTACTTACACAGGTCCAAAAAGTAATAATTCAATTCTAGTAGTCTATTAAATAACCATTTAATTTAAGGAAGCTTTTGCTGCTTTCTCTCTCTCTCTCTCTCCTCTCTCAGCAGCAGCATTAAATAACCTCTTGAGTTAAGGAGGCTTTGGCTGCTCTCTCTCTCTCTCTCCATCTCCAGCTTGCTCAGGGTCACACAGTATGCAAGTGTGGCTTTGGGATAGGTAGAGATTAATTCCAGCATCTTTGCAGCTTAGGAGAGAATGAAAAAGAATGCTTCATCCATTAGTTTAGGAGGACCAGGGCCAACTCTATATCCCACAACACATTACACAAATGGCATCCCCAGACGACCTTGTTGTCAGAAGTCAGATCTTGTTTCTTTCTTGTATAGAGACAACAGGACACTGTTGAATTTCAACTCCCCTCCCCCGGATACCCCCCACAGTACCTCTCTCTCTCATCACCCTGCACATTCTCTCTTCTCCTACCACTCCTTCCGTTGACATAGCCTAACACTGGCCTACCCATACACTCCACTAAGCACTTATAACTCACCCCATACCCTCTTTTATGCCCTCTAGTCCAACCCTATTGTCTCTGTTTGCCTGCAAATCGTGTTCTGCTGGCATCTCTCAATTAATTTCCTTTCCTTCTTCCATTCTTCCCTCCACAATTTTTCATTCCTCCTTCCTTTCTTCTCTCTTTACTCCAATCACTGTAAGTCTTGAATATGTGTGTTACACTAATGGCTACCAATTATTATTGTGTCACCTACCATCTAGTGCTACATATTGTTGCCAAGTTATTATATGTGTTCTAGTGTTACCAGCTGTCACCAACTGTTGCTAATTTGCTATATGTATTTTCATACCTACTATATTTAACTATTGCATTGTTAGCCAATGTGATCCACCTGTAATCCCTCCTGCTCTCATTGTATGCAAGTAAGCAAACTGTATTCCAACAGTGTAACATTTCTCAGCATTCTGTCCTATTGTCTCTACCCCACCCCCCAGGTCACACAAGGAGACAAGCAACTTGTCGCTAGTGTGCCTTCCTGGTGAAACATTTCAATAAATAAATTGTATCTGCTTATGGTCTTCCATTCAGTGCCACTCACCAGCCCTCTACCATGAGACTCTGCTGCCTTAAGCCCCTACAAAGCTCTTCATGCAGAGCACATTGGATACTCCATCTCCTCACCCCCTCCACACTTTAGCAGAGTCCTTTACAGACTGGTGCTGCAGTTTAGTGTAAACTCATCAGACAGAGTAACAGAAGTGGGGAGGAATGGATCTTTGAGCTGCTAGTTAGGCATGGACAGCTGTTGGCTGGTTCATGCTCTCATCCTGTTGCCAGGTAAATATGTTGCCCTTTTTTCTCCCACTCACTAATTGTCTTATTGATCGCGTGCAGGAAGTGTTGTGGGGAGGGGTGCAAAGCACTGCCACTCTCCCATCCAGAGGCTCCATCAGCAAAGCACCCTTGGTGTCATTCCATTAGCAGTGTGCCCTGCTCGGAGGAGGCAACGCATTGTCACTCTCCTATCCAGAGACTTCATCACCAAGACAATCTAGGTACTACTCCAGGAGCCGTGGTTCCAGGCTGACCATGTCATGCTAGGAGCCCTTCCTGCTAGTCTCTGGTCTGAACAGATGTAGTACAATACTCCAGGTTTGAAATAGCCACGGTCTTGTCCAAGAGGAGGATCACCTCCTGTAAATTATTACATGTTTCTGTGCCATTCCATAATCTGCTTTAAGTAAACCTCCATCGAGCTGCACATACTGGACTGTAAACATAGATACATAGAAACTGACTGCAGGTAGGGACCTCTTGGCCCCCCAGTCTGCCCTATTTATCATTGACCTAGTATGAGGTGTGATGCACAAACTGAACTCCAAAACATCCCCCTTACCTCCAGGATACCCTTGTGTCTGTCCCATTCTCTCTCTGAATCCTGTGACCATTTTAGCTGCCCCTACCACCTCGTCTGGTAGGCCATTACAAGCATCCACCACTCTCAGTGTGAAAAATATTTTCTCATGTTACCCCAGGGCTGTTATCACTCCCGACTTTATACTGTGCCCTCTTGTAATGGAACATCTTTTACTTTGGAAGAGGCTCCTTCTAACCCCAGTAATACTCAGGTATTCATAACTTCTGCTTTCACGCTCTGCCTGTCAAGACCAGAAGCCCAGAGTTTCTGTCCTTATCATCTAGTCCTGACCCATTCAAATTTCATAAAATGCACAAGTATTTTCTTATTGTTTTCTTATACTGCCTCTAACTAGTATTTTTCTAGTATTAAACCATTGTTTTAGTTTTAAATACTTTGTTTTCTCAGTTTCTCCTGGTTCAGTATAACCACAAGGAACCGAGGCTTTCTTTAGTGTTTTCGGAGTTCTCTGACTAAGGAACTCTGTTAGTTTTATTTAAATTTTAAAGTTTTTATATTTAAATCAAACCACTAATCCCAGTTTGTGAACCGTTAACTCTGGTTCAGTCCTCGTTCAGTTTCAGTTCCAATAGCTTTGTTTCAGTTCTGGAACCGATCACTAATGCTAAATAAGCTTTAAAAACCTTTCTTGTTTAGCAGTTGTTTTCTGATTCTGTGTTTCTCTCAGAATGCCTGAAGAACTGGTGAACCGGTTTTAAACCATATACTGACTGTGGTGAGATTTTTGCAAAAGCAAGCGAGTTCTTTGTGTGGTCTGTTCAGATTTTGAACATTAAAAACAGACTGTGAAATTTGTAAATCTTTTCCAGAAAAAATGTGGAAAATGCCTAGAAAGGCTGAAGAAAATATGACTGTTTGAAAGGGTCCTCTGGCTCTGATCAGCTGGCACCCTCTATGCCCGTGGGTAAAACCACATCAATTTCAATTTCTGTAACTGCCACCGCTGAGACGGGTACTCAAGCAGTTTCAAAGAGGCTTGCTGTACCAGCTGACTCTCTAGTTCCCTCAAAAAGTCTAAAAGACTAAGCACACAGAACCCTCTGCTGGTAAGCCTTGGGGACTTCTGTGCCTGCAATAAAAATGTCAAGTGCAGAAGAGATTGCATCGGCCTTTTGGGTGATCCAGGCTTTACAAGGGCTGACTACCCTTTGCCTCAGACACCAGCCAGATAGATTGGCTATTCTTTCCAGTCTTCTGCTTATGAGTTAGAAGAGTACCTGGATGTTGAAGAGGTGGAAGAAGGGGACCCCATCAAACTGGAGGTTTCCTGAACAAGAATTAGTTTTTTCTCCTAGGGCATCAGAGGTTTCTCCTCACTTCACTTTTATAAGAAACATGGTGGATGCTTTAGACATCCCCACAAGTGAAGTCATTGAGGACGAAGAAGTAGAATATATGAAAATGATGGGTTTAGCACCCACCAAAAGCTTCTTCTCCCATTAATAAATTCTTTAAAAAGATGCCCTAAAATACTGCAGACTCCTAATTTTATCGCACCTCTGGATAAGAGGTTGGACAAAAGTATCAAATGGAAAGGCAGGGTGCAGACTTTTATTCTCTCACCCTGACCACCAGGGAGTAGTGCAGGTAGCAGCCTGTGACAAGGCAAAGGTTCCCACTAGCTCCCGTCCCCAGACAAGGATTCGAGGAAATTAGACAGTGTGGCCAAGAAAGGTTGCCTCTTGGCTTCCTTGGCTATCAGACAGATTCAATTTCAGTCCTATGCCACACAATACCAGAAATCATTCTAGCAATCACTGCTTGCCATATCTGGAAAGGTAGTCTCCTGTCTCGCTGACAGCTGAAACAGCTAGATTTGGTCTGAAGCAGCCAAGTACCAGTTTCAAATGCTTGCAGACTCCAGTAACAGAACTGCCAGGTGGATGGCAAACACTATGGCTCAAAGAAGATTTGCTTGGCTGAGGACCAAAACCTGACCAGCATTCTCAGACCAAAGCATTTGATTTTCCACTTGAGGAGCATTCCTTCTTTGGGCAAATGACAGAGGCTTACATGAAAAAGGTGGATGAGTACAAACTCACCTTCAGAAGCAATTCGTTAAAGAAGAAACTTCCCCATCCACTAGACGCTATGGAAGGAGGAGGGCAGGCAATGGCCTTTCAAAGCATGAACTTCTTTCAACCCATGGCCACAACTCCATACCAGCAGTATCCACAGCAAGGATACTTTAGGGAAGTGGCAGATGAGGTTCCAAGCATGGTTCCCAGCTCCAGGCTCAGTCCCAAGCAAAGCAGGCACCCTGACATGTTTGCACAGGCCACCTCCCTACTGCCTGTAGGAGGTGGACTGGCTCTCTATTTTCATGCTTGGAAAAACATCACCACAGACAAGTGGGTCCTGGAAGTATGAGCCAGGGTTGTCTCTGACTTTCAAATCACTTACACCTTTAAGAACATGAGTTTTCAAGCCATTTTCAAATATAGAAAGGAAAATCCTGTATGCAGAGGTTCAAGAGCTACTCTTGGCTTAAGCAGTGGAACAAGTGCCAGCCAACCTAAAGAGAAAGGGACTTCACTCAAGGATACTTTCTCACCACAAAGAAAAGTGGGGAGTGGCAGCCCATATTAGACATCAGAGTCTTAAACAGATACTTATCAAAGCCAAAATTCAAAATGGTAACCTTAGCATTGATTCTGCCAACGCTTCATAAAGGAGATTGGCATCCCTGGACCTAAAAGATGCCTATTTCCACATCCCCATAAGGGAGTCTCACAGAAACTGCCTCAGGTTCAGACTCCTTCAGGTCACTATAAATTCTCAACACTGCCATTTGGCCTCACTTCAGCACCAAGAGTGTTTACAAAGTGCCTGGCTGTAGTGGTGGCACATCTTCAAAAGCAGGCTGTCACCATTTTTCCATACCTGGATAATTGGCTGGTAGTGGGAAAATCCCCCAGCACAACAGAGACCAGCTGCTTCTTGCTCAGGAGCTTCTTGGAGTCTCTAGGTTTCCTAATAAATCAAAAGAAGTCAGTTCTGCAACCTGCTCAGATACTGCAGTTCATAGGAGCCATACTAAATACCCTGCAGGGCAGGGCATACCTGCCACTGGACAGAGTAAGAAGCATTCATCACTTAGTAGGTTTGTTTCTCCTGAATAATTAAAACCTGCAAGACAGTTCCTCCAACTGTTGGGCCACTAGCAGCTGCCACTGGTACAGTGCTAGAGTCCAGGTTCCAGATGAGGGACATCCAGTTTCACCTAAGTGCTCACTGGTGCCAGAAAAGAGACCCTCTTTCAAACTGATTCCAGCAACAGGAACCCTGTTACAGGCCCTCAACTGGTGAAAGAGGAAAACAACTTGAGAGAAGGGGTGCCTTCCAACAGGAGCCCCTCAGTAATTCTCACTACGGATGCATCACTGCTGGAATGGGGTGCCCATCTGGGAGATCCCACTACGAGGGCACTTGGTCAAGTGCAGAGTCACTCCTGCACATAAACCTATTAGAGCTCAGAGCAGTGCTGTTAGCACTGAAGGCCTTCACACCTCTGCTACAGGAAAAGGTAGTACAGATCAGAACGGACAATACCACCACCATGTACTATATAAACAAGCAGGAGGCACATGGTCCAGTTCACGCTGCACAGAATCTATAAAAATATGGAGTTCGGCTACTCTTTGTGAGTTCTCCTTCAAGCCATCCATCTGACAGGCAAGGACAATGACCTGGAAGACACCTTGAGTTGGATCAACCAGGCCCATCATGAATGGACCCTGAACAGGTGGTACAAGTAATTTCAAGAGGTGGGTCACTTCAGGTGACTTGTTTGCATCCCACCAGAACCACTACCTGCCAAAGTACTGTTGCAGACCACCAGAGCAGGGAACAATCCTCTGGATGCTGTAATCCTAAATTGGTCAGGGAAACATATATATGCTTTTCCTCCCTTTCCCTGATGTACAGGGTGTTGCTCAAGCTCAGGTCCCAGTCAGCATCCATGATCTTGATAGCACTGGATTGGCCCAGGCAGCCATGGTACTCTCTGCTGCTCTCCATGTCTGTGGCCAAACCAATAAACTTCCCAGGAGGCACAATATGTTAACCTCCAGTCAGGAGGCTCTTGTACCTGAACCTTCAGATCCCTCAGGCTTAAAGCCTGGCTCTTGAGAACCTAGAATATGCAGGATTGAACCTTTCCAGGGTGTTCTGGACATCCTGAAGGGTTACAGGAAGCCTTACACTAAGAAATCTATTCTGCAAAGTGGAAACTGTTTTACACCTGGTGTACTACACAGGACACTTGAACCAATACATGCTGGAGTATCAGTTATGTTGGACTATCTTACCCACTTGCATTCTTTGGGCCTTCAGGCCAGTTTCCTGAAGGTACATCTGGCTGCTACTTCTGCTTACATTTCAGCCAGCAAAGTCTTCATTGGCTTCAGAACCTATTTTCAAAAGATTCTTTAAGGGTTTTTTCCATTTGCACCCTCCTCACAAGGAGCCTAGTGCCTACATGGGACTCAATGTGTGTATAGCCAAACTCATGGGACCCCTTGTAGGACCATGTCCTCGGCTCACTCTAAAATTTGTCACATGGAAAACAGATTTCTAGTGACAATGACTTCTGTTAGAAGGATCAGTGAGCTTCAGACTCTTTGTGTAGATAAAGACTACATTTATTTCACAATGACAAAGTGGTTCTAAGAACAAATAGGAAATTCCTCCCAGAGTGGTCTCAGATTTCCATCTTAACCAAACCATTACCCTACCTATATTTTTACTGAGCACTCCACCTCTGGTGAAAGGAGGATCCACAGTTTAGATGTAAGAAAGCCCTTAGTTGCTATATGAGAGCCACTAAGGACCATAGGCAGGACAGAAACAAACTGTTCCTGACCACTGGGGCTGTGGGAAAGAAATCCAGCATCTAAAGGTCCATTTCTCACTGGATAGTACAGTGCATCCAGTTTTCATTCTCTAAGGCTGGAAGGAATTCCGAATAGGGTTGAGGTCTATTCCACAAGGGGCACAGCTGCTACCTTAACTAGCTGCCAGAGATGTCCCTTTAGTGGACATATGTAAAGCAGCTAATCAGAAATCAGTACACACCATTACAAAGCATTACAGTTTGGACATTTTGTCCAGGAGTTATTCCAGGTTTGGCACAGCAGTCCTGCACAGTCTGTTTCCAAAGTAGTTTCTGTGCCCACTTCCAAAGGTACTGCTGTAGTCTACAGAGTTATGAATACCTGAGTATTACTGGGGTTAGAAGAAAAAATTACTCACCATAGTAATCTTGTTTCTTCCCAATGATACTCAGGTATTCATAACTACCCACCCTGCCTCCCCTTCAAGAACCAGTAGCCTCTGCATCCCTGGGTACATACCTGGCCTACTGTGTGGGTGCCACAATCAGGCACCGTTGTTATAAGTTCTGTTTTGTCCTGTTCATCCCTTCAGATGATTCTGACATTCATGGTGTATTTTAGGTTTATAACCTAGGTAGTGTTTGAAAATTAGCATGTGCAAAGATTACATAATTTGCATAGCATTCCATCTCTCTGAGAGCAACTCAGTCTTAAGGAAAACTGCAGAAGTTATGAACACCTGAGTATCACTGGGAAGAATCAAGATTACTTAGGTGAGTAATTTTTTCCACCTGTACTCTGCAGACTAATTTCACTATGGCTGAGCACTGGTTCCTTCAATCAAAACGGCTCCTCAGTTATAAAAAACAAGACTATGTTATTCACATCATAGCATAACAAACCCTGGTCCCACCAACTTTGCATTTTTAACAATTCAGAACTCTTCCTGGAGATGGTTCAAACATTTAAATACCTAGGATTGACACTGGACCGCACCTCTCTTTAACCAACACATAGAGCACAGTCTCAAAGTCATCAAATGTAAACAAGATTATTGTACAGACACTGAAAAGGCCTGACTTCTGAGGCACTAAAACTGCTGTAAATAGCTCAGTCCTCTGAGTGATGGACTATGGTCTAGCAGTATATGGGCTGTCTCCCAAACCACTTTGAAATTTATCAAAACAGCACTAAACAAAGTGTGTGGTTTAGACCAAAGTTTACCCTGTCTCACTCACACCTGTGAGTTGTACACTCAAACGAACCAGCTCAACCTTGACAGCCACCTCCAGTATCAATTATGCCTGCTCAGCCAAGAAGTCTATGCTGGGACTTATACCACGCCAAGCCTGCAATGCCTTCTTAGCCAAACCAAATTCCATCAGATGCACTAGAGGTACAAACAACTCGGCCTCTGCATCCCTTTCCGTCAGAACCACACAAGGCCATCGGTCCCACGAATACGGGCGCCACTTTGGCTTAATATAGTTGACCTAGACATTGTGAAAGAGGACAAAATAGGACCCTTTAAAGATAAACTCTGAATGGCCCTTGCCACAAGCAGTAACTGTGACTGTGAAACCTGAACCCCCACACAATCTTCCATCTTCTTTCCTGCTACCCTCATTCTAACCTGCCCCTTGCCTTCTCCTTTCTTCTTGCTAACTAACATTTCCTAGTAGGCTGCAGGTCCCTGCCTCAGCACTTCCCTCCAAATGAGTCTAGCCTCCTCTATGACTACACTCTTTAGCACTTAAGACAAAAGAACTGCTGCCCATCAAGTTCTCACCTCCTTGCATATAGTATTAGTTAATTATTTTACAGATTATATCATCCACTGTTCCCTACCTGATTTGCTCTATATCCTGTAGATTCTCAAGTTGTTCACTTAAACTTCTTGTCAACCTATCCTGCTATAAACTATGTATATTTTTACTTATGTAATCCCATTATTGTAATTATGTAACCTCTGTTAACTTGGTGTATTCATGTTTTCTAAGGCATGGAACCTTCTTGTATCTGTTTATGTACTTGTAACCATTGCAAATGATGCTATACTCATGTATTACCTAACGTGGAACCTTTGTAAACCAGCCTATGGTTCAAACGTACTTCCTAGAAATAAATAAATAAATAAAAATCTCCATTTATACCTGTGAGGTATTTCTATGTCTCTGTCATGTCCTCCATTTTCCTCCTTGTCTCCAGGGAATACATATTTAATTATTTTAGTCTTTCCTCATAGGTCTTCTCCTGTAGCCCCTGCACAATTTTAGTTGCCCTTCTCTGCCTCCACCCTATCTATGTTCTTTCTCAGATGGGGCCTCCAGAACTGGATGCAGTACTCCAGGTGTGGTCTCACCAGTATCTTATACGGGCAAAATGACCTCCCTCCTTCCTTCTACTTGTGAAACCTCTCTGTGCACCCAAGCATCGAGCTAGCCTTCCCTCACCTTCTTGTCACACTGCATAGCCTGTTTTAGGTAATCTGAAATGATAACTCCAAGGTCTTTTCCTGCTTTGTGACTCTTAGTACCTCCCTCAAAGTTTGTAAGTTGCCCTTGGGTTCTTGCTTTCCATGTGCATGATAGTAAGTAAGTAATTTATTATTTATTGGGCATCGAATGCTGGAGGCTCTGGGTGCCATACAGTATAGAGACTTTAACAGAGTAACAGAACATCAAAACATTAAAAGTTGTATAAATAAGCAGTCACAATTTTAAATCTTAAATAACATCAGTAGGAAAAGCCAGACTAAACAGGTGAGTCCTTAGGCACCTCCAAAATGCCTCCACTACAAGGGCTTCTCCAAAGATCTTTGCAGTGAGTTCCAGAGGACTGGGCAGTCCTCCCCAAATGAACACTCACCCAAGGTTTTCAGCTTGGTCTTCAGAACCACCAGGAGGTCCTTGGTGGAGGAAAGAAGGAGCAGGCCAGAATGGCAGGAGTAAGGAAGTCTGACAGGTAGCCAGTGCTCAATCTGTATAGGGTCTTATAAGTGAGCAAGCCCACCTTGAAGAAAATCCACCACCTGACCAGCAGCCAGTGCAGACCCCACAGGACCAAGATAACATAACAGGACCTTGACAGCCCTATCAGCAGACTGGCCACTGCATTCTGCACCAGCTGCAGCCGGTGAAGGTTGCCCACTAACCCCAAGGTAAAGAGCATTATACTGAACATACGAAATTTTCCAGCAGATAAAGGCCTAGAGGTCTATCAAGTCTGCCTCGAATGTGCAGCTAGCACCTCTTATTCTGCAGCTGCCCTCCCTTCCACCCTTCCCCTTCATTAACCCTCCCTTGTTCTGTCCCATCCTCATTTGAAGCAGATCACTGTTCTACTGCATACCACTTCAGCAGGTAACGCATTCCACCCAGCCACCACCCTCTCTGTAAAGTGTCTCCTCATCTCCCTCCTGAACCTTCCTTGCTCCAGTCTCATATCATGGCCGCTGGTGTCCCTCCCCTCTTACTTTGAACAGCCCCTCTGTACCTGTCTTGTTTATTCCTTTTCATGTATTTAAAGGTTTCAATCATGTCACCCTGTCTCTCCTCTCTCCAGTGAGTACATGTATAACTTCCTTCAACCTCCTCTCGTATGATAAGTCCCCAGCCCCTTGATCATCTTTGTCGCTCTGTGTTGCACCCTCCAGTAACTTAATGTCCCTCTTCAGATACGGACGCCAGTACTGTACGCAGTACTCCAGGTGTGGTCTAACTAATGAGCTATACAGTGGCAGAATCACCTCCACCGCTCAGAGATATACCCCTTGCAATACAACCCAGCATTTTGTTGGCCTTTGCAGCTGCCTTCCTACATTGTGCAGAGTTGTTCATTGACCCTGTAATGAGCACACCCAGATCCTTCTCCTCCTCTGTCTGGGCTAGCTGCACCCCCTAGCTGGTAACTAATAGTAGTCTTATAGTATAGACTTATAGTAGTCAAGTCTGGATGTTACAAAGTCGTGTACCAGTGATGGCAGGTCTTCAGGCGGAATCAGGGTTTAATCCCTCAGATGGTAGAAACCACTTTAGTTCATCCAGTCCTGGATCTCAGCTAGGCATTTATTTAGCACTTCAATGGCAAAAAGGACATGCACAGCTGGGTATCAGCTGTAGCAGTGAAAACCCAAACTGTGCTGTCTAATGAGCATCCCCAGGGTAGCATGTATGCCTCCCACAACACTGGTTACAGGATCAGCCTGGAGGAACTCCACAGGTCAGTGGTATCAGGAGGAGAAGAAATTCCCATCACTACCCTCTGCCTCCTGCCCGAGGGAAATGACTTGAACCAGTTGATGACAGTACCTGAGTTCACAATACTATCTGAGGTGATCCAGCAACATGACGTGGTACATGCTATCAAATGCAGATGACAGATCCAGGAGAATGAGAACTGACCATTCCCTCTATCTCTTGCCCTGAGAAGTCATTATGTATCCAGACTAGTGCCATCTCTGTGCTGTACCTTGACCTGAACCAGGACTGGAATGACTAGTAGATGTCAAAGGTCTCCAAGTACTCCTCGAACTGCAGAGCCACTATCTTTTCAACAAACTTCCCTAGAAATGAGAAGGTCGATCCGTGAATCCTCAGGATTGTGGGAGCAGCTGCATGAGGGAGGGACCTAGGGACAAATGACCTGGCTGAGAATGGGACCAGAGCAGTGTAAAGGAGTCCGTAGAGTTGGAGAGGGCCTTTAGACAAGTACCATGTACAGTAACCTTCCTCGGAGGTGCTGCCTGTCTATGGCAAGGGTGATGCTAGGGTATTCCACATCATGGGATGCAATGAATAGTTGAAAACTGGTGCAGAGTTCAGGATTTGGCTTCACTGGGATTGGGGGTCCCCTGAAGGGATACAGGCCTATACCGGAGTGATGGTCTGCATGTCTCCAGGAGAGGAACAAGATCCAGGGTGCTAGGTTTAAATGCTTCATTGGCAAGCATTTAAACCAGCCAAGGGGAGGCTCTGAAAAGGAGCAGGAAATCCCAGCCTCCCCAACAAAACACAATAATTAGTGAGGTAAACACCAAGGTAGAGAAGTCAATAGGGAGCAGGAGAGGGGTAAATGCAAAAAGACAATGGTAGTAAGGACAGGGATGAGGATAAAGGTAAGGCCATCAAAAATGGAGGGTGATGAGTACGAATGCCCATAGTCTGTGTAATAAGCTCCCTGAACTAGTGTCCTTGATGGAAGAGGGACACCTGGATATTGTGGCAGTCACAGAAACATAGTACACAGAGAACCATGACTGGGATGTCAACATACCAGGGTACACAATCCACAGGAGGGACAGGGAGGGTAAAAGAGGAGGAAGAGTAGCTCTCATGCAAGGGAAGGATCAAAGCAATGGAACTGAAGGATAAACAGGGAGTAGAGGAGACACTGTGTGTCACTCTGGAGACAGGAAATGGCACCACAATCTGCATGGGGTTGTATACAGACCCCCATCTCAGGGGAGGCAATGGACAAGGAAATGATAGAAGGTATTCTTAGAATGGCAGAAAAAGGGAGATATTCTTGATGGGGGACCTGAATATGACAGATATTAATTGGAGCACCTTTGCTGCAGTCACATCCAAGAGCAGGGTTATTCCTGTGCCACAGGGGCATGCTTCAGGCAGTTAGTGGTGGTACTCACCAGGAAGGAGCTATCTTACTCCTGTTACCGCCAAAGGGGGATGGAGAAAGGATCTCAGATTTAGAAGTGGGTAGCTATCTGGGAACAAGCGACCACTAAACAGTGTGGTTGATGATAAACACAGCCATAGAGTCAAGTCATCCAAAAACAAGATATTGGACTGTAGAAGGGCTAACACTGGAAATGGGAGAGTGCTTCAGAAAAGCACTAGCAAATGGGCAAGAAGGAGGGTGGAGGAACAATGGGGAAAATGAAACAGCCATCAGAGAGGCAACAAGCCTTTGTGTGAAGCAAATCAACAAAACAAAATGTAGGAGAAACCACTATGATTCTCAAAGAGGTGGTAGGGAAGTTTAAGGAGAAAAAGGTAGCTTTCAGGAAGTATAAGGAAACACAGAAGGAGCAGGAGAGAGAACTGTACCAGTTAAAACAGAAGGAAGTAGGAAGGCAGTCAGAATAGCAAAGGCCAAAACTGATGAAAAGATAGCCATCTCAGTTAAGAAGGGAAAGAAAACCTTTATAGGTACATTAGGGAGCAAAGAAGGACCAAGGGGCATAGAAAGGATGAGAAGGGACTTGGCAAGGTTGGAGGAATGGTTTGAAGTATGGCAGCTTGGATTTAATGCAAAGAAGTGCAAAATAATGCACCTGGGAAACAAAACCAAGGGAAAAGTACACAATGGGGAGGGGGTAGTAACAACAACAACAATGGAAAGGAACCTGGGGGTAATCATATCAGATGACCTTAAGGCTGGCAAACAATGTGAGAAGGCAGTGGGGAGGGCTGGGAGGATACTGGGATATATAGGAGAGGCATCACCAGCAGAAAACAGGAAGTTGTTATCTCTCTGTAGAGACAGTTGGTAAGACCCCATCTGAGTACTGTGTCCAGTTCTGGAGGCCTCATTCCGCAAGGACATAGATAGGATGGAGGCTGTCCAGAGGTGGGCAACTAAAATGGTGCAGGGTCTGCAAGAGAAGCCATATGGGAGAGACTAAAGGAGCTTAATATGTATACCCTTGAGGAAAGGAGGGAGAGGGGGACATGTTATAAACTTTATAGTACCTCAGTGGAATGAAAAAGTCCAGGAAGGTAGCCTCTTTCAGAATCAGAGATGTGCAAGAACAAGAGGACACAATTTTAAGACTGAGGGGAGATGTCTCAGGGCAATGTAAGGAAGTATTTTTTCACACTTAGGATGGTGGACGCATGGAACTGCCTTCCTGAGGAGGTTGTGGGGTCTAAAACTGTGGGAGAATTCAAGAATGCATGGGACAGACAGAAGACAATCTTGTGGGGGATAGGAAGAAGTAGGCTGGTGGTTAACTAGGATCTGCAGCTCATCCAGCAGGTAGGAAATAGGCAGACTAGGTGAGCCAAACGGTCGTTATTTGCCATCAAAGTCAATGTTTCTATGTTTCAAGGGGGATAGTGAGGCTTAATAAAGAGAAGGGAGGGTGGGCAGAGGGTGACAGTGAAAAGAAGAGGAGCGGAGATACCTAAATCAAAGACTAGAAGCATTCTGGATAGGGAGGTCGATACCAGTCCATTCACAAAAGAAAGGATTCTGAAAGAACTCTTAAAACTGAAGGTGGACAAGGCAATGGGGCCTGATGGGATTCACCTAAGAATTTTAAAAGAACTAAGGAAAGAACTAGTGAAACCATTGACTACCCTTTTAACAAATCATAAAAGGATGGTGTGATACCTGAGAACTGGCGGAGGCCGGAGTGATTCCCCTTCACAAAAGTGGGACCAAGACAGAGGAAGAAAACTACAGACCTGTTAGTTTGACCTCAGTGATAGGTAAAATGATGGAATCACCTCTGAAGGAAAGAATTATTGTGTTTCTAGAGGCCAGTGGGGCACTGGACCCAAGGCAGCATGGATTCACAGCAGGAAGGTCATGTCAGATGAATCTAATAGATTTCTTTGACTAGGTAGTCAAAGTAGTAGACCTGGGAGAGGCATTTGACACAGTCCCACATAAAAGATTAATAAACAAGTTAGCCAGCCTTGGAGTGTGTCGCAAGGTGGTAGCCTGGATAAAAAATTGGCTGGACAAACAGAATGCAGAGGGTACTAGTAAATGGAGTCCCTCTGAAGAAAGGGGGTTATTAGCAGGGTACCGCAGGGCTCAGTACTGGGACCAGTCCTCTTTAATATCTTTATAAGTGACATTGCAGAAGGACTGAGGAAAGTGTGTCTCTTTGCAGACGACACAAAGATCTACAACAGGGTCAATACAGAAGGTGGGGAGGAAAGGATGAGAAGGACCTGGCAAATTTGGAGCAATGGTCAAATGTATGGCAGCTTAGATTCAATGCAAAGAAGTGCAAGGTAATGCACCTGGGAAGCAAAAACTCAGGGAAAAATTACGCAATGGGGGGTGAGATACTAACAACAACAAAATGGAAAGGGACCTGGGGTAGTCATATCAGATGACCAAAAGGTTGGCAGGCAATGGAGAAGGCAGTAAGGTGGACTGGTGGGATACTGAGATGCATAGGGAGAAGCATCACCAGTAGAAAACAGAAAGTCATTATCCCTCTGTACAGACAGTTGGTGAGACCCTTCTGGAGTACTGTGTGCAGTTCTGAGACTCTGTCTCTGCAAGGACATAGACTGGATGGAGGCTGTCCAGAGGAGACCAACTAAAATAGTGCAGGGTCTGCACCAGAAGACATATGAAGAGAGATTAAAGGAGCTTAATATGTATATCCTCAAGGAGAGGGGGACATGATAGAAACTTACAAGTACTTCAAGGGAATCAACAAAGTCCAAGAGGGTAGAATCTTTCAGAAAAGAGATGTGCAAGAACAAGGGGCACAATTTGAAGATAGAGGGGATGTCCCAGAGGTAATGTGAGGAAGTATTTTTTCATGAAGAGGGTTGTAGATACATGGAACGGCCTTTTTGAGGAGGTGGTAGAGTCAAAACAGTGGGAGAATTCAAGAATGCATGGACAGACATAAGGTAATTCTAGTGAGAGGTAGGAGGAAGTAGGCTGTTCTTTAACTAGGATCTGTAGCTTATCCAGTAGGTAGGAAATGGGCAGGCTAGGTGGGCCAAGTGGTCCTTATCTGCCATCAAATTCTATGTTTCTATGTCTATAATCCCCCAGAATGTCTGGGTCAAGAGATGTTTTCTTCAGAAGGGGCTTTATCAGCTCCTCCTTCAAAGCACTGGGGAAGACCCTCCAAAAGCAAGCACTTGGCAATCCTGATGAACACTGACTGATGGCCTCGATGCAGCCCACTAGGAGATGCATCGGGCCAGGGTCCAGTTCACATAAGTGAGTGGACGCTGCTTTGAAATCACTTTGGAGATACCAGCCACCTCCACCGCCAAAACCTCACCCAGACAATGGGAGCGCTCCAGCTTCACCCAGACTACCTGTGTGGGACTGATCCAGACCTCCTGGTGAGATCCCAACTCCAATGGAGGATACCCTGTCAGAGAAGAACAGAGCAAACTTCAAAAGTTCTACTGAAAAAGGTCTTTTCAGCTACAGACAGATGGGACGGAGAAGCCTGTTCACAGTCGGAAAGAGCTGAGCTGGTCTATTCTTCCCTGCAGCAATCTCCCTGGACAGGAGCTCTGCCTTCTTATGAAGGATTGCCCTTTGATAATCAACATCGTGACTCCTCACAGCCAGTCTATTCTCCTCTGATCAAGTTCTTCGCCAGCACCACTGTAACCTCTGACCCATGGTCTTCATCACCTAGAAAGCCCCATCAAACCACGGAGGTCTCAGGTGAGAGGACCTGGGTCATATATGGACCAGTGTGATGGCATTGAGTGCCCTGGAGACAGCCCTATTATAGGCCTCCACCACTTCTTGTAGGCCAACCGCACTAACTGCACTAACACTGGAAGAATCAACTGCCACCACCTGTCCTCTGGGGAAAATCCCCTTAAAGGGCGGTAGCTGATCATCTCAACAGGGAGGGACCATCAGGGGAGCCTCAAACAAGAATTTCAACTTATAATGATAGGACCAAATGACCCAATCAATCCCAAGGTCAGTGACCTGAGACCCAGTGAGAATACCAAGTCCAAGGTGTGGCTGTTTTGGTGGGTCACAGAGGCAACTGCCTGTGCAAGGCCCAGACGGTCATCAGCTAGAGGTCAGAACTAAGTTGCCAAGATTCATTGTCGATCTAGGCATTGAAGTTGCCCAGGACAAGCCATCTAGGTGAATCCAGCACCTGTCGGTGATAAAGTCCGCTACCTCCTGCAGATATTCTGCACCCCACCCTGTGGGGTAAACCAAGAGCATTCTGCAACACTCACCTGGACCCCCACACACTGCCACACATTCAAACGATGAGGTAGAACCACCAGGTGTACGGTGAAATTCAATTTGATCTAAAACAGGTAGCTACACTCCCACAATCCCTTCTCATGCAGTGTATCACAGAGTACCCGGCAGAGAATGATGCCTCCAAAATCAGGCCAGCATCACCCCCCAACCAGGTCTCCGTGATGCACCCCAGGTCGACTGAGGAGATCAAGTCCGATATAATTGCAGTCTTGTTTCCCATCAACCTGGCATTGCATAACACTTGCCCTGAGTGGATCAGTGGAGGCTGAAGGCCTTCTAGCTGCTTGCCCTCATGGTCCAGTGGGACCCTAGGAATGGAAACCAAATACTTGGAGCCTGTTTCAAGGCTTTGTTTCATCCTAGGGCTCCTTCTGCTCTTACCAACCCAATCCTCTCTCACCTCCCTGAAATCCCTGGCACTTTGCTAGAGAACTCTATGCCCCTAAAATACCCACCTCCTGCACAACATTCAGCAGCATCCAGGAGGGAGAGATCATAAAAGGGCAGAGGTCCCTCAGCAGGGCCACCATGTAACTAATTCAGAGGGGCCCAAGACTCCTTCACTTACCTAAAATAACTAAACAATTTAAATAAACAAGTCTTCCAGTGATGTCACCAGGGTTAATGGATGCTTAGAGAATCAGCTCCGATACTCCTCCAAAATTTACCTTCTTCAAAAAGTAGTCTAAATCAAAAACTAAAAATCATACAACTAAAAAACAAGGAAGAACATAACTTGCAAGAATACCATAAAAGCATCATCTAAAACAAAGTGAAGCTCCGCCAGAAGATGACGAAGGATGGCTACTGGCAAATCAGACTCTGAGAGATCTCAGGCCTCCGACACCATGGAACAGCTACAAAGAAATTAAACACTCCAGGAAAAAAATAAAGGTAAAAAAAAAAACTAGATACAATTTACTAATGAATTAATGTCATTCAGGGCTGAAATGAAAGGAATTGTAACAGAGCCACAGAGTTATGGCAGTATTAGAGGACCGGACTGACTGTTTGGAGAGACGAATGACTACAATTGTGAATCGCACTGATTGATGACTTGGAGTCCCAGCTCCTGAGAATATACAAGTCCAACAGGACACAGAAAACCAGGCTTTGTGGAATAAGCTCCACCTGTAATGGACTCCAGAAAGCACAGAAGGATAAGACTTGCTTGCCTTCCTCGATGCCTTCTTCCGAATGGTCTTAGAAATAATACCAGCCTTTCCTATAGACATAGAAAGGGCCCACAGGCATTGGAACCCAAGTCCTCCAGCCAGACAGCCAACCATGATCCATCATCATTAAATTCCTTAATTTTGCAGCCAAGAGAGAATAGTACAATTAGCATGGAGAAAACAAACTGTTTCAGGAACAAATCACATCCTGTTTGATAGCTGTCTATGTAACAGATACAATGAAATAAGAACAGCATACCTGCCTTTGTTCTCACACTCAGACAGAATGGCTTGAAGTTCAAAATGCCATATCCAGAGAAGTTTTGGTGCAACCATGAATGGTCCCGAGCATTATCATTCAGTGGAAGAGATGACTTCAGACCTACAATCAAGAGACTTTTAAAACACACAAACACCACAGAAGGCAAGCAGTGCAACCGCCTGCATGATGGCAGCAAACGTTGACCAGAGCACAAAGGCAACAGCAAGGAAAGGACACCATGGCGCCATAGACACACACCTACAGGCACCAAACACTGACCTAAAATGTGAGACTACCTATAAAAGCTTTATTGCTACAGCGGTCATATCGACACTGAGATACAGCCCGAGAGGTGAGTGGGGCGAGGTAATTCATGGAGGGGAACAGTATCTTTTAGGAAGTGGACCCCAGATGGACAAATACACAGAGTGTCTGGATGTGGGGTCCTGGGACAACCGTGCTCAGCGACTCTTATGCATACAGCCATGAGGAGAACTGTCATTCTAAAATGGCCACTACACAGTAGTGGAGTTGCTGAGCATCAGACAGTGGCTGGGCAGTGGAGGTCATCCTCAGGGATTGCTCAGAGGCGGTGTCTATGGGTCTTTCATGGGGGCTCCTCCACCCTTTACCAAGCCTCACCATAGGTAAACAAATACAATGTACTGTACCCTAATTTCAAATATGTATGGCGAGATGGGAAGTGACTACCACTGAAAGAAAAAATTGTGGTGATTGCAGGAAAGGATGAATCATGTCCCCCCAATGCAAGTTGCTCTGTTGGGGCAGTTTCCACAGGGCCTGGGGAGAGAAGATGGATGAGAGACACTAATGAGGTGGGGGAGAGAAACAGTGACGGGCCTAAGGGCATAATGGGATCTCATATTTTAAGGCCAGTGTTATTGACTAAATTATATCAGTGCCAGGGCAGCTTTCTTAAGCCCCCTCTAATTAAAATGTTTGAAATCCATAACATATCCCTTGCAGTCTCTGGGTCTGCCACCAAAATCAAAACTGCCTGCTGGCTACTTTACAGGGTTGTAGATGTCATGCTTCCCACTGGCTCATTCGTCCTGTTTGAACCCCCGAGAGAAAGAGGGCAAAGCCTTTTCCTGGTATGTATTATCACAGAGATAGGAGTTCTGATATGGGTTTCCACACATAACCTGTCAGATACAGCTCGAGAGGTGAATGGTGGGGCTGGTAATCCAGTGGAGGGTAAGGGGGCTCATATTGACAGACATAAGAAAGAGTTTCTGGATGGGGATCCAAGGCGACCACCGGTCAAGCTCAAGGCCAGCACCCGGCCACCCGGCACTGCTGGGGCCCCGACATCAGAGAGAGGCCCACCACCACCACCACCAATGGCCAGGGCTAAAAAAGCGAAACCGAACTTTTGTGCAGACACAGTCCACACTGCTCTGGCAGCATCAGCAATCAGTATGATTTCCGCTGACTGAGCTGGAGTGAACTGTTCTGCTGCACTACTTGATGCTGAGAGAAAAATCCAGTGGGTGACTCAGAACAGAAGCAGGGCTTCAATTCATTAGCATTTCCATGGGTGGGGTGTGGATTGCAGCAGACCAATAGCTCACTGGGAGGAGGGGATTGTGGTGGAAGGGTGGCCTGACTGTAACAGTCATGGGCAGCGTTTAGCTGTGTGCATGTTTGTGACATCTGACATCACGCATCATCATAGTGACGTTGTTGGAATTGAAGGCAGCTGATGCGCGAGGCGCCAAGGCGGAGTTCTCAGTTTAAACTCAGAGTTGGGTGAAACAGGTGGAGACAGTGTGGGCCAGTGGCAATCAAGTAGGCAGCAGCAAAGCATCTAGTGTGGCTGGGAGTCAGGACTGAGCAATGAATTGTCTCTTTGAGTCCATCTGTGATGCATCGGTCGCCAGGCTTGTGTGGAGGCAACGGTGCTGAACCGGGAGGTGGGAGGGCAGCTGCCCCACCACTTTTTGTGCACCAGGAGATTGCCCCATTATATACTGCAGAATGCCTGGAGTGAATTATAACATCAGAACTACCAGTGCTTGCTCCATCCTAGGCGCACCTGCCTCTGAATCTGCTCTCACCACCCCGCCTCACCCCCGCCACCCCACCACTAAAACAATTACAAAAGAAACAACACCTGCTGCCTATGTTGTTAAATGCCTCGGCCAGCAGAGATGAGTTGAAAGTAGGTTGAACGGACAGAACGTTAGAACTTAACACTTTGTTATTTTTTTTTAATTAATTCATTCAGGGCAGCTCATCAGGAGCTTTTACACTCGCTGTCGCTCCACTCTGTCCTCTTGTTTTTGTGCCTCAGAGTCAGAAGGGACTAGTCATGACAAATACTTCACAATAGCAGCCCATTTAACCCATTAGACAGCCCTAGCCTACCAGCTGCCAGCCAGATAAATGCACAGTCAGCATTCCGTTAAGGTAACAGGTTCTGTTTAACTTAATCATCTACTTTATTCACTGGAGTAGCGCCTCAACGCAATACATTAATTTAGAAGTAAGGTGCTTGGCTTCAGCTTTTGTTTTTAATGTCCCGTAGTCACAGTCTCGCAGAACTAAGTTCTGAGAGAGCTGAGCCCTGTCCCCCTCGCCTCCTGCCCGACTGAGAATGAGAAGTGAGAGGGCACTCAGTTATAGGGGTATAAAAGTAGCTGATAACTGACACACATACCCAAATCAGGCAAACCCCATTGGGGATGACTTGATGCTGCTGATTCCTCAGAGGCTCCGCTCAGTAAAAGACAAGTTTTACTTCAAGCGACTCGACCGGCTGGTTGATGCTGTGAAGAATCCATGCTGTGTGCTGTTCACTAATTGTCAAGTAAGTCCAATGCCCAACTATGTACTGATTTGATTGATTTTTTTTTTTTTTTTTGTGGTTTGTTTTATTTTGATTTTTCGGTCCTGCTGCGAGCCTGTGGCTGCCTGGAGCCTATGCTCTGCTTCTGACCACCAGTCATCGCGACGGCCCCAGGCAGGCTCTGCTGTTTGATGATATTATGTTTTTAATTGTTGTAAAACGTTTTACCATGTCACTGACCCAGTTTCTGTTTGAAAATGAGTAAGTGAAGTCAACCGTGCAGCAGTGTTTTTGTTTATTTTTAGTAGTGGGTCCTTTGTCTCGTCTCCCCCTTCCCGACTCCTGGTCGGGTCGGTCCGTGCCCCGGTCCCTGCAATGCTGCCTAGCCTACTCCACTTTTCCTTTTTGCTTTCTGATGGCTTCTGAAAAAAAGCCTTTTAATTCCTGGCCCATACAGTACTGTCTGTTAGTTAGCATTGTCTCTGAGTCTTAATAGCAGTTTAAAGTCAGTTCTAGCATGAATTGTAACACCGGAAGGAATATGTCAGATTAGTTTCATTGTATTGCCATTGCCAGTGCCAGTATACTGTCATTTTTGATCTGTCCTGAATAGAGAATGTTGGCTTCTAGAGGACTTGTTATCAGTTTCTGGATCTTGCAACCAGTTTGTGTTCTTCTCTTCATAAGAGCATTGTCCTTGTTTTGATAGATACAGTACTATACATCATTGTGTAAGCACAGCCATAGAAACATAGAATTTGACTGCAGATAAGGACCGCTATGGCCACCCAGTCTGCCCATTTCCCTACCTAATGGATAAGCTGCAGATCCTAGTTAACCAGCAGCCTACTTCTTTCTACCCCACCCCTAGAATTGCCTTATGGCTATCCCATGCATGCTTGAATTCAGTCACTGTTTTTGACTCACAACCTCCTCTGGAAGGCCATTCCATGCATCCACAACCCTCTCTCTGTGAAAAAACTTCCTTACATTACCTCTGAGCCGCTCCCCATCTTCAAATTGTGCCCCTTGTTCTTGCACACCTCTTTTTGAAAGATGCTACCATCTTGGACTTTGTTGATTCCCTTGAGGTACTTGAAAGTTTCTATCATGTCCCCCTCCCTCCTTTCCTCGAGGCTATACATATTAAGCTCCTTTAGTCTCTCCTCATATGTCTTCCGGTGCAGACCCTGCACCATTTTAGTTGCCCTCCTCTGACAGCTTCCATCTTGTCTATGTCCTTGCGGAGATTGGGTCTCCAGAACTGCACATAGTACTCCAGATGGGGTATCACCAGCTGTCTGTACAGAGGGATAACAACTTCCTTTTTTCTACTGGTGATGCCTCTCCTATGCATCCCAGTATCCCCCAGCCCTCCTTACTGCCCTCTCACATTGCTTGCCCACCTTTAAGTCATCTGATATGACTACCCCAGGTCCCTTTCCATTTTTGTTATTGTTAGTATCTCACCCCCATTGTGTACTCTTCCCTGGGTTTTGTTTCCCAGGTGCATTACCTTGCACTTCTTAGCATTAAATCTAAGCTGCCATACATTTGACCATTCCTCTAACCTTGACAAGTCCCTTCTCAACCTTTCCACCCCACTTGTGTATCAACTCTGTTGCAGATCTTTGTGTCATCTGCAAAGAGACATATTTTTCCTTCCAGTCCATCTGCAATGTCGCTATAAAGACATTGAAGAGGACCGGTCCTCATACTGAACCTCATGGCACCCCACTAGTAACCCCCTTTCTTCAGAGTGGACTCATTTACTATTACCTCTGTGTCCTATTCTCCAGCCAATTCTTTACCCAGGCTATCATCTTGGGACCCACTCCCAGGCTGGCTAACTTGTATATTAATCTTTTGTGTGGACTGAGTCAAATGCCTTGCTAAAGTCTAGGTAGGCCATGTCCACAGCCCCTCCCTGATCTACTACTTTGGTCACCCAGTCAAAGAAATCTATTAGATTTGTCTGGCATGACCTTCCCGCTGTGAATCCATGCTGCCTTGGGTCCTGTGCCCCTGTGGCCTCTAGGTACTCCATGTTAAGCAAAGGGATACTCACCATCTATCTTAGACATATGGTAATCATTTTCAACACAACCAAGTAGCTAAAGCAGTATTATTATTGTTGTAAGGTTTAGTGTTTAACTGTGCTGTTATGCATATTACATTGTTTTCTTTCTAGCAACTGATTCCAAGTACAGTATACTGCAACTTTATTGCATTTACAGCAACATTTCAAATACAATGTGCAACTAAACTGCAATTACATGTTGTCCCAAAAAGTATTATGATTTTGTGGTTTACCTCTGTCTAAGACAATTGTCATACCACATTACTGAATCCCAAACAGAAGAAAACTTGTATGTGCTTTATTGTATGAGCCTTTGCAGATTAGTTGTGTGGTCATTTGGCAAATTACAATCCTGCTTAAAGTCAAACCAGCCTATCTTTCTTCAGACTTATCTGCAAAGGTTACCCTTGAAATCTGAATGACAGGGAGTGAGCATGCAAGTACTGCAGAAACAGCTGTTTCTAAAAATGCACTCACTCCCTGTCATTCAAGACAGCAGCTGGCCAAGTGAATGGTCTGTGCCAGTCACAATCTCAAGTGCTGCAGGAGGAACTTTATTTATTCTTTGTTAACCGGTAAGGCCCACTAGGACAAGTGAATGTTTTCAGGGTGACCCGGGAGCTTTGGGCTGCTTAAGTGATTTGCTCAGAGTCACACAATATGCAAGTGGAGGTTGGGAATCAAACCCAGGTCTGCTGGATGTACCAAGTTCATTCACAGCTCCCTACTCTAACCACTAGGCTATACTGCCATCCTTGTATGCCTACTGAGGGGTGAACCAAGAATGAACTGCAGTCAGGTAGGAGTGATGGGTGCCTAGTGGGTGAATGGGGGTATGGCTATTATCAGGATCAGGGTGGGAGGAGACTACTAAGGAGCACAGATTTCTTTAATAGGAATCTGGGTGGGTGGAGGAACTCTAGACTGCTATTGAGATTGGACTTATTTCATGGGAATCAGAGCAGGTGGAAGGACCACTAGACTGCCAGGAGATAAAATTTATTTCATAAGTACTAGAATGAGTTAGGGGACCAGACTGCTACGGTAACTGGAGTTACTTAACAGGGATCAGAGCAAGAGTTGGTTGTTGTGGTTGGCACAAATGCTGGCTTGGGGCTGGGGAATTGAACACCACAGTGTGCTTATAAAAGAGTTCTAGAAGAAGTAAATAGCATTGCAATAGTAGCCTTCACCGCTTCCAAAATCTGCAACATACCACTGTGCTCTATATCCTCTAAGTCCAATGCTGTGGGCACCTTTAAATATGGCTGTCATCCAGCTGGGACACATTATGACTGGTTTGCAAAGCACTATTCATGTTAGTACTGCACTAACCTTCTGAATATTGGGCTACAGACTTTCAGTTCAGTTAAGGGTTGCAGATTTTCATTTTCACCATGATTTTGGGTGAATGCAGCATATCCAAAAAGAAGTAAAATAATGAATGAACATTTTGACTCTGAAGAGTGATTTCATCCTCATCCATTTTAAGGATATAGGCTGATGAGAAATTATTTAGCTGTTTCTAGCAGAAGAGAACTGGTTGCAGAGCAAGAAACAGAAGTCCAGAACTACAGATTTTTACTAATTTATCACTTGTGTCTCAGCAGGAGTAGTACCTGTTTGAATTAAGCAAACAGATACTTTATTAGAAGAAGGGGGTCTCATTTAAGTAAAAAAAGTGTTTTTCTGAGGAAGGGCAGTATCACCTTAATTTCTGAGAGGAGAGTGAATCTAATTGTGGGTGTGGCTTAGCAGCTTTGGTGTACAAAAGAAGCTATCTCCAATTACAGGTTCCGGCTGTTTCTAGCAGAAGAGAACTGGTTGCAGAACAAGAAACAGAAGTCCAGAACTACAGATTTTTTGCTAGTTTCCTCCTTCCAACCCAAAGTCAGTTCTAGTTTTATAGCCACTGAATTTGACTGACAACAGGAACTTCCTGTTTGGCAGTAGGGAAGGAAGGATCACTGAGACACATTAGTTTCAGCAACCTTGAAGGAACATAATTAAAAACTTTATCCCCCTGGCTGCTGGAGGTCTGAATCTACGACGGAGGAAGGAGACTACTGAAGACTACAGGAAGTTCCTCTCCCAGAACAGGAAGGTGAGAATTGTAAGGGCACATAGGCAGTAGGAAAGTAAGTGTAAAATACATAGAGAGGGAGGAAACAGTAAGCATACAAAGCAACAGGAGCGGGACACAAAATAAGTCAAGATGGGAGTGGTGCAGTGCAATGGCTGTGGAACCGCAGTGTTCCGGGAGCTATTCTGGAGGCTGCGATGTTGTCCTGTTTGCAGGCACCCCTCTGGTCTGACAGAGGAGGTTGCCCGCCTCCAGGCTGACCTGGCTAGATTCAGAAATCTCTTCCCCACTCCAGGGACCACCAGGGCCACAAACTGCTACCTCAGAGGTTGCCAAGAAAGAGGAGCAGTTGGACCAAGGTGGGCCTAGGGAGGAGAGGGTGGTGAAACAGAGGTGCATCCCCAGTTGTAGCTCTCCACAATTCATATGCTGTTCTGGCAAAGAGTGGTTCCTCTTTGGAGGCACCTGCAGTGGAGACCAAGGGGGATGCTGGGAACCTCCACAAAGGAGAACCACAGGAGGATGCAGACGAGACCCCACAGGAAGGAAACAACCCCTGGTGGGGATTCAATCATTAGGGGGTAGACATGGGGGAGGAAGGGATAGGAGGTAAGATGCCTGCCTGGTGCCATGACTTGAGGGGACAAGACGCGAATCCCTCAGGATCAAGGGAGCAGCTGTACGAGGGAGGAGATGGATATTATTGTCCACCTAGGGACAAATGACCTGGCTGTAAATGGGATCAGAGCTGCAAGAGGAGTTTGTGGAGTTGGGAGGGCCTTAGACAAGTAGCATGTACGGTAACCTTCTCGGAGGTGCTGCCTGTCTATGGCAAGGATGATGCAAGGTATTCCGCACCATGGGATTCAATGAATGGTTGAAAACTGGTGTGGAGCCCAGGGTTTTGGCTTCATTGAGGACTGGGAGCCACCTGGAGGATGCAGGCTTATACTGGTGCAATGGTCTGCATCTTCCAGGGGGATCCAGGATCCTAGTGCCAGGTTTAATGCTCATTGGTAAGCATTTAAACTAGCCAAGGGAGGAGGTATCTGAAAGGAGCAGGGAAATCCCAGCCTCCCCCACAAAGTGCAGTAGTTAGAGAGGTAAACTCCAAGGCAGTGAAGTCAGTAGGGCAGGAGAGGATAATGTAGAAAAAGGTGTTAAGGACAAAAGCCCTGTCCTAACACCTTTTCTAAGGGTAGAACTAGTAACACCACAGACTACTCTCTTTAACAAATCATGGGAGGATGGAGTGGTACCTGAAGGAGGAGGGCAATGTGATTCCACTTCACAAAAGTGGGAGCGGGCAGAGGCAGGAAACTACAGACCAGTTAGTTTGACTTCAGTGGTAGGGAAAATAATGGAATCACTTCTGAAGGAAAGAATTGTTGAGTACCTAGAGGCCAGTGGGGCACAGGACCCAAGGCAGCATGGTTTCACAGCAGGAAGGTCATGTCAGACTAACCTACTAGATTTCTTTAACTGGGTGACCAAAGTAGTAGACCAGGGAGTGGCTGTGATATGGCCTACCAGATTTTAGCAAGGCATTCGAATACAGTCTCACACAAAAGATTAATACACAAGTTAGCCAGCCTTGGAGTGGGTCCCAAGGTGGTAGCCTAGATAAAAACTGGCTGGACAACAGGATGCAAAAGGTAATAGTAAAAGGAGTCCACAGTGAAGAAAGGAGGGTAACTAGCGAGGTACTGTAGGGTTCGGTACTGGGACCGGTCCTTTTCAATGTCTTTATAAGTGACATTGGAGAGCACCTGGAAGGAACGATGCCTCTTTGCAGATGACACAAAGATCTGCAACAGGGTTGATACACAAGGTGGGGTGGAAAGAATGAAAAGGAACTTGATAAGGTTGGAGGAATGGTCAAATACGGCAGGTCAGAGTCAATGCAAAGAATTGCAAGGTAATGCATCTGGGAAACAAAACCCAGGGAAGAGTACACAATGGGGGTGAGTTAATAACAACAAAAAATTGAAGAAGACCTAGGAGTAATTATATCAGATGACCTAAAGGTGGCAAGCAATGTGAGAAGGCAGTAAGGAGGCTGGGGGATACTGGGATGCATAGGGAGAGGCATCACCAGTAGAAAACAGGAAGTTGTTATCCTCCCTACAGACAGTTAGTTAGACCCCATCTGGAGTACTGCATGCACCTGGAGACCCCATCTCCACAAAGACATAGACAGAGTGGAGGCTGTTCAGAGGAGGGCAACCAAAATGGTGCAAGGTCTGCACCAGAAGACATACTGAGGAGAGACTAAAGCAGCTTAATATGTATATCCTTGAGGAAAGGAGGAGAGGGGGACATGATAGAAAATTTCAAGTATCTCAAGGAATTAACAAGGTACAAGAGGGTAGTATCTTTCAGAAGAAGAGATGTGCAAGAGCACCTGGTGCCAGCAAGTGGGAAGGGGTCCAATTTGTGAGTGCCATGGCTTCATGGCTTGCTTGGCCTTGGCCTGCTAGAGTAGGGTCAGGTTGGGTGCAATTTATTTTGTCAAGAGTTGTTGCTGTACTGTGGAGACTGGAGAGGGTTGGTAACTGCTGGTTGCCTAATGGTGGGATTTTACTGTATTTTTTTATTTTTTAACAGACGGACATCACGGATGGGTCCGAGGGGGAATCTGGCTTCTGGAGGTTGGTCGGCAGGTGGGTCATGGTCCTAGCACGAGAGGCTTGGCAGTTGGCCTGTTGGGGTGGTATGGCAGGGAATTTTGTCAGAAACAGAACTGAGGCTATACTACTGCTGTGTGGAGAGGTGGTTGATGGTTGGTGATGGCAAGCTGGCTGGTGGTAGTAGAAGTTTTACTGCATTGTTTTAATAGATTGATGGGTTGGGGGTTCTTCCTGAGGTCCATTGCCCAGTGCCTTCAAAGACCTGATGCCGGCACTGACCACTGTGCTCAGTGACCCCATGCAGACAGCCACAAGGAGAGATGTCATCTGAAATGGTCACTACATGTGGTAATGGAGTCACTGGGTATCCAGCTATTGCAGAGCAGCTGGCGCCATCCTCAGGGATCACCCAGTAGTGCAGGCTTCTGTGAGTCTTTCATGAGGGAGGCTCCTCCTCCTCCATGCCCTCCATCATAGCTGAACAAATACAGTGTATTGGATCCTAATTTAAAAATGAATGGGTGGGGGTATTAGGAGTTAATATCCTTAATGGAACAAAATGGGCAACGATTGCAGGAAAGGGTGGGTCCAGCACAGCTCCCCTGTGCAACATGCAAAAGAAACGGTGGCATGCCTGGGGTGGATGGGGTCCTCCTAGACAGCCAGTGTTATTGCCTAGATTACATCAGTGCCAGAGCAGCTTTCTTTGCCCTCGAATTGAAATACCCAAAACCTTTAACATATCCCTTGCAGTCTCCAGGTCTGCCACCGAATCCTGCAACTGCCTGCCAACTACCTTACAGGAGTGTGAATGATGCATTTCCACTGGGCCATCCCTCCTGTTTTGAAACCCTGAAAGGAGAGGCAAGCCTTTTTCTGGGTATGCACTATCACTTGATAGAGGTTCTGCTGTGGGCTTGCATACATAATTACTCGGATACAGCCCGAGTGGTGAAGGGTGGGCATTCATAGAGGGAGAGGTGAACTCATAGGGAAGGAACTTGTACAGATTGGCACACAGAGGGTTTCTGGATTGGGAGGATCCTGGGAAGACTTCAGCCTTCAGCAACTCCATGCACACAACTCCAAGGAAAGCTGCTGCCCAGTATGATTATTACACCTGGAGGTGGAGTCGCTGGAGGGCAGATAGAGACTGGGCAGCAGGGGTCATCCTTGGGGATCCTTCTGTGACACGGGCTTCTCTGGATGCTTGAGAGGGACCCTTTCCACCTTCTCCTATACCCTCCACTGTAGAAAAAATATATATATATGGGATCCAAATTTAAACTATTCTCAGAGGGGAGATTGGGAGTGACTACTCCTCAGTGGTACAGAATGAGTGGCAAATACCTGAATAGGTTGAATCAAACCTGCACACTCTCTTCCCGAAGCACAGGGTGATCCAACGAGACCTGCTTACCCCAGAGAATAGTGAGAGATAGGACAGAGGAGGCGCCCTCGATGGGGAGGTGGGAGGGACAGTGGCGGGCCTGGGGATGGGGAGTGGGACAGACTGCTGCTGCTCAGCTGTTGGAATCTGGTCATGGTTAAGGCCTGGTTCTCACTGGTACTGGCTGGGATATTTTCTGTGCCACCCTGAACTAACTGGAACTTGTGTCTCATCCCTGCAGTCCCCAGGTCTGCCAGCTGAAGTTGAAAATTGACTACCAAATACCTCACAAAACTGTGGAAGTGATGCTTCTCATTCAACCCATCCCCTCCTTAGAAAACCCCTGACAGGGGGCGGGTGAGCCTTTTTCTGAGACACTTTAACTCCAAGATAGATATTTGGTGGTGGAGGTGCATACCTACCTAAGACCCTAGAAATGTCCTACTCTGCCACCAGTGGTGGCTACTGCAACTCAATAAATTGTCCCAGATAAGGTCAATCACAGGGATAATATATAGTGGACAGCCCACTGATGCATGGTTTACAGTGGGCTGATGGGGACAACGGGGACCTGAACCTGGGAGCTGTAGTGCTCACTCCTTTCCCTTGGCATAGGGGATGTGGCAGGGAGACCAGACTGTGCCAACCTGAAGACACTCAGATTGTCTTTATCTGGGTAGTGGAGACATGTTGCTATGAAGGGCAGAGAGAGGGACATTTGCCAGACTCATTGGGCATTGTGGTGGAGTGCTGGTGCTCTAGACTCCCAGAGAGTGGCACACCCAGTCTCTTTACCTCCAGAGGGTGCGAGACGGACCATCCCCATCCTGGAGATGCATACATGCACAGTGCCGGGGCAGCCTCTATCTCTCTCCCACAACCTACTGGCTGCCAATGATAGCTGAGCTTTAAAAAATGATGTACAGGATCATGGCTATCTCGACTTGGATGGGAGAGGATCATTAGATGCAACATTTGTCCCTCTTGTCCAAGTCCTTAATGAAACAATGGAGGAGAAAGGAGTATGTGGAGCAGATAAATGTTTTTCTATGGTGACAGATTACTTATTTTATGTTTATTTACCCTGAACCCTATATATACACCCCTTGGTGGAGGAGGGACTACTCCATCCCCACTGGGTTTCTTTATGTTGGGACCATAGGAGTCCCAGGAGGGCTGGGTGAAGTATCACATCTGTAACACCTACCACCCAAACACATCTGGCCTGAGCAGGGCAGTTTTGTGCAGGTACACAGGCAGATATAATTTCCAACCCTAATCTTATAAGTCACAAAGTTTGGTTCATGTGGAGTGTGGTTTGTAGTATACATTGCAGCATGCAGAAAGTACCCCAGTTGGGGCTCGAATGGATTATTTTTAACAGTTACAGCCCCAGTTGGCTACCTACCAAGTGTAAATAGTTTATATGGAAAGTTTAGGAGCTGGTTTTACAAGAATTAAGTTAGAAATGTGTTATGGACAACTCAAAGAAAAAGAGACTCACACAAGTGATGATGCTACAATATTTCATTCCACTATATTCCAAGAATGACAAGATTAAAGAAAGAGAAAATGTATGGTGCCTAGAGTTCTTTATCAATGAGCTACCATCAAACTGTGGAGAGGCATTAATACAGTTCTACGCTGACAATGTCATACTTTACAGATCCTCTAATGATATCTCTTCCCTCAATATCAGTCTAGAGAGTGACTTCCAGCAGTTGGAATCATGACTTAAGACTAACCTATTGGTGCTCAGCATTAAAAAAAAAAAATACTATGTTATCACCACACAGCTTTTGATAGGTCCCGTCCTCCCTTTGGTAATCAGTACCTCTTCTGGCAAGACTCTAGAAGGGGTAAACTCATTCAAATACCTCAGTTTAACACTCAGCAACACCCATCATTTGAGACACATATTGACAAGGCCACAAAATCTGCACATCAGAAACTAGGCCTCCTATACCAGACTGCTCCCTACCTTCCGACCTCAGACCAGAGAACCATAGCCTCCGGCCAGACCTCAGCTCCGGGTCTTCTATGGCACTTCAATATTGCACTCAGCTAAGACTACTAACCTAAAACAGACTAAAACAAACTTATCGTAGAATAACTGCTTCACTGTGTCAGTCCCTGCATGTACTAATCACTGTACTGTGCTTCATACCGTAGAATGGCCATCATTTGAAGCCTGTCTTGAATTCCCTTTGCTCTGCACCACTTTTAAACTTATCCACCTGCCTTTTCCACCCAGTCTCTCTAACTTTCTCACACTGAAACCCTTTACCAGATCACTACAATCCTCTCAATATCCAATCCTAAACTTCCCAAGACTAGCTATTTGAGAAAGATCCTTCTCTGTTGCTGCACCTCAAAATGGAACAATCTCCCACCAGACCTACTCATATGTACTTCTCTTACTTTAAAAGATTATACAAAGCAATATTCTTTCTACTCCATTCTGTGATTGTAAATAATCCCTACTTTTTCTCACGTCCCTCCCCTCTCCTGCCCGCTCCAAACCACCTCCTCTTCCTCTACTCCATATGTTTTACTGAGTACTGCAATTTCAGCTCCTCACCTATAGTTTTTTCCCTCTTTAATTCTCCTAGACACATTTATTGAATGATCAAGTAATTCACATATTTGTGACTGTCTAGGACAGTATGACCTACAATCCCAAACTGTAACCTGTCATTCGAGCAGGGTCACGGCTATACAGGGGTTGCAGCTGCCCACCGATGATTCGGGGTGGGGTGGGCAATGGGTCCTGCGTGGTGGAGGGGGGGAGCTACGGGTCACTAGGAATGTATTTATGGCATTTCACCGTGTGATCGGGCTGGGTGGGGGAGAACCACTGATCACCACGGAACGAGGTTTGCCAATTTACCAGCATTCATGGCTACAGCAGGGAGGGGGTGCCACTAAACCACAAGGGATTGGTTTTTATTAGGGTTGTCAGAACTCTGAGAGTTCTGGTTCTAGTTCTAGTCTAGAACTTTGAAAAGTTCTAGTGTTCTAATCTTTTTAGAACTTTTAGAACTCGAACCCTATTTTTATTGTGCTGCCGTAACAAAGATAGTAATAAAATACATGTAAAGGAAAAACTGTTCAAATAAGTGGGAGAAATTATCTTGTGTGACATTGATAGGAATACAACTAGGTTTATCTATAGTTTCTTCTGTTTACAAAGTCAGCAACTTAATACGTAATAGGCCCACCCACCCACCCATATGTTAAAAGTTTTCCTGCTGCAGCTGCATCATAGTTCCTTAGTGAAAGAAAGAGGCACATTAGCCATTTATGTACTCAGCTATATATACTCATCGTCATGAATTAGGAGAAAACTAACTGATATTACCTAATTTCAGCTAGTTGCTGCTTTCTGTTTTAAATGAGTGAATCAAAAGTTGCTATGTTTAAAAAGAAAGCTATAACAAAGTCAATTCAAGTACTACAGCAGCAACATGTGGAACTGTTACAAAACATATTATGTCATAACATATTCAGTCACACATTGGAATAAAAAAAAATATTTGCAGAAACCACAAGAAGGCTGCTCCAATCCTAAGTTGTGCCTATGTGAAAAGTTGAGGTACTAAGAATAAAGATAGCATTGTCTCCAAATATATTGTATTGTGCTTTTACGATAGCACTTAGCACAGAACGTTACGCAGATAAAATAGTTTAAACAGACAAAAAGGTCCTTTTGTCTGTTTAAACTGTTTTGTCCTGCATGGTTGCTTGTACTGTGATGCTATCAGTTAAAACGCACAATACAGTATATTTTTGGAAGTGTTGGTGCTGTGTCTTTGTTCTTATTAAAAAATATGCTAGTCATTGTTGCTGGCAAAATGCATGCAATTTTCTAAGGTAATGCATACATATACCAACATTTTTGTTGGCAAATTGAAGTAATATATACAACAAATTCTAAGATGATGCATTTTTGCAACTGATACTTCAATAAAATCTGTATTTCAGTCACATAAATAAAAACAGTGGTTTCTCACCACATACTAATTTACTAAGGAACATTTATGTAGCTGCAGCAGTTGGCATGTGATATTTATGGACAGCATCTCTCAACCCCATTATGTATCAAATTATCACTACTTATAAAGCAAAACACTATGATACGTCATATTCTGTGAAACTGTTGATGGAGATTTTCTTTATTTCTGATTCCTTTATTCTTTTTAAAGGGGACAGGACAATTGTGTTAGGTGGCAGCAGTTTGCAATGTATTTAATAAGAATTATATATTATGTGCAGTAGGTTCGGTCTGTCATCATTTTTTCCTCACCATCCCCAGCTGATCACGAATCTGTAAATGAAAGAACTAAAACAACACCCACCTTTTCACCCCATCACCCATTCCTAATTTTTCTTCCACCACTCTCCTCTTTGCAGTAGCACCCATGCCACCCTTACACCCATGTTGAAACCAACCCACAACCCTCACCCATGTACTAGCATCCATTTTTCGTTTATGGCTAACATTTCTGTAATTGAAAAATAATAAACAGCTACCAATTAGAACTTATTGTTTTGTCCTCTTTAAATTGAAAAATTTATTGTTTTGTCCTCTTAAAATTGAAAAATAGACTGCCCTGTCCCAGCCTATGCTGATGCACCACAAAGTCACAGAAGGTAAATCCAAAAATATATGTTTGCACTTTAACTATAAATAATATGATACAGAAAGGATTGACGTGACAGTGTCCTTTTATGCCAAATTTGGGTCTGTTCCTACTGATGTTAAAATTGCCCTGTATATAAACTTGTTGACTTTAGTTTAGACCCTAGCTACAAAGCAGTTTGCCATGAAATGGTGAAAGTTTTGGGGTATATAGTCCAAGGTAGTAGATCGAGAAAGGAGAGAGACGACAACCAAAGTCATCACAGTCTGTAAAAGCTTTTTTGTGCAGAGAGATCTGTCCCACACAGTATTTTTACCAGCCACCACCATCTGAGTTGTCATCATCACCATCAACATCCACAACATCAATCACTTCAGGATCAGTTTGTATACTCTGTAGGATACTAGTATCTTGACTTATTAACTTTAATAAAAGTTAACGTGTGTACATTTTCTGGCAGCAACCTATTTCTGTGTCGTCACAATATTGCCAGCTGTACTAAACATAGTTTGAAGAGACACTTGTTGCAGGACAAATCCAAGATATTTACAGGCTTCATCATACAGCTCTGTCCAAATTGACTTTTTGATCTCCAGTATTCAAAAGGCATGCATCAATAGGAATAGGTAGTTCTTGCAGGTAACTGGTTCTGCATGTTGGACAGAGACCGCCCAGAAGAGGAATCAGCAGAAGCAGCTGGTATGCAGCAATTTGGGAAAGGTTTTGCCACAGATTTAGCTGTACTATATTGAAGAAGTGGCAGTCAGGAACAACTACTGTTAATGTTTGGTGACTTTTCCAGTTCTGTATCCCTTTGTGAAGATGAACCTGCATGTTGTGGTGATGACAACCTGATGGTACTGTGCGTGTCTGTGTTTGACTCCTGTGAGTGCTGCAGTCATCTAGCAACATACATTTGTACTGCTCTATATCATCTGTTTTTGGAAGATGTATAGCCTTGAACCTGGGATCTAAGAGAGTTGCAAGGATGTAGTGTCTTGATTTCATTATTGCAACCTAATTTGTCATTGGTTTTGAAGCGCCACTCATCTCTTTACTTAGATTCCCATGATATAGGTAACATGTTATCTGCGCTCAGATCTGTCTTTTTCTATTTGTAGATTTAGAACACTAAGATGATGTGAAATGAGCATTATGAGTGGGATAACCTGACCTCACAGATGCACCTTCAGAAGACATGTCCCTTGTAGCTGTCTCTAAGGAGCTAGGATAAGCACACCTGTCTCCATTAATTTCCACTGCAGCGGTCAGACAGCATAATGCCATCTCCAATAATGTAATTGGAGCAGTACTCATGTGTAGCTTGCTTTTGCTCCAAGAGGCGCTTGCAGCATATAAGCATTGAGTTCCAACGAGTGGAAACATTTTGAATCAGCTTTTGCTGGGGCAGCTTGTGTTTTTTTACAGTTCGGATAATGTCCGATAGCCTTGGTTGAATGTGAAAAGGAGTCACAATTTTTGCAAACAGCAATCATACCATCCACTTGTGTTTCGCTGTTGAGAAATCCTGTGACAATTAAGTAAGCAATGTAATTTAAGAAGCATGCAGAAATCTCCATCCTGTATTGCTGTTTTAAGATGTTGGCTCCATTGTCACTTACTATGAAGCCACATTTTAGGACCGTGAGAATAAACCCATTCGTCAAGGAGGTAATTTAGTTCTGCAATATGTTTGCAGCAGCATGACTTTGCTCAAACTTCTTTTATGCAGCAGCGCCATCTTTGGGGTGTCTTTGTTTTTGAAGAAGCACAAGAAAACATGACCCAATGAGCGGTAAGGACATGTAACCTATGTTTTGAGTGTTGGTCCACATATCTGTTGTGACATGAATAACTCCCACCTCTGTGCAGTTTTAAGTGCAAGCATCACTGTACTCTTAAAGCCTGATAAATGTTTGGTATTTCAACATAGGAAAAGTACCTTCGATGAGGAACATTGTAACGAGGTTCTGCTAATGTCATGAGCTCCCTAAACTCTCATGATCTACCAAAGAGTATGGGAGAAGGGTCTGCTAACAGTTCACCAATTCGGTGATTAAGATGAAGGGTCTTGGATGATTTCTAGTAAAGGTATTCTTCCTTCAAATGCCTGAGACAGTGTTAGTTGTTTGCAACATGTCCTGTTGGTTTATTATACACCGTGGCTTCATGGGCAGATGGACGAGAGACGGTGGACTAGACTTATACATTCAGTGCCATCACTGGATGTGCAACTGGTACTCACTGGTGCTGGCATTGGTGGTAAACAGTGATCCTAGGGCTGGCAGTGGTTCTGCCTGCATCAAGTTCAGACAATTCAGTATCCATTTCAGATTCCTGATCCTGACCCTTCTCACGTGTGGTCTGGAAGATGGAGGACATGGGTTTTGGTTTTGGATGATCAAGCAAAACCGAATGCTTTTTCAGATGGCGCTTAAGAGCTGTGGAAAGCCAAGGCATGACACAACTTTACCATGGCTTACACTCTGTTTCACAGGGAACAAATTGCTCTGCATGGATCAGTTTTACTGACTGAGAATAATTCCACACCTCAGATGTGACAGATTTTGTTCGAGAGTGCTGGGAGATAGCTAAAGGACTGTTTGTGTCTTTTCACCTGTCCTAACAGAACCTGGGACATGCTCCTTGGTGCTAGAAGAGTGGATAGAAGACTTGATGGATTTTCATTGCTGGCCAACACAGAAGTGGTGGATTCAATGGATATGTCCTTTTCATTGCCAACAGTGCTGGATGTGTTTGCAATTGCACTACCTGATTCATTGTCAGCAGACTTGCTCATTTCACTTTGTTGAGGAAGTAATGATTTGTCATAGACACAACAGTGTGGACTGAGACAAAGAGCTACTGTCTGAGTCAGAGAGGGACTCACTGTCACTTGCATTATTGCTGCTAGTCACAGGGATCTTACCTGCATGAATGGCATACCTTATGGTGCTCTCCGTGTGACCCCAGCAGCTGTACAGGTTTTCTTAAAGGTCTCCTTCACTACACTTCACTGCTGCTCTTTTGCTGTTTGTTGAATTTTTATCACGTGAAACATTTTGGCTATTTCTGTTAGCACCAGCAGTGATTACCACTACCACCAACACCTGCTCCAACACCAGCACTAAATGCTTCATCTATGTTGGTGTCCAGCCATAACAGACAGTAAGTACCAGTACTACCTCAGTCCAGTATACTGCAGTGAACACACCAACACCCAAACAATTCCTGTAACAAAGCAATGTGATCTGTAATCGCTGGCTACAACTCCAAAATTTTATTTTGTTTGTGTGACACTGTGATACGTGGACTGAAAGTAATTGAAGAATATGACAGTTTGCAACTAAAGGATCCCCAGGTTCAAGGCTTACAGAATGATTGGGCTGTTGGGCATGAAGCACACACATAGCAATCAAGGGACACAGCAGCAGGGTGATGGGCCTGACCACAGGAGACGGAGTCACATACGCAAACCAGGGAATGAGAATTATATTTACTGTTTCTGTCATGCAAGGTTAATGCCACAACACACACTAGGGTTCAGAAAGATTATTTGCCTTTTTGCCCCCTACGTTTCTGTCATGTACGGTTAATGCCACCACAACTGGCCACTGGGCTTCTCTCAGTAACACACACACTGGGTAGGGTACAGTGCACAAGGGCACACAGCAGCAGGGTGATGGGCTGACTGACCACAGGAGACGGAGTCACATACGCAAACCAGGGAATGAGAATTATATTTCTACGCTTCTGTCAGTAAGGTTAATGCCACCACACAACTGGCCACTGGGCTTCTCTCGGTACACACACACTGGGTAGGGTACAGCAGCCAGCTAGGCACAGCAGCAGGGTGATGGGCTGACCGACTACAGGAGACGGAGTCACAACGCATAAACCAGGGAATGAGAATTTATTTCTACGTTTCTGTCATGTAATGCACCACACACACACTAGGTTCAGAAAGATTTATTGCCTTTTTTGCCCCCCTCGTTTCTGTCATATAAGGTTAATGCCACCACACAACTGGCCACTGGGCTTCTCTCAGTAACATACACACTGGGTAGGGTACAGTGCAGTCAAAGGCACACAGCAGCAGGTGATGGGCTGACTGACCACAGGAGACTTGAGTCACACACGCAAACCAGGGAATGAGAATTATATTTCTATGTTTCTGTCATGAAGGTTAATGCCACCACACAACTGGCCACTGGGCTTCTCTCGGTAACACACACACTGGGTAGGGTACAGTGCAGTCCAAAGGGCACACAGCAGCAGGGTGATGGGCTGACCGACCACAGGAGACGGAGTCACATACGCAAACCAGGGAATGAGAATTATATTTCTCACGTTTCTGTCATGTAAGGTTAATGCCACACACACACTAGGGTTCAGAAAGATTTATTTGCTTTTTTGCCCCCTCGTTTCTGTGATGTAAGGTTAATGCCACCACACAACTGGCCACTGGGCTCTCTGTAACACACACTGGGTAGGGTACAGTATGCACATGGGCTTCTCTGTGACACACACACACACACTAGGGTTCAGAAACTCAGAAAGATTTATTTGCCTTTTTGCCCCCACGTTCTGTCATGTAAGGTTAATGCCACCACACAACTGGCCACTGGGCTTCTCTTGGTAACACACACACTGGGTAGGGTGCAGTGCAGTCCAGGGCACACAGCAGCAGGGTGATGGGCTGACTGACCACAGGAGACGGAGTCACATCGCTAAACCAGGGAATGAGAATTATATTTCTAACGCTTTCTGTCATGTAATGTTAATCACACACACACACTAGGGTTCAGAAAGATTTATTTGCCTTTTTGCCCCCCCTACGTTTCTGTCATGTAAGGTTAATGCCACCACACAACTGGCCACTGGGCTTCTCTCAACACACACACTGGTAGGGTACAGTGCAGTCAAGGGCACACAGCAGCAGGGTGATGGGCTGACTGACCACAGGATACGGAGTCACATACGCAAACCAGGGAATGAGAATTATATTTCTACGTTTCTGTCATGTAAGGTTAATGCCACCCCACAACTGGCCACTGGGCTCTCTTGGTAACACACACACTGGGTAGGGTACAGTGCAGTCAAAGGCACAGCAGCAGGGTGATGGGCTGACCGACTCACAGGAGACGGAGTCACATACACAAACCAGGGAATGAGAATTATATTTCTACGTTTCTGTCATGTAAGGTTAATGCCACACACACACACTAGGGTTCAGAAAGATTTATTTGCCTTTTTTTGCCCCCTACGTTTCTGTGATGTAAGGTTAATGCCACCACAAACTGGCCACTGGGCTTCTCTCTGTAACACACTGGGTAGGGTACAGTATACACCTGGGCTTCTCTCTGTGACACACACACACACTAGGGTTCAGAAACTCAGAAAGATTTATTTGCCTTTTTGCCCCCCACGTTTCTGTCATGTAAGGTTAATGCCACCACACAACTGGCCACTGGGCTTCTCTCTGTAACACACACTGGGTAGGGTACAGTACACACACATGGGCTTCTCTCTGTGACACACACACACACACTAGGGTTCAGAAGATTTATTTGCCCTTTTTTTTTTGCCCCCCTACGTTTCTGTCATGTAGGTTAATGCCACCACACAACTGGCCACTGGGTTCTCTTGGTAACACACACTGTAGGGTACAGTGCAGTCAAGTACACAGCAGCAGGGTGATGGGCTGACCGACCACAGGAGACGGAGTCACATACGCAAACCAGGGAATGAGAATTATATTTCTACGTTTCTGTCATGTAAGGTTAATGCCACACACACACACACTAGGGTTCAGAAAGATTTATTTGCCTTTTTTGCCCCCTACGTTTCTGTCATGTAAGGTTATGCCACCACACAACTGGCCACTGGGCTTCTCTCAGTAACACACACACTGGGTAGGGTACAGTGCAGTCAAAGAGGCACATAGCAGAGGTGATAATACTGACCATGGAGACGGAGTCACATATTGAACCAGGGAATGAGAATTATTTCTACGTTTGTCATGTAAGGTTAATGCCACCACACAACTGGCCACTGGGCTTCTCTCGTAACACACACACACTGGGTAGGGTACAGTGCAGTCAAAGGCACACAGCAGCAGGGTGATGGGCTGACCGACCACAGGAGACTTGAGTCACATACGCCAAACCAGGGAATGAGAATTATATTTCTACGTTTCTGTCATGTAAGGTTAATGCCACACACACACACTGGGTTCAGAAAGATTTGTTGCCTTTTTTGCCCCCTACGTTTCTGTGATGTAGGTGTGCCACCACACAACACTGGCCACTGGGCTTCTCTCTGTAACACACACTGGGTAGGGTACAGTATGCACACACTGGGCTTCTCCTGTGACACACACACACACACTAGGTTTCAGAAACTTCAGAAAGATTTATTTGCCTTTTTGCCCTCACGTTTCTGTCATGTAGGTTAATGCCACCACACAACTGGCCACTGGGCTTCTCTCGTAACACACTGGGTAGGGTACAGTACACATACACTGGGCTTCTCTCTGTGACACACACACACACTAGGGTTCAGAAAGATTTATTTGCCTTTTTGCCCCCTACGTTTCTGTCATGTAAGGTTAATGCCACCACACAACTGGCCTGGGCTTCTCTCTGTAACACACTGGGTAGGGTACAGTACAGTGCAGTCAAGGGGCACACTGGGCTTCTCTCTGTGACACACACACTAGGGTTCAGACTTATTTAGATTTATCTGATTTATTTGCCTTTTTTGCCCCCTTGTATGCTTGTTGCTGGTAGCTGCTGAGTGTGCAGTGTGCTGCAGTTTCAAATAATCACACTTCACAAAGGTTCTTTTCTGTCCGAGTCCTCCTCCAGTCCTCCTCCTGATATTGGTCTCATCAATCCCTCTATTCCCCCACTCCCCAATCTTGATTAATCCCTCCAGAGTCCCGATTCCTCCTTCTGTCCTGAACTGCCCCTAGTACTCCCTCCGTCTCCCAGTCCCCTGATTTTTAGCTTTTTTCTTGTTCGCGGTCTCACAGGAGAAGAAGTGGCCACGACTGCTGGACACAAGTGCAGCGGACTCGCTAACTGCTTTTACAGTTTAGTGGGCTGCTGGTGCTGCCTGCTGCTGCTGCCTCTCTCTGGGATGATCCTCAGTCAAATGGCGCTCCTCCTCGTGGCGCATCTCTTTAATACCCCCCCAGATCCCGTGGCTGGCGTTGCTTACTCGACCCCGTCGTCTCGCGTCTCGGTGATTCCGAACCCTTTTTGCGAACCGGTTCAGTGTTCGAAGTTCTAAGTTAGAACCTCGAACACCAGGGTTCGAGGAGGTTCTAATCTTACCAACTAGTTCTGACAACCCTAGTTTTATAACTAATACCCGTGATCATGGCTATGAGGTGGGGATGCCCCGGTACCCCCTCAGTCAACACATCATGTGTGCAGGGGTCAGGCACAATTCATTAGCTGCCCTCGTAAGGCATGAAAATGGGCTCAGTTACCATGCATATATTATGGCCTCATTTGCATGTCATCTTCTGAATATCACGGTGCTGCGCCCAATGCAACTGCATTTGTGCTGGCACATCCCTGTGCTCAGGAAGCAAGTGATCACAGAACCACAAAAGACTCACCATCTTAGAAGGAAAGAATAGCTCTTTGTCCTCCTTAGCTGCTGGAGGTCTGACTCTGAGCAAGTAAGGAGACTACTCAGAAATATAGGAACTTCTTGTCTCAGAACAGGAAGATCAGGGCTTAAAGGGCACAGAGGCAGTAACTAAATAGGGAGAAAAAATAAAATAAACAGAGGAAAGAGTAAGTATTCCAAATAACAGTTAATGGGCCAGAAATAAGACATGATGGGAGTGTGTGGTGCAGTGCAGTGGCTGTGGAGCAGCAGCCTTCCGGGAGACATTCTGGAGGATGCGGTGTTGTCCCATCTGCAGGCATCTCCCTGGGCTGAGGAGGAGGTTGCTCCTCTCAAGGCAGGCTTGGCCAGGATTTGTGGACCTCCTCTCCCACCCAAGGATCACCAGGGCACTGCCATTGCCTCAGATGTTGCCAGGAAAGGAGCGGTTAGACCACAGTGGGCTCAGGGAGGGTGATGGTGGTGGAACAGAGGTGCATCCCTCCAGTAGTACCTGTCTATAATTCATTAGCCATTCTGGCAAAGTGTGGTTCCTCTGTGGAGGCACCCACAGTGGAAACCAAGGAGGATGCTGGGAATCTCCCAAAGACCCACAGGAGGGTGGTATGGGACCCCATAGGGAAGAAAACAACTCCTGGTGGGGACTACATTGTTAGGGAGGTAGAACTGGGGAGGAAGGGAGAGGTAAGGTGTCTGCCTGGTGCCATGGCTTGGAGGGACAGGGAGCGGATGCTCAGGATCGCTGGAGCAGCTGCACAGGGAGGGAGCTGGATGTCATTGTCCACCTGTTGCACCTGGGTTATGCCCCCTATCATCCCGCATACACCTCTCACATACCTCATTACTGAATTCCTGGTCTATTGTACTGTAATACCCGATCTTTTGCACTAACATAGTAGATCTGGCACCCATCGTATAAGTATGGGTGCTAGGAATATACTTGCTGCTAATATATACTAATGTTTATCATGCATGATTCATTATACCTAACTATAATACATTTATCTAGATTATGTTTATGTTTTACATATATTCCATATATAATCTACCTAATTACTGATAAGATGACTCTGAAGGATAATCAGATTATTGTTGTACTTATATTATCATAACTATATGTAGCATGTGTCTCTCTAGGCAGATATGCCATGTGTAATAGAACCCTGTCAGTATTTCTCTTTGTCTAAGCAAGCTGACAGAGAGAAACCTGTATGTCTTATATTATACATAAGCAAAGAAATGCCATGTAGTTTGAACCCGTCAGCATTTCTTTTGTCCAAGCAAAATGCTAAAGGAGGCATATTCTGTCTCTGATACTACAGAATAATGCCGATGGGGTGGGTGTTATGCTGGGATAACATCCCGCCTCAGGTGGTTGGGTCCGAGACCACCAGCCAAGGGCATCCAACACCGAGAAGGATGTTATCCCAGCATAACACCCACCCTGGAGGGCATTATTCCGATTATACAATGGCTCCTACATTTAACAAAATGAAAAAGTTGAAAAAAGTAGATTTAAAGTACATTTTTTGCTGTTTTTTCCAATGAGTAGGTATACTTTCTAATAAAATAGTGCAACTTTACCTTTTAGTCAGCAGATGGAGCTGCAGCATTGTAACTGTTAGTCTGCAGTCCCGTGTCTCCACTCAAACTGTGCCTTACTTTTTTTTTCTTGGTACTGTATTCCCTTTGTGTAGTGTTAAAGTTTTTTTTCCTTCTTGATGTTCTTTTGTGTCTGAATTTATTGTTTGGCAAATAGGCTATTGCTGCTAGTAAGTGAGAGTTTCTGCCTCCCCCATGCTGCCATTGTCATCTTAACCACCATTCTGATGAGGGCTGGTGGTGGAAATTTGTTCTGCTGCTTTCTTACATTAATTTGTCTAGTGTTACTGCATGCTGTGGGACCAGGGGAAATATTTTTCCGACTGCCGGAAACAGTATGACTCAAGAAAGACTTCACGTATTCCATTTCTGATTGGAGCCCAAGTCACTGTGACTTGACAGGTACACTTCTGTTTTCATGAAATGCTGAATCAATAATTAAACTTTAGGTGTGTGGGAAATGGAAGACTGTACATTTTTTTCTGTGGGTTGGTGGGCAGAGAGCGGCATGTGGAGCGAGGCAGAGCACTGGTCCCAAGCAGAGGGAGAGTACGAAGCTGCTAATAGGGACAATGTGGAGCGATTCTTGTTTATATTTCATGTGGTCAGTCAACGTTGTGGGACTAGATGTGGGATGTTATGCTGGGATAACTTCCGGGTCCAGTCCCAATTAGACCAATCAGGGACCAGGATTCTCTCTTGCCATTGTATAATCATTAGTAATTCTGTCTCTAAGTCATCATCAATGGAGAATGACTTAGGATCAACACATATTGTTTCTCATATCTGTAACAATAAAGTAATCTCTGTTGCTATGCTGTTATCTATAGTGTTTAGGCTTTTGTAACCTAGTTTTACAGGCAGAGAGAAACTAGACCACAGTGAGAGAAATTAGATCTTGGAGAACCTGCGATCCTACAGTTCTAGAGATTATGTACATTCTTCAGGAGAGTTGTGAAACCCCATCTCCTTTGTGATTTTCTTTGTCACTTGCTTGGCATAAGTAGTCTAATAAACATTCATTAGTACTCTTGCTTGTTTACACATGTTTCTTGGAAACTCAAGACACAAAAAATCTGTATTATTATTATTTACCCTACACACCAAGGTATTTAGGCAGCTTCACCTAGGGACAAATGACCCATGGCTAGAAAGGGATCAGAGCAGTGCAGGAGTTTGTGGAGTTGGGGAGGGCCTTAGACAAATAGCACACATGGTAACCTTCTCAGAGGTGCTGCCTATCTATGCCATGGATGAGGTTAGGGTGCTCCACACCGTGGATTCAATCAGTGGTTGAAAAACTGGTGCAGAGCTCAGGGTTGTAGCTTCATTGGGGACTGGGGGTCCACCTGGAGTGATGCAGACCATATGGTGTGATGATCTGCATCTGTCCAGGAGAACTAGGATACTAGGTGACATGTTTAAATGCTTCATTGGCAAGCATTTAAACTATGAAAGGAGGCACTGGAAAGGAGCAGGGAAATCCTAGCCCTCCCCACAAAAATCAGGGTAGTAAGTGAGGTAAACACCAAGATAAAGATGTCAATAGGGAGAAGGGCAGGGGTAAATGGAGAAACTGACAAAGGCATAAGGACGGGTGGGGAAGAAAGGGGTAAGGCCATCAAGAAAATGGAGGGTAATGAGTACCAATGCACGTAGTCTGGGCAACAAGCCCCTGAACTGGTGCCTTGATGAAGAGGGATGCCTGGATATGGCAGAAGTCACAGAAACATGGTACACAGAGAACCATGACTGGGATGTTAACATACCAGGTATACAACCTACAGGAGAGACAGGGAGGGTGGGGGGGAGGTATCTCTATGTAAGGGAAGGGATAAAAGCAATGGAACAAAAGAGTAAACAGGGAGGAGAGGAAGGCTGTGGGTCACCTTAGAGACTAGAAATGGCACCACAATCTGCACAGGGGTAGTATACAGACCCCCATGTCAAGTGGAGGGAATGGACAAGGATATGATAGAGGCATCCTTAGGATGGCAGAGAATGGGAGATACTGTTGATGGGGACCTGAATATGCCAGATGTTAACTGGAGCACCTTTTCTGCAGTCACATTCAAGAGCAGGGCCATTCTCCATTACCCTACAGGTGGCATGCCTCAGACAGCTAGTTTTGAACCCACTCATGAGGGAGCAATCTTAGACCCTCATACTCTCAAATGGGGACAGTGAGAGATCTCAGATCTAGAAGGGTAGCCATCTGGGAACAAGTGACCACCAAACAGTGTGGTTCCTGACAAACTTAGCTACAGAGTTAAGCCATACAAAAGTGAGGTACTGGATTTCAGGAGGGCTGACTTTGCAGGATGGGAGAGTGCTTAGAAAAGCACTAGCAAACAGGCTAGAAGGTGGGGTGGAGCAACAATGGGGAAACATCAAAACTGCCATCACAGAGGCCACAACCCTTGTGTGGAAGCAAATAAACAAATCAAAATTAAAGGAAAATACACTATGGCTCTCAAAAGAAGGCAGAGAAGGTTAGGGAGAAAAATATAGCATTTAGGAAGTATAAGGAAACACAGAAGAAGCAGGACAGAGAATTGTACCAGTTAAGAGCAGAAGGAAGAAGGGAGCAAAGTCAGAATAGCAAAGGCCCAAACTGAGGAAAAGATATCTAACTTAGGTTAAGAAGGGGATGAAACCTTTTATAGGTATATCAGGGAGCATAGAAAGACAAAGGGAGGGATAGTGAGGTTGAATAGAAAGGACGGTGGGTGGACAGAGAGGGACAGTGAAAACCAGGGATACTGAAACAATGCTTCTGCTCAGTATTCATAAAACAGGATGAGGGGAGGTGCCTAATCCAATTAACAAAAGCACTCTGGATAGGGGTCCAATCCCAGTCCTTTCACAGAAGAAAGGGTTCTGAAGAACTCTTAAAACTGAAGGTCGACAAGCTTAATGGGGCCCTGATGAATTCACCCAAATTCTAAAAGATTAAGGGAAACTAGTGACACCACTGACTACCCTTTTAACAAATCATGGGAGAATGTGTGTGGTACCTGAGGACTGGAAGAAAGGGATGTGATTCTCCTTCACAAAAGTGGGGAGCAAGACAGAGGCAGGAAACTACAGACCTGTCAGTTTAACCTCCTGAGGTAGGGAAAGTGATGCAATCCTTAAAGGTAAGAATTGTTGAGTACCTAGAGGCCAGTGGGGCACAGGACCCAAGGCAGCATGGGTTCACAGCAGGAAGGTCATGTCAGACAAATCTAACTGATTTTTGACTGGGTGACTAAAATAGGAGATCAGGGAGGGGCTGTGGACATGGCCTACCTAGACTTTAGCAAGGCATTTGACACAGTCCCACATAAAATATTAATCAAATTAACCAGCCTGGGAGTGGGTCCCAGGGTGGTAGTCTAGGTAAAACATTGGCTGGACAACAGGACACAGAAGATAATTGTAAATGGTGTCCACTCTGAAGAAAGAGTGGTTACTAGTGGGGTACTGCAGGGTTCTAGACTGGGTCCAGTCCTTTAATGTCTTTATAAATGACATTGCAGAGGGACTGAAGGAAAAGTTTGTCTCTTTGCAGATGACACAAAGATATGCAACAGGGTTGATACACAAGGAGGCGTGGAAAGGATGAGAAGGGACTTGGCAAAGTTGGAGGAATGGTCAAGTATGGCAGCTTGGATTCAATGCAAAGAAGTGCAAATAATGTACCTGGGACACAGAAACCCAGGGAAGAAGATTATACAGTGGGGGTGGTAACAACAACAAAAATTGAAAGGGACCTGGGGTAATCGTATCAGATGACCTTAAGGTTAACAAGCAATGTGAGAAGGCAGTAGGGAGGGCTGGGAGGATACTGGGATATATAGGAGAGGCATCACCAGCAGAAAACAAGAAGTTGTTATTCCTTTGTACAGACAGTTAGTGAGACCCCAACTGGAGTACTGCATCCAGTTCTGGAGACCCCATCTCTGCAAGGACATAGAGAGACAGAGGCAATCCAGAGGAGGGCAGCTAAAATAGGTCAGGGTCTGCAAGAGAAGCCATCAGATGAGAGATTAAAGGAGCTCAATATGTATACTCTGGAGGAAACGAAGGAGAGGGGGACATGATAGAAACTTTAAGTACCTCAGTGGAATCAACAAAGTCCAAGAGGGTAGCATCTTTCAGAAAAAGATGTGCAAGAACAAGAGAACACAATTTGAAAATAGAGGGGGGACCTCAGGGGCAATGTGAGGAACTATATTTTCACAGAGAGGGTGGTGGACACATGGAACAGCCTTCCTGAGGAGGTTGTGGGGTCTAAAACTGTGGTCAACTGAAGAATGCATGGGACAGACATAAGGCAATTATTGTGGGGGTAGGAAGAAATAGACTGTTGGTTAACTAGGATCTGCAGCTATCCTGAGGTAGGGAAATGGGCAGACTAGGTGCACCAAGCGGTCCTTATCTGCCGTCAAAGTCTATGTTTCTATGTTTCTGTGATCTGTGACTTGCACCAGCACAATACCACTGCATCGTGCATGGTGGTGTGCGCTATGATGGCATTAGTGCGATTGCAATGCCACTGCGTCGTGCACAGCCCATGTCATGATATTCATCAGCTGCGCCATGGCGCATCACCATTGAATATCACCTGGTCCATTCCCCAGCGCATCCCAGTTGTGCTGTGCCTGCTTGCGCCACTGCTAGGTGCAGTCTGAATATCCGTCCCCATATATTTTACTTTCCTTTACTTATAAGTGTAATTTGTTTCCCCACTGTATTGCAATATTTATCTTATGTATGAAATGCTTATATTCACTGGGTCAGCCCTGGTAAAAGGTACAGCTTTGTCTGAGTGGGCCTACCCAGTCAACAACATTCAAATAAATAAATAAAAAAGTCTAAACAATATTTTTCAAGCCATAGAAAAGGGACAGTGCTAGATTGGGGTGAGCTGTCCTGCAGCTAGACCAGTCATAGAAACCTGTGGTGAAAAATAAGATGTTGACTCCATAAAATGTTCTCCCAAAATAAAAATGCCATACATAACCCCATAAAGACAGCAAGATTAATGCAGTGTTTTAAACGTCATAAAGCAGATCCATACCACTTACAAGAAACTCACCTCTCTTCAGCAGAACATGCAAAGTTAGCATGGTGAAATAGATATAATGTATATGCATCCTCCCACTCAGTGGCAGGAAGAGGGGAGTGGCAGGCCCAATCCCACTCACTACCCCTTTTGAGGCCACTTAGATGTATGCAGATGCTCCAGGATAATTGTGATGGTGCATTTAAAAATGCAACGTTGGTTTAACTTGAAAAATGTTTTTGAAAAATTAATGGTAAACAAAAATCATTTTAGAAATTAAACTACAATTTATGACTGATCCTGGCTCCTGAGGAAGCCCGATGTGGGTGAAAAGTTGGACAAGCACAGGGAATCATTAATTTTAAGAAATACTTAAAACAAAATAAAATAAATCAGCTTTTAAGAAAATATTGAGTGGCTGGCTTTCTTCATTTCTGAACATTGGATTATCTGTACTCCAGCACCAAAAGAAACTGTATAGCACATTAACTGGAAGGAACCCACTGACTCCTTTGTTCATGCTTTGTTCAGGGCCACTGCAGTTCTGCTCAGTGCAGTATTGGAGGCTGCTCCATAAACAATCAGTCTATAGTCGATGATGGATATACAGTAATTGAGCTGGTGTCCGCTCGTTTGAGCACCTTAGGAGTAAGACATTGCGGTGCGGTACAGGAGGCCAAGCCATGAGTGAATAACCTGGATATTTGGTTTATGTTCATAGAGTTGGACAGGAACTATCAAAGGTTACACCTAGATACTTGAATGAGGGGTAGATTTGGGTTGCTCAGGATGGTAAAGCAGACTGATTTGTTTTTGTTATTCAGGTAGGCAAAAAGCATAGTCTTTGTCTATTTATTGTTCATAAGTAATTTATGATTACTGAACCAGGCTCGACCATTATCTGCGTGAGAACTAGGTTATTGGGGCTGACTCTTGGGAGTGTAATGATGAAAAGGTTGAACAGCAGGGGCTCAAGAATGACACCTTGGGGACTCTGGATCTTACGGATGGCAGTTGGAAAGGATACCATTGATTGTGACTTGCTGAGTCCTTCCCTAAAGGTAACTCCTGAACCAGCCTTTGACTTCATTGAAAGACCCGATGGAATGGAGGTGGAGTAGGACGGAATGGTTCTCAGTGTCAAAGGCCTTGGTGAGGTCAGTATAAATTGGCACCACCAGATGACCATGATCTAGAGCATTGTGTAAGGCACCCATGTATTCCAGTAGGGCAGTAGTCATGCTTTGCACTTTGCTAAATCCATGATCCTGGCATTGGATGTTGTATTTTGCCAGGTAGTCGGTCAGTTGATCGGTGACAATCCACTCCAAAGCTTTGGGGATAGAGATAAAGCGGTAGCTTGAGGACAGTGTTCTGTCACCTCCCCCTTATGGACTGGCATGACAATGGCTGCTTTCCAGCATTCTGAAAATTGCTCCCGGAGAGAGAGAGAGATTAAGAGTGTGGTAGGTTGCTTGAAGACAATGTCAAGGGGCAAGGTTAAGGGGCTTGAGGTCTGTGGTATCACTGTTGTACCTGGATTTTCAAGAAACTTTAGAAGGTATTTATTGGCTTCTTTCATGGTGACTCACTTGAAATAGAAGGGGGGTGTCCAGGTGGACAATGCCAGCTCACTGGGCAGATTGTCAGGCTCATTAAAAAGTCAGGCAGAGCCATGCCACTGAGATTAGTAAATTCATTAATAGAGTGTCTGCTATTTATGCGGGATCGAACTGGAACATCATTTGCGGTCATCAGATTGGGGGTGTTTTAGAGGGTTTCCAGTAAGGTCCTTAATGTTATCCCAGAGGTGCCTTCTGTTGCCCCAGGAGTTCACGAGTTTGCATTTGAAATGTTTCATTTTGGTCCATGAATTTCCCAGATACTAGATTTATAGATAGATAGATAATAGATTTCCTAATATCTGCATCACAGGAGGAGAAGGACCTGGAAGTGATGATCACTAGTGACCTGAAGCACTCCATGCAGTTCAAGAAAGTAGCAGCAAAGGCAAACAAGATGCTGGGATACATAGCTAGGGGGATCAGTAGTTGGAGAGGGGAGGTTATACTGCCCTTGAACAGGTCACTGGTAAGGCCACATCTAGAGTATGGAGTTCAGTGCTAGTGCCCACACCTCAAAAGGACATTAACCTGCTGGAGAGGTACAGAGGGAGGGCTCACGAAGATGATAGCAGGTCAGCAGGGCAAGGCATACAAGGAGAGGTTAAGAGCACTGAACATGTACTACCTGGAAGACAGGAGAGAGAGAGAGAGATGGGACATGATTGGGACATTCAAGTACTTGAAAGGGATAACTAAGGTTGATAAGAAGAGTCACTTTAAGCTGAGTGGCAACCATATCACAAGGGGCACAGTCTTAATCTGGAGGGTGGGAGGTTTAGGAGGGAGGTCAGGAAGTACTTCTTCACAGAGAGGGTGGTGGACACTTGGAATGCACTGCCAGAAGAGGTCATCTCGTTGAAGACAGTGGGCAACTTTAAGAGAGGCTGGGATAGGCATGGGGAAGGTAAGAATCATTGGTAGGGAGGATGGGAGGTGTGGGGAGGGAGGGCAGGGACATTAGCTCAAGCTGTGGACCCTACAATCTGAGCAGACTTGATAGACCAAATGGCCTTCATCTGCTGGCTTCTTTGTATGTTCGTATGTGCTAGAGTTTCTTGCAGCATTGTAGCATTGCATGTCTACCTGTGTCCCAGAAACTTGTGCCCAGTGCTAAAGTTTTGTCCGTTTTGCACATCATGTTTAATAGGGCTGGTGTGATACAAGGATTCATAACACCCTTTGGTTTTACGCTTATAATAAGGGGCAAATATATCACATGCCTTGTTAAATTGGTCAATGGAATAGTTGAGGGTGGTGTCGACACTACAGGCCATGTCCACTGGGGACCGGTCGCATTGCACAAGATAGTGCAGGAGGTGCTTTAGTTGCCCTTTTTAGCAGACATTGAGAGGTGATTTTGCTGGCACCTTAGGGACTTTATGTGACCAAGTCCAGCCTGTGGACTATATGAACATACGAAGAAGCCAGCAGAAGAACACAGCTTGAGCTAATGTCCCTTCCTCCCTCCATCCCCACTCCTCCCATCCTCCCTACCCATGATCCTTACCTTCCCCTATACATACCCCATCATCTCTTAAAGCTTCCCACTGTCTTCAATGAAATGACCTCCCCCTATGCATATCCCATCCTCTCTTAAAAAACTTCCCACTGTCTTCAATGAGATGACTTCTTCAGCAGGGCATTCCAATTTCTGTCACCCTCTCTGTGAAACAGTGCTTCCTGACCTCCTCCTGAACCTCCAGCCTTCCAGCTTAAGACTGTGCCCCCTCATGTTATGGTTGCCACTCAGCTAAAGATACTCTCCTTATCTACCTTATTTATCCCTTTCAAGTACTTGAACATCCCAATCATGTCCCATCTCTCTCTCTCCTGTCTTCCAGGGAGTACATGTTCAGTGCCCTAAACCTCTCCTCATATGCCTTATTCTGCTGACTGGCTATCATCTTTGTAGCTCTCCTCTGGACCTTCTCCAGCAGGTTAATGCTTTTTGAGGTGTGGGCACCAGTTCTGAACTCCATACTGTAGATGCCACCTTACCAGTGACCTGTACAAAGACAGTATAATCTCCTCTGTCATACTGCTGATCCCCTAGATATGTATCCCAGCATCTTGTTTGCCTTTGCTGCTGCTATCTTGCACTCTGTAGAGTGCTTCAGGTCACTAGTGATCATCACCCCCAGGTTCTTCTCCTCCTCTGATGCTGTTACTCAGACTCCACCCAGGTAGTACTCTGTCCTGGGATTCCTGGCTCCAATATGCATAACTTTGCATTTCTTGGCATTGAAGCTGCCAAGCTATCAGGTTCCTGGACTACCTCTAGCTTTTCAGATCTTCCTGTAAGTCCTGTAACCCTTCAGGTGTGTCCACTCTCCACAGAGCTTGGTGTCCTCTGCAGATAGGCACATTTTGCCCTTAATGCCATCTCCAGTGTCATTGATGAAGACATTGAACAACACCAGCTCCACCACAAGCCTTGTGGGACCCCACTGATTACCTCTCTAGTGCCAGATAACTCTTCCCCCTCACAACTGCCCTCTGGGTTCTGTCCCTCAGCCAGTTTTCCACCCACCTGCCATCTTTTCCTAACCCTGAGATACACAACTTCACAATCAACCTTTTGTGGGGCACAGAATATAAAAGGCCTTGCTGAAATCAAGATCGAGAATGTCTGCCACTTGGCCCATGTCTACTGTCTTAGTGACACAGTCAAAGAAGTCAATCCCCCATGAACCCATGCCTATCATCCTGGAGACCATGCTCCTCTAGATATTCCAGCAACCTTTCCTTTAGTATGGTCTCCATGAGTTTGCCCACAATGAAAGTCAGGCTGACTGGTCTCTGTAATTCTCTGGGTCATCCTTGGAACCACTTTTTGAAGAGGGCACTACATGTGCTGTTATCTCTCCTAAGCTGGTCTCGGGCTTCCTTACTCCTTGGCTGTACCTCCTGATGCTGATCCACAGGCAGGAATCAGACCTCTGCAGCAGGGGACATCCAGCCCTCCACTTTCTATTCTCCTCAGTTTACTTCCTGCCTTCAGTCTGGCAGGTACTCTGCAAGCAGAGCTCTGCAATGTGGCAGAGCTGAAGAAGATAACAGACTGTAAGTTAAGCAATTTTATTTCAGTGTGGATCAGAAATCACTGCTGTATTTTAGAATCCCAGGGTGGGTGCCAGTCTCAGCCTTGCAAGCTGCACAGTCTGGGCCCCATTTTCACTGGGTTGTTTTCCCTGCACATCCTGCACTAGGCCTGAAATGCTACTTAGTGCAGTGGAAAGTGTGTTTCAGGAATCAAAACTGGCACCGGAGTGATTTGAGTTTCAGGGAATCAGAATGGGCCCGAATGCTCAGTAACCTGCAACATCTATTTTAGGGGTCAGAACAGCACGGAGTGCTCCTGAACAGGAGGGCGTGCCCCATCTGTTCATGAGGCTCTTTTCCCAGCGCTTTCTAGGGAGTAAGCGGTGTAAGAAGAGTTGGGAAATGCATCTCCCCTCAGCTTTGGGTAGAAACTGTGTGTTTTGTTCTCCCATGCTTACTACCTGAGAGGATCTTCCCCATTCATTGGGACATCCGCAGGGAATAAATGGCACAAGAACAGGGAGACTACATCTCCTCTCAGCTGGCACCCTGTATCTTTTCCTGTATTTTTTTTTTATCCCATCGACGCCATTCCAATTGAGCCACTCGTTGATGGTGGGCTGGCAGCAGTCAGTGGCAACTTGTTGATGAATCACTGCTCGACAAAAGCGCTACAGGGTATGAGAACTCAATGAGCACGAAAAGGGGCTTAAACTATCATATATGAGGCAACACGTCGATGGCTGGCAATCAGATTACCTCAACCGCTCATTGACGGACCTGCAGCCTGGCTTAGCGACCCACTGATGAGCACTACAGCTCGGGCGGAGCGCTATTATGGAGCCGCGTTGTTCACCGCATCGCCCCCAAACCATCAAGAAGTGATCCAGCTGCCTAGGTTTTTCAGATCCCTGCATATTCTAGAGGGAGTAAAATAAAACCTTAGAAAGGACTACAGCAAAAGGGCAGCTCTGATGGCCTTTACAGGACTGGAACAATTCTTATAGAGCCAGCACACTTTCTACCCACTTCAGCAGCATGACATCAGGAAGGGAGGGTAAGCTGAATTAAGGGAAGTAGGGCCTCTTGTGGTATTATAGCCTCACAAGCCTTCCTGGGGCAGAAAAGGTCAGTGTGGTTAGTCGCCCCTGCTAATGACCTTGGCTGGGTAGCTTCTCCTATAATGTCTAGAGGCAATGTCTGCAAATGGGAAGATGTCAAGGAGGAAGGTCCTCTTCAGCTTAGTATCATAGCCCACGGGTCATATTAAGCGACAGCTTCCAGAGGGACTCAGCAACCTGCAGCCCTTCTGACACCACACTTCATAAAACAGTTAAATACAACCCAACAGTTAAATAAGACCAGATATGAGACTCTCTAGAGGATACAAGAAAATGGACTATCCATATTCTCACTCTTCTATATTCTCACCCGAGAGGCAGTTGACCGGGATGATCAACATTCCACCTCCTAGGAGAAGATAAGGTATAGAAGGTAACCTAAAGTGTTGCAGGGGCATTTCTGGCATTCATAGGACCCCAGTTTATCATCTTCTGGAGGGCAGCGAGGGCCAAATTTCTGTCCAAATAGAGGTCACTGTTGAGATTTCCCTTGGTTCTCACCACAGCTCCCAGCCAACAAGAACAGGATTTTTCTCACTTGTCATCTGCTGTCAAACCAGTCACAGATTTTCCCACTCTTCCTACCAACAGGAAGTGGTCAAAGGAGGAGTGGCAACTCTCTAAGCTTCCTCCCTATCCAGTGCCCCAGCAGATTTTAAGCTTTTCAGGCTCGAACGCAGCAACAGGAAAATAGCTAAAACTGCCATAGAAGCTACCCTCTGATTTCAAACCAAACAATGAGTCATTGGACAGGACTGTAGAGGACTTGCTTATGCAGTAAACCGGTCCAGAAGAGGCAGCAGGGCATACTCAATCCCTGGCTCACACAACCCCTGGTTTTGACCCTAGCAGGCAGGGTCCTCTCCCAGGAGGTGTTTGGTAATGCATGTCATAGTCTAGGGCAAGGGCAGTTCAGGGTCCAGAGACCCCAGATGCAGAATTAATGGCCAAGCTTATAACTAGGATCAAACTCAACTTCTTGAGGAAAAGTGAGTACGGGTCTCCTTATATAAGCAATGTAACCTCTGAAGGGACGAATCTAGTGGAGAGGGTGACAGCGATCAACAACAAGTAGTCACAAGCTGTCTGGGCCCATCCTTGAATAGGGTCAGACTTCATATTCTCGAGCAAGGGGTCCAAACCAAGTCGGGTCAGGTGGGTCCTAGCCATCACCAGCAAACCCCCGCTTCATGTCGTGTCCCTCCCATGGTGGCTCATCCAAAAACACAAACCCCCTACAGTCCGAGGATCTTGTACAATGTGTCCCCTTGAACAAATGCAGTCACAGAGATCAACTAAGGGCCTGCTCCCTATTCTTCATGTAATGCAGAAATATATAGGGAGTTCAGGCCCCTCCTATATCTCAAAGGATTGAACAAGCAAGAGACCCATTGGCAGATTCCTATTCAGGAACTACACAAGCACCAGCTCAAATTCAAGGTGGGGGAGCAGGACTTCTATTCAAAATTCTGACATCTTGAGTATTCCCAAGACCCACGGGCATTATTTAACGATGCCATCAGTGGAATCAGTCCACTTAAAGGCCCACAGCTTGACAAAACAGTACATGCAGGAGATTTTCTGACACCCATAAATCTGCAAGATGCCTAATTGCATATTCCATGCAGTAATGGCATATGCACTATCCCAGATTCAGAGTGGGAGAGCAGTACTTCCAAATCAAACTCTACCATTGCGGTCTTCTCTGACCCTGGACAGTATTTAGGTGCTAGTTGTAGTTATAGTCCACTTAAAGGCCCCACCACTCAACCAAGCATTACAGGCAGTGGCAGTGGCAGAGGTAGTCAGGCCCCTAAGGCACATGGTTTTCCCATCAACTGGAGAAAGAACTCCCTAATTCCAAACCAGACCTTGATCCTCCTGGGGCTCACATCATGACACAAGGTTTCTTCCCCAAAACTAGATTTTGGGCTCTGTAATTGCTCATCAAGGAGTTTTGCAAGCCCCTCAGCTGCCTGCTTATTTTTTTTCACACAGCTCATTAAGACGGATTAAGCCCCTTCCTCCAAGGCGGTCCCAGAGGTCAGAGGTCATGAAGGGCCACAAGTTAGGCCATCTGCACTGACAGAATTGTGACTAATGCAAGCCTCAGGAGCTGGGAAGGACTCACCTGCATTAGCCGTTGGCACGGGCAGGGAATCGCTATTAGACACATGGTACAGTAGTATGGCGCAGTGGTCTCAAGACTCTGAGCTGCAATCTGTGACATCCAGCAGACCAGACCTGGGTTTGAATCCCACAGCTTCCACTTGCATACTGTGTGACCCTGAGCAAGTCACTTAATTTTCTTGTGCTCCCAGGTCGCACCTGAAACAAGCTCTAGCTTAGTGTGCCTTTCCTGGTTAAACGATTTCCCCTTTCCCTTTCCATTTTTTACAGTATAAGCATTTCTGAGGGGGAACAGTAGGCCATGCCCGAGGCACACTGAACAGCAATTCCTCAATCAGGCTAGCCTGATTCCAACTGACAATCTGGCAATGCTGACATACACCAACCACCAGGGCAAACGAGAAGCTCAAAGATGCTAAAGGATCCTTCTCTTTCAGTGGGTTGAGCACCACTGAGCGTATGTTTGTATCAGGACAGGAAAATGTCATAGCAGAATGACTCAGTCGCAAGGTAGGTCGACCAAGGGATTGCAGCTGTGCCTCATTCAAACAGAATAGTGGGGCAATACTCAAACAGATCTTTTCACCTGCTGGCAGAACTCCAAGGTAAAGCAATTCTGTTCCCTGGCCAAGGGACGAACCACGGTGGCTCAGGACACCTTTTCCCCACAAACTGGGATCTGTTCGGTCTCCTGTATGCCTTCCTCCAATATTGCCTCTATCAAGAGTCTTCCACAAAGTGGCCTTGGACATGACAGTCATGATTCTAGTCTGTTCCTTATGGTTTTCTTGCACTTAGTTGTTTCTCATTCATTGGTCAGGCGATCACCTCGACATTTCTCCATCAAGGTCAAGTTCTGCACCCCATTTTAACAGCTGGTCTCTCTCTAGTCTGGTAAAGTGGTGGAAAAACTTTCAAGGAGCTATGTGGTACAGCTCCTGTTACTGACATGATGGGGAACTCGTGTGTGTCTCTTCTTCCTCAAAGTGCATTATAGAATCTGGAGGAAATTTTGGTTCTAGCGTCATTTCAGACACATACAGAATGACACAATATAATCGCTTGTACTACTGCAGTTCCTTTAAGATAGATGGACAAAGGACAGCAACCAACCACCTTACAAATTAGAGTTTCTGTGCTGGGGCACTCTTGACAGACCCTGGGGAATTGTTGGGCTCATATCCCCATGTCTGGTAGTTTTTCAGCAGCAGCATTAAAACATCTTCAATCCACCAATGCTATCACCTTGGAGTCTTAATATGGTTTTCAAGGCCCCTTTAGAGACTCTCAAGCCATCCATTATGCATCTCAAAATAAAGGTCCCCCTTTTTCTCAAAGTTATTACTCCAGCCGGAGTTTCAGCAAACTAAAGCGTTGCTTGCCCAGAGCTGTACACTTGTTCATCAGGCTAGAACAGTTCAATTTTGTCTGCCAAAGTTATGTCTCCCTCTATTACAATCAAGGGTTCTTTCTTCCTTCCTTCTGCCCTCTCTAAAAGCAACAAGGTTGAAAATTTCATACACTAGATGTGGGAAGAGGGAGAAAATGTACATTAAGAAAGAGGAAGCTATTCACAAACCTTCAACTGTGTTCTTGCCAGCTAAAGAAAAAATTTGGGGCAGCAAAGGTTCAATAGGCTCTATAGCCAAACGGATTCTATCTGTCAGCTCTACAGCTTATGATCAGGCCAGAGTAACTTGCCTGGCCCAGTGAGAGTCCATGGCCCCTTCGTGGGATTAATTCAGAGAAGCATCGACAGCATACTCATACTGAGTGCCTTTGATCATCCATTCACACACTCCAGCATAAAAAAAGTTTTCACTGGAGGTGAGGTCCTCGGCAGAGGCATCCCTTAGCCATAGAGTGTTTCAAGTGGTGGTGAACCCTTATGGGCTCTTGACATTCTTCCCACCTGGGACATCTGGGACGTACTGCTTTTGTATATCCCAGGAGTAAGGAAGACCAGCTTAGGAGGAGAAATCGAAATTTAAATACCTGTACATTTCTTTCTCCGATGGCTGGTCTCCGACTCAAATTCCCTCCCAGAATGTATATAGTTGGCTGGCCTCACGGCCATATATGCCTTAAAATTCTTGTTTTTGTTCCCAAGTTCTTGTAGTATTACCACATTGGACTGCTTTAGGAAGAACTGAGGAGAACAGGAAGTGGAGGCTGGATGTCCCCTGCTGCAGAGGTGTGATTCCTGCCTGTGGATCAGCATCAGGAGGTATAGCCCAGGAGTAAGGAAGCCCAGAGACCAGCCGTCAGAGAAAGAAAATTTACAGGTATTTAAATTTTGATTTCTCCAGTCCTGCAGTACTATGCCTGACTCTAGTGAACTATTAAATAGGTCTACCAGTGGCTTTGCCAGCTCCTCAGCCAGTTCCTTTAATACCATTGGATGTACTCTGTCTGGACCTGGTGATTTGTACACTTTCAATGCCAGCAGCCCTCCTTACCCTGTCCTCCTCTATCACTCATCTGTTCCCTCCCCCACTCCTCTTTTCCCTCCTGAAGGCACTGATCCATCCTTCTCCCCTGGTGAAGAGCGGAACAGAAGTATTCATTCAGTAACTCTGCTTTCCCCATTGTCCTCCACCCACTCCACCCCATTTCTCTTAGGCCTAACAATCCCTTACTTCTTGTCCATTTTCTCACTTATATAGCGAAAGAAAGCCTTCTCCCCCCTTCTTAATTTCTTCAACTATCTGCAGTTATGCAACTATGACAAGTGGTCAAAATACACTATCCCAGATTAAAATAACATCCTCCACCTATTGGAGGAAGTTTGTGTGGAAGGCGAGACACATGTATTTTAGGACCTCAGCAAGGCTGTCTAAATACATGCTCAGCCAATATGGGAATGGTGGAGAAAGTGTGGAAACACATCTGTGAATCAGAGTCATTCTGGTTCTGCCCAACCCTACTGAACTTTTGGAAACAAATCCTAGACCAGATAGAAATCCTAAAGGAATCCCTGGACCTCACCCCACAGGTGGCGTGAATTTCAATTCCTCAAGAGGAACAAGAATACCATCACATTTCTTCATTTGGATGTACCTGTTGTCAGCCCAAAAGCAATACATAAAATAATTGGATGGCCCAGAAGCCCCCACCATAGATACATGGTGCAAAATTATAAATGACATAGAGCAAACAGAGGTTCACAGGAGGAACTTTTAGAAATAAATGGCAGAAATGGATGTTATACATTTCAGAATCCAATCAGATGTTATACCGTAATAAATGAAAATAAAGGGAAGGACCATGGAGGGTGACACAAGGGAAGCAAAAGCTAGGTCCTTATAAAAACAAAGGGGAGGGAGATACAGTGGAATGACCAGATGAAATAGAGGAATATAAGGACAGAGCCCCAGTGACAGAAGGAGATTAAAACTTATGTCTGTATGGGATGGCAGGATGCCTGGCATTTTACACCCCTCGGGGTGAGCTTATACACATTTCTCTGCACCCCATAGGGTGTACACCCACATAGACCTCTGTCATGTATCCTGGGAACATAATTTTTTAATACATAGCTGTCAGATACTCCCTTTCATGCCATCAGATCACTCTCAGGTACTATTAACGTTAGATTGGGTGATCCCCGGAAACTCATCATATGGAGGCTGAATAATTTTTGTTAAATTTTAAGATTTCTGGGATATGGTGACTGACAGAATCCCACAATTATTAAGGAGAACCGATCCCTGACATAGCCCCTTCTACCCTATGGGACATGTTGAAAGTGATTATGAGGGAGATTTTCTCAGTTATGCAACCCACTATAAGAAGCAACCAACAGAACAGCTTGATAAACTCCAAAAACAGTTAATAGAGCTGCAACAACAACATGCAGCGGGCATCAGACAATACACCCTTTACTTGAAGCAGCTAAACAACAAATCCAGCATATCCTGGATATCAAAACAGAACAAGCCATGCAGCACTAAAAGCAGAAGTACTATGAATGGGACCCCAGGGCCACAAGGCTCTTAGCACATAGATTAAGGCAGAGAGTGCAACAAAATGTGATCACAAAATTTTTCTCCACACAGACAGAAATTCTGCTATAAATCCTAAAAGATCTTAGACACTTTTAAAACTTTTACTCAAAATTATACACCCCACCAACCTTTTAACCCTCAGGCAACAACCCTTTCCTGAAGAATCTCAGACTCCCAAAATTAACTCTGGATGTATAGAATGCCTGGAGGCCCCAGTTCCAGGATGGAATCAAAATCTACACTCAGACTTAGTTCAGGAAATCCCTGAGCTTGATGGCCTCACTGGAGAGTTCTATAAGACCTTTAAGGATCTCTTACTGCCTATCTTACAGGAGGTCTGTGGGAGGCTATACAAGGAAGGCCGATGCCTCTTTTGTGGCGATATGCCACACTATCTAGCATACTATGAGGCAATGATGCCACCAGTGTGGGTCATATTGTCTCGATTTCAGTGTTAAACACTGATTACAAACTCTATGCTGCAGTTCTGGCAGGAGGACTAGAGCAGATAATGTCATCCCTAATAAATCTAGATCAATGCAGATTCATAGCATCCCACCAGACATAAGATAATATAAAATGCACCCTACATTTGCTCCAGCATGCCTCCCGGTTGGGGACTCCTTTTTATTACTAAGTCTAAATGCAGAGAAAGCCATCAACGGTGGCATGACCATTTTTGTTGGAGGCCTTGGAGGCCTTCTGTTTCTCCTCTTCCCAGCTCAGGCAGCCCATCATGGGCCTGTACGACAATCCTATGGCCTATGTCAAGATTAACAGGAGTGTTTTCATGCCATTTCTCCTACTATGGGGAACTAGGCAGGGCTGCCCCTCTCTCCCCTTTTATTTGCACTTTACCTGGAGCCTTTGGCTCAGGCCATTAAGCAGGCATCTGAAATAACGGGGCTATGGGAGGGAGGGAAGGGAACAGTACACACTCTCCTTATATGTGGATGACCTCCTTATATACTTGACATCCCCAGAGCAGGCCCTCCACACCTTTGGACCCTTTTAGACAAATTCAAGGAAGTAGCAGGATGTAAATTGAATATATCAAAGACAGAGTACTCCAGATTAACTAATCCCCATCCGTAATTATCAAACAGCGATTCCCTTTCTCTGGGACATGAAACATCTAAAATATGTAGAGGTTCATATAACAACAGACCCAACTCAGCTTTACCATTATAATGATCTACCCCGTGACAATAACTTATACTGGATTTGGTGAGGTGGTGCACTATTCCGCTCTCTATGATACAGAAAGTGGAGTCAGTGTGGAGGAACCTCTTACCCAGATTTTATATTTGGTGCAGACCCTTCCCATCTCCCTGCCACAGATCTTCTTTGGGGAACTCAATAAGATGGTTTCCCGATACATGAGGATAATAAACACCCCAGGATAGCACTCTTGATACTTCAGCTACCCTCTCGCTTTGGAGGCTTAGCCTCCCACATCTATATAACTACTTAGTTAGCCTCACAGTTCTGAAATATCTTTCTGTGGCTTCAAAGATATATGTGGCAAAATGAAGTGAGCTAGAAAAAAGAGGAAGATCTATTCAACTTCCACAGGATATTGCTCAGCCAACCTCCACTACAGTGGATCAGATCACACAAAACCCCTTCGCTAAGGCCACAATAATATGCTGGAGAAACTGGTGGGGCTCTAGACAGGCCACCCTATAGGCACTGGTTATACTCTCTTCCCTACTGAGGTTCCTTCACCCTGGCTAAGCTGGATCATGGTTACTGGAGCTGACTGAGAATGGGGATAGAGATTTTACTAAACTTTATAAAAGGGCACTTTGAAGTCCTTCAAGGAAATGAAGCAACAATCTGGCTCACCCTCAGAGATTGTTTCAGGTATATGCAGGTGGTGCATTACCTTGGGTCTCTCCGACCCTCTCCCCTTAGGGGACCCCCATTTAGATCTGTATGAAGACTCTGCAGGGCTATGCCCCTTAGACCATACAATCTCCCACATCTATAAGGCACTTAGTTATCTGAATGTAAACCAGACTGAAAAGAGTGTGTCATGCCTGGGGTAGAGATATGGAGACTGAGATAGACTCCCAAGTTTGGGGATGTGTCTCCGGTTTCTACATTTGGAAACATCATTCCTCAGCTGGAGGGAATATGCCTGGAAGTCGGTAGTGCACAACTTCAGAACACCAGTAATCCAGGCAAAATTGACCCAGGAAGGGGAGCACTTTGCTGGAGAGGGTGTGACACTCCCCTGCCATGATGTTCCATATTTTCTGGGACTGCCCGGTGATCGGACCCTTCCTATGAGATACTCCAGTCAGCTCTGGGGACCTGGTGGGACCCCAGTCCACATAACAATGGGATTGTTTTCTTTTAGACTTAGAAAGGGGTATGAGAGATAAATCCACCAGGAAACTTGCCCAGGTGAGTCTGTTAGTGGCCAAAAAATCAACTGCTAGGTAGTGGCTCTGCCCAACCCCACCCACTATCAACAATTGGCAGGACATTATGATTCAAATATATGGGATGGAGACTTATGGCTCTAATCAACCATCGAATGGGAAAATTTGAAACCCAATGGAGAAAATGGGTGATACATTATATTATATTATATTATATTATATTATATTATATTAAAATGCAGCATAGATCAGAATTTGTACCATGATAGTGTTACCCCAAATGATGTTGATCACTTTGGGAATTATGACCTGGATACTGGAGATGGGGGGACTGAGAGGAGAAGGAGAATGCTGAACTGGGCACGGCTAAAGGAGGAGCCCCATAAAATACAACTAAAAATGTGGAGATGAATTGTTGCACCTCATGGTTTAGATGCTTAAAATGTTGGGCTTAGATGATATAATTGATATGCACTGCTGGCACTTAAAGACAAAGGCCACATATTCAAAACTTTCCTTGGGCTAAGTTAACACAGCCTGGTGGGCAAACTTAGCCCGGAGCACTAAAGCAAGCTATATTCAAAAGGAATAGCCTGGGGCAAACAGCATCTGAATATAGCATGGGAATGAAGGCAGTGCAAACTGGGCTGGAGTGCAGGGCAAGCGTAGTCCTAGAATAAGACAGCACTGAATATAGCAACCAGGAAGTGCAAACCACAACAACAACACAGTGCAGAGTGGCGTGAGGGCAGGTGAGATGAACTATGTGGCCTAATGTGTGTGCCAGCAAATGCGTGGACCCTGTACATCTGCAGGCAGCAGCAGATGTGAAAGTACAGTGTGCAAAGCAGTATAATATTCCCGAACTGTAGCGCTACACTAAAATGTTAATGTGGCTTTAGCACGGAGCTAAGCTGTTTGCCTGTGTTAAGATTTGCCATATTCAAAAGTGACATGTAAATGAGCCTACTTAGGTAGTCGCTGGGCAAACAGCCAAATTAGCATCTCATTATTCCCTGATTTGCATGCAGTTTGCCCAAGCGTTACTGCAGGGTCCCACATCTCTACCTGTAGGTCAGTCTGGAAGTACAGGAGCTGGCCAGGTCTGGCGGCAGCTTCACCTGTAGTTCAGTCCTGACAGTGTATGATGGTTGCTGCAGGCTACATGTATGCAGTACAGTATAGCACTTGTGCCCCAGGGGACAACACGGCATAGGCATAGGCATAGGTGGTGGTAGTGCTGTATGCAGCCATCACACTGTAGGCCATGCTGAGTGCACAGCAGACACTACAGTAGCAAGGGGCTGGTAGTGTGAAGGACACAGCAATGCCTATGGTATGTGGGGCAGTGATGACCACTGCACTGTAAAAACATGACAGGCACAGCTTGCAGGTGATTACTGACAGTGGACAGTACTATTACACTATTGTGTGCTCCACAGATGCTGCACCTGTGGCATGGGATGCTCTCAGTGACATATACATGTCTGGCTGTGTGTGCTGTGGCATCTGTACAGTTGTGCGGTATGTGGCTGGGGGTATGTAACATCCGTCAGAGTACACAGGTGGTGTGGTATTCCCACTACTGACCCATGTTCACTGTGTGATGTGTCCCAGCCTTGTGGCCACACCTTGGCTGTGGTGAAGTCTGGCCACCATACACCCTCACCTTCTCTCAATTGCCACCATGCCCACAGTGCTGCATGTGTGTGCTGGCATCTGTTGGTCACCACAGCCGTATGGTATACAGGTGTGTGTGCTGTATGGCCACACTACCATGTGTCCCCTGTGGGTCGGATCACCCTTCCTGTCTGTGTGCTTGGCTGGGACTGGTGGCAGCTGTTGGCATCATGGTGGTGCCATCAGTGAGCAGTATGTGTCCTCCATGTCTGGCATTTTCTAAATGTCATGTTCATATGTTAGGGTCACATAAGCCATGCAAATCCTGTGCTAACACTGTGCAAAGCATCAATGTAGTGCAAAGCTGTTTGCCCAGGGTTAAGACCAGCTTTTGCTGGGCAGTAATTAGATACCGTGCTAAGGGTGGCTCTATGTCACGCTAAAACACCTTAGCGTGGTGCTGAGTCATAATATCTCATAAGCGCCTGTATTCATGTTCACTTGCCCTTGCATATGATTATGCTTTGCTTGGCACTAATGCAGTTTAGCATGCTATTTGATCTTTTGAATATGGCAGACCTGCGCTAATCACGCTAATCCTGCACAAACTGTTTGCGCACCAAGAAAGCTTTGAATATCTGGTCCAAAAAGTGAAAACAGATAAATTGCTGTGACTTTTGTTTATTAGACCAATGTATGAACTCCAAGATGTAATTCGACTTTTATTTATTTATGTATGTTAAATGTTGTAAGTTCTATATGTGTATGTTGGATACTGAAAATTTCAAAAAATTCAATAAATAAAGAGTTAAAAAAAAAATTATATCTGAAAGATGGCTGGGGGGTGCTGCAGGAGGTCCAGAACCTCTCTTGTTTCCAAGCCTCCTAAACCGAGGATATCTAAAGCAAGCTGAGAAAGTAAGGGCAGAGGAAGCGGTTGTGAAGAATCAAATTAACCCTGATATAAAATGTTAACAGAAGGACGAAGATAAGATGGTAGTAACAAACTTGCAAATAAAGAATAGATGCCACCATAAAAAGTAATAATGGAATATATAAAAAGATAAACAGTAACAACAAGTAGCTCTGAAATGTACTGTGATGCTTATGAATGTAGTATGAATTGTTTCAATAAAAGATGAAATACAAAAGAACAATTTGAGTAAAATAAAAATATAACAATGCTAAACCAGCTAAATAAAATAAACTATGAAACAATACTAACTATAAAATACTAGGAATAAATACTTAGAAATCCTAACTAATCAATCAGCCACCATCCACACAGTAAGTACAGTCGGTTTAACTACTCATTCCTTTCCACATTCATACACTACCTTAATCCCGACCTCCCACGACATTCCCACAATCATAACCTAAAATATGAAAAAACAGTAAACAACATAATGAATAAGGAGAATCCTTTATCATTTGAGTCAGAAGTATTTAAATTTGTAACCAGAGTCAAAAGGAGTCATCTATACAATGCTCTCACCACTGTGTGAGCAAACAAAAGTGCTAAGGTGCTGTTTAATCTTAAATTCCAGCTATTTGGCATGTGCTCACCGTCAGTTTTAGTCCAAGGAACAGATAGTATAGATATTATTTCGAGTTGAAGCCTTGCAGTAGGCAGTAACCATAAGAACTAAGCCAACAGGCACCAGGACCCCAAGGAAAACTTCTAGCTAGCAGTCTACAGTGGGCACAACATCAGTCCACCCCAGCATCAGCCATTGGTATAAAAGGCGGTCCCACCAGCCGGTGGCACTGAGGTTGGCGCTGGGCCGCCACACCTGATGCCGTGCTGGCGACCGGGATTGGGGGTGGACTCGGGTTCTGGGGGTCGGAGGGGAGGAGGAGGATTGAGCATTCCAATGGATGCTCTCCTTCTTCTGGAGTGGGTTCCTGGGGTGCTTTGAGCACCCAACGCTCCTATGCCTGTGGAGACATAGGTATCGGGCACAGGCAGCTCTCCAGAGTCGGGAGGCGGAGGACATTGTGGACACTTGACAATGGCATGCATTAGCAAGCCGACTGTCTGGACGTCAGTCCTGCATCCCAACACCCTCAGGGGATGAAGAGACCAAGGAAGAAAATGGAAAACACACCCTCAGTCCAAGATGACGACTGATCTCAGACCCGATCACCTACACATGAGCAGACCCCACTGTGCAGGCACTCCAAGAGAAGGAGTAAGGTAGGGGATAATGGAGTAAGCCTGGCACTCTAGGGGAAGACATCGTGGGAGGGAACCACGGGAATTGACCAGGTCTGAAGGGTGGACTAAAGGGTAGTAAAGCAAGGTAAAAAGAAATTGAAAAGAGGCATTCCCAGCCCTACCAGTTCTTTTCCCAACATCAAGCCATTCACAGAGGCTTTTCTGACACCTTCTGCTATCATTTGACCACCATCACTCATTGAGTTGCAGTTCTTTTCTAAATATTAATATCCTTTTCTTTTGTTCGCTACATGTTTTCATTGCCAACCGTCCACCGACACCGAAATCTAATGATGTGCCTGCAGCAATAAATCCATCGAAAGACAGCCATGTGGCCGCCTCTTCTGTAGGCCTAGACCACTACATTGCGGGCTGCAGCACTGCCAGAGCTTTAACCAAAGGACTAGGCTTCTCCACCAGAAGGACTTTAAAGCCCACCTCCTTGAAAAAGCAGCTTGCCACCATGCAGAAGTAGTCCTCGAGGAAGAGTCCTTCTTCATCCTCCTCTACATTGGGTGTTTCTTTTCACCAACCCACCAGGAGCAGAAGAAGAAGGCTTCAGAAACCAAGTCCCAGGGCAGGGGAGAAGGAGAAGACCCGATCCCACACCCACTCACTGTCTACCCACAAAAAAGTCTGCCTCTGATTCCTGTTCCCAGGGGATCAAATCGTCCTACCCGCCTGCCCTCCACTCTTCTGGGCTGCCAGTGGACAGTCCTCCTGCTCTGGTCCTGACATCAGGTGGAGGTCAATCTGGGTCCGAACTCCGGTCTCAGCCTGCAGCTCCTGAAAGTGAAGTCCTTACCCATCACCAAGGATTTTTCCTCAGGTAGTGAGGTCGGTCCCTTTTCAGGTGATGGGTCTGCACCCATCATCCGGCTGGCCCTGGTATCAGCCTCTAAGTCTTCAGGCAAGGGTTACTGATGCCAAGGCGTGTGCTTGCCTCACCAGCATCTCCGACATCTCTGGCCTACTAAATCATGATGCCTGCATGGGCTCAAGCTGTCTTCAGAAGGATGCCAGCAGGCGTCCATTCCTCAGATGATGGATAAGCGTTCAAACCCACCAACTCCAAAGTCCTTCGCCCTCCTCCCTAGCATTCCCTATGAATGTAACTGCCTCTCCCACACTGACACGGAAGGTCCAATGCCTGGGTATCAGCCTCTAAGTCTTCAGGCAAGGGCTACTGATGCCAAGAGCGTGTGCCTGCCTCACCGGCATCTCTGACACCTCTGGCCTACTAAACCATGATGCCTGCATGGGCTCAAGCTGTCTTCAGAAGGATGCCAGCAGACATCCATTCTCAGATGATGGATAAGCATTCAAACCCATCAACTCCAAAGTCATCACCCTCCCTCCTAGCATTCCCTATGAATGTAACTGCCTCTCCACACTGATGCCAGAAGGTCCAATGCCTGAGTACCTACCTCTGATGACCAGACACACGGACATCCAACTCCAGCTGTGCTGACACCCAATATTTCAAAACCAGGTGCCCTGACACCAGATACTCTACCTGAAACACCACCCCAGGCGTTAACTGACCCAATGGGTCCTCAGATCCCCTAAGTGAGATGAATGACCTTTGTTGTTTCTTCTGGAATTAAATTAAAGGATCTTCTCCTCTGCATCCAACTTAGCACATCGTGGTAGCACTGAAAACGGACCCAGGAGAACCCACTCCGCAGCCAAGAGCCCTTCCCTTCACCTAAAGGGACCTGCAGGGATCGGTCTGAGCACAGGGACCACAGACACAGGTATTCTTCATTTCAGTCATCAGACTAACGTCAGCACCGCTCTTCAAGTGTATGTTGTCACAAATCCTTTTTCTCCTCATCCTCTGAGAACTTGAGCTGCAGTTCTTCTCCTCTTCCTCAAGGAGCTTGGAACCTAGGGGTCCCCCCCACACCTGACATTCAGAACACCCCTAGATCTCCTCCTGATGAGCCATCACTGTGGATTTCATGAGGCATATCCAGGCCACTAATTGCTGGGAGACAGAGGATCTAGATCTTGAGAGGCATAGACTGGCCAAGTATCTATGCCAGAAGGAGCAAAGCCCTTGGTGATACCCCCACAAGTGAACACCTTTCAGGACTTTACCAGGCTTACCAGGAAACATCCTTCTTTGTTCTCTGCATTTTCCAAAAGGCAGGCTCTACAGAGTACCCCAGGAAGAGCCTTTCCTAGCACTGCACCCTATGGTTGACTCAGTGATCATTACTGCGGCCAATGACAGATCAAAGAGGCCAAAACATTTCAGTAACCAGCCTCCTGACCAGGAGTCTAGACTCCTAGACCAGCTAAGCAAGAAGGTGTACACCTCAGATACTTGCTCCATCTGGTCCCTCAGCTTTCTTACACAATGGTACAGTATCAGAATGCCATATTAGAGAAAGATTTGGAGGTGGCTCAGGCTCTGCCAAATTCATCTCAGAAGATGAAGTTGTTAACCCTGCTTAAATCTAGCTTCTGTATGGGCTAATATGTCCTGAGGGTATCTTATGATACCACTGACACAGCCACCAGGTTGGCAGGTACGGTATCTGCCTCTGTCACCATTTGTGACTTTGGAGTTCACCCAGGATCTCCAGATTGGCATCATGGACCTCCTTGTAAAGGTTCAGTCCTATTCAGAGTCGAGGCCAAGAGACTCATTACCCATCTCCAGGACTCCGGATGGCTTTCTGGTCTGTTCACAAGCTGTACAGGGACACCCAGAGACCCTTCAAAAGCAGTCATTTAGGAAATCCTCAAGATGACAGTCTAGAAACCAGTCACAACAGCAGCGAGGATGCTATAAGCATAAGGCCACCTCTCGACTCTTGTAGGTTCCTCGTCTAGAGCCACCAATCCTTCCCAGGCTGCTCTCCCCACCCTGAGAACCTCAGCTTGACTCTTTGCCAGACTACCTTACCCCAGCAGAGACCCTGGGAGAGGAGGTTCACGTCTCCTCTGTCTAGAGATGGAGCAAAATCACTTCTAGCCAGTGGGTCTTTCAGATAATAGAGGACATACAGTTGAGTTCCTGGAGAGGCCACCAGAACATCCACCAGTGCCGTCCCACTACTCTTAGTCACACGTTACCTTGATTGAGCAAGATATTCAGGCACTCCTTCTGAAAAGGGTTATAGAGCCCTTCCTCTAAGTCAGAGGGAAAGGGTTTCTACCACATTTCTTCCTTGTATCAAAAAGACAGGGACCTTCACCCTATTCTAGACATTAGCCTTCTGAACAAATATGTAGAATAAAAGAGGTTCAGAATGGTCACCCTGCTAGGCCATATTCCCTTCTGCACCAAGGGGACTGGCTCTGCTCCCTGGACATGTAGGACACGTACCTTCGTATCCAGGTGTACTGTCTTCACAGAAGGTTCCTGCTGTTCCTCTTTCAGGCCACCATTTCAGTTATAGGCCTTGCCCTTTGGCATGTCTTTAGTTCCCAGAGTGTTCAAGTGCACAGTGGTAGTGGTAGTAGTAGCAACAGTCAGGATATGGGGCCACTATATCTTCTCTTACCTGGATGATCCGAACAGCTCCTTCAAGAGCTCAGTTGCTGGAAACGCTGGCAGATATCTACACTCTCTTTGGAGATATGGGGATCACTCTAAATCTTCTGAAGTAATCTCAATTGCCCAGTCAAGGTCTCCAGTATGGCAAAGCCTTTTCACTACCAGACATGGTGGACTGTTTCCGGTCTCATGCTCAGATGGTGTCCACCTCCAGACAGATGCTGGCCATGGCAGTCTTGAGCATCCTCAATCACATGGCGATGGTCATTCTGACAATGCTCCTAACCTGTATACACTTGGGAGTTCCCCAGTGGACACTCAGTGTACAGTAGGACCAGCATTCGGGCAACTTCAAACATCTGGTCTTGATTCCAGACCCAGTTTGCAAGGTCCTGGCCTGGTGGATGGACCCAGCCAACCTCTTCAGAGGAGTTCTTTTCAAGAAGGAACCCCTAGACAGATCCTGGCCACAGATGCCTCAGGGCAGGGCTGGGAGCTCACCTTCTAGACCATCGCAAACCAGGGGACCTGGTCCTGATAGAGCAGGACCTTCATATCAATGTTCTGAAGATGAGAGCAGTCCTTTTACACTCTTCTGGCATTTCTGGTGGACCATCTCCCAGGCCCTCTGCTGATAATATGTTGATGGCCTTCTACCTCAACAAGCAGTTGGGGAATGCACTCATACCCCTCTGCAGGGAGACCATAAGGGTTTGGTATGAGTCCCAAGAGCATCACCTCAAGCCCACTGCTGTGCATGTTCCAGGCATCCAAAATGCCTTGGCTGACAACCTAAGCAGGTCTTGGTCCAAGACCTATGAGTGGGAGCCACTCCGGTCAGTCACAGACCAGCTGTTTGAAAGATGAGGATCACCAAAGTTGTACCCTTTTGAGTCATCACCAATGCCAAACTGTCTAATTTCTGCTCGCTATATCCAGGGTCTGGTGTTTTCTGGCAACACTGTTGGACAGTGAGGTTTCTTTACACCTCCCTCTCTTTCCTGTACTTCAGAGGGTCCTTCTCTGGCTGCTGGCTGAAGAAGCGGAGATGATCCTTCTTTATCTGTGCTGGCCTCACCAAATTTGGATCCCGCTGCTACAGCAGCAAGCAACAAAGCCTCTGGTTCCCCTGCCTCTGAGTTTGCACTTGCTGTACCAGGATCAAGGCTTCCTAGTCCATCCAGACCTCAAATCCTGCATCTGAATGCATGGCTCTTACTGACCTAGCAGTTGCCAGATTTGGGGTCTCTCCAGAGAAGCAGATGCCCTTGTGGCTGCTAGAACGCCTTCCACTAGATCCACCTGTACCATGAAGAGGAAGTAGGTCTGTCTTTGGGCTTCTGCTCACCATTTGGATCCCTTCACTTGTCTAGTATCCTGTATCCTAGAGTACCTCTCTCTCTATCTGACACCAGATTGAGCTACTCCTCTATCAAGGTGCATTTTGTGCCATCTCTTCTTACCATGCACCAAAGAGGGCAAGTCCATTGCCCAATTTGATTTGCCTCACACTTTCTTGCTGAGCATCCTGCATTTGAAACCTCCAATTTGGGACCCTGTCCCTCTTTGGGATCTTTTTTATGTTAGAAAAACTTACCCTCTGAACCAGCCATGGAAAGCAACCTACTGTATGCTTTCTATCAAGAAAAGCGTTATTTTTAGTTGCTGTTACTTCCGCTCAAAGAATTTCCGAGTTCAGTCCTGATGTGTAAGGAGCCTTATTAAGTTTTTCATAAGGACAGGTGTCCTTCTGAACTAATCCTAACTCTCTGCCAAACGTGGTGTCCAAGTTTACCCTGAATCAGAACTTCCATCTTTGGTTTATTACACAGAGTATTCTAACAGAGGGAGGCTTGGCTTCATACTCTGGACATCCACAGATTCCTGTATTATTATCTTCAATGTACTGGTTGTGAAGGGTAGATTAGGACCCTGTCCAAGTTGTTTTGGAGAAAGTATTTAAATGCAAAGATCTGTACTATTCTTTCCTTTTCTGTGTCTTCTCTGTCTGTTTGCACAACCAAATTTTCCTGTGAGACTTTGGACTTAATCAACCTGACAGGCTCGCAGTTCTTTGCCTCTCACTGTCTCTCAGTTTTCTCTTGCTGTCTGTTTTCCTCCCTTACATATATATGCTAATATGAAAACGTGTAAATCATTGTATGGAAATGTAACTGCTATTGGGATCCCTTTGTTTAAAAATATATAGCATTACTGTTGAAATGTGTATATTTATAATTTGAGATGATTGCAAAAGCAGTTGGAAACTAGAGGTTACCTTAGTGCAAATCTTTGAACCTTTGCAAAAGCTTTTGCAGAAGAGGCCTCAGCAAGCACACTGTGTGCTAGCAGTTTCTGCCTGAAATATACAAGGACAGGATGTTGGTTTAGAGTGGGGTTGGAAAGACTTATAAGGGAGCTGATCTGCAGTTGCTAGATTAGAAGAAAAAGGGACACAGAGACTGCAGGAAAACTATTTTATTTTGCCTTTGTAAATAGTTATACTGAATAAGTTTATTTTTGTATGTTACTGCTACTGTAAATGAATATTTTGATGAATTCTACAACTGCTCCTAGTTTTTCTATGTCCCTGACCTGTGCCTCATTGACAGATGGTTTTAGAAGTGGGATTTATGTTGTGCATGCCAGAAGACAGGAGTTCTGTGTGTGGGTACTGGACCTAGTACCAGGGAAACACAGAGGAAGATATGGATTCTGCAGCAGCAAGTTCAGGAGTGGTTACCAGGAGAATGGCAGCCAAACTAGCAGATACAGAAGACCAGTTTGAGATTGTACAGCCAGTACAAGTTATGGAAAAAGAACAGGCAGTGACAGAACATAAAAGCCTGATGGACTTTTTCAAATGGTAGGCTATACAACAAAAGGAGACTGAGAAGCACAGAGAGAAAAAGAGATGCAGCAACAGGAGCAGCAGATGAGAGAAGAGATGCTGCAACTGGAGCTGTGATTGCTGGATACCTTGCAAGCCATCAAAGGCAGAGGATCCAGCACAGATCAGACAAGCAACAACATGCAGGCAACTTAAAAGCCATTAAACTTACAAAGTTGCATCACTCAGATGATCTTGAGGTGTACCTGACAACTTTGAAAGAGTTTCCACAGCTACCAGTGGCCAAGCAACAATTGACAATCAGACTGGTACCATACCTGACAGGAAAGCCCAGCTTGCCTACAGTCAGTAAGGACACTGCACAGTCAGAAAACTGTGACCTGGTGAAAAGCCAAATCCTGAAAAGGTATGACATCTCTGGAGAGACATACAGGCAGAGATTTCAATCTCTGAGGTACTACTCAGTCGACAATCCTCGAGAAGTCTTTACCGACTCAGAGAATGCCTGATAAAATGGATCCAACCAGAGAGCAAGACAGTCCTACAGATCAACACTTTGCCGTGGAGCAGTTCATCAAAATTTTGGCTAGAGATGTGCACCTCTGGATAAAGGAACATCGACCAGAGAGTGGGGAAAAAGTTGTTTCTTTGGCCGAGGACTACCAAATGGCCAGACAGAGCCACAGCAGTGAGGAGACAGCCAAGCACCAGTAAGAAACCCTTTTCCAATTTAAACTCCCAGCCTGATAAGAACTCTGGTGGTGGTAACAATTCTATGCCCAAAGACGTTATCTGATATAACTGTAATAAGCCAGGTCATTTTGCAAGAAACTGCCGTAGTAAGGAGAGTGGCACTGGAACAGATTTGTCCTTGGCAAATTAGGGCAAATACTTAAGAGATGTGAAGGTGGTGGATAAGACTGTGAAGAGACTCATTGATTCAGGAAGCAGACAGACTCTAGTGCATGTTAAAGTGCTGGGAAAACACTGTGCAAAGGGACCAGGTATGGTGTCATCTGCATCCACAGGGACACTCAACACTATCCTACCAACCAAGTGACTCTGATCATTAAGGGTGTGTCACACCAAATGAAAGTGGGTAGTACCTAAGTTACCTGTACCTGTGATCATTTGAAATTGCTTTCAAGGATTTACTGAACTGATCTGAGAAAGAGTAAATCCTGATGTTGCAGCAGCTGTGATGACAAGAGCTCAGGCAAAGAAAGTTTCAGATGGTGGGGACACTTTTCCTTTCAAAGATTTTGATTCAGACTTGTTTGAGCACAGTTCCAAGATCTAGAAATCCATGAAAGAAAGACGAGCCTGAAGAAACTGTGCAGCAAATGACTGATGGACATAAAGGGTTAACATATGAAAATGCTGAAACTAAACTGATAACTGATTGTGATTTTCTTTCAGAACAAGCTAACAATGTTTCTCTCTAGGGTTATTTTAAGCAGCTAGAGTAAAACTAAAACAGAGTGGACCAATGTTTAAAAATGTAATGGGTTACTGTACAGCATTTGGGTTAAACCTCAGACACAGGAACAGACAGAACAATTGGTTATACCACAGAAGTATAGAACAGAATTGTTACAGATAGCACATTATAATCCTATAGCTGGTCACTCAGGGAGGGATCGCACCCTTGACATATTGCTGTATAGATTTTACTGGCCTGGAATTCATGAAGACGTTCTAGCTATTGTAATTCCTGTGCTGCATGTCAGAAAGTAGCCTCAGTCACTAGAAAAGACAAGGTGCCCCTGGTGCCCTACCCTTGATAGATGTGCCTTTTGAGAGAATTGCAGTGGATATAGTTGGTCCTTCAGACAAAAGCGAAAAGGGTAATAGAGTTATCCTGGTAGTATGCGACTATGCTATTCAATACTCAGAAGCAGTTCCAATGTGTACTGTTACAGTCCCAAAAGTTGCAGCAGAGCTTGCAAAAGTTTCAGCAGAATATGCACACCTAAAGAAATTATTACTGATCATAGTAGCAATTTTGGAGCTGCATTGCTTAAGGAGTTGTACAGACTAGGTACTGTATCACTGCCATAGGAACCTAGCCCTATCACCCTCAGACAGACAGTCTTGTTGAGTGTTTTAACCAAACCCTAAAATGCATGCTAAAAGGTTTGTAAAAGGAAGGAAAGACAGGAACCAATACTTGCCTTACCTACCTTTGCTTACAGAGAAGTGCCACAGGCATCAACAGGGTTTTGCCATTTGAAATGCTGTATGGTAGGCTGCCAAGAGGGCCACAGGATGTGATAAAAGAAATGTGGGAATATAACCCACCCAGAAACAATCTATAACATCTTATATGTGTGCCCTAAGAAAGAAGTAGGTAAAATATGTTGAAATTGCCCATAGTAATAAGTAAGAGGCCCAAAACCAGCAGAAGGTATATTATGACCATGGGGTAAAAGAAAAAGTTTTTGAGCCAGGTGAAAGGTTTTGCCACTGTTGTCCACAACAGAAAATAAGTTGTTAATGAAGTTGCAAGGGCCTTATACATTTTTTAGACATACTGGCACTGTTAACTGAGACTGAGACCCTGACAAGAAAAATCCAACTAGGATATTCCACGCTAACCTCCTCAAGAAATGGGTTGAAAAATGCCAAAAGCTGCCTTGCTAGCTGATCAAGAATATATTGATGTAGCTTATGATAGGCTGGAACAAACTAAGTACTCAACCAAGGTTATAAGATTTATACCAGCATAATGGCCCACAGACTAGATCAAATTCTCCCTACTTTAATACACCCGAATCAATCTGGGTTCATCAACGGTGAAACAGACCACAGATAATATAAAGCGTACCCTTTATTTAATAGAGCATGCTATTTCAACAAAATCTCCCTTATGATCTTTAGTGTAGACGCTCAAAAGGCTTTTGATACAGTCTCTTGGGGTTCCTCAAGCCGTCCTACAAAGTTTAACTTTCTGGAAGATTTTAGATACCATCAGAGGCATATACACTAAACCAGAGGCAGTGGTGAGACTGAACAGATTGCATTCTGACCTTTCCCACTTTTAGAGGTACACGCTCAGGGTTGTACTTTATTCCCCTACTTGTTTGCTATTTTTGTGGAACCCATCACCCAGCTCTTCCGTCAAACCCCTAATCTACACCGTTTTAACATTTTGGAATCCTCCTTTCATAAGGTAGCCTATTACGCGGATGACCTTCTTCTTTATGTTACTCACCCAGAGGAACTTACAGACTCTCACTACCTTTACACAAAATAGAGGGCCTTACAGGTTACACTATAAACCCGAATAAATTCAAAGTTATACTTATACAACCCCTTGCCTCCTGAACTTATTCAGAGATACCCTACAAATGGGACAAACCTTACATAACCTACCTGGGAATCAAGATCCTCAGAATTTCTCGGATCTCTATTCCATCAACTACACCTCAACTCTTGCTAAAATTAAATCCGACCTGGAGCGATGGACCCCTCTCCTCTTTCCTTGTTGGCTAGGGTACAATCTGTCCAGATGAACTCCCTTCCAAAAATGTTATACCTAATGCAAAATATTCCAACACCCTTACAAGGCAAAGATATAAGAGACTGGGACTGTTCAGTTAGTAGATTCCTATGGATGAATAAACAACCTAGATTAGCATTTAGTAAGCATCAGTGGCCTCAAGGATAGGGAGGCTTGGCTCTCCCTTGTATCTTTAATTACTGGCTAGCATCTCTCACACATATATAATGTCTTGGTTCCTCCCCAAACACAGTCCCCGTTCTGGCTTGGGGTAGAGTATTCGTGGAGGATCCACAATGGCCTCTGGCACAACTAGACATAACATTCTGTAATGGACTCGTCAAGGCCTGAAACATCCATTTCAATTTTATGACAGGGATGTTTTTAAATCATTTGAACAACTTAGGCAGGAGTTCTACCTGAATCAGAAGGACTTTTTCGGTTCCTACAGATCTGCCATTTCCTGGACATTAGAATCGGATTCGATGTCACAGACCATCCTGTTCCTCCGTTGTGTCCCTTATAAATTCAAGTGGAGAGAGGGGATGACGTAGCCATTTAATATCTCATTTTTACAGGGCCATAGGGAACCTTCCCATATCATGGACCTGGTACAATTTCATTGGGAGGTTGAATTCAGATTGGCCTGTCCCAGGAGGACTGGGTTCAATTTGGCATAGACAACACAAGATATCTAACTAGTATATTTGAGGGAATTTTCCTGGAAGGTAGTCTCCAGATTCTCTCGTACACCTCAGATTACTGCCAAATATTCAGAGCAACGAGATTCTAGTTGTTGGAGACATTGCAGATGTGGTGTGGACACCCATGCACATATATTTTGTTGTGCCCAGTGCTAACAGCCTGCTGGGAAGAGATAGAAAGTAGGATCCTCAGATCTTTTCCAGGTTTAGGTACACTTTCCCGGACGTAGGATTCTTTACATTACCCAATTCACTTTAAAGACCTACATCAAATATACCTCTCAATGTTCTCTTGAGCTCAAAAAATGTATCACACAATTGTGGCTGCGCCCAGATCCCCATTATATTGGCCTGGGAAGATACTGTATATGATATATACAAGCTGGAACACATTACAGCCATACTTCAAAACAGAGTACCAGAGCTGGTGAACCATTGGAACAGGTAGTTCATAGACATTGCACAGACCCACCAGGACCAAACCCCTTAAACTTTCTTCTGGGATTTGCGCCTCCTTTGCCGCTTGGTGGATAAACCAGCCAACCCAAGGACCTTTCTCCTCCAGAGAGTAATCCCCGGAGATCCCAGGGATGGGTTCTGATCTAATTAGTCCTGGGTGCAGATGACTCTGTCCTCCCCTTAAATCCCCCTGCATCTTAACCCTGCAACAGTCCACGCCATAGTGTATGTATTAGAAGTGAGAAATCCTGTAAGCCTTCCCTGCATGCATATGGCAGTCGCATATGAGTACTTGATAGTTCTCTTGTATTTGAGATATCATTTATGTGATGCTTCAGTTGACAACTAAGGTGATAAATCTCTTCAACAGATGTGTAAGATATTTATATGTAGTGCTGCTCTGTGTGTCCTATGTAAAAAGAAAAAACATAATAAACAGTTTAAAAAAGACTGGAACAAACTGTAAATGCTGATGCTGTAAAGGGAAATGTTTGCTTAACCTCAGAACAAACTGTAGACATTCATAATGTGCTAAAGACATTTAACAGTACTTTTACCATGGTACCAGGCTGCGCAAAGGGGTTGAGCAAACATTAGTGACAAGGAATACTCATCCTATTAGGCAAAAGACATACAGATTGCCAAAGCAAAGAGCTGACGTGGTTAAGGAAATACAAAAGATGAAAGAATTGGGTATCTTGCAGGAGTCAAGGAGTGCTTAGTCATCTCTAGTGGTAATTGTAAACAAAAGAAGGAAGCGTAAAATCTGCATTGATTTTAGGAAACGTAATCAAGTGTCAGAATTTGACAGTTATCCTGTGCCCAGAATAGATGATTTGGTGGACAGCCTGGGGAGTGCAAAGTATATCTGTACCCTCGAGCTCACCAGGGTTACTGGCAAATACCTTTAGCTAAAGAATCCAGAGATAAAACTGCATTTGCCACCCCTATAGGATTCTATCAGTTCACCACCATGCCGTTTGGTTTATATGGCACCAGTTACATTCCAAAGGTGCATGGATGTAATTTTATCCCCTCACACTGGTTATCCTGCGTACCTGGATGATGTCGTGTTGTACAGTCCAGACTGGAAAAGCCACCTGGAACACCTATGAACAGTTATCCAAGATATAAAAAGGCAGGTCTGACTATTAATCCTACCAAATGTGCATAGGGCATGCAGGAAACCAGATATTTGGGCAGTGTGTTGGGAAATGGAGAAGTTAAGCCAGAGGTTTCTAAAATAGAAGTTGTTGCTAACAGCCCTGTCCTTAATACAAAGTAACATGTCAGGTCACTTTTAGGGCTGGCTGGTTATTATTGGAGCTTTGTTCCCAACTTTGAAGAGTTAGCAACTCCTTCATTGAAGTCACAAATAAACGGTACCCAAATAATGTGAATAGACCTCAGTGTGTGATGAAGCTTTTCAAACCATAAAGGATGCATTGTGTTGCGCCGTGTTTTAAGAAGCCCAGACTTTGAGAAATTATTTTTGCTACAAGCAGATGCATCCAAGGTAGGCCTAGCTGCAGTCCTAAGTCAAAATATAGATGGGACAGAACACCTTATTCTGCACATAAATAGGAAATTGCATGACAGAAAGCAAATGTACTCCACTATTGAAAAGGAATGTTTAGCAGCAAAGTTGGCCATGGAGTCCATTAAGTTTTATTTAATAGGAACTGAATTTGTGCTTATAACAGATCACAATCTCTGATGGCTTAACCAGATGAAAGATAAAATTCCAGAATCACATGGTGGTACCTGGCACTACAGCCATTTAAATTCACTGTGATACATAAATCTAGTAAAGAGAATAGCAATGCTGATTTTCTGTCAAGATATGGATCAGGAATTGAGGGTTCTGAAGGTTGAAAATAAGTGTATGGGTTTAAACTTTACTTTTGCTCTACTGTTGAAAGCAGCAAATGTTATTAGAGAATTAATAACAAGTTTTGGAAATCTGCTTAATAAAACAGGTTCCCTCTTATGGATGTATGTGACAGGGTAGAATAGGACCCTGTTCCAGCTGTTTTGCAGAAAGTATTTAATTGCAATGATCTGTACTATTCTTTCCTTTTCTGTCTCTTCTCTGTCTGGTTGGCAAAACAAAATTTTCCTGTGAGACTTCGGACTTGATCAACCCGACAGGCTCGCAGTTCTTTGCCTCTCACTGTCTATCAGTTTCTCTTGCTGTCTGTTTTCCTCCCTTGCATATATATATATATATATACATATGTTAATATGAAAATATGTGTAAACAATTGTATGGAAATGTAGCTGATATTGGGATCACTTTTGTTTAAAAATATATTGCATACTGTTGAAATGTATATATTTATAATTTGAGATGACTGCAAAAGCAGTTGGAAACTAGAGGTTATCTTAGTGCAAATCTTTGAGCCTTTTGCAAAACCTTTTGCAGAAGAGGCCTCAGCAAGCACACTTTGTGCTAGCAGTTTCTGCCTGAATATACAAGGACAGGATGTTTGTTTAGAGTGGGGGTTGGAAAGCCTTATAAGGGAGCTGAGCTGCAATTGCTAGATTAGAAGAAAATGGGACACAGAGACTGCAGGAAAGCTCTATTTTATTTTTCCTTTGTAAATAGTTATACTGAAAAAGTTTATTTTTTATTACTGCTACTGCAAATAAATATTTTTGTGAATTCTGCAACTGCTCCTGTTTTTCCTATGCTTCCTGACCTGTGCCTCGATGACACCGATCCTATTCAGAAGACTGATCAGTTGTTTGTTTCCTTTGCCCCAGGTGTAAGGGGCTCCTTTACTAAACAGAAAATGTCTAAATGGTTAGTTAACTGTATCTTTTTTTTTTTTAACAGTAAGTTCAACAAGCCTTTACTGGGCTTGATAAAGGCCGTTGTACCATAGGTAGCTACCTCCTTTGCATCCATACAGAATGTGTCCATGGCAGATATCTGCACTGCTGCTACCTGGAGTTCTGCTTACACCTTTAAGCAGTGCAGTTTGGACATAGCTTCCAGACATAGGACTAGCTTCAGCCTGGCTGTACTGCAAAGCCTGCTGTCCTGATCACTTATGGCTTTCTTTTAGCTTCCACTGGACCTGCCATTCTGCTTTCCTTGACTGCTTGGGACTCAGTCCTTAGTTGATTGCCTGCTGCAAGAGCTCCAATTTGAAGTAAGATAGTACAGTTACGTAATAATTTACAGTAACAGTAGATCTTCCAGAGGAGCTCTTGCAGAAGGCACTGCTTTCCTTCCCTCCTTCCCTTGGTATTCCTTCTGCTTTCCTTATTTTTTACCTCAAACCTCTTCAGTTCCCCTTCACTCCTAAGCTCAGGGTCTCTGGCAGGAGAACTGAGGTGGGGTCTGAGGACTGCCCATTTTATACCTTTTGGCCAATGACAGGGGCAGACCGACATTGGGGCTATCCTCGCCGAGACTGGGTAGCTAGAAGTTTTCCATGGGGTCTTAGCATCTGGCAGCTTAGTTCTTATGGTTATTGCTTGCTGCAAGAGCTCCTCACGAAGATCTACTGTTATGGTAAGTTTTACTTAATTGTACTTTAGTGGCACTTTTGCTACCCTTCACTTTGATCTAAATATACTTACAGACTGTTTATGGGGTCAGAGGAGGAGGAGGAGGAGAGCGGAAACTACACATTCAGTGCAGCCAACAACAGCCGCTCCTCAGTTAGGCTGGCTTCAGCAGATGTATTACACAAACAATCCTGGAAAACAAAAACAGCCCACAACAGCCTACCTGAACCATAGGTCTGGCACTATAGCCTTTGAAGTCTCTATTCAGATTGCCTGTCTTCCTGCCCTGTTCCTACCAAAAACTTTGAGGCCAGTCAGCCCAGTGTCTCAGAGGGTTGAGGCGCTAGTGCCTACCTCGACCCATGCCAGTGACCTGGGTTCAGGAGCGGACTCGGGGTGCCAGGTGTCAGCAGGAGAGGAGAGTTGAGCATCCAGAGGACTGCTCTCCTCTCCTCTCCCAGAAGGGGAGAGGGAGGCATCTCTGGCAGTGGCTCCTAGTGGAGACTGAGGCACTGAATAAGCAGTGCAATGTGGGAGCAACCAAGAACCAGAAATTGACTCTGGTGTCCACCAGATGATGGCTTCCAATCTCTGTCACCTCTGGAACCATCAGGGAGTCATCTCTGCCTCGGCAGCACCCTGAGACCTAATAGTGATTGTGCTGTTCCCTCCCATTGCCTTCCCCTCAGAAGAGGGACCCACCCAGCGAAGGGTTACGCCGGGATATCCCGGGTCGGCTGCAATCTGAGGATGGGAAGAGCTCAGGAGAGGATGGCTAGGGGTACGTCAGGGGTCCTGGAGGCCCGGCGGTGAGCATACCTGAGAGCATGGAGGAGAAATAAACACATAAAACTTTGAGGCCTGGATCTCAAATTCATCCAGGACCCAGGATACTGGTTTCAGAGTTCTAATCCATACCAATGGGAGAAAACACACAGTCAGATGATGTGACCAAACCTCACGTTTGAAGATTTTTTTTTTTATTTTACCACAAGCCTCCTCAATTCTCCTTCACTCCCAAGCTCAGGGTCTCTGGTGGGAGAACTGAGGTGGTCTGAGGACTGCCCATTTTAAACAATTGGCCGACAATGGGGCAGACCAACATCAGGGTGGCCCCACTGTAGACTGCTAGCTAGAAGTATTCAATGAGGTCCTGTCACCTGGTGGCTTAGCTCGTATGGTTGTTGCTTGCTGCTCTCAAAGATCTGCTGTTACGTTAAGTTCTTATGTAATTGTACTTTAATAGCACTCTGGCTACCACTTCACTTTGATCTAAATCTAGTTACAGACCATTTTGGGGTCAGAGGAGAGGGAAACTACACATTCAGTGCAGTCAACAGCCACCCTTGGTTAGTTGCTTCAGCAGGCTATTACAGAAACCATCCTATGAAAACAAAATGGCCCACAACAGCCACCAGAACCCTAGGTCTGGCACTCACAGCCTGTTGAAGTCCTTATTCAGATTGCCTGTCTTCCTGCCCACTGTTCTACCAAAACTTTGAAGTCTGGATCTCAGATCAGGGTCTCCGGCGGAGAACTGAGGAGGGTCTGCGGACTGTCCATTTTATACCATTTGCGGCAGTGGGGGCCAGACCAACGTCAGGGTGGTCTCCTCTGTAGACTGCTAGCTAGAAGTTTTCCATGATGTCCTGGCGCCTGGCGGCTTGGTTCTTATGGTTATTGCCTGCTGCAAGCGCTTCTCTCAAAGATCTGTTATGGTAAGTTCTTACCTTGCTCAACTTGTTACATCTCGAACAAGGACTAACTATAACATGGGAACAAGTACCCTTCTGGACCTGATATTCTCCAGCCACCCACAACGAATCTCCAGCGTGGCAGTACATCCAGATTCTATGAGTGACCACTCCCGCTCCCTGCAGTTGGCCCAATAAATTCTGCAAGCCCCTATCTTTGACTCTCTACAGTAGATTGGTAAACGTGGACATCTGGAACATCTAAAAATTACCTCAACAGCATTCACTGGTCCCTCTCGATGTCTTTGATGACGTCAACCTGGCACTGGATTATCTCATAAAACAATTCAACAATGCCTGTGATACTCATGCTCCTTTTAGAAAAAGAAACATCTTACTGAGATGGTTCTCACAGTAGGTATTCACAAACAGGACTAAGCCACCAGACATCAGGATCCCACGGAAAAATCTTCTAGTTAGCAGTCTCACGCCTGCCCTCCAGTTCTTTGCTGTTATCAGCATCATATAGTCACCTCACAGAAGAATAGCGTGTCTAGCATTGCCATTTCAGTCTCTAAATTTGCTTTTCACATAATCCCACCTTGGATTGAGCCTCACCATGACTTGGTCACTACTATATGGTCCCAGCCCTCCTTCCTGGCTATCCTAGCTTGAAGTCAGACAGACTTTATCAGTCACCTGAGGTAAAGATTTCCTCAGCCTTCAACCCAAGGCGGATTCGGTGGTCATCAGTGCTGCCCATGGTAGGACCATGAATCCAAAATATTTAAGCTCCACCTCTCCTAACAAGAACTCCGAGACATAGATCAATATGGTAAAATTTTTGCCTTCTCTACTTTGGGCATCCGGGCTCTGAATTATGTTGCCCATATGGGGACTTCAGAAATCCTTCCAAAGCCAGGTTTCCTCCAAACTGGACTCTCTCCTGACTCCACAGTGAAGCAGGAGCTCAGAGATCTTGTCTGTTTGGCCAGATTGGCCTGCCATCATATGCTCTGAGCAATTTATGATGATGTGGATTCTACTGGCTGCAGTTCGGCCTTTGCCATTGGTCTGTGCAGACATTCCTGGCTCAGAATTTCAGGTCTGGCTCAGTTCAGTCCGCCATTCAGGAAGCCTCTTCGAGGGCCAGTCCTTTTGAAGGGAACATGAAGGACATTCTCACAGACCTTCAGGCTAAAGGTCAAGCTTTACGGTCAGTGCAGCACATGTACAAGTCTCCCAGGGCCAAAGACATTCCTTTGGTGTCAGAACTGTGGTCAGGTGAAGCAAACCCCTGCCTGCCACCCAAACAATATTAGGGCCACAGCAGCAGTCAAGGTCCCCAAGCCAAAACTCAGAGCTGTGGGAGCTGTGTCTGCTCCTCCCTTCACTTGACTCATTGCCTCTCTCACTCCTTCTGGATCCCAGTCCAGAGGAGTCAGTAGGTGACAGATTTTCTCTCCACCTACCAGAATGGGAGAGGATAACATCTGACTCTTGGGTGCTCCAACTAGAATCCCAGGGGCACTCAATTGAGTTTCTGCAGAGCCCCCATAGACCCCTGCAGTCATCTTACCCTGTCTCATGTCTCCCTAGTAAAAGAAGAGATAGACGCCTCCTGTCAAAGGATGGTATATAACCCATTCCCTGAAGTTCCAAGTGACGCTATTCACATTTTTTCTAGTGCCCAAGAAAACAGCCGATCTGAGGACCATTCTGGACCTCAGCTCCCTCAATCAGTTTATGGAATACAAGAGGTTCTGAATTCTTTCCTTCAGAACCTTCTTCCCTGCTGAGAGCAGGCCTGTGGTTATGCGCCGTGGACATGCAGAATGCTTACTTGCATATCCTTATTCACCCAGCCCACTACAGGTTTCTCCACTTCCACTTCCAGGAGGAACATTTTCAGTTCAAGGCCCTCCCTTAGGCCTTTCCTCAGCTCCTCAGGTGTTCACCAAATGTCTGTTGATGGTGGCAGCCCCAGCACACCCAGGGTGTCCAGGTGTTTCCTTACCTGGATGACTGGCTGATTGCAGCCTCATCCAGGGATGATCTGCTGCACTCTCTCAATATTTCTCCCAGTATTTTCCTACAACTGTTCCACAGCTTGGGAATTACTATCAGATGGGTCAAATCCTATTTGATCCCATGTCAATGCCTTCAGTTCATTGGGGCAGTGTCGGACACCTGTCTGGGAAAAGCCTTTCTTCCCCAGGCAGGAGCGAAACTGCAGCAGCAGGTTCTTCTCCTGTTGGACCAAAGACACGTCCCAGCATAGAAGGTCTTTTGCCTCCTGGGCCTCATGACAGCAGCCATCCGACAGTCCCTCTGGCTCACCTGCACATGAGAGTCAACCAGTGAACCCTCAAAATTCAGTGGGACCAATCCCTAGATGACCTGGATCAGAGTTCCTTATCTCAGATCCCATGGCCAGGAACCTCCAATGGTGGTTAAACCAGGAGAACCTCTCCTGGGGAGTCCCTTCAGTCTTGCAGCTCCCTCCCAGACCCTGACTGTAGACACCTCAGAGTCTGTTGGGGGGCCTATCTTGGGTCCCACAGGACCCTGGGAAGCTGGTCCCACAGAGAGTCACAGTTACACATCAATATGTTAGAACTGAGGACAGTCCTCTATGCTCTCAGGCCCTCCATCCCTTCATTCTTCCAGGCCTCCTTCAGATCCAGTTGGACAACATGTGTGTCATCTGGTATCTCAATAAGTGGGGGGACTCGTTCTTACCCCTGTGTCAGGAGGTGATGCGGATTTGGTACTGGGACTCACAGCACAACCTCCACTTGACAGCACTTCACGTGCTGGGGTTCAAAACTCACTCGTAGATCCTCTCAGTCGAACTTCAGTGAGAGCTCATGAGTGGGAATTAAAGCAGGAGGTATTGTACAGTGTGTTTGCCCGGTGGGTATGCCTCAGATAGATCTGTTTGGCTCACCCAGCAATGCAAAGCTTCCTGTCTTCTGCTCGCTCACTCCCAGGTGAGAAATTTTGGGCAGGACACTCTGTCTCTGTCTTGGAAGGGTAGGTTTGCCTACGCTTCCCACCCATTCCTTGATTCTGAGAGTTCTGAACAAACTTGGGCAGAAGGGCATGCATGATTCTCATCACTCCTTTTGCCGAGACAAGTCTGGTCTCTCTTCTGCAACTGTGGTCAGAAGAGCCAGTCTTCCTCTTCCGCTCTCTCAGGATTTGCTGACCCAAGATCGGGGACCCTAGTACATCAGGGCTAGAATCCCTCCACCTTCATGCTTAGCTCCTTCAAACATACCTGCCATTCATTTCAGCGTTTCTCCAGATAGCTAACATCCTGGTTGAGGCCAGAAAGCCATCCACCAGGTCTACTTATGCCATGAAGTGGAAGAGATTCACTATCTGGGCAGCTTCTAAAGACCTGAAACCTTTTTCCTGCCTGGTTGCCAGGGTCCTGGACTACCTTAGTCATCTCTTCGACCTGGGTCTTAACTATTCCTCCTTCAAGGTGCACTTGTCGGCTTTTTCAGCCTACTGTCTCCTGGTGGGAGATAGGTCGGTTGCCCAACAAGAGGTCTTCTTCAAAGGGTTCTGCATCTGAAGCCCCTTATCTGCAATTTAGCCCTCCTTGGAACCTTAATTTCATCTTGGAAAACTCACGCTGCCTCCCTTTGAACCAGCAGCAGATGCAGATATGTGTTTTCTGTCTGCAAACCCTTTTTCTTGTAGCCATTACACTCGGCTCGAAGTTTTCGAGCTTCAGGCATATGTGCCAGGTTCATATCTGATTTTTCATAAAGAAAGGGTGGCTATGGGGACCAAACCCAAGTTTCTTCCCAAAGTGGTGGCGGAATCTACGCTAAATCAGTCTATTGAGCTGCAGGTTTTCTTCCGGAAACTCCAGTCATGGGGAACATCTCCTGCATTCACTTGATGGCCATCGGATCTTGCAGTATTAAACCACCAGAACTAAGGATTGCAGGAAGATGGATCAGTTGTTTAACTCGTTGCCCCTAAGAAGGAGGGCTTTGCTGTGTGCAGGCAATGTCTCTCCAAATAGTTGGCAAACTGTATCACATTCTGCTACAATAAGTACGACAAAGCCCTTCTTGGTTAGGTAAAGAGTCATTCTGCCAGGGGTATAGCAGCTTCCACCAAATGGTTTAAGAATGTCTCATCCTCAGAAATCTGTGCCCACCTCACCCCTGTCCCTAATCTGCAAATCAGCTTGTCAAGGCCTATATTGCTGCCACTTCCTATCTTTCTTTCTCCCATCTTTATCCTTCCTCCTCTCATCCATGCTTTCCTACTATTAGAATGATAAAACTGCACATAGATACATACATATTTGCTCACTTTATTTAACTGTTTTTGAAACATTGTACTTTTACCTACTTTGTATGTTTTGTTTCCCTCCTCACTGACGTGGAACCATTGTTAATGAGTTGCCTGTGCTAAGTATTGTAATCTGAGAATGAATAAATAAAATAAAATAAAAAATGTTACACCTCCAATTCTACCACTCTCAACACAACTTCTTGGCCAATGTTTCACAAAAGTACTCTGAAAAACAGGTCTGGATCAATACCTCCTAGGCACTCACTCTTCAGTCAACTCCTTTGCCAACAGATGAAATGCAGCTGTCAGAAGGTTCGACACACGGAGTGTGGGCCAGCCGGTGGTGATGAGGGTTGAGGCGCTGGACATCACACCTGCACCATACCAGTGATCTGGGTTTGGGAATGAGCCTGGCCCTTCGGGGTTGGCAGAGGAGGGAGAAGATTGAGCATCCAGAGACAGTTCTCTCTCCCAAAAGGAGGCGGTTTGCGCTCAGTGCTTGACTCACCTCTGGTGGAAGCTGGAGGCACAGTAAATGTAGAGCTGACATTGAGGTATGGGAAGTGGCGCCATTGGCAGTGATGCCTTGGCATCTGGGTGCGTGCCACTCCCTCTTGAACAAGGAAAAAGCTCTGCAGGCTCCAGGAAGACAGAGCACCAAGGTTGTCTCCTATTGCCCCCCACCTACCTGATCCTCAGGTCCCCAATGAAACCAGAATTGTTCAGGATGCTGTCACGCCCCACCTTGTCCCTGCCTGGGGAAGAACTGTGGCTCTGTGGGGGTCAACCGGAGAAATCAGGTAAGGTGGATGAGATGGAGGAAGACCTCACTGACGCCTCCTAACAATGCAGACCCCTACGGAGGTGGGGGAGTACAAAAATAGAGATTTAAAAAAAAAAAAAAAATGTAACTCCGCCGGCTCCTTGCAGTCGGTTGATGGAAATCCTGCTGCAGCAGGCAGCTGCAATCCCTGGACCTCCGGACACAGGTAAGAAAGATTCCTAACTAAAAACAAAAGTTCTGGCTCCTATTACTTCCTCACTGGGTCACCTTTTCTATGCTAAAACCTCACCTTGTCTACCACTGAATAACTAAATTTTACACACTTCATTTTAGCATCTAAACAAATTAATCTCTATAACTTAAATATAGGTATTTTCCCAAAGAGGATTCTCCCAAAAATTCTCCACAAATATTGGTGCAGGCTACTAACACCAAGATTTTCAAGTGTGAAGAATTTATGAGGGAGCAATATTAGCTGTGTTGGATGCTAAGCATTTAGCAGCGCAGGCAGATGGCAACCCTGCCTGATGGCCATCTTCCTCTGTCATCCTACACTTTATTGCATTGAATCCCAGCTTCCATGCTCCAGACCATTCCTCCAGTTTTTAATGTACTCCTTCATCTTTTCAACCTTCCCTGGCATATCCACCCTAGTACATACCTTCTTCATGTCATCTCTGATAGGCGTATTTTCCTTCCAGCCCCTCTACAATGTCCTCAATATAGACATTGAAGAGGACTGGCCTCAAAACAGACCCTGTGGCACTCCACTTGCCTCTCCTCCCATAGTGTTCCCTGTTTACCACCACTCTACTCCTGGCAGCAGGCCATCTGTCTGCCCATAGTTCTGAGTTTAGAATCCACTTCTAGGTTCTAGGTTTGTTATTGGTCTTGTGTGTTGAATGGTGTTGAAGGACTTTCTGAAGTCCAGATTGGCCATGTCCACTACCCTGCCCTGGTCCATCACCTTAGTAATCCAGTCAAAAACTCTAATAGGTGTATCTGGCAGGACCTCCCTTGGTAAAACCATCTTGCCCAGGTCTAATAGACAATTTGTATCAAGGTATTCAAGTGACCTTTCCTTCTGCAAAGATTACATTATCTTGCCCACCACTTAAGTCAGGCTGACAGGCCTGTAATTTCAAGCTCATCCCTATCACCTCCTTTGTGGAGTAGGACCCCATCCACTCTTTTCCAATGCCTTGGCATTTCCAGTCTCTTGTGATAAGTTGAACAACACTGTGAGGTGCAGTCAACTCTTCCCAAGAATTCCTTTAGCACCAGGAGTGCACTGTGTCTGTGCCCATCTCCTTGTCCACACTTAACTTCTTTAGCTCACTCAGGACTCTTTCCTCCATAAAGGGCTGGTGTCCATCTTTCTTTCAGTTCAGTTCCCCGGTCACTGGGGCCTCAGTTCTTCAGATTCCTACAAGAAAGAAATCTAGCATAAAGCACAAGTACAGTGACAAGCACAGGCAGAAATCCTGGTCAGCTTTTCGCTTCCAGTCCCCGCATAAGTCTGTGACTGGATCTGGGTCTTCCTCCCACAGGAGGTTGGCCTTGACTTCCCCGCAGCCCTCACTCCTTACGGGCTCTTGGAGGTAAAACCACCCACTCTTATCCAGACTTTGGGCAGAGTTCTTCTGGACTCAGACTTGGTCCTCAGCCTCTCAGCCCCTGTTGCTCAGGCCCTTCCATCAGACCATGGGTTCTCAGTCAGGTGGCTTGGCGGGTCCTTCTCGAGCAGCTGGTCTTTGCCTGTGGTCTGCCCGGCCAAGGCATCTGCTAAGTTAGCTCCATGTTCTGGGGCAGACTTCACCTAGTGATGCCTGGGACAAGTGCTTGCCTCCCATGAGAATGATGCATCTGCCACATTTGGGAGCTAGCTCCCTAGGTAGGCCTCTCCCAGGCTGATGCCAGCTGCTTTCTGAGACCGGTGTCAGCCTACATCTATCCAGCTGATGCTGGCTTCTTTGATGTTGACCCCGGCAATACCTTAACCATCACCTGACCTTCCAGTGTTGCCAGCCCACTCTGATGTCACCACTCAGCCAATGACAGCAGATCGGACAACCAGTCTGTCATCGCTTACTAGACTGTTGCCATGTCAGACACTCCTCTGGCAGACCATCAGACTCAAATAGCTTGGTCTGATCAGGAGCAACTGTCATTCGCGGCACAGGTCAGGAAGCATAGGAAAACCAGGAGCAGTAGTAAAAGTTGTGACAATTGCTTTATTATAACAGTAAAATAAAATAAAAATTGTTCAGAATAACTATTTACAAAGGCAGTATAAACCGGAAGTCCTTCATCTGAGTTTCTTCTCCATTTCAAATCTCAGTCTCCCAGTCTCTGTCTCTCCCTTGCAAAAATTGTAGCTCTTTTTACAAGTCTTTGCAACCCTACGCTTGTTAACAGACATTCTGTTTTTCCTAAAATGTTTTTGTCAATTTCTTGCAGGTGCAGCAAAACAGTACATGGTGTCCCAGAACTGAATTCTTGTTTACAGCTTCAGAACGTTTGCAAATCAGCTTCTCAGTTTAACCCATTGAGTTCCAAATAACTTTTTGCAATCATTTCAACAGTATAACTATATACATTTTAAACAAAGGGATCTCTGTATCGCTTACAGTTTCACATAAGGATTTACATATATTTTATATCAGCAGATAATTTCTTGCAGGTATGTGAGGGAAAGAAAAATGAATCAGCTAGGGAAGGCAGAAAGATAGTGAGAGGTGGAGAATTGCCAGACCATTGGGGTTGTCAATTCTTAGGTCTCATGAGAACATTTTTTTCTCAACTGGCCAGACAAGAGAGGGAAAGGAGAGAATAGAACAAATCCTTGGCATTTAACTCTTTCTGTGTGACAACTGGGACAGGGCATTATTCAACCCTGTCACATACCCCCAACAGGGAACCAGTGTTAAAAACAGGTTTCCAAAATGTTGTAGTAATTCTCATATAACATAAGCGTATAACCTCTACAGTTCTGTGCATATGCAGTGTCCATTTTTCTATAACAGTACAGCAAATTGTGAAATTTAAACTCACAATTTTTCTCTTCAGCCTTCTGAAATCTTAGTTCGATCCATATGTTGACAGAAAATCAGCAGTGACATTCTCTTTCCCAGATTTTTGTATCACTTTGACTTTAAATGGCTGTAGTGCCAAATACCTCCTTGTGATTCTGGAATTGTTATCCCTCATTTGGTTAAACCAACAGAGAGGATTGTCAAATGTTTTGTACTTCAGGAACCAGAATCTTTGCCTGTAGGTCTCTCCTGAGATGTCATATCTTTTCAGGATTTCTTTTACAAGGTCATAGTTTTCTGACTGTGCAGTGTCCATACTGCTGTTGGCGAGTTGGGCTTTGCCTGTCAGGTAGGGTGCCAGTATGATTGCCCATTGCTGCTTTGGCCACTGGCAAGCTGTAGCAACCCTTTCAAAAGTTGTCAAGTATGCTTCAATATCATCTGAGGGACACAGCTTTATATGTTTAATATCTTTTAGAGTTACTTGTGTTTTGTTGCTCTGCTGCATCTGTACCAGATCCTTTGCCTTTGAGAGCTTGCAAGGCATCCAGCCATCACTGCTCCTGTTGCTGCATAACTTCTCTCACTGCTGCTCCTGTTGCTGCTTCTCTTCTTTCCTGCTGCTCTGTCTCATTTTGTTGTATAGCCCCCATTTGAAAAAGGCAGTCAGGCTTTCAGATTCTGTCACTGCTTGTTCTTTTTCCATTGCTGGTGCTGGCTGTACACTCCCAGTTTGGACTTCTGTCTCTGCAAATGTGGCTGCCCTTCCTCTGATAAACACTCCTGGACTTGCTGCTGCAGAATCCATACCTTCTGCTTTGCCTCCCAGGTACTAGGTCTAGTACCCACCCACAAAACTCCTGGCTTAGAGTATGCATGGGTAAATCCCACATAGGCTGACACCATCTGTCATCAAGGTACAGGTCAGGAAGCATTCCACCTTCTTCCTAGTATTTACTTCTCCATCTAAGACAAGGTTGTTTTCCTTGTTTCTCCATTTTCTGTGCTTGCCAGGATCTTCAGCGGGAGAACTGAAATTGGGCTGGGAGCTGATGGAGGCAGGCCGAGTTAGGGGCAGTCTTCTGCTAGCTTTAAAAGTTCCTGTGGGTCTTGGCACCTGCTGGCTTCAGTCCTTATGGTGTAGCCTGATGCAAGAGCTCCTCTCAAAGATCTACTGTTACACTGAGTTCTTATACAACTGTGCTTTCTGTGGAAATGTCTGGACTCTATCAGAAGGGTGTTGATGAGTCTGTAGTTTTATTACTAGGTCATCCCTTGCATCAGTGTTAAGTATATATACATAGATACATAGATGTTGATGGCAGATAGGGGCTTACGCCCATCTAGTCTGCACATGTGAACATGTATTGAGCTACTTCAAGCTTCTCTAGAACTAGGATGTCCCCTTCCTCTGACTACCAGGATCCCTGATGCCTTTCCCATGCATTCTTAAATCCTGTAATTGTTTTAGCCCACACCGCCTCCTCCAGCATGGTGCTCCATTTGTCCACCACCTCTCTGTGAAGAAATTCTTCCTCATGTTCCCTCTGAACCTCCTCCTTCCAGTTTCATCCTATGTTCTCTAGTCCTGGAACATCTTTTCTGCGCAAGATTGTGTTTTCCTGCACTTTGTTCTTCCCCATGAGGTATTTTTATGTCTCAGTCAAATCCCTCTATCCCTCCTTGCCTCCAGGTAGTACATATTCAAGTCCTTCAGCCTGTCCTCCAAGACTTTGTGATGATATCTTTGCACCATCTTAGATTGCCTTCCTGAACTGCTTCTACCCTGTCTATGTCTTTATGTAGAGTACAGTAAGGCCTCCAGAACTGGACATTGTACTCGATGTGTGGCCTTACTAGAGTCTTGTATAGTGGAATTATTACCTCCTTCCTGCTGATGATAGCCTACCTATGCAATCAGGTATCCTGTTGGCTTTTTCTGCCACCTTGTTGCACTAACCACCGACCTTGAGGTCATCAAAGATGATAGCCATTAGTTCCTTTCCTGCTTGGAGCATTCTATAGCCTCCCACTAGTTAATATGTTGTTCCTGTGTTTTTGTGCCCCATGTACATTATTTTGTGTTAAATCTTAACTGCCACTCCCTTGACAATTCCTCAAGCTTCTGCAGAACTCTTTTCATTCTATTCACACCATCTGGAGTGTCTACCTGTTGCAAAGCTTTGTGTCATCAGTGAATATGCAAATTCTTCCTTTTAGGCCTTCTGTAATATCACTGATAAAGATATTGGAAGTACTGGAGCTAGCACTGATCCCTGTGGCACCCTACTGGTCACCCTTCTCTCTGTGGAGTGACAGCCATTTACCTGCACCCTCTGTGTCCTGCCATCCAGCCAGTTCCCCACCCACCACATCTCTGTCATTCCCACTCCCATCCTCTGCAGCTTGTTTAACAACCTTCTGTGCCTCACAGTGTCAAAGGCTTTGCTGAAATCCACGAGGCCACGCCTACTGACTCCACCATCCGATCCACCTCCCTTGCCACTCAGTGAGGTTAGTCTGCATGACCTCCCCAAGTAAAACCATGTTGCCTTGGGTCCTGTAGATCACTGGCAACCAGATGTTCCAGTATTCTTTCCTTCAATACAGAGCCACTGACGAGCAGGAGGGAGTGAACTACGAGGGAGGTAAACTCCAATTTGTTCTGTGCCTGCATTGTGGAGGCGTAATTGGGGTTCAGGCATATACTGAACAGTTTAATTTTCTTGTTATTTCTGGGACTGTGAAGAGGAAGAAGCTGAAAGAGGAGGGACTGGTGGAAGAAGGAAGCCAGGAACACATGGCACAGCTCGACCAATAGGGCAGCTATAGCCAGAGGATATAATCAGTGCCATTGTTGTAGTCCAACCCAGTACAGAGTAGCTGCTGAGCAGGAGGGGAGATGCCTATGCAGGAGGTAAGCTCTGATTTGTTCTGTGCCTGCATTCTGGGGAGCGTAATCAGGGTTTGGGCATGTACTGAATAGTTTTAATTTTCTTGTTGTTTCTGTGGGACTGGGAGGTGGGGAGACAGCCAAGAGGAGGGACTGGTTGAAGAAGGAAGCCTGGGACATGGCACAGCTCAACCAATAGGGGAGGCTGTAGCCAAGGTATAAGTCCATGGGGCCTAGTGACCCAAAGCATTGAGTGCCATGAAGGAGGTGGTATCTGATTGTGTGGTGTCTGCAGGGCATCCACGGGGCACTACTGTAGCCACGCTGTGGCAGTACAGGTAGAGGGAGTGAGGAGCAGCAGAGAGGCTAAGGTGCCAGGATAGGTCAGATGCAGGGAGGATGGGGTACCCAAGTAGCTGGGGACAGTGGGAAGAATTTAGGATGTATGGTGGGGCAGGGACAGTAGGTAGAGGACAAGGCTGGCCAGAGGATGATCAGATACAATGTTTATAAAGCAGCCCTCTTTCTGGGTATAATGTGGAATACAAGAGGATGTCTAGTATGTAGGCAGCTAGGACAACTTGGGGATGAGATGGAGAAGCTGAGATTGGAACAGAGTAGGAGGTGGGGGTGGTGGGGCATGAGCAGTGGGGGCGTGGAAAGTGGACAGAACTAGGGTAGTGCAGAAGGTGCCATTAGGAGCATATTCCAGGGGAGGTGCATAGACCAAGAATTATAGTACCCAAGTGACCTAGTGATAATGGAGGGGATTAGCAAGTGGTGAGTGGTGAATGCAAGGCAAACAGTCAAGGCAAGGAATAAGGAAGGGGGAGCAGGGATGGGAAAGAGGGACATTGCAGACAAGGAAACAGTTAACAAACAGGTTCTCACTATTGCACGGGTATGGAAGAGGAGAGGATATTGAGGGTGTGGGGTGACCAGAGTCAAAGCATAGTAACAGGGGCGAGAGAAGTGGAGGACTAAGATCAGGAAGGAACCAGCAACAGAAGGACAGACAATCCAAGCTAGGGGAAAGAAAATAAGGGAACAGGGGAGACAGAGAACTTGTGCAAGGCAAAGGTATCATCTGTGGGGGAACCAGTGGGGGAACAGAAATGTAGACTTTGACAGCAGATTAGGACCACTTGCCCACGTCTTCGGCCCATTTCTCACTCACTGATAAGCTGCAGAACCTAATTAACCAACAGCCTATTTCTTCATACCCCAGACAAGAATTACCTTATGTCTGTCCCATGCTTTCTTGAATTCCCCACTGTTTTTCACCCCACAACCTCCTCAGGAAGGCTCTCCATGCATCCACCACCCTCTCTGTGAAAAAATATTTCCTCACATTACCCCTGAACTGTCCCCTCATCTTCAAATTGTGTCCCCTTGTTTCGCACGTCTTTTTCTGGAAAGATGCTGCCCTCTTAGACTTTGTTGATTCCTTGAGGCACGTAAAGTTTCTGTCATGTCCCCCTCCTTTCCTAAAGGGTATACATATTAAGCTCCTTTAGTTTGTCCTTGTATGGCTTCTGTTGCAGACCCTGCACCACTCTTTAGTTACCCTCCTCTGGACTGCCTCCATCCTATGCCCTGCAGAGATGGGGTCTCCAGAACTGCACATAGTACTCCAGATGAGGTCTCACCCAACTGTCTGTACAGAGGGAGAACTACTGAAGCCAGGCCCAGGGTGAGGTGGAAGCAGGGGAAGGGGGAAGGTGAGACTAGGGAACAGTGAGGCAGCACAGGTTGATAAGGAGGGAGGGATGAGGGATGGGGCAAAAGGATGGGTACTATGACAGGAAAATACAGGAAAGGGAGAGAGGGTGTAACTGTGGGAGACCTGTACTGAAGGGAATAAGATGAGAAACAAAAGCACAAGGAAAAACAACAGATATGTGGAGTGTATGCCAGGCATGATGGCAGGGAGGTTGGTTCTGTACAGTCTGTAGCTTTCTCAGAGGTACTGCCAGTCCTGAGGGTCAGTACAGTTAGGAAGCTGAGAGAACAATTTAACTCATGGCTGGGGGTGGCAAATGAGTATGGCTGGTGGGGGGGTAAGGACCTGAAAGCACAAGGATCTATAAGTTCCAGACAGACTGCACCCAAGTAGGGAAGGCACATGGGTCCTGACAGCTAGATTGGAGAGGTACATGACAGAAGTTCTGGGTTGAAACTGAAGAATAAGGGCAGCAGAGGGCAAGGCAATCCACCCTGCCCTCCCCAGTGAATAGTCAAACAGAGAGGAAGGGAACGGAGCGAGGATAGTAAGGGAGAGGAGGACGGGAAGTCAAGGGAGGGCTGGCAGAGAGGAAGGGGGCAGGCTGGATGGTAGGTGTCCTCAAATGCTAAGAGTCTGTCCAACAAGTCAGCAGATCTGCAGACAGTGATGGCAGAAGGAGAGGTAGAAACAGCTGCAGTAACAGAAATATGGGCAACCGAGTACCATGACTCGGACCTAAAAATCTGGAGATATAATTTGCTAAGGAAGGACAGAAGAAAAGAGGGGGATGGAGTTGCTTTGTACATAAAGGAAGGTATACTGTGCACCAGGGAGGAGGGGTCGCAGAAACCCATGAGTAACACTGCAAAGCTCCAGTGGTAGAAAGATTTGCTTTGGGGTAGTGTGCAGACCATCCTCACAGGGCATGGAATTGGACAGGGAGCTAGCGGACTAGATAAAAGAGAATAGAAGGCAAGGGGAACACTGTGATAGTTGAGGACTTCAGCCTGCCTGGAATAGACTGAGCACCAGAACTACCACTTGTCAAAGAGGATAACTCCTCCCTGGATGCTTCATCCAGGAGTATTTCCTAACACAGGGTGTAATGGAGCCTAACTAGGGTAGTGGCCATATTTGACCTAGTGTAATCAGATAGGAGCAGGTCCAGGAGGTAGAAGTGCGGGATCCCTCCAGACAGTAATCACTGCACCACAGTGTAGTTTCACATCAGTGTGGGGAAGGAATTTAAAGACCAGAACTAGAGTGGTGGACTTCAGGAAGCTAGATTTCAAGAAAATGGGAAACATACTGGAAGGGCACCTGGCCATGCTCAGACTGGGATAGATGCAGATCAGAAATGGTCAGCCATCAAGAAGAGCCTGATAGAGGCCACTGACACACGCACAAAGGCTATAGTAAGAAATCTAAAACCAAGAGACCTAGGTGGTTTAGCAGGAAGGTGGTAGGTAGGATGAAGGAAAGAGGTTGCCTTCCTGAAGTACAAGAGGTCCTTGGAGGAAGGAAGATGAGAGACTTATGCAGTGAAAGCTAAGGAGGCAGGGAAGGAGGTCCGCAGCCAAGGGAGCGATAGAACTGAGACTGGCATCAGGGATTAATGAAGGGAGAAGCACTTTTATTACATTAAGGAGAGAGCTTCAGAAGGAGAGGATTGTAAAAAAAAAGAGGGAGAGGGTGGGCAGAAAAGGGTGAGGATCAGGTGTAGGCACTAAATGAGCACTTCTGCTTGATCTAGAAGCAGTATAGTGCAGTGGGTTAAAGGCTCTGAGCTGCAGATCTAGAGACCAGGATTTGAATCCCACAGCTGCCTGGGCATACTGTGTGGCCCTGAGCAAGTCACTTAACTTCCTTCTGCCCCATGTCGCATCTGGAAACAAGATTCAGCTTAGTATGCTACTGGCTTGTGGTTAAACAATGAACCTTTCACCAGGGAACAGGACAGGCCCACGCCACAGGGGAAGTTTGGGATGCCTTAAGGTCGGGATGAAAATAACAGAGAAATTGGGGTGAGAGGGTCACAAGAGAACTAAGTGAACTAAGGGTGGACAAGGCTCCAGAACCAGATGGAATACACCCAAGGGCCCTGAGAGAAAGTGGGGTATTAGTAATCACTAGATGGACCTGTTTCATACCTGGCTGGAAAAGGCAAGTGTACCGCAGGACTGGAGAACAACACATGTGGTACCACCCGCAAGACTGGACCCGAATGAGGCAGATAACTACAGGTCAGTCAGTCTAACCTCTGTAGTGGGCAAGTTGATGGAAACCATCCTTAATGAAAGGCTTGTCCTTCCTGGAGGTGAATGGTCTCCAGGATGATGCCCAGCATGGGTTTGTCAGGGGAAGATCCTGTCAGACAAACATGATAAACTTCTTCGACTGGATTACAAGATCACTGGACAGGGGCAGCCAGTGGACATCCTGTACCTGGACTTCAGCAAGGTGTTTGACTCCGTGCCATATGGCAGGCTGATCAGCTAGCTGATGGACTGGGGTGTTGGAAACAAACTGCTAGGGTGGATCGAGAGCTGGCTGCGGACAGGAACCAGAGGGTGGTGGGGCGGACTATCTAAACCTAGACCTGCAACCAATGGGATCCATCAGGGCTTAGTACCAGACCATTACTGTTTAATATCTTTATTGGGGATGTAACAGAGGGTGTCAAAAGTAAGCTATGCTTTTCTGCTGATGATATCAAGCTCTGTGGGTGGGTGGACATAGGAGAGGAGGCAGGAATTAAAGGACGATCTGGCTAGGCTGGAGAAATGATCAGGCATCTGGCAGTTGGGATTCAACACCAAGAAGTACAAGGTCAAGCACCTGGGAGTCAGGAACTAAGGGCCAGCTACTGGCTGGGGGTTTAGATGTCCATCTCAGATGGGGAAAAGACTTAGAGTGCTGGTCAGGGGTGACAAGAAGCACTCTGCACAATGTTGAAAGGCAGCAGCCAAAGCTAATAAAATGTTGGGCTGCATCGCCAGAGAATCACCTCTAGGGGAAAGAAGTTATTCTGCCACTGTACAGGTCTCTGGTAAGTCTCCACCTGTAGTACTGTGTTCAGTTCTGGTGCCTTTATCTAAAGAAGGATGTCACTTATTGAGGGGTGCAGAGAGCAAACCAAGATGATCCAGAGCATGGGGACAAAATGTATGAGGAGAGGCTGAGTGAGCTCAAAAATTTACTCCTTGAAGGACAGGGAAACTTGAAACATGATAGGAACTGTAGACCAGTCAGCCTCACCTCAGTTGTGGGGAAGATCATGGAGGAGGCAATGCTAAAAGAGAGAATAGTGGCACACCTGAATCCAGTGGTGCCCAAGATCTGAGGCAACATGGATTGACATCAAGAAGGTCATGGTAAACACATCTGATTTTTTTGACTGGGTGGACAAGGAAGCAAATTGGGGCGGTCAGTGGATATTGTATACCTTGCTTTCAGCAAGGCCTTGGCACCGCCCCACATAAGAGGCTGGTAAACAAGATGGGTAGTCTAGGCATGGGGCACAAGGTGGTAAACTGGGTTAAAACTGGCTAATGGATAGGAGGCAGAGGGTGGTAATAAATGGGGTTCAATCTGGGGAGAGGGGAGTGACCAGCAGGGTATCTCAGGATTGGTCCTTGGGCCAGTCCTGTTCAATGCCTTCATCTGTGACATTGCAGAGGGGCTGAGGGAAGTCTGCCTGTTTGCAGCTGACACCAAGATCTGCAACAGGGTGATACTCCAGATGGGGTGGAAAATGAGAAGGGAGCTGGGAAGCTTGAGAATGGTTGGGTGTGGTATTTGGGGTTCAGTGCCATGAGGTGGAAAACAATGCACCTAGGATGAGGAACCTTGGGAGAGCTATACAGGATGAGGGGAGGGCCTGAAAATCAAAATGGAAGAACGGGACCTGGGGTTCTCATTTCCAATGACCTAAATGTATCAAATCAGAGTACAAAGGTGGCTGGGAGGGCCAGTGGCATGCTGGGATGCACAGGAAGGGATATCACTAGTAGAAGGAGGGAGGTGGTGATGCCATTGTATAAAACACTAGTGAGGCTTCACCTAGAGTATTGTGTGCATTTCTGAGGCCACACCTTCGCAAGGACATTGACCTGGTGGAAACAATACAGAGAAGGGCCACCAAGGTGGTACAGGCTTGCACCACAAAAGGCATAATTGAAGGACCTCAATACGTACTTGAGGAGAGGAGGGACATGATGGAAACATTCAAGTACCTCAAGGCATAAACAAGCTTTCAGGAGTGGCATCTGCCAGGTAAGAAGGAATACTAGAACAAGGGTACATGATATGAAGTTGGAGGAAGCAGGTTAAGGGGAGATATGAGAACTTTTTTCACAGATAGGGTGGTGGACATATTGCACATGTTCTTACTAATTGATTGTTTAATAATTGTTAACTGTGGTTCAGAGCTCAGTGCTTATGTTACATACTGTAGCTGGATGTTGTAGGTTGTGCTTGGATACAGAGGCCAGACCAATAAGTAGGATAATGCTTGCAAGGTATTAGTAGTATGAAATGATTCTTGCTTAGGTACTTTAGCATAGACATGAGCAAGTCAGTGATTATAGTGCATATGAACTGGATAGTATATGCAAGGTGCTTAGATGTTTGAACTGATGAGTCGCTTGTTATGATTTGATAGTTTTGGCCTTTCTCTGTATCCCACTGTAGGAAGGATGCTTAGTCCAGTATTATGAGACCCCCAAAAATAATGATATCAATGATTATTCTGTATCCGACTGTTGAAAGAGTTAAGTAGGAAGACACCCCAAGAAAATGAGTGGCAGTATGATCACCTCCTCCAACTCTGGAGAGTGTGACCAGTAGAACGCAGGAGAGAAAACCCTTGGGGGAAACCCTGAGGACCCATGGCTACTGACCTGCCTGCCTTCTGGGCATACTAAAGGAGAGTAATCCTAAAATATTTAATCAGCTAATCTGAACCCCAAAGTTGTAGAACCTGATCCAGAGAAATGGAGAACCAAAGACGTATTGAATCCTGATGTGACAGGTGAACAGGGCAAGCATCCATCTAGTAAATTCCAAGTTCGAGAATCCATGAGCAGGCTGGAATGATGGAAGAGTGGAATCCATGGTTGATATGAATTCAAGTGATGAGTTGCAGTGGTGAAGCACTCCAGCAGAGAGGATGACTTCTCAGAGGAGGACCAGGAATCAAAGGCTCAGCATCCATGTCTAGAAGGAGGACTGTTGGGTCATGTTCTGCTTGGCAAGCTTTGCAAATGAAGGCCCTAGCGATGAAGCACAAGAACTGGTGTATACTGCATGATCAGAAGGACGGAGCAGTAGGAACCTCCAATCTGAGAGGGGAAGCAAGTATGTGAAGCAGGTAGATTGTAGTTGAATAGGTAGACATAAGTCAGATGTATTTCCAGCTCAGGAGGAATGAAGTAGATTGTGAATTAGTAGTTAGTTGTGATGACCTCTAGGCCCTGTAAGGGTGAGCAGGTAATATGAGTAACTAGTGCGAATAAGTGGACCTGTACATAGGTCAGTTGTAGGAGTAAGTAAACTGCATGATGCAGATGTAGTAGCAGAAGAGTAGTATGCATAGGTTATGTACGGTATACAGTGAGGGGCATAAATGGTAATAGCACAGAAATCAAGAGCTTGAACAGGTGATCCAATAGTTGCATAATGATGAAGACAACCATGGTCCAAAAGCCAGAATGTTTAGAAACTAAGGCTGACTTGGTAAGAATAGTCCGACAAGTCCTGAATAGTCAGCGTATGACTCATGAATGGTGATGACTGAAGAGGCTGAAGTCGAATGAATAACTATGTCACAAGGTTCGAAAAGCTGTAGGGCACAAATCATGAGATTTAAAGTCTTGAGTAATCTCAATGAAGTCCTGGTAGAGTAGTAGTAGTAATTCACATGACTAATGTGACAAGGCAGAAGCATCCAAAGAATAGAAGAGGAATTGGCAAACAAATCCAGATGAGAGTCCAAGAAAAGGAGCTCCTAAGGTTGGCAGACATGGTTGCAGGTAGATATAGTAGAATGTGAACATCCAGGCCCTGAGCTGGCGAGGCAAGTGAAGAATAGCAGGAATTAAACCCCTAGGCCTGATGGTGAAGCAGGTCATAGAGCAGGCAATTGGGGAGTAAAATATAAGATCGGGGACCTCCGGACCCATAGGGTGCAGGTCCTGAAGTATGATGTGGTGAACTCCAGCCCGACGGGCTCGGCAGGTTCAGTGGTAGATAAGGTAACAGTAACGTTAAACTGCATGTAATGCAGAATAGCAGCAAAGTAGTATGGAATAGATTGTAAATGGCATTGTATATGGTAGCATATCCTAAGTCCAGTTTGGTACGAGTAGTAATATAGTCTTAAGGCAGACATATAAAAGCCCTGAAAGGTGCTGTAGATTGTTGTCCGGAAGATTGAGGATGGTAGAGACTGTAGTGCAGAGACTAGGCAGATGAGTTGGCAACTCAACCAGAGGTAATAAGTATCCTGAAACTGTAGTAAATCAATGTCTGAGGCTTAAGTTATAATAATGGAAGGCAATAGGAATAGAGCTCAGCTAAGAATTCAGCAGATAATGGAATGGTAGTAGGCCAGAATGAATTGAAGCATCCTGAAGGTAGCATCCAAGGAAGTAAATGGAAGTGAAGCCCATGACAAGTGTAAGTTGTGTGGCTGGACCCATGGTTCAGCTGGCACAGTAGTAGAGAGTGGTAGCTAGCTCCAAGAAAGTTAGCATGCCGCTGGACCATTGGCCAAATGGTCAGCTCATGAGAGAGCAGAGAATGGCAGCTGAACCCCATGAAGACTAGCATGTTCGACTGACCACGAGTAGGTCAGCCAGTAAGTGAGTAGAGAATAGCAGCTAAACCCTACGAAGGATAGCATGCGAACAGGCAAGGTGAGAGCTGGAGCATTCAAACTTGGTTGGGATAACTGAAGACAAGATATCCTGAATGTCCAATTGAGATGGATAAGCTGTTGTCCTCAAGAAGGATCCGGAGCAGGGCACTGAATGCAATAAAGGGCGCATGGCTGAAATGCAAGGTAGTTGGAGTTGCAGAGTATGTAGTACGTAAAGGAAGCTCTGCTGTGCCACTGAGCACTTCCAATGACCTCAGAGATATGATTACATAGTGGGCCTGTACATTGGTGAGAAGGAAGGTCCATCATGTTGAAGTCATATGTTGCAAATTGTCCAGAAATAGCCAAGCATAAAGAAGAACATCGGTCTGGAAGAAATGTGGTCAAAATACAGCAGAGAAGCTTGGCAGGTGAAAAGGGGGTCAGTAATGGTAGTATGAGCTCACAGAGGCCAAGAAAGTAGCGCCCAGAGCCTGGCTTGCTGTCCCAGAGTAACAGGTAGGCCAGGCAGCAGCTGAAAGTGCTATAAGCATTAGCAAGAGTGGTCCAGCTGTGCAGTAGAGAGCTCAGGCTCATGCGACACAGCCAAGGACAGCGATGGAGAAAGGCAAAGCCTGTAAGCACTACCAGTGAACTGCTGAAAGGGGATTGTAAGGTAGATAAGTTAGCACTGCGCCTGGTTTGCTACATATGGAAGGAGACTTCAAGTGAGCCTGGCATTCCTACAGCTCCTGTGAATCCTGAGTCAGCATGTACAAATGAACAGCAGAATAAACAATCATTGGCAGGGAGTAGTAACTACATCAATGAGTGTAGGGAGGTATGATAATAGCAGGGAAATGATGAGCTGGTCGATCTAGGTCTGTCTTGTAGCAGTGCTGCAATAGACACTCTCTGAATTTAATAGAAAAGCATTGCAAGAAGCCCAGACATTGAAGCATGGGGGCATAGTTCAAATGAGAGCTTGAGAGTACAGACAGAGTGGTAACCTGGCTGCATGCATGCTTGTGATGAGCGAAGAGTGAGTCCCAAAGTGTAGGCAGTTTGCTGAATTAGCAGAAGTGTGGATGTGCAACAGCAACGTGAGAGTTAGAGTACATGTCCTGTTCCACCAGTAAGCAGAACGAGTTGAGTTTGAGGTCGGTCGTAGCAAGGAGGAGCAAAGCGTGCAAGGAATGGAGATCAGTAACTCTGTCCAGCAAAGCAGGTATGACTCGGAAATAGCACAGCAATGGCTGCCGGAAAGGCAGAAGCAGGAGGGAAGAAATATAGGAGAAGGGAAGCAGGCTTGAAGAGGGCTGGAATCAGCAGGCGAGAGACAGAATAGGGAATCCCCAAAAGAAGGAGGAAGAAACACAATAAAACAATGGAGGAGCGGGGTGGGGTGAATGAATGGAAATGGACATACAAGTGAGGAGGCATGGGGAACAAGGGGGGAGCAGAAACAGAGAAAAGGGCAGCCGAGCACTGAGCAACGCCACCGCGAGTGTGACTCGCTCTAAGCAGGGTGGTACGTGAGCTCGCTGATTTAATAGGATGTGGGGAGGAGCTCTTCCCCACTTAACTACGGGCATGGCCCTAAATTTATTAATGTTTTTGTACTTTGTAATGCGTGTTTATATGTTTTCATGATTGTTTGTAATTGATACGCAAGTCTGGTGTGTCGTGTTACTTGTCGCTGCAGAAAACGGTCAGTTTGCTTATCCTGCTTACAAGTATAAAAAAAAAAATGAAATGAAAGAAAAATATGGAATGGTCTGCCACAGAAGGTGGTGGGAGCGAGCACAGTGGAGGGTTTTAAACATGCTTGTGACAGGCATAAGGGAACCCTAGCAGTAGGAAGAAAGGACTCAAAAGCCACTGACCAAATAGGGTCTGAGACCACAAACTAGTATAGGGCTTACAAGCGGACTGGATGGGCCTAGACGCCTTTATCTGCTGACAGTTTATATGTTTCTATAAGAGACCTTCAAGTACCTCAAAGGCATAAACAGGGTTCGAATAGAGGTACATTCACCATGAAAAAGAAGGTACTACAACAGGGCAGTCTGAAGCTGGTGGGGAGTGATTTAAAAGGAGATGAGGGAGACATTTTTTCACAGAAAGGGTGGTTAAGGAGTGGAACGAATTGATGGAGGAGATGGTAGCAGTAAATACAGTAGGCAGCTTCAACGGGGATGGGACAGTGTGAAGAAGAAAATCAGAATGGGAGGAATCTGCTCTAGGAAAGGGAGGGAGGTTGTTGGGGTGGATGACTCAGGAGGAGTTGGGGCAGCTCCAGGGATTTAAGATGAGCTGCACACTTGAGCAGACTATATAGAACATTAAGGCCTGATTCTGCTGGCAGTTTCATATGTTTGTAGTAGTGTTTCCATGATCTTTCTTACTACTGAGATCAGGCTGACTAGTCTGTAGTTTTCTCTCCTCCCTGTTCCGCTTTTGTATTGGGGACCACATCAGCTGTCTTCAAGTCCTTGGGTACCTCTCCTGTTTCTAGTGACCAGCTAAATAAGGTTACCAGAGGTTTAGCTACCACCCTCTTAGCTCCCTCAGCACCCTGTGGTGTACCCCATCTGGCCCTATAGCCTTATCAACTCATTCGCTTGAATTTCTTAGGACCCTTTCCCATGGAAAAGTACCTGTATCCATTTCTGTGCTCTTTCTACCCATTCTTCTCCCTTCTGGCCCCTTAGCTCTCCTGTAAAATTGAGCAGAAATATCTGTTCATTATGTCTGCTTTGCTGTTGTCAGCCTTCACTCTATCCCCATCTTCCCTTTAAGCCTCACTATCCTCCCTTAGCTTTCCATTTTTCACTTAGTACCTGTAAAAGGTTTTGTCCTCTAACACTGATTTCACATTGCACTCTCTATTTGTGCTTTGGCTTCCTTGCTGCCTTCCTTGTCTCCCTTTGTTTCTCTGGTACCTCTCCTGTCCCTTCTGTCTGTGTCTTTTTATATTGCTTGAATGAAATGTTTGTAGCTTCCACTTTTCTGCTTCCTCCTTGGAATACTAGAATCCTTCTTTTTCTGATTGCTAACCTGCTTTACACATGATTGTGTGGCCCTTGTTATCTCTGTTTTGAACACTGCCCACTGTTTTGCTTCCTGTTCCAGTTAGTTCCTTCCAAGCATTTCCCATTTTCCCAAATCTGCCCTCCTAAAGTAAAGAAGTAACATTTTGTGTGCCTGGGTCTTTCCCTTCAGTTATGCTGAACCACACTAACCAGTGGTCACTGTTTCCTGGATGATCCCCCACTGTGCTCACCATCAAACTGTCCCTGTTTGTGTGCACAAGGTCCATTAGTGCCCTGTGCCATGTTGGTTACATGACCAGTTGGTAGGCTCCTGAAGGGAGTTCAGGATAAACCTGCTCCTGGCTGACACTGCTGCTGGTAGGCTCCAGTCCACATCTGGAATATTAAAGTCACCATCCTTTGATATTCATCATCATCTCCCTATCTGTCTCCTCCTGGCTGCGTGATCTTCAGATTACCCCAGCGTGTTTGGCTGGACCCTGTTTTTCTATCAGCTTAACCTGTGGAATTCCCCACCCACATCACTCTTGACTCTCTGTGGCCTTTAGGTTATCTTTCTATAGAGCACCACTCCTCCCCTTCCTACCTGTCTTGTACATCCTTTCTGAATAGATTATAGCCTGGTATGGCTATCTCCAAGTTATGTTTATCATTACACCAGCTCTCTGTGATTGCCACAATGTCCAGGTCCCTCTGTGCCATGGTTGCCTCCAGGCCCTCCAACTTGTCACTAAAGCTTCCAGGCATTGGCACATATGGCTCTCCAGGATGTGACTTCCTCCTGTCTTTGTTGCCCTGTGCCCACCTCTACCTTGGTGTTCTTTTTCCTCTGTCCTCCCAGTCTTCTGCCATCATGTCGAATTCTGCCATCTGTTTGTCTATCCACTCCTTGGGTACTTGTGTGTAGAACATAAGTCTGGGGATACTAAGCCTCCTGACCATCCTCGCCCTCCTCGACCAGTTTAAAGGCTTGCTGCAGAAGTGTGCAACTTCTCACTTGGGACTAAGGTCCCTTCCCAGATGGATGCATCCTGTCATCATTATACAGGCTCACATCCTTCCAAGTGGGATCCCAGTCCCCTATGATGCCAAAACCCTCCTTACCACACCATTCCTTCAATCAGAATTTGAATTTCTGGATGCGGAGTGACCTAGGCTCTCCCATGCCTTGACAGGTAGTACCTCAGAAAATGATACAGAGCATGCTGTCTGCTTAGGTGCCCCCAATGTCCTGAAATCCTCCTGAATTCTTCCTAGTTCCACCTTATTCCTTGCCAGGTCATTTATCCCTAAGGTGGACAATGACATCCAGCTACTCCCTCTTTATTATTGCCCTAGTGATGCTATGGATCTGCTTACCATCCCTCCGTTCAGTACTTCCTGGAGACACTTCACTCCTCTCCCCACTGCTGGGTGCCCTTATCTCACACCCCAGGCAAATGAGTTGCCTGCCAGGAGTAACTTCCTCTTCTCTGGGGTCTTCTACCCCACCTTCACTGGGGCTCCATTACGAAGACCCACCATCCTCCCTCGGTCACAGCTGTGTGTGTCTTGTTGAGGATTCCTCACCTCCAAGACAGTGTAGGAGTTACTTGGCTGGACTGGTTGGGGATGTGCTCAAGATTCCCTCCTGCATGCTCCCTGAACCTCACTGTGGTCCAACCACCCTCTTCCTGGGCTTCCTTGAGATTGAGGTTGTGGACATATGATACAATTGTGTGTGTCTGACAATGACTATTTCATATGAAATGTACAACAGTCTATAAAAGTGTTTGGTTCTTCATTAAATAAAATTATAATCTTGTCCAATCACAAGGCTGCAAAATGCAAGATGTCAGGATTTCTTTTCCAACTCCTAATTCCTGCTTGGAACTTATCTTGTGCATTCGGTTTAGCTGTTATTCTTTACACTGGAGTCCACAGTGAAGAAAGGAAGGTAACTAGCGGGTACCACAGGGTTCAGTACGGGGCCAGTCCTCTTTAATGCCTTTATAAGTGACATTGCAGAGCACTTGGAAGGAAAGGTATGTCCCTTTGCAGATAACACAAAGATCTGCAATAGGGTTGATACACAAGGTGGCGGAAAGGATGAGAAGGGACTTGGCACGGTTGAGGAATGGTCAGAAGTATGGCAGCTCAGATTCAAAGCAAAGAAGTGCAAGGTAATGCACTCTGGGAAACGAAACCCAGAGGAAGAGTACACAATGAGGGGTGAGACACTAACAAGAACAAAATGGAAAGGAACCTTGGAGTAATTATATCAGATGACCTAAAGGTGGACAAGCAATGTGAGAAGGCAGTAAGAAGGGTCAGGATACTGGGATGTACAGGAGAGGTAACAACAGTAGAAAACAGAAAGTTGTTATCCCTCTGTACAGACAGTTGGTGAGACCTCCATCTGAAGTACTGTATGCAGTTTTGGAGACCCTATCTCTGCAAAGAAATGGAGTGGAGGCTGTCCAGAAGAGGGTACCAAAATGGTGCAGGGTCTGCACCAGAAGACATATGAAGAGAGACTAAAGGAGCCTAATATGTATACTCTCAAGGGAAGGAGGGAGTAGGGGATATGACAGAAACTTTCAAGTACCTCAAGAGAATCAACAAAGTTCAAGAGGGTAGCATCTTTCAGAAAAAGAGATGTACAAGAGCAAGGTGCACAATTTGAAGATGGGGGAGACAGCTCTGAGGTAATGTTAGGAAATATTTTTTTCACAGAGAGGCTGTGGATGCATAGAACAGCCTTCCTGAGGAGGTCATGGAGTCAAGAACAGTGGGGAATTCAAGAATGCATGGGACAGACATAAGGCAATTCTGGGAGGGGGTAGGAGGAGGGAGGAAGTAGGCTGTTGGTTAGCCAGGGTCTGCAGCTTATCCATCAGGTAGGAAAATGGGCAGACTAAGTGGGCCAAGCGTCCTTATCTGCCATCAGAGTCTGTTTCTATGCTCTGACAGGGTAGCAATGGGCAGGTTCTTGTGAACACTCACAAAGAGAACACTCCAAGCACCAGTTTAAATTAAATGAAAACTACTTTACTTTCACTAACATACAAAAATAAAGAGCTTGTATTCAGCATTACAAGAAAGGTTCTTGCATTTCAGGCTCTGGTTGTCTCCCCATAATAGAAAATAAAAACTGCTTTTCCCCTTGTTTACTCTCCCTTTATTGGGCTCAGGTGTTATTTGTTAACCTCCCTCTGGGATAACCAACAAGAAGAGAATGCAGTGCAGTGAGGTTGTAAAGGACCAACCTTACAGCAAGAGGGGTTTGGTGCAGATCTCCATAGCATCTTTCAAAACTTGTGTTGCCTGTGTTGCAGGGCTGCTGACAGGTTTATGTGTAAAAGCATGAGGGACGATACTATCACAGGCACTTTCGGTGTTTAGTATTTATTTCTAGGGCATAGATATGGTTTAGTATCCATACTTTGAAGTTCCACTGGAACAGTCTGATTGGCCAGATGCCTTTAAGCCAAGTTCCACCACCCAGATGGTATGTCCCCTGACTCCACTCTGTGACATCAGTTTTTTTTTTTTTGCTAGAACTGGTCACCTTTTTGTGGCCTTAGCTTTGGATTTTGTGTGCCATCAGTAAACTTTGTCTTTGAGTTTTCTAGACTTATTCATGTTATTTTCTCAGTTCCTTTGACTCCCTGATTGATCTTTTGATGGCACAACAGAAGTTGTGGTTCAAGTTTTGAATTTAGTGCTGGCAGAAGATGTTGGTCACCAACCCACAAGACACATGTGTATTGTTTGTGGGCAACACCACATGGCTGGGTGCTGCCTATGTCTTAGCATGCTTCCTTAGTCCTCAAGGACAGGTAGCTCTGGTCTCACTGGGTTGGTCTTCAGAATAAGATCTGAAGGACCACCCCAAGGGCTGCAACAAGACTTTGCTGTGGCCAGGTCTGCCCAGCAGTTTTTGGCCAATAGGATGGAAGCAGCAGCTGCAGTGGTTGGCACCTCCTTGGTCTCATAGTTACTTCCAGCTCGGCCAGCATCAGAAGGTCATTCACTGTAGGCTTCCATGACATGTGTTTGGCCTTCAAGATCCTGGGGTAGAGCCCTGACAACCTGGTGATAATCATAAGCATCACTGGCACAAGTCGGGTGACCAGGGAGATTGTATTCCTTCCAGTTTCTCGACTTGCCTGACCTCTCGACAGTAGGTGAGTGCCCTTGGTCGAGGGGCATGTCAAAGGCTCTTTGTTTTCCATTGAGCCAGACAACCCTCAACTCTGGTCAAGCAGGCTGTGGAAATTTTCCACGAGCTTGTCGATCGTTGTCAGTCGAGGTCAAGGATTCAGTCTCTTAGACCCCAGTCCTCCCACTTCTCACTCGAGTCGTGGTCCAGTCAGTGTTGTCCTGTCCTTGGTGGAATGGTGGTTGAAACAATTTCCTGTCCTCTGGTGAGGAGAGTCAATATCATAAACTGTGCTGGTGCTTCAAGGAGCTCCTCCTGAGTGGCAACAGATGACTATTATGTGGCAGGCTAGTGCTCTACCTCCTGGATCTCTGGTTGCCTGGCAGCTGTCAGTGGTGCCCACATCCATTCATGTTATGCAGGTGCTTCCTGCAACTGCTTCTTCACCTCTTCGGTGGACTGCTACCACTGCAGATAAAGGTGGAGCGTTCTGTCTTAGGATGCCTGTTCAATCAATGGTTTGCCAAAGTTGGTTGTCAGATCAAATCACCCGGGAAGGACACCCATGTGGGCTGTAGCAAGCAACAGTTGAGGGCTGTTTTCAGGAGTCCTTGGATGACTCAGACCACAAGTCCATAACCTCCTTTGGGACTCCTCTCCTCGACTGGAGTTTGGTCAAGTAGCTGGCCACCAGACATGGTACAATATCTTTGGGAGCTCCGCCTACCTCAGAGTCCATGTCATTCTGTTAGATCCAGTCCAGAAAAGGGTTGAGTACCTTTTATGGACATTTTGGTCCAGGATAACTCACAGGGGTTGCTCTATCCCATGGCTAAAGCCATTTTGGGACCAGCCCAGGGGCTTTGGTAGCATCCAGCTTCCTGCCCAGCACTCACTGCCTGTATGGTCCACAAGTATGTAGTCCATACTTGATCCCTTTCTGGGATCTTTGACCACCCTCTTCAGATGGGCAAGCCTCAGGTTTGGTGTTCTGCAAGTCTGGACACTAAGGGACATGTACAAGCTTCTGGACAAGTAGTGCCATAAGACTGATCACACCACTAATATGGTTTATGCTGCAGCATCCTTGGGTCTCCATCAGGCTTGTTATGACATGCCAATGGGCATCTTCAAGTCACTACCTGATGGCAGTCTTCAATGCAATCCTCTCACCTCCCTGATAATTAGCAATTGGCAGGACAGTCATCAGAGAGCAGTCAGTCACTGACTAAATATCAGCTCCAGACACCATTGAAATGGGCGACCTGTGTACCAGTGCCATGGCAGCAGCTGTCTTCAAGGCTCACAGGGCTTAGCAGTGTCTGTCCACCTGTATGGTGAACACCAGGAACAAGCCGGCCAATGTCCTTTCTTGGCATCTATCTGTTTTATCCTAGGGAAGATGGACATCCCAACCATACTAAAAGTCCAGTGCCACTCTGGATTCTGTGGTGTCACCCCAGAAGGACCTGAAAAGAAGTCTAAGAAACAGAATTTCAAGTATCAGTCCTTTCAGCCACAACCTCCTTGTTAGCAGACCAGCAGGGGCAGTAACAGGCCTGGTGCCCCAAACCCAAGTCTGAGGCCAGGGTCTTAAGAAAGGGGAGGAGAAGTGGTGCTCTCTGGTTGCAGCCAATGGTGCCTCTCACCAATCCTGCCCAATGAGAGGTCAGGAGTGTGTTCCCACCATGCATTTTGTCTTTGTCTGCACTCCCCATCGGAGGTTGGCTATGTTATTTCTTGCCACATTGGTCCACTGTTGCAGCAGACAAGTGGATGTTAAATGGGCAGTAGGTTGCCTCTGGACTGAGAATTGCTCCTGCCTTACCACCTACACATGCCTCAGGTGTCCAAGATATTGCAGGACATACTGTCTGCCCATCAGTAGGGACATTGCCCAACTAATTTGCAAAGGGCAATAGTCCCTGACACCTTGGTCAGTCAGGGTATGTGCCCAAGTATTTTCTGATTTTGAAACAGATGGGGCTGGCCCCATACAGGATCTGCACTGTCTGAACCAGTTAATGTGGAAAAACAGGTTCTGAATGGTTACTTTGAATCAGATTATTCCATCACTGGAGAAAAACATGTGGTTCTGCTACTTAGAATTCCAAGATGCATTTCTCCACATCCCAATCCATCAATCCCTTCGACAGAACCTCCATTTCTGAGTGGAAAAGGCCCTGTATCAGTCCCAGATCATGCACATTGGCCTCTCCTAATGCCCAGGTCTTCACCAAATGTCATTGAAGAACATGTCAGGAAGCATAGGAAAACCATGAGCAGTTGTAAAATTTCCAACAAGTGTTTTAGTATAACAGTAAAATAAAATTGTTCAGAATAATTATTTACAATGGCGTAGAAACATAGAAGGCAGAGTCCTTCTTCCGAGTCTTGCTTTCTAACTCAAATCTCAGTCTTTTAGTCTTTTGTCTTGTAAAACATTTCAGCTCCTTTTTATGTCTTTGCAACCTCCATCTGTTAATAGACATCCTGTTTATCCTAAAATGTTCTTGTCAAATTCTTACAGGTACATCAAAACAGTACATGTCGACCCAGAACTGAGCTTTCTGTTTACAGCTGTTTAGAGTTTCTACACCAGCATCTCAGTTTAACCCCTTGAGTTCCAAATAGCTTTTTGCAATCATTTCAACAGTATAACTATATTGAGGTTTTATCCCACTCAGTGGTTTACTGAGCATTAATCCACACTTGGGGGGCTGGAGTCCAAGATGAAGCCGGTGACTTAACCTCCCAGGCATGGATTAATGCTCAGTAAACCCATTCCCTGAGTGGGTTAATCCTCTTATAACATGGGCAATGTTGTGTTACAGTTTTACCCAAAGAAATAGTGGAAATAAAGCCATGTGAATATGCAACTATGGGTATATCTAATTAACAGTCATGTGACCTGTTTGGACAAATCAGAAGACAGCACTATACACATTTTTAACAAATGGATCCCAGTTTCACATACAGTTTTGTATAAAGATTTACATATATTTTTATACCTGCATATATGCAAGGGGAGAAAAGGACAGCAACAGCAAGTGAAGGCAGAGAGATAGCAAGAGGTGAAGAACTGCAAGACCATCATAGTGTCAGAGTGGTCAAGTCCTAGGTCTCATGAGAAAATGTGGTTCACAACCAGACAGTCAAGAGACAGAAAGAGAGAATAGAACAGATCCTTGCATTTAAATTCTTTCTCCATAATAGCTGGAACAGGGCCATATTCAACCCTGTTAACTACTCCCCAAGAGGGAACCTGTTTTACAAAAACAGGTTTCAAATATTTTCTAGTAATTCTAACAACATAAAGTCTTGCTGTATTATGACTATTGCAGTTAGCTCCAGCCTTTAAACTGCCCCGGAGAACAAAGGTTAACTTTTCTATGCATGGCATAGAATGCTGAGCACGAGCTCGGTTGAGGTCTCTGTCTGTTTCCTTTGAATCTAAACCTTCAGATTCTTTACTCTACCTCACTGAACAGTCGCCCAGAGATTTCTCCTGCAGCTCGGTTCGAAAGTCGATTAAAGTGTCTGCTTAGTGTCAGTTTTAAACCGAAATTTATTTCCGATAGTTGGTTCAGTCTCTGTCTGCGGTACCGTGAGTACTAGATAGGTTTTGTTCTGATTTTCTGTGTGGAACTTGTAGAAGTGTTAGATCGGTTCGGCTGAACCGATCATTTATAGTGAATCCTTGTGTTTTTCTTTAGTGTGTGATTACGGTCCTTATCGGTTCTAAAAAACATGTTTTGACTGCTTTTTTCTAATACCCGTGACATGGTCAGGAACCAATAAGGAGTCTTGCTCATGCCAAAAAGGGTAAGTTGTTAGGTTGGTCATGTCTGAGAAACCCAAGAAAAACGGGCCCACTGGGTTTCAACACTGCAGTGAGTGTGGGAGGTCTTTGCTAAGGCCGATCCCCATGCCACTTTGTGTTTATTGTCTGGGGTTTGAACACCCTACAGACTGCCAAATATGTAAAATGTTCCTAAATCTACCCTTGAAAAGAGATTAGGTAGACTGAGGGAAAAGGAGGTTGAGAAGTCCGCTGACCCAGATGGTCAGCCCGGTTTGGTTCCAACCCTAACAGAAGGAGTGCCCTCTGATCAGGGCTATACTTCAGGCAGAAGACAGCCGATCCTGAGGGATCGGTTCTGATAAAAAGAAAATGCAAAGAGAAATCAACCAGTTTGGATCCAGAAGTTCATGTTCGATCACCGAGGAAATAGCCAGAGCAATTGGATTGTGGAATCGCTTCACCAGGTTCCGACCGATCTGGCACCTTTGGCAGGGGTTGCGTCTAGTCGGTTCACCCGTTCAAGATTATACCTTGAAGACTTTTATGAACTGGAGTTTGAAGAGGAGGGGAGTTTGAAGATGATGATGGTGATGGTGAAAGTCTGATGTGCTGTGGAACCGGACATCTCCCCAGACAGACCTTCAGGTGTATCCTCCTAGGCTTTCTGAGTCCCTTCCCACTTTATGTTTTACAGAAATGTGGCTGAAACCTCCAGCTTCCAATGGAGGAGGCAATGGAGGATCAAGAGGAGCCTGATTATGTGGAAATGATGGACATCCCAGAGTCCAGGAGACTGTCTGTTCCCCTTCACAAATCCTTTGGGAAGCAGACACAAAAATCCTAGTCTCCCAATTATGTACCTCCTGTTGACAGAAGGATGGATAAGAGGTATACACTATCAGGCTTAGATACGGAGTTTTTATACCAACAATGCAGCCAGGTTGGGGTAGTGAATGCTGCTGCCTGTGACAAGGCAAATATTCCTTGGCTTCACACCCTCCAGACAAAGACTCCAGGAAGATGGATGCCATGGCAAAGAAGCAGTACATGGCATCTTCCTTGGGACTCAGGCAGGCAAACTATATGACTTATACAGCCAGGTACCAGAAGTCTAGGCGGACACTGTACTGGCACTGGCTAAATAGGCCTCCCCAGCTGGCCAAGGAGCTGGAGGAGGTGACTGCTGATGGGATTGAGGCATCAAAGGTACAATTTCATGCTGCTGTGTACTCCAATGATGTGTCATCAAGATTCATGGCTACATCTGTGGCTCTTTGAGGATGGCTTGGCTCAGATGTATTAGCTCTCACAGGACACCCAGGCTAAGGCCATGGATTTTCCTGTGGTGGGTAATTCTATGTTTGGGGAGCAGACAGAGAATTACATGAAGAAAATGGATGAGTACAGGACCACTTATAGGAGTGCTCAGGCCAAGGAGAGGCAGGCAACTCCTCAAAGGCAGGGCAGGCCTTTTCATAGGCCTTTTACCAAGCACAGGCCTCTTCTCCCTTTCACAGAGGGGTTCTTCAGAGGGAGAGGCAGAAGGGGATGAGGAGGGCTGCATCCACCCTCAGCCTAAGGCCCCTGCCAAGCAGACAACCTGATGGGTCTGCCTGGGTCGACTTTCCTATCCCTGTAGGGAGCAGGCTGGCTTACTATGTCCATGACTGGATGACTATTACATCAGACAAGTGGGTCCTGGAAGTAATAAGCCAGGGACTGGTTCTCAGCTTCATGACAGCCAGATCTTTTTCCACCTGTAGGTCTCTCCGAGACCCTTGCCCTAGAGGCAGAGGTTTTATCTCTTCTGGCTTTAGCAGCCATAGATAGAGTTCTCACCCACACTGGGGCAAACGCCTGTACTCCAGATACTTCCTACCCCAAAAAGACAGGAGAGTGGTGACCCATCCTAGATCTAAGATACCCAAACAAACATCTTTTAAAATCAAAGTTCAAGATGGTGACTCTGGAATAATTATCCTCTCTAAGGCCAGGGGACTGGCTAGTCTCCCTGGACCTCAAAGATGCCTACTTTCATATTCCCATCAGGTGCTCCCACAGAAAGTACCTCAGGTTCGAGTTGCCCTCAGGCCATTATCAGTTCAAAGCAATGCCCTTCGCCTAACATCAGCTCCAAGGATCTTCACAAAGTGCCTGGCAGTAGTTGTTGCCTTTCTAAGAAGGCAGAAAATTTCCATTTTCCATATCTGGACGATTGGCTCATAGTGGGTCAGTCTCCAGACCAAGTCAAGTCAGACCTGCAAGTGACTCAGCAAGTGCTCACTTCTCTGGGTTTTCTTCTCAACCTACCCAAATCAGTTCTCAAACTAGTGCAGCTCCTTACCTTTATAGGGGCAGAGCTAGATACTGTCAAAGCAAGACCTTTCTTCCCTGGAAAGGGCAAGAGTTCTTATAAAACTGGCTTCTTCCTTCAGCCTTCAGGTGTCCTGACCAGCAAGGCACTTCCTTCAGCTCTTGGGCCATATGGCAGCTTCTACAGCAGTGGTCCAAGCGGCAAGATTTCAGATGAGGGACATTCAGTTCCATCTGAGGGTCTTTGGTCCCAAAGGAAGGACCTTTTACCAAACTGATTTCAATGACTCGGACACTGATCCAAGCTCTTCAATGGTGGCAGGATCAGGACAATTTAAGGCAAGGGATCCCTTTGTCACTCAGTCTCATTCGTGGTCCTTACCACGGATGCTTCTCTTTAGGGTGGGAGCTCATCTGGGATTTCACAGCCCAAGGACTGTGGTCCCCAGGATTCCTTCTTCATATCAATCTCCTGGAACTCAGGGCAGTTTTTCTGGCCCTGCAAGCCTTCTCTCAGTTGGTGCAGAGCAAGGTGGTTCTGGTCAGAACAGACAGCACCACCACCACCACCATGTGGTCATCAACAAGCAGAGAGGCACATTGTCTATGGCCTTGTGCATGGAAGCCATGAAATTGTGGTCCCTGGCTTATTCTCTGCAGACCTCTGTGATAGCAGTCCACCTTCCAGGAGAGGACAATGTGCTGGCAGATGCACTGAGAGGATCTCCCAGGGCCATCACAAATGGTCCCTGAACCCTCTGGTTTTGAAAGTGATTTTTTCAAGGTGGGGTACTCCAGAGATAGATCTCATTGCAGCCCCAGACAAACACCAATTCTCTTTGTTTTGTTGCAGACCCCAGTCTTGGGTTCAGTCCCTCTGGATGCTCTGATTTTGAACTGGGAAGGTAATTTCTGCCTTCCTCCCTTTCTCTATTGTTTAAAGTCCTAGTCAAGATAAGGTCACAACCTTGCAAAGTGATTCTGATTGCTCCAGACTGTGCCAGACAGCCTTGGTACCCCTGTTGCTGTCTCTAGCAGTCCATCTTCCCCTGTCTCTTCCCAGAAATTACAACCTGTTAACCTCATCTCAGGGAGGATTTGGTACCCCTAATCTTCAGTTTCTCAATCTCAAGGCATGGCTCTTGAAGATTTAGAGTATGCAGATTTGCATCTGTCTCAGGGGTTCTGGATATTCTCAAGCTTCAAAGCCTTCAACCAGAAAGACTTATAACTCCAAATGGAAAAGATTCAACATTTGGTGTTCCAAGAAGCATATTCCTCCAGACACTGCTGAATTGTCTACAGTTCTGGATTATATGGTCCATCTTAATGGCCTAGGCTTTAGACCAGCTAGTCTCAAGGTACATTTGTCAGCTGTTTCTGCTTTTTGTCAGTGGGAAGTCTTCCTCACTATCATCTCAACCTGTGTTCTGTAAATTTTCAAGGGATTGTTTCTACCAGTCCTCCTTTTAGGGATCCTGCCCCTGCCTGGGACTTAAATGTTTGCATTGCTCAACTTATGCAACCTCCTTTGAGCCTATGTCCTCAGCACAGCTTAAGTACTTGACTTGGAAAACTGTGTTTTGGTAGCCATTACCTCTGCCAGATGTATCAGTGAACTGCAAGCCCTGTCAGTGGAACCTGATTTTATCTCTTTTCATAGAGAGAAAGTGGTTCTTAGAACCAATAGGAGGCTCTTGCCCAAAGTGGTTTCAGACTTTCACCTGAATCAGTCCACGTCTCTCTGTCTTCTTCACTGATCATTCTTCCTCAGGAGAGAGGAGGTTACACAGTCTGGATGTTAAAAGAGCCCTTAGCTACTACATAGAGCATACCAAGGGTCACAGGTTTGATTACTCCAGTTATTCCTCACTTATGGGGAAGTGGAAAGGGCAACCTGCCAACAAGAGAACTATTGTCAGGTGGATTGTGTCTGTATACACACCCTGCTATGAGAAACTATGAAAGATTCCACCCTCAGGCCTGAGGGCTTACTTTACAAGAGGTACTAGCTGCTTCCTGGCTGCTGCCAGGGATATCCCTCTGTTAGAAATTTGTCATGCAGCCACCTGGAAAACAGTCCATACCTTTACCAATCATTACTTTCTGGATATCCAGGCTAGGGTGATACTCGATTTGGCACAGCAAGTACTTCTGAGCCTATTCCCAAAGTCAGTTCTGTCCCTCCTCCATGGAGGTACTGCTTGTAGTCTGCAATAGTCAGAATACAGCAAGACTTCATGTTTGAAGAAATAATTACTCACCTTAGTAATTATGTTTCTTCTAATGGAGTCTTGCTGTATTCTGACCTCCTCCTGCCTCCCTCTCAGAACCTGTTTTTGGGAAGTGTGTGGCAGGTGCAGTGTTGCACCCAGAGGTGCTTCTTACACACCCTCCCTTTTGTTTGGGTGTTTTGTTGTTATTGTTATCCTTATTTTGATTGGTTTTGGTTTTGGGTTTCCTGACTTAAGTCTTTTTGGGAATCGAAAACTCCTTGTTGCCAGTTGGCTAGTAAAAATTTTACAGTTTCCACATAGGATAGTTAGTGAGTTTTGCTCATAAGAATCTGATGGTTGGGTTTCAAGGGCTGCAGACAGAGACCTCAACCGAGCTGGGGCTCAGCATTCTATGCACTGCATAGAAATTTAACCCTTTGTTCTCTGGGGCAGTTCAAAGGCTGGAGCTAACTGCAATAGTCAGAATACAGCAAGGCTCCATTAGAAGAAACATAATTACTAAGGTGAGTAATTTTTCATGTGTCCTGAACACAGATTTCCCACAGTGACTGCGCTATTCCTTTGTAAGTGCGAAACACACTTCGCCCAGGATGTGAAAAATGACAGCAGTATTTCTCATAAGGAGGTGCAGAAAATGGCAATGTTGAAAATCTGGACTGAAAATACTGCAAATTTCATGGGTTAAGAGCGTCACGTAGCAACTGAGCAATGCACATCAAAAACAGTCATTTTTGGATTTTTCCACCAAATTTACAACATACACCCTTTGAGAACCCACCTCATGAACACTGGCACTGTTGTTTCGTTAATAGGTCCCGAAGGTGATTCCGTGCAGTGACTGCAAAATCACCTTTGGGGCCGATATTAACACCATGACAGTGACTGAATTCATGAGGAGAGGTCCCAAACCCCATGTTTAAAATTTGGTGCAAAATTCAAAAATGTCTGAGATTTGCAACAAAGCTGGAAAAACTATTTATTCCATTATACAGCTTACGGCATTTCCTCAGTTCGCGGTCGGCTTTGAAGAGTGCAGGCGTGTTCTCGATCCACCGAAGATTGTCGGTGCTGGGCTCGGGAGGTAAGTATGGGGGTGAGGGGTGGGAGGCAGGGTGCACAGTGGATGAGCTCGAGTTGTGGGGTGGGGGGCCTGGGGAGACAGCGAGGGACCGTTTCTGTTTTACAGGTTAAAAAAAACCATCGGGATGGTTTTTCCTTTGCAGGGCATTGGGCATGCTAGGGTGGGCTCCCAGCATGTCCACCCTGAATACTTTTGGGGGTGGGGTGTAGCTGGCAGGAGATTTGGGTGCCCCCATCGGTATAACAGCTTGGGGGCGTAAGAGCCGAAGGGATTGGGCACCTCGGACTCTCTCGTTACTCTTTGGGAGGGCTGATGCCATTAGGGAGTAGGATCCTCGTCGCCGCATCACACAGGGACAGGATCATACTGCCAACAGGGAGTGGGCTCCCCCTCACCGCATCACACAGGGACAGGATCATACTGCTGATGGGGGAGTGGGCTGCCCGTCGGCAACTCAGATAGCACTGGGATGCATGCTGATGGGGATTGGGGCCCCGTCCGGCAAAACCACACTTCTGTGGGGAGGACACATGCTGTCGAGGGAGATTGGGCACCCCTCGTCACTGGGGTCGGTTTGATATTGTTTGTGAAGACAGCGGCAAGGCACTGCCATGTTCACAAACAATATCACACTTTCAATGTTCTGCCCAGCAATAACTGGTCGCTCCTCATTGCAGAAAATCACTGACACTGCAATGACGAGGTGGTCTGTGATTGCTGCAGTGAAAAATTACAACTTGGTGCACCTTCTGGATGCCAGTGTCATCAGCACACTGTGCTCCATTGTGCACCACAGCTAGCCTCAAATGCAATGCTTGTGTTGGCTGCCACACCGCCGGCCTCCCAAGCCTGTTTCTCTTCTAAGTTGTCACATAATGTTTCTTCCGCATGTGCAAGCAAACATAAAACTGCCTTACCTGCTTCTTAAAATGGCTGCCAAATGTGTTCAGTGACGACATCATCGAGCTAAAGTCAGAGAACTATATGGCTCTCTATAGTGCTAACTAGTTCTTTTGTCCCTTTGTATAGAATTGTTTCACCAAAATGGTTAAAACCATGTGCATTATTTTGATCAATATACATGTTGAGCTGTGGTTCTGTTCATTTTGTTTACTTTAACATGCTGAAATATTGTTTTAACCAGCCTACTTTCTCTTGGCAAACCACAGTGCAGTACACCTCTTGACTAATCTGGTGGTCTAGTGGTTATTAGTGATGCAGGATGCTACAATGGGGGAGGAGAGGGATGCTGGGAGTGTTGGGAGTGGTGCATACTTGATATGCACTTTTAACAGTTTTATGAACCTTTATATATTCTGCTATTATGCTTTTCTAGTATGTTTTGACTGAAACTACAAATGTAATCCACATTTTGAATGCAAACATTTGTACAATCAATAAATCAAATCAACAAAGTGAAATGCAGCAGCAGCTGCAGCAAGTTGCTTTACAATGAGGTGTTAAAACGACTTTTATCACCATCCCATAGATCCACCACTTGTTTTCTAGCAAAGTTCTTCTGTAGTCCATTGCCAGAGTTCATACTTCTTAGAAATCAAAATATGCTTGTCTTGTCTTCTCGCCTTTATCCATGGGAAATAATAAGAAGAAGAATCAGTATTTATATAGTGCTTTCATACACATTGTATCCCAAAGTGCTTTTATAAGCATTGCTAGACTGGTAGTGAAGTGACTGAATGTGTAATGGCCAATTCACACATTAATACCCACACATCTTTGGACAATTGCATGAACTGGTTTTATGGGAAGTGAAAGTTGGTCAGGACAGTAGGGTCAGGTAGTGATCATGGTGCTGGTAGCCCGCATCTTATTTCTCCACAGTGATCTGCTCATACTTCTCCCCTCTGTCTTCTCCCTTCCCTGAACATAGCAGTACTTTGCAGGAGTGGCCTTCTCAGTCCCCTCTGGTATTCATTCTCGAGTTTCATTACTGAAAACTGGTGAGCCATCACCCTTGTGTATCTTGAATGTAGGTACAGTCCCCAGGTTTTTGATATAACAAAATAAACAAATCTTTCCAGCAAGTCAGGCTGATAGCAGAAGGGACAAGGGAATTGCAGGCTTTCCTATCCTTAAAGATCTAGGCTACCTTTGATTAGGCACTTATAAATGATGGGTGTGCACATCATTATGCATGTCATTTAATAGTCCCTAATTAGTTCTTATATGGGTAAGAATGCCTATGTCCCCTTGTGCCCTGCTGCTATCAGCCTGGCTTACCAGAAGATCATGTTTATTATTAATAAGTCAAAAATGAAATGGGTGATTGTACTAACTGCATTCAAGATGCAGAAGTGTGTAGTGAGCTCACCAGTTTTTGTGTGGGGTAGAAGAAAAGAATGAATGCCAGCAAGGGACTGAAGAGGCAGTTCCAGCAGGGTACAGCATAGTCAGGTTAGGGGAAGACAGGAAGGGATGTTTAGCAGATCATTGTGAGACCTGAAATGTAGGGCTGCCAGCACCATGATCACTACCTGACTGTGTATGAGAGCAGCCAGCATTGACAAATACTCAGTGGCAGGGCTGCACTTAAAGTGTTACTTGAATTCAGTGAAGGAAAAGTACCCTCAGGTGGGGGGGGGTGACGCTTATTAGGACAGTATTAAGGAGCTGTATAGATCATTCAAGATTTAGAAGGGTGGAAGCCAATCAGCTTGCATTGTGGAGTAGGGCACTAAAAAGTACTGGAGAAGATTTATGGAAACTATCCAAGGGGTTCTGCAGAACATAGGTAAAGGAGTAGACTGACACTGGAAGTCTGGTGGATTTACTCAAGGCATTAGTATGCCTCCTGCTAATAATATTGTTATCCATAGTAAATACAGCCGTATGAGGGCATGAACAGCAGTTTTCTGGCAGTCCTGAGGTTTATTGCTTGGCCCTTCATGAAGACCCATTTGTTGGTTAATGAGGCGGACAAAACACAACAGGGGAGCTGTACATACTGCCTTAACTGTGCAGAAGGTGGTGATCCACTCAATGTTTACTGTGGGAGCAGAAGTCAAACATTGAAAAAGTGGACTTCAGTGTGATTTAGGAGGTATTTTGAGAGTACCAGCTGATGATCCGTGATCAGTATGCACAATCGTGTGAGGTATATGATTACAGTCTGAGATGTGATAATTCTGTTCATGAGACCACAAGCTCATATGCAGTGCCAGGCAATACTAAGGACATGGTATGGATGCTGGGGTGTTCAACAGAAGCCAGGCTAGGTGCAGGAGAGTACGCTTGGAAAAAGAATACAAGGAAAGCTTTTTGTGGATTAACAAGAGAATGTATGAGCTTTGAATTGGACCAGAACAGTACTCGGCTGTGTGACCCTGAGCAAGTCACTTAGCTTCCTTGTGCCACCAGGCCACATCTGTAAACAAGGTTTCAGCATAGAGTGTCTCTCCTGGTTAACCAAAAAAAAAATCAGGGCATCACATAACCACTAGATCATCAGGTATTTGAAGTGTTGTACTGTTCTATGGTTTGCAAACAGTAAGTAGGCTATATTGCAAAACGCTTTCTGCAAGTTAAAGTCAATAAATGAACAAAATCATAGCCTAACATGTGTACTGATCAAAATAATCCACATGTTAATACATGGTATTGATTATTCTGGTAAAACAATTCAAAACAAAGAGGGAAAGAAGAACTAATTAGCCTATAGGAATCTATATTGGTCTCTGGCTCTGAGTGATGTCATCATGACTCATCACTTAACACAATCATGACATCTTAAGGATAAGGCAAGGTTGTTTTTTGTTAGTGAAAGGCTGCAGTTTACAATTTTCAAAGCTATGAAACTGCATTTGTTATTTACATAAATGCAGTTTTAGCATAATAGTAAATAATAGCCTTTACTTTACTTTTACCTCACTGAAGCCAGATTTTGGAGTTTACAGTTTTAAAAATCTGCTTGTTTAGGTATCCTTTAAACCTGAATTTCTATGTGCACCCCACCCACCTGACCCTGCCATTCTCACATATCAAAGAATAGTAACACATGAAATAGAAAAGTTATTTGGCAAGAAATTAACTGACAGTACTTACAATTTGACACCAATAGAAAAACAAGCTCTTGTTGACCTGTGCAATGAAACTGAAGTGATTTTTAATTTTTGCAGTTTATTTGTTGTCATTTCAAAAGTACAAGAAAGAAATTCGGTACAAAGAGCAGAACGGATTACATCGAGGTTCATGATTTAGATAATAAAATAACATATATAATGGTATAGTAATACACTGGTTCAATATAAAGCTAATGTATACTGGTTGTAGGAGTAATCCTATCAGATCTCTATACACTGTAAGAACAGAATTAAAGGAAATAATAGCAAAATGCAAACTTGAATACCAAGGAGGTCATGAGAAGTAAGTAATACTGTATTAAGCTTAAAGAGAAAAGCTATAAATAACCCGTTCAAACTTTATTGAGTGTGTTTAGGTAATCTAAATAATTCTGCCAACAGAGTTTATATTCATTAAGTCTGTCCAGAGCTAAATAAGAGATCCTTTCTAACGATGCTGTCTGAGTTAAACCAGAAGAACATCTGCAATAGTAGGTATTATGGAGATTTCCAAAGAATTAAAATAAGACGCTTAACTTGTATAAAGAGCATGCTCATCCATTTGTGTTGATATGTAGAACGCTTATTATGTCGGTCCTTATTCCAAAGATAAAATATTTGAGCTCAAAACAATTTCTAGGGACGGATATGTTGTTCAATCCATACTTACTAGCAGGCTCCTTGCCACTTTTAAATCTTGGCCGGAAGGTCTTCAGTTGGCTCCTCCCACCCACCCGGTGGTAAAACTCGGCTCCGCCCCCATGATGCCAGATCTTCCTACCACTTGGAAGCTCAGGTTCCCTCCTTAGCGCCTGCATTTTAGGCCTGGATCCACACTTTGGTCAATCCAAACTCATTCTTAATTTTTTTTATACTTCTTATTGTTTCCAATTTCTGTTTAACTTTAATATATCCATATGCTGTTGTCTAGATGACAGAGTGTAACTGCATATAGTCAGAATACAGCAAGACTTCATGTTGTTTCAAGAAAAGATTACTCACCATACTAATGTTGTTTCTTCTATTAGTCTTGCTGTATTCTGACCTCCTCCTGCCTCCTCTCAGAACCTAGTTTTTGGGAAGTGGGCTGGCAGGTACAGTGTTACACCCAGGTGTACTTTGTACCCTCCTCTTCAGGGTGGGTAGTTTTATTATTGTTGCTTTATATTTATATATTTTTCACTATCGTTTTCTTAGTTTCTTGACTTGAGTCTTTTGGACCCAAGGTGTTGCCTTTTGGCTAAAAAGTTAAACAATTTCCATGCCTATAGTTAGTTTGCTTGTAAGAATCTGATGGTTACACTGAGATGTACCAGACAGAGGTCTGAAAATTGAGCCTGGCTCAATGTTCTATGCTGCTGCATAGAGTTAACCCTTTCCTATCTGGGGCAGTTCAAGTGTGGGGCTAACTGCATATAGTCAGAATACAGCAAGACTCCATTAGAAGAAGAAGAAGAAGAATCAGCATTTATATAGTGCTTTTCATATATCCAAAGTGCTTTACAAGCAATGCTAGACTGGTAGTGAAGTGACTGAATGTGTGGAGGCGGCCATATCGCACATCATCACCCTACACACAGCCTGGATAATTGCATGAACCAGTTTATGGGAAGAGGAATGTTGGCCAGGACACCTGGAATGTTCCCTACTTTTGGTAAGAGTGCCCTGGGTCTTTTTCATTTCACCTGGACACCCACCAGACAACACCAGGATGGGCAGAAGGGACCTCGGTTTAACGTCCCCATCCGGCGACAGCACACCACCTCAGTACAGCACCCCAATACTGCACTCGGATGCCAGCGATTTTAGGTGCAAGTCCAGTCCCGTGTGGATGAGAACCCATGACCTTCTGGTCCAGAAGTACATTACTATGGTGAGTAATTTTTTTTCAGTCCTAGGGGTTACACAAAGAAAGTCTTGATGATGCATTACAAAGAGCTATAGACAGAAGCTCTTTACTTAAATCAAAATCAGCAGGAAAATTTCTATACCTTCTATTAACTTTGTATTAGAGTACAATAATCTAGCACCAAATGTCAAAAAGATCATATTAAAACATTGCCACGTATTGGAACAGAGCAACAAAGTGAGCATTTTCTTAAGCAACCTTGCATCACTTTTAGCCGTGCAACAATTTAGGAAATCATTTGAGTAGCATTAATTATAGTATGTTTCAAAACAACCAAAGGCATATTCCTGGATACCAGTACAGCCAAATGGCTATTACAGATGTGGATATTTCACTTTTTTATTTTCAATTGTTTAACTAGGAGTAGCACACTAAGCCAAAAGTTTGTTTACAGGTGTGACCTGTTAGCACAGGGAAGTTAAGTGACTTGCTTAGGGTCACACTGTATGCATGTAGGAGCTGTAAGATTCAAACCCAGGTCTCCAGATTTGCAGCTCAGAGCCTTAAACCACTGCACTATACTGCCTCAATTTGCAAACATGTCCAATGTAAGGAATTTATACATCCAAAAGCAATTTTACTGTAACTATTAAAGAGTTCATTAATTATTCAACTCCTTTTACAGTTTACATAGCTCAGTGCTCTTGTCCAGAGATCTATGTTGACATGACAACCAGACCAGTGAAATATTGTTTATCAGAACATCTCAGAGATATTAAAATGAGAATTTTGACTCGCTTTGGGTTCATATTTTTTAAATATATAAAATATCACTGAGTTAAAATTCACACTGTTGGAACATGTAAAACCACAAACAGACAAGGTGATAGGGTAAAACTACTACAACAAAGAGAATCAAGATGGGTTTATAGTTTAAACTCTGTTTATCCTGGAGGCTTAAATAGAGACCTTGACCTTACAGTTTATCTGTAATCATAATGAACCAACATCAGTATTTATTAATGGTTTAAATAATACATAGTTATTGGATCTTGTACACTTAGGATTTGTGGACTTGAAACAGTTAAATTATGATATAAAACCGTAGGTAAAATTAATGAATTTTGTAGCATAAATACAATAGGTCCCTTTTGTGTGATATATTAGCCTTTAATGTCTTTTGTCTTTCTCTTGTCTTTTGACTCAATGAATTTAATTGATGTATGACACACAAATTATTTTTGAACCGGTACATTTTTCCAGTTTCAAGACGTTTTCCCAAATTTTCCTGGATCCACTAGTTTTCTTCATTTGTGTCTAATACATGAAAGCCATTGAATCATAAATCAGTATTTATTAACTTGTGCCTTAAAATGCGACAGGTTATATGAAAATGCTATTGGTCTGCACCTGTGTGTGAGTTTTGATTTAAACCAGTTCCATTCTCTTGTACAGACTTGTATAATTAAGGCATAATTCTGTTACTGTTACATACTGATATCTTGCTGTTTTTTTCTAGAAATTTCATATGAAACTATTCACATAGGGGTTCATAAAAATGTTTATCATTCTTGTTTTATATGTAACATTACCATTTTGCAGTATGCCAATATCTATGGATGTGTGCCTTCAATGGCGACTGGTTATATTAATCTGCCTTCAGTCAATACTTTTTTATTTTGGACCTAATCCATTTCCTTTATCACATACTGACTGCATTACTGATGTTATAATTCATCAATAATTAACCTGCAATATTGTAATATTGCATACACTGGTGTCTATTTTCATGTGAATTTCTAATTGTTCAACAACAAAGTTTGGCAATTTTGTATCTTCATTACTGTTTGTTGAATGTGATCATGATTAATTATTTTGGATATAAAAGGTATGTGCCTTTCATTGACTCCACCCTGATGAAGAGGGTCTGAACCCTCAAAGTGCTGGGGCATTTGTGTGTTTGTTCTGCTTACAATAAATCTTTAAATTCACAGAGCCTTTGGTGTAGCACTGCTTTTCTTTGTTATTTCTACTTGTGCCTTTTAGCAGCAGCTTCTACACTATTGTGATTGTCTTGCACACCACTCCTGTGTTTGAGGCTGACAAGCTGTTTGCCACACTGAAGCCACAACTGATAGACCGCAGTAAAGCAAATGTTTGATATGTGGATCACATCCTGCATCAACCTCTGCTATGGGTTGCCTGATAGGGATCCTCCTGTGTGGCTTAGAGCTCATTCCTCCCAACATACCATTACCTCGGTGGCTGCTTCCAGGATGTCCCTACCCAGGAGATCAGCAGGGTTGCTACCTGGAAGTCAGCATTTATTTTCATTTTCCACTGTTGCAAAGCTTGAGTCATGCCAGGATGCTGGTTTTGGGACCTCGTTTTTTCAGTCTCTGTTTGTCAAATAGGGTGCATGCCCTGTCTCTTCCTCCTAGGAGACTGCAAGAGTCTCCCAGTGTGTGGATAGTGAACCATATCCACTCCCTTGGAAAACTCACCTGTAACCGTATTTTTACAGAGTTGTACAGTATTTGATTCACATCCACACATCCTACTTGACCTTTCCTCTCAGTTGCACATGAATCTCTACTCCGGGTGCAAGGTCTGACATCATGGGGCAGAGTTTGGCTATACCACCAGGGTGGTGAGAGGAGCTTAGTAAAGATGCACGGCCAGTCAGACTGTTCTGGTGGAACTGCCAAAGTGTGGATGTGAACCATAAACTGCTCCTAGGACTACGTTTACAGGTGAACAACTTTCTTTTGGTCTATGAGGCCAGAATGCCCATCAAAAACTAATATATTTGCTGATTGTAGCTCGGCTGCCCACTTTGTCTAATTGGTTAGTTTATTGTTATTTTCCAATCAAAATGTTGTTTTATTCAGCCAGAACCTCTTACCTTGTAGCTTGTCTGAAGATCTGTTAGGCATTCCTCTGCACATTCCTGAGGACAAAAGAATGCATCTGACCAAGGTGGCTCCAAACTGATCTGAACTAGTGTATGCAGGAGTTATACACATTTTAAGCACTCCTAAGATAAACATATAGCCTGAAAGAAGACTTTGTTTTGAACATGACAATATGTTTTATATTGAAAGACGAGCTTGGGAACACTTAAATCTATTGTTTTTGTTTCTCTGAGTATGCACATCGGCAAGAGAGTATGCACAACTGCAGTTGAAGTTAGGGCTTGTGTATATGCTTATAAACAGCAAAGACATGAATATATGGCACATTAACACATTTGAAGGTGCTAATTGGCTGCTGTATAGTACAACATAAAGCTTTTCAGACAAGTTTTAACAAAGTGCTGCTGGATACAGATGTTTGTATACACTCACAAATGACTGTGGAAGCTATGATGGCATATAGCAAATGTGACATGTGATAGTGACATCCAACCTTCACAGGTGCACTACCTAAGCCACATTTAATGCATGCAATATAAGTACGCAGCATAGGCCAAAAATGATATGCAGCATCAAATGTTGCCCTTTTTGTTAGCCATTCCTGTTGGTGTCTAGGACTTTAATGTCACCAGATGTTCACAAGGTCACATTGTGAGCATATCAGTTGTGTAAGGCAACTAGTTAACCTTCTGTGCCCTTCAAATATATGTTACTTATCTATAGGCCACACTGATCTTCCTGTGTCAGTTTTCACCATTCATCACTGTCAGGGTGTCCAGCTAGAGTGCAGCACCCGCAGGAGCTTTTTATTCCAAGGAGAGGAGCTGGCACCAGTGGTACCACCGCACCAGTGGTACCGCTCATGAGGCCGATGCACTGCGGTGCCTATGGGTTAGACAGTAATGGCCATCGGCTCCTCCTCCACCTTGGTTCTGCTTCTCCTGCCATCAAGACAGCACCTTTCCTGCAATGGAGAAATTTGACTGTGTTAGTAAGTTTGTGGCCTAGTTTTCTGCATGACGCTAGACATCTACGCTGCATTCAACAGTGCATAAGTTTGATTGACGGTTCTGACCATTTGGTACTTAGTATAATTTGCATAAGGATCCAGTGAAACCTTTCCATTTATTTATTTCAAGACATGCTGAGTCTTTGCTGTTTATTGTTTTAGTTCGGATTCGCATCATGCCAGGTTCAGGGGACAAACAACGTTCTTCTAAGGCGTGCCAGCCTTCAATGCGCCTGTGTCTCTGGGGCCAGAAAATTTCCATTACAGACTGGCATGATGTGTGTTTAACCTGCCTTGGACCTCAGCATGATATGGATAATTGCAATGCCTGCTTCTCAATGAACTGCCAAGTTCTTGAGTACCATGCGCTTACATTCAGCAGGCTCAGTCAACCTTCATGGGGCAGCAGCACTTGCAAGGCTGCAAACACAGGTCTGTTTGCCCTTCCTCCAGGTCCCCTCACAGTCCTATATGGACCAGTGAGGAGGGAACCTCCTCCAACTCTAGTATTGCCAGGAGGAGGCCTCTTCCATGATGCCGAGGACCAGTTGCTCCCCTAGAGCCTGGCTGGGAGCACCACCCAGGCAGTCACCTCCTCAGAGGTGCAGACTACCCCAATGTCACAGCCCACAGTTGCTGGTCTGGCACAGAGGTCCCTCAACACCATCTGCTGGTGCTGCCTCAGATCCCAGAACCATTTTCAAGTCTGGTGATCAATACAGAGCCCAGGCGGCACTGGGCCCGCCATGGTGCTGATGGTGAGAGAGCCCCAGAGTCAGCTGTTTGGAGGTCTTTTGGATCTCCTCCTCTCTGGAGATGAATGATCTAGAGGTTGACCTGGACTGGCAGACCTGACTCCTCAGAGTTGGAGGGCTCTCGGGGCCCAGGACTGTTTCACTTCCCAAGTGCCCCTCCCCATGGCTCTGGTGTCAGCAGTCAGTACCAGAAGCAGTGTGCAGGATAGCGACTCCTGGTCTGATGGGGCAGTGGTTCCAGTCTTGGGGGTGGGTTGGCTGTTGTCCCCATGCCATCCCCCGAGACTAGAACAGGGCCACCTCTTCTATGGATCTCCTTGGGAGCCTGTGAGAGTGGGCAGGTCCCTGCACAGAGAATGAGGAAGAGGTCTTCCTCAGAATCATTGGGTTTGAGAAGCCAGGGTGAGGGGTCTCAGCTCTCCTCTGGAGCACTTCAGGCTTGGGGAGGAGCCAGAGTGTTGGCCCTTTCCCTCCCTCATCCCCTTTGAGGGAGGCAATGTTAGGTGGGTTGGGATCTCACCCTTCTGGGCACACATGTGCCCCAGTCCCCTCATATGGTGCTTCCAGGGCTCAGTCCTGACCACTTCGTTCTGGTTGAGTGTCCTTTGATTGAGCTGACCCATGGATCCCCTCATCATCCAGAATCACCTGTTAGGCCCCTTGCCCTGGCAGAGGCAGTTCACTGAGTGTGAAAGGTTTCTCCCCTGCCTTTGCATCCTGCCCTCTTCTCCCAGGTCATATTCCTTCAGGGTCCTTGACCTGGGAACTGTTCTGATCTCAGGCTGCAGAGTTCCCAAGGTACATTAGGGCCATGGACAAGAAGATATTTCACCTGTCTCCCCACTGCAGCCTGAGTCTGAATCTTCGGGTTCTTCAGCCTCCTCATCTTCATCCAGTGAGGGAGAGGATACATCTGTCCACCTGTCCTCCAATGCTGATCAAATGGATTATCAATGCTTCCTTGTGAGGCTGGCCAAGCACCTGCATCTGTTACATATAGGAAGACACAATGCCGAGCATACGACACGTGCCTTCCTGGGTGAGTACAGCGAGATCACTTGGTAGTCCCTTCCTGGCCCATACCTTATAGGAAGTGTCTTAGAGTGCCTGGCAGCTTCCATCTGCTCCAGCTCTAGCTCCTTCAGATTGCCAGTGTTGGTATTGCACACCCCAGGGTCTCTAGGTACACTTGTGTCATCCCTTGGTGGGATGACGCTGCAGAACACCCTACTGGGCAAAGGGTCTTGGTCCATGACTGGCCCCTGGATGTAGACTATGAGTTTGACTGCTTTGTGGAGAGTTTTCTCCTCATGCTGGTAATACTATCTATAGCTTCTCATCAGGTGCACCACATTGCCTACAACAGGCTTCTGTAGGCGATGCTGGGTCAGGTTCTAGCATTGCTGCCTGATTCTGAGACAACCAGGCAGCCCACTGCCTTCTCTGCACAGGGCCTGGAGCTAGCAAGGCACCAAGCAAGGACATCTTATGATGCCAGTGAGATAGCTTCATAGCTACTGTAGCAGGCACAGCGATCTGCATTAGGCATACGGGTTATCATCCTTAGCCCGTGTAGGTGATTGCCTCCACATTCCCAGGGACCCATCTTTTCTTCTGCAGGACAAGGTGGGATCTGCAGGAGCACTTTTCTTCCCATGGAATGGGGACCCCTTGCCCTGACCAGTCAAAAGCCTATCTGGCCTGGAGGGTTTTCTCCTCCCATGTGCCCCCCACAGGAGGCTCAGGAATTCTGTCCCTCAGGGAAGTGCTAAACCCTCTTTGAGGGCTCGGTACCATCCTAACAGTGGATGAATGGTGAAGACTCATTGGGAAGATATGGAAATCACGCACTCCAACCTCATTTTTGATCTTCCTGTGTATCTTCATTCATCACTGGCACCCGCCCACCTTCCCCTCAGAAGGCCTCAGTCCCTGAGTGGTGCCTCCTCCTGATTGCCCTCCTCCTCAGGAGCCAGTCAGGGCTCTTCACACTGATGACCATGGGGTTCCTCTCTTGTTTCTTGTGAGGCACTAGTGTGGACCCATTTTGGAGGAGGGCTATTAGGGCTTCTCAACCCAGACTTTGGTGGGTACTTCAGGGCCCTTCTTCCCTGTCCTTGGGGAGCCCTCTGAAGTCAGGATCAGACCCACTGGGGTGGGTAGACATCTGGTGGTGGGATCTCCTGGGATGGGGAGGGAATGGGGTCGGCAAGGACTCTCCTTCCTCTCCCTTCTGTTTTTGGTACGCACTCTGGCTCTTCAAGCTTCTTTCCTTCTGTTGGGAGGGGAACTTTTGAGTGGATGGATCTTACAGGGTGGAACAGGGTGCAGGAATACACTATTTTTAAGGAAAAGATGTTCCAGGACTAGAGGGCATGGGATGAAGTTGGAGGGAGGATGATTCAGAGGAAACGTGAGGAAGAATTTCTTTACAGAACGGGTGGTGGACAAGGGAACACCCTGCCAGAGGAAGTGGTGGGGCTGAAACAATCACAGGATTTAAGAATGCATGGGATAGACATAAAGGAATTCTGGAGGTCAGGGTAAGGGCAACAGACTTCTTGGAAAACATAAACTGAACTTACAAGCTCAAATGGGCAGACTGGGTGGGCCATAGGCCTTTATCTGCCGACACTGTCTATGTATCTATGTATCTATGTATCCCTACACACCCCCCAAACTTTTGGGTTCTCCTTTTGAAAATGGTAGCTGGGGGTGGGTGGGGATCCTGCCCAGGAGTAGTTTTCCACCCAGGAGAAATATGAAAGAAGGGGAGGGACCTTCCCCGCACCACCAACATCACTGCTTAGTATTGCTTATGAAGGGGCTATATAACTGAGATGCTGATTCTCTGCCTCAGCTGCTTGTTGGCTAGTTGACTGGCTGCCTATGGGAGGCACTCTCTGGCCACAAGAATGTCTCTGAGTGGCAATTTGGTGGGGGATGGGTTCCTCTCTCTCTCTTTCTCTTGCTCCCATACTCTTTCTTTCTCTTTCTTCCCTTCTTTCCTGTCTCCTTATGGTCATCCAGGGACTAGAGCCTAAAGGGCCCATATCCTCCTCCTTGTCGTCCTCTGACCAGCTTATTCTTTTTTCAGTTTATATCTTTTCCTTATTCTGTCCCTTGGGCTGTCTTGCTCCGCCCTTGGCTTCTCTCCATCCCTTTCAATTCCTTCTGTCTCTCCAGCAAGCAGAACTGAGGCGGAGGAGGGAGTCGATGGCCATTACTGGCCGAGCACCATGCAATGCATTGGCCTTGTGGGCACCAAGCAGCGCCAGCTCCTCCTTAAAAAAAAAAAAGCTGCTGCAGGGTGCTGCACTCTGGCTGGACACCCTGACAGTGATGAATAGTGATGATACATAGGAAGATCAAGAATTACAGTAGGTATGTAATTTTAATTTTTCTCTGTTGTTTCCGGCATGTATGTGTTTTGTTGGATCAGCAGGGTGCACACTTGCCTTTGAGGCCAGATGGGTCAGAAGGTTATGGATTCTAGCCCCACACCAGGAACTTGGGGTGAAACCTAATACTGACACTGTAGTGCAGCATGAGGGGATGCTGTGCTCTGAGGTGCCATCTTTTGGATGAGACACTAATCCGAGGTCCTGTTTGCCTGTTCAGTGGATGCTAAAGATCTTTATCGAGGGCATATCTTGCAGCAGGCTACACTGGAAGAACTATAGCCGTCTGTCATCGGGTGTGGGTATTCAGGATAACAAATACAAGGCAGATTCAAATTAGTGCAAAACAAATGCCCAGAGGCATTTGTCATTTTATTTCCTTCATAAAATGAAAGGCTATATTTACAGAAATCAAGAAAAACAATCAAAAGAAAGGTTCGTTTCATTAAGGCCACTGCTTTGCTTTAGCAAACTCTAGGCTTCCATCAGCCTAAATAGTAGTTGACAGGTGTGAGCCCACACCACTGGGAGATCTTTCTCCTACCTCCATCAGTCTCCTACTGACTCCTAACTCCTATCTACCATCTAGCCCAAGTGACAGGTTTAAATACTTTCTGGGTGGGGTCACCTGGTTAAAACTTTAAGTAAAAATACAAAAGAAACCTAGCTTGGTTAGGCTAAAACACAAGGTGACCCTCCATACATTAAAATACAACACGCCACATAGATTGCCAGCTATGCAACATCATAAATGTTTCATAAGGGCTGAATAACCATAACCTGCTTAATTTCCTGGTAACCAACATAGGGTCCCTCCTTAGTTACCTTTAAGGACAGGAACAGCTATATAAAGAGGGGACTTCAGAGGCGCTGCTATCCTATAGAAATGTATTTGTAGTCCTTTAACCAGGTAAGCCACATACTTTACTTCCCTGGCATAATTTACATTGTACCTGAAAAGAAACTGTAGGAAACATTTTCAAACAGTCCTTCAATTGTTTTTCACAGGGCTTATTTTAAGAAGGAGAGCACCTTTAGAGACATTCTGTGTCTCAGCCTTTTATTTTCAACAGTTTTATATTATAGACATGGACAGCAGATAAGGACTGCAAAGCCCATCCAGCCTGTCCATTTCTTTTCCTACCTTATGAATGTGCCATCGGCCTTTACTCTGTCAATGGCCTATCTAGTCATACTCATCTGTATTGCTCCCTTATGCCTATCCCATGCCTGTTTGAAGCCCTGCACTGTATTCATATCCACCACTTCCTGAGGTAGGCCATTCCATGCATCCACCACCCTTTCTGTTAAAAAACTTCCCCACATTACCCCTTAATCTTCCTCACTCTAATCTCATGCTGTGTCTTCTTGTCCTGCTATTATTAGCCCTATTTTTATCTACATCTTCATTTGTTTATGCATTTGTTTAATTTTCAATTAGAGAGCTTCTGCCTTATTGCAGAGCCTTGGTGAAGCTTTAGGACAGAGAAACTGTCCGTTTTATATCTGAGCCCAGCTAGTTCTTTTATTTCTTTTATATAGGGCAGCAGGCACATTGTAAAAGCTAAAGGGACTTCCCTGTACTTTTCAGACCTTGAGTGCTTGTTTTATCTCCTTAGGGGCATAATAAAGAGGAAAGGTGGTTGTATCATCTAAAGAAAATTATAAGCCGCCCGCTTCATGCTTTTGCTGCATCAGAACTAAGACAGAGAGAGAGAGAGAGAGAGCGAGGAGGTGACACACTCTATTCACTTGTATTTCTGTTGCTGTCTCTCTCTCTCTCCTACATATAGGGTCTCTTTTAATGTCTTATTGTATAAAATATTCATAGAGATGTTCCTTTCCTTTCTTTACTTCTTTTCAGAGCAGGTCAGCTAAAAGAGAAAGTCAATGCTACCTCACTATAACTGCGTCCCAACATAGGAGAGTGAGGAGCAAGTATGCTCCTATTTTCTTTTTCTTTTTTTTTTAATAGCTATTTGGTCCCTCACACCTCCTCCTGCAACTGGCAACAGGGATGCATTTAGTTTTTATTGTTTTTACAGATTTTCTCCCCGACCCCCTTCCCCGCCACATGGCCCTGCAAGCATGTGGAGGCATGCATCGCACCCCTTGTCACCAGCTCAGTCCCTTCCACATCCCAATACTTTGCCACCCCTCTCCTGTCTGTACTACCCTCTGGACCTCCACCCAGTGGGAGAGGAACTACAGGGGCGCCAACCCACCCTTGCCACCCTCTGAGAGGAGAGCTGCCTGCCGGCATGCTCAGTCCTGCTCAGCCCTTTCTCCCGATGCCAGCACCCTGATGATCCAAGGTTTTCCGACCCCAGGCAAGGTGCCCAATGCCTCAACCTCTGCACTACCAGGCTGGCTATTTTCTTTTTTTAACTCTCCTTAGACCCCACAGTGCCTTTTCTAGTAGTTCTCTGGAAGTGAGAACATTTTGCTGTGGAAGTGAGAAAAAGTTAGTGAAACAACTATTAATCCTTGTTCTTGAATATGGTTCCATAATATATATATATGCATTCTACTCAAATAGTGTTAAAGAAACTAGACCTTACCCATTATAGACTAGTTAAATGTATAACAAAATGGCACTCACCACTGGGTCTGTTCATGAAAAGGGGTTACCAAAGTGGGACGTGAGAGTCAGATTTTCAGATTACTTCTAGATTACATCTGTGATGCATTTCAAGATATTATGACCATGTATGATAAAAGAAACATACTGGAGATAAAAGCTTCACAGGTTCCTGAGATAAAAGAACTGTATTGTGATGAATGTAACAAGTGGCACCACACACCATGGTGAATGTAACACCTTACACAAGACATTTGTTTTAGTAGTAAAACTTTAATAAACACATGTAATGAGTTCTATTAAAACATGAGAAAAATATTTACAAGAATTACATTACATTAATTGCAAATCTAATGTTTTGCACAACGTACTGTGGTGAATGTAGCAAGTGATACCCCACTTAGTTTCACTTACTAAAACTGTACTAAACATGTGTAGCCCCCTACGGACCCTTATTTAACTAGAAGGCACACCTCTCAAAGTCTAGGGAAAAGAGATGTGTGGGGTTACATAATGCCACCATATACAAGGTGGGATATGCTGATGGAGTAGAAATTATTAAAAGAAACCAAGTGTGGCAACTACCTGGCACACACCTGGTGGGACCAATACATGACCACAGCCCAGGTCCCAGGGAGAAAATATTTGCCTAAGGGCTATGCTAGGGTTTGTACTTCTGGACAGGGGTACCCAAGTAATTCCAAACATGGGAAGTAATAACAAGAATGTCCATACCAGGCTAGGATTCTAGAGTGTGACTTTATTCCAAAACACACATAGGAACAACACAAAGCAAAGATGGACCCCAAGGGTTATACACATGATATCTTCAGACATTTAGGGTACAGAACATCATGAATTCCATTTATCACAGGCCAGTTATTGAAATGTGCACTTGCCACCAGAAGAATACACTTTCCTTCGACTAGGCACATCCAGCCAGTACTTGTCTAATTTCCATTGACTAGGCACCTCCAGCCAGTACTTGGACACTTTCCATCGACTAGGCACATCAGGACAGTACTTGGACTCTCCCATTTTACATAGGATGGACATGGTACATGGACCACACAGAGCACTAAAAGCTGAACACTGTAGGACCCACATACTGGGGCAAAACTGTAGAACAATCCAACTCTCTGGGGTAAAATTGTTTCTTCAGGCATTGGCCACATGCACTGAAAGAAAACACAGGTGCCCTTCAGAACCTGTAGAGGTAAACTGGTTATGTTAAACAGAAAAGAGCCACACCAGGGTGAGTTGGGGTGTTCTGTGACAAGAATACAGAATAGGTAAACTGGTTACTCCAGATGGGGGTCTCCCACCTTTTGTTTCCATGTTTATACACAACCATTCATCTGGTAAATACACCTCACACACTGTAAAACTAGATACTGTCTTGAAATGTATATCACACTTAACATACTACAAGGGACACCACAGGAGTGTGAAAGGGTAAATGTTCTGTACATGGATGGTCACATACTGGACTCCAGTGTAGGCAGACAATCTTTAATGAAAGGCTAAGGTGACAGCGCCCTTTGCAGAGAATCCACCTAAAGACATCAGGTACGCTTGGGCAAATTCAGAAACAAAATGTACTCACAGACAGATGACTCAAAGGCAACTTCCAATGTCCAAGGCAGGATCAGGAATTGCTAATCCTAGGATGGAGCACAGGAAAACCCACTAACACAGGTTTCCACCACTTTCACAGGCAGGAGAAGTTGTCATCCACTAGGGTGAGAACTCAAATTACAAAAGAAACTGGTAGCTGTATACCAGAGTTCCTGAGGAGCTGCAACTGCAATCTGCAGCCTCCTCCACAAACTACTACTTCAGACTACTGTGCACATTCTATCTCCCTCACTCACAGCACAAAATACTGTGTCCCATGCTGCTGTGAGAGTTCCAAATGACTTCACCTTCTCAGCACTCAGCTGTGACTGACAACAGAGAGGGAGACAGAGTGAAACCCATTTAACTGGCATTTCACTAGCCGCCTTCCTGCCTACCACAGTTCTAACTGGGATTCTAGTAACCCCTGGGAACAAGGGGTTACACATGCCTAACAACTAACATATGGTTCAATGTCAATCAAGTAAAGTTTATTGGGCAAGAGCAATAACGGCGATGTGCAATGGGTAGTGCAATTATGTAGTAATACATGCAGAACGCAAGTAAATACTGCCACCCATTTTGAGCAGCATTCATTTGAGCGACTACTGAGTAATGCAAATGCTAAGTAAGGTGAATTTACCCATATGCACATTTAGGGAACATAGATGTTGTAGGCAATGCCATGGAGATGCTCAATGAAGCTCCAGTCACCATACTCATGCATCACCTGAACAAGTCGCTCTCTCAAATCCTTTTACCATCTCCTGCGGCTGCCGTCAGCCACCCCGACACTATCTGCTCCATATAAACAGTAGATGAGTAGAGGCATACCCTCTGTCTCTGTGTGAATTACCGCCATTTCCTTCATCTAAACACAAATAATCAGACACCCATCTTTATTAGGCTCCCACAACATAGACATTCAGGTCATGCAAGGGGGCTGCAACTCTGAAATGCCCCTATTTCTAGGATTCTAACACCAATATGCACTTGGACACGGGGAAGGCTATACATTCAATCGCCTAAAGCTCCAGTCACTACTCTTGTGACATGCTATGCTTGTACTTTCTATACATGTATGTGCTGTAAAGTATTGTCGTCAGATAGCATGTGCGCTTATAACAGTATTCACTGTATGTTAAGCTCATATTGATTAGTTCATATTGGTCAGCTTAACTGACATGCTACCCTAACATACTGCTGCTACTGACTGACATACTGCTATAAAACATGCAAAATGTGACAATTACATTACTGGCAAGTGAGATGCTTAACACCACATACCATGGTGAATGTAACGAATTACACCACACATTTGTTTCAGTTTTACAAAGTTTACTAACATGCCTAATGGCTAACATGCTGCTACTAATAACTGACACAGTCCTGCAAAACCTGGAGAAAGCTGACAATAATAACGTGGCTGCTGGGTGTGATGTCTGACACCACATACCATGGAGAATGTAACAAGTGACACCACACATTTGTTTCAGTAGAAAAAAGTTTACTGAACATGCCTGATGGCTAACATGCTACTACTAATGACTGATATAGTACTTCAAAACCTGAGAAAGTTGACAATAATAACGTGGCTGCCAGGTGTGATGTTTGAGTCCACATACCATGGTGAATGTAACAACTGACACCACACATTTGTTTCAGTAGAAAAAAGTTTACTAAACATGCCTAATGGCTAACATGTTACTACTAATGACTGACATAGTGCTGCAAAACCTGGAGAAAGCTGACAATAATAACATGACTGCCAGGTGTGATGTTTGATTCCACATAGATACATAGATAATGTCGGCAGATAAGGCCTACGCCCACTCAGTCTGCCCATTTGAGCTTGTAAGTTTACTTTATGTTTTCCTAGAAGTCTGTTGTCTCCATGGTGAATGTAACAAGTGACACCACACTTATGTTTGACTTACTAAAACTGTACTAACTTGCCTAGCAACTAACATACTACTACTACTACTACTGACTGACATACTGCTATAAAACATGAAAAATGCAACAATTACATTACTGGCAAGTGTGATGCTTAACATCACACAACACGGTGAATCTAACAAGTGACACTACACATTTGTTTCAGTTTTAAAAAGTTTACTGCACTTGCCTCATTGCTAACATGCTTCTACTAACTGCCATAGTGCTACAAAACCTGAGAAATGTCACAGTAATAGCATTGGCCAATGTGATGTCTGACACACCACATAACGTGGTGATTGTAACAAGTGACACCACAAAGAAAATCTTATTTTAACCCCCATATACACGGTATAATCCCTTTTACAACTGATGCCCAATGCTTTCCTAGACATGCAGTTGTCACTGGAATTGCTGTCTGAAAATTTGCCCCAGGATCAGTAAATGATGGTAACTGAAGCCTACCTGTGGTGAATGTAACTGCATTCCTTGTTGTTGCATGCAATGCTTATCTTCATGGAATGTACCCCTACAAAATGAAGGAACCACAAGCAAACAATGGGTTTTAAACCATAACTCGGCTCCTGACTCTATGGCTGCTGCTTGGTTCTGAGGGGCAGGTTATGACGTTTCAACTGTCTTAGATTGACAGGTAAGCATTGGGCCTGATGTGACTCCAAACAGAGTGAGATTCAAAGGTTGCTCTCCTTCTGTGAGAGAGCTAGATCAGGCAGTAACACAGTCAATTATCACAGAGACAAGCTGTGAGTGCAGCCAGAAAATCATTTAAAGTGCTAATAGCACAGTTACAGATTTAGGGCTATGCGGTGACTGTAACGATGCTGTGACATCAACTGTTACATTCATCACATTAAATACAAAGCTGCACACATTAAAAATGGAGCATTACAATGGGCTAAAAGTACAGATAAAAACACAACTCCAGATTAATAAGCAGAATTACTGTATTAAGGGAAAATGGAAATAAAGTTTGCAAAAACAATTAGTAAAATGTGTTTTTGCATGTCACATATTTTAGATAAAAGAAGCAGCAAAATGGAGCAGGACACACCATCAAAAAATATGGATACCCTATAATTTTATAGTTATGTTATTTATCTGCATATAGCCAACTTTCAGATTTAGTCAAGAACATATGACTTATGATTTTGAACTGTATGGTGGGCACTGGTAACCCTTTTTCATGAACAGACACCACTACGATGTATTCAGTAGGTTCGATTGGTTACAACTAGGAAAGCAAAGATAATACTCATAGTTATATCTTCTGTCATAAGGTTATATTCTCTAACATAGGTCATCCTTTAGCTCAATTGGTAGAAACCCAACCTTTAAGTACTTGGTAAGACTGAGACTAACATTTCAATGGATACCCCAGATAAGAACACACGTAGATTTGGTGATCTTTTTTTCCCTACCAATTCTATTTTTCTTCCAGTCTCGGAATTCTCTCAGGCTACCTCACTCCACCTACACCACTCTACCACCCGCTGTGTTTTCTACCATCTTCAAAGTTGTTATGACTCCCTGGGACATGGGGGCAACAGCCCTGGGTAGATCAAAGGGCAGTGGTGGGGAAGCAGTGTTGGGCGTGTGATGGCGGCACTGAGGAGCCATCACCTATCAGGCTGGAAGGGCTTTTTTCTTTGTATGTCCTTCCCCTGCCCCCCATGCATGGTGCATGTCCCGACCTTGCAGCACATGGAAACTCTGCCTGCATCAGGCCATGCTGTCTATGTGCGGTCCAGCATTCTGCAGTGCCCCAGATCTCTACCAGGGGCTGCTGGAGTGCCAGATGACCCAGTGCCTCCCTCCAGAAAAGGAGAGCAGCCAAGTGGGTGCTCGATCCTTCTCTCTCCTGCCGAACCTGGTACCCGAGTTCACTCCTCAACCTGTCGCCAGCGAGCTGCGAGGTGTGGTGTCCAGCGCCTCAGTCGCCAGTTTCACTGGACCGATTTGGTGATCTTACTTTGAAAACTAGTATGGCTATGTATTGGAACAAACTTCCATTTGAGTTAAAGAGCAGCTGACGCCTTCAGGAGAACTTTAACAAAACATAAGATTTAGGCAGTTTGGCTTGTATTTCACATCAGTTCTGTAGTCCTCCTCCCCACTACTTTTCACTAATGTCATCTGCATGAAAACAGGATGTTTGCTCCTGAAGAGTTCTTCTATTCCTGTAGCTGTCTCCTACCGAAGTCATAATGCACTGCTTATGACATCACAGTTACTCCCATGACAACAGACTGTGATGTCACAATGGAGGATTATGACTTGAAGTAGGAGTAAGCTGTAGAGGCAGGTCATGTATTCATACAAATTTCTTCAGTAACAAATAATGCCAAGGGAAATCTATAGAACGTATATGGAATGCAAGCTGAATTGTACCTAAATGTCTTGTTTTTAACATTTCTTTGAGGCATCAGCAGCTCTTTAAAACTAATTTGTAAACATGACTACTTTTAAAAAATAGTTGGGTATATACTTGAATAACTTTTAATGCACTGTATGTATTGCTTATTAAGTTTTGTAATATTGTTTACACCACAGGACAGTGTTGTAAATAGGGATGAAACCCCAGCAATTTGTATTCTGTATAAAAATACATTTTATCAATCAATCAAGGGCACCAGGGTATATTTTAGACACGGAGCAGCGAAAATACAAAAGAAAAAGTATTGCTGCTCCATGTCAATTCTGACTTGATTCAGAATTTCTTACATTTTCAAAGCAGCCCTTCTCAGCTGAAACCTTTCACTCCCTGCAGCTACACGCAGATACCTGGACCCAGCCAGCTAAACATCTCCTGTCATTTTATTTTACCTCAGAAAAGGACAAAGAGATACTACCAGGAGCAAGCAGTGAAGTACCAGTATGGAGCAGAAGAAAGCAGCTAAAACTTGCCGCCTCGCTCTCTACACCATGCTCCAGTTTACTTTCTTCTTTACAAAGCTTCTTTCTGCAGTATAAAGACTGGAAAAAGAGGGTGGCGGGTGGTGGCAAACACAGAATATATTTAATTTTATATTAACTTGCTGATCTCTCCTCTAGCAGCAAAGCAATCCAGAGGCAACACATAACCACCATTTTCTTGCTATTCCTTGCTTTTATTTTCTTTTTCTCATCATCGTATCTTCTTCACTTCAGTGTTTTTCTCTGCCTTCAAAACTGTGAACCCCAATACAGCCTCCAGTAAGTGTGCCTGCAGAAAACAACTCCCAGACAAGGACAGCCTTTCTGCCTACATCTACTGCCTAGGCCTTAATCATGACATGTAAGCCTGTAAAGTCTGCCAGGGGTTTAACCAGGCTACCAGACACTGCTAACAGCGTATCCTGAGAGAGTTTTTTTCCTGAAGGAGAAGGTCACCTCTGTGGAGCAGAGCTGTAGGCAAGGAGCTCTTTGGTTTCCTCAGCCCAGTCTTTGGTTTCCCACTCCTCTGAAGCCCAGGGACAAGGCCAGTGGGAACCACAAGCATTAGGACAAGGATCACGACAAAACTCGGTCCTTTCCCTCCTGTTACCAGTCCCCACTTCAGCCAGCAGCTGCAATGGTGCCGTCCTCTGGGAGGGGTCAGTTCCAGCTACCTCACACACCTCTGTTTAACAGGGCTACCATTGATAATACCTCCCACCAACCTCACTGTTTCAGATGGAGACTCTTTAGGCTAGGATATTTCCCTGCTCTTCAGCTCCTTCTGTTCAAGCCTTGTTTTCTACTTGCACTTTCCCATAAGCAACAGTCTCTGTCAGAGGGACAGATAAAAAAATAAAGCTGCTCAACCATCAGATAAACTTGGTCCAAAAGGGAACCCTGATCTCAGTGATGGCAAACATATAAATAAAAGAGCCTCAGTGCCAACTGGTGGCACTGAGGGTTGAGGCACTAGATGCCACACCTCGTGCCATGCCAGCAGCCCGGTTTGGGAACTGACTCGGGGAGGTAAGGATTGAGCATCACAGCTTTCCTTCACTAGGGGTGGGGGTGGGGTCTGTGCTGTGGAATGGTATGGCTAGAGGTCTCACCTATGCCCAGGGTGCTTGACTGCTCTGCAGAGGTGGCGACAGCTGCTGCACCCATTACACGCGCGTGTGCAAAATGTGAAAAGGAGGAAAATCCCCGGCATCAGGATGATGCCCAACTCCCTGCAGGCACTGCTGCTGGGCTGGACATAAGGTACACCCTGGTAATTGCGGGATATGGAACTGGGTGGGTCAGGCAGAAGGGGCTGTCGGGGGCATAGAAACAGCAGCTGTGATAAAAAAATAAATAATAAAAGAGTCTCAGAACAAGTACTGGAACCAGTGCATGTTCCAGTAAATCAAAAAGAAAAGCATGTCCATGCCATTCCTCCTGCAAAGGAAAAGGAGCACGCTGTGGACCAGAAACAAATTCCCCAACAAAGGGCATGAGTAAAGTACCACAGTTTTTCCAGTCTATGGAAATGTGTTTTATTGTGTCACCCTTCCCCAGTGCAGATATTGCCCTGTTAGGATATAGAAAGGGTACTGGTTACTAAATGGACTGGACAAGGGATGCCGGGTCCCAGAGCACACAGCATTTTGTTACATATGGAGAATTTAGTAAATGTAAGCCAGCAGCTATGAGAACTCTGTCTTACAGGATTTATTTATTTATTTTATTTATTGAAAAGTTTCACCAGGTAAGGTACACTGAACAAATGTTGCTCTTGCTCATTGGTACGACTTTGAGGGAGAGGGAGGGGAGTTTTAAAACACACACATAACGATAAGGCATAGTTTACAAAGTAGCTAGTTTCAACATATCAGGTGACCTTAAAGATGACCTATAGTATACAGTGAGTACAAATTGCACCTAAAGCATACATGGATGCAATACAGATAGGATAATTGGCCTTTAGCAGTAACCATTTGTAAGTATTTAAGGGACAAATACAACTTGGGAATTAACGCAGCATATTAGTGAAAGAGAGGGAGGGTGCATCATGAGAATGGAGAACACTAAGGGCTACATGCTAAAGTAAAAAGTCTATGTAGGGAGAATAGCAGAGGAGCAGAGTAGGCTAGTAGATCCTGGTGAGACACTCAGGCTCCTAGGCGGACACTGACAACAGAGACCAGATTGCAACAACATAAAACGAGGAGCAAGATTAAGTGCTTGAAAATATAAAAGGGCTATGAGTAGGTCATTCTTAGACCTGCAGGTCAGCAGACAAGGTGTTAGGTAATGCTTAGACATGTGGATCAGCAGACAAGGTGTTAGACTAGGAAGGGTGGGGAAAATTAGGGCAGGTACAATTAACAGAAAGGAAATTATGTAGAGCTTTATTTAGTGAGCTGGGTGAGGAGGAAAATGGATTTGTGTAGGGAGAGTTCCACAAACTTGGGATATGGTAGGAAAAGAGGATTGGCCAATTGAGGTGTATCTCTGGGAACTTGACAGGGTCCTGTGGTCATGGGATCTGAGGAGGTGAGAGTGTGGGTGATGGGGAAAGGAGGAGGTAAGATAAGGAGGTGAGTACCAAGCCAGTGGTTAGAGATGAGCTTAGTGCAGTGATACAGCTGCCTATCAGCTAAATATGGAAGCTAAAAGTGAAGTAAAGGTGACAGTAATAGGTAAGGGAGGTGCATCAAGGGAAAGTGGCAGAAGGAGTTGAAAAGGTATCCAATTTAGCTAAATAAGTGGTGGGAGCAGAGAAATAGATGACATAGCAGTAGTCGAGATCAGGAGAATCATCTTTTGGACCAGTTCGCCTTAAATGGAGCTGGAGGCAGAAGCAGTTTCTATATAAGGCTCTGAGTTTAGGTCAAAGCTTTTCATTATGGCATCTATATGGTCCAAGAAAGTGAGACTCTGCATTCAGTTCTGTTATGAAAAAGCTGGTAAAATGCCTTCCAGATGCCTACAGACACATTCCTCAAGGGAACCGTTCTGTCTGTTGCAGCTACAAGGGCACCTCCCTTCTAGAAATTTGTGAAGCATATGCCTGGAAAAAAGTTCACACCTTGCCAAAGCACTAATGACTGGGCATGCAATCGAGGAGAGATGCCAGTTTTGGTACTACTGTCTTACAGAACTTTTTCCAAAATGTTTCTATGTTGCTGTACTGCTAGTGAGTATACACTTTTCTAAGGCATCATAGATGCATTCCTGTTAGAAGAAAAATTACTTCCTAGGTAATGTTGTTTCTTCTCAGGGATCCATCAGTGAGCCATACAAACCCTGCTTCCCCATCTAGAACTGAAAATAAGTTCACATAAGAATCCATTCTTGTCTTCAGGTTGCTTGTGCATTACTGCAGTTCCTCAGCAATTTTTATGTGATCTTTTAATCTTTCATAATGTCTGCTTTAATTTGGTTGGATTTTTCAGAATTTTAAAAGAAGATTTGAAAAATTCTTGGTAGCCATAAAGCTAGATTTAGTGGTCACTGTCTCCTAGCTGTTGAAACAAATCTGTTAGCATGACGACAGTGCAGAGTTTGAACTTGTATTCTAAATGGTAAAACTAGCATAAAGTTCTGTCTCTGGGGCATTACACTCAGTAGGTGATTAACTTTGTAAGGGTCACTGATGGACCCATGAGAAGAAACATTACCATGGTGAGTAATTTTTATCATTTTTCCATAAGTGCATAACTGTGCATTTTCTAGGGTTGAATTTTAACTGCCAAACTTTAGACCACCTCTCTCGCCTTTGCAGATCCCTCTGCATCTCCCCAACTCCTTTGTCACTACTTACCCTACTGCAGAGCTTCGGTTACAACTTCTGTAGACAGGTTTGATCTAAAACCTAGTGGACACAGATGATGTGAAGATGAAAAAACTGCAGATATTCTGACTTCCTTTATTTATGTTTCAGGTTCACAATGACAAAGAGTCCTGGAGTGGACTGTGCCTACCTGCAGCAAAAGGTGTGTCTGCATTTTCATGTGATGATCATAAGAACTGGATCTGTGTGAAAATCCCATCAGAATTTAACAGAGTGAAGAGAGACTATTGTAAAGAGAACTAGTAATTAGAAAATAGCTCAAATGATGGATTTGATGTGCACATCAGCATTTAAACTGAGACTGTGTACAGATACTCTGTACATTTCTTTGCTTGCTTTCTGTGTTTGTTTGTTTTCTGGCTAACTGCCTGGATAGGTCAATTTATATTGTTCACACAGTGATAAATTCAATCTGCATGGCCACTTTGGCCAGTGAACCAGGAGGTTGAGATTCAAATCCCAGCAGTACAGTCGGATGCCTGAATGAAGCTGGATGAGTCACACTGTAATTATTCCTCCAAGCAGAAGTATTATAGAGAGAGGCAGAAACATTTTACCTCTGCCTAGCTATTAGCCTAAATTAAGAATTGTTGATATGAAAAGGAGGCAAGCCAGTGATTGTGGCTGATTGTTTTTTGTTGCTTTTACTAGGAGACACACACTAACTTGAAAGCTTGTTTACAGGTGCCACCTGGGAGCATAAGGAAGTTAAGTGACTTGACTCAGGGTCACACAGCATGCAAGTGGGGGCTGCGGATTCAAACCCAGGGCTGTAGTCCAGTCACAGACCACTAGCCCGAGCAGCTGCTGATCACAAGAAACATGGGACAGGATATCAAAGGAATGAGTACTGTGCTAACAGTTTTAGTTCCTTACTAATCTTGTTTTGCGCCTGTTAGGCATGGTCCTCTGACCTCATTCTGACAACCCAGTATGCACCTTTACAGTCCTATATACATGTAACCCCTCACCGTCCCTTATTTAACTAGAAGGCACACTTCACCACAAACAAGGTCTAGAGGTACAAAGAGAGGATGGAGGATACATACAAAATACAAAACAAGAAGGAGAAGAAGAGTGTCTGATTGCCCACCATAGACAAGATAGGACCAATGCAGAACACAACCAAGTGTGGCGCCACTACACTGGCACACAACTGGTGGGACCAATGCATTGCCAACAACCCAGGTCCGGGAGAAAATGTTTACTCAGGGCTATGCTAGGTTTGTACTTCTGAGAGGGTACCCAGAGTAATTCTACATGGAAAGCAATAACAGGAATGTCCATACCAGGCTGGGATTCTAGAGTGTGGCTTTATTCCAAAACACACTAGACATTTTAAGTGTCAGCAGAAACCTAAATATTTTCCCCAAAATGACTGTTATTACATCAGGGAACATTTTATACCATCCATTTGGCATCCCATCTTCATTATCTTCGTTTTAGCTATGTGTGGCTTTAAAGCAGTGGAGGCAGTATAGCACAGTGGTCTAAGGCTCTGCGCTGCAAATCTGTGACATCCAGCAGACCAGACCTGGGTTTGAATCCCACAGCTTCCACTTGCATACTGTGTGACCCTGAGCAAGTCACTTAACCTCCTTATGCTCCCAGGTTGCTCCTGTAAAAAGCTTTCAGCTTAGTGTGCTATACCTGGTTAAACAACTCAATAAAAAAAAAAAAGCCTGAATTGCTGAAAGTATTTCTGAATCCTGGATATCAATATCCAGGCCTTTCTCAGATGATTTATCAAACCCTATCTCCTGTAGATCTTCTAAATAAGCTTCCATCTTAATTGGACACAAATTCTCAGATTGTGTAAAGCAAGTAATTGATCCTCTACTATTGATAATGTTTTGTGCACTTTCATGTCTGACTCCATTTTTATCAAATAATACTGTAAAATGAACATTTTCTACCGCTCCTTGCATGCTTTGCATGGGTCAATTTCTGGAGTTCTTTTTGTTCCATATGTGAGTTCTGCTTGCAAGGAATTCGCTCTATTGTACTTTACTTCCAACATGTCTTGTTTAATTTTCTTAATTTGATCCCCAAATCAATTCTGTCCTCATGTACTCTAGATAACAGTTTATATAGTTGTGTGCCCTAAGATTGGTATACCGTAAAGTATTTTCATTTACTTTCCTCTTACCCTGCTTCTGACATCATTCTCTGATACCTGCCTTTACATCTATCCACCATCTCCCTAAATCCTCATATAATGATAGTACGGATGCTTTTTCCATAAGAATGTTCAATGTACCTATTTGGCCCTCCTTCCCCCCCTTATGAATTATGTGTTCTTTTCACCTATTTTGCCTAGGATTCCTCCCAACTTGCAGGTTCTGCACACACGTGCATGGTTAAGTGATCAGAAACTTCTAGTGGTATTCTTCATATTGTGTATCTTTATCTGTTTAGAAACAAAGATATAATCAATTTTGGAAAAGAGGGTTCCTTTATAAAAGTATATTTTACCTCTGGATTAGTTCCCATACTGCAGTCGATTAGGCCAGACTTTTCTATTCAAGATTTTAATGCTCTTGAATCTCAGTAAACTTTTTCCTTGGGCCTTTCTTGTAGACACATCCAGAGAACAGTTAAAGTCCTGGCTACATACACATCCTTTGCAGTAGCTAAATAAGGTTGCATAGTTTCAAAATCTGCACCCTCTCTGCCTTTTCTGGGGGCATAAATTCCTATAAATCTACTTGCTCTGCCTTTCCAAATCCTATCTACTATAAGAACCCTCCCTGACACTAAATCCACAGTTTTCTGAAAATAAACCCTGAGCTGGAAAATAAAATACCTATCCCATCTGCCCTATCTCCCCAAATGACCAATAAGATGGTCCCCATATCCACCTTTCTAGCCAAGTCACTCATTCATACCATAGAAAACCATGTCTCTTGTAAAAAAATAACATCTGCATTCCTGTCATGTAAATACCACCTTTCTTTACAAGCATTTATAATGCTATGGATATTCAAAGAAAATATAGACAAGCCTGTCGTAAGGATTTAGGAGAAAGCACACCCAAAGGCACTACATTATTCTTTTCCATGACATTTCATCCCATTTTCTGCAGATTTAGGATTTTCTTTTTCTTATCTTTCCTTTTCCTATCACTTTTTTAACCTCTTCACCTTTTTCAGGGGTTAGACTGCAAAGATGATGTGTCAGTGTCCTGATCTCCCAAATCCATGGATCCCCACTTGAGGACCCCAGAACATCATATGGATTATCCATATCAATTTCTATTGAGGTCATCTTCTGTAGCCTTAGATTCCTTCTTCTGGGTAGGGTGTCTTCCACTGTGGAGAAGATGGAAGACTTGTCTGTTTGTTTATTCCCTCTGGTGTAGGCTTAGGCATAGCCTGCCCTTGGGCCTGGTCTGAGGATTTCTCTGGAAGAACTATAACTTCCTTTCCTGGCATCTTTTTCCCATGTTATCTATTCTTCTGCTTAATCTTCAGCATCCACTGAAGGTTCAAATCCCTCATCTTGGGGGAGGACCTATCCTGAGAGGGATAAGATATGGGAAGTGCATTGGCTTTTGTTGGGCCTTTTTATAATATCGTTCTGGTTTATATTCTTGTTTTTATTGTATGCAGCCATGGGAAGTTCTGAAAAATATGCCCAAATTCATCACAGATTGCATTGTCCATGGTTTGCACACTGAAGACTTATATGCCCAATTTCATTGCAAATGCTGCACTGAATTTTGTCACACACACTTGCAAGATGCTCTATTTCCACATTTGTGGCATGCCTTTGGCTGACCAGCATAAAAAGCACCCTCTATGCCTTCCAATGAAAAAGCTGTTTGGCAAATGTACAGTGCCTTCCACCTCTTGCCTCAATTTTATTCGAAACTTCCATGCCCAAGTCCAAAAGAATTCCTCCATCAATGACAACCTCAGGGGCATTCAATGCCGCTACATCGCTACTGCAACCAGTGGATTATATTGCTCACATGAACCCCTTGTTCCTAACATAACAGTGATACATTTTATTGTAGGTTTTGTTAAAGGAATACATATAAAGGAGTCCATAATTGTGAAAACTTTAACTGGTTGCATTTCATCCAAAAACATTCAAGAGCATGGGGACCGAAAATTACATTGAAGGACTCCTTACCAGATATGTGATTCAAAGCATATACTTCCAATGCTACAAATCAGATAGAATCTTTGAGCAGTGTTTTCCCACATAGTATCTATCTGGGTGGTATCCATCCCTCCCTATACTGCAACCTTAGGCATTTCTTCTAGGGAAGGGGCTGCAGATGAGAATAGATCCACATATCTCGGCCGTGTGAGATTGGGGGGACTCTTCTAGGAGTATCTCTCTGGTTTTCTTCATGAGTGTCCTGAGATATATGGGGTGCCTGGGATCTGGTTGTCTTTGTCTCGCTGCCTTAGATCCTTATCCTTGTTTCTGTCTCTGCACTTAACATCTTGGCATTTTCTGGATCCACTTGCCCAATTTTTCCTCATCCCCAGATCTCTTCTGTCTCCCCCCCCCACCTTGGGCTCATTTTCTCCAAGCACATCCTTATTTATACACTTGGGATTTTTCCACAAAATGTCAGATTGATCTGACTTCTGTTCAGGTTTTCTTGACCTTATCTCCCCCTTTAAGGCACACTGTATACAGTCCCCCCATAGTTTAGGGCTAATGCATGAATCTAGTACTGAGGCTCTTCTCTAGAAATAGGACCCATCTTCTTGTGGTCCATTCATAAATTTGGCAAGGATCCAGTGTCCAGAAATGTAGTATCCAAGTCAGGCAGCCATTTCCCTAATCTAAATGCTTCCACCCTGTGTTGTGCAAAGCTTGTTCTGGAGACCACTGCTCTGCTGCATCTCTCTGGGCTCAATCATATTTCCAAACACCTGTCAGATAATCTCTAGGCCAGTGGGGGGTGTGGCAGTGTCGTAACTTGCTCTGTTCTAGGTTGTCTCTGTGCTACTGCCACCCATTCTTCAGTGCACTGCCTCTTTGATCCTCACAATTTGCCATATGTTGCTCTGGTAATTTACTCCTTACATAACCTCTTCATCTTCAGCCAAGAGAGTAGACAGAATTGTTCTGCTTGTGTCCAGCTCTTTTTCTAGCTGGTTTTCTGCTATCTCGATGTCCACCTGGGTTGTTATTGGAGTTGCAGACCACACATCACTCAAATACTTTACTTTAGCCTCCGACTTGATATCTATTAAGCCCTCTTGGGCTGCATTGAATTCCTCCTTACTTATGGTGACTGGGGCAAAGTATGAACCACCAGCCTGCAGCTCCTTGCAATGCTCTGACTCCTCTGAGCTCTCCATCATGTTTGGGCCAACAGCACCCCTCCTGACAGAGCAGAGAATTTCCCCAGCACCTAGCCAAATTCCCCATTACTAAAAATACCACCAACAGTTAAATCTGGTTCAGGTCAGATGGCATTCATCTGTATCCCCTTCCCTGGGTCATGCGGGAAAATAGGCAGAATTTGTCTATTGCACTTACCTGGTCAAGAAAAGCTAACTAAATAAATAAATAAATAACCTCAAGCTAAAGAAAGCTGACTTGAGGATCACCAGTTGGTCTGATGTATATTCAACCAGCGAAGTCAGCACTGCATTGGAATGGTTCATTGACCTCCTTAATGCAACTTATGAGCATGCCCACTTCAAAACCATAAAAATCAAGAGAATCCATAATCCATGGATCACTCCTGTTCTTTTGATCTACTAAACACAGGGATCACCTCTGGCACATCTCTTGAGCGCTGGAGACACAAGCTTACCTACAGAGGTATAAATCAGCATGAAATGAGCCTACCATGCTATCCATTCTGCTAAAGCCAGTATTTCAAGAAGCCCTTTCCACCTCCTGGAACAATAGCAGAGCGTTCTGGAAGAACAATCCAAGACATCACTGTTAAAGACCCCAAAACTACCTTGAACATATCTGAACATCGATGGCCACTCTACTGTGGACTCAAAAGCTATCATGGAATGCTTTCAACAAAGCATTTACAGACCTTAGCAACGTTCTCCCCTGACTACTTTGTGGTTACCCCTCAGGTATGAACTCTACAGTCCAGAATCCACCTCAGAGCACAGACCACCCACCATTTTACTTCAAAGCAGTGTCTATAAATGAAGCCAGACTTATCTTAATAAGGTACTGGGAAAGCTAGATTCAGTGGGACTTCTTGGACTTAAAGTTTGTTGCCCTTGCCCTGAGAAATCCTCAAACCTCTTATCAAAATAATCAACCTGTCACTCCCTCAGTCACAATTTCCATATCTTTGAAATCAACAGTGGTCACCTCGGTGCACAACAGTGTCGACAGAGCAATGCTGGAAATTACCTCCCAATCTCTGTTCTTCCCTGATCTCTAATGCCTTGGAACACATCATGGCTGACCAACTCGTAAGAGTATCTGGATAACTAACAACTCCAATGTCCCAAACAGCATGGGTTCAGATGTGGGATAGTACCATCACTGCACTCCTGGAGTTTACAGGCGTTATCAATAACTCTCTGGAACAAGGGCTCTTGGTAGGGGCAACTTTCATAGACCTTACCAAGGCCTCTGACACTGTCAACTACGATCTCATCAGACAACTCTCCTCCATTGGTCTTTCCTCTGACACAACAAGCTGGTTCTCCAGCTACTTAAGCAGCCTAATGAGCAGGTAAAATTGTTAATGCCTTGTCCGATAGTAGGGCTGCTGCTCTGACTCCCACCGGGTATCATCTTGGTACATTGCTTTTAGCATCTTCCTCAATTCAGTACCAGGAGCTTGCTGAATCACATACTTCTATATGCTAATGATATTGTACTTTTTAACAACAGGGGACCCTCACCTTCTCCAGGACCAACTTCAGCAATTTTTACATCTGCAGAGAAGTGGTTTGGAATAATAAGCTCATCCTTAATTATAACAAGATTAAGACAATGTCTTTTCAACCTCCCAAAGCAGACACAAAACCTTCTCCTTACCATCATTAATGACACTGGCTCCCTCTTGAACTGGTTCATCATTTCAAGTACCTGGGTATAACTATTGACTCTACCATGTCTTTCACCCATCACATCGATCCAAACAGCCAAAGCTATTAACCAGCATTTCAGTTCTATACAGGAACAAATCTCATTCCTGAAGCACTGAACACAGCCATCCACAGTTGTGGTCTCCTTGCGAACTATGGTACCAAGTATTTATGGTGCACTACAGACACGCCCTCCAATATATTCAAATAGCCTTAAATAAAGCATGTCACCTTCTACTGGTACTCGCATGCTTGACACACCTGCAATCTTTATGCCTAGGTTAGCTGGTTACAACTTGACAGAAGGGTCAAATATCAATCGTGCCAGCTTGGAAAAAATAAGTCACCTTGGGACAGATACCCCTTTCATACTGGCCCTTCTTTCCTCGGCACCTAACCCACACAGTGCCAGAAGCACTAGGCAAACAGGCTTTCAGAATCCCATGGTGCCGCATGCCTTTGGACAACATGTATTGTATGCAGAGCTCCACAGTGGTACAACTCTTGCCTCCTGACATAACCAGTGCTACTTTGCTGGGATCCTTTAAGAAAAACTCCATCAGCATCTAAAACCTCACTGTCAACCTGTGACTGCTACCATTAATTTGCCTTTACCTTGCTCCTACCATTTGCAATCTCTGTAATCTCTATTGATTAGTAAAATGTTATGCTTCATGTCCATTTCTTGGGCCCTGGTCAAGTTAACACTTTCATGGGCTTTCTACCCATGCCTAAATTATTTATTTTTCCTCCTACCTCCCTCACTCCTCTTCTCTTTTTGCCCTCCATCATTCCATACCTCTTCCTCCCTACCATCTTAATATATTGTCATTGTCACCCAGGGGTAGTGTTAAGGATTTACTCAGTGTGCTCCTCCAAATCAGAGAAGCATGGTAAATCAAAGCTGTACTTAAAATTTGTGCTCCTTCAGATCTTTGCCATGCTCCTGCCTACTTTTTTATATTGCTCCACAGGAATTCCCTTAATGAATGCAGGGTTCTTCCATCTACTGACAGTAAAACATAATTTCCTTTTTGCTCAGTCACTTCATTTTAATCTAAGTATTGGCCCATAGCCTACACCATCCTTCCCTCCTTGCTATGTTTCCACACAAAACACTTTTCTCACCTGCCTCCATGCTCTTTCATCACTGAAGAGTGTACATGCACTTGTTCCCTACCTGCCATGGTGCCACCTGTCTACACACTTATTTCCAACCTGCAATAAAGCCCTTGAAATCCACACCCCTCATCCCCACCTGCCAGTCTACATACTCCATACTGTGCCTGCCCATGTACATACTAGCCTGTGCTGGCTGCCAGCATGTTTGTTTCTTGCCAGCATGCCACAGCACACAATGCTGGCCACCTACTAACTTAATGGCTTCCTGATTTCTGATCTAGGTTTGAACTCTGCCAGATTAATGCCTGTGAAAGGAGCTCCTGCCACTCTTGATGATCAACCTTTCTTTCTTTCTTTTCTGTTGCAACAGCTCTTCTATTTCTTAGCCTAATCTGTCCTTTACAGTTTCTAGTCCATAAGGTTGGCCACCATGGGCACCTCCTTCCTTTCTTGACTATGCTATAGTGTCCTCTTTAATTTTTTTTCCTCTCAGCTCCTCACAGAGAGATTATTATTGTGACCTCCGAGCTGATATAAAGCAGGCTGTGTTCCTCATTGTTGGATTTAGTATGCAATGGCACTATGTCATAAAATACTTTAATGTATGTACCTTATGTGTATAAAACCTGTAAATGTTGAAAATACCATTGCACTAGGTGTTTTTGATGAAGGTAAAAGGTACCAGGTGACTGTATGTTATAGAAATTAGTTAGTTGTGCTATTTAAAATGGATTAAATTGCTGTAATTTGAACAAGTCTGAAATGTCATGGTGATTTACAGATATCTCATGATGCTTTTCATTATGGAAGTGTGTGTGATGTGTTTCTTTGAAACTTGGCTTATTGTTAATGCCCTTGTGGTAACTCATGTTTCAGTGCTTCTGCACTGAGGTTCTTTGTCTTTAGCTATTTTTTTTTATTTTTTTTATTTGAGCCGCCATCACCCAAGCAAACAAGGCCCATATAGGGGTGGAGGCTGAATCTCAACTGCAAAGTTAGATCAGAGATCAATGAGTCAGTAGGTGCTAGTTAAGTGCAGACAAAGGGCATATGTAGTCTGTGGCTGCAAACTGATACAGTGACGAAGGAATATGCTGTTGTTGAGTTATCTACTGCATTTTGAATAATCATCACGTAGAGTTCCCACAAGCCCTCCACAATGGCAAAAGCCCGATCTGCATCCCAGTGTCCCTTCTGGACTTCCACTACCAGAAATGTCTGCCTCTACTGTGCTCCTGAAGATAAAGGAGCACAGATAACTAAATTTTCTATGAAGAAATGTGCTTTTGTAATCACTGACTGTGCTCAGAGTACAGAGCACCCTTAACCCTACTGCTGTCATCACCCCACTACCTACACCACCTCTTCCTCTCTACTCTCCTCTACCCTCCTTTCCCCCCCTCCTCCCCTTTATTCTGCTTGAACTACATAGCTATTCTTCCTTTCCCTCCCTAATTTAACCATATGAACACCAGAGCCTGCTGAAGTGAGTGGGCCTGGGTTGATGAATGTTGCCAGAGAGGAGCAGGAGCATAAAGATGACCTTTCTGGAAGAAAGGTTTATGCTAGATTTGGCTTGTACTTTCTGCTGCCAAGGCTTCAGATGATTCAGGTTGTTGGACACTGGTTTAATTATTGGGTATAGCTTCATTACTACCCTAGCGAGGAGAGGGCATATGGCCACCCGTGTTTGTAGGGTAAAGTCAAAGTGAGTCGCTGTCCATAACCAAGTGATGCAGTTTCTGAAGGTGCATTTGACAGCCATGCACTACCTAGTAGTGGTTCAGAGGGGGTAGCAGTGGCCAACTAGGCATCGGTGCCAGTTGTACCAAGCCAGGTAGCAAAAGGAGCAGAAGTAGATAGCAACTTTTGATAGGGGACATGGCAGCTTGTTCAGCTCATCAAGCCTGACACACTGGAGCCAAAGAGACACTGTACAGTTCACCACTGTACCTTCTGGTTTTAGAGAGAGCTAGAAAGAGGAGTTACACTGGACAGGAAGTGCTTCGCTAAGAGATAGTGATGCTGTCACTCAAAGCATGAGCAGCTGGCTGGCAGAAACCTGTAGGAGTGACTAGTAAGCAGGGGTGGTGTTTAAGTGTGTTTAAACAGTGCCGGGGTGGTGGTAGCTGGGCAGGCTGAAGAAATCAGGCAGCTAGGGCTCCCATCCTGGAGGAAATAAGTCCCTGAGGGAAAGTCTGTACCTGAGCTTCTGTGAGGCTGGTGGCTTCAGATCTGGACTGCGAATGGCAGTCTGGCAGGTCGGGTTTGTCAGAGAACCCACGGCTGTGGCTCTCAGACTACCTGAAAAGAGAAGGACAGAGGAAATTAAATAAGAGAGGCAGGGGTGGGGCTGTTCATGGAGCAAAGAGAAATGCAATATGGCTTAAACAGGGGATGCATTGCAGACCCAAAATGTTAGAGCAAGGTGCCAGAAGGTCTGAGAGAGCAAGAACAGGGCTATTTAAACACAATCCCAGAGAAAAAGGTGAAGGGGAGTTCAAGACCTGAGCTGAGATCACTACTGGGTCTTATGAGGGAACACTCTACAGGCATTTGGATTAAATCAGCAAATTTGAACTCTAAAATGCTAACAAGACAGTATTAACAGAAATCAAAATCCAGTAAAATATAATTCAAGCATTAACAGTGCAGAGCTATATGGAGCCAATCGGACTGCTCCTGGGGCTAACTGCTGCCAATCGATCACAGCAGTAACAGATGCTGGATTTAAACCTGGAAGAAACTGTCCTCATGTAAAAAGAAAATCAAGCAGCTAGGGCTCCCTTCCTGAAGGTAATTAGTCCCGAGGGCGAGTCTGTACCTAAGCTTCTGTGCGGGGCTAGTGGCTTCAGACCTGGACCATGGATGGCAGTCTGGCAGGTCAGGTTCATTAGAACCATGGCTGTGGCTCTTAGACTACCTGAAAAGAGAGGACAGAGGAAATTAAATAAGAAAGGCAGGGGATGGGACTGCTCATGGAGCTAAAGAAATGCAAAATGTCTTAACAAGGGGGGTGTTGCAGACCAGAATGTTAGACAAGGTGCCAGAAGGTCTGATAGTGCAAGAACAGGGCTATTTAAAACACAGTACAAGAGTAAAATGGTGAAGGGGGAGTTCAAGACCTAAGCTGAGATCACTTCCAGGGCTTGTGAGGGAACACTCTATAGGTACTTACGATTAAATCAGCAAACTTGACTCTAAAATGCTATCAAGATGGTATTAACAGAAATCAAAATCCAATAAAATATAATTCAAGCATTAACAGTGCAGAGCTACATGGAGCCAATCGGAGTGCTCCAGGGTCTAACTGTAGCCAGTGGGTCACAGCAGTAACAGACGCTGGATTTAAACCCAGAAACAACTTCCCTCATGTAAAAAATCAGACAGCTAGGGCTCAATTCCTGGATGTAATCAGTCCCTGAGGGTGAGTCCATACCTGAGCTTCTGTGGGGGCTGGTGTTCAAACCTGGACTGCAGATGGCAGTCTGGCAGGTTGGTTTCATCAGAGAACCACGGCTGTGGCTGTCAGACTACCTGAGCTTCTGTGAGGGGCCTCAATAAATAAATTGAAGTCACCTAGGATGTATAGCTCCTCAGAGTGAGAAAAGGCTGAGATGGAGGTTAAGAGGTCAAGTGCAGTGGAGGGCTGGACGTTTGGGTGACAGTAAATGCGGCTATAAAGATGGGCAGAGTGAAGGGCAGGGTCACATGTATAGCTAGAGTGTCTTGAGTCGCTGGACTTGAGGCTGAGTAAACAAGCATTTGTCAATCTGGAATGTTTGCTTGCTGGCATTGCATGTGGTAGTGTGAAGTTACAGAGTTGCGTAATAGGAATGGCAGTGAAGTATTGAACTGAAATCAACCCACCACCACCCTGCAGAAGTGACATGCATTGGGGTGTGCTGCTTGGGTCATCAGGCATAACGGCCACAATTTCTCTCACCACACCCCACCCTGCAGACACTGACAAGTGTCACGTGTTCCTTGGGGTCTTTGGCCCTCATGCACACCCCATTTCATTAGGAATCACGTGAGATGGGTGTGATATAGGAGAATGGGGTGAACTTTGGGGCCAAAGGTCCAAGGCATACCTCGATGCCTCTCACTGGCTGCAGGGTGTGGAATGGTATGAGCATTACAGGCAAGAATCCCAGTCACACCCTGATGCCTGTCATTCTCTACAGGGTTGGACGTTATGGTTGGAAACCCTAATACCTCAGACATTCATTGGTATTTTCCTCCAAATTTTCAACATGTTTTTTGTGATCCCACCACATGAACTGGGGAATATCAGTTTGTTAGCCTAAAGCTGCTTATGCACAGCGACTACGGCATTTTAGCACCACAGGTGCAAAACATTCGAACAGGATGTAAAAAATGACAGCTGTACTGTTCATGGGGAGGTGTAAAATGGCAATGTTGCAAATCTGCAGTAAAATATTAAAAAAATGGTGAAGTCACGAGGGTACATAGAAACTGTGCAGCGACACCCGTGAATATAATTAGGTTGGGGATTTTTACAGCAGATTGTCAACTCAGGCATTTTTGGTGCCTCCGATCATGAACAGTGTCACTGTGATTTTCTTTATCTGTGCTGAACAATGATTTCCCACAGCGACCATCATCTCTGCACTGAAAGTGTGAAACACACTTTAGCCATGTTGTGAAAAATGACAGCTGTACTGTTCATAAGGAAGTGTGGAAAAATGCCACTGGTGAAAATCTGGACTGAAAACATTACAAAGTCATGAACTTATGAGGGTGCGTGGAAACTGCGCAATACTCACTCGTAACACAGTCATTTTATGGATTTTTGTCACCAAATTTCAACATAGCCATTTTAAGACCTCTGCTCATAAACAGTGGTAACTGTGATTTTCTTAATCTGTCCTAAACATTGCTCCACACCAACAGCACCATATTGTGCTACATGTGCGAAAAACATTTTAGGTGACATATGTAAAACAGCAGCTGTACTGTTCATAAAGAAGTGTAATAAAATGGCAATGCTGAAAATCTGGAGTAAAATATTTAAATTTTGCAAACCTGAGCATGCATAGGATCTGCATAGCGCATGCTCGTAAAACAGTCATTTTTAGGAACTTCTTCACCAAATTTTCAACATAGCCGTTTTAAGACCTCTGCACATGAACAGTGTCACTGTGATTTTCTCAATGTGTCTCTCACATTGATTTTGCACATCGACTGTGCCACTGTGTGCTACATGGGCGGAAACAGATTTTTGGGCAAGATGTGAAAATGACAGCTACTGCTCATAAGGAGGTGTAGTAAAATAGCAATGTTGAAAATCTGGAGTGAAAATATTGAAAAAATTCAGAACTTACGAGTGTGTGTAGGAACTGCGTAATGCACCCTAGAAAACAGTCATTCTTAGGATTTTTTGACCAAATTTTCAACAGTCATTTTAAGACCTCTGCTCATGAACAGTATCACTGTGATTTCTTAATTTGTCCCATAACATTGATTTTGTAGCACCACTGTGCCATTGTAGCGCCATATGGGCGGAAACACGTTTTGGGTGAGTATGAAAAATGACAGCTGTACTACTCATAAGAAGTGTAGTAAAATGGCAATGTTGAAAATCTGGAGTGAAAATATTGAAAATTCGTGAACTTACGAGTATGCGTGAACTGCACAACGACTTTCAGTATAACAGTCATGTTTTGGAATTTTTTCACCAAATTTTCAACATAGCCATTTTAAGACCTTTGCTCATGAACAGTGTCACTGTGATTTTCTTAATTTGTCCCATACATTGATTTCGCACTACCGACTGCGCCATTGTACGCTACATGGGCAGAAACCCATTTTGGGTGAGATATGAAAAATGACAGCTGTACTGCTCTTTAAGAAGGTGTGGTAAAATGGCAATGTTGAAAATCTGGAGTGAAAATATTGAAAATTGTGAACTTGCCGGAGCGCAGAGGAACTGCATAGCGACGCTCGTCAGAGCTAGTCATTTTTGCAAATTTTGCCAGATTTTCAGCATGGGTTTTGGGACCCCTTCTCATGAATGATGTCCGTCATGGTGTTATTCAGGCGAAGGGTGATTTTATTGAGTGACTGCGCAGTGACTGCAAATCACCCTTCAGGCCGGAATAACACCATGACAGTGACATCGATTCATGAGAAGGGGTCCCAAAACCCATGTTGAAAAATTTGGTGCAAAAATTCCAAAAATGCCTGAGATATGCATCAGTTGAAAAACCCTTATCTAGACCATTATACAGCTTACTGGCATTTCCTCAGTTCGGGTCGGTTTGAAGAGTGCAGACGTGTTCTGTCCACCAAGATCAGTCGTGCCGAGCTTGGAGGTAGCATGGGGGTGAGGGGTGTGGAGAGGCAGGTGCGCAGTGGGTGGGTGTGGGTTGTGGGGGCTGGGAGAGGCGTTGTGGGACGTTTTATTTTTCAGGTTAAAAAAAGTCGACTTGGACGTTTGCCACTGGGGTGGGCTCCCAGCTGGCACAAGGATGGCTGTGGGGCTATGGAGCTGACGGGGATTGGGCACCTCGTCAGCCATGATAGCTGCCACCGCTGGGGTGGGCTCCAGCTGGCACCTAGCTACTGGGAGTGAGGGACAGTGGAGCCCAGGAGATTGGGCACCCCATCAGCTATTCTATCAGTTGCCATGCTGGGGTGGGCACCCAGCGTGGCATGAAGAGGGCTTGGGGGAGCGAGCACAAACCGATTTGGGATTGGGCAACCCCGTCAGCTATACGATGGTGTGTGGGGAGGGCAGCACACAGCTGCGCTCGTGGTGTGTGTGTGTGTGTGTGTGTGTGTGTAGGGGAGCTGCATGTGAGGAGGCGATATCTTATCGCTGCTCACCAAGCATAACTCCCCTTTCAACTGTATATGCCACTGCATTTGGAGCTTGTCATAGACCGCTCCAGCATGCATTGGCTTACAGGGCCGCGCTTCCCAACACACTGACTGGAATTGGAGGAGGAGGTGACACACCTAAAATCTCGGATGATGGCATTATGTTTCTTGCACATGCGTGCAAGCAAACATAATAATGGAATACTGGAGGGAATATTCTTGTAACAACTTTCCCTCCGTTTAAAAACCCTCTGTCTGTATTTTTAAACGTGACTTAAAAACATTGTTTTGGAAACAATCCAGATAGTAGTACTTGTTGCAATTTATATTACTCAGATTTGTTCATGGACTTATTTGTGATTTAAAATTATTGTTACAGGGAGTCTTTGCATAGTATGTTTTATTTTATGATTAAGTGTTATTTATGTTAGTATATGTGAGATGAGATAGCCCCATACATTTGTACTGTTCAGACATGATATACTGTACTGTACTGTATATACATAGGTTGTGTTTCGGAATTAAGCCACAGGCCCTTTAAGCATTCTATGGAAAAGCATAGGGGAGAGATTTGAGAGCTGAGTGCTGGATCTGGCCCTCTGACAGGCTTACATATCATAGGACTAGAAGCCAGGAACAGGCTTAAATGCTTCATTTAAAACTTTATTTGTGTTTGAATGTTCAGACCTCACAACCAGGAGAATGGTGATGTGGAGTCTGAGGTCCTTTGTAGTATATATTGTGGGTTTCCTGAGATCAAAGGCAGAAATGTCTTTACTAGAAGCTGTTCAGCGGAGGTCAGCGTGCTAAACTAAGTTTGTTAGACTACAGGGGGGGCTAGGATGGTTCAGTTCATGTTTTCTGTTTAGCAATTTTGTTGTTACAAATAAATACAGTATTACATATGTTAAAACAATCTCCTTCTTGCATAAAATCATTGCATGTACAACATTTAAAACAAGTCATTTACAGTTTTCCTCATTTGCATAAATATCAGAAAATACAATTTGCTTCATGATATCAGTCTGTCTAAACTTCTGCAGCAGTCATGTGTAATTTCATTTTTAGTGTTACTTCAAAAATGTTGCTAGAGATTCTGCTGCTGCCTCTACCTCTAGCTCTTCTTTCCCTCCCCCTCCACCTGTATCCCTTTGCTGCCTGCTGACAGTAGTCCTATGTAGCATTCAGTGTGTTGTATTCTGTCTCATGTGTCTTGCTCTGACTTGGTCAACACTTCCTAAACTTACCTTTATCTTTTATTGTTGCATTATACATTTTACCTGTACTCTCATTGTATAATTTAGTTTCTTGTTATTGCCCATATATGTTCTTGTTATCGCCAATATATGTTCTAGTACACTGATATCTGCATTCTTACTGTATAATTTAGTTTCTTATTACCTATATAAGTTCCTGTAATGTTCATTTGTTTTGTTTATGTAACACCTAGGTTGACCCTGAAACCTCGACTGTTTTTGTCTCAGTGGTCTTACCGGATACCAAAACTCAAATAAATAAATAAAATAAAATAAAACTCTTTGAATGTGAGTTTTAATGGATATCACAAAAGGTACCTCCTTCAAGTACTTGGAAAGTCTAGATCAAGCAGCAACTCCTTGACCTGACAATCTTTGCTCTTACCCTCGATGAAATCCTGACCCCCACCCAAAATCCTTAACAAATCTCTCATGCTTTCACAGTTCCCCAAAGTGGAAATCAGTGATGGTGACACCTATCCACAAAGTGGCGATAAATCTGTTACAAGCAACTATAGACCAATCTCCATTCTTCCCTCTCTCAAAAGTGCTGGAGAGAATAGTTGCTGACCAACTGATAGAATACCTTACTAAGTATAACCTGCTATGTCAAGAACAACACAGATTTTGTGAGGGGCACAGCATGACCACGGCACTCCTAGAGCTTACCTCCTACATCCACAATGCCTGGACCAAGGGATCTCGTTGGTGCCACCTTCATCGACTCCAATTCAAGGCGTTGACACCGTCAACCATTCACTACTGCTTCAACAACTATCTCCAATAGGCCTATCTCTGAACACAACTCTTTGTTTCAAAGCTACCTCAGTGACCGAACACAGCAGGGAAAAATTGGCTGAATCCCTCTCAACACCCCTCTTGGTCCGATCAGGAGTCCCACAAGGATCCATCCTGGGTCCTATGCCTTTCAGCATTTTTCTAAACAGCTCCTTCATCTTGCTCAGAAAAATCCTATTTTATGCAAGATGCTGTCATCTTCACCTCCCATTCTGACCCTCCTTTCTTCAGTTGCTACTACAAGAAAGCTTCACTGATGTAGAGGCATGGTTCTAAATCCCACGTTTATTCTCTAACTACAACAAAAACCAAATCAATGCTTGTTCCATGGTACCCACACCAAACATAAAACAGAGACCTCTATCTCAAACAGCAAAGGGGCAACCCTTGAACAAGTACATCTATTTAAATATCTTGGGATGATTCTTGACCCCAACACTTGTGTAACCCCTACAAATGGAGGGTTCCCAAAAAAGTCTTCCAAGAGCAGTTTGTCTATTGCTCACAGTCTGGGAGGCGGCTCGCTGCCCCAGCCGCTTAAGTGGGAGTTGCAGAGAGGCTTCTGGAGCCTCCATGTATTGTCTCTTTAAGGGCTGCTTGCTTGCAGTCATAATCAATCTGGAATGGGAGGGTCTGTGTGTTTCCCTGCCTGAGTCCCACTCGGACCTGTTGACTAATCGCTCCATTTCTGCTGTCATTAAATGAGCAGAAGGAGCCCTTCTGAAAGATGTAAATAATTAGTGGTAAAACATTGGTGTGGTAATGAAAATGTAGTTTGTCTAACCTGCCTTTTGCAGCATGGACTGTTTCTGCTAGCTCCATATTTTTGTCCCGAACTGCGTAATTGGACTCAATCGGGTGTGGAGCCTGCCAAAGTGGATCTGTGTGGTGCCAGCCTCTGAGAAATATAGTTTTGGGCTACTGGCACCTTTTTGCACCAACAGGGAGTGTGTTGTGACTGACAGAGGCACCAGCCAAATGGATCTTGTGGATTCTGGGGAAATGCTTATGCTGTCTGCTGGCAAGCCAGATTAAAGTTGGAAGCTGAAGGAGCAGCATCTCTGAGTGTCTGAGTGGCCGCTGTAGGCTTAGTTTGCATCGGAGAACCGTGGAAGGCCTGACTCTGGCCTACTGGCTTGATTTCTGCCCTGAGAGGGAAGAGAGGATTTTCATCAGACTAATTCAATTTGAGAGAGCAAAGTAAGCTGCTGCTGCTGTGGGACCAGGCTTAACCTGTAGAAGACCGAAGATTTAGTTGAATGCGATTGACCTGTCAAGACTCTGTGGCCTGGTACAGCAAACGAGTTTTGCATATGAATGTGCTAGGTGCTGAATGCGGATCGCGATCTGTTTTCCCCATTGCTGTAAACTGTGTGCTAGTGCTGAAAGTTGTTTCCTAGCAAGAATCAGACAGAACTGCTGCCTGATGCAGATAGGCCCTGCCACGAGGGTCTTGTCTCAGTACCCTGCTGCACAGAAATGATCCATTGATGAGGGACCAGCCCCTTACACCTTGCCTGAACAAGAACAGAGCCAAAGCAACTTGTGTGGGCTCTATTTCTCTGGCAATCCAGGGAGTTCTATCAGCCTTCCTGTGTTCAGCTTAGGTACTGTGAGTAATGATCAGGGTAGCTCCTCTGAAACTATTGTTAAATCAAAGTGTGTCATCTGATTGTTTGGTATTTCTTTTCACGAACCAAGCCCTCCGGTTCCAGATTACAACTTGTGTGTGCTTGCATGGTCTTTTTCCATCACAGGGCCCCAACTAGTTGTATCGCTAGCCTACTCTGGCAAATGGTCCTGGCTAGCCCTTTCCCCATCCTGGGTACCCAGAGAGTCTGACTGAGATGAATTATTTCTGCATGCACATTACTGTGATTATTTAGGTGTCTAAGCAAATTAACCTGATTTTCCCATTCCTTGTTACAGCCCCCTTAGTAAATCTAATCTGTTGTTTTTTGAAATATACCTCACTTATGGTGTCAGTATATACTGAAAGTATTGCATTATAGCTGTGTGTACTGCCTAACCTTGTTTACAGTGGGTCCCCAGAGCTACCTGAAGGAACCTGTCCTGGGGGTAAGTGCCTGGTTTATGTGTATGTGTTTTGAGTATCTGGGGTATTGTGAAGGTTATCTTTGTGTACTGTGCAGGCCACTAGTGGGAGACAAAGGGGTCACAGTGTCCCAGAGGGCTATGACCTGGTTAGACTAGCCACAACCAACCTGACCTTTAGGTGGAGGCACCTGTTATTAAACCTAGGCCCCTCAACCTACTGCTAACCACTCAGGCAGGGGTAGTAGCCCTTTGGGATAGCGCCACCTAGGGGTTACGCTTGATACTTGAACATATCAACCACGAAAGCAAAACTGTGATTACCCCAGACAGGCCTGCTCATAGACATGCTAACAGCTGCCTCGGGCCGATGAAGCCCTAAGCACTGCCATGCACAGTTCAGTAATCTCTGAAAATAGACTATGGACTTGTGATCTACGGGTCTGCCACTGACACAGCTCTCCGATGCATCACCACAGCACTAAACAAGGCAAGTCATCTCCAAACATCTGCAAACTGTCTTACACACACACCTGAGAGATCTACAAACACGGAAACTGGCTCCAACTATCTGGCAGAATTAAATATCAAACCTGCATCCTTGCAAAAAAGCAAACATTGGACCTATTACTCCTGGATCACAGGCACTGCTGAGACCATATAGTGGCCCATGACAAACCAGGAATTCAAACAATCTTTCCTTCACTGTTCACCTTTGCAGGACTACCCAAGGCCAATGATCCTTCTTTTCAGAGCCTCCTCCTGGTTCAACACCCTGTGTCAATACCTCATCTCCCGTGCCTCCTGTGACTGCTACACCTAAATAGTTTTTCCCCACCCATACCCCATACTTCCTCCCTACTCCTTTCCTCCTCCTCTACTCCCTCCACACACCTCCTCGCTGACCCTGCCCCTGCCCCACCCCCACTCCCTCCCTTTCTCCTCTTTACACCAGCCTCTGGCCTAGTCTCCCTCTGTTGGATGGCTACCTATATGAATCTATATTGTTTAAACTGTTATGGAAGTGATTTGCACAATTGTGATGTTTTGTAATTGACATAGCTCTCCGGCTGCTATGTTTATTTCTCTTTGCACAATACCACTGCTTGTCCTAATGTTTCAAGTAACCTGACGTGGAACCTTTGTAAAGAGCCCCTGGGTCAAAGGTGTATCTGATTCCTTAAATAAATAAATAAAATAGAGTTGTTGCCATATCTCTGGTTTCTAATTCCATAAGTACACCATATCATCAGATCCTTTATTACATCTGCATTTAGGTTGATAAACTTTTTTTGTTTGTAAATAAATCTTGTAATCTCGACTGCTACAAAATTCAAATTGAAATCTTATTAAAAGTATTTTGCCATTTCACAGTTTCTTTTATTTTTGCTAACCATTGACTAATTTTAAATTGTTTGCACAGTCCTAAATCTTTTGAGTGAAGAGTTCCCTTATTCTGGTTTGTTTTAATTATAGACACATTCTTTTGGTCTGATGAATATCTCATTCAATCATCCAGGAAATCCCAGTTGGTTTGATATATTTTTGAACTATTTGTATATCAGGAAATATCATGTTTAGTTTAAGATAGTCATTGAATTCCTCAGACAAATGTGAGGTAACCTGGTTTCCTTCATAGTGTATGCTTTTATCCAGTACTTAAAGGGACACTGTCAACCTTTAGCATCATATTATTTCTAGGTCAAAGCCCACATTTTATGATTGCTTACTTTCTCTAAAATTCTTTGATGTTGCTGGTTGATTGGTCTGTTTCTTGTTTATTACAACTAAAATGTTAGGGAATGTATAGTCATACACAGCCATGTTTTGCTCCAAATTGTTTACCTAAGCTACTGTATACTTACTGAACATTAGAAAGGCACACAAACAGTGCTGCCATCTTGCACACATAGTCTCATCTACTCCCACTGCATAATGAGTAGCTAGATAGTGTTGGGGTGTTTCTGTGTCCAGGAAAGATGCAGTTGTAGTTGGTCAAGAAATGTAAAACATGTTTTGGTGTGGTAACACCAGTATTGTTGACACTCAGGGCCAGATATTCAAAACTTTGCCCAGGGGCTAAATTAGCCCAGACCCAATAGCCTGCTATATTCAAAGGGATAGCCCGGTGCTAACTCTGCTGAATATAGCATGCTAAGGAAGCTGAGCAATCTGGGCTGGAAGTGCAGTGCAAACATAGCCCTGGAATAAGACAGCTCTAAATATAGCAACCAGGAAGTGCACACACAACAGCAGCCAAGTGCACAGTGACATAAAGGTAGTAGAGGTGATCTATGTGGCCAATGTGTGCCAGCAAATACGTGGACTCGAGTACAGCTGCAGGCAGCAGTGCATGTGAAAGTACAGTGTGCAAAACTGTATAATATTCCCAAACCATTTGCATGGCACTAACACATTTGCGCTGGTTTAACACAGAGCTAAGATGTTTGCCCAGTGCAACCCAGGGCTAAACTTTGCCATATTAAAAGTGACATTCAAATGAGCCTACTTAGGTAGTCTCTGGGCAAACATCCAGATTAGCATCTCATTATGCACTGATTTGCATGCAGTTTGCCCAGCGTTACTTCAGGGTCCCACAGCTCCACCTGTAGATCAGTCTGGAAGTACAGGACTGGCCAGGTCTGCCCACAGCTCCACCTGTAGGTCAGTCTGGCAGTACATGTTGGTAGCTGCAGGCTTCATGTATACAGTAAAGCATAGCATTTTAGCCCCAGGGAACAACACAGCATAGACACAGGTAGTGGTGGTGCTGCATGCAACTGCCACACTGTAGATCATGCTACAGTGCACAGCAGACACTACAGTAGCAAGGGGCCAGTAGTGTGGGACACAGCAATGCCTATGGTGTGTAGAGCAGTGATGACCACTGCACTGTACACAGTGACAGGCCCAACTTGCAGTGTTTACTAACAGCTGGCATTACTGTTACACTGCTGTGTGACCCACAAATGCTGCACCTCTGGTATGGGATGCTCACAGTGACATATACATGCCCGGCTGGCTATGTGTGCTGTGGTGTTTGTGCAGCTGTCGCGGTATGCGGCGCTGGGGAGGAACACGTACAATCAGACAAGCTCATTGGTGTTGTGGTATTCCCAGTACTGGCCCATGTGCACTGCATGATGTGTCCCAGCCTTGTGGTCAAGACTCGGCCTGTGGCACAGCCTGCCACAAGTACCCTCTCCTCAACACCTCCATGCCTACAGTGCTGCATGTGTGTGCTGGAAACTGTTGGTGTCCACAGAAGGGTGATCTGCAGGTGTGTGCTGTATGGCCACACTGCCATGGTGTCTACTGGGGCCAGGTCACCACTTATTGCCTGGCATGGCTGGGACTGGTGGCAGATGATGGCATCATTGTGCTGCCATCCGTGAGCAGCATGTTTCCTTTATGTGTGGCTATTTCTATGCATCATACTTATTGGTTAGGGTCATGCAGAGCCACGCAAGTCGCAATATCTCACAAAGCTGGATTGCCCAGAGTTAAGACTACCTTTTCCTGGGTGGTAATTTGCACCAAGCAAAGAGTCGCACTAAGTCTCGCAATACCACTTTGCATGGCGCTAGTCACTAAATATAGCATTACTGTATTCCTACATACCTTCAGTTTGCTCCTTGAATACATTATGATTTTGCCTGGGCTTAATGCAGTTTGTGCACACTATGTACCTTTTGAATATAGCGACCCACGCTAATCCTGCACTAAACCTGTGCAAACAGTTTGCACCCACGCTAAGTTTTGAATATCTGGCCTCAGTCTTTTACTTTTATAAGAAAAAGGAATCTGAAGCAGACAACAAGCTACATCAGCAGTCTCTATAGAATGAGAACGATCATAAAATGTGTTTTTCAAACTAGGGACACTTTGAGGCCAAATGGGGTTGATAGTGTCCCTTTAATTGCTCTGTTTTGAATTTGGCATTCTACTGGCAATTGTCAGTCTCTGCCCTTTCTAGGCAGAAGGTGCTCATTTGTAATCCTAGTAACTTTTATAGACCTTATTTAATATGCTTTTAACCTTAATTTGTATTTGTATTCCCAAATCTCAGCTCATTTATGACTTTAAGGCAAGCTTTTACTGAATTCCTGTCATATTTGTAAATAAATCTTTCTATTGCAGGAAGAAAGCATTTAATCTTGTGTTGGTTGGTTGAATTTTGTTGACCCAGTAAGCCCACTGGGCCTTGAAGTCCCTTTTTCAGGGCGACCTGGGGGATACAGATGATAAGCAACTGAAATTGAACCAGATTAAGCTGTTGGTGGTATTTTTAATGAATGAAAGAAGTTTGGCCAGGACACTGGAAATTCCTACTGCATTGCTGACAGTAGGGGAGCTGCTGGCGTCTGTCTGCAGGATGGCAGACTATGCACAACCACACACAGAGAAGGCGGTTTTGCTGAGTTCGGGAGAAAGTGCATTAATTTATTTGTTTTGCCCTAGAGTTCTTTGCCTTTGGTCATGGAGGAGACAGTTTCTACAGTGTTATGCCTGAAATAATGATTTGCAGGAGACTACTGGTACTGATCCAGTATTGGAGATCGCATCTGAAACTTCCGTTCTGACAAAGCTAATCTGCTGGTTACAGGACATTCAGGATTGCATACTATTTCTCCCAATTCTGCGAGGTGGCCTGATGTTAAAATGGGTTGACCTCACTTCAAGATGGATTTTCAGGTGCTGCAGTTGGTAAGCAGCATATTGAGGATGTTGCTCCTCCTATCCGTTGACTTGCACTACGTAGCAAGCTGTGCAATGGCAATTTGTACTACCTTCTGCTTCTGAAGATTTCTGGTACTGACTGGTCGGCTGATAAAGCCCTCAGCGATTCTGGGTGAAATGTACAGATTCTGGACACTGGACTCCTGATCTAGGTTGGGATGACTATTCTCCTGACAACACGGCGCAAAGAAGCATGCCACCATAGACAATATCCAGAGCTCAAGTAAAGAACTACTAGATCTAGAAAGGGCCCTACCTTGATAATACTGCAGTATGTAGAGGATCGGGCTATGGCCTTGTCTAGGCCTAGCACATCCAAAGAAGGAGAAGGAACATAGATGGGGTCAGGCAGGCTTTGGGAAGGCAGGTTTGTAAAGATAAAACACAGAATGCTAAACATGTTCCTATGTCGGAATTGTTTAAAAATAAATGAGAACAAGCTCCTAGAAGGAATGCAGTTAGACTGCGTTATAAGGAGGGCTTATTGAACATCATGATAGGTACTATATTGCAAAGCAGCTTTTGAGGGGTTCTATGTGTTTTTTCTGCAGATATGTATACACTAATTCACATCTCTGGTGAGGATTCCTTTGACATCAGTTTTAAAAGTAATATCAGTTTGGAAAAATTTTGGGAAAAATATTCTACCTTGAAATTTACCCTTTATGGACTCCTTTTATGAAATTCCCTTTACACATCCCCAGGTTAGACATATTACCATCATGTTTAGGAATGAAGGGTTAATGTCAGTGATATTTATCACTGGCTCCAGAATAGCTGCGATATTTTGGGTCCCCTGAAGCTATTCTCAGTTTAGAAGGGATTTGGACTGGGGATGGAAATTTAATGTGAAATTGTTCAAATCAATTCTGATATCATTCATCTACCTAATAGCTTCTTCTTAGGTAAAGATAGGGGTATGCTTTTATGGGGACAGCCCAGAGCTTGTTATAAATGTGGGAAAAAACTCATATTCACAGCTCCTGTGACATGTTAAAATGTTCATTATGTGGGGTGTGGTCATTCTGTGGATCTTTGTGACAATATTTTCCAATGTAATCTCTGTGATGAAAAGGTCATGTTTTCCATCAATGCCCCTGGGCAAAATGAAATTGAACCAAAGGTGAGATCAGGATGATTTACTGAATAGGGCCCAAGATAAAAGAAGAGATTCTAGTTTAAGTCATCCTACTGAAATGCAAGTGGAGGAAACAGAGCAAAGGGATACCTTAGTTACAACTAAGCCAATGGAGGGTAGGAAATCACCTTTGGAGGATGGGCCTATACTCGGTTCTCAGCAGAAAGATGGGGATATTACTGACATTGTTCCTTCCACTGAGGATACTCCTACTATCTTAGAACAACAGCTACTGACTCTATGCCTCCTCCTGTGTTTGAAACAGTGAAAAGTAGGTTTACTAGGGCCTCTCTTGACAATCTGTCCCTGGCCCCATTCCCACCAAGAATATCTTTGCTCCTTTACAGGATGACTTAGGGAATTCAGATTTGGAATCTGATACCTCACATAGATCAGAAATGGTGACTGAGGATGAGGACAGTAAGGCTACTGAACTGGCAAAAGAAAAAGCGGAAAAAGGAAAGAAAAGGAAAGCAAGTCTTAGTCATAAGGGGGCCTGACTTTACTAAACTTTGATGGCTACTTTACAGTTTGTTTCTTATAATGTATGTAGTCTTAAGACTACAAAAACAAATTTCAATTTTGGCCTATTTATATTTACTTAAAGTGGATATCATTTTTGTTCAAGAAACTAGATTATCCTCTCTTTTGAGATAGATCAGTTAAACAACGGTGGATTTGGGGTCCTTCTTTTTGGACATTTGGTTCAGATTCCGCTGATGGGATTGGGATTTTATTTAAAACACTAAATTCAGTCTCCAATTATTAGATGTGAGGCCTGGATGGGCCTTAATCCTTGATTGTTCTTTGGAGATTTTTCTTTCGTTTTATTAATCTGTATGCACCCAAAATAAAACTGCTAGAATTGAATTATTTGAGGAAACAAAACCTTTTTATATACTAGAAACATATTGTTTGGGTGGGGATTTTAATTGTGATGTAGATACTAAATATTCAGGGATACACAAAAATGTACTGGGATTCTCATGCATTGAAACAAATTATTTTGATGCAGGATTATTAGATGCATATAGATCTTTAAACACTGATTATGAAGCCACATATCACAGGCATGTGTATGCAACACATGTATATATATATATATATATATATATATATATATATATATATATGTTTTTGTCTCTATATTAAACCACTAATTAGTGTTGCTAAACCTATAGAATTTTTGGATCATCAGATGTTGCTCTGTGATTTCAGTCTTACTGATGTTCCCACTAGAATGTTCCCACTATACAGAGGTGGAGGTTAAATATATCCCTTTTAGACTTACCAGAATACTCCCATGGTTTGGAGGGTTTTTTGATGCTGGACACTCTACTATGTGTCTGTATGATAATATATATGACTGGTGGGATACTAAAACTGAGTTGAAGACATTATTTCTCAGTTGGGGAAAACTAAAGCCTAATTCTAATTATTTGAAATATTTAAACTACAGGAATCAATTATATAAACTTATGTCATTTCCTCCATATGATCATGCAAAATTTAAATCACAAATCTTTGAAATAAAAAACAGATGAAAACCTGCCAATATGATAGGGCTAAATCCTTAGAAATGGAATTTAGATTTGGGACACAGAAACAGCCTGCATCAGATCCCTACAAAGCATGGAAACAACGATTAGATCAAACCTTAATGACTAGCTTATTTAAATCTAATGGTGCTTATAGCGGACACAGATTTGGAAATGTTACTGTGGTGCAGCAATATGTAACAGATATGTTAAGGATACAATAGGGAATACAGGTACTTTGCCGGATAATTTTTATAAGCTACTCCCCAAGTAGAGGAATCTATGAAACAATATTTGATTTAAACCCATTTCTTCTGAAGAAGTTGAGGATGTGATTAAAAAATTAAACATGGGGATGTCTCCAGGAATTGATGGTATCCTAACGATTTCTAAAAAATATTTGTCACATGTGAGTTACTTTTTACCCTTGGTATTTAATTTTATGTTGACCTCAATTTACATTTTGAAACTTTCAGTACTTCTCTTCTTAGTTATATACATAAAAAGGGGATAAGAAATTACTTTTTAACTGGAGACCTATCAGTCTCCTAAATAGTGATTATAAAATTTTTCTAAAATTATGAATAATCAATTATTACAGGTTGCTAATTCTTTAATTCACCCAGCTCAGACCTGTGCAATTCCTCATAGGAAAATTCAACATAATCTTTATTTGTTGAGGGAACTTTTTGAGGCTGGTAAACTGGGAAACATTTCAGGTTTTGTAGTGGCCTTAGATCAGGCCAAAGCTTTTGACAGGGTTAGACATGGGTAACTTTTTCATCTCTTGTTTAAATATGGTAAACCCAATCAATGTGCAATGAATTACTGTGTCTACACTAATGCTATGATAATTCCTACAGTCAATGGACTATTTGGATCAGACGTTCTGCTTTGTAGAGGTGTTAGGCAGGGATGTCCTTTAAGCCCCTATTATATACCTTTGCATTAGATCCAGTTATTCAACAAATTTAATGGGACCAGCATATTATTGGTATTTCCCAAACCAGTCTTAGTAACAGAAAAATCAGTCATATGCTGATGATGTTACTTTATTGGTGCAGGATGTTACTTCACTTCAAAATGCACTTGAGGTATTTAATTGCTGTGGGCAATCCTCTGGTGCACAAATCAATATGAGAAAAGTTTTACATTTTCTTTAGATCAAACACAGATAGAAATTTTGACTTTACTGAGATTCCTCTGTCCACCTCCCCCAAAATGTTGAGTATTTGGTTTGGGCATGGGGACATGGCTTATAATTGGGAACAGCAGCTGGCACTTGGAGAAAGTAAAATTAATGTTTGGAAACAGTGGACATTTGGAAAAAGAACATTATGGTAATCAAAAATTCTTGTTACCAGTTTTCTTTATTTAAGCTATCTTTGTTCTCCTCCAGTTAATTTAGAACAAGGCGTTTAGTTTATTTTTCAGATGGTATGGGGTAATAGACTGTATCTGGTTAAGAGGATGTTACATACTGTACCAAGCAAAAGGTGTAGGTTATATATGGCTAATCCTTTGGTTTTTATCATCTAATTATTTAATTAATTCCTTTAGTTATCTGAGTGACCGCCACTATGACGTGGCAGATTTGGTCAATTTCTTTGAAACAATACTTCCAGAAATGGGTTATTTACCCCTAAAATATTAATTCAAGATTATCTCCCAAGTTATGGGATTTCTACTATAAAAAAAGTTACAGCAATGGAAATGCTACTTCAAAAATTACTTTCTTTGGATAGGAAAACCTTTATTCCTACATAGTTTATGATGTACAACAAATATCTCTCATTTTTCCTGAATGTGTAACAACTAGAATGACCTTTGCTCTACAAACTGACAGATTTCAGACTTCCTGTACAGGTTTGGGATATTGTATGGATTTCTCTCCAAGGGATATCAGGAGTTGGGGACATCTTAAATAGAAACCACAAGCAGATAGATATTACCCTAGGCTTTTATGTCATAATATTGAGGAAAGTCAGTCACACTTTTATCTTGAATGTACAGACAGTAAGTTATTTTGGAATGAGGCAGCAATTAAATAGAATATGCCTTTCCTGACATTGCTTATACAATACTTTAATTTTGGGTGATTATATGGGTATGGAAAGTATCATAAAAGTACTCTGAATGTTTTTTGCATATAGTCAATATTTTTTTATGGCAAGCTAGGTGTCAATATGTTCTACAACAGCAACAGTACTATATTCTACTGTAATTTCACAAAATAGAGACAGGGATGTTATAGGTTAAAGAGAACGATGCTCGTAAGTTTCAGGATAAAGTTGTTCAATTTTGGAAACATTTTTCTTTTGAATTTAATAATTAGTTGTTTTCTTTCTGATTTATTGTTATTACACAATTTTCTTTTCTGTAAATATTTGATGTTACAAAAGTTTGTACAGTGATTACCTCTATGAAATTTGGATTTCATGTGATGTTATGTTTCTTTTGTTTAATAAACTTCCCTACTTTTTCAATAAGTGTCATGGGATCATTAACATCCACCTGAACTACCAACAATCCAGGCAGATGGGCCTCGGTTTAACGTCTCATCCATAAGACGGCACCTCAGAGTGCAGCACCCTCTCATGCTGCACTACAGTGTCAGTACTGGGATATACTATAGTGCCAGATGTGGGAACTGAAACCCACAGCCCTCTGATCTCCAGCCTCAGAGGCGAGTGTGCACTTATTGAGCCACTGACACTGCAATGTTTAGTGTCTGTTATGTGTTTTCCAAAAATGTTTTTTTTGTTATTGTTATTCCTAAATAGCAAAACTGTTTACTGTTTCAAATTCATTATGACCCCTAAAGTATTTATATTTTTCATGTAGCCTGTACCACATATCATGGCCTTTGTTTTTCATAGTTAACTTGCAGTTCTGTCTTTATACATTCTTCCTGAAATAACTTGAACATCCTTGTCATTCTAAGGTGACTAGTGGAAATAAGTACTATGTCATCTGCATAAGATAGATACGGTATGCTCTTTGTCCAATTTCTTGGCATGTGGAAGTCTTTGTTGCATATTTTATTATTATTGTGTTCATAAACAAATTAAGTAACTGTGGAGACAGAGTGCACCCTCGTTTCACCCCATGTTAGTTATGAATGTGTCACTTTTTCTTACCTTCCACATTAAACCTTTACTTGTGTTTCATTCCGTATAGTTCTCAGATATGTTTATTTGTTGATCTATTTTAACTTTCTAAGTGTGTCCCACAATAATTCTCTATTTACTTTATCAAATGCAGATTTTAAGTTGATAAATGCACAATATAATTTTTCTTTCTTTATATTCCTGTATTTATGTATAACATGAACAGAAAATAAAACACTTGTCGATTGAGGCTAGGATGGTGGACAGAGGCCATGATTTGAAGGATTTTCTGTTATTTTATACTCTGGAGAAACTGGGATGGAGAAGAGAGACCTCCGGGAAAAAGAGTGAACAACAGCCTAAATAGCCAACCAATCAAAAGGGTAGGCTAGAGTGACATCACTTGAGGTATAAATAGAATACAGCCAGAAAACAGGGCTTTTTTTTGTATAATTTTGGCAAGTGTTAGTATTGGTAGTTTTGCTGAAAAATAACTACTGATTTGCGAGAACTTTGCCTCACTGAAAAAAAAGAGAGCAAACCTTCTTGGGAAAGGAGCTTTTCTCAAAAAAAAAGCTCTGAAGTTTGCTGAAGAAGAAAATTCAGATACTGACTTATTATCTTGTTGAACGTTCTGTAGACTCTTCTGAAAAACTTGAAGTTTTCCAGCAGATGGGACTTTTCATACCTTGGACTCCAAGCATCAATAAGGTAGAACATTTTAGCATTCATTGTGTGTAGGTTTATTGTTTAATTCCACATTTTGAGCTGGCCCTGTGGTGCTGAGGATCGAGGGCACTGGCGCCATATACCGCGCCACACTGGTGACCCAGGTTCAGGAACAGGCTTAGGGTTGCCGGTGGTCAGCAGGGGAGGAGAGGACTGAGCATCCTGAGGACTAATCTCTCTCTCCTGGGGTGGGTTGGGGTCCACTTGGCTCCTTAGCAGCCCTTGATGGAGCTCATAGGGTCCTACAGAAACTGACATTGTAGGTGGTGGAGTGGCGGGGGATGCTCAGTGCACCTGCACTGATGTCATTGCACATCTGTGCTCCAGAGGGCAACTCAGGCTCCAGAAAAGTCCCCTTCAGTGCAGCAGGATGAAGCCACTGACAGGTGACCCTCCCATGGCCAGGACAATGCCTAGTGTAAGCCAGGGTGGGGACCTGAGGGTGATGTGGTCTTCCCACTGCCAGGCGGGCCCTCCATTGGGCAAGCCATGGTCCTCCCCACTCTGCTGTCAGGACTCATCTGGCCATAAGGAGTAGTTGAGCACCCACATATGTTGGCTGATTGGGGTAAGTATGCCCCGCTACTTGAGAGGAGTATAGAGTCTACAAAAAAAATCCATATTTTGTTTAACATTGTTGTCTGCAACCCAATACCCAAAACTGTGTAAAATATTTAAATGTATTTTCTTTCTTTAAGTAAACATTCTATGATTTTCTTATGAACTCTGCTTGGGTCTAACTTGTCAAGTATATAATATTTTAAGGAAAAGGTTTTGTCAGACTGATGCCTCATTTTAATAGGACTGCTCGATCACTAACTACCAAATTTTAGGAAAAGAGGCTCCTTGGCTAGAAGGGAGGAGAGGAGAGGAAGCTCTCCTTCTTGATAGTCAAAGTCACAGGGTTCATCAAAATAGGGGTCTCCTGGGAGTAGGGGTTCTGGCCATGCCTAGGGGTCAGTTTGTGACAGCTGTGTGCCAGCTACTGGGATTTCTTTACTGTCTGTACAGAACCACCACATAATAGAGGGCAGCTTTTGGAAAAGGGAAACCAAATTGCTTTCAGACAATAGTACCATACCCTGTTTAAATGTTCTTTTCTGAGAAACAATAAATAATGTTAGAATAGGGAAGAACATGGCTTCCAAGTACAACACTTGTAAAATGAAACAGCTAAGGTAGCTGTGTGATGAAAAGGGAATTCCAAGTGAGAGCCAAAATAAAAAGTAGCACACAGAAGCTCTCATGGCAGCTGATGCTGTGGCAGCCACATGAAACTTGGAGTCATGGTTGGTGACTCAAAGTGACCAGACACACAATGTGGAGGTGCCAGAGAGGAACCAGGTGCCATTGGTCCAAAGTAGTCATCCAAAGGCAAGGAGCTGGAGAGGCTGAGACTCCAAGTGGAGCTTCAGAAAGCACAGCTTGCCCTGCAAATGCAACAGCAGAAGATGGAGCTGGAGAGAGATGGCTTGAAATGGAGAGAGAGAAAAGCAATGCCAAATAGAGGCTGAGGTGGAGAAAAGCAGCACCAAAAGAGGCTGAGAAAAACAGCACCACATGGAGTTGAACTGGAGAAGCTGAAAATCACCAACCGCACTCTGAGCAGGTAAGTGGTGGGAGTGAATCTGAGATTCCAGGGCTAGTATAAATTAAATTCAAAATTGCTGAATTTAAAGAGGGGGAGGATATGGATACATTTTCAAGGCCACTGTTTTTGTTTTTACCGAAATCCAGTAAAATTCGAATTAGGCTGCTCTGAAGACCGGTAAAAACAAATATTTCATGGAATCTGGCATTTTCTATCAGATCAGTAAATCTACAAAAAGTGTGTTTTTCTTTAATTCCTTCCTATACTATTTTCAGTTTGCTTTATTTAATGCTCTGTATAGTAAGCCTTCTTTAATTCTGATTATTTATGCACATAATAAAGAATGATAGCAGAATTCGGTAAAATCTGAAAATTAGTGTAACAATCACCAGTGCAATTCTGGAATCTTAAGTCTTGAAAATGGAATTACATTTTTTTAATCACCGTAAATCAGTGGCCTTGTACATTTTTTAATTCTTTTGAAAAGGTCTGTATCCAGGCCAGCATACCCAAGGAGGCCTGGAGTTTTCATGTATCCCACTGCTTACTGGCAAGGGCCGTGGAAGCATTGGGACAGATGGACAATGTGGATAGCCGAGATTGTGAAAAGCTAAAGACTGCGTTATAAAAACATGATTCAAACACCAAGGCTTAAGGGCAGAATTTGGAAACACTGAAAGGGTCCCAAATTGAGTTTTGAGGAACTCATCATCAAACAGAATCAGTATCTGAAACAGTGGAAGAGATTGAAAGCCAATTCATTTGAAGTGATTGAAGAGGTAGTACTGTTAGAACAATTCACTTGGGCGTGTTCAACAAAGCTGAAAACCTTTCTGAGGACAGAGATCCTCAGACAGCCAGACAGGCTGCTGAGTTGCAGACCACTATGCTCAGAGCAGGCCTGCTCTCAAGGGAAATGGAGCAGGGAGTACAGGGCAAAAGGGAAAGGTGTGCCTTTTGACAGCCAAGGCCATGTTGCCTCTACAAAAGAAGGCAACCACACTGTACCCTAAAAGAGATTTTGAGAAAAGAAAAATGATCGGTGTTGATTGTGCAAAACCCAGGCCATACTTCTAGGCAGTGTCCTAAAAAGGCACAAATTGAAAAGGGGCCCTGTACCAACGGAGCTGGTTTGTAACTGTATTCCTGAAGCTATTCCTGTGAATATGAGAAAGTTCAATCACCCAGTCACAGTGAATAGAGGTACAGACTCAAGCGTTAAGGATACTGGAGCATCTCTTACCCTAGTAAAGGGGATTTGTGGGATCTGAACAAATCCATCCTAATTAGTTTGTATCCAAAAGGGATTTCACTGGGGCTGAAGACAACTTATCCCTAGTCAGTGTTACACTGGATTGGGGAGATGCATGTGAAGGGATATGGAAGGTGGCTGTAGCTGACACCCTCATTATGGATGTTATTGTAGGAAATGATGTTCCACAGTAGTAGGTAAAGGTCACCCCAGCACCAGATGACTAGAGTGCTCGTGGACCTTCAGGACCTACAGAGATTACCACAGGAGAGGATAGGAGTCAGGACAGTCACCTGTGGCCCTTGAAAGAGACATGCTAACAGGGAATGGAACTTCCCTAGTGGCAGATCACCAAACTGCTACTGAGATTTGCTCTAAAGAGAGAGAGTGGTAACACATAGCCAGAGATAGGGTAGTTGTGACATTGGAGCCCCTAACTGCCATATGTCCGGACCTCAGTTTAGGAACTGATGGGGAATACTCCATGCTTTGGGCAATGTGAGGAGTTAGCTTCCAGCACAGCGAACTGACCCTAGCCTGAGAAGCTGAGGCCCCTGCAGAGTCTGATGGAACACTGAAGGTGACAGAAAACATCTGAACATTTTGGGACAATGGGCTGTTATATACCCAGGACATAATGACAGAGGGAGGGATGATGCAGGCAGCATGTCATTCCCCCAACTCCCCTTTCCATCCTGATGCTCATCGTGTTTCTACCCCTGGCTCTCACTCTTTCCCTATTAACTCTTCCCTGCTCCACCTTTCCTGTCCACTCCAGCCTGGCTAAAGTCCCACCCCATCCATAGTAGTGTCCCAATTATCTACCCCTTCTCCGTCCATTATCATCAATAAGCTACACAATAGCCATCGTCACTTTCTGTGGTTTTAGCCCAATTTTTCCCATCAGTAATATATCCTCTCTTCTTTACCTTCTAACCTGCCACCCCATACATGGCCTCTTTCCCCTATATGTGGTTGCTGGCTGCCTCACCAAAAGATCTCTGCTTATAACCCCTGTATGCCTATGGTTGATTGTACACTGCTGACTTCTTCAGTTGTAAAATACTTGCTTTTTTTTTTTATTTATTTCAACCTTGTACTGTACTGTATACACTGTATATACTTTTTTCTTCCTTGTATATTATTGCTTTTGTATACCTGATTTTGTACTGTAGTTTGATGTATTCATGACCAGGTCCACTTTGCAAATGAGCCTTGCTCAATGGTGCCCACCTGGATAAATAAAGATTTTGATTAATTGATAGATTTGATTGTGGGTCAGACATTCCATGTCCAGACATCTGGGCATTGTTTGACATGAGGCGCTTAAGCCCAAAATTTCTATTAACCAAATTTCACTAAGTATATGAAGGAGTACTGCCAATCCTGTCACCGGTGTCAGAAAATAGGAAGGCTGGGAGCAAAGCCAAGGCTGTCCTGATTCCTTTGTTATTTAGGAGGAACCATTCCATGGTGGAATGGATATTGTGGGTCCTATGAATACCCCAAGGTCCTCTGGAAAATGGTACATATTGATGGTAGTCGATTATGCTACCATGCTATCTAGATGCTATCCCCTGTCCTCCATTAAGGTGGACAAAGTGGCAAATGCATTGTTAGGGATTTTCTCCTGTGTAGGGTTCCACAGAAGGTAATCTCTGATCAAGGGGGTAACTTTGTCATACTTTATTAAATGACATGTTTGTGGGAGAAATGTGGTGTCATACAGAGGTGCACAACACCTTTCACCCACAAGTCAATGATCTCATGGAGAGATTTAATGGGACTCTAAAGGCTATGCTTATGGCATTTGCAGAACAGCATGGGTGGGACTGGGAGAAGTACAGTACCTCCCCACTTGCTGTTTGCCTACAGGGAAGTGCCACAAGAATCAACAGGGTTTTCATTCTTTAGCTCCCCTCTGTGCTACCCTCTTCTTCCTCCCATGCTGACAGTGACCTGTCCTGCTCGCTTCTGTGCTCTTCCCTTTATATTCCCTATCACCCTGCCACTCCTGTGTCCTATCACCCGAGCCACCATATAGACCCCTGGCATAGGCTCATCACCCAATCTCTAGTTATCTTCTGATGTATACAAATAACTATACTTAAATATTGTACTCTAATGCCTACTGCTCGATGTATTGATATATTGTGTTGATGAATGTTTAAATTGTGCATGAAGTGCACCCAGTTATTTTTCCCAAATGTCTTACTGTTCCATGTATGAGATTTTCTGTTATTCAGACTGTACCATGTTTATGCAAACTGTATGTCATGTCTATTGTCATTGTAACCTGACGTGGAGCCTTTGAAAAGGAGTCCCATTCCAATGCTCCTTCCCTTATACCAACAACTTCTCTCAGGAGCAGAGGTTGATTCAACTCTCTTTTGAGGCATTGATAATTCTATAAAACAAACCGATAAAGCACCTGAATTGGTCACTAATTACAGACCTATCTCCTTACTAAATCTAGATGTTAAAATTTTAAATAAATTACTAGCCAATTGTCTGAGCTGGTACTTTCTACCTGATTGGGCCAGAACAGGTCAGATTTATGAAGGGAATATCTTCATCAGATCACCTTCGCGACACTGTCTCATGTGTTCGGTATCCAGGAATGCTCCTTTTCCTTGCAGCTTTGGTATCCCTGGATGCTGAGAAGGCATTTGACAGGGTGAACTGGCAATACTTGTTTCAAACATTTAAAGTCTTTGGTTTCAATAGATTTTCAAAACTGGATCCAGTCTTTTATACTGGTCTCCATCTGCCTGTGTTTCGGTAACGGAGAGACTTCGGAAGTCTTTACCTTCATTCTTGAACAAGACAAGGATGCCTCTTATCCCATTCCATTACTTTCAACATTTATTTAGAACATTTAATTCTGAAACTGCAAAATTGCCAGGCCATTCAAGTATTCCTCATTCACCCCTTGGATTAAGGTCTCAGCCATGCAGACTGCTTTCTCTCCAACTCTCAAATCTCATCACTTCCATACCTCCCATGCTAGACATTATCAATGCCTTTAGTACAGTCTCTAACTATAAATTGAATGTAAGCAAGACAATTGTTTTTCCTCTTAATCATAATTATCCAAACCAGATATCTTAGTTTTGACTTAGCTGGAAGCAGGATTCTCTAAGATATCTAGGTATAGAACTAAGTAGACAATCAGGACATTCTCTTAAATTAAATCTAGATTCCTAGCCCACATTATAAATCAGGGCCTTAATAGATGGACATCACTTCCGATTTCATTATGGGACAGAATAAACTTACTCAAAATGAATGTTTTCCCATGGTTCTTCTACCCCTTTCTATTACTTAACATTCGCTTCTGTTATCCTGGTTTAAAATGTACGTGCATCTTTTCACCAAATTTATATGGACAATAAAGCCCTAGGATAGCTTTATCACAAGTTAATTGCTCCAAAGTCAGAGGAGGGTTACACCTCTCTTATCTTGGTCTCTATTTTTGGGCCAGCCATATTAATAAATACTAAGATGGCTCCTAATGGAAAAATCGTCACCACACTTCCACTTTGGCTCAAAAATAGAAGTGACTCAGATATACTCATGTGGCTTAGAACCAGAGGACTTACTATATATTAGAGAGGGCCTTTTTCCTCTAAACTTAAAAAATTCTCCTATAGCATTGTCTTTAAAGATTCATGCTCAGCTTTGCCATTATCTTAAATATGAACACAGAACAGATATAAACCAACCTTTAGTAGATAACCTTAATTTTAAAATTGATGGAAGGACTATTTTTTAAACTAGCTACTGTGTGTAAAGGATATGCAAATTACTAGCTTTATTAATGAAGGCTCATGGCTTCTGTAAAAGATCTAAAGATAAGTTAGAGTTTCCAAATAATGCACTTTAAGATCATTCAACTGAGACACCTTTTAATACAAGTATTTGGGCAGAACCTCTCTTAACAACTTGTATCTCTTTTTAAAAGAAATGTTCCATTCCGTTGGTCGTCCAAAAGCAGTACCAAAGATTTATAGCATATTATTTGGATTATAAATTCTCATTGATTTGGTCCTACTCAATACTGGGCAACTTTATTCCCAAACCTTGCTATTGATTGGCCAGTGCTATGGTATAATTGCTATAAGTTTGTGACTCAAGATAGATTGACTCATGCAGATGTACATCCTTCGTAATGCATATTATTCACTGCATAAGCTTGCTAAATTAGGTTTAAAACCTTCACCATTATGTGCCCGATGCCTTCAAGGAGAAGAAACATATCATATGTTCTGGTCATGTTCCAAGGTGACTTCACTGTGGACCACTATCCAACAAGAATCGAACCCTTTATTGGGGTTGAAGGATCTGTTTATCCTCAAAATTGGCCTTTTGGGCAACTTTCAGGAATAAGGATCTTAACTGAAAATATTACATGGCTCTTTATAGCCATGTCAGTTAAAAACTGATATTAAGACATTGGTTAGACCAGGAAGATATTTCAGCAATAAGTGGCTGGCAGAACTGCTTGCAAATCTTTGGACAGAATGGGAAAGTTTAAAAAAATTGGGATCCTTTGTACACCTTATATTCTTATTTTTATTTTATTTTATTTTATTGGATACAATCAGAATTACAATCTTTATAAATTATAGTCCAGAAGTAATGATGTACTGGCTTAACCAATTATATTTTATCAGAAATGGCTGTGATAGAATGATAATGGATAGGTTTGTGCTTTATAAAGAGGAGGAGGGATAAATGGGGAGGAGGGCAGTGGGGTAGGGAGGGGGCAGATTTATACTGACATGATGTCTCATGTACCTTATAACCTGTATATGTATATCTGCCATAAGTGTATATGAAAAATATCGTTTAATAAACTTTAAATTGAAAAAAGAAAAGAGTCCCTGACTCAAAGGATTGTAATTCTGAATACCCAAATAAATAAATTGCTTTTGTATGGACACAGGGTGATGGGGCCTCTAGCTGTGATACAAGAAGACTGGGAAGGTAAGCATCCACCCAGGGACTTCTATAGTGGAGTATGTTTTAAAATTCATGGAGAAGCTGAAGGAGCTTATGGTATGGCCTAGAGCAACCTGTCAGCTGACCAGCAAAAACAGACCTGGTACGATTATGGAGCCAGAGTCACGTTGTACAGGGTGGTAGAACAGGAGGTACAGTAATGGTTCTGATCTCAGTCCAGAAGGACAAGCTGCAGGTAGAGTGGGCAGGACCATACAAGTAAGTCTGGCAGGTAAACAATGTAAACCACATTGTAGAGTTACTCACTGAAAACACACCCACAGGATGTACCATGTAAATATGATGAAGCCCTATTTCAATATGGCTGACATGGTACTTGTGGTTTGCAGTCCTGGGGATGAGGTGAGCAAGGAAGATCCCTTCTTAACATGTTGCAGAAAGTAGGCAGGTGTCATCTGTAGGGACCATTCTGTTGTCACCCAGTTGACACCTGTATAGGCCTTGAAGTATGGATGGTTGCATGATAATTGCTCCCTATTTACATCAAGCCAGGATGGACCCCGCTAGCAGTACATGATGTAGACACAGCACAGAAGCCCCCATATGTAGAACAGACTACCTGGTGTTGAGACAGTCATCAGACATTAGGTGGAAGATGGGGAGATGCTGGATCTAGGGTAATCCAAAATCCCACTCCCTGTGTCACACCTGTAGTCCTTGTTCCCAAGTCAGATGGGACTACATGGTTCTGCAGAGACTATCATGGACTCAACACCATTATGAAATCTGATACCTACCTAGTGCCCTCACATAGACAAATTTGCTGGACAAGCTGGCAGGGGCAACATACTTAGCCATATTAGACCTGACTGATGGGTATTGGCAGGTGGAACTTGCAGGGCTAAAGAAAGATAAGCTTATCACCCCAATTGGCCTGTATGAAGTTGAAGGTCATGCACCCTTGGGATGAATAACACCCCTGCCACATTCCAGTAGTTATCAATCGGGTGTTACTGGGTATGGAGGTCTTGCAGTCACCTACCTGATGACATAGCTATATTCAGCCCTAATTGGGAGGAACACCTAACACAATTAAGGAAGTGTTTGGCAGAATACAGGTTGCAGGGCTGACTTTCAAAGCAGAGAAGTGCCAAGTGGCCATGGCAGAGTCACTTATTTGGGGCATGATCTTAGGGAGGGGCCAGCTCCAACCAAACCAGGCAAAAATAGAGGGAGTTGCAGTCTGTGCCACACCTGAAACCCAAAGACAAGCTAGAGATTTCTTGGGACTGCAAGGTATTATGGGAAATTTCACCCTCTTACAGTTCCCTGGCACTCTTTGTCTGAGCTGTTAAAAAGAAGCAGCCTAAGAGGAGTGAAATGGAACCTCTCCTGAGACAGGGCTTCACACAACTGAAAACTTTGTTGTGTAGTGCCCCAGTGCTGGCAGCCCAGAGTACACCCAGCCATTTGTGGTGCAAATGGATGCCTTGATGTGGGAGTAGGGCCTTCCTCAGATCTCCAATCAGGGTAGAATACTCCATAGCATACCTCAGCAAGAAGCTGCTTCTCTTGAAAATCCTATTCCACAGTGGAAAAGAATGCCTTGCTTTGGTATGGTCACTGAAAAGTTGGAACCTATCCTTTATTGGGAGACATTTTAAGTTACAGATGGACCATAACCTATTAGTTTGGTTGGGCCAAATGGGTAAATGAATGAAAAACTCTTAAATGGAGTATTGCCCTACAGGCCTATGAGATGAAGGTGACCCACAGGCCTGGATCTGAAAAATGGGAACACAGATGGCCTATCTTGCATATTGTAACAGTAACAGAATTGTGAGTACTCTGATGTAAAATGGGTGTGTTCCACAGGTTCAGTCTTAGGAAGGAGGGATGTGACAAGATAGCCCCATACATTTGTACTGTTCAGATGTATATACATGGGTTGTGTTTCAGAATTAAGTCACTGGCCCTTTAACCATTCTATGAAAAACAAAAGCATAAGGAAGAGATTTGAGAGCTGAGTGCTGGATCTGGCCCTCTGACATGTTTACATACCAGAAGGTCTGGAAGCCTGAAACTGGTGTAAATGAATAATTTAAAACTATTATTTGTGTTTGAATTTTCAGACCTTGCTACCAGAATGGTGGCGTGGAGTCTAGGGTCCTTTTGTAATATATGTTGTGGGTTCCTGAGCTCAAAGGACAGAAATGCTTTCAACATGCTAAACTAAGCTTGTTAGACCACGTTGGGGTGGGGGAAGTGGACAGTGACCCCATTTTGAAAGATTTTCTGGCATTTTATACTCTGGAGAAACTATGGTGGAGAAAGAGAGCCCTTCCAGGGAAAATGGTGAACTGCTGAAACATCATAGCCTAAATAGCTGACCAATCAAAAGGGTAGGCTGGAATGACGTCACTTGAGGTACAAAAGAGAATACCACCAGAAAACAGGGCTTTTGGTAACAATTTTACTAAGTGTTACTTTTGGGTAGTTTTGCTGAAAAAGAACTACTGATTTGCTGAAGAGAACTTTGCCTCACTGAAGGAAGAAAGAAAACGTCTTGGGAAAGGATCCCTTCTCTGAAAACCCTTGAATTTGTAGAAGAAGAAAATCAGAGACTGACATCATCTTGCTGAACTTTTTGAGAACTCTTTTCAGAAAAGGTGAAGTTTGCTGGTAGATGGGACTTTTCATACCTTGGACTCCAAGCATCAATAAGGTAGAACATTTTCACTGGATGCCACACCTCTTTCCACACTGATGACCTGGGTTCAGTGATGGACTCAGGCTGCTGGGGAGTCAAAGGGGAGAGAGGGACTGAGCGACCAGTGGCAGCTCTCCCTCTCTGGGGAGGTGGTGCATCTATCCTGCTGCTGTATGCCCTCTACCAGTGAACCTGGGGTTGGCGATGCAGTTGGGACACACAGTGGGTGGGGCAGTGTCAGCCAAGAGCCATGGGAGGAGTTACGCCTTGACACATGCCTCCCAATTTGCTCTCCAGAGGTGCTGGCATTGTAGGGTAAGGGCTCACAGAAAAAGAAAAACAGGTAAATGGACCCCGTCACTCCTAGGTGATGGCCTCTCCAATGCCAGACAATGTCACCAACCGCCAATGGGGCAGACTCCATTGTGTACTACCGCTTCACCATTATTCGGGAAAGGTAGGGAAGTCTTTCCCTTGCCCCACCCAGGGGTATACTGGGAACCTATCTTGGGTCTGTGAGTGGGGATCACTCTAGGAGCAGAGTCCTGGGGGCACAAGGGATGCAATGTAAGGTTGAGGGTTCTGACTGAGTGAAGGAAGGGCAGGGAAGGGAATAAAGAGAAGTAAAAAAATAAGGCAGAACATTTTAGCATTCATACTGTGTAGGTTTATTGTTTCATTCCACATTTTGTTTAATATTGTTGTCTGCAACCAATACCCAAAATTGTATAAAATATTTTAATGTGTTTTCTTTCTTTAAGTAAACTTTTATGATTCTCTTATGAATCCTGTCTGGATCTAACTTGTGAGGTATAATATTTGAAGGAAAATGTTTTGTCAAACTGATGCCTCGTTTTAGTGGGAGAGCTTTATTCAAACAACATGAAGTCTTGCTGTATTCTGACAATATGCAGTAAGCCCCAGCACTTGAACTGCCCCGGAGAGGAAAGAGTTAACTCTATGCAGGAGCTTGAGCTCGAGCTCGCTTTTTCAAACCTCTGTCTCTGGCATATCTCAGTGTAACCATCAGATTCTTTACTCCACCTAACTGAGAAGTTGTTCCGGAGCGCCTCCTTTGCTTTGGTAAAAGTAAAATTGGTTGGTTTACTCAGCCGTTTCATTATTTTTCGGTATTGAATCTCTGTCTACGTACAGGTAGTGTAAGTAGGTAGATAGTGAATAAAATCTGTGTAGAAATTGTTTCTGTTCGGTTCCTATTGGTCATTACAGATGGGAACCAAAATAATTCTGTGATTCTTTATTTTGTGAATTCTCTTGTGGATTCCGTTCAGATCGGTTTCAAAAAACGAGATTTTGTTTGTTTTTCCACAGCCCGTGACATGGTTAGTAACTGATCGGATGGTGTCACCTGGCTTAAAAGCTATTTAGGTAACTTTTCAAGAGAAAGGCCATGTCTGAGAAACCCAAGAAGAAAACTGGTCTTAGTGGGTTTGAATATTGCACCCAGTGTGGGAGGCTTTTGCTAAGGTTGACCACCACCTCGTATGTGTGTTTGTCTGCGGTTTGACCACCTCAAAACAGACTGCCAAATTTGCAAAAACCTTCCTAAAGCAACTTTAGAAAAAAGATTAAGTAGGCTGAAGGAAAGGAGTCGAGAAGTCAGCTGATCCAGATGGCCAGCCAGTTCAGTTTCAGCCGAACTTGAGGAGGTGCCTGCTGACAGGCATGATACCCCCTAGGGAAAAGGAGATCCAATTCTGAGGATCAGTTCTGCAAAGAAAAGAAAGAAGTCCACCGGTTCAGAAAGAAGTTGGCTGGCTCGGATCAGGCACCATAAACCCCAACCAACCGATACCTTCAGGGAAGGCGATTGGTTCGGACAGTTCCAACCCCATCGAATTTTGATCTGGAGTTTTTTATGAGAAATGGGGGAGATGAAGATTTCCCAGAAGAGGAAGATGTTTTTGTAGGACTAGATGAACCTATTGAACTGGACATCTCCCCAGATAGATATACCAGTGTCTCACCTCCCAGACTTTCCAAGTCCCTTCCCACTTTATGTTTTACAAAAGTGTCTGAAACCCTCTGGCTACCAGTTGTGGAAGCTGCTGAGGAGACAGAGGAACCTGATTATGTAGCAATGATGGATGTCCCAGAGTCCAAGAAGCTGTCTATCCCTCTTCACAAATCTTTGGGAGACAGACTCGAAACATTTGCAAATGCCTACTTTCATACCCATTGTGGACAAAAGGATGGACAGGAGGTTTATGCTATCAGGTTCAGGCATGGAATTTCTCTCCAACCATTGCAGCCATGTTGGGGTAGTGCAGGCTGCAGCCTGTGACAGGGCAAATATTCCTTTGGCTTCACCCCCAGATAAGAATTCTAGGAAGGTGGAGTGATGGCCAAAAAAACAGTACTTGGCATCTTCTTTGGGACTCAGGCAAGCCAGTTTATGGCCTATACAGCCAGGTACCAGAGGTCCAGGTGGGATACATTCTGGAGTTGGCTAAGAAGACTTCCCCAGTTAGCCAAAGAGCTGGAGGAGGTAGCTGCTGATGGAATTGAGGCAGCCAAGGTACAACTCCATGCTGCTGTGGACTCAATGATGTGGCATCAAGAATCATGACTACATCTATTTCTCTTAGGAGATTTGCTTGGCTTAGATGTACTAGCCTTTCATAGGATACTCAGGCTAAGGCTATGGATTTCCTTGTGGTTGGTAATTCTGATTGGGGAGCAGAGTCTTGCATGAAAAAAGATGGATGAATACAGGACGGCCTACAGGAGTGCAGTGGCCAAGGAAAGGCAGGCCACTCCTCAGAAGCAGCAGTCTAAGGCTGGCAGGAGCAGGCCACATTTCAAAGGCCTTTTACCAAGCCCAGGCCTCCTCTTCTTTCAGCAAAGGGGTTCTTCAGAGGAGAGGCAGAAGGGGATGAGCAGAGCTGCATCCTCCCTCTGCCTAGAGCTCCTGCCAAACAGACACCATGATGTGTCAGTTAGGGGTGCCTCCCCTATTCCTGCAGGGGGAGGCTGTCTTACCACTTCCAGGCCTGGAAGTCTATCACTTCAGACAGTTGGATCCTGGAAGTGGTAAGCCAGGGTCTGACTCTCAGTTTCTCAAAGTTCCCTAAAATTAGAGCCACATCCTTTCCTCCTGCAACAGTTTCAGCAACACTTGCCGTAAAGGCAGAAGTTTCCTTCCTACTAAGCCTCAAAGCTACAGAGAGGGTTCCTTCACATCACAAGGGCAAGGACTGTATTCCAGGTACTTCCTTACCCCAAAAAAGACAGGGTAGCGTGACCCATCCTATACCTGAGATATCTGAACAAACATATCACAAAGCAAAAATTAAAAAACAGCGACTCTGGGAATAATTCTGTCTTCCTTATCTAGACAACTGGTTAATCATAGGCCAGTCCTCAGACCAAGTCAAGTCAGCTCAGAGGTTACCCAGAGTCTTCTCAGATCTCTAGGGTTCCTTCTAAGTCTCTCAAGTCAGTCCTCTAACCAGTACAGCTCCTCACCTTCATAGGGGTAGAGCTGGATACTATTCAAGCAAAGGCCTTCCTCTCATCTTCAAGGGTAAGGGCCCTGATAGACCTGGCTTCCTCATTCTGACCATAAGTGTCTTGTTCCGCCAGGAATTTTCTTCCACTCCTTGGCCACATGGCAGCTTCCACAGCAGTGGTTCAAGAGCAAGGTTCCAAATGAGAGACATTCAGTTCCACCAAAGAACTTTTTGGTTCCAGAAAAGAGAGTTTCACAAAACAGATTCCAGTGACTCAGATTCTGTCCAGGATCTCCAGTGGTGGTTAGATCAGGACAATCTCAGGTAGGGTGTCCCATTCCTAAGTCAGACACCCTCACTGGTCCTGACTACGGATTCCTCTCTCTTGGGATGGGGAGCCCATCTAGGAGCCCTAACTGCACAAGGTATTTGGTCTCAGCAGGAGTCCCTCCTTCACATCAATATTTTGTAACTCAGGGCAGTGTTTCTAGGCCTTCAGGCAGTCAAAGACAAGGTGGTGCAAGTCAGGACAGACGACACCACTACAATGAGTACATAAACAAGGGGCACTTTTTCCATGGCCTTGTGCACAGAAGCCATGAAAGTCTATGTTTCTATGTTCTCTTCAAGCTTCTCTGATAGCAGTGCATCTTCCAGGAAGGACAATATCCTAGCAGATGCCTTAGGCAGGATTTCTCAGGGTCACTATGAAAAGATCCTGAATTCCCATGCACTTCAGGTAATTCTCAAGAGATGGGGAATCCAGAGATAGATCTCTTGGCAGCCCCAGATAATCACTAACTTCCCTGTTTTGCTGCAGACCCCAAACCTGAGGACTGTTCCCTAGATTCTCTCCTGTTGGACTGGACAGGCAGATTTCTCCCACCCCCTGATTTTCAGAGTTCTGGTCAAGATCAGGTATCAACCCTGCACAGTGATCCTGGTGGCCCCAGACTGGGCCAGGCAACCTTGGTACCCTCTGCTGCTGTCTCTAGTAGCATCACTTCCCTTGTTTCTGTCTAGGAGGCACAACCTCTGACCTCCTTTCTGGGAGGATTTGGTACACCAACCTTCACTCACTCAAGCTAAAGGCTTGGTTCTTGAAGAGTTAGAAAATGCAGGTTTGAATCTTTCCCAGGGAGTAATGGATATCCTTAAGATTTCCAGAAAACCTTCTACCAGAAAAACTTAGTTCCAAATGGAAAAGGTTCACTATCTGGTGTTCTCTTGAGGACATACAGCCAGACTTGGCAGGCATTGCCACAGTTCAGAACTATTTTGTCCACCTGAATAGCTTAGGCCTTAGGGTCTGCTACCCTGAAAATCCATTTGGCAGCTGTTTCTGCCTTTCTTTTGGCAGGGAAGGAATCTTCCCTAGCATCTCATCCTGTTTTCAGTAAGTTCTTTAAAGATCTGGTTCACCTAAACCCTCCCTTTAGATAGCCTACTCCAGCCTGGGATTTGAATATCTGTATTGCACAGCTTATGCAACCCCTTTTGAACCCTATCTTCTGCTGAGCTTAAGTACTTGACTTGGAAAACTGCATTCCTAGTGGCCATCACTTCTGCTAGGAGAATCAGTGAATTGCAGGCCATGTTAGTTGAACCTGACTTCATCTCCTTTCATAGAGATAAGGTAGTTCTCCGGACAAACAGGAGATTTCTACCTAAAGTGGTGTCAGATTTTCATCTGAACCAATCTGTCTCTGCCTGTCTTTTCACTGATCATTCTTCCTCAGGGAGAAAGATTGCACAGTTTGTAAAAAGAGCTCTAAGCTATTACATAAAGCATACAAAGGCACACAGGAATGATGCCACCCAACTGTTTCTTATCTATGGGGATGTAGGAAAAGGTAGACCTGCCACTAAAGATCTATTGCCAGGTGGATTGTCTCCTGTATCCAGTTCTGTTACTCAAAGCTGGGAAAAGAGCCACCCTCAGGCCTTAGGGCACACTCAACCAGGGGTACAGCTGCTTCCTGGGCAGTTCTAGAGATATTCCTTGGTGGAAATCTGTAAAGCAGCCACCTGGAAAACAGTTCACACATTCATCAAGCATTACTTTCTGGATACCCAGACTAGGAGTGATGCTAGATTTGGCACAGCAGTACTGCAGAGCATGTTCTCCAAGTAAGGTTCTCTTCCTCTTCTCCAAGGGAGTACTGCCTGGTAGTCTACATATTGTCAGAATACAGCAAGACTTCATGTTGTTTGAACAAAAATTACTCACCATAGTAATATTGTTTCTTCTAATGGAGTCTTGCTGTATTTGACCTTCCTCCCTGCCTCCCTTTCAGAACCTACTTTTGTAGGATGTGGGTTGGCAGGTGCAGTGCTGCACCCAGAGGTGTACCTTGTCCTCTGTCGGTTAGGTGGGGTGTTTTTCCTATTTATTTTGTGTTTCCTTATAGATTGTTTCACTATCTACATGGTTTATTCTTGGGTTCTCGACTTGAGTCTTTTGGACCCAAGCTCTGTTGCCTATGGCTTAAAGTTTAAAACAATTTCTATAGGTACTAGTTAGTTAGTATTGCTCATAAGAATCTGACAGTTACACTGAGATGTACCAGAGACAGAGGTTTGAAAACTGAGCTTGAGCTCAATGTTCTCTGCTCCTACATAAAGTCAACTCTTTTCTTCTCCAGGGCAGTTCAAGTGCTGGGGCTAACTGCATATTGTCAGAATACTGCAAGACTCCATTAGAAGAAACAACATTACTATGGTTAGTAATTTTTTCTTACTAACTACCAAATTTTAGAAGAAAGGTCCCTTGGCTAGAAGAGGAAACCCTCCTTCTTGGCAGTTAAAGTCGGAGGGTTCATCAAAAGGAAGGGTTCTTCTGGGAGTAGGGGATCTGGCCATGCCTAGTGGTGAGCTCGTAACAATATGTACTTACTGTTTTAAAATTACTTTGTACATTCTGTAAACCAAATTTTTTACTTGGAACATTCTGTAAACCAGACTTGTTTCTCATAAAATATATCTTGTATTTGTTTATTTGCTTTTGCTGACCGATAAGTGTACCAGACAAGAACCTGCTTATTTCCAGGCACGACCTGAGAGAGTACAATTACTTCACAGACAGCAGAAGACAGTTACAGTAAAACATGAGGAAAACATTCACCGTAAACAGGATTAAGTAGAAAAGACTAATGGTTACAGAGGCAAGTGATTAAGAACAGCGGGAAGAAATTATTGTACAGTACAATGCAGTTGCGGTAAGATAAGAACATAATGGAGGAAAGGAATATTGTTTAACCAGGAATAGCACACTAAGCTGAAGCTTGTTTCTAGATGCAACCTGGGAGCACAAAGGCAGTTAAGTGACTTGCTCAGGATCACACAGTATGCACCTAGGTGGCTGTGGGGTTCAAACCAGGTCTCCAGATCTGCAGTTTAGAGCCTTAACCCACTGTGCTATACTGCCTCCGTTATGCTAATAATTAACAGTGCAAGCTGAGGTTAAAACAGTATTTTATTCAACTTTTAATAAATAACTGCTTAATCACAGATTGTAGTGAGAAAAAATAATGTGACCTACTGGGAATTGAATCCAGGCCACCAGAATACTGCCCATGCTCTAAATACTAAGCTACAGACTCACATGATTGGACCTGAGGTTTCTAGCCACACTTCCTTCCTCTAGTGTTGCATATCCTGCATCTAAGAATAATCTGGATGACAATTAAATGTTTTTGATGCAATACTAGCCATTGCTAAGCAATTTAAATCACAAATTGTCATAGAGAAAATATGCAGACCCTACTGGGAATTAATCCAGGTCCCCAGAATACTGTCCTGGTGTCTAACACTAACTGAGGTCAATAGTTAGACTTGAGGTTCCTGGACACAGCTTCCTTTCTCTGGTATCGCATATCCTGTAACTGGAATAATCAAGATGACAATGAGCTGTTTTCTGTTCCACACTAGCCACTGCTTAGCAATTCAAATCACAAATTGTAGCTGTAGTGAGAAAGAAATAATGTGACCTACTGGTAAGTGAGTCCAGGCCACCAGAATACTGCCCTGGCACTCGAACACTGATCTACAGGCTCACATAATTGAACCCGGGGTTCCTGGACACACTTCCTTTCTCAGGTAATGCATATGCTGTAACTAGGAATAATCAAGAAGACAGTTCAATGTGTTTTGGTGCAGTACTAGCTACTGCTGAGCAATTTAAATCACAAATTGCAATGAGAAAGAAATAATGTGACATACTAAGAACTGAGCCCTGGTCCCTGAAATACGTTCCCCATTTTCTAACCACTGAGCTAGAAGCTCATATGAATAGACCTGGAGTTGCTGGACACACTTCCATTTCTTTGGTATTGCATATCCTGCAACTAGGAATAATCAAGATCTCAGTTTCAGTTTTATTGCTAGGGTAATAACCGTAATACCTTCAGGTAGCAAGTGCCTTTGTCTTGGGATGTGGACATGCACTTATCCACACTTAGGCAGTCTTCCTTTCCCTTTAAGTTCAGTTGGAACATCTTCTAGTATAAGCTTCTCCCAACAACCCACCCTGATGGTATCCTTGGCCCTGCCTCATGATGTCGGATCTTCATTTCTGCTTGAACAGTCAGGTCTCCTTCTTTGCAACTCCTGCTCGTGGTGTAGGCCCAAACTTACCCTGTCTTCAGATGACTTTTCTAGCAATTATTACTTTCGCAGTTGGCATTTTATTAGTTATTGAAAGTGATGGCCTGAAAACCAGACCCGGGTACAAGTGGTGCGCTGTTTGCAACCAAAGGATATCGCATACTGACCTCCTGCATCTTGGCGCTGTACTGTTTGGGGTTTCAACATGATTTACAGGCTGTGCCAGACCCTGCAGCCCTTATCTTGCAAGGACTTTATGCCCACCTTTTACTGGGCCACCAGAATGAATGGGAGCACCAGTCCAGTCCAAGGATGCCCACAGGGCCATTTCAGTGGCAACAGGCTTGGCATCTTATCTTGCCAAGATTAAAGAGACATCAGCCCAGGCCTTGGCGATCACCTTCTCAGCTCCTGCATTGCTCTTGGTGGTGCCAGCATCTGGGTTTCATTCAGGCACTTTCCAGGACATGTGTCACTTCCTTCAGACCCTTAGGAAGGCTCTTCCTGAGGAGATAAATCTAAACATTCCAAGCAGACCTATTGCAGGTCATGGGACAGGGAACGGCTTGCTGTTCCCATGCCAATGATTTCATTGGCTTGACTGTTGTTGACCCAGTTAACATGGAAGAGGTCAAGGATGACTTGCTGTGTCAGACACCAGTCCTCTTGGCTCTCTCCCAAGACATGCCAGACAGACCAGCTGACCTGGCTGTCCCCACTGGAAGATTAACCCTCCTGGGTTCTGTGGTGGGAACTGGTCTGTGTCAAGACCTGGCAGTTGTCATATCAGATAAAGTAGGCAAGCAATGTGGGAAGGCAGTAAAGAGAGGACTGAAGGGATACTGGGATGCATATAGGGGCCATCACCAGTAGAACACAGGAAGTTGTTATCCCTCTGTACAGACTGTTGGTGAGGCCCCATCTGGAATACTGCATGCAGTTCTGGAGACCCATGTCCACAAGGACATACGATAGAGGCAGTCCAGAAAAGGGCAACTAAAATGATGCAGGTCTGCACCAGAAGCCATACGAAGAGAGACTAAAGGAGCTTATATGTATACCTTTGAGGAGAAGGGGAACATGATTGAAACATTTAAGTCATTCAGTAGAATCAACAAAGTCCAAGAGGGTAGCATCTTTCAGAAAAGAGATGTGCAAGAACAAGGGAATGCAATTTGAAGATAGAGGGGATGGCTCTGGGCAATGTAAGGCAGATTTTTCCACAGGAGGGTGGTGGGCGCATTGAACCACCTTCCTGAGGAGGTGTGGAGTCTAAAACTGGGGAGAATTCAAGAATGCATGGGACAGACATAAGGCAATTCTTGTGGGGGCTGGTAGGAAGAAATAGGCTGTTGGTTAACTAGGATCTGCAGCTTATCCAGTAGGTAGGGAAAATGGGCAGACTAGGTGGGTCATGTGGTCCTTATCTGCCGTCAAAGTCTATGTTTCTATGTTTCTCCTCTTTTCCTTATTTTTAGACAATGAGAGGCTCTGCTGCAAGTTGTGATTGTGCTACAGATGAGCTGATGTCACAACAATGGATCCTCAGCCATGGCCAACCTATGCCTCAGTCCCCCTGCTGCCGTGGTCTCTGACATGTGCAGCCCATTCTGATCCTGTCAACTGACAGAGTCTTCACCAGCTTCTCCACCAGTGTTAGTGAAACCTCCACCCAAGCACCCTGGCATGGGGCCCTGTCCGTGACTGTTCGCCCTGCCTCTGGTCTCCTAGACAGATGTCTGTTCAGATCACCCACCTGATGAGTCCAGAGTGATCCACAGGGAGCGAGGGCTCAAAAAGTGGTGTTTTTTAGGAGTAGTTTGGCTCCAAGGGTCCTAGGGTCCTATACGTTGCACACAGATCCTGGCTTCAAATCACAAGCTTCTATTAGAAGTGTTCACCACTGAGCACGGTCTGGTCTCCTTTGAAATCTTGCTACATCTCATCTCCAGTTCCATGGGGATTCCTCTGAACTGGTCAAGAAGAAAGACAAATACCCCTCATTGGAGATACCTCAACAAGAATTACTCCCAGGGTTGACTTTCCAGTAGTGGAAGCTCATTCTGGTCCTGCCTTGAGCTTTGGCAGCATCCAGCTTCTTGTCTGGCACCTTCCACTGTGTGGTCCTCCAGTACATGGTTCTCACCGGATCTCTTCAGGGTTCTCTGATCATCTCTTGCCAAGCGGCTGGTAGATGGGCAGTGTTGGGGACTTTGACAAACCTTGTGACAAGGAATCCAAGAAGCTGGATCCTTGCAGCTAAAAGGTTTATGCTGCTTCTTCTCTAGGTTTCTGGCAGATGAGCTCAACTGTCATGATAGCCAATTTTGGTCATGTCCCTATGGGGTGGTGGCTGGATCCTGTCCTTCTCTACTTCTCTGCAGACTTGCATTTGGCAGTCACGTTGATCTAGAACCAGAGATGTTCTATTGCCAAGCACCAGTTTCTGATGGTCTTGGACATTGGTGACTCCTGTGCTCGGTCAGTAGCTGTGACAGTTGCTCATGTTGGTCTTGAGCTTGGTTGAGGATTTCTACCTTATGCAGGACACCCAATATAAGCTGGCAGATGTTCCTTCTTGGGAACTGACCTGTTTGGTCTGGAGGTAGATGGTGACCTCACCATGATCGAGAAGTCCACTGCCACCCTGTATTCCATTATGTCTCTCAGAAGGACCTTAAGGCCCAGAAGCTAAAGAAAAGCCCATTCAGTTTCTGTCATTTCCACTCCAGTGTCCAAGCCTCCAGTAGCCCCAGTTGGGACAATCTCAGGTCTAGTTACTTAAATCAAACACCACCTCCTCTCAAGCTCCAAGAAGCCTGGAGGCCAGGCCAGCTGCACTGCTCTGGCAGCTATCCTAGCCGTTCTAGACCTGCCCAGTGATAGGTTGTGAGGTGTCTCCTTCCCACCCATTGTGCGCCTGCCTCAACTTCCCATGGAGGGTCTGTTTTGCAGTTCTGGCACACCTGGTCCATCATCCTTACAGACAGATAGTTGCTAGACATGGTGTGCTGGGGTCTTCCACTAGATGAGGCTCTCCTGCCCTACCAAGCTCATGTCCTCACAGGAGTCCATGGTGTTTCAGGACATACTGTCCACCCTTAGGAGGAGATTACTCAGCTTCTCAAAAAGGAACTGTAGCCCGCACATCCCTGATGCCACTGGCTGGCCAGGTGCTATATGTCCAGGTATTTCCTGGTCCTCAAATGGAGAGGGTAGTGGTGCCCTATAATGGATCTTCACAACCTAAACCAATTCTTGAGGCGGTGTTAGGATGGTCATGCTGAATCATAATTCCATCTTTGGATCAGGGCATGTGGTTCTGTTCCCTGAACCTCCAAGACTCCTTCTTTCAAATCACAGTTCATCCATCCCACTGATGGTATCTTCCATTCTGTGCAGACAGGGTGCTCTACAAATTCCAAGTCATGTAGTTCAGACACTCCTCAGTCCCTAGGATCTTCATCAGATGCATTGCAGTGGTGTCAGCATCTCTGTGGTGCAGGGGTCCCAATGTACCCATACCTGGATGACTGGCTGATTGCTAGTTTGTTCCCAGAGGAAGTGGAGTGATTCAGGGACCTGTCCTCCAGACATGCTTGTCTTTGGGTCTTGTGAATCTGGCTAAGTCAGAACTCCACCTTGCAGGTCATCTACTTCACTGGGGCAGAGCATGGTTCCTTCGGGCCACAGCCTGACTCCTAGCAGACCAGGTGTTGGACTTTGCTTCCTTTGCCAGATCATTGTCAGGTTGGTCACTTGCACCCTGCCCAGGACCTTGATGCAGCTGCTGGTGTTCATAGCATCCTGCACCAGTATGGTCAGGTTGGCTCACTGGCAGATGTGCCCCTGCAGTGGGTGCTGGCTCACAAGTGGTCTCAGTGCCTAGCTCACCTGGACTAGCTAATCATGTTGATGCAGGAGATGTGGGATGCCTTCCAGTGGTGGCTCATCCCTGAACACTTAGTGGTAGGAGTTCATCTGCCCAGAGCCAACTATCATTCACATGACCGACGCATCTCTGGTGGGATAGGAGGCACTTGAGGGACCACAAGTCCCATGGATTGTGAACTCCCAATGAGTCCTGTACCACATCAACCTGCTGGAATTTAATGCAGTGCACCTTGCTCAGATGGCATTTGCTTTATCTGCCTAGGGTCCAGTCATACAAGTCCAGATGGATAACATCATGACCATGTACTACCTCAACAGGCAGGTTGGCATTCATTCTCTCCAGTTATGTCTGGAAGCCCTTTTCACCTTGACACTTGTGCAAAGCTTGGATGCCACATTCCTGGTGATTATGTGTCAGAGCCTCTGAGCACCTGATGGACACCCTCAGCCAAGTGGATGAGGTGTCTCATGAGTGGTCTCTTCACAGGAGGGGTGGGTCACCTGTTCTCCCAGTGGGGCACTACCCTGGTCGAGCTGTTTGCCTCTTGAGAGAATGCAAACCTGGTGCTGTTCTGCTCACACCCTACAGTACAGAACACTGATAGGATGCCTTTGCCAGGTCCTGGACCTCTGGCTTGCTGTTCACCTTCCCTTCCTATCCCTGGTCCACAAATTTTTGGTCAAAGTGCAGAAGGGTAAGGTGCGGATGATCCTGGTAGCTCCTGATAGTTCTAATACCCAGATCTTGGCCTCAGCAGCAGGCCTCCATGGCACTTGACTCTATGCCTGGTCCTGTTCTCCTGCCACCAGGGAAGGTCTTGCTCCCAGACCGTCAATCCCTGTACTTGGCAGCCTGGTTCCTGAGTGACTAGAGTTCCAGGCTTTGAGTCTTTCTGATGAGGTCATCCATGTTCTAGAAGCCTCTCGAGAACCAGTCGACTCATCAGTGCTATACCTTCAAATGGAGCGCTTTTCTAGTTGATGCTAGGACAGGAAGCTAGATCCCTGTTCTGCCCCATGGCTAGCATCCTGGACTTCTTGTGGTTCTTCTCTTAATTGGTCCTATGGTTGTCAGCCCTCAAGGGCACCTTTCAGCCATCTCTGCATACTGAGTGGGGGCTGGTATGCTGATGGCACAAGAGTAGGTCATCGGTGCTTCTTTAAGGGCTTTGACCACCAGTTCCCACCAGTGTGTAAACCTCCATTACCTTGGGACTTGTTACTGGCACTGCAGTAATATTCATGGGCAAGCCATCCAAACTAGTGCATAGGTGTGACATCTCCCACCTCTGGTGGAAGTCTGCCTTCTTGGTGGCTGTCACCTCTGCCAGAAAGATTAGTAAGCTCCATGCGCTCTTGATGGAGTCTCCATACGTGTGTTCCACAGGACAAGTTGTCCTCTTCCCAAACCTGATGTTCCCCCAAGGTTGTTTTGGAGTTCTACTGAACCAGCATAGAAACATAGACTTTGACAGCAGATAAGGACTGCTTAGCCACCAGTCTGCTCATTTCCCTACCTACTGGATAAGCTGCAGATTCTAGTTAACCAAGAGCCTGCTTCTTCCTAACCTCCAACCAGAAAAGCCTTATGTCTGTGCCATGCATTCTTAAATTCTCCACTGTTTTTGATCAGATTGACTCCTCAGGAAGGCCATTCCATGTGTCCACAACCATCTCTGTGAAAAATACTTCCTCACTTTGCCCCTGAGCTGTCCCCTCTATTTTCAAATTGTGCCCTCTTGTTCAAACAACATGAAGTCTTGCTGTATTCTGACAATATGCAGTTAGCCCCAGCACTTGAACTGCTCTAGAGTGGAGTTAACTCTATGCAGTCGCATAGAATGTTGAGCTCGAGCTCGGTTTTCAAACCTCTGTCTCTGGTACATCTCAGTGTAACTGTCAGATTCTTTACTCTGCCTAAATGAGAAGTTGCTCCAGAGATCTCTCCTTCCTTCAGTTCAGTAATAGTAAAAATCAGTTGGTTTATTCAATTGCTTCATTATTTTTCGTGTCAAATCTCTGTCTATGGTACAGATACTGTAAGTAGGTAGACAGTGAATAAAAATTGTGTAGAAACTGTTTTGTTCGGTTTCCTATCGGTCAGTCCGGTTGGGAACTAAGAAATATTGTGATTCTTTATTCTTTGAATTTCTCTTGTGGGTTCCGGTTCAGATTGGTTTAAAAAAAAACAATTCTTTTTTTTTCCACAACCCGTGACATGGTTGGTAACCAATCGGACAGTGTTACCTGGCTTATGCTATACAGGGAATCTTTTTTCAAGAAAAGCCATGTCTGAGAAACCCAAGAAGAAAACCAGTCCCATTGGGTTTCAACACTGTACAGAGTGCTAGGAGGCTTTTGCTAATGCTGACTCCCACCTCAGATATGTGTATTGTCTGGGGTTTGACCACCTCAAAACAGACTGCCAAATTTGTAAAAACTTTTCTAAAGCCACTTTGAAAAAGATTAAGTAGGCTGAAGGAAGAGGCTGAGAAGTCCGCTGATCTAGATGGTTAGCCCAGTTCGGTTTTGACCAACCTGAAGAGGTGCCTGCTGGCACGGGCAATACCTCCTGGGCAAAAGGCCATCCGATTCCAAGGATTGGTTCTGTCAAAAGAAAAGAAGTCACCCTGTCACCTTTTCTTTCTGCCCGATCCTCTTAGGGAGAGAGTGGAACTTGCCCTTCTCACCAGATGTTGATAGGACTGGAAGACAAAGGGCAGGGTTTTCCTAGCCAAAAGTGCCATCAGGGACCTCTCGGACAGACTAGGACTATGTGACCCCTGGAGGGTGTTACACCCTGACTTGCAGGAATACACATTCTGTTCTCCTATCCATGGGACATCCTCCGTGATTCATTATTTTCTGCTAAGTAAACAGCTTCTGGGAAGCCTTACAGCATGTGAGATTTCCCCTGAGGTAATATACGATCATTCCTGATGACTTGTACATTGTCTCTATCACCCAACCATCAGATGGACACGATTTGGAAAGTCAACAATAGGCTATTGAAAGATAAATGGGTGCTGGATAAACTTAGACAGTGTATAACTCAATATACTAAGGACAATCTCAACACTACAAAAGGATACATATTGAGTAGTGGGGCCCTTAAATGTTTCCTAAGGGGAGAACTTATAAGGATTGTATCCACTAGGAAATGTAAAAGGGGAGGCAAGTGCTGGACCTATTGGGTCAAATTAGGGACCGAGAAAAAGTCTCACCTTCCTCCTTCAAGATACAACATCAAGCACTTAACTAAACTAAGGGCTCAATATAATGATTTAATATGGTAGAAGGCAGAATAGGCTATTCTTAAACCAAAATCTTCTATGTAGATCAAGGGGAAAAGCTGGGAGATTGCTTGCACTAAGAATCAAACAGCAAGAAGCATCTAGGTTAATAAACGCTGTCTGTTCATCTAGGGATGTCTCTCTTAAGACCAGTTTCTGGGTATGCTGTCAGAATTTGTACTTTTTATACAGAGCTTTACAGTGCCAAGTCTGTATGCCCTTTGCAAGAACAGGTGGATGCATATTTGGCAAAGGTTCCCTTCCAACCCTCTTTCCTCAACAGCAGGCCCTATTGATCCCTCCTTCAAGAAACAAGATATACGGTCTGCAGTTCTTGCTCTGCCGATGTATAAAGCTCTGGGACCAGATGGCTTTTCTCCAAACTTTACAAAGCTCTGGAGAGGAATTGGTTCCATGGCTGCACCATTTTATTCAAGCTATTTTGGAAGGAGTGTCAAGATCTCCGACTGTTTGAAGCCCTAATAATTGTATTGCATAAGGAGGAGGGACCAAGAACAGGTGTCAGATTACAGGCCAATATCACTTTTGAACTATGACATTAAAATCCTAGCAAAACTTCTAGCAGACAGGTTGAACAGGCTATCCCTTTCTGATTTGTGCAGGACAGGTGGGATGTATGGTAAACAGGTCGCCCACTGACCACCTAAGGAAATAGACCACATTTTTCAGTATCCCGTGACACCTTGCCCTGCAGTGTGGTGTCGCTGGCTGCTGAAAGTCTTTGACAGGGTGGACTGGCGTTTCTTTGTTCAGGACAATGCACAGGTTTGGGTTCCCTCCTCTCCTCTCTTTGTGCAGTGGGTTCAAGTGTTGTATACTAAGCCCAGTGCTAGGATTTATTGCAACAGGCACTCCTCTCACCTCTTCCCTTTCCTCTGGCACCAGGCAAGGCTGTCCCTTATCCCAGCTACTATTCAATTTGTACTTGGAGCCACTCCTGGTGCAGATTATGATGGAGCCTGGGGTACACAGGATTTCGATTAGGGCACGGAACTTGATTACTCGGCATATGCCGATGATATACTCCTACACCTCTCTAACCCTAGGTCCTCTATTAACAATGTTTTGGGCTTGATCAGGGAATATAGCCATTTCTCGAATTACAAATTAAATCTGGAGAAGTCAACAGTCTTCCCACGTAATCTGGCTACCTATAGGCAAGAAGTAGATGATCTGGGGCTTAAATGGGAATCCAAGAAACTAAAGTACTTAGGTATTTTCCTAACCAGAGAGCCCTAAACTCTCACAGGACTGTAATCTAGACTCTATCATCCATACTATTCTAGCAAGACCTAAATAGATGGAAAGTGTTGCCTATATCGCTCTAGGAAGGATATATTTGATCAAATGAATATTCTACCTCATATCTTCTACCCTTTCAATACGATAAACTTATGGTTACTGCAGAAATGGTTCTCCAAGGTCCATACACCGATATCCAATTTTGTCCGGAGAAGTGCTAGCCAGCAGAGCCTATTACAAACTGGCCACTCCCAAAATTCATGGGTACTACGGTTGCCTCATTTTAAGATATATTATTGGGCAAGTCATTCTAAGCATACCTGAGATGGCTGGACAATAGGGAACTTGGAGATAGTGGTCAATATAAACCTTTGTGGCTTGCCATTGAAAAGGCAATGTCGTATGTGCATGGCCTGTACGCCGGGCCTTATTGACATCCCTAAACTGTTTCCAGTAGGTCTGTGTAATACTTTTTGCAACCTCAGTAGAGATTCACCCAGATAAGTACATTCCTGTCCTATAGACATACTCATGATCCTAATCAGCCCTTAGTGGGTAATCCCAATTTTAGAATTGGGTCAACACGTTAAACCATCCTGGATTCTGCAGTTAGTAGGAATCTCCAGCATCTGAACTGCTAGGGATGGACAAATTTTGCCCTCAGGAGAAATTATTCGACATTATGGCTTGAGGGGCTCATTCAGGGTATAAAGTATATCAACTTAGACATATGTTGGCCAGCTCTCAGGTAGCACAGGGGACAGGAGATGATGGCAAGTTTTGCATCAACTCGCATCAACAGCAACTGAACCTCACACAGTAGCTTATATTTATGGGATGCTCTTTGAGAGGGCATACCCTAAATTAGATGGCCCTGGCCTGTTGGACACTCTTTCCCTCTTGATAGTTTAATTGGACTAAAATATGGAAAGATTTCCATAGGTTTATATCCACAAGATAGGCTGAGGATTATGCAGTTCCAGATCATCAATAACATGTACCTTACCCCATTAGATTGGCCAAAATGGGTAAATCCTTTCTTGAACTGCAAATGGTGTAATCAAGAAGATGGTTTTCTCTACCATATTTTTGGGACTGCCCTAAAATAGCCCCTCTGGTCCTTATAAAGCAAAGGCTGAACCCCTACTGGGGTGGTGGGAACACTGTTGTAGTGGGGACCTACATCCTGGTATGCAGTTCTGTACAGAAGCACCACTTGGCTCTGATGGCCATGTCAGCTAAGAAATTAGTGCTCTGACACTGGTTTGACAGTGAAATCATTCCTTACTCTGAATGGTTGCAGTAACTTCTCCATAATCTTCTATAGAAAAGATTATTGCCAGTACACATAACAGGCTATCAAAGGTTTGACAAAATCTGGAGTAAATTACAAGACCGTATATTCACTATAGCGGTGTTCATTCCTTTCAACCTGGTGCACCAACATAGTAGAATGTGCTGATACCATGGGAGGGAGGAGGCGGGAGGGGGCAGGATTGTTTGCGTGTCTTGTTTGTTTTGTAAGTTGTATTTTGTTATTAAATGTGTATGAAAGAGGGCCACCTCATGGTCATGTGAAAATCAAATAAAGTTTTAAATTAAAAAGAGAAAGAGTCAGCTGGTTGGATCAAGTCCTGCAGACTCCAACTGCTGAAGAAATTGCTAAAGTGATAAGCATAGTCCAATCGCTCAAGCGGTTGCATCTGAACCGACACCTTCAGGAAAAGCGATTGGTTTGGACGGTTCCAACTCCATCGGATTTTGATCGGAGGTTTATTATTAGGAATGGGAGGGAGATGAAGTCTTTCCAGAGGATGAGGAAGATGAAGATGTTTTTGGAGACCTAGGTGAGCCTATTGAACTGACATCTCCCCAGACAGGCCTACCAATGTCTTCCTCCCAGACTTTTTGTCCCCTTTCCACTTTATGTTTTACAAAAAGTGGCTGAAACTCTCAGCTTCCAGTTGTGGAAGCTGCTGAGAAGATGAGGAACCTGATTATGTAGAGATGATGGATGTCCCAGAGTCCAAGAGGCTGTCATCCTCTTTACAAATCCTTGCGGAAACAGACTCAAAAACTTTGCAAATGCCAACTTCCATATCCCTGTGGACAAAGGATGGACAGGAGGTATATGTTATCAGGCTCTGATTCGAATTCTCTACAATTATTGGAGCCATGTTGGGGTAGTACAGGCTGCACCTGTGACAGGCAAATATTCCTTTGGCTTCACAACCTCAATAAGGATTCCAGCAAGGTGGACACCATGGCCAAAAAAACAGTCTTGGCATCTTCCTTGGGACTCAGGCAAGCCAATTATATGGCTCTACAGCCAGGTCCAAGTCCAGGTAGTATCACGGTTCTGGAGCTGGCTAGAAGGCTTTTCCCCAGCTAGCCAAGAGCTGGAGGAGGTGGTTGCTGATAGAATTCAGGCATCCAATGTGTAATTCCATGCTGCTGTGGACTCAATGATGTGGCATCAAGATTCATGGCTAAATCTATTTCTCTTAGGTGATTTGCTTGGCTTAGATGTACTAGCCTCCTCACGGGATACCTAGACCAAGGCTATGGATTTCCTGTGGCTGGTAATTCTCTGTTTGGGGAGCAGACAGAGTCTTACATGAAAAACATGGATGAATACAGGACAGCCTACAGGAGTGCAGTAGCCAAGGAAGGCAGGCCACTCCCTCAGAAGCAGCAGTCTAGGGCTGGCAGGGGCAGGCCTTTTCAGAGCCTTTTCCAAGCCTAGGCCTCCTCCTCTTCTTTTCAGCAGAGGGGGTTCTTCAGAGGAAAGGCAGAAAGGGGATGAGCAGAGCTGTTTCTTCTCTCTGCCTAAAAGCTTCTGCCAAACAGACACCCTGATGTGTCAGTTTGGGTCACCTCCCCTATTCCTGTAGGGAGCAGGCTGGCTTACAACTTCCAGGCCTGGAAGTCTGTCACTTCAGACAGTTGGGTCCTGGAAGTGGTAAGCCAGGGACTGACTCTCAGTTTCTCAAAGTTCCCCAAAATGAGGCCAGATCCTTTCCACCTCCATCAGCCTCAGAAACACTTGCTCCAGAGGAAGAGGTTGTCTCCCTACTAACCCTCAAAGCTATAGAGAAGGTTCCTCCACAACACAGGGGCAAGGCCTGTATCCAGATACTTTCTTACCCAAAAGACGGGGGAGTGGTGACCCATCCTAGATCTGAGATATCTAAACAAACATATCACAGAGCAAAAATTCAAAATGGTGACTCTGGAATAATTTTTCCCTCATTGAGACCAGGAGATCACTTAGCCTCCCTGGATCTCAAGGATGCCTATTTCTATATACCTATATGTTTCTCCCACAGAAAATACCTCAGGTTTATGTTGCCATCAGGCCACTATCAGTTCAGAACCATGCCATTTGGTCTGACTTCAGCTCAAGGGTGTTCTCAAAGTTCCTTCAGTAGTGGTAGCCTTCCTCAGAAGGCAGGACATTTCTGTCTTCCCTTATGTGGATGACTGGCTATTGTAGGCCAGTCCTCAGACCAAGTCAAGTCAGGTCTAGAGGTTACACAGGGTCTTCTCAGCTCTCGAAGTTCCTTCCTAAATCTCTCCAAGTAAGTCCTCAAACCAGTACAGCTCCTCGCTTTATAGGGTAGAGCTGGATACTACTCAAGCAAAGGCCTTCCTCCCATCTTCAAGGTAAGGGCCTGATAGACCTGGCTTCCTCATTCCAACCACTAGTGTCTCGTCCAGCCATGCATTTCTTACAACACCTAGGCCACATGGCAGCTTCACAGCAGTGGTTCAAGGAGCAATGTTCCAAATGAGAGACATTCAGTTCCACTTAAGGTCCTTTTTGGTACCATAAAGAGATTAGCTCACAAAACTAATTCCAGTGACTCAGACTTGTTCAGGCTCTCCAGTGGTGGTTAGATCAGGACAATCTCAGGCAGGGTGTCCCATTCCTCAGTCAAACACTCTCACTGGTCCTGACCACGGACGCCTCTCTTCTGGAGTGGGGAGCCCACTCTAGGAGCCCTCACTGCACAGGGCATTTGGTCCCAGCAGGAGTCTCACCTCACATCAGTCTCCTGGAACTTGGGGCAGTGTTCCTGGCCCTTCAGGCTTTCTGGAATCAGTCAAAGGAAAAGTGGTGCAGGTCAGGACAGACATTACCACTACAATGTGGTACATGAACAAGCAGGGGGGCACTCAGTTCATGGTCTTGTGCAGAAGTCATGAAAATATGGTCTCTCAGCTTACTCTCTTTGGCTTCTCTGATAGCAGTGCATCTTCCAGGGAAGAACAATGTCCTGGCTGATGCCTTAAGCAATATTTCTCAAGGTCACCACGAATGGACCCTGAATCCCCATGCACTTCAGGTAATTTTCAATGGACAGGGCATTCCAGAGGTAGATTTCTTTGCAGCCCCAGACAATCACCAACTTCTCCTGCTTTGCTGCAGACCCCCAGTTGTGGGGACTGTTCCTCTAGATGATCTCCTGTTGGATTGGACAGGCAGATTTCTGTGCCTTTCCCCTTTTCTCTGATTTTCAGAGTTCTGGTCAGATCGGGTCTCAACCCTGCACAATGATCCTGGTGGCCCCAGATTTGGCCAGCCAACTTTGGTACCCTCTTCTGCTGTCTCTAGAGCATCACTTCTTGTTTCTGCCCAGAGGCATGGCCTCCTCACTGGGAGGTTGGTATCCCAACCTTCACTCCCTCAAGCTAAAGGCTTGGCTCTTGAAGAGATAGGTATGCAGGTTTGAATCTCTCAGGAGTAATAGATATTCTTAAGGGTTTCGAGGAAACCTTCTATCAGAAAAAACATATAGCTCCAAATGGAAGAGGTTCAATATTTGGTGCTCTCTCTCAAGGACATGCAGCCAGATGTGGCAGGCATTGCCACAGTTCTGGACTACCTGGTTCACCTGAATAGCTTAGGCCTGCTACCCTGAAAGTCCATTTTGGCAGCTGTTTCTGCTTTTCTTTCTGCAGGGAAGGGTTCTTCCCTAGCACCTCATCCTGTTTTCCAGTATGTTCTTTAAAGGTCTGGTTCACCTAAACCCTCCTTTAGGGAGCCTACTCAGGTTGAGACTTGAGTATCTATATTGCACAACTTATGCAACCCCTCTTTGAACCTTTATCTTCTGCTGAGCTTAAGTACTTGACTTGGAAAACTGTGTTCCTAGTAGCCATCACTTCTATTAGAGAATCAGTGAAATGCAGGCCTTGTCAGTTGAACCTGACTTCTATCTCCTTTCATAGGGATAAGGTAGTCCTCAGGACAAACAGGAGGTTTCTACCTAAAGTGGTGTCAGATTTTCATCTGAACCAATCTGTCTCTGTCTGTCTTTTCACTGATCATGCTTCCTCGGGGAGAGAAGATTGCACAGTTTGGATGTAAAGAGGGCACTAGTTATTACATAGAGTGTACGAAGGCCCACAGGAATGATACCATCCAACTTTCTTACCTATGGAGAAGTAGGAAAAGGTAGACCTGCTACTATAAGATCTATTGCTATGTGGATTGTCTCCTGTATCATGTTCTGTTACTCAAAGCTGGGAAAAGAGACACCTCAGGCCTGAGGGCACACTCAACCAGGGGGTAGCTGCTTCCTTGACAGTTGTCAGGATATTCCCTTAGTGGAAATCCTGTAAAGCAGCCACCTGGAAAACAGTTCACACATTTACCAAGCATTACTCTCTGGATACCCAGACTAGGGTGAAGCTAGGTTTGGCACATCAGTACTACAAAGCCTGTTCCCAAAGTAAGGTTCTCTTTCCCCTCATCCAAGGGGTACTATTTAATAGTCTGCATATTGTCAGAAAACAGCAAGACTTCATGTTGTTTGAAGAAAAATTACTCACCATAGTAATTTTTTTTTTTAATGGAAGTCTTGCTGTATTCTGACCTCCCTCTGTCTCCCTCTCAGAACCTGCTTTTTGGGATGTGGGTTGGAAGGTACAGCGCTGCACCCCAGAGGTGTGCCTTGTCCCTGCCTGTCAGGTAGGGTGTTTTCTTTTGATTTTGTTTCCTATATAGATTGTTTCACTATCTACACAGTTTTATTCTTGGGTTGTCGACTTGGTCTTTTGAACCCAAGTTTTGTTCCTATGGCTTAAAGTTTAAAACAATTTCTTAGTTATAGTTAGTTAGTTAGTATTGCTCATAAAATCAGCAGTTACACTAAGATGTAACAGAGACAGAGGTTTCTAAAAGATGCTACCTTCTTGGACTTTGTTGATTCCTTGAGTTACTTGAAAGTTTCTGTCATGTCTTCCCTCTCCTTCCTTTCCTTGAGGATATACATATTAAGCTACTTTAGTCTCTCTTTGTATGGCTTCTGGTCCAGACACTGCACCATTTAGTTGACCTCCTTTGGACTGCCTCCATGTCCTTGTGGAGGTGGGGTCTCAGAACTGCACACAGTACTCAGATGGGGTCTCACCAACTGTCTGTATAGAGGATAACAACTTCCTGTTTCTACTGGTGATGCATCTCCCTATACATCCCAGTAACCCCAGCCCTCCTTACTGCCTTCTCCACATTGCTTGCTTACTTTTTGATCATCTGATATGACCACCCCAGATCCCTTTCCATTTTTATTGTTAGTACCCCCAATTGTGTACTCTCCCTTGGTTTTGTTTCCCAGGTGCATTACTTTGCACTTCTTTGCATTAATTTAAGCTGCCATACTTTTGACCATTCCTCTGAACTTGCCAAGTCCCTTCTCATCCTCCCCGTGTGTCAACCCTGTTGCAGATCTTTGTGTCATCTGCAAAGAGGCATCCTGTTCCTTCTAATCCCTCTACAATGTCACTTATTAAAACATTAAAAAGGACCGGTCCCAGTACTGAACACTGTGGTACCCACTAGTAACCCCTTTCTTTGGAGCGGACTCTTTACTATTATCCTCTGTGCTCTGTTGTCCAGCCAATTTTTTACTGTACACTAGCCTGGAACCCCTCCCAGGCTGGCTAACTTGTTATTAATCTTTTGTGTGGGACTCTTGTTAAATGCCTTACTAAAATCTAGGTAGGCTATGTCCACAGCCCCTCCTGGTCTACTACTTTGGTCACCCAGTCAAAGAAATCTATTAGATTCATTTGACATGATGTTCACATTGTGAATCCATGCTGCTTTCGTTCCTGTGCTCCACTGCCTCTAAGTACTCAACAATTCTTTCTTTCAGAAATGACTCCATCATTTTCCTACCACTGAAATCAAACAAACAGGTCTGAAGTTTCCTGTCTCTGCTTTGCTCCCACTTTTGTGAAGGAAATCACATCCACCATCCTCCAGTCCTCAAGTACCACACCATCCTCTCTGATTTGTTAAAATGGTAGTCAGTGGTGTCAGTAGTTCTCCCTTAGTTCTTTGAGAATTTTGGGGTGAATCCCATCAGGTCCCATTGCTTTGTTGACATTCAGTTTCAGGAGTTTTTCAGGACCTTTCTTCTGGGAATGGGCTGGTATCCCCCATATCCAGAGTGCTTCTATTGACTGGATTAGGCACCTCCTCCTCCTCCTCTTCTTTTATGAATACTAAGCAGAAGTGCTCATTCAGTATCCCTGCTTTTTCACTGTCGCCCTCTGCTCACCCACCCTCTCCTTTATTAAGCCTCACTGTCCCTTACTTATTTTTTTCCCACTCTAATGTACCTATAAAAGGTTTTATCCCCTTCTTAACTGAGTTGTTGTCTTTTCCTCAGTTTGGGCTTTTGCTGTTTTGACTGCTTTCCCTTCCTTCTACTTCATTTTATTTATTTTATTTTAGTCTTTGGTAACTGGATAAGACCTGCTAGGCACAAGTGCCTGTTTTAGGGGCAACCTGGGAGCACTGGTTGGTTAAGTGACTTGTTCAGAGTCACACAGTATGCAAGTGGAGGTTGTGAGAATCAAACTCAGGTCTGGTCTGCTGGATGTACCAAGCTTGTTCACACCATGTTCCTCTAACCTCTGGCTATACTGCCAGCCCAGTCTCTGGGTCTATACCACTCCTTAAATTGCAGTTAAGTGAGTAACCCTCATTTTTAAGGATGTGGATCTCATGCACTGATCCACACTTAGGCAGACTCCTGGCAATTCTCCAGGAGGAGGGAGCATTTTTCATACCCTACTTAGGGAACAGGGGAGCAGAGAATTGAGGCTCTTCCTGTTCTTTCTGTGTTTCCTATACTTCCTGAATGCTATCTTTTTCTCTCTAACCTTCCCCGCCACCTCTTTTGAGAACCATAGTGTTTTATCTTTTGTTTTGATTTATTTGCTTCACATAAAGGCTTGTTGCTTCTGTGATGGCAGAGCATGTGATTAACCTCCCAGTGTGTTTCACCAGTCCAAATTCAGAGGCTGAGCACAGGCTCCACACATTGGACCTGAGGTGAGTGCTCGCTAATTGAAGGAGCGCATGGCTGGAGTTCAGGAGAGGTTTACCAGCACTTTGTCACCTACACTGAAGCTGCACCTGGCAGACCAGTAACTAAGTGAATAACTGTTAGGTGGATTGTATCATTCATCGACCTCTGCTATTGGTTAGTGGTAGGGAGCCCTTGGGGAGGAGGGAGGGGAATTTACAGTAGGAATACAAGGAAAATACATGAGAAATACAGTAGAATATACAGTATAAATACAATAGAATATGCATACAGTAGGTATACTTTGACTTGCCCTGTAATAGAATATACATAGAGAATATATAAGCGGAGGATGCAGTGGGTATACTGTCTCTACCTACTAGCTAAAGATGATTATGTACAAAGTAATATGCACAATACTAAGTTATAACATAAGTAACCACTATGATTCGGCATGATTAGGGGTCAGTGAGTACAAGTATGGAGCAGTGTTTCACAGTAGATTGGTCAGGAATTATCAAGCGCAATCCTAGGCCCATGGTTGTGCTAGTTGCATCTGCAGGTGGAGGAGAAATGTATCTTAAGGAGGAGTTGAGATGCTGTGTGTTGGAGGCATACCTAATATCAACTGGCAAGGTGTTCCATAATTTAGGCATGCGATATTTGAAGGCAGCCTCACCTCGTAGCAGTGGACACATGTGGGACATGGAGAAGCTGAGTCTATGTTCCTGAGTGAGTATGCAGGTGAGGGTAGAGATGCTAAGGCTGCTGCAAGGTACACGGGAGGACTGCATCCGAATTTTGCTACTGACCTGGTACAGTGGGTCAGTCTCTGATCCTGGAGAGATGAAGGTCTAAGGACCTGTAAAGGTCACAGTGATGGGTAGTCGGAGGCACTCAGGGTGATGCGGACAGAAGGAGTGAAAGAGAGGATCAAGTCTGACTTGGGATGATTTGGGAGCAGCACCACAGACTATGGTCCCATAGTTCAGTATTGGGAGGATCATTTTTGTACAGTTGCCTTACCACGTTGACAGGTGGATGCAACCTCTGTTGTGGTATAAGGCACCCTGCATGGGGTACAGTTTCTTGAGGTTGCATCGATATACACAGTAAAGTCAAGGTGCTGCTCTAGCCAGAGCCCAAGATATCTGAAGGATGAACAAACCTCCAGGGTGGTGCCATCAGTAGTGTGGAAAATGGGGATGGAGGGAAGGTGGGAGTTTCAACCTCATGTCGAAAGTACGGGAGACAATTTATTTAGGGTTTAGAAAAAGCTGATTAGAATTAAACCAGAGTCAGACACTGTTGATGTTGCACTGGAGTCTAGTGGTCACTTCAGAGGAGGATGGACCAGAGGCATACAGTAGTGTATCGTCTACATACATGTGAATGGAAGTGTGTAGGAAGACAGAAGGAGATCATTTCGGAAGGAGGAAAACAACATTGGGCAAAGGACCGAGGCTAGGGGACCCCTGTTGACAGGGAGGGTGATGGAAGAAGAAGAAGAAGAAGAACCAATTCAGACTGATCGGACCTACCTGCCATACATACATCTATATCTATATCTATATCTATATATAGAATAATAGATAGGTTCTGGTGTATTACAAGTCAGTAATTCTATCAAGAGGTTCTGGGGCACAAGAAACCTGGAGAGTGAAGCTTGAGAGGTTTCTTTCTTGTCTCCCCAGAACCTCGAATAATTTCTGCTTCAGAAACGCCTAAATATTTGTTATTTTTGTAATATATGGATGCAAGGAATTTTCAACTTCTTACTTGTTTCGGCTGTACAGCTCTATGGTCTGCAGACTTAGGCTCTGGATCTTGTTCCTTGCACTTCCTCACTCACACCCCCTCCCATTTTCCAGCCCACTTCTTTCTCTCAGAATAAAAAAAAAGGTTTAAACAGTAGTCACGTCCGGTGATCCCAATGATACTATTACAAAGACCAGAAGTACAGTACTATTGGGCTGGAAGTATAGTATTACGAGGACCAGAAGTATACTATTATGGGATTAACTAGGATATTACAGGGATTTTTTATATGCTTTTTGGGGTATTATTTTAACAATCCATATATTATATATATATATATATATATATATATATATATATATACACATATACAATAATACAATTTAGAGATTATACAAACTGTAGCAGAAAGAAGTGCCAGATGAGTACAGCAGTAAATTAAAAAGGAACATTTACGTGCATTGCTACAATAATTTAGAACACAAATACAGTATATAAGTGCTGAATTGGGAGATAAGGAGCAGTAGATACAACTGGGACCAGGGGTACAGAGATAACATGAGAAAGGGGTGTAGAGATTAGTGTAGGTATTGGCGTAGGAGAGATGATGAGTGTATGAATGGGAGATATAAGGAGCAGTTACAGTTTGTTGAGGGATGTTATGAATAACTGATGAGATGGAGTGAGTGGAACAGGAATGTCTGATTTGAGGAGGAAAAGCATTCCAGAGTTTTGGGAAGTGATGTGAGAAAGCAACCTGGCCTATAGTGGTGGAATGGCAGGGACTACCAGCATTCAAGGGTCAAAGGATCTGAGTGAGTGAGCAGGTAGTGGAGGAACAGATAGGGTGGAGGAGAGGTAGAGTGGAGGGACCCAAACCAAATTTAAAGGTTAATTTAGCATAATGTGGGAGGCACCTGTTTTCAAGTGAAGGAAGGGTCAGAGCCAGGTAAAGGTTGCAGTGATGCTGGGAGGGGGGAGTCCAGGGCAAATAACTACTTGTGTTTTCTTTAAATTTGTCTGAAGCTAATATCCTCCAGGATAAACCATGCCTGAGGGCATTTCTTTGGGGTTCTTTTGTAGTTCTTTCCTTCTCTATTTTGGAGTCCCCATGGCCCAGACAAATAACCTCCCTCAATGGGGTGGCTGGTCTATCTCCTGGCTAAGACACAGATATGGCACAATGATGAGTCCAAATGAGGATGAAACATGTGTATATGCCTCGCTGTTCTTAGCCTTACTGATTGCATTGTGGGGCCTTCCAGCACCATGCAATTCTGCATAAAGCTGAGCCAGTCCAAATTCTCTCTTGGGGATTTGCATATGTTTCCATGATGCTTTGTATTATTAGGGTATGTGCAATTATGTTTTATTAAAACATTTAAATATCAGTATATTGAAATTACTGGTACTTTGACCTATAATAATTTTCCACCACCAAATGTTATCAAAATATTTATTTCTGGCATCCAAATGAAGTAAGTCTGTTTACTGATAGAGGTCACAGGGTGAACTTTTGCACCCGATATAAATTTGCATGTACGATTGTATGCTATTCTCAGTCTGGACAGCACACTGTCTGTAGCTGTGGCATGGACAGGCAGATCATAGTATGTAACTGAACAAATTAGACTCTGAGCAACCAATTTACATGTCTTCTTGGTAATATTATTTTTCTTTCTGTACAATGAACTCAGTCTTAATATATATTTTCTTTACTACTTTGTCTGTGTGCATGGTAGAGGGTAGTACATTGTCCAAATGTACGCTCAAAGTATTTAAAAGATTACACCTGTTCCAGAACTCTCATATAGCTGTTTTGATTATCAACGGATCATAACTTTCAGTTTTAGGGAACAGCAGTACACCATAGATTGGGTCTTTTTTATGTTCATAATTAGTTCACTCCCAGTAAACCAGTCCCATACTCTTACAACGTCCTCCTGAAGTGGTCCATGAGAGTCACAATGGTTTTACCACTGGATGCCAGGACAACACTGTCAATATAAAGTGTGACTCTACAATCCTGGCAGTCAGAAGGTAATTTATTAAGAAGAAGAAGCTGAAAAGTAGTGGTTCCAAGATGGCCCCTGCAGAGCACCAGTATTAACTGGTTGCACTGTAGGTGTAATATTACCTGATTTTACTTTGTTTTAGTTTGTTAAATAATCTTGAAACCAAACTGCATACATTTCTGACCAAGTTAAGTTCAGATAAACTTTCAACAAGCAAATGGTGGTCCTCTAAAATCTAGAGCTTTAGACAAGTCTATATAGACCACCACAGGTCAAGTCCCCACTATCTGTGGCACCACCAAGAAAATCCATATACTCCAATAATGCAGTCATTGTTCTACATTTCTTTCAAAGTTCTATTGAGCTTTGTTTACAGTGTCACCTCCTCCATGTACTCATCATCTGGATGTACACAATCCTCTCTCAGTACCTTGGACAGTGTTCCTCTAATGTTTAATTCTTTGGGCTAATGTTTTGTATACATGCGGTACTAGGTGCCAAGAAAAAGATTTAATGTACAAAGTGAGTCCTTATTAGAGACACCATTTATTGTCAATAAACACTGTAAGACATGAATGAACACTAATGGTCAGGTAAAACATAAAATATACAATAATGCATGTGGTGGGTGCATAATGAAATGTCCACCCGAGGTGTGGATGCCATAAACCCTGAGGCGCCCAAGAGTTTATCAAAGCATCCCACACCGAGGGTGGACATCACTTTCATTATGCACTCACCCCATGTATTGTTATGTGTAATTACTGGCTTGTGTTTTTTCACCACAAAGACTAAAAAGAGTTGTTTGACACTGTTAGGGAAAGGTTTTAATTGAACACTGTATGCAAAAGTTTAAACATTTTATGTTTGCTTGCGCATGTAAGATGAAAGAAACATAGTGCCATCATCTGAGATTCTGGCAGTGGCATGCAGTTGAAAGGAGGCTCCACTTCAGTGAGCAGAGGTCTCCCACCCATGCACGAGGCACGAAGCACTGCATTTTGTGTGCTTGTGTTCATGCCTCCCCGATGCACACTGCGGTATGACCGGGTAGGTACCCAATCCCATTAGCTCAGGCCCCCAAAAACAAGCTTCCCAGTGCCACTGAGGCCCACCCCAGCGTGGCAACAATGTAATGGCTGACAGGGTGCCAAATCCCCTGCCTGCCCACATCTCCAGGCCCCACCCAAAACATTTCCAGGTGCCACGCTGAAGCCCACTCCTCCTTTAAAAAGTCCCTGAAAGAAAAACGGGTCCCTTGGGTCTCAATGGCCCCCCCCTCGCCCACCCACTGCACACCCTGCCTCCCCACACCCCTCACCCCATGCTTACCTCGGACTCTGGTGCAATGATCTTTGGTGGACCGGTAACACGTCTGCTCTCTTCAAAAGCCGACCAGAACTGAGAAATACCCGGTAAGCTGTGTAATGTAATAGATAGGAGTTTTCAACTTTGATGCATATCTCAGGCATTTTTTTGAATTTGCACAATTTTTCAACATGGGGTTTGGGGACCCTCTCATGAATTCTGTCACTGTCATGGGCGTTAACTGCGCCCTAAGGGTGATTTCGCGGTCACTGCATGGAATCACCTTTGGGACTGATTAACGGAATGACAGTTCCAGTGTTCATGAGGTGGGCTCTCAAAAGCCCATGTTGAAGATTTGGTGAAAAATTCCTAAAATGACTATTTTATTAGCGCAGCATTGTGCAGTTCCTACGCATGCTCATAAGTTTGCAATTCTTAATATTCACACTCTGGATTTTCAACATTACCATTTTGATCATATCTCCTTATGAGCAGTACAGCTGTCATTTTCACATCTCACCCAAAATGTGTTTCTGCGTATGAAGCGCACAATGTGGCAATCAGTGTGCAAAATCAATGTATGGAACACATTAAGAAAATCACAGTGACAATGTTCATGAGCAGAGGTCTTAAAATGGCTATGTTGAAAATTTGGTGAAAAATTCTAAAACTGACTGTTTAACTAGCATGCTTGCACACTTCCTGCACGCCAGTAAGTTCACACAAATTTTTAATATTTGCACTCCAGATTTTCTACACTGCCATTTTACCACACCTCCTTATGAGCAGTACAGCTGTCATTTTTCACATCTCATCAAAATGTGTTTCTGCTATGTTAAGTGTACAATGGCGCAATTGAGCAGAAATCAATGTATGGAGCACATTAAGAAAATCACAGTGACAGTGTTCATAGAGCAAAGGTCTTAAATGGCTTTGTTGGAAATTTGGTGAAAATTCTAAAATGATGTTTTACGAAGCGGCAGATTGTGCACTTCCCACGTATGCTCGTAAGTTCGCAAATTTTAATATTTGCACCCAGATTTTCTACAGTACCATTTTACCACACCTCCTTATGAGCAGTAATGCTGTCATTTTCACATGTTGCCTAAAATGTGTTTCCGTGAATGTAGTGCACAATGGCGCAGTCGGTGCGCAATCAATGTTTGGGACAGATTAAGAAAATCACAGTGACACTGGTTCATGAGCAGAGTGTTAAAATGGCTATGTTGAAAATTTGGTGAAAATTTCCAAAATGACTGTTTTAGGAGCTCACATTGGCGCAGTTCCTACATACGCTGGCAAGTTTGCAAATTTGTAATATTTGCATGCCAGATTTTCAACATTGCCATTTTACCACACTTCCTTATGAGCAGTACAGATGCCATTTTTCACATCTCACCCAAAATGCATTTCCACATATGTAGCGCACAATGGTGCAGTTCGGTAAAGCGAAACAATGCTTGGGACAGATTAAGAAAATCACAGTGACACTGGTCATGTGCAGAGGTCTTAAAATGGCTATGTAGAAAATTTGGTGACAAACTCCATAAAATGGCTGTGCTATGAGTGAGCATTGCACAGTTTCCACGCATCCTCGTAAGTTCTATAAATTTGTAATATTTTCAGTCCAGATTTTCACCAGTGGCATTTTTCCACACTTCCTTTCAACAGTACAGCTGTCATTTTCACAACATGGCCAAAATATGTTTTCACACTTTCAGCACAGAAATGCGTGGTCACTGTGGGAAATCATTGTTCGGGACAGATAAAGAAAATCACAGTGACACTGTTCATAAACAGATGTCCCAAAATGTCTGTGTTAACAATCTGCTGTAAAAATCCCAAACTAGTTGGTTACAGGTGTGCGCTGTACAGTTTCTACACACGCTGGTGACTTCAATTGTTTTTAATATTTCACAGCAGATTTTCAACATTGACATTTTTTACACCTCCCATGAACAGTACCACTGTCATTTTCCACATCCTGTTCAGAATGTGTTTTTGCACCAGTGGTGCCAATGCTGTAGTAGCTGTGCAAAAACAGCTTGCCAACAAACTGATATTACCACTGTTCATGAGGTGGGGTCACAAAAACATGTTGAAAATTTGGAGTGAAATACTAACGAATGCCTGAGGCGTTAGGGTTTCCAACCATAATGCCCCACCCTGTACAGAATGACAGGCATCAGGACTGTGACTTGGGATTGTTGCCTGCAATGCTCATACCATTCAACCGCACCATACCCTGCAGCCAGTGAGAAGCATCGAGGTGTGCCTTGACTCTTCGGCCCCAAAGTTCACCCCATTCTCCTATACCTGCACTCCATCTCATCATATTTCCTGATCGAATGGGTGCGATAAGGGCCAAAGACCCCACAGACACACCGTGACACTCTGTCATGTCTGCAGGGTAGGTGTGGTGAAATGGCATGGCCATTATGCCTGATGACCCAAAGGCACACCCCAATGCCTGTCACTATCTGCAGGGTGGTGACGGGCTTTGGTTTCAGTTCAATACTTCACTGCTATTCCTAGTATGCAGCTCTGTAACTCCTACACTACCAATGCCAATGCCAGCAAGCAAACATTCGGCATTGACAAATGCTTGTTTGTAACTTAGTTTAGTAAACAGATTGAAACATTTAAAGTGCTCTTTAAAGTCAGGTAACAACAGATAACTTTTCAAGCAGTTTTAAGAAAGGTTTCCTTTTTGAAGCTGTCTTTCAGTGAAACAGGAACATGACAGCATGAACAACAGAAACAGAAAAGCTTGGTTCAACTGTTTTAAAATTTATTTAGAGTACTTAGTGATTTTGTGTGCAGAAATTATTTTTTAGTTCAGTTTTTGTTTACTCAAGGTTTTCTGGTTCTTTTCCTTGGTGCTTCCATGGAGGTATGGTAATGAGGTCGAGGTCAGGGAACCGGTTCCTATGGAGATTAAAGAGAGAGGACATTAGCTGTGTAGTTAGGAGTGTTTTGAAACTGTTCTGTGTTTGTTTTCTCATTTGAGGCTGTCATTTAAACTGTTCTCACTAAAGAAAGAAAGCTGTTTTACAAGCACCTACTTTGTACTCACAACAGAGTTGTCTCTCACTTTCTGTGCAATGTTTAGAAGTGACTGTGTGCTGACGTGCAGTGCAAGGGAGAGAAGGAGCAGATGGTGTGTGCTCACCACTATAACCCAAGGGCTATAATGATGAATTATAACCTGCTCCTTTATGGGGAAAAACACGAGTCAATTATTACTATACATTTAACACCAGTACAAACAATGAATCTTAATAAAGCAAGAAACTTTCAAGTATCTCAAGGAATTAACAAAGGTACAAAGAGGTAATATCTTTCAAAAGAAGAGATGTGCAAGAACAGGGGCACAATTTGAAGATAAGGCATTTCAGCGGGTAATGTCGAAGTATTTTTTCACAGAGAGAGTTGTGGATGCATGGAACAGCCTTCCTGAGGAGGTTGTGGAGTCAGGAACAGTGGGAGAATTCAAGAATGCATGGGACAGGCATTAGGCAATTCTAGTGGGGGGCAGGAGGGAGTAAGCTGTTGATTAACTAGAATCTGCAGGTTATCCATCAGGGTAGGGAAATGGGCAGACTGGGTGGGCCAAGCAGTTCTTATCTGCCATCAAATTCTATGTTTCTATGTAATGCAGCCCATGAATGTGCAATATGTCAGTTTAAAATATAGAATGTTATATAATGAATTCAGTATTGAAATGCAAATATTGAATGCACCATTAAAACTAATGCAAAGTATGATGCATGCAGTAGTTATAATTTACCACTTCAAGAACCAGGAATCTCCTAGTAGTATTAGACAATATTGCAGTCAGTCTAGAGCTGCTGACTGCCCCATAACTTTGGGTTTGGAATGTATGCAAATTAAAAGAATTTGAAATGCTACACTCAAAACTGCTGCCTTTTTCTATCTAACTGCTAGATTCAATTTTCTGTTTAGACAGCAGGACTTTCCCCAGGACTGCACAGTAACCTTGTTGCAAGACTTTATTTTGTTGAAAAACTGATATTTTTCAATATTTTGTTCATACTCTGCCATTTAGTTGTTACTAATATTTAGCTTATTTGGGTAATCTAACTAATTTTTAGCGGTTCATGGAATCTATTTACTTTGTTTAAACTATTGTTAGTTGTGTTCTGATCACTAAAGTGTTAGTTTAAAGTATTATTTGGTCTAGTTATTTAAAATAACGTTGTTTTAATTGTGACTAATTCCCATTTTCTCCTAGGAACTGATTGCATTTTTGAAAGTAAACTTACTTTGAAAACTTATTTCTGGGTAGTGATTGGTTCCTGTTTCATCCTATGAGAAAAAAAATGTGATGCAGGTGATAGCTTTTATTGATGTTGATTTTAATGTTGATACCTACCACATTTCTTTGTTTCATTCTAGGAAACAATCGCTTTTGAATAAAAGCAAATCAAGATGAAGAGGATCCTTCTTCATCCCATTCCAAGACAAAGGAGAGACCCTAGAAGGACACCTCAGACTCCAACATTACTGAAAAGGGTCTGAGCATACTAACACAAAAGAAGAACAAGTAGCAGGCACCTGAGACTGTGCCTGCCAAAAAGAAAAATAAAGAGAAAATGTCATTGCACCTCCTGCTGAAAAAGCAGTGGAGCTACCAACAGACAAAGATAAAATTCCCACTGCGAGCGCATTAAATGGGCAGTGCCAGTGAGTAGTCTACAGACTATAGTAAGTGCCACATGTATCCTACGGAGGGCAGTAGGGGAGGCAGAGCCATAGATGACTAGACCACAGTCGATGATGGAGGTGACAGCTGTGGATTGTCAGATGCAGGGCATCAGTAGTCATACAATGCTTGTGTCTATGTAGCATTCCAATTCAAATGTTTACATCCTTGGCAACATTCTCAGTGTGTGTGTGTGTGGAGAGGAAGTTATCCAATGTAATCCCTAGGTATTTGAACAGCTTGACCTTCTCAAGCAGGACACCAGAGCTGTTCTTGATGGTGAGGGACTGGGTTTTTGTTTGCTATGCACATATTGAATAGCAACACCTTGGTTTTGCTGTAGTTCAGGATCAGTTTGTGGGCACAGAACCATTTCTTAACACTCTCAAAGTCAACTTGTAGACGATGCTGAATGAGTTTAGAGTCCTGGTAGGCGGGTAAGATGACAGCATCATCTGCATATAGAAGCATTTTCTGTTGAGAGGCACTAGGAGATTATTCAAGAACAGACTAAACAGTAATGGTCCCAAGATGGAGCCCTGTGGTACACCTGAAAGGCCTGGCTTTCGATCCGAGGTGACATTGGCAACCCTTACTTGTTGGGACCAGCCCACTAGATAACTCTTGAACCATTGTAATGCTTTATTGGAGAGACCAATGGAGGAAAGCTGCCTGAGTAGAAGTGGGTGGTTGATGGTGTTAAAAGCTTTTGTATGGTCAATGAACACCACACCAGCACAGTTCCCCTAATCAAGTGTGTTGTGGATGAAACCCATAAACTCCAAAAGTGCAGTGGTGGTGCTGTGCTCTTTTCTAAATCCGTGCTGTTGGGGGCATTGGTTTCAAATTTCTCAGACATTCAATCAGCTGGTCTAAGACTATGCATTTAAGTACTGTGGAAAGTGGAGAGAGAATGGAACTGGGCTGGTAGTTGATGTGAAGCACCCTTGTTTCACTCTTATGGACAGGTGTGACAAGCACCTGTTTCAGAGTAAAGGAACTGTGTAGATCAAAGTGAGAGGTTGAATATCTTTGTGATATCAATCAATCAATCAAAATTTTATTTGTATAAGCCACCCTTCCAATGCTTAGGCACCTTCACAATATACTTTAAAACTCACAATTTATAATAAATAAAAACATATTAAAACACATCCATATATATTAAATACATTCCTGAGAATGCCTGGTTAAATAAATATGTCTTTAACAATTTTAAAACCTTCTATGGTCTGGTTTTCTCATATCTGGTGTGATAGAGAATTCCACAGCGTAGGTACCATAAAGGCAAAAGATCTTTCCCTGATGTTTTAAGGAATACGCTAGGAATTTCTAGCAATCCCGCACCAGAGGATCAGAGTAGCGGGTGGGACAGATAAGGACACAGGTAGTGGGGTCCCTGCTCATGTAGGGCCTTGTAGGTCAACAACATGACCTTGAAGATAATCTGCCACTGTATTGGCAACAAGTGTAGTTCACTAACACAGGTGTAATATGACTGGATCTAGAAGCTCCAGTTAATAACCTGGCACTAGTTCTGCACTAGTTGTAAGTGAGCAGATCTCTATCAGCCTAGGTAAAGGGTGTTGCAGTAATTAAAATGACTGGTAACAGAGGCTTGGACCAAGGTCGGAAGATCTTCGGTGGGACCAGGTGCTTCACCCAGGCTATGTTTCTTAGATGGTAGTAAGAAGATTTGACTACATCTGAAGCCTGTACCCTCAGGCAGGCCTTCATCAAATACCACACTCAAGTTTTGCTTCTGGCCTGAGGCAATAAGCAGGATCCCACCACGATTTAATCCTAACAGTTTTCCGCCTATGCCCCTATCATCCAATAACCAGGGTCCACAACCAATACCTTGGTTTTTCTGAGTTCTGCTGAAGCCAACTGGCACCCATCCAGTTCTGAATCTCCAGTAGGCAGTTATTAAACACTGTAACAGAATCTAATTCCTGTTTGGGTACAAAGGACATGTACAGTTGAGAATCATCAGCATAGCAATGAAAACTCAATCCATACTGCCATGTAATGCCCACAAATGGAAGCAGATACACCATGAATAACATGGAGTACAGCATTGAGCCTTTGGAACCCCTGCAAGGTAGCTCATGGGGGCCGAGACAAATTCCCAACACCACTCTCTGGGACCTACCCTTGAGGAAGGACTTAAACCAACTGTGGACTGCCCCTCTCAGTCCACAGAAAAACCACAGGTGCTCTAGAGCAGCACCTCATGATCCACTGTGTCAATGCTGCTGAGAGATCAAAGAGAACCAAGATTGAATGGGCTCTCTGATCTCACTATCAAGAGATTCATTAGTACCTCACCAGTGCGATTTAGTGCTATGTCTTTGGTCTGTAGTTAGCTGGGCAGTCGGGTCAAGGGAGTTTTTTTAAAGGTGAATACTGCCTCTTTAAGGGATCTAAAAGATCCTCCCTCCTCTCAAATGAAACTCCCACTATCCCAGCAAGAACTGGGTCAATAACTCTACACACCCCACTAGTAGGCGTAGGGCCCAGGTCCAAACTATAGTAGGTTGGTCCCAAAATCTGGATGATCCTCACTATATCCATGACTGCTGGTTGGTTAATGGTGGACCAGGTCGGCTGGATTAGTACCACCCGATTGATCAATGCATGGTCCAATGGGAAGGCACTGGCTGATCTCATCCCTGATGGAGGACACCTTATTAGAGATAGGCATGAGGAGTTCTTCAAGGATGAATTAAATTAATTTTAGATCAAGAGAGTCACTGCTGGTACAGAGGTTTATGGAAGGCAGCATGGATTCACAGTGGGAAGATCATGTCAGATGAATCTAATAGATTTCTTTGACTGGGTGGCCAATGTGGTAGACCAGGGAAGGGCAGTGGACGTAGCCTACCTAGACTTTAGCAAGGCATTTGACACAGTCCCACACAAAAGATTAATATACAATTTAGACAGTCTTGGAGTGGTCCCAAGGTGGTAGCCTGGGTTAAAAATTGGCTGGACAACAAGATACAGAGGGTAATAGTAAACAGATTTTACTCTGAAGAAAGGGGTTACCAGTGGGGTACCACAGGGTTCAGTACTCGATCCTCTTTAATGTCTTTATAAGTGACATTTCAGAGGGACAGGAAGGAAAAGTATGTCTCTTTGCAAATGACAAAAGATCTGCAACAGGACTGATACAGAAGATGGGGTGGAGAGGATGCAAAGGGACTTGACAAGGTTGGAGGAATGGTCAAATATATGGCAGCTTAGATTCAATGCAAAGAAGTGCAAAGTAATGCACCTGGGAAACAAAAATCCAGGGAAGAGTACACAGTGGGGGTGAGACAATAACAACTACAGAAATGGAAAGGGACCGGGGTAGTCATATCAGATGACCTTAAGGTGGGCAAGCAATGTGAGAAGCAGTAAGAAGAACTGTGGGATACTGGGATGCATAGGGAGATGCATCACCAGTAGAAAACAGGAAGTTGTTATCCCTTTGTACAGACAGTTGGTGAGACCATATCTGAGTTCTGCATCCAGTTCTGGAGACCCCATCTCCACAAGGACATAGACAGGATGGAGGCTGTCCAGAGGAGGGCAACTAAAATAGTGCATGGCCTGCACCAGAAGACATATGAAGAGAGATTAAAGAAGCTTAATATGTATACACTGAGGTGAGGAGGGAGAGGGGGACTTGATAGAAACTTTCAGGTACATCAAGGAATCAACAGAGTCCAAGATGGTAGCATCTTTCAGAAAAAGAGATGTGCAAGAACAAGGGGTACAATTTGAAGATAGAGGGGATGGCTCAAAGGTAATGTGAGGAAGTATTTTTCATGGAGAGAGTTGTGGATACATGGAACAGCCTTCCTGAGGAGGTAGTGGAATCAAAAACAGTGGAGGAATTCAAAAATGCATGGGACAGACATAAGGCAATTTTAGTGGGGGTAGGAGGAAGTAGGCAGTTGGTTAACTAGGATCTGCAGCCTAGGCATTAGGTAGGGAAATGGGCAGACTAGTTGGGCCAAGTAGTCCTTATCTGCCATCAAATTCTTTGTTTCTATGTTTCTATTGCATATGCAAGTTCTTGCCGGTGCAATGAAGTCTCCCAAGGATGCTTCAACATGGTCGATCTAGTTTACGGTGTGTCAAAGAAATCAGGTGGAAGAACACAACCCAGATCTAAGAAAGCATCATTGAATGTATTGGTAATTATCCAGAGGTCGAGAACTGGAGCTCCATTGATGTTAAGCATCATGGGTGGCAGCTTGGGATCTTTTCCTGTAAGGTCTTTCAGGTTGCTCCAAAATCTTTTCCATCTCCCCAAGAGTTAGTGAGTGTTTCCTCATAGTATTTACTTTTAGAGTTTTAAATGGCACATACATTCATTCTAGCAGCTTTGTATCTTTGGATATCCACTTGCCTAGATGTGGCTCTTGCACAATGCCAGAGGTGGTCCCTCAGCTTCAACTGAGATATGAGCTTCGGTGTTATCCAAGGGCTGGAGTCCTTTGACCTTCATCTTTCTGACATGTGCATAGGTATCACAGGCTGCAGTGAATTTGAGATAAAAAGATCCAGTGCTGTGTTAATATCAGTGATAGTGTCTAGTGGGGACCAGTCCAGGTTGCGAAGATAAGATTTAAGTGATTCAATGTGTCCCTGCTTTAATACCCTTGCATGAAGAATCTTAGGAGGGGCCTTATTGAACTTGTTGGACCAGACAAATGTAATGGAAGAGTGGTCTCTAATGGTGTTGGGAGCACATCCACCTGGGAAATATGATCTGGACAATTAGACAGAATCCAATCAAGCAGGTGTGTGAACCTGTCTTGTAGTTATTTCTGGCTGGGGCAGAGACAAGCTGGGTGAGGTGTTGTGCAGTGGCAACGTCCTTGTAGGAGCAGGAATCAGGTGAAAGCCAGTTTATGTTGAAATCTCATAAGATTATTGTTTCTGAGTTAAGATGCTGACCTCTAATATATTCCAAGATGTTGTTGAAACCAGTAGATTGATCCTTGGGGGTAGGTACACAGAGGCTATTGTCAGTGCTTTGTTATGCACCCAAGGAGAACTTTTGAGGGCAAGGACCTGGGATGAGGACCCAGGGTTAGACAAAGGTAGGCCATGTCCTATATATTGTCCCTGAGATAAATGGCACATCCCCCATCCTTTTGTAGTCCTGTTTGCCTGAATATTACATATCCAGTAATAGTGACTGTAGAGTCAGGAATGTTTTAGGTTAAGCCATTCACAACAGAGATGATGTCAGGGTTGTGTTGCTGAACCCAGGTATGGAGATTATCAAGCTTGCTGAGGAGGTTGCAGACACTGAGAGAAGCAACCGTGAGGGTCCCATCCTTCCTTTGACCAGGTTGTTAGGTTGGTCCAGCGGTCCAGGGCTAGGGTGAGATATTGCCAGACAGGATAAGAAGCATTAGTAGGAGTCTTAAGAGATAACCTTTGAACATTTTATAGAAAAGCTTGTGGTAGTTGTCTTTTCACTATGGGACGACAGTTCAGGTGTATGCACTGTGAGGCAGAATGGTAGAACTGTTGGGGAAAGTTAGCATTAGTGCTGGGGTATGTATCCTCTGAAGGTATATTAGGATCCAGCTAGAAGTGCATAGGTCCAGGTTGTTATTTGCAGGTGTTCCTGTGACCATGCCAGGATTGTAGTGCATTCTGTTATCCAGAGTGTATTGACTGGGAGGTTGTTTCATGGCCCAAATGGGACACTGGGGCAGGTCACTGCCATCAGCAGAATTATTCTGAGAGCCAGGATTAGGCAGCCCATAACTGAGGCAAGCAGTGTCTCATTTGTGCATGAGCACTGATACTTGGCTGGACCACTGCAGCAGTCTCACCAGAGACAGGCCCTGATAGTTGGTGGTCTGGGGAAACTTAGCAAGATAGGTTATCTTGGGGCTGCTAGAGCACATTTTCCCTGAGTTGTAGACATGTGTAGGGCAGAAGTTGGAGAGCATGCTTTTGTCAAACAAGGGAACTTGTAGTCAAGCTACAGTGTGACCAATATAGAGGAAAACAAGACTGTGAAGGAAGGAGTGAGGGCCCTTAAACTCAGAACTGAGTCTATAATATAAATAAGCAAGACTAGTAGCTGAGGTTGGAGAAGGAGGTGGTCCAACATACTGTTGGTCTTTCCCAGCGCTAAGACTTCAATTTTCAGGTGATGGCAGTGTAGAGCCAATGGGGTGAGCACACTATGTGGAGGAGGGCTGAAGTGTATTTAAAGGAGGACTGGGCGGGGTGGGGGCGGAGAAAAAACTGACCTCTTATCTAAGCAGTGAGGAAATTTGTCAGAAAAACATTCAGCAGGCCATGGGTGGGTAGAAAGGTACTCCAATCAGGTAGTGTCTGTGGCCAAAATGGCCCAATCAGGAGCAGTTAGAGAAATGCCACACCAGTCAGGTGGCAGCAGTATCAGGTTGGCTCTGGCTAGAGCTTAGCGGCCGTACCTGCAAATGTGTCGGAGGGAAGAGAACAAGGAGGGTGGCTACGGAGCTTGTTGCTGTCAGGTGGTGGCGGTGGAACCAGTCATTGAAGGTGCCACCAGCTTCTGTTGTGCCATTCAGGAAGGTCCCTAGTGAGGCGAGGGAGAGAGAAAGGGTGAGTTAACATGATATTGGAACAGTGCAGGCAGGGCTGGTGGCAGTCTGTCAGCATGGGGGTGGAGAGACTAGGGTGAAACAAGGCAAGCGGGAAGATTGGCAGGGGTGGTGGCTGTTGCAACACAAAGGGAGGTGATTAAAGAGTGCAAACAGAGGGAAGTTGGAGACAGGCAAGGGGTGGGGTGTAGTCCAAGTTTAGTGAACTGAAACTAAAGTGAGGCAAGAGTAGAAGAGTAGGGAAAGAGAATTAAAGAAAATGGAGGAGAGATGAGCAGCCTAGGCAGAGGGAGGAAACAGTCTACAGAGCAATTAACAACACTCATCTAAGAAAGTTTAGTTCAGCAATTCTCAAACAGCCTAAGCTAGTGCTAGGCAGGTTTAAATATAAACAGACATTTCACTGAATGGCAGTCACACAGAAACTAAAAAACACAAATAGAAGTATATCGAACAGCTTAAACTAATTTAATTCTGGATACTTTAAGAAAAAGCCTCTTAGTTAAGCAGTGAGGAAATTCATCAGAAAAGAGATTTAGCAGGCTCTGGAGCGGGTAAAAGGCACTCAATCAGTTTGTGTCTGTATCCAAAATAGCCCAATCAGTTGTAGGAGAAAAGCCACACCAATTGGGTGGCAGCAGTATCAGGTCAGCCTGGCTAGAGCTTAGCGGCTGTACCTACAAATGTGTCGAGAGAAGAGAACCAGGAGGGCGCTACAGAGCTTAGATGCTGCTGACGGCAGCGGCAGAACTGGCTGTCGTGAGGTGCCACCAGCACTTCCATGAGCACTCAGGCAGGTCCCTGCAAATGTGTCCAGGTAAGAGAACCAGGAAGGTGGCTACAGAGCTTAGATGCTGTTGGGCGCAGTGGTAGAACTGCCATTGCAGGTGCCACCAGCTCTTCCATTGTGCTGTTTGGCAGGTCCCTGCAAATGTGTCCAGGGAAGAGAATCAGAGGGCGGCTATGGAGCTTGGATGCTGTCCGGCAGTGGCAGTGGAACTGGTTTCTCCATTGCGCTGCCCAGGTAGGTCCCTGAAAATGTGTCCAGGGAAGAGAAACCAGGAGGGCAGCTATGGAGCTTGGTGCAGTCAGGTGTCGGTGGCGGAACCTACTGTTGCAGGTGTTGCTGGCTCTTCCATTACGCCACTCTGGCAGGTCTCTAGTGAGCATGTGAGCAGTGAAACTGAAAGTGAAATGGAATTTCTTGTTTCACAAGAAATTGTGGATGTTCTAGATCTCTATAGGGATGACCTGTACATCTCAGACAGCGAAATGCCAATTTGAGTGATTCGAGCAGTGTGGACAATGAAAATGTGTCCTCCACCTTACAAGAGTGTTCGCTGCAGCTGATAAACCACGATTGGTACATATTTTATTTACCTGCTTTTTTCAATATGCTGCCCAGATCATCCCCTGTCCTGTATTCAATTGAATTTCCCTTTGTCATGTTTCAGAATTTAGAATTTTCCCCAGTACTGTTCGGTGAAACAATGCTGTCCCTGGTTATGACTATAGTACTTTCCTGTGCTGTTCCTCCTACTCTTGTGCACACTGGAAATGGAAAGTACTGCTTGTGCATTGTTTACATGCTGGTCATGACAGCTGCATTCTCAGTCTTGCACAAATGGCTATTTGCACCAAGGGCTGTTGTGGTTGTGTTTACCGCGCTTTCATGCAAGAATTTTCCAGTGCCCCAACTCAGACACATGGTGCTTGAAGTTTACATCTGTCAGTACTGCACACCATGGGGTGATTATTTTTGGTGCTGCTCTGTGACACTTTGTGTTGCTTACAAGGGACTTTGTCCATTGATCTCTATGTATCTTTGTGCTGTTTACAAAAGCAGTGAGACCTCACCGTGTACAGCCTTTGAAGTTTTTATTTGGCTTTTTATATGTTAGTCATGCACTGTGGCCCAACAGAGGTTCTGAGCATATCATCAGTTCAGTTATGTAATGGAGCTACAGCAGTGTGTCACTGTATTGTCTTGTACTTTATCTGTGTTGAGACATGTCTCTTATCAGCATGATTGCCCACATGTCATTCTGTATCATTGTGTGGCTTGTCACGTCTGGCAAAGCAGTGCTGCATGTCTACTGCTGTTCAATATAGCGCTGTATTACAGCATACTGTTATGCCAACAACATAGTACCAGAGTCTATATTGAGTAGTTGCAGCATAATTCTGTTCAGTGTGGTGCCATTTCCTTTTTCTGTAATTGCTTGTATTTCTGGTTGGCCTTACCTTGTTTTTACATCTGTTGCTCATAGCTTCTTATGATGTCATCTCTGTGTTAACCTAAGTTTGTCATGCATTATGGAAACGGTGCTACATTTTTTGACTTGCTGCACTACATTTGTGGGTCAGAGGTTGACATATATCTATGTCACTGATACAAGTGGAACCTGGGGTGTCCCAGAGCACATGACTCTTTGTGAACTGCACAACCTCAATGACAACACAGATATTTACTTTTAAGAATCATACGAGTGTGGTGTGCATATTTATGGAACTTGCTTCTTTCTCACCTGTTTGTATGTGTTCCATAAATATGCACCCCACGGTCCTGTGTGATTGTTGACATATATCTGAAGCCCTACTGAACTGTGTTGCTGCATGATGATCTTGCACTGACAGTCTGGTATACCACCAGGAAGAGTAATATTGTGTGAATTTGTGGGTTGACGATGGTGAGCACCATTGTCACCCATTTCTGTGGCTGGTTAGGCGCACAGTATTTCCCAAGTTCCATGATATGTTCCTTGTTGTTACATAAACAAAACTAGTCAGTGTAAGCTGGCCGGTGGTGCTGAGGGTTGAGGCACTGGATGCCACACATTGCACCATGCCGTGACCCAGGTTTGGATACGGACTTGGGTTGCTGGGGAAGGAGGATTGAGCGTCCCAATGGACACTGTCCTCCCTTTGGGAGGGTTACCAGGGGTGCTGATGCACCTGATGTCCAAGAGGGCCGTGGAAGCACTGACCTTGGGGGTATTGGGGCTCGTATACAGAGGAGTCAGGGAGGGAGAATGCTGTTAGGCAATTGGCAGGCATGTGGCATGTTCCTGCCTGGAGCCGACACCTCAGGGATTGAGGGAAACCACAAGAAATCGGAAAACTACCCCTCACCGATCCTAGATGACGGCCACCCAGCTGCCCAGTCCAGGAACTACAGGCAGACCCCACTGTGCAAGGTGCTCCACAGAGGTGAGGAGGGAGGTAGGAGTCACCAAGATCACTTAGGGCAGACTCAGGGTTGAGAGAGGTGGCATGAGCAAGCCTGAAGGAGAGGATCATCGAGGGAGATAAGGCAGATAAAAAGTAATTTAAAAAAAAAGATACCCATATACGTGTGTGTGTGTGTGTGTGTGTCTGTGGGTGGTGGTTGGCTTGAGGTTACAGTACAAAGCTAAACCACGGAGTGCTTGTGGCGGTTTACTTGCTGCATAATCTGGAACTAAAGTACTATGTTGTACTTGCTGTGAACTGTAACATTGTATTGGTAGTGTGATGTCTGTGAGTACCCAATTTGAATTGAGCACTAATGACACAGATGCATGTGTGGTACCTGATGAGACATATACTACTAAGTAACTTTTGTTCATTTGGTGTGTGTGTGTTCCTAGTGTGGTGGTGGTGTGGCAATAGAAAGACAACTAAACTATGGAGTACTGGGGAAGTGTTTGTAATGCCAAATGAGGAAGGGAAATATTCTGTTATGATTGCATGTTGGTGTGTGATCATGATCAGCAACAAGGATAGCCGTGCTAGGGGTATGGTTCTTTTTTAATAATTTCTTTTATTACAACTTTTTACCACGCGTGTCACGACAAAGGTACATGATAGGTATGGCTCTGTATGTATAATTACAGTACTTACACAATGTTTTACAGGGCTGTGTGTTTGTAAAAATTCAAACACTGACAGAGTGTGTGAGTATATATATGTCTGTGTGTGTGTGTGGTGTGTATCCTTGGTGTTGGCTATAAAAAGAGAGCTAAACCATGGAGTGCTGTGGTACTGTTTAGTAGTGCAGAAGGATGAAGGCAGATTTAGTGTTGGTATGCCATGTGTTGGTTGAGTCGCAATATGTACACCAGTAGAATGGGATATGGTTGTGTGTCTATAATTGAAATACTGGCATAATGTTTTATATATCGTGTACGTCTCACAGTAACTACTGAAGACTGACAGAGTGTGTGTGTGTGTCTGTTATGGTGAATGGACAATCCACAGACAGATTAACCATGCCATAGTGGACAGGGAGCTCTTGCAGCAGGTAACACAAATACGACTATGCTACCAGGCACTAGGACCCCACCGTGGTTGTGGGTGGGCAACCACGGTCAGTACAATATGGAGTCTGGGGGGTTGTTTGGTTAAACAAGGATGAGTGTCTGTCTGTCTGACTGTCTGTCTGTCTGTCTGTGTGCGCTTCCTGTTGTGGAGTGCCAATCCACAGACAGCTAAACTGTGTAGTACTGGGGTACTGTTCTGTACTGCAGACAGATGACGGCAAATACCATGTTTTTGTTTGTTTGTTTTTCTTATTCATATGTTTATTCACCTATGGAGTCATGTCAGGAACTGTGCTCCTCCACATGGAGGAGCTCACTACTCCAGCCTCTCTATCTCTACTCTGCCATCCCCTGGAACTTCCCTGTGGTTGCCACCTGCGGCGCTGCCAGAGGGGAGAGGGCGACTGTCTTCCCTCCAGACGCTAAATCCAGACACTGTGAATGGTATGCAGAGTGTGGCCATAATGGAACCTGTCATGCTCCTGTATTTTCTGTTTTCCCCATCTCCTCCCTACTGGCGAGAGATGTCGAACATACCCTCCTGCCTGTATTGCCATACAGCCAGCACTTGAGGGCAATCACTGAGCATTACAACAAGTCTCACTCCCACCAATAGAGTAGAGCAGTCCTCTGACACTGACACATCCCCTCCCCGATGAACATAGGTCATCGGCATGGCGATAGCTGTGCTGTCCAGTACCTCAAGCTTCAGTGACACCTGGCTGGCCTTTAGTAAATACTATGTTACAGTGAGAATGGGTGGTTAATAGCAACAAGGAACCAATGGTATGGTATTATGTCTGTGGGTGTATGATTCAATTCTGAAAGAAGGAAAAGGGAAAGGGTGGGACTTAGGCACACATAGCAATCACAGTGAAAATAGCATTGGAGGGCTTTATAGTACTGCTGGTGGAAAATTAGCCTGTGCCATATCACATATTCACATGGTGCTGATGGACCATGCTGAAGTCCTACCACAACTCTTGTCTCATCTATTCAATGCCTCCCTTGACTCTGGTCAGGTACCTCTGGACTGATTGATGCCTCACGTGATACCCTTTCACAACTGCGCACCAAGGATGGCACGTGAAATTCTTACCACAAATCATCACCTTCCTCCGCAAAATCTGCTCACATTTCTTACTGACACATTTGTTCCTCCTACAGTGTAATGGTTTGTGGGATGGTAGACATAATAGAATTTTTTAGGCATATCTGTCAGAGAAACCGTATTCTGTTAGCATCCTTTGCAACTGTGTGAGAGGGCCTTTCGCACCATACAATTCTGCTTAAAGTTGGACCAGCATAACATTCTGGGTGATTTGCATATGCAGCCCATGATGCTTTGCATTGTGTGGGCATGTGTGATTTTATATTTTCTTGAAACTTGGCTTCCCAGCCAAATGCCCTTTGGGGTAACCTCTGCCTCAGTGTTTGCGCATATAGGTTCTTTTGTCTTTAAATAGTTTTTATTTTAATGGGTTCATCACAACATATCCAAGACACATTGTCTTAGGATAGCTGGTCCATTCCACTGGGGTGTCAAACAGATAAGGCATACTGATGAGTCCTGGTAGGATGAAACATGTGTCTATGTCATCTGTTGGCATCCTTTGCAAACTGTGTGAGAGGGCCTTTCGGCACCATACAATTTGCTTAAAGTTGAACCAGCATAACATTCTGTGGTGATTTTCATATACATCCCATGATGCTTTGCATTATGTGGGCATGTGTGATTTTGTATATTCTTGAAATTTGGCTTCCCAGCCAAATGCCCTTTGGGGTAACCCTTGCCTCAGTGTTTGCGCATAGAGGTTCTTTGTCTTTTAAATAGTTTTTTATTTTAATGGGTTCATCACAACATATCCAAGACATATTGTCTTAGGATAGCTGGTCCATTCCACTGGGGTGTCAAACAGACAAGGCATACTGATGAGTCCTGGTAGGATGAAACATGTGTCTATGTCATCTGTTGGCATCCTTTGCAAACTGTGTGAGAGGCCTTTTGGCACCATACAATTCTGCTTAAAGTTGAACCAGCATAACATTCTGTGGTGATTTGCATATGCAGCCCATGACGCTTTGCATTATGTGGGCATGTATGATTTGTATTTCCTTGAAACTTGGCTTCCCAGCCAAATGCCCTTTTGGTAGCTCCTTGCCTCAGTGTTTACAGACAGAGGTTCTTTTGTCTTTATATATATTTATATATATATTATATACACATACTGTATATATATATATATATATATATAAAAGTGACAAATGTTAACAGTAACGCAAAGGAGTATTTCTGGCTGGTCAGACCTACAGTGAGAATATCGTATTTATCCTCACTGTAGGTAATAACCAGGCACTATCTGCACTTCAGCACAACTGCTCACAAAGGCTTTGATTGGTGGGAGCTGCAGCATGAGCAGCACAATTAGAATGCACATGCTCACTTGCATTCCAGCTCCCACTGACAGTTACATTTATTTCTAGCAGCACACAGAACAGTTTCATTTTTTCCCTGTTCTTTCACTGTAACTTATTTTAAAAATCAACTTTCAGCATCACACAATGTTAATAACCATTTCTCCTAAAGGTCCAAAATACCAGACAAAACACAGTGAATTATTTTCATTGTCTCCCTCACCCCACTTTCTTACCAAAATATAAAAATAACTTTTAGCTTCACACAAAACATTCATTTCCTTCAAACCCTAGCACAAAAAGCAACCAACTCACTTTTTACTCTTACGACTCTCCTAGCAGACAATGGCACAGCGCCCTGACGTAAAAGTTCAGTTTTACAGAACACACCACTCAGTCATCTGGAAACAAAATAAATAAATAAAGATATGCCTATTTTAAAAAAATGAAATGACACTGATAAAAATACCTGGACCATTGCATAAATGGAACATACAATGTTCATCAAGAATATCTCAGATATTTTCCCTTGACAGTTTGACCTGTGGCATCACCCGGGCTTCACCCACTTTGATGTCAAATGCCAAATCAGACTCAGGAAAATATCAGAGATATTTTCGATGGGGGTATTGTATATCCCATATATATATTATAGTGGCTCGGTCGCGCCACTATAGTTAGGGTTCAGCAGTCAGTAACATACTAAAGTCAAAAGTTTGTGCATTAATAACTTTGGACCCATTCAATGGATTTGCCTGAAATTTGGGCATGGTAGATCTTTTGATTTGCCAAATTGTGTTTCAGTCGGAGTGCCGGTCTTTGTGTATGAAAGCACTGAAAATGCAAAATTATCCATTTTGAGGCACCTTTGGCATTCTGACTGTGGTCCTGCACGCCATCATGTGGCATGCTGCTCTTCAACATGGCTCGTTTGAAAGAGCTTTGTTGGCCGAATATGCAACTTTTTATTTGGTGAAACAATATTAAGGCATTCAAAAGTTATGGCACTTTCAAGTTCCCATTATAAGTCAATGGGAAAATTTATATGTATATCTTGTGATCAAAGAATGGTGTTCTGACCATCTCATCCCACCTGGCATCAAAGAATTTGCAGCCTCATGGTACAAGAATCTTTGTCCCTGAGGAATTTAAAAATTCTTTGATCACGAGGTCTGCCATCTTGTTTTCAGTTTTCCGATTGCACAAACACAAATATCTCAGCTCAGGGATCACTTCTAAAGTAAAACTTCAATGGGTTTTACTCAGGGACCCCAATCTATTGAGGCATGGTTTTGGTTCCATCAAAATCAGTCAAAAAATAGAGTTATTAGCTTTTAAATTCTTTGATCATGGCTCGCTAACGGTCTTTGATCGCGAGCCTGCAAATTCTTTAATCGCGAGATTGATTTCCATTGTGCATCGTGACCTATTCACAAATATCTTGGCTCACGGGTGACCTAAGGACAGAAATGAGGGTGATTTTTGATCAAAGGGCTTTGTTCTTTTGAGGCATGCTGTTGGTTCGGTTGAAATCAGTGAGAAAATACGTATCCAACTCTTTCATTCTTTGGCCATGAGCATGCAATTTCTTTGATCGTGAGGCTGCAAATTCTTAGACCGCTAGATTCTTTGACCACCATCATTCATCGCGAGCAAGGAACGAGATGGCCATATTAAAAATAATTATTTTGCAGCATAGGGGTGTACAAGGAAAACAAATGAGGGTGGGTTTCACTGAGGGGCTTGTTCTGATGAACCATGGTGATGGTTTACTGCAATTCTTTGAATTTTTAAATAACAACAGTTTTTATTCTTTGGTCATAACACTGCAAATTCTTTGATTGCGATCCTGCAAATTCATTGATCGTGAGATTCTTTGATCGCGATCATGCATCGTGAGCGAGGGACGAGGTAGTCAGATAAAGAAATCTATTTTCTAAGCTCAGGGTGTAGGGAAGTCAAATGAGGGTGGGTTGTTCTCAGGGTGCTTTCTCTCATAAACCATTTCGTGGTTTACCGCAATTTTATAATTTGTTAAATTACAACAGTTTTTAGTCTTTGGTCATGACTCTGCAAATTCTTTGATTGTGAGTCTGTAAGTTCTTTGATCGTGAGATTCTTTGGTCGCCATCTTTGATTGTGAGGGAGGGACAAGATGGCCAGATTTTTATAATGGAATAGATAGGGAAATTTCACCAATGTTCACTATTGAATATCTCGGAAATGGTTTTGTCTTCTAACTTGAAATTTAGAGGGCGTTACAGCATGTCTTGTGGATGGAGATTGCTGTTCTAATGTATTGTTTCATATTTATTGGATCGAGTATGTTGCAATTGGGAACACAAATTGCAAGAACCTGCATACAAGCTGCTGTCAATAGGTAGTGCAGATGTAAATAAGATACTACTTAGATAACAATTGCTCCTATTGTGAGGCTAGCTCAATTGGTGCACCCCCACATGGTAATTCACTGTAAGTGGCACTTGTACATGCATGGATAGAGCCATAGAGGGTTATCACCTAGTTGTTTCAAAATTTTCAATGATTGCCCCATAGATGTGCTGACATTCCTAGTACTGGAGATGGTGCATTACAAATGATGCTCAAAGTGCACTCTCATCATGATAAGTTGTCCCTAAATGACTTCCACCCCTACACAGTTGGTTACTGGGAATGGAACAAATCAGGCGAGAACACCTGATTCTATTGTGTGGCACAGCACCCATGTGCCATCTGTACTACCACACACACCACATATTGATTTTGTTGTTCATTGTAGTTGAGTCAGGTATTAAGGGTATATTGGAATGTGGCTGACTTGCAATGTATGTTCTGACAAGCAGCCAGGTCTGGTGACTAGTGGGCATGTGGCAAGTACATTGTAGCCACAGACATTGCCAGATATTTCCCAAAATTTTAAAGAGCTTACCTCTGCTGCCCCTACTGTAGAAATGGAGAAAGCATTAGATGTATCTGGTAATATGAGAGAAATTTTGGGAAATAGTTAGCAGTGTTAGTGGCTGCTACTGTATGTAGAATCTGGTAACACAAATTGCAAAACCTGGATGACAAGTTGTGGTTAATAGACAGTACACACGTCCACAACTGACTACACAGATTGAAAGTTCCAGTCATTGTGAGCTTGGCTCAATATGTGCTCCACATGGTAAGCCATAGCAAGGCACATCTTCACATGTATACATGGAGGCACAAATCTGCAATGACTGATTCACAGGTGTAGTCACAGCTTTAGTACTAGAGATGTTCCATTGCAGATTGATGCTCAGAGTACATTGTGAGCTTCGCACTTCTCCCGTAATCTGTGAGGTGGTGAGGGAATGGAACAAATAACTTGACAAGAATTGATACTATTTTGACTCTGCACCCATGGGAGATCTGTTCCATGATACACTTAGTTAGGTGTCTGTCCCACCCACTCCCCAGCCCTCCCAGGAGATCCCTCTCTAGTGTTCTACTTTCTGTGTATAGTCATGGTCATGCAGTCACAGTGCAATACAAGACATGTAGATCAATATTACAACTCTATAACAGCAACTGCTTAAAATAAAACTCAGGAGACATAGTATAAGGTTAATAATTAGTTTATTATTTAACTATTTATATATATTTAGTCCAAATTGTTTGGTTGTTTTGGGACGGACAAAAACAGCTCATTGTATATATCCGTGATCAATTTTGGGGATGTTTTTGTTTGTTGGCATTTCACTGACTTTATCTATGCTGTTTCTTTTCTATATGTGTTCTTTTCTATATGAATAGCAGTTATAATTAAGATTGTGTATATTTGGTAAGTGGTTTATATGGCTGTTAATGTTACAGAATATTTAGTTAGCAAATATTTATCTTTGTTATATTTATTGCTGAGTGGTATTAGTTATGTGTCTATTGATGGTATTTTACTATCACATTCACAGACCACTTAGATATTAAGAGAATGGAGACTAACAAAATGTTATTTAACATGTGGTTTTCAACATTTTACTGGTATTTTGTGCAACTGATTAGAATACTTTTAGTTTTTTACCTAATTAATGTTTAATGGTGTTTAGTTATTGACTACATGTTCATATGAAACAGTAAGAAACATTTAGTGTTTCTCATGAGCATATTCATACAATTTCCTATAAGATAACCACATGTGTAGATTATTCTAACAGTAAAGTTAAGTGGGAATATTTTACATGTGAGTAGAGACCTTTAGCTTGATATCAACAAACACATTATGAAGTTTAATTTGTTGTTATGTTTTTATTGTGTTTTAGTTAAATGACAGGCATGTTTTCATTTCTCATTTGAGTACTGTTGTGCCATTTTAATGATATCTACATATGTGTTGTGACTAGTTTTGATAAAGTTGCAGTTATTTATTTTGAGGTAGATCTAACAATATCAAGAAGTGAAAAAAAGAAGGTAAGTATTACACATTTGTTATGCATTTGGGTATGTAATGGTGTGGTGAGGATACTCATTTCACATCCATTTTTACTGATGGCGAGATTGTTAAGCTGCAAATTGATGAGTTTTACAAGTATTTTTATTTGTGGAACTGGGAAAAATTCCTCATCTGACCTCCAAAAGTATGGGCGATCCTGTTAAAGCAAGAGCACACCAATTGTTTGCATTGTTCAGCAGAAGTACACAATCATTGTGAGCATTTTGTACTCAGTTATGAGTTGTAGACATCTGCAGAGATATATAGAAATGCATTGTACAATGGAAATAGGCCAGATAATCACATGTATACATCTCTATAATCAGCAATTAGTAATATGTACATAGCACTTAATGCAATGCAAAACCATTAAATACATCTACCATGTATTGGGTAGATTCTGCACAATAAATAAACAAATGATGTAATTTTTTCTGTTTTATTTTATAAAAACAAACATATATGACTCTAAGTCTATAAAACATATATACATTCAATTTGAAGCTCAGTATTATATACATATGTACAAGTCTGAGTCACATTTCTTGGGCATAGTTAGTCATATTCAATGGGAAAGTCCAATAACAGTGACAGATAATGCTGCACAGTTAATAATCATATGCATTACATTTTCTATTTTATTTTTAAAAGCAAACATAAATACGTGAAAGTCTATTTAAGTTATATACATGCAATTTTAAGCTCAGCATTATATACATATATACAAGTCTGAGTCAAATTTTTTGTTGAGTTTGTCATGTGCAGTACAGTGTTCAGACTGCAACAACAGTGACTGAAAATTCTATCAGATTGTTTTCAACATTACAGTTTAGTGCTATCAGATTACAGCACAATGTAGGTAGACATACTGTTAACATGGGTGTGATAACTATATTTGCCAGGACATAACTTACTAACTGACATTGTATAATATCCAGTGCCCTTGAGTCTGGTTGGATTTGGTGGAAGTCAGTTCAGTAAGTATCATATTCAAGGTCAAGAATGTAGACAACAGGAAAGGAGTGAGAACATAACCTGATGTGTACTGTTGAAACAAGTACAGTTCTCAACACAATATGTGGAGGACAGTGGTTGCATGTCTGATAAGTGTTTCAATAAGTTAGTGAGTTTGTCATAGCCATATAAGATTGTACTGTGAAACAACTGAATACACAGTAATATGTGCTGAGACATGCAGAGTTAAGTAAGGGCATCTGCAAAAAGATATTAATAACCCATTGTCCATCAATAACTGTTCAATACCCTCAAGTCTACTTGAACAGTAACAATGCAGTTTTGTAGTGAGTATATCAAGCTTGCAATGTTGAATATTACAATGCAATGTTTGTAGAAAATTGCATTGCAATGAATAATGGGAAAAGTGTTGTTTTGTATCTAATGTATGAGGATAGTAATGTGATAAATAAGTAATTGTGTACCACAGGTAGCTGCATTGGTGTACTGTTGTGGTATCTTCTGCAATGGCAGAGAAATCAGAATAATTAACATGGGCTGTGGTGATTTTGTGCAACATCTAGAACACATAGGTCACCATGGTTGGTTTTGCACAACAGAAGTTTTTTTTATGAAGGTGTAACTTGTTGTATTAAAGGAAAACATATGTGTACATTGTGGTGAACAATTACATCTGGATGGAATACGCACATGGCATGTTATTGTTGCAGATATACTGGTTTAGTGAGATGCTGTGACTAGATAGCATCACTCTTCCATACGTTGTGCAGCATTGCAACGGAGAATTATGACATATGTTGCCTTCAGATTCCTTGTGAGTCTTTCCTTCAGAGTACATACTGTATCATTACACTCCACCCATCCCTTTCTGAACCTTCGCCAAGTGCGTAGTTGCCAGTATTAATGGATAGGTCATGATGGAAGATTGTCATGACGGTGTCAATTGAGTTCAGGAGAACATAGTTCTCCAGCAATGAAGTGTGAAATTGGTGTTGTGACTTCATGCCTTGAGAGTTAAAGCATTGTAATACAATAATTATGAATGAACGTGAATATCTAACTCTCAGAGAGCAAACACAGTATGACCACATCTTCAGCACAGCCAACCGATTTCTGCATTTGCAAATAACTTGCTGAACTTCACAGTTCTCTGTTCAGGGACATAGGCAAACAGCCAGAGCATATCCTGAGTTGTTTGTGATCTCGTGGTCGCATGACAAACATGTGTACTTGGACACATACTCAACTTTAAAGTGTTGACGCGTAATCAATGCCATCATCTGCTAAACTGTTTATCATTACCATCATGAACTCTGTGACATCTTGTTGTGCATTGTCAGCAAACATTGATTGTCCTGCATATGTTCCATGAGTTAGTCATAGAGCAGTCAAGCTTTGTAAACTGGGAACTGGTCTTGAGTACTCTAATGACTCTCTTTAATGCTTCTTGATAGAGGAGTCAACTGACTTGAGTTTAACATACTAGCAACCCAGAGATGTGGAGAAGTGCTTAGTTAGTTGTGTTTGCATAGCAGACAGTTTATCTCTGTGCTGTTGTCAAATATTGACAGTTTGTTGACTCTAATACATTCTTTTCAGCTGGAGATGCGAGTTGTTTATGCAGCAAGTGCCCTGTAATGGAGTGCTGAGGTGATGACTGTGAGTTTGGTGTGCTTTCTTTTAGTTTGTGTCCTTCATCGATTGTGATAAGCTGTACCGACGCATATCTGGGAACTGGTAGCAAAGGAGTATTTGATTGGTACAATAAACGTAATCTGTTGTACTCAACAATGCATTTTGTGTCAGCACATATTTTACTTTCTGCCAGATTCACTATGTGTACTCCAGACAATTGTCTCACACGAGACAAAGCAACATAAGACATCCCATCCTTGAATATTCCAGTGCCTATATCTACAATGGCACTATCAAGGCTGAGCCTTGTGACTTGTGTATGGACACTGCATAACAGCACACAAATGGAAATGTTTCTTTGTCACATATAGTGTCTTTCACAAGCTCAAACTTGAATGTAACTCTGTCTATTGCCAGAGGAGTTTCACAGTTGTCAAACTTAACAACTACAAAGTCCACAGCTGTGTTTTGCACATTGTACTGGAACTCATGGATGTACCCATGGCTCCATTCTATGAGACCTCACTCAACGTCATTGTTTCTGCAAAGCATGATACATGCATTTCTCACACAGTGGTAGCACAGCTTCCAAGTCAGCTTTGTGTGACACATCACTTGTGAGCTCTTGAGATCCTCAACCATTTTTGATATCATTGTTCATGATAGGGTGACACCATCTATGGTATCTATGCATGTGAGAATGACAACAGGTTGCTATCTCTCTGCATCATGATCTCATTGAACTCAGCACACTGTTTAAGTCTTGGGAATAGACATACAACATGTACTCCAGATTTCTGCACATGTGCAAAGATATCACAAGCATTCTGAATAGGTGCATTATTTCTAGTGATCATGCGCTGTCTTAGCATTTCAGCATGAATGGGTGACAATGCACCAATGTGAGCCTCTATCACAATGCTTGTAAGACATGTCACCTTGCTGCCTAATATTCTGTGAGAGTTCAATATGAAAAGAACTCCCACAATTGACTCCACCTTATGCATCCAATTGTTTTGCCTCTTCAATGGAAAGACTACAGAAAATATGTTTGCCATTTACAGCAGCCAGCTGAAGGAGATCTCCAAGAACAAGAATATTCTTACACCAAATGGTGCGTCATCATTGGTGCCTAGTATCTCCTGTAGACATTTGTGAACATATGTGAGGAGAACATTTGAAACCATGCTGATCTCTACTATTATCAGCAAATACATCTTATCAAACATTGACTTCCAGTTCAGAGGCAACGCTATATGACAATTTTCTGTAATCACCACCTTCCCATGTTCAACTGGCAACATGACTAACCTGTGAGTGTGATACCACCTATGTTATAAGTTGCCAATCTTGTAGGAGCAGCAATAATAACAGATGTTGCTGCATTGCTAAGCCTATGCACACCTTTGCTATAGTCAATCAATAAACCTTTTCCAGTCCCAGCAGTACCACTAACAAGCATCCTGACTGGTGTCTGTTCCTCACAAACACACTGCTTGGTACTGTGCTGAATAGCATGTTTACAGCATGTATCACAGAGTGATACATAACTCTTTGGTGTGAGTTCAACTTTTCAACAATATCTGTAGCTGACTCTGATAAGTGCATGTTTGTCGTGATGGTCTCTTACCTTGACAATAGCACAGCTGACAAGGAGAAAGAGGAGCACCAAGAGTCCTTCCTCCTTCAACATCAACCATTTTCTGAGATGTTACATTGTGTCATCATCCAGAATTTTTATTGTGTTCTCTAGCTGATTTTTTCCATTTCAAGTCTGTCAATCTAAGTCCCAAAGACATGATGCTGGAAGGTATGATATGTTTCCATGAACGGTTGTTCATATGTGTCTGATAATCCATTCAATTCAGATTCTGATCTCCAAGGCTTGAACAGGAACAATACAGCAAAGTAATAATGTTCTTTGCTTTCTGTTGTATTCAAGGTGAGTTTACAGTGGTCAATTAGCCATGGTTTGCACTTTTGACAAGTGAGCCATCAAACTCAATGACTTTATATATGCCTTTGTCTAGTTCGAAGAAACACCCCACTTGTAATCATACCATTGAGCAACTTCAAAGAGAAACAATTGTCCATAGCACTGTGGTGCTGTGGATAGTAGTTGTCAATTGTTGCTCTTGAGAATATTTGTGATGATGGTCTTGTACCAGTCAGATCCTCAATCTCTTCATGACTCTAAGGACATGACACCTGTTCTGCTTGTGAATCATATTCAAGAAACAAATGGAGTCTGACTTGCCATATAGATACACACCTGTAAGTCGGTCACTTGTTTCATAGGCTCCACACTAACGGTGTGGACAGTCTTAAGTCCCAGTGACCAAAGCCTGAAAGACATTGATTTATCACAGTTAGACAGCTCTTCCCACATTTCTTGCAGGTTTGCTTGCTCGTGCTTAGTGATGTATGATGTAACATATCTATAAGAGCCATTGAGTTGTCAGCAACAAATTGAGCATCAATGTTTGCCTGCCACATCAACAGAAGAGAAGGACTATAATCATTGTGTCATTGCAATTTCTGAACCAGTTCCCAAAGTGTTGCACTGTCATACCTGTCTGGTATCTGACATGTGACATACTTAATATGAAGCTTAGAAACGTCAGTTGTCTCATTGTCTCCAATATGTGGGGCATCTTTATCCACAGCAACATATGTATATGTGGAGCTCCAAGAGCTTGGTACTCAATCCTCCAGAAGTAGTGCTCGACAATGTCAAGAGGAGGATTTGTCTTAGACAGTATGAACTTCAAAAGACTCAGGAACTGGCGGTGGAAGTAACGTGAAACTGTTACTGGATCAAGTGAACATAGTTCATTGAGAGTCATAGTTTATATGTTCTGAACATCAGAGTTTGCCCATCTGAGAAGATCACAGATCATCCCTATAATATTCAGCACAACTCAGTGTTATGAACCATGTTGCTGGTCCAAACTCTCTCAGCATGCACATTACCTCAGAGTGGCATCTGTACCAATATTCTTAGTACCATGCATGCATGCTAGACAAAATGGAAGAAAGACTGACTTGCAGTGTTTCATCTTTGGTCGGGAACTTCTGTAGTGACTGTGCAGCTGTGCTATTGTTGAATTATGTACCAAGTCTCAGTGTATGAGCAACACTAGCAGATAGGACACCAAGTTCACTTTTTCCGAAACTTCCCATCCTTATGTAGTACTCCTGAGGCCCTATACTCAGCTTCTGGTACTCAAAGTTCTCTATTCATCTAATTGACCACCTGAGCCAAGTGGAAATATATTCAGGAAAGCAACAAGCTTCTAGAGTAGCCTCCCATATACTTACAAGATTGCCCTCCACTTGCTTTATTTGATATAAATCAATGTTATCCATTACTGGTCCTTTGCCATGCAATGGGAGTATGGTGAATTGCTGATACACATTGTGTATAGTTGCAATGTCAACCTTTCCAGTATTGCTTGTCAGAGTTCTCTGTGCAATATCTGTAGAAAGACCTCCAAATGCATTGTTGCTGTGACAGCATAAAAACAATTGTGCTCTTTAGGTATTGCAAAGCACGCCTACCTTGTCTACATTGACTATGTCCTGCCATATTGTTTTTTGCATTTGTTGGTACATCATTAACCAAGATGACTACACTATTGTCCTGAGAAATTGTGTTGACATTTTCTTGCAAAGGAAAAGGCAAGTAGACAACAGAACCTTTGAGAGAGCGTATCAGTTTTTTCCTGGCAGGTCTCGAGATCTTTGTGTTCAGCCTGATGATTGTTTGAAATGGCTTTTATGGTCTGAATGAGAATCCTTTCAAACAAATTCAAGACTGCTATCTCATCAGGAGTTGGTTTGACTTCCATTTTATTAAGTACAGATTGAGGAGGTAAACTGTCACTCTTAATCTTCTTATGACAGTAATAACAGAGTGACACAGTTGAAACTTCTTCAAAGTCAGACTTTAAGAGAAGGTATGCATGGAGATGTTCTACTTCACATTCCAGGTGGAATGTTTTCAGGTCCACTGTGACACATAAGTGTTTGAAGAACAAGCGTCACGTGACACACAGATTACATCAATTTTCTGTGTTTTGCTAATTTCAAATTTAGCAAACTCACAACCAAAATGTCTCAGGAAGGTGATCTTTTGTACCAGTGAGTGTAGTGTGCTTGTTTGTTCATGGACAGTAGCAGACCTCAATCTATGGGTTCTTTGCAACTGTTTAATTAACTCTGTAAGTCCTTCCACATCTCCATCATTGAGCAATGTTTGAATTGTGATGTAGTCTCGAATGACAGATCTCATTCGATATAACCTTGTACAAATTTCCAGATGCCAGAGTTATGTACTGCCAGCATACAAAGTGGTGAAATGTGCTGTCACAGTTCATGGTCTCTAAATATTCAAAGGAGGACCCATTAGGCCTTTTGGAGGCTGAATCTTACACTTGTCAATGGTGGAAGCAGTATATATTGTCTAGATCTCTTGGTGGTTAGAAATGTTGAGAGAAACTTTCAATACACATGATTGATTCTTCTATAACATTACATGTATTGCCACATGCCCATTTCATAACTGATGACTTTGGCTCACTTTCAACCTGTTCAACTTGATCGGCATTCTCCAATTGAAGGGTTTCATGAGATAGAGCTAAGACATTCTGCACTTTTCCTGTTCATAAATTGTGAAACTGATATTTTGTGTGTGCATGGTATGTCTCTTTCCAGAAGAATGCTTCTGAGTACTCTGAATGAAACCAGTCTCCTTGAAACACAACAGAGATAGTTTAGTGTTCAAAAGACAATATATTGTTTTTATCTCCTGCCCTTTACACTAAATTTATCAATGGCTGACATCATTTCAGCCTATAATTGGGAATGTATTGCTAGAGCCACATTGACAAATCTTCTTACTCTTAAGCACAGTTTCATCAATAAGAACTTAGTACACAGTCTGTTCCCTTTGTGTCTCACTATTTTGGAGATCACATGTTCGATTCTAGTTCTATGGAGCAGCTTTTTGAAAAATGCCTTGGTGTTGTAGTAGCAGAACTCACATGTTCAGCATTTTTTCTGTCTCAAATGTCTATGCTTTGTTGATGACAGTGCTGGACATTGTAACTTCACTGTTTATCTAGGAAGCCTACTTGTAGTTTTTCTAGAGGAGGTTTTGTCTTTGTTTAAACATGTATCTTTAATTATATGTACTTTGAACAGAAGACCATTTTTCTTGCTTCTGTTGATAAGTTTTACCTTTGGTTCTTACATGGCATGACGATGAACAAGCAGTACAGGTAGCACTTTTCTTTAGTGCTCTAGGTTTATAGCAACAACTATGATGAAAGAGCCCTCTATTATTTCTTCAATCTCTTCATGGTTGTAGTCTTCAAAAAGTTAAAAGAATAAAGAGTAGTAAGAAACATGTGCTATGGTAATAAAAGACAAATGTTACATAAGGAATTGAGAGCATAGTATAATTACAAAAAACTATATTTTATGCTAAGATTTGTATCACTTTGTGTAAAACATTTAGTTATTCTGTGCACTGCCATGTCATCTGTATATTGGGTTAGATTGTAAAATGGTAATACCTAGACAAAGTATATGTGTGGTGAGTTCATTGGTCAGTGCACTTGGGTACAAGTGTTAAAAGTTGTCAATTGTTAAATGTTAGTTGTTACATCTTTCCAGCCACTTATGTTAACATATTAATAATGATGGAATAGGCGGGTGTTATTACTCAATAGTGGTAATGATAGCAGTATGGGGTATGAAGGTGCAATGGTGTTATTAATCTTGAGTTTGAGGCATAGTATTAGGTTTCCTGCTTGTTGTGATGACATATTTATATTTATGTGATGTGAATTGTATGGGAAAGTGAAGCTATAGAAAGTTGTATGAGTTTTAAATTGTCAATTTGACATTTTTGTCATGATCAAAGAATTTGTTGCCTCATGAATGATCCTTGTGATCAAAGATGCTCGTGGTCAAAGAATTTGCACTCTCATGAACAAAGAATGTGGAAATAATATCAAATGACAATAGAAGCTTGTTTAGTTTACTTAACATGGTAGACATGACTTGTTATGTATTAATAGAATGTATGTATATAGTGTGGTGAGAATGTATTTTTACAATTGAGATTTTTACAACTAATCATGTTAAATTCATGAAATCTCAAGTTTTTTTGTGATCTAAGAAATTGTCAACTCACAAACGATCCTTGCCGTCAAAGTGTGTCCTGGTCAAAATATTTTCATGCTCACAGTCAAAGATCATAAAATGCAGGAATTATTTGCAAACATTGTAAAATATACATTAACACTATATTCTTTAGTTGTGAGTCCTAGGAATGTTCTCGAGTTTCACTGTGTTCCACAATTATTAAATCTACTGTTTTCTCAACCAGACACACTCTGGGAATGAAGTCTCACGTTATTCTCATGATCAAAGATTTTGCATGCTGCGTGGTCAATCCTCACAGTCAATGTGAGTCGTGGTCAAAGAATTTGCACATTCATGGTCAAGATCTTAAAAATGCAACAATTATTTGCAAACGTTGTAAAATAGATATTAACACTATATTCTTAGTTATGAATCCTAGAAATGCCTCGGGTTACTGTGTTCCAAACCTATTAAATCTACTGTTTTTCTCTCCAGAGACACTCTTGGGAATGAAGTATTGTGTTATTCTCGTGATCAAAGATTTTGAATGCTCGAGTTGATCCTGGTAGTCAAACCGAGTTATGGTCAAAGATTTGCACGCCATGGTCAAAGATCATAAAATGTGGGAACTGTTTGCAAATGTTTTAAAAATAGATATTGACACTATATTCATTAGTTATGAGTCCTAGAAATGCCCTTGGGGTTTACTGTGTTCCAAAATTATAAAAAACACTGTTTTTCTCAAGCAGACACACTCTGACAATGAAGTCTCATGTTATTTTCATGATCAAAGATTTTGCATGCTCGCAGTTGATCCTCACAGTCAAACCGAGTCATGGTCAAAGAATTTGTACACTCACAATTAAAGATTGTAAAATGCGGAATTATTTACAAACATTGTAAAATAGATATTGAGACTATATTCCTTAGTTATGAGTCCTAGAAATGCCCTCAGGGTTTATTCTTTTCAAACTTTTAAAATCTACTATTTTTCTCAGCCAGACATGCTCTCTCAATGAAGTCTCATCTTATTCTCATGATCAAAGATTTTCACGCTCACGGTTGATTCTGACGAACAATGTGAGTCGTGGTCAAAGAATTTGCATGCTCATGATCAAAGAAATGGCTAACTTTGTCATGTGTTTTTCTGAGCCAATAGAATCAAAGAACAACATTCTGGGGCCATTTTAGACTCAATGTTTAAGCAGCAAACTCTCTAGGACATAACAGTGAGTGCTTTTACTAAGTTCAATTAAATTTGTTGAAACTTATGTTTTAGTTACTTGGAGAGGGTATTTCACTTATTAACAAGTTAGGAAGGACTGTGCCATGTTCACTGCTTGATTTTGACACTGTATACCAATTTTTTGGTGTAATGTGCACGATTTTCTTTCTGTCTGAAAGTTTCATTGCATTGTGTTCAGAAAGTGTTAAACATTTTGCAAATGCATGGTATTTCCTCCATGTGTTTTAGTCACAGAACACTTCTAGGGATGCCATGCAAATAGCTTGTCAAGAGTTAGAATTGTCCCAGGAAACAAAAACTGCTAATTATTTTTTAAAGGTTGTATTATGATATTTCTATATTTAAAAATAGTGTTAAACCTGCTGATTGGGAGTTTTGTCAATTTCTTTACTCTTACAGTAATTGTTTGTGGCTGGAAATACTGCTTCAGATTTAGTATTGGCTGTAACAGTTTTCTATTTTTCTGTGACACTATCTGACAACTTAACTGTCAGTGTCTACAGCAGATGTACTGCATTTAGTGGTGGGTTGTTTGTGAGAATTACTTGATAATCTGACAATATTAGGAATTTTTGGTTACATGTGTGTGTTTTCCGGTTGTGTAATCCTATCTCAGACAGAAATTGTGTACTATCTAAGTTAATTTGATAGTACATTTGAGTTAGTTAAAACCAGAAACACATAAATATGTTTTACTTAACATATAGAATAACACTTATTCTTAGTAGGAATTGGTAACTGTTAAATTCTACTGCTGTTATGAGACTATTACAGGCTAATTAATATAGTAGAGTTGTAAACTGTTGTACATTATGTCTGTGAAATACAAAGGTATGGTTCCACTCACCACTCAGCTGCTGGCTGAGAAAAGAGAGGAATTTACTTTGATAGAGCATAATGGCCAGCAACTTAGACTAATGAACATTCATGTTGTTGGTAAGTCATGAACTGTGCTAACGAGAAGACAGTATTGTCCCACCAAAACAAAAAGAATGTTTTATAAACCTAATACCAATAGAAAGAGGCTTTTACATACATAGTCTAGATCTTTTTGGCTGTATGAGCCAATCTGGAACCAAGTATTACTTGTCATTGTTTTGACTGTATTATCTGAATGATGCAACAGAATACTGGTCATTGTGCTGATTAGACTTGGTAGTGCTTGGTAGTCAGACAGACACATTGTGATATTTCTACATCTGAGTTTTTGAGATTTGCCACTAGCATTGGAAAAAACTACATTGACTGTATGGATAGTGGGATCAAGTTTGATGAGAAGGGCAGCAGTGTTCAGTAGAGGTAGTCATTTTGGCAATGATTTACATCTACCTGGATGCTCAGTGTCTTGGTTTGGAAGGGTGGCATGAGGTGGGAGCAGCTAATGCCTACCATGTACCATTTGTTGGAGACACACCCAGAACCAGACATACTCCTCATACATCTCAGAGGTAATGATTTGGGGAACAAAGGGCAATTAATTTTAATATGAACTGCACAGTCTGACTTGCAGCATCTTATCAGTATATTGCCAGCTTGTAAAATTCTGTATTCAGACATTACACAGTGCATGGTCTGGAAAGGTGAGGATTACTGTCCTGCACTTGAAAGATCACGTAGGAAGGTCAACATACAATATCTGGATTCCTTCATGTTATGGGAATGCATACCATTTGTCACCCCAAATTACTTATGACAAATATTGGGTATATCTAAAGATGGTGTGCATCTCTAACACTGGTAATAATATTTTGTTGGGGACCTTCGACATGGTATCCTTACAGTTCTGTGATTGTGTACCTGTACAAGTGTGCCTCTCAAGTACATCACATATGCACTGAAAACAGCTCTTTTAGAGCCAATATAAATGGTCAAAAATAGAATATTTTACATCTTGCACATTGTTGTCTGTATGTTACAGTGTGAGTCTGTGGGAAACACAGATTGTGTGGTATGTTTCAGCAATCAGGTGTTACAATAATTGCTAACAGTTGATTGGTATTTGCATTTTATTTGAGATTCTATGTGCATTTTGGATAGGCTATGTGACATATTGGTTGGGTGCTGCTGTACAAATGGTGTTTTTCTGTGTTATCTGTCATGTGATGCAGGGTGTGTGTACTGTAACTATTTAAACTTTTTTGTAATATGAATTTTTGTAATGGTTGAGTATGGTTGGTTTAAAGGGGGATGCATTCTGTGAGTATGGATGAGAATCTTATGTGTGTTTCTGAAGGTGAACTGCTAAGAAAGGGGAAACATGTATGCTATTGATGTACAATACAGTGTGGTGCTAGGGATGTATTCACTGGGCAATTCAGTGATTGTCTTTTGTTGTCAAAAATGTGTGTGTTGTTTGACAGTTCTGTAATATATTTTCTGTTTTCTTTCAACAGATACATATATATATATATATATAGCTTGAAATTTTCTGTGCATACTCTACTGTTAAGTAAGTATTATTCTTTTTGTATTACCTGTGTGTTCAGCAGGTTAATACACTGATGCTAAAGTGAATAATGCTCTAGTATCATAGGATGTATTTTATGAGGTCCATTGTGTTGTCCATCATTTCTTTATTGAGCTCTTAGAAAATGATGTAGACACTGTCAGCCTCTGATAGCCTTATTGCAATAGCAGGAGGGGAGATTAATGCAATAGATGGTCACCTTGAAAGAACTGTGAATTCAAGGTGAACCATTAGCAACAGTATGTTTGGGCACCCTGAATTGGTGTACTGATGTGGTGCCATTTTTGACTGTAACTTACTGAGACCTCAAAGGTGTTTACTATGTAATGTGCCACTTTTGTACAACTGTATGCCAGTGTGCATCAAAACATTTGATTTCTTACTATTAGCTTCAGTTGCTTGCTGTTTGTAGTGCAGTATTTTCATTTTTTCTACTACTGTGACTTTCACCTTTGGTTGTTCATTTGCAAAGTTTCATGTTGTATTAATCTCTTGTTAAGTTTCAGGCACTTCATTGGCTCCTCGCTACTGGCTGTCCAATAACTGCAAAGAAACAGACTTAAAAACATTGCAATAAATATTTTAACATTTGAATAGTGGTTGTGTCTGTGTTTGCTGGTGGGTGGGTGAGTGTAACCATGATGACCTCTGATGTTGCTGACTGGCTGCTCTGCCTCTCTGCAAAAAATTGAAAAGTTTCAATACTGTGTCTATGTCTGTGGTGGCGGGGGTGGGATTGTGAGTGTAAACAGGATGTGTAGAAGACAAGAAAAAATGAGGTGGAGAGATTATTTGTTTTACATATATGAAATAAAAAATTACTATGAAATTTACAAAAATGTATATTTTTATAATTCATCTGACACAGTGACCATTTTGAAAGTGCAATAATACCCTACAGGGTGGTCAGTTGGACATAATTACACCCCTAGGTGGTGTGGTGTTCTCAATATTTTCCACCCTGTCAGGTATTGACATTTAGTCATAGCACTATCTCTGTTGCGTAGGTATAGTGGGAAGTACCTTCAGTGTGCCTGCATGGTGCGCAGCTGTTTGGTCTGCCCTATGACACGATGTAGTTAGTATATGAATAATAAAGTTTAAGTAATTGTAAAGTAAATACTACTGCAGCTGTGAATGTAGGTATCAATATTTATTACTATATATTTTGTTACCATCTGGGAGGGGCACATATATGTGTTTTAATAGTAGAGTCATTGTTACTTCAGAATTTATTAGTTATTACACATATCTCATTTTGAGTGTTAAGAAAGAGAAGCAGGTGTAAGATACAGGACTATTAATGTTATATCTAATTATGTTTTCTGATATGTCTTTTGTTGATTTTTTTATTACAGATAGACAATGCCAAAATCCCAGAGTGACAGAGAGGTGCTGGCCCTTGTTCTGGCTGTTAGGAGCATGCAAATGCATGCATCATCATGCATGTGACTAACCTCAGCCTGTTACACACATAGGCAAGGTAGGTAATTTATTTGATTGGGAGGTCACTCAGTATTTATGTCCATGCCTATAGATGTGATCAATGACAACTGGGTTATGTATCACATTAATTAAATAAATGGATCCTGTGGTACAGTGGACCATACACACCCTAATCATGGTCTTCTATATGCTAGAAATAAAATAAACATTTCCTTGCTAGTACAGTACAGTCACTGCCAAGCCTTACCGTAGGCATAGTTAAAGAAAAAACCTAGGTGGCCCAGCGGTACCCCCATTTCAGTCCTTTTACAATATCTGCAATTGTGCTTGGAAGCATGCACAGTGGACTGCTGGGATAACTGTTTTTTTAAAACATGTGATCTGGCTGGGAACAGTCCATTGGATCACTTTGGATATATTTATTATATTTTTATTAAACATGTCTCATGATTGGGCTGGGTATAATGTACTGGAGCAGGAGTGATAGATATTATTACTTATTTAGTTTTATACATATTCCTGTATTTGGGTACTGGGGTGCTTTGCCAGTGAGGTGTAGGGGTGTTAGTCTCTGATGGCTTGAAGACTGGCTGGGTGCCAGGTGTAAGTCACCAGGATTGGTACACCAGTATGTAAATGGGGCCATTATTACAAGCAAATATCACCATTTGTGGCTTGCATGTATTATGGGCCCATGTCTATTTATCACTGAATATTACTGTTCATCCACCTATCGCAACTGCAGTTGTGCTGGTGTATCCCTCTGCTACTGTCTTGCCACTTGTGGTGTTGCAGTGTCATTCCAGGATGTACAATGGGTGGGCATGGTAGCATGTTGAGTGGTACTGAACCATGGCACTACACTGTTGAATATCACCCAGGACATGATACAGCACTTCCAGTTATGCTGCATCCAGGCTTGCGCTCCTTCCTGGCATAGTGTGGATATCCAGAACATGGTGTTATTGAAGTATGATGAGACACATTTGATGTCTGCACTGTTAACAGATGTAGATGTATATATGGAAGATCTCCTGTAAAATAAAAAAAATAGTTTGATATTTATATACATATTTGTAACACAAATGTTTTATATATATATATATATATATATATATATATATATATATATATATATATATATATATATATATATATATATGTATATATACCTAAAGTGTATTGTGCAGTGTAAGAACATGGACTAAAGCGTGTCTCTTGTTCTTGTTTGATTAAACTGGTTCATTGGATGGAGTTGGTGTTTGACCTTGTGCACAGTGTTAACCACTTCCCTCACATGTCTGCATTAAAGCACTGCAGCAAAGCATGTGATCTATTATTACTTTATATATGATAAACTGTGCATATAAGCCCATATTGTTAGAGCCTGTGAATTAGTGGTGAAGTTGTGGCCTTTGTAAAGTTATCCATTTTGTGTTACACAAACACTTAGCATACTTTTCTTTTTTTTTTCCTCAGGTTACTCGCACCTTTGGGGAGACAGAAGATGACAAAATCTCCAGACGAGTGTCACAGGAAGTGGAAGATCTCCGCCAGACCTTTTTAAGGCAAAGGCAGTGGTGGGTGATATGCAAGGAGTGTTCAGGAGGGTACAACATAGCCTATGCTATGTGGGAGGATGCAAGGAACCAGAATTGGTGATCATCCTCACACCTGTGAGTAAATCTTAGTAACTGTTGTGATGCTAATATACTGGCTCATGTGCTGTATCTATTATTTGCAAGTGTGTGACTAAGAAGGCTGTTTATTTTGTATTTGAAGTATTCACATTTTTTTAGAACTTCAAAGCATATGATATGTTGTATTATACTTGAAAGTAGTGATATGTAAAGAAAGAGTATGTCACAAGAACTGTTAAGTAATTATGAACTGAGGACTGTATTTCTGGTGAAACTGTATTTTAGCTAACAGGCTAGAAGAAACATTTACTCCTCTGAAAGCAGATATGATTTGCCTGGTAGTATGGTAATGTAAAAATCTTGAAGATATCACATATAGTAACATTTAAATGCTCTCAATATATTTTTAGAAACACAGACAGATGTAATTTGTGTTTAGGGTATGTATTAGGGAGTATAGTAGGAGACAGTCTGAATCATACTGTATGTTTTCACAGTGATCATAGTCACGCTGCAAGCTGAGGGTGTTCTTACTTATAAATATCAAACTCTGTGGATTCTTTAGAAATCATAGATGGGGTATTGTGTGTTAAATGGTACTGAGATGTATGGATCATGTCATAGCTGTGGGTGCTTAGCCTAAGTGTTAGTATGTAATGAACGTTATGAGAGAAGCTACAGAGACAGTGAAAATAGGTTTCATGATTCTAATACATCAGTACAGTACTTTGTATTGATGACTCATTGTATGGCAGCTGTCTTGTACTGTAGTTTGAAACTGGTACTGTAGGGATAGACCATAGCTTTGGGGTCTGTATGTGATTTTTGAGTGGGCAAATTACTTGATAGTGAGGATAGCAAAGAGAAGTGGTGCAAAGTCATTGTGAAAATCAAACTAATAAAACAATATAGTGATATTAATGTTAATGCTGAAATAGCTAAAGATTGTATTCACTTTTTTCTCACTCAGCCACAGCACCAACAGAACCTGGGAGGCAGTATAGCGAGTGGTCTAAGGCTCTGAGCTGCAAATTTGGTGACATGAAGCAGACCAGACTGGGTTTGAATCCCACAGCTTCCACTTGCATACTGTGTGATCCTGAGCAAGTCAGTTAACCTCCTTGTGCTCCCAGGTTGTCCTGTAAAAAGCTTTCAGCTTAGTGTGCTATACCTGGTTAAACAACTAACTAAAAAAAACCTGCATACTCCCATTAGTGTGCAGCTGCAACCACTCCCAGATGGTGTGGCTTGAGGAGCTGCAGTGAAGAAACTACTGGTGCTTGACTCTGCTGGTGAGTTTGAAAAATGCACTGATGACTGTATTTTAAATTGATAGGTAGTATGTCAGTCATATGGTATGATGATTCTTTGTGTAGCTCACTGTTTTTGAAATTTATTCATGTATCTAGTTTGTATCATTTGATTACAAACATTATTGTTAGATTGGGAATTCCTAGCGAGAACAATTTTTTGACTATATTATGTAGTAGGAGAAATATTTCATGACAAAATGTTTTGAGAAGAACTGCTTATTTGTCTGCTATAATGATTACTATAAAGCTGTTCAGGTGTTTTTATAAGTAAGGGAGTGTCACAATGTGTAAATTCAAGACCACATGATTGTATATAGCTGCTAATAATTCTAGTTACTATACTAATTAATAGAGCAGATATGTATAGTGTAATGAAGTGGACACTACATAGTATTGCAGTTGTCAAGACTGAGTATATTGTACAAGTGGTAGTGGTGAATATATATATATTTATATATACTGATATTAATATTGAGAGATAGTAAATTGTTTTCTTTAGTATGTTTTACAGAGGATGGACCATCTGCAGAGGGTGCTGCTGGAGGAGAAGACTGCACAGAGGGTATAGAGATTGTGGAGCTATAACCCTCTGGAGTAGCACCAGAATCTCCAGCAGCAGGTCATGTTTTATAAGTTGCAGGTCCAGCTGGGCCTCCAGCTGAGGATATAGGTACTTTTATTATCTTTGTGAGTTTCTTTTAAAGAGCAGTACAGGTGGTCAGTATATTAATTTTCACTGATGGTAGTAGTGCAGTTTGTATACAACCCAAAGTGATATGTTCTTCCTGAAGTGCCACTGGGTCTTCCTATCATTAGTTATTAGAATATTCTTCGTCATGCTAACTTTTCCTGCTGCCTTTGATCATATCCTCGCACTGTTGTTCATCAGAACTGGTTGTGGTGGAGCCTGTTCTGTCTGCATTGATCATATTTCTCCAGACCCCTTTACTCTACAACCTGAAGCTTCAACTGTGTACACCCTTTGCTCCATTCCTTCTCTCCCTTGTGTTACAGGATTAGTATTTCCTACAAAGCCTGGTGATCAGGCAGTGAGAAGCAGATAGTCTTTCATAAACTCATGACATATGGTTCCTGGATTGCCTCCCATGATTTATTTTCCTCCCAGTTCAGTGATGGGTTAAGTAAGGAGCAGCCACACACTGACACACACAAGTATAGAGGATGGACTTATTAAAGAGTTAGACAGCAGTATTACATAAGACACTGGTATGTGGAATGACTGTGTAATGTTAAATCAACATACTAAATGTTATGTATCAGATATAAACATTTTTTTTCTGGGAGACTGTACATGAAAAAACACAAGTAAAATGTTATTAAGGTTGTATATGTACTGCATTCATAGCTATTCTTAGATGGTCAATGCTAAATGACATGGTGAGTGTCCTCTATGAAGTATGCAATAAGGAATACAGTATATGTTAATGTGGTAAATCATCTACTTGTCTGCCTACTGGTGACCTGTGTCTTTTATCAATTTCATATCTGCTTGTATATATTTCTCTTCAAGTTGAATCACATAGATAATAGTGGATAGGCAAGTATGCAGAGCCAGGAGTATAAAATGATTTTTTCGCCTTCATTTATCTTTCACTTACTGTTGCACTACAGTAATTGTATTTGTCTCTGATGTGTGTCACTAGAAACTGTTACAGTGAAATTTTTTGAGCTGTATTTTATGAGGTTGAAAAATCTGATGAGGTGTAAACAGATCACAGTACTGCACTAATAATGTTCTCACAAAATGATATGTCTCTACTTGTTGACGATTGAGCTGTAATGTCTCAGTTACACCATACCATTACAGACATACACTGAAATGGTGTCAAGAGACATTAAGCAGGCATGGAGTGTGACAGTACAGCATTGTGTTGCTTAAATAGACTATATCTGTATAGCCGTGTCACCGGGGGTTTGTGGTGCTTTAAGTAGTGAAGTTTCAAATCTGGTGTCTTCTTGAACAAGTTTTCGAACAGAGTAGGTATGAATTTGTATAACTGACGGTGTACTGTGTTTGTCATTGTATGCTTTATAGTGACAATAGTACACACAGTGCAGACATGTGGTTCTACAAGACATCATTGTACAGTAGGGTGGTATAACTGCAAGTATGTACAGGTGCTGATGTTTCATTATTGTATAACTTTTGCACATAATGGCATATAGCCATTTATAAAGTGGTTTAAAGAACACCATCAATAGGCACCTATTCTGGGGTTAACAGAATGTAATTCTGGTGGAATATATCTGTCATTGTTGTATCTGTAATGCTGAGGGTAGCTGTGTATATAACAAACATGGATAACAGTATTCTTAAGTCAACACAGTTTTTAATTGAAGTATCATAGATGTGGATACATCTGAGCTATTATATATATTACAAACACAGACTTTTGTGTAGTCCATTTTCAGAAGACTACAGAAGAGTTTCATCTATTGACATGTGTATTCTTTCTTTTTCTTTGTCTCCACAGGGCAGCTTACCATTCTAAATACCATCAGCAGTACCTCAGCCAGCTGCTCGAGACTGTGCGGAGGGTAACAGGGCTGCTGCTGAACATGCCCGTGACACTGCAGCAAAACTTAATTATTTGGTTGGTCAAACCGGGAAATTATACAACAAGGGATGAAATTATTGACTTCTGCAGCATCACAAGTGTGTAGGGCATGCATCCTTATTTGCCACTTGTGGGCTTGAGCAGAGCAACAGGGCCTCACCAAAGTGATTCAGTTACTCGGATGAAGAGGCTCTTTTGCTTCATTGGAGTCCACGTATGGTCTCATGGTGTGGCTGGCTGAGAACCAGCTGGAGGCCACAGAAGCAATCCACCAACTTCTGCACCAGGACCTGCAGCATCTAGAGGATGACCAGCCCTCTGAAGCACCTCAGCAAGAGCTCCTCGAAGGTGCCCCTCCAGCAACACCATCAACAACTGCTGCAGAAGAGGGCACCTGGCTGCACCTACTCCTGAGCAGCCTTCCACTTCCTCGCCACTGTTGTCTCCCAAGTCCCTACAGCCTGATCAGCCAGCACCTCTCTGTCACTCCTGGCCAGTTCTTGTAAATACATTTGTTTAAAGAAATTATTATTTATTTATAGTTATATATCCCTCCCACTGGTTATTTATTTAGTGGCAGGAACACTTTTATTTTATTTTGCAAAACTTTATTTAATGTATTATTTATTTATTTTCCTTCCTCCCACCATAGTGAGTAAAACATGTATTTATTTGTGTATTTGTGTTTTTACATCATTTGTAAATAAAATAAACCATATTTTTTTATACAGATGTTATATAAAGAATTATAGTTTTCCAAGAATTTATTTGTCTCATTATTCTAGATATGTATATAATACAGTTATTGGCTCTAGAGGTTCAAGGTAATAGCATGCCTGACAGTATAGTAAACATGATTGTCCCAGCAACTTAATAGTTGGTTTAAGTAACATAGTGTTAATGTGGTGGTTTCTTTTGGGTTATAATTTTAGCATTACAGTAGGAGCCACACACAGTACTACCTTTTCCAGAAATTTCTGTAATTTCTTGACAAATTTCTTCTGTTTTCTGCATTTTTATAGTACGGGCAGCAGAGAGAATGGTGCAGAAATTTTGTAAATATCTAAGAAATAGGTGTCAATGTCTGTCAGTTGAATTGCATGATGCAATGCTGCTGTGCAGAGAAGGCCTCTGAAGCTGGATAAGGTATTGTTTAAAAAATATCATGTTAAGCTTACATTATCTTTTTCAAGTGTACTGAGAGAAATAACATTTGTATTTCTGAAAAGTCAGGAAATGTATTGCAAAAACTGTGTTAATGCAAGAGTTAGGGTTTTGTTGTAGCGACAAAAGTGAGGAATTCCACCATAACTCCGGCTTCCCCAACACCACACCACCCCCACCCCATCCCCACTGGCACACACACACAGGCAGAATCATAGACACACACACACAAACACACACAACACAACTATGGGGACAGTACAAGGAAATACAACCAATCACAGACAATTCAATCTCCACAAACACACAGAGTGCAAGCTGTTCAGAGGAGGGTAAACAAATGGTGCAGGTGTGCAGCAGAAAAGATATGAGGAGAGACTAAAGCAGCTTAACATTTATACCCTTGATGAAAGGAAGGAGGATACATGGTACAAACTTTCAACTATCTCAAGGAAATTAAAAGTAGAAAAGGATACCATCTTTCAGAAAAGAGATGTACAAGAACAAAGGGCAAAAATGTTAAGATAGAGGGATGGCTCACAAGTAATGCTAAATAGAAGTTTTTCACAGAGGGGTTCTGGATGCATGGAACAGCCTTCCTGAGGAGGTTGTGGAGTAAGGAACAGTGGCAGAATTGTAAAATACATGAGAGACATAAGGCAGTTCTAGTGGGGTAGGAGGAAGTAACCTGCTGATTAACTAGAATCTGCAGCTTACTGATGAGATATGGAAATAGACATTGTAGCTCTGGAAGCAGTACTTAACTGCTGTCAAATGCTGTGTTTTTATGTATGCTTCTATCACGCATGCACAGTTCTGTAATTACTGCAGTATCTGCTATATGTAACTGCACTGTAACAAGACTCTGTATATTCTTTTCTACACTGTTGGTGATCCTAAATGCTATCCAGAGCAATATCAGGTCTGAACAGAATGTGTTTTCAATTCTTGTGTGAGCAAGCATTCTCACTAGAGTTAGGATTGTCAAGTGGACCCTAATATATCCCTGCCCATGAGAATCCAGGTGCCTGTATAGCCTACTGGTTAGTGTAATGATCTTTAAATTAGCTTGGTACATCTAGCAGACAAGACCTGAGTTTGATTCTTCAAGTTCCACCTGCATACTCTGTGACTCTGAGGAAGTCAATTATGCTTAGTGCTTCCAGCTGTCTCCTGAAAACAGTAACCTGTCCCTAGTTGGTGTCAGCCTGTTACCAAAGATTAAAGTACATATATGTATGTTTAGTCTTCTTTGGAATTGATTAAGACATCTCTCATGGAAGAAGTTGTACATCATTGTGCTCCTTTGCTCTTGTATTTCTGTTTGTCTGAAAGATGCTATGTTCTTGTACTTTAATGGTATACATGTTTAGCTGCTTTAGTCTCTCTCCATTGTGTGGTGAGCTGCTCTGCAACATGGCTTGTTTGAAAGAGCTTCACTGGCAGAATATGCCACTTTTGTTTGTTGAAAAAATATTGAGGCATTCAAAATGATAGCACTTTTAAGTTCCCATTATAAGTCAATGGGACATTTATATGGTTATTTTGCAAACAAAGAATGGGGTTTTGGCCATCTGGTCCTTCCTCATGATCAAAGAATTTGCAGGCTCACAATCAAAGATTCTTTGATCCCGAGAAAGGAACTAGATAGCCAGATTTGGAGAGACTAGATAGCCCAATTTAACAATGTTTAAAATTAAATATCTCAGAAACGGTTTGGTCTTTAACTTGAAATTTGAGGGTGATGAGGGATGTCCTGTAGATGTGAATTATGGTGCTTGGATGTCAGAAAATACATTCTTTGTGGAGATATGGCATGGCACAGTTTACGTGTTGCAGACAGTGTTTTGCTTTGTGGTAGTGGCTTGAAATTTATAGGGTAGCTAGCCTTACTGTCATGGACATAGTTTTCAGTTGTTAGGTGTATACAATGTAAACAAGTGTAGAATTCTGCCACTCTGACCAATGGAAATCTCAAACTTTAAAATGTTACATCTCGGACATGGTTTGGTCTTTTAAATTGAAATTTGCAGGGTGTTGAGGGGATGTCCTGTACATGTGAGTTATGATATTTAGCAGTTGGAAAATTAGGTTGCTACAGAGATATTGTGTGACACACTTTACATTTTGCATATAGCGTTTGCATTGTGGTAGGCACTTTTAATGTTAAACCTCATAGTTTGCACATTAATAACTTTGCAACCATTCAACAGATTTGCGCACAATTTGAATGCACAGTCTGATGTGGTAGATCTCTTGAGTTACTAAATTTAGTTTCACTCAGACATACAGTTTTATGTAGCGAGTGCCAAAAATGCACTTTTCGCCACTTTTGCTAATTTTTGTCCGTGGTGCTGCACAGACACCGTGGGCTATTTGTCCAGAACTTGGGACATAGAAAGAGCTTGGGAAAAGGAACATGCCACATTTTCTTTGGTGAAAAATATTAATTTGCTCGAAAGTTATTACAATTTGAAATTACCATTATATCCTATGGGAAAATGTATATGTATTTTGGAATATTAATGAGAAAGACCAGATGGCCCAAACTGAGATGACCATATCTCAATAATAGTTTGGTCTTCTTACTTGAAATTTGCAGGTGTTGAGGGATGTCATAGAGATGTGAACTATGCTATTTAGGTGTTAGGAAATAATTTGTTGCAGAGATATTCAATGACATAATTGACATTTTTCCCATAGGATTACATTGCAGTCTGTGCATGACTTTCGGCACTGTCGGAAATGAAGTGAGATACTGACTTTCATACAGGTGGCTTAGATCACTTTCTGGTGATCTAGCCAGTGGAAAAGATTTGACATTGTCGAGCAAGCCTGCTGTGGAATTTTGTTTGTACATTGCATGGTTCATGACATATTATGAAAGTATTGTCACAAGGGTTGAAAGAGTGCCTGTTCAGTGCTTTTTGGTGCCCATAGCTTGGTAATGATGTGAGATATGGGTACAGTGCTTGCAATGTCATGTGAGTACTTACTGTCATGATTACAATGATACTAGAATTTTTTTCTAGCTCTTACAGTTCCCAAGATATGCAAATTACTGTTACAAGGGTTTGGTGCCCAATAGTGCTGCTGCATGGCTCTGTAGCTTTGTATAAGAGGAGCATGGTCCTAGGTGCATATTGTTATGCAAAAATGGCAACTTGGAAGCTGGGCTCTGCACTCCCACCATTGCGTGTTTTTTACTACTTATAATACATTTTTCAAAACATGAGGAAATTCTATGCAAAACTGCTTTATTGCTTTCATTTAGGGTTAAAGCAAAAAAGTCAGGAAATGAGACATTAGTGTTGAACCCTAAGCCCCCTCAACACACCACCCAAATCCTCCACAGTCTGCAAATGCCTTGGTGTGTCATTGTGGTCATGAAGCCCAAATCTCCCCATTCTCCTTTATTGTAGCATGTCAATATTCTCGGTCATGGAATATATTATAGGGTCATGGTCACACCCTATATTTACAATTATGAAGCCTCCTGTATGTTAAACTCAAATTTGCACATTAATAACTTTGGACCCTTACAACAGATTTGCATGAAATTTGGTATGCATAGTGGGGCATGACAGAGCTCTTGATTTGCCAAATTTAATTTCATTTGTACTTTTGCACACCAAAATGCTGAAAATGCACTTTTCACCAGTTAGGTGGGCAGCTTTTTTGATTTTTTCCATGACACAGTGCGGCCGCCATGTGGTGTGCTGCTCTGCAACTTTGCTCAACTGAAAAGCTTGGGTGAAGGAACATGCCACTTTTCATTTGGTGGAAAATATTAATCCATTCAAAATTATTGAAGTTTTATATCCCATTATATGTCAATGGGGAAATTTATATGGTTATTTTGTGAAAGAAGAGTGGGTTTGGCCATCTAGTCCTACCTCATGATCAAAGAATTTGCAAGCTCATGATCAAAGAATCTTAGATCATTAGGGAATTCTTTGATCGTGATGGCAGCCATGTAAACAGGTATTGAATTATGCCACTCTGATGACTGACACTTTGCTTTCTTTCAAGGTGGTGGGCCTCATTCTTCTTTACTGTGACTTGTGAATATGATTACAGATGGAATGGGTGTCATTTAGGCCTCACAACCCCAGTGACACACCCCATCAGCTGTCAATCTTGGGATTATGGGTGGGTCCATGAGTGGGGTTGGGGCAACCCTAAAGGTCTCATTTGTTAACTTTTTGTGTTTTAACCTTAAATGATGTATTAACAAAGTTTTTTTTGCATAGAATATATATATATATATATATATATATATATATATATATATATATATATATATATATATTTATATATATAGATATATATTATGGTAGCACTACTACCACAGTTAGGGCTGAGTAGCCCTTTAAGGTTAAAGGTCAAACTTTGTACCTTAATAACTTTGCCACCATTCAATGGATTTGCCTGAAATCTGGAATGCATGATCAAGAACCATACATCTTGGGATCTGCCAACTTTGTAGAGGTCAGATATACAGCTGAATTTTTGTTTGCACCTACAGGTTGCACGTGTCAGTGACCAGTCTGAAACGTCAGAGAACATGTGGCCGGTCCTCAATGTGCCTTTTGAAGACTGCATGAAAAATATTAAATGGTTCAAAAGTTATTCAAAAACAAGTTCCCATTGTAAGTCAAAGGAAAAGTTAACAAAAAGTTTGACAGTGTCACAAATGCACTTTTTACTGTCGCAAATGACCCTAGTAGTAGTTGCAAATCCGCCAATTTGTCTTCAGTTGGTGATCAGAAAATGCTTGGCACCTAAAATTGTGACCATCTAGGGATACAATTATTTTTGTGTTTACCTAGTTAGAACCTGAGAATGCTAGGCATGTCTTTATTTGGGGTTAAACACCTAGAAATATGTTTTCAAATTTCTGGAAAAGTAGTGTCACAAAGTAGTGTTGCACTCACGACACTGCAAATTTTTGCAAGCTTTCAAAATCACAACTACTTTTTCAGACTATGGTCAAAATGACAGCAGTTCTTTGCCACCCTACTGCAAAAGTATGGTTTGGTCTTTGAGCTGAAATTTGGAGGAAAGGCAGCCAACATCTCTCTCAGATGTGCCTTTTGGTGGTTTGGTGACAAAATATTGCACAGATGCCAAGTTACAGTACTCTGAAGTTGACTTTTCTTCCATAGACTAACATGGCGGCGCTTGTCGTGCATTTCAGGACTTCATTATCTCAGAAATGGTGCAAGATATGGAATTTTTGTCACTACATGTGTAGCCCTGTTGGCTACACATTCAGCAAAAACCTAGCCGAAACTAATGAGTCATGTGAAATTTAATTTTTTCTACATCGCAAGGTTCATGAGATATAAGCAATTTAGTATTCCAACAGCTCATTTTCTGCTCTGAGGCTCATTATTATGCATACATTCTTTGTACTCACTGTGTTTCTCTATGCAGCTGTTGGGCAAAAACAGGTGTGTGCTTCCATTACTGTAAGAGTTAACGTTTTCACTTAGCGTTTCTGTACCTGTTTGCATTATCGTTCCTATGTACACCTCGTAGCGCAACCCTCACGTTCTCATTGTACTTGTGGTTGAATTACTGTTACCATTTGTTTCCACTACTGTTTCTGTTTGTGTTTCTGTTTGCATTTCTGGCATCCCTTTCATTTGTATTTGCATTTCTCTTCGGTTCGTCTTCGTTGCTGTTACTGTTACCATTTGTGTTTCCAATTGCGTTACTGTGTCTGTGCACATTACGGTTTGAGTTTCCATACACACTTCCATTTCCTTTTGCATTTCTGTTTGCTTTGGTGTTATTGTTGTTGTTACCATTACCATTTATGCATAACTGCAGTAACGTGATCTGTGCGTTACGGTTTATGTTCCCATATGCGCCTCATTCCAGTTTCCATTTCAGTTTTCTTTGGTGTTATTTATGCTGTTAATGTTACAATCTGCATTTTCCAATTGCGTTACCATGACCATGTGCATCACAGTTTGCATTTTCTTCTGCTGGTTGTGTCTCCCTTTGCTTCACTGTTCGGTTTGGCATCACTTTGCACTGAGTTTCTATTAACGCTTGCTTTACCACTTACATTTCTGTCACCATTGTACTTACCATTACTATGCAGAAAATATCACGTGGTGGGGAGCGCAGCCCAAAGGCCCCGCACACCCACCACCATATTCCATTCACTACTTCTACTGCATATTCCCAAAAAGAAGGGAAATTAGAGGCAAAAACTCAATTTAATGCATCAGTTAGGGTTGTTCCACAGTGACAAAGTTAGAAATTCAATTTTAGTGTTGATCCCCCTTGCACCCACCCCACTCCTGCCACCCCAAGCGCATCAGGAGTGTTAGTCATCGGTCCAATCATAGATTTGCCTGAAATTTAGCAGGCACAGAGCAGTACCATAGATCTCTGGTTCTGCCAAGTTTTGTAATGGTCAGATATATGGTTGCAGAGTTATAAAGCGACATTCTGTAGCACATTAATGCATTTTGTGCATGTTTTACTTGCACCTACAGGTCACACAGTTTGCACGACTGGTTTGAAAACTTCAAAAACATGTGGCTGGGTCCCCAATGTGCCTTTCAAAGATTTCATGAAATAATATTAAATTGTTCAAAAGTTATTTATAAAACAAGTTTCCCATTATAGTCAATGGGAAAGTTAACAAAAGCTCAACAGTGTTGCAATGCAGTTTTAGTGTCACAAATGAGCCCTGTAGTGTCATGAGTCAGCCATTTTTTTTCAGCTAGTGGTCACAGAAATGCTTGGCATTTCCATTTGGGACCCTCTAGGGACACAATTCTTTTTGTTCACCTAGCCAGACCCTGAGGATGCTAGCCATGTCTTTTTGGGGGGTTAAACACCTCAGAAATATGTTTTGAAATTTTTGTAAAAGTAGTGTAGCAAAGTAGATTCGACTCATGACACTTTCATGATTTCATTGTAAAGTGTGATTTATGACGCTATTTTGTGACACTATGCCCAAAATAACAGGAATTCTTTGCCACCCTGCTGCAAAACAACGGCTTGGTCTTTGAGCTAAAATTTGAGGAGGAAAACCAACATCTGAAAGATGTGCCTTTGGTGGTTTGGTGACAAAATATTGCATGGATTGAAAGTTACGGTGTTCTCAAATTGATACTTTTTCCCATTGACTAACATTGTTGTATCGGCTGCATCTTTCAGGGCCCCGTATCTCAGAAACACTTCAAAATACAGACTTTTCATCAGAAAATGCTTAGCCCCTTCATGGGGCTAAGTACAAACTAGCCAGGAAAGTCATAATGTATATGAAATTTTTTTTTCTACGCTATATGGTTCCTGAGAATAAGCAATTTAGTATTCCAAGTGCTTATTTTCTGCACCGAGGTTGATTATTATGCATACATTCTTTGTATTCACTGGGTTTTCTATGCAGCTGTTGGTGAAAAAATGGTGTGTGCTTTTGTTACTGTCACAGTTAGCGTTCCCACTTGCATTTCCATAACTGTTTTCATTAGCTCCCATCTACACCACCGTGTATTACCCTTTGCCTTTTGTTTGCGCTTGAGTTTGTGTTAATGTTACCATTTGCATTTCCATTATTGTTTCTGTTTGCATTTAGTTTTGCATCACCATGTGCATTACCATTTGCATTTTCTTATGCACTTCCATTTGCATTTCTTTGCGTCATCATTGCTGTTACAGTTAGCATTTGTGTTTCCTATTGCGGTACCATGACCATGCACATAACCATTGCTGTTTCCATATGCGCTTATGCTACCATTCTCGTACGCCATCGCTTGCATTACCCTTTGTGTGTTTTCATTTGTGACTTTGCATTACTCGTTAACATTTGTGCGCGTCCATTACTGTTTTGTTTTTATGCTTTGTTTCATGTCACTCTGTGCATTACCATTTCGTGCTTACACGTGCTTCCATTTGTGTTTCCTTTAAGGCCATCTTTGCTGTTACCTTTGCATTTGCATTTCCTATTGTGGTACCAAGACTGTGCGATTACCATTTGCATTTCCATATGCACTTGCATTTCTGTTTGCATTACCATTCCTGTTCATGCCACTCGTGTGCAAGTACCCTTTGTGTTTTCATTTGCACTTGTGTTTGCATAACTGTTAACATTTGTGTTTCCATTAATGTTTTTGTTTGCATTTCCTTTTATGTCACCATGTGCATTACTATTTGCATTTGTGTACCCACTTCCATTTGCATTTGGTTTTCTTTGGCATCATCGTTGCTGTTACCGTTAGCATTTGTGTTTCCTATTGTGGACCGTGACCATGCACATTACCATTTTGTGTTTTCATACAGCGTTTGCTCTGCGTTTCTAAATTGCATTCCTGTTCCTGTCCACACCACCGCAGCGCCTTTACCCTTTGTGTTTTTGTTTATGCTTGCATTTGCATAACTGTTAACATTTCGCTTCTGTTACTGTTTTGTTTGCATTTCCTTTGTGTCACTGTGTGCATTTCTATTTGCATTTGCATACATGCTTCCATTTGAGTTTGTGTTTCTGTTTGTGTTTCCTTTGGTGTCATCTTTGCTGTTACTGTAACTGTCAGTGTTTCCAATTACATTGCCTGCGTGTGTGTTATGTGGTTTGCATTTCCATATGCACTTGCATTTGCATTTCTGTTTTCATTAACATTTGTGCTTGTGTTTATATTACCAATTGCATTATCATTTGCATTTGCATCACCATGTGCGTTGGCGTTTATGCTTCCATTTGCATTACCATTACTTCACTATTTATAGTGCACATTCTCAAAAAGAAGGAAATTCATGGCAAAAATCCATTAATGCATCAGTTGGGGTTATTCCACAGTGACAAAAGAGTGAGTAAATTCGATGTTAGGTTCCCACCCCTTGCACCCCACCTCACCCGCCCCCACCAGCAGGCATCGTGGTGTGCATTGTCATCGGTCCTAACTCTCACCCCATTCTACTATACTGCACTACCTCAGCTTGTTTGCACATGGGATGGGTGTAGTTAGACCGATGACCCCAATGCACACCCCTGATGCCTGTTGCGGGGGTTGGGTCTACAAAGGGAACCCCAATATCAAATTTCCTCACTTTGTCACTGTGGAACAACCCTAACTGATGCATTAAACGGAGTTTTCTGCCATGAATATATATATATATATATATATATATATATATATATATATATTTATATATGTAATAGATAACCTGATCTAAGGTGTGTGGTCATGCTCTGATATATGTATGCCTTGGTGGAACTAACCACTCAAGGTGTGTGTACATCAGAGCACAACTGCACACCCTAGAGTGGGTTATCTAGCTTATAAAATGGAAAATTGTTTTGGAGGGAGGTGAAATGCAGGTGTGCTGTCACACTTTAATATACGCATGGTCATGTGATGTGTTTCAACCAATTAGCAGAGATAATTTTTCCTACCCATTTCATATATATTTTTTCATATATATATATATATATATATATATATATATATATATAATATATATATTCTATGCAAAAATCTTTGTTAATGCATCATTTAGGGCTAAAACACAAAAAGTCAGGAAATGAGACCTTTAGGGTTGCCCCATCCCCTAGTGGACCCACCCATCATCCCAAGATTGACAGCTGATGGGTGTGTCATTGGGTTGTGGAGGCCTAAATGTCACCCCATTCCATCTGTAATCATATTCACAAACCACAGTAAAGAAGAATGGGGTGACATTTAGGCTTCACAACCCCAATGACACACCCCGTCAGCTGTCAATCTTGGAATGATGGGCGGGTCCATAAGGGGATGGATAACCCTAAAAGTCTCATTTCCTGACTTTTGTGTTTTAACCCTAAATGATGCATTAATGAAGTTTTTTGAATAGAATATATGTGTGTGTGTGTATATATATATATATATATATATATATATATATGGATAGACATGGCCTAACTGAAGATATCATATTTATCTTCACTAGAGGCCAATGATATCCCACGAGTGAGATATCTTGATGTCATTGGCCTCAAGTGAAGATAATATGATATCTTCAGTCAGGCCATGTCATGTTCTGTTTATACAACATATGTTTTGGCCCCAAGACAGAATCCCACATCCCCCACTTAGCATAATACCTATATATTTGATTTACCAAGCAGACACAATGCCTACATATGAGATATGCTAGGGAGATGCATGACCTGAAGTCAACTTCCAGGCAGCTCTGACATTTGGTTGATACTTTGATAGATGGTAAAAATCTTGATTTAAAAAATTATTATTCTCTCAGTACAACAGGCAGCTCCACAACTGCATTTCACTCCCCAGTAGTTGTGACACATGGTTGATAACTGCCATTATTGCTAACAAAGAAACACTTGTTTAAAAAATGTTTATCTGGTTGATCCTGCCCTAATTTGTAGATAAATATTTGTTTAAAAGAAACTTATCTGGTTGGTCCTGCCATTTTCTTCAATGTTAATCAAGAAGCGCTTTGAGTTTTGCTGCTGTACATTTGTAGCGTGACCGAGCATTTGTATGCTTTAAAATGAGGAAGTCGTGAGTTTAAAAATTAGACAGTGAAAAGTTTAAAACTGTGTTTTTACTTAGTTTGCTGTTGTTTGTTTCAAATAAGCTGGTGACATTAGAAAGAGGATAGAGAGAGAACTGGAGCTTCAGATAAGTGAATGCAAGCATGAGCGAGCGTTGTTATAGCAACAATCGCTGACTCTTACTTTCGCTTTTCTAAAGCTACATATTCTCTCTCTCCTTGTCCTCCTTCTGCTGTCACTAGGCTAGTTGAAACAAATATCAGAAAAGTAAGGGAAAGGTGCAGTTTTAAACTTTTCACAGGTAGGCTGTTTTATTTTTAAACTCGGTGACTTCCTCGCTTTACAGCATACCAAGCACTCGGTCACACTGCTAATGTACAGCAGCAAAACTGAAACTGCTTCTTGACTAACACCTGGAGAAAATGGCAGGAAAACTTACAAATTTTTTAAAATAACTCTTTCTGAATGGATTATGGGAGGTCACAGTGGTGTGGTGATAACTGAGGTTACCAGTGTGTGCGTGACAGTCACGAGAGGAGGAGCGCTCATTTTGGCATGCAGGGGTAAAATCTAAAACTTTCACTTTCATTGTGATGACGATAGAATGTGGAGATATCAGTGATATCTTCACATGTGAAGATATCACTGATATCTCCATGATCTGGCTGAGATATTACTTTTTATCCTGTCATTTGTCCCAAAACATGTGTTGTATAAATATATATATAAAATATGTGTGTGTATATGTGTATGTGTATGTATGTATATGTATGTGTGTATATATATATATATATATATATATATAGTATATATTATGGTAGCACTGTAGTTCTACCATAGTTAGGGTTGAGTAGCCCTTTTAAGGTTAAATGGTGAAATTTTGCACCTTAATAACTTTGCCACCATTCAGCAGATTTGCCTGAAATTTGGCAGGCATGAGGCGAGTGATTGATCTTGGGAGCTAGTAACCTTCTTACCAGTTGCATATACGGCTGTGGAGTTATCATGCATACAATTATGTTTTTTGAGCATTCTTTGCTCGCACCTACAGGTCACGAGTTTGTGCAACTAGTCTAAAAAGATCAGGAAACATGTGGCCAGGGTCTCTGAGTGCCGTTTGAAGATTTCATGAAAAATATTAAACGGTTCAAAAGATATTCAAAAAAAAGGTTCCCATTATAAGTCAATGGAAAAGTTAACAAAAGGTCAACACTTTCGCAAATGCACTTTTAGTGTCGCAAATGGCTCTAGTAGTGTCTCAAACCTGCCATTTTGTTTTCAGTTACTTATTAGAAAAATGCTTACGTTTAAAATCGAACCTCTAGGAACACAATTCTTTTGTGTTCACCTAGTCGGAACCTCAGGATGCTAGCCATGTTCTTATTTTGGGTAAAATGCCCCAGAAATATATTTTTCTAATATGTGGGAAAAGTAGTGTCATGAAGTAGTGTAAGACTTTCGACACTTTCGTAAATTTTTGAAAGGTGTCACAAATCATGACACTACTTTTTCTTGACTGTGGCAAATGACAGGAATTCTTTGTCATTCCCTGCTGCAAAAGAACAGTTTTGTCTTTTGGGCTGTAATTTGGAGGTAAGGCAGCCAACATCTAACAAATGTGCCTTTTGGTGGTTTGGTGAAAAATATTGCACAGATGGAAAGTTATGAAACTCTGAAGTTGATTTTTTCCATAGACTAACATGGTGGTCCATCATGCCTTTTGGGGCTCGGATTAGGAAACGGTGTGAGATATGAATATGGGCTATGCATTTAGTGAAAACCTAGCCCGGAAACTCATGAATCATGTGAAATTGTAATTTTTTTCTACATCGTATGGTTATTGAGATATTAGCAATTTAATATTAGAATTGCTCATTTTATGCTCCAAAGCATATAATTATGCATAATTTTTGTTTTCACTGTGTTTCTCAATGGAGCTTTTGGGGAAAAATAGGGTATGTGCTCCACTTACTGTTACACGTAGGCTTTACACTTGTGTTTGCATGCGATTTGTGCTAGTGTTCTCATGTATGCTACCGTATGCGTTTTCATTTGTGTTTCCATTTGCGCTATGCTTGCATTACTGTTACCATTTGTGTCTCCACTACTGTTTCTGTTTGTGTTTCACTTAGCATCATCGTGCACATTACCATATCTGTTGGTGGCTGCCCTTCCATTTACATTTGATGTTTACCTTTCATTTTGCATCATTGTTTTTCTTAATGTTAACAATTGTGTTTCCACTGCATTCCGTGCTCATGCACATTACGGTTTGTGTTTTCTACATATGCTTGTGTTTGCATTTCTGTTTTCTTTGGCATTGCTGTTGCTGTTACCATTACCATTTCCATTTAGAATTGCAGCACGGTGACCGTGCATTACAGTTTGCATTTCCATATGCGCTTATGTTTATGCTCTGTTTCCTTTCATGTTATTGTTGCTGTCACAGTTATCATTTGTGTTTACAATAGCGTACTGTGATCGCTGGCGTGTTACCAGTTGTGTTTCCTCATGCGCTGAATTTCTGTTTCTGACACTTTTGCTTTGACATCACTTTGCACCTGCATTTCTATTAATGCTTGCTTTACAGTTACGCTTGCATCACCATGTGTGTAACCATTACTGCTTGCGTTTGCGTTACTGTTACCATTACTATGTCACAAAAACCACATTCCATTTACTATTTATAGTCCTCATTCTCAAAAAGAAGGTAAATTAGAGCAAAACTCCATTTAATGCATCAGTTAGGGGTTGTTCCACAGTGAGAAAATGTGAGAAATTTGGTGTTAGGGATGAAAACCTCCTGCATCCCCTCAGCCCACCCCCCAACCATCATCGGGTGTGCATTGAGGTGATCAGTCCTAACTCTCACACCATTCTCCTATACCTCAGCTTGCTTACACATGTGATGGGGTGAGAGTTAGGCCGATGACCCCAATGCACACCCCAATACTGAAGGGGGCGGCTGGGTGGTGCAAGGTGGCTTTCAACCCCAACACCGAATTTACCTATACTTTCGTCACTGTGGAACAGTTCTAACTGATGCATTAAATGGAGTTTTTGCCTTAATATCTCTCTCTCTATATATATTATGGTAGCACAGTAGTGCTACCATAGTTAGGTTGAGTACCCCATTTAAGGTTAAATGGTGAAACTTTGCACCTTACTAACTTTGCCACCGTCTCAATGGATTTGCCTGAAATTTGGTAGGCATAGGGCATAACCATAGATCTTGGGATCTGCCAACTCTTGTATCAGTCAGCTATATGGCCATGGAGTTATTAACAACATTCTGGTGTGCAATTAGTTTTTGTGTATTCTTTGCTTGCGCCTACAGGTCACACAGTTTACGCGACTGGTCCAAAAACATCAGGAACATGCAGTCAGGGTCCTTGATGTGTCTTTTGAAGATTTCATGAAAAAATATTAAAGGTCCAAAAGTAATTTAAGAAACAAGTTCCCATTATAAGTCAATGGGAAAAGTTAAAAAGTTCAGCAGTGTAGCAAATGCACTTTTTGTGTCACAAATGACCCTAGTAGTGTCGCAAATCTGCCATTTTGTTTTAAGTTATTGATCACAGAAATGCTTGGCATTTAAAATTGGGTCCATCTAGGACATCATTCTTTTTGTGTTTACCTAGTCAAGTCCTGAGGATGTTAGCCTATGTCTTTATTTTGGGGTAAAACACCCAGAAATATGTTTTTCAAATTTGTGGGAAAAGTAGTGTCACAAAGTGTCGACTATGATATCGTTGCAAATGTTTGGCGAAAAGGTGTCGAAATCATGACACTACTTTTCTAGACGATGGCCAAAATGACAGAAATTCTTTGCCACCCTGCTACAAAAGAACGGTTTGGTCTTTTGGCTGAAATTTGAGGGAAGGCAGACAACATCTCTCAGATGTGCCTTTTGGTGGTTTGGTGACAAAATAGTGCACTGGAGCAAAGTTATGGTACTCCAAAGATGACTTTTTCCCATAGACTAACATGGTGGCATCTGCCATGCCTTCCAGGACTCGTATCTCAGAAACGGTAAGGATATTGAATTTTTCATCACAAAAATGCATAGCTCTATGGGCTACACATTTACTGAAAAGCTAGGCAGGAAACTCATGAATCATGTTAAATTTTAAATTTTTATTCTACTTCATATGGTTACTGAGATATTAGCAGTTTAGTATTACAACTGCTCGCTTTTCTGCTCGAGACACATTATTATGCATACATTCTTTGTTTTCACTATGTTTTCAATGGAGCTTTTGGGGAAAAACAGGGTGTGCACTCCAGTTACTGTTACATGTAGGCTTTACACTTGTGTTTCCTACCTGTTTGCATTACAGTTCCTGTGTATGCCATCGTCTTAATTACCCTTTCTGTTTCCATTTGGCCTTGTGTTACTGTTACCATTTGTGTCCACTACTGTTCGTGTTTGTGGTTTACTTAGTGTCATTGTACGCATTACCATTTCTGTTGGCAGCCGCCTTCATTTTTTTTTTTTAACCAATTATTTTACCAGGTGAGACACACTAAGTTGAAAGCTTGTTTGCAGGTGCAACCTGGGAGACAGAGTTAAGTGACTTACTCAGGGTCACACAGTATGCATCTAGGGGCTGTGGATTCAAACCCAGGTCTCCAGATTTGCAGCTCAGAGCCTTAACCACTGCGCCATACTGCCTCCATTTCTGTTTTGCGTTTGTCTTTCATTTTGCATCATCGTTATTCTTACCATTATTATTTACATTTCAATTGCATTCCTGTGCCTGTAGGCATTACGGTTTGCATTTCCATACGTGCTTCCATTTCTGTTTGCATTTCTGTTTCTTTGGCATTATTATTGCTGTTACTGTTACCATTTGCATTTACAATTGCAGTACCATAACCGTGTATGTTACGTGTTTGCATTTCCATATGTGCTTGCTTTTCCATTTCCATTTCTGTTTCCTTTGGAGGTATTGTTTGTGCTTACAATAGCAGTATTGTCACTGTCGCATTACCAGTTGCATTTTTGTATGTGCTTGCATCTCCGTTGGTGTCACTGTTCGTTTGGTGTCACTTTGCACCTGTGTTTCTATTAACGTTTGCTTTACAATTTACATTTGCATGACCGTGTGCGCAACTGTTAGTGTTTGCATTTCCATTGCACTTACCATTACTATGTCATGGAAAACACGTGGTGGGAGTGTGAGCTCAAAGGTAACCATGCTGCCAACACCACATATTAGAGGCAAAAACTCAGTTTAATGCATCAGTTAGGGTTGTTCCACAGTGACAAAAGTGAGGAAATTCAGTGTTAGGGTTGAAAACCCTCCTTGCACTCCCTCAGCCTGCCCCACCCAACTGGCATTGGGGTGCATTGGGGACGCCAGTCCTAACTCTCACCCCATTCTCCTATGCCTCAGCTTGTTAACATGACATGATGGGAGAGTTAGGTTGATAACCCCAATGCACACCTTAATGCCAGTTGGTAGGACAGGCTGAGGGGTGTGGTTTTCAACCCAACACTGAATTTCCACACATATATATATATATATATATTATTTGAGGCAACAACTCCATTTAATGCATAAGTTAGGTTGTTCCACAGTGAAAAGTGAGGAAATTTGATGTTAGGGTTGAAAGTCCCCTACACTCCCCAGCCCACCACCCCAACCACCAACAGGGTGTGCATTGGGGTCATCAGCTCTAACTCTCACCCCATCACCCACCGCATGATTTTTGTGACATAATGGTAAGTGCAATGGAAATGCAACCACTAACGGTTGTGCACATGGTAAGTGAAATGGAAATGGAAAAGCAAATGTTACTAGAAATGCAAGCACAAAGTGATGCTGAACTGAACAGTGGTGCAAAAGGAATTGTGTAGCTAGATGGTCCCAATTTTAAATGCCAAGCATTTCTGTGATCAGTAACTGAAAACAAGATGGTGGATTTGTAACACTACTGGGGTCATTTGTGACACTAAAACTACATTTGTGAAAGTGTCAAACTTTTGTTAACTTTTCCCATTGACTTGTAATGGGAATATGATTTTTGAATAACTTGAACCGCTCAACATATTTTCACAAAATCTTCAAAAGGCACATTGTGGACCCCTGGCCACATGTTCCTGAAGTTTTATACCAGTCGTGCAAACCATGTGACCTGTAGGTGTGAGTAAAGAATGAGCAAAACCATAATTGTGCACATGAATGTTGCTTAATAACTCCACAGTCATATATCCGACAGGTACAAAAGTTGGCAGATCCCAAGATCTATGGTTACATCCTATTTCTGACAAATTTCAGTGAAATCCATTGAATGGTGGCCAAGTTATTAAGGTGCAAAGTTTCACCCTTTAACCTTAAAAGGGCTACTCTACCATAATATATATATATATATATATATATATATATACACACACACACACACACACTCATGCACACATATATATATTATACACACATATATATATTCTATGAAAAAACTTTGTTAATGCATCAGTTAGGGTTCTTCTACAGTGAAAAATCGGGAAATTTGATTTTAGGGTTCCCACCCTTGCACCCCACCCCCAGCCCACCACCACCAACAGGCATCGGCCGTGCTTGAGATCATTATCTATGTTATCATGATTGGGGCAGCTAGACTACCAGGAAAATTGAAAACATAAATGTTTTTATTCAGATAGGCAGAATGAAGCCCCTGAGCAAAACACACCCTCATTTTAGTCTAGGGCATCCCTGGGATGAGAAAATAATTTTTAATCTGGCCATCTCAGCCCTCACTATGATGCATGATCGCAATCAAAGAGTCTCGCAATCAAAGAAATTGCAGGCTTATGATCAAAGTCACTAGTGAGCCGTGAACTAAGATTTTAAAAGCTCAGAACTCTATTTGTAGACCAATTTTAATCAAACCAAAGGCATGGCTTGATAGGTCGGGGTCCTCTGAGTAAAATCCATCCAGGTTTTACTTCAGAAGTGACCCTTGAGCCGAGATATTTGTGTTTTTCCAATCAGAAAATCAAAAACAAGATGGCGGACCTCACGATCAAAGAATTTTAAAATTCTCAGGGACAAAGATTCTTGAATCACAAGGCTGCAAATTTTTGATCGCCAGGAGGGACTAAATGGCCAGAAACTCATTCTTTGTTCACAAAACATACATATCAATTTTCCTATTGACTTATAATGGGAAATTAAAAGTGGCACAACTTTTGAATACCTTAATATTTTTCACCAAACAAAAGCGGCATGTTCGCCACCAAAGCTTTTTCAAGTGATCCATCTTGCAGAGCAGCACACCACACAATGGCCATGAAGGACCACGTCCAAAATCCCAAAAGCTGCTCCAAAAAAGATAATTTTGCATTTTTCAGCATTTTCATATGCAAAGACCAGAAGTCTGACCAAAATGCAATTTGGCAAATCAAGAGATCTACCATGCCCACTGCATATTCCAAATTTCAGGCAAGTCTGTTAAACAGTTCCAAAGTTATTAATGCCCAAACTTTTGATTTTAGTATGTAAGTGACCTCTGAACCTAACTATAATGGCTAACTGTGCCACTATAATATATATATAAATATATATATACATATATATATATATATATATATATAAATATAGCAAAAATCCATTTAATGCATTAGTTAGGGCTGTTCCCTGCAACAAGCAAGAAATTCAGTGTTAGGGTTGAAATCTCCCTTGGACCTCCCCAGCATGCCCCCAACTGGCATCATGGTGCACATTGGGGTCATCTAGCCCTAACTCTCATCCCATCACATGTGTGAAGAAGCAGAGGTATAGGAGAATGGGGTGAGAGTTATGACTGATGAGCCCAATGGGCACCCTGATGCCAGTTGGGGGCAGGCTGGGGTCCAAGGGGCTTTCAACCCTAACACCGAATTTCCTTGCTTTTGTTGCTGTGGAACAACCCTAACTAATGCATTAAATGGAGTTTTTTGCTCTAATTTCCTTCTTTTGAGAATGATAATGAGAAATAGTGAATGTAATGCAGCAGTGGTTCTCGCACTCCTGCCACATGATGTCTTGTGACATAGTAACAGGAACAGGAATGCAAACAGAAGAGCTTAACGGTGATGCACATGGTAATGCAAATGTAAATGGTAAAGGAACGTTATTAGAAACGCAAGCGCTAAGTGATGCCAAAGCAAACAGTGACGCAAACAGACATTGAAGCACATATGCAAATACAACTGGTAATGCAAACAGTGATGGCAGCAGTATTTTAAATGGAATGTTAAATGTCACAGCAAAAAGAGCGTGAAAGGAACAGAAACAGAAATGCGAATGCAAGCGCATATGTAAACGTAAACCTTAATGCGCACAGGCAAGGTACCACAATTGTAAATGCAAATGGTAAAGTTGACATGAAGAATAATGCCAAAGGAAAGAGAAATGAACGGGAACAGAAGCGCTATGGAAATGCAAACCGAGACGCCATGAGGCACAGTACCACAATAGTAAATGGAAATGGTAACGGTAACAGCAACAATAACAGCAAAGGAAACAGAAGACAAAAGGAAATGCAAGCTGATATGGAAATGTAAACTGTAATGTGCAGGGGCACAGTAACGCAATTGCAAACACAAATGGTAACAGTAACAGCAAGGAAGATGCAAACGAAAGAGAAACAGAAATGCAAATGAAAGGGCTACCAGAAATGCAAATGGCAATATGCACAGTGATGAAAACAAAACACAAAGAGAAACAGTAGTGGAAACGCAAATGGTAATAGTAACGAAAATGCAAGCGTGAATGACAAAGGGTGATGCACATGGTGGTTTACACGGAACAGTAATGCAAATGGAGTCATAAACGCAAGTGGAAACAGTAACTGTAACAGTAGCAGAAGTGCATACCCTAGTTTTACAAACAGGTGCAATACAGAAACATAGTGTACAAAGAATGTATGCATTGTAATGGGATCAAGCTTAAAACGAGCATTGAAGTACTTAATTGCTAATATCTCAGCAACCTCATGACATAGAAAAAATTAACATTTCACAAAATCATAATTTTCCTTGGTAGGTTTTGTTATATTACATAGCCCACTGGGCTATGCAGTTTGCAACAGAAATTCTGTGATCCCGCACCGCTTTGGAGATATGAGCCCTGAAAGGCATGGCGGAGAGCCACCTTGTTAGTCTATAGGAAAAATGTCAACTTCGAGTACTGTAACTTGGGAGCTGTACAATATTTTTCAACAAACTACCAAAAGGTACATCTGTGAGATGTTGGCTGCCATTCTTACAAATTTCAGCTCAAAAGACCAAACCGTTTTTCGCAGCAGGGTGGCAAGAATTCTGTCATTTTGGCCAAGTCTGAAAAAGTAGTGTCGCATTTAAGTAAAGCTTTCACAAAATTTTGCAAAAGTGTAGTAGGTGACATTATTTTGCAACACAACTTTTCCAGAAACTTGAAAACATATTTCTAGGGTGGTTAACCCCAAAATAAAGACATGGCTAGCATCCTGAGGGTCCGACTAGGTGAACACAAAAGAATTGTGTTCCTAGAGGATCCCAATTTTAAATGCCAAGCATTTTTCTGATCACCAACTGAAAACAAAATGGTGGATTTGCTACACTACTAGGGCCATTTCATACACTAAAAGTGCATTTGCAAAAGTGTTGAACTTTTGTTAACTTTTTCCATTGACTTATAATGGGAACTTGTTTTTAGAATAACTTTTGAACGCTTTAATATTTTTTCACAAATTTCAGAAGGCACATCAGGGACCCTGGCCACATGTTCCTGAGTTATGGCCCAGTTGCACAAACTGTGCAACCTGTAGGCTAGAGCAAAGAAATCTCAAAAAGCATAATTGTGCAATTAGTTGTCACTTAATAACTCCGCAGCAGTATATCAAACTGGTACAAACTGGGCAGAGCCCGACATCTACCATGCCCAATCATGCATACCTAATTTCATGCAAATCCATTTAACAGTGGCAAAGTTATTAAGGTGTGAAAGTTGACCCTTTAACCTTAAAAGTGCTACTCACCCTAACTATGGTAGCACTACTGTGCTACCATAATATATATATATATATATATATATATATATATATATATATATATATATATATATATATATATATTAGAGGCAAAAACTCTATTTAATGCATCAGTTAGGGTTGTTCCACAGCAACAACAGTGAGGAAATTTAATATTAGGTTGAAACCCCCTCACCCCCACCCTGCCCCCCACCTGGCATTGGGGTGTGCGCAAGTTATCAGCCTTATCTCTCATCCCATCACATGTGTAAAGAAGCTGAGGTGGTAAACCATAGGAGAATGAGGTGAGAGTTAGGACCAACGACCTCAATGCACACCTCGATGCGGGCTGAGGGGTAGGGTGGGGTGGTGCAAGGGGTTTTCAACCCCAACATTGAATTTACTCACTTTTGTCACTGTGGAACAACCCTAAATGATGCATTAAATGGAATTTTTGCTTCTAATTTCCCTGATTTTTGAGAATGTGCAGTAGAAGTAGTGAATGGAATGTGGTGGTGGAGCAACCCACCATGTGATGTTTTATGTCATAGTAATGGTAAGTGCAAGGAAATGCAAGCACTAATGGTTGCGCACATGGTGACAGAAACATAAATGGTAACACAAACGTTGATAGAAACGCAAGCGCAAAGTGACATCAAACTGAACAGGGATGCAAAAGAGAGATGCAACTGCTTAGGAAATGCAAACCGTGATATGCATGGTCATGGTAATGGCAATGAGAAATGCAAATGGTAATATTAACAGCATAAATAATGCCAAGGGAACCAAATGGATATGCGAAGGCAAGCTTTATTACGGAAACTGAAACTGCATCAACAGTCACGGTACCGTAGACTTGTAAAATGCAAATGGTAAAGTTAACATGAACAATAACACCAAAGGAAACAGAAATGGAAATGGGAATGAAATGCATATGGGAATACAAACTGTAATGCACACGGTCATGTTACCGCAATTGTAAATGCAATGGTAACGGTAACAGCAATGAAGCCTGCAAACTGAAAGAGAAATGCAAATGCAAACAAAAAGGGTTGCCAGAAATGCAAACCAAATGCAAACAGAAACAGTAGTGAAACGCAAATGGTAACAGTAATGCAACAATAAGTGCAAATGAGACTGCAGAGGGTAACGCACATGGAGGCGCATATGGAATGGTAACACAAGTGGTAACACTAACTGTTACAGTAACAGAACGACACCCTGTTTTTGCCCAACAGATGCATAGAGAAACACAGTGTGTACAAAGAATGCATGCATAATAATAGGCCTTGGAGCAGAAAATTAGCTGTTGGAATACTAAATTGTTTATATCTCAGGAACCATGTGATGTAGAAAATTTTTTATTTCACATGATTCATGAGTTTCCTGGCTAGGTTTTTGCTAATGGGCTATGCATTGTTGTCATGAAAATTCAGTATCTCACACCATTTCCGGAGATATGAGCCCCAAAATGGGCGTGAATGCCACCATGTTAGTCTGTGGGGAAAAAGTCAACTTGGAGTAATGTAACTTGGCATCCATGCAATATTTTGTCACCAAACCATGAAAAGGCACATCTGAGAGATGCTGGCTGCCTTCCTTCCAAATGTCTGCTCAAAAGACCAAACCATTCTTTTGCAGCATGGTGGCAAAGAATCCTGTCATTTTGCCATAGTCTGGAAAAGTAGTGTCGCATTTGCTAAAGCTTTCACAAAATTTTATGAAAGTGTCACAAGCACGACACTACTTTGTGACACTACTTTTTCCAGAAAGTTGAAAACATATTTCTGGGGTGTTTAACCCCAAAATAAAGACATGGCTAGCATCCTGAGGGTCCAACTAGGTGAACACAGAAAGAATTGTGGGGATAGAGAGGAAGATTCAGGGAGAAAGGAGGAGGTGCTACTTCACTGAGAAGGTGGTGGAGCCATGGAATGCACTGCCTAGGGGGCTGGTGGAGGCAGAGACGGGGAGTGGTTCAAGAGGGGGTGGGACAGGTAGAGGAAGGGTTCTGGAAGCAAAATCCAATGCAGTGAGAATATCCAGAACTGGGAAGGGAGAAGGCAGAGAAGGCAGGAGGCAAGGTCAGCTCCCAGGGTGTGTGCTGACCAAACAAACAGACGTGAAAGACCGTCAGGCCTATTCTGCTGGCATTTTAGTACGCTAGTATGTTAGAATTGTGTTCCTAAAGGGTCCCAATGTTAAATGCCAAGCATTTTCTGATCAATAACTGAAAAAAATTGTGGATTTGCAACACTGCTAGGACCATTTGTGACACAAAATGTGCAGATGATAAAGGATTTGAAGTGAGAAAGAATGCAAAAGCATACTGTGCATTTGATGTTGTTAATAATCTCTCAGCCGTATATCTGACTGGTAAGAAGTTGGCAGATCTCAAGATCTACCATGCCCAACCATGCATATCTAATTTCAGGCTAATCTGAACTGTAAGTAAAGTTATTAGGTGCAGTTTCACCCTTTAACCTTAAAAGTGCTACCATAGTTAGGGTTGAGTAGCCCTTTAAAGTTAAAGGTGAAACTTTGCATCTTAATAACTTTGCCACCATTCAATGGATTTGCCTGACATTTGACAGGCATGGGCATTGCCATAGATCTTGGGATCTGCCAATCTTCGCACTCCGTGAGATATACGGATGTGGAGTTATTAAGGACATTCATATGCACAATTATGTTTTTTGCAAATTCTTTGCTCGCACCTACAGGTCATATGGTTTTGTGACCAATCCAAAACTTCAGGAAACGTGCGGTTGGGTCTCCACAACATGCCTCTAGAAGATTTCATGAAAAATATTGAATGGTTCAAAAGTTATTAAAAAACAAGTTCTTATTATAAGTCAATGGAAAAGTTAACAAAAAGTAGGACCATATTAGCAGCAATATTTCAAATAGTGGAGGAACAGAATTTGCTATTTAAAATGACAACGTTTTCACAACTGACCTATTGTATAGTGTTACCAAGTGAGTTATCACGTCTGAGAGTTCCACACTGATGTTACATTCTACAATGTAAGATGATGGTACAGTACTGCTGTGCAGAGATTACTATACTAACATATGACTGTCTTATTCCAGGGTAACATCAGGAGTCATTAACAGTCAACAAGGGCTGTAACACTACTGCCAGATACTGCTATGTTATTACAGTGATGATTATCAACACACTGTCATTGAGAATATATAGAAAATCTATTAGATGTCAAAAATGTATACTGTAATACACTCAACTGATGGGCAGTATGCATATATAGGAAAACTCACTTGGACGCTGGCAGAACTTGCACATTTGTTGGCCCATGATGATGGATGTGTCTTGTAGTACATTTAGACAATTGTATGTTATTTCTGTTACCTGCTGCTGGTTGTCTGTGACTTGTCGTGTTGCCTTGGTCCTGTCCTCTACTTCTGTGTGTGTGTGTGTGTGTGTGTGTGTGTGTGTGGAGCTCGGGTGGTGGAATTGATAGTTAGGGTTTTCAACCCTAACACCAAATTCTTGTTTTTGTCGCTGTGGAACATCCCTAACTGATGCATTAAACAGATTTTTTTTGCCATGAATTTCCTGTCTTTTTGAGAAATCATTATGTCATATTAATTTGAATATGTTGTTCAGACTGTGCCTCCTTTCACAACACAAACTCACCAAGATATAGATACCTCTCTGAATATGTAGTTGTCTGATAGTATTTATACAGCAATAGGTCATGTTCTACACCTTTGATGTAAAAACTAAAATGCTCAATCTATGGAATAGGAGATTAATCTGTTCACCACATTGGTCTATAGCAGATGAACAGTGCAAAGGACAAACCTGCACAAATGAGCATCATGCACTATGTTTAGATGCACCAATACACCAACAGCAACATATATTATCACTATTACTTTATGCTTTATCAAAGACACAACACAGGTAGATAAGGCTTACAAAGATTTATTGCCAATTAAAAATCCAATTGGTGCACAAAATCAACATTCAAATGTTTTTCACCAATGTTTGAAATACATGTGAAACAGTATCACAGATAGTCAATGGCTGAGATGTGACAGTAGTACACAACACATAAACACAGGTACCACAGTACTCTATGTGCACTGCTCCACTCATATCAGACAGTTATGATGTTGTTGTCATTGTGTGAATGATACTGTGAATGTTCCTGGGGCAGACGAAAACTAGATGCCAACCGTTAAAGTAATAGCATCTGAACCAAGCAATGCTCTCAAAAAATACACAGCTTAAACTTACTGTTAAACATTTAAATGTTATATATTTTATGTGTGCAGATATGCATATATGTACACTACATATACGTAGTCAGACATATTGCTATGTTACTGCATTTGGAAAATTCCCACCCGACCCCTCAATAGAGGTGATCAAAAATATGATCAGAAACACAAAAACTCAGTTTTTGTCAGTGAAAGTGTCTGATGTACAATTGTCAACTTTTATAAACATACATTAAATTCACTTATCACACAAAATAAATCAAATAGCACATGTTAACAGGAACTATATATATCAGTGAAAATTATTGAATCAATAATCACATTACTAGCAAACTAATAAAGCACCTAGATCTGTAACATGTTCTACTTACATTACAGAAATAGTTTAACAGAATGCTATGAGTTGAACATTTTATTATATGATAATCAAAAATGTAACCTTTAAATAATTTCAAATATGTACTTCAACACTTAACATTGATATTAATTATGGGTCTATGGAATAAAAATATACCATATATGTGGAACTATATACAGTATATATGTCATTCTTATTAATATATTAACATAACATTTAAAAGTTATGAATGCAAAACTTAAAACCGTCAAATATTAACTACTTGCAGTAGATCAGCTTACATGGCAGTTAGCAGAACTACTTTAAACATCACATTACAAACTATTAACAAGTAATGACTTTACTATCATTTATACATATATACAATACAGATGTATGGCAACAAATCAGAGATAGTAATACACTGTTGCGGCCCAAATGGTGTTATTTATTGAAGACGAAATGGATAAAAAAGGAACACAGGCCATACCTTATGCTACTCAACATGTGACAGAGTGATGTGCATTTAACAGTATTGTACTCAAGTTCAGTCATCAGACCATGTAAAATAATACAGTTAAATACTGCTGGCACAGAACTGGAACAAACACCAGGATACCTTATACTCATAAAAGGTCCTAATAATGTAATCATACAGAAAATGTTGACAAACAGATGTGTTACACAGTTTTCCTTATGCACATGGACAAGTAGTACCTTCAGTACAGCCACACAGTTGGCAAGTGTACCAACTAGTACTTGATATTTCTGCATACAACATTCTCATAAGAAAAGACAATGACAGAAGAGGGCAACCAGACAGGAATATGTCTTTGACATTAAAACGTCTTTTCTAGACATATATGTGTTTTTTCTAGTGACTGTGAAGACAGCTGGCACTGATTGAAGACCACTGCAACTATTTTAACTGTATCACTGATCAACACAACAATCTGTCACATTGAACAAGCATATGCTATTAAACCATGTCATATTCACCAGAGTATTCATGAATGTACATCTATAAGAACAAATATCTAATGTACCAGAAGTCACTCTGCTACAAAATAGACAGCAAAGTATGTCACATGTTGTGTGACTATTCCTCTGACACATGAAGATTGTCATAATTCTTCAATGTCAGCACATATGCATTTTTAAGTGTCACAGTAGTCTCTGTTTTAAAGAGCTTGTTGAATCATCTCACTCAACCCAGCCAGTTCTGTACCTCAATAAACAAGTGTAATGTCCAGATTGTACAGACTCACTATAGTGGTAGATAGATCACAGCATTAGTGTCAAACACTGCTTGGTTAAATGCAGTTCTACCAGCTGTGAAATCAGTGATAGGTGTGTTAACTCTGAACCCATTAGAGTCAAATCTATGCAATACAAGCATAAGATATTGAGATGAAGTCCTGAGATGTATGGACTAAGTACATGTACCTCCACACCTGACACACAAGTGACCACTTTCTTCATTTGTAAACAACTGCCGGAACTTGACACTTTTAATCTGAGGCAAAACAGAGAAACCCAAAGCATGTCTTCTGTGGTTTCTCACTCTGAATGACCACATAACACACATACATATTTGGTTACATATGACACAGTGAAATACTGATGCATTGGAATCTCCTCTTCATCCAAGCTGTTTATGATTGCCATCATGACTCGCTGGCGCCCTCCTGCATGTTAGCAGCAAATGTACTGCATCCGTTATATGTCCCCAACACCTGTCGAGAGGTGTAAGTGACTGTACATTGTTTAGCTTGATCAGAAGCCACATTGATAACCTGCTTTAATGTCTTTGATGAAGGAGTGTCTTGTGAAGCAGATATTGTCTGCACAAAAGTGTGACATGTGGAGAAAGACTTGTGTAGCTGAATTAGCATAGCAGTTTACTCTAGTACTGTTATCAAACACTGGGACAACAGCCATACCAAATGACTTCTGACCAACAGCCAGTTCTGCATTTGTATTTGACATTGATACCTTCTTACCACTCTGCACAGCTGACTCAGTTGTAGAAGCTCATTTTCTTTTGTTGCCAGGTGTAGCTGTGACTGTGGGATGTGAGACAACCACACACGTAGGTAGTGATATTAAAGACATCTGTGGCTGATATAGAGTATGTAATCTGTTGTATTTGACAACACAACACTTGTCAGGGTGTATCTTCTGAGGTGCGGTGTTATGATGTGCAACCCAGGAACACTACATATGCATGAAAGTGCGATGTAGCTCATGCCATCTTTGAAAATGTCTGTCCCTATGTCCACCATTGCTGAATCCAGGCTCAAGCTTGAGACTTGTGAATTGAAACAGCATATGCAACACATATTGGGAACTGTTTCCCGTTCACATAGATATCCTCTAAATACCTGAATTAACATCGGCACGATCAATCTGTACAGACTGATCCATGTTGTCAAAGGACAAGAAGTGCCTCAATAAATGTTTTCGAACATTGTAACTGAAGTCAATGATGTTACCCATGGCACCATTTGCCATACCACGCTCCACATCAAGATTGCAGAGTAGCATGACACGTGCATTCTTACAAACTGTAAGAAGAGCTTCCAGGCAGGTTGTGCATGAAACATCTGACTTCAGTTCAGAGAATTGTTCAGTCATCTTGCTACAATTTTCCAACTTAGAATGACACCATCAACTGTATCAACAGCATGCAGTGTGATAACTCTTGATACCTCTCTGCAACATGACACTGTTGAACTCAGACATTTCTTCAGTCATGGCATAAAACACTCAATGCATGTGCCTGTGGAGTACACATCACTTAAAAACATCACATGTGGTTTCTATGGATGTAGTATCCATTCTGATTCTTTGACCATGTAACACTGAAACATGTTCTGGTGACAGAGAACCTGTACAAGCTTGATCCAATAGTGCCTAGTAAGCCAGATCACCACTTTGTTGCATGTTCTGATACAGCTCGACATAGGTAAATAACTCCTACAGGTTAAAACCTCCAATGCAGCCTAGTTTATTCTTAGCCTGTTTGACAGTCAGAGCTGCAAAGACATGTTCTACATTAACTGGTGTAAGCTGTAAGAGGTCTCCAAATACAACAATGCTTTTACCACCAAATGCATCTCCATAGTCAGTCCTCAAGATCTCCAGTAGATGTAGGTGTATACAGGCAAGCATTACATTGGAGACCATACTAATCTCATCAATGATGAGTAACTTCATCTTAGTAAACATAGAATGAAGCTGAGATGCAACCTCAAAGGACAGCTTACATACCATCCTGCTTTGCCATGCTCCATGGCAACATAAAGAGATGGTGTAACGTAATGTTGTATTCAGCCAGTCCAGTGGGAGCACTAACAGCAACAGACATTGATGACCCTGTCAGGTTCTGTATTTCTGCCATAATGGCCTCTCTAAGGAAACTCTTCCCTGTGCTGGCTGAGCCACTAACAAACATCAGCAGTGGCCTGTAGTCAAGACAGTCACATTTCTTGTGTTCATGCAGTAATCCATGCTGGACAGCATCAGTGACCTCAGCGAACCACAAGTTGCTGCTCATTGAGTCCTCTCTCAACTCAGCTGGGTCAACACTGCAGTGTGTGCCATTTCCATAGCACTCTCCACTTCTGACATGAGTATTTCTGGGCATTCAGAGGCAGAGATTCTCCAAAGATACCTTGTCCTTCTGGATCAAGATTGTCCTGTGAACTGATGGGAGTGTCCTCTTCAAGTAGTTTCTGTGCCTTCTCAAGTTGCTTCTTCTCAGTGTCTAGCTTCTGTATATATGTGTCTGAGTATTCACTTTGAATGTCTCACAACTGTGATTGAATTCTTCCTCGAATGTATCACAGTCACTTTTAATTTAGATTCATTCCAGGGTCTAAACAGAAATAGAGAGCAAAGTAGTAATGCTTGCTTCTCTCAGATGTGCCTAAATGTAACTTATAATGATCAATGAGCCAAGGTTTATGTCTCTTATTATACAATGGCAAGGAAATTTCTGAATTTGATTGGTCAGTGTGGCCTGACACAGTGATGATATTACAGTATAACATCACTGTCACTGATTAGCATTAGGTCTGCTTGCTCCTCAGCATCACCACCACCTTTGTTTTCCTCTTCTTTCACTAAAAAATCTACTAAAAACAATTTTATTTTTATTTTTGTTTTGTATAACATTGAGCCATTGGAGAATTGCATTACGACTTGAAGGTGTAAAGACCAGGTTAACGTTACTCCTGGTGGGAAGCACTGGCTCACCGTGCTTCAACCCACCCCAGGAGTGACTTATTACACGATCAACACACACCTTGTCATGCCTTATTGCTTAAATAAGACAGCCATCCACCCTTTTGACCTTGTAAATGTCACATTACAATCATGTGAGACATCCGTCTTAGTAGTCATATCACTTAGCCACCTCAAATAAAACACATTTGATCCATATTTTCATGTCTACGGGGCTAGTATGTGTCAATGAGGTTATTATTCAAGATATGTCTTGAAGAGGGTCTCTTGAGAGCCAGTTCCTTAATCTCAGCATGAGGAATAAGTACACATTTTCGCTTCTCTTTGTAGTTTACATAAGAAAGAGCACAGCATCAGATTTGCGTACAAATGTGTATCGATCGAGCAATTGCTTCGGCTTCAGAAGCACCACTTTCTGTGTGATAGGGTATTCAACCCCAGTGACCACAAACTGAGATGTCAGTGACTTGTTTGAACTGGCAATATCTTTCCAAAGATCTTGCAAGCTAGTCTGTTCATGTTTAGTTATGTATGAAGTGATCGACCAAACCAGAGCCAACGAGTTGTCAACTACAAACTGAACATATATGTTTGCTTGCCACATTAGAAGAAGAGTAGGTTGTAATCATTGATGTACACCTCATTCTCTTCTCTGGGTAACTCATAAACCCTCTTGGCTGATTTTGCCTTCTGGTGATGTCACATAGCTGAAAAAAGTTAATTCTTGCAACCATCCTGACAGACACGTCTGGGGAATCTGAAACAGCATCCTGTGTACAAATCAGATTTGTTCTTCACTACCCGATGGCCGTATTTCACACAAATATGGTGTTCAAACTTCTACACCAACTTACCAGTGTAGGACTGTCATACTTGTCTGGAATGCGGCAAGTGATGTACTGCTTAATGAATGCTAGCACTTGTGCTGCTTCATGTTCTCCCAGTGTGTGGGCATCCTTAATCCACAGTAACATGTGAATATGAGGAGTGCCTTGTGTCGATACTCCATCCTCCAGAAGTAATGCTCCACAATACCAAGAGGCAGATTCTCCTTTGACAAAATGAAAGTCAGAATGTTTTGGAATTGCTTATGAAATGCCTAATCACAGACACAGTGTCAAGTGAGCACATTTTTCTGACAGCCATTGATGAAATGCCTCTACATCACAATTTTCCCCTTCAGCAGTTCTATGACCTCATCCCAGGCATACTCGCACAACTGAGTGTGACAAACCATGTGGCTGGACCATACCTCACAGCATGGTCATCACCTGAGAGTTCCTGCGCTACAGTATTCTTTGGTGCCACTGAGCTTGACAGAATGGAAGACAAATTCACTTGCACATTTTCATCCTCCTGCTTTAGTTTCTACAGGAACTGTGCAGCTGTTATCCCATCAAGTGGAGCTGTGAGACTAATAGTATGCAAAATAGATGCAGACAGTATGTTAAGCTCACTCTCCCACAGGAGATGAAACAGGTACTTGTATGTTGTGTCTGAATTTGCCATCCTTACTGAGCACACAACTAGTACAGTACTCAACACCCTGTCGCATACTTCTCTTCATCTAGACATCCACCTGACCCTTTGGGAATCAATCTGGAAAACAGTGTGCTTCCAATGTTGCTCTCCAAATGCTAACAGGCTCACCTTCCACCTGTTTCATTTGACAAAGCTCAAAGTTGTTCCTTACTGGATCTTTGCCATGCAGTGGGTGAACTGTGTATTGTTCATGCACATTATCGCTTTGTCTGCACATTGACTTTTCAATCATTGGTTTTGAGGTTTCCAACAGATCATGTTCAACAGACATAGTGGTCATGTGATCAATATCAAGGTTTGCATAAAATGGATTGTTGCTATTTAAATAAGAGCAAGCTTCACCTTCTATATTGACAACTATCCTGCCAAATGACCTTGACTTAGTTGGAACACCATTAACAAGAATCACCAAAGTGTTCTCAATGGAGATCGCCAACATTTTCCGCTGAGTAGCGCAGAAGATACATAAAGGAACTCTTAAGATCTAATGAGTTCTTTTTGTGGAATGTTACTTGTCTTGTGTTCAGACATAGAATAGTTTGAAATGGTTTCATAGTCTGAATAAGAATCTGTTCAAACATATTCAATGTGGCAATGTTGCAGCTGGTGTAACATGTGCCTCTATATTGTTCAAGACTGACCTTGGTGGCAGAATGTAGCCTCACTTTGGAGAAACAGTGCTTGCACATCACAATGATTGGGTCTAACTGAAAGTCACACTTTAACAGCAGAATGCTGACAGTCGAAACCACATGTCATTGTACGGTGACAAGGTTTCCAGGTTGACTGTGACCGTTTGTTTCTTGTAACAGAGCCGATCACATGACACACATACACAGTCCAATTTTTCTGTCTTTGACAACTCAGATTTGGCAATTGATTTCCAAACTGCTTGAGAATATTACTTCTAAGACAGACACAGAATTTCCATCATCAATTGATGACTACTCAATCACAGTATCTGTCACACTGCTGACTCGCTGCAGCTGTTTCAGAAATGTCAAGGGTACCATGCATGTCACCAGACTGCAGAAACTCATTTCAACGAGTATACCGAGTGACAACTTGTTCGAACCTCATAGACCCTGTACACAAAGTTCTGTATGCTCTGATTTATGCACCCAGCATCCTCATGTGGTGAAAGACAATGTCACAAACACCACTATCTAGACATGCAAGCTAGTGACCCATAAGTCCAGTATATGGACAGATCTCACAAAGGTCTATACTCAAACAGTTTATGTCTGTCTTTAACGATCAGTAATGACAAACAAGTTGATAAAGGGGCTCAGCTTTGTCAAATGAAGATTGCCTTTGGTTGCAAGTCACATCACACATTCATGAGAGACAGTGACGCTTACGAGGCTGAGTAGTTGTCTCACACTCATCATCTGACTCCATTGTAGTGTCATCACACACATTAGGCACATTACATACTTTACCGAACTCATCAATGCACAAGTTGCTCTCCTTTTTTTTTTTGAAATTATCTATTTTTGCCCCTACTACTCCCATTGAGCTATCTGCTCTGGTCATGGACCGCTACTGCCCCCACCTCTGGATATGACTGCATCCCATGGTCATCCTTGGCTTACCCTCCAGAGAGGGGCCGCGGCTCAGACCCCCTATATCGGGCCGCAGAACTGTGACTAGTTGGGGATCGGCTCTGAGGCTGATCAGGGCTCCAGGGCAGAGCGCCATTAAGACGGTGAGGCTCGGATTTTAACTCCCCTTTTAAGCAGGATGGGGACGCTGCAATGACTGACTCAGCTTCTGCCCCATCCTGACATGCTGATGAGTCGACGTGGTGCGGCCACCCAGCCTCCACTAGGTGCCACTCTGTAACATCGAGGCTGCCCTGCCTCCCCCAGAAGAAGGAGAGCTGTCCAAGGATGCTCAATCCTTCTCCCCTCGCTCCTCCGTGACCCGGTCCATTCCCCGAACCCAGATCGCTTTGAGTTGCAAGCGAAATCCAACCGCTACACGACGTGGCTGTGCTGTCCTTTTCTGTGATTAATATGTCTCCTCCCAGAAATACACCTCTGAGTGCTGTGTGTGCAGCCACTGACCTGTGAAAACATTACAGAAATTGTGCAGATTCAAGACAGAAAACCATTGTAGCCTCATCTTTATGTCATACACAACTTTCCTGAACTGCTCAAATACATGTGACATCTTATGCCACAAATGTTGAAGAACAGATGGTGCTCTATTAACAAACATATGTACTTTGAGTTGCAATGTCATCAAAGAAAGATGACTCTTGTTTTTTGCACCCACGCCTCATCACAGCAGCAATAAGTCTGTCAATCTTAGCTTTAGAAGCTACTGATCGAAATACTTTTGCTTCCTCAGATAAGCATCAGCAGTTATGAATTTACATTGTTGCTTAGTATGTTTATTTATGCTTGTCTTTACAACATGACTGTTTCGTCTCTGAGATTTGCACAACTGTTGCTCAGCTACACATTTTGTCCTTGCAGTTGAGCAAGTACGTACTTTTTCTGTGGAGTGAGCAACCTGTGAAGTCACCCCTGTGTGGAAAGCTGATCATTTTACATCTTGAACAACCGTCAGTGGGTTTGGAGCACTCTTAAGCAACAGTGAAGTACTATGATACCTGTTTCATCTCTGCATAGAGGTCCATCTCTGTTTAGAGGGCATCTTCCCTGTCTGTAAATTCACAGTAGTCTGCACCAGTCTTACAGAAGTATCAGACACCTGTATAATAAATAGAAAAATGAAATTTTAGTGATGATCTGTTTTTTTGTCCTAACATTACATAGTGACACTCACTATCCATGTTTCATATAAGAACATGGGAAGGCAAGACAGGAGGGTGAGCTGGATGTCATTATCCACCTAGGTACTAATGACCTGGCAAATGGGGAGCCAAAGGAAGTTCAGGAAGAGTTTAGGAAATTGGGGAGGGTCTCAAGCAAGTAGCTACTTCTGTCACTTTCAGAAGTACTACCTGCGAGAGGCAAGGGAGCGCATTAGAGTGCATGCACCAGGAACTTTAACTCATGGTTGAAGAACTGGTGCTGTGAGAAAAGGTTTGGATTCATTGGTGACTGGGGACCCACCTGAAGGGATGGAGGTTTGTTCAAGCCTGATGGCCTGCATCCATCCTGGAGGGAATCCATGCACTCAATGATAAGTTTAAATGCTACATTGAAAACATTTAAACTAGCAAAGGGGGGTGGGCCAGCAAGGAGGTAGCTTGCTCACCCCCAGCTAGCAGTGGAAGCAGTGAACCAGAGAGTGGCTATCTCTGCAAAGCAGTGTGCCAAAGATGGAGATTAGTGCACAAGTGGATAGGCAAAAAGGGGAAAATTCAGCAGAAGGGCAGACAGCAAGGAGAACCAGGGATAAAGGACAACCAAGGAAGGGACTAGAGTAGAACAGTGAAACAGTCTAGGAGGTCAAATCTTGAAAGCCATTGTGCAAATGCCAGGAGCCTTAGCAACAAGATGGAAGATCTGGAGGCTGTCATGGTGCAGCCAGACCTGGACATTGTGGCCACCACTGAAACCTGTGAATGATAACCATGACTGGGAGATGGCCATACCAGGCTACAACATATTCAGAAGAGACACAGCAGGCAGGAAGGGAGGGGAGGAGGAGGAGTGGCACTGTATGTGAAAAATGACATAAGGGCCACAGAGATCCAGGAGGAACAAAATGGGGAGAGATACTGTGGGTTAAGCTGGAAAGGAAAATGGGACAGACATCTGCACAGGTGTGGTCTATAGACCACCAGCCTAGGAGGAAGAAACAGATAGGAGTTGATGCTAGCCATCCAAAAGGATGGCAGACAAGGGTGAGGTAGTACTGGTTGGAGACTTCAATATTCCAGACATGGACTGGAGCATCCCAGCAGCAGCAGCATCAACTACGATCAGATTTTCCTGGACTTCCTTCAAGGTGCCTTTCTCAAGCAACTGGTCATGGAACCAACTCGGCAGAAGGCAATACTGGACCTTGTGCTCACAAACAGGGACAGTGTGATGGGGTAACATAGTGGGGAGCACCTGGGAACAGTGACCACCAGTCATTGTGGTTTGAAATCACAGAAAGAGCAGAACCAAACCACACAGAAACACGATCCTGGATTTTAGGGGGCAGACTTTGGGAAAATGGGGAGATACTTGAAAGAGGCATTAAGGGAATGGGATAGGAATTAGGGTTGAGGAACAGTGGGCAGTATTTAAAATGGGGATTACAAGAACAACAGAATTATGCATTAAGCAGGTTAGCAAAAGGAAAAGGAGGAGGAGACCATTATGGTTTTCCAAAGAGGTAGCAAAGAAAGTGAAAGCAAAAAAGATTGCATTCAGGCAATACAAAAGACACAGGCAGAAGGGGATAGGAGAACTACCAGGAGAAGCACATGGAGGCAGGGAGGTCAGTAAGGAAGCCAAAGCTCAGACAGAAGAACACATTGCAAAATCAGTGGGTAGGGGGACAAACCTTTACAGATACATAAGTGAAAAAGAAAGACAAAGGAGGGATAGTGAGACTGAAGGGAAGGATGGGGCCACGTGGAGGTGACAACAGTAAAGCTGACATATTGGACAGGTATTTCTGCTCAGTCTTTACAGAGGAAGAGGAGGTAATGGGTCTGAAGGGAGTACAAGGGGTGAGAATGGTGCAGAAATGGACACAAGTCCCTTTACAAGAAAGGGTCCTGAAGGAACTGGAAGTAATAAGTTGATAAAGCAATGAGGCCAGATGGGTGCACCCAGGGTCCTTAAAGAACTAGGAGAGGTGGTGGGCTGAACCTCTGGCTATCCTGTTTAGTCAATCACTGGAAACAGGGAGGTACCCAAAGACTGGAGGACAGCAGATGTAGTCCCCTTTACAAAAAGTGGGAACAAGAGAAGCAGGGAACTACAGACCAGTAAGCCTCACCTCAGTAGTGAGAATATCACGGAAGCGCACTACTGAAGGAAGAGATTGAACATCTGAGTTGTCAATGGACTACAGGACCCAAGGCAGCATGGTTTCACCAGGGGAGGCATGTCAGACCAACCTCTTTGAATTTTTTGACTGGATGACTAGGGAGGTGGATCAGGGGAGGGCAGTGGACATGGTCTCATCTAGACTTCGAAGCCTTTGACACTGTGCCACATAGAAGACTATTACACAAACTGGGGAACATGGGTGTGGGCAGGACAGTAGTGGATAGGTAACTGGCTGGGTGGCAGGACACAGAGGGTGGTGGTAAATGGCTGTCACTCCACAGGGGAAGAGTGACCAGTGGGTACCACAAGGATCAGTGCTGGGACCGGGTCCTATTCAACATCTTTGTCAGAGACATTGCACAGGACCTAGAAGGCAGAACTTCACTGTTCACTGATGACACAAAGCTCTGTAACACAGTAGACACACCAGAGGGTGTAGACAGAATGAGAAGGGACCTGCAGAAACTTGAAGAATGGTCAGGGGTTTGGCAGTTGAAATTCAATGCAAAAAGTGCAAGATAATGCATATGGGGCACAAAAACCCTGGCACAATATATCAGTGGGGTGAGGATAGCATGCACCAAGCAGAAAAGGGATCTTGGGGTTATCATCTCTGATGACCTCCAAAGTAGGAAACAGTGTGAAAAGGCAGCAGGTAAAGCAAACAGGATGCTGGGATGTATAGCAGGGGCATCACCAGCAGGAAAAGGGAGGTCATAATTCCACCATACAAGACACTATTGAGGCCCCACCTGGAGTAAGTGTACAGTTCTGGAGACCATACTCACGTAAGGACATAGACAGGGTAGAGAAGGTTCAGAGGAGGCAACAAAGATGGTACATGGATTGCATCACAAGTCCTATGGAAGACAGGTTGAAGGAACTGAACACATACTCCCTAGAGGAGAGGAGGGAGAGAGGGATATGATGGAGACATACAAGTATCTCACAGGGAGGAACAGGGTGCAGGAATACACTTTTTAAGCGAAAAGATGTTCCAGGACTAGAGGGCATGGGATGAAGTTGGAAGGAGGACGATTCAGAGGAAACATGAGGAAGAATTTCTTCACAGAACGGTGGTGGACAAGTGGAACATCCTGCCAAAGGAAGTGGTGGGGCTGAAACAATCATGGGATTTAAGAATGCATGGGATAGCCATAAAGGAATTCTGGAGGTCAGGGTAGGTGCAACAGACTTCTAGGAAAACATAAACTGAACTTACAAGCTCAAATGGCAGACTGGGTGGGCCATAGGCCCTTATCTGCTGACACTGTTTATGTATCTATGTATCTATGTATCTATGTACAGTAAACAGTACTGTCTACAAAAGATTACAAACATTATTACTCTAATAACTGAACACCACTAAACCTATATGCAATCTTTTCAAACTTCACACAATGTAAGTTGACTAATAATATTAGAAGAAATATCTGAACATGTCAAAATTGAAGTATTAGCACAATGTAAAGCATCCACAGTAGTTGTTTTCCTAAAAATCAATGTTTTAACAAAAGTTTAAAAATAAATGTTTAACGTACACATTTTCACAAAATATAGTGTCAATACATGAAAGTATTGCAAAATGTAATGTCGATAGCACAAAGTGTTGAATGTGCATCGTACAACTAAGTGTCGAATGCATGAAAGTGTTGAATAATAGTGTCGTGAGCACTAAAGTGTCAAAATGACATTGTAAAACACCTCTTTAAGACTCACAGCCAATCGGAGACTGCTTCCTATTTGACTGACAGATGCTGCCACCAATGCAGTGTCACATTGGTCAGGCCATGTCAGGCAACCATTCACAACTGCTGAAGAGTGGAGAAGAAGGACATAGCAGCCATCTAAGAAAAAAGGAGAGACCCTGCTTTACACTGTGTAAGTACATCACATTTTATATACAATTTTTTAGCATTATAAAACTGTTAGCAGCACAAAAATAGTATTGAACAAAATGTTTTTACCTCTATTTGACTATGACAATCTAAATAGCCTATTATGCTGTAAAAAAGTTAGTAACTGTTTAAAGTCAGGTGTCAAGCGCACTTACTAGCACACAGATAAAGCTGTAACTGAGTGCAGAAAGCAAGCAGCACGTGTATCATAACACAAGAGGTAACCAATCATATGCCTCTGTGTAGCTGTGATTATTTGAAGTAGCCTATTGAAATGTAATATTTTTCCACTAAGAAATCTTTCAGCATTTCTGGTTGACAACTGCTACAGCCATAATGTAGTCATAATCAGTGCATGCACTCTATTGGTTAGACATCAGAAAGCATCAACCAATAACTTTTAAATCACTGTGTTTTTGGGGCAGCGCACAAAGCAATGTTAAGAGAGAGGAAATTTCAGTTTCATATTCAGTAGTGACTAGACACTGCAGGACAAACACTGATTTTTTGGTAGCTCTCTGTCCACTTCTTAGCTTAAAAAATCAGAATGGCAGAAAACAGCAAATGGACTGTGTGGGTAGTGGACAGCTGCATAGTAAGGTGCACTTCAGAGTATGCTCAGAGGAGTGATTTTGGCAAAGACCTGCAGCTTCCAAATTGCTCTGTTAAGTGGTTTGTCAGGGTAGCATGAGGTGGGAGCATCTCATGCCAACAATGCACAGACTTCTGAGGACTCAGCTCAGCCAGACATACTGCTGATTCATCTCAGCGGCGATGATTTGGGCACCAAACGATGGGTAGATTTAGTGTCAGAAGCAAAATGGACCATGCTTCTATTATGGGTATGTTACCTGCCTGTAAGATCATTTTCTGATTTTACAGAGCATAGGATCTGGAAGCAGAACAGCACATGTACCTGCTTGACAGAGCTCAAAGAAAGGTAAACATACAAATATCTGGATATCTGCGCATGGTTAGATGCACACCATACATCACCCTGAAATTAAAATATAGTAATGTTTGGCTATACCTACCAGATGGTGTGCACTTCTCACATGCTGGCAATTGCCTTTTCCTGGGTGGCCTTCGAGATGGGATTCTCACAGTCATCTAAAAATATCAGGCTGTCACAGCAGATACAATTGTAAAAAAGGTTCTTTAAGAGCCAAATAACTTGGTAAAAAATAGAAAAGCTGCACAAATAACACACACAAAGCAAAAGCCATTTATTTCACTGTTACATATTTACAAAATGCAGATTCATGCAGATATTCAGAATTCTGACATGCATACAGCTATTGTAAAAATATACTAGTGTTAATATATCACCATGTTGTTTCACTATCCATATAAGACATATTGAAACATAAAATAACGTAGAGAGTACTCTGCTGTCAATCACATATTATGTAACTGTTAATGAACCTTGTAACATATATTATTTAATAACTTTCAAATCACTAAGGTTAACCTCTCTGTTAATCCTTAGTATTAAATCACAAGCAGAGGAGAAAATCACATGTCACAATATGCCGCAGTAACATACTCTTTATCTGTATTTATTACAGCTTTAAACAGCAAGAAAATCATAATGAGAATCTGAGTTTGAGGAGGTGTACTACCTGCTTCAGGCAGCCCAGGCAAGAGGCAACGCTAAAATATTTATGAGAAGCACAAATCGGAAGCTGGATTCAATGTAGAGGCACAACCATGATTTTCTGCATATGATCCTTAAAGTGAAGAACAAAAGCAGACATGTAAGAAAAAGTGGAGCTGTAGCACCAGTGTTTTTACACACTGCAAAAGAGAGAGATATATCAGAGAATGACAAGTGCTGGTACTACCTCACATGAAATGTGGGAGGCTGCTGAAAGCCTGCTGCAGGGGAGCACCTAGCACACCGTGATTGAAGAAACTATCTGTTACTCAGCATAACATTGTATTTTACAGAAATCAAATACAACCTGACTGTTGTCTTAAATGGTTCCATGTCTTTTATCGCAAACATTTTGTTATGGGTCATTTCATCATACACACTCTTTACATCAGAGTACAGTTCTGCACATTTACTCTTCCACGCATGACAGTTTACCGCATAAATTAGCCTTTGTTTATTGCTCATCCACCTACTGTGCTTTTGTGCTACCGACATGCCGCTGAATTACGCCAGGAATATCCAAGGCAAACCAATGCTGTTGCAAAATGGATATTTGTATAGGCTAGAGTGAACATATGGAGAAAAGCAGTATTGGAAATGCAGGCAGTATGATACCTATAAGTGCCCAGCAAGAGTGCACACAAGTGCAGATGAAATAATTAAATACATACAGGAACATAATCATGTTCCTGAAGCAGGCACAACTCTTGCCCTGCAGTCAGTGAATGATATGAAAGACAAAGCCAGCTGCTTGCAGGACAGTACCCAGCAGCTTGTAGCAAGCACTACTGGTGGACTCAGCCAAGCTGTCTGTGCAAAAATGCCATCTGTTTATAGCCTTAAGTGCACTGCTCAGAGAGCGCCGAAGCAGCAGCGGTAGTACCATCCACAGCCTGCATCCCTGTCTGAGTTATACATTCCAGCTGAGTACTGGAAAACTGATAGAGGGAGCTATTTCACAGTATGATTCAGGCAATGATGACAACTATAGATTTTTAATTTTTGCAACCACAGCAACATGCAGTACATGCTCAACCCTCACTGGTATGCAGACGGCACCTTCAAATGTACACCAACAATATTCATGCAACTGAACACAATCCATGGTGTTAGGCATTCAGCAGTAATCCCATCTGTTTACATTCTAATGTCTAACCGAACAACTGAAAGCTATGCAAAGGTACTGCAAGAAATAAAAAGGCTATGTCCTGAACTAGCACCACAATCAATCATGACAGATTATGAACTGGCAGCTGTAAAGACATTTCAGACTGAGTTTCCAACTGCTTCTACTAGAGGTTGTTTTCACCTGTGCTAAGCCATATGGAGGAAAGTACAGGAAAGCACAGTAATACACAAAATTACACTGTGGATGCTGAATATGCACTGCAAATCTGAATGCTTCCAGCACTTGCATATGTTCCTCCTACTAATGTTGTAGAAGCATTTGAACAACTCAGACTAACCACATTTTATACGACTAATGATGACCAACTAGCCCCTTGGTAGATTATTTCAAGACACCTGGATAGGGAGGCCAGTTGGTCGTCATGGTATAGATGACCACATTTTTCAATCAATTTTGGAACTGCAACTCAGCAGTGACTGCAGGACTACTGCGCACTATAAACTCAGTTGAAGGGTGGCACAGAAGCTTTAATAGCCTTCTTGGTGCCTGCCACCCAACAATCTGGAAATTTGTTAATGCACTGAAGGTTGAACAGAACCTAAATGAACTGCGTATGGAGCAATACCTTGCTGGCATCGAACCTCCTGCTCCCAGAAAAAGTACAGGGACACCGCTCAAAGGATTGTGAAGGTAGTTGATTCATACTGCGAAACAGAACAGATAGACTATTTATGGCAATTGCTCATAACTTCCAATTGCAAGTATAAGAAAGAAGAATTTCTCTGAACTGCTTTTAAATGAAATCCTGAACTGCTTTAAATGAGAACCCAATAAAGAATTACCTTTTAAATTTGGATCTTTGGAATATGGTGGATAAATGAGATGATTTCATTGGTGTACAACAACATGAACTGATTGGGTGGGCACTGTACTGACAAATCAATCAACACGCAGCACACAGAGCGCACGAACCAGGAGACAATATGAAAAAAGGTATGGCAAACTGTCTTAAATTTGTGCTCCCGTAGTTTAATTGAGCTGTCTACCTATCTCTCTCTCTCGCTGCCTCCCATAGTTTAATTGAGCTGTCTACCCTATCTCTCTCGCTGCACTCCAAGTTTAATTGAGCTGTCTACCCTATCTCTCTGTCGCTGCACTCCCGTAGTTTAATTGAGCTGTCTACTTTATCTCTCTCTCGATCTCGCTGCACTCCGTAGTCTACCCTATCTAATTGAGCTGTAATTGCTGAGGCTTGCTGAGATTGATGGATTATCGCATGTGATTATTTGTGTCATAAGATTACATTAATTACGATGTAATGTTTACGATGAAAAGTTTACAATGAAATGACATGATACCGTCTTAAATACAGTAACACTTCATGTAGTGAAGTACAAGACCACATCACCTCACTATAAGAATGGGTCTGCATTCAGGCTGCAACTCTGTTTTTGTGTGGTGGGAGGGTTGGGGATGTGGGGGTCTATTGCCTTGCTGATACCATTGACTCCAAACTATCCTAACTTTTATTTTCCAATAATCTGTCCAATATTATATTGACATAATGACCTTAGTATCACAATCAGTCTGCATGCAGGATGCACCACTCTTTGTTAGCAGATAGTGTACATTGTTTTGCTGCCACTGTGCAACTCATAACTATCTTAATTAACCAATAATGTATGAACAAGGGTTACTTCAAAGGTCTGTAAATCACCTTTAGGGATGTGCTGTGCAATGAGGTGTAGCTGAGTGGTACATGCCCCTACAGGGTGATTAACTGACCATTAACATAATCCTGGGTGCCTTTTATTGATATTAGAATAAGATATGTTTTTAAATGGTGTTAAACCTTGCTCAGCATATGGCTGAGCTCGACACTATGTCAATTAAGCAATAATGCCCAACAGGGTGTGTGTCGTACTGGGATTATGTCACTCCTCAGATGGTTGGGCACAAGGCCATTGGCCGACAGTGTCCAATGCCTGCTGGTGACATTATGCAAAATGACACACACCCTGTGTGCATTATTGCTATAATACTATCACTCATTAAAGGAATAATGCATGGCAGGTGTGTGTCATGCTGGGATAATGCCACGCCTGGGGTTGGCCCACGAGTTGCAGGCCAAGTGCATCCAATGCCCCAGGCATGGTGTAATCCCCAGCATGACACACACACCCTGGAATGCATTATTTCTATTATACAATGGCTTGTAATATATAAAACAAAAATAATTTTAAAGAATGTTTTTATTAGTGTGAAAAGTTATTTTTTTTGAGAGGAGATGGAAAGAAAAGAGTATGGTGGTGGTCATATCATCATCTACACTGGTTCACAGTGCTGAGACTCGACCTGTGGCATTATGCTGGGATTACGACATGGTTCCATTCCCAAACTGACCAATCACAGTCCAAGATTTTTCTTTCCATTGTATAATAAAACATTAGCATAAGGATGTTAGAATGTTTGCAGCTGACCAGAGAAATCAATTTCTCATACCCTTGTTATAATTCATGTTATCCTGCAATTTAAAAACTTGAACCCTTCCACGTACTGTATATGCACTTTCCTTCTTTGACACTCTCATCTCACAATGCACTGTTTGACCTGGGCTTAAAGGAGAGCAATACTTATCAAAGCTACCAACTCCCAAAACCTGACTGCGATTTGCTTTTGGCAAGAAAAGAAAAATTAAGTCCCTGAACTTACTTGCTATAACACTCTATAAATTCTATCAGCAGGCAACATTGTGAGCACTGCACAGTGCCATCTTGTGTTATTGTTCAGTGCCACACTGCTCATTTGTATGCTGAGCGAGCAGTGCAGTGCCACACACTAACATGAAATGGCACTGTGCACAGCCCACCATGTTGTCTGCTGGCAGAATTATCGAGTGTTATAGCAAATAAGTTCAGGCACTTAATTTCGTATTTTTCTTGCCAAAAGCTAAATCGAGCAGTCAGGTTTCGGGTGGGGAGCTTTCATAAGTACTGTTCTCCTTTAAAGAATGCCATTAAGAGTTGACACCATGCAGCTCTATTACTCCTTCAACTAGTGAGCAATAGCAATCATGGTTCTGCACTATTAATATTTGTTTACTTTCTTTTTCTGTAAGACTCCTCAGAATACAATTGCTTCTCAGGGCATATGTGGTGAGGGTGGCAAGGGTAGTAGCAGTGACTTCCTGACTCTGTACATGTTCTAGATGGCCAACTGCTGTGTTACTTCAATGATATAATTGCACTTTTATATTCATAGCCTTTGTTTGACTCTCGATGGTCACACAGGATGTGTCACCTCTTTCTTGGGGGCATTGCCTAGCTGACACCAAGCAACTCCCAATGATGTAAAGTAGTGTGCTACCACTACTGTAGAGTGTATCACTCATATTCATTACCTTTCTTTGCCTGTTACTCCATACTCAGGGTACAGTACCTGTTCCATGAGGAGGAGGGCATTGCATATTTCACAACATTAAACTTATCACTATCCCAACCAATCTAATATTCCAGTCATTTCAGATGTACAATGTCTTTCCACAATGGTCATTTCCTTGTACTTCTCACTATAAATGCAGTGTTCAAGCCACAGGCTGGTACATTACCTGGCTAACACCAAATAACTGCAAAGTTCTGCACAACCCCTGAAACCACTAAGGTGAACCATCAAAACTGTAGACTTCACTTTTCTCATGACTGCCACTCACAATGCACTACCTCACATGCACTTTTGGTGGTGGGGGAGGAATACTATTCACTAAATAATGCCATGCTAAAAATTCACCTGCTATTTCTATTTTAGTAACCTTCGTTTACTATGAGTATGGTCTAAGGATGCACAACCTGTTGTAGGAGGGGTTAACTATCATAGCGAGTATGTTACTGGTGTCATGCGGCTGTTACATGTAAATCCATTAAATTGTATGTTTGTCTATTCAGTGAGTATACTGCACCTCATCTAGGTGTACTTTAACTTGAAAACAATACAAACATTGTTCTAAAAAATGTATTTTCAATAAGTGATAGCAGATACCATACTCAAGCGAAATCATTATTATCTTCATTCATAGATTGTCAGAGGTGTCCTCCACCACAGAGTAAGGTAGTGCCAGCCGAACCTGAGGCTGTGGAGGGTGAACAATTAGACTCCAACAGTGTCTTCCTTGTAGAGTCAGAAGGTAAGAAAATCCTACAAAACAATGATTCATAATACTTTGACGACTTTATACCCATCAGATTCTTGATCCTCTGCAACCACTTAGCTGCTGTTGCAGAGCTGTTTACCACACTACTTGTGTTCTGCCTACACTGACAAGGTAGGACCTCCTTGTGTATCAGAACAGTACATAGCCTTACTGACCACATAGAAGTACTAATAATGCAAGCATATCTATCTCTGACATCAGCAAGCTGTTCTGTAACTCTAAATGTCACTAGTTTCTGTGCTTCTCCTCTCAACAGACATCATCTGTTAAATAAATAGCTAAGGACTAATATCTGACACAGTAGTAATTACTGGTAAATAATTCTGTACACAATAAATAAGTATTTTCTTACAAAATAGAGATTTTGTTGTGAATTTTCAACAGATAGCTATTTACTACAGGTATTGCCATACTGACTTTGTCAGCATGACATATGAAATCATTGTCATGAATGTTTCTCATCTCTAAGTCTCAAGTCATTAAATACAACCTGTGTGTCTGTCTGAGTGGGGATGTGACACTGACCTGAGTAGTATCATACCAAAATTAAACATAGTAACTTCCTATTCCTCCAATGAAGAAGATATTATTCTGATATCCATGACCTTAACCTAACAACATGCATCTCCAAAGCCATCTAACTTATCTGTTCCTTCAATCAGTGTGTGTATTGTTTATATTCATGCCATTAGTCTTACCATTGGGCTCCACTCAGCATATAAAGTCTTCTTTAAGGAGGAATAGGGATCAGGTTCCCGAGGTGATTACATGCAATTCCTAACTATCCCAGCTTATTGTTCTAACAACCAAGGAGTGACACCATTCATCACCTTAGACTTTCTTTCTGTATCACTGTACTTAGGATGCACAACCTAGTCAGGGGCGATCTATTGCCTGTCTGATGCCATTCAAGAACTAAGCATTCCAACCTGTGAATTATTCAGTCATGAACCTGTAACTTTGATGTCCATAAACGTTGCTTAACTTATATTCTGCACTCACAATTCAGTACCTCATGTACAGTGAGAGGGTGGGGGAGGGGTGGTATGGGCATTGACTGCCTGATGCCATGGATGTCTTAAAAGTTCTAACTTGGGTGTTTCTGCAACCACATAGGTGCACCATCAGTGTCTATTACAGTCACTCTCACTCAAGATGCACTGTCTGGCCTGGGAGGGAGTAGGAGAGTCATTACTTAGCTCACACCGTAGAACTTCAACTTTTTAAACTAGTGTCCACTGCAATTATATACTGTAGACGTATACTCCCATAGCCTTTGTTTTCCTGTCAGTCTCCACTCCTAATGCAATGTGTCTTCTGTATATATTTGGGGGCATTCCTTACCTAAGAACATTCAACAGCAAAGTGTCCGCAGTGCCACAACATGATGTTTTGTCAAACAGAAATGGTGACTCCAGCACTAAGTCAAACAAAAGTGCAAATGCAAATGGTCACAACAATTGAAACACAAGCAGTTACTAAAACATTAAACATAACACATACATTAGCATATACAAGAAGGGTCAATCAAAGGTGTATGGAAACCAAATAGATAAAATAAGGCTAACAGTAACAACAGTACAAACCCTGCATTTATTAAACAATCCATTTCTGTGTCTTACAGTGGCGGAGACTGGAGCAACATCACAGACGAAGATGAAGAAGGAGCCTGGCACCAGTGCTGAACTTCAGTCAACTAACATAAACACACACACATCTCATAGACTGCTACAACAGTATCTGTACATTTAATATAATTGTCTATCTGTACTCAATCATTACTGCTGAACAGTAGATGTGCATGCTGTAACTTCCACTACACTTTATGTTTAATGGAAAACTATCTGGTTCAGCAGACAGCACAATGTACTGTCTCAGTAATACCATACACCTCCTAAGCTTGGCCTGCTAACACTACACCACCCAGGCCCGGCAATGGATTCAAACTGTGGTAGGCAGTGGACAGCGTAGTAAGTACACATCATGGCAGTGTCCATTATGTAACCGATACTGCAGGCCCACAATATGGGACCCAGTCAACTGTTATGCTGACATCCAGTCCCACAATGCAGTTTTTACTGCACTAGGGGACTGTTGGAACAACATGCTCACCCATCCATGCTGTGGACAGTAAGATTACAGAGGCAGAGCCCTTTGTCATAACTGTTGTTCAAATCACCTCATAGGTAGTTAGAACAACAGTTATAAATATCTCCTGTTATGTCCCAGGTGTGAACACAAACCATCTGCGGTAACAGTTTGTGTCCTTTATATGTTACAGAGGCACAGTGTGGACAAGGCCTAAGCTAGCTTTTCTCTTTGTCCAATCAAATAACTGTACCATTTATTCCCATAGCCTTTGTCTTCCTGTGGCTAACCACCCAGGCAGCTGTACCTGTCCTGGGAGTGATTTTTGGCTGAGTACATAAAACCCATAGCAATGCAAGGTAGTGTACACCTGCAACCACAGAACTGCATCATTGATGTGCATAACTTGACATTGGCTGTTACTATCCAGTGTGCACCCTGTAGCTCATATATTGAGCATCAAAGCAATTGTGTGACTCACAACAGAAACCACAAACATTTCTACCTCTTATATAACTGCAACAGAGAGTCACAACAGAGATGTACATAGACTTCTTTTGCTGTGGCTGTACACTCACAATACAGCACCTCATCTCTAGCAGTGGAGGACACTGCATACCTCATAATATACAACTAACAACTGTTGTAGTAGCATGCTACTACTATCATATACCTGTTCCATTTATTTTCACACTTTCTTTTAATCTGATTCTCCACTGATGATGCATTTCCTGTGTTTTTTCAGGGTAGCATTGCATGGCTGAGATTGTACAACTCATAACTGTCCCCACTAGTGTGTTACTGCAATCATAAAGATGTACCATTTATATCCATAACCTTTTCTTGTCAGTTGTCTCAGCATGCAGTACCTGCTCTGGTTGTGTGGGGCATTGTCTAGACTGTATCAGCTAGTGTGTTACTGCAATCATGGGGCTGTACAACCTTATATAAACATCTTTTTTGTTTGCTGGGAATATCCACCTAGGTGCAGTACCTGCTGGGGGTAGAGGGGTGTGGGGTGCATTGTATAGCAAACACCATACAAGTGCTAACTGTCCGAACTTCTGTTTACTTCCAACCAGAGCGGGCAACCATTCATGTCTATGGATTTTCTTTTCCTGGTACTGTCTACTCAAAATGCAGTACCTCTCCTGGCTGGGGTGGGCATTGCCCTGTTCAGCACCGTACAATCTCAAACTGTTCAAACTACTGTGCGAAGTCAATTAAACTAAGTCATTCTTTAACTGATTACAGACAACTACTCATCACCATGCTTTATCTCTCTGTTAACAAAAATACATATATACAACCATTGGAAAATATCAGGCCCAAAACCACATATCACTAGATAAAACAACATAGTAAAGTTTATTTGTCACTGTCACATGCTAATAGTTTATTGTTCTCTTCACAGATCAACCATGTAAAAGTGGCACACTGTACCATCGCTGTGTTATGAGCTCGGAGCCAAGGGTGCCTGTCTCACATCAGAAGTCAAGAACCGCAGAGAACTCTACTATTCTTGAATGACAGTGCAACAAGCGACAGTCAACCTTGTGCTCAAGCTTGTGGGCACAGCAGCAGTGCCAGTGCAGACAGCAGCACTGCTTCACCTGCTGACTTATGCAGTTTCCTGGTCAGTGATGGACATCCTCCACAGCCATGTCGGAATCTCCTCTCATCCTGGTGCAACAGCTTCCACTTCCGTGTGTCTCCACATCGATCCAGCTTCCTGCCTGGGCTGCCTCAAATAACAACATACCTCCCTCAGACATTTTATTTTTGTACATAGTTAAAGCGTTTACATTTTGTAAGAGAAAAGTAGGATGTTTCCTGAAAACTGGTTTGTATAATAAATATAATTTTATTTTCACAAATATTTTATATTTTAAAAGGAGCAAATTTTTACGACTTTTGATAATAAAGATTTATTTTATAGAAATATTTTTTTTGTATGCATCATATTTAATTTGTATTTTAGTATTGCATGTAATAATTATGTAAAAATAAATAACTATTTTATTTACAAACCAGAATTTTCTTGAACTATTCTCAATAGATATGAAGTTAACACAGCTATTGCCATGATGGCTTTTTAGTATGACATGAGAAAAGATTTACATGAATGTTTTCCATCTCAAAATCTTAAGTCAGGATATAGTACCTGATATGGGTGAGGTGGGGGGTGGAGTGGGGGCCATGGTGAGACTACCTGAGTACTATCATACAAAAGGGAAGAATACTAAGTTTCCTCTTTGCTGAAAGAAAAGTCTTATACAGATACATGCCCTAAGCTAACAGTGTCTGTTCACTCAGCGTACAGAACCCAACCACATGAGTGAAATTCACTGGCTACGCCATAAGCCTAACGTGTCTGTTCCTAGCAATCAAAGTGCACTGTTTATTTACATCCTAACTTTTTCAGACTCTACACTCAGCATGCAATGTCACCTATGAAGGGAGTAGAGGACTTTCTGATTGATAATGTGCAACCCTAACTGTCATAACTCATGTCCTCCACAAACAGGCATGTATACCATAAATGTCCATGGCACTTATTTCCTGTGGATAGCCACTCAAGATACAGTTTCTTCTGTGTGTGTGCGTGTGGGTGTGTGGGGAGGAGGGCATTCCCTGGCTGATGCAATACAGTCCACATTTCTGTAACTTGTCTATCCCTGCAACCACAAAGGTGCACCATTAATCTCTATGGGCCTTCTTTCCATGTGACTTTCCACCAGGATACAGTGCATGCCCAGGGTGGGAGACAGGGGAGGAGGCATTACCTAGCTGGAGGGAGGTCAGTGGCTAGCTGATGCCATACAACAACTAAGTGTTCCAAGTTCTGTGTTATTAAATCATGAAGTGTAGCATGAATATAATAACCTTTGTTTCCCTGATAGTCTCCACTCACAATAGAGTACCTCATCTGCAGTTCAGGCAGATGGGGTGCAGGGACTTGTGCCTGGCTGATCACATGCAACTCCTAACTTTCATAACTTGTGAGTCCTACAAACACAGATCTATACCATGAATATCCATATCCTTTATTTGGCCAGGAGACAGTATAGCGCGGTGGTTTAAGGCTCTGAGCTGCAAACCTGGAGACAGGGTTTGAATCCCACAGCCCCCACTTGCATGTTGTGACCCTGAGCAAGTCACTTAACTTCCTTGTGCTCCCAGGTCACACCTGAAACAAGCTTTGAGCTAAGTGTCTTTCCTGGTTAAATAATTTCCCTTCCTTCCTTATATTCTGTGGATATGCACTTGAGCTACAGTCACTGCTATGTATTGGTGTGGGATGTGGTGCATTCTCTATCTGAAGCCATACAAGTCCAAACTTTCCTAACTAGTGTGTACCTACAACCACAAGGTGACACCATTAATATCTATGGGCCTTCTTTCCTGTAACTCTCCACCAGGATACATTCATGCCCAGGAGGGTTGGGGTGGGGGATGGGAGGAGGGCATTGCCTAGCTAGGTGGGAGTGGAGCATTGACTAGCTGATGTCATGCATCAACTAAGTGTTCCAAGGTCTGTGTTATTCAATAATCAAGCTGCAACATGAATATCCATAACCTTTTTTCCTGAGAGTCTACATTCACCTAGGCCATGCAACAATTACGTGTTCCAGGTTCTGTGTTATTCAGTAATGAAGCTGTAACAAGAATATCCATAACATTTGTTTCCTGAGTCTCCACTCAATTAGAGTACCTCATCTGCATGAGGCGAGGAGGCATTGCCTGGCTGATGCCATGCAACTCCTAATATCATAACCTATCCTCCTTCAAACAGGGATGTATGCCATTATTATCCATAGCCTTTATTGCCTGTAGATATCCACTAAAGACACAGTTTCTTCTGTATGTATGTGTTGGTATGGGAGGGTCATTACCTGGCTGATACTATGCAAGTCAACACTTCCCTAACTTGTCTGCCCTACAACCTCAAAGGTGCACCATTAATCTCCATGGGACTTCTTTTTCGTAACTCTCCATGCAGGATACAGTACATGTCTGGGGGAGGGAGCAGGGCATTGCCTAGCTGGGGGGTCATTGGCTAGCTAATGCCATACAACAACTAAGTGTTCCAAGTTCTGTTTTATTCAATCATCAAACTGTAAAATGAATAAGCATAACCATTGTTTCCTGAGACTCTCCACTCACAATAGAGTACCTCATGTGCAGTGGGAGGCAGGGGTGGTGGTGGTGGGAGGACATTGCCTGTCTGCTGTCATGCAACTCCTAACTGTCATAACTTGTGTCTTCTACAAACATGGATCAATACCACAATATCCATATCCTTCATTTACTGTGAATATCCACTTGAGCTACAGTCACTGCTATGTGTTGGTGTGGGTGTGGTGCATCCCTGGCTGATGGCATACAGGTCCAAACTTTCTTAACTTGTGTGTCCCTACAGCCACAAAGGTGTACCGTTAATGTCTATGGGCCTTCTTTCCTGTAACTCTCCACTCAGGATACAGTACGTGCCTGAGAGGGTTGTGGGGAGGATGGGTATTGCCTAGCTGGGTGGGGGCATTGCCTAGCTGATGCCAAGCAACAACTAAGTATTCCAAGTTCTGTGTCATTCAGTCATGAAGCTGTAACATGAATATCCATAACCTTTGTTTCCTGAGAGTCTACAGTCACCTAGGCCATGCAACAACTAAGTGTTCCAAGTTCTGTGTTATTCAGTCATGAAGCTGTAACATGAATATGCATAACCTTTGTTCCCTGTGAGTCTCTACTCACAATAGAGTACCTCATCTGTGATGAGGGCGGAGGGCATTGCCTGGCTGATGCCATGCAACTCCTAACTATCATAACTTATATCCTCCTACAAGCAGGGATGTATGCATTAATATCCATAGCCTTTATTGCCTGTAGACATCCACTCAAGACACAATTCCTTCTGTGTGTACGTGTGGGTATGGGGGTCATTCCTGGCTGATACCATGCAACTCAACACTTCCCTAACTTGTCTGTCCCTACAACCAAAGGTGCACCATTAATCTCTATGGGCCTTCTTTCCATATGACTTTCCACATTTAGGATACAGTGCGTGCCCAGCGTGGGAGATGAGGGGAAGGGGCATTGCCTAGCTGGATGGGAAGCATTGCCTAGATGATGCCATACAACAACTAAGTATTCCAAGTTCTGTGTTATTCAGTCATGAAGCTGTAACATGAATATCCATAACCTTTGTTTCCTGAGTCTCCACACACAACAGAGTACCTCATGTGCACTGGTAGGCAGGGAGGAGTGGTGGGACTTTGCCTGGCTGATGCCATGCGACTCCTAACTGTCATAACTTGTGTCAAATGGTACAGTAAGAACAATGGTGCCTCATAACGAAAGAGAAACACAAACAAAATGGAAGGGTGGCCGCCAACAGAAATGGTAATGCACACAGTGATGCTAAGTGAAAGACAAACACAAACAGTAGTGCAGACACAAATGGTAACAGTGATGCAAATGCAAATGGATATGCAAAGGTAACACACATGGTGGTGTACGCGGAACGGTGAAGCAAACAGACATGGAAACAGAAGTGAAACTCTATGTGTAACAGTAAGTGAAGTACACACCATATTTTTACCCAAAAGCTCCAATGAGAAACACAGTGAAAACAAAGAATGTATGCATAATAATGGGCCTCGGAGCAGAAAACGAGGCAGTTGTAATACTAAAATGGTAATATCTCAGTAACCATACGGCTGATAGAAAAAAAAAATTTCACATGATTCATGAGTTTCCTGGCTAGGTTTTCACAGAATGTGTTGTCGAATGAAAATTACGTATCTCACACTGTTTTCTGAGATACGAGCCCTGAAAGGTGTGGCGGACTCACCATGTTAGTCTAAGGAAACAGCAACAAATTCGGAGTTCCGTAACTTTGCATCTGTGCAATATTTTTTCACCAAACCACCGAAAGGCACATCTGTAAGATGTTGGCTGCCTTCCTTATTACACATTTAGATTTAGATAAACTGCTGCTCAACCCTAACTGTAGGGTACTATCATACCTCTATAATATGTATGTATATATCTGTGTATGTAGATAGATAGATAGATAGATAGATAGATAGATAGATAGATAGATAGATAGACAGACAAAAAATATATAGATTGTGTGTGTATGTGTGTGTGTGTGTGAGTATTATAGTTGCACTGTAGTGCAGCTATAGTTAGGGTTGAGTACCCCATTTAAGGTTAAATGGTGAAATTTTGCAGCTTAATGAATTTGCCACCATAAAATGGATTTGCCTGAAATTTGGCAGGCTTGGAGCAGTATGATAGATCTGCCAAGTTTTGTACCAGTTGGATAAATGGTTGCAGAGTTATAAAGTGACATTTTGTAGCTCATTACACTTTTTTGCATTCTTTGCTTGCACCTACAGATTGCACAGTTTGTGCAACTGGTCCAAAACCTTCAGGGAACATTCAGCCTTTCGAAGATTTCGTGAAAAATATTAAATGATTCAAACTTCTAAAAAACAAGTTTTCCATAATAGCAGGGAAAGTTAACAAAAAGTTCAACAGTGTCACAAATGCAGTTTTAGTGTCGCAGATTACCCCTGTAGTGTCATTGAGTCAGCCATTTTTTTTCAGTTACTGGTCACGAAATGCTTGACATTTAAATTTGGGACCCTCTAGGGACACAATGTTTTTAATGTTCACCTAGTCGAGCACTGAGGATACTAGCCATGTTTTTTTGGGGGTAAACACTCCAGAAATATGTTTTCAGACTTTTGTAATCTGTAGTGTCAAAGTAGTGTCAAACTTGTGACACTTTCATTTTTTTTTTGTGAAAGTGTCACAAATCATGACACTACTTTGCCACACTATGGCCAAAATAACAGGAATTGCTTGTCACCCTGCTGCAAAAGAATGGTTTGGTCTTTTGGGCTAAAATTTGGTGGGAAGAAAGTCAACATATCACAGATGTGTCTTTTTCTGGTTTGGTGAAAAAATATTGCAGGGATGCAAAGTTACATTACTCTGAAGTTGATGCTTTTCCTTAGACTAACATTGTAGTGTCCACAGTGCCTTCGGGCCTATATCTCAGAAACGCTTGAGATACTGACTTTCATCAGAAAATGCTTAGCTCCTTCAGGGAGCCAAGCACAAAACTACCAGAAAGTCATAAATCATATGATATTTTAATTTTTTCTATGTTGTATGGTTCCTGAGTTATAAGCAATTTAGTATTCCAAGTGCTCATATATTCTTTGTACCCACTGTGTTTTCTATGCAGCTGTTGGGTTAGAACAGGGTGTGTGTTTCTGTTACTGTTACAGTTAGCATTCCCACTGCAGTTCCATGCCCATTTGCATTAGCATTCCCATGAACTCCACTGTATGTGTTTCACTTTGCATTTTCATTTGTCAGCGTTTTCATTACTGTTACCATTTGCGTTTCCACTACTGTTTCTGTTTGCGTTTCATTTTGTGTTATCATGTGCATTACCATTTGCGTTTGCTTCGCACTTCAGTTTGTGTTTCCTTTGGCATCATTGTCACTGTTACCGTTAGCATTTGCATTTCCTAATGGTACCGTGACCGTGTGTACTACATTTCCATTTCTACATGCTCACATTTGCATTTCCATTTGCTTTACCATTCCCGTGTATGCCACCATGTGCATTACCCTTTGTGTTTTAATTTGCGCTTCATTTGTGTTATTGTTAACATTTACATTTCCATTACTGTTTTTGTTTGCGTTTTTGTTTTGTCACTGTGTGCATTACCATTTGTGTTTGCATACATGCTTCCATTTGCATTGCGTCTCCTTTGGTGTCATTGTTGCTGTTACCATTTGCATTTCTATGGGCGTTACCATCCGCCATGCGTGTCACCAGTTGTGCTTTTTGTATGTGCTGAGTTTGCATTTCTGTCCTGCCTATGCCACCATGTCATTACCTTTGCATTTTGTTTGCACTTGCATTTACATTACTATTAACATTTTGCGTTTCCATTACGTTTTGTTTGCATTTCATTTTGCGTCCACTGTGCATTACCATTTGCATTTGCATGCACAATTCCATTTGCATTTCATTTTTGCATCATTGTTCCTGTTACTGTTAGCCTTTGCATTTCTTATTGCAGTACCATGACCATAAGCATTACCATTTCAGTTTCAGTATGTGCTTGCGTTTCTGTTTGTGTTACCGTTCATCTCTACATCACCATGTGCTTTACCATTTGTGCTTGTGTTTCTCTTACTGTTTGCATCACATTTACATTTGCATCACAATCTGTGTTACCGTCTGTGCTTGCATTCCGTTACCGTTACTATTACTATCACAAAAATCACATGGTGGGACCCGTATCCCACCACCACATTCCATTCACTGTTATAGTGCTAATTCTAAAAGGAAGGAAATTCATGGCAAAAACTCCATTTAATGCATCAGTTGGGGTTGTTCACAGCAACAAAAGTGGGGAATTCACTATTAGGATTGTCCTTGCCCACCTAAGGCATCAAGTGTGCATTGGGGTCATTGGTCCTAACTTTCTCCCCATTTTCAGATACTGCACTACACCTCCAGCTTGTTTACAGATGGGATGGGGTGAGGATTTGACACGACCCCAACGCACACCCAGATGCCTGTTGGTTGGGCGAGGATGGGGAGGGGTGCAAGGGGTGGCAACCTAACATCGAATTTCCTCACTGTTGTCACTGTGGAACAACTCCTGATGCAATAAACAGAGTTTTTGCCATGAATATATATAGATATATTATAGTGGCTCAGTAGTGCCACCATAGTTAGGTTGAGTACCCCATTTTATGTTAAATCTGAAATTTGGCAGCTTAATAACTTTCCCCATGTGAAAGATTTGCCTGAAATTTGGAATGTGTGGTCTAGCACCATGGGTCTCTGGACCTGCCAAGTTTCATCAAGATCATATGTGCAGTTGCAGAGCTACAGAGTGCCAAACAATGCATAAATTATGGGGTTTTGTGCATTTCTTTGCTCACACCTACAAGTTGCACATTTGTGCAGTCAGTCTGAAAATGTCTGGGAATATGCAGCTAGGGTCCCTGATGTGTCTTTTGAAGATTTCATGAAAAATATTAAACATTTCAAAAGTTATTCAAAAAACACTGAATCCCATTATAGTCTAAGGAAAAGTTAAAATATGTGAAAGTGTCACAAATGCAGTTTTACTTTTGCAAATGATCCCTTTACTTTCATGATTCAGCCATTGTTTTTCAGTTGGTGGTCAGAGAATTGTTAGCATTTAAATTTGGGACCCTCTAAGGACACAATTCTTGTTGTGTTAACCTAGTCAAGCCCTTGACTGATGCGCCCATATATTTTTGGGGATAAAACACCCCAGAAATATGTTTTTTAATTTTTTTAAAAAGTACTGTCACAAAGTACTTCCTCATATATGACACTTTGTGATTTTTTGTAAGTGTCATGATTTGTGAAAGTGCTTTGTGACACTATGCAAAACAATAGGATATCTTTGCCACCCTGCTGCAAAACAACAGTTTGGTCTTTGGACTAACATTTGCAGGGATTAAATCCAACATTACACAAATGTGCCTTTTGGTGGTTTGTTGTCAAAATATAATAGGGCTGCAAGTTACAGCACTCCAAAGTTAATAAGTTTTCCAATAAGATAACATTAAGGCATTTGCAGTGCCTTTCAGGTCCCGTATTTCAAAAACGTTTCAGAGATACAAACTTTCATCGCAAAATCTTATTCCCCATAAGTCTAAAACCAAAACTACTCTGGAAAGTCATAAATAATACGAGATTTTAATTTTTTCTACGTCAGACAGCTTCCTGAGATTTAAGCAATTTAGTATTCTAAGTACTCATTTTCTGATCCAAGGGCCATTATTGTGCCCACATTCTTGTATTCACTGTGCTTCTCAATGCACCTTTTGGGACACAAAGCATGTGCATTTGCATTACTTTACCGTTAGCTTTCATGTTTCTAGTTGCCTTCCCATTAAAGTTTGCATTAGTGTTTCCTTTTGCATCACCATGTCGCATTCACCATTTGCGGTTGTGTTTTTCATCTGCGTTTGCATTTCTATTGCGTTACTGTTTCCTTTGGCATCACCATTGCTGTTACCATTAATGTTTGCATTTCCATTTGCATTACCATTACCGTTGGTATTTTCATTACCATTTGCATTACCATTTGCATTAGCATTTTGTTACCATTAGTGTTTGTGTTTGCACTTGCATTTACATTGTAAGCTACATTACTGTTTCCTTCTGCCTCTCTGTTGCATTTGCATTTGTGTTTCATTTGTATCACCATTACTGTTTGCATTTTCATTACCATTTTGCATTACCATTACTGTTTGCATTTATGTTTGCCTTATGTTTCAATGTTACCATTGCATAATGGTTTCTGTTCTAGTGTTTGTTTGCATTACCTTTACCATTAAGCGTTTGCATTCACGTTTCTGCTTCCATTCTCAGTTACAGTTTGCATTAGTATTTCGTTTTTGCATCACTTGTCTATTACCATTGTGCTTGTGTTTTCATTTGTGTTTGTGTTTCCATTTGTGTTACTGTTTCTTCGCATCACCATTGCCATTACTGTTAGCGTTTCCATTTGTATTACCGTTACCATTGGTCTTTTCATTACTGTTTGTGTTACCATTTGCATTTGCTTTTTTCATACTGCTTACTTGCACTTGTGATAACATTATCAGTTGCATTACTGTTTCTTGTGCCTTGCTGTTGCCGTTGCCATTTGCATTTGTGTTTCCATTTGTATTACTGAATACTTTGCATTTCTATTACTGTTTGCATACGTTTGCACTTGTGTTTCCATTACCATTTGCAGAATGGTTTCCATTCATGTGCATTTGCTTTACTTTTACCATTAGTGTTTGCATTCACGTTTCCACTTCCATTCTCATTTACTTTGCATTAGGCGTTCGTTTTTTGCATCACGTGTCCATTACCATTTGTGTTGTGTTTTCATTTGCATTTGTGTTTCCATTTGTGTTACTGTTTCTGTGGCATCACCATTACCATTACCATTAGAGTTGCATTTCCTTTGTGTTACCATTAGTCTTTTCATTACCATTTGTGTTTGCGTTTTCATTACCGTTACCAGTTAGTGTTTGCATTTGAGTTAAACATTGTCGCTTGCATTACAGTTCCATGTACCATGCTATCTGTTAGCATTTGTGTTTGCATTTCCATTTGTATTACCATTACCGCTTGTATCCATTACCATTACTGTAAGGATTATTACACAAAATGGGAAGCATGTAGGATTGCAGGGCCCAAAGGCCCGCCCCACCACCATACCATTCACTATTTACAGTGCACATTCTCAAAAGAAAGGAAATTCATGGCAAAAACTCAGTTTAATGTATCAGTTAGGATTGTTTAACAGCTGCAACAGTGAGGAAATTCAATGTTAGGGTTGAAAACCCTACTGCACATTCCCCACCCCACCACCACACACACACATACATGCAAGTAGGGAAGGACCAAGGCAACACAACCAATCACACACAACCAGCAGCAGGTAACAGAAATGACTTACAACTTCTAAACCATGAAACCACACACCAATGCTCCCATTGCACTATGGCATGGGTCATCACTGCTAACTCTGAATTCAGGTGTTCCATGCACCACAAACACATATCACTATGGACAACTGGGCATCTTGGGCCACACACTGCCACCAACACATAACACAGACTGCACATGTGGTATTTTGGGGTGTACAAGACCCAAAACAGGATTTTGCATGTTCATAGAAATACTTTCAAAACCACTTTCACAAATGCTACAGTGTTGTGTTATGCATTTGCAGCACTTTAATGTTTGTGACAGTATTTTGTGACACTATTTTGCATGCTTTTGAAACTGCTACACTGTTGAGTGTTCTGTTTATGACATTTTCATGTTTGTGACACTGTTTTACCAAAGTATGCTCCTGAAAACTGTATATCTTTGCCATCATCCTGCAAGCAATGGTTGTGCCCTTTGGGCTGCAATTTGCAGGGTGGCAAGCCCTAGTCCCACAGCTGTGTCTTTACCTGCTTTTCTGCTGAAATACGTAAGGATGACAAAGTTACACTGTTCCAAAATTGAGCAATTTTCCCATAGAATAATATTGTGACACCCTTGATGCCTTTCACCACACAGATGTTGAAAATATAGCAAGGTACATTTTCACTACTGCCACCTTCTTTTGCCTTTAGGAGAACTAATATTGTGGAACAAGTTTAGAAATACTGTATGATACCTGCATTTGATTACCTACTTGGTATGGTAACACAGGTATACACCTCCTTCTGGTTGTGTGTGATTGGTTGTGTTGCCTTGGACCTTCCCTACTTGCATGCATATGTGTGTGTGTGTGTGTGTGTGTGTGTGTGTGTGTGGTGGGGCTAGGGAGATGTGCACTAAGGGTTTTCAACCCTAATACCAAATTTCCTCACTTTTCCACTGTGGAACAACCTAACTGATGCATTAAATGGAGTTTTGAAATGAATATATATTATAGTGGCACGGTACTGCCACTATAGTTAGGAGTTGAGTACCCATTTATTGTTAAATCTGAAATTTGTAGCTTAATAACTTTGACACCATATGACAGATTTGCCTGACATTTGGAATACACAGTCTGGTACTATAGATCTCTGCACCTGCCAAGTTTTGTTATGGTCAGACGTACAGTTGTAGAGCTTCACAGCACCAAAAATGCATTAATTGCATTTTTGCACATTTCTTCTTTCATGGCTTCTGCCCATGCATTTTGCTTGGTCAGTCCAAAACTTCAAGGAACATGCAGCTAGGGTCCTCACTGTGTCTTTTGAAGATTTCAGAAATATATTAAACAGTTCAAAAGTTATTCAAAAACACTGAATCCCATTATAGTCTATGGGAAAAGTTAAAATATGCAGAAGTGTCATAAATGTTTTAGTGTCATAAATTACCCTTTTACTTTTGTGATTTAGCCATTTCTTTTTCAGTTGGTGGTCAGAGAAATGCTTGGAATTTAAATCTGGGACCTCTAGGGGCACAATTCTTGTTTGTTCATCTAGTCGAGACTGATGTTGCTCCCCATGTCTGTTTTGGGGTAAAACACCCAAGAAATCTTTTTTTTAAATATTGGAAAGTTGTAAAAAAATGAAATTTAAATTTTTTTTTACATCGTACAGTTTTCTGAGATTTAAGCAATGCAGTATTCCAAGAACTCATATTCTGGTCCGAAGGCCATTATTATGCCCACATGCTTTATATTCACTGTGTTCTCAATGCACCTTTTTGGAACATAAAGCATGTGTGTCTCTGCAATACCTTTACCACCATTAGCATTTGTGTTCATGTTTCTGCTTGTGTTCCCATTACAGTTTGTGTTAGCATTTCCTTTTGCGTCACCATGTGCATTACCATTTGCGGTTGCGTTTCCATTTGTGTTACTGTTTCCTTTGGCATCACCATTGCCATTACCATTAGTGTTTGCATTTCCATTTGTGTTACCCTTTACCGTTGGTGTTTTCATAACCATTTGCGTTTTGTTCCTGTTAGCATTTGCATTTAGCTTGCGTTACTGTTTCCTTATTGTCTCACCTTTGCGTTTACCATTTGCATTTACGTATTTATTACCGTTAACATTTGCATTTCCATTACCATTTGCATTACAATTACTGTTTGCTTTTACTTGCATTCCATTACCGTTTATGTAATTGTTTCCATTCGAATAATGCGTTACTTTCTTCGTTAAGCGTTTGCATTCACGTTTCTGCTTGCATTCCCATTCCAGTTTACGTTAGCATTTCCTTTTGCATCACCATGTGTGTTACCATTTGCAGTTGCATTTTCATTTGTGTTTGCTTTTCCATTTGCGTTACTGTTTCCTTGGCATCACCATTGCTTTACCATTACTGTTTGCATTTCCATTTGCGTTACTGTTGGTGTTTTGTTACCATTTGCATTACCATTGCATTTGCGTTTTCATTACCATTTTCACTTGCATTCACGTTGTCACCTGCTTTACTCTTTCCTTGTGCCTTGACATTGCCGTTACCATTTGCATTTACATTTGCATTTCCATTACCATTTGTGTTACCATTACTGTTTGCATTCATGTTTGCACTTGCATTTCCGTTTGCATAATCATTTTCATTTGCGTCCACTGTGTGCTACGTTTGTACTTACATTTGCGCTACCATTACCATTGCCGTTTCCTTTTGAGTCACCCATGGTGTTACCATTTGTGTTTGCTTTACCGATACCATTTGCATTTTTGGCACTGTTTTCATTAGTGTTTTCATTTACATCACCATATGCATTTACCATTTGCATTTCTACTTAGCTTGCATTTGCATTTCCATTTGTGTTACTATTACCATTTTAGTTTCATTGCCATTTGCATTACCATCTGTGTTTGTGCTCATGCTTGTGTTTACATTACCATTTTTCGCTTGTTTTTGAGCCTGTATTTACATTACCATTTACATTACTGTTTCCTTTCACGTCACCATTGGCATTAGCATTTCCACTTGCATTTGCATTATCGTTACCATTTCCATTTGCATTACCATTTGCATGTGCATTTTCATTACTGTTACTGATCTAGTTACTGTTACCATTACCATTAGCGTTAGGCGTTACTGTAAGCGTTAACGTTCCCATTAGGATTACTGTTGCCGTTACTGTTAGCATTACTATTACTATAAGGGTTATTACACAAAATGGGAAGAATGGTGCAGGTACGGGGACCCAAAGGTCCCCATGTTCCCACCACCACATACCATTCACTATATATAGTGCACATTCTCAAAAGAAGGGAAATTCATGGCAAAAAAAAACTCTGTTTAATGCATCAGTTAGGGTTGTTCCACAGTGACAAAAGTGAGGAATTCAGTGTTAGGGTTGCCATCCCTACCATTCTACCCACCCACCCCACCAACAGCCATCTGGGTGTGGCTGGGGTCATCGTGCCTAACTCTCATCGCATTCACCTATACTGCACCACCTCAGCTTCTTTAGACATGGAATGGGTGAACATTAGGCCGACGCCCCTATGCACACCCCAATGGCTGTTGGTGGGTGGGATGGAAGGGGTGGTAACCCTAATACTGAATTTCCTAGCTTTGTCTCTGTGAAACAACCCTAACTGATGCATTAAACAGAGTTTTTTATGAGTATATATATATAGTTATGTAATGGGTGAGGATAAAAAGTGACAAATAACAGCAGTATTTTGGTTGATCTAACCTACAGTGAGAATATTGCATTTATTCTCACTGTAGTCATTTATCCTCACTGTAGGTACAAACCAGACACTATCCACACTTCATCACAAACTGCTCAGAAAGCTTTTTGAATGGTGAGAGCTGGCAGCACAAGCAGCACAATCAGAATTCACCTGCTCACTTGCATTCCAGCTTCCACTAACAGTTTCATTTCTGTCCAGCAGTACACAGAACACTTTCACTTTCTCCCAAAATCTTTTTCTGTATCACATATAGCCCATGCAGAAGTCATTCAAAAAGACAAACAGAACACATCTCCAACCTACATCCCCACCCCACACCCATCTGAGATTTACAGACTTTTTCTTAATCCCAGTAGCACATTTTAAACTACTGCACCACCAACTCCTCAGTCTCCAACAACACAGCTGCTCAAACACTCCACAGGCACAACACCATGCCAAATCAGAGTTTTTAAAGCAGTGTTTCTTTCTTTCTTGTCCCTGCACATTCTATCTAGCACATTTCATTTCCACCTCGCAACTTGCTGCCATCAACACCATACCACAGTGTACTACAAAGTACATGTTAAACAACAAACTTCACCTGTGGGCCAGCTCCAGACCCAGTTCTAAACCTCCTCTGTGTGAAACCAGCATTCACACTGGGAGGTTTCACTATTTTTTCTCGGTCACTTTTTCTTATTACCTTGCAGTGCTCTCACATCTACAAAACAACAACTCCTCCCTTCCTAGTCCCACCGGAAGCTAACTAGCCTACCTTTTACTGGCTTAGAGTACTTTCTTTGTTGACAGCTACCTCAACAGTACACAGCTCCTCCACATGGTGTTCTCTACCGCATCAAACTGCCACCAAATGCAGGATCAGCCAGATCACTCCTCAAAAAGCAGGATCAACCACATAGTTTACATCTCAAGCAGTTACTTTACAACTAAAAACAAAACATAACTTCAAAAGGAAAATTGTCTCCCTCAGCTAAGTGGATGCTGTGGCCACCATATTTTTAAAACTATGAAACACGCCAACACACAAAACTGCAGCATATCAGATGACTTGCTGCCAACTGGTAGCCAAACAGATGCCTCACTGCCAGCAAAAGCTTCAGTAATTCTAGATACCTCTTCAAACCACAAACAACATCTCATATATATATATATATATATATTTTTTAACTTTAAAAACAATACGTATAGAAAAAGAAAAACTTGCCATTACATAAATCAAATATGCAAAGGGTCTACTAGAATATCACTGATATTTCCCCTCATGCAATTTGTCCTTCTGACCTCATTTGTGGCTCTGCCACTCATGAGGAATAAGGTCAAACTGCACTCAGGAAAATATCAGTGATCTTCAATAGCCCTATACATATCCTATATATATATATATATATATATATAGAGAGAGAGAGAGAGAGAGAGAGATATTAGAGACAAAAACTCCATTTACTGCATTAGTTAGAGTTGTTCCACAGTGACAAAGTGAGGAAATTCGGTGTTAGGGCTGACCTCCTTGAACCCCTAGCCAGCCCCCAACCCGGCATTGTGGTGCGGCGTTGGGGTCGCTCGGCCTTAACTACTCACCCCACTGCGCGTGTTAAGAAGCAGAGGCATAGGAGAATGGTGAGAGTTAGAACCGATGACCCCAATGTGCACCCGACGTCGGTTGGGGGGGCAGGCTGAGGGGGTCCAAGCCAACCCTAACACCGACCCCTTGCTTCTGTCACTGTGGAACAACCCTAACCAATGCATCAAATGGAGTTTTTTTGCTTCTAATTTCCTCTTTTTTGAGAATGATGACGAGAAATAGTGAATGTAATGTGGTGGTGGGAGCACGGGGCCCTTCTGTCCCTCACTTCTGCCATGTGATGTCTTGTGACATAGTAACAGGAACAAGAATGCAAACAGAAGTACGAACAGTAGCACATGGTAACACAAGACGTAAATGGTAAAGGAAACATTAATAGAAACGCAAGCACAGTGACAGTGAAGTGAACAGTGACACAACGGACATTGAAGCGACACTTCGAAAATGCAACTGGCAATGCAGAACAGTGATGGCAGCAGTATTTTAAAATGAAAATGTTAGTGTTACAGCAAAAAGAATACGAAAAGGAACAGAAGCGAAACGCAAATGCAAGCCACACGTAAATGCAAACCATAACGTGCACAGGCACAGTACCATAATTGTAAATACAGATGATAAAGTTAACATAGAAGAATAATGCCAAAGGAAAGAGAAACAAAAATGGGAACAGAAGCACGTACAGAAAAGCAAACCAAAACTCGCATGGGCACAGTACCACAATTGTAAACGGAAATGGTAACGGTAACAGCAACAAAACAGCAAAGGAAACAGAAGTGTAAAAGAAAATACAAATGCATATGGAAGCATAAACCGTAATGCACATGGGCAAAAGTAACGCAATTGCAAACGCAAATGGTAACAGTAACAGCAAGGAAGATGAAAACGAAAGAGAAACGCAAACACAAGTGTAAGGGCTGCCAGAAACGCAAATGGCAACGTACGGTGGCGCAAACAAAAATGCAAGAGAAACAGTAGTGGATATGCAAATGGTAACAGTAATGAAAATGCAAGTGTGAATGACAACGAAAGGTAACACACATGGTGGGCTACACAGGACGATAACGCATAGCGACATAAATGCAAGTAACTAGACAGTAACAGAAGCACATACCTTAGTTTTTCCAAACAGGTGCATAGAAACACAGTGGGTGGGATATTCAAAAGGTTGCACTATGGCCTAGCGGTTGTTCAACCACAAGTCCAAAAATCACCATTCTGCAATATTCAGCATGAGGCAGTTCGCCACTGAAAACATGCTGAGCAACAGCCCATTGCAAATGAAGGCATGCGCCAACTGAAGGGGTAGATCCATGCATAAAAATTGTGCCGTCACGATATTCAAAGGCTTGCGGTATGCGCAACAGTGGATCAGCCAGAAGTTGCGCCATGGCGAGGAAATGAGCCAAAATAAAAGGCTCAAGGAAGAGGCAAGAACTTGACAGGAATGCTCATGAGGCAGCAACAGAGAGCAGACCACAGCAGCAGCCAGTGCAGGCCAGGGAGTATGCAGGACAGAATAGTGGCAGCTGAAGGTGTGTGGGGCCACAGAGTTCAGAGGCTAGTAGGTGTACCAGTGCAGTGGAGTAGCAGTCAGGACAGCGGGGGAACAGAACAACAACAGCTGGGGGGACACAAGCCAGGGAGATGGACAGTGCCAGCTTCCACATGGAAGCTGTAGTGAGGGGGAGTGAGAAGGCATGCTGCAGGGGACGTGGCCATGGAAGGGCCCGTCCACGGTCGCCCCAACAGGTGCACCGTGCCCGCATCAGCTTTGAGCTGTATTTGGACATCGAGATTGTGGGCTGGTACCACCTGAACAGGGCAATACTGAGGCGGCTCTGTGAGCTGTGCAGTGATGTGATGCAGGCACCCTCACGGACGGAGTCATGCTCTGTCAGTGGAGACAAAGGTAACAGCCTGCATATGCTTGCTCACCATGGGTACCTTCCAGAGGCCAGGAGGGACACCACAGGCAACACAGTCAGCCATGTCATGCATCCTCACCCAATTCCTCAGTGCACTGCTGCCACATGCTGCGGGAGTACATCCATTTCCCCAGCACCGCAGCAGAGCGTACAGAAAACATACAGGAGTTCCACAGGGTAGCACATATGCCTGGCATGCTAGGGGCAATAGACAGCACCCATTGGCTATTCACAGCCACCTGGCCCCGATGGGGCCATATCACAACCGGAAGGGTTCTCCAGTGTCAACTGCCAGGTGGTGTGTGATGCCAGTGGACACATCATCAATGTCTGTGCCACGCACCCTGGTGGAGCACATGATTCATTCATATGGTACCAGTCTGCACTGTGCCATTGATTCGAGAGTGGGGACATCCCACAGGACATCTAGTGGGTGAGTATGCATGTGGGACTGGCAAGAAGTTGGGAACAGGGTGGGCAAGCCACAGGTGCCATGGGAGTGGCACACAGGGCTAGGGGCAATATGGTCCTGAACATGACACTAATCTCCACTATCTCCACACAGGTGACAGTGGATACCCACTCCGTCCCTGGCTGCTCACACCTACTGGCACCCCATGACCCCCATCGCAGCAGCTATTGAGGCACATGCCGCCACATGCAACATCATTGAGTGGGTGTTTGGGTTGCTGAAGTCCGCCTTCTGATGCCTGAGACACCTCGGTGGTGCCTACAGTACAGCCTCAAAGGCCTGTGGGATATTTCTGGCCTGTTGTATCCTGCACAACATGGCCAAAGACTGTGGGATAGCCATAGAGGTCGAGGGGGGGACAGCGATAGGATGCTGGTGGCGCTGGTGATGTTGGGGATGAGCATCCCCCGTAGATGGCGTAACCCCGGTGATCCGGCTGGCCCAGCTGCACTGGGACACCATCACAGAGAACACTTCATAAAACACAGGTAAGTCATGGGACATGTGCAGCCAACATTGTCCAGGGTGCAACCCTCATACATACAGGGTACACACACCAGGGGTGCATGATGGTGAGGGAGGGAAGGGTACAGGCACAAACACACAACCAGGGAGGGGTGAATAGTCACACGCCACATGGACAGACACACACACACACACACACCAGGCACAAAGTGCACAGGGGTAGGTGCACAGCAGAGCAGGAACAGACATGTCAAACACATCCACAGGCCACCTCCACCACCTGTACTGTCCATGTACGATATGTCAGATGCTGGGCACCCCTTGCACCTTGGTGTACAGTGCAATGCAGGCATCATCATGCACCCGCACCCGTGGACAGCAGTTGGGTAGGTGTGCGGTGGTCAGTGTGTCGTGTGTTGGGCAGGCCACCACTGGTGCACTGCCACCATGACACACATTACACAGCACGGCAGCGCAGATAGGGCCCACACTGGAAGACAGGTCAGGTATGTGGCACTGTGCCACGGCCACGGATGCATGGGCAGCCCGCTGAGACCCAGCAGCACTGACAGGCTGAGCATGGGCCACTTGGGGTGGCACTGATGGACCACCAGGGCCCCACTGCATGAAGCGCCAACCTTGTCCGCACAGGGGTGCAGCATGCCAAACATACCTGCACCAGGGGTGCTCGGGATGCCCACAGCAGAACCCAGCATGGACAGGCTAGGTGTCATGATGCCGAGAATGGGGAGTGGATGGCGTACTGCGTGGCATGCATGGCACAGGGGCACCTGACTGTGTGCCCAATGCAGCCACGACAGCGACCAATGCCTGGGTCTGCCTGTCAATGGCGGTGGTCACATCCATCCACATTTGGACAATCCCTGCAAGGATCATCCCGTTGTCCCTGCTGTGCTGCTCCACAGCCACACACAGTGCCTCCACAGATGTTGCAACCCACATCTGCTGCTGTACCTGATGCCGCAGCAAGCTGGTGTGTCTCATCAAATGGGTCGTCTGCCACATCAGCAACATGTCCTCAGGGTATGGAAGAGCCTGATACTCAACACCCCTTGAGGGTGGGCGCTGTTCACCAGGACCAGGTATGGGCAAGTCAACAGGCGGTGTACATATCCACCGCTGAACTCTGCCCCCAGATCCGGTGGTTGACTGTTGCTGCTGCCCTCCACCTGCTGTGCCCAAGGGACCAGTCGTTCCACTGCTGTGTCCACAACAGTGCCAGTGACCTGCACAGCCACCAGAGCTGCCCCACCGGTGCTGACAGGCACATCCTGGGACTGTGCTGATGTGCTGGCACACACATTGGAACTAGCTAGGTCCATGGGAGCGAGCTGTCCTGCTGTGTGTCCATTATGTGACATACACGTGTCACTACCCATGGTGGTCATTGCATCATCAATGGTGCAGGTTCATACCACAGCCACAGCCACAGCATGCTGGCATGCCTGCATGCCAGACCGCTAAGGACATAGGAAGGGAACCCCCACACCTGTCTCACCGACATCGGAGATGGCAGCCAGGTGTGCACACTGGTGTAATGCACGCGGCTACCAGCAGAGGTGGATGGACCCTCCTCCAACTCCGGCTGAATGTCCACAGTGGACCGGGCCTCCACCACTGCCCCTGAAGATGCACAGGATCTGTAACAGAAAGTGAGAACATGTTAGTGCATGGGATCCACCTTTCCCCTCCCAACAACCATGTCATACCATGCAGTGAAGGGCTACCATCTGTCTGGAAGCCATCTCCTGGAACACCCTCAATGGCACTGCACTGCATGGATGCAGCAAGACGGTCCTCCACCAGGGTCAGCTGCACCACCTCTGGCTGGCCCCCACCGGTGGCAGTGCATGCCACCCTGAGGCTGCCACCTTCTCCTTCACCCTCCTCCTATCAGTCCCCATCTTCTTCTTACATTCGTGCATGAGCGCTGGTGGCTTCCATGCAGGTTTATCGCACGAGCTACCCCTCCCATGCAGCAGCATGGGCCTAAAGGGTCCCAGCTGTCCACTGAGTAGTGGCTCTTCCTCCAGGTAGGCCTCGAAGAAGTGCCTCTGTTTCAGCTTTTTGAAGTTGGGCCTCTCTTCCGCCCACCATCATCCTCCTCACCCAGTCCTGGCTCGGCCATGTCACAGTCTGTATGGGTGGAAGTGGACACCTGTGACTGTGCAGTATACAGCAATATCCTAAGACCATAGTCGCAGAACATCACAGAGCATGCAACCCCCTATCACCTGCAGTAACCGAATATGGCCACTGCAAATCAATGTCACACATTTATAGCACAATGCATGCAAATTAGAGTGGAGCAACTTTAATGAGATGCAAATCATGCTGCTGCGCCATTGAATGGCTGATCAGATGATTTGCATATGACTGACTTTGTATATCGGCGCTGTTGCACATTATGCAATACGGTTGAGCAGCTAAGCCAATGGCGCAGTTCTTTGACTGCTTAGTACACCACACTGCACATGCCCAGGTAGCTTACGCAGGCATCTGCCATGCTGATCACATACTGTGCACAATCGGCAATACAGGACATGGCCACCATTGTGCCAGTGGTGCTACAGCGCTGGTCACTACACAGCGCTGTGGCACAACTCGCCAATAGTCCACTATGGCACTGTCACGCAGGTGACCGATCCGCTGGAGCGTGTAGGCGTCCAATGGGGCTGTGCATGGCCTTGCGCCAGAGACCCATGACCTTGTGCCTGACCTTTGCCCCTTAGCTGTACATATGGCATGTCTGCAGCTCTATTGGCGCTGTTCAGTAACAGCATGATAGGGACTGATGGCACTGTATGAACAGCACGATAGGGACTGATGGAGTTGTATTGCACAACATTTCCATTTGGGGTTGCCGCGCTGCAGAGCCATATTGCCTACCATCAATCTGACATGGCACGCAAGAGAACCCCCAGTGGAGGCCTTGGAGGTGGCCAACCTGGTGGCTGTGGTGGAGCCTCACCATGGGCCACTGTTTGGGAGGAACCCTAAACATGGCCCATGCCCATGTGTGCCAGCAGGTGGCCACTGATCTGGAGCAGGCCACTGGGTGGCGCAGAACACTGGGCAGTGCAGGCACCGGTACAGTGACCTGCGCAGGAGGAGGCAGGCACTGCTGGCACACCTCAGGTCACGTGCCAGGAGGGCATTGTGCCTAGGCCAGGTGGGTGAGCCGTCTATGCACCTGTATTGTCCGCAGGGGTAACACTGTGTATTGTGACCAGAGCATGGGGAGGGTTGGTCCATGGTTGGCTGTGACAGTGTTTGCAGGTGTGTGATGTATGGGTCTGGCTGTGTGGAAGGCACACTCATTGGGGCAGGGGGCTGTCTGCTTTGGGATCTCACTAATGTGTTTCTCAACATTTGTTTCCCACAGGCATGGGGAGCGGAGGAGGGCCGGGATGAGGGCACAGAGGGGTGCTGCAGAGGTGGCAGTGGTGTGGGCCCAAAGCAGCAGCAGCAGCGACTTGATGAGGGGTAAATGTCATTACATCATGGATGCTATTGCGTGCTATGGGGGAAGGGCATGGCCACCACCCATGGACAACACTGCCATGCACATGGCGTGTGACAGTCAGCACTGTCCAGTGGCACTGCATGTCTGTGAGTGCATCACTGGTGGTCCATGCATGCACTGGGCACATGGCTGTGGCACTAACTTCTCACCATGTAGCCATGTCACTTACAGCTTTGGTTGTGCTGTGCTGGGCATGGGTGGGGTGTGTGTGCAGTGGCACATCACGGCTGTTGTCACCGGGTTGGGCTTGGCTTGTGCAGGTCACTGTGAGTGGGTGTAGTCCATCACAGGGGCGGGGCACCTGGCTATGCCATGCATATTGGGTGGGCTTCAGGGTTGTGGACAGTCACAGCCATTGATTCTGTTCCTTACCCTAGGTGTCCAGGGTCCTGTGCAGGATTGAGCAGGCCATCCTGCCTGCTGGAGGTGTCCACAGAGTCCCTGAACATTCTGAGGGAGATGCACCAGAGGGGTGTCCGATGATGGAGGAGCCCACGGGGAACAGAGGCAGCCTGCTGATGTGCAGCCTGGGGGCAGTAGCTCCCCACACCTACCCTTTACCCTTCCCTCACCAAGTTCTTCACCCGTCCCACACCCACCCCTACCTTGTACCCGTACCCCCACCCCTTTCTTGTATATATATCTGTCTGTACATAGTTTGGTGTTGTGTGTTCATGTTGATGTTCATTTAGAAATCTATTTTGATATGAATACTGTGGTGGTCTCTGATTTGCAGCTGGCTATGGGTGCTCAAGTTGCAGCGGTGTGCATGGCATCTGGTGGTATTGTCCTGGGATTGTCGCGTGTGTGGGGGGTGTCCCTGGTGTGGTGGTGGCTTTCAGCCAGTCTGGCCATGTGCTGTCACACCGCTGTGTGCTCCTGGTGGGTCTGGCTTGTATGGTTCTGTGGTACACAGGTTGCATTGTGCCAGGGGACATGGAGATTCCTGCAGTGCCAGTCACAGTCACTGCTCATGGGTGGTGTCTTGGGGTTCCCGTGCAGGGTGTGCTGTGCATGGGGGCTGTTGTACAGTTGGGTTGTCCGACCCCTTTGTGTGGCAGTCTCTGCTTGCCAGTGGGTGTGCTGGGGTGCCATGGCCCAGCTGTGCTTATTAACTTGTCCCCATGGGCCAGTGGATATTCCGTCCCTCCACCAGTGATGCTGTGCTTTGGGTGTGGGGTGTGTTGTTAGTTCTGTAGTGTGTTCCTGTGTCTGTCTGTGGCATGGGTGGTGGGCCCTGCCTACCTCCCTGGTTGTGCAGTTCCATTGCTCTGCTGTTGGGGGCTCTCTGCTGCACTATGGCACCTCTAGACTGCTCAGCTGGGCTGGCCTTGTTGTGCTATGATGCATCATATGCTCAGCTTCCCTTCCTGGTTGCGCTATGGCACAGGTTGTGCGATATTCAGGCGTTGGCTGGTTGCGCAATTTGACTTGCTCCATGTTTGAATATCGGCGTCTATTGGCAGTGCGCAATTGACTTGTGCTTGCTCCTGCTGTTGGCACTTTTTGGGCGCAGTTTGAATATCCGCCCAGTGTGTACAAAGAATGTATGCATTGTAAAGGGGATTGAAGCTAAAACAAGCATTGGAAGTATTAATCGCTAATATCTCAGCAACCGCATGACGTAGAAAAAATTTAAATTTCACAAAAATCATGATTTTCTGAGTAGGTTTTTTGCTATTACATAGCCCATAGGGCTATGCAACTCATAACAAAAATTCTGTATCTCACACCATTTTTAAGATATGAGCCCCGAAAGGCACGGGCGGATACCACCATGTTAGTCTATGGGAAAAAACGTCAACTTCAGAGTACCATAACTTAGGAGCTGTGCAATATATTTTCACCAAGCCACCAAAAGGCACATCTGTGAGATGTTGGCTGCCTTCCCTCCAAATTTCAGCTCAAAAGACCAAACCGTTCTTTTGCAGTAAGGTGGCAAAGAATTCTGTCATTTTGGCCAAGTCTGAAAAGTAGTGTCATAATTCTAAAGCTTTCTCAAAATTTTGCAAGTGTCCAAGCGCGACACTACTTTGTGACACTACTTTTTCAGAAACTTGAAAAACATATTTCTAGGGTGTTTAACCCCAAAATAAAGACATGGCTAGCATCCTGAGGGTCCGACTAGGTGAACACAAAAAGAATTGTGTTCCTAGAGGGTCCCAGTTTTAAATACCAAAGCATTTTCTGATCACCAACTGAAAACAAAATGATGGATTTTGACAATACTAGGGCCATTTGTGACACTAAAAATGCATTTGCGAAAGTGTTGAACTTTTGTTAACTTTTACCATTGACTTATAATGTGAACTTGGTTTTGAATAACTTTTGAACTGTTTAATATTTTTCACAAAATCTTCAAAAGGCACATTAGGGTCCCGCTGCAAAGTTCCCTGAAGTTTTGGACCAGTTGCACAAACTGTGACCTGTAGATGAGAGCAAAGAAATCGCAAAAAGCATAATTACACAATTCGTTAATGCTTAATTACTCCGCGGCCATATATGACCGATACAAAACTTGGCAGATCCCAAGATCTACCTTTGCCTAAACATGGATACCAAATTTCAGGTAAATCCATTTAACAGTGGAAAACTTATTAAGGTGCAAAATTTGACCCTTTAAGCTTAAAGCTGCACTGTCAGATTTTCCCAGAATCTGTAATCTCACTCACTATTCTGAATTTAGCTCTGTGGTGCTCCATATTTCATCCATCAAGACACAGCCATTTGTTTGTTTTTCTTCCTTGTACTTTGTAAGAAATCCAAATATAACTTTGCCATTCTGTGCTGTGTGAGACCCACCTTTGGTTTCATAAGAACCTGCCCTTGGCTCTGCCTGCACTTCTAACAGTGTCTAAAGCAGGTGGGGAGGTGTGCAGCCACTATCAGTAATTCGATCCTACTTCCTTCCTCCTTCAGTCCCTTTACATTCTCTTCCTCATTTCTGTCCCATTCTCCTTGTGCATGACAGCTAGTTTCATCCTGCCTGCAAGCTTCCTGAGAGTCCTGCAATTTCACCTCAGAATGGCTAGAAAATTAGTAGAGTACCAAATGATCTAATGCACAAAGAAACCTATTATGTATAGCTTTATTTATCTATCATTTCTGTTGTACTGTGTGCCCTGCTGCACTTTTCACACATCATATTTATAGTTATCTGTGTGTTAGTGAGCACCCCATGAACTTTTAGGTGTCTACAAGTGCACTGATGATGAGACACACATTTGTTGTAATATTGCCTTATAACACAGCCCATTTATACCTTTTTGTAATGCATTCCTATTTCATGTTCCCTAATGCAGCACTTAATAATTTTGTATGTATGCTATCTCCCTCCTCAAAGTCTTAATTGTTTCCTTGATATAATAAATCCCACATTTCAACACCCTGAATTTAGTGCTTACTATTATATGATAATACCTTTCCTCAATGCCCGATGTCTCCAACCACACACTGTAGTGTTCTGCTCCATGCTGATATTATGTATGACAGATGTTTATTATAAATCCAGGTTCCTTTCCACGATGCTGACTTTTACTTCTTTGAGATCACCCTCCCTTATGTCCGAGGCTGACAGTTCATGTGCCATATATACCCCCAAAAAGGCACATGGTTGGTGGTCTACTTGACTGAACCACCTGCTATCATGCACAATGTAACCCACCACCTTCCACGAAACCCCATGCCATCACCTTGACACATTGCCTCTATCACCAACACCTCTGTTTGGTGACTGCACTGTGCATGTGTACTATTGAAGTTCACTATATGGTTAAATGGAGTGTACATTCCCACTCACTGACAGTCAGTCGTCAGTTTGTGGTGGTGGTGAGAAGAAGGGATGATATGCAGCCTGCACCTCCTTCAGGGTTCTGTTGTAGTAATAAGTAGAGGTGGTGTGAGGGTGGTTGCACCAGATCACTCATTAATTTGTTGTTTGGAGAATTTGTATTACTGTATACTTTTTTTTTTTTGGTGGTGGGGGTACAGTAACATGAAGAATTTCCATACCAGTTTGTGAATAACATTACCTAAATTCAACTATCTGTAATGCAAAGATGCACTGAATAGTGGTGCCTCACTTATCTCCTTTGTTTACAGGCCATGCATGTCAATGTGTTCTACCACCTCTGAGACAGCATGGTGAGAATGAGATTCAAAAAAATCTTATGGCTGCTGCTTGGTGCATATTCTCATTTTCTATGTAGCCCCCCTTATAACAGCTAAGGGGCCAGAAATAAGACATGACGAGAGTGGTGCAGTGCAGTGGCTGTGGAGCAGCAGTCTTCCTGGGAGACATTCTGGAGGATGTGGTGTGTCCCATCTGTAGGCACCTTTTCTGGGATGAGAGAGGAGGTTGCTCATCTCCAGGCTGAGTTGTCCAAATTTGTGGGACCTCCTCCTCCATCCAGGGACCACCAGTATCACTGCTGTTGCCTCAGAGGTTGCCAAGAAAGCGGAGTGGTTGGACCACAGTGGGCTCAGGGAGGGTGAGGGTGGTGGAACAGAGGCACATCCCTCCAGTTGTACATCTCCAGAATTCCTACATTCTAGGAAGTGTCAGTTCTTTCTATGGAGGCACCTGCAGTGGAGACCAAGGAGGATGCTGGAACCTCCGACAAAGGAAACCCATAGGAGGGTGGATGGGACCCCACAGGGGAAGGAAAACAACTCTGGTGGGGGACCCCATTGTTAGGGAAGGTAGATCTGGGGGAAGAAGCGGAGAGGGTAAGGTGCCTGCCTGGCGCCATGGCTTGGAGGGACGGGAGCGAATCCTCAGGACTGCCAGAGCAGCTGCACAGGAAGGGAGTTGGATGTCATGTCCACCTAGGGACAAAAAGACCTGGCTAAGAAAAGGGATTAGAACAGTGCAGGAAGAGTTTATGGAACTGGGAGGGGCCTTTAGACAAGTAGCATGCACGGTAACCTTCTCGAGAGTGCTGCCCATCCCCATCGCATAGGAGAGGTTAGGGATGTTCTGCACCAAAGATTCAATCAGTGGTAAAAAAACTGGTGCAGAGCTCAGGATTTAGCTTCATTGGGGACTGGGGGTCCACCTCGAGTATGCAAGCCTATACTGGCATGATGGGCTGCATCTGTCCAGGAGGGAACCAGGATCCTAGAGGATAGGTTTAAAATGCTTCTATTAGCAAAACATTTAAACCAGCCAAGGGAAGGAGGCAATCCAGAAAGGAGCAGGGAAATCCTAGCCCCAAAAAAAATCATGATAGTATGGTAAACACCAACATAGAGGTGGTGATAGGGAGAAGGGCAGGTAAATGGGGAAAGTGACAAAGGCAAGAAGAACAGGGATGGTGCAAAAGTGAGTAAGGCCATCAGGAAATGGAGGGTAATGAGTACTAATGCTCAGTAGTCTGGGCAACAAGCTCCCTGAGCTGGTGGCCTTGATGAAAGAGGGATGCCTGGATATCGTAGCAGTCACAGAAACACATGGTACACAAGAACCATGACTGGGATGTTAACATGCCAGGATACATAACCTACAGGAGAGACAGGCAGGAGAGAAGAGGGGGAGGAGTAGTTCTCATGTAAAGGAAGGATAAAAGCAACTAAACAAAGTAAACAGGGAGAGAGGAAGGCACTGGGTCACCTGAGACTGGAAAGGCACCAAACCACACAGGGTTGTGCACAGACCCCATGTCAAGGGGAGGAATGGACAAGGATATGACAAACACCTTGGATGGCAGAGAAAGGGGGACACTGTTGATGGGAGACCTGAATATGCCAGATGTTAACTGAACACATTGCTGCAGCCACATCCAGAGCAGGGTCATTCGATGTACTACAGGTGGCATGCCTCAGACCTAGTTCAGAACCCACTCATGAGGAGCAAATTAGACACGTACTCTCAAATGGGGCAGTGAGAGGATTTCAGATCTAGAAGTGGGTTGCCATCTGGGAACAAGTGACCATCAAACAGTGTGGTTCACATTAAACTCAGCTGCAGAGTCAAGCCATACAAAAGTGAGGGTACTGGACTCTCGGAGGCTGACTTGGCAAGATGGGAGGGTTATTACGCATTGCTAGTGGAGGCTGTCCAGAGGCAACTGAATGTACAGTCTACCCAGAAGACATATGAAGAAAGACTAAAGGAGTTTAATATGTATGGCCTCGTGGAAAGGAGGAGAGGGGGATAAGATGGAAACTTCAAGTGCCTCAAGGGAATCAAATGTCCAAGAGTGTAGAATTTCAGAAAAGAGATGTGCGAACAAGTGAGCACAATTTGAAGATAGAGGGGGATGACTCAGATGTAATCTGTATATTTCTTCAAAGAGAGGGTTGTAGATGCATGGAACAGCCTTCCTGAGGAGGCCGTGGAGTCAAAACATTGAGAAATCAAATGCATGGACAGACATATACCCTTGTAGTGGTGGGTAGGAGGAAGTAGTCTGTTGGTTAACAGTATCTGTATTTATCCACAGTGGGGAAATGGGCAGATGTGGGCTAAGCGTCCTATCTGTCATCAAATTCTATGTTTCTATTATGTGACCAGGGTTCTTGATGTTTTGAACCCACCTGTTCCATAAATAATGTAGACTGCAGTTCTAAGAGATGATGATGGCTATAAGGAGCGGGGTGTCCTGTGCTGATGTCAGGCAGGTGCTTACTGTGACTGTGATGACAAGGGGTCATGTATCACCTGATTGGAATTGCTAGTAGGACTGAGGTTGCATGGAAAATATGTCACGTCTGAAAGTAAGTGTTAAAATCACACAGTTCTTCCATCAGAATGAAACCAGCTATATGTTGTATGCCCCTCCAAATGAAGAAACTGTTTTAAACAACAAAAGCACTTTCACAAATGAAAAATATCTGCACCAATGAACACTATGTCACAGCTCATGTGAAATAAAGGAATGTAATAAGGATTTATGTACTAAAAACAGACAGTATTGTACTCCATGTACCAGAACACACAAGTCCGTGATCTTCTAGTGCTGAACAAAAAATGCATTAGTGTAGTACAGTACTAGTCGCTAGAGTAAGAAACATGAAATGGGTGTATTTTTGCGATGCCTCACATCCTGACTAACGGTACGCATCTAATGGAGGTAGCTCAGAGTCTAGTCTCGCCTCCGCAACTGTGGATATTGCTTTGGCAGACATTAAATATGAACACAAAACTGTCCATCCATAGCGGCATGCATTGCAATTATACCCCACCCTGTTCCTTAGTCAATGGGCCTGGTATACACCCTAAAGCTCGGGGTGGTACCAATCTGAGTAAACGCTGTGCCACATGTAGGTACTGGTTCTGTTTTTTGGGGTGCCAACTTGCCAAAAGTGGCATGGTGGTTATACATAAAACATGGAAACTTGTTGCAGCTCAACCAATCAACCAATCAATCAATCAATCAAAATCTTTATTTAGCCAGGCGAACACCATTCAGCAAGCTCATTTTTGAGATGGACCTGGGCAAGATACATAAACAATACATAAAGAGGAATACTAACTTACAGAGTCATTACATAGAATAAGGATTACACACAAGAGGTTAATATACAGCACTGGAGTTCATTTATAAAATAAGACAGAGAGCTAAATACCATGTGCTATAGAACTTGTGCTACAAAAGATAGAGAGTAAACCTATACAACCATATATACAGAGTTTTTATGGAGCAGGCTTGGATTCAAGTATTGAGTACTGTACATAGTGCAAGAAGGGGCATGGTGAGGAAGGACAGGAACTCAGGAATGATAGCATGAGTGCAGGGGTGCCTGAGGGGCTTTAGAGCACCAGGGGCAGGTGTCAATGGTAATAAAGCCAGGGGCAATTCACCAGGAACAGGGGCAGAGGGTGACGTGCTAGGAAGTGTAATATTAGTAGATGCCAGGATGACTTGGAGAGGGAGGCTCCAACTTAGATTGGCTGGAAGAATCAGGTGGGTACAAATAGACACAGACATACTGAGTAGTGGGACAGGAGTACCAGGAATGGAATGCTCCTGACAGGACTAGAAACTGAATCTGGGGAGGGGGGGAATGCTGGGAGGCTGTGACATCAGGGGAAGCAGTTACAGGATTACTTGAATGAATGAGAATATAATGCTTTGAAGGCTGACAGTTTGATTAGGAATGCCAGTCGTGAGGTTTTTGCAGGTTGTTCCATGGTGCGGGTAGAATGATTAATGGCAGACCTACCAAGGCGAGACTTGAACTTAGGTACTGCAAGCAAGATGTAAATGTAGAACTCCTTAGGATACTGTATTCACCACATTTAGAGGAAGACAGTCCAAGATATATTGTGGCAGTAATTTAGTAATAGCCCTGCAGGTCTAGAGGGCTGCATTTTTCTGTCTTCTGCCCCAATAGGGAAGACCAACCTGCAGCATATAGGGAGCAGTGATGAGTAGAATAAGGAAGTCCAGTAATGAATTTCAGAGCTCTATGGTATAGCGTGTCAAGTTTGGCCCGAGCAGTGGCAGTGCTCTGCTATATAGAAATCTGCATAATCCAATAAAGTGAGGAAAGTGGTTGGACCAGTCTTTTTGCCTCCAGTGTTAGTAGGTTTTTTATCTTGTAAAGAGGTCAAGCCTCTGCCTCAGCTTCTTTATCAGCTCATCAACGTGATCATTGAAGAAAAGCTTTTGGTCTATCCAGACCAGCAGGTATTTGAAGTTTGTGACATGTTCCAGTGGTTTGCCAAGGAGCGTATGAATCTGAGGCAAGTTACCTTGAATTAAAAGGTTACTAGCATTTGCAAAGTGAGAAAAAAGCATTGCCTTTATTTTCTTTGCATTCAGGAGCAATTTCTATTGCAGGAGTTATCATAGTAGCAGGTTAAATTCATGTTGCAGATCCCTGTAAGTTGATTCCGGGGAGGACCTTTCAATGTAAAGTACCGTATCATCGTCAAAAGGTGAATGTTACTTAGCTTTGACATCAGCGTCGATTCTGTTTGTATGTATATTGTAAGGCAATGGACCCAGTTTGAGTCTTGTGGTACACCCCTCAGAAGAGATTTCAGTGATGAGAGCTCCCCTTCCACTTTAATTTGCTGTTGCTGTCCTGTAAGATAGTTCAAGAACCATCTCAGGGATAGGGAGTCCAGACTGATGTTTTGTAAGGAGACAATGAGTAGATCATGGTCAACAGTATCAAACACCTCACTTAAATCCAGAAATACAGTGCAGATGGTGCATCAGACTCATACAGCAGGTCAAAATGGACTACTTCCATAACAAGCTCTCAACCTCGCATTAGGATCAATTCAAATTCTGAAGGACAATCCACAACCTCCTAAACTCCTCATCATCCACTGGTAGAGATTAGTCCATCCATAATGCTGCACTCGCTGTAAACAGACTAAACTAATATTTCACAGAAGGACCAAAAGCCCTGATACCAGTCTCTAAAGATGCACAGCATATTCTCCACTACTCGACTGGTCCCTTCACCCTTCAGGCAATCCCAGCCCAAGAAGAAAGAACTAATGGGTCTCAACATATCTTTCAGCTCTGGAACAGATGGCATCTCCCTAGATTACTTAGAACAGGCACTTCAGCTATAGCAGTCCCTATTGCACACCCTTTCAACCTGTCTCTGCCATCTCGATCCTTCACCCCCAACTAAACATTCAGTGGTGGTCCTGTCCACAAAGGTGGCCCAGCAGATGTACGCTCCAACTTTTACCTGCTCTCTCTCCTGCCAATCCTGTGCAATGTCCTGGTGCAACTAGTTAGCAGGTAGTTCACTGAATTCTACTCCAGCTCAGGTTTTCTGATACCTTATAAAGCAGGGTTTTGACCAAACCACTTCACAGCTACCTCCCTTCTCTGAGTCAAAGACTTCATTCACACCAACACAGACAGGGGACTGGGCACAGTGGCCATCTTCATAAACCTAGTCAAGGCCTTTGACACCATGGATCATGGCCTCCTTCTGAACAAGCTAGCTGCCTCTGCTATCTCTTACTAAGCTCCTCAGCTGACACATCTGGTCCCACCATCAATTTCATTGAAGAGCCCTAGTTCGAAAATTCCACACAGTTCAGAACTAGTTCCAAGATAACAGGCTGGTCCTACCTGTATTCAGCTCCTCAGATGGCACACAAGGATGTGTGCTTGCTTTACAAGCACACGGGGTTAAGGGATTAATTCTAGGTGAGGGAACATATTTGACATCTTATTAAGAATATTCATGAATGATGGGTCTGCACCAGAAGCCATACAAAGAGAAACTAAATGAGATTAATATGTACACCATTGAATTAAGGTGGGAGAGGGGGGGCATGATAGAAACTTTCAAGTACCTTAAGGGACTCAATAAAGTCCAAGAGTGTAGAATCTTTCAGTTGTGCAAGAACAAGGGGGCACAATTTGAAGATAGAGGAGGGACAGCTCAGGGGAAACGTGAGGAAGTAGTTTTTCACAGAGAGGGTGGTGGACGCATAGAACGGCCTTCCTGAGGAGGTTGTCAGGTCAAAAACAGTGAGGGAATTCAAGAATGCATGGGACAGACATAAGGCAATTATAGTGGGGTGGGAGGAAGTAGGCTGTTTATAAACTAGGATTTGCAGCTTATACAACAGGTATGGAAATGGGCAGACTAGGTGGGCCAATTGGTCCTTATCTGCCATCACAGTCTATGTTTCTATGTTACACCTTGCTTGCCTGGTTTAGCTCCTACCTGTCAGACAGGCTGCAGTTAGTAAAACTTGGAGATACTGTGTAATCTCCCCTGCTGGTACCCTCAGAGTCCATTAACAACCTCCCATAATCAGTTACCTCCTGCAGTATTCGTATGTATGCAGATGACACCATCATTTATGCATCTGGTCCCACCATCAGCTCCATTGAAGAGCCCCTAGATCGGGAATTCCACACAGTTCAGAACTGGTTCCAAGACAACAGGCTGGAACCAGATGGTGGCTAGGACCAACTTCTGCCACACTGAAGATTTCCTCCACCCAAAGACTCAGTGAAGAGTTGTCCGCAGCTCCACATTACCAAACAAGGGATGGAACATACAAAACCTCCCCTGGTGGACTACAGGGATGCTGTTTACTTGGAAGCAAACCCTTTCACCCTGATCAAGTTGTCCACTCTATTCAGTTTCAACTTTGTGCTGGGATAATGGCTGTGAGCACAACCTGGATTGCCTTATTAAAGCAGCAGTGTAACGAAAAAAGTTATTCCAGAAAGCTAACTTTCTGCTACAGTTATGAAAAATATTGGCAGAAGTGTTGATTTGGGTTTTCTGGATGCTTCCGATGCTGTGTACTGTACATTTGCACTTTTGTCTGGACTCTTACCCTCCTTGGGTCCTCAATATTATTTCTATGCAAAAATAAGGTGACTCACTCCCCCTCTCTCACTCACTCATTCCGTTTCTTCCAGCGCTGCAGGCTGCCTTTGTCTACTGGGCTCCTGCCTGAGTTACTGCCTTCTTATGCCCACAAAGAAACTTGCAGCAGTTACAATATAGGTCCGCTGAGCTAGCTCACTCGCTCATTCTGGTTTTCCTGCTACTGCAGGGTGCTCTTTTGTACTGTGCCCCTACGTGCATTACTGCCCTTTTCTGCCCACAAACAAATCTGCAGCACTCCCAACAGAGCTGCGTTGAGCTCACTGACTCCCCCTTCCTCAGTCACTAGTTCTGTGTCTCCTGGTGCTGCAGGCTGCCCTTTTGTACTGGGCTCCTGCCTCTGTTGGTGGCTTTTTCTGACCACAAAGAAATCTGCAGCAGTCCTGACACCAGTCCTTTGAACTTGCTCACTCCCCCTCTCTCACTCGTTCCGTTTCTGCCGGCACTGCAGGCTAGCCTATTGTACTGGGCTCCTGCCTGTGTTGCCACCTTTTTCTGCCCACAAAGAAATCTGCAGCAGTCATGATAGAGCTCTGTTGAGCTTACTCACCCCCCCACTCACTCATTGTGTTTCTCCTGGTGCTGCAGGCTGTTCCTTTTGTACTGGGCTCCTGCCTGTGCTGGCACCTTTTTCTGACCACAGAGAAATCCGGACCAGTCCCAACAGGGCTCCGTTGAGCTCACTAACTCACCCTCCCTCCCTCAGTCACTCGTTCTGTGTCTCCTGGCACTGCAGGCTGCCCTTTTGTACTGGGCTCCTGCCTGTATTGGCGGGTTTTTCTGGACAGAAAGAAATCTGAAGGAGTCCTGACACAGCTCCATTGAGCTCGCTCAATCCCCCTCTGTCACTCACGCATTCCGTTTCTGCCGGTGCTGCAAGCTGGCCTTTTGTACTGAGCTCCTGCCTGCGTTGCTGCATTTTCTGCCCACAAAGAAATCTGCAGCAGTCACAACAGAGTTACGTTGAGCTCGCTCACTACCGCTCTGTCACTCGCTCGTTCTGTTTCTCTTGGCGCTGCAGACACCGCTTTCTTTTGTATGGGGCTCCTGGCTGCATTGGCACCTTTGTCTGTCCTAGAAGAAATCTGCAGCTGTCCCGCCTAGAGCTCCATTGAGGTCGCTCAGTCTCCCTCTCTCTCATGCGCTCATTCTGTTTGTCCTGGCGCTGCAAGCTGCCCTTTTAATGCGAACTCCTGCCGTTGGCACCTTTTTCTGCCCACAAAGAAATCCGCCTTGATCCTGACATGCCCGATTGGGAGTTCGCCTACCCCTTCCTCAGTCGCTTTCTGTTGTGTTTCTGCCAGTGCTGCTGGCTGCCCTTTTGTACTGGGCTCTTTTGTTGGGGCCTTTGTCTGCGCAAAAACAAATCCGCAGCAGTTCCGACAGAGCTTAGTTGAGCTAGGTCGCTCGCCCCTGTCACTCATCGATCTTAATCTGTCACAAACACTCATTTCCCAGAGTGACTGTGCTATTCTCCATCAGGAGTGCAAAAACATATTTTAGCCAGGATGTGAAAAATAACAGCTGTAGTGTCAATAAGGAGGTGTGAAAAATGCCACTGTTGAAAATGTGGTGTGACAATATTACAAATTTGCAAAGTTACAAGGGTGTGTGGAAACAGTTCAACGCACACTTGTAACACAGTCATGTTATGGAGTTTCGTCATGAAATTTTCAAAATAGGGATTTTAAGACCTCTGTTCATGAACAGTGCCACTGTCATTTTCTTAATCTGTCCTGAACACTGGTTTCCCACAGTCACCACATTATTCTGCACCAGAACTGTGAAAACACATTCCGGTCAGGATGTGAAAAATGACAGCTGTACTGCTTATGAGGAGGTGTGACAAAATGGCACTGTTGAAAATCTGGTTTGACAACATTACAAATCTGCGAAGTTACAAGGGTGCGTGGAAAGTGCACAATGCACACTTGTAACACTGTCAATTGATGGGCTATCATCACCAAATTTTCAACATAGGTATTTTAGGACATCTGCTCATGAACAGTATCATTGTCATTTTCTTAATCTGTCCCAAACAGTGATTTCTCACATCGACTGCACTATTCTGAGCCAGAAGTGCCAAAACACATTTTGGCCAGGATGAGAAAAATGACAGCTGTACTGTCCATAAGTAGGTCTGGGAAAATAGCAATGTTGAAAATCTGGAGTGAAAATATTACAAATTTGAAGTTCTGAGCATGCATGACAACTGTGCAGCGCACGCTCATAACACAGTCATTTTATGGAATATCGGACCAAATTTTCAACATAGGTATTTTCGGATGTCTGCTCATGAACAGTATCATTGTCATTTTCTTAATCTGTCCCAAACAGTGATTTCCTACAGCGACCACTCTATTCTGCACTGGAAGTGCCAAAACACATTTTGGCCAGGATGAGAAAAATGACAGCTTTACTGTTCATAAGCAGGCCTGGGAAAATGGCAATGCTGAAAATCTGGAGTGAAAATATTATAAATTCGTGAAGTTACGAGCATGCATGACAACTGCGCAGTGCACGCTCATAACACAGTCATTTTATGGAATATCAGGACCAAATTTTCAACATAGGTATTTTCAGATGTCTGCTCATGAACAGTATCATTGTCATTTTCTTAATCTGTCCCAATCAATGATTTCCCACAGCAACCATGCTATTCTGCACCGGAAGTGCGAAAACACATTTCGACCAGGATGTGAAAAATGACAGCTGTACAGCTCACAAGGAGGTGTAACAAAATGCCAATATTGAAAATCTAGCATGAAAATTTTGCAAATTCATGAAGTTACGAGCGTGCGTAGCAACTGCGCAACGCATGCTTGCAAAACAGTCGTTTTTTGGATTTTTCCCACTAAATTTTCAACATAGGCTTTTTGAGAGCCCACCTCATGAACACTGGCACTGTCATTTCATTAATCAGCCCTGAAGAGTGATTCCGTGCAGTGACCGCAAAACAACCTTTCAGGGCTGATTAACGCCATGACAGTTCAAGAATTCATGAGGAAGGGTCCCAAAACCCCATGTTGAAAATTTGGTGCAAAATTCAAAAATGCCGAGATATGTACTCAAAGTTAAAAACCCTATTCATTACATTATACAGCTTACCAGCATTTCCTCAGTTTGGTCGGCTTTGAAGAGGCACAGGTTCCAGTCCACTGAAGATAAATCGCTGAGCACTAGAGTAAGTATGGGGTGAAGGGAGTGTGTGGGAGGCTGGGTGCAGTGTGTGGGTGCAGGCTGTGGGAGGGTGCAGGAGACTACAGGACCGTTTTCTTTCTGTCAGGTACAAGACCTCCAAGAAAACATCTGGGGACACTTTAAACACTACAGGGGCATGTGGCACGCTGGAGTGGGCACTCAGGATGTCACTGGAGTCTGGGGGGGACAGCTGTAGCAGATGGGGGATTGTGCAGCCCCATTGGCAAACAACAAAAAGGGGGGTGCGAATTCCTTTCTGCCAATGGCGATTGGGCACCCCTGTCGGCAAACAACAAAAGGGGGGGTCCTTGCTGTCGATGGGGATTGGGCACCCCATCGGCACACAACAAAAGGGGGAGTCCTTTCTTTCACACAATTCAAATTGTCAGCAATACCATGGCTGCATCGATGGGAACTCACCTCTCAGAGCACCTCAGTAGGAACCAAAGGGGAATTGTGACTGCTTCGACACGGCACAGTTAAAGAGCTGGGAATGATTGGCTACACACTCATTATGCGAGAGTGTGACGCATATAATGTGTGGGCTGGAACAACAGAACGGAGGTATACTGGCTGACCCGAGGGAAAAACCAAAAAAGGGATAAATAATGAAATTTAGAAATGAAACAAATGGACCAAATAGAGATAAAGGTAAGTGGTGGGCAGCACGTTCTAAAAAGGACACTTTTTAAAAGACACAATAACATTAAAAGTCCAGGGGACTAACTCTGACAGTGCAGCTTTAAAAGTGCTACTCAACCCTAACTATGGTAGCACTACCGTGCTACTATATATAGAGATATATTATAATATATATACATATATACATACTTTGTTAATGTATCAGTTAGGATTGGCATCACAGTCTGTTGGAAATTCAGTGTGGGAGTTACCTCCCTTCCACCCCATCCCCCACCCTACATGCACCAACAGACATTTGGGCGAGCCATGGGGTCATCAGGCCCAACTCTCACCCCACTTCATGTGTAAAGAAGCTGACATGCTACAGTATAGGAGAATGGGGTGAGAGTTAGGTCTGACAATCCAATGGCACACCTCAATACCTGATAGTGCATGTAGGGTGGGGGTGATGGGGTGGGAACCCTAATATTGAATTTCCAAACTTTTGTCACTGTGACATCAACCCCAACTGATGCATTAACAAAGATTTTTGCAATTAATTTCCTTTTGTTTTGAGAAGGTATAATGTGAGTGGTTAGTGGTATGTGTTTATTGGAGTGCGGGCCCTCTGGGCCCTGCGCTCCCTTCACGCTCTCCAGTTTTGCATAATGGTATGCATATGTGAAAGCTTGTTCCCAAGTACACATAACTATGGAGCCATACAGCAGCCCTATAGTGTTGAAAAGGAGCCCTTGCAACACTAATCTGACAATATCTCAGTAACAGTAGCAACTATGAAAACAATTCCACTGCACCTGTAATCATGATGTTGAAACCTCCTAAAGGAGGACTAAGCTGCCCTGAGTGAAAAATTCATATCTCGAATAATTTTCAAGATACTGGTGCCTAAAAGAACTGCTATGCTGCAATGCTATCCTATGGGAAAATTTGCAACTTTGGAGTACTGTAACTCTGAAACTGGTGTAAATGTTTTCAGCAAACCAGCAAAAGGAACATCTGTGGTACAAGGGCTGGCCACCCTGCAAATTTCAGCCCCGAAGTCCAAACCGTGTAGTGGCAGTGAGGTGGCAAAGAAAGTTTTGTGATAGGCCAGGCAGTGTGAACTGTATTTTGTAAATACAGTTTGAACGGTAATTAGAAAAAAACATTTGCACTGTATTTTGAAATAAAGTTTGAATGGTAATTAGAAAACCCATTTGCACTGTATTTTGAAATACAGTTCGAATGGTAATTAGAAAAAACATTTGAACTGTAATTTGAAAATACAGTGCGAACAGTAATTAGAAACAACATTCACCTTGTAAAAATACAGTTTACACTGCCTGTCCTGCACCCCAGGACATTTTATTTATTTTTTATTTTTGTGTACTTTCTTTATCACTGTCACCACAGAACTCTCGGGCAGACCTCACTCGCCTCAGCCACTCTACCACCCACCTGGTCCTCCCCTCACCAGGAAATTGGGGACAGACACACCTCCACTCTACCCCAATTTGATGACCCCTGCTTAGTGCACAAGACCCAAGGCAAGGTGGAGGCTCAAGAGAGCCAGTGAGATGAGTCTGGTGTTGGGTGTGTGGCAGCAGGCCCCTGAGGTTGCCGTTGCCTATCTGTGGGAACAAGGTTTTTCTGTTGGTGTGTGTTCTCAGAGCACAGACATGCAATGATGCCCTGCACACAACAGGCATGCACTCATCCGTTCGGTGTCTGCGCTGCTCCAACCCAGATCAGCAAGGTGCACCACCCCCTGTCACCACCAGGAGCCTCCAGCACCATGACAAGCACACCCACTCACTCCAGGAAAGAAAAATAGTCCTCCAGATGCTCAAACCTTTCCTGCCCTTGCCAACACCTGATGGGTATTGGATGTGTGGCAGCGGGCACTGTAGTTTGCCATCACCTATCTGTGGGAATGGGTTTTTATGTTGGTGTGTATTCCCAGAGCATGGATGTGCAATGATGCCCTGCACACAGCTGGCATGCAACCATGCATAAGGCAGCTGCTCCAGTCCCAGATGGGCATGATGCAGAGTGCGACATCCCCAGTCACCACCAGGAGCCAGCAGCACTACAGCAAGTATACCCACCCACCCCAGGAAAGGAGAGCAGTCCTCTGTATGCTCAATCCTTTCCTGCCCCTGCCAACATCTGATGGCCTTAGTTTGTTCCTCAACCCAGGTTGCTGACTTGGCTCGATGTATGGCTTCCAGTGCCAACCCTCAGCACCACTGGGCCAGCAAGGAAAACATTTTAAACTGAAAGGTAATTAAAAATACTGTTTGAACTGTATTTGTAAAATACAATTTGAATGTTTTTTCTAATTACCATTTGAACTGTATTTCAAAATAAAGTGCAAATGTTTTTTTCTAGTTACCATTCAAAATGTATTTCAAAATACAGTACAAATGTTTTTTTCTAATTACCATTCGAACTGTATTTCAAAATACGATGCAAATTTTTTTTAATTGCCATTCAAACTATTGTAAAATACAGTTCAAATGGTTTTTCTAATTACCATTCAAACTATATTTCAAAATACAGTTCGCACTGCCTGACTTGCATCTGTCACAAAATCATTATAATTCAAAAATGATAATATATTTTTCACCAAACCATCAAAGGCACACCCTTGGCATACAACCCATTGTCCTGAAAGTATCAGAGGCAAACTTAATTCCATGTGTGCAGTACATGAGAGCAAAATCCCATGTTATCCTATGGAAAAAGTTCAAGTTTTGCATTTTGACCACTTTACATCTCAAAACATTAAATGCTGCTAGCATGAAACTTTCTACGTCTTGTAACACTGACAACATCACAGCATGTACCAATTTTTGGGTTATTTGGTTTAAAAATGACAAAGTTATTAAGGTGCAAAGAATTGAGATTTAACATTGAAAGGCTGTACCAACCCTAACCATTCATATCTGCTCTCTCTTTCTCTCTCTCTCTCTCTCTCTCTGTAGATAGATAGAGTCTTGCAAAGAACTGTGTTAATGCTCCATTTAGGGTTAAGACTAAACTGACAAAAGTAACACCCCCACACACACAGACATACACACACCTGAAAAAAATCAGGAGTGGAGTCTTCATTGGCATTGTCAACCCTATAGCTCAACCCATTGAATACAAGTATGAAACATACATACCTGTGGCCATCACATCTCAGCTTTCTTGCTACCACAGTAGGGTGAACTTTAGAGTTGACTCCACCTTGCATTTGCTTCAGGTGTGGGAGGGTTAGGGTTGGAAATGCTAAAACCACATTTTCCATACTTTTGTCACTTAAGTCTTAATCCTAAATAATACATTCATGCAAATTTTTTTGCAAAGAATTTCCATACTTTTTGAGTCAGTATAATGGTATTCTCATTTGCCTGTGGGATCTCAGGGCCCAGGCTCTGCACTTCCAGTCCTCCATAGATGGATACATGTATGTTGCTTTGAAAGTGCAGTGTACAACCATTCAGCATAGCATCAGAATTGGTCATGAGGTGGGGTCCCAAAAAGGCCTGAAATAAAAGTTAGGGTCAAAATCTGCAAAAAATTTAAAGCTCTGTATCAAACTTTAAAACCCCACTGAAATACACTGAATTTCACTTACAATACTTTCTCATATTGCAGTTGGCAGTTCAGTAGTAAGACATGTCTTCCATTGGACAGTGTATCTTCACCATGGGGCCTGTTAAAGTGAGTGAAGGTGTGTGGGGATGTGGAGGGCGGGGAGTTGGGTGATTTGTGGGAGGTCAGTATGGGGGATGGACTGGCAGGGGACCATTTTCTCTTTTGCAGGTTAAGAAAAAAAATTGAGATATGGGTTTCTTCATTTTAGGTCAGAACAGTGATCAGAGGGTGGGGAGTGCCGCTAGACACCAGGGAAATAAAAAATAAATTGAGTTAACAACCAAAACATTTGGAATTTATTTATTTAGTTTTTTTGACCGGGTAAGCGCACTAGACAAATCCTGCCTATTTTCAGGCATGACCCGGGGAGGAGGATACAGATGAATGCCAACTGACCTTGAACCTGATGAAACTGTTGGTGGCATTTTTAGTGAATGAGGGAAATTTGGCCAGGACACTGGGAAAATTCCCCTACTCTTTGGTAGGGGGAACTGCTGCTCTGCTTTTGCAGGTCGGCAGTCGGCATCAGACTGGCGAGTGAGCAGGATGCACTTGAACTGCTGCCAGAAGTGTTATCCTCGACTCTGGTAAGTGCTGAATCTGGGGATGTTGCTGTTCATGTAGTGAACATTCTGAAGGATTTGCTGGAAGTGTTTCCAGTAGTGGAGATGTCTTTGCCTAATGTCAGTGTGCCTTTGCACAGTGCAGAATCTATTTTGCAGACAGCCATTTGCGAGGAGCAAATTGCAGTTGCAATACCATGAACAACAAACTGGGAGAATTATTTATTTCATTTGGAGATTTGGCATGATTCAGAATGCTTGTTGACAGCTTCTGCAGCCGAACCTAACAGTATGCAGGTTGCGTCTTAGCAGATTTTGGCTGACGTTGGTGTGACTGTTTCGGAAAGAATGCAGAAGTTCTTTCATCTCTCTCATCCAACCGAGGTTCCACTGTCTATGACTGACTGGTCTAAAGAGTCTGCTTTACAACAGGCAGGTTGAATGCAGACTGAAGGTGGGAATTGGATTCCTGACCCAAACTGGGTCTCTTTCTCTCAAGGTGAGCAGCTTTTTCATGACTCTACTAACTCTGCTGAAAATACTAGCAAGTCTGTTCTCCCCAACCTTCAGTCTCATTATGTTTTGCAACCTCTGGATGAGGCAGGAACTGTTTCAAATATTGCAGTTATGCCTGAGGAACCGACTAATGATGATACTACCCCCCTTACCCAAACTATGATAAAAGACAAACTGGCCCTAGGTATTCTGATTTTTTAAGAATAACAAAGTGTAACAGGTTCCTAGGTGGAATGAAGTCTGCCTTAATTATCGTGGAGGGTTACAAGAACACCCTGGCAGACTTTTCATAGCCAGTACCTTGCTGATGGACTCTAGGGGTGGGATATTCAGACTGCGCCAGGCTGTGGCACAAGCTGGGCACAGCACAACTGGGATGTGCCAGGGCACTGACAGGGTGCTATTCAACGGTGCTGCGAGGAGTTAGGCAGGATGAAGTAAAGTGTCAAATGTGAAATAATCAATATAATAGAGCATCTTCTCTATTTGCTGAACTTAAATTTGGAACAGCTTCCCAACCATTTTCAGATCCTTTTGAGGCCTGTAAATTTAAACTGGAGCATAAAGTCATGACTGGTCTTTATGATTCGGATGAGGTCCTCAGAAAATCAGATGTTGAAATGCTAGACTTTATCTCTGTCAGTGCAACATACCCTAGGGAAGGGGTTTGAACACAAAACCAGTTGGGAATCTTTGATGTCCTATAATATTCCTACTCTACCTTTGGTTGTTTCTAGAGAAATAGAAGGGTCTATTTTATTATCTGAAATTCAACAGGCCATTTTGACTCTTCGACCAGGAGTTTCTCCAGGAGAAGATGGTCTGATGAATGAATTTTACTGTTTTGTTGTATCTGGTTTGGCAGAACTTTTGCTAGAGATACTCAATTCTATGTTGTTGGAAGATTCTTCTTTGCAAACTGTTATGACTGCTATTATTATTTATTTACACAAAAAGGGTGATAAAAAATATTCAGATCTGGAGACCTATTAGTCTATTAAAGACGGATTACAAAATTTGATCCCAAATTTTATGTAAAAGACTGCAGTAAGCAGCAGTCTGCTTGGTACATCCTACCCAATCATGTTCTATCTCTCATCGCAATATTCAACAAAATTTGAGGTTTTTAAGGGATATTTGTGAATTTAGTGCACAAAGGAAATTGCAAGGTTTTTTAATTTCGCTTGATCAATGTAAAGCTTTTGACAATGTGTCTCATGATTTTTTATTCCTGGTTCTACTAGAATATGGTATCTCTTCCTATTTGATTAATTGGATTAAGTTGTTTTATACAAATTCTTTAGCTGTCCTTTCACTTCATGATTTAGTGGAGAATCCTGTAGATATTAAACGAGTAGTTAGGCAGGGCTGCCTTCTCAACCCTTTGTTGTATACCTTCTGTTTAGACCCTCTCATATGAGCAATATTACATTATCATACCATTGTTGGTTTCTCACCTAACCTAGCTCTTGATTTACAGAAAATATCTGCTTATGTGGATGATATCTGTCTTTTTGTCAGGGATATAAAGTCAGGGGATGCTGCATTATGTATCTTTGAAAATGTGATGGCTTAACAGGAGCAGGTATTAATTATCAAAAAAGTACTGCAATTTTGTTGGGGAAAAATATGGGTATACCTGTCTCACATATTGGACAAATCTTGGTATCTTCTCAACCTATTAAAATTTTGGGTGTTTATTTTGGTGATGGGGATCTTGCTGCTATAAATTGGGAGGATAAACTTAAGATAGGTGAAGATCGGGTAGCACAATAGAAATCTTAGTCTATGGGCAAAAAGAAAAGGGCCATGCTAGTTAAAAAATGTCTTCTTCCCAATTTTTATATTTTTCACACATATACCCAATTCCACTGGTTTTTGAGATTAGTTTGTTTAGTTGTTTTTTTCAATTGATTTGGGGAAGTCGATTAAATCTTATTAAAAGGGAGTTTACATATCTTCCTATCAACAAGGGAGGTTTGGGTATGATCAATCCATTAGTTTATTTTCATTCTTTTTTTCCTTTTTCTTCCTTTGGTTCTGTAGGAAGGTCCCGAGAGTTGTGGGATTTTTGGACTGATGCCCTTTTTCTTTCTTATTTAGGTCATTGGATTAATCCTTTACCTCAGTTACATGCTTCTTATTATGCTCCAGAATTTGCTAAATCTTCTTTAAAAAAATACTGTTGTGGAAACTTTTGGAAACAAGATATTCAAAGGGTGAGTTAGACATACAATAAGGGTTGCACCATGTCCGAAATGCGCCATTCTGTGATATTCAGCAGGAGACAGTTGCGCCCTCCAAATCATGCTGAGCAACAGTACAATGATAATGAATGCATGTGCAACTGAAGTGGGAGGAACCATGTATAAATGGCACAGTGCGATATTCAACAACATGCGCCATGTGCAATTGGGAAGCCAGCGGAAGTTGCACCATAGCAGAAATGAGCCAAAATAAAAGGGAGCAAGGGAGAGGCACAAGAACACTACAGGGAAGCCACATGAAAGCCAAATATAGCAGGAAACACTGGGCAGCAGGGACACACAGGGCCAGTCAGCAAAAGGCACCTGGAAGCAACAGACACAGAGGAAGGTGTGGGGAGCCACAGTGCAGAAGGGGTAAGTACACCACACGGCAGTGAGGCCAGCACAGGCAGGTGTTCCTGGTGCAGGGGACGTATCAGCCAGGACAGTGGGGGGAATACAGAAACAGCTGCCAGGGGGGTGAACACAGCCAGGGACATGGCCAGTGCCACCATCAGATGAAGCCATAATGAGGGGGTGAGAGGAAGGCAGCAGGGCGTGGCCGTGGAAGGGACCTGTCGCGGTATGCCTCAACAGGCGATACTGAGCCTACACCAGCTTCAGGCTGTACGAGTGATACTGAGATTGTGGGACAGTACCACCTGAATTGGGCAATTCTGAGGTAGCTCTGTAAGCTGTGCAGTGATGTGATGCAGGCACCCACACGACGGAGCCATGCCCTGTCAGTGGAGATGAAAGTGACAGCTTGCATGTGCTTGCTCACCACAGATACCTTCCAGAGACCAACTGGGGACACCACAGGCATAACCCAGTTGGCCACATCATGCCACCTCACCCAATTCCTCAGCGCACTGCTGCCACATGCTGTGAAGTACATCCATTTCCAAAGCACACCGGCGGAGCACACAGCAAACATACAGGAGTTCCACAGGGTTGCACATATGCCTGGCATGCTAGGGGCAAAAGACTGCACCCATGTGGCCATCTGCACACCACCTGGCCCTGAGGGAGCTGCATATACAAATCGCAGGGGCTATGCCATCATCAACTGCCAGGTGGTGTGCGATGCCAGGGGGCACATAATCAATGTCTGTGCCATGCACCCTGGGGGAGCACATGATGCCTTCATCTGGCACCAGTTGGCACTGTGCCACAGATTCGAGAGTTGGGATATCCCCACTGGCCACCTAGTGGGTGAGTATGCAAACCACATGGACAATCATAGGGCCTGGGGGGGCATGGTCAGAGGTGACATGGGTAGTGGTCTAGATGGCCCAGGGCAGGACGATGCTGATCACCAAACTAATCTCCACCCTCTACACACAGGTGACAGTGGATACCCACTCTGTCCCTGGCTGCTCACACCCTACCGGGGGCGCACGACCCCATCGCAGCAACGCTACAATGAGGCACACGCCACCACATATAATGTCATTGAGTGGGTGTTCGGGATGCTGATGGCATGTTTCCATTGCCTGGATACCTCAGGCAGTGCCCTACAGTACAGCCCCTCAAAGGCCTGTGGGCTATTCCTGGCCTGTTGCATCCTGCACAACATGGCCAACGAATGTGGGATAGCCATACAGGTAAAAGAGGGGGACAGCAATGGGGACGATGAGGACGCTGGTGATAAAGGTGATGGGCAGCCCCGCTTGGGCGATGGGACACCCGACTGCTCCGGCAGGCACAGCTGCACTGGGACACCATCACGGAGGAGCACTTCAGCCAACCCAGGTAAGTCATGGGGCCATGTGCAACCAACAGTGGCTAAGGCACAACCCACAAACACACATGGACACACACCAGGGGTGCATTCCATCAAGGGAAGTGGCCGGGCATGGAACCACACACACAACCAGGGATGGGTGAGGTCTAACATGCCACGCAGACAGACACACACACACACAAAATGTACCAGACATGCACAAAGAGTAGGAGGCACACTGATCCAGAATGCCACATCTAACCACAAACATGTCCACAGACCACCACGCCCACTGCCTGTCCTTGTGCATGTGTCAGATGCTGAGCACCATTGCACACTGGTGTACAGCGCAATGCAGGCATCATCATGCACATGCAACTGCAGACAGCAGCTGGTAGGGTGTGCAGATGGACGGTGTGTCCGCATGCAGGGCTGGGTACCCACCCGAGCAATGCCCGCTGAATGACACAATGCACACAGGGCGGCACCAGACAGTAGCTACATTGGGAGACAGGTCAGTCACGTGTCACAGTGCTCTGGCAGCCATGGATGCATGGGCAGCCCCGCCGAGACCCGCCAGCACTGACAGGCTAACCACTGGCCTCATGGGGTGGCACCAATGGTCCCCAGGGTTCCACTGCGTGAACATGACCGTGCTCACGCGAGGGGTCTGCAACACACCGAAATATGCTTGCGCTAAGGCATGCTCAGGATGCCCACAGCTAAACCCTTGTCGACAAGGAGAATTGATTATACTTAAGACACACTGGAATGGGGGTGAGACAGTGCACTGCATGGTGTCTGCGATGCATGGGTACATGACTGTGTGCCCATTGTGGCCATGACAGCAGTGAATGCCTGTGTCTGACTGTCAATGGCAGCAGTCTCATCCTCCTGCAACCGGTCCATCCCTGCCAGGATCAGAGCGGTGTCTCTGCTGCGATGCTCCTCTGCCCACTCCAGAGCTGCATGCAGTGCATCCAGCGACGTCGCAAGCCGCATCTTCTGGTTGACTGATGCTTGCAGTATGCAGTTGTGCTCATCCAAGAGGTCATCTGCCTCCTCGGCATCCTGTCCCTCAGGGTATGTGCGGCCCTGATGCCCAGCACCCCTTGAGGGTGGGCACTGCACACCAGGACCAGGTCTGGGCATGTCCACAGGCGGTGCACTGATGCCGCCCCTTGACCCTGTACCCCCAAGCCCATTGGCTGACTGCTGATGCTGCCCCTCCAGTTGCCGCTCACCAGGGCTCACTGGTGCTGCCGCAGTGGCCACAACAGTCCCACTGTCCTGAACACACACCAGTGCTGCCCCACTGGTGCTGACAGGCACAGGCTGGGACTGTGATGACATGCAGGCCTCCACGACAGCACCACCCACGGCCATGGCCACGATGTTACCTGCTGTGTGGCCATCCCGTGGCACACACGTGTCACTGCCCATGCCGTTAGCGACATCATCATCATCATCGGTGATGGACCCAGCATCAGCCCAAGTCACAGCATGCTGGCATCCATGGATGCTGGCACGTTGGGACACGGGCAGGTCCTCCTCCGCACCTGTTCCAACAACATCAGTCTGGACAGCCAGGCAGGCCCACTGTTGCACTGAGCCACGTATACCTGTGGAGGTGGAAGGGCCCTCCCCATCTCAATCTGACTGTCCTCAGTGGACAGGCCCACCACCGCTGACCCATGCAGATGCTCAGGATCTATAAGGGAAAACAAAGTCACATTACTGCATGTTACCTACCCTGCCCACCCAATAGAAAGACCATGACCTACCATGCAGTGACAGGCTACCACCTGTCTGGAAGCCACCACCCGGAACACCCTCAATGGTACTACTCTGCATGCTTCCAGCAACCCTCTACTCCTGTGGGGTCAGGTGTACCACTTCCGGCTGTCCTCCACCTGTCACAGCTCGTGCTGCCCTGATGGCAGCCACCTTCTCCTTTAGCCTCCTCCTGTCTGTGCCCATCTTCTTCTTGCACTCCTGCACAGAGCGCTGGTGGCTGCCATGCAGGTTCACTGCATGCGCCACCTCCTCCCATGTAGCAGCATGGGCCTGTGGTGTTCCCTGCCATCCACTGAGAAGCAGCTCTTGATCCAGGAAAGCCTCAAACAGGGTATCGGTCTCGGCCTTGGTGAAATTAGGCCTCCTCCTCCCACCACTGTGTTCCTCCTCTCCCACAACTCACTCGGTCATTATTTAGCCTATAAGAATGAAAGTTGTTACCTGTGACTGTGCAGTCCCATGCATGTCCCAAAATCCACAGTCCACACTCCCAAACAACATGCAACTCACCAATAGACTGCAGTAACTGACTAAGGCCAGTGCAGCCCAATGTTGCACTTTTATAGCGCAACCCATGCAAATGAGGTGAGGCGCAACTTTAAGTGGATGCAAATTGCAGTGCTGCTCCATTGAATGGCTGATTAGCTGATTTGCATATGACGACTGAATATCACACTGTTGCACTTTGCCAATTGTGTTGAACGTGCTGAACCAAGAGCGCAGTTCTGTGACATGCGCAGTACACACCTCACTGTGCATGCCCGGGTTGCTGGCATCTGCCATGCTGCTGACGTGCTGTGTGCAGGAAGCAATGCAGGGCACAGCCACCATTGTGCCAGTGGCGCTACAGTGATGTTCACCTATATGGTGCTGGCACACTGGGGCAACAGCGTGGTAGGCCGCTACTGGAGGTAGCACACAGGCTTCCAATCACGCTACACGCATTGGGTTCCAATGGCGCTGTGCCTGTCTGTGTGTCAGAGACCCTTGACCCTGTGCCCGACCTTTGCCCCCTAGGCACCATGCATCAGGCATGGGTGCACCACTATCGTGCTGTTCGGTGACAGCGTGATAGGGAATGGCAGCGTTGTACCGTGCATCACGGTGACGCACACTGCAAAGCACAATTTTGAGCCAACTGAGCAAGTGGAATGGCACGGAGGAGGGCTGCACAGTGGACCCAAGTTGAACTGGCCAACCTGGTGGCCACTGTAGAGCCACTTTATGGCCCACTGTTTGGAGATGCACCCCTGGACAGGTCCAGGAGCCAGGTGTGGGTGGAAGTGGCCAATGCCCTGGAAGAGGCCACAGGAAGGGGGCGGACAGCAGAGCAGTGCCGCCACAGGTATGGCAACCTGCAGAAGAGGGAACCGGACCTGCTTGCCCACCTGCGGGGACATGCCAGGAGGGGCACAGTGCCACGGCCAGGTAGGTGTTATGTACACACACCTTTATCTTCCATATGGGTATCATGGTTGTATGTGTCTGGAACATGGGGGAGGGACCGTCTGGTGTTGGCTGTGGTGGTGTTATCAGGGTGTGGTGTGGTGGGTCTGGCTGGGTGGGAGCGCGCACATGGGGGCAGGGGACTTTGCTACAGGATTGTGCTGATGTTCCTCTCTTCATGTTTGCACCACAGGGCCAGAGAAGAGGCATCTGGCCAGGGAGATGCAGCACCAGCAGGACGACAGGGCCGCTAGGAGGGGCAATGGTCATCAGTGCCCGAGGAACCAGCCTAATGATGGTGAGTACCATACCTCCATGATTACTATTGCATGCTGTGTAACAGGGTGGGCAGTGGGGCATGACACCACTGCCATGAACGTAACTTGTTACAGTCAGCACTGTCCAGTGGCACTGCATGTCTGGGAGTGCATCGATGGTGGTCCATGCGTGCACCGGGTACATGGCTGTGCCACTGCCTTCACACCACATAGCCATGTCACTAAACAGCCACAGTGGTGCTGTGCATGACTTGGCCGGTGGGTGTGTGCAGCACTCTGCATGGCTGTATGCACCTGGGTGGGCAGGTCTTGTGGACGTGATCACTGTGGGTGGTCACACACCATCACAGAGGCATATCCCATGGTCGTATGCCATGCACAGTGGGTGGGCTGTATGGGGCTGTGCATTGAGACCTATTGACTGTGCTCCCTTGTCCTAGATGTCCACCAGCTGCAGGCTATCCATGAGGTACTGCAGGAGATCTTGACAGTGGCTAGAGCATCCCAGGACATACTGAGGGGGTTTGAGCAACTGGGTGTCCGGCGGAGACACAGCAGGTGGAGCAGCTGGAGTGGGGAGCGGGGCTCCCACTGACCATCCCAATGCCCTGATTTCCCCACCCTGGACCCACCCTCACACCCTCCTTTCCTGTCCCATTTGTTCACCCCTGCCCTTACCCACCCCACCTTGTTTGTGACCCCCCACATTTGTACATAGTTTTATAAATAGTTCCTTTGATATGTTTTTGAATACAAATCTTTTGATATGAATACTGTGGTGGTCTCTTGATTTGCAGCCGGCTATAGGTGCTCAGCTGCACTGGTGTGCATGGCATCAGGGGTGGTGCGGTCATGGGTATGTGTGTGTGTCTGTGGGGAGGTTACTATGGTGTGGGGGTAGCTATCAGTCAGTGTCTGTGGTGTGTGTTGTGCCCTGTGCACTGGATGACTGTGTACAGTGGTCCATGGTGCATGCTCTGTGTCCATGGTGCTCCTGTCAGCCTGTCCATAGCCTGTGCAGCTGACACCCTTGCATGTCTGTGACCTGCATGGTCTGTTGGTATGTCAGTGGTGGCTGTCCATGCAGGGCAGCCACTGTACCTGTCACAATGCTGGGTTGCCTCCTGTCACTGGTGTGGTGCATGTTTGCCTCGGGTGACACTGTGGCCTCCGCAGTTGTTGTCCCATCTCCATGCTGTGGCTTGTGTGTGTTGCAGGGGATGTGCACCACTGTCTGTGACTTGTGCTCAGGGCAAATGATAGTAGTGTACAGGTCCACAGTGCCTGCACAGGGTGGCTGGCACTCCTGTGCCATGGAGGACTGCAGGCTGTGTGTACATGGTGTCCATGGGCCCTCGCTGGGGGCTTGGTTGCCCCTCTACTGCATCCCTGTGTTGTTGTTCCCTTGGGTATGGGTGGGTGTTTGTCCATGCACTGTGTGGAATCCGGTGTGGTGCATGCTTCCATGCACCACTGTGGGTGTCTGCGCTGGCTGTTGTGGCCAGCGCTGGGTCGGGGTGTGTCCTTAGGAGGGTGTGCAGGGTGCTGTACCACTGGTGGTGGTGTCCGGGGCATGCCCTGTCCCATGTGGGGTACCTCGTGTGCCGGCACATAGTCGGTCTATCAGCTGTACCTCGGGGAGCTGTGCATGGTGGCACTGCGTATGCCATTGTTGCATCACTGTGTGCTGCCACCCACTGATGGGTGCTCATGGTTGGGCTGTCTTGCATGGTTCTGTGCTGCACAGAGTTGCATTGTGACAGTGGGAGTGGTGGCATGCATGGGGTTTCCCTGCAGTGGTGGACACTGCTCCTGGGCAGTGTGTCTGGGGGTCATGGTGCTGGGTGTGCTCTGCATTGGGGGGATGGTGTAGCATGGATTGGTCAGCCCTCCTTGTGTGCCAGTCACAGCTTGCCAGGGGGTGTGATGGGGCACCATGGTCCGGCTGTGGGTTGGTTGCTTGTCTCCATGGGCCAGTGGTTATTCCTGTCCTCCCCCAGTTATGCAGTGCATGGGGTGTGGGGGGGGACGATGTCTGTTCTGCTGTGTGTTCCTCTGCCCATTTGTGGCATGAGTAGTGGGCCCCTACCTCCCTGGTTGTGCAGTTGCATTGCTGCACTTCTGCTAGGGGGCATCCCTGGTTGTGCTATGGTGCCTCTGGACTGCTCAGCTGAACATCCCTTGTTGCACTATGGCGCATCGTATCTGCTCAGCTTCCCCTCCCTAGTTGCACTATGGTGCAGGTGGTGTGATATTCAGTCGTCGGCTGTAGGCGCATCTTGGCCTGCTCAGTTTTTGAATATCACACCTCTTGTGCATGGGCACAATGGACTTGCGCGTGCTCCTGCTATTGTGCACTCTTTGGGTGCAGTTTGAATATCTGGGCCTTTGTCTTTAAGTAGGAAAACATTATACGTTAAAATTATGGAAGAAAATTAGGCCTCACAAGTAGATTTTCCTAGATGCCTTCATACTAAATTAAAAAATGCATTACTTATATTAACTGACAGAAGATTACCAGTTCACATGTGGGATGTACAGTGCTTGAGTGCACATGGGAAATTAGGGGTAAAAGGTAATTGGAAGCACAAACTGCTTGCTGAAAGACAATGTTTGAGGCCGGAATGTGGGGGTCAGGAGGAAACCTTAGAGCATTTCTATATTTCCTGTTTTTTTTTTGCCATTCAATTTTGGTCAGCTTTGACTGCTCGATGGCAGTGGGGTCCTGTTGCACATATTTCTTAAGAGTGTTTGGTTTTAGGGGAATATACTTTTTTTTTACAAAATATCACCCCAGTACTTTGAATGTGATATTTTCTTGCATCAAGTATTTCCTGTGGCAAGCCCGGTGTAAATTTTTCTTTGCAACATATTAATGCTCCAAATTTAATTATTTTGAAACAAATTGAGACAGTTTTAAAACAGTTCAAACAGAAAGAGAATGCACAATTTGATAGGGCAAAGTTTTCTAGGCTTTGGCAGCATATACATTGGTTATCTTGATTTCATTTTACTAATTGTTACTGGTAATAATTTCATTTTTCCATGTGAGCCTTGAATGTTTATGTTTCTTTTTCTTTCTTTGCTTTGATTTTTTGGTTTAATGTTTTTTTTTACATATACTGTATACACTTGTGTTTTACTTGTGACTATTTTCATGCTTCCTTTTATGGCTCAAAAGTGATGTAATGTTTTGCTCTTCTAATAAAAATTCCCCTACTCTTTTTGATAAGTGCCATGGGATCTTTAATATCCACCTGAACTACCACCAATCCAGGCAGATGGGACCTCGGTTTAACATCTCATCTGAAAGGCTGCACCTCAGAAGTGCAGCACCCCTTTCATGCTGCACTACAGTGTCAGTACTGTGATATTAACCCAAGTGCCAGATGTGGGAACTGAACCCATAGCCATTTGATCTCTCCTTCTCAGAGGCGAGTGGGCTACCTACTGAGCCACTGACACTGACAATGCCATTGGACAGCAGGGAAAGGCAAAAAACATTATGTGGATGGTGACTGGAGAATGTGAGGTGTCACTAGACACCAGGAAAAGACAGACATCATTATGGAGTTGGTGATCAGAGGGTAGGGGTGCCACTAGACACTAGGGCAATGGAAACAGAAGATCCCATATTATCCTATGGGAATTTTCAAATGTTAATCATTCTTCTGTATGAAATAGTTATTGCATATTTTGGGTGGGGATTATGTGTTATTACATACATACATACATACATAGTTGCCAGCAGATTAAGCCTAATGGTCAATCATGTCTGCCTGACAGCTCACTGGAAAGGTACAGTAGCTTCTCTACCTCCCTTATTTAGCCCTTCCCTCCCATACTCCCCTCCCTGTATACCTCTGGTATTCACCTTACCACTGACTTGTACCATGCCCCTGTGCCTGTCCCAACCCCTCTTGAAATGTCCCACACTATGCACTTTTATCCAGTCATCTGGAAGTGCATTCCAGGGAGCCATGACCCTCTCCATGAAATAGTGCCCTCCTCACCTCCCCTCTGCACCACCTTCCAGTTTTAGATTATGGCCTCTTATAGTCCCCTCCCCCTTCAAACTGATCAGTCCCTCCATTTTTCCTCTGTTGATTCCCTTTAGGTATTTGAAGGTCTCTATCATATCCCCCTACCCCTTCTGTCTTCTGGGGAGTATATGTGTAGCTCTCTAAGTAAGGCAGTATAGCGCAGTGGTCTAAGGCTCTGAGCTGCAAATCTGGTGACATCCAGCAGACCAGACCTGGGTTTGAATCCCACAGCTTCCACTTGCATACTGTGTGACCCTGAGCAAGTCACTTAACCTCCTTCTGCTCCCAGGTCGCTCCTGTAAAAAAGCTTTCAGCTTAGTGTGCTATACCTGGTTTAAACAACTAAATTAAAAAAAATTAAGTCTGTAACCATAAAACAATTCCCTCAGACAACTGATCATCTTTGTTGCCCTTCTCTGGACTCTTTCCAGCAGTGTGATGTTGTTTTTTAGGTGGGGTCACCAGAATTGCACCCAATACTCCAGGTGTGATCTCACCATTGAGCTGTACAGGTGAAGTATAACCTCCCTACTCTTGGAAGTTATCCCCCTGGCTATACACCCAAGCATTTCATTTGCTTTAGCAGGTGCTCTCCTGCACTGTTCTGAGCTGTTCTATTTGGCATTAATCATCTTCCTTGAATCCTTCTCCATCATGGGGACCGGCAGTCGTACTCCTCCCAAGTGGTATCTATACCCAGGGTTCCTAACACCCATATGCAGAACGCTACACTTACATGCATTAAACCCCAACTGCTAAGTGTGTGCCCAGTTTTCCAGCCTCACCAAGGCTTCCTGGAGTGCCCTCCTTTCCTCATCACTGTCCACCTCAGCCCCAGTTTGGAATCATCAGTGAACATGCTTATTTTACTCCCAGGTCCCTCCCCAATGTCTGCAATGAGCATATTGAATAGGATAGGGCCCAGCACTGAACCTTGCAGGACCCTGCTGTTGCCTTTCTGGTCAATGAGATTTCAACCCCTGCCATTACCCTCTACTGTCCATTTTTAAGCCAGTCTGCCGCCCACCCACCAATTTATCACCCACCTTCAGGTTCCTCAATTTCTAGATCAGCCTTTCATGCAGGACTGAATTGAAAGCCCTAATAAAGTCCAGAAACAGAACATCAACAGGCTTTCCTGCATTCAGAGACCTTTTACCCAGTCAAAAAATTTGTCTAGGCGGTTTGACTATCTCCTATTTATTATTAGCATTATTATTATTATTATTTTAGCAGTACTCATGATGACCTGTGGTTTGATATATAGATTGTCCATTAAATCCCAATATTGAGGGATGTATGGCAAATAGAACAGAAAATATATAACCCCCCAAAAAACTACATTGGGCCTGATTCCAGGAGGCATGGCACAACTCGCGGGAGTATGTGAGTTGTGCCACACAGCACTATACTGGGGACCCTGAGCCATATTCCAGGACATGCAGGGTCCCCGGCACTTATGACCATGACTTAAGGCAGCTGCAGGCTAGTGCCAAATACATGGCACACCAGGCCTTGGTGCTACAAGTTACAGCACACATTCTACTGTCCCCGAGCCCCCCATCTCAGAACATCATCACATGCACCAGGGGGCATTGGGGGCCAGCCAGGTGGCAATAGCATTTAGGGGGGCACTCTTGGAATTGGACTCTGGTGGTCCCCATCATTCAAGGGGAGGGGGCATGGCTGTGTTGGGTGGATACGGGGAGCCAGCCACATGTGTGCCATGGCATTGCAGAGTGGGCATCCACCGATTGGCATGGACAGATGCCCCTAAGACCATCTCCCTGCTGGTCTAACTCTGCTGTGCCATCATGGCTTCTGGAATTGTATAAGTGGGTTATGGCAGCTGCCCTTTCAGAATAGGGCATAGTTGCTGCCATATAACACACTTTTTAGTACCATGCCATTATGGGTAGTTAGTGGTGGCATAACCACCTTTTGCAACCTGCAATGGCATGGTGCAAGTCATGATTTGAAATTGTGACTTGCATTACACCTGGTGCAAGGTGTGATTTGCACCATCGGATGTGGCTTAAATCGCTTTGCACCAGGTGTAAAGCCTTTTTGAATCTGCCCCATTAAGTCCAAAAGCCTTTTTCATTTCTAGAATCCTTTTTCATATGGTGCAAAAGACATAAGGAAAAGGAGCCCTTCAAATGAACAAGGAAATGGGGAAAAAACTAAATAAATATTTCTATATGAAGGGATCCTTTTTTATATGAACAGAAAAGCATATGAAAAAGGATCTCTTACAATGAAAAAAGAGTTGGAAAAAACTATGTTCAATTTTTTTTTCCATTTGAAGGGATCTTTCTTGTAAAAAATGATAAAGCATCCAGAAAAGGATCCCTTCAAACAAAAAAGAGTCTGAAAAAAAACATACATATAAAATATTTTTTCATTTAAAAGTATCCCTTTTTAGGGGTGCAGTGCGCATAACCCTGCAGACCTATTGCACTGAGAAAATGACAACATCATTCCTTGCCACCATACAACTTGATAAGGCATTAATAGTGCCCTCCGAGCCTGAGAACCAGAAACACTCTGCACTGCACTTTATTCTTTTCAGTGGTCTGCCATGACCGCTGCTTTTTATTGATAAATAGGTTTGTTTTGTTTCTGAAAAGAGACAGGCAGACTTGGTCGCAGTCTTGTGGGAGTCCAGAGATGCAGATATAGTGGTTCACAGTTAGCTACAGCCCATAAATGGAGAGACTTTTAAAATGAACTTATACAGTCCCTGAATCAATGCTCCTGTCTCCCTCTCCCTCTCCCCCTCCCTCTCCTCTCTCGCTCTCTCTCTCTCTCTCCTCTCTCTTCTCTCTCTCTTCTCTAGCAACTCAAGGGCTAAAAACTGCTAATGCGACTGATTACTTGTTTAATAGTATCAGTCAATGGTCAACAGGTCAACTCCTCTGTCCCATCCCCCCTCATCCACCACTGCATATGTGCGTTACTCTAGTTTATTTTTGTTGTTGCTGCTTCCAGTAACATTTTACTTTGGCAACAATTTTGCTTGCAGACTATACTGGTGATAGTGATTTTGAAGTAAGATAAGCAGTTGTACAACATCAGCAATTGCCTTAGTCATTTTTTCCCCTTGTACTCAGACTAGGAAGTATTTTCAAGCAATTACCGTATGCTGTTTTTACTATCCAATAGCATCATTGTACAAGTGAGGGAAAGCTCTTACTGTCCTATTATATATTTATCTTATTAATCCTGTCTACTTCTCTTGTTTATTATGATCTTTTACACAAAAAGGTCATAAAAGATTGCCAGATGTTTAAAAATGTCTCTTCCTTTTTGTTCTTTTATATAATAAATGATTTCTAATCTGTAACAATCTGTTACTAGATTTAGTCATATGTGATAATTTGAGGCCACAGGAGCTTTCCAATATCAAATAATTACTTTTCTTGCTAAACCAAGTGTAAATGATAAAAAAATATTCTGTTCCACAGTGTTACCCAACCCAGAATTAAGACTTAATGATAGAATTCCAGGATCAAAAGGTATATTAACATTTAAGATTTCTACTACTATCCTACATATTTTCCCCCAATATTTTGGCAGTTCTCTACACATGATGAAAGTGTGTAATAAGGATCCATTTTCTGTTTTGCATCTTTGACAACAATCTGATATATTTGGATTACATTTATGTAGCTTATGTGGTGTAAAATATAACCTGTGTACAGGACTGCAGCTAGCAATTCCAGTGCCCTGGGCAGGCAGCCAGATGAGGGCCCCTGTATCCCTAACAAAGTAAGCTGGGGGTCTGGGGGCCGCCAGGCCCCCAGAAGCTCTGGGGGTTTTGGTGCTCTCAGGTGAGTTTTGGGGCTGTTAGTGAAGCTAAAAACAAGATTTTGTGATGCTTTTCCACTTGGAAGTTAAATATATTGTGCAGTATCCATATTTCAGGGACACTAAGTACTGTAAACCTCTCTCAGAAAACATCTATTGCTATTAGTAAATATCTTTCAGATAAGAGTTACAGCTGTATATAATGTGTTTCCTGCCCACAAATAACAACTGCTTAAGGAGCTGGGTCACTGCTTTCTGTAGAATGTACCTGATGTAATCAGTTTTCAGAAACTGACTTGAAGGGTCTACTTCACAAAAAGCTGGAATATGAACAATTTCTGCATATCTAGACTGTGCCATGTTGCCAATCCACAATGGATGGCATCTAGAAAATCCAAGCCATTCCGGTCCATGATTACAAAGCTTCAGGTGGGAGTATGGGTCATGTACTGGGCTTGCAACTGGAAGCCCAAGTTGCCTCTGATTGTATCACCTGTGCTGCATGAGCAGGAGATTGTGGGATACAGTAGTATTCCTTTTCCAAAGAACTATAACTTCATTTAAATAAACAAACAACAACAAGAAATCACATGTCCAGTTTCCATGTTAATCTGAAAAGCTGGCTAGTACAGTACTATGAGGTGGAGGTAGGTGGACTTTCATGGGCTCCAAACAGGCCCTGCACCTGCAGCTGGTGATGCATATGAATTAGAGCAGAGGTCCCCCTTGCATAACCTATGTACCTCCTGAAGCCCTCAGCAGAGCATAGATACTGTAGCACTGTGAATGGGTACAGCATGTAGGCACACAACCCTTGTAGACCCTGATTTATGAGGCAAACACAAGCAGACCCGAGAGGAATAACAAGGGACCAGCATCCAGTACCCTCATCTTATCAATAACACATCACAGTGAATATGCTTTTTATTCCTTTTTTTTTTTACACTTACCAGGCTGGATCCTGGATGGATGTCTGGACAAGGACAGTCAGTGGAGTGAACAGAATGAGTGGGGTGGACCAGTCCGACTTTTAGCTAGCTGGTCTGATCCTGCCAGTCATACCTCTCAAGTGTCCCTGGCTCATTATGAGGGACATCCCTCATTTTACTCCTTAAAATTGCTCTGTCCCTCATCCCTCCCTCATGGAAAAGGTGCTGCCCACATAGCCAATGTGCTGTAAATTCAGACTTTAAAGCAGAAACACTTAACATTCTAAAATACTAAATCCAAAATAAACTTTGTACAAGTAAACACTATGGTTTTCACAGTGTTCTGAGCTTGTGTCTCCATGTTTGAGGATGTGTCCCTCATTCTGAGGGTCTGCGTCCCTCATTGTCCCTCATTTTGAGTGCCCAAAATTGTCCATGTCCCTTATTTCAGTAACAAAAGGTTGAGAGGTATGCACATCACTATAGAGATCATATAGAACAGTGCACTGCTAACTGGAGATCCAGAAACAAATGATTTTATACCTTTTATTGGACCCCACCAACATAGATGTAACTGGCAGTATAGCCTAGAGGTTAGAGGAAGAAGGTATGAAAGAGCTTGATACATCCAGCAGACCAGATCCAAGTTTGATTCTTACAACCTCCACTTGCATACTGTGTGACTGAGCAAGTCACTTAACTGCCCAGTGCTCACAGGTTGCCCCTGAAAATAGGCACTTGTGCCTAGTGGGCCTTACCCAGTTACCAAGGACTAAAATAAAAAGAACAACATGCTTTAGCTTTTGGACAAACCAAGTCCTTCCTCGGAAGCTTAATGACAGATATTTAGAAAATAGCACATTTTTAACACCCCCCCAAAAAAAAAAAACTGAAAAAATCCCATTGGTTTAAAATGTTTAGAAAATAGCAGAAGAAACATCAGAGAAGCTGAACAGTACCAGTTCGCCTTCAGCTACACATTACATTTACTTGTAATGTGTAGCTGACCCACCTGGTCATCAAAATTTAAATAAAATAAAAATAAATTACATTTGCTTCTAACTAGTTATCTTACCCAAGGGAAGATAGAAGTTTATTTCATTGTGGTTCTACATTCGAACTTACATTCTGCTCCGATATTGAAAGTTGCATCAAACTAGCATTCCTGTATAACATTATCTTGATTACGAAGGGGATTGCTGCATCGAACAGGAAAGCTGCACCGATTGTACAAATCGCATCCCATATAATTTTATTTACTGAACTAAGTGCTGCAGTCAATACAATGTTTTGAATTAGGGACCTGCACCGTCCCAACATGTTGGTGTTGTTCCATGGCTAATTTACTGTATTATTTGGTTCGTGGCACAGAAAATTGGAAAGGCTTGCGATTTTGGACCGCTCCTGATAGCTGGACTCTTTTCAGGGTACGTTTGAGAGAAGTTAACAATATTAGTCTGATTAAGCAGATGAACGCTGCACAGAGTTAATACTGAACTGATTTATAATGGTGCACTGTATATTGTTTTACTCTTTGTATCAGTTGTATTAGATAGAAAGTAGCACTCATTTTGTAAGGTGCCCTGACTCTTTGATTAGTGTTATACTGTGCCCCTCTTCATATAATACTTAGTTGTAAATATAGAAACCAGACTCGAACCAGGATATTGAACCGTTGTGGGATGTTGTATTGCACGGTGTCTCACATCCTGCACTCACTTATTTTAGGCATTTTAATGTTGTTTCTCTTGCAGTTTTTCTCTAAACTTTTTTAGGGCACGTCGGGGAGGCATGGTTGACATAATTGGTGGCCACAAGAGTACTATGTTGGCATTATACTATAAATAAACCTAGTGTAGAATATTTTTCTTTTTGTTCTGTCTTTCACCACCAATTTGGGATTGTTTAAAGCAAGTGTGTATCTTAGGCTGTCCTCTCCTTCTCCATTTTTTTTTACATATAGAGTGATTTGTCAGTTTTTGCTATTGGTGGGGTTTAGGGGTCCAACTGCCTTCTTTTTTGGACCTTATCTTAATTTATATGGGCTTGCTGGTCTGATCACTTAATTATTAAAATAACTTACTTACAAATATATAATTTGATATATTTAAATTTGTCAAACTAGCTTACACCAGCGACAGTTACCTTTACGGCAGTGTCCCTCCCGAGACAATAAAAATTGTGACAACAGCTACCCGGACAAATACAAAATATTAAAATACACTTTTCAGCGCTGCTCAGGCAGGCCCCCCTTAATGCCGGGCCTGGGAAAAAAGTCTCGGTTGTCCCCCCATAATGGCGGCCCTGCCTGTGTATAATATTACATTGTATTTGTTTCAATTTATTTTTGGAATTTTTTTCTGGTGTACTTAATAGTTTGTTCCATTCTTCTATAGATAATTCTTCCTCCAGATCTCTATTTCACGCTTGATATAATTGTTGTAGGTTGTTTTTTTGCCTCTAATAATATTTATATATATATATATATATATATATATATATATATATATATATATATATATATATTATGGTAGCATGTTAGTACTAACATAGGTTTGAGGAGCCATTTACATGTTAAACCTATAAATTTGCAACTTAATAACTTTGCAAACCATTCAATGGATTTGCGTAAAATTTAGAATACATAATGAAGAACCATACATCTTGGGATCTGCCAACATTCGTACTGTTCGGATATACGGCTGCAGAGTTATTAAGCTTGATCTGCGCACACATTACCGCTTTTTTGGAATTATGTACTCGTCCCTACAGGTCAAACAGTTTCCACGACCAGCCCAAAAACTTCAGGGAATGTGTGGCCAGGGTCCCCAATGTGCCTTTTGAAGATTTCCTGAAAAAATATTAAACAGTCCAAAAGTTATTCAAAAAACAATTTCCCATTAGAAGGCAATAGGAAAAGTTAAGAAAAAGTTCGACAGTGTCGCAAATGCACTTTTTAGTGCCGCAAATTACCCTAGTAGTGTCACAAATCTGCCATTTTGTTTTCAGTTAATGATCTGAAAAATGCTTGGCATTTAAATTTGGGACCCCCTAGCAACACAATTCTTTTCGTGTTTACCTAGTCGGACCCTGAGGATGCTAGGCATGTCTTTATTTTGAGGTTAAACACCCTAGAAATATGTTTTTTCAATTTCTGGAAAAAGTAGTGTCGACTTCATGAAAGTGTCGCAAATGCTTGCGAAAGTTGTCGCAAATCACGACACTACTTTTTAAGACTATGGCCAAAATGACAGCAGTTATTTGCCACCCTGCTGCAAATGAACAGTTTGGTCTTTTGGGCTGAAATCTGGAAAGAAGGTAGCCAACATCTCACGGATGTGCCTTTTTGTTGTTTGGTGACAAAATATTGCATGGATGCAAAGTTATGGTACTCTGAAGTTGACACTTTTTCCCATAGACTAACATTGCGGCGTTCACTGCATGACAGGAATTCTTTGCCACCCTGTTGCAAAATAATGGTTTGCTCTTTTACACTGAAATTTGGAGGGAAGAAAGCCAACATCCCACAGATGTGCCTTTTGGTGGTTTGGTGAAAAAATATTACAGGGTGGCAAAGTTATGGCACTCTGAACTTCTCTTTTTTTCCCATAGGATAACATTACGGCATTCGCCGCGCCTTTCAGGGCCCGTATCTCAGAAACGGTATGAGATACAGACTTTTTGTCAGAAAAATACTTTGGGGGCTAAGTGCAAAACTAGCCAGGAAAGTCATAAATCATATGACTATTAAATTTTTTTTCTACGTCATACGGTTCCTGACATATAAGTAATTTAGTATTCCAACTCTTCATTTTCTGCTCCAAGATCCATTCTTATGCATACATTCTTTGTACTCACTGTCTTTCTCTATGCAGCTTTTTGGGAAAACCAGCCTGTGTGCTTACATTACTGTTACCGTTACCTACTCTGGCCGGTTCCGCACTCATTTCACTTACTGTTCCTCTGCTCACGCCTACCATGTGCGTTACCTTTTGCATTTTCATTTGCGCTTGAGTTTGCATTATTTTAACCATTTGTGTCTACAGTACTGTTTCTCTTTCTGTTACACTTTGTGTCACCATGAGCATTACCATTTGAGTTTGTGGCCACCATGTTACTATATGACAAGACATCATGTGGCGGGGGCCCCGTGCTCCCACCGCCACATTACATTCACTATTTCTCATTATCATTCTCAAAAGAAGGGAATTAGAGGCAAAAACTCTGAGCGATTCATCAGTTAGGTTGTTCCATTGCAATAAAGGAGGAATTGGTGTTAGGGGTTGAAAGCCACCTTGATTTCCCCCAGCCCACTTTGACTGGCATCAGGGTGCGATCGGGTCATCAGTCCCAACTCTCACCCCATTCTCCTATACCTCTGCTTTACGCATGTGATGGGGTGAGAGTTAGCCAATGACCCTATCGCATACCCTGATGCCGGTTGGCAGTGGGCTGGGGAGTCCAAGGGAGGCCAAACCCTAACACCAAATTTCTCACTTTTGTCACTGTGGAACAACCCCTAACTGATGCACTAGAGTTTTTTGCCATATATATATATATATATATATATATATATATATATATATATATATATATATATATATATACTGTGTATGTGTATATATATATATATATATATACTGTGTTGTGTGTGTGTGTGTATATATATATATATATATATATATATATATATATATATATATATTATAGTGGCGTGGTCATGCCACTTTTGTTAGGGTTGATCGGCCAGTTACATACTAAAGTCAAAAGTTTAGACATTAATAACTTTGGACCCATTCAATGGATTTGCCTGTAATTTGATACATGTGTTGTGGTACACTAGTTCACTTGATTTGCCAAATTGCATTTTGGTCAGAGTGTCAGTCTTTGTGTATGAAAGCGATGAAAAATGTGAAATTATCCCTTTTTGGAGGCACATTTTGGCATTCTAAATGTGGTCCTGCTCATCCATTGTGTGGTTTGCCATCTCCAGATGGCTTGTTTGAAAGACCTTTGGTGGCCGAACATGACGCTTTTTGTTTGGTGAAAATATATTAAGGCATTCAAAAGATATGGCTGTTTTAAGTTCCCATTATAAGTCAGTGGGAAAATTTATATGTATATCTTGCTATCAAAGAATGGGGGTTCTGGCCATCTGGTCCCGCCTGGTGGTCAAAGAAGTTGCAGCCTCATGGTTCAAGAATCTTTGATCCCGAGGAATTTCAAAAATTCTTTGACCATGAGGTACGCAATCTTTTTTTGAGTTTTCAGATCACAGAAACACAAATATCTCGGCTCAGGGGTCACTTTTGAAGTAAAACTTTGATGGGTTTTACTCAGGGGACCCTGCTCTATCAAGCCATGGCTTTGGTTCCATAGAAATTTGTCAAAAAATAGAGTTTTTAGCTTTTAAATTCTTCATTCACGGCTTGTTAATGATCTTTGATCGCGAGCCGACAAATTCTTTGATCGAGAGAATCTTTGATCGTGATTGTGACCGAGGGACGAGGTGGCCAGATTTGATAATAGTTTTTTGTAGCCCAGCGGTGCCCTACAGGGTTCAATTATGGTAGGTTTTGCTCAGGGGGCTTCACAGCCCCATCTACATATCCCAAATTATGTAGTACCTATCCCTGGTAGTATAGTGGCCCCCCATCACAATAAAATATTTACATCCCTGGTAGTCTAGTGGCCCCCCAATAAAATATATTAACTATGTAGTGCCCTGGTAGTCTAGTGCCCCCCACCCCTGAATTTTTCCACATCCTGGTAGTTTAGTGCCTCCCAGCTGTATTGTTTTATTATAAATAAATGTTATATCCTGTAGTCTAGAGGCCCTCAGCACATAATTTATATAAATAATGATTTATATTATACCTGGTATTCTAGTGGACCCCCACCCATCCATCTCATCCCAGCCTTCACCAGCTGGTGACTTGCACAGCCCACCTCTCACCTCCATGGCCAGCCACTGACTGTCTGCATTACAAGCGGTAATGCAAAGAGGTGCTCTGAAAATATTTCCACATTTACAAATGAGGTACCATGACCTTACTTGTAATGGTTTGCATTTCCCTATGCCCTTGTGTTTCTGTTTCTGTTGGCTTTATGAGGTGCTATTGGAGCTGCTGCGGGTTCTTTGTGGACTGTCTGGTACAGTCCACAAATGGTTCCGTTCTTACCTCACTGGTAGGTCTCAGAGAGTCGTCACCGGAATTTATTCCTCTGACACCTTCTCCCTACCATGTGGGGTACCACAGGGTTCCATTTTAGCTCCCATGCTGTTTGCAGTGTATATGCTGCCATTAGAGAAATCATTAGGAGATACAGCTTGAGTTTTCACTGCTATGCAGATGATACTCAGCTGTATTTATCCTTTTCCCCGATCAGAGTGATGCACCTCTGTACTTAACTGTCTGGATGAAATGAGAATTTGGATGAGTTCGAGTTGGTTGAAGCTTAATCCTGATAAGACCGAGATATTGGTTGGGGCCCAGGTCATCTCTGAGGGGTTTGCTCATGCACATCCATCAGGCTTATCACTTGGTGGGTGCCGCTTCTAGCTCTCGATAGTGCGCAATTGGGCGCTATTTTGGATTTAATGGTTTGACCCTGAAATCCCAGGGTGTCAGCTGTTGTCAAAACCTCTTTTATTATCTGAGGAATATCGCTCGGTGAAACATCTGATTCCCCAGGAGGATCTTCCTGACCTTGGTTCACGCCTTTGTTACAACCTGCTTGGACTACTGTAATTCCCTATACCTAGGGCTCTAGGGATTGATATTCGCCACCTGCAGCTAGTGCAGAACGCTGCAGCCAGGCTTTGACTGGGACTTCAAGAACCAGTCTTCACGCCTGTGCTTCACTTAACTGCATTGGCTGCCTGTGCGGTGGTGTATCACCTTAAGGTTGGTTTACTAACCTTAAAGCCCTACATGATCAGGGACCCGTTACCTGAAAGATCTTCTGATTCCCTATCGCCTCCGCCTCTCCGCTACACGAGGGATTGGTGAGATCTCTAGGTCTGCTTGAAGTTATCAGGATCTCGTGCTTTTGCCTATTCAGCTCCTACCCTGTGGAATTCTCTACCTCATTGGTTGAGAGAATGCCCGACCATCGATAGTTTTAAAACTGCTTTAAAAACGTATCTTTTTAATTTGGCTTTTTCTTTATAGTTTGATTGCTTAATGTCGATTTCTGTTTTATTATTATGTACAGCGCCTTGATTTTGAAAGGCGCTTTATAAATAAACACAAATTGAATTGAATTGAATTTATTGTTGCTGTTACCATAACCATTTGCATTTACAATTGTGGTTCTGTGAGTGTGTGCATTATGATTTGCATTTTCGTACGTGCTTGCGTTTCTGTTTACTTTGGTGTTATTGTTGCTGTTACTGTTACCATTTGCGTTTACAATTGCAGCACCGTGAATGTGTAAGCATTTGCATTCTGTATGCACTACTGTTTGATGTCTCCATTTACGTAACTGTTTGCTTTGGCGTTACCATTTATGTTTGCTTTGCCATGTGTGTTACCATTGCCACTTGCTTTTTCTTTGCAGTTCCTGTTACTATGTAACAAGACATCATGTGGAGGGAGCGCGGGGCTCACTGCATTCCATTCACTATTTATCATCCTCATTCTCTAAAAGAAGGGAAATTAGAGGCAAAAAACTCTGTTTAATGCATTAGTTAAGGTTGTTCCACAGTGAAAATGAGGAAATTGGGTATTTGGGATTGGCCCCCTTGGACCCTCAGCCCACCCCAGCCAGCATCCGGGTGCTGCGTTGGGGCCATCAGTCTAACTCTCACCCCATTCTCTTTATCTCTGCTTCTTTACCATGTGATGGGGTGAGAGTTAGGCTGACGATCCCAACGCTGCACTCGATGCCAGTTGGGGTGGGCTGCTGGCCTGGGGGCTGCTTTTCAACCCAATACCAAATTTCCTTTTGCTTTTTGCCGTGGGAATAACCCTAACTGAATACATTAAACAAAGTTTTTGTATCTATTATTATATATATATATATATATATATAGCAATGGTAGTGCTACCATAGTTAGGGTTGAGTAGCACTTTTAAGGTTAAAGGGTCAAACTTTGCACCTTAATAACTTTGCCACCATTCAACGGCTTTGCCTGAAATTTGGAATGCATGATCAAGAACCATACATCTTGGGATCTGGCAACTTTTGTAGTGGTCTGATATAGGGCTGCGGAGTAATTAAATGAGATCTGCACGCACATTTACGGTTTCTGGTGAATTTTTTGCTCGCACCTACAGGTTGTATGGTTTGTGTGACCAGTCTGAAAACTTCAGGGAATGTGCAGCCAGGGTCCCCGATTTGTCTTTGGAAGATTTTATGAAAAATATTAAATGGTTCAAAAGTTATTCAAAAAACAAGATCCCATTATAAGTCAATGGGAAAAGTTAACAAAAAGTTTTGACAGTTTCGCAAATGCACTTTTTAGTGTTGCAAATGGCCCTAGTAGTGTTGCAAATCTGCCATTTTGTTTTCAGTTAGCGATCAGAAAAATTCTTGCCATTTAAATTTGGGACCCTCTAGCAACACAATTATTTTTGTGTTCACCTAGTCAGACACTGAGGATGCTAGCCATGTCTTTATTTTTGGGTGAAACACCCCAGAAATATGTTTTTCAAATTTTGGGTTTCAGTAGTGTTGCAAAGTAGTGTTGCATGCACGACACTTTCACAAATGTTTGCGAAAGCTGTCGCAAATCATGACACCACTTTTCCAGACAATGGCCAAAATGACAGGCATTCTTTGCCACCCTGCTGCAAAAGAACGGTTAGGTCCTTTGCCCTGAAATTTGGAGGGAAAGCAGCCACCATCTCACAGATGTGCCTTTCAGTGGTTTGGTGAAAAAATATTGCATGGCTGCAAAGTTACAGTACTTTGAAGTTTGAATTTTTTCCCCTAGATTAACATGGTGGTGTACAGCATGCCTTTTGGGGCTCGTATCTTGAAAACAGTGCTAGATACAGATTTTTTATTGAGAGTTGCATAGCCCTATGGGCTATGAAATAGCAAAAACCTTGCCAGGAAAATCATGATTTTTGTGAAATGTACATTTTTTTTCTATCGGTCGTATGGTTGAGATATTAGCAATTAGTAGCTTACAATACTCGTTTTAAGCTTCTATGCCTATTACAATGCATACAGTCTTTGTACACACTGTGTTTCTCTATGCACCTGTTTGGCAAAAACAGGGCGTGCGCTTCTGTTACTGTTACAGTTACTGTTTCCCTTGTGTTTATGTCTCCGTTTGCATTACCACTCCCGTGTACGCTGCCGTGTGCATTACCCTTTGCGTTGTCATTTGCACTTGTGTTTTCATTACTGTTACCATTGTTAGTATTTCACAAGACATCACGTGGTGGGAGTGTGGGGACTGAAGGGCCCCATGCTCTTGCCACTGCATTCCATACACTATTTATCTTCTGCTTTGCATTGTCATTTGCACTTGCATTTTCGTTACTGTTACCATTGTTACTATGTCACAAGACATCATGTGGTGGGAGCGCAGGGCCCAAAGGGCCCCGCCCTCCTGCTACTGCATTCCATTCACTATTTATCATCCTCATTCTCAAAAAGAAGGGAAATTAGAGGCAAAAAAATCCATTTAATGCATCAGTTAGGGTTGTTCTACAGTGACAAAAGTGAGAAAATTCAATGTTAGGGTTGATGATGTGGGAGTGGAGGGTTGAGAGGGACTGAGCTCTGACCACTGCATACCTACATTTAGTGTTGTTGTGGGAGTGGAGGATCCAAAGGGGCCATGCTATCAGCAACACATTCATATGCAAAATGTCATGGTGGGAGCTCAGGGCCTGAAGGGCCCGCACTCCCACCACCGCATCCATACATTAATATGCCAAATGATGTGGTATGACCTCATGTCCCTGAAGATCCCACATTCCCTCCACTGAATACATACACCAAACCATGCAGTGGGAGCACAGGGCCTGAAGGGGCTACACTCCCACCAGCACATGCATATGTCAAGTGGTGGAAGTGCATGGCCTGAATGGGCCCTGCGTTCCCACCACCACATCTATATATCATGCGGTGGGAGAGCAGGGTCCAAAGGGACTGCATTCCTACCAGTGCATACATTCATCTAATGATGTTGTGGGAATTGTGGGTCAAAAGGGCCTGTGCTGTCACTAATGTATTCATATAGATAATTCTGTGGTGGGAGCACAGGCCCCCTTTGGAGCCTGTGCTCCCAACACAGCATCTATACATACATATGCCAAATAATGTGATAGGAGTGCAGGGCCTGGAGGGTCTGTGCCCCCACCACTGCATCCATTGGCTGAAATCATGTGGAGGGAGTGCAGGGCTTGGAGGGGCCATGCTGTTAGCACTGCATTCATACAGCAATTCCTGTGCTGAGAGTACAGGACCCAAAGTTGTGCTTTCTATAGTTATGTGTACTAAAACTAATATGTTCTATTGTGGTGTGTGATAATCCTGTCAACTCATTGGTCAAAACATGTCACATGACTGTGGGTAAATCCTGCATTACCCATGTCTGAGGAACTTCATTAATAAAAAACATAGTCAAACACATTTTAACATTTGTTTTACAGATGGCTCTATTGTTTTATTGTAATAAGGCACTGCAGGGTGTGTGGTTAAGGCACTCAGGTGCACCTTGTGACACAGTAGACAAGGTGTGGATTCATTCCTAATAACCCACAACTTGTTGTGCTTTACTGTTTAAGTATATTTGCATGGATGCATTAACAACTGCTATATTATAACTTTATTACTTGATGGTTAAGTAAAGACTCGAGACAGGTGTCTAACTTTAAAAAAAAATGTATTGCCAATTCGAAAGACTGAGAAAAGGTCAAATTAAGAGTACAATTATTTTACACTATCAGTCTCACAATACAATCAACATGTGTGTTTACATGGGTTGTTAAATATGTCAACCTGTATCACAGATAGTAAATACATGATGTGCCATGGAATAACTTGCTGCATTAATACAAGTATGGCAGCACCCTGTTAACATTGCTTACACAAATTGAAAAGTGATGATTTTGTTGTAGTTGTGTGACTGATAATGTGTATGTTCCTGGGGTGGGTGAAAAAACATTTGCTAAGTGTTATAGCAATAGCTACAGCAAGATATAATAGTCTCAGTGACATTAGATAAGTGGTATGTACACTTAAATATGCTAAGATATTTCACTGAGTAAGTGCATTTGGAAAATTCCCACCTGACACCTCAATAGAGGTGATCAAAAACATTGTCAGGAACAGGTATGAACTCAGTTGGTATCAGCAAGAGTGTCTGATTTACAATTACAAGTTATTATCAATATACATAACATTTACTTGTCTGAGAAGTACATGGAATAATATATCATTACAGGTACAATGTAAATTTCTTAAAATTATTACATTTCTTACTACCTCAGTTTAAACCAATACTAAAACAAATATGTGTAGCATGACATGCTTTCTATTACACATATAGTTAACTAAATTTTATTCCTATTGCTTTCTATTATGACCTAAGCAGAAAAATAACTTGAGTATAATGGTAATAGTTGTAGTACTAATATTTAGCTATTGATCAAGAATGATCATATGAAATACAAATGTATATCTAATTTATCTGTTAGTACGTAGCTATTTAATAGACATAAATGTGTTATTGGAATACTGAAACACTTATGAAAATGGCACTTGACAATAGTTGTACATTGCTACTTCTTTCATTTGTCAACTAATACACTATTTTAAATCTTACTTGAATATCATAGTATGAAGAATTGGTTAATAGTGTATAAATACTTATATACATATATATAATTTGACAGTTTGTAAACTAACAGGTCTAATGGTACACTGTTGCATGACACTGCTGACAACTACTTCTTGTTATGTATGCATATTACATAGTTACAAGAAAAGATATATACAGAAATGGTGAACCAGAAAGGAGTGTGTTTTGCGATGTCACAATCTTTCTTAGACATGTAAGCATTGTTTCGCTAGTGACTGTGAAAACAGTTGGCGCCGACTGAAGACCACTACAACAATTTTCATGATGTCACTGATCCACACAAAAAATCTTATATGTCCTGGTGCATACAATATACTTTGCCACCATATCATATTTTATGTAGGTAATCATTTATGGAAAGTTGCAGGTCAGAAACAATTTTAGTATCCTATGAGTCACTATGTCACAAGCTAGACAGCAAAGAATGTCACATGTTGTGTGACTATTCCTCTGAGATATGAAGGTCATCGTAATTCTTTAAAATATCAGAAGATAGATGTTTTTTAAGTGTTGCGGTAGTCTCTGTTTGAAAGAGCTTGTAGAGTCATCACATTGTACCCAGCCAGTTCTATACCTTAACACACAGGTGTAATGTCCTGAGTGCATAGATGGACCATGGTGGTAGACCACACTGTGAGTGTCAAACACTGATTGGTTAAAAACTATTCTACCTGCCATGTAATCTGTGACAGGTGTGTCAACTCTGAGCCCATTTGAGTGAAATCTGTGCAATACAAGCAACAGATATTGAGATGAAGTTCTGAGACGTATGGACTGAGTACATCTGCATCCACACCTTTCACATAAGTGACCACTTTCAGCATTGGTGAATAGCTGCCAAAATTTGATACTTTTGGCCTGAGGGACAGACTGAGTAATCCACAGCATGTCTTCTGTGGTTTCATTCTCTGAATGACCACATGATACACATGCATATTTGGTAACATATGACACAGTGAAATACTGATGCATTGGAATCCCCTCTTCATCCAAGCTATTTATCACTGCCATCATGAACTCAATGGTATCCTGTTGCATGTCTGCAGCAAATATACTGCTTACATCATATGTTCCCAGCACCTGACGTAGAGGTGTTAGTGACTGTACATTGTTAGAGTGATCAGAAACCATGTTGACAACCTGCTTCAATGCCTTTGACAGTGGAGACTCTTGTGAAGCAGATATTGCCTGCACAAAGTGTGGCATGTGGAGAAAAACTTGCATAGCAGAATTAGCATAGCAGTTAACTCTAGTGATGTTGTCAAACACTGGTACAGCAGCCACAATCTACTGATTTCTGACCAAGAGCTGGTCTTGCACCTGTACTTTGAGACTGTGACCTTGTAGAATTTTTCAGAGTTGAATCACTTATGGAAGCTCGTCTCTGTTTGTTGACAGCTGTAGATATGACTGTGCGATGTGAGACAACCAGATGTAGGCACTGGTATCAGGCATGTGTGGCTGGTAGAGAGTACGTAACCTGTTGTAATCAACAATACATCTCTTGTCAGCGTGTAGCTTCTGAGGTGCAAGAGTTATGATGTGCAGCCTAGACAGTCTTCGGACATGTGAAAGTGCTACGTAGCTCATGCCATCTTTGAAAATGTCTGTACCTATGTCCACCATTGCTGAATCCAAACTTAAACCCCGAGATTTGTGACTAGAAACAGCATATGCAACACATACTGGGAACTGTTTCCTGTTTACATAGATATCCTTGAATACCTGAAATTTTACACTGGTACATTCTATCTGTACAGCTTGTTCCATGTTGTCAAAGTGGACTACAAGTGTGTCAATAAATGTCTTCTGGACATTGTAAAGAAAGTCAAAGATGTTTCCCATGGCATCACTAACCATGCCATGCTCCACGTCGAGATTACGCTGCAGCATGACATGTGCATTCTTACACAGCGTTAGAACAGCTTCCAGACCAGCTGTGCGTGAAACATCTGACTTTAGTTCAGTGAGTTGCTCAGTCATTTTTGCTACCAGTTTTTGACTGAGAATGACACCATCAACTGTATCAACAGCATGTGGTGTGAGAATTTCTTGATTCTCTGCAACTTGACACTGTTGAACTCAGCACATTTCTTCAGTCATGTCATGAGACACACAATCTGTGTGCCTGTGGAGTACACATCACTAAAAACATTACATACTGTTTCTATGGATATGCTATCTATTCTGATTCTCTGATCATTTAACATAGAAACAAGTTCTGTTGATAGAGAACCTGTACGAGCTTCATCTAAAAGTGATTTGTAAGCCAGATCTCCACTTTGGTGCATGTTCTCATACAGCTTGTCATAGGTGAATAACTCCCAAAGGTTAACACCTCCAATACAGCCTAGTGTGCTCTTAGCCTGCTTGACAGTCAGAGGTGCAAACACATGTTCTGCATTAACTATTGCAAGCTGTAAAAGGTCTCCCAATACAAGAATACGTTTGCCACCAAATGTTACTCCATAGTCAGCACCCAAGATCTCCTGTAGACGTAGGTGCATACAGGCGAGCATTACATTGAAGACCATGCTACTTTCATCAATGATGAGTAACTTCATTTTTGTAAACATAGAGTGAAGCTGAGATGCAACTTCAAATAACAGTTTACGATACTCTCCTATCTTGCCATGCTCTACTGGCAACATAAAGAAACGGTGTAAAGTAACTCCATCAATGTTGTATGCGGCTAGTCCAGTGGGAGCACTAACAGCAACAGACATTGATGATTCTGTCAGGCTCTGTATTTCAGCAGTGATGGCTTCAATAAGGAAAATCTTTCCTGCGCCCGCTGAGCCACTAACAAACATCAGTAGCAGCTTATAGTCAAGACAGTCACATTTTCTGGCTTCATGTAGCAGGCCATGTCGAACTGCATCAGTGACCTGAGAATGAACTACATGCTGCTGCTGATTTAGTCTTTCTCTCAAGTCAGCTGGGTTGACACCGCAGTGTGTTCCATGTTCCATGGCACTCTCGACTTCTGACATTAAGACTTCTGGGGCTTTTAAAGGCAGATGCTCACCTAGAACACCTTCTCCATCTGGATCAAGATTGTCTTGTGAGCTAACAGGAGTATCGTTCTGAAGTTTTTTCTCTGCCTTCTCAAGCTATTCTTTCTCACTCTCCAGCCTCTGTATGTATGTCTCAGAGTATTCAGTTTTGAAAGTGTCATAACTGAGATTGAATTCTTCCTCAAAAGTTTCACAGTTACCTTTTAATTCAGACTCATTCCTCCAGGGTCTAAATAAGAATAAGAGAGCAAAGTAGTAATTTTCTCTGCTCTCCGACGTGCCTAGATGTAATTTACAGTGGTCTATGAGCCAAGGCTTCTGTCTCTTTACAAGACAGCCATCTACTCCTTTCACCTTGTAAATGTCATGTGTACAATCAGGTGAGACATCCGTCTTTGTAGTCATAACCTCTTAGCCACCTGAAATAGGCACATATCATCCATGTCATCATGCCTACAGGGGTAGTACGTGTCAATGAGGTTATTCTTCAAGATATTTTTTGAAGAAGGTCTATTGACAGTGAGTTCCTCAATCTCAGCATGAGGAATAAGTACACGTTTGCATTTCTCTTTGTAGTTCACACTGAGACAGCGCACAGCATCAGATTTGCTGTACAAATGTGTGCCCATCAAACGAGCACCGGCCTCATAAGCACCACATTCTCTGTGAAAGGGTTTTCAATCCCAATGACCAGAGCTGAGATGTCAGGCTCTTGCTTTAACTGGCAATATCTTCCCAAAGATCTTGCAAGCTAGTCTGCTCATGCTTAGTTATGTACAAAGTTACGTACCGCACCAGAGCCAATGAATTGTCAGCAACAAACTGAACATCTATGTTTGCCTACCACATTAGGAGAAGAGTTGGATTGTAGTCATTGATATACACCTCTTTCTCATCTCTAGATAACTCATATACCCTCTTGGTTGATTTTGCCTTCTTGTGGTGTTGCATTGCTGAAAAAAGTTCATTCATGGCACCATCCTGACAAACCCATCTAGGGAATCTGAAACGACATCTTGTGTACCAATCAGATTTGTTCTTTACTACCCGATGGCAGTATTTCACACAAATATGTCACTGGAACTTTTGAACCAACTTCCACAGTGTAGGACTGTCATACTTGTCCAGAATGTTGCAAGTGATGTATTGCTTGATGAATGCTAGCACTTGTTCTGCTTTATGTTCACCGATATGTGGTGCATCCTTGATCCACAGTAACATGTGTATTATGAGGGGCACCCCGTGCTTGATACTCTGTCCTCCAAAAGTAATGCTCTACAGTACCAAGAGGTGGATTTTCCTTTGACAAAGTGAAAGTCAGTATATTATGGAACCACTTGTGGAAATGCCTTGTGACAGACACAGGGTCAAGTGAGCACATTTCTCCGACAGTCATTGATGAAATGTCATCTACATCAGAATTTGCCCATTTCAGCAGTTCTATGACTTCATCCCAGGCATATTCAGCACAACCTAGTGTGACAAACCATGTGGCTGCACCGTACTCTCGCAGCATTGTCATCACTTCAGAGTGTCTGTGATGCCAACATTCTTTGTGCCAAGTACAGTAGGCTTGAGAGAATGGAAGACAAATTCACTTGTACATTTTCATCTTTCTGTTTCAATTTTTCAAGGAATTGTGTAGCTGTAATTCCATCTAGTGGAGTAGTAGACTTAATAGTGTGTGCAATAGATGCAGACAGTATGCTAAGCTCACTCTCCCACAGGAGATGAAATAGGTACTGTATGTTATGTCTAAATTTTCCATCCTTGCTGAGTACAGGGCTAGTGCAGTATTCAGCAGCCTGTATATGTACTTCCCTTTCATCTAGGCATCCACCTGACCCTTTTGGGAATAAGTCTGGGAAACAGTGTGCTTCCAGTGTTACCTCCCATATGCTGACAGGCTCACCTTCCACCTGCTTTCATTTGATAGAGATCAATGTTGTCCCTCACTGGATCTCTGCTATGCAGTGGTGCATTGTGTACTGTTCTTTACACATTGTCATTAGTCTGTACATTGATCTTTTCAATCATTGGTTTATTGCTTCCCAACTCATTGCATTCTACTGACATAGTAGTCATGGTATCAATGTCAAAGTTCGTGTAAAGGATTGTTGTTTCAAATAAGTAAGAGCAAGCTTTACCCTTCTGTAACATTGACAACATCTTGCCAGATGACCTTGGCCTTAGTTGGAACAATACTATTACAAGAATCACCAAACTATTTTCTGTGGAGATTGCTTCCACATTTTCCTGCAGAGGAAGTGGCAGATACATGACAGAACCCTTGAGAGATCTAATGAGCTCTTTTGTGGAACGTCTGTGTCTTTTATGTTCAGACATAGAATGGTTTGAAAAGGTTTCATAGTCTGAATAATAATACGTCAAACATATTCAATGTGGCAATCTCACTTGGTGTGTAGCTTTCAGCCTCATATTATTCAAATGTCTTGGTGGCAGAATGGGTACACTTCAGTATGGAGAAACAATGTTTGCAGAGCACAATGATGTCTGTAACTGAAGTCTGATTTCAACAGCAAGAATGTTGACAGTTGAAACCACATGTCATTGTATGGTGACAGGGTTTCAAGGTTCACTCGTGACCGTTTGTTGTAACACAGACATTCACATGACACACATACAGAGTCAAACTTCTGTGCCTTTTCCAATTTGAATTTCACAATTTCTTTTCCAAACTTGTTCAGGATGTGACTTTCTAACACAGAAACAGAGGCCTCATCAAAAGTAGGAGACTGATTAATTCCTGTGTCTGCTGCAGAAGTCGCAGTCAGAGTCTTTGAGACATGTAATGACACCATGCATGTTACCAGACCACAATAGGTTTTTAAAGTAGGAATACTGATTTACAACTCATCAAACTTCATATACCCTGTATACAAAGTTCTGCATGCCTGTTTGATGTATCTACATCCGCATGTGGTGAAAGACACTGTCACAAACACCACTATCTGGGCACGCAAGTGAGTGACCCATAAGTCCAGTATGTGGATGCATGTCATAAAGGTCAATATTGTGAAACAGTTTATATCTGTCTTTATGATCTGTTACAACAAACAGGTTGATAAATTGGTCAACTTTGTCAAACGATGATTGCCTACATTTGCAAGTTGCATCACATACCCATGAGCGACAGTGTCGCTTGTGAGGCTGACTAGTTGATTCAGCATCATCATCTGACTTCATTGTTGTATCATCAGAGACACTGAGTACATTTACCAGTTTACCGGACTGATCTATAGTGAAGTTATTGTCTTTGTTCTGTGAATACAAGACCTTCCCAGAAATATGCTTGAGTGCCGTGTGTAGAGCCATCTACCTGTGAAACATCACAGAAATTGTGCACAGTCAATCTAGGGTATCATTGTAGCTTTTTCTTGATGCCATACACAACTTTTCTGAATAGTTCAGTCACATGAGATCTTACACCCATAAGCGTTGAAGAGCAAATAGTGCTGTACTGGCCAAATGTATTGTACTTTGAGATGCAATTTCATCAAACTTAGATGACTTTTCTCTTTACGTTATGTCTCATCACAGCAATAAGCCTCTCTTAATCTTAACTTTAGATGCTAGTGATCGAAAATACTTCTTTTTCAAATTGGATATCACCAGTGGTAGATTTGATGTTGTTTAGTACATGAAGTTATGCTTACCATTACAAAAGTAGTGTTTCATCTCAATGATCTACACAACTGTTGCTGAGGTGAACACTTTTCTTGCTGTTGAGCAAGTAGGTACTGTTACTGGCATGAGACAATATAGGGTCCACTGTTTCAGTAGTTTTCTGAATTGTTTTACGTATGAACCTACAGTCAGTGCCTTTCATATTAGTCTTGAACAACAGTGAATAACTATGATACCTGTTTTGTCTTTTGCTAGATAGCGATCACTGTGTTTTATTGGGACTTTGTTATCTGGGACTTCTGCAGTAGTAATCAGCAATCTTATAGAGGTATCAGGCACCTGTATAATAGAGACAGAAAACAAAATATTAGTATCACTTTTTTTTGTTCTCTTGTGATATTAAATGTTGAGACTGTGTATTTGTAATTGCATAAATAATCAAATATAATTGGTTATAAAGGAGTACAGTTCATCTGTGTAGTAACAGTACAATGAAATTAATAAATGATGGTGCAGAAATGTATAGTTGATAAAATGACTAAGAATTTCACATTTATGTAAAATGTGTCAAATAATGTATTGCCACAGTATGAAGTGAGCAAGAGCTGGTCTTACTCAAAGAATATTTTTTTGTGGAAAAGCCATAAAATCATGTTGTGCATTCGAAAGTGTCACAAAATATAGAGTCATTCATGCGAAAGTGTCGCAATAATATGGTATTGTGAATTCAAAAGTACTAATAATAGTGTTGAACATTCACTGTCGTACGTGTAAAAGTGTTGCAAAAATAGTGTCGAGCCTCGAAAGTATTGAAAAAGTAGTGTCGTGCATTCAACAGTGTCTCAAAACCAGTGTCATGCATTTGAAACTATTGCAAACTTGAGTACAGGGGGAAGCAAAAATATGTATTAGCCAATAATATATTGATTTGTATTTGAGTGACAGGTACTTAAATCAATCGCAGTGCATCATTTATCAGGCCATGTAAGGCAACCATTCAGAGATACTGGACACAGAAGAAGAAGGACAAAGCAGAATCTTGGGTAAACTGAGAAACAGCCTTGCTTGCTGGTACTTAACATTTTATTTTACATTGTTCTAGCATGATAAAAAGTGTTACCAAGATCTAAATAGTACTAATCAAAACATTTTTCCTGCTCTCTTTGTCCATGTATATAAATATAAAGTAGGCTACTGCCTTGTTAAGTTATAACTGTTTAAAGGCAGAGTGTACATTGGTACTTACGATTAGCACAGATGCAGCTGCAAATTGAGCTAGTAAAGTAAGGGTACATGGGCATAACAGAATAGAGAACCAATCAGACATGACTGTGCACTAGTGATGGGTGAAGTGGCTCCAATTCGCTCTGTGAAGTGATTCACGGAGGAAGGCGACTCCACCCACATATGGTCAATCCAGGACAGGATCCTCCCATTGTCCCTGCGTGCCACCCAGAGCCACACAGTGCTCCATCTGATGATGCAACCCACGTCTGCTGCACTGATGCCCGCAGGTGGGTGTGCTCATCAAAGAGGTCGTCTGCCACATCGGCAACCTGTTCCTCAGGGTTCGGGCCTGATACAGCACCCCTGAGGTGGGCGCTGTTCACTAGGACCAGATATGGCATGTCCACAGGTGGTGCACCTCCAGCACTGCTGAGCCCTGCACCGTAGTCCCGGTGGGTGACTGCTGCTGCTGCCCCTCTACCTGCCAGCCCACGGGATCAGTGGTCCTGCTGGGCCGCAGGTGCAGTGACCTGTACAGCCACCGTGCTGCCCCACTGGTGTTGACAGGCACAGTCTGGGACTGGCTGTCGTGCTGGCACACACGCTGAACCAGCTAGATCCATGCGTGTGCTGGCCTGCTGTGTGTCCATGCCTGTGCACACACACACATGTCAATGCCCATAGTGGACAGTGCATCATCGTCTGGTGTGGGTCGTGCCACAGCCACAGTCGTAGCGTGCTGGCATGCTTGCATGCCGAACTGCTGAGACAGGAAGGAGCAATACACACCTGTCTCAACATCTGTGAAGGCAGATGACCATAACCTGCACGCGGTGCATGCCGGCAATCTGTGGAGTGGATGGGCCCTCCTCCAACGCTGGGTGACTGTCTGCAGTGGACGAGCCCTCCATTGCTGACCCCACACCACGGGTCACTGGGATCTGTAACAGAAAAGAGGAAAGACGCATTGGTGCTTTGTGAACTACCTCTCCCCACCATGACATACCATGCAGTGATGGGCTACCACCTGTCTGGAAGCCACCCAGGCACACCAATGGTGCTGTGCTGCATGCTTGCAGCGTAGCATGTCCTCCACCGGAGTCAGCTGCACCACCTCCTGGCTGTCCCCGCCTGTTGCAGCATGTGCCGCCCTGATGCTGCAACCTTCTCCTTCACCCTCCTGTTGGTCCCTTATCTTCTTACACTCCTGCATGGAGTGCTGGTGGCTGCCGTGCAGGTTGATGGCACATGTCACCCCTCCCATGCATCAGCTCAGGCTTTGGAGGGTGCCTCATCGATCCACTGAGGAGTGGCCCTGAGCCAGGTATGCCTCAAACAGTGCCTCTGTCTCTGCATGACAGGGTGGGCCTCCTCTTCTGCCCACCATCATCCTCCTCCACCAAATTTTCGGCTTCGGTCCATGTCCGTATGTATGGAGGTGGTGGTCACTTGTGACTGTGCAGTACACAGCTTCTCTGGGGGCCATGGTCCAGACAGCAAAATGCATGCAGCTCATTTATCAGCTGCAGTAATCGAATATGGCCACTGCAGATCAATGTCACACATTTATAGTGCAATGCATGCAAATTAGGGTGGAGCAACTTTAATGAGGTACTAAATTGCGCTGCTGCCGTTGAATGGCTGATCGGATGATGTGCATATGGCTGAATATCGCTGCTGTTGCGCTTTGTGCAATACAGTTGAGTGGTTGGAGCAATGGCTCAGTTCTGTGACTGCATGATACACCGCACTGCTCTGCCCAGGTAGCTTATGCAGGCGTCTGCCACGCTGATGACGTGTTGTGTGATCGGCAATTGAGGACACGGCCACCATTGTGCCGGTGGTGCTACAGTGCCGGGTCAATGCGGCGCTGTGGCACAACTGGCGCATTAGTCCACTGTGGCAATGGCGCAGGAGACTCATCGTGTTGACATGTAGACGTCTGGATGGCACTGTGCGTGGCCTTGCCCAGAGATCCATGACCTTCTGACCTTTGCCCTTGGCACTCGTAGTGGCATGTCTGCTGGCTCTGTCGCTGTTCGTAACAGCGGATAGGGACTGGATGGCGCTATATGAACAGCGTGATAGGGACTGATGGAGTTGTATTGCACAACATTTCCACGTGGGGCTGTTGTGGAGTGCCATATTGCCTATTATATACCCTGCAGGATGGCTACAGGAGGCTCCACAGTGAGTGCTTTGGAGGTGGCCAACCTGGTGGCTGTGGTGGATCTCACCATGGGCCACTGTTTGGGAGGAATCCCTGAATGTGGCCTACACCATATGTGGCAGCAGGTGGCTACTGATCTTGAGCAGACCACTGGGCAGCGGAGAACAGCAGAGCAGTGCAGGCACCGTACAGTGACCTGTGCAGGAGGGAGTGGGCACTGCTGGCGCACCTACGTGGTCATGCGCAGAGAGGGATGGTGCCTAACCAAGGTGGGTGAGCCATCTATGCACCTGTATTGTCTGCATGGGTAACACTGTGTGTGCTGTGACCAACACTTTACATGGGGAGGTTGGTCTATATGGTTGGCTGTGGCGGTGTTTTCAGGTGTGTGATGCTGTGGGTCTGGCTGTGGGCAGGCACACTCATTGGGGCAGGGGCTGTCTGCTTTGGGTTTCACTGATGTGTTTCTCACCTTTGTTTCCAGGCATGGAGGAGGCGGGATGAGAGCCTGGAGGAGGTTGCAGAGGTGGCTGGCGAGGGTGGTGAGGTCCTTGGGCCCTGGCAACGCGCCTTGGCAAGCTGCAGCAGCAGTGGCTTGGATGAGGGTGGCGTCATTACATCATGGATGCTATTGCATGCTGTGAGGGGCAGGGGCATGGCCACCATCCATGGACAACACTGCCATGCACACAATGTGACAGTTAACACTGTCCAGTGGCACTGCATGTCTGGGAGTGCGTCACTGGTGGTCCATGCATTCACTGGGCACATGGCTGTGGCACTAACTTCCCACCACATAGTCACATCACTGTACAGCCTTGATTGTGCTGTGCTGGTCATGGGTGGGGTGTGTGTGCAGTGGCACACATGGCTGTTGCTGCCTGGTTGGGCTTGTCTTGTGCACAGTCACTGTGGGTGGGTGCAGTCCATCACAGGGGCAGGGCACTTGGCTGTATGCCATACATGTTGGGTGGGCTTAGGTTGTGGACAGTCACAGCCATTGATTCTGTTCCCTTGTTGGGTGTCCGTGTCTGAGGGAGGATCAAGCAGGCTGTCCACTGCCTGCTGGAGTATCACTTAGGTCCCTGGGCATACTGAGAGAGAGAGATGCACTGGAGGGGTGAGGCGACTGGAGGAGGACCCAGGACTAGAGGCAGCCTGCTGATGTGCAGCTCATGGCAGTAGCTGCCCCACCTACCCCTTTACCTCATACCTCACACCGTGCACTTCCCTCACCAGGTTCTTCCCTGCCCAACGCCCACCCCTACCTTGTACCTACCCCACCCTTTCTTGTGAATAGCTGTAAATGGTTGTGTGTTCCTGTTCATATTTTCTTTCTATAAATCTATTTGATATGAATACTGTGAAAAGTGGTCCTCTTGATTTGCAGCTGGCTATGGGTGCTCAGTTGCAGTGGTGTGCATGGTATCTGGGTGGTGGTTGTCCTGGGAATGTGTGTGTGTGTGTGTCTGTGGGAGGTGTCCCTTGGTGTGGTAGTGGCTTTCAGGCGGTCTGGCTTATATGCTACACCGCTGCGTTGGTGCTCCTTGGTGGGTCTGGCTTGTGTGGTTCTGTGGGGTACACAAGGTGTTGCATTGTGCTGGGGCATGGGGATTCCTGCAGGACGGGTGACAGTCACAGCTCATGGGTGAGGTGTCTTGGGGTACCAGTGAAGGTGTGCATGCACAGTGGGGTGCTGTTGTGCACTTGGTTGTCTGCCTTTGTGTAGCATCTCAACTTGCCAGTGGGATGTGCTGGGGCACCATGGCTCAGCTGTCTTTGTTGGCTTTGTCCTCATGGGCCAGTGGATATTCCATCCCTCTACCAGTGATGCTGTGCTTAGGGTGTGGGGGTGTATTGTTTTGTTCTGCAGTGTGTTCCTGTGCCCATCTGTGGCATGGGTGGTGGGCCCTGCCTACCTCTCCTGGTTGTGCAGTTCCATTGCTCTGCTGCTGGGGCTTTCTGCTTGCACTATGGTGCCTCTGGACTGCTCAGCTGGGCTGGCCTTGTTGCGCTATGAGCATCATATCTCCAGCTTTCCTTCCTGGTTGCGCGCTATGGCGCAGGTTGTACGATATTCACGACGTTGGCTGTTTGCGTAATCTGACTTATTATTCCATGTTTGAATATCAGTTTGCTGTACATGTGCGTAATTGACTTGTGCTTGCTCCTGCTATTAGTACATTTTGAAGTAGTTTAATATCTGCCCATAGACTTAACTGAGGCATCTGCAAAAAGACGTGACTTACCGACTGTCTAATGATTACAGCTCAATGCCCTCAAGTTTACTTAAGCAGTACACTGCAGTTTTTTCAGTGAGTACATCAAAGTTGCAAATGCTCAATATCACAATACAAATGATTTTAGAAATTTGTATTGCAATAAATGATGAAAACTGTATTGTTTTACATCAATGATGAGAATAACAGTGTGATAAACAAGTAATTGTACAGCTTGTTACATTGGTGTACTGTGTGATTGTCATCTGCAATGGCAGAGAAATCAAACAATTAACATGGGCTGTGGTGACAGTGTACAACAAGTAGAACACAGAGATCAACATGAGTGGTTTACACCAGTAGGTTTTAGATAAAGGTGTAACTTCTTCTATTAAAGAAAATACATATGAGATTGTTGGAAAAAGAAAATATCTGGATGGAATATGCACGATATTGTTATTGTTGCAAAAATGCTGGTTTAGTAAGGTACTGTGATCAGATGGCATTACTCCTCCACATGTTGTGCAACATTGGTGCAACCGAGAATAATGACATATGCATCATTCAGATTCCTTGAGAGTCTTTCTTTTAGTAGTTAATAATTATTAAATTTTAAAGATAATATCAGACATAGTCAGGTACATTGAGAAGATACAGTATGACACATATGCATGCACATTGACTGCAGTGTCATTATATAATTGACAAAGTCTAGCCCATAGAAAGGCACATTGTTAAGTAATGATACAGTAAGAAAAGGAGTCTTTCTTTCCGAGTGCATACTGAATCACTGCACTCCACCCATCCCTTTCTGAACCTTTGCCAAGTGACATACTGGCCAGAGTGAATGGATAGGCCGTGATGGAATATTTTTGCATGGGTGTCAGGTGAGTTCCACAAGACATAGTTCTCCCAACAGCAAGTGCAAAAGGTGGTGGTGTGATTTCATGCCTTGAGAGTTAAAACATTGTACACAACTATGCATGAACTTGAAGATGTAACCTGAGAGAGAAAACACAAGAACGACTACATCTTCGCACAGCCAGCCAGTTTCGCATTTGCATATAACTTACAGAACTTCACAGTCTCTGTTCGAGGAACATGAGACAGACAGCCAGAGCATATCCTGAGTTGCTTGTGGATCTTTTGGCTCACTATGACAAAGATGTGTACTTGGACACATATAGTCAACTTTAAAGTGTTGATGCAGATCAATGCCACTTCAATTATTAAACTGTTTATCATTGCCATCATGAACTCTGTGACATCTTGTTGTGCATTGTCAGCAAACATTGATTGTCCTTCATATTTTCCAAGAGTCTGTCATAGAGGAGTCAAGCTTTGTAAGCTGAGTAACTGCTCTTGACTACCTCTAATAACTCTCTTTAATGCTTCCGACTGAAGTGTTGACTGACTTGAGTTTAACACATCAGCAAACTCTGGGATGTTGAAAAGTGCTTGCATAGTAGCATTTGCACAGCAGTTTACTCCTGTGCTGTTGTCAAATATTGGCAGTGTGTTTACCCCAACACATTTCTTCACAGGTGGAGATGTGAGTTGTTTATAGAGAGAGTCCTGAGTCACTGAACGGTGAGGTGACCACTGTGGAGTCTTAGTGTGCTTTCTTTTTAGTTTGCATCTTTCATCCATTGGGATATCTTTTCTTGATGCATATCTGGGAACTGGTAACAAAGGAGCATTTGGTTGGTACAATATACATAATCTGTTCTACTCAACAATGCATTTTGTGTCAGCATGGATTTTACATTCTGCTAGATTTACTATGTGTAGTCCAGACAACTGTCTGACACGAGACAAAGCAACATAAGACATCCCATCCTTGAATATACGAGTGCCTATATCTACAATGGCACTATCAAGGCTGAGACCTTGTGACTTGTGTATGGACACTGCATAAGCAGCACACGATGGACATTTTTTTCCTTGTCACATATATGTCTTACACAAGCTCAAACTTAACAGTAACTCTGTCTATTGGTCGAGGAGTTTCACAGTTGTCAAATTCAACAACCACAAACTCCACAGTTGTATTTTGCACATTGTACTGGAACTCATGGATGTAGCCCATGGCTCCATTCACAAGACCACGGTTAACATCTATGTTTCTTCGAAGCACGGTACTTGCATTTCTACACAGTGATAGGACAGCTTCCAAGCCAGCATTACATGACACATCACTTGTCAGCTCTGTGAGTCGCTCAATCATTTTTGTTACTAGTGTTCGTAATAGGCTTACACCATCCATGGTATCTATGCATGTGAGAGTGACAATAGGTTGCTGTTCTCTCTGCATCATGATCTCACTGAACTCTGCACACTGTTTAAGTCTTGGGAATAGACATACAACATGTACCCCAGACTTCTGTACATGTGCAAAGATATTGCAAGTATCCTGAGTAGGAGCATCTTTTCTAGTGGTCATGTGCTGTCTTAGCATTTCCACATGACTGGGGGACAAGGCATCAATGCGAACTTCATCAAGCAATGCTTTGTAAGACATGTCACCTTACTGTCTCATATTCTGTGAGCGTTCAACATATGAGAAGAACTCCCACAGATCGACTCTGCCAATTTATCCAATTGTTTTCTTTGCCTCTGCAATGGAAAGAGTACAGAAAACATGTTTGCCATTTACAGGAGCCAGCTGCAGGAGATCCCCAAGAACAATAATATTCTTGCCACCAAATGGTAAGTCATCATTGGTGCCTATGCTGCAAAGAACACATGTACATTAGTATCAGTCATATGTTGTTATGTGGGAGGTTGTGCACATATAGGAATGTGAAATGGAGCAACAAGTGATATAGCTGGTGAAAATTCATTCATAAATCTGGACTGACTTGTACGGTATGGGCTGCATGCCCATTGGCTCATGCTCTGAACCAATGGGCATGCAGCCCTACTGAGCTGTCAGTTGGTGGGCAGTGGGGCGGCAGGCGGGTGGGGTGCTGTCACCCACCGCTGATGGGGGAGCGGGTGGTGGGGCTCCATGGGCAGGAGGGTGGGGCCACTAGATCCTCAAGGATTCTGGACATGGGGGGTGAGGATGCCGTCTGGGATTGGGCTACTGGGGGGTGGGGAGATTAACATTATGCCCATGATTGGGCTGCTGGGGGCGGAATACTGTTATGCCTGCGATCAGGCTGCTGGGGGACGAAATGCTGTTCTGCCCATGATCAGGCTGCTGGGGGGATTGAATACTGTTCTGCCCATGATCGGGCTGCAGGGGGCATCGGTCCCCGATGGCTGCTGCCTGGCAGGGCGCCAGGTGCAAGTCACCAGAGATCGGTGCACTTGCATGCTAATGGCATGCAAATGGGGCTATAATCAGATGCAAATGGCCTCCCATGCACCTTGCATAAATTATGGCCCCATTTGCATGTCACCCTCTGATTATCGCAGGTGCTTTGCATGGCACAATGGAACTTGCACCACCGCATCTCAATGCTCCACTCTGACCACTTGCGCTGGTGCAGTTCCACTGTGCCATGCACAGTGGGTGTGGCTAGGGGGTGATATTCAAAGAAGTTACGCCATAGCACAACTCCATTGAATATCGCCCTGGCCACACCCCTGCACAACTATTTTGAGTGGTGCAGGAGCTTGCACCACAAAATGGCACAGTTTGAATATCTGGGCCAGAATGTATTTCACACTTTAGCTTTACTCAACTGTGATGGCCTCGTTATCTTGTACTGTATTATCAATGCCATTGTTTGCTAATTAGACAGAAACACACGGTCAACATTTATGTTGACAGTCTGGTCATGATCTTGTAGGATTGTACTATGGCACAAGGCATAGTCAAGTGCCACACACTCTTACAGGTTGATTAACTGACCATCAACATAATTCCTGGTACTGCCTTATTGCTATTATTATAACTACATCTGTTTAAATGGTACAAACTATTGTTCAGCATATTGCTAACCTCTACAGGTATATAAGTAAGAGATTAGCATAAGGCTGTTATAATGTTAATAGTCAGGTAGAGAACTTCATGTGTCAGACCCTTGTTAACATACCAGTGGAAGCAATATGTCGTAATGCTAGCTATTTTAGTAAATGTTCCCCCCAAATTAACAATAAAACACAACAAATGCTTTTGTTAAGAAAACATCTATATTGTCTTTTTTTAAATAAAACATATAAAATATAATGAGTTATAAAACATATACAATCTTTTCTTTTATGAAAAAATATATAATACTTTCCTAAGAAACAAAACAAATACAAATATAAAGAAAACGTTTCAACAGTATGTTAAAAAAATGTTTTAAAGAAGCATTATTGAAATGAACAATTTAAATAAAACAACTGAGGTATTATTAACATAAAAAAAAAAAGTTGCAACACTGTGCACTGAAAAACAGGTGTGCTGCTGGTCGAGGCAGTCCAGGTCAAAACTTGGACACTATGTGATGGAGGCGCACAGAAAGTGGAAGCTGTTGCGCCTGGGGGGGGGAGTACCAGATAAGCTGTGGAGGCTGCTCATTGTGGCTCAGAACAGCTTGCTAGTCAGTGGTGCAGGTGAACTAGTGCTGCTCGGTTCACTGGCACCTGCCACTGTGCCCACAGCCTGAGCACAAGATTGATGGTAGCCTGCTGCATTGTAAAGAGAGACAATAACTTATCTTGTCCCTCTCCCAGTGGAGCAGTTTCCTCCTTTAACCCATTAATCTTCCACTCGAGCCTGGGCAAACAGCAGCAGTGAGCAGTGCAGGTCTTGTTACAAGATGGATCTATAAAGAGACAAAAAAGTATCCATGAATATATCATTGTAAAAATTCAACTGTATGGTTTGTGTTGAACCTGTGAAGATTGTGTTTTTTCCTGCATATATTTTAAGTAGACGTAGATCTGTATCCTTACGTACATACAGTAAGGTGATAATCGTTTAAAATTGTCTGTTGTTACTCTACGTATGGTCTGTCTGACCTGTAACGTATTGTAAATAGATTACTTTCATGAATTTTCATGAGCTGCACAAGTGCCACATTTATATTGTATATAACTTTGTGTTTCACATTCTTGATATATGCAATGGTTACTTACTATGGCTAACACAGTAAGCTATACAACAAATGAAATTGCTTCATTCTGTAAGGCCACAACAACTGCCACATGTACAGCTACTGTATTTGTGCACATGTTGTTAACAGTCCATGTCTGTTGTACACCCTGACATTGCTATGTCAGTCATCACATGTTAGCTAATGTTTACAATATTCTCTGGAACATAGCTATATCTCAGACTGTCTTTTATGCTGCACCTGTTTATTGCAAAGATTAAAGAAGCATGTAATACTGATGTTAAGATGGTATGTTATTCCAAATGTTTAACATTTCAGTATCAAACTTCACAATTATATCTGCCACTCTTTTAGTAAGATGTCACTTGTTCATATTATGTTAAGGGACATGATATCCAAACAATACATTCAATAAAATACATTCTTCTGTTATCTTACACAGCAATAAATTGTACAATGTCAAAACAACAGTTAATGTTGCACGTATTGGTGAAATAAATGTACAGACTCTGCATTTGTCAATGTGTGAATCTTGTTTAACAATGAACAATGCATCAGGTACATTTTGAACACTGAGGATTTTCATATTCAGTAAACAATTTGTGCTGGGCAGCACAGACTAGATACTGTGCTGTAACAGTCAAATAAGACTGTTCATGAAGCATACACAATGAGTTATGATGTTCGTAGATTCAGTCAGCATACCGTAGGATGTCACTTGCTGTAATAATCCAGTTTGCAGTACATGCCATTTGTATACTTTTGATGTTATACTTACATCCAGCACTAATGCCTGGCTCCTACTTCACTTGCACCACTGGGACGGGCACAGCCTCCCTGGCCACTACAAAGAATATAAGCACATTATTTAATAATCATGATTTAAAAATCACAATAAGTAACAATACTTTTACTGTCTGACATACAGATCATATTCTGTAATACTAGCATCCAAGTATATACTATAGTTCTGTATGTGTCTGTCTAGAACATGTTTAAAGTAATGCTATACAAATTGCATTATACATAAAGTGTTGTAACAATGCATACATTAACAGTAAGTACATATCATGTGAGAATACAGGCAAATAATCACATGGAGGGAGCACAGGTACTGAATTCAAACAGCATAGCACAATGTGTCTCCAACATGTTTCTATTCAATTACAATAATGGAGTTTGCCCTTTAAGGGGCAGACCAGGTTGTCCTGAGTACCCTTCCTTCCATCAAAATGGTGTGGCTTAGAAGGGGAGGGGAAGGAAGGGGAAGGCCAGGGGATAGAACAATGCCAAGCAACAGGAAGGGGAGGGGCAAGTGGAGGTACATAATGGGCAACACAGGAGTGATTCAGCCACTTTTGCTGGAGTTTTGATCTTGATTGGAACTGCAGCACATCGGCTTAGCAGATTAATTTGGAAGGTTGGTGCATTATTAGAAAGAGGTAAGAAACAAATAATATGGAAGGAGATAAAGAAGAAAGTATACTAGATACATATATAAGATGCATAATATTCAACAGAATAACATATAATAATTATAGAAGCTAGAAGTTGTTGAAGCTGGATAGTGGGTAATGGAAGAAGAGGTATAGTTTAATGTAATTTGGAATATTTCAGAGACTGATAACATGTGAGAGGCAGTACTGTAACAAGTTAAATGAAAGTGGTAGAATAGAGGAAGCCTTATGCAGGAGGCTGAGGTTTCATTGTGGTGGCACAGCTTTCATGGTGTTTGTTGCCTGCATTAGGAACTGAATAGCATGGTAGAGGCATAGTGGCTAGCTGTGATGCCGACAGTGGACAGTGGAGCACGCAGCAGCAGCAGAAAGAGCTGCAGGCAGGGACTGATCCTGAGGGTTTTGCCAGTGAGATAGCATTTGTTGATGCTGAAATCAAGGGGAAGCGCTAGCAATGGGCGGATGGCAGTGGGAATTTTTGGAGGCTGAACGGGGTCCAAGGCGCTAAGAGGGAGAAGGATCGTATTTGCTCCATTTGGCCCCTAGGTGAAGGAAGTTGAGTCAATGGCTGTACAGAGGCTTTGTTTCAAACAGAAGAAAGGGAGCACACGGCTCAAACGGGCCGTTTTTGGGGCATGGGGGAGTGTTAAACTAGAGGAGAGGGGACAAGGGTACAGCAGTGCATGGGTAGGTCCTAGTGAAAAAGGGCCTGGAGAGAAGTGGACGGGTGGACAGACGCTGGGCCATGTGATTACGACGCCACACGCCACGAGGAGGCGTGTCAAGTGAGTAGGGCCATGAAATGGAAGAAAAGTGGGGGACAAGGAGGTAAAGGGGAGGGCAAGTATCGGGGACACAGGAAAAGGGCGGTGAGGCATTTAATTGGTGGCCTGAGGTTTAAGAAAGGAAAGGGCCCAGGCTAGCATGGCATGACTTGGGAGGTGTGACGTCACATGCCTGCAGGACCACACCGCCTACTCATAAAGGGGGCTTGGCCTGGTTAAGGTAGTTCCAGTCCATGGGACTAAAGGAACCAGCGTTGCATTGGGGGTTTCCTCTCGAGCAAGCTGGCAGATGGGTTACCATATTACAAAGAGGTGGGCATCATGGGTGATGAGAGGCTGGACAGGCAAGAATTGGACGGAAGGTGTTTGTGGAAGGCAAAACAGAGGCATGCGAGGGATGCAGGGTAGGGAAGGTGCAGCCCCTCAAGGGACCTCATTGGAGAGGCAGCTGGGGGGACACAAGAGACAAGGGGGGTTCAGAATGAGGCCACGAGGCCATGCATGGGGGGAGGGTGCCATGTGTCCTGTAGGGGAAAAAGCAGCCAGAGGCATGCAAGAGCATGTGAAAGGGGAGAAGTTTACCATTTTTTTAGGAGCAATGCAGGAGGTGGCACCCAAGAAGTGCGTGAGGGCTTTTATCAGCCTGGGGCTTGAGACGGAGAAGAAGGCTGAAGCCTAGAAGCCCACAAGAGGCAGTGCCTGAGGAGCAGGAAGGCCGTAACTGCCCCGAGGCCTACAGGGGCAGGATAAGGCAAGAAATAAGGGATGGGCAGGGCAAGGGAGAAAAGGTGGTGAAGAGCATGAGAGACTGGGTGACTGTGCGAGGACACCAAAAAGGGGGTCTGTGGACCATGGGTGAGGAAGGAAGGCCCCTGGGCAGAGATGGAAGAAAAAAGGGGGAAAGGGCTCGGCCATTGAGCGATGGTGGGGGACAAGGCCTGGGCATAAAAGGTGTGTGTGGACATAAATCAAATAATGGATTATGTTTTGTTTTTCCTTCCTCAGTTGTTCTTCTGTTGGAAGTAGCGGAGGACATGGCACCAAAGAAGAACAGGCCTTCAAAGGAAGACACTTTCAGGGCTATTGTCAAATTGGTGGAAAAAGCCAACAAAATGTGGGAGCTGGTGGAAGGGGAGGAACCAGGTAGATCCGAGGAGAAAAGGAAAGCGGTGAAGGGTAAAGGGGGCAGAGGGAAGTGGCTGGTTGGAGGGACACGCAGCCCAACCAGGGTACAGCCATTGACTGTGGGACCCACCAAGGCAGCTGACCCAGTACCTCTGCAACCTATCAACCTGATACCTCCAGTACCTATCCAAGAGCAAGTCGGGGTCCACATAGGGGAACCCAGACCGGATCCCCGGGATGTAATGTTTCCTCCACAACCACTAGTGGTGCAACCACCCCCTCAAACACAGGGGTCCATAATGGGGTGCCAGGAAGATGGGAGGCAACAAGGAACGGACAAGGACACAGGTAACACACCCGGCTCAGTGGTGACAGTATCATGAGTACATAAGTCAAATTGTGTCGGCACTTGGGACAGAAGGTTTAGGCAAATGAAGTCAGCACTGGCAGAAATTAGGACAGGGGAAGCAGTGCCAAAAGAGAAGGAGGGGAGCGCAGAGAAAGAGGGAAAGGAACAAGGGAGATAGGCGCCCCTGGGATGAGGGAATGCAAACATGTGCCACTGGCCATAAAAGAAAAGATATGGAAAGGAGTGTATGTGGATATAATCACTTTAGTTAGCTGGGAAGTGGCTGCAAAATATGAAGAGTCAGAGAACATAAGAAAGAGTGAAATGGTGGCTGTGGTAGTTCTGTTAGACAAGAAGGAGGAGGACAAATTCACAAAAGGGAAGACTTGGGATGGGTGGTTTGTGGGTTTTGACACATTTTCAGCCATCGTATTGGAACAGAAACTAGAGCTGGGCATCCCAGCTATCACATACTCCTAATAATATGGTGGGCAAAGGTGAAGGGGGATCGGTGGATATACTAATAATGAATTTTTCGGCAGAGAATGCCGATATGGGTGATGTAAGAGTGGGACACGAAGCAGCTGGACTTATGGATAGATATGTAACTGATCAGTCCACACGTGAGGGTGAGTGGGAGGAAAGGAGCCACACCCCAGAGGTGTTGCTGAGCATACACAAGGCCTTTGTTCCAGGCCACAATGTGCTTTTCACTTATGTTCAAATGTGGGGACCGGCAACAGGCAAATGGTATGGGTCCAAGGAGCCTGCGATCTGGGGGCAAGGTTGGGGCAACAACTTTGAGAGGGACAGGATTAAAGGGCAGACATTGAAAGGGGAGGGTAGGAGGCATGCGAATAGAGGGAGCTAAAAATACTGACCTGCAAGGCCAAGCACTTACGAGGAGGATCCGGGGCAGAGAAGTGGCAGGAGCACTTATGGTTAGAACCCCATCAGAATAGAGGCATGGATGGTTGGTTGACACCTCCAAATAGAAAAGTTGTGGTGATGATTGAAAAGGTTTGGCACAGGTTTTCACAGAGCAAAGGCCCAGACAAGCGAGAGGCAAGCAACGGTTCAGTAAAGGAAAGAAGAAATAGCAGACGAAGATAGAGAAGGAAAAGGCATTGGGGAGAGAAGGACTATTTGATACCCCCATTGCAGAACATGAGGGTGTCTCCACTGGCTTTGTCCCCAAGAAACAGGAAGAAGAATTCAGGGTAATTCACTGTCCATCCTTTCCAGAAGGGATTCAGTGAATGATTTTATAGGGGAAGAGTATAGTAGAGTAATATCTATGCTAGAAGATGCAGTCCGATAATCTTACCAATGATGCATGGATGCAAAACAGACATCTAACTGCCTTCAGGTTGCTGCCAGTTAGAGGGAAGACTGGGACCTTTATGCTTCAAAATTGGGGACAGTACTATTTTGATAAAGCCATGTGCATGGATGTTCTATAGCATGTGCAACATTTGAATCATTCAGCACCTGTTTGCAATGGATGTTTCAAGAAAGAACTGGCTATAGAACGGTCATTCAATATTTGGATGACTTTTTCTCGGTAGTGGGAAAAAAAAGGAGAAACAAAAATGTTGGTCAAATCAAGAGCTTTGTAAGGGATTAGGGTTACCTCTGGCACCAGAAAAAACAAGAAGAGGCTCAGCAGGGTGCTAGAATTTCTGGGTATTGAGATAGATACCCCAGAGGAAATATTCAGGCTGCCAGACAAAAAGTAAAAAACTGAGAGAGTTGATCCAAGTACATACCAGCAAGAGAAGAGTGCAGCTAAAACAAGTACAACAGGTGTTGGGGCACCTGAACTTTGCCTGCAGAGCTATTGGTCCAGGGAGGGCTTTCACCAAAAAGTTAGCATGGGCTACAGGCGGAGTGACCAGACTGCACCATTGGGTAGACATGACAAAGGGAGTCAAGGAGGACTTTAAAGTGTGGGAGGAATTCCTCAGGGAATATAATGGGTGCTCTTTCTTGCAGGAGGAATGGGTGTATAACTCAGACCTTGATCTTTACACAGACACAGCTGGGGGCCTAGGTATGGGGGAGCTATCTGAGGAGCAGATGGTTTGCTGAACCGTGGCCACCAGATCGGGTGAAGGACAGTAATGTAAAAGATATAACATTGCTAGAGATCATGCCCATCTGGGCGTGCACCCTAGTCTGGGGGGAAGAATTGTGGAATCAGAAAGTGACATTCTGGTGACACAGAGCAGTGGTAGAGGTCCAAACAATAAGTGAGCTAAGGTCAAAAATGGTCAGCAAGTTTTTGAATACTTTTTGTGCTAAAGGCCTTGCAGTTGAATACGTCATTCAGAGCGAAACACATGAGGGGTACACAATCCCTGGCTGACAGCCTTCCCGCCTGCCAGCTGAATCGTTTCTGGAAGCTGGCACCAACAGCGGAGGAGCAAAAAACACCCATGCCAATGAACATCTGGGACGTTGGCAAGAAGGAGCAGAACTGTTGTTTCGCAGTTCATGGGCACCACGGACTCTGAAGGCTTATGATGGGGCCTGGCAAGTGTTTCAAACATTCAGGGTATCACACCACATGGAGGTAAGTAGGCCACTCATAGAAGAACAACTGGGGAAGTACACTGTGGAGCAATGGCAAAAAGGAACAGCCCACACCACAATGGGGGTCTATTTTCCAGGAATTAATGTTATTTGCAGTTTAAAAGGATGGAAGGACCCGACAAAATCAATGTTCATTAGAAGAATGATGCAAGGCTGGGGTAGGCTAAAGCAAGGGATGGTGCATAAGAGAAGACCAATGGGGAGCAGTGGCTTACGAGACTAGCAGATGTATTATCGGTGATATGCAGAACAAAGGCCGAGGCTCAGCTATTCCACACGATTCATGTTATAATGTTTGCAGGGGCCATGAGGGTGAGTGAGGTGGTAGAACATGGCAAGAAAGACAAGGAGGGGGGCTTAGAATGGGAAGATATAAGTTGGGGGATGAAGGAGATACAGATCTTGGTTAAGAGGTCAAAGACGGATCAAAGAGGACAGGGTTACACGGTAACACTGAGGAAACATGTAGAAGGTGCAGTGTGCCCAGTACAGGCTTTGTGGGCTTTCACCGCAGACCACGGGAATAGGACAGGGAGACTGGTTGTGCATGGGGGTGGTAAAAAGGGTCACAAGTTATCAAGTCATAGCATTACTCAAAAAAGGCATGCAATTCCTGGGTGAGGATCAATTAATTATTCATACCACTCCTTTATGGATAGGGGCTGCCTCACAGTGGAAGACGTCATGGCAGAGAATGATGAATAACATTTTGAAAAGAGGCATGGCGGTCTGCCAGTTCTAAGATATACATTCAACACTGCGGTATGAGGATTAACAGACATCGGTGTTTTTTGTTGCAGATCTGGAGCCACATTGGGGGAGAGGGATATCATGCTAACAAAACCAAGACCATATATAAGACATTTATTTTGCTTAAACCCTATAGGAAGAGGAAGGATCACAGAAGTCTGGATCATCGGCCACTCCTATATTTATTGGGCAGAAAGGAGAGCTGGAGAAAAAGGCTGGGGAAAGCAGCTTAACCAAATATGAAACAATGTAGATTGGTGGCACGGCATCCTGGGATGAGACGGGCACAAATCAAGCCTTCCTACTCCCGAAAGAACTGAAGGAGTGGTGACCCAGCCTGATTTTAGTTTACTATGCATTTAGGGTAATGACCTTGGGGGTAAGCCATGGGTGGACACATACATACAGGTAAAAGGGACTTAGAGACAATACAGCAGTGGTGGCCTAAGGGTATGCCTTTGCCTGGTCAGATATGATACCAAGGAGAGTTTGGAGTCATAAGCACAGCCATAGGAGCTGTGGATGGAGACAGGAGAAAAGATGAACAGAAGGGTAAGGATACTGATAAGGAGAATGGGAGGACAGGTAATACTGCTTGGGTGTGGAAAGTGTGTAGAAGATTTCATAGGTTGGATGGCGTGCACCTGTCGGATCTAGCCATAGACATGTTTAATACAGAAATTATGGGTTTTATTAAGCATGGAGGAGGCATGCAAGAAATGGAGGATAAATAAAAAAAAAGGAGGAAGACTGGAAGAAGGTTTCCTGAGGTATAGGAAAAACACCTAAGGGTGGTGAAGTCATCCAATGCAAGATGCAGACCAGCTAATGGGGAAAAAGGGGAGGAGGGAGGGGAAGAAAAGGAATAAGACAAACAGAGGAAGAAGCTGAAGGAGAAAAGCGGTCTTGGTTTTCACCGTTACCTAACAGAAAAGGAGAAGAAGAAGGCACCCAGGTTTTCATCTGGGGGGAGCAAAAAGAGGAAGAAAGAGGGATGATCGGAGATTGATATATGGATGGAAATAAATGAAATCGTGAGAGATATAATAATAAAACATAATGAAATGGAACATGGAATTATGATATATAAATAAATTAATTGCCAATCTGAGCACAACAACAACAATGGTCTCTGTCTTTTTGTGAGAGAAAAAGGGGGGAATCCGGGACAATGGAGTTTGCCCTTTAAGGGGAAGACCAGGTTGTCCTGGTGCACCCCTTCTTTTCCATCAAGATGGTGTGCTCAGAAGGGGAGGAGGGAAAGGAAGGGGAGGGACAGGGGATAGAACAATGGCCAAGCAACAGGAAGGGAAGGGGCAAGTGGAGGTACATAATGGGCAACACAGGAGTGGTTCAGCCACTTTTGCTGGAGTTTTGATCCCTCCCACCAACCCTATAATGTAGAGCAAGAGGGGAAGACAGTCAGAAAGGGACTGTATGGTTGGTCTGTCAAAGGTGGATGACAGATTTGTCCGGTAGGATGATTATTGGACTGCCAAAAGTGGATGGCAGAAAAAGGGGAAGGGTGAGGAGGGGAAGGGGGAAAAGAAAAAGGAATAAGACAAAAAAAGGAAGAAGCTGAAGGAGAAAAGCGGTCTTGGTTTTCACCATTACCTAACAGAAAAGGAGAAGAAGAAGGCACCCAGGTTTTCACTTGGGGGGAGCAAAAAGAGGAAGCAAGAGGAATGATTGGAGATTGATATATGGATGGAAATAAATGAAATTGTGAGAGATACAATAATAAAAGATGATGAAATGGAACATGGAATTATAATATATAAATAAATTAATTGCCAATCTGAGCACAACAACAACAATGGTCTCTGTCTTTTTGTGAAGGAAAAAGGGGGGAATCCAGGACAATGCAGGTGTAAACATGGAACAAACAACAATCATAATATTTTGTAATAGTATTATTTTATAATTCCTGTATCTTTGCTGAGTTGCAGTACTGTTTAGCAAACAAAACTCATAAAAATGACAATTCAGCACAAACAGTAGACTGCTACACTTTTCCCTTAATAAAGGTTGTTGATAATTGCACATGTACAATTATTAAAAGCAGTGTATTAGCTGGACCACCGGTGCAGCGGTTGGATTTACGTCTGTGACGCTGGTGACGGGTTTAGGAATGGACTGGGTAAGCCAGAGAAACCAGCCGGGAGGAGAAGGATGGAGCATCCAGGGACAGCTGTCCTTCTCTGGGGGGAGGGTGGGGACACACATTGGCGCATGCTGACTCCTGGCGGAGGCTGGGAGCACAGCAGTGATGCCTGATGTGGAGTTCAAGGGGGAGTGACAGACATCTGGCGTATGCCTTGACATCAGGACATGACTCCCCACAAGAAAAAACAGGAAAAATACTCCCTGGCTGGCTGGATGATGGCCCCTCTGCCCTCAGATGCCACCGATCCCATGACCAGCACACCTCAGCAGTACCCCGAGCCAATGGAAATAGTGCGCTGGTCACCCCCACTGGTGCCTTCACCCTCAGAGGAGGGGGACCTGCCCGGTGAAGGGATACGCTGGGTTACCCGTGGGGACTGCCATATGAGGTGATAGCTGGTCTGGGAGTCAGGGCAGGCAGTCGGGAGGGGCGTTAGGGGACCCGAAAGAGTGGGCAGCCAGGGAAGGGGAGATGCAAAAAAAAAAGCAGTGTATTGACATGAACATTTGGTTACTCGAAGTTTTGCATGTTACCCTAGCAACAACTTAAGATGATTATACCATGGCTATCTACTAATATCTTGAAATAATCCTGTAGGTAATATCACTTTACAGTTTTTGTTAAATCATATAATCAAGCAATATTCTATTACAGGGGCTGGGTATATTGTCAGATTTACTAAGCCTGGTGAGGTTCAGCCATGAGGCACAGCCGAGTAACTTAACCATGTCAGAAGAGATATATCCACTCATATACCCATTCCCTGTCATGTTATGTTGCTGTTATACAATGTCCAACTTCTTTATTTTGTTTTATAATGACAGAAAATTGAAACAGTGGGTATAGTGGAAGATTTACCACAGTCATGTGTTCTGTTTTGACCAATAAGGTTACAGGATTTCCATACTTCATTCTAAAATAAACAAACGTTCTTTATTTGTGATACTTAGGTGTTGTAGTTTATAAGGTACTCAATGTTACTAAAAGGCAGGTCATACTGTGACATGCAGACCACTCTTCTCTGTAGAACAACAGGTGCCAGCATACCCATGCACCACTGTACACATGGAGGATGTTGAGGGAACAGTGCATGGGTGGACAGACTGTGGAACAGAACAGGTCTGTCCACAACCCTAGGACACATCACAGAATGCACATCAGTCAGTATTTCTTATACCCAAACACCAGTGTGCCTTTCTGATAATATATGCTCCCCAGCCACAGCAGTACAACTGGCATAGCACACATAGCTTGGACATGAATATGTCACCTTAGAACATCTCATGTCAGAGGTGCAACAGCTGTGGAATTGAACAACTGAGTAATAGTAATATGCACTGTCAAAATGCCAGTATGTTGAGCCAGTCACAGTGTATAGTGCAGTCATCAGCAGTGCCCTACTCACCATAGTCAGTGCTGTGTCCACACACCACTAGCTCCTTTGCTACTGTACTGCCTGCTGTGTACTGTGGCATGAGCTGCAGTATGAGAGTTGCATACAACAGCACCACCATCTGTGCCAATACTGTGTTGTACCAGCAGAGGCAACAGTGTACGTGAAAGAACAGTGTTGAAAACCGTGTAATGTAACCCCTAAGTACTTGTGCACACCCAACATGTTTGCACAGGTGTAGTACAGTCATCAGACCATTAGTCCAGTACAACTGCATGCAAATTAGCATAATGAGATGTGAATGTGAATTTTGCACAAGACTACCTCAGCATATACTTATTTGCATATCTTTTGAACATAGAAAATTTTGATACCGAGCAAACATGTTTTGCACTAGACTAATAGTTAACCCTATTCTAAATCCACATAACCATATTACTTGCTATTCAAATAGTTTGAGAATATTTAACAGTTTTAATAATGAACTTCATATGCTGCTGCCTGCTGCAGTACTGTCCCCACGCATTTACTATGCAAACACATTGGTCACATAGTGCACCTGTATCTATGTCCACATCACTGTCCACTGTTTTGGATTGTGGCTTAACCTTCCTGGTTACCATATTCTCCAGACCTGTCTTATCCTAAGACTAAAGTTGCTCCTGTACCTAGCCCAGCTTGGCTCTGTATCATTACCATGCTATATCTGTGAAGCTACTCCCCATGGGCCATTCCTTTGAATATGGTTTGCTTTGTGATGCAGGCTAAGTTTGCCAGCTAGGCAGTGCTCATTTTACATCTAGGGCAAAGTTTTGAATATCTGTTCCTCACTGTTTATGGAGGTCAGTAATGACATACAAATACCATTGACAGCAGGTAGTGAACATAATAACAACAAAAGCCAAATTCCTCCTCTTTCATCTGATTTTACAATGATGACGGAGTCCTAGTCAGACCTCGCAGCCTCCACAGCTTCTGTTTCTGCTTTGTCACCACCTGCTACAGTTGGGGAGCGCTTCTGGCCTATACAAAATAAAGGTAAAAAGGAGATGTAGTAATTGTCATTTCCATGGTAACTTTTTAGCACCTCTCTGTGTATTCATAATTGACATGTATCTGTAACCTAACATGATCCTTCATCAAGTATTGAGCAGTTACTGCACACCCATGTAAAATGACAAATGTATAATTATAAATATGATAAGTAAACAATAAATTACACACTATGTTATTAGTGGTTATTACTTTTGTACACTGTTAGTTATAATAGCTATTGGTCTTGAACTGAATAGCTACTGTACACTCACTGTCAGTTGAACATCACAACACCGAAATATATTACCAATACAACTACAGTATCACAGTTAGAACCTCATAGTAATACTGAAGATGTGAGTAACAGATCTATGTTCAGATGTCTGGCACAGACAAACTTAAGTGGCATATATTGAAAGGTAATTTGCACAGAAAAAGAATGTATGTTCATAAGTTACACACTGTAAAAATAATTTACATGGATTTAAAGACTGACAAGTCAAAATGTTTTAACATTATGAATACACTATACCACCTCACCCCTTCCCCTTGAACAACAGTTAACATCTGTTATACCAGTGCTAGAATACTAACAGAATGACTAGTTGTGTATTATGATGATTAGAAAGTTTTGGTGACAATCAATAAGCATTACTGATGTACTTATGTTGTTGCACCGCTAAAGAACTTCAGACAGAAAGACACATATAGTAGATTACAAAGTTTGATCTGCAGTTCAGCTAGTGTTTGCTAGCACACCTAACCACCTAATCAGCGCGAGCATTTCACACCTGAAGTTTATAACTTCCTTTGTGGTGACAGTGTACAGAACAGATGTACTCATACATGCACAGCATCAGGCAATTGGTGTTTACTATACTATGGCTGAGGTGTATCTCTGTAAAATGGATCCATTGGTTATATATTGTTGCCTGCCTTACAGTATGGTCTGCATGTTCATTGCCATGCCGGAACTTGGCTGCGCAGCCATAATGAATGATGCCAGTTTTGCGGTGGGGTGTCATACGGGTATGGAACTGTTGTACTGATAAGTGGAGGTACGCATCGCCCGCTTTCTCCAACTGGTGATTGCGGATGTGCCTTTTTTCGTACCGGGTCTCATACTATTCTGTAGCACTCACAATCAAGGTGCTATACGCACCACTGGTCCTCCAGGGATCTATATACTTTTCACAAAGGCCACAATTGGAATGGGAGACACAGCACACTGTATCAGCAGACATGGATATACCTTAACAAGCCCCCAATTAGTCTGGAGAGTATGCTTCGCTAGAGCACAAGGGATTCATACCATTCAACAAACCTACAATTGGAAGGGGGGCATCGGGTCCCAGATATTCAAAGGGTTGCACCATGTGCGATACAAGGGTTGCTCAGTGCAAGTCAAATAAATCGCCATTCTCTTGATATTCAGCGGGAGGCAGATGCACCCTCAAATCCCACACTGAGCAAGAGTGCAATGATAATGAATGTATGTGTAACTGAAGGGGGAGGAACCATGCATAAATGGTGCAGTGTGATATTCAACAACATGCGCCATGTGCAATAGGGAAGCAAGCGGAAGTTGCACAATAGCTGAAATCAGCCGAAATAAAAAGGAACAAGGGAGAGGCACAAGAACATTACAGGGAAGGCACATGAGGCTGAACGCTAACTGCACAAGCAGGGCAGGAGGGACATACAGGGCAGACCAGGGAAAGGGCACCTTGAACAGAGAGGCGCAGGGAAGGTGTGGGGAACCACAGCCATTGCAGAAGGGGGAAGTGCCACACAGCACAAAGGCCACCACAGGAAGGTGCTCCTGGTGCAGGGGAAGTATCAGCCAGGACAGCAGGGGAACACAGAAACAGCTGCCGGGGGGGGTGAACACAAGCCAGGGACATGGCCAGTGCCACCATCCAGATGGAGGCAGTAATGGGAGGGTGAGAAGGCAGGCAGCAGGGGGCACGGCCATGGAAGGGCCATCGGCGGTATGCCCCCAACAGGCAGTACCGAGCCGCACCAGCTTGAGCTGTCTGGCGATACTGAGATTGTGGGCTGGTACTGCCTGAATCAGGCAATTCTGAGGTGGCTCTATTGAGCTGTACAGTGATGTGATGCAGGCACCCACGGCACGGAGCCATGCTCTGTCAGTGGAGACTAAGTGACAGCTTGCATGTGCTTGCTCATCACGGGTACCTTCCAGAGACCAACAGGGGACACATGAGCATAACAGCAGTTGGCAGCGCATACCTCACCCAATTCTTCAGCACACTGCTGCCACTTGCTGTGGAGTACATCCATTGCCCAGCACGGAAGAGCCGCACATGTGAACATACAGGAGTTCCACAGGAGTAGCAAAACATACCTGGCATGCTAAGGGTAATAGACTGCACCATGTGCCCATCCACACCACCTGGCCCCAAGAGGGCCGCATATATTAATCAGAAGGGCTATGCTAGCATCAACCTGCCAGGTGGTGTGCAATGCTAGGGCGCATAATCAATGGCTGTGCCATGCACCTGGGGGAGCACATGATGCCTTCATCTGGTGCCAGTCAGCACTGTGCCACAGATTCAGAGTGGGGACATCCCCAATGGCCATAGTGGGTGAGTATGCAAACCACACGGACAAACATAGAGCTTGGGAGGGCATGGTCAGAGGTGACATGGGTAGTGGCATACATGGCCCGAGGCAGAGCGATGTTGATCACAAACTAACCTCCACCCTCTACACACAGGTGACAGTGGATACCCCACTCTGTCCCTAATACTCACACCATACCGGCCCACGACCCCCATCACAGCAACGCTACAATGAGGCACATGCCACCACATGCAGCCACCATCGAGCAGGCGTTGGGATACTGAAAGACACATTTCTATTGCCCTGGAGCACACTCCGGTAGTGACCTTCCAGTACAACCCCTCAAGGTCTGTGTGCTATTCCTGGCCTGTTGCATCCTGCACAACATGGCCAACAAATGTGGGATAGCTGTACAGTTCAAAGAGGGGGACAGCGATGGGGATGATGAGGATGCCAGTGATGATGGTGATGGGCAGCCCCACTTGGGAAATGGGACCCCCTACTGCTCTGGCTGGCACAGCTGCAGCAGGACACCATCACAGAGGAGCACTTCAGCCAATCCAGGTAAGTCATGGGGCCATGTGCAACTACCAGAGGCAAAGGCACAACTCACAAACATGCATGGACACACACTAGGGTGCATGCCATCAAAGGAAGTTTTGGCACTGGAACCACACACACCACCAGGGATGGGCAAGGTCTAACATGGCACGATCAGACACACACACACACACACACACACAAAACTCACCAGACATGCACAAAGGGTAGGAGGCACACTGACCCAGACTGCCACCCCTAGCCACACACATGTCCACAGACCACCACGCCCACTGCCTGTCATTGGACATGTGTCAGATGCTGGGCACCATTGCACAGTGGTGTACAGCACAATGCAGGTATCATCATGCACATGCAACTGTGGACAGTAACCGGGTGTGCAGATGGACAGTGTGTGTGCGTGCAGGGCCAGATACCCACCTGTGCATTGCCCACTGAATGACACAATGCACACAGGGCAGCATCAGACAGTAGCCATGCTGGGAGACAGGTCAGTCATGTGCCACAGTGCCACAGCCACCACGGATGCATGGGCGGCCCCGCCGAGACCCGCCAGCAGTGACAGGCTGACCACTGGCCTCGTAGAATTGGTACCGACAGTCCCACAGGGTTCCACTGTGTGAATGCCAATTATGCTCAACGGGTTCGTGAAAGACACTGAACATGCCTGTGCCAGGTATGCTCGGGATGCCCACAGCTGAACGGTGTCAACAGAATGGTGCTGCATGATGCCGGGGAGCAAAATTGGACATTGCACTGCGTGGTGTCTGCGTTGCATCTGGGCAAATAACTTTAATAACCCATTGTGGCCATGACAACCAGTGAATGCCCTGTGTCTGCCTGTCAATGGCAGCATTCACATACTCCGTAACCGGTCCATCCCTCGCCAGGGCATAGCGGTATCTCTGCTGCAAAGCTTCTCTGCCTGGTGCAGAGCCACACTCAGTGCATCCACTGCCGTCTGAAGCCGCATCTGCTGATTGACTGATGCTTGCAGTATGTGGGTGTGCTTATCCAGAGGCCATCTGCCTGATCGGCATGCTGTCCCTCCGGGTGTTCGTGGCCCTGATGCTCATCATCCCTTGAGGTGGGCACGCACACACCAGGGCCAGGCCTGGGCATGTCCACAGGTGGTGCACTGATGCCGCTCCTGACACTGTACCCCCATGACCATTGGCCGACTTGCTGATGCTGCCCCTGGCTGCCACTCCCCAGAGGGCTCAATGGTGCTGCTGCAGTGGCCACAACAGTCCCACTGTCCTGAACACACACCAGTGCTACCCCACCGGTGCTGACAGGCACAGGCTGGGACTGTGATGATACGCAGGCCTCCATGGCAGCACCGCCCACTGCTATGGCCACGAGGTCACCTGCTGTGTGGCCATCCTGTGGCATACACACATGTTACTGCCCATGATGTTAGCTCCATCATCATTGGTGATGGATCCGGCACCAGCCTGAGTCTCTGCATGCTGGCATCCATGGATGCTGGCACGCTGGGACATGGACAGGTCCTCTTCCACACCTGCTCCACCAACATCAGTCCAGACGTCCAGGCGGGCTTAATGTCACCCTAACCCATCTATTCCTGTGGAGGTGGATGGGTCCTCCTCCATCTCCATGTGACTGGCCTCAGTGGAGAAGCTCACCACCACCACTGACCTATGCAGATGCTCAGGAACTGTAAGGGGAAAAAAAAGTAGCGTTAGTGCATGTGACCTACCCTGCCCCCCCAAATAGACAGACCATGACCTACCATGCAGTTATGGGCTCACCCATCTGGAATCACCACCTGAACACCCTCAATGGTGCAACGCTGCATGCTGCCAGCAACCCGCTCCTCCTGTGGGGTCAGGCATAACACCTCCGCTGTCCCCCACCTGTCACAGACCATGCTGCCCTGATGGCAGCCACCTTCTCTTTAATCCTCTGCCTGTCTGTGCCCATCTTCTTTGTGTACTCCTGCACGGAGCGCTAGTGGCTGCCATGCAAGTTTACAGCATGCTCCACCTCCTCCCATGCAGCAGCATGGGCCTGTGGTGTTCCCTGGTGTCCACTGAGAAGTGGCTCCTGGTCTAGATAGGCCTCAAACAGGGCATCTGTCTTGGCCTTAGTGAAATTCGGCCTCCTCTCCCTCACGACTCTGTTTCTCTTCCTCCACCACATGCTTGGTCATGATTCATCCTGTGGGAATGACAGGTGTTACCTGTGACTGTGCAGTCCCATGCAGGTCCAAAACACCACAGTCCACACTCCCAAACAGCATGCAACTCACCACAATAGACTACAGTAACCGACTATAGCTAGTGCAGCCCAATGTCGCACTTTTATAGCGCAACCCATGCAAATGAGGCACATCTTTAAGTGGCTACCAAATCACCAGTGACTGCACCATTGAATGGCTAGACCCAGCTGATTTGCATATACTGCTGAATATAGCGCTATTAAGCTTTGCACAGTGTGTTGAACATGCTAAGCCAAAGAAGCGCGATTCTGTGACTTGTCGCAGTACGCCCTTAACTTCATGCGATGTCCGGGTTGATGAAGCAGGTGCCTGCCGTGCTGATGTGCTGTGCATGGGAGGCAGTGCAGGGCTCGGCCACCATTGTGGCAGTGGCACTGGCGCTGTTTACCTATGGCGATGTGACACTGGGGCGTCGTAGGTGCACTGGGGCAACAGCGCGGTAGGCTGCTACAGGAGGTGGCACACAGGCACCCAATCATGCTACATGCATTGGGTTCCAATCGTACTGTGGCTGTCCATGCGCCAGAGACCCTTGACCCATTGCCCGACCTTTGTCCCCTAGGCGCCATGCATCAGGCATGGGTGCACCACTATCACGCTGTTCGGTGACAGCGCGATAGGGAATGGCAGTGCTGTACCGTGCAGCATCTGCACATGGCAGAACTGCACTGCAGAGCACCATTTTGAGTTAACTGAGCAGCAGAGATGGCGTAGAGGCGTGCTGTGCAGTGGAGCCAGATCAAGCTGGTAAACCTTGTGGCCATAGTTGAGACATATTTTGGGGCCTTGTTTGGGGAGGCACCCTTGGACAGGGCCAGGAGTGAAGTATGGCAGGAGGTGGCCGATGCTGTGGAGGAGACCACCGGTATGGGCTGGATGGCAGAGCAGTGCCACCACCATTATGGGGACCTGAGGCGCAGGGACCCGGACCTGCTTGCCCACCTGTGGACACATGCCAGGATGGGCATGGTGCCACAGCCAGGTAGGTGCAACATCCATACACTTTTATCATCCATACTGATATCACAGTTGCATGTGCCAGGCACATGGGGGAGCCGTCCGGAGTTGGCCGTGGTGGTGGTATCGGGATGTGGGTTGGGTAGTTCTGGCTGTGTGGGATTGCACACACATGGGGTGGGGGGACATTGCTACTGGATTGTACTGATGTTCCTCTCTCCATGTTTGTACCTTAGGGCCAGAAAAATGGAGGCGCAACTGCAAGGGGAGGAGCCGCATGTTGGAGGAGAGGACAGGAGGGATGAAGGTGGTCCATGGCATATGGATCCGCCTGCTGATAGTGAGTGCTGCCCATCCGTGATTACTGCTGCATGCTGTATAACTTGGGCAGTTGGGCAGCCCACCATCCAGTAACACCACTGCCATGCACTTAACTAGTTACAGTCCAGCACTGTCCAGTGGCACTGCATGTCTGGGAGTGCATCAATGGTGGTCCATGCATGCACCGGGCCATGGCTGTGGTACTGCCTTCACACCACATAGCCAAGTCACTGTACAGCCATGGTGGTGCTGTGCAGGACATGGGCAGTGGGTTTGTGCAGTGGTCCACATGGCTGTGGCTGCCTGGGTGGGCAGGTCTTGTGGACACGGTCACTGTGGGTGGTCGCACACTATCACAGGGGTGTGTCACATGGCTGTATGCCATGCACAATGGGTGGGCTGCAGGGGGATGGACAGTCACACCTATTGACTCTGCTCCTTCATTCTAGGTGGCCGGACTCTCCAGCAGATCCAGCGGGACATCCGGAGCTGCTGCAGGTTGGGAGGGAGACTTTGGAGCTCCTGAGTCACATCCACTACCATGGGGTGAGGAGGAGGAGGCAGAGATCCCAGCGGCGCCAGGAGGAAGAGGACTAGGGTGGCCAGTGACATCCCCATGCCCCAAATACCACCTTCCCCCCTTTGACCCACCCTCACACCCCTTCTTCCCTCTCCCATATGTTCATCCCTGCTCCTTACCTTCCCCCACCTGTTATGTGGCCCTTCCCCCCTTGTATATAATTGTAAATATTTTTTCTTGTGATTTTTTCAATATATACATTCTGTTATAACAACTGTGGTGGTCTCTGATTTGCAGTGAGCTACAGGTGCTCAGCTGCAGTGGTGTGCATGGTGTCGGGGTGGTGCACGCATGGGCTTATGTGTGTGTGTGTGTGTGTGCAGAGGTGAAATACCTATGGTGTGGACAGGGGATCAGTCACTGTCTGTGGTTTGTGTGTTGTACTCTGTGCACTGCATGCCTGTGTGCAGTGGTCCACAGGGCCTGCACTGTGTGCATGGCACCCCTGTCAGGCCATCACTGGCCTGTGCAGCTGACACCCTTGCATGTCTGTGATATGCACGGTCTGCTGGTGTGTCAGTGGTGGCCGTCCATGCTGGATAACAGTCCAGAGAAGGGCAACCAAAATGGTGCAGGGACTGCATCAGAAGACATATGAGGACAGATTAATGGAGCTCAATATGTATACCCTTGAGCAAAGGAGGGAGAGAGGTGATATGATCAAGGCATTCAAACACCTTAAGGGCATAAACAAGGTGAAAGAGTCTAACATGTTTAAATATAAGAAAATAGCAGGACAAGAGGACACAGCATGAGATTAGAGGAGGCTAGTTAAGGGGAATGTGAAATTCTTTTTCAGAGAAAGGTGGTGGATGCATGGAATGGCTTACCACAAGAAGTGGTGGCTATGAATACAGTGCAGGGCTTCAAACAGGCATGGGATAGGCATAAGGAGCAGCTAAAATGACTATGAATAGATAGGCCACTGACAGAGCAAAGGCCGATGGCACATTTATAAGGTAGAAAAAGAAATGGGCAGACTGGATGGGCCTTGCGGTCCTTATCTGCCGTCAACTTCTATGTTTCTATAACAACTGTACCTGGCACAATGCTAGGTTGACCGCCATCACCAGTATGGTGCACATCTGCCTTTGGTGGCACTGTGGCCTCTGTTGTTGTTGTCCACCATCCATGCTGTAGCTTGTGTCTGTTGCAGGGGATGTGCTCCAGTGTCTGTCACTTGTGCTCCGGCAGCATGCTGGTGGCATACAGCTTCATGGTGCCTGGCGCAGGGTGGCTGTACACCTGTGCAATGTAGGGTGTTGACCATGTACACATCAACCCCGTGTGGCCTCATGCCAGTGGCTTAGTTGACCTGCTTCTGTGTCCCTGTGTTGCTGTGCCATTGGGTATGGGTGGTGTTTGTCCATGCACTGTGTTGCATCCTGTGTGGTCACGCCCATGTTACACTGTGCATGTCTGTTCTGCTTGGCTGTTGTGGCCAGTGCTGGGATAGGATGTGTCCTTGGGAGGGTTTGCAGGTGCTGTACCACTGGAGAGTGGGGTCTGGGGAGCATGCCCTGTTGCATGTAAGGTGCACTTGTGCTGGCATGAGGTCGGTCTCTCAGCTGTACCTTGGGGAACATGCAGGGCAGCACTGTGTGGCCATTTGTTGCATCACTGTCTGCTGCCACCAGCTGCAGGAGTCCCCATGGTGGGGCTGCCTTCCCCATTGATGGCTCCATGGTGCACACAGGGTTGTATAGTGTCACAGTGGGGGTGGGTGGCCATGGGGTCATCCTGCACTGTTGGGTGCTACTCAGGGCAGGGTGTATGGGATCATGGTGCAGTTGTTGCTCTGCATTGGTGGAATGGTGTGGTGCAGGTGGTCAGCCCTCCTTGTGTGCTGGTCACAGCTTGCCAGGGAGTGTGCTGGGGCACCATGGCCTAAGCTGTTGGTTGGTTGCTGGTATCCATGGTCCAGGGGTTATTCCAGCTGTCCCCAGTTGTGCAGTACATAGGGTGTGGGGGACTGATGTCTGTTCTGCTGTGTGTTCCTCTGCCAATCTATGGCATGGGTGGTGGGGCCCTGCCATCCTGGTTGTGCCTGTTGCATTGCTGCCCACTGCTGCTGGGGTCATCCCTGGTTGTTATGGCGCATCTGGACTGCTCAGCTAGACATCCTTGTTGCGCTATGGTGCCATCAGGTATGCTCAGCTGCACCTCCCTAGTTGTGCTATATGGCAAAGGTGGTGCTATATTCAGTCGTCGAGGCGTGGAGTGCATCTTGGCTGTGCAGTTTTGAATACAGCAGCTTCTGCGCATGGCGCGATGGACTTACACTTGCTCCTGTAATGCTTGCCACGGGCTGGTTTGAATATCTGGGCCCAAGTATGTAACCATAACAATATTTTATTTCGACTGTTCATAATGACGTTGGGGAGCCTTTCAACCAAGGAACACTGGTTATCAATGTCTCACATCTACAACATGACAGACCACCAGCAGTAGTTTGCTGGCAATCGACAAGTGCATATTTATATGATGTCATTAATGTATGGTAATCACCCATTTGTGCCAAACATAGATGATGTCTACATTTGCATACACAGTATTGAATATCACACTTGTATTATTATGTGACTATTGTTGCTTTACTTATGGCATGTGAGACATTTCCCTGCAGCTGGCTTTCCGGCCTCCTCCCAGAACTAATAGCTGAGGTAGTACCAGCATTTATCATTTTCTGGTATCTCCTTCCTCTCTTTTAGCTGGTAAAACTGCTGGTGCAACATCTTCCACTCCTGCTTACACTGCAATGGTGTCTTGTTTTTAACTTTAAGAATCATGTGCAGGTAGCCGTTAATGCACCTCCACATATTGTCCAGTTTACGGTTGGTGCTCTGCATTAAAATACAGGCACTGCCCCATGCTTGAACTGCCTCGACCAGTGGACACACCCCTCCTAGACTCCAGATCCTCATTGTTTTTTGTTTTTCTGTCACAATCTGCAATAAATACGCAGAAAACAGTACATTACTGCCATGGTTTGTAACATGTGTGTGACTTTCTGTTATGTTAAGTGTTACACAAAAAAAATCAAACAGCAATATGTTAATAACCCACTGATACAGCCCAGCTAGATATTCAGAAGAGGATTGTGCACTGTACAAATACTGATGCACCATGGTTCATCAGTAATGTTATGTATTGGTTCCAACTAGGGCCTGTCATGCCATGCATAGTTTTCTCTCATCCCAATATTCGGCCTGGATATGCTGAGCATATGCAGGCACAACCCTACTTGTGCTGCACACTGTTGAAACAAAAAGAAGAACAAGTGATGACACGCATAGGTGAGCTGCTGTATTGCATGGCACAACACATCATCCGGCACCTCTGGGTTGACACCCGAGGTCGAATGCCACTGTCTTTTCAGCGTCCACCCCCTATGCCCAGTCAGTGGTTTTTACTATATAAATATCTCTGGGGTGCAGTGGACCCCACAACCTTTCAATCATGGACTTTTGTATTAAAAATGACCCTGGCAGTTCAGTGCTTGCTTGCCCCTAGCCGATCGCGGGTGATGGGGTAGGGTCCACTGGACCACCAGGGGATATATTTAATACAGTAAAGGCCAAGATCAGGTGAGGAGGTAGGGTCAACTGGACCACCAGGATATTTTTTTAAAATAGGAAACCAGCGATCGGGTGATCGGGCACGTTGCTTCTGAGGGACAGAGCGGGTGTTGTCCCCAGCTGCTGCTGCCTGGCAGAGCACCAGATGCAAGTCACCGGGGATTGGTCCACCTGTATGCAAATGGGGCCATAAATACATGCAAATAGCCCTATTTACACCTTGCATGCATCATGGGCCTATTTGCTCACCCACCACTGAATAGCACAGTAGCCAGCACCTAGCACCATCAGTAATTGTGCTGCTGTATCCCCCCCTGCCCTCTGTAGCCACTCTCCCTTGTGTCATGTATGTCATTTCACCATGCAATGCAGCTGGCAACAGTGAAATATTAAATGCTACTAAGCTGTGCCACATCACCATTTAAATATCACCCTGACAACACCCTAGCATATCCCAGTTGCACTGTTCCCAGGCTTGCATCTCAGCCTGGCACAGTCTGAATATTCCCGGTTTATGTATACACCTGTGTAAGTGATGTATATAGTTGTTCTATTTTTTGACCAACAGTTTCATGGTTCTGAAAAGAACCTATTTTTACTTTGCTATCTGTTTAAACAGTCTGACATTCTTAGAGGACTTTGAGGATTGCATCTCAAAGGTCTTCCAGGGAAAAGCAATTGCCAGCATGTGAGAAGTGTATACCGTCTGGTAGGAATAGCCAATCATAACAATACTTAAATTCTGGGTGATGTATGGTGTACATTCCACACATGCGTAGATATGCAGACATTTGTATGTTGGCCTTTCTCCATGCTCTGTCAATCAGGTACATATGTTGTTCTGCTTGCCAGACCTTACGCTCTATAAAATCTGAAAAAATGATTTTACAGGCAGGCAACATACTCATAATAGAAGCAAGGTCCAATTTTGCTACTGTCACTAAATCTACCCAACGTTTGGTGCCCAAATCATTGCCTCCAAGATGTATCAGCAGTATGTCTGTATGACCTTGAGTACTCAGAAGCCTGTGCATTGTTGGCATGAGGTGCTCCCACCTCATTCCACCCCTGCCAAACCACTTAACACAGCAATTTGGGAGCTGCAGGTTTTTCCCAAAATCACTGTTCTGAGCATACTCTGATGCTTGCCTTACTATACTGCTGCTTACAATCCACAAAGTCCTTTTGCTGTTTTCTGCCAATTCTGAGCTTTGAAACTAAGAAGTGGACAGGGAGCTACCAAAAAAGTCAGTGTTTCCCCTGCAGTACCTAGGCACTAGTGAAACTAAAACTGAAATCCCCCTCTCTACTTCAACACTGCTTCACTGAGCTGTAACATAAAACACAAATAAACTACATGATTGGCTAAACTTCTCTCTTACATAGCCAATACAGTGTGTGCATTGACTATCTGAGCAGTTCTGCTTCAGCAAAAAAAGTAGGAAGATTTCAAGGTGGCAAAATGCATCCTTTTCATAGGCAGATTCAAACAATTACAAGTGCAGAGTAGAGATGCTGAGAATTTAAATTCCGTAAGTGAAGTGAATGCGAAGTGGGCACTTTGCGTTGCCACTCCGGTATGCTGAGTGGGCAATGCAAAGTGCTCCTCCTGTCGTTACCACTTCACGTTAAGGTGGGAATGGAATGTGGGTAAGGTGAAGTCATTGTTTTTAATGGACTCTGAGGTCCCTCATTATGATCTCTAAGTGATCCACTTGGTGTTTCAGATTTGGCACCCCCACACATCACATGGCTTATAGTACTGTAAGTCACATGCTGTTAGCTAGGCAGGAAGAAAGTGGAGTCATACAAGCGTATAATATTACTTTTCTCCTGTGCAGACAGAGAGAGTGTAGTGTGTTTTGTGAATGCTGATACTTTTAGATCAGAGCGAGGGAGATTTAAACTTTGATTTAGACCAAACAGATTTTTTAAAAGCTACATTTTTTGTCTTTTCTGTACTCTTTTTTTACTTCATTTGTTCTTTCTGTAAATTTTATTTTTCTTACTTTTATAAGTAGTTAGTTGTTTGTCTGTGTTTGTGTGACTGTGTGTTTGTGTTGTGTGACAGTGTGAGTAGTGATTACTCGGACTGAGGGAGCTCAGAAGGAGAGATGGACCATGGTGAGGGGAGAATGTCTGAGGCGGGGCAGCTCTGGAGAACAAGGAGTAGTGGTAAAGCATCGTACTATGCCTCATGTGTGGAGGGCACCAGGCACCCATTCCTGTTGGACTGCTCAAAACTTGTGAATGCCCCCCCAGAAGCAGGACCAGCACCACCTCCTGTCCTGACTCTGAGGCAGTTGAACCATGACCACCACCACCAAGTCCAGCACCAAGTCCTCTGGAGCAGGATGTGCCTGTTCCCCCAGGCCCAGGTGTGGATTCCATCCCTGTTCAGCGCCATGACCAACTGGCTGCCAGTTCACCTGGCCATCCCCTGCCTGTGCCTGGTTCTCCCTGCACCTCTGTTGTTTGGCAGTTTTTTGACTGTGTCAGGGGACAGCAGTGTGGTCAAGTGCCACCTGAGTGAGGTGGAGGTGCGCCGTGGCCGAGGGGCTCACCTGGGGACTGGGGGCCAGCACACCCATATGCTCAATCACCAGCAGTTGGAGTGGCAGGCTGCCACAGAACAGACCATGTCTGCACCTGCTGGCCATTCTGTGGCAGAGGGTGCAGCTGTGCATTGCGGCATCCCTAAGAAGAGGAGGGCAACAGCAGCACCTGCTGCTCCACCAGCACCCCCACCACCACCAACAGCAGGTCAGCCTGTAGAATGTGAGGACCCAAGAGAACTGTATGTAACACAAGCTGACTTGGTAGTTCTCTGGAGTGCTGTTGAGGAGAACAATGAGAGGGTGAGTGCTGTGGAGCAGTGGCTGGATCAACATCAGTTGCAAATTATGTCCATGCTGGAACTGCTGCTGAATCAACATGGGATCCCACATTAGTTTTTTTTTCCTCACACCATGTGCCCCCAACACTTTCCTTGCTGTGTTATAAAATGTATTCCTCCACCATCCCTGACCCTTGTATGTAATTATGCCCTTTTTTGTTGTCTTCTATATATGTGACACTTTGTATTCTGAGCAGTGCAAGTATAATGTGCTAAACTGTATCTGTCCGGTCAGTCTTTTTTCCAGTCTGTGTATGTACTGCAGACACTGTCCAACTCCCTGACTTAAAAACAAACATTAATGAGAACAATGGTGGGGTGGTGAAGCATGGAGAGATACTACAAAACAGGCTTACAATACATCCAAGTAACTATTAAAAAAAATAATGTTGTGATTCGTGACGTGATCGTAAATCATGATTTGTGACTGCATTTGTGACCGTGATGATGAAGAAACGTGAATGCCTATGGCTGTACTTCCCTGGGCCCCAATAAGGTGTTACACAAAACTCCCTGACTTAAAAACAAACATTAATGAGTACAATGGTGGGGTGGTGAAGCATGGAGAGATACTACAAAACAGGGTTACAATACATCCAAGTAACTAGAAAAAAAATGAATGTGGTGATTCATAACGTGAATGATCATGAATGGTGATTTGTGACTTCATCTGTGACCGTGATAAAGAAGAACATGATTCAGTGTCGATGGTGTGAGATAACCAGTATGAAACTGTATTGGTAACGTGAAAGCTTATGGCTGTACTTCCCCGATAAGCTGTAGCTTAAAACTCCTAGACTTAAAAACAAGTATCAATGAGTACAATAGTGGGGTGGTGAAGCCTGGAAAGACACTACAAAACAGGCTTACAATACATTCAAGTAACTAGAAAACAAAGTCATGTTATGATTCGTAACATGAATGATCGTGAATCATGATTTGTGACTGCATTTGTGACCGTGATGATGAAGAACGTGATTTGTATCATGAGTGACTTGTGATGATGGTCCTGACTTAAAAACGCATATTAATGAGTACAATGTTCATGCAGAATTAAGCACCACACCTGTCCAGTACTCTGAAGGGAAGCCAAAGAAACAGCTGTGACTTAAGTTACAGATGGAGATTGGGCCCTAAAGAGATGCAAATGCACAGACAGATTAAGATTGCGCTGTGCACTGAAAAGATGATGACACAAAGGCACAACACTTAACCAGTGCTCACCATCAGAAATTCAAATCTGGAAAAGAATACCTTTGCTGGTTGGGGCGAGCCACGGGGGAGGGGCAGTGAACTGCACTGCTGCAATAACAGTCACTAGTACTAGTACCAGTAAAGATACCACAAAGAAGTACAAAAATCACACAGCTGCAGTGGATAGCAGCTTCACATTGCTGAAATGATTATGTGGCACAATAAAATTTGTCTGATTTGATGACATGCATCGCACACATACTCACACACATGCACTAAGTAATGCATAGCAAGTTGAAAACTTCAGTAATATAACCACATATTTTAAACAAACTAAAATTATGCACTGCTGCACCACAACAATCGTAGCAAAAAAGGCAAGAAATATTGAAAATATTACTGTGTGTACATTAACACAGTTATACAAGAAAAATATCACCAAAGCGGAAAGCATTGTCTCACTCTACACCACAAAGATCGCCCTCCCCCAAAGCACACTTCCATTGTCTCAGTACACAGACTGAATGTTGTACATTAACATTCAAAATCCATACACAAACAATAAACGTTCAATGATATATGCACAGGAGGGTTTCCTATAATCGATGAACTAAAGTTTGAGCAAAATAAATGACTCAAAAAGGCATTTTTAATGGCTTTTTGAAGGTTTGAATCACAGAGAGCTCTCACAGCAGATTATCTCCTACAGTTTCCTACAAACACTACCCCAAACTGAGGCTGTGCAGAACAATCTAGAGCCCATGTGACCTGAAATCCCATGAATCACTGCAAAATTCACCTTTGGAGCTTAAAAACAAGGTGATGTGAGGCGAAGTGTAAGCGAGGTAACACAAAGTCATTATTTTCAATGGACTTCGCATTACCTATTATAACTCGAAGTACTCCACTTTGCATTGCGAAGCACTCCACAAATTCGCCTTCACTCCGTGAATCACTTCACAGAGCGAATTGGAGCCACTTCACCCATCACTAGTGCACAGTCATGTCTGATTGGTTCTCTATTCTGTTATGCCACATGTGCACCTTACTTGCTCGCTCCAATTTGCAGCTGCATCTGTGCTCGTAAGTACCAATGTACACTCTGCCTTTAAACAGTTATAACTTAATAAGGCAGTAGCCTACTTTGTATTTATATACATGGACAAAGAGAGCAGGAAAAATGTTTTGATTAGTACTATTTAGATCTTGGTAACACTTTTTATCATGCTAGAACAATGTAAAATAAAATGTTAAGTACTTACAGCAAGCAAGGCACTGTTTCTCAGTTTTACCCAAGATTGCTGCTTTGTCCTTCTTCTTCTGTGTCCAGTATCTCTGAATGGTTGCCTTACATGGCCTGATAAATGATGCACTGCATTGATTTAAGTGCCTGTCACTCAAATACAAATCAATATATTATTGGCTAATACATATTTTTGCTTCCCCCTGTACTCAAGTTTGCAATAGTTTCAAATGCATGACACTGGTTTTGAGACACTGTTGAATGCACGACACTACTTTTTCAATACTTTTCGAGGGCTCGACACTATTTTTGCAACACTTTTACACGTACGACAGTGAATGTTCAACACTATTATTAGTACTTTTGAATTCACAATACCATATTATTGCGACACTTTCGCATGAATGACTCTATATTTTGTGAGACTTTCGAATGCACAACATGATTTTATGGCTTTTTCCACAAAAAAAAATATTCTTTGAGTAAGACCAGCTCTGCTCACTTCATACTGTGGCAATACATTATTTGACACATTTTTACATATTAATTGTGAAATTCTTAGTCATTTTATCAACTATTACATTTCTGCACCATCATTTATTAATTTCATTGTGCACTGTTACTACACAGATGAACTGTGTACTCCTTTGTAAGCAATTATGTTGATTATTTATGCAGCAGTTACAAATACACAGTCTCAACATTGAATGTCACAAGAGAACAAAACAAAGTGATACTAATATTTTGTTTTTCTGTCTCTATTATACAGGTGCCTGATACCTCTATAAGATTGCTGATTACTACTGTGAAGTCCCAGATAGCAAAGATCCCCAGTAAACACAGTCGACTATCTAAGCAAAGACAAAACAGGTATCATAGTTATTCACTGTTGTTCAAGACTAATATGAAAGGCACTGATGTGAGTTCAACACGTAAAACAATTCAGAAAACTACTGAAACAGTGGACCCTATATTGTCTCATGCCCAGTAACAGTACCTACTTGCTCAACAGCAAGAAAAAAGTGTTCACCTCAGCAACAGTTGTGTAGATCATTGAGATGAAACACTACTTTTGTAATGGTGAGCATAACTTCATGTACTAAACAACATCAGAATCTACCACCTGGTGATGTCAATTTGAGAAAGCAGAAGTATTTTCTATCACTAGCATCTAAAGTTAAGATTGAGAGGCTTATTGCTGCTGTGATGAGACATGAGCGTAAAAAGAGAAAAGTCATCTAAGTTTGATGAAATTGCATCTCAAAGTACGTACATTTGTGAGTACAGCACTATTTGCTCTTCAACGCTTATGGTGTAAGATGTCTCATGTGCTTGAACTATTCAGAAAAGTTGTGTATGGCATCAAGAAAAGGCTACAATGATACCCTGAATTGACTGTGCACAATTTCTGTGATGTTTTCACAGGTAGATGGCTCTACACACAGCACTCAGAAGCATATTTCTGGGAAGAGTCTTATTATTCACAGAACAAAGACAGCAACTTCACTATAGATCAGTCCGGTAAACTGGTAAATGTACTCAGTGTCTCTGATGATACAACAATGGAGTCAGATGATGATGCTGAATCAACTAGTCAGCCTCACAAGCGACACTGTCGCTCATGGGTATGTGATGCAACTTGCAAATGTAGGCAATCATCGTTTGACAAAGTTGACCAATTTATCAACCTGTTTGTTGTAACAGATCATAGAGACAGATATAAACTGTTTCACAATATTGACCTTTATGACATGCATCCACATACTGGACTTATGGGTCACTCACTTGCGTGCCCAGATAGTGGTGTTTGTGACAGTGTCTTTCACCACATGCGGATGCTTGGAGTACATCAAACAGGCATGCAGAACTTTGTATACAGGGTATATGAAGTTTGATGAGTTGTAAATCAGTACACTACTTTAAAAAACCTATTGGAGTCTGGTAACATGCATGGTGTCATTACATGTCTCAAAGGGCTACGACGCATGACTTCTGTAGCAGACACAGGAATTAATCAGTCTCCTACTTTTGATGAGGCCTCTGTTTCTGTGTTAGAAAGTCACATCCTGAACAAGTTTGGAAAAGAAATTGTGAAATTCAAATTGGCAAAGGCACAGAAGTTTGACTCTGTATGTGTGTCATGTGAATGTCTGTGTTACAACAAACGGTCACAGTGAACCTTGAAACCCTGTCACCATACAATGACATGTGGTTTCAACTGTCAGCATTCTTGCTGTTGAAATCAGACTTCCAGTTACAGCCCATCATTGTGCTCTGCAAGCATTGTTTCTCCATACTGAAGTGTACCATTCTGCCACCAAGGACATTGTTGAATAATATGGAGGCACAAGCTACACCAAGTGAGATTGCCACATTGAATATGTTTGAACGTATTATTATTCAGACTATGAAACCTTTTCAAACCATTCTATGTCTGAACATAAAGACACAGAACGTTCCACAAAAGAGCTCATTAGATCTCTAGGGTTCTGTCATGTATCTGCCACTTCCTCTGCAGGAAAATGTGGCTTCAATCTCCAGAAAATAGTTTGGTGATTCTTGGTAAATGGTGTTCCAACTAAGGCCAAGGTCATCTGGCAGATGTTGTCAATGTACAAGAGGGTGAAGCTTGCTCTTACTTATTTGAAGAGCAACAATCCCTTTTACACAGACTTTGACATTGATACCATGACTACTATGTCAGTAGAATGCAATGAGTTGGGAAGCAGTAAACCAATGATTGAAAAGATCAATGTACAGACTAATGACAATGTGTATGAACAGTACACAATGCACCCACTGCATGGCAGAGATCCAGTGGGGGACAACATTGATCTCTATCAAATGAAACAGGTGGAAGGTGAGCCTGTCAGCATATGGGAGGTAACACTGGAAGCACACTGTTTCCCAGACTTATTCCCAAAAGGGTCAGGTGGATGCCTAGATGAAAGGGAAGTACATATACAGGCTGCTGAATACTGCACTAGCCCTGTACTCAGCAAGGATGGAAAATTTAGACATAACATACAGTACCTATTTCATCTCCTGTGGGAGAGTGAGCTTAGCATACTGTCTGCATCTATTGCACATACTATTCGTCTCACTACTCCACTAGATGGAATTACAGCTGCACAATTCCTTGAAAAATTGAAGCAGAAAGATGAAAATGTGCAAGTGAATTTGTCTTCCATTCTCTCAAGCCTACTGTACTTGGCACCAAAGAATGTTGGCATCACAGACACTCTGAAGTGATGACAATGCTGCGATAGTACGGTGCAGCCACATGGTTTGTCACACTAGGTTGTGCTGAATATGCCTGGGATGAAGTCATAGAACTGCTGAAATGGGCAAATTCTGATGTAGATGACATTTCATCAATGACTGTCGGAGAAATGTGCTCACTTGACCCTGTGTCTGTCACAAGGCATTTCCACAAGTGTTCCATAATATACTGACTTTCACTTTGTCAAAGGAAAATCCACCTCTTGGTACTGTAGAGCATTACTTTTGGAGGACAGAGGTATCCATACTTGAGGTGCCCCTCATAATACATGTTACTGTGGATCAGGATGCACCACATATCGGTGAGATTATAAAGCAGAACAAGTGCTAGCATTCATCAAGCAATACATCATTTGCAACATTCTGGACAAGTATGACAGTCCTACACTGTGGAAGTTGGTTCAAAGTTCCAGTGACATATTTGTGTGAAATACTGCCATCGGGTAGTAAGAATAAATCTGTTTGGTACACTAGATGTCGTTTCAGATTCCCTAGATGGGGTTTGTCAGATGGTGCCATGAATGAACTTTTTCTTGGCAATGCAACACCACAAGAAGGCAAAATCAACCAAGAGGGTATATGAGTTATCTAGAGATGAGAAAGAGGTGTATATCAATGACTACAATCTAACTCTTCTCCTAATGGTAGGCAAACATAGATGTTCCGGTTTGTTGCTGACAATTCATTGGCTCTGAGGAGGTGTGATGCAGTAACTTTGTACATAACTAACGTGAGCAGACTGGCTTGCAAGATCTTTGGGAAGATATTGCCAGTTAAAGCTGGAAGCCTGACATCTCAGCTCTGGTCATTGGGATTGAAAACACTTTCACAGAGAATGGTGCTTATGAGGCCGGTGCTGCGTTTGATGGGACACATTTGTACAGCAAATCTGATGCTGTTCGCTGTCTCAGTGTGAACTACAAAGAGAAATACAGCGTGTACTTATTCCTCATGCTGAGATTGAGGAACTCACTGTCAATAGACCTTCTTCAAAAATATCTTGAAGAATAACCTCATTGACACGTATACCCTGTGCATGATGACATGGATGATATGTGCCTATTTCAGGTGGCGAGGTATGACTACAAGGCGGATGTTCACCTGATTGTACATGACATTTACAAGGTGAAAGGAGTAGATGTTGTCTTGTAAAGAGACAGAAGCCTTGGCTCATAGACCACTGTAAATTACATCTAGGCACGTCGGGAGGAGAGAAAATTACTACTTTGTCTTGTTCTTATTTAGACCCTGGAGAATGAGTCTGAATTAAAGGTAACTGTGAAACTTTTGAGGAAGAATTCAACTAGTTATGCCTTTCAAACTGAATACTCTGAGACATACAGAGGCTGAGTGAGAAGAATAGCTTAGAAGGCAGAGAAAAACTTCAGAACGATACTCCTGTTAGCTCACAAGACAATTTGATCCAGATGGAGAGGTGTTCTAGGTGAGCATCTGCCTTAAAAGCTAAGTCTTAATGTCAGAAGTCGAGTGCTATGGACATGGAACACACTGGTGTCAACCCAGCTGACTTGAGAAAGATAAATCAGCAGCAGCATGTAGTCATTCTCAGGTCACTGATGAGTTCACATGGCTCACATGAAGCCAGAAAATGGACTGTCTTGACTAAGCTGCTACTGATGTTTGTTAGTGGCTCAGCGGGCGCGGAAGATTTTCCTTATTAGCTTTCACTGTTGAAATACAGAGTCGATAGAATCATCAATGTCTGCTGTTAGTGCTCACTGGACTAGCCGTATACAACATTGATGGAGTTACTTTTTACGTTTCTTTATTTATGCTGAGCATGGCAAGATAGAGAGTATCGTGAACTGTTATTCAGTTGCATCCAGCTTCCTTTATGTTTACAAAAATGAAGTTACCATCATTGATGATAGTATGGTCTTCAATGTGGTCGCCTGTATGCACCTCGCTACAGGAGATCTTGGGTGTGACTATGGGTAACATTTGTGGCAAACTTATTCTTGTATTGGAGACCTTACAGCTTGGTAATTAATGCAGGGCATGTTTGCACCTCTGACTGTCAAGTAGGCTAAGAGCACACTAGGCTATTGAGGTGTTAACGAGTTATTCACCTATGACAAGCTGTATGAGAACATGCACCAGTGGAGTCTGCTTTTCAAACACTTGATGAAGTCGTGGTTTCTCATCAACAGAACTTGTTTCTATGTTAAATGATCAGAATCAGAATAGATAGCATATCCATAGAAACAGTAGTAATGTTTTTAGTGATACTCCACTGGCACACAGTTATTGTGTCTCATGACATGACTGAAGAAATGTGCTGAGTTCAACAGTGTCGTTGCGAGAATCAGAATTCTCACCATGCTGTTGATACAGTTGATGGTGTCATTCTCAGTCATGTCTCCCAAGTGCAGCCCTGTCTGGTGCTGCCCTCTGTGCATTGTTATGGTGGGCAGTGCACCAGGGTGCCCTGCCACACACGCCCATTACGGACCCACCTGCACCTCCCGACAGCGTCCAGGTGCAGTGCATGATGATGCCTGCATTGCACTGTACACCAGATGCAAGGGTGCCCAGCATCCGACACATGTACATGGACAGTACAGGTGGTGGAGGTGGCCTGTGGACATGTGTGTTCCACATGTCTTTCCTGCTCTACCACCTGTCCACTTTGTGCCTGGTGTGTGTGTGTGTGTGTGTCTGTCCATGGAAGTGACGTTACCCTTCCTGGTTGTGTGTTTGTGTCCAGCACCCTTCCACCTCGCCATCATGCAACCCTGGTGTTACCTGTGTGTGTATGGGTTACACTGACAATGTTGCTGCACATGGCCCCATGACTTCTGTGTTGTGCAGTGCCTCTGTGATGGTGTTCGTGCAGCTGGGCCAGCCAGATCAGTCGGGGTCACACTGTCAGGGGGCAGCTCATCCCCATCATCACTGGCGCCACAGCATCCCATACTGTCCCTCCTTGACACCTGCACTATCTCAAATTTTGGCCATGTTAGCAGGATACAACAGGCCAGGAATATCCCACAGGCCTTGAGGGGCTGCACTGTAGGGCAACACGGGTATCTAGTATCAAAGCGTGCCTTCAGCATCCCAAACACCCGCCGATGATGTTGCGTAGCATGTGCCTCATTATACGGCTGGGTCAAGCTGGTAGGGTATGAGCAGCCAGGACTGGGCATCCACCGTCACCTGTGGAGATAGAAAGGTGCATGTTCAGGCCCAGACTGCCCCTAGCCCTGTGTGCCACTACCATAACACCTGAGCCTTACCACTGCCCCCACTTTGTCAATCCTGCCATACCACCACTAGATGTCCGGTGGGGATGTCGCCACTCTTGAATCGATGGCACAGTGAAGACTGGTACCATGAATGGTCGTGTGTTCCACCAGGTTGCGGGCACGACATTGATGATACCCCCGGCATCACACACCACCTGGCAGTTGACACTGAGAACCATTCCATTTATATGCTTCCATTAGGCCAGGTGGCATGCAAATTACCACAGGGCAGTCTATTTCACCCCAGTACCAGGCATATTGCGCGTCCTATGGAACTCCTGTATGTTTGCTGTACACTCTGTTATGTGCTGGGGGAAATGGATGTACTCCGTAGCATGGGCAGCAGTGCTTGGAGGAATCTCGGGGTGAGTGATGCCACGGCCGATCGCGCGGCGCCTGTGGTGTCCCCTGTTGGCATCTGGAAGGCACCTGTGGTGGCGTTGGCTGCGGGCTGTTTTTGTCTCCACTGACGGGCTTGACTCCATCGTGAGGGTGCCCGTGCATCATCACTGCACAGCTCACAGAGCCGCTTTAACATTGCCCCCACCAGGCGGCACCGCCCACAATCTCTACGCCTGAATACAACTCAAAGCTGTTAGCGATAGCCACTGGCCTTCCACGGCCACGCCCCTGCAGCATGCCTTCACCCCTCATTGCGCTTCCATGTGGAAGCTGCACTGCACATCTCCCTGCTTGTGTCCCCCCCGACTGTTGTTGATCTGTCTGTCGACTGTCCTGGTCTCTCCTCACTGCATCGGGTACCTACTGGCCTCTGCACCTGTGGCCCACACCTTCAGCTGCCCCTATTCTGTCCTCACCACTCCCTGGCCTGCACTGTTCCTGTGGCCTGCTCTGTCTGGCTCCCCTCATGCATTCCTGTCACGCTCTTTTGCACCTCTTCCTGAGCTCTTTTCATTTTGGCTCATTTCCGCTGTAATGCATCCTTTGCCTGATTCACTGTTACATTGCGCAGTTTTGAATATCGCGACGCACTTTATGCATGGTTCCACCCTTCGGGTTCGTGACACTTCATTTGGTATTGTGCTGTTGCTCAGCATGTTTTCTGTGGCAGTTGCCTCCTGCTGAATATCGTAATGGCTTAATTTGAAATTTGCACTGTAAACCCTATTGTGCATGGCGCAACCCTTTTGAATATCTAGCCCCTATGTCTTAGCTCATATTACTGAGTATTCAGTTGTCGTGTACAATTCATATAGCGCTGACAAAGTCAGTAATCTAGTAACACTTATCAGAGTTGCAACCACTGTTCTCCACATATTAAAGTTGAGGACTACAAGTTACTTGAACACACATCAGGTTGTTCTCACCCTTTTCCTGTTGTTGTCAAGTATTCTTGACCTGACTAAGGATACTTACTAAATTGATCACAAATCCAAGCAGATTCGAGGGCACTGGATATTACACACATGTCAGTTAGTGAGTTAAGTGTCTTGGCAATGTAGTTATAATGACTCACATTATCAGCATGATCACCCACATTGTGGTGCCATCTACAAGCACTGAACTGCACTCTCTTGAACAGTAATCTGACACAGGATTATTTTCAATTGTTCTTGGGACTCTCTACATTGAATACTTACAAACTCTACTTCAAAAGATGCTGCACTCAGACCTGTGCATATGTATATAATGCTGAGCTTCAATTTATGTATATGGCAGATGGACTCTGGAGGTATTTATGTTTGCATTCATTTATTAACTGTGCCAAACCTGCTCTATTCATGCATTTAATGGTACTGCATTGCATTAAGTGCTACTGTTTATAATACTCATAACTGATTATAGAGATGTATACATGTGATTATCTGGCCTATTTCCACTGTAAAATGCATTCTATACATCTGTGCAGAGTATTGACTGATAATTCAACAGAAAATGTAAACAATGATTGTGTACTTGCTCCATAATGCAAACAATTTTGTGCTCTTGCTTTAATAGGGATCAATCAGTATTTTGGAGGTCAGATGAGGAATTTTCTAATGTTACACAAAATGATAAGGTTAAAACATATTGATTTGCAGTTTGTCCGAACCTTTTTCAGCATCAGTAAAAAATAAATGTGAAATGAGTAGCCTCACCACACCATGACATTGTTAAATATGTAACACATTGTTTAGTTGCTTTCATCTGTTTTTAACTTCTTGATATTGGTAGGTCCACTTTCAAATAAATAACTGCTAGCAAAACAAAATATTATTAAAAGACATGTAGACATCGAGGGGGGATAGCTTGACCAGCAAAGGAATGGCAGCATAACTCTTGGGCTCCATCCTCGCTGAGAAAAATCTGTGGCTGGTTGGTCTAATCCTGGGATGAAAAATATCTTTTGTTGGGGAGACCACATGATGCAGGGTACCGAGTAGAAGCTTCTCCGTGCAGCTCCAGCCTCCTGACTTAATAATTAGTTATTTTGGACTGCTAAAACTACCTAAAACCCTCTACATCTATCTAATTTTGCCTTCTAATAATCATCAGAATATTTTGGTTTTGGCCGGTTTGAACTCCGGTGGAGTCTATATGAAAAAAAGCCACAGAAGCACACCTCCTGGTCACTCCTAAGAAGGCCCTGAAGAAATCTCGGCCTCAAGTGGTTTAGACAAGCCCCAACACTCTGAGCAGACTTCAGAGCAGAGGCCTTTAACCTTGAAAAGTTTTAGAGAATTTAAACCTTTCCAAGAGGAAGTAAAGGAGATGTCTTTGGGCTTAAATCCCTCTAAAAAGTTAGAGTGAGGTCTTGGTTACAATCTCGGATAATACAGCTCGTATTGTTTCACTAGAGAGGCATGTGGAAAAGTTTGACCCTGGACTTGTGGCTATGAGGCAGAAGCTTTTCTGTCTTGAAACAAAATTAGAGGATCTTGAGGGGTGCAGCTGCAGGAACAGTGTTATCATACTAGGGCTTCCTGAGGGTAGAGGGCCAGAATGCCATAGTGTTTGTTCAGAAGCTGGTGGGAAAGGATACTGGTCCTCTCCCTTTGGGTCCCAGTATATTGTCAAGAGGGCACAGGACTCTCTGTGCCGTAATCCTCTCCAGGAGCTGCACTGCTGTATCATATGCCATTTTTGAAGCTACTTAGAACGGCAGCATTTCCTGGCAAAAGTAAAAATTACAAAAATCAGATGGGAGGTAACAAGCTCAGAATGGCACTAAGATTTACCTGGGTTCTGTCTGGCAGGCATTGCCATACTATTGTGTCCAGGATCATCACTGCTGGGCTTAAGTTTAGAATAGGGTACCCAGCTAGGTTGCAGGTGCAAGTGGCTGGAGCCTGGTCAGCCTACGATGACCCAGATGCTGCTCTCTCTGGCTTAAAACTAGCCCTGCCTGATCTGTTTCGTGACCCGTGATGAGTCCTGTATTTCTGGCAATGGAGAGTTCTGAATCATGGGGTTGTGTCTGCTTTTTGAGAGGCATGAAAGAAACGAATGCAAACATCTGCCCAAGTTTGGAAGAGCCCGATATCGAAGGCTGAAGGGATATCACATTGTTGTGTTTTCTTATTTCATGATACTTCAGCATCATATTCAAGTTTGGGACTGTTGTTCCTATCAGGAGACTGTTTCAACTGAATGGACTGGTTATTTGGGGGAGGGCATTTTTTGTCTATGTTCCACTTTGAAGTTTATTTGTACCTGTAGAAAGGGGATTATTGCTCTTTACCCCTTCGGGTCACCTTTTTAAAATATAAGAAGACTCTGTTTTGAGGGAGGGGCTGGGCTTTTCTTTTCTATTTAATAGTTATGCGCTCTCGCTCTGGGTGCCACAGAGGGAGGGCTCAGGCTATCTTGCAGTGCCTTTGCAAGTTAGCACTGTTGCCAACTGACTTGCTTTCTTTGCAGGGCTTTTATATTTGAGGCCTGGATTAATTGCTTACCGCCTCACTGGACAACTTTGTCCTGGTGCCCGGCAAGATCCCGTGGCAAATTGGCCCTATCTTGTTATTGCCTGTAATTTGTTGTTCTTGGGCATGTAATATCTTCTTGGCAGGCTGCATGTAATCCTTTTAATTAAACCAGCTATTCATTGAGCCCAATCTCTATAAATTGTGCATTCCCATCTAGTTACCAGGAGCTGGTTAGTTACCAATCTTTTGTTGAATGTTGTTTTTCCTTGCCCATTTTTGTTGCTGTTTTCCTGTTCCAACTACACGGGGTTTGCTTCAATTTGTTTGGGACTGTGGGGCAATGTCAGGAGGCTGGGGGAGAGGAAGGGCGATGAGCTCTTGTTGGTGTTGTTTGTGAGAGTTAGAGGTGGTTGAGTGGAGAGGGTTGGTCAGATCTAAGAGTTCCATAAATCTGGATCCATGATGCTGGGGTGTTTTACAGAGAGGGATGGGTGAAGATTTGGTTTGTATTGGAGGTGGGGACTGTGTGGGTGGTACAGCAGTATTCAAGATGTTTTGGATTTTGGATTCTCGTTGCTGTACACCTAGATTAATATTATGTGCTCACTATTACCAATCTAGGTGGTTAGTAATATTAATTTTGCTACATGGAATGTGAAGGGGCTAAGGAAAAAATCTTAACAATACCAGGTGCTTAAGCACTTAAATTTATTGCGTTCCCAGATAACGTTTCTGCAAGAATCCCATTTGCTATATTCTGAAGCCTTACAACTCAGGAGGCAACAGGTTGGTCAGGTCTTTAATGCCGCGGGGTCCACTAAAAGCTGCAGAGTCACGTTAATTGTTAATAGAGGTATCCCCTTCATCTCCTCGCATGTTTTTAGGGATCCAGGGGGCAGATATGTTTTGGTTCAGGGTACTCTTTGGTCTGTGCCACTTCTACTTTGTAGTATCTACAGGCCAAATACAGATGACCCTGGCTTTTTTACGAAGTTGATCACATTATTCTCCCTATGCTCCCTATTGCGATTGTCATAGGTGGTGACTTCAACTTGGTCATGGACCCTAATATGGATAGGTCTGGCAGTAGATTGAGGGGACTGTCCCCTGGGCAAAGGGCTTTTAGGGACCTGTTGGACCAGTGCGGGTTGTGTGACATATGGCAAGTATTGCACCCTAACACTAAGGAATATACTTTTAGCTAGCCAGTGCATGGATCACAGTCTCATATAGACTACCTATTAATATCCCAGGTGCTCCTGCCAGGGGTTTTATCCACTTCGATTCAGCCTGGTCTAATATCTGATCATTCTCTGGTGGTATGCAATCTAGCTTTTCTTAATACGCCTAAGAAGGAGACCAGTTGGAAATTAAATGAACAATTATTAAAGGATGCTAGGTACTGTAACCTTATAAAAGAACAGATTGATTTCTTTTTCTCTACTAACCTGATAGATAGTATGGAGATGGATATTCTATGAGGCACCTTTAAGGCGTATATACTGTAATTCTTATTAGTTTGGCTGCAAGAGAAAAAAGACTCCAGAAGCAGAACTATTATCCTTACTGGCCCAAGTACAGTCTTTAGAGTTATCTTATCTTCCAGCACTCCGAGTGAGGGACAGAAAAACTTTTGATGTAAAGGTGGATATTTAGGTTTGTTGTTGAGGGAAAAGGCAGAGTTAGCCATTATTCGGTATTAGTGCTAGTTACACAGATCAGGGAGAGAAAGTGGGCGTATGCTTGCTCTAAGGTTAAGCAGCAGGGTCTGCAAGATTTATCCTTCGGTCCAGGCTCAGGAGGATGGGTCCCTGAGGGTATCCTTCAACATAGTACAAAGAGTTTGTTATGTACTATGAGACGATTATTACTGAGGGACATGGACTGTCCTCACTCTCTTGGAGATGCTGGAAGAGTATTTAAGGGACTCCCATCTTCCTTCCCTGTCAGAGCACATGGGTTTGTCCTCTTCTATATCCCCTGGGAGGAAATTTGGAGGTTATTAAGGCCTTGCCTCCTGATAAAGTTCAGGGTCGGATGGTTTCCTCATTATTTTATAAAGTTTTCCAAGAACAATTATTGCCGGTGCTTCACCAGTTGTACCTACATATTCTCTCCGGGGTTGCTGTAGATACCTACTTGTTTGAAGCCCTGATTGTCCTTCTCCCCAAACTGGATAAAGATCCTGAGTTAGTACAGAGTTACAGGCCTATATCCCTTTTAAATCAGGATATCAAAATTCTTCCTAAGATACTGGTGGATAGGTTAACTCTGGTCCTTCCGGACCTGATTGGCATTTCCCAGGTAGGATTCATGAAGGGGCAGTCATCAAATTTAAGATGGTTTGCGCACCCTCTGCATGTCTTCTCTGAGTCCAGGGATGCCACCTTTCCTGCTGGGTTGGTCTCTTGGATGCCGAGAAGCATTTGACCATGTAGTGGAATTTTCATTACAGGTCCTTAAAGCCTTTGATTTTTCCTACCATGTTCATAGACTGGATTAAATTGCTTTATATCGGGCCTTCTGCTAAGATTTCTGGAATATGCATTTTCTAAACCCTTCCTTTATAATCAGGTACCAGACAGGATGTCCCCCTCCCCTCTCTTATTTAATCTATATTTGGAACCTCTCATTCAAAATATCCTTAACAATGCAGGGATACAAAGGCATTTCGGTGGGAAGCAATGTGGTCAGCATCACCGCAGATGCCAATGATCTTCTTCTTTATTTGGCTCATCCAACAACATCTATCCCGGCCTTGTTGGGAAACTATAAATTTACCTCCTTTTTCAAATTATGAAGCTAAATGCTAATAAATCATCCTTTTTCCCCTTAACCATAAGGTCTTTAAGACGAACATTACTCCTTTCGGCTTATGTTGGGCACCCCAGGTTCTTAAATACTTGGGTATTAAACTAACATGTAATCCTTCCTCATGGTTTAAAGAAAACTTGGAGCCTTCTTTTCCAGTTTGATTATCCAGGACCTGGATAGATGGTCTGCTTCCAGTTTCATTATGAGGCCGTATCAATATAATTAAGATGAATGTTTTTCCTGCCTTTTTATCCCCTTTCACCTTAATTCATTCATCCCTTTATCCTGGTTTCAGAAAATGCATAGAATCTTTACTAATTTCATCTGGTCATAAACCTCCCGACTGGCATACTATAAACTGGCCACCTCTAAAACGGATGGGGGACTGGGATTTCTACTTGGCTATCTATTACTGGGCTAGTCATCTTGTGAAATGCCTGAAGTGGGTGAGTCTAGGTCCCAAGAGTTTGAGACCGGTTTAGCTCAACATTGAACTAGACTTCATCCGGTCTATGAACATGGACCCCCTGACTATGTTTTATGTTAAACTGTCTCTTTTACAAGATGCTAGTAAATGTCCCACCCTTATGACTTCACTAAAAGTATATGCGCGGCTTTGGTCCTTTTTGCGATATAATCCATATCGAGACCTGTCCCAGTCTATTTGGAACTCACTGGCCTTTACTATAATAAGGCAGAAGATCTTCCGTATATGGTTGCCCCATGTGGGCGATGGGATAGTAAACATGTTTTTGGATGGCGAGGAGGCATGGCTTCCTGTAGCTAAAATTACCCAGAAATTTGGTATTCCAGTATCTTTGCAATTTAGGGTTCTCCAGTTAAAGCAATTGCCTACCACTGTGCTGGGTAATACCCCCCTCACCCTCTGGCTTTGGCACTGATTCCTGAACTTTCCTCCTTATTGGGTTCTTCTAGTGTCATTTCTAAAATACATCACATTTTGTTTCATTGATGGTATGGGGGCTCCTATGGTCTGACTAGATTTTGGGGTTCTATTTTTCCCCAATACACCCTTCAATTGGCCAGTTTATGGAAGTTCTGTCATAAATATGTGTCTCAAGACAGATTACACCTTATGCAATATCATATTTTTACACTACTTGTATTATACTCCAGCTAAATTGCGAGAGATGTAGTCCTCGAATCAGACGATAAAAATAGATGCTCCGGGGAGAAGAAAACACCTCCACATATTCTGATTGTCCCAAAATAATCCCACTGTGGGATTCTATTAAAACCAACCTGGACCCTTACTGGGTTGCAGGACTGCTTCACTCGGATATTTGCCTCCTGGGAGACCTGTCTTTCATCAAGGTTAAAATTTGGAGATGTCTTATCTCTATGATCACATTATCTGTCAAAAAACTTATATTAAGGCATTGGAAATATAAGGTTAGCCTGACATATCAGGAATGGGTTAACGAAATGCGTTACCATGTGTTACGGTTCATTACCAACTCCCCTTACCGTTCGCACCACTGTGTCACCATGCGTTACGGTTCATTACCAACTCCCCTTACCGTTCGCACCACTGTGACTTATATGAGCTGTTGGTTGGACATCCCTTACTACTAGATGCCTGCTCCATGCTGGGCTATGGACTCTTAAACTGCTCCTGCAGAAATTGCCAAGCTATCTCTCTTCCCTTATTAGTATCTCAGATAGTGCATACTCATTAAGAAAATCTGACTTTATTATGCTTACGACATACCAAGGACGTGGACCTCCTTTGGTAAATGTGCTGTGCATATGCCCTTCCCTCCATTTGGAGACCAATTACAAACCTTACCACTGAAACTAACTAGCACAGTTTCAATAAACTTCTACACATCGCTAAGTTCAGCCAAAATAAAAGACACCTGTAACTGTCATTAAGTCTCTTCCTTCCCATGTGTGCCATATTTATCCACTGGTAAGGTATAATTGCTTTGTCATATTAACTGCTTTCTCTTCCCCTTCTACTCCTGGCTTTATCTATGCTTACGCCCACTGCTACTTCTATCAAATCACTCCTTCCCCCATATCAGTTGTAGTCTGTTGTTTGTTCTAGCTGCCAACATATATGTATTGCACACACCAGTCATCATGTTTCATTTATCAGTATGCAACCTGTAAGTTGCTTCCCTGTCTCATATTAATGTTTACCACCTGCGGTCACCCTATATGGTACCCTTGTATGTATATCCAGCCTGTATCATGTAACATGCATTTCATGTATATACTGTTATTACCGATCTATGTTTGTACTTTAAGTGTTTATGTCACAGAACCTCCTTGTGAATGAGCTTGCTCAATGGAGTTTTCCTGCAATAAACTTGAACTTGAAATCCTTGCTAACCTTCCCACAGAGAAAGCCATAGCTAGTCTCCAAAATTGGTTACCAAGCTACAAACGTATCTGGGATCCTCTTCAGACCTTAATCATGGTTGTACAGATATAGGTATTGTTAGCTGTTAGTTATTCTTGTAGGCATATGGCTATTGTTATAGGATTCAAGTTACAATGTGGTACTTCACTGCTGTACTGGGGGAGGGAGAGATGGGAGGCAGCTTATGTAAAGCACTGTGAACAGGTTGTATATGTTACAATTGCTGCCTCCTATATTGTGAAAATGTTTAATAAAGTTTGAATTAAAAAAAATATATCTTTTGTTGCTAAAAACGTATCTGGGGAACTATCCTGAATCATCTGGTGTGTTTTTCTGCCTGATTAGTGCTGCTAAGCTGCCTAAATCTCACACGGCTATCCAGGAGCAGGAGTGACTCAACTAGGGCCACAGAAGTATAGCCTAATCCCGAGGACGTATGGAGTGTTTGCCACACACAAAGCTCAGAGATGGAGCCTGCAGCAATATCCTTACCAGCACAATCAACCCTGACTAAGCTGGCGACTGAAATTTCACCGCCCATAATTTCTCCAATACAAGATACGAATGCGCAACCATCATCAGTGACTGAATCGCTAACGTATATCACCTGAATGTTAGAGGTGGTTCTGATGTGAGTAGATACAATCAGTACAGCACTTGCAAATACTACTACAGAGGTACATGTAATACAAGATCAATTAAATGTGGCAGAGCAAAAGGTGGAAACTCTGGACGTCGACAAACTAAACTAACACACAGAGAGTGAAAATGCAAGATCTAAAATTAGAAGCACTGCTGGCAGAGTGGAAGACCAGGAGAAAATAGGAAAGAAAGCAACAACAACCTCTGAATTATTGGTATGCCGAAGGAGCTGAGGGAACATCCATGGAGAAGTTTCTCAATCAAGATGCTCCCTAGAAGCTAAGGCGTAGCACTGAGAGCCCAGTTGAAATCGAAAGAGCCCATGGATCATTGGAAGGAAGGAGAACCAGCAAGTAACCCCAAGGCCAATTGTGGCATATTTTTGAGAGTATTCTACAAAAGGAACACATTCTAGAGTGCTGCTTGAGACCTAGCTAAAATTGATGGCAAGGAGGCGATCTCCATATAGAGATTCTTTGTCACAGGAAACAGCTTATCAAAATGCAAGGCTCATATTCCCATCAAGATGATACTGTCAGTCCATAATTTTCAATACAGATTAAAGGTCTTAACAGACTGTTGGTTTCTAAAGAAGGAGAGAACTGGTGGTGGGAGGCCCTGAGGAGATTGAGAGATGGGCCTCTAAGTTTTGGCCTAACCAGCCCCTTTCGGACTTCATCCCCAGAAGGCTATGGAACACCTCAGACACCAGAGCTAGGAACAGTAATCCTCAGCAATGGAATCCAGAAGGGACCCAATATGAGCATGGGACGGGTCCGGCTCGATGAACCCCCAAGGAGAGTTCTATCATACGAGCGTAGGCCTACATCTGCAACGGCTGGATGATCTAAGCCATCCCTTTCTCCCTAGACACACCAGCTTGATTTCATGGGTAAAGCACAGAGACTTAGAAGTGGTCACTGCTCTTCCCTGAGTTGCAGAAACAGCCCCACCACTTGCAAGAAATGTCTAGAGATGAGCCATTGAGTCCTGTTCAGATCATAGTGCAGATTTAATAGTGCCTTCCTCACCTAACCATGGAAACCACATGGACTGTGCTGATATCCCAGAATCTTCTCTATTGGAAGTGGTGGAATTTAGCAAGGTTAAACTAGGGATTAAATTTGCATGTAGCAGTAGTAATCTCTACAGTGAAGAAGAGCGCCAGTTCTTAGTAGTTAGCTTTCAAATTAAAGTAAGCAGAAGTCAAGATGAAACCTCCTTGCTGAACCCTTGACTGTTCTGACCACAGTTTGCATATAAACTTTACTCTAATGTTTTTATTGCTTGACTTACTATTAGCGTAAGAGTCAGGATAAGTTCCCTTCTTTGTGGTGGCTAATGTTCTACATACAGTGCCCAGATGAAGGGTTACCATCTACCCCCACATCCCCTTCCCATGGCCTTCTTGCCTCCCCTTCACCTCCCCCCATACCATCACCTTCTAAGCTTGGTCTAGATCTGAAGTATAAATAATGTTGGAAATTGCTGAATTTTTGAACCAGTAGTGAACCATATTATATGGGCCATGTTATAGTGGGCTTGGCCCTATATTCTCAATGGGTGGTTCCCTACACTCCCTCCCCTTTTCTTTTATTATTAACACCCCCTACTCCCTGTTACTTATGCCTTCCTCCCAGGATTATACTGCGGATTTATTCTCCTCGGATGAGGGCAGATAAGCCCAGTTGGCTGGTGACTCTCACTGGTACCCTGAGCACAGGCATAGGTGGAGCTGAGGTTCTTGTTTATCCTCTTCCTGAGAACGCTCAGGTAGTTAGCGATTAATCACTTTTTGACTATAGAGATAGTGCATCTAAACTGAGTAGTGTAGATTTTCTGTTGTTATTAGTAATCAGTCTTGGTTGGGTTAGATACTATTAATAGCATATACACTTCCTGTGGCTATTTTTGCCAATTAATAACCTCTCTTGTGGCTTAGAACATAGAATCCTCTAGGTATCTAAGAACAGATTACAGTAGATATATTAGATAGTAGCTCTCAAACAGGATATTGAAGGTCTATTCCTTTAGAACATACTGAAGGAGGCTCAGAGGTTTCTGCCATAATCATTACTATGTTTCCAGATATTGTACAGGGCCTGCGTCTAGTGTCATGGAACATAAAGCAGCCTTAACCACCCAGTCAAAAAGAACCAAAGTGTTTTACATTTATGTTCCATGCACACAGATATTGTTCTTTTGCAGGAGACACATCTCCTTAAAAAAATCCACTCCTTTGGCTCAAGAAATGCGTGGGTTGGCTCTGTTACATGCTAGCTCAGCATCTTCCAAATCAAGGAGTGTAGCTTATGTAATGAGAGATCGAGCAATTGGACAATGGAAAGAGTTCTGTGCTTTACGATAAACAGGCGGTGGAGTAATAGATTAGAATTAAAATCCAGGCTGGACAGATTGATATATGCAACCTTTAATAACCTCTGAATGTGGATCAAGAGGAGTTCTTTCCAAGTTTGAGCCAAACCATTGCTGGGCTAGTACAGTCTGACTCAATTATTCCTCTGATAATAGAAGAGATTTTAACTTAGTACAGACATATTCTTGGACAAATCCCGTGCTACACAAACCCACATGAGAGAGCACTACGCAGCCTGCAGAAATGATAGCAGAGTGGGGCTAGTGGACGTTCGGGAGGAGTGTGATCATCTATCAGGCCGCGGACTACATCGCATTACTATTCCTCTCCACATTACACATATATAGCCGCATTGATTATTGGTTAACTAACCAACCAGCCTCGAGGGATATCTCTAACAGTAGCATAGGTAATATAATCATATCAGACCATGCACTGGTGTCATTTACCTATACTGCCCCTAAAATCTGAAATGCTGGTACAAGATGGAGATGTAACCCTCACGTAGTCAAGGACCCTGAATTCCAACAAAAAATGCAGGAAGTAGCTCAGGAATTCTTTATATTTAACAAGGCTGGAAAAGTCTCAGCAGGCATAGTCTGGGAGGCATTTAAGGCTACTCAGAGGCCACATTATCACCTTTACAAACCGGAATAAAAACCAGGAAAGAGAGATAGCGATGTTAGTAATCGGAACTTACTGGACCCTTGGAGGAGTCGCTTAAAGCCTCCCAGACCACTGCTTCCAGAGACCTCTCACTGATGAGGCATATTGTGGGACTTAAATATCAAATAAACTCACTTTTACACCATAAGGCAGAACGGATTTTGCTTAGAGCTAAACATCGATACTGGGAAGGAGAAGATAAAGGGAGGAAACTCCTTGCCTACCAATTGCGAAAGCAGCAAGCATCCTCCAAAATACATGCCCTCCATACCCCCACAGGCTACATAGTTAGTGACTCAAAGGGCATTAAGGAGACTATGAAAAATTACTACCAGTCCATATACCAATCCAAATATATAGACACAAAGGAACAGCTCTCAAACAAACTGCATCAGTTTTGTAAAAACTTTACAGTACCCTCACTAACTCAGGAACAAGTTGGCCATTTAGACTGCCCTATATTAGAGACTGAGGTACGACAGGCCCTATTTCACATGGCAAAGGGGAAAGCCCCAGGGCCAGACGGAATGACCATTGAGCTATATCAAGCCCTGAACCAGGAAATAGTGAACCCCTGTTGCTTGCTCTGCAATATGCACACTCTTCAGGTTCCCTCCCCATCACAATGAATGAGGCCTTAATTATAGTAATACCTAAACAATCTGAGGATCCCCTGAATTGCTCTAATTTTCACCCAGCATCTTTATTGCTGGTAGATACAAAGATCCTGGCTAAAATATTAGCCACCAGACTGCAGAGTATCCTGGGTCCAATTATCCATCCATCCCAAGTTTGGTTTTATGCCTGGAAAGGTGGGATCAGACTATACCAGATTGCTATTGAATTTAAAATGACTAGCAAATAGAGCTAAAATCCCCTACGGCTGCTCTGTGATTGATTTATAAAGGCTTTTGATTCCGATAGAATGGAATTGCCTCCAGAGGTTCGGCTGTATGGGTTTGGCCCCCACCCTGCTCATGGGTCTTGACCCTAAATAATTCTCCAAAAGCCAAGATTCTCACTAACCCACTATTTCTTCCTCCTTTCCATTATACAGAGGCACCCAAGGTTGTCCCTATCCCCCTTCTTTTCTAATTGCCCTAGACCCTGTACTCTCATGCCTTGCAATACAGCAGGATTACAGGTATACCGGGCACACGGCAATCCCATACTGTAGCAGCCTATAAACAATCTGGGCTACTTCAATTCTATCTCATCCCTAAGATCTATTACCAATAGCTCTCTCAGTTCTTACAAACTTTGCAGCTTTATCAGGCCTGCAGGTCAATCAGCTTAAAGACTATACTGGCCCCACTGAACTCACTCTGCTCACGGAAATGTCTTCATGGCACAGAACTGAAATGGGTTCTACAAGGTTTTTCTTATTTGGGGATCTACATACCTTTTAACTGGGCAAACGTTGTATCAGCTAATTCCCCCCCCCCCCGCTAAAACAACTAAATGCAGAAATAGAAAGATGAAAAAACTACATTTGTCTTTGATGGCAGAGTGGCAGCAGTAATGTAATGCTGCTTCTGAGGGTACTATACTTATTTAATAATCTATCACGAATATCTCCCAAACTCTTTGTTACCCTTGAGAAGATGGTCTCTAATCTAGTATGGGAAAAAGGACACATAGATGGGAAAAAACAAACTTAGGGCTCATTGGACTAAAAGAGCCCTTGAAGCCCTTGGTTTCTGAACTACCATCTAGCATGTACTCGCACAAATAACTAGATGGTTTGTACCTCCAATACCTTGTCGATTAGTGGGTTGGCCTTGAAATAGACATGGTGGCCCCAACCCCACTAAGTCCTTGCTGAGCTTTAGTGGCTCCACAGGAAAGGGTCTATCTCCTGTCATATGTCACTTCCAATATGCCTGGTGTTGCATTATGATCCTCTCCCATACCCCAAGAAATGCATGGACCCCACCCCTGAGTATGGTATTTTGACTACCTTTATAACCCTAGAGGGCAACTCTCAACTGGCTTGATTGGGAAAAAAGGGCATTCGCAGAAAGATCTTATGATGCCTGGCACGAATACATTATTATCCTTTGCCCAGTTAAAGGACAAATTTAACCTTCTAAATACCAACTTCTGGTGATATCTCCAAATATGCAGCCTTCTCTATGCCCTCTTTGCCCAAGTAAGACCAGATACTAAATGGAAGTGGCTTATCACCTTGCATAAGGAAACTTCCTCACAGGGTTGTATAGGTAAATTCTATGCTATAGTGAGGGACTCTCAACCAGATCCCACAGAACATTGCAGAATTCGAAGGGAGGCCGAGATGGGGATAACTATACCTAGCACTATATGGGCTAAATGTCTTCAAAATGCACATAAACTGCATAAAGACTCCAAAAGCCAACTAATACAGTTAAAAATATTGCTATGCTGGTACAGAACTCCGGCCACTCTATGCTCGGCAAAATTAATGCTACATTCCAGCTGTTGGAGATGCCAACAACCCGGAGCCCACCTGTTTCACGTATTGTGTGAATGTTCACAACTCTCTGGTTTCTGGGATGCAATTAGGCAAGACTGCTGCTCAGTATTAGGTATAAGGAACCTCCAGTTAGACCCTAAACTTTTACTAGGAGATATGTCTAGTCTTTCTACACTGCCAAAGGCCCTCCAAGAATGGGTCATGGTGGCCCTATTAGAGGCCAAATGGCTCCTTTTAATGCAGTGGAGACAGATTAACCAGTCCAAGTATAAGACAATGGCATGCAGCTATAGCCAAATTAGCACTATTGGAAAGATTGACCAATGCTCACTGAGATCAAGTGGCTCACTTCCATAAAAAATGGGATTCTTATCTCAACTTACTATTGTGTAAAGCCCTTCCCCCTCTATGTATAGCTCTCCTCCCCATCAGCAATTAGGTAGACCACCTTACTTACCCTAGTTGCCTATTAGTAAATGAGTAGCTACAAATAAAAAGGACAGACTGTATTTATATTTGAATGTATATGCACAGAGTATATATGTCTAGCTGTGTGTAAAATAATATATACTGTAATAATTTGGACCATGAGAATCCTCCTACACATATGAGAGGAATGAATATGGAAGTGTAATGCAAAACTGGAAAAACACTGGAAAATCTCAATAAAATCTTCTATGATAAAACAAAAAAGATATGTAGAGATCAGTAATAAAGTACAATAATACTCAGTTTCAAAATGAAATCATTTCTGTTATTTTACTAATACACAATAAATATATAAGGACAAATACAACTTTATAATGTCTGTTGGCATCAAAGTAAAAGTGTGTACTCACATATAAAAGATTGTCACATACATTAACACTGTTGGCATAATCTGCACATGTGTGTCTCTATAAAAAAATATTAATATGCTCATGAGAACCACTAAATGTTTCTTACTGTCTCATGTGCACATGTAGTCAATATCCAAATGGCATAAAAGCATCAGTTAGGTAAAAATTTAATTCTATTCTAATGACTTGTCTTAAAAAGCTGTCAAATGGTGATAACCACATGTAAAATAAATGTATTGTTACTCTTAATTCTCTTACTATCTAAATCAACAGTCAATGTTATAAAAAAATAGTGTCAATGGACACACTACTAATACCACTCACCAATAAGTGTAAACAAAATAAAGATTTGCTCACTACATGTTCTATAACATAAACGTCCATATGTAACCACTTACTAATTCTACATAAAATCTTAATTCTAAACGTAATGCATATTGACATTAAATAGTGCAGATAAAGTAACTGGAATACCAAGAAACAAAAAAACACCCCAAAAATGATCAAGAATATATACAACTAACTGTTTTTTTTGCCCATCCCAAGAGCAACCGAACAATCTGGCCCAAAGATAAACCTCATCCTATGTGTCTTGAGTATTATTGTAAAGCAATTATTGTTACACAGGTGTACTATTCATGTACATGTGTTTTATAGCGCTGTGACTGCTTGGGCCTTAGTATGCAGAGAGAGAGCACTAGGAGAGAGAGAGAGAGAGAGGATCTACTGGGGGGAGTAGGGGGGAGAGTACAGCTTAAGCTGGACACTGTGCAACTCCTCTGAGTTCTAAGTTCTTCACAGCGATATGAAGTGATAGTAAATATAATCCATGTCCATGCCATTATTTGCATTGTTCATCTGTACTCAAAAACAAATTCCTGTGCCATAAGTCTTCACACACTACCTGGTTAAGGCTGTACAACTGATCAGAGTTCTAACCTCTTTACAGCTGGAATGAAGCATGTGTAACAAATAATGCATAACATGGCCTCAGTCAATGTCCACTTACCACACCTTCAGTGGTATCTCACAAGGAACAGCCAAGTGAGTTTACTACACAAACAGTGGGTGAATCCACAATAGCTCATATGCTTCAGTGCCTCTTGCATATATATGTGCGCATGGGGGGAGAGGGGGGTATTGTGTGTTTTGAACCTGCACCCTATTCTACAAGATGCAGAGACTCCACTGCTAATTCCTACAACTTGCATCATGCAACCATCTACACCAAAGTCGCAGATGACACCAAACTCTGTGGGAGAGCAAACACAGCTGAAGGGATAAGGGACCTACAGGAAGATCTGGAAAAGCTGGGGAGGTGGTCCAGGATCTGGCAACTTGACTTCAATGCCAAGAAATGCAAAGTTATGCATATTGGAGCCAAGAATCCCAGGACTGAGTATTACCTGGGTGGAATCCGAGTATCTGCATCAGAGCAGGAGAAGGACCAGGGAGTGATGATCACTAGTGACTTGAAGCACTCCACGCAGTGGAAGAAAGCAGCAGCAAAAGCAAACAAGATGCTGGGATGAATAGCTAGGGGGACCAGTAATAGGAGAGAGGAGGTTATACTTCCCTTTTACAGGTCATTGAGAAGGCCACATCTAGAGTATGGAGTTCAGTACTGGTGCCCACACCTCAAAAAGGACATTAACCTGCTGGAGAAGGTACAGAGGAGGGCTACAAAGATGATAGCAGGGCAAGGCATATGAGGAGAGGTTGAAGGCACTGAACATGTACTCCCTGGAAGACAGGAGAGAGAGACGGGACATGGTGGGACATTCAAGCACACTTGAAAGGGATAAATAAAGTTGATAAGGAGAGTCTCTTTGGCTGGAGTGGCAAACTCATATCACAAGGAGCACAGTCTAAGCTGGAGGCAGAACGCTTGGGAGAGAGATCAGGAAGCACTTCTTCACAGAAAGGGTGTTTGATATTTGAATGCACTGCCAGAAGATGTCATCTCGTTGAAGACAGTGGGCAGCTTTAAGAGAGGCTGGGATTGGCATGGGGGAAGGTAAGAATCATGAGTAGGGAGGATGGGAGGAGTGGGGAGGGTTTCACCGCATACCTATGCCCAGGATCGGGGGTATGGCAGGGTGGGGGGTCCCACTAGACTGCCAGGGATTGTACCATTAACATTGCCCACCATTGAGCTAATGAGGAGAGGGCAGGTTCCACTAGACTACCAGGGCATGGGCCCATTGCTTTCTGCCACATTCAAATTTATGGGGCAGGGGATCCCTCCAGACCCCCTTGGTCCACACTGCAGCCTGTGCAGGGTGCCAGGTCCATTTTGCTGGGCTGCCCTGTGCAAGGCATACAAATGGGTCCATAATGACATGCTAATGGCTCCCATTTGCACCTTTGCTACATTATGACCTCATTTGCATGTCTAGGTTGAATATCATGGGTGTTACACCTACTTGCAATCGTACTTGCACTGGCTTATCCCCCTGTTCTCTTTCTGCTACGCTTGGCGCTAGATGCCACTGTACCATGTGCAGTGAGTGTGCACCCCTGCCATATTCAATAGTGCTGAGCCATGTGATGCATCACCTTGAATATTGTCTAGTCCTGGCCTGCGGCGCAGCCCAGTTGCACTGTGATCTTGGCTTGCACCACAGCCTGGCACTGTCTTAATATCCAGCCTTTGTATGGGCAGTGTTTGGACTCACTGGTATGTAACCCTACAATTGTAAAAACTTTTTATTGAATTTTCAAGTAAAAGTGGAATATTCTTTTGAAGCTTGGAATGCGACTCTCATTATTTCTACATTCCATTTTTTCAGCAGCAGACTTTATTGTGAGCTCCTCCAGGTTGGAATTTTGTGGTATAATTGGTTTTGGAGGTGAGATCCGAGCAGGCTACTGATGTCAAAAGCTTTTATGAGAGTACTACTGTGAATCTGGGTTCATTAACCAGAGAGTGGGAGAAGAGAGAAAAAAACGCCTAGATTGACTGAGATAATTGGGCCTGCAATAATACAGCAGGAATGGCGTTCTCCCTGAACAGCACAAAATTGGCTACTACCACAGCAGTTGGTGAACTGGTTTCTGAGGCATCTGTAGCATCTGAGGGGCCTAATACATTGAATATTACTGAGATGGCAAGTATACGTACTGCCTTTGTAAAACTGGAAAAAGCTGTAATGAAAGAGATAGCACTGCATTATAATATCATGTCACTGAGTAAATATCTAGAAAAAACTTGGATTCTGAGACTTCTCAGACTTATCAAAATGCCAGCATGTAGTTTGGAAAATTTACATGACTGGGACAGATGGGGAAAAAGTATTGAAACAAGGCTCTGAAGCGTTAACTAGGATTCAAATAGCTGAAGATGAGTATCAACGGGACTTGTTACTGAAAGATATTGATATGTTACATGAGCAATTATCATCTTTCTCTAATACAACTTGCATAAAAGAATTAGATGTCAAATTAGCATTTAATGAAAAAAATGGTAAAAACAACTCTTTGAAAGAAAAAAACAAAGTTAATATGTGCTGAAAAGGACAATTCAAATCATAAAGTATACAACTGGGAACACCAAACCCGTACCCAATCAAGGGGCAGGTCAAAATCTCGAGGCCGTAACAAGCAACAAAGCTCAAGCTCATTATCCACTTCTACCTCATTAACAAGGAATGTACATTTTTCAAGCACAGAGTCTGGAGAGAATTCTTGTGGGCCCCAGACAGTCTAATTAAAAAAAAAGGAAAAAACAACACATGTCAAGGCAGAAGAAGAAAAGGAAGATTGAGTCGAGTAAGAGATGATTCTAATTGTGATGCTTGTAATGACTCTGCTTTAACTGTAGTGAATTTATCTAAACATGAATTTTCAGAAGCTCAAATGCAGGTTTTACATTGAGGTTTATCATTTGTTCCAGTACATTTCCTGAATTAATTTGAATTGTAGTGTGATTTATTCAAGTTATTTAGAAATTGAATTTAAAGACGTATTAGTCTAAATGTCCGAATGATTTATCGAGTACTGATTTAAATCAGCAGGTTGAAACAGAACTAATGGGGGCAGTGATGGACTGTTAGATCTTATTTCAGATCATTCTTTATAGGACATGTTGCAAATTTCAAACATAGTAGAAAGTGTGACAGAAAATGTAAAAGTAGCCATGGGAACAACAGAAGTTAATACCCAAAGTGTTAGTAATAATCGAGAAAGTGCCACAATACCCCATGTAAAAACACACTCTTCTTTTGTTCCCACACAAACTGTTAGTGATAATATAAAAATGTTTCAGGAGCTTGTTATTAAAGAAGTTGATGTGTTAACAGAATGCCTTAAAAATGAAAAGCAGTAAGATAATTTAACGGAAAAAGAGAGAGAAGCATTGAGAGAAATTCACTTAGTAACTGATAAAGAAATAAAACTGTCTGATAAAGGGGTAATGTGGTGATTTTAGATCAAGAAAAATATAAAGCAGAAACACTGAGACAATTTACGTACTAAGATTACATACTAGGGGCCAGATATTCAAAACTTTGCCCAGGGCAAAATTAGCACTGCCGGGAGGGCAAACTTAGCCCGGAGCACAGAGCAAGCTATATTCAAAAGTGAATAGCCTAGGCAAACAGCTCCAAATATAGTACAGTAATGAGGCCATGCAAACTGGGCTGGGAGTGCAGGGCAAACATAGCCCTGGAATAAGACAGCACTGAATAAAGCAACCAGGAAGTGCAACCCACAACAACAACACAGTACACAGCAATGTGAGGGAAGGTACAGACAAACTACGTGGCCAATGTGTGTGCCAGCAAATGTATGGATACATAGATACATAGATACATAGGACAGTGTCGGCAGATAAGGGCCTATGGCCCACCCAGTCTGCCCATTTGAGCTTGTAAGTTCAGTTTGTTTTCCTAGAAGTCTGTTGCCCCTTACCCTGACCTCCAGAATTCCTTTATGTCTATCCATGCATTCTTAAATCCTGTAATTGTTTTGCCTCCACTTCCTCTGGCAGGGTGTTCCACTTGTCCATCACCCGCTCTGTGAAGAAATTCTTTCTCATGTTTCCTCTGAATCGTCCTCCTCCAACTTCATCCCATGCCCTCTAGTCCTGGAACATCTTTTTCGCTTAAAAATAGTGTTTCCTGCACCCTGTTCCTCCCTGTAAGATACTTGTATGTCTCTATCATATCCCCTCTCTCCTCCTCTCCCTCCAGGGAGTACATGTTCAGTTCCTTCAACCTGTCTTCATAGGACTTGTGATGCAATCCATGCACCATCTTTGTTGCCCTCCTCTGAACCTTCTCTACCCTGTCTATGTCCTTACGTAGTGTATGGTCTCCAGAACTGTACACTGTACTCAGGTGGGGCCTCACTAGTGTCTTGTGACAGCGGAATTATGACCTCCCTTTTCCTGCTGGTGATGCCCTGCCTATACATCCCAGCATCCTATTTGCTTTACCTGCTGCCTTGTCACACTGTTTCCCCACCTTGAGGTCATCAGAGATGACAACCCCAAGATCCCTTTCCTGCTTGGTGCATGCTATATCCTCACCCCCAACTGATATATTGTGCCAGGGTTTTGCCACCATATGCATTATCTTGCACTTCTTTGCATTGAATTTCAACTGCCAAACCCCTGACCATTCTTCAAGTTTCTGCAGGTCACTTCTCATTCTGTCTACACCCTCTGGTGTGTCTACTCTGTTACAGAGCTTTGTGTCATCAGCTAACAGTGAAATTCTGCCTTCTAGGTCCCAAGTGTCACTGATGAAGATGTTGAATAGGACCAGTCCCAGCACTGATCCTGTGGTACCCCACTGGTCACTCTTCCCTCTGTGGAGTGACAGCCATTACCACCACCTCTGTGTCCTGCCACCCAGCCAGTTACCTATCCACCACACTACTGTCCTGCCCACACCCATATTCCTCAGCTTGTGTAATAGTCTTCTAGTGGCACAGTGTCAAAGGCCTTGCTGAAGTCCAGATAGGCCATGTCCACTGCCCTCCCTGATCCACCTCCCTAGTCACCCAGTCAAAGAATTCAATGAGTTGAGGGTCTGAACATGACCTCCCCTGGTGAAACCATGCTGCCTTTGGTCCCTGTAGTCCATTGACAACCAGATGTTCCACCAATCTCTCCTTCAGTAGTGCTTCCATGATCTTCCCCACTACGAGGTGAGGCTGACCATGGTCTGTAGTTCCTGCTTCCTCTTTGTTCCCACTTTTGTATAAGGGGACTACATCTGCTGTCCTCCAGTCTTTGGGTACCTCCCCTGTTTTCAGTGATCGGCTAAAACAGGATAGCCAGAGGTTCAGCCACCACCTCTCTTAGTTCTTTAAGGACCCTGGGGTGCACCCCATCTGGCCCCATTGCTTTATCAACTCTTATTACTTCCAGTTCCTTCAGGACCCTTTCTCATGTAAAGGGACTTGTGTCCATTTCTGCACCATTCTCACCCCTTGTACTCCCTTCAGACCCATTACCCTCCCTCTTCCTCCAGTAGAAGACTGAGCAGAAATACCTGTTCAAAATGTCAACTTGCTGCTGTCATCCTCCACTGCACCCCATCCTCCCCTTCAGTCTCGCAATCCTCCCTTTGTCTTTCTTTTTCACTTGTGTACCTGTAAAAGGTTTTGTCCTCCACCCATTGATTTTGCAGTGTTCTTCTGTCTGACTTTTACTCCCTACTGACCTCCTGCCTCCCTCACTTCTCCTCCGGTCTTCTCCCTATCCCTTCTGCCTGTGTTCTTTGTATTGCCTGAATGCACCTTTTGGCTTTCACTTTTGCTACCTCTTTGAAAACCATACGGCCTCTTCCTTTTCCTCTTGCTAACCTGCTTAATGTATAATTCTGTTGTTCTTGTAATCCTCATTTTAAATACTGCCCACTGTTCCTCAATCCCTGATTCCTGCCATTCCTTAATGCCTCTTTTTCAAGTATCTCCCCATTTTCCCAAAGTCCGTCCCCTGGAAATCCAGGATACGTGTTTTGTGTGGTTTGGTTCTGCTCTTTCTGTGATTTCAAACCACAATGACTGGTGGTCACTGTTTCCCAGGTGCTCCCCCATAATACCCCATCACACTGTCCCTGTTTGTGAGCACAAGGTCCAGTATTGCCTTCTGCTGAGTTGGTTCCATGACCAGTTGCTTGAGGGAAGGCACCTTTGGAAGGGAGTCCAGGATAAATCTGCTCCTAGTTGATGCTGCTGCTGGGATGCTCCAGTCCACATCTGGAATATTGAAGTCTCCAACCAGTACTACCTCACCCTTGTCTGCCATCCTTTGGATGGCTAGCATCACTCCTATCTGTTTCTCTTCCTCCTGGGCTGGTGGTCTATAGACCACACCTGTCTCGGATGGCTGTCCCATTTTCCTTTCCAGCTTAACCCACAGTATCTCTCCCCATTTTGTTCCTCCTGGATCTCTGTGGCCCTTATGTCATTTTTCACATACAGTGCCACTCCTCCTCCCTTCCTGCCTGCTCAGTCTCTTCTGAATATGTTGTAGCCAGGTATGTTCATCTCCCAGTCGTGGTTATCATTACACCAGGTTTCAGTGATGGCCACAATGTCCAGGTCTGACTGTACCATGACAGCCTCCAGATCTTCCATCTTGTTGCCTCAGTATAAGTGGACTCAGTTGGAGTCAGTACAGCTGCAGGAAGCAGCAGATGTGAAAGAATAGTGATCAAAACTGTATAATATTCCCTGTGCCGTTAGCGCCCCGCTAACACATTAGCACGGCATTAGCCTTGAGCTAAGCAGTTAGCCCGGAGCAAACACGTTTGCCGGAGCTAAAATGTGCCATATTCAAAAGTGCCATGCAAATGAGCCTACTTGAGGTAGTCTCTGGGCAAACAACTGGATTAGCATCTCATTTATACCCTGATTTGCATGCAGTTTGCCCAGCGTTACTGCAGGGTCCCACAGAGCCACCTGTAGGTCAGTCTGGAAGTACAGGGGCTGACCAGGTCCAACCGCAGCTCCACCTGTAGGTCAGTCTGGCGGTACATGATGATAGCTGCAGGCTACATGTAAACCGTTACAGCATAGCATAGCATATTGTACCCCAGGGTGGTGGTGCTGCATGCAGCTGTCACACTAAAGGGCATGCTACAGTGCACAGCAGAAACTACAGTATGGGGGCCAGTAGTGTGGACACAGCAATGCCTATGGTGTGTAGGGCAGTGATGATGACTGCACTATACACAGAGAGGCCAACCTGCAGATGTTTACTGACACTGGACATTACTGTTACGCTGTTGTGTAACCAACAGATGCTGCACCTGTGGCATGGATGCTCACAGTGACATGTACATTTCTGGGCTTTGTGTGCTATGGCAGTTGTACAGCTGTGAGGTATGTGGCTGGGGGGCATATATTATCCGGAAGGCACACTGGTGTTGGGATATTCCCAATACTGGCCCATGTACACTGCATGATGTCCCAGCCTAGGCCACACCTGTCTGGTGGCACAGCCTGCCACCCATACATGCTCCCTCAACATCCTCCATGCCCACAGTGCTGCATGTGTGTGCTGGCATCTGTTGGTGTCCACTGAAGTCTGGTCCACAGGGTGTGCTGTATGACCACACTGCCATGCTGTCCACTGGTGGCAGGGTCACCATACTGCCTGGCATGGCTGGGACTGGAGGCAGATGATGGCATCATTGTGATGCTATCAGTTAGCAGCATGCTTCCTCTATGTTTGGCTTTATCTATGTGTCATATTTATTTGTTAGGGTCGCTCAAAACCGGCGCTAAACCCACGCAAACACCGTGAAAAGCCATGAGTGTCTGCAAAGCTTATTGCCCAGGATTAAGACAAGCTTTTCCTGGGCGGTAATGTGTGCATGCAGTCCGCATTGTACACAGCGTCAGTTGGCGGGCGCGGGTGTGGCTTGTGGGTGGGAGCTGCCTCCCGCCACTGACTGGGGAGCGGGTGGTGGGATCTGTGGGTGGATGGGGAGGGGTACTGGACCACCAGGGATAGTTTGAATATTATATTTCACTACTTATGCCCATGATTGGGCTGGAAGCGGTCCACTGGACCACCAGGGATATAAGACTTTTATATTCACTACTTATGCCTGCGATTGGGCTGGAAGCGATCCACTGGACCACCAGGGATATCAGACTGTAATATTCATACGTATGCCCAGAATTGGGCATTGAGACACTTTGCTGCTTGTGCAGGGGGCTTCGGTCCCCAACAGGTGCAGCCTGGCAGGGCGCCAGGTGCAAGTCACCAGGGATTGGTGCACCTGCTTGCAAATGGGGCCATAATGACATGCAAATGGCCCCATTTGCACCTTGCATTCATTATGGACCCATTTGCATGTCCTCCACTGAATATCACAGTTGATATGCCTAGCGCAATGGCACTTGTGCTAGCGCATCCCCCTGCCCCTCTCTGGCCACTTGTGCTGGTGCAGTGCCACTGCATCATGTGCTATGCAGGTGGCCAGGGAGTGATATTTAAGGGTGCTGAGCCATGGTGCAGCACCATTGAATATTACCCTGTCAGTGCCCTGGCACATCCCAGTTGTGCTGCACCCTGGCTTGTGCCATAGCCTGGAGCAGTCTGAATATCTCACCCCCTGAGTAAAAAAAGAATGTCTGGTGTCTAATCTGGAGAAAGTTAAGGATAGTTGGAATTTATGACTTCTGAGGTTGCATTCCCTCTTGTTCAAAGTCATTCCCAATAGGGTCATAAGCTTGTTGTCTTTTATTATATTAAACATCAGGAGAAGGTCACTCCTAGTTCTTCTAATCTCCAGTGAGTATTACCCCAACTCCTTAAGTCGTTCCCCATATTCTTTATTCTACAAACCATCTATCATTTTGGTGATCCTGCGCTGCACACCCTCCAATGTGTTTATGTCATGTCTAAGATGGAGACTCCATAGTGGTGAACAGTAGTCTAAGTGGGGGCGCACGTATGCTCTATACAGAGGGAGAATGTATGCCCTATTTCTAGAGGCAAAGGATCTTTAAATACAGCCTATAATTTTATTTGCTTGATTTTTAATATAGTTACAATGAGTGGAGAAAGTAAGATCTGCTTTAATTATAACACCTAAGTATTTTACTTCCTTTAACGACATCAAATCAGAATCTTTTAACCTATAACGCATATTTGGATTATTGTCTCTGAAGTGCATGAATACACATTTGCTGATATTAAATTCCATACTATTTAGATTGGATCAGTGTTTGAGTTCCAGAAGGTCATTTTTGAAGTCAGTAATTTCCTCTGATGAGCTAACGCTGGCTGCAATCTTTGTGTCATCTGTAAATTTAATTGCCATATTTTTAGGATTGATTGTCATATCTGACACAAATATATTAAACAAGATAGGTCCCAGCACAGACCTTTGAGGCACTCCACTAGTAACTGTTCCAGGAGTCAAGGTATATCCTCTTATATCTACTACTTGTGTACGGTTTCTTAACCACTCTTTTACCCAGTTAACTATTATGGGATGCATCCTGATTTTTTCCATTTTATTTATCAGGATATAATGTGGCACTTTATCGAATGCTTTACACGAGTCCAGATATAATATATCTACTGGTATTTTTTTGTAAAGGAGATTGCTCACTCACTTGTAGAATACTAAGTTACTAGTTAAGCAAGATCTTTTCTTTCTAAAGCCGTGCTGATTTGGGCCCACAAGCTGTTTGTGCTTTAGATCTTCTTCTATTCTATCTTTTAAAATACCCTCAAAGATTTTACCCAATACACTGGTCAAACTAATTGGCCTGTAATTTGATATGTCACTCTTATTACCCTTTTTATGTATTGGAGTTATTAACCCTTAGGCTGCCGCCAACAAGATATCTTGTCCTAAAAACCTATGCGTTCTAAATCTTCCGGCAGCCTAAGGGTTAATGCGGTCTTCCAGTCATTTGGTATTTGCCCAGTACTTAGGGACATATTAAACAATATGTATAAGGGATCAATCAACCAGGAAGCTATTTCTTTCAACAACAGTGGATGAAGATTATCTGGACCCGGGGATTTATTTATTTTAATTGAGTCTAATTTGTTCTTAATTTCTTGTTTACTTATCTCAGGTAAGTCATAGTCAGTTCGGGTTTTATCACTCTCCTTATCAGTATGAATATTTTGGGTGGGACTAAAAATTGAACAAAAGTATTTATTAAATTCTTGGGCCGTTTCCTGGGGTGACTGGATGGTATTGTCATTAATAACTAAATGGCCAATGATTTTAGTTGTTTGTTTTCTGTTGTTTACATATGAGTAAAAGCTTTTGACTCCATCATTGATGTGTGCTAATTTGAATTCAATTTTCTTCTTTTCATTCTTCATTTGTACCTTACATTTTTTTAGTATTTCTCTGTATTTGGCATTGTTGTATCCATTATTACATCATTTTAAGGCTCTATACACTCTCTTTTTTTATTAATTAAGTAACGTATGGTTGGAGTGAACCAGACAGGTAGTTTTCCATGGTTATTATAACCTATCTTATCTAGGACATACTTATGTTCTACGGAAAGTATTTTATTAATGAATAGTTTCCAAAACTCATCTGGAGATGTAATTGTATGTTCCCAACTCCATGCTATTAGTTCTTTATTTATAAGATCAAAATGTGTCCTTCCATAATCCTTAAAGGTGGTTTTACCAGAGTTGTGTTTGATATGCGTTATTATTTCAAACGACAGTGGATTTTGAATTTTGATATTACTGACTAGTTGGGGGTCATCTGTTATTACCAGATCCAATGTATAATTTTTTCTTGTTGGGGCACATATTATCTGGGTTAAATCATAAGTGTTACATAAATCCAGGAACGCATTTTCCATTTTATTTTTGGTGGTACCAGTTTCCCAGTCAATCCCTGGGAAATTAAAATCACCAAGAAGTATTATGTCTGAATTATTAAATTTTGAACTTAGGTAATTTAGTAGAGCTCGATGTTCAGTTTCTTTGATTCCTGGTGGTCTGTAACAGAGTCCTACAGTCAATTTACTTAATTTTTCTCTTATAATTTCAATCGATAAGATTTCACTATGTATTTCTTCATCAGGTTCACTGATGGACTTGTAATTTATATTGTTTTTTTATAAAAAAATACAATCCCTCCTCCTCCTTTCTGGGGTCTGTTTTTATGTACTGTATTATATCCAGTAATATTCATATTTCAACTAGATTTGTCTCCCCACCATGTCTCAGTGATTGCAGCAATATATATATTATCATCATGAAGTAATATCTCCAACTCATCCAATTTTGTGATGTGGAGACTTCTTGCATTTGTAAGGAGGAAGGTCAAATCATGTTGTGTTTGTTTATGAAATAATTTTAAAGGTTTATTTTGGTTAATCTCCCTTTTCCCCCAAGCATTTAGTTTTTTGTTGGTATTGAATTTTTGATGCTGTTATGGATAATGCATCCTAATATTCTTGTGCCTTTCTTGTTTAGATGTAGTTCTTCATAACTATATAGGTCATCCCTTCCCTCAGAAGTTTCCCAAGTAGTTAAACATTTAATATTATTTGTGAGGCACCATCTTCTTAACCAGTTATTGTAAATTTTCATATTTTTTGTTCTATAACTACTTGCTCTTGGAACAGGTAGGACTTCTGAAATAATCAGAGTCACATTAAGTGAACTTAAAATTTGGACTGCATCCTCCATATCTTTTATTATATTGTCAACCTCTTGTTTCTCAAAGTCATTGGTCCCAACATGAAATACAGCTGTTTTGGGTTTGTAATGTTTTTGAATATACTGGGAACATATTAGCCAAATCCTTGATTTGTGCACCGTTATAGCTGCAACTTGTAACATTTTCTTTATTTCCCCTAGTGGTAAATCTATCAGTGAATCTAGTTATGGAGTCTCCCAGGACGTATATTTGGTCAGGCAAAATATATGAGCTTGAAGTGTTGGTTTCATTTTGTGTAGTATCAGAGAAAGGAGGGATGTCCAGGAAGGATACCGTTCCATTATCATTTCTAATCAGCACTAGAACGTAGTTCCAGAGGGCAATTTAAAGCAGTATTATTATTAAGAGGAATGACCAAGGGAGATTCATTTTGAATAGTATCAGTGTCAAGAGTGATATCCAAAAGGGGTACCATTTCATTATTATTGCTAATAGTACTAGGATCTAAACAATTTGGGATGGTATTAATGTTGTGGAGAATGACCTGGGGCTGTTCAATGCTAATAAGTTCCCCGGGGAGGGGCTAAAAGTAGGCTGAGCATGAGTAACCTGGGTAGGAGATATAGTTAGAGGAAGGGGAATATGGTCAATAATTTGATCTTCCTCTGTTAACTGGAGCAGTGGATCAAAATTATTTACCTGGGGTGACATAAATTCTCCTGTCTTTCTTCCTTTTTTTTACTTCTCTTGTACCCTGAACTGTGTACCAGTTTTCATAATTTATTTCATCAGATTCCTCCAATCTAGTTCTCTTTTTGGTTGAAGTGTTACTCCATATGTTCCCCCTAACTTGTTGAAATAAGGTTTGATGGAGGTTGGAAGTGCTTGGGTGCTTACTAAGATGGTTAAAGACACCGGCCTGGATATTCAAAAGGGTTGCGCCATGAGCAACAGGGTTGCGCATGCGCAAGTCCAAAATGCACCATTCTGCGATATTCAACGCAGGAAGCAGTTACGCCACTGGCATCAGGTTGCGCAAGAGAGCAATGCAAATGAATGCATGCTCAACAGGAGGGGGAGGATCCATGCATAACCTGCAGCAACCCGATATTCAGTCGGGTTGGTGAGTCTGCATGCAACCCCAACCTGCGCCTGCACAACCTTGAGCCCAAAAAGGCTTAGTTGAGGGCCACCCACAGGTGAGCTGCTGCATTGCAGGGTGCAACACAGCAGCTGCCACCCCTGGCTGGCCCCAACTCTTCCCTGTGCCCTCACCAGCCCGATCGTGGGCATAGTGTAATATGACTCCCCCACCCACATCTCTCACACAGCCCGATCGCGGGTAGTACAGTACATGTAACACCCTCATATCCTGAAGCTCGTACGTGGGCATAACATGTAGAACCTCAGTGCCTGATCGCGGGCAGAATGTCTCCATCCAACATCTTTCTCAGGTTCAGTGATCGAAGTCGATCGCGGCAGAATCATCATTTCCGTGCCTGGGTGGCAGTGTCGCCCATTTTTTCCACCAGCCTTCACGTTACGGCGGGCGGCGATTTCACCCGCCCAGCGCTCTCCGCCGCCGACGACCGTCCTAGAGCTGCACGCCTCATTGGTGCAGACAGCCACGGGCTTGCAGCCCATATCGCAGGATGACAGTCCAGATTTGTGAATGATGTTCATTCATTGCATCCGACTGTCGCGTACGGTACATTGCAAGCCCATTGGCTGTAGCTCTGCACCATGGGCGGCAGCCCACCGGACAGTCAGTCGGGCGGGCGGCGGGCGGCAAGCAGGTGGATGCTGTCGCCTGGCCGCGGGGGAGCGGGTGGAGGGGCTTCGTGGCTGGGGGACACTAGACACCAGGGAGATGTTTGGGGGTTTGTGATGATTCTGCCCGCCATCAGGCTTTACTGTCCACTGACCACCGGGAGATATTTGGGTTGGGGTTACATCTGCCCACGATCGGGCACTGGGGGTCATACACGTTGTGCCCGCGATTGGGCTTCAGGGACGTGTGGGGGTGTTATATGTACCTGTAATGCCCGCAATCGGCTGCATTAGCGCGCATCCCCGATGGCTGCTGCCTGGCAGGGTGCCAGGCGCAAGTCCTCTGGGATCGCGCACCTACATGCAAATGGCATGCAAATGGGGCCATAAATAGATGCAATGGCCCCCTGCACCTTGCATAAATTATGGCCCCATTTGCATGTCACCTTTGAATATCGGAATTTTGCGATGGCGCAATGGTACTTAATTGCCACCGCAAGTTTAATGCTCATTCTGGCAACTTGCGGTGGCACAAGTTCCACTGCACCATGCCTAGTGTTGGTGAGTGATGTTCAAAGGAGTTGCGTAATAGCGCAACTCCTTTGAATATCACCCCGCCACACCCTCGCGCAACTATTTTGAGCAGCGCAAGGGCTTGCACCTCAGAATGACGCAGTTTGAATATCCAGGCCACCATCTTCATTGTTCCTTGTTGGCGACTGTGATTTACCACCTTTTTCTTTCACTGATCCTAGTTGCCATGTTTCTTTGACTAAATTCAAGGGCTTGTAAATGGGTACCGAAGGTTGCTATTTCTGCAAGTATGTCAGCATTTTGTTTACATTTTATACAAATGAAAGGATTTTCTAGCATGGGTATCTCAGAGATCAAGTACATTTCACATGATAAACATTGAGACCCTTGTTTTCCCTCAAATAGGGTGTTAAAATTCATTTTCCTCATTAACTGGTAAGCAATAAGCTAACTACTTTATCATAAACAATGCAGTCTCAGATCTTACCTAGTTTCTAGTATTTCCTCCCCCCCCTCGCAATGCGTGTAACATGCGCCGATGCGTGTGTCTCTGCATGCATCTCAGGTCTCCCTGCTCACTGCAGGGCTCGCTGAAGTACCCTAGTGTGACCCAGAAGTAGTCTGCCTGTGTCACGACATCCTCGCTTATCTGTATACTCCACATATTTTAAAGTACTGTGGTTTACACTGTGCAGACACTTCTAAGTGTCTGTTGCTCTTTACACAGTGTCCAAAATAAAATAAACACTTAAATAAAGCCCCTTTGTAGTCGTTTCTATTTGCACTAAGCACACCTAGCTACTGTTGCTATGTGATCAGACTCTCTTCCTGATTGCAACATGCAACAGGGCTCCACGACGTATACATACAAATAGAAGTCACAAATTTAAATGGTATATAGGACTTAGTACAGACATGGATATCATAACAGAACATTGGCAATAAGGCAGCTCATAGAATTAGCTTGCCTGCCTTTGCAGGGCTTGCAGAAATACCCTAGCGTGACCTGGAAGTAGACTCCCGGGGTCACGACACCCTCGCTTATCTGTATGCCCCAAATATTTTAAAATACTGTGGTTTACCCTGTGCAGACACTTGTAAGTGTCTGTTGCTCTTTACACAGTGTCCAAAATAAAATAAGCACTTAAATAAAGTCCCTTTGTAGTCATTTCTACTAGCGCTAAGCACACCTAGCAACTGTTGCTATGTTCTCAGACTCTCTTCCTGATTGCAATGTGCAACAGGGCTCCAGGACATATACATACAAATAGAAGTCACAAATTAAAATGGTTTATAGGACTTAGTACAGACATGGATATCATAACAGAACATTGGCAATAAGGCTGCTAGTTGAATTCAGATTAAATCACATATTAGAAGCTATGTTTGACTCCCACCAGCTTTTTCAAAAGTAAACTACAAACTTTTTTATAACTGGCATTAGAGGAGGGTTGGATTACATATAAAGAAAATCAGTCATTAAATGTAGCAAATCCAGTAACACCAATATTTTACCATATACCTAAATTACATAAAGATGCAGAAAATCCTCCAGGCTATCCCATCATATCTGATAATGGATCTTTGTTTGAACCATTACCAATGTTTATTGATGGCTTTCTACAACAAGAAGTTCAAATTTTGAGTTCTTACATACAGGACACCACTGCAGTATTAAAGGAATTGCAGGATTTTGAATGGAAATACACATATTTGTTGGCAGTAATTGGTATAGTGTCATAGAACATCAAATTGGCATAAATGCCATGGAAGAACTATTGAGAGGTTCCAGATACAAATTCCCTATTACTTTTATTTCTCTGGCTTTGGATTTCATTTTGAAGAGCAGTTATTTTATGTTTGATGGGTGTTATTTTTTTACAGAGAAGGGGGACAGCTATGGGGTCTCTGGTGGCCTCCTCCTATGCCAGCTTATTCATGGGTTGGTGGGGGGGGGCATCCTGGACCCTGTACAGAATCCATTTTTTGATCATATTGTTAACTATCTTCACTTTATAGAAGATGTATTGCTAATTTGGGATGGAACCAGTACATATTTGGATTTATTTATGTCATATATTAACCAAAATGACATTGGTTTACACTTTACTTCTAAGATTAGTGACAGTGAGATGGATTTTTTGGATGTCAGATTTAAGACTGAGCCCTTTCAAAAAATACAGACAGAGAGCTTCAGGAAATCCACTGCTGGAAATAGTTTTTTTACATGCTCAAAGTGCTCATCCTAAACATTTGATTGAAAATCTTCCATACAGCCAGCTAGTAAGATTAAAACAAATGTGTTCATCAGAAAGAGACTATTTAAGGGCACAAGATGAACTTTTTGACAGATTACATGGGAGAGGTTATACAGACACAGTACTCAAAGCAACAAAAGAAAGGGCATCTTCCTCGAATAGAGAGTCATTGCTTGAATATAGGGAGTGGACACCTAAAAAAACACAAGTACGTTTTGTTTCAATGTATGGTCTAGAGTCTATGGACGTATGCAGTATAATCAAAAGAAATTGTCGTGTTGGGCACTGACAAAGATCTAAGGGAGATTGTGCTTAATGGCCCTTTAATTTCATTCAGAAAGGGCAAAAGCATTAAAGATCTTGTAGTGCATAATGAATTTAAACAAGAAACATCAGCAGAAATGTGGCTACCTGTTAAACCAAAAGGTTTTTTCTCCCTGCAAAAATGTTATTACATGTGAATATGCTAAACAGGGGAACATTTTTGAAAATCCAAGTAAACAGGGAATAAGAAATTTCAAAATTGATTATTTCATTACATGCATTACCACTTATATTGTATATGCGATTTGGTGCACCTGTGGATGGGCATTTATAGAACAGACAACCAGGAAATTAAAAGAAAGAATGCAAGAACATTTTCAAGCTATATCAAAAACATATTTATCACATCCAATAGCATGACAATTACAGCTGAGTTAATGAAAGGGTGCATGAACTGAAATACATGGGATTTGACCATATCCCAGTTAATCACAGAGGAGGAAACAGAGATTTCAATTGGGGCTAGAAAGAGTCCAGATGGATTTTCTGTTTCAGAATGTTAAAGCCGAATGGCTTTAATGATGTTATGGAATGGAACCCATTTTTGTAGAATCTCTCCAAAAACTCTTTTCACAATTTATGGTGGAAAGGGCCAATATAATGATTGCTTTTTCAGTTTTGACATAACACAGGACTTAATGTAAAGAAATAACAAGATGTGAAGTTACTCAATCGGTGTTTCCACTTTATTTATTTTAATTCTTTTGTTGTTGGCAAAAAATCTCCTTCAGAAGTAGAAAATGACAACTAAATAATGAACAACAAAAAGCAAAAAATGGAAGGTGGAGCAAAATGTATAGGTACTACATGGATTAGTAATGATCCTGTGTTTTGCCAATACTAACCTTGAAAGCGGAGAGCTTTTGAAGTACAATGACAATAATAAAAGCAAAACTCAGTATGAATTATCTAATACATTAAATGTTAACAAAGATCAGTATACACAGATTGCTCTGAATGAAAAATATGCTATATGTGTATAGTGTCAGAATAACAAAAAGTTCATATTGTAGAAAGGGTACATATTTTTGGATATTTTGTATAATCTAATTGTGAAAATCACTTTTTAAATATTTATAGTAATGTTCACAAGGTTTGGTGTATAAAGGGGAAACTCCAGCCGGGCCAACAACTTGAAGTGACACTGAATAAAGGGCATTTACCCTTCAATTATTTATGTGGTGCCATTTGAGTGTTGTAAGCTGACTGGGCTGAAAGAAACCCATTTAATTATGCAATTTTAGTAAATAGAATGAATGGATTTATTGATTGATTTATAACACCTGCAATGAAAAATATATAAAACAGCATGAAATTTTAGTAGCCATACCCCTGATGAAGAGGTCCTTGTGATCTTGAAGTGCTAGAAAAAGGGCTGTTTTTTGACTTACTAGCATGTAATTCTACAATTGTAAAAACTTTTTATTGAATTTTCAAGTAAAAGTGGAATATTCTTTTGAAGCATGGAGTGCGAATCTCATAATTTATACTGTATTTTATGGACTGGACTCAAGAAGTTCTGTTGTAATGACACTGTCTAAACCAGCAGTCCTTTCTATTTCCAATCCATTTTGTCAGCTGTTGCTTTGTGACAAATTATAGTTCAGTTCTGAGAAAAATAGCAGATCCACATTGCAGGTCGGGCAAGCTGTTCATACAAAAGGAAAAGGTATGGTATCATAGGGCAAGAGCAGTTTATCAGGATGCTATTACAGTATTTTACATTTTCCTCATACAATACATCTCACTTACATATACCCTGCCCCAGTCAGAGAGATTGCATAACCAAATTGAAAACTGCTGATCATCAGGGTACTAGTCCAGACATCTTCTCTACATTGTTGTCTGGTATTGTCTGCATGAGTTGTACTGCAATAGTGCACCAATATAAAGAAGGAAAGTTGCTGAACACAAATATTTCAGGGATAGTAAAAAGATATTGAGCTTCTGTCCAAAAATATCCATTCTTACATGACTTTAACAATACTGTATTTTCGAAATTTATTTTTGTGTGATACTGTGCACATACAGTAGCAGACATTTTATGGAGAGTTGTCACCAACTGGCACTTCCACAGTGAGTGCTGTACTGCTAAACAGTATGTCAGGTTTCCTTGCAGAGGTTAGCTGCCTTGCACTTCTAAAGTGCAGCTAGGCAGTGCACAGAAAGATGACACTCTGTGTTGATTTTGTCACTCAGGAAGCATGAGGTTCGCATGCAAGAAACTCAATAGAGCTTGAGGTGCATTCCCCCATCAATCAATCAATCAATCAATCAATCAATCCATCACTCAATCAATAAATAAATACATTAATAAACACACAGTTGTCTGTTCTACCCAGGTTTTGAACCCAGTTATGTGTGTACCCTTCTGTTGTCCTAATCAATTGGTCTGCTACTCTACACTTGGCGGATACTTGGGAATTGGTGTCTGTCAACAAGATTTTTTCATCATTGATTAGAAGTATTTGGAGTACACTGGACCTAGAGGCTATAAAGCTGATGAAAGCTCCACAGCTCTTTGTTTGAAAGATAAATGGGGAGCCCTGGAAGGGATGTCAGTGTACCTTTATAGGGGATACAAGGTAAATACATAAAATTAGTTTTTTCCATTCTTCTCTGGTACATCTTTGTTCAGTCCCAAGAAATATTGCCCCCTCCATCTTCCCACTTTCGATAGATCCAATAAACTACAGATGTTAAGAATTTGAAAATTACTAGCATACTCTCTATGAAGTTAAAAAGGGAATAGGTGAAATTGGGTTCTTTCCCATTGGTTTGTGTAGCTGAGGAGTATTTTCTCCTCTTCCTTTCTCTCACCTTATGATAAAATTCTATGTTCTCACTACAGATTGAAAATAAAACGTCATTTTCTCTTGATGGATTTGATATGTTAGGAGCTTAAGGATTTAGATATTGTATCAGTCATGTTGTTACATAGTATTATACTTTGTATTTAAAACCAGTGTCTTCAGGAGTAACTTCTCCGTTTCCCCCCTTTTTCATTTTGTGTGATAGCTATGTGACCAGGTCTAATGGGAGTAAATGCTAAGACTTACCATAGGACATTAATATTGAACAAGCGTAGGTTGGGTTCTTGTTGCATTTATTGTGTATTCTAGGAGTTGCCCTTCTTGATAGGGGTTCCCCTTTTCACCATACCCCCTCTTCCCTACTAGACATTGATCACTTATGTCAAACAGATGTTAGAAATGAGGAAAATTATAAATCTAGGATTTTGGAAACTAGATGGCTACAAATGTCTTTAAGTGTATACTTTTATCTTTATATTTTGTATGTCAGCTTGTGTTTTTTCTTTTTAATTTATTTGTAAAAATCTGTTATAACAGGACCATCCTGAAAACAGGCCCTCTGGACCTAATGATGTGAAATGTCAAATTTCCTGTACAAAATAAAGATGTTATTACTACTACTACTACATCAGACTTCTACTGCAGTTTTCAGTTGTCATAGTATCCCGGCAGCTTGGAGCAGGTCATAAGTACACTAATTGGGTATTCTCAGGCCTCCAGTAGTGAACAAACATTTAAAATCAGAGCTATTTCCCATACCAAAAAGACTGAGGGCCACAAATTGAGTAAGTGCAGTGAGGGACCAGTTGTACATTCAGGTATAACTGGATTCCAGATTAAACAGCATTGCTCTGTCTGCTGAGAGAGAGAGAGAGAGAGAGAGAGAGAGAGAGAGAGAGAGAGAGAAAGCAACTACAGCTTCCTTGAATCAAGGAGGTTACTTTCCAGACTACACTGAATTGAATTATTACATTTTGGACCAGTGTAAGTAACTAGTATTGATTCTGTTTTGGGGGTTGACTTTTCTCAGTTTTAACTTTAATTTGCCACGCAGGAACTGTAGCTGGGAGATATTTGCAGTCATTTGTGACTAGACCTATTACTTAACTTCTGTGAAATAGGTGTCTGAAAGGAAGGAAGGCACCCCTGAGGTGGAGAGTCAGAGTTGTAGCTCTATTGTTTCTGGATGGCATAGGTTTACTCCTCCCACCCTTCCCCTCACCCCACCCACCCCTAAATGAATAACTTCCTTTATAGCAGGGGTTCTGATGTCACTTCCCAAACTGCTAACAACATACACCTGTTCATATCCTTAAAGGCACAGCACACTGAATAAGGGGTAGAGACACTCACAAACCTGCACACACTAAAACAAGAAAAAAAAAGAAATGCATCTGTAACAGAAAGGGACACAGCCATGTAGGGAGTGGTGCAATGCACTGGCTGTGGAGCAGCAGTCTACCAGGAGACAATGTTGACCAATGGTCATGCAATGAGTACTGTACTCTGTCGTTCACAAAGATGTGAATGATAGAGTACAGTACTTTTATTGCGTTTCCATTGCTTGACAGGGTCCACCAATTGACTATTGTGTGCAGTACAGCAGCTGTCAGTCATGGACAGCTCTGTCAGGCAGCCATGGAGGTTTGCGGGTGGGTTGTGCTGCCCAGAAAACTTTGGGACCTGACGGGAGAAGGTGGAAGATATATGCATTTTGATCCCCTTCAAGAACACAATGGGTATCCTGTATGTAAATGTGCCAGAAAATGTTTCAGTTAATTAACCACTAAAAATCCTTTATGGTGTGCTTACAACCATCATACCCCACTGTGTTTGATGATGGCAGAATGAGAGAGTTAAAACAGGGCCAGATCTATGTGTTCAGAGCCAGAATCTGACAGAAATTCTACAATACAACAACCAACAGCCAACAGCGTTTTCCTGGGGGAGGGGTGGAGAAGAGAAATGTTAAATCATTCAGAAGTTTTTTGTTCACTATTCGGACAGCTATTATAGGTCCTGCTCTGCCTTATCACACAACATCAGGACACAGCAGTTTCAGTATGAGTCTGCCCCACTATGTCTGCAATATTCTGTGGGTGAGGATGGAGACCAAGCAAAAGGATAAAAAAACTGGGCTGATCAAAAGGGTCCCCTCAACTATTTCTGACACTGTTTTTAATATTAATAAATTCCCTCCCCTCCCATTCCACATTCTTCAACATCCAACCCTGTCTGGTCTCCCTTTTTTTAATATTAATATATATCTTCCCTTCCTGTTCCACCCTCACCAGCATCCAACCCCTCCACTACCATACTGAGAAAGAGACACTGATAACAAAAGAGCACAAAATGTATAGAGTTGCTCTTTGCATGGCCAATGCTGTTTTGCCTTCTGTGCACCCAACACCCAGCAGCCAAAGCAAATATCAGTTTCTCAACTAGTGCCTGCCATATCCTAACACAGGGAATGGAGACCTGACTGAATGAGAAACAACTATGACTATTAGTAGCAGAATGAAATGTGTTGCATTTTGTTTGTTTCTGCTCTAGAAAAGGTTGAGTATGGGGTTGCATTCTGGTGATGGTGTAACAGGAATGTTGGGTGTTTATTACTGTTGCTAAAGATTCCCTTTTTAAAGCTGTGGGAGGAGTCCACAGTCATCTTGTTGTCTGTAGCTTGAAAATGGAGAATCGTGGAACACATTTTTTGGACTTTTCAATGTATCCTTCCACATCTACTAATCACTATGCCAACTTCTGTAAAAAAAAAATACTCCCTTTTTTCTGTTTAGAATGTTGGAGACATAACTCCAAGCTGCTTATCAGATGTCCATTAGGAAACTGAAACAGCTTGTTAAATATTGGTTGCCTATTAAACTGGAGATTGACGCCAGATTCCCCTGACCAATGATCACACAGACGCTCTGTTAGTGGATACTCAGATTGGCAATACTTTTACTGGTTATAAGGTACAAATTTTACATCTAAACATCATGGTCCAACATTCCATGCCCCTGACACTACTTGCTTTCTAAACACATTGATTGCAGTTTCATTCTACCCACCTTTATATGCGACCTTCTGGATCCACCTGTCTCCACCCCCTCCCTCCTCTTTTTTACTTCTCTTCTTCCACTCTTCTTTGGACAAGCCAGCCACCCCTGCTGTCCCATGAACCTCATTCCCCTTGTGTGTTTGATTGTATACTTTTTATTATCTCCTTGCAAGGTACCCACCAACTCTCTCTCTCTCTCTCTCTCTTACCATCCATCTTCACAGGTCATGTATCTATGTGTTCAATGGACTGCTGACTCCTGTAGGGTGGATGGGAGGCAAATGCTCAATAGCAGAGAAAAATAGGGCTTCTTGGGTCCAGACTGCCCTTTTAAACCCCTTGGCCCACTCTCCCTCTCTCCTCTCTTTCATCTACTGGCCTTGCATCTCCTCCAGCCAGCCTCAACAGGACAAGAGGACACAGCATGAGATTACAGGAGGCCGATTAAGGGGTAATGTGAGGAGATTATTTTTCATAGAAAAGGTCGTGGATGCATGAAACAGCCTACCTCAGGAAGTGGTGGATAGGAATACAGTGCAGGGCTTCAGACAAGCATGGGATAGGCATAAGGGAGCAATACAGATGAGAATGAATAAATAGGCCATTGACAGAGCAAAGGCTGATGGCACATTCATTAGGTAGAAAAAGAAATGGGCAGACTGGATGAGCCTTGCGGTTCTTATCTGCTGTCAGTTTCTGTGTTTCTATGTTTTCTGAGGATGTGTCTACCTCATCCTCATCCTTCCTTACTAGGCCCCTCCCACCTCTGAGTCATCCTGTCCCCACTCCCTCCTCCTTCTCTTGTTCCTTCCTCCCTCCTCCTCCAGTCATTAATGAACTTAACCCCCTTAGACAGAAGGCACTGAGACAACAGGGTTTCTCCCTTAACTAGGCAAACGGCATTATCCCCAGATTCCCCCGGCCAATGGTCAGACAGACACGCTGTTAGTGGGTGTTCAGATTGACAATAATTTTATTAATTATAAGGTACAAATTTTACATCTAAACATCATGGTCTAACATTCCATGCCCTGACACTCCCATTATCGTAATACATTGATTCCAGTTTCATCCCACACACCTTTATATGCATAATTATATAATTACATTTTAACATTTTAACATGTTCCTTCTTTCTTCTCCCAGGTGTGCACACTGGGGCTACTCTGTTCTCTTTCCATTTCTTCACCCAGTACGTGTACACTGATACGTCTTGAATTATTTGTAGTTCTGTGGCCTTCTGATCCACCTGTCTCCCTCCCCCCCACCCCTTTTTACTTCTCTCCTTTCACTAGCCTGTCTCCAGCTTGTGATGGATGACAGACATTCCCCCCCCTTTACTGGTTTATTTGTTTCCTCCAGGCTTCTACACTGTAATTTTGGAATTAAACATGTCATTGCCCATACCCAACAAATGGACTCCATTTCCACTGTGAAACTCGTCATTTTGTTTTTCTATATCCCTCCTTATCACTAATCCCCCAATGGATCTAAACAACACCTGTACTCTCTAATTCATGTGTCTCCTGGCTCTGTCAAGCACTTTGTGACTGAAAGCATACCACCAAACCCTCCTTGGTACCATATCTGACCAGACCAGCAGTGCTGCTGGCCACCATCTTTACATTTTATCAACAGCATATCATATTTGAAAATAAATGTCCAGCCATGGTCTGGTGCCAATGTCATTGTGTCCTACATGTATAATGATCATGTCTGGAGCAGGCCATGTCTCCCCCATCTCCTGAAGGGCAGGCAGAAGCTGAGGCCACCTCATCCCTCTGATTCCTTTCCATGTAATTCTACATTGCCTTTGGTCTTGGTAGAGCTGTTTTCCCCCAGGTTTCTGTTCCTCTTTCTTCTCTGCCCAATAAATAAGAGTGTCCTCAAATCCAGACTTCTAATCATTTCCTGGACCCTGTGATCAATAGAGAAGAACATGAGCTTAATTCTGGTTTCCCAAAATTCCCTCTACCTTTAATAACTCCCCTGCCCTTGTGTCTCCTGTTTTGCCTCCAAGCACTGCATTCCTGTAAGAGAAAGACAAGTTCATTAGTCTTCAATATTCCAAAGGTCTCACATAACTTTTATAGCTATCCGATGCCCAGTGTCCTAATTTCTGCAAGTCTTTACCCTGAACCCCCATCTTCAGCAGCCTGTGACACTGCACCAGTCCTGAAAGAATGTGATGAAAATTGCTTCAGGTCCTCTCCCAGAAGTTCCATCACCTTCTTAAAATGGCCACCACCTGGTATCCTGTCATTGGTTTTCTGTCTCCATGCCTGAACTTCTGGCCTGATCTGACCCTTTGCACTTCAAGGTACACCCATAATGCCCAGATGGGCACACCTCTTCATTTTGCTGCATGACAAGATTTACCTTAGCCCCTATACCTGTCTGGTCAGTCTTTGATCACCTGAGTGTCACAGTTATCTTCTCGCTTCCCAGACCGTATCCTCCCAACCTATCCCACCTGCCACCACCTCTTTCCTGTGCCCTACAACTTCACTGATTCTAAATGCCCCATGGGACATCACTGAATACATGGCTGTGATCAGGATGGCCTCCTCCACTGACTGGCAGATCTCGGCCAATGCTTCCAGTAGGTCCTGTAATAATAACCCCGATACTGGGCACCTGCTGTCCTTGGGTCCACCCCTAATGCGGCCCCAACCCTGCATCATTCTCCTGACTAACATGGTTTTCATCAGATTCCCAACCTCTCAGGCTGCACACCATGCTAATCACTGCTAGGTGTACCCCCATTGTTGTGTGTGCCACCCCTCTCTCCCAGTTGTAAACCAGGTACTTTCTGACTTGGTGACTGACCCACTTACCTCCATGTGTTGTCCCTCTCTGAATGTCTGGAACATCCACCAGGCCCCCTCGTATGCTCTTAGGGTCCTGGGTGACCAGGAATTATTAATCAGCAATTTGCCTCCTTCTAGCCAATCTCCCAAATGCCTGGTGGTATTGATATTTCTTGTACTTCTGCCCTCGACACAATGGCCTGGAACCTGTCCAGCTGCAGATGGGAGAGGCTGTCAGCTATTGTGCTCTGTGTCCCCTCAATATGTCTAGCTCTAAAAGACATATTCAGTTTCAAACCCTGCAGGACTAGCTGTCATAAGACCCTCATTACTGATTCAGACATCGCCCCCCTTTTGTTCAGAACAACAATAACTGCACTAATTATCGCACCAGAACATAACTTTCTGGTTGCACAACTCCTCTCCCCACACTAAAGTGCACACCAAGATGGGCAAGATCTCTAATAATGTGATGTCCCTGGTCAGTCCCCCCTCTTTTTCCACTCCTGAGGTCAGACGTCTGAGCACCACTTCCCCCGAAGTTAGCTCCCATGCCTAACCCCACTGTAGTCGTCTGTATATAGTTCCAAATCCATACTGAAAACTCCAGTCGGTTCCTGCCAAAAGTTGATTTCGCTTACGGCTACTGGCAGAAAATTCTCCGTACCTGTAAATCATCCCCATGCCCTTCGAGATGTCACCCAGTGGTGTGGTCTGGTTGCCCCTTTTGTGACTCTCACCAGGAATCTTGTGAACACCTGTCCCGGGTGGATCGCCCTGCAGGCAATGTTTAAATGCCCAATTAACTGTTGCACCTGCTGCAACTGGACCCTCCTCCACCTCATATATTCCCTTAATAAACCCTTGAGCCTCTGTACTTTCTTGTCTGGCAGACGGAAAGCTTCTGCCCCTACATCTATCACAATGCCTAAGATCTCCAATACCTGGCTGGGCCCTTTAGTCTTGTCCAGCACTGGGGGGCACCCCATGTTCCTGGTAAATGTGTTGGAAACAGGCCAGCATATGCTCTGCTTCTTCTCTTCCCCTGCCTACTAACAAGAAGTAATCCAGGTAATGTATCATGGCCCTGTAGCCAGTCCTTTCCTAGAATACCCATTGAAGGCAGCTGCTGAAGAGCTCAAATGTGGCACAGGCTGTGGAGCACCCCATAGGCATGGCCTTGTCAATATAGTTCTGCTTCCCCACCTTGAAGCCCAGGAGGTCCCACTCCTCTGATGGCACTAGTAGCAACCTAAATGCTGCTTCAATGCCAGTCTTCACCATCCATGTTACTGGGGTGGCCATGATAATCTTTACTGCTTCCTCAAGGGTGACGTATCATTTTTTTTGAAATTATGCTTCATTCCCCCTAGTGTCTGCCGACTCTGACCCTTTAGGGCATCCAAAGGGTCATTCTCCTGCTGCCTGCTCAACAGTACTTAACTCCCAGTCCCACAAGGAGCTTCAGCTTACCCCCTAGCAGGGACGAGCTGGGGTCCGAACCCCATAATCCTTCATTTTGTTGGGCCTGGAGGTGGCCAGTGAGCTGGGGCAAATCAGAGGCATGCCTCAGGAAGCCTGTCATCCCAGAGCCAGCAGGTGTTTTTCCATTCTCTCCCGAGATGCAGTGTAAGCCCCTGACATTAAGGTGCTACATGCAGATGTCCACTGCGCGCATCTGGGCCACCCGTCCCCTTCCAGTTGGGGCTTGCAGTCCCTAAGCCTCTACTTGGAGTCACGCACATGTGGTGGGCCTCGGCCTCCCACCCCACCCCACCCTGCAGAAGGCGAGCTGTCATGGAATGTTCAAGCCATTTCCCCAGCCAGTCCTCCAGTGTCCTGAGATCCACCTCAACCCGAAGTTGCTGGTGTCACAAGCAGAAATCCAACCACTGTGCCGACAGGCCGGATAAGGGTGACATATCTTAATTGCTGTCTTTTCATCAATGTAGCCTATTTGTATGTTGTTGTCCAGAATGGACAGGTGGTATATTACTCAATATTCCCTAGTTGTTTTTTGGGTACTAAGCCCAATGGGGATACCCTAAGATTAGGAATGGGGCATGTCAAATGGCCCTTTCACCCTCCGAGCTTCCTTTTCCTTTTTGATTTTTTGTATTAATAGACTTTCTTTCCCTTTATAGAACTTAAATTCTTTGCCTCTTTTTGTTGTCTGTAGCCCTTGAATTGTAAATTAAAATGTTTCATGAAACCCTCTACCAGTTTTTTGGTGGCAGTCTTGTCAGGGTATCTTTTTACCCATTGCTCAAAAATATCCACCTTAATCGGAGTAACTGCTTGTTTGAAGGTGATGCTGCCACTCTGAGGGTTATCCAGCCTCCCTCCTTACTGACTCTGTCCTTGCACACCACTATAACCACTCCCCTTACACCACTCCCCCATTATTGTCCCCTAAAACCAGATCGCCCACCTCAAAAGGGCTAATAGGACTGGTTATGAGTAATGCTCACTTGACCTCCATTAACCCACATTGTCCTGCACTTTGAGGCTGGATGCCCCCCCCCCACCAGCATTTGGAGCAGGCATGTTTAAACCTGCATTGTGGACAAGTGCAAAATGCCCTATTGTAATCCCAACAACATTTTTGGGAGAGGGTAAGTTTCTTTCCCACATCTCCCTCGTTATTCACTCTGTCAGTCATACGATCTACCCATAGGTCTGATTGTTTTGTGTTCTAATTCACATCCTCGAAGATGGCCATTCTCTGATGAAAGAGCTCGTCATACTGTAGCCAGTTATTCCATTTCCTCATCTTGGCCTTTCATATTATCAGCGAATACACGAGCTGGGGTATCACTAACTCTGGCTTTTTTTTCTATTACTATGGCTATATAAGTGGTGAACCCAATGCACCATGCATCCCATGTCTTCCCTTTACATAGAAACATAGAATCATAGAAGTTGATGGCAGATAAGGACTGATTAATGAAATGACAGTGTTACAGTTCATGAGGTAGGCCCCCAAACCCTATGTAGAAAATTTGGTGAAAAAAAATTCCCGCTGATTTCTGACTTGTACACTCACGCAGTTCCTACACTGCAGCTCATGGTGCAAGCATTTTAATATTTTTACTCCAGATTTTCAACATTGTCATTTTGACACACCTCCTGCGAACAGGCCAACTGTCATTTGCTCACATCTCACCTGAAATGTGTTTTTGCACATGTAGCGCACAATGGCGTGGTCGGTGTGTGAAATCAATGTTCAGGACAGATTAAGAATATCATAGTGACATTGTTCATGAGGTAAGCCCCCTACTATGTTGAAAATGTGGTGAAAGAATTCCCCAAAATGACTGTTTTATGAGAGTGTGTTGCTCAGTTGCTATGCACGCTCGTAACTTTGAGCATTTTTAATATTTTTACTCCAGATTTTCAGCATTGCCATTTTACCACACCTCATTATGAACAGTATAACTGTCAGTTTTCACATTTCACCTGAAATTTGTTTTTGGACATGTAGCGTACAATGGCGTGGTCGGTGTGTGAAATCAATGTTTGGGACAGATTAAGAAAAACACAGTGACACTGTTCATGTGCAGAGGTCTTAAACTGGCTATGTTGAAAATTTGGTGACAAAAGTCCATAAAATGACTGTGTTTCGAGTGTACATTGTGCAATTTCCACACACCCGCATACATTCACAAATTTGTAATCTTTTCAGTCCAGATTTTCAACATTTGCATTTTTCCACACCTCCTTATGAACAGTACAGCTGTCATTGTTCACAATCTGGCTGAAATGTGTTTTCACACTTCTGGCGCAGAATAGCATGGTTGCTGTGGGAAATCAGTGTTCAGGATAGATTAAGAGAATCAAAGTGACACTGTTCATGAGCTTAGGTCCCAAAATGCCTGTGTTAAAACTCTGCTGCAAAAAATCCCCAACCTAATTACATTACGGGTGTGCTTTGCACAGTTTCTACGCACACTCATGACTTCACCAGTTGTTTTGTATTTTCTTTCCAGATTTTCAACATTGCCATTTTTTACACCTCCTCATGAACAGTACAGCTGTCATTTTTCACATCCTGTTCAACATGTGTTTTCGCACCTGTGGCACCAAATGCTGCAGTCGCTGTGCAAAATCACATTTCAGCTAACAAACTGATAGTGTCTTTGTTCATGTGGTGGGATCACAAAAATCCCATGTTGAAAACTTGGAGTAAAAATACCAAGAAACATCCAGAGTGTTAGAGTTTTTGACCATATTGCCCTACCCTGTAGGGACTGATAGGCATCAGGGATGTTACTTGGGATTGTCGACAGTAATGCTAATGCCATTTCCACTCCAACCGCACACTGCAGCCAGTGACAGGCTTTGAGGTGCACCTTTGACTCTTGGCCCCAGAATCCATCCCATTCTCCTATACTGCACATATTTCAGTATATTTCCTTATGGAATGAGATGAGTAAGCATGAACACCTGAGTAGCACACCTTGACACTTGCTCAGTGTCTGCAGGGTAGGTGGAGGGAAGTGTTGTGACCATTCTGGGCAATGACCCAGAGGCACACCCCAGTGCCTGCTCATCACTGCAGGGTGGGGGTTGGGTTGGCAACAGTTCAGTACTTCACTGCCATTCCTATACTGCATGGGCCCAATCCTCATAGGGGTCTGTGTCTGGCACAAATTGTGGCAAGCAGCACCTTGTACCAATGTCTGGTGCACCAGAGACCCTGCACCTGATTCAGGTACAGGAGGGGTCCCAATGGCTAAGTCTCCATGCTAGCACTGACCAGAACCATGTAGCAAACCCCTGGCGCATTGCACAGGCCCACCGCAGGCCACCAGAGACTAACACATGACCCCGTCCCACTAGGTAGTGGGCATGTGGACCCAACCAGGTGGGTCGATGTCCCCCCACCATGTTTGGTGCAATTGGCACCTGGCCATGGAGGTGAGCGGTGGGATGTGCTGGGCACTGGGGAGCAGTCTGCACTGGTGTATGGGGGGTTTGGGCACCATCTGCTGGGGCATGGGTGGGCACTGTACCACCAATGGGGCAGGCATTGGGGATGAGGAGAGCTGCATCAGGATGGAAGTACCAACATAGTACATAGGTGGCATCAAGGAGCTCTGAGGGGTGCCATTGGACCACTAGGATGGGGGCCACATATATGGGGCCACACTCTGGGGTATATGGTGGGTGGACCATCACCCATGGTGTGCTGCACACAGGTATGTCACCCATTGGAGAATGTCTAAGTCCCCTTACAGCTGCCCTGGCTGGTCTAAGGACACTTAGAATGTCTCCTGCCAGGTGATGTCTGTGAATCGCAGGATGCAGCTTGCTTCAGCCACAGCCCCCCTACCACCATGCCACAGTGCATTGCAGGTGCAAGCCCTGTTTGGTACAGGTGGACTGTTGTTGATGCAGACCACCTTTATGAATTGCATGAAGGGCAATCATGGACACAAGGTGCCACCTGGAACATATCTGTTCACTGCAGTCACCTTGTGTCCGACATAGGGCTTTGAGAATCGGGGCCCCATCTGTTTAACTCCTGCACTTCCACTGCTAATGCCAGAAAGCAACAATTTGGCATTGACAAATGCTAGTGTACTAAGCTCTGGCCCATAAGAGGCTCACAGGTGACCAGTGGGAAGCTCATTAATTAGGAACAGACTGCATCTCCTTTTTAATGTCTTTATAAATGACATTGCTAAGGGACTGAAAGGAAAAGTATGCCTCCTTGCAGAAAACACAAAGTTCTGCAGCAGGGTTAACACAAGGAGGTGTGGAAAGGATGAGAAGGGACTTGACTAGGTTGGGGGAATAGTCAGAAATATGGTAGCTTGGATTCAATGCAAAGAAGTGCAAAATAATGCACTGGGAAACAAAAACCCAGGGAAAAGTTACACAATGGGGGGGGTAGTAACAACAACAAAAATGGAAAGAGACCTGGGGTAATCATATCAGATAACTTTAAGGTTAGAAAGCAATGTGAGGAGGCAGTAGGAAGGACTGGGGGGATACTGGGATGTATAGGGAGAGGCATCACCAGCAGAAAACAGGAACTTATCCCTCTTTACAGACAGTCGGTGATACCCCATCGGAGTACTGCATCCAGTTCTGGGGGCCCCATCTCCACAAGGACATAGACAGGATGGAAGCAGTCTAGAGGAGGGCAACTAAAATGGTGCAGGGTCTGCAAGAGAAGCCATACAAGAAGAGACATAAAGGAGCTTAATATGTATACTCTTGAGGAAAGGGAGGAGAGAGGGGACATGATAGAAAATTTTAAGTACCTCAGTGGAATTAACAAAGTCCAAGAGGGTAGCATTCTTCAGAAAAAAAGATGTGCAAGAACAAGGGGACACAGTTTGAAGATAGAGGGGGGACAGCTCAGAGGCAATGTGAGGAAGTATTTTTTCACAGAGAGGGTGGTGGACGCAAGGAAAAGCCTTCCTGAGGTGGTTATGGGCTCTAAAACTGTGGGAGAATGCATGGGACAGACATAAGGCAATTCTTGTGGGGGTAGAAAGAAATAGGATATTGGTTAAATAGGATCTTCAGCTTATCCTGTATGTAGGGAAATGGGCAGGCTAGGTGGGTCAAGCAGTCCGTATCTGCTGTCAAAGTCTGTTTCTGTTGCTCCTGTCTGCAAGCTCAGCCCAGGCTAACATACAAAGGCTTTATCACATTTATTATGAGTCTTTCTTGAACATATTTTATCTGTTTACAGGAGTGCACCTGATTTGAGGCCAAAATCAAAAGCTAATAGTTATAGTAGCAGAGCCCCCCTCCACACACACACACATACACATGCCCTGAAAAGCTGCTTAAAAGCCTGCAATTAGTTCAGATCAATTCCATTTTCATACTTAGTTGGGGTTCAGTGCTAACAAGTGTAAAATCATGTACCTAGGGCATAGGAATCCCAATGCTGAGCATAGGATGAGAGGAGGTACTGATACTCACTAGACATGACAGGGTCCTTGGGGTTATTATATCAGAGGATCTCAAGGTGGCAGTACAGTGTGACAAGGTTATGGGCAGGGCAAATTAAATTCTTGGGTGCATAAGGAGTGGCATCTCCAGTAGGAGGAGGAAGGATGTTGTGCTGCGATTGTATCACTCCCTGGTATACCCCCAGCTGGAGTGCTGTGTCCAGTTTTAGAGTTCACACTTCAGAAAGGACATAAGGTGGAGATTTTCCAGAGGAAGGCAACTAAAATGGTTCAGTATTTTCAAAGGAATCCCTACAAGGAAAGGCTGAAGAATCTCAACATGTACACTCTGGAAGAGAGGAGGATGAGAGGTGACATGATCAAGACTCCACAAAGTACTTAACAGGGGTAAACCTAGGGTACAGTTGTATGCTTCTTCCAAATGAGAATGATACACAAACCAAGGGACATACAATGAAGCTGGGGGAGTTCTAGACAGATGTGAAGAAATATTTCACTTGAAAGGGTGGTAGACACTTTGCACAGACTGCCAGAAGAAGGGATGGAAGCTAAAATAGTAGGGGGCATGAAGCATGCATTGGATAAACATAGGGGCATATTAGAAAAAGGGGAAGAAGGGAGTCAACAGAGATCAATAGGGCTATGGAGGTGGAGTAGGTTCAAGTTAATTGCAGGAAAAATCCATTGAGTAAGCTTATTCACAAGGAGGCCCTGATGGACGCAGGCAGAATAAGACATGCAGTAACATATAAAGGCAGGATTTACAAGTAGGTAGAGAACACTTGGGCAGAGTGGGTAGGCTGAGTGGTCCTTTTCTGCTGACCAATTCTATGTTTCTATGGCATCATGTGTTCATTCAGCTCATGGTTTGTTTAAAGTTGGGTCTTACCATATACATCCAGATGTAAGGTAATTATCGAATTAGATGCAGCCCTCCACTTTGCAGTACAATAAACAGAACCCCAGTGCTTCGAGAAGCCTTTACTTTTCATAAGGTTGCTTGTAAAGAGCTGGGGTTCTATTTGATAGTGTCCACACTAGTATGCTGGATCTTTAAATCAATGCCGATCTGAATGAGTACTTGATTCTTGCTCACTCCATTTCTTCCCCACTTTGAAAGCTGCTTGTCCTGAGTTAATTTTGGGCTGGCAGTGCCTCGCATCTGTTGGAAGATGACCAATAAGCAGCACTGAAAGATTTCAGACTTCACAGACTGTGAAGGCAGCTGCTAACCCACCATCTTGGCAAGAAGAAGGCTGCAGCTGTGGTACTAATGACTGTTGGGGTATGGGAATGGGGGGACCAAAGAGGACAGTCATAAGGAGATAAAATCATAATAAAAATTGAGACCTTCACCAGCTTTCCAAAATGCTTACCAGTAAAAGAACACTCTATGAAGTTTTTCAAATGGCAACACAAGCTGGTGAGCCCTCTGTCTGCTGTCTGACACCAGGCATCAACCACCATAAAATTGCCTAAAGAAGGCAGTGTAGTCATGTGGTTACTGAAATACTGGAGATTACAGATTTATAAGAACAAAAGAATATCACACAGAAGCTGGCACATGTGTCTATAGCAGCTGTCTGCTGATTCTCAGTAGTTATACTTATACCCTTGAGGTATTTGAATGTTTCTATCAAATCCCCTCTTTCTCTCCTCTCTTCCAGTGAGCACATATTGAGGCCTCTTAATTTCTCCTCATAAGTCTTGTGTTGCAAGCTCTGTACCATCTCATTCACCCTTCTCTGGACCATCTCTAGCCTGTTAATATCCTTATGAAGGTGCAACCTCCAGAACTGCACACAGTACTATGTGACGCCTGAACATGGTTTAATATAATGGCATCACTACCTCCACCTTATGCTGGTGATACCCTGCCTATGCACCCCACAGGACGTGCTCTCAGATCCTCCAGTTGCCTTACCACTTTAACATATTTCAGGTCATCGCAGTCACAAACCCCAGGTCCCTTTCTTCTTTGTGACTGTCAGCAACTCCCTACCCCCCCCATCCTATAGCTTTTCCCAGGGTTTCTGTCTCTCAGGTGCATAATTTTGCACTTTTTTGAATTAAAATTCAGTTGCCAGTCCTTGGATCATTTTTCATGCTTCCCAGGTCCCTCCTCATTTTCTCCACCCCCTCTGGGGTATCCACTGTGTTACAGATCTTGGTGTCATCTGCAAACAGTCAGACCTTTCCCATCATACCTTCTGCAATGTCACTAATGAAGACATTGAACAGGACTGGCCCCAGGACCAATCCCTGCAGCACCCCACTGGTCACCCCCTCTCCCCAGACTGTGCCCCATTTACCACCACTCTCTGCCTCCTGTCTGTTACCCAGTTTCTAGCCCAGTTTTCCACCCTTTCCCCTATGCCCAGCCTACTGAGCTATTTTATCAGCCTCCTATGTGGGATGGTGTCAAAGGCTTTGCTTAAATCAATCTAAGCGTTTTCCACTGCCCCACCCTGAGTTACTTCTTTTGTCACCCAGTCAAAGAGATCAACCAGATTTGTCTGACATGGCCTCCCCAATGTGATTCCATGTTGCCTATGGTCCTGGGCTTCGATGGCTTCTAGATGCCCCACTATCCTTTCTTTAAGCAATGTCTCCATGATCTTCCCCACTACTGAGGTGACGCTGACTGGCCTATAGTTTCCTGTCTCCTCCCTACTGCTGGATTTGTATAGAGGGACCACATGTAGCCTCCTCCAATTCTCTGGTACCAGCCCTGTGTTGAATGACCCAGTGAACATGGCTGCCAGAGGTTCTGCTATCTCCCGTCACAATTTCTCTTAATATCCTTGGGTGTATGCCATCTGGTTCCATCACTTTGCCCATCTTCAATTTAGTCACCTCCTGCAGGATTCTTCTGCCTGTGAATGGACTGTTGTCCACTTCTTCATGCCTTTGCTACTGCTATACTGCCTTATTTGCCCTCCCCTCTTCTGTGAATGCTGAACAGAAAGATACAGTGGATGTCTTGGGGAGGGGGTACATGACAGTTCTTAGGCATGGTAATATCACTTCCAAATACCGAAACAGCAAATATAAGCAAGCAACATTTGGTATTGACAAATGCTTGTTTTTTCTTCCCTTCTCATGCTTTGTGGATGATTCACTTGTTTATATAATGTAATAAATAAACTCACTGTGGTGATATGTACAGAACTACTCAAGTTTTGTTATGTATTCTTATATCGTTCCCCTTTTTTTTGCTTGCTAGTAATTTACTTGCTGCACAAATGCACAGTAAAATCCCCTTAATTGTTCTGCTTCAGTCCCGACTTGGTATTTGCAATTAATTTGTCTTTTAATCACTGTTAACTGAAAACATGCAGTAGCCTCCAGCAGTATCCTTGTTTACACACTGTAAGAGACCCATGAACTTGGCCTAATGATGCCCTGGTATTTCCAGGCACAGCCCCTATGGCTTTAAACCCCACCCCTCCTTCTCCCAATGAGCACCTTTCATTTGGACTTAGCTCCTCATTTTTTTTTTATAACGGCTGTGTTTATAGCCACTTGGTGTAATCCCCATGGCCAGAATGCCACATGCCTCCTTCAACCGTGACCATGCCCCAAGCCTGCTTTGCAAGATGGCAGCTACCACATGCTGTGCTCAGAATGGCAGCTGCCCCACTGCTCGTATTTTAGGGCCCTACCATTAAGAGTGATACACATCATAGGCCCTCTGTCCCTTAACAGCCCCCATTGGTGAGGAGTTCCCATGTGAATAAACCAAGCAAGAATATTTTTTATGAGTCCGGCCATGGGGTGCATGCAAACCGCCCATCACACTCCTCAATAAATTCACTGAAATAAACAAATGTTGTAAACAAAAACAAAAGGAGTCAAGTCATAACCTGGTAAGTGTACCGAAAGGTGCACTTGCAATAATCACATTGTGGCTTAACACAAAACCCTCCCTTCACCACCAAGGCACCACACCTACCTCCCATTTTTTTTTTTTTTTTTTTTTGCTTCTGTCCCTGATGCTCTCCCAATCTTCCAGCTTGAGGTAAGTCTGCTCCAACTGGGAATGCAGAAAGTCCCCATGGTTTGGAACCTTCCTCTTGCTGTCCACACACAATGCCATATGGCGTCCCCCACTGACCATGGGCCCTCTGTTTCTCCCAAACAGACAAGCCAGACCATAAGCTGATGGGCCAGCCCCCATGGTAGTGCTTCCACCTGTGCACACTCAGCCCACCTTCTCTTGAACCCAACCACTTTCCTAAGTGGTGATCCCAAAATTCAAACACACCACCTCACGTAGCCTTCAGCCGCCACAGCTCCGGATCCATTCCACGGTTCCAAACCAAAAACAACTGCTGGCGGCCCCTCTTGCAACACCCCCTCTCAATCACACCAATAAAATTTGAACGTACTCCCACCCTTTCCTTACCTAAGCCAATGACCCATGCCATGGCTGTGCTTGACCCTCACTACAATGGAAAAAGGAGGGTTCCATGTCTCGCCTCATGGCTCAGCTGAATCCTGAAATCTCTACCTTACCTGGTAGTCTGATGAATGTCCTCACCAAAACACAGTCAATTTGTCCCTGGACTTGCTTGTTTTCACCAAAATGTAGATTTGAAAAGTGCGAAGGCCTGCTGAACAAACCAAAGCTTCCAAACTAATATTATAAATTATTTTATATAATCCTTTTTTGTGCTAATTTTCATTGTAATAAATCACTACAATGCATAAAAATTTTGCAAATCTAATGTGCTGCTCAGAGCCACTGCAAATGCTCTAAATAGCAGAAAAAAAGAGGGCTACTTGTTTGTTTGTTTGTTTGTTGAATTTTGTTGACCCTGTAAGCCCACTGGGCCTAGAAGTCCCTTTTTCAGGGGCAACCGAGTGAGGTACAGATGGTAAGCAATTGAATTTAGACCATATTAGCTGTTGGTGGTATTTTAGTGAATGAAGGAAATTTGACCAGGACACCAGGGAAATTCCCTACTCTTTCGATAAGTGCCATAGGATCTTTAACATCCACCTGAACTACCACCAATCCAGGCAGATGGGACCTCAGTTTTAACGTCTCATCCGAAAGACGGCAACTCAGAAGTGCAGCACCCCTCTCATGCTGCACTACAGTGTCAGTATTGGGATATTAACCCAGGTGCCAGATGTGGGAACTGAACCCACAGCCCTCTGATCTCCCGGCCTCAGAGGCGAGTGTGCTACCTACTGAGCCACTGACACTGTACTACTTAGATCCATACTGCACCTTTTAACCCCCTTTACCCCACTCTCCCACTCTTTCTTTTTGCCAATGGGCTGCCTGTCTCTCCTAGTGCCAGACCCTTCCCTTTTGTGAAGTTGTGCCTACCTCATCCTTCCTTGCTAGGCCCCTCCCAATCCTCTGAGTCAACCTGGTCCTTGCTCAGCCCTCCTTTTCCTTCCTCCCTTCCCCGCCCTCAATCATTAATCAGCTATCCCTACTGACTGAAGGCACTGAGATAGCTGTGTTGTTCCTTAACCAGGCAAACCTCATTACCCCTTCCAAAATGCACAACTTGCACATTAAATAATAAGCATATATTGCTACAGACTTCAGTTGGGCATGTATTATCTTTCAAGAAAGATTCATACCTCATAAATGTCACCCTTTCCCAGCAAATTTATAAAGATATACACTGTTTTTTAACCGCTTAAGACACTATCTGATAAGCACTGTCTCAGACATATGCCAGGTCTTTAGTGAACTACCCAGACTATCACAACTCAATTTGTACACCCATCCTGTGGAGCGGTCCCCATAAATCATCCAGTCACTGACTACTGCACCCCCAGACCAGGTCTGGTGTTTGAATCTGAGTGCTTCCCCACAGTCTGGCCAGTAAGCAGAATTCCCCACCCATGGGGACCTGTAGCACAGACACCCAGGGGATGCACCTTTCATGTCTGGGGGTTCAAGGCACAGCCATCGGCTGCCATGATCACCCTGCAATTTTCTGCCATTTCTCCCCCTGGAGCCAGATGTGCAATGGCGTCAGTGCACTGCCACGCAGATGCCCCCCGCGCTCCACCCCCAGATTGTGCAGGCAACCTGCAGTGCAGCTGGCCTCCACCAGTCACTGCTGCAGAGTGACACAGTTCACCCCACCTGCCCCAGAGGGAGGAGAGCAGTCATGCAATGCTCAATCCTCCCTCTCCCATGCCAACCCCCAACAGCCCAAGTCTGTTCTCAAACCTGAGTCACTGGTGTAGTGCAAGGTGTGGCATCCAGTGCCTCAACCCTCAGTGCCACTGGGCTGGCTGTGAACTACCCAGACTAAATATATAGATTTCTTTTTGGTAGCAAGGGCTGTGCCTGCTTTCCAAACATAACAGATAAGAGCCTGCCAAGTGCTGCGGTCCCTTGCAGTAAGAGTGTGTGTGTGTGTGTGTGTGTGTGCATGAGTGTGTGTGATATGTGTGTGTGTGTGTGTGTGTGTGTGTTGTGTGTGTGTGTTTGTTTTGGGGGAGAGGTGCAGAAATGGTCAAACTCCTGGCAAGAGAGCTCTCATCTTGAATTCCACCACTGACTCTTCCGAAGGAGGTTGTGGAGTCAAAAACAGTGGTGGAATTCAAGCATGCATGGGACAGTCATAAGGACAGTCATAAGGCAATTCTAGGGAGTGTGGGTAGGAAGAAGTAGACTGCTGGTTAACTAGGATCAGCAGCTTATCCATTAAGTAGGGAAATGGGCAGACTGGGTGGGCCAAGCGGCCCTTATCTGCTGTCAAATTCTATGTTTCTATGTTCTGTCTCATGAATTAACTGCTGACAAACCATGAGAGTGAGAAATTCATCCGTATAATTATCTGATTCCTTATGTTCCCATATAGAGTTATAAAAAAAAGTTAGTCAAAACAACTGAGAAAGAGCCAGCCCAGTGGGGTTGAGGGTTGAGGTGTTGGATGCCACACCTCATGCCAGGCTGGTGACCTGGGTTCTGGAATGAGCCCAGACCCCTTGGGGTTGGCCAGGAAGGGAAGAGGCTGAGTATCTGGATGGACTGTTCTCTCTTCCTGGGGGAGAGCTTGGGGTGTACTCATTCTTGGAGCAACCTCTGGTGGCAGGCTGGAGGTCACCAATCATAGTGATGCGGTATATGCCTGGGGGTAGTGCCATGGCATTCCTTTGCCTTGCTGGCCAGGCTCCATGAAGGACAGTCACTAACAAGCACAAAAATCCCTAGCTCAATGAGGAGATGATGAGGGTCCCAGGGATCTCCATCTCATCCCCAATGCCAGGTCAGGCCACACCGGGGATCCACAGCTAACTTCCTAGAGGTATGGACCCTGTAATTCCAGATAGAGCCACCGAGGGAGGACCCTGTTCCAGGGGTGATCCAGAGGACTGGGAAGGGTGAATTGGTGTGGATGGCCATGGTGAGGAGAAGAAAGGGCAGGATTGTGTGGGCACCTCTGAAGGATGCCTCGGAGAAACTGGTGCATAAATAGAATTAAAGAAAAAACTGAGAAAGAAATTTGTAGGGGACAACAGTTGAGTTTTTCTTGTGTTTTGGACCTCCAGCTCTAGGTCATGGACCATAAATGTATTGTTTGTGGTTGGAATGAGCAATCTAAACAGTAAGCCGGTCTGAAAAGTAATATTTTAATTTACATTATTAGTAATGTAATCGTGCATCATTTCTACAAATAAATGTATTTGTGGCCTGATCAGAATGTCGCCATGGTATGTGTTAACTTGCTTTGTTCTCTCACAACATGTAGTAGTAGTAGTAAATATTGTATTCTGAAAACTCAGAAAAGGATAGCAAAATTGAGCTGAGGCTTATTTTCAATGGGTTCCAATGTATAATGCAAACAAATAGTTACACAGAATATGTACATAAATACAAGCATAGCAAATACAATATACAAGCTGTATCAAGACACAATACATGGCAGATGTGTAGATGTTTTTCAATTAATTACAACAAACGTTAAGCATTTCAATACATTTTACAAGCCAAGATCTTATTTGATGCCAAGATAGAGGAGATATTGACTCGATAAATGATGTGCTATTTTTGAGAATGAAAGAGGTCATGCCATTGATTAGGAGGAAAATTATTGTTTAGATACATAGATACATAGACACTGCTGGCAGATAATTGTCTATGGCCCACCTAGTCTGCCCATTTGAGATTGTAAGTCCCCTTTATGTTTTTTCTATATTATTATTTTTATATTTTTGGAGGTTTCATGTAGGCTTGATATTATTCCTGAAATGTCAGAGATTTTACTGAGGAACTTGCAAGATACTGGTATATAACCATACCATGTGTAACAGGTCCTGGTCAAGCAACCAGAAACACAAAACTATTTTGGGGTCATTTTATAATATGATATACTGAGTGTGTATTTACTGAGTTGCTGGATCAGGGCCTTGAAGAAAATAATAATATTTACTTAACACATTCAAGATTCCATCAGGTGGACAGAAAAAAGTCTATGAGAATGTGTCTGAAAACATTGCTATTCACCTGAAGAAGGGACCTGTATGGCCCCGTAAGCTTGTGTATAATTCCATCTCTGTACAAGACACTTGTTGGTCCAATGAAAGGTTTCAAATCTTCCATCTTTTTCTGAAAAGTAATGAATATATGATGCAAAAGATAGCATCTGTGTATATTTATATGGGGAAACTTCTCTAATTTATTTGCAAAAAATTTGTTTACAGGCATTACTAGTATCTTTAGAAAGATTGGCAGACTTGTGATTACTAATTTTGAGTATAGTTCACGAAATAATGAGTGTGATATTTATTTCATTTAGTCCCCCATTGTGCTTTATGCATAACATGTAAATACAAATCATTCCAAGGCCATCTTGACATATAATATTAATACCAAACAGCAAATAAGACCTCTTTTCCTGATAAAAGACTGCAGATATAATAAAGAACAGATATAATAAATAAAGAACAAAGTCATAAATAAGGAACCAGTAGCATATGGAAAAATCTACAGGGATTTGATTATGCCTCTGCAGGGAAAATACAGCAAAAATAAGGGCTTGTTACAGGAAAATGGTTATTTGGACTGAGAAGCACTAAATATTTCTTCTCCAATATTTTGTATCCTGGATAGCACAGGGGAGATACTACATCTCATTGTCATAGGGATCTTCATTTACTCATTTTTGCACTGTATTTACTCAGGCTGTCCCAGATTAAATACAATATCTTGATTTCAGTATGGTCATGATTTTACCGTTTTTATAATGTATTTATTCAGGGTACCTCGTCCAAGGCCCCTGTATTCAAAGGGAGATGCACAGCACATCCTGGCAGGAAAAGGAAATGTGCTGCACAACTCCAACAATGTGCTGCGGTGTAATATTCAAGCATGCAGGATGCACTAGTGGCAAGGGAATGGGTCATGGCACACACGAATGGTATGCCATGCAAGTTGAGGGGGCATTCCCATGCATATGCCACACTGCAGCATATTCAGTGGGAATGCACCCTTTGCAGTCCAGAGCACTGCAGCCCACAGTTAGGCCATGAATAGCTGGCCTAACCCAGCCAGCTACCCACAGGCTGGCTGCAGAAGTGCATCCTGGTGCACAGCAGCCTGGTATCCCTGGTGAACTAGAGGCACCCTTCTCCCATCTCCAGTTGATCCAACTGCATCCCCAAAGAGCTCCATAGTGTAGGGCCCTCCCAGACCTGATCACACCAGAGGAAACTATGGTCCATATCCATAGCATAGAGGACCCCCACCCACCAGCCCTGTATGCAGACACCCTCACTCCCACCATACCCAACTTGTTACAGAGACTGGCACTGCCCTCCACACCCTGCCACAGCCAGTCACTGACTGCACTGGACTGAGGCTGGGGACCTGCACTCTGGAAAGACTCAAGTGGCTGTATCGTATATTGGGGCACTACACAAGCTGCAGATCCACCAGTGTATGCATTCATGTGTACGTCCCTGGCAAACTTTAACAGGGAATTGATGTACCTCCAATGCATGCCTTATTGATGCTGTATCTTCCTGCTGTCATACACCACTGCAAGTCCACACTCTGCCCCATTCCCCTGTGTAGCATGCCACCCTCCAGACTGCTGATGTATCCCATGTGCCATGGGGTGTGGTATCCTGCAATGCAAGTTGCAGTATACACTTCAGGCTATGGATAATTTATTTGCAGTTCCCAGACTGTAGAAATGAATGTGAGGTCAGCTGTAACAAGCCTGTTCCAGAACCTGTGTAAGCTGGTACAGCATCAGCCATCACCCACAGTGAGCAGTGCAATGGCATCAGGATGATGGATCCACATGTGAGCTCCTGAGGTGTATGGACATTGGATGTTATAACTCACAGATAGCTTGTACCTACATATGATGCATTTCAGTGTCCGACTGTGAGTGCTCCGCCACCTGCCAATACAGTGGCACAATCTCATCACAGTGCCAGTCATCACAATGGGATGGGTTTGGGGCAGGGAAGGGGGTGTCTGTGCACCACTTAGGCAGGTGGGGGCCGCTACACTATGGACATGGACTGTAGGTGTATTCCAGTGCAATTAGGGATGGGAGTGGGATCCCTACAGTATAGAACCGATAGAGTCTGGACTCCGGTACAATCATGGCTGGTGGAACAGGTGGGGGTGCCCTTTATCACCAGAGACCTCAGATTGTGTCCCACATGGGAGTGATCATGTTGGGGCTTGGGGGCAACAGCTGCTCCATCACATTTATCCCCATGACAACATGCAAATGGGCTGGTAATAAGCATGAATAAGGCCCCTTTGCATCCTGGATGCGCAATTAGCTCATATATGTTGGTGTGGCTCTGTAACCCTAACATGGCTCTGGTTGGTGCCATGACTTCTGCTGGTGGAGATGGACATTGTACGCTAGTAGGCTGTGAAGGAGTCTGCAGAGCAGAAGTTGTTCTAGGCATTTTTTATATCCAGGAAAGGTATGCCACCTAAGCATATTTGATGCCTGCCTGAGGAACAGCTTTTTCCGGGCCATCTTGTGCGGCCATCTCTGTGTTTTCTTCTGTTGCCATATTTTTATTTTTGCAGCTTTTGAGTGCTGAAGGTGGGGGTAGTTGAGCTGACAAAAGACTAGAAGAAAAGCACCATGGGGCATTGGATGGCACCGAATGACTGTGGGGAGGAAAACAAAATAAAAGCAGAAAGTCTGAAATCTGAAAGTCACTGCGAGACTGATGCGGAGTTTGGACCAAATATTATCAATATCATCATCATCATCATCAATCTTTAACTAGGGAAGTGTTGTAAACTTTTCCCTTTTTACTTGGAACAACTATCTAACTATTTAATTGACTATTTGTGTGATATTTAGAAGTCATATATAAAAATTTTAGGTGCTTAGTGGTTTAACCGCTATTTTTATCATTTTCATTTTGCTATTTTTATTCCGATTCTAGATATTTAGTTTTTTTTTTCTCCTTCGCGTGCTTTTGGTCAGCTGGGACAACTATATAACACACATGCATGACGTTTTGCTAATCAGAGTTGCCATCTTACTGGGAGCTGTAAGCTGTGAGCCAGGAGTAGCGCGCGGGAGGAGTAATATTATTATCTGTGGCATTTTATAGTAGCAAGTCTTTGCGTCTAGACAAATTACAAAGAAGTTGATCTGGATGGGAGGATTTCATTTTTTATTAATCAAAATTTGCGGGAGGCATCATGCACTTTAAGTAAGCATTATACATTATTATAACCATTCAATTTTATGCTTATGCTTGCTTCTGCTATTTTTGCTATTTGATAATACTGATAACGTTTTTTTAATGTCATCAGTAGTTTTGAATATTGCTGGCAAATACTGTGATTTAAGTATTGTGGGCTATAAAGATAGGCTGGTTTAAAGGTAGAGCCTGTTTGAACTCATTTAATTTAATTTTAATTTATTAAATGATTGGTTCTGAGCACTATATTTTTTTTTAAGATTTACTTCTGGGAATAGCTCCATTGAACTAAAGAGAAAGCAAGAAAACAAGAGTTCCTGTGGAAATTTCTATTTAAGCAGTGGGCCTTATTTACTGAAGGACTGTGTGGTCTGGTTATAACAAAATTACAAAGACTGATCCATGTGTCATGAAGAAGGGATGACCCGTGGAGCATCTGTTTGTTTTGAATTCTTTGGTGCAGTATATTTTGGGGTTATAGGGGCCTATCTTGACCCAGTTTCATTTGGAGTGGACTTTGAGATCAACAACAGACTTTGATCGAGTTTTGTTGTTTGTTTGCTGTTTAAGTTTTCTTTTGTGTGTGTGTCTGATCACTGCTGCAATAAGGCTGTAATAAGGCCGGTAGTAATGTTGAAAACACGGAAGCAAAAAAAGCAGGATGTATCAAATAATTCCTTAGACAAACAAATGCTGGGTGAGCCCATCTTTAAATACAGGAAAACTAGAAAATATGTGAAACAATATGGCATTGGTAACCAGGAAACAGGACATACGCTGGTTAGGGCTGTTTCAGATACTCCTATCTGTACTCCGAGTTAGGATTCATTAGATAAGGTGGTTAGGGCTGTTCAGGATATTTCAGCTTACATTCTAAATCAAGATATCCTTAGTGAGGAGTCTGCACAAACGTTATCAGCTGTTGGTGATTTAAGGGGAAAAAAGGCACCAAACTGAGTAATGACATAACCTCAAAAAGCATAAATGGGCCAAATAAATCTGGCAAATTTAGTAGACTTAATAAAACAAAGGAAAATCAGAAATTAAAAAATTAGGATAAAATTACTGGAGATGCATCTGATATATCCAGTATTAAAATGAAACAAGTTAAGATCAATATGTTTTTGACTAAAGCTGTTAACACTAGTGTATAGGCTGAATCAGCCATTATGTGTGGGTCTACTAATCTAGGGGATTTTCCTTTGAATGATTCGGTCAGTAAAATCATAATTGAGGCTGATGATGTCAAGAAACACAATTATACTAGGCTTTTCTCCACCCCAAACATGTTCTCAGTTCCAGACGCTTTTAACCTTCCAGCTGAACATAGTAGGGATGGTAGTATTACAACTGGTGGTTTGAGTTTTGTAACTGCTCCAATAGTGACTGAAAATGGTACTGAAGTAAGATTGGGTAACATTTCTGCTGCCCAAAAGGGGAAGGAGCCTTTGATTGACTTTTTTTGTGACACTGCCTCTAACTTAACATATTTTCCTGACTTTTCCCCCCAACCGGCCCCTGATCCAGTTATAAGTGCCAGGTGGAAATTGTACTAATTGCAATTGTACTAATTGGACAACAGATCTACAGAATATTACAGTTGGGATGCAAGAAGCAATTGATGGACTTAAACTAATTGATTCCAGGACTAATAAAAATGATCACCCAAGTCTGCACTGTAGTTGCTGTTTTACAAATAGGAAAGGAGCTCTTACTAAGCACACCAAACATATTCATGACTGGATTTTCTCTTACCCTTTCAGTCTAGATGATGATCTTAATAGAACCATGCAAGATCCTTATGCTGCACATCTTTCGATACTTGATCAATTAGTAGGAGTTACTAATGAGTTAGAGACTCTTAAAGGTAATATCGCTATCAATGGTGCTAGACTGGATGACATTGTCAGTAAATTAGATGGACTAGTCCCCATGACTGGCTCTCCTTCTATTCCTGTATCTGATTCTGTTTTAGACCAGCAAGCTAATGAGTATCTAAGCAGACCATACTTTTCTATCATTTACATTCCTACCACTCCTGTTAAACTTGTAGGTGATAGCAAAAAGAGGAGTGGGAAATCGAAGAAATCTAAAAGTAAGGAAAATCAAAATTCAATGAAAATCTGTAAGGATTTGAGAAAAGTGGGTGTGAATGTCAAAAAAATTATTGAAGGAGAGAATGCTGTCATGGACTCGATCCACTCTACTGACATAATAGAAAGTAATAGTATTAGTAATAGCATTAATTTGGATGAAGTTCTTGGAATAGAGAAACTGGACAATTGTAACCTATCTGATAATAACATAAGTCAAAAAGTACTCTTAAGTTCTATTCAGGTAGTCAATCAGCAAATAACTACACTAAGACAAGATTTAGGGAAGTATAATATATTAAAGCCCAATCTTTCAGCGGATTTTAAATTTGCAGCTCCAGAGTATAGGTTTAACACAATGGTAAACAGTGATAAGAACTTTACACCTGCTAAAGTCATGATTGATTTAAATGACTGTGCTTTTCTGAATCTGTATGGTTATAAATGGAATGTTGAAATTTCATATTTACAAAATAAGGAGCAGATTGTGCACCTTTTAAGGGCAGCTACTAGTGCTGACATTGTTGACAGTGATATAGTTCAGGCTTGGGAGGATTTGGACTTAGAGGGTAGGAGTTGTATATTTCTTTTCTGTGTTAGTCCAAGGATTGCTAACCAGATTTGGCTCAACAATGGAAAAACTGATTGCATAAGGATTTTCAGTAGATTTTATAAATTGGAGACATCTGAATTATTCCTCTAAAACATCCTCTATGGATTTTTTTAGTATATTTGGGCTCCAAAAAGTATTGAATGAAAACCAGGGCAGACTAAGTTTTGTGGTTACAAATTTGCTTATACGTGTATTAAAAATCCCAGCCTCAGATTTTAGAATTATAAATGTTTTAGACACAAGTCACAAAATGCTGCTGGGCAAGTAGATGTTGCTATATCAGGTGAAACGGTTGTGGACAGGATTCTGGAAAAGGCCTGTTTATTGGATTCAGTGGGTGTTTATATGGTTATCCGCAATATTCTTAATGTAGTGCCCCAGGAGACTAAAGTAAATCATTCATATTGTAATAATATACCTATTCAAAGTGAGCTCTTTCTCTTTGGTCTATGCCATCTAGAAAATGAGACCAAGATGAAACTTGGTCTGGTGGTCAGGGATCTACTAAAACAAATACTAAACATAGATGTTGCAGATAATAACATTCTTATAGCTCAAAGGCTAAGAAACATATCTGAGACTGATCAAGTCCTAGTACAAATTGGAAGCCAAAGTCTGTTGAATGACATTATTCAAAATGCCCCACATTTAAATAGGATGGGGTTGCATTTTATTGTTTGTGATCAGGTTCTGGGTTTAAACAAGACTAGTTTGCCTGAAAAAGAACAGCTTCCCAAACAGATCACAGGAATTGATCTCATTAAGAGCCCTCAGGATATGGCAAATGATAGGCTGTTTTTCAATGTACCAGTTTCTAACAGATTTGACCTGTTGGATGTTTCTGGTGATTGACTAAAGAACTATTCCCCTTCTAGTAGGAATGAAGTGACAGAGGGGGCAAGAAATGCTGTGTTAATTTCTTGGAACATCACTGGTCTCTTATCAAAATTTGCAGACAATGAGTGTATTAATTTTTTGAAGCAGCTACTGGCAGTTGATGGCTCGGGGAACTAGCAATTTTAAAATTGGATTAGATACATATATCTTGCAAAAGTATTATTCAGATATTTTTTTTGATGTAAATCAGACCAATGATCCACCGAATCTGGGTTCTTTTGAACCATCTGTTGCTTTTTGCAACCATCAGGAAGTCTATGTAGCAATTATTTCCATGAAAAGAAATAAAGCCCCAGGTCCAGATCAGATACCATCAGAAGTCTTTCTGGACTCCCCTCTTTTATGGGCTACCATACTAACATACTAAAATGCCAGCAGAATAGGCCTAATGGTCTTTCATGTCTGCTCGTATGGTGTATGGTCAGCCCCCACCCTGAGAGCTGACCTTTCTGCCCACCTCTCCCTCTCTGGCTTCTCCCTTCCCAGTCCCAGATATTCTCACTGCACTGGTTTTTGTTTCCAGAACCCTTCCACTGTACCTGTCCCACCCCCTCTTGAACCCCTCCACCATTTATGCCTCCACTAGCCCCCTGGGCAATGCATTCCATGGCTCCACCACCCTCTCAGTGAAGTAGCACCTCCTCCTCTCTCCCCTGAATCTCCCCTGCTCCAGCTTCCACCCATGACCTCTAGCTGCCTCCCTCCTTCCTTCACAGCACCCTGACTGCTTCTCCTCTATTTACCTCGTTCATGTACCTGAAGACCTCTATCATGTCCTCCGGTCCTTTCTCTCTTCCAATGTGTACATATTTAGCTCTTTAAGTCTCTCCCCATAGGTCCTATCCCCCAAGCCCCAAATAGTTTTGTTTGCCCTCCTCTGGACCCTCTCCAGGAGTTCAATGTCCCTCTTTAAATGTGGCCTCCAAAACTGCATGCAGTACTCGAGGTGTGGCCTCACCAAGCAGTTATACAGTGGGAGTATCACTTCCCTCCTTCTGGACATGAGCCCCCGAGCAATGCATCCAAGCATCCTGTTGGCCTTTGCTGCTTCCCTCCTACAAGTCTCCAAGTTGTTCATCTTGACATGCACCACCACCCCCAGGTCCCTCTCAGCCATTGAGAGTTGTAGCTTCCCCACCAGAGTGTACACTTGGCCCGGGTTTCTGACTGAGAGGTGTAGTACCTTGCATTTCCCTGCATTTAACCTCAGCTTCCACTTTTTAGACCACCTTTCCAGAGCCTCCAGGTCCCCCTGTAGGTCCACACTTCCCTCCTTCCCATCCACCACCACCCCCAATTTTGAGTCATCCACAAAGAGATTCATCTCACTCCTGATACCCTTCCTTATGTCAGAGATGTAGGCGTTGAACAGGAGGGGCCCAAGAACTGATCCCTGAGGGACTCCAATAATGACCGTCCTTGGGGATGAGACTATCCCGCCAACCATGACCCTCTGGGTCCGGTTCTGGACCCTTATGACTTATTTCAACTGTTTAGTTAGACAATTGAGATTCCCTATTTCGTGGAAGGGAGCATTAGTTATTTCTATACACAAAAAAGGAGATAGAGCTGACCCAAAAATGTATCGCCCTATTTCATTATTGGACAATAGTTGCAAGATTTTTTCCAAATCAGTCTTAGCTAAATTTATGGATGAAGTCAAGGCATTGGGTGGATTGTCAGAATTTCCAGCAGGTTTTTGAACCAACTTTAGTACAGTAGATAACGGTAATGTCCTCTCTCATCTTTATGAAAAATATGTTAATCTGCGAAAACAGAAACTGTATCTAGAATTTATTGACTTTAGTTCTGCTTTTGATTTTGTGATGCGTAGTATATTATGGGAAATAATGAAGGAGTGGGGCATTTCTAAAGAAATTATTGCAATTATTAGTGAACTTTATTGCAATACATGGACTCAGGTTAAAATCGGTACAACTGGACTACTCTCTGCAACTTTTCCCACTAATCATGGGGTTAGACAAGGCTATGTATTGGCTCCAACTTTGTTTTGTATTCATATCAACAAATTATTGAAACTTTTGGTTGATCCACTGTCAGATTCTCCCAAGATTTTACATAAATTCTGCCCAGTTTTGGCATATGTCGATGACCTTGTTCTGTTGTCCCTTTTACAAAAGGGGCTACAGATCAAATTAAATATTTTGCATAAATATGCAGGTAGACATAGTTTAACTATAAATATAAATAAAAGTCAAATTTTGATACAAGGAACCAATCAAATTTTCAGGACATGGAAAATGGGTAATAAAAAATGTAATACTGTTAAATCCTATATATATTTGGGTCTGCTCTATACTCATGATGGCAAATGGACCAAGCATTTTGATCCTCTCATTCCCAAACTTAAACAAACAGCAAATTCACTTAAGACATTTAATAATAAGTATGGCGGCAATACTATCAGACCATTGATTACAGCATTAAAGGCCAAATGTTATTCACAAGCTTTATTTTACTCTGAGATTTGGGGATATGCTAGTCATGATAAGTTAGAAATTCCTCTCAATAAATTATTGAGGTCTACTTTAGGATTGAATAATTCCGTTCCTGCAGCTTTAGTTAGGGCTGAGGTGGGATTGGTTAAACTTTCCACCTTTGCATAGGTGAGATTAATAAATTATTGGTTAAAACTGTTGACACTAGATTCAAATAGATTACAGATCCTGGCATTAAAAGAAAAAGAAGCATGGATTGGTATGGGCTGTAAAAAATCAAAATGGCTTAGAACAATTTGTACTTAATTCTGGAGGAATCTGGACTATCTTTTTTAAGAGGTTATGTGGAAAAAAGTTGTAATAAGTCTGAAGTATAAATCTTACATAACCTGGAAAATCATGTCATTAGCTATGAAATCAGATATATTTATGATTACGAATCTTAAGATTGTTACCTGGTTAAGGCAGGATGATGCTAATTTTTGTTTTAGAGAATATTTGGATGTTCTGACTAATGTCAAACAGAGACAGTTATTTACTAGGTTTAGAATGGAACAGTTTCCTAGTAAGGTTCTGAGTGCTAGATATAACAAGGAACCAGAATGTGCTTCTGGCCTCTGTGCCTGTACTGGCAATAATAAGTAGGATCTTTTCCATGTTATCTTTGTTTGCCCATGGTACAATAAGGCCAGAATACATTGGTTAAAACCTTTACTACAAGAAATAGCAACTTCTAATCAAACTCTACTTCTTGATATATTGTTCACTGCAAGGGATGATTACATAATGCATAAATTGTTAAGATATTTGGATGTAATAACAAAAGTTAGAGTGAAATACTCTAATTCCAGTTAAATTAAAAACTAGTGATACAATTGATTGCTCTTTGCACAAGAAATAAGGTTGCTAATGGGAAATTATTTTTTGATGTGTAATACATACATTTTAAAGTTTTAATGAATGTATGATATTGTGATGTGATTTCCTATTTCATTGTAATGGTCTTTGACTGAACAAATAAAATTTATACTACTACTACTCGTATACATTCCTGGGCTGAATATTGCCCATGGGGACTGTGGCACATGTGCCCTGCATTCCTCCTGGAAAGTATTCTGTTGGCGTTAACCTGGATGTACCTGTCTTGGCAGCTGCCTGCATTGTGACTCCTGTCCAGGGTCACATGTTCAACAGGTACAATGATGCCCACCAGGATGAAGTGCAGTGTCACAGGTTTACTGCATGACAAAAGGGATTAACTCCTATTGAAATTGCATTGTTTGCTGCAATAACTCTACTGCAGAATTCTGCCGTGCTGTGCTTCATCCTGGTGGGCTTCATTGTGTGCGTGCCCTGTACTGGTGGCACATTATTTTTGAATATTGTATTGGTGCTGACTGATGAATTCTTTTTGCGTAATGCATCATTCTGCTCGTGCATCAGTCAGGCACTTAATATGTCCCCCCAGATGTAAAATATTGTTTTCAGTTTGTTCTGATTTTAAGCAATGCAGCATAATATTGTGTAGATGTAGAACCCCACTAAAAACAAGATGCCATTTCTTCTGTGAACTATCCAGGCTAAATATATAGCAATCAGCAGGAATATTCTAGGAAAACACATTGCAAAAATGTGTAAAAGGAAGATCACATTGAAACTGCCTCTCCACAGATCTGCACTGTGCAAAGTCATTAGAAATAATGGGTAAAAGCATCCCAAAAGCTCTCCACAACCATATCGCTCTGATCAGGGCTTGTTTCTGTAGTTATCTAAATCCTGTTAGTTGTTTGAATCACTGAATGAAATGAGCAGCTTTTATATAACTTCTTTTTTCATTTTTGGTTAAGTCCGCTATTCTCAAAGGGATACAGTTCACTGAGCAGTAGCATGATGTTTATTTCAGTATTGACATTTAAAAAAAAGGCTGCTTACTACTTTTTATACACTATGTTATGTAATGCCTTATTACATCAGCAGGGGAAATTGCAGGTATTCTTATAACAGTGGTGGCATCTCCCCCCCCAACCCACTACCACCACCTGCAACCATGCAGGGTGTAATAGTGTTTATACAGAAGAATACTCTGGCATTCATCACTCAATCAGCATTTGTGTTAATTGGAAATATAGACGCTGGTGCATTTCAGTGTAAAAAACATTCACTCTTCTGTATATTAAGCAAATCAATAAATGTAACACAAACTTTTTTCTAACAATTGGTATAATGTTTAATATATAATATTTAGGAACAACAAGAGAGGATTGTGTGTATTAGGTAGGAAGTGATGCTGTACAGGTTGGGGGGGCTGACTCCTAATAATGAGCAGCTACTGTAGCTTGCACAGAGCACTCCTCAATTTGTGTTTCTACATTCCTCTAATGAGAAGCTAGAGTGAAAGTGATAGTGAGGGAAGTGTGAATATTTGTACATAGATACATAGATACATGGATACATAGACAGTGTCAGCAGATAAGGGCCTATGGCCCACCCAGTCTGCCCATTTGAGCTTGTAAGTTCAGTTTATGTTTTCCTAGAAGTCTGTTGCACCTTACCCCTGACCTCCAGAATTCCTTTATGTCTATCCCATGCATTCTTAAATCCCGTGATTGTTTCAGCCCCCACCACTTCCTCTGGCAGGGTGTTCCACTTGTCCACCACCCATTCTGTGAAGAAATTCTTCCTCATGTTTCCTCTGAATCGTCCTCCCTCCAACTTCATCCCATGACCTCTAGTTCTGGAACATCTTTTTCGCTTAAAAATAGTGTTTTCCTGCACCCTGTTCCTCCCTGTGAGATACTTATATGTCTCTATCATATCCCTCTCTCCTCCTCTCCTCCAGGGAGTACATGTTGAGTTCCTTCAACCTGTCCTCATAGGACTTGTGATGCAATCCATGCACCATCTTTGTTGCCTCCTCTAAACCTTCTCTACCCTGTCTATGTCCTTACGTGAGGTATGGTCTCCAGAACTGTACACTGTACTCAGGTGGGGCCTCACTAGTGTCTTGTATAGTGGAATTATGACCTCCCTTTTCCTGCTGGTGATGCCTCTGCCTATACATCCCAGCATCCTATTTGCTTTACCTGCTGCCTTGTCACACTGCTTCCCTACCTTGAGGTCATCAGAGATGATAACCCCAAGATCCCTTTCTGCTTGGTGCATGCTATATCCCTCACCCCCAACTGATATATTGTGCCAGGGTTTTGTGCCCATGCATTATCTTGCACCTCTTGCATTGAATTTCAACTGCCAAACCCCTGACCATTCTTCAAGTTTCTGCAGGTCCCTTCTCATTCTGTCTACACCGTCTGGTGTGTCTACTCTGTTACAGAGCGTTGTGTCATCAGCGAACAGTGAAATTCTGCCTTCTAGGTCCTGTCAATGTCACTGATGAAGATGTTGAATAGGACCGTTCAGCACTGATCCTGTGGTACCCCACTGGTCACTCTTCCCTCTGTGGAGTGACAGCCATTTACCACCACCCTCTGTGTCCTGCCACCAGCCAGTTACCTACCCACCACACTACTGTCCTGCCCACACCCATATTCCCCAGTTTGTGTAATAGTCTTCTATGTGGCACAGTGTCAAAGGCCTTGCTGAAGTCCAGATAGGCCATGTCCACTGCCCTCCCTGATCCACCTCTCTAGTCACCCAGTCAAAAAATTCAATGAGGTTGGTCTGACATGACCCCCCCCTGGTGAAACCATGCTGCCTTGGGTCCTGTAGTCCATTGACAACCAGATGTTCCACCAATCTCTCCTTCAGTAGTGCTTCCATGAACTTCCCACTACCGAGGTGAGGCTGACTGGTCTGTAGTTCCCGCTCTGATTTGTCTCGCTTTTGTATAAGGGGACTACATCTGCTGTCCTCCAGTCTTTGGGTACCTCCCTGTTTCCAGTGATCGGCTAAACAGGATAGCCAGAGGTTCAGCCACCACCTCTCTTAGTTCTTTAAGGACCCTGGTGCACCCCATCTGGCCCCATTGCTTATCAACTCTTATTACTTCCAGTTCCTTCAGGACTCTTTCTCGTGTAAAGGGACTTGTGTCCATTTCTGCACCATTCTCACCTTTTACTCCCTTCAGACCCATTACCCTCTTCTTCCTCAGTAAAGACTGAGCAGAAATACCTGTTCAGTATGTCAGCTTTACTGCTGTCATCCTTCATCGGCCCCATCCTCCCCTTCAGTCTCACTATCCTCCCTTTGTCTTTCTTTTTTCACTTATGTACCTGTAAAAGGTTTTGTCCTCTACCTACTGATTTTGCAATGTGTTCTTCTGTCTGAGCTTTGGCTTCCCTTACTGACCTCCCTGCCTCCCTTTGCTTCTCCAGGTACTTCTCCCTACCCCTTCTGCCTGTGTCTTTTTGTATTGCCCGAATGCAATCTTTTTGGCTTTCACTTTCTTTGCTACCTCTTTGGAAAACCATAATGGTCTCCTCTTCCTTTTCCTTTTGCTAACCTGCTTAATGCATAATTCTGTTGTTCTTGTAATCCCCATTTTAAATACTGCCCACTGTTCCTCAACCCCTGATTCCTGTCCCATTCCCCTTAATGCCTCTTTCAAGTATCTCCCCATTTTCTCAAAGTCTGCCCCTAAAATCCAGGATACGTGTTTTTGTGTGGTTTGGTTCTGCTCTTTCTGTGATTTCAAACCACAATGACTGGTGGTCACTGTTCCCCAGGTGCTCCCCACTGTTACCCCCGTCACACTGTCCCGTTTGTGAGCACAAGGTCCAGTATTGCCTTCTGCCGAGTTGGTTCCATGACCAGTTGCTTGAGGAAGGCACCCTGAAGGAGTCCAGGATAAATCTGCTCCTAGTTGATGCTGCTGCTGGGATGCTCCAGTCCACGTCTGGAATACTGAAGTCTCCAACCAGTACCTCAACTTTGTCTGCCATCCTTTGGATGGCTAGCATCAACTCCTATCTGTTTCTTCCTCTTGGGCTGGTGGTCTATAGACCACACCTGTGCGGATGGCTGTTCCCATTTTCCTTCCAGCTTAGCCCACAGTATCTCTCCCCCATTTTGTTCCTCCTGGATCTCTGTGGCCCTTATGCCATTTTTCACATACAGTGCCACTCCTCCTCCCTTCCTGCCTGCTCTGTCTCTTCTGAATATGCTGTAGCCAGGTATGGCCATCTCCCAGTCATGGTTATCATTACACCAGGTTTCAGTAATGGCCACAATGTCCAGGTCTGACTGCACCATGACAGCCTCCAGATCTTCCATCTTGTTGCTAAGGCTCCTGGCATTTGCACACATGGCTTTCCATGATTTGACCTCCCTAGACTGTTTCACTGTTCTGCTCCAGCCCCTTCTTTGGTTGTCCTTTATCCCTGGTTCTCCTTGCTTTCTGCCCTTCTGCTGAATTTTGCCCCTTTTCTGCCTATCCACCTCTTGGGCACTAATCTCCATCTTTTCCACACTGCTTTGCAGAGATAGCCACTCCTCTGGTTCACTGATTCCACCACTAGCTATGGGGGGTGAGCAAGTAGGCTCCCTCCTTGCTGGCCTGCCACCCTTTGCTAGTTTAAATGCTTGTCAATGTAGCATTTAAACTTATCATTGAGTGTTGATTCCCTCCAGGATGGATGCAGGCTGTCAGGCTTGAACAAACCTCCATCCCTCCAGGTGGGTCCCCAGTCACCAATAAATCAAACCCTTCCTCACAGCACCAGTTCTTCAACCATGAGTTAAAGTTCCTGGTGCATGCACTCCTATGCTCTCCCTTGCCTCTCGCAGGTAGTACTTCTGAGAAAGTGACAGAAGTAGCTACTTGCTTGAGACCCCTCCCCAATTTCCTAAACTCTTCCTGAACTTCCTTTGGCTCCCCATTTGGCAGGTCATTAGTACCTAGGTGGATAAAGACATCCAGCTCACCCTTCTGTCTTGCCTTCCCAGTGATCCCCAGGATCTTCCTTCCATCCCTCCATGCCGTGGCACCTGGTAGACACCTCACCTCCCTGTCCTCCCCCCTCCTGTGTTCCTAGCTGGATCCCTCTTATGATGGAGTCCCCCACCAGGATTCACTACCTCCTCCTCTGGGGTCCACTGCTTTCCCCGCTGAGGTCACCTCCTTGTCTAACCTGAACTCTTGCTCTTCATCTTAAAGTTTACATTTAATACAGCCCTAATATGTGGATTTGAAAAAGTAACAATATTCAGTACTGTAGATGATTATCATAAATTTTGCAAAAGGAGGGGCACCTACAGTATTCTGTGTATTTTCAATTGGCAGCCTCTCCGATGAAAAAGACAGAATATTACTTGGTAAAATTCTCATGGTACAGTAGATGAATGGCACTTTGCAATTTCATGGAGCTAGGGAGGCAGATTTATGGTTGCAACATCAAAAGTAGGGAAATTCGACCTTAGGGTTGACAAGGGTAACACCGCACCCCCATTGTGCATGCAAGAACAGGCATGATATATGTGTTTTGGCATTATGAACATCAATGCTCACCCCACTGTCCTATATTATACCTGTTTTAAGTTACTCATGGAATGGGGTGAGCATTAGGATTCAAAACGCCAAACCCTAAGGTTGAATTTCCCTACTTTTGATGTTGCTACCCTAATGATGCATTAATGCAGTTTTTTTGCAACAAATTTCTCTTCTTTTTTTGAAAGTGTAATGTAAGTGGTATGTGGTTGTGGGAGGGCCCTTCATGCTGCCATGAATATATAATGTTATCCACTTCCTAGAGTGCAGAATCCTACAGGCCCTGCATTACCATATATCAGTAAGTATAGAGACATTGTAATGAATCCTCATATCCCTGTGGGATTGCTGGGCCCTGCAGTCCATGCAGTCCCAGCACTGCATAATGACATGCAACCACTCACATTTCTGCATAATGGTATGCATATGTGGGAGCATGGACCCTCTGGGCCCTGCATTCCTACTTACACATCAGTACAGATGCATACTGCTGGACTACAGGCATGAAAAGGAACACTTCTAGCACAAGAAAACATTACTTACCATAGTAATCTTGTTTCTTCCAAGGGAGTCTTACTGTATTCTGACTAATGCAGTTAGCCCTTCCAGTTGAACTGCCCAAGAGATGAAAGAAGTAAAGCTTATATGCTAATAGTAGAATGATCATAAGGCTTGAGCTTGGCTTTCAAACGACTGTCCCTGGAACAATCTATGTAACTGCCAGATTCTTACGCACAAAATAAAGTGAATGTAGCAATAATGAAGTAAAGTAAGGTATGCTAAGCTAAATATCTATGAATAACTAATAATGAATAACTAACTAAAGTAGTCAAATGACTACCATCTAAAAGGGGCATAAAAAGACTCAAGTCACAGATGCCAATAAACAAGACTATCCCAGTGGTTCAACATTATCGAGTGACAGCTGGAGTGTAGTGCCCCTAGGTTCAAGTAGGGGAGGCAGAGTGGAGGTCAGAACACAGTAAGACCAGTGAGGTGTGGTGCAGGGGCAGAGAGCTGCCCCCCTGAGAAATTAGACTGGGACTTTTAAGGAGCTGACACCGCTGTCTGGTTATCATTTTTGGGTCTTAGGGATATGCCTGGACAGCTTCAACTGTAGCTCTTCAGGGGGAGGGCGCAGCACTATGTCTCCTAAACAATTCAATTGGCTGCAAGCCAGCAACCATTGTAGCCTGCATGCTACAGCCAATCAAATTGCTGCAAGCTGGTGCCATCTTGTGAGCAGTACTCCGTTAGTGGCGCACCATTTAGTTCTCTGTGTGCCTTCCACGAAAAAGCAGCAGCAGCATCCATATAGCATGGGGCTGGGGAGAGATAGCAATTTGAGGAGGTCAAGCAGCAGTCATTGGTTGTCTGTCAGGGGTCACCGGTGTCTCAGTCAGTCTTGTGTTCCCGCCTTCTCCTGTCCTGAACAGCCCAGTTTAAATATACCTCGTCACCCAGCTCCTGTGTCCAGCAGGCCAGAAAAAGATTTACTGTGTTGTCGGTGAGTCCCTCACAAAGCCCATTGCCCACCAGCTCCACAGTTCACTGAGAGGGATTATTTGGGTCAGTGAACAGCCAGGCCCAGACCAGATTCAAAACAAAGAAGAAGCCGGCGGTCGTGCAGGCTGTAGCGGACCCATGATGCGACATGTTCATCTGGTGTAGGAAAAAATGAGTTACTGTCTTGTCAAGGGATTAATCGGGAGAGGAACGAGACTTGGGAGAGACCCAGCTACCCGACCTGCCTTCTTGGCCTTGCTGTGCCCTGCTGCATGCTGCCCTGGCTGTGCCCTTATTGATTTGGTGAGTAACTGTGCTGCAAGCTGGTTGGAAATTAATACCATTCACTTCCCAGAAATGTGTTTTGGGGGTCTGGGCCATAGCCAATTGTCTGGGGGTGGGTGGAACTTAAGGTTTGTTGTCAGCCTGTCAGTATGTCTGAGGGGTGGCTTCTGGTTGTGTTTCTTGGGAGGGATTTACTGGCTGTTGAAGAGGCTGTCCATGTTGGTGGGGTGGGGAGCCTATTTGTTTGGTATGGTGTGGACACTGGTCATGTTGGTGGGGTGGGGACACTCACTGACTGTGCTGCTGATGTGGTGGGGTTTGTTGGGGAAACTTACTGGATGGTCAGTATTTGGTGGTGCTGGGGGGATGGTCTGTTTTGTGGGGTTGGGTCAGGGGGACGGTCTGTCTGTTTTGGGTCTGACTCACTGAGAGGATGGTCATTGTTTGGTGCTGGGGAGGGCCTGCATTTGGAGGGGCTGGGGGGACGGTCAGTGTTTGAGGCTGGGGTGATTAGTGTTTGGGATTGGGAGGGTGGTCAGTATTTGGTGTGGCTGGGGGGACAGTCTTTTTTCTATTCTGGGGTCTGGTGGGATGGAGACACAGGCCATGGTGATGTGGAGACACTGGCTGTGATGGTGGGGTGGTGACCCTAGCCATTGTTTGGTGGACTTAGTTGGCCATTTGTCTGGGGACTGTCCATGATGGTGGAAAAGGGGACTGTCCATGTTTGCCTGCAGGGTGTCTTGGGGAGGGGACTGTTTATTTGCTGGTCAGGTGTCTGGAGGGATCTTTCCATGTTGGCTTATTAGCGGGGAAGGGTGAATGTTCATGATTGCTGATCAGCTGCCTAGGACGGACTATCAATGTTGTTGGGGAGGTGGAGCTTTCTGTGTTTGCTGGCCAGGTGTTTGGGGGGATTGATCATGTTTTTGGGGTGGGGGACATTCTGTGTTTACTAGCTGTGTGTTGGGGGTGGGGACTGTCCTTGGTGGGGCATGGGGGGAACGTCCATGTTTGCTGGCTGCCTGGGTGTCTGGTGGGGCTGTCCTTGTCAGTTGGGAGAAGGACATTCTATGCTCGCTGGCCTGGTGTCTAGTGGGAAGGGGGGTACTATTCATGTTTGCTAGCTAGGTGTCTGGGGGGACTGTCCTTGTAGGTGTGGTGAGGGGGAACTGTCCGTGTTTGCTGACTGGGTTTCTGGTGGACTGACCATGTTGGTTAGGAGGGGGAGACATTCTGTGCTTGCTGGATGGGTGTTAGCTTATAAACATCAGCAAATGTTAAAATGTAATTTCCACCTCATCCTTTACCTGTCAAGGGATGTATCTCACTGACCTGTGCCCGCAGCTAACATATGAACATTAGTAAATGTTAAACCCTTATTTCACCTCATCCTTTACCTGGCTGTAAAAGTAATCTTTCACTTTTTTGATTTCTCTGATCATCCACTGTGGAGGGCTGAAACCATCAGATTCCTTGGCCTTGTTGTCTTTGTCTTCATTGCCTGGCAAACTCAACCAAAGGGGTAGCTTATTGTGTTCTCTCCATACAATGTTACAAGACTAGAAAAACAATCTTTCACTAAAACACGCACACTAAAGAAATGATTATACTACTACCTGGCTATTGTTATAGCAACTACTGACTGGCCATGATTTTTTGGGGGGGTTGGAACACTGGTCGTGTGTTTGTGGGGTTGCGGACACTTGTCATGTATGTGCTGGTGGGGTTGTGGACACTGGTTGTATGCATTGTGTGTGTGTGTGTGGTTGGGAACACTAGTCATGTCTGTGGGTGGGGTTGGGGAGTGGGGACACTGGTGTGTGTGTGTGTGTGTGTGTCTGTGTGTGTCTGTGTGTGGTGTGTGTGTGGGGGGGTTGGGGACACTAGTTGTGAGTGTGGGTGAGGTTGGGGATACTGGTCATGTGTGTGTGTGTGGGGGGGGTTGGGGACACAGCTGGCCATGTGGGTTGGGTTGGGGACACTGCTGGTTGTGTGCTTGTGAGGTTGGGAACACTGTTGGTCATGTGTGTGGGGTTGGGGACACTGTTGGTCATGTGCGTGTGGGGTTGGGGACACTGCTGGTCATGTGTGGGTAGGGTTGGGAACACTGCTGGTCATGTGTGTGTGTGGGTGGGGTTGGGGACACTGCTGGTCGTGTGTGTGTGGGTGGGGTTGGGGACACTGCTGGTCATGTGTGGTGGTGGATGGGGGTTGGGGACACTGGTTGGCCATTTGTGTGGGTGGGGTTGGGGATACATTCATTGTGTAGGTGGGGTGGGGGCACTGGCATTGTGTTGGTGGGGCAGGGTTGTAATTGCATACCAGGCAAACTAAGCTGACTGGTAGCTCAACATTTCTCTTTCCAGACCAAGAAAGAAACATAAACAAAATGCAGTATAAAATGTGGTTTTATTTATTTTTGTGTGCCTGTGATGGGGAGGCACAGACCTGGATGCCTGGAGCAGGTACAAGATAAATGTAGCTGGAAATGGTGTTGGTTGGGTGGGGTGGGGAGAGTGGCTCTGCTGGTGGGGTGGACACAGAGTGCGGAGAGTGGCTATGCAAGTCCATCAGGGTGCAGAGAGTAGCTGAGCTGGCAAGTCTGGGTGGAGATAGTGGCCATGCAGGGTTGGGGTGGGGACAGTGGGCTGTAGCTTTTTACATGAACATTTAAATTCACTGTTGCTTGCTGTGCCTTCTGCTTCCCTACCAGTTTTGTGCTGTTGTGCTGACCAGGGCAGACTGGTACACATGTTGAAAAAAATGGTTCTGGCCACTGGTGATGGAGGAGGGAGGGAGGGGTGGATGGGCATACTGGTACAGAAATATTTTTTTCAACATTTATGCCAGTCTGCTGGGTCCATGCCATGCTTTCCTCCCTCATGCAAGTGGCTTCTGAGCACTAAAGATAAGTTTCTGTGTCAAAATTAGGAACTGTTGAGAAGTATGAAATCCTACAGTATAAAAATTGTGCATGTTGATGTAGTTTCACCTTACTGTGAGGTTCGACAAGATGTTCTGTGGTCTCTCCTTCTCATTTAGCACCCTAACCTGTGACCCAGCCATTCCCCTCAGGGCAGGGGGAAGGTCTGTTGTTTTGTGGTCTTTTAGTGGTTTGTTGGGCATTGTAAAATGCATTGTTTCATTTACTGTGTTGTACTGCCTGAACCTGCTTTACCCTGTCTCTATCCTGAATGTAAACATGGTATAAAAAAAGTTTATTTTTGGGTGGTGTGTCTGTTTGTCTGTGTGTAGAAGAATAGAGACACACACTTGGACAAAAAAAACTTTATTAAACCACATCAAACTGAAGCAACCATGTTTCATTTGTGCCCTTCAAAACTGTCAGATGAGACGATTTTGAAGTAGTCTGTGGGGGGGGGAGCATCTGCAGCAGCCTGGGCTACCACAACCTGCCCTCCACACACTGTCATAGGTGATGCTAATAAAAAACACCAACCAAGTATTTATCTTTCAGGGTGGGTCCTGCGTGACTGTGCACAGGTATCTGGAGTCGTCATTCCAGCAAACTTCCTGTTTCATCTGTTCTCTTAGGTTGTGAGATGCGACCAGTTTTGTGCCAGGGCAGTCCATGCTTGCTTGGATGGGGTTGTGTAACCCTGAGCATGGACAGAGATGCATATTCCTTAGGTGCCCATAGGGAGGAGAGTGGTAGGGGTTGTGGTGTGACCACACCATGCCCATGATCATGTTGAACAATTAGGGGATTTACAGTGTTCTGTTGCACTGTCCCAAGTACATCAGCCTGCTTGTTAAGAGCACCGCCTGAGGGATATCAGCAAGTCCCATGCTTGTATATGCAATGCTTGCTTGCTTGAGGAGAGTATTATCCTCTTCATTTACCTTACCTAACCAGATTCAGGCATGTGATATTGAATAATATGGGATGGGGTGAGATGGGAGACTGCAGAATTAACCTGGTTATAAGAAAAGGTGTTAACACTGGGTGCAAGTAAGCAATAATGCCTGACAGGGCGTGTGTCATGCTGGGATAACGTCACACCTCAGGCAGTAAAAGAATCCAGGGAAATGACAAAAACCTAACTACCACAATCCAGGAGCAGGTACAGATCCTGGACATAGGGAGCCAGTCAGAGTATTCAAGCTCATACATACTCGGAGGACAAATTAAATCTGCCTTGGCAGATGATACTGGGTCATCTCTCTCACCCAGCAGACAGTGAGCCAAAGTAAAGGCCCTGGACCCCTCCTCAAGTAGGGGGCAAGCTTTCCAGCTTTCTCAAGGAAAGGGTTTGCAGCCTCACAATCAAGTGGGTGTCAGAGAGTTTTTAAGCAGGGTCCTCCCACATCATGTGGTACTCTCACCCTTATCTGCACAAAATATGTCAACGCTCCAAACACTCACGGACCACTTCCAGGCTGGAGCAGGCAGTGAGTGCCTAGTACAAAAAAAAGGTACCTGGACATTTACGGTCGGAGTTTGCTAAGTGGTATGGGTCCTCAAACATCTGAGTGAGTTCATCCTCCACTGGACAGTCTAGATGAGTACCCTTGCATACATCTTCAGGGGTATTCCATTGGGGAGATCAGTCTATCTCAGCAGTTTGGCAGGTGCAATGTTACATACTTATGCTATCTGGGCTGCACTCGGGTCAATGCCCAGTAGCACGAGCAAATAACTCTGGTAGTGAATGAGGTCACACAATGCCTTTTATCCATAGGATCCCTGATCATCAATAGAGCTGTCTTCCACCATCCAAGCACCTGAATCATTGAGGAGTAATCTTCAGAACATCTCAAATTGAAGACTTTACCTACGGATGCTAAGTGCAGGGACCTCAGGGTTCTCTTCAGCAAAGACCAAGTGGCCTAATGCCTTTCAGACCACACTCTCACTCAGCTTACGGGGATGATGGGCTCCATGGCATTCTCTGTTCCATGGGTGCTGGTTATCAGTTGAACCTACTACATCAAGGGTTATAGTCAAAGGTCAGTCAGGGCCTGCGGATTCAAACATATGGCCAGTCAAACCTGATCCATCATGAGAACAGTCCAGGGTCAGGCAGAGCCCATGGATTCAAGGCCATTGCCAGGAGAATTATTGCCGAGGCCAGACTTCGGCGCTGGCAGGTAGTCAAGAGTTGAGACCCACTGCAATATCAACATCCTCAAGATACCGCCTGACATTTCAAGATCCGAAACACAGATTTCCAACCAGGATACTCTTGTCCTCAGTTAATTGAACCACAATGGCCTGCACATGCCACCAGAGAGGAACATGAGCTCTCTCATAGTACAAGAAACCCTATTGCTCTCCAGTAATCATAGCATCACTGGATGAGCTTGCCCTTCCAGTGGACAGAGAATCACCAGGTGAACGTGCTCTTCCAGTGGGCAGAGCATCACCAGGCGAGCTTGATAGCCGTATAAATACCAGATCAAATGAACATCATGGAGGATTGGCTAAGTCAAGAGGTTCTCCCAGGAGAATGGGATCCAAAGGTCAGCCCCTTCCTCCTCCTAGCAGCTGGGGGAAGCCACTGGCTAGTGAAGCAGCAAAGTTATCCAGTCCTGCCCTCTAATTGGGGTCGAGCAGACCATAGCAAAGGACGCCTTCATCCTTGACTGGGGTCCCGGCAATTTCATTTACAACTTTCCTCCAATTCCACTAATTTCAAGAATCCATTTCTACCAAGGCCAAGGCTCCTGCAAAAGATCACCCCAGGTTGGGTGGAGCCTTCCTCTGACCTTGGAATATCAACCGGATACTCAGAACCCTCACCAAGACCCCATTGGAACTCATTAAGGAAATGGCCGTCATCATCCTCACAAGGGCAGTCATCTTCTTATAGCACTCACTTTCAGCATGCTCCCTGCAGCCCAAGGTATAGCTGATCGGGGCTCCATTCTTCAAGAAACCCTACTATGTGTTTCTCCAGAACTCTGGATTCTCGAACATCTCCATCTTTTCTATTGAAGATGTTATTTCCCTTCCTCAGCTACCAGGAATTGAATATTCCTGTCCTTGCCAAATTGAATATTCCTGTCCTAGCCCTAAGATTGAGCAGGAAAGGGAAATTCTCCTTCTAGGCTACAGGAGAGCACTTGAGTTTTACACCAGGGGACCAGAACCCTTATATGACTCTTTTTAGTCTATTCACCCTCACCTTAAGGGTCAAACTTGGGCCAACAAAAAAAAAAGCCACTTGGAACAAATGAATTTGTTATCGTCTCTTTCACCTTACAAAAGGTCTGTGCCCATGGAGGGAACCTTCACCTGAGCAGTAGCTACCTCCGAGTTCGGAGAAGCCTTCCAGCATTATTTCTCAGAGTGGCCACTTGGTCATGAGAAGCCTTCAAAAGTCTCTTTCTGAGTGACTGCTGGGATATCAACCATTCCTGGTCAAAGCTCTTCAGACTGGATGTGTCTGCCTCCATTGATGCATCCCTTGATCATCTGGTCCCTCTATGGATGGGGGGGACACTGGTCCCGTCTAGGTGGGGGACCCATATGGGTCTGCTCACATTCTTCCCACCCAGGAAACAAGGGATGTACTGCTTTAGTATATCCCACTAGTTATGAGCCCGGAGACCAGCTTAGGAGAGAGAAACTGAAATTGAAATACCTGTAAATTTTCTTTGTCCGACTGCTGGTCTCCGGGCTTCTCCCCTCCCAGAATGTTGGATGTTGGCCATCTGGCTGGAGGGTTTGAACTCAGCTCTTCCAGGCCTTAAGTACATATTCACATTTCTTCTTGTTTCTTAGTGATGTTTTACTGCAGGGGACATGCTTTGGAACAAACTGAGAGTGACAGGATGCAGAGGGGAGGATCTGGTCCCCCTGCAGAGATCTTTTTCCTGCCTGTCATGTGGTTCTGGGAAGGAAGGATCTCCCACTAGTTATGAGCCCAGAGACCAGCAGTCGGAGTAAGAAAATTTACAGGTATTTAAATTTCAATTTTAAACATGTTTTATTTGGTGTGGAAAAATATTTTTAAGAGAAGATATGTAAAAAAACACACTAATGCTAAAAATCAAGAGGTTCACATAGAGGCTGAGACTAGACCTGTGATGATGTACTGGAATAACATCATGGGTCTAGGCCAAGACTGACCAGTCAGAGGCCAGCATTCTTTCTTGTCATTGTATAAATCACATTTTTTATGTAATCTATGTAAATAAGGGCTCTTGCTGTGAGGATGCACATGCTGGGATGTTTCCCATACCATCCATGCTTATAGGTATACTGAGGTGGCACAGCCATTTGCTGCACTTCCTTGAAATATGCTTTTTGCACTCTTCAAGGGTTGGAGGGCTAGCTCAAGCAGACATTTCAAGAAGTTCAGGATCCACCTATCAGGGCTGGACTTGGAAGGGTTATGTAAGCAGCAAAGGGAGGTGAGAGACTAGTGAGCTATCCACCTGGAGGTTGAAGTGGGGGCAAAATGAGGTCACAACTGATTTGAATTGAAGCTGAGGTGAGGTTCTGTCCTCTTGAGAAGGAAGTTAAGTTCCTTACATATTTTCAACTTTACAAGTAAGTCCTCACTCCCAAGGCAGAGGAATGAAGAACTCAATACAAAACAGATCTTGGTCAGTTTTTTGACTCTGTTCTTAGGAGGAGTTGGGCCGTGAGGAGGCTGCAATAAAATGGGGGGGGTTGCTCTGACTTGGCCTGGGCTGGTCCCTCCCAGGAGTTATTCAGCTGTAGTGTTAAATGTCTTTTGGGCATTATTTGATGCTAGTTGATTTGTTTGCATTACACAAGCCAACCGACCTCTTCACTGTCATGATACGTGAAAATCAGGACTTTTTTGTTACTTTGCCCCCTCTGTAAAAATAACAAACTACACCCCTGAGTAAGACTCCCTTGGAAGAAACAAGATTTTTATAGTAAGTAATTGTTTCTCAAACCCCAGGAAGTTTTACTGTATTCTGACTAATGCAGACTACCAAGCAGTGCCCCTTGGAGGTGGGCACAGAACCAATTTAGGAAACTGGCTCTGCAATACTGCTGTCCCAAACCCAGCATCACTCCTAGCCTGGTTATCCAGGCAATAGTACTTAGTGGATGTGTGAACAGTTTTCCAGGTAGCTGCTTTTCAGATTTCCAACTGGGCAACATCCCTTGCACCAGCTATGGAAGCAGATGTCCCCTGGCAGAGTGAGCCCTCAGGCCCACTGGTTGCTCCTTACCCAGTTTGCCATAGCAGAACTGGATACAGGCCACAATCCAGCTTGCAATGGTCCTTTTTGTGACTGGGTTGCCCTTTCCCACTTCTCCATAAGTGAGGAACAATTAATTACGTTAATTCCTATGCCCTTTTGTCTGATCCAGATAGTAGCTGATAGCCCTTTTCACATCTAGGCTATGCAGTTTATGCTCAACTGAGCTCTAATGCTCAGTAAAGAAGAAAGGCAGTGTAACAGACTGATTCAAATGAAAATCTGAAACCACTTTGGGAAGAAACTTCCTAGTTGCTCTGAGTACAACCTTGTTCCTGTGGAGGTCAATGTAGTTTGGTTCCACAGACAAAGCCTGTAGCTCACTGATTCTTCCTGCTGAAACTTGCTCTTTGTCTTAAAGTTTACATTGAATACAGAACTAACATGTGGATATGAAAAAGTAACAGGTGAATAACAATATTCAAGACCGTAGATGACAATTATACATTTTGTAAGAGGAGGGGCACCTATAGTACTCTATGTATTTTTCAACTGGTAGCCTCTTAGCTGATGAATGACACTTTGCAATTTCAAAGGAGCTATTTAATTCAAAAAAACTGCATTAATGCATCATTAGGGTTGCAACATCAAAAGTAGGGAACTTCAACCTTAGGGTTGACAAGGGTAACACTGCTCCCCCACTGTGCCTACATGAACAGGCATGATGGATGTGTTTTGACATTCTGAACCCCAGTGCTCACCCCATTGTCCTATACTATATCTATCTTAAGTTATTCATGGAATGGAGTGAGCATTAGGGTTCAAAATTTCCAAACACACCTGTCATGCCTCTTCTGGGAGTCGCTAATGCTGGGGAATCATCCACTCACCTTTCCCAATAGAAGAGAGCAGTCCTCCAGATGCTCTATCTTCTCCTGCCCCACCTGACCCCAGATGGTCCAAGCTCGTTCCCGAACCCAGGTCGCGGCATGGCTCAAGGTGTGGTGTCCAACACTTCAACCTTCAGCACCCACAGACCGGTGAGGTGTCTTATGTTGTAATCAGAGATTCCTTTACCTGCTATGGAGACTGCTCCATGGTTAACCAGTCATCCAGGTAAGGAAACACTGTAACCCCTAACCTTCTTAGATGTGTCACGACCACTGCTATGCACTTTGTGAAGGTTCTTGGTGCAGAGGACATGTCAAAAGGCAGGGCTCTGAACTGATAATGGCCTGAGGGCAACTTGAACCTGAGGTATTTTCTGTGAGACTGCCTTATGGGAATATGAATGTAGGCATCCTTGAGATCCAGGAATACCAGTTTATCCCCCTTGTATTAGAGTGGGAAGGATCAAAGCCAGGGTGACCATTCTGAATTTTGGTTTTGTAAGATGCTTGTTTAGGTATCTTAGATCCAGAATAGGTCGCCATGCCCAATTTTTCTTCAAGGTTAGAAAGTACCTTGAATACAACCCTTTTCCCCGTGTAAGGTTCCACTGCTCTGTTTTGCAGCAGAGTGGATACTGCTGCCTCCAAAAGGGCTATTTCTGACCTGGTGCTCTTGTTTTTGGGAATGATTTGAAGCTTAGAGCAAGACCCTGGCTTATTATGTCCAGAGCCCACTTGTCTGTGGTAATGGTTTCCCCAAGCTTGGAAGGAATGATCCATCCTGCCCCTGCTGGGAATGGGGAAGTGATCAAAGCAGTTGCCTCAGGGGATCTGCTTGGCAGAGGTCTTGGGCTGAAGACTAGGTCCAGCACCTTTTCTGCCCCTGCCCCTAAAGAAGCCCCTTTGTTGCTGGTAGGCAGGGAAGGCCTGGGCCTAGTAGAAAGGCCTCTTGTAAGGTCTGTCCCTGCCTCCCCTACTTTTATGTCTCTGAGGAGTGACAGCCTTTTCCTTTGCTGCAGCACTTTTGTAGGCCACTCTGTACTCATCCATCTTTTTCATGTATGGCTTAGCTTGTTCTCCACAAAGTGAGTTTTGCACTGGGGGAAAATCCAAGGCCTTTGTCTGAATGTCCTGAGAGAGGTTGGTGCATCTCAGCCACGCCAACCTCCTCTGAGAAACAGCAGTATCCATGATCTTAGAGGCACTGTCATTAGTATCCACAGCCACATAGAACTGGTATTTAGCTGCTTCCACACCATTTTTTGCCAACTCACCCAAGTCAGCCATCAGCTGAGGAGGAGCTTTACTAGTCAATTCATGGTCAGCCTCCCACAAGGACTTCTGGTACCTTGAAACACAGACCATGTAGGAAGCTCGTCTGATGCACAGGGAAGTCCTCAGGTACCCCTTCTTAGCCATGGAATCAATTTTCCCAGAGTCGTTTTCAGGGAGATGGGAGGCTAGGGTGATGCCAGCTTTCTATTTTTTATTTTATTTATTTATTTATTGAAATGTTTCACCAGGAGAGCACACTGAACAACAAGTTGCTCATCTCACAGTGTGACCTGGGGGGAGGGGTTACATAGGGTTGTGAAGGATGATCAGTTACAATAGTATGTGGGTCGTACAAGCAATATAACATTGTAAGATTGTGCAACAGTTGGAACACAAGGTATTGTACAAAAAACAGTAGTAGAACATTGAATAAATTACAATACATGTCCAAAATCATACAAAAGAACATATGAATGTACAAAACAGTAATAATGTGAAAGAACCATTTATAGTGCATGATTGTACCTGGAGCAGGCTTGAGGTAGTACACAAGTGCTGCTGGAGTAAAAAGGATGGGGTTAGGCTTTGCACACTGGCTACCAAGAAGGGTAGGTGAAGAAGAGATGGGGAGAGACAAGAACTGAATATGAGGAGTAAGGGTAGCCATTTCCTGATTTCCCCCTTCAGGATGTTGAGAACCCCACTGGGGGGGTCATGGTAGGAAGGCAGAAACTGGGGATGGATATTAAGGTGGGTTAAAGCAGAAACAGTTGAGGGAAAGGTAATTGTGTAGGGCAGAGGTAAGGGAGTACTTGGAGGAGGAGTGTCGTATTTCAATAGGGAAGGAATTCCAGATTTTTGGAAAATGATGGGCAAAGCCAGTCTGACCGCTGAGGGTGGAGAGGTGAGGGAACATCATTTGATCTGAGAGAGTGGATGGGGGGAGGTGGAGTGGAGAGAGAGGATGAGAGATAGGAAGAGAGCCCCCTGAACCAGAATTTGGAGGTTAGTTTCATGCCAGTGAGAGATGCGTCTGTGAGATAGTGGAAGGAAGGTCAGAGAGCGATAGAGTTCACAGTGGTGGGAGCAGGAAGGGGAGTCAAGAGCAAAGTGGCAGAAGGAGTTAAAGAGAGTGTTCAACTTGACCAGGGAGGATCTGGGAGCAGCACCATAGACTACGTCACAGTAGTCAAAGATGGAGAGTATCATCTTCTGGACAATTTCATGCCTTGCAGTCAGCGAGATGCAACTATGATTCCTATGCAGATCACCAAGCTTGGGGCACAATTTCATCAGGATAGCATTGATATGCACAGAGAAGCTGAGGTGCTGGTCCAGCCAGACTCCCAGATATCTAAATAAAGAGGTGTCCTCCAAGATGGTTCCATTAAGGGTGTGGAAGGTGGCTAGGGACGGGAGTCTAGAGAGTCTCTGCCTGGTGCCAAATGTCATTGAGACTGTCTTTTTGGTATTTAGAAAAAGCTGATGAGAAGAAAATCAGAGCTGAACTTGGTTAAAGTCATGCTGTAAGCTGGTCTGCACAGCAGCAGGGTTCTTGTCGGAACAGTACAAAACAGTATCATTAGCGTACATGTGGATAGAAGAAGATGAGCTGGCTGTGGGAAGATCAATAAGGAAAATGTAGAAGAGTAGGGGACCAAGCACTGAGCCCTGAGGGACACCAGTGTTGATGGGGAGTGGAGGGCAGATGGAATCAAGGATTCTCACCGACTGGGTCCTGCCAGTGAGGTAGGATTTAAACTAGCTGTTGGCTGATGGAGCAAGGCCAGATGAGAAGAGTGAATCAAGAATCAGGAGATGGGAAACAGTGTCAAAAGCTTTGGCTAGGTCGACAAAGATGGCGAGGTGATCAGGCCATCATCCATCCCTGAAAGGATGGACTCAGTAAGCTTGGGGAGGGAGGTGGTTGTTGAGTGGTTCTTCTGAAAACCAGATTGGAAAGGGGTGAAGAAGGAGGAATCAGAGAGGAAGGGTGATAGTTGAGCGAGAACTAAGTGTTCTTGAAGTTTGGCATGGGTAGGAAGGAGGAAAATGGGGCGATAGTTGCCAGGCGTGGATGTGTCACCACCCTTAGGGAGAGGAAGGACTACAACATGTTTCCAGAATGAGATAACTTGGGCAGAAATGAAGGATGGGTTAAGGAATAAGGAAGTAGAATAAGCAATTGCAGGAGCAGAAAGGTAGAGAAGTTTAGGATTGAGCTCATCTGGTGAGGAGCCTTTAGAAGGGTTAAGGGATAGGAGAACATTAAGGGCTTTGTCAGGGGAGATAGTAGAAAAGGAAAATGTGGGAGGGGTAGGCACTGGCTGAGGTGAAAGGCTAAAGTTAGTAGGTGGCAGTGGGGAGAGGGAATTTAGAAAAGACGTGGCACACAAGGCATAGTAGACATTAAATTAATTGGCCATGGAGCCAGGGTTGGGAACTATGGAATTTCTTACAGGCAGAAGCTTGGACTTCCCACTCATGACTGAATGGCTGAATAAGAACTCAGTTCCATTCCAGCCAAAGAATAACTCCTGTCAATTTTCTTGTCCACAGGGGGTATGGAAGTAGGGGTGTGGAGGATTTTATTGGTCTGCCTCTTCGGGGACTTATGAATGGGGATCATGGGTCTCTTGGGCAGGCACATCCATCATCTCCTGAGTCCAGCTCCTCCTCTTCCTCCAGAGACTTTTTGGCAGGCAGCTCTGAAGCCTCTGCTGCTTTTTAAATTAAAGCATAATGGGAGGCAGAGTCCCCATAGGGATGAGGAAGGGACTCAGGGTCCTCAGCCTCTATGGGTTCACCAAACTCATCCTCCTCATTCTCATCCTTTTTTTACTTTTGTTCATAATAAGGGTCTGACCCCATTGAAACAGAGGGAGGAGCAGCACCTGGAGTCTGAACCAGTGTCTGTGTCAAAATGCACTGACCCAGTTTTTCTGAACTGGCCTGCAGTGCTTGAATAATTTGAATGGCCTTAGCAATCTTCTCCATGGTTGGAACCACAACTGCATGCTTCTACATTTACAAACTGGTAGACTTTCTTTTCTGTTTAGCCACAGGCATTTCAAGGCCTGTATCTGTGGCTTTTTTTCCTATGGAGGTCTCCCCTTGGTCAGAGGGACATCCCTCCAGTTCTACCAGTTTATTTTGTTGTAGGAACTGAACCGACCTTCAATGTCGGTTTGTTTTTCAACCATTCTCTCCTACAGTCTATTTAGGCACCTATCCAGCGTAGACTGAGGGCAATCTTTACAGATTTCACAGTCTGCCTTAAGGTGGTCAAACCCAAAGCAGAATACACAAACAAGATGCGGATCAGCCTTAGCAAAAGATTCGCCACCCTCAGTACAATGCTGAAACCCTGTGGGACTGGTTCTTTTCTTGGGTTTCTGTGACATAACTAGAGAAAATAAAGTTTTAACACTTATCCACAGTGGGCAGTTTAGACCCAGATAAGAGAAGAATTTTGTAAACAGCTGGTTTAGCAGCCAAGAAGGAAACCAAGACAACACTCGGTTTTCTTACCAAAAATCTACCGGTCCCTCACAAGAACTTTTTTTTCTATTATACACAAGACTAAAACTTTACCACAAGAATAAGTAAAACATCTTTGGTTTTCCTCCAGTTGTGAGAACTCATTGGAAGCCAAAAAACTTACTGGAAAATAGAAAACCTAAACTAGTCTAACCTGTAACCAAAGCAAAGGACAGGGTTTGAAAATTAAATAAAATTAAATGGTGATTATAAAAACCGATGAAACTTGTTCTTCAGTTGAAGGAGCAGAGGAGAGATCTCTGAGATGACTTCACAGGCAGGCACAGTAAAGAATCTGGCAGTCACTAGAATGTACCAGGGTCAGTGGTTTGAAAACCAAGCTTGAGTCTTATGAACGTTCTATTAGCATATAGGCTTTAACTCTCATCTCCAGGGCAGTTCAACTGGAAGGGCTAACTGGATTAGTCAGAATACAGTAAGACTTCCTGGAATTTGAAATTTGGCAATATCTCAGTAACCATAGCAATTATGAAAGAATTCCACTGCAGTTGTAATCATGACTTGGAAACCTCCATGCACGTTAAAGGTGGACTAAGCAGAGAGCAGAGAAAAATCTGCATCTAGAACCATTTTTTAGATATGGGCACCGCAATGTTATCCTATGGGAAATTTCACAACTTTCGAGTGCTGTTACTATGAAAGCGATGTAAATATTTTCAACAAACAAACAAAAAGCATATCAGTAATGCAAGGGCTTGCCACCCTGCAAATTTCATCCCAAAAGTCCTATCCATTTTTCTTGCTATGAAGTGGCAAAGAAACTGGTTGTATGGGGCTATTTTACTGTGACATTCTTGGTAATTTCGTGAAAGTCTTATTAGTTAACATGGAGAACGTTCATGCAAAATTGCACGAAAGTCCCACAAATTGCATAAAATTGCATAATGTTAACCAACTGGGGTTTCGCACAATCGTGGTAATTGCAGGAAGGTTCCATTGGTTTACATGGGAAACTTTTGTGTGAAGTTGCACGAAAGACCCTCAAAATTGTGAAGTGCCCTATGGAAGTTTCATGCAATTTCACTGTAATTTTGTGAAAACTTTCCCGGTGTACATATATTTTTCCCATAAGATAAAACTGGAATGTAAAAGTTTAATAACTTTTGAATGGATCAATATTTTTTCACCAAACCTTCAAAGGGCACTCCCTTGACCCAGTCTGCATATACTCAATAAATTTCAGCCCAGATGGATAAACCATTCAGGCTGTGTAGACAAGCAAAGAATTTCACAAAGTTGAGGATTTTTCACACTTTTTCATGTTCTGCAGCTCCTCAACCACAAAACTGACTGGAACTAAATGTTCCAGATCCAGAGATCTATGGGACCGCACTGCACATGCAAACTTTCAGGTGAGTCAGACAAACAGTTGCAAAATTGTTAAAGTGCAAACTTTTGAATTTAACATAGAAGTTGCTGAGCAACCCTAATATACTGGCCCTGCTGGGCCAGTATAATTATGTCTATATATTCATTGCAAAAAACTTTGTTAATACTTCAGTTAGGGTTAAAGTGACATAAATTGGGAAATGAGATGTTAGGGTTGAGCTCCTAATCCCTCACCCTACCACCCCCCAACACACTGACAGGCTTTGGGGTGCACCATGGGGTCATTAGGTACAAATTTCACCGTATCCCATGTGTAAACAGGCTGACATGATACAGCATAGGAGAACAGGGTGAGAGTTAAGCATAACGACCCCATGGCACAACCTGAGGCCTGATGGTGTGTGTGGAGGATGGGGGTGGGGCAGTAGGGTGGGGGGTTGGGAGCTCAACCCTAACATCTCATTTCCCAATTTTTATCGCTTTAACCTTAACTGATGCATTAACAAAGTTTTTAGCAATGAATTTCATTACTTTTTGAGAAAGAGTAATGTACCTGGTAACTGCAATGTGTTGGTGAAAGTGCGGGCCTTGAAGCTGCCCATTTGTGCATAATGATATGCATCTATGGGAGCACAGGCCTTCCGGGCCCTGCACTCCCACTTACACATAACTAGGGAGTGATACAGCATCCGTATTGGGCAAGAAACCCTTGTTAACATTAATTTATCAATATCTCAGCATCTGTAACAACTAAAAAAAAAAACTCCACTGTAGCTGTCATCATGACAGTGAAACCTTCACATGAGATAAAACAACAAAATCTGTATCTCACATCGTTTCTGAGACACAGACACCAAAATGCATGGTGGGTGCAGCAATGGGCACAGGGTCATAATGTCACAAGACATTATGCCACGTGGCAAAATCATGCTGCCAATACAGAGCAATTTCTGCCATGCCCCATAACTCTCGGAGCCATGGCAGCTGCATGGCAGAACCCCATCCCAGCATAGGTCTTATCCTCTGCTGGGATTGTGAGAATGGTGCAATACCACGTACAGCAGTATATGTGGTATTGCACCATTCGCTCACAGCTACAGCACTGTACTGGTTTAGCCATAATGTCATACACTATTAAGCGTGCAACATTATGACATGGTAGGGTAACAATGTTCTCCCATGGGAAAAGTCTCAACTTTGTATAGCATATCTATGGAACTGATGGAATTTTTTACACCTAAACAGTGTAATTGACATCTCTGGGACACCCTCTTTATACTCTGCAAATATCAAGCCAAAAGACCAAACTGTTTATTTACAGTGTAATGTAACTGGCATGTGTTGGTGTGAGTGCAGGACCTCTGGGCCCCATGTTCCCATCAAGGTGCCCATTTCTGCATAACGATATGCATCTGTGGGAGCATGGGACCTACAGGCCCTTCAGTCCCACTTACATATAACAGTGGAGCCATACAACAACCCTATAGGGCTGAAAATTTGACCTTGTTAAACTAATTTGCCAATATCTCATTAACCGCACAAGCTATGAAAATAATTCCACTGCAGTTGTAATCATAACTTTATAACCTCCATGCATGCTTGGAGAACTAAGTTATGAATAGTGAAAAATCCATATCTCGCATCATTTCCAAGATATAGTACATGCAGTGAAAGTCCCTGTGGATGCCGCAATGTTATCCTATGGGAAAAAATCTCAACTTCATGATGGCATATCTTGGTAACCAATAATTTTTTATACACCTAAATAGCATAATTCACATCTCTGGGACAGCCCCTTTATACCCTGCAAATTTCAAGCCAAAAAGATCAAACTGTTTATTTACAGTGCACTGGCAAAGTTTTTAAAAGTTTTCAAATTCCTGGAGATCACGTGATGAGCTGAATCCGTTCGGACATCTCCTGTGCTGCTCCGAGGCCCTGTTATAAATAAAAGGCATTAAAAAACCCAAGACCAGCTCAGTTTGATTTGAAATAGCTGTAACTGATCTGAGAGGTGCTGTGGGCTTGACTTATGAGGATCGTGTGGAAAGTTGTAAGAGAAGGAAGCGAGGCGATCCCACAGACAGCGAGTGTTTGGCTGTAACACTAGGCCGATTATAAGCATTGGGAAGGAAGTTGAAGCTGCTGAGCCTCTAGCGGCAAGAACTCTAGCTACCAAAAGGCCAAAGTCCCACTTTCCTACTCCAAATGTCCAGGAGGATGAGTCAGGAAAGGAGAGGGGTTCGTGTTTGACCACTGCGGACATCCAAGTTATCAAAGTAATGCTGCAGGGACTTGTGACAGATTTTGCAGCAATAAAACCAGTGCTACATTCACTTGTGCAAAGAATGGGTGATGCAGAGGCTCAGATCTCCTCACAAGAAAGGAAGGCATCTGTGATGGAGCAGGAATTGGTGATGGTCAGAAAGCAGGTTAAGAAGCTGGAAGAAAGAATAGAGGATCAAGAGTCAAGAAGCAGGCGTAATAATCTGATCATTGCAGGACTACCGGAGAGGGCTGAAGGGCCAGATTGTGTTGTATTTATGCAGGATTTGTTGCTCAAGCTGTTGGGCCCTACTCCATTTGGCGAGGCATATAATCTAGAGAGAGCCCATCGGGCATTAAGGGAGATGCCACCTCCTGGAGCCAGACCCCAAGTGATAATCATGCATTTTCTCAATTACAAGGAGAAATCCCATGTGCTGCTTGCTGCTACACAAAATAAGACGCTGCAGTGGAATGGTGCTTCGCTCTGGCTATTCCAGGATCAAACGTCTGCGGTCAGAGAGAAACAGGAAGAATATTCAGAAATTAAGAAGAAGTTGTATTTGGCTGGAACTAAGTTCCGTTTGCAATACCCAGCAACTCTGGTTGTGTAGCTGCAATCAGGGGAGAAGAGGTTCCAAACTGCAAAAGATGCTCTAGAAGGGTTACGGTTGGAGCTCCCTGAACTATTCAAGTCAACAACTTGAATGCGTCCTGAAGAGAAGGAGATTGTGCTAACTTAAAGGACTGGGACTGGGGAAGCTGAAAGGAGCTGAAAGTTCATAAAGTTTTTCATGTTACTTTGGTTCATCAGATTAATGTTATAAATGTTGGATTTAAAGGGTCTATAGAGGTTTGGAAGATGTAGAGGATCTATTTTGGGATGGGGGAATTAGATGTTTTGATTTTGCGTTCCTAGAGCGGATGTTCAAGAACTGCTCAGAGGAATGGGGTAGGGTGTCAAGGGAGTGGAGATGGAAGAACTAGAAGAGAATAAATAAAGATGGGTATTTGAAGAGGAACCACCTGTGGATGTTAGGACAGGGGATTGCAGATATTGGGGGGTAAGAGGCAATGCTTCTAAAGGCAGATGAGCGAATGCTGTGATGGGGGAGCAGTAAGGTGGGGGAAATGTTTGGTGGTGGGTGGGCGGGTTGGAGAGCTCAAGAAGGAAGGTGGACACAGGTTGGTTCCCACTTTGTAGTTTGGAAACCGGCAGAAGCGAGAATAGGAGTTACTAGCCCTGCACCGTTTCTTAAATGAACGCGGCCTCTCGGAGATGGGGGCGCCCCATGGGACCTGTAATAAGGTGTTGGCAGAATATATCTCATTATAGATTGGGTAAATAGTTAATATTATTGCCTCTAGAGGATACCAACTCTGAGTTGTGTGATGTAATATTGCATCTTTATGTAACACAAGGTAAACGGTACTTTGCTGTACTGTCTCTGGGCAGATCTATGGGGCAAACATAATAAGGGAGACCTGGGATTGGGAGTCCTTTAGTGGTCCCTCTAGTGTGCAAGGGGGACTATTTCTGGAGAGTGGGAGATAGGAAAGGGAGAGTCACCTAGGTTTTTCAGGTTAATAGGAGGTGGGAGCTTGGAGGATGCTGATCCACCTTAATAGGTAGGGACTAGGGGCAGTTTCTAAATGTTGTGGGCATGGTGTAATGTATGGGAGGAGCAGCATAGGAAAAGAGGAAATAAGGATATAGGGAAAAGGAAGGCTCTTAAGCATTATTCATTTCGTGGTTTTTTTGCAAGGTCTTGGAGTTTATAAGTAAGGGTGGGGCGAGGGGTAGCGCAGGAATGGGTTCATCCATGATTCAATATCTGGTAGGTGGACGATCTATGGATCAGGGTTGGTAGGGTGGGGTTGGGGTTTGGGGGGCTGGAAAGAGTTAGAGTCCAATACAGGGAGCATGGTGAAAACAGACCTGGAGCAGATGAAGAAAGTTGGTTTAATTAAAATATTTCTGATATTTTTTAATGTCAAGTGTTAAAATAATTTCTTGGAATGTTAAGGGACTCAGGGGTAGATATAAGAGAATGATGATCTTGAGGCATATTGAGCAAATGGGGGCTCATATTGCTGTTTTACAGGAGACACACTTGCTGACGGAGGAACTGAGTGGGCTTAAGAGACGATGGGTGGGACAAGTATACGGGGCAGGTAGAGAAAGAGCCTCAGGAGGGGTGGTGATACTAATAAAGAATACATGCCCATATGAGGTGGTGCAAGTGATTACAAGGGAGGATAATAGAGGGATATATATCTTGGGCACATTGCTGGGTAAGGCAATTTCGGTTGCCTCTATATATGGGCCAACACCCTCGGATCCTAGGTTCTTTGTCTCTGTAGAAAGGGATATAGCAGATCTCTCATCACATTCACTAATTCTGGTGGATGACTGGAATACTTGCCTCAGTAACCAGGAGGATAGAATAACACCATTTAAGGGGCCTTTGTCCAAGGCGCAGATTGCCTTGAACAGATTGCTGGAGGCGACGGCACTGGTAGGTCCATATGGATGTACTCAAAAGGGGCTAGGACTATGACAATTTACTCAGCAGCCCACAAGAGCCAATCCTGAATTGATTTTTTTCTGGTAAACAGGGAGGAGATTGGGAGATTAGGGAGGTGACAATGGGGGGTAGAACTTATTCAGATCACTCCCCCATCCAATTGTTGTGGCAACCTAGACCCACCCTTCCCAGGCCATACAGGTGGAATGATTCCCTATTGGCAGAGCCCTCAGTGCAGGATAGGTTGGAGGATGCATTACTGGAGATCATACAGCAGCAAATACCCACGCTGCAAAATAGAAAGTTGGCGTGGTCCACCTGCAAGGTGTTATATGCAGGGGTGACCCAGGGTATCACAGCACAAAGAGCTAGAGAGAGAAGAGCGAAAGAGGAGTTTATTTTGGGGGCGATTGGCTCGCTGATGCCACTGGAAGGGTCCTCTGGGGAGACTGACGCTGAACTTAAAAATCTGAGGGAGGAACTGGCAGGTATTGTCAATAGTAAAATAGAATTTTGGTTAGAAAAGATTAATGCTAGATACCTAATGTAAGGAGATTTCCCCAGGAGGTTGCTGGCGGCTAGAGTTAGGGAATGGGAAGCAAGTAGAATGATTACTTCTATTCAGTATGGGGGAAAACTCCTAACCGATTCTCAAGAGACGACGGATGCCTTTGCATCTTACTTTAAAGAAATATACCAGGCTAGAGACTTGGCTGGGGAGAAAGAAATTGAGAGCTTTTTAGAGGGGATCCACATACCCGCCCTGGATCAAATGCAGGCCAGGGAGTTGGCGGATCCAATAAGGGCATCGGAGATTATTGGGGTGGTGCAATCGTTACCCGCTGGTAAAACCCCGGGGCCAGACGGTCTCACCGCCAAATTCTATCAGGTACATATACAAGCTATACTTCTTATGCTTCAGGAATTGTTTAGTACTATAATGCAGGAAGGGGTGCCTCATTCTCCATTGTACCAGGCGTATATCACACTAATTCCTAAGCCAGACAAGCCCAGGGATATCCCCGGAAATTATAGACCCATAGCCCTAATGAATCAAGACATCAAGATTCTTACAAGAATCATAGCAAATAGAATTTTGCGCATAGCTACTAGTCTAATTAGTCAAGAACAAGTGGGATTTATGATGGAGAGGGGTGCACATGATGCTTTTAGGAAGTTGCATCATATATTAAGCTACGCGCCCGAGTCTCAGTTACCCTTAGCTTTGATTTCGTTAGATGCGGAAAAGACTTTTGACAGGGTCTCCCATCCTTTTCCTTTTGCTACAGTGGAGAAGATGGGATTCCCGGAGGGTCTTCTTAGGGGTATTAAGAATTTATATGCTGCACCAACGGCCAGGGTATTATGCAACGGCTATCTTTCGTGCGAAATACAGCTGGAGAATGGGACCCATCAAGGATGCCCTATCTCGCTAATACTATTCAATATTTATTTGGAGCCTGTTTTACGAGCTAATAATAGGGATGTACATATCAAAGGGATCAAGATAGGGGGGAGGGAGTTGAAACTTTAAGTGTTTGCAGATGACATATTGTTGCACTTGCAGAATCCGGCATCTAGCTTTAAGAGAGTAACAGAAGTAATAGGGCATTTTTCTAAGGTTTCTAACTACAAACTAAATTTGAACAAGACTCAAATTCTCCCTCTGACACCGCACGTTACCAGGGCAGACTTTAGCCACTGCAAATACAATGGAGGACAGATAAAATTAAGTGTTTAGGTATCTGGATCACGGAGAATATGGAGGGGGGGCAGAAACAAATATGGGGGGAATTATATCAGCAATTAAAGGGGATATAGTAAGATGGAATAAATTACCTTTAAACTTTATGGCTCGATTGGGTCTTATAAAGATGAACTTACTACCCCGCTTGTTATACCCAGTGTATTTAGCCCCATATAGTATTCCCCCAAAATGGTTCAGTATAATTAGGAAATTAATTTCAGAATTTCTATGAAAGGACAAGCCCCCTAGGTTAAAGCATAATATTTTATGCCTATCGCATAAAAGGGGGGGATTAAACTACCCAACCTTTACATATATTACATGGCAGGCCAGCTGGGTCTGATGAGTCGATGGGTTAAGGAGCTTGATGGGGAGAGTTATAATCCAACTTGGCTCCAAATGGAGAAACAAATGCTAAGAGACTCGCGCCTCACCCTGGAAACAATGCTGTATGCCAATGTTGGGAAAACTTTTAAAAAAAGAGTATGGGAACCCAACCATGAAAACAGCAGACACTTGCTGGTTATTTCTTTCTCCTGTGCAGAGAAAGGGCCAAATGAGGGCTGGAGACCAGCCTGTGTTGGGTAATCCTAATTTTGTAATTGGGAATCGGGTAATTAGCTCGCGGTTGGCTAACCAGATACTGGGTTTGAAATTAAGGGAACTCATTCAGGGTAGCAGAATGGTCCTACCGGCATGATGTGATGGAATGCCTTTTTTTCAAAGGTTACAAATTAAGTGTATGATAGAGGGGGTGATGAGGAAGTTGAGGGTATCATGGGCAATTTTTTTTCTTGGGGTAAGCTTAAGGAAGTTGATCCGCGAGCTCACCCCCTATCACAAATATATAAAGTAATCTTGGATTTTCTTGGCTCGAGCTCTCCAAGCAGAGTTTCACATTGGGATAATTTGTTGGCCCCTCGGAATTTAGCTTGGGATAATTTTTGGGATAGCAACAAGTATAATATTATACCCAAATATAAGAGTATGCAATTTTTTATTGTTTCTAATTTGTATTTTACCCCTGTGAAACTATGTGACAGAAACCTGAGACAGACAGACCTGTGTTTTAGATGTGAGAGGGGAGCAGGAGATCTCTTACATGTGATCTAGGGAAGTAGCAAAATATCGCCTCTTTGTGGGGAAATTAAAAGGTGCATGGACCCAATGCTGGATTACTCAGAATTTATAACACCGGAGATTTGTGTTCTGGGTGATTTTTCCCAAATTTTGGGTGTTATACCTAGATAACACCTCTCCTTGATGGCGGCAGTAATTAAAGCCTTCCTATTAAAACATTGGAAAGATGATCATGTATATACTTATGATCAATGGGTAAAAGACTTAATGGGGATGTTGGATAAAATAAAGAGATATTTATATATGGGGGGAGAAAAGGATTATATGTTAAAAGATGGGTGGCGTTAGATGCGATTTATTCACTGCAGGTCACAAATGTTCAAATACAGGCCTGTCTCCTCAGATGGGAAATAGCAGATGGTAATTATCTTGGAATGTGAAATTGCTATTTCTGGTTCTACGTTGAGTTATGTGGAGATGATTACGATATATGTTCATGGGTAGCTTTATGATGGTAAGGGTCTGTTGGCCTAAGAGGGGGGATGGGGGACACTCTCTCTCTTTCCAGGAGACACAGCCGGATGCCATCCTTTGAGGGGAAGACCTCAGATAGCAAATGGTGTTTCAATGTTGAGAATGAGGTTACTGCTGTAATGGGATTTATGATACTGATGGGTAGAGTAAGTTTATATACAGACCCATTGTGGCAGGGTATGGAAGATATTAGAGATTTGGATGGTCCGTGGGGTGGCTTACCTGCTGTGTATGTATATAGGTGGGTTGTACATAGTTCGCACGGTCAATTTGAGACTGTGTACCCTGGTTTTGCCAGGTATGTGTATGTTTGTTTGTCTGTCTAATTTTTCTTTGAAATTTGAATAAAGATGGTTTAAAAAAAAGTTTTCAAATTCCTAGTTCGTGAGGCAGCAAAATCCCTGTTCGCGAGGTCAATCCCTATTCACGAACTGTCAAAATTGCCATTCATGAATGATCCTTGATCATCAGATTTTGACCATCTGGTCCTAGAATGACGATCAAGGATTTTGACAGCTTGTAAAAAGGAGATTGGCTCACAATGGTGATTTATTTTGGCAGCTCACAAACATGGATTTTGTCAGCTCCCCAACGAGGAATAAAAAAAAATCTTCTTTTGTGAGCTCATAAAATCCCCATTCGCAAGCTAATCCCCTTTCATGAGGTGTCAAAATCCCCATTCTTAGGCCAATCCTTGTTCACGAGAATGGCCATCTGGTCAGCAAATGACAATCAAGGATTTTGTCAGCTCACAAAAGGAGATTGGCTCATGAAAAGGGATTCTGACAGCTCGCAAACTGAGATTTGTCAGCTTATGAAAAGGGATTCAAAAACCCAATCCCTTTCTCGAGCTGGCAAAATCCCCATTCATGAGCTGATACTCATTCACAAGAAAGGGCCATCTGGTCCTGAAATGACAATCAATGATTTTGTTCGCTAACGAAAGGCTATCAGCTAGTGAACGGGGATTTCATCACCTCATGAACGAGGATCGTAAGCAAGTGATGAATGAAGAATTTTAAAATTAAAAATGGCCATTTAATGGCCAAAATTAAGGAAACCAAAGGGCATGGGTTTGTAGAGGGTGTTACCCTGAGCAAAACCCATGCTGTATTTCTTACAGAAGTGACCCGTGGGGCCTGCTACAACATTTTGTTTGGGGGAAAAAATGAAAACAAAATGGTGACTCACAAATGAGAATTTTTTTTTTCATGAATGGGGAGTTTTCAAATCCCTATTCGAGAGGTGACAAAATCCTTGATCATGAGGCCAATCTCCTTTCGCAAAACATATGTATACATTTTGGAGTGAACTGAGCATGTTCAGAACCCAAAAATTAAAAATTAAATAACTTTGGAAAGACTATCACCAAAGCAATATTGGATTGGTCTTTGACCAAAACTCTTTCTACCCCCACAATTTCAGACCAAAATGCCAACTGGTGTGACCACAGCACAATGGGCAAAAATCATCAAAAAAGGTGACAAAAAAGGCACAAAACCTGTTTTTCAGGGCTTTGCTATGCAAAAACCTAAGTCTGGCCAAAACACAATTTGGCAAATCAAGAGATCTACAATATCCCATTCCAAATTTTGTGCAAATTGCTGAATGGCTGCAAAGTTATTAGCATGCAAAATTTAGGGTTTAACATTAAACTGCTTACTCAACCCTAACTATACTGGACGACTGTGCTTGCATAATGTAATATAATATAATATAATATAATATAATATAATATAATATAATATAATATAATATAATATAAGATGAATGGTTTTATTTTTGCTACACTACAATAAATTTAGAATGCACAGAAGTAACTGTGTTGCCACACAACAATATAACAAGCTTGTTGCAAATTGCCAACTAGCTGCTTTTTGCTAGTGGATCTGTGGTGATGTGAATTGGTGCAAAAGCAGACCATTGCTATTGAGGCATTTTTTTTCCTTAAGTGTGCAGGCTACCATTATTAATATACTGAAGTACTGAAAATCTGAATCCACTGAACATTATTTCTCTCCTGTTGCATACACTCATGGGTGGGTGGTAAGTGAATCAAAGGTTCTATTGTCTGTTGACAGCTAGGTTTATTATTATTTTTGCAAAAAGGTAATCAAATCATTAGTAGTTTTGATAAACAATACTGTTATAACATTGATAATAATGATAACCTACACACTTTGAAAAAAACGGATTGCATCTGTAGCAAGATGTCTGCTTTTGCTCAGAGGGTACTCAGTGCATAAATTGCTCAGCCTGACATCTTTAGTGATCACACCTCACTTACTTATACACATTTTAATACATGGGAATCAAAGCCTAAGTGTTCTTGGGAGACACCATAATAAGAGAGTAGGTAACAGTAAGGGACGAGCAGGCCAAGTCTTGCAAGTGGGAGAGGGAGTATACAGAAACATAAACTTTGACAGCAGAGAAGGACTGCTTGGCCCTTCTAGTCTGCCCATTTCCCTACTGATTGGATAAGCTGCAGATCCTAGTTAACCAACAGCCTACTTCTTCCTACCCCCACTAGAATTGCCTCATGTCTGTCCCATGCATTCCTGAATTCCCCCACTGTGTTTGACCCCAAGACCTTCTCAGGAAGGCCATTCCTACATCAAGGAAAGCCAGGAATCTATATGTACTATACCTTGGGGGAAAACAAATGGGCTCAGAGGCGAGATTCTCTGACTGAAAGGGCAGGTTTTTTAATTCTTCTTTTTTAAAATAAAAATGTTATTGAGGATTTTATATGAAGGCGTATTTTGCATATTGCATGTTACAATAGTCTCAGAAACAAGTAGTGTACATTACCTTCATCCAATACATATTTTTAAGTGTTCTTTTATCAAAGTAGTTCATCGCAATACCTTATTACCTTTGCTAATTAATTAAATTGACTTTCTTTATGGAATAATGTCTGGTCTATGATTCATGACCCACAGTAACCATTTGTTCCAGAATTCTGTGCAGCGGGTTGTGCCAAGATTCAGCTCAGTTGTTAGTTTTTCCATTGTATAAATCTGATAAATCACATCTTCCCATTCCCTATGAGACAGGGTGTCAGGTTGTAGCCATTTTCTAGAGATTGCCTTTTTAGCCACCAGCATTAGTATAACTGTCATTTTCTTGTGTGTGTAGGCTCTGAATTTGATTAGGAAGGAAGTGTATCAGTGCCAACTGGGGAGTTAACTGTGTGATCTCTTGCAATAGTTCACCCACAGCCGCTTCTATCAGTTGCCAGAATGGTCTTAATTTAGGGCATTCCCCAAAAATATGAAAATGCCCTGAGTTCTGCTTCCCACAATTTGTCCAACATTTTGTGTCCTGTGTTAATGCATATTTGCCTACTATCTGTGGTGTTCTAAAGTACCTGACTATGCACTTCCATCCATACTCTTTCCAGTTATAAGAAGCAGTGACTTTGTGTTGTAACTGAAAAAGTATTTTCCACTCATTGTCCCCTATGTCTAGTTCCAAGTCTTCCTTCCATTGCTTTCTTGTGTTCATTATAGTAGGATCTGAGTGAGGTCTGATCGATTTGTATATTTGGGAAATTATATGTTCCAGAAGTGTGTTATGCAATATATTGATTATGAGCTGGACTGATGGGTTTGCCTCCAGTATCGACCACTGAAGTCCAAATCTTTGATAAAAATAGTGCCTGACCTGGAGAAATCTAAAGTAATCCTACTGTCACTACTGATATTCTTGTCTTAGCATCTAAAAGGATTGGAAATTACCATTTGCATAATATTGATAGTTGTGTTTTAGTCCCAGCCTTTGCCAGAATTTAAATGTGTGATCAAATTTAATTGGTTCAAAGTTTGGGTCTTCTATCAGGATTTTTAAATAATAGGATGTTTGTATGATCTCTGGGTTACCCAGTTGTTTTCTCCAGGTCTTTAGAATCTGTTTTGTAAAGACAGATGCTATCTCCTCCATGGGGTCCATTCTGTTCGTTAAGTTCCTGGGGGGGGCTGAGTAAATCAAGTCATATTCATCATTGAGCTTCAGGGCTTTCAAGTTCTGAGCAGACTGTGGATCTAGCCAATGTGATGCATGAGTAATCTGGGCTGCAATGCAATATTGCTCTAAATTAGGTAAAGCTAATCCTCCCTTATCTTTGGTAAGTTGTACAGCAGTAGTTTTTAAGCCTTGCAAGGCCTCCCTCTAGTTCATGTAAACATCAAAATCATCCTATCCCATTTCTTAAATTGCAAACTGGGGGAACTGTCAGTAAGTTTTGAAATAAAAAAGTAAGCATGGTAATATATTCATTCAAATTACTACTATGATTTAGATTAGGGAGAGGGGTAAGTGAAACCATCTGTTCAGGTCTTCTCTAACAGCTGCGGTTAATAAACCATAATTAACAGTGTATACATTCCTTAATTCCCAGGTAACATTATCCAGAGATATCTTAATTTATTACAATCCCATTTAAATGGGAAAATGAATTGAGTGACCAGTCGGGGTTCATAGTCAAAACAGAGTACTTCAGTTTTGTTAGTGTTTAATATATAACCTGCTAACTTTTCTATGATGGTGAGTAGAGCAAACAGCTCTGAAAGGGAGGATTCAGTGGATGTCATATAAAGTAACAGATCATCGGCTCAGAATGCTACCTTATGTTCCGTTCCTGGGTATTGGACTCCTTTTATCTTCATATTTTCTCTTATAGCTTGTGCCAATGGTTCTGTGTATAGGGAAAACAGTGGTGGGGTGGCAACCTTGTCTAGTGTCTCCTGTTTTTTAACTCTTTTTAACACAGTCACTGAATATTTACAGATTCCATTTCTGTCAATGGCACTGACAGCAAGAAAAAACCTTGACTGCAACCGACCTCAGCCACAGCCACTCATGTGTGACAGGGTGACCCAAAAGAGCTGCTGCAACTCTAACAAATGGCAAACCAGGCATCCCCACCAGACACCCTGGCTGCCCCACCACACAGTTGGCCTCCAACACAACTCTGAAATGTCAGCCCCCAGGTGACATCCCCATGTACAATGACATGGTTATCTCACTTGTGAGAACCAATTTATGTTTTTTTGGTGTGGAAAAGCAATGTTCAGTGCTGGGCTGTTTTCTTTTTGGTGGGGGGCCATTTTTAAAGTTATTACAGGATTGAAGAGGTGGGGACCACATCATCTGCTGGTATTATCAATTAGGCGTGTGCTCTGCAATGTACAGCAATTGCCATCACAGAACCACAGTGTAAAAGCACTTAATGTCAGTTTGAAAATCCAGTAACTTTCCCACAATAGAAAATTCATATTCCCGATAACAACTGTCAGACTATATAATTTGCTAAGTAAACTATTAGCCAAGCTCTGCTCCTTCCCGGTAGGTATGGCAATGATGGATTTTTTTATGATATATTGTAGGCTGTAACACTCAGGTTTAAAGATCAGGATTGAATCATTCTCTTCTGACTGTGACACCAGCATCTGATTGTCCACTGACTGTTAAAAGTTCTCTGTTTTTTGTTTTGATTTGTTTTACCATATTTCTGTATAAGTATATTATTTCCATATCAGGCTGCTAAATAACAATGTCACGAATATTTACCTATCAAAGATCATCACAGTTGCAGTCTGTCCCATCCCCACATTCCCACACATCATCTGAAAATAGACAAGATCTGGCAGAGCCACTACGACTGTGAAGGCATTAACTAGATAAGGGTGTTTCATGGGTTTAAACATAAACATTTATTTATTTAAAAAATATCAGATTTACAAAACTTTGAATCAGAGACTCATTTACAAATGCACCTCATCTAAACTAACATAAAGGCAGCACAGTTAACAAGTCCAAAAACAATGGCTCTGAGAGAAACAGTTATAACAATCATTCACTGGAGATACATGGGTAGCAGTAGATAAACAAATTACATAGTTTAGGCACACAGGCACCACATCAAGAAGACCAAAGCAGTTCAAACAATATACAATAGCTAAAGCAAATAGACATCAGGAGTCAAAGAGAAGCCCAGAGTGTTCTCATGAAGGCTGTTGTATACACTAACTGAATCAAAGTATAGTACATTGAGAAAGAGCATATTTAAGCAATAAGGCATGACAGGGTGTGTGTTATCATGTAATAACATCACTTCTGGAGTGGGTTGAAGCATGAGGTGAAGCTGAGTATTTACTTATTTATTTATTTGCACATATTTATTTGATCCACTGGATCAGCAATATTTGCACAGGCTGTGCCCAGTGCATTTTACAGCACTGGTCCTGGTCTGGTGATCTGGGTTTTACCCATACCACACTGCATATGGCTTAGTGATATACTGTACAGATGGCTGCAGAGTCTAACCCATTGAAGGTTGAAGGTTTCAGAAAACCATTATGCTATAAATATCAAGACTCACTCCCTCCCTCCCTCACCCCCAGTCACAATTAATCCTCTACCAAAGTCATGCTTAAATACTGGTGCCTCTACATCCACACCACTAAGCTTTTAATGCCAACATGCTTCTTCTTCTGCTGTGAGTTAAACTGTTTATTTAAAAACATTTTGTTGAGAAATTTTTGTTTTAGTATATCCATGGTCAGGAAAAATGAATTTGTAAAAGAAACCAAAATCCCCATTTATCAGTTCATTGAATAACAATACAGCATGTTATGATTTTTTCAGAGTCTATGTGTAACCTACAGTAAGTCAAACAGAAATTAGACACAAATGCCTACCTATTTGCAAGTGAAGCAAATGTGGTTATTATCATTCAGTTGTAAACACCTATAGTCACAGCCAGGATTTACCTTGCTAGACTCTGGGTCAGTATGACAAGTTTCCTAAATACTGGTACCTTATCCACCTGTGTTCTGCTTGATGTGTGTGTGTGTGTGTGTGTGTGTGTGTGTGTGTGTGTGTGTGTGTGTGTTTAAACATGTAACTTTCTATAGTATATTGTATAGCACTGTGAATCCTGGCTGCAGTGCCTTTTTCTCTGCTATGGCTAAGCAAGACACTGTAACAAGACACTGGCCTGCTGTAGGGGCTATTAGACATCAAATCAAAGGGTACACTGTGAAGACTAACTTGGAGAAGATGAAGTAAAACAAACTTGAATGACAGCCCCCAGATGTCGTAAAACACCCAGGGAAAATTAAAAAAACTCCTCTAACAGCCTAGGCAGAAACAAAACACTGGATTGAAGTAAGAACTCAAAACTGGTAGTAATACATATATTCCTGATTTTAACATGACGTTTTTCTTTAAGAAGATTCAGTAGACTATAACAATAGACAAGAATTGCCTGCCTGAGAATGAAGTTGGTATATTATTTGGAAAAAGGGAAGGCTAGGTCTCTTGCTAAGCAATGTCCTGTAAAGAAACACACTGGCTGCTCTTAGGATGGTGGTATCAAATGATGTGAGGTGCCATGAGGAACTTGTTATGCAGAAAGTTCTAGGAAGTGTTTAATCCATTATACTTCTAATAGCTTTCTATGGTGTCTGTACTATCCATTTGTGCAAGTCAACTCCACTTCTCAAACTTAAAAAGAAAAATATACTTCATCACAGACTGTGTTTATCAAGTACTGTGCCCATGATTAAAATAATTTGAACCCCATCCCCCCAAAAATGTGCCCTCACATGAACATGCATGATTTATCTGTAAAGACAATTAAAAAAAAATATTTCTAAATGCATTAGTAACATCAATGCTGTCAATGTTATCTGTAAAAACAATTAAAACAAATGTATTTCTAAATGCATTAGTAACACCAATGCTTTCAAGATTCTGAAACTGCTAAAAAGACAAACTGAATATGGCTTAGTGATATACTGTACAGATGGCTACAGAGTCTAACCCATTGATAGTTGAAGTTTCAGAAAACCATTATGCTACAACTGTCAAGACTCACTCCCTCCCTCACCCCCCAGTCACAATTAATCCTCTACCAAAGTCATGCTTCCATACTGGTGCCTCTACATCCACGCCACCAAGCTTTTAATGCCAACATGCTTCTTCTGCTGCTGTGAGTTAAACTGTTTATTTGAAAACATTTTGTTGAGAAATTTTTGTTTTAGTATATGCATGGTCAGGAAAAATGAATTTGTGAAAGAAACCAAAATCCCCATTTATCAGTTCATTGAATAACAATACAGCATGTTATGAATTTTTCAGATTCTATGTGTAACCTACAGTAAGTCAAACAGAAATTAGACACAAATTCCTACCTATCTGCAAGTGAAGCAACTGTGGTTATTATCATTCAGTTGTAAATATCTATAGTCACAGCCAGGATTCACCTTGCTAGACTCTGGGTAAGTATGACAAGTTTCCTAAATACTGGTACCTTATCCACCTGTGTTCTGCTTGATGTGTGTGTGTGTGTGTGTACGTTTAAACACATAAATTTCTATAATATATTGTATAGCACTGTGAATCCTGGCTGCAGTGCTTTTTCTCTGCCATGGCTAAGCAAGACACTGTAACAAGACACTGGCCTGCTGTAGGGGCTATTAGACATCAAATCAAAGGATACACTGTGAAGACTAACTTGGAGAAGATGCAGTAAAACAAACTTGAATGACAGCCCCCAGATGTCACAAAACACCCAAGGAAAATTAGAAAAACTCCTCTAACAGCCTAGGCAGAAACAAAACACTGGATTGAAGTAAGAACTCAAAACTGGTAGTAATACATATATTCCTGATTTTAACATGCAGTTTTTCCTTTAAGAAGATTCAGTAGACTATAACAGTAGACAAGAACTGCCTGCCTGAGAATGAAGTTGGTATATTATTTGGAAAAAGGGAAGGCTAGGTCTCTTGCTTTGCAATGTCCTGTAAAGTAACACACTGACTGCTCTTAGGATGGTGGTACCAAATAATGTGAGGTGCCATGAGAAACTTGTTATGCAGAAAGTTCTAGGAAGTGTTTAATCCATTCTACTTCTAATAGCTTCCGTTGGCGTCTGTACTATCCATTTGTGCAAGTCAACTCCACTTCTTAAACTTAAAAAGGAAAATACACTTCATCACAGACTGTGTTTACCAAGTACTGTGCCCATGATTAAAATAATTTGAACCCCATCCCCCCAAAAATGTGCTCTCACATGAACATGCATGATTAATCTGTAAAGACCAATTAAAAATGTATTTCTAAATGCATTAGTAATACCAATGCTGTCAAGGATATCTGTAAAGACAATTAAAAAAATGTATTTCTAAATGCATTAGTAACACCAATGCTTTCAAGATTCTGAAGCTGCTAAAAAGACAACCTGAATATGGCTTAGTGATATACTGTACAGATGGCTACAGACTCTAACCCATTGAAAGTTGAAGTTTCAGAAAACCATTATGCTACAAATGTCAAGACTAACTCCCTCCCTCACCCCCCAGTCACAATTAATCCTCTACCAAAGTCATGCTTAAATACTGGTGCCTCTACATCCACGCCACTAAACTTTTAATGCCAACATGCTTCTTCTGCTGCTGTAAGTTAAACTGTTTATTTGAAAACATCTTGTTGAGAATTTTTTTTTAGTATATCCATGGTCAGGAAAAATGAATTTGTAAAAGAAACCAAAATCCCCATTTATCAGTTCATTGAATAACAATACAGCATGTTATGAATTTTTCAGATTCTATGTGTAACCTACAGTAAGTCAAACAGAAATTAGACACAAATGCCTACCTATTTGCAAGTGAAGCAAATGTGGTTATTATCATTCAGTTGTAAACACCTATAGTCACAGCCAGGATTCACCTTGCTAGACTCTGGGTAAGTATGACAAGTTTCCTAAATACTGGTACCTTATCCACCTGTGTTCTGCTTGGTGTGTGTGTGTGTGTGTGTGTGTGTGTGTGTGTGTGTGTGTGTGTGTGTGTGTGTGTTTAAACTTGTAACTTTCTATAATATATTGTATAGCACTGTGAATCCTGGCTGCAGTGTTTTTTCTCTGCTATGGCTAAGCAAGACACTGTGACAGATACTGGCCTGCTGTAGGGGCTATTAGACATCAAACCAAATGGTACACTGTGAAGACTAACTTGTAGAAGATGCAAAAAAACAAACTTGAATGACAGCCCCCAGACATCATAAAACACCCAGGGAAAATTAGAAAAAAACTCCTCTAACTGCCTAGGCAGAAACAAAACACTGGATTGAAGTAAGAACTCAAAACTGGTAGTAATACATAATAGTAATATATTCCTGATTTTAACATGTGGTTTTCCTTTAAGAAGATTCAGTAGAATATAACAGTAGGCCAGAACTGCCTGGCTAAGAATGAAGTTGGATATAATATTAAGAGAAAGGGAAGGCTAGGTCTCTTGCTATGCAATGTCCTGTAAAGTAATACACTGACTGCTCTTAGGATAGTGGTGTCAAATGTTGTGAGGTGCCATGGGGAACTTGTTATGCAGAAAGTTCCAGGAAGTGTTTAACTCATTCTACTTCTAATAGCTTTCTATGATGTCTGTACTATACATTTGTACAAGTCAACTCCACTTCTCAAACTTAAAAAGGAAAATACACTTCATCACAGACGGTGTTTACCAAATACTGTGCCCATGATTAAAATAATTTGAACCCCACCCCCCAAAAAATGTGCCCTCACATGAACATGCATGATTTATCTGTAAAGACAATTAAAAAAATGTATTTCTAAATGCATTAGTAATACCAAAGCTTTCAAGGTTATCTGTAAAGACAATAAAAAAATGTATTTCTAAATGCATTAGTAATACCAATGCTTTCAAGATTTTGAAACTACTAAAAAGACAAACTATATATATAGATAGACAGATATAATATGGTAAACAAATATTGTTAATCCCAAAAGCTGAACTTTGGTTTTGGTATATAAATGTTTAAGAAATACCTGAAAGCTGTCTATTTTCCTTAGTTTTTAGACACTTCTTAGTCTTTCCTTTTGAGACACCAGATGACTCTGAAGCTCATTTATTCCAAGGGTTTTTTAGTCAGTTTGAAGGCATTTTAACTATCTTCTGTCAGACTTGTTCTGTTCCTTGGTCCACATCCCAAACATGTAAGTCTTCTTTCAGGATGATAGATCTACCTCATGCCCCTCCCACATGAATAAAAAAAGAGGTGGGATGGACCTTTTGGATCTTCTTGGGTGGTTGTGGGGTGGACCTTACTTCCCCCAAAAAACAATGCTGCCTCACACTACTCAGGTTCCAGTTCTTGTACCACCTATTAAGAAAGAAAATAATACCCTGCAACTATTGACTAACATGAAAGCGTATTTATTTGAGGGCAGAAAATATTTCTTGGAGGAGGGTAAGGCGGAGGAAACTATTTACACCTTCAGTCAGTCCCACAGACAGAAAACATGACATCACTCTTTTTGTACATGCAATACTCCTGTAGGCTCTGCCAACAGTTGTAAAAAAAGATAAATGTTTTCTTCTGCCATATATAACATCATTACATCATTGGGTATATCCCAGTTGGGTTACCCATGATGTTTGAAGAAGGACAGAGGGAGACTACACTATTTGTAGGTGCAGCTTAACCCATACATTCCAAATGTGTAACTGATAGGTACTGTACTAATAGGTAAACAAGGACTGACTGGCAAACCACTGAGGGCAGCAAACCCTGACAATCTGTATATGGTAGTGTGAAGGGGCAGGTTGAGGATTTGGCTATGGAAACATCAGGAGGACGATGTACACTGATTCACATGGACAGTCGTTAACTCATTAAGAATTTTTCAGGGACCATGGAAATCTGGATTCAAAGCATTGTATGTGTGTGGGGGGAGTGGAGTGAAAGAGATTAATTCTCATCAGCGGACACTTGCTCACACTTAAACTAAATTACATTATCAAACATGTCATGTGGCATCCAAGCAGCATCAAATTATGAGGGTACAGGAGATTTAACAGACACAGTGTAACTGACTGTGGGATGGAGCTAGCATTTACTTGTTAGAATGGGAGACACCATTTTTTCTTACACTGATTAGGAGCTCTAGTGTCATTATCAGTAGTGCTGCACAAGACACAAGTATGTGTGGGGGGATAGTGGTCTTTCAGTTTCAAAAGCTACAGTATTTGCAGTGGTCAGTCGAATAATTCAACAGAGACATTGCTTTCTGAATGTTCCTCAATGCATTTAGGTTGCAGTAGCAGTCCAAGTATGGAGAGATGCATTCCAACTGATTGTACTCTCTTAAACTTGCTCTCCACCATAGCTGTCAGGATCTAGCATCCTGTGTTTTACATTACAAGGTGTTTACATTTCTATGGTTTCCAATCACCCCTGATCTGTAAAAGCCCTTTTCCAAACATCATGGCTAACCTAACTGGGCTATACATGATGTTATATATGTGGGAAGAAAACATTTATATTTTTTTATTATTTTCGGATGATGTGTTGGTACAGTATGTGGTGATGGGACACGCTAAAACTACAATACTCCTTGACAGGTAAACATTTGTGCCATTGTAATTCAGTAGCCTGACATGGAAATGGTATACTTACACAGAAGATACCATAAAACAAATGAAAACAAAAAATGGGGAACTTTTAACAGTCGGTGGATGATCAGTTGCCACTGTCAGAGTTAGAAAACAGTGATTCAATGACAGCAGCCGTAGAAGATATAAACTAGGATTTTAATTAAAAAAATAAAATAATATAAAAAACTTTGTGAACACTTCCAGAGGAAAGCAAGTTAGGTGATGGGGAGGGGTTTGCAGACACACAAAACTCCATGGACTTTCTCATGCTAAACTGTTGAACTTTACTCCTGCAGTGACATCAGAAACTGACTCCAGCTGTAAAAAAAATCACAGAGCTGATAGTCATAATGAGTGCAAGTTACGGGTGCTAGAACAGACAGAATTCAGAAAAAAAAACACAGAAGACAAATTATTTCATGTTAGGACACCCAATTAATTGCTCTGCCATCGGAAACACCTAAGGGAAAAAAATCACCTACAATGATTGCCATTGATCTTTAAAGGTTATAGTGTAAAGCATACAAAAATTGCAAAGTTCCTTCTTTAAGCCCCATAATCAGCTCTTATTCAGTAAATGCAATATGAACAGGACACATATTTACATGGATTTTTTTACAGGGTTAATAATACATAATATAATATATAGGAGTGGATTCCTCATCATTTTGCAGTGAGGATAGGCAGAGTAACAGAGACAAGGCAGTAAACAGCAGTTCTGTACTCAGGAGAAATTCAGAAGTCCCAATTACATCATGGTAGTTTATTTAAAACTGAAAGGCTGTAAACCCACCAGCCCCATAATTATTGTTGTGCAGATTTGACAAGGAATGATGCCCTTTATGAACCAGCATTCCTCGACTCCTCTGATAGAGTGTGACAAGCTAGTGCTCTATCCAACACATACAGTTTGTTGGATTTACCCTTTGCATCCAGATAGCTAAATACTCAGATTGGAATAAACGAATAACACAGCGAAGGCAGAAAAGACTGCAATAACAGGACACCATTAAAAGTTAGATACTGTATCTATATCAGTTCTTTTCCATTTAGTAAAAAAAACAGCCAAACCAAGTACATCAGCAATACCAGCAACATGCATTAGGGTAATTTAATTATGATAGGAAATACAGTACCACTCTCTTGGAGGTCAGGCTTTGATTCATTTACATAGGTGGCAGCAGTCTGTGGATCAGCTGTTGGGGTATGGGGTTCCTCACAAGGCTAAAATTTGAGGCTGGGGAGAACAGCAGATCCACTCAATCAGTTGAGGACCTGCACACTGCCTAATTCATTCAAAATCACAGCTGCAGCACTGACCAGTGCATGGAGCCCGAGTCCAAATATTGTAACTGACAGCACTGAGACTCAGGCTTCATGGTGCTTCTCAAAGGTCCATTTTCTCCATTTATCTCAGGATGAACAAATGTGCCATCCTTTACACCAACTCCTCAGTACAGGGCACCAGATAAAAAAATGAAATGAGAACACAGAGTACTGGTAAAAGATTTATCTACATAGATGAAATCGTATCTGTAAAACACCCGATTTCATTAGCAACCTGCTCTACCCAACACCAAGTATTGTTTGAGATGCCTTCTGCTGTTTGAGTGCAGCATTGCAGGCTTCTTTCTGCAAATAAAAAAATGTTGAAATGCAGCATGGTGTCGTGATTTTTCAGGCTATTCAACGTGGCATTCTTTGTGCATAATTTTGGGTTACTTTGTTTTGTCCTGGAGGACAGCACTGTAGGAAAAAAAAAGGTTAGCATTGGCGCACAGTATAGACAGTACATTAAAAAGAAAATTGTGCAGTACCATAGGGATACTGATACTCTCCCCCCAAACCCCCTTCCCCAACCCCTCAACTCCCCTCCCACTGCAGTACCTCCCACCTACCCTAACCCACCCCCAAGCGGCCTGACCAGCGGTGTTAGCTTGCTGTGAATGCTGGCATATACCATCAACATCCACACTTGCCTCTATTGCACTTACAAGCCTTGTTCTCACTGCCAAATGTGTTGTCTCCACAGAGTAATATAACTGTTAAACACAGTATTGTTCTAACCTATTCCATGTTGTACCATCTTGTTGAAAGTAACCTCGACGTATGTAACTTAATTGCTCAATGTTGTTCAATTCCTTGTACAATGTAACCTAAAATTCCATGTCACACTGTCTGTAACTGTTCTCCATCTGTACCCATCCTCCCAGGTTGCATTGTGAGACAAGCATCTTGTTGCTCAGTGTGCCTTTCCTGGTGAAACATTTCAATAAATAAATAACTAAATATTGACCTGGTGTGTATTGATTCTTCCAAAAATGCCATATGGTATTCAAGTTATGATAATCACCACCAGTTCAGATATTATCTTGACATTCTAGAGGTTCCTAACATGCAAAAATTTTACAAGATTCAGCCTGGAGTTGTTTGAATCAAATGTTAAAATTGCCTTGTATAAAAAAGGATACTCTGTGTGGCTGCAACCAAAGTGAAAGAGAAGATCTAACACATGTTATTAAGATGCACCTGGTATAATAAAATCAGAAATAACAGGTTATTCCCAATCATGAATTCTATATCTTCTAGCTGTGAGACAGAACTCATTTTGGTTCTTCTCATTGCCGAGGATATGTTAATAATTCATAGTGTTGGGAAATTCCTATTCCTTACAAGGAAAATAAGGAGAAAAAGAGTAATTTGTTCTTAGGCAAGTGAAACAATGGAAAGATTATGCTGACTTGAGTTTAGGAACATTGCTTGCCTTGTATAGAATTGTCTTTTATTCATAATCTATTAACGTCAAATCTCATGCACAGTTACACACAGAATGTCTTTGCCATTGCATTCATTATAATTATGTATTTATGTCTTTATTATGTATTTATGTATTTTTAATTTTGTAGTGTGTTGTTTGTATTTTGTGATAATCATTTTTTAAGATTGAATAAATAAAATTGAACTGATACTGAACTATTAATGACCTGAGGGCAGAGAGAACCGTAGGTACTTTTTGCAGCAAGGTCTGATTGGAATGTGAAAGTAGGCATCTTTTGGATCCAGAGATGCCAGCCAGTTTTCTGTCCTCAGCGACAGGATAACTACTGCCAGCGTTACCATTTTGAATCTGGGCTTTGCCAGGTGTTTGTTTAGGTATCTGAGATCCAAGATTGACTGTCAAGCTCCATTTTTCTTTTTAGTAGGAAAGTATCTTGAGTACAAGCCCCTTCCCCTTTGGACAGGAGGGGGCTGATTCTCTACTGCCCTGCTTGCAGAGCATTTTTATTTCCAACTCAAGCAGAATGGTGTCTAATGGAGTTGAAAGCTGGAAAACCCAGTGAGCTGGGCTGGCAGGTGTAACAGACCTCTTGATCCTGCCCCTGCAATACCATCTGACCTGCGTGTACTCTACAGCCATAGAGTATGGGGTGTAAGGCCTGGGGAAGTAACCTCTACCCCTACCTCCCCTTTCTGTGGATCTAAAAGAAGTGGAGGCCCTCTCTCTGGAGGAGTTACTCCTATAGGAGGTTTTATATTCCTCCACCTTTTTCATGTATCATGTTTCAGAGGGCAAGGAGTCAGAAGGTTTAAAGGCACTGAGGGTAGACAAGGTACCAGAACCAGACAGTATACACCTCAGGGTGCTGAAAGAACAGGTGGAGGTCCTGGTGGGGCCTCTGGTGGATCTGTTCAACACCTCCCTGGACACAGGAAGCATACCATAAAACTGAAGATGGCTCACGTGGTACCCCTCCACAAAAGTGGCCCAAAGGATGAACCAGGCAATTATGGACCAGTAAGCCTCACATCCACTGTGAGGAAACTAATGGAGACAATCCTGAAAGTGAGGCTGGTGACCTTTTTGAAAGTCAAAGGACTCCAGGACAGACATCAACATGGTTTGTCTCAGGAAGATCCTGCTAGACCAACTGGGTTGATTATTATGACTGGGTAATGAGGGAACTGGACAAGAGCCATGAAGTGGATGTCCTTTATTTGGACTTCAAAAAGCCCTTCATAAACATAGAAACATAGACTCTGACAGCAGATAAGGACCACTTGGCTCACCTTGTCTGCCCATTTCCCTACCAGCTGGATAAGCTTTAGACCCTAGTTAACTAACAGCCTATTTGTTCTTACCCCACCCACAAGAATTGCCTTATGTCTGTCTCATGCATTCTTGAAGTCCCCCACTGTTTTTGACCCCACAACCACCTCAGGAAGGCCATTCCATGTGTCCACTGTGATGCTTGGCCAGCTGGTTATGATTATTGTATAATATTGGTATTATAAATACATGGTCTGTGTATGACCTTTCAGTGTGTGAGGATTTTGGCCTGTAACATCAAGGTGTCAGAAGTTGAAAATCACAGGATGTATTACACTGACCAGGAGATTCCTGTAATTAAGACTTCCTTAAGGAAATGACAGTTTATTACCTTTTTATGACATGCTCAGGCTTTTGAAGTTGAAACAAAATATAAAGTTTACGATGTCAGGAAAGAAAGGGTAATTTGGCTGTTCCTATCAAGTTTAACACCTAAATGACAAATGCTGGGATTGCTAAGATCAAAGAGAAATATTTAATTAAAGGAGGTCATATTTAGGAGATGTGTTTTTTTTTCTTCTGATGCTCCATTAATTAAAGATACCTCCTGGTAGAAAGTATGTTAGAATTAATTCTGAGGAAGGGTCTAGTTGACCTAATTCAAAAGGGGGTGAGACAGAGAAAAGACATGTAACATTGTACATGGAGACATCATATTGGACTCTTAGGAAACAAAGTTCTCTGACCTAACTTAAAACGCACTTAGAAAAGTAATAGTTAGAAAGCAATTACATCTTTTGTGGTAGGAGTGTTGTTCTGAAACTTCCTTTTTGTCTTATAAGATTGTAAGCTGCATGATATATTGTACTGTGTTTAATATTATTTATTTTACAATTTTTTTTTAATTATGCTTTGTCCCCCCCCCACTGTCTGCCAACTCCAACACTTCAGGGCATTCAAGGGGTCATCCTCCTGCCACCTGCTCACCAGGACCTACCTCCCAGTCCCCCATGGAGCTTCAGTTCCCCCAAAGTGGGAACAAGGTGGTGTTCTAACCTTGTAATCCTTCATTTTGTTGGGTCTGTGGAGGTGGCCGGTGAGCAGGGGAAAATTGGAGGCATGCCCCAGGAAACCTGTCATCCCATAGTCAGCAGGTGTTTTTCCATTTTCTCCCTGACACAGTGAAAGCCCCTAATGTCAAGGTGCTACGTGCCAACGTCCACTGCACCTCTGGCCACCCGTCCCCTCCAAATGGGGCTTGTGGTCTCCCCAAGCTTCTGCTTGAGGTCACGCACAAGTGAAGTGGGCATCAGCCATCCCACCCCCCCAGAGACGTTGAGCAGTCATGGGACACTCAAGCCATTCTCTCCCCAGTTGGCCTGCCAGTGACCTGAGTCCGCTCCTGAACCTAAGTCACTGGCGTTGCAAATGGAAATCCAACTGCTGCACTGATGGGCCAGCTTATTTTACAAATTTTTGTAAATAACCATTTTTCTTAAGATACTGCCTGTGTCTTCCCAGTTTTCTTTTTGCATGTGGAGTGCCTGTATTTTTAAGTCTGACAATAGTTTAAAAGGCTTAATGGTGTTACTAAGCTCAAAAAAGGTAAGAATATACCTAAGGTCTCTTATAGAGTTTTAAGGGTTCATTTTGGAAACCTGGCTTTGTGCCACTGGTGGAAGATTGTACTGCAATCCCTGAAGAGAGTACATATCTGAGCCTGTAATTGGGTATGCTAGCATAAGGTTCATAGTTTGAATCCCCCGAACTTGAGGCTAAAGGTGATTCTGACCCAAAAAGCATACAAGAGGGTTACCCTGTCTGTTAAATGTTCACACTATTGCATTCTGAGGTTTGCACTGTGGGAGCAGAGGGCCTGATCTGCGGAGTGCATTTGTGACAGATTTGTTTGGCAGCTGTGTGATAAAAAAAATTGGTAACACAAGCTTTAAAAGTTCAATGTGTCAGCTTAGTACTATACAGCTCACTTGCAAAAGAAGGCAGTGATTTTTTTAAAAGAAACAGAACTATATCATTTTTCTTACAGCCAAAGTTCCTACCTCTTTTATTTTTTTTCCAAGTGCAAGTTAGAGAAGCCGTAGTTAGGGAAGAAGATGGCTTCCAACTACAGTGAGCACACTGCAGACTACCTGAAGCAGTTGTGCAAGGATAGAGGAGTCCTGCACTAGGGGAGAGCCAACAAGCAGAGCCTCATGGATGCTCTGATGGCAGTTGATGCCCAGAGTGTTGAGCCACAGTCTGTAACTGTAAAGGACCAAACCTTGGGCATGGAGGGGTCAGCGGCCAGTACAGTGTCCAGATCCGGTGAGGAGGAAAGCAGGACCAGTGCAAGCCAAGAGCCACATCAGCAGGGAAAGGTCACCAGTATTCTGGAACCAGTAGCAATCAGGCTGCAGACTGAGTTGTGAAGAATGGAGCTGGAGTTCAAGAGAGAGGCTGACCAAGAACAGCGAGAGGCAGGGTGAAAATGGTGAGAAGTGGAGTGAGAGAAATCTGCTGCAGAGGAGAACAGGGAGTGAGAATAGCAAGAGGCTGACCATGAAGAGCATGACCACCAGTGGCAATGTGAACTGGAGAAGCTACGACTCCAACCATCAGCACCAGAGTAGGTAAGTGGCTTAGGTTTAACTGGAACTACAGGACTAGGTTACAAATTAAATTCCAAATTGATAGCTGAATTTAAAGAGGGGAGGATATGGATGCTTTTTTAAATTCCTTCGAAAAAGTTTGCCTTCAGGCAAACATTTCTGGAGGGTCCTGGTGCTTTCAGCTATCCCTGCTACTTTCCGTGAAAGCTCGGGATGCATTGGGTCAAATGCACAATAGTACAGTAATCTTTACAGTAAACTTAAAGCTGCACTTTTAAAAAAGTTTGATTTAGCTGCAGAAGCATACATATCTAAATTTGGTAAGCTCAGGAGAAGCCCTGACAAAAAACTACAAGAAGCTAGCCATGAAACAACGTCAATGTTTAAAACATTGGTGGGAAGAAATTTAAGTAAATTCTGTAGATAGGAAATGCTATATTGTTACATCAGTTTTTGGGGCATACCCAACAGAGCTGAAAACCTGGCTAGAGGACCGAGATCCCAAAACAGTGCAAGAGGTTACTGAACTCTCGGACCGCTAAGCCAAGAGCAGACCTGATCTGAGAGTGAATGGGGTGGGCGTGGCAGCGCAGAAAGGAAAAAGAGTTCCTACAGGGCAGCTAAAACCCTTACTGCCTCCCCCAAAACCAGTCAGTCCCAGGTTTCAAAGAAAAGACTTTTCTGAGAAAAGAAATGAATGTTGGGTTTGCAAAGAAACTGAGCATATTGCCAGACAGTGTTCCAAAAGGAAGAGCAATATGCAGCGTGGTTCTGGGAAAGAAGTGGGTTGTTTGCATGTCCCTGGAAGCATACCTGTGAACATGAGGGAACACATGCACCCAGTCACTGTGAATGGTGTTCAAACACGAGGGATAAGAGACACAGAGGCATCCCTGATGTTGGTAAAAGGGGATCTGGTAAAGTCTGGCCAGCTTATACCCAATAAATTTGTAACTATACAAGGGTTCACTGGGGAGGAGAAATCATTGCCACTCACCAGTGTTCTTCTAGACTGGGGTGAAACAGGGGGGAACTGTGCAACAGGTGACTGTAGCCATAGAAACATAGAAACATAGAAGTTGACGGCAGATAAGGACCGCAAGGCCCATCCAGTCTACCCATTTCTTTTTCTACCTTATCAATGTGCCATCGGCCTTTGCTCTGTCAGTGGCCTATCTATTCATAGTCATTCGTATTGCTCCCTTATGCCTATCCCATGCCTGTTTAAAACCCTGCACTGTATTCATAGCCACCACTTCTTGTGGTAAGCCATTCCATGCATCCACCACCCTTTCTGTAAAAAAGAATTTCCTCACATTCCCCCTTAATTGGCCCCCCTCTAATCTCATGCTGTGTCCTCTTGTCCTGCTATTTTCTTATATTTAAACATGTTAGACTCTTTCACCTTGTTAATGCCCTTACGGTGTTTGAATGCCTCAATCATATCACCTCTCTCCCTCCTTTGCTCAAGGGTATACATATTGAGCTCTGTTAATCTGTCCTCATATGTCTTTTGATGCAGTCCCTGCACCATTTTGCTGTCCTTCTGGACTGCCTCAATTTGTTAATGTCCTTGTGAAGGTGTCGCCTCCAATACTGCATGCAGTACTCCAGATGGGGCCTAACCAGTGTCTTGTAAGAGGGATTATTACCTCCCTCTTGACTTGAGATACCCCTACTAACACACCCCAACACCCCTAGCCTTACCTACTGCTTTAGAGGTCTGCTTGGATGATTTCAGGTCATCAGTGATGATGCTCAAGTCTCTTTCTTCCTTTGTGACTGCTAGCAACTCCTCCTGAGCCTATAGGTGGCTTCAGGGTTTCTCTTCCTATGTGCATGATTTTGCACTTCTTTGCATTAAATCCCAGTTGCCACTCTTCTGACCATTTTGCTAGTTTATCCAGATCTCTTCTCATTCTGCCCACCCCATCTGGATCATCTACTCTGTTGCAGATCTTGGTGTCATCTACAAACAGACAAGCCTTACCTCTAGTCCATCTGCAAGGTCACTAATCAAGATGTTGAAGAGGACTGGCCCAGGACTGATCCCTGAGGTACCCCACTTGTGACTTGCATCTCTTCTGACTGTATACCATTTACCACCACTCTGTTTTCTGCCCATCAACCAGTTTGCCACCAGTTGACCAACTTCTGACCCACCCTAGCCTACCCAGCTTATTTATCAATCTTCTATGTGGAACAGTGTCAAAAGCTTTGCTGAAGTCAAGGTAGGCAACATCAACTGCTCCCCCTTGGTCCACCACTCTGGTTACCCAGTCAAAGAAATCTATGAGATTAGTTTGACAGGACCTTCCTTTTGTAAACCCATGCTGTCTTGGATCCTGTGCTCCTATGGATTCCAGGTGTTGCACTATTCTTTCCTTATGGAGTGCCTCCATAATCTTGCCCACTACTGAGGTAAGACTGACTGGTCTGTAGTTCCCTGCCTCCTACCTGCTACCACTCTTGTGGAGTGGGATCACATGAGCCCTTCTCCAATCTTCTGGGACCTCTCCTGTGCTCAGCCAAAATTTTAGTAGTTGACGTCATCCTTAGCAACAATCTCAAACAGGGGATGGTGTGTGCAGTTACCCATAGCCAAGCAGCAAGGGCAAAATGTAGTTCCATGGACCCCATAGAAGCCACTGTGGAAACCACTTGGAGGCTGGTTCCCCAGCTTGTATCTCCTGATACTGAGACTAATGAAAGGGGGTTAGAAATGTCCCTGGTAGCAGTTAACCAAACAGCTACAGAGGGTTATTCTGAAGAAGGAGGGGTGACCCATTGTCAGAGGGTAGGGATGGTAGTGATCCTGATTGCCCTGATGCTAGCGCTAGAGACCCTAGTTCAGACACTGAAGGGGACCTGTCCCATGCCTTGGGAATGTGTAAGGAGTTTGTAGCTGCTCAAAAAAGTAACCCTAGTCTCGAGAAGCTGGGGGCTTGGGCAGACTCTGATGGAGCACATGGAAGTGATGGAAAACACAAAATTTTTTGGGACAATGGACTGCTGTACATGCAGGATGCTAAGACAGAGGTAGGGGTGATAGGCAGGCAGCTTGTCATTCCCCAGGGATACCATGAGCAGTTGCTCAAGATTGCACACAATATTCCCTTATCTGGTCATCTGGGAAATGTGCGCACTATGCATATGCAGTGGTTGGCCCAGACTTTCTATTGGCATAACTTCACTCAGCAGGTGAAGGAGTAATGCAGGTCTTGTCACCAGTGTCACGAAATATGGAAGGCCGGTAAGAAAACCCAAGCCGCCCTAATTCCATTGCCCATAGTGAAGGAGCCATTCCAGAGGGTGGGAATGGATATTGTGAGGCCTTTAAATACCTCCAGCTATTCAGGGAAGAGGTTCATCCTGACTGTGGTGGATTATGCCACCTGGTATCCAGAGGCCATTGCCCTATCCTCACTGAGGACAGACAAAGTGGCAGATGCCTTACTTGGGATTTTCTCCCGTGTTGGGTTTCAGCAGGAGTTTATCACTGACCGAGAGGGTTCCTTCATGTTTGACCTGATTAAATGTTTGTGGGAGTGGTGTGGGGTGGTGCAGAGACACACATCACATTATCACCCTCAAACCAATTTGTCTGTGGAAAGATTTAATGGTACCCTGAAATCAATGCTTCAAGTGTTTGCTGAATGGCATGGGAGAGACTGGGAGAAATATCTTTCACACCTGTTGTTTGTATACAGGAGGTGCTCCAAGAGTTGACAGGGTTTCCACTTCAAGCTCTTATAAGGACACCAGGTATGTGGGCCCTAGACTGATCCAGGAGGCTGAGAAGGTGCGCCACCCAGGTAACACCCATAGTGTATTACGTCCTTAGGGTTTAGGACAGGATGAAGGAGCTTATGTGGACAGCCCAGAGCAACTTGGCAGTTGCCCAACAGAAACAAAAAGTATGGTACAACTGCAGAGCCAGAGCTCACTCATAAATGTTGGGACAGGAAGTCATGATCCTTATTCCAGTCCTGAAAGGCAAGCTGTAGGCTGAGTGGGCAGGACTGTACAATGTAGTTAGAAAGGTAAATTACATGAATTATATCAGAGTTACCTGACAGAAGACATACAGAAAGAATGTACCATGTCAGTGTGGTAAAGCCATATGCTGATAGGGCTGACATGGTGTTTGCAGTGTGTAGTCTTGGGAAGGGACGGATGAAGGAGACCTCCTTCTGGACTTGTTGGAGGAAAACAAGCATGAGTCCTCTGTGGAGGCAGTTAAATTGTCAGCCCAGCTGGCCAGGGACAAGATCCAGAAAGTAAGGGAGGTTTTATCAGACTTTGCCCCACTGTTTAGTGTCAAGAATAGATTAACCCACTTAGGGATGCAGGATGTAGAGACAGGGACACAGACACCCATACAGCAGACAGCATATCAGGTGTCAGAGGCTGTCCAAAAGGACAATAGAAAGGAGGTGGAGAAAATGCTGGATTTAGGGATAATCCAGAGATCCCACAGACCCTGGGCCTCACCTGTAGTTCTTGTGCCCAAATCAGATGGCTCTACTCATTTTTGTGTGGACTATCATGGACTGAATGCAGTCACGATGTCAGAGCGCCCACCCGATGCCCTGGATGGATGAACTCCTGGACAAGTTGGGAAGCAGCTTCATATATTCTATTGACCTGACAAAGGGTATTGGCAGGTAGAGTTAATACCAGAGCTAAGGGAGAGGTCCTTCATCATTCTGATAGACTATTTGAATTGAAAGTGTGCCTTTGAATGAAGAATGCTAACCACTTTCAAGGTTGGTGAACCAGGTGTTAAAATGGCACTGAGGAGTACGCTGTGGTGTATCTGGATGACATTGCCATCTTTAGTGCCAGCTGGGAGGAACACCTGTCCCACCTTAGGGAAGTGCTAGGCAGGATACAGAGGGCCACGCTCACTGTCAAAGCTGAGAAGTGCCAGGTGGCCATGGCTGAAGTGGCATACCTTGGACATGTTGCAGGCTGGGAACAGCTCCGTCCTAGCCAAATAAAAATAGAGATGATCAAGGCATGGCCCAGACCCAAAACACAGAAGCAGGTCAGGAGTTTTCTAGGAATTGCAGGGTACTATAGGAAATTTGTACCCAATTACAGTGCCCTGGCTGCTCTCCCTATCTGATGTGGTAAGGAAAAGGATGCCTAAGGAAATTACCTGGGAACCAGTCTATGAAAAGCCTTTACCAGACTGAAGGAGGCACTGTGCAGTGCTCCTGTGTTGACAAATCCTGACTATAGCAGACCCTTTATAGTCCAGACTGATGCCTCAGATGTGAGTATTGGGGCAGTACTGAGCCAGACATCCAACCAAGGGAAAAATCACCCAATTGTGTACCTAAATAAAATGTTACATCCCAGGGAAGAGGCATACTCCACTGTGGAAAAAAGAGTGTCTTGCTATGGTCTGGGCCCTAAATAAGTTAGAGCCATACTTATATGGGCAGTATTTTGAGGTACAAACTGACTGCAACCCCCTGGTTTGGCTAACACAAACGGGAAAAATGAATAGTAGACTAGTAAGATGGAGTCTTGCCTTTCAAGGGTATGACATGATGATCTTACATAGGGCTGGAACAACCAATCAGAATGCAGATGGCTTGTCACAGCTATAAGAGGAGTGAATTGACTTAGGGAGCTCATCCCATGCAAGGAATGGAGCGCCCAAATTCAGTCTAGGCTGGGGAGGATTGCGATGCTTGGCCAGCTGGTTATGATTATTGTATGATATTGGTATTATGAATACATGGTCTGTGTATAACCTTTCAGTGTGTGAGGAGTTTGGCCTGTAACATCAAGGTGTCAGAAACTGAATATCACAGGATGTATTACACTGACCAGGAGATTCCTGTAATTAAGAAATGGCATTTTATTACCTTTTTATGACATGCTCAGGCTTTTGAAGTTGAAACAAAATCTAAAGTTTATCACACCAGGAAAGAAAGGGTTTGGGAATGAGCGTGGGTCGTCGGGGGTCAGCAGAGGAGGACTATGATTGAGCATCTGTAGACTGCTCTCCTAGTCTTGAGGGGATTGGGGGGAACATGCCATGCTATAGCGGTCCATGGGGACACCCAGGGACACTACTAGAATGGGTGTACATGGGGAAGAAGCATGGTACACGTTGGCACGCAGTGCCTTGACATCATTGCATGTCCACGCTCCCATGGGAGAACAACAAGGAAAAAGGCTGGGCACAACCATGCAGCTTGATGGCCATGCCCTACACTGCCCGGAGGACTCATGAGGAATCCCGTTGGTGAGTGTTCAGGGCTGTTCTGGCTGGGAGTGTCATGGGGGGCCCCTCCAGTGGGATGGCATGATGGCTGTCCTGGATGGTCCTCTGTGTGATTCGAGCCACCCAGCTTTCAGGGTGGGCAGAGCCAGCGGCTGGATGCCCCAAGCCAGCTTAGAGCTGCAACAGGAGGAAAAACAGCAGCTGTGATTAAAAAAAAAAAAGAAAGGGTAATTTGGCTGTTCCTATCAAGTTTAACACCTAAATGACAAATGCTGGGATTGCTAAGATCTAAGAGAAATATTTAATTAAAGGATGTCCTATTTAGGAAATGTGTTTTTTTACGATTGCAGTAGGTGGAGCCTGCAGATGTTTTGCATGTACAAAAGGAGAGAAGTCATGTTTTCTGTCCATGGAACTGACTGAAGGTGTAAATAGTCTCCTCTGCCTTACCCTCCCCCAAGAAATGTTTTCCACCCTCAAATAAATATGCTTTCATGTTAGTCAATGGCACAAGGTACTATTTTCTTTCTTAAATGGGCGGTACAAGAACTGGAACCTGAGTAGTAGGAGGCAGCATTCGTTTTTTGGGGGGGGGGTACGATCCACACCCACCTCCTCCCGAGAAACTCCTAAAGATCCACCCCCACCTTTTTTTTGATTCATGTAGGAGGGGCATGAGGTGGATCTATCATGTTGGAACAACTGACTATCAGAGCTGCCTGGGGAAGTAATTAAGGAGTGCCTGAAACTGCATCTAGGCAAATTCCTCCCCAAAACACACACACACACACACACACACACACACAAGCTCCTAAAGATCCACCTACCTTTTTTATTCTTGTGGGAGGGGCATGAGGTGGATCTGTCATGTTGGAACAAGACACACTAGTTTGGGACCTGGACCAAGCAACAGGAAGCGAGAAAATTTGGTGTTAGGGTTAAAAACCCTAACTCTGCATTCCCCACCCCCATCCCTCCAGCACCACACACACACACACACATATGTAAGTGGGGGGAGGACCATGGAAACATGACCAATCATAGACAACCAGCAGCAGGTGACAGAAATAACATACAACTGTCTAAATGTACTACAAGACACATCCATCGTCGAGGGCCAACAACTGTTGCATTTGAACAGCATGGGTGTACATAGTGTTATGGACATCTTCACAGAGTCATATGTCAGAATAATAGTACTCTATACAGAATTCCTATGATATGTAATGTTTGGTTATGCTGTGATATTATCATGAGGTAGCAACATAGAAGAAAGCATGTAAAAATTATGCGTAATATAATATGGACATAGGCAGAAAAAAATGACAGTATGCGACCCTTTCAGTAACATGCACTCTCCAATGTACCCTTTCTCAAATCAAGATGGGCATGGTTACATTAATAAACATGTTTTATGAATAATGAGCACTGGTCACAAATGTATTAATTAATGCAGTGCTCAATAGTTTTATGACAATTCTGTTATTTTCAATTCAAAATAGTATGCAGAACGATTATTTGCTTATTTTACTGCCACATGCAGAAGCATTAAGAGAACTAACAGTGGTATGAATGCTGCATGACATTTCCAGCCTATGATAATACTTATATTATCATAAATATGTGAAATGTTTGTATAATAATGTGAACCATGGGCCATAATGATATTTAACAGTTTTTGACTTAGAGTGACACATAGCTGCTGAACTGTTTAGGATTACATTACAGTGCAGCAGCACAGTGTATATAATTGTATTCTGATACATTATTTGCTACTGTTAGGCTAACATTAGGAGCCATTTACACACATGAAAGGTCAGTGTAAATGGTGTCTAATATTATCGATTCATAGGTACAGAAGTGCCAGCATAGTGTGTTTGGCCACCCCTGTTACCACATAGGTATTAATTTGCATAGAAACCGAAACATGTGTTTGCACTTACAAACTCACAGCAAAACAAAGAGAGTGAAGTGATTCCTCAGCCCACCATAACTCCAGATTCGGAGCTGGGAGGTCAGACACCAATCATGGGGGCAGCGCCTATGGGGCCCAGTTGCCATACTGCAGTGCCGGTACCCTGATTTTCCACCTGAGGTTTTTTTATCCCATAGGTGAGGTGTGCAATAATGCTGCAAGGAGCAAATGCGCACTCTCCAGTGCACTCCTCCGATCATCTGCCTTGCCTATCCCCTTCTTGTGCAGCAATTCTGAGCACCAGCACCCAGCATCCACTAGGTGCCAGTCCTGCACCAACCCACTGGTGTCCCCCCAACCCAGAGAGGGAGAGTAGTCCTATGAATGCTTGATCCCTTCTCCCCCCCTACCATCCCCCAGCAGCCCGTGCTTGCTCCTGAATGTGGGTCACCAACATAGCGTGAGGTAAAGCATCCAGTGCCGCAACCCTCAGTACCATGGGGCTGGCTTAGTACCGCATTTGTAAATGCAAATGGTAACAGTAACAGCAAGAGTAATGCCAAAGGAAACAGCAATGGAAATGCAAATGCAAGCGGTATAGTAACTAAACCGTAACATACACAGTCATGGTACGACAATTGTAAATCCAAATGGTAACCGTAACAGCAACACTAACGCCAAAGGAAACAGAAACAGAAATGCAAATGCAAATGAGTACAGAAACACAAACTGTAACATGCACATTCAAGGTACTGCAATTGTTAACGCAAATGGTAACAGTAACAGCAACAATAATGCCAAAGGAAATAGAAATGCAAATGCAAGCACATATGGAAATGCAAACCATAACACACATGGTCACAGTACCGCAATTATAAATGCAAATGGTAATGGTAACAGCAACAATAATGCCAAAAGAAACAGAAACAGAAATGCAAATGGAAGCACATGCAGAAACACAAACCGAAACATGCACGGTGACAGTACCACAATTGGAAATGCAAATGGTAACGGTAACAGCAACAATAACACCAAAGGAAACAGAAACGCAAATGCAAGTACGTACAGAAATGCAAACCGTAACAAGCACAGTCACGGTAACGCAATTGAAAATGAAAATGGTAACGGTGACAGCAACGATGACACAAAATGAAAGAGAAATGCAAATACAAATGGAAGGGCAGCTGCAAACTCAAATGGTAATGTGCACGGTGATGTAAATTGAAACTCAAACAGAAACAGTAGTGGAGATGCAAATGGTAACAGTAACGCAAGCGCAAGCACAGATGAAAATGCAAAGGGTAGCACACACAGTGGAGTACACGGGAACACTAATGCAAATGGTTACAGAAACGCAAGTGGAAACGCGAAGTGTAATAGTAAGTGGAGCACACACCCTGGTTTTCCCAAGCATAATAATGGGCCTCGGAGCAGAAAATGAGCACTTGGAATATTAAATTGCTTATATCTCAGGAACCATACTACATAGAAAAAGAATGAAAATTTCATATGATTCATGACTTTCCTGGCTAGGTTTGCACTTAACACTTAGCCCCATAGGGGCTCTGCCTTTTTCCAATGAAAAGTCCGTATCTCGCACCATTCCCGAGATACAGGCCCCAAAAGGCACAGCGGACGCCGCAATTTTAGTCTATGGGAAAAAGTGTCAACTTCAGAGTACCATAACTTTGCATCCCTGCAATATTTTTTCACCACACCACTCAAAAGCACATCTGTGGGATGTTGACTTTCTTCCCTACAAATTTCAGCCCAAAAGACCAAACCATTATTTTGCAGCAGGGTGGCAAACAATTCCTGTTATTTTGGCCATATTGTTTGCAAAGTAGTGTCATCATTTCGACACTTTCACAAAAAAAAATCACGAAAGTGTTGCAAGTGTGATACTACTTACACACTCACTTTTCCCAACAATTTCAAAAACATGTTTCTGGGGTGTTTAACCCCAAAATAAAGATATGCCTAGCATCCTCAGGGCTCGACTAGGTAAACACAAAAAGAATAGTGTCCCTAGAGGGTCCCAAATTTAAATGCCTAGCATTTCTGTGATCAGTAACTGAAAAAAAATGGCTGACTCATGACACTACAGAGGCCATTTGCGAACTAAAAACTGCATTTGCGACACTGTCAAACATTTTAACTTTTCCCAGTGATTATAATGGGAAAATTGTTTTTTGAATAACTTTTGAACCGTTCAATATTTTTTCATGATATCTTCAAAAGGCACATCGGGGATCCTGACTGCACATTTCCTGAAGTTTTTGGACTGGCCGCACAAACTGTGTGACCTGTAGGTGCGAGCAAAGAATGTGCAAAAAAGCATACATGTGCTCCAGAATGTCGCTTAATAACTTCACAAACATATATCCAACCGGTACAAAACTTAGCAGATCCCAAGATCTGTGCTAATGCTCCATGGTTGCCAAAGTTCAGGTAAATCTGTTGAATGGTGGCAAAGTTATTAAGATGCAAAATTTCACCATTCAGCCTTAAATGGGTACTAACCCTAACTATGTTAGCACTACCATGCTACCATAATACATATATATATATTGTATATATATATATATATATATATATATAGTTTGTCTTTTTAGTAGTTTCAAAACTTTGAAAGCATTGGTGTTAGCAATGCATTTAGAAATACATTTGTTAATTGTCTTTACAGTTAAACATGCAGTTTCATGTGAGGGCACATTTTTTGGGGAGGGGTTCAAATTATTTGAATCATTTTTTTTTTAATTTAGTCTTTGGTAACAGGGTAAGGCCCACTAGGCACAAATGCCTGTTTTAAGGGGCACCCTGGGTGCTTAAGTGACTTGCTCAGAGTCACACAGTATGCAAGTGGAGGTTGCGAGAATCAAATTCAGGTCTGGTCTGCTAGATGTACCAAGCTTATTCACACCTCATTCCTCTAACCTCTAGGCTATACCACCAGCCTACCTTTGGTCATAGTGCTTGGTAAACACAGGCCTGTGATGATAAAGTGTATTTGTTCTTTGAGTTTGAGAAGTATGTATTATATACAAGTGTAACAGTGTTGTAAATGGGACTGGGGAATGAATAATGGTTAAGTGGCTAGATTTTTTTTAATATAACTGAGTTTAAATGTGGTAAGTAGGTAGGGATAGTGTTTTGAATGTGGCAGTAGGACAGATTTGTTAGGAAAAATATATGCTGTCTTGCAAATAAGAAAAAATTGTAAGGGATACATTTTGCAAAACAGTGATATATATCATAGGGTTTTCTTTCATGTATTGGAAGAAATAGCTATGGCTCATTTTGTACTATCAGTAAAAGGAGAGAAAAAAACACTGAATAAGGAAACAATTGGTGATTTTAAAAGCTATTCTGATCAGAGCTAACATTAAAAAAATCTCAGCTGTATTTTTTATATTATTTTATCAGGGACACTAGAAACAGGATGTTAACACATCAGCGAGCACTGATACCATTTGTCTGCGTTAGGGAAGCTGTGGGTGGAGTTGCCTTGCGCATGTTAAATATACCAGCTGCAATTAACAACTACTTGTAGATGCAAAAGGCTGGGTGTTTTATTTTTCCTACTTTCTTTTCACTTATATTATAAACTGAGCCAGGAATAAAGTAAGACTGAACAGATCAGAGCTGACATTAAAAAAATGTGATGTTCCTAAGGTCTGTAGCATGCACTATGCTTTCATTTTTGTGGGAGGGGCATGAGGTGGTTCTATCATTTCGGAACAACTGACTATCAGAGCTGCCTGTGGAAATAATTAAGGAGGGCCTGAAACTGCATCTAGGCATACCCCCCCAAACACACACACATAAGCTCCTAAATATCCATCCCCACCTTTTTTTGATTCATGAGGGAGGGGCATGTGGTGGATCTATCAAGTTGGAACAACTGAATATTGAAGCAGCCTAGGGAAGTAATTAAGGAGTGTCTGAAACTGCATCTAGGCATACCCCCCAAACATGCACACACATAGACATAATGTTTTTATTTTTTATTCTAAGCATGTCAATATTTGGCTCTTATAGTATGGGCAAGTTGGGCATAAAAATAAAATAGAAAAAAAAGGATCAAGTAGATGCCTTTTCTTTTGTCAGATACATGCAGACAGAAGGTCATAAATCATATTGTTAATGTCATGTCTGTAGCATCGTTTGCAGCCAATTAACTATTTTTTTTTAAATTAATTTTATTTTGATGACCGGGTAGGTGCGCTAGACATGAAAGTGACTATTTTCAGGCACGATCCGGGAGGTCAACAACATAGGGGGATAACAATTACATAGAGTACAGTGTCAGGAGCTGTGCAATTCATATTACAGGCACGCCCTGGGAAGTCAACAACATAGGGAGATAACAGTTACATAGACTACAGTGCCAGGAGCTGTGTAATACATTTCAGGCAAGCCCTGGGGTCAAAACAACATGCAGAGATGACATTTACATAGGATACAGTGTCAGGAGCAGTGCAATAACATCCCAAGCATAAGGTGACAAAACTGGGACAAAATAGCAGTACAAGACATAACTGGTTTAAAATTTAGCAATTTTAAACAATTTTAAATAAGTGCCCAAGTGTGGATTAACAAGGCAACAACAAGAATATGAGGTACATAGAGAAGAAATCAATTGAGCGGCAGCATTATAACAAAGTACTGAGATTGAGAGAGTATTGGTTTGGGAGGGGCAGGAAAGAGAGGTAATGTTTGGATGGGAGTAGTGGGGTAGGGGGAGCAAGGTGTAATCTCACACTGAAGAAGGTGTAACTGAGGCTGCCAGGGCAGGGTAAGTCTGAGTCTATGCGGGGTTGAAGCAGGGACACTGGTCACCAGTAGTACGGAGGGAGCGGTGCAATTTCTTAAATATGGCATGATTAGGAGCATGGCGGACATCTAGGGGCAGAAAGTTCCAGTAAGAGGGGCCTACATGCGAGAAACCTGATTTCCCTTTGGTAGTTCTACATCTGGGAATGCAAAACAAGGAAAGGTCAGTAGATCGGAGACCACAGGAGATGGGCTGAGGGGTTAGCAGGGAGGCTAGGTAGGTGGGCATGCTAGATCAAAGTACACCATCTATTAGGTTCCCAAGAAAGAGGAGACGTTGAGCAGTTGGAGAAAGCCACTTTAGATCTGAGTACAGCAAGCAGTGATGTTTTAGCCTGGAGGAAGCAGAGGCGTAGCAGCATATATTGTTGTAAGTAGTGTCCCACCTATGGAGATTAGCTTTAGATGTATTTGTATAGATTATGGATCTGTAAGACAGTGATGGAAGAAGGATTCCTCTAGCAATGGCAGTCCTGGCAGTGGGGGTAAGAATATAGCTTGTTTTGTAGGCTAGGTCCAGTTTGACATTCACAGCCTTACAGGTGGAGGTTATGTGGGCATCATAGGTGAGGGATTCATCGAGTAAGACCCCCAGATAATTAAAAGAAGTTACCATCTCCAGGGGGAGCTGTCTGCCCAGGTGACCTGGAAGGATTCACGGTGATGTTTTAATTTGATAGAGGAACCAAAGAGCATGGCCTTAGTCTTAGCAATATTTAGGACAAGCTTATTTTTGGTGATCCATGATGGAATATTTTGTAGGTCCATAGAGAGCTTATGATTGATAGAGTGGACATTATCTGAGTTAATATAAAGGACAAGGTCATCAGCATAAAGCAGCGATGAGCAGGAGGATACCACTTGGAGGAATGTTGTAATAAACATTGAAAGCAGGTGTCCGAGGACAGAACCCTCATGGCACCAATATTGATGAGAGCTTTTTCCGAGGTGGTCAATTGAATTTCACGGATTGATGCCTGTTTGATAGGTAGCTATGGAACCAAGTTACAACATTGGGCAAAACCCAGGAGTGGAGATTGGTAAGCAGAAGAGGGTGGTTGACTAGGTCAATGGCTTTGTCAGGTCGATAAAACTGCACCAGTTAGGGTGACCCTGGTCCATGGTTCAAGAATATCTTTTGTTAGCTGCAGGAGAGCAGTTTGAGTACTATGACCTTTTCGAAACCGTGTGGTTTGGGTGCAGTAGGTTATGTTTTGTGAGGTGTTCTGAGATCTGAGCTGAGATGAGCTTCTCAAGGACTTTATCTAGTGCTGACAATATTGCTATTGGTCTGTAGTTGGCTATGACTTTTTTGTCCCCTTTTTTGAATACAGACGTGATTCTGGCAAGTTTCCAAACCTTGGTCACTACGCCTTCACTCAGGGACAGATTAAATATGTAGGCCAGAGGTCCTGAGATGAAAGGTGCTGCCAGTTTGAGGAGTCTAGGCTCGAGGCAGTCAGCCCCTACAGCAGTACTGTCTGATATGGAATTTAAATGTTTGAGGACGTCATTTTTCGATATAGCTTTAAAGTAGAAAGTGGACGTTTGTAAGGTTACTTTTGGGTGGCGGGCTTCAGGTATTGAGTTAGTGGAGGACAGAGTATTTGTGTAACTCAAGAGGATGGAGAAGTAAGAATTGAAAGCATTGGCAATGGTGCCTGGTTCATTGCAATGGATGCCTTTTAATATCATGTCGTTATTTAGTGGCCTTTTGTTATTTACTATTATTTACATTGGTACTGTAAATGATAGGTTTTAATTCAGAAATAAAGGTCTTGATAAATTAGTTTTTTAAGCAGTTCTGTAAGATTTATGTATCTCTGATGTAAGAGTGCATAGCATAGAAATGAAAGGGTTTCTGTAATTGATTGTTGTTTGCATGAGAAGTGGGTGTGACAGTGGCATGCTAGAGTGAAGTCAAAATCAATTCTTGGCCATTCTGGGATCTAAAGTATAACACTGTTGTGTGAAGAGAATAAAGTATTGTGTTTTTTGCATTTGAATAGATTTAGTACTTTGAAGTTAAAAGATATGTATATATATATATATATATATATATATATATATACACACATAGTGTCATGGGCACCTGAAAATTAAGAAAATGTTACTAAAATAAATGCTGTGCTGATATTTTATTTATTTATGTGTGAGATTTTAAGTGTAGTTTTGCCCTAGGTCACAGACACATAAACTATAAATAAGGATGGATGTATTAGTCAAAGCTTGTAGTAACAAAATAAAGCAAGAGAAATAATACATTGTGTTTTTGTTTTCTTTCAATTGTTTAACCAGGAGTGGCACACTAAGCTGAAAGCTTATTTACAGAGGTAATCTGGGAGCACATGGAAGTTAAGTGACTTGCCCAGGGTCAGCCAGTATGCAAGTGGGGGCTGTGAGATTCAAACCCAGATCTCCAGATTTGCAGTTAAGAGCCTTAAACCACTGTGCTATACTGCCTCCCCAGTTATGGCAGTCATATGTTTTATGGTTCATGGTGTTGGTGTAGTAAACATACCAACATACTAACATACAAAAATGCTAGCAGAATAGGCCTAGCAGGCTTTCGTGTCTTCTTGTTTGGTTAGTCCCCTCCCTTGGAGCTGACCTTGCAGCTCCCCCCATCCTCTCAGGCTTCTCCCTTCCCAGTCCAGGGTATTCCCACTTCATTGGACTTTGATTCTACAACCCTTCCCCTGTATCTGCCCCACCCTGTCTTGAACCCCTCCACAGTCTCTGCCTCCACCAGCCCCCCCAGGTAGCACATTCCATGGTTCTACTACTCTCTCAGTGAAGTAGCACCTCCTATTTTCTTCCCTGAGTCTCCCCCCTCCAGCTTCCACCCATGCCCTCTAGTTGCCCCATCCTTCCTTCAGAGCACCCTGACTGCACCTCCCCTATTTACCCCCCTCATGTACTTGAAGACCACTATCATGTGCCCCCTGTCCTTTCTCTCTTCCAATGTGTACATATTTAGCTCTTTGAGCCTCTCCCCATAGGTCCTTTCCCCCAAGCCCCAGATCACTTTGGTTGCCTTCCTCTGGACCCTCTCTAGGAGTTTAATGTCCCTCTTTAAGTATGGCATCCAAAACTGCATGCAGTACTCAAAGTGTGGCCTTACCAAGCAGTTATACAGAGGCAGTATCACTTCGCTCCTTCTGGAGTGATTCCCCCTGGTGATGCATCCCAGCATCATGTTGGCCTTGGCCACTGCCCTCCTACAAATCTCCAAGTTGCTCATCTTGACATCCACCAGCACCCCCAGGTCCCTCTCAGCCACACAGTCATAGCAGCAATACATTGCATAGCAGATATAAAATGTCAATAAGCAGGTCATGCAGCAGAAGCGCTAAACAGTTACTGAAGCAAGAAATGTACAGCTGTCATTTTTTACATCCTGTTCAAAATGTGTTTTTGCACTTGTGGTACCAAATTGCACAGTCGCTGTGCAAAATCTCCTTCTGGCTAAAGAACTGATAGTGTCACTGTTCATGTGGTGGGGTCACAAAAAGCCCATGCTGAAAACTTGGAGTGAAAATACCAAGAAATGCCCAGGACATTAGGGACCATAAAACCCTGCACTGTAGGGACTGACAGGCAACAAGGGTGTGACTTGGGATTGTCAACAGTAATGCTCACACCATTCCACCCCCATCCCCACCCTTCAGCCAGTGACAGGTATTAAAGTGTGCCTTTGACTCTTCAGCTTCAAAGTTCACTCCATTTTCTTATACTGTACCCATTTCAGCATATTTCCTTATGGAATGGGGTGAGTATAAAGTTTGAAAACCCCAAGGCACACCTCGTCTCTTGTCTGTGTCTGCAGGTTTGGGTGAGGTGAAATGGCATGAGCATTGTGGGCAATGACCCAAAGGCACACCCCAATGCCTGTCCATGTCTGCGGGCTGGAGGTGGGTTTGGTGTTGCTTCAGTACTTCCCTGCCGTTCCTATTCTGCCTGTTTGCCTTTGTCCGTCTCTATCTATATGTCTATGTAATTATCTATCTTTCTATTAATTGCATGTGTCACTATTTTTACTTACAGTCTGTTCCACTTGTATGCCTTTCGATTGTATACACATTTAGTTTGTAAGCACATCAATGCCTGGTCCCGATTCTTTTGCTATATCTCCAGTGTTAGCATTTTCATTTATATGCCCATGTTTTTTTGGCTGTATGCCCTTTTTTCTTAGCTAAAGTGTGCCTCTAACTGCTAATCTTTTTGTAAATTAGTTTCTGAGTCTCTCATTCAGCTCATTCTGGCCACTTAAGGTGTTAATTAGCTGTGATCACTTTCTGCTGGAGCTCATTAATGGCTATTTAAACTGATCACTGAGCTCAGGTAGTACACATCCTGCCATGGAGAAGACAAAGTGGAAGGTGTTATCACTGGACAAGAAAGTCCAGGTGATAGAAAACTCTGCCTTTACATCAAGAAAAGAGTTGTCCACTCAGTTTGGTGTCGATGTCTCTTGTATTGGGAGGATTATAAAACAGAGAAAGGCGATTTTTAACTACTGGGGTTATGGCAGTCTTAAAGACAGAAAACACAAACGAAACAGAAAAGATGCTCACATTGAAGAAGCCCATATCTGTTGGTTCTCTTAAGCCCAAGATAGAGGTGTTCCAGTGAAGGACAATATGCTCATGGAGAAGGTGAGTAATCCTGTCAGTCGCTATGGGGATTGAGTGCTTTGTACCCACATCTGGATGGCTGTCCCAATGGAAAGAAAGGCACTGCATCGGGTATCGATGCATCCATGGAAGAAGGGTGAGTATGATCCAGGTGCAGCTGATGACTCAATATGCTTTGTATTACACTCATTGCTGTCTGACTATGAAGCAAGAAACATTTTTAATGCAGACGAGATGGCCCTGTTTTTCAGGGCAACTCCAGACAGCACACTTTCATTCAGAAGTGAATCACTTGCTGGACACAAAAAGGCAAAGGAATGTATGTCAGTCATGGTATGTGCTAACTGTGATGGTTCAGAGAAGCTTAAATTGCTTCTTGTAAATTAAAAAAAAAAGATATTTCAAGGGAATCAATGTGAATTGACTGCCCATTGAATACACTGCGAACAGTAATGCTTGGATGACAGCAGATTTGTTCCATGAGTGGCTAAAAGCTGTGGACAAAAAAATGAGGATGCAGAGAAGATAGATAGCCATGATATTTGACAATTGCCCTGCACATAAGCCAACAGAACTCAGAAATGTTAAACTTTTTTTCCTACCTCATAACTGCATCTGGTTGATTCAGCTGATGGACATGGGGGTGGTAAACTGTCTAAAACAACATTACCATCACTGAATTGTTACAAAGATTGTTAGAGACATTGATGCAGAAGCTGGGCATTTTAATTTAAAAGTTAAGAAAATCAACTTACTGAGGCTATTCATCTCATCACACAATCATGGCAGGATGTAACCACTGACACAATAAAAAACAGTTATAAAAAGGCAGGCATCTGCCAGGTGACCGACGCTGATCCTATCAATGAGGACACTGAAACCATTGCCCCACCTCCCGGTATGCAGGCTGCTGATTTTGCTGCATACCTAGCCATAGATCAGGGAGAGCCATCCTCCTGTGAATTTACTGACACTGAGTTCTGTAACAGTGTTCTCGGAGTCATGGATACTGCTGAGGAAGATGATGATGAGGAGGATAAAGAAGATCTCCCTCCTTCCACTGGTGAGCTTTGGGCTTATGTAAAAAAATAAGATGTTTTGTTGAAACCAAGGAAACTAGTGACTTTAATTAGTTTTATAGCTTTTAGTGTAACGTAGAGAAACTCGCAGCCGTACAAGCATGCCAAAGTGTAATTACGGCTTTTTTTTACTAAATAGTGAATCGTGTCAGCATGTATTAAATGTTGTTAATGCTTTTAATGTTTGCATTTGTATTAAATCATACTATAATCTCATTATGCTGTGCATAATTTTAATTTTAACACATGTTGTACTCAGTAAAACTCATTTTCTGAACACTGACATGTTGGCTCCGGGTCTTGTTGTAATACAGAATTACCACAGTCTGATAAAAACTCAGTTTCAGATGTATGCATTTTCAGTTGTATGCACATAAAACTACTTCCCCAGCCTTGTGCATACATTCGCTATTGACTGTATTTCTAAAACAAACCTGCATATCACATTTGCCTGCACTCTGTGCACATACTTATGAAACTGTGCATATTTGTACTCCACTTCTGCGTAGACCTCATACTTTGCTAATATTCCCATTATCACAAGCATAACTTCCTTGCCCTTATCAAAAGCAACCCCCTCTGAAAGTTAATATCACATTTTCTCTAACAGTCCATCATCATTACAAAGGACTTCCTGACATCAACACATTGCTTAAATATAACTTACATCACTTCATGGACAAAAACCCTGTTTCTCTTAAAAAAAAAAACACAACAAAAAACGCGTGAATAATCCCAAGGCTGAACATATGCCAGACTCTACTTTTTCATGTATTGCCACCTTCTGTACAATCATGGACGTTTGCATATGTTTCTCTTGATGCTTTGCATTATTGGGATATATGAAATTGTGTTTTCTTTAAAATTTGTCTTTCTAGCCAACATCAACCGGGATAACACATACATCAGTAGCATTTGCTGTGGGGTTCTTTTGTAAGCTTCCTATTCCTTCCATTAAAATGTACACCTCTATATATTTTCCTAATAATGTGTATGCCTTCCTTAGAACAGAAACTAAAACAAATCCTACTACTTACACATCATTGTGTTGTTTATCCATAACTCCTTAACAATTCCACACAACTTCACTAACTTCATTATGCAGACATGGTGGATGTGACCAGATTTTGTTTCTTCTGATGTTTCATTAATTAAAGTTACCTCGTGGTAGAAAGTATGTTAGAATTAATTCTGAGGGATGGTCTAGCTGACCTCATCCAAAAGGGAAAGGGGGAAGACAGAGAAGACATGTAACATTGTACATGGAGAGATATCATTGTGAGCTCTTAAGAAACAAAGTTCTGTGACCTAACTTAAAATGCACTTAGAAAGGTAATAGTTAGAAAGCAATTACGTTTTTTGTGGTAGGACCATTGTAATGAAACTTCCTTTTTGTTTTATAAGGTTGTAAGCTGTATAATATATTGTTCTGTGTTTAATATTAATTATTTTACAATGTTTAGGAAATAACCATATTTCTTAAGATACTGCATGTGTCTTCCCAGTTTTCTTTTTACATGTGGAGTGCCTGTATTTTTAAGTCTGACAATGGTTTAAAAGACTTGATTGTGTTACTGCTCGAAACAGGTAAAATATACCTAAGGTCTCTCATAGAGTTTTAAGGGGTTCATTTTGGAAACCTGGCTTGGTGCCCCTGCTGGAAGATTGTACTGCAATCCTTGAAGAGAGTACATATCTGAGCCTGTAATTGGTTATGCTAGCATAAGGTTCACAGTTTGAACCCCCCCAGAACTTGAGGCTAAAGGTGATTCGGACCCAAAGCACACAGGTGGGTTATCCTGTCTGTGACCTGTTAACACTATTGCACTCTGAGGTTGGCACTGTGGGAGCAGAAGGCCTGACCTGCAGAGTGCATTTGTGACAGATTCACCACCCTCTCTGTGAAAAAATACTTCCTCACATTTGCCCCTGAGCCTTCCCCCTCTATCTTCAAATTGTGTCCACTTGTTCTTTCACATCCAGTTTTCTGAAAAATGCTACCCACTTGGCTTTTGTTGATTCCTTTGAGGTACTTAAAAGTGTATATCATGTCCCCCCTCTCCCTCCTTTCCTCTAGGGGATACATATTAAGCTCCTCTAGTCTCTCTTGATATGGCTTCTGTTGCAAACCCTGCACCATTTTAGTTACCCTCCTCTGGACTGCCTCCATTCTGTCTATGTCCTTGCAGAGATGGGGTCTCCAGAACTGCATGCAGTACTCCAGATGGGGTCTCACCAACTGTCTGTACAGAGGGATGACATCTAGTTTTCTACTGGTGAAGCCTCTCCCTATACATCCCAGTATATCCTCAGCCATCCATACTGCCTTCTCGTATTGCTTGCTAACCTTTAGGTCATCTGATATGACTACCTCCAGGTCCCTTTCAATTGTTGTTGTTGTTACTACCCCCCCCTCCATTTTGTACTCTTCTCCTGGGTTTTTGTTTCCCAGATGCATTATATTGCACTTCTATGCATTGAATCTAAGCTGCCATACTTCTGACCATTCCTCCAACCTTGCCAAGTCCCTTCTCATCCTTTCCACACACACCCCCTTGTGTATCAACCCTGTTTAAGATCTTTGTGTCATCCAAAAAGATGCATACTTTTCCTTCCAGTGCCTCTGCAATGCCACTTATAAAGACATTGAAAAAGGACCGGGCCTAGTACTGAACCCTGCGGTACCCCACTAGTAACCCCCCTTTCTTCACAGTGGACTCTGTTTACTATTACCTTCTGTGTCCTGTTGTCCATCCAATGTTTTACCCAGGCTACCACCCTGAGACCTAATCCCAAACTGACTAACTTATTTATTAATCTTTTGTGTGGGACTGTGTCAAATGCCTTGCTAAAGTCTAGGTAGGCTATGCCAACAGCCCCTCCCTGGTCTACTACTTTGGTCACGCCATCAAAGACATCGATTAGATTCATCTGGCAAGACCTTCCCACTGTGAATCTATGCTGCCTTGGGTCCTGTGCCCCACTGGTCTCTAGCTACGTAACAATTCTTTCCTTCAGAAATTATTCCATCATTTTACCTACCACTGTGGTCAAACTGACAGGTCTGTAGTTTCCTGCCTCTGACTTGCTCCCACTTTTGTGAAAGGGAATCACATCCACCCTCCTTCAGTCCTCAGGTACCACACCATCCTGCCATGATTTGTTAAAAAGGGTAGTCAGTAGTGTCACTAGTTCTCCCCTTAGCACTTTTAGAATTCTGGGGCGAATCTTGTCAGGCCCCATTGATTTGTCCACCTTCAGTTTTAGGAGTTCTCTCAGAACCCTTTCTTCTGTGAAAGGACTGGTGATGACTCCCTATCCAGAGTGCTTCTCCTGGTTGGATTAGGTGCCTCTCCTCCTCTTCTTTTATGAATACTGAGACATATTTGTTCAGTATACCTGCCTGTTCACTGTCCCTCACTGCCCACCCACCCTCCCTTTATTCAGCCCCACCATCCCTCCTTTGTCTTTCTTCACTCCTAATTTACCTATAAAAGGTTTTATCCCCTCTTAACTGAGCTGGCTATCTTTTGCTCAGTTTGGGCATTGCTATTCTGGCTGCCTTCCCCACTTCCTTCTGCTTTAACTGGTAGTTTTCTGTCCTGCTCCTTCTGTGTTTCCTTATACTTCCTGAATGCTATCTTTTCTCCCCAACCTTCCCCACCACTCTTTTGAGAGCCATAGTGTTTTCTTTCATTTTGATTTAATTTGCTTCACACAAAGGCTTGTTGCCTCTGTGATGGCAGTTTTGATGGCTCCCCATTATTGCTCCACCCCTCCTTGTTGCCTGTGTGCTAGTGCTTTTCTGAGACACTCTTCCATTTTGACAAAGCCAGCCCTCCTGAAGTCCAGTACCCTTACTTTTGTAAGGCTTTACTCTGCAGCAGAGTTTATCATGAACCAAGCTGTTTGGTGGTCACTTGTTCCCAGATGGCTACCCACTTCTACATCTGAGATCGTCTCTCCATCCCCATTTGAGAGTACCAGATCTAAGAGTGCTCCCTCCTGAGTGATTTCCAAAACTAGCTGTCTGAGGCATGCCCCATGTAAGGCATCAAGAATGACCCAGCTCTTGGATGTGGCTGCAGCAATGGTGCTCCAGTTAACATCTGGCATATTCAGATCCCCCATCAGCAATATCTCCTCTTTCTCTGCCATCCTAAGGATACCTTCTATCATTTCCTTGTCCATTTCCTCCCCCTGAGATGTGGGTCTGTATACAACCCTTATGTGGCTTGTGGTGCCATTTCCAGTCTCCAGGGTGACCCACAGTGTCTCCTCTCCTCCTTGTTTACCTTTTTTCCATTGCTTTAATCCCTTCCCTTACATAAAGAACTACTTCTCCTCCTCCTCCTCTTCTCCCCTCCCTGTCTTTCCTGTAGGTTGTGTACCCCGGTATGTTAACATCCCAGTCATGGTTCTCTGTGTATCATGTTTCTGTGACTGCCACAATATCCTGGCATTCCTCTTCCATCAAGGCCACCAGTTCATGGAGCTTGTTACCTAGACTATGGGCATTGGTACTCGATACCTTCTACTTTTTGATGGTCTTACCCCCTTTTGCCCAATCCCTGTCCTTACTGCCTTTGTCTTTTTCTCCATTTACCCCTGCCCATCTCCCTATCGACTTCTCTATCTTGGTGTTTACCTCACTAATTACCCTGAATTTTTTAAGGGGCTAGGATTTCCCTGCTCCTTTTCATGCCTCCCCCCTTGGCTACTTTAAAAGCTTGCCAGTGAAGCATTTAAACCTATCATCTAGGATCCTGATTCCCCACCTGGACAGATGCAGACCATCGCACTAGTATATGCCTGCATCCCTCTAGGTGGACCCCCAATCTCAAATTCAGCCAAAACCCTGAGCTCTACACCAGTTTTTCAACCATTGATTGAATCCCATGGTGTGGAGCACCCTAGCTTCATCCATGCCATAGACAGGCATTACCTCCGAGAAGGTTACCATGCATGCTACTTGTCTGATGCCCCTCCCCAACTCCACAAACTCCTCCTGCACTGCTCTGATCCTTTTTCCAGCCAGGTCATTTGTCCCTAGGTGAACAAAGACATTTAGCTCCCTCCCCTGTGCAGCTGCTCCCACGATCCCAAGGATTCACTCCCTCTCCCTCCAAGCCATGGCACCAGGCAGACACCTTACCTCCCTCTCCCCTTCCCCTTTCTACCCTCCTAACAATGGAGTCCCCCACCAAGAGTTGTTTCCTTCCCCTGTGGGGTCCCATGCCACCCTCCTGTGGGTCTCCTTTGTGGAGGTTCCCAGCATCCTGCTTGGTCTCTATTGCAGGTGCCTCTATAGGAGAACCACATTCTGCCAGAATTGCATATGAATTGTGGAGAGGTACAACTGGAAGGATGTGCCTCTGTTCCACCACCCTCAGTCTCCCTGAGCCCACTATGGTCCAACCATTTCTCTTTATTGGCAATCTCTGAGGCAATGGCAGTGGCCCTGGTGGTCCCTGGGTCAGAAAGGAGATCCCCTGAATCCTGGCCAACTCAGCCTGGAGATGAGCAACCTACTCCCTCAGCCCAGAGAGGTGCCTGCAGATGGGACATCACTCCATCCTCCAGAACATCTCCCAGAAAACTGATGCTCCACAGCCACTGCTTCAGTGTTTCATAGGAGGTTGGGGGAAAGATGAAATACATGGGAACTGGAAAAAGGATGGTGAACTGGACTGAGAACTGGCTTCAGGGAAGACAGCAAAGGGTAGTAGTGGGGGAACTCTCATCTCCAAGGGCTGTAATACACAGGGTACAGCAGGGCTCGGTACTTGGCCTTGTGCTGTTTGGAATATTCATAGTGGATATCTCTCATGGCATCAGGAATAAGATCAGTCTGTTTGCTGATGATACCAAGATGGGGGCAGTAGTGGATGACATAGTAGGGTGGCAGGGCCTGCAGGATGACCTGACTAAGCTGGAGGAGTGATAAGAAACATGGCAGTTGAGGTTCAATGCTAAAAAGTGCAAAGTACTGCACTCCAGAGTAAAGAACACAGGAAGGAGCTACAATTTGGGAGGGGTTCAGTTAGGAACCACTGAGGAAGAAAAGGTCCTAGAGGAGGTTATAATGGGGCAAATGAATAATTCAGCACAGCGCAGAAATGTGGCAACTAAAGTCAACAGGATGCTGGGGTGTATTCCAAGAGAAATGTCCTCCAGGAGAAAAGAGGTGATCCTGCTTCTGTACAGGTCACTGGTGAAGCAACACCTGGAGTACTGCATGCAGTACTGTTGCCCATGCTTGAAAAAGAATGTCAGATTACTGGAGGGGGTACAGCATAGAAGCAACAAAGATGATCCAAGGATTGGAGTGCAAACCCTATGAGAAAAGGCTGAGTTAATTGAATAAATACTCACTGGAGGAGAGGAGGGAAAGAGGGGATATGATTGTGACATTTAAATACATAAAGGGGATAAACAAGACAGGTACAGAGGGGGTATTTAAGTTAAGGCGGGGAAGGACATGAATGGGTATGGTCTCTGATTGGAAGGGGGAATATAGGAGAGAAATGAGGAAACACTCTTTTGCGGTGAGGGTTGTAGCTAAGTGGAACATTCTGCCCAAAGATGTGGTATCCTGCAAAACAGTGGGCAGTTTTAAAAGGGGATGGGACAGTGTGGGAATAATTGTTAGGGGGAAGAGACCAGCTGCAATGTAAGAGATGCTAGCTGCACAATCGAGCAGACTTGATAGACCATGTGGCCTGTTTCTGCTGGCAGATTAATATGTATGCCTCAGTTTTGTCACCAAAAAGGGAAATATTTTTGCATGGAAAATCCATAGCCTTTAGCTGGGTGTCTGGTGCAAGACTGGTTGCTCTGAGCCAAGAAAACCAGTGGGAGAATTCTAACAGGGGGTGTCCAGTTTCATCATTAGCACCCACCGATATTTAATCTTGGGGGATTTCAATGTCTGGGCCAATGGCAAGTCATCCAGGCTGGGTTCCAACCCCCTCCTGACTACTTTTTCTCTGGGACACACCAGGGTAGTCGCATGTTGGATTTGGTCTTCTCTCTGGGGCTTGAGGTTTCTAACCTCAATACTGATTGGGTCATTTGGTCTGATCATTGCACAGTGGAATTTTTGCTCCTTCTCCCTGCTGAGATGGTTAGCTATAATTCTTTGAGGGGTTTGACCCCAGAGGGATTACTGGCATTGGCTGATCTAGCTAATGTGAGCAATGCATGCGCAGGGGGTTTGGGCCAAGCGGTTTCCACCTATAACAGGGTGCTGACTGTGGTCAACTCTCTCACACCAATCCATATACAACCCAAATCTTCTGACTTGAGGTCCCCCTTGGTTTTATGGGAGCTTAAGGCAATGAAGATTTGGGGTCGGAGGTTGGAGCACTGCTGGCAGATGTCTGGCTTGGAGGTGGATAAACTGGCCCTGCATACCCACTACCATGAGTACCAGGGGGCAATCACCAGGAGGAAGGCAGAATTCCTGTCAGAGGAGATAACTGCCTGGAAGAATCAAATAACATCACTCTTTCAGACTGTGGACAGGTTTCTAACCCAGCCTGTTTACAGCTGAAACAGACTTTTTTTAGCCCTTTATGTGAAGAATTTGCTCAATTCTTTTTGGACAGGGTGTCCACAATCCAGCAGGGTATTCTGCCAGTGGGCCCTATGGAGGCCAACAGTGGTCACCTGGGTTGTCCAGAGAACAGTCCACCTAGTTGTGGGGAGTTTAAGCCTGTGGAGACATCAGAGGTCATTGGCATTTCTTGATAGGGTAGAATAGGACCCTGTCCCATTTGTTATGGAGAATGTGTTTAAATGCAAAGATCTTTCCTTTTCTGTCTCTTCTCTGTCTGGTTGCAAAACCAAATTTTCCTGTGAGACTTTGGATTTGATCACCCCGACAATCTCACAGTTCTTCGCCTCTCATTGTCTTTCAGACCTCACTTACTGTCTGCCTTTTTCCCTTGCAGATCTGCTAATATAAAAAAAAAAGTGCAAATCATTGTATGAAAATGTAACTGATAATGGGATCACTTTTGTTTGAAAAATATTAGTATTATTGTTGATATATATATATTTATAATTTGAGATGATTGTAAACTCTATAGGTTACTTGAGTGCAAATGTTGAGGCTTTTGCAAAAACTGTAGGGGCCTCAAGAAGCACACTGTGTTCTAGCAGCTCCTGAAACTTACAAGGAGAGGATGCTTGCTAAGGATGGGGGTTGAAAAGACTTATAAAAGAGCTAAGTTGGAACTGCAAAAGATTAGGAGAAGAAATAGGACACAGACTGAAAGAAAAAAACTTTATTTTATTTCTCCTATGTACATAGTTATTCTGAACAAGTTTATATTTTTTTATGTTGCTGCTATTGTAAGTAAATGTTTTTGGCGAATTCTACCGCTGCTCCAGGTTTTCCCTATGCTTTCTGACCTGTGCCTTGATAACAGATGGTGTCAGACTAAGTGGAATTTATGCTGTGCATACCCTAGGATGGGATATTTGTGCGTGGGTATTGGACCTAGTACCAGGAAAGCACAGACAAAGTTATGGATTCTGCAGTAGCAAGTCCAGGAGTGGTTACCAGGAGAATGTCAGCCACTCTAGCAGAGACAAAAGTCCAGTCTGAGATTATATAGCCACCACAAGTCATGGAAAAACAATAGACAGAGACAGAACCTGAAAGCCTGATGGACTTCTTCAAATGGTGGGCTATACAATAAAAAGAGACTGAGAAGCAGAGAGAAAAAGAGATGCAATGTTTAGAAGCACAAAGGAAAGTAGAGATGCAACAACAGGAGCAGCAATGGCTGGATGCATTGCAAGCTATCGAAGGCAGAGGATCCAGCACACATCCAAACAAGCAACAAAATGCAAGCAACTTAACCCTTTATCAGCAGGTGCCGAGTATTCTCAGGGCACTCCTGCTTTAGCGTGACCACAGGTGCTGAGTATACTCGGTTTGAATGGGAACTTTTATTTCATTGCTGTTTAGCACTTGTTTTCAGTGTGACAGTTTTAGTGAAACACATGGCCACATGTGATCTGGCAAATGCATTTTATGTGGCCATGTGTCATGCAACCTAGCCTTTGTAATGACATTTACAAAAGACTAGGTTGAAACTGTTACACCATTTACTGGTGGGATTGGTCTCAGAAAAGATATTTTCACTGCAGCTCCGATCATTGAAGCAATTGGTTTTCAAAAGTGGCACAGTCACATAATTACACAGTACATATGATCATTATCTATAGTAAAGGGTTCTGTACTCATTCAGAAGCAGTAAATTAATTAATTTTATATCAGAAAGCAAGTATTTGTTGTTTCTGACAGTTGGGTGTCTGAGTGCCATCTAAAACAAGTGGTTGCACCAGCACTCAGTTCTGTCACTTAGCAGGCAGCTCTTTTCACATATACACTGTCCCCAACTCAAAAAATAAACTTGGACATTACTAAAAATTGAGTTTTATGTGTTGCTGATAATAGAGTCTCACACCATTTACTGGAGGGATTCCTCACAGAAAAGTCTTCTTCACTCAAGCTCTGATCACTGAAGAGATCAGTTTGCAAAAGTGCCAAAGCCTCATTATATGCAAAACATTCTCTGCCTAAAAGGGTTGTGCATTTACTCTGAAGTAGTAATATCAGTTTTTTTCTCTCAGAAAATTGAGTTTTTGGTGTTTCTGATAGTTGGGTGTCTAAGTGCCATCTGCAACATGTGGTGGTACCTGCTTTCGGTTCTGTAAATTCAGCAAGTAACTCCTTTCATGTAAACAAAACACTGTCCCCAACTAAATACATTTATTTGGATGTTATAAAAAATTGTAATTCAGGTGTGTTTGTTGATTGCATATTCCAGGGTACACAGCACTATTTAGATTTTATTTACCTAAGGGGAAAATGTTCACACATTGTTGAAAATGAATTGTAGCTAGTAATATACACTGTCAGCTTCTCTGGTGTTTATCTTGTCTGGCATAAACATCACAGTTCTATTTCCAACTGATTTCTCTGACTGGAAAAACTCTCAAAATTTCAGAAAATGACTTGTAGCTGGTAATAAAGTGCTACTCTGGTGTTTGTCTTGTCTAGCATAAGCCAGGAGACACAGCTCTATTTCCAACTTATTTTCCTTACTGGAAAAACTCTCAGAAACCAAAGAAAGTGACTGTGATCATATAGCAAATAGATAGTCTGTTGTATTATTTTTTGGTGTAAGCCAGGAAACACAGTGCTCACTATGCCTTATTTTACTAACTGTTGATCAATAAATATTGAAACCTCCCCCATTCCTACCATCTCATGTGTCTGTTGATGTACCTCTGCTGACTGAACTGATCATTGCACATTTCTGTCTCTCTGCAAAAACACTCGTTTGTAATCAGCTTTCATTTTCATTTTCAGTCCATCTTGATATTTTGTTAATTCTCTTTGACATTGACTTTGCCATGTCAAGGAAAAGGTTCACTGTGAGTCATGCATTAGATGAAATATTTGCGGACAGTGACTACGCTGGGGTCACAAGTAATGATTCAGACTCATTTTCATCAGAGTCAGACACCGAAGTTGTGTTAACTGAGAACAGCATAACTGAGTGAGGCAGGACCAATAACAGTAATGGATGCACTAGAGGTGTAAGAGGGTGAGGCAGGGCAAATAAATGCAGCCAAACTGTAAAAGGACCGAGCAGGAAAAATATAACAGGAAGAGGAAGGGCATGCAAAAAAAAAACACAGTTGTCACAAGTGAAAGTGGGAAAGGCAGGGTCAATCATGACAAAGTCACAGAAAGTGTGATGTGTCAAGGCAGGCCAAATAAAGATGACACATATATTAAAGGTAGAGGCAGGCTAACCAAAAATGTCAGCAGTACTGAAAGTGGCATGGGACAAGACAGGAAAAATAATGTAAGAGGGGGAGGCACAGTATGTTGCGTAGATAAACAAATAACAGTTGAAAGTTGTCCGTTAACATCTAATGAACTGCAGCAAATAGAATCAAGTGAAACAGTAGAAGTAACAGTTTTAGATATTGACATGTGAACTGTTATGGAAGAAAGCACAGAAAATGAGAAAGAATGGAGCTCAGGAAGTGAATGGGTATGGGACTCCAAAAGTGAAGGAGAGTCAGTCTCAATAGAGAGGAGGGGTGAGGTCACAAGAAACAAGACTAGGGGTGCAGTAAGTATCAAAGGGAGAGGAAGAGGCCATGGAAGAGGATGAGTCAGAATACAAGCCCAGCGATATTTAGCTACAAATACTTCTGAGGCAAATCAGAGAAGTTCGGCAGAAATTTTGTGGCATGAAAGTGAACAGCAGGTAGAACCTTTCGAGTTCACAAGATCACCGGGTATCAATGTCCCTTTGTCTGACAACCCTACACCACTGGAGTGTTTTAAAATATTTTTCTCAGAGTCAGATGTTGATGGTAATGATGGCATTATAAATGTAATTTGCACAGAAACGTACCGTTATGCTGAACAATTTTTGATCAATGAAAGTCAGTCTGAATTCACTCGTTACACTTCCTGGGAAACCAGTCAGTCATTCTGAGATGTATAAGTTCCTTAGTATTTTCTTGTTGACTGGGCTGACCAAGAAACCACAACTGTCTGATTACTGGTCCATTAACCCATTTCTCTCCACACCTATTGTGCACTCACTCATGAGCAGGGACAGGTTCTTAAACATACAAAAATTCTTATATTTTGTGGATAATGGTATATACATGGAATCACCAGACAAACTAAAGAAACTATGGAGTGTATTAGATTGCTTACAAAACAAGTTTATGACAGGATATACCCCTGACTGATACATTAGCATTGAATCGCTTCTTCTATTCAAAGGCCATCTAGGATTCAAACAGTGTATGCCCTTGAAGAGGTCAAGATTTGGTATAAAAACATATGAATTGTGTGAAATCTATTCAGATAATTGCGTGATGGGAGCGTATGTGTGGAATTTTATGGTGTACATCAGTAAAAATGTACAAAATGTCACAGTTGACCAGACCATCACACACACTACTGTAGAAAATTTTGAACTGAATGCTCATCCACCTTCTTGTAATAATCTCGAGGTAACAGCAGAGGTCACGAATAATGCATCGACTACAATGGCAGGGCAAACAACACATGACATTGTAATAAAGTTATTGGGTGAACTTGCCAGTCAGGGTATATATTGTTCACAGACCGGTTCTATTGTAGCCCTAGGCTTGTTCGACATTAACAGGACCTCAACACTGAGTTCTGTGGAACTGTCAACAAAGCCTGATTAGGACTGCCACAACAGTTTCGAGAGGCACAGCTGGATGTGGGAGACAGTGTTTCACTTGCTGCAGATTGTTGTTATGCAAAGCCAGACCTGTTAGGAACAAGACAGTTATTATACTTGATCTTGTTGGAACAACTGATCTGGCTTGCATCATTGAGATCAAGCTGGACAAAAACGCAGGCCCTGTATTGGCCTCTGTAGTTCTGTCCGGGTTCTCAGTGATACACTGCCCAAAGTTGGGTTGTAGGGGTTGGGGTGTGACCATTATTTTTAAGACTGAACTGGGCCTTGTGGATGTGCCATTGGGAAGTACTCGATTCTTTGAGTATATCCTGGGAGAAGGTGTAGGTTACGGGATATTCCTCATCTACCGTCCACCAGGAGATGGTGGAGAATTCCTGCAGGATATGGTGAACTTCATCATCGACATGGTGTTGAGGTCCCTCAGATGAATAGTTCTGGAGGACTCCAATGCCTGGGCCAAAGATGAACTCTTGCATTTTAGTCAAAATCTCCTTCAGCTGATGATGACACTGGGCCTTACACAGGTAGTTACCACCTCGACCCATATAAGGGGTCACTCATTGAATCTGATCTTTATTTTGAGTATGGAGATAGCTGACCTCAGAATGGAACAAGTCAGCTAGTCTGACCATCACACCATAAGGTTCAGCTTCAGGGCCCCCCTAATTGATCTGCCCCTATGGAGATGGTTCAGTACCACCTCTTAATGATCATGGTTTGAAGGGCAGGCGCTACTCCCCCTCTAGGCTGAGGGGCCTATGCTCCTTTGTTAGTCCTCCATTGCAACCTGAAGTGTATATGCATTGTCGTGCCTTGGGTATTGCAAGGAGGGGCCGGAGGGGGGGTCCCTGGACCTGGAGGGTGGAGGGATCGGGGTGGGCAGATTGGGGTAGTGAAGTTGAGGAGGTGTCCTGGGACAAAATGGATCCAGAAAAGGGATCTTCCCTGCCTGGTAACCATACCCAAGGGCTCCACTGGTAGTGGGTAAGTTACCTGCTCTTTCATGGCCTCTTATCCAACTCAGGTGGTGTTATGCAATGCCAGGTCGATAAAGAACAAGACAGCAATTATTGCTGATCTTGTTGAAACATCTGACCTGGTTTGCATCACCGAGACCTGGCTGGATGAGAATGCTGGCCCAGTATTGGAGTCAGCTGTTCCAGCGGGGTACTCGGTTATACACCGCCCGTGATTGGATTATAGGGGAGGGGGTGTCATTTGTTTTAAAACAGAACTGGGCCTTGTAGAGGTTCAAGTGGGGGCCACCAGGTCCTTTGAGTATATCATGGGTGCAGATGTAGGCAGCAGGACACTTCTCATCTACTGTCCACTCGGTGATGGGAAAGTTTTTCTGCAGGAAGTTGCCGACTTCATGGTTGACATGGTGTTGGAATCCTCCAGGTGGTTGATCCTGGGGGATTTCAATCCCTGGGTAGATGATAAACTCTCACATTTTGGTCAGAACTTCCTCCAACTGATGATCTCATTGGGTTTCACACAGGTAGTTACTGCAGCAACCCATATTCAGGGTCACTCCTTGGACCTGGTGTTCCTCCTGGGGATGGAGACCGCTGACTTGGTGGTGGAACCAGTTGGTTGGTCAGATCATCACCCTATAAGGTTCAGTTTTGTGGCTCCCCCTGTGAGACCCGCCCCTTTGGAGATGGTCCGGTACCGCCCTTTGAGGGGTGTTACCCCAGAGGGTCTGATGGCGTTGCTGGACCTATCGAGTAGGTCAATGGAATGCTCGGATCTGGGAGTCCTAGTAGCGCACTATAATAGTGTGGTGCTGAGAGTCCTGGATTCTGTAGCTCCTGTCTAAATTCACCTTCTCCATCTCTGCTCTCAGTCCCCTTGGTTTGATGGGACTTTGAGGGAGTTGAGGAGAACTGGGTGAAAGTTGGAATGGTGTTGGCGAAAATCTAGCCTAGAGGAGGACAGGCTTAGGTTGATAGCCCATTATTCAGTCAATCAATCAGCAATCTCCCGTAAGAAGGCAGAGTTCCTGTCCAGGGAGATTGCTGCAGTAAAGAATAGATTGGCTCAGCTCTTTCAGACCGTGGCCAGGCTGTGCAATCCAGCCTGCCTTCGGGGCTGGAGAGTCTTTCACAAATTAAGTGTGAGGAGTTCGCTCAATTCTTTGCAGATAAGGTGTCCTTCAGCAGGTCAGAGATTTGCTTGACTCACTCAAATGAGTATGATCATGGTCGATGCCAGGATGAAGACACCTGGTCTATCTGGACAGATTTCAACCAGCCAGCGATCATGGATATCATGAAAATTGTGTGAGAGCTGTGACCGACTTACTATAGTTTGGATCCAGGCCCAACCCACTTCTTGGTGGGGTGTATGTATGTCACCAAACTGATCCTTGCCAAGATAGTCTGTTGCTTACTGGACCAAGGAGTGATTCTGGACCCCTTGAAGGAAGCCGTGGTGACACCCCCCTTTAAAGAAACCTTCCTGTGACCAAGACTGTCTTGAGAACTACAGACCTGTCTCTAACCTGCCCCTCTTGGGCAAGGTTATTGAGAAGGTAGTCACGTTACAGCTAGAGAACTTTCTTACTACCCACGAAATCTATGATCCTCTCCAGTTTGGCTTCAGGAAGAGACATAGTACTGGGACAGCATTGGTTCTAGTACTTAATGATCTCCTGATAGTGAGGGATCAGAGGAATTGTTCAATCTTGGGCCTCCTTGATCTCTCGGCAGCATTTGGCACCATGGATCATGGGGTATTGCTGGAATGCTTGCAGCTGCTCTGTGGACTGTCTGGGACAGTCCTCAGATGGTTCCATTCTTTCCTCACAGGCAGGACTCAGAGGGTGGTGTCAGGGGTTTTGTCCTCTGCCCCTTTTGCCCTGCTCTGTGGGGTGCCGCAGGGTTACGTATTGTCCCCCATGTTGTTCACAGTATATATATTGCTGTTAGGAGACATTATCAGGTGGTATGGGCTGAGTTTTCCCTGTTACACAGATGATACTCAGCTCGACATGTCCTTTGTACCCAAACAAAATAGTGCAATTTCTGTCTTTAACAATTGCCTCACCGAGATTCAGGACTGGATGAATGCTAACTGGTTGAGACTAAATCCGGATAAGACTGAGGTGTTGGTAGTAGACCCAGGTCAGCGGGTAGAGCAGTTGACTCCTGGGCAAACATCTGGCCTTGCGCTTGGGGGTAGCCAGTTGAAAACTTCTGAACGGGTGCGAAATCTGAGCATTGTGCTTGATAACGAATTGACACTAAAAGTACAGGTGTCAGTGGTTGTCAAGACCTCATTTTATCATCTGAGGAACATTGCCCAGATAAAGCACCTTGTTCCACCTGAGGACCTTCTTGTGCTGGTCCACACCTTTGTGTCCTCTCATCTAGACTACTGTAATGCTCTATACCTAGGGCTACCTGGGGTGGATCTCCATCACCTGCAGCTGGTGCAGAAAGCTGCGACCAGGTTGTTGATATGGCTGTCAAGAACTAGCCATATCACTCCTGTGCTGTGCAAATTGCACTTTCTGCCAGTGCAATGGAGGGTCACCTTCAAGGTCGCATTGCTGACCTACAAGACCCTACATGGACAGGGACTGGATTACTTGTAAGACCTCCTTCCACTTTACTCCCCCTCCTGCCCACTTCACTCCACCAATGAGGGATTGCTAGAGTTTCCCAGGGTCCATCATCAAACATCAGGTGCTAGGGCTTTTTCTTTTGTAGCCCCGACCCTGTGGAGCTCTCTACCTCATCGGATTAGAAAGTGCATACCGCTCACTACGTCAGACCATGTGCATAACTTGGGTGTTATTTTTGATGATGGATTGTGTCGTCTGTCATCAAATCCTGTTTTTACCATCTGAGGAATATCGCCCAGGTGAAACACTTGGTTCCTCCTGATGATCTTCCAACATTAGTCCATGCCTTTCTCACTACCAGCCTTGATTGCTGCAATTCCCTCTACCTAGGGCTGCCAGGGGTTGATATCCATCACTTGCAGCTGGTGCAGAATGCAGCAGTCAGGCTTTTAACTGGGACCTCTAGGTCCAGTCATATTACGCCTGTGCTCCGTGAGCTGCACTGGCTGCCTGTTCAGTGGCAGATTACCTTTAAGGTTGGCTTGCTAACATTTAAAGCCCTACCTGATCAGGGACCTGGTTGCCTGCAAGACCTCCTGGTACCCTACTGCCCCCTCCGTCCTCTCTGATCTACTGACAAGGGATTGCTAGAGATTTCCAGGGTGCGATTGAAGACATCTGGTGCCAGTGCTTTTTCTTTTTCGGCTCCAAGCCTGTGGAATTCTCTTTCTCGTCAATTAAGAGAATGCCTGACCATTGACAGGTTTCAAATTGAGCTAAAAACTTATCTATTTACTCTTGACTTCCCTTATTTTAGTTAATTCATTTTTAATGTTTGTATTTTAACTCATATTTATATTTTTCTGTATCTGATTTGGTTCTGAAAAGCACTATAAAAATGAAGCTTGATTTGATTTGAGTGGACTGTCCCAAAATGAAAGCCATCATGTGGCATGCAAGGCCCAAGAAAACTCAGACTGTATGCATGTTGACCACTGTGCATCGGGGTTCCATGGTGTCATGTGGCAACAAGCATGATGGAACCCCAAAGATCAAACCAGATGCTGTACTGCAGGAAAATAGTAAGATGGGAGGAGAGGATGTCAGTGACCAGAAGTTGAAAAATTATGCATGTGTCAGAAAAACAGGGAAATGGTAGAAAAAAATGTTTTTCCATTTAGTGGATAGCTTAGTTTTCAACTCATTTGAGATCTACAAGCATAAGGGTGGTAAAGGCACTCACTATCAATATGTTGCAAAGGTCATAGAACAGCTTGCCGAAGCTTTCCTCTGTGATGCTACTGCAAATGCATTTTTCACCAAACCCCTTCAGGCTGTGGACAGCGCCTGAGGTCCTGGGACCCTCTGAATACCTTGGGTTCAAGCCCCACCATGCTCCCCTAAAAAGCCCTGCTGCCTGAAGAAAGGTACTGCCCGAAACAGCCTGAGCCGCACCGGGGGGTCACTGAGAGGAACCCTGCAGGTATGTCCAATGCATAGCCCAGCTTCTCTGGTGCTAACAGAAACCCTTCCTAAATTATTGGCATCTTTTTGGGCTACCTGGAAAGAAAAACCTGAACAAAGAGTTTTTAAATTTAGGCACCCTTTTTACTGGTTGAGCTGCCACGCATCAAGCCTGCCACTGACTTAGCTACCTTGACAAATACTTCTGGCTTCAGCAATTAACTGACTTTGAATTAATTCAATGTTTTTTAAAGTGGATTAAGGTTTTGTTTTTTAGAGTGGATTAAGGTTTTCTTTTAAAGTGGTCTAATGTTAAAATACAGTAACCCCCGGATATACAAGCTAAATCTGATCTACCAGCTAGTGACCGTAGGTTTTGAGATACAGTCATTTAGAGTAACCACTGACACAGACATATTTATTTAGAGCAAAGTGAAGTTACTTAAGCATACTTAATTTTATCTGTTCCTACTGAATCTTGCTAAAGTTGAGACATAGCCCCTGGTTCACTCGATCCCTGTTCATTCTTCCACCTCCGTGAGCCCACCCTGCTGTATTGTGTTTTCTTTCTCTGTCACATAGCCCACTTTTACTAAATCGCCCCTTCCCTTGTCTGGAGGACATTTTCACTGAGCTCCTTCTGGCTGTGGACCATGCCTGCGGTCCTGGGACCCTCTGAATACCTCAGGTTCAAGCACTCCCCTAAAAAGCCCTGTCACCTAAAGAAAAGTACTGCCTGAAACAGCCTGATCCGCACTGGCGGGTCACTGAGAGGAACTCTGTAGGTACATCTCGCGCATAGCCCAGCTTCTCTGGTGCTAACCGAAACCCTTCCTAAATTACTGGTGCCTTTTTGGGCTGCCTGGAAAGAAAAGCCTGAACAAAGAACCCCCGCTGGCACTTTGTGCCACCTCCCCACCCAGTCTCCACCCTCCCACCCTTGCTGGGCTGTTACTAATATAACCTAAAAAAAAGTAAGTGTCCACTTTCTCATTGGTCCCTTATAGTATCACACCACAAGTGGCACAAATTAACTCGCTTCACCAAGCACAGCTGAAACAAGTATCTCTTGTCTACATTTCCTTTGCACAAGCTGGAACCTTAACCGTTTTACCTGCATAGCAAAATATTTCACCTACTGCTTATATAACAACAAAACCATATGTCTAAATTGCTACTCTCTAGTTTGTGAGCTTGATCTGACAGAAAGCCTCAGAGGCACTCTCGCACTTTTCTTCCTACTGCTATTCCTTATCTAAACAACACCTCCTTTACTGTTTCTGGTGTACACTGTGATTTTTACATCAGCATGGTCTGTACAACCTTTCCCATTCTACTTATCACACTCCTGTTGCTTGGTACCCTCTCCGTATCCACTACCAACTGTTGTAATAATGCAGATGTTCATCCTCCACCACAAAGTGACTTCCACTTCTCTAACCTCCTTGTCAGGGATATAAAGATACTTGATTCCACCCCTCTCTTACTCCATAGTGGTCTCATTTACACTGCCTCAGTGGGATCACTAAAATACTGTTATGGCACACTACACTACACTTCTGTTGTCCACCGTAAACTATAGTATCTCATCCTCATTGCCCTGCTACTGTCAGGGGATGTAGAGTCCAATCCAGGTCCTAGCTCCCACTACTCCTATGCTGACTTTTTGGATCACAATATGAAGGGACTCCACATTGCTCATCACAACATAAGGAGCCTACTTCGTAACTGGGTGGAACTTGAAGCCTGGGTTACCCTTTACAATCCAGACATACTATGCCTATCTGAGACATGGCTAAAAGCCACAGTTCCTGAATCCTCCTGCCTTTTAGCCTCCTATAACTTTATCCAGAGAGATGGAACCCATTCAAAAAAGGGTGGTGGTGTTGCTTTTTACTAAAAAGAGAATCTAAATCTATCTGTCATCACTGCGCCTGTCACCCCCACTGTGAATCACTACATGCACTACTTACCCTGGGTGCAAACAAAAAAATGCATATTGTATGTGCCTATAACCCCCCAAACAGTTGCCTCTCTGGGCTCATGGAGCTACTCGAACATACATCCCTGGAGGCTGGGTTAAATGAAGTAATTATTATGAGTGATATTAACTTCAATTGGCTGGGAAATTGCCAGACCAACTATCAATCCCAAATCATGCAACATAGGCTACATCAGCTAATTACGGAACCCACCAGGACAGCTTCTCACACAAACTCTAGCACCCTAATTGACTGGGCCCTAACTAGTCAGCCAGAGCACATACATATAGCTGGCCTACTGGCTGATGCACTTACTGACCACTCCCCTATTTTCTGTCTATGACTCCTGCTTCTACCAACCCCACCCCGCCTCCCAAGTATATCACCTTTAGGAACTTTGCAAGCTTAGATCTATTACACTTTCTAAATTAGGTCTCTCAAATTGACTAGAGCAAACTATACAGAGCTAATGATGCCCAGTCAGCCCTAAACTTTTTCCTTCAGGAATTCTCAATGCTCCAGGATATCCATACCCTGTACTCCAGATACAGAGCGAAGGGACAACATACAAGATGGTTAAAAAAGGACCTCCTCTCCAGACTTAAAATGAGAGATAACAGCTGGAAACATTTTAAATCCTCTGGTCATCCAGCTGACTATGACCTCTATAGGGCCCAGCACAAAGAATGTAAAAAGCAAATAAGAGCTGCCAAAAGCAAATACAGTCCCCACCGCTTATAACGGGCACATGTGTACAAGCATGTTCTGCCCGTTATATGGGTTGGTCGCAGTAACCAAAGTTAATAGTTTTTACTGATCTGACATGATATGAGGGAGGCAGGAGCATTATAAGATGCTCCCTATTGCAAGCGCGATTCTTCATCCCACTACATTTACTTTTCAGGAGTCAATCCCCCGTTACCTCCTGTTACCTTCCATCTTCAAGTCCCAAGCAAGCAAGATGCCAAGCAAAGCTGTGGGTTTTTGAACTGAGAAGCTGGCGACGTGTGGGTTTTTGGAACCGGTGCTGATGATCGCGCCATGCCGCAGGTGCCACAAACGCCAGAGGTCTCAGACCAAATAAGGCTACCTGGGTTGTGGTACCGCGAGTTGATGGATCGTGTGGAGCCCTTTGTCCTTCAGCAATCAGAAGGTAGGGAGAGTCTCTTACCAGACGTGCAATTGTTTTTTTTTAAACTGAAAGAGGATTAAAGGATTGATGAGCCCTGCTGGTGTAGGTTCTATTATTGCGCCCTTTCTATTTCGGGCAGATTAGCTGGTAATTAGTATCCATTCATACTTTGGCATGCTCTGCAAACTGCCTGTCAAAGTGTGAACTGACACTAATTAGGATCTAATCTGCCCAAAATAGCAGGCGGGCATAGAACACTATATCAAGTGTTTTTAACATTGCAGCCTATGGAACTGGCAAATGGTTTCTAAAATTTGCCCGCATAAACCGATTGACCATCTAAAACATGAGTGCTATAAGTGGACTGGACTGGACTGAAAAAGTCTTCTTAAGGATGCCACAGGGGAGCCTAGAAAATTCTGTACACATGTTAGGTCCTTCCTGGGGTCCACCCTGTCCCCTACTCCAAATAACATGATCCTAAATGGGATCCACTGTAATGATCCCCAGACAGTTGCTAATTTCTTCAATCAACAATGTTCTGACCTGTCCAAACACACCTCTGCCTTCCTCTCTGCGCCATGCTCAGACTTGCACGCTCTGCCTCACACTAATACATTAAGACCGTCCTTTTATTTCAAAGCTATTTCTAGGGCAGAGGTACTAAGACTCTTAAACTCCATTTCAGACAACATCAATACTGACTCTGATGGTATTGAACCTAGACTCCTGAAGTTAACTGCCCCATTAATTGCCTCTCCTCGCCAAGATCGTTAATTTATCCTCTGCCAGAACAATGTTCCTGATATCTGGAAAATTGCCAGAATAACTCCTGTTTTCAAAAAAGGAGACCCAACACACCCCTCCAACTACAGGCTCATTGTGATATTATCGGTACTAAGTAAAATACTTGAGAAGCTTGTAGCCACTCAAACTGTTGATTTTCTACACAAAAACAACCTTCTCTCCTCAGCCCAACATGATTTCTACAAGGGCCATAGCACCAACACGGCCCTGCTAAAATTTACCACTGACACCTTGTCTGCTATGGACTCAAACCTCCTCACTGGGACTGTCTTTATAGACATGACCAAAGCTTTTAATCTTGTTGACCACCCTATCCTTCTTGCAACTTTAGAGTCGATGGGTTTTACTGGGGGTGTAGTGGCCTGGTTCAGTAGTTATCTGTTAAACAGAGCCCAAGTTGTGAAATATGTTTCCACCCACTCGAACCAGGCTTCTCTAAGTGTTGGAGTCCCCAGGATCCATTTTGAACCCTCCTTTCTCCATATTTATCAACAGCATTACCTTTAATCTCACCTCATGTTCATCCCTCTTGTATGCAGATGATATCGCTTCTATATACTAGCTCCAAAAACCTGTCTGACGTAAACTCGTGCCTCTCTTCTGACTTTCATAAAATCCAAACCTGGCTCTCTGATCACAAACTGGTCCTCAATGTATCAAAAACTCAAGCTATGTTGTTTGGGTCTGCAACCAAGCTTAAATTCTGCAACAATATCAGTGAGGTCTTCTGACCTGGCTCCCCTCCCTTAAATACAGTTACCTCATTCAAATATCTTGGGGTCATCCTTGACCAGAATCTAGGCTTTGATCTCCATGTCAAATCCACTTGTAAATTGGTAAACTCTAAACTAGGCATTGCCTATAGATCTAGCTATACACTTACACCATCCACTAGACTGGCTGTTGCCTGTGGCATCATACTTCCAGCTCTGACTTATGGAATTGTCACGTACATGGCCATACCTAAAACAAATGCTTTGTTCCTGGGACACCACCTATAACAACATTTGCGTGTTATGCATCCTCATCCCCTAGGCTTAAACAACACTGCCAACTCTACTAAGACCTAAACTGGCTATCACCTGCTGTGCTGAGACTTCACTCAGTTGGCGCCCTAGTGTATAATGTAATCAGGACACAATCTCCTGCTGGTCTGGCTATGCTACTGTCTCCTCAAATATTCACCTATGGCCTATGCTCGACTGACAAGTCCCTACTGCAAGTACCCAGGTGTAAAACCTCAAAAGGTTCCCAAGCTTTCTCTCACTATGCCACAAAACAATGGAACTCCTTACCAGTAACAACACACCATGCATCTTCTCATGCCCTCTTTAAAAAAGAGCTTCATGCCTACCTACTTGCTTCAAACCCATGCACCTGTTTTAAACCCCCATGATCCCTTTCTCTCTCTCTCCCTCCCATCCACCTATTGTGCCTATTGCTGCCAAACCTGTCTCTCATTTCTCTTCCACATACTATTGTGGACTGTTGCCCATCATGTCTCTACTTGTCCCACTCCCTATTGTACTGTCCAGTATTAAGCCCTATCCTTTCTTCTCTTAGAACCATGGCTATGCTCCACAAGCTGTCTTGGATGATAATTCTGTATTGCCTGTATGTTGATTTCCATTCATAAATAGTATTTGTTAAATGTGCACTTACTATGTACCTACTAGGGTACTGTATTCTTGTTGCCTAGCTCTCACTACATATTAGATGGCTTGTTATGTTTCTGGAGTACTTACTCTGCCCCACTTGTATTTTTTCACTGTATATACATCTCTGCCTATCTGTATGTATGCTGTACATGTTATTTCTCCAAATTGTGTTATGCTGTACTTGCAATGTTTTTTTTTGTTTCCCTCAAGTTGTAATCCTCCGAGGTTATGACTGAAAATAGTCATCTCCATGGATAGCTCACCTACCCGGTAAACAAAAACCAAATAAATAAATAAAATAAAATGCAAGATATGTGTCAAGTGCAGAGACTGAGGTATGCCTTACTGGCAGGCACTTTCCTGCTAAAATATCTCTCACACCAAAAAAGAAAAACCATGCTAGACTTTGCAGGGTTTGCTTGGCCAAGGCCTCACATGCCCTGACAGCAAGTCAATCAATCAATCATTCAAAATCTATATTTTGCCAGGCAAACATCATTGAACAATACTCATTTTCAAGATGCACCTGGGCAGAACCTATAGACATAAATTACATTGGATGAAAGCAATGGGTAAAATAGCATAGGATTTTAGAGACTAAGTGATACAATCAGCAGGAGTAGACAAGATATTTACAGCATATAAAGATTTAATTGGTCAATGCCATACTGAATGGTGCAATCAGCAGGACTAAACATAATATTTACAGTGTATAAAGATTACATTGGTCAATGCTAGACTAAATGATACAATCGGCAGGACTAGACATAATATTTATAGTGTATAGACATTTCAGAGTCAGTGTGCTGGTTGAGATAGCTGTGCTCAAGTATAAGCATACAAACCTAAAGCTAGTAGAGGAGGGAGGAGGTAAGATGGTACAACACCAGATGATAGGATGGTGACCAGAGGAGGAAAATAGTGCAGAAAAAGATATTTAGAGGAGGTGCCAGAAGTGAGGAGGTATGGAAGCCTAGAAAAAATTCTGGGGCACTAGGGCAGTTTTTTAGAGCATGAGCTAGGAAGGGGTACCCAAGTGGAGAGGAAGTTGAAAAACCTAAAGTGCTGGTTCAGAAGAGCAGATTTTCAGAGCATTTACCTGATAGGAGGTAACCGGGGGTGCAGGTAGTACTATGGTCTTGAAGAGAGATTCGGTGCTCAGGACGTAAGTCAAGTTTGGAAGGAGATCAATCATTGAGTGGATAGAGAATACTGGTAAGTGCTAGAGGTGTAGGAGGGGAGATAGAATGGCATAAAACTGGCATTTTGACCCCAGTTCACCATAGCAGAAACAGGATTACAGGTTCAATGATAACAATTACAGGATTCATTGAAGAAGAAAGCATAGCTTGTTTTGAAAGCAGCCACTAACAAAGGGTGGACCAGTTTCAAGGATTTTTGTATCATATTCTATAGTAGGGGGAGCATATAACTTGTTGAAGCCCTACTGAAGTGAGATCTCACCTTGGGTACAAATAACAAAATATAGGAGGTGCTTCAAAATGAATACTTGCCTGCTGTACAAAAAGGCAAACAATCTCATATATATTGGGGCAGCCTACTGGAAATGGCTGTAAACATACAAATGGCTGCATTTCTCTGCCATCTGTACTTAAGAGATGGGCATCCCACTACTGTATACGAAGAACAATGATGGGTCAAGTAGGGGAGAAAGTGATAAATCTTAGGACACTGTGGTAAAGGGTATCTAGCTTTGAGAGTGTAGTAGTTGGGCTCTGACAGTACAAGAAGTCAGCATGGTCAAGAAGGGAAAGAAAAGTGGACTGAGCCAGTCTCATCTTGGCCTCTCTTGTCAGGAACTGGTTAATCCTGTAAAAAAGACCTGGTCTCTGCCTGAGATTTTTAGCAGTACTTCTATATGGTCATTAAAAGACAGCCTTTGATCAATCCAGACACCCACATATTTGAACTTAGGCATATATTCCAAGGGTTCTCCCAGAAGTGTAGTGATCTGAGGGGATGTTATAGGTGTGGCATCATATGTGCCAGGTCAGAATAGCATTGCTTTGGTCTTTTTTGCATTTAGTAATAGTTTCTGGTTTAACAGTTGTAATTGCTGCAGGTTAAAATCATGTTGCAGATCATCACATACAGCAGTAGGAGAGGGTCCTTTGGAGTAGAGCACCGAGTCATCAGCGGAGAGGTGAATGTTGGCAGCTTTGATGTTGACATTAATTCTATTAATATAAATTGTGAATAGTAGAGGACCCAGTATGGATCTAAGTGTTAGAGAGGATCATGGGGTGGAGCATCTGAGAGTCGTTACTACTGTCCTGACTGTAATGTTCTGCTTTCTGTTAGAAGGTGCTTCACATTATTCCACACAAAGAAAGATTATGGAATCCTGGACAAAGAATCATCTTTGACTTCAGAGTAATGCAAAAAAGCACAGTTCAGGACAGTAAAAAAATGAAATTTCACTGACTTATCATATTCAGTGCCTTTACCACCCTTACCGCAGTCCACACCTGCAACACACATTTGCCTTGCATTTTACATTGTTTTGGCTGCCTCTGCTCTTGCCACTTACAGTGTTGTTTCAGCCTATGACTGTTCCAAAATTCACCTGATTTTTTCCATAAATACACACAATACAGTGATGTAATGAAGTGCAAAAATACATAAATATCAGGGAAATATAATTCATTTATTTACATAACATACAGACTATTAAATAAACATTCGTGTGTCCTGCAGTTAGCTTTTATTCTAAACCTTTGTCTCATGACATATGAATTGGACATAAAAAACATATTCAAAAATAGCTTTATTTTAGCTAAATATGCAAAATTTTATTATTAAATTACCATTAACAGTGGAAAAACAAACATAGTACTGGGTGTAGCTATTGACCCAAACATCATGCAGATAAAATTTCATTAGACTATCTCAGACACAAAAAAATATATAAGACTGTACTTTTAGGGTCCAAATTTCTGCAAAATCGGCAGCAGCAGGGGGTCAAAATTAATAAAAGTGACCAGTAGTTAAAGGGTTAAATGCCATTAAACTTACAAAGTTGTGTCCCTCAGATGATATTGAGGCATACATGACAATTTTTTAAAGAGCTACCACAGCCTGCCAGTGGCCAAAACAGCAATGGACTATCAGACCGGTACCCTACCTGACAGGGAAAGCCCAGCTTGCCTACAGCAGTATGGACACTGCACAATGAGAAAACTATGTCCTGGTGAAAAGCAAAATCCTGAAAAGGCATAATAGCTCCAGAAAGACTTACAGGCAGAGATTTCGATCTCTGAGTTACAACTTAGTCGACAATCCTCGACAAGCCTTCACCCGACTCTGAGAATTCCTGATAAAATGGATCCAACCAGAGAGCAAAACAGTTGCACAGACCATCGACACATTTGCCATGGAGCAGTTCATCAGCATCTTGCCTACAGATGTGCAGCTTTGAGTAAAGGAACACTGACCAGAAAGTGGGGAAAAGGCTGTTTCTTTGGCCGAGGACTACCAAATGGCCAGACAGACGCCACAGGAGCGAGGTAACAGCCACTGGAAAGACACTCTTTTTCCCATTTAAATTCCTAGCCTGTTAAGAACTCTGGTGAGGTTAACAAAGCTGTGCCCAAAGATGCTATCTGCTATAGCTGTAATAAGCAAGGCCATTTCCCAAGAAACTGCCGTAGTAAGGAGAGTGGCACTGGAGAAGATTTGTCCTTAGGGAAACTGGGGAAAGTAGTTAACAGATGTGACAGTGGGGAATAAGACTGTGAAGGAACTCATTGATTTGCAAGCAAGCAATCTTTATTTATATAGTGCCTTTCAAAATCAAGGCACTTTACATAGTATAAACCACAAATATGTAATACAGTCAGCAATATAAATTATTTAAAAACAATCAGTCTGAGAAAGCCAGTGAAAATAAATATGTTTTTAACAGAGATTTAAAACTGCTGATGGTAAGGCATTCTCTTAACCAACGAGGTAGAAAATTCCACAGGGTCAATGCTGCAAATGAAAAAGCACAAGCTCCTGAAGTTTTCAGGCAAACCGTGGGAATCTCAAGCAATCCCTAGTTGGTGGATCGGAGAGGACAACTTGGGGAGTAAGGAGTCAGGACATCTTTCAGGTAGTTGAGTCCCTGTTCATGCAGAGCTTTAAAGGTAAGCAAGCCTACCTTGTAGGTGATCAACCACTGAACTGGCAGCCAGTGCAGTTCACACAGCAGAGGCTTAATATGGCAGGTCCTAGAAGTACCAGTCAACAGCCTGGCTGCAGCATTCTGCAATAGCTGCAAGTGGCAGATATCAGCCCTAAATAGCCCTAGGTAGAGGGCATTGCAGTAGTCAAGATGGGTAGTAATGAAGGCATGGACCAGTGCTGGAAGATCACCCAGAGGAACCAGGTGTTTCACCTGGGTGATATTCCTCAGATGGTAAAATGAGGATTTAACCACAGCTGACACCTGAGATTTCAGGGTCAAGCCATCATCAAAAATAATGCCCAGGTTATTGTACCTGATCTGAGGTAGTGAGCAGGACACCATCAAACCATAGGCCTGACATCTGCCCAGCCCCCAAACCCACCCCTGGGTGACCCGGCTCCTTAACCAACACCTCAGTCTTATCCGGATTCAGTCTCAGCCAAATTAAGCTCATCTAGTCTTTGATATCGGAGAGGCAACTATTTAGCACACAGATTGCATCAACCTGTCTGGGTACAAAGGACATATACAGCTGGGCATCATCTTCATAGCAGTGAAAACTCAAGTTGTATCGCCTGATGATATCTCCTAATGGCAGCATATATATACTGCGAACAACATGGGTGCCAGTATGGATCTCTGTGTCACCCTGCAGGACAGGGGAAGGGCGTCAGAGGAATAAATTCCAGTGACCACCCTCTGAGACCTGCCTACAAGGAATGATTGAAACCATTCTACGACTGTAGCCGACAGTCCACAAAGGAACCGCAGGGTCTCCAACAGCATCCCATGATCCACAGTGTCAAAGGCTGCTCAGAGATCAAGAAGGACCAAGATGGTACAAGCCTTTCGATCTCTTGCCATTAGTAGGTCATTTAATACCCGAACAAGGGCAATCTCTGTGCTATGCCTCTTCCTGAAACCAGACTGAAGAGCTTTATAGACATTGTGAGTTACAAGGTGATCATCCAGTTGCAGTGCAACTATCTTCTCAATAACCTTCCCCACAAAGGGCAAGTTAGAGACAGGTCAGTAGTTAGCTGGATCATCATGATCCAAGGAAGGTTTTTTAAGGAGTGTTTGAATGACCACCTCCTTTAGGGGGTCTAGAAAAAAAACCTTTCCAAGGATCTCCATACAATTTCAGCTAGGATAGGGCAGATAACATCTACACACTTCACAGGACAATCTTCACAATGTCCATAAATTCCGTTCAGCTGAAATCTGTCCATACAGACCGGGTGCTCACTAGCTCCCATCGACCTCCACAACCCCTCATGGAGAGAACCAGACCGATTCTGGACCTGATGCTGGCAACCTTGTCTGCAAAAAAACGAGCTAGCTCATCACACTTAATTTGTGTGAAAGCTCTTCCGGACTGAAGACAGATTGGATCGCACAGTCTGTCAACAGTTCAGAAAAGTTGAGCGGTCGATTCTGTGCAGCAGAAATCTCCCTGGACAGAAACTCTGCCTTCTTATGGGTGATTTTTGATTGATAGCCCTTATAGTGCTCCATCAATCTAAGCTTGTCAGCATCCAGGCCAAACTTCCGCCATGCTCTCTCCAGCCTTCGACCAACTCGCCTCAACTACTTCAAGGACCCATCATACCAAACGGGTCTTGGGAACATGAACAGGAGCAATCAAGTCCAAGGCATCTCCCACTGCCTTATTATAGGCTAGTTTGAGGTCCCCTGGACTTGTGCTTTCACCCAGTAATCCCTATATGTCCAGAACTGCCAACAGACCATCTGGGGTAACTCCCCTTAAAGGGCTGTACCGGACCATCTCCGAAGGGGTAGGTCCATTTGGGGGGGCCCCAAAACTGAACCCTATGGTGTGATGGTCAGACCAAGAGATTTCCATCCCCAGGAGAAATATCAGATCCAATGAGTGACCTCCTGTACGGGTAGAGAAGGTAATCACCTGTGTAAGGCCCAGCATTGTCATCAGCGTGAGGAGATTTTGACCAAACTGTGAGAGTTCATCATCGACCCAGGAATTGAAGTCCCCCAGAATTATCCATCTGGGAGACTCTGATACCATGTCGCCAATGAAGTCCGCAATCTCCTGCAGAAATAAACCCCCCATCACCTAGTGGATGGTAAATGCGGAATATCCTGCAACCTACACCCTCACCCACGATACACTCAAAGGATCTGGTGGTCCCCACTGGAACATCGGCAAAACCCAGTTTGGTCTACACTCCCATCCCTTTGATCCAACCTTGGGCGGTGAATCAGCGAGAACCCAGCTGGAACGGCAAAGGCTAATACTGGGCCTGCATTTTCATCCAGCCAGGTCTCTGTGATATGTGCCAGATCCACCATTTCAACAAGATCAGCTATAATAGCTGTCTTGTTTTGATGGACCTGGCATTAGATAACACCATCCTGGTTGGATGAGATGCTGAGGAGAACCTCAACTCCTCTCCAGCATCAGTTGCTGAGCCCTTGGGCATGGGAACAAGACAGGGATTACCACTGTCCTGGCACCATTTTGCCCCAGGGTGTCACCTAGTCCCTACCACCCCAATTCATCCTCCCCTTTCCTTTATTCCCCCACCAGGCACAGTTCTCCCCTTCTTCCTGTACCTCCTGGCAATCCTCAGGGATTGACAATGCTTGTAGGTCTCCACAGATAAGTATGGGCAGTTAAAAGGGTGCAGTTCCAGAGCCCGGTGGAAGAATACTGTCTTACCATCATTTGGCCTCCCCAGCACATTCTTAAAATAATAACAAAACACCCAAATTAACTTAATCCCACCAAATTAAATAAACTATGACTACAGATAATAAATGCAAATAACAAACCAAAAAAAAAATAAAAAAAAATCTACTATCCAAAAATTGCACAAAGCTTTGGTAGCCTGTGATAATGGCACTGGGGAAAGGGTGCCTACAATAATGGTGACCCTTCCCCAGCACATTATAAGGACAGCCATGGTCGGTAGGGCAGTCAGATAGAGGTGGGCGAATATAGTGACAGGATGTCGCTATACATATGCACTTAGGGGGGAGCTGGCACGCACAGGGAGGGGATGTGAGGGGTGGTGCCGTGGTTGGTCACCGAGCTGACCCTGTGGCTTTGTGGGTCAGCTGCTGGCATCGGTGCGCATGGTACTGGGTTCGCATCCGGACACCTGTGCCTTTTTGTTGCGCCCGGTCCGAACCTTTTTTTTTATGTGCCCTCCCCACATGCAGCCCCCCTGGAGTTGAGAATCCTGGGGGTGGGGGGCATAGCCCCCCTCCACAGAAAACATTAAAAACGAAGTCCTCTGCGTCATTTTCCTGTGCGCCGAAAAAAATTTTGCCACTGTAACTTCGTAATAACGTTGATCACCTTTAGGCGTTCACCATTATCACATGAAACCTAAAGCTTCATATACATACAGTAAGTCAGACGAAGAAGAAGAAGCAAATCAGTCACTGTGTGAACTACAAATAATGTAAACCAACACCCAGAAAGCTCCCACCAGTCCAGTTAATCAGAAAAAATCCTCAGTCTCAATACCACATCTCACATAGTAGGAACCGTAAAAACAATAAATTTGTAATATAATAAGATAACAGAATACTCTCACCACCTCTCCAAAATAGGTAGTATTAGAAGCAGTTGAGCACACTAAACAGATTAGCCAGCTTATTCAAGTCAAAGAACAGGGCACTCTCACTGCCCACCAGGTCCACAAATAAGGAGAGGAAAGAGTCTGACCATATGATTTGAAAGAATTTTCCATCTGGGGCCCCACACAACACCTCTGGTCCTTGATTGTGAAGGAACCTCTCACAACCTTGAGCAGTCCAACCTTCCCCCAAGGAGAACGCCACCGGGAGGCCAGGGTGTAGTCAGGTCTCGATTTGGGACAGGATCACCAGTCCATCCCCCCTAGAAACCAACAGGACCCGGGTACTGTAATGCTCGCCATCCAATGTCAACAGACCCAGTCCCTCACACCACCAACCACTCCAGCAGCTCTCTCCGGGTTCAGGTCAAAATGAGCTCAAAAGGTAAACAGGATCCACAGGCAAATCACCAGTCCATCTGCAAAAAGTATCCAGGTGATACTGCCAAGCAGTTCTGATTTTGTTTGAGGTCGAAAGATGTTACCAAAAACAGGACCCCCACAAATCAGTTCTTGCTTTTCCAGACACTATCCACAACTGCAGCTCTCATTCAGCTCCCTTACTTCGGTGACTCTGGATGGACGCAGCTCCTCCTTGACTCTTCTACCTCGACTCAAGAACTTCATCATCCCAAATGACAGAACTGGCTTTCTCCAATAACTCCTCATCTTGGAACCTGGCCCAAAATCAAATAGGCAGGTAAGATGGACCAAATGAATGGACAAAAATGCTTAAATGCTGGAGATAAACTAACCCCCCTGGCAGAATGTGAGCTGCGCAGGAAAAGGATTTAATAACTCAGTGAATGACAGCACGTTAAAACACAGAAAAAGATGCTCCTGGCACTAGAGACTCACTACTTCAACCCTAACTAACTCAACACTAAAACAACATAAAAAATAACATACAATAACGTAACAATAAACAATTTAACAAAAAATAACTTATGGATGTTGGTGTGTGTGACTGCTAGCCCAGAGTGGCTGCCATCTTGCTTCTTTTTAGCAACTAGGTCACCCTATATTTGGGAAGCAGACAGACCCTAGTGCATGTTAAAGTGCTGGGAAAACACTGTGCAAAGAGACCAGGGACTGGTGTCATCTGCATCCATGGAGACACTCGATACTATCCCACCACCCAAGTGACTCTGACCATTAAGGGTTTGTCACACCAAATGAAAGTGTGGGTAGTACCCAAGTTACCTGTACCTGTGATTATTGAAAATGACTTTCCAGGGTTTGCTGAACTCATCAAAGAGGGACTGAATCCTGATGTTTCAGCAGCTGTGGTGACAAGAGCTCAGGCAAAGAAAATTTCAGATGGTGGAAACACTTTTCCTTTCAGTGATATTGATTTGGACTTCAATGAGCACAGCTCCAAGTTCCAGAAATCCAAGAAAGAAAGATGAAGCCTGAAGAAACTATGGCAACAAATGACTGATGGACATGAAGGGTTAAATATGAAAATGCTGAAACTAAATTGATAGCTGATTGTGATTTTCTTTCAGAACAAGCTAACAATGTTTCTCTGCAGGGTTATGTCAAGCAGCTTGGGGTGAAATCAAAACAGGGTGGACCAATGTTTAAACAAGCATTTGTCAATGCCGAATGTTGTCTTGCTGACATTGGCATTGGTAGCGCAGGAGTTAAACAGATGCATAGTAGGAATGGCAGTGAAGTATGAAAGTGACGTTAACCCCACATCACCCTACAGAGATTGACAGGCACTGAGGTGTGCCTTTGGGCATCGGCCATAATGTTCATGGCAGTTCAACTCACCCTACCCTGCAGTGTGACAAATATCGTGTTGTGCCTTGGGGTTCTCGGGCCTTATGCTCATGCCATTCAACCATAACGCTCATGGCATTTTACCTCACCCTATCCTGCAGACACCGACGAGTACCAAGGTGTGCCTTGGGGTGTTCAGCTTTACAGTCACCCCATTTCATAAGGACATATGCTGATATGGGTGCAGTATAGGAGAATGGGGTGAACTGTGGGACTGAAGAGTCCAAGGTACATTTCGACGCCTATCACTGGATAGAGAGGTGGGGAGTGGCATTGCATCAGCATGACAACCAGAAATGCAAAGACACACCCCTGACGCCTGTTAGTCTGCACAGGGTGGGACGTTATGGTTAGAAACTTTAATGCCCTGGCTGTTTGTTGGAATTTGTACTACAAATCTGCAACATGGCATTTTTGTGACCCCCACCTCATGAAAGTGTTTGAGACCTCTGCTCATGACCAGAGGCACTGTGATTTTGTTAATCTGTTCTGAATGTTGATTTCTCACAGGGACCACGACATTCTGGGCCAGATGTGGGAAAACACCATTTGGGCAGAATGTGAAAAATGACAGCTGTACCATTCATAGGTAGGTGTGAAGAGAAGACAGTGTTGAAAATCTTGAAGTAAAATATTAAAAATATTAGAATTTACGAGCATACTAGAAACTGCACAATGGACACTTGTAACACAGTCATTTAGTGGAATTATTTCACCAAATTTTCAACATAGGTATTTTGGGACCTCTGCTCATGAACACTGTCACCATGATTTTCTTCATCTGTCCTGATCATTGGTTTCCCACAGCGACTGCGCCATAGTGTGCCACTTGTGTGAAAACACATTTTGGGCAGGATCTGAAAAATGACAGCTGTACTGTTCATAAGGAAGTGTGCAAAATTGACAATGTTGAAAATGTTGAGGTAAAATATTACAAATTCTCAAAGGTATGAGTGCGTGAGGAAACTGCGTAATGCACGCTTGTAACATAGTCATTTTATCGACATTTGTCACCAAATTTTCAACATGTGCACTTTAGGACCTCTGCTCATGAACAGTGCCTCTGTGATTTTCATAATCTGTCCTGAACACTGATTTACCACAGTGACCACGCTGATCTGTGCTGTTACTGCAAAAACACATTTTGTCCAGGATGTGAAAAATGACAGATACACTGTTCATAAGGAGGTGTGAAAAAATAAGAATGTGGAAATTCTGGAGTGAAAATATTACAAATTGGCAAAGTTATGAGCGCACGTGGAAACTGCGCAATGCACACTCATGACACAGTCATTTTTTTAGAATTTCTTCACTAAATTTGCAACATAGGCTTTTTGGGATGCCGCCTTATGAACAGCAACACTGTCATTTTGTTACTTGGACCCAAAAGGTGATTCCACACAGTGACCGCAAAATCACTTTTTGGGACCGAATAATGCCATGATAGTGATTAAACTCATGAGGAGGAGTCCCAAAAACCCCATGTTGAAAGTTTGGTGCCAAAATTCTCAAAAATGCCTGACATATGCACCAAAGTTGAAAAAAACTATTTATTGCCATTATACAGCTTACTGGCATTTCTTCACTTTGTGGTAGGCTTTGAAGAGTGCAGACGGGTTCCCAGTCCACCGAAGATTGTTGTGCTGGGCTCTGGAAGCTAGTATGGGGTGACGGTGTGTTTGTGTGTGTGTGGGGAGGCAGTTTGCACAAAGGATGGGCATGGGTTGGGGGAGGGAACCACCGGACTCAACGAGGGACCGTTTACTGGTTTACAGGTTAAAAAAGAAAAAGTTGCGGGATGGGTTTTTTCTTTACAGGGACATTTGGCATGCTGGGGTAGTCTCCCAGGGTGCCACCTGAGTGTTGTTTTGGGGGGCTGTAGACAGTGGGGGATTGGGCACCCCTGCTGGCCATATAGAGTTGGGTGGGTCGCATAAGCTGAGGGGGATTGGGCACCCCTGGCACACAAGAAATGGGGGCACACAGCCAATGGTAAAGGGCACCCTGTTGGCAATTAACTTAGAAGGGGCTTGCCGACAGGGGATTGGGCACCCCGCCAGCTTCAAAGGGACTGTGGAAGGAGTGGCACATCCCTCAGCTTCTGTGGGGACTATGAAAAGCTGCTGGGATGCTGCCACCATGTTCCTTGAGGGGACACCAGAGAAGGCAAGCAGTAATTGGCTGCAGCAATCAGGGACCTCCTGGTGGTGTTCCCTGATTGCAGCAGCTAATTTCTTCCAAGGTGGTAGCACATTTTCTGAACTGCTGTCATGGACAGCATGCTATGCCACTGGCGACACAAAGCCCAGCCACAAAAAGCAGTGGCGCCAATGGCTGCAGCAGGACCACACCTCCGAAACCCACTTCTCCACTGAAGCTACCACAATATGTTGTCTGTGCTGCATGCACAAGACAACATAAAAATGTAATGGGTTACTGTACAGAGTTTGGGTTAAACCTCAGACCCAGGAACTGACAGAACATTTAGTTACACCGCAGAAGTATAAAGCAGAGTTATTACTGATAGCACATGATAGTCCCATGGCTAATCACTCAGGGAGGGATTGCACCCTTGCCAGATTGCTGTGTAGATTTTACTGGCCTGGAATTTTTGAAGATCTTGCTACCTATTGTAATTCCTGTGCTGAGTGTCAGAAAGTAGCCCCTGTCACTAGAAAACACAAGGTGCCCCTGGTTCCCCTACCCTTGATAGATGTGCCTTTTGAGAGAACTGCAATGGATGTGGTTGGTCCTTTAGACAACAGTAAAAAGAGTTATAGATTTATCCTGGTAGTATGCGACTATGCTACTCGATACCCAGAAGCAGTTCCAATGCGTATTGTTACAGCCCTAAAAGTTGCAGAAGAGCTTGCCAAAATTTTCAGCAGCGTGTGCATACCTAAAGAAAGTATTACTGATCAGGGTAGTAATTTTGGTGCTGCATTACTTAAGGAGCTGTACAGACTGCTAGATATCACTGCGCTAAGAACCTCCCCCTATCACCCACAGACAGACAGTCTTGTTGAACATTTTAATCAAACCCTAAAATGCATGTTAAAAAGGTTTGTAAAAGGGGAAGGGAAAGATTGGGACCAATACTTGCCTTACCACTTTTTGCTTACAGAGATGTGCCACAGGCATCAACAGGGTTTTCACCATTGAAATGTTGTATGGTAGGCAGCCAAGAGGGCCACTGGATGTGATAAAGGAAACATGGGAAGATAACCCCACTCAGAAACAATCTATAACTTCTTATATGCATGCCCTAAGAAAGAAGATGGCAAAATACAGTAGGTTTAAATTGCCCATAGTAATCAGAAAGAGGCTCAAAACCAGCAGAAGCTATATTATGACCATGGGGTAAAAGAAAACATTTTCGAGCCAGATGAAAAGGTTTTGCTACTGTTACCCACAACAGAAAATAAGCTGTTAATGAAGTGGCAAGGGCCCTATAAAGTTCTTAGATGTCATGTCACTGTTAACTACAAGACTGAGACCCCTGACCAGAAAAATCCTATTAAGATATACCATGCTAACCTCCTCAAGAAACGGGTTGAAAAAATGCCAAAAGCTGCTTTGCTAGTTTTACCAGAAACTAATAAGGAAGATATTGATATAGCTTATGATAGACTGGAACAAACTGTAAATGCTGATGCTTTAAAGGTGAAAGTTTCCTTAATTTCAGAAAAATCTGCAGACATTAGTAATGTGCTCAAGGCATTTAACAGTACTTTTACCATGGTACCAGACCAAGCAAAATGGGCTGAGCACGTAATAGTGACAAGGAATGCTCATCCTATTAGGCAAAATACATACAGGTTACCAGAGCGGTTAAGAGCAGATTTGGTTAAGGAAATACAAAAAATGAAAGAATTGGGTATCAGAGAGGAGTCAAGGAGTGCTTGGTCATCTCCCATGGTAACTGTAAACAGAAAAGATGGGGATGTTAGAATCTGACTTGATATTAGGAAACTTAAATCAAGTGCCAGAATTTGACAGTTATCCTATGCCCAGAATAGATGGATTTGGTGCACAGACTGGGGAGTGCAAAGTATGTCGGTACCCTCTATCACATCATGGGTTACTGGCAAATACCTTTAGCTAAAAAATCCAGTGATAAAATTGAATTTGCCACCCCTATAAGATTCTATCAGTTCACCACAATACCATTTGGTTTACATGGTGCGCCAGCTACATTTCAGTGGTACATGGATGTCATTTTATCCCCTCACACTGGTTATTGTGCTGCGTACCTGGATGATGTTGTGGTGTACAGTCCAGACTTGAAAAGCCACCTGGAACACCTATGAGCCATTATCCAAGCTGTCAAAAATGCAGGTCTGACTATTAATCCTACCAAACGTGCATCGGGCATGCAAGAACCAGATATTTGGGCTATGTGTTGGGAAATGTAGAAGTCAAGCCAGAGGTTTCTAAAATAGAATCTGTAGCTAACAGCACTGTTCCTTAAACAAAGAAATATGTCAGGTCATTTTTAGGGCTGGTTGGTTATTATCAGAGATTTGTTCCCAACTTTGCAGAGTTAGCTACTCCCCTCACTGAACTCACGAAAAAATGATACCCAAATAATGTGAAATGGACCTCAGAGTGTGATGAAGCTTTTCAAGCCATAAATGTTGAATTATGTTCAACCCCTGTTTTAAGAAGCTCAGACTTTGAGAAACCATTTTTGCTACAAACAGATGCGTCTGAGGTAGGCCTTGGTATTGTCCTAAGTCAAAATATAGATGCGACAGAACATCCTATTTTGTATATACAGTAAGTAGGAAGTTGCATGACAGAGAGAAAAGGTACTCCACTATCAAAAAGGAATGTTCAGCAGCAAAGTGGGCCATGGAGTCCTTCAAATTTTATTCGATAGAAACTGATTTTGTTCTTGTAACTGATTACAGTCCTTTCTGTTGGTTTAACCAGATGAAAGGTAAAAATTCCAGAATCACAAGGTGGTACCAGGCATTACAGCCATTTAAATTCACTGTGATACACAAAGCTGGTAAAGAGAACAGCAATGCTGATTTTCTGTCAAAATACGGATGAGGAATTGAGGGTTCTGAGGGCTGAAAAAACTAATGTAGGGGTTTGAACTGCACTTTTTGCTGTACTGTTATAAACTAGCATTTGTCAATGCCGAATGTTGTCTCGCTGGCATTGGCATTGGTAGTGCAGGAGTTAGAGATGCATGATACAAATGGCAGTGAAATATTGAATGGATGCCAGCCTCACCCCCACCTTGCAGAGACACATTTTTAACATCAGCATTTTGGTACCTTCCCTCATGAATGAACAGTGGCACTGTGATTTTGTTAATTTGTCCCAAAAGTTGATTTCCAACAGTAACATTGTGTGCCACAGGTGCAAAAACACTTTTTGGACATGATATGAAAAATGACAGCTGTACTGTTCATAAGGAGGTGTGAAAAAATGCCAGTGTTGAAAATCTGGCATGAAAACATTGCAAAGTTGCGAAGTTACAAGGGTGCATGGAAACTGCCCAACGCACACTTGTAACACAGTCATGTTTTGGGCGATCATCACCAAATTCTCAACATAGGCATTTTAGGACCTCTGCTCATGAACAATGTCACTGTCATTTCCTGAAACTGTCCCAAAAACTGATTTCACATGGCAACTGCGCTATATTGCGCTGGACGTGCGAAAACACATTTTAACCAGAATATGTAAAATGACAGTTGTACTGTTCATAAGGAGGTGTGGGAAAATGCCAATTTTTAAAATATATAGTGAAAATACTACAAATTCACGAAGTTATGAGCATGCATGGAAACTGGGCAATGCACTCTTGTAAAACAGCCATTTTTTTGGATTTTTTCCGCCAAATTTGCAACATAGGTTTTGTTAATTGGTCCCGAAAGATGATTCTGAGTAGTGATCATGAAATCACCATTCAGGACCAACTAACACCATGACAGTCAGTGACTGATTTCATGAGGAGGGGTCCCAATAACCCCATGTTGAAAATTTGGTGCAAAAATTCCAAAACATGGCCGAGATATGCACCAAAGTTGAAAAAACCCTAGTTATGCCATTATACAGCTTACCGGCATTTCTTCAGTTCATGGTTGGCTTCGAAGAGTGCAGACGTTTTCCCAGTCCACTGAAGAGCATCGCACCGGGCTCCAGAGGTAAGTATGGAGGTGAGGCGGGATGTTGGGAGGCAGGGTGAGCAGAGGATGGGCACGGGTTGGGGGAGGGTCCGCTGGACTCGACAAGAGAATGTTTTATGTTTTACAGGGGGTAAAAGGAAAAAACATTGAAGGACTTTTTTTATTTTAGGGACATTTGGCATGCTGGGGTGGGCTCCCAGTGTGCCACCTGAGATTTTTTGGGTGGAGCTATAGCCGACGGGGGATTGGGCACCCCGTCTGAAAATACCAATGGGGCAGGAGAGCAGAGGTGGATTGGGCACCCCACTCAGCACACAACAATTGGGGGGGTCATTATGCGATGGGGAGTGGGCTTCCCCATCAGCAGATTGAACTGGGAACAGGGGTTCTGAAGCCAATGGTGATTGGGGCCCCCATTGTCAAAGAAAGACTGTTTGGGGATGCATGATGCCGAGGGGGATTGGGCACCCCCTAGGCAGACAGTTGCAATGGGGGGGGACATTATGCTGACAGCATTGTGACAGTCAGCGGCAGTCACTGCCGCCATGTTTTTTGGAATGCTTCACCAGGAAGGGCACGTCTGCTGCATGACGAGCTTGGCTTTCATTGCAGCAGACCTTTTCTTAGATCTGGACACCACATTAGGTATGCCTGCTGTCAGTGCCTGCAGCTAGCTTACTGGGGAATGAGGTACGCACCTACTAATGTGTGCTTTGCATTCACCCATGGCGACCACACCTCCAAATCTGCTACTACTGCAATATGTTGGCTGGCTCACAGGCACGAGGCAACATAAAATAATGGATGCAAATGTGCTTAAAGTGATTTTCTTAGGGTGTTCAATTGCCTTTTTTGCAGCATATTTTAATAGTATGTTGTCTCCGGTACTAGTACCTGCTTTTGTGTATTCTATGCTGTGCTGTATTTTATTTTCGAATAAAGCATTTTGTTACTGCCCCATTTCAGTGTGTTCTGTATTTTTGTCTATAAAGCTAAGGTGTGGCCACAGCTCCCGGTGCACATCATGCAAGGGAGGGCTGTCCTACTGTCAGTGGCTCCAGTAGTGTTAGCCCGGGAAATGCTCTGTTTTGTGAAGCAGGAATGCAGTATCGTACCTATTGCACTCACTCCCAGTTCTACATCGGCGTTCCTTTTTGCCGTTTCTGCCATTTATACCAATGGGATATTTATCCACTGTGTCTTGGTTTCTTTACATTGTGGAAGTCATTAGCATAGCTCTGTGATGACCAGTGTTGCTCTCCCTTATTGTTGGCTGTCATCACTGCCCGCAGTTGCATTTCTGCGAATGCATGGTTTGTCTGAGGTGAAACTCGGGTTATTTTACTGAGGACAGCAGGTGTCATTGGCAATTTAGTTCTTTTGCAGACAGATATCAGCAGTTGTGTTGAACTGTGCATTATCTTTTCTGTGAGCTTTGCACTGAAGTAAACATGTGAAGCCCACTGCTTCCTTACACTGGTGTCTCTCAGAACTAGTGGAAGCATTTCTCTAAGCACTAAAACTCATTTTTGTATAGCAACAATCTATTACTTTGTGCACATCATTATGTGTTGGTGAGCTCATTGCTTTCTATTGTGAGGTTTTTGTTTCATGCTTCCCCTGTTTTTCATCAAAGATCAGTGAGCCCTACATTCATTGTCTGGCAACCTATTGAATCCTGCATTGAAGAGTGGTCACTGTACATCTCATACAGTTTTTTTCATTTTTTTCTGAATTTCTCAGTGTTATTCAGTCTTTGTAAAATATGGTCAACTATTGTGTTGTGGGTGGCTGTAGCAATACACCCAGTCAGAATGTGGCTATGATGGAATTCCCCAAACATAAGTCCCCACAAAGATTTAGAAAGTGAGTTAACTTTGTCTTGCTGGATCATCACTGGGATTGGCAAGCAGCTGTGTCCCCACATATATGTTCAGTGCATTTCTCTGAGGAAAACTTTTAAAATTTGATGCAGTACTGTATGGGTTTTTCAAAATTCCTGAAACTGAAATGGACGGCAATACCGAATATACCCCCCAAAACAGGTGCTGTGAACACCTCAACCAAGACCACCAGTAAGAGTTCCTGCAACAACGTCGACAGTCCAAAGAGCAAGAAACAAAGTTGTGCTCTTAATAAGTTGATGGTGTGTCATGTGAGTGTTACTTCATAAAAGCAATTATGATAAACAGCTGTTTGAGGTGTGGTGCTACTTCTGGGAAGGTGTGCCATGGTATGTGACACTGTCTCATGGGTCTCTATGCACATTCAGACCATCCCTGACCAAATGCATTGCCCTCTGGGTGAAGTCATAATGGGGAGCTAACTCTGATGAGGGTGATCTGGGATAGTGCCAGTGTTGAATAGGTCATAGCGGACCTGCAGATTAGCAATAACAGACTGCATTGCCCTGTTTATGATGTCAGGGTGGTGTGTCAACTCTGGGTAGCTGTGCTAGGTGAGGGTGGCAGTGGCATGGACATTGTTGAACTTGTTTCTCTCCACTGTAAGAGCAGCTGAAACCCATTGCATGGCACTGTGAAATATGGGAGGGTGTACTGCCTACTCTGGGGAGGGGGGGCAGGAGTAGGATCACTTTCAAAGTGGTCGCTGTGGACAGCCAGACCTGCTGAAACCCACTAAATGGCCCTCTGAAATATGTGAGGGTGTGTTGCCTACTCTGGGGAAGGGGAGCAGGAGTAGGATCACTGTCAATGTGGTCATTTGGGACAGTCAGACCAGCTGAAACACACTGACTGGTCATATGAAGTATGTGAGGGTGTATTGCCTACTCTGGAAGGGGGGCAGGAGTAGGACCACTGTCGAAGTGGTTGCTGTGGATAGTCAGACCTGCTGAAACCCACTAAATAGCCCTCTGAAATATGTGATAGTGTGTTGCCTACTCTTGGGAGGAGGGGCATGAGTAGGACCACTATCAAAGTGGTCGTTTGTGACAGTCAAACCAGCTGAAATCCACTGACTGGACCTCTGAAGTATGTGAGGGTGTGCTGCCTACTCTGGTGAGGGGGGAGCAGGAATAGAGACACAGAAAAGTCTTATTTCAACACAGAAAAAGACCAGCCACAACAAACTGCTTTGCTGTCTCGCTAGTGTCCCCGAATCGGTCTCAGCAGTCTCACAGACCAGCTGAAAGAAACTGCACAGACCACGTGTTTCTGTGATGTAGTGGTTCCAACTATGGGTATGTGAATCAGGGACTGGGTCACATTTTAACAGGTGCTCCACGGATCTCTAGAGTTTCTGTGAACAAATGCATTTCCCTCAGTGGGATGACAGGGTGATGTGCCAAGTATGCATTGCTTTGCCAAGGGTAATGACAACATTACTGACATGGCTGTTATCGTGTTTCAAGCATCATTGTTAGTCTGATGTCCTGTGGTGCACTTGCTATCAGCGTATGTGCCTGTCTAGTGAAGATACAAGGATAACCAATATTGTATGTCACAAGTGATGCAATGTTTCTTTCTTGACGAAGTCATACCCTATCAACATTCACTCATATATTGCATCATTGCATTACTCAGGCATCACAAACTTGTTTTATTTATCAACACATATTACTCCTTTATGACAGACTATGTTGACATGTTTTACTTATGCTACCCAATGCTCTGCTTACAGTTGCTTCTGGTGTCTGAAGTGGCAGCTACAAGTGTCACAGCAGATCCTACTGACACACCAGATACCAGTGTCACAACTGCTACCAGTGTCACATCCTCTACTAGTTTCACACCATCCAGCAGGGTCCAAACTGATGTCACAGACAATTCCTCCTCAGAGCACATGTGGGAGAACATGGACAGTGTGAACAGTGTTGATCATATGCAGATTGTCAACTACATCCCATCAAACTATTCAGTGCAGAGAAACTCAAGTGCAACACAGACCGGCATTCATCAATCCAGGGGAACCAAGCTTCGCCGTAAACTTATCAGCAGTAATAAAGGTAACAGGCATAGTTACCTAATGTCATATCACTGCTATACATCTTTATCCAGATATAGAAAATCACACCGTATCACAGAAATAGCATACTACTTCTCCATTGTTAATGGCATAATGTCCCTTTCAGCTGTGTGTCATGCTGCTTATAGTGATCCCTTACATGACATACTGTGATGGCACACAAAAGTAGTACAGAACACAGTTTTGGTGTATGGGTGTTGCGCCACATGCTGACTCGATCTGAAAATTATCACAGGATCACAACACTGTGGCACTATTCAATGTGATGCCATGCACATGATGCAGTTTGCCTGTACCATGACGACATGTCACTGATTCCTATTGTGGTTACTATGTCAGGTAAATTATGCCATGATCATGCTTGATGGGCCTGATGTATAACAATAACTATGGAAGTAAATGTCAAAAATGAATTTATAGGACTTCATATTTTACTGACTTTGAAAAGTAACAGCATACTTGTGCTACACCTAACTATGGCAAGTAGTCTCTGATGCCTATCACTCTGGTCTACAGACTGTAAATCACACATGCACACACCTTACACATAACTGTTGCTCTCAGTACAGTACCTCATATGGGCATCAGCTTCCACCAATACCAGGCACCTAGGCATTTTTAGGATGTACTATAAACTTTAGAACCAGTACATGTATCCACACTGCTGTCACAGCCAAGCAAGACACAGTTTCAGTGGTGATGAAAACATATCAATACAGGTAAAGTAACATGTACTGCAAGCCATAACTAAATGTGTATTGTACAACCACTGATGCAATGATGACTTACTATTGAGCTATACGGTGAACCACTGATCACTGTTCCCTGACTTAGGTCAGCTACATGTAGCCAAAACTGGAATTAGGGCAGTATGGAATACACCTTGGTAACTCAACCAAATCTTTAGTGTCTTCCACGAGTATGCAACGCCAGTATTGTGGTTTTCCACATACCACATTCCACGGCCTCATGGTGTCACAATGCACAATTAGTACTCCACGATGTATAATGATTATGATGGTGGCCATGTCAATGTACTATTTCAAATGTTTTGGGGAACTCAGTGCATCACAACGTGATGTACACATTCTTATGAACCATCAACAGTTCACTAGGTGCTTCTGTCACAGGGACCAGTTACAATTTGTAAAGTAAATGTGGCACTTATTTTCCACAGGTACACAGATCATACCAGTAAAAATGGTGGACACAGCAGTCCAGTGTAACCTCCTGAATGAAGTGATACTACTGTCTTGTCCACCAACAGCTCTTTGTTCATCGATGCCAGTGGAATAACCATGTCTTTGTCCGGTGAACTCATCCCTTGATGATTGAGACACCTCCGACTCTGACTATATCCTCGGGCAGGATTCCATCGCAGAGTCACAAAAACAATTACAGGGTCGGGTCACCCCTGAAAAAGGGACCTTCGGGGCCCAGTGGGCTTACCCGGTCATCAAAATTCAATAAATAAAATAATAAATAAATAAATTACAGGAAATTGTTGGGCAAGTACATCATTTACATTATCAGCAATATTTTTCTTTTACCTACCTTGAAACACTGACTTGACACATTTGACACGAGATAAAAAATGCGATTTCATGAATGTTTTGGTTTCTTCAATGAAAAAACTTGAGAGTGAAGAAATACCTCATTGCCCTATTTATCTCATCCCATACATGTAAGCATTAGTCCATGACAAAGGAGGGCTGTGCTTGGGAATTAATGTCTGGTTGGGGGGGGGAGTTGGGGCATGAGGCCACAGGCCCAGAGCCTCTAACAACCAACCAGGCAATAATTTCCACGTGCAGCCTGACTTTGGAGTGCATTAATGCACTTGTAACATTGTTAGCACAAATTCAGTAATCTTACAAGTGAATGCCATGTGGGAGATTAATATACAGTAAGTTGCAATATTATGTAATACAATATTAACTGTTTAACTGTGTACTTTTCTAGAGATGTGCATCTCAAACAGGCATGTGCACATTAACAAATCACTGTCTCTCTTTAAATTGTGACTGTGTTTTTCTATATGTTTGAAACTTATGTTTAAAAAGGGCTTTTCTACACATATGATCGAAAACGTTCATTTTTTTGATAGCTATGTGGCTGTTTTCACTCATTTGCTTGCTTTACATTTCTGCTTCACTGCTGCATTCAGGGGAACTACTCAGTATTTCCATATCTGGCATCTCTGTTCCTTGTGCATGCCGAGGTATGCAAATATTCATTAGATGCCCACAAGGCAGTCTTCCTTGCCACAGCACTGCTCCAAGGTAGCATACAGCGAGACCACTCACGCTATGCTTTTTCTGCTCCCTCTCGATCAAGGACTGTCTGGAGTAAGCTACTTACCTACTAATGCATCATAAAATGCTTAACGCTGATCATTAGTTACACATGTCACTCTCCACTGTGGTGCCCGTGACATTTGTCAAGTTGGCAGCGGATCACGCTCAAGATATCTGCAGAGCATACACAAAGCCAACAGTGCTCTAATTCTTCCTCTAGCATGCTCCCGTTATGGTTCCAAACACTGTTAGATTCTTGAGTGGGCATTACTAAGGAATTAATCACTGCTTCAGATTCTACCCTGTGTTCTCTTTCTGCCAATGCAGTTGTTGGATTCCTGTGTTACTTGTTTTGCCATATAACAAGGAATATTATTACCCTATAACCATCCAATGCATACTTCACTATAGTATGGAGTTTTGCAGCACTGGGACTGTATTTCATGAATACACCATACATTTCCAAGAAAAAAAAACACCATCATGATAACCTTCAAATGCCATGCCATGGCCTCTTCTCACTTGAGAACAAATATTCTGAAATATAGTACTGTCCCATGTACTATCAATGACTTTTGTATATTTCAGCAGTTATGTAATATTTCATCTGCCTTTACTACATAGTGGGCAACTAAGCATCTCATTTTAATACAATAATCCCCACAATGTCACACCACCATACATAAAATTCAGGGCCATGACACACAAAACACAGAGTAAGATTATAGTGATGAATAACATCAGACCTTTGCTATAAGATTGCACTTTCAGGATACTGTGTAAAGCCCTTCACATCACAGTGGCGTGTGGCAAGTTTATCTTGGCCAGACATAGATCAGTGACCTGCCATCCTGTGCATTGGATATAGCTGCCAATCAACCACTACTCAGTCACCACAGCAAAGTGCACCACCAGCACAAACAATGGACAAACAAGGCACATCAAACAGTTACTCTTCGGTGAATCCCATTACAGTGCGGTACGTAATCCTCTCAACAGTGGTGAGACATTGACGGGGAGAACACGACGAGAACTTCACAGTTCAGTCATCACTGCAAATGATCAGAGTAATGTAGCGGTCACTGACCATGAGAAACACTGAGCGCACCATGTCCAAAGTATCACCCTGCTGGTGGGTTGTACAGAATACTGTGTGCTCGAGGCCTACTGATGTCAGCAATCAAACATAGTACTTGGTAACCTTTGACTTTCAATAGTTTATTGGCCATCCCTGCATTGAGCTCACCTAGACAGATACATCTGGGTGACTCAAACACCCTTTCCATGATGAAGTCCACCACCTCCTCCAATAATTCCACACATACACCGGAGTTCTGTACATAAGATCAACTGTGAAACTCTCACCTGGACCATGCACACAGCATGACACATTGAAGTGACCTGCTATGCCCCATCTCCTCAAGGACAGGCTGGTGTATGTTTTCTGATGTATTGTTTCAGTTTTCATTTTAGACCCAAATGAGGCAATGACATTATCGCTTCATGGTCTTCCTGAACTGTTTCTTTGTCATGCTGACCTTTTTACATTGATCCAGTAATGTACTCACTGAATGAATGATTCATTTATTGTCCTGATATGACATTGTCATATTACTTCACCTTTCTGTTTAACTTGTAGGTGTAACAATGAAAGAAAGTTTCCCATCCATGAAAAGCCAAAATACATTGTTTACTGTTCTAGCCTACAAGAACTTTTCTGGTTATTGCCCATCATGTGGTTCACAAACCGTGGTTCAATTATCCTCTGATAACCCAGCAAAAAGGTGTGGAACACATCTGGTTATAGATGTATTATGCATATCCTGTTCATTGAAATGGTCCTGGAAAAATCAACTGCAGGATGGAAGCTTCATTCATGGCAATGTGTCAATGACCACTGCCATACTTGCATCTGGATGCCCAGTCTCTCAGGCATTATGTATTTTTGAATTTATGAATTTTGCATGTATTGCAAGAAGCACATTTGAAAACCACCAGAGAGAAATAATTCTTCCAACCATTGAAAATATTTGGCAGGAAGAGCAGTCACCCCTCACTGAGGAGCTGAGGCACCTTCCGGGAGGTTTTCTTTTGGGCAGTGATGGCAGGGCTGATAACCCTGGCCATTATGCTAAATATGGCTCCTACACCCTCCTCAAGTTCAGGATATCGAAGGTCATAAGTGTGACCCTTGTTCAGGTTAGTTACATGTTTGGCACATCCTGTTTCGTGCACTTACCTGATCAACAAAAACAACATAAAGTAAAATAAAAAATGAAATGTAAATAGATTGCTAATGCAAGGATGTTGTTCCAGAAACAGTAAGGATTTTATTTTTCTCAGTACAGCAATGAAGTAAAATATTCTGTGTGGATGGAGCTGGAGGGTCTCTAACATGCTCTTACAGAGCTGGTGGGGGGAAGGGACTGCATGTCCAGGCACTGGTCACAGATTGCCATTAGCAGATAAATGCCTGGCTAGCCAGCACTTCTCTGATGGCTGGTGGAACACATTACTATGATGTGTGGCATGTGGCCAAAGGTATGGTGTGGCTCTGTTTCATTCTACATTATTAGTGTAACCATGATTAACATCACCATGGCTCAGTTGTGAACATTGATCTTATACGTTCAATTATATATTATATGACTCACAAGAAAAGGTGTACATGGGGGAGAGGTGGACACCAGCCCATTTACAGTGGATAGTTTCTTGAAGGAACTATAAAAAGTAAAGACAGACAAGGCAATAGAACCAGACGGGATTCACCCTAGAATGTTGAGAAACTCACGGAAGTCCTAGCAGGTCCACTAACAATCCTATTCAACCAATCACTAGAGATGGGGGAGGTACCTGGGGACTGGAGGAGGGCAGAGGTTGTCCCTCTGCACAAGATTAGAAGTAAGGAGGAGACAGGCAATTGCAGACCTGTAAGCCTGACCTCAGTGGTGGGGAAGCTGATGGAGTCCCTACTTAAGGAGAGGGTAGTGAAGTTCCTGGAGTCAAATGGTGCAAAAGACCCAATGCAGCATGGATTCAGTGAGGGTAGGTCCTGTCAGACTAATCTTATAGATTTGTTTGACTGGGTGGATCAGGGAGTGGTGATGGATGTGGCCTACCTGGATTTCGGTAAGGCCTTCAGCACCTTTCCTCATAGGTTGCTTAAGAAATTGGTGAATCTGGGTGTGCGTTGTAAAGTGGTAAAATGGGTTGGTAACTGGCTAAAAGACAGGACCCAGAGCGTGGTAATAAATGGCATGAAGTCAAAAGAAGGGGAAGTGACCAGAGGGGTTCCACAGGAATCAGTGCTGGGTCCAACTCTATTCAATGTCTTCATCAGTGACGTTACAGAGGGACTAGAGGGCAAAGTATGCTTGTTCACAGATGACATCAAGATCTATAACATAGTCCACACACAGGAGGGGCTAGATGAAATGAGAAACGACCTAAGACTATTTCAGGAATGGTTATGGGTTTGGCAGTTAGGTTTGAACACTAAGAAGTGCAAGATACTGTAATGCACCTGAGACACAGAAACACAAGAGAGGAATACAGTATGGGAGGTGTAACAAGGGATAAAGAAGTTTGTCCCCATATTGCAGCCTAACCTCATTTTGGTCTGAAATATCATGTGTCTGTGTAACAAATGTTGGCCTATATAATTGGATCATATAAAGCTTGTGAAGCCACAAGACAAACTAAACCACAGTTGCAATATTAAAGCGCCTTTTGACATTTTGTGCTGACCATGTAAGTAATAGCAACTATTTGACCTATGTGACTGCAAGCAGGAACACAAGGTAAAGTCCAAGTTCCCCTTTAACTAGTCTGTAGTGCTTGTCCTTATATGGACAGGCCAAAGTGCTTAGTGCAGTTTGAGTTGAAACATATCTCTTCCTCCTGGAATTTGGTAACTGTAGTAACAGCTGTTTGCTAGCCATATATGGTAATGAAATGTACACTATCTGTATTTGTGCTGACCAAGGATGAGATCCTACACATACCAAAAGAGTATTACCTTATAAGTTGATGTTTGTGCTTGTTTTAAACCAATCATAGAAAACCATAGGAAATTATGATGCTGTCTTTCACTATATAAGCAAGCCAGCACGCACTGTTATTTTGAAGAATGTACCACTTGTAATCTCTCGCTGTGATTATTGTTATAATCATTAAATTCTTCCGCCATCAGTCTCATCTCCGTTTGTCTCCTTTCTAAGTATCTGTAATTGATAATTTACTAACTGTAATTTTTTCTCAACGCTACAGGAGGGCAGGTTCTAGCCACCTTAAGTCAGGAGAGAGACCTGTGGGTTATCCTATCTAATGACCTGAAATCAGCAAAACTATCTGAAACAGCAGTGGGGAAGGTAAACAGAATGCTAGGATGCATAGGAAGGGGCAGAACCAGTAGGAGGAGTGAAGTGGTGATGCCACTGTATAGATCACTGGTGAGACATCACCTGGAGTACTGTGTCCGGTTCTGGAGAACGCATCTCAGGAAGGATATAGGCAGAATGGAAGCAATCCAGAGAAGAGCAACAAAAATGATACATGGACTGCACCAAAAACCTTATGAGGAAAGACTCAAGGAGCTAAACAGCTATTCACTGGAGGAGAGAAGGGAGAGAGGGGATATGATAGAGACTTTCAAATACCTTAGTGGAATAAACAGGGTACAGGAGGGGAGCTTATTTCAGAGACAAACGTGCATAAAGACAAGGGGGCATAACATGAGGCTGGAGGGAGGAAGGCTTGGGGCATGCTATGAAGTATTTCTTCACAGAAAGAGTGGTGAATCATTGTAAGAAATGGAAATGACAGAAATTGAAGAACAATATACAATGAAATGAAAAAATTAACACTACATATATTTGAATAATTGCTAACACTGTTCTCTGTGATGCAGGGCTACCCAAGAAGCTTGAGGGGCTCTGAAAACAGAATGGTATGGCGTGCATTTCGCCATGGAAAAAAAACTGCTAATAACCACAACTATTGGGCAGCTGTGTCATCACCACCAAATGACTAGGATCTCATTAGAGCCAAGTGGGAGGCAATGATAGGACACATACAGAATCAGCATGATCATAAAAAAACATCATTTAAAAAATGCCAACATGGTCCACTGAATGGATAGGAGTGGAAGAAAAAGTGGTTAAAACGAGGTAGCTATTTTACCACTTAGTAGCATCTACCATTTTTTGTGTCTAAAATAAAATTAATGGATGACTTCAGGCTGACTGAAAGTTAACACTACGAATGTGGAGGTAGTAGTCATTGAGCATGGTCTTGGGCATCATATGTTGACATGGGGTGGTAACAGAGGTGTTGTCCTTAGGTGTGATCTGCTGTTGGCATCCCACTGGCTGAGAAACATAGTTGTGGTACCTGACAACAAAGTGATCAATCAAGATCAGGTGTCATCTGTTGTCAAAAGTTGTTTTAACCACTTACTGAATATTGCTATGATTAAGACGCTGGTTGCGCACAACTACATGCTGGCATTGGTGCATGCCTTTCTGAACTGTAGGCTCCAGGACTGTAATGGTCAGTACTTCGCTCTCACATGAGTGACCCTTTGCATCATAAAGCAAGTGCAGAACACAGCAGCCCCATTGCTGACTGTCCTCTCAAGGTGCAGTCATGCAACCCTGATGCTGCATGCCCATGACTGTTATATGGTCAGATGGAGGGTCCTTTTCAAGGAGTATTTAATGACCTATATGGCCATATGTGAACTGTGTCCTGGGTACCTGTCAGAGCTACTAAGTCCAGCGACCTATACTCACTCCACAAACTCCTGTTCAAGGTGACTCCACTGAAATCACAGGATTTTGCTCCTGACCTAGGGAGACCATGACTTTTGAGTGCCTGACTCAACCCTGTTGAGCCATCTTGCACCATACTCCTTGAGATTCCATCCATTGCTGGGTTCTAGATGACTTTGAAGGTGCTTGTTTTCAGCATGTGTTTTGCACATTGTTGACTGAGCTTCTTTGTCCAGTCCATTATTCCATCCTTCATCTTCATTCAGGCGCCATAAAAATAAAGTTTCATTATTTCTTTATTATCTTCTTGCAATGTGCTGCCTAGTGTAAAGATTCAGATGTTTTACTGGTAACCGTTTTTTTATGTGTAATTGCATTGCATACAAATAACTTTATAATTTATATATGTTTGTCAGGTGCTAAGAAACTCTTGGTGTTAGTGCCCTAGATATAATAATGGCCTTTCTTTTACACAAATTACACAGAAATGTGATGGCAGAGAAAGGCCCCACGGCTCATCTAGTCTGCCCAATACCCTACCCCCCCCTTCTCTTATGCTTCCACCTTTTTTCCAAACCCCTTAAATCTATCCCAAGCCCTCTTCAACCCCTCCACCATTTCAGCTGCCACTACCTCCTCCGGCAGCTTGTTTCAGGCCTCCACCACCATCTCCATGAAAAACTGCCCCCTGACATTACCTCTGTATTTCCCACCTTCCAGTTTGAGGCTCCGTCCCCTCATGTTCACTCCCTTCTTCAATTTGAACAAGCTACTACCCTTCACCTTATTTATTCCCTTCAAATACTTAAAAGTTTCAATCATGTCCCCCTCTCACTTCTAGTCTCCACAGGGTACAAATTCATCCCTCTCAATCTTTGCTCATAGGGTACATCCCACATCCCTTGTACCATTTTGGTTGCCCTTCTCTGAAACCTTTCCATCATCTCAATATCTATGTGTAGGTGAGGCCTCCAGAATTGCACCCCATACTCCAGATGTGGCCTGACCATGGTACTGTATAATGGCATTAGCACCTCCTTCTTCCTGCTAGTAAAACCCCTCACAATGCAGGCCAACATACCATTTGTCTTGCCCACCTCCCTGCTACACTGGCTGCCCACCTTAAGGTCATGTGATACCATAATCCTTTCTGTTTCCTTCTCCTTAATTGCCACCCCCCAAGAGAGTAAGTTTCCCTCCTATTCTTCCTCCCAAGGTGCATCACCGAGCACTTTTGTGCATTAAACTTCAATTTTCAGGCATCAGACCACCTCTCCAGCCTTTCCAAGTCCTGCCTCATGGCTTGCACCCCGGTAGGTGAATTCAATCTATTGCAGGGGTGTAGCTACCAGGGTGCAGGCGGTGCAGGTGCACTTGGCCCCATGTGGGTTTAGGGGCCCCAAATGGTTGGACTGAAATATTAGGTTTATTCCCCTTTAAAATGCCACCGTTGCATGTCCTTGCACTGTGACTTCACCTAGCTTTTTTTTCCAGTCTGAGCAGCAGTTGCTGCCTTGCACTGTAACTTGTGCAAACAGCAATGGCTGGTGGGTTAGAGATCAGGATTCCAATTTTCAACAGACTAGAGTGAGTGTTGATTTGAGTGACTGTCTGCAGCATGAGGGGAAGGCGCTACAGTACACAGAGATTTGCAAGCCACTTTGCTCGCTTACCATATGCACTGTGACTGTCATAATATCACATGACTCTATACATGTTAGTGGACACTAGTAAGGGTCATGTGGTACAAGCAAGGTAGGTACAAGTACGCATGTTGGCAGGATTGGAAAATCGCACCTTCTTTCAGCTCAATCTCTATCTCCTCCGTGGACCCGTGGTTGCATCGTGTGGTGTGAGGACTGAGAAAGAGAAAGAAGAGTCAGGAAGAACTCTGAATCTAAAGACTGCAGTACCATCTGTGACAAGGTTGTATCTGTAATTGTTCATTGTTGCAAGTTGTTCTGTGTGGAGCTGTGAATGTGCACCCTACCCCGTCACCCCATCCCCCAGTCCCCCACTTCATAAAAAAAATATAATGTTCTATTGTTGACTTGGCATGGGTTGGCCACAGCTGCAAGTTACAAATAATTAAAATTATTCATCATCAGCATTGCTAGCAGTATCTAAAAATGCAAATAATAAGAAACCACATGCTCCCTGACCAATAAGTGTTAAAAGTAGATTTGTAGACTTCTTATACTGTAATTGTGAGGACATAATAAAGGAGTTGTATAACCAGAGATGTCTATGCACTTTTATGGACCAACTTTAGTTCAGTTGTTCAAACTGGTTAACATAAGCAAACTCTTATATTTCAAAATGGGGGTATTTCATGATGGGGGGCAAAACTGGGAGGGGCTGTTTCCAAATGGGGGTGGCCTAAAACATACCCTTACACCCAGGCCCTCTGGGACTTTGCTACTCCACTGCCCTATTGTGGACCTTTGTATCATCTGCGAACGGGAACACCCATCCCTCCAGACCCTCCAGTTAGGTCACTAACATAGATATTAAAGAGTATTGGTCCTAGCACTGACCCCTGCGGCACCCCACTGGTCACTGCCCCTTCCCTGGAAAGTGTCCCATTTACTGCCACCATCTAACTCCTTCCCTTCAACCAGTTCTCCACTCACCTGGTGATCCTGTGGTCCACCCCCAGTCTGTCCAGCTTATGCACTAGCCTATGTGGAACGGTGTCAAAGGCCTTGCTGAAATCCAGACAGGCCATGTCCACCGCTCCCCCCGGTCCACTATCTGTGTCACCCCATCAAAAAATTCTATCAGGTTAGTCTGGCAGGACCTTCCCTTGGTGAAGCCATGCTGCCTGTCATCCTGCATGTCATTTATATCCAAGTATTCTATCAACCTGATCTTAAGTAGTGTGCTCGCTCTTGGTACTGGCAACACCTCAGAGAAGGAAATGGAAGAAAAAACAGTGTTGTTGCTGCTACAGAATCTAGCAAGTTCCTCGATCCTTGCCTCTACCTCCATCAGATTGTTCCCTTCCAGGTAATTTGTGCCTAGGTGAAATACCAGCTGTGTCTTTTCATCATGTTGCTTGCCCCAGGAAGGAATATGATGCCTCACTCCACTCATCCCTGGCATGCACTGTACCTATACTGCATTGTTTTTTGCTCCCTTCCTTCCCTATTTTATCCCCTCAATTATTGAGTCCCCCAAGAGTGCCACCCTAATACTCACTGCTTCCTGAGTGTCCTTCTGGCCTCCAGCTTTGTGTCATGGTGCTTGGCTCCCTTTGGACTCCTACTCCTCGTGTTCCAACCTGACTTGGTTTCTTCCCCTGCTCATCATTTGTTCCCCATCACCTAACATGTCCTGGTTTTTAACCACACCCAGCATCTTTCCCTCTCCACCCTCTCCCTTTAGCCTTTGCTCAGCCCCCCACCTGTACCCTCTTCATCCCTTGTACTTCTGCCTGGTTTCCTTCATCCCTGCAACCCCTGCCTGCATCACTGCGTGTGCATGAGCCAACTTCACCTGATCCCCCTCTAACTGCTACTGGCCTGCCCCTGACTGCATCGCTGTGTGAGCTTGTGCCAACTTTGCTTGATCCCCCTCCAACTGTTCCTATCCCGCCCATCTTTGCAGAAGGTTTTGAGCACCAGACCCCAGTTGGGGAAGTTTTCCTCCTCACCACCTGCCCTGTCTGCATATCTCTCCACTGTTGCACCCTGCTTGGTGCATCTCCCAGCTTCCTACTGCAGCTCCTGTCCTGCAGGGTTTCCTTCCGTTCATTTACATCCTCCCAGGAGCTTAACTCCAGCTCCTCCAGTGCTTCCTTCCTGCCCCTTTTCTTATTGCACAGATCCCCTAGTGCCACCCTCTAGTGTGACCCTATGTGCCTGTCCCCTCCTCCACCCTTTCCCCTACTTGAGATGTGCCTGTCCCCTCCTCCACCCCTTCCACTGCACCTTAGCTCTCTCCCCCTGCATCCCCTCATCCACCTACCCCCCTTCTCTGATGGCCCCTCTCAGACCCCTTCCCCCCAATGTCCTCGACTAGAATACCTAGGAGGGGAAAAATTGTTCGCTACTTCTGCCCACTGGCCCATTGCACCTATGCCTGTGTCATCTTTCATTTTGGGCATCCATCTTCCTTTTCCTGAGCCTACTGTTTTCCACCCCTCCTGATCCCCAGCTGACCCCTTTTCTCTAACTATAGGTGTCATTGTCATGTCTCTGGACTTTCTGCTGTCTATTCCCACTGACCCATTTCCTCCTGTCTTGGGCATCCTTGTCCTTCCTCTGGACTTGCTGCAGTCAGTTACCGCCTCTGGTCTATCCCTTCTGGATCCCCTTCCATCCTCTTCCACCCAAGCCCTTGACTTCCGGAACAGTGTATCCGATCCTCCAGTGGATCCTCCCAGCCATTCCCACTCCTTCCCTGGTTTATACCGCCCCTGTCTCTCTACCCCCATTTTGCAGCTTCCCCTTTCAACGCCCACCCTAGTCTCGCCACTTCCTCCCTCAGCTGAGTGAGCTGCTTACACATCATACATCCCCCCATCCTCTGAGCCCAATTTAGGATCATAGCCATTCCACAGCCACTGCACCCCACCACCCTGCCAAAGATCCCCCTCCCATGGTCACCCCACCTTCTGTGCTGCCTACCATTCCTTTCATGACACTCAGGCACCCATTTTTGGTATGCAGTATCAGTAGTACCTCCCCAGCCATACTGTACCAGTCCTGAAACACACTGTGGTATGCAGTACAGGTAGTACCTCCCTCAGCCAAAACCTGCAGTCCTATAGTACTCTCTGTGGATTTATGTGCATAGAAGGTGAGTGAAAAGCACACTACAGTCCTAAATCACATCTTATGTATTTTGGACCCTCGACCCCAACCCTCTAAGCAATTGGACCCCTGACCCACACCCCCTCCTCAGCCCAAACCTACAGGCAAGAATTTTTAGAAATAATAAACAATGTGCAAACCACAGACAAGAAGAATTATTAATAACCATAGTCACCAAGTTCAAGAACAAGTTACCAGCACCTCCAGTGTCAGTAGGCTCGACCCAGTTCTGTTCACTGCAATTTCCGCTCCTTTGTGAAAGATTTCTTAGTATCTGTGTTAAATAACCATAGCCACCAAGGTTCAAGTCCAAATCACCAAGTTCAAGGCCAAGTCCAAGTCCCCAGCACCTCCAGTGTCAGTTTTCCTTGACTTGACAGTCCATCGAGCTAATTAGTGATATTTGTTCAGCATCAATAAAGATTTCAGTAGTGTTAAAATGCACTGTAAGTGGACAAGGAATTTGTGTTAACTTGCAGATGTTTCTATAGTTCTTATTCTCGGACTTAATATGCATTTCCACAAATGATACATATTTACCTGTATCTGCCAAAAAATCAATATTAAAAACTCTATGTTGCATTGTTCTGATTTTATTGGCAGGATTTCCGGAAATTTTCTCTTCATGGAACCAGTCATCTGTACTTTTAACTAGGTCATGGTTTGCTCACAAAATGACAGTTTTTAGCTGTTTCCCTATCGGAACAATGCTTGGACTTCAGGGTACCAACCATGGCCTACTTACAAGTAAAAATTGTTGGTTTCAAGAAGAGAAGTGTGACAGAATGCTGCCCAGTAAAACAAAACTATGCAAATTACTATTTTTGATGTCGCTTTTTATTCATGTACAGTTAAATGAGGATACTTTTTGCTGGGAATACCTGTGCCATTCTTGCACACAACATTGGTGAAAGTCTCCTGGACTGAATTTCTGCAAATCGCCATCATCAGGTATCAGCTTTTTAATTTTAAATCAACTTTCTTGAAGCCTCCCCAAGGAAGCATAAGCCTTACAACTAGTCTTACAAACATGGTGATGCTGGGTCCTGCAACTGAATCAACATTTTCAACATTCTCATCAGCCACTCTTAAAGCAACTGCACTTGTGGACTTTAAAGAACAAAGGAATTTTAACACATTTTTGACTGAATCAACATTTTTGTCTGACCTTTTCCAAAGGTATTGTACTTGTCTCTGAGGACTTTGAAGATCAGAAACATACAGACAAAAGGATTTCCACATTGCATATGCCTACTGTCTGACCTACTCCCAAGTGTAGTACTTATCTCTGAGGACTTTGAAGAACAAAGGAACATATAGACAAAAGGATTTTACACATTGCATATGCCCAGGCCACAGTTTATCACCTTTCAGGGACTTTAACATATTATGTGATCCTGGATCTCAACAGTACCATAGTACTTCTCTTAAACCCTCTGCACCTAAACCTCCCAGTCTTTCTTTTTTTTCATTTTTCTCTGTACATCACCATAGTGTAGCTATCCACCTTGGCCCACTAAATCCGTGCCCACCACCCTCCTGGCCTTGCCACCCCCGACCGCCCTAGCCCACACTGCTTTCGGCTCTCTCCTGCCTTGCTAAAAAAATGCTTTGGCTTAGTCCCCACCACCTGTTCCTGCTCACCCTCACCCTCCTTTTCCCTTTTGCCAGCTCCCCTCTGCCTACCCTACCCCCTCCACCTACTCTCACCTTTCTATACTACTACCGAAACATTGTACCATGCTTTTTTACTCTGAAGTCTTAAACAAACATCACCCAATTAATACCTGGGTGCAAAGAGCCATATTTCCTAATTGAAACTGCCACATCATTATAACTCACTAACGATCACCCTCTGGAACTCAAGAAGACAATCCAAGCATCTTAAAAAGTACAAGCAGAAACTCACTCCAACCTATTATGAACTACTGAATGGCATCGCTGAAACTCCTGCTCCTCCTACTTTTAATATCTGGTGGGATACACCCAAACCCTGGTCCTGTTGCACTGAAGCCGACAAAAACAGGGAAAGTTGGTAGTGGTCTCATTATCACTCTAAATATCTGCAGCCTCCTTCCCAAATTGGCATCTCTTCAAACTCTCACTGGACAAAACCCTGATATATACTAGCCATTGTGGAAACCTGGCTATCTCCCAGCACCGGATCATGCGGTCTCGCTTGAAGGCTACAATCTTTTCAGACTCGACCGGCAAGCAAGAAAGGTGGGGGCTGTGCTATCTACATAAAGGACAACCTCTCCTGTCAACGTGGCAGCTTCACCCCACAAATACGCATGATGCAACTCCTCCCTATCAAACTGCTTCTTGGTGCACAAAACAAAGTTCTCACAGTGGCCTGAGTCTATATCCCTCCAAAGACCACCGTGCCAGTATTAAGTCTGTACTTGATTTTGTTAGTCTGCAGCCCTCTGAAAATGAGCTCCTCCTCCTCGGGGATTTCAACATAAACTGGCTCACCTCTGACACTGGCTCTTACAAAGATGACATCCTAGCAGCAAACCTGACTCAGATGGTAACCTCCCCCACCTGGAAAAATTACAAAACTGGTACAAGCACCCTTATTGACTGGGTTCTCACAAATCACCCTGACCGGATAAAAAACATTAAAGTCCTCCCTGACTCCCTCAGTGACCACTCCCGGTGTCCTGTACCTGGTCTAATAAATTTCTCAAGCCACCCCCAAAGTTATAACAAGCAGAGTTGCCTTATGGGAATCTTATCAAGTTGAAAACCCATCTCCTGCAACAGGACTGGGCGCAATCCTTGAATCAACTGATATTAATACCACTTTTCTAGAATACTTCATTAAATCTTTCAACTCTGCATGTGATTTATATGCCCCAGTAAAAAGCAAGTAAAATCAAAGCGCTATCAAATCAAGTAGGATTACTGCCAAACTACTTGCCGAGCTCAAGGTTAGGGACCACCTCTGGGCAGTTGCCAGAGACACAGGCTCACCTCATGATACCCTAAAATACAAGCAGGCATGAAATAGATGTACCTCCTACAAATTAGGCAAATGAAGGCGCCTATTTCAAAATGCCCTTGAATCCACCTGGGGTGATGGAAGAGCTTTTGGGACAACATCCGAAACATAATGGGTAAACAATCAAAATCGTCACCTACCATTATGAAAGTTGATGGATCCACCACTCTTGACCCAAAGTCTATTGCAGATCGCTTAATAAGACATTCCACAGACCTTAATGGGGTCCTCCCCCAGATTTCTTCTCGGACTTACCTGTGCCTAGCCTAGTATCACAAAACACCCTCGTGACAAACCACAATTTTACTTCAAGAAAATCAAAGTGCATGAAGCACACAAGTACATAAGAAAGGCCTGCTCCAAATCCAGAACAAGTAGTGACACGCTAGATCTAAAAATCCTGTCTCTCACCCTGGATGAAGTAATTCACCCCCTTGCAAAAATTCTTAATCTGTCACTTTGCCAAAGTCAATTTCCCAACAAATGGAAATCTGCCATAGTTACACCAGTGCACAAAGGGGGACAAAACCTCAACAGGAAACTATCAACCAATATCAATACTCCTCCCTCTCCAAAGCACTTGAGCGAATAGTAGCAGACCACTCTCTGATTACCTGGACAAATACAATCTACTCTGTAATCAACAGCACGGCTTTAGGAAAGGACATAGTACAACAACAGCCTTACTTGATTTCTCTGGAGAAGTCCACTCAGCCCTAGACAAAGGGTGCCAAACAGGTGCAGTCTTTATCGATCTTACAAAGCTTTCGACACAGTCCATCATGGCCTACTTACCTCCCTACTTTCTAGCCTAGGCCTGGCTGAAGGTCCTTGTGCTTGGGTAAAAAGTTACCTGTCCAATCGGTCACAGGCTGTAAAAATTTCTAATGAACTCTCCGACTTCAAACCAGTTCTCTCGGGTGTACCACAGGGATCAATTCTTGGACTGCTCCTCTTTAGCCTGTTCCTTAACTCCCTCCCAGATATCTGCCAGGAGAAAATAATCTTATACGCTGATGATGCTGTAATTCTCTCTTCCCACAAGGATCCAAACTCCCTACGAAAAAGCCTGCAACTTGCTTTCTCTAGTGTTGAAAGGTGGTTCCTGGATAGTAAACTTATGCTAAACCACAATAAAACAAAAGCCATGCTCTTCTCCAATCACCAAAACAAAAATAGGCATACTCCACTCACCATACAAACCTCTGCGGGAATTACACTGGACCAAGTAAATACTTTCAAATACCTTGGCATCACTTTTGACCAAGGCTCACCTTTGCAACCCACATTGACAACATCTCGAAAACAGTGAACCAACGCCTTGGAATACTATTCCGTAACCGTCAATTTCTAAATCAAGAGGCATTGAGAATAGCTATACAGAGTTCTATAATCTCAACCATTGACTATGGCCTTATTATTTATGGCTCAGCTACCTCCACTGCTCTAAGGTGTATCTCAATCACTCTAAATAAGGCCTGCTGGCTCCTCACGGGTGCTCAAAGACTGACTCACACGTGTGATCTGTACTATGAATCAGGCTGGTTGAACCTATCAAATTGTCTTATTTATCTCACCTGCACAATGGCAAAAAAATCTATCTTGGGACTGACTCCATTATGTATTCAAAACCTACTCCGACTGAATCCTGGCTCACGACCCTCCACCAGATCTGAACGCCAACCTTTCCTGGTTCCGAGATGCTGGACTGCACAGGGACAAAGATCTTTCGATACAGGTCCCTGACATGGTTCAATGCGCTTAGTCCACCTACTCTATCCTCAACCTTGCTTGAAGCTTTCAAATCCATGCTCTATGCCACCTCACCACCACACTAGCAACTGTGATTGCGCTAGATAAAGACTACTACTCCTCATGTCCATCCTCATATCTGAGGCTCTTTCTCCTGACTAATGAACCCTCTGTTACCTCTACTACTTCCTGTCTCCCACCAAACTCACTCCCCCTTTTTCCTGTCCCTCTCACTTACTCTCCCGCTCACCACCTTTCCTCCTCTCTAGCCTCCTTTTGAAGCCTAATGATCACCCTCTCCTGGAAGTTTCCTTAACCTCGAAATTGTCTACTCTTGAACCTGTTATAGCTTGTTTTCTATGAAACTTAAAAACGTTACTGCCTTAAACTGTTAATAGCAAATTTATGATGTAACTTTCCTGTCTGGTTTTACCTGTAATGTGTATCGTGCTTTGTTAAATGTTCTTTGTGACGTGGAACCTTTGTAAAAGAGCCCTGGCACAAAGGTATTAATTCCTAGACTAATAAACTTTATGGGAATGCATATAGTGTTTGATAACAAGAACTATTTAAACATCTGCCAATTACAAATGATTTTGTGTTCTGTATGGAAGAATGACCATTGACACAAACAGCGAAAGCCCTTGGTGCAGGTTACCATTGGTAATCAGAATTTGTCATGGATAATATGAATATTTTAATACAGTTTTCAAGCACTGCAATTGTATGATAGACATCTATCAGAAGTAACTATGGAGGAGGCTGATATGACATCACTGGGATGTCATATGGGATGCACATCATCTCATGAGTGATGCACCACCTTAATGATTCAATGTATTTCAGTTACTGTTATTGAACAAAAGTATCTGCAGTGGTAATATAACAATGACTCATCATGCAAGGGCATGTGACTTTACAGTGTAACTAGTTCAGATACTCACAATGCCACGGTAATTCAAGTACTGTGCCCATGTCTGGAAATACATGTGAAACATGCTACTGTTGTACTCACACAAGTGATCTGGCCACAGAAAATCTACTCCACGTCCTTGAAAACAGAATGCTAGTGAAGGACATAGGCCACCTGTCCTCACTTCACCAAACATCATCAGTGGAGGAGTTCCGCAGTACAATTCTTCACTTTGCTCCGAAGCACACGGCGTATTCCTTTCATGGAATGCAGTGCAGGTAGGCATGCACAACACATAGTTCTCACACTCAATGTAAAGGGTAGATTGTCTACATCTAAAGTGTTTCAAATTTGTATCACTGGCAGAAAATGGTGACCATTCAGGTGAAGTGAACATTTTAGTTCAAGGCAGTATCACAGAGTTTCAGAAGTCAGTCTTCTTTTCATCTTGTAAAACTCAGACAGTCAAAACAAAATTGTAGTCTTCTGTAATATTAATATAGCAGTACTGAACATGGAATACTTAAAGCAATCTTACTTATGTTCCCTAGGTTATATTTTGCAGCATTACATTTCAATGAGAATTACTAGAAGAAATTCTCTGGGACAGCAGTGGAAGGGAAATGCTGCATGTGTTCTTCAGCAAGAGCAAGAAGGGAGAGCCATCCATCCGACGCCTGAAGGCTGCATCAACATATGGTAAGCTGGTAATGTAAATGGCATAAATGCTATCAACTTTTGTGCTCACAGCTTGACAATACTTAGGTGCATCGAATGTCATCAAGAATAATACAGGCAATATGTCATCTGACTCAACATCAAATTGGATGCATTTCCATTGTGTGATGGTCACATAGATGTAATAATTTGTCCAAAAAGTTGTCACTTGACACACCATTGTTTTACAATAGATACAGTATGAATGTATAATATGACAGTATTATGACAAGGTCAGTAATGAAAAATATGTACTGTTAGCATTGCTATTTGCACAGCACTGTGGACATGCTGTGCTGTCAGTGGCTACATAGGAAGGTGATGTCATTAGCTTATCACTTTTAATCCTGTGTACACATGGCACTTTTTGCAGAACAGACATTTACCACCCGGTGAATTGTTGTGCATCATTGGTATTCCATGTTCAGCAAATTACATGCAATATTTCATCATCACCATTCTTTATAATGTGCTTCATTACCTTTTATGGTCACCACACATCTCAGAAGTCTCATGTCATCTGTGTCACTGAACACGTAATTGATATCACATTCCATGTACTGCTTTCTCCAAGTATGTCCCCATGTTGCTAAATTGCTCCATTGTTTGAAAAGCAATAGTGAACACTATCATTTATGCAAGGGATGGCCATGTACCATTCCATGGTGGTATAGAATGTGAAGTATACTGATAACATAATGTTATTTTTTGTCAACCAACATAACAAAATAGCATACTGTTGAAGCATACCCACAAATATTTTCTACTAAGACTGCAGAATACAGTAGAAATGAGTACTTGCTTGTCATTTGCAGAGTATGCCAAGAAGATCCTTGAAAGGGTACACTGGTCTCTGTCTTCAATGGATAAGAAGGAAAGGCTTCGTCAGCATGGACGAGAATTCCTGGAACCTCCCAGTCTGGCGTCCTGTTTCTCCAGTCTCGACAGACAGTTAACAATTGACTGTTACAAGAGCAGGTTCAACTTGTCCTAATGTTGTAAACTCACACCATACTGTAACAGTTGTTGACTTCTAATCAACAAATGATATGGACAGAAAAAAACAGACATACTTCAAGTTCACAGGGCAGTGATGAGGCACATTGTGCTAATCCTTATCAGTGCACGTCAAGACAAATGTAATACAGAAAATATTTCAGTCACGTTTAAAGTTGGTCATGGGGATTGCTCCATAACTGGAACGCCCCCTGAGCAGCTAATTGTGTGATGCTCTGCCTGGTTTCACTGTTGGGACACTGTCCTATTCACAGACTGATAGCATGTTAGGCCATGTAACTGTGAATAGGTGGCTCATGTGGTTCAGGGCAGCACTATCACAGTAACATCAGTGTGACTGCTGGTACCACAGATAGCTTGCAGCTGATAGCGGTCAGGTGCAAAACTGACACTCAGTAAGATAGCTATGCAAAGGAGACCATTGGTAATGCAAGATGCTAGAAGTAATCAGAATGCCCACTATGGACTCATTTGCATGGCACAAGTGTGTGCTGTTCACATCCACTCCTACCCCTTCAAACCAGGCATGGCCACACACAGTTACAAGAGTGTGGTGATGCCCTCCACAGCACCCCCAATCCACTCCTCGATTGCCGTAATGTGAATCAACTGTCCCCTTTCTGTAGTATGTTGGGCACTACCACATCCCGTGTCCTGATGCCCATCATAGCAAATAAATGAAACCATCCATGTTCAATAGTGTTTTGCTCCCTCATCCCTCCTTGTACCAATGACCGTCATAATAAGTAAAATTCATAACCATTCAGTTGTGTTGTGGTCCCTCCACTAACCCCTGTCACGATCCATAGTAGAACAATATAAATATAATCATCAATGTTAAATAGTGTACTTGACCTTCCATCATCCACGGTTCTGATACCTGCTATAAGAAAAACATAGAAGCTTCCACTTTCCATATCTTAACATGCAATCACTGGTACACATCCCTGATCATCTGATCGAAAAAATTAACCTTGTTTCACCAGTATGGTGCTCTGTCAAATCCCCAGCCCATTATGTCATGTACATAACATCCTGCTCCAACCTCCCATCTCCATTATGTTCTACAGTGGGTGAAACTACAGCTGTCTGCACACCTTCATGGCTTTACCACAGACTGAACTGTCACTGAATAACAGCTTACAGCGCTGTGTAGAAGCCATCATTTGACACAATAGACAAATGGGCTTGCAGTGTGTACTATAAGCTATATTTCACAAACTGAACAACCTTGTGAATGACAGCTTATGTAACACACTGTGAGCACATTGATAGAGCCTGTCAAGCACTAGCCTTCTACTGAGTACTCTAAGATGTCATTGAATGACAGCTCAGTCGTCATGCAGCTGAGCAGGTGTTTGTAGGGCTGTGATGCTCGTCAACTGGGGATCACACAGTGGTGAGATGTGCGTAAGTAGCATGGTGGTATGTACATGATGAAATGGGTATGGGGTTTGTGTTATCATTGTACTACATAAATGGGTTTTATTTTATGGGTATCGTGATCAGGACCTGGGAGGGTGGAGGGAGCACTACACCATGGAATGGCGATGATTTTATTTACTTACTGAAACGTGTATCAGGTTAAGAGAAGGGGTATGGGGCAGTACAGTAATGAAGGTATATTTTTTGTTTATTATGATGTGGGTCTGGACTGGAGAGGATGGAAGGAACCATCACATTATGGATAAAGGATGGATTTTCTACTTATTACAATGGGCATCAGTAGTGGGGATGGGGGAGGGACAATATACTAAAAAGGTGTCATATTTAGTATTGTTACAGTGCCCTGACACGGGGTCGGTGGTGCTGAAGTACATCCGCAGCCCTCTAGGGTTTGCTGGTAGTATCAGCAGTATTTTCTGGGCATTAATTTTATCCACACAAGGGCCTTTGCGAAAGTCCATTACATGAAGGAACCTTTTGTGAATGACATTGCAAGACTATGCATGTTCCCTCACACTCATTTCCATTCCAGCTCCACCAAAACACTGCTTTGACAAAAGGCAAGCTAGTCTTTGTCAATGACAGATATTCAAAATGGCCACTCAGCCACTGGCAATTTGTCTATTCACCAGAGGAAAAACTTAATGAATGCTGACACTGGCATTCTTACAATTGAAGTACACTTCAAGTGGTCAGCACCTGTTGGCCATACCGCATCATCAGCCACCCATGTATTTTTGGTGTTCTTGTTATTATATTTTTCAACTTCACAAAATGCCCTTACTCCACCCATCCATCCCTCCCCCATTGCCTGACAACTAGACGTCCACTGATACTTACCTTTGTTGCTCTTTCAGTAGGTTTCCACCTGGCAGTGTTCTTTGACTGTGATGAAATAGTTCTATTCCATCAGAAGTAGCAAGGATTTTTGTTTCACTGTACAGCGTGCAATGCCACTGATGGACATGCTATGCATGGTTCTGCACGCAGCCTGCAGAGTGTCTCCTCCGTGACTTCCCCCTCTGTCTGATGATGCATTGTGTCAGGCCAGTTTCCACTACTGAAACTGCAAACAGGGGACTGCATCACTACCCATCCCTGGTACAGGCATGCTGTCCTCAGGACACTGTATCCTCTCCCTTATGGTCAGATGCACGTTGTGACACAAGCAATGTGAATACGGGTCACCTGCATTACCTGATTCAAGGCAGTGATGTATCAGACCTACGCACCAGTTTGCTGTGCCTATGTGCAGTACTGTTGTAAAACTGTCACTGTAAGAAGTTCAACATTCAGCATCAGGTTTTAACTGAAGAAGGATGAGTACCAGGTAGTTGACATGTTTTGTTTCATGACAGATTAATGAACAGTCATGCAGTATTATTATAAGTAGTGTTTATAACATATGCCTGTAGGAATCACTGTTTAGGTGCTGTTGACAAGGCAGTACACTTAGGTACCATACAAATCAATTTATTACTGTATAATGTTTTTCTAATTGGAAATAGTAACCTCCAACAACTGAACAACTGAACATAGGACAGCACTATGGCATGTATTATAAACTGTATATTTATGTTATTCTACTACTCTTTTTCACAGTGGCATAAACACATAACAGAATAATGATTGAATGTGACATTCTGCTTTGTTATCAGTACAAATAACTCCAATTGTTGTCCCCCAATAAACAAATTATATAGAAGTACTATTAAACAGATAAATGTCTCAAGTCAATGGCTGAAACTGCTCTGTAAATACAAAAAGACAGAATGGTTGGTCTCAGAAATAGACAGATAGTACACAGACATGGTCTCACAGTGAGACTATGTGTTCAGGCTTAAAATGTATGTAGGCAACCACATCATTGGTATACTTCTGTCGGATAGTGGTCAAGCAGCAGGATGGAAGTGGAACACAAACATCTTTCCAAAATACCCCCAGCACCACCTCACTAGCTGTCAGTAAGCGGTGTATCTGTACTTTCTGTGGAAAAGATAGACATCTGTTAACCCATGTAGGCAATGAAAATGTGACTAAGATTCAGTGATAGAACAATACTAACAATCGCAGTGGTCATCAACCACCTTACGGTGACATGCTGCACAACATGTGACCACAGTTATTGCATCACACAACAGACATTGTCATCCATGTGGTTCCACCAATGTGAGTATGAGAGGACAGATGTGGCATGAAGTTATAATCTGTGATCACTGTCAACATTGTGATTATGGCCATCTCCAACACAAGTTGAATGGACACTTGTGGTGTAACTTGAACAATAGCATTCTCCATAGCACTACATAATTGTGTACACCCTCAAAGAGAAGTTTACAGTGCTGTATGCCTGTGACAAGCATCAAATGCTTTGATATAGTGTGAACAGTAATAGTGAATGGTACTAATATGTCACAAGTTGCTGCAGTAAATATTCAAGTTACAGTATTTTGCAATGTACTCATAGTACACATTCAATGCAATGTTTGAAAATTGAATGTTCAGTAAATTAGAAGGTAAGATGGTTGTCACCATGTTGTACTATTTTTGGAATAGTAATGTAACACCCACAAATATGGACATTGCTGTGGTACTTTCTATTTAACTATCACTATGTCTTCATGCTACACACCACTGTCTGCAACAGCAAAGTCATATCTGTCATACATTGAAACTGCATAAAGGCAGCATGAAGCACCATGAACTGGAACACTGTGTTGCATTTAAATGTACAAGCATTACTGTTTTAAATGCACTGCATGGTCTGTCACTGAAGTAACAAAGTTGTTTTCTTACTCAAAGATTGTTGCCGGAGCATTGCCACCATGGTACAATAGTGTTGGTGGTAGGAGTAGTAAGAGGTCTGGAGCACATGTGGATCTAGTACCACTGGTAGAAACCTGCTGTGCAGTGTTATACAGGCCAGCAACTCATCTTCCATTCGCCATGTCATATGTTCTACCTCACAGCATCACAGACACTCCAGCACCTGATCCATGTCAGTGCACTGACACCTGAAAATGTGAACAATTGCGAATAAGATCACTTCCAAGATGGATTTTTTTCATGTTCAGGCTTCATATGTCATCAGTAACGTTATACAGAAAAGGGTGAGTAGTGCAACAGAAAATATGTGTGGACCCTAAACACATGGCACCCTTGCCATACCCATAATAAGGACTGCACCTGACAGTAACATTAAAGCAAAGTTATCTGAACATGTCCATGTGTACATAGATACATAGACACTGTCAGCAGATAAGGGCCTATGGCCCACCAGTCTGCCCACTTCAGCTTGTAAGTTCCCTTTATGTTTCTCTGCATGTCTATTGCCTTACTCCTGACCTACACAATTCCATTAGTGTATCCCATGCATTCTGAATTAATGTGATTGTTTCAGCCCCCACCACTTCCTCTGGCAGAGTGTTCCACTTGTCCACCACCCTTTCAGTGAAGAAATTGTTCCTCATGTTTCCTCTGAATTGGACTCCCTCCAACTTCATCCGATGACCTCTAGTCCCGGAACATCTTTTTCTCTGGAAAACAATGTATTCCTGCACCCTGTTCCTCCCTGCATGGTGCTTCTACTGTATGTCTGTATCATATCCCCTCTCTCCCTCCTGTACTCCAAAGAGTATATATTGAAGTCCTTCATCCTGTCCTCATAGGACTTGTGATGCAATCCCTGTACCATCTTTGTTGCCTTCCTCTGAACCTTCTCTACCCTGTCTATATCCTTACATAGGTAAGGTCTCCAGAACCGTACACTGTACTCCAGGTGGGGCCTCACTACTGCCTTGAAGAGTGGGATTATGACCTCCCTCTCCCTGCTGGTGATGCCCCTGCCTATGCATCCCAGAATCCAATTTGCAGTATTTGATGCCTTGTTGCACTGTATACCTACCTTAAGGTCATCAGAGTTAATAATTCCAAGGTCCATTTCCAGATTGGTGCATGCTATATCCTCACCCCAAGCTATATGTTGTTCCTTGTCTTTTCTACATCATATGCATTATCTTTCACTTTTTTGTGTTAAATTTCAACTGCCAAACCCATGACCATTCTTCAAGCTTGTGCTGGTCCCTCCTTATTCTGTCTACACCCTCTGGCATGTCCACTCTGTTACAGAGCTTCATGTCATTAGGAAACAGGGACATTTTGCCTTCTAGGTCCTGCACAGTGTCACTGATGAAGACGTTGAATAGGATCAGTCCCAGCAATGATTCCTGTGGCACCCCACTGGTCACTCTTCACTCTGTGGAGTGACAGCCATTTACCACCACTTTCTCTGTCAATTACCCACCAACTGCATTATGTTGCTGCCCATTCCTATATTCCACAGTTTGCTTAATAGCCTTCTGTGTGGCACAGTGTCAAAGGCCTTTCTTTTTTTTATAATTAAATAAGCTTTATTGGCTTTTAGTACATTAAAACATTAAAACAAATGAAAAGAAAATTATATCAAAGCCAGTTACATGATATTTTTTAGGAGTGCTGTTACCCTCATTATTATACATTAGGTCTGATAACTTATGTAAGCAATAATACCCAACAAGCGTGGGCATTATTAGGAAATACGGACGACATGAGAGCGTAATGAGGGCGCCGCCATGGCGGAGGGCCTTATAAGCCCTGGAAGGTCGAGTATTTCTAATAATGCCACGCTGGAGGGTATTATTGCGCTTAGAAAATGGCCACTGTAAAAAACACAAGTTTAATAAGAAAAAGTTGAGGAAAAATGATTTTAAAGTGGCTTTTGTTATGAAATAGTTCCTCTGCCTGCATTAGAATTATTTTTATGTTGTCTGTATATTGGTATTACTGACACTAGAGGGCACTGTATCTATTGTTTTGAAAGCAGTAGTCTGGGTCACAGTCTCCTTTATGTTACCATGGTGAGTAGAGGTCAGAGGTAACGAGAAGAGCCTTTTAGTTATTTGGAGAGGAAACTGTGTGTTTTTTTTTTTTTGGTTTTATACATCACTGAGATCAGCACGCTGTCCCCCAAGTACCACATAAGGAAATGCACTGACAATTGCGTATGCTGTTAAAGCGTGGAGAGAAGACTGCATTAAAAGAAGAGTTTAAGGTACTGGGTTGTGATTAATAAAGAAAATTTATATTGTTTTGTCGGTTTCTGCATCGAGCTGAGTTGGGAAAAGGCATAGTAGTGCAACGGCTTTCGTTTCGTTTTTGTGCAGCGCAGTAGTGCGAGAAGCTGTAGTAGCATAACGGCTTTCATTTAGTTTTTGTCCAGCGCACTGGTGTGAGACGGAGGTCGGGAGAGTTATGCCATAGAAAAGAAAACGTATAATTTACTCTCCCGACCATAAAATGATTGTGTTTTCTTTTCTTTTATTGAGGCAGGCAGCCAGCACTGAAGTGTTTTTTTTTTGGGGGGGGGCTGGACCAGGACCTGTAGCTCTCGCTAAACGAAAGAAAAAACATGGCGGGCATTTTCAATTTTGTGGGTTGCTTTCAGCCAATTACAAAACAGGCTGGGCACTGTAGGAGAATGATGCTTGGTGAAGTGGCACTTGGACTGGGTCTTGTTTTTAGCTGGGCATCTATCGAAAAATAATTGCCCAGCTCTGGGAGCCTGCCAGCCAATCAGATCAGTACAATGTTCTTTGCCATTTTCTAAGCATAAATAGTTTGTAGTACGTTAGCTTACATTCTGGTGACTGTGCTTAGTTTTTAAAATAGCAGTGTGCTGCAATCCTAATAATGTGTCACTTTTGACCTGTGGTTAACAGAGGAATGGTAACATCAAGGAAGTGTATAAGAAAGAAAAGAAAGAAAAAAAAGAAAAAAAATCCTGTCCTTCCCACCCCTAAATCCCCAGACTAATTTATCTCTATCTTTTTCACTCCTTCTCTCTATTAAAACACCATTAAGCACTGATCATTTTCTTCAACTTCAATTCAGGACATTTTCCCTTCCAGGTCAGGACCTGCTATTAGGTAGGGATCGATATTCATGCAGTTAATTATTTTTAGGGTTCCCTGTAACTAGCAATGTGTCCAAGGTGCCCCATTTATCAATATAATTTCTTAATCGATTATTCATATTAGCAATATGTTTTTCTAGTTGTAGGGCAAGTAACATTTCTCTATGCCATTCCAATGTAGCGGGCAAGGTATCCGAGGCCCAGGGTCTCATAATTATAAGTTTGGCCACTGCAGAGATAAGAGCCATGTAATACTTCCTTTGCTTCAAAGTTCCTACTGGGAAGAGGTTAAGTAAACATGTACAGTATCTGGGGAAAACAGCGGACTCAAAGCAAGAATTGGGCTCAGGGAGTTTTGTATATCTCTCCAGAATAACTGAATTCTGGGGCATGCCCATAACATATGGTAGAGATCCCCATTCCTATAGGAGCAGTGAGGGCAACAAGGGGTAGATATCTTGCCCATTTTGTAGAGTCTTTGAGGGGTATAGTATATGTCCTGCATCACATTGAATTGTATGAGTCGCAGGCAGTCCTGTTTGATAAACCTATACAGGTTGTTCCAAAGTCGTTGCCAAAAGTCAGGTGTGGGTGGGAGAAACAGTGTTTTGCTAGCAGTATTGGCTTATGCCAGTGATAATCTTGTGTCGAGACTGCAGTTCTTTATATACTGCAGATATTGAGTGTGGTTGCATAGCAGTGTTTAGTAGGGATGATAAAGGCAATCCTAGGGGCTCAGAGAACATTACTTTTATTTATAAACGAAGAGACTGCATGCATAATTTGCCAGTATTTAAAGGGGTGTCTGTTAAGTTCAGGGAATTTTCACAAAAACTGAGGACATGGTAATAGATTATTATTGTCAATGACATCCTTAAGTTTAACATCTCTTAGGGCAGGCCAAAAGCTTAGTGTGATAGGCTTCCGTTGGATCATAAAATGAGGGTTATATAAAAGTGGTTGTTCCCCATTCACATGCCAGTTTATTTTCAAATGGTTCTGTAGTTGGTTTAAAGCTCTCAAAGATCACCCTATTGGGGAGTTTTTGATGTGAGTGGGGATATTTTTCAGGGGCGAGTACAGTAGCGACTGTGGTGAACATGAGGTGAGGGATACAAGGGTGTCTTCTATATTTAACCATGCTGGGGTGTAGGATTCTGGTTTCCTTTTGCGTAGGTCATACTTCCAGGTGGCAAGCTTTGTGATGTGGACTGCTCCGTAGTAATTAAAAAAATATGGGAGGGAGAGTCCTCCGTGGGATTTTGGGGCTGTCAACTTGTGGTATGCTCGCCTCACTGGTTTATCTTTCCAGATGAATTTATTAATTATACTCCTTAGTTCAGCAAACCACTTTTTGAGAAGGTAGGGGGCTAACATACTAAGAAGGTAAAGAACTCTGGGGAGGTTATTCATTTTAACAATGTTAATTCTTCCCCACAGTGATATCTTCAGAGTGTTCCATTTTTCCAGGTCTGCCTTAATTATTTTTATTAATTTAGTAAGATTCTCCTTGACCATAGTGGAGAAAGACTTGAACATTTTTATACCCAGGTATGTCAAACTTTTATTTTCCCATTGCAACCCAAACTGCTGTACATCCCTTTTAAATAATTTATGGTTCAAGGGATAAATAGTGGATTTAGTCAGGTTTAGTTTATAGTAGGATATCTTGGAAAATATTTCAATTTCTTGTAGCAGGATAGGAACACTTACGTTTGGGTTCATTATATGTATTAAAAGGTCATCTGCGTAGGCTGATATAAGGTGTTGTCTGTTCCTTACCGGAATGCCTTGCAAACCTTGAGTTATGAGTAGTTTACGGATAAAGGGATCTAAGTAAAAGTTAAAAAGAAGTGGTGAGAGGGGGCATCCTTGCCTAGTGCCCCGATTTAATGGGAAGGGTTCTGAGAGGTGGCCATTGCACCAAATCCGGGCCGTAGGGGATGAATAAAGCAATTTAACCCAATTAATAAATATTTGTGGGATACCATACCGGGAAAGTGCAGTGAATAGAAAATGCCAAGAAACCCGGTCAAAGGCCTTTTCTGCGTCCAAGGCTACTGGGGCAGAAGGTGTGGGTAGTTCACTAGGTATGGAAATAAGGTGCAGTAATCATCGCATGTGATCACCTGAAGACCTTCCTGGCATGAATCCCACTTGCTCACTGTGAATAAGCACATCCATAAAGGGTCCCAGACAATTGGCAAGTATTTTAGCTAGTATCTTAACATCAGTGTTAAGGAGCGAGATAGGGCAGTAGTTTTCCACATAATGTGGGTCTCGTCCTGGTTTGGGGATAATAGTAATCAGAGCTTCAAGATATGCATTTTCTGATAGGTCTAGTGCATACCATGAGTTAAAGACTCTAGCTAGTGAAGGAGCAAGCTCTGCAGTGTATAATTTATATAGACTGGTAGGGAGGCCATCTGGACTGGGTGATTTATCTGGTGCTAGCTGCTCAATTGCTAGTATTACTTCCCATTCCATATAGGGGGAGTTTAGGGAATGATGCTTATCTTCGGGCAGTGTTGGGAGCACTAACTGATCAAAATAAGCTTGTATCTGTTCATTTGGGATCTCCTCACTTTTGCAGTAGTATAGTTCTTTATATTTTGCAAAGCTTGACACAATTTCCCTCGGCTCCGTGATAAGGGGACACTCTTTGTTTGAGTAGAGCCCGGATATAAAGCGGATTGTCTCCATTTGTTTAAGCCTGCATGCTAGTAGCTTACTAGCCCATTCACCCTCTTCTAAGTATTTTATCTGGACCCGTTTTAAAGATAATTCTGCTTTTTGATAGACCAGGCCTGAGAACTGGGCATGTAATGCATGGAGTTTAATCCAATCAGACTCTGGGGATTATAGAAACATAGAAACATAGAACTATAGAATTTGATGGCAGATAAGGACCGCTTGGCCCACCCAGTCTGCTCATTTCCCTGCCTACTGGATAAGCTGCAGATCCTAGTTAACCAGCAGCCTACTTCTTCCTACCCCCATCCCCTCAGAATTGCCTTATGACTGTCCCATGCATGCTTGAATTCCACCACTGATTTTGACTCCACAACCTCCTCTGGAAGGCCGTTCCATGCATCCACAACCCTCTCTGAGAAAACATACTTCCTTAAATTACCTCTGAGCCGCCCCCCATCTTCAAATTGTGCCCCTTGTTCTTGCACACCTCTCTTTTTGAAAGATGCTACCCTCTTGGACTTTGTTGATTCCCTTGAGGTACTTGAAAGTTTCTATCATGTCCCCTCTCCCTCCTTTCCTCGAGACTATAAATATTAAGCTCCTTTAGTCTCTCTTCATATGTCTTCCGGTGCAGACCCTGCACCATTTTAGATGCCCTCCTCTGGACAGCTTCCATCCTGTCTATGTCTTTGTGAAGACTGGGTCGCTAGAACTGCATGCAGTACTCAGATGGGGTCTGACCAGCTGTCTGTACAGAGGGATAATAACTCCTGTTTTCTACTGGTGATGCCTCTCTATGCATCCCAATATCCTCCCAGCCCTCATTGCTGCCCTCTCACATTGCTTGCCCACCTTTAGGTCATCTGATATGACCCCCAGGTCCCTTTCCATTTTTGTTGTTGTTAGTATCTCACCCCCCATTGTGTACTCTTCCCTGGGTTTTTGTTTCCCAGGTGCATTACCTTGCACTTCTTAGCATTGAATCTAAGCTGCCATACATTTGACCATTCCTCTAACCTTGCCAAGTCCCTTTTCATCCTTTCCACCCCACCTTGTGCATCAACTCTGTTGCAGATCTTTGTGTCATCTGCAAAGAGACATACTTTTCCTTCCAGTCCCTCTGCAGTGTCGCTTATAAAGACATTGAAGAGGACTGGTCCTAATACTGAACCCTGCCGTACCCCACTAGTAACCCCCCGTTCATCACAGTGGACTCCATTTACTATTACTCTCTGTGTCCTATTTTCCAGCAAATTTTTTACCCAGGCTGTCATCTTGGGACCCACTCCCAGGCTAGCTAACTTGTATATTAATCTTTTGTGTGGGACTGTGTCAAATGCCTTGCTAAAGTCTAGGTAGGCCATGTCCACAGCCCCCCCTGATCTACTACTTTGGTCACCCAGTCAAAGAAATCTATCAGATTTATCTGGCATGACCTTCCTGCTGTGAATCCATGCTGCCTTGGGTCCTGTGCCCCTCTGGCCTCTAGATACTTGACAATTCTTTCCTTCAGAAGTGATTCCATCATTTTCCCTACCACTGAGGTTAAACTAACAGGTCTGTAGTTTTCTGCTTCTGCCTTGCTCCCACTTTTGTTTGTTATTATTAGATTCTAGCATTTTTATTTCTTGAAGTAGGGATTTGGTCTGGCTATCGCATTCCGCTTTGAGTCGATGCTATTCAGTGTCATTCCCAGCGTAGGGCACATTTCAGGGTTGACCAGATTATGTCAATTTTAGACAGTCCCTTCACTGGTGTTTAGAAGAGGTAATCAAATTTTTAAGGTGGAGTACATATATAGAAGGTTGGAGTAATTGTAGTATTCATTCTCCACATGAAGTCTCTTTTGATCTCATGCCCAAATACTCCAACTAAAGAGACAGGGGAGTGGTCTGATATTACTCATGGGTAAATTACGGCTTCTACAATGTCAGGTAAAATATGGGAGCTAGCCAATAAATAATCTACACTTGAGCACGTGTTATGGGGGTGAGAAAAGAAGGTGTATTGCTGTTCTGTAGGGTTTAATATCCTCCAAATATCCAGGATGCCCAATCCGTCCATTAGGTCTCGCAAGGCTCTCTGAGCCGGGGAGAAACCAACTTTCTTAGGGTCCGATTTGTCTAGTAGTAATGGTGTAATGTTCCAGTCACCTCCCAGAACTGTAGTTCTAGGGGGTGTAGTGGGCACAATTCCCATTAATTCAGTGAAAAAGGCTGGGGAGTCTCTGTTCGGTCCATAGACTGATCCTATTGTTAAATGATGCGTACCCAGAATACCATGCAGTATTATATATCGCCCCTGACTATCCCATATCTCATGTTCTAGCCTAAAGGGAAAATTTTTATGAAAGAGAATGGCAACACCACCTCTATTTGTAAAAGTTCCTGCCCCATAGGATTGCCCTACCCATCCTCTGCACCACAGCGTGGCGTCCTCCCTCCTAAGATGGGTTTCTTGTAAACATATAATATCAGCTCTGAGGGATTTCAAGTGCCTTAATATTACTTGCCGCTTAGTTCTGTCTTTGGCACCCTTTATATTCCAGCTAATAATCGTAAAAGGACCTGCCATTGTTAAGCAACAAAATCAGGTTTCCAATTTCCCTTGGGGGCATCAGATTTTGAGATGAGTGCTTAATGCTTTTATTAATTCTCCATATATATAAATAGAAAGAAGATGATTTAATTATGTGCCTTCCCCCCCCATTATCCCACACATGTCCCAGAACTACTCTCAGTTCCGATGAACTAACTACTATTTGCTATGTCAGATGATGCTAAACCATCAAACAACCCAGAAGCTATTACCTCCCCCCCCCGCCAGCCTCCATCCCAACTCGCCAAATTATTCTGGCATATTTATTACAGTATCAATTCTGGCTGGTTCTCATTAAAAATATCCAAAGAGGAGAAAAAATGTGGGTTTGATTGACAGGACATTGGGTTATAAAAAAAGAAGACAGACTGAAAATCTTCAGGATAGCCAGAAAGCCTCCAGGCTTGATTATATATATGCCAGAGTTAAGGAACTAGTGCCACAATTGACCTATTAGCAAGCGCTAAGTTAGGTCTCTTCGTAGTCAGTATACTTTCCCCTTTGATCCGGGTAAGATCCAAGTTTTTAACTCGTAGGAGCTTGATTACATGAATAGATTCTCAACTCACAGTTCATAACACTCCCTTCATGTCAGGTATATTTTGCAAGGTTAGGTCAGGGTTTTCTCTTTTGTAACAGTGGAAATACGTTTCCCTTCCTGCTAACTCAGAGATAGGAATTTCGCATGTCCTTCAGGTTGGGTTCAAAGCGATCACTCGTTGCCTGCAAAGGTGAAAAAAACATCTCTCTGCCACAAGACAGCAGCAGTCTAACCATGTCGGGAGTTATGCCCCAGGTGTTGGCATCACAAGAGGGATCAGCACGCAGGTGGAATCAGACTTCCTCGAGGACCAATTGGCTGGAGAAGAGAGCAGCCAGAAGCTATTCTTGGATTCCATGAGTTGCAATCTCAGTTGTTTTGGCACAAAAAGCTGCCTCTACGTGTGAAGCCATGTTATTTGTATGAATGCAAAGTCTTTACCTGAGAATTGTTGGTATAGAAAAGTGTTATTATAAATAAAATTTGACTTTTCCCATTATTATTAGGTGAGTCATCATTGATTTATGAGGCATTGGAGCATCAAGAACGGATTTAGTAGCATAGGCACATATAGCTGCCGCTACTTGTGAGTTGAAGCATTGTATGTTAACATCATTATTTTATTTGAACAAGTCTGGAAGTGCTGCTTTAAGTTCGTTCTTAGCCTGCTCCAAAGATTCGAAAGACTGCCATTGATCGCCGAGCTTTACTTGTAAAGTCGCTGGATACTTAACTCGGAAAGGCTTACTGGTGGCTATTAACTTTGTAATGAGTGGATGAAATTCCTGCCTTTTGACACGAACCGCATATGGTAGATCCTGGGCTATTCTAATCTTTTTCCCTTCCCAGAAGATTTCTTGCAGTGTCTTAACCTTTGCTACTATATATTGTTTATCTTGAAAATTGAGCAGTTTAAAAATTATGGGCCTGGGTGCTGAGCCAGGGGGTGGAAGTGGCCAGAGTGTCCTGTGTGCTCTCTCCACAACATAGGTCGAGCTGTTAGGGGAGGGCCCTGCGATTTTTTCACAGAGTCTCTGGACGAAAAGTATGGGATTTGCACCTTCTTCTTTCTCTGGTATGCCCATTACTATCAGATAGTTTCTATGGCTCCTCCCTTCAAGGTCAGTTAGCTTATCTTCTAGTTTTTTAATTTTCCGGTTTGTTAGAGTGTGGTCCAGCATAATTTTATCTATTTTTTTCTCTGCCGAGGTTAGGAGGGTTTTGGAGTCTGTAACCCTGGTATTTAAGGAACCAGTAACTGCTTTAATTTGCCGGATTTCTTCCACCTCGTTGTCGATCGATTCTTGAATTGGTTTCATTATTTCTAGAAACTTGCCTTCTGTTAACGGCAATGAGTCTGCCGGGGTTTTAGAAGCTTGAGCCTTAGGCCGCTTTGGGGCCTTGTCCTTCTCAGGAGATGGCGGTGGTGAGTGTCACGGAGGCACTTTCCGCATGAAAACTTCCATTTTTAACACTTTTACTGCTTCTAGGAGCCTTTCTCTGATGGTCTTGAGCTTGAATCTTTCGCTTCAAATTGGATACGCTGCTATTTTATGTGGTTTTAGCTAGTTAGGTACGGAGCTACCGGAGGTTGCCACTGCTCTCTTAGGCTGCCATCACGTGACGCCCAAAAGGCCTTTCTGAAGTCCAGATAGGCCACGTCCACTGCCCTCCCCTGATACATCTCCCTTGTCACCCAGTCAAAAAATTAAATGAGACTGGTCTTGCATGACCTCCCCCTAGGTTTGCCAGAGGTTCAGCCACCACCTCTGTTATCTGCTATCAACAGAAAAAATGAGTGGTGTGACACTTCATATGAACATACAAAGAAGCCATCAGAAGAAGGTCATTTTGATCTATCAAGCCTGCTCGTATTGCAGGGTCCACAGCTTGAGCTAATATCCATGCCCTCCCTCCCCACTCCTTCCACCCTCTCTAACCATGATCTTTACCTTCCCCCATCCCTATCCCAGCCTGTCTTAAAGCTGCCCACTGTCTTCAACCAGATTACCTATTCTAGCAGTGCATTCCAAGTGTCCACCACCCTCTCTGTGAAGAAGTGATTCCTGAACTCAGTCCTAAACCTCCAACCCTCCAGCTTAACACTGTGCCCCCTCATGTTATGGTTGCCACTAATCTGAAAGAGATTCTCTTTATCAATCTTATTTATCCCTTTCAAGTACTTAAATGTTCCAATCATGTCCCCTCTCTCTCTCTCCTGTCTTCCAGGGAGTTACATGTTCAGTACCCTCAACCTCTCCTCATATGCCTTACCCTGCTCAACAGTTATTATCTTTGTAGCCCTCCTCTGGACCTTCTCCAGCAGGTTAATGTCTTTTTGAGGTGTGGGTGCCAGTACTGAACTCCATACTCTGGATTCATTATTTATTTATTTAGTTTTTGTTGATGTGACCTCACAACTGACCTGTACAAGGGCAGTATAGTCTTTTCTCTCCTACTACTGATCCCCCTAGATATGCATCCCAGCATCTTGTTTGCTTTTGCTGCTGTTTTCCTGCACTGCGTGGAATGCTTTATTTCACTAGTGATCATAACTGCAAGGTCCATCTCCTGCTGTGAAGAAGATACTTGAACTTCACCCAGGTGGTACTGTGCCCTGTGATTCTTGGCTACACTATGCAACTTTGCATCATGTTTTCACACAGACACATCTTGACACAAAAGAATGTGTACAAAGTCATGCTGCTGTTGATCCTTTGAATGTATTGAGAAATGCACCCAAGACAATTTCAGCATGTGTGGTACTGAAATGTCACATGGTGACAAACAGGGCCTGCATGACAGTCAAGCATGACTGTCAATAACCACAGATGTGATGACACTGGAGGATGTCTTTTATCACATCATCACTGGCCATCAAAGTGATGACATGATATAATGTTGTGCTGTATGTGTAACCTGAAGGAGTATATGCAGATTGGCAGGACCAGGTCAGTTTGAACTGCAACCAATTCACAGTCCTAAGTAGGTTGCACCTTACGTGACTCCAAGAACAAGTTGTATTGTTTTGCACTGCTGCATTTTCCAGTTTCAGAAGCAGTAAATGGTGTTGTGCTGGCAGTGGCATCACATCATTGAGCATTGTGATAATAACTGTTCAAAGTCAAGTATGGATAATGCAGTGTACTATGGACATGAATAACATATAGGAGCTCATAAACATATGGGTATTAGATTCACCAAAATCATGCAGCAGGGCCCACAGTAAAAAGTGTGATGCAAATAAACATCGCTGGATAAGCAAGGCAGTAAGAGAGAGGTTTAGGAAGAAAAGAGGCACATATGGCACATGTGACAAAAGTAGAGGGGGGGAGTACAGGAAAGAGTACCTGAAAGAAGGGACCAGGGAGATAAGGTCAGAAAAGGCATCCAGGGAACTGGGGTCAGCACAGGCCATTACAGACTGGGAGAAAGAGTTCTGTAGGTACATCAGGGAGAAAAGGAGTTGTAATGAGCATACAGTAAGGATTAAGAGGGAGATGGGGATGTGTTGAAAAGGGGTACCAAAAGGCAGAGGCAGTTAAATACTACTTCAGCTCACTGTTTTACAAAACATAAGGGTGGTGGGGAAATACACAAGAGGCTGGTGAGAATATGAACAGAAGTGGAGGGGTTGATGGACAGAGAAATCACAGAATTTGCAGTGATACACAGGTTAAGGGCACTTGGGGCGAACAAGGCACCACGGGCACATGGTGTACACAATGGGTTACAGAAATAGCTTGTGGAGGTCCTAGCAGGCACCTTGTCAAACCGATGTAAAGCAGCAGTACTACCAAATCAGTAAGTACTGAGTTTTGACATTTTGTCGCGCTGCAGGACATATGGCTGCTGCATCAGCGGCCTATCTTGTAATGCTGCTTTCAACATGGCAGGTGGCAGAAAGGTAAACTGAGCACATTACTGGGTGACAGTACAATGGCTGCATGAATGAGTACCAGGAAAATAATCAACAGAGCACAGGGAATAAACTGTTGAAAAAGCACAAATTATCTTACATTGCACTGCTGCTTTAATGCCTCACTTGACTCATGGTGTGTACCTCAGGTTTCTAGGATGTCTCACGTTGTTACCCTCCATAACACCAACACCGAGGATGAACCTTGGGCCTGTACACCAGGGAGCTTCACGTCCATCGTCAGTACGGTAATGGAGACAATCATGAAGAACATGCTGGTGACCCTGCTGAAGGTGAATGGGTAACAGGACAGTAGGCAGCAACAATTTGTCCAGGGCAGGTGCTGGCACAGCAACCTACTAGAATACTCTAACTGGGTTACTATGCAAATGGACAACAGCCATGAGGTGAATGTGCTATACCTTGAGTTCACTAAGCCATTCCATTAGGCGCCACATGGTAAACATCAAAGTAATGAATAGGTCAAAGGGGTGTGTGCCAATTGCTGGGATTGGTGGAGAAGTAGATGAATGGAAGGCAGCAGAGGGTGGTGGAGTTAGTTGAGCTGTCACCTCCAAAGGCTGTGACAAGTGGTGTTCTGCAGAGGTTAGTGATGGTGACGGTGTTATTTGGGATATTTATGGACAACATTTCACTGAGCAACAAGGCCAAGATCAGCCTATTTGCAAATGACACAAAGATGGGAGCACTGTTGGATGACCTGTGGTGGGGTGGAGGGTTTGCAGGACAATATGTCAATGCTGGAGACATGCTGTGGCACCCAGCAATTTGGGATTCAATGAGAAGAAATGCAAGGTGCTGCCGCATAGCACTAAGAATATAAGGAAAAAATCAAACCTATGGGGAGTACAGATAGTGGAGAGTGAGATGGAGCAGCATCTGTGTGTGCCAATTACGGGACCAATCAACAAGTCTGCACAGTGTAGTCAGGCAGCAGCAATGACCAAAAAGATGTTGTGCCATGCTGCAAAGGGTATAACATCAAGTAGGGGTGAGGTGATTATGATGTACATATATCACTGGTTAGAGCACACCTGGACTACTGTGTGTGGTAATGGCACCCATACCAAAAGAGGGACATGACATTACAGGAAGGGGTGCAACAAAGACCAAGAGAGATGATCCAGGGTCTGGGGGAGTTACCACATGAAAGTAGAGTAGGAGACTACAGCATGTACTCGGTGCAGGTCACTAAACCAACGGGTGATATGACTGAGACATTGAAGCACAGGAGAGGCATAAACAGGATCGGCACGGAGGTATGATCATGGTCATGATATAAGATTAGATGGTGGAAGGTTCAGGAAAGAACTGAGAAGGCAGTTTTGTACACAGTGGGTGGTGGAATAATGGAACATGCTACTAGCAGAGTAGGTGTATACAACAGTGTAATGCTTGAAGAGGGAATGGAACAAAGCAAAAGAGAGAGGCAAGGGAGAGATGAGCAGGTAGGGATGGGCAGCTACAGAATAGGGTTGATAGCTGCATAATCAAGCAGACTCAATAGACCAAATGACATTTCTCTACTGGCAGTTTTCATCTGTTTGTACCTTTCAGAATTCTGTGTCCAGGACATCCAGTGCAATGCCCCTTTGTAATTGCATGGTTGCCCAGTCATGGCAATCCAGACGGTTCCTCTAACAAGATGTGCCCCAAAAAATTTAATTATGTCTACCATCCTGCAAACCCATTACACTGTAGGAGGAGAACAAATGTGTCAGTAGGAATGTGAGCAGATTTTGCCAGAGGAAGGTGATGATTAGCGGTAAGTAATTTCCACGTGCCATCCTTGGTGCTGCAGTTGTAGAAGGGTATCATGTGAGACATCCATCGGTCCAGAGGTACTTGACCAGAGTCAAGGGAGGCATTGAACAGATAAGACAAGTGTTGTGGTAGGACTTCAGCATGGTCCATCAGCACCATGTGAATATGTGATGTGGCACAGCCTAATTTTCTGCCAGCAGTACCATAAAGCCCTCCAATGCTGTTTTCACTAAGATTGCTATTTGTGCCACAAGTCCCACCCACTCTCCATTGCCTTCTCTCTTTATTGAAATTGTACACCCAGAGACATAACCCTACCATGGGTGTCCTTGTTGCTATCAACCACCTATCTCTCACTGTAACATAGTATTTGCTAGGCCAGCCAGGTGGCGCTGAGGTTGAGGCACTGGACAGCATACCTATCACCACACTGGCGACCTATGTTCGGTGGAGGAGGAGTATCGAGCATCCAGAGGACTGCTCACTCTATTGGTGGGAGTGAGACTTATCATAACCTCAGTGATTGCCATCTGGCGCTGGCTGTATGGCAATACAGGCACAGAGGTATCTATCAACATCTCTACACCAATAGGGGAGGGGAGATGGGAGAAAAACAGAAAATATAGGAGCATGACAGGTTCCATGATGGCTACACATCTCTGCAGACCATTCACAGAGTCTTGATTTGCCCTCTGGAGGGTGGAGACAGCTGCCATTCTCCCCTCTGGCCACATCGCAGGTGGCAACCATGGGGTAAGTTCCAGGGATGGCAGAGTAGAGACGCGAGAGGCTGGAATAGTGAGCTCCTCCATGTGGAGGAGCACAGTTCCTGCCATGACTCCCATAGGTGGATAAAAATATGAATAAGAAAAAACAAACAGAAAAACATAGTATTTGCCTTCGTCTGTCTGTGGTACAGAACAGTACCCAGTACTACACAGTTTAGCTGTCTGTGGTTGGCACTCCACCACAGGAAAAGCACACAGAGAGACAGACAGACACACATCCTTGTTTATCCAAACAACCCCCCCCAGACTCCTTACTGTAGCTGACCGTGGTTGCCCCACCCACAACCACCGTGGGGTCTAGTGCCTGGTAGCATAGTCGTATATGTGTTACCTGCTGCAAGAGCTCCCTGTCCACTACAGCATGGTTAATCTATCTGTGGATTGTCCATTCACCACAACACAAACACACACACACACACAATCTGTCAGTCTTCAGTAGTTTCTGTGAGACATACAAGTATATAATACATTATGCCAGTATTTAAATTACAAACACACAACCATATCCCATGATACCGGTGTCCTTATTGCGACTCAGCCAACACATGGCATACCAACACTAAATCTGCCTTCATTCTCCTGCACTATTAGACAGTACCACAACACTCCATGATTTAGCTCTCTTTTTATAGCCAACACCAAGGATACACAACACATACACACACACACACACACACACACACAGTGTTTGGAATTTTTTCTGTAACACATTGTATAAGTACTGTAATTGTACATACAGAACCATACCCCTACCATGTACCTTGTCTTGACATGTGTGTAAAAAAGTTATAATTACTGGTCTCCGTCTTCTCCCATTGTCAAAACCGTGTGTTAAATGCCGTAACACCTGAGTAGGTGTTACGGCATTCACACTCTCCCTTTGAACAACAAAGCGCTCGAGACAAGTAATTAAACATAGCGCGATGTTCAAATTGTCCCTGTCACTTCAAGCCACTGACTGAAAAAAAACACTTTCTTCTCAGGCATCACCTCCATCCCAGATAGCCTCCAGCAGCCTCACATCACCTAAAAGTTGAAAAAAAAAAGTTAAGCCGATTCCAAACAGCAGGCAATGTTTGGGACCGGCTGCATTTTCCACAGTCCTGTGACAATAAATATCTACAACTCCAACCAAAAACCTCAAAGCAGGAAAAGAGTCAGAGTCATCAAAGATTCAGACACCTCCGATTAATGTATTTTCTTGTATTCAGGCGCCCGAAAAATGCAAACATTAAACTTTTTTTCTCTCGACCTAACTCATGCAGTTAACACTTTAACGATGATCCCTGACTCTCTCCCTTTCAACCCTAACCTTTGCTCTGCAGGTGAAACGAAAATACCATTCAAACAGGAAATGATACGAAGAATCTCCATACTGGACTTCTAACACTTGTGGCCAGTTTATTTTATTAACAGTTTAAAATTACTAAAGTTAATGTTTAACCACAGTTCTGTTTTCCTCACACAAATAAAAGCTTTCTTCTGCAAGGTAAGCCTCCACATCTTTTTTGGGAAAGCGAACCCTTCAATTATGTAAAGGCAAAATGTAGGAGAAGTGTGTCAGCCTCAGATTTAACACACCCTCATTGTTGAATGGCATTCGCAAACCTCGGGCCGCCCTCGGGGTTTTATGTGCTATCAACAACTTCGGTTGTGTTTAAATTCTCACTACTTCTCCCCATACTTTATCCTATATGTAATAAAAGACATTATACAAAAAGAATCATACCCCTAGCATGGCTATCCTTGTTGCTGATCACACACCAACATGCAATCATAACATATTAGAAAATGGGCTTTTATTTGCTGCATTCTGATTGGCTAGTACCCCTGCCAAGGGGGTACATTAACTTTCAATAGAAACCCAGCAAATAAAAAGTGCCAGTCAACTGACCCCAACACCACCTAAAGTAGTCTTTTGCCCACTCTGCTTGCTCATTGGCCAAAACATCTTTATTGAATTTGAAATCACCGCCATTTGTTTCTCTAACTTACCAAGTGTTCCTGCCCTCCCCTACTCAATCTGACACTCTACCCCACCACAGTCTCTCCATTCTACAGCACATTTTTTTGTAATAATTTTTATTAATATTTCAAAACATAAAACAAAACATAGGGTCAGATTACAAAATACAGTGATCAGTTGTGAAGTACAATCAACCCCGCCCAGAAATGCTGGGGTGGTATACAAATCTAGTTATCATATGAAAAGAGCAAAGTATAACCTAAGAGTAAACTATATAAATGAAACCTTGCAGCTCACAGAATAAAGACTACTGTATTGCCACTGGGTTAGGTGCTCTATTATGTATAAACATACCACAGAATTAAGCTGAGCACTCCCCAGGTACCCCATAAGCTCCCACTATCAAACATATAAGGAGTACTTACCAAAGCTTTGGATTGGATCAGATCCTTGAAAATGCCGGACATACTACTCTACAGAAGTAATTTTATACTTGCCGCCAGAGGTGTTCCTTTTCAAGGCATTCGGAGCACTGTGACATAGAGTATAGATATGTTCTGCAAGGACCAACCCCTTCCTGTAAAGATACCAAAATATCCCAAGCTTAAATCTGTACTCCTAAAATAACTTCGGCATATCCAGCAGACCAAACACAGTCAATCATTGCAGTTATAGTTCTGGGAATATCACACCCCCATGAGACATTGGGCCCCATACCTTTACCTTTGTTCTAATCCCACCTCAACTAACTACATGTACAGCCATCCGAAAAGACCAAGGGTGATCATCCTATTCCCGCTGAAGGAGGAACTTGCACCAAGTATCTCAGGTATGGGTCCCAACAGGCCGTGAATGAGGATAATTTGGATTTCTGTAGATGGGATATCTTATCCAGTTTGGCCAGAGTAGCCAAAGACCCCATTATTACTGTTACTGTAGAGATCACCATGGACCTCCACTGGCTTAATATAGCTCTTTTGGTTTGTAACGCTAACAAGGCCAGCCATCTCAATTTTAACGGTGACAATTTAGGAATTACCCCCCTTAACCCCAAGATACAAAAAAGGGGGCATATGGGAATGGTCTGTTGGAGAACCCGAGAAGCCAGAACCAGAATCTCTTACCAGAGAGGTTGGGTCTTGGGGCAGGTCCACAGTATGTGCAATAGATCTCCCCCCGGCTGTTGACACCTCCAGCAATTATCCCTATCTATTACTTTAGCTCTATACAGAATGACAGGAGTTCTATACCAAGAGTGTGCAATTTTGTTTTGAATTAGTCTCGATTTGGCATTGGTGAACCAGGAGTGAACATCTACCCAGGCTTTATCCCAAGCCTCAGAGGATATAGAAGTCTGCAACATCTTCTCCCATCTATGCCTCACTGTCTCAGATTGAGATGGAAGGGTATCACACAGGGTAGCATACAACTGGCCCGCAAGTCCCTTAGTGCAAGACATCCACTTAACCAATGGTGATGGTTGAACACGGCTCAAAGGAGCACGAAGAAGCTGCTTGATAACATCCCTGATCTGGAGATATCTCCAGAAATCCTCTGCTGGAATTCCCCATTGATGTCTTAGAGACTGAAATGTCTGAATATTCTTATGATCGGGGGTCAACAAGTCTCCTAACTTGGTGATACCCAAAGCTGCCCAATGCCTCCACATAATTTTTCTGCCCCCTATGGTAATGTCTGGATTGTGTCAAATAGGCACATAGGAAAGAGGAAGAGGTGCCAGATTAAGTCTACGATGATAGCTAACCCAGTTTCTCCTGGCCGAGTCTATTGTAGGGGACGTACACTCTATCCCAAACTTATTAATCTTAGCTTTTTTTGGATTATCCTTCTGTACTAGAAGAGATAAGGGATGACACAACCCTGCGATATCGGTCTCTAGCTGCACCCATTGCGGTGAAAGAGGGGAAAGTGGTCGAGCCCAGTTAATCGTTTGAGCTAGAAGAAAGGCCCGGTGGTAGCCTTCTAACCACGGGAAGGTCCACCCCCCCTGCCGCCAGTGTGATCTTAATTTAGTACGACTGAACCTAGGTTTGGATCCCTCCCATAAAAATCCCCAATTACTTTATCAATACTCTGGAACCACTGTGCAGGTAAAGGGACCAGTAAATGTCTCAGGAGATAAAATAGTTTGGGTGCAACAATCATAGACACTGCCGCCACTTTCCCAGCAAGGGTTAGTTTAAGTAACCTCCATATATCGAAATCTGTCTTCAGCGAGGAGAGAAGGGGTTTTATATTGGCCTGCTATATAACCTCTAGAGAGGGAGTGAGAAAAATACCCAAGTACGTGATCCCTCCTGGAGCCCAAACTAGCTCCCCCACCCCCATGTCCTGCTGAACACAGTACTCATTCAGGGGGAGCATCTCTGTCTTGTACCAATTCAGCCGAAGGCCAGAATGCTTAGAGAATTCTTCTAGCAAATCAAGAAGCAGGGGATAGCGGTATGAGCATCCTCCAGCAAAAGGAGAAGGTCATCCGCATATATAAAACTTACATAGGATATGTTCCCCACTGTCAGACCATTAATCTTTGGGTGATTGAGAATGGCCGCGGCCAAAGGTTCTATCGCTAAGACAAAAAGTAAGGGAGACAGCGGGCAACCTTGCCTCGTCCCTCTGCCTAAAGGAAAAGGTTGGGAAAGGGTCGAATTAGTATTAACTCTGGCGAAAGGGGCTCCATATATAGCTTTTATTCTAGCGAGAAAGGTGTCCCCAATCCCAAAATGAGCAAGGGTCAGATATAGATAGTCCCATTCCACATAGTCAAATGCCTTTTTGAAATCTAACGTAATGGCAGCAGCAGGGGTGCGAAGAGACCTGGTCAGAGGAATCAAATTCATCAGGGTTCTTAAATGATCTGAACTATGTCTGCCCGGTATAAATCCCACTTGTGATGGATGTATCAATTCAGCCAACAAAGGACTGAGTCTGTAGGCCAGGATTTTAGCATAAAGTTTACTGTCCAAATTTATGAGTGAAATAGGGCGGTAATTTCCCGGATTCGTGGAGTCCTTACCTTTCTTGGGAATCACAACTATAGTTGCCTCCAGCATAGAGGGTGGAAAGGCACCCTTAATTTCAACCTCCTGAAAGACCTGAATCAAAAGGGGAGAGATAGTAATGCCCAGAATCTGATAAAATTCTGTGGGGTACCCATCATTACCCAGAGATTTTCCCTTTTTTAAGTCCTGAATAGCTACCATCAGTTCTTCCTTTGAAATAGGGAGATCTAAGCCTTGTGTGTGCTGACTCTGCAGCTTAGGCAAGCTTAGAGAATTTAAGAAGCTCTGAGTATCCAAATTATGATTAGTATGTGGGGAGCAATATAGTTTTGTATAGAATGCAGACATAATCTCATTAATATCCCCTTGAGAGGTACATAATGAGCCTAGATTGTTTTTTAAGCCAGGGATAAATCTGCTAGCCTGCTGTTTCCTTAAATGGTATGCAAGTACCTTGCCCCCTTTATCCCCACTTCCCAAAACATATGTTTGAGATGTAAAATAGCAGCTTCCACTTTCCTGTTCATGATCTGATTAATTTCAAACCGAATGGCTAACATAGATTTCCCTATAGGCAAATGAATATTGGGAGAAGGCAACGACTTAAACTTACTCTCAGCCTCAGCCAAATTCCGCTCAATGTCAAGCAGCTGAGCTTCTCTCTGCCTGCGCCTGGCAGCCGAAAACCCCATAATGCTACCTCGCAATGTGGCTTTAAAAGCCTCCCAAGTTGTACAGGCAGAGGTGTCATCAATAGGGTTTTCTGCAAGGAAGAGTGAAGCCTCCTTAATGAGCCAAGGGGTGAACTCAGCATCCTGTACCAGAAGTGGGTCCAATCTCCACTGTTTAGTTGGGGGGGCCACAGGGTCCCATTGTAATAGGAGCTGGACTAAAGCATGATCAGAGACACAGCAAGGGAAAATTGAAACCTCCAAAGTTTTAGTAGTCAGATTAGCTGAGCCAAGCCAGAAATCAAGCCTACTATATGAATCATTGGGAACAGAATGAAATGCGTAGTCTCTAGTTCTAGGGTGGAACAATCTCCAGAGATCTACTAACCCCTGGTCAGACATCATTTGATGGAGAGCCTTCACACTTCTAGGGTGTGCCTCTTTCCCCCCATCATTTCTATCCAACATAGGCATCAAGGTCAGGTTAAAATCCCCACCAATGATTGGCGGACAGTCCGGAGGGTTAAGTTCTAGTGTTACTTCTGCCAGCTTATGAAAAAAAAGTGGGGCATCTTCATTGGGGGCATATACATTGCATACAGTAATTAAACCAGTGGGAGTATTTTACGTAGCCATAACCCATCTGCCATCAGAATCTGCACGTGTCTGGGTTAACTTCCAAGGAAGGGACTTGTGCACCAAAATCTGGACTCCATGTTTCCTGGTCAAGGCATTAGAGTGCACTTGCTGGCCAACCCAATCCTTCGTCATATGGGTGTGGTCTTCCCCAGTAAACTTAGTCTCCTGGAGAAAGGCCACTTGAGAACGTCTACGTTTCAGGTATGCGAGAACTTTCTTACGCTTAATCGGAGAATCAACCTCGGACATTCCAGGTATGCATCACGATATCCGCCATTTTGTTACCCTCCTAAATGTACCTTAGTCTAAATTATTAAAAGAACTGAATCTATCTATATGCCAGATATGAAAAGTCCCTGTACCAATCAGGGCAAACACGCACCCCTACTATGGGCAGGGATTAGCTAACCTAACTACAACTACTCTATACTACTAGACTATCTAAATAACAACCAAACAAACAGACTACCTACTACTATTAGAAGAACCGTAGGATTAAGCCGGCTAGAGACCTAGCCAATGGTATATCCTGTCGATCCTGGAGGGAACCAGGTATTTCTCAAAAGAAAGAGATCCCTATCTACTATAGAACATATATCAAACTTCTCTAAAATGGGACAAAAGCACAGACAGGATCCGCACTTACTAGAGCCTGCTACAGACCTGCCTACAGTCCCCTCAAGTGTGGGGGGGTACTAGTCCTGTGACTGAATCCTGGGACCAGTTATTGCTCTGTTACTAATGGGAACCTCAGAACCTCCTCATACGAACTTCATGTCTTCAGAAGATACTATAGGACATCCCCCCTAACTGAACTTCTAATAATCACTAAACATCTTTCTTACTAATGAGTCTTTACCAACAAACCTTAGGGCCTACCTATATACCAAACCATGTACTGCATATTCTGCATAAAACTATGTTGTACCTCTTGATCATTGCCACATACTATGGAACCGATAGGACCTCTCTGGCAATATTAAGTTCCACATATCACCGATAGGGACACATTGAGTCACTGATTCCCTCCCATTAGGCCCTTGAAGCAAACTGCTATGAAGGGTGAGGTACTGTCCTAACAGAGATAATAAACTACCTTCTATAGAAAACAAGCAGGGAAGGAAGATAGGGGGAATAGAACACACCCCCGGGGATCTACACTATCACAGGAAGATATTCAAACATCCCTTAGCCTCAGGTGTACCACCCACATTATATGTTTATGTAATCATTCCCTTTCTACCCCAGCCGATACCCCCTGAATGGGCCACCAATGGTGGCTGACATAACACCTTCTGATAAACACTATCCCCGAGGGCTACCCCCAGGTATAACTTAAGGAAGCCATACCCCTTCCCGCCCACAATATTTCAACTTTAGACTAACAGCAATTCAGATACTTATCTAACATTAAACAGTATAATCCAAGGAAAAAAATCCAGCTGCTCATGAAATTTTCAGCTGCTTTCCTTCTTCTCATTCTTGATCTGTAGCTTGACCTGTGGGGGAACCTGGGGCTGGAAAGTCCGATGATATACTAGCTGTGGCACTGGCCATGCCCTGACGGAAGTCCTTAAAAGACTCTTCCTGAAAACTTCCATCCGAATGAGCCGTCTGACACCCCCCCCCCACTGTCCATTGCTTCACAACCTTCTTCATCAGGGAGATCATTCAAAATCGCAAACCGGTTTTTTGCAAAGTAAGGACTAATATATTCAATCTGAACTCTCCTCATGTATCTGGGGGAAGAAGTCAGGTTGTCGGTGCTGCTCTTCCTTTCCTGTGGATGGTCCCTTTTATTATGCGGGGAAGATGGAGGCCTCTTCCGTACTTTCAAGTTCCTGGGTTCTAATCCCACCAGTGGTGCCGACTGAGAAGAGGTAACTGTAGTAACAGCAGCTGAAATGGGGATACTTTGGACATTTTCAGCCTGAGTAGAAGACTGGGAATTCAAACCTCTAGGGCAGGAATTGGCAATATAGTCCAGAGACGCCTCTGAAGACGAAAATTGCTGAATTATACCATTCATAGAAATTTGCAGTGTGGCCGGGTACCTTAGAGTGAAAGGGATTTTTAAGGCATGTAGCTTCCTTCGAGCTTCAGTGAAGGCTTTATGCCGAGCTGCCAAATCCTTCGAATAATCTTGAAAAATCATAATCCTATTCCCTGGCCACAGTAGCTGTCTGAGCTCTCTCGCCCTAGCCTGTATTGCCTCTTTTTCAGCAAAATTCAGAATTCGAACCAGGATGGGGCGAGGACGTCCCTCTGGGCAGGCCTAGGCTGGGCCGTATGGTGAGCATGCTCCATTGTGATTTTAGTGCCATCAGGGAGCTTCAAGATTTCTGGCAGTACCTGTTGTAGAAATGGCAAAACCTTCCCTTCCTCACAGCCCTCCGGAAATCCCAGTAGGCGCAAATTATTGTGCCTACTCCTGTTCTCCAGATCATCCACTTTATCTTGCAGCTGATTAATCTTGGCTGCCTGGTCCCTCATTAGGGCCGAGTAGTTGAGGAGTGAATCCTCCTGTGTAGTTACCCTTTGTTCCACTGTGTCCACACGTACATTAATTTGCTGAATAGCAAAAGCGGAATTATTAGCTGCCAGAGTGAGGTTGTCTATACTTGCCATGATCGACGCAAACATCTCCCGTATCGAAGGCTCCTCTCGCTCATTTGCTGACTGCGCCATCATGTACAGCACAGATAGCTGGGATACAAATCTCTCACTCGCAATCGGCTTTGACGCATGTCCCAGGGATCCAAAGTTCCGGTTTCAATAGTACCGAGTTCCGGCTGCCTGGTCCATTATTTTTTTGATGTAAATCCTCCCCCAAAGGGTATAACTCCTGGGTACTAGGCTCCGTGCGACGAGAGCTACAAGATTAAGTCGCCATCTTCGACGAGTGCTAACCATGCCCCCCCACAGCACATTTTAATACAAATCGCCCTTTTTTTTTAAATTCTGAATCATTTTAAATTGCTGCTTAGTCGACCTACTACACTCCCTCAAGCCCCCATGGTCCGCTCCCGACCCTATCATTCACTGTCTTTATTACTGTGACACCCCGCTCCCAAGTTGTATCCCCATAGTCACAGAAAAGTATCTGTTACAAAGATGCGGTGCAAACTCTGCCACTTCTCACAATTATCACACAGTAATAAAACATTTTTAATTAGTAGCGCTACCAGGTCGCATGCTCAGTGCTACTCGTAGTCAACACTTCTTGTCCCTGAATCACATTGCATCCCCTTGAATCATGCGAAACCTGAAAGATCTGTTTCCTTCTGTTTTTTCATATAATCACATGTTGGTAAACATACTGACCTTTCCTGTACTATCTGCACTCAACACTGGACTTTTTAAATTTTTTTTCCCTGTGGTTTTCTTCGGGAACTGACACAGGTTAGGAATGGGAAGAGAAGAGAGGGAATTGCGCAAATCAGTCAATTGTGAGGCTCAAGGGTGAGTTAACAAAAATGTCAGCTCCTACTTCACGGTCGCGGTCCTCCATAATGAAACTGGGAAGTAAGAAAACCAGGACTGGGCGACTGGGGATGTCTCTAGATTACTGGACAATCCAGAAAAGAAAGAAAAAAAGGGTAGGTTTTGTTTCGCCAATTGCTATTTCAGCTGCTACAGTACTTCCAGCCAGCACTTGTGTCAGTAGTTCTACTGACTAAGTGTAACTGAGAGTTAGCCAGCGCTCTAACATATCAACAATAAAAAAAAAACTAAAAAGAAATTGAGCTGGGGGGGATATTTCAAGAGCCAAGGAGGGGATGTAGCACCTATGATGCTGTCAGAAGCTAATATGAAACAGTGTACTGCCCTCTACTGGTAACTATTTGTAAGTAGTATACCAGTAGAGGACTACTTTACTAACAAAAGAACTTTAAGTTCATTTTTATTTTTTATTTTTTTATTTTTTAATTATTACACAAAAACTTTACTTGTAGCCCATTTTCTAAGTGCAATAATACCTTCCAGGGTGGGTGGTATGGGCAGTACCAGACCTTCCAGGGGTTATAAGGCCCTCCGCCTGTGGCGTCGGGCCTCATTATGCCCCTGGGCGGTCCAGTATTGCCCAATACCACCCACCCTGTTGGGTATTATGGTTTGCATATTTCCCTTCCTCGTTTGGCATTACCAAACACTTCCCCTGTAATTCAGTTTTGTTGTCTTTCTATTGCTACACCACCACCACACAAGGAACACACACACACACACACACACCCACACGGGCAAAGTTACTTAGTCATATATGTCTCATCAGGTACCACACATGCATCTGTGTCATTAGTGCTCAATTCAAATTGGGTACCCACAGACATCACACTACCAATATTACAATATTGCAGTTCACAGCAAAGTACAGCAGAGTACTTTATTTATTTATTTAGCTTTTGTTTACCAGGTAAGCACACTAGACAGTCAGGTGCTTATTTTCAGGTGTGACCCAGGAGAGTTACAAAGATACAGGCAATAACAATACAGAGGCTAGCAACAATTTACCCAAGGTACAGTCGTAATACAAGCAAGAAGGACCAGCCGAAACAAAGTACAGAGACTTGGGTGCAACTGTCAGGCATGGTACAGACAGGTATAAGCAAACAACTATAGTCAGGTAACAGGCAGTGAACAATTTAGTGTAATTCAGTGTGAGGCATGACAACCCAGGGAGGGCAGCCAAGGAATTAAGACCAGTGTCCGCAGCAACATTTGTGATATTTGTTTATTTGTTATTTTTGGAATAAGTGCACACCCGCAACCAGGATTTTCACAGGCACATCACGGAGGGTAGGATGATGGGGGGACAGAGGCAGCTTGAAGCTTGTTTTAAGTAACCCCAGAGGGAGGACCTGAAGCAGCTATGGGAAGGGGCAGTTCTTACATGAGGAGGAAGGAGGTTCCAGGTTCTAGGGGCGAGAGCCGCAAAGGCTCAATCTCCCACAAAGGAGTGAGTCTTAGGGACCATAAGTGCCTGGGATTCAGTGGACCTCAGCTGATAGCCAGAGGGGGCAGGCTAGAGGAGGTCAGCAAGTGCCAGAGGAGTAGATGACCAGATGATGTTATTCGTAAAGTTGACCATAACAAATGATCGATGGTTACTAGTGAAGAGCCAACCGTCTAGAGTAAAGTAAACAATGATGGGTGAGACGAGGGGCTGATAGGGTGAAGCGACATATGTTGTTATACGAGGTGTCCCATTTGGAGAGCCAGGCTTTGGGGGCATTCATGCAGGAGGTGAGCCCATAGCAAAGCGAGAGGAGGAAGACCTCTTTTGCCAGGGTGAGTCTGACAGCTGGGGTAAGACAACTTTTTGCTCTGTACGCTAGTCCCAGTTTGCAGTTTGTGGCCTTACAGGAGTTAAGTAAATGCAGGAAGAGATCCAGTTGTGGTCAAGAGTCACCTCCAAATACTTGAATGAGTCCACCACCATCACGGGGATGCCATCAGTGCCAATGACTCTGAGCTCAGTCGGGCACACTCTCACCTTGGGAAGGAAGCCGAATAACATTGCCTGCATCTTCTGAAGGTTGATGACAAGCCTACTTGCCTTGAGCCAGGATTGGATGCAATCAAAGTCAGAGTTGAGTCTAGAGTTTATATCATCGATATTTTGTGAACTGGCAAGGAGCACCATATCATCAGCATATAGGGTAACATGTCCGAAGGTTGGGATTAAAGGCAGCTGGTTGCTAAAGAAAGAGAACAATAGGGGGCTAAGGACCGACCCCTGAGATACCCCAGAGGCTACCGGTGATAGCCCAGAAATGGCATTTTGGAAACTCATGTACTGTTGCCTACGCGAGAGATAATTAGTAAACCAGGTTAGGACGGGGGGGGAGGCCGAAGGACTGGAGGACAGAGCCCAGGAGGGTGTGATCAATGGAATCGAAGGCCTTGGACAGGTCGATAAAGACAGTCCCCGTGAGTTTGCCTTGATCAGTCGCAGTTCTGATTTTGGAGGTGACCTGTGCGAGGGCAGTGGAAGTGCTGTGTCTTTTTCGGAACCCATGCTGCTCAGGGGAGAGAAGGCCATAGGCTTGGAGGAAGAGGGCAATCTGGGAGGCCACTACTTTTTCAAGCAGCTTATTAACTGCAGGTAGAATCGCTATGTGTCGATAGTTCTTGAGTAATTTGGGATTGCTATGCTTGAGGACAGGGATCACACAGGCCACCGTCCAAATGGCAGGGATAGACCCCGATATGAGCAAGGAGTTAAGAATGTGGGAGATCAGACGGGCCAAGAAGGGGGCCCCCAGGTTGAGTAGTTTGGGCACAAGGTTGTCGTGACCAGCACTGGAGTAAGGGGAGAGACCTATTAGAAGCTTCTGGGTTTCTTTGAAGGAGACAGACTTAAAGTAGAAGGGAGGGAGAGGAGGGTGGGGTAGAGCACCAGGAGTAGGACCCAGATCCTTTGAGATTGAAGGCATAGAGGTATAATCAGATAGGTCAGAGAACAGGCCATTGCATTTTCTATCGTGTGGGCATTATTGCAACTGACTCCATTTATTAGCAAGTCAGGAACCTGCTGGCAGGCCTGACCATTTATAGTGTGTTTAATAGTGCGCCAGAAGCTCCTCGGGTTCTTGGCAGACACTTCGAGGGATGATTTGCAGAAATCACTCTTTGCCGAGTGAATTGCCCGTTTGCATGAATTCCTAAGTTGCCTGTACACTTCAAAGTCAGATCTGTTCCCAGAGGCCTTATATTTTAGCCAACTTTTGTCCCTAAGCTTCATCAGGGCAAACAGTTCCTCTTGTAACCATTTTGTGACTGTGCCCCTCACTTTTCTTTTAATAAGTGGGGCATGTCTATCTTGTAATGGGGTAAAAATGGTTTGGAAGCTGTCAAGAGCAACCGAGGGGTCAGCGTCTGCATATACCAGGGACCAGTCCATCAGGCTGAGGTCGGTATGGAAGTTGTTTAAGTCAAAGTTTGAGTAATTTTTCATCTGTATGGATTTTGGTGGGACCCTGGAATTAAGAACCTTCCAGATACGGTATGTAGGGGAATAGTCTGAGATCGAATCAGGGAGGAGGCCACAGGCTGAGATATGGTCTGGCCTATTACACAGCATCCAGTCAAGGAAAGAGCCATTTTCCCCAGAGGAAGAGGGTCTGTGGGTTTGGTGATGAGTTGGCTGAGGGCGAGGCCAGATAGAAGGGGTTCATAGGTTTTTGCATTCCCACTCAGCCAGTTGAGGCTGAAGTCCCCAAACATTAGGAGTTCACTAGTCCTCACCTTGGGGCTGAGGCAGTCAAGGAGATAGGAGAGGCACATGTAAACCACCACACCACTCCACAGTTTAGCTTTGTACTGTAACCTCAAGCCAACCCCACCATCCCACAGACACACACACACACACACATACACACACACACACACACACACACACACACACACACATGCACACGTATACGGACTAGTTTTGTTTATGTAACAATGAACATATCATGGAATTTGAGAAATACTGTAACTCAAACCAGCCACAGAAATGGGTGACAATGGTGCTCACCACTGTCCACCCACAAATTCACACAATATTACTCTTCCTATTGGTATATCAGACCGTCAGTGCAAGATCATCAGTGCAGCAGTACATTCAGCAGGGCTTCAGATACATGTCAACAATCACACTAGGACTGTGGGGTGCATATTTATGGAACACATATAAACAGGTGAGGAAGAAGTAAGTTCCATAAATATGCACACCACACTCGCATGATTCTTACAAGTAAATATCCGTGTTGTCATTGGGTTGTGCAGTTCACAAAGAGTAATGTGCTCTGGGACACCCCAGGTTCCACTTGTATCAGTGACATAGATATATGTCAACCTCTGACCCCACAAATGTAGTGCAGCAAGTCAAAAAATGTAGCACCGGTTTCCATAATGCATGACAAACTTAGGTTAACACAGAGATGACATCATAAGAAGCTATGAGCAACAGATGTAAAAACAAGGTAAGGCCAACCAGAAATACAAGCAATTACAGAAAAAAAGGGAAATGGTGCCACACTGAACAGAATTATGCTGCAGCTACTCAATATAGACTCTGGTACTGTGTGGTTGACAAAACAGCATGCTGTAATACAGCGCTATATTGAACAGCAGTAGACATGCAGCACTGCTTTGACAGACGTGACAAGCCACACAATGATACAGAATGACATGTGGGCAATCATGCTGATAAGAGACATGTCTCAACACAGATAAAGTACAAGACAATACAGTGACACACTGCTGAACCTCATTACATAACTGAACTGATGATATGCTCACAATCTCTGTTGTGCCACAGTGCATGACTAACATATAAAGAAAGCCAATATGAAACAAAACATCAAAGGCTGTACACGGTGAGGTCTCACTGCTTTTGTAAACAGCATAAAGATACATAGAGATCAATGGACAAAGTCCCTTGTAAGCAACACAAAGTGTCACAGAGCAGCACCAAAAATAATCACCCCATGGTGTGCAGTACTGACAGATGTAAACTTCAAGCACCACATGTCCTGAGTTGGGGCACTGGAAAAATTCTTGCATGAAAGCGCGGTAAACACAAACCACAACAGCCCTTGGTGCAAACAGCCATCTGTGCAAGACTGAGAATGCAGCTGTCATGAGCAGCATGTAAACAATGTGCAAGCAGTACTTTCCATTTCCGGTGTGCACAAGAGTAGGAGGAACAGCACAGGAAAGTACCATAGTCATAACCAGGGACAGCACTGTTTCACTGAACAGTACTGGGGAAACTTCTAAATTCTGAAACATGACAAAGGGGAAATTTGATTGAATACAGGACAGGAGATGATAGGGGCAGCATACTGAAAAAAAGCAGGTAAATAAAATATGTACCAATCATGGTTTCCCAGCCCATTTACGAACTCTTGTAAGGTGAAGGTCACACATTTTCATTGTCCGCACTGCTCAAATCACTTGACTTGGCACTCGCATCTGAGATGTACAGGTCATCCCTATAGGTATCTAGAACATCCACAATTTATTGTAAAACAAGAAATTCCATCTTGCTTTCAGTTTCACTACTCAAATGCTCACTAGGGACCTGCCAAAGCAGTGCAACAGAAGAGCCAGTGACACCTGCAATGGCCGGTTCCACTACCACCACCTGACAGCATCCAAGGTCCGAAGCTGCCCTCCTGGTTCTCTTCCTTAGACACATTTGCGGGGACCTACCCAAGCGACGCACAGAAGAACCGGTGGCACCTGCAATGGTTGGTTCCACTGCCACTGCCAGACAGCATCCAAGGTCCATAGCCGCCCTCCCGGTTCTCTTCCCTGGACACATTTGCAGGGACCTGTCCGAGCGGTGCAACGAAGTGCTGGCGGCACCTGCAACAGCCCGTTCCACTGCTGCCCCATGACAGCATTCAAGTTCTGTAGCTGCCCTCCTGGTTCTCTTCCCCAGACACATTTGTAGGCACCGCCGCTAAGCTCTGGCCAGAGCCAACTTGGTACTGCTGCCTCCCAATTGGTGCGGTGTTTCTCTAACTGCACCTGATTGGGCCATTTTGGCCACAGACACTACCTGATTGGAGTGCTTTTTTATCCACTTCATGGCCTGCTAAATCTCTTTTCTGATGAATTTCCTCACTGCTTAACTAAGAGACTTTTTCTTAAAGTATCCAGAATTAAAGTAGTGTAATCTGTTCAATATACTGTTATGTGTAAGTGTTGTTTAGTTTCTGTGTAAGTGATTGCCATTTGATGCAATGTCTGTTTATATTTAAACCTGCTTAGCACTAGCTTAGGTTGTTCAAGAATTGCTGAACTAAACTTTCTTAGATAAGTTTTGTAACTGCTCTGTAGACTGTTTCCCCCCTCCACCTAGGCTGCTCATCTCTCCTCCATCTTCTTTAATTCTGTTTCCCTACTCTTCTACGCTCACCTCACTTTAGTTTCAGTCCACTGAACTTGGACTAGCGCCCCAACCCCTTGCCTGTCTCCAACTTCCTCTCTGTCTGCACTCCTTAATCACCTCCTTTTGAGTTGTAACAACCCCCACCCGCCAATCTTCCTGCTTGCCTTTGTTTCACCCTAGTCTCTCCACCACCCCCACACTGACGGACTGCCACCAGCCCCACCTGCACAGTTCCAATACCCTCTTATCTCACCCGCTCTCTCTCTCCCTTGCCTCACTAGGGACCTTCCTGAGTGGCACGATGGAAGAACTGGTGGCACCTTCAATGGCCAGACCACTGCCACCGCCAGACAGCATCCAAGTTCCGTAGCCACCCTCCTGGTTCTCTTCCCTGGATGCAGGTATTGAAGCTAAGCTCTAGCAGGAGCCGACCTGATACTGCTGCCACCCGACTGGTGTGGCGTTTCTCTAACTGCTCTTGATTGGGCCATTATAGCCACAGACACTACCTGATTGGGGTGCCTTTCTACCCACTCCACGGCCTGCTAAATGTGTTTTCTGATGAATTTCCTTGCTGCTTATCTAAGAGAACAGTTATTTTCTCCTGCCCCCCACTCCCGTCCAGGCCTCCTTTAAATACACTTCAGACCCTCCCTCCACATAGTGTGCTCACCCCATTGGCTCTACGCCACTTCTGCTCAATACCTGAAAATTGAAGTCTTAGCTGGGAAAGTTCAAAGGCATGTTGGACCACCTCCCTCCTCCACCCTCAGCTACTAGTCTTCACTTATTTATATTGTAGACTGAGTGCAGGGTTTAAGGGCCCCGCACTCACTTCCTTTACACTCTTATTTTCACCTTTATATTGGTCACACTGTAGCTCGACTACAAGTTCCCTTGTTTGACAAAAGCATGCTCTCCAACTTCTACCCTACACCTGTCTACAACTTGGGAAAAATGTGCTCTAGCAGCCCCAAGATAACCTATCTTGTTAAGTTTCCCCAGACCACCAAGTATCAGGGCCTGTTTTTGGTGAGACTGCTGCAGTGGTCCAGCCCAAGTATCAGTGCTCTGCCGCAAATGAGACACTGCTTGCCTCAGTTATGGGCTGCCTAATCCTGACTCTCAGAATAATTCTGGTGATGGCAGTGACCTGCTCCAGTGTCCCATTTGGTGCCATGAAACAATCTCCCAGTCAATACACTCTGGATAACTGAATGCACTACAGTCCTGGCACGGTCACAGGAACTCCTGCAAATAACAACCTGGACCTATGTACTTCTAGCTGGATCCTAATATACCTTTGGAGGATACATACTCCCAGCACTAATGTGATCTTCCCCCAACAGTTCTACCATTCTGCCTCACAGTGCATACACCTAACTGTCGTCCTATAGTGAAAAGACAACTACCTTACAAGCTTTTCTATAAAATGTTCAAAGGTTAGCTCTTAAGACTCCTGCTAATGCTTCTTATCCTGTCTGGCAATATCCACCCCAATCCTGGACCCACTGGACCAACCTTACAACCTGATCAAAGGAAGGGTGGGACCCTCACGGTTGCTTCTCTCAGTGTCTGCAACCTCCTCAGCAAGCTTGATAATCTCCATACCTGGGTTCAGCAACACAACCCTGACATCATCTCTGTTGTGTAAGCGTGGCTTAACCTAAAAATTCCTGACTTTGAAGTCACTATCACTGGACATGTAATATTCAGGCAGGACAGGACTACAAAAAGGGGTTGGGGCTGTGCCATTTATCTCAGGGACAACTATACAGGACATGGCCTACCTTTGCCTAACCCTGGGTCCTCATCCCAGGTCCTTGCCCTAAAAGTTCTCCTTGGGGTGCATAACAAAGCACTGACAATAGCCTCTGTGTACCTACCCCTGCTCAAGGATCAATCTACTGGTTTTGACAGCATCTTGGAATATCTTAGGGGTCAGCATCTTAACTCAGAAACAATAATCTTATGAGATTTCAACATAAACTGGCTTTCACCTGATTCCTGCTCCTACAAGGACGTTGCCACTGCACAACACCTCACCCAGCTTGTCTCTGCCCCAGCCAGAAATAACTACAAGACAGGTTCACACACCCTGCTTGATTGGATTCTGTCTAATTGTCCAGATCATATTTCCCAGGTGGATGTGCTCCCCAACACCATTAGAGACCACTCTTCCATTACATTTGTCTGGTCCAACAAGTTCAATAAGGCCCCTCCTAAGATTCTTCATGCAAGGGTATTAAAGCAGGGACACATTGAATCACTTAAATCTTATCTTCGCAACCTGGACTGGTCCCCACTAGACACTATCACTGGTATTAACACAGCACTGGATCTTTCTATCTCACAATTCACTGCAGCCTGTGATACCTGTGCACCTGTCAGAAAGATGAAGGTCAAAAGGAACTCCAGCCCTTGGATAACACCAGAGCTCATATCTCAGTTGAAGCTGAGGGACCACCTCTGGCATTGTGCAAGAGCCACAATTAGGCAAGTGGATATCCAAAGATACAAAGCTGCTAGGAATGAATGTATATGTGCCATTAAAAACTCTAAAAGTAAATACTATGAGGAAACACTCACTAACTCTTGGAGAGACAGAAAATGTTTTTGGAGCAACTTGAAAAACCTTACAGGAAAAGATCCCATGCTGCCACCCATGATGCTTAACATCAATGGAGCTCCAGTTCTTGACCTTGGGATAATTACCAGTACCTTCAATGATGCTTTCTCAGATCTGGGTTGTGTTCTTCCACCTGATTTCTTTGACACACCCTCAACTAGATTGCACCATGTTGAAGCATCCTTGGGAGACTTCACTGCACCTGGCAAAAACTTACATATGCAAGGCCATCCATAAACCTTGTACCAGCGGTGACTCTCTTGATCTAAAATTAGTTTCACTCATCCTTAAAGAACTCCTCATACCTATCTTTGATAAGGTGTCCTCCATCAGGGATGAGATCAGCCAGTGCCTTCTCATTGGACCTTGCATTGATCAATCAGGTGGTACTAATACCAGGCCGACCTGGTCCACCTTTAGCCAACCGGTAGTCATGGATATAGTGAGGATCATCCAGATTTTGTGGCCAACCTACTGTAGTTTGGACCCGAGCCCTATTCACCTACTAGTGGAGTGTGTAGAAGTTATTGGCCCAGTCCTTGCTGGGATAGTGGGGTTTCATTGGAGAGAGGGAGGGATATTTCCAGATCCCTTAAAGGAGGCAGTAGTACACCCCCTTTTTTAAAAAACTCCCTTGACCCCGACTGACCAGCTAACTACGGACCAATCTCAAACTTACCTTTTGTTGGGAAAGTTATCGAGAAGGTGGTTGCACTGCAGCTGGAGGACTATTTGACCAACCACAATATCTATGACCCTCTCCAGTCTGGCTTCAGGAAAAGGCATAGCACTGAAATAGCCCTGGTAAGAGTACTTAATGATCTCTGATGGTGAGAGATTGGAGAGCCCATTCAATCTTGGTTCTCCTTGATCTCTCAGCAGCATTTGACACCATGGATCATGGGGTGATGCTTGAGCACCTGTGGTTATTCTGTGGACTGAGGGGGCAGTCCACAGTTGATTTAAGTCCTTCCTCAAGGGTAGGTCACAGAGAGTGGTGTTGGGAATTTATTCTTCGGCCCCTCATGGGCTACCCTGTGGGGTTCCACAGGGCTCAGTGCTGTCCCCCATGTTATTTGTGTAGTATCTGCTTCCATTTGGGGGCATTATAAGGTGGCATGGATTGAGTTTTCATTGCTATGCCAATGATTCTCAACTGTACATGTCCTTTTGCACCTGAACAGTAATCAGATTCTGTTACAGTGTTTAATAACTACCTACTGGAGATTCAGAACTAGATGGGTGCCAGTTGGCTTCAGCTGAACTCAGAAAAAAATGAGGTTTTGGTTGTGGACCCTGGTTATAGGATGATAGGGGCATACGCAGGAAAACCATCAGGATTAAATCTTGGTTGGATCCAGCTTATTGCCTCAGGCCAGGTGCGAAACTTGGGCATGGTATTTGATGAAGGCCTGACCCTGAGGGCACAGGTTTTGTCTGTAGTTAAATCTTCTTACTACCATTTAAGGAATATAGCCTGGGGTGCAGCACCTGGTCCTGCCTGAAGATCTTCAGACCTTGGTCCACGCCTTTGTCACCAGTTGTTTTGATTACTACAACACCCTTTACCTAGGGCTACTGGGGTAGACATTCATCACTTACAACTACTGCAGAATGCGCCAGCCAGGTTGTTGACTAGAGCTTCTATATCCAGTCATATTACACCTGTGCTGCATGAACTACACTGGTTGCCAATAAAGTGGCTGATTACCTTGAAGGTTATGTTGCTGACCTATAAGGCCCTACATGAGCAGGGACACCACTACCTGAAAGAGCTCCTGTTTCCTTACTGTCCCACCCACTCACTTTGATCCTCTGGCATGGGATTGCTAGAGATTCCCAAGACATCCCTTAAAATATCAGGGGGAAGATCTTTTGCTTTTATGGCACCTATCCTGTGGAATTCTCCACCATGCCAGATATGAGAAAGCTAGACCATCGAAGGTTTTAAAAAATTGTTAGACATATTTATTTAATCAGACATTCTCAGGAATGTATTGAATATATATGAATGTGTTTTAATATTTTTTTATTTGTTTTATTATCAATTGTGAGTTTGAATGTATATTGTAAAGAGGCCCTGAGCATTAGAAGGGCGCCATATACAAATAAAATTTTGATTGATTGATTGATTGATATCACAAAGATATTCAACCACTCACTTAGGTCTACACAGTTCCTTTTACTTTGGAAACAGGTGCTTGTCACACCTGTCCATAAGAGTGGAGACAGGGCGCTTCACACCAACTACCGGCCCACCTCCATTCTCCCTCCAGTTTCCAAAGCACTTAAACGCATAGTCTTGGACCAACTAGTTGAATATCTGGAGAAATTTGAAATCCAATGCCCCCAACAGCATGGATTTAGAAAAGGACACAGCACCACCACTGCCCTTTTGGAGTTTATAGGCTTCATCCACAACGCACTTGATCAGGGAAACTGCTGGTGCGATGTTCATTGACCTTACAAAAGCTTTCAACACCATCAACTACCCACTTCTACTCAGGCAGCTTTCCTCCATTGGTCTCTCCAATAAAGAATTACAATGGTTCAAGAGTTATCTAGTGGGCTAGTCCCAACAAGTAAGGATTGCCAATGTCACCTCAGATTGAAAGCCAGGCCTTTCAAGCATACCACAGGGCTCCATCTTGGGACCATTACTGTTTAGTCTATTCATAAATAATCTCCCTAGTGCCTGTCAACAGAAAATACTTCTATATGAAGATGATGCTGTCATCTTTATCAGCCACCAGGAATAAACTCATTGAGCATCATCTACAACTTGACTTTAAGCGTGTTGAGAAATAGTTCCGCACCCACAAACTGATCCTGAACTACAGCAAAACCAAGGTGTTGCTATTCAGTAGTGTACATAGCAAACAAAAAACCCAGTCCTTCACCATCAAGAATGGCTCTGGTGTCCAGCTTGAGCAGATCAAGTAGTTCAAATACCTAGGGATTACATTGGCTAACTTCCTCTCCTACAGGCCATGAGAATGTTGCCAAGGCTATAAACATTCAAACTGGAATGCTACATAGACAGAAGCATTGTACGACTACTGATGCCCTGCATCTGACAATCTACAGCTCTGTCACCTCCATCATCGACTAGAGTCTAGTCATCTATGGCTCTGCCATCTCTACTGCCCTCCATAGGATAACTGTGGCACTTGGTAAAGTCTGTAGACTACTCACTGACGTTGCCCGTTTAATGAACACTTGTGACCTGTATGCCCAAGCTGGATGGCTCCCGCTCCTCTGTAGGGTCCAATATCAGATTTTCCTGGTAACAAAAAAGGCTCTCTTTGGCCTCAAGCCACCAGGTGTCGAAAAGCTCCTAAACATGCACTGTAGCTCTCAGCATACCCATAATGCCATCTATCAAGCCTTCCAGGTCCCCAGATGTTGGACCTCTTTGGGACAGAGAATGTTTGCCTACGGGGCACCATACTGGTATAATGTTATAAGCCGGGATATCCTAACTACTCCCAAAATTGGCGCCTTCAAAGAAGCTGCTCTGAGAACACCTCGCCTCTTCCAGTAATTGCAGCTGCTTCACATAAGAGCACCATCTCCCTAAGTACTCCAGATTATCTTGCTCTCAATACTCCTCTCCAATAAAAGTATGCTTTTTAGTCCACTTGTTCATACCCCTACTCTACCCCCCACTCCCCCACCCCACCCTCGTCAGCTCTAACACTTCTCCTCCCTCCTCCCTCCTTGACAATGGCCTACTAGCCTGCATCCTTATTCTGGGTCTCCCCTTCCTACTGTCTTCCCCACATATACCTCTATATATAATCTACTGAAATTCTGTTATACTTCTCAGTCTGAGCTTGTCATCCCACATGCATCACTGTTTTCTAGCCCTAATTCTACCTTACCTGTGTAATTTTATATAAAATAGAATGATGTTCACCCTTGTATGATCTCTTCCATCTCTGTAATTTCTGTATAATTTTGTAATGATGTCCACCAACATTTTGACATAGAATCTTTGTAAATGAGCTATTCTTGCTCAAAGGTGTTTAATCCTAGAATTAAATAAATAAACTTTCAGTAAAAGTGCTACTACCAACACTTTCCTTAAACTCCACAGAGAATGACTGACTAGCCACCATGTTTGCTTGCCTTGCATGACATGTTACAGTTACCGATCGCTCCGAGGTCACAGATCTGTAAAAATAGTGGGTGTGGCTATGCAACTACATGAAACTGTAGTTAAATAAAAAAACATTTTTTCATTAGAAAAACCCAGATGTTTTCAACTATTTCAATTCCAAGGGCACACGTTCAAAGTACAAATGCTACCAAAAAACAAAAATCATACCTCAACCATTAAAAAACCACTTTAATGTCTGCAAGCACCAAATGTTATTAGAGAATAAAAAGTTTTGGAAACCTGTTTAATAAAACAGGTTCCCTCTTAAGGAGGGGGTGTATGTGATAGGGTAGAATAGAACCCTGTCCCATGTGTTATGGAGAATGTGTTTAAATGCAAGGATCTTTCCTGTCTCTTCTCTGTCTGGTTGCGCAACCAAATTTTCCTGTGAGACTTCGGATTTGGTCAACCTGACAATCTCATAATTCTTTGCCTCTCACTGTCTCTCAGTCCTCACTCGCTGTCTACCTTTTCTCCCTTGCAGATCTACTAATATAAAACAATGTTCAAATCATTGTATGAAAATGTAACTGATAATGGAATAGTTTTTGTTTGAAAAATATTAGTATTACTCTTGAAATATAAATATTTATAATTTGAGATGATTGTAAACTCCGGAGGTTACTTGAGTACAAATGTTGAACCTTTTGCAAAAGCTGTAGAGGCCTCAAGAAGCACAGTGTGTTCTAACAGCTCCTGAAACGTACAAGGACAGGACATTTGCTAAGGATGTGGGTTAAAAAGACTTATAAAAGAGCTAAGCTGGAACTGCAAAAGATTAAAAGAAGAAAAAGGATGCAGACTATAAGAAAAAAACATTATTTCTCCTCTGTACGTAGTTATTCTGAACAAGTTTATATTTTTTTTTTATGTTGCTGCTACTGTAAAATAAATGTTTTTGGTGAATTCTACAACTGCTCCTAGTTTATCCCTATGTTTCCTGACCTGTGCCTCGATGACAGCATTGCATCCAAGTTTAAGCACACCTATTGTGAACTGGACCCAGTGCTGACATGTTTCTTAATGGAATGTGTGGATACCGTAGGCCCCAGAGGGATTTCTGGCAATGGCTGATCTAGCTAGTGTGGGCAATGCATGCACAGGGGGTTTGGGCAAAGCAGTTGCCACCTATAATAGGGTGCTGACTGCAGTTGACTCTCTCACACCAATCCGTATAAGACCCAGATCTTCTCACTGATTGTCTGGTGTTCTTTATCTGAGGGGATTTTTCCTGATGCCTTGAAGGAGGCATTGGTACATCCCCTCCTGAAAAAACATCTTTAGACCCTGACATCAAGGAGAATGACTGTACCATCTCCAACTCCCATTTTTAGGGAAGATTGTTGAGAAGGTGGCAGCACTTCAACTGGAAGAACACCTCCTGACCTTTGATCTGTATAAGCCTTTCTAGTCTGGTTTTCGTGTGAGGCATAACATGGAAACTGCTCTTGTTACAGTGCATAATAATCTCCTCATGGATAGAGATCGAGAGGAGGGGACAATTTTTATCCTCCTCAGTCTCTCTTCAGCATTTGATATGGTAGACCATTGTGTGTTGCTTGACTGCCTGAGGGAATTTTGTGAGCTCACTGGCATAGTCAACTACTGGTTTGAGTCCTATCTCTTGAACAGGAGGCAACAGGTAGTGATGGGGAATTTCTCCTCCTCCCCCCCAGTCTCCTGTCCTGTGGAGTACCTCAGGGTTCAGTCTTGTCCCCGATGTTGTTTGCCTTTTATATGTTGCCCCTTGATGAAGTCATTAAGAAATGCAATCTGGATTTTTATTGCTATGCTGTTGACACCTAGCTGTATTTTTCCTTTGTACCAGAAACATCTAATGTGGTGTAAGTACTAAATAACTGCCTTGCAGAGATCAGGGATTGGATGGCCTCCAGCTGGCTGTGACTGAACTCCGATAAGATGGAGGTACTGGTACTGGAGTTGAACAGACAGCAGACTAGGCTGGCCTCTGATACGGAAGCCTGCTTTTTGTGGGGAAGCTGTAACACTGAAGGTTTTCTCAAGGATATGAAACCTAGGCTAATACTTGACAGTGGTCTGACACTTGAGGCTTAGGTGTCAACCACTGTCTGGACCAGCTTTTACCATCTCAGGAATATTGACAGGGTTAGGTCTCTTGTTCTGCCCCAAGACCTCCCCATTTTGGTGAATGCCTTCATATCGACTAGGCTGGACTATTGTAATGTGTTCTACCTCAGAGTCTCTGGGGGATACCTCTGCCGGCTGCAGTCAGTGCAGAACGCAGCAGCCAGGTTGTTGGTGGGGCAGTCTAAATTCTGCTATATCACCTAGTGCTGCATAAACTGTTTTGGCTGCCAGTCAGATGGAAAATCCTCTTTAAGGTGGGGTTACTCACCTCTAAGGCCCTACATAGGTTGGGCCCTTCTCTGTCTAATCTCCTGTCACCTGCTGCATTGACCCACACCCTCTGATTCCTCCTCAAGGGGCCTCCTAGTGATTCCAAGGATGAGGATGAAAACAGCCAGTGAGAGGGCATTTATTGTCACTGGCCTCATCCTATGAAATTCGCTCCCACCAGCTATATGGGAGGCACCTTCTGTGAAGGTTTTTAAGACCGACCTCAAGGCTCACCTGTTTTGCCAAGCTTTTCCCTGATCCCCCAGACTGAGTTGGGCAAGATTTTTCCTCTTCCCCCTTTTATCCTTTTCTGATCTTACTGATATACTGTAAGTGATAATTTGTAGATTGGAAATGTTATGTTTTTATAATTTTGCAATGGATTTGTTGTTGTGCGGCACACAGAGCCTCCGTGATTGAGCGCTTGAAAAATTAAATTTGCCTTGCCTTAATAAAACTCACAAGGCCAACATTCTGAATGCAGTATCATTTTCATTCACCGCCATTTGGAATTGGTACTTTGTGACACCTAAAGCCATCCTAGCAATATTTGCCATACTGTGTGCCACATCTTCTGAAACCTTATAAATTAAAGCCATCATGGACCTCCATAGGGCTTTCTGGTACTGTGCAGCATAAGCCATGTAAGCTGCTTGTTAGGGCAGGCAGTATAGCCTAGATGTTGGAGGTAGAGTAATGAACTGTGAACAAGCTTGGTACATCCAGCAGATCAGACCTTGGTTTGATTCTCACAACCTCTACTTACATATTGTGTGACTCTGAGCAAGTTACTTAACAGCCCAGTGCTCCCAGGTCACCCCTGAAAATAGGCACTTGTGCCTAGTGGGTCTTACGCAGTTACCAAAGACTAAAAAAAAAGAAGGAAGGATCTCAGATAACCTGTCTTCCCCATTGTGTCAAATTTTCTGGAATCTTTGTCTGGTGGGTGAGATGTCAGAAGGACTTTTGCTTTATCACAGGCTGTAGCCTGTCTAACACCCTCATGATCTGTATGGGTATACAAATAATCAGCAGAAGCTCTATCCAACTGGTATTTCTTTTCTACCTTCTCATCCTCTCCAGGGACAGAGGAAGGTGTCTGCAGTATTTTAAAATGTAGCCTTCCTAAGGGAATTATGGTTAGGAAGGACCACCTTCTTGTGGAGTGTGACTCTTCATATCCAAAAAATCTGCCTCTTCTCATCATCCATGGATTCATGTGAGATGAGGCCCATGGTGTCAGTCATTTTCCTGACAAAAGAGAAGTCTGATAAAAAATCATCATGCCCATGTGGATGGGAACCAAACTGCTGGTCTGGGGATACTTCATGTTCAATGGGTTCCCCTAGATCCTGTTCCTCCTCCTCAATGTAAATTTTGAGCCCTTGGTCACTGGAAACTAGCTATGGGATTTGAACTGGTGAACCTAGTATGAAACCTGCATTTTGTAGAGCCTGGATGACTTGCAGGGCTCTAGCAATTTCCTCCACAGAGGGAAATTTTATCTTTGTCTGTTGGTAGCTCCATTGCTTTTTCAGCAAGAGGTGCAATGACATTTATCTCTTTATTTTTCTGTTTGGCAGGCACAGTCTCAGGTGTCTGATCACTTGTTCTTTTGTGCTTAGTATGCTCAGACCCCTTTTAAGTAATGTTGGGGTCTGAGGTGTTCTTAGAGGGTCTCTACTTTGTCTTGGAATGGGATGAAGGAGGATCCTCTTCACCTTAATTTGCTTTTATTGAAAATGTGATTGGTTCCTAGAATGAAACAAAGAAATGTGGTAGGGATCAACATTAAAATCAACATCAATAAAAGGTGTCAACTGCAACACATGTTTTTTTTCTACATAGAATGAAACAATCACTACCCAGAAATAAGCTTTCAAAGTAAGTTTACTTTAAAAAATGGAATCAGTTCCTAGGAGAAAATGAGAACTAATTAAAACAACGTTATTTTAAATAACTAGACCACATAACACTTTAAACTAACACTTTAGTGGTCAGAACACAACTAACAGTAGTTTAAACAAAGTAAATAGATTCCCAGGAACTGTAAAAAATTAGATTACCTAAGTAAGCTAAATTTTAGTAATAACTAAAAAGCAAAGTATGAACAAAATATTGAAGAAATACCATTTTTTCAACAAAATAAAGTCTTGCAGCAAGGTTGCTGTGCGGTCTTGTGTGAAAGTCTTGCTGTCTAAATGGAAAAATTGAATCTGGCAGTTAGGTAGAAAGAGGCAGCAGTTTTGAATGTAGCATTCCAAATTATTTTAATTTGCATGCATTCCAAACTCAAAGTTATGGGGCAGTCAGCAGCTCTAGACTGACTGCAATATTATCTAATACTACTATGAGATTCCTGGGTCTTGAAGCAGTAAATGATAACTACTGCATGCATCATGCTTTGCACTAGTTTTAATGGTGCATTCAATATTTGCATTTTCAATTTTGAATTCATTATATACAATTCTATATTTTAAACTGACATATAGCACATTCACAGGCTGCATTGTTTTATTAATATGCATTGTTTGTACTGGTCTTAAATGTATAGTAATAATTGACTTTGTGTTTTTCCCCATAAAAGGAGCAGGTTATAATTTGCAGTTATAACCTGTGGGTTATAATGGCAAGCACGCACCACCTGCACCTTCTCTCCCCTTGCACTGCATGTCAGCGTACACTGTCACCTCTAAAAATTGCACAGAAAGTGAGAGACAACTCTGTTGTGAGTACAAAGTGGGTGCTTGTAAAATGGCTTTCTTTCTTCAGTGAGAATAGTTTCAATTATAGTCCCCAAATGAGAAAACAAACACACAGTTTCAAGACACTCCCTAACTACACAGCTAACGTCAACTCTCTCTCTTTTAATCTCCATAGGAACTGGATCCCTGACCTCGACCTCATTACATATCTCCATGGAAGCACTGAGGAAAAAGAACAAGAAAACCTCGAGTAAAAAAAAACTGAACTAAAAATGCTTTCTGCACACAAAATTACTAAGTGCTTTAAATAAATTTTAAAACAGTTGAACCAAGCTTTTCTGGGTGATAGTGGAGAACATCAGACCACCGCTGCTTGCACAAGAAAATGCGTAAGCCGAACAGGAGATGTGCACGAGACATCGGCGCTAGTTCTCATGATTGAGTTCAGTAGCACTTGTAATCTTACAGTTGGTGAAATGTTGTATTATTTATTTGAGTTGTGAGCCGCCCACACCCTCCTTTCTTTTTAAAGAGGTTGTGGGGTGACTCAACTCAAATAAACTAATACAAAAATAACAGAAATGTAGTTCTCATGTGAGTAGCTTAACGCTAGCTGTAAGTACACTTACACTACTACTGCACACAACTGCATCGCAGGATTCATATTCTCAAAAAAAATATATACGTTGGTTTGATGTTCTCCTTCATTGTCGCTTTTCGGTTTCTTTTGTTTTATTTTTATTTATTTTTTATTTATTTGTTTGTTCTAGGATTACAAATACCTTTGAGCCAAGGCTCTTTTACAAAGGTTCCACGTCATTGGTACAATTGAGACAATCATAAGCAAAGATAACAGTTTATAAAATTAAAAAAAAAAACACATAGTCTTGTAGATGAAAAAAGAACAATAAGGTGAAACTTTGGGGAAGGGAAAGGGAAAGGAGGAGGGTGAAATCAATGAGACTAAGTGGATGGGAGAGAAGGGGAGGTAGGTTGGGGGAGACAGAGAGAGGAGAGGTGGAAGGCGGATAAGAATAGAGGTAGTGCAGCCGGGTGGCATTTGTCATGGGCCAGCAGGGGAAGTGAAGATAGGAAGGGGGGTGCTGGCAAAGTGCAGGAGTAGATGTGGGTCCAAAAGGGCATCTTCAGCTATGGAACCAAAAGATATGTTTATCCACAACAGTCACAGAGGTTGGAGGCAGTCAGTGTTAGGTGGAGACGAGTCTTAAAAGTGCTGAGAGATAGTGAAGATGAGATGTTGCTGGGAAGACCGTTGTACCAACTAGTGGCCCAGTAAGTAAAGGATCTTTGGCCTTGTGTTGTGCGGCAATGCGGGACTTGCAGAAGTTGAGGTTTCGATCCCCTGGTATGTTGGGTGTGGATTCTTGGTTGTATGAGGGCACAGACTCCAGGGGGGCAAGGCCCAGTGAGATTTTCTTAGTAGTAATACAAGTTTGGTGTTTTATTCAATTGGCAAGATTCAACCATCCAGTTTGAGAATAGAGGTCACAGGTGTGAGTTAGGCGTTGGGAGCCAGTGACAAGTCGACAGGCCTTGTTGAGGGCGGTGGATACACGTTTGAGTGCGGTGGTTGTAGCAGAGCCATAAATGATAATGCCATAATCAATGATGCATATGATGGAGCTCTGGACAGCGACAGTGAGGTCTTCAGGTGTCAGGTGTTTCCTATGATGGAATAGAAGGCCTAGCCGGGAGTTAGCGGCTTTGGTGACATGGTCAATGTGGGCAGTGTAGGAGAGGTGAGGGTCAAGGGTGATCCCGAGGTATTTAAAGTTTTTGACCTGTTCCAGTGCGGCACCTTGTCTGGTGATAACGGAGAGTTGGAAGTGCTTATGTTTATTATGGGAGCTGCTGAAGATCATGGCCTTTGTTTTTTTTTTTTGTTTGTTTTTTTGATTAAGGATGAGTTTGTGCTTTGTGAGCCAATTCTCAACCAAGGAGAAGCTGAGTTGGAGATTTTCTTGCAATTTCTTTGGGTCCTGGTGTGTGGCAAGAATTACTGCATCATCAGCATAAAGGGTGATATGTTCAGTGCAGGAGTCCAGTAGGGTGTTAAGGAACAGACTGAAGAGTAGGGGGCCCAGTATTGAACCCTGGGGGACTCCAGAGAGGACAGGTCTGGAATCAGAGTGCACATCTCCAATTTTTACACGCTGGGTGCAGTTTTCAAGATAGCTTTTGAACCAAGAGATTGAATCATTGGAGAGACCAGCATTTTTTAGTTGGCTCAGCAGGAGTGAGTGGTGACAGTATCAAGGCTTTGGTCAGGTCGATGAAAATAGCACCAGTTAGTTGTCCATTGTCAAGGGAGCTGTGAATGGAGCTGGTGAATTTAAGTAAGGCAGAGGATGTACTATGACCTTTTCTAAAGCCATGTTGCTGTTTACAGAGAATATTATAATTGTCCAGATGCCCGGTAAGTTGGTCCGCTACTACACGTTCTAGTGCCTTCGATAGGGGAGGCAGAATGGAGATAGGGTGGAAGTTCGCGTGGTCAGCCTTATCACCACTTTTGTGAATTAGGGTAACAGTGGCCATTTTCCATTTGTCTGGGAATTGGCTAGAGGAAAGAGAGATTAAGGATCTTGGTGAGGGGCCCAAGTACCTGGAAACAGCGTTAGAGGCAGTAGCTTGAGGTCAAGTGTGTCATTACTTGTTCTAGATTTGCTGATGGCTTTGGCAATGTAGTTTCAGACTTGATGTTTCTTTAGTGCTTTAAAGTAGAAAGGTGGGTGACAGGCATGGGTGGAGGAGTTGGTACGGATGGGAGTTGACACGTCTTGGAAGAAGTCGGAGGGGAGAACACTGCTAAGGTCAGTGAAAGCGATGTTAAAAGTGTTCATAATAGTTTAAGAGTCGGTATGGTGTGCCCATTTATGTTGAGTATGTTCACTAAGATTTTGACTGCTTCCCAGTGACATCTTTAATGTTTTTCCGAAATCTGTCCCATTTCCCAGGAGTTAGTGAGGGCATTTTATAGTAGTCAGATTTATGTTGCCGAATGGATATGTGCAGTCGCTCCATGCCCATTTATAATTCTGGATGTCGAGTTGCTTACCGGAGTTTCTAGCCAGTTCCCAGAGGTGGTCCCTGGATTTAAGTTTTTTTAGGAGGTCTCCTGACAGCCAAGGGTTACTGAGTGATTTAACTTTTGCTTTTTGAGGGGGGCAAATTTATTACAGGTTTCATTGAAAATGTGAATAAATTGCTCCAGTGCAGTATTAGTATCTGTTGCCTTGAAGATGGGGGACCAGTCCTGCAGACTGAGGTGTGATTCGAGGTGGGGTAGCTGACCACAGGGTAGGACTCTGCTGGTGATGATTTTTGGAGGGGGCTTATAGAATTTGTTTGACCAGGTACAGCTGATAGGAGAGCGGTCACTGAGTGAGTCAGGGAGGACTGAGGTTTTCATTATCCGAGAGGGGTGGTTGGTTAGGATCCAGTCGAGTAAGGTGCAGGTCCCAGTTCTGTAGTTCTTTCTGGTTGCATAGTCAACCATTTGAGTCAGGTTAGCTGATATAATGGAGTCCTTAAATGACCCACATTCAGCTGAGAGCCAATTAATGTTAAAGTCACCAAGAAGGATGATTTCGGAGTCCGATGGGTGGGATTTGACAAAGTCAAGGACAGCGGTTAGAACAGGTCCCTTTTCTTTAGGAGGTATGTAAACAGTGACAACCGTGAGGGTCTTTTTGTGGGTGCCTAATAGGAGTCTGATGGGAAGAATCTGAGCAGGTGTTGCTGGAAGATTAGAATCAATGGGGTGTCCTCAGAAAGTGTTTTTCACATATAAGGCACACCCTCCACCTCTTTTGGACTTACAATCAACCCGAAGACATTGTAACCAGGAAGGGTGATTGTCTGGTCAGGAATCTTTGGGGTGAGCCAAGTTTCAACTACTGACAGAATATCCGGTTGTGTTGATGGTAAAGGCTTGCAGTGCATCAAGCTGGAAGTAAACTGCAGATGTTCAGGCACATGATTGAGAGAGTGCCTGCTGGTTTGTTTGGTTGGAGGTGTTTTGTCCAGGGTTAGGGTGAACAGTCCCTGATAGCAGCAGGAGAAGGAGCACAAGTTTCAGGGTGCATAGGCAGAGTTCAGTCAGAGAGGGGTTACGTTTCTTTTTTGAACAGTAGTATGCCAGGTGGTAATGTCAAAAATGCAACATTGGAGTAGTTGTATACAATGTGGCTAGATGTGCCCAAGGCTCACACATGAGCAGGGACAGATCAATTTCGGTGGTGTGCCTCCAGCGGGAGGATTTGCCCCATCGCCAAATGATGTAAAATAATCAAATCCACAGGAAAATAACTAGTAAACTGTTTGAGCTATGGTAACAAGACAAAGGATGTGTTAAATTCCTGGAACATTGGCCTGGGGCATATGCAGGAAGTTAAAACCCTTTGTCAGCATCTTCCCTTTGTTTAAATAGTTGTGAATGGTTCTCAAAGACATGCAGTTCCCTTTAGCAACAAGGTAGAGGGAAATGTGGATTCAGTTTGCACTCCCCAGGTCAGAGCTTGTAGAATTTCTTAGCTGTACTTACTTTGATTGTGATGGCTTCCAAAAAAGTTGATTTATCATGAGATTCCCAATATCTGCTGGTGATGTTTTCCAGTTTCTTAGTCCAGGAAACTTTCATAGATCACATATCCAAGAATGGTCTAGTTCCTCCAAGCCAAAACACATGAAAATCCACAAAACTAAACTATTGACAGAGACAACACAAACACCCAGCCACACAGCCCAAGTAAGCCATGCTGCCGTGTTCCCAATTTATTGAAAGACAACTGCAAAAAAAGAAAGCTTTCTTAAACTACTTGAAAAATTATCTGTTGTTACTTGACTTTAAAGAGCATTCTAAATGTTTCAAGCCATTTACTAAGCTAAGTTACAAAAACATTTTTAAACTTTTCCATACGGTGTTCAATTAAAAACTTTTCCCCAACAAAGTCACACAACTCATTTTAATCTTTGTGGTGATAAAACACAAGCCACCAAATACACATAACAATACATGGTGGTGAGTGTATAATGAGAAACTCTGGCCACCCTCAGTGTGGGATGCTTTGATAAACTCCTCAGGCTTCGCCCTCAGGGTTTATGTAGCATCCCACACCTTGAATGGACATAATTTCTCATTATGACTCACCCATGCATTATTGTATATTTTATATTTTACTCTGACCATTAGTGTTCATTCATGTCTTACAGTGTTTCTTGGCAACAAATGGTGTCTCTATTAAGGACTCACTTTGTACGCTTAAATCTTTTTCTTGGCACCCTGTAATGCACGTATATGAAACGTTTGCCCAAAGAGTTAAAACATTAGCGGGAACACTGTCCAAGGTACCGTATAGGATTGTGTACATCCAGATAATGAAATACATGGAGGATTGTGACACTGAAAACAAAGCTAAACAGGACTTTGAAAGAAATGTAGAATGACTGCCTTATTAGAACACATGGATTTTCTTGGTGGTGCCTCCGATAGTGGGAACTTGGCCATGGTAGTCTATATAGATTTCTCTAAAGCTTTGATTTTAGAGGACAACCACTTGCTTGTTAAAAGTTTATCTGAACTTAACTTGGTCAGAAATGTACGCAGTTTGGTTTCAAAATTATTTAACAAACTAAAACAGAAAGTAAAATCCGGTAATATTACATCTAGAGTACAACTAGTTAATACTGACGCTCTGCAGGGGCCATCTTGGAACCACTACTTTTCAGCCTTCTTCTTCTTAATAAATTACCTTCTGGCTGCCAGGAGTGTAAAGTCATACTTTATACTGACAGTGTTGTCCTGGCATCCAATGGTAAAACCATTGTGGCTCTCACTGGACCACTTCAGGAGGACTTTGTTAGGGTACAGGACTGGTTTACTGGGAGTGAACTAATTATGAACATAAAAAATACCCAATCTATGGTGTACTGCAGTTCCCTAAAAACTGGAAGTTATGATCCATTGATAATCGAAACAGCTATATGAGAGGTTCTGGAACAGGTGTAATCTTTTAAATACTTTGGTGTACATTTGGACAATGTACTACCCGCTACCATGTATATAGACAAAGTAGTAAATAAAATATAAGACTGGGTTCATTGTACAGAAACAAAAATAATGCCACCAAGAAGACATATAAATCGGTTGCTCAGAGTCTAATTCTTTCAGTTACAAACTATGGGCTGCCTGTCTATGCCATAACTACAGACAGTGTGCTGTCCAGACTGAGACTAGCATACAATCGTATATGATTCAAGAGAAGGCTTAGAAATATGAGAAGGGAATGCAGACATTCTTCTACAATCGTATATGCAGTATTATATTGGGTGCAAAAAGTACACCCCGTAACCTCTATCAGTGAACAGACTGGCTTCATTTGGATGCCAGAAATAAATATGTTAATAACATTTGGTGGTGGAAAATTATTATAGGTCAAAGTACCAGTAATTTCAATATACTCATATCTAAATGATTGAATAAAACACAATTACATATACCCTAATAATACAAAGTATCATGGGAAACATATATATATATCCCCAAGAGAGAATCTGGACTGGCTCAGCTTTAAGCAGAATTGTATGGTGCTGGAAGGCCTCACAATGCAATCAGCAAAGGCTAAGAACAGCAGACATATACACATGTTTTGTCCTCATTTGGACCCCTCAGTGTGCCATATCTGTGTCTTAGCCCAAGGAGAGGGAGCCAGCCACCCCTTAAGGGGGATGTTACATGTTTGGGTCATTGGGACCCCATAATAGAAAAGGAAAAGAACTACAAAAGAACCCTAGTGCAAATGCCCTGAGGATATTGACCTACCAGCCAAATTTTAAAGAAAACACAAGTAGTCCTTTGCACTGGACTCCCCTCCTCCCAAGCATCACTGCAACCTTTACCTGGTTCTTGCCCTTCCTTCACTTGAAAACAGGTGCCTCCTACATTATGCTAAATTCACCCCTTAAATTTGGTTTGGGTCCCTCCACTCCTACCTCTCCCCTACCCTATCTGATCCTCTGCTACCTGCTCACTCCCCTAGATCCTTTGACCCTTGAATGCTGTTAGTCCCTCATCGTTCTACCACTATAGGCCAGGCTGCTTTCTCATATCACTTCCCAAAACTCTGGAATGCTTTTGCTCCTCAAATCAGACACTCCTCTTCCACTCATTCCATCTCATCAGCTGTTCATAACTTCCCCTCAGCAAACTGTAACTGCTCCTAATCTCTTCGCTTCATACACCCATCATCTCTCCTATGCTAATACCTACACTAATCTCTACATGCCCTTTCTCCTATTATCTCTGTCCCCCTGGTCCCAGTTGTATCCACAACTCCTTATCTCCTTATTCAGAACTTATTTACTATATTTCTGTTCTAAATTATTGTAGCAATGCTCATAAAATGTTCCAATTTTCAATTTACTGCTGTACTCATCTGGCACTTCTTTCCGCTACAGTTTGTATAATCTCTAAATTGTATTATTGTTTATATATATATATACACTACCGGTCAAAAGTTTTAGAACACCCCCAATTTTCCAGCTTTTATTGAAATTTAAGCAATTCCAGTCCACTGAATAACCTGAAATGGTACAAAGGTAAGCGGTAAACTGCTAGAGGTTAAAAAAGTTTACGTTAGCAAAAACTGCTTTAGAGAAAATGCAAAGAAAGCCAAGGTGTCCAGTGAGTACAGTTTCCTACACCATCAAAAGGCACTGGAAACTGGAGGAAACTCTGTCAGGAAGAGGTCTGGCAGACCCAAAGCCACAACAGAATCAGAAGACAAGTTTCTGAGGTCAACAGCTGCATGATAGGCGGCTCACAGGACAACAGCACAGAGTGACTGGCACCTGAACCAAAAGGCTACCACAGCATTTTGCAGCGCCATGCAATACCCTCTGCTCTACGCCTATTTGGTAAGGGTTCATCCTACAGCAAGATAATGACCCAAAAACATACCTCAGGCTGTCTCAGAACTACCTTGAGGGAAAGAACAAGATGGTAGGCTTCAAATCATGGAATGTCCAGCACAGTCTCAGACTTAAATCCCATCGAGCTGGTTTGGGATGAACTGGACAGAAGGGTGAAAGCAAAGCAAACCTACAAAGTGCAACACATTTGTAGGAACTTCTGCAACAGTGTTGGGAAGAACTTCCTGAACAATATTTGATGTCCATTGTAGGAAGAATGCCACGAGTGTGTTCGGTGGTTACAGTATATCTGCAAAAGATGGCTACTTTGATGAGTCAAAAATTTAGATTAAATTTTGTTAAACAAAATGATTCTATGATTTCTTTTTTATCTCCAATTGTTTATTTGTTCTATGCTTTAATTTCAGAGTACATTGAGACATTAACCTGTGTAAATTTCAATAAAAACTGGTAAAATGGGGGTGTTCTAAAACTTTTGACCAGTAGTGTATATACATATATATATATATATATATATATATATATATATATATATATATATATATATATGGCAGGTAGGTCTAATCAGTCTGAATTGGTTCTTCTTCTTCCAGCACCATCCCAGTCACTTGCTGGGGTCCCCAAGGCCTTGTTCTTGGCCCAAAGTTGTTTTCCATTTTCCAAAATGATCTGCTCTCGGTTTGCCCACACACTTCCATTCACTTGTATGCAGACGATACAGTACTGTATGCCTCTGGTACGTCCTCCTCTGAAGTGACTACCAGACTCCAGCGAGACTTCAACAATGACCAACTCTGGTTTCATTCTAATCTGCTTTTTCTAAACCCTAAAAAAACTGTCTCTCTAACTTTTGACATGGGGTCAAAACTCTCCCGACTTCCCTCCACCCCCATTCTCCACACTAGTGATGGTACCACCCTGGAGGCTTGTTCACCCTTCAGATACCTTGGGCTCTGGCTAGACCAGCACCTTGACTTTACAGCGCATATCAATGTGACCTTAAAGAAACTGCACCCCATGCTGGGTGCCTTATACAGCAATAGAGGTTGCATCCCTCTTCCAATGTGTAAGGCAACTGTACAAAAAATGATCCTCCCAATACTGGACTATGGGGACGTAGTCTGTGGTGCTGCTCCCAAGTCATCCCTAGCCAGACTTGATCCTCTCTTCCACTCCTTCTGTTGCATCACCCTGGAATGCCCTCCTACCACCCATCACTGCGACCTCTACAGGTCCTAAGACTTTCCATCACTCCAGGATCTGAGACTGACCCACTGTACCAGGACAATAGCGAAATTCTGGATACAGTCCCTCCCCTGTACCTTGCTGCAGCTCAACCCTGCCTGCATACTCACTCAGGAACATAGACTCCCAGCTTCTGTATGTCCCACATATGTCCACTGCTACAGCTCAGGCTGCCTTCAAATACCGCATGCCTAAATTATGGAACACCTTGCTGGTAGACATTAGGCATGCCTCCAACACATAGCAACTCAATTCCATCCCTAAGATGCATTTCTCCTCCACCTGCACAAGCAACTAACACCACTATGGGCCTAGGATTGTGCCCAATAATTCCTGCCCAATCTATTGTGAAACACTGCTCCATACTTGTGCTCACTGACCCATACCCAGGCTGAATCATAGTGTTTACTATGTTATAACTTAGTACTATGCATATTACTTTGTACATAATCATCTTTAGCTAGTGGTTAGAGCAGTGTACCCACTGCATCCTCCACTTATGTATTCACTATGTATATTCTATTACAGGGCAAGTCTAAGTATACTTACTGTGTGTATATTCTACTGTATTTATACTGTATATTCTACCGTATTACTCATGTATTTTCCTTGTATTGCTACTGCAAATTATCCATCCCTCCTCCCCAGGACGCATCTGGAATCAAGTGGTTCACGCTCAGTATGCCTCCCTGGTAAAACTCTCAGATAATAAATAAGTATTTTTGTAATCTTGTACTTAAACCTGTACTTATTTATAAATCTCTGTTATGTTTTACTCTCTCTGCCCCTCCCTCAGCTGTGAGATGAGCAACTTGTTCAGTGTGCTTTTCCTGGTGAAACTTTTCAATAAGTAAATTCATAAATAATAGTCGCAAGTCACCAGTCACCAAACTGTGCAATTTAAGAGAGATAGGAGACTTCACTTAATGTCTTAGTAGGGTGTACTGTAAATGGTTTAAATAGATTTAATATACTTAATTACCCTGAAAAGTTATGAGCCTGACTGACCTTATTCAATGCATCTTTTCTGAAAGTATTTCTCGTATGCTAAATTTAAGTAAAGTTCTAACTTGACTTATAGTGTAATAATTTTTATAAACTTAAATGATGAGGTATTATTATATTACATACCAAATAGTGTATGTTTTAATATTTAATGAGCTGTAATTTTTGACAGGGTTACCTCTGAAAAATGAGGTTACTCACCTGTACTGTAGTTCTAGGAGTGGTGTATGGTGTACATCCACACTTAGGCAGTCTTCCTTTCCCTTTAGAATCAGCAATTGTCTTCAGGCTAAACTCTTCCCACCCACCCAGGTGGTATCCTTCTCAGCTCCACCCCACAACATCAGATCTTGTATGCTGGAAGCAGGGATCTGTGTGTCATTTACAAGGGAATGTTGTTGGGTCTATACCACTCCTTAAATTGCAGTTAAAAGTGAGTACCATAACCCTCATTTTTAAGGATATGGATCTCATGCACTAATCCACACTTAGGCAGACAACCAGCAATTCTCCAGGAGGAGGGAGTAATTTTCATACCCCTACTTAGGGAACAGGGAGTAGCATGGATTCACAGTGGGAAGGTCATGTCAAATGAATCTAGTAAACTTATTTGACAGGGTGACCAAAGCAGTAGACCAGGAAGGGGCTGTGGACATAGCCTACCTAGACTTTAGCAAGGCATTTAACAAGAGTCCGACACAAAAGATTAATAAACAAGTTAGCCAGCCTAGGAGTGGGTCCCAGGGTAGTAGCCTTGGTAAAAAATTGGCTGGACAACAGAACACAGAGGGTAATAGTAAACAGATTCCACTCTAATGAAAGGGGGTTACTTGAGGGGTACCACAAGGTTTAATACTGGGACTGGTCCTTTTTAATGTCTTTATAAGTGACATTGTAGAGGGACTAGAAGGAAATGTATGCCTCTTTGCAGATGACACAAGATCTGCAACAGGGTTGATACACAAGGGGTGGAAAGGATGAGAGAGGACTTGGCAAGTTTGAGGCATGGTCAAAAGTATGGCAGCTTTAATTCAATGCAAAGAAGTGCAAAGTAATGCACCTGGGATACAAAAACCCAGGGGAAGAGTAAATAATTCTACTACTAACAATAACAAAAATGGAAAGGGATCTGGGGGTAGTCATATCAGATTACCAAAAAGTAAGCAAGCAATGTGAGAAGGCTGTAAGGAGGGCTGGGGAATACTGGGATGTATTAAAGAAGGCATCACCAGTAGAAAACAGGAAGTTGTTATCCCACTGTACAGACAGTTGATAAGACCCAATCTGGAGTACTGCATGCATTTCTGGAGACCCCATCTCCACAAGGACATAGAAAAAATGGAGGCAGTCTAAAGGAGGTCAACTAAAATGGTGCAATGTCTGTACCAGAAGCCATACAAAGTGAGACTAAAAGCGCTTAATATGTATATCCTCAAGGAAAGGAAGGAGAGGGGAGACATGATAGAAACTTTCAAGAAACTCAAGAGAATCAACACAGTCCAAGAAGGTTGCATCTTTTAGAAAAAGAGATGTGCAAGAAGAAAAAAACATTCACCATAGTAATGTTGTTTCTTCCAATGGAGTCTTGTTGTATTCTGACAATATGCAGCTAGCCCCAGCACTTGAACTGCCCTGGAGAGGAAAGAGTTAACTCTATGCAGTAGTGTGGAACGTTGAACTCCAACTTGGTTTTCAAACCTCTGTCTCTGGTACATCTCAGTATAACTGTCAGAGTCTTACGAGCAATACTAACTAGTAACTATGAAATTTTTTAGACTTTAAGCCATAGGCAATAAAAGTTGGGTCCAAAAGACTCAAGTCAAGAACCCAAGAATAAAACCATGTAGATAGTGAAACAATCTATATAGGAAACAAAATCAAAAAGAAAACACCCCACCTGACAGGCAGGGGACAAGTTACACCTCTGGGGTGCAGCACTGTGCCTGCCAACCCACATCCTCAAAAGCAAGTTCTGAGAGGGGAGGCAGGAGGAGGTCAGAATACAGCAAGACTCCATTAGAAAAACATTACTATGGTGAGTACTTTTCTTCAAACAACATGAAGTCTTGCTGTATTCTGACAATATCAGACTATCAAACAGTACCCCTTGGAGGAGGAGAGAACCTTACTTTGGGAACAGGATCTGTAGTACTGCTGTGCCAAACCTAGCATCACTCCTAGCCTGGATATCCAGAGGGTAATGCTTGGTGAATGTGTGAACTGTTTTCCAGGTGGCTGCTTTACAGATTTCCACCAAGGGAATATCCCTGGCAGCTGCCGAAAAAGCAGCTGTACCCCTGGTTGAGTGGGTCCTCAGGCCTGAGGGTGGCTCTTTTCCTAGCTTTGAGAACCAGAACTGGATACAGGAGACACTCCACCTGGCAACAGATCTCTTAGTGGCAGGTCTATCTTTTACTACTTCCCCATAGGTAAGAAAAAGTTGGGTGATATCATTCCTGTGGGCCTTCATACGCTCTATGTAATAACTAAGTGCCCTCTTTACATCCAAACTGTGCAATCTTCTCTACCCTGAGGAAGAATGATCAGCGAAAAAGACAGACAGAGACATAGATTGGTTCAGATGAAAATTTGAAACCACTTTAGGTACAAATCTCCTGTTTGTCCTGAAGAATACCTTGTCCCTATGAAAGGAGATGAAGTCAGGTTCAACTGACAAGGCCTGCAATTCACTGATTCTCCTAGCAGAAGTGATAGCTACTAAGAATACAGTCTTCCAAGTCAAGTACTTAGGCTCAGCAGAAGATAAAGGTACAATAGGGGTTGCATAAGCTGTGCAACACAGATATTCAAGTCCCTAGCTGGAGTAGGCTCCATAAAGGGAGGGTTTAGGTGAACCAGACCTTTAAAGAACTTACTGAGAACAGGGTGAGGTGCTAGGGAAGAACCCTTCCCTGCAGAACAAAAAGCAGAAACAGCTGCCAAATGGACTTTCAAGCTAGCAGGCCTAAGGCCTAAGCTATTCAGGTGAACAAGGTAGTCAAGAATTGTGGCACATCTGGCTGTATATCCTTGAGAGAGAGCATCATACTGAACCTCTTCCATTTGGAGCTATATGTTTTTCTGGTAGAAGGTTTTCTAGAAACCTTAAGGATATCCATTACTCCCTGGGAGAGATTCTAACTTGCATACTCTAACTCTTCAATAGTCAAGCCTTGAGCTTGAAGGAGTGATGGTTGGGATACCAAATCCTCCCCAATGAGGAGGTCAGAAGGTCATGCCTCCTGGGCAGAAACAAGGGAAGTGATGCTGCTAGAGACAGCAGCAGAGGGTACCAAGGTTGGCTGGCCCAATCCAGGGCCACCAGGATCACTGTGCAGGGTTGAGACCTGATCTTGACCAGAACTCTGAAAATCAGAGGAAAGGGGGGGGGAAGGCATAGTGAAATCTGCCTGTCCAATCCAACAGAAGAGCATCTAGAGGAACAGTCCCCAAGACTGGGGGTCTGCAGCAAAACAGGAGAAGATGGTGATTGTCTGGGGCTGCAAAGAGATCTACCTCTGGAATGCCCCATCTTTTGAAAATGACCTGAAGTACATGGGGATTCAGGGTCCATTCATGGTGACCTTGAGAAATCTTGCTTAAGGCTTCTGCCAGGATATTGTCCTTCACTGGAAACTGCACTGCTATCAGAGAAGCCTAAAGAGAGTAAGCTAGAGACCATATTTTCATGGCTTCTGTGCACAAGGCTGTGGACCGCATATCCCTTTGCTTGTTTATGTACCACATTGTAGTGGTATTGTCTGTCCTGACCTGCACCACTTTGCCTTTGATTGATTACAAGAAGGCCTGAAGGGCTAGGAACACTGCCCTGAGTTCCAGAAGACTGAGGTGAAGGACAGACTCCTGCAGGGACCAAATGCCCTGTGCAGTGCAGGCTCCTAGATGGGATCCCCACCCCAGGACAGAGGTGTCTGTGGTCAGAACCAGTGAGGGTGTCTGACAGAGGAATGGGACACCCTGCCTGAGATTGTCCTGATCTAACCACCACTGGAGAGTCTGAACAAGAGGCTGAGTCACTGGGATCAGTTTTGTGAGAGTCTCTTTTCTGGGACCAAAAAGACCTTAAGTGGAATTGAATGTCTCTCATCTGGAACCTACACTCCTTGAACCACTGCTGTGGAAGCTGCCATGTGACCTTGGAGTTGGAAGAAATGGATGGCTGGATGAGAATAGTGGTCAGAATGAGGAAGCCAGGTCTATCAGGGTCATTACCCTTGAAGATGGGAGGAAGGCCTTTGCTTGAATAGTATCCAGCTCTACCCCTATAAAGGTGAGGAGCTGTACTGGTTCGAGGACTGACTTGGAGAGATTTAGAAGGAACCGTAGAGAGCTGAGAAGACCCTGGGTAACATCTAGACATGACCTGACTTGGTCTGAGGACTGGCCTACCATTAGCCAGTCATCTAGATAAGGGAAGACAGAAATGCCCTGCCTTCTGAGGAAGGCTATCACTACTGCAAGGTGCTTTGTGAACACCCTTGGAGCTGAAGTCAAACCGAATGGCATGACTCTGAACTGAGAGTTACCTGATGGCAACATGAACCTGAGATATTTTCTGTGGGAGCAATGTATAGGTATATGGAAATAGGGATCCTTGAGATCCAAGGAGGCTAGCCAGTTTCCTGGTCTCAGACAGGGAAGGGTTCATATCCAAGGTTTAACTAAATTGTGCAGTGCTTCCACCTTGAGAAAGGTGTTATCACCTCTCCACAGGAATCATTCCACCCCTGAACCAGTGTGGCACAGTAAGTTTCCCCAATGAGAGCGGAACTTATCACTTGAAACAATAATCACTTGGTCAACACATTCAGCAGAAAGGTACATTTATTTAGGGAGTGTAAGGCCTTAGATAGGAAAACAGACTTCAGCAACGATAGCTGTGTCCACCCTGGCTAGTTCTTCAGTGCCCATGCAAGCCAAGCCCATATTTTTTGGTATACCAACACCACAGTGAAACTCTGAATGCGAGACCATCACAGTGACAGCAGGTTAGGCAAAATCCACCGCTGGCTGTGATGGTCTCTGAGAATCCCTGAGACTGCCTACTTGAGGCATCCTCCGCCCGCCCCGGTCAAGTCTGACTCAGAGTTAGAATCCTAGAGACTGGGGTGTGTGGGAGGTGTAGTCTCCATATGGGGGTTCTGGGCGCAGCCCCAATAGAAAAACTAAGGCATCTCTGACACTGCATTGCCGACACTTGGCACTGCGGCTGTTGCTGTCAGGATGACTCCGTGGGAGATGTCATGGTGGCATGGTAAAACCATTTATTTATTTATTTTAAAGGTTTTTAACAGGAAAGACATACTGTGCTGGTATCAACTCATTTCCATATGTGCCCTGGGGCAAGGGGAAGAGAGGAGAAGATAACAGATGCAAAATACAGAATATAAAATACATAGAATGAAAATAAGCATTATTCCCTGAGTCACCATTTGAATTTTTGCTCTGTGATATGTTTGTTTAGATATCTCAGATCTAGGATGGGTTGCCACTCCCCTGTCTTTTTTGGGGTAAGGAAGTATCTGGAATACAGGTATTTGCCCCTGTGTTGTGGAGGAACCCTCTCATAGCTTTGAGGGTAGGTGGGGAGACAACCTCTACCTCACCTCTAGAGCAAAGTGTTTCTGGGGCTGATGCAGGTGGAAAGGATCTGGCTTCATTTTGGGAACTTTGAGAAACTGAAAAGCCAGTCTCTGACACCCTTCAGGACACAACTGTCTGAAGTGACAGACTTCCAGGCCTGGAGTGAGTGGCCAGCCACTCCCACAACAGGAATAGGGAGGTGACCCAAACTGACACATCAGGGTATCTGTTTGGTATGAGCGTTAGGCAGAGAGGAGAATGTGCTCTGCTCATCCCCTTTCTGCCTCTCCTTCCGAAGAACCCCCACTGCTGAAAAGAAGAGGAGGAGGCCTGAGCTTGGTAAAAAGGCCTCTGAAAGGGCCTGCCTGGCCTGTCTTAGACTGCTGCTTCTGAAGAGTGGCCTGGCTTTCCTTGGCCACTGCACTCCTGTAGGCCATCCTGTATTCATCCATCTTTTCCATGCAAGACTGCCTGCTCCCCAAACAGAGAATTACCAGCCACAGGGAAATCCATAGCCTTAGCCTGGGTATCATGTGAAAGGCTAGTATATCTAAGCCAAGCAAATCTCCTAAGAGAAATAGATGTAGCCATGATTCTTGATGCCACATCATTGGAGTCCACAGCAGCATGGAACTGTACCTTGGCTGCCTCAATTCCATTGCAGCTACCTCCTCCAACTCTTTGACTAGCTGGGGGAAAGACTTCTTAGACAGCTCCAGAACCATATACCACCTGGACGATTGGCACCTGGCTATATAGGCCATAGAATTGGCCTGCCTAAGTCCCTAGGAAGATGCCAAGTACTCTGTCTTGGCCAAGGCATCCACCTTCCTGGAATCCTTATCTGGGGAGTGTGAAACCAAAAGAATATTTGCCTGTCACAGGCTGCAGCCTGCACTAGCCCAACATGGCTGCAATGATTATTGAAAAATTTTGTACCAGAACCTGATAGCATATACCTCCTGTCCATCCTTTTGTCCACAGGGGATATGGAAGTTGGCATTTGCAAAAGGTTTTGAGTCTGTTTCCCCAAGTATTTGTGAAGGGGAATAGACAGCCTCTTGGACTCTGGGACGTCCATAATTTCTACATAATCAGGTTCCTCTGTCTCCTCAGCAGCTTCCACGACTGGTAGCTGTAGAGTTTCAGCCACTTTTTTGTAAAACATAAAGTGGGAAGGGGACTCAGAAAGCCTGGGAGGGGAGACATTGGTAGGCCTGTCTGGTAGATGTCCAGTTCAATAGACTCATCTAGGCCTCCAAAAACAACTTCATCTTCCTCATCCTCTGGGAAGTCTTTGTCTCCCTCCCATTCCTCATAATAAACCTCTGGATCAAAATCCGATGGAGCTGGAACCATCTGAACCAAAGGCTTTCCTAAAGGTGTTGGTTCAGATGTAACCGCTGGAAGTGATTGGACTATGCTTATAAGCTTTAGCTTAATTTCTTCAGTGGTTGGAGTCTGCGGAGCCTGATCCAAACTGGCTGACTTCTTTCTCTTTTTTGACGGAACTGATCCCTCAGAATCTGCCCACCTTTTGCTTGAGGAGCTATCGTTCATGTCAGCAGCACCTCTTCAAGTTGGCCTGAAACCTAACAGGGCTGGCCATCCGGATCAGCGGTCTTCTTGGTCTCTTTCCTTCAGCTTACTTTCCAAAGTGGCTTTAGGAAAGTTTTTACAAATTTGGCAGTCTGTTTTGAGGTGGTCAAACCCCAGACAATACACACATACGAGGTGGGGGTCAGATTTAGCAAAAGCCTCCTAGCACTCTGTACAGTGTTGAAACCCAGTGGGACTGGTTTTCTTCTTGGGTTTCTCAGACATGGCCTTTTACTTGAAAAAAGTTACCCTGTATAGCTATTAAGCCAGGTAATACTGTACGATTGGTTGTGGAAAAAAAAACTAACAAAATTTTGTTTTTTTTCAAACCAATCTGAACTGGAACCCACAAGAGAAATTAAATGAATAAAGAATCACAATAATATTTTGGTTCCAAACCGGACTGACCTATAGGAAACCGAACAAAAACAACTTCTACACAATTTTTACTCACTGTCTACCTATTTACAGTACCTGTACCATAGACAGAAATTCGACACTGAAAAAATAGTGAAGCGATTGAATAAACCTGATGATTTTTACTATTACTGAACCGAAGCAAAGGAGAGATCTCCAGAGCAACTCCTCAGTTAGGCAGAGTAAAGAGTCTGACAGTTACACTGAGATGTACCAGAGACAGAGGTTTGAAAAGCAAGCTCGAGCACAACATTCTGTGTGACTGCATGGAGTTAACTCTTTCCACTCTAGAACAGTTCAAGTGCTGCGGCTAACTGCATATTGTCAGAATACAGCAAGACTTCATGTGTTTGAACAAGGGGGCACAATTTGAAGATAGAGGGGGGACAGCTCAGAGGCAAAGTGAGGAAGTATTTTTTCACAGAGATGGTTGTGGACACATCGAATGGCCTTCCTGAGGAGGTAATCATATCAAAAATAGTGGGAGAATTCAAGAATGAATGGCATAGACATAAGGCATTTGTGGTTGGAGGTTAGGAAGAAGCAGGCTCTTGGTTGACTAGAATCTGCAGCTTATCCAGTAGGTAGGGAAATGGGCAGACTGGTGGACTAAGCGGTCCTTATCCACTGTCAAAGTCTGTGTTTCTATGCTGGTTCAGGAGGAACTCCAGAACAACCTTGGTAAGGAACATCAGGTTTGGGAAGAGGACAACCTTGTCCCTGTGGAACACCACGTATGGAGACTCCACCAAGAGCACATGGAGCTTACTGATCTTTCTGGCAGAGGTGACAGCCACAAAGAAGGCAGACTTCCACGACAGGTGGGAGATGTCACACCTATGCACTAGTTCAGATGGCTTGCCCATGAATATTACCAGTACCAGTAACAAGTCCTGAGGTAGTGGAGGTTTACACACTGGTGGGAACTGGTGGTCAAAGCCCTTGAAGAAGCACCCGATGACCTTCTCCTGTGCCGTCAGCATACCAGCCCCCACTCAGTATGCAGAGATGGCTGAAAGGTGCCCCTTGAGGGCTGACAACCATAGGACCAATTAAGAGAAGAACCACAAGTAGTCTAGGATGCTAGCCATGTGGCCGAACAGGGCGTCTAGCTTCCTGTCCTAGCATCAACTAGAAAAGCACTTCCACTTGAAGGTATAGTACTCATGAGTCAACTGCTTCCAAGAGGCTTCTAGAACATGGAGGACCTCATCAGAGAGACTCAAAGCCTGGAACTCTGGTCGCTCAGGAACCAGGCTGTCAAGTACAGGGATTGAAGGTCTGGGAGCAAGACCTTCCCCTGGTGGCAGGAGAACAAGACCAGGCATAGAGTCACATGCCATGGAGACCTGCTGCAGAGGCCAAGGTCTGGGTACCAGAACCGTTGGGAGCTACCAGGATCATCCGCACCTTGCCCTTCTGCATATTGACCAACATTTTGTGGATCAGAGAATAGGAAGGGAAGGTGAACAACAGCTCCAGGTTTCCATTCTCTCAAGAGGCAAACAGCTCGACCAAGGTAGTGCCCCACTGGGAGAACAGGTGACCCACCACCTCCTGATGAAGAGACCACTCATGAGACACCTTATCCACTTGGCTGAGGGAGTCAATCAGATGCTTGGAGGCTCTGGCCACATGAATCACCAGGAGCTTGGCACCCAAGCTTTGCACAAGGGTCCAGGTGAAGAGGGCTTCCAGACATAACTGTAGGGAATGCATGCCAACCTGCCTGTTGAGGTAGTACATGGTCATGATGTTATCCTTCTGGACCTCTATGACTGGACCCTAGACAGATGGAGCAAATGCCATCAGAGCAAGGTGCACTGCATTAAATTCCAGCAGGTTGATGTGGTACAGGACTCTTTGGAGGTTCACAATCCATGGGACTTGTGGTCCCCTAAGTGTGCTCCCTATCACACCAGAGATGCTTCAGTCATGTAAATGATAGTTGACTCTGGGCAGATGAACAGAACTCCTATCACTAAGTATTCAGGGACGAGCCACCACTGGATGGCATCCCACATCTGCTGCATCAACATGACTGGCTAGTCCAGGTGAGCTAGGCACTGAAACCACTCATGGGCCTGCACCCACTGCAGGGGGCACATCTGCCAGTGGGCCAACCTGTCCATTCTGGTGCAGGATGCCATGTACCCCAGCAGCCGCAGAAAGTCCTGGGCAGGGTGCAAGTGGCCAACCTGAAATGATCTGGCAAAGGAAGTAAAGTCCAATGTCTGGTCTACTAGGAGTCAGTCTGTGGCCCAAAGCGAGCCATGCTCTGCCCCAATAAAGTGGATGACCTGCAAGGGGTGGAGTTCTATCTTGGCCAGGTTCACAAGAAGACCCAGAGACAAGCATGTCTGGAAGACCAGGTCCCTAAATCACTCCACTTCCTCTGGGAACAAACTAGCAATCAGCCAGTCATCCAGGTATGGGTAAATTTGGACCCCCGCACCACAGGGATGCTGGCACCACTGCAATGCACTTGATGAAGATCCTAGGGACCGAAAGAGTGTCTGAACTACATGACTTGGAACTTGTAGAGCACCCTGTCTGCACAGAACAGAAGGTACCATCAGTGGGAAGGATGGACTGGGATTTGATAGAAGGTGTCTTGGAGGTCCAGGAAACAGAATCACATGCCCTGATCCAGAGATGGAATTATGATTCAGCGTGACCATCCTAACTTGCACACCTCAAGAACTGGCTGAGGTTGTGAAGATCCATTATAGGGCACCAACCCTCTATTTGGGGAGCAGAAAATACCTGGACATAAAGCCCTGGCCAGCTGTGGCATCCATGATGCAAGCTACAGTTCCTTTTTGGAGAAGCTGAGTAAGTTCCTTCCTAAAGGTGGACAGTATGTCCTGAGACACCATGGACTCCTGTTGGACATGAGCTTGGTAGGGCAGGAGAGCCTCATCTCGTGGAAGACCCCAGCACACCATGTCTAGCAAATATCTGTCTATAGGGATGATAGACCAGGTGTGCCAGAACTGGAAAACCGACCCTCCATGGGAAGTTGAGGCAGGCGCACAATAGGTGGGAAGGAGACACCTCATGACCTATCACTGGGTAGGTCTAGAACAGGCTCCCAGGGATAGCTGCCAGAGCAGTGCAGCTGGCCTGGCCTCCAGGCTTCTTGAAGCTGAAGGAGGTGGTGTTTGATTTAAGTAACTAGACCTGAGATTGTCCCAACTGGGGCTACTGGGGCTTGGACTACTGGAGTGGAAATGACAGAAACTGAATGGGCTTTTTCTTTAGCTTCGGGCCCTTAAGAGCCTTCTGAGAAGACATAATGGAATATAGGGCGGCAGTGGACTTCTCAGTCATGGTGAGGTCACCATCTACCTCCAGACCAAACAGGTCAGTTCCCAAGAAGGGAACATCTGCCAGCTTATATTGGGTGTCTGCCATAAGGGTAGAAATCCTCAACCAAGCCCTATACAACATGACAACTGTCACAGCCACTGACCGAGCACAGGAGTCACCAATGTCCAAGACCATCAGAAACTGGTGCTTGGCAATAGAACATCTCTGGTTCTAGATCAACGTGACTGCCAAATGCAAGTCTGCAGAGAAGTAGAGAAGGACAGGATCCAGCCTCCATAGGGACATGACCAAAATTGGTTATCATGACAGTGGAGCTCATCTGCCAGAAACCTAGAGAGGAAGCAGCATAAACCTTTTTAGCTGCAAAGATCCAGCTTCTTGGATTCCTTGTCATGAGGTTTGTCAAAGTCCCCAACACTACCCATCTACCAGCCGCTTGGCCAAGTGATGATCAGAGAACCCATGAAGAGATCCGGTGAGAGCCATGTACTGGAGGACCACACAGTGGAGGGTGCCAGACAAGAAGCTGGATGCTGCCAAAGCTCCAAGGCAGGACCCAGAATGGCTTCCGCTACTGGAAAGTCAACCCTGGGAGACATTCTCGTTGAGTATCTTCAATGAGGGGGTATTTGTCTTGCTTCTTGACCAGTTCCAGAGGAATCCCCATGGACCTGGAGATGAGATGTAGCAAGGTTTCAAAGGAGACCAGACCGTGCTCAGTGGTGAACACTTCTGTCGACTTGTGATTGAAGCCCAGGATCTGTGTGCAACGTATAGAGGACCCTAGGACCCTTGGAGCCAAACTACTCCTAAAAAACACCACTTTTGACCCTCGCTCCCTGTGGATCACTCTGGACTCATCGGAGTGGGTGATCTGAACAGACATCTGTCTAGGGAGACCAGAGGCAGCGTGAACAGCCATGGACAGGGCCCATGCCAGAGGTGCTTGGGTGGAGGTTTCACTAACACTGGTGGAGAAGCTGGTGAAGACTCAGCCAGTTGACCAGGATCAGAATGGGCTGCACTGTCAGAGACCATGGGAGCAGAGGGGACTGAGGCATAGGTTGGCCATGGCTGAGGATCCATTGTTGTGACATCAGCTCATTGTAGCACAATCACAACTTGCAGCAGAGCCTCTCATTGTCTACAAAATAAGAAAAAAGAGGAGAAACATAGAAACATAGACTTTGACAGCAGATAATGACTGCTTGACCCACCTAGTCTGCCCATTTCCCTACCTTCTGGATAAGCTGCAGATCCTAGTTAACCAACAGCCTATTTCTTCCTACCAGCCCCCACAAGAATTGCCTTATGTCTGTCCCATGCATTCTTGAATTCTCCCACAGTTTTAGACCCCACAACCTCCTCAGGAAGGTGGTTCCATGCCTCCACCACCCTCCTGTTGAAAAAAACTTCCTCACATTGCCCCTGAGCCATCCCCCATCTATCTTCAAATTTTGCCCCCTTGTTCTTGCAAATCTCTTTTCCTGAAAGATGCTACCATCTTGGACTTTGTTGATTCTTCTGAATTACTTAAAAGTTTCAATCATGTCCCCCCTCTCTCTCTCCATTCCTCAAAGGTATACATACTAAGCTCCTTTAATCTCTCTCTTCATATGGCTCCTGGTGCAGATCCAACATCATTTTAGTTGCTGTCTTCTGGACTGCCTCTATCCTATGTCCTTGCGGAGAGGGGGTCTCTAGAACTTCACGCAGTATTCCAGATGGGGTCTCACCAACTGTCTGTACAGAGGATAACAACTTCCTGTGTTCTACTGGTGATGGCCCCTACTGTGCATCCCAGTATCCCTTCAGTCCTCTCTTTACTGCCTTCCCACATTGCTTGCCTACTTTATCTGATATGACAACTGCCAGGTCTTGACACAGACCAGTTCCAACCACAGAACCCAGGAGGGGTTAATCTTCCAGTGGGGACAGCCAGGTCAGCTGGTCTGTCTGGCATGTCTTGGGAGAGAGCCAAGAGGACTGGTGGCTGAGATAGCAAGTCATCCTTGACCTCTTCCATGTTAACTGGGTCAACAGACGTCAAGCCAGTAACAGAATCGCGGGCATGGGAACAGCAAGTCCATTCCCTGTCCCATGATCTGCAACAGGTCGCCTTGGAATTTTTAGATTGATCTCCTCAGGAAGGGCCCTCACTAAGGGTCTGAAGGGAGTAGAACATGTCCCAGAAAGTGCCCTTGAATGAAGCCCAGATGCTGGCACCCACCAAGAGCAATGCAGGAGCTGAGAAGGTGATCACCAAGGACTGGGCTGATGTCCCTTTAATCTTGGCAAGATAAGATACCAAACTTGTTACCACTGAAATGGCCCTGTGGGCATCCTTGGACTGGACTGGGTGCTCCCATTCATTCAGGTGGCCCAGTAAAAGGCGGGCATAAAAGTCCTTGCAAGATAAGGGCTTCAGGGACTGGCACAGCCTGTAAATCATGTTGAGACCCCAAACAGTACACGCACAAGACATAGAGGTCAGTATGTGACATTCTTTGGTTGTAAGCAGTGAACCTCTTGTACCCCGGACTGGTTTTCAGGCCATCACGCTCAATAATAAAAATGCAAACTGCAAAAGTGATAATTGCTAGAAAAATCACCTGAAGACAAGGTAAGTTTGGGCCTACACCACATGCAGGAGCTGCAAAGGAGGAGACCTGACTGTTCCAGCAGAAATGAAGATCTGACATCATGAGGCAGGGCCAAGGATACCATCAGGGTGGGTTGTTGGGAGAAGCTTTACTAGAAGATGTTCCAACTAAACTTAAAGGGAAAGGAAGACTGCCTAACTGTGGATAATTGCGTGTCCATGCCCCTAGAAAAAGGCACTTGCTACTTAAAAGTATTATGATTATTACCCTAGCAATAAAACTGAAACTGAGATCTTGATTATTCCTAGTTGCAGGATATGCAATACCAAAGAAATGGAAGTGTGTCCAGCAACTCCAGGTCTAACCATATGAGCTTCTAGCTCAGTGGTTAGAAAATGGGGGCAGTATTTCAGGGACCAGGGCTCAGTTCTTAGTATGTCACATTATTTCTTTCTCATTGCAATTTGTGATTTAAATTGCTCAGCAGTGGCTAGTACTGCACCAAAAAACATTGAACTGTCATCTTGATTATTCCTAGTTACAGCATCTGAGAAAGGAAGTGTGTCCAGGAACCCTGGGTTCAATTATGTGAGCCTGTAGGTCAGTGTTAGAGCGCCAGGGCAGTATTCTGGTGGCCTGGACTCACTTACCAGTAGGTCACATTATTTCTTTCACACTACAGCTACAATTTGTGATTTGAATTGCTAAGCAGTGGCTAGTGCTGAACAGAAAAACAGCTCATTGTCATCTTGATTATTCCTAGTTACAGGATATGCGATACCAGAGAAAGGAAGTTGTGTCCAGGAACCTCAAGTCTAACTATGTGAGCCTGCAGTTTAGTGGTTAGAGCACCAGGGCAGTATTCTGGAGACCTGGATTCAATTCCCAGTAGGTCACATTATGATTTTCTCATTACAATTTCTGATTTAAATTGCTTAGCAATGGCTAGTATTGCATCAAAAAACATTTAATTGTAATCCAGATTATTCCTTGATGCAGGATATGCAACACAAGAGGAAGGAAGTGTGGCCAGGAACCTCAGGTCCAATCATGTGAGGCTGTAGCTTAGTATTTAGAGCACAGGGGCAGTATTCTGGTGGCCTGGATTCAGTTCCCAGTAGGTCACGTTATTTGTTTCTCACTACAATCTGCGATAAAGCAGTTATTTATTTAAAGTTGAGTAAAATACTGTTTTAACCTCAGCTTGTACTGTTAGTTGTTAGCATTACCGAGGCAGTACAGCGCAGTGGGTTAAGACTCTGAACTGCAGATCTGGAGACCTGGGTTTGAACCTCACAGCCATCTAGGTGCATACTGTGTGATCCTGAGCAAGTCACTTAACTGCCTTGTGCTCCCAGATTGCATCTGGAAACAAGCTTTGGCTTAGTGTGCTATTCCTGATTAAACAATGTTCCCTTTCCCTCCTATTATGTTCTTATCTTACCGCAACTGCATTGTACTGTACAATAATTTGTTCCTGCTGTTCTTAATCACTTACTTCTGTAACCATTAGTCTTTTCTACTTAATTCTGTTTATGGCAAATGTTTTCCTCATGTTTTACTGTAACTGTCTTCTGCTCTCTGTACAGTAATTGTACTCTCCTCCCTTGTCACCCCAGGATTCTGCTCCTAGGGTGACCTCCACTCAGAGACCCAAGGTAGGTTCCCAGTATACTTCTTGGGAGGGGTGAGGGAAGGACTCCCCTTACCTTTCCCTGAACATTGGTGGAGCAGGTGGTACACAATGGAGTCTGCCACGTTGGTGTTGGTGACATGGTCCAGCATTGGAGAGCCCATCACCTAGGAGTAACGGGGTCCATTTTCCTGTTCTTTTTTTTTCTGCGAGCCCTTACCCTGCAGTTACTGGCACCTCTGGAGAACCAATTGGGAGGCATGCATTGAGACGCAACTCCTCCCAGGGCTCTTGGCTGATGATGTCCCTCCCACTGTGTGTCCCAATTGCATGTGACCGCAGTTCACCGGTAGAGGGTGATACAGCAGCAGGACAGACGCACCACCCTTCCAGAGGGAGAACTGCCACTGGGTGCCCAGTCCTCACTTGCCCCTGCCAACCCCCAGTGCAAGAGTCCATCACAACCCAGGTCGCCAGTCTGGAATGAGGTGTGGCATCCAGTGAAAATGTTCTACCATATTGATGTTTGGAGCCCAAGGTATGAAAAGTCCCATCTGCCAGAAAACTTCACATTTTCTGAAAAAGAGTTCTCAAAAAGTTCAGCAAGATGATGTCAGTCTCTGATTTTTCTTCTTCAACAAAATTCAAGGGTTTTCAGAGAAAGGATCCTTTCCCAAGAAGTTTTCTTTCTTCCTTCAGTGAGGCAAAGTTCTCTTCACAAATCAGTAGTTCTTTTTCAGCAAAACTACCCAAAAGTAATACTTGGTAAAATGATACCAAAAAGCCCTGTTTTCTGGTGGTATTCTCTTTTCATACCTCAAGTGACGTCATTAAAGCCGACCCTTTTGATTGGTCAGCTATTTAGGCTATGATGTTTCTGTAGTTCGCCATTTTCCCTGGAAGGGTCTCTGTTACTCCACAATAGTTTCTCCAGAGTATAAAATGCCAGAAAATCCTTCAAATTGGGGTCTCTGTCAACCCCCCCCCGCTGTGGTCTAACAAGCTTAGTTTAGCAGGTTGACCCCCTGCTGAACAGTTTCTGATAAAATACATTACTGCCCTTTGAGCTCAGGAAACCCACAACATATATTACAAAAGGACCCCAGACTCCACGTCACCATTCTGGTAGCAAGGTCTGAAAATTCAAACTCAAATATTAGTTTTAAACGATTCATTTACACCAGTTTCAGGCTTCCAGACCACTGGTCTGTAAACCTGTCAGAGGGCCAGATCCAGCACTCAGCTCACAAATCTCTTCCTTATGCTTTTTTCTTTTCATTGAATGGTTAAAGGGCCAGTGGCTTAATTCTGAAACACAACCCATGTATATACATCTGAACAGTACAAATGAATGGAGCTATCTCATCACATCCCTCCTTCCTAAGACTGAACCTGTGGGAACACACCCATTTTTACATCAGAGTACTCACAGTTCTGTTACTGTTAGAATATGCAAGATAGGCCAACTGTGTTCCCATTTTTAGATCTGGGCCTGTGGGTCACCTTCATCTCATAGGCCTGTAGGGTAATACTCCATTTAGAGTTTTTCATTCATTTATCCATTTGGCCCAACCAAACTAACAGGTTATGGTCGATCTGTTCCTTAAAATGTCATAATGAAAGGTATGGTTCCATCTTTTTCAGTAACCATACCAAAGCAAGGCATTCTTTTTCCACTGTGGAATAGGATTGTTAATAGGGAAGCAGCTTCTTGCTGAGGTGTACTATGGGGTATTCTCCCTGATTGGAGATCTGAGGAAGGCCCCTACACCCACATCCAAGGCATCCGTTTGCACCACAAATGGCTGGGAGTACTCTGGGCTGATGGGCACTGGGGCACTACACAACAAAGTTTTCAGTTGTGTGAAGGCCCTGTCTCAGGAGAGGTTCCATTTCACCCTCTTAGGCTGCTTCTTTTTTAACAGCTCAGACAAAAGAGTGCCAGGGAACTGTAAGTGGGTGAAAATTTCCCATTATGCCCTGCAGTCCCAAGAAATCTCCTAGCTTGTCTTTGGGTTTCAGGTGTGGGACAGACTGCAACTCCCTCTATTTTTGCCAAATTTGGTTGGAGCTGGCCCTCCCTAATATCATGCCCCAAATAAGTGACCTCTGCCATGGCCTCTAGGCACCTCTCTGCTTTGATGGTCAGCTCTGCAGTATGTATTCTGCCAAACACTTCCTTAATTGTGTTAGGTGTTCCTCCCAATTAGGGCTGAATATAGCTATGTCATCTGGGTAGGTGACTGCAAAGTCCTCCATACCCCTTAACACCCGATTTGATAACTACTGGAATGTGGCAAGGGTGTTATTCATCCCAAAGGGTGCATGACCTTCAACTTTGCACAGGCCAATTGGGGTGATGAAAGCTGATCTTTCTTTAGCCCTGCGAGTTCCACCTGCCAATACCCATCAGTCAGGTCTAATATGGTTAAGTATGTCGCCCCTGCCAGCTTGTCGAGCAAATTTGTCTATGTGGGGCACTAGGTAGGTATCAGATTTCATAATGGTGTTGAGTCCATGATAGTCTGTGCAGAACCATGTAGTCCCATCTGACTTGGGGACAAGAACTACAGGTGTGACACAGGGACTGTGGGATTTTTGGATTGCCCCTAGATCCAGCATCTCCCCCACCTTCCACCTAACATCTGAGAACTGTCTCCGACACCTGAAAGTCTGTTCTACATATGGGGGCTTCTGTCACTGTGTCTACATCATGTACTGCTAGTGGGGTCCATCCTGGATTGGATGTAAATAAGGGGACACATTACTGCATAACCATCCTTACTTCCTGGGCCTGTACAGGTGTCAACTGGGGTGACAATGGAATGGTCCTGTTGAGAGGTCTAAACCTCACTTTCAGATTCTTGACGATATTGGGAATGCAAGTAATCACAAACACATTGCATTAGAGTAATAAACACATTTATTACTACCAAAGGGATAAATCACAGTTGCCCTAAGCAGTTCTTACCAATACAAACCGGGAGCCAGTGCTAAACATTCCCTACACCTTAATGTTTCTCTGTAGTCTCTTGGGGTCTCTCAGGTCTCCAAGGTGTAACACTTCTGCATTACATTATATACCTATGATAATTACTATGGTTACCAAAAGATAGAAACATTTCTAGTTACAGAGATGAGCCCTATTGGCTAAATTAGAGGTGGTTCCACGGTCCAAGATAACATTATACAATTCTGTAAAGTCATCAGTTTGAGAACAAAAGAGTTCTTATACAGAGTCTTACATAACTAAGTGTAGTAGTACAAATCACCAAAAGATGGCAATGCCGTCTTACATATTATAATTACTTCAAGGACAGGTGTCTTGGCATCTAACAAGTAAGAAATAGACAGAAAATACATGGTAAAATATATGTGTATTAGCAAGCAAAGTGGATTACAACAATATGCATTCATATCCTGACATCTACTCTTATACGGTAGATGCCCTTAGCCCTATACATTAGCATAACCTATACTTAAGCATTAGCTGTCTACGGTGTACCTCTGAAGGTACCAATTAGGGTGCAGGGACCTCGTGTAACAATTCCCCATTGTTGCATCCAGGGGCAACACAGGCAAATGTCTAGGGAAAGGAGAGGAGCAGCGGTCATTTACAATCCCGACGCATGAGCCTTGTAAAGGAACTTGAGCTGCTCATGGTGTTGGTGTAGTGTACATCGTAGGCAGCAAAGAATAATAATCAAAGTGAAAATCAAAAATGCTTGTATAATAACAAAACCTTTAAAAGTAATTTCTAACCAGGTGTTAGTTAATGCGTTATTCATATCTCCATCATTAATCAGGTCAAGAACAGCTTCATTGGCTTTGGTGATATTATTGCTGATGTGGATGAGGTGTGTGTCTTTCCTGTCTAAAAGTGATTTCAGTGTAAGTGTAAGTGGGTCTATGTGTACATTGAAGTATGGTAAGTATTCTGATAGTGTGAGTAGATAATCTGGGTTACCATCAATAATGTCTGCATCCATAAGGGGGATGGGGGTTATAGCAGTATGTCCAATAACAGTTTTCTGGTGGGGGACAAAAAGAAATTGGGGTATTCAATAGCACAAGTAACAGAACCATATGTGTAAGTCTTATGATTTGTAACAACGCAATATTCTCCACCAGAATTGTACTGTGAGCACACAGTAGGCAGTCTCCACTTTTGCAACTGGACAGGGCAGGTGTATTTCATCTTGGAAATCTGTGTTGACAGGCGATGAACCTCCTCACGATAGGATTGGTACAGCTGATCAGAAGCCAAAGTTGAGTCAAAAGAGTTGGTGCCATTCTCAGTGATGTCATCATCCATGGTGAAAGTCCAATCAATGCTGTCTGGAGAGTAGCCACAAACAGGCCATATTACATCAAACACATCACAGCGGCACAGATAGATATATTGCTTTTTTGCACAGCAGTTCGTGTGCGGAGCCACCCAGGCATCCAGGAAAGAATGGTAGACCAGTAGAGGTGGTAGATCCAGGTGTTCTCTGTAGATGTCTTTGTCCAAATGCCCTATGGAGTGCACCAGTGCAAGCTTGTTGAACAAAGCTGTAGTAGGATCAAAACGTGGTAAGGAGACAGTGAAAGAAACAAACATGGTATCTGTTATGGAACATTTCTTAGCAGTGAAACGAGGACCAGTATTAGGGTGTCTGGTCACAAACCCCAAATTCCTAGCTGTGGAGAGAGGAATAGTCAAAGTCTGTTGCATACACATGGAAACACAGCTAGTGGTTTTACACCTTGGACAATACCATTTGGAAATGCGTCTGTCATGTATGATGTCAGGAATTCTTCCAGATTCTAAATCAGGGAAGAGGTTATTGATGGTAGTGATAATGTAGGAGCCATATGCAGAGCAGAGTATCTCCCTAGCAATGTATTGTTTATCTGCTTCTCTGTTGTTCTGTTGTATGAGTGCGTTGATCTTATCTTTAGAATCAGTGAATGCCTTAGCAATGTCGTGCATGTTGTATACAGTATATGTTTCTTCCTGACTAAGGCCATCCACACCATGCAATAATGGAGGTAAAACGTTATTAACCAAGCCAGTGGAGAACTTAGCAGAATGACTTTTGATAGCAGAAATGTCTGCTTCATTCCAAATAGACATAGCCATACCAAAAAGACCTGTGACAGTACCTGTGGCACCTGTAACATCAGAACTGTCAACTTCACGTTTGTTATGTTTACGATTCAGATTATCAGGAGAGGGCTTCCTCCTGAAGTTGCCTCTATGTTCAGTAGAATAGACCCCAGCAAAAGGATCCTGTGTATGAACCTGAAATGCAGCTAAACTATCAAGCAATAATGTACTATAAGATGCTGATGTGCTAGCATTGTGACACATACCAAACTCTTTCATATTCCAGTAAGTAAGATTAAACAAAACAGGTTTATGCATAAACTGTAAGTTATTAATCAAAGAACCTGGGAGGGCAGTGGCTGTGAGACCACTACGGGGACCAGGATTATGCTTTGGACTTTCCAAAAGCTGCTTATCAGTAGGTGGTAACACAGAGAGGTACATGGCTACAGAAGCCATATGGTGTATAGCACAAAATCTCTGAGCGGAATCTTTGGACAAAGAATTACAGTAAGAAGGATCTATTAAGGCAGTTATATTGTACAAACCAGAATGTCTTAATGCAGTTTGTAACAAGGAAAGTGAACCATTTGGGGATAATTTAGCATTGGGCCAACCCTGAAAAGTTCCTTTGGAGAGTTTGGCCACAGGGAGAATTTGTCCTTGTGATGTGGTTTGCCACTCAATTTGAAGGGTAGATTTATCAGCAGCAACAACCGAGGCAGTGAGGTAAGCATCGGAACCTTCCTGAACAGTGGTCATGCTATCTGGTATATTGATGGATACTCCCCCTGGAGGAGGTGCTGGAGGGTCGAGGTGTCATAGGAGGTCTGGTACCATGCCTTGGATGCAGGGGATAACTCCTGAGAGGAGGAAATAAAGGAACAAGATAGCCATCTTGTCAGTGTATCTGAAAAGGAAGACCAAAGATTAGTATGTTAGTACAATTCCACCCAATGGGGTAAGGAAAAGTAAGTTAAGCTCCTTTATGCAGTTTCAGCTGGTTTGCATGTAATCATTTGTCAGTCAATTTGTTGTTGTGAAGGAGTCTAACTTGATAGACTGCCAGACTGAGCTTGTTGACAATGGGGTATGGGCCTTCCCACTTGATGGAGAAGGAGTGGGTGGGATGTGCAAATTGAAGCACCATTACCTGATCTCCAACTTGCCAATCCACTTCTTGTGCGTGTTTGTCAAACTGTATCTTGGATTGTTGCTGTGCTTTGCCCATGCAATTTGCAGCATACAAGTGTGTGTGTATGAGGTCTTTTCTGAGTTTTTCCACATACTGATCCACAGACACGTGGTCTGCAGTAGGGGTGTGCAGGTCAAGCAACAGGTGTTCAGGTAATCTCATCTGTCTACCAGTCATCACCTCAAAAGGCGTGAGCTGGGTGGTAGCTGAGGGTGTGCTCCTGATTGCCATAAGGAGTAAAGGCAACAGGGAATCCCAGGTTTTGGGATTGTCCTCAATGAATTTGGAAAGCATTTGCTTGATCCGTCTGTTGGCTCTTTCTACTTGACCTGAGGATTGAGGGTGGTAAGGTATGTGGAACTTCTACTGAACTCCAAGGAGTTCAAGGGATTCTTTCATCAACTCACCTGTAAAACTAGTTCCTTTATCAGAGTCTACCTTGAGGGGTAGACCCCACCTGGAAAAAATCTGTTCCACCAGAATTTTGGCAGTAGTCTTCACTGTACATGTCTTAGTGGGGAAAGCCTCCACCCACTTTGTGAAGAGGTCATTTACCACAAGAGCATACTTATTATTTCTGCTGGCTTTGGTCAGAGAGTCAATGAAATCAATTTGGGTGACATGCCAAGGCCCAGAATGTCTTTGTGGTAAAAGTTTGGCATTTCATTTGGTTGGGATGGGGTTATTTTGTGCACAAACAAGGCAGTTGTCTATGCACTGTTTAACATCTTTGGTGATACCAGGCCAACAGGCGGTGGTCTTGAGTCACTAGAGAGTATTTTCTGCTCCCTGGTGTCCACCAGTAGGAGTGTCATGCACTTGGTGCAAGAATTCAGATCTTAGGTGTCTGGGGACTACCCACAACTTGGTGAGAGAGTCATCGGGTTGAAACCAAATGAGCTTGTCATCTGGTGACAAGCGTAACATACCTTCATGTCTCTGATAAGGGTTACGTGTAGGAAGTTTTTCTTCAGTACCTTTGTCATAGAATTTGAACACCTCTTTGAGTTCAATGACTAGTGGTTGGGCTGCGGAGAGGTCCAAGGGAGAAAAAAATTCAGATTTCTTCTTGAGTGCTGCAATGTGTACAACTGCATTAGCCTCTGGATGGTCCATCATCCAGACGCCCCCCACTCGGGCCCCTTCCTTAGCAAGGGTGTCTGCTGTGTCATTGAAGGCATGATGGGGTCATGGAGAGAGTGGGCTTTAACATTGTATACATAAAGTTTGTCTGCAAATTTCTGTGCCAGTGCATGTATGTATATTACCAATTATTTGTACTTCACTGGACTGCTATCAGAAGAGAGGAAGGAGTTCTTCTGCCAGAAGGGAAGAAATTCTGTAAGGGAAAAACAAACCCAGTTAGAGTCTGTAAAAATGATGGTATCCCCAGTTCCACGTTGGATGAACTCGAGAGCACAGGCCACCGCTGCCATCTCTGTGTACTGTGATGAAGCTACACTACAGCGTTTAGATATCTTGACAGTGTTCACATAAGGGTAGATCACCAAAATACCCATCCCTGCAATCTGTTCTCCCTGATAGTAGGATGCTGAACCATCAGTAAAGATACGGCACAAAGAGGTACTCTCGAGTACTTGTGGCGTGGCAGGGAAGAAAGGACCTGGATCCGGAAGATCAGGTGACTGTAGTGTACAGTCATGGGGTTCTCCCTGGAAAAGGAGGCCATGAGCTAGCATAGATGGAACTTTAGTCAGTTGTACCAGTATGTCTCTGTCCTGGAGAAAGAAGTGACCAGTGTGTCAGCCTGGTATTAGAGACTGACCCATCCTTCACTCTATCTGAGAGCAAAAAGGTGGTTGGTGTATGGTTAGTGTTAATGATCAGTGGTGAGTACCCAATGATGTACAGGAAGTGCTTGACAGCCCAGTAGGTGGCCAGAAGGTTCCTTCCACAAAGGCCGTACTTCTGTTCTACTGAGGTCAAGAGCTGTGAGGCATATGGAATGGGTCTCAAGGTGCCATACACCTTCTGGGCCAGCACTGCTGACATGGCAATGTCAGAGGTGGCACACTCCAGATGGAATGGTAGTGATGGATTGGGGTTTACCAGTGCTGGGGCAGAGGCCAAGGTCTGCTTCAGTGATGTCACAGCCTGGGTGTGAATAGAGCCCCAAGTCCATGGTACATCCTTTTTGAGTAATTCATACAGAAGAGCAGCTTTCTGAGCAAAATCACAAATGAAATCTCTCTAATAGTTTACCATACCTAGGAACCTTTGAAGAGTTGCCACACTGGTAGGTAATGGCAAGTCTTGCAATCCCTGTACCTTCTTCCAGGTAGGGCTTCGAGCTTGGTCAGTTATTTTTAGACCCAGAAAGAGTATTTCTTTCTGACACAATTGTGCTTTTGCTGGGTTACATTTCTGGCCTGCTTTCTGAATGAGAGTCAATAGTTCATCCAAGAGATCCAGAAGTTGTTCCTGTGTGGCTGTGGCCAGCAACAGGTCGTCCACATATTGTAGGAGACATTGGGGGGGTAGAGAAACTCTCGAGGGCATCAATCATGTGGAGATGGAAGAGGGATGGACTATTATGGAATCCTTGTGGCAAGCAAGTCCACGTGTATTGTTTTCCTTCAAAGGTGAAGGCAAATTTATATTGACTCTTAAGGGCCAATGGCAATGACCAAAAACCATTGGAAATGTCTAGGGCACTGAACCATTTCAAGTCAGGGGTTAGAAGTCATAGCACATCTGGTGCTGATGCCACAGTTGGGGAACAACTGGGAGTGACCTGATTCAGTTTCCTGTAGACTATAGTAAGTCTCCAGGCACCTTTGGGTTTCTTCACGGGCCATACTGGTGAGTTAACAGTGGAAACACAAGTTCTGATTACTCCTTGCTTGAGGAGCGACTTGATTGTTTCTCTAAGGGAAGGCAAGGCCTCAGTTGGGAAAGGATAGTGCCTTTACCTCTAATTTGCCGGGCCTGGCACTTCAATGACGGTGTACATTCTACAACAGTCATGTTTGTTAACTGCAAACACCTCTAAATGTCATTGCAGAATAGGTAGGAGTTTTGGAAAAAGTTCATGATTCTTGAACAAATCTATGACATCATACTCTTTGTCATTGACAAATATCGTTGCCATAACGTGTGAATCAGGAATCAAAATGGTATGGTATTGACCTTGATTCTGTATCAGTAGCATATTAGATAGGTCCACCACACAGTCATGTGGCGCAAGGAAGTCAATTCCTATAATACTAGGATGGTCATGCAATACCATTGTTTGGAAAGTGTGTGAGGCCTTTAATGGCCTAACTCTACAGTAAGGTGTAGAGAAGCGGTATGCAGGCAGCCTAGTACCATGGAGCTTCTGACATATTGGTCTTCCGTCCGGCAGACCAAGGAGGCGGCGTATCTGGGCGTGCGTCATGAAAAAGCACCGGGTGCAGCTACTGTATCTAACAAAACTACTGATTGGCAGCCCCGACCTCAGCCTCGGTGCAGGGCCTTCCATTTGTATCCAAGACCAGCTTGTTTACAATATGGACTGGGGCCTGTAATTGTCAATCCATATTGCCGGAAGCATGCAGAGGTTGGGCCTGACTTGCGTGAATGACTTCACCATGCTGTACTGATGCTATATAGGGAGGAGCCTCTGGGTTCAGGCCCATGTGGGCCTGAGGGCCTGTACCTCTGGTGTCTCCATGGCTGGTTGTGGCCTGGGCTGCCGGTTGTACTGCCGCAAGGGTCTGAGCGGGAATAGCATCCACCACAGAGCACACTTGTCCCAGTAGCTCTCGAAATTTCTGATTTTCTTCAGCTATCTCCCTATATGAAGGACCCGTTCTCTGTTGTGGTTTACCTCTACCCTTATGCTTCCTGTTCTTATGCCAATTTGGGTTCCCACCCCATTGCTGTTGTTGATGAGGTTGTTGTTGGGCCTGTTGGGGGTGTTGATTACCAGCTGGAGGGGCTGGCAGATGTCGGGCCTGTTGGCGTTGAGCCTGCCCTTCCACTGTGTAGTGTGTTGTGGTCCCCGAAGTGGGTTCCGCGGCAGCTACCTTCTTGGAACCGGAGCCCAAATCACAGATATACAGTTGATACACCCTCTCGGTTTTCTGAAGAATATCGGCAAACCTATCCGTATTTGGGTAAGGGGTTGGCTGTACCTTTTCTTTTACTGCTGGAATCATGTTCCTAAGGGACAGGGTCATATATTCAATAAGATCTACATCCACAGCTTCTTGTGTCAGGTACTTTCCTGCTCAGTAGGCCATCCAGAGTCTCTGGTGGTAAGTCGCTGGACTTTCTTTTGCATTCTGCTTCACAGGATATGATATCCTCCAACTCACACCGGACTGTGAGCAGAAATGAGCTCAGCTGCAACCTCATCAAAGGTAGCATTCCATCCTGGTGAACAGCTTCAGGGGTTTGGCCTACAAACCAGGATTGATGGTCTGGTGTAGTATTTAGACCTGATATTCTGCAGCGAGGCTGAGCATCTACGCATTTAGAACGTGCCTATTCCAAGTGACAGCTGAGGTTGTCAGGCGGGCTCATCCGACTGATACTGTCAGCAATTTGCTGAACAGAGTAGGCCATTTGTAGGGATTGAGTGAGTTGATCAGGCCAAAGGTAGAGTGTCTAGAGCACCATCCGGGCTGCCACGAGCTGCAGCTTCAACCGCGGTCACGAACAATACCTTTCTGAGTGCCAGCTTCTTGAAAAAGCTGCCTAATCTGGGTTTTAATAGCCCTCATGCTTCTCTCAGGAAGAGGAACATTGCCTATCACTCTTTCAATCATGGTTTCTATCTCTTGCCTGTCTTCCACATTAATAACGGCTACTGGAGGTGCTGTCGGGACCAGGCTTGGGCCTGCTCCCCCCCCCATCATGGGTGCCACCATGTTAGCATTTCCCATAATGAACGACATGACGTCATCGACATGTGACCTGGGGAGTTGGGGGCAGGGACCCGCCATGCTGTGGATGGATGGGTGGGGAGTCTGGGCCATAGTAGGGGTGTGACTGGGCATTGTACTGTGAAACATCATCATCAGATAACTCCCCTTCTGATGACAAATGAAAGGCAGGGGCTATGCCTCCCATTGCCTTAACATGTCCAGCCAGAACCTCTCGCTGATGGTGCAGTGTCGCCATCTTAGTTCTACATTCATCGTGATTCACACTTGCAACACTATATCAACCTGATCTTGCTTTTGCTTTTGCAAAACTCAATACGCAGCGCTCAATTCGCGATTGTCCCTGTAAGCTACTTCTAAGTCATTACGTACCTGGTTGATCTCATCCTGAAGCTCACCCATTTCATCACTCAACTGAGCATTTGCAGCACTCAGCAAATCATTCATTTGCACAACCTGACTCTTGTCCTGTCGCAAACTTTCACACTCCTGCTTCAACATACATAGTTCCTGTTCACCAGCCTGGGCTGAATGATGCAATAGTAAATCTTTTTCATTCCTCAGAGTTTGGAGTTCAGACTTCAAGTTCTGCTGCAATCTGATACATTCTGTTTCCTGCAAACCCATCTCTTGCTTAATAGATGAAATTTGCAGATCAAGAGTTAGAAACCTCGCTTCGGAGGCTTCCAAAGCAGCATTGAGAGCCGCGACCATCAACCTTTTAGCATGTCACTTATTGGTTGATTGTCTCGTCTCTGTGTACTGGGTTGAGATCCCCAGTACAGGGTTATCAGATTGACTTGTGTCCCACGCGAAGTCAGCCCATCCTCCATGGGAGGCAAGGAAGTTTGATACATCAAGTCTCAGTTCTGCACAGATATATGATACTGTGGCCATTGTATGGGAGGGAATGAAAATTCAAACTGTGAAAAACAGTGTGCTGTGTATCGATCCACCGAACGAGTACTTTAAACACAGCCAGGCTACTGTATTAGTTGCAGGCTTGCAATTCAAAGCTTCTATGGAGTGGGTCGAGACGGCATCAACCACACCCAAAAAGTCAGCCAGACTTTGCAAGTAACTACAAACTGGTTTTAAAATGGGAGAGGTGATACGGGATTGTGCACCTACTGTCCCTGTGGGAAGGGAAAAGCTTAAGCAACAAGTGAAAACTTACAAACACCAAATATCGCCTGCCGAGGTCGCCAATTTGTTGAGAGGTCTAAACCCTCACTTTCAGATTCTTGATGATATTGGGAATGCAAGTAATCACAAACACATTGCATTAGAGTGATAAACAAGTTTATTAGTACCAAAGAGATAAAACACAGTTGCACTAAGCAGCTCTTACCAATACAAACTGGGAGCCAGTGCTAAGCAGTCCCTGCACCTCGAGGTTTCTCTGTAGTCTCTTGGGGTCTCTCGGGTCTCCGAGGTGTAAAGCTTGTGCATTACATTATATACCTATGATAATTACTATGGTTTCCAAAAGATAGAAACATTTCTAGTTACAGAGATAAGCCCTATTGATTAAATTAGAGGTGGCTCCATGGTCCAAGATAACCTTGTACAATTCTGTAAAGTCATCAGTTTGAGAACAAAAGAGTTCTTATACAGATTCTTACATAACTAAGTGTAGTAGTACAAATCACCAAAGATGGCAATGCCGTCTTACATATTGTAATTACTTCAAGGACAGGTGTCTTGGCATCTAACAAGTAAGAAATAGACAGAAAATACATGGTAAAATATATGTGTATTAGCAAGTAAAGTGGATTACAACAATATGCATTCATATCCTGACATCTACTCTTATACGGTAGATGCCCTTAGCCCAATATGTTAGCATATTTTCAGTGTCTGTGACTCAGTAGGTAGCACACTCACCTCTGAGGCCTGGAGATCAGAGGGCTGTGGGTTCAGTTCCCACATCTGCACTTGGGTTAATATCCTAGTACTGACACTGTAGCGCAGCATGAGAGGGGTGCTGCACTTCTGAGGTGCTGTCTTTCAGATGAGACATTAAACTGAGGTCCCATCTGCCTGGACTGGTGGTAGTTCAGGTGGATGTTAAAGATCCAATGGCACTTACGAAAAGAGTAGGGAATTTCCCTGTGTCCTGGCCAAATTTCCCTCATTCACTAAAAAAAATACCACCAACAGCTTAATCTGGTTCAAGGTCAGTTGGCATTCATCTGCATCCCCCTTCCCCCAGTTGTGCCTGAAAATAGGCAGGATTTGTCTAGTGCACTTACCTGGTCAACAAAAACTAACTAACTAAACTAAACTAAATAACCTATACTTAAGCATTAGCTGTCTACGGTGTACCTCTGAGGGTACCAATTAGGGTGCAGGGACCTCGTGTAACAGTCCCCACAGATGACTCCTGCCTACTTTCCGTAACATGTCAAGAAGGGGATCTTACATGCCTACCTCTTCCCCAGGACTGCAAACCACAAGTACCATGTCAGCTGTATTGAAATAGGGCTTCATCATATTTACATGGTTCATCCTGTGGGTGTGTTTTCAGTGAGGTAACTCTACAATGTGGCTTACATCATTTACCTGCTGGACTACTTGTATGGTCCTGCCCACTCTACCTGCAGCTTGTCCTTCTGGACTGAGATCAGAACCATTACTGTACCTCCTGCCCTACCCTGTACAAGCGAGCTCTGGCTCCAAAATTGTACCAGGTCTGTTTTTGCTGGGCAACTGACAGGTTGCTCTGGGAAATACGCATAAGCTCCTTCAGCTTCTCCATGAATTTTAAAACATACTCCACTATGTAAGTCCCCTGGGTGGCATGCTTACCTTCCCAGTCTTCTTGTATCACAGCTAGGGGCCCCCTCACCCTGTGTCCAGACAAGAGCTATTTATTTATTTGGATATTTGGAATTACAATCCTTTGAGTCTGGAACCCCTTTTCAAAGGCTCCATGTCAGGTTACAATGATAATAGACATGACATACAGTTTGCATAAACATGGTACAGTCTGAATAACAGAAGATCTCATACATGGAGAGCAGTAAGAAGTTTTGGGAACAATAACTGAGTACACTTCATGCACAATTTAGAGCATTTTGTTAACACAATATATCAATACATGGACAGCAGTAGGCATTAGGGTACAATATTTAAGTTTAGTTATTTGCACACATCAGAAGATAACCAGAAATGGGGGGGGGTGTGAGCCTATGCCAGGGTCTATATGGTGGCTCGGAGTGATAGGACACAGGAGTGGCAGGGTGACAGGGAATATAAAAGGGGGGGGCAGAGCACAGGAGGGAGCAGGACAGAGTCCATTGTCAGCATTGGGGAGGGAGAAGAGGGAGTAGCAGAAGGGAAGGGGGCTAAAAGGGTGAAAATCCTGTTGATCCTTATGGCACTTCCCTGTATGCAAACAGCAGGTGGGGGAGGTAATTCTCCCAGTCCCCCCCATGCTGTTCTACAAATGTCATAAGCATAGCCTTTAGAGTCCCATTAAATCTCTCCATGAGACCACTGACTTGTGGGTGATAAGGTGTTGTACACCTCTGTATGAAACCACATTTCTCTCACAAACATTTCATCACTTCATAAGGTACAGCAAGAAGTTACCCTCTTAATCAGAGATTACCTCCTGTGGGAACTCTACGCATGAGAAAATTCCTAACAATGCATCTGCCACTTTGTCCACCTTAATGGAGGACAGGGGGATGGCATCTGGATAGCAGGTAGCATAATCGACTACTGTCAATATGTATCTTTTTCTAGAGGAGCTTGGGGTATTCATAGGACCCACAATATCCATTCCCACCCATGGAATGGTTCCTCCACAAATAACAAAGGAATCAGGACAGCCTTGGCTTTGCTCCCGGCCTTCCCTATTTCCTGACACCGGTGACAGGATTGGCAGTACTCCTTCACCTGCTTAGTGAAATTTGGTTAATAGACATGGGAATGTCTGACCCACAGTACTCCTGGGGAATGACATGCTGCCTGCCCATCATCCCTCTGTCTTTATGTTCTGGCTATATAATAACCCATTGTCCCAAAATGCTCAGTGTTTTCTGTCACCTCCCACTGTCCCATCAGATTCTGCACAGGGCCTGAGCTTCTCCAAGCTAGGGTCTTGTTTCCCTTTTCCAAATTCTGCCCACTGTTATGTGGTGGTTCTGTACAGACAGTTAAGAAATCCCAGTAGCTGGCCCAACAGCTGTCACAAGCTGCCCCTAGACATAGCCAGATTCCCTACTCCCAGGAAACTCCTTCCCCTTTTGATGAACCCTGTGACTTTGACTATCAAGAAGGAGAGCTTCTTCTCCTCTCCTTCTAGCCAAGGAGCCTCTTTTCCTAAAATTTGTAGTTAGTCAGTTTATGAAGTAGAAGTTGTAGTTAGTTAGTTAAAATAAGGCATCAGTCTGACAAAACCTTTTCCCTTAAAATATTATACCTAACAAGTTAGACCCAGCCAGAGTTCATGAGAAAATCATAAAATGTTTACTTAAAGAAAGAAAACACATTAAAATAGTTTACACAGTTTGGGGTATTGGGTTGTAAACAACAATGCTAAACACAATGTTTTTTTTTTGTAGACTCTGTACTCTCTCAAGCAGCAGTGTCTTACTAAGCACAGCCCAATGTAGCGGTGCTCAACAACTCTCTTATGGCCAGATGAGTCCTGACAGCAGAGTGGGGGAGGACCATGGCTTGCCGCAATGGAGCGCCCCCCAGCAGTGGGAGAGACTGCATCCCTCACGAGTTCCCACACTGGCTTACACTGGGCATTGTCCTGACCATGGGAGGGTCACCTGTCAGTGGCTTCATCCTGCTGCACTGAAGGGGATTTTTTTTGTAGCCTGAGTTGCTCCTCTGGAACACAGAAGTGCAATGACTTCAGTGCAGGTGCGCTGCTGATATCCACCGCTGCTCCACCACCTACAATGTTGGTTCCTGTAGGACCCCCGAGCTCCATTGAGGACTGCTAAGGAGCCAAGTGAGACCCACAACCCATGCCTGGAGATGAGAGCAGTCCTATGGATGCTCAATCCTTATCCTCCTCTGCTGACGATCCTAAACCCAGGATACCGGTGTGGCATGAGGTGCGGCATCCAGTGCATCAACCCTCAGCACCACCGGGCCAGCTCAAAATGTAGAATTAAACAATAAACCTACACACTATTAATGCTAAAATGTTCTACATTATTGATGCTTGGAGTCTAAGGTATGAAAAGTCCCATCTGCCAGAAAATTAAAGTTTTCTGAAGAGTCCGCAGAAAGTTCAGCAAGATGATAAGTCAGTCTCTGAATTTTCTTCTTCAGCAAAATTCAGGGTTTTTTTTAGAGAAAAGCTCCTTTCCCAAGAGGTTTGCTCTCTTTGTTTTCAGTGAGGCAAAGTTCACACAAATCAGTAGTTCTTTTTCAGCAAAACTACCCAAAGCTAACACTTGCCAAAGTTATACCAAAAAAACCCTGTTTTCTGGCTGTATTCTCTATTTATACCTCAAGTGATGTCATTCTAGCCTACCCTTTTGATTGGTTGGCTATTTAGGCTGTTGTTCACTCTTTTTCCTGGATAGGTCTCTCTTGTTCCATCCTAGTTTCTCCAGAGTAAAAAATAACAGAAAATCCTTCAAATTGTGGCCTCTGTCCACCATCCTAGCCTCAATCGACCAGTGTTTTATTTTCTGGTTCATGTTATGCATAAATACAGGAATATAAAGAAACAAAAATTAAGCTGTATATTTATCAAGTTAAAATCTGCATTCAATAAAGTAAATAGAGAATTATTGTGGGACACACTTAGAAAGTTAAAAATAGGTCAACAAATAAACATAATACTAGAACTATACCAGAATAGTGAAACACAAGTAAGGTTTAGTGTGGAAGGTAAGAAAAGTGACAAATTTATAACTAACATGGGGGTGAAACAGGGGTGCACTCTGTCTCCACTGTTATTTAATTTGTTTATGAATACATAAATAATAAAAACGTACAACAAAGACTTCCGCATGCCAAGAATTGAACAAAGAGCATACCCGTATCTATCTTATGCAGATGACATAGTACTTATTTCCACTAGTCACCTTGGAATGACAAGGATGTTCAAGTCATTTCAGGAAAGAATGTATAAAGACATAACTGCAAGTTAACTATGAAAAAACAAAAGGCCATGATATAAGCATGGCTACATGAAAAAATATGAATACTTTAGGGGTCATAATGAACTTGAAATAGTAAAACAGTTTTGCTATTTAGGAAGAACAACAACAACAAAAATGTTCTTAGAAAACCACGTAGCAGATATAGAACATAAGACTAAATGCTTTCTTCCTGCAATAGAAATATTTATTTACAAATATGATAGGAATTCAGTAAGCACTTGCTTTAAAGTCGTAAATGAGCTGAGATCTGGGGACTACAAATACAAACTGAGGTTAAAAGCATATAAATAAGTTTTACTAGGATTACCAATAGGAGCACCTTCTTGCCCTAGAAACGGCAGAGACTGGACAACTGCCAGAGAAAGCCACATTCAAAACAGAGCAATTAAAGAACACTACCAACCCCATTTGGCCTCAAAGTGTCCCTAGTTTGAAAAACACATTTATGACCATTCTCATTCTATGGAGACTGCTGATGTAGCTGGTTGTCTGATACTGATTCCTTTTTCTTTTAAAAGCTAAAAGACTGAGGCCAGATATTCAAAACTTTGTGCTGGGTGCAAACTGTTTGCATGTTTTAGCACAGGATTCGTTTATATTCAAAAGGCCAAATAGTGTGTTCAAAACTGCATTTGCACCAGGCAAAATCATAATTTATTCAAGGGGCAAACTGAGGGGGTATGTACATGAAATACAGGGCAATGCTATATTCAGTGAACTAGTGCCATGCAAAGTGGTGTTGTGTGACTTAGTGAGACACTTACGTAGTGCAAATTACCACCCAGGAAAAGTTGTCTTAACCCTGGTCAATCCAGCTTTGTCCGACATTGTGGCTTTGTGCAGCTTTACATGATCCTAACCAATAAGTATGACACATAGAAACAGCCACACATAGAGGAAACATGATACTTACTGATGGCAGCACAATGATGCCATCATCTGCCACCAGTCCCTGCCATGCCAGGCAGTAAGTGGTGACCTGGCCCCACGTGGACACCATGGCAGTACAGCATACACCTGCGGACCACTTTCTGTGGAACACCAACATGATGCTGGCACACACATGCAGCACTGTGGGCATGGAGGTAGTGGGAGAGGGGGTGTACAGGTGGCCTGTGCCAGCACAGGCTGAGTGCAGCCTCAAGGCTGGGCACATCATCTTGCACTCATGGCCCAGTATTAGGAAACCCCAAACCAATGTGCCTGTCTGACTGCATATGCCCCCAGCCACATGCTGTGCAGCTGTACAAACACCCCACAACACACACACACCAGCCATGTATATGTCACTGTGAGCATCTCATGCCAGAAGTGCAGCATCTGTGGGTCACACAGCAGTGTAACAGTAATGCCGCTGTCAGTAAACACCTGCAAGTTAGACCTGTCCTGTATACAGTGCAGTGGTCATCACCCCAGCCTACACACCATAGGCTGCTTTTTCTGTCTCTCACACTGCTGGCCCCTTGCTACTGTAGTGTCTGCTGTCACTGTAGCATGACCTACAGTGTGGAAGGCATGCACCACCACCACCTGTGCTATGCTGTGTTGTCTCCTGGGGCACAATATGCTATGCTGTACTGTATACATGTAGCCTGCAGTTACCATCATGCATTGCCAGACTGACCTACAAGTGGAGCTGTGGGACCCTGCAGTAATGCTGGGCAAACTGCATGCAGATCAGGGCATAATGAGATGCTAATCTGGATGTTTGCCCAGAGTCTACCTAAGTAGGCTCATTTGCACAACACTTTTGAATGTGGCAATGTTTAGCCATGGGTTGCACCGGGCAAACAGCTTAACTCCGTGCTAAACACACACAAATGTGTTAACACCATGCAAGCGGTTCGTGGAATTTTATACAGTTTCATACTGTACTTGTCACTTCGCACCATGCCGGCATGCCAAGTCCACATTTTCTGGCACACACATTGGCCTAGTTCAACACCTCTTTCTACCTACCTTCACATCACTGTGCACTTGGCTGCTGTTGTGGTGTGCACTTTCTGGTTGCTATATTCAGATCTGTCTTATTCTTGGGCTAACTGTTTACTCACTCCCTGCCACTGCCCAACTTCCATAGCATGTTATATTCAGCGAGGTTATTTTGGGCACTCTTTTGAATTTAGCAGGCTATTGGGTCCAGGCTAATTTAACACTCCGGGCAGTGCTAATTTAGCCCCAGGGCAGAAGTTTTGAATATCTGGCCCTGAGTGTCAACAATACTGGTGTTACCACACCAAAACATGTTTGTTTACATTTCTTGACCAAATACAACTGCATCAGTCCTGGACACAGGAACACCTCCAACACTATTTAGCTACTCATTATGCAGTGGGAGTAGATGAGACTATTATATCACAAGTGGCTGCACTGTGTGTGTGCCTTTCTAATGTTCAGTAAGTATACAGTAAGCTTAGGTAAACAATTTAAAGCAAAACACGTCTGTGTTTGACTATACATTCCCATGCATTTTACTTCTAATAAGCAAGGAGACAGATTAAACAACCATCAACATCAATGAATTTTAGAGGAGGTAAGTAATCATAAAATGTGGGTTTGACTTATAAATAATATGATGTAAAGGTTGATAGTGTCCTTTAAAGATGCTCTAAATTGCCTTGCACCATACCTATGTGCATTGCCGCAGAAGACCCTAAGAGTTAATATGTCCCAAATTTTTAATTGTTAAAAAGTTCTGTCCCTCATAAAAATATACAAAACCAGGTCCCAAGGACTTCCTGTTTTTTTCCTGCTGCCAGCTCTGCCCCCATGTACTAGCATACTGATGAGATGCCAGTGAGGCGATGGGGTCATCATATATGTAATGGGCGGTAGTTTCTTGATTTTAAATGATATAGGTACCTGGTACGAAACGTGGCACTGGGTTCAACTACCAAAGGCCTTGTTACTTGACCGCTGTCCACATATCATTGCCAGGTGGCCACTATATCATTTAAAATCAATAGAAAAGCAGACACCCATTACATATAATGGAGCATTCCCTTGGGCTCTCACCAGCATCTTGTCAGCATGCTAGTGAGTGTAGGGGCAGAGCTTGGGCAGCAACAAGCAACCGGGAAGTCCTTGGAATCCAGTTTGTATATTTTTATGAGGGACAGAACTTTTTAACAGATTAAAAATTGTGGGACATATTAACTTCCTTGGAGTCCTCTGTCAGAAATGCACCAATGGGTATGGTGCAGGGGCTGACTCGGATACCTTGGTGAGTCTCTTTAAGTACTGGATAAAAGCATACACCATGAAGGAAACCAGATTACCTCATATTTGTCTGGAGGAATTCATTGACTATCTTAAACTAAACATGATATTTCCTGATATACAAAGAGCTGAAATGTATATCAAACCAACTGAGATTTTCTTGGATGTTTGAATGAAATATTCATCAAACCTTAAGAATTTGTCTATAATTAAAACAAAACCAGAATAAGGGAAATCTTCACTCAAAAAGATTTAGGACTGTGCAAACAATTTAAAATGAGTCAATGGTTAGCAAAATATAAAATAAACCATGAAATGGAAGAATACTTTTTAACAAGATTTCAATCTGAATTTTGTAGCAGTCAGATATTACAAGACTTGTTTACAAATGAAAAAGAAGCTTATCAACATAAATGAAGGTTTAATAAAGAATCTGATGATATGGTGCACTTAAGGAATTTGAAAGCAGAGATATGACAACAACTCTATAAAACTCACATTCAAAAGAAGTTTTATTTTTTTTAATTTATTTATTTATTTGAGTTTCGATGTCCAGATAAGACTGAGACAAAACAGTCCAGTTTTCTTAGTCAGCCTGGGTGTTACATAAGCAAAAAAATGAACATTACAGGAATATATATAGGTGATAACATGAAACTAAATTATACAGTAATAATGCAGGTATCAGTGTACTAGAACATACATAAGTGATAAGAACATATATGGGCAATAACAAGAAATTAAATTATACAGTGACAGTCAGGTAAAAATGTATAATGCAACAGTAAGAGTACAGGTATAAATGTATAATGCAACAATAAAAAGATAAAGGTAAGTTTAGGAAGTGTTGACCAAGTCAGAGCAAGACACATGAGACAGAATACAATGCACGGAATGCTACATAGGACTACTGTCAGCAGGAAGCGAAGGGATAGGAAGTGGAGTGGGGAAGGAAGAAGAGCTAGAGGTAGAGACAGCAGCAGAATCTCTAGCATCATTTTTAAGTAACACTGAAAAATGAAATTACACATGACTGCTGTAGAAGTTTAGACAGACTGATATACTGAAGCAAATTTTATTTTTCCATATTTATGCAAAAGATAAAAACTGTAAATGACTTGTTTTAAATGTTGTACATGCAATGATTTTATGCAACAGGGAGATTGTTTTAACATATGTAATACTGTATTTATTTGTAACAACAAAAACTGCTAAACAATAAACATGAACTGAACCATTCTAGCCCTCCCACCCCCTCGCTGTGGTCTAACAAGCTTAGTTTAGCACGTTGACCCTCCGCTGAACAGCTTCTGGAAAATACATTTCTGTCCTTTGATTTCAGGAAACTAATAATATATATATTACAAAAGGACCCCCAACTCCACATCACCATTCTCCTGGTTGTGAGGTATGAACATTCAAACACAAATAAAGTTTTAAATGGCTATTAAAGCCTGTTCCTGGCTTCCAGTCCTTTGCTATAAAAATCCAGATGAACTCTGCACTCGCGTGCCAGTAAAGTTGCAAACAGGCACCATACTTCTTTTCCTTTCCACAATACTGTGAACTTTTATTATATGATGTCTGGATTCACAAATAACACTTTCTGCTCCATGAATTCCAATTTACAGCCAATATAATTGCATCCAACACAAACACCGAATCCCAGCACTTCGACCACGAGGAAGACCACACACTGTCTGTTTGCAACTTTACTGGCACACGAGTGTAGAGTTCATCTGGATTTTTGTTCATTGTTGGTAGGGGCTAGCAACCCCATACTCTGCACCAAGGTTTATTTGTGCACACGTCTGAGGAGTGTTTTAGACTACAGTCCTTTGATATGTAAGCCTGTCAGAGGGCCAGATCCAGCACTCTGCTTTCAAATCTCTCCCCTATGCTTTTTTCCCATAGAATGCTTAAAGGGCCTGTGGCTTAATTCTGAAACACAACCCATGTATATACAGTACAGTACAGTATATCATATCTGAACAGTACAAATGTATGGAGCTATCTCATCACACATATATTAACATAAACAACACTAATCATAAAAAAAAACACACTATGTAAAGACTCCCTGTAACAATAATTTTAAATCACAAGTAAGTCCATGAATATGGGGAGTGATCAAAACAGCCATCACAGAGGCAACACACCTTTGTGTAAAGCAAATCAATAAAACACAATGAAGGAAAAAAACGCTATGGTTCTCAAAAGAGGTGGCAGGGAATGTTAAGGAGAAAAGGACAGCATTCAGGTAATATAAGGAAACACAGAAGGAGCAGGACAAAGAACTGTATCAGTTAAAGCAGAAAGAGGCTGGGAAGGCAGTCAGAATAGCAAAGGCCCAAACTGAGAAAAGGATAGCCAATTCTGTTAAGAAGGGGGATAAAACATTTTATAGGTACATTAGAGAGGAAGAAAGACCAAAAGAGGGATACTGAAGCTTAATAAAGAGGAGGGAATGTGGGTAGAAGGAGACAGTGAAAAGCAGGGATACTGAACTGAATATTTCTGCTCAGTATTCACAAAGGAAGAGGAGGGAGTTACCTAAAGCAAACAAGAGAAACACTCTGGAAGATGGGGTCGATACCAGTCCATTTATAGAAGAAAGGGTTCTGAAAGAACTAATAAAATTGAAGGTGGACAAAGCAATCGGGCCTGATGGGATTCACCAAGAATTCTAAAAGAACTAAGGGTAGAATTAGTGACACCGCTGACTACTCTTTTAACAAATCATGGGACGATGGGGTGGTACCTGAGGGACTGGAGGAGGGCAGATGTGATTCTTCTTCAAAAGTGGAGCAGGACAGAGGCAGAAACTACAGACCAGTTAGTTTGACCTCAGTGGTAGGAAAATGATGGAATCACTTCTGAAGGAAAGAATTGTTGAGTACCTAGAGGCCAGTGGGGCACAGGACCCAAGGCAGCATGGATTCATGATGGGAAGGTCGTGTCAGACGAATCTAATAGATTTATTTGACTGGGTGACCAAAGTAGTAGACCAGGGAGGGGCTGTGGACATGGCCTACCTAGATTTTAGCAAGGCATTTGATACAGTTCCACACAAAAGATTAATACATAAGATAGCCAGCCTTGGAGTGGGTCCCAAGGTGGTAGCCTGGATAAAAAAATTGGCTAGACAACAGGACGCAAAGGGTAGTAGTAAATGGAGTACACAGTGAAGAAAGGAGGGTTACTAGCAGGGTACCGCAGGGTTCACTACTGGGACCGGTCCTTTTTAATGTCTTTATAAGAGACATTGCAGAGGAACTGGAAGGAAAAGTATGCCTCTTTGCAGATGACACAAAGATCTGCAACAGGGTTGATACACAAGATGGAGTGGAAAGGATAAGAAGGGACTTGGCAAGGTTGGAGGAATGGTCAAATGTATGGCAGGTCAGATTCATTGCAAAGAAGTGCAAGATAATACACATAGAAACATAGATTTTGATGGCAGATAAGGACAGCTTGGCCCACCCAGTCTGCCCATTTCCCTACCTAATGGATAAGCTGCAGATCCTAGTTAACCAGCAGCCTACTTCTTCCTACCCCCACCCCCTAGAATTGCCTTATGACTGTCCCATGCATGCTTGAATTCCACCACTGTTTTTGACTCCACAACCTCCTCCAGAAGGCCATTCCATGCATCCACAAGCCTCTCTGTGAAAAAAAATACTCTTAGTTACCCTGAGCTGCCCCTCTATCTTCAAATTGTGCCCTTGTTCTTGCACACCTCTTTTTGAAAGATGCTACCTCTTGGACTTTGTTGATTCCCTTGAGGTACTTGAAAGTTTCTATCCTCTCCTCCTTTCCTCTGGGCTATACATATTTAGCTCCTAAGTCTCTTTTCATATGTCTTCCGGTACAGACCCTGCACCATTTCTGTTGCCCTCTCTGGGCAGCTTCCATCCTGTCTATGTCTTTTATGGAGATTGGGTCTCCAGAATTGCACGAGTACTCCTAGATGGGGTCTCACCAGCTATCTGTACAGAGGGATAATAACTTCCTGTTTTCTACTGGTGATGCCTCTCCCTGCATCCCATTATCCCCCCAGCCCTCCTTGCTGCCCTCTCACATTGCTTGCCCACCTTTAGGTCATCTGATATGACTACCCCCAGGTCCCTTTCCATTTTTGTTGTTGTTAGTATCTCACCCCCCATGGTGTACTCTTCCTCTGGGTTTTTGTTTCCCAGGTGCATTACCTTGCACTTCTTAGCATTGAATCTAAGCTGCCACATTTGACCATTCCTCTAACCTTGCCAAGTCCCTTCTCATCCTTTCTACCCACCTGGTGCATCAACTCTGTTGAAGATCTTTGTGTCATCTGCAAAGAGACATACTTTTCCTTCCAGTCCCTCTGCAATGTCACTTATAAAGACATTGAAGAGGACCGGTCCTAATACTGAACCCTGTGGTACCCCACTAGTAACCCCCATTTCTTCAGAGTGGACTCCATTTACTATTACTCTCTGTGTCCTATTCTCCAGCCAATTCTTTACCCAGGCTGTCATCTTGGGACCCACTCCCAGGCTGGCCAACTTGTATATTAATCTTTTGTGTGGGACTGTGTCAAATGCCTTGCTAAAGTCTAGGTAGGCCATGTCCACAGCACCTCCCTGATCTATTACTTTGGTCACCCAGTCAAAGAAATCTATCAGATTTACCTGGCATGACCTTCCCACTGTGAATCCATGCTGCCTTGGGTCCTGTGCCCCTCTGGCCTGTAGATACTCAACAATTCTTTCCTTCAGAAGTGATTCCATCATTTTCCCTACCACTGAGGTTAAACTAACAGGTCTGTAGTTTCCTGCTTCTGCCTTGCTCCACTTTTGTGAAGGGAATCACAACTGCCGTCCTCCAGTCCTCAGGTACCACCCCATCCTCCCATGATTTGTTAAAGAGGGTAGTCAGTGGTGTCACTAGTTCTACCCTTAGTTCTTTTAGAATTCTGGGATGAATCCCATCAGACCCCATTGCTTTGTCCACCTTTAGTTTTAAGAGTTCTTTCAGAACCCTTTCTTATGTAAATGGGCTGGTATCAACTTCTGTATTCAGAGTGTTTCTTCTGTTTGTTTTAGGTACCTCCCCCTCTTCCTTTGTAAATACTGAGCAAAAATATTTGTTTAGTATCTCTTCCTTTTCACAGTCACCCTCTGCTCACCCTCCCTTCCCTTTATTAAGCCTCACTAACCCTCCCTTGGTCTTCCTTTGCTCCCTGATGTACCTATAAAAGGTTTTATCCCCCTTCTTAACTGAGTTGGCTATCTTTTCCTCGGTTTAGGCCTTTGCTGTTCTGACTGCCTTCCCAGCATCCTTTTGATTTAACTGATACAGTTCTCTGTCCTGCTCCTTCTGTGATTCCTTGTACTTCCTGAATGCTTTCTTTCTCCCTTGAACCTTCACTGCCACTTCCTTTGAGAACCATAGTGGTTTCTTATATCATTTTGTTTTGTTTATTTGCTTCACACAAAGGCTTGTTACCTCTGTGATGGCAGTTTTTATTATTCCCCATTGTTCTTCCACCCCTCCTTCCTGCCCATTTGCTAGTGCATTCCTTAGGCACTCACCCATTTTGGCAAAGTCAGCCTCCTAAAGTCCAGTACTTTTGCCTTGTATGACTTGACTCTATTGCTGTGTTTATTGTGAACCATACTGTTTGATGGTCGCTGGTTCCCAGATGGCTACCCACTTCTACATCTGTGATCCTCCCTTCATCTCCATTTGAGAGAACCAGGTCTAAGATTGCTCCCTCTCGAGTGGGCTCCAATACTAGTTGTCTAATAGGAAACAAAAACCCAGGGGAAGCATACACAATGGGGGGTGAGATACTGAGAACAGTAAAAATAGAAAGGGACCTGGGGATAATTATATCAGATGACCTAAAGGTGAGCAAGCAATGTGAGACGGCAGTAAGGAAGGCTGGGGGGATACTGGGATGCATAGGAAGAGGCATCAATAGTAGAAAACAGGAAGTTGTTATCCCTCTGTACAGACAGTTGGTGAGACCCCATCTGGAGTACTGTGTGCAGTTCTGGAGACCCCATCTCCACAAAGACATAGACAGAGTGGAGGCTGTCCAGAGGAGGGCAACCAAAATGGTGCAGGGTCTGCACCAGAAGACATACGAAGAAAGACTAAAGAAGCTTAATATGTATAACCTTGAGGAAAGAAGGGAGAGAGGGACATGATAGAAACTTTAAAGTACCTCAAGGGAATCAACAAAGTCCAAGAGGGTAGCATCTTCCAGAAAAAGAGATGTGCAAGAACAAGGGGGCACAATTTGAAGATAGAGGGGGGAAGGCTCAGAGGTAATGTGAGGAAGTATTTTTTCACAGAGAGGGTTGTGGATGCATGGAACAGCCTCCCTGAGGAGGTCGTGGAGTCAAGAACAGTGGGGGAATTCAAGAATGCATGGGACAGGCATAAGGCAGTCCTAGTGGGGGATAGGAGGAAATAAGCTGTTGGTTAACTAGGATCTGCAGCTTATCTGTTAGGTAGGAAAATGGGCAGACTAGGTGGGCCAAGTGGTCCTTATCTGCCGTCAAATTCTATGTTTCTATGTCAAATTCAAATTCTATGAACAAACCTGAGTTATATAAATTGCAACAAGTACTGCACGTCTGGATTGTTTCCAAAACAATGCTTTTTAAGTCATGTTTAAAAATATAGACAGATAGAGAGTTTCTTAACAGAGGGGAAATTTTGTCACATGAATATTCCCTCTAATATTCCATTATTTACTCATCCTCAAGTCCAGCGACCCAAGACACTCTTGCTATACATGTGACCCTGCCCTTCACTCTTCCCATCTTTATGGCTGGCATTTATTGTCACCCAAACATCCAGCCCTCTACTGCACTTGACCTCTTAACCTCCATCCCAGCCTTTTCTTGCCCTGGGGAGCTATACATCCTAGGTGACTTCAATTTATTTATTTATTGAGAGCCCCTCACAGAAGCTCAGGTAGTCTAAGAGACACAGCCATGGTTCTCTGACAAACCCAACCTGCCAGACTGACATCCACAGTCCAGGTCAGAAGCCACCAGCCCCTCACAGAAGCTCAGGTAGTCTAAGAGCCTCATCCGTGGTTCTCTGATGAACCTGACCTGCTAGACTGCCATCTGCAGTCCAGGTCTGAAGCCACCAGCCCATCAAAGAAGCTCAGGTTCTCTGAGAGCCACAGCCGTGGTCCTCTGATGAACCTGACCTGCCAGACTGCCATCTGCAGTCCAGGTCTAAAGCCACCAGCCCCTCACAGTAGCTAAGGGATAGACTCACCCTCGGGGACTGATTACCTCCAGGAAGGGCACCCTAGCTGCCTGATTTTCCTTTTTTTACATGAGGACAGCTGTTTCTGGGTTTAAATCCAGCATCTGTTACTGCTATGACCCATTGGCTGCAGTTAGCCCCAGGAGTACTCCTACTGATGCCATATAGCTCTGCACTGTTAATGCTTGAATTATATTTTATAGCATTCTGATTTCTGTTAATGCTGTCTTGATAGCATTTTAGAGTTCAGGTTTACTGATTTAATCTAAGTGCCTGTAGAGTGTTCCCTCATAAGACCCAGTAGCACTCTCAGCTCAGGTCTTGAACTCCCCCCTTCAGCTTTTTACTCTAGTGTTGTGTTTTAAATAGCCCTGTTCTTGTGCTCTCAGATCTTCTGGCACCATGCCTAACATTTTGGGTCTGCAACACACACCCTGTTTAAGCCATTTTGCATTTCTTTTCAGTTCCATGAGAAGCCCCACCCCCCTGCCTCTCTTATTTAATTTCCCTGTGTCCTTCTCTAGTCCAAGAGCCACAGCCATGGTTCTCTGATGAAACTGACCTGCCAGACTGCCATCCGAAGTCCAGGTCTGAAGCCACCAGCCCCTCACAGATGCTTAGGTATGGACTCATCCTCGGGGACTGATTACATCCAGGAAGGGAGCCCTAGCTGCTTGATTTTCCTTTTTTACATGAGGACAGTTGCTTCTGGATTTAAATCTGGCATCTGTTACTGCTGTGACCCATTGGCTGCAGTTAGCCCCTGGAGCACTGTGATTGGCTCCATGTAGCTCTGCACTGTTAATGCTTGAATTATATTTTACTGGATTTTGATTCTGCTAATACTGTCTTGTTAGCATTTTAGGGTTCAAGGTTGCTGATTTAATCCAAGTGCCTGTAGAGTGTTCCCTGATAAGACCCAGTAGCAATCTCAGCTCAGGTCTTGAACGCCTCCACCTCTTTTCATTTTTTTACTCTGGTATTGTGTTTTAAATAGACCTGTTCTTGCCCTCTAAGACCTTCTGGCACCTTGTCTAACATTTTGGGTCTGCAACACACACCCTGTTTAAGCCATTTTGCATTTCTTTTTAACTCCATGAGCAGCCCCACCCTCCTACCTCTCTTATTTAATTTCCCTCTGTCATTCTCTTTTCAGGTAGTCTGAGATCCACAGCCATGGTTCTCTGATGAAGCTGACCTGCCAGACTGCCATCAGAAGTGCAGGTCTGAAGCCACCAGCTCCTCACAGAAGCTCAGCTATAGACTCACCTCGGGGACTGATTACCTCCAGGAAGGGAGCCCTAGCTGCCTGATATTTCAGCCCACTGAGCCACCCCCACCCTGGTCCTGTTTAAGTACACTTAAACCCTGCCCCAACTTACTAGCTCACTCCTGCAGGTTTCTGCCAGCCAGCTGCTCAAGCTTTGCATGACAGCATCACTATCTCTTGTGAAACACTTTCCCTATCTAGTGTAACTCCTCTTTCTAGCTCTCTCTAAAAACCACCAGGTACAGTGGTTAACTGTACAGTCTCTCTTTGGCTCCAGTATGTCAGGCTTGATGACTGAATCAAGCTGTCATGTCCCCTATCAAAGGGTGCTATCTACTTCTGCTCCTTGCTACCTGGCTTGGTATAGCTGGCACCAGATGCCTAGCTGGGCCACTGCTACCCCCCCTCTGAACCACTACTGGGTAGTCCATGGCTGTCAAATGCACCTTCAGAAACTGCATCACTTGGCTATGGACAGCGACTCACTTGACCTTACCCTACAAGCATGGGTGGTCATATGCCCTCCCCTCGCATAGGGGTAGTAATGGTAAGCTATACCCTAATAATTAAACCAGTGTCCAGCCACCTGAATCATCTGAAGCCTCAGTGGCAGAAGGTACAAACCAAATTTAGCATGAACCTTTCTTCTAGAAAGGTCATCTTTATGCTCCTGCTCCACTAGGGCAACATTCACTCGAACCCAAGCCCATTCACTTCAACAGGCCCTGGTGTTCATAAGGTTAAAGGCCTAAAAATAGCCTCACTGAACATCTGCAGTTTAACCACAAAATTTGACCAACAACAGGCATGGATGGCCCTCCATACCCCTGACATCCTATGCCTAACAGAGACCTGGTTGACCAATAGGATTAAAGATAGCGAAGTTGTTCTAAAAGAATTCCAAGCATACAGGATTGCTAGAATAGGCAAGAAAGGTTGGGGATGCCTCATCTATGCCAGGGACTTTCTGCAGTGCACTGTCCTCACTTTAACCAGGGTGACCAAGGACCATGAGATAATAGTGATAAAGGCATGGGTCAGTCAGAATGGCAAAACTCTCATTCTTGCCACAATCTACCTACTCCCCAAGAAAGCCACAGCAGGCTTTCCCACAATTATGGATGTTATCGGCACCCTTCCAAAGGGGTTGGATCTTGTCATTACCAGGGACTTTAACATAAACTGGGATGGAAAGGAGGCTGCCCCTTTCAGGTATCTGACAGCCACCTCCAACCTGACACAACTTTCACCTGCCCCACCAGCAGAACTATAAGACAGGAAACAGTAACCTCCTTGATTGGGTCCTAGCAAACTCACCATCCCAGATCTCTGAGATCAAGGTTCTCCCAGACACGGTAAGTGACCATTCCCCAATCACCTTCCTGTGGTCTAATAAATTTACCAAAAGCCCACCCATCCTCACTGAAAGCAAGGTCATGAGGAAGAGTAAACTTGGAGCCCTCAAATCAGCCCTTTCCCTGCATGACTGGACTCCTATAGACCTGGCACCTACCTTTGATCAGGCTCTCAGCTACTTAATTAAGGTCTTTAGCTCCATCTGTGACATCTATGGCCCTGTCACAGATAGAAAAATTCAGGGGCAAGCAAATCGCTGGATTGATGGGGAGCTCCACTCCCACCTGAAAGAAAGGGACATACTCTGGGATAAGGCCAGAAACATAGGTAGCAAGCATGACTATCAGTGCTACAGAACAGCCAGGAACCATTGCAGCAAGCTAATCCGGGTCACCAAAGCCAACTATCATAAGGCCCAGCTTTGCAATTCTTGGGGTGATGTGAAAAGATTCTGGGATAACATCAAAAGCATCCTTGGAAAGGAGGACAAGAAGCACCCTCAGCTGCTCAGTATCAGTAACACCCCCACTACATACCCTCTAGCTATTGCAGAAGCCTTCAAAAAGACCTTCACCAATTTTACCCCAGTGTTACCACCTGCCTATTTTCAACCTGATTTGAACCACTCCAACAACATATCTACTGAGTGTTCTCACCCGACCTTCTACTTTAAAAAGGGTGATGGTAAAGGAGGCCCTTACTATGGTCAAGAAAATACTATGTAAGACCAGACTGGGCAGTGGCAGGATAGACATGAAACTTCAATTCCTCACCCTGGACATATTTACAGTGCTCATTACCATGCTGTACTATAAGTCCCTGGCCCTGACCCTGGCCCAATTCCTGGCAGTTTGGAAGCAGGCCCTAGTTACACCAATGCATAAAGGGGGCAACAAGTCTCTGGTAGCCAACTACAGACCCATCTCTATCCTCTCCCCCCCCAGTCGAAGGAACTGGAAAAGACTGTGGTGGGTCAACTCATCGACTACCTCAATAAATATAATCTACTATGCCCCAACCAGCATGGCTTCAGACAAAATCACAGTACCACCACTGCCCTGCTGGACTACACAAACTATGCACATAAGGCCCTGGATGAAGATAAACTGGTGGGGTCTGTCTTTATTGACCTCACCAAAGCCTTTGATACAGTCAACCCCCCCTGTTACTGATCCAACTGTGAAACATGGGTGTGGTGCCCAATGCCCTTTGCTGGTTCCAAGACTACCAGATACAGCAAAATCAATGTGTCAAAATTGGGCAAACAGTAACCAGAGCAAGAGAGGTATAATTATGGGTACCCCAGGGATCAATACTGGGGCCCCTACTCTTCAGCCTCTTCTTAAATGACCTTCCCACAGCCTGTGACACCAAACTCATACTATATGCAGATGATGCTGTGCTCCTGAGCAGCAGCACATCTCAGGCTGCCCTACAGTCTGAGCTGCAGAACTCCTCCAAACTCGAAGATTGGTTCTATAGTCATAAGTTGCTACTAAACTACAAGAAGACCAAGACTATGCTTATGTCCAGCCCCCACAACAAAAATAAGCACCATCCCCTCATCATCTCCCACTCATGCAGTGAGCCGCTGGAACAAGTTCACTTGTTCAAGTATCTGGGGGTCATAATAGATTATACCCTCCCATTTGTGCACCATATTGGCTCTCTGGTCAAGACAGTCAATACCAAGATTGGTGTCCTGTACAGGCACAAGCAATATTTCTCTCTGGGGGGGCCCTCCACCTCACAGTCCACAGTTCTATTATATCTACTATTGACTATGGACTAGTGGTCTATGGGACAGCAACAGATACAGTGCTCAAGAGGGTTCAGACTGCATGCAACAAAGCCTGAAAACTCACCCTGGATGCTGAATGTGGCACTTGCACCTATACTCTGTATGGATGTGCAAATTGGCTGTCATTAAGAAACAGGGTCAAATTCCAGACTTGCATCCTAGGAAAGAAGGCTCTATTGGGTAAAACACCACCTTGTGTAGGCAATTTGATCAAGGCTACCAACTTGTTACAGGTCACCAAAGGGAGGACTAGAGGGGCCTTGGCTATCCCCCTTCTGTTGCACCTCACTTGAAAACATGCATTTGTCTACCGGGCCACCCTATGGATGAATGAACTCCCTGGGCACCTCTTGGCCACCAATTGTCTGGCACAATTCAAAATTGACCTCATAACAGACTTAAAAAGGATTGGGTTGGTCAAATTTATGAATCATCATTCTCTTCCAAAAAAAAAAAAGGAGTAGCTATTCTCATCCACAAAAATCTCAACTGGTCTGTTATTAACTCCATCTCTGATAAAGGAGGCAGATGGGTAGTGGTTAAATACTCATTCCGGTCCTGTCCTGCTTGTTAACATCTATGCATGAACTCTGACTCTCCAGAGTTTTACCATCACCTAGCTCAACAGATACTATCTTTTAATACTGACAACACACCCATAATTCTTGGGGGTGATCTTAACCTAGCTTTAGAAGCTAGTATAGGTAGAAGTAACTTATCCATGGATGCCTACCCTAGAAGTATTAAAGCTCCCTCTTTACTAATGAAAAATCTTGGTTTAACTGATGTCTGGTATCTCCTTCACTCCCATGATTAAGATTACACCTTCTACTCTTCCCTGCACAAGACATACAGTAAAATTGACTACTGGTTAGCCTCCCCCACTATAACGGAAATAACTATTGATTCATCTATTTCACCCATTATAATCTTGGACCATTCCCCTGTTAAGTTACAACTCTTATGGGGCTCTCCAACTCTCAAATCTTCTTTCTGGTGTCTGGATCCTCTTCTCCTCAAAGATTCTGACTTTCTACCTATGGTTAAATCACAGATTCAGAAATTCCTCTCCCACAATAAACCCTCCGACACATCTGCATGCACCATATGGGAAGCTTTAAAGGCCACGATCCCTGGGAAAATTATCAGCTATGCTGCCCACAGAAAAAAGTAAGAGAGCACCAATTGGCTGAGATGGGAAAATCCCTTAATTCCAAACAGAATTTATATTTTAAGTCCAAAAGCACAACCCCAACTCCAAGCTTCATCTTGAAATTCTTCAGCTCAGAATCAAAATAAACAAATTAATCTCCCATAAAACTAAGCTTGCTATGTTTAAACTTAAACACAAATACTGGAAGTAAGGTGATAAAAATGGGAAGCTTCTCTCTTATCAACTTAAGGCACAGCAAATGGAGTGACACATTTTAGGTCTAAAAGATGCTCAGGGTATAATCCATCCTGATAACCTCTCTATAAATAATATTACGAAATCCTTTAATCAAAAATTATATTCAAACTTACATCCTTCTTCTACTATAAAAATACAGCAGTTCATAAAAAGCCTGCATCTACCTTACCTCTCTGCCTCCAAAATGAATAACATAGACAAACTCTTTTCTCTTCAAGAAATTCAGAAAGCTCTATCCTCCTTGAAGTCTGGTAAATCTCCAAGGAGAGATGTTTTTCCATAGTCTTTTATAAAATGTTTTCTGATACTCTCTGTCCTCTTCTGTTTAATATCTTTCAAGAAGCCACCACTAATGGAAATCTCCCGCCAACATGCACTGAAGCAATTATCACCTTAATCCCTAAGAAAGATAAAGATCCTACTCTTCCTGTGAGCTATAGACCAATGTCTTTATTAAATACGGATGGGAAGATATTCACTAAACTACCAACAACTCGACTCAAATCCCTGATTCCCAAGTTAACTCACTGTTCACAAGCTGGTTTTATTAAGAACAGATCTGGCTCTGACCATTTACATTATCTGTTTAATTTAATGCACAAAGCTAAATCCCTTAAATCACCAGTGGTTGCTATTGCCATTGATTTTGAAAAGGCATTTGAGTCCTTAAACAGTGACTACCTTTATGATGTTCTATCTCACTAAGGTTTCTCTCACACCTTCTGTTCTTGGATCAAATTATTATATACCTCCCCTGTGGCAAAAGTTCTTACTAATTCTACCCTCTCTTCTCACTTTCAATTGGCAAGAGGAACCAGACAAGGATGCCCTTTGTCACCCTCTCTGTTCATTTTAGCCATTGAACCTCTGACTGCTAGTCTTTGTCAGTCTGCAGACTTTAAGGGATTCCCTGTTGGCAATTCAAGAAATGTTTCCCTTTCCTACGTGGATGATCTTCTAATCTTACTCAAAAACCTAAATGAAGCTGGCTGACTTACTTAATAAGTTCACTAACATTACAGACCTTGCTTTGAATTATGGGAAATCAGAAACATTACCCATTAATGACCATTGTAAACCTCCTATGAATCTATCCCTCAGATTCCATTGGTCCCCACAAGGCATCACATAGCTAGGAATCAAAATAACCCGAAACCTGGAAAAAATCTGGGGCACTAATTTTAACCCCTTAATTGATAACATCAAGATGATTCTCGATAGGTGGAAGCTTCTTAACCTTTCTTTTATGGGAAAGTCACTGCCATTAAGATGTCCATTTCTCCCAAGATTCTTTACCTTTTCACCAACATTCCCTTGATCTTACCATCTTCTTTCTTATCTAAAATTGACAAATTAATTGGTAACTTTGTATGGGATGGGAAACCACCATGATTCATCCGTAAGAAACTTTGGGCACAAAGAAAAAAAGGAGGATTTGGACTCACCTGGTTCAAAGGTTACCTGTGGGCCTTCCAAACCACTCAAACCATTAAGTGGTTTCAGAAACCCTCATCTCACTCCCCATTAGGGGTTGCAATTGAATTGGCACTGTGCCCTGGAGGAGTTCCCACTTACTTCATCTTTAACCCTCTCCCATATAAGTTAAAATCTCATCCAACTATATCATCCTCTGTTCTTTATTGGAAATTAATTCACACATTTTTGAACTCTAACCCAACTCCTTGGCTGTATGCCCCCCTCTGGGACAACCCAACACTCACTTTAGATAATCACCCAATTTTTTGCTGTTCCTGGAAAAACAAAGGTATATTTTTCTTAGGAGACATCCTGGACCATAATTCACTCACTCTCAAAATGTTCTCAGACTTACAGAGTATCTGGAAGATCCCTAAAAAAAGTCTTCTGGAAGTATTTACAAATTAAGGCTGCTTATAATTCTCTCTCCCATTATGTGTATAAACATACTCTCCAAGATCAACATATTTCGCACTGGGCTAACTTGTCTGTAAAATGGAATATCTCCTTTTATAAGGATATCATAGACAATTTACCTGACCATTCTATTCCCGGCCAAAACAAATAGAGTGTACTACTTAACTATAATATCACAGATGCACAATGGTGTAATTGCTGGCATCTGTCCCACAATACATTATGGTATAGAACTCCTGCTGTACTTCATCGCATGGGACTTTTAAATAATAACAATTGTTGGCACTGTAACTTGCCTATTGGGGATTTACTTCACATTTTGTGGTCTTGTGCTCCCATTAATAAGCTTTGGCGCAAAGTCTATTTATTGGCGACCAGTGTCAGTGGACAAAATATTCCTTTAGACCCTAAACTTTTTCTAGTAAGTATCTTTATCTCAAATAACCCTCCCCTCCCACACGCACATTTTAGATGGCTAAACATGCAATTTCTCTTTGTTAAATGCCTGATTCTCATGAACTGGAAAACAACCTATGTCACAACCCTTTCAGATGTCATTCCAAACCTTTCCCAGTATGCATCCCTAGATCAACTATCTCATGTCATCCATGATCAACCCACTGTATATGATAAATGCTGGCAGGAATATGTTAGGCATATCGAAACCATTGGCTCCTCTAGACCTTAGCCTATGGGTATTCAAGTATTCCCTTTTATACCAACTTTAGATTAGGGTCATCTCAGTTACTATGCACAGATATCTCTTGTCTCCTTTCTCTTTCTTTTCAATTCTTCACTGTCATTTCCCCTGTTTCACTATCTCCCTTTCACACATTACATTTCTACTCTTATCCTCCTAATACTGAGCACTGATTGTATTCTCTTATATATCTCTTTATGCATTTTACTTAAAATCCAGGTTAAAACATTTACTAGTACTCACTTTATATATGGTGGATCTTTTTGAATTAACATTTGCCCTGTTTGATTTTAACCCTGCCATTATCCACCTGCACATTTGTTTAGGTTTAAGATTTAAGAATAATCATGCACTGAGACCTCTGTATTTCTATAACCCATATATTGGTATGCATAATGTGATGTTCTGTTTCTTTATAATGGATATCTTCCAAATGCATTGTATGTTTTGTTCCTCTTTATGTATTCAAAACATCAATAAAAAGACAAAGTGAAAAGAACTGACCTCAAACAGCACCTAATAACTCTCTCTAAGTGTGCCTACCACTAAGTCCAGCCACACCTGCTTTCTCTGCCCCCGGCAAGCACTAGGCAGGCCTCAGGTATCCCCTCCCTCTGTCCCTTCTCATGACTTGCCCCAGCAATCAGTTTGCATCATGCTTCTTTGGCACCCGCCTCCCCCTCCTCAACTCACAGTCCCATGAGTTTCTCTAACAGTCACTAGTAATGCAGGCGGCTTGACTATGCCTCTCACACCCCACCATTTCACACTAGCATGTCCTCTATGTTCAGGCTCCCCTCACCCCAACATTTCTCCCTATACCTTATTGCCTTTCTTCCCCCAACCTTCACCTCCATCACAGTACATACCTCTCTCTCATACCTCCTTTCTTCATTCTAATGCCAGCTATCCCCAGAGTTATTCTGTAAGTTCATAATCCAAGCTATATCGTTCATTGTAATGTACCTTTTCCTTTGTCCTATTGTACTTTGTTTTGCAACCTATGATGTCGAACCTTTGTAAAAGAGCTTGAGCTCAAATGTATTTTCTGAATCACTAAATAAATAAATAAAATAAAACAATTGGATTGACACCTTTGAGCAGAAAGCTCTTTCATAGGTTTCACATCAAGTATGACACAAACAAGAATACAGATACAGCAATAAACAACTGAAAACTGTCTCCAGGCATAAATTCTAGCAATAGTTATGCAATGTAAGCACATACAAGGTGCCGAGTCAAAATAAAGCCTAACATTTCACTAGGTAATGAGAACATAACATGAGGATGCTTGTTTAAAAAGGAGAATTGTACAACTAACAACCTAGGCAGAGAACTGGATTGTGCCTAAGTCAAAGAAAGGAGGAAGGTCTCGTACCAGTAGAGACGGACAGGGGAGGGAGGAGGAATGTGTGGGGAAGGAGAAGGCAATCAGAGGTGGGGGGAAGGATGGGGATAGATAAGAGGGAAAGGGAAGAATAGCTATGTAGTCAATGTGGAATAAAGGGGAGGAGGGTGGGGAAAGGAGGGGTAGAATAGAGTAGAGCAGAAGAGGTGGTGTAGGTAGTGGGGTGATGACAGCAGTAGGGTTAAAGGGTGTGTTCTGTACTCTGAGCACAGTCAGTGATTACAAGAGCACATTTACTTCATAGAAAATTTAGTTATCTGTGCTCCTTTTATCTTCAGGAGCACAGTTAGAGGCAGACATTTCTGGTAGTGGGGGAGTCCAGAAGGGACACTGGGATGAAGATCGGGCTTTTGCCATTGTGGAGGGTTTGTGGGAACTCTACGTGATGATTATTCAAAATGCAGTAGATAACCTTAAGCAATGGCATATCCCTTCGTCACTGTATCAGTTTGCAGCCACAGACTATATATGCCCTTTGTCTGCACTTAGCTAGCACTCTACTGACTCATTGATCTCTTGATCTAACTTTTGTTGAGATTCAGCTTCCACCCCTATATGGGCCTTGTTTGCTTGGGTGATGGCGGCTCAAATAAAAAAAAATTAAAAAAATTAGCTAAAGACAAAGAACCTCAGTGCAGAAGCACTGAAACATGGGTTACCCCAAAGCGCATTAACAATAAGCCAAGTTTCAAAGAAACACATCACACACACTTCCATAATGAAAAGCATCATGAGATATCTGTAAATCACCATGACATTTCAGACTTGTTCAAATTACAGCAATTTAACTGCATTTTAAATAGCACAACTAACTTAATTTCTATAACATACAGTCACCTGGTACCTTTTACCTTCATCAAAAACACCTAGTGCAATGGTATTTTCAACATTTACAGGTTTTATACACATAAGGTACATACATTAACGTATTTTATGACATAGTGCCATTGCATACTAAATCCAACAATGAGGAACACAGCCTGCTTTATATCATCTTGGAGGTCACAACAATAACCTCCCTGTACGAGGAGCTGAAATGAAAAAGAAAATTAAAGAGGACACTATAGCATAGTCAACAAAGGGAAGGACATGCCCATAGGTGGCCAACCTTATGGACTAGAAACTGTAAAGGACAGATTAGGCTAAGAAATAGAAGAGCTGTTGCAACAGAAAAGAAAGAAAGAAAAGGTTGATCATCAAGAGTGGCAGGAGCTCCCTTTCACAGGCATTAATCTGGCAGAGTTCAAACCTAGATCAGAAATCAGGAAGCCATTAAGTTAGTAGGTGGCCCAGCATTGTGTGCTGTGGCATGCTGGCAAGAAACAAACATGCTGGCAGCCAGCACAGGCTAGTATGTACATGGGCAGGCACAGTATGAGAGTATGTAGACTGGCAGGTGGGGATGAGCGGGTGTGATTTCAAGGGCTTTTATTGTCAGGTTGGAAATAAGTGTGTAGACAGGTGGCACCATGGCAGGTAGGGAACAAGTGCATGTACACTCTTCAGTGATGAAAGAGCATGGAGGCAGGTGAGAAAAGTGTTTTTGTGTGGAAGCATAGCAAGGAGGGACAGACGGTGTAGACTATGGGCCAATAGGTGGATTAAAATGAAGTGACTGAGCAAAAAAAGGAAATTATGTTTTACTGTCAGTAGATGGAAGAAACCTGCATTCATTAAGGGAATTCCTGTGGAGCAATATATAAAAAGTAGGCAGGAGCATGGCCAAGATCTGAAGGAGTACAAATTTTAAAGTACAGCTTTGATTCATCATGCTTCTCTGATTTGGAGGAGCACACTGAGTAAATCCTTAACACTACCCTGGGTGACAATGACAATATATTAAGATGGTAGAGAGGGAAGAGGTATGGAATGATGGAGGGGCAAAAAAGGGAAGAGGAAGTGGAGGGAGGTAGGAGGAAAAATAAATAATTTAGGCATGGGTAGAAAGCCCATGAAAGTGTTAACTTGACCAGGGCCCAAGAAATGGACATGAAGCATAACATTTTACTAATCAATAGAGATTACAGAGATTGCAAATGGTAGGAGCAAGGTAAAGGCAAATTAATGGTAGCAGTCACAGGTTGACAGTGAGGTTTTAGATGCTGATGGAGTTTTTCTTAAAGGAGCCCAGCAAAGTAGCACTGGTTATGTCAGGAGGCAAGAGTTGTACCACTGTGGAGCTCTGCATACAAATACATGTTGTCCAAAGGCGGTGCGGCACCATGGGATTCTGAAAGCCTGTTGGCTAGTGCTTCTGGCACTGTGTGGGTTACATGCAGGGAAAGAAGGGCCAGTATGAAAGGGGGTATCTGTCCCAAGGTGACTTATTTTTCCAAGCTGGCACGATTGATATTTGACCCTTCTGTCAAATTGTAACCAGCTAACCTAGGCATAAAGATTGCAGGTGTGTGTCAAGCATGCAGTACCAGTAAGAAGGTGACATGCTTTATTTAAGGCTATTTTGAATATATTGGAGGGCAGTGTCTGTAGTCGCACCATAAATGGCAGTACCATAGTTCGCAAGGGAGACCACAGAACTGTGGATGGCTGTGTTCAGTGCTTCAGGAATGAGACTGTTCCTGTATAGAACTCGTAAATGCTGGTTAATAGCTTTGGCTGTTTGGTCGATGTGCTGGGTAAAAGACATGGTAGAGTCAATAGTTATACCCAGGTACTTGAAATGATGAACCAGTTCAAGAGGGGAGCCAGTGTCATTAATGATGGTAAGCGAGAAGGTTTTTAGTGTCTGCTTTGGGAGGTTGAAAACGACATTGTCTTAATCTTGTTATAATTAAGGATGAACTTAATATTCCAAACCACTTCTCTGCAGATGTAAAAGATTGCTGAAGTTGGTCTTGGAGAAGGTGAGGGTCCCTGTTGTTGTTAAAAAGTACAATATCATTAGCATATAGAAGTATGTGATTGTAGCAAGCTCCTGGTACTGAATTAAGGAAGATGCTAAAAAGCAATGTACCCAAGATGATACCCCGGTGGGAGTCCAGAGCATACAAGCCTACTATCGGACAAGACATTAACAATTTTTCCTGCTACGTTAGGCTGCTTAAGTAGCTGGAGAGCCAGCTTGTTGTGTCAGAGGAAAGACCAATGGAGGAGAGTTGTCTGATGAGATCGTAGTTGACAGTGTCAGAGGCCTTGGTAAGGTCTATGAAAGTTGCCCCTATCAAGAGCCCTTGTTCCAGAGAATTATTGATAACGCCTGTAAACTCCAGGAGTGCAGTGATGGTACTATCCCCACATCTGAATCCATGCTGTTTGGGACATTGGAGTTGTTAGTTATCCAGATACTTTACGAATTGGTCAGCCATGATGTGTTCCAGGGCATTAGAGATCAGGGGAAGAACAGAGATTGGGAGGTAATTTCCCTGCATTGCTCTGTCGACACTGTTGTGCACCGAGGTGACCACTGTTGATTTCCAAAGATATGGAAATTGTGACTGAGGGAGTGACAGGTTGATTATTTTGATAAGAAGTTTGAGGATTTTCTCGAGGGCAAGGGCAACAAACTTTAAGCCCAAGGAATCCCCACTGAATCTAGTTTTCCCCAGTACCTTATTAAGATAAGTCTGACTTCATTTATAGACACTGCTTTGAAGTAAAATGGTGGGTGGTCTCGAGGTGGATTCTAGACTGCAGAGTTCATACCTGAGGGGGTAACCACAAAGTAGTTGGGGGGGAGAACGTTGCTAAGGTCTGTAAATGCTTTGTTGAAAGCATTCATGATGGCTTTTGGATCCACAGTAGGGGGGCAATCTACTTTCAATATGTTCAGGGTAGTTTTGGGGTCTTTAACAGTGATGTCTTGGATGTTCTTCCAGAATGTTCTGCTATTGTTCCAGGAGGTGGAAAGGGTTTCTTTTAAATACTGGCTTTTATTTATTTATTTATTTAGCTTTTGTTAACCAGGTAAGTGCACTAGACAATTCCTGCCTATTTTCAGGCACGACCTGGGGGAGGGGAGGGGGGATACAGATGAATGGCAACAGACCTTGAACCAGGTTAAGCTGTTGGTGGTATTTTTTTAGTGAATGAGGGAAATTTGGCCAGGACACCGGGGTACTTCCCCTACTCTTTTCGAGAAGTGCCATGGGATCTTTAACATCCACCTGAACTACCACCAATCCAGGCAGATGGGGCCTCGGTTTAACGTCTCATCCGAAAGAGGCACCTCAACAGTGCAGCACCCTCTCATGCTGCACTACAGTGTCAGTACTGGGATATTAACCCAAGTGCCAGATGTGGGAACTGAACCCACAGCCCTCTGATCTCCCGGCCTCAGAGGCAAGTGTGCTACCTACTGAGCCACTGACACTGCTAAAGCAGTGCTAGCAGAATGGATAGCATGGTTACAATCATTTCTCACTGATTTATACCTCTGTAGGTAAGCTTGTGTCTCCAGCGCCAAGAGATGTGCCAGAGGTGATCCCTGTGTTTTAGTAGATCAAAAGAACAGGAGTGATCCATGGATTATGGATTCTCTTGATTTTTATGGTTTTGAAGTGGCATGCTTCATCGAAGTTGCATTAAGGAGGTCAATGAACCATTCCAATGCAGTGCTGACTTGCTGGTTGAATATACATCAGACCAACTGGTGATCCTCAAGTCAGCTTTCTTTAGCTTGAGGTTATTTATTTATTTATTTAGTTAGCTTTTCTTGACCAGGTAAGTGCAATAGACAAATTCTGCCTATTTTCCGACATGACCCAGGGAAGGGGGATACAGATGAATGCCATCTGACCCTGAACCAGATTTAACTGTTGGTGGTATTTTTAATTAATGGGGGGGAATTTGGCTAGGGTGCTGGGGAAATTCCCCTGCTCTGTCAGGAGGGGGTGCTGTTGGCCCAAACATGATGGAGAGCTCAGAGGAGTCAGAGCATTGCAAGGAGCTGCAGGCTGGTGGTTCATACTTTGCCCCAGTCACCATAAGTAAGGAGGAATTCAATGCAGCCCAAGAGGCTTAATAGATATCAAGTCGGGAGGCTAAAGTAAAGTATTTGAGTGATGTGTGGTCTGCAACTCAATAACAACCCAGGTGGACATCGAGATAGCAGAAAACCAGCTAGAAAAAGAGCTGGACACAAGCAGAACAATTCTGTCTACTCTCTTGGCTGAAGATGAAGAGGTTATGTAAGGAGTAAATTACCAGAGCAACGATGGCAAATTGTGAGGATCAAAGAGGCAGTGCACTGAAGAATGGGGTGGCAGTAGCACAGAGACAACCTAGAACAGAGCATGTTGCGACACTGCCACACCTTCTACTGGCCTAGGAGATTATCTGACAGGTGTTTGGAAATATGATTGAGCCCAGAGAGATGCAGCAGCAGCAGTGGTCTCCAGAACAAGCTTTGCACAACACAGGGTGGAAGCATTTAGATTAGGGAAAATGGCTGCCTGACTTGGATACTACATTTCTGGACACTGGATCCTTGCCAAATTTATGAATGGACCACAAGAAGATGGGTCCTATTTCTAGAGAAGAGCCTCAAGTACTAGATTCATGCATTAGCCTTAAACTATGGGGGGGGGGACTGTATACAGTGTGCCTCAAAGAGGGGGAGAGATAAGGTCAAGAAAACCTGAACAGAAGTCAGATCAATCTGACACTTTGTGGAAAAATCCCAAGTGTGTAAATAAGGATGTGCTTGGAGAAAATGAGCCCAATTTTGGGGGTGGGGAGACAGAAGAGATCTGGGGATGGGAAAAAATGGGCAAGTAAATCCAGAAAATGCCAAGATGTTAAGTGCAAATAACAGAAACAAGGATAAGGATCTAAGGCAGCGAGAGCAAAGACAACCAGATCCCCAGGCACCCCATATATCTCAGGACACTCATGAAGAAAACCAGAGAGATACTCCTAGAAAGAGTCCCCCCCAATCTCAGAGGCTGCAAAGGCCGAGATATGTGGATCTATTCTCATCTGCAGCCCCTTCCCCTAGAAGAAATGCCTTAAGGTTGTGGTATAGGGGAGGGATGGATACCACTCCAAATAGGTACTATGTGGGAAAAACACTGCTCAAAGATTGTATCCGATTTGTAGCATTGGAGGTATATGCTTTGATTCACATACTGTATCTGGTTAGGAGTCCTTCTATGTAAGTTTTCAGTCCCCCCATGCTTTTGAACATTTTTGGATGAAATGCAACCAGTTAAAGTTTTCACAATTATGGACTCCCTTTATATGTATTCCTTTAACAAAACCTACAATAAAATGTATCACTGTTATGTTTAGGAACAAGGGAGTTCATGTGAGCAATATAATCCACTGGTTGCAGCAGCGATGTGCGGCATTGAGTGCCCCTGAGGTTGTCATTGAGGAGGAATTCTTTTGGACTAGGGCATGGAAGTTTCGAATAAAATTGAGGCAAGAAGTGGAAGACACTGTACATTTGCCAAATAGCATTTTCATTGGGAGGGATTGATGGGTGCTTTTTTATGCTGGTCAGCCAAAGGCATGCCACACATGTGGAAATAGAGCTCATATTGCAAGAGTGTGTGACAAAATTCAGTGCAGCATTTGCAATGAAATTGGGCATATAAGTCTTCAGTGTGCAAACCATGGACAATGCAATCTGTGATGAATTTGGGCATATTTTTCAGAACTTCCCATGGCTGCATACAATAAAAACAAGAATATAAACCAGGATGATATAATGAAAAAGGCCCAACAAAAATAACCAATTCACCTCCCACATCTTATCCCTCTCAGGATAGGTCCCCCTACCCAAAGATGAGGATCTGGAATCTTCAGTGGATGCCAAAGAAGTAGAAGTACAGATAACATGGGAAAAAGATGCCAGGGAAAGGGAAGTTATAGTTCTTCCCAAGAAATCCTCAGACCAGGCCCAAGGGCAGGCAATGCCTAAGTCTACACCAGAGGGAATAAACAAACAGACAAGTCTTCCATCTTCTCCAAAGTGGAAGACAACCTACCTCAGAAGAAGAAATCTAAGGCTACAGAAGACACCCTCAGTAGAAATTGATATGGATTATCCATATGATGTTCTGGGGTCCTCAAGTGGGGGATCCATGGATTCGGGAGATCAGGACACTGACACATCATCTTTGCAGTCTAACCCCCCTGAAAAAGGTGAAGAGGTTAAAAAAATGATAGGAAAAGGAAAGATAAGGAAAAAGGAAAAATCCTAAATCTGCAGAAAATGGGGATGAAATGTTGGGGAAAAGAATAATTTAATGCCTTTGGGAGTGCTTTCTCCCTAAATCTTTATGACAGGCTTGTCTATATTTTCTTTGAATATCCATAGCATTATGAATGTTAGTAAAAGAAAGGCGGTATTTACATACTTGCATGACAGGAATGCAGATGTTATTTTTTTACAAGAGACACGGTTTTCTACGGTACGAATGAGTGACTTGGCTAGAAAGGAGTGGATATGGAGACCATCTTATTGGTCATTTGGGGAAGATAGGGCAGATGGGATAGGTATTTTATTTTCCAACTCGGGGTTTATTTTTCAGAAAATTGTGGATTTAGTGTTTGGGAGGGTTCTTATAGTAGATATAATTTGAAATGGCAGAGTGAGTAGATTTATAGGAATTTATGCTCCCCAGAAAAAGGCAGAGAGGCTGCAGATTTTAGAAACTATGCAACCTTATTTAGCTACTGCAAAGGATGTGTATGTAGCCGGGGACTTTAACTGTTCTCTGGATGTGTCTACAAGAAAGGTCCAAGGAAAAAAGTTTTCTGTGATTCAGGAGCATTAAAATCTTGAGTAGAAAAGTCAGGCCTCATTGACTGCAGTATGGGAACTAATCCTGAGGTAAAATATACTTTTATAACAGGAACCCTCATTTCCAAAATTGATTATATCTTTGTTTCTAAACAGATAAAAATACACAATATGAAGGGGATACCACTAGAATTTTCTGACCACTTAGCCATGCACATGTGTGCAGAACCTGCAGTTGGGGGGACACCTAGGCAAAATAGGTGGAAAACGAACACATAATTCATAAGGGGGGAAGGAGGGCCAAATAGGTACAGTTGACATTCTTATGGAAAAAGCATCTGTACTATCATTATATGAGGATTTAGGGAGATGGTGGATAGATGTAAAGGCATATATCAGAGAATGATGTCAGAAGCAGGGTAAGAGGAAAGTAAATTAAAATACTTTACGGTATATCAATCTTAGAGCACACAACTATATAAACTGTTATCTAGAGTACATGAGGACAGAATTGATTTGGGGGATCAAATTAAGAAAATTAAACTAGACATGTTGGAAGTAAAGTATAATAGAGCTAATTCCTTGCAAGCAGGACTCACATATGGAATAAAAAGAACTCCACAAATTGACCCATTTTGAAGCATGCAAGGAGCAGGTAGAAAATGTTCATTTTTACAGTATTATTTTATAAAAATAGAGTCAGACATGAAAGTGCACAAAACATTATCAATAGTAGAATATCAACTACTTACTTTTACACAATCAGAGAATTTGTGCCCAATTAGGATGGAAGCTTATATAAAAGGTTTGCAGGAATATAGGGTTTGATAAATCATCTGAGAAAGACCTGGATATTGATATCCAGGATTCAGAAGTAATTTCTGCAATTCAGGCTTTAAAGCCAAACATAGCTCCAGATGAAAATGGGATACCAAATGAATGGTACAAAATGTTCCCTTATGTAATAGCAGTCATTTTAAGGAAAATATTTAGATTTCTGCTGACACTTAAAATGTCTGTTGTGTTTTGGAATAAAGACATACTCTAGAATCCCAACCTGGTATGGACATTCCAGTTATTGCTTCCCATGTGGATTTACTTTGGGTACCCCTGTCAGAAGTGTAAACCTAGCATAGCCCTAAGTAAAAATGTTCTCCCTTGGACCTGGGTTTTTGGCCATGCATTGATCCCACCAGGTGTGTGCCAGGTAGTAGTGCCACACTTGGTTGTGTTCTGCATTGGTCCCATCTTGTCTATGGTGGGAAATAAGACACTTTTCTTCCTTCTTGTTTTGTATTTTGTATGTAACCCCCATCCCTCTCTTTATATCACTAGACCTTATTTGTGGTGAGAAGTGTGCCTTCTAGTTAAATAAGGGGCCGGTGGGGGGGGGGTGGTACATGTATATACAGACTGTAAAAGGTGCACAGTGGGTTGTCAGTATGGGTGAGAGAACCATGCCTAACAGGCACAAAACAAGGTCAGTAAGGAACTAAAACTGTTAGCACAGTGCTCATTCCTTTGACATGCTGTCCCATGTTTCTAGTGATCAGCTTCTGCTTGGGCTGGTGGTCTGTGACTGGACTACAGCCCTGGGTTTGAATCCCACAGCCCCCACTTGCATGCTGTGTGACCCTGAGTGAGCAAGTCACTTAACTTCCTTGTGCTCCCAGGTGGCACCTGTAAACAAGCTTTCAGGTTAGTGTGTGTCTCCTGCTAAAAAGCAACACAAAACAATCAGCCACAATCACTGGCTTGCCTCCTTTTTCATATCAACAGTTCTTAATTTAGGCTAATAACCCAGGCAGAGGTAAAATGTTTCTGCCTCTCTCTACCCAATACTTCTGCTTGGAGGAATAATTACAGTGTGACTCATCCAGCTTCATTCAGGCATCCGACTGTACTGCTGGGATTTGAATCTCAACCTCCTGGTTCACTGGCCAAAGTGGCCATGCAGATTGAATTTATCACTGTGTGAACAATATAAATTGAACGTATCCTGGCAGTTAGCCAAGAAAAAAAACCACAGAAAGCAAGCAAAGAAATGTACAGAGTATCTGTACACAGACTCAGTTTAAATGCTGCTGTGCACATCAAATCCATCATTTGAGCTATTTTTTTAATTACTAGTTCTCTTTTACAATAGTCTCTCTTCACTCTGTTAAATTCTGATGGGATTTTTCACACAGATCCAGTTCTTATCATCATCACATGAAAATGCAGACACACCCTTTTGCTGCAGGTAGGCACAGTCCACTCTAACTGTCTTACTCATTGTGAACCTGAAACATAAATAAAGGAAGTCAGGAATATCTGCAGTTTTTTTCATCTTCACATCATCTGTGTACACCAGGTTTTAGATCAAACCTCTGCAGAAACTGTAATCGAAGCTCTGCAGTAGGGTAAGTAGTGACAAAGGAGTTGGGGAGATGCAGAGGGATCTGCAAAGGCTAGAGAGCTGGTCTAAAGTTTGGCAGTTAAAATTCAACCCTAGAAAAATGCACAGTTATGCACTTACGGAAAAATGAAAACAAATGACTCACCATGGTAATGTTTCTTCTCATGGGTCCATCAGTGACCCTTACAAAAGTTAATCACCCACTGGAGTGTAATGCCCCAGAGACAGAACTTTATGCTAATTTTACCATTTAGAATACAATCTCAAATTCTGCACTGTGTCATGCTTCCTGTGCTGTTCTATCAGATTTGTTTCAATAGCTAGGAAGGCAGTGACCACTAAAACTAGATTTATGGCTACCAAGAAGTTTTTTAAAACTTTTTATTTTAATTCTGAAAAAATCCAATCAAATTAAAGCAGACATTATGAAAGATTAAAAGATCACATATAAAACAGGCATTTGTCAATGCCGAATGTTGTCTCGCTGGCATCAGCATTGGTAGTGCAGGAGTTAGAGATGCATAATAGTAATGGCAGTGAAGTATTGAACTGATGCCAACCTCACCCACACCCTGAAGAGACACATTTTTAAAATGGGCATTTTTGGACCTCCCCTCAAGAACAGTGGCGCTGTGATTTTTTTAATCTGTCCCAAAAGTTGATTTCCCACAGCAACCACGCCATTCTGCACCACAGGTGCAAAAACACATTTTGAGCAGGATGTGAAAAGTGGGAGTGGTGCTGTTCATAAGGAGCTGTGAAAAAATGCCAGTGCTGAAAATCGGGCATGAAAATGTTGAAAATTGGCAAAGTTACAAGGGTGCGTGGAAACTGTGCAACGCATGCTTGTAACATAATCATTTCATGGATTTTCATCACCAGATTTTCAACATACACATTTTAGGATCTCTGCTAATGAACAGTGTCACTGTCATTTTCTCAAACTGTCCCAAAAACTGATTTTGCACAGCGACCATGCTATTCTGCCCCCAGAAGTGCAAAAACACATTTTGGCCAGGATATGTAAAATGACAGCTGTACTGTTCATAAGGAAGTGTGGAAAAATGCCAATGTTGAAAACCTGGAGTGAAAATATTACAGATTCACGAAGTTGTGGGCGTAGATGGAAACTGTGCAATGCAAGGTCGTAAAACAGTCATCTTTTTGATTTATTCATCAAATTTGCAGCATAGGCTTTTTAAGAGACCACCTCATGAACAGTGGCACTGTCATTTCATTAATCGGTCCCAAAAGGTGATTCCAAGCAGTGATGCGAAATCACCTTTCAGAACCAAATAATACTATGACAGTGATTGAATTCATGAGGAGAGGCCCCAATAACCCCATGTTGAAAATGTGGTGCAACAATTCCCAAAAATGCCTGAGATATGCACCAAAGTTGAAAAAAACCCTATTTATGCCATTATACAGCTTATCGGCATTTTCTCAGTTCATGGTCGGTTTTGAAGAGTGCAGTTGTGTTCCTGGTCCACCAAAGATCATTGCACTGGACTCTAGAGGTAAGTATGGGGTGAGGGATGTGTGTGGGGAGGCAGGGTGCCCAGAGGGTGGGCGCGGGTTGAGGGAGAGAGCAGGACAGACTTCGAGGGACAGTTTTTTTTTTCTTTTACAGGTTTAAAAAAAATTATGGGACTTTTTTTTTCAGGGCCATGTGACATGCTGGGGTGGGCTCCCAGCATGCCACCTGAGTGTTTGGGGGCTAGTCGAGTGGGATTTGGGCAGTCCTGCCAACACACATTGAAGGGGGGCTAGAGCCGAGGGGGACTGGGCACACCCCTGGCACACAACAAATGGGGGAATTATGACAATGGGGAGTGGGCTCCCCCATCAGCATATGCACTGGGTCAGGGCATGCCGACAGGAGGAATGGGCACCCCCAAAGTTGCCATTGTGGCAGGTAGTGGTGGCAGTCACTGCCGCCATGTTTGCTGCAATGCTTCACCAGGAAAGGCATGATGGGAAGTGCCGCTGCATGACAAGCTTGTCTCTCATTGCAGTGGACCTTTCCTTAGATGTGCTCACTACATTATGTATTCCTGGTGTGACACCTGCATGCTGGCTGATTGGGGAATGAGGGCCACACCTACTGATGCATGCCCTGAATTCGCCCAACAGTTACCGCACCTCCAAATCTGCTACTAGTACAATATGTTGGCCGTTCAAGCACAAGCCAACATGAAAATTGCTGAGGAACTGCACAAAGTAATGCTCAAGCAACCTGAAGATAAGAATGGATTCTTATGTGAATTTATTTTCAGGGGTTATAGATGGAGAGGTAGGATTTGTATGGTTCACTGATGGATCCCTGAGAAGAAGCAACATTACTCCAGGAAGTAATTTTTCCTTCTAACAACAGGAATCCATCTATGATGCCTTAGAAAAGTGTTGACTCACTAGCAGTACAGCAACACAGAAGCGTTTTGGAAAAAAAGTTATGTAAGACAGTAGTACCAAAACTGGCATCTCTCCTCAATTGCATGGCTGGTCATTAGTGCTATGCAAAGGTGTACACTTTTTTCCAGGTAGCTGCTTCACACATTTCTAGATGGGAGATGCCCCTTGTAGCTGCAACAGACACAAAGGTTCCCCTTGAGGAATGTGTGGGCATCTGGAAGGCATTTTACCAGCTTTTTCATAACATAACTGAATACAGGAGTCTATCCAATAAGACAGAAAGAGACAGTTCTCATAGCTGCTGGCTTGCATTTACTAACTTCTCCATATGTAACAAAACACGGTGTGATATGGGACCCGACATCCTTTGTCCAGTTCATTTAGTGACCCAGTACCCTTTCTATATCCTAACAGTGCAATATCTGTACTGGGGAAGGGTGGCAGGTGCATCAAACAAATTTTCCATAGACTGAAAAAACTGTTGTACCTTACTCATGCTCTTGGTTGGGGGAATTTGTTTCTGGTCCACAGCCTGCTCCTTTTCCTTTGCAGAAGGAATGGCATGGACATGCTTTTCTTTTTGACTTTACTGGACATGCACTGTTTTCAGTACTTGCTCTGAGGCTCTTTTATTATTATTTTTTTTATCACAGCTGCTGTTTCTATGCCCCCCCGACAGCCCCCTTCTGCCTGACCCCCCATCTCTGTCCCTTGGAATCACTGGGGCTTACCTTATGCTCACCCCAGCAGTGGTGCCTGCAGGGAGTCAGGCGTCATCCTGCCTCCAGGGATTTTCCTCCTTTTCACCTGTTTTGTGCCTGCGCACCATGCAATGGGTGCAGCAGCTGTCTCCACTTCCATGGAGGCAGCCAAACACCCTGGGCATGGGTGAGACCCTCTAGCTGTGCCAGTCACAGTACAGACCCCCCACCCTGAGGAAGGAAAGCTGTGATGCTCAATCCTTACCTCCCCCACCTGCCCCTGAGTGACTCAAGTCCATTCCCAAACCCGAGTTGCTGGCATGGTATGAAGTGTGGCATCCAGTACTTCAACCATCAGCACCACCAGTCAGCACTGAGGCTCTTTTATTTATATGTTTGCCATCACTGAGATCAGGGTTCCCCTTTTTGGAGACAGTAGTAGTTTTACCATGTTTATCTGATGGCTGAGCAGGTTTAAATCTTTTATATGTCCCCTCTGACAGAGACTGCTGCTTATGAGAAGACAACCCCCTCTGATGCATGCTTTCCACCATTATTAGGAACTCCCTCAATGCCATTATTGTACTTTGGTGACATAGAGGCAAACTGAGAAGTCATAAATTCTTGTATTTTTTAAGACTTTTTCTTTTGGGTTTTAGGCAAAACTGTTTACAGAGGTCACAATTAGTAAAGTCATGACCTGGACTTTAGACAAAGCTTGTAGCAGTCTTCCTTTGCCAGGAGCTGAAAACAATTTGCACTATTTTTAAAGGCTGTGGGTACTGTTCTTTTTTTAGGTCTATCAGTCATGGCAAGCACTGACAAGGCATATAAATAAATTTATACAGTGTCCATTCGCAAATACATTAAAACAGAATGCTTTCTCTCACATAATATGTGGAAATCACTGAAACATTATTAAAAATAAAGCAGTTTAAACTTTTAAATCAAAAGTGAAAATAGAGAAGACTAGAGCTGACTGTGGGGCAACTGTTCCATTCAGCAGAGAAACCAATCTGACATTAGAACAGCAGGGAGTGTGTGACCAGAGTGCAGTGTTGAACTTGTTTTCTAAATCCTAAAATCAGCATCAAGTTCAATTTTTGGGCCATCACACTCTGGCAGGATGATGTACTTCTGTAAAGCTGGCAGCGTAGCCTAAAGGTTAGAGAAATGAGCTGTGAATCAGCTTGGTACAGTATATCCAACAGACCTGGGTTTGATTCCCACAACCTCTACCTGCATACTGTATGATCCTGAGCAAGTCACATAACCAGCCCCAAAGTTCCCGGGTTGCCCCTGAAAACAGGCAGTTGTGCCTAGCAGTCCTTACCCAGTTAACAAGGAGCAACAACAAAAAAAAAACACTAATGGATTCCGGTTTGAAACCACAGGACACAGTACTGTATGGGAGAGGTTAAATCTGAGTACTAAGGCAGAGGAAAATGACATGGGAATCATCATTAGTGATGTCCCTCAAACAATCAAGCCAGTGAAACAAGGCCTATAGTAAGGCTAATACGATACTGGGGTATACTGGAAGGGGTACTGACAGCAGGGAAAAGGAAATACTACTAGCTCTATACAGGTCACTGCTGAAGCCTCACCTGAAATATTGTGCTCAGTTCTGTAGTCCTCACCGAAATGAGGACAGGGATAAGCTGGAGACAGTGCAATGTGGGAGGACCAAGGTAATTCAGAAAAAAATACTACAGCTCTTATGAAGATCGTCTCAAGACACTGAACATGTACTCAAAGGAGATCAGGTGTGTGTGAGAGAGAGAGAGAGAGAGATATGATGGAAACTATCAGGTTCCTGAAGCAAGTAAACAAGGAGCACTGTGGGAAACTATCTGACAGGAGTATGTAACAGGGTGGAATAGGACCCTGTCTCAGTTGTTATGGAGAAAGTGTTTAAATGCAAGGATCTGTCCTTTCCTTTCCTGTCTCTTCTCTGTCTGATTGTGCAACCAGATTTTCTTGTGAGATGTTGGCCTTGATCAACCAGATAGTCTCACAATCCTTTGCCACTCACTGTCTCTCAGTCCTCACTTGCTGTTTGTCTTTTTCTCCCTTGCATAGCTGCTAGTACACAAATATGTGCAAATCATTGTATGGAAATGAAACTGATATTGGGATCCCCTTTGTTTGGAAAATGGATAGCATTACTGTTGAAATGTATATAATTATAATTTGAGAGGACTGCAAAAAGCGGTTGGAAGCTAGAGGTTACCTGCGTTCAATTGTTAAGCCTTTTGCAAAAGCTGTGCAAAAGGGGCCTCAACTCAAGAAGCACACTGTGTGCTTGCAGCTCCTGCCTGTTATCTTGTTCAGAACAAAGTCTACTTTCAGGATATATGCTAATCTTAGAAGTGCTTAAAAAGTGAATAACTCCTGCATGCACTAGTTCAGATCAGTTTGGAGCCACCTTGCTCAGATGCACATTCCCTTGTCCTCAGGAATGTGCAGAGGCATTAGCCCAACAGATCTTCAGACAAGCTACAAGGTAAGAAGTTCTGGCTGAGTAAAACAACATTGTGATTGAAAAATAACAATAAACTAACCAATAAGACAAAGTGGGCAGCTTAGATACAATCAGCAAATATGTAGTTTTTGATGGGCACTCTGGCCTCATAGGACCAAAAGAAGAGATTGCTCACCCATAACCATAGTCCTAGGAGCAGTTTATCATTCACATCCACACTTTGGCAGTTCCACCAGAACAGTCTGACTGGCCATACATCTTTAAGCTAAGCTCCTCTCACCACCCTGGTGGTATATCCCCAACTCTGCCCTGTGATGTCAGATCTTGTACAGTGTAAGTAGGGATCCATGTGCAACTTGTGAGGAAAGGTCAGGTAGGATGTGTGGATGTTAACCACAGACTGTACCACTCGTAGAAATATGGTTACAGGTGAGTTTTCCAAGGGAGTGGATATACTTCACTATCCACACACTGGCAGACTCCCTGCAGTTCTCCAGGAGGAAGAGGCAAGGCATGCACCCTATTTGACAAACAGAGACTGAAAAAATGAGGTCCCAAAACCAGCATCCTGGTGTGACTCAAGCTCAATGCAGTAGTGGAAAATGAAGATAAGTGCTGACTTCCAGGTAGCAGCCCTGCTGATCTCCTGGGTAGGGACATCCCTGGAAGCAGCCACCAAGGCAGTGGTATGGCTAGCCTTGCTTGTAGAACAGAAAGCAGCTAACTAAACAAAGCTACATTTTCTTATTAATTTAACACTTATATCTCAGCAGGGGTCAGTGTCTGTTGAGATTAGGCAAACAGATACTTTATTAGAAGAAGAAGAAGGGGTCTTATTTAGGGTTAAAAAAGAAAGAAAAGAAAGAAAGTCAGTGTGTGTTCTGTGCTGGGAAGGGTACTGTATCAGTTTACTTTGCTAAACCAGTAGGAGGAGAGAGAGCTTAATTGGGGATGTGGCTTAGACACTATAAAAGCAGGTGACTCAAATTACAACTTCCTGTTGCTAGCCTTGCTTGTAGAGCAGAAAGCAGCTAACTAAAAGAAGCTACATTTTCTTATTAATTTAACACTTTTATCTCAGCAGGAGTCAATGTCTGTTGAGATTAAGCAAACATACTTTATTAGAAGTAGAAGGATTCTTATTTAGGGATAAAAAAAAGAAAGTCAGTGTGTGTTCTGTGCTGGGAAGGATACTGTATCAGTTTACTTTGCTAAACCAGTAGGAGGAGAGAGAGCTTAATTGGGGGTGTGGCTTAGACACTATAAAAGCAGGTGACTCAAATTACAACTTCCTGTTGCTAGCCTTTTTTCTTACTAATTCGCTCCATCCCACCCTAAGCCAGTTCTACTTTTATAGCCACTGAATTTGACTGTCAACATGAACTTCCTGTTTGGCAGTAGGAAGGGAAGGGAAGGATCATAGAGAAATATTGGTTTTGTCAACCCTAAAGGAAAAAAAGTAGCTCACTCTCCCCCCTAGCTGCTGGTGGTCTAACACTGAGCAAGGAAGAAGAAGGCTACTGAAAAATATAGGAAGTTGCTGTCCCAGAACAGGAAGGGTGAGAGTTGTAAGGAGAGGAGAGAGTAAACATACAGAGAAACAGGAGAGGGGACACAAAATAAGATATGATAGGAGTGGTGCAGTGCAATGGCTGTGGGGCAGCAGTGTTCGGAGACATTCTGAGGCTGTGATGCTGCCCCTATTTGCAGGCATCTCTCTGGTCTGAGGGAGGAGGTTGCCCATCTCCAGGCTGACCTGGCTAGGATTCATGAAACCTCCTTCCCCACCCAGGGACCACCAGGGCCAATGCCACTACCTCAGAGGTTGCCAAGAAAGAAGAGAGGCTGGACCAGAGTGGGCTCAGAGAGGGAGAGGGTGGAGGAACAGAGTTGCATCCCTCCAGCTGTACCTTTCCACAATTCATTCACTCTTCTGGTGGATAGTGGTTCCTCTACAGATGCACCCACAGTGGAGACCAAGGAGGATGCTGGGAACCTTCACAAAGGAGACCCATAGGAGGGTGGCATGAGACCCCACAGGGGAAGGAAACAACTCCTGGTGGGGGACTCAATCATTGGGGGGGTAGAAATGGGGGAAGAAGGGAAGAGGGAGGTATGGTGCCTGCCTGGTGCCGTGGCTTGGAGGGACAGGAAGCAAATCCTCAGGATTGTGGGAGCAGCTGCATGAGGGAGGGAGCTGGATGTCATTATCCACCTAGGGAAAAATGACCTGGCTAGGAATGGGATCAGAGCAGTGCAAGAGGAGTTTGTAGAGTTGGGGAGGGGCCTTAGACAAGTAGCGCATACAGTAACCTTCTCAGAGGTGCTGCCTTTCTATGGCAAGGGTGATGCTAGGGTAATCCTCACCATGGAATTCAATGAATGGTTAAATAACTGGTGTGGAGCTCAGGGTTTTGGCTTCATTGGGGACTGTGGAGCCACCTGGAGGGATACATACCTATACTGGTGTGATGGTCAGCATCTGTCCGGGGGAGGCCAGAATCCTAGGTGAGAGGTTTAAATGCTTCATTGGCAAGCATTTAAACTAGCCAAGGGGGGAGGCACTGAAAAGGAGCAGGGAAATCCCAGCCTTCCCCCCAAAAACACAGTAATTAGTGAGGTAAACACCAAGGTAGAGAAGTCATTAGGGAGCAGGACAGAGGTAAATGTAAAAAGGCAAAGGCAGTAAGGACAGGAATGGGGCTAAAAGGGGTAAGGCCATCAAAAAGTGGAGGGTGATGAGTACCAGTGCCCATAGTCTGTGTTACAAGCTCCATGAACTAGTGGCCTTGATGGAAGAGGGTTGCCTGGATATTGTGGCAGTCACAAAAACATGGTACACAGAGAACCATGACTGGGATGTCAACATACCAGGATACACAATCTACAGGAGGGACAGGGAGGGTAAAATAGGAGGAGGAGTAGCTCTCTATGTAAAGGAAGAGATCAAAGCAACAGAACTAAAGAGTAAACAGGGAGCAGATGAGACACTCTGGGTCACCCTGGAGACAGGAAATGGCACCACAATCCACATGGGGGTTGTATACAAACCCCCATCTCAGTGGGAGGGAATGGACAAGGAAATGGTAGAAGGCTTCCTTAGAATGGCAGAAAAAGGGGAGATATTATTGATGGGGGACCTGAATATGCCAGATGTTAACTGGAGCACTGGCACATCCAAGAGCACAGTCATTCTTGATGCCCTACAGGGGGCATGCCTCAGGCAGCTAGTATTGGAACCCACTTGGGAGGGAGCAATCTTAGACCTGGTACTCTCAAATGGGGACAGAGAAAGAATCTCAGATTTAGAAGTGGGTAGCCATCTGGGAACAAGCAACCACCAAACAGTGTGGTTCATGATAAACACAGCCATACAATCAAGCCATACAAAAGCAAAAGTATTGGGCTTTAATAGGGCTGACTTTGGGAAAATGAGAGAGTGAGTCAGAAAAGCATTAGCAAACAGGCAAGAAAGAGGGGTGGAGGAACAATGGGGAGTAATCAAAACAGCCATCACAGAGGCAACAAGCCTTTGTGTAAAGCAAATCAACAAAACACAACAAAGGAAAAAAAGTTATGGTTCTCAAAAGAGGTGGCAGGGAAGGTTAAGGAGAAAAGGATAGCATTCAGGAAATATAAGGAAACACAGAAGAAGCAGGACAGAAAACTTTATCAGTTAAAGCAGAAAGAGGCTGGGAAGGTAGTCAGAATAGCAAAGGCCCAAACCGAGGAAAGGATAGCCAACTCTGTTAAGAAGGGGGATATGACCTTTTATAGGTACATTAGGGAGAGAAGAAAGACTAAAGGAGGGATACTGAGGCTTAATAAAGGGAAGGGAATGTGGGTAGAGGGTGACAGTGAAAAAGCAGGGATACTGAATGAATATTTCTGCTCAGTATTCACAAAGGAAGAGGAGGGGGAGGTACTTAAACCAAACAAGAGAAACACTCTGAAGACGGGGGTCGAAACCAGTCCATTTACAGAAGAAAGTGTTCTGAAAGAACTAATAAAATTGAAGGTGGACAAAGCAATTGGGCCTGATGGGATTCACCCAAGAATTCTAAAAGAACTAAGGGTAGAACTAATGACACCGCTGACTACTCTCTTTAACAAATCATGGGAGGATGGGGTGGTACCTGAGGACTGGAGGAGGGTGGATGTGATTCCTCTTCACAAAAGTGGGAGCAGAACAGAGGCAGGAAACTACAGACCAGTTAGTTTGACTTCAGTGGTAGGAAAAATGATGGAAGCACTTCTGAAGGAAAGAATTGTTGGGTTCCTTGAGGCAAGTGGGGCACAGGACACAAGGCAGCATGGATTCACTATGGGAAGGTCATGTCAGATGAATCTAATAGATTTCTTTGACTGGGTGACCAAAGTAGTAGACTAGGGAGGGGCTGTGGACATGGCTTACCTAGATTTTAGCAAGGCATTTGATACAATCCCACCCAAAAGATTAATACACAAGTTAGCCAGCCTTGGAGTGGGTCCCAAGGTGGTAGCCTGGATAAAAAATTGGCTAGACAACAGGACGCAAAAGGTAGTAGTAAATGGAATCCACAGTGAAGAAAAGAGGGTTACTAGTGGGGTACCACAGGGTTCAGTACTGGGACTGGTCCTTTTTAATGTCTTTATAAGTGACATTGCAGAGGAGCTGGAAGGAAAAGTATGTCTCTTTTCAGATGACACAAAGATCTGCTACAGGGTTGATACACCAGATGGAGTGGAAAGGATGAGAAGGGACTTGGCAAGGTTGGAAGAATGGTCAAATGTATGGCAGTTCAGATTCAATGCAAATAAGTGCAAGGTAATGCACCTGGGAAACAAAAACCCGGGGGAGAGTACACAATGAGGGTGAGATACTGACAACAGTAAAAATTGAAAGGACTTGGGGGAATTATATCAGATGACCTAAAGCTGGGCAAGCAATGTGAGAAGGCAGTAAGGAAGGCTGGTGGGATACTGGGATGCATAGGGAGAGGCATCAATAGTAGAAAACAGGAAGTTATCACTTTGTATAGACAATTGGTTAGACCCCATCTGGAGTACTGTGTGCAGTTCTGGAGACCCCGTCTCTGCAAAGACATAGACAGAGTGGAGGCTGTCCAGAGGAGGGCAACCAAAATGGTGCAGGGTCTGCACCAGAAGACATACAAAGAAAGACTATAGGAGCTTAATATGTATACCCTTGAGGAAAGGAGGGAGAGAGGGGACATGATAGAAACTTTCAAGTACCTCAAGGGAATCAACAAAGTCCAAGAGGATAGCACCTTTCAGAAAAAGGGATGTGCAAGAACAAGGGGACACAATCTGAAGATAGAGGGGGGACAGCTCAGAGGTAATGTGAGGAAGTATTTTTTCACAGAGAGGGTTGTGGATGCATGGAACAGCCTCCCTGAGGAGGTCTTGGAGTCAAGAACAGTGGGGGAATTCAAGAATGCATGGGACAGACATAAGGCAGTCCTAATGGGGGGGGAGGTTGGAGGAAGTAAGCTTTTGGTTTACTAGGATCTGCAGCTTATCTGTTAAGTAGGAAAATGGGCAGACTAGGTGGGCCAAGCGGTCCTTATCTGCCATCAAATTCTATGTTTCTATGTTTCTATGTCTGGTGGGATGAGTTCTAAGCCACACAGGAGGATCCCTATCAGACAACACATAGCAGAGGTTGATGCAAGATGTGATCCACCTGCCAAACATCTGCTTTACTGATGGTCTGTTAGTTGTGGCTTCAGTGTGGCAAAGAGCTTGTCATCCTCAAACACAGGAATGGTGCGCAAGACAATCACAATAGTGCAGGAGCTACTGCTAAAAGGCACAAGTAGAAATAACAAAGAAAAGCTGCGCTGCACCACTGGCTCCATGAATTTAAAGATTTATTATAAGCGGAACAAACACACAAATGGCCCAGCGCTTTGAGGGTTCAGACAATCTTCATCATGGGGGTGGAGTCAATGAAAGGCACATACCTTTTTATATCCAAAATAATTAATCATGTGATCACATTCGACAAACAGTAATGAAGATACAAAACTGCCAAACTTTTCTTGTTGCACAATTAGAAATTCACATGAAAATAGATACCAATGTATGCAATATAACACTATTGAGGTTATTATTGATGAATTATAACGTCAATAATGTAGTCAGGATGTGATAAAGAAATGGATTAGATTCAAAATAAAAAAGTATTGACCGAAGGCAGATTAATATAACCAGTTGCCATTGAAGGCACACATCCATAAACATTGGCATTCTGCAAAATGGTAATGTTACATATAAAACAAGAATGATAAACATTTTTTTAGGAACCCCTATGTGAATAGAGTTTTATATGAAATTTCTAGAAAAGAAACATGGCAAGATATCAGTATGTAGCAGTAACAGAATGATGCCTTAATTATATAGGTCTGTACAAGAGAATGGAACTGGCTTAAATCAAAACTCACACACGGGTGCAGACCAATGGCATTTTTCATATAACCTGTCTCATTTTAAGGCACAAGTTAATAAATACTGATATATGATTCAATGGCTTTTTCATGTTTTAGACACAAATAGAGAAAACTAGTAGATGAGAGTAAATTTGAGAAAATGTCTTGAAATTGGAAAAATGTACTAGTTCAAAAAGAATTTTGTGTATCATACATCAATTAAATTCATTGAGTCAACACAAGAGAAAGACAAAAAGGCATAAAAGGCTAATATATCACACACAAGAGGACCTATTGTATTTATGCTACAACATTCATTTATTTCACCTATGGTATTATAACATAATTCAATTGTTTCAAATCCACAAATCCTAAGTGTACAAGATCCAATAACTAGGTATTATTTAAACCATTAATAAATACTGATGTTGGTTCATAATGATTACAGATAAACTGTAAGGTCAAGTTCTCTATTTAAGCCTCCAGGATAAACAAAGTTTAAACTATAAATCCATCTTGATTCTCTTTGTTGTAGTAGTTTTACTCTATCACCTTATCTGTTTTGTGGTTTCACATGTTCCAAGAGTGTGAATTTTAACTCAGTGATATTTTTATGTATTTCAAAATAATGTGAAACCCAAAGCGGAGTCAACATTTTCATTTTTAATATCTCTGAGATGTTCTAATAAACAATCTTTCACTGGTCTGGTTGTCATGCCAACATAGATCTGTGGACAGGAGCACTGAGCTATGTAAATTGTAAAAGGAGTTGAACAATTAATAAACTCCTTAATAGTTACAGTAAAATTGCTTTTTGGATGTATAAATTCCTTACATTGGACATGTTTGCAAATTGAAGGCAGTATAGTGCAGTGGTTTAAGGCTCTGAGCTGCAAATCTGGAGACCTGGGTTTGAATCTTACAGCTCCTACATGCATACAGTGTGACCCTAAGCAAGTCATTTAACTTCCCTGTGCTACCAGGTCACACCTGTAAACAAACTTTTGGCTTAGTGTGCTACTTCTGGTTAAACAATTAAAGATAACAAAGTGCAATAACCACATCTGTAACAGCCATTTGGCTGTACTGGTATCCAGGAATATGTCTTTGGTTGTTTTGCAGCATAATGACTGCTGCTCAAATGATTTCCTAAATTGTTGGCATGGCTAAAAGTGATGCAAGGTTGTTTAAAGAAAATGCTCACTGTGTTGCACTGTTCCAATAAGCGGCAATGTTTTAATATGATCTTTTTTAACATGTGGAGCTAGATTATTTTACTCTAATGCACAGTTAATAGAAGGTGTAGAAATTGCCCTGCTGGTTTTTGATTTAAGTAAAGAGATTCTGTCTATAGCTCTTTGTAATGCATCATCCAAGACTTTCTTTGCGTAATGTCCCGTAGTGAAGAAAACATTACTCACCATAGTAATGTTGCTTCTTCTAATGGAGTCTTGCTGTATTCTGGCTATATGCAGTTAGCCCCGCACTTGAACTGCCCCAGAGAGGAAAGGGTTAACTCTATGCAGCAGCATAGAATGTTGAGCTTGAGCTCGGTTTTCAGACCTCTGTCTCTGGTATATCTCAATGTAACTGTCAGATTCTTATGGCAAACTAACTATAGGTATGAAAATAATTTCACTTTTAGGTCAAAAGGCAACAAACTTGGGTCCAAAAGACTCAAGTCAAGAACCTAAGAAAACAGTAGTGAAAAAATATAATATATAAAAGCAACAAAAATGAAACTACCCCACCCTGAAGAGGGAGGGTACAAGGTGCACCCCTGAGGTGCAACACTGTACCTGACAGCCCGCTTTCCAAAAACTAGATTCTGAGAGGGGAGGCAGAGAGGGAGGTCAGAATACAGCAAGACTCCATTAGAAGAAACAACATTACTATGGTGAGTAATTTTGTCTTCAAACAACATGAAGTCTTGCTGTATTCTGACTATATGCAGACTACCAAGCAGTCCCCCCCCCCCAGGAGGAGGGGACACTGAACCTTACTTTGGGAACATGCTCTGCAGAACTGCTGTACCAAACCTAGCATCACTCCTAGCCTGGATGTCCAGAGAGTAATGCTTGGTGAATGTATGGACTGTTTTCCAGGTGTCTGCTTTACAGGTTTCTACCAAGGGTATATCTCTGGCAGCAGGCAGAGAAGCAGCTGTATCCATAGTCGAGTGGGCCATCAGGCCTAAAAGGGATTCTTTGCCCAGCCTGGCATAGCAGAATTGTATACAAGAGGCAATCCACCTGGCAATAGTTCTTTTAGTAGCAGGCTGACCTTTTTCCACTTCCCCATAAATGAGAAATAATTGAATACAGTCATTCCTGTGTGCCTTAGTATGCTCTATGTAGTAGCTAAGTGCCCTTTTAACATCCAAACTGTGTAATCTTCTTTCTCCTGAAGAAGAATGATCAGTGAAAAACACAGGTAGAGACATAGACTGGTTCAGAGGAAAATCTGATACCACTGTAAGTAAGAACTTCTGATTTGTTCTAAGGACCACCTTATCTCCATGAAAGGAAATAAAGTCAGGTTCAACTGACAGGGCCTTTAATTCACTAATCTGCCTGGCAGAAGTGATAGCTACCAGGAACACAGTTTTCCAGGTCAAGTACTTAAGCTCTGCCTAAGCCAGAGGTTCAAAGGGTGGCTGCATCAGCCTAGCAATGCAGACATTTAGATCCCAAGCCGGAGTAGGATCTCTAAAAGTAGGGTTGATGTGAACCAGACCTTTGAAGAACTTACTGAAAACAGGATGAGATGTCAGGGAAGAGGCATTCCCTGCTGAAGGGAAAGCAGACATAGCTGCTAGGTGAACCATCAGAGTTGCAGGCCTAAGGCCTAGGCCATTAAGGTGAACCAGATAATCTAAGGCTGTAGCAATGTCTACAGTATCTGGCTGAATGCCTCTCTGATAACACCAAATGCTAAATCTTTTCTATTTGGAATTATAAGTTTTTCTGGTAGAAGATTTCCTAGAGACCTTCAAAATATCCAGTACACCCTGAGAAAGATACAGGCCTGCATATTCTAACTCTTCAAGAGCCAGGCTTTGAGATTGAGAGACTGGAGATTGGGGTACCAAATTCTCCCCTGAGTGGAGGTTAGGAGATTGTGTCTCTTGGACGGGGGGAGTGACGCTGTCAGGGACAATAGCAGAGGGTACCAAGGTTGTCTGGTCCAGTCTGGAGCCACCAGTATCACTGTGCAGGGTTCAGACCTGATTTTGATGAGAACTCTGAACAACAGGGGAAGGAGGAAAGGAAGAGAGGAACCTGCCCTTCCAATCCCATATGAGAGCATCCAGAGGAACAGTCCCTAGGACTGAAGGTCTGCAGCAGAACAGGAAAAGTTGGTGATTGTCTGGGGCTGCAAAGAGATCTATCTCTGGAGTGCCCCATCTGGTGAAGATTACTTTAAGCATGACAGGGTACAGGGACCATTCATGATGGCCCTGGGAGATTCTGCTCAAAGCATCTGCTAGCACATTGTCCTTCCTTGGAAGATGAACTGCTGTCAGGGAAGCCTGAAGGGAGTAGGCTAGAGACCACAGTTTCATGGCCTCTGTGCACAAGGCCATGGACCGAGTGCCCTTTTGCTTGTTGATGTACCACACTGTGGTGGTGTTGTCTGTCCTGACCTGCACCACTTTGTCTCTGACTAACTCTGAGAAAGTCAGAAGGGCTAGGAATACTGTCCTGAGATCCAGGAGATTGATATGAAGGAGAGACTCTTGTTGAGACCAAACACCCTGAGCCGTAAGGGCTCCCAAATGGGCTCCCCAGCCTAGGAGAGAAGCATCTGTGGTTAGGACCACTGAGGGAGCTTGACTGAGGAATGGGATGTCTTGTCTGAGATTGTCCTGTTCCACCCACCACTGGAAAGCTTGAAACAGAGTCTGTCACTGGAATCAATTTGGTGAGAGAGCCCTTTTTCTGAGACCAAAAAGACCTTAGGTGGAACGTAATGCTCCTCATCTGAAACCTGGCTCCTTGTGCCACTGCAGTAGATGCTGCCATGTGACCTAAGAATTGAAGAAAGTGTCTTGCTGTGTGAGAGACCAGAGGGTGAAATGAGGAAGTGAGATCTGTAAGGACATTTACCCTTGCTAATGGAAGGAAGGCCTTTATCTGGACAGTATCTAACTCTACTCCTATAAAAGTAAGGAGCTGTACTGGTTCAAGAACTGACTTGGGAAGATTGAGAAGGAACTCCAGAGAACTGAGTAGGTTCTGAGTGATTTCCAGAGCTGATTTGACCTGGTCAGCGGACTGACTAATCTACAATGAGCCAGTCATCCAGGTAGGAAAGATAGATCCAGTATACCCTGCCTTCTAAGGAAGGCAACTACTACTGCAAGGCACATTGTAAACACTCTTGGAGCTGGTGTTAGGCTGAAAGGCATGGCCCTGAATTGATAATGGCCTGAAGGCAACTCGAGCCTGAGGTACTTTCTGTGGGAGCACCTGATAGGAATGTGGAAATAGGCATCCTTGAGGTCCAGGGATGCTAGCCAATCCCCCCGCCTTCAAGACAGAAGAATTATTCCCAGAGTCACCATTTTGAATTTTGGTTTTGTGATGTGTTTGTTCAAATACCTTAAGTCTAGGATGGGTCACCACTCCCTTGTCTTTTTTGGGGTAAGAAAGTATCTGGAGTACAGACCTTTGCCCCGTGCTGAGTAGGATCTTTCTCTACAGCACTCAGAGTCAGTAGAGAAGAAACCTCTGCCTCTAGAGCAATGGTGTCTGAGATGGTTGCGGGTGGAAAGGACCTGACCCTCATTTTTGGGAATCTTTTGAAACTGAGAGCCAGTCCCTGGCTTACTACTTCCAGGACCCACTTGTCTGAGGTAACAGCCTTCCAAGTCTGGAAGTAGTAAGCCAGCCTACCTCCTACTGGAATAGGGGAGTCAACCCGGGCTGATACATCAGGGTGTCTGTTTGGCAGGAGCCTTGGACTGGGAAGAGGATGCAGCCCTGCTCATCCCCCTCCTACCTCTCCCTCGAAAAAACCTCCTCTGTGTGAAAGAAGAGGAAGCCTGTGCTTGGTAAAAAGGCCTGTGAAGAGGCCTGCCCCTGCCCCTAGACTGCTGCTTTTGAGGAGTGGCTTGCCGTTCTTTGGCCTGTACACGCCTGTAGATGGTCCTGCACTCGTCCATTTTCTTCATGTATAGTAAGCCTCTACCTGTTCCCCAAACAGAGAATTACCCATGACAGGGAAATCCATGGCCTTAGCCTGGGTATTCTGGGAAAGGCTAGTACATCTAAGCCAAGCAAATCTCCTGAGAGACACAGATGTAGCCATGACTCTTGATGCCACATCATTAGAGTTTACAGCAGCGTGGAATTGTACCTTGGATGCTTCAATTCCATTAGCAGCCACCTCCTCCTCCAGCTCTTTGGTCAGCTGGGGGGAAGCCTGTTTAGCCAGTTCCAGGACCGTATCCCACCTGGACTTCTGGTACCTGGCTAGGTAGCCCATATAATTAGCCTGTCTGAGCACCAAAGAGGATGCCAAGTATTGTTTCAAACAACATGAAATCTTGCTGTATTCTGACAATATGCAGTTAGCCACAGCACTTGAACTGCCCTGGAGATGAAAGAGTTAACTCTATGCTGAAAGCATAGAACATTGAGTTCATGCTCGGTTCAAACCTCTGTCTGGTGCACTTTCAAGTGTAACTGTCAGATTCTTTACTCCGCCTAACTGAACAGTCGCTCTGGAGTTTTTCCCTTCGCTTGTCAGTTCAGTATAGTAATTCATAGTTTTTCAAACCGCTATTAATTCTTTTTACTAGGTTCAGATCCCTGTCTGTGGTACAGTAAGTAGATAGGTAGTGAACTTTAATAACATTTGTGGAAATTGTAAATTGTGTGTTGGTGGCGGTTGGTTTGGCTGAACTGACCTCTTTGGTGTGTTGGGTACATCGGTGGTGATTCCGGTACTTATTAGTTCTAAAAAAAAGCATTTAATGTTTTTTTCAAATACCCACAACACAGTTAGGAACCGATAAGTTAGTCTTACATGGCTTGAAGCCGTGTAAAGGGTACATTTTTTCATTCACTATGACCTTGTCTGAAAAACTCAAAAGAAAAACTGGGCCTACTGGATTTCAGCACTGTAGTGAGTGTGGGGAGGCCTTTGCTAAGGCTGATCACCACACTTCAAGGGTTTATTGTCTGGGGTTTGACCACCTCAATTCAGACTGCCAAATATGTAAGAATTTCCATAAGGCCACCCTGGAAAAAAGATTGGGCAGGCTTAGGGACAAAGAGGTCGAGAAGTCCACTGACCCGGATGGCCAGCCCAGTTCGGTTCTGACCGAACATGAGGGAGAGCCCTCTGACCAGGGCCAGACTCCCTCAGGCAAGAGGAGAGCCGACCCTGAGGGGTCGGTTCCTGCAAAGAAGAAAAGGAAGAAAAAGTCGACTGGTTCGGATTCTAAACCTCATCATCCAACCGAAGAAGAAATTGCTAGGGCGATTAGTATAGTGCAGTTGCTCCGTCCGGTTCCAACCAATTCGGCACCTGTCGGTAGGCACTCAGTTTGGTTGATTCCTCTGGTTTCCGATTATTCTATGGAGGAATATTATGAAAAGGAATGGGAAGGGGAAGAAGAAGAATTTGGTGATGATGAAGATAATGATGGTGAGGAAGGTCAGGATGAGCCCATTGAACCAGACATCTCCCCAGACAGACCTTCTGGAGTTTTCCCTTCTAGGCTTTCTGAGTCCCATTCCCACTTTATGTTTTACAGGAAAGTGGCTGATACCCTCCAGCTCCCTGTGGATGAAGCTGTGGAGGAACAAGAGGAGCCTGATTTTGTGGAAATGATGGACAGCCCAGAGTCCAAGAGACTGTCTATTCCCTTACACAGATCTTTTGGGAAACAGACTCACAAGCTTCTTAAGACTCCAAATTCATTACCTCCTGTGGACAAACGAATGGACAGGAGGTACATGTTGTCAGGCTCAGGTACGGAGTTCCTGTACCAGCATTGCAGCCATGTTGGGGTAATGCAATCTGCAGCCTGTGACAGGGATTGCATTCCTTTGGCTTCACACCCCCCAGTGAAGGACTCCAGGAATATAGATGCCATGGTTAAAAAGCAGTATTTGGCATCCTCTCTGGGACTCAGGCAGGCTAATTACATGGCCTATGCAGCCAGATACCAGAAGTCCAGGTGGGAGACTGTCTTAGATCTGGCTAAGAAGGCTTCCCCCCAGCTGGCCAAGGAACTGGAGGAGGTGGCTGCTGATGGGATTGAGGCATCTAAGGTTCAATTGCATGCTGCTGTGGACTCCAATGACATTTTATCAAGAGTCATGGCTACATCTGTGGCTCTTCAGAGGATGACTTGGCTCATGTGTACCAGCCTCTCACAAGATACCCAGGCTAAGGTCATGGATTTCTCTCTTCAAGGTAATTCTCTGTTTGGAGAGCAGACAGAGAATTACATGAAGAAAATGGATGAGTACAGGACCACCTATAAGAGTGCTCAGGCCAAAGAAAGGCAAATCACTCCTCAAAAGCAGCATTCTAGGGGCAGGCACAAGCCCTTTTCAAAGGCCTTTCTACCAAGCTCAGGTCTCCTCTCCCTTTTCTCAGAGGGGGTTCTTCGGAGGGAGAGGTAGAAGGGGAGTGAGCAGAGCTGCATCCTCCTCTCAATCTAGGGCCCCTACCAAGCAGACACCCTGATGTGTCAGCCCGGGTTGAATCCTCCATCACAGTAGGAGGCAGGTTGGCTTACTACTTCCAGGCCTGGAAGTCTGTCACTTCAGACAGGTGGGTCCTGGAAGTAGTAAGCCAAGGGCTGGCCCCTCAGTTTCAGAAAGTTCCCAAAGCTGAGGGTCAGATCCTTTCCACCTGCAAACATCTCAGAAACTATTGACCTAGAGGCAGAAGTTTCCTCCCTATTAGCACTCAGAGCCATAGAGAGAGTGCCTGCTGTTCACTGGGGGAAAAGGTCTATACTGCAGGTACTTCCTGACCCCATAAAAGACAGGGGAGTGGTGACCCATCCTAGATCTCAGATATTTAAACAGGCACCTACTCAAACCAAAGTTCAAGATGGTGACTCTGGGAATAATTCTTCCTTCACTAAGGCCAGGTGACTGGTTAGCCTACCTGGACCTCAAGGATGCCTACTTTCACATTTCCATCAGGTGCTCTCACAGAAAATACCTCTGGTTCCAGTTGTCCTCAGGCCATTATCAGTGCAGAGCAATGCCCTTTGGCCTAACATCAGCTCCAAGGGTGTTCACAAAATACCTAACAGTAGTGGTAGCTTTCCTAAGAATGAAAAACATATAATATCTCCTTACCTGGATGATAGGCTCATTGTGGGACAGGCTCCAGACCAAGTCAAGTCAGATTTGCAACTGATCCAGCACTCGCTCACATCTCCGGGGTTCCTCCTCAAACTTTCAAAGTCAGTTCTCAAACCTGTGCAGCTCCTGACTTTTATAGGGGCAGAGTGGACACTACCCAGGCAAGGGCCTTTCTCCCCTTAGCAAGGGTAAAAGCCCTTATAGACCTGGCTTCTTCTTTTCGCCCTCTGGTCTCTTGACCAGCAAGACATTTTCTGTAGCTTTTGGGTCACATGGCAGCCTCCACTGCAGTGGTACAAGGTGCCAGGTTTCAGACGAGGGACATTCAGTTCCATCTGAGGGCTTTTTGGTCTCAGAAGAAGGATCCCTTGACCAAACCAGTTCCTGTGACCCACATTTTGGTCCAGTCCCTACAGTGGTGGGTGGACCAGAGCAACCTCAGACAAGGAGTCCCATTCATCACTCAGTCCCATTCAGTGGTTCTCACCACAAATGCTTCTGTCCTGGGTTGGGGAGCTCACTTAGGGACCCTCACAGCAAAGGGTGTGTGGTCTCCCCAGAAGTCTCTGCTACACATCAGTTTTTTGGAACTCAGGGCAGTGTACCTGGCCCTTCGAGCTTTCTCAGAATCAGTCCAGAACAAGGTGGTTCAGATCAGGACAGAGAACACCACCACCATGTGGTACATCAACAAGCAGGAAGGCACCCAGTTGATGGCCTTGTGCATGGAAGCCATGAAAGTCTGGTCTCTGGCTTACTACCTATAGACATCCCTGGTAGCAGTCCATCTTCCAGGGAAAGACAATGTGGTGGCAGATGCCTTGAGCAGGATTTCACAGGGCCACCAGGATTGGGCCCCTGGATCCTCTAGTGCTTGGAAGGGAAGTACTAAGAGTCACAAAACAGGAAAAAGACCTTGGAGTTATCATTTCAGATTACCTAAAAGAGACTGTGCAGTGTGACAGGAAGGTGGGGAAGGCTAGCCCAATGCTTGAGTGCATAGGGAGAGGTTTCACAAGTGGAAGGAAGGAGGGAGGTCATTTTGCTCCTGTATAAGATACTGGTGAGACCACACCTGGAGTACTGCATTCAGTTCTTTAGGCCCATCTGAGAAAGAACATAGACAGGATGCAGGCAGTGCAGAGAAGGGCAACTAAAATTGTGCAGGGGCAGCTAACCTTCCCCACCTTCCTGTCACACTGCATGGCCTCTTTTAGGTAATCTGAAATGATAACTCCAAGGTCTTTTTCCTGTTTTGTGACTCTTAGTACTTCCCCTCCAACTTCCTTCCACTTGTGTAGATTAGAGCAGTGCAGGAGGACTTTGTAGAGTTGGGGAGGGGCCTAAGACAAGTTGCACACACAGTATCCTTCTCAGAGGCGCTGCCTGTCAATGGCATGGGTGAGGCGAGGGTACTTTGCACCATGCAGTTTAATGAATGGTTGAACAAATGGTGTGGAGCACAGGGGTTTGGCTTCATTGGGGACTGGGGTTCCACCTGGAAGGACACCAGCCTATACTGACAGGAAGGTCTGCATCTGTCCAGGAAGGGAACAAGTCTTTTGAGCAATCCGTTTAAATGCTTCATTGGCAATCTTTTAAACTAGTCAAGGGGGGAGGCACTGATAAGCAGCAGGAAAATCCCAGTCTCTCCCTACAAAACAGGGTACTAAATAAGAAAAAGACTGAGGTAGAAAGGTCAGTGGGGGATGCTGCAACAGAAGGTAAAGCCACCAAAAATGGAGAGCAATGAGTACCAATGCCCATAGTCTGAGTAACAAGCTTCCTGAATTAGTGGCCTTGATGGAGGAGGAACATCTGGATATCGTGGAAGTCACAAAAACATGGTACACACAAAACCATGACTGGGACGTAAACATACCAGGATACACTATCTACAGGAGGGACAGAGAGGGTAAAAGAGGAGGAGGAGGAGTAGCTCTTTACATAAGGGAAGAAATCAAAGCAACAGAACGTAATGGTAAACAGGGATGAGAAGAAGCACTGTTGGTAAATTTGGAGACAGGCAATGGCACCACAATCCGCACAGGGGTTGTATACAGACCCCCTTTTCAGGGGGAGGAAATGGACAAGGAAATGATAGTAAGTATACTTAGAATGGCAGAAAAGGGGGAGATAATGCTGATGAGTGATCTGAATATGCCAGATGTTAACTAGAGTGCAGTTGCAGCAGCCACTTCGAAGAGTGGGATTATTCTAGATGCCCTACAAGGGGCATGCCTTAGACAACTAGTATTGGAGCCCACTCGAGAGGGACCAATCTTAGACCTGGTTCTTTCAAATGGAAATGGAGAGAGGATCACAGATGTAGAAGTGGGTAGCCATCTGGGAACAAGCCACCATCAAACAGTATGGTTCACAATAAACACTGCAATAGAGTCAAGCCATACAAAGGCAAAAGTACTGGACTTTAGGAGGGCTGGCTTTGCCAAAATGGGTGCGTGCCTAAGGAATGCACTAGCAAATGGGCAGGAAGGAGGGGTGGAAGAACAATGGAGAATAATAAAAACTGCCATCACAGAGGTAATAAGCCTTTGTGTGAAGCAAATAAACAAAACAAAATGATGTAAGAAACCACTATGGTTCTCAAAGGAAGTGGCAGTGAAGGTTCAAGAGAAAAAGAAAGCATTCAGGAAGTACAAGGAATCACAAAAGGAGCAGGACAGAGAACTGTATCAGTTAAAGCAAAAGGAACCTAAGAAGGCAGTCAGAACAGCAAAGGCCCAAACCAAGGAAAAGATAGCCAACTCAGTTAAGAAGAAGGATAAAACCTTTTATAGGTACATCAGGGAGCGAAGGAAGACCAAGGGAGGGATAGTGAGGCCTAATAAAGGAGATGGAGAGTGGGCAGAGAGTGACTGTGAAAAGGGAGAGATACTAAACAAATATTTTTGCTCAGTATTTACAAATGAAGAGGGGGAGGTACCTAAAACAAACAGAAACACTCTGGATACAGAAGTTGATACCAGCCCATTTACAGAAGAAAGGGTTCTGAAAGAACTCTTAAAACTGAAGATGGACAAAGCAATGGGGCCTGATGGGATTCATCCTAGAATTCTAAAAGAACTAAGGTAGAACTAGTGACACCACTTATTACCCTCTTAACAAATCATAGGAGGATGGGTGGTACCCGAGGACTGGAGGACAGCAGATGTGATTACCCTTCACAAAAGTGGGAGCAAGGCAGAAGCAGGAAACTACAGACCTGTTAGTTTAACTTCAGTGATAGGGAAAATGATGGAATCACTTCTGAAGGAAGGAATTGTTGAGTATCTACAGGCCAGAGGGACACAGGACCCAAGGCAGCATTGATTCATAGTGGGAAGGTCATGCCAGATGAATCTGATAGATTTCTTTGACTGGGTGACCAAAGTAGTAGATCAGGGAGGGGCTGTGGACATGGCCTACCTAGACTTTAGCAAGGCATTTGACACAGTACCACACAAAAAATTAATATACAAGTTGGCCAGCCAGCGAGTGGGTCCCAAGATGACAGCCTGGGTAAAGAATTGGCTGGAGAATAGGACACAGAAAGTAATAGTAAATGGAGTCCACTCTGAAGAAAGGGGAGTTACTAGTGGGGTACCACAGGGTTCAGTATTAGGACTGGTCCTCTTCAATGTCTTTATAAGCGACATTGCAGAGGGACTGGAAGGAAAAGTATGTCTCTTTGCAGAAGACACAAAGATCTGCAACAGAGTTGATGCACAAGGTGGGGTGGAAAGGATGAGAAGGGACTTGGCAAGGTTAGAGGAATGGTCAAATGTATGGCAGCTTAGATTCAATGCTAAGAAGTGCAAGGTAATGCACCTGGGAAACAAAAACCCAGGGGAAGAGTACACAATGGGGGGTGAGATACTAACAACAACAAAAATAGAAAGGGACCTGGGGGTAGTCATAGCAGATGACCTAAAGGTGGGCAAGCAATGTGAGAGGGCAGCAAGGAGGGCTGGGGATCACTGGGATGGCAGGGAGAGGCATCACCAGTAGAAAACAGGAAGTTATTAGCCCTCTGTACAGACAACTGGTCAGACCCCATCTAGAGTACTGCGTGCAGTTCTGGAGACCCATCTGCAAAGACATAGACAGAATGGAAGCTGTCCAGAGGAGGGCAACTAAAATGGTGCAGGATCTGCACCAGAAGACATATGAAGAGAGACTTAAGAGCTTAATATGTATAGCCCTCGAGAAAGGAGGGAGAGGGATATGATAGAAACTTTCAAGTACCTCAAGGGAATCAACAAAGTCCAAGAGGTAGCATCTTTCAAAAAAAGAGGTGTGCAAGAACAAGGGGGCACAATTTGAAGATAGAGGGGGGGGCGGCTCGGAGGTAATTTAAGGGAGTATTTTTTCACAGAGAGGGTTGTGGATGCATGGAACAGCCTTCCGGAGGAGGTTGTGGAGTCAAAAACAGTGGTGGAATTCAAGCATGCATGGGACAGTCATAAGGCAATTCTAAGGGGTGGGGGTAGGAAGAAGTAGGCTGCTGGTTAACTAGGATCTGCAGCTTATCCATTAGGTAGGGAAATGGGCAGACTGGGTGGGCCAAGCGGTCCTAATCTGCCGTCAAAAAAAAAAAATAAATTCTGTGGCTGCAGAAGATCTATGAGGAAAGACTAAAATAATTAAATATGTATTCCCTGGAGGCAAGGAGGAAGATGGAGAACATGACAGAGTCATACAAATACCTCACAGATAGAAATTGAGATGATTTATTTATTTATTTCTAGGAAGTACCTTTGAGCCATAGGCTCTTTTAAAGAGGCTCCACGTTGTAGTAATACATGAGCATAACATCATTTGCAACAGTTATAAGTACACAAACAGATACAAGAGGGTTCCATGCCTTAGAAAAACGTGAGTACATCAGGTTAACAGAGGTTCCATAACTACAATAACAGGGATTACATAAGTAAAAATATCCAGACACATAGTTTATAACAGACTAGGTTGCCAAGAAGTTTAAGTGAACAACTTGAGAATCTACAGGTTATAGAGCAAATCAGGTAGGGAACAGTGGATGATATCATCTGTAAAATAATTAATTAGTACTATATGCAAGGAGGCAAGAACTTGTTGGGAAGCAGTTCTTTTGTCTTAAGTGCTAAACAGTGTAGTCATAGAGGAGGGCTAGACTCATTGTGGGGAAGTGCTGAGGTAGGGACCTGCAGCCTACTAGAGGAGTGTTAGTTAGCAAGAAGAGAGGAGAAGGCAAGGTGGTAGGTTAGAATGAGGGTAGCAGGAAAGAGGAGGGAAGATTGGGGGGGGGGTTCAGGTCTCACAGTCACAGTTACAGTTTGTGGCAAGGCCCGATCAGAGTTTATCTTTAAAGGGGCCTATTTTTGTCCTTTTTCACAATGTCTAGGTCAAGTGCATTATGCCAAAGTGGCACCCAGTATTCGTAGGACCGTTGGCCTTGTGTGGTTTTGCCGAAAGGGACGCAGAAGGCCGAGTTATTTGTACCTCTAGTGCATCTGATGGAATTAGGTCAGCTAAGAAGGCATTGCAGGCTTGGGGTGGTATAAGTCCTAGCATAGACTTCTTGGTGAGCAGGCATAATTGATACTGGAGGTGGCTGTCAAGGCTGAGCCAGTTCGTTTGAGTGTATAACTAGCAGGTGTGAGTGAGACGGGGTAAACCTAGGACGAAACTACACACTTTGTTTAATGTTGTTTTGATACGTATTAAAGCGGTTTGGGAGGCAGCACCATATACTGCTAGACCATAGCCTATCACTCAGAGGACTGAGCTATTTACAGCAGTTTTTAGTGCCTCAGAAGTCAGGCCTTTTCAGTGTCTGTATAATAATCCTAGTTTTACATTTGATGACTTTGTGACTGTGTCTATGTGTTGGTTAAATGAGAGACTGCGGTCCAGTGTCAATCCTAGGTATTTAAATATTTGAACCATCTCCAGGGAAGAGTTCTGAGTGTTAAAAATACAAAGTTGGTGGGAGCGCTGTTTGTTATGTTATAATGTGAATAACATAGTCTTGTTTTTTTTATAATTGAGGAGCAGTTTTGATTGAAGGAGCCAGTGCTCAGCCCCATAAAATTAGTCTGCAGAGTACAGGAGGAAAAAATTACTCATCTAAATAATCTTGTTTCTTCCCAGTGGTACTCAGGTATTCATAACTGCTGCAGTTTTCCCCTAAGACTGAGTTGCCCAGAGAGATGGAATGCTATGCAAATTATGTAATCTTTGCACATGCTAATTTTCAAACACTACCTAGGTTATAAACCTAAAATACACCATGAATGTCAGAATCATCTGAAGGGGATGAACAGGACAAAAACAGAACTTCTAACAATGGTGCCTGATTGTGGCACCCACACAGTAGGCCAGGTACATGTACCCAGGGATGCAGAGGCTGCTGGTTCTTGAAGGGGAAGCAGGGTGGGTAGTGATGAATACCTGAGTATCATTGGGAAGAAACAAGATTACTATGGTGAGTAATTTTTTCTTCTAACCCCAATAATACTCAGGTATTCATAACTTCTGTAGACTACGAAGCAGTACCTTTGGAGGTGGGCACATAACCTACTTTGGAAACAGACTCTGCAGGACTGCTTTGCCAAACCTGGAATCACTCCTGGACAAAATTTCCAAACTGTAATGCTTTGTAAAGGTGTGTACTGATTTCTGATTAGCTGCTTTACATATGTCCACTAAAGGGACATCTCTGGCAGCTGTTAAGGTAGCAGCTGTGCCCCTTGTGGAATAGACCCTCAACCCTATTCGGAATTCCCTTCCAGCCTTAGAGTAGCAAAACTGGATGCACTGTACTATCCAGTGAGAAATGGACCTTTTAGATGCTGGATTTCCCTTTCCCACATCCCCATAAGTCAGGAACAGTTGGTTTCTGTCCTGCATATGGTCCTTAATGGCTGTTATATAGCAACTAAGGGCTCTCTTAACATCTAAACTGTGGATCCTCCTTTCACCAGATGTGGAGTGCTCAGTAAAAAATATAGGTAGAGTAATGGTTTGGTTAAGATGAAAATCCAAGACCACACTGGGAAGAAATGTCCTATTTGTTCTTAGAACCACTTTGTCATTGTGTATAGAAATGTAGTTTTTATCTATACAAAGAGCCTGAAGCTCACTGATCGTTCTAGCAGAAGTCATTGTCACTAGAAAAAATGTTTTCCATGTGACAAATTTTAGATGAGCTGAGGACATGGGCTCAAAAGGGGGTCCCATGAGTTTGGCTATACACACACATTGAGGTCCCATGTAGGCACTAGCTCCTTGTGAGGAGGGTGCACATGGAAAAGACCCTTAAAGAATCTCTTGAAAATAGGTTCTGAAGCCAATGAAGACTTTTTGCTGGCCGTAATTTAAGCAGAAGTAGCAGCCAGATGTACCTTCAGGAAACTGGCCTGAAGGCCCAAAGAATGTAAGTGGGTAAGATAGTTCAATGTAACTGATACCCCAGCATATATTGGCTCAATGTTCTGTGTAGGACACCAGATGGAAAACCTTTTCCACTTTGCAGAATAGGTTTTCTTAATGGAAGGCTTCCTGTAACCCTTCAGGATGTCCAGAACACCCTGTGAAAGGTTCAATCCTGCATATTCTAGGTTCTCAAGAGCCAGGCTTTAAGCCTGAGGGATCTGAGGTTCAGGTACAGGAGCCTCTCCTGACTGGAGGTTAACATATTGTGCCTCCTGGGAAGTTGTATTGGTTTGGCCACAGACATGGAGAGCAGCAGAGAGTACCATGGCTGCCTGGGCCAATCCAGTGCTATCAAGATCATGGATGCTGACTGGGACCTGATCTTGAGCAACACCCTGTATATCAGGGGGGGGAGGGAGGAAAATCATATAGGTGTTTCCCTGACCAATCTAGGATTAGAGCATTCAGAGGGATTGTTCCCTGCTCTGGTGGTCTGTAACAGTATTTTGGCAGGTGGTGGTTCTGGTGGGATGCGGAACAAGTCCACCTGAGGAGTGCCCCACCTTTTGAAAATTACTTGTACCATGTACCTGCTCAGGGTCCATTCATGGTGGGCCTGGTTGATCCAACTCAAGGTGTCTGCCAGGGTGTTGTCCTTGACCAACGGATGGCTTGAAGGGAAACTCCCAAGGAGTAAGCCAAACTCCATAGTTTTATGGATTCTTTGCAGTGAGCACTGGACCTTGTGTGTCCCTGCTTGTTTATGTAGTATATGGTGATGGTATTGCCCGTTCTGATCTTTACTACCTTTCCTTGTAGCAGAGGTGTGAAGGCCTTCAGTGCTAATAACACTGCTCTGAGCTCTAATAGGTTTATGTGCAGGAGTGACTCTGCACTTGACCAAGTGCCCTCGGTATTGTGATCTCCCAGATGGGCATCCCATTCCAGCAGTGATGCATCTGTAGTGAGAATTACTGAGGGGGGCTCCTGTTGAAAGGGAACTCCTTCTCTCAAGTTGTTTTCCTCTTTCCACCAGTTGAGGGACTGTAACAGGGTTCCTGTTGCTGGAATCAGTTTTGAAAGAGGGTCTCTTTTCTGGCACCAGTGAGCACTTAGGTGAAACTGGATGTCCCTCATCTGGAACCTGGACTCTAGCACTGTACCAGTGGCAGCTGCTATGTGGCCCAACAGCTGAAGGAACTGTCTTGCAGGTTTTGACTTATTCAGGAGAAACAAACCTGCTAAGTGCTGAATGCTCCTTACTCTGTCCAGTGGCAGGTATGCCCTGCCCTGCAGGGTATTTAGTATGGCTCCTATGAACTGCAGTATCTGAGCAGGTTGCAGAACTGACTTCTTTTGATTTATTAGGAAACCTAGAGACTCCAAGAACTCCTGAGTAAGAAGTAGCTGGTCTCTGATGTGCTGGGGATTTTCCCACTACCAGCCAATCGTCCAGGTACAGAAAAATGGTAAAACCCTGTTTTCAAAGATGTGCCACCACTACAGCCAGGCACTTTGTAAACACCCTTGGTGTTGAAGTGAGGCTAAATGGCAGTGTTGAGAATTGATAGTGACCTGAAGGGAGTCTGAACCTGAGGTATTTTCTGTGAGACTCCCTTATGGCGATGTGGAAATAGGCATCTTTTAGGTCCAGGGATGCCAATTTCCTTTCTGAAGGGTTGGCAGAATCAATGCTAAGGTTAACATTTTGAACTTTGGCTTTGATAGGTATCTGTTTAAGACCATGAGGTCTAATATGGCCCGCCACTCCCCACTTTTCTTTGTGGTGAGAAAGTATATTGAGTAAAGTCCCTGTCTCTTTAAGTTGGCTGGCACTTGTTTAACTGCTCAAGCCAAGAACAGCTTTTGAACCTCTGCTTCCAGAATTTTTATTTCTGTATTTGAAAATGGCTTGAAAACTCATGTTCTTAAAGGTGTAAGAGATTCGAAAGTCAGAGACAGTCTCTGGCTCACTACTTCCAGGACCCACTTGTTTGTTGTGATGTTTTTCCAAACATGAAAATAGTGAGCCAATCTGCCTCCTACAGGCAGTAGGGAGGTGGCCCTGTGCAAACATGTCAGGGTGCCTGCTTTGCTTGGGACAGAGCCTGGAGCTGGGAACCATGCTTTGAACCCAATCTGCCCCTTCCCCTAAAGTATCCTTGCTGTGCATACTGCTGGTATGGGGTTGTAGCAATGGGTTGAAAGAAGGGCCTGCTTTGAAAGGCCACTGCCTCTGCCCCCCCTTCCATAGGGTCTAGTGGATGGGGAAGCTTCTTCTTTTGCGGAATTGCTTCTGTAGGTGGTTTTGTACTCTATCTACCTTTTTTCATGTAAGCCTCTGTCATTTGCCCAAAGAAGGAATATTCCTCAAATGGAAAATCCAATGCTTTGGTCTGAGAATCCTGGTCAGGTTTTTGGTCCTCAGCCAAGCAAATCTTCTTTGAGCCATAGTGTTTGCCATCCACCTGGCAGTTCTGTTACTGGAGTCTGCAAGCATTTGAAACTGGTACTTGGCTGCTTCCAGACCAAATCTAGCTGTTTCAGCTAAGTCAGCTGAGACAGGAGACTGTACCTTTTCAGATATGGTGAGCACTGATTGCCAGAGTGATTTCTGGTATTGTGCAGCATAGGCCTGGAAATTGAACCTGTCTGATAACCAAGGAAGCTGAGAGGTAACCTTTCTTGGCCACACTGTCTAATTTCCTTGAATCCGTGTCTGGGGATGGAAAGCTAGTGGGACCCTTGCCTTGTCACAGGCTGCTACCTGCACTACTCCCTGGTGGTCAGTGTGAGGGAATAAAAATTCTGCACCCTGCCTTTCCATTTGGTACTTTTTGTCCAACCTCTTATCCAGAGGTGGAATAGAATTAGGAGTCTGCAGTATTTTTAGGGCACCTTTTATAAAGAATTTATTAATGGGGAGAAGAAGCTTTTTGGTGGGTGCTAAACCCATAATTTCCATATATTCTACTTCTTCATCCTCAATGACTTCACTTGTGGGGATGTCTAAAGCATCCACCATTTTTCTTATAAAAGTGAAGTGAGAGGAAAAATCCTCTGATGCCCTAGGAGAAGAACCAAATTCTTATTCAGGGGAAACCTCCGTTTTGATGGGGTCCCCTTCTTCCACCTCTTCAATATCCAGGTACTCTTCTAACTCATAAACAGAAGACTGAGAAGAAGAGCCAATCTGTCTGGCTGGTGTCTGAGGTAAAGGGGTAGTCAACTCTTGTAAAGCCTGGATCAACCAAAACGCCTGTGCAATCTCTTCTGCACTTGAAATCCCCTAAGGATTACCAGCAGGGGGTTATGGGTGCTTAGTCTTTTTAGACTTTTTTGGGGGAACTGGAGATTCAGCCAGTACAGCAAGCCTCTTTGAAACTGCTTGAGTACCCGTCTCAGCGGTGGCGCTTACAGAAATTGAAATTGATGTGGTTTCAGACACAGGGATAGAGGGTGTCAGCTGATCAGAGCCAGAGGGACCCTTTGAAAGAGTCATATTTTTCTTCAGCCTTTCTAGGCATTTTTCCACAGTTTTTTCTGGAAAAGTTTTACAAATTTCGCAGTCTGTTTTTAAATGTTCAAAACCCAGACAGACCACACAAAGGGCACGCTTGCCTGCTTTTGCAAAAATCTCACCACAGTCAGTACATAGTTTAAAACCGGGTTCATTGGTACTTCAGACATTCTGAGAGAAAAAACAGAATCAGAAAACAACCGCTAAATAAGAAAGATTTTTAAAGTTAGCTTTAGCATTAGTGATTGGTTCCAGAACTGAGGAAAAGCTATTGGAACTGAACCAAGGAACCGAACCAGAGTTAGAGGTTCACAAACTAGGATTAGCGGTTCGATTTAAATATAAAAACTTTTAAATTTAAATAAAACTAACAGAGTTCCTTAGTCAAAGAACTCCGAAAACATGAAAGAAAGCCTCGCTTCCCCCGTGGTTATACTGAACCAGGAGAAACTGAGAAAACAAAGAATTGAAAACTAAGATAACGGTTTAATACTAGAAAAAACACTAGTTAGAGGCAGTATAAGAAAAGAATAAGAAAATACCTATGTATTTTATGAAATTTTAATGCGACAGGACTAGATGATAAGGACAGAGACTCCGGGCTTCTGGTTTTGACAGGTGGAATGTGAGAGCAGAAGTTATGAATACCTGAGAATTACTGGGGTTAGAAGAGAGCATCTTCCAAAGTAAAAGATGTTCCATTACAAGAGGGCACAGTATAAAGTTAGGAGTGATAACAGCTCAGGGGTAACATGAGAAACCATTTTTTCACAGGGAGAGTGGTGGATGCTTGTAATGGCCTACCGGAGGAGGTAGAGGGGGCTGAAATGGTCACAGGATTTAAGAGAGAGAATGGGACAGACACAAGGGTATCCTGGAGGTAAGGGAGGAATGTTTTGGAGTTTTTTGTGCATCAGACCTCATACTAGGTCATGATAAATAGGGCAGACTGGGTGGGCCAAGAGGTCCCTACCTGCAGTCAGTTTCTATGTATCTATGTTTACAGTCCAGTATGTGCAGCTCTATGGAGGTTTACTCGAAGCAGATTATGGAATAGCACAGAAACATGTAATAATTTACAGGGAGCTGATCCTCCTCCTCTTGGACAAGACCGTGGCTATTTCAAACCTGAAGTATTGTACTACATCTGTTCCACTCACCAACTAGTATGGGGTTGCTGGGCACTTTGATGACAAAGGTTCACACCCTGAGTCCTGCATTGCAGGATCAGAGACTAGCAGGGTGGGCTCTTAGCATGACATGATCAGCCTGGAACACTGCTCCTGGAGTAACACCTAGATTGTCTTGGTGATGAAGTCTGTGGATAGGAGAGTGACAATGCGTTGCCTCCTCTGAGCAGCGCACACTGCTAATGGAATGATTTCATGGGTGCTTTGCTGATGGAGCCTCTGGATGGGAGAGTGGCAGTGCTCCCCCTCCCACAACACTTCCTGCACAGAAATCAATAAGACAATTAGTGAGTGGGAGAAAAAAAGGGCAACATATTCAACTGGCAGCAGGATGAGAGCATGAACCAGCCAACAGCTGTCCATGCCTAACTAGCAGCTTAAAAGATCCATTCCTCACCCACTTCTGTGCACTTAATCTGATGAGTTTCACAATAAACTGCAGCACCAGTCTGTAAAAGGACTCTGTCAAGGTGGGGGGGGAGATGAGGGGATGGAGTATCCAAGGTGCTCTGCATGAAGAGCTTTGTAGGTGCTTAAGGCAGCAGAGTCTCATGGTAGAGGGCTGGTGAGTTGCATTGACTGGAAGACCATAAGGAGATGCAATTTATTTATTGAACTGTTTCACCAGGAAGGCATGCTGAGTGACAAGTTGCTTGTCTCCCTGTGCAACCTGGGGGTAAGGAACAATAGGATAGAATACTGAGAAATGTTACACTGTTAGAATACAATTTGCTTACTTGCCTACAATGAGAGCAGGAGGGATTACAGGTGGATCACATTGGCTAACAATGCAACAGTCAACTATAGTAGATATGAAACTACATATAGCAAATTGGCAATAGTTGGTGATAGCTGGTAACACTAGAACACATATAATAACTTGCCAACAATATGTAGCACTAGATGGTAAGGTGACACAATAGTAATTGGTAGCCATTAGTATAACACACATATTCAAGATTTACAGTGCTTGGAGCAAAGAGAAGAAGAAAGGAAGGAGGGAACAAAAAATTGCGGAGGGCAGAATTGAAGAAGGGAAAGGAAATTTATGGAGAGAAGCAGGCAGAACACAATTTTCAAGGCAAACAGAGACAACAGGGTGGACTAAAGTGCATATAAGAGGGGTAAAGGGGTCGGTTATAAGTGCTTAATTGAGTGTATGGGGATGCCAGTGTTAGGTTATGTCAACTGGAATGGGGTTAGTAGGAGAAGAGAGAATGTGGCAGGGTGATGAGAGAGAGGTACTGTACTGTAGGTGGGGGTATCCAAGGGAGTGAAGGGGGAGTTGAAATTCAACAGTGTCCTGTTATCCCTACACAAGAAAGAAACAAGATCTGGCTTCTGACAACAAGGTGGTCTTGGGATGCCATTTGTGTAATGTGCTGTGGGATACAGTGTTGGCCCTGGTCCTCCTAAACTAATGGATGAAACAGTCTTTTTCCATTCTCTCCTAAGCTGCAAAGGATGCTGGAATGAATCTCTACCTATCCCACAGGCCCTCTTGCATACTGTGTGACCCTGAGCAAGTTGACAGAGAGAGAGAAAGCAGCCAAAGCTTCCTTAAATCAAGGAGGTTATTTAATAGACTACACTGAACTGAATTATTACTTTTTGGACCTGTGTACATAACTAGTATTGATTCTCTGTTTTCGGGGTTGACTTTTCTTAGTTTAACTTTTATTTGCCAGGGAGGAACTGTAGCTGGGAGAAATTTGCAGTAATTTGTGACTAGACCTGTTACTTAACCTCTGTGAACTAGGCATCTGAAAGGAAGGAAGGCACTCCCCGGGGTGGAGGGTCAAAGATGTAGTTGATTGTTTCTGGAGGGCACAGGTTTACTCCCATCCACCCTGCCCCTCAGCTCACCTACCCCAAGCGCATAACTTCCTTTATAGCAGGGGTTCTGACATCACTTCCCCAAAACAGCTAACAACATAAACCTGTTAATATCCTTAAAGGCACAGCACACTGAATAGGGAGTAGAGACATTCACAAGCTTCCACAGACTAAAACAAGAATAAAAAAAAAGAAAAGCATCTGTAACAGGAAGGGACACAGACATGTGGGGAGTGGTACAATGCACTGGCTATGAAGCAGCAGTTTTCTGGGAGACATTCAGGAGACTGCATTGCTGCCCTATTTGCAGGCACCTCTCTGGTCTGAGGCAGGAGGTTGTTCGTCTCCATTCTGACCTGGAAAGGATTCAGGAAACCTACTCTGCCACCCAGGGACCACCCAGGCCACCACCACCACTACCTCAGAGGTTGCTAAGAAAGAGGAGTGGTTGGACCACGGTGAGCTCAGGGAGGGTGAGGGTGGTGGAATAGAGGTGCATCCCTCCAGTTGTGCCTCTCCACAATTCATTCACCACTCTGGTGTAGCATGGTTCCTCTATGGAGGCACCCACAGTGGAGACCAAGGAGGATGCTGGGAACCTCCACAATGGAGACCCACAGAAGGGTAGCACAGGACCCCACAGGGGAAGAAAACAACGCCTGGTGGGGGACTCAATTGTTATGGGGTAAAACTGGGGGATGGAGGGGAAAGGAAGGTAAGGTGCCTGCCTGGCATCATGGCTTGGAGGGACAGGAAATGAATCACCAGGATTGTGGGAGCAGCTGCAAGGGGGTAGTGAGCTGGATGTCATTATCCACCTAGGGACAAATGACCTGGCTGAGAATGGGATCAGAGCAGTGCAACAGGAGTTTGTGGAGCTGGGGAAGGGCCTTAGACAAGAAGCACACATGGTAACTTTCTCGGAAGTGCTATCTGTCTATGGCATGGATGAGGCTAGCTTACTCCGCACCATGGTATTCAATGACAAGTTTAAAAAATGGTCCAGAGCTCAGGAATTTGGCTTCACTGGGGACTGGGGCTCTACCTGGAGGGATACAGGCCTGTACTGGCATGATGGTCTGCATCTATCCAGGAGGGGAACCAGGATCCTAGGTGATAAGTTTCAATGCTTCATTGGCAAGCATTTAAACTAGCCAAAGGGGAGGCACTGAAAAGGAGAAGGGAAATCACAGCCCACCCCCCAAAAGAATCAGAGTAGTTAGTGAGGTAAACACCAAGATAGAGAAGTTGATAGGGAGACGAGCAGGGCTAAATGGAGAAAAAAACAAGGCAGTAAGGACAGGGATGGGACAAAAAGAAATAAAGCCATAAAAAATGGAGGGTAATGAGTACCAATGCCCATAGTCTAGGTAAAAAGCCCCCCAAAATGGTGACTTTGATGGAAGAGGGATACCAGGATATCATGGCAGTCACAGAAACATGGTACACAGAAAACCATGCCTGGGATGTCAACATACCAGGGTACACAATCTACAGGCAGGACAGGGAGGAAAGAAGAGAAGGAGGAGTAGCTCTCTACTGTGGTTAAGAAAATACTAGGTAAGACCAGACTGGGCAGTGACAGGATAGACATGAAACTTCTATCCCTTACCCTGTACATTCTTGTAGTGCCCATTACCACACTGTATAATAAGTCCTTGGCCCTGACCCAATTCCTGGTGGTTTGGAAGCAGGCCCTAGTTAAGGCAGTGCATAAAGAAAGTGACAAGTCTCTGGTAGCCAACTACAGACCCATCTTCATCCTCTCCCCCCTGTCCAAGGCACTGGAAAAGATTGTGGTGGGTCAACTCATTGACTACCTCAATAAGTATAATCCAAAGATACTAGCGCACAGCCCCCCCCCACACATAGCAGAACATAACATTTAAGCTTTCAACTGCCAAAATTGGCTATATTTACTTTCAAGCTCCATGTGAGGAGAGGGTCCTCTTAGTTTCAGACTGGAATTAAATTTGAGTAAGCTAAATCACCAACGTCAAGGTGGGACCCTTCAATTTAGTCCCTAACTTTCCAGTGCCTCAATGGCTACTTGCTAACTCCTTTAATACTGTGCTCCCAGCAAGGATTTTGCACAGGTGATTAACTTTCAAGTGCCTCAATGGCTACTAATTGACTCACTTTATACTGTGCTCCCAACAAGGATTTGGTTTTACTTGAGTTGGGGAGTCTGTGGTGCTCCTCTTTAGCATGCTCCCTTTAAAATACCGGTGTAATATCCTTGTTGGGAGCACAGTATAAAGTGAGTCAATTACAGCAGGAAGGTCACCCAAGACAAATCTAATTGATTTCTTTGACTGGGTGACCAAAGTCATAGACCAGGGAGGGGCTGTGGACATGGCCTACCTAGACTTTACCAAGGCATTTCACACAGTCCCAAACAAAAGATTAATAAGCAGAGGGTTGAGGCGCTGGACACCACACCTTGCGTGATGCCGGTGACCCGAGTTCAGGAATGAGCTTTGGAGCTGGGGGGTCGGCAGGGGACGGTAGAGGATCGAGCACCCGATGGGAGGCTCTCCTCTCTGGACAGGTGAGTGAGGGATAGCCTGGCGCACCTGCAGCTCCCAGTGGAGATCAGCAGCACTGCAGTGTACAGGCTGCACATTACACAGTGTGGCTTATGCAGGCAGGGCTGCCATGCACCATTGTATCAGGCATGCCCACACAGGGAGAGGGTCCACTAAGAACAGGGAAAAACACCGGTTCCGAGGAGCAGGTGATGGTACCTGTGCTCCATGCCCTCTGCCGGACTCACCCAGACTGACCTTCCCATTTCTCCTGCCAGCCCTCACCAACAGCCAGATACTGCCTTAGAAGAGTGCCCAAGAGGAGGGGGCAACCCACCCCGGATGGGTTAAACCAGTGATGCTGGCTGCAGGGAGTGGGGGAGAGAAGAGGTGCAGTTCTTGGGGGGGCCTCAGGCAGACAGGACACGGGTAGGATGCCTGAGAGAAGGTTCTTCGGGATGCAACCGGAGTGAAAGAAAGTTGACAAAAAAAAAGATTAATAAACAAATTAGCCAGCCTCTGAGTGGGTTCCAGGTGGTAGCCTGGAAAAACACTGGCTGGACAACTGAACACAGAGGGTAATAGAAAATGGAGTACACAGTGAAGAAAGGGGGTACTAGTGGGGTACCACAGGGCTCAGTAGTGGGCTGGTCCTTTAATGTCTTTATAAGAGACATTGCAGAGGAACTAGAAGGAAAAGTATGTCTCTTTGCAGATGACACAAAGATCTGCAACAGGGTTGATACAGTGTGGGGTGGAAAGGATGAAGGGACTTGGCAAGGTTGGAGAATGGCCAAATGTATGGCAGCTTAGATTCAATGCAAAGAAGTGCAAAGTAATGCACCTGGGAAAGAAAAACCATGGGGAAGAGTACGCAATGGAGGGTGAGATACTGACAACAACAAAAATGGAATGGGACCTGGGGGTAGTCATATCAGATGACCTAAAGGTATACCAGAAATGTGAGAAGGCAGTAAGGAAGGTTGGGGCATACTGGGATGCATGGTATAGGCATCACCAGTAGAAAACAGTAAGTTGTTGGCCTCTGCACAGACAGTTGGTAAGACCACAGCTGAGTACTGTGTACAGTTCTGGAGACCCCATCTCCACAAAGACATAGACAGGGTTGAGGCTGTCCAGAGGAGGGCACCAAATGGTGCAGGGTCTGCACCAGAAAACATATGAAGAAAGGTTAAAGGAGCTTAAGATGTATAGCTCCAGGAAAGGAGGGAGGAGGGAGGGGACATGATAGAAACTTTCAAATACCTCAAGGGAATCAACAAAGTCCAAGAGGGTAGCATCTTTAAGAAAAATAGATGAGTAAGAACAAGGGGCCATAATACGAAGATAGACCAAGGATGGCTCAGAGGTAACGTGAGGAAGTATTTCTTCACAGAGAGGGTTGTAGATGCAAGGAACAGCCTTCCTGAGGAGGTTGTAGAGTCAAAAATAGTGAGGGAATTCAAGAATGCATGGGACAGACATAGAGCAATTTTAGTGGGGATTAAGAACCGTATGGACTTATTTTATAAAAGATGGGGCAAGCTCCAGTCTTTTTACCTACCTTAATGATAAGACTTGTGGCCTGATCCCTGGACCCTCATACTATGTAGCATAATTGATGTTACCTTAATATAAGGTTTTAATGTGATTTAGATATGTCTCCTTTATTATAACTAGGACTATTGGTCAGGTTATTAAATAGGTTGTTTAGTAAGTGTGGATATCCAGACTTTAGAAGCTGTAATTTATGCTTTAGCGGGTGCACCCTGGGAGGGGAGGGAGGGGTGAGGGGTATCTACCTCTGGCATTTTGACTGATAGATATGTTATGCTGTTTTACTTTCAAGTATGCCTGTTATTTACTATATTTATAGTGGGAGGGGGTGTTGGTCTGATTTAGGGTTTATTGGTCTGTTTCTTAATCGTCATGGTTCTGGTTGTATTATTTTTGAAATAATAAACTTAAATTTCAAAAAAAAAAAAAAATTTTAGTGGGGATAGGAGGAAGTAGGCTGTTGGTTAACTAGGAAGTGGCAGAGACCGTTCTACAGCAGGAATGTCCTGAATTATGATCCTAGTGAAGTTAAAGGAACTGTATTTTCTCAGTGGGTTCAAGGGGCAATTCCCTGAAGATCCTTTGTGTGATTCAGTTGCCTTTGAAAAGAACTCTTGAGAGACTTGTCTTGACTTGCTACTCAGGAGAAATGCTTATTTTTGTTGTTCCATGGACAGGATAACTAGTTTGTGAGTACTGTTTAAGGAGACTAGTTCTCCATACATATTTAGGGGAATCCTTGTGTGGGGTGTGTGTGCCCATGGATAAGGCTAGATCACACCTGTCATTTTCCCTAGTTCACCAGGAGAATGAATTTCTGTAAACTGCTCACCAAGAAGTGTGCAGTTTGTACTGTGATCACCCCAGTGAGTGACAGAAATGGAAAGTATGGGATCTCTAGCATTTCAATGAGGAATGGGAGTTTCAGTGCTGTAGCCCTGAAGGAATGGCAGAGACTGTTGGTTGGGACAAAGGGTGGGAGGAACACCATCTAAATGCTTACAAGGCAGGGCTTCCTGGTTCATAAAGGGCACCAGTTTTACCTGAGCAAAGGCCAGTGCTGCAGGTCTAGGTAAGTGACTGAGTTTCATATAATTGCACCTGCGTTCAAAGAAGACTTCTGAGTGTGTGGTTTAGTTTCACAAAATGTGCACTCATCGGAGGAAAATGTTCAGGTTTGAGACCAGGTGTCCACTATATGTACCTTTGGGAAATGGGAAGAAGATGTTCTGCTGTATATTCATGAACTGTACTGCATGCTAGAAGAGTTTGTGAAATTTATTTTATTTTATTTTTTATTTATTTGTATTTCGGATGACACCTTTGAGCCGAGGGCTGTTTTACAAAGGTTCCTCATCAAGGCAATAAGGACAATAAGGTACAAAACATAGAAACATAGTAACATAGACTTTGACGGCAGATAAGGACCACTTGGCCCACCCAGTCTGCCCATTTCCCTACCTACTGGATAAGCTGCAGATTCTAGTTAACCAACAGCCTGCTTCCTGCAACCCCCCACTATAATTGCTTTGTGTCTGTCTCATGCATGTTTGAATTCCCCCACTGTTTTAGACCCAACAACCTCTGCAGGAAGGCTGTTCCATGTTTCCACCACTCTCTCTGTGAAAAAGAATTTCCTTGCATTACCCTGAGCCATCCCTCTATCTTTAAACTGTGTCCCTTGTTCTTACACATCTCTTTTCTGAAAGATGCTACCCTCCTGGACTTTGTTGATTCCCTGAGGTACTTGAACGTTTCTATCATGTCCCCGTCCCTCCTTTCATCAAGGGTATACATATTAAGCTCTCTCAGTCTCTCTTCATATGGTTGCTGATGTAGACCCGGCACCATTTAGTTGCCCTCCTCTGGACTGCTTCCATCCTATCTATGTACTTACGTAGATGGGGTCTCTAAAACTGCCCACAGTACTCCAGATGGGGTCTCACCAACTGTCTGTACAGAGGATAACCACTTCCCTTTCTCTTGTGATGTCCCTTCCTATGCATCCCAGTATCCCCTGGCTCTCCTTACCGACTTTCTCATTGCTTACCCACCTTTAGGTCATCTGATATGACTACCCCCAGGTCCCTTTCCATTTTTGTTGTTGTTAGTACCTCCCTGCTGTTGTGTACTTCTCCTGGGTTTTGTTTCCCAGGTGCATTACTCTTGAACTTCTTTGCATTGAATCTAAGTTGCCATGTCTGACCATTCCTCCAACCTTGCCAAGTCCCTTCTCATCTTTTCTACCCCTCTTGTGTATCAACTCTGTTACAGATCTTTGTGTCATCTGCAAAGGAGCATACCTTTCCCTCAGACCCTCTGCAATGCCACTTACAAAGATGTTAAAGAGGATTGGACCAGTACTGAGCCCTGAGGTACTCCACTAGTAACCCCTTTCTTTGGAATGTGTCCATTCACTATTACCTTCTGTGTCCTGTTGTGCAGCCAGTTCGCTTATCCAGGCTACCACCTGGGATCCACTCCAGGCTAGGCAACTTGATTATTAACTTTTGTGTGGACTGTGTCAAATCTTTGCTAAAGTCTAGGTAGGCCATATCCACAGCCCCTCCCTGGTCTATTACTTTGGTCACCCAGTCAAAGAAATCAATTAGATTAGTCTGACATGACCTTCCTGCTGTAAATCCATGCTGCTTTGGGTCCTGTGCCCTGCTGGCCTCTAGGTACTCAACAATTCTTTCTTCCAGAAGTGATTCCATCATTTTCCCTACCACTGAGGTCAAACTTACATAACATGATCATTACAATGGAACTTACAAAAAAAAGACAAGTACGGTTATAATAATAGCAGCCAAAGGTATTGTCAAGGAATTGTGTTGTGAGTTAATTATACAGTACAAGTCATAGATGGCTCAGTGACACTTTTTAATTAGTGAGTTAGTGGGAAAAGAGAAAGAAGAGTAGTGGTGAGGGGGTGGTATGGGAGAGAGAGAGAGAGAGGGAGGAGGGGAGAAATGGGGAGGGCATTGCATTGGATATGTGGTAGATGGGAAACAGCAAGGGAGGAGGAAAGGGGGGATGAAAAAGAAAAGGAGACAGATTCATCCTATACCCAGTAGTGGGGGTAGGAGAGGAGGAGGAGCTGAGGCGGTGAGGAGGGATGCTTGAGGGTAGTATGCCTGGAGGGGATTATAAGAAGTAATCACAAAAATGTATCTGACCTGCCTAGACTGACCCATGGGGGTCCACTACTGCTTCAGATTTTCATCTGTTAAACAAAGCCATACTGCACAAACCCAGTTCCTGTTCTGGACATTCAGATTATTGCTTCTGGTTGTTGGACTTACTGGGGCTCCCTCAACAGTTTAGATCAAGCATATGCCTAGCAGTCTCCAACTAGGACCTGGATTGTGATTTCTACACAAGGTTCTTGTGTTTTGTTTCTGTACCCCACCCCTCTTTCTCTAGAAATGAGCCTGGTATATATCCTAATGCCAAAGGGTGGTACCAACCTTGAAAGTAAATAGTATGCCAATATGTGGTTACCAGTGTCCAGATTTAATGATGGTAGGGGGTGCTAACTTGTTAAAAATGGCTCGAGGGTTACAAAAAATGGGGGCTTGTCTGGTGATATTAAATTTCGGTGAGACTTACATAGAATGAATGCTCATCCCAAAAAAATATGTTTTAGGGGAGAGCCATTGCTGAGGGTATAGCTAGAGTGTTCCTGTCTGATGACGGCGCACCCAAACAGAAGATTGTTTACCAGAAAGCAAAGCTGTGCCAAGAAAAATGCCACCTGAAAGTCTTTTGATGCCTGAGTTTCTGTGAAAAGGAAAGTGGAAAAATATGTTGCTTCTATCTTTAACTTGAAAATGTGGACTGCTGGAAATGAGCAATGATCACCCATGCCTTGTCAATAAAGCACTTAAAAAATGGTTTAAAAGTTACAAATTCCAGAGAAAAGTATCTGTGGACTTAAAGGACAGTGTTTTCTAAGAGCTCAGAAAGTTTCAAGTGTGTACAGTGAAAACTGGGGGCAATTGTTAAGGAAAATTCACCAAGTACTGAATGAAAATGCCTTGACATGCTTGCCCCACTGAAATTTGAAGGTGAGAAAGTGTCAGTTTGAAGTTTAAATTCTGCCTTCTTGACAATCGCCATGCAGGAGTGCAGCTGAGAGACAGAGAGAGCTCATTTGCATGCCCGCTGTGTGATTGGTCCTAGTGCACTTAAGCCACGTCCTTGCCTGTGTCTCAGAGTTGTGGAACATTCATGGAGGAGCAGAAAGCAGTGTGCAAGCAACATGTAGTTCATGCAGCAGCAGGAGGAATCGTTTACAGCTGAAGCATTTCTGAACCAGTGGTTTTTCTAACTTTTTCGCAGTTAAACCAACTCAACCTGTATTCTGACGACTGAGAGATTGTGGTGATCATAGCTATGATCGGCAGTACTGCCAGCCATCTCACCCCAGAGGCCATCTCTTGAGTTAGCAGCAGGCTGTATTACATCGATGGTGAAACCAGCTACTTCATGTAAGTATCCTGTGCAAAAGTAAATGACTGTGGTAAAGGTCAGAAAACTGTGTAAGAACTTGAGCAAATGCAGCAAAAGTATTGAAAGACAGAGTTTTATGAACATTTAAATCTTGGACTGTGTGTCAGAAAGTACTATTTTCAAACAGAGTGAACTTTAAGATAAATGATCCCTCTGGTCCAAGTGCTAGTAAATGTAATGGATTGAGAAAAAGCAAAGTGAACTTGTGCTTAGAGAAAATCAGTTGAAATTCAAAAGATCTAGCCAGAACTCTAGCAATTTTAAACTGAGTGTGATGAAAACTTACAGTCATCATGTTGGGGTGAAGCCAGCAATGTAAACAATGCAGAGCCATTTTAGACCAATGTTTTCAAATACAAACACAGTTTCAAGTGGTTTTGCTAAGTGCTGTGGAATACAAATGCAACAGCCAGGCAGCCTGTTACCAGTGTGTTAAAACCAAATCAGAGTGATTACAAAAGCAGTAGTTTGGGGACGTGTGTGTGTTTAATTTGCAGAATATGGTGTAGCAACCCCCTCACTACCCATTCCATGCTAGGGCGTGGGTAGCCCATCAAAAACAAGAGCTAGCCAATTTTGAGCAATTGTATGACAGTTCACCAGCACCCGCTGAGGCGGCTTTTCTGAACTACCAGGTTAATGTGTGCGTAGTATGCTTAAAGAAAAAAATGACTTACCATACTAATCTTGTTTCTCCCAAAGGGAATCTTACTGTATTCTGACTTCTGCAGCCTGGTCTCACTGTAAGACTACCCCAGAGACAAAATTGTTAATAGAACCTATGGTAATTAATCATGGAATGTTAGGCTCGAGCTCAGTTTTCAAATCACAGTCTCTGGTAAACATTCTGCAGCCGTCAGATTCTTACAGAGCAAAGTTAATAACAAGCTATCTAAACTATAATAATACTAACTAACAATGTAACAACACCCAACACCAAACAATTCCCCTGTATTTAAAAATGTGGGCCAAACTAAGACAAGTTACTAGGCCCAAAAAAGAAACACCGATAGGATTTGAACAGTATGAACTGCTGTGTTGCAGTGTCTATAGGTTCTAGCAGGGGAGGAAGGATGGGAGCTCAGAATACAGTAAGATTCTGTCATCAAGGCACAGGTCATGAAGCATTGGAATACCAGGAGCAGTTGTATAATTTGCCAACAATTATTTATTTACACTAGCAGTATTGTAAAATAAACTTGTTCAGTATAACTTTACAAAGAAGAAATAAAGTTTTCTTTCAATCTCTGCATCCCTTGTTCTCCTAATCTTTTTCGCAATTGCAGCTTAGCTCTTTTATAAGTCATTTCAACTACCACTCTTAGCAAAGCATCCTGTTTTTGTAAATATCAGGCGGGAGCTGCTGGAACACATCGTGTCTGAGCTGAGGCGTCCCATTTACAGCTTTTGCAAAAGGCTAAAAGATTTACACTCGAGTAACCGCTAGTTTACGACAGCTTTCTGCAGTCATCTCAAAATATAATTACATACATTTCAACAGTAACACTGTATATTTTCTAAACAAGAGTGATCCCATTATCAGTTACATTTTCATACAATGATTTGCACTTATTTTTATATAAGTAAATCTAGATATGCAAGGGAGAAAGACAGCAAGGGGAAACTGAGAGACAGTGAGAGGCAAAGAACTGCGAGATTGCTAGGGTGATCAAATCCGAAGCTTCACAGGAAAATTTGGTTGTGCAACTAGATAGAGAAGAGATGGAAAAAGAGTAGAACAGATCATTGCATTTAAACTCTTTCTCCATAATAACTAGGACAGTGTCCTATTCCACCCTTTCATACACACCACCTAAAGAGGGAACCTGTTTTATTAAACAGGTTTCCAAAACTTTTGATTTCTCTAATAACATTTGCTTTCAGCAATTAAGCACATGTGCATTGTCAGTTTTTCAAACAGTACAGCAAATAGTATAGTTTAAACTCATACATTTGTTTTTCAACCTTCAGAACCCTCAAATCCTGATCCATATCTTGACAGAAAATCAGCATTGCTATTCTCTTTACCGGATTGGTGTATCCCAGTGAATTTAAATGGCTGAAGTGCCATGTACAACCCTGTGATTCTGGAATTTGTATCTTTCATCTGGCTAAGCCAACAGAGAGGATTGTGATTTGTTACAAGAACAAAGTTATTTCCTAGCAAATAAAACATCAGGGACTCCATGGTCCACTTAGCTGCTAAACATTCCTTTTCGATAGTGGAGTACTTTTTCTCTCTGTCATGCAACTTCATACTTATGTACAGAATAAGATGTTCTGTCCAATCTATATTTTGACTCAGTACTACACCTAGACCTACCTCGGATGCATCTGTTTGTAACAAAAATGTTTTTTTCAGAGTCTGGGCTTCTCACAATAGGGGCTGAACATAATGCAGCCCCTATGGCTTGAAAAGCTTCATCACACTCTGGAGTCCATTTCACATTATTTGGGTACCATTTTTTCTTGAGTTCAGTGAGGGGAGTAGCTAACTCTGCAAAGTTGGGAACAAATCCCTGATAATAACCAGCCAACCCTAAAAATCACCTGACATGTTTCTTTGTTTTAGGGACAGGGCTGTTGGCTATGGCTTCTATTTTAGAAACCTCTGGCTTAACTTCTCCATTTCCTAACACATAACCCAAATATCTGGTTTCCTGCATGCCCACTACACATTTGGTAAGATTAATAGTCAGACCTGCATTTTTTTATAGCTTGGACAACTGCTCGTAGGTGTTCCAGGTGACTTTTCCAGTCTGGACTGTACACCACAACATCATCCAGGTACACAGTACAATAACCAGTGTGAGGGGATAAAATGATATCCATGTACCATTGGAATGTAGCTGGCATACCAAGTAAACCAAATGGCATAGTGGGTGAACTGATTTCTTTAGCTAAATGTATTTGCCAGTAACCCTTGGTGAGATTGAGGGTAGTGATATACTTTGCACTACCCAGTCTGTCCACCAAATCATCTATTCTGGGCATAGGATAACTATCAAATTCTGACACCTGAATAAGTTTCTAAAATCAAGGCAGATTCTAACACCACCTTCTTTTTTGTTTACAATTACCATAGGAGATAACCAAGCACTCCTTGACTCCTCTATAATACCTAGTTCTTTCATTTTTTTGTATTTCCTTAACCACATCAGCTCTTAAGTGCTCTGGCAACTTGTATGTCTTTTGCCTAATAGGACGAGCATTCCTTGTCATTATTACATGCTCAACCCCTTTTGCTCGGCTTGGTACTGTGGTAAATGTACTGTTAAATGTCTTTAGCACATTATGAATGGCTGAAGTTTGTTCTAAGGTTAAGGAAACATTCAACTTTACAGCATCAGCATTTACAGTTTGTTCCAGTCTATCATAAGCTACATCAAAATCTTCTTTATCAGTTTCTGGTAAAACTAACAAAGCAGCTTTTGGCATTTTTTCAACTCATTTCTTGAGGAGGTCAGCATGGTATATCTTAATAGGAATTTTCCTGTCAGGGGTATCAGTCTTGTAGTTAACAGTGCCAGTACATCTAAGAACCTTATAAGGTCCTTGCCTCTTCATTAACAGCTTATTTTCTGTTGTGGATAACAGTAGCAAAACCTTTTCACCTGGCTCAAAAGCTTTTTCTTTTACCCCATGGTCATAACATACCTTCTGCTGATTTGGGGCCTCTTTCTGATTACTATGGCCAATTTCAACATATTTTGCCAGCTTTTTTCTTATGGCACACATATAAGAAGTTATAGATTGTTTCTGAATGGGGTTATCTTTCCACGTTTCTTTTATCAAATCCAGTGGCCCTCTTGGCTGCCTACCATACAGCATTTCAAATGGTGAAAACCCTGTTGATTCCTGTGGCACTTCTTTGTAAGCAAAAGGTAGGTATGGCAAGTATTGGTCCCAGTCTTTCCCTTCCCCATTTACAAACTTTTATAGCATGCATTTTAGGGTTTGGTTTAATCACTCAACAAGACCGTCTGTCTGAGGGTGATAGGGGGAGGTTCTTATGGCAGTGATAGCTAGTAGTCTGTACAGCTCCTTAAGTAATGCAGCACCAAAATTACTATCCTGATCAGTAATAATTTCTTTTGGTATGCTCACTCTGCTGAAAATTTTGGCAAGCTCTGCTGCAACTTCTGGGGCCGTAACTGTTTGCATTGGAACTGCTTCTGGGTATCGAGTAGCATAGTCGCATACTACTGGGATAAATCTATTACCCTTTTTACTTTCGGCTAAAGGACCAACTACATCCATTCCAATTCTCTCAAAAAGCATATCTATCAAGGGTAGGGGCACCTTGTCTTTTCTAGTGACTGGGGCTACTTTCTGACACTCAGCACAGGAATTACAATAGGTAGCAACATCTTCATAAATTCCAGGCCAGTAAAATCTACACAGCAATCTGGCAAGGGTGCAATCTCTCCCTGAGTGACCAGCCATATAACTATCATGTGCTACCTGTAACAACTCTGTTCTATACTTCTGTGGTATAACCAATTGTTCTGTCTGTTCCTGTGTCTGTGGTTTAACCCAAACTCTGTACAGTAACCAACTACATTTTTTAAACACTGGTCCACCCTATTTTGCTTTCACCCCCAGCTGCTTAAAATAACCCTGGGAAGAAATATTGTTAGCTTGTTCTGAAAGAAAGTCACAATCAGTTATCAGTTTAGTTTCAGCATTTTCACATTTTAACCCTTCATGTCCATCAGTCATTTGATGCCATAGTTTCTTCAGGCTTTGTCTTTCTTTCCTGGATTTCTGGATGTTGGAGCTGTGCTCAAACAAGTCTGAATCAAAATCACTGAAAGGAAAAGTGTCCCCGCCATCTGAAATTTTCTTTGCCTGAGTTCTGTCAGCACTGCTGCTGAAACATCAGGATTTACTCCCTCTTTGATTAACTCAGTAAATCCTGGGAAGTCATTTCCAATAATCACAGGTACAGTTAACTTAGGTACTAACTACCCCCACTTTCATTTGGTGTGACACACCCTTAATAGTCAGAGTCATTTGGATGGTGGGATAGTATTGAGTGTCCCTGTGGATGTGGATGACACCAATACCTGATCCCTTTGCACAGTGTTTTCCCAGCATTTTAACATGCACTAGAGTCTGCCTGCTTCCTGAATCAATGAGTCTCTTCATAGTCTTATCCCCCACCTTCACATCTGTTAAGTACTTGCCCCAATTTGCCAAGGACAAATCTGCTCCAGTGCCACTCTCCTTACTGTGGCAGTTTCTTGCAATATGGCCTGACTTATTACAGTTATAGCAGATAACGTCTTTGGGCACAGATGTGTTACCCCACCACAGTTCTTATCAGGCTTGGAGTTTAAATAGGAAAAAGAGTGTCTTACCGGTGGTTGTCTGTTACCTCACTACTGTGGCATCTGTCTGGCCATTTGGTAGTCCTCAGCCAAAGAAACTGCCTTTTCCCCACTGTCTGGCTGGTGTTCCTTTATCCACAGCTGCACATCTGTAGGTAAGATGTTGATGAATTGCTCCATGGCAAATGTGCCGATGATCTGTGGGACTGTCTTGCACTCTGGTTGGATACATTTTATCAGGGGTTCTTGGAGTTGGGTGAAGGCTTCTCGAGGACTGTCAACTGAGTTGTACCTCAGAGATTGAAATCTCTGCCTGTGTGTCTCTCTGGAGATGTCATACCTTTTCAAGATTTCGCTTTTCACCAGGTCATAATTTTCTGACTGTGCAGTGTCCGTCTTTCAGATGAGACGTTAAACCGAGGTCCCATCTTCCTGGATTGGTGGTAGTTCAGGTGGATGTTAAAGATCCCATGGCACTTATCGAAAAGAGTAGGGGAATTTTCCCGGTGTCCTGGCTAAATTTCCTCATTCACCAAAATACCACCAACAGCTTAATCTGGTTCAAGGTCAGTTGGCATTCATCTATATCCCCCTCCCCGGTCGTGCCTGAAAAAATAGACAGGATTTGTCTAGTGCACTTACCCGGCCAACAAAAACTAAATAAATAAATAAATTGTTGTAGGCAAGTTGGGCAATCCCTGTCAGGTAGGGTACTAGTCTGCTTGTCCATTGGTAGGCTGTGGCAACTCTTTCAAAAGTTGTCAGGTATGCCTCTATATTATCTGAGGGGCACAACTCTGTAAGTTTAATGGCTTTTAAGTTACTTGCATTTTGCTGCTTGCCTGGATCTGTGCTGGATCCTCTGCCTTTGATAACTTGCAGGGCATCTGGCCATTGCTGCTCCTGTTGCTGCATCTCTTCTCTCAGATGCTGCTCCTGTTACTGCATCTCTTCTCGCCTTTGCGCTCCTAAAGGCCGAATCCATTTTTCTCTCTGCTTCTCCATCTCTTTTTGTTGTACAGCCCACCATTTGGTAAAGTCCATCAGGCTTGTAGGTTTTGTCACTGCCTGTTCTTTTTCCATAAATTGTGCTGGATGTACAATTTCAGACTGGACTTCTGTCTCTGCTAGTTTGGCTGTCATTCTCCTGGTAACCACTCCTGGGCTTGCTGATGCAGAATTCACACCTTCCTCTGTGCTTCCCTGGTACTAGGTCAAGTACCCACACACAAAACTCCTGGCTTATAGAATATGCATGGCATAAATCCCACTTAGGCTGACACCGTCTGTCATCGAGGAACAGGTCAGGAAGCATAGGAAAACCAGGAGCAGTTGTAGAATTCACCAACAATTATTTATTTACACTAACACTATCATAAAATAAACTTGTTCAGTATAACTATTTACAAAGAAGAAATTAATGTTTTCCTTCAGTCTCTGTGTCCATTGTTCTCCTAATCTTTCTTGCAGTTGCAGCTTAGCTCTTTTATAAGTCATTTCAACCCCCACTCTTAGCCAAGCATCCTGTTTTTGTAAATATATGGCAAGAGCTTCTACAACACAGTGTGCCTGAGTTGGGAGGCCCCATTTACAGCTTTTGCAAAAGGCTAGAAGATTTACACTCAAGTAACCTGTAGAGTTTGTAACAGCTTTCTGCAATCACCACAAAATATAATTATATACATTTCAACAGTAACACTATATATTTTCTACACAAAAGTGATCCCATTATCAGTTACATTTTCATATAATGATTTGCACATATTGTTATATCAGCAGATCAAGATATGCAAGGGAGAAAAACAGACAGGAAAGGAAAACTGAGAGAAAGGGAGAGGCAAAGAATTATGAGATTGTCGGGGTGATCAAATCCAAAAACTCTCAGGAAAATTTGGTTGCAAAACCAGATAGAGAAGAGACAGAAAAAGAGTAGAAAAGATCCTTGCACTTCCTCCATAATAACTAGGACAGGATCCTATTCCACCCTGTCACATATTCCCTTTGAAGAAACAAGATTACTATGGTAATTCTTTCTTCAACCCCCAAGAAATCTTACTGTATTCTGACCTCTGCAGACTACTCAAGCAGTACCTTTGGAGGAGGGTATGCTCTGCAGTACTGCTGTGCCAAACCTGGCATCACTTCTGGCCTGGGTATCCAGGATGTAGTGCTTGATGAAGGTGTAAACTGTTTTCCAGGTAGCTGCTTTGCAGATTTTCAACAAGGGTACGTCATTTACAGCTGCTATAGAAGCAGCCGTACCCATTGTAGAGTGAACCCTGAGGCCTACAGGAGGCTCTACCCACTTTGCTGTAGCAAAGCTGGATACAGGACGCAATCCATCAGACAATAGTTATCTTTGAGGTGGGTTTACCCTTCCTCACTTCTCCATAGTTAAGGAAGAGCTGGGTTCTATCCTGCCTGTGTGCCTTAGTGTGATCCAAGTAATAGCTTATATCTCTCTTGACATCAAGACTATGGAGCCTGTGTTCTCTTGAACTGGAGTGATCAGTGAAAAAGACAGGCAAAGTCATGGACTGATTAAGGTGGAAGTCTGAAACCACTTTAGGGAGGAACTTCCTATCAGTCCTATGAACCACTTTGTCCCTGTGGACTGTCTCTGTGGACAAGGCCTGAAGCTCACTGATCCTTCTTGCTGAGGTGATGGTTATGAGAAACACCATTTTCCATGTCACATACTTAAATTCAGCTGATGACATGGGTTTCAATGGTGGCTGCATTAGTTGACCAATGCATATGTTAAGATCTCATGTAGCAGCGGGCTCCCTGTGAGGGGGATGCAAGTACAATTGCCCTTTGAATGAATTCCTGAATACCTGGTTTGCAGCTAGGGATGCCCCTTTTCAAACAGAGAGGTAAGCAGAGACAGTTGCTAAATGTACCTTAAGAGTGGAAAGCCAAAGGCCCAGGGAATGTGAGTGTGCTAGATAGTCTAAGACTATATGTAAACCAGCCTGGCAGTGGTATATCTGTCTCTGTCTGCACCAAACAGAAAATCTCTTCTATTTAAATGAATAGGTGTTTCTGATGCAAGGTTTTCTAGACACCCTTAGGACCTCTAGCAGCCCCTCTGAGAGGTGTAGGTCAGCATATTGTAGGTCCTCAATAACCAAGCTCCGAGTCTGAGGGACTGTAGATTGGGATACAGAATCCTGTCCTGTGTAGAAGTCAACAGATTGTACCTCCTGGGCAGAGAGATTAGTTGTGTGATTGACAGGGTCAATTGCAGTGAGTACCAAGGCTGCTTGACTCAGTCTGGAGCAATGAGGGTCATTGTTGCTGGCTGAACCCTGAACTTGTTCAGTACTCTGTGCACCAAGGGAAATGTGGGAAGGCATAAAGAAACTTCCATGTCCAGTCCATCAGGAGTGTATCTAGAGGCACCGTGCCCAGTGTTGGAGGTCTGCAACAGAAAAGTGGCAGTTGGTGATTGTCTTGGGCTGCAAAAGGATCCACCTCTGGGGTGCCCCACCTTCTGCACACAACCTGCAGGATCTGCCTTTTTAGTGACCACTCATGGTGGTTCTGGTTGATTCTGCTGAGGGCATCTGCTAGGATGTTGTCCTTTCCTGGGAGATGGACTGCTGAGAGGGAGATCCCCAAGGAATAAGCCAGGTTCCATACCATCATGGCTTCTGTACACAGTGTGGAGAACCTTTAGCCCTCTTGCATGCTGGTGTAGTACATTGAGGTTGTATTGTCTGCCCAGACCTGAACCACTTTACCCTGTAACATGAAGGCAAAGGACTGAATGCTCAGATAAACTGCTCTGAGTTCCAACATGTTTATGTGAAGCAGAGACTCTTACTGGAGCTAGGTACCATGGGCAGTGTGCTCCCCTAGGTGGTCACCCCATCCTAGGAGGTAGGCATCTGTAGTCAAGACTGCTACTGGTTATAGCTGAAAGAAGGGCACACCTTTCCTGAAGCTGCCTTTTCCTGCCAGCACTGCAGAGCTTGAAGCAGGGTTCCTGTGACAAGTGCCATCTTTGACAGTGAGTGTCTTCTGAGAATAGTGAACCCTGAGATGGAACTGAATGACCCTTTTCTGGAATCTTGACCCTGATCCCATTGCTTTTGATGCAGCCATTTGCCCTAACAGCTGGAGAAAATGCCTTGCTAGTCTGGGGGTATGAAGCTGAAAAGAGATTGCCAGCTGAAGCAAGCTGTCTGCCCTTCCCTGAGGAAGGAAGGATCTTCCTTTCATAGTATCTAGTTCCATCTCTAGAAACTCTAGGAGTTGAACTGGTGTTAGTACTGACTTTTCTGGTTTGCTAGAAAGCTAAGGGTACCCAGGGTATCCTGAGTGATGGTCAGTGCTTGTCTTACCTGCTGAGTGGACTGACCTACCACCAGCCAGTCATGGGAAATCATCACAGAGTTTGGAACTGTCTGATTTTGAAAGCAGCGCAAGGGAAATCACAGAGTTTGGAACTGTCTGATTTTGAAAACAGCACAAGGGAAGTCACAGAGTTTGGAACTGTCTGATTTTGAAAGCAGCACAAGGGAAGTCACAGAGTTTGGAACTGTTTGCTTTTGAAAGCAGCACATGGGAAATCATCACAGAGTTTGGAACTGTCTGATTTTGAAAGCAGCACAAGGAAATCATAGAGTTTGGAACTGTCTGTTTTTGAAAGCAGCACAAGGGAAGTCACAGAGTTTGGAACTGTTTGCTTTGAAAGCAGCACATGGGAAATCATCACAGAGTTTGGAACTGTCTGATTTTGAAAGCAGCACAAGGGAAATCACAGAGTTTGGAACTGTCTGATTTTGAAAGCAGCACAAGGGAAGTCACAGAGTTTGGAACTGTTTGATTTTGAAAGCAGCACATGGAAATCATCACAGAGTTTGGAACTGTCTGATTTTGAAAGCAGCACAAGGAAGTCACAGAGTTTGGAACTGTCTGATTTTGAAAGCAGCACAAGGGAAATCACAGAGTTTGGAACTGTCTGATTTTGAAAGCAGCACAAGGGAAATCACAGAGTTTGGAACTGTCTGATTTTGAAAGCAGCACAAGGGAAATCACAGAGTTTGGAACTGTCTGTTTTTGAAAGCAGCACAAGGGAAGTCACAGAGTTTGGAAATGTCTGATTTTGAAAGCAGCACAAGGGAAATCACAGAGTTTGGAACTGTCTGATTTTGAAAGCAGCACAAGGGAAATCACAGAGTTTTAATTTAAACCTTATATCTCAGCAGGAGTCAGTGTCTGTTAAGATTAAGTAGACAGATAACTTTATTAGAGTAGAAGGGTCTTATTTAGGTTAAAAAGAAGAAAGAAAGTCAGTGTGTGTTCTGTGCAGGGAAGGGTACTGTATCAGCTGACTTTGCTAAACCAGTAGGAGGAAAGAGAGCTTACCTGGGGTGTGGTTTAGACACTCATAAAAGCAGGTGAGTCAAATTGCAACTTCCTGTTGCTAGCCTTTTTCTTACTAATTGCCATCCATCCCACCCACCCACCCAAAGCCAGTTCTACTTTTATAGCCACTAGATTTGACTGTCAACAGGAACTTCCTGTTTGGCAGTAGGAAGGAAAGGATCATAGAGAGACATTGGTTTTGTCAACCCTAAAGGAAAAAAGTAGCTCACTCCCCCCCCCCAGCTGCTGGTGGTCTAATATTGAGCAAGGAAGAAGGAGGCTACTGAAGAAGATAGGAAGTTGCTGTCCCAGAACAGGAAGAGTAAGAGTTGTAAGGAGAGGAGAGAATAAGCATCCAGAGAAACAGTAGAGAGGACACAAAATAAGACATGATAGGAGTGGTGCAGTGCAATGGCTGTGGGGTGGCAGTGTTCCGGGAGACATTCTGGAGGCTGCAATGCTGCCCTATTGCAGGCACCTCTCTGGTCTGAGAGAGGAGGTTGCCTGTCTCCAGGCTGACCTGGCTAGGATGTGAAACCTCCTCCCCACCCAGGGACCACCAGGCCAATGCCACTACCCAGAGGTTGCCAAGAAGAGGAGAGGCTGGACCAGGGTGGGCTCAAGGAAGGAGAGTGGTGGAACAGGTTGCATCCCTCAGCTGTACCCTCCACAATTCATTCGCTCTTCTGGTGGATAGTGGTTCCTCTATGGAGGCACCTGCAGTGGAGACCAAGGAGGATGCTGGGAACTTTCACAAAGGAGACCCACAGGAGGGTGGCATGGGACCCCACAGGGGAATGAAACAACTCCTGGTGGGGACTCCAATCATTGAGGGGTAGAAATGGGGGAGGAAGGGGGAGGTGGTGCCTTCCTGGCGCCACAGCTTGGAGGGACAGAAGTGAATCCTCAGGATCGTGGGAGGAGCTGCATGATGGAGGGGCTGGATGTCATTGTCCACCTAGGGACAAATGACCTGGCTATGGATGGGATCAGAGCAGTGCAAGAGGAGTTTGTAGAGTTGGGAAGGGGCCTTAGACAAGTAGAGCATATGGTAACCTTCTCGGAGGTGCTGCCTGTCTATGGCAAGGGAGATGCTAGGGCACTTCTCACCAGGGAATTCAATGAGTGGTTGAAAAACTGGTGTGGAGTTCAGGGTTTTGGCTTAATTGGGGACTGGAGAGCCACCTGGAGGGATGCAGACCTATACTGGTGTGATGGTCTGCATCTGTCCAGGGTGGGAACCAGGATCCTAGGTGAGAGGTTTAAATGCTTCATTGGCAAGCATTTAAACTAGCCAAGGGGGGAAGCACTGAAAAGGAGCAGGGAAATCTGAGCCTCCCCCCACAAAACATGGTGATTAGTGAGGTAAACACCAAGATACAGAAGTTATTAGGGAGTAGAACAGATTTAAATGTAAAAAAGGCAAAGGCATTAAGGACAGAAATGGGGCTAAAGGGGTAAGGCTATCAAAAAGTGGAGGTGATGAGTACCAATGCCCATAGTCTGTGTAACAAGCTCCCTGAACTAGTGGCCTTGATGGAAGAGGGTTCGCGTGGATATTGTGGCAGTCACAGAAACATGGTACACGAGAACCATGACTGGGATGTCAACATACCAGGATACACAATCTACAGGAGGGACAGGAGGGTAAAGAGGAGGAGGAGGAGTAGCTCTCTATGTAAGGAAGGGATCAAAGCAACAGAACTAAAGTGTAAACAGGGAGCAGATGAGGCACTTGGGTCACCCTGGAGACAGGAAATGGCACCACAATCCGCATGGGGTTGTATACAGACCACCATCTCAGGAGGAGGAATGGACAAGGAAATGATAGAAGGCATCCTTAGAATGGCAGAAAAGGGAGATATTGTTGATGGGGACCTGAATATGCCAGATGTTAACTGAGCACCTTTGCTGCAGGCACATCCAAGAGCAGGGTCATTCTTGATGCCTACAGGGGCATGCCTCAGACAGCTAGTATTGGAATCCACTCGGGAGGAGCAATCTTAGACCTGGTACTCTCAAATGGGGATGGAGAAAGAATCTCAGATTTAGAAGTGGGTAGCCATCTGGGAACAAGCGACCACCAAACAGTGTGGTTCACGATAAACACGCCATACAATCAAGCCATACAAAAGCAAGAGTACTGGACTTTAGGAGGGCTGACTTTGGGAAAATGAGAGAGTGCCTCAGAAAAGCACTAGCAAACAGGCAAGAAGGAGGGGTGGAGGAACAATGGGGAGTGATCAAAACAGCCATCACAGAGGCAACAAGCCTTGTGTAAAACAAATCAATAAAACACAATGAAGGAAAAACATTATGGTTCTCAAAAGAGGTGGCAGGGAAGGTTAAGGAGAAAAGGACAGCATTCAGGAAATATAAGGAAACACAGAAGGAGCAGGACAGAGAACTTTATCAGTTAAAGCAGAAAGAGGTTGGAAGGCAGTCAGAATAGCAAAGGCCCAAACCGAGGAAAGGATAGCCAATTCTGTTAAGAAGGGGATAAGACCTTTATAGGTACATTAGAGAGCGAAGAAAGACCAAAGGAGGATACTGAAGCTTAATAAGGGAGGAATGTGGGTAGGGGTGCCAGTGAAAAGCAGGATACTGAACGAATATTTCTGCTCAGTATTCACAAAGGAAGAGGAGGGGGAGTTACCTAAACCAAACAAGAGAAACACTCTGAAGATGGGAGTCGATAACAGTCCATTTACAGAAGAAAGGGTTCTGAAAAAACTAATAAAATTGAAGGTGGACAAAGCAATGGGGCCTGATGGGGTTCACTCCAGAATTCTAAAAGAACTAAGGATAGAACTAGTGACACCACTGACTACTCTGTTTAACAAATCATGGGAGGATGGGGTGGTACCTGAGGACTGGAGGAGGCAGATGTGATTCCTCTTCACAAAAGTGGGAGCAGGACAGAGGCAGGAACTACAGACCAGTTAGTTTGACCTCAGTGGTAGGAAAATGATGGAATCACTTCTGAAGGAAAAGAATTGTTGAGTACCTAGAGGCCAGTGGGCACAGGACCCAAGGCAGCATGGATTCACGATGGGAAGGTCGTGTCAGGCAGATCTAATAGATTTCTTTGACTGGGTGACCAAGTAGTAGACCAGGGAGGGGCTGTGGACATGGTTCCTAGATTTTAGCAAGGCATTTGATACAGTCCCACACAAAGATTAATACACAGGATAGCCAGCCTGTGGGTCCCAAGGTGGTAGCCTGGATAAAAATTAGCTAGAACAACAGGACTCAAAGGGTAGTAGTAAATGGAGTACACAGTGACGAAAGGAGGGTTACTAGCGGGTACCGCAGGTTCAGTACTGGGACCGGTCCTTTTTAATGTCTTTATAAGTGACATTGCAGAGGAACTGGAAGGAAAAGTATGTCTCTTTCAGATGACACAAAGATCTGCAACAGGGTTGATACACAAGATGGAGTGGAAAGGATGAGAAGGGACTTGGCAAGGTTGGAGGAATGGTCAAATGTATAGCAGCTCAGATTCCATGCAAAGAAGTGTACAGGTAATGCACATGGAACAAGAACCTGGGGAAGCGTACACAATGGGGGGTGAGATACTGACAACAGTTAAATTGAAAGGGACACTGGGGTAATTATATCAGATGACCTAAAGGTGGGCAAGCAATGTGAGAAGGCAGTAAGGAAGGCTGGGGGTGCATACTGGGATGCATAGGAAGAGGCATCAATAGTAGAAAACAGGAAGTTGTTATCCCTCTGTACAGACAGTTGGTGAGACCCCATCTGGAGTACTGTGTGCAGTTCTGGAGACCCCATCTCCGCAAAGACATAGACAGAGTGGAGGCTGTCCAGAGGAGGGCAACCAAAATGGTGAAGGGTCTGCACCAGAAGATATACGAAGAAAGACTAAAGTTCAAGTTTATTGCAGGAAAACTCCATTGAGCAAGCTCATTCACAAGGAGGTCCTGTGACATAAACACTTTAAGTACAAACACAGATAGGTAATAACAGTATATACATGAAATGCACGTTACATTACATGAAGAGGAGTACCTTCTATTGATGCCTCTTCCTATGCATCCCAGTATCCCCCCAGCCTTCCTTACTGCCTTCTCACATTGCTTGCCCACCTTTATAATTACCCCCAGGTCCCTTTCTATTTTTACTGTTGTCAGTATCTCACCCCGCATTGTGTACACTTCCCCTGGGTTTTTGTTCCCCATGTGCATTACCTTGCACTTCTTTGCATTGAATCTGAGGAGTAATTACATTAAAGGAGCTTAATATGTATACCCTTGAGGAAAGAAGGGAGAGAGGGACATGATAGAAACTTTCAAGTACCTCAAGGGAATTAACAAAGTCCGAGAGGGTAGCATCTTCAGAAAAGAGATGTGCAAGAACAAGGGGCACAATTTGAAGATAGAAGGGACGGCTCAGAGGTAATGTGAAGTATTTTTCACTGAGAGGGTTGTGTATGCATGGAACAGCCTCCTGAGGAGGTCGTGGGGTCAAGAACAGTGGGGACTTCAAGAATGCATGGGACAGGCATAAGGCAGTCGTAGTGGAGGGTAGGAGGAAGTAAGCTGTTGGTTAACTAGGATCTGCAGCTTATGTGTTAGGTAGGAAAATGGGCAGACTAGGTGGGCCAAGTGGTCCTTATCTGCCATCAAATCCTATGTTTCTATGTTTCTATCCATGTATGGGACAACTGTAATCCCTTGTTTCTTTAGGTGTGCAATCTCTACTGCTAGGGACTTGTTGAACACTCTTCGAGCTGATATCAGGCTGAAAGGCATGGCCCTGAACTAGTAGTGCCCTGATGGCAATCTGAACCTGAGGATACTTTATGTGTAATTGCTTGATGGGAAAATTGATGGTAGGTATCCTTTAGTTCCAAAGATGCCAGTCAATCTCTCTTTTGGAGTGTAGGGAGAATGGTAGCCAGAGTGACAATTTTAAACTTTGGCTTTGTCAAATGTGTAAGTGCCTGAGATACAGTATGGATTGCCACTCCCCTGTTTTCTTTAGCGTGAGGTAGTATCTTGAGTAGAGACCATTTCCTTGCTGGGCTAAGGGAACTGGCTTCTACTGCTCTTTCCAGAATCAACTTTCCTTCTTTCTCCTCCAACAGATTTTCCTCTGCTAAGCTGCCAGGTCTCAGCTTGGGAAGAAGTTTGAAGCTGAGTGCAAGACCCTGGCCAACTACCTCCAGGACCCACTAGTCTGTGGTGATGGATTCTCAAGACTGGAGATAGTGGGCCATCCTGCCTCCTACTGGGAGTGGGATGGTGACCCTGGCAGACCTCTCAGGGGCTGTACTTGGTCTATGTGGATTGCTGAGTGCTGGGGCCAGCTTGGCTGCTGCCTCTGAAGTACCCCCGCTGTGGCTGGAAGGCTGGTGATGCCTGAGTCTGGAAGAAAGGCCTGTAATGGGTTTTATCCATAACTTCTCCTTGGTACTTCTGTGGCATTGCTGCCTTTTCTTTAGCAGCAGCACTCCAAGAGAGTACAACAGTGGATATTTTTAAAAGGGCTTTAAAGTCCTTTTTATGGAATAAGGCCTTTCCACCTATATTGTAATTGGTTTTATCTGTTGAAATTGCTGTACTGTTTTATTGTATTTGTTGCATGGTTTTGTGAACTGTACAGCGCCTTGAAAAATTGAAAGGCGCTTCAAATAAATATTATTATTATTGTGTGTGTGTATTATTATTATGCATTACCTTGTACTCATCTATCTTTTCATATGAACCTCTGTTTGCTCACCAAAAGAGAGATGAGGCTCATAGAGAAAATCCAGTATCTTTGTCTGCATGTCCTTTGACAAATTAGTTGCCCTTAACCAGGCAAATCTCCTCAGGGACAATGAGGTTGCCATTTGCCTGACAGCAATGTCATTAGCATCCACAGCCATCCAAAACTGACATTTTGGAGCTTCTATGCCCCTGTGTGCAGCTTCGAACAAGTCTGAAGCCATATGACCAGGGCAAGCTCTGGCTATTTCCAAAACAGTGTTCAAGAGACTCTTCCAGTATCTGGACACATAGGCCATGTAGGTTGCCTGCCTGGTGGCCAAAGAGACACCCAAATAGGATTTCATAGCAATGGAGTTCATCTTTCTGGAATCCTTTTCTGGTGGATATGATGCCAGAGGAATCCCTGCCTTATCACATGCAACAGCCTGCACCAAACCTTCATGGCTGGGATGGGCAAACAAGAATTTTGCACCAGATTTGGCCACCCAGTACTTTCTATCCATTCTCTTGTCTGCAAGGGGAATGGAAGTGGAGGTCTGCATGATTTTGGAAGCATGCCTCTTAAGAGACTTATAGATGGGCAACAACAGCCTTTTTGTTGCTGATACATCCATCATTTTCATGTAATCTGGTTCCTCTTCCTCCTCTGTGGATTTCTGGGTGGAGAGGTCCAAAGCCTGTGCCACTTGCTTCATAAAAGCAAAATGGGATGTAAAATCCTCAGATCCCTTCTCATGGGAGTCAGGATGGTGAGGATCAGGAGAAACCTCTGGTTCAAGAGGTTCCCCAAAATCTTCATCCTCATCATCCTCATCTTTTCCCATCCATGTAAACCTCAGCCAATCTCTCAAGTGAACCAGAAACCCAGGCCCTGAACCAAGAAATATGAACCAGGATGCTGAACTGGCACCGCGGTACTGGTTTGCAGCGCCTGAAGAATGCTTATAGCATTTGCTATAGCCTTTGTGGTTGGAACTGATGGAATCATTGGTTGTGGTTCTTTAACCAAGGACTTTTCCTTTTTCTTCTTTATAGTAGAACCTGCCAGTTCAGAGGAAGTCTCTGTGATTCTCTTTCCACCCCCCCCCGGCCCGAGGAACCTTCACCCTGGTCAAAGGGCTGTTCAACTGGTTCCTTCAGTTTCTTCTTCTGAGAGGAGGAATGTTTGTCCGCAGCTGGGTCAGCAGCCTTCTTGGACATTTTTTTCCTTCAGTCAGTTCAATCGCCTATCAAGCATCGACTGAAGAAAATTCTTAACAGATTTCACAATCTGCCTGAAGGTGGTCAACCCCCAGACAGACAACACAGACCAAGTGAGGATCAGCTTTAGCAAATAGTTCTCCACACTCTGTGCAATGCTGAAAACCCATTGGACTGATTTGTTTCTTGGGACGTGACATAATCAACAAAAACCCCTAAAACTGGGTTTTTAGAAGGCGCACTACAGAAGAACAACCTTTAACTTTTTTTTTTTGGTCGGTTTAGCGACTAAGAAGAGAGCAAAAAATTACCGGGTTTCTCTAAAACAAATAAGCAGTCTCAAAGAGTTTAAAATTTATAAATAAATATTAAAAATATAAATAATGATCGGTTTCCTCCCAGTAAAACGAACTGAGAAGAAACCGAAACGCTTACCGGATTGACACTAAATCTAGACTAATCAATCTGTAAACTCAAGGACAGTACTTTAAAAATGAACAGAAATAACATTTCACTTCAAAAAAATAAGAAAATAAAATCTTCAAGAAAGATGAAGGAGGGCTCTCCGAGGCGTCAGTACTAGACAAGTGGAGTAAAGGATCTGACGGTTGCAGAATGTTTTTCCAGGGATAGTGATTTGAAAACCAAGCTTGAGCCTGACATTCTATGATTAGCATAGGTTTATTCCACAGGCCCAATTTCTGTGTGTTGTGGGATGCCTCAGGGTTCATCTGTCACCCATGTTGTTTGCGGTGTATATGCTACCCCACAGAGACATTGTAAGAAGGTATGGGCTGAGGTTTCACTGCTATGCAGATGATACCCAACTCTACCTTTCTTTTGCACCCAAACAGGATGGAGCTCTCTAGGTCTTTAATAACTGTCTGAAAGAAATCCAGGAGTGGATGGATTCCAGTTGGCTGAAGATGAACTCGGAAAAAACTGAGGTATTGGTTGTGGACCCGGGTTGTCAGATGGGGGGCTGAGTGTTGGTGCACCCTCTGGAATTTTTCTTGATGGCGTCTCACTCCCAACTGCTGAATGGGTACGTAACCTGGGGGTAGTTTTTGATGATGGACTGACCCTACATTCTCAGGTGTCAGCTGTTGTCAAAACATCCTTTTATCATTTTAGGAATATCACCAAGATTAGGCATCTGGTTCTGTCTGATGACCTTCCTACCTTGGTTCACGTCTTTGTGTCCTCGTGCTTGGATTACTGCAACTCCCTTTATCTAGGGCTTTCTGGGGTTGAAATCTGTCACTTGCAGCTGGTGCAAAATGCGGCAGCCCAGCTTTTGATGAGATCTGCCTGATCCTGTCATATTACTCCGGTGCTGTGCGAACTGCACTAGCTGCCAGTACAGTGGTGGATCACCTTTAAAGTTGGTTTACTGACTTTCAAAGCCCTACATGGACAAAGCCCAGACTATCTGACAGAGCTTCTGGTCCCCTACTGCCCTGGTCGATCACTCCGCTGGGCCGATGAGGGGTTGTTAGAGATTCCAAGGGTGAATTTGAAATCATCTGGTGCAAGAGCTTTTGCTTATGCAGCCCCCACCCTTTGGAATTTTCTACCCTGTCGGTTACGAGAGTGCACAACTGTGGAGGGATTTAAGCAGGGCTTAAAAACCTTTCTGTGGTAACAAGCCTTCTTAGCCAACTGAAAGTGTGTTATTGATTTACTATTATGTGATTTTAACTGAATTGAACTGACAATTGTTGTTTGTATGATTCTGTTTTTATATTGTTAGGCACCTTGGCAATTGATAAGGCGCCATATAAATAAATGTATCATTATTATTATTCACAGTTTTGGCTCTGGGGCAGTCTTATGGTGAGACCACACTGCAGAAGTCAGAATACAGTAAGATTTCCTTGGGTTTGAAGCCAGGGAGATATGTTTTGCCAGTTCCACATTGCACAGACTGTCAAAAGGAATTTGGGATGAGCATGTCAGGTGGCACAATGGTAGCTAAAACAAAAGGCATCCATTTAAATCCATCTTGGTCACTGGCAGGAGACCCTGTTGTATCAGAACAGCAGCAGGCTGGGTGCAGTGAGAGAGAGAGAGAGCGAGAGACCCCATACAGTTTGTAAAGGAGTTCATGGACATTGTCTGTGTTGATGCTTTGAAAAGCCCAGAAAAAGTAGAATGTTCCATGCCACAGAGAGTGGAGATAGATACTGCAGCAGCAGATTCAGCTGATCATTGGATGGAAGGCCCAAGTCCAAGCTTAGTGGGATAGTCTGAGGTGGAGGAAGCGTGTTGTTGGGAGAACAAATCCTCTGAAGACAGTAAAGAGCAAAGAATTTCAGGGGCTGGTGCAATCATCAGCTCCTGGGCAGAATGTGTGGAAAAGGAAGAAGCTTCAATGGCTGCAGTGGGACCTGGTGAGTCACCATTGGCATTGGCTTCTATGAAGCCTCCCGATATCTGTGTGGTGGAATGCTCTAGAGATGTGCCTCTGAGTGCAATTGGTGGACTGCTTTTACTCTGCACTATCTACTCGTAGCTGGCTCAAACGGGACTGGCTACCCCCCAGCCATGCTTCTGAATTGAGTTTGATCAAAGCAGCAAAGATGAGAACATTTTTTGTGGACGAGCTGTGGCCAAGTATGGACCTTCATACCCTTTCTTCGCTCATCAAATATGGGAAGAAATTGAGGAAAACAGGCATGCCTGGTTGTGGGAGAAAGCTTGTGCCAACCTGCATCCTAGAGTAAACAAGTGGGTCAGAATTAAAGTGTGTAATGAGACATTGCAATTCTGGAAGCATGGCAGGATCATGTTAATCAACTCTGTGAGAGTTGTGAACAAAACTGGCCAAGAGATATTCTACAATGTTCCTATGGTGCATGTAGATGGGGTAACAGTTTATGCCCCACATTCGGAGTGGTACTACTCCTAAATTGGTGCCATACATCTGAAAAGGTGCCCACTTGCCAAAAGTGAATGCAGCCATGCCAGCTCAGCAATCTGCCACTGAAGAGGCAGCCACCCAGGATGGAAGTGCCTTTCTTCTGGTGATCCAGGTTCATCTGCACCAGCATCCAGGTATGACTTCCGCAGCATCCAGGTTCGTCTGTGGCAACATGCAGGTTCATCAGCCTAGCAGTTGGAGAAGATTTCCTGTCCACATCCAGTAGGAGGTTGTGGAAGCATCTGATCCTAAGACTTCATCTACCTAGCAGCTGAGTTCATCAGGCAGCAGGTCAAGAGAGATGATGCTGACATCCTTTTGTCACTTAGAAACTGGTATTGTTCAGTACTTTTTCATTTTTAATTTGACTGTTTTCCAGCAACTGAAGATGTCCTTGGAACTGTATTCAACAACAGACTATCCTGATGTATTTTATTTATTTATTTCAATATCAGATTAGAAATACCTTTGAGCACACAGGGGCTCATTTACAAAGGTTCCACATCAGATAAGGGAAGGGGTTACAAAACATACAGAGGAAAAGGAACATTACATTGCAGTGAGCAGTAAAAACATAATGCATAATTATTGGCATTTCAATTTACAGTAATGTTTGCATAAGAGGGAATTCTAGCAGGGGAAAATGGGAGGTTGTAGAGGTAAGAGACAGGGATAGGTGGAGGGGGAGAGAGGTGGTAAGAGTTGCAGCCATGAGGCATTGTCGGCATTGTCTGGGGGGGAGGTGGGAGGGATGGGGAGCCAGAGGGGCAAGGGGTCAGGTGGAGGAGGGAGGCAGATGGAGCCAGAATCATTGTAGTAGTTGTCAGCAGAGGTCGTCACATGCGCTTTCATTCATGATGTGCTGGTGCAAGAGGCACTTAAATTGGGCAAGACAAGCAAGGTTAGCCAGTTGGTGGCCTAGTCCATTGAACATGTATGGGGCTCTGTAGATGAAAGATCATTGGCATAGAGTGGTATGAACCCTGAGAATGAGAAAAAATTTGGTGTCAGAGGTCTGCGTGCTTTGGGACTTGAGGGACTTAGTTAAGAGCGAGGTGATGCCAGCTGGCAGGACTCCAAGCAGCACTTATTTGGGGGGTGTACACATTTGATACTTGATCTGGTCTTGTAGTTTTAGCCAACCAGTTAGGGTACATAGGTCACATGTATGCATGAGTTTATCAGCACTAGTGATAAGTCTGCAGGCTTTATTTAGGGTAGTGTGTACTCTTTTGAGAGATGTGGCTGGAGCAGCTCCATATATTGCTAAGCCATAATCAACTGTGGATAGAAGTGAACTGTGACTGGCAAGTTTAAGTGCCTCTGGGGTCAGACTCCTTCTATGCCTGAAAAGAAGACCAAGTTGATCTAGACTGCAGTGCTAGCAGGCCTTGTACCTGTTTTTATTTTTGACGAGCCCCAGGGTCAGGGCCATGAGAGCATTGCAGGCAGTTGGCAGTGGAATGGGCCATCATGCTGAAGGGCAGATATTTTGTTGCTTTTGCTGCACCTGGGGCATGGATATGTAATGACATCAGCATCTGCCCGCCCCATGTGCTGGTGCCAGTCACTGTGGTGCCCCAGCCTCTGCCAAAGGTCTGTCAAGCACTGGACATTCTTCTCCTCCCTCCCCCCAGAGGAGAACAGTCTTTAGAATGCTTTATCCTTCCCCTGCCCTGGCCCTCCAAATCCCCAGATCCATTCCCAAACCTGGGTCATCGGTGTAGCAAGCAGAAATCTAACTGCTGCAGTGGTGGGCTGTCTAGGCCTTGTGCCTGTTCCAGGACTGTGCTTCAGCAGGCTCTGGCCTAGGAGAGACTCCATTTGAAGTCCTTTGGCACTCCGGACACTTCCTTGGATTTGGACATTGCAGGGGACCCACCCCCCACTAAATAAAATGTTTTTGTAAATGCTTTTATGTTTTCTATTGTTGTACTTTTGTAGGAAAATCCTTTAAAAACACTTTTGGGCTTGTGCAGTATCCAGTTTGGTCACTGTTTTAGTTTTACAGGTTGTAGCTATGTGCAGAAATGTGTTTTTCCTGTGTTTTCTTTTACAGGTGTTCCTGAAAGAAGACAAGAAGACCTGAAGAGGATTTTCAGGACTATCAGAATCCTTTTTTGTGTAGAATTGTTAGGGTTGTGTAACTGTGTAGTACAATGTCTGACCTTTTTCATTTTACAGGTGTAGTGCAAAATGGGTCTTTGAGTTTGGGCACCTGGTAGGTAGCATAGGTCAGATAGATTCCCCCTAGATGGCTAGGGGAGAAGGCATGTTGGTGGTCCTGATTCTAGATAGGGGGGCACTAATGCTATCTGTTAGGATATGCTTCAGGTAGCTTCTTGGAGCCACTGAAATCCATAGATAGTACAATAGTAGGATAGGAGCTGGAGTTTCTTCAGTGGGCCTCTATCCTTTTGTGCTCAGTCTGTGTCAGTCTGTAGTTGAAGTCTGCAGTGAGTTGCAGATAGAGTTTGAGTGTGGAGGTGATAGTGGCAGAAAGTCTGCCAGTAGGGCTCTTAGTTGAGGACCCAGAACTTCTCACCCCAGTGGAGTACCATTTCCAGTTTCTGGTGAAATGGTAGTTTTTGAGTACTGTTTAAGGAGACAAGTTCTCCACACACATTTAGGGGAATCATTTTCTGGGGTGTGTGTGTGCCCACACATAAGACTAGATCACACCTGTCAGTGCCCCTAGTTCACCCAGGAGAGTGAATTTCTGTAAACTGTGCACCTAGTAGAGTGCAGTTTGTACTGGGGTCATCCCAGTGAGTGACAGAAATGGAAAGTATTGGACCACTATCATTTCAGTATGGAATTGGTGTTTCAATGCTGTAACCCTGAAAGAATGGCAGAGACTGTTGGTTGGGGCAAAGGGTGGGAGGAACACCATCTAAATGCTTACAAGGCAGGGCTTACTGGTTCATAAAGGGCACCAATTTTATCTGAGCAAAGGCCAGTGCTGCAGGTTTAGGTGTGTGGATGAGTTTCATATAATTGCACCTGTGTTCGAAGAAAAGTTCTGAGTATGTGGCTTAGTTTTACAAAATGTGCACTCATGGGAGGAAAATGTTCGAGTGCATGGCCAGGTATCCACTATATGAACCATTGGAAAATGGGAAGAAGATGTTATTTTGTGTGTTCATGAACTGTACTGCATACAAGGTGATTTTGTGAAATGTATCTGACCTGCCTTGACTGACCTGTGGGGGTCTACTACTGCTTTAGATTTCCATCTGAGCCCGGTACATCCTAATGCCAGGGATGGTACTGACCTCTGAAAAGTAAATGGTGTACCAATATGTGGATACCAGTGTTCAGATTTAATATTGGGGGGTGCTAACTTGTTAAAAGTGGCCCAGAGGTTTCATAAGAATTTTTAGTGGTGCGGGATCTCCTGCTACCACCGAGCCTGTTAATGGCAGAGCCACTTTTATACTCATGCATGAACAGAATTCATGCTCTCCATGGAGCTTACATGCCTGTGAAAATCTGAGGTTGGTAGTGGCAGGATGTACGTGAGTGTGTGTGGGGAATGGGGAGCTTAAATAGAGGGTATTTTCAGATGCTGTCTTAATTCTGAAAATGTAAGTGGAGATGTGCATAAGCTCTCAGAATCATAGAGATGTCAGCGTAATGTGGAAAGAGGGCACACTGAAAACTACGAAGCTAGCAAGGTGGTGGTAACTCCAGAGTTTGATCAGGCTGTGAGTATTACCCACTTGTGACAGAACAAAGATAATAGAAGGAAACTGACTTCACCACCAGTGTGTCAGGTTAATGATTCACACCATCAGCAGTGTCACAAGGAGAGGTCTCAGGAGGAGACAGTGAACTATGAAGCAGCTCTTCTTCCACTGCTGCCATATTATCTGCCACCTCTCTCTTTCTGTCTTTTGCGGCTGTCTTCTGTCACTTGCTGTCTAGGTAACAATGTCTTTTCTGAAACTGATTCACTAATTTAGTTTCAGAAACAATAGGGAGAAGGGCAGGGGTAAATGGGGAAAAAGACAAAGGCATTAAGGACATGGATGGGGCAAAAAGAAATAAGACCATAAAAAATGGAGGGGAATGAGTACCAATACCCATCGTCTAGGGAAAAAGCTTCCTGAAATGGTGGCCTTGATGGAAGAGGGATGCCTGGCTATCATGACAGTCACAGAAACATGGTACACAGAGAACCATGACTGGGATGTCAACATACCAGGTACACAATCTACAGGAGGGACAGGGAGGGTAGAAGGGAGAAGTACCTCGCTATGTAGAGGAAGGGATCAAAGCAACAAAACTAAAGGGTAAACAGGGAGGAGAGGAGGCACTGTGGGTCATCCTGGAGACTGGATGGCACCATAATCCGCACAGCAGTTGTAGACAGACTCCTGTCTCGGGGGGGGTGGACAAGGAAATGATAGAAGGCATCCTTAGGATGGCAGAGAAAGGGGAGATATTGCTGATGGGGGACCTGAATATGCCAGATGTTAACTGGAGCACCTTTGCTGCAGCCACATCCAAGAGCAGGGCCATTCTGGATGCCTTACTGGGTCATGTCTCAGACAGCTAGTATTGAACCCCTCAGGAGGGAGCAATCTTACACCTGGTACTCTCAAATGGGGACAGAGAGAGGATCTCAGATCTAGAAGTGGGTAGCCATCTGGGAACAAGTGACCACCAAACAGTGTGGTTCATGATAAACTTAGCTGTAGAGTCAAGTCATACAAAAGTGAAAGTACTGGACTTCAGGAGAGCTGATTTTGTCAAAATGGAGAGTGCCTCAGAAAAGCACTAGCAAACAGGCAAGAAGGTGGAGTGGAGCAACAATGGGGAAACATCAAAACCGCCATCACAGAGGCAACAAGCCTTTGTATGAAGCAAATAAACAAATCAAAATGAAAGAACAAAAACACTATGGTTCTCAAAAGAAGTGGCGGGAAAGGTTGGGAGAAAAGATAGTATTCAGGAAGTATAAGGAAACACAGAAGGAGCAGGAACAGAGAACTGTACCAGTTAAAGCAGAAGGAAGCGGGAAGGCAGTCAAATAGCAAAAAGCCCAAACCAAGGAAAGATAGCCAACTCGGTTAAGAAGGAGGATAAAACCTTTTATAGGTATATGAGGAAGCAAATAAAGATGAAGGCAGGGATACTGAGGTTGAATAAAGAGGAGGGTGGCTGGGCAGAGAGAGACAGTGAAAAAACAGGGATACTGAATAAATACTTCTGCTCAGTATTCACAATGGAAAAGCAGAGGGAGATACTTAATCCACTCAATAGAAGCACTCTGGATAGGGGAGTTGATATTAGTCCTCTCACAGAAGAAAGGGTTCTGAAAGAACTCCTAAAACTGAAGTTGAATAAAGCTATGGGGCCTGGATGTGATTCACCCCAGAATTCTAAAATAACAAAGGAAGAACTAGTAACACCACTGACTACCCTTTTAATAAATCATGGGAGGATGGTATGGTACCTGAGGACTGGAGAAGGCAAATGTGATTCCACTTCACAAAAGTGGGAGCAAGACAGATGCAGGAAGCTACAGACCTGTCAGTTTGACTTTAGTGGTAGAGAAAATGATGGAATCACTTCTGAAGGAAAGAATCGTTGAGTACCTAGAGGCCAGTAGGGCACAGGACCCAAGGCAGCATGGATTCACAGCGGGAAGGTCATGTCAGACAAATTAAATTGATTTATTTGACTAGGTAACCAAAGTAGTAGACCAGGGAGGAGCTGTGGATATGGCCTACCTAGACTTTGGCAAGGCATTTGACTCAGTCCCACACAAAAGATTAATAAACAAATTAGCCAGCCTGGGAGTGGGTCCCAGGGTGGTAGCCTGGGTAAAACATTGGCTGGACAACAGGACACACAGGGTAATAGTAAATGAAATCCACAGTGAAGAAAGGGGGGTTTCTAGTGGGGTACCACAAGGTCCAGTACTGGGGTCAGTCCTTTTTAATGTCTTTATAACTGACATTGCAGAGGGACTGGAAGAAAAAGTATATCTGTTTGCAGATGACACAAAGATCTGCAACAGAGCTGATATGCATGGTGGGGTGGAAAGGATGAAAAGGAATTTGGCAAGGTTGGAGGAATGGCCAAATGTATGGCAGCTTAGATTTAATGCAAAGAAGTGCAAAGTAATGCACCTGGGAAACAAAAACCCAGGGGAAGAGTACACAATGGGGGGTGAGATACTGACAACAACAAAAATGGAAAGAGACCTGGGTTAGTCATATCAGATGACCTAAAGACAGGCAAGCAATGTGAGAAGGCAGTAAGGAGGGCTGGGGGATATTGGGATCCACAGGGAGCGGCATCACCAGTAGAAACAGGAAGTTGGTGTCCCTCTGTACAGGCAGTTGGTAAGACTACATCTAGAATACTGTGTACAGTTCTGGAGACCCCATATCCACAAAGAGATAGACAGGGTGGAGACTGTCCAGAGGAGGGCAACCAAAATGGTGCAAGATCTGCACCAGAAGACATATGAAGAAATACTAAAGGAGCTTACGATGTATTAGCACTGAGGAAAGGAGGGAGAGGGGAGACATGATAGAAACGTTCAAATACCTCAAGGGAAACAACAAAGTCCAAGAGGGTAGTATCTTTCAGAAAAAGAGATGTGCAAGAACAAGGGGGCACAATCTGAAGATAGAGGGGGGACAGCTCAGAGGTAATGAGAGGAAGTATTTCTTCACAGAGAGGGTTGTAGATGCATGGAACAGCCTTCCTGAGGAGGTTGTAGAGTCAAAAACAGTGGGGGAATTCAAGTATGTAAGGGACAGACATAAGGCAATTCTAGTGGAGGGTAGAAGGAAGTAGGCTGTTGGTTAACTAGGATCTGCAGCTTATTCGTTAGATAGGGAAAAGGGCAGACTAGGTGAGCCAAGCGGTCCACATCTGCCATCAGATTCTATGTTTCTATGCCACTGCCAAGACTAGAGAGGCCACATTACTTTGCTGCTGCTACTGCAATCGGAGCATCCTCTTTCCTGACCAAAATTTAAGGAAAGGGTAGATGACCTATAGAGCTTTACAGTAATGAAAAAAATACACAGATAAGGGACCATATTACAATATATATTAAGAAGAGGAAAATAACATTATCTACCACCTTTTTATAGCTCTGAGTCACAATACATGGGTTGTCCTTATAGGCGGATGCGCAAAAGAATTCTAGATTTTGAAAACCGATATCTCTCCTCCCTCTTGGTTTCCACAATTCCCAGTTCATTTTGTGCATCTCACCAGGCTGGGCACAGATTGTTTGGCGCTGTGTCAAAAAAACTAAAATTTCAGGTAAGAAGGGCTAGGCATTTTCCATTTTTTTCACTCTTAAATCCCTGATTCTCTTAACCCTTGCTGTGTGATGGACTGCTATATCAGTCCAAAATCCCTGTGTTCTAATTCTACCAGCAGCCTAAGGGTTATTATGCTACCATTTGAAATACCAATATGCAGCCTTAACTGGTGTATAAAGTAGTTATGTAAGAAGTTACCGTAAAAGTAGATCTTCGAGAGAAACTCTTGCAGCAGGTAACACATCCAGGACTGTTGTCAGCAGGCGGCAGGACCCTCCGGAAAATTTCTAGCTAGCAGTCTGTAGCAGGAACCACCACTGATATAGAATTGAGTCCCAAGCAGTACAGGAGACCAGAGTAGTCTCAGGAGGAAGTAGGAAAGAAAAAAACAAGGTGCTTCCCTTATGAGAGAAGTCCCTGCAAATCTGCAAGACCAAACCCTGCTCTGAGTTGAGGGGCAATGTCCAGACTGTAGTGTTTGATTAAGGTGTGAACTGTGTGCCACATGGCTGCTGTATATATGTCCATTGCAGACACATTCCTTAGGGTGGCAAAGGAGGCAGATTATCCCCCCCCCCCGGTAGAATGATCCTTAACCGAGCCCAGCAAGGGTTTGTCGTACTTTTGGTAACAAAAGGCAATACAAGTTACAAGCCATTTCAAGAGGGTTTGTTTAGCTACAGGCACCCCTTGGGTCCTAGAAGCAAAGGAAACAAACAAATAGTCAGAACATCTAAAGTCCTTTGCTCTGAACAAACAGAACTGCAAAACTCAGTGAACATCAAGAGTCTGAAGAAGAGCCTCTCCCTGTTTGAGACATTTGGATAATAAACTGGAAGATGGATGTCTTGATTTAAAGTCATCTTGGACACCACCTTTGGTAAAAATTTAGGATTGGTTCTCAAGGCCACTCAGTCTTTGTAAAACACCAAATAAGTCTCCTTGCATATCAGGGCCTGAAGCTTGGAAATCTTTCTAGCCAAAGTGACGACAACAAAAAAATAATGCTTTCCAAGAAAGAAATCAAAGTTCGAAATCCACAGCTGGTTCAAATTGGGGTAAGGTCAACTATTCCGAAATGAATAACAAAACCCAAGGAAGGATGGGGTCCCTTATGGGAGGCTTTATGTGCAGAGTTCCTCTGAGAAAGGTCTGGGTTACCTCCATCTGCGCCACAGTTCTGCCTTGGACAGGAAGATGGTAGGCAGGAATGGCTGCTTAATGCACTTTGATGGAGGAATAACCAAACCCAGAGTCCGAAAGTGACAACAGGTACTCAAGGAGTGAGTTTACTGGACAGGCCAAGAGGTCTAGGTGTTGAACCATGGTCCAGAAACAAAAGCGTTTCCACTTCATGGCATACGTCGCTCTGGTGGATGGCTTCCTAGCAGCCACCAGAATGTCAGCGACTTTGTCTGAGACCCTGAAACAAAGTCTGGCTAGGTGTAGGGACCGAAGGTTTGGATGAACCAAGGTCTCGTTGTCCCGGGAGAGCAGATAAGTGCTCAATGGCAAGGGAATTTGAGGTTTCTCAGACAACTGTTGCAGCAATGGGATCCAGATCTGTTATGGCCATAGTGGTGCCACAAGGATCATTACTGCTCCCCCTCCACTTCTCAACTTGAAAAGGACCTTCTTAAGGAGGGAAAAGGCATAGAGAAATCTCCTCTTCCAGGAGAGGGACAATGCGTCTTGCCAGAGAACACCAAGCCCTGTATCTAGTGATCAAAAACTGGCCAGTTTTGCATTGATGTGGGAGGCAAAGAGATCCAGATCTGTCTTGCCCCATCTGTCAAACAGATAGTCTATGACAGTTTGATGGAGATTCCATTTGTGTGCTCTGGAACGAGTGCAACTGAGAGCATCAGCCAGAGTATTCTGGATCACTGGGATGTAAAACGGTTGAAATCACTAGTTGGTAGGATAGATCCCAGTTCCACACCCACATCGCTTCCTGGCAAAGGGGGTATGAGTATGTGCATCTCTGTTAGTTGAGGTAGAACACCACTGACATATTGTCTGTTTGTACAAGTAGATGTCCTGAGTGTAGCATGGTGCTGAAGGCCTGCAGGGCATAGAGAACTGCTTTCATCTTCAGGATATTTAAGTGGAGGGTCTCCTCATTCACAGACGAGGAACTTGAGTCCTGTGAACATTGAGGTGTGCTTCTCATCCTGTGCCTGAGGTGTCGGATGTCAGAACTTGGTCCAGCACTGCTTTTTGAAAGAACAGCCCTTCCTGTAGAGAAGGGGATGCCATCCACCACTGGAGTTCTTGATAGACTGGATTTGTGATGGAAACCGGGTTGGTCCAAGTTGTCATATCTTTGGTTCCACTGGACAAGCAATGTCCACTGTATCTTCCTCATGTGCAGCATTGCTAGGGGGACTGTGATAATGGATACTGCCATATAGCCTAGCAGTCATAACATGGTCCTGGCTGGTACCCCTGAGGTAGAAGAGATTTGATGAGCTAAGGTTTGAAGCTGAAGAGCATTGTTTTGAGGCAAATAAGCCCTTCCTCGAGTAGTATCTAGAAAGGCCCTGATGAACTGTAGGTTTTGTGACAGTATCAGGGAGGATTTCAGAATGTTGCCCATGATACCTAGTTCTCCAAAGAGAGAACAGGTGTTCTGAATGGACCTTTGAAGTTGCCCTTTGGATGGTGTGGTCAGCAGCCAATCTTCCAAATAAGGAAAGACATAATGTCCTCTCCTTCGAAGGGCCATTGCTACTGCTGTGAGGCACTTGGTGAAGACACTCAGGGCTGATGATAGGCCAAAAGTTAATGCCCTGAATTGGTAATTCCTTCCCTGGAAGAGGAATCTGAGAAATCTCCTGTGGAGCTTTGGGACTACAATGTGAAGGTAGGCATCCTGCATGTCCAGTGATGCTAGCCAGTCCCCTTGATTTATCATGGGAAGCAGACCCTTGAAGGTGACCATCCGAAACCTCTTGTACTCTACAAATTGGCTGAGGTTGCTGAAGTCTAGGATGGGTTGCAGGTCACCAATCTTTTCTGTCACTAGAAAAAAGTGTGAGTAGAAGCCTTTGCCCCTCTGTGATGTGGGACTTGTTCTATGGCATTTTTGAGCAGTAGGGCTTGGATTTCTGTTTGAATCAGTCCCGCATGCAGTGGTGAGTAACGGGATGGTGGGGTGGCCTGTCTTTTGGAAACTGAATGAACTGTATTGAGTGGCCACTGTCTACAAGCTGATGGACCCACTGATCAGAGGTTATCCCATGCCAAGCTTCGGTGTAGAGTGAAAAATGGCCTCTGACCACCTCTTCTGCTGGGGTCATGGGGGTTAGTGGGTCCAACAGGGAGTCAGACTGTAGATGAAGGGGGAGGGTGGCTTGGGCTGACTTGGCCAAGTGAGAGGAGGGCCCTGCAGAACCTCTATTAATGGCTATGCGGCCATAATCTCCTCGCTGAGGCTGTTGGTGCTGAAAGCGAGGTTGTCGTAGATGTCCCCGATGGCCTCAAAAATTAAGTTTGTGAAATGGCTGTTGTTTCAATGGTACATAGAATGCACTGTGAAAGATTCAATTTGGTATCTGAATCCATGGTTCAGCTCGACACTGGTCCAGTGCCTGTGTCTGACATAGTGCAATGGTTTGGCGATGGTGGGCAGGTCTGAGGTGACGTCAGGGCAGCTTTAGATGACCCAGCACTGGTAACTGGCATCTGCTGGGGGTCCGACACCCATCCATCATCTGGAGGGCTGACCCCTGATCTGTCTTCCACCGTTGGTGGGGGCGATGCCAGTGATGAGGGTGGTTGCATCAGCAGAGTTGGTGTATGAGCAGCAGTGGTAGCGACATCGGTAAGCAGACGCCGGTGCTAGTCATTGGTAGCTTCATCTTGGTGCTGGTCCAATGTGTGCTTAGATGACATGGATTTATTCAACAATGGTTTGTGTCTATCCATTGATGGCTTGGAATGCCTGGTGACTGAGAAGTCAATCTCCTGGAGGAATGCCCTGAGGTCTTATGCCTATCCCGGGAGTTGGCACGGCGACAGATGCTAACAGGAATGAACTGACAAACTCCAGTCAGAGCAGCCTGAAGGAAGGTCAACGGCCTGACCTTTAAAGTCTGGAAAGTAGGGCCTGCAGACCCTGATCCTCTGTCCTTCATACCCGATGCTCAACCCAGGGCAGGGGCTTGACCACAGTGAGCTTGTAGGAGAATGGGTAGTCGGTGAAGCGGAATCCGAACTACCCCCCAGAGGCAGAGTTGAAGCCCGAGGACCTCGATCTTGAAGGGGACTTCTCTTTCTCTCTCTCATCTTATCTTTGTGCTTCCCTGTAGATTGTTTGTGGTGAGAAGAGCCTTTATCAGAAGAGGAGTCCTGCTCCATGGTACCATGCATTGCTCTGTGAGACAGGCCTGGAGTGACTTCTGGCATCGGATCTGCATCTGGCATTAAACTTCTGGCAGTACAGGTAATTTTAGGTGTTGTGGCCTGGGCTCAGGCACAGCAGACTGGCCAAATGGTTTTCTTTAAATGGGATCCATTTCCCACAGGCACACTTGGATGGATACCCTTTAGAAGAAGGTGTCGGGGAAAATGACATACAAAATACTGTCACTGAAAAGCAGAACTATGAATGAGAAAATAAAGAAAATTCAACTAAGTTGTGTCTCAGAAATGGCAGTCAAACTAGTGAGAGGCAATCCATGGAGCTGATGAGTGCGAGTCAATGGTGGGAAAGAACTGGGGCATGCTGGGGACTGCCCACCCTTTATACCATACTTGACATCGGAGGCAGGCCAATGTTGGGGGGGCGGTCCCTGCTACAGACTGCTAGCTAGAAATTTTGCGTGTGGTCCTGCTGCTTGCCGACAGTCCTATATGTGTTACCTGCTGCAAAAGAAGACTCTCGAAGTAAGATCTGTAAATTATCATATTATCAGGCAGTTTAGCAACCGTGGCATCAGGTCCAGTCAGGACACTGTATTTGTTATTTGTGATTAAAGTTTTTTTTCTTATTTTGCACTTACTGAAAGTATGCAGTATCTTGGAAGTCCCCCCTCAGTGTTCATCTTGTTCTTCTGAGGGAGGGAAGTCAGTGCTACCCTTTTGAGCCTACCAGTCTTGCTGCACTGCCCTGCCCTACCTCCGATTTACCTTGATCAACCAGGAGTAGCAGTCAGCTATACTGTTTAGTCCCCTATTGAACCTCCTTCACCTCACAGTTTACCTTGGTCAACTGTGAGCGTGATGCTCTGTTATCTGCTACCCCTGAGACTGTTGTGCTCCCTCCCTCCATGCTTTCCTACAGTTGCTGTGACTCAGGGAGCTGGAGACTCCATTGCCTGCAGTCCGTGCACTAGCACAATTCCAACATGCGGGAACGCACTGCCCAAATATCCATTTTTACCTGATGCAGGCAGAGGCATCCCCAACATCTCTTGTTCCTTCTGGCATCCGCAGAACTCTCAGTATTTGTATCTTGTGCTATGAGGAATACTTCATTGCAGGGAATGGTGCCGTCATCTTAGGAAGCCATTTTGCACTTCTCGCGAGACTTCCTGCCTGTCCATTGGCTCCTTTTAACCACAGTGCCAAATCCTCTTCTAAGATGGTGACATCCACCGGGAAACCCTCTCCTCTGATGGAGATCACATGAAACATAGAAACATAGAAGCTTACGGCAGATAAGGACCACAAGGCCCATCCTGTCTGCCCATTTATTTTTCTACCTTATAAATGTGCCATCGTCCTTTGCTGTCAGTGGCCTATCTATTCATATTCATCTGTATTGCTCCCTTATGCCTATCCCATGCCTGTTTGAAGCCCTGCACTGTATTCGTAGCCACCACTTCCTGAGGTAGGCCTTTCCATGCATCCACCACCCTTTCTGTGGAAAAGAAATTCCTCACATTACTCCCTAATCGGCCTCCCTCTAATCTCATGCTGTGTCCTCTTGTCCTGCTATTTTTCTTATATTGAAACATGTTAGACTTTTTCACCTTGTTATTGCCCTTAAGGTGATTGAATGTTTGTTGAATGCTGTAGGGTATACATATTGAGCTCCATTAATCTGTTCTCAGATGTCTTCAGATGCAGTCCCTGCACCATTTTGGTTGTCCTCCTCTGCACTGCCTCAATTTGGTTAATGTCCTTATGAAGGTGTGGCCTCCAGTACTGCACGCAGTACTCCAGATGGGGCTTAACTAGTGTCTTGTAAAGAGGGATTATTACCTCCCTCTTATGACCTGTGATACCCCTACTAATACACCCTAACATCCTCCTAGCCTTACCTAATGCTTTACAGTTCTGCTTGGATGATTTCAAGTCATCGGTGATGATGATGCTCAAGTCTCTTTCTTCCTTTGTGATTGCCAGCAACTCCCCTCCCAGCCTATAGGTGGCTTCAGGGTTTCTCTTCCCTATGTGCATGATCATGCACTTCTTTGCATTAAATCCCAGTTGCCACTCTTCCAACCATTTTGCTAGTTTTCCAGATCTCTTCTCATTCTGCCCACCCCATCTGGATCATCTACTCTGTTGCAGATCTTGGTGTCATCTGCAAACAGACAAGCCTTACCTTCTAGTCCATCTGCAATGTCACTGATGAAGATATTGAAGAGGACTGGCCCCAGGACTGATCCCTGAGGTACCCACTTGTGACTTGCATCTCTTCTGACTGCATACCATTTACCACCACTCTCTGTTTTCTGCCGGTCAAACAGTTTGCCACCCAGTTGACCAACTTCTGACGCATCCCGAGCCAACCCAGCTTGTTTATCAATCTTCTATGTGGAACAGTGTTGAAAGCTTTGCTGAAGTCAAGGTAGGTGACATCAACTGCTCCCCCTTGGTCCACCACTCTGGTTACCCAGTCAAAGAAATCTATGAGATTAGTTTGACAGAACCTTCCTTTTGTAAACCCATGCTGTCTAGGATCCTGTGCCCCTATGGATTCCAGGTGTTGCATTATCCTTGCCTTAAGGAGTGCCTCCATAATCTTGCCCACTACTGAGGTAAGACTGACTGGTCTGTAGTTCCCTGCCTCCTCCCTGCTACCACTCTTGTGGAGTGGGATCACATGAGCTCTTCTCCAGTCTTCTGGGACCTCTTCTGTGCTCAGAGACTCACTAAACAGTTCTTCTAATGGCTTTGCTAGTTCCACCCTTAGCTCCTTTAGTACCCTGGGATGTATGCCATCAGATCCCATTGCCTTGTCCACCCTGAACTTAGTGAGCTCTTGTAGGACCCTTTCTTTTGTGAAGGGAGAAGTGTTCACCTCCCTCCCCACTGTGTCCGTGTTGCTGAGCTGTGGGCCCTGCCCTACCTTCTCCTCAGTAAATACTGAGCAAAAGTATCTATTTAGGATAGATGCTTTTACAGGGTCCTCCTCCTCACATGCCCCCTTTTCTTCTTTGAGCTTAGCAATACCCCCTCTGGACTTTCTCCTTTCACTAATGTATCTATACAAAGTCTTGTCACCTTCTTTTACTGTTTGTGCTAGTGTTTCCTCAGTTTGGGACTTTGCCTGCCTTACTGCCTTCCCTGCTTCCCTTAGGGCAGTTTGGTATGCCTCCCTATCTTCATCCCACTGTGTTCCCTTATATTTCCTGAAGGCCAGCCTTTTGGCTCTGATCTTTTCTGCCACTGTATTTGAGAACCAAGTAGTTCCTTCTTCTTTGGCACTTCCTTTTCTGTTAACATAATGGGATGTTGCTTCAAGTATTGCATCCTTAATGCTTGCCCACTTTGCCTGTACCCTCACCTGTTTCTTTTGTCAGGGCTAGCTTAACTCTGTTGGCCATCTTATCAAAGTCAGCTCTTCTGAAGTCCCATATTTTTGCCTTGGAATGGGATGATTTAGTTGTAGTGGCCAAATTGAACCATACCATGTGATGGTCACTGGCCCCAGGTGACCTTCTACCTGGAGATCTGTGATCCCTTCCCTGTTAGTCAGTACTAGATCTAGGATAGCCCTGTCTCTTGTGGGTTGTTGTACCAGTTGTTTGAGGCCCTCCCCCATGCAGGGAATCCACCACGTGTCTAGTTCTGGCAGATATTCCCGCTGGTATTGACCAATCTGTATCCGGCATGTTGAAGTCTCCCATTATCAGAACCACTCCTTTAACTGTCATGTTTTGTATATCTTCTAACAGTAATGTGTATATGTCCTCCTCCTGGTCTGGGGGCCTGTAGGCTACCCCAGTTCTTATGGCTGTCCTATTTCCTGTTTCCAGGGTGACCCACAGTTCTTCTGGCTCTATATGTGTATTCTGAATTTCTGTAGCTTTGATATTTTCATTGACATACAGAGCCACTCCACCCCCTCTTTTGCACCTTGGTCTCTTCTGAACAGTACATAGCCAGGTACTGAAGTCTCCCAAGTGTGGTTACTGGTAAACCACGTCTCACTTCTTAAAGGGACAAATGTTATTGTTTGACTCTTAAAAGGGGAATAGTTTAATTTGCTGTTTAAAAAGGGAAATTAACCTGCCCATGGGAAATTTGCTAAGGGGTAAATCGGACTTCTGTTTTTTTAAAAGAAAAATGGAAATAGCTCAGTCCCTTAGAATGTTAAACTCCTTAAAAGGGCAACTATGAAGTATGTTGCTAAACATGTGGGGCAATATAAAATATTTTTTTTTAATACTGCTGGGGCAGTCTGAACACTGTGACTTACTGCTTGTGTATTTTATCCAGCAGAGAGTACACTACAGAATTTAATCAGTATATTTAAACCTTTATGTCTTGCAGGAAACTCTGCCATTGTTTCAATGGCAAGACAGGGAAAACTAGGAGAATATGCATGAAGTGCCCCAATATCCTGCAGGTCAACGAAAATGGGGAGTTATGCTCCCTCTGCATGGTGGACTGTGATCCACAGGACATCACTCTCACTAGGGAATCTGCAGAGGAAGAACCCGTCAATGAGAATGCCTCCACCACTTCCCATATCATAGTGGTAAAGCTATTCTAGAAACTGTTGGACAAGCTAGATGTTATGGGCAAGGATAAGAGACCCGGAACACCTGACAAGGGTGCCCCTAAACCCAAGAAACCAAGAGGTGCAACTCCCCTGGAACTGGACAACCAATCCATCCAATTTAGAGGCAGAGGATGAGTCAGAGGAGGAGTGTGAGCATGTCTGCTAGACTGTGCTCATTCAACCTCATTCCAGAGCTCATCAGGGTGGTCTGTGAAATGTTACGAATCAATAAACCAATGGAACAGCCAGACTGCAGATTAGACCCCCTCATGATAGAAAAGAAGCCGTCCTTGACTTTCTTCCCGATATGCAAAGCCTTGAACAATATCCTGGCTAAGGAGTGGGAGACACCAAAGCGTCTTAAGACAAGAGAGAAAGGGACCTTCGAAAGACGATGCCCCCTAAACCAGGATAAAGAGAAAGTGTGGTCAGCATCCCATGAAGTGAACTTGGAGTTTTTGTCCCTCAGTCACAAGACAGTCTTACCCTCTGAATTGGCTTCAGCCCTGAAAGATCCTATGGATAGAATAGTAGATGACATAATCAGAAAGGTACATGATATGATGACTAGGGCCATGAGGGTGTCCTTGGCAGCCACATACTCCTCCAGGGTGGTGCTCAGCTGGCAAGAGGCCTCCCGCCAAGACAATCCAACATCTAGTGCCCACAGGGCTACAATGGACTATGCCATACAAGCAGTCAAATATGTGGTGAATGCCACAATAGACAGTTTCAAAATGTCGTCCAGATCAGCAGCTGTTGTTAACAGAACCAGAAGACACATTTTGCTGAAGATGTGGAACGAGGACCAGGGAATCTAAACGTAGAGTCATGAAAATACCATTTCAGGTGACAGAGTCTTTGGCCCTGGCATAGAGGAATTTGTGGTCAAGAAAGGGAACAATAAGGATAACCAAGAAGATCAGGCAGCATTGCCTTCCTTTCAGAGTAACAAATTCCGCAACTTCAGAAATAAAAGCAAAATGGGTCAAAGTCATCTGGGTCAAGACAGACGCTCATTTGTGTTCAAACCAAACTTCTTCAACTGCAAATCTCACTACCAAAACAACAGAGGGTGCAGAAGCAGCTACAATAACAAACAGCTGTATAAATCCAACAATTCCAATAGAGGTTTCTGTCAATGAGAATCCGCCAGTCCAGGAGGCACCAGACATGTTGGGAAGGAGACTGCAGAAGTTTGTGGCAACCTGGACCAAATCAGTGTCAGACAAATGGGTCACGGAAATTGCATCAAAAGGATACACAACAGAGTTCAGTGTAATCCCCAGAAAGGAAAGGTTAATTCAATCTCATATTGCAGGGGACAAGAATATCATAAGCCAGGTAGGGCAATTCTGAGCCACTTATTTCACAGCAAGGCCATAATTTTGGTCCCAAAACAAGAGCATTGTTCAGGCTTTTACTCAGTCTTCTTTCTGGTACCAAAAAAGACAGGAGACCTAAGACTGATCCTGGACCTCAAATTTGTCAATAAATTTGTAAGATACCAAAGATTCAAGATGGAGACACTGAGGTCAACAACTGCAGCCATCCACAAAGGGGACACTCGCCTCCACAGACCTCAAGGATGCCTATCTTCACATCCCCATCAGGCCTACCCACCAGACAGTCCTTCGGTTCTGCATTCTGGGACTCCATTTCCAATACCGCTGTATCCCTTTAGGCCTCTCATCAGCTCCCCAGGTGTTTACGAAAGTCATGGCACTACTGGGAGTAATACTGCGTGTGGAAGGAATAAACATAATTCCATACCTCGATGACAGGCTAATACGGGCACAGACACTGGAGAAATCACAGAGGGCAACTACTTGAGCCCAGAAACTACTCAGGGAACATGAATGGATAACCAACCTTGAGAAAAATCACTTGTATCCATCTACAATAATAGAACACCTGGGGGCGATATTTGATGCAACAAGGGGCACAGTAAGCCCTCAGACAAATGAATAGCAAACATTATCATGCATTTGCAGGAGAATACTACAAGACATGATGACAATGTTACAGCACCTGATGCAGTTACTGGAGCTGATGGCAGCTTACATAGACTTACATGAATGAGTGACAGTCCACATGAGGCCACTGCAAAAGAAATATAGAAACATAGAATTTGATGGCAGATAAGGACCTCTTGGCCCACCTAGCCTGCCAATTTCTCTACCTAATGGATAAGCTGCAAATCCCAGTTAACCAAAAGCTTACTTCCTCCTACCCTCCCACTAGGACTGCCTTATGTCTGTCCCATGCATTCTTGAATTCCCCCACTGTTCTTGACTCCATGACCTCCTCAGGGAGGCTGTTCCATGCATCCACAACCCTCTCTGTGAAAAAACACTTCCTCACATTACCTCTGAGCTGTCCCCCCTCTATCTTCAGATTGTGCCCCCTTGTTCTCGCACATCTCTTTTTCTGAAAGATGCTACCCTCTTGGAATTTGTTGATTCCCTTAAGGTATTTGAAAGTTTCTATTATGTCCCCTCTCTCCCTCCTTTCCTCAAAGCTATACATGTTAAGCTTCTTTAATCTTTCTTCATATGTCTTCTGGTGCAGACCCTGCACATTTTTGGTTGCCCTCCTCTGGACAGCCTCCACTATGTCTTTGCAGTGATGGGGTCTCCAGAACTGCACACAGTACTCCAGATGTGGTCTTACCAACTGTCTGTACAAAGGGCCAACAACTTCTTGTTTTCAACTGGTGATGCCTCTCCCTATGCATCCCAGTATGCCTCCAGCCCTCCTTTCTGCCTTCTCACATTGCTGGCCCACCTTTAGGTTATCTGACATGACTACCCCCAGGTCCCTTTCCATTTTTGTTGTTGTCAGTATCTCACCCCCCATTGTGTACTTTTCCCCTAGGTTTTTGTTTACTAGGAGTACTACTTTGTACTTCTTTGTGTTGAATCTAAGCAGCCATACATATGACCATTCCTCCAGCCTTACCAAGTCCCTTTTCATCCTTTCCATACCACAGAGGGAGGAAGGCTCAGAGGTAATGTGAGGAGGTATTTTTTCACAGACAGGGTTGTGGATGCATGGAACAGCCTCCCTGAGGAGGTCATGGAGTCAAGAACAGTGGGAACTCAAGAATGCATGGGACAGACATAAGGCAGTCCTAGTGGGGGTAGGAAGAAGTAAGCTGTTGGATAACTAGGATCTGCAGCTTATCTGTTAGATAGGAAAATGGGCAGACTAGGTGGGTCAAGCAGTCCTTACCTGCCGTCAAATTCTATGTTGTTATGTTTCTACTGTGTATCAACCCTGTTGCAGATCTTTGTGTGATCTGCAAAGAGACAGACTTTTCCTTCCAGTCCCTCTGCAATGTTACTTATAAAGACATTACAAAGGACCAGCCCCAGTACTGAACTCTACCCCACTAGTAACCCCCCTTTCTTCACTGTGGACTCCATTTACTATTACCCTCTGTGTCCTGTTATCCAGCCAGTGTTTTACTCAGGCTACCACCCCGGGACCCACTCCCAGGCTGGCTAATTTATTTATTAATCTTTTATGCAGGACTGTGTCAAATGCCTTGCTAAAGTCTAGGTAGGCCATGCCTACAGTCCCTCCCTTGTCTACTTCTTTGGTCACCCAGTCAAAGAAATTAACTAGATTTGTCTGACATAACCTTTCTGCTGTGAATCCATGCTACCTTGGGTCCTCAGCCTCACTGGTCTCTAGGTACTCAACAGTTCTTTCCTTCAGAAGTGATTCCATCATTTTCCCTACCACTGAGGTCAAACTGAAAGGTCTATAGTTTCCTGCCTCTGTCTTGCTCCCATTTTTGTGAAGGGGAATCACATCCGCCCTTCTCCTGTCCTCAGGTACCACACCATCCTCCCATGATTTATTAAAAAGTGTAGTCAGTGGTGTTACTAGTTCTTCCGTTAGTTCTTTTAGAATTCTGGGGTGAATTCCATCAGGCCCCATTGCTTTATTCACCTTCAGTTTTAAGAGTTCTTTCAGAACCCTTTCTTCTGTGAAAGGACTAATATCAACCCCCCTATCCAAAGTGCTTCTATTGACTGGAGTAGGTGTCTCTCCCTGATTTTTCAGTGTGACTATTGAGCAGAAGTATTCATTCAATATCCCTGCTTTTTCACCGTCGCTTTTTGGCCAACCACCGTGTCCTTTTTATTCGGCCTCAGTATCCCTGCCTTAGTCATTCTTTGCTCCCTGATGTACCTATAAAAAGTTTTATCCCCCTTCTTAACTGAGTTGACTATCTTTTCCTCAGATTGGGCCTTTGCTATTCTGACTGTCTTCCATGCTGCCTTCTCCTTTAACTGATACAGTTCTCTGTCCTGCTTCTTCTGTGTTTTTTTTCTCCCTAACCTTTCCCGCCACTTCTTTTGAGAACCATAGTGTTTTTTTTCTTTCATTTTGATTTGTTTATTTACTTCACACAAAGGCGTGTTGCCTCTGTGATGGTGGTTTTGATGTTTCCCCATTGTTGCTCCACCCCACCTTCTTGCCTGTTTGCTAGTGCTTTTCTGAGGCACTCTCCCATTTTGACAAAATCAGCCCTCCTGAAGTCCAGTACCTTCACTTTCGTATGGCTTGACTCTACAGCTAAGTTTATTGTGAACCACACTGTTTGGTGGTTGCTTGTTCCCAGATGGCTACCCGCTTCAAGAACGGAGATCCTCTCTCTGTCCCCATTTGAGAGTACTAGGTCTAATATTGCTCCCTCCTGAGTGGGTTGCAAAACTAGCTATCTGAGGCATGCCCCCTGTAGGTCATTGAGAATGGCCCTGCTCTTGGATGTGGCTGAGGCAATGGTGCTCCAGTTAACATCTGGCATATTCAGATCCCCCATCAGCAATATCTCCTCTTTCTGTGCCATTCTAAGGATGCCTTCTATCATTTCCTTGTCCATTTCCTCCCCCTGAGATGGGGGTCTGTATACAACCCCTGTGCAGACTGTGGTGCCATTTCCAGTCTCCAGAATGACCACAATGCCTCCTCTCCTCCCTGTTTACCCTTTAGTTCTGTTACTTTGATCCCTTCCCTTACTTAGAGAGCTACTCCTCCTCCTCCTCCTCTTCTTCCCTCCCTGTAGATTATGTACACTGGTATGTTGACATCCCAGTCATGGTTCTCTGTGTACCATGTTTCTGTGACTGCCACGATATCCAGGCATCCCTCTTCCATCAAATCCACCATTTCGGGGATGTTTTTATCTAGACTACATGCATTGGTACTCATTACCCTCCATTTTTTAATGGATTTATTTCTTTTTGCCCCATCCCTGTCCTTACTGCCTTTGCCTTTTTCTCCATTTACCCCTGCCCTTCTCCCTGTTGACTGCTCTGTCTTGGTGTTTACCTCACTAACTATCCTGACTTTTTTTGGGGGGGGCTAGGCTTTCCCTTTTCCTTTTCAGTGCCTCCCCTCTTGGCTAGTTTAAATGCTTGTCAATGAAGCATTTAAACCTATCACCTAGGATCCTGGTTCCCCTCCTGGATAGATGCAGACCATCATGCCAGTATAGGCCTGCATCCCTCCATGTGGAGCCCCAGTCTCCAATGAAGCCAAATCCTTGAGCTCTGCACCAGTTTTTCAACCAGTCATTGAATCTCATGGTGCAGAGTACTCTAGCCTCATCCGTGCCATAGGCAGGTAGCACTTCTGAGAAAGTTACCATGTGTACCTCCTGTTGGACAATTGAAATTACGATTCACAGAACTACAATCAGAGGGTTACTAGTACAACACCAGTAAAGGTCTCTCTAAACTGGTGGATGAATCAAAACAACCTCCAGCAGGGAGCAAGACTGGACAAGCACTTAACATGAATACTCAAAACATACGTAAGCCTGCAAGGCTGGAGTGCTGTTTTGAGCAGACAGTCTGTACAAGGAAAGTAGTAAGAATAAGTGTCTCGCCTCCCAATAAATATCTTCAAGACCAGAGCCATTCAACTAGCCCTCAAACATGTTCGAACACAGATCCGACAGAAGCATGTAAAAGTTCAAATGGAGAGCAAAGTAGCTATGTGATACATAAACAAGCAGGGAGGCAGAAAGAGCAAAGCAATGGCACAAGAGACCCACAGATTAATGGCTTAGGTAGAAAAGCATCTACTCAGCCTTACCACAGTCCATCTAGCAGGAATTTGAATACAAGCACAGACTGGCTAAGCAGGCAGTCGATTCAACAGGAGGAGTGGCAACTCAGCCTAGGCACCTTCGAGAAACTACAAAGGAGATGGAGACCTTTCCAGACAGATCTGATGGCATCTGTCCAGAATAAACAACTACGAAAGTTCATGTCCTGGTTCAAAGAGAAGGGAGCAGTAGGGGTGGGTGCAATATTGATACCATGGAACTTCCACAAAGCATACGTTTTCCCATTAATTTCAATAATACCACAAGTCCTGCAGAAAATATGAGATACGGGTGGCTTGGTACTGCTGATTGCCCTGGACTGATTGAGAAGAACTTGGTACACCATCATCAAGAGGATGCTGATAGACAAACCAATGCCCCAACCTCATACCAGAATTTCCTCAAACAAGTGTCGATTTGGCACAAGGACCCCTGACCACTAAGACTAACATCATGTCCGATCAGAGGACTAGACTGTTGAAGGCTGGGGTATCCGGTAAGGTGATCGAAACACTGTTACAGGCCAGAAGGGACTCTACTAACAGAACATAGATCAGATATTGGTTAGTCTTTTCATCTTGGTGTGAAGCAAGGGATCAAACTGCATCTCCATGTACTGCCATCAATATCTTAGCAGAATGCTGGCGGAAAATGGTGACCATGCTGGGCTTGCCATCAGCAGCAGGAGCAGCAGCAGTACTTGTGTTTTAGTTTTACTTACTTTGTCATTTTTTTGTTTTTATTTAATTTTATTTAGTTAGAGGTTAGTTTAGTGCCAGCTCAGTTAGGGTATATGAGTGAGAAAGTAAGTGGCACTGGCGTTCTCGTGGTTAGTTTAGTGGGAACATTATTGGTTTACATTGAGATAGCTTTATATTGAGAGGAAGTTTGCAGCCAAGCATCTGCATCAGCCTGTTTTGTTAGCTGACTGATGGCGGGTTGGTAAAATTACCCACTAATACATCTCTGCTACAAGTGGGTTATTCCTGCTTTTTGATTTTTTTCATCTGCCAGTTTCCTTGAGGCTTTTGCTGTGCCATCCTGCCCCACTCGCTCCTCCATCTCAAAACAGAGTGGGCCACAGGTACAGCCATCTGCTGCACCATGTACCCGTTGGGGTTGGATTTTTTTGGCAAGGCCTGTGGAGAGTTTCTGGCCAGGACTGTATCATCAGATCTTTGTGTCATCAGAGAGGCATAGTTTACCAGACCACCTGTGGATTTCATCAAGTGAGTGGGATTACACATGGATTGTCTCCAGTTCTTTCATGATTTTATTGAGACTAGCTTGATCCGGGTGGAGGTTGGGGGTCTGATGTTGGTGTTGGCTGGAGGTTGCTGGCTCAGTCCCTAAACAGGAGACTCCAGGTCTGGGATCTCTGGAAAGTTGGTCCTTCTGCTGGTGTCTTTGGTTTTTTGGGGGGGGGGGTCCTTCAGAGGTCGGATGCCATCCTGAGCCTTCTGTGGGGATTATTTGAGCTAGCTGCTCCTGTTGGACTGACATTTAGTGGGTCCCCCACCCCCGGGGTTATAGCAGATCTCTTGGTGTTTTCTCTTCTACTGCAGCCTAAGAATAGCTTTAAAGGCAGCTGCAGTGTCAGCTGCCAGGGGAGCGGTTACGACAAATGGTGAAGTGGGGACAGACTCAAAGTAGTGTAGTCCCAATAAAGAGACAGCAGTACAATCTTTTGCAGATCACTTGTGGAATATTCATCTTTGACTTCCAATTGCCATTATTTAACCAGGAGTAGCACAGTAAGCTGAAAGCTTGTTTGCAAGTGCGACCTGTGAGCACAGGGAAGTTAAGTAACTTGCTCAGGGTCACACAGTATACAAATGAGGCTGTGGGACTCAAACCTAGGTCTCTCCAGATTTGCAGCTCAGAGTCTTAAATCACTGTGCTGTACTGCCTCCCTTGGCAGTGGATTCTTGAACTTTCCTTTCTCGTTGGAACTGGTAGAGACTTTATCGATAATTTCTCCAGTATTGATTGAAGACAGTGAGAGTGCCTTTTAAACTGTGACTGCAAATTATAACTCTGTAACTCACTGAGAGTCCAAGTGGGAGTTGGATTTATCTTTGAGAACTCCTTCATGAATTTGTCCTCCGGAAGTAAAATGTCATGTGGACATACTGTACAAGTGACTTGTTTTAATTTTAACATTTAAGGACTCTAACTTTGCTGTACATTTTGATCTGTTGTTAGAAGTTCATTTGGGGACTGATTGGTTGATTTTTGAGTATTGAGTTGTTTTGTTGTGGTTAATTTGGGGGGTCGATTTATTTGTTGTAAGTCTGTTGTTTTATTTTGTTGTGTCTATTGTTAATTGGATACTGTTACTGGCACGGTTGCTGCTATGTGTTGGCAGTCTTCTTTGGTGGACAGGCACTACTCCCCCTCCAGACTCAGGGGCCTGTGCTCCTTCTGATGTCTTCCTCTTCTATTTGAGGTCTATAGGTTTTGCCTGGTCTTGGTGGTAGTTCGGAGGGGATGGGGTGGTGTGGGCCCGAGGCCTAGTGAGGGGCAGAGTGAGGTGGGAGGACTGAGGTGGTGGGTATCAGGAGGTGCCCTGGGGCAAAATTGGCCCAGGAAAGGGGTCCTCACTCTCTGGTTCCCATACCTAAGGGCTCCAATTGAGTGGGCAAATGACACGCTTCCCATGTCCATTCATCCGACCCAGGTGCTGTTGTGCAATGCCAGGTCAATTAGGAACTAGACAGCAATTATTGCTGATATTGTTGGGTCATCTGACCTGGTGTGCATCACTGAGAACTGGCTAGAGAATAATGCTGGTCCCATTCTGGAGGCAGCAGTGCCGGCTGGGTACTCAGTAATGATATACCAACTGAGACTGGATCGCAGGGGCAGGGGTGTAGCCATTTGTTTTAAGATGGAACTGAACCTTGTAGATGTGCCGTGGGGACTACCAGATCCTCTGAGTGTATCTTGGGTGCAGGTGTAGGTTGTATGATACTTCTCATCTGCGATCCACCCAGTGATGAGAAAGCATTCCTCCAGGAAGTCATGGACTTCATTGTCGATATGGTGTTGGAGTTACCCAGGTGGTTGGTCCTGGGCAACTTCAATGCCAGGTTCAACGATAAACTATCACATTTTGGACAAGACTTCCTTCAACTGATGATTTCATTGGTCTTCACACTGGTGGTTACCACTGCTACCATAATTGTGGCCACTCTTTGGACCTGGTATTCCTCCTGGGAATGGAAATCTCTGATTTGGTGGTGGAACCAGTCAGTTGGTCTGACCATCACACTATAGGGTTCAATTTCATGGCTCCCCAAAAAACTTGTCCCTGTGGAGATGGTCTGGTACCACCCTCTAAGGGGTGTTTCCACTACTAGTCTAATGGTGCTGGACCTATCGAGTAGGCCATTGGGATGCGAGGAGCCAGGTGACCTACTGCAGCATTATAATAATAATGCTGTACTGGGGATCCTGGACTCCATTGCTCCTGTCTAAGTTTTCCCACTCACTCTTCAGCCTCGGAAACCTCCGTCTCCCATAAGAAGGCAGAATTCCTGTCCAAGGAGATTGCAGCAGCTAGGAACTGACCAGCTCAGCTCTTCCGAACTGTCGATAGGCTGTGCAACCCAGCCTGCCTTCAGAATCAGAGAGCCTTTTCACAAGTAAAGTGTGAGGAGTTTGCTCAATTCTTTGCAGATAAGGTTGCCTCCATCAGGTTGGAGATTTGCTCAGCACACTCCAATGAGCAAAGTGGCAGTTAGTGGGAGGTCACTAGCACCTGGTTTGTCTGGTCTGACCTTGACAAGCTGGCGATCACTGATATTGAGAAGATTGTCCAGGGTATGCAATCAACTTGCTGTGGTTTGGACCCTGGTCCAACCCACCTACTGGTGGAGTGTGTGGAAGCCAGCAGACCTGTCCTAGCTGAGACTGTCTGGAGTTTGTTGGAAAAGAGAGTGTTTCCTGACCCTTGAAAGAGGAAGTCGTGACTCCCCTTTTGAAGAAACCTTCCCTCCACCTGGACTGCCTCGCTAACTACAGACCCATCTCTAACCTGTCCTTTGTGGGTAAGGGTATTGAGAAGGTAGGTGCGTTGCAACTCGAAGACCATATTACCACCCATGAGGTCTATGGTCCTCTCTAGTCCGGGTTCAGAAAGAGGCGTAGTACAGAGACAGCCCTTGTTCGGGTGCTTAATGATCTGGTGGCGAGAGATTGGAAGAGCCATTCAGTCTTGGTTCTTCTTGCTCTCTCTGCAGCTTTTGACACAGTGGACCATGGGATTTTGTTGGAGCACTTGTGACTGATCTTCAGACTGTCTGGTGCAGTCCTCAGATGGTTCTATTCTTTTCTCACAGTTAGGCCGCAGAGAGTAGTGTCGGGGACTTTTTCCTCAGCCCTTTTCCACCTGACCTGTGGGGTTCTGCAGGGCTCCGTGCTATCTCACATGTTGTTCACAGTGTATATGCTGCCACTAGGGGACATTATAAGGAGGTATGGGCTGAGTTTTCACTACTATGCAGATGATACTCAGCTCTATATGTCCTTTGTACCCCATGAGGAAGATACTGTCTCTGTTTTTAACAACTGCCTCACTGAGATCCAAGACTGGATGACTGCCAGCTGGATAAAGCTGAATCCAGATAAAACTGAAGTATTGGTTGTGGACCTATGTCATTGGGTAGAGAGGTCCTCGGATGTTCAACCCTCTGGACTTGTGTTGGGGGGCACTCAGCTGAGGTCCTCTGAACAGGTGTGGAACTTGGGCATTATTTTTGATAATGAGCTGACACTTAAATCACAGGTGTCAGTGGTTTGCAAGTCCTCATTTTACCATCTGAGAAATATCGCCCAGGTAAAACACCTTGTTCCACCTGACGACCTTCCGATGCTGGTCCATGCCTTTGTGACCTCCCACCTTGATTACAGCAATGCTCTATACCTTGGACTTCAAGGGGTGGACCTCTGCCATCTGCAGCTGGTGCTGAATGCGGCTGCAAGGTTACTGACAGGCTTATCATGACATAGCCATGTCACACCTTTGCTTCGCAGGCTGCACAGGCTGCCAGTGTGGCGGATGATCACCTTCAAGGTTGGTTTACTAATCTATAAGGCCCTACATGGACAGGGACCGCTCTATTTGCAAGACCTCCTGTGTTCTTACTGCCTCCTCTATCTGCTCTGTTCCACTGATGAGGGATTGCCAGAGGTTCCCAGGGTCCATTTGAAGACTTTTGCTTTTATGGCCCCGACCCTGTGGAAAACTCTACCTTGTCAGGTTAGAGATTGCCTGTCCACCGAGACTTTTAAAGCTGCATTAAAAACGTATTTGTTTAATTCAACATTTTCAGATGCTTAGGAATTGGTAAAGGTGCATAATTTTTTACTTTATAATTTATTGTTTTAATTGTTACTGTTTGTTTAACTTTGTAGAGGTGCTTTGGTAATTTGAAAAGTGACTTTTATAAATAAACCTGACATGACTTAGAATTCCTGCAGAATGGTTTAGATAAAGGATTGACCCCAGCATCCTTACGGGTACAAGCAACAGCCATTGATGCTATCTGTGGTGAGACAGACAGACACTTACCAGGAGTACATCCACTAGGGAGACATTCCTAAAGGCCATGGCCAATATTAACCCCTGCTCCAGACCACCCACTGTCCCATGGCACCTCAACCTGATGCGGACGCTCTAACCAGAACACCTTTTGAACCTCCTAGGTGGTCCCCTACAGATTCTCACAATGAAAATGGCTTTCCTGGTGGCGATATTGTCAGCCAAAAGGACCAGCGAAATCCAGGCCCTGTCTTGTAGAGAACCCTTCCTGAGTTTCTTCCCTGACCAGGTTGTTCTACAAACAGTCCCATCATTCATCCCTAAAGTGGCCTTCACTTTTCATCCAACTCAAGAGATCTCAGTACCTACATTCAGTCCACAAGAGGATGATCCCCAAAGGGACACCCTCACACTGTTAGACCTGGGTGGGACACTTAGAATCTATCTCAACAGAATGGCCATCTTCAGATGGTCAGACAGACTGTTTATTATTCCCCAAGGATCCAAACTGGGGTTACAGGCATCAAGGTCGACTATAGCCAGATGGCTGCAACAAACCATAATTAAAGCTTACACCACAACGAGCACACCAGTCCCATCTCACATTTGGGCCCACTCCACTAGAGCTGTCACTACTTCATGAGTGGCATGTAACTCAGCCTCCATAACTGAAATCTGACAAGAACCAAACAGTTTTTCCACAGTGCTCACAGTGCTTTCAAGTGCAAGGACACGGTGCGGCAGAGCATACAATTAGAATACAAACAAACTGTCTCAGATTGAGATGCTATAAATCCCGAAGTTATTAAAACAAAACAATACTAAACTTTAATCATTTAAAAGACAGTTTTATTGCTGTATAAATATACAGATACTGGGGTTTCCCAACAGCCTCGGGGCTTCGCTCAAATGAGCTTCAACAGGAGGATCTGTATGTTTATGTTGCAATAATACTGTCTTTTAAATGATTCAAGTTCAGTATCTGTTTTGTTTTCACTAAATTTGGGATGTATAGCATCTCTAAGTGCAGGACAGTTTGTTAGTATATAACTGAAAGCTGCCAGTCTACTACTTGGTCACCCCTCCCCATACATTTAGAAGATTTTATCGGTTGGACACCGGCCACTCTGGTAGCTCAGATTTTGGCTGTAAGGTAATCAAGACTGTACTAACACATATTCCTCCTCCCACCCTACAAGAAACCAATACCGCTGTGTAATCACCCATGTGTTGTGACTCAGAGTGCTGTAAAAAGGTGCGATAGATAATGGTAGTTTACTCCCCTGGTAAGGGTGATTATAGGAACACCTTTTTACAGCACTCCGTATCCCACCCATTGGGGAGGAAAGGTTCAGAGGAAAAAGAGGTGTTATGTTGACACATTGTAATGCTGCAGGAAATTATGTGAATGCTATATATACCTGGAATAATCAGAAATGTCACAGCCTAAATAGTTATGCATATATGCGATTGCAATATAGTTAACTAGGTATAGTATTTTAGTAGGTATCATTAAAGGAAGGTGAAAGCCCTTTAAGGATTGTTATGTGTATGTGTGCCTATTATTTAATGGCACCCCAGCTGGGAGTCATTAAGGCTGTTTTTCTATTAATACTTCTATCATTTTCAGGATTATTGCCAGCTCTGGAAGAATTTATGCAGGAGATTGTAGGAACCAAGAGGGAGGAGAGAGGTTGGATTTCAAAATCTGGAATTCCTTTGTGCATTAGCCTATGAGGAGAGCTCAAGATAACCCATGTGTTGTGGCTTGGAGTGCTGTAAAAGGTACTCCTATAATCACCTTTACCAGGTGAGTAAACTACCATTTTAACAAACAGTGATGTAACAATACTGCCTGAGATAATACAGGTATCCACAACAGTAACCTGCTGACCACTGCAGCAGTGTGAATGCTTGCTCTTTTGAGAGATCTGTTGTTTGTTTCACAAAACAGTAAATATATGTCACATTACTGTTTTGTGAGCAAAACAGCAGGTCTCTCCAAAAGAGTGCTGTCTACACTGCCCTGCAGTGAACAAAGGGAATAGTGGAATACTCCAAATGTGTGAGACTAGGATGCAAGCTGATGCACTCATTTTGTAATATTAGATCCCACCCCAAAGCATTCAGATTTGACAGTTGAAAACACTTCATAACTTTGATCACAACAAGATCCAGTTTGCTTTACAGTTCTACCATAAAAAGACATTGCACCTTACCCCCGAAGGGTCTTTTGGATGTAACAGCAGTGCCTCAGAAAACTGGTGAAATACATAAGAAAGTACTGTACCAGCGACTAATTCTGCATTAACAGCAATGCTAGTGGCTGCACAAATGTAATGGCATATCAGACAGGCCACTGTCCCAAGTGCTGCGCTTACTGAAATGCAGAATTCTCACTTCAGCCAAGTCCAGAATGGCTAGTTAAAGGTCAATCCGATTCATCTAATATAAATTCCACCAGCATTCAGTTGGAGAGTTGGTGCCAGTTATGGACCTGTATGATTTATTCCTCTTCTAAGTCCATTTAGAAACAATTCACTTACAGTGTCACATTGAGGGAAGTTCCATCTATCCATTCCCAGTCCTTTGCATCACTTTTCCGCAGTCCAATAAGGTATCCTTTATCAGCAGCACAATTCCTTATGAATTCCTGTGGAAAATTAAGCAGCTTTGAAGGCACAATCTGCAAATGAACTACTGACAAGTTGCCACCCAAAAAACATACCCACCACTGTCTTCCAGTACATATGATATGCAAATTCTTACAGGGGAGGAATTCTAACGTTACCTTTTGCTCTTCCACTGTAATAACTGAAAAAACATCTTCCAGTTTCATGTACAGTTTAATTTTTTTTTTTGCTTTTAAAATAATATTTCAATACATTTTTTTTTCTCTAGAAAATACAGAATTGCTCCCAGCCTTGCCCAAAAGCCACCTGGTTGGATGCCTCTTTAGTTGGCAGACATGTCAAACCAAGAAATGCTGCACAGAAAATGTAGTAGGAGTGCTCAGACAACTTTAGTCAACTGATGTTCCACGGATACCAAACATTGGGGATGGAATACTATTCTTTGCCTGCTAGTATTCTGTTTTAAACGCCAGGTATTGAGAAGTGTTTGCTATGTATGTAAAAACACACGCCTTCTGTATTTAGTCTGAGGCAGTATATTAGATTTTTGGACAGCAAGCCCAATTAAGTTTTTTTTTCTGTCTGAAACACCTACTTCAAAACAAATTTCTAGCCCTGTGAAGGGACATTAAAGCAAGAGAATAAACCAGAGTTTGCAGGTGCCAACAAAAATGCACCACTGTTATTTTAAGTTAACTGTCTGTTAATACATGTGACAGGGTTGGATAGGACCCCCGTCCCATTTGCTATTTATAGAGTGTTTTACATAGCAAGGATCTGTTTCATTCTCTCCTTTCTGCTGTCTCTTGTCTCTCTAATTGCATAATTACATCTTTTTCCTCGGCACGGAAGGAAATGGTCACTCCAATGGACAGTGCCATCACCCTGCGTTCACTTGCTGTCACCTGCTGTTTCTTTCGTCCCCCTTGCTTCCTAGTGGTTAAAAATATATGTGAATTTTTGTTTGAAACTGTAAGTGAAACTGGGGTTCCTTGATTTAAAAAGGTATATAGTTACACTGTTGAAATAATATAAAAAAAAAATTGCTATTTGGAACGTGAGTGGTTGACTCTAAGATGTAATCTGAGCTCCTCAGGATTGTTTGCAGAGCTGTCAACAGGAAGTCAGTTCTGTAACACCATTTTCAATTTTGTTGCACATGCAAGGAAACTGACAAAGTTCTAATACATTTTGTGAGAAACAGGGGGCCGGATTTTCAAAGGGCCCTTAGAGACATGAAAGCTGCATCAAACAACCAGCTTGTGTCAAATCTAGGTGCGTCGAATACTGTACACCATATTTTGAGAGAACAGCATTCTGTGTGACTAAGTTCCCCAGACTGAGGGCCAATGCATTAACAAAATGACACAAGAGACAAGAATGACACAAGCTGCACCAAAATAAATAATGCACGTTGAGTCCTAAATGGTGCAAGCTGAGTAAAAACAAGCATTTGTCAATGCCTAATGTTGTCTCGCTGGCATTGGCATTGGTAGTGCAGGAGTTAGAGATGCAAAACAGGAAAGGCAGTGAAGTACTGAACTGAAGCCAACACCAACCCCACTCTGCAGAGAGTGACAGGCATTGGGGTGTGCTTTTGGGTTATCAGCTATAATGCTCATGCCATTCTACCTCACCCTACCTTGTAGACACTGACAAGTGCCGTGGTGTGCTTTGGTGTCTTTGGGCGTTATATTTACACCATTCCATTCCATAAGGAAATATGCTGAGGTGGGTGCAGTATAGGAAAATGGGGTGAACTTTAGGGGCAAACACTCCAAGGCAGACCTCGATGCCTGTCACTGGTTGCAGGGTAGGGGTGGAGTGGCATAAGCATTACAGCCAATGATCCCAAGTCACACCCCTGACACCTGTCAGTCTCTACAGGGTGGGGAGTTACAGTTGGAAACCTTAATACTGTAGGCGTTTGTTGGTATTTTCACTCCAAATGTTCAACACAGGCTTTTTGTGACCCCACTTCATGAAAAGCGTCACTATCAGTTTGTTAGCTGAAAGGTAAGTTTGCACAGCAGCTATGCCATTTGGTGACACATGGATGGAAACACATTTTGGGCAGGATGTGAAAAATGACAACTGTATTGTTCATGAGAAGGTGTAAAAAAATTGCAACTTTGAAAATATGGAGAGAAAATAAGAAAAATTGGTGAAGTCATGAGCATGCATAGAAACTGCGCAACACATGTCCGTAACCCAATTATTTTCAGGGTTTTTTTAACCATATTTTCAACATAGGCATTTTGGGACCTCCCCTCATGAACAGTGGCACTGTGATTTTGTTAATTTGTCCCAAATGTCGATTTCCCACAGCAACCATCCCATTGTGTGCCACAGGTGCAAAAACACATTTTGAGCAGGATGTTAAAAATGACAGCTGTACTGTTCACAAGGAGGTGTGAAAAAATGCCAGTGTTGAAAATCTGGCATGAAAATATTGCAAATTTAGGAAGTTACAAGAGTGCGTGGAAACGCGCAACGCAAGTTTGTAACAGTCATTTTATGGACATTCGTCACTAAATTTTTAACATAGGCATTTTAGGACATCTGCTCATGAACAGTGTCACCATCATTTCCTCAAACTGTCCCAAAAACTGATTTTGCACAGCGACCTTGCCATTGTGCACTGGACGTGTGAAAACACATTTCAGCCAGGATATGTAAAATGACAGCTGTACTGTTCATAAAGAGGTGTGGGAAAATGCCAATTTTGAAAATCTGGAGTGAAAATATTACAAATTCACGAAGTTACGAGCATGTGTGGAAACTGCACAATGCACACACATAAAACAGCCATTTTTAGGATTTTTTCCACCAGATTTGCAACATAGGCTTTTTGAGAGCCCCCCTCATGAACAGTGGCACTGTTGTTTTGTTAATCGGTCCTGAAAGGTGATTCTATGCAGTGACCGAGAAATCACCTTTTGGGACCAAATAATGTCATCACAGTGACTGAATTCATGAGGAGGGGTCCCAATAACCCCATGTTGAAAATTTGGTGCCAAAACTCCCCCAAATGGCCGAGATATGCACCAAAGTTGAAAAAAGCCCTATTTATGCCATATACAGCTTACTGATGTTTCTTCAGCGTGCAGTTGGCTTTGAAAAGTGCAGGCGTGTTTCCGGTCCACCAAGATCATTGCGTCGGGCTCTGGAGGTAGGAATGCGGGTGAGGTGTGTGGGGAGGTGAGCGCAGTGGGTGGGTGGGTTGGGGAGGGGCAGGGAGACCACCAGGACCGCTTTCTTCTTTCACAAGTTTAAAAAAAATTGTGGGATGCTTTTGTATATCAGGGAATTTGGTACACTGGGGTGGGCTCCCAGCATGTCACCTGACTGTTTTGCAGAGAGGGGGATGCTGTAGCTGACAGGGGATTGGGCACCCCCTTTGGCACACAACAAAAGCGGGAGGGCATTATGCCAATGGGGAGTGGACTTCCCCGTCGGCAAAATAAATGGGAAGAGGGACTCACGCTGATGGGGATTGGGCCCCCCGTTGGCAAAGAAAGAATGTTCAGGGGCCGCATGATGCCGAGGGTGATTGGGCACTCCCTTAGCATACATTTTAAATGGAAGGGGGGCATTATGCTGACAGGGAGTGGGCTCCCCTGTCAGCAAGTGAAGTGGGTTGAGGCAGTCTGCAGGTGCTGGACAGGCACGTTGGGAGGGCATGTTATTGTGCTGCTGCATGATTGCAGTGGACCTTTTGTTAGACCTGGTGGCCACCCGATGTATGCCTGGTGTTAGGGCCTGCAGCTGCCTTACTGGGGAATGAGGGACACACCTTCTGATGCATGCCCTGCATTTGCCAACAGTGACAGCACCTCCAAATCTGCTACTAATGCAATATGTTGGCTGGTGTGCACACTCGAGCCAACATAAAAAATTACTCAAAGAATGAAAATGATGCAAACTGAGTAAAAATGGTGCAAGCTGAGTAAAAATGGTGCAAGTTGTGTCAAAAAAAATGCTGCAAGTCAAGTCAAACAAATACTAGTTGAGTAAAACATGACACAAATGATGGGAATGACGCAAGCGAAGTCAAAAAATACGGCAGATGAAATGGCCAAGACTAAGCCCCCAAGATGTTCTAAACTAGTCCTGCAAGAAAATACCAGCCCTTAAAAGTAGCACAGTCAGTTCTAATCACCTGCTGTGGCCCTCTTTATATGGTCTAGTGTCCCTTAGACCAGCTCTGGCTTGTCTAACAGCGACATGCATTTTAGGCACAAGGCAAGGACTCGCATTCCATGATGCAGGCATCCGGTCTTACAGGGCGCAGGCATTTTTTAGTGCAAACATGGGACAAGCCCCTCTGGCAAATACCAACCTGTTTTTGATGCAAGCACCATTTGAAAATCAGAATTGGTGCAAGGTTTGACACATCCTGCTCCTTGTGTTAGTTGTTTTTGACACAAGCACCCTGCGTCATTCTCTGGCCTTTAAAAATCCAGTCCAGGATGTCCATTGACAAGCTGAGGTTGCCGAAGTGAATTATCAGGAAAAGACATAGTAAAATAATTGCAGTAATCTTTAGCATGGGAGAGACTGAAACTTGGAATTAGAAATACCCTCAGATGAAGGACTTTGTTTTCTCTGTTTGCATTGCCATTGTAAATAGTTGTACTGAAACATTTTTTTTTTAATTTTATTGTGATTGATAATAATGGAACGCTACCTGCAAGTTTTATAACTGCTCCTGGTTTACCTATGCTTCCTGATCTGTGTCTTGATAACAGTACATGCTGACATCTTCTGGGACTATTCACTGAAACTGGGCTCTGCAGCAGAACAGTGGGCACTCCGAGGCAAAAAGATCCTCCCATTTCCCATTTCCCATTTCCTGAAAACTGACCACAACACTGTCTGTTTTAGGGTTCACTGATGGGTGACATGGCCCATCCCGGTGAGTGAATGCCAGTACAATGTATTTCCCTGCAACAAGGACCACAAAGATATGTTTCCTGAGAGAAAAGGACAAATCCCAGACTTTTAGTGCGTCCTTACACAATTCTGAGGATCCTGAACAGCCTTATTTATGTAATCCATTGTTGCTGCTATTCTTGTTATATTGTCTGCCCTTATCTGCAGAGCTTGGCTCTTGTCCAATACTGAGAATGACTTCAGGGATAGAAACACTGCTCTGCACTCCAGTAGACTGATGTGTTCCTTGCTCTATTCTGTGGCCAGACTCCTTCTACTGTGTGATGAATGATATGCCCTCCCCTTCCTTATAGTAAGGCATTTGTGGTATGTACTAAATTGTTCAGTGCTGGCTGAAAGGGAACTTACAAACCTATTTTGTACTGAGGCAAGAGCAGTCAGGGGATCTCTGAGTGAACCAGTATTCTTTCAGATATCACTGAATGCCTTTTTTGTACTACCTTGTCCATGGTACCACAGTAGGCATGTGGGAAAAAATTCCCTGGGCGGAATTTCTGAGTAAGGTAGAATTTTGCTTCTACAAAACTTCAGAAAACATTTTCATGGACTGGTGGCACTGAGGGTTGAGGCACTGGATGCCACATCTCACTCCACGCCTGGCAACCTGGGTTCAGGAACCGACTCGGGCCACCGGAGGGTTGATGGGGGGAGAAGGATTGAGCTCCCGATGGCTTGCTCTCCTTCTATAGGGTGGGATGGGAAGCTTTTCCTACCATTACACTGCCACCTACTAGGAAACTCAGGGGATGTCGGTGTGGTCAGAGCATGCCGCCAGGTAAGGTTAATGCCAGCAGAGGACTGGAGCGGATGCACATCACAGTGTACGCCTGACTCCTTGCTCTTAATTGCATGCCGATATCGGGGACCAGAACACAGAAATAACCCTTCACACCTCCTAGGCGAAGACCTCTTGTGCAACAACATGCCACCAACTGACAGAATCAGGGCAGCCTCTGCTGTACAGGCCCACTCCTCAGAGCACATTGAGGGAGGTAAGGGGGATCTCTCCTCACCTTGCCTTGGGGTTATTCAGGCCATCAAGGGACATAAGGAGGTGAGCTGAGCACTCTAAGGGCAGACCTTGTATGTCAGGAGGGACTCGTGTGGAGCATTGTAGGGGTCTGGTTGAGTGAAGAGTGGGGGCCAGTAGAGGTGAAGATAAATAATAAGTAAAAAAAAAAACATTTTGCCAACTTATGCAGAATTTCCAATGAAAGCATATGGGTTTTTTTATTTATTTGCGGGGAAAAAAGTCCCTCAGTCCAAATTGTCCAGTTTCTCCAGATGCAGAATAATTTGCATATTAATCCTTCTTTATCTGCTACCCCCTATCAGTACAGTGTAATTATTATTCTATATGTTAGAGAATATTGTGCATTTAATGTTAAGAAGTATAATTTTGTTTCGCAGAGCGCCGTGGGCACGTTTTCCGCATATTCAGTATTTCCATTTTATGCAGTCATGCAGTAAAATAATTTTGCAACTCTTAAACAGCAGTCACTGTGACCCGTGGAATTTTCTATTATTTTTTTTTTTTTAAATCCACGTGTCAGCAGGCGGAAATCAGAAATTTTGCTTTTTGGCTCAGATTGAAATTGTAATAGTGAGGCGAGAGAGAGCTAGACAGTGAGAGACATAAATATATAGAGAGAGGAGTTTTGGGAAGTTGTAGAGAGTCCAGAGTGCAGTTCATTGTTACTTTCTGATCAGTTCTGTTTGATGGTTCCTTCTTTCCTTCTTTTTGTTTTGCTATTTAAGAATAAGATGGCAGTGAGGAATTAACTTGGGCAGCAGCAGCCAGACCCAGGAGGAACCACAGCAGCAGGCAGAGGAAGTTCAGAGTGGGGATCAGTGTGGACAGCCACAGCCAGGAACAGCAGGCCTAAACCTCTGGTGAGAACACCCAAAGCTCCCCCAGGAAAACAGCATCTCCATTCACATACAAGGAGGCTGCTATCCTGCCGAATGAGGTCACCAGTAATGTAATGAAGCTATTTGGCCAAAATAAGCACCCTCTTAAAAAGAGGCAGAACGTGTGGACAGCCATTAAAGCCACCTTGGATGCCGATGGATAGGGACCTGTGCCACGCAACATCCATCAACTAAAACATAAATGGGACAACCTCCAATGAAAGGACACCAAGATACTGGAAGCACTTGGTAGTGCAGTGATCATCCCCGCCAGAAAGGGGAAGAGCCAGAAAAGAAGAACAGCAGAGAAGACCACCACTACAACTACTGGATCCCCCACAGGGAAGTGGATGCAAGTAGAGGACAGCAGCACTAGGAATATACATTTTTTTTTCTTTCTTTACCCTTTTTCTGCCCCCTTCTCTCCGCTGCGGCAGCTACTCTTCAGTAATCCCTCCCTAGGCTTGTTGGCCCCTACTCTTGCCCTGGGTAACTCCTGGAGGAGGCAATGGATTTGCCCCCATCCTACCTCATCCTACCCCCCACCAGCGGGATCCCATGTCATCTCCCTCCCACTCCTGCTCCCGACAGATGTCCTTCCCTCCCAATTGCTCTGTGGCCCTGCTGCACCACCACCTGTGGTCACCTGAGTCAGGTGGCAGTAAAGTGGTATAGCCTGCAGCCAACTCCCCCTGATGGATGAGAGCAGCCCCTCAGATGTTCAGTCCTTCTCCCCTGGCTGTACCTCCAGCAGCCTAAGCTTGCTCCTGAACTTGGGTCACTGGTGTTGCAAGCAGCAGTGCTACCATTGCACTGGCAGGCAACCTTGCACCACTGCGTATTATGACTTTATTATTTAAAGTTGTCATGTTCTTCAGAAGTTATTGTTTCACTAGTCACTGTTTGAATTACACCATATGATTGTTTTTACAGTGAGCCAAGGTGAGTCATAGAGGCACGACTGTGAAATACCGTTTGTTTTTCAGTATAACTCTACACATTGAATAGCAGTGCTCTGTACTTCAGGATGAGCCACCGTGGCTTACTGCACAGCAATGTTTCATTTGGTGCTAGGCCCCACCCCAGTGTAGTTTCAACAGTTATTATCATGAACAAGTTAAACTCTCTGTTGCCCCAATGCACTGCATGTAATGTGAGCCTTTTTTTTTCATAATTACATTGACATAACAAAATGTACAGAACAGGAAACAGGCCTGTGTGTTGCTCTTGTAGTTGCATGTGGTGTCATGGATGATGTATGCTCCCTGCCCTGAGCTGACTACAAACTCTTTTTGATGGTGATGTGTGTGTGTTTGTGTGTATGTGATATCACAGATGTACTTTCTCTGTAGCTGTGCCATCAAATTCATGCACTTGCCACTGCCAGTAAATGACCTTGCTCATGTATTGTTAGGGTCAGTTGCATGAACTGAGAGGATGTTGCATCCATTTCAGACCACTTTTTCTTTTCTTTTTTTTAATCATAGTACTATTTTCTCCTTGGTTGGAGTGGACACCCACCGGCCCCATGCCACCAGCACACGCACCACTGGACCGGGTCTGGTGTGCGAATTTATATGCCTCATCTACACAGCCTGGCCAATGAGCCGGACCACCACCCCTCTTGATACTTGTGGCACAGATCCGGTGAAGATGCTTCTCCTTGTCCAGGGGTGCAGGGCTCGGCCATCAGCCAGCCCACCACCATTTCCCACCAAGTTCTGCCCCGAGAAGCTGGACGTGCAATGGAATCGCACTGACATGCCACCACCCACTACACTCCTCCCCTCTGCGTAGGCAACTGTGGTGCATCCAGCCTCTGCTGGGAGCCACCGCTTTGTGATGCAGTTCCCTCACCCACCACAGAGGAAGAAGAGTCATTGTGGGACACTCAATCCTTCTTCTCCCCTGCCAGCCCCTGGCAGCCCAAGTCCATTCCCGAACCTGGGTTGCTGGCACAGCACAAGGTGTGGTGTCCAGCGCCTTGACCCTCAGCACCACTGGGCCTGCTCAGACCACTTTTTCTAATTTGATGTTGCGTTAACTTGTTTTGCAAGCATGATTTTGTTAACTTAACACAGTTGTTGCATTTGTATTCATGTGAGTACAACTGTCTGTCTCCATTGTGGCTATAGCTGACTTGCCATGTGTGTAATGGCTGCCATCTGCATTCTCATTCACATCATCCAGTGAGGGGGTGGTCATGTCAGTGTTCATGACTGCCCAGTGCTCACTTCTCCAGTCCATATATCCACTCATGGCATCCCCTACAATGGAGTGTGATCACTGCTGCGACATCCAGTGCATATGTGCACTGTACTGCGTGTATCCAGATTTGCAGTCCTCACTCTGAGTAGTCATGTCACTCCATCACGGCCATTTCCAACAGCACTCCTTATGTGAATATGTGATGTGCAATTTTCTGGAGAAGTAGAACCCATTAGTGTGATTCTTCTCGACTCCTTTCATGTGATTATCTTTTGTATACTTTGGTCAGGTTGGGTTGCCTTCCCCATAGGACAGAATGTGTTTGCGTACTGCAGTGCTGCTTTACTGTTACGTGTTACAACTCCCAACACTTATCTCAACCATTCCTCTTCATTTGTAACAGGTGCTGCCAGAAGGTCCTGAGATGATGCTGAGGTCATGCCGGTCAGCGCTGATGTAAGCAGCAGCAGTGTTGCTGGCACCACAGAAGCCGCCGGAGGACCAGGCCTGAGCCCTGGAGAATCCACGTCTGGTAAGCTATGTATACTGTTAACAAATGAATTTGTATCATGTGTTGAATAACTCCACTGAATTGAGAGACTAACATCTGTTGTGTTTCATTAGCGCAACTCAGTGGAAAATGGCCTGTGGCTACTAGTCTGTGATGACCACATTTATTCTAGATGCTCCTTGACCCAAAGAACAGCTTGTTGACTGACCCATACCACCTTCCTGGTGCTTATTAACCTTCCCCATGCGGCCCTGTGTAAATAACATCAAAAGTCATTTGAATACCACATAACACTCTTGCATTGTAGTTTGTGCAGTAGGACGATAGGTGCTAGTGGCATACACTGTTGTTGATCATGGTGATATACGTATGTGCACAGATCAACATTTGTGTCACATCAGGCAGGGTAGGGGACTGGGTGTTCAGTTAGTTTATATAATCCTTATAAGTCTACACTGGTCATACAATAACAAATGACAATTGCTGAACTCATGAACTGGTGGCGGTGCCTCTAGTTCATGACATCCAGACTACCAGCTTGTTTACATGGTCACTGGAACAGGGGCATGGGTTGCATTAATTAATTCCATGTTCAGTCCAGTTCCCTTGTTAGAAGTGGCATAGCCTCCCTTGACTGTCCCAGTGTTTTAAAAACTTAAGGAATCATTACTTCTGAGTACCGTGTCCAGTTCATCTCACCTGTCTAAACTGCAATACTGAGGTAGTATGATATGCACTGATGTCAATGTGTCATTTCCTCCCCAGTGGAGTGCAAGATGTCACCTCTAAATTTTGGAATATAAATAGTGAATGTACAGTGGGCTGAGGCGGTGTGTGTGGCCTCATGATGCACTGCCTGTAGAGTTATGGCACATTGATCATGATGTGCCACAATTAAGTCGAGGGGCCCCATGACAGGCCATCAGGTGGATATCTACAAATACTTTGTAGAACCTTCTGTCAGGGTGATAGTGTTAGCACTGTTATTGCTGGGTGAGATCAGTCAAGACTTAAATCATGACAAGAAAAACTGTGCACATCTATGTATTTCTATGGCAGGCAAACAGGTAAGTGCCCGTAGTCTGGGTAACAAGCTTCCTGAACTGGTGGCCTTGATGGAAGGGGAACATCTGGATATTGTGGCAGTCACAGAAACATAGTACAAACAGAACCATGACTGGAATGCAAACATACCAGGGTACACTATCTACAGGAGGGATAGGGAGGGTAAAAGAGTAGAAGGAGGAGGAGGAGGAGGAGGAGTTCTCTAGATAAGGGAAGGATTCAAAGCAACAGAACAAAAGGGTAAACGTGGAGGAGAGGAGGCACTATTGGTCAACTTGGAGACAGGCAATGGCACCACAATCTACACAGGGGTTGTATACAGACCCCCATCTCAGATAGAGGAAATGCACAGGGAAATGATAGAAGGCATCCTTAGAATGACAGAAACAGGGGCGATATTGTTAATGGAGGACCTGAATATGCCAGATGTTAACTGGAGTGGATTTGCTGCAGCCACATCCAAGGGCAGGGTCATTCTAGATGCTCTGCAGGGGCATGCCTTAGACAGCTAGTACTGGAACCCACTCGGGAGGGAGCAACCTTAGACCTGGTACTCTCAACTGGACATGGCTAGAGGATCACAGATTTAGAAGTAGGTAGCCATCCGGGAACTAGCGATCGCCGAACAGTATGGTTCAAACACAGCAGTAGAATCCAGCCATACAATGGTAAAGGTTCTGGACTTTAGGAGGGCTGACTTTGCCAAAATGGATGAGTGCCTAATAGATGCAGTAGCAAATGGGAAGGACGGAGGGTGGAAGAACAATGGGGGATAATCAAAACTGCCACCACAGAGGCTACAAGCCTTTGTGTGAAGCAAATAAACAAAACAGAATGAAGTAAAAACCACTATAGTTCTGAAAGAAGGTGGCAGGGAAGGTTAGGGAGAAAAAGATAGCATTTAGGAAGTACAAGGAATCACAGAAGGAGCAGGACAGACAACTGTAACAGTTAAAGCAGAAGGAAGCAGGGAAGGCAGTCAGAATAGTGAAGGCCCAAACCTAGGAATGATAGTAAACTCAGTTAAGAGAGATAGAAACTTTTATAGGTACATCAAGGAATGAAGGAAGACCAAGGGAGAGATAGTGAGGTTTAAAAAGGGGGAGGGGGATGGGCAGAGGGTGACTGTGAAAAGGCAGATATACTGAACAAATATTTTTGCTCAGTATTCACAAAAGAAGAAGAGGGGGAGATACCTAAACAAACAATAAAAGCACTCTGGACAGGGGGGTCAATACCAGTCCATTCATTTATTTTATTTTATTTTTATTTTATTGAAATCTAGGATTACAAATACCTTTGAGCAGGAACTGCTAGTTTACAAGGTTCCGTCGAAGGAATGGGGGTATACATACATACATACATACAAAGGTCAACATAGTAATACATAGTTACACAATAAAAGTAGTAAGAGACTAAGGCTTAGAAAATTCCAGTAATTCAAAATGTGCCAAATGTTAGGTAGCATGACATACCAGCCAAGGGCAATCTTAGAAATAAGTGCTGCAGGTGAGAAGGGGTATGCAGGCAGGAAAGCCATTGTCAAAGGGTAGAGGGTGAGGGTAAGAGCTCTAAAGGGAGGAGGAGGGATAAAAGTCAGGAAATGCCTGGGGAGGAAAGGGAGAGGGCAAGGGGTAGGCAGGTCAGGTAGGAGGGGCAAGGGGGAGAGGTAGCTGTCAAGACTGAAGTGGAGGGCAGTGAGCAGTGGCCCCTGATTAGGCGAGGCAGTCACAATGACTAGTTGAAATGAGATGAAGTCAGAGTTGTCTCTTAAAAGGGCTAAGAGCAGAGGCAGTGAGAGTTTCTTTGTTGAGAGTATTGTACCACTGTGGTGCTCTGTGGGCAAAGGCCCTCTGGCCCATGGTAGTCCGGCATCTGGGGACAAGGAAGGTTATTTGTTGTGAACTTCAAGTTCACTGGGTGCTGTGGTGGTCAATAAGGAGCTTTTCAATGCCCAGGGGCATGACCCCGAGGAGGACTTTTTTGGCTACAAGGCAGGTTTGATACTGTATCCGGCTGATGAGAGGAAGCCATCCTGCCCGAGTGTACAGGTCACAAGTGTGTGTAAGTTGGTCAGCCCCGGTTAGCAGCCTGCATGCTTTGTTGAGTGCAACTGTAATTCTGCTGAGGGCAGAGGCAGAGCCATAGAAGAAAGGGTCATGAAGGAACTTCTTTTTTTTTTATTTTATTCAGTATACTTTATTAAAATTTCAATCATACAATAGGTGGTGCACAGACCAGACATTTGAACACAGTTATAATAACCCTCCCCTTACCTCCCCAACCTGCGCACATCAACATATATAGAGATCACCAGGAGTATATGTCTGCTCTCTAGCTAGAACGCAAAGATAATTGTTATGAGCAGTTACTTTCAGCAATGTCTATTCCTTCTTTTAGAGTTTCGCCAACACCAGAAAGGATAAGAGTGGCTCCCAAACCCTCGTGAATCTGCGATAGGTATGTTGCAGATTCGAAATGTGATTCTCCACTTGGATTGCTAGTAAAATTTCTCGATACCACTCTATGACAGCGGGAAGGGACTTCTCCTTCCAGTGTCTTAAAATGACCAGCTTCGCTGTTGCTGAAATCAGTGCTATGTGTGCTATACGTGTCTGAGGAATCCCCGGGGGAAATATTGCCAACACACAGCTCTCTGGGGTAAATAGGGCATCCAATCCCAAAATTGGATCTAAGATCGTTCATATCGCTGCCCAAAATTTCTGTATTAGCGGGCATTGCCATGGCATGTGGTATAAGGACCCTGGTACCTGGCAACCTTGTGGACATAGCGGGTTGATACTAAGCTCGTTCTAAGAAGCCTTTCTGGAGAATAATAGATAGATGTAAAATATTAAACTGAATCAATCTAAGTTTGTCCTGCTTGATGTATTTGTAGATTCCCTTCCATATTTTTCCCAATAGGCAGGATCTTCAGGGAGTGACCTTTCACTTTAATAATAACACCTCTAGGCAGAAGGTATCTAGTGCCTGGAGGTGCTTATAAGTCTAGAGACCGGTGAGGTTGTCCCGCTCCCTGGAGAGCCTTTAAAAGACCTTCTGGCATCTGTGGCACCCATTCTTGCCTTCCTACAAATGCCCGAATAGCCATTTTAATTTGTAGATATTTGAAAAAATCTTGTTCCTTTAGCTGATAGCTACGCTGTAATACTTTAAACTGGACCAGAGCTGTATACTGGAGAAGATCCTCCAGAATACAGTGTCCCAATTGCGGAAGAAAGGAGGGCAGGATAGGTCTTTTCCCAATCAGAAAATGCCAATTATTGGCTAGTGGTTGAGCCCTAGATACGTACCACTTTTCTAAAAACTGTATTTGCATTTGCTGGAAAGCTTTGAGTGACCAGGCCATTGGGAATCGTTTAAGTTGTCTAGGAAGACACATGGGCTTCATGAACACCATAGTATGTAAACTGATTGACACACTCCGGGCTAGGTTGCGCTCAATATCGAGCCATATCGGTGTATAGGTTAAATCTGCTCTTGGGATTTCCTCAATTAGCCAATAAGCTATCCTACTTATTTGTTAGCTCATAATACAGGAACAAGGATGGCAGTGCAAGGCCACCTTTGAATCTGGGTGCTGTTAATTTAAGGTATGCTCTTCTCACAGCTTTGCCCTTCCACAAAAATCCATTACATATTCTCTGGATGTGCAGAAACCAGGATTTCGGGAGAGAAACACCCATCATGTTCAAAGGGTATAATAGCCTAGGTAACATATTCATTTTCAATACATTACCTCTGCCCCAGAGTGATAGTGGGAGGGCGTTCCGTCTCTCCAAATCCGACTTAATTACCCATATAAGGTTTGTTAGGTTAAGTTTGATCATCGATGGCACACTTCTAGAGATTTTAATCCCGAGATAAGATAGGACTTTAGGTTCTCATGTAAGGCCACCAGCCACACATAAACTCTTGTCACAGAGGTAATTTAGTGGAAAGACTTTTGTTTTAGCAAGATTTAATTTATACCCAGATACTAAGGAAAATAGATTTATTTCCTCCAGTAGAGCTGGGATCGAATCCTTAGGATTCGCAGTGTATTAAAGGTCATCAGCGTATGCGAAACTAGATATTTCTCTCCTGAATCTGGACTCTGCTTATTAATGGGGGAGACTAACCTTCATATTAAAGGCTCAAGATAATAATTGAAAAGAAGCAGGAAGCGGGCAACCCTAGAGGGTGCCTCTCTGCAGAAGCAAATGGATCTGAGAGGTATCCATTACACACTCTAGCACTGGGAGAAGAGTAGAGTATTCCTGACCCATTGTATAAAACTGTCCGGTAATCCGAACTCACGAAGGATCGAACAAAAAGCGAGACCCGGTCAAGGCTTTCTACATCGAGGATACCCAAGCTGCGGGGCCTCAGCCTCCCTCGACGCCTCCATTAGGTACATTATCTTTCTCATATGATCCACCGGAACTCGCCCCTGCATAAAACCAACCTGATCTCGTCCAATAATCTGTCCGAGTACTGAAGCTAGACGAGACGCCAGAATTTTAGTTAGGATTTTAACATAGGAGTTAATCAGCGATATGGGTTGGTAATTTCCCGGACATGATAAATCCTTATCTGGCTTCGGAATCAATGTGATCCATGTCATTAAAAAACATGAGTTTTTTATTCCTTCCTGGAACCAAAAATTGAAAACCTTCTTCAAGAGGGAAGCTAATTGATGGAGGCAAGTCTTATAAAAATTATTGGACAACCCATCTGGCCCTGGAGATTTATCCAAAGGCTGCTGGCCAATAGCCTGCTCTACCTCAATTAACGTGACCGATGCCCCTAGTTTCTCTGCCTCTTGGGGAGAGATCTTTGGAAAATCAACCTTAGCCAGGTAGTCTACAATTTCTTGCTTCGTTGGTACCTCTGAGTCCCCTGTAGAGTATAGATTCTCATAATACCTACCGAGGATCCCGACAATGTCTTTAGGGTGAGAGACCAGGTCTCCCGTTGTGGGTGATTTCAACACAGGAATAAATTTGGACATATCCGCCTGTTTCAATCTTAAATCAAGAAGCTTCCCTGCTTTCTCCCCTGCTTCTAGGTATGTCAGTTTAGTGCGATGAATAGCTAGCTCCGCTTTTTGTGCCATTAAATCATAATATTTGCACCTCAATTGGTGGAGCTTTGCCCATTCCTGCATTGATGATTTGTGACTTAATTGGCCTTCTAAATGCTGAATTTCTTTTGTTAACAAGTCTAAGGCCCCCCTGTCAGCTCGGGCCGAGTGGCCGATATACGTATGAATTCATCTCGAACCGCACACTTCAGAGCGGCCCAAACTGTGTCTATTCTTTCGACTGTTCCTAAATTCCATTTAAGAAAATTAGCACTAAAGTCTTGAATATGTTTTGATGTTTTGGGACATTTTAATAATCGAGAGTTGAGGCACCACCTGTATCCCTCTCTATCTTTTGCATATAGCATATAGGTCACCTGCACAGGGGAGTGGTCTGAGAGTACTCTTGGAAGGATAGATGCCTCCATCACCCCAAGGAGTGCAAATGAGCTGACTAATCAAAAGTCTATCCGGGAGGAGGTGGCGTGCGGAGGGGAGTAATAGGTATATTGCCTCTCTAAAGGGTTAAGGACCCTCCATACATCCACCACCCCCACACCGGAGAGAATATCACTCAAAGCTCTCTGGGCTGGCGATAACCCCACTCTTTTACTTCCAGTGTGATCTATCTCTGAATTAGAGACCAGTAATGGCAGCAATCGGACAAAAAATGAGGGAAAGTCTGTGTTAGGGCCATATATTGAGGCAATCACTATTGGAGTTGCACCCAACCGACCTTGTACTATAATATATCGCCCCTCCAGATCCCACCATTCCTTACCCATAACAAAGGGCACCATCTTAGCTATTAATATTATGGTGCCATTACATTTGGTGGAATTGCCAGCTCCAAAAACTTGCCCTACCAGTTTTTTTTGAACAATGAAATTTTATCTTTTAGAAGATGAGTCTCCTGTAAACAAGCTATTCCCACATGGAGCAAGGATAGGTGCCTCAGAATCATAGTTTGTTTATTTTTGCTTTGAACCCCCTTAATATTCCAAGTAATAAATTATAGAAGCCACTCATATCCCAGCAAGGTAGCATTATGGAACAAAGAAAAACTATTAGAGAAAATGTTCAGTCGTTCATACTGCTCTCTATCGTTCAGAGCAAAACTGAATTCCCATAAATAGCGCAAGTTCCCCTCACCCTTCAGACCCATCCAAGGGGTCAATTTAAAGTTGAAACCATATAACAAGACCCTTATACAGAATAGCCCACCCTTCACAAAGAACACCATCCCTTCCATTCCAAAACACAAACCTCATTGTAACACAATTCAACTATTTACAAATCCTACCATACCGGTTCTAATAACTGACCTCCTAAGATATAAGGCACGTGAAACCTCTTTCTTACTGCCATTTGGGAGCCCACGCCTCCTCCACCCCGACCGGTAAAAGGACTTTAAACTCCCCTAGTTTAAACCACATTGCCTGTTGTCATTACAAGCTACCAAAAAAATGAAGCACATGTCTCTATCCCCAACTATCATTCATGCCCCTAATTAAAAGCTAAAAGTACTCCTCAGATCTCCGCATGCACTGAGGACCCCAGAGAAAGTAAGGTGTAATCTGGATAGTCCGCATGCCATTCTCTGCTGCTCAAAGTCCAAAACATTTAGGTTATATTTGCTGCCCCACAAATTAAAGAATAATGCGCACTTAGGCTACCCAACAAAATGTTCTTCAAGTTAGAAGGTTCTCTAAGCTGCAGATAAGGGAAACGGAAAGAATCCATCTTTTACTCTGAGATAAAGTGCTGATGTTGAAACAATTTAGGCTATACTGTACTATTGCAGCATCACACACAGCCGTTTCATTTCTCTCCAGTTCTGAGCTAATGCTCATTTAAAAAGATCAGGAGAAAGATTGCTCAGTTCCTCCGTGGCTTTTGCTGGGGATTCAAAGCTAAGCCATTTCTTGTTATGTTTCACCTGTAGCATTGCAGGGTATCGCATTCGGAATGCCTTGCCAGCTGCAATCATTTTAGACACAATCGGATGAAATTCTCTTCTTTTCAGATGAACAGATTGAGGTAGATCCTGCGATATTCGTAGTTTTCGGCCTTCCCATTGTACTGCATCCACTTCCTTGACTTAGCCAGGATGTGCTGTTTATCAAAATAATTTAGGAGTTTGAACACAAAGGTCGAGGGAGAGCCTGGTTGGGAGAGGGTGCAGGGGCGATGCACTCTTTAAACCACATAACTTTAGTGCTGTTTGGGAGGGGCTGGCTACTCGCTCACAGAATTTTGCACAAACAATATAGGATTGCTGCCTTCTTCCTTCTCGGCAACCCACATATTATTAAATTATTTAGCTGGCTACTCCTCAAGTCCTCAATTTTTATCCTCCACTTACATTTCTTTTCCTTAAGTTTGCATTCCCCAGGCTAGCTTTGTCTCTTTCTTTCTCTAAGGAAATAATGCGAACTTCAGCAACTCCCATCCGCAGATTAAGTGCCTCCAAGTTACTTTTAATAGCGTGAACCTCCTCTGAGACGCTAGTGACGGTGTTCTGTAGGGGTTGCATTACCTCCAAGAAACGCTCTTCCGTAAGCCCTACAGTGGGTGCTGAGGAGCTACTCAACGTCGCTGTCTGTGATTTGGGCTTCTTGGGGGCCTTCTCCTTCTCCGGAGTTGATGGAGGCGTGTGGCGCTGCGGTGCTTTCCGCATCTCTGTCTCCATTTGCTTTCTCCCGATCGTTGCCAATGTTAAGCAGCAGCAAATAAACTGAAAGCTGAGCCTCACAACTGCTGAGAAGAGCCATTAAATGTAAAATACAATGCGCTATGTCGGGGAGCAGGGGTAGGCAGACGCTCTCACTCAGGCAGCCATCACGTGACCCCTCATGAAGGAACTTCTAAAACTCAAAGTGGACAAAGCAATGGGGCCTGATGGGATTCACCCCAGAATTCTGAAAGAACTAAGAGGAGAACTAGTGACACCACTGACTACCCTTTTTAACAAATCATGGGAGGATGGTGTGGTACCGGAGGACTGAAGGAGGGCAGATGTGATTCCTCTTCACAAACATAGGAGGAAGGCAGAGGCACGAAACTACAGACCTGTTAGCTTGAACTCAGTGGTAGGGAAAATGATGAAATCACTTCTGAAAGAAAGAACTGCTGAGTACCTAGAGGCCAGCAGGGCATGGGACCCAAGGCAGCATGGATTCACGGCAGGAAGGTCATGCACGATGAATCTAATAGATTTCTTTGACTAGGTCAACAAAGTAACAGAGGGGCTGGGGATATGGCCTAGTTAGACTTTAGCAATGCGTTTGACACAGTCCCACAGAAAAGGTTAATAAACAAGTTAGCCAGCCTAGGAGTGGGTCCCAGGGTGGTAGCCTGGGTAACAAGCTGGCTGGACAACAGGACCTAGAGGGTAATAGTAAATTGAGTACATTCTGAAGAAAGGGGGGTTACTAGCGTGGTACCGCAGGGTTCAGTACTGGGACCAGTTCTCTTTAATGTCTTTATAGGTGTAACCCCCTACAAATGGGGGTTCTCAAAAAGTCTTCCTTGAGCTTGCCTAAATGCTCACTGCCAGGCTGGTGTTCTGTGTTTTAGCAGTTTAAATGTATTGCTAGAGAGTGCCTGTATAGCCTCTGTGTACTGTCCTGTCTCTTCAAGAGCTGCCTTGATTGCAGTTATAATTAATCTGGGAGGGGGCTGATTGTTTCTATGCTTGAGCCCCACCCGGGCTGCCAAATAATTGCTCTGTTCTACCATTGCTATTTGCAGAGAGGGAGCTCTGTTATAAGATGTGCTTATTTGTTGAATATTTATCAAAGTGATAATAATATTGCAGTTTGTTCTAACTTGTTTTCTTTGCAGCAAGGACTGTTCTGTCTGTCTCCCCCATCTTGGCCTGGGAATGTCAGAATGGGCCAATCAGTACATTTGGGACTCTAAAATGGAGCCTGCCTACAGGGGCTTGGTGGGGTCAAAATCTGTAGGAATTGCAGTTTTGGGCTTTTGGCGCCTAAATGAACCAGAACGGGGAACCCTTATTGTGAGTGACAGACAAATCATCCAACCGAACCTTTTGGATCTTGTGGAAATTCCCAGACTGCTTGCAGTTTCAGTTAGTTCTGTGTTGGGAAGTGAAATGAGTAACAGCTCAAGTGATTTGAGCAGTAGTTCTGTGTAGTTTTGCATGGGAGAACTATGAAAGGGCTGAGTTTTGGCCTGTCTGTCTGCCTACTGTACCTGAGAGGGAAAATAGAGATTATTTGGACTGAATCCGAGTTGCGAGGACTATTTAAGCCACTAGATTGTGACCAGGCTTTAACCTGAAGAAGACTGAAGGATTGCTGAATGCAATCAGCCTGTCAGGATTTCAAAGCCATCTCTGAACTCCCGGTTTGTGCAGAGACTCTATAATTCGACTTGATAGCAATCTGCCTGGTATAGTAAATTTCTACATGTAAATGTGCGTGTGCTGTAGTGGGTGGTGATTTAGTTTCCCACTGTGTGCTGAACTGTGTTCTGCTCGCTGCTGCATGATAGATAGCAATCTGCCTAGTACAGTGGAATTTCTTGCATGAATAATGTGCTGTTAGTGGGTTGTGATTTGGTTCCCCACTGTGTGTTGAACTGTGTTCTGCTCACTGCTGGCATGATATATAGCAATCTGCCTGGTATAGTGGAATTCCTTACATGTAAAAGTGCTGAGTACTGTCAGTGGGTCATGATTTGGTTCCCCACTGTGTGTTGAACTGTGTTTTGTTCGCTGGAGGCTGCATCCAGCTCCAATGGACTGAATCCAAATTCCTCGCCATTTCACCTGGGCCTTGCCACACTGGCCCAGCCAGACTACCCACTGCACAGAGAAAGCCATCGATGAGAGACCTGCCTGGGGATCAGCCCCCTGCTCAATGCTTGTACAGGAATGATACCTCTGTGATTCATTTGGGCCCTGCTTCTCCTGCCACTCCAGCTCAACAACCTGCAGTCTCAATTTCATCCTGCATGTGTCCTGTATTGGGTTTTGTGAGTAAACATCAGGGTAGCTCCCTGTAACAACAGTTAAATCTAAAGTGTTGTCATCTGATTGTCTGGTTGCCTTTTCTTTCACAAACTGAGCCCTCCGGCTCCGGATTACAAATAGTGTGTGTTGAGCATGTTGCTTTCTTCCATCACAGGGCCCCAACCAGCTGCAACAATCCTGACTAGCCCACCTTCTTCCTACCTGTGTACCCAGAGTGTGTGACTATGTAGGGATTTAAAGTGCATGCATAACTGTTTTATTGATATAGCCTTTAAGCCAATTAACCTGATTATGCCCCTTCCTTGTTCAAGTCCCCTGAATAAATCAGATCTAACTTTTTCTGCATTTAACCTGACTGTGGTTCCAGTTTGTGCCAAAAGTACTGTACTGTTGTTATTTTCTGGGCATAACCTTGTTTTACAGGAGATCCCCAGGGTTGAGCCAGAGGAACCAGCCCTGGTGGTAAGTGCAAACAGTGTGGGTACGTGTATGGTGTACAAGGGGTAATGTGAAAGTGATTATTGTGTGTTGTTCAGGCCACTAAAAGGGAAAGAGGGTGGTTACAGTGTTCTGGAGGGATGTGGCCAGGTTAGCTTGACCACTTACAACTCTGACCTCTGAGTGGAGGCACCCATTTCAGTACCCAGGCCCCTTAACCTGCTAATAGCCAAGCAGGCAGGGATACCACCACTTAGGGGTTACATAGATGACATTGCAGAGGGGCAGGAAGGAAAATTATGCCTCTTTGTAGATGACACAAAAATCTGCAACAGGGTTGATGCATAGTAGAAAAAATAATGTGCATGCCTCAGTTGCAATCTTTCTACCCCCCCAATGCCAGCAAGCAAGAGCAAAAGCCCAATCTACATTGCCAGACTTGTCTCTGACACAAAGGTTTGTAATCCCGATATGGTGTTAAATAAATAAAATAAACAGGCACTGAGGCTTGTCCATGTTGAGTGAAGCTTAACAACTCTTCTTTCAAGTGGCGGTCCCTGTATACTTGACATGAGTCCCTCTCGCTTTCCTTGGGGAAAATCTGTACCTAACCTGTACCAGTGTTAAAAATCATAAGGATACTTCAAACACACCATCATCCCAGACCCCTCAGTAGTGTAACAGTTTATGAAATGTGCCACCAGCAACTTAACCTGATTCAGTATGTTTTTTTTATTTTGTTGTTTAACCAGGAGTAGCACACTAAGCTGAAAGCTTTTTTACAGGTGAGACCTGGGAACACAGGGAAGTTAAGTGACTTGCTCAGGGTCACACAGTATGCAAGTGTATGATTTAGTATGTAACTGTGTATCTGTATTTTCCCACTCCCCCACCTCTCCCCTCTCCGGGACAAAATTGAAAATAGGCAGAATTGCCAAGCTGTCTTTTCCCATTTATTAGCAACTAAATAAATAAAAACTCAACTCAAGTGTCCTTGTCTAACAAATGGCATTAACTATGTGGTTATCCAAGCCATGTATACTACCATCCAAATGTAGGAGATTTAACCAAGAACAACTTGGATTTTGATAGGGTCAGATCCCATCCTGGCATGGGTTAGGTTTGGTAAGTTTTGGGGGGAAGGTATCTACTAATAATTATTAGGTTCTGACTAATCAATATTTCTTGGCTCCCATAGTGTCATGCATAGTATTGTGTGTCAATGTATTTTTGTAAATTTCAAATGCAAAGCTTTACAAATTTACTATTTGCCTCTGTGAGGACAACTAGATCTCATTTGCTACACATAAAACTTGGGAATTATAATTAATCATGTATGAATGCTATTTTGTTCCATCCTTTCATTTGATGGGTTTACCAAAAAAAAACAACAACAAAAAAAAAGACATTTTCAAACCAGCCAGCGGTATCTTGGGTTAGTGTTGATGTAATTCAAGTAACAATTACATCATTTTTCTCTAGGTCCTGTCAGCTTGATACACATAGTATATCAAATAGTCAAAACTCAGTCTTTGCTACAAATTTTCTGATGGGTCTTTTATTAATGGCCTCCTCTACATTATATTAAGGCCTCCTCTACAGGCATAGGAGCTGAACGACAAATGATTCCCTCTGCCTGGCTGTCACTAGTTCCATTCTATCCTTAGTGGATTATGGTATAGTAGTCTACAGATCTGCATCTGACACTGCTCTTAAAAGAATAATGCTCTCCTTCAATAAAGCGAGTTGCCTCATAACGCGAGCATCAAAGCTAACCCATACCTGTGATTTTTACAGTCAAGTGAACTGGCTAAACTTTAAGGATAGGCTGGACAATCACACCTGCCTGTTTGCCAACAAGCTTACCACCTCACTCTCCCCTTCCTTGGTCCAGCAGCTTGTCTCCCCTGACCCTACCCCTTTATTCTAATTGGAGCTCTGATTAGGCCCTCTACCTAGTCCCTTTCTGTAAGACATCCCTAGGGGCAGACATTCTTCTTCCACAGGGATCCTGTCCTGCACAGTGGCCATCTTCTTCTGGTTTCCTCTACAGTGAAATTGGGGCTCCTTTAAAACTCAGTTTTACCAGCATCTACTCTCAGGGTGGGATATTCAGGAATATGCCAGGCAGGGGCGAAAGCCGAGTGCAGCTCAACTGGAATGCGCCAGGGCGTGGCCTGGGCGATATTCAACTGTGCTGCCTACCATGGTTCCAGCACCATTGAATAAGGCACCTTGGCTACCCGTGATTGGCGCATGGAGTGGCACTGTGCCAGGTAAGGGTGCAAGAGAGGAGCAGGGGGTACGCCAGCGAAAGTACAGTTGGGTGCTTAGTAGGAACTGGCCATATTCAGGGTGGTGGGTATGCAAATGTAGCCATTATGCATGTCAGTACAGCCCCATTGCATGAAGGTGTACCCAATCCCAGGTGACTTGTGCCTAGTGCCCTGCCAGGTTGCCGCCTTTAGGGACCAACGCCCCTGCCCCTCAGTGGCAACGCTCCCTGATGCCCAATCGAGGGCATAAATAAATACATCTATTCCCTGGTGGTCCAGTTGACCTGCCCCCCAGCCCAAACGTAGGCATAAATACATACATCTATTCCTTGGTGGTCCAGTGGACCGAATCCCTGCCCGATCGTGGGCTCCCTAAATGAAGTTATATCCCTTGTGGTCTAGCAGTACCTCCCTCCCCACCTGCCCACTCAGATCCGGCACCCCGCTCCCCCCAGTCAGCGGCGGGGCTGCAGCTCACCACCAAGTAAGCTGCCCAGTCATTCGCCGACTGACAGAATACAGTAATGGCTGATACGGCGCTGCCATCCGCCTGCTGCTGGGGGAGCGTGGTGGGGGCTCATGGGTGGGTGGGTGGGGACACTAGCCACCAGGGATGTCTGGGAGGGGACTTTACTGCACCACGGACAGCATTTCGTCCACTGACCACCAGGGAGATGTTGAGGGGGTTTCATTTTACTTACTGCCCGCGATCAGGGCTGTGGCTCGGTCTCGACGCTGCTGTCAGTAGGGCGCCAGGCGAAGTCCGGGGATCGGCGCATCTACCTGGCTCAATGGCATGGGAAGATAATCACATGCAACGGCCCCCGCACCTGTACGAATTATATTCCATTTGCATGCGTCACCTTGAATATCGTGATTTGGCGATGGCGCGAATGGTACTTGGGCGCCACCGCAGTTGAATGCTCCACTTCTGTCAACTTGGCAGTGGCACAAGTTCTACTGCTTGCAGAGTGGCTGTGGTTGGGTGATATTCAAAGGAGTTACCCAACAGCGCAACTCTTTGAATATTGCCCAGACACACCCCGCACAACCATTTTTGCGAGCCAAGGCCTGCGCCTATGAATGGCGCAGAGTTTGAATATCCCACCCAAAGTGCTTTCTGTGTGTGTGTGCAGTGTTGTGTGCATCAAATATAATACACCTTTTAAAAATTTGTGACACAGATCAGTGTGAGGTGCAACTAAGCGCAGCAGTGAACCTGATATCCACTGCAGCTGCCTGATTTTGTACTGCGATCGTGTTCTCTGGTCTTAGTGTTGCTGCTTGTAGTGCCGTAAAAATCAGCACTGTCTGTATTCAGTGCCCCCCACCCTCATGTTGCAAAGGTATTTTTTACCAGACTGGATTGTTTTTGTGACCCCATCAGCACCACTGGTTACTGAAGTTGTTTTAATTCTGTGACAGTGTCACAACACAGTAGTCTCTTATCTGTTGCTGAAGCCATGGTTGTTTATTTTGCTTCACATCCAGCTAGCGAGTAGCAACCCTCCAGTCAGAAAGTGAACGTATCAAAATCTGAATTTGGTAATCATATTTGTGGTTGATCCCCCAAAATGCCTGCAAAGAGACGAGCAAGTAAAGCTGTTTCTGGCCATGGCAATGTTGGCAGTAAGAGGGTCTGTGGGCGTGGTAGTAGTACGCGGACTGATAAGTGCATTGCTGATGTGATGAAAGGCATTTCTCCTGCAGTGTTTTTTACAGCCCAATCAGTAGCATCACTGATAGTTGGAGGAGATGACGTTTTCCCAGCCAGTGGTGTTAGTGTTACTAGTGTTAGTGGTGGTGGAGGTAGTATTAGCATTGTTACGTCAAATTCTAATTTCAACCAGTGTACCACATTCAAACATATTTAGTGTGAAGCAGTGCAAGTGAGTGACAGCGTAGATGATGTCATACTTCCCAGTAACATCCCATTAACTGAACCTGATTCTGATGATCATGTCAACGATAGCATACAATGTGATAGTCCATCCACCGTGGCACTTAACGGCACTCATTTTCCATGCAGTGATTCACAGTGTGGTGAAAAAATATTATGTGATGGTGGTGTAGATGCTGATGATGAATGTGATGATGCTGATGATAATGATGTTGCTGTTGTTGCAACATGCAGTCCACATGTTAGCATCCAAGCAGAAGATGTGGATGTGTGTGACAGTGACATTGATGAATATGATGATGATGTAACTGGCCCCAGTTGGGAACCAGAGAAAGGAAATTAAAATTGTCTGTGTCTGAATCTGTTTGTGTGAACTCTCTCGTAAAAACTTGTGATTTACCATTTTTAGTGGATGATGAATGATGATGATGACCCAGTACTCAATATGATAGAGGTCGTGGTGGTCAGTTGCAGTCCAGGTGTGCAGTGCCAGAAACATCATGTGTCCCCCTACTCAGTGCTTAAAGTAACAGAGTTTAAATAAGCTACTATCATCAGGGACATGTTAAAAGCAGAGCATCACAGTCCCTTGTTTGGGATTTTTTGTTCAAGATGCAAATGATGATTCAGTTGCAATCTGCCAGGTTTGCCATGTGTGTGTGAGTCGAGGTAAAAGGGAGCCATCTTGGGACAGAGGACAGCATGATCTTAAGAATAGGCACTTGGCTCTGTGGACTCAGCACAAGCTGGCAGCTAATACCAGACTTGGAGTATTCACCCATACCACCGGGCGCAACCATAGCCAGCATGTTATCCCTTCCATGACTGTTAAGCCGTAGGAAATTAAACGTGTGCAATAGTGTGGTAATAAGAGCAGAGGATTACTACAGGCATGATGAGGTGGAGGATCATAATGACTTTGAAATGTTGTCCAGTGCTGGTGATAGTAGCAGTTTTTGTGGTGGTGGTGGTGGTGAATGCAGTATGTCTAGTGCAAGTGGAACATCAACCCCAGTTAGCAAATCCAGAAAAATAACATCATTTCTGGGTTTGTCATCATCACCTGTGCAACCGCCTTCATCAAATGTCCACACTCCACCGCCTGCCAATGCCATTCATCACAGAGCACAACCATTTGTGACCAACAGCACACCCCATGTAAAAGCTTTTAAGTCAGTTCCACATTACGGAGTTTTGGTACATAAGCTGAAGCAATTCTCCAATCATACAGTGTCACATAAGCTTTATTTATTTATTTAGATTTGCAACCGGGTAAGCCCACTGAGACCTGGGGTCCCTTTTCAGGGCGACCCGGAATTAGTTACAGAGAGTACAAACTTAGAACATTTACAGTTATAATAGATAATATATATATATATATATATATATATATAAAAATACATCGCTCATCAGTAATCAAAATCAAACTCAGGACATGCATACAGTTAAGAGACCACAGGATACAACAAATTTTGAGAAATGGTAAGCAGTCCGATAAACAGCCTAGTACAGTAGATACTTCAAGAGGGTAGTCAGGGTCAAGACAGTGGAAGTAGGTGCGGGAGACCAGGGTAAGGGCTAGCGGTTACAGTTACAAAGGCTGAGTTCGAGGAGATAGGTTTTGAGACCAGATTTAAATTGAGTGAGGGAAGGTTTGTCAATCAGGCTGGCTGGGAGGGAGTTCCATAGGTGGGAGGCAGAGTATTGGAATGAGCATTTGCCATGGTTAGAGCGAATCCGAAGGATGTCTAGGGGGCGATTTGCAGAGGATCGGAGGGTTCGGCTTTGGGCTTTAGGGGTGAGGAGTTCTCATAGGTGAGGAGGGGGGCCAAGGGTAGAGAATTTATAGGCAAGGCAGGTGGTTGGGTAAGCCAATTTGTGCCGCAGAGAGGGCCAATTTAGGTCCCCAAGGGCCTCGCAGCGGTGTCTCCTAGGGGAGGAATGGATAGCAAATGAGCCACTCGGCCAGAGCACAGAGAGTTTACTGAGTACCGCACTCACGGAGGGACTGCAGTAAGGGGGCACCATATAGGATGGTAGGGAGGAGGTTGCTGTAGGCAATGGCTCGCTGTGCTTCCCCAGAAAAGAAAGTTAATGCTTACTGAAACTTAATGCTGCTGTAGCGGAAATGCTGGCAATCGATCTTTTGCCCTTCTCCTTTATAGAGAATTCTGGGTTCTGTTGGTTTGCTGCCCATGCCTGTCCAAAATGAAAAGTCCCATCCAGGACATACTTTTCTACCTGTGCTGTTTCTGAGTTGTTCTGCACTGTCTCAGGCTCAGTAAGACATGCCTTCAACATTCCTCCTCTCCATTCATCCATTTAAGTATGGATATGTGGACAAGTGGCAAACAGCAGGAGTTCATATCTGTGTATAACTGCACACAGGCGCAGGTGCGGGGTTTTTGTGATGCTGGTAGTGTGAATAATCAGTGCAGAAAGGTGGATTGTTACAGTAGCAATCTTCCTCGAATTCACCAGCATGCAACAATTGCTATGCACAGCGTGACCTGTTCACACACTGGAAACATGTTGGACATGGTACTGACTGAAATTGACAGATGGCTAAACCCTCTGTCCCTGACAACTGGGTTCATAGCAAGTGACAATGGGTCAAATGTGGTGAAATGCATCATGAATGGTGTTTTTTTTCATGTTCCATGCATGGCCCACTGTTTAAATCTTGTGGTTCAGGAGTTTCTGCAGCACCCTGACATAAAAGGAAATGCTGACTGTTGCACGACGTATCTGCTCTCACTTTTCAAGATCTAGAAAGGCCCGTGACCAACTGCGGCAGTTGCAGATACAAAACAGCCTGCCTCAGCACCACTTAAAGCTGGAAGTTGTCACCAGATGGAACTCCTCATTATACATGGCAGAGAAGTTGTATGAACAATACAAAGCCATCACAGAATATCTTGTTATGCACACTAGCCGCGACAGTTCTGGGGCCTCCATGTCTATGATGACTGAACAGTGGCGCCTCTTGGACTCTGTAATAACAATTTTGTGGCCTTTTGAACATGCCACACAGGCAGTGAGTGGTGAGTCTGCCTCCATTAGCCAATCAATTCCACTGCTGTGGGTGCTGAGGCAGACATTGGTGAATGTACAGCATAGCTTTGATGTTGCCGGAGATGGTGGTAGCAGTATGTTGCTGCAACACATGCTGACTATTCGACCAGAATCATCACATTGTGAGCATTCAGCATAGTGACAACTTTGCCATGGCAACAATGCTGGACCCACGATACAAATGTGAAATTGCATCAGTACTGGAGGGAGGGCCTAAACAGGTATAAAATATCAGTGGTCAACTGTTTCACTTGGTTCATGGGGCACAGAAGTCATGTGCCAAGGTTTGCTAACCTCAGCAGCATAATCCAGCTGAAGGTGTAGCTGGAGGACCACCAAGCATATCATGCAAGGGTAAAGAGACTGTAGTTCCTGGTGGTCTGTCATCCAAAGTGGTTGGCGTCAACCCACTTTGGGAGGATTTGTCCCAAGAGGGTATTTGTGACATCAATGATTCCGGGGAACAGGCTGATGCATCAACAATCGGACTTAGTGCAGCACCGAGAATGTTTGAGTCATATTTGTCTGAAAACAGGCATCTGACAATAAGTGAAGATCCTCTTTTGTTCTGGAGTGGAAAGGTTAGTGAATGGCCAGAGCTGACTGCAGTGGCGCTGAAGTACCTCACATGTCCACCCTTCAGTGTAAGTGTTGAGAGGGTATTCAGCTCAGCAGGTGTAATAGTCAGGGATCATCGGACAAATCTGTCTCCTGCAAATGTTAGTTTGCTAACATTCATTAAAATGAATGAGAGGCACATGCCAGCACAAACTGCAACCTCGATATTCGTACCCCAGCCTAGTCGTGGTGGTCTTGCTGATGTGGAAATGGAGCATCCTGGTGACACTGGCAGTGGCTCTCTGAAATGGCCCACCACTGATGTAGATGATATCACAATGGAGAAAGAATTTCCCAGTGGTCAGACTTCAGACATCGATGACTGTGAGGGCAGTTTTCTTGATGAGGATGATGATGTGGTTAATGTTGGCAGGTTTTAACTGCAGTATTTAAAAGGCAGTGTGCCCCACCCCCCCCAGACCACCACCACCGAGACTGATGTTATCCAAGTCTGCTGCCACCATGAGTCTGTCTGCCCCCCATGGACCACCACCACCACCACCACCGAGATTGATGTTATCCAAGTCTGCTGCCACCATGAGTCTGTCTGCTCACTTCGGACCACCACCACCAGGACTGATGTTATCCAAGTCTGCTGCCACCATGAGTCTGTCTGCCCCCCATGGACCACCACCACTGGGACTGATGTTATCCAAGTCTGCTGCCACCATGAGTCTGTCTGCCCACCACAGACCACCAGTCCACCAGTGCACCACCACCACCAGCTTCTTAATATTTAAACCATAAAGTGAGTGTGTGCACTCATGTTTGTTATGCTGCCTCACTTCCTTAAGTTGTCTTTTTTGTTTTCTGTAGCTTTTCAGAGCCACAGTAGCAAAACACATACAGTATACTTATTTTGTTTCTTTTACAGGAGAACAAAAACAGGCTCCATCGCTAATATTACTCATTGGGAAAGATGCTGTAGCTATACTGTACAGAGAGGAAGCGATGTAATGTCCATGTGAAATCCATTCTGGTAAGTATGAAGATTTTATTTCATCTGTTTAATTGCTTTGTAAAGACTGCTGCAAATATTGCACACAACAGGTTGTCTTAGTAGTTGACAAGATGTGTCTCTGAAATGTAACTTAGTTGACAATAGGGATTGAGATTTGAGAACCAGACAGGGACACATAACAATGAAGTTGTAACTTTTAAGAAGTCATTCATGTCTTTTTTTAGGAAAATTTGCGATACTTTGTTGTTCTGTCAAAATGGCCTTATCCAAAAAAGTTCATCAACATGATCAGGCACACCCCTCCCCGACCTGAGCTTGGGCACACATGCAACACGCAGAAGTCATTTCATTTGATGACCATGACTATCATTAAGAACTGGACTCTAGAAGGATTCTGATGAAATCTGTGAAGAAATAAAAAAATAAGAAACCATTACAGACAAAACTGAAAATATGATTCATCCCCCTTAAAAACAAATAAATACTTACCTTTATGCGCTTGAGAGTTATCCGTTTCCATTTAAGTGCAAACAATTCTCATTATGCACTGGACAGTGCACAGCAACAGTTCAGAGATGGAGTCACTTGTGTGTGATGCAGAACAATAGCATGAGTACATGTCCATGTCAAGTTCAACCCCTTCATCATCACCTACAAATACATAATCATATATATATATATATATATATATCTACTTACCAAGGCTACTATTACTGTACATCCAAAGGGCACCTTTCAATCCAGTCGAGGTGATCACTTTTCACTTTTCTGCACACAAGGAGGAAGCATTCTGGGCCTGCAGAAAACATCTGAGGACTCTGTGCCACCACTGCGTGCATGACTGAGTGTGCTATTAATTCTGGGGGACTTTGTATGTGCTGAAACAGTCTCATTTCACTGTGTTACCACTTGTCAATTTTCTGGACACATGGAGGATGCATTCTGGGCCTGGAGAAAAAATCTGGGGACTCTGTGCAACTTTTGTGCACATGACTGAGTGTGCCATTAATTCTGGGGGACTTTGTATGTGCTGAAACAATCTCATTTCACTGTGTTACCATTTGTCAATTTTCTGGACACATGGAGGATACATTCTGGGCATGCAGAAAAAATCTGGGGACTCTGTGCCACTTTTGTGCACATGACTGAGTGTGCCATTAACTCTGGGGGACTTTGTATGTGCTGAAACAGTCTCATTTCACTCTGTTACCACTTGTCCATTTTCTGGACACATGGAGGATGTATGTTGGGCCTACAGAAAAAGATCTGGGGACTCTGTGCCACTTTTGTGCGCATGACTGAGTGCGCCACTAATTCTGGGGGACTTTGTGCTGAAACAATCTCATTTCAGTGTTACCACTTGTCAGTTTTCAAGACACAAGACAGATGCCTTTTGCGGATGCAGAAAAATGAGGCACCAAAACAGTGCACACACACAAAACACACAGACACAACAGAAGGAAAGGGCCCCAGATTACAAAGTGTAATGCATACTGAAGACAACAAAAAAAGGGCATAATTGCATACAAGGGTCAGGGATGGTGGTGGAATACATTTTATGACACAGCAACGAAGGTGTGGTGGGGACATGGTGTGAGGAAACAAAACTAATGTGGGATCCTATGGTGATCCAGCAGCAGTTCCAGCATGGACATAATTTGAAGCTGATGTCCCTCTATGTCATCCAGCCACTGCTCCACAGCACTCATCCTCTTGCTGTTCTCTTTAACAGCACTCCAGAGAACTGCCAAGTCAGACAGTGTTACACGCATTTCTCTGGTGTCCACTTGTTTGACAGGCTGACCTGCTGGTGGTGGTGGTGGTTGTGCTGGTGGAGCAACAGGTGCTGCTGTGGCCCTCCTCTTCTTAGGGATGCCGCTATGCACAGCGGAAGCCTCTGCCAGGGAATGGCCAAGTGCAGACATGGTCCGTTCTGTGGCAGTCTGCCACTCCAACTGGTGGTCATTAAGCATATGGGTGCGCAGGTCCCCAGTCCCCAGGTGACTACCCCGGGGGCCACGGTGCACCTCCACCACACATAGGCAACACTTCACCACACTGCTGTCCCCCCAACACAGTCAAAAAACTGCCAAACAACGGAGGTGTGGGGAGGACCAGGCACAGGCAGGGGAAGGCCAGATGAACTGGCAGTAGGCTGCTCACACTGCTCAACAGTACTGATGGGATCCACACCTGGGCCTGGGGGAACAAGCACATCCTGCTCCAAAGGACCTTGTGCTGGACTTTGTGGTGGCGGTGGTTGAACTGCCTCAGAGTCAGGAGGCAGTGCTGGTCCTGCTTCCGGGGGTTGGACACTCATAAGTTTAGAGTGGTCCAACACAAATGGGCACCCATGCCCCCCACGGATGCACATGGTATGATGACGCATACTACCACGCTCTCCCAGAGTTGCTCCCGTCCCAGACATTCCCTCACCCTCCTCAATTTCATGACACAAGCACAACACACACACAGTCACACACACACAAACAACTAAGTAAGTAGGTAAGAAAAATAAAATTTACAGAAAGAACAAATTAAGTAAAAAACAGTGCAGAAAAGACAAAAAAATGTAGCTTTTAAAAAAGCTGTTGGGTTAACTATCAAATTTTAACTCTCCTCCTCTGCAATCAAAACACTTCTCTCTCTAGTATACACTCCTTTCTCTCAGTCTGCATAGGAGAAAGTGAAACTGTCTGTGTGACTCACTTCCTTCCTGCCTGGCTAGAGAGCATATGACTTACAGTACTGTAAGCCATGTGATGTGTGGGGGGCTGCCAAGTCTGAAACACTAAGTGGATCACTTAGAATTATAAGGAGGAACACGAAGTCCATTGAAATCAATGATTTTGCCTTACTTCGTGTTGTCATTCAGACCAACATGAAGTGGTAATGACAAGGTGGAGTGAGCACTTTGCATTGCCTACTCCACATAGCAGAATGGCAGCATAAGGGTACCCTTAGCGTGCACTTGGCAGAGGATTTAAATTAGCTGCATCTCTACCTGCGACTGGAAGCAAACCTGCCTCGCTCACGGTCCCTAGCAGCTTCTGACTTAACTCCTTGGTGTCCTGTGACTGAGACTATTTGCTATGTTCCTGCTGCTCTTAAGACCCTAGGGACTCACACAGTAGTGCTGCAACATCAATGGCAGTCTTTTTACAATTTTTTGTATGCTGTGCAACATCTGTGATGGAAGTAGCAGCACTGCGCTGCATCCCAAATAAACTGGAAGCTTTGATTCCAACTGTTTCTGACATGGGTGCAGTATGTGGCATGGCTGGCATTACACTAGCACCAGAACTTGCAGTACCATAAACAGTGTTGCTCCTACTACCACCTTCTCCAGCACTCTTACATCTCCTTGTGAATCCCTAGTGTGTGATCGAGAACCACTAGCACTTTTTCCATGTCCTCCATGCTTCCCCTTGCCTTTGCCTTACATGTTGTACTTTTACTGGTTCACTAAAGCCTTAAATGCCAACACGTATTCAAAAACAATGCAGCAAAACTAAAGACTGGGAACACAGAACAACACACACAGAGTATAACACGTGACATATGATATAATCACAAAGATCAACAAAAGTGCTGAAATATCTTTGCCCCAGTACTCCAACTACAGATACCAGCAGTAAATTTATTTTCCTGAGCTAAAGAAAACAAACAAACTGGCAGATTGTGAATCACAAAGACTTTTCTTTGGAGCAGAATAAACAGAGCTCTTCTTTCATCAGTAAACTCTTCAGAAGTGAGGAGCTATGCAGTGAGAAATGTGTGCTATCACCTGATGCCTCCCTCTGCACCCCATGTAACTGCAGAGCTGCGAAGCATAAGATTAGAGCTACATGCGTAATTTGACCTTTCCACTGAATTTCTGTGGTGAAAAGCTGAATTTCTTGTATACCATGGAATTTGAAAGTATTCAATTCTTTGGTTCTGTGGAATTCAAAAGAAATAAATGCAGAATAACACAAGGAAAAGAGGAAAAACAAAGCAATTAAAGAAAAAAAAACAGGTTAATTGCTGACCCCACACTTAAGGTGCTTGACAGCTTGAATGGTTACATTCACTAGATGCACTTGTTGTTGAGGCACAGGTCAGGTAGCATAGGAAAACCAGGAGCAGTTTGTAGAATTCACCAAACATTATTTATTTACACTAGCAGTATCGTAAAATAAACTTGTTCAGTATAACTATTTACAAAGACAAAATAATAGTTTTCTTTCAGTGTCTGTGTCTCTTTTTCTTCTAATCTTTCTTGCAGTTGCAGCTTAGCTCTTTAATAAGTCTTTTCAACCCCCACTCTTAATAAGCATCCAGCTTTTGTAAACATCAGGCAGGAGCTGCTAGAACACATTGTGCCTGAGCTGAGAGGCCCCTTCTGCACAGCTTTTGCAAAAGGCTTACAAATTTGCACTAAGGTAACTTCTAGTTTCTAACAGCTTTTTGTAGTCATCTCAAATTATAAATATATACATTTCAACAGTAATACTATATATTTTCTAAACACCAGGGATCTCAGTATCAGTTACATTTCCATACACTGATTTGCACATATTTTTATATCAGCAGATATGCAAGGGAGGAAAAGACAGACAGCAAGGGAAAACTGAGAGACACTGAGAGGCAAAGCATTGTGAACCTGTCAGGTTGATCAAGTCCGAGGTCTCACAGGAAAATAAGATTGCACAACCAGACAAAGAAGAGACAGAAAAGGAAACAATGGATCCTTGCATTTAAACACGTTCACCATAACAAATGGGACAGGGTCCTATTCCACCCTGTCACAGCACTTAAAATTGACAATAGAACCTGTAGAAAAATAAATTTAATCATGCACTGTTCGTGGGGAAATAAACGCAGAATCACATAGAAAACACAAATAATTAACTGAAATTGCGAAATACTTTACAAAACACTTTTTTTTCCCACACTTAATTTCAAAAAGTCCACAGTTCATAATGAAATACTGCAGTACTAAGTGGAAATCTGCAATAATTTGGCAAATGTTTGGAATTCCGCCATTGGCAAAACAGTGGAAAATTCTGCAAAAATGTAAACATTTTGCAGAACTTCTGCAATATAAGAAATCTGCACTTTCACCCCCTCCTATACCACAGAGGTTGTGGCTGACAAGAGAGCGAACAGCTGGAGGAAATCATGTGAAGCCTTTTTACAGTGTGGAAGAAGGCTACATACTAGCCTTTTTGTGTGGGTTCCAGGTTTGAGTTGTCTAAATTCAGAATGAACCCCAACTTTTCCATCAGAAACATACAGTGGAGTCTGTCAAGATGCAGCACTGCTACCACACTTTCTGCTAGTGAACTGTCACACAGGGAAGAGTGACATGCTTATCACAGAGCACTGCATTCTGACTGACTCCACTCCAGTTTACTCCACTGATGATAGAGCCTGTTCCCAGGTTTGCAAACATACCAACCAGTCATCTAAGTATAGACAGACTTTCACTCCCCCCCCCACTCCCGCCACAAGTGCTGCTGCTACAGCCCAGCACCTTGTGACTACTCTTTGGGCAAAGGTCAATCCAAAGAGCATTGCTTACACTAGTACTGACCCACATCTGCTCTGAAGCAGTGGTACTTTCTGTGGCTTGCTCTTATTGAGATGTCACAGCAAGCATTTTTCAGATCTAATAAGCATAGCTAGTACCTCTGCTGCATGGAATTAGTTTTCAATGAGACTATTCTGAACTTTTCCTTTTTGTGAACTTGTTCAAACACGAGGCCAAAGACTGGTCACCACTTTCCTGATTGACTACTCTTTGTTAGAAAGTACCTAGAAACAAATTACCATTTCTTTAGCTGGTACTTTCTCCACAGCATTGAAAGACTGCAATTTTTGAATGTGCATCCCTTCAAATATATTTGGTTTGAATATTGGGAACTTTTTTGTTCTGTTATGGTAACAAAAGACATGATAAGGCCTTTTCTCACAGTCTCCAGTACACACTGGTGTGTTGCAACAGACTGACACTACTGAAGATAGTGAAAGGGCATAGACAGTGGAACCAGGTGGTCAGGTGAGCCCTCACTTTTGTAGCTGAGGGGTCAGACATTGAATTGAACAGTGCCCTGGGCTGAAGTGTTCTAAGCAGTTCTTACTCCCCACACACTTTGTGGTACACTCCTCTGCCACTGTGAAAGAGGTGCCTCCCCCACCACGCCCATGGAGGGTGAGGTGTGGTGACCTGTGACCCATCAGAAGTTAGTTTTTGTCTGTGATGGCTGAGCTAGCATTGCAGCTTGTTTCTTGCCTCCTCCTCCTCTTCTTCTAACTCTTTTTAAACTTCTGAGTGCACTATAGAACTAATGCTGATAGTGCCTTTGATAATACTGCTGTAGGGATTGCAGTACCCTCTGAACCTTTCATCGCTATTACATTTTTAGAAGTAGTTTTGTTTCCATGTACTGTACCTGACTCATATAGCTCTCTATCTGATCTCCAATGAGAGATGCAATCCCAATTCTGCAGCTAAAGATACACAAATAATACAATGCCTTTATTTATTTTGTTTGTTTGTATTACTTTTCAGAGTATAAAATACATGAAAATAACCTTGGCTCTAAATACAAGTATATTCAACAATATATATGTAATCACATACCAGGGTTTGAGTCTCTTCACCCATTGCTAAGATTGTTGAGGGGCTTCCAGAATGAAGTCTGAGTTTTTCAGATATGTCCAAGATTAACCAAGTACATCAAAACTGTGGACTATGTAGCTTATAGTAGTCCACAAAGTCCATGCATGTGACTATACACTAGATATGTCACCTCTGTGACTAAGTAGTCCCTGAGTTATAAAAATAAGACAAATTTCACAGGGAGCTTCTAGACAGGCACCCCATGTAGTTAAACAAATGAAGCCAAAGGTGCTACTATGAAAGTGGCACCAAGAATCTGTTCTCTACAATAACACTATCAAAGTTTTAACCCTAGCACATAATAAACAATATGCTTCAACTGTTCAGCATAGCAATAGAATGTCACTTCAGCAGACAACTGAACATTTAATAAGAATTAATCTAATCAACCGCAGTTCAGTACAAGATAGGCTAAGAAAGTACAGTTGTGTAAGAATTTAACGTAATAGCAGATCTTTGAGAGAATCTCTTGCAGCAGGTCACAGCATATAGGAATGTCCAGCTGCAGGTGTAATTTTCTCCGGAAGATTTCTCAGCAGTCGACCTGGGACCTCATCCTGACGACACCATGTGCTGAATCCCAGCACATATAAAGAGGGGGGAGAGGACCTAGATGCTCCTCAGTTCTTCTCCAGCTCAGTGACTGGACTGAGAAGTCAATCTTTGTGGCCTCCAAGGGGAACTGAGGAGAACAATGGAGCTTACCAAACATTTTCAAGAATTTTGTGGAGCCAGAAGCCCTTCTGAATAAGGAAGCAAAAGGGAAGGTTGGAGGGACAGCTTGACCTGCTGCAAGAGATTATCTCAAAAAATCTACTGTTACAGTAAGTTTTTATGCAACTGTACTATCTTCAAGAAAATCTCATGCAACGGGTCATAGCATGTAAGAAGAGTCCCTTGCAGTTAGGATGCATAGGGGTGGAGGAAGTGAAAACAGGAACTTAGGACAATAAGCCTTGGAGAAGGGCCCATTCAAAATTAGTTCCCTTCTTGGAAGCAATGTCCAGACTGTAATGCTCTGTAAAGGTATATACAATAGACCAAGTAACTGGATATTTAAATTGCTGAAACACTCCCAAAACGTACTGCAGATGCAGCCATACCTCTTGTGGAGTGAGGTTTGGTCATGCCTGGAATTGGTTTGTTATACTTGATATACACAAAAGTAATGCAGCTGACCAACCAAGTGGACAAGCAATGTCTGTAAACCCAAATGACCTCTTTCTCAGAGGCGAAAGAGACAAAAAGTTGCTCAGATTTGCATAACCATTTGGAGCAGAGAAGATAATATCTCAATGTTCTATGCACATCGAGAGAATGGAGCACGGCTTCTCCTGGATTAGTCAGTTCTGCAAAATGCATGAGCAAGCGTATGGCTTGATTCAAAGTAAATTCTGACACCACTTTTGAAAGAAATGTAGGATTGGTACATAATGAGATGCTATCCTTACGAAACTGCAGGTAGGACTCCTTGCACATCAGTGCATGTAACTGAAATATGTCTACCCGATATGGCAACCAGGAAAAAGGTTTTCCAGGAGAGATAATGCATGTCACACAAGGCTGCAGGCTGAAAAAGACTTAATGTCAGCCTTTGGAGCACAAAGTTCAAATCCCAGGAGGGGGGACAGGGTCCCAATAGGGGGATGAAGATCGAGAATACCCTTTAAGAAGGTTCTCATAACTGTAAGTTGGGACAATGTTTTGTTGTCCACAGGCAAATGATAGACTTAAATAGATGAAAGGTGTACTTTTGCTGATGAATATTTTAGTCCACCTTCCGACAGGGAGAGCAAATAATCCAAATGGCTTTGAGGGGGATGCTCATATGGGTCCAAACCATGAGCAGAAGCTCATGTGGAGAATCCCCTCTATTTCATAGTGTATGAGGACTGTGTAGATGGTTTGCGTGCAGCACATAAGACTTCTGCCACTTGTGGGATGACCCAGAAATGAGAGAGGACTACATCTTCAGGAGCCAGGTGTGCAATTGTAGGGAGTAAAGGTCATGGTGAACTAATGAGTGCCTCACCAGTGAGAGAAGAGCTGAGCACATTGGCAGATAAAGAGGGTCCTGGATGGATATCTGCAGGAACAAGGGGAATCAAACCTGCCGTGGCCACAGAGGTGCAATGAGAATCATGGTTGCCCTGTCCCTGACCGGTTTGAGTAGAACCCTCTGAATAAGAGGGAATGGTGGGAAAGCATAAAGAAATCACCTGTCCAAGAATGAGATAATGTGTCCAGCCATAAAGTTCCAGGACCTGGCATGAGAGAGCAGTAGAGAGGCAGTTTTATGTTTTGCAGAGAGGCAAACATCCAACTCGGGGTGGCCCAATCGGAGAAGCATGCTGTCCAGAACATCCTGAAGGAGTTCCCATTCATATTTTTGGGAAGTTGTTCTGCTTAGAGCATCTGCTAGGGTACTGTGAACCCCTAGGATGTGGACCGTAAGGAGATGAATGTCTTTCTGGATTGCCCAGTACTACACTCTCATGGATTCCCTGTACAGGGAATAGGAGTGGGATCCTCCCTGTTTGTTCAGGTAGTGGTCTACAGTGGAGCTGTCAGATTGGATTTGAAGACAGCCCTGAGGAAGGAGGACCTAGAAAGCCTGGAGAGCGTACAGTACTTCCCTCATCTCTAAGAAACTGATGTGAAGGTGTGCTTTCATAACCGTCCAGGACCTCTGGGAGCAGACATCCAGAAGATGAGTGCCCCAGCCAAAAGAGGAAGCATCTGTTGTCAGAATCAGACAAAGGACGAGTGACTGGAAAGGTATGCCACACAATAGAATTTTCAGGGACATATTTATTTTATTTATTCAATCTCAGATTACAAATACCTTTGGGTGCCAGGCAGCTCATTTACAAAGGCTCCATATCAGAGAAGTAGGGGTTAACAATCAAACATACTAAGTGAAGCATACAATATTACAACACATAAAATCAACAATTCAATACTATACAGGGAGTAGAAGAAGTTAGAAATTAGGTAGTATGATGAGAGTTTGGAGAGGGGAAATTTGTGAGAGGGTAGTAGTACTATGTCAGCAGAAACTGAGAGTAGCAGCCGAAGGCTTTGTTATGTTGTGAACAGTGGGAGGGGGAGGAGTAGCAGAAGGAGGGGTAGATGGATTGGGTATAGTGGGAGAGGAGGGATGGGAGAGATGACAGTTGTAAGCACTAGTGAATCCAAAGCTTAAGGTGAGGTCAAGTGTGACAGTCACAAGTACTTTCAGTTATGAGATGTAGATGGAGCATTTTCTTAAATGCTGCAGGTTTTGGGAGCATAGTTTGATCATTATAAAGGCCACTGAACCATAGTGGGGCTCTGTATAGGAAGAACCACTGGAACTGAGCAGTCTAACATCTAGGGACTAGGAGATGGTCCACTTCAGAGGTGTCATTGTGTTGGGTCTTTAAGGATTTATTTAACAGGCCACCAACACCCGGAGGTAAGAATCCAGTAAGCATCTCTTTGGTAAGGAGGCAAGTCTGGTATCCGAGCCTACCACTGAGCTGCAGCCATCCAGATTTGGCATATAACTCACAAGTATGGGTGAGGCAATCCTCTCCAGTTATGTGTCTATGGGCCTTGTTCAGGGCCACATAAGTATTTTGAGTGAGGTGGTAGTTGTAGCTCCATAGCTGACTAGGCCATGATCAATGACTAATAGTACTGAGCTGTAGACTACAAGCTTAAGAGCTTCTGGAGTTAGGCTTCATCTGTATCTATAGAGAAGCCCAATCCTGGAATTATCATTTCTGGCAACACTGTCTATGTGAGGTACGTAGGTGAGGTGACTGTCCAGGATGACACCTAGGTAGTTGAACTGCTGGATTTGTTCAAGAGGAACTCCTCAGTTGTTTGTAACTGAGATGGCATGTGCTTTATACTTGTTCCAGGGAAGAAGAACAGTAGGACTTTGTTTTTTTTTTTTTTGTAGTTTAGCATCCGTTTGTGTGTATTAAACCAATTTTCATTTTCAAGGAACCCAAGTTGCAGATGTTTTTCAGGTATGTGTGGATCTGGGTTGCTGGTAAAGATGACCATGTCATCAGCATATAGGAGAGTGCATTGTTTGCAGACAGATGGTGAGTTGTTAAGGAAGATACTGAACAGCAAAGGGACCAAGAGTGATCCTTGCGGCACTCCAGACTGGACTGCCCTCTGATCTGAGACTATACCAGAGATTCTAACACTCTGTCGCCTATTTTCGAGGTCACTTCCAAACCATTTCAGTGTGACTAGTGAGAGATCAATTTTAGTGAGTTATCCAAGCAGGAGTTTGTGATTCACAGTATTAAAAGCCTTTGTTAGGTCTATAAAGGCTGCAATCACAAGCTTGCCTTGGTCCATGGATTGTTGTATAAAGCTTGTCAATTCCAGCAGAGCTGTGGTAGTACTATGTCCTTTTCTAAAACCATGCTGCTGTGGGCACTGGATAGAGTATGTTTTGAGGTACTCTACCAGCTGGTTGGCAACAATACATTCAAGCACCTTAGACAGTGGAGGGAAGATGGATATTGGCCTATAGTTTCCATGCATGGAGCGATCACCAGATTTATGCACTGGAGTAACCAAGGCAGTTTTCCAGACATCTGGAAATTGTGACAGGGTTAGTGAAAGGCTTATTATCTTGGTTATGGGTAGAAGTACTTTGTCCAGGGTGAGAGCAATTAGTTTGAGGTCAAGACCTTCACCACTATGTCTGGATTTTCCTAGCACCTTAGCTAATGTTTTTTGACCAGGCTGATTGGAACCTTCTTAAAGTAGAAGGTGTGTGTGTGTGTGTGTGTGTGTGTGTGTGTGTGTGTGTGTGTGTGTGTGCTCAGGAGTCCTTTTCTAATTAGTAGTGTGGTTGGTGTTATCTTTCATAAAGTCTGGAGGTAGGAAGCTGTTTAAATTGGTGAAGGCAACATTAAAGGTGTTTGTAATTCTAAGTGGATCAGTGGTGGGGGTGCCATCAAGATTTAGCATTGTGGGTGATACCTTGGGATAGTTGCCCATGATATCGCTGATATTTGACCAAAATGTTCTGCTCTCTCCCCAGGTATTTGTCAGCATCTCCCTGTGGTATTTGTCTTTTGCCTGGCAGATTTCCCTCATGCAGGCATTTCTAGCAGCTTTATAGGATTGCAAGTCCTTCTGTTTACCAGTAGCTCTGGCACAATGCCATAGACAGTCGCTGAGTTTCATTCTGGCTAGGAGCTCAGGAGTGAACCAGGGGTTCGCTGTGCCACGGACCTTCATCTTTTTGAAAGGGGAATGGGAGTCACAGGCAGAGTTAAAAGCCATGCTGAAATGTTCCAGGGCTATATTAATGTCATCGGTTGAGTCCAGCAGAGACCAATCTTGGGCAGGTAGTTCCTTTTTTCACAGGTCCAAGTGGCCTTGCTTAAGTTTTCTATGGTATATCATTTGGGGAAGGTTTGTGTGAAATTTGTTGGACCAGTTGCAGGTGATTGAGGAGTGGTCACTGAGGGAGTCGGGATGCACCATTATATTGGATAGTCAACCAGGATGATTAGAGATAATCTAATCTATGGTGGTGCTAGTCCCTATTTTATAGTTTATTCTAGTTGGGGAGTTAACAACTTGAGTAAGATGATGGGCTGCTAATTCGTCCCTTAAAGCATTGTTTGCAGGTGCCATCCAGTTTAGGTTGAAATCCCCCAGTATGATTTTCTCTGAAAGGTGGTTTTGAGAGCGGAGATAGTCCAGGACCCTGTGGAGACCTGCGGCAGGGTTCTTGTGGGGTATGTATACTGACAGTATAGAGAAAGCTTTAGAATTGGTCCCCAGTAGAACTTTTATTGCCAGCACCTGAGTAGTGCATCCAAGATCAATTGTTGGCAGAGCATGTCCCTTTATCGAGTTTTTTTAGATATCCCCCGCATTTAGGCAGCCTGTCCAGTCCGTAAATAGTGTACTCCAGGAGGGCAACTGCCACAGCAGGTATTTTTGGAGACAGCCAGGTTTCAACAATAGATATTATGTCTGCATTGTGTTGTACCACCCAAGCTTTGAGGATGTCCATTTTACATAGCAGACTGCAGAAGTTTATTGCGGCCAGGGTAATAGCACCTTATTTGGAGCACCCACTGCTTGTAGTTTGATCAGTCAGACCCAGATTAGGGTGGATGTTGCCTGAGAGTAGGAGCAGCAGGAGGGTACACCTTATGAGGAGCTCTTTTAGTGCCTTTGACATAATTAACATTCCAATGGGAGCAGTGTTGTTTTTTCTTTCACAGCATATACAGTACACTCCACTTATACAGCCCATGGATATTGCGGGCAATCGCTTACTGTGGGCACTTCATCATAACCAAACACCATTTCCTACCTTTACAATGACTATAACCACCACCTGCAATGATCTATGCCCACCTTGTATACCGGGCAATTAAGTGCACTAGATGTAAAAGCGAATGTAATCACACACAATAATTTCACTTGCTGTCACACATAAATTAAATGCTCAATTTACCTTCCTAGTGTTGCTCCTCCTTTGTTCTGTCATTGGATACCTCAGGGTTTGTCGCACCAGTCATTCCACAGCTCACTCATGGCACCAAAAAGAAAGGCTGTCACGCATAGAAAAAGTTGAGCTCCTTAAAAAAATTGATCAGTTACCTAAGCTGAGCCAGCAGGACATTGCACTTCAACTTAATCTGCCCAAATCCACTGTTGCAGACTTACAAAAACCAAAAGATCAACTTCTGCAACAGTGGCATGACAATGTTAACCCAGAGCATAAACAAAAAAGCGAGGGCAAGGACTCTGAGGTTGAAGAGGCGTTGCTGCGATGGCTTCAAAACGACTGAGGTAGAGATGCCGGAATCAATGGCCCCTTGCTTGCAGAAAAAGCTAAACTTGCAGCAGCCCTCGGTAGGCCTGACTTCAATCCCTCTGAGGGCTGGCTGCAGAGGTGGAAAAAGCTTAACAACATTGGTTTCCGATGGGCACATGGGGAGAAGGGTAATGCAGACACTGAAAGTGCTGAGCAGTGGGTGACACAAGTTTTGCCTGGTCTCCTGTCTGGCTATGCACCAGGCAACGTCTTTAATTGCAATGAGACCAGTGTGTTCTTCAGGTGCATAGGGTACGGGACTTTGACATTCAAAACCTAGGCTCTACTAGGGCATCAAAAGGCCAAAGAGAGAATTTCAGCGCTTGCCTGCTGTAACATGGACAACAGAGAGAAATCTGACCTTGTCGTTGTTGGGAAATCTGCCCATCCTAGATGTTTTAGAGTCATAAACAATCTCCCAGTCATCTACAAGTCTAACAAGTCAGCCTGGATGACAGGGGAGATCTTTACTGAGTGGGTAAGAGCATGGGATAGAAAGCTAAGAGGACGCAAAATTGCACTCATCCTCGATAATTTTTATGGACATCCCTCCGTTGCAGGACTTGGGAACATTAAGCTGATTTTTCTCCCCCCAAATACCACCTGTATAATTCAGCTTCTGGACACGAGGATCATTTACACTATGAAACAGCACTATGTTTGTGCCATGCGCCAACGAGTGCTGGACATGCTGGATTCCAATGTTGACATCACAGCATCGCTATACACCAAATAAATCTCAGTGCTCAATGCCATCAGAATGCTAAAAGTGGCCTGGGATTCTGTCTCAGACACAACTATCCAGCGATGTTTTAGAAAAGCTGGCTTTCTTACCCCTGATCCAGAAGGCCCTCAGGAAGGAACATCTAGTGGTGGTATAAATCAAAGTTCTCAGGAAGAGCCAGAAGAAAAGACACATTTTCTGACAGGACTGACAGTGCTTGAATTTGACAAACTCTCTCACCTTGGTGATAAAGAATCTCCACCACCACTGGATGATATCGATCAGGTGGTCAAGGGCATGCATGGTCAGGAAACTGAGGAGTCAGAGAACAATGATGAAGAAAACTGCAGCACCAATTATGAGGAAGAGAAGTGAGTATCGACAGAAGATGTGCGGGATGCATTGCTTACCCTGAGATGTGCAATGGAGCAGCATCCAACTGTGACTCTGAACTCGGTGGCGCTTTTGGTGGGAGAAAAGGTTTGGGAACCATACTGTAAAAAGCAAGCTGTGCAGGTTAAAATAACTCAGTTCACCCAGCAACAGTAAAAGAAAATACCTCATAATACTCATTGTGTTAATGTTACTGTACTGTTTGTGGTACAGTATTGATGTGAGTTTAGCACCACAAAGTAAATATAAAAAAAATATATGTTAATTAACTAAAAAACGTTGCCGGCGTCTTTCATGACCACCAAACATTACACCGACCACTGTGTATAACGGGCAGGACAGTAATGAACGAATGTGCCCGATATAAGCGGTGCACACTGTAACTAGGAGGATAGTGGGATCGATGGGGACATAACTCTGTGCCCTTATTCTATTTAAAAGCCAGTGTTTACTTAGCGCTTGGACCATGTAAGGAGACCTTGGACCAGTATTAATGATGAAAAAGTTCCCTGTTGTACAGCCCTTGCTGTAGTGAAAGTCGTCACTAGGGTCCTTATGGAGTTTGTTTTCCTTATTGGTAAATGATGTACTATTTATTTTATTTAGTTTTTGTTAACTGGGTAGGTACACTAGACAGCATAGCTGCCTATTTTCAGGTACAACCCGGGAGATTACAACAAAGGGTACGTAGACAATAGTAGATACAAGAAAACATCATGGGAACAAGTAGAAGTCAGACATAGTACACTTATACAAAATTTTCAGCAATGATAGTACATTTGCAGGAATCTATATGTAGTAACAAACCAGAAATATGAGTGCAAATAACTAACAGTCATATGGTGGCAGGGCATTACCAGAAGGATAAGAAGGATGCAGAGGGCACTCATTGTCAGTTTATCCTGAGAAGCCATGATTAAAAGCTTTTGTTTAAATTGTAGGAAGTTGTCTGACAAGGAGTAGTTTCTCTGCTCCTTCACTAGTGACTGAGCTAGAGTCCTGCCCACATTAGTGTAGAGAAATTAAGTAGCCAATGGGAGATGAAGGGAGCAAAAGAAGATGGTGCTTGAGTGCATTTAATAGTGGCCAGGGTTGGTGTGGGTGGGTGGGAGAAAATATACAGGGCAGAAACAAAGGCAGTCCAGCAGTAATTAGAGCCAGAAGGGCCGACCTGCTGTAGCCTGTGCTTTGCAGTCTGAACTGGAGGAAGAGAAGGGCAGCCAATAGCACTGCAGCAGGAGTCAGCAAGAGTCCAATGTCCAAGCAAGCTATCTGGTGTGCCACCTATCAGACTGCAGCTAGAGGAAGCGAGAGCCCCCAGGGAGATGTACCTTCACTGGGGCCAGCAGCAGCTGCTAGGAGCTGGACTGAAGCTGTTGGCCACTGACCAGGGAGTGGGACTATGGCCCCTGTAGAGCCCATGTCTTGGGCTAGTTCTGAAAGGAAGAGGTAGTCTAGATTAGAACAGTTTAAAGTGCTGGCAAAGGATTACAGATGGGGGTGGTAGTGTTAAACAAAAAGAGAGGGACAGGGTGAGCATATATAAGCAAGTGTAGGGGGTGTAACCATAACCAGGGACACACAGTGCCATACTCAAATGGTAATTCAAAAGGAAGGCAGTTCAGGGACTGGCACCTGTATTAAGGGACTCAGTGTGTGTAGCCCCAGACAACAACGTAATGCCACAACAGTTTTTGAAATACAGTTCACTGTTTTAATTGAAGTGCAAAAATCATCAAAAACACTCTCAAATACTGTATATACAAGAATCTTGTTGTCAAAGTTCATAAAGGCTGTTTTCCAAGCCGGCAAAGTTCTTGCAGTGCTAGAAGCAAAGTTGTGGTGAGGTCCTGCACACTGTACTGTCTCTTTAAGCTCCACTTTTTACTGAGACACAATACTTTCTATGTCAGTCTTTGACTACGCAGAGGCATGCAAAATGCACCAGCCAGATGCAGTGGGTGGGACCTCATCTCTATCTTCGCTGGTAGCATTGCAAGCACTTTGCCCACCTGGAATGTGACCTGTTTGTTTTAAGGATGTGATGCACTTTGTGATGTTTGACAACAGGATTCTTGCATATATGCGAGTGTGTTTTTGATGATTTTGCACCTCAATTAAATACTCTTTTTAACCGTATTCCCTCAGCTGTAATTAACTGTAGAAAAATTAAGTTGTACAAATATAAGCTTGCTCAATGGCTTAATACTCTTTCAGACTGCAATTGTTTTAAGACATTTTTATGTTTGTATTAATGTTAATATGTATTTTTATTTATAGTATGTCCTGTTTGATTACTTGTTTTAATGTACTACTTGTCATTTGTGAAAAAGGTCAAGTTGCTTATTTTGCCAGCAAGTATAAAAAAATAAAAAAGAAGTGAAATTAAAACAGTGCACTGTTTTTCAAGAACTGTTGCGGCATTGGGTTATTGCCTGGAACTACACACATTGTGTCCCTTAACACAGGTGCCATTCTCAGAACTGCCTTCCTTTTAATTTTCCAGGGATGTCCACCACTGTAATTCCCTTACAGCCTGAGGATACTAGGACTAGTGCCTTGAAATCATTACCTCTTTGGTCCAACTGGACCGTCAGAGTGCACTGATGAACCCGCATGTGACGACGGGCATGAGGGACTATGGCAATGGTTGCCGCCATATGGCCCAGAATTTGAAAGTAGGCTCAGGCAAAGACATACCAAGCAGCACTTAATTATATGCCCGATCGACCAGTGTGTCTGCCTGATCTCAGGGAAGATATGCTTTGTCTTCAAAGGTGTTTAGAATGACTCATATGTATTGGAGACTTTGGGAGTGATCCAGTTTTGATTTTGCAACACTGACTGTTATTCCCACAGAGGAGAACATCTGACAGATGTGTGACAGAGTGGCCACCAACTGAAGACTGGTAGTGCCTTGAGCAGCCAATTGTTCTGATACAGAAAGACATACAGGCCTTCCCTGTGTAAAGCAGCAGCTACTACTGCCAGTCATTTTGTGAATACTTGATGGGCCAAGGACAGGCTGAAAGCATGGGTCCTGAGGACTAATAGTAAAGACCCTGGAACTGAAAAAAGAGAAACCTTCTGTGTGCAGTATGCATGAAAATATGAAGGCAAGCATCTTTCATGTCCAAGGAACAGAGCGTATCTCCCCTGTTCAGAAGGGTTGGAAGTGACACCATTTTGAACTTCTTGTATTGTACGTAGAGATTAAGGAATCCTAGATCCAAAATATACCATAAGTCTCCTGTCCATTGAGGGATGAGAGAAAAATGGGAATAAAAGCCTCAGCCCTTCTCAGGAAGGGGTGCAAAATTAATCACCTGTTTCATGAGTAGAGCATTTGTTTCACTTTCTAGAACAGATTCTTGGTCGGGGGATAATGAGAGGCCCTGGGGTCAAGGGGGAAGGATCTCCAGGAAATCCAATGTGTGACCAGTCTGAATCAATTGGAGGACCCAAGAATCTGAGGTCACCTTCCGCCACCCTTGAAGGTGTAAGGAAAACCTGCCCCGAAGGTCATGGGATGGGCCTCCACACCCACAGCCAAGGGGGGCCCTCAGGCTGAGGACTGACCTTGCTGGCTAGCAACAGGGACATAACGAGCTTTAAGGACCAGGGAGAGAAACCTGAACCCTCCATTTGTTATTAGGCTGTTGTTGGGTGTCAGAACACATTCTATTAGCGGGTCTGTGGAAACAGCCTCTAAAAGCAAGCTTGGCTTGAGTTTGGTACATCGTAAGGACTGACTGTAAGGTATGACCCAAGTTCTGCAGAAAAATCAGAATGTCTTGGGTCTGGGGACCAAAAGGTCTGTCACCTTTAAAAGGTGCATTAAGTACTGAGTACTGAATATTCGAGGTAAATCCAGAGATCCGGAGCCAAGCATGTCATGTTAGGCAAATCCCAGCTGATGAAGTCCTAGCAGAGGAATCCATGGCATCATACATGGCTCTTAATAAATGGGGGCAAACAGCCGACACTGTAGACAATTTGGCAGAAAGATCTTCTTGCGGGGCCACTGCAGGGAGATTCTGGACGACAGACTGAGAGGCCTTCAGGATCTTCTCTTGATATTTCAGAAGGTGACACAAGTAATTTAGAATCCGAGGAGTCACTGTGAAGGATGAATACACCCTCTTCCCCATGACATCCAGTTTACATAGAAACATAGAATTTGACAGCAGATAATGACCGCTTGGCCCACCCAGTCTGCCAGTTTCACTACCTAATGGATAAGCTGCAGATCCTAGTTAACCAGCAGCCTAATTCTTTCTACCCCCACCCCCAAGAATTGCCTTATCACTGTCTTATGCATGCTTGAATTCAACCACTGTTTTTGACTCCACAACCTCTTCCGGAAGGCCATTCCATGTATCCACAACCCTGTCTGTGAAAAAATACTTCCTTACATTACCTTTGAGCTTCCCCCCATCTTCAAATTGTGCCCCCTTGTTCTTGCATACCTCTTTTTTTGAAAGATGCTACCCTCTTGGACTTTGTTGATTCCCTTGAAGTCCTTGAAAGTTTCTATCATGTCCCCCCTCTCCCTCCTTTCCTCGAGGCTATACATATTAAGCTCCTTTAGTCTCTCTTCATATGTCTTCTGGTGCCGACTCTGCACCATTTTAGTTGCCCTTCTCTGGACAGCTTCCATCTGGTCTATGTCCTTGCAAAGATTGGGTCTCCAGAACTGCATACAGTACTCCCAATGGGGTCTCACCAGCTGTCTGTACAGAGGGATAACAACTTCCTGTTTTCTACTGGTGATGCCTCTCCCTATGCATCTCAGTATCTCCCCAGCCCTCCTTACTGCCCTTTCACATTGCTTGCCCACCTTTAAGTCATCTGATATGACTACCCCAGGTCCCTTTCCATTTTTGTTGTTGTTAGTATCTCACCCCCATTGTGTACTCTTCCCCTTGGTTTTTGTTTCCCAGGTGCATTACCTTGCACTTCTTAGCTTTGAATCTAAGCTGCCATGCATTTGACCATTCCTCTAACCTTGCCAAGTCCCTTCTCATCCTTTCCACCCCACCTTGTGCATCAACTCTGTTGCAGATCTTTGTGTCATCTGCAAAGAGACATACTTTTCCTTCCAGTCCCTCTGCAATGTCGCTTATAAAGACATTGAAGAGGACTGGTCCTAATACTGAACCCTGCGGTACCCCACTAGTAACCCCCCTTTCTTCAGAGTGCACTCCATTTACTATTACCCTCTGTGTCCTATTCTCCAGCCAATTCTTTACCCAGGCTATCATCTTGGGACCCACTCCCAGGCTGGCTAACTTGTATATTAATCTTTTCTGTGGGACTGAGTCAAATTCCTTGCTAAAGTATAGGTAGGCCATGTCCACAGCCCCTCCCTGGTCTACTACTTTGGTCACCCAGTCAAAGAAATCTATTAGATTCATCTGGCATGACCTTCCTGCTGTGAGTCCATGCTGCCTTGGGTCCTGTGCCCCTCTTGGGATTTTTTGTCAGGAGGCTAGGCACTCAAATGTTTAGGTCTGGCAGACCTGTCATGGGCCACATCATGGGCCACATCAATTACTACTGAATCAGCCAGAGGTGGGGAAGTAAAATAAAGGTGCTCCACCAGGGCTTGATAAGTCTGACCAGCCTTATAGGGGTTAAGAAGGAATCGAAAAGGGCTGCTGCAAGGCTGCCCAGATAGTCTTTTCAAATGCCTCAATCAAGGGAGGAACTACCAGGGTCAGGCACTGTGGCAGGCTAAGATAATCAGACAACTTTTTGCATGAGGCATTCTTCTCAGTTTTCTGGAAACCAAAGGTTTTCTGAAGATGGAGCATTCTATCAGAAAATCTGGAATCACTGAGGGGGGACATGGTAAGTTCCAGCAAGGTTCCTCCTGTAAGGAGGAAGCAGAGAAAATAGACAGAGGGGATTCAGATGTCTGATCCATATAAAATCTCCTCCTGATCAGCAAGGTCCCATTCTTGCACGAATGAGTCCTCCATTTCTATATCATTCTGAAGATCAGCCAGTGAGGCTGGGGAGGATCTGGCAGTCCTGGAGACAGAAGAATGTCTAGAAGAGGCTGAAACAGGGACCACAACCACACCCACTGATGAGAGGTCAACTTTGTGAGGGCCAAAATGGTATGTGCTAAGGCCTGGACATCAGCCATGGCCAACTAACCAGATGACGTCATCATCAGGATTGAATGAACTGACTGAATTGGTACCATGGAAGGTGATGGGGACAGTGTCAAATGGCCTGTCATCGATGAAGGGTTGACAAAAATTCCCAAGACTGTTGATGAGGGAGCAGCAGTAAAGCCAACCCCTGTAGAAGGACAGGTCAAATAGAAAACTTCAGACCGTCATCAAGCCACTGTCGACGGATGATGTGTGGAAACTACTGATGGGGGAGGCAGCAGTGGATGCTGCAATGTCACCCCATTGTGGTCATCGATGAAGGAGTCATCGATGACTATGAGGAAACACCGGGGTAGTCGATGGAGTGGAGGATGACTTGGCTATAGCCTCAGAGAGACCTTAAAGGACTACCTTTGTCTTCAGTAGACCAATCTCCTTTGATTGGGAGACAGTTGGGACAGTCTTCAATGATGAAGAGGATGTGGGGGCCGAAACATGTTTAGTCTTGCTAGTATGTTTCTTAGCTGGCTCCTGCCTTGTTCATGAGGATGGACCACTGGTAAACCAGTGAGACCCTGAGGAGGATGTGGAAGACTCCCTGGGCTTGGAGTGTTACTCCTTCTCCGGGAGGGCAATTTTCTGTTTCATCAGAAATTCTTGAAGCTGATGAAGCTTTCAATGTTTGGTGGCCTTGTTGAACCACTCACAGAGGACTGTCATCAAAGCATAGGTCAGGAAACATAGAAAAAACCAGGAACAGTTGTAGAATTTGTAAAAAATGTTTATTAGTACTAGCAGTAACATAAAAAAATAAAATTGTTCAGAATAACTATTTACAAAGGCATAATAAACAGAGAAGATTCATCTGAGTTTTTTTTCAATCTCTGTATGTCTTTCTTACAAGTCTTTGCAACCCCCTTCTTTTTTTAATTCAATACTTTATTGACTTTTAGAAGCAACATACATACAAAAAGGGAACAACACCATGAATTAGCCAGAAAGCTGCTAAATAAGATCAACAGAGACATAAACCAAAATACACAATGCAAAACAATAAAACAAAACACAAAAACTAACCAAACATAATCCCCCCCCTCCAAACTCTCACTCCCCATCCCTGTGCAAAACTTATGGGATAAGGAAAACAGAAACTCACAGCAAGATCAAGAGGTGGGTTATGGTCGCCAAAGGGAGACCAAAGTCAAAAGGGGATTCCCTAGTTTCCTGAAAGGTCTGGGGTCTGTGGTGCATACACGCTATGTGTTTTTCTAACTGAATGACCAGTAGCACCTCCTGGTACCACTCCGAAACTGAGGGCAGAGTATCCTCTTTCCAGTTTGGAGCATCACTAGTTTTGCAACGGAGGCCACCAATGCAAGGTGAGCTCTCCTTATCCGAGGTGTACCATACAGAAAAAAGGATAACATACAGCATTCAGAAGTGAACAAAGATTCCAGTCCTAGAAGATGGTCTAGGACATTTTTAATTACATTCCAAAACACTTGCATGTGGGGACAGGACCAGAGTAGATGAAAAAGGGTACCCAGAGTCTGCTTACAATAGGAGCAAAGGGAAGAAGTAAGGCGACCAATGCTGTGTACTTGGACTGGGGTATAATATAGATTATGTATGACATTGAACTGAATCAAGTGCAATCTACAAAGTACACCAAAAATGACCAGAGTCTGCATTTCCATAAAATCGTGTCTTTTAATTTCAATTCAAATGCCCCTACGTTTCGCTCCTAAGAGCTTGTTCACGGGGCTCATTCACATCTGTTAAAACACAATATAAACATTTAATTTGTATCTGAACTTGTTTTTTTTTAAATAATAGAAAAATTAACTTACATATCAAATTCATTAGTCTACCTGACACTTATACTTCTATAGATCTTGATTCATATAAACGTCAAAGTGATACATTTCTTTTGACTTCTTCCTAAAATGAATGTGATAAACAAACAATGAATGCCTTAAATCTTAAGATGCCCAAAGCAATAGCCATGTTGTAATTGGTAACATAAGTTGTAAAACTTAAACCCCCATAACTCGCATACCTGATGAGCAAAAACGTGAAAACTTCAACAATCTCTATAGTAACAGCGTTTCAGAAATAATAATTGAAGAAAAAACCTTTTATAACCATATTTTTAAGGTCAGACTTTGTTAGCCACAAAAATACATATACGTGGAAACACAAAAACATTACACTACTTAAATGCGATATTTAGCTTACCTAATTTAAAATATACAAAGGAAAATTCAAAAAGCTGTTTCAAAGCATCGCACTGACCATGCTAATTTAAACTGAAACTTTTAGCATAATAATGTGGAAAGCGTAATGGCGATAGCCTGCTGAAACGCTGACTAAAACGCTGTGGCGTTGTCGCAGGATGTGTTCCCTCTTTAGCAACTCGAATTTCCCGTGGGTGTGATGTATCACATCCTGTAACTCTCGCGAATGGCTAGAGTGTTGCCAAGCAACGATACACTCATTTCCTCACCACGGAGAATGAGCACGGTTAGTTCGAGCTACTCTAAATAAACAAGGCTAGTTGCTTTAACGTCAAAACAATTAGATTATAAAAAAAAAAAGGAAAAATGTAATAGCTATTTCAGGGAAGAAGGCAAAGGCAAAGTATGTTTATCAACCTTAAATGCACATAAACATCCTTATTATCAAACAAACACTTTACATTTAATAAATTGAACTTCATCATTATAAACAGGAAAGTTAAATAAACATAAAATGTTTTATACATCGTAAACCTGACTTTACATAAGTTAACATATAATTTAAAAGATTACTGTTGCCATGTTTACTGAAGGATCTGATCAGCGTGCTAAAACACATTTTATGTATATATTGAATCACCCCAATAATGAATCCCAATCATAACTCAAAACAGAGCATAATGAAATTGCCAATATGTTAATCAAATATATATATCTATATGTTTTTAAACCATTTTCTTTTTACCATATTCACACTAACTGAAAACATTCTTTGACATAGTATAAACCTACTTACAAAAATTTTTTAACAAGGGAAACTGGTTTACAAACAGGCCTGCCAGTTACATTCTACGTTCATTCCAATGGACTGATCCAAAGTTTTTAAACTAAATATCCACTTCATCTCGATTTTTTCTAGCAATTGAATATAATTACCTCCTCTAGGAGGTTTTTTAACTACTTCTAAACCCCAAAACCTGAGAGAAGCACCCGTGTGGCCCGCCTCATTAAAATGTAAGGCTACTGGTGACTTTACATCTTTATTTCTAATATCACTTTTGTGTTCCAATATCTGAATTTTGAGAGCCCTTTTTGTTTGTCCTACTTATAGTCTATCACATGGGCACTGTAAAACATAAATGACCATGTCTGTATTACAGTCAATATGATCTTTAATAATAAATTCTTCTTTAAAATGTGGATGTTGAAATATTGCCTTTTTAGAAGTATTATTACAAACTATGCATTTGCCACATCGAGTCATCCCTGGTTGGAGGGGTTCGAGTAGCAACTGAATTTTGTTACTTTCCTGATGCCTAAATTGTGAATGTACTAATTTATCTTTTAAATTACGTACTTTTTTAGCAACGACAATCGGTCTTTGTTGTAAAGACTTAACCCTTGGATTATCCATGGTAACTAAATGCCAATGTTTATTAATAATCTTTCTAATATCTGTCATTTTATGATTATATTTAGTAGCAAAAATCATTCTCTCCTGTTTTTGTATCTGTTTTTTATTGAAAAGATGCTCTCGAGACACACCATCTATTTTGTTGCTAGCTTGTGTAAGGACTTTCATAGGGTAACCCCTATTATAAAACCTGGCTAGCATATCTTTTTTCTGTTCTGAATATTCATCAGGCTCTTTACAATTACGTTTTCCCCTTACTAATTGTGCATATGGAATACTGTTTTTTAACTTTGGCTCATGATAACTTTTATTATGTAATAATCTGTTCCTGTCAGTATTCTTTCTAAACAATGATGTACTGAAGCTTGATCCAGTGACCTTAATGGATAAATCCAAAAATGGAATAACCGATTTATTATAATTTAATGTGAACTTCAAATTTTGATCAAAATGGTTTAACATATCATTAAACATTAACAGTTCCTGTTCTGTTCCATCCCATAAGCAGAATATATCATCTATATATCTTTTCCATAGCTTGATTTGATCTTTGTAAGAATTTTTCACTCCATTCAATATGTACTCTTCTTCAAAGTTAATCATATACGCGTTAGCGTAACTGGGAGCCATAGTGCTACCCATGGCTGTGCCTTTATCTTGTTGATAAAAAACCCCATCAAACTCAAAATAATTATTCTCTAATACAAACAATGCCAATTCCTGTAACATGGTTGTTCTTGGAACTGAACCAATAGGTCTTTTATTCAAAACTTTTCCCATTTTAATAACACCCTCCTGATGTGGGATGAATGTATACAAATCTACGACATCCCATGTGACCAAAAAAATATGGTCAAATTCTAACTGAGAAGACAAAATTTCTAATTGGACCATTAAATCTGTTGAATCCTATATATATGACTCATGTCTTTCTATTAATGATTGCAAATAGAAATTGACATATTTCGATACGGGGTCAAAAATGGAATCTATGCCTGAAACTATTGGACGACCTGGGGGATCTAATAAATCTTTATGAATCTTAGGTATACCATAGAAAGTGGGAATTCTTGGAAATTCTTTCATTAAAATTCTCATTTCCCAATCTTGTAACCAATTAAGATTCACAAATTCTGCAAGCAGTTCCCTAAGTCTGCCCTGTAATGAAACCGTGGGATCACCCACTAATTGTGAATAATTATTTGTATTTTGTAACAATTTTAAACACATGGATTTATATTGTTGTTTGTCTTGAATTACTATGCCTCCCCCTTTATCTGCCTGTTTAATAACAATTTCTATATCATTACACAAATTGTGTAGGGCACACCTTTGATCTTTCGTGAGATTATGGTGGGAGGGCCACAGTGAGGACTTGTCTTTAAATAATGCCATGATTTCTTTTTCCACAATTTTACAAAAACATTCTATTCCATGATTTCTATCGGGAGGAGGACTGAATTTTGATTTTATGTTTAGGGCTTGTTTTAACTTCCTTTCTTCGTTAGCCTGCATGACATCAGCTGCAAATAAATTTTTAATTCGTAAGTTTCTAAAAAAACCCTGTAAGTCTACCTCTAAATCGAATAAATTGACTGGTTATGATGGTGCAAAAGAAAGTCCCAACCCCAAAACATAAGATTCTTATTCAGTCAACTTTCTTTTGCTTAAATTAAATATTGGTATTATTTCTGGAAACCTCTGACTTGTCCTCTGTCCATATAAGTGCTTCTTATTGTTCTTCCACCTTGTCCTCCTCCTCTTCCCCCTTCCCTCCTGACTGCATGAAAACCCCCTTGTGATCTAGAGTCATATAGTTGTATGTTAGAGGTCCTGAGATCATATCTCTGTTCCATAACCTCTCCTAAAGATGTACTAGGTTGTTGGGGCTCCCCTGTATCTGGATGAGTCTCTCTTGGTCATGAGGCGGAATCAATAGTGTAGCTATTATCACTTTCTGTGCCACTATCTATGTTGTAACTATATCTTTGTTTAGTAAACTGTTTATAAGTATATTCCTTATTATCTTTGTAATCATTGGTATCCCTAATAAATGTTCTTATTTTTTGTTGTTTTAATTTGTTCTCATAATCTAATAATTTCTTTTTTAATTCTTCTAATGTTGATGTATATTCATCAACCATTAATTGCTGTTTTAAAAGGTCTTAATTTTTTTTGACTTTCTACAGCTAAAGCTGTTCTTTCATCTATTATAGCTTCAATAAGGGCATACATAAAGTCAAAGCTTGCCCTGTTTCTAATTCCATCCCATTTTGTAAAAAGTTTAGAGGTGTTAATACCAATATTTGGTTCAACAGTAATTCTCAGACCCCTAGGAATTCTATTGTGTTCTAGGTACTGTGTAAGGGTTAACCCATGCCATTCTAACCGGCTATCTCTAAATTTAAGATTCTCTAGTTTTTGTGCAATATTACGTGGGATGTCCCCCATCTGTGCACTTAGATCTCTACCCCCCCCCATAGTTTGAAACAGCACCTTTTTCTCATCCTCTGAATATGTGACAAAATGTAAAGTATTTTGTATGCTATTACCTATGTCCCTAAGGACTGCTAAACCTTCCTCCATTTTAAACTACTTTAATATTTGACGGTAGAAAAAAAGTATGTTTGTTTAGACAAAGAACATCTACAATCTTAGATAATAACTTTAAATAATATTTCACCAACATCCAAATTTATGCAACCCACCCACGAGGTACATACATGATACAATTGGTACAACAATATTTGGGTAATGGTGACTTTACAAATTTAATTATTTATTCAGCGACTCCTGTGGGATGCTTCAGTCTGCAAAGTACACCAGAAATGACCGGAGTCTGCATTTCCATAAAATCGTGTCTTTTAATTTCAATTCAAATGCCCCTACGTTTCGCTCCTAAGAACTTATTCATGGGGCTCATTCACATCCATTAAAACACAATATAAACATTTAATTTGTATCTGAACTTGTTTTTTTTAAATAATAGAAAAAATAACTCATATATTAATTTCTTTAGTCTACCTGACACTTATACTTCTATAGATCTTGATTCATATAAACTTCAAAGTGATATATTTCTTTTGACTTCTTCCTAAAATGAATGTGATAAACAAACAATGAATGCCTTAAATCTTAAGACGCCCAAAGCAATAGCCATTATGTAATTGGTAACATAAGTTGTAAAACTTAAACCCCATAACTCGCATACCTGATGAGCAAAAATGTAAAAACGTGAAAACTTCAACAATCTCTATAGTATCAGCGTTTCTGAAATAATAATTGCAGAAATAACCTTTTATAACCATATTTTTAAGGTCAGACTTTGTTAGCCACAGAAATACATATATGTGGAAACACAAAAACATTACACTACTTAAATGCGATATTTAGCTTACCTAATTTAAACATATACAAAGGAAAATGCAAAAAGCTGTTTCAAAGCGTCGCACTGACCATGCTAATTTAAACCAAAACTCTTAGCATAATAATGTGGAAAGTGTAATGGCGATAGCCTGCTGAAACGCTGACTAAAACACTGTGGCGTTGTCACAGGATGTGTTCCCTCTTGAGCAACTCGAATTTCCCGTGGGTGTGACGTATCACATCCTGTAACTCTCGCGAATGGCGAGAGTGTTGCCAAACGATGATACACTCATTTCCTCACCACAGAGAATGAGCGCAGTTAGTTCGAGCTGCTCTTAATAAACAAGGCTAGTTGCTTTAACGTCAAAACACTTAGATTACAGAAAAAAGGGAAAATGTAATAGCTATTTCAGGGAAGAAGGCAAAGCAAAGTATGTTTATCAACCTTAAATGCACATAAACATCCTTATTATCAAACAAACACTTCACATTTAGTAAATTGAACTTCATCATTATAAACAGGAAAGTTAAATAAATATAAAATGTTTTATACATCATAAACCTGACTTTACATAAGTTAACATATAATTTAAAAGATTACTGTTGCCATGTTTACTGAAGGAACTGATCATTGTGTTAAAACACATTTTATGTATATATTGAATCACCCCAATAATGAATCCCAATCATAACTCAAAACAGAGCATAATGAAATTGCCAATATGTTAATCAAATATATATATCTATATGTTTGTAACCCATTTTCTTTTTACCATATTCACACTAACTGAAAACATTCTTTGACATAGTATAAACCTACTTACAAAAATATTTTAACAAAGGAAACTGGTTTACAAACAGGCCTGCCAGTTACATTCTACGTTCATTCCAATGGACTGATCCAAAGTTTTTAAACTAAATATCCACTTCATCTCGATTTTTTCTAGCAATTGAATATAATTACCTCCTCTAGGAGGTTTTTTAACTACTTCTAAACCCCAAAACCTGAGAGAAGCACCCGTGTGGCCCACCTCATTAAAATGTAAGGCTACTGGTGACTTTACATCTTTATTTCTAATATCACTTTTGTGTTCCAATATCCGAATTTTGAGAGCCCTTTTTGTTTGTCACCATGGATAATCCAAGGGTTAAGTCTTTGCAACAAAGACCGATTGTCGTTGCTAAAAAAGTATGTAATTTAAAAGATAAATTAATACATTCACAATTTAGACATCAGGAAAGTAACAAAATTCAGTTGCTACTCGGACCCATCCAACTCGATGTGGCAAATGCACAGTTTGTAATAATACTTCTAAAAAGGCAATATTTCAACATCCACATTTTAAAGAAGAATTTATTATTAAAGATCATATTGACTGTAATAGAGAAGGGGTCATTTATGTTTTACAGTGCCCATGTGATAGACTATATGTAGGACAAACAAAAAGGGCTCTCAAAATTCAGATATTGGAACACAAAAGTGATATTAGAAATAAAGATGTAAAGTCCCCAGTAGCCTTAAATTTTAATGAGGTGGGCCACACGGGTGCTTCTCTCAGGTTTTGGGGTTTAGAAGTAGTTAAAAAAACTCCTAGAGGAGGTAATTATATTCAATTGCTAGAAAAAATCGAGATGAAGTGGATATTTAGTTTAAAAACTTGTATCAGTCCATTGAATGAATGTAGAATGTAACTGGCTGGCCTGTTTGTAAACCAGTTTCCCTTGTTAAAAAATTTTTGTAAGTATGTTTATACTATGTCAAAGAATGTTTCAGTTAGTGAATATGGTAAAAAGAAAATGGGTTAAAACATATAGATATATATATTTGATTAACATATTGGCAATTTCATTATGCTCTGTTTTGAGTTATGATTGGGATTCATTATTGGGGTGATTCAATATATACATAAAATGTGTTTTAACACAATGAGCAGTTCCTTCAGTAAACATGGCAACAGTAATCTTTAAATTATATGTTAACTTATGTAAAGTCAGGTTTACAATGTATAAAACATTTTATGTTTATTTAACTTTCCTGTTTATAATGATGAAGTTCAATTTACTAAATGTAAAGTGTTTGATAATAAGGATGTTTATGTACATTTAAGGTTGATAAACATACTTTGCCTTTGCCTTCTTCCCTGAAATAGCTATTACATTTTTCCTTTTTTCTGTAATCCTGTTGGGGTTATTAATTGTTTTGACGTTAAAGCAACTAGCCTTGTTTATTTAGAGCAGCTTGAACTAACTCGCGCTCATTCTCCGTGGTGAGGAAATGAGTGTATCGTTGCTTGGCAACACTCTAGCCATTCGCGAGAGTTACAGGATGTGATACGTCACACCCACGGAAATTCGAGATGGTTAAAGAGGAACATATCCCATGGCTAACGCCACAGCGCTTAGTCACGCTTCAGCAGGCTATCGCCATTACACTTTCCACATTATTATGCTAGAGTTTTGGTTTAAATTAGCATGGTCAGTGCGATGCTTTGAAACAGCTTTTTGAATTTTCCTTTGTATACGTTTAAATTAGGTAAGCTAAATATCGCATTTAAGTAGTGTAATGTTTTTGTGTTTCCACGTATATGTATTTCTGTGGCTAACAAAGTCTAACCTTAAAAATATGGTTATAAAAGGTTTTTTTTTTCAATTATTATTTCAGAAATGCTGTTACTATAGAGATTGTTGAAGTTTTCACATTTTTACGTTTTTGCTCGTCAGGTATGCGAGTTATGGGGTTTAAGTTTTACAACTTATGTTACCAGTTACAACATGGCTACTGCTTTGGGCATCTTAAGATTTAAGGCATTCATTGTTTGTTTATCACATTCATTTTAGGAAGAAGTCAAAAGAAATATATCACTTTGAAGTTTATATGAATCAAGATCTATAGAAGTATAATTGTCAGATAGACTAATGAAATTGATATATAAGTTAATTTTTCTATTATTTAAAAAAAATGAGTTCAGATACAAATTAAATGTTTATATTGTGTTTTAACAGATGTGAATGAGCCCCGTGAACAAGCTCTTAGGAGCGAAATATAGGGGCATTTGAATTGAATTTAAAAGACATGATTTTATGGAAATGTAGACTCCGGTCATTTTTGGTGTACTTTTCAGACTGAAGCATCCCACAGGAGTCGCTGAATAAATTATTAAATTTGTAAAGTCACTATTACCCAAGTATTGTTGTATCAAGTACAATCTATCCTGCTTGATAATTTTATAAATCCCCCACCAGATTTTCCTCCAGAATTCAATCTCTATGAGAAGCGATAAAGTGTGCACCCTATAAAAACAGACCCCTGTGGGGAGATGTGGATCCAAAGTTTGTATTTGTTTATACATACCGGAGACCACATGTGGCTGATCTGCTGCAGCAAACACTGCAGCCAAGCCTGCCAGGGTTGCAAAACCCATGGCTTTGGACCCAAAAATGCAAGAATTGCATTCTTGATCTGGAGATATTTAAAAATGTCCCTCTATTGAAGGTGAAATCGGTCCTGAAGGACCGGAAATGGAGCTAGGTCATCACCCTGAAAGAAATCCATCACTGTGGCATGCCTCAATTGAGGAAAAAAGGAGAAGGGAATAGGGTGATTGCCTATATGGAAATGGGGGTTATAAAGAAGAGGGTGAGCTGGAGACTGATCCCAGGCCACAGACAGATGGATCTGCATCTGGTGGAAGGCCCTGAGAGACCAAGCAAGAGGTGACCCCTTGAGTGTGTGGGGAAGTTGGGAGGGCCATAAGTAACCTAGGGCCGATAGGGAACAGGCTGATTTATGAGCCAGATCACTTTCTGTGTCTAGCCATGTGGGGGAGTATGCATTAGACTGGGGAAGATAGTCCAGCTTGAGCCAGAGGGCTATCCTGCGCATATGTTGGGCAACATAATAAGTTGAAGAGAGATGGGAAGGCCAGACCCCCTTGAGCTTTTGAAGCCGCTAACTTTATGTATGCCCTATGAACCCTCTTATCATTCCATAAGAAGGTGTTGAGAATACGCTGCCATCTCACAAACCAAGACTTCAGGAGAAAAACACCTAACATCTCCAAGGGGTATAGTAACCTTGGTAATACATTCATTTTAAGAATGCTGATGCTCCCCCAATAGGAGAGAGGAAGTGTACCCCATCTATCTAAATCTGACTTTAGAACCTGTAGAAGGTCAGTAAGATTTCTTTTAACCATAATGGAAATGTCTCTATCAATACTGATACCCAAATATGTAAGGGTTTTGGGTTCCCAGGCCAAGACAAAAATGTCACAATCCGCCTTAGTCATGCGGTTATTGAGAGGGAGTATTTTCGACTTGGAGAGGTTTAATTTATAAAACGAAACTGCAGCAAAATCCTTCAATTCCACCAACAAGCTAGGAATGGAAGTTCCAGGGTCTTCAATATGCAGGAGGAGGTCACCCGCATATGCTGATACAGTGTACCTCTTCTCCCCCACTTCAATGCCCTTTATGGGGGGAATTAAGAATTTTGTGTATTAAGGGCTCAAGATAGAAGTTAAAAAGAAGAGGGGAGAGTAGGCAACCTTGACGAGTGCCTCTTTGGGGATGGAAAGTTTGGGAAAGACATCCATTGCACCAAATCCATGCCAATGGAGAGCAGTATAGGAGCTTGACCAATTTAATAAAATCAATAGGGACCCCAAAGTACTCAAGGGTGATAAACAGAAAATGCCAAGACACTCTATTAAAGTCTTTTTCAGCATCTAGGGAAACCAAGGCAGCTGATGTCTCTGATTCCCTAGATGCCAAAATTAAGTGTAGGAGCTTTCTTGTCTGGTCACTCAAGTGATGGCCCACCATAAAACCCACCTGCTCATGACCTATAACACCTTTCATCACTCCAGACAGATGTTTGGCCAGGATCTTAGCTAACACTTTTACTTCAGTGTTCAATAGGGAAATCGGACAATAATTCTCCAGCTGTAAAGGATCTCTGCCTGTTTTAGGGATCAGTAATATCAAAGCCTCCAAAAAAGGTAGGATCCTTAATTCCTTCTTTGAACCAGAGGTTAAAGACCTCGGCCAAGAGAGATGAAAGTTGGGGAAGATGGGCCTTATATAAATTACTCAGGAGGCCGTCTGGGCCATAGGCTTTATCAAGGGATAGTTGCCTTATGATTTGCTTCACTTCAGCTGAGGAGATTGAAGTCCCTAAATGTTCCACAGAGGAAAAGATGAAGTGGGAAGGGTGGCAGAAGTCAGATAGTCTTCTATTTCCTGTGCTGTGGGGATGCTTGTCTGATTGAGAGAGTAAAGCTCTTGGTAAAAATCTCTAAAAATTAAGACAACGTCTCTGGTATCAGAGGTAATGCTTGCCCTTGGGGATGTTCGTAATCCAGAAATCAGCATCGAGTTTTTGGCCTGGCATAGTTTAAGTGCAAAAAGCTTCCCTGCATTCTCCCCTGTGTCTATGTAAGTAAACTTAATGCGGTAAAGGGCAAGTTCCACTTTCTGGACCATAATACCTGCATACTGGGATCACAGACAATGTAGGCATGCCCAATCGGAGTCCAGGAAGGAATGGTTAATGGAGTGTTCCAACTGGTGGATTTCCCCCAGGAGAACATCCAAAGAGTCTCTATTCTTCTGGGATCGGGTAGTGGCAATATGAACAAATTCGCCTCTAAGGGTGCACTTAAGGGCAGCCCACACCATGTAAATCCTGTTCACTGAGCCTCAATTATTCAGGAGAAAATCAGAGATGAACTCCTGGATCTGAGACAAAGTAGAAGGGATTCACAAAAGCTGGGTAGTAAGGCACCAGAGGAAGTCCTTGCAGCCTCCTGGGCTCAACATGCAAGTGACACTCACCGGGGAGTGATCCGATAGCACTCTGGGGTGAATGGTAGCATCAATGATACAGGAAAGAGCTGAGGAGGTTACCAGGAAGTAATCAATATGGGACATAGTACCATGTGGTGGGGAAAAATATGTATACTGTCTTTCTGCAGGGTGCAAGATGTGCCAAACGTCCATTGCCACCAGGCCAGACATAAGGTCCTTTAATTCTCTTTGGGCTGGGGTGAGTCCTACTCACCTACTATCTGACCAATCTATATCAGATTTAGGAACTAAGTTCCAATCGCCCCCTAGGATAGTCAGAATGGGTGAATCAGGAAACAATAACGAGAGTAGATGGGTAAAAAATTGGGGTGAATTGGTATTAGGACCATTGACAGAGCGCACTATGGTCAGAGATCATTCTAGGTACCTGGGAGAATAATAAAATGCCCTGATGGGTCCCACCATTCGTAGGTCATTACAAATGGGACAGATTTAGCAATTAAAATAATTGTACCCTTCCCTCCCGCTTGGCTGAGGTTCTGGAACCAAAATCTTGTTCCACCCACAGTCTACAGAAAAGAAATATGTCCTCTTGCTTCAAGTGAATCTCCTCTAGGCAGGCTTTGCTGGCCTATAAATGATGGAGAAGTTTCAGGATCATTACACATTTCCTCTTTTCTTGGGCCCTTTTAATATTCCAGCTAATCAAATTGTAAGGCCCTCCCATTCTTAGGGCAGTCTGTTACTGTTGGTATTAAATACTGGTGACCAGGTATCACCCACCGTATTAATCAGGCTGAGCAAAAACATCTCCAGTACACAGAGATGTCCAACCCTCCCTCCCACATCACTATTCAGCAAATGATCCAGATCAAGAATGCACAGATATACCCATAAAAATCCCACCCATGTGAAAACCTCCAACCCCCACCCTCCTCTCTGTAGAATCAGAAACTCAAACAAGGAACAGTGAAACCCTCCCTTCCCATCTCCCAAAAACTGAACAACAGACTCTACCCCCAGTTCTACAAACCACACTCCTAGCATGCCTTGTCTGGTGAATGCTCCAACTAGTCACCCACATACAAGCATTTCCCTCTACCTCCCTCTCTCCACCACCCTGTAACAATGTCAAGCACATGAACAGATATAGTGACCCAGCAAGGCTAATATGAACACCAGAAACAGGAGTAATATTATATAGCCAGGTCCTATAGTTGAAGTCTCTAGGCATAAATAGTCCAAAAGGGAGTTGTGTTGGGCGTCCTTAGGAATAGCTTTCTGTTCCCTTAAAATCAATCAATCAATCAATCAAAATCTTTATTTATCCAAGTGGGCACCATTGAGCAAGGCTCATTTGCAAGGTGGACCTGGTCATGAATACATCAAAGTACAGTACAGAAGCAGGTAAACAAAAAGCAGTAATATACAAGGAAGAAAAGGTATATACAGTGTATACAGTACAGTACAAGGTTGAAATAAATAAATAAAAACAGCATTATTTTACAATTGAAGAAGTCAGCAGATGTACAATCAACCATAGGCATACTGGGGTTATAAGCAGAGATCTTTTGAGTGAGGCAGCCGGCAACTACACAGATAGGGGAAAGAGGCCATGTATGGGGTGGCAGGTTAGAGAGGCAAAGATGAGGAGGGATATATTACCAACGACTCGGGGAAAAATTGGGCTAAAACCACAGAAAGTGACAATGGCTATCATGTACTTGTTTATTATGATAATGACGGAGGAGGGGTAGATAATTGGGACACTACTATGGATGGGGTGGGACTTTAGCCAGCCTGTTGTGGACAGGGAAGGGTGGGTGCAGTGGGAAGAGTTAATAGGGAAAGAGTGAGAGCCAGGGGTAGAAACATGGCAAGCGTCAGGATGGAAAGGGGGAGTTGCAGAATTAGTGGACTAGCGGTGAGGAAAACATTTGCAGGGTGCTTTCATGTAGCGATCGTAGAGTGCCTTGAAGATATTCAGGCTAACAGGGCATCTCAGCTTCAAGTTCCTTTGTAAACCATTCCACAATGTGGGGAAAGAGAAGCTTAGAGCAGCTTTGCCGAAATGAGTGTTGACCCTTGGAACTTGGAGGGCAATTATGGAATAGCTCCTTAGAGTGTAGGTGCCTAACACACTCCAGGGAATACAATCTGGGACATATGAGGGGAGCTTGTTGGTCAATGCTCTGAAGGCCCATATGGAGGCATTTCTATTCCTCTGTAGTGAGGGGAAGTCCAGCCTAATTATGAGTACAGGGAACAGTGGTATGTGGAAAGTGGAAGGCCAGTAATGAACCTGATAGCTCTGTGGTACAGGGTGTCCAACTCAGCCAGTGCAGTGGCTGTACAGCAGGTCCATGTAATCTATTAAAGTAATCTATAAAATACTGAGACTATCATGGGGAGAGGCTCATCAAGTTGCTACCTATAGATCTGATCTGAAAGCTAGACATGGACCTCAAAGCTCCCCCAATACTGATCTTATAAGGTAAGAAAATCAGAACTACCTACCCCATTTTGTGTCTTGTATCCCCATAATAGACCATGCAAAATACCAACTTCAAATGTAAGGTAAACATTAATAAACAGTTAAACCAATTCCAGTTAAAGGTGATGAAAATCACCAAAGTCAAGCGGTCCAGATAGATTCATTTGAAAACCACTGGCAGTAACATCTGAAGGTCCGAAGCAGCTTGGGATGGGGTGTCAGAAGTTTTCCACTGCTCAGCCCGCTTCAACTGCAAAATAGCGGGGCAATGGACCCTGTAGGGTGTCCCTGCCACAATCTGTTTCAAAACAATAGGATGCACGGGAGTTCATTCCTGCCTTTTAACCCAGACTAAGTGTGGCAAGTTCTGTGCTACTCTGAGATGATTCTCCTCCTATTTCAGCTCCAAATTTCTCTCATTTTAAGTAGAATGTGTTGCTGATCTTGGAAATTAAGCAACTTGAAAAAAAGGGGGCAAAGTGACCGATGGGCCCGCTCCACAACATAAACAAAATTATGAGGGGAAGGGCCAGCCAAGTGCTCACATAACTTTTGCACAAATTTAATTGGGTTTGGTCCTTCTTCCTTTTCAGGTAACCCAAAGAGAACCAAGTTGTTGCGCCGACTGCACCCCTCAAGGTCCTCCAGTTTATCCTCCATTTTAAGCAACTTCTGGCATAGCAGATTAAAGTCTGAGTCTACTTCCCCCTCCACTTCTCAGTAGAGACAAATCAGGCTTCTGCATCAGTGATCCTAGTAGTTAGTGAGTCGCTAGAGGAATTAATTTTCCGCAAGTCCCCAGACATCTCAGCTAGAGAATTCGGCATTGGTTTCATTAATTTAATAAAGCACTCTTCCGAGAACGCGGAGATACTGAAGAGGCTTACTCTATGTGGCTGGATGATGTTTTGGCCTTTTAGAGGCATTCTCCTTCTCAGGCATCTGTGGTGGAATGTGGTGCAGTGGCAGGTTTTTCATTTCCACATCCATTGGGACCGCAAACATCAATGCCCGACATGAACTGAAGAAGCCAGTAAGTGTTTGAGGCAGGTTAAATCAAGCAATGGGAGCAAGAGATGCAGTTCACAGCACAGCAGCCATCATGTAACCCCACAACCCCCCTTCTTAACATGCATCTTGTTTTTTCTAAAATGTTCTTGTCAATTTAATGCAGGTGCAGCAAGAACACAGTGTCCCAGAACTGAGGCCCCTTCTCCATAGCTTCTGAAAAAGGGCTTAAAATGACTCGCAGGTTAACTCTTTGAGTTCCCAATAGCTTTCTGCAATCATCTCAAATTATAATTATATACATTTCAACAGTAACACTATATAATTTCTAAACAAAGGGATCACAATATCACTTACATTGTCACATAATGATTTGCATATATTTTTATACCAGTTGATATGCAAGGGAGGAAAAAGACAGAAACAGCAAGGGAAGATAGAGAGAAATAGTGAGAGGCAAAGAATTGCGAGACTGTTGGGGTGATTAAATCCTGGGTCACAGAAAAAAAATCTGGTTGTGCAAAAAGACAGACAAGAGACAGGAAAGGAAAGAACAGAACATATCCCTACATTAAGATTCTCCATGCAACTGGAACAGAGTCCTACTAAACACTTTCACAAGGACACAAACAAGGGTATCATTGTTAAGGACCAAGGTACTGAACACAGACCTCGTGGGGGTCCTCAGTCATGATAAGTTGACCACAAGAACACTTTCAGAATAAAGGATCTTAACACATCAGTGGTAAAATGCAATGAACTGGGGAACTCCATAGAGGAACGAGTGGTAGATCTCTTCATTGTCGACTGGAAGCTATACTCTGGACAGATAACATGTAGCTTGCAGGTCAGGGTTGGAAAAGAACTGAGGAGCATCTGGGACATTCCCCTTTTATACGTGCCAGGAAGCAATATGTGGTATCGTCAGGGGGAGGTCCCAGGCTGACTGCTGAGAAATCTTCTGGAGGAACGGACATCTGTGGCTGGGCATTCCTACATGTTATGACTTGCTACAAGAGATTTCTTCGAAGAAGATCAGTAAAAATGAACTGTAGTCACAGTCATGTGTGTTGCAAACTGATTTGGGGTCCTATCCTCTTGGCATATTGACTGATGCTGCCTCATGGTTCCAGAGTTACCTAGCCCAAAGAACCCAGTAGGTAAAAATACAAAATATATTCTCAGATGTCAGGAAGGTGCTATTAGGGATCTGCCCGGGATCCATCCTTGGATCACTACTGTTTCGTTTTTTCCTCAGCTCCCTCCCTGAGATCATCCCTGCCAAGTTTCTCCTTTAAGCAGATGATGCTGTCATCTTTACAAGCAGGCCCCATCTAAACTTACTAACAATTTGCAGCTAGGGTTGAGGAGTGATTCACCAAAATAAAGTCCTATTAAATTATTAAAAAAACAAAACAAAAAGAAAAACAATGCTGTTCTCCAACCACCAGAGCAATAAAAAAATTGTAATTTCACAATCCCAAACAGCAAGTTGAATCACTGGAACAAGTGAGCACCTTTAAATATCTGGGTATCACCCTTGACAGGTCCCTTTGTTACACACACCATATTGACCGAACAGTAAAAATGGTCCACACTAGAATAAGCCCACTCTACAGACATCGCTTCTACCTGACAAAAGAGGCTCTCACCCTAACAGTTAACAGCTCTATTTTCTCCACTGTTGACTATGGCCTTGTAGTGTATAGCACAGTCATGAACATCACACTGACATGAATGGTGCTAAACAAGGCCTGTATGCTGGTGCTAGGCACAGATGGCCTCACACATACCTCTGATCTTTATGCCCAAACTAAGTGGCTAAACCTACAAGGGAGAATTCAGTACCAAGCCTGCTTCCTTGGTAAAACAAAACCCTACTACTGTAAGCCTGACCTCAAAATTCATCCAGAGGATACTCAAGCCAGTACACAGTTTTCACTCAACCAGAGGTAAGGCAAGGAACCCTTTGCACATCCCATTTCATCGCACTGTACTTGCCCAAAACACTTTCTCATATAAACCCTACTTTGGCTCAACAAACTCTCAGCTAGCATCATAAATAACTCAAACTTGGGCTGTTCAAAACAGATCTCAAATGACACCTTTATACCCATGGGATATGCGACTGCTAGGATTACTCCCCCCCAACCCCAATCTTATTCTCCTCCTCTCACCTTTATTTATCACCCTGCCCTATCCCTCTACTAATTCACATTCTGCCTCCTCTTCTTACCTCCACCTGCCCTCTTGTCACAGCCTACCTGCACTCTGATTAACTCAGACACTTACTATGTTTTTCTCACCCCCTCTTCTCCATCCCTCTATCATGTTCAAACAACATGAAGTCTTGCTGTATTCTGACAATATGCAGTTAGCACCAGCACTTGAACTGCCCTGGAGATGAAAGAGTTAACTCTATGCTGAAAGCATAGAACATTGAGTTCATGCTCGGTTCAAACCTCTGTCTGGTGCACTTTCAAGAGTAACTGTCAGATTCTTTACTCCGCCTAACTGAATAGTCACTCTGCAGTTTCTCCCTTTGCTTGTCGGTTCGGTATAGTAAATCGTCATTTTTTTAAACCGCTAATAATTTTTTTTCTCAGTTTAGATCCCTGTCTGTGGTACAGTAAGTAGACAGGTAGTGGACTGTAGTAAAAAACTATGGAAATTGTAATTTGTTTCTTGGTTTGCGGTCGGTTCGGCTGAACCGACCTCTTTGTGTGTTGGGTACATTTGTGGTGATTCCGATACTTATCGGTTCTAAAAAATGCATTTTAAATTTTTTTTCAAATACCCGTGACATGGTTAGGAACCGATAAGTCTGTCTTACCTGGCCTGAAGCTGTGTAAAGGGTAAAGTTTTTCATTCTCTATGGCCATGTCTGAAAACCCCAAAGAAAAACCAGGCCCATTGGGTTTCAGAACTGTAGTGGGTGTGGGGAGGCATTTGCTAAGGCTGATCCCCACACCACCTGTGTTTATTGTCTGGGGTTTAACCACCTCGATTCAGACTGCCAAATTTGTAAGAACTTCCCTAAGGCCACCCTGGAAAAAAGATTGGGCAGGCTTAGGGAAAAAGAGGCCAAGAAGTCCACTGATCTGGATGGCCAGCCCGGTTTGGTTCTGACCGAATCTGAGGGACTGCCCTCTGACCAGGGCAAGACTACCTCAGGCAAGAGGAGAGCCAACCCTGAGGGGTCAGTTCCTGCAAAGAAGAAGAGGAAGGAAAATTCAACCAGTTCGGACTCTGAACCCCATCATCTGACTGCCGACGAAATTGCCAGGACGATTAGTATAGTGGAATTGCTCCATCCAGTTCTGACCGATCCGGCACCTGTCGGTAGGTGCGCGGTTTGGTCAGTTCCTCCAGTTTCTGATTATTCTTTGGAGGAATATTATGAACTGGAATGGGAGGGGGAAGAAGAATTTGGTGATGATGAATACGATGATGGTGGGGAAAGTCTGGATGAGCCCATTGAACCAGACATCTCCCCAGACAGACCTTCTGGAGTTTCCATTCCTGGGCTTTCTGAGTCCCCTTCCTACTTTATGTTTTACAGGAAAGTGGCTGATACCCTCCAGCTCCCTGTGGATGAAGCTGTGGAGGAACAAGAGGAGCCTGATTTTTTGGAGATGATGGACATCCCAGATCCCAAGAGACTGTCTATTCCCTTACACAAATCTTTTGGGAAACAGACTCACGAGCTTCTTAAGATTCCAAATTCATTACCTCCTGTGGACAAATGAATGGACAGGAGGTACATGTTGCCAGGCTTGGGTACAGAGGACCTTTACCAGCATTGCAGCCATGTTGGGGTAGTGCAGGCTGTAGCCTGTGACAGGGCTAGCATTCCCTCGGCTTCACATTCCCTGGATAAGGACTCCAGGAAGATAGATGCCATGGCTAAGAAGCAGTATTTGGCATCCCCTCTGGGACTCAGACAGGCTAATTACATGGCCTATGCAGCCAGACACCAGAAGTCCAGGTGGGAGTCTGTCTTGGATCTGGCTAAGCAGGCTTCCCCCCAGCTGGCCAAGGAACTGGAGGAGGTGGCTGCTGATGGGATTGGGGCATCTAAGGTTCAATTTCATGCTGCTGTGGACTCCAGTGATGTTTTATCAAGAGTCATGGCTACATCTGTGGCTCTTCGGAGGATGGCATGGCTCAGATGTACTAGCCTCTCACCGGATACCCAAGCTAAGGCCATGGATTTCACTGTTCAAGGTAATTCTCTGTTTGGGGAGCAGACAGAGAATTACATGAAGAAAATGGATGAGTACAGGACCACTTATAGGAGTGCCCAGGCCAAAGAAAGGCAAACCACTCCTCAAAAGCAGCATTCTAGGGGCAGGGGCAGGCCCTTTCAAAGGCCTTTCTACCATGCTCAGGCCTCCTCTCCTTTTTCTCAGAGGGGGGTTCTTCAGAGGGAGAGGTAGAAGTGGAGTGAGCAGAGCTGCATCCTCCTCTCAATCTAGGGCCTCTGCCAAGCAGACACCTTGATGAGTCAGCCCGGGTTGACTCCTCTCTCTCCCAGTAGGAGGCAGGTTGTCTTACTATTTCCAGGCCTGGAAGTCTGTCACTTCAGACAGGTGGGTCCTGGAAGTAGTAAGCCAAGGGCTGGCCCTCAGTTTCAGAAAGTTCCCAAAGCTGAGGGTCAGATCCTTTCCACCTGCAAACATCTCAGAAACTATTGCCCTAGAGGCAGAAGTTGTCTCCCTATTGGCACTCAGAGCCATAGAGAGAGTGCCTGCTGTTCATTTGGGAAAAAGTCTGTACTCCAGGTACTTCCTGACCACAAAACAGACAGGGGAGTGGTGACCCATCCTAGATCTCAGATATTTAAACAGGCACCTACTCAAACCAAAGTTCAAGATGGTGACTCTGGGAATAATTTTTCCCTCACTAAGGCCAGGCGACTGGTTAGCCTCCCTGCACCTCAAGGATGCCTACTTTCACATTCCCATCAGGTGCTACCACAGAAAATACCTCAGGTTCCAGTTTTCCTCAGGCCATTATCGGTTCAGAGCAATGCCCTTTGGCCTAACATCAGCTCCAAGGGTGTTAACAAAATGCCTAGCAGTAGAGGTAGCCTTCCTGAGAATGAAAAACATTTCCATCTTTCCTTACTTGCTCACATCTCTGGGGTTCCTCCTCAATCTTTCAAAGTCAGTTCTCGATCGTGTGCAGCTTCTGACTTTTACAGAGGCAGAGTTAGACACTACTCAGGCAAGGGCCTTTCTCCCCTTAGCAAAGGTAAAAGCCCTTATAGACCTGGCTTCTTCTTTTATCCCTCTGGTCTCTCGACCAGCAAGACATTTTCTGCAGCTTTTGGGTCACATGGCAGCCTCCACTGCAGTGGTACAAGGTGCCAGGTTTCAGATGAGGGACATTCAGTTCCATCTGAGGACTTTTGGTCTCAGAAGAGGGATCCTTTGACCAAACTAGTCCCTGTGACACACACCTTGGTCCAGGCTCTACAGTGGTGGGTGGACCAGAGCATTCTCAGGCAAGGAGTCCTATTCATCACTCAGTCCCATTCTGTGGTTCTCACCATGGATGCTTATCTCCTGGGTTGGGGAGCTCACTTAGGAACCCTCTCAGCACAGGGTGTGTGGCCTCCCCAGGAGTCTCTGCTAATATCAATCTTCTGGAGCTCAGGGCAGTGTACCTGACCCTTTGAGCTTTCTCAGAATCAGTCCAGAATAAGGCGGTTCAGCTAAGGACAGACAACACCACCACCATGTGGTATATCAACAAGCAGGGAGGCATTTGGTAAATGGCCTTGTACACGGATGCCATGAAAGTCTGGTCTCTGACTTATTCTCTACAGACATCCCTGGTAGCAGTCCACTTTCCAGGGAAGGACAATGTGTTGGCAGATGCCTTGAGTAGGATTTCTCAGGGCCACCATGAATGGGCCCTGGATCCTCCAGTGCTAAAAGTGATATTCTTGAGGTGGGACACTCCTCAGATAGACCTCTTTGCAGCCCCAAGCAATCATCAACTTTCTCTCTTCTGTTGCAGACCCCCAGTCTTGGGCTCAGTCCCCCTAGATGCTCTACTGTTGAATTGGTAGGGGAAATTTCTGTATGCCTTTCCCCCCTTTCTCTATTGTTCAGAGTTCTGGTCAAGATAAGGTCACAATCCTGCAAAGTGATCCTGATTGCTCCAGAACCATTGCCAGGTGGATTGTTTCTTGTATACAATTCTGCTATGAGAAGCTAGGCAAAATACCCCCTTCAGGCCTGAGGGCTCATTCTACCAGAGGTACATCTGCTTCTCTGGCTGCTGCCAGAGACATACCCTTGTTAGAGATCTGTAAAGCAGCCTCCTGGAAAATAGTTCACACTTTTAACAAGCATTACTTCCTGGACATCCAGGCTAGGAGTGATGCCAGGTTTGGTACAGCAGTGTTGCAGATCTTATTTCCAAAGTAGGTTCTGTACACTCCTCCTGGGAGGTACCGCTTGGTAGTCTGCATATTGTCAGAATACAGCAAGACTTCATGTTGTTGGAAGAAAAAATTACTCACCTTAGTAATTGTGTTTCTTCTAATGGAATCTTGCTGTATTCTGACCCCCACCCCAACCCGCCTTCCCTTTCAGAACCTGTTTTTTGGGAAGTGGCTGGTAGGTGCAGTGCTGCACCCCAGAGCTGCATTGGCTCCCTTCCCTTTGGAAAGGCGGTTCTTATTGACTTTATTGTGTTGTGTTTTAAGTTTTGTTAGTTCACTACCTGTTTTTTTGTTTTGGGGTCCTCAACTTGAGTCTTTTGGGATCCCAAAACTTTTGGTTGCCATTTAGCTAGTGATTTTACAATTTCCACTTAACAGGTGTAGTTAGTTAGTTTTTGACTTGTAAGAATCTGACGGTTACACTTGAAAGTGCACCAGACAGAGATTTGAACTGAGCATGAGCTCAACATTCTATGCTTTTAGCATAGAGTTAACTCTTTCATCTTCGGGGCAGTTCAAGTGCTGGGGCTAACTGCATATTGTCAGAATACAGCAAGACTCCATTAGAAGAAACACAGTTACTAAGGTGAGTAATTTTTTCTTCTGGTTCCAAAATCTCATTCCTGGCAAACTCATCCTGCCACTGCTCTCAGGGGTTACATACCTACCCACACTAGTCAACTCCCCTGCCTACAACTGTTATATTGTATTTTCAAAGTATTACTTGGCTTCCTTGCTTGTACATATTGTATATATATTTTTTTACTGTGTATTCTGTGTTTACATGCTCACCGGACTATGCATTATACTTTGTACACTGTACTTACAATTTGTTGTTTTGTATCAAATCTCTTCATGTCTGATATTGAAACCTTGTATTCACTGTTCTCAATTGGACTTATGCATCATGCCTGTATTATTGTGCTTACTACTGTTGCTTGTATCTATCTGTTTCATGTGCATTACTGTTACCTTGCACCATGTGTTATGGCTTTGGTCAGGTTTGAAAACGGCCCTTGGGATCTGGTGCACCCACCGTTATCAAAGTCATAAATAAATAAAAAGTTTTCCCCTTTTTTCCCTCCCATGTTCCTCCTTCTTACCTTTCCTTAACCACCATTAAGTCCTTTCTACAAAGCCCATCTCCTTGTGGCACCCAGCCCCTCCTACTTCCATCCTTTCTCTAGCCCCCCCCCACACTTCTTTACCTGCTGTTTTCTAACAAAGCCACTTCCTGGCAGCTCATGTACTCCCCTTAATCACTCCCTTCCTCTAACACGTTAACTTAATGTATTTTTTTTATTTTATTGTAATTGTATAAATGCCATTTATATATGCTGTTTTTTATCTTGTATATAATTTCCCACGTTACTGTACTCTGTGCTGTATTTTTGTACCTTCTTGCTTTGCTTAATAATTGATGTGGAGCCTTTGTAAATAAGCTTGTAGTGCAAAGGTTGTTACCCAAGACAATAATAAATAAATACAAGCATTTGTCAACGCAGAGAGTTCGCTGTTGGTATTACACTTGTTCATGCCTCCCATGTGGTTCTTTGTATATTCCTCTGTCTTACATTTTTAAGAAGGGTGTCATGGTGGGATACTCTAACACTCCGGGCATTTGTTGGTATTTTTGCTCCAAATTTTCAACATGGGCTTTGTGGGACATCACTTCATGAACAGTGCCACTATCATTTTGTTATTCAATCCCAAAAGGTGATTTTGCTCTGCGAGTGTGCCAGTCAGCAGCACAGGAGTGAAAACACATTTCAGGCAGGATGTGAGAAATGACAGCTGTACTGTTCATAAGGAGGTGTAAATAAATAGCAATGTTGAAAATCTGGAGTGAAAATATGACAAAGTGGAGAAGTTACAAGTGTGCGTAAAAACTGCACAATGCACACTCATAACGCAGTCATTTTTTGGGAATGTTTTCACCAAATTTTCAACTTGAAGTTTTTGGGACCTTCCCTCATGAACAGTGGCACTGGAATTTAGTTAATATGTCCCAAAAGTTGATTTCATACAGAAACTGCGCCATTCTGCGCCACAGGTACAAAAACACATTTTGGGAAGGATACAAAAAATTACAGCTGTACTGTTCATAAATGGATGTGAAAAAATGGCAATGTTGGAAATATGAAGTGAAAATCTTAAAAATTGATAACCTTATGAGCGTGCATAGAAACTGTACAACGGACACTCGTAACACAGTAATTTTGGGGATATTTTTCACTAAATGTGCAACAAGGGCTTTTTGAGACCCAACCTCATGAACAGTGGCACTGTCGTTTGATTAACTGGTCCCAAAAGGTGATTCCACGAAGTGACCATGAAATCACCTTTTGGGACTGAGAAATGAAATGAAACTGGCTGTGTTCATGAGGACGGGTCCCAATAACCCTATGTTGAAAATTTGGGACCAAAAATAACTCCAAAAATGGCTGGGATATCAACCTAAATCCCCCATTCACTGCCATTATAGGACTTACTGTCATTTCCTCAGTTTGCAGTCAGCTTTTGAAGAGTAGTAGACAAAAATGCAGGCACCAGGCTTAAGCTATAATGAACTATTTTATTATTGCAATAAATACAAAATGATTAAATTACTTCACTTTACAAACATAGCCTTCATCATGCAAACAAGCAGAAAAACTCCCGACCAGGTTTCGCCTTGAGAAAGTATTGTGGCAAAACCTGGTCGGGAGTTTTTCTGCTTGTTTGCATGGTGAAGGTCATGTTTGTAAATCTAAGTAAATTAATTGTTTTTGTATTTATTGCAATAATAAAATAGTTAACTACAGCGTAAGCCTGGTGCCTGCATTTCTGTCTACTGGTGTTTTGTATTTTGCATGGAAGCACAGGCACTAGAAAGTGGAGTGGTTGCTTTGTCTACTTCAGCTTTTGAAGAGTGCAGACGTGTTCCCAGTCCAATGAAGATCCCTGCTCCTGAACTCCACAGGTAAGTATGGGTGATGGGGGTGCAGGGAGCTGGAATGTGCAGAGGGAGGGTGCAAGTTGGGGGAAGGGGATGGTGGCAACCACGAGGTACTGTTTTCTGTCTTTTCATGTTTGAAAACAAAATCAAAAGACTTTGTGGGTCTGTTTTCTCTTTTTACTGGAACACTATGAATGCTGGCACACTGGGGTGGGCTCCCCATGTGCCAGAATACTCAGAGGTGCAAGGGGGGATCAATGCCAACCCGGGGAATAGGCACCCACTGTCAGAGTTTATGTGGGGGAGGGTGCATATCCGACACTGGGAGTTGGCATCTTGGTGTCAGAAAACACCATAGCAGGGTTTTGACACACTGGGGTGGGCTCCCAGTGTGCCACATTAAAGGATAAGGGGTTTGGGGATACAGGCCACACAGGGATTGAGCACCCCACGTTGGCAGGCAGGGGGAGGGAGGTCTGCCAGGGAGTACTCTACAGTTGTAACACAGCTATGCTTGTAAACTACTCTGAGATCCACTGACTTTGGCATATTTTAAACAATCCCTTATGAAGGATGGATTAAGGAGCATTCCACTTCCAGATACTGACTGTGGAATACATTAAAAACCACACTGTTAGTTCTTTGCTAAGTTCAGAAATTGTTAGAAGAGAAACATAAACATTGACTTTTAAGTTAAGAAAATGGGACTTGTACTATTTTTAAACCATCTTCTCTGTGAATCCGTAAATGTCAGGCATGGGGTGCGATACCCTAGGACCTTCTCCAGTCCAATCCAGTGGGTAAGTCACATTTCTCTCAGTTCCAGTTATGTTTTTCAGTGTGGAATTATTATTGCTTGGTTGAGCTGCAGGATGAATTTTGCCTTACTAAAGTGCTGCTCAGCTGCTCCTGCAACTATTTAGTTTTTTGGGTGAAGAGTATTCACGGCTGCATGCTCACTGCACACCAGATCAAGGGAAATGAGTTTAATCTGCAGAACCAAGAGGTGCATTCGGTACTGTAGGAAGATTGTGCAGAGCTTGCTTTCAGGGGCTGGTTCTCTGTGTACTGGAAGAAGGTGCAGTGATTTATGGGTTTTTGGTGGTACAGACCTAAAATTATTAATAGGAAGTTCAGGTATGTGTGTGTGTGTTTGTGTGTGTGTGTTTGTTTTAAGATGTACTTGCTGTAAAGGAGATGAGAGAGGGATATGTAGTTTATAGATGTTGGCTTTGAGCTTTATTTTAATTCCTTTTGCTTTGGAAACAGAAAAGCTGGCTGTTAACTTCAGTGTAGGAGGAGATACAAGCTTCTGTGTTGGTGGCTGACTGACTTTTTACTATAAATCCAGAGTGAAGGGTTCACCAATTGCCTTCCACTGGTGACCTAGTGTCCGTGATTATTTCTTATGAGCTAGACTGTGACCAAGTTAGGCATTTTCTGACTAGTTCCATAATGCTGGCAATGCATGTAAAACTGGAAAGGCAGCAAGCTAATTGAAGATCTCAGATTCTCAGCAACTGGAAGCCGAGGGGTTATGTCCAGATTTCCTAGCTGCAATGCAGTATTGTTTCATAAAGAAGAGTCGCAGTTGATCAGATCTGGAACGGAATAGTGTGTGCATGTGAGCAGCAAATACAGTGGTAACATGGCAAACACTGTTCAGAGGGTCAAATGATGCGCCAACAGGGCTAGAAATTCGTTTTAAAAAGTGATTTTCCACACGGAATACTGTTTCACAAGCTTTGGCATTCCATCTTGAAAACTGGCATACCAACCCTATTTTTTGTATACCACTTTTTTCCCACAGCATTTCACAAAATATTTAGGAATACAGTTGTTTCTAGCCCAAACTGCCCTGTTCAACTAAATTTGAAAACTGTTTACATTTTCTCATGCATCTTCTTTGTGGAGGTCCCAGTCTCTCCAGCCAGTTTCAATGGTGCCACATATCCCTTGATTATTTCCACTGAAGTTGCTCCTACCTAAACGCACACATGCACACACACACACCTTTTCAAACTAATCATTAGTGTATTAAGAGTACTGAACAAAACTGTAGTTTAAGTGTCTCGCTGCATTCTATTTATTCCCCTGCTATCCAGCTGTTTCCAACAGCTACACAAACAGAAGTTGTTTTTCTATTTTTTCTTATTTTAATTGCCTAACCCCTGATCAAAAAACTAGGATTACTGCTGTTGCTAGATACATATAAAACAAATAAGGGAAAAAGTTTTTGTCAGATGCTTAAATGTTAAAGCATGAAACCAGGACAGGGCTGGTTGTTTTTGTCAACAAAATAAACAGCTGTGAAGTGAACTGTTACCTTATTGCTACAAATCACTGCTCAGTGCTGAAAGATTTAAGTAGGAAACCTGAGGGCAAAACTATGACAGTTTTAGGAAGTTTTTTTTATTTATTTTATTTATTGAAAATGTTTCACCAGGAAGGCACACTGAGCAAAAAGATGCTAGTCACATGGTGCGACCTGGGGGGGGGGGTACAAGGGAGGAGGGTATACATACAACAATCAATAGCTTGAACATGGAGTAGAGCAATACAAACAATTGTTACATAATTGAGTGAAATTAATTACAAACGTGTTATATGAGGAGACAGTACACACATGTGCCTCAAGGAGGGTGGCTTACATATTTGAATACACATCTAGAACTATACGTGATTACATCAGTGCCTGTAGCAGAGATTGAATTGAAGCATGATGCACCAAGTTGGCAGAGAGAAATGGAAGTCTGAGATTGGAGCCAGGGAGAAGTGACAGGACTGTATAGTAAACACTGGGGTAGATGGGGGGGTTGACTTAGGGAAGATGTTGGGGGAATAAGAAGGGAGATAGCAGAAGTGAATGAGACAGTAAGAGCATAGGTTGTTTAGGGCAATGTATAAGCCAGTCAGATTAGGCGAGTGTGTTAAAACTTAGCTGTGTATCTAAATAAGAATCACTGGACATTTTATTTAATGTAGAGTAGAGGTACTAGTAAGCATTAAGCCACTCTGAAGGTGGCATCTAATGGGAAATTAATGCATGGTTGGGACTGTTCAGCCTGGTACCTACACCAGGTCAAATCTACATTAATTTCATTAGATGCCAATTTTCAGAGTGGTTTAATGCGCTTTGTAATATGGTACATGCAAATTCAGGTTATGTTACAAGTCAGTGGCATGTGCAATATTACTGAACAGGAACTTACGCTACTGTTTCCTACTATTTCCTCTCCTCTTCTACTGTGTACTTTTCTATATATCTCGTTCTCCACAGGTGCGTGCATGCTCTAACTTCAGTACCTGTTAATATTGTGCCACCTACTTTCTGTCACTTTACTACTAATGATTAAAAGCAGTTTGTGACACATCTGGCCGTACATCACTTTCATTGATATCTAAACGGTCCGGGATTACGACGGGTAGAAGAGAGAGGCCAGATGTGTTTGGTGCCTGTCTCCTGGGAATCCACAAGACCGAGTGGTCAGGTAACCTGAGGGACTGCCTTACCCACAAATTATCTGAGGGTAGTGCTATGCAGAGCCAGATCAATTAGGAACAAGACTGCAATTATTGCAGATCTGGTTTACTCAGTTGATCTGGCTTGCATTATAGAGACCTGGGTTGGGGACAATACAGGCCTGGCTTTTGAGGCTGCTGTCCCCCCAGGTGTACCATAGTGCACTATCCCAGAGAGGAACGTAGGGGTGGTGGTGTAGCCATCTTTTTTAGATCCAACCTGGGCTTCACCGTGCACCCAGTAGGAACCCCGGGTTCTTTTGAATGTGTGGCTGTTCGCGGGGGTCCAAGCACAGGTCATAGGATTTTCCTTGTTTATCGCCCTTCTGGCACAGTGGGGAACTTCCTGCAGGAGGTTGCTGAATTCATTGCCAGTGAAACATTGGAAGCCCCCAGATGTGTTATTCTGGGGGATTTCAGTGTTTGGGCCGACAATGAATCTTCTCGGCTTGGTCATAACCTCCTCCAAACTATGTAGTCTTTGGGCCTGTCTCAGGTTGTTTCTGCTGCGACTCATCTGGGCGGCCACATGTTGGATCTGGTGTTCTCTCTGGGGCCTGAGATAAATAATCTCAGGATTGATTGGGTGGCTTGGTCTGATCATTGCACGGTGCAGTACATGTTCGGGGCTCCCACCAAACACCCTCCACCTACAGAGATGATGAGCTGTCACCCTTTGCTGGGATTGACAATGCCGGAGTTTTTTTTGGCAGCAGCGGACCTATCTGATATAGGTAATGTATGCATTGGAGACATTGGTCTTGTGGTGGACTCCTATAATAGAGTTCTATCTGATGTCATTGACTCCCTCGCATCTGTCCATGTATGACCCAATTCTTTCTACCTGAGGTCCCCCTGGTTTGATGGGGACCTCAGGGAGATGAAGAGAAATGGTCAGAGGTTACAGCACTGCTGGAGGAGGTCCAGCATGGATGAGGACAAACTGGCCCTGCTTGTGCATTATAATGCATACCAGGGAGCAATCAACCATAAGAAGGCAGTGTTCCTGTCCAGGGAGATTGCCACCGGGAAGAACCGACCAACTATACTTTTTCGGACTGTGGACAGGCTACTTCATCCTACCTGTCTACAGCTGAAGAAGGTTTTTTTCAAATATTGAATGTGAAGAGTTTGCTTGGTTCTTCTCAGAGTGTCCGGTATCCAGCAGGGAGTTTCTTCAATTAGCAATGCCATAGCTGGCAGTGATTGCCAGTGGTGTATTAAATGTGCTCTGCCTGGTTGGGGGGAGTTCAGACCAGTGGATGCAAGTGAGGTTATCGGGGTGGCGACCAATCTGAAGCACACCTTTTGTGAACTGGATCCAGTGCCAACTCATTTCCTGATGAGATGCATCGACACCGTTGGCCCGGTGTTTGCTCTGAGTCTGGTGTTCCTTATCTGAAGGGGTCTTCCCTGATGCCTTGAAGGAGGCACTGGTAAGACCACTCCTAAAGAAACTATCCTTGGACCCAGAGGTCAGGGCAAATTACTGACCTATCTCCAATCTCCCCTTTTTGGTGAAGGTTGTGGAGAAGGTAGTGGTGCTTCAGTTGGAGGAGCACCTCTTGACCTAGGATCTGTATGAACAGTTCCAGTCAGGGTTTCAGGCAAGGCATAGCACAGAAACCATGCTTGTTCAGGTGCAGAATGATCTCCTCAAGGCTAGAGATTGAGGAGAAAGGACAATTCTTGTTCTCCTTGATCTTTCTTCAGCTTTTGACACTGCGGACCATTGTGTGATGATTAACCATCTCAGGGAACTCTGTGGACTCACATCTGCTGGTTTGAGTCCTTTTTAACCAACAGGAAGCAACAGGTTATGATGGGGAATTTCTCCTCCACTTCTAGCCTCCTTTCTTGCAGAGTACCTCAGGGTTCAGTTCTGGCCCCATTGTTGTTCGTAGTGTATATGCTGCCCGGGGGACATTAGGAGGTATGGCTTGGGTTTTCATTGCTATGCTGAAGATACCCAGCTATACTTATCCTTTGCCCCAGGAACATCTAATACTGTGGATGTGCTAAACAGCTGCCTTACTGAGACCAATGACTGGATGGCATCTATCTGGTTGTGACTGAACCCCAATAAGATGGAGGTATTGGTGGTGGAGTCAAACAGAGTGCATGATAGGTTGGCCTCCAATTCAGAGACTGGACCTGTTCTGTGTTCTGTCTCATTGTAGGCCTCCTCAAAGGTGTGAAATCTTGACATTATTCTTGATAGGAGTTTGACTATGGAGGCACAGATTTCCTCCGTTGTCCACTCCTGCTTTTTCCACCTCAGAAATGTCACTAGGATAAAGTTCATTGTTCTGCTTCTGGACCTCCCCACTTTGATGCATGCCTTAGTTACATAGAGGCTTGACTACTGTAATGTGCTCTATCTCAGGGTCACGGGAGGATCCCTCCACAGACTGCAGCTAGTGCAGAATGCAGCTGCCTGGTTACTTACTGGGCACCCAAAGTTTTGTCATATTACACTGGTGTTGCGTAGGCTGCATTGGCTGATGGTCAGGAGGAGGATCATTTGTAAGGTGGGGCTTCTCACCTATAAAGCCGTACATGGTCAGGGCCCTGGTTACCTGTTACACCTTCTTGTACCTGCTGTCTTGGCTCGACCCCTCCATTCCTCTTGTGGAGGCCCCCTAGCGGTTCCTAGGTCGAGGCTGAAATCAGAAGGTATAGGGCTTTTAGTGTCACCACTCCCATCCTATGGAACTCACTCCCTTTGGGGTTAAGGGTCCCCACTTTGGAGGTATTCAAGGCCCGCCTTAAGGCCCTCCTATTTGCCCAGGCATTTTTAGACTAAGCTATTGATTTGTGAGTTCTGACTTGAGTATAGTAGTTAATGATTCGTTAATTTACCAAATGTTTATATGAATCATACATATAGCAGTGTCAGTGGCTCATTAGGTAGCACACTTGCTTCTGAGGCCGGGAGATCAGAGGGGTGTGAGTTCAGTTCCCACATCTGTCACTTGGGTTAATATCCCAGTACTGACACTGTAGTGCAGCATGAGAGGGGTGTTGCACTCTGAGGTGCCGTTCTTCGGATGAGACGTTAAACCAAGGTCCCATCTGCCTGGATTGGTGGTAGCTCAGGTAGATGTTAAAGATCCCATGGCACTTATTGAAAAGAGTAGGGAATTTCCGTGTCCTGGCCAAATTTCCCTCATTCACTAAAAATACCACCAACAGCTTATCCTGGCCAGATTTCCCTCATTCACTAAAAATACCACCAACAGCTTAATCTGGTTCAAGGTTCAAGGTCAGTTCGCATTCATCTGTATCCCCCTTCCCCGGATCATGCCTGAAAATAGGCAGGATTTGTCTAGTGCACTTACCCAGTCAACAAAAACTAAATAAATAAATAAATAAAATATGTTTATAATTATTTTCTATGTTTTTATTGATCTGTCTCTAAATATGTGTTTATTTATTTGTACAGCGCCCAGAGCCTCTGAGAATGGACGTCTTTTTAAATAAATTTTACCTTACCTCTTTCTACTCATTTGACTGTTTTGTATTTCTGCTGAACTACTGCATTGTGGGGAGATAATGAATATTTGCATACCCCAGATTTTACTTCATTGCCAATCTCAAGATATGCAAATGCTCGTTCTGTCCCCACAATGCATTGCTTCCTAGCCGTTGATACCCAACACCTCTACTCGCCAGTCATGGACACATAGGTCACTCAGAGCATGTTTTTTAGCCTCCAGCTACATGACAGACTGTGCCACTTGCCTCACTTTTCCTCCCACAATGATAAACGCTGCTCCTCACCACAATACCTTGCTGTGCAGTGCGGTACCCATGGCTTTCTTCCCGTCTGAGGGCGAGCACACTCAGGATTTTGCCAGCCCATCCACAACGCTATCTGTCAGCTGCTTTTCTCTGTTGCTTGTTCCTGGCCTCACAACAAACACTGCTACATTCTGAGGTGGGCATTACTAGTGGATTAAGCCCTGCTTCAGAATGTACCATGTGTTGTGTTTGTGCCAGTGCCATTACTGGAATCCTGTTTATGTTTTTTAACCATGTTACAAAGACTTCTAAACTCCATCTCAGACACCACCAGTACTGGCTCTGATGGTATTGAACCAAGACTCCTGAAGATAGCTGCCCCTTATACAGCCTCTCCTCTTGTCTAGATCTTTACTTTATCCCTCTGCCAGAGCCATGTACCTGATATCTGGAAAATTGCCAGAGTCACTCCGGTTTTCAAAAAAGGCAACTCAAAAAACCCTTCCAACTATAGACCCATTGTGATATTAATATCAGTACTAGGCAAAATTCTGGAGAAGCTAGTAGCCACTCAAACCATTTCCTACATAAACACAACCTTCTCTCCTCTGCCCAACATGGTTTCTGTAAGGGCTATAGCACCACCATGGCCCTGCTTAAGTTCACCACTGACACCCTGTCTGCTATGGACTCAGGCCTCCTCACTGGGGCAGTTTTTATAGACATGACCAAAGCTTTTGATCTTGTTGACCACCCTATTCTTCTCGTGACCTTAAATTAATGGGTTTTACAATGGGTGTAGTGACCTGGTTCAGTAGTTATCTGTCAAACAGAGCCCAAATTGTGAAACATGGTTCTGCTCTCTTGAACCAGGCTACTCTAAGTGCTGGGATCCCCTTTGGGTTCCATTTTGGGGCACCTCCTTTTCTCTATATTCATCAACAGCATTACCATGGGTATCGCCTGCTGTTCATCCCTGTTGTATGTGGATGATATTGTTCTATAAACTGGCTCCAAAAACTTGTCTGAACATAAATTCGTACCTCTCATCTGAGTTTCATAAAACCCAAACATGGCTCTCTGACCACAAACTGGTCCTCAATATATCAAAAACCCAAGCTATGTTGTTTGGGTCCGCTGCCAAACTTAAATCCTGCAACAATAACATCAAGGTCTCCTGCCCTATCTCCCCTCCCATAAGTTACCTCATTCAAATATCTTGGGGTCGCCCTTGATCAGTCTCTTGGCTTTGATCTCCATGTCAAATCCACCTGCAAATTGGTAAACTCTAAATTAGGCATTGCCCATAGATTTAGCTATATACTTACTCCATCTGCTAGGCTGGCTGTTGCCCATGGTATCCTACTACCAGCCCTGACCTATGGAGTCATCACTTGGCAGAAAACAGCAGGAGTTACTGGGATTAAAGAAGTAGAACTCTACTACTGGGATCTTCAATTTAGGGTAAAAAAAAGTTAGTGTGTTTATCTGAGTTGGCTGAAGTGAATTATTATCTGAGTAGTTATCCATATGTAAATCTCAGGTGGCTGAAGGGGATTGTAATCTGTGCAATTTAACTAAGTGTAGAAATATCTATTAAGTAGGGGGAGTGGCTTAACTAAAAGGAAGCCAGGTTACAGCCAGATTTAAACACTGCCTTAGATAGCTTCTGCCAGAGAACAAGCAGAGGACACCAGGAGTTAGGAGTAGCTGTTGTGACTGGACTTCTCTACTGGAACTATACCCCCCCAAGCCAGTTCTACTTTTATAGGCACAGGATTTGACTGACAACAGGAACTTCCTGTTTGGGAGCAGGGAGTGAGTGATCACACAGCCACCAAAGACTCACCATCCTAGAAGAACAAGAGTAGCTCTCCATCTCCTCCTAGCTGCTGGAGGTCTGCCTTTGAGCAAGAAAGGGGACTACTGAGAAATGTAGGACCTTCTTGTTTCAGAACAGGAAGATCAGGAGCTTAAAGGGCACAGAGGCAGTAAGTAAGTAGGGAGAAAAAAAAACAGAGGAAAGAATAACGATTCCAAACAACAGTGAAGAGGCCAGAAATAAGACATGATGGGAGTGGTGCAGTGCAGCAGCTGTGGAGCAGCAGTCTTCCTGGAGATGTTCTGGAGGATGCAGTGTTGTCCCATCTGCAGGCACCTCACTGGGCAGGGGACTCATCTCCAGGCTGAGCTGGCCAGGATTTTAGGACCTCCTCTCCCATCCAGGGCCCACCAGAGCCACTGCCGCTGCTTCAGAGGTTGCCAAGAAAGAGGAGTGGTTGGACCACAGTGAGCTTAGGGAGGTTGAGGGTGGTGGAAGACAGGCACATACCTCCAGTTGTACCTCTCCACAATTCATTTGCTGTTCTAAAGTGTGGTTCCCTCTATGGAGGCAACAGCAGTGGAGACCAGGGAGGCTGCTGGGAACTCCACAAAGGAGACCCACAGAAGGGTATGCTGGAGCCCCACAGGGGAGAAAACAACCTGTTGTGGGGAACTCCATTGTTAGGAAGGTAGAACTAGTGGTGGAAGGGGGAGAGGGAGGTAAGGTGCCTACCTGGCGCCATGACTTGGAGGGACGGGGAGCAAATCCTCAGGATCACTGGAGCAGCTGAACAGGAGAGGGAGCTGGATGTCATTGTCCATCTAGGGACAAATGACCTGGCTAAGAAAGGGATCAGAGCAGTGCAGGAAGAGTTTGTGGGGTTGGGGAAGGGCCTTAGACAAGTAGCCCACATGATAACCTTCTCGGAGGTGCTGCCTGTCTATGGCGCAGGTGAAGCTAGGGTGCCCAACACCATGGGATCCAATCAGTGGTTGAAAAACTGGTGGAGATCTCAGGGATTTGGCTTAATTGGGGACTGGGTGTCCACCTGGAGTGATGCAGGCCTATACTGGTGTGATGGTCTGCATCTGTCCAGGAGGGGAACCAGGATCCTAGTGATAGGTTTAAATGCTTCATTGGCAGCATTTAAACTAGCCAAAGGGGAGGCACTGGAAAGGAGCAGGGAAATCCTAGCTCCCCAAAAAAAGTCAGGGTAGTAAGGAGGTAAACACAAAGATAGAGATGTCAATAGGGAGAAGGGCAGGGGTAAATGGAGAAAGTGACAAAGGCAGTAAGGACAGGGATGGGGCAAAAATGAGTGAGGCCATCAGGAAATTGAAGTTAATGAGTACCAACGCCCGTAGTCTGGGCAACAAGCTCCATGAACTGGTGGCCTTGATGGAAGAGGGATGCCTGTGCCTGGATATCATAGCAGTCACAGAAACGTTGTACACAGAGAACCATGACTGGGATGTTAACATACTAGGGTATACAACCTATAGGAGAGACAGGGAGAGGAGAAGAGGGGGAGGAGTAGCTCTCTATGTAAGGGAAGGGATAAAAGCAACCGAACAAAAGAGTAAACAGGGAGGAGAGGAGGCACTGTGGGTAATCTTACAGACTGGAAATGGCACCACAATAAACACAGGGGCTGTATACAGACCCCCATGTGAGGGGGAGGGAATGGACAAGGATATGATAGAAGGCATTCTTAGGATGGCAGAGAAAGGGGAGATACTGTTGATGGGAGACCTGAATATGCCAAATGTTAACTGGAGCACATTTGCTGCAGCCACATCCAAGAGCAGGGCCATTCTCGATGGCCTACAGGTGGCATGCCTCAGACACCTAGTTTTGCAGCCCACTCGTAAGGGAGCAATCTTAGACCTCGTACTCTCAAATGGGAACAGTGAGAGGATCTCAGATCTAGAAGTGGACAGCCATCTGGGAACAAGTGACCATCAGTGTGGTTCATGATAAACTCAGCTACAGAGTCAAGCTATACAAAAGTGAGGGTACAGGACTTCAGGAGGGCTGATTTTGGCAAGATGGGAGAATGCCTTAGAAAAGCACTAGCAAACAGGCTAGAAGGAGGGGTGGACCAACAATGGGGAAATATCAAAACTGCCATCACAGAGGCAACAAGCCTTTGAGTGAAGCAAATAAACAAATTAAAATGAAAGAAAAAGCCACTATGGTTCTCAAAAGAGGTGGCAGGGAAGATCAAGGAGAAAAAGATAGCATTCAGGAAGTATAAGAAAACACTGAAGCAGCAGGACAGAGAGCTGTACCAGTTAAGGCAGAAGGAAGCAGGGTGGGAAGTCAGAATAGCAAAGGCCCAAACTGAGGAAAAGATAGCAAATTCGGTTAAGAAGTGGGATAAAACCTTTTATAGGTACATCAGGAAGCATAGAAAGACAAAGGGAGGGATAGTGAGGCTGAATAGAATGGACGGTGGGTGGGCAGAGTGGGAAAGTGAAAAAGCAGGGATACTGAATGAATATTTCTGCTCAGTATTCACAAAAGAGGAGGAGGGGAGGTGACTAATCCAAGTAACAGAAGCACTCTGGATGGGGGGGTCGATCCCAGTCCTTTTCATGGAAGAAAAGGTTCTGGAAGAACTCCTAAAACTGAAAGTGGGCAAAGCAATGGGGACCTGATGAAATTCAACCCAGAATTCTAAAAGAATTAAGGGGAGAACTAATGAAACCACTGACTACCCTTTTTAACAAATCATGGGAGGATGGTGTGGTCTCTGAGGACTGGAGGAAGGCGGATGTGATTCCCCTTCACAAAAGTGGGAGCACGACAGAGGCAGGAAACTACAGACCTGTGAGTTTGACCTCTGTGGTAGGGAAAGTGATGGAATCACTTCTGAAGGAAAGAACTGTTGAGTACCAGGAGGCCAGTGGGGCACAGGACCCAAGGCAGCATGGGTTCACAGTGGGAAGGTCATGTCAGAAAAATCTAATTGATTTCTTTGACTGGGTGACCAAAGTAGTAGACCAGGGAGGGGCTGTGGACATGGCCTACTTAGACTTTAGCAAGGCATTTGACACAGTCCCACACAGAAGATTAATAGTAAAATTAACCAGCCTGGGAGTGGGTCCCAGGGTGGTAGCCTGGGTAAAAACATTGGCTGGACAACAGGACACAGAAGGTAATTGTAAATCTAGTCCACTCTGGAAAAAGAAGGGTTACTAGTGGGGGTACCACAATCTTTATAAGTGACATTGCAGATAAGGATGCAGCAAAATTTTAATCCGCTGGCTAAGTGGATGCAAAGTGACCACTTCACGTTAGCGGAGCACAACTCGAAGTGGGCACTGCAAAGTGTTCATTTCGCGTCATTATTATTACTACTTTGCGTTGCCATTATGCCTTAATGTGAAATAAGGCAAAGTGAGAATAGAATAGGCAGCCCCCCACACATCACATGACTTACAGTACTGTAAGTCACATGCTTTAGTCAGGCAGGAAGGAAGTGAGTCAGAGAAGCAGTTTCACTTTCTCCTTTGCATTCATAGAGGGAGAAAGCTTTGTGAGAGGAGACTAGGAGTGAAAGTGCTTGATTGCCGCTTGCGTTTCAGTACTGAAGAAAACCAACAGCTTTTTTAAAAGCTATATCTTTATTTCGTTTTTGTATTGTATTTGTGTTTTTTTTGTTAGTGAATTTTTTTTATAAGTTTTGTTTTGTTTTGTGTGTGTGTGTGACTGACAGTGTGTCAGTGAGTGTTACTGTGTGTGTCTGTGTGTGACTCCTGGGTGTTGCTTCCCCCCATGTTGAAGAAACAGGAGCAGCAGCAGCACCAGTGCCACCGGTGGCTGCTGTGCATCCACCTTCTCCACCACTACCACCACCACCACCGGTAGCAGCTGTAGGGGCTCCAGCAGCACACCCTCCACCACCTCCTCCACAGCCACAGGAGGTGGCCCTGGAAAATGTAGGGACTTGTGTGAGGACTGTGTCTGGTTCCCCCTGTAGCTCCCCAGTGTGGGAGTTTTTTAACTCTGTGGGGGGAGACAGCACAGTGGTGGTGTACTGTCTGTGTGGTGTGCTGGTGCACCGTGGCCCCAATGGGACACATTTGGGGACCAGTGGCCAGCACACCCACATGCTCAACCACCACAGGGCAGAGTAGCAGGCTGCTACTAGTGTTGATACAGGATGCCCTTACATATAGTGTAATTCTGGACAATCTTACTTATAGGCTTCAGTGTTCAAAAATGTTATAAAAAAGTAAGATATAATCCATAGTCCATCAAAACTCATATATTTATTAAACTCTTTTTCTTCACACCCATATACATGAGGCAACAGTTTCATGGCTTAACATCACTTCCTCAGGCCAATCATATATGAACAGTGCTGACACTAAATTAGAAACAAATAAATCCATTCAGATACACAGTTGTTAAATTTCTGATGACATTCAATTAGTTAATTTTGCAAGCTTTTGGAGGGTATTTAAAACCCAGATCAGACCACTTGGCTCCTTCTAGAAGGCAGTCTTTTGCCTGACATGAGGGGCACAGTGTGGAACAAGGTAAAAGTTAAAGTTTATTTTAAATCCATGGCACGGGGATCAAAAATGTTTTCAAATACTGATGTCCTCTTTTCCTTCTTATAGTAAGTTGAAAAGACTCTATTCCAGAACGTGGTTTAATGAAAGCAATGAGCAACTGAGCTCCATGTAAGAATAGGCAACAGCAGGTAGGGATTACCGTAGTAAAATTTGAAGTTTAACAGAGAAATGAATAATAGTATTAAATTGAGTAAAAAACAATGTTAGAAATTATTTTTATGTTTGTTTCCTTCCTCATAGCCGCTTTTAATTCATGAGGACAATTGCCAAAGACACATTAGATGTGGTTTTCCTAGCAAGATTACTATTAAGTGGATGGAAATTTTGAGAAGTGAACTGGCCCATTTTAAAGTGTGACCAGGTGACTGGCAATATGATGTTTAAATAATAACTATACAAAATTTAAACATATTAACACTTGTAATAAATATATGTTTTTTTCTAATAGATGGTAATAGGAACAGGGCAGTATGGTGCTTGTTTTGAGAGTAATATATCAGGACTTCCAGAACAATGGAGTTCAAATAAATGAAAATTAAGGTATTTTTTTGCATATTTGAAAATAATATAAAGTTTATACTACATTGAACTAAAATTTTACTTTAATATGGGGACAATAATATAAAATGGACTGGAATTTAACTAAGAAAGAGAAGATGTTTTATAATAAGTTTGTAAATGAAATTTTAATTGAAAATTTGAATTAATTCAATATGTTATTATAAAGAACTATTGGCAGTATATACCAATGTGACATATTAATGTAAAAGGAGCAGAAATTTAAAAACTGTGTATCTGAATGGATTTATTTGTTTCTAATTTAGTGTCAACACTGTTCATATACGATTGGCCTGAGGAAGTGACATTAAGCCACGAAACTGTTACCTCATGTATATGGGTGTGAAGAAAAACAGTTTAATAAATATATGAGTTTTGATGGACTTTGGATTATATCTTACTTTTTTATAACATTTTTGAGTAGTAGGCTGCCACGGAAGGGGCCAGGTGTTGCTGGCCCTTCCGGTGGCAGTGCCAAGGAGTGCTGCTAGGGTGGGAGTTGTGCCTCGCAGTCACTGCCACAGCAGGAGGAGGGCCAGTACAGCAGCTGCTCCTCCACCACCACCACAGCCACCAGCACCACCTTCTCCACCACCACCCCCACTGTCTGGATTCCCTATTGCAGTGGACCCTGCCACAGTCCCTACAAGACAGGCTGACATCACCCTGGTATGAGCAGCTCTGGAAGAAAACAATCAGAGGGTTGGTGCTTTGCAGCAGCAGGTCAACACAATAGAACAACAGCAGCAGCAAATAGTTACAATGCTGCACCTGCTTCTGGACCACCATGACATCCCACGCCACAGTAACTTACGGGATTGTTTTCTCCCCCACCCCACCCCACTAGTGTGTTGTACTATTTTTGTGTGTTTTTTCTTGTTGTTGTTTAATCATACATTTTCCTTCCAGGGGAATCTTTCTTGCACCACAAGTGCAATACATTTCTGTGAAAACCACCTGTAACTTCATTACAGTGTGTCACGTGATGGAGGAATTCCCATTCTGAAAATCTGCCCACATTCTGCCTCCCTTCTCTGCAATGTTAGGACGTGATGGCAGGGAGAGCACATGTGAGTGCTCCTTACAGTGAATATCTGATTGTCCGGCAGCTTTATGAATGTTTCTTTGTTATAATGGTCAGTTTGTGGTGAAATGTGTGGGCACGTTTCCAGTAAGCAGATCCTTGTTAGTGAAAACATTCCCACATTTCACCACAAAGTCAACCTTATAACATAAGGAAACATTGGGATAGCTGCCGGACATTCACTATAGTGGAGCATGCCCTGTGCGCCCCCTGGCATCACGTCCTAACATTGCTGAGAAAGGGGGCAGAATGTGGGCAGCTTTTCTGAATGCAAATTCCTCCATCACGTGACTGTAATGAAATTATGGGCTGTTTTCACAGAAATATATTGCACTCTGTAGAGCAAGAAATATTTCAGTGGGAGTAAGGCCCCCACATATTAGGTTATGTGCATCACCATAACTATGTAATGTGGTGAATCTCTGTAAAGCTGCAGCACAACAATCTGTTGAGAACTATGACCTATATTTTTTAATGCTATGTTACAACTTCCTTTACTTACATCCTGACTGATTTGAATGGTATGAGAATTTGCAGTAGTTGAGTCTGCTGTACTACCTTTTTTCAGGTATGAAATAATGAAAGAAGCATTCCTTTTTAATTGGTGCTGACCAGGTCTTTGTCATTGTTTTCCTCTGCCGTTCTCCATCACATCAGTTAGTTGTTATATATCACTTCTGTTGTTAATTGTAATGTAATCATCTCAACTGGATTGAAGGGTGCCCTTTGGCTGTACACTAGTAGTAGCCTTGGTGAGTAGATATATATAGATAGATATATGGTTGTGTATTTTGTAGCTGAGGAGGGGGGTTGACATGGACATCATAACAGGTCACACAGAAACTGTTGGAGTGTACATTCCAGTGCTCAATGGGAATTTTTTGAGCTGAAATTGGAAATGGATAACTCTCAAGCACATGAAGGTAAGTATTTTTTGTGGGGGGTTGGGGGAATCATATTTGCAGGTTAGTCTGTAATGGTTTCTTACTTTGTTACTTCTTCACAGATTTCATCTGCATCCTTCTGGAGTCCAATTGTTAATGATGTTCATGGTCATCGAATGAAACGACTTCTGCATGTTGCATGTGTGCCCAGCCTGGGGGAGGGGGGTGCTTGATGTTGAAGAACTTTTTTTGGATAAGGCCACTTTGACAGAACAACAAAACATCTGAAAGTTTCCTAAAAAAGAAATGAATGACTTCTTACAACTTAATTGTTATTTGTCCCTCCCTGGTTCTCAATCTCAAGTCACGTTACATTTCAAACCTACATCTTGTCAACTAACAGAACCTGTGTGCAATATTTGCTGCAGTCTTTCCAAAACAGTGAAAGGGTTGAAATAAAATCTTCATACTTACCAGAATGGATTTCACATGGATATTCCATAGGTTCTTCTCTGTACGGTACAGCTGCAGTACCATTCCCACCCACTTTTAGCGATGGAGACGTTTTTTGTTAACCTGTAAATGAAACAAAATAAGTGTTTTACCATTGTGGCTCTGAAAAGCTTCAGAAAACAAAACATACAACTAAAGGAAGTGAAACAGCTTAACAAACATGAGTACACATACTCACTTAATGGTTTAAATATTAAGAAGCTTTGTGTCGTGTCTGATGGATGTGGTGGTCCAGACAGACTCAGGCTCAGTGGTGGCAGTGGCTAACATCAGTCCCGATGGTGGTGGTCCAGGGGTGGACAGACTCAGGCTCAGTGGTGGCAGTGACTAACAGCAGTCCTGGTGGTGGTGGTCCAGGGGGTGGACAGACTCAGGCTCAGTGGTGGCAGTGGCAAACAGAAATCCTGGTGGTGGTGGTCCAGGGGTAGACAGACTCAGGCTCAGTGGTAGCAGTGGCTAACAGCAGTCCCAGTAGTGGTGGTGGTCCAGGGGGCACACTACCTTTTAAAAACTTCAGTTAAAACCTGCCAACATTAACCACATCATCATCCTCATAAAGAAAGCTGCCCTCACAGTCATCGATGTCTGAAGTCTGACCACTGGGAAATTCTTTCTCCATTGTGTTGTCATTTACATCAGTGGTGTGCCGTTTCACGCAGCCACTGCCACTGCCACCAGGATGGTCCATTTCCACATCACCAAGACCACCATGACTAAGCCAAGATACGAATACCGAGGTTGCAATCTGTGCTGGTATGTGCCTCTCATTTATTTTAATGAATGTTAGCAAACTAACATTTGCAGGAGACAGGTTTGTCTGATGATCCCTGACTATTGCACCTGCTGAGCTGAAAACCCTCACAACACTTACACTGGAGGGTGGGCATGTGAGGTACTTCAGTGCCACTGCAGTCAGATCTGGCCATTCACTGACCTTTCCACTCCAGTACAAAAGAGGATCTACAGTTATTGTCAGATGCCTGTTTTCAGATCTATATGACTCAACCATTCTCTGGGCCACACTAAGTCCAGTTGTTGATGCATTATCCTGTTCTCCTGAATCATTTATTTCACAAATACCCACTTGGGACAAAGCCTCCCAAAGTGGGTTGATGCCAGCCACTTTGGATGACAGATCACCTGGAACTGGAGTCCCCTTCCCCCTTGCAGGATATGCTTGATGGTCCTCCAGGTACACCTTCAGCCAGATTATGCTGCTGAGGTTTGCTGACCTTGGCATGTGACTTCTGTGCCCCATGAACCAAGCGCACCAGTTTACCACTGATATTTTTTACCTGTTCAGGTCCTCCCTCCAGTACTGATGCAATTCCATGTTTGTATTGTGGGTCCAGTATTGTTGCTATGGCAAAGTTGTCACTACGCTGAATGCTCACAAAAGCGACGATTCTGGTCGAATACTGTCAGCATGTGTTGCAGCAACATACTGCTACCACCGTCTCTGGCAACATCAAGGCCATGCTGTACATTCACCAATGTCTGCCTCAACACCCACAGCAGTGGAATTGATTGGCTAATGGAGGCAGACTCACCACTCACTGCCTGTGTGGCATGTTCAAAAGGCCGCAAAATTGTTATTACAGGGTCCATGAGGTGTCACTGTTCAGTCATCATAGAAATGGAGGCCCCGGAACTGTCACGACTAGTGTGCATCACAAGATATTCTGAGATGGCTTTGTCTTGTTCATACAGCCTCTCTGCCATGTATAAAGTGGAGTTCCATTGGGTGACATCTTCCAGCTTCAAGCGGTTCTGAAGAAGGCTGTTTTGTATCTGCAACTGCCGCAGTTGGTCATGGGCCTGTCTAGATCTTGAAAAGTGAGAGCAGATAAACGTTGTGCAACGGTCAGCCTTTCCTTTATATCAGGGTGCTGCAGAAACTCCTGAACCACAAGATTTAAACAGTGGGCCATGCATGGAACATGAAAAAAAAACACCATTCGTGATGCATTTCACCACATTTGACCCATTTTCACTTGCTATGAACCCAGCTCTCAGGGACAGAGGGTTTAGCCATCTGTCAATTTCAGTCAGTAACTTGTCCAACATGTTCTGACCAGTGTGTGAACAGGTCACATTGAGCATAGCAATCGTTGCATGCTGTCAAATTCCTGGAAGATTGCTACTGCGACAATCCACCTTACTGCACTGATTATTCACACTACCAACATCACCAACAACTCCCGGCACCTGCGACCAGTGTGCAGTTATACAAAAAATGAACTCCCGCTGTTTTGCCACTTGTCCACATATCCATACTTAAATGGATGAATGGAGAGGAGGAATGTTGAAGGGCATGTCTTACTGAGTCGGACACAGTGGGAACAACTTAGGGACAACACGGGTAAAAAGTATGTCCTGGATGGGACTTTTCATTTTGGACAGGCATGTGCAGCAAACCACCGGAACACAGAATTCTCCACAAAGGAGAAGGGCAAAAGATCAATTGCCAGCATTTCCGCTACAGCAGCATTAAGTTCACGTGACACTGTATGATTCTGGGGGTACTTCAGCTTATGCTCAAAAACACTTTGTAACGTGGGCTGACTTAAACATTTTACATGGGGTATGTTTTTCAAAAATGGTTGTACTCTGTGATGAATGGCATTAGCAGGGGGTGGAGTGTGGACATTTGATGAAGATGGTTGCACAGGTGATGATGACAAACCCAGAAATGCTGTTATTTTGCCAGATTTGCCAACTGGGGTTGATGTACCACTTGCGCTAGACATATTGCATTCACCACCACCACCACCACAAAAACTGCTACTCTCACCAGCACTGGACAACATTTCAAAGTCATTATGCTCCTCCACCTCATCAAGCCTGTAGTAATCCTCTGCTCTTATTACTGCACTATTGCACACGTTTAATTTCCTACTGGACCTAACAGTCATGGAAGGGGATAATATGCTGTCTATGGTTGCCAGTGATGACAGTGAATGCCCCACTGTGGTATTAGCTGCCAGCTTGTGCTGGGTCCACAGTGCCAAGTGCCTATTCTTAAGATGTGTATGATGTCCTCCTGTGCCCAGATGGCTCCCCTTTTTACCTCAACTCACACACACATGGCAAACCTGGCAGATTGCAACTGACTCATCATTTGCATCTTGAACAAAAAAATCCCAAACAAGGGATTGTGATGCTCTGCTTTAAACATGTCCATGATGTGGCTTATTTAAGTTCATTATTTTAAGTACTGAAGTGGAGGGGCACGTGATGTTTCGGGCACTGCACACCTGGACTGCAACTGACCACCACGACTACCTAGCTTATTGATTACTGGGTCATCATCATCAACTAACACTGGTAGATCACAAGTTTTTACGGGGGGGGGGGCGTTCCTGCAAACAGACTCAGACACAGCCACTTTGAATTTCTTTTTGTCTGGTTCCCAACTGGGGTCAACTACATCATCATCATATTCATCAACATCATACACATCCACATCTTCTGCTTGGATGCTAGCATGTGGACTGCATGTTGCAACAACAGGAACATCATCGTCATCATCACATTCATCATCAGCATCTACATCACCATCACCTGATATTTTTTCACTACACTGTGAATCACTGCATGGAAAATGCATGACATTTATGGCCATGGTGGATGGAATATCACATTGTATGCTATTGTTGACATGATTATCAGAATCCTCACGTTCAGTTACTGGGATTTTGCTGGGAAATATGACATCATCTATGCTGCCACTCACTTGCACTGCTTCACACACAATAATTTTGAATACAGTACACTGGTCAGATTTAGAACTTGATGCAACAATACCAATACTACCACCACCACTAACACCAGTAACACTAACACCACTGGCTGGGAAAACATCATCTCCTCCTACTATGAGTGAAGCTACTGATTGGGCCGTAAAAAACATTGCAGGAGAAATACCTTTCCTCACATCAGCAATGCACTTCTGCATCTGCGTGCTACTACCACTCCCACAGACTATCTTACTGCCAACATTGCCATGGCGAGAAACAGCTTTGCTTGCACACCTCTTTGCAGGCATTTTGGGGGATCAACCACAATATTATAACCAAATTCAGATTTTGATATGTTCACTCTCTGTCTGATTTGGGGGGACACTGGATGTGAAGCCAAAAAAACAACTGTAGCTTCAGCAACAGATAAGAGACTAGTCTGAGACTGTCAAGCAATAAAAGCAACTTCAGTAACCAGTGGTGCTGATGTGGTCACAGAAACAATCCAATCTAGTAAAAAATTCCTTTTGAACGTGGGGGTGGAGGATCACTGAATGCAGATAGTGCAGATTTTTACAGCACTACATGCAGCAAAACAAAGAACAGATACCACGATCGCAGTACAAAATCAGGCAGCTGCAGTGGATAGCAGGTTCACACTGCTGCGCCTGCAATTACACTAGGCTGTGGCACAGTTAAAGGTGTATTATTTGATGCTCGCAACACACACACACACACACAGAACAGTTTGTATACAATGCTGAACGAGTAATCCATAGCAAATGTAAAAGTTCAGTACTATGCCACATTACGTATCAGAATTTGTAATGTAAATAACCTCAAATTATGAACTGCTGCACCACATCCACAACAAAACAGCAAGAAAATTTCAACTATTACTGACAATATTACTATGTGTACATTAACACAGTCAGTTATATACCAAACATATTACCAAAAAACAAAGAAATCACTATTTCTCCAACTTAAATCTACCTACACCACAGAAACGCCCCTCTCCCAAAGCACACTTTCACTGTCTTTTACCACACACACTCAATGTTTTAATTAACATTCAAAATTCACACAAAAACAAAAACGCTTGATGATATGAGCACAGGAGGGTTTCCTACAATCGATGAACTAAAGATGGAGCCCCCAAATAAACACAAAAATGCTTTTTTAACAGCTTTTACAAGATTTCTATCACAGACAGCTATCAGAGCACACTGTCTCCTACTCCTTCCTACACATACTACCCCAAACTGAGGCTGTGCAGATCAATATAGAGCCCATGTGACCTGAAATTCCACGAATCACTGCAAAATTCACTTTTGGAGCTTAAAAACAAGGCGAAGTGAGGCGAAGTGCACTGCCCGCAATGCACTTCGCCTTAAATTTGGCAGAGTAGTGGTCTGGGGAGGCAGAGTAATGTGAAGTCATTGTTTCCAGTGCAGTTCGCGTTCCTCATAATAACGCAAAGTACTCCGCTTCACATTGCGGAACACTCCACGAATCCGCCTTTGCTCCGCAAATCACTTCGCAGAGCAGATTGAGCCCACTTCGCCCACCACTAATTGCAGAGGGACTAGAAGAAAAAGTATGCCTCTTTGCAGATGACACAAAGATCTCCAACATGGTTGATACACAAGGAGGTGTGGAAAGGATGAGAAGGGACTTGGCAAGGTTGCAGGAATGGTCAGAAGTATGGCAGCTTGGATTCAATGCAAAGAAGTGCAAAATAATGCACCTGGGAAACAAAACCCAAGGGAAGATTACACAATGGGGGAGAGGTAGTAACAGCAACAAAATGGAAAGGGACCTGGGGTAATCATTCAGATGACCTTAAGGTTAGCAAGTGAGAAGGCAGTAGGGAGGGCTGGGGGGATACTGGGATGTATAGGGAGAGGCATCACCAGCAGAAAACAGGAAGTTGTTATCCCTCTGTATAGACAGTTGGTGAGACCCCATCTGGAGTACTGCATCCAGTTCTGAGACCCCATCTCCACAAGGACATAGACAGGATAGAGGCAGTCCAGAGGAGGAAAACTAAAATGGTGGAGAGTCTGCAAGAGAAGCCATACAAGCAGAGACTAAAGGAGCTTAAAATGCATACCCTTGAGGAAAGGAGGGGGGGACATGATAGAAATGTTCAAGTACCTCAGTGAATCAACAAAGTCCAAGAGGGTAGCATCTTTCAGAAAAAGTGATGTGCAAGAACATGGGGACACAATTTGAAGATAGGAGGGTGGTTCAGGGGCAATGTGAGGAAGTATTTTTTCACAGAGAGGGTAGTGGATGCATGGAACAGCCTTCCTGAGGAGGTTGTGGGGTCTAAAACTGTGGAATAATTCAAGAATACATGGGACAGACATAAGGCAATTTTTGTGGGGGGTAGGAAGAAATAGGCTGTTGGTTAACTAGGATCTGCAGCTAATCCTGTAGGTAGGGAAATGGGCAGACTAGGTGGGCCAAGCGGTCCTTATTTGCTGTCAAACTCTATGTTTCTATGTTTCTATATGCGGCTGTACCTAAGACTATGCTTCTTGCCTGGGACACCGCCTACAATAACATTTGCCGCTATGCCTCCTCATCCCCTAGGCTCAAACACCATTGCCAATGCTACTCAGTCCTAAACTGGCTATCACATACTGCTCTGAGGCTCCAGTCAGTTGGCTCCCTAGTAGATAGTGTAATTAGGGCACAATCTCCTGCTAGTCTGGCTATACTCCTATCTCCTCAAACATCCTCCTATGACCTATGCTCGACAGATAAGTCCCTACTGCAAGTACTAAGGTGTAAAACCTCAAAAGGTTCCCAAGCCTTCTCCCACTATGCAACACTGCAGTGGAACACCTTACCATTAACAACTCGCCAGGCACCTTTCCATGCCTTCTTTAAAAAAGAGCTTTGCCCCAACCTATCGGCATCAAACTCATGCACCTGTTTTCAACCCCCATGATCCCACACTGTTCCCTATCTTCCATCTGCCTACTGCTTCAATGCCATCTAACCTGTCTCTATTTCACTTCCTCCTCCTATTATGACTGGACGCTTATCACCTCTCTACTCGTACCACTCCCTATTGTTCCATCCAGTGTAAATGCCCTATCCATTTTTTCTCTTAGGAAAATGTCTTTGCTCCACAAACTGTCTTGTATAATGATTTTATTTCCTAACTTTCCCTTCAAAAATTCTATTTGTTAAGCTGTGCACTTACTTTGCACTTAATAGGTCACTGTATATTGATGCCTAGCTCTCACTACATGTTAGATAGCTGGGTTTATGTCTCTTGAATACTTACTCTGCCCGCACTTGCATTTTGTCTCCACCACTTATACATCACAGTCCATTTGTTATATGCTTTGCATGTATTTCTCCAGATGTTGTTATGCTGTACCTGCAATGTTGTTTTTTCATGTTGTAATCCCCCGGGGTCATAACTGAAAATAGTCATTTTATGGCTAGCTCACCTACCCAGTAAACAAAAACAAAATAAATAAATAATAAAATGTAACTCAGAGCTCACTGAGGCTTAAAAAAAAAAAACAAGAAAGACACTGTGCCTGATTACATTAAATAAAATGTCCAGTGATTCTTATTTAGATACACAGCTGAGTTTTAACAAACCAAGTAGCAAAACTTCTTAAAACTGTTATAGTTTTGCCCTCAGATTTCCTACTTAAATCTTTCAGCACTGAGCAGTGATTTGTAGCAACAAGGTAACAGTTCACATCACAGCTGTTTATTTTGTTTACAAAAGCAGCCAGCACTGTTCTAGTTTCATGAGAATCTGACAAATACTTTTTCCATTTTCTTGTTACGGCTGCAGTAGGCAGAGCCTGCAGACATTTTGCATGTACAATAGGAGTGTTGTCATGTTTTCTGTCCGTGGAACTGACTGAAGGTGTAAATAGTCTCCTCTACCTTACCCTCCTCCAAGAAGTGTTTTCTGCCCCCAAATAAATACGCTTTCATGTTAGTCAAAGGTTGCAGGGTACTATTTTCTTTCTTAAATGGGCAGTACAAGGACTGGAACCTGAGTAGTGGGAGGAAGCATTAGTTTTTTTTTGGGGGGGGGAGTAAGATCCATCCCACCTCCACCTGAGAAACTCCTAAAGATCCACCCCTACCTTTTTTTTATTCATGTGGGAAGGGCATGAGGTGAAACTGTATCTAGTTGGAAATGCAGTGTGTACTGAGCCTGTGTGGTTACTGAGTTTTACTTCTCTGTTTTTAGAGTAAGTTGAAGCATGTCTTTTTACTTGACAAAAGTATAAATCATATTTGCTAGTGCAACTGTGAGTTATTTAACTGTTTTTTTGTAGATTTGACTCATGACTTCTTTCCATGACAGGCAGTATTCCTGGAACACACTTTGCCTTTGAAGCTACTATAAAGTGTTATTTTTATGTCACTGTGTAGTTCCTCACTTTTAAAGCCTTTTCATGCAGGAATGTTTACTGCCTGTCATAAACAGAAATCAAGGGTAAACTCTACCAAACACGGTTTAGCAAGTTAGCTTCAAAAGCAAAGCCTGTTTGTGCATAGAAAGATGTTACAGAAAGGAAGACATGCAATTATTTCAAGACTGCAAGTTAAGCAACTACTTTTTCTAACCAGCCTTGGCCCAACTTACATTCCTATCCTCATCAGTCATTTTCACAAATACATTCAGAGAGATGTAAAGTCCCTCCTGTTGGGTATATGGTGTCATTCACACCCATCCTCCACCCTCCCCACCACCACCTTGCTTTGTATTTTGCATCTGCTGTAGATTTCAGTACAGTAAGAGGTGACAATGCATATTTTTTCTGGACTTGCAGTGTTAATTGAGCCGTCCCGAATCTGTATCCTTTCAAGAACTACTTTATGTGGTGTGCATACCAGCATGGTTGTTTCACTCTTATTTACAGCTTTACACCTTTATCAGTTTTTAATTGTAATTTTTATTTTGCCCTTTGAATAACAAGGTTCAATACCTATATCTTCCCAGTTTCTTTATTATGATCACATTGATTTCTGAAGACCCCCTTGTAAATGAGGTGCAAACACAAGTTGGTTTTCTTTGTCTTTTTGTGTGTGTGTAGTTTTATTAAGCTTGTAACCATAGAAAAAAGGGTGCAAAGCACATATCTTGCAGGTAATGCCATATAAAAAACATAACATATACACAGTAAAACCAATGAAAATATATACTGATTCCTCCCAGTTCCTGGAAAATGATTTTTTTTCACTAAACAAGTTACAACTACGAAAAATACAAAAACTATAAATAACCAAGCAGTCTGACATCTTCATTTAAACCTTTTGGCTGCAGACTGTGACATTTATAAATCCAGTAAGGTTCTCACTGAAGTTATCTCCCTCGCATGTCTCCTCTCAAACTGTCAAAATCACTTCTTCAATGTGGACTGTCAGGCATTCAAGTTTTTCTCAGATTATATGTTACTTTTATAAATATAGATTTAACAAGGGTATCTTGTAAAGTACTGGTTCGTTTAAATGTTAGTTGTGGTTATGCTGATATCACATTATTCAGACTTGGTTCAGTATCTAGGAATTCCCATTTTTTGGTTTTTATGATCAAAGTTATTTTATGATGAATGTATTTTATGAAAATTCTAGGACCTATCTTACTGTTGTGCACGGCTACTAAGCGCTCCAACTGTAATTAAAAAATAAGTGTCAAAATAAATAAATTAAAATAAAAATGTATGTAGTCTACTAAGTACAGTAACATATAAATATAGACTTTGATGGCAGATAAGGACCGCTTGGCCCATCTAGTCTGCCCATTTCCCTACCTACAGGATAGGCCGCAGATCCTAGTTAACCAACAGCCTATTTCTTCCTACCCCCCACAAGAATTGCCTTATGTCTGTCCCATGCATTCTTGAATTCTCCCACAGTTTTAGACCCCACAACCTCCTCAGGAAGGCTGTTCCATGCATCCACTACCTCTCTGTGAAATAATACTTCCTCACGTTGCCCTGAGACCGCCTCCTTCTATCTTTAAATTGTGTCCCCTTGTTCTTGCAAGTCTCTTTTTCTGAAAGATGTACCCCTTGGGCTTTGTTGATTCCACTGAGGTACTTAAAAGTTTCTATCATGGCCCCCTCTCCCTTCTTTCCTCAAGGGTATACATATTAAGCTCTTTTAGTCTCTCCTTATCAGACTTCTTTTGCAGACCCTGCACCATTTTAGTTGCCTCCTCTGGACTACCTCTATCCTGTCTATGTCCTTGCAGAGATGGGGTCTCCAGAACTGGACACAGTACTCCAGATGGGGTCTCACCAACTGTCTGTACAGAGGGATAACAACTTCCTGTTTTCTGCTGCTGATGCCTCTCCCTGTACATCTCAGTATACCCCCAGTCCTCCCTACTGCCTTCTCACATTGCTTGCTAACCTTAAGGTCATCTGATATGATTACCCCAAGTCTCTTTCCTTTTTGTTGTTGTTACTACCTCCCCACCCATTGTGTATTCTTCCCTGGGTTCTTGTTTCCCAGGTGCATTATTTGCACTTCTTTGCATTGAATCCTAGCTGCCATACTTCGACCATTCCTCCAACATTGCCAATCCTTTTCATCCTTTCCATGCCTCCCTGTATCAACCCTGTTGCAGATCTTTGTGTCATCTGCAAAGGCATACTTTTCCTTCCAGTCCCTCTGCAATGTCACTGATGAAGACATTAAAAGGACTGGACCCAATACTGAACCCTGCGGTACCCACTAGTAACCCCTCTTTATTCAAGTGGACTCCATTTACAATTACCTTCTGTGTCCTGTTGTGCAGCCAATGTTGTACCCAGGCTACCACCCTGGGACCCACTCCCAGGCTGGTTAATTCAGACTATTAATCTTTTGTGTGGGACTGTGTCAAATGCCTTGCTAAAGTCTAAGTAGGCTATGTCCACAGCCCTCCCTGGTGTACTACTTTGGTCACCCAGTCAAAGAACTCTATTAGATTCGGCTGACATGACCTTCCCGCTGTGAACCCATGCTGCCTTGGGTCATGTGCTCCACTGGCCTCTAGGTACTCAACTATTCTTTCCTCAGAAGTGACTCCATCACTTTCCCTACCACAGAGGTCAGAGTGACAGGTCTGTGGTTTCCTGCCTCTGTCTTGGTCCCACTTTTGTGAAGAGGATCACATCCGCTTCCTCCAGTCCTTGGGTACCACACATCCTCCCATGATTTATTAAAAGAGTAGCCAGTGGTTTCACTAGTTCTTACCTTAATTCTTTTAGAATTCTGGGGTGAATTCCATCAGGACCCATTGCTTTGTCCACCTTCAATTTTAGGAGTTCTTGCAGAACCCTTTCTTCTGTGAAAGGACTGGGATCGACCCCCCTATCAAGAGTGCTTCTGTTAATTGGATTAGGCACTTCCCCCTCCTTTTTGTGAATACTGAGCAGAAATATTCATTCAGTATCCCTGCTTTTCACTGTCCCCTCTGCCCACCCACTGTTCATTCTATTCAGCCTCACTATCCTCCCTTTGTCTTTCTACGCTCGCTGATGTACCTATAAAAGGTTTTATCCCCTTCTTAACTAAGTTGGCTATCTTTTCCTCAGTTTGGGCTCCTTGCTATTCTGACTTCCCTCCTGCTTCCTTCTGCCTTAACTGGTACAGCTGTCTGTCCTGGTCCTTCTATGTTTCCTTATACTCCGGAATGCTATCTTTTCTTCCTGACTTTCACAGCCACCTCTTTTGAGAACCATAGTGGCTTTTTCTTTTGTTTTGATTTGTTTATTTGCTCACACAAAGGCTTGTTGCTCTGTGATGGCAGTTTTGATGATTCCCATTGTTGCTCCACACCTCCTTCCAGCCTGTTTGCTAGTGCTTTTCTGAGGCACTCTCCCATCTTGCCAAAGTCAGCCCTCTAAAGTCCAGTACCCTCACTTTGTATGGCTTGACTCTGTAGCTGAGTTTAACATGAACCACACTGTTTGATGGTCACTTGTCCCCAGATGGCAACCTACTTCTAGATCTGAGATCCTTCACTGCCCCTGCTTGAGAGTATGAGGTCTAAGATTGCTCCCTCACGAGTAGGTTCCAAAACTAGCTGTCTAATGCCTGCCACCTGTAGGGTATCAAGAATGGCCCTGCTCTTGGATGTGGCTGCAGAAAATGTGCTCAAGTTAACATCTGGCATATTCAGGTCTCCCATCAACAGTATCTTCACTTTCTCTGCCATTCTAAGAATGCCTTCTATCATATTCTTGTCCATTCCCTTCCCCTGACATGGGGGTCTGTACACAACCCCTGTGCAGATTAGGTGCCCTTTCCAGTCTCCAAGATGACCCACAGTGCCTTCTCTCCTCCCTGTTTACCTCTTTTGTTCAGTTGCTTTTATCCCTTCCTTTAAATAGAGAGCTACTCCTCCCCTCTCTCCCTGCCTGTCTCTCCTGTAGGTTATGTACCCCTGGTATGTTAACATCCCAGTCATGGTTCTCTGTACCATGTTTCTGTGACTGCTACAGACATCCAAGCATCCTCTGCTATCAAGGCCACCAGTTCAGGGAGCTTGTTGCCCAGACTATAGAGCATTGGTACTCATTACCCTCCATTTCCTGATGGCCTTACTCCCTTTTGCCCCATCCCTGTCCTTCTTGCCTTTGTCACTTTCTCCATTTACCCCTGCCTTCTCCCTATCGACACCTCTATGTTGGTGTTTGTCAGCACCCACTACCGTGATTATTTGGGGGCTTGATTTCCTCCTTTCCAGTGCCTCCCCTTGGCTAGTTTAAAAGCTTGCCAATGAAGTATATAAACCTATCACCTAGGATCCTGGTTCCCCTTCCGGACAGATGCAGCCCATCATGCCAGTATAGGCTTGCATCACTCTAGGTGGACCCCCAGTCCCCAATGAAGCCAAATCCCTGAGCTCCACACCAGTTTTTCAACCACTGATTGAATCCCATGGTGCGGAACACCCTATCCTCTCCTATGCCATAGATGGGCAGCACCTCCGAGAAGGTTACCGTGCGTGCTACTTGACTACAGTAGATTGGTACAGGACCTGTAAAAGAACTATTCAGTCATATAATGGTATGAGAGAAACACAAAGAAGTGAAACCCTGGAACCCCACCATCTGAATCAATAGGGAATGCACATTTCATGAAGCATAGTAAAAAAAAAAAGATGCAACACAAAAATCATAGAAACATAGACTTTGACACAGATAAGAACTGCTTAGCCCACCTAGTCTGCCCATATCTCTACCTACTTGATAAGATGCAGATCCTAGTTAACCAACAGCCTATATCTTCCTACCCCCAAACAAGAATTGCCTCATGTCTGTCCCATGCATTCTTGAATTCCCCCACTATTTTTGACCCCACAACCTCCTCATGAAGGCTGTTCCATGCATCCACCACCCTCTCTGTGAAAAAATACTTCCTCACATTATTCCTGAGCCATCCCCTCACTATTTTCACATTGTGTCCCCTTGTTCTTGCACATCTCTTTTTCTGAAAGATGCTACCCTCTTGGACTTTATTGATTCCCTTGAGGTACTTAAAAGTTTCAATCATGTTTCCTCTCTCCCTCCTTTCCTCAAGGGTATACATATTAAGCTCCTTTAGTCCATCCTCCTGTGGCTTCTCTTGTAGACCCTGTACCATTTTAGTTGCCCTTCTCTGGACTGTCTCCATCTTGTCCATGTCCTTGTGGAGATGGGGTCTCCAGAACTGGATGCAGTACTCCAGATGGGGTCTCACAAACTATCTGTACAGAGGGATAACAACTTCTTGTTTTCTACTGGTGATACCTCTCACTATACATCCCAGTATCCCCTAGTCATCCCTACTGCCTTCTCACATTGTCACAACCTTTAGGTCATCTGATATGATTACCCCTAGGTCCTTTCCATTTTGTTGCTGTTACTACCCTCCTCCCCATTGTGTACATCTCCCTGGTTTTGTCTCCAGGTGCATTACTTGCACTTCTTTGCATTGAATCCAAGCTGCCATACTTGACTGTTCCTCCAACCTTCCAAGTCCCTTCTCATCCTTTCCACCTTCCCCTGTATATCAACCCTGTTGCAGATCTTTGTGTCTGTAAAGAGCATACTTTTCCTTCCAGTCCCTTGGCAACTTATCATGACAACGAGTTGAGGTATCTTTGCATGGTATGGTCAACTCCCACTTCACAGATGCAGTCCTTATTCTCTACAGTAAGAAGGAACATCTTGGTGTAATGAGTATGGAATACTAATTTTGTGATCGATATCATGAGTGTCACTGTTTGTTCTATGCAAAATCCACTCCCCCAAAAAAATGATAATATAGAAATATTCTCAAGGTGACATATGCATTGTCATGTATTAAATAGCAGTAGCCTAATATCTGAAATTGGACTGATCCAAGCTCTGTAATTCCTAGGTACAAGTCTATGCATAACAGAAACTGGAATAAGTGTTGCTATGTAAAATAGGAGCACCCATGCGTTATCTGTGAAAAATGTATGTATTATCCTACATTATTTTTTTTGTTCTACTTGTGCAAAGCGGAAAGTGTCATAGTCCTGATGTCAAACACAAAAGTAGCAATCAGTAGTCCATAGATAAAATGCTGTGTCTTAATGCAGAGAACAGGGACTGCATCTGCAGAACAGGGGTTAGCCATGTCATGCAAGTATAGGCCAACTGAGTCATGATGTTTGGTTTGATTGACCTCAATGTGAATAATGAAATGTGCATTCCTAATTGATTCTAATGGTGGGGTTCCAGGGTTCTGAATCAGTCTTTTTCTATCACTATGAGTATATAATTGTTATACAAAACCTTCATTGCTTACCATTCCTTCCATTAAAATTGACAACTCCATATATTTTCCTAATAATGTGTCTGCCTTCCTTAGAATAGAAAATAAAACAAATCTTACTGGTTAAAAAGTATTGTGTTGTTTCTCCATGTATTCTTCACAATTCAACACAATCTCACTAACTTCATAATGCAGCCATATTGGATCTGACTAGAATTTGTTTTATTTGGAAAGGCTTTGCCTGGAGTTCAGTGGCCAAGCAGCCAGCCACTCCCACTTCCTGTGCTATATAAGCAGTTCATCTCAGCCTCACTGTAAAGCATTTTTATTTTGTAGTCGAAGGCTCTGTCAGTTTGTCCTCTGAGCTGGTTGGGCCTCCCTGGCTGGCTGGGGCCAGCTCCCTCCCCCACCCCGCTGCTCCTGCTTGTCTCTGCTGGGCTTCTGTGTTTATTTTCCTGCTTCTGGTTTGTATTTTGCCTTCAGCTGTGTATGCTTCATTCCTTTTTTGGGGGGGGGCTTTTCTAAGCTCCTAGCATACTGCTACTTCATAACTCATACTGCTTGCTTTCAGTTACTCACAACTCTCAAATCACTTGCACTGCAACTGCAAACCTGATCTGTGTGTTTCAGCTCAACTGTAGCTGTTCCATGTGGCATACTATTTCTGTCTCCTGACTCAGATTTACTTGAACCTACCTCTACAGCTCACTCATGCTTGTTCTAATTACCTCATTGCAGCAGTCTCATTGCACTGCCTGGTGACAGTGCTTCTAGAGCATTATGCCTCTTTTTATTTATTGCAGTTACAACTCAGTGTACTCATTTGTTTTTACTACTGCTGCACAGGCCTACTTGCTTCCTGTTACTGCTTTGTTTACTGCCATTGCTATTTTACATTGTTTTACTCTGAGGTTAGCTAAAGCTCCTGCTGAGGCTATTAAATTCATTTTTATATCTGCATATGGTTCTTGGCCCTTCTATTGCTTCCTTGTTTGTTCTATGGTGGGCACTTGGAGGTGTTTGGGGGGGTCGTGGCCTATGTGGCTAATTAATTCTGTTCTAAATTCTGTCTTCACCACTGAAAATCCTCAGTTTGTCACCTGGATTTGGCTTTGAACTGCTTGGCTGGCTTTCCCCACTATTCAGTGCTGTTTAGCCTATGTTATGCAGACCTGTGTGCGGGTCCAGTTATTACTGCAATGTTTACTGACCTATGTGCAGGTCTACACTTGCTTTCACAACCGTTGCTCCTTGCTTATGCAAACCATTTCTTCATGCCTAGTGCCATCCCTTTGGCTTCAGCCTGGGATTCTGCTGCACTCAATCTTCATTCGACCTTGCAAGGTCTCAGCATTCAATGCTCATTACGATCTCAGCATGCTGTGCTCATTCAGCTCACCAGCTTTTCAGGTCTCAATCAATTTCTGGGGCCTGCCAGCCATTCTATCTGACACAGGGTTCCTGCAGCCGATGGTCTCACTCTGCATTTAGTCCGCATCTCAAGCATGTCCAACTCGGGGCGGGATCCTTCTCACCTGGCCCATAGCTGGGAATGTCCTCACCCTGGGCTTGGCTTTAGCTGCCTGCTATGTGACAGCAACCCCTGGTGTAGAATTTAAGACTAGCAGTGAAGGGTGGTTACAATGATCTCCTTTGACTCTAGTGTTCCACTACAATGGTTAGCCATTGACTTTAGTGGTTTCCCTAGCAAGGCACCTTCACTACATTCTCCCTATGACTGCCTCTGGTTCACCTGGTTTAATTTAGGGTGGGTAGGCCAGGTGAGTACCTCAGCAGTTGTTGCTCTCCTCCTGCACCTTGGATGCATGTATTGTTGCAGAGTTTTCTCACAACCTTCCATGGCATTCCCTCTAGATGGTTTAAGTGAGAGCCTTCCTCCTAATTGGAATATTTTCCACTTCCCTTTAATTGGGTTCTCCAAATTGCAACTGCAGAGCTGTCACTAAATAAACTATCCCAAGCCTGGAGGAAGGTGTCCTAGGCCTTGGATCCCCAGAGATTTCCTCCTCTTAGGGTTTTTTCTCTCCTCCCTTGACTCAGGTCATAACACTTAGCATAGTTGTTCATTCTGGTTCCTTTAGGTAGGTTTCATTACTGGATGGAGGTGGAGGATGTCCTACCATTCCCTCTCTCCTTATGGGATCCGCTAATCTCAACACAAACCATCAGTATCATGCTACACAAGCCTGGGTATTCATTACGTTATCCAACTGAGAATCTCATTGCATTATCAAACTGCCTATGTTTCTCCACTACTACGGTACAAGTCACATTAAATTGTTCCATCAACTCACTTGTGTAGCATTTTTTTTGTGATGCTACTGCAATGGCAACTTTATTTATTTTATTTTTGTTTTATTTATTGGAATACAATCGGAATTACAAACCTTTGAGTCACAGACTCCTTTGCAAAGGCTCCATGTAGGTTACAGGGGGTGGAAGATAAAACAAATACAGTAAAGGACATACATAGACAGGCAGTATTTACAGTAACAGTACTGAGGAGCAGCCCAGGCACAACTTATATACCGGTGAGGGTATAAGGTAGCAATCTTGGAATCTCAGGCAGGGACTTTTAAAGTACTAGTTCATGGGGCCTAGAGGGACCCTGAGTTGCAAATGGGGAGGAAAGGGAATAAAAATGGGTGGGCAATGTTAGCCACAGTCACATTCTGCACTCTCAAGAAGTAGAGCCTTGTGGCCTGTTTTAAATAGTGAGATGCTGTGGGTCTGGGACAGAGAGGTGGTAGTGCATTGAGCCAGAGAAGGGCTCAGCAGCAGAAGGATCTTTGTCCAAAGGAAGTTCTACATAGGGGGAACAGAAAAGAGGAGCTTGCTGCGAGTCTTGTATTGTGCCTGTAGGGTGCTGCACTGATTATGGGGAGAAGTCCAGTGGGGGCTAGGTGAAGGTGTATTTTTTTTGTGAGGATGCATGTATGGTACTTTAATCTTTGTTGGAAATTTAGCCAACCAGTCAATACATAAAGATCACAGGTGTGGGTTAGTCTATCACTGCCTGTGACTAGGCAGCAGGCTTTATTCAAGGCAGTAATTATACTGTTAAGTGAGGTGGGTTCTGCAGAGCCATATATAGTAGTCCCGTAGTCAACTAGGGAGAGGATGGAGGAGGAGACTGCAAGCTGCATGGCCTGAGTGGGTAAGCAGTGCTTGAACCTGTACAGGATGCCCACTCTAGTATTGACAGAGGAAGTGAGAGTTTGGATATGCCTCTGGTAGGAGAGGGAGGTATCTAATGTGATACCCAGGTATTTGAAGTTGGTAACATGTTCCAGAGGGGCACCTAGTATGTTCTTGATTAGGAGAGCAGAGTGACTATGAGGGCTTTGGCGATGTGCAAAAATCATGGACTTAGTTTTATTATAGTTGATGATTAGGTGATGTTCAGTGAACCAAGTCTCTAGTTCACAGAAATGACTCTGAAGTGCCTGTTGGAGGGTGCTCGGATGGGGGTGTTTCCAATACAGAACTGCATCATCAGCGTAGAGTAGCAAATGACCGCTGCATGCCTTAGGGAGGGAGTTTAGAAAGAGGGTGAAAAGCAGTGGGCCCAAAATGGACCCCTGTGGGACCCCAGAGCAAACTGTTTTGGGGGTGGAGAGGATGGTCTTAATCCTGACTTGCTGAGACTGGCCTGAGAGGTAATCCTGGAACCAGGCCGTAGCCTCAGGGACCAAATTTAGTGTTGGGAGGACATGAAGCAGTAGCTTGTGACTGACTGTGTCAAAAGCCTTGGTTAGATCCACATAGATTGCCCCTGTGATTGAGCCTTGATCGAGGGCTTCGTGGATGAATGCGGTGAGCTCTGAGAGTGCAGTGATGGTACTATGGCCCATCCGGAAACCATGCTGTTCCTGGCTGAGAAGTTTATGTTTAGTTAGGTGTTCGGTTATCTGGTCAGATACTATTCTTTCAAGGGCTTTGGAGAGAGGCGGAAGTATTGAGATAGGTCTATAGTTGCTGGTGCTAGTGGAGTCACCGCTCTTAAGAATGGGAGTGATTATGGCTCTCTTCCAGGTTGAGGGGAACTGCCCGAGGCATAGCGAGAGGTTAAGAATTTTGTGGTATTCTGACATCCAGGGTGAGCCAAAGGAGTTTAAGATCTAAGGAGTCATTGCTGTATCAGGTATTAGAGATAGCTTTGGAAATATAGCTCCAGCCTCGGTGCAGGTGATGACTCAAAACCGGAAGGAGGAGAGTTGACAGTACACGAGGTTTGGGGGGAGGTTGGGGAAATTTGAGGGAGGATATGGGAGAGATCCGAGAAGACTGAGTTAAGGGCTTCTGCAATGGTGGAGTGATCCTGAGTGACATTACAATTTAGATTAAGTTGGGTGGGGGTAGGGGAGCAGGATTTACCACTGAGTTCTTTTATGTTGTTCCAGAATTTTTTCCCATCACCCCAGGAGGAGGTAAGGGTTTATTGGTAGTAATTAGCTTTCGCCTGCCGCAATGCCCATGTACATTTATTGCATGCTTCCCGGTAGAGTTGCCTATCCTGGGTACAGTGGGAGTCAAGGGTCTTGTGCCAGAGGTTGTTCCTATGCTGTAGCAGGTTTAGAAGAGGGGGTGTGATCCATTGGGTGGTTCTGGTTTTCACAACTTGCTTAGATATGGGAGCGAATAGATCGCAGGCTATGTTGAAGGTGGTTATAAAGTGAGCAAGAGCAAGGTCAGCTGACTGGGCAGTGTAAATGGGGAGCCAGTTGCTGTTAGTTAGATGGGCTTTGAGGTTCTTTATGCCTCCTCTTTTAAGTCTACGTTGCCAAGAGATTTTTGGTGGGGCGGGGGGCCATTTGCCTGACCACCAGCAGGTAACCGGGGAGTGGTCACTGATAGCATCAGGGAGCACTGTTGCATTGGAGAGGTTTCTTGGCCTGTTGGTGAAGATTTATTTATTTATTTATTCATTTATTTATGAGTTTTACCAGGAAGGCATGCTGAGCAACATATGCTCGATTCCAGATGCATCCTGGGGGATAGAGCCCAATACAATACAAGTACACACAATAGTAGATAGTGACAATACAGCATCGAGAGGTGTGGCTAAAACTGCCTTACAGACACCGGCAGAATAGCTGTATGTAGACTGTTAGAAATACTGCAGGGGAAATAGAGAGAATTTATATGAAATAATCCTATAGACGTCAATTCCATAGAGGTCAAGAAGGGTGGAGGTCCCGGATCTATTGTCCCTTCTGGTGGGGGAGGTGACTAGCTGAGTGAGCTCAAAGGCCAAGGCAGCATCTTTGTAGCTGGTTGAGGCTGGGGATAACTAGTTAATGCTGAAGTCACCCATTAAGATGACTTCACTAGTGTTCAGTAGTTGGGAGATTATTTGAAGGATAGAGTCAAATGCGAGTTTTTGATTTCTTGGGGGGATGTAGGCCGAGATGAAATGGAGAGTTTTGGTACCCAGGCTGAGTTTTACTGTTAGCATCTGGGCACCACATTGAGGTGAGGGTGTATGGACTTCTCTGGCATTGAGTGAGGATTTCACATAAATTGCACAGCCACCACCTCTTTTACTGGTCCTATCTGCCTGGAAGAAGGCATAGTTACAGAGGGAGACAGCATCACAGGGAATTTTTTCAGACAGCCATGTCTCAGAGAGTGCAAGTACATTCGGAGCATACTGGGCAGTCCAGCCTTGGAGAAGTGTGTGTTTTTTAGGAAGGCTGCATATATTTAGGGCAGCTAGCAGCAGACACCCCTGAGTATTTTTTGGGGAGGCACTAGTGCAGGGCGGTCCTGGGTTGGGGTGGATGTTCCCAGATAACAGGAGAAGTAAAAAGGTGAAACACAGGAAGGTAAACCTGCAGAGTTTGGATGAGAGATGCTGGGATTGGTAGGGTGTAAGGCATTTTGCATTAGTGGTGGGGATAGGGAGACTAGGAATATCACAGAGAAGAAGGGCTAGTGAGGAGAGGGGGGGTAATGGGGAGGCTGGCGTGGGTGGTGGGGGCTTGAGGTCTGGAGGGGGGAGAGGTGAGGTACAGAGTTTACCTGGTGTGATAGTGTGGGACAAATAGAGTGTGTGGGAGATAAGGCCAATAGGAACAGATTGGCTAGTGTGGGAGATGCTGGTGGTACAGGGTCTGTGGTTATCTTTGATCGCAGAAGTGATATTGTAAAAGTTGTAAAGATGTGGGTTGGATGCCTCTAGAGGGGGTTGTAGGGCAAGCAGTGGGATCCTGAAAAACAGGAGGGTAGCTAATAGTAGTGTGAACATTGTAATAGTAGAAAGAGAGAGAGAGATATGCCACAGCGGCCACTAGTGTAGAGTCAGTATAACATGCAGCTGGGAAAGTAGGCTGATGGTTATTTCAACGGGTCATCTGACTAGACCTGTCTATAAATTGGAGAGCTGACCAAGGGTGGTGGTGTGGGTGGTGGGGAGCCGAACGCGCAGCGTTCGGCAGGTCTAATGCTACTGCAATGACAGAAAAGGCAAATGCGCTTAAAATTACAGTCCTGCCATTTGGCTGTGCCACTGGAGAGGAGATATTTTATATTCCACTATTTAAAAGGAGAAAAAAGGTGCCAACATGCAGTTTCAGCAGTGCAGGCAGACGCTGACTTTTCTTCACGCATTGGAAATGGGCTTTACCTTGACTGGGGGGTCGGGACTCCCTCCAGCGATGTGGGGGAGGGCTGTGAAGCGCCCTCATGACCTCCGTTCCTCGGGGGTTCTGTTCTTGGCTGGGGGTCAGGACTCCCTTTGGCGATGTGGGAGAGGGCTGTGAAGTGCCCTCATGACCTCCGCTCCTCGGGGGTTCTGTTCTTGGTTGGGGGGTCAGGACTCCCTCCGGTGATGTGGGGGAGGGCTGTGAAGCACCCTCACGACCTCCGCTCCTCGAGGGTTCTGTTCTGTTGAATCTTTCAACTGTTTTCCAACCATCCTTCACTGCCTATTCAACTCACTTGTAAGTGTTTAGTGAAATGGCAGCAGCTGTTTTGCAGTGTTTATGCAATGCATTTTCATGGCATTGTTTAAAAACATCACAGCATTCCTTAAGAGCATTGTTTATAAATATCACAGCATTCCTTAAGAGTTGTTTGGTCTTCCTTCTGAAATGAAACTCATAAGCACTCAACTGAAAATAAAGCTTATAGTACATAACAGCTAGTTGCAAACCAATACTAACCTTTTAGTAATTAATTGAATTAAACACTACACAGGTTAGGAAACTCATTGAACAATGCTACACCGGTGAGTTGAGGGAACAGTTTAATGTGACTTGTACTGTACATTACAATTACTGCTCCTATGTCACAGTTACTGCTTGCTCTTATGTTTCATGTTGCCTCCTTTTTGGGAATGATACTACATTTCTTTTGGGGATTCCTAAGGTACCTTTAGCCACGGGAGTCGTCCTGTGACGCCTCTAGGGGTGGAACCCTCTCTGAGGGTCCTTTGCCTTCGTACCCATACAGGGTGGTAATTCCTCTGGAATAGAGTGTGAATGGCCAAAACCAAACTAACACAGTTGCACAAGTATAACACTATACTGGCTGCATAGGTCAGTGAAATATATCTAGCAATGGCAGCAATCCTAGTTTTCAGCACTGTTTCTAGACGGTCATTAGCAGGAAAGTTCCTAGTCAGATAGCTTGCTTTTACCTGACATAATCCTGACAGACGGCTGCAAAAGGTGTCACAAGCAACTTCTCAACATTTACCTCTCTCACTACAGTTTGTCATTTGGGTCTTAAAGTTGCAAAACTAGAAGAAATACGGTAGGCTTTTGTTTTAGTTTCATGCTTGTGGCAGTTAGTCAGGTTTCAGAGGTGCGGTGGCAGTGATGAGAGGAGAGTGAGAAAGAAATATTCCTGTGAGCTGTAGTATGAGCATGTTTCTTGGTGCAACTCTGTGTTCAGGACAGTTTGCTCTTAGTTGTTGTGTGTTTAGCACCTCTTTGCTTATGTTTTTCAGCATTCTTTTTCACCGAACGTTACTTAGCAGCAGAAAATGCACAAGAAAAAAGGCAGACCAGTACATCCATTAGCAGCAGCTGTTTGAATCGGAAAACAAAGTGATATACAGAGAGGGTTACCAGCCAACACTATTTGGTGTTCTGTGCATGATTTTTGGTATGCATGTAACACCAAATAAAGGGGAATTTTGAGCCCTGGCTAATTATTTGTCAGCTTCATCCATCACTGTCCCCTGAGTTAAGAACAGGAGGTGTTAATGGCATGACAGGGACGTGAAGGAGGCAGGTGAGGAAAGCACCTCCTCCCAGCCAAAACCATTGTATCGCACACGCAGTATTCCCAGCCCATACGGAGCTTAGGTGGTAGCCTGCTCTGCATGGGTGGGAGAATTTGTTATAATGCAAACAGCTGTTTGCCCTGCAGATGAGAGGAAAAAGACAGCTCCTGATTGACGCAGCTTTTTTTTTCGTGTGCAGACCACTGAAGGCAAAACAGTGTCAGGACCAGCCTGACTGAGGATTGGTGTGATGCTGTTGAGCTCCATGCAGAACACTCTGCATTGAACAGACAGTGTCACACTCCTCAAAGCCTGTTCTCCCAAGGAGTTTGATGCACATGCGCAAACTCAGAAATGAAATAAAAAAGACAGCAGTTAATAAACCCACACTTCAAAACATGACTGCCTGACTTAAATCACTTAAGTGTCTATTAGCTGAAAAACTCACTAATTAAGTCAGTCTTTGTCCTCTGATGTTGTCATTTTGCTGCCAGATAGTCATACTTTTATCAACCATAGTGAGATCTATATATAAGTATGCCTTTCCCACACACTAAATTCAGAACCATGCAGATAATTATAAGGCATGAATTATCTTTAAAGTGCATAAACTACACCACCCCACTTCAAACCCTTTGAGATGTTGCCTGGTTGCATAGCTCAGATCTGGGGAATAAGATATTTGGGCACCATTTGGCAGGTGAGTTTGTTCCTTTTTCTTTGCTAACGGAAGAAAAAAGAAACAGAATTTGTTGGAGAAAGGGACCACTTGACCCACCCAATTTGCCCAGATGGTTCCTTCCTAGTCTGTCTTCACAGACCCTGAGTGGTCTTCAGTAACGCTCCCTACTCCAGGCCTATTTACTAATATTCCCCTATGTCTATCCCATGCTTGCTTGAAGCCGCCCACTGTCCTTGCCACTACCACTTCCTGTAGCAGTTTGTTACAGATATCCACCACTTCCTTCAGTGAAATACTATTTCCTCGCATCCCTCTTTACCCCCTGCTTTCATGGTATACTCTCTGGTCCTGCTGCTCTTTGTCATTTGAAAGGGATTCTACTCCTGCACCCTGTTCATTCTTATAAGGTACTTGTAGGTCTTGATCACATCCCATCTCTCTCTCCTCTCTTCCAGGATGTATGTGTTGAGATCCCTCAGTCTCTTCTCCTACTGCTCTGATGAAACCATGCAACATTTTAGCTGCTGTCCTCTGTAGTGAATCCACCCTACCTGTATCCTTTTTGGGATGTAGCCTCCAAAAAAGGACAAAGGACAAAATACTGCAGGAAAGGCCTTGCAAGAAAAACAGTGGCAGCACCGACTCCCTCCTCCTGTTGGAGATACCTCTTCCTGTGCATCCTACTATCTCACTGCCCTACCACTTTGAGGTCATCAGATATGATAACCTCAAGATCCCGTTACTGCTTACTGACAGTCAGTACAGCAGCACCCATCCTATACTCAGCTCCTGGGTTCCTATGTACTAGTTCCATGATTTTGTACTTTCTGACAATAAACCCAGCTGCCATGCTCTTGACAAATTGTCAAGTCTCCCAAGGTTCTTATACATTCTCTCCACCCCTACCTCACCCTATTACAGGTTTTGGTGCTATATGCAAAATAATATACCTTCCCTTCTAGTTCTTCTGCAATGTTTCTTATGAAGACACTGACTGCATAGCACCAATCCCAGTACCAAGCCCTGTGACACCATGCTGGTCACTCTCCCCTCACTAGACGAAGTGACATAAACCACCACTCTCTGTCACCTATCCATTAGCCAGTTCCTTACTCAATTCACCACTTTGGATCCTATCCCTAGGGTGCTCCATTTCTTTATAAGTCTCCTGTACAGCACAGTGTCTAGCTCTCCTACCCAGGTCCTTCTCGTCTGGCCAAGCTGCTTTCTCATACTGTTTCCCCAATCTCTGGAACTTGCTCCCACTACACATCCAGTCCACCTAATCCTCCGCCTTACTTGCCTCCTTCTTGTCTGAACTCACCGCTCCTTCTTTTACTTGCCACTAAATGTTCTCACTTAAGCTGAAGCTTAAGAGAAGCTTACATACTAAATTGCAGGCAACTGAGATGCACTGTGCAGCCTGTTATCTTGTATATTTCTGTATATTACTTTGACTGTCTTGTTAATGTACTCCAAATGTTGTGTGCATACGTACTATTTCTGTATATTACTTGTATTTTCCATTATGTGGTCTCTGTTTTACTGTTCACTGTATTTTAATCATGTAACTGTTGTAATCCCTTCTCCCCCCCTTCCCAAAATGCATTTAGAAATGAGTTATTGCAGCTCAGTATGCCTTACCAGGTAAAACTCTTCAGGTAAATACATAAATAAAAGCCTTGCTAAAGTCCAGACAGGCTAGTGGAGAAGGACAGTGAAAAGGCAGAGGTCCTAAATACGTACTTCTGCTTAGTTTTCATGAAGGAAAAAGAAGGGAATGGACCTCGGTATCTTGTGAGGTAGATTATCTACAAGTGGATGCCTACCAAAAGGGCGGCACAGGAAAGACAGGATGAGGGTGTGAGGAAGGCGACAGGCTGTGGGAGGCTTGCGCATATAATGACAGGACGTCACTATATGTATATGCGCTTGGGGGGGGTGCGAGCATGATAAAAGGGAGGGAGGGTTGGCCTGGCATGGTTGGTGTGGGGCTGTCGAGCTGGCACCATAGCGTGGTGGGTGGGTGACAGCTTAAAGCTGTGAGGGTACATTTAAATGCGTCTGACCTGAAATTTCTTTTTGCCCCAGAATTTGCACCCCTCTCAATATGTACCCCCTGGAGTTAAGCATCCTTTAGTAGGTGGATGCGGGGGCACAGCCCCCTGCATTAACACTAAAAATCTAAGTCCCCAGCACCATTTTCCTGTGCACCGTGGATGTACATCGTCAAAATTGATTTTCGACGATGCACCCTTGCCATAATGATAGTCGCCTTTTGGCAAACACCATAATGACATAGAACCATGGATCTATACTAATGAAAAAAGACATACCTGGGAAACAAGAACCCAGGGGGAAAGTACACAATGGGAGGGATGTGCTAACAACAACACAAATGGAAAGGGACCTGGGGTAGTCATATCAGACAACTTATGGGTAGGCAGGCAATGTGAGAAGGCAATAAATAGGGCTGGGGGGATACTGGGATGCACAGGGAAAGGCATCACTAGTAGGTAACAAGAAGCTGTCATCCCTCTGTACAGATAGTTGGTGACACCCCATCTGAAGTACTGCTTGCAGTTCTGGAGACCCCATCTCCACAAGGACATAAACAGGATGGAGGCAGTCCAGAGAAGGGGAAATAAAATGGTGCAGGGTCTGCACCAGAAACCATATGAAGAGAGACTAAAAAAGTTTAATATTATACCCCTGAGGAAAGGAGGGAGAGGGGGGACATGATAGAAACTTTCAAATACCTCAAGGGAATCAACAAAGTCCAAGAGGGTAGCATCTTTCAGAAAAAGAGATGTGGAAGACCAAGGGGACACAGTGTGAAGATAGAGGGGGGACAGCTCAGGGGTATTGTAAGGAAGTATTTTTTCACAGAGAGGGTGGTGGACACATGGAATGGCCTTCCAGAGGAGGTCATGGGATCAAAAACAGTAGAGGAATTTAAGAATGCATGGGACAGACATAAGCCAAATCTAGTAGGGGGCAGGAGGAAGTACAGTAGGCTCTTGGTTAACCAGGATCTGTAGCCTATCCAAAAGGTCCTGAATGCCTGGATTACTTTGCTGAACTGTAACACTGCTCGTAAGCAGCTGGGTGCTCGTATTATGTTTACTGGTAGAGCGAGTCTGTGCTCCCCTGCTCGCGGGCGAAGCCCGTTTGCTCTCTGGTGGCAGGACCTGTACGGTGTGAGAGGCTGTGCAACAGTTTCTCCTGCAATTTCTTTTCAACTGGCTGGAGATGTGAGTGGGGGGGAGCCGTGACTGTGAGCTGAAGGGGCGGGGACAGTGCTCCTTGTATGAAGTGCCGCTCGCAAGCAGCTGTCCTGAATGCCTGGATTACTTTGCTGAACTGTAACGCCGCTCGTAAGTGGCTGGGTGCTCGTATTACATTTACTGGTGGAGCGAGTCTGTGCTCCCCTGCTCGCAGGCGAAGCCCGTTTGCCCTCTGGTGGCAGGACCTGCACCGTGTGAGAGGCTGTGCAGCAGTTTGTACTGCAATTTCCTTTCAACTGGCTGGAGGTGTGAGTGGGGGGGAGCCGTGACTGTGAGATGAAGGGGTGGGGACAGTGCTCCTTGTAAATTGAAGCGCCACTCACAAGCGTGAGCGTGTGAGTGGCGCGAGCACCACTCGGTACTGGAAATTCTTTTTATTTGTAAATAAAGAAATGAAACAGGCTGGTTTATTCTGTATGGTTTTAAATTGTGTAAAGATAAACAGTTTGTATTTATCGTTTATATTATAACTGTGGTAAGAAACTTTTAGTTGGAGCATTACTGTGATTTAGTTTGTCCTGTTTTAAATGATTAGTTAATGTATTAATTTTATTGGTTAAGTAGGCTAGGCAGTTATTTAGGCATTATTTAAATTGTGTTTGATAGTAAATTATTGTATTATTGCTTGGAATGTGTAGGGATTATATGGGAGGATTTAGAGGGGTTAGGATTACTTATGGGAGCTCACTGCTACATGATTTACATCCCTCTGTCCCTCTTCCAGTGTCGGATACTATTGCTAGATGCTGTTGGGAAGTGGGGATTGGAGGGGGTCGTGCTGATTGTGGGCAATGGGGTGACCCAGGTATTGGCGATGGCAGGATAGAGGTTGTTAGGATCAGAAGGCACCCTGGGTTACAACGGGCTTCTGGGAGAGGCCAGACATGGCTGGTGCCCATCCCCAGGGAGTCCACCAGACTGAGTGGTCAGGTAACCCGAGGGGCTTCACCACCCCCCAATCCTCTGACGGCAGTGCTGTGTAATGCCAGATCGATTAGAAATAAGACGGCAATTATTGCCGCTTTGATTTCATCAGTTGATCTGGCTTGCATCACGGAGACTGGGTGGGAGATGATGCAGGCCCCATTTTTGAGGCTGCAGTCCCTCCTGGGTATACTGTGGTGCATTGCCCCAGAGTGAAATGCAGGGGTGGCGGTGTAGTTATCTGTTTTAGATCCAGCCTGACCTTCACCGTGCACCTAGTGGAAACTCCAGGTTCCTTTGAATGTGTGGCTGTTCGTGGAGGTATCAGCGCAGGCTGTAGGATCTTCCTCATCTATCGCCCTTCTGGCCTGTTGGGGAATTTCCTGCAGGAGATCGCTGAATTCATTGCCGGCGAAACATTGGGATCCCCCAGATGTGTTTTTCTGGGGGATTTCAATGTTTGGGTCGACGATGGAAGTCAAAGATGCAGTTATGATTTCTTGCAGAGTATGTCCTCCTTAGGATTGACGCAGGTTGTTACTGCACCATCCCATCAGGATGGCCACATATTGGACCTGGTGTTCTCACTGGGGCTTGAGATCAGTGATCTCAGGATTGATCGAGTACTTTGGTCCAATCATTGCACGGTGAAGTTCACACTTGGGGCTCCCGCCATAAACCCTTCCCCTGCTGAGATGATTAGCTGTCGCCCTTTACGAGGTCTTACCCCTAAGCGTTTTCTGGCGGCAGTTAAATTGTCTAGTGTGGGTGCTGCATGCATCAGAGGTGTTGATGCTGGGGTTGACACCTATAATAGGGTGTTATCTGACATCATCAACTCCCTCGCACCTGTCCGTGTACAACCCAGAACTTCATACCTAAGGTCCCCATGATTTGATGGAGACCTCAGGGAGATGAAGAAGACGGGTCAGAGATTAGAGTGCTGCTGGAGGAGGTCCCATCTGGAGGCAGACAAACTGGTCCTGCATATGCACTATCGTGCGTACCAGGAGGCAATCAACCATAAGAAGGCAATGTTCCTGTCCAGGGAGCTTGCTGCCAGGGAAAAAACGACCAGCTTTACTCTTCCGGGCTATGAATAGACTTCTCCATCCTGTCCGTTTGCAGCCCGGGAGGGTTTTTTCTAATATAGATTGTGAGGAGTTTGCTCAGTTTTTCTCTGACAGGGTGTCCTTGATCCGGTGGGAGGCTTCTTCAGCCAGCAATGTTATAGCTGACAGTGGTTGCCTTATGTGTTTTGAGTGCACTCCGCCTAGCTGGGGGGAGTTCAGACCAGTGGAGGTTAGTGAGGTTACTGAGGTGGCAGTCAATTTGAAGCATACCTTTTGTGAGCTGGACCCAGGGCCAACGCTTTTCTTAATGAGATGTGTTGACGCTGTTGGCCCGGTGTTTGCTTTGATTGTACGGTGTTCCTTACCTGAGGGGGTCTTTCTGGATGCCTCAAAGGAGGCTCTGGTGAGACCCCTTTTAAAGAAATCATCTTTGGACCCAGAGATCAAGGCAAATTACCATCCTATCTCCAACCTTCCATTTCTGGGGAAGGTGGTGGAGAAAGGTGGTAGCGCTTCAATTGGAAGAGCACCTTGTGACTCACGAGTTGAATGATCCCTTCCAGTTGGCTTTTGGGCTAGACATAGCACAGAAACTGCACTTGTTCGGGTGCAGAATGATCTCCTCAGGGTTAGAGATCGGGGGGACAGGACAATTTTTGTTCTCCTCGATCTCTCCTCAGCATTTGACACTGTGGACCATTGTGTGTTGCTTGTCCGCCTCAGGGAGTTGTGTGGACTCACCGGTACTGTCATCAACTGGTTTGAGTCCTTTCTTACCAACAGGAGGCAATGGGTTATGATGGGAAATTTCTTATCTACACCCTGTCTCCTTCCTTGTGGAGTCCGCCAGGGTTCGGTACTGGCCCCAATGTTGTTCGCAGTGTACATGCTGCCCCTGGGTGGGATCATTAGGAAGTATGGTCTGAGTTTTCATTGCTATGCCAATGATACTCAGCTATATCTGTACTTTGCCCCAGGAACATCCAACGCAGTGGATGTGTTAAATATCTGTCTGGCCGAGATTAACGACTGGATGGCCTCCAGCTGGTTGCGACTGAACCCTGACAAGACAGAGGTATTGGTAGTGGAGTCGAACAGAGTTCGTGACAGGATGGCCTCTGACTCAGTAACTGGACTTGTCCTTGGAGCTGTGTCATTGAAGGACTCCTCTTGGGTGCAAAATCTTGGAATGATTCTGGACAGGGATTTAACCATGGAGGCTCAAATATCTTCCATGGTTCATACCTGTTTTTTCCACCTCAGAAACATTGCCAGGATCAAGCCCCTTGTTCCGCCTCTGGACCTCCCTACCTTGATACATGCCTTAGTCACATCTAGGCTGGACTACTGTAATGCACTCTATCTCGGAGTCACAGGGAGATCTCTCCACAGACTGCAGCTGGTGCAAAACGCTGCTGCCCAGTTATTGACTGGGCAGCAAAAATGTTGCCATATTACATCGGTATTGTGCGAATTGCACTGGTGGAGAATCCTCTTTAAGGTGGGTCTTCTCACCTATAAGGCCCTACACAGGCAAGGCCCTGGTTACCTGTCAGTCCTTCTGATACCTGCTCCCTCTATCCGCCCTCTCCGATCTTCTAGTGGTGACTTTCTGACCATTCCTAGAACGAGGCTTAAATCAGCTGGTGATGGAGCCTTTAGTGTTGTGGCTCCCATTCTATGGAATTCATTACCAGCTCAGGTCAGATAGGCCCCCACTGTAGATATTTATAAGGCCTGCCTGAAGACACTCCTATTTTCCCAAGCATTCGATGCTTAGATTAGGATTTATTTCAGAGTTTGTGATTTTATTGGAGTTATTTGTTTTATTTTTGTACAAAAATGCTTTATGTTTTTGTGTTTTAAAATGTTGTTCCAAATTTGTATGGCGCCCAGAGCCTCTGGGATTGGGTGTCTTTTAAATAAATTTGCCTTGCCTTGCCTTGCCTTACCTTGTCTAGATAGGGAAATAGGCAGACTAAGTGGGCCAAGCGGTCCTTATCTGCCGTCAAAGTCTATGTTTCTAGGGGTAGACATGAACCCCTTCATAGAAGATCAAGTACCAAAAAGACTAAATAAGCTAAAGGTGGAAAAAGCCATGGGACCAGATGAGATACATCCTAGAGTCTTGAAGGAACTAGCGCAAGAGCTGGTGGCACCTCTGGAGGAACTATTCACCAAGTCCCTAGAGAGTAAGGTCATCCCAAAGGACTGGAAGAGGGCAGCAGCAGTCCCTCTCCACAAATCGGGAAGCAAAAAGGAAGCAGGGAACTACCAGCCAGTCAGCTTCACTTTAGTGGTGGGCAAACTAATGGAGTCACTACTTAATGAATGGATATTAGAGTTTCTGGAATAGAGCGAGTAGCAGGACACAAAGCAGCATGGCTTCATGGCAGGAAGATCATGCCAAAAAAAACTGATAGACTTCTTCAACTGGGTCACCATGACAGTGGATTCAGGGGAGCGCAGTGGATATAGTCTACCTGGACTTCAGTAAATCATTCGATTCTGCACCACACTGAAGGCTGATAAATACGATGGAAAGCATGGTAGTGTACTGAATAAGAAACTGCCTGAGTGGGAGGACACAGAAGGTGCAGGTAAATGGTGCTTTGACTGACGAAAGAGAGGTGCCTAGTGGAGTGCCACAGGGGTCAATATTGGGGCATCTCCTCTTTTTTCCCCCCTCTCCTCCTCCCACAGCACTCCCTCTCTTCGGGAGACACCCATTGGCCTGATCAGTCCCCGCTCACCTATTGGAACCTCTGGTGCTGTCCATCCACCATGGAGCAGTGGTTCTACCCCCCAGGCAGGTACAGGGTGGGGGCCTTTCCACCCCGATGTGTCTGTCTTTTGTCGGGATGCATCACCAGGGTTGGTAGAGGCATTAGGGATCAGTGCCCTGGTGCTCTGTCTACTGGGAGAGCTGCAGGTGTTTTCCTAGTGTTCTTGGACTGTATACACCGACATCAAGGTGCTGAAGTGCCAACGTCCAGCACATCAACCCTATTTGTGGCTTCAACCTTGTTGCTCCTCGGGTCTCCACCAGAGGTCAAACAAGTGCCAGGCTCTAAGTCCCCCCTCCCCAGGAGAAGGTGAGCAAGCCTCCTCCCCCTGGCCGGTCTTCCAGCTCCCAGGTCTGTTCCCGAACATGGGTCGCTGGAGTTGCAAGGGGAAATCCAACTGCTGCACTGGGGGGCTGGTCAGGGGCCTCTCCTCTTTAATATTTTCATTAGTGACACTACAGATGGGGTGGAAGGAAAGATGTGTCTATTTGCAGATGACACAAGAGCTGCAACAAGGAGGATACCCCTTGTAGGGCTGAAGAAAATGGAAAAGGACCTAAAAAAGCTGGAAAAGTGGTCAGAAACATGGCAACTGAAATTCAATGCAAAAAAGGGTAAGGTCATACACATAGGCAGAGGCAACCTAACAAGAGAGTACTACCTAGGGTGGAAAACTGGAAGCAACCAAAGAAGACAGGGACCTGGGTATCATTTTATCACAGGACTTGAAAGTGGCAAAACAGTGTGCAAGTACTGAAGACTAGTGGTATTCTGGGATGCATCAGAAGGGGTATAATGAGCCAAAGGAAGGAGGTGGTACTGCCAATGTACAGGTCCCTGGTGAGACTCCACCTGGAGTACTGTGTCCAGTTCTGGAGTCCACAACTCAAAAATGACTTTGACAGATTGGAGACAGTGTAGAGTATACATAGAAACATACACTGTTGGCAGATAAGGGCAATGGCCCAGTCTGCCCATTTGAGCTTGTAAATTCCCTTTATGTTTTTCTAGAAGTCTGCTGCCCCTTACCCCTGACCTCCAGAATTCCCTTACATCTATCCCATACATTCTTAAATTGTGTGATTGTTTCAGCCCCCACCACTTTATCTGGCAGGGTGTTCCACTTGTCCACCACCCTTTCTGAGAAGAAATTCTTCCTCATGTTTCCTCTGAATTGCCCTCCCTCCAACTTCATCCATGCCCTCTAGTCCTGGAACATCTTTTTTACTGGAAAATAGTATATTCCAGTACCCTGTTCCTCCTTGTAAGGTACTTCTATGTCTCTATCATGTCCCCTCTCTCCCGCCTCTCCTCCAGGGAGTACATATTCAAGTCCCTCAGCCTGTCCTCATAGGTCTTGTGATGCAATCCTTGCACCATCTTTGTTGTCCTCCTCTGAGGCCTTCTCTATCCTGTCTATGTCCTTACATAGGTAAGGTCTCCAGAACTGCACACTGTACTCCAGGTGTGGCCTCACTAGTGTCTTGTATAGTGGAATTATGGCCTCCCTTTTCTTGCTGGTGATGCCCCTACCTATGCATCCCAGCATCCTATTTGCTTTACCTGCTGCCTTGCTGCACTGTTTTCCCTACCTTGAGGTCATTGGAGATGATAACCCCAAGGTCCCTTTCCTGCTTGGTGCATACTGTATCCTCACCCCCAACTGATATGTTGTTTCAGGGTTTTTGTGCCCCATATGCATTATCTTGCACTTCTTTGCATTGAATTTCAACTGCCAAATCCTTGACCATTCTTCAAGCTTGTTCAAGTCCCTCCTCATTCTGCCTACACCCTCTGGCATGTCCACTCTATTACAGACCTTCATGTTGTCAATGAACTTGGAAATTCTGCCTTCTAGGTCCTGTACAGTGTCACTGATGAAGATGTTGAATAGGACTGGTCCCAGCACTGATCTCTGCAATACCCCACTGGTCACTCTTCCCTCTGTGGAGTGACAGCCATTTATCACCAACCTCTGTGTCCTGCTGCCCAGTCAATTACCCACCCACCACACTACTGCCCTGCCCATTCCCATATTCCCCAGTTTGTTTAATAGCCTTCTATGTGGCACAGTGCCAAAGGCCTTGCTGAAGTCCAGATAGGACACATCCATTGCCCACCCCTGATCCACCTCCCTTGTCACCCAGTCAAAAAATTCAATGAGGTTGGTCTGGCATGACCCCTCTACCCTTGAGCCCTGTAGTCCACTGGAAACCAGATGTTCCACCTGTCACTCCCTCAGTATGCTTCCAAGATCTTCCCACTACCGAGGTCAGGCTGACTTCTCTGCAGTTCCCCACTTCCTCTTTGTTCCTGCTTTTGTATAAGTGGACTACATCTGCTGTCCTCCAGTCTTTGGGTATCTCCCCTGTTTCCAATGATCAGCTAAACAGAATTGCCAGAGGTTCAGCCACCACCTTAGTTCCTTTAGGATCTTGGGGTGCACCCCATCTGGCCCCATTGCTTTATCGACTCTTACTCCTTCCTGTTCCTTTAGGACCCTTTCCCGTGTAAATGGCTTGCGTTCATTTCTGCTTCATTCCCACCCTTTGTACTCCCTTCAGGCCCATTACCCTTCTCTTCCTCAGTAAAGACTGAGCAGAAATATCTGTTCATTATGTCAGCTTTACTGTTGTCATCCTCCACGTGGCCCCCATCCTCCCCCTTCAATCTCACTATCCCTTCCATTTCCCTTCTTTTTTTACTTATGTACCTATAAAAGGTTTTGTCCCTTCTACCCACTGATTTTGCAATGCACTCTTCTGTCTGAGCTCTGGCTTCCCTAACTGACCTCCCTGCTTCCCTTTACTTATCCTGGTACTTCTTCCTGTCTACTTTTGCCTGTGTCTCTTTGTATTGCTTGAATGCAATCTTTTTGGCTTTCATTTTCTCTGCTACCTTCTTGGAAAACCATAATAGCCTCCTCTTACTTTTCCCCTTTCTAACCTGCTTAATGCATAATTCTGTTGCTCTTGTAATCCTCATTTAAAATATTGCCCACTGTTCCTCTACCCAGGATTCCCTTCCCATTCCCATTCCCATTAGTGCATCATTCAAGCATGTCCCCATTTTCCCAAAGTCTGCCCTCCTAAAATCCAGGATACGTGTTTTTGTGCAGTTTGGTTCTGCTCCTTCTGTGATTTCAAACCACAGTGAGTAGTTTTCACTGTTCCCCAGATGCTCCCCCACTGTCACCCCTATCACACACAGAACCCACACATAGAATCTAATAGAGGAAACATAGAAATCGTCAGGAGATAAGGACCACCAGGCTTATCCAGTCTGCCTGTAAGCCCCATACTTGTCTGCTGCTGGTCACGGCTTATCACTACTCCTACCCCCTGTAAGGTTCCCTTATGTCTGTCACAGGCATGTTTAAATATTTCTACCATACTCGCTCTCATCAACTTCTGAAGCAGACTATTCCATGTGTCTACCACCCTCTCTGTGAAAAAAAAAACTTCCTCACATTTAACTTTAACCTTCCACCTTCCAATTGCATATCTTGCACCCTTGTTCTTGCAATTCTCCTATACTGGAAGATGTCTCCCCCCTGCACCTTGTTTATGTCCTTAAGGTACTTAAATGTTTCTATCATGACCCCTCGCTCCTTCCTTTCCTACTGCAAGTACATATTGAGGTATTTTAATCTGTCCTGATATGTTTGCTTCTAGCATTCTGAAGGCTGAGTGTTCACCTGGACATGACACACTAGGAAGTATGGTTACACAAGACCTTACCATAACAGTAGATCTTCGAGACAGGCTCTTGCAGTTGGTATTCACAAATAGGACTAAGCCATCAGGCATCAGGACCCCATGGAAAAATCTCTAGTTAGCAGTTTCTGGCGGGGACCGTCCTCATGTCAGCTGACCAATGTTAGCATATGTCAGTATAAAGGGGTGGTCCCCACACCCGCCTTCTAGTTCTTTCCCATCAGAGGCCAAAGGGGCATAACAAGAGAAAAGGAAAGGCCCCCCTATAAAAGAAAAGAAAACTCAGGGGGATGGAGGGAGGGAAAGCAATACCTACTACAAGAGCCTCTCTTGAAGATCTACTGTTATGGTAAGTTCTTACGTAATCATACTATCTTACTTTGAGAGGGCTATTGCAGTAGGTATTCACAAATAGGACAGAGTCCCAAGCAGTCTGGAACAAGTCTGAGAAACAGGGAGGAGGATGAGATCATCCACAACAGAGAGGCAGAAGAGGGATTCAAGAAAGAAGTCCCTGCAGAACTGCCAAACCCAAACCCGCCCTGCGACGAGAGGCAATGTCCAAACTGTAATGCTTCATGAAGGTATGTACAGACATCCATGTAGCAGCTGTGCAAATTTCTGCAGCTGACATGTTCCTGATACAAACGGCAGAAGCAGCCACCCCTCTGGTGGAATGGCTTCTAACTTGACCCAGAAGGGTTTTGTTATACTAGTCGTAACAGAACCTATTGCAAGTGGCTAACTACTTAGAGAGGCACTGCTTAGAAATAGCAGTGCCTTCGCCTTTTTGGTGCAAAGGAAACAAAAAGTTGATCAGTCTTTCTGAGATCCTTGGTCCTGTTGGTATAGTATCTCAGAATCCTGTGGACATTGACAGTAATCCAGGATCCTGACTATAGGGCAGGAGAAGTGTTCCAAGTCCTTGGAACCTGCCCAAATAGAAAACCGCTTCCGCTTAATGGCATAAGTAGACCTGGTGGAAGGCTTTCTGGCCTTGACCAGGATGTTAGCAACTTGAGGAGAAACACTGAAGTGAGCAGCAGCTATGTCTGCAGGAGCCAGGCTCCCTGATTTGAGTGAGCCAGGAAAAAGACTGGGAGCTCTATGGATTGATTAAGGGTGGATTCAGCCACTACTTTAGGAAGAAACTTAGGGTTCGTATGCATGGCCACTTTGTCCATGTGGAAAATCAAGTAAGAGATTTTGCACATAGGGGCCTGGGGCTCGGAAATTCTTTGAGCAGAGGTAATGGCCATAAGGAAAAGTGTTTTCCATGAAAAGAAATGCATGTCATCATTGGCTGCTGGCTCAAAGGGGGGCAGCATGAGCTTTTCCCAACAGTAATTAAGGTCCCAGGGGGAAGCAGGATTATGGATAGGGGGCTTCAAGTGAAGGACCCCTTTAAGGAAGGTCTTGGAGATCTACAACTGTCCTACTGACCTGTCCCCCACTGGAATATGGTAGACCAAAATAGCCACCAAATGAACTTTCAGCGAGGAGTAGCTGAGACCCAGATCATAGAGGTGCCTCAGATAATCCAGGATCCCAACTATAGGACAGGAGAAGCATTCCAAGTCCTTGGAACCTGCCCAAATAGAAAACTGGTTCTAATTAATGGTGTAAGTAGACCTGGTGGAAGGCTTTCTGGCCTTGACCAGTATGTTAGCAACTTGAGGAGAAACACTGGAGCGAGCAGCAGCTATGTCTGCAGGAGCCAGGCATGTAGATGGAGGGATTTGAGTCCTGGATGGACCAGGGTCCCCCAATCCTTGGTCTGCAGTTCCTGTGACATTGGAAGAGGAAAGGGAGGTTCTTCCAAAAACTGTCGCAGAAGAGAGAACCAAACTTGCCTCGGCCAGAAAGGAGCAATGAGAATCATTCGTGCCCCTTCTGTCTGGAGCTTGTTCAGAACCCTCAGAATCAAAGGAATTGGAGGGAAGGTGATTATGAATCTGTCCCTCCAACACAGAGACAGCGGGTCCTGCCAGGAAACTCCTCTCCCTGGAGCAAGCGAGCAGAAGGTGGGAAGCTTGGCGTTGTTGGGGGAGGCGAACAGGTGTACCTGTGGCATCCCCCACAGATCAAAGACATTGCTTACCACATCCTGAATGATTTCCCACTGGTGGGATTTGGCAGATGTGCAACTGAGAGCATCTGCCAGAGTGTTTTGTACTCCCAGTACATGGATTGCTGTCAGATATATGTTATGCTGAGGTGCGCTATACCACACCCTCATCACCTCCCAGATAGAGATGCAGCGAATTTAAAATCCGCCTGCAAAGTGAACGTGAAGTGGCCACTTCACTTTGGCACTTTGCTACGTGGAGTCCCCAATAGGAAAGGCTCACTTCACCTTGTTATTATTACTTCACGTTGTCATTCCACTTTAAATGCGAAGTAAGGCGAAGTGACAACAATATTGGCAGCATCCCACCCATACAGTCACCAGAATTAATGTGCATCCACAAAGTGCTACTGTCTTTTGCCCAGAAAACTCCCCAGTGCTGACGAAGTGAAATGAGAACATAACAAGAAATGCAAAGTCTCTGAGAATTAAAGGTGCACTCAGTCATGCATGCAGTGGTCACACACAGAGTCACCAGAATTAATGTGCATCCACAATGCTACTGTCTTATGTCCAGAAAATTCCCCATTGCTGATGAAATGCTACTGTCTTATGTCCAGAAAATTCCCCAGTGCTGATGAAGTGAAATGAGATCGTAACAGGAAATGCAGTCTCCCAGAATTAATGGTGCACTGCAAACGCACAGGCAAATTAAGATTGTGCTGCACACTCAAGAGATACATATGAAAAGGCACAACACCACATAACTAGTGCACACAAGTCACACATCCAGATCTGGAAAGGAATACATTTTGCCATCTGGGGGATTAGTGCAAGGCAGTAACAATCCACTGCCAGTAAAGATATCACAAAGCAGTATAAAAAATTCATACAGGTACGGTGGATAGCAGGTTCACACTGCCACAATTACTCTATGGCACAATAAAAGGTGTCTGATTTAATGGCATGCATCCCACACACACTCACAAACACACTAAAAGTAATGCGTAGCAAATTGAAAACCTTTAGTAATATAACCAAATGCTTTAAACAGACAAATTATACACCGCTGCACCACAACAATCAACAAAAAAATGTCAGGAATTACTGAAAATATTAGTGTGTGTGCATTAACAGAGTTATACAAGAAAAATATAACCAAAACAGAAAGACTGCCTTTTTCTCCCAGTTAATGTACCTACACCGCAAATACACCCCTCCCCCAAAGCACATTTCCCAGTACACAGACTGACTGTTCTAAATTAACATTCAAAATCCACACACAACAATAAACACTCAATGATATGAGCACAGAAGGGTTTCCTATAATCGATGTACTAAATTTTGAGCAAATAAAATGACTCAAAAAGACATTTTAAACAGCTTTTAGAGGTTTTGAATCGCACAGCACTGAGAGCAAACTCACTACACACACACACACACACACACTACTCAGACCAGAACTGAGGCTGTGCAGAACAATCTAGAGCCCATGTGACCTGCAATCCCATGAATCACTGCATAATTTTATTTGGAGCTCAATTACAAGGTGAAGTGAGGCGAATTACATTGATTTCAATGTACTTCGGCTTAAAATTGGTGGAGAAATGGTTTGGGGAAAGCAGAATAACACAGTCATTGGTTTCAATGGACTTCACATTCCTCATTATGAAGCAAAGTACTCTGCTTCACATTGTGGAGTACTCCGCGGATTCCACGTTACTCTGTGAATCACTTCGCAGAGCGAATTGTGGCCACTTCACCCACCACTACTTACAGTACTGTAACTCACATGCTGGTACAGGAAGGAACGCGAATGCCTATGGCTGTACCTCCCTGATGAGCTGTAGCACAAAATTCCTAGACTTAAAAACACATATTAATGAGTACAATAATGGGGTGATAAAGCCTGGAGAAATACTACATAACAGGTTTTCAGTACATCCAAATAACTGGTAAAAAATTAAGGTTGCATTTCATGATGTGATCGTTAATCATGATTTGTGACTGCATTTGTAACCATGATGATGAAGAACATGATTTGGTGTCGACGGTGTGAGATAACCAATACGGAACTGTATTGGGAATGTGAATGCCTATGGTGTACTTCCCCGATGAGCTGTAGCACAAAACTCCCTGACTTAAAAACACGTATCAATGAGTACAATGCTGGGGTAGTGAAGCCTGGAGACATACTACAAAACAGGCTTAGAATACATCCAAGTAACTAGTAAAAAAAATTAATGTTGTGATTCGTGGCATGATTTGTGACTGCATTTGTGACCATGATGATGAAGAATGTGATTTGTATCACGAGTGACTCATGATGATGGTCCTGACTTAAAAACACATATTAATGAGTACAATATTCATGCAAAATTATGCACCACACCTGTCCAGTACTCTGAAGGGAAGCCAAAGAAACAACTGTGACTTAAGTTACAGATGGAGATTGGGCCCTAAAAAGACGCAAATGCACAGACAGATTAAGATTGCATTGTACGCTGAAGAAATGCAGATGCAAAGGCACAACATCTAACCAGTGCTCACCATCACAAATTCAAATCTGGAAAAGAATACCTATGCCGGTTGGGGCTGGCCGCAGGTGGGGGGGGCAGTGTACTGCACTGCTGCAGTAACAGTCACTAGTAATAGTACCAGTAAAGATACCACAAAGAAGTATAAAAATCACACAGCTGCAGTGGATAGCAGGTTCACATTGCTGAAATTACTATGTGGCACAATTAAAGGTGTCTGATTTGATGACACGCATCACACACATACTCACACATACACTAAGTAATGCGTAGCAAATTGAAACTTCAGTAATATAACCACATATTTTAAACAAACTAAAATTATGCATTGCTGCACCACAACAATCAGCAAAAAATCAAGAATTATTGAAAATACTATAGTGTGTACATTAACACAGTCATACATGAAATATATCACCAAAACAGAAAGAACTGTCTTTTTCTCCAAGTTAATCTACCTACACAACAGATACGCTCCTCCCCCAAAGCACACTTCCACTGTCTCAGTACACAGACTGAATGTTGTACATTAACATTCAAAATCCACACACAAACAATAAATGCTCAATGATATGAGCACAGGAGGGGTTTCCTACAATCGATGAATGAAAGTTTCAGAAAAAAATGACTCAAAAAGGCTTTTTTAACAGTTTTTAGATGTTTGAATCGTAGAGAGCTCTCAGAGCAGACTGTCTCCTACAGCTTCCTACACACACACACTACCCCGAACTGAGACTGTGCAGAACAATCTAGAGCCTATGTGACCTGAAATCCAATGAATCACTGCAAAATTCACCTTTGGAGCTTAAAAACAAGGTGAAGTGAGGCGAAGTACATTGTTTTCAATGTACTTCGCCTTAAGAATTGGTGGAGTAGTGGGTTGGGAAGACAGAGTAACATGAAGTCATTGTTGTCAAGTTACCCATTATAACGCAAAGTACACCGCTTCGCATTGCGGAGCACTCTGCAAATTCGTCTTCACTCCGCAAATCACTTCATGGAGCAAACTGGAGCCACTTCGTCCATCTCAACTCCAAGCACAGGGGGATAGGAATCAGTTCCTCCCTGTTTGTTGAGGTACCAGACAATGCACATGTTGTCCGACTGTACCAGAATATTGCTGGGAAGGATGAAGGGATGAAGAGCCTGAGGAGTGTATAGGACCTCCCTCAGTTCAAGAACGTTGATGTGTAATATTTTCTCGATGTAGGACCAGTTTCCCTGAGTCTTTTTTTTTGTACTTTATGTTTATTGTTATTAAGAAAACAAACATACAGTATGAGATACTAGCAAAGGCATTGCAATTTGTACATTTTACCACCTGAGGGCACCACTCCTCTTCATATGCACAACTGAGCTTCCTTCACTATATGATACATCCCTTGGGAGGGAGTAGCCATTTATTATAACATCTTGCAATACAACTTAATGCTGAATAATGAACACATGAGCAGCATGGTAAATATTTCATTAAAGTTCACCAGTATGTCCAGAATGTCTTGTCCCTCAACGAAGGGAATGACTAATACCATGCATGCACTTAATTTTGCACAAAAGTTCTTTGAAAGTAATTAATGGTATCTCCTAAGTTACAATAAACTGACTCCGCTAATCAACATAATGGCGCCTGAGAAGAAAAAAAAGAACACTATAAAACACCCCACCACATCTTAAACATTAATTAAACATTGTTGTGTACAGACCAATCCCACTTAAACTATGGAATTATACAGAGAACATAAACCTACATCCTCTGTATCCATAATACAAAGATACAAAGAAAGCCCAAGGATCAGTTACTTTTGACTTTGTGTAACACATTAAGTCCAGCAAAAATAAAGTCCTTAATTGAGACACTCATCAAATATGGAGATTATTCAAAACCTAATATTAATGTTTAGAGGACATCTTCATTAGCCAAGAATCTCCATATGAGACCTCTTACCTTGGTATTTCCATTTGACCTTCCCCAAAACTTTAACCCCCATCCTACCACCCACAAGTTATCTCGTCCTTGCAAAATGCAGTCACTGGCGCCACCGACGAGTTATCTCGTCCATCTGTACACTTTTTTTTCCTGTGCTCTATACTATTTGCATAAATGCCTGTGTGAGAATTCTGCCCAGTGATATGCAAGGCAGGGAGTAGTGGCTTACTTGCATTGGCAAGCAAATCATCCAATCAATGATCCTGTTTGTTCGGGAGGCAGTTTTCATACTATAGCCTGCTGTTCCTGCTCGCACTTGCTTGTTTCCTGTGTAGACCGCAGTTCTTGGTAGAACGTCGTCTATTGTTTCTCAGCAAACAGAAATCTGCCAGATCTGACAGAAGCTCTGAAATCAATCTACAGCTTTGTGAAGTCAGCAATAAGGCTTTTTTTGGTCAGTATTTATTTATGATTTCGGCACAAAAAAACGGCATCCTCAGATTTTTTCTTTTCTTCAATTGTGTACTATGGGCACTCATAACTACAGCAAAATACATTATTCAGAACATCAATATTTTAGAAATTGGACCCTGGTCTTGTTCATTTTCTACTGCTTATGATGTAAATAGATAAGGAGAGGGTCACTGTATATTGAGATAATTTTTTTCAGTCTCGTCAGTTCATGTTGAGTTTTGCCACGTCTTTTTCTCCCCAAGTGAATTACAGTATATGATGCGGTAGATCTGAACATAAGCAAATGACAGATTGTGCTCTTCCTGATCAAGTTAGATTTTTTTTCATCGATATTTACTGCAGGAGTCTCTGGTTTACTTATTTTAGATATAAAATTCGATCTATGTAATTAAACAATGTGGGTGTACTCATGGATGCAAGATATAATTTTTTTGATCATCATAAATATCTTACTTTATTTGTTTTTATTATAGTATGCAGATTAGTATGGTTTGTAATGCATTTTTTTGATTGGTTGGCTTTTACTTATTTGGCGCGCGATTTGAATTGTGCTACTGTAATGCAGTCAATCGGTGCATGGGTTAAGCTGTGAGTCCCATAGTGACATCACCAGAAGTCCCTATTTTCAGCAATTTTTGCATGCCAATTGTTTAAAATAACTCTTGTGCCTAGGGTAAGGGATCCGTACGATTGCCCAAGTCTGAGAATTGCCATAAGCCTGTCTCCCAATACGATCAAAATACCAGTGCAAGCGAGACAAATGGCGAAATCTAGCACAACTGAGGTGTAATCCCGAATCCGTGCAAATGCACCTACTCGAAAACCCAACAGATGATATTACATATGCGAGGCTAGTGCAGCCAGTGTGCTTCACATTATGACTATGAGGCAAAATGGTTAAATATTACTGTTGGGGTGGATAACAAAATCTATCTGATTCAGATCAAAGTAATCATTTTATTCAAGACTTCTGACCACAGTGGACTGCTATAGACACCCGCAGCTCCTCAGCATTTCAATCAGCCCACCTGATACCTGCAATGTAAAAAAAAAATTAAGCAAGAAAACAAATGACCCCATTCACAAGCATGAATAACTATTTAATGCAGTCTTTACAGCACAGAAGCACAACTTCCAGCTGTCAGTCATCAGTCAGGAATGTGCACATCCACACAGAACACTCGCAGCTGTGCTACCGCGCGGTTGAGAAAGACAACTAGATGTTGTGACTCACGTTAAAAAATCAAAAATAATATAAAAATAATGCTGGAATATGGGTAGAATGAAATCAGAATGCCAGATCTTCACAGACATAATAAAACCAACAAAAGGTCAGTAGTTCAAGCCATCAACAAGTACTGCTGCTACAGATTAGCGAGGCAGTGTACAGTACATACAGATTTGATAGTCTTCAGCTGCTGTGTGTTTATTTTTCATGCTTTTTTTTGCTGATGTACCACCCCAACATTGCTGATGTGAGTCCCATAGTGACATCACCAGAAGTCCCTATTTTCAGGTATTTTTGCATGCCAGTTGTTTAAAATAACTTAAAAAATAACTTTTCTTGTGCCTAGGGTAAGGGATCCGTACGATTGCCCAAGTCTGAGAATCGCAACAATCATAAGCCTGTCTCCCGATACGATCAAAATACCAGTGCAAGTGAGACCAAATGACGCAATCCTGACACAACCGATGTAATCCCAGAGTCTGGCAAACGTACCTATCAAAAACCCAACAGATGATATTACATGTGCTAGGCTAGTGCAGCCAGTGTGCTTCACATTATGACTATGAGGCAAAATGGTTAAATATTACTGTGGGGGTGGATAACAAAATCTATCTGATTCAGATCAAAGTAATCATTTTATTCAAGACTTCTGACCACAGTGGACTGCTATAGACACCCGCAGCTCCTCAGCATTTCAATCAGCCCACCTGATACCTGCAACGTAAAAAAAAAATTAAGCAAGAAAACAAATGACTCCATTCACAAGCATGAATAACTATTTAATGCAGTGTTTACAGCACAGAAGCACAACTTCCAGCTGTCAGTCATCAGTCAGGAATGTGCACATCCACATACAACACTCGCAGCTGTGCTACCGCGCAGTTGAGAAAGACAACTAGATTTTGTGACTCACGTTAAAAAATCAAAAATAATATAAAAATAATGCTGGAATATGGGCAGAAAGAAATCAGAATGCCAGATCTTCACAGACATAACAAAACCAACCAAAGGTCAGTAGTTGAAGCCATCAACAAGTACTGCTGCTACAGATTAGCAAGGCAGTGTACAGTACATACAGATTTGATAGTCTTCAGCTGCTGTGTGTTTATTTGTCATGCTTTTTTTTTGCTGATGTACCACCCCATCATTACTGACATTTAAATGAGTGAGTGTTCAACACAAATGTGATCATTTGTACAGCATCCAATGCGGCACCACACTGTGATGATTGCTGCTGGGAGCAGTCTCCCAAACGGGGAACGAGCAAGGCAAAATTTTATCAATTTACATTTTTCCGTGATTAATTTTTATGCAAATAAGGGTCAGATCTTGCTATCGTCTCACCTGAATCATGCGGATCATCAAAGACAAATAGAGCATCACTTATTTAATAAATAGGAACGACATGTAATGTAAGTACTGAAAGTCTTATACTGTAGGTAGAACATTGGCAAATGTTGCTAAATGTTAACAAAATTCTGTAAAAATAACAACTGCAAGTACTGAAACTAAAAGAATAAGAGAATAGTTCCTTATACAATGTACAGTAGGTGAGCATCCAATCTTACAGATTACTGATTTTTCTCTACTGAAGCATTCTAACTGATGATAAATAATTAATCTTCATTTTGGCTACTTATGTTTACTTTAGACAGTTCACAAAAGAACCCTTAGCTAATGGGGGAACAGCTCAAACAATACCTGATGATATTACATTGGCTTTTGCTGCACTCAAAACAGAGCAGTAAAATCAACCTGAAGCAGTTAAAACTGGCCTAAAAAGAAACACTTTAATAGCTTTGCAATTTAAAAGTTAACTTTTGCAGTTGAGTTCCTTTGCCTTGGTTGCAAATTGCAATTTACTGAGATTTGCGGTTTGTGATCTCAAGTAGCTGTGTTTGCTTTTTGCCATCTGCATGCAAGTTGCGATCTATGAACTGCCTTTTGTTTTTTGCGATTTGCGATTTTTGGACTTGTGTTTTGTGGAGCCCATCCAGGAGACTCCTATTATGAGACTGAGTCACTGCTAAGGAGGGTAAGCGGCTTGCTGTAAAAAAAAAGGATAAATAAATAAATAAATAAAAATAATGCTGCACCTAGTTTCACCCACAAGGGCGGTGTATACAACATTGGTCGGGTGGTGCTGGGCCAGCATGGGTGGGTTGAGAATCCAGTGCTGGGTGTGCCTGACGTAGAGGGGGAAGGAGTATTCAACAATTAGCTACCCTTGTAGCTTGGCGGTAGAACCCTAGGTGGAAAACCAAAGGTTTGTCATTTCAAATACTGACTCTTCCCATCGCTGGGTCACAATTAGGAATTTTAGCAAGGGTAAGTGCATACTGGGGACTGGACACCATCTTGGGATTCCACGTGGAGGTGGCCACTTTGTGTACAGGCACCAGTGCTGGGGTGGGGGATTGCAAGTCAGGAACAAATATGTTGTGGAAGTAAAAATGACACTCAGACAGTCAGACCTGCTTTTTACCTCAACAAAGGTCAATTCAGCAGAATCAGATTATAACCCAGTGCACCTCACTCTGTAGTTATGTTGTTAGATTCTGCCTGTAGCATTTATGTTCACTGTGTCTCATGGACTAAGCCATTCATAACCCATCGCACAACTCAGGTGAGCCAGAACCTGCCAGATAGCAACATTTCTAAAGCAATAAAAACTGTACACACTTTGAGGATCACAGAAAATTCAAAGGCAACAGGCCAGTTTTTAACATATGGTAAATTTATTATTTAAATCACTCTACAAATGTAATAGTATTTTGGTAAACTGGTTTCTTCCATTACCAGTGTAATTTAGCACAAACACCTCTTTAGGGAAACAGCTGAGTTACAGTCTTTGAGACTTCTAGAATAATAACCATACTGTATGTTGAGAACAACAGCTACATTATTATACATCTAACAAGCAGTAGTGTAACCATGACATACTTATTGTACGCATACGCGTATATGAAAAATGCAGCAATAATCCTTTTTCTATGTTGGTCCCAATTCCCTAAACCTGGTCTTCTCCAGTCTTTGGCATTGGGAGAGGTGGGGTGACAGTTGGGACCCACTCCAAGTCAGACAGGCTAGCACTGGAAAATGTTGGCACCCGGTAAAGCACTCGGACCACTAGCAGTAGTTTTTCCCACCTGCTGCTCACTCAGACTAATCTGAAAGTGAATGCCAAAGCACGATTTTGCACATGGGTTGCCCAGTAAGAAAGAAAGAGAGAGAGAGAGAGAGTCTTCAGCTACTGTGGTCTGTACTCGTAGTGTCATTGTCGGGCGCGAGATGGAACATCGGGACTCATCCGGTCCGTCATCGTGATCACTGATTATTTGTTCTTGTCCCTGCCGGGGTGGGGTTTCTCTCTTTTATTGCCTGCAAGTGATAAAAATTATGTTCCTTTCTTCAATGCTGGTGATGGACCAGCATGATGTAGTTCTTCTGCATGGTAGATAGTACTTGCAATGATCAGAGGCGATTATGAGTTTTTCCTGTTGCAGTCAAGGATTCTTTGTCTTGTTTGTCTCAGGTGCATTTTCTTTACTTGTGTAATCATTCCACGCCATTCTGGGACTGCCTTTCTTGTTTTTATTCTCACCTCTTTTCAGTGATAGTAACGGATGGTGTGTGTGTTGGGGGAGCGGGAAGGTGGTGAGGGACGCGGTAACTTGGAAAGAACTAAACGTGGGCAAATGTGAGTGAAGATGGCTAAGGCTGAGGGGATCTGGCAAGGATGCTAGAGGTAAAAACAAAAGAGGAAGGGGTAAATGGAAGGAAGGAAGCATGGCAATGACAGTATAGAGGAAGGGTCAACTAGGTAAAGAATCATTAGGGTGATGGGGGTGAGCCAGGGAGTGGCACAGAGATATGAGGCAAATGGACAATGACAGCAAGGTGGTATGAAAAGCAATAAAGCTGCAGAAGGGATTAGAACAGCAGTGTGAGAGGTGTGAGAGACATGGGAAAGCACCAAGTTAGCAAAGTAAGGGCAACACACTGGTGAAGTAGGCAATGCAGGACACACATAAGGCTAAATGCAAGGGTGAAAGTACTAGGATTGGTTAAAGGATAGAGAGAAAGAGCACTGTGGGTACAGAAATAGGGTAAAAAAGCACTGAGGCAAAAATGGAGTAAGAGCAAGAGGGAGAATGGGGCTAGAATAACGGGTGATCAGTGTGAGAATGAGACAAGAGTGAAGGTGTCTATGATTTAGGCAAGTGTGCAGAGTTGAACAGGGTAAAGATGGGACAAAAGACACAGGTGGAGTGAGGTATGGTGATGTGCAGGGCAAACTGTAAGTATTGTTAGGGTGAGGGCAGCAGGGTTAACGTGGTAAGGGGAGAAGGTGAGTTGAGGAAAATATAGTGAGAGTAAGCTGAGTCAGGATATGGGGTAAGCAATATGATTGTGAAGTCATTTGGCTAATGAGGGTGAGAAGTCAGGATGCAGGGGTGTACATGTGAATTACTGTGTGGGGGGTGAACCGAGTAAGGACTGAGTGAGGGTACTGAGATATGGTAAGGACTAAGCAGGGGACAGCAGTGAGGGTGATTGAAGACATTAGAGTGAGGATAAGGATGGTGTGAAGCCTCAGTGGTGAAAGGGATAGGGACAGAGTATATGTTACAGGTGTAAAAACTGTGGAAGGTGTAGAAAGCTTGTCCCAAAATTATATTTCCTTTCAACATCCAATAATAGCAAATTGGTAGCATCTTTTAGTCAGAGATACCAAGGACAATCGGAGAGGTGGTTGAACTCAGTGAGGTAGCCACTGATTTTCACGATACTAATTCTAGGAGCTAAAGAACTAGATCAAGGTGTGCACAACATGTCGGAGGGCAATGGCAAAGGTCAACAGGATGCTTGGATGCACTCAGCTCCACCCCTGTGCAATGGAGCGCATAGTCTCCCAGCCTCTGTCAGGAGGTAACCACGCACCGACTGCTGTAGACCCCACTCCCTGGAGATGGTGTGAAGTCCTTTGGTGCTCATTCCTTCTCCTTCTCCTTCCCAGCCGACCCCCCCCACTCGGTCAGGACTGGCACAAGGATTTACTGGGCCCTGGTGCAAGACTGTGAAGTGGGCACCCTGCCTCCTGTGAAGTGGGCCCCTTCTGGCCTCCCCCGTAACTCTCAATAAGAATGAAAAAAACATTCAGTAAACACGAAGTTTAGCAGCAGAACTAACTTCTCTCTCTGCTCTGAGTGATCTCAGCTGAGACAAGTGACCACTGGCAGTCAAGTCTCGGGCCCATTTTTAATTTTTTTTCTTCTCTTTTCCAGTACTTGAAACTCCCCCCCATGAGCCAAGGCTGATCTGCCAATGTCTTCACCATCCCAGTGAATAAACCCACTCTGCACTGCCAGGTGCTGTTCGACCTGTGGATTCCAACACAGAGAGGTTTGTTGTCGGAGGCAGCGGCAATGCTGGAAGACTGGACCACTGAACTGCAGAGAGACAAGCATTAGATAGCATTAGCAGGGGATCTGCAGCTTCAGGAAGGCTCTCTGGGAGCACGGTCTTGGATTGACAGTATTGGGCATCCCCGCAGCCTATCCAGCTGCATGCTCCTGGTGGGGGGGCAGGGAAATAGAACATGGAAAACTTGAGGTGCAGGATTGGGCAGGTGAAGCCTCTGTCAGCCCACCACATCCACCACTGGATGCACGCTGCCATATTGCGGTGACACCAACAGTGTTCATCTCCACTGTGGGTTTTCAGATATCCATGGGGTAGAAATGCCAAAGGAGCTGAAGGCACACCTAGCACTGGGGGTTAAGCCAAGAGGGTAGCACTGAGGTGTGTCACGGGTGGGCTAGTGGTCCCGATAGCTGGCTGGCATGATCTCAGTCACATGGTATCATGGCATTGGCAGTGGACAGAAGGAGTTCACAACCTGGCCCAAAGCAAGGAGGAAAAAATATGAAAAAAAAAAAAGTGAGGTAGCTAGCTGTACAGTCTGTAACTGTGAAAGAATAGGGTTTGATTCCCTGCACCATCACTAAAATAGAGCAACATGTGAGTTAGTTAGCTGGAGAGTCTGTGACTCTGAAAGACTGATGTTCAATTCCCATCAGTGCCAGTAGGATAGAACAAGAAGTGAGGACCCAGTGGTGCTGAGGGTTGAGGTGCTGGATGCCACACCTTGTGCTATGCCTGCAACCCAGGTTGGAGAGTTCATGGCTATGAAAGACTGGGGTATGATTCCTAGCACCATTGGTAAAATGGAGTAAAATATGAGGCAGTTTGCAGGAGAATATATGGCTGTGAGAGACTGGGTTTGATTCCCAGCAGTGTCAGTAGAATAGTAGAATAGAACAACAATTACGGCAGCTAGCTGGAGAAAGTGTAGCTGTAGGAGAGTGGGGTTTGATTCCTGCCCCAGCAGTACAACAGAGCAACAAGTAAGCCAGTCAAGCTTTAGAGACTTTGGCTATGACAGCGAGGTTTGATTCCTGTATCATCAGTAAAAATAAAGCAACAAATGAGGCAATTAGCTGGAGAGTGTGGTGGTGAGAGACTGGAGTTAGATTCCCAGTGGTGCCATTAGAGAGGGAGTTAGTTGGAGAGTCTATTACCAGTCTCAAAGTCACAGACAGTGCAGCTGCCTCACTTGTTGCTCTATTGTACTGGAACTCAAACCTGTCTCTCTCACAGAATGTCCAGCCTACTGCCCTCACTTGTTGATCTATTCTGCTGGCACTACTGGGAATCAAACCTGTCTCTCAGATCCTTAGACTCTTGCGCTAACTGCCTAATTTCTTGTTCTATTCTATGGGCACTGCTACAAATCGAACCCCAGTCTCTTACAGCCGCAGACTATACAGTTAACTGCCTAACTTGCTGCTATTTTGTACTAGTGGTGCTGGGAACAGAACCCCATTCTCTCACAGCCACATAGTTCCCAGCTGCCTACCTTGCCTGTTGCCTTTTTTACTGATGGTGCATACACCTCTACCTGCAGTTCCAGTGTGGGGACACAATGCACCCACTTCCTACCTAGTGTACCTTGCCATCCCCAGGCAGGGGGTTCAGTTCTGCTCATTGCCTCATACCTGTTTTGCACAAATTGCCACTTACATACATTGTTCACTTATTTAAATAAAAGCAAGGCTAAAGTTCATTCTCAGAAGGTGTGGTGATGTGATTGTCATGATGTGGTTCATTGGAGGACATTCCTGTTGAGATGCAGTGTCATATGAGCAGGGTAAGGATTAACGATGATTGCTGAGTACATCGGTAATGATTTGCAAATGGGTGAAGACTGTTAGGTGGAGCTGCACCTTTTGGGGAAGAAAAAAGGAGCAGAGCAGATAAGCATTTTGACTCTTTAAATCCCTCTGTCTTCTCTTTCATCTCATGGGATGCATTACCAGGCGCAGAAGGGAGAGAAAAATACTCACTTTGAGATATGTGCGTAATTTGTCCCACGCTCATATGCCAAGTTTTGTAGTGTTAAAATAACTGGTGGAAAATAGCACAACCTGACTGACTTGTTGAGAGGTTGCCCCTTCACCTACCAAAACTGATCTCCTTGGAGTGGTCCTTGCACTCCTGTCACAATAGTTAAACTTTCAGCTGAACAGCATGTGCGATGACTAGTTTAAAACACTGTCTTTATTACATCTTGTCCTTTATTACCAGCTGAAGAGCAGTGTTGTGCTGTGGTTACTGAGTACAGAGCTGTGAACTACAAGATCCCCAGGTTTGAATCCCGCCACAGTTACTTGTTCACTTAGTAACCTTCTGTAAGCCTCTTGCTCTACCTGTACGTCAGTCCCTCCCTCTGTGAAAATATGAAGCAGGTCCCCCATTGACATGTGTCGCTGTAGGCTTCTTCAAAGTGTGGTGTCACTGTGTGTAAACATTTACCATGTCCTTTCCATAGACCTTTTGTACTGAAGCTTTTTTTCTTCAAAACTGTCTCACAGTGATAGCCTGCTGGCTGCTTTGCAGAGGGGTCCATTACTTTGCTGGTGGTAATCATGAGATTGCACACCCACAATCAAGAAGTGCTGCTCAGCATTCATTATTTGCTGTACACTGTACGGGCTCAAGCTCACTGGCTTGTATGGACCTGTGCTGGCTGCTGGATAGCACAGCTGAGATGCGGCCTCTCATTTTCAGTTGTGTCCTGCTTCTACCTTTATTTCTTGCTGAAATGGACTGAGAGTGGAGGTCAGGTGACTTGTTCAATGACATACTGGGAGCCCAGACTGGGGACCAGTAGTTGTGGTTGGATTCTATCCACCAATTCATGGCACACAGTTATAGACATGGTGGACCGAGCCAGAGCACCTCGCTCTCTCTCTCTCTCTCTATATATATATATATATGTATATGTATGTTAGTAGTAACAAAATAGTAACTCTAGTGATTGTGTGTTTTGGTCCCAAGACAGTAAGAACAAAGGCAATCATTACTGTAAGTGTATTTTTTTAACTAAAATAATTTTCTTTAGTTCAGTTAATCAGCTAATACAAGTTTTTGCAGTTTGGCCACTACTTGTTAAATAAATTGAGGCCTCATATTCAAATGGCAATCAAATGATGAGCTTGGTGCTAAACCATGTCGGTGATGCGCTTAACTTGAATAGCATACTTGGACAAAATGGGGGCCATATCAAAGACAAAAGATGCAGGGCTTTTACCAGAAAGTAAAATATGCACAAAAGAGTGCAGGACCATTGCAAATTAGGGATCCTCTGCTTACAGGGCTCATTCAGTGGTTTTGAAAGTGCTATGGCCTCTGTTGCAGCACTTTCTAAAAGCCTACTCTATTGCAGTGTACAGTGGTGAATGAACACCCCCTTGGTCAAGTGTGAGTAGCTGAACTGACAGGAGCTCTCAGAGTTTGCTAGCTTAAATCCCCCCACCATTTACCATAACACAGGGTCCAGGCCATGTTAGTATGTTATCCCTTACTGCAGTTGTTCCCCACCTCCTGATTGCTGATTTGACACTTTACAAACCTGACATAACCCCATTCCCTAGCTCTAGCAGTCCTCCCCCTTTGCCAATCTGACAGAGTAAGCATGACAAACATAGTCACTGGTGCCCCCGATCATCTCTGATCCCCACCCAACTGACAGTCCAATTGCCCTTTCATCCCACTCTCAGAACCCTCAATTCTCCCCCCATGGATTCACACTCACCCCAGTACAGCTGAAGAGGCGGACATGGCGACCGGCACACAGTCCATCAAATTAACTATCATGACAGCCACCATCTGAATGACAGGAGCGTGTGCCCAGCTGCTGTAGAATTAGCTTTCCTATAGCAGTTATATGCTCACTCACTATCATTCAGATGGTGGCTGACCAAGGTGGTAAGTGGAGGAGCTGTGCCAGTCTTTATCTCCTCATATCCTCATAAGATCTGCCCTGCTGGCTCTGAATCCAGCACAGGTCCATACAAGCCAGTGAGCTTGAGCCTGTACAGTGTACAGCAAATAATGAATGCTGAGCAGCACTTCTTGATTGGGGGGGGGGCAATCTCATGATTACCACCAGCAAAGTAATGGACCCCTCTGCAAAGCAGCCAGCAGGCTATCACTGGGAGACAGTTTCCAAAAAAAAACCTTCAGTACAAAAGGTCTAGGCGGGAAAGGACATGGTAAATGTTTACACACAGTACCACCACATTTTCAAGAAGTCTACAGTGACACATGGCAGTGGGGTACCTGCTTCATATTTTCACATAGGGAGGGACTGATGTACAGGTACAGCAAATGGCTTACAGAAAGTTACGAAGTAAACCAGTTGCTGTGGCGGGATTCAAACCTGGGGATCTTGTAGTTCACAGCTCTGTACTCAGTAACCAAGCACAACACTGCATGTTCAGTTGGAAATAAAGGACAAAATGTAATAAAAACAGTGTTTTAAAGTAGTCATTGCACATGCTGTTAAGTTGAAAGTTTAACTATTGTGACAGGAATGCAAGGTCCACTCCAAGGAGGTCAGTTGCAAGAAATGCCCAGCTTCCTCTGGTGGCTCAATCACAAGCTGCTGCAACCCTGGATTACATATCAACATACAAACATACGAATGTGACAGCAGAAACAGACCTCCTGGTCTGTAAGCGTTGCTTGAGTGTGCAGCTAGCGCCTCGGTCACATCTGCCCACCCTCCCTTTTGTTCACTCAGCCATTCTCAGCATCACCTACCAGTACTCTCCCTGTTCTCTATCCCATGCTCTTTAAAGCTACCCACCATTTGCATATCATCACCCTCTGTGGTAGGGCATTTCACTTTGACACCATTCTCTCTGTGAAGTAATGCCTCCTCATCTCCCTCCTAAATCTTCCCCCCTCTATTCTTAGCCCGTGCCCTCTAGTGTTCCTTCCCTTCCTCAGTTTAAAAACCCTGTTGGCTCCATCCTTGTTGATTCACCTCAGATACTTGAAAGTTTAGATTATGTCCCCCCATCCCTCCTCTCCTCCAGAGTGTTTACTTCACCCAGCCCATTCTCGTAGTCTCTCCCCTCCATTCTCTGTAACATCCTTATTGCCCTCTGCTGCATTCCCTCCAGTAGTTTGATATCCTGCCTCAGGTATGGCCTCCAGAACTGCACACAGTTCTCCAAGTCCAGCATGATCAGTGACCTGTTGAGGGGCGAGATCACCTCCCTCTGCCTGAATGAGAACTCCCTTCCTATACACCCCAGCATCTTGTGTGTAAATGTTTGTTATATACACTACGCATATATTATTCTTCATATAGTAACTGGTATTTTCTGACAAACTCCATCTTTTCATAGTTCTGTGTCTCATCCCTTCTTACTAACCAAGCTTTCATCCGCTGGCCTTTCTCTTGCATCTGTAAACTGATTTAACTCCTACCTCTCTGGCGACTCCAACAAGTCAAGGTTGGTGAATCCCTCTCTCCTTCTCTCACAATACATGCTGGTGTTCCCCAATGCTCCATCTTGTGCCCTATACTATTCTCCATTTTCTTAAATGATCTTCTGTCCATATCCACTGCGGTAAACATACAAATGTATGCCAGTGACACTGTTCTTTACACCTATGGTCCCTCTACCTCAGCCATACAATCCCAGCTCCAAGCTGAATTTCATTCCAATCTTCACTGGTTCCACAATAGCCTCCTCAAGGTAAATGTCAAAAAGATGGTCTCTATGATATTTGGAACCCCTCAAAAACTTGTCTCCATTTCCTCACCCCCATTCACCACCCTTTATGGCTCCCTACTAGACGTAGTCCCCCATTACAAGTACCTGGGTATATGACTGAACTCCCAGCTTGACTACTGTAAACATGTTGAACACATCCATGTTAAACTTCACCCTAAACTGGGCACCTTATACAGAAATAAGGATGCCCTCTCCCTAAATACTTGACGTCAGCTCCTTTCCAAGATGATCATCCCCTGATTTGACTATGCCAATGTTGTTTATGGCACCGCATCAGCCTCCCCCTTTGCCAGGCAGCATGACACCCTCTACAGTGCTTTTTGCCACTTTGCTCTACATGCCCCTCCTTGCACACATCACTGTACCCTCTACTCGTCCCTCTCCCTTACTTCCCTACACTAGTGGCAGCAAATTCACTCTGTTATTTTTGTCTCTACATATAGGTTTGGGTCCTTACCGTCCTACCTTTCCTCAAATTTGTCTCCCTCTACTGCGGCCTCCAACTCACTTCAGTCAAGGGATACCCACACATTCTCCCTCCTCACAACCCTCCTCCTGTTCTGGCTCAGCTGCTTTCTCTTACAGACTGCCCTCACTCTGGAACACCCTCCCCTCCCAAATCAGACACTCCCTTTCTGTCTCCTAAAACATGTTTTATCCCTCCAAACTGTGTTCCTGGGTCCTGCTATTGCCAAGACTAATCTTCTCATCTTCCTCTGTCAATAACTTACACACCCCCTCACTCATTACCTCAGCTTGTCCTCCTCACCTTCTCTTTAGCACTTACACTCTTCTCTCTTCTTTCTCCCTTTCCCGCCCCCACAGAAAATTGAATGGTTAATGCTTTCAATTACTCCTTGTCCATGTAACCCCTAGGGTGGTGCTATCCCAAGGGCTACTACCCTGCCTACTTGGAATGAATCCACTGGGGGGCACCATAGTGGATGAAGAAATTTTCCACTAGCACCTTGGCCACGGTAGCAGCCTTTTGATCTTTGGTGGGGAAAGCTTGTGCATACCTTGTGAAATGATCCGTAACTACTAACACTTTACTAATGTTTCACTGTCAGGCTCTAAACTCAAGAAGTCTATGAGACCAGTTCCATTGGGGTGCCGTAGTAATGTTGACAAGGGGCAGCCTCTGAGGCAAGGCTTTTCTCTGCAGGCAGTAACAGGCGCTGGAGTGGAGGGGGTGTTGGGAAGAACACACCCAGGTGGCAGGAACAGTTTCAAAGTCCTCTACAGTATTCCTTCCCCAGCAACAACTTGGTGAATTTCTCCTCAAAAGTCTCAGATGATGGTGGTGTGAGTAGTGGCACCCTGTCACCATCTTTATTCACTGTTTAGTGCCCATTGTGGAGCCTATCATTGACTGAATGTCCCTCCCTGGCTCCCAAATGATCCCAAACCTGGCTCCGCTACTGTGTAACCCCTCTTTCCCCGCTAGTGGCTACAATGATACCCAGTAACTACCTTCACAATACCACCAATATATCTTGCAAGTACCCACACTGTTTGCACTTACCACCAGGGCTTGTTCTTCCGGTTTGACCCTGGGGACTCCCTGTAAAACAAGGTTAGGCAGAGCAAATCGAAACAGTACAGTACTTCAAGCACAAACAGGCACCACAATCAGGCTGAATGCAGAAAAATGATAGATCTGATTTATTCTGGGGGGTTGAACATGGGATGGGCGTAATCAGGTTAATTAGCTTAAATACTCTTATCAATCACCCAGCTGTGTATGCATTCAGAATCCCTAACACAGTCACACTCTCTGGGTACCCATTTGGAGGATAGGTGGCTAGCTAGCAGTGCCGTTGCCCGGGGTAGGCCGGTTTTGTAGCTGGTCATGGCCCTGTGATGGAAAAACCAATTTGCTACACACACTATTTGTAATCCGGAGCCAGATGGCTCAGTCAGTGAGGCAAGAAGAATAAAAAATAAATCAGATGACACACTTATATTAAACTGAAATTTCAGGGAGCTGCCCTGATGGTTGTCACGATACCCAGGACTGGACACAGGATGGACAAAAATTGAGACAGCAGGTGACTCTTCTGGATGGCCAGGAGAAGCAGGGCCCACGCAATTCACAAAGGCGTTGTTCCTGTTCGAGCGTGGAGCAGAGAGCTGATCCCCAGGCAGGTTTCTCGTTGATGGCTTTCCTCCACGCAGTAAGGTAGTCTGGCAAGGCCCTTGTGGCAAGGCCCAGCCACAAGGGGATAACCCCGGATTCAGTCTTTTTGGGCTGGACACAGCTTCCAGCAAGCAGAATGTGGCAGCTGCAGTCTGGGAGCCAGGGGAATAACGGACAACCTCAGCAGAAGATGCACCTAATTGGTCCCACTGTGGGATCCTCATGTCAGTCCTCCCTGACTTGACAACGTCCTCCAGACAGCCTGTCCTCTCCTCCCACCCCTCTACATTCCTACCACCACCTCTCCAGGTATTATCTAGGTATGTCCAGGGCTGTACCCCCAATGTAACCCTTGGGTACCCTTGTATTTGACTGTAACCTATTATAAGTAACATTATTATGTAACCTTTGTGTACTCTATGTTTAGTGCTCTGCACTTGTACTGTTCTCACTGTAGTAACCAGACATGATAACTCTCTAACCCCCACAACGAAGTGCCTTTGTAAGTAGTCCATGACTAAAAGGGTTGTAAATCCGACTTTTCTAATAACTAAAACTTGACCATTCCCAACTCTGGGTACTTAACTCTCAAGTCTCTTACAAGTATGTGGCTGTATTCAAGTGATGTGCAGGAAGGTATGGATTGTTTTCTATTACTACAGATATGATTCTGGGGCAGGGAGCATAAGGGAAGTGCAGTTGCAATTGGAGGGGAACTCATTGATGTTACAGACCACTGCTGCGGTAGGCATAGACATTGCAGGTAGGACATAGGGAGTACAATATATCAGCAGAGTACGTTAGTTGAGGGTTTGGGACACCATTTTGCCGGTTCTGCTGATGAGCCCTATCACAACTTTCAAAGTTCTAGAACTAATGTTAATTGTTTTTTTCTGGCTACACATGTTGATATTTATCATAATCCCATAAAAGGCACTTCATCAATTAGATTATGGGGTTATAGGCATTGGGATGTCTTGGTTCCGTGCTGTGGAGAGCTGTGTACCCTCACTGAGGATGCTCATTGCTCATTCCAAGCATAACTCAAGGTGTGCTCCTGGAATTTCAAGGCATTCTTAGCCCATATCAGAAGGAAGAAGGTGAGCGATACTGAAACACACCATGTCCAGGTGGCGATGCTCCAGGAGACTTACCTTACAGCAATGAACATGCCAAACCAGTCTGGGGAGAGGGGGAGGCATCACTGGCAGGAGGGTGGAGGGCTAAGCAGGGAGAAGAGGTACTGGAAGTGGAAATCACAGCAGAGAGAGTGAGGGAAGTCCTCAGCTCCCTTAAGACAGAGAAAGCACCAGGGACAGATAAATTACATCCCAGAGTGCTGAAGGAACTTGCAGATGTCCTGGCGATACCCCTGGTGGAGTTTTTCACCATCTTTCTGAGGACAGGGTTTGTGCCCCAGGACTGGAAGGTGGTGCATATACTGCCTATCCACAAGGGGGGATCAAGGGAGGTGGCAGGGAACTATAGGCCTGTCAGCCTGACATCAGTGGTGGGCAAGGTGATGGAGGGCATTGTCAAGGAGAGGCTGGGGGGGGACCTGTATAAATCACTACCCACTATAAGCTCACAACACATTCACATGTAAGGAAATTCCACTGTACCAACCAAAAGGCTCTCCGATCACAATTAAAACTAAGAAGCCCTGCCTCAGTGGTGGGAAAAGATGGGATCAGTGGCCATGGTCCCACCCGTATGCGAGAGGGTGGTGCAATTAGGATTGTGCTGCCCAGGGGACTATTGAGGCAGAGACTGTGGAGGTGTTCAGGAGGAGATGGACGGGAATAGGGGAAGGGGTGCTGGAAAATTCTTTTTGTTTGTTTTTTTGTTTTTGCGGTTGGGCCTGGTTTGGGAGGGTTTGTGCGAGTTGACATTGTCCACCAGTGAATGCTTAACTTGTGGTGGCACCTGATATGCAATAGGATGTTTCTACTATCACACTTTGTCTTCCAGCAGGAAAGCTCCTGAATGGACATCTTACAGATCGACAAGAACATCTGTCTCATAGAGGGTCCTGGTTCGAGCTTTTCAGAGATTATCGAACATCAGTTTCTTCATTTGTCAAGGTTAGTTCTATGCATTACATGTTGCACCTGATATGGGAGGAATTGTTGAAAACAGAACAACAGGGAATGATACAATTGTGGCAGTGCTTGGTTTATGAGGGTATTGGAGGCCATTGATGTGGAAAAGTGAGTTGTTGCGCTGTGAACAGGCAGGGTAGGAGATAGAAAGAGTTAGAGATGAGACAGCAGGGGACCAAAGATACATTTATAAAGGCATAAAGTCAATAATAGAGTGTATTCCTGGCCTCAAAAGCGTAGTGTGTGTGTGTGTGTGTGTGTGTGTGTGGCACACAGACTGAGGAAAAGCAAACTGGCAACATAATCTTTTGACTTGTTACAATGTTGGGGGGGGACTACAGGGCACTAAAGAGATGCTTTCAGTTACAGGAATCACAAAATGTATTCTTGGACAAACTGTGGGTTTTAAGCAATAAGGCATGACCAGGGGTTATGTTGAGTGGTCTATTAATCACCCTCTAGTGGCATAATGTGGCACGAGGCATTTGTAAGTGTGACATGCCCTAAAAGGGTGATTAACTGACAATCTTCTTTTCCTCTGGGAATACTTATATTGCTATTATAATAAAATGTTTTAATAAACAGTGTTAAATTTGTTCAATATATGGGTAAGCTGTTACAAGTATATTAATAAAAGATTAACATAAGGCTGTTAGAATGTTTACAGCCAATCAGAAAGCTTTATTTCTCAGACCATTGTTATAATTGTGTATAGTCCGGGCAATGGTGGACTGGTAAAATAAATATTTGACTTGTTTAGATGGGGGGGAGAGAAAGACAGACTATTGGATAGAAAATATACATTTTTACAGCGTACAGAAATTAGTGGTAGGGTCTGGTATGGGAAGGAGTGCACTGACATTGTACAGGGGAAATGTAACTTATTTATTTGCTTTTGTTTTCAGGTGCGCCACTAGACAACAGGTGCCTATTTTCAAATGCATCCCGGAGGGTTAAAATGGAACAAAAAAATTATCATCAGGCATCAGGCATACATCTTGGTTCAGAGCACATATAACATAAGAATAAAATATATATATTTTACTGTCACATAAATCACAAGTAAACTTGTGTTCTAGCACTAAATGTGGGTTTTGTGTACAGGCCAGGCAAATGGCAGGCTGATTAAGCAATAAGAGCATGAAAGGGTTATGTTGATGGTCTGTTAATCACGTTCTGGGGGTGTACTGTGGCACGAGGTGTGCGAGTGCCACATGCCCTAGAGGGGATTAACTGACATTAACATAATCCTGGGAGTGCTTTATTGCTATTATAATAAAAATGTTTTTAAACAGTGTTAAACCTTGTTCAGCACATGCTAAGCTCTACATATGTTAATAAAAGATTAACATAAGGCTGTTAGAATGTTTGCAGCCAATCAAGCTCCATTTCTCAGACCTTTTATAATTAAAAAAACATATTTGACTTGCACAAAATCCGGGGAAGGGAGGACTGGATGTCAAAGAGATCTAACTTACCTGACCATGATAACCACTAAGGACCATAGAGTGACAGAAAACCAACTGATCTTACTCGAGAGTGGTTCCTGCAGTAGGTCTTCATATAGGTCTGCATCTCTGCATCAGAACTGCACGGCAAACTTGTAGCTGGCAGTCATCAGCAGGGCCGTGCCCCATCATCGGGTGATGTGGCGTCAGTGTGACTATAAAGGGGGCAGTCCTTGCTCGTCATCCAGTTCTTTCCGCCATCACCTTATTTATCCCTTTCAAGTACTTGAAGCTCCCAATCATGTCCTCCTCTCTCTCTCCCTCTCTCTCCCTGTCTTCCAGGGTACATGTTCAGTGCCCTCAACCTCTCCTCGTATGACTTGCCTCTGCTGACCTGCTATTATCTGACCTTGATTCCCTCGCTGCTGGATCTGATGACGGGGATGTATTCAGACCCAGCTTTTGGACTTTTTTGTTCCCATTAAGGAGTACTTTGAATGGGAGTCTGAGGATTGGGACCCTATGTGCAGAGGCTCATGTGATAACTGGATCTAGAGTCATGTCCCTGGTCCCCATTCCTCCATGGACCACCCCTTCTGCTGCTTCCCAGCTCACTTGTTGCTCCTTTTGTTTGCTTGGCATCGGTCCCTCCCCCACTTCCCCGCCCCTGCCTTGTCCTGTTTCCTATCTCTGTGATGTCCCTCTCCAAACCCTCTCCCTACTTGTAGCTGTCTCTATCCTCTGCCACTACTCGTCCTATTAGTAAAGGGGGCAATATGAATGTAGGGTGGTCGAAATAGGGTACTAAGATTTAGGGGTTGGCTATTGGTCTGGGTGGGGTCCAGTGCCAAGAAGAGGGTCATAAGGGGCAAATGACAGCATTGAAGAGGGTCAACTAGGGGAATGTATTCAGATTAGAATTATGTGGAGTGGAGAACCATAGTAACTTTCTTGTTCACTTGCCTTTGAATACCAATCTGATGCACTGGTTTGTTGCTTCCATTAAGGCTTCCTTTAGATGCTACATTGTTCTTCCACTCCCTCCTGCCCCCCATTCTTTCCAGAGCTCTTTTGAGACCTCTCCCCATTTCAGCAAAGTCAGCATTTTTGAAATCCAAAACCTTTGTCCTAGTATGACTTGAGTTAGTATCTATCCTTATGTTAAACTAAACTATATTGTGATCGTTGGATCCCAGTGTGGGGGAGTTTTGAGAGGTGAGATTAATCACTTATGTTATATTAGGGTGCTAAATTAATGATAGCACATGTTATCAAAGTGCATATTCTAGCCAATCTGTCAGTCACATGGAACATTTGTGATAGAGCCACGTTATCAAAGGCATGTTAGTGCCAATTTGTCAGTCGTATGGAACATATGTGATAGCCGCATGTTATCAAGGTGCATGTTGTGCCAATTTGTAAGTCATGGAACATTTGTGATAGTGCATGTTATCAAGGTGCATGTTGTGCTAATTTGTCAGTCGCATGGAAAATTTGTGTTAGCACATGTTACCAAGGTGCATGTTGTAGTCAATTTGATGGTCTAGTGAACATTCGCGATAGCGATGCGTTATCAAGGTGCATGTTATAGTTAATTTGACAGGCGAAGTGAACTAGATGCTTCATTTACAGAAGTGGTGCAAAGAAGGAATTCCATTAAAAGGATCAGTGAATGAACTTAACTGATTGCCCAGGCAACAATGTAATAGTGAACCAAAAGTGAATATCAACTATCCCAACCGGGATAATACAGTCCACTGAAAATTGGCCATCTAGGCAGAGCACTAGTCTTTCTAATCATCTTTACTTAAAACAAATTTTCTTCTATCCTGTTAACTAATTTTATTCCTTTATTACTATTAATATTATTATTAATGCTTCTTCAACAGTAATTTTTTCTTATGCACCATTACACTCTAATGTAGTCCATACTCTGTGCAGTATCTATCCACTGTCGGTTTCTATCTCATTACTGCATCTTTTTCTCTATATTAACCTATTGTTGTTTCTCTTCACATGCCTGAACAGATGAGGACTCCTTCACCATCAGATAAGTATTGTTCTACTGTGAGCATGTCATATATTAATAATTTATTATGAACTATGGATCTTTGTAGACTCCATGCTTGTATTTATTTTTCAGTACTGACGGACATCATCCCTTCAAGATTCCTGCTTCTGACTCCACAGTATCCTGGTAAGACGCTCTTCACATATTACTTGGTTGTGTCTGGTATGGGGAGGGTTGCATGGGATACCTGTCCTGTAATCCCAGAATCTTACTTCGAGAGGGCTCTTGCAGTAGGTAATTATAGGACTGATGCTGGCAGGTGGCAGGACCCATGCTGAAATATTTCTACCTAGCAGTCCCTGGCACCCAACTACCACACAAGGATGGACATTCCCTGTGCCTGTTCTGCCTAGGCCCTGATCACCCAGTCGAGAAGTGCCAGCACTGCCTCAGCTTCAACGCGGCTACCTGGAAAAGGCGGCAGCAATCCCTGGAAGCCCATATTCTGAAAAAGAAGAAAATGAGTTCAATGTAAAAGAAGCTCAAAAACCGAGGCAGGTGTCCACTTCCCTCGAAGGCCATCATAAGAAGGATAAGGAGAGGCACCGGAACAAGGGCTCCTCTACCGCATCTCCCTCGGGAGCCGCCGGGACACAGGTAACATCCCCTCCAGGGGACCGTTCCTCGACGGATGACTCGGAGGTTTGACTGGGTCTCAGTGATTCTCCTGGAAGGTACACACAGGCTATCTTGACCTATCATGTTCCTTTTCGCAGACAAAACTTCCGCTAATTGGTTGTTTCAAAAAATGTGTCTGGCAGACATCTGTGCTGCCGCCACTTGAAATTCCATCAATACCTTTACTAAATACTCACAGTTTGGATGTTTCTGCCTGTGCGGAAGAACTGGAAGGTGTGTATCAGGGACAACCTTTATACTGGATGTCTTCCTGGTGCCCGGTCACCTGGCGTTAAGGGTGGTCCTTGCCAAGGGACTGCTAATAGAGAATTTTTCCATGGGGTCCTGCTGCCTGCCAGCATCAGTCATGTAATGTAATTACCTACTGCAAGAGCCTCCTCTCGGATATATATACTGTTCTGGGTGGGTTTCTTGACGTCAGGTGTACTCATGAAAGTTCTCTGGTTTTGAAGGATTTGAGTGACAATTGGCAGATTGGGTATCCTTTTCGATGGTGGTCATGGTATATGAGGTGTAATAGGAGGAAGGGAGGAGGTAGCACAGAGTCACTTTTGATGTAAATCCAGGATTCCAAGAATAGGGTCTCGAAATGGGAGTGGTGCTACAGTCCACCGTCTCAGACAGAGGAGTTGGGGAACTCGCAGGACAGAGAGTGGTAGCTGGGTGGAGTGTATTGCTGGCAATAGATGGTATCCGGTAGACAGTGGATTGCTTTTCTCACTGTCGGTACCAGTCCCACCAGTTTTAAGAAAGTATTTTTGACTTTTTTTCAAACAGCCTGTAACATGCAGTTGGTAACCGATTGGGGGGTCTTGCCTGTCTTTAAAGCTGTTAAATGCTAAGTGGTTGGATGGCTAAAGAAATAAAAAAGAAAAACTGGACCCACTGGGTTTCAGCACTGTAGTGAGTGTGACTGATTTTAGGCATGAGAAGTTAGTATTTCAGATACCAAGCACACATCACAACAATGTAATGATCCTATGGTGTCCAGTGGCCCCCCACAAGCCCTCTCCTATCAGGCCACATCACCAAAAGTGCACACCAGGGTGTTCAATGGAACCGTTCCCTCCCATATAAGGCGCTACAACATGTTAGTCTGTTTCCTTGTACAATGGCTCTCACAAGCCCTCCCATGCCAGGCAACACCACCAAAAAAAAAAAAAGATTAAGTTTTCTTAAATGGACTATAATTTCTCTCATATAAGGCACCACAACAATTTAAGCATCCAGTGGTGTAAATGGCCCAGCAATCCCTGACATGTCAGCCACCACCCTCAAATGCATTCCATGTTTGTTCAGTGGACTGAAATTACCTACCATTTCAGATGACACAACAGGTGTAAGTATTCACTTGTGGTGATGCTTGACATGGGATGGAGTTGGGAACCACTGGACAATAGGGAATGTGCTTTTGTTAGGTAATGCCTGATATGGAATGGTTGGTTGGGGGCCATTAATTCCTGGGAATGCTTTTGTGGTGGGAGCCTGATATGGGAGGACTTGTTGTGGGCCATTGGACACCAAATAATGCTTAACCTGGGTGGTGCCTGGTAGAAGGGTGACACCAGATCATCAGTTGAATTACACTGGTCATAACTGACAGCTCCATCCTGTTTATGTCCTTGCAGATACACTGTCTCCAGAACTTCACAGTATTCCAGATGGGGTACAACCAACTGTCTGCTGTATAGAGGATACTAACTTCCTGTTTTCTACAGGTGATTCCTCTACCCATCATCCTAAGTCCCTTCTTATCTCTTTCCACCCCACCAACAACTTCCTTTTTCTACAGGTGATTTCTCTCCTATGCATCCTAAGTGAAACAGAGGACACCAGGGCCATGATATGAGACTGGAGCGAGGAAGGTTCTGGAGGAGATGAGGAGACACTTTTTCAGAGAGGGTGGTGGCTGGGTGGGATCGTTACCTGCTGAAGTGGTATGCAGTAGAACAGTGGACTGCTGCAAACGAGGATGGATAGGACAAGGAGGAGGGTTAATGAAGGGAAGGGTGGAAGGAGGGGCAGCTGCAGAATAAGGGGTGCTAGCTCACATTCGAGCAGACTTGATAGACTGCTAGGCCTTTATCTGCTGGCAAATTTTGTATGTTCGTAAGTCCTTTCTCATCCTTTCCACCCCCACCATTGTGCATAGAAACATATAAGTTGATGGCAAATAAGGACTGCAAGGCCCATCCGGTCTGCCCATTTCTTTTTCTACATTATAAATGTGCCATTGGACTTTGCTCTGTCAATGACCTATCTATCCATATTCATCTGTATTGCTCCCTTATGCCTATCCCATGCCTGTTTGAAGCCCTGCACTGTATTCATATCCACCACTTCCTGAAGTAGGCCATTTCATGCATCCAGCACCCTTTCTTTAAAAAAGAACTTCATCACATTAGCCCTTAATTGGCATCCCTCTAATCTCATGCTGTGTCCTCTTGTCCTGCTATTGTTCTTATGTTGAAACATGTTAGACTCTTTCACACAGAGCCCAGTAGATAAAAAGTACTAGCCCCTTCCTTAGTCCTGTATCATTGTGCCCAGCCTAATTTTCTATTGGCATAAGTACCCGATAAAATTTCAAATCTCTGCCATTTTTTTTCTCTCCTTAGCAAGAGCTACTGGTCCCCAGAACCCCCGTAGTGTTTAGTGGAAGCTGCTGCTTCATATTTCTTTTATTTCTGTTTCCTCAGTGAGGGGGAATATCCCACCCTTTGTGTACAATGCTGAATGAGGAATGTGATGCAAATGCAAAAGTTCAGTGTACTCAGTGCCACGTAATGTAAATTTGTAATTTAAACAACCTGACCTTATGAAATGCTGCACCACATTCACACAACAAGCAGCAAGAAAATCTGTACTATCACTGGCAATTTTACTATGTGTACAGTAACACAGTCAGTTATATAACAAAAATATTACCAAAACACAAAGAAATCACTAGTTCTTCAATTTAAATCTACCTACACACAGATACGCCCCTCCTCCACACAGCACACTTCACTGTCTTTCACCACACACACTCAATGTTGTAAATTTACATTCAAAATCCACACACACAAACAAAAAAAAGCCGATGGCGTGACACAGGAGGGTTTCCCTACAATCAGAATGAACTACAGTCAGACCCCCAAAAGCAAATGCTTTTGAACAGCTTTAAAAGATTCCTACAGGCAGCTATCAGAGACACTGTCTCCCATGCCTTCCTACTCATACTACCTCGAGACTGAGGCTGTGCAGATCAATATAGAGCCCATGTGACCTGAACTCCCATGAATCACTGCAAAATCCTCCCCAGAGCTCAAAAACAAGGCAAAGTAAGGCAGAAGTGAACTGCCACCAATGTACTCCGCCTTAAAAATTGAAAGAGAAGTGACCAGTGGAGGTGGAGTAACGTGAAGTCACTGTTTTCAATGCACTTCACGTTCCTCATTATAATGTGAAGTACCCCGTTTCGCATTGCAGAGCACTCCACGAATCCACCTTTGCTCCGCAATTCACTTTGTGGATCGGATTGAGCCCACTTCTCCTGCCACTAGTCACAGGTATTGTCATCAATGATGAAAGAAGGGTGGTGCATGACCAGTTATTGTGGGTGGAGTAGAGACTGAGAAGGAGCAACAACACAGAGAGCTTCAGAAGTTGTCTCATGATCAAGAACCTCCTTAGAGTGAGCTTCCACTGAGTGCCACCTGGGAGCACGACATTTCGCCTCCTAAGCATCTGGTTCCTGACATTTCTCATTTCCTGATAGTTCATACTTCGACAATTTCCTCCTATGTAAATTCACCCCACGTACGTCATTTTGCTCCACAGTAATACAGCATAGTAACAGCATACAGTGAATTCACAGTAATGTACACATTCACAACTGCATGAGTCACAAATTGGCTCACTCATATGGTAAATCCACAGTAATTCAGCATTGTAACTCATATTGACCAGAATTGACAGAATAGTAAGCATAAGTTAATGTACACACTCACAACCACATGGATCACGAATTGACTCGCTCCTAGTAAAATAGACCAGAATATTGCATTTTTTCTCAATACAGCATAAGCTCTTACCTTGGCTTCTCCCGAATTGTCATGTGATGTGTTGCCTAGCAATGCCAACTGTTGCCACGGTAATGCAGTCATGTGATACTGTTCCAGTAAACCAGGAAGTGCTTTTGGTGCTGTCCATGTTCTAAAGGATTAAAAAGGATTAAAACAACATCTTTATTAAGGTACTTATTTTAAAATCACTACTGTCTTGGTGTGGTTCAGTAATCAAAGCAGTATGCCACTCCTCTCAGAAATTCTTCTGTTGTACGCTCCTTGCATCTTAGCATAACATACTGTAGACACGAGGCACTGTCCTTGTACAATTATTTTGCAGCATTAGGCACATTCCCTGCAATTATTTGTTCGATCTCAGCATCTCTTTTTTTCTGAATTCCCTTAATGCACTCTAGAAATTTCCACAGAGTGGGATGTGTCATAGAAAGAATTGATTGCATTCCATGGTGAAATGCTTCCTCAGCATTGTTAGTTTTAGCTCTGCTGTCAATTACAGTGTCATAGTGGTTTCATAGCTGTATCAGAAAGTGAGGTGCTCTTCATCTTGCCCCCTTCTATTTTGTCTCCCAACCCAGGTGTCCTCAAAATAGTCTATGACAGGCTCTAGCTCTGAGGGAAACACAGTCATGGACTCATCTGTAATATCCTCGAAGTGAGTTACTACCTGGTCTGGTGGATAAAAGGCAATAACTAGCAAATAGCAACATTTAAGGACAAATTTGCTGTCTTAAGCATATCTTTGTCCTAGTCCTTGATGGATTTTACGTTAAATACACTGTGAGAAATGCAAAAAACAACCCAGTTGTCAGGCATTAGGGGAACACTGTTTTAAACACTTGAAGAGTTGACTTTTCAAAGTCTGTCATGATTAATTTGAGGTCTAGCCTGGGGTGTAGATGTTTAATAGCATTCAGCATCTGCTCATAAGTTTCTCTGCATGAGTCAGGAGCATGTGTATGCTCACTGAAAATCGATATAATGACAGGTGATCCATAACTTTCTGTGTGCACCCTTGCATTACAAGTTTTCTGTTTCTTCACTGCCAACTCACACTGCCATATTGATTTTCCGTTATACCTCGCTTGTGGTGGGTATAGATAAAATTGTTGCTGTCCACCAGCTTTTTCTTTCCCCTGACAGAGTCAAAGAATTTTGCCATTTTTTCAAACCAGAGGCTTTGTTAGCCTAATAATTTATGCACTTGTAGCCAAGCAGTGGCCAATGATAGTCAGTTGGGTTGACCAATGGTAGCCAAGGTTATACAGAAAATACAGAATTAAGGAATATTTAAATAAATTGCATTATAAAGGAAAAGTGGATAGGTTGCAGCTGTTGTATGGATTTGTTATGCTGTTACTCGGGAATGAAAGGAGAGTAGTTAGCGGGAGTATAATTTACAGGAGTGAAGTCTGCAGGAGCAAACTGACATCGGGGCAAGATGTCAGGAGCAAAATGTCAGGACCAAGATAGCAGGAGCGAAATGACATTGACCCATGCCACCCATGATAGTGCTGGAGGTTTTTAAAACATGGGTTGAACTGGATCAGCTGGTGTAAAAAATGTGGGTCTATAGAGGAACCTACTAGGTCAAAATATAATCAGTGGCAGATTTTGAACAGTTCATGTTCCATTCCTTTAGATATTGTTATAGAGTAGGTGCATCCATTTGGACCCACTAGCAAAGGACAGAGAGAGAGAGAGAGAGAGAGGTCAGTTTCAGAAAGGATGCAACTTTTGCCCTTTTGGTGCATGTTAGTGCTGTCCCAGAGTTCCACTGTTCATGTGGCAGACAAGGCTACTAAGGAAAAAGAGGTGGGGTACAGTCAACCCTTATTGTCAGAGCCTGAAATTTCAGTAAGCTGTGAGGGTACTAGTGATGAGGTTCTTAAAGGTGATGATGATGACCCAGTACTGGACCCCAAATGGCAGCCACCCCTTAAACAATCAGCAACCACAACTGTCAGTGGTAAAGTACCAGCACCCCCTTAAACGTCACTACACAAACAGCAGCCTGTCAGGGGAAAGGGTCAGCAGTTGCCAAAAATGGGACATTGGGATCAGCAGCAGAAGCAGGAGCACTCTAACAAAAGAGTATCACCCACCCCTCCACCCCTGTCCCGCCCATGAAAATCTGTTGTGTCGGTGGAATATTCACTTGTGTGGGATTTCTTTGTCATCAATGAGTCTGATGACAGCATGGCAGTATGCAACATCTGTCATTCCAAAATTAGCAGGGGTAGCCAGGTTCACACTATGGGATGACTGGTATGCACAGTCATATGAAAAGTAAGCACACCATTAAATGGACACAGCATAAGCGGTTGTCATCCGTTCCCAATTCTGATAGTTCAGCACAGTCTGAAAGAGAGGGTCCCCAGCCTGGTGGAGCATGTGGAAACATTTGATCCCTTTTTGTGTTCCACCCCACACATGCAGATACAAGTGGAGGTAGTCAAGGTGATCTGTCCATCAGCGCATGGATAGAGAGATTTTTCAAGCATGTCCCCAATGGCGGACAAGGCAGCCAAAGCCACAAGACCGTACCTGGCAAGGCCAAACCATCCCCAAAGTTCAGCACACTGTTAGGTTTAAGCAGCCAGATATTAAATCAATTAAATCAGCATTAACAAAGCACACCAAGTATCATCGCAGACACCTAGTAACAAAAGAGCTTTAACACGGCTGCTGGCAAAAGACCTCCTGCAGTTCTCATTTATCGAGAATTCAGGTTTCATTGAACTTATGGAGAAGGCTGCACCTAAATATAAAGTGCCCAGTCGAACTTATTTCCACACTAAGGCTCTTCCAGCAATGTATAATGACCTAGTGTGCATGGTGTTGCATTCTCTGGCCCACTCTGTAGTCACCAGCATTCACCTCACCACCAACATCTGGATGAGTGCCCCATCATCAGGTGTTAGTTATATGTGCTTAACAGCACACTGTGCATATTTGCCTTTGGTATATGCCTTGAATTCCTGTCCTTCATCTTCCTGTCCCCTGACTACTGGCAGCAGTATTAGTGTTGGTCAACAGCATGCCACATTGCGTATGCAGAGTATGCATGGGTCACAAAAATCTGACAGAATTTTCACATGCATTAAAGACACCATTAGACACTGGCTAAAGCCATATGGATTCAAGGCTGAATATATTGCCAGTGACAATCCTTGAAATACCATCAAAGCAATCTCCGATGGCTGCTTTGACCATGCCCTCTGCTTTGTTCTTGTGTTGAATCTCATTGTGAAGTCTTTTCTCGATATCAAAGCAGTGAGTACCGTGTTGGCTGCCAGCCACAAAATCTGCAACCATTTCATTCACTCTGCACTGGCTAAAGCAGAGCTCAGGGCTCTACAGAAGGTGAATAATGTACCACAACACCACTTTATTTATTTATTTATGAGTTTAACCAGGAAGGCATACTGAGCAGGGTTGTTCAATTCTAGATGCGACCTGGGGGACAAGTCCCAAGAAATAGTACATCACAGGGTACAGTAATTATACATCTCAGTGACCCGATGGAATTCCACATTGTATATGCTTGAGAGGATGTATGAACAGTACAAGCCCCTCAATGATTACATAATGCACATGCATGATTGTGAAGCACAGGAAGCCATGTCACTGAGTCCATCCCAGTGGTTTTTGATGGACAGTGTTATCCAAGTACTCTGTCCACTTGAACAGATGACACAGGTTTTGAGTGCTGAAAATGCATGTTTGAGCCAGGTGATACCATTGCTACATGTACTCTGCCAGGCACTGGTCAATGTAAGGGGGCAAGTTGAAGTGGCTGCAGACTCTGTTGGAGTAGAGCTGGCTGGCTGCATCATTTAGCTGTGTGATGATGATCCCAGGGTCATTCACATTAACAGCTCAGAGGCATACATCCTGGCAACCCTCCTTGACCCCAGGTACAAGCATGGCATGATAACGCTTCTTCTAGGTGGGAAAGCTGATCTTGATCACTGTGGGAATCCTGCATGGCAAGGTCCAAATCTGGATGAGACACTCAGAGGTACGGGTGGGAAAAATCTGTCACAGTACAGAAGCTGCAAGCAACAACAGCCCCTCGCCCTGTATCCTTCTACATTACCAGTAAAGTGTCTACACACTCACCTTCATCATCACGTAGTAACACAGGTTCCACAAACTCCCTCTGGTCCATACTGAAGGACATTTGTGTGTCTACCTTCCATCCTGGGCTGGCAGAATAGCCTAGAGGTTAGAGTAATGAGTTGTGAATGAGCTTGGCACATCCAGCAGACCAGACCTGGTATGATTCTCACAACCTCCCCTTGCATATTCTGTGACTCTGAGCAAGTCACTTAACCGCCCAGTGCTCCCAGGTCACCCCCTGGAAAACAGGCACTTGTGCCTAGTAGGCCTTACCCAGTTACCAAAAGACAAAAAAAAGTCCTTTGGTGGGTGACATAGAACTGCAGCTGTCTGCATGCCATATGGTGCAATCATATATGGATGACCCACAGCAGATAAGCATTGATGGTGAGCCCCTGGACTATTGGTGCAGCAAACTGGAAATCTGGCCTATGCTTACAGCTATTGCTATGGAGTGCCTCACTTCCCCCTGTGCCAGTGTAAGCTCAACGGGGTTTTCAATGCCATGGGTGCTATTGTGACTGACCGCTGAAGCTGCCTATCTGATCGGGAATGTTGAGTATCTAACATTTGTCAAAATGAACCCCCATTTCTTCCCCAAGCAGTATGGTGTGTCAACAACAGCAACATTCCAGGATCCTGCTGAAGAAGGCAGTGAGCAGCAGGACTCATCAGAGGATGAGGAGAGTGTGACAGTGTCATCTGATGAAGACACAGCTGAGGGTTTTGAGTTCTCCTGAGTAAGTGACAGAGTCATAGAACATGTGTGTTGCATGCAGAAATTGTGTTGCGAGGTATCCTAGCACCCTGTGTATTCAATTACATTGCCAGAATAATAATGAGGGATTTATGTGATAAAGGCAAGCCTGAAAGACTTCCTGTCACATAAAGTGACCACAAAAGAGCCCATGGCCAAAAGAGTGCCCGCTATTGTGGCGTCCATCACAAATAGTAACACTCACTACAATACTTTCAATCTGCAGACACAAAATATTTATGCAGGAGGTTATGCCCCCCACACCTCCCAAACTAAAATAATTAACTCCAAGGGGGATGCAGACTGAGGGGCAAGTTATTAAACTAAAACAAAAAAAAATCTGCCTGAAGCCAGACCCGAACCCAGGTCTGTTAGCATCATAAGCAGTGGTGTACACCACTGAGCTATGCAAGCAGCTTGGCTGGAATTGGCCACACAGGATCCTATATCCTGCACCAGTGAGTATAGCTCCATGCTATATCGCTATACAGATATAGCGACCTATTATCACCGCTCTGAGCGAGAGGATGCTATTGAGTCACCCAAAAGTGTAGTGCTCAATAATACGTGTTCAGCATGGGTGCCACCATAAAGAGCCTTGTACCTGGAGTCAGTGATCAACACTTGAGTCATAAACTGCTGTGTTACCAAAAAAGTTGGTGATGAAGCAAAGGATTATACCACATCTAAATTTATACTGATAATTCACAGTGACATCAACAGCAGTTCTGTAGTTATAACACTGCATCACTTTCAAGTGTCCCAGTTTGCTGCTGTTCCAGCGCTACCCCCCAATGAAAAAACAAAAAAAATTATGTGGATATTGTTATTGTCCTTAACTGTTGTTTGCCTGTTTCCTAGTTTGCCACTGTTCTGCCCCCCACCCAACAAAAAATAAGAACACCAAACATATTTCCATGGACATTGTTCTTGTCCCCAGCTGTTGAGTGTTTGCCTGTTTCCCTGTTTGCTGCTTCTCATGCCACCCCCATGGACCCCACAAAAAAGTAATTTAACCTTGAAACCCAGTGAATTGACTCATGCGATGAAGTGTTATGTCAGAAGAGTTAAACATTTATGTTGTCAAGACAATAAATGAAAAACATAAACAGCAATGAACACAATATCAAAGAACAACACATGTTTAACAGAAGGAATACAACAACAACAACAGGGAGGTGAACAACAAAACATTTCCCAAAACTATTTACAATGAAATATTCATGAAAAAAGGTTAAGAAAAGCAAACACACAACAGTGACAAACTACAGCTATTTATGCACTGTAATTTCTAGATAAAACTCTCCAGTCTCCATAACAACACCAACAAAGAAACAACATTCACCAATAGCATTGGCTGGAAATGGTAAGGGATGGCAGGGTTCATGGCATCATCCTGTTTGCCATCATCCTGAGTAGGCGCATCTTCTATGCCTGGTTGTCCTCAATTCTTTTGAGCCTTGCCTCAAGTCTGGCAATTTGTTTGTTTGGCACTTTCGTGCCCTTCTTCCCCTTCTCTTCCTGTGGGGGCTAGTGGGACATAGAGTGGCTGATAGGGTGGCTGCCCCAGCACGTCATGTGGCACCACAGATGGCTGTTGGCCTGTGTGCCACAGTCCTGCTGTTGCGGTCTTCTCTGTGTGCGAGCTTTTGAGCTCCTTCTATATCTTCAGCACATGGTACAGTGTGCATGTGCTGGTCTTTCTCTTGTGAGGGGACTGCCCCTTTCTGTCTCCTTGGCAGGCACCAGCCATGGCACTGTGTTGGTATTGTCTGCAGTTCAGAAAGAGATATACAGTTTTAACAAATGCACTGTGCAAGTGTGTGTGACCATCAGTTCAATGTCATCATCAGTACTTGTAGTACAGTGCTCTTTCCACTAGTCAGTGTCACATCAGTGTACCCTGGCCTTCTGCTGATGACACAGTTAGCAGTCTCCATATTCACTAAATCACTCTCCTTGTTCACTGTTGTACATGCTACATCCCACCCCACCCCACAATATGTAGAGAGACTGGAAAGTATGAAGGCCACGAGTATGTGAAAGCTTAAGTTGAAGCAATGTTAGTACACCACCCACATGTTGTGTTGCATACTGCACTTTCTTGTCATGTGCAGCCCCACCACTGTGTGTCATAGATGATGGTGTAACAACCATTGCAAGGCAGTGGCACCCCCACCCCACAGCCAACATACACAGTTATGGATATTGTATTTTTGCAGACACTGAAGCCCACTTATACAGTTGAATTTGAAGATGTCGCAATGCTGTTTGTCTCATTATGGTATTGCCATATGACTCAGTAATCAGCATGTACCATAAAATAAGAGCATGAACCCTCCTTACATAAAGTGATGAGTACATGTTTAGTTTTACTAAATAAGGGAATCATACCATGCGTGATGCGCATGGTATGATTGGTTCTCACTCAACCAATTCTAAGTGACAGCACCACCAAACCATATATGCTGTTGCAATATATGCAGCACAGCATGCATGTACCTGTCCTGTAGAGTACTCCATTACTGAGCACTGTACACAGTACTATACTCAGGCCAAAAGATGATGTGGTGTTTGTCACAGTCAGCAGTTGTGTCATGTGTTTGACATGTGAAATGAAAATGAGAGACCAATAGGCACTACTGGCAGTCAAGGACCACTTCAAGGGGAGTAGTATAAGTTCATATATCATGTCAAATGTTAAATTTCAGCAAATCAGCATATGCAACATCATTTGACAGGTAGGCATGGCCTAAAGTTGACCAATCAGAATCGTCCCTTGTTAAACCAGAAGTCCCGACCTAAATGTGTTAGCCCCCTCCCACTTCCGGCGGAAGTGTTGTACCCTCAAACCTGTGTCCCGCCCCCTTGTGCAGGAAATTACACGCACTTGAACTCATGTCCCGCCTCCTTGCGCAGGAAATGACATGTGCTCGAACTCATGTCCTGACTCCTTGCACAGGAAATGACATGCATTTGAACCCATGTACCTGCCCCTTGCATTGGAAATGACCTGTGCTGAACCCCTGGAAGTGACATTACACCACCATTTTGTAAGCGTCCTATGCCCCTCCTTCTCGTGCACCCCTCGAACCCCTGCCACGCCATCCTGGCTAGAACCCAAGTCCCTCCATCCTAGCTCAAACTCCTGTTCCCATCTCCTTTCTCCTGTGCCCCCACTGTCCTGGCTCAAATCCCTTTCCCTCTTCACCATGCCCCGCACCCTCACCCTCACCCTAAAAATGAGTTAGGGTTTATGTAGTGATATGTGACCCCTGTCGGCTTGGGTGTATAACTGCAGGGGCATGTGTGTGTGTTTTTGTGATTAGGATATTTTCAGAATGCTGTAACTAGGAGGCAGCCTCATCATGCAGAGATTTCAGAGATCTGTTTGGAGACTCCCACAGAGGGAAATCCATCTGCCTGTGTAAGTAACCATTTTCTAATTTATAACAAATAAGGTATAAAATAAGTTAATATGCATCTGTAGGCCTGTGTAAAAACTTTCACCACAAGGGACACCTCTTTGTTTTTGTATATACATGTACCATTCATAAGCTAAAATGGAGATCTCCAATTAAATAAGCTGGTTCAACAGTTTCTCTGGATGGCATTGCAAAATGCTGGCGTGTGTGTGTGTGTGTGTGTGTGAGAGAGAGAATATTTCTGTATTTACAGGGATCTGTAAAAATGTAGATATAAGCTTTGTTTAAAAAATAAAACTGTGTGTTTTAAATTGAGATACAGAAAGGCTAAGAATATTGTGTGTGTGTGTGTGTGTGTGTGTGTGTGTTCATGTATATAGAGGGACCTCCATGTAAATAAGCAGTTTCAACAGTTTCTCTGGATAGCAAGGCAAATGCTAGAAATCAGAAATTAATAATTTATATCCATCATGAATTACAGAATAAAATACATTTGAATCAGAAAAAAAGGAAGACTTTTATGTGTGTTTTAAGACCGAGAAAAACATCCATTTTTTTCATTTACACAGAGAATCATTAGCTCCCTTTCTAGGCGTCCTGCTGTGCAAAGAGAAAAAACAAGCATTTTAACAAAATAGCAGTTATCTTTTGAAGGGAGGGGTGTAAGCTATGTTACACTGAATTATTGATTTAAAGGATGTAGCTGTTTTAGAAAAAGACACGATTTCCATTCTGATTTTTAAAAACATTATAACCAAGCTGGCAAGCAACTGCTCTTATTATAAACTGTGTCACTTTGTGTTTTAAAACTGAGAAAAAATCTGTTTTTCATTTACACAGAAAATTATTACCCCCTTCTAGGACCCTGCTGTGTAAAAGAGGGAAAAAAACAGGAGATTCTCATGATATATTTCTTTAAAAAAAACAAAAAGGTTTTAACAAAATAAGTTTTATTTTTTGATTAGCGGGATGTAAGCTATTACACTGAATTATTAATTTAAAGGATGCAGCAGTTTAGAAAAAGAGAAGATTTTCATTATACATTTTAAAACATAACTAAGCTATACAATTATTTGGGTTTAAAAAAGCAGTCTGCATACCTTTTAATTAGACTGTGACCAGAGTTTTAGCTGAATGGAAAGGCCTTCCAGCTGTCGCAGGAAGTTAAAACAAAGCATGTAAGGAACTCTGTAGGTGTTATATATATATTTCCCATGGAGATGTGTAGGGAGGGCATTGGACTGACAGTGCCACATGTTCAACATTTTTTCAGTAGTAGCCACGTACTTGGTGGGTGTGGTGATGGTTCTACCAAGGGGGCTGTTCATTCACAACCTTATACATAGCCCTTCCTGGTTACATAGCTCTTAGTAGAAAATAGACAGGCACCCAGAAATACAGTTTGATTATTAGAACAGTTTTTGGAAAAGCATCACAGGATGGACCCCTGGGGAGAAAGTGATAATGAAGATCTGTTGAATGCCCTAGCAGACAATAATATGCTTAACGGTCTAGGAGGTACAGTATTTTATTTCTTACAAAGCGTAATAATTAAAATTTTAGCTGAAAAGATTTAACATGTACCAGCTAAGTATAGTAACTTGTATACATTGTTGCATAACTTAAAAGGCAGACACCTTTTATCTGATTAACAGTGTATTGGATAAAATAAAAATGTTATGAATGTATTAGCTATTGGACTCACTATATATTGTTGACTGAAATATAGTTGATGCATGCTTTTTTGTGGGGGAAGGTTGCAGAACATTATTTAGCTTGTGTGTGTGTGTGTGTGTTTTGATTGGGAGGGCAGTAGTCCAGTTTATGTTTTAGACTAGTATGTATTTATTGCTAACTTTGTACGCCTGGTAGTATTTTCACCTAAAATGTAGAAATAACTATCTCAGACTCACCCGCCAACCAATTGTAATCAAAGTTTCAAAAAACAGCTGAAAATAGCAATGAAAATTTAAAGATAGCCATAGTACAAGAAGCACTCCTGATAATTGCTTCACATCTAATCAAGGGCTCACAGGCTCAATAAAGAATTAAAATGGACACCTTACAACAAAGGAGATAAGGGGCTGTCTAAAATGTAATTAAAGGGAACAGGTTTTAAATTTTCACTATAACATACACTGCTGCTTTAAGTTTTGAGTTGGTGATATTTTGTATGAAGAGGTGGGGGGGGGACCGAATGTGCATTAAATAGTCACAAGTGGATAAATCTAATGACTTGGTCAAATGACTGGGAAGGTGGTAAGAAGGAGACAATAGAGACTGGTGGAAACTGGGTCAGATTGGCAGAAATAAAGGTCATGAGTTAGGTACCAATGGGTGGGGTGTGGGGGTACCACAGAGGTGAGTCCCAGAACCAGTCCTTTTTCAGTATGTTCATCAGCCGCATAGTAGAAAAAATAATGCGCATACCTCAGTTGCAATCTTTCTACCCCCTCTCAATACCAGCAAGCAAGAGCCAAAGCCCAATCTACATTGCCAGGCTTGTCTCTGACGCAAAGGTTTGTAATCCCGATATGGTGTTAAAAAAATAAAATAAACAGACACTGAGGCTTGTCCATGTTGAATGGAGCTTAGCAACTCTTCCATCAAGTGGGGGTCCCTGTATACTAGACATGAGTCCCTCTCACTTACCTTGGGGAAATGCTGTACATAACCTGCACCAGTGCTAAAAATCATAAGGACACTTCAAACACACTATCAGCCCAGACCCCTCAGTAGTGTAACAGTTCACAAAATGTGCCACCAGCAGCTTAATCTGATTCAGTATGTAACAGTGTATCTGTATTTTCCTTCTCCCCTTCCCTCTCCGGGACAAAATTTTAAATAGGCAGAATTACCTAGCTATCCTTTCCTAGTCAATAGCAACTTAATAAATAATAGCTCAACTCAAGTGCCCTTGTCTAACAAATGGCATTAACTATGTGGTTATCCAAGCCATGTACACTACCATCCAAATGTAAGAGATTTAACCAAGAACAACTTGGGTTTTGATAGGGTCAGATCCCATCATGGCATGAGTTAGGTTTGGTAAGTTTTTGGGGAGAGTATCTAGAGTATCTACTAATAATTATTAGGTTCTGGCTAACAAATATTTCTTGGCTCCCATAATGTCATGCATAGTATTGTATTAATGTATTTTTATAAATTTCAAATTCAAAGCTTTACAAATTTACTATTTGCCTCCGTGAGGACAACTAGGTCTCATTTGCAACACATAAAGCTCACAAATTATAATTAATCATGTATGAATGCTATTTTGTTCCCTCTTTCATTTGATGGGTTTACCCAAAAATAAAAGTCATTTTAAAACCAGGCAGCAATATCTTGGGTTAGTGTTGATGTAATTCAAGTAACAATTACATCATTTTTCTCTAGATCCTGTCAGCTTGATACACATAGTGTATCAAATAGTCAAAAATCAGTCTTTGATACAAATTTTCTGATGGGTCTTTTATTAATGACCTCCTCTATATTATATTAAGGCCTCCTCTACAGGCATAGGAGCTGAATGACAAATGATGCCCTCTGCCTGGCCGTCACTAGTTCCATTCTATCCTTTGTGGATTATAAAGAGAAAAATGGATAGTTTAGAGTGTATTACTGGTCAGTAATACCATCAAGAGATTCAGGACATGTAAGAACCTCGAGAGTGAAGCTCAAGGGGTTCCTACATGTCCTGAACCATGAGATGGTATTCTGACCGGTAACACACTCTAAACTATCCAATATTTTTTTTAATAAATGTATCTGTTGTTTTAGTCTGCGGTCGCTGCTGACATGAAGGCTTGTGTCCAGTTGTGGCCGGCCACAGCACTGTCTCCACGAGTGGTTCTCCCTCGCCCTGCTTGCCCACATAGAACACTGCCTCGCTCCATTTCTTTGTGCTCTGTTGGCTTACATAGACACACAGGGCGGTAAAACTACCTTTTTTTTTTCTTTTTGTTGGGGTGTGCAGGATCAGCCAGATAAACCTTTTAAAAAGAAGAATGGGAACGGCCGACACTTCAAGGCCTTCTAAGTAGCTTGTGAGACACTGACCGCCATGTTTTAAAAACTGTTTTGGATGCCCACAGACACAGAGTGGCCAATTATTAGCTGTGTTACCGAGCGCCAATGTTTGAGTGACGTTTTAAACATTTACTGATCTGTGGAGTTGTGGGCTTGAGCTGTTTAACTTGGCTGGAATTACTATCGTTCACATCTGAAAAGATACTATTATTGGATGTGAATGATAGTATTATCACTCTCGAAGTGTGGTATTATCACTTTGGGAGCGATAGTATTACAGGAAAAAACTGTATGCTTTAGTAGCATATTAAATCTGCTATCCATATATTAAGGTATGGCAATCTATGGATCCCATCTGACACTGCTCTTAAAAGAATAATGCTCTCCCTCAATAAAGCGTGTTGCCTCAGAGTGGGAGCACCAAACCTAACCCACACCTGCGATCTTTATAGTCAAGTGAACTGGCTAAACTTTAAGGATAGGCTGGACAATCACACCTGCCTGTTTGCCCACAAGCTTACCACCTCACTCTCCCCTCCCTTGGTCCAGCTGCTCATCTCCCCTGAACCTACTCCCTCATTCTACTAGGAGCTCTAATTAGGCCCTCTACCTAGTCGATTTCTGTAAGACATCCCTGGGGCAGACATCGTTCTTTCACAGGGATCCTGTCCTGCACAGTGGCCAGCTTCTTCTGGTTTCCTCTACAGTGAAAATGGGGCTCCTTTAAAACTAAACTTTGCCAGCATCTACTCTCTGTGAATAGTTGTGATTGCTCCTAGACTTTACTGGTCAATCTGGGACTGCTCATGGCTTGCCCCTCAATTTCCCCCTACTCCTCCCACCTTATCTTGGTCTAATTTCTCCCTCCCCACTCTGTTCCCCTCTGCCCTTTACTCATCCTTTACTTGTACTATTTCCTGTTCCTCCTTCTCAGCATCTGATATGCCTCTTCTCAACTTTTCTACCTACCCTCACCCCACCAGCCATCTCATAACTCTCCTTAACTGACTTCTTTCTGGCCTCCCTTTCTTTTCTTTTATTTCCTATTTGTTTACGAAATTTGCTAGCATTGCATGCACCATGTTTGCTTCATAATCATGTACTCCACCCTCAGTTATGATGCACTGCATTACTTGTATACTCTTAACCTATGTATTATGTACTGTATTAATTTCCTGTGATGTTTTGCACCCTGTCTGTTTTAAATCTATTCAATGTGTTTGTTTGCCGTGCATGCTGCCCTAATTTATGATGCTCTTTCATATAATGTACGATATTATTTGCATACTAGTACACTATGTATAATGTACTGTATTAATCTCCTGTAATTTGTTTGTAAGCTGTCTGTTTATAAATCTGACGTGGAGCGATTGAAAGAGTTTTTTACTCAAAGGGCTGTAATTCCAAGACTTCAAAAATAAATAAATAAATATTGACCATTTACTGGTAAAAGAAAATGGCAAATGTCTGGCAGGTTTCCTAGATAGATCACCAACCATTTGAGCACTGTATGCCCCCTCCCCCCAAAAAACATTATTTTATTCTTAAAATGTAAACTTTGTTTTCCTGTATTTCCATTCCAGCCTGTACCACAGCTCCCTCCTTACTAATTCCTTTCAGATTTAACTCCTTTTTCTGAGGCTCCCAAGCACTCACAAAGGGTACTGCTACCTCAGTACCTAACCCCAATGTATGAGCCCACAAATATGTGCACCTCTGTTCTGCTCCCCCTTATAATTATTCCAAAACATGTCCACAAAGTTTTCACTCATGTGACCTATATCCATTCTATCACATACCTCCTGAAATTTATACTTACCACTGCACCCCTCCTAAAATTTGTGCAAATGCATCTCTCAAAAATGTTGCATGCGTCCCTCCTTCTCCTCCTGTGCCCATCGAACCCCTGCCACGCCATCCTGGCTCAAACCTGAGTCCGACCACCTTAGCTCAAACCCCTGTCCCCTTCACCATGCCCTGTCCCCCATGAACCTCACTCCTTCTCCCCCTTGCACCACCACCTACCTTGCACCCACCCTCACCCCACTCCCAGAAGTTGTACACCCACCCTTCCTCAGCAACATTTGTATCCCATCCCCACACAGACAAGATGCATCCCCATCTGTGCATGTCCAGACTTATACCATATCTTTTACTCCAGCCTTAGTACTCACCTGCCCATGACACAGACCTGTGCCCCTGCACAGTTTCCCACAAACCTGCAACCTTCACAACTTCCCTCACACCTGTACTCCCTACACAGCTCCCCAGCAAAACCAGTAACCTTTCACAACTCCCCGCTTACCAAATGCTCTCTTTACCTCCTCCTCACCTCCTTCACAACAGTTGTCCCCCTGCACATGGAACCTTTTAAAGTTTTACTCATTTCCCACACTCTGAAAACTGTTTACCCCTACCTTTATTCTCCCCAAGATTTCTATTGCTCCTTCTGTACACCTCCCAAAATTAATTCCATAATCCACACCCTTACCCAAATGTTTTACCCCATTTCCTGCACAAATAGCAGAATTTGCAAGACTGCCAAACTTCTACACCCCTTCTCTTGCAACTCTGAGAGAATGTACATGCATATTACTGCACCCTTCCACAAATTAGTACCCTTTACTCCACACTACTCCAGACCTATGTACTGTACCTTACATGCACTACTGCCAAAGTCTGCACCCCACCCCTTTCTATAGTTTGAGGTGTGAGATAGCAATACTTATATACTGTAGACTATGACAACATTTTAATTTTGCAGAATATGATGAAAAAAATCAGAGACATCAATTACTGCACTGGCACGCATGCAAGCTTCATAGAGTGACAATCTCAATGGCATAGAATGCCAGAAAATGGTAATAATGTTACAATGTACAGAACTGTCTCATTGGTGTAGAGGGCTCAAAATATCATGCAAATATTCAGATATGTTTTGGTCCAGTGGACCTGCCCCCCAGCCCAATCGTGGGCATAAATACATACATCTATTCCCTAGTGGTCCAGTGGACCGAATCCCTGCCGATCGTGGGCTCCCTAAATGAAGGTATATCCCTGGTGGTCCAGCTGTATCCCCCTCCCCACCCGCCCACTCAGACCTGCCACCCCACTCCCCTCAGTCAGTGGCAGGCAGCAGCTCAACCACAAGCAGCCCAGCCACTTGCCAACTGACAGAATACAGTACAGCTGTATGCCCATTTGGTCCACAGTGTGGGCCAATGGGCAGGAAGACTCATACTGTGCTAAACAGTCCCAATAGCAGATCATTCACATATTGGGACTATGTCAACCTAACTAATCTAACACCATTGGCCCAAAATGGACCAATGGCCACAACCATACTGTATTCTGTCAGTCAGCCAACGACTAGGCAGCTTACGGGTGGTGAGCTAACCCGCCACTGACTGGGGGCGGGGTGCAGGATCTGAGTGGGCAGGTGGGGGGAGGTACTGCCAGACCACAAGGGTACGAACCTCATTTAGGGCCCACGATCAGGCAGGGATTCAGTCACTGGACACCAAGGAATAGATGTATGTGTTATACCTCGTTTGGGCTGGGGGGGAGGCCAACTGGACCACCAGGAATGATGTATTTATTTATGCCCGCGATTGGGCATCAGGGAGGCTGCCACTGAGGGGGCAGGGCGTTGGTCCCCAGGCAGCAACCTGGCAGGGCACAGCAGGCACAAATCACCTGAGTTGGCACACCTTCATGCAAATGGGGCTGTAACGGCATGCATAATGGCTACATTTGCATACCCACCACCCTGAATATGGCCAGTTCCTACTAAGCACCCAACTGTACTTTCGCTGGCGTACCCCCTGCTCCTCTCTTGCACCCTTACTGGCACAGTGCCACTCCATGCGCAATCCGGGTAGCCAAGATGCCTTATTCAATGGTGCTGAACCATGGTGCAGCACAGTTGAATATCGCCCAGACCACGCCCTGGCCACATTCAGTTGACCGCAAAAGTGGATCTCACAGTCTTATATAAACCCTGTAACACAGGCTTGATAGTACAGTTTCCGAGAATCGAGGAATCTCTTTTATAAATTTGTGCAAGATTATTCAAAACATTCAAGAAGATGGCACAGTGCAGGCGGCTTCTAAATGTAACCTCCAAGTTGATCCAGACTGTCACTACCAAATAAAGAAGACAGAGGAAGATGTCTCGAGAACCCCAAGCCCGCATTTGTGTATTACACAAGGTGTGATAAGGAATGCCCCACTCAGACTGCTGAGTGGAAGGATTGGTGATGAGAAAGAAAGCTAGCTACGGTTTGGGTCGAAAAACTTCGTCAGATACTACTGACCAAGAGCCACCACCACTGCCTGCCTTGAAGAGCACCTAGAGTAGATCTGATGCCGTGAAAATGGATGCCAGAGGCCTGGGAGGCAGCAGGGTGATGCTGATACAGCCAGAGCAGCAGCCAGACAAGTCTGGGATGGTGGTTGAAATTCCTACCAGCAGCCCCAGGCTGGAAAGAAGAAGAGAAACGAAAAGGCTCTTGTCCAGCAGAGAGTAGAATTCTTGTATGTTTATTGCCATTGATGATTAGCAAGTCGTGACAGAGGCGTGCGTGCATAATTATAACTGAACAGGCAGGTTAGAGGTTGATCAGAACCAATGCTGTTTTTTTTATTTTTAATAGAGTGGTGAATTTGCGATGGGCAGCAGTCATATTTGGACACCATGGATGCTCGAGTCTCCACAAACCTACTGTGACTGTTTGTGCTGCTTTAAAATACAGACGTATCATTAATGAGCAGTGTGAGGAACGTTTGTTAGAAATACAGAGTGATAAAATATCAAAGACAGAAAATACTGTAATCACTACACAACCAGGTGTCCTGTTCAACAGAGATAGAACAGGGACCCTCAAGTGAAAAACAGATGTCAGTGTTAAGCCCCCTAAAACTGCCCGACATGTATTGTAAGTATAGTTATGTACATGCCATTACATTGGCGTCAGTACCTCAGTGATACAGAGGGTGATACAGTGTGAATTGGTCGATTCCTGTCGGGTTGCTTGAGATAGATGATCCAGGTCAGAAAAAACCATTCGTGTATCCTTGATGACTTGACCTCTAAAGAAGCATACTGAAATGTTTCTGAGGCCATACATATAAGCAGCTCATGCAGGTGAGCAGCAGTAGCTATGAAGCATCAGGGTTAAATATGACCAATTGTACTGGAAACTATAAGTCACGTTTTAAATGAGTGTGAAAATCGATGACCCATGGTTAGTTATACATATGTTACAGAGACAGTTGTGAGATTAAAAAAAGATGCCTGTCGACTGGTCAGCAAAGGCTCCTTTAAAAATTTCTAAAAAGATCAAGGACCATATTAATTTTTAAAATCACTTTACCGCCTTTGTTACCTTTGTTTTAATGATCATCATAGTCATGTGTGTGGCTATATGATTTGAAACAGAAAAACAATATGATATACCCTGAAATTGTGAAAAGTAGCTTCTCAGCTTGTCAAAATGCTCCATGGTCTACATGGGTCACTAAACATCCACACTGTATGTTTTTCATAGTGTAAAAGGGACCCCATCAGTCGTACAGTCTTATTGCTTGCTTTCCTGAATATAAAAAAGTGACACATAATCTGTATAACGTGTGTTATAATATACTCCAGATGATGCGTGATAAAGAAATGATCCGGTATTCCTGTCAGTCTTAGATGGTACCATGTACCATGTGATAAAGACATACTAAAGGACCCTGTATATATTGTAAAAACAGCATTCGATGTATCCTCTGGAGCACGTGGAAACCGTTGTAGAAGGGACAATGTCTCCTGACTAAAAAGTATGTCATACGTATTTTTGGCATGTGTATCTAATGCAATGGACACAAAAAAACAGATTCCATATCACATATGGACTGCATCTTTGCTGCTACAAAAAAGCCCTTAAGAGCATGAACCTCAACATGAGTGGTGTATGGCCAATATTGGCAATGCTTTGTACTCCACCTTATCACCAGGAGAGTGGGCCAGAAGCCATGTCTGTGAAACACGCTGCCCAGTGCACCTGTCTTTGGGCATCTTTAAAGTGGAATGTATAAGGACTCATGTTGCATGTACTGTAAATGCTAATGTTGTACTCTTTATACAGATGATAGTCTGTAGTAACATCTCTGTTGTATGTTACAGGGCCATAAAATACTGCTGATATGACTTTCGTAGGATCGTGTACAAGTAACAGTCAAGCATTGATAGCTAAGCGTGAAACATGATAATGTAATCATTTGCACATATTTTACACATTTGTATTAACCGCGTTTGCCATTTAATGCATATAAAATACTGATATGACTTTTGTAGGATATGAATAAAATATAGTTACACATTGCCGTCTGTGATAAAATGATTCAGGGTTAAAGGCACACTCATTTCTGGTAGAGTAGAGGCTCATAAGCTAAAAGGGTATTATTAGGGGTGCTGATGAAGAAAGATGACCATCATCTGCTCGAATCCATATATTTTAATAAAAAAGTGAGCAGTTTTACGATTGGCCCAGAGCTCAGCGGCAGCATAAAGCGGCAAAGAAAAGTCGAACAAAAGTGTCAGCAGGAAAGTGTTTTCAGAGTGGCTTTCGAGGCAGAGATCCTTACACTCTACACAAACCAGCGAGTCAGATTCAAAGAAAGCCTGTCATTGTTTCTGACATAGACAGACAATGGCAGAGCGATTTATTGGATATGGGTCAATCGCAAAAATACAATAAAGGTTTTAAATACATACTGACGTGCATCCGATGTACTGTCAAGTATGCTTGGTGAAGTGACTTTAAAAGACAAATCAAACAAGGCTGTGGCGCAAGCCTTCAAAACTATTTTTAAGCGGGCACACCGCAGAAACTGCCAGACTGATCAGGGTAAGAATTTCTGAATGCTTCCTTAAAGACATTATTAAAACAAAAAAGTACCATTTGTGACAAATAATGGCGTTAAGCCAACATTATCGGCGTTCAATAGGTTTAAAATCACGCATGTGGCGTTACTTTAATAGAACTTCATGGAAATATATAGATGTTGCCACGACCCTGGGTACTTTTAGCTATAATTATACTCATCACCGAAGCATTAAATGAGGCCTGTGGATGTTAACCCTTCAATGCCCTGAGGTACATGGAAGAACCTCTCTGACAATACTGTTCTTGGGAAAAAACAAAAAGTACCTTTCAGAAGGTGATCACGTGAGAATATCCCTAAGCAGAAGAATTATTTGAAAGGGATATGAACAGACAACACAGATGAGATATTTGTTGTATTGGAGATGTGACAAGGAGCGGAGCACGCCTATAAACTAAAACTATCGGAAGACATCAAAATTACTTTCTATGCAGAGGTTACAGAAAGGGTGGACCGAATGAGGACCGGTTATACAGGGTTACGAAAAGTCCTGAGAGAGAAAAAAGCGTGGAAAACCTGGTATCTGGTAAAGAGTGGCGAGGGTGGCCCGATAAATTCAATATTGAATTAGAGGCAAAACAGGTTCAGGACATTAGAATCCGTAAGATTCAATATGTCCAAAATGACTTTTACATCACCTTGCCGATAACTCCTTAACAAATTTTCCTACTTTAATACTATATCCAGCATTACAGTAAAGTTACCACAAACACTTGAACTACAAGGTGAATGGGAGGTGGGGCTGTGAAATTCAGTACTTATACCTGGGACAATGTGCCTATGCACAAAACAGTTCACATGCTCTATCAACCTTTAAATGAAGCCCTGATAAGCGCCTTCCAGTTGGACCCTTTACTGAGTCGAGGCATTTAAAATACCATCGGGGCATGTCATGGCATGGCCGAGTGTTATCAGTCAGAGTCAATAAAAGTATATTTGAGTAAAATGAGCTGCCTGTGGTTTTGGAACAACAAGCAGTCAGAGAAATAAGCATCGACAACGACATCAAATGCATTCTATTCATGCGGGCAGTTGCAGCACCTTTGGGTTTAGCAGACTAGGGTAGGCGTGGTAAGAATGTAGCAAAGAACCCTACAGATATTAACAATGGTGGTTTACATTATATATCTACCGACATTATTTCACACGAAATTGACGGGTGACAGTCTAGTGCCTTTAACTGAGATGCGTGCCGTGAAGGGCCAAAGACAATGAGATAGTGACCGTGACCTATCATAAACCCACTACCAGTCAGTCAGTAAGCATCAGATCAACACTATCACTATGGAAAATAAAGAATGATCAAAACAACACCTGTGTATTTTGGTTTGGAAAGTTGATCATGAAGTTGCACTTCACACACAGAAGGTACTTTAAAACTTAGCTTGAGGATGATGGGTGTTTCGACATTATGAGGACCCTATATTGTACAGTTGGCCACAAAGCACAGGCGGATACGGTCTTCAAGTTCATGGACTTCCTACTATATACGGGTCTGGTATAGGGGGATATTCCGTAGTCTGAAAAAGCAGTACCATTTTTCCGAAGGAGTTGAAATTGCCAAACGCATCTACAAACAGCCGCTAAAAATGCAAATAAAGGATGTTGTGGGGCATGTGACTAGTGTTGGCTCAAAGGATGTCGGGAGGAGATAAGACCACTCAGGGTGGTTGGGGCTGATGGTGTTCAAGAGAGCGGAGAAAGAAAGCGCAGGTAACTCCTTAAACTCTGGGACCACCACTACTTTCAAAGATGTGCATCAGAAGCAAGAACACATAAAAAGAAAGAGGGCAAAGTCCAAGGACGTTTGAGGCGTAAAAAATCTAGAATCTCTTCAAAAATAAAACATGGCCTTACGTGCACTGTGGGTCAGAAGAATGCACAAAATCAGAACTGGACTTGTTTACGTCGCTCCAACAGGCGAGCATTGAAAAAGCATTTATGTGAGATACCCTCTGGCAGCCCATAGAATCCTCACAATCGAGGTTTTATATAGCAGGGAATGGCGAAGACTATTTAGATCTAAACAACACACTTCTTTACTTGGTTTGTAAAATCTCTCAAGCAGGACAGCTCAGAAATACCGGTAGCAGCCAAGGTGGGCCTCATCAACTGCAGTGGCCACCATTTTCAGCCAACTGGATGTGACCATCAGGGATCGGCTCATCAGCCAAGCGCGCAATAACTGTTACCCCTACAGGGGCTATCGCTGCAGAATCAGTGAACTGTGAAAAGTTCCTTTCTGCAATTCCGCGGATTGTTTACAAAAGACACCGGGAAACAGCAAGTACAGACAGAGCGGTGACAATGGGGTTCAGTAAAAGAAGCTCTTTCACACATCTCAGCAGGAATGGAGCTTTTGAACCGCCCTGCACACTGACTTGTTTTCAAGAGAAACAGATGCTGAATAATGGATGAAAAGCAAAAATTAAACTGACGCCGTAACAGGGACCGCTTTTGTTTGATGAGAGATGCGATCTTTATAAGCTAAAATCATGTCTACCTCTCTGTTGTCAAAAGGGGTAAAGTGACTCCGGTGTCCGTCTGGGACACTCTGAAGCCCTGCTGTCCTCCAAACTAAGCCCCATAGATAGAGTGGGTATAGAAAGTGTTCAACATACTACAGGGAGCAGGGTCTGCAACCAGGATAATCTGTTTTTGGGCGGTACTTAAAAATGATGGTCATGGGGTTTGTTGACAATGATGCTTTTTAGGTTCCTACACTAAAAACCCCCTTCAACTTTAAACATTACAACATTAATTTTGTGGCTCTGTACCTGGATGGTGAACAAATCCCTCAGCTAAGCCTCTCCAGCAGCCGATTTTAGAAGCAGGAAATGCTGTGAGAGAATATTTTAATCTAGTGCAGGCAACCCGGCACATGAAGAGATCGCCCCTCATCGTCAACGCCAAGAATTCACCCAAAGAATTTCACGCTGTTTGCCTTTGATCTGACCCCGGACCAAGATATGCCGACCATTACTCCCTGATTAGAACCGGGAACCTCAGAGCAGAAATCAGATTTGCAAGCCCTTCCTCATACAGTTAATCTCATAGTCTCGCTGTTTTTGATAATGTTATTGAGATAAAGGAAAGAAATGTCATTTTGATTACATGTGATAAACCATAAAATGAACACCAAGCAGCTGGAAAATGTTTAGCCCCTGAGCCCCATGTCCGTGACTGTTTTCGGGTGTGTTTCCTGTGATATGCTACAAAAGAGAGACTGAGAAATCTCCCACAGCACTGGTCATCAATAGTGACCCCCATGACCTCCTGGACAGCACTGGTTAACTGCAGCCAGTCTCAGAAGATGGCTCTGGGGTTTTTCGACATCTGGTTTCATCCAGATAATTACGCACAAATGATTGGGGGCTTTTTAAACAGAAATACAAAGCGTATCCTGTCCAAAACACACAGTTGCTAAGATACCTTCTCACAGCCTGTGGATTTCACTGCATATTTTTCTTACACCACAGATGTAAAGATTTTCTTGATCAAGTTCTAAAAATGTACTCTAATGATTTACTTAAAAATGATACTGTGGTGACTAATTTTTGTATGTCATGCTTTTCAGACATTTAAGCATGTCAGGGGCATACCTGCATCTTTCAACATGTTCAGACTTGTTTGACTTGTAATGAGTTTAAAATATGCAATTCCTTGTAACTCAAAAGGTCATCTATAAAGCATATATGAACTCGTTTTTGATTTGCGTCTTTCTTCAATCATGACACAATGTGTAAAATATAAAGTGTTTATTGTAAAAAGACCATAAAATATGATACACATCAAAGGTAGGATTATTAGTAAGTACAGAAACAATAAAGACATCTCTTGTTAGAAATTTGCACATAAATGAGACGTGATAGAAGCATACAGAAATATAAGCACCTTTGTAAAACAAATGCTAGCATATTCAGTAAGAGGTAGACTAACATACAAACTTGTAAAACATGCTAATATAGGTTGTACACATCGACCAGCGGACTATAATATTTACATTTACACAGAGGCCAGGCTACTGGTTTTTAATGTCTTTACGTCTTTGGATGTCGCGACCAGCTGCTGACTGGAGAGGGCTCAGTGTTTTTGCATCGACTGTCTTTCTACTTTCAACATATCTCGATTTGCGTGAATGACCAAAGATGGATGTGGTATGTTAGCCTCGGCAGTGGCTCTCAAGGAAACATTCAACCCTTTGGTTTTTGTGGTCAGGGATAGTGTGGCCGTGACTGCCCTTACCAATCGACCATGTGAGACCCAAAATAACATTACTTTATACAACAGTTCACCCTTATCGTTCCAAAAATAATATCCTTGTTCTTTGCCATTTGATTTAATAAAAGTTCAGCATTTTTTAGACCTTTGAAACACTGTTTAAGATGTCTTTTCCATTGAACTCGTAACTAGAAAGTGTTGCAGCGGTGGTTGCTCAAGAAACAGCCTCAGAGTCGGGGCATCGATAAAGTCAAACTGGTTTTATCCTGTTCCCTTGGCGTACAGAGTGAGGTAACGTTGTATTTAGTGCAACAGCTTTCTCGTGATCTGACAAATCCAGTCTGGGAAAGTATAGACCTCATTTCAGTATCCAAGCTGTAAGTTGCTAGCTTTACCATGTCCTCATCAGGATAGTTCATTTCTCATACGGTCCAATTGCTGTTGTGGTACCAGATAACATTTTCTGAGTAAAATCCATTATCTGTTAGCCAGCAGTCCTGTAATCAATGGGATAGCGTCCCCAACAACGTCCTATGAACCCTCCTGTCTGGTTTACAAGCTTTTTTCATTTTAAAGACACCTTCCTGTTGCTTAAATTTTTTATGACTCTTCCCCTTTTTTTCAGAAAAGCTAGTTGTTTAGCTGACAATGGTATGTTTCCCTTATCAAGTCATCAGAGGCTGAGCACAAAATAGCTTTTCTTAAACGGGGAGGTCCTCTCACTAGTAACTTTAGAACAGACAAGTTTCTCTGCAGCCTTTTAGACATAATGGCCATACAGCATCATGTATTTCTAGGACCAGAATGTGATTTTTTCAAGACGTATGCCGCCAGCCAGTCAGGGGGGAACAATCCACTATGCAGCCTATATTCATCTGGCGTACCGGCCCTTAAATCAACCAATAAATAACCATAAGGTCGTCTAGTGGCATCTTCAAAAGCTTCTAAAAAGAATTTTGCCTGGCCGGGGTACATCTGCCTTGCCAGAGTCATGATCTGCAGTTTGTCCCGTGGATTTTTAAACAAAACCATGTATTTGGCATTTAGTGTGATGGTCCGGCTTTTCTTGCCTTGACAAAACACATTCTGTACAAGGTAAAGGCTGACAGACACGATGGCTGTACTTGGTAAATACATGTTCTATCTCACCATTTTGACAGGCCGATTCCATCAGATCATCAATGACAATCAGATTAATCTTGTCAGGAGGCAGCAGATCATCATCGGCTAATGATGCAGGCAGCCCCTCCACAAATTTAATCTATGCAAACTTCAACATGTAAATGTATACCCCCTTCTATTGTGTATCCAATGATTTCATGCCGTTTTAGACCACCTGCCTAAATCTCTCACACTCTTAACAGAACCCTTCTATCGAGTGTGACTAACGTGACTCTTTTTCCAAGCTGGCTCACAAAAGATCCCTTTTTATATGATTTCACAAACCAAATAGGCTGTTCTATTAATGTACACTAGCATGGTTATAATTTAGCACAGACATTATAATCTGACATATTCCAGATAGGTTCTGTTTGTGAAAAGTAGTATTTCTCTCAGATACATACATAAAAAACAGGTAAACAGTGCATAACATAAAATTATGAGTCTTCAAGACACTGGCTAGAAGCTAATTAATATGCTGAGCTCACCATCAGAACCGTGCAGAATCTCATTACAGAGGTCAGGGAAGGTCTGCTGGTACTTAACTAGGCATCTTTGAGAGAACTTCAGCAAATTACTTCTCAGGACCCTACTGTTTAATACAGTTTGAAAGAACATAGTTATTCATAGTATGTATTCCTTTGGTATATGGAGAAATTACCTGACAATTAATAGACTACAGGCTTTTCAAACTATTCATTTTTAGCTATGTATGAATACAAGATAAGCTTTAATGTGATTCATTTTAGATGTAAACTTTTCAAGACTAAAGCAGCATGCCCTTTCAAATGCAAATGTGTGACATTCTATATAAAGCTGAGCTCATCAGTGGTGCATCCCATGCTCTGTAATGAAAAGGTACTACTATACAGAATTTCACTAAAGAATCTTGAGAATGTCTGCCATTAAAGAGCTATGCTCTTTGACAAAACGCTAGCTAATACTTATCAGAACCCTACTGCTTAATAGAAATTGAAAAAGTTATTCCCAGTATGTATTCCTTTGGTATATGTGAGAAATGACCTGAACAATTAATAGACTACAGGCTTTTCTAAACTATTTATTTTTAGCTATATATGAATGCATGATAAGCTTTAATGTGATTCCTTTTAGATGTAAACTTTCCAGACTAAAAGCAGCATGCCCTTTCAAATGCAAATGTGACATTCTATATAAACTGAGCTCATCAGTGGGGCATCCCTCAGCTCTGTAATGAAGGTACTTACTATACAGAATTTCACTAAAGAATCTTGAGAATGTCTGCCATTAAAGAGCTATATCTCAGAAAACGCTAAGCTATTACTTATCAGAGCCTACTGCTAATATAGTTTGAAAGAATATAGTTATTCATAGTATGTATTCCTTCTGTTTATGTGAGACATGGCCAACCATTTAATAGAGGATTATAGTCTTTCTAACACACGAAGTATCCTTTTCGCGATGTAAAACAGTCTCTTGTTCCATTCTTACAAGATGCTCATCCGCTAACTCATCAGTATTCTAAATAACTTTCTGTGACTGTCACACAGGAACCTCTGCTTAAATCATATTTGAGTAGACTGCAAAATAGATTTTACAGTTGTAAAGACTTCAGCCTTCATTCCGTAACATTCATAATTACTTAGTAGATATTGTACACAGTTCTGAATCCTATTTTTTATATCTGCAAACAAGGTAAGATTTGTAGAGATTTTTCTATCTAAAGCCCTGTGAGAGATTTTTCCTTTTCTAAGAGTTGGTTGATGCCCTTACGCAGCACACACACACACACACACACACACACACTGCTTTGCAGACTGATGATGAATGCTGCCTTGCCAGTCTGAGATGGCGTTGAACATTTACAAGGTGTTCTTGGTAGGACGATTCAGGAGGTTACATGAATACTTTTCTAAACCTTTAAAAATATGTACCTGGTCTCAAAACAGTGCTTACACCACTGTCACCAAATAGCCCCTGTGGTCATGGCCCCTGACTGATGATGCATTCCTTGTACAGATTTCAAGTCAAAGCATTTACACACATCCTGTCCTTATCCCCGGACCGACAGGGGTGTGAATGAATAGCCGAGGAGTAGGGTGTATGAAGGTGCTAGGACTTGGAATGCGATGGGAGGGGAGGAGAAGGAGGAGCAGCAGTCTGAGGAAAGGAATGGAGGAGGGGACTCGAGGTTTGAGCTAGGACACGGTGGTAGGGTGGAGGAGGGGCAGGTGTGTGGTGAGAGAGGACTCGGGTGCAAGAGGTGGATGGATCGAGGAGAGGGAGGAGAGCAGGACTGCAAAAGGGTGGGGAGGAGGAGGACAGGGTGGTGGTGAGGAGAGGGACTGGAGTTTGAGCTAGGATGTTAGAGTGGAAAGTGCGAGAAGAGCAGGGTGGTGTGGAAGAGAGGACTCAGGTGCAAGTGGTGGCAGATCGAGAGGGAGACTCTGGTGTGAATTAGGATGGTGCGAGCTGGGTTGTGATGTGAGGGGAGGGACCCGGTGCAAGCTAGGACACCGAACCGGTCTGAGGGAGGGGCTCGAGGAGCTGCTAGCACACCATGTGAGGGGAGGGAGAGGAGGTGGTGGGACTCGGGTGCGAGTCTGTGGCAAGGATCCTAGAGGAGGGGGAGAAGAAGGAGGCACGTACAGTGTAGAAAAGGGGAGGACTTCTGGGTTTGAGGACCAAAATGCACGTCACTTCCTGTGGCACGAAGGGGGGCGAGGCGTTGCCATGGCGCGAGGAAGGCGGGACTTCCGGTTGGAAAGGGGGTGGGGTGTTGCCATGGAAACCACCTGTCAAATGACGTGGCGCGCTCTGATTGGCTGAAATTTAACATTTGACAAGTTATATCCCCTTATACTACTGACAAACTAGTTTGTCTTACAAGCTGTGGAAACCTTGCAATGTTAACATAAATCAGCCTTGTAGACCTACTAGTACACAATGCACCACAACAAACTTCACCTTCACCGTCTCATCAGTTGGAATGAATTATAATGCATGGACTAGTTCTGAACACTCCAGAGATGACTCATGTGAGGGTGAGCTACATTACTGGTTAAATGAAGTATCACAAAGTATGTAAAAATGTTGATGCAATGATGTAGCATAGGGTAAGATCAGACAGTTTTTTATGTACAGGTCACAAGCCTGAAGACTATATATAGAATTTAGAATAGGGAAAGGATAGGGCTTTCTACACAGGTTTTAGAACAGGGAAAGAATAGGGTTTATCTCCACAGATTTTTGAACAGGGAAAGGATAGGGTTTTTCTCCACAGGTTTTTTGAATAGGTAAATGTTAGGGTTTTTCTCCACAGGTTTTAGAATAGGGAAACGATAGGGTTTTTCTCCATGGGTTTTAGAATATGGAAAGAATAGGGATTTTCTCCGCAGGTTTTAGAATAGGGAAATGAGAGCTTTTTTGCCACGATATTTCTGGCATTACCATGTCTGATGGAATGCTCTTTGTGTATGAAGATCCATACACTTGAAAAGTTTTGCATCGGGTGAAATGTGGACCACTGATGGTAAATGCTAATGGTAATAAAAATAGTAAACTATTTTGGATTCTTTCATACTGTATAGTACACTATATAAGATACTGTATGGTGGCCCAAATACACACCGCTGCTAACACCTTACTTAATTTGCTGTCCTCACTGTAACCGTGAGATACTGAAGAAACTAGGTCCATTTTCTATTAATTATATAAAACTCATGGGTGATGTATATCTTGTATTTCATCTTTGAACCTTAGGGTGAAGGTGTATCGTTGCTGTGTATTGACAACCACCAATTATTTTATATAATGTATGGGGAAAAGGCATAGTAGCATAGGGTAACATAAGAAAAATGTGATAATTATCCAAGGGCAATACAGTGATATAAAACATAATAGTATAAGGTCATATTAGATAGGTTTTTCCACTGTTCACATGCATAAATGCTGGAGATAGATATAGGAAAAGACAAATCTTACTTCAAGAGGGTTCCATCAGTAGGTCATCACATATGGGACTTGCACCACCTGGCATCGGGCCACATGGCAGACTTTTCTAGCAATACCTGAAGGGGACCACCGGCCCAACGTCACGTGACCAACAGAACCCCTTCCAGTGCCAGGTTAGGTTGCGCCGGTTACAACGTCGGTGACCCTGCCATGGGCTGTCTCGATGCAGGACCCTCCCCTATCTACACAACGGCGGGTCCGACGTGGATTCCTCTGATGCCAGGTCTGACATTGGGGGGTTTATATTGACCCTGAACTTTCCCGCATTACCTTTTTGGGTATCCAAGGAATCCCTACCCGGGATGCTCCACTCCAGATTGGAGTCATTTGGGTCAGTTCTACAGTGGATTCTACCTTACTCCAACTACATGGGGTTTCAAGGGTATTATCCTCCACGGACCTCCTCCTCCTCCTCCCCAGTCTCACCGGATCCACTCCCTTCCCTGGCTACTTCGGTTTCAAGACCTGATTCAGTTTTGGTGGCAAGGGCCCAGGTCAGAACTGGTTTCAGATCTGGAAACTAGGCTCCTGCAACCACAGCTTCCTATGTCTCTTTCCCCGATCTGCTATCTTGCAACTGTCCATGTCTTGGGGAAGACTCGGCAGGAAGTTTCCCTACTGGACTTTAGACACCATCCTGTCAAGGAGAGTGGACTTCATGATGTTTTATATAATAGGGAAAGGATAGGCTTTTTCTCCACAGGTTTTAGAAAAGGGAAAGGGTAGGATTTTACTCCACAGAATTTAGAATAGAGAAAGGGTAGGGTTTTTCTACACAGGTTTTAGAACACGGAAAGGATAGGGTTTTTCTCCACAGGTTTTTTGAATAGGGAAAGAATAGGGTTTTTCTCCACAAGTTTTTGAAAAGGGAAAGGATAGGATTTTTCTCCACAGGTTTCTGAAGAGGGAAAGGATAGGATTTTTCTCCACAGATTTTAGAATAGGAAAAGGATAGGGTTTTTCTCCACAGGTTTTTGAAAGGGGAAAGGATAGGATTTTTCTACACAGGTTTTAGAATAGAGAAATGGTAGTGTTTTTCCTACACATGTTTTAGAACAGGGAAAGGATAGGGTTTTTCTTCACAGGTTTTTTGAATAGGGAAATGTTAGGGTTTTTCTCCACAGATTTTAGAATAGGAAAAGGATAGGGTTTTTCTCCACAGGTTTTTGAAAAGGGAAAGGATAAGGTAATACTAGATAGGTTTTTGCACTGTTCCATCAGTAGGTCATCACATATAGGACTTGCACCACCTGGCATCAGGCCACTTGGCAGACTTTTCTATCAATACCTGAAGGGGGACCAGCTGCCCAATGTCACATGACCAACAGAACCCATTCCAGTGCCGGGTCAGGTTGCACCAGTTACGACGTCGGTGACCCTGCCGTAGGCTGTCTCGACGCCGGACCCTCCCCATCTATAAAACGGCCAGTCCAACGTGGATTCCTCTGATGCTAGGTCTGACATTGGGGGGCTTATAATTGACCCTGAACTGTCCCACATTACCCTTTTGGGTATCCAAGGGATCCCTACCCAGGGTGCTGCTCTCCAGATTGGAGTCATTTGGGGCAGTTCTACCCTGGATTTCGCCCTTACTCCAACTACATGGGGTTTCAAGGGTATTATTCTCCACTGGACGCCCCTCCTCCTCCTCCCCCACTCTCAACAGGATCCAGCTCCCAAACCCCTGGCTACTTCAGATTTCAAGACTCTGATTCACTCTTGGTGGCAGGGGGCCAGGTCAGAACTGGTTTCAGATCTGGAAACTAGGCTCCTGCAACCACAGATTCCTATGTCTCCTTCCCTGATCAGCTATCTTGCAACTGTCAATGTCTTGGAGAAGACTCAGCAGGACGTTTCCCTACCGGACTTTAGACACTGTCCTGTCAAGGATAGTGGACTTCATGATGTGTTATATAATAGGGAAAAGATAGGCTTTTTGTCCACAGATTTTAGAACAGGGAAAGGGTAGGGTTTTTTACCACATGTTTTAGAATAGAGAAAGGGTAGGGTTTTTCTCCACAGGTTTTAGAATAGAAGCAGTTTGATACAGAAAATGATTGAACGGTGGCCACCATCTTATTTTTGGTCATGTGACCCAGGGGATGTAGATATGGGTACAGTCTGGGCCTTCATTTACTCATTCACTTCCCTAACATGTAAAACAAGCTGCTTTTTACTTTTCCTTTTTGAATTTATTGGCTTGTACCTCATAATGCAATAGGTGGACACCCCATTGACATGAATGGGCATACCATGGGTGGTTGGATATGGCACCCCTTCTATCTGCAGTTGGGTCTGTAATGAGAAATTAGGGATTAGAAATTTCATCCAAGCTTGTGCAGATGTAAGAAAAGGTGTAATGCCTTGACATTTACCCCTTTTATAATATAGTTATCCCTACAAATGTGTAACAGAAGCAGTTTGACAGAAAATGATTAAACGGTAGCTGCCATCTTATTTTTGGTCATGTGACCAAGGGGATGTAGATATGGGTACAGTCTGGGCCTTGATTTACTCATTCACTTCTCCATCATGTAAAACAGGCTACATCTTACTTTTCCTTTCTGAATTTATTTGTATGTAACCCATAACGCAATAGGTGTCCCCCTCATGTGCCAGCATGGCCTTCCTTAGGTGGTTGGGTATGGCACCCCAGCTATATGGTGGTGGGTCTATAATGTGAAACTAGTGATCATAAATTTCATCCAAGCCCCTGAAGATGTAAGAAAATGTGTAATCCATTGACATTTACAACTTTTATAATGTAGTTATCACAATAAATGTGTAACAGAAGCAGTTTGATACAGAAAATGATCAAATGGTAGCCACCATCTTGTTTTTGGTCATGTGACGCAGGGGATGTAGCTATGGGTACAGTCTGGGCCTTAATTTACTCAGTCCCTTCCCTGTCATGTAAAACAGGCTACTTTTTACTTTTACTTTTTGAATTTATTGGCATGCACCCCATAATGCAATAGGTGGACACCCTATTGGCCAGCATGGACATACCAGGGGTGGTTGGGTATAGCACCTGGCTATTGCAAATGGGTGTGTAATGTGAAGTAGGATCAGAAAATTCATCAAGCCCCTGCAGATGTAAGAAAAGGTGTAATCCATTGACATTTACCACTTTTATAATGTAGTTATCACAATAAATGTGTAGCAGAAGCAGTTTGATACAGAAAATGATTGAACGGTATTCGCCATCTTGTTTTTGGTCATGTGACCCAGGGGATGTAGCTACCAGTACAGTCTGGTCTTTGATTTACTCATTCACTTCCCCTTCATCTAAAACAGGATACATCTTACTTTTCCTTACTCAGTTTATTGGTATGTAACCCATAATGTAATAGGTGGACACCCCATTGGTCAGCATGGGTATACCAGGGGTGGTTGGGTATGGCACCCCAGCTATATGCTGGTGGGTCTATAATGTGAAATTAGTGATCATAAATTTTATCCAAGCCCCTGCAGATGTAAGAAAAGTTGTAATCCATTGACATTTACCACTTTTATAATGTAGTTATCCCTACAAACATGTAACAGAAGCAGTTTGATACAGAAAATTATCAAATGGTAACTGCCATCTTGTTTTTGGTCCTGTGACTCAGGGGATGTAGCTATGGGTACAATCTGGGCCTTGATTTACTCAGTCACTTCCCTGTCATGTAAAATGGACTACTTTTTACTTTTACTTTATGAATTTATTGGCATGCACCCTATAATGCAATAGGTGGACACCACATTGGCCAGCATGGGCATACCATGGGTGGTTGGGTATGGCAACCCAACTATCTGCAGGTGGGTCTGTAATGTGAAACTAGGGATCAGAAAATTCATCCAAACCCCAACAGATGTAAGAAAAGGTGTATTCCATTGACATTTATCACTTTTATAATTTAGTTATCCCTACAAACGTGTAACAGAAGCAGTTTGATACTGAAAATGATTGAACGGTAGCAGCCATCTTGTTTTTGGTCATGTGACCCAGCGGATGTAGCTACGGATACAGTCTGGGCCTTGATTTACTCATTCATTTCCCTGTCTTGTAAAACAGGCTACTTTTTACTTTTACTCTTTGAATTTATTGGCATCCATCCCATAATGCAATAGGTGGACACCCCATTGGCCAGCATGGACATACCATGGGAGGTTGGGTATGGCACCCTGGGGATGTAGCTATGGGTACAATCTGGGCCTTGATTTACTCATTCACTTCCAGACCATGTAAAACAAGCTACTTTTTACTTTTCCTTTTTGAATTTATTGGCAGGCACCCCATAATGTAATAGGTGGTCACCCCATTGGCCAGTATGGACATACCAACGGTGGTTGGGTATGGCACCCCGGCTATCTGCAAGTGGATCTATAATGTGAAATTAGGGATCAGAAATTTCATCCAAGCCACTGCTGCCATAAGAAAGGGTGTAATCCATTGACATTTACCACTTATGATCTAGTGATCTCAATAAATGAGTCACAAGCAGTTTGACACAGAAAATGGCTGAATGGTGTCAGCCATCTTGTTTTTGGTCATGTGACCCTGGGTAGGTAGCTATAGGTGCAATCTGGCCCTTGATTTACTCATTCACTTCCCTATCATGTGAAACAGGCTACTTCTTACTTTTTCTTAATGGATTTTGTGACGTCTACCCCATAATCCAATAGGTACCCCCCCATAGGCCAGCATGGCCCTACCATAGGTGGTCCATTCTGGTCACTCTCATAATCTGTGGGTGAGAAACCAATGTGAAATGTGTGTTTATATAAAGAATTTGTAGCCTGAAAGTGAAAATTAGTTACATTTTAGACAACAATTTTATCAGTGATGCAACCGATTTTAACGCTTTTACAAACTTCAATATTTTTGCAAATACAAATTCGCAAAAACAATCGAAATTTCACTAAATAAACATATATATCTCCAAATGTCTTTGTTGTAAAAGTTATATTTTCACTTTGAATTATAGTTGTGTTAGTTTCTTACTACCCTGACAAAAAAAGTTTACCAGGGAATTAAGAAAAATTATGTAATAATGTCATAACCGATAAGTGTACAAACCCAGTGAAAAAACTGCTGGCAGCAGGGATATGCAATTTTCAGAAAAACCTTGGCAGTGTAAGGGTTAACAGAAGAGAAAGAACAGAAAAGGTTAGAAGTAAATTCCCTCAAGTGTCCTCCTTGTCAAAGGTTTCCGCTTCTGGTGTTGCTGCACTAGTCCTTGGTACAGCATGATTTCGGATCAGTGCTTCAGCTGGATCGGAAAACAAAAAAATTCTTTCTTTATAAGCGATGCACAACTATGCAGGGAAAATAAGCCCATGTGGTATGGATGCCTCCTGGAGTGTAGCTCTGATCCTGTTGAACCTCTTTCTCTTTTGGTGTGTGGCATAACTAATATCAGGATACAGCTGTATCTGTTATCCATCCTGCAATAGAGTGCCTCGTCAATGTGCCATGGCCAGTAAAGTGTCTCGAGTGCCAGCACCGTCCGTCACCAGAACAATCGATGTTGGTGCTTCGGGATTGTCTGGTCTGCCTCTCTGGGTAGCTCGATAAGCTTTCTGGAAAAGCTGTGTTTTAACTGTAATGTCCTCCCCTAGTTGCTGCACAAACCATTCTTGAAGGAACAGTAAAAGATGATCCCCATCACTTTCCTCGGGCATCCCCAGGATATGAATATTCGAGGACCTCATTTGGTTCTCCAGCATCTCCAAGCATGTTTTCCAGTGAGAGCTCTCTTTGATGATGGTGGTGACTGCTTCCATGGTTGAGTTGGCTCGCTTTGCTGCATCCATTGCTGTAGTCTGAACTGTGTCAACAGTAGTCTCTAGGGTTGTGACTCTATTAGTGAGCTCATCAAATTTATCAGCCAGGTTTTCTACCAAGGCAATAAGCCAAGAGAGCTTTATTCCAATGGACTGCAGTGTTTCTTCTCCCAACACCTCTGATGATTCCTCATTGCGTGCCTGGGGTTGACCTCGTGGCTGTAGCTGTAGCACTGTTTTTAGTTTTAGCTTCCAAACCGTGAACTTGTTCTTTATGGAGATTTTCCATTTTGCTGATGTGGTGTTCCGATGCAATTTCTCATAACTTCAGCACCAGATGATTAAGAAAAAATAACTTTTCAACTGTGAGTTTAATTTTCTATTTAACAAGTTCCATCAATTGGCAGCTATCTTGCTCTGGCTCCAGAGTGCCCCCCCCAGTTTCCCTGTGTTTTGTGTGATCCGAGATGGGCTCCCCAACCAGCCCCTGAGGCATCCGTTGTCAGAGTCTAGGTGGGGTGAGCACAGCAGAATGGAACCTCTAGACTGAGGTTCTCCTGGATCATCCACCATTGCAGGTCCCTGATCATTGGATCCAAAACAAGGACCTCATGATCCAGTTCACCTTGGGATTGGTACCACTGGTATCTGAGGCTCCACTGCGAGACCCGCATGTGGAGCTGTACCAGAGGGACAGTAGGGAATGGTGGCTGCCATAAGGCCTAGAAGGCAAAGGATCTTCCTGGCTGAGACCCATCTTTGCACCGACTGGGATTGAGCTTGTAGTTGCAGAGTCTTGATCCTGTCCTGAGGAAGGAAAGCCCTGCCTAGGGTTGTGTCCAACACTGCCCCAATGAACTGCAGCCACTGGCAAGGAACCAAATGAGTCTTGGCCTGGTTGATGGTAATGCCAAGACTGGAAAAAATCTCTAGGATGAGGGAGAGGGAATGCTGGATATCCCCCGGAATAAGCCACCAGGAGCCAGTCATCCAAGTATGGAAATACATGGACTCCCTGGGTACATGGGAGGCTGCCACTACCACCATGCATTTGGTAAAACTTGGGAGCTGAGGAAAGGCCAAATGGCAGGCTTTGAACTGGTAGTGTTACCCTGAAAATGAAAACAGAGGAACTTGTGGTGGGAGGCATATGAGGATATGCAGGTAGGCATCCTGCATGTCCAGGGTGCCGAAACCACAGTCCCGGCCTGAGTAAGGAAGAAGGTTCTGCAGAGACAGCATTCTGAACCTCTTGAATTCCACATACTGATTGAGGGCTGAGATCCAGAATGGGCCTCAGATCACTTGTCTTCTTTGGTACTAGGAAGAAATGGGAATAGTATCCCATCCCTGGTAAGGAGAGGGAACTGGTTCTATCACCACCTTCATTAGAGGGGAGCTGATCTTTTCCTGCACCAGAGAAATATGCAATGGGGGATAAGAAGACAGAGGAGATCGGTGAGGGTTTTTTTGTATGGACTCTATGGAGTGTCCCTCCGACACTAGCTGGGGCACCCAAGAGTTGGTTGTGATTCTCTCCCACTGCAGTAGATGGAAGGAGAACCTTCTCCTCACTGGCTCCTCTGGAGAAACCAGAGGAAAAGAGATAGGTAAGGAGTCAGGAGGCCAAGGGCAGAGCTGCAACCACAGCTCCGGAAGCCTTGCTAGACATTTAGAGGGGCTTTGGCTGTTGTCGCGGCTCTAGAAACATAGAAACATAGACTTTGATGGCAGATAAGGACCGCTTGGCCCATCCAGTCTGCCCATTCCCCTACCTACAGGATAGGCTGCAGATCCTAGTTAACCAACAGCCTATTTCTTCCTACCCCCACAAGAATTGCCTTATGTCTGTCCCATGCATTCTTGAATTCCCCACAGTTTTAGACCCACAACCTCCTCAGGAAGGCTGTTCCATGCATTCACTACCCTCTCTGTGAAATAATACTTCCTCACATTGCCTCTGAACCACACTCCTTCTATCTTTAAATTGTGTCCCCTTGTTCTTGCAAGTCTCTTTTTCTGAAAGATGCTACCCTCTTGGACTTTGTTGATTCCACTGAGGTACTTAAAATTTTCTATCATGTCCCCCCTCTCTCTTCTTTCCTCAAGGGTATAAATTTACCTACATTTACTCTACATTTATTGAGACATCGAGCCTGTGTCTGTTTCTGTTGCTGGCGGGTTTGGTGCCAAAAAATACATTTTTGTCCTTGAGGAGGTTTGTACATGGTCTGAACCAACCTCAAGGCCTGTCCCTTTTCTTGTAAGTCGGTGATGATGTCCTTGATGTCACCACTGAACAGTACCAACACTTGGAAGGGGGCATCTTGAATGGCAGTCTGCACTTCGGGTGCCATGCCAGAGATGTGAAGCCAGGCATGTCACCACAGACCAACAGCAGAAGCTGAAGTTCTGCCAGTCATGTCCACTGCTTCATAGGTGACATGGAGCATGTGCCTACAGGCTGACCGAGCGGAGTGGACCAAGTGTCCCAGTTAATTTTTTGTCTCAGAATCCACAAGGGAATCTAGTTTGGATTCTACCTGATTGAGAACAGACTTCTCGAAATCACCCATAATTGAGGGCCATGATGCCCAGGATTGAGGAGGCTAAAACCTTCTTGCCATATTGGTCCAGAAGCTTGGATTCCTTGTCAGGGGGAGACAAGCTTAAGTGTTTTTGGTTACCGGTTCTGTCGTGGCCAGCACTGATGAAGACTAAATCTGCCTTGGGATGAAGGCTAAGGAAATGACTAAGGAAATCTTTGCCTTCTGAAGCTTGGTAGACCCTGTCCACCTTACACGGTAGGAAAGCTGAAAAGGAAGGCTGCTTCCAAATTATTGAAATGAGATCCCCATGAGGTTCAGTCAGGGGAGGAATCATGGTGGGTGAAGATTCTGCTAGATCCAAATGGACGTCCAGCCTCTACCACTGTGGATCTTGCACCACAGACTTCCAATCGTACATTGCCTGGATTTTCTTTAGCAACTCCAGGAAAGAAGCATCCTCCAGAGGAGACTTAGGGGAATCCTTTGGTTTGGGAGTATCTGGAGTATGAGGCATGGTTCCTGGGTCCAAATCATAATCAGTGTCAGGTTCCAAGGAGTCCAACGATGAGGAAACTACCAGAGGAGGGAGAAGTTTGACTGATCTGGGAAGATCCCGAGGATGGTTGAACTCCCTGGGGCAAGAACCAGAGGAAGGTTCCGGTCTGATGTGCAGCAAATTTGGAGGAATCTTTTCCAGCTGATGAGTAGGGCCTGGCATTGGGTGGGGTGCTGTCTGAGGTTTGTCCAGTTCTGAAGAGAGCTGTGACTTGGCTTCAGGCCACCAGGAAGACAGAACTGTTTTCGAGTCAACCTGAAGCTGTGGAGGAGTAGGGTTTAGATATGGGTAGTTAGGGAACCCATAATACTGGTACCTGAGACCTAGTGTAGGGTACTGTGGTGTCAGGTACTGCGGCTTTGGGAACCTGAGCACTGGTAGACCTGAAGGGGCAGAAGGACCTGACAGAGTCCCCGCCAGGGGACCTGCTGCTCTGGCATCAGTCTGGGGGGCATAGGAGCCAGATAAGAAGATCCAGTAGGGGGGACCTGGAAAACCAGGCCCAGCCGGTGCAGATGGCGGAGTTGAGGTTCATTCATCAGGCAATGGCAAGCCATGAGGCGGCAATGAGGAAACAGTCATCAGCTCCAGCATCAGTGGCTCTGGTGAAGGGGGCACCCCCAATGTTGGAAGCGTCCCTTGATCCTCCTTCCTGGCTTGGGAAGGAGGGTCTGACTCTAGTACAGCAGGCAGTGGGGATGGAGGATGCTCCACCGACAGCTGGTCAGATGTCAGCAGCGATGACCCCTGAACATCAGGTGTGGCATCAGGACCTGATGGGGGTCATAGGCTGGGTGCTGGTTGGATGGGCCAATGGGTGGCTTAGCAGCCTTGTCTGGGTGGGAAACGGCAGAGCCAGAGCCCAACTTATTGGACCCAGTCGCACTAGTAGGCCATGAGGAGGAAATGGCCTTAACAGAAGTGGAGGCCTCCTTTGCCCCAGAGGGTCCCATCTGGCCCAAGCGGGAGCCCAACGAGGGGGCCGATGTGTGCTTGGACACCACCAAAGTGGCCATCGGAGAGTGATCCCCCAGAAGGAAAGATACCTGTAAGGCCACAACTCCATCCGAAGTCAACGGGGCTGTGGTTGATGAATCCCTGTCCTTATGCTTCTCCTTGTCCCTTTTCTTCTTGTGATGGCCTTCTGGGGAGGTCAACGTATGCCTGAGTCTTTTCAGTTCTTTCTCCATGGAGACCATTTTTTCTTTAAACTATGGGTTTCCAGGGACTGCTGCCTCTTAAAGGTGACTGAATTGAATTTCTGGTCACACTCCTCCACTCGGTGGTCCAAGCCTAGGCAGAAGAAACACAGGGAGTGGACGTCCTTGTGTGGGAGCTGGGATCTGCACGAGTCGCACTTATTCTTATGTGATTCAGAGGGCTTCAGGGACAACATACACAGCTGAATATCAAAAACAAATTTAGAAAAATACTTTAAAGTTTGAGAAAATTGGAAGGATTTCTCATACAAAATAGCGATGAAGTAGCACTGTTCTTCCGCGAGGTGCTTTCGCAAGCCGACGGTAGGAAACAACTGAAAGACGGGCATGTGGACCACCCCTTTATACTGACATATGCTGATGGTCTGCCGATGTGGAGGCAGTCCCTGCCAGAGACTGCTAGTTAGAGATTTTTCCATGGGGTCACGATGCCTGACAGCTTAGTCCTATTTGTGAATACACTGCAAGAGCCCTCTCGAAGTAAGATCCTAAGTTTTTCAAACTTGGTGCATCTGCCCTCTCCCACCCAGTATGAGACCTTTTTAATCGCTCTTTCCTTTCAAGTACTGTCCCTGACAAGTGGAAGGTAGCAGTAGTCGTACCTGTGCACAAAGGGGAATTCTACTTGGTAGCTGAAAACTATAAATCAATATCTATCTTGTGCCCCATGGCTAAAATGCAGGAATGCATAGTCTACAGCCACCTGCAGAGTTACCTGGAACGCCATAGTTTACTCTCCCTCTACCAGCATGGATTCAGAAAGAATCATAGCACTCTCACAGCTTTGATTAAAGTAACCGCCAGACATCTTCCAAGCCATGGACCATGGTTCTGTCATGGGTGCTATCTTTGTCGACCTGACAAAAGCAAACAACCTGGTGAATCATGGTCTTTTGCTACAACAGCTCCTCGATCTTGGTCTTGAGAATGGTGCCTTGGGTTTGGTCCACAGCTATCTGTCCTGCCACTCACAAAGGGTTAAGTGGGCTGGTGCCTTCTCTAACCTCAAATCTGTAATGCATGCAGTGCCACAAGGCTCTATTCTTGGGTCAGTCTTGTTCTCCCTGTTTATCAACGATTTACCCAACAACTATGGTAATGCATCTGTGCACCTTTATGCTGACGATGTCATTTTATTCCACTCCTCTTCTAATATTAACCAAATAAACAGTGACCTTGCCTCTGACTTCTCTGCCCTGGAAGGTTGGTTCTTGCGTAATCATCTTGTCCTGAACACAAAAAAAAAAAAAAGAAGAGCACGTTATTCTGACACCCATCTTCCTCTCCTAGAACCCTTTCCTCACTTAGTATCACATCCCTGAGTGGGGATACACTTGAATCAGTCCACATCTTTAAATTCCTCGGCATCACCTTTGACTCCACGCTCTCCTTTAACATCCATGCCTCCTCTATAGTTAAATGCCTGAACTAAAAATGAGGTCTTCTCTATTGCATCCATCCCTTCCTCACCTCCTCATCTTGTGTTAAAATTGCTTTCTCCTCCCTTCTCCCTCTCTTAAACTATGGTGCCCCTTTATGACTATCTATCAATGCTTCTACCCTATCTCTCCTGGCTAAGGCATATCAAAGAGTAGGTAGGTTTGCTTTGGTGGCCAACTACCGCCACCATCACTGTGACATCTTGTCCGCTCTAGGCTGACTACCATATGAGTCTAAACTAAGGTATGCCACCCTGTGTCTCGTGCATAAAATGGTCCATAAATATACCCCTTCCTGCCTTGGTGAAATTGTCTGTCTTAGACAAGCCCCCCCCCCTCAGATCTGCCTCCTACCCCCTTCTCATTCGACCAAATCTGTGACTTGCTACTGCCTGGAAGTCCTTAGGTTTTGCCGCAGTGCCTGAATGGAACTCCCTCCTTCTTCCATTTTATCTTACCTCACTCTCCCACATTCCAATCCAGCTTGCTTGCCTCTCTCTCTATGATACTGCTACATGCTCCTGCATCAGGTGATGCTTAACTTACTTCTTCCCTGCAGTCATTCTTACCCTTCTGCATGCTTCTATATATTGTAATGCCCATCTCACTCCTACCCTGCTGTTTATTCCTACTATCTGACTCCCAACCTTGTCTTACTCCCTCCTGATCAGCCTTTTGTGGCTCTCTGCAATTGATCTCTTGGTATGACATTATAGTTTTATATAACTGTATTATTTTGATACTTAGCTGGTTAATTGTTGTATATTTCCAACAAACTAGTGTGGGCACAAGGACGTGGTGCTTCTATGCTGAAAAATCAATACAGACTAACAAAAAACAAGCAGAGCACTCACACTTCAAATATGATAGACGGCACCGGTTTTCCAATAAAAAATATTATTTATTTTATTACATTGGCAAAATAAAGAGCAACCTGATGCATTTTGGATGACTACTCATCCTTTATCAAAGGTAATAAAATATTTTCACCACTGTGACAGTTAAATAACCCATTCATAGTGATGTCATTAATAGAATCCCAAATCTCATTGATTAAAAACAAACATTAATAACAAGTTTCAATCCATTTGCAGTTAACAATTACAAGAAGCAATTACAAGAAAGGTGCTGCAATCCATACTAAACATCATATAATTAACAAATGCACAGAATAACATATAATTTAAAGTGACAAAATGCAAACATGACAAGAAATAACCCCTTCTAGCAGCTACACAGAAAATATTAACTATAACAAAAATATAAATATGAAGAGGGGGGAAGGGAGAGAAAGGAGAGAGGAAAAAGAAGTGAAGGGGACAGGGAGAAAAAAGAAAGGGGAATTCCAAAATCCAGCAACATATATTTAATAAGGGGTAACAATAGGAAAAAGCCACATCACAATTTCTTTCTTTTGTTTAGAAACGGCTTAACTTCAAAACCTGTATTTAAGTCCTTATTTTTGGAAGCCTCCATATTAATGATCCAAAAGGCTTCTCTTTTCAGTAGCAGATCATTAAAATTACCACCACGTGGTTTATGACATACCTTACCTATCCCTACAAAGCTAAACTGATGTTCACCAGTATTCTGTAACATAGCCACATGTGCTGCAGTAGCATAACTTAAATCTCTTTTCTCAATTGCCCTAATGTGTTCCCTGACACAAATTTTAAAGGCCCTTTTTGTTTTTCCAATATAAAATGCACTGCAGCTACAGATGGCCATGTAAATGATTCCCTCAGTATCACATGTAATTAATTGATGTATATTATATTTATGACTAGTAACCTGGTTGATAAATTCCTTACTTTGTTTAATATGTGTGCACGCATTGCATCTCTTACAAGGAAAGCAGCCTATAGCAGCTATATTTAACCAGGTACTTGAATCAGATTCCCTATCAACAAAGTGGCTATGCATAAGCTTATCACCTAAAGTCAGTGCCTTTTTAAAAACCATATGTGGAGGTGCTGACACTACATGTAACAACCCTGGATCACTTGTCAGTACTTTCCAATGTTCCTTTATAATTTTTTCAATCTGACTTGACTGTGCAGAATAGGCCATAACCATGTTAAATCTTTCCTGAACAACTTGTTGCTGTATTTTGGAATTCCCCCTTCCTTCTTTTTCTTCTCTCTGTCCCCCTTCCCCCTTTTTTCCCTCTCTCCTTTTCTCCTCCTTCCACCCCCCCCTCATATTTATATTTTTGTTGTAGTTAATATTTTCTATGTAGCTGCTAGAAAGGGTCATTTCTTGTCATGTTTGCATTTTGTCACTTTAAATTATATGTTATTCTGTGCAATTGTTAATTATATGATGTTTAGTATGGATTGCAGCACCTTTCTTGTAATTGCTAACTGCAAATGGATTGAAGCTTGTTTAATGTTTGTTTTTAACCAATGAGATTTGGGATTCTATTAATGACATCACTATGAATAGGTTATTTAACTGTTACAGTGGTAAAAATATTTTATTACCTTTGATAAAGGATGAGTAGTCATCCGAAACGCATCAGGTTGCTCTTTATTTTGCCAATGCAATAAAATAAATAATATTTTTATTGGAAAATTGGTGCCTTCTATCATATTTGAAGTGTGAGTGCTCTGCTTGTTTTTTGTTAGTATTAATTGTTATATATGTTGCTAACATTATTGTACTCTACTGTGTGTTACTGTATGTTTTTTTGCCATTGTAAATATCTCCGTGTGATATTGCATTGTACTTGTCATTTCACCAAACTGTATATTTTGCTCTGTACTGTACGTTTTATGTTGCTCAACTGGGTCATCCCTGAAAAATGGACTGTTTTTGTCTCAGTGGACTTACCTGGTTACCAAAATTCAAATAAATAAATAAATAAACCCAATACCATCTTAGTTGCCCTTCTCTGGACTGCCTCCACCTGTCAATGTCCTTTCAAAATTGTGGCCTCCATAATTGCACACAGTACTCTAGATGAGGCCTTACTAGTATTTAGTACAGTTGCATCACTATCACCTGCTTTCTGCTAGTGATACTTCTGCCTATGCACCCCAGCATGCAACTTGCCCTCCCTGCTGCCTTTGTAGTCTACTTGAACTCCTTTAGGTCATCTGAAATGTAACTCACAGGTCCCTTTCTTCCTTAACGATCATCAGCAACTCCCCCCCATCCTGTAATTCTCACCAGGGTTCCCTCTTCCCAGGTGCATTATTTTACACTTCTTTGAATTGAACCTCAGTTGCCACAGCTCAGATCATTCTTCCAGCTTCCCCAGGCCCCTCCTCATTCTCTCCACCCTTTCTGGAGTAACCATCCTGTTGAGAGCTTGGTATCATCCATAAACAGGCAGACCTTTCCCTCCAGTCCGTCTGCAATGTTACTAAGGAAGACATAGGACAGGCCAAAAGACCGATCCCTGAGGTACCCAGCTGGTCACCCCCCTCTCCTCAGATTGAATCCCATTTACCACCATCACCCACTGCCTCCTGTCTATAAGACAGTTCTTAATCCAGTTACCACTTTTTGCCCCATGCCCAGGTTACCCATCTTGTTAGTCAGCCTTTTATGAGGGATGGTGTCGAAGGCCTTACTGAAGCCAAGATAGGCAACATCTACTGCCTCCCCCTGATTTACTTCCTTTGTCATTCAGTCAAAAAAATCCATCAGGCTGGCCCGGTGGCACAAAGAGCTGAGGTGCTGATACCTTACCTCGGGCCATGCCGGCGACCCAGGTTAGAGAACGACCATGGGCCACCAGGGTGTTGGCTCGGGGGGAGGGTTGAAACAGGATTGAGCTATGGCTCTTGCTTCCATAGGGGTGGATGCCAGCTCTGCTGTAGTCCCGCTCCCACTGGGTGGAGGTCCGGTGGGTAGCGCAGGTGGTCAGGAGCAACAACGCAAGTCTGGGGAGGGGTGGAAGAGGCCATCGGATCCTGGTGTGTGTGTGTGCCTCCATGCATGTGTATGCCATGGCCCTGTGGTGGGAGAGGAGTAAAATAGAAAAAACTAAACAAAAAGAAAAGTATGCATGAGGAACAAAAAAAAAAAAACAATAAGATTTGTCTGACACTGGAACCTGGAATCCTGGGTCCATCCCTAAATCAGTAAGGATTTGTACTGGAGACTGGCCCAGCTTTGCGGGTCGAAAGACACCCAGCTTCTGATTTGAGAAGGGCGAGGGGGCTAAGGAAATCAATACCCCCAACGTCAGATCTGCTAGAGAAGCAGAGATCTAAGTCATAAGGCCCAGCACAGGAGAAGTCTACTTGACAACAGAACTCGAGACTCAGAGGTCTGGGGACAAAAAGAAGTCAGGCTGGGTCAGTGAGGCCTGAGTGGAAGAACTCCCGCAGGATGTATGGGAACCTGGAAGCCGTGTCTGCGCAACGTCAGGGGCCAAGCAGGTGTCCAATGGGAGAGCTTCAGCCGGGCGGTCATAGAAACATAGACTTTGATGGCAGATAAAGACCACTTGGCCCACCTAGTCTGCTCATTTCCCTACCTGCAGATAAGCTGCAGATCCTATTTAACCAACAGCCTATTTCTTCCTACCCCCGACAAAAATTGCCTTATGTCTGTCCCATGCATTCATCAATTCTCCCACAGTTTTAGACCCCACAACCTCCTCAGGAAGGCTGTTCCATGCATCCACCACCCTCTCTGTAAAAAAAATACTTTCTCACATTGCCCCTGAACTGTCCCCCATCTATCTCCAAATTGTGTCCCCTTGTTCCTGCACATCTCTTTTTCTGAAAAATGCTACCCTCTTGGACTTTGTTGATTCCACTGAGGTACTTAAAAGTTTCTATCATGTCCCCCCTCTCCCTCCTTTCCTCAACATTATACTATTAAGCTCCTTTAGTTTCTCCTCGTATGGCTTCTTTTGCAGACCCTGCACCATTTTAGTTACCCTCCTCTGGACTGCCTCCAACCTGTCTATGTCCTTGCAGAGATGGGGTCTCCAGAACTGGATGCAGTACTCCAGATGGAGTCTCACCAACTGTCTGTACAGTGGGATAACAACTTCCTGTTTTCTGCTGGTGATGCCTCTCCTATACATCCCAGTATCTCCCAGCCCCCTACTGCCTTCTCACATTGCTTACTAACCTTAAGGTCATCTGATATGATTACTCCCAGGTCCCATTCCATTTTTGTTGTTGTTACTACCTCACCCCCATTGTGTAATCTTCCCTTGTGTTTTTGTTTCCCAGGTGTATTATTTTGCACTTCTTTGCATTGAATCCAAGTCAGCCAGTGACTGACTGATTGGCTAGAACTGGGCGGGCATCAGAGGAGTCAACATCCGACTTATTGGTTGTGGTCAAGCAGACAAAAAGCCAAGGAGCTGGAGTCTGGCCTGTCGACTGAGACCATGCACCTGGCAGCAGAGCCGGGGGGGGGAGCTTATTGGCTGAGCTGTCAACAGGTTCCAAGACTAAGTCCTCCAGACAGAAATCCCCTTGCTGCCCACTGACCAAGGTAGGAGGGGGAGACAGCATCTGATCTGCAGAAGTGGATGGAGACCTAGGTGGAAGAGTACTCACCAATGTGGAGGCCCCAGAAAAAGTGGCGTTGGCTGTCGGGTGATGCTGTGTAGAGGCAGACCGTTCCCTTTCCAGGCGCTTCTCCTTCTTTTTCTCTGGGGTAGGTGAAGAGGAACATTCTCTTAGCACCGGAAGCTCCTTTCCCATCGATGCAAGGCTTCTTTTAGGAGATAGGCATTGAGGGCCTTGTAACATCGGGAGTGTGTGGCCTGGTTGAAAGACTGGCAGATTTCTGAATCAGCCACCTTGTGTCTGGGGTCCAGGCAAAGGACGCAGCGGGAGTGATTGTCCCGTGAGGAATCTAAGTGCCACACTGTGAGCACTTCTTAATTTAGCACAAAGACATGCAACAACATGTTTAAGGTAAAAGATGGAAAAATCAAAGAAATACTTAGGAAATTGGTGGTCAACTGAAGCTGAGTTCACCGTGAGGTCTGATGAATTCAGATCGACTGTGGGAAAGAACTGGAGGGCTCGTGTGGGGACTACCTGTTATATATACGGTCATGCCGATGTCCCATCATGTGACGGGGGCTGTCCCCTGCTACAGATTGCTAGCTAGAAGTTTGCCGTACAGTCCTGACACCAGGAGGCACAATCCTATATGTGAAGACCTACTTCAGGAACCCTCTCAAAGCAAGATCTGCCATTTTCAGGACATCGGCTCACCCTAAAAAGAGACAGGGGTAAAGTTTGCCACTTTGAGCAAAGGTCCCTAACTTTCCTCAGCACTGGAGGGAAATTGGCCTCATATATCTCACATATTTTACACCTAATTTGGACCCCTAGATACCTGAAGCCAACCTCTGTCCATACCAATAGCACATGTAGTTTAAGTCCTTTATGGTCACAATCACATAGTGGTAACCCTATAGTCTTATCCAAATTAACCTTACTGCCTGAAATGACTCTGAAATCATGCAACACCTCAACCAGGCAGGGCAGGGATGTCTTCGGTTGTGTGACACAGACTAGCGGGTCATCCGTATATAAGGATATTTTACCCTTTTTTCCCCCAGTGGTATCCCTCTTATATTATCATTCTGTCTTAATGCCTTGGCCAAGGGTTCCAAAACCAAGTCCAATGAGAGAATATAAAGAAAGCATCCCTATCTGGTGCCCTGATACGGAGTGAATGGTGCTGAGAGCCATGAACTGGTCTGCACATCTGCTGAAGGATTATAATTGATGGTTTGTGTTGTGTTTAGGATCCTGATAGGTTCTGGGTTCGAATCTAGCTTTCGAGGGTATGAGAACAAGCACTAGAAATTACACACAAATACTTCCTGTATAACCTTTCTGAAAGACTTTATTGTATAATATGTAGACTACAAATAGTAGCACTGTGGCAACTAGCAAAAAATAGAACACAGTATCTTCAAATAAGTGTATATATACTGAAAAAAGAGAAAGAATACCTAGTGGAGCCCAAGTGGACAAGTCTTTGTCCCGATGAAGACTTACGAGGAGCTTTTGCAACCTTCGGTTACTTCGGCCTAGCTATATCTTTTGTCAATTGGGATTTCTTTTAAGGAGAAAAACAGGAAGGAGAGGAGAGCTCTGCCTTTACCTATCTCTTCTTGCCTTATACAGATCACAAAAGAAACCTTTAGGCCTCCATGACATCACAACTCTACATGTCATCTTTCCAATGACAGGTATGTTTGTTAAAAACAGAAAAGGTCACAGAAGTTCCTGTTCTAGCAAAAATAAGTCATAAAAATGCATATTTTTCCTTTACGTAAATTGCTCCCATTTCCATTTATGTCTTGCTGTTACGTAGATTGGTCCTAAGTACTTAAATTTTATGACCAGTACTTTCCCTATAAATATTTGTAACCCTTAGGTAGGTGTAATGGCTTAGTTAGATCCTGTTGTAACTGTTTCTCTGGTATAGAGGATGTTTTGTCCTGACCTCTGGTCATGTCCTAGAGTCAGCATAATTTAGCTGGTCTGTTGGTCTGCAAGCAGATATGTACGATGAAGCCTGCCAGGATGAAGAGCAGTGTCACAGGTTTACTGCATGACAAAAGGGATTAACTCCCTCTGAAACTGCACTGTTTGCTGCAGTAACTCTACTGCGGAATTCCGCAGTGCTGTGCTTCATCCTGGTGGGCTTCGCTGTATCTTATAATCCATTTATTAGCCAGCAGTATCCATGCACACACAGGACAGGTATGCATATACGAGTACTGTCTATCACTACATTTGGACCCAGTGTAAGAATCTGTCTCCAAATCCCATCTTCCTCTTTGTGTACCAGAGGTGGTCCTACTCAATTAAATCCAATGCCTTTTCCACATCAAGTGAGACCACCACTGAGCAGTCCAGTGGCATAGCAAAGTCCCAGAGGGCCTGTGTGTAAGGGTATGTTTTAGCCTCCCCCAGTTTGGGAACAGCCCCTCCCAGTTTTGCCCCCAATTTTGAAATATAAGAGTTTGCTTATGTTAACCAGTTTGAACAACTAAACTAAAGTTGGTCCATAAAAGTGCATAGACATCTCTGGTTATACAACTCCTTTTTTATGTCCTCACAATTATAACAGGTCTGCAAGTCTAATTTTAAGACTTATTGGTCAAGGGGCATGTGGTTTCTTATTATTTGCATTTTTAGATACTGCTAGCAATGCCGATGATGAATCATTTTAATTATTTGCAACTTGCAGCTGCGGCCACCCCATGCCAAGTCAACAATAGAATATATTTTTTATTATAAAGTGGGGGACTGGGTGATGGGGTGATGGTGTAGGGTGCACATTCACATCTCCACACAGAACAACTTGCAACAATGGACAATTACAGATACAACCTTGTCACAGATGACACTGCAGTCTTTAGACTCAGAGTTCTTCCTCACTCGTCTTTCTCTCTGTCAGTCCTCACACCACACAATGCAACCACAGGTCCACGGAGGAGATGGAGATTGAACTGAAGGAAAGTGCGATTTTCCAATCCTGCCAACATGCGTACTTGTACCTTCCTTGCTTGTACCACATGACTCTTACTAGTGTCCACTAACATGTACAGAGTCATGTGTTATTATGACAGTCACAGTGCATATGGTAAGTGAGTGAAGTGGCTTGCAGACCTCTGTGTACTGTAGTGCCCCCCCATGCAGCAGACAGTCACTCAACTTAACACTCACTCTAATCTTGGAAATAGGAATCCTGATCTGTGACCCACCAGCTATTGTTGTTTGCACAAGTTACAGTGCAGGACAGCAACTGCTGCTCAGATGGAAAAATTAAAAAACTAGGTGAAGTCACAGTGCAATGACATGCAAGGGTGGCACTTTAAAGGGGAATAAACCTAATATTTCAGTCCAACAATTTGGGGCCCGTAAACCTACATGGGCCCAAGTGCACCTGCACCCTGGTATCGACGCCCCTGGGGCAGTCACTGAAGTCGCTGTATCCCAGAGTGCTTCTTCATAATGTGATGTGTAGTGTAACTCAGAAATGTTGTCTTTCTCATGATGAGTGTGGCAGAACAAGTGTATGATTACTTCCTCTCCCCTCCCCACAACAGTATCAATTTTCCTGGAATCTTTATCAGGTGGTGCTGTGGAAAAGATTTTTTATTTTATTTTGTTTGCCTTTTCACATGCCACGGGCACTATTAGACCCACTGGGCTGGGGTGTAGTAGTAGATAAAGATATTTTGATTCAGTACTGGTTATTATATTCGCTATCTTTCTCTATTGTCCTATCAATTGCTGCTGCAGAAGCTGAGAATCATATAATCTTTTTACTCATCTTTTTATGTGTCATAAATGGAATGCTGATTGTTTTGGTTGATATCTGACTCCGTATCTATAGTAAGAATGTTAATCATAGCTGCTATGCCACCAAGAAAGTCAGAATGACAGTAGTCCTTGAAGGACATGATGGTGAAGCTATACTGTATTTCATCACCCAGGACCTGTAAAGTTAAAGGTTCCTCCTCTTCCTCACAGTAACATTCTTTCTCTGATACTAGGGTCAATTTATGAACACACTTTGGACAACTGTTTTCTCATGGTCTGGAACAAATCCCAGAAAGACTGGAATTCCTCAGTGGTGGGCATCTGAACACTGTTAGCAAGCTGGACAATTGACTCATCTACCTTTTCCAGTTCTGGCTCCAAGTGCTTTTCCTTTCTGGCCTTTTTAAAGAGCACCAGTTGTGATCATTGTTTAAAATCAACTGGCAAGAACTGTCATAACTGTTTCTCTGGTATAGAGGATGTTTCGTCCTTACCTCTGGTCATGTCCTAGAGTCAGCATAATTTAGCTGGTCATTGGACATCAGCTCTGCACATGTCGAGAGAAAAAAGTTATAAAACTACTTTTGAAAGAAAAGAATCTGTGAAAATAATAACAGCAGTTAAAAAGTTTAAACCATCCGGCGTCGGGAGATACCAGAAGTTACAATGGGCCTCAATCAGAAGGCAAGTGGGAGTGCGGGAAAAGGTACTCCAGTGAATACAGAGCAGGCCACTTCTACTCCAGTGACTATGGCCAGATCAGATCCCATATGGAATGCTCTGCAAGCCTCCATGCAGGCTATCGACCCGAAGGTCGAATGCATTCTCCAGCACTTTGTGGAGCAAGATGCAAAGCTGGAATCCGTCGCCCAGACCTCAGGTTTGGCAGAAAAAGCAGCCATTCAAGTGTTAGCTGCTATATCTAAGCTAACACAAGAGAATTCTCAATTAAGATACAGGCTCGAGGCATTAGAAAACTCAGACCTCACACATTCATATTACTGGGTTACCGGAAGGGAGCGAAGATGCAGACCCATTAAGTTTCCTACAATCCTGGCATCCAGAAGTGCTCCACCTATTTACAGATCTCATCGCTGGTCAGCTACTGAAAACTTTCCGATTATCCTTCAAGCAGCAGAACCATGAGGTGAGGCTCCTAGGGTGGTGTTGCTTATCACTGCTAGCCTCAACACTAGAGACACCCTATTACAGGCTGCTAGATCTGTGGAGGGTCTCTCATACAATGGAGCAACAATTCATCTCTTTCCAGACTTGTCTTTTGCCATGTAGGCTAGAAGGAAGAAATTTGATGCAGTGCGCTCTCGGCTCAGGGGCCTGGGGGTTACTCACTCCTTAGTGATGCTAGTGCCATTCTGCATCTACTATGGAGGCCACATTTTTCAATATAATGACCCCATGGAAGTAGGGAAGAAAGTTGAGGCCATAGCTTGAGAGTTCCAGACATCAGAGATACAGCCAGCTTCCGAATCAGATGAAGAAACCTGAAATCTGAAAGTTCTACTATTGGAACTCTCTCTATCACTTGACTCCAAGTATTTAATTTATTTTTGGGTCTAATAATCATATAAGGAGCCCATATGGAAGGAGAGGATATCTTATGGGAATTTCTTTTCATGTTTCACTATGTTTAGAATGAGGTTTTCTTGCCTGAAAATTAGTGTACAGGGTGGACAGAGTATGTACCAGTGCTCATTATGTTTGGATTAATCTTATCATTTTGGACTAGGGGGCATATCAACACTGGATGCTGAGTTATAACTTCTTTTTTTTTCTGGAACATTTCAGACTTGTCCCCCTAAAGCCATAGTTGACTGTAGCTCTCTGAATTTACCCATTTCGAAATGATAGCATTTTTATGGTTTCCCCCATTACATAACACAAGTCTGTTTAGGCTACCTATTATGATTATATTGGATGTATATGTAAATGTAATTCTGGTGCCTTTCAGGAGAATGTATGTATGTCATTGCTTTTTTCCAAAATGCAATAAACATAAAGTTAAAAAAAAAAGAATTTATTTACTGCCACTTTTCACAGGGGAAGGCATAGTAATTCCTCAGTTGGAGGAGACAGACCGCAATCCCTTCCCCTTATTAGTCCCAATTTTAACAGGCTCCATCCATGGATGCATAAGTTTGGAGTTGTATTTTTTTTTTTTAAACACAACATTATTTGTCACCACCTCCACGGATCTGGCAGGGACTATGTCCCCCCTCCCTCTTGGAAGGGTACGTCCTCCGGCCCATCTGGGCCATCATGTGTTCTGCCGGGTCCCGGTATTTTTCCTCCATTTTTTTCCCATGTGCAATGGGCACAGCAACCATCTCCACCTCTTTGTAGACAGCCAAGCACCCTGCAGAGGTAAGCTGCTGCTGTGGGCTTGATTAAAGCACTGAAACTGGTGTGATGGCTAATGTGAGTGGGCAGCTCCTCTGTCAGCCTTTTCTTGGAGTCCTTTCTATCCGAGTGTTCCTCTGCTGAGGATTTATACTCTTCAGTGAGCTTCCTTGCAGACTCTGCTTTAGCCAGTTGTAATCTGGACCAAACACATGCAGCACTCTTGTATGCCTATCTGCTTAAAGCACATAGTAACCACTCCTTTGGCACTTTTTGAAATCTGTGGTCCAGTTTTTTTTAGGTATTTATTTGATTCTGACTCAAGACATGAAACCAGAAATTGGTAGCAAAGTAAAACCACAGACCTCAGTCACTGACGGACACTTTTTAAATACCAACTTCAGTTATAAGCTGATCAGATAAAATTTGACCACAGTTGTTATGAGCCAAAAAAGAGCCTGCAGTGCTTAAACAAAAGAAGGCAAAAGCAGTTTATTGATTTTCATTAAAACAGAACCTCTAGGTGGAAACATTTTAACTGCAAATTCCACCAATGTCAATGTGACCAGAGTGTGCTTTGTGGTTCAGGTCATGGTTACTGGAACTATACAAGAAGATGAAAAAAGAAAAAAAATAATCACCATAGTAATATTGTTTCTTCTAATAGAGTCTTGCTGTATTCTGACTATATGCAGTTAGCCCCAGCACTTGAACTGCTCCAGCGAGGAAAGGGTTAATTATATGCCAGAGCATAGAACTTTGAGCTCGAGCTCGGTTTTCAAACCTCTGTCTCTGGTACGCTTGTACTTCTCAGTGTAATCGTCAGATTCTTATGAGCACTATACTAACTAACTACTAAGTATAGAAATAGTTTTTTTGAAATTTAAGCCAAAAGGCAATAGAAGCTTGGATCCATAAGACTCAAGTCGAGAACCCCCAAAAGAATCTATGTAGACAGTGACTAAAAACAATATACATAAAACAAGAACAAAAAACCCTCCTGATAAGAAAAGGTGTAAAGGCACACCTCTGGGGTGCAGCACTGTTCCTGCCAACCCACATCCCAAAACAACTAGGTTCTAAGAGGGGAGGCAGGGAGGGAGGTCAGAATACAGCAAGACTCTATTAGAAGAAACAAGATTACTATGGTGAGTAATTTTTTCTTCAAACAACATGAAGTCTCACTGTATTCGGACTATATGCAGACTACCCAGCAGTACCCCCTTGAAGGAGGGAACTACAGAATCTATTTTGGTAACAGGCTTTACAGTACTGCTGTGCCAAACCTAGCATCACTTCTTGACTGGATGTTGAGAAAATTATGCTTGATGAAAGTATGAACAGTTTTCCAGGTGGCTGCTTTACAAATTTCCACTAAAGGGATGTCTCTAGCTGCTGCCAGCGAAGCAGCTGTACCTCTGGTGGAGTGAGCCCTCAGGCCTGAGGGAGGCTCTTTCCCCAACTTTGAATAGCAGAATTAGATACAGGAGTCAATCCACTGGCAATAGTTATTTATTGGCAGGTTTACCTTTTCCTACTTCTCCATAAGTGAGAAACAATTGTGAACAGTCATTCCTATGGGTCGTAGTGTGCTCTATGTAGTAACTGAGGGCCCTCTTCACACCTAGACTGTGTAATCTTCATTCTCCAGAAGAAGAATGGTCAGTGAAAAATACAGGCAATGACATAGACTGATTCAAATGAAAGTCTGATACCACCTTGGGGAGAAACTTTCTATCTGTCCGAAGGACCACCTTATCTCTATGAAATGAAACCAGTTCCACTGATAAGGTCTGTAGTTCATTAATTCTCCTGGCAGAAGTAATGGTTACCAGGAATACAGTCTTCCAAGTCAAGTACTTAGGCTTGGCAGCAGATAATGGTTTAAAGGGGGCTGCATAAGCTGTGCAATACAGATATACAGGTCCCAAACAGGAGTAGGCTCCTTAAAAGGATGGTTAATATGAACCAGACCTTTGAAAAATGTTTGAATACTGGATGGGAAGCTAGGGAACAGCCCTTCCCAGCAGAAAGGAATGCAGAGATAGCTGCTAAATGAACCTTAAGAGTGGCTGGCCTGGGGCCTAAGCTGTTAAGAGGAACCAAATAATCCAGAACAGTGGCAATGTCAGCTGAATCTGGCTGAATTTCCCTCTAAGAACACCAAATACCAAATCTCTTCCTTTTGGAATTGTATGTTTTCCTAGTAGAAGGTTTTCTACAAACCTTAAGGATATCTAAGACTGACTGAGAAAGATGCAGGCCTGCATATTCTAGCTCCTCAAGAGCAAAGCTTTGAGTCTGAGAGACTGAAGATTGGGGTGCAGTATCCTCCCCTGAGAGGATGTCAATACATTGTACCTTCTGGGGAGACAAATAGGAATTGTCACTGACAGTGACAACAACGGGGGGTGGGGTACTATGGTTGCCTGGCCCAGTCTGGAGCCACTAGAATCACTGTGCAGGGCTGAAACCTGATATTTATTAGCACTCTGAGAATCATAGGAACAGCATACAGAAACCTTGTTCCAGTGGGTGGCAGGCTGGCTTACTACTTCCAGGCCTGGAAGTCTATTACTTCAGACAAATGGGTACTGGAAGCATTGAGCCAGAGACTTGCTCTCAGTTTCAAAAGATTCCCTTCTTGCTCTCAGTTTCAAAATGTTTCTGCTGGGAAGGGCTCTTCCCTAGCGTCCCATCCAGTATTCAAACATTTTTCAAAGGTCTGGTTCATATTAACCCTCGCAGAAGCAGTGAAGAGGACTGTTTGTCCAATCCAATAGAGAGCATCCTGAGGAATAGACCCCCAAAGAGGGGTCCTGCAGCAGAACTGGGGAAGCTGGTGATTGTCTGGGGCTGCAAAAAGATCTATCTCTGGAGTGCCCCATCTCTTGAAAATGACCTGAAGAATTTGGGGATTCAGGGACTACTTGTGGTGACCCTGAGAAATTCTGCTGAGTGCATCTGCCAATGCATTGTCCTTTCCTGGGAGATGCACTGCGATCAGAGAAGCTTGAAGAGTGTAAGCCAACAACCATATTTTCAAGGCTTTGGTGCACAAGACCGAGGGCCGAGTGCCATCCTGCTGTTTATGTACCACATAGTAGTAGTGTTGTCTGTCCTGACCTGCACCAGTTTCCCTTTAATTGATTCTGAGAATGTCTGGAGGGCTAGAAAGACAGCTCTGAGTTCCAGAAGATTTATGTGCAGAAGAGACTCCTGATGAGACCATGTTCCCTAAGCAGTGAGCAGATCCAGGTAGGCTCCCAATCCCAGTAGGGAAGCATCCATAGTAAGAATCATTGAAGGGGTCTGACTCAGGAATGGGATGCCCTGTCTCAAGTTGTCCTCTTCCAGCCACCACTGGAGGGCCTGGACAAGAGTCTGAGTCACTGGAATTAACTTGGAATGGGGGTCTTTTTTCTGAGACCAAAAAGATCTTAAATGGAACTGAATGTCCCTCATCTGGAACCTTGGCCCTTGTACCACTGCAGTGGAAGCTGCCATGTGATCTAATAGTTGTAGGAAGTGTCTGGATAGTCGAGACACTAGTGGTCGAAAGGAAGAAACCAGGGCTATGAGGGCCTTTACTCTCGAGAGATGGAGAAAGGGCTTTGCCTGAATAGTGTCTAACTCCACCCCTATAAAGGTGAGAAGCTGGACCGGTTCCAGAACAGACTTTTCTAGGTTTAGAATAAATCTTAGAGACCGCAGAAGCTTCTGAGTGACCTCTAGAGCTGACTTGACTTGGTCTGAGGACTAACCTACTATGAGCCAGTCGTCCAGATAAGGGAACACCAAAATGCATCATCTCCTGAGGAAGGCCACTACTACTGCTAGGCACTTTGTGAACACCCTTGGGGCAAATGTTAGGCCGAAAGACATTGCTCTGAACTGGTAATGACCTCAGGGCAACTCGAACCTGAGGTACTTTCTGTGGGAATCTCTGATAAGTATGTGAAAATAGGTATCCTTGAGATCCAGAAAGGCTAGCCAGTCTCCTGGTCTCAGAGCTGGAAGAATTATTCCCAGAGTCACCACTTTGAACTTTGGCTTTGTGATACGTCTGTTTAAGTATCTTAGATCTAGGATTGGTCACCACTCCCCTGTCTTCTTTGGGGTAAGGAAGTATCTAGAATGTAGTCCTTTTCCCCTGTGCTGAAGAGGTACCCTCACCCCTGCTCGAGAAGCAGTGAAGAGGACACTTCTGCCTCTAAGGCATCTGTTTCCAAGGGAGTGAGAGAAGTGAAAGACTTTGCTGTCATTTTGGGGAACCTTTTGAAACTGAGAGCAAGTCCCTGGCTCAATACTTCCAGGACCCATTTCTCTGAAGTAATAGACTTCCAGGCCTGGAAGTAGTAAGCCAGCCTGCCACCAACTGGAACTGGGGAGGTGACTCTGACTGACACCTCAGGATGTCTGTTTGGCAGAGGGTTTAGACTGAGTAGAGGATGGAGTTCTGGTTATCCCCCTTCTGCCTCTTCCCCTAAAGAACCCCCTCTGCTGAAAAGAAGAGGAGGCATGAGCTTGGTAGAAAGCCTGTAAAAAGGCCTGCCCCTGCCAGCCCTAGATTGCTGCCTTTGAGGAGTGGCCTGCTTTTCCTTGGCTGTAGCATTTCTGTAGGTGGTCCTATACTCATCCATCTTTTTCATGTAAGCCTCTGTTTGTTCCCCAAACAGAGAGTTACTAGTAACAGGAAAATCCATGGCCTTAGTCTGGGTATCCTGTGACACATTGGTACATCTGAGCCAAGCAAACCTCCTCATGGAGACAGATGTAGCCATAACTCTGGAATGCACCTCATTCAAGTCCACAGCAGCATGAAACTGGACTTTGGATGCCTTGATGCCATCTGCAGCCACTTGCTCCAGATCCTTGGCTAGCTGGGGAGATGCATTCCTAGCGATCTCCAGAACCATATTCCACATAGATTTCTAGTACCTGGCTGTACAGCATATGCCATATAGGTAGCCTTTCTGAGTCCCAAAGAGGATGCCAAGTACTGTTTTTTAGCCATAGCATCCACTTTCCTGGAATCCTTATCTAGGGGGTGAGATGCCAAAGGAATATTAGCCTTATCACAGGCTGCAGCTTGCACTATGGCATCATGGCTACAATGATTGGCTATGAATCCCATACCAGGACCTGACAATGCATACCTCCTGTCCATTTTTATATTCACAGGAGGTACAGATGTGGGAAATTGCAAACATTTTTGTGTCTGTTTCCCCAGGGATTTATGCAGAGGGATGGACACCCTTTTGAACTCTGAGACATCCATCATTTCCACATAGTCAGGCTCCTCCTGATCCTGCTCAGCTTCTTCTACTGGAAGCTGGAGAGTGTCAGACACTTTCTTGTAAAACAAGAAATGGGAAGGGGACTCAGAAAGTCTGGGAGGAGTAACATTAGAAAGCCTGTCTGGGGAGATGTCAGGCTGTACTGGCTCATCTAGGCCTTCATACTCACCATCATCATCACCTGGATAATCCTCTTCTCTTTCCCAGTCACCCTCATAGAAAGCCTCTGGATCGTAATTAGAAGAGGCAGCTTCCAATCGATCCAACTGTCTATGTATCTGTTCAGTCGGAACTGGGCAAAGCGATTGAACAATAGTGATCGCCTTATCAAACTCCTCAGCAGTTGGAACATGGGACTTGGGATCCAAACTGGCTGATTTTTGCGTCCTTTTAGCTGGAACCTATTCCACAGAATCGGCTATCCTTTTGCCTGAGGAGGTATCGCCCAGGTCAGTGGGCACCTCCTCAGATTCGGTCAGAACCGAACCTAACTGGCCATCTGGATTAGCAGACTTCTTGGCCTGTCTTTTCTTAAGCCTACTTAAACGTTTTTCCAAAGTGGCTTTGGGAAAGTTCTTACAGATGTGGCAGTCTTCTTGAGGTGGTCAAACCCCATACAATAAACACAGACAAGGTGGGGGATCAGCCTTGGCAAATGCATCCTCACACTCAGTACAGTGCTGAAACCCAGTGGGACCGGTTTTCTTTTTGGGTTTCTCAGACATGCCTAGTTTTGAAAGTACCCCTTTTTCAGCCTTCATGCTAGGTAACACAAACCTATCGGTTCCAACAGTGTCATGGGTCGGTTAAAAAGACTGGAAAAAAAATTCTTATTTTTTTTAGGAATCGATAGGTACTGGAACACCACAGAAATCAACCACAGAAACACAGAATTGTTTCGGTTCCCAACCAGACCGACCAGAAAGAAACCAAAGAAAAAACAATTTCTAAACAAAACACTCCACTTTCTACCTACTTACACTACCTGTACCATAGACAGAGACTTGATACTGAATAATAAAAGAAAACAGTTGCTAACCAACCAATTTTACTATTCCTGAACCGAAACAGTGAAGGAGAAATCTCTGGAACATCTTCACAGGTGGAGTAAAAAATCTGATGGTTACACTGAGAAGTACCAGAGACAGAGGTTTGAAAACCAAGCTCGAGCTCAACATTCTATACTCTGGCATAGAATTAACCCTTTCCTCTCCGGAGCAGTTCAAGTGCTGGGGCTAACTGCATATTGTGAGAATACAGCAAGACTTCACTTTGTTTGAATAACTTGTTTGCACTAAAACACCAGTTCAGAAAGGTGAATAACTAATTTAATAAAAATAACAAAATACTTACAAAACAAAAAAAATTTCAGACTTAGCCATCAAAAGAGTTAGGAGCATCTTCCAGCACGACTGCTCCCTTCTGTGGAAACTAAATATCTTTTAATGCTGGGAGACTCAAAACCAGCACAGTGAAAGAGCATCTTATAAAAATATTTTTAACTCTGGTGCACCATGCACCTCTCAGAGATGATGCTCAGTCTGAATAGGCTGTTCTAATTTATGTAGTTAGCAGTTTACAAATATCTATAATCATAATTATGAAATGGGTAGAAAGAATGCGGAATTCTGATTGGCTGAGAGCTGCTTTTAGCTGGGCCATTATCCAGCACAACAGAACAGTTGAAAGTATTATGTTTAAAAATGCATACAATTTACTAAAAATGACCCATTTCATAATTGCAATAAAAGGCACTCCAGAATTGTATTTATGGGTAAGGGCTGTGGCCTTTTTGGGTGGTGGAAGCCCTCAGCTATGCCTTCAGGCTTCAATTCACCCTGAGGTGGGCCATTATCTCACCATAACACACACCCCAGTGTGCTTTATTGCTTAATTATACCTCTATTCCTTCCCACTCAGTGTCTGGTCATATCAACATCTTTGACAAAACAAAAATCCTCTACTCCCCCACACCCCAATTTGGCAATAAATTATACCTCTCACCCCTCCACTGTTGGCACACACCACCAGACCCTCAATGGAAAAAGATAAGAGACTGTAAATGGTACCAAAGTGAACGACCAGCAGAACACTCCCTCAATCTCCACAGGTTGCGATCTTTTGAATAAAATTGGATGAGCTCCCTATAGTAATCACTGATCAGCTCAGCCTTAAGCCAGTCAGCGATAACTTTCGAGAGTCTGCTTAATTTATTCATAAATCAGCAACCAGCAGAAGTGAAGGGAGCGTTCTGACTGTTGCTGAGCATGGGACCATCTAAACTCTTCTATCCTTATATATTCTTGAACTTTGCCAGGACTGGGGGAAATTCATTCTGACTGCATGATTGGTAAGATGGTGGTGGTCGTGAGGAGGAGATCAAGTGGCTGAAGTTGATATGTGGATGGAGCTGGGGGGGTTACTTTTACAGCCTTTAGCAAAAAAGAAGAAACAAACAGACAAAGTTTGATGGAGACAGAAAAATGTTGCCCTTCTACTCATATGATAACGTTCCTAACTACACTGTCTCTACCAGCAACGTTTTTTTTTTCTTTTCATCTTTACTGCTGAGCTTACAACATACCTTGCTGCACTTCCACTAGAAGTTATGGAAGTTTTAATGAGAAGATGGAAACATTTTAGGGTAAATAGTGAACACTGCCATGCATGAACTGTATATTAAAAAAAAAAGTATCATAGCTCACATATTCTTCTTGAGTTCTGATCACCGCAAGCTCAGCCTTGTTGGAGGAACACCACTGATGACTTCCACTCCAGTTCTTCTTGTCGCGGGAAAAGTAATAACACCTTCCTGGATGCTGAATCCAATCCACTGGACAGAATTCACATTGCCCTGTTGAGAGGGAAAAACTAGCAATCTTTTACACTATCACAGGCAAGATACGCTTTAAAGGAAAGTGCCAGGTAATACAAAAAGCAATCCCAAAGTCTCCATACCTGTTATGTTGCATAATGGTAATAAATCAGTTTTTGTGAAGTTCAGAACTAGGCTGGGCCAAATTAGCAAACGCCACTTCTGCAAAATTCTGTGGAATTCTGTGATTTTCTTTACTTGGCACCAACTCATTTAAACTTTTAGCTAGAGACTTGCATGTTGGCAAATTTACTTGACATGAATGGAGGTGAAAACAGGAGGGGGCTTCACGCATGCATGGGACAGACACGGGAATATTAGTAAATAGACAGGGAGGAGGAAGGGTTGCTGGAGACCAATTAGGGTCTGTGGAGATAGACTAGGCAGAGACTATCTGGGCAGTCTGGGTGAGCCAAGCGGTCCTTTTCTGCAACAAATTTTACGCAGATTGCTAAGTACCACAACATTTAGGGAACATAAAGGTGCTCAAAGTTTGCCATCCAATTTGTGAAATTATTTTGCTGCTTATAAATGAATATCCCTTTGAGCACACCAAGTATTCAGTTTGTGAGGCATTAATCTGCTCCTGTGTTCACATCTGGAACGGTTTTGCATCTGTACCTTACTGTACTCATTCTGTCTTGTACCCTTGCTCAGCCTGGATGGCTTTTCAACTCTGTTGTAATCTAGGGTTCACACCTGGTTATTAATTGCACTTGTTCTGCTGTACTGACTTTGTACCTTTTATATTGATTTTGTTGACTTGTCTGTCTGAATTGCAAATGCCCAGCTTTACTGTATTATAAGTCACTATATAGGCGAGGGTTATTTTATATGGAATTCAATGAATTCCTAGTGTTGCTGTACTCTAATAGTGATGTCAAACTGCTGCTGTACCATCCTGAGTACATTACTACTAGGGTACAACAACAAAAAATGCTGAGCACTCAACTTTCCCTTTCAGCCTCCCACTCTGTCTTGCAAAAATACAAAAACAAAACGTGTTTAGCTTCTGTTTTTCTCTCCTAATTTCAGATACCTTTACTGTGCTGGTTGAAACAAATCTCCACAAGATGAAGGACTACCACACTATTTATTTTTTAAGCTATTCCTGTTCATTTCAAATTGCTTCAGTTGGTTGTCTAAATCTGCCCATCATGCCATATGATGTCTTCTCGTTACTCTTGAACTTTAGACACGCGAGCCTTAAAATTCATTTTTTTAAATGTTTCCATTAAATTGCGCATAACAAAAATAAAATGTTATGAAAACACTACTTTTTCCAGTAATTACTGTATGCGCTGCCTATGTGATTTCATTGCATGTTTGTGGAACTGTTGACACAGCATGAGAATACAGGAACAAAGGTAAAATGCAACATGTAATTTAAATTTGTAAACTCACTGTTGATGTTCAAAGTTGCCCATATATTATGAAAGACAACAGATGGGCAATAGTTAACAATATAGAGAATACTGGATGGGCAATGATGCACAACCAGTGTGTTCTGCCACAGAGGGGTTTTGATTCCCTCTGACCTTGAGAGCAAAGCTCGAGAGGTCCATGGGAATACAAACCTAGAGGTGACAGAACACACAGGTTGTGCATAAAGTTGCTCATCCTGTATTTTTTATAGTGCATAGCAGTATTATTTGAAATGTGGGCACTGTGGGGTTTTTTTTTCTCTTTTTTATATTATAGATTGAGAGAATGCTCCCAGCCAATTGGAAAACTCCTTTCCTTTGTACATCAGGTACTCTTATTCTGTGAAGAGCATCTCACATGCAGATGCCCTGGAAATGGACACATTCTGGGAATTTTAATTTTTATTTTAAATATATATTTAAGATCGCTCTCGATCAATGATATATAAATATGTCCTGCATCAACACTCATTGTTGAAAACAAGTGGTTTCACTTGCCATCAGCTTCAGCCAGAACAACTCAGCTTCACTTCACTGTTCTCGCTCAGCTGAATGTGCATGAAACCACTCGTTTTCAGCAATGAGTAGCTCTGAGGAAATATTAACACATGATAAAACTGATTTGTGAAGTCTCTAGAGGTTCTAGAATACTGTTTTACCACAGAATTACAAAGGGGAAAGCAACAATGTGCCAGCATTCTAGTGGTTCTGAGGTAGCACTGACATCATTACTGCAGCAGAACAATATAATGATGTCACTAGTGCAGCAGAACAAGTATATTCTAGGTATGGAATTCCATGTATAACAGCATTTCTCCATACACTATAATGCACAGTGTCACTTTGAAATGTAATGGTTATCATGACATCCTCTTGAACAAACACAGTGTTGCTGTTCACTGTTGCACATCCATAACCTATGTTATTACTCTTGCACCTTACTGTACTGTGTATTTTGTATTTTATTCATTCTGCAACTTCGTTGTTTATTCCTCTCCCCAGGACACATCTGGAAATGAGCTGTTAGCAGCTAAGTATGTCTTCAATGGTGAAACATTTGTACTAAAGAAATATACATATAACTTTGACACCATTAGAGCCAGACACATGCAAATAAAATACATAACCTTTGCAAAGGATCTCAAAACTTCTAAATGTGGCAAATTTTGTTAAGTAATTTGAAAGGTACATGGCTCAGAATTTTCAGTTTAGTTATTTGTGAAATTTTGCAACTGTTCTGAAAATGTGCATGCTTATAAATGCTACAACTGCAGATACAAACCTGACTTTGGCATGCATACCCCAAGTCTCTGGCCCTGAACATAGTAAAGCTGGAGAAATGTGGTTTTAGTAGTTTTAAATCCACAGTGGAAATACACCAGATTAATTGGTAAACTCCTCTCAAAAATTGTGGAAGCAAAATAAGTATTTTGTTTTTTAAACTTGTAATTTTTATTGAACAAAAGACAATTTCCTGAATATATTTTATATCCATACATTAAATTGGAAGAATAAAAGGTAACACAAGGAGAAAGGAGACAATCACATGTTTTCTCCTCTAAGGAGGGTGTATTACCTCCAGTAAAGTCCAGTGTTAATGCATACAGTCACTTGGAGTCCCTCTGGTGCTTTGTCGGTCCTGGCAAAATTCTGCTTTCTTTCAATTTGTTGAGGTTGTGGCTGGTTCTTCCATGGTGGATTGAGATAAAGATCTTCCCTTTTTAATACAGCACCTCAGTCCATAGATGTATTCATTTTTACATTTCTACTGCACTGTTTTGTTTTTGTTAAGCTGTATCTGTTCCCCCGCCTCTTTTTTTCTAAGCTCTTTGCATGCATTAATTTTCTGCACCTTCTCATCCCCTACTGTTTCAGAAATGTATAATGCATTTTTCTTAGCTGCAGGTCCCCTGTGCATGGTTATGGTTATTACTGTGTTTTTTGGGGAAAAACATGCATTAAGAAGTGATCCAGAGAAGGGCAAGTAAAATGGTGTAGAGTCTGCAAAACCAACCCCATGAGCAAGTAAAGGATCTCAATATGTACACCCTGGAGGAAAGGAGGGAGATGGGGGATATGATAGAGACTTTTGAGTACCTAATGGATGTAAATAAGGTACAAGAGGGAAGCATTTTTCTCCGAGAAAAAGAAGCTGAAGAATAAGAGGTCATGCTATGAAGCTGAAGGAGGGCAGACTCAGGGGGAACATGAGGAAGTACTGCTTCACAGAAAGAGTGGTGGATGCCTGGAACAGCCTCCCAGCTGAGTTGGTGGGGGCAAAAACTGTTATGGGTTTCAAAAATGCATGGAATAGGCATAAGGGAACCATAGTGGAAAGGAAGGGGGGTTAAAGCCAGATAGTAGGTAGGGTCTGTGTATTGCAGTAGGTAGGGAGAATTGGCAGACTAGGGAGGCCAAACAGTCCTTCTCTGCCATCAATTCTATGTTTCTATGTAGGAGTGGGCAAGACACACATACAGTAAATGCCCTGATTCATAGGTTACTTACCGCTTCTCTCCCAATAATGTAGTCCCAACCTTTGATGAAAAGAGAGTAATAACATTATAAGTTGAATTATTTGGAGGTACTTTTTGTTTAGGAAGCATCATCAGTGGGAATCTTTTCTTCAAGTTCTTCCTCTCTCTTTTTGATGTTGCTCATCCTTCTGATCTATTCCCCATCTTTTTGTTTCCCTCTTTGTTATTTATTTTATTGCTCTGAACAATAACCCCCACATAAAAAAAAATTATCCCACCTACCATCCCCCCTCCAACGTCCAGTGGGTACATGATTTCTATTAATATTTACAGACCAAAAACTGGTTACAAAATCCAAGCACTAGAACGACCTTGCAATAATAAGCTACAGAACTGACAAACATCCTGGTAAAGACACTAACTCCTGGATGTAGAGGGTTGATCTCAGAATGTTATATTAATGCAAGACATCCTATCATTGACGCTGAAAAAACAGACAGAATGGGAAACAGATACAGGTGACTAGATGACAGTGTTGGGTAAGTTATTTTTTCTATTACTTTCTATTATGTTTGGAAACTTGTTCCAGGAAGCTCTGTGCAGTCACTAGCAAGGATGGAGAAGTACTAGAAAAAGTAATACACCTTATAATTATAATTATTTATTTCTTTTAATACAAAAACAATACAAAAATAATAAATAACTATAACAGATTACATTTTTTGAAAGAGTAATAAGTTAGTTACTAGTTACTTTTAAATAAATGTAATCAGTTACAGTTACGTATTTCTTTTGTACAAAAAGACATAAGTAAATGTAACCGTGAGGTGTATTACATCTTCCAGTACTTCTCCATCCTTGCTAGTGACTGCACAGAACTTTCTGGAACAGGTTTTTGAAAGTAATAAAAAAAAGTAACTTACCCAACACTGATAGATGAACAAAGAGGATAGGAAAATGGTATGTGGTAGATCAAACAACTGCCTTGAACAACTGGAGGGAACACTGATGGAAAATCATTGGAAAGTATTTCAAAACACAGCACTTTACTAGTTACTATGGAAACTGTGGAAGAGACAGGTGCTGGTGGAGATGAGACCAGGGAAGGATCACTACCACATACTATGACCCTGTACAAATTTGACCCCCTTCTGAAGAGAATATGCAAATGAGACATCAAAAATCATGTAGACAGAGGGGGCAAGATAACTGCAATAACAGCAGCAGCATTCTGAGGAAGCTCTCTCTCAGTGCTACTCAGTGTATGGGTTTTCTCTCTGTAGATAAAAATCAATGTGTGATAAAAGAAAATACAGAGCTACATCTACATCGAATGATGAGTTCACCTCACCTGCTTTATGTCCTCTGGAGGTTTCCATAGCTGAAGATCAGCCAACATAGCAGAGAGCACAGCAGCTCAGCCATTTCCTCTGCAGCCTCCTCACCCAGATTGGAAAGGGAGACTATATCACTGCAACATCACCCATTTCTCTTCCTAGTCAAAAGGCTGAGTTTGACTTTGCTTTAAAACCTTTGACTATCCAGTTGGAAAGAACTGATAAAAGTACATTGCTGTTAAATCCAAGGGTGCAATAGACTGTGAAAACGGCAAAGCAAACAAAGTTTCTATAACAATGACTATGAGTTAATGGGCCATTGTCTGAGGGTGCTGGGAGTGAGTGACAACAGTCATAAGCAGACCATACTCTAGACTCTCTCAGCAAAACAACTGATGAGGTTCTTGGTATCCTTGAAAGACAGGAACATAAGCAGGATGCCTTAAGTGCTAAACTGGACTTTTTGCAAAAGGATATCAAACTAACAAAAGAGAAATGTGAAATAACACTGTACAACTGAAAAAACAACAACTAAATGAATTACTCTCATTTGATAATAAGTTCAAGCATTAAAAGCCACAAATGCTTCCATAATCAAATAAAACTACAACATGCACAGGAAATGGATAACCAGATCAGATGTAAAAATCTTGGCATTGCTGGTCTTCCTAATGCCTTAGACTAGACATTTAAAACTACAAGGAACTTAAAGATTTGGTGGAGCCAAAAACAGGCAGACAGGAAAATAATACAAATTTTAATTAGTAGTCAGTGTAACTTTTTATTTCTGAAGTATTTTTCTTTTACCTTTTGCTTATCAGAAAGCCCTCTATGTGATAACATTGTGCTGGATGTGTGAAACCGTTATACTCCTGGCAGCTGACATATCTACGCTATTGCCCCACACTATTCAGCATTATGTCTGGCAGCTCATTCACCTGCTGTTCCTAAGTAGCAGTGGTGTCACAGTCAGTGAGGTTCACAATGCTGATGAAGTGGTGTGGGGGCAGTAGTGCAAGATATGTCAGCTGCCAGACTAAGCTGTTCCACACATCACACCTACTAACATCAGGTAAATGATATTCTAATTAAACAAAGGGAAAAGAAAAAGTGTCTCAGATATAAAAAGTAATGGTTGGCTGTTTTTAAAATGTTATATTAGTTTTTGGTAGTGACAGCTGGTTATGATTGTTGTATGATATTTGTAATATTTGTAATAGAAAAATATTGTTTGTGAGCCTGTGCTTCCATGGGTGCCCCCCCCCCAAGGTTTCAGTAAAGCTACAGGATATGTAAATTGACCAGGAACCATTTAATTATCTGACTTACTGTACTTCAGAATGACAGTTTATTACATTTTTATGACATGCCTTAGCTCTTTGAAGTGGAAATGAAATGTGACTTTATGAGTCTGCCAGAGGATGAGAATAATATACTTTTATGACATCTTAGGAGGAAGAACATTTGTTATCAACATGGTGCTAAACATTGTAAAACCCTATGGTGTTCCTTGGACAAACAAGAACCAGCCACCAGTTCAAAGGAAAGGCTTGATTAAAGACTGCCATAATTTAGGAAATGTATTTTTCCTTCTGAAGTCACAATATTTAAAATATCTTCTGACAGGAAATAATTTTGTAATTTTATATGGTAAAAGGAGGAGCTAGATGACTCACAGAAGGGGTCTGGAGAGACAGAGTTAAACTAATACTTGTTTCTGAACTGTATGAGATATACCACCTTGGGACTCTAGAAAGACACAGCTCTCTGATATAACTGCACTTACAGAGGTAATACATTAGATAGAAATGGTCTAAATGTATGGTGCTAGGAGTTTTTGTTTTGTACTTTGCCCTTGTTCTTTTAAGTGATTGTATGCTCTTTGATATATTGTTCTGTGTTTAAATTTTTCATATTTTTATCATCTTTTAGTAAAGAATCTTTTATTTAAAAGACTGCCTGGGTGTCTGTCAGTTCTTTTTGCATGTGACGTATAAGAGATTAAGTCTGACAAAACTTTTCAAACGCTTGATGGTGTTACTAAGCTTGGAAAAAGGTATGAATATACCTAAGGTCTCTTATAGAGTTTAAGGGTTCATTTTGGAAGTGTGACTGGGTGCCCCAGTGAAAGATTGTACCGCAATCCCCAAAGAGGATACATATGTGAACCTGTACATTGGATAAGCTAGCATAAGGTTCACAGTTTGAATCCCCCAGAACTTGAGACTAAAGGTGATTCGGACCCAAAAGCAGATAGGAGGGTTACCCTGTCTGTTACCTGTTTACACTATTGCACTCTGAGGTTTGCTCTGTGGGAGCAGAGGGCCTGAACTGCAGAGTGCATTTGTGAAAGATTTGGTGGCAGCGGTGGGATAAATTTGGTAACACAAGCTTTAACTGTTCGGTGTGTCAGCATAATACTGTACAGCTCACTTGCAAAATAAGGCAGTGATTTATTTTTAAAAAAGAAACATAACTAAACGGGGACTTCATGAGGCAGTCAGGATCTGTGCTAAGTTGAAACATAAGGGAGCAAGGTCACATAAACCATGCTGGTGGTCCAGTGAGGTACAGGTAGCAGTCAGAGAAAAGAAGGCAGCCTACAAAAAATATAAAACAACAAGAGGGGATAGGGATAAGGAAATGTACCAGCTTACATCTAGAAAAAGTCACCCGTATGGTGAGGGAGCAAAGTCCAGTAAAGAGCAGCTGCTGGCTCAGGGGATACATGGAGGAAAAGGGTTCTTCCGTACATTGGGGAGCAGAGAAAACTAAGGGCCATCTCAGCAGATTGAGATCAGAAGGAGGTGGGTGGAAGAGGTGAGGACCAGGTAGAGGTATTTAATGAGTACTTTGCCTCTGTGTTTCACTAGGGGGATGGGATATCTACAAAGCAAGGCACGAAGGGATAGAAACATCAGTAAGTGGGATCAGGGAGCAACAAAAATGGAGCAAGAGGGGAGAGAGGTACCCCAGGGTGTCACATCTGGGTAAAGATAAAAAGGCCAGTAAGGTTGAGGGACAGATGATGCTATTTCCACCAAAGGGTGGTGTTAGCCTCAAGGCCCTAAAGAAAGACAAATCTCCTGGGCCGATGGCATTCATCTGAGAGTACTATGGGAATTGGCAGACACATACTGGCTGCACTCAGTGGAGCTTTTCAGCAGGTCTCTTGAGACAGAGAGGGCACTCTAGGGATTGGCGAGAGGTACATGTGGTACCAATCCATAAAGGGGGTCGAGGAAGCACCAGGTAACTATAGACCCACCAGTTTGACCTCGGTGGTGGGAAAATTAATGGACAGTATACTAAAGGAATGATTGGGGGTGTACTTGGAGGTGGGAGGTCTGGATAGTAGGCAACATGGGTTTGTGCCAGGTAGATCATGTCAAACCAACCTTGTGGAGTTCTATGAATGGGTAACATCAGAACTGGAAAGGGTAAGCCTGTGGATGTATTATTCTTGGACTTCAGCAAGGCGTTTGACTCTGTCCCCACAATGGTCTAGTGGAGAAACTGATGGGGTTAGGAGTAGGCCCTTTTGATGGTCAGATGGATTGAAAACTGGCTAGCTGGACACACTCAGAGAGTAGTGGTCTGTGGGAGCTCTCAAACCCTAGAGAGGTTGTGGTAGGGTACCGCAGGGCTCGGTCCTGGGTCCAATCCTGTTTAATGCATACATATCGGACATCAGGAGGGTATAGGTGTGTGAAATGAGTCTCTTCGTGGACGTACTCCAAGATGGGAGAAGTAGTTGAGGGAGAAGAGGAGGTTGGCCCTGCAAGGGGACCTGGACACCCTGGAAAGCTGAGCTTACATGGAAATTAAATTTCAATATCACCTAGTGCAAGGTGTTGCATCTTGGTTGGGGAAACCCTAAACACAGGTACACCCTGGGAGGGGAGGTGCTGGAGGCCTCAATAGGGCAAAAAGACCTAGGGGTCATGGTGGATGCATGTATGAATAACTCTGAGCAGTGCAGGAGAGTGGCTAGCAAGGCAAACAGGATGTTGGGATGCATCATAAGGGGGATCACCTCTAGGAGCAAGGAAGTGATTCTGCCGCTGTACAATGGACTGGTTAGACCACACCTTGAGTACTGTGTACAGTACTGGAGACCACACATGAAAAGGGACATACAGCTCCTAGAGAGGGTACAGAGGAGGGCAACAAAGATGATACGAGGGCTAGGGGATTTGACGTATGAGGACAGACTTAAGGAGCTCTGCCTGTTTTCACTGGAGGAGAGGAGACATGGGGGACATGATTGAGGTCTTCAAGTACCTCAAGGGAATAAATAGGGTAAACATGGAGGGGATCTTTAGACTAAAGCAGGGAGGTATCACCAGAGGTCATGGTTTGAAGTTGGAAGGTGGAAGGGTGAGGGGAAAAGAGGAGGAGGTTTTTCACTGAGAGGGTGGTGGACCCTTGGAATGCACTGCCTGGTGAGCTAGTTCAGAGATCCACAGTGGAGGGCTTCAAGAGAGAATGGGACAGACACAGAAAGTGGATGTATCAGATGATGGCCTGTACTGGGGATGGGGATGGATGATATGTGTTTCTGGAGCACAAGGGATGGGAGGGTCTGGGCACCCAACTAAGGATCTAAAGTTCTAGCAGACTCGATAGACCGTAAGGCCTAATCTGCTGGCAAATAGTATGTTAGTATGTTAACTATATCATTTTTGCTTACAGTCAAGTTCCTACCTGTTTTATTTTTTTTAAAGTGCAAGTTAGAGTATCCATAGTTAGGGAAGAAGATAGTTTCTATCTACATCAGGTACACTGCTGACTACCTGTGGCAGTTGTGCCAGGACAGAGGAGTCCTGCATGAGTGGAGAGCCACCAAGCAGAACCTCATGGGTGCCCTGATGGCAGCAGATGCCCAGATCATCAAGTCACAGACTGTAACTGGAAAGGACCAAACCTAGGGCATGGAGGGGCCAGTGGCCAGTGCAGTGGCCAGATCTGGTGGTGAGGACAGCAAGGCCAGTACAAACCAAGGGCCAGAGCAGCAGGGGAAGGTCACCAGCATTCTGGAGCCAAAAGCAATCAGGCTGCAGATTGAGTTGTACAGAATAGAGCTGGAGTTCCAGAGAGAAGAGAAGTGAGATCAGCGAGCTGCAGATGAGAAAAGGGAGTGAGAACAGAGAGAGGCTGAATGAGAACAGTGAGTCACAGAGGAGAAGAGGGAGTGAGAACAGTGAGAAGCTACCGTGAACAGCGAGAGGTGGACCATGAAGAGCATGAGCACCAGAGACAACATGAACTGAAGAAGTTATGACTCCAACCACCAGCACCACAGCAGGTAAGTGGCTTGGGTTTAACTGAAACTGCAGGACTGAGTTACAAATTAGATTCCAAATTGATAGCTGAATTTAAAAGAGGGGGAGGATCTGGATGCCTTTTTAAATTCCTCTGAAAAAGTTTGTATTCAGGCAAATATTCCTAGAGGGTCCTGGAGCTTCCAGCTATCCCCACTACTTACTGGGAAAGCTCAGGATGCATTGGGTCAAATGGACAATGAGGACAGTAATGATTACAGCAAACTGAAAACTGCACTTTTAAAAAAGTTTGATTTAACTGCAGCAGCATACAGAACTAAATTCCGTAAGCTCAGGAGAAGCCCTGACATGAGCTATGAGGAGCTAGCCATGAAACAACATCAGTGTTTAAAATGTTGGTGCAAAGGAACTGAAGCAAACTCTGTAGATAAAATTGAAAATGCTATATCGTTAGAGCGTTTTTTTGGGGCATGCCCAGCAGAGCTGAAAACCTGGCTGGAGGACTGAGATCCCAAAGCAGTGGAACGGGCTGCTGAACTCTCGGACCGCTATGCCAAGAGCAGACCTGCTCTGAGAGTGAATGGGGTGGGCGTGGCAGCTCAGAAAGGGAAAAGTATGCCTTTAGGGCAGCTAAAACCCTCACTGGTTCCACCGAAACCAGTTAGCCCCAGGTTTAAAGGAAAGATTTTTTCTGAGAAAAGAAAGGAATGTTGGGTTTGTAATGAAACTGGGCATATTGCCAGAAAGTGTCCCAAAAGGATGAGCAATAAGCAAAATACAGCTAGGAAAAAAGTGGGTTGTTTATGTGTCACTGAAAGCATGCCTGTGAACATGAGGGAACACATGCACCCAGTCATGGTGAGTGGTGTACAAACACAAGGGTTAAGAGACACAGGGGCATCCCTGACATTGGTAAAAGGGGATCTGGTAGAGCCTGGTCAGCTTATACCCAATTAATTTTGAACTGGTTGGTCCAAAAGCTAGAGCACTTTGTTCTTGTTGTTACATCTATGTTGGTCCATTAAAAGGTATCAAATCATTTGCTTCCGGACCAATTAATTTGTAATTGTACAAGGCTTCACTGGTGAGGAGACGACATTGCCATTGGCTAGTGTACTCTTAAACTGGGGTGAAATGGAGGAACTGTGCAACAGGTAGCTGTAGCCAAAATGTTAGCAGTTGATATCACCTTGGCAATAATCTCAAACAGGGGATGGTGTATGTAGTTACCCATAGCCAAGCAGGATGGGGAAATTGTACTTCCCCGGACCCCATAAAAGCCATTGTGGAAATCACTGGGAAGCTGGTTACCCAGCCTGTGTCTCCTGACATGAAGACTAATGGAAAGGGGGTAGAAATTTCTCCAGTAACAGTTAACCACCCAGCTACTGAGGGTTACTCTGAAGAAGGAGGGGTGACTCATTGTCAGAGGGTTAGGGATGACAGTGATCCTGGGTGCCCTGATGTTAGTGCTAGGCACCCTAGTTTAGAGACTGAAGGGGACCTGTCCCATGCCTTGGGAATGTGTAAGGAGTTTGTAGTTGCTCAGAAAAGTGACCCTAGTCTAGAGAAGCTGACAGCTTGGGCAGACTCTAATGGAGCACAGGGAGGTGATGGAAAAAATAAAGTTTATTGGGAAAATGGACAGATGTATACTCAAGATGCTAAGACAGAGGGAGCGGTGATAGGCAGGGCCACTGAAAAATTGCAGAAAAGGTTACTAAAAATTGTGGAACATTTTGCAAAAATTGCGGGAAATTGTGGGGGTTCTACTATAGACCCAGAGTGCTTCACAATAAATCTTTTAATGTTTTCTGCAGCATATGTTAGTCAGCATAAATTGCTAAATGAATACACTGACACTTAAATATGTTTAAAACATAAAGAAAAGTTTATGTTCCTAAAAAGAATACAAAACTGATAAGCTACCATAAGCGTTACCTATCTTCCAAAATGTAAAAGCATCTCATACAGTGCTAAACAGATTCTATAAAGTGAGCCACAACAAATCAATAATTAATAAAGCCAGAAGAAATATATAATTTTTTGTTTCTGGCTGTAGAATAATGACGCATAATCAACAGCTGTTTATAGTTCTCTGCCAGCTATTCACTCACTTTGGTACAAGAAACAATATGCAGATAGAGTGGTGAATAATTGAGTTTTAGTAAAATGTTGTTAAAGTGTTTAATAGTCAATTTGTACTGTAGGTACTGTACACTATTTTTGAAATCACATATTTAAACATTACATCTGGGGGTTATTGGGACTGGCAGTATAATCTAGAGTTTAGAGTAACAAACTGCAAATGAACTGACTACATCTAGCAGACCTGAGTTTGAGTCCCACAATCTCCACTTGCATACTGTGTGATTCTGAACAAGTCACTTAACTTCCTCAGTGCTCCTGGGTTGTACCTGAAAACAGGCAGTTGTGCCTAGTGGGCCTTACGCGATTACCAAAAAATACCAATATATTTTTACTGCATCATACAGTAGTCAGGGTACCCTGTAATTTACCTTTGTTTTACTCTGGCTGCAATGATTTTGTTTAGTTAAAGATAAATGTTCAGATACATTTTGTGTTTTATAAGCTTGTTTTTAGACTTTAGTCTGGCTTTTATTGTAGGCTTCGCATGTGAGCATCTGGGGGTAGTTGCTAAGAGTGAGATCACTATTAGCAACAGGCTTAATCAAGTTTGAAATCATCAGGGCCATCCAAAAATCCTCAGCTGTTTGAATCAAAACTAGTCTAAACGAAAGTATGCTCACAAGGAAAAACTTGCCCTGACACTTTCAAAAAGGCTTCATAATTAGCACTCCATTTAGATGAATGGGATAATTTGCACATTTTCTCCTATCTTTTGTTTGTCTGTGTGGCAACACAAAGTTTTTTGATAGGCTGCTTCAACACAAAACAAATGTTAAGTGTTTAAGTGTACTTATGTTTGGCCAATGGATTTTGAAACCAAATAAGACAAGGATTTAGAAGAAATCAGTGTCACATAAAACCCTTGCCCTACCTTGTGTTGCATTGTTTCAGACAAATCCAAGTCTACATGCAAAATTGTCAATATATTTGAGAGTATTTTATTAAAAATGGTAATACTTTTTACACAGTTCAATACAGAAACTTAAAAATTGCAAGAAATTGTGGAACATGTCCGTTTTGTGGAGAATGGTGAAAATAGCAGATTCCACAAAAAAATTGCAGGCACAATTTTCCAGTGGCCCTGGTGATAGGCAGGCAGCTTGTCATTCCCCAGGGGTACCGTGAGCAGTTGCTCAAGACTGCACATGATATTCCCTTTTCTGGTCATCTGGGAATAACGCACACTATACAGCAGTTGGCCCAGCATTTCTATTGGCCCAACTTCACTCAGCAGGTGAAGGAGTATTGCAGGTCTTGTCACCGGTGCCAAGAAATAGGGAAGATGGGTAAGAAAACCAAAGCTGTCCTAATTTCATTGCCCATATTGGAGAAGCCATTCCAGAGGGTGGGAATGGATGTTGTGCGGCTTTTAAATACCCCCAGCTCCTCTGGGAAGAGGTTCATCCTGACTGTGGTGGATTATGCCACCCAGTACCCTGAGACACTTGCTCTATCCTCCCTGAGGACAGACAAAGTGGCAGATGCCTTACTTGTGATTTTCTCCCGTGTTGGGTTTCTGCAGGAGGTTATCACCGATAGTGGGGGTTCCTTCATGTCGGACCTGATGAAATGTTTGTGGGAGAAGAGTGGGGTGGTGGTGCAGAGGTGCATGAAACCTTGTCACCCTCAAGCCAGTGGGCTTGTGGAAAGACTTAACAGTACCCTGAAGTCCATGCTGCAAGTATTTGCTGAACAGTATTGGAGGAAATGGAAGAAATACCTTCCCCACCTATTGTTTGCATACAGGGATGTGCCCCAGGAGTTGACAAGATTTTTCCCTCTTCGAGCTCTTATATGGATGCCAGGTATGTGGGCCTCTAGACTTGATCCAGGAGGACTGGGAAGGCAAGCATGCCACCCAGGGAACTCCCATAGTGAATGATGTCCTTAGGTTTAGGGAAAGACTAAAGTAGCTTATGGGTACAGCCCAGAACAACCTGACAGCTGCCCAACACAAACAAAAAGTGTGGTATGACCGCAGAGCCAGAGTTCACTCGTACATGGTGGGTCAGGAAGTCATGGTCCTTATCCCGGTCTGGAAAGACAAGCGGCAGGCTGAGTGAGCAGACAGTACAAAGTAGTCAGAAAGGTAAATGACATGAACTATTTCATAGAATTACCTGACAGAAGACATACAGAAAGAATGTACCATGTCAACATGGTGAAGCCATATGCTAACAGGGATGACATGCTGTTTGCAGTATGTAGTCCTGGGAAGGGGACGGATGAAGGAGACCCCCTTTTGGACTTGCTGGAAGAAAGCAAGTGGGAGTCCTCTGTGGAGGCAGTTAAATTGTCACACCAGCTGGCCCCGGACAAGATTGAGGAAGTAACAGAGGTTTTAACAGACTCTGACTCACTGTTTAGTGCCAAGCCTGGACTAACCCCCTTAGCAACACATGATGTGGAGACAGGGACACATACACCCATACAGTGAACAGCATATCAGGTGTCAGAGGCTGCCCAAAAGGAGATTAGGAGGGAGGTGGAAGAAATTGTGGATTTAAGGTTAATTCAGAGATCCCACAGCCCCTGGGCCTCAACCATAGTCCTTGTGCCCAAGCCAGATGGCTCTACTCGTTTCTGTGTGGAATATCATGGACTGAATGCAGTCACGGAGTTAGACTCCCACCCAATGCCCCAGATGGATGAACTCCTAGACAAATTAGGAGGGGCAACATACCTTATGACTATTGACCTGACACAGGGGTATTGACAGGTACAGTTAACTGACAGAACTAGGGAGAGGTCAGCCTTCATCACTCCAATAGGCTTATTTGAATTTAAAGTAATGCCTTTCGGAATAAAGAATGCCCCAGCCACTTTCCAAAGGTTGGTAAACCAGGTGTTAAATGGTGCTGAGGAGTATGCCATGGCATACCTGGATGACATTGCCATCTTTAGTGGCATTTGGGAGGAACACCTGTTCCACCTTAGGGAAGTACTAGGCAGGATACAGAGGGTTGGGTTCCCTGTCAAAGCTGATAAGTGCCAGGTGGCCATGGCTGAAGTGACATACCTCAGGCATGTTGTAGGCCAGGGACAGCTCCATCCTAACCAAGTAAAAATAGAGCTGATCACAACATGGCCCAGACCAGAAATGCAGAAGCAGGTCAGGAATTTTCTAGGGACAGCAGGGTACTATAGGAAATTTGCACCCAATTACAGTGCCCTGGCTGCTCCCCCTATCTGACCTGGTAAAGAAAAAGATGCCTAAGAAAATTACCTGGGAGCCAGCCTGTGAAAAAGCCTTTACCAGACTGAAGTATTGACAAGTTCTGATTATAGCCAACCCATTATAGTCCAGACTGACGCCTCAGACATGGGTATTGGGGCAGTAGTGAGTTAGACATCCAACTAAGGGAAAGATCACCCTGTACTGTACCTGAGTAAAATGTTACTTCCCAGGGAGCAGGCTTACTCTTCTGTGAAAAAAGAGTGTCTTGCCGTAGTGTGGGCCCTAAAGAAGTTAGAGCCGCCCATACTTATATGGACAGCATTTTGAGGTACAAACTGACCACAACCCCCTGGTTATGCTGACACAAATGGGAAAAAACCATTGGTAGACAATTAAGATGGGATCTTGCCTTGCAAGGGTATGACATGACAATCTTACATAAGGCTGGAGCGACCAATCAGAACACAGATGGCTTGTCACGTCTATATGAGGAGTCAACTGACTTGGGAAGCTCATTCCATGCAGGGGATAGAGCCCCCAAATTCAGTCTAGGTGGGGAGGATTGTGACACTTAGCCAGCTGGTTATGATTGTTGTATGATATTTGTAATATAAAACTATAGTATGTGAGCCTGTGCTTCCATGGGTGCCCCCCCTCCCAGGTTTCAATGAAGCTACAGGATATGTAAACTAACCAGGAACCCTCTAATTAACTGACTTACTTCAGAATGTCAGTTAGTTACGTTTTTATGAAATGCCTAGGCTCTTTGAAGTGAAAACAAAATGTGACTTTATGAGTCTGCCAGAGGATGAGAATAATAAACTTTTATGATGTCTTAAGCGGAAGAACATTTGATACCAACATGGTGTTAAAAGTTGTAAAACCCTTTGGTGTTCCTTGGAAAAGCAGGAACCAGCCACCAGTTCAAAGGAAAGGCTTGATTAAAGACTGTCATAATGTCTTTTTCCTTCTGAAGTTACATTATTTAAAATATATCAAACAGGAAATCATTTTGTAATTTTATATTGTAAAAGGAGGAGCTAGATGACTCACAGAAGGGGTGTGGAGAGACAGATTTAAACTAATAATTGTGTCTGAACTGTTTGAGCTATACCATCTTGGGACTCTAGAAAGACACAGCTCTCTGATACAGCTGCACTTACAGAGGTAATACATTAGATAGAAATGGTCTAAATGTATGGTGCTAGGAGTTTTTGTTTTGTACTTTGCCCTTGTTCTTTTATGTGATTGTGAGCTCTTTGATATATTGTTCTGTGTTTAAATTTTTCATATTTTTATCATCTTTTAGTAAAGAATCTTTTATTTAAAAGACTGCCTGGGTGTCTGTCAGTTCTTTCTGCATGTGACGTATAAGAGATTAAGTCTGACAAACCTGTTCAAAAGCTTGATGGTGTTACTAAGCTTGGGAAAAGGTAAGAATATACCTAAGATCTCTTACAGAGTTTTAATGGTTCATTTTGCAAGCGTGGCTGGGTGCTCCTGCTGAAAGATTGTACCCGAATCCTCGAAGAGGGTACATATCTGAGCCTGTACATTGGGTACACTAGCATAAGGTTCACAGTTTGAATCCCCCCAGAACTTGAGACTAAAGGTGATTTGGACCCAAAAGCAGACAGGTGGGTTACCCTGTCTGTGGGTTACCCTGTCTATAGTGCTCTGAGGTTGGCTCCATGGGAACAGAGTGTCTGACCTGTGGAGTGCATTTGTGTCACACCACACCTACTAACATCAGGTAAATGATCTTTTAATTAAACAAAGGGAAAAGAAAAAGTACCTCAGATATAAAAGGTATTGGTTGGCTGTTTTTAAAATCTAATATTAGTTTTTGGCAGTACACTAGCTCTTTAATTAAGGCATTATCATAGAGGATTTTGACCCTCCTCCGGAGAACTTGTACTTTATTAACAAAGCTTTTTGCCTACACAAGAGATCCTCAGACAAGGTCAATTTTGAAAACAAAAATATACCAGCAGATCAGCCACTGGAGTAGAGTCTGAAATCAACCTTACTGATCAGCTTAGTATTTGACTCGGATCATAACGTCCTTATTAAGCTAACAAGATTAAAAGGGAACTCTTCATACAAAGCTGTTGGTTCTATATTTGCCCAGATTTTTTTTATTTCAGACACTGCAAAGGGCGAGAAAACGAATTTCTTATAGACAAGAAATACTTGAACTTGGGGGTAATTTCCAACTGCTTGCTCCTGCAAAGGTGTGGGTTTCTTTTCAAAGTAAAACATACATTTTCTTTGAAACGATCAGCTGGTGCTTATTATTTAAGTTTAGTATCACGAAGAATCATCAAATGAAGGGAAGCCCCCCCTCATTCTGTTTAATAAAAACTGTTTATAGCTGCAGAGGACACTAAAAGAACATTTTGATTTAGGCTGAAATGTATTAAATATGTGTATGCATCTCGTTTTCTCACTTTGCTGATTTCACTTATAATGTTACTAAAGTATCTCTATATAATTAACATACTAAAAAGCCAGCAGATCATGCCCAATGGTCTACCAAGTCTGCTTGTGGATCAGTGCCCACCCAGGGTAATTGTCATAGCCCCCACAAGGTCCCCCAACCCCCACTGAGGCAATGGGATGCATCCTCACCCTGAACCTATCACAGCCTATTTTGAACCCCTCCACAGATGCAACCACCACCAGTTTTGAAGGCTGTGCATTTCAGAGCTACAAAATGCTCAATAATGCCTCCTTGTCTCCTCCCTTAGTCTCCCACTGACCAGCCTCATCAAGTTCCCCCCGGTGGTTCCTATGTCCCTCAGCTGCAGCACCCCCCATAAGTTGACCCTGTTTATTCCTTTGAGTTACTTGAAGACCTCTTTCATATCCTCTCTGTTCCTCCTCTCCTCCAGTGAGTACAGTTTGAGCTCTTATAGCCACTCCTCCTCAGACTTATCTCCTAGACCCTGTAACATCCTGGTCACCCTCTTCTGGACCCAATCCAGAGAAGCAATATCCCTTTTTAAGTAAGGACACCAAAACAGTATTCAGTAGTCAAGGTGCGGCCTAACCAGGCAATTATACAACAGAAGGAGCACTTCTCAGCTCCTTGAGGTTATCCCCTTGGCAGTGCATCCCAGCATTTTATTTGCTTGGGCTGTGGCCCTTCTACACTGTTCTGAGTTATTCATTTTAACATCCATCACCACCCTGAGATTTTCTCCCCCCTAGAAACTTGTAGTGCCCCCCCCCAAGATGTACACATGAGCCAGGTCATTGGCCCCCAGGTGGAGCACCTTGCATTTCTCCGTATTAAACTTTAGTTTCCAGGCACAGGACCACCTCTCCAGGGTTTCCAGATCCTCCTGGAGAGCCAACTTCCTCTCCTCCCCATCCACCACAGCCCACAGTTTTGAGTCATCGACAAAGAGGCTCATCTCACTCCTGATACCGCGTCTAATGTCTGAGATATAGGCACTCTTTATTTATTTATTTATTTAGCTTTTGTTAACCAGGTAAGTACACTAGACAAGACATTTGCCTATTTTCAGGTATGACCCAGGAGAGTACAAGGAAATATGACTTAGGACAACATGATACACTTTAGGCAGTTACACAGAGTCAGGGAAAACAGAAGCATTGCATAGTCAGTAGGTACACACAAATGGTCTGAGCATATACATCAAGTCACCAAGGCTGCAAGCAGTGCATTATATACAAATTATATACAGTATAGGATCCCAAAAAGAGTGGGCCCTGATTGATGATATATGCTGGGAAAGTATTTGTACATGAGTGAAAAAAGTACCTAAATTAACTTAAAGAGACTTCAAGAGAGATTTTGTGAGTAAATTTATATTTTCTCATTTAGTGCTGCTAGCTCTTGTTTTTATCTTCAGCTCTGGATCCAGTTATGAGACTATTTGAGAGGGTGATTAAGGATGGAATTCAATTAATTCCTGTCCTTGTTATGGTATCGTTGTGACATCAAGAGGTTGTTATACCCTGTTGACTACGTCACAATGATCCATGACAATGTCAGCAGCTATCCCAATCACTTCATGAGGATGGGAGAAACTGCTACAGGGTGAGAACCTAATCGAGCTGCAGCTCCATTCCAATTCACTCTGACTTTGCCCGGTACCTTACAGATACTGGGGTTATGGTAGATGTTTCACTGACACAGACGTTTAGTAGGAGCAAGGTTTATGGGCTGTCTTGTTCATGTGTGTCTCTCGAACATGAATGAGACATGGTGGTGAGAGCTGGACCAAAAGAGAGTGGAGTAGAGCAAAAACTAAATCAAAAAGTAAGAACATATTTCTTAACTGGTTCTATGCACTACAAATATATTGCATGATCTTCGGTTAACAACCTTGCTGAACTCTCTTCTTGAGGTTGCCAGGAGAATAAACCTCTTGAGCTGCGCTCTTAAATTTTACAATGTTGTCCTGGCAACTTCTAGAAGAGATTACAGCATGGTTATTAACTGAAGACCATTCATTATCCTCTCTATTACCTTATTAAGATAAATACAAAGCAAACATTGTGCAAAGTGAAATTGTGAATAATGAAAATAGTGTGTTAAATAAAACATGTATATATAAGATGCAGACAGTAACACTCTAATGATATCCACAAAACATTACACATGGTGTAACTGTGTATGAGACTGGGTGTAGTACTGTGTATACAGTATATAACATAGTTATACAAGGTATAATTGTTCATGAGATCAGGTGTAGTAGTGTATATACAGTATACAACATAGTTACACAAGGTGCAATTCTGCATTAGACTGGGTGTAGTACTGTATATACAGTATACAGCATAGCTTCACAAGGTGTAACTGTGCATGAGACTGGGTGTAGTACTGTATATAGAGTATACAACATAGTTACACAAGGTGTAGCTGTGCATGAGACTCAGTATAGTACACTAGGTGTGGTACTGTATATACAATATACAACAGTTATACAAGGTATAACTGTGCTTGGGAGCAGGTGTAGTAGTGTTTATACAGTATACAACATAGTTACACAAGGTGTAACTCTGCATAGACTGAGTGTAGTACTGTACATACAGCACAAAACAGTTACATAAGCTGTAACTGTGCATGAAATGGAAAGAAATTGTTTAACCAGGACAGGCACACTAAGCTGAAGTTTGTTTCCAGGTGTGCCCTGAGAGCACGAAGAAGTTAAGTGACTTGCTCTGGGACACACAGTATGCAAGTGGGGGCTGTGGGATTCAAACCTAGATCTCCAGGTTTGTAGCTCAGTGTCCTTAACCAGTATGCTATACTGCCTTGAGACTGGGCGTAGTACTGTACATACAGTATATAACATAGTTACACAAGTGCAACTGTACATGATACTGGTGCAGTACTGTACATACGGTATATAACATAGTTACACAATGTGTAACTCTGCATTAGATCGGGCATAGTACTGTATAAACAGTATCCAACATACAGTGAAGCTTGTCAGATCAATCTCTAGCTCTGCTGAATTCTCCAGTAGAGTTACTACAAGGAACAATTAGTGGCAAACCTGGAATCCAAAGGTGTCCAGGATCTGAGATAACATGGATTCACATCAGGTTTGTCATGTCAAACTAATCTGATAGAATATCTTTGACAGGGTGACAAGCTAAGGAAATCAGGGGTGGGAGGTGGGGGTGGGCATCACCTACCTCGACTTCAGCATGCCTTGACACCATCCACACAAAAGGCTGGTAAACAAGATGGGAAGTCTGGACATGGGGAACAAGATAGTAAACTGGGTTAAGATCTGTCTAATGGACAGGAAGCAGAGGACAAATGGGATCCAATCAAGGAAAAGGGAGGTGGCCAGCAGGGTACCTCAAGGATCAGTCCTCAGGGCCAGTCTTGTTTAATGTCTTCATTGGTGACATTGCAGAAGGCTGAGTGCAAAGGTCTGCCTGTTTGTAGATGACACCAAGATCTGCAACAAGGTGGACACTTCGGATGGGGGTGAGAGAATGAGGAGGGACCTGAAATGAGGTTCAACTCAAAGAAGTGCAAAATAAGGCACTGGGATGAGGGAACCCGGGGAGCTACACAATGGTGACAGAGTTACTGACAATCACCAAGGAAGATAGGGACCTGGGGGGGTTATCATATATGATGACCTAAAGGTGTCTAAGTAGAATACAAAGGCTACAGGGGAAGCAAGTGGCATGCTGGGGTGCATAAGCAGGGTATCACTAGTAGAAGGAGGGAGGTAGTGATGCCATTGTATAAAACACTGGTGAGACCTCACCTAGAATACTGTGTGTAATTCTGCTGGTCACAGCTTCATAAGGACATTGCCAGGGTGCAGGCAGTCTGGAGAAGGGCAAATAAGATGGTACAAGGATTGCACCAGAAAATATGAAAAGAAATTAAAGGACCTCAACATGTACCCATTAGAGGAGAGGAGGGATCAGAAGAACATGATAGAAATATACAAGTACCTTAAGCACATAAACAAGGTGCAGGGGGGTGGCAACTTCCAATATAGGAAGAGTTCAAGAACGAGGGGGAATTATATGAAATTGGAGGGTGGCAGGTTGAGAGAAAATGTGAGGTCTTTTTTCACAGAGAGGGTGGTGGACACATGGAATGATCTACCACAGGATATGGTGGGAGTGAGCACAGTGGATGATTTTAAGCATGTCTGGTACAGGCATAAGGGAACCACAGAGGTGGGAAGGAGTGTGAAAAGCCACTGACCAGATAGGATTAGAGACCACAAGCAAGTGTAGAGTGTACGGGCAGACTAGATGGGCCTAGCAGTTCTTATCTGCCGACAATTTCTATGTTTCTATGTTTCAAAGGGAGTTCTGTTTTGTCATTCAGGGAAACTGTGGCACTGCGCTTAATCCTAGTGGGCTTAACTGTAGTTATACAAGGTGTAACTGTACATGAGACCAAACATACTGTATATACAGTATATAACATACTGTAGGTGTAACTGTGCCTGAGACCAGGCGTAGTACTGTATATACAGTAAACAACAAAGTTTCACAATATGTAATGGTGTGTGAGACCAGGCGTAGTACTGCACATACAGTATACAACATAGTTACACAGGGCACAACTGTGCATAAGACCGAACGCAGTACTGTACATACTGTATAAAACATAGTTTTTCACAAGGTGTAACTGTGCAAGAGACCAAGTGGAGTACTGTATTACAGTAGCGTGGTATTTCTATGTTACACTCCAAACTTTGCACTTTAATAGCATTGAAACCATTCAGCGTATTTGCACAATATTTTGCATGTGCAGTCTCTGGGCAAGCTCTCTCGACATGCTAAGTTTTGTTCTGGTCAGATGTGCAGATTGTGAGATCCGGATAGCAAAACAACCAAAACAAATTAGGTGTTTTAACAGTTCTTTTTGTTGCCACCTATCACCCAGATTGGAATTTTGCTCTGAAATGTTCAGGGGTGAAAGGATTTTGGCCACAATGGTGCCCTTGGTTTGGTAAAAAAATCTTACTCCATTCCAAAGTTATTAGAATTTGAAATTGTATTTATTTATTTATTTTTTGTTAACCAGGTAGGTACACTAGACAACATAGCTGCCTATTTTCAGGTATGGGCCAGGAGATTACAACAAAGGGAATGTAGCTAATAATAGATACATGAAAACATCATGGGAACAAGTAGAAGTCAGATATAGTGCACTTATACAAAATTTTCAGCAATGGCAGTCCATTTGCAGGAATCTATATGTGATTACAAAACAGAAATTTAAGTGCAAATAACTAAGTCATACAACTAGTGAGTAAGTGCTAGAAGAGAGGAAATAGCAAGATTTGCAGGCAGGTTTGAGCGTAGTAGAGGTCGGAGCCAGTGGGCAACTAGGAAGAACCAGTACAGGAGTGGATGAATAGAGAACAGGAGCAGAGTTCAGAGCTACAAAAAGCCATATGTAGTTCCTGTTTGAAGCTGTGTGGAAAAGGGGAGATCCTTAGACTCAGTGGAAGGGAGTTCCATAGTTTAGGGGCCCAGCTAGAGAAAGCATTCTCCCCCATTTTGGTTTTACATCTTGCTTGGACAAGAAGAGATTTGTCAGTTGTTCTCAGTGGGTAGGCAGAGATCACAGGTTTGAGCAGTAGAGCCAATTTGTCAGGTATCTGGGAAGAGATTATATTCTTTACAAAACAGTAGGAAGTAAACTGTTGGAAGGCTGAGGGGGTAAACCATCCCAGACTGGAGTATAATGTGCATCGGTGAGTAAGTTTGGGTAAAGACAAAGCAAAACGGCAAATGAAGTTGTAGCAGACATCCCACTTTCTGAGGAGCCCTCCAACAATTGTCAGAAAGGCTATTAACCCATACGCCAATTTGAGTCTCAGGATCCCCTGTGTAATGGCCATACTCGCGATGGATGTTAGGCTACGTCTCACCTTATATGCCAATCCAATTTGAATATTGACAGATTTAATAACTGAGGCTAGGTGCAGGTTAAAATCCAAGGTGGGATCATGGGTTTATTTATTTGTTTATTTAGCTTTTGTTTACAGGGTAAGCATGTTAGACAGTCAGGTGCCTATTTTCAGGTGTGACCCAGGAGAATTACAAAAGGTACAGGCAAATAACATTACAGAGGCAAGGTACAGGCAATAACATTATACAGACAAGGCAATAGTAATTTACAGGGTACAGTCAAGGTGCAGACAGTAGACCTCAGGCAATAACAGATCCAGAGACATGGTAAACGGCTATCACACAAGGTATTGCCAGGAAGGGCAGAGAGCCAGGTACAATCAGATAGCTAATTAGAGGCAGTGCAGTGTTAGGGCATGTCAGCTGAGGGAGGTAGTCAAGGAAGTCAGCTGGTAACAACAGGACATTGTTGAGAGGTGCTCTACAGACATCTGCACTCTGGCAGTCAGAAGGGGCTTCGCCGTGCCATGGAGCACGGGTCAGCTAAGAGCAAAGTCAGGCAGAGGCTTGTTTTAGGTAGTCCCAGAGGGAGGACTTGAAGCACCTGTGGGAGGGGGGCAGCCCTTACATAAGCCGGGAGTAGGTTCCAGGCTCTGGGGGTGAGGGCCGCAAAGGCATGATCCCCAGTGAGTGAGTGAGTGAGTTTTTGGGACCATGAGAGCCTGGGAGTTACTAGACCTCAGCTGATAGTCAGAAGGGGCAGGCTTGAGCAGATCAGCAAGTGATGGAGGGGGTGGAAGATCAAATGATGTTGTCAGTGAAGTTGCCGTTAACAAAGGATCGGTGGTTGCTAGGGGAGAACCACCACAACCTGACGTAGAGTTGACAGTGATGGGTGAGATGGGGGCCAGATAGGGTGAAGCGACATACGTTGTTGAACATAGAGTCCCATTTTGTGAGCCAGGTTTTTGGGGCATTCACAAAGGAGGTGAGCCCATAGCAGAGCATGGGGAGTAGAACCCCTTTTGAAAGGGCAAGTCATGCAGCTGGGGTGAGGCAGCTTTTTGCCCTGTATGCCAGTCCCAGCTTACAGTTAGTGGCCTTACAGGAGTTCCGTATATGCGAGGAGCGGTCCAGCTGAGGGTCAAGGGTTACCCCCAGGTACTTGAATGAGTCGACCACTGACACAGGGACGCCATCAGCACCAATGATTTTGAGGTGGGCCGGGCACGCTCTAGCCTTGGCAGGGGTGCCGAATAACATGGCCTACATCTTGTGAAGGTTGATGACAAGCTTGTTTGCCTTGAGCCAGGATTGACTATGACCGAAATCAGAGTCAAGTCTGGTGTTAATGTCTCTGATATCCTGGGAGCTAGCAAGAAACACAAGGTCATCTGTATATAGGGTGACATGCCCAGAGGCAGGGATCAAGGGCAGCTGGTTGATAAAGAGGAAGAACAGCAAGGGGCCAAGGATGGACCCCTGGGGCACCCCACAGGTTACCGGTGTGAGCCCAGATTGGGCTTTCTGGAACCTCATGTACTGTTGCCTTCCTGAAAGGTAGTTCATAAACCAAGCTAGGACAGGGGTGGAAAGGCCAAAAGATGGGAGGGTACTGCCCAGGAGAGTGTGATCAACCAGCTCAAAGGCCCTTGAGAGGTCAATGAAGATGGCCCCTAAGTTTGCCTTGATCAGTCGCAGTTCGGATTGCGGAGGTGACCTGTGCAAGGGCAGTGAAGGTGCTATGCCCTTTTTGGAACCCATGCTGCTCAGGGGAGAGGAGGCCATGGGTTTGGAGGAAGAGAGCAAGCTGGGAGGCTACCACTTTTTCAAGGAGTTTGTTTACTGCGGATAGAATTGCTATGGGGCGATAGTTTTCCAGTATTTTGGGGTCACCACGCTTGAGTACTGGGGTCACACGAGCCATCTTCCATGTAGCAGGGATAGTCCCAGACATGATAAAGGAGTTTAGAATGTGGGAGATAGGCCGTGCCAAGTAGGGGGCCCCCAGGCAGAGTAATCTGGGTTCAAGATTATCATGAGAGCAGGGGTTAAGGTCTGCACCAGGGTCCTGTGCTCAGCGTTAGGCAGATGTAAATAAATGAAAATTAGTTTGCCAGCACCAGGTAAAACTCACAGAGTGCTTTATCCAAGCCTGCCAAGTAAGGCTGTGTGCTTACTGCCAAGTGAGATTATGAGCTAAGGTATGCACTGAAGGGAATCCACACCATGCCACATGTGCTTTCAAATCCAGCGTTCTTTATTTTTTCACCCAACATATGAGGTACAAGTGCTCCCACTCTTCACAGGCTCCTATGATTAAGTGCTAGGTGGCATGAAATGCGTTAGGACACTGTGTATGGAGTAATGGAGGAGGTTGGCAGCCTGTAAGCCTGCAGTTTGTAAGTAGCCTGTGAAGAGTGGGAGCACTTGTACCTCATATGTTGTGTGAAAAAATAAAGAATGCTGGATTTGATGTGCCAGCTTTTATCCCTTTGCTTCATCAGAGTGAACAGGCCTCCTTGCAGCCACTTGGTGGCAGTGCCCCTCACTCTTCTTTTTATGAGTGGGGCATGTCTGTCTTGTAGAGGGCCAAATAAGGATAAGAAGCATTCGAGAGCAGCAGAGGAGCCACTAGTCGCCAGGACGGGGGACCAGGCTGTCTGACTGAGGTTGGCTTGGTAGGTGATGTAATTAAATTTAGAATAGTCCCTCATGTGAATGACGTTAGGAGGGACCCTGGGGGCAAGGACGCTCCAGATGCAGTAGGTGGGGGAATGGTCAGAGATGGAATCTGCAAAGAGGCCAGAGGCAATGATTCTGTTGGGCCTGTTGCTCAGCATCCAGTCAAGGAGAGTGCCTTTTGCCCCTGAGGGAGAGGGTCAGGTGGGCTCGGAGATGATTTGACCTAGGACAAGACCAGACAGGAGGGGTTAGTAAGTGTTTGCGTTGGCACTCAGTCAGTTTAGGTTGAAATCCCCGAACACCAAGAGTTTGTTTGAACCCACCTTGGGACTGAGGGAGTCGAGGAAATGGGAGAGGTCATGAACACTGCCTTTCAGTGGATTGTACACACAGGCCAAGTGGAACTTCTTGGCGTTGCCCAAAAGAAGCAGGGCATGTAAGAACTCACAAGAAGGGGGAGGGGTGAGGTATGACTGTCACCTTAAGGTGGGATTTAAAGTAAAGCAAGAGTCCACCCCCCATTTTTTACCTACTTTATTCTGCCTGATTGCAAGGTAACCAGGGAGGGCACAGACAGAGTCTGGGGTGGGAGGTTTGAGCCAGGTTTCAGAGATCCCAAGGATGTCCAGGTTGTAGTGGGCAACCCAGGCCATTAGGTCTGAGAGGTTACTCCGAGGTATTTGAAAGAGGTAACTGTGTTAAGGGGAGAGCTATCAAGTGCTCTGATACTTAATGGATGGGTGCAGGACTGAATTTTGGAATCTGAACCAAAGAGCATAGTCACCATTTTATTTTTATTTAAGACAAGCTTGTTTTGCAATAGCCAGCTCTGAAAGGTATTGAAGTTACTATTGAGATTCAGGTTGATAGCTGAAAGGTTTGAGAAGGATGAGTAAAGAAGAAGATTGTCAGCATATAGCAGACCTGCAGCAAGTACCAGTGAGTGGTGTGATGTCATTTATGAAGACTGTAAACAGAGGAGGACCAAGAATCAAACCCTGGGGTGCTCCAATCCAAGTAGGAGCAAGATGGGACTTAGCATCTCTGATCTGGACAAATTGTTGACGCTCCAAAAAATAATTTTGGAACCAGGTGGTGATAGAGGTAGAGAAGCGTAGGGATGATAGCTTTGATAGGAGCAGTGAGTGGCCAACTAAATCTGGCAGTATAGCCTAGAGGTTAGAGGAACAAGGTGTGAACGACTTGATACATCCAGCAGACCAGACCCGAGTTTGATTCTCACAACCTCCACTTGCATACTGTGTGACTCCAAGCAAGTCACTTAACTGCCCAGTGCTCCCAGGTCACCCCCGAAAACAGGCACTTATGCCTAGTGGGCCTTACCTGATTACCAAAGACTAAATCAAATGCTTTTGCAACATCAACAAAAGTATCCCCAGTAAGAGAGCCTTTGTCCATAGCGAGTCTGACATGATTTGTAAAGTGTATGAGAGCAGTAGATGAACTGTGCCCACGTTGGAAACCATGTTGGTCAGGGGTAAGGAGTTTGAAGGTGTAGAGGTAATCCAAGACCTGGGTAGCAACAATTTTATCCAGTATTTTAGAGAGAGTGGAGAGGATGGTGATAGGGTGGTAGTTATCCAGGTAAGTGGTTTCCCCCTTTTTGTAGACTGGTACAACTCAAGCAATCTTCCAGAGGGAAGGGACATGTCCTGTAAGAAGAGACAGGTTGAAAAGTCTAGTCACTGGAGAGACTATAGATGGTGAAACAGTTCTTAGGAATTTTGGGAAGAGTCCATCTGCCCCTGCCGATCCAGCAGGAGAGATGGACTTAAGTAATAGTAAGATTTCACTTTCAAAGACTGGGCAAAGGGTGAAAAATGGGTTGGAAGATTTAAGATTATCCTGCAGAGTGACTGGTAAAGGCCCAGAAGGTGCAGTATAGGAGGAGAGGTCAGTGAATTTGGAGTTAAGAGCCTCAGCAATAGTGAGCAGGTTATTGCAATTACAACCATCCACGACCATCTCAGAGATGGTATTGCATTTGTTTTTCTCTAAGATGGTGTTAACATGACTCCAAAAACCACAAGAGTCACTGACAGAGGTACTAAGGAGCTGATGGTAGTAATTGCCCTTAGCAGATCTGATGGAAACCTTACATACTGTAGGTTTTGGAGTCTTCTGTACTCCACCCAATCTGATGGGGACGAGGTTAGCTTAGCTTTGTTCCAGGCTTTATCCCTCTTTTTGAGAGAGGACAGGAGTGAAGAATTTAACCAGTGGGTAGCAGATCCCCCGGCACCTTTTTACTGGGATATATTTGTCTTGAAGGTTCAAAAGCATGGTAAGGAGGTATTGAGCAGCATGTTCTGTATTACAATTATTATATAGAGGTGCCCAGTCTGTGTTCTGTAGCTCCAAGATTAGGAATCTTATCCATTTTTGAAAAATATCTGAAAAGAATTTCTCTGGGAGGTGGTTTAGGGACCCTAGCCTTCTAAACACAATAAACTGGGGAGTGGTCACTGATTGAGTCTACTAAAACTCCAACAGCACTGATCCTTTCAGGCCTGTTGGAGATGATACAGCCTAGAAAAGACTGGAGACTGCTGTTACTAGCCTGTCTGGTTGGGAGAGTTACCAATTGAGACAGGTGTAACCTGCTGAGTTCAGCAGCATAGAGATTAGAGAGTTTCCCTAGCCAATCCAGGTTGAAGTCCCCCATAACAATGAGTTCTTGTTTACGCAAGCAAAGATGGTCAATTACCTTAGTCAGGCCTGTTAGTCCATTTTCAGGAGGGTTATAGTTGCACACTACATTTAGCTTCTTAGTGAGTTATAAGGTAATAACTATAAGAATAGTTTCACATAGACAGGTAGTGTTGACCGGGAGGACTGTAATGTTAAGGTCCTGTCTGGTACAAAACAAAACACCGCCACCCTTGGATAAGTGTTTGGAACGAATAAAGAACTTGGTCCATATGAAAAAAGATCCTTTTTCATATGGGTCAATCTTTTTTTGTGAGAATATTTTTGTATATGTGTGTGTGTGTGTGGCCACCAGCTAGTTTCCATAAGAAAAAAAAAAACACAAAAAAACATTTTTTGTAAACCCATAAAAATCACAATATGCAAAGATACTAAAACATGTATCTTATAATCAGGAATGAGTTAGATGGATCCTGCAGCTACATTTTGGAAAAAATGACTCAGAAATCTGTTTTTATACATTTTAAAATGTTTTTGTATTGTCATACAAAAAATTTGCCAATATGAAAAAGTGTCCTGTCATAGGATTCATAGGATAAGGACCAGTCATTCAGTGTTAGCCATTATAGACCTGCTCCACTCTATAAATTAAATTGGTAACACCTATTCTTTCAATATTTGTCCAAAATATTCTTAAATTGGTTCAAACTGTTACATGACACCACAAATGTTGGCAAGGCATTCCATTGTGTCACCACATGCTGGGAAAACCAGTTCCCTCTCTGATTTTTTACTACAATTTTTCCCTTTCAATTGAAATTTGGAAAAAAATTGGATTTTTCAGATTCTTTTTATATGAAGGCATTCTTTTCATGAACAAAACCTCATGAAAAAGAATCCATTATATGAAAAAAATCTGAAACTGTAAGCTGGTAAATAAGACAAGAGTCTGGGGTGAGGCAGAAAATAACTAGATGGGTGGAGAAGTGGTTGAAGGATAGAAATCAGAGGGTAGTGTTGAATGGGGTACATGCCAGAGTAAGGGGATAATGAGAGGTGTTCCTCAGGGGGTTAGTACTGGGACCAATTATTTTTAACATATACAGTATATCAGTGATATAGCAGTGGGACTTGAAGGGAAGATGTGTCTTTTTGCAGATGATGCAAAGTTATGTAACAGGGTAGACATAGCAGGAGGAATTCAGGACATGAGAAGGATCTGTGGTATTCTAGAGAGTGGTCAGAAACATGGCAGCTAAAGTTCAATGCAAATAAGTGCGCAGTGATGCATGTGGGTAAGAACTAAAAAGCTCAGTACTCACGGGGGTGGTGAACAGATAAAGCAAACAGAACAAGAAAAAGATTTGGACTGTATCTAAAATAAAGATGAGTGCTTTTGGGTAATCTGGGAACCATTCCGTTCATCACTGTCCAGAGCAGAGATAGATGTAGTGCAGAAAGGACTACAAGTATAATAAGGGTGGTGCAGTATTTGTGAAAGGGTGGGAGCCGGTATACATGTAAAACTAGGGTGATTGAGAATAAATTTGGAAATAGGGAAGTATGTGGACATGAAACATAAGATAAACAATAGAAAACAAGTTGCACAGTTTTATAACATGCTGTCATGATTTTATTATGTCTCCTTTTTTTATTTCTTTCTCTCTGTCTGTTGGGGTTGGAGGGGTGGGACTGTCTTGTTGTATTGATGTATTATATGGTACAATTTAAACATGATGAATATCCAGCTAGGTCATTGAGAGGTGGATAGAGTTATGTAAGGATGTTTGGGGGCAATTATATGTAACATGTATATATGTAACTCTACTATTTTTGTCATGGTCTTATAGTGTCAATGCCCAGAATCAATGTCTATATGTGGAAACTTAATAAAAATATTATGCAAAAAAAAAAAAAAAAAGATGTGGGTATTATAATCTCTAACAGTCTTGAGGTAGGCGATCTATGCAGTAAGGGTATGTAAGGCAAATAGAATGATGGCCTGCATAGGAATGGGCATAACAAGCAGGATGAGGGAAGTGATGGTGCCTATATATATATATATATATATATATATATATATATATAAAGACCATTGTTAACACTGCATCTGGAGTATGGAGTACAGTTCTGAAGAGCCTCATTTAAGAAAGGACATTGAAGGGCTGAAAAAGTTCAGAGAAGGGCAAAAAGATGGTACAGGGGTGCAAAAGAGCCATACAAGACAAGATGGAGAAAGCTGAATCTGTACCCGCTAGAGATTAGAAGAGGGGAGATAGCCAGCCCAGTGGTGCTGAGGGTTGAGGTGCTGAATGCCACACCTTGCACCACCCAGGTTCAGGTACAAGCCTGGGACATCAGGGATCAGTAGGGGAGAGAGAGAGGATTGAGTGTCTGGAGAACTGCTCTCCTATCTCGGGGAGGGGGGCCATCCAGGGCTTGCCCAGCACCACAGTGGCCCCCAGTGCAGACTCGAGGCTCTGCAATGCTTCAGGGCACTAGTAGTGGGGACACAGAGCTATAACAAATGTCCCTGGCATCACTGCACACTTGGTCTCTGTGGGGGGGGTGGGAGAGAAGGCATACCCAACAAAGCAAAACAAACCCTCTGCCTCTGGATAGGTGAAGGAGGGTCTAGGAGTCCAGCCAACCACACCCAATGTTGGGCTTCTCCCTCATCTCCTCTGCTCTCCTCCATTCCTGGCTGCCTATCTAGATTCTAGATAGAGTGCCAGAAGGAGCAATCTGGCAGTCCCACCTTGGGGACTCAGAGCCGGGGGGCTGGGTGGTCAGGGACCTGGACGGAGAGTGGAGCCTCAAGAGGAGCAAGGAGAGAGCTTCAGGTGGGTGGGATCAAGGCAGGTACTGAGTAACCTCTCCAGAGAGAGTTCTGGAGGTAGGGGTAATAAATAAAGTGGTAAAAAAAGAAGAAGAAGAAGAAGAGAGAGGGGAGACATGATAGAGACGTTTAAGTACCTGAAGGGAAAAAATAAAGCGAGTGAAAGCAGCTTATTTAAACGGGAAGTTGGAGATAAAACAAGGGTCATAATTTAAGGTTGGAGGGAAGAAGATTTAAGAGTAATATAAGGGGGTATTTCAATGAAAGGGTGGTGGAACCCTGGAACAAATTGCCAGAAGAGGTGAGGGTGCTGAAACAATGTAGGGATTCTATAGGGCATGGGACAAACATAAGGGTTGGCCAATGGGCTGAGGAAATTATCACTGAGTAGTGGGACAAGAAGGGAGGCTAGGAAAGGGGAAGACTTGATAGGCCAGGATATTACTTTTCTGCTGACACATTACTATGATACTATGAAAAACACTTAAGTCCAAATCTTTTTCATAGCAAGGGATCCTTTTTTCTATGAACAACACAACTTCATGAAAAAGCTTCCTTTCATACAACAATAGACTTTGAACTTAGTTTTTTTTTCAGATTCTTTTTTGTATGAAGATATAATTTTTTGTAAGGTTTGTTCATACGTAAAAATGATCCCTTTATATGAAAGAAGAACTTGAAAATTTTTTTCTGATTCATTTTTCATATAAAGGGGTCCCTTTTTGAGAGGTTCTTTCATTCAGATGACTAGGATGCCTTCACATACAAAAAAAAAAAGAATTTGGACTTTTTTCAGATTCTTTTTTCGTATGAAGGGATCCTTTTTTGTCAATCAATAAATCAATCAATCAATCAAAATCTTTATTTAACAAGGTGAACATCATTGAGCAAAGCTAATTTGCAAGATGGACCTGGACATGACACAAGAACATTACAAAGCACACTGAAAACAATAAAATCACACAATAGTTAAGTAAGTAACTAACATGGTCAGGGCTAACTACAATACACAGGGTAATGACAGTGGCAGTGCATGAGAACTATGCACACATGAGCAGATAAATACAGGTTACAGTCAAGATAGGACACTATGGTGTGGTAAAGGCAGAAGAACAAACACGAGTGAGAGGGGGCAACAAGGGAAGTTAGGAAGCTAAGAAAAGGAAAGGAATTGTGAAGGTTAAAGAGGAAGGGGGAAGGTAGGCAGGGAAACCCATAAGTGTCATAGCAGCAAATAGTGATACCAGGGTCATGGGTAAGTACATGCTCCAGATAAGGGAAGTGAGGAAAGGCAGTAGATAAGGTGACTGTCCCAGGGTCAGGGAGATAGGGGGCATATAAACAAGAGGTAAAGCCAATTTAAGACAACTGGAACCTACGCAAGGGAAAAGGCTACACAAGGAAAGGCAAAAAAGGAATGCTATGAAAAGGTTAAAGAAGGAGGGGAAGGGGTCAATGAGACAGGGTAGTAAATGTAATATTTCATCAGACAGGTGACCAGCAAGTCACTGAGGCAGTGAAGGGTTTTTGTGAGCTTGAACGCTCACAAGAAAAGAATCCTTCAGGTACGTAGGTAGGTGGTGGACATGGCCGACCTAGACTTTAGCAAGGCATTCGACACAGTCCCACACAAAAGATTAATAAACAAATTAATCAGCCTGGGAGTGGGTCCCAGTGTGGTAGCCTAGGTAAAACACTGGCTGGACAACAGAAAAAGTATACCTCTTTGCAGGTAACACAAAGATCTGTAACAGGGTTGATACACAAGGAGGTGAGGAAAGGATGAGAAGGTACTTGGCATGGTTGGATGAATGGTCAAAAGTATGGCAGCTTGGATTCAATGCAAAGAAGTGCAAAATAATGCACCTGGGAAACAAAAAACCAGAGGAAGAGTATACAATTGGGGGGAGAGGTAGTAACAACAACACAAATGGAAAGAGACCTGGGGATAATCATATCAGATGACCTTAAGGTTGGCAAGCAATGTAAGAAGGCAGTAGGGAGGGCTGGTGGGATACTGGGATGTATATGGAGAGGCATCACCAACAGAAAACAGGAAGTTGTTATCCCTCTGTACAGACAGTTGGTGAAATCCCATCTGGAGTACTGTACTGTGTCCAGTTCTGGAGACACCATCTCTGCAAGGACATAGATAGGATGGAGGCAGTCCAGAGGAGGGCAACTGCAATGGTGCAGGGTCTGCAAGAGAAGCCGTTTGAAGACTAATGAAGCTTAATATGTATACCCTTGGGGGGGGGGGGACATGATTGAAACTTTTAAGTACCTCAGTGGAATCATCAAAGTATAAGAGGGCAACATCTTTCAGGAAAAGAGATGTGCAAGAACAAGGGGACACAATTTGAAGATAGAGGGGAGATGACTCAGAGGCAATGTGAGGAAGTATTTTTTTCACAGATAGGGTGGTGGATGCATAGAACAGCCTTCTGAGGAGGTTGTGGGGGTCTAAAACTGTGGGAGAATTCAAGAATGCATGGGACAAACAATTCTTGTGGGGGATAGGATGAGACAGGCTGTTGGTTAACTGCAATCTGCAGCTTATCCTGTAGGTAGGGAAATGAGCAGACTAGGTGGGCCAAGCAGTTCTTATCTACCATCTAAGTCAATGTTTCTATGTTTCATATGAAAAAAGATTTTGAGCTTATTTATTTTCCCCATTTTTCAACTTCAATAAGCCATACTCCCTCAGTGTTTGCACTTAAGGGATAATTTATGTATCAAAATAGAGGCATTAATGAGTACAAGAATAACACATAATAGCCCCCCAAACATTTAGGAATATATTAAAAAAAAACATGTAACTTGAGCGCTGTGTAACCAGCGGGCTACTACCCCTGCCGGTTGGGGTCCAACCAAGCTAAGAGGTCTGGACTCTGTTCTGTTAGTGAAAGGGAGGTTATTTCCTAAATAGAAACAGATGAAATAGTGCAGTGCCTCCACCCTGAGTAGTTATAGTGGGCCAGTTGTTTGTAGAGTACAGCAACTCCCTGGGATGTTGTAACTGCCCACCTCCCCTTCCAGTCATCCCATACACAGAATATCTTATATAGTCCTTTTTTTCTTTTGACAGAACATACTGCCTTACTTTCTCCATACTCTGTAACGCTTCAGCGAAAGTAACTGGCTCGTCTTCTGTGCTGGAATCTTCTTCGTCATCTGGGTCCCGGTCAGCAGAGTCTCCACGGATGTCTCCACATATCTCTTCTTCACTGACTGGAGCTACGGTAGCCACAGCAGCATCTATGTTGGTGTACTCAATGAAATCAGAGGCTGTCACTCCCACCAGTAGAACCAGAATCAGCAGCAGCATTTCTGTGATGTCCTCTTCCGGGTTCATGGATCCTTGTAATGGATTGACTGATGACAGTCCAGCCTTGTGAAAGCAATTGGTTATGATCTCCTGAGTGATGGCTGGCCATGCCTAGTCCAGCATTTTGATGCCATCCAGAATGGATTACCTTTGTTTGCAACCTCGTCGAATCGCTGTGTGTCCTCCGAATAAATCTGGATTAAAATGTGGTTGATTATCTGCAAAAAAAAAAAAAACCAGCAAAAAACAAAGGTTAGCACTTATCTGTGTGTGATTTGATTTTGAGCCTGGTGGAGGGGGGTACACACCTTTCAATGACAGAAGTGCTTCACATGCTTGATTATTCCCATGTCCATGGGCTGGATCAGCAATGTGGTGTTCGGTGGCAGGAACACACGTTTGAAGTGGGAAAGGTTTAAGTTGGGGTGAGCACTGAAATTATCCAACAGTAAGGCAATCTTCCATCATCTTCTCTGTATCTGGCCATTTATGAGTTGCAGCCAGTGGGTGCAAATCTCTGCAGTCATCCAAGTGTTGCTGTTCACCTCATAGATGACAGTGACTGCACTGATTTCGATGCCATTAAAGCATCTCAGATTGCAGAATTTGCCAGTCACCACTGGCTTCAACTTTTCTGTTCCCAACATGTTAACACACAGTAGAACTGAAATTCTTTCTCATGCTTTTTAACCCCCACATGTAGCCTCAGACTGAAATGTCCATGTGCCTTCTGGTGTTGCTCTAAAGTACATCCCAGTTTCATCTCTGTTAAAAACATCAGCTGGGGCATACTCTGCTAAGATTGTAGGCAACACCTCACTTATCCACTGCTCAGAAAACTGCATCCACATCCCTTTTCTCCACATGGCACCTTTTGTAGACAATGCCATGCCTCTCCTTCCAGCGGCACAACCATCCACTGGTAGGGGTAAACAGGATGGACACCATGTTTGCCAGATGTTGTGCCTTTTGCAGTAGAATGGGCCCACTCATCGGGGCATCAACAGCTCTGCTTGCCATAAACCACCACAGCAATGCAGTTTCTACAGTCTCGCTCTCAATGGCACGTTTTTGTTTCCTACTTGTATTCTCACCACCTTCCCACTCGGCAAGCAAGTGCTTCCTCACACTGTAAATATGCGATACAGTTGAAACATCAATGCCATACTTCTATGGCAAGATTGGATCAGCTTGCATCTGGTTGTGTCAGTTTGTGCAGTAATGCAACCTTCTGCTCAAGAGTGGCGTTACTTTTCCTTGCTCCATCCTGATGAATGGTGAGACACTAATGAACTGTTGCTTAAGGGCAGGTTAAATATAATAGGGAACACTGGATAATTTGTGCACAAGCCAATTAGAGTTTAAGGAAGACTTAGGGTAGACTTATAAAGACGGATTTAATATAATGTCCAGTACTACTGTATTTGGGTTGTGCACTTAGGGGGTGCAGAACATCAAATTAATAGGCTTTACTCCAAAAGAAATTTTGCATTTAACTGAAATGTGCACATATACAGTGTGCACTTATGCAATTAAATTAACATGGCAAACATAGGAAAAAAATGGGATATTGAAAAAGTGTGCACTTAAGCGAGATGTGCACTTATCCAATATGCACTTAGGTGGGCTACACTGTACCAACATAATACTCTGTTGCATGCAATTAATAGCTATCATTAATAATATTCTTACAGACAGTTTTATGTAGTAACAACAATGAAAGTTTTATTAACAGTGCAAGGGAAAATGGGAAAGCGAAAACGACAACAGTGGACCAATTTGATGAAATAGCAACTTTATAAACAATAACTGCACTAGTGCCCTCCCCCAACACAAACATCATTAAGCAAATAGCCCTCCTTCTGTCTGGTACCAGAGTCCCTGAAGTCTAACTGGGTAGATAGATTGAGGTGTGGGTCTGTTCATTGCCACAAGTTAACCTGCTTTGGTGCACTTACAGTAAATTTAACAAAGAATCTTTCATCAACTGAATTGATTCCCCCAGCTAAGGGCAGGCCATGCATTTACTCACAGTTTTGAAGTTCTCCTCACAGGGTCTATGCAGAATCAGCAGATGCCATTTGTCTCTGTTAATGCTGGGGCCTGGAATGGCAATTCTGAAGGTTAAGCAGTCTGGCAGCTTGTCCTCTTTAGGTGGTCGCAGGCTCTTCCAGCTTGTCACCTTTAGGCAGTTCCTCTGTGGTGGCTGGATCAGGTCAGTCTCAGGGATCAGGGCCACATACTCACTCTGCATATTAAGTCTTCCAGATCTATGGGGCAATTATTCAGTACTGCATAGTGTTGGTAATACTGGCTGACTCCAAAGTCCATCCTGGATGGCAAGGAGCTTCTCAGCTGAAATTCCAACAGTCTCACTTTCGTTGGCAGCAGGCTGCAACCTGTGGTAGGTTTGATGCACTCTCTCTAGCAGACAGAGCAAACAGTCTCTCATCAGGATTTCATATATGTCGTTAGCAATCCTTACCACACTTTGACTCCCCAGGGAGCAGAAACCCAGCTGGCTTCCCCAATGCTGTGCCCAGTCACTGGCTCACACTACTACTGGATACTGAGTCCCAGCCCACATAATGACCAGGGGTTATTATTTAGGGTGCCAAATTATCATCCTTCAACTGAAAGAAAATATACTCACCATAGTAATCTTGTTTCTTCTAGGGATCATTCATTATGATTAAACAAATGCAGTCAGCCTTCAACTTTGAATGACCATGGAAAGATAGAACTTATGCAAATTATGGAACTCTAATTGGCTCATGCCAAGTCCAAATGCCACCCTAGTAGCTGCTGCACTCTAGTGCTTCAGATTTTATGAAGCCTAACAGGGTAAATAGCCTCTAGCTATCTACCACTAAAGATTGCCTCGCCCCTTTTAATCAGCCCCATAAACATCAAAACTCCTTAACAGGGAGAACAGCAACAAACACCAACTCATAACAAAATGTAGCATCAGCTGTGGATAACCTGTCCCTAAGACCAGCAGGGATGCAGAAACTAGGTTGCTCTTATGATTAGGTTCAGGTAGGGGAGGTAGGGTGTAAACTTTATTCATAAGGAGTGATCCCCTAGAAGAAACAAGATTAGTATGGTGAGTAATTTTTTTCTTCTAACCCCAGGAATCACTCATTATGATTAAACAAATGCATACCACCAAGCAGTACTGTACCTTTGGAGGTTGGGCTGAGAACCTACTTAGGAAACAGGTTCTGCAGCACTGCTGTGCCAAATCTGGCATTATTTCTGGGCTGTATGTCCAAATTATAGTGCTTGGTGAAAGTGTGTACAGTTTTTCATGTGGCTGTTTTGCAGATTTCAAACAGTGGGATGTCTCTTGTAGCTGCTGCTGATGCAGCTGTGCCCCTGGTAGAATGTGCCCGAGGCCCAGGGGAGCTTGCTTATCCACTTTACTGTAACAGAACTGTATGTAGGCCACAATCCAGCATGCAATGGTTCTTTTTGTTTCAGGCTTACCCGTGACCCTTTACCTAAGTGAGGAACAGTTCGGTATGTGCAGACCTATGAGCTTTGGTTCTGTCAAGGCAGTGGCCAAGAGCCCTCTTGACATCCAGAATATGCAGTTTCCACTCAGATGAGCTGGAATTCTCTGTAAAGAATACTGGTAGAGTAATGGACTGATTCAAATGAAAATCTGAGATGACCTTAGGAAGGAGTTTCCTGTTGGTCCTGAGTACCACTTTGTCCATGTGTACTAAAATGTAGTCCTGGTCAGTGCAGAGAGCTTGCAATTCACTAATTCTTCTGGCTGAAGTGATGGCCACTAGGAACGCTGTTTTCCATGTGACATACTTCAAGTCTGCAGTTGCCATAGGCTCAAAGGAAGGCTTCATGAGCCTGGCAATACATATATTGAGAGAGCAGGCCAAGACCAGCACTCTGAGGGGAGGGTTCAGGTGACTGAGGCCTTTGAAGAATTTCTTATAAACAGGGTAAGAGGCCATAGACCTGTCCTTACCAGCTGATACATGCTAAGACTGCTGCCAAATGGACCTACAGTGTGGAAGTTCTGAGGCCAAGTAAATGTAGGTGAGTCAGACAGTGCAGCAGAACTGACAGTCTGGCACCAGAATCATCAACATCTCTTCCCTTGCACCAAATAGTAAATCTTTTCCACTTTGAGGAATACATTTTCTTGGTAGATGACTTCCTGGAACCCCTAAGCACAGTCAAGACCTCTTTGGAGAAGTTCAGGTTTGCACCCTCTAAGTCTTTAACAGTCATGCCTTCATCCATAGGGCTCTAAGATTGGGATACAAGATCCTGCCCTGACAGGATGTCAGAAGATTGCCTCATAGCTAACACACCTACCCCAGAGACACAGATAAGGTCGGTAGTAGTGAGTAGCATGGCTTCCTCACTCAGTCTGGTGCCACCAGAATCATTGTTTCTGGCTGTGACCTGAGTTTTATCAGTGCCTGAGTAACAAGGGAAAAGGAGGAAAGGCATATAGGAATCTACCTGACCAGTGCAGTGTTAAGGCATCCACCGGGATTGTGCCCTTGTTGGGGGGGTTTGGAACAGAATTGTGGCATCTGGTGACTGTATGTGGCGGTGAAGAGATCTACCTTTGGTGTGCCCCACCTTCTGAACACTGACTGGAGCACTTTTGCATTCAGGGATCATTCGTGATGATTTTGGCAGATTCTGATGAGAGAGTCTGTCAGGACATTGTTCTGTCCTGGAAGGTTGATAGCTGATAGTGACACTTGCAGTGAGTAAGTAAGCCATGCCCCACACTCTCATTGCCTCTGTGCACATTGGGGTGGTTCTGGTTCCCCTTGTTTGTTTATGTTGTACATGGTGGTGGTATTGTCTGTCCTGACCTGTACCACCTTTCCATTTAAGTGAGGAGCAAAGCTCTGTAGAGCTTGGTATACTGCCCTGAGCTCTACGAACATATGAAATTTGCCAGCAGATAAAGGCCTAGAGGTCTATCAAGTCTGCTCAAATGTGCAGCTAGCACCCCTTATTCTGCAGTTGCCCCTCCATTCCACCCTTCCCCTACATTGACCCTCCCCCTTGTCCTGTCCCATCCCCTTTTGAAGCAGTCCACTGTTCTACTGGATACCACTTCTGCAGGTAACACATTCCACCCATGCTACTACCATCTCTGTAAAAGTGTCTCCTCATCTCCTCCTGAACCTTCCTCCCTCAGTCTCATATCACTTGGCCCTGGTGTCCCTCCTCCTTACTTTGAACAGCCCCTCTGTACCCATCTTGTTTTTTCCTTTCATGTGCTTAGGTTTCAATCATGCCCTCCTGTCCCTCCTCTCCTCCAGTGAGTACATGTTCAGTTCCCTTAGCCTCCTCTTGTATGATGAGTCCCCAAGCCCCTTGATCTTCTTTATCACCTTGCGCTGCACCCCCTCAGTAACTTAATGTCCCTCTTCAGATACAAGTGCCAGTACTGCACACAGTACTCCAGGTGCTCTAGGAGATTTATGTGCAGGAGAGATTCCTGGGGTGACCATGTTCCACTGGTGGGGTCCAATAAGTGTACCCCCCATCTCAATAGAGAGGCATCTGTGGTAAGTACTACTGAGGGATGCTCCTGTTGGAATGAAATTCATTCCATGAGGTTTTCTAGACTCAGCCACCACTGTAAGGCCTGCAGAAGGGTGTCTGAGACTGGTACCAGTTTGACCAGGGAATCTCTTCTCTGGGACCAGTGAGCCCTTAAGTGCAACTGTATGTCACTCAACTGAAATCTGGACCCTGGGTCCACTGCTGTGGATGCTGCCATGTTGTCCAACAGTCACAAGAACTCCCTTGCAGTCCTTGAACTATTTAACTGAAATGAACCTGCTAAATGGAAGATGCTGTGCACCCTGTTCTGTGGAAGGAAGGCCCTTCCCTGGAAGATGTCCAGTTCTATGCCAGTTAAGTCCAGGAGCTGTACTGGCTCTATTTTTGACTTCCGACATTTATCAGAAATCCTAATGACTCTTGATTGTGCTTTGTGAGGGTCAGCGAGTCACTGGCATGTTGCATGGAGTGGCCCATAACTAGTCAGTCATCCAGGTAAGGGAATATTGTCATTCCCCGCTTCTTAATGTGCTACTACTACGCAGTACACGAATGCCCTGGGGCTAAAGTCATTGCTTAGAATTGGTAGTGACTTGAGGGAGCCCCGAATCTCAGGTACTTTCTGTGTCTTGACCTTACTGATATTTGGAAGTAAGCATCCTTGAAGTTTAAGGATGCCAGCCTATCCCCTTTCTGCCAAGTGGGGATTATCATGGTCAGAGTGGCCATTTAAAACTTTGGATTTGAGACATGTTTATTTAGGGGTTGCAAATCCAGTATGGGTCTCCAGTCCACAGTTTTCTTTTGAGTGAGGAAGTAAGTGAGGCTGATCGGAGCCCACTGGGCTGGTACTGCCCCACGGTCCCTCCACAAAAAGCCCACCTGCCTAGGATAAGCAAGAGGCACTTTGCCCATGCTTCTCCTTGGCCCACCAAGGCTGATTAGACCCCACTGGTCTGGTGCACGCTGACAGGTCCCTCCTCAAAGCCCACCTGCCCAGAATAGACAGAGAGAAGGCACCTGCTGCCCACACTTCTCCTCTGGCTCCATGGGTGCAACATCTGCTCTGGACTCAGAAGAAGGGAAAGAGGATTTTGGAGCCTTCCTCCCAGTGTGGCACGGGCTGACATTGGTTTCTTCCTACATCTGCAGCCAGTGCTGAAATCTTTGGACTTGGGCATAAGACTGCAGAGAAACACTGACCTTTGACGTTTCTTCCTTTTGCTTGCCAATTCACTCAGTTGCACACTTCTGTGAGCAGTTCAGTGTAGAGCTCTATCTATTTTTCCATCTGCAAATTATACTGTAAAGCAACTAGAGGACAACAACACATGTAGATTGCAATTCCTCTACCTACTGCTCTCCCTAACACTTCTAGTCCTAGGTCTTTCATACCTAAAACAAATTATCAATGTCTTAACATTCTGTGGTGTGATCCGAATCTGTAAGCCTGTACATAGCCTCTACCACCCTACCCAGAATGGTTTCCATCTCCCTCCTACTCACACCCTTCCTGGTTATTACCCTTATCCCAGTCTTCCCCTCTATACCTATTGTCACTTCTCTCTCCCCTTCCCTTCCAGATACCTTCTTCATTCTGTCGATCACCCGTACAGCTCCCCTTGTGAGCAGAAACCACTTTCCCTACTACCCTCCAGCATCTCTGTTTTCCCTTCCTAGTCACTTTGCCTTTCTTTATCTCCTTCTCTCCACCCTTCCCTCCCTCTTCTCCTCCCTCACGTGTTTCCTACTCCAATTACAAAAGTCCTAAACTTCACTATTTCATCCTTGCCCTCCTCCTTCTTTCATCAGGGAACATCTACTGTAACCCTGGCTATTTCTTCTCCTGCCCTGGCTCCAAACTCCTCCCACTACAACCCTCCCTAGCAGGTTGACTCCTCCACCTGTACATCTACAGCATACTACCTAAAAATCGACTCCAAACTGTTATGATTTCACACCCCTGACATCCAAATTATTCAGAGACATGGCTCAAAAGCATCCCTGACAGTGCCATTGCTATCCCTGGGTATTCCATCTCCAGACAAGATCGACTGGTCATGGAGGGGAGTGGCTATGTATATCCTGCTCACTGCAGTTTACTACCACCTTATCTACTTCCATCCCAGCTACCTATGAGCCCTTGTCACTCATGTTACTCTTCCTTTCTCAATCCCAATCTTTGTGGCTGGCATCTATTGCCGCCCAAGCATTCAACCCTCTGTCACGACTGAACTATTAGCCAATATCACCTCCCACTCGCAATCTGGTGAACTTTTCATAATGGGTGACATGAATCTAAATTGGTTGTCTCCCAAGTTAAACAAGCTACACAATGATGTAGCTGCTCTAAACCTCACTCATCTCATACTTGAGCCCACACGCCCTAATCCCAAAACACAAAACCACACCCTGCTTGACTGGGCACTCACAACCCATGTGCACTGCGCCATTAAATCTGGTCTCATCCCCGATGTCCTTAGTGACCACAACTCTATTTTCATTGTATGTAAGGTTCATTGTCCCAAATCTCCCCCTAAAATCATACAGCTCTGGTCCTTTAGATCCTTAGAACTTACCCCAATCAGCTCTGCACTCACTTCCACTGACTGGGCCCCCCTCTCCACGGCCATTTTCTGTCGACCAAGCACTTGACTATTTTTACAATTAATTCATTGCCACCTAGAATGTCTTTGCTCCTTTCAGACGGACCCAGAATCCATGAGCACCTCCCTGAATCACCCCTGAACTACTGGCCTGCTCAGGGCGTGATCGGCCTGGAGAAAACACAACTACTAAACGTCCAAATGACTACACCAAGTACAGAATGCTACGCAATTCATGTCCTAAAGCTACTAGGCTGGCTAAGTCTGATTATTTCAACTCTTCATTCCTGACTAACACTAACTCTCCATCTAAATTCTGGAGGGTAGTTCATGCCCTATTCTCTCCCCCCCCCTCCCTCAGTTCTCAAAATAAATAATTCCCTAGTTTCCGACCCTGGCTCCATGGCCAATGAATTTAATGCCTACTACATCTTGTGTGCCACATCTTTTCTAAATTCCTTCTCCCCATTGTCACCTACTAATGTCAGCCTTTTGCCTCAGCCAGTGCCTACCCCTCCCACATTTTCCTTTTCTACTATCTCCCCTGACATTCCCTGACAAAGCCCTTAATGATCTCCTATCCCTCAACCCCTCTAAAGGCTCCTCACCTGATGAGCTTGATCCTAAACTTCTCTACCTTTCTGCTCCTGCAATTGTTTATCCTATCTCCCTAATCATTAACCTGCCCTTCATTTCTGCCCAAGTACCCTCATCCTGGAAATACGCCGTAGTCTTTCCTCTCCCCAAGGGTGGTGACAAATCCACTCCTGGCAACTATTGCCCCATTTCCCTCCTACCTACCCTTGCCAAACTTCAAGAACACTTAGTTCTTCTCAACTATCACCCTTCCTCTCTGATTCCTCCTTCTTCACCCCCTTCCAATCTGGTTTTCGGAAGAACCACTCAACAACCACCTCCCTCCTCAGGCTTACTGACTTCATCCTTTCAGGGATGGATGACAGCCTGATCACCTCAGCCATCTTTGTCGACCTAACTAAGTGACACTGTTTCACATCTCCTACTTCTTGATTCACTCTTCTCAGCAGGCCTTGCCCCGTCAGCCACCAACTGGTTTAAAAACTACCTCATTGGCAGGACCCAGTCAGTGAGAATCCTTGATTCCATCTCCCCTCCACTCTCCATCAACACTGGTGCCCCTTGGGGCTTAGTGCTTGGTCCCCGACTCTTCTTCATTTTCCTTAATGATCTTCCCACAACCTGCTCATCCTCTTCTATCCACATGTACACTAATGATACTGTTTTGTACAGTTCTGGCTAAAACCCTGCTGCTGTGCAAACCAGCTTACAGCATGACTTTAACCAAGTTCAGCTCTGGTTTGCTTGTCACCAGCTTTTTCTAAATGCCAAGAAGACAGTCGCAATGACATTTGACACCAGGCAGAGACTCTCTAGATTCTCATCCCTACCCACCTTCCACAACCTTAATGGGACCATCTTGGAGGACACCTCTTCATTTAGATATCTGGAAGTTTGGCTGGACCAGCACATCAACGTCCCTGTGCATATCGATGCTATCCTGAAGAAATTGCACCTCAAGCTTGGTGCTCTGTACAGGAATCGTAGTTGTATCCCACTGACTGGTGGCGAAATTGTCCAGGAGATGATACTCCCATCTTTGACTACTGTGATGTAGTCTATGGTGCTGCTCCCAAATCCTCCTGACCAACTTGGACACTCTCTTTAACTCCTTCTGCCACTTTGTTCTCGACTCCCCTTCCCGCTCCCCCCCACTGTGAACTCTATCGCTCTCTAATCTTCCTTCCACTGTCTCACAGATGCATCTCTCACTGTGCCAAACTAACCTCCAAATTCTGGTTCGGGGGGCTCCCCTCCTATGTCTCAACCTCCCTCTCCACTCCACCACCCCCATCCACTCTCTTAGATCAAATGATGCTCGCATCTTGATGGTCCCTTGCCGCTCCACCCTCATTGGTCAGACTGGCTTCTCCCATCGTTTCCCTAAAATCTGGAATTCCCTCCCCCTGAAATCCGACACTCCTCCTCCAAATACTCCCTTACCTCTACCTTACACAATTACCTTTCCCTCAACTGTTCCTGCTTTAACCCACCTTAATACCCATCCCCAGTTTCTGCCTTCCTTCCATGACCCCCCAAGCAGGGTTCCCAACATCCTGAAGGGGAAATCTGGAAATGGCTACCCTACTCCTCATATTCAGTTCTAGCCTCTCCCCCGTCTCTTCTCCACCTGCCCTTCTGGGTCACCAGTGTGCACAGCCTAACCCCATCCTTTTTACTCCAACAGCGCTTGCGTACTACCTCAAGCCTGCTCCTGGTACAATCATGCACTATAAATGGTTCTTTTGCATTATTACTGTTTTGTACATTCATATGTTCTTTTGTATGATTTTGGACATGTATTGTAATTTATTTAATGTTCCACTACTGTTTTTTGTACAATACCTTGTGTTCCAACTGTTGCACAATCTTATAATGTTATATTGCTTGTATTACCAACATACTATTGTAACTGATCATCCTCACAACTCTATGTAACCCCTGCCCCCAGGTTGCACCATGAGACGAGCAACTTGTTGTTCAGTGTGCCCTCCTGGTGAAACATTTCAATAAATAAAAAATAAATAAAGTATCTTGAGTAGTAGCCTTTTCCCCACTGAAGTAGGGGAACAGGTTCTACTGCTTTGATGGTTAGCAGGTTTGCCACCTCTGCTTCTAGCAGAGTCTTGTCGGCAGAGTTTGCTGGGCAAAATGTCTGGCTCTTAGTTAGGGGAGGGTTTTGAAACCTAGGGACAGTCCTTTGCTTACTACCTCCAATACCCACTTGCCCATAGTAATGGCTTGCTATGCTTGGAGTAAGTGAGCCAACCTGCCTCCTACTGGAAAGGGGGTAGGTGACCTGTACTGGCCCATCAGGGTGTCTCCTTTGACTGGGCCTGAGCATGAGGCAATTGTGTTGGTCTCCTCATGGTTGTCCTGCCTCTACCCCTGAAGCAGCCACTGGGCTGCTGGTAGTCAATGGTGGTCTAGGCCGAAAAGAAAATGGCCTGGTGTAGGAGCCTCACCTGCCCCAGTATTGGGGCCTATATGAGGTAGAGAGTCTCTCTTTGGCCTAGTTATTCCTATAAATAGCCTTATACTCATCCACTTTTTTCATGCAGGCCTCAGTTTTATCATCAAAGAGGGAGTCACCCTCATAGGGGAAGTCCACGGCCTTTGTCTGAGTACCCTGGGTCAGGTTGGTAGTCCTGAGTCAGGTGAACCTCCTCATGGAGACAATGTGTGCCATGAGCCTTGCTGCCATATAGTTGGCATCCTCAGCCATGTGGAACTGGTACTTGGCAGCATCCAGTGCTGTTCTAACAATTTCCTCAAGGTCCTCTGCAGCCTCACCAGTGATCTTGTCTGAAAAAGAGCCAGTACTATGTTCCACAAGGCTTTCTGGTACTGTGCTGTGCTGTGTAAACCATGTAATTGGCCTGCCTCACAAGTAAGGAAACTGTCGGGTACCCCTTCTTCCCCATGGCATCCAGCTTCCCGGACTTTTTATCAGGGTCGTGTAAGGAGAGAGGAATTCTGACCTTGTCACAGGCTGCTGCCTGTATGACTCTCTCATGATTAGGATGGCTGAAAAAGAACGCAGCATTAGACCCATCCAGCTGGTACTTTTTTCCCATCCTTTTTCTCAACCCCTGGAATGGTAGTAGGGTTTTTAGAATGTTTAGTACGTGCTTCCTGAAAGACTTATGCATGGGTAGCAATGATCTCTTTGTGGGAGCTAAGCCCGTCATTTCTAAGAAATCTGCCTCTTCCTCCTCTTTTTCAGTTTCTTGTATAGGGAGATTTAAGGTGTCTACCATTTACTTTACAAAAGCATAATGAGAAGTATAATTCCCTGGACCCCTGGGTGGGGAACTAAATTCCTGCTCAAGTGACTCTTCAGGCCCTTTAGGCTCTCCCTCCTCCTCCACTCCCTACTGCATCTCATACACATATGCAGATTCCTGAACAGTTGGTACCTGAACTGGAACCAGAAGGTGTGGTGCAGGGACTGGCATATCAGCTGGAAGTGCCTGTAAAATCTGTAAAGCCCTAGCAATCTCTTCTACTGTGGACACAGCAGGTTTGTCAGCTGAGAACGCTTTAGTCTTCTCGGCCGCAGGTGCAGCCACATGCTTTTCTTTGCTGGAACTGGCTCCCCTGCTGGTTTCACAGGTCTTTTAGCTTTATAAGAATCAGCTTTATCTGTGGATTTTGGATCCACTTGCTCTTTAGACCTATCTTTATTTTTTGAAATAGCTAAGGAGGAGGTAGAAGCAGCTGCTCATCTGAGGCTTTAGCTGAAGTATCCATTTCTTTTAGCTTTCAAATGCTTTTCTTAATAGTTTTGGGGCCAAAAGTTTTACACACAGCACAATTGGCAAATACATGAGTAGGACCTAAGCAAAATATTCACAGGCTGTGCCTATCAGCGTTAGCAACTAAGTGAGCACAACTAGCACACTGCTTGAAACTAGTAAGTCCTGTTCTTTTCTTTGGCCTCTGAACCTGTGACATTGGTGTCGAGCAAAGTCCAAAACCTCATTTTTTATTTTGTGGTTAAGAGACCAGTGGTCAGTTCCTTGGAACCAATAAATTGGTTCCCTGGAACCAATAAATACATTTAAATAAAAATAAATGTGATCAGTTCCTTGCTGTAGAAAAGGGTACCAATATCACTCGGTTTCTGAAAGGAAAAGGAACCAAGAAACTTTAAAAGCCAACACAAAATAAAATACAAACTAATCGAATTCCAGAGGACTGCACAGATACACAAAAACACCAAGAAGTTTTAAGAATCAAGCACTAAACCAGCAGTTCCTCACCCTTCTACGGAACTGGGGAGGAATCAAAAAGTTCACAAACTAAGCAATCTATCCAATTAAGAATAGGGGCAGCAAAATGAAATATAGAAGTAATAGGTGCTACTTATTGACTAGTTTAAAATTCACTGGCCTACACAGCCAGTATAGTGTTATGCTTGTGCAACTGTGTTATTTTGGTTTTGGCTTGTTTGCACTCTCTATTTCAGAGGAATTATCACCCTGTAGGGGTATGAAGGCAAGGAACCCTTGGAGAGGGTTCCACCCCCTAGAAGGTGCAAGGGACAGTTCCACGTGGCTAAAGATACCTTAAAAGCCCCCAAAAATGTAATATCTCATCCCAAGAGGCAACATATGTAGCATATGAGCAAGCATTAACTGAGACATGGGGTAGTAACTGTAACATAAGTAGAAAGGATAGGCAGTTTGATAATGCAATGAGATGCTCAGTTGTCATAATGACTGCCCAGGTCTGTGTAGCATGATACCGATGATTTGCTTTGAGAGTAGGGGATCCGCTATGGAGAGAGAGAATGGCAGGACATCCTCCACCTCCACTTCCACCCAACAACAGAACCTACCTAAATAAACTAGGGGAAACAACTAAGCTAACTAAGTGTTATAAACTGAGACAACGGAGGAAAGAAAACCCTATGAGGAGGAAATCTCTGGGGATCCAAGTCCTGGGTTGCCTTCCCTCCAGGCTTAGGATAGTTTATTCAGTGATGGCTCTGAGGCTGCAATTTGGAAAACCCAATTAAAGGGAGGTGGAAAATATTCCAATTTGGAGGAAGGCTCTCACTCAAACCCTCTAGCGGGAATGCCGTGGAAGGTTGCGAGAAAACTCTGCAACAATACATGCATCCAAGGTGCAGGAGGAGAGCAACAATTGCTGAGGCACTCACCTGGCCTACCACCTAAATCAAACCAGGTGAACCAGAGGCAGTCATAGGGAGGATGCGGGAGAGGTGCCTCACTAGGGAAACACTTATAGTGGAACACTAGAGCCAAAGGAGATGCGTCGTAACCACCCTTCACGCCCCTAAGTCTTAAATTTTACACAGAACTGCTGTCCACTTAACGGGCAGCTAAAAGCCAAACCGAGGTGAGGACATTCCCAGCTATGGGTCAGGTGAAGGATCTCGCCCAAGTTGGACATGTCGGTTGGTGGACTAAAGCAGGCTTGAGACCGTTGGCTGGAACCTGCAAAACCAGAGGAATGGTAGGCATGCCCAAGAAATGGATTGAGAGCTGAAAAGCTGGTGAGCTGAATGAGCATGGTGTGCTGAGTTCATAATGAGCATTGAGTACTGAGAACTTGCAAGGTTGAATGCAGATTGAGTGCAGCAGAATCCCAGGCTGAAGCCAAGGGGATGGCAGTAGGCATGAAGCAATGGTTTGCGTAAGCAAGGAGCAATGGTTGCATAAGCAAGTGTGGACCTGATAGGTCAGTAAGCAGTTGTAGTGATAGCTGGACCTGCATAATAAACTGTATAGCAATAAACAGCACTGAATTGGGGCAAGCAAGCCAGACAGTTCAAAGCCAAATTGAGGTGACAAACTCTGAGGATTTTCAGCAGCGAAGACAGGATTTAGAACAGAATTAATTAGCCAGAGAGGCCACGACCCCCCAAACACCTCCCAGTCCCTGCCGTAGGACAAACAAGGAAGTGATGGAAGGGCCAAGAACCACATGCAGATTTAAAGCTAATTTAATAGCCTCATCAGGAGCATCAGCTAACCTCAGAGTAACACAATGTACAACAGCAATGGGAGTAAACAAGCAGTAGCAGGAAGCAATTAGACATGTGCAGCAGCAGTAGTGAAAACAAATGAGTACACTGAGTTGTAACTGTAATAAATAAATGGAGGCATACTGCTGTTAAAGCACTGTCACCAGGCAGTGCAAAAAGACTGCTTCAATGAGGTAATTGGAACAAGCATGAGTGAGCTGTAGAGCTAGGTTGTAAAACTGAGTCAGGCGAAAGTAATAGAGTATGCCATGGTACAGCTAGTTGAGCTGAAACACACAAATCAGGTTTGCAATTGCAGTGCAAGTAATTTGAGAGTTGTGAGTAACTGAAAGCAAGCAGTATGAGCTCTGAATAGCAGCAATGTAGGAGCTGAGAGAAGTCCCCCCCCCCAAAAAAAAGAAGGAAGCACACACACACAGCAGAAGGCAAAATACAAACCAAAAGCAGGAAAATAAACACAGAAGCCCTGCAGAGACAAGTAGGAGTAGGGTGGGGCCCAGCCAGTGAGGCCCAACCAGCTCAGAGGACAAACTGGCAGAACCTTCGGCTGGAAAGAAAAAAATGCTTCACAGTGAGGCTTACAGGAACTGCTTATATAGCTCAGGAAGTGGGAGTGGCTGGCTGCTTGGCCACCGAACTGCAGGCAAGCCTTTCATTTCTGTCAGAAAAGTCGAGGAGAGCTCTCCAAGGCATCTTCACTGGCAGGCGGAGTAAAGAATCTGAAGCACTGGAGTGCAGCAGTTACTTGGGGCAGCATCTGAAATGGGCATGAGCCAATTAGAGTTTTTTATCATTTACGTTCTCTTTCTCCGTGGCAGTAAAACGCTAAAGGCTGGTGGATTTGTTTAATCATAATGAATGATTCCTAGGGTTAGAACCTGATTTGTTGGTTCTCCTAAGCAATAGAAGATTTCAGCAAACCTCTCTGCAGCTGCAACAGAAACCGTGGGCTGACTTCCCAAACCTCCTTTCTTTCCTCTCTTTCCTCTCTCTCCTCAGAGGCCTCAGCCAATCTGCCCACAAGCAGCTTTCTCAGAAAAACCACCTCAGGGCAAGCTACTCTATCTAAACAGTAACAGTTGTTCATCACTAACAAACTTGCTTACAGTAAATGCACGGCTATTACAAATGTCGCTCTTGACTCCCATGATTTAAACACAAACAATGCATAGCACCAACTTAAAAAAAAAAAAAATACTGGCCTCGATCATGAGCTGCTTGTAAGCTGCCCTGTCTCCCATGATTAAAGCTCCCATGTCTGGCACCAGCTTTAAAATACAGTGCACTGTACTGTTCAGTCCTCATTCATGTGGTCCTCGTACATTTCCTTGCCTCCCATGGCTACACACCCACTTTAAAATACTGACTGTGCAGGTCCACGTCTGCGAGACCCTTGTAAATTTCCTGCATGCATTGGGATTTTCAGATTCTGCCTGCTGTTCATATTATCTGTCACCATGGCAAATTAAAAGGTGCCGACTTCCAGTGATGTCATGCAGAGATAGCATCCTAGTCAACTAGTGCTCCCCAGAAAAACTACTGCAACCTTCATATTACTGCTTCAAAGAGCAACTTGAAACTTTAATATCCCACCAGAAGTTAAATGAACACCAAAAGGAGAGGAATGGGTGATTTCCAGTCTACTCAAGCCAAAGTAAGCGAGATGCAGTCCGAACTTGAATCAGAGCGTGACTGTTCTCAGGCCTCACAGACCTCATCAACACCCTGCAGAAGCAAATGGTTAAGAATGCTGGGTGAGTTCCGTAATTTTCGTCAGGAGATGCAATCCATTACCACAACATTAAGAACTGACATGGATAAAATGAGAAAGTGTCAGAACACAATGGAGGAGCAACTAAAATCATCTGAATGCTGCACAGACATTGCAGATGAGCAATCATACAGATACACCACTTCATCCAATCCTTGTAGAGAGTGGGAGGAGGGCACAGTAAGTAGAAACCATTGTAATATTTGTCAGGATTTCTGGGATCCTGGAGGGGTTTGAAGGGTTTGAGGGATCAGAGAGGATCCCCCTCATACAGAATCTTCTACGTTCTTCCCTTCAGTTACCCAACACCCTCATGATGGACATTTAGCATGCCCATCGTACTGTAGGTCCCAGGCCAGGACCAGAAGCTATACCATGGACCATCCTACTGAGATTCCTCAGATTCCAGGAGAAGGAAACCATCCTCCGTACAAACTGGAAAAAAGGGGCAGTGACGTTCAAGGGACAGATTATACCAGGACAATGACTACACCCCCAAGGTAATGGCTAAGTACAAAATGTAACCTCCTGGTGCTGAAGTCCATCGAAGTGGCAGGCCTCTGATTTCGTACTCCGTAACCAGCTAAAATGACAGAGCATTTTCCAGAGGGTCACACATAGAAACATAGAAACATAGAATTTGACGGCAGATAAGGACCGCTTGGCCCACCCAGTCTGCCCATTTCCCTACCTACTGGATAAGCTGCAGATCCTAGTTAACCAGCAGCCTACTTCTTCCTACCCCAACCCCCCAGAATTGCCTTATGACTATCCCATGCATGCTTGAATTCCACCACTGATTTTGACTCCACAACCTCCTCCGAAGGCCATTCCATGCATCCACAACCTCTCTGTGAAAAATACTTCCTTCAAATTACCTCTAGGCCGCCCCCCCATCTTCAAATTGTGCCCCTCTTGTTCTTGCACACACCTCTTTTTGAAAGATGCTACCCTCTTGGACTTTGTTGATTCCCTTGGGGTGCCAGTTTCTATCATGTCCCCCCTCTCCCTCCTTTCCTCGGCTATACTATATATAAGCTCCTTTCGTCTCTCTTCATATGTCCTCCAGTGCAGACCCTGCACTGCCATTTTGGTGCCCTCCTCTGGACAGCTTCCATCCTGTCTATGTCTTTGCAGAGATTGGGTCTCCAGAACTGCACACAGTACTCCAGATGGGGTCTCACCAGCTGTCTGTACAGAGGGATAATAACTTCCTGTTTTCTACTGGTGATGCCTCTCCCTATGCATCCCAGTATCCCCCAACCCTCACACTTTGCCTTCTCACATTGCTTGCCACCTTTAGGTCATCTGATAAGTGACTACCCCCAGGTCCTTTCCATTTTGTCTGTTGTTAGTATCTCACCCTCATTGTGTACTCTTCCCGTTTTTGTTTCCCAGGTGCATTACCTGCACTTCTTAGCATTGAATCTAAGCTGCCATACATTTGACCATTCCTCTAACCTTGCCAAGTCCCTTCTCATCCTTTCCACCCCACTCTGTGCATCAACTCTGTTGCAGATCTTAGTGTCATCTGCAAAGAGACTGCTTTTCCTTCCAGTCCTTCTGCAATGTAGCAACAAAGACATTGAAGAGATTGGTCTATCTTCGAACCACGCGGTGCCCTACTAGTAACCCTCCTTTGCTACAGGTGGACTCCATTACTATTACTCTCTGTGTCTGTTACCAGCCAATTCTTTACCCAGGCTGTCATCTTGGGACCCACTCCCAGGCTGGCTAACTTATATATTAATCTTTTGTGGGACTGTGTCAAATGCCTTTACAAAGTCTAGGTAGGCCATGTCCACAGCCCCTGATCTACTACTTTGGTCACCCAGTCAAAGAAATCTATCAGATTCATCTGGCATGACCTTCCGCTGTGAATCCATGCTGCCTCGGGTCCGTGCCTTCTGGCCTCTAGATACGCTACAGTTCTTTCCTTTAGAAGTGATTCCATCATTTTCCCTATCACTGGGTTAAACTAACAGGTCTATAGTTTCCTGCTTCTGCCTTGCTCCCACTTTTGTGAAGGGAATCACATCTGCCCTCCTCCAGTCCTCGGGTACCACCCATCCTCCCATGATTTGTTAAAGAGGTAGTCAGTGGTGTCTAGTTCTACCCTTTAGTTCTTTTAGAATTCTGGGATGAATCCCATCAGGCCCCATTGCTTTGTCCACCTTCAATTTTAAGAGTTCTTCAGACCCTTTCTTCTGTAAATGGGCTGGTATCAACTTCTGTATCCAGGTGTTACTACTGTTTGTTTTATGTACTCCCTCTTCCTTTGTAAATACTGAGCAAAAATATTTGTTTAGTATCTCTGCCTTTTCACATTCTCTCTCTGCCCACCCTCCCTCCCCTTTATTAAGCCTCACTATCCTCCCTTGGTCTTCCTTTGCTCTCTGATGTACCTATAAAAGGTTTTATTCCCTTCTTAACTGAGTTGGCTATCTTTCCTCAGTTTGGGCCTTTGCTGTTCTGACTGCCTTCCAGCCTCCTTTTGCTTTAACTGATACAGTTCTCTGTCCTGCTCCTGCTGCGATTCCTTGTACTTCCTGAATGCTTTCTTTTTCTCTTGAACCTTCACTGCCACTTCCTTTGAGAACCATAGTGGTTTCTTACATCGTCTTGTTTTGTTTATTTGCTTCACACAAAGGCTCGTTACCTCTGTGATGGCAGTTTTTTATTTCCCATTGTTCTTCCACCCTCCTTCCCTCACATTTGCTAGTGCATTCCTTGAGCACTCACCATTTTTGGCAAAGTCAGCCCTCCTAAAGTCCCAGTACTTTTGTCTTTGTATGGCTTGACTCTATTGCTGTGTTTATTGTGGAACCATACTGTTCGATGGTTGCTAGTTCCCAGATGGCTACCACTTCTACATCTGTGATCCTCTCTCCATCTCCATTTGAGAGTATCAAGTCTAATATTGCCCCTCTCGAGTGGGCTCCAGTACTAGTTGTCTAAGGCATGCCCTGTGGGGCATCTAGAATAACTGCACTCTTCAAGTGGCAGCTGCAACTGCGCTCCAGTTAACATCTGGCATATTCAGATCACCCTTATCAGCAATATCTCATGCAACACACTTCAGTTCAGGTGGTCGGGGCTTGCCAGTTGGCAAATTGAGTTCCCAAGCTCAGTTCCCACCGGGGCCCCTCTATGGTGAGCAAACTATTCCAGAGATCATGGCAGCAAGAGCAGGCAGATCCTAAGTGGCAACAGGGACTGGAGTCCTTACAGAAAATAGTCACAGGTCTCTGTGATCAACAGCAATCCACAGCCCTGCAGTCTCTGATGGTCTAGCAACAGGAACAGCCACATTACTACAAACTTTGTGATCTAAGTCTCCCTGAAAGGCCTGCCGTGTACTACAGACTGCAGACAAAATATAAAATCTGTGTCAGTGGCCATGGGAGAGCTTCGCTGTGCGGCCCCCCTCATGCAACACTCTGAGACTACCTACTTTCCTATTTAAAAGTGGAACAACAGGAATCTTACAACAAGCAGAGGTCCCACCCACCCACTGATGTCCTGTTAAATTACCTGATTTGAGGTGCCTGAGGGGATTGTTTTGGGGTGGGTTGATGGATCAGGGACAGGAAGGGGATTGAAGGCCTCTTGAGTAAACGGTGCCTTCTTCCCCCCCTCCTGCGAGACTACAGCCACTGGTGTGCTCCACTAAAAGGATTGGCAGAGATAAATTAAATGCTTTGCCCCGGAGATCTTCCTGACTTACCCCAGTACTTTTGGTTGATTGCATGTAGGGCGGCTACGGCCTTCCGAGAGGGGGAGTCCCTCTGGGGTTCAACCACTCCATGCAATCACCAATTTTACAGCCCCAAAATACTGATTTGAACACCCTCATTGGGAGACACTTCTTCTGTTCATGTAATGCCGTTATGAGTCCCCTACAGAGGTCAGCCCTGGGAGCACTCAGTGTACGTGGGGTGACAGAATCCAACAATGCCACCTGCCTTCACTGCACTGCTCCAAATGAGAAAGTACAGTTACATAAAAACTTACCGTACAAGTAGATTTTCAAGAGAAGATCTTGCAGTAGGTATTCACAAATAGGACTAAGTCATCAGGTGTCAGGACCCGAAAGAAAAATCTCTAGCAACAGTCTCTGGTGGGGACTGCCCCCACATCAGGTGACTGGCATCAGCCAATGTCAGCATAAAGGGGTGGCCCCCATGCCCACCCTCCAGTTCTTTCCTGCCAAGAGCCAAAGGTCTGACAGGATGGAAGAGGATATACCCCCATTGACTAAAAGAAGAAACTGAGGGGGGCAGAGGGAGGGAAGCTAATACCTACTGCAAGAGCCTCTCTCAAAGATCTATTGTTATGGTAAGTTCTTACACAACTGTAGTATTTTACTGCAAGAGGGCTCTTGCAGAAGGTATTCACAGATAGGACTGAGTCCCAAACAGTCTGGAACAATAAGAAATTGGGAGGAGGAAACATCATCCACAAATGACTGGAATCTAATCAGGGCTCAAAAAAGGAGTCCCTGTAGAACAGCCAACCCGAAGCCTGCTCTGTGGCGAGAGGCAATGTCCAAACTGTAATGTTTCATGAAAGCATGGATGGAAGTCCAAATTGCAGCTGCACAGATTTCTGTTGCTGACACATTCCTGAAACAAGCAGCAGAGGCAGCTACCACTCTAGTGGAGTGACCTTTAACTTGACCCAGTAGGGTTTTGTGATGCTTGTCATAAAAGAAAGTGATACAATTCGCTAACCACTTGGAGAGGAGCTGTTTAGGAACAGGATTGCCTTCCCTTTTGTGAGTAAAGGAAATAAAAAGTTGATCTGTTTTTCTGAGATCCTTAGTCCTGTTAGTGTAGTATCTCAGAATTATGTGTATGTCCAACATATGCAGAAGGAAGTCTCCATGATTGGAGTGCTCCATGTAAAAGGCCAGGAGCTCAATGGACTGATTCAGAGTCGATTCAGTCACTAATTTCAGAAGAAACTTGGAATTGGTTCACATGGCCACCCTTTCCTTGTGAAAAATCAGGTATGGTATTTTGCACATTAGGGATTGCAGCTCAGAAATCCTCCAAGAAGAGGCAATGACCATCAGGAAAAGTGTCTTCCAAAAGAGAAATTTTAACTGCCTCTGCTGCCGGTTCGAAAGGAGGCAATGTGATCTTTTCCAGGATAAAGTTTAAGTTCCAAGGAGGACCAGGATTGTGAATTGGGGGTCTTAAATGAAGGACCCCTCTCAAAAAAGTCTTGGAGACTTCTAGTTGGGCAAAAGTCCTGTCTCCAAAGGGAATATGGTAGGCTGAAATGGCTGCCATATGTACCTTCACAGAAGAGTAGCTGAGGCCCAAGCCATGCAGATGTCTCAGGTAGTCTAAGACCTTATTAAAGAAATACAAAATCACACATTCCCCCACAGTGCAAAGCATCATGGGCTGCATATGCAAATCACCACAGAATATTATGCTGGTTCAACTTTAAGCAGAAATGCATGGTGCCGAAAGGCCTCTCACACAGTTTGCAAAGGGTGCCAACAGAAGATGTAGACACGTTTCATCCTACCAGGACTCATCAGTATGCCTCGTCTGTTTGACACCCCAGTGGAATGAACCAGCTATGGGGGCATGTGTGATTTAGTATTTTTTTGAAACTTGGCTTCACGGCCAAATGCCCTTTGGGGTAACCATTGCCTCAGTGCTTGCACATGGAGGTTCTTTGTTTTTTAAGACCTTATTAGCTGGGCAGGAGAAAGGTTCCAGATCCTTGGATCCAGCCCAAATAGTGAAGAGCTTCCACTTCATGGCATAGGTGGATCTGGTGGAAGGCTTTCTGGCCTCCACCTGACTATCTGATACCAAAGGGGAGACACCGAAGCATGCCTTGGCTACATCTGAAGGAGCCACGCATGAAGGTGAAGGGACTTGAGACCTGGGTGGACCAGGGTCCCCTGATCCTGAGTTAGTAAGAGCTGCGACAGAGGCAGAGGATGAGGAGGTTCCTCAGAAAATTGTTGCAGAAGACAGAACCAAACTTGCTCAGCCAGAAGGAAGTGATGAGAATCAGTCACACCCCTTCCGATTGATGTTTGTTGAGCACTCTTGGAATCAGAGTTATGGGAGGAAGGAGTAAATGAATTTGCCCTTCCAACACAAAGACAGCACATCCCAACAGAAACTGTCTCACCCTGGCATGATCGAACAGTAGGGAAACTTGGCATTGTCAGGGGATGTGAAGAAGTCCATTTGAGGAGTCCCCCACTGCTGGAAGATGTTGTTTACTATGACTTGGTCTAGGTTCCACTCGTGAGCCCTGGCTAATGAGCGACTGAGGGCATCTTCCAGAGTGTTCTCTACCCCCGGCATGTGGATACCTGTCAGGTGCAGGTTATGCTGAGACGCCCAGTACCAGACTCTCATTGCTTCCCGGCAAAGGGGATTGGAACGAGTTCCTCCCTGTTTGTTGAGGTAACAGACTACGCACATGTTGTCTGATTGTATGAGATGATGATCGGGAAGAATGACGGGAAGGAGAGCCTGGAGGGCATAAAGTACTGCCCTCAGCTTGAGGATATGTGAAGATTTAGCTCAAACTGAGACCAGTTTCCCTGAGTCCTGTAGGACCCGAGATGGGCACCCCAGCCTGTCCCCAGTGCATCTGTCATCAGGGTCTGGCTGAGGGGAGTAGTACAAAATGGGATTCCTTGACTGAGGTGATCCTGAACCGCCCACCACTGCAAGTCCTGGATCATCAGATCTGAAACTAGGACCTCGCGGTCCAGGTTGTCTCAAGATTGGTCCCACTGAGTCCTGAGGGTCCACAGGGAGACCTTCATGTGAAGCTGCACTAGAGGGACAGTGGGAATGGCAGCTGCCATTAGGCCGAAAAGGTGAAGGACCTTCCTGGCTCTGACCCTTCTGAGATCCGACAAGAGGTGAGCTTGACTGGATAATGTCTTGGCTCTGTCCAGGGGCAAAAAGGTTTTGCTGAGGGTCATGTCCAACACTGCCCCTATGAACTGCAGCTGTTGACAAGGGATCAGATGGGACTTGGCATGGTTGATTGTGATAGCTAAGCTGGAGAAAACTTGCAGGGTGAGAGAAAGGGAGCGCAAGAGTTCCTCCTGGGATGGGGCTGCCAAGAACTAGTCATCCAGGTAGGGGAAGACTTGTACCCCCTGGGTACACGGACAGGCCACCACCATGGCCAGGCATTTGGTAAAAACTCAAGGAGCCAAAGAGAGACCAAGTGGGAGGACCCTGAACTGGTAGTGTGACCCCTGAAAGGAAAAACAGAGGTACTAGTGGTGGGAGTGGCATATGGGGATATGGAGATAGGCATCCTGCATATCTAGAGCGCACATCCACAGACCCAGCTGAAGCATAGGAAGAAGATTCGGTAACAAAAGCATTCGGAACTGTTTGTACTCCACAAACTGGTTGAGGGAGCTGAGGTCTAAGATGGGCCTCAGATCCCCGGTTTTCTCTGGTACTAGAAAGAAATGCGGATTGTAACCGGTCCCTTGAAGATGTGGGGGGGGGGACTGGTTCTTCTGCCTCATTCAACAGAAGAGAGCTAATTTCCTCCAGTACCACTGCAGGTGCAGAGGGAGTACGAGAGTGATGGGAGGGGTCTGCGGGAGATTTTTGGGTGAATTCTATTGAGTGCTCTGTTGAGACCAGTTGATCTCCCACGCATCTGCCGTTATCCTCTTCCAACCCGGCAGAAGGAGCAGACTCTCCCCTACTGGTTCCTCTGTCCTGGATGGAGGCAGTGGGAGAGGCAGGAAGTTAGGAGGCAGATGGAAGGGCAGCGGCCGAAGCTTCAGTGGCTTTTTTTGGCTGGGGGAAGCCTTGGCTGCTGATGCGGCTTTACATTTATTAGAATGTCTTGCTTGTGTCTGTATGTGTTTTTGGTGGGTTTGATGCTGAAAGGGACGTTTCTGCCCTTGAGAAGGTTTGTACATAGTCTGGACAGATTTCAATGCCAAACCCTTCTCCTGCAGCTCGGTGATGATGTTCTTGACATCACCTGCCGAAAAGCACAGATCCCTGAAGGGAGCATCGTGAATGGCAGTCTGCACTTCAGGGCCAATCCTGACACTCTGAGCCAGGCGTGGCATGCGATAGCTGAGGCTGCCAGCCTACTGAGTCCACCGTGATTGTACATATAGCACGGAGCATGTGTCTACAGGCCAAATGAGCAGAGTGAACCAGGTCTCCCAGTTCCTGTTTGGTATGGGAATCTGGGAGAGAGTCCAGTTTTACTTCCAACTGACTAAGGATAGACTTCTGGTAGTCCCCCATATGAGTGACGTAATTAAGGGCACTCATACCCAAAGTAGAAGAAGCGTAAACCTTCCTCCCGTACTGGTACAGAAGTCGAGATTCCTTGTCAGGTGGAGATGAGCTGAGGTGTTTCTGACTGGCTGATCAGTCGTGTGTGGTGCTGATCACCACTGAATCAGCCTTGGGGTGAAAACTGGGAAGTCCTGACCCTCAGAAGCCTGGTATAGCCTAATCACCTTTCTAGGAAGGGGGGCTAACGAGAAAGGTTGTTTCCAAATTGTGGAAACAAGATCTGCGTGAGGCTCTATCCAGGTTGAAATCAGGGTGGGAGAGGTCTCCAGGAGGTCCAGATGAGCAGCGAGCTTCTTGCGCTGGGGATCTGGATCCACCAATTGGCACTCACAAGCCACCTGGATTTTCTTCAGCAACTCCAGAAAGAAGGGGTCTCTGGAGGAGATTCTGAGAGCTCTGCTACCTGGGGTTTTCTGGAGTGTGAGGCTCATCTTCAAGATCAGAGCATCCAGAATCCAGATCAGAATCTCAAGACTCTGGTGAAGAGGAAGAGTCCTCCCTAGGAGGGGAAGGATCATCCCCTCTGGGTGTCCCACAGGGGAGCGTATCCTTCCTAGCCTGAGATCCAGAGGATTCTGCCCTGGTGTCAGGTAGAGGCAAAGGAGTCTTTTCTTGCCAATGTAAGGGGTCCGGCATCTGGGCCAGTGTCGGCAGGCATTTTCCAACCTCTTTGGTGAGCTGCGACTTGGCCTCAGCCCACCATGAGGCCTAAACCTCCTGTAGTCCACCTGGGGCTGCAGAGTAGGTCAGGGGAGGAGGAGGGGGCTCAGACACGGGTAGCCTGGAAACCTGTAGTAAGACTACCCATAACCCGACAGCGGGAGACCCGCTTTGGGTAATGCAGTGCCAGGTACTGTGGAGCCGGATACTGTGGCATTGGGTATTGTGGTGGTATCCTGGTGCCGGGGCTTGACGGAGTTGAAGATCCTGGCAAAGGCCCTACAGGCGACCAGATGGATCAGGCATTGGCTCAGTGGGTGTGAGGCCCAGAGGAGGACCCAGCAGAGGATCCTGGAACCTGGATGGCTCTGATGGGTGGGTGGTCTGCCATCAGGTAGCAGAATGTTGGAGGGCAACGTCAGGTTATCTGACGTCGGGTCAGACTTCTGAAGGTCCGGTGTCAGGGGGGGCACCCCTGATGGCAGTGTTCCAGACTCCTCGACCCCAGCTGGGGAGGAAGGAGTGGACTCCTTAGCATGAGTCGGAGGAGATGCAGGGTCCTCAGAGGTCAATGCAACTGGAGTGCATCACAGCAACTCACCGATGTTGGGCATGGGTTTGGAGCCCTATGAAGGGTCACTGGTTGGGTGGTTGTCGGAGGGTCCATCGGCTGATTTTTCAGTCGTGTCTAGGCATACGTCGGTAGGACCATCGCCCAACTTATCAGATACGCTTTCACTGGTAGGCCTGGATTTAGAGGCCTTAGCCAGAGTGGAGGTCTCCTTTCCCCCGGAGGCTCCCGGCGGCCCAGAGCTCGAGCCCAAAGGGGGGGGGTTGACGCTGGCTTAAACACCACTAAGGCAGCTGTTGAAGGGTGATCCCCCAGAGGGGAAGTTACCTGAAGGTTCGCGACTCCAGTCAAAGTCATAGCTGCAGTGGACGATGGATTCCGATCCAGTGTTTCTCCTTGTCCCTCTTCTTTTTTGAATGGCCTTCTGGAGAAGTTGACACCTGCCTCAGTTTCTTCAATTCTTTTTCCATGGATGCCATTTTCTTTTTTAATAAATGGGCTTCCAGGGACTAGCTGTCACCATTTCGGGTGGCAGAATTGAATTTTGGCAGTGTTCACACTCCTCCATGTGGTGGTCAGCCTAGGCAAAATAGGCAGAGAGAGGACCGTCCTTGTGGGGAAGCTGAGATCCACACGAGTCGCACTTGTTCTTATGCGAGGTAATATAAACCAACAATTAGAAAAAAGAAATTAATGTCAAAAGAGATTTATACTCATCCAAAATGGCTTGACAAGTAAGCACTGTTCTTCCACGAGGTGCTTTCGCAAGCTGACAGGAGGAGAGAACTGGAGGGTGGGCATGGGGGACCACCCCTTTATAATGACATTTGCTGATGCCGGTCTCCTGACGTGGGGCATTGCCCAACCAGAGACTGCTAGCTAGAGATTTTTCCGTGGGGTTCTGACACTTGACAGCTTAGTCCTATTTGTGAATACCTAGTGTAAGAGCCCTCTTGAAGTAAGATCATGTGATACTGCTTTTATTTCAAAACTTATAACTAAAACAGTGATGTTGCTGTCTTCCAGAAGGGGGCTGGGGACCTCTCAGACGGAGGCTACTGTATCTGATTGTGTGGTATAATACTGTACTGGGCTTGACTGTGGGGGGAGGGGGTTTGAGACACAGGCATATGGGAAAATATAATGAACCACAACAGGCCCATGGAATCAGTGACAGTAAACCCCAGTGCCTCAGGTGGTGGTTTTAAATAATTAGTAACATGCTAAAATGGCTGATGGGTGGGACCACTGGGATGTTCCCTTTCCACCCCTCAGTACAGCATACTGCTGCATTGAGGGCTGTTGAGAGCTGGTGTGGCAGGGGTCCCTCCCTCCAGGCACAGACACTGGGATCATGTCCCACCAGGACACCTATCCAGGAATTGGAGTCAGATGGTTCGCTTGAGCCACACCTTGGTGTGGGCAAGGAGTGGTACCATCGGAGTGGATTCAGGCTAATCACACTCCATAGCATGGTGACGAGGGTTGGGGTGGCCCTCAGGGAGTAGAAACATATCAAAGAAGTGATAATTTAAACTTTAACTTAAATGAACAAAGATCTTTCCCGACTGGAGAATTATCCTTCCCACTGGCTTTCTGTGGTTGCCCCTGGGGCCAGCAGTGTATGGACTGGTGGGGGGGGGACATAGTAAATTACTTGGTGTAGCCTTGGTACCGGGCTGACAGCCAAGGGCTCGCAGAGATGCAGAGTCATTGTGGCAAATGCAGGCTACACTCCCTAAAAATGGACTTTTGAACTCTGTCCTGTCCTCCTTTTCTTCCACCTTAAAACTTCGGTTGCAACAGTATCATCTTATTTAATCCTCTTCTAACACTCTTTTCTATTATCCTAGGTAGGTCACCTAAGATAAGACTGCACTATCTACTACTGTGCTTCATTTCTATGCTATAGTTATTCCTAATCTTCTATTTCGGTTCATACAGCCCCCCCTCCCCCACCACCACCAAACTCCTAGAAGAGAGGAGTTAGTAAACAGACACTGTACAGTAAAAAAGAAAATGATGTCCTCAGAAATAATAGTTAATGAAGACTAACAAATAAAAGTCTTCTGGTTAATGAGATAGGATCCTGGAGAATGTTCTATGGACAAATTGCATTAGGTATAATGTATAAAGATAGAAACATAGAAACATAGAATTTGATGGCAGATAAGGACCGCTGGCCCACCTAGTCTGTCCATTTTCCTACCTAACAGATAAGCTGCAGATCCTAGTTAACCAACAGCTTACTTCCTCCTACCCCCCACTAGGACTGCCTTATGTCTGTCCCATGCATTCTTGAACTCCCCCACTGTTCTTGACTCCACAATCTCCTCAGAGAGGCTGTTCCATGCATCCACAACCCTCTCCGTGAAAAAATACTTCCTCACATTACCTCTGAGCCGTCCCCCCTCTATCTTCAAATTGTGCCCCCTTGTTCTTGCACATCTCTTTTTCTGAAAGATGCTACCCTCTTGGACTTTGTTGATTCACTTGAGGCACTTGAAAGTTTCTATCATGTCCCCTCTCTCCCTTCTTTCCTCAAGGGTATACATATTAAGCTCCTTTAGTCTTTCTTCAGATGTCTTCTGCAGACCCTGCACCATTTTGTTGCCCTCCTGGACAGCCTCCTCTCTGTCTATGTCTTTATGGAGATGGGTCTCCAGAACTGCACACAGTACTCCAGATGGGTCTAACCAACTGTCTGTACAGAGGGATAACAACTTCCTGTTTTCTACTATTGATGCCTCCCTATGAATCCTAATATCCCCCAGCCTTCCTTACTGCCTTCTCATTGCTTGCCCACCTTTAGGTCATCTGATATAATTACCCCCAGGTCCCTTTCCATTTTACTGTTGTCAGTATCTCACCCCCATTGCGTACTTCTTCCCCTGTGTTTTGTCTCCTGTGCATTCCTTGCACTTCTTTGCATTGAATCTGAGCTGCCATACATTTGACCATTCCTCCAACCTTGCCAAGTCCCTTATCATCCTTTCCACTCCATCTTGTGTATCAACCCTGTTGCAGATGTTTGTGTCATCTGCAAAGAGACATACTTTTCCTTCCAGTTCCTCTGCAATATCACTTAAAAAGACATTAAAAAGGACTGGTCCCAGTACTGAACCCTGCAGTACCCTGCTAGTAACCCTCCTTTCTTCACTGTGTACTCCATTAACTACTACCCTTTGTGTCCTGTTGTCTAGCCAATTTTTTGTCCATTCTACCACCTTGGGGCCCACTCCAAGGCTGGCTAACTTGTGTATTAATCTTTTGTGTGGGACAGTATCAAATGCCTGTTGCTAAAATCTAGGTAGGCCATGTCCACAGCCCCTCCCTGGTTTACTACTTTGGTCACCCAGTCAAAGAAATCTATTAGATTCGTCTGACAGATCCTTCCCATCATGAATCCATGCTGCTTGGGTCCTGTGCCCACTGGCCTCTAGGTACTCAACAATTCTTACCTTCAGAAGTGATTCCATCATTTTCCTACCACTGAGGTCAAACCGGTCTTAGTGTTTCCGCCTCTGTCCTGCTCCCACTTTGTGAAGAGGAATCACATCTGCCTTCCTCCAGTCCTCAGGTACCACCCCATCCTCCCATGATTTGTTAAAGAGAGTAGTCAGGTGTGTTACTAGTTTCTACCCTTTAGATCTTTTAGAATTCTTGGGTGAATCTCATCAGGCCCCATTGCTTTGTCCACCTTCAACTTTATTAGTTCTTCAGAACCCTTTCTTCTGTAAATGGACTGGTATCAACCCCGCCTTCAGAGTGATTCTCTTGTTTGGTTTAGGTACCTCCCCCTCCTCTTCCTTTGTGAATACTGAGCAGAAATATTCGTTCAGTATCCCTGCTTTTTCACTGTCCCCCTCTACCCACATTCCCTCCCCTTTATTAAGCCTCAGTATCCCTCCTTTGGTCTTTCTTCGCTCCCTAATATACCTATAAAAGGTCTTATCCCCCTTCTTAACAGAATTGGCTATCCTTTCCTCAGTTTGGGCCTTTGCTATTCTGACTGCCTTCCCAGCCTCTTTCTGCTTTAACTGATCCAGTTCTCTGCCCTGCTCCTTCTGTGTTTCCTTATATTTCCTAAATGCTATCCTTTTCTCCTTAACCTTCCCTGCTACCTCTTTTGAGAACCATAGCGGTTTTTTCCTTCATTATGTTTTATTGATTTGCTTTACACAAAGGCTTGCTGCCTCTGTGATGGCTGTTTTGATTAGTCCTCATTGTTCTCCACCCTCCTTCTTGCCTGTTTGCTAGTGCTTTCTGCTGCACCTCTCATTTTCCCAGAGTCAGCCCTCCTAAAGTCCAATACTCTTGCTTTGTATGGCTTGACTGTATGGCTGTGTTTATTGTGAACCACACTGTTTGGGGGTCACTTGTCTCAGATGGCTACCCACCTCTAAATCTGAGATTCTTTCTCTGTCCCCATTTGAGAGTACCAGGTCTAGGATTGCTCCTCCCGAGTGGGTTCCAGTACTAGCTGTCTGAGGCATGCCCCCTGTAGGGAATCAAGAATGACCCTGATCTTGGATGTGCCTGCAGTAAAGTTGCTCCAGTTAACATGTGGCATATTCAGGTCCTCCATCAACAATATCTCCCCTTTTTCTGCCATTCTAAGGAAGCCTTCTATCATTTCCTTGTCCATTCCCTCTCCCTGAGATGGGGGTCTGTATACAACCCCTGTGTGGATTGTGATGCCATTTCCTGTCTCCAGGGTGACCCAGAGTGCCTCATCTGCTCCCTGTTTATTCTTTAGTTCTGTTACTTTGATCTCTTCCTTTACATAGAGAGCTAATCCTCCTCTTTTACCCTCCCTGTCCCTCCTGTAGACTGTGTATCCTGGTATGTTGACATCCCAGTCATGGTTCTCTGTGTACCATGTTTCTGTGACTGCCACAATATCCAGGCAACCTCTTCCATCAAGTCCACTAGTTCAGGAAGCTTGTCACACAGACTACGGGGCATTGGTACTCATCACCCTCCACTTTTTGATAGCCTTACCCTTTTTGCCCATTCCTGTCCTTACTGCCTTTGCCTTTTTTACATTTTACCTCTGTCCTGCTCCCTAATAACTTCTCTACCTTGAGTTTACTCACTAATTACTATGTTTTGTGGGGAGGTTGGGATTTCCCTGCTCCTTTTCAGTGCCTCCCCCCTTGGCTAGTTTAAATGCTTGCCAATGAAGCATTTAAACCTCTCACATAGGATCCTGGCCCCTCCCCAGACAGATGCAGACAATCGCACCAGTATAGGTCTGCATCCCTCCAGGTGGCTCCCCAGTCCCCAATGAAGCCAAAATCCTGAGCTCCACACCAGTTTTTCAACCACTCATTGAATTCCCTGGTGAGGAGTGCCCAAGCATCACCCTTTCCATAGACAGGCAGCACCTCCGAGAAGGTTACCATGCGCTACTTGTCTGGGCCCTCCCCAACTCTACAAACTCCTCTTACACTGCTCTGATCCCATTCCTAGCCAGGTCATTTGTTCCTAGGTGGACAATGACATCCAGCTCCCTCCCTCGTGCAGCTCCTCCCATGATCCTGAAGATTCGCTTCCTGTCCCTCCAAGCCGTGGTGCCAGGAAGGCACCTTACCTCCCTCTCCCCTTCCTCCCCCATTTCTACCCCCTAATGATTGAGTCCCCCACCAGGAGTTGTTTCCTTCCCTTGTTAGGTCCCATGCCACCCTCCTGTGGGTCTCCTTTGTGAAGGTTCCCAGCATCCTCCTTGGTCTCCACTGCAGGTGCCTCCATAGAGGAACCACTATCCACCAGAAGAGCAAATGAATTGTGGAGAGGTACAGCTGGAGGGATGCAACTCTGTTCCACCACCCTCTCCCTCCATGAGCCCACCCTGGTCCAGCCTCTCCTCTTTCTTGGCAACCTCTGAGGTAGTGGCATTGGCCCTGGTGGTCCCTTGGTGAGGGAGGAGGTTTCACGAATCTTAGCCATGTCAGCCTGAAAACAGGCAACCTCCTCTCTCAGACCAGAGAGGTTCGCAAATAGGGCAGCATCGCAGCCTCCAGAATGTCTCCTGGAACACTGCCGCCCCACAGCAATTGCACTGCACCACTCCTATCGTGTCTTATTTTGTGTCCTCTCCTGTTTCTCTCTGTATGCTTACTCTATCCTCTCTTTACAACTCTCACCCTTCCTGTTCTGGGATAGCAACTTCCTATATTCTTTAGTAGCCTCCTTCTTCCTTCCTCAATGTCAGACCACCAGCAGCTGGGGGGGGGAGAGTGAGCTACTTTTTTTCCTTTAGGGTTGACAAAACCAATGTTTCTCTATGATCCTTCCCTTCCTACTGCCAAACAGGAAGTTCCTGTTGACAGTCAGATCCAGTGGCTATAAAAGTAGATCTGGCTTAGGGTGGATGGGATGGAGGGCGATTAGTAAGAAAAAAGGCTAGCAACAGGAAGTTGTAATTTGAGTCACCTGCTTTTATAGTGTCTAAGCCACACACCCAATTAAGTTCTGTCTCCTTCTACTGGTTTAGCAAGTCAGCTGATACAAAACCCGTCCCAGCACAGAACACACACTGACTTTATTTATTTTATTTCTTTTTTTAACCCTAAATAAGACCCCTTCTACTTCTAATAAAGTATCTGTCTACTTAATCTCAACAGACACTGACTCCTGCTGAGATATAAGTTTTAAATTAATAAGAAAATGTAGCTCTTTTAGTTAGCTGCTTTCTGCTCTACAAGCAAGGCTAGCAACAGGGAGTTGTAATTTGAGTCACCTGCTTTTATAGTGTCTAAGCCACACCCCCAATTAAGCTCTCTCCTCCTACTGGTTTAGCAAAGTCAGCTGATACAATACCCTTCCCAGCACAGAACATACACTGACTTTATTTCTTTTCTTTCTTTTTTTAACCCTAAATAAGACCCCTTCTACTTCTAATAAAGTATTTGTCTACTTAATCTCAACAGACACTGACTCCTGTTGAGATATAAGTTTTAAATTAATAAGAAAATGTAGCTTTTTTAGTTAGCTGCTTTCTGCTCTACAAGCAAGGCTAGCAACACCTGGTGGATATTTAAGAAGTTGTATTAAAGGAAAAGCTGTGTTGAATTCATTTCCCTCATACACACAGGTAAAAGTGATGTCTACTTTGCAGCTGCCCGAGTAAAGAAATAATTAGAAAGGTCCATCTTGTACTTGACACACGCAACTCCAGTGCACCGAGCTATAAAAAGAAAGTATTGATGCCTTTGGTTATGCTTTTATTTGCCAGGCTTTTGACTGGTGCCGTGGAACAAGAAAGCAAGGTAAATTAAGAAGAAGAGGCAGTGTGGCATTGGCAATTTCAGCCACCTGCCCGAAAAGAAAAGTGAAGCACTTTCACTTTTTAGCACTAGTCGTACTGCAGGCGAACCGTGCAATCTGAGTAAAGCCTGTAAACTCTCCCTTTCATGCATAGAAGCTGATACCCGGTATATACAAGTTGTGGTCCTTAAAAAGGGTAGCACACTTCTGAAAGAAAAGAAGACTGTTAGAGTAAACAGTTAAAGGAGTTTGCGGCTGAGTAAAATGTACTGATATATTCAGCCACCGCTTCTGCAGCGCTATTATTGCTCCCTTGTCCTCAAAAGCCACAGTATTGGAGACATGTTAGAGGCTTCCCTGTCTTAAAACAACATGCAGACATTAAGATGAAATAAAATCAAAGCATGCAAAATGAAAATTAGAAGCATGAGGGCTTGCAGAAAAAAGGGGTAAAACTATAAAATGGAATCAAGTTAACCCCTCTGTAATACTGTGTACCCAGAAATAAAGCAGCTTGTGTTTGTTTAAAGGAAAACTATTGTGTTTTAACAAGTGACCCAGGTTTAACCAGGTAGAAATCCTTACCTGGTCGTTAAGGGAATAAACAGCGTTACTTTCTCTTGCTCATTTCTAAACATGACCTATAATACAGATACGGCAAGACAGGAGGCCCCCTTGCATGTATAAGCTTCCAAGCAGTATATAAAGAAAGCAAGTTGAATTTAGTTCTTTAAAAAATTACAAGCACTTGCAGAAAGGAGGAAAAAATAATAAAACTAGATTATTTTAACCCCCTGTATTACTGTGTACCCTATAGTGAAACAGCAATAATTTCTGAGCAAAATAATACTTTAAAAACTAAGGTTTGACCATGTAGAAATGCTCACCTGGTCACTCAGGAAAATAGAAGACCTTCTTTTCTGAGCGACTGATCTTTGAATGGGTATTCCTAAGGGATCAGCACTATCTACTGTCCCCTTTTTATATGTTTAGGTATTAATCCCCTGCCACTCAGATGGCTACTAACACTTTCACCTTTAGGTTGCTAGGTAATTAGCAGGCTAATTAACTCTGAAACTGGAATAAAAGTTTTGTTTTATCAGTCTACTGTATAAATAAGAACAGTATGGGAATGGCATTTATCTAAGTAATGGTTTTAGGGCACATTTAGCTATCTAACCTTTTGTAAAAGTATGATATTTGTGTTTGGTCTGTTAAGGGTCTAGTCAGGTGACCTTGGCCAGGTAGTATAAATATCCCCCCCAACGCTGTTCTTTAGTCAGATGAGCCTTGGAAGTGATACAGGGAGGTCTACAGTGAGGTAGACTGTGAGTTAAATAGAGTAAATACAGAAGTAAGTAGATTGTAGCTATTCTGCAGTCTTTGACTGTATATTTGAAAATTGCAAGAAACCACTGAGGGAAAAGTGGTCGTTGACTTTGCATCTTGCTTTTCTTTAGTTTTGATTTTTTTTTCTAATTTCTTGGTTTTATGGTTTCTGTAAATAAATGTCACATTCCTGTGTGTTTTTGATCTTAAAAAATTGCCTCGTCTGAATTATTTCCCACCCTCTGTGACAGTCATGAACCAGAATTCTGAATGTTGGGATTGCCTGGGGGCTTCCATAAGCTAAGAGGATTAGATGACAACATCAGAACTGTAAAGATGACATATTGAGCCCACCCACTATTACTGCTTTATTGCTGATGCTCTCTCTCTGCCTTTTCTCTGTCCTGCCCAGGTCACCCTACTCACCTGCCACCCTCAGGGACAGATGCCTGGACAATTGAACCTGGTCAGCTTTTTCCCTCCCAGGGTGGGAGGACCCGGCTCCACCTCTCTTCTGGTTCAGAGTAGACAGTGCTTACTCCAGCCTGGTGGATAAATGACGTGGATTAGCTGCTGGTTCATAAAGAGTGTCTATACAACTGAGCTTCCTGAAGCAGAAGACATGGCTTCTCCACTCTTTTGATTCAACATGTATGAGGGGCTCCAGCATCAGGGATGGTGCATTCAGGCGGATGTAATGTGCTGCCCCATATGGTGAACTGTACAGCCCTTTGGGGCTGTGGACATCTGAGACTGGCTCCCCCTCCCTGGGGAGGGGATGGACACCTAGGCCAGGGGCCGTCTCTCACCGGGGGAATGTTTATAACTCTATGCCTGTCAGGACTGGGCCCAAGTAGACACCTCTCCAGGTGCATGCTAGATCTTGTGAGTGGGTGCTGTCAAAATAGATGTATACTTCCCAGGTCAAATTGTGGAGAGATGGGATGAAGGGAGCCATGAGCTGCACTCACCCCCCACCCCAACAAGCCTATCTATCTGGAAGCATAGATGAGGAGCTCCACACTGACATGATGTGGTTTACCCTGTGGCTCTCCAAATTACTGGACACTATACTCACAATACTCCTACCAATTTCTATACCAAGCTGGTAGTGGCCGCTGCATTGCAGGATGCTGTCAGGGAACAGAGCCCCGCATTCCTCTACCACAGTACTGCCACTACTACTTCTGGGGAGTTGACATGACGTCGCCTTCCTCTTCCCTTCTCCTTTCTGTTATTGTCACTTATCCTAAATTCCTTTTTCTTTAAAATTTTCTTTTGACCCTGATCCTAGCCATGACATTACTTATGTCAGAAGGCCCCCCTCCAGTGAGGTGACACCTTTGGGTAAGGCAGCTGCCCAGTGGATCATGTAGAGGATCCAGCTCTATGGAAGCACACCCACTTTATTCAAACAGACAAGGAAACCAGTTGGTCCTTTGTCTCTCTGTAGTTCAACAACTGTTAATATTGTTAATGGTTAGTACTAGAGCTCCATTGTTAGGAACCTCTAATAAAAATGTTCTTGAATGTACTCATGTATATAGTTATTCTGTTTTAAAAGTCAGCAGCCTCTATATATAAACAAGGTGAGCAGGGGCACAGTACGGGGGATTCTTGAGAAGGGTTGCCTAATAGAACATCTGCCACCAGACATACTAAATGGCTTTCTCCCTACCCAAATGCTTTCATTTCATGTAAATGGCCTCTCTATCCCAGTTAAGAGAACCCACATGATTGCATATCTTAAAAAAATGAAATCAGACTTGATATATCTACAAGAAACCCATCTGGCCAGCGCGGAGCACTCTAAACTATCCAAGTTTGGATACAACGGAGTCTACGCCTCATTATTTCCCGGGGGGAGAAGGAGGAGAGTTGCTATACTGATACCCTCTCGTACCACTTTTTAATTAGATCAGACATGGAGGACTCAGAAGGCAAACTGGTAATTGTTAATGGCTTAATGAACCAGAAATAGGTGACTCTTGCTAATATTTACTTGCCACCAGGTATCAGGACCCCAGCACTTAAATTACTCATAGATAAAATAATACAGTTTACCAGGAGCACACTGCTGCTTGGGAGAGAGTTTAACACATCTCCAGACCCTAACTGGGACACATCATACCCCACACCCAGCAGACAGACCCTCTCACAGAAGTTCCTCAAGTGATTTATTAGAGAGGTAGGATGGGAAGGGGGCATATCCAGCAGCCGAACTGTGAGCAACTTCTTTCAGCAGCTCCACATCTAGACAACGTTATAGGCTGCAAACACATTTTTCAGGCAGGAAAACCCCTTTTAAACTGGCCTTAGGGAAAGGGGAAAGGGGAAATTGTTTGATCAGGAATGGCACACTAAGCCGGAGCTTGTTTCCAGGTGCGACCTGGGAGCACAAGGAAGTTAAGTGACTTGCTCAGGGTCACACAGTTTGCAAGCGGAAGCTGTGAGATTCAAACCCAGGTCTGGTCTGCTGGATGTCACCAGATTTGCAGCTCAGAGCCTTAGACCACTGCGCTATACTGCCTCCCTTAGAGGAAAGAGCTGCATATGAGCTATTGTTTCATACCAAAATCTCCACTGAGTGATTTTTGGCTAGATGACCCTGGGCTGAACAAGTAAAGTGGGAGCACCCAGAGAAGGAATACACCAGAAAGAGATGAGAGCGGGAGGTAGTGAAGATCTCCACCCGAGGCACCTGAGCATGAAGGGCCTCAGCCATCTAATGCAGTTCTCTTGTGAGAGATCCAGGGGTGGATTGGAAATGTGAAGAATTCGGCTTGGAGCTTAAGCAACTCCCCTCCAATGTGGACATGGTTGTTGAAGAAGCAAAGGGAGTGACCCAGAAAGTTAATAAGGTCCTCATGGCAGCAGCGGGGCTCACTAGAGAAAATGGCCTACTCCAGAAGCGGCAGGAGAATCTGGAAAATGTGGCCCAATCTATATATATTCATCTCTTGGGGCTGCCAGAAGATTTGAAAGGGGAGCAACCAATACCTTTTTAGCAAACATGGTTAAAAGTATTGCTACAAACTGAACAACTCTTTGAATTAATTAAGGCCTACTGGTCACTCCACATGGTGGCGCTCATGAGGCTACAACTGGATCTGTACTCCCATGCACCATTATACTGGAGCTTAGCACTAGTGGAGAGTAACTTTTGCTGCAGCAAGCTAAAAATCTTAGTCCTCTGTCATGGAATGAGCACAAGGTCCACTTATTTCCAGATTTAAGTTATGCAACGAGAATACGCTGGAAAAGTTTTGATGGTATATGGGAAAGGTTGCAAGCCCTGGGGTTCATCATGTGCCTTTGGTGTCTGACAGTCTTAGGATAGTTTATGGTGGCAAGACATATCAATTCTGAGTCTTTGGAAGCCTCCAAACTCCTGGACAAAATAGAGACTAAATTTGTGGCATGAGAAAAGGCTTCAAACTCTGAAGAGGAGATGGCAACATAAACTGAGTACCCTTTATGGCAGACTGCACTGTGAGGGGTAGAAGGGCGAAAAAGGTACTGTCTGTGGGTTTAAAGAAATTGTTATTAAAACAGGCCCTTATACCGGTAACATCCATCTCCTGAACAATCTTAGAATGACATATTCTGGAAAAGGTATTTTTTATAATAGGAGATGGACTGGGGTAGGGGGGATTTCTGTTTAGTTGTTGTATTATTACAAAAGTTTTTTCTGTCTCTACTAATTAGTTAATTCAGGCCTGAATAGTTAAACCAAGAACTGAATATAAGGTTTTTATGAGGTGGTTTTTATGCCAACGATAGTAGTATTAACTAACATCTATATATGTTACACGTTTCAATGTTTTGGGTAATCTAGATGTGGATATCTGTGGGGATGACTGCATTTTTGTTGCTGCCGATTACAGATGGGGATGTTAACCCTTTCACAGGGTATCTAAATAATATTTTGACACTCCTGCTCATGGTTGTACATGCCATCTTTTGCAATTTATATTTGTTGGACTTGGATATTCCAATGTACATGATGCACAGGATTATTTTTATACTCAAATGTATGACTTTTCATGTTATCCCCCATATGCCCTAACATTATACAGAGGCATTGCTTATGATGTTAATGTAAAATTGTTGTTCAATAATTGACTATATGTATGCCTACCTGTAGATGATATAACGTAATGCTGTGTGTTACATAAAATTAATAAAATATAAGTTAAAAAAAAAGAGAGGTTGGCTGGGTAGATGTCTGCTGCAATTTACACCCTTGCACCAGGAACTATACCTTCTACTCTGCGGTACATAAAATATACACATGTATTGACCACTACTATACACAAGTAGAAAATACATCACAACTTAGAGATTGCCTTATTGGGGAACATAAAACACTCAGACCATGCCAATGGGACATAAGTCAGGTGAGATGCAACACCTTCTGGCGGTTAAACCCCATCTACTTAAATTCTCCCCAATTCATTTAATACGTAACAGAACATATGGAAGAGGTCCAGGAGAACAACGACTACAAGGTTGGTGCAGTTGGATGGGGTTCGGCTGGATAGGTGACTGGGGCTCTACATGGCAGGAGGAGGGGCTGTATGCCCAAGACAGTCTGCACCTGAGCTGTTCGGGGCAGCTGCACTAAAGAGTAAACTGAGGGACTTCATGGCAAGGAAGTTCAATTTAAATTTAAACTAAATAAAGGGGGGTGGCTACAGACAGGGTCAGCATTACGTGAGGCAGAGCAGAGAGGCTATCAGCCTCCCCCAAGTCACAACACTCATCAAGGGAGCACTTAGCAGCAGGGAAGGACGGGATGGGACTACATGTTGGAGGGCTGTGGTTGCAAATGCCAGGAGCCTGGGGAACAAAATGGGAGAACTGGAGACCACCATGATGGAGGAAAACCTAGACATTGTAGCAGTGAGTGAGACTTGGTGGAATGAGCACTATGCCTGGGAGACAGTGATCCCAGGGTATTGGTTGTTTAGGAAAGATCGGGAGGGGAAGAGGGGGGAAGGGGTGACATTATATATCAGGGAAGGTACTGGGGCCATGGAAGGGCAGGATGAGGAGGGGGAAACAGAGATAATGTGGGTCACCCTAGACAGGGGACAGGGGCTAATCCTGTGTGTTGGGGTAGTCTATAGGCCTACTATGCAGAAGGAGGAAGGGGATAGACACTTTGTAGAATTAGTAGTGAGGATAGCACGGAAAGGGAAAATTGTGCTAGTTGGTGACTTAAACCTTCCAGACATCAACTGGGAGGCCCAGACAGCAATCTCCATATGGAGCAGGGGCATCTTAGAGGCTTTTCAGGGCATATTCCTGCAACAAAGGGTCAGTGAGCCCACTAGGGGTGTAAACCTGTTGGATATGGTCCTCACAAATGGGGACAGCATGGAGGAGGTGGAGGTGGGGGAAGAGCTTGGCACCAGTGATCACAGGGCTATCAGGTTCAGGGTGAGAGCAGGCAGAAAGAGGGTTAGGACAAGAACCAAGGTAATGGACTTCAGAAAGACTGACTTTCATGGAATGAAGAAGGTAGTTGGAGAAGAAATGTTGAGGATAGGGAATGTGCAGGGGGTGGAGGAATTATGGACAGCCATCAAGAGATGGGTATTAAATGCCATGGACTCATGTATAAAAAGGATAAGAAAGAATAGAAGACAGAAAAGACCTCTATGATTCACTAAAGAGGTGGTGTTAGGGGTCAAGGAGAAAACTAGAGCATTCAAGAGGTACAGGAGGACACAAAAGATGAGGACAGGGAAACCTACAGGGAAAAAGAAAGGAAGCTGGGCAAAAGATAAGAAGAGCTAAGGAGGCCACTGAGGAGAGGATAGGCTATGCAAGGAGGGGACAAACCTTCTTAGGAACGCTTGGAGGTGGAGGAGGAGGGCACAGCATGGGATCAAGGATAAGGGGGTTGGAACAATACTGAAGGACTTTGAAAAGCAGAGGCATTAAACAGCTTATTTTGCCTCAATCTTCACGGAGGAAAGGGAGGGTAGGGGACCAGGATAGGGGGTGGGAGGTGATAGCCACAGGCAGGTGGCTGTGTGGGAAGTCACTGCTAGCGAGCAAGGGAAGAGCTGGGTAGACTTAGGGTGGACAAGGCAATGGGGCCTGATGAATACACCCATGGGTTCTCGAATGGAGGTGAAGGATGAACTGCGCCACATCTAGCGAGGCTGTTTAACTTGTCCTTGGTCACAGGGGTGGTGCCAATGGACTGGAAGAGGGCAGAGGTTGTCACACTACATAAGGGGGGGGTGGAAGGACGAGGTCAAAAACTACCATCCTATTAGTCTTACCCCGGTGGTGGGGAAGGTAATGGAAACACTACTTAAGATCAGGTTGATAGAATACTTGGAGATGAATGGCATGCAGGATGACAGGCAGCATGGCTTCACCAAGGGAAGGTCCATCAGACTAACCTGATAGAGTTTTTTGATGGGGTGAATCAGACAATGGACCAGGAAGGAGCAGTGGACGTGGCCTATCAGGATTTCAATAAGGCCTTCAACACTGTTCCGCATAGTGGAATGGTACATAAGCTGGACAGACTAGGGGTGGACAACAGGATCACCAGGTGGGTGGAAAACTGGTTGAAGAGAAGGAGTCAGACGGTGGTGGTAAATGGGACACATTCCAGGGAATGTGCAGTGACCAATGTGGGGTGCCACAGGACTCAGTGTTAGGACCAATACTCTTTAGCATCTATGTTAGTGACCTAGCCAAGGGTCTGGAGGGATGGGTGTGCCTGTTCACAGATGATACAAAGGTCTGCAATAGGGTGGATTCACCTACTGGGGTGCAAGCCATGAGGTGGGACCTGGAGAGGCTGAAGAGGTGGTCTGACACCTGGAAATTGAAGTTTAATACACAAATGTGCTCGCTGATGCACCTGGTGAGGAAGAATACGATAGAAACTTACTCCCTTGGGGGTTTGGTGATTAAGGAGAAGGAAACAGAAAGAGACCTGGGGATTGGTGGTATTGCGTGACCCTCAAGGTGGGCAGCCAGTGTAGCAGGGTGGTGGGAAAGGCAAATGGAATGTTGGCCTGCATTGCGAGGGGTTTTAATAGCAGGAAGAGGGATGTGCTAAAGCCATTATACAGAACCATGGTTAGGTCGCATCTGGAGTATGGGGTGCAGTTCCGGAGGCCTCACCTATAAAGAGATGTTAAGCTGATGGAGAGGGTACAGAGAAGGGCAACCAAAATTGTACGAGGGATGCAGGATGTCCCTATGAGAGAAGATTGAGAGGGCTGAATTTGTACCCTCTGGAGACTAGGAGGGAGAGGGGGGACATGATTGAGACCTTTAAGTATCTGAAGGAAATAAATAAGGTAGAGGGTAACAGCTTGTTCAAATTGAAGAAGGGAGCGAACATGAGGGGACATAGCCTCAAACTGGAAGGTGGGCAATACAGAGGTAATGTCAGGGGGCAGTTTTTGATGGAGAGGGTGGTGGAGGCCTGGAACAAGCTGCCAGAGGAGGTAGTGGCAGTTGAAATGGTGGAGGGATTCAAGAGGGCTTCAGATAGATTTAAGGGGGTTGGGAAAAGAGGGTGGAAGCATGACAGAAGGGGGAAGGTAGGGTGTTGAGCAGACTAGATGGGCTGTGGTGCCTTTCTCTACCATCACATTTCTGTGTATCTGTGTGTAACTCCTCCCAGGGGATTCAGACCCAGCAATCTATTGGGACACCCTCAAGGTATGTACTAAGGGGAAAGATCATACAGTACACAGCTAGGCAATCCAGAGTGCATTGTGAGTGACAGCAGCACCTAGAGGAACCCCTGCACTTCCTACAAATAGTACAGCAGCAGGGTGACCACATGGTTACAGCACAGTTAAAGCAAACCAAAGCTGAACTAGATACTCTACTTAAACACCAGATGGAGACAGCTCTTTACATTTCTAAGACAAAATATTATGAGGCAGACCCAAGGGCTACTCGCCTACTTGTTTAACAATTGTGGAAACAGAAGCATGCAGCCAATATAACCACCTTGACGCACCCATTTTTGGGTCAAAATGAACAAGACTTTATGACATCACTGATGGTTTTTCTACCTACTACGCTAATTTATACACTCCAGAGCAAACAGCGACTCAGAACTCCATATGTAACTACTTACAATCCCTAACCCTCCCAAGCCTCTTGCAGGAACAAGGAGAACAACTGCTGTCCCCAATAACAGAGATAGAGCTAAAGGCTGGTTTTGCTAGATCAAAGACCCTTAAAGCCCATGGACCAGATGGCAATGGAGCAGAGTACTATAAAAAATAACTGAACAGGTGTCCCCCACCTTCTAAAGGCCTTCAATTTCTACCTTAGTGGAACATCCTCCCTCTCCCATCATGGGCATTCACAGCCATCTCAGGTATCTTCTATATTTTATAGAAATGTTTTTTATTGGACCCTATTCTTGTCATGTTGGAAAACTTCAATAAAATTTTATTCGGAAAAAAAAAGAAAAAGTGTGGAGTAGCACGTGAAATGCTGGCAAGCTTCCAGGAATATTTGCTGCTGTTTTATTTATTTTTGGATTTTCAAATAAAATGTTAGTGCAATTTTAAAACACTCCTGTGCAAATGTGATACCCTTCTTTTTCATGGTACATTTAGTTTTCACAAGGTGGCTCCCATCTGTAATTCTATGTGCCACCTATCTGTAAGAGTGTTATTAGTATATGGCTTGAGCACTAGAATGCCAGCGTGTTTCTGTTCCATTCAAAAATGGTGTCCAGTGGGAGTAATTTGTTCATGGCCGATAGCAGCATCCCGTTGATTTTTTGCAATAATCCGATTATGGCATTTCCCGAAATGACTATTTTGATGAGTGCAGAAAGTAATATGGAACCGGAGGAGTTGAGGGAGCAGAGGTTACAACCAGACCAGAGGCTGCAAACAATAATTTTGTGGAGTCGCTATTCTTTAAAAAGGTGACATTAATCCTTTACTTGTGAGTCATGAAATGGGGAATGAAGCATTGAATGTACCAGAACAACAGCAAAGGGAGCCAGAAAATATTAAGCAAGCTTTTATTCAATTGGAAAAAGCTGCCTTGAAAGCTTGTAGATTTTACTGGCAGTGGGTCATGATAACCGCATACCAGGAAGTAAAAAGAGTTCAGAGGGGTCTGAGAGTGGTAATACAGACAGCTTTTGGTAAAGACAAACCAAATTTCCTCACTAAATGGCAGACCCACTGTTTGGAATTTAGTGCTGGTTTAATTCAGTTGATTTTAGATAATGCAGGAGAAATGGAACAAGATATAAGGACATAGAAAAAGGGAGACAAGCTCAGCAATTTAAAATGCATGCAGAATATCAACACAGACAGCGATTGGTGCACACTATTACAATTAATGATGCTAGGATCAAGAAAGTTAAAGAAAAGAAATTTGAGAGGGATAGAAAAGATTATTTAGAGGGCAGAATTTTCTACTCAGGAAAGAGTGCAAATAATAAAAATAATGGTACACCTAAATCAATCAATAAAAAATAGAGTGGATAACAATAGAGATATGTATACTAGTGGTTCTGATTCAGACACAGATGAAGTTGGCCCTTTTTTAGTACAAAGAGGAGAGGAGTTTACATTCCCCCTCCCCCAACAGAACCAGATAGGGGTGGGAGAAGAACTGTTGAATGTGATGGTGAATCAAGTGATAGGAGCCACATGAGGGAATCAACAAATGATGGGAGTGGCACAGATAAATCAACAGGCGCTGAAATTAGGACTGCAGGAACAGTCTCAAATAACAACAATCTATCCTGGAAGGGTGAGACCCAAACTGAATATGAAGAATGGGACACATCCTGAGGTGGAAGGCGAAGGGTACCCAGGCCTCCCAGAAATACAACCACAGCCACTGAGAAGGAGCCTATGCATACTCCAGTTTGAAGGTGAACGCGTAGAGAGACCCGGGGTAAGAGACAGAGGAAGGGGAAAAAAACAACTATTACAGGCCACAGGGAAGATTCCAACATGGTAGGGGCTGGAAGTGACGAGGGACTCCCTTTTAATCAACATCTCCCAGTATGAATTAACAGAAACAAAACAAAGAGTTTTATCTAAAGGTCGAACTTGTCCCCATGAATCAGATTAATGAGTTCAACACCATAGTGGACCTTCATAAATTCACAAGAAAGTTGGATCTAAAAGTTACATTTCACACTCCCTCACCTGTGAGACAAAATACATAGAATCAGGATGCCCCAGTAGTATGTCCTTTCAGGAAGCCCTCTACATATATACCTATGAGAAATGAGACACTATCAGTATTTGAGAGACTGTGTGAAAATGACATTCAAGAATATATTTCTACCAGAGAGGGTCCAAGATTTTATAACTACACCAGGGAAAAAAAGTTCTAAAAAATCCACCAGAAAATGAACATATTGAAATAAATAAAGCAGATAAAGGGGGTGTTGCTGTTGTATTGGACAAATATAAGTATTATAATGAAATTGTTACCCAGCTATCTGATACTGAATATTATGTTAAACTGAGGCATGACCATACTGCTGTCTATAAGAAAGACATTGATGGATATTTATATGATGCTTTATGTAACGGTCTTATCAAGAGGCAGACATATGAGTTTTTACAGATTGAGAATCTAGCGTGGGCCACCTTTTATGGGTTGCCTAAAATCCGTAAGAACCAAAAGAATCCCCCAGTGAGGTCAATCGTGGCCAGCATTGGGGCCTTGACTGAGCCACTAGCAAAATTTGTGGATGAACATATTAAATCATTAATTCTTTTATGGCCAGTCCACATTAAAGATACCACACATTATTTAAATATCATGAAAGATGTGGTTTTGAGAGATGGATAATTGGGCTATTACTGCACTGTGTACAAATATACCACATGAGCAAGGAATGGACGACTTACACAATTCTCAGTATTTGCTGTCAGGTTATACTGTGGGCTTTATTGAATTTTTAACATTGAAAGAACAAGTGTTTAAGTATAACACCTTTTTATTTGATAGGAAGTATTATTTTACAGATAAAGGGCACAGCAATGGGGGGAGCATTTGCCCCCAATTATGCAGATTTATATTTGGCCAATTGGGAATGAGAGTTTGTAATGTCAGACAACAACGTGTTTCTGGAACAGTTAGCATATTACCATTGCTTTATTGATGATATCAACATTATCTGACATGGTTCAGAAGAGTTATTATTAAGATTAAAAAACTATTTGGAGATAATGAATGAAAACTTGAAATTCACCTTGATATCAAATATTTCTGAGATTGAGTTTTTGGATTTACACATTATAAGAGGGAAGGAAGGTAGAACTGGTACACGCCTGTACAGAAAGGAAATAGATAGAAATGCTTTATCATACCAGAGCTGCCACCCTAGACATCTAATAAGAAATATACCAAAAGGGCAGTTTATGTGTTTACGTAGGAATATGTTAGATGAAAATAAATAAATACAGAGAGGGGGGCAGAACAGTTAGTGGATAGATTCCTCTCAAGGGGTTATGATGTGGAATGTATTAACAAAGCCAGGAAAGCTGTGGATAGTATGCAGAGAACTGAATTGCTAATAAAGGAATAATGCACTACATGGTGTGCATCGTGCTGGGATAACGCCACGCCTGGGGAGGTTGGGCACGAGGCCACTGGCCAAGTGCATCCAATGCCCCATGCATGGCGTTATCCCAAATGACACACACCCTGGAGTGCATTATTCCTATTATACAATGGCTCGTTGTTATACAGAATAAAAAAAATAATTTTAAAGATGTTTTTGTGTGGAAAAATATTTTTTGTTTTTAAGAGAAGATGAAACAAACAAAAGCTCAATAAAATGCTCATCTACACATTCACAGTGCTGAGACTAGACCTGTGACATCGTGCTGGGATAACGCCATGGGTCCAGCCCCAAACTGACCAATCGCGCAGTCCAAGATTCTTTCTTGCATTGTATAATAAAAAGCAATAAGCTACAAGGCACAGATCAGATTAATGTTATTTCTGATTTTACCCTGCAGAGTTTTAAAGTGCAAGAGATATTACAGAAACATTGCATGTGTTAGCTACTGAACCAAAGTTGAGAAAATTTGTCATCACACACCCCCCCCCCGGGTGGTTTTTCATAGAGGCAAGAATATTTCTGTCTTTGTAACCAGCAGCATGTACAGAGCACCTGGACCAAAGAAAGACAGACATTTATCCACAGGAACTTTTATATGTGGGAATTACATGTTCTGCCAACATTTAATAAAAAGTAGCAATTTTGTATATCCAGTAACAGGACAAATATTTGACATCAGAGATTTTATAAATTGTAATACCACATATGTGGTTTATGTAGCAAAATGCACATACAATGAGGTATGTGTGGGTAAGACAAAATGATTATTTAAATCTTGGATTGGTGAACATTTATGTAGCATTATCCATCAGGACAGGATGAAAATGTGAACTGGACATGCTTTTAAGTTTCAAGGCCTCCAAAATTTAAAATTGGGCCCCTGGGAGGGGGGACACCTATATAATGTGCTATTGCAAACAGAGAACAGATGGCAATATGTTTTGAGAGCCAGTGGTGATGATGGACTTAATGCAATGTTCAGTCTTGTGCCTTTTTTAAAAGAGAAAAGGTGACTCTTTAACACCTATCAGTAAGCACTTTAGTTAAATATCATGGGCCTACATGCATTTATTTAATTTGTTCCTGCTTTAACATAGTGAGTGATGTTTATTTATGTATACAGAAACTTTTAGCACTTATTAGTATGCACATTAGTTACATGATTTGTGTTTACATGAATTTATTTACGTTTACCCTGCTTAAATATAGAGAGTGATGCTTATTTATCTATAAGAATATTTAGACTATGCACTGGTTGTAGAACTGATACAGTGGTTAGGTAGGATTATTGTGATGTATGTGGTTGCTGGCTTTAGGGAATTTTATGTGCAATATAAGTGTTTTATTTATGAACTGGGGGCAGGATCCACAAAAGGGATGCATCTGTGAGGTGTCTCCAGTCTGTAGTTCTATGTGTCGCCTTTCTGTAAGAGTGTTAAAAAATATATAAAGATGTGTCTGGATACAAATTAAATGTGCAAAAATATGATAATTTGTCAAATATTTGAGGGGGAATATTGATTAGATCAGGGAATCAAGGAGGACTTTCTTCATAGTACCTCATTTAAATGTTTGGGTATTACCATCTTAAAATCGCTGAAATATATTATAATTATAAATTACAATAGAACAAAAGAGAAAATACAGGCACTATTAGATAATTAGACAAAATTATCACTTTCATTATGGGGTCATATAGATGCTATAAAATGATGGCTTTACAGCATATCATGTTTTGTTTACAAGCTATTAATGGTACTGTCCTTGATTACCTGGTTCAACAATATTAGTCATTTTTCTAAGTTTCTTTGGAGAGAAGGAAAACCTAAGACTGCATGGCACTAAATAATGATACCTAGGAAACCTGGTGGATATAGCTGTCCAGACCCTTTAAAATATGCTGTTGCACATCAGATACGATTGACTTGGGAATGGGCATTCCAAAAATCAGAATCAATATTGGAAAAGTTTACTTACAAAGATAGAAATGAGGAGGATAAAAGGAATAACTTGATATATGATATTATAAAAAAGTTTAATTGTTTACCTAGCAAGTTCATGCCACTGAGTCAGAAAATTAGATGCAAAATTAAAATTACTATATGTGAGAGGTAAGATTTCTTGGCTTTATCATAATATCTGCACTGGTACAATTCTGTGGAATAATAAACACAGAGGTATTGTTTAGTCTTTGAGCAAGATGAATATTCAGACATGGTCCCCAGTTATTATAGGAAGAGAGACTCTGTAATTTCAGTGAATTTAAACAAATATGCTCAACACAACTTAGAGTTAACTTTATAAATACCTGATGATAAAGCTAAATTTAATACAGTTCTACAAGAGAGTGAAAGTATGCATCAAGTACCATTGGACTATTTATTGGTAGAACATTCAAAAATAATGCATTTAGACTGAAATACATATTACAATGGATTTATTTAATTATGTTCAAAGGGGAAAAAGATCTTTGGAATAAAACATATTCTAAATGGAAAGAAGAATCAGGCTTAATATTGATAAGGCTTAATATTGACTAACCAGCAATAGGAACATTTAAGAGTAAAAGCAAATTCAGACAATGCTGTTGCAAAAAATAAAATGGTCCAAAAAAGATTCCATATATGGCTTACCTTACCCCTCAAATATTGGGTAAAATTTTGACTCAAGGGAACCAAAATTGTAGGCATCAGTGTGTTGTAAAAGCAAATCTTTACCATTGTATATGGGATTGCATTCATATAAAAGAATGGTGGAAATTAACATTGAATGTAATTAATACTTTATTAGAAACAAATATTCCACCAAAATTTAGATACTTTGTACTCAATGACTCAAAATCCCAGAATTAAAAAAGATCAGAATAAAATCTTTTGTATTGCTACAATGAATACCAGAGGTTAATATTAGAAAATGGAATGCCCCAATCCTAAGCACTTTTGAGAAACAGAGATGATGGTATTTGTTAAGGAGACAATATCTCATGAAAAAGTTCTGGTCAGATGTACAAAAAATAACAGAGGAAGTAAAATGTTCATGGAAAGTGATAAAGGGCTAGCTTACCTTCTCTAGAACATTGTGAAGATGGGAAAATTATATTTAGTGTTAAGAAACTAGAAAAGTATACTACCACATTTCTAGAATGTTTTAAAGTTATTCTTTAAGAGATGTATATCTTAAACCAATAGTAAATAGTATCATTGTCTGTATTAGTTACTTGACTTTTATAAATGAAAGCATATATCTGATTAAGAAAATATGCCATGAATAAATATCTGAGAAAAAATTAATAAAATTGTTTATTTAAAAAAGTAAATGGAGGCATGCCCAACTAAATAATATAGAAAAAATCCAGCAGACTAAGTCCCCCCAGTTCTTTGCCTGGAACCAGTTTAGCATATGATCTTTGTGGACATTTGCCTGTCCACAGAAAATTAGATACCAAAGAATGCAATGAAGAAAACCATTGTTGTGGTTAAAACATTCCTATCATGGTGAGGGATATAGAAGATGAGGAAGAATGTTCATTTTAATTACATTAATGTGGGCGAAAGCAAAGTGGCAGTTTTAACCATCTAGCCAAGTCCAGTTTCAAAGTAGACATCAGACCAGTTAGGCTGTGTTTAATCATAGCCTGAGGGGATCTACAAACTTTAATACCCAATTAGTCCAATGCATTAGATACCCAAGGTCCCCCCCTTCCATTTCATAACCTTGGACCAAAAAGAACTGGAATTAAGAGGCATAAAAACAGGTTTGTCAACATTTAATTTGTAACCTGCAGTGGTACCATATGTCCCTAACACATCAAAACTAGCAGGAAAGGTGACCGAAGGAGTGATTAGATGTAGGAAAATAACATCAGCATATATCGATATGGCATAAAGGTGTCCAAGCGTTTGTATACCCCTGACTGATGGATGTCCTTTAACAGTATGAGTAAGGGACTCTAAATATAAATTAAACAATGGCAGTGATAAAGGACAACCCTGAAGGGTGCCTTTCTTTAAAAAAAGAGAAATGAAAGGAAGCCATAACAGTAAATGTGGGCACTGGGCAGAGAATAAAGAAATTTCACCCATTAAATAAATTTGGTAGGGAATGCAAAGTGTGCCAGTACTTCAGGTACCAACAGGAAACCCTGTCAAATGCTTTTTCTGTGTTTAGGGATACTAGAACTGCAGGGGTTCTGAAATCCCTCAACACAGAAATTAGGTGCTATAGCTTATTTTATTTGTTTTATTATTTGGAAACTATTTCACTGGGAAAGATAACATGAACTGTAAACAGCTTGTTTCCAAAATGATGGTCCCTATGCAGGTGGTCGCGCGAAGATGCCCGACCAGGCAAGAACCCTGTCTGCTCTGGGCCTATCAAACACTGACTAATCCGTGCAACCCTTTGGGCCAAACCTTTGCCAATATCTTAAGGTTAGTGTTTAATAGGGATATGGGTCTATGATATTGCACCTATTCAGGGTTTCTCCTAGCTTTGGTAACAGAGTAATGAAGGCTTTTTGAAAATTTAGGGAAGCTCACCCTTAGAATCTGCTTCTTCAAATAAAACAGTCAAATAAAGTGCTAAGAGATCTTAAGAATTTAAAAAAGTTTGTAGAAAGACATCAACGCCCAGGGCCTTATCTAAAGATAAGGCCAAAAGTATATGGCTCACCTCTTCTGGAGAAATAGGTTGCCTGAGCATCTCTCTCTCTCTCTCTCTCTCTCTCTCTCTCTCTGATCCTCAGTAAGTTGCGGAAGGGAAGCAGACTAAATTAAACAATGGCAGTGAAAAAGGACAACCCTTATGGTGGGCAAGCAATGTGAGAAGGCAGTAAGGATGGCTGGTGGGATACTGGGATGCGTGGGGAGAGGCATCACCAGTAGAAAACAGGAAGTTGTTATCCCTCTGTACAGACAGTTGGTGAGACCCCATCTGGAGTTCTTCATCCAGTTCTGGAGACCCCATCTCCACAAGGACACAGACAGGATGGAGGCTGTCCAGATGAGGGCAACTAAAATGGTGCAGGGTCTGCACCAGAAGACATAAGAAGAGAGAGATTAAAGAAGCTTAATATGTATACACTTGAGGAGAGGAGGTAGAGGGGGGACATGATAGAAACTTTCAAGTAATCAAGGGAATCAACAGAGACCAAGATGGTAGCATCTTTCAGAAAAAGAGATGTGCAAGAACAAGGGGGCACAATTAGAAGATAGAGGGGGGACAGCTCAAAGGTAATGTGAGGAAGTATTTTTTCATGGAGAGGGTTGTGGATACATGAAACAGCCTTCCTGAGGAGGTAGTGGACTCAAAAACAGTGGGGAATTTCAAGAATGTGATGGGACAGACATAAGGCAATTCTAGTGGGGGTAGGAGGAAGTAGGCTGTTGGTAAACTAGGATCTGCAGCCTATGTATCAGGTAGGGATATGGGCAGACTAGGTGGGCCAAGCAGTCCTTATCTGCCGTCAGATTCTATGTTTTTATGTTAAACTGCAAAAAGAAGTGGATCAAATCTAGAGGGGCAGTAGGCTCCTCCGAATAAATTTCAGAGTAGTACGTTGCAAAACAATTCGCTATATCTTTAGGATCCGTCAAACAGGGTGAACTAGGAGAAAGTCAGAGAAGCAGGATAGACCTTGCTTCAATTTGTTGCCCTAGCCTAAGTGCTAAAAACTTTCCAGCTTTTCACCCTGGTCAATGCACCCTATTCTAGCCTGAACAATGGACCAATTAGCACCCTCTCATAAAAACTCAACATATTTCTCCCTGGCAATTGTCAGATCCTGCCAATCAGATTCTGGAGAGGACATAGAAATGGATTGCTCCTGCCAGTTAATCCACAAAAGAAGTTAGGCACTAGTTTGCAACTGATCCCTCTTACAGGTTGAGGTCAGCTATATAAGTTTCCCTCTAATGGACACTTTATAGATGCTCCAAACTGAAGAGAAGGTCTCTACAGAGGCCACATTATCCTTAAAAAAAGATTTAGTATATTGTCATATGTGTTTTAAGACCATAGGATCTTTTAAGAGAGCATTATTAACTCTTCAGACTTTATCCCTAGATTGGACAGCTGAAAGCACAATGGACAAAACCACTGGAGCATGATCCAAGACCATTTGAGTTGCAATGACACAGGATAACATAACATTAAGAAGTGCATGGAAAATGAAAAAATAGTCCCGGCACGAAAAAGACTTGGGGGGGGGGGTGGTGGTGGTGGTATAAAAGGTATATTGTTTCTGAGTGTAGCACCCTCCAAGGATCATCCAACCTGAGATCATTTTACGTTCACATAATGCCTGCTGAGCAGGTGCCGGCCTTAACCACCTGGGGGGGACCTGTCTAGGAAAGAATCCTTTTCCAGTCACCCCACCCCCTCAAGATTTACTTTTAACTAGCCATCGGGTAAGAGGAGTTAATGGTGTGGTAAAAAAGGGGGATCATCAGCATTGTGACCATAAAGCTGCCCCCAAGAGAACCCTGTAAAATCAAATATCTACCATTAGGGTACAAATATTCCTGAGAGAGCTGAAAAGCCAAATTTCTAGTGAATAAAACTGCCTCTCCTGCAGAGTGTTTGTTTGAGCCTGCCACATAGGCCTGGCATATCCATGCCGTACTCCATAGTAGTGAATCCTTGGCCTTGGTATGTGTCTTCTGCAAAAAAATAACTTGAGCACCTAAGAATCTTATGCCTCTTTTCCAGCATTGAGGCACCCATAACATTCTGACTTATATGAGGATATATGAAGCAGTACTGTAATGATACCATATAGTAAAAAATAAAGTCCACTTGGGTACAGTCTCCAAAACTATTTATCAATAAGTGCCAGCTTCAAAAAAATGACCCATCCCATCTAAACACTGAGCAACAATAGTCATACAGAAATATCCAAAATAAATATCCAATGAACTGTCATGAATAAGAAGAAGAAAGAGTAAGGTATGGAAGTTAGTGATAAAAATTCCCCATATATGGTCTCCTGTTAAGATAATTGAAAAAACAAAACAAGAACCATCAGCCTTACAGTTATATATGATGACTGCACCCTCAAAAGGGAAAAAACCCTCATCCCCAGTTGAAACTAGGATAACCCCAGATAAAAAATGGCCACAGTCCATATTCACAGTTTGCCCTCTGGAAGAGGCCTGACATCAGCCTAAATGGGTGACTATACACCCAAACCATCGATTGGTCTGCAAAGAATACTACCCACGCTCATTAGACCATGTTACCTACTCCAAGATCAAAGCTATGGTAACATCAGCGATATATAAAACAAGCATTTGTCAATGCCGAATGTTTGCTTGCTGGAATTGGCATTGGTAGTGCAGAAGTTACAGAGCTGCATAATAGGAATGGCAGTGAAGTATTGAACTGAAGTCAACCCCACCACCACCCTGCAGAGAGTGACAGGTATTGGGGTGTGCCTTTGGGTCGTCAGGGCATAACATGCCACGCCATTTCATTATGCACCCCTACCCCTGCAGACACCGGACAAGTGCCACGTGTGCCTTGGGGTCTTTGGTTATTATGTGCACCCCATTCCATCAGGAAATGGTGTGATGGGTGCAGTATAGGAGATGGGATGAACTTTTGGCCTAAGAGTCCAAGGCATACCCGATGCCTCTCACTGGCTGCAGGTGTGGAAATGGTGGAGCATTACAGGCAAGAATCCCAAGTCACACCCCTGATGCCTGTCATTTCTCTATAGGGTGGGCGTAGGTTGGAAACCCTAACACCTCAGGCATTCATTGGTATTTTCACTCCAAATTTTCAACATGTTTTTTTGTGACCCCCACCTCATGAACAGTGGCAATATCAGTTTGTTAGCCGAAAGCTGTTTATGCACAGTGATTGCGGCATTTAGCACCACAGCTGCAAAAACACATTCTGAACAGGATGTGAAAAATGACAGCTGTACTGTTCATGGGAAGGTGTAAAAAATGGCAATGTTGCAAATCTGCAGTAAAAATATTAAAAAAACTGGTGAAGTCACAAGCGTGCATAGAAACTGTGCAACGCACACCCATAATGTAATTAGTTTGGGGATTTTTACAGCAGATTGTCAACACAGGCATTTTGGGATCTCCGATCACTTAACAGTGTCACTGTGATTCTCTTTATCTGTCCCGAACAATGATTTCCCACAGCAACCACGCGATCTCTCGCGCTTGAAAGTGTGAAACACATTCCGCCATGTTGTGAAAATGACAGCTGTACTGTTCATAAGGAAGTGTGGAAAAATGCCACTGGTGAAAATCAGGACTGAAAAATATTACAAAGTCATGAACTTACGAGGGTGCGTGGAAACTGCGCATAATGCTCACTCATAACACAGTTATTTTATGGACTTTGTACCAAATTTTCAACATAGCCATTTTAAGACCTCTGCTCATGAACAGTGTAACTGTGATTTTCTTAATCTGTCCCAAACATTGCTTTAGCACACTGACTGCACCATTGTGCGCTACATGTGCGGAAACACATTTTGGGACATATGAGAAAATGGTAGCGTACTGTTCACAAGGAAGTGTAATAAAATGGGAATGTTGAAAATCTGGAGTGAAAATATTGAAAATTCGCAAACTTACGAGCGTGTGTAGGAACTGTTCAATGCACGCGCGTAAAACAGTCATTTTTAGGATTTTTTTCACCAAATTTTAGACATAGCCATTTTAAGACCTCTGCACATTAACAGTGTCACTGTGATTTTCTTAATGTGTCCCATACATTGATTTCGCACACCGACTGCGCCATTGTGCACTACATGGGCGGAAACACGTTTTGGGCAAGATGTGAAAAATGACAGCTGTACTGCTCATAAGGAGGTGTGGTAAAATGGCAATGTTGAAAGTCTAGAGTGAAAATATTGAAAATTCACGAACTTACAAGCATGCGTAGGAACTGCGCAACGCACACTCATAAAACAGTAATTTTTAAGAATTTTTCCACCAACTTTTTAACATAGGCTTTTTGAGAGCCCTCCTTATGAACAGTGGCAGTATCGTTTCATTACTTGGCTCCGAAAGGTGATTTCGTGCAGTGACTGCGAAATCACCCTTCGGGCCTGATAAATGCCATGACAGTGAGAGTATTCATGAGAAGGGGTCCTCAAAACCCCATGTTGAAAATTTGGTGCAAAATTCCAAAAATGCCTGAGATATGCTGCAAAGTTGAAAAACCCTATCTATCCCATTATACAGCTTACCGGCATTTCCTCAGTTCGCGGTCGGTTTTGAAGAGTGCAGACGTTCCGGTCCACCAAGATCGTCACGCAGGAGTCTGAGGTAAGTAGGGGTGTGGGGTGTGAGGAGGCAGGGTTCGCAGTGAGTGGACGCTGGTGGGGGCAGAGACAGTGAGGGACTGTTTTTCTATTTCAGGGTTTGTTTGTTTTTAAACAAAGGACGAGACGATGCGACATTTGCCACGCTGGGTGGGCTCCTGCTTGGCACAAGGACGGCTTTGGGTGTGTGGAGCGACAGGGGATTGGGCACCCCCTCAGCGACAGATCTGTTGCCACGCTTGGGTGGGCCCCCAGCATGCACAAGCGACGGTTCTGGGGTGGCATGGAGCCGATGGGGATTGGGCACCCCATCGCAATAGCATCTGGCTGCCACGCCTGGGTGGGCTCCTGCATGGCACCCTGTACTCTCGAGGGGAGACAGTGGAGCTGACGGGGATTGTGCACCCCCGTCAAGAAGATGTAGCCACGCCTGGGTGGGCACCCAGTGTGCATGTGGAACTCTGTTTGGGAGCGAAGAGTGACGCCAACGGGGATTGCACCCCGCTGGCTATACAGTGTGGGGAGCAAGCACGCAGTATGCATGTGTGTGTGTGTGCGTAGGGGAGCATGAGCAGGCGATATCTTATCGCTGCTCACCGAAGCGTAGCTCCCCTTCAACTGTACCCACTGCATTTTCGACTGCTGTCATAGACAGCTCCAGCAGGCATTGGAGAACTGTGGCTGTGCCTGCAAACACACTGACTGAATTGGAAGAGGGCTGCCACACCTCTGAAAACTCAGATGATGGCACTATGTTTCTTGCACATGCGTGCATGCAAACATAAAAGGGGGGAAGAGGTAAAGAAAAAGAACAGGGAAAATGTGCACCAGCATAGGAAAGATGCATAGGAACCAAAAGCAATATGTAGGGAAGTAAAAGTTTGAAATAAGTTAATGGATGGACCAGCAGAATAATCAGACCTATTAACATATAAAAGCACCCCCCCCCAGCAGCAGTCAGTAAGACAGAAAAGAAACAGAGCAAAACTGCATCAGAAACACTGAAACAGGAATAAAAGGAGAGGGGCAGCCCCCATGTTGTGAGAGACAACAGTGAAAGAATAACAACATATTTATTTATTTATTTATTGCAATCTCAGATTAACACCTTTGAGAACAAGCTTATTACATAGGTTCCATGTCAAGTTAAGCAAAATAGTGAAAACTGATAGTGTTGCTGGTAAAGCAACATTTTAGGACTATTCATACAATGCTGTAACTTACAGAACTATGGGACAGGGAAAATAACATTGATGTAGGCAGTGTACAATGTATGCCAAAATTCAAAGAATAGACAGAGAAAGAGGAATAGTGGGACTAATTGTTTGGTAACACAGGCTGCTATACACAAAATAAACAGGTATGTAATCCCTAGGTGGGGCTATTCTAAGGGCTACTACCCCTGCCTGTATGGCTATGTGCAGGTTATAGGTCCTGAGTTCTTTAACAAGGTGCCTCACCCAGGAAGTGGTATTGGAGTTGTTTTCTGCTCTGTATAGCCCTCATGTGAAGCTATAACCACTCACCAACCCTCCTAGTGGCCTAGTATCTGACCACAGTATTAAATTCACAATCAGTAGGAAACAGTAACAATATAACCACACCCTTCACACTGCCACCAGAGCTGGGCTTGCTGCAACTTCTGGAGAACCCTGAAAATAAGGTTAGCAATGCAGCAGTACAGATGCATTATATGTAACAAAATAAACACAGAGGTTACTAATGTAGTTCTTATTTATACATGTGAAGAATGTAAACTAATTCATGAACTAAAAAATAAGATAATGCTATTAGAAATTAAATTAATCACATATAGGCAGTGGGAACTAATTCAGGACCATGATCAGCAACTTGTAAATAAGGGGATAGGTAAAGAGTCTAATGTGCAAGCAGAAAGAAACAATAAAGTCACTGGGGTACAAGGGCTAAGCTGTCAATTAAGCACAGAAAATAGGAAAAGAGAAGAGGAGGAGAAGGATGACAGCATATGAATGGTAGAGACAAGAACATTTAAAAAAGGTCGGAGAGCAATAGTGCAGCTAACTAGTTTAAAAAAACAGCTTTGAGCTCTTAATTGATTTATAGGAAGAAAACCCAGACCAACCTGAGTCACAAGCAGGTGATTTAAGATCAGATAACATAACAAGTAGTATAAATGGGCAGGTTGGTGCCAGGCTACAGCATAACGTTAATAAGAACAGGGTCAAGGAAGCTATATCGCAAGAAGTATTAGTAAGGGGTGAAGTATCACAAGATGTATTAGTAAGGGGTGAAGTACTGTAGATAATTGGGAACAATGAGTAGACCTGCTAACTGATGATCTTAACAGAGTTCATTCTGATACTGTAATTACTGGAGATGCTGGAATTGGATTAATGGAGCAGAAACCTGTTCAGGAATCTGATCAAATGTCTAATCGGATGAAATGTAAATCAGAATATCCTGGAAGAGCAGGCTGTAGACACATGCAAACAGAAAGTAATGTAAAACAAGTTTATATCTTGGGCAACTCAGTACTTAAATACATCGATAGATACTGTATACTACCAAAGGTAATAAAGAAGTAGTGACTACCAGTTCCTTTTCCAGAGCAAAGATAGGTGATATTACACCCATGTTAACTAATATAGTTAAAGAAAGAGATAATTCTTCTACGATCGTTCTGTATCTGGGTACTTGTGATAACATTCCCAATCAAAGTATGGCTGACATAATGAAGGAGTTTAAGGCAATAAAACAGGAAGCTCAAAACTGAAATTGTAGAATATTCTTCTCTGAAATTTAACCCATTCCAATGGCAAAAGAGACAAGAACAGCTAAGATTAAAGCCATTAACAACCGGCTGAGACTTTGGACACTACAGGAGGGAGTGGGATGCATTACACATTGGGAAGAGTTTTTAAACAACGGACAATATTACAGTAATGATGGTTTACATTTGAACAAAAATGGTAACAGAAAACTGGGAGCAAGACTAAGACAAGTTATCAGCAGCTGTTTAAACTAAAAAGCAGGGAGAGACCTATGGGAGCTATATATCTAGGAATTAAGATGGCTCTAGAGACAAATAGTAAGTAAGACAGGAAAAGGAGAGAGGGGAACTAAGGGGTCACAACCCATGACATGGAAGGCCAGTGATTGGTCACCTAAAAACAGCAACACAACTTTGGTACATGTCATTGGGGTAGGGTAGGGCAGCTGGATGGGGAGAGGTCGGCGCATTATAGCGACGGATGTCTCTATATGTATGCATCCAGGGGGAGCGAGCATGCACAGCGTGGGGTTGTGAGGGGTGGTCAGTAGTTTTAAATCTTGTTAAAATGTATTTATTTTCACTGGCTTTCCCAGACTTATTTTAAATTTATATTGTTTACCTGTATATATATATATATATATATATATATATATATATATATATATATATATATATGGCTGATATTTGTACAGTGCCTTGATATTGAAAGCGCTATGTAAATAAAGATTTGCTTGCTTGCTTGCTTCTGGTGCTGTGGTGGGGTTGCTGAGCTGACCCCAAGGCATGATAGAGGGGTTGGCGGCATTGGTGGGCAGCATACTGGGTTCGGGTCCAGGCACTGCTGTGTTTTTGTTGCACCCACCCTAACATTGCTTTTAATGTTTTTCACTCCCCCAACATGCACCCCCCTGTAGTTAAGAATCCTTAAAACATTAAAAACCCAAGTCCCCAGTGCTGTTTTGTTGTGTGCTGGGGTGTCAGAGTGCCAAAATTAATTTCTGGCAATCTGAATTTGCAATAACGGCAATCGTCTTCAGGCTTTCGGAGTTATCACATAGAACCCTAAAAATCTAGTCAATTAATGCACATAGTCTGAACGGCCAAAAAAGGGGGAACTGGACATATTCTTAATCAAGGAAGACATTGATCTATGTATGATATCTGAAACTTGGTGGGATAATGAAGTCAATTGGAATAAAAATATAAAGGGACATAGGCTGTATACGAAAGACAGACTAAACAGAAAAGGTGGAGATGTAGCAGTTTATATTAAAGATACATTTCAGAGTTATATGTACAGCATATCTAATACTAATCCCAGTACTGAGTCATTATGGATGGTGGTAGAAACTAAATATGCAAGAAAATTATTCTTGGGGTAATATTGAGGGTACCAAATATGAATAATGAGTTATCAGATGCCATTAATCAACAGATTGTTGAAATGTCTGAAAAGGGTGATGTGATAATCATGGGTGAGTTTACTTATCCTAATATAAACTAGTTTAACGCTATGTCTACAAGAGGTGTTGAATAATATTTTTTAGACACTTTATCAACTGCTGGGTTACAGCAAATAGTCCTAAATCCAGTGAGGGGACATAATATATTAGACCTCTTAATGAAAAACACTGAAGGTAGAGAAGAGCATTCCTCCACCTGTGTCCGTAGCCACAGGAGCTGATCCATGCCCTCTCAAGGTCTAAAAACAGTCTGTGCCAAAGCCCCCTGGGCATTCCTCATCAGTAGCCATAGCCACAGGGAGCTGCTCTCTGCCCTCTCAAGGAGCTGAAAACAGGTATCCTGCTCAACTGATAGAGTGCCCCCCCGGCTGTAAATTTTAAATTTGGCACCATTTCTCAGATCTTTGTGTGAGCCTGAGCATTCGACTCCATCCTGGACCTCGGAGCTGTGAGGTCACCTGCAATCCTAACTTAGCAACTCAATATTTAAGAATTAGTTTTTATTCCTCTTTTAGCAGCTTTCAATCAAGCTAGTTGCTCACTGAGGGACCTTTGTGCCAGAGCTTGCTCTCACTTGATTTTCGCCTGCCTACATCATTTTCAATATGTACTGTTTGTTAAGTGACTGTAATGCTGCATGTCTGCAAGACCAGTTTGATTTTCTAGTAGTCCAGTATATTTTCTTCTATCTGTAAGATTTTTCTCTAGCAAGTGAGATTTTTGTAGAACTGCTTCTTCTGTACTGTTAGCTAAGTGACTGTAACAGGGCATGACCTGCAATCCAATAAGTCTCTAGCAGACCTGTGCTTTTTTCTAGCACTGTTCCTGCTAGGCAGCTTCATGTAGTTTTATTACATTGTACTTGTAGTTAATGTAGCAAGGCCTCACTGCATACTACTATTACAGCAAGTGGGTTTTCTAAAGTCTGTATTTATTCCTCTATGTACTGCATCTCTTTAGCTAGTGAATAAGCAAGGTCTTACTGAAGAAACGTTCAACTAATGAGTTAACCAAAGTCTGCATATATTGAAAAGGAACATTAATGCTTAAATTCTTCTGCTTGAGCAGTTGTTTTCACCTTCCTTACTCCTGTTAACTCTAAAATCTGCATCTACCTTGTCTTGCTCTTCAGCTTTTCTTTTCTGCATTGTTAACTAACCTTCTCTTCTTCTCTTCATCCCATCCCCTTTCTCTCTCTCTTTTCTCAAGGAATCCTATCTTAGCCATCCTATCCCTCCTCTTCCCATCTGCCCTGCATAGTCAGACACTGCTTCACTCTCCTGCTAAACTCTTCTCCCTTTATTTACAGACTGTGCCAAAGCCCCTGGGCATTGCTCCTCCATGGCCGTAGCCACAGGAGCTGCTCCCTGCCCTCTCAAGGGCCAAAAACAAGTACATCTGCTCAACTGATGAGTGCCTCCTCCAGCTATAATACTTAAATTTGGTGCCATTTCTTGAATCTTTGTGTGAGCATGAGCATCGACCATCCTCGAACCTAGGAGCTGTGAGGTCACCTGCAATGCCTAACTTAGCAACTAATATTTAAAATTGGTTTTACTCCCCTCCTTAATCTGGTTTCTAAATCAAGCTAGTTGCTCACTGAGGGACCTTTGTGCAGAGCCTGCTCACTTGATTTTCACGTGCCTACACATAATTTTCAATCAGTACTGTTTGTTAATGACTGCAATGCTGCATGATCTGCAGACCAGTTTGATTTTCTGTTAGTCCAGTATGTTTTCTTGTATCTGTAAGATTTTTCTCTGCAAGTGAGATTTTTGTAGAACTACTTCTTCTGTACTGTTAGCTAAGTGACTGTAACAGGGCATGACCTGCAATCCAATAAGTCTCTAGCAGACCTGTATGTTTTCTAGCACTGCTCCTGCTAGGCAGCTTCATGTAGTTTTATTACACTGTGCTGGTAATTTGTGTATAGGTCTCTCTGCATAGTTCTATTACAGCAAGCAGAGTTTCCAAAGTCTACATTTATTCCTCTATGCACTCATTTCCTTAGCTAGCGAATTAGCAAGGTCTTACTGAACAAAATGTCCTCAACTAGTGAGTTAACCAAAGTCTGCATATACTGAAATGGAACATTAATGCTTAAATTCTTCTGCTTGAGCCACTGTATTCACCTTTCTTACTCCTGTTAACTGCAACAACCATCAGTGATCAGCCTATCCCAATAAGAACTTACACAGGCTGAAACATCCGTACTATCCAAGGGTATAATCTTCATTCAAGGTAATTCGAATAACATTAGATTCCTGTGGGGAGATAGAAGAATTTTTTAGATGGCTTCGTCTAAAATAATATTTCTTTGATAAAATCGACGCTCAAACACATTATGGCAGCACAAAGAAAACATCAGACCAGACCCCTTGGAGTGGACTCAACCCCAAGTTGGATGCCTACATCAACTGCTTCCATGGAAGAATAAACTTCCAAATCCTTAGCAAACAGCAGAAACTCCTGCGCAATATTACACCGCTAGAAAAGAGGGCAATACAAATTCTGAATAACAACCATAACATTGTAATAAAACAAGCTGACAAGGGTGGAGCTGTGGTTGTGATGAACACAGACATGTACATTAAAGGCCACACAGACAGTTTGTCAGATACAACTTACTATAGAACTCACCAAAGACCCTACTATACAATATATAGAAGAACTTAAACAAATCATCATGTCTCTACCAAACAAAATCCAAGAACAGTTAAAAATACTAATTCCAAACAATCTTACTCCAGGGACATTCTATATGCTACCCAAGATACGCAAACCAGGGAATCCAGGACGACCCATCATCTCTGGCATTGGCACACTCACTGAAAACATTTCAGGACTTATTGAATTCATTTTAAAACCACTAGTAAGAGCTACTAACTGTTTTATTCAGGACACTACTGATTTCCTCAGGAAACTGAAACAAATTGAACAACTGCCACCGAACACTATTCTAGCCACAATGGATGTCACTGCCCTGTACACCAACATCCCACATGAAGATGGCATAGCAGCATGTCAGAAATTTTTAAAAGAAAACACATCCACAGGAGACATTCCAGAAACCACCATCAGCACCCTAATAAAATTCATTTTGACAGACAGCAACTTCACTTTTACGTGCAAGCAATTTTTACAGATCATGAAGACAGCCATTAGACAATAAATAAACACCTAATATACCAATCTTTCTATAGCCACTGCTTAGAAGAGATTTTTAAACCCACATTTATAATCCATCTGTCTACCTCCGATTTATTGATGACATATTCTGATTTGGACAGAAGGGTAGAGATTCTCTAAAAAATTCCATCATGATTTTATAACAGCTTTAGTCATTCCATAAATCTCATTATTGAAAACTCCACCAGCATACATTTTTTTGACACCACAACAGTATCACTAAAATGGACATATACTAAACTGCTCTTTACAGAAACCCACTGACAGACACTGCTACCTGCATAATTCCAGCTTCCACCCTAATCATACAAAAAAATCTGTAATCTACAATCAGGCGATTTGATACCATCGAATCTGCTCTGATGAGAGAACAAGAGACAGACAGGTCTCCACACTTCAGAATTCCCTAATTCAATAGGGACACTCTCCAAGACAAATTGACAGAGAATTTGAACAGGACATACAAATATCATGAGACAATCTGTTGGAATACAGGCAATGACATCAAACTGACTGCACACCCCTAGTGGTCACTTACAGCCCCATGCTAAAACCCCTTCAGGAAATTGTCAAAGAGCTACAACCCATGCTGACAGAAGATGAAACACTGAAAGACATCTTCCCTGAACCTGTCATTGCCTATAAACAGCCCCCAGCCTCTCAAACACAATGATTCATAATAAACTCCCAGCAGATCAAAATAAACAGAAAACAAGAGGGACAGCACCATGCAACATAGCAAGATGTAAGACCTGCACCCACATATGCACACAGGCCACCATTAAGACAAGCCAGAACAACATAATACAAATTAATGGATCCTTCATATGTCAATCCAGCAATGTGGTTTACCTAATTCAATGCAAGAAGTGCACCAATGGTTGCTATATTCGGGAAACTAGACAACCACTGAAAACCAGGATGAATCACCACTGTCACACAGTAGTAAACCAGATTATGAGCACTCAAGTATTAAACCATTTTTCACAAACAGATCACTCTGTCTTGGATTCATCTGTCTTGATGCTAAGAGGCATCTTCAGAAACACACAGGACTGAAGGACATGGGAATTGAAATATAAAATCAGTTTTAATCTAACATTTCTGGATGGAATCGGGACGTCGGTTTCATGACCCACTATGGTGAACTATAATTCTTTTTTATTGCGTTCTAAATCATGTCGCTGTTTATCACACTTTGGTTCTGTATTTCTCTTAATATTATATTTTTTTCTCTGAGTTCTGCCTGTTCTATTTTTTTACCTATACCTCACATCCTCCCTGCCACTCCTATCAACTCCTGAGCTTAGTCCCACCTACTATCTCTTGTTTTCACACCTCTATTTATCTAGGCCCCTTGTTCTTTCGTTCCTCCTAATTTCTTGATTTCCTTGCATCTATTAGGCATCTCCTGTCCATTCTACCCTTTCAGCCAGCCTCTGAGCTCAGATCCTATCTGCAAGCTTTTGTCTTCCCTTGAGCTTCCTTTCATCTCCTACTGACCTGTTCCTACTATGCCCCCCTCCCCATTTCTTCTCATGTTTTTATTTTCTGCATCTTAGGCTTTCATCTCTAGTCCCCTTTATCACCTTCCTACTTCACTTCCTGATTTTTAATTGCTCCACAGTGGATATAAATACTGCTTGTTGCTCAGTTTTGCTATTCACTTGAAGAAGGGACCTGTGTGGTCCTAAAAGCTTGTGCATAATTCCATCTTTGTACAAGACACTTGTTGGTCCAATAAAAGGTATCAAACCTTCCATCTTCTCCTGTTAACTCTAAAATCTGCTTCTACCTTGCCTTGATCTTCAGTTTTCTTTTTCTGTATTGCTAACTAACCTTCTCATCTTCTCTTCATCCCATCCCCACTTTCTCTCTCTCTTTTTCCTCAGGGAAACATATCTCAGACATCCTATCCTTCCCTTCTTCCTCTGTGCTACCTACTCAGAAAGTCCTTCCACTTCCTCCTGCTAATCTCTTTTCCCTTTTTTGAGATCTGCGTCAAAGCCCCCGGGCATTCCTCCACCTCTGGACGTAGCCACAGGAGCTGCTCCCTGCCATCTCAAGGACTGAAAACAGGTACACCTGCTCAACTGACAGAGTGCCCCTCTCCAGCCATAAATTTTAAATTTGGCACAATTTCTCAGATTTTTGTGCGAGCCTGACCATTGACTCCATCCTTGAAACTAGGAGCTGTGGAGTCACCTGCAGTTCTTAGCTGAGCAACTAAGTATTTAAGAATTACTGTATATCTTCAATTTGAAACCGTGGCTAATAAAGCAAAATTTAGGTATGGTATGTATCTAATCATAGAGGGCAGCTAATCATCAAGGGTGGTTTGTAATCAATTGTTCAATTTAATGATCCGCTTTTAAGTGCTCAGATCTATATACGTTGTTGCATTTCTTTGCCTCTTTGCCTCTGTATGTAACAAGCAGTCGCATCAGTCAAAATGTTGAAGCGCAAGTTCTTTGATCTTGAGTTTAAAATTGTAGCCGCTCAAAGACCAGAAAAGGAAGGAAACCATGCAGTTGCAGCTGCATTGCATACTGATGAGAAGCAGTTGTGTGACTGGAGGAAGAAACTGCCTTCTCTCGAAGAGAAGGTGACTGTGTCAGGATATATGGGCTCCAACTGTAAGAGAAAACATCTTGATGGTGGTTGGTGGCCCAAGTACCCTGAAAGTGAATCTATTCTCACAGCATGGATTACTGAACAAATGGAGCATCACTACAGGGTAACTAGAAAAGCCATTGCTTTAAAAGTGATGTCTATAGTGCAGGATCCCTCTTTTTCTGACAGCCGAGGTTGGGTTGACAAGTTTTTGTGGAGGTGGGGCTTCATCACGTGTTTAAAAACTACTGTTGGGCAGAGATTGACAAAAGATTTTGTGCCCAAAATAAAAGACTTTGCATGTTATTGCAAGTAACAGACTGCAGCATCTGACCTCACACCATCCATGATAGGCAATATGGATGAGAATGCTAAATGGGCTGACATGCCTGGAAATCGAACAGTGGATCATATCAGGACCAAATCAGTCACTCTGGTAACAACAGGGCATGAAAAACAATGGGAGACCATATGTCTTGCTGCAATGGCCGAAGGCCATAAGCTCCCACCTTTAGTGGTTATCAAGGGCAAAAGGGTTCCTGAAGAAACAATTGGTATTACCAGTATTATGGTTGCCATGTCGCACAATGGCTAGCTGGAAGAATATCTCACAATTCAGTGGCTTGACAAGGGTCTGGGGGTCCATGGCATTCGGAAAAAGAATACTGGTATGGGACGCCTTCAGGTGCCACATTAGCTCTGCAGTGAAAACTTATGTTAAATCAAAAAAGATCATAATCTCAGTGATCCCTGGTTGATGCACCAAAGTTCTTCAACCAGCAGATGTAAGCTGGAATGTACTTTTCAAGGCGGCATATAGAGAATGCTATGATAAGTGAATTGCCAGTGAAGAAAGGAAACTAACAAAGGGTGGAAACCCACGCACCCCTTCTAAGGCAAAATCCTACAGTGGATAAAAACTGTTTGGCAGTGTGTCTCTAGGGATGTTATTATAAAATCTTTCCAGGTACAAGCCTGTTTGCCTATCAATTAATAAAAAAAAATTAAATGAGTGTTTGAACATTTTTTTGTTGTTTTCTAGGTTTGCGCTATCACAAGTTGTGATCCTGATATGATCGGCTGCCCTAAAAGAGGGATGACTACTGCAAGATGCTCGAGGGCAGTTCATCAAGAAAACCACTGAAGTGCAGTCAAACCAATACTGCAATGATCAACTCAACCAGGAGAACTGTGAGCCATACAACTCAGAGGGTGAACTGACAAGCTCTGACGAAATTGACTTAAGTGCTTTATGAAGCTGCTGTGGTGAAGCAAACCATATTTCATTTTTTTTTTCCTGCTTTGTGTCTTATGAATAAAATTGAAAGTTTTATTGCAAACTTGCCTCAATTCTCTGCTCATTATAGTCCTTACTAGGGGTCGCTAGTGGGTTGCTAGAAGTTGCTGGGATATGGTCATTCATAGGCACCGATCTCCTGGTTCTCAGCTCGGGCACATTTTGCTGGCATCAGACACCATGACAAACCACATAGTGTGCTAGTGTAACAGTCGAGTTGCACCGTGGCTCTTAATCAAAAAGAAACTCAGGTAATAGGGTACTGGGGTATCATAATTAACTAGGCATCAATGTGACAATATGACTTTGATGTGATTCAAATGTTCTGAGTGTAGTGTGAGACACACAGAGACAAGCAGAGAGAGAGAGGAGTGTACGATACAAACAAAATATAATGGGAGTGTGGTAATACTTTATAAAGCAGTTTGGAGTTAGTGAGGATTGCGGAAAAGTTGTTCTGTTTTGTTTCATTTGAAATCTCTCATGTAGTGAGGGTGGCTTGTGTTAAATCTTTTTTTTTCCTACTGCGTCAAGTTCAAGGCTGGTTAATATGAGAGGACAGTTTCAGAACGAAGATATACTGTAGTTTTTACTCCCCATCCTTGAGCAGCTTTCTAAATCAAGCTAGTTGCTCACTGAGGGACCTTTGTGCCAGAGTCTGCTCTCACTTGATTGTCACCTGCCTACATTATTTTCAATATGTACTGTTTGTTAAGTGACTGTAATGCTGCATGGTCTGCAGACCAGTTTGATTCTCTAGTAGTCTAGTACATTTTCTTCTATCTGTCAGATTTTTCTCTTGCAAGTGAGATTTTTGTACAACTCCTTCTTCTGTACTGTTAGCTAAGAGACTGCAACAGGGCATGGCCTTCAATCCAATAAGTCTCTAGCAGACCTGTGTGTTTTTCAAGCACTGTTCCTGCTAGGCAGCTTCATGTAGTTTTATTACATTCACTGTCCTATGCAGTCAATATGGTGTTATGATTGTGCAAATGTGTTAGTTTGGTTTTGGCCATTTGCACTCTCTATTCCAGAGGAATTACCACCCTGTAGGGGTACTAAAGGCAAGGAATCCTCGGAGAGGGTTTCACCCCTAGAGGTGCAATGGGAGAATTCCTGTGGCTAAAGGTACCTTTGGAATCCCCCTAAGGAGAGAAGTGTTGCCACTGGAGGAGGAGGGGAGGATGGTGGGGCAAAGAAAAAAAGCTTCATAATGAGGCTGAAAGGAACTGCTTACATAGCTCAGGAAGAGGAAGTGGCTGGCTGCTTGGCCACCAAACTCCGGGAAAAAGCCTTTGCAATTCACTGTCCCACACAGCCAGTATAGCATTATACTTGTGCAACTGTATTAGTTTGGCTTTGGCCATTCGCACTCTCTATTTCAGAGGAATTACCACCCTGACAGGGCAGAAAGGCAAGGAACCCTCTATGAGGGTTCCACCCCTAGAGGTGCCACAGAACGATTCCCGTGGCTAAAGGTACCTTACGAATCTCCAAAAGAAATGTAGTACAATCATCCCAAAGAAGGAGGCAATACAAAGCATATGAGCAAGCAGTAACTGTGATGTAGTAGCAGTAACATAGTAGTAGAGAAGCATAGGCAGTTTGATAACGTAATGAGATGCCCAGGTTTGGGTAGCATGATACTAATGGTTTGTGTTGAGATTAGGGGATCCTCTAAGGAGAAAGGGAACAACAAGACATCCTCCACCTCCATCCAACAGTGGAACCTACCTAAAGAAACTAGGGAACACTACTATGCTAACTAACAGTTATGACCTGAGGCAACGGAGGACAGAAAAAAAACTCCTATGAGGAGGAAATCTCTGGGGATCCAAGGCCTATGTAGCCTTCCCTCCAGGCTTGGGATAGTTTATTTAGTGGCAGCTCAGCAGTTGCAATTTGGAAAACCCAATTAAAGGGAGGTGGAAAATATTCAATTTGGAGGAGGCTCTCACTCAAACCATCTAGTGGGAGCGCCCGTGGAAGGTTGTGAGAAAACTTTGCATAATATGTAACCAAAGGTGCAGGAGAGAGCAATGACTGCTGGGGAGCCTCACCTGGCCTACCACCCCTAAACTCAAAAAGGTGAACCAGAGGCAGTTTGTAGGAGATATCCGGTGAAGGTGCCTTGCTAGGAAAATCACTAAAGTCAATGGCTAACTGTTATAGTGGAACACTAGAGCCAAATGAGGTAACTTTTTCCTTCCTTCACCACTAGTCTTAAATTCTACACCAGGAGCTTCTGCTGCATAGCCGGCAGTTAAAGCCAAGCCTGGGGTGAGGACATTCCCAGCTATGGGCCAGGTGAGAAGGATCCCGCCCCAAGTTGGACATGCTCAAGATACTGACTAAATGCAAAGATAGACCATCGGCTGCAGGAACCCTGCACCAGAATAGAATGGCTGGCATGCCCCAGAAATTGATTGAGAGCTGAAAAGCTGGTGAGCTGAATGAGCATGGTGTGCTGAGATCGTAATGAGCATTGAGTGCTGAGACCTTGCAAGGTCGAATGCAGAATTGAGAGCAGCAGAATCCCAGAGGATGAAGCCGAGGGAATGGCAGTAGGCATGAAGCAATGGTTTGCGTAAGCAAGGAGCAACGATTGCGTAAACAAGTGTGGACCAGCACATAGGTCAGTAAACAGAGTAGTAATAAGTGGACCTGCACGTAAGTCTGCATAACATAGGGCACTGAAACAGCACTGAATAGTGGGGCAAGCCAGCCAGCATATAAAAGCCAAATCAAGGTGACAAATATTCTAAGGATTTTCGATGTCAAAAGCAGGATTTAGAACAGAAATAATTAGCCACATATGGCCATGACACACCAAACACTTCCCAGTCCCCGCCATAGGACAAACATGAAAGTGATTGAAGACCGAAAACCACATGCAGACATGAAAGCTAGTTTAGCAGGAGCTTTTTGGCTAACCTCAGAGTAGAACAGGATGAATAAACATAGAAGCAACACTTTGTAGGAGTATGCGGAGTTGCAAAACTGTACTAAAACATGGAGACACAATGCTCTGAAAACAGGTGTAACCAGGCAGTGAAATGAAGCTGCAAGTGGAATGAGAGCATGAATGAACAGCATAGCTAGGGTCAGAGTAAGCTTTATCAGGTGAAAACAATTGCGTATGCAACATGGAGCAGCTATGGTTGAGCTGAAACACACAGATAATGATTGCAGTTGCATTGCAGTAGTTTGAGTGGTGAGCAACATGTAAAAAAACACAAGTACTGAGTACAATAGTAGTTGGAGTAAATGGTAGCAGTGGCTGCAGTTGTAAGTAACTTGAAAGCAGTAGTATGAGTCCTGAGTAGCAGTATGCTAGGAGCGTAGAAACATAGCCCTAAAAGACAAAACCAAAACACAGCAACACATAAAACAGGGAACAAGGCCCAAAAATAAAAACAAGACACACAAACACAAGAAAGCACACAGCCAGAGGAAATATACAATCCAGAAGCAGGAGAACAAACACCGAAGTCCAGCAGATACTCACAGAATTGAGGATGGGGTAGGTCCCAGCCAGATCAAAGGACAGACCAAAAGAGCCTACAGCTGCAAAGAAAAAATGCTTCACAATGATGCTAAGAGGAACTGCTTATATAGCTCAGGAAGTGGGAGTGGCTGGCTGTTTGGCCACCGAACTCCAGGCAAAAGCCTTTCCAATTATACTTGTAATTTGTGTAGCAAGGTCTCACTGCATAGTATTATTAAAGCAAGCGGGTTTTCCAAAGACTGCCTTTATTCCTCTATGTACTGCATCTCCTTAGCTAGCGAATTAACAATGTCTTACTGAACAAAATGTCCTCAACTAGTGAGTTAACCAAAGTCTGCATATATTGAATTGAAACATTAATGCTTAAAATCTTCTGCTTGAGCCCATGATTTCACCTTTCTTACTCCCGTTAACTCTAAAATCTGCATCTACCTTGCCTTGATCTTGAGCTTTTTTTCTGCATTGCTAACTAACTCTCTTGTCTTCTCTTCATCCCATCCTCCTTCTCTCTTTTTTCTCAGCGAATCCTACCTTAGCCATCCTATGTCTTCCTCCCCCTCTGCCCTTACTACTCAGACAGTCCTTCCCCTTCCTCCCGCTAATCTCTTCTCCCTTTTGTTATAGACTGTGTCAGAGCTCCCTGGGCATTCCTAAACCTGTATCAGTAGCCACAGGAGCTGCTCCCTGCCCTCTCAAGGACCAAAAACAGGTACACCTGCTCAACTGACAGTGCCCCCCTCCAGCTGTTCTCGGATCTTTGTGTGACCCTGACCATTGACTTCATTCTTGAACCTAGGGCCTGTGGGTCATCTGTAATCCCTAGCTGAGCAACTCAATGTTTAAGAATTAATTTTTATTCTCTCTCCTTAAGCAACTGTCTAAATCCAGCTATTTGCTCACTGAGGGACCTTTGTGCCAAAGCCTGCTCTCACTTGATTTCTTACCTGCCTACAGCATTTTTAATATGTACTGTTTGTTAAGTGACTGTAGTGCTGCACTATCTCCAGACCAGTTTGATTTTCTTTTAGTCCAGTAGATTTTCTTGTATCTGTAAGTTTTTTCTCTACCAAGTAAGATTTTTGTAGAACTGCTTCATCTGTACTGTTAGGTAAGTGACTGCAACAAGGCATGAGCTGCAGTCCAATAAGTCTCTAGCACACCTGTGTGTTCTTCTAGCACTGTTCCTGTTAGGCAGCTTCATGTAGTTTTATTACATTGTACTTGTAGTTTGTGTAGCAAGGTCTCACTGCATAGTACTATTACAGCAAGCGGGTTTTATAAAGTCTGCATTTATTCCTCTATGTACTGCATCTCTTTAGCTAGCGAATTAGCAAGGTCTTACTGAAACAAGCATTTGTAAATGCCAAATGTTTGCTTGCTGATATTAGTATTGGACATGTGGGTTAGATAGATGCAGAGTAGGAATGGCAGTGAAATATTGAACTTCACCAACCTCACCACCACCCTGCAGAGGCAGGCAGGCATTGGGTGTGCGTTTGTGTATGTCCCTATAACATTCATGCCATTTCCTCACCCTCATCCCGCAGACACTGAGAAGTTGATAGGGGTATGCCTTGGGGTGTTCAGCTTTACAGTCTCCCACTTCATAAGACATATGCTGAAATGGGTGCAATATAAGTCGGGGTAAACTGTAGGGGCCAAAAGACTGGAAGGCACAGCTCAATGCCTGTCAGTAGCTGGGGGTGGAGTTGTAATAGCATGAGCATTACAGTCAGCAATCCAAAGGCACACCCCTGATGTCTGTCAGTCTGTAAAGGGTGGGACATTATGGTTAGAAACCATAACACCCTGGGCATTTGTTGGTATTTGCAGTACAAATGTTCAACATGGTCATTTTGTGGCCCCCACCTTATGAAAGCATTTTGGACCTCTTCTCATGAACAGTGGCACTGTGATTTTGTCAATGTCCAAAAATTTGAGTTTCACAGTGACCCGTGCAAGTGATATGCCAGATGAGCTAAAACACAGATCAGGCAGGATATGAAGAATGACAGTTGTACCATTCATAGGAGGTGTGAAGAGATGGCAATGTTGAAAATCTGATGGTAGTAATATTAAAATGCTCAAAGTTCCGGTGTACATGGAAACTGCAATACATGTGTGTAATACAGTCATTTAGTGGAATTATTTCACAAATTTTCTAATACAGGCATTTTGTGACCTCTGCTCATGACACTGTCACTATGATGTTCTTAATCTGTCCCGAACGATTTCCATGGCAATATGGTATTCTGCACCAGATGTGTAAATGCATATGTTGAGACGGGATGTAAAAAACCAACAGCTGTACTGCTCATAAGGAGATGCAGAAAAAATGGCAATGTGAAAATCTGGAGTGAAAACAGTACAAATTTGTGAAGTTATGAGGTGCGTGAAACTTTACAATGCACTTATGCGCCAGCCATTTTATTGACACATTTGCCACCAAATTTTCAACATAGGTATTTTAGGACCTCTGCTCATGAACAGGATCAGATTTTACATACGGATGTACATACGAACATATGAACATACTGAATCTGCCTGCAAGAACATGCCATTGGTCTATGTAAGTCTGCCTGAGTGTGCAGCTAGCATCCTAGATTGCAGCTGCCCCAGCCTCCTCCCCTCAATTCCTCCCTCAAGTTTCTTCCCTAGCTCCTGTCCCTACCTTTCTCTGCTTCATCCCACCTCTCAAAGCTATTGACTGTCCTACATGTTACCACCCCCTCTGGCAGTGCATTCCAACTAGACACCACACTCTCAGATAACTAGTGTCTCCTCATTTCCCTCTTGAAACATCCCCCTTCCAACCTTAGTCCGTGCCTCCTCATCTCTCTTCCACTCCTTAGTATAAACACCCCTCAGTGCCAGGTTTATTTACCCCCTCAGGTAGTTAAATGCTTCAATCATATCTCCCCATCTCTCCTTTCCTCCAGTGTGTACATGGTCCGGTCCTTCAGCCTAACTTCATATTCTTTTCCTTCCATTCCCTTTAACATTTTTGTTGCCCTCCTTTGCACCCCCTCCTATAACTTTATATCTCTCCTCAGACATAGCCTCCAGTATTGCACACAGTACTCTAGGTGTGGTGTGACCAATGATCTGTAGAGAGGTAGGATCAAATCCCTGTGTCTGAATGAGAACCCCCTTGCAATGCATCCCAGCATCCTGTTTGCCTTCACTGCTGCTTTCTGGCACTGGGCCGAGCTGTTCATGCCCTGTTACCAATACCCCTAGGTCCTTTCCTCCTCTGCGATCCCCATCTAATAGTCCCTCTCTCTGGTTCTTAGTCTCAGTTCATCACCTTACACTTCTTTGCAGATCTAGCTGCCCTCCACTGACCATGTCTATAGTTTTGGTTAGGTCCCCTTCCAGTTTTCCCATCCATCCTCTTCGTCCACCACGCCCTAATTTGGTATAATGTCTTGAACAGATAACCCTGCTCCCCAGTCTGTGCACCATCAGAAAAAGAGCCGATAGCACCCGGGCCCAGCTCTAACCCCTGCGGTGCCCCACTTGTCACTGCTCTTGATGCCGAGAGCTACCCCCCCACCACCACCACCCTCTGCACTCTTCTCTGTAACCAGTTCTCTATCCGCCACCCAGACCCCTCCTTCTCCTCACTCTTCTCCACCTTGGCCTGTGTCTCTCCTCCTGGTAGTCCGCACCCTTTCTCCTTATTCTTATCCGGTGGTGGTGTCTTCTGTATTATACTCAGACCCTCTGTCTGCCCCTCCCAGGAGTTACTACTCCTCCGCCTTTACCTATATCTGGGGTGAGCTCCACTGCAATACTGTCTGAACCTTTCTACCAACCTTAGTCTTTTGGCCACCTTCCCACTAGTTTTAAATCCACCTTAGTGAGATATGTCCCTCTAATCCTGCCTTTGTCTCCCCTCCCCTTCCTGTTCAAATTGCCTGTCCCTGTGTACAAGTCACTACTTCCCCCAGACCCTACCACAGTTAGTCACTAACCCATAATTTTTGGTGTGGCACCAATCCCTGAGCCACCCATTGAAGTCCTCAAGCCTACCCTTCCTCCCCATGCTTGCATATGGTACCAGCAGTACCTCCAAGAATGCCACCAACTCCTTCACCCCCTCACACTGCCTGCCCAACTACTCAAACCACCCCATCACTATTTCCACAGTCCCCCCGCCACGTCATTTGTACCCACATGCAACACTAAATGAGGTTTCTTCCTCCCCCTCACTGCACACTTGAACAGTGCCTGCCCTGCCCCTCCTGCAGTCAACCTGGGGATAGCTTCAACCCAGATACGGCTGTGCCTTACCCCGTGCCTCATCTCACCCCTTTCAGTATAGAATCCCCCAGGACAAAAGTACCCCCCGTCCCTTACTCCCTTTCCCTTCTAATGCCCCTTCCACCACTCCAGTATTCGTTCTTCTCTGCCCGTTACCCCTGCCAGCTGCTCCCTCTGTGACTTCTACTCTGTACCCCTACTTCTGCCTCCACCCCTTTCTCTGCCTTATTCCTCCCATCCCCTTGAACCCTTCCCAGCCTGACTACTTCCTACTGGGCTCAGCATGTCTGACCTCCCTTCTCCCTGCTGATTTCCAACCCCTCTCCTATCCCATTGTTGTCAATTTAGGAGCCCCATTCCCTTGTACCCTGATAGTGATGCCCCTCCCATCCTTCCCCCTTCCCGTAGCCTTCTCTGCTCCAGTCACCACCTCCTTCCTTATAAGCCCTCCCTTCTATCCTTTTGTCCTCCTATTTCTTCCCTACCTGTTGCCATCCCTCTCATGCCCCGCTTGTCCTCCCCCTTCAGTATGTTCCTGCTCCCCCATCTCTCTCTCTCTCCCTAGCAGATATTCAGAATCTAATCCCTGGTTGGTGCCCCTCCCTACATCTCTTCCCCTATCAGTTCCCCCTTCCTACTTGTTCCCCCCTCCATTGTCACCTCTGGGTCCCCACCCCTGGGTCCTTCCCTACCATGACCATCTGCTGTCTCCCTGGGACTCCTCATGGTCTCTTCCTCCCCATCAGAGGCTCCCCTTGCTTTTAGCACCCCTCCTTCTCCTCTGCTTCCAAGTAGTACCTGTTACTGGGTTTGGGTTTATTCCCTAGTTGTTTCTTCCTCCAGTCCCCTTTTCCATCCCTATCCTCCCCAGCCTGGATGCCTACTATACTCATCTGCCCTGCCACTTGGACTCCTCCCTAACCTCCACAGTTCCTCCCTCAAACTAGCCAGTCGCTCACAGACCATACACCCCCCATCCTCCAAGCCCAGTCCAGGATCATGGCGGACCCACACCCTGTACACCCCACCACAATTCCAAAGATGCCTGCCCTATTGACATGTGGCACCTGCCCCATTTTGGCCCACATCTTATATTAAGGGTTCTTACTCCCATGTTCTGTACCCTACTACAACTGATAGGCTCCTGTTTACTCAAATTCCTGCCCCCCACACTGGTCCCCCTACTGCCCCCTTGCAAACCAGGTTAATTCAGTCTCAAATCTCATCCATTAGATACTGTATTACTGTACTGTAGCAGTCCTAAAGCCTCCTTGTCCATTTTTCACCCATCCTCTACCATACTTTATGTTCTCAGCTTTCATATAGTTTCACTTAGCCCAGGTAGAAATCCTATTGCACTCCAAGTATTACTCAGCTCAGTTAGAGAAATAAACAGAACAAATAAATATGTATTACAGCAATCATAACAAGATAGCTCAGTATTTAGCTCACTTAGAGAAATGAACAAAACAACTAAATCTGTTATTATTATAGCAATCCTAAAAGTATCCAATCATTGCTTTGTCTCACTCCAGAGACCCTGGTAATATGGGACCACAGAGGACCCTGGGTGGGAGGGTGGGCAACTCTAACGTCCCAGAAGACCTCCACTGAGCTCACTCACTCACCCTCTCTCACTCGCTCATTCTGTTTCTCCCAGCACTGCAGGCTGTCCTTTTGTACTGGGCTTCTGCTTGCATTGGCACCTTTTTCTGTCCACAAAGAAATCCACAGCAGTCCCGACAGAGCTCCATTGAGCTTGCTCACTCCCCCTCTCTCACTTGCTCATTCCATTTCTCACGGTGCTGCAGGCTGCCCTTTTGTACTGGTATCCTGCCTGCGCTGGTGCCTTTTTCTGCCCACAAAGAAGTTCACAGCTGTCACGATAGAGCTCTGTGACCTCGCCCACCCCCCTCTCTCACTGCTCGTTTTTTTTCTCGGTGCTGCAGGCTGACCAACTATACTGGCCCCTGCCTGCACTGACACCTTTTTCTGCCCACAAAGAAATCTGCAGCAGTCCCAACAGAGCTGCGTTGAGGCTCGCTACTCCCCCTCCCTCACTCACTCGTTCTGTTTCTCCTGGCCTGCAGGCTGCCCTTTTGTACTGGGCTCCTGCCTCCATTGGCACCTTTTTCTGCCCACAAAGAATCTACAGCAATCCCGACAGAGCTCTGTTGAGCTCACTCACTCCACCTCTCTCACTTGTTAGTTCTGTTTCTCCTGGCATTGCAGGCTACCTTTTTGTACTGGGCTCCAACCTGCATTGGCGCCTTTTTCTATCCACAAAGAAATCCACAGCAGTCCTGATAGAGATCGCTCACTCCCCCTCTCTCACTTGCTTGTTCCATTTCTCCTGGCGCTGCAGGCTGCCCTTTTCTACTGGGCCCCTGCCTGCATCGATGTCTTTTTCTGCCCACTAAGAAATCTGCAGCAGTCCCAACAGAGCTCCGTTGATCTCACTCACTCCCCCTCCCTCACTCACTCACTCATTCTGTTTCTCCCTGTGCTGCAGGCTGCCCTTTTATACTGGGCTCCTCCCTGAATTGGCACCTTTTTCTGGCCACAAAGAAATCCACAGCAGTCCCAACAGAGCTCAGTTGAGCTCAATCACTCCCCCTTTCTCACTTGCTTGATCTTATCCATCCCAAACACTGATTTCCCAAAGCGACTGTGCTATTCTGCGCTGGAAGTGTGAAAACACATTTCTGCCAGGATGTGAAAAATGATAGCTGTACTGTTCATAAGGAGAGGCAGAAAATGCCAATGTTGAAAATCTGGCGTGAAAATAATGCAAATTCGCAGTATAGCGTGCCTAGCAACTGACACATACATGTAAGAAACAATCATTTTTGATTTTTTCCACCAAATTTGCTACATAGGCTTTTTGAGAGACCACCTCATGAACTCTGGCACTGTCCTTTCATTTAAACAGTCCCAAAAGGTGATTCTGTGCACTGACTGCGACATCACCATTCGGGACCGAATAACGCCATGACAGTGGCTGAATTCATGTGGAGGGGTCCTAATAACCCCGTGTTGAAATTCTGCTGCCAAAATTCCCCAAAATGCCTGAGATATGCACCAAAGTTGAAAAATCCTATTTATGCCATTATACAGCTTAACAGCATTTCTTCAATTTGCGGTCAGCTTTGAAGAGTGCAGATGTGTTCCCAGTACACCGAAGATCATCGCGCTGGGCTCCGGAAGTAAGTATGGGGTGGGGTGGGGGGAGGCAGAGTGTGCAGAGGGTGAGTGTGGGTTGGGGGCGGGACCACAGACTCAACGAGGGGCTGTTTTGTTGTATACAGGGTTAAAAAAACATCACAGGACTGTTTTTTTTTATTTCATGGACATTTGGCACACTGGGATGGGCTCCCAGCATGCCACCTAAGTGGTTTGGGGGGCTGTAGCTGGTGGTGGATTGGGAACCCTTCAGCACATATGGGGAAGAGCCAAGGGGTGTTGGGCACCCCCTCGACATACAACAAATCGGGGGGCATTATGCTGACGGGAGTGGGCTCCCCATTGGCAAATTTAATGGGGGTGGAGACTGAAGCCAATGGGAATTGGGCCCCCGTCGGCAAAGAAAGACTTGGTGGGGGGGCACATGAAGCTGAGGGGGATTGGGCACCCCCTAGGCAAACAACAAATGGGTGAGGGGGTTACAGTGTGCTGATAGGGAGTGGGCTCCCCCGTCAGCAAATTACTGAGTCAGGACGGTGAGGTACACCCTGCAATGATGGGTCACTCTCTCATTGCAGTGGAATGTCTGATGCTGCAGTGACGAGATGGCTCCTGATTGCAGTGGTGAAAACCTTTCAAGGTGGTGGCATGCTGGCTGAACTAGTGTCAGCAGCATGCCTCCACATTTGGGAAAGTGGGCCAAGCCTCAAAAGGCACCGGGTGCATTGGCCACAGCAGTGCCGTACCTCCACAGCCTGCTAATTCAGCAAGCTGCCGCAACATGTTTCTTGAGCATGCGGGCAAGCAAACATAAAAAATGTCCTGAACTAGTGAGTTAACCAAAGTCTGCATATATTGAAATGGAACATTAATGCTTAAAATCTTCTGTTTGAGCCCCTGATTTCACCTTTCTTACTCCCGTTAACTCTAAAATATGCATCTACCTTGCCTTGAACTTCAGTTTTTTTTCTTTTCTGTCTTGCTAACTAACCTTCTCTTCTCTTCATCCCATCCCCCTTCTCTCTCTTTTTTCTCAGTGAATCCTAACTTAGCCATCCTATCCCTCTCCCCCTGCCCTGCTTACTCAAACAGTCGTCCCCCTCTCCTCCATTTATTTACAGAGTATGCCAAAGCCCCTTGGAATTCCTTTATCCATGTCCGTAGCCTCAGGAGTTGCCCCCTGCCCTCTCATGGGCTAAACACAGGTACGCCTGCTCAAGTGATAGACTGCCCCCCCCCAGCTGTAAATTTTAAATTTGCCACCATTTCTTGAATCTTTGTGTGAGCCTGATGATTTACTCCATCCTTGAACCTAGGATCTGTGGGGTCACCTGCAATCCCTAGCTGAGCAACTCAGTTTGTAAGAATTAGTTTTATTCCTCCTTAGTAGCTATCTAAATCAAGCTAGTTGCTCACTGAGGGACCTTTGTGCCAGAGTCTGCTGTCACTTGATTTTCGCCTGCCTACATTATTTTCAATATGTACTGTTTGTTAAGCTACTGTAATGCTGCATGTTGTGCAGACCAGTTTGATTTTCTAGTCCTCCGTAGATTTTCTTGTATCTGTAAGATTTTTCCAGCAAGTGAGATTTTTGTAGAACTGCTTCTTCTGTACTGTTAGGTAAGTGACTGCAACAGCTCATGACCTGCAATCCAATAAGTCTCTAGCAGACCTGTGTGTTTTCTAGCACTGTTCTGCTATGCAGCTTCATGTAGTTTTATTACATTGTACTTGTAATTTGTGTAGCAAGGCCTCACTGCATACTACTATTACAGCAAGTGGGTTTTCTAAAGTCAGTATTTATTCCTCTATGTACTGCATCTCTTTAGCTAGCGAATTAGCAAGGCCTTACTGAACAAACTTTCCTCAACTAGTGAGTTAACCCGAGTCTGCATATATTGAAATGGAACATTAATCCTTAAAATCTTCAGCTTGAGACCCTGATTCAATCTTTCTTAGTCCTGTTAACTCTAAAATCTCCATCTACTTTACCTTGCCTTGAACTTCAGCGTTTTATTTTTGCTAACTAACCTTCTCCTCATTGCTTCATCCCATCCCACCTTTCTCTCTCTTTTTTCAGGAATCCTACCTTAGCCATCCTATCCCTCCCTCCCTCTGCCTCTGCCTACTCAGACAGTCCTTCCCTTCCTCCTGCTAAACTCTTCTCCCTTTATTTACAGACTGTGCCAAAGCCCCTGGGCATTGCTCCTCCATGGCCGTAGCCACAGGAGCTGCTCCCTGCCCTCTCAAGGGCCAAAACAAGTACACTGCTCAACTGATGGAGTGCCCCTCCAGCTATAATACTTAAATTTGGCACCATTTCTGAATCTTTGTGTGAGCTGAGCATCGACCATCCTCGAACCTAGGAGCTGTGAGGTCACCTGCAATGCCTAACTTAGCAACTCAATATTTAAGAATTAGTTTTATTCCCCCTCCTTAAGCAGCTTTCTACAATAATCAAGCTAGTTGCTCACTGAGAGACCTTTGTGCCAAAGCCTGCTCTCACTTGATTTCTCGCCTGCCTACAGCATTTTCAATATGTACTGTTTGTTAAGTGACTGTAATGCTGCATGATCTCCAGACCAGTTTGATTTTCTAGTAGTCCAGTAGATTTTCTTGTATCTGTAAGATTTTTCTCTACCAAGTGAGATTTTTGTAGAACTGCTTCATCTGTACTGTTAGCTAAGTGACTGTAACAGGGTATGACCTGCAATTAAGTAAGTCTCTAGCAGACCTGTATGTTTTTCTAGCACTGCTCCTGCTAGGCAGCTTCATGTAGTTTTATTACACTGTGCTGGTAATTTGTGTAGCAAGGTCTCTGCATAGTTCTATTACAGCAAGCAGAGTTTCCAAAGTCTGCATTTATTCCTCTATGCACTGCATCTCCTTAGCTAGTGAATTAGCAAGGTCTTACTGAACAAATTCCTCAACTAGTGAGTTAACCAAAGTCTGCATATATTGAAATGGAACATTAATGCTTAAAATCTTCTGCTTGAGCCCCTGATTTCACCGTTCTTACTCCTGTTAACTCTAAAATCTGCATCTACCTTGCCTTGAATTTCAGCCTTTTCTTTTCTACATTAACTAACCTTTTCCTCTCTTCTATCCCATCCCCTCTCTTTTCTAAGGAATCCTCCTTAGCCATCCTATCCCTCCCTCCTCCCCTCCCCTCTGCCTGCTACTCAGACAGTCTTTCCCTTCCTCCTGCTAAACTCTTCTCCCTTATTTACAGACTGTACCAAAGCCCTTGGGCATTCCTCCACCATGGCCTTGGCCACGGGATCTGCTCCCTGCCCTCTCAAGGACCAAAAACAGGTATGCCTCTCAGCTGATAGAGTCCCTCTCAGCTGTAAATTTTAAATTTGGCACCATTTCTCAGATCTTTGTGTGAGCCTGAGACATTGACTCCATCCTTGAACCTAGGAGCTGTGAGGTCACCTGCAATCCCTAACTTAGCAACTCAATATTTAAGAATTAGTTTTATTCTCCTCCTTAAGCAGCTTTCTAAATCAAGCTAGTTGCTCACTGAGGGACCTTTGTGTCAGAGTCTGCTCACTTGATTTTCACCTGCTACATCATTTTCAATAGTACTGTTTGTTAACTGACTGTAATGCTGCATGATCTGCAGACCAGTTTGATTTTCTAGTAGTCCAGTAGATTTTCTTTATCTGTAAGATTTTCTCTAGCAAGTGAGATTTTTGTAGAACTGCTTCTTCTGTACTGTTAGCTAAGTGACTGTAACAGGGCATGACCTGCAATCCAATAAGTCTCTAGCAGACCTGTGTGTTCTTCTAGCACTGTTCCAGCTAGGCAGCTTCATGTAGTTTTATTACATTGTACTTGTAATTTGTGTAGCAAGGTCTCCATGCATAATATTGTTACAGTAAGCAGGTGTTCCAAAGTCTGCATTTATTCCTCTGTTTATTATATCTCATTAACTAGCGATTTAGCAAGGTCTTGCTGAGCAAACTTTCCTCAACTAGTGATTAACCAAAGTCTGTATATACTGACATTAGAAAGGCTATGCCTGGAGTTCAATGGCCAAGCAGCCACCTACTTCCACTTCCTGAGCAATATAAGCATTTCCTTTCAGCCTCATTGTGAAGCAGTTTTTATTTGCATCTGATGGCTCTGTCCGTCTGTCCTCTTAGCTGGTTGGGCCTGCGGGGCTGGCTGAGCCTAACTCCAACCCCCCATTAGCTGCTCCTGCTTGTCTTTGCTGTATTTCGGTATTTCTTTTCCTACTTCTGGTTTGTATTTTGCCTTTAGCTGCATGTGTGCTTCTTTTTTTTTTTGCCTTTGTTTCCTGTTTTCTGTGTTTGTGTGTCTTTGTTTTTTCTTTTTGAAGGCTTTGTTTTTAAACTCCTAGCATATTGTTCCAGAGCTCCCACTGCTTGCTTTCAGTTACTCACAACTCTCAAACTACTGCAATGCAACTGCAATCATTATGTGTGTGTTTCAGCTCAACCATTGCTGCTCCATGTTGCATACTCAATTGCTTTCACCTGACTCAGGCTTACACAAAACCTAGCTATGCAGCTCAGTCATGCTCTCTCATTTTACTTGCCTCTTTATAGCAGCTTCATTGCACTGCATGGCTACACCTGCTTTCAGAGCATCGTGTCTCCTTATTTGTGTTTATTGCAGTTACAACTCATGTACTCATACAGATGTTGGTTTCATGTTTAATCTGTTCATTCCTGAGGTTAGCTAAAATATCTTGGTTGAGGTTGTTAACCTAGCTTTAATATCTGCATGTGGTTCTTGGCCTTCCATCACTTTCTTGCTTGTCCCACGGTGTGGGGACTGGGAGTATGTTGTGGAGTTGTGGCCCTGTGTAGTTAATTATTTCTGCTCTAAATCCTTTGCCACCACCAAAATCCTCAGAGTATTTGTTACCTTAATCTGGCTTTTAAATGTTCATGGCTTACCTACATCCTTCTATTCAGTGCTGTTTCAATTGTTACTACGTTATGCAGACCCACATGCAAGTCTGCTTATTAGTACCTGTTTACTGGACCTACGTACAGGTCCACACTTGTTTATGCATTGATTGCTCCTCGCTTACTGCATCCTCTTGATTTCAGCCTTTTGGGATGTCTGCTACCTCAATCTGCTTTCAACCTTGCAAGGTCCTTAGAACTCACTGCTTTGATTATGGATCAGCGCATCAAGTTCTCAAACCAGCTCAACAGGCTTCTCGGCCTCCTGAAGTCCAATTCTGGGGCATGTCGGGTATCTCTATTCTTGTGCAGGGTTCCTGCAGCCGACGGTCTCGCTCTGCATTTAGTCTGCATCTTGAGCATGTACAGCTTGGGGGGGTCCTTCTCATCTAGTCCATAGCTGGGAATGTCCTCACCCTGGGCTTGGCTTTAGCTGCCTGCTAAGGAACAGCAGCTCCTGGTGTAGAATTTAAGACTAGTGGTGAAGGGTGGTTATGACAATCTCCTTTGGCTCTAGTGTTCCATTATAATCATTGTCCATTGGGTTTAGTGGTTTCCCTAGCAAGGCACCTTCACTAGATTGTCCTCTACATTGCCTCTGATTCACCTGGTTTGAGTTTAGGTGGTAGGCCAGGTGGTACCTCAGCAGTCATTGCTCTCCTCCTACCTTGGTTACATGTATTGTATGTTGCAGAGTTTCTATAACCTCCATGGTGATCCCGCTTAGAGGGTTTGAGTGAGAGCCCTCCAAATTGGAATATTTTCCACCTTCCTTTAATTGCTTTTCTAAATTGCAGCTGCTGAGCTGTCACTAAATCAACAACAATCCCAAGCCTGAGGGAAGGGAGACCTAGGCCTGGATGCCCATAGATTTCCCTCATGTTTTTTTTTTTCTCTCTCCGTTGCCTCAGGTCATAACTGTTAGTTAGCATAGTAGTGTCCCTTAGTCTCTTTAGGTATGGTCCGCTGTTGGATGGAGGTAGAGGATGTTGTGCCATTCCCTCTTTCCTTAGAGAAACCCATCGTTTTCAAAGCAAACCATCAGTATCATGCTACACAAACCTGGGCATTTCATTACATTATCAAACTGAGCAACTCATTACATTATGTGTGGTTCATAGCTCAGTACTTACGTTACATACTGTAGCTGAATGATGTAGGTTGTGCTTGGATACAGAGGCCAGACCAGTAAGAAGGACAATACTTGCAAGGTACTAGTAGTAGTATGAAATTATTAGTGCTTAGGTACTTTAGCACAGACATGAGCAAGTCAATGTTTATAGTACATGTGAGCTGGATAGCATATGCAAGGACTTAGATGCTTGAACTCATGGGTAACTTGTTATGACATGATGTTTTGGCCTTTCTCTGTATCCCACCATAGGAAGGATGCTTAGTCTACTAGTATGAGACCCCCCAGTGGGATAAGAGTGCTGGAGAAGGAGGAGGCATCTGGGGAGGATGAAGGGTGAGTGCGACTCACTCTGAGCAGAGCAATGGTGTGCCTGCTGGCTGAAATAGGATGTGGGGAAGGAGCTCTCTTCAATTATGTGTGATTCATTGCTTAGTGCTTATGTTACATACTGTAGCTGGATGATGTAGGTTGTGCTTGGATACAGATGCCAGATCAGTAAGAAGGACAATGCTTGCAAGGTACTAGTAGTAGTATGAAATGATTAGTGCTTAGGTACTTCAGCATAGACATGAGCAAGTCAGTGTTTATAGTACATGTGAGCTGGATAGCATATGGAAGGGCTTAGATGCTTGAACTGATGAATAACTTGTTATGACGTGTTGTTTTGGCCTTTCTCTGTATCCCACCGTAGGAAGGTTGCTTAGTCCAGCAGTATGAGAACTCCCCAAAAAATAAAGCTATCATACGATTGTCCTGTATCCAACCATTAGAAGGAGTCGAGTAGGATGACACCCCTCAAAGAAATGAGTAGCAGTATGATTACCTCCTCCAACTCTGGAGAGTGTGACTAGTAGCACAGAGGAGAGGAAAACCCCACTTGGGGGGAACCTCTGAGGACCCATGGCTACTGACCTGCCCGTCCTTCTGGGCATACTAAAGGAGAGCAATCCTAAGTAACAATTTAAATTTAGTATGCTAATCTGAAATCCAATGTTGTAGATCCTGATCCAGAGAAACATAAAACAGAAGAAAGTACTGAATTGTGATGTGTTGGGTGAACATAGCAAGCACCTCCTAGTAAACTCCAAGTCTGACAATCCATGTGCAGGACAGAATGATAGTAGAGTGGAATTCATGGTTGATATGAAGTCGTGCAATGAAATTGCAATGGTAAAGCGCTCCAGCAGGTGAGGATGTCTTCTCTGAGGAGAACCAGGAACTAGAGGCTAAGCATCCATGTCAAGAGTAGGAGGCCAGTTAGGTCATGTTCAGCTTGGCAAGCTTTGCAAATGAAGGCCGTGGCGATGAAGCACAGTAACCGGTGCATGCTGCTTGATTGGGAAAGGGTGGAACAGTAGGAACCTTCAATTCAGAGAGGGGAAGCAAGTAAGAGTATCAGGTATAGATCGTAGTGTGAATAGGTAGACATAAGTTAGATGTACCCCCAGTTCTCGAGGGGTGAGGTAGGTTGTAGAATCAGTGAATTAGTCATGATGAACCTCTAGGCCCTGTAAGGGCGAAGCAGGTAATACGAGCAGTAGGGTAAGGAAGTGGACTTGTACGTAGGTCAGTAGTAGTAGTAGTAGTAATGAATCTGCAGATGCAGACGTATTAGCAGAGGAGTAGTATGTCATAAAGTATGCATGGTATAAGCTAGGGGCAGGAAGAAATGGAAACAGCACAAAATTGAAGCATTCTCTGGTGATCCGAATAGTTGCATAGCGATGTGTATATCTATGTTTCAAAAGCCAGGATGGTATAGTAGATAGAACTGACTTGGGGAGAATAGGCTGACAAATTCTGAATAGTCAAGCTAATGAGTCATAATTGGTGATAACTAAAGAGATCAAGTTGAATGAAGTAGCATTGTCACAAGTTTCAAGCAGCCTCAGAGCATAAATCTTGAGAATGAAAGTCTTCTGGAGAAGCTCAACTAAGTCCTGGTAGGAGTGTAGTAGTAGTAATTTCAGATGACTGAATGCGGTAGAGCAGAATCATCCAAAAAATAGATGATGAAAGGCTAAACAATTCAGATGTGAGTCCATAGTAAAAGAGCTCCTAAGTCTGGCAGACATGGTATCAAGTAGGTGTATAGGATAATATCGAAACCTCCAGGCCCCAAGCTGAGTGAGGCAGGTGTAGAGTAGAAGTAATTAACTCCCGGCCTGAAGGACGAGGCAGGTCATAGAAGCAGGTGAATATGGTATAGTAGAATAAGGTCAAGGGACCTCTGGGCCAGTAGGGGTGCAGGTCTGTCAAAGTATGATGTGGTGAACCTCCGGCCCTTCGGGGTGAGGCAGGTTGTAGAGCAGTGGTTGATAAAGTAATAGGAATGTCTAACTGCTTGTAATGCAGAAATAGCAGTGAAGCATTAAGGAATAGAATGGAAATGGTATTGTAAATGTTAGCATATCCAGTGTCAGTATGGTGCAGAGTAGTACTATAATCCAAGGCAGAATGTGAGACAGTGAATGCTATAGACTGTTGTATTCTGAAGATCGAGGATGATAGATTGCAGGGAAGAGACCTGGGTGGATGAGTTGGCAACTCAGCCAGAGGCAATAAGCATCCTGGAACTGTAGAAGATCAATGCCTTAGGCATAGTTAAACTAAGGAAGGCATTATGGAGTAGAGCTCACCAGGGAGTTCTGGCGGAGACAGTATAGGAATTCAGAAGGAGTTGAAGTAGCATGGCAAGAAGCATCCATGATAATAGAGGCAAACATCTTGACGTAATCCAGAATTAATCCAGTGGAAGGAAGAAGCATGATTGGAGAGGTAGGTCCAAATGAATGAAGCAGCTCTGTAGGAAGCATCCATGAGAACGAAGGGGAGCTAAGCCCAATCGAGATAAGGAAATGCAGCCAGATCACTTGTAGGCCAACTGAAGGACTGTAGGAGGTACGGTTGACTGCGTAAATCAGCCAGTGAGTAAATAGAAATAGTAGCTAAACCCAAGAAGGCTAGCATGCAGTGGGACCATGCGTAGGTCAGTTGGTGAGGTAAGTAAAGAGTGGCAGCTAGCCCCATGTAAGCTAGCATGCACAGCTGGACCCCTCATAGGTCAGCTGGTAAGGTAAGTAGAGTGGCAGCTAGGCACCATGAAGGCTTGCAGATCACAGCCCCTGAGCAGGGTAGCAAAAGAGTAATGAAGATAGTCAAATGAGGTCCAATTGATTGAGCGAAAGCCAATGATCAGAATGAGCATGGAGTGCTGAGGTCAGGACCAACAGCGAGAGCTGAGAACTTGTAAGTCGAATGCTAGATGGAGTGCATTAGAAACCTAGAGGCTGAAACCAAAGGCAGTATACACAATAGCTATAGTTTGAATATGGATAGAGCAATGATTGCGTGAGCAAGTGGGCTTGCATGGGTCAATAAACAGAACAGTAATAAGTTATGTGACAGCAATTGGTCTGCCAGCTGCAGAGATACATATAAGTTCTCCCAGGGTGAAGCGGAAACAAGATGTCAAATCCGAGCTTCAGGTGTCAAAGACTAGCATAGTCACAATCCAACATACCGGAATTTCCTAAATCCCGACTTCAGAAGTCCAGGCAGTCAATTGCAAGAATAGGAGCATGGAAGAATATGGCAGGATGAACTGGTAGCACCTGATAGCAATGAGTGAGCAAGGCATGGAGCATATGACTGGCCTATCATGAGAAGACTACCAGCCCAGTTACAATAGTTGACATGATCCAGTAGAAGGAATACAGACCGTGTCAAAGCTAGTTGCCAGACGGACAGTGAGGGCAGGACAGACAGATGGGGAAGTTTTGCTGAATAATTAAAGGTTGCCCGACAATAAAGCATGGAGTGCAGCAGCATAGTGTGGTGAAAGAAAACGTGCAGGGGATGGTTTGAAACAATTAAATGCTCGACTAGGACTGGCAGGCAATTTGCAGTGATACTAATGCAGATAAAAATGGCAATGTAGACAGCCACACAGTGGTTGCCAAAGGTAGTACAAGTCGAATCACTGTGAAAATAAAACAAGAAAGTCTCACAACATTTTATATGTAAAAGGAGGTATTACTTTACAGTGGTATGAGTTCTGAGGTTATATACCACCATAAATATGCAAGTAATGGCATAGATACAGCACCATGCGTGTCAAGTCCTTATGCCATCTAGTACGGCACGGCATGGTAATATTCAACTGAGCAAGCGAGGAATGGCTAGAGACAGCAGATATCATAGCAGCTACAAGTCATAAACAGTATTGCGCTTCCATAGCCATACTCCGATGCTGGCGTAGTAGCGGTGAGCATTCTGCAGTATCCAGGGCGTAGGACTGTAAGAAAAGAGGCCTGTATGTTCATGTAGCAAATCGGTGTGAGAAGGGTGGCTGTAACTGGAAATTGATGAGCAGTCGGGGAAGTTTTGATGAAGAGTCCAGCAGTCCACAGAGCGAGCAGTTCCTAAATTGTGAACGAAATGGTCAGCGTGGAGCACCGGTTGCTATGGAAGGAAAGGCAGAGCCAACACCAGGGAATGAGGAGGGCAGGTGAGTGGAAAGCAGTAGCAGGGAGCAGAAACAGCAGCGGATGAATGAGCGGCCATGGGAGAAGAGCACGGGGGAATCAGAAAGAGGCAGAGGAGTACAAACATGATGGCAGAACACCCACCAAACAAATAAACAGGGCAACAGAACAGAAATGGGTAGAAAAATGAGCAAGACAGGAGGACACGGGGGGGGGCATGAGTAGAAGACGAGAACAGAGAAGCAACCACGACCCAGCATGCCAGCGAGCGCAGAGAGTGTGACTCACTCTAAGCAGAGTGATGATCTGCCTACTGGCTGGTATAGGATGTGGGGGAGGAGCTCTTCCCCCACATAACCACAGGCATGCACCCTTCAATTATCAAACTGTCTATGCTTCTCTGCTACTGTGTTACAGTTACTGCCCCTACGTCAGAGTTATTGCTTGCTCATAAGCTTCGTGTCACTTCATTCTTCATTTTCATTTCATTTTCAATATGTACTGTTTGTTAAGTGACTGTAATGTTGCATGATCTGCAGTGCAGTTTGATTATCTAGTAGTCCAGTAGATTTTCTTTTGTCTATAAAATGTTTCTCTAGCAAGTGAGATTTTTGTAGAGCTGCTTCTTCTGTACTGTTAGCTAAGTGGCTGTAACAGGGCATGACCTGTAATTCAATAGGTCTTTAGCAGACCTCTGTGTTTTTTTGACACTGTTTCTGCTTGGCAGCTTCATGTAGTTTCATTACATTGTACTTGTAACTGGTGTAGCAAGGTCTCACTGCACAGTATTATTACAGCAAGCGGGTTTTCCAAAGTCTGCATTTATTTCTCTATGTACTGCATCTCCATTGCTAGCTAATTAGCAAGGTCTTACTGAACAAAATTTCCTTAACTAATGAGTTAAGCAAAGTCTGCATATATTGAAATGGAACATTAATGCTTAAAATCGCCTGCCTGAGCCCCTGATTTCACTTTTCTTACTGCTGTTAACTCTAAAATCTCCATCTACCATGCCTTGAACTTCAGCTTTTTTCTTCTTTGTATTGCTAACTAACCTTCTCCACTTCTTTTCATCCCATCCTGCCTTCGCTCTCATTTTTCTCAGTGAAATCTACCTTAGCCATCCTATCCCTCCCCTCCCCCTCTGCCCTGCTTACTCAGACAGTCCATTCCCTACCTCCTGCTGATCTCTTCTCCCTTTATTTACAGACGGTGCCAAAGCCCATGGGCATTCTTCCACCCATGGCCATAGTCACAGGAGCTGCTCTCTGCACTCTCAAGGGCTGAAAACAGGTACGCCTTCTCAACTGATAGACTGCCTCCCTCTGGCTGAAAAATTTAAAATGCAGCAGCATTTCTCAGATCTTTGTATGAGCCTGACCAATGACTCCATTCTTGAACCTAGGAGCTGTGGGTTCACCTGCAAACCCTAGCTAAGCAACTCAATATTTAAGAATTAGTTTTTATTCCCCATCCTTAAACAGCTTTCTAAATTAAGCTAGTTGCTCACTGAGAGACTTTTGTGCCAAAGTCTGCTCTCACTTGATTTTATGCCTACCTACATCATTTTCAGTATGTACTGTTTGTTAAGTGACTAATGCTGCTTCATCTGCAGACCAGTTTGGTTTTCTAGTGGTTCAGTAGATTTTCTTGTATCTGTAAGATTTTTCTCAAGCAAGTGAGATTTTTGTAGAACTTCTTCTGTACTGTTAGCTAAGTGACTGTTTATTTATTTATTTAGTTTTTGTTGACCGGGTAAGTGCACTAGACAAATCCTGCCTATTTTCAGGCACGATCCGGGGGAGGGGGATACAGATGAATGGCAACTGACTTTGAATCAGATTAAGCTGTTGGTGGTATTTATAGTGAGTACTGTAACAAGGTCTCACTGCAGAGTACTATTACAGTAAGAGGGTTTTTCAAAGTCTGCATTTATTCCTCTATGTACTGCATCTCCTTAGCCAGTGAATTATCAAGGTCTTACTGAACAAAAATGACCTCAACTAGTGAGTTAACCAAAGTCTGCATATACTGAAATGGAACATTAATACTTAAAATCTTTTGACTGAGCCCCAGATTTCACCTTTCTTATTCCTGTTAACTCAAATATCTACATCTACCTTGCCTTGAACTTCAGCTTTTTTCTTTTCTGTATTGCTAACTAACCTTCTCCTCTTCTCTTCATCCCATCCCCCCTTTCTCTCTCTTTTTTCTCAGCGAATCCTACCTTAGCCGTCCTATCCCTCCCCTCCACCTCTGCCCTTCCTACTCAGACAGTCCTTCCCCTTCCTCCTGCTAATCTCTTCTTCTCTTATTTACAGTCTATGCCAAAGCCCCTGGGCATTCCTCCACCCAATGCAATGCTGTAGCCACAAGAGCTGCTCACTGCCCTCTCAATGGCTGAAAACAGGTACCCCTGCTCAGCTGATACAGTGCCCCCCTCCAGCTGTAAATTTTAAATTCGGCACCACTTCTCAGATCTTTGTGTGAGCCTGACCATTGATCTATCCTTGAACCTAGAAGCTGTGGGGGTCAGCTGCAATCCCTAGCTGAGCAACTCAGTATTTAAGAATTAGTTTTTATTCCCCATCCTTAAGAAGCTTTCTAAATCAAGCTAGCTGCTCACTGAGGGACCTTTGTGCCAGAGTCTGCTCTCACTTGATTTTCGCCTGCCTACATTATTTTCAATATGTACTGTTTGTTAAGTGACTGTAATGCTGCATGATGTGCAGACCAGTTTGATTTTCTAGTAGTCCAGTACATTTTCTTGTATCTGTATGATTTTTCTCTAGCAAGTGAGATTTTTGTACAACTCCTTGTTCTGTACTGTTAGCTAATTGACTGTAACAGGGCATGACCTGCAATTAAGTTAGTCTCTAGCAGACCTGTGTGTTTTTCTGGCACTGTTCCTGCTAGGCAGCTTCATGTAGTTTTATTACATTGTACTTGTAGTTTGCGTAGCAAGGTCTCACTGCATAGTACTGTGACAATCCACCTCTCTCTCTGTGGGCTGGAACAGCTTTTAGGGAGGTGTCTGTCCTTGAGTATTTGGTGCCACCAGCTGGAGTTCTTTCCAGCGTCAACCTCCAAGTTTACAAACTTGGGTAATCAAACGTGCAATTATACAAATCAAAGTTTGGTAGTGTGTCTCTCTTGGTTGGCCTCCAGCTGAGGTACAGTACCGGGTGCTCCTCCCCCTGATGGGTAACCTGGCTCAGCACGGCCCCCAGCCCATGATCTGAGGCATCCACATGGACCATAAACTTTAGACTGTAATTGGGGCGGGCCAATACCGCTGGGCCACTTAAGGCCTTCTTTAGCTCCTGAAAAGCGACCTCACAGCCTTCTGACCACTGCACCTTATCTGGCTTTCCCTTCTTGGTTAGGTCTGTCAGGGGCTTAGCCAGATCACTATAGTGAGGAACAAACCTCTGGCAGTACCCTGCTGCCCCCAGAAATGTCCTTACCTATTTCTTGGTGGTAGGATTAGGCCAGGCAAGAATGGCATTAACCTTGGCTGGCTCCTGGCAGATGTGTCCGCTACCCACCCGGTGCCCAAGGTAGGACACTTCTGTCATACCTATCTGGCAATTGTCCACCTTAACTGTCAGACCTGCAATATTCAGCCTGTGTAACACATCCTGCACATTCTTGATGTGCTCATCCCAGGTCTGGCCATATATGACTGTATCATCCATATACGCCAATGCAAACTCACCTACCCCAGACAGAATGCGATCCACAAGCTGTTGAAAGGTTTTAGGTGCATTTTTCATTCCAAATGGCATTACCTTGAATTCATATAAACCAAATGGAGTGACAAAAGCTGCAGGGGTCAGAGGTGCCTGCAGGTAGCCCTTTGTTAGGTCCACTGTGGTCAGATACTTGGCTCCCCCCAGTCATTCCAGGGTCTCATCTGTTCAGGGCATGGGATAGGTGTCAGACTCTGTGCAGCTATTAAGCCTCCGGTAGTCAATGCAGAATCATGTGGTGCCATCTCTTTTGGGGATCAATACCACGGGTGATGCCCAGAAGCTACTAGATTCCTGGATTTCTTCAAGTTCCAGCATCTCCTTGAGCTCCTCTTTCACGGTCTGCTTAATGTGCTCAGGTACCCTGTAGGGAGACTGTTTCAGGGAACCTGGGTCCCTGTATCCACATGGTGCTCTGTCATCATGGTGTACTCAGTTTCCCAGTGAACATGTCCTCAAATCCTCTCAGCACACCCTGAATTTCTTGCACCTGGCTGAGCGTCAGCTGTTCAGAAAGGGTAAGGTTGTCCACAGAGGATGCAATCCAGGCCTCCCCAAGCAGGTCCACCAGTGGATCCATCTCAGTTTCCTCCTCTGGGGCACTGCATACAGCATGGACCAATTCCTTCCTGTCATAGTAGGGCTTCAGCATGTTAACATGATACACCTTTCACCTGCATCTCCTGTCTGGTAGCTCTATCATGTAATTGACATCACTAACCTTTTGGACAATGGAGAATGGCCCCTCCCATGCTGCCTGTAATTTATTCTCTCAGACAGGGATGAGTGCCATCACTCACTACCCCACCTTATATTCTCAGGTTCAGGCCCCGGGGTCATACCAGACTTTCTGCTGCTGTTGTACAGTGGCCAAGTGCTCCTGAGCAAGCCACATGAGCTCCTTAAGGTGGGTCCTGAAGTTCAGGACATACTTCACAACAGACTCCTCTTGGGAGGCACGGTCACCCTCCCATTCATTCCGAATCAAATCTAGGGGCCCCCGCACCCTATGACCAAACAGGAGCTCGAAAGGTGAGAACTCTGTGAACTCCTGTGGGACTTTTCGGTATGCAAATAGGAGATGAGGCAAATATTTGTCCCAGTCCCTTTTATGCTGGTCTGCAAAAGTCATTAACATGGTCTTAAGGGTTGAATTAAATCACTCCACCAGACCATTAGCTTGGGGATGGTATGGGGAAATTTTGAGCTGCTTTACCCCACACTTCTCCCACAAACTACTAATTAACCCTGACATGAAATTGGCACCCCGATCTGACAGTAACTCCTGGGGAAAGCCCACCCTGCTAAATATTCCCAACAGTGCATCTGCCACTGGTTCCGCCTCTGAAGATGATAGGGCCACTGCCTCTGGGTATCTTGTGGCATAGTCAACAACTACCAGGATATACCATTTGCCAGTGTGACTTGGGGTGTTCAGTGGCCCCACTATGTCCACAGCTACCCTCTTGAAGGGTTCATCAATAATGGGCAGGGGTATCAAAGCTGCCTTGGCCTTGTTCCCCAGTTTACCCTCCTGCTAGCACTGTGGACAAGTCATGCAGTAATTTGCCACATCCTTGCCAATACCAGGCCAGAAGAAACTGTTTGTCAGCCGCTTTTTCATGTGCCTCACCCCAAGTGGCCTGAAAATGGGATATTATGGGCAAGGGCCAACATCTGATGATGATGAACCTTAGAGCTACACACTGGAGTTAGAGCACCTCACCATCTAGCCCTTCCTCTGTTGTACATTCTCTGTACAGAAGCCCATTGTCCCAGTAAATGGACTTTTTACTCCCCTGAGGACCCTCAGCCCTATTAGCTATTTCCCTCAGTTTTTGCAAAGTAGTGTCAGTTCACTGTGCAGCGCTCAGCTGCCCTCTTCTGACCCTTCCCAGCGCCCCTTCAGAAAGAAGTCCTGTGGGCTCCTCTCTTTGTGACTGAGGTTCAGTACTGCTGCTTCTAGCCAGTCCCTCCCCTGTGCTAGCCACTTCCTCAGCTGCTGAGACAGGGGCTGGACCATCTTGAGTCACCCCCTCTTCCCCCCTCAGAAGCTTGCCCTTTAGCCTGTCTATGAGTTGCAACACAGACCAGTTTTTCCTTGTGGTCAAAATCATTCCCCATGATCACATTTACAGGGAGGTCCTCTACGACCCCCCTTCCCAGCTGAGAAAGACTCTAGCCATTGGTGTTTGCACTGTTGGCCCTGTGGCTGTCCGGATCCTGGAGTATTTCCCAGGCAACATCTGCTCTGCCTGGATGAGATCCTGCCTCATCAGGGAGATGTAAGCGCCTGTGTCTCTCAGTCCCTGTGTTACTGTTCCATTAACTACAAAGGGATGCACATTCTCATCAGAAGAGAGTGGTTCATTAGGCTGGACACACCCCACAAACAAACCAGTGCTATTTTGATCACCCCTTCCCCCATGTCTCTGCCTCTTAACCATTTTGTGAAGGCAGTTATATATCAAGTGCTCCACTTAATTGCAAATATGACATTTCTTGAGTCCTGTGTCTTGAGTCCCTTTAGAACCAGAGGAGTCTGCTTTGGGCTCAGGTGCAGGCTGGTTTCTTTTGGGCTGCCCCCCCATGGGACCCCTTATAACCATGTGCTGCCCACCACCATTAGACTTACACTGTGCATATGGCCAGCTGGACATGTACATGTCAGTGCTTGCTGCCACATCCTTTGAGGAGGTGCATGCCCTGTGTAGGAGCCATATGTGCATATCCTCAGGCACAATTATTTATTTATTTATTTATTTAGAACATTGGCATTACAAACCTTTGAGTCATAGACTCATTTCCAAAGACTCCACATCAGTTACAAAGCAAGCTACATTAAGGCAGGTACAGAGTGGACATTTAAACAGATATAAGAGGGTGAAGTGGCCTATGGAAAATGGTAGCAAAGCAGGCTGGGGCGAAAACATAGTTACATAGGTACAAATATATTAGCAACTCAGAGGAATGTGGCCTATACAAGAGGTTAGCTAAGCATGGTGCCTGAGACAAAGGGACTAGTTGTAGACAATGGAAACAGTGCAGTCAGGAGAGATCAGACTTTGTCATAACAAAATTCAAAGGTAGTACGATTATAAGAAATTGTTCCCTTACCTACACACCTTTGATTAGTTCCACAGTGTCTGCTTTAGCACCCTCCACTCACCTATCATGGGAAGTACACAGTTGAACCTGCAGTTCTACATAACTGTCTTCTGGGCTTTTCTTTAACCCCCCAAATTTCCTTCTATAAGTCTCAGGAGTTAATTCAAAATGTTTCAACAACACTGTTTTAACCTTATCATAATCAGCATAGTCTTCATTACTCATTTTAGAAAATGCATGCAAAACCCTCCCCGTAAGTAAGGGTGTAAGATAAGTTGACCACAAAGCCTTAGTCAATTGGAATTACTCACTTACTCTCTCAAATGACCTTAAAAATAGATCAAGGTCATCTCCCTCTCTAAACTGAGGGAACAATTAGGAATAAATTTTGGCTTTATGAGGAGAACTCACTCCACCATTACTCATGGTTTGCTGGCTGCGCAGGCTCATCATCTCCTTCTCGTGCTGTCATTCTCTTTCTCTTTCTTCATGTTCTTTCTCTCTGTCCTGGTGTTCTCTTTCTATTTCTTGTCATTCTTTTCCTTTTTCCTGATGTTCTTTCTCTCTGTCTCCCAGTCTCTTTTCTTCTACTTCTTTCTTTGCTTCCAGTCTTCTTGTTTCTGCTTCAGCATCCAATTTTTTTTGCCTCAAGTGCCTTTTCTTGCAGCAACAGCTGCAGTCGCAGTGCGTCAAGCTGGTTTGGGGGGTCTGCTACATCAGTTCCTGACTCACCCCCAGAGACTTTCTGCTTCTGGTCATGTGCCACAAGGGCAGCTATGAGGTCTGCCTTTTGTAGTGTGTTTTAGACCTTCAAGCTGAACTCCCTTTTCCTGGCACTTTTTGCAAAGCTGTTGCACAGTAAGAGAGTCATACTCCACGGAGCTCATTCTGTAACCCTAGACTATACTGTGCTAATTGGAAAATAAAAAAACAGCTGTAAAAGTGTATTCTCTTATAGATCCTGTTTTGCAACTGCTAAGGTAAATGTTACATGGGCAAACTCTGTATCTCAGTGTGCTAAACAGTCAGCTATCATCACCCAACCACTGCCAACCAATTGTGACAACCCACCTCTCTCTGTGCTGGAACAGTTTTTAGAGAGGTGTCTGTCCTCGGGTATTCACTGCCACCAGCTGGAGTTCATGCCACCGCCCACCTCCAAGTTTACAAACTTGGGTAATCAGACATGCAATTGCACAAATCGAAGTCTGGTACAGTGGTAGCCACAGACATTGCCAGCTATTTCCAGATATTTCGCAAAATTTCTGAAGAGTTTCTCTCTGCTGCCCCCACTGTTTAAATGCAAAAAGCATCAGATATTTCTGGAAATATCACAGAAATTTCAGGAAATAGCTGGCAGTGTCTGTGGCTACTACTGTAGCGTGTCTGTCTCGGGTGACGGATGCTAAACAGTTTACCTCAGTCAGTGGACACCATGTATTACCTTAGAAAAATGACATCACAATCACAACTGCTGAGTAAATAAATAGCTTTTTACTTAACAGGTGAACAGAGCTTACATGATATCTGTTTACAACACAAGAGAATAACACTGATACAGGAAAAGTAAACAAATGTTTTTAAATAACAGATGGCAAAAGAAAAAGGCTATCAGTGTAATATGCTAGTATTAAACTTACCCTTCTCCTATCCTTTCAAGAGAACACTGGACCCCATGATAACTGCCAGCTCCCATGGACATAGCTAGAAGAATAGGCCCCAAACTTAGTTCTTTTTTTTATTTTATTTTATTGAAATCTAGGATTACAAATACCTTTGAGCAAGAACTGCTCGTTTACAAAGGTTCCACATCTTCCTTCAACTCCCAAAGAGTAACCAACAACAATCCCCCCCCCACAGTCTGTCAGCATCTTATACAATCTCTTGAGAATAGGTGATTCCTATTCCCCCTTTGAATGCACCAACTATCTACCATGTATGTATTTAATTGTCCCAATCAGATGGCACACCTATCAGTGTCCTCTAATATTCATCCTTAATCTTCGGTTTTTATTTAAATGATCCAGTCCAATTAAACTGTGAGTCTGTGTGTGGACGTGGACATGTCCACTCAGATGCATGACCCAGCTCTTATCTAGCAGCGAGGGAGGGCAGTGAGAATTCCAGCTTGTGTTTTTTTTTCCAGACTGCTAAAAAGTAAGCCACCTACAGAATCCACTATTAACTCCTTCCTTCCTATTTCTGTCACAAGTACTATTACAGCAAGCAGGTTTTCCAAAGTCTGCATTTATTCCTCTTTGTACTACATCTCGATACAGTAGCTAGCGAATTAGCAAGGTCTTACTGAACAAAAATTTCCTTAACTACTGAGTTAACAAACGTCTGCATATATTGAAATGCAACATTAATGCTTAAAATCTTCTGCTTGAGACCCTGATTTCACCTTTCTTACTCCTGTTAACTATAAAATCTCCATCTACCTTGTCTTCAACTTCAACTTTTTCCTTTTTTGTATTGCTAACTAACCTTCCTATCCCTCCCCTCCCCCTCTGCCCTGCCTACTCAGACAGCCCTTCCACTTCCTCCTGCTAATCTCTTCTCCCTTTATTTACAGACTGTGACAAAGCCCCCTGGGCATTCCTCCACCTGTGGACATAACCACAGGAGGTGCTCCCTGCTCTCTCAAGGGTTGAAAACAGGTATGTCTGCTCATCTAATTAAGTGCCCCCCTTCAGTTGTAAGTTTTAAATTTGGCACCATTTCTCAGATCTTTGTGTGAGGCTGACCATTGACTCATTCTTGAACCTATGAGCTGTGTGGTCACCAGCAATCCCTAGCTGAGCAACTCAATATTTAAAAATTTGTTTTTATTCTCCATCCTTAAGCAGCTTTCTAAATCAAGCTAGTTGCTCACAGAAGGACCTTTGTGCCAGAGTCTGATCTCACTTGATTTTTCGCCTGCCTACAGCATTTTCAATATGTACTGTTTGTTAAATGACTGTAATGCTGCATTATCTGCAGACCAGTTTGATTTTCCAGTACTCCTGTAGATGTTCTTGTATCGGTAAGATTTTTCTCTAGGAAGTGAGATTTTTGTAGAACTTCTTCTTCTGTACTGTTAGCTAAGTGACTGTAACAGGGCATGACCTTCAATCCAGCAAGTCTCTAGCAGACCTATGTGGTTTTCTAGCACTGTTCCTTCTAAACAGCTTCATGTAGTTTTATTACATTGTACTTGTAATTTGTGTGGCAAGTTCTCACTGCATAATACTATTATTGCAGCTGGATTTCCAAAGTCTTCATTTATTCCTCTATGTAATGCATCTCCTTAGCTAGTGAATTAGCAAGGTCTTCCTGGATAATACAGGAAGCAGGTTTTCCAAGTCTGCATTTTGGGAGGGTTCACCCGAAGTTCAGTGTGGTGAATAGTTCTTCCCACAACCTGTACATAAGCCCTCTGTTGACACACCTCCCTTGCTTAGGGAGTGTTTTTCAGGGCTTCGGCATGGCTTGTGTGGCTGTGCATCCTCTGCTCCTGCTGCCTTGTTTCTTTCTCTGTCTTCTGCCCCTTTCCTCTGTCCATTTGTTGTGCCATGTTTGCGCTGTCTTCTTGGCTCTCTGCCTGTTTTCCCCCTCACTGTCTTGCTTTTCCCTCTTTCCCTCTCCTGTTTCTTTTTGGGATTTTCCACCCTTTCCCCTGGTGCCACATTCCGGTGTGGTATGCTGCCTTCTGCGACCCGCTTCCATCCCGCTTCCAGGTTGCTAGCGTGCCACTTGCGTACTCTCATATGCCCTCTGCTTCTCCCATGGACTTCGAGGTGACTTACCTTTTTTCCTCTTCTTGCACCACTGGGACCCTGGACCTACTCTCCACACCTACACACAGGTCACTTCTCAGCATGCACCGTTCCTCTGCCACGGTCTCCTCCCTCTCTATAAGTATGTTAATTTTGGCCTTCCACCCAGCTTTAAAACCTACAGTACATAGATCCAGTACAACCTGCACTTAAGCAACTTTGTAGTGCATTCCCAGTCCAATGAGACTAATTGTTTTGCGCTGGCTTCTTACAGTTCTTCAGTTTTCTTGTGGATGCTTTGCTAACTCAGGAACTGTACTGCACTGTGTGTATAATATTTGTACAATCCACTGGCATAACTATTTTAAAACTCGCTGCTGTTTCTACATGTTGGTGCACTTGCAGCTCTAATCACAGCCCAGTTGAGCCACATACACAGTTACTTTCCTACAGTTTACATTCAATGGACTTTGGCATTCCCTCTGACTGCCATACAACAGAGGAATTTATGGGGCAATGCATGTGCATCTCTTTATATTCATGTTCTGTTTTCATCACCTTGTGCTGACCCAGTTGAGGAAATGGTGATTACTGCTGGAGTGATTAAACATTCCTTCTGCTTACTTGTGGACTCGGCGGTACTGCAACCAGTAGGCCATACGCTAAGCCTTGGTGTACGGGTTAACGGGGTAGATGTTTTTCTTCATAGCTCCGGCTGTTACTTTGATTTCACTATTTGTTTATACATAACTAATGTTGTTGTCTAAGTTGTTTAAGTAAGGACACCTTTATCTGATATCTAAATTGATAAGGGTTCTGAACAAAACAACATGGCCATCGAAGTATGGGTAGCTTGTTTCCAACATAATGCAATCAAAGCTAAATACAGCACATCTTAAAAAAGTGTCCACCTCCATATACACAAGGACAGAAGTACTTAAATCACAATGACCACTCCTTCCCTCACCGTACGTCTCTCCTCACCGTACTTAGGCAATCACTTCATCCTCAATTCTAGGCATGTTCCATACCAGTACACACTATTTCTCTATCCTCCACGTTATGTTCTCCATCCTGTTATGTCCACTTCACCTTCCTGAGTCATCATCTTATACCTACTTCTAGTCTGCTATCTCTCCTCTCCTCTCTGCAGCAGTTGTATTTCATTCAGCCCATACCAGCAGTTTTCAGCCTCGGTCCCTAACTCACACCTTCTGAGGTGCTGAGCGAAAGAAGGCTTCCCCTGTCTACCGGGGATAGGAGTCCATTTCAGTCATTACATCCTACTGCCACCTGCCAGAGATCCTCCATCCTTAACGCTGCTGAACTGCATTGAGTGAAGGTTATCTTGCCCTGACTGCCGGGGATGGGAGTCATGTCTACAACCTACAAACTGTTGTCATACCTTCTCCATCTCATAACAGCTGCTGCTTCTACTTGGGAACAGAACTGCCTCCTATTTGTCAAACCTAACATCCTCTGTTCTTATATCTGCTTCGTAGCATCGAGTGCAGGCTGGCTTGTCATGACTACCTGGGATGGGAGCAGCGTCTCCAACCTTCAGACTTATACCATGCCATCTCTACCTATACCTGTTGCCGCTTTCCTTCTGGAATGGAACTTTCACTCTCTGTATGCCCTCATTGACTTTGCTGTTTCCAGTCACCACCATTCATCTATCGTTCCTGACAGTTGCTTGAGTCTCCAATCTACTGCATCTTCTCTGTCCTTCACCTGATACCTGGCTGCCACATCCCTTCAGGAACAGGACCTACTCAGCCTGATTTTCCACCTCATCTCTTCTGCATCCTAGATGTCCTCCTGGCAGATAGCCCGACTTTTCTGTGGACAATCTTTACTGTTTGCATCTCCACTGATTCAGATTAACAATTTCCTTCTGGCTTAGGATGTCTCCAACCAAATTCTTTCATTGTTCACATTCCCTAGCCGAATCCAGCCTGGATTGTTTTGCCTTGCACAACTCATCTGACCTTGTCCTTCTGTTCTGCTGCTCCACATGTGTTTTCTTCACCTGTTGCCCGTTGTCCCGACCTTCCTGGATTTGGACCTCTTCCTGCCAAGTGGTCTCCACTTCTTCTCACCGCAGTTGTTCTTCTAGCCTCTTCATTCAAGTACTGCAGGGTCTACCTTGCCTGGTCCTTGGCCCTAGCTCACACTGCTGTGTCTGCTGTCTACTTCTTTCCCTCCTGCAGGTTGCTGCTTCCCTTCAGGATTGGGGCATTTTCACTCTTCCAACCTTCTTAGTGCTGCCTGCAACTGTGACTATGGATCCATGACCTCATCAACAGCCCTCATTATGTGGATTCTGCTGGCTGGTTCAGAACCCTCTCACACCAAGTAGACTGCCTCATGAACTTCCTTGCTGCAGGTTCCCCCTTCGGCTGCTGTACAACCTTATTTTCTTTTGCAGATATTGAATCTCATTCTTCATAACTCCAGCACCTCTATCGTGTTCTGGTTCCTTCCAGCCTTTATCTGATGTGGGACCCTCATTGCTCATTGTGCTTGGCTTGGCCCCTGTCCTTCATGGCTCTTCGTCAGATGCCTTGCATCAGATTTCCTGGAATTTGCTGCCATTCACCATGGACCTGCCATCGTCCTGCTCCTTTCTGCTCTGGCTGCCATCTGGCTTGCCTAGCCTCTGCCTTTCTCTGCTCATTCAATCAGTTGCTCAGGATCCCCTCCATATGTCCTTCACATTTGGCTGGTTGCCTTCTCCTATTTGTCTTGCTGGCTCGGGGCTTTGTACCATTTGCTGTGGCTCTTTTTGGGCCTTATACCGCATTTCCGACCAGCACTCCTACCAAGTCATCTGTTTCCATATGATCCTTCTCCTGCTTCTACTTCTGTCCTTCTAACAGTACCCTTCCGTTACTCATTCCATCATTTATTCATTACTCTGGAGTAATACTACTGCCAGCAAGCATTCCTTGGCTAACATTCCCCACAGACTCTCATGCTATTATTGATATTTCTCACTGCTCTTTCAGTTCTTTGCAAACATTCATGGAATCCCAGTCACCTGGACAATAGGAAGATCTCCTCTGTCTCTACTGGACATATCCGCCGTGTCCTGCCCATCCACTCACCATCATTCCTTGGATGTCTTTTCATTGGCTATCCTCATACATGGAAAGGATTTAAATTAATTTCTGTTCAGACTTCATGATTGGCAACACCTCTACAGATAACTGGAATCACAAGATAACCCACGCAACTTTGGACTTCATCCATTTTACCTTCTGCCACCTCTTAGTTTAACAATGACACTGACCACGTTACTTGACTCCTACTTCCCACCAGTCATTGCTACTTTTAGGAACTACACAGATATTGTCCAGAATATTCATCGCAGGATCTCCATTGACTAGATAATTCCTGACTCTATGCCATCCACACCTTCAAATTCGTTCCTGGACATCATTATTGCATATATTATTCACACCTGTTCCCCTAGTACTTCTGCTAAATTAATTGTTATTCCAGCTGCTTATTCAGACTCCTCTTCGTAAAGTACCTGTGTAATCCCTACAATAAAGACTATCACAGAGAATTCTCTCTCCTGAATTCTATCTGGCAAACCATGACAGCCAAGTCAAATTCACCAACTCAGCCTTGCATCCAAACTAGCATTTACCTGCCATAGTGCTAAATCTTATGGCACCCTGCATTTATCGATCTCACCACCAATCCAGCCTACAGACTCTTCCTCTCATCTGCCCATGCTTTTCTCATGTACTTCAGCAGGAGGATTACCCTTAAATTTAACCTCCTATGCCACCATGGTGCATTCTCCTTCATGATTACACTACTAGAATACTCTCATGTACTTCAGATGGTGTACCTTTGAAGGATTAAGCATAAAGCTGTGAATATCATGACCAATGAAGCCACTACTTCCTTACACTGCAATTCCAATAATTCCTCATATCCCATAGGTTACCATCTGGATGGCTTCGCAGATTATTTTCTGGGCATTACCTCTGGAATTACTCTTATCAGGAGCTTAAGTTCCTCTATTTTCTACTGGGATGCTTACCTACTGACTTTCGCTTACTAATTGATTCCTTACCTTCAGACTACATTGAATATTGAACCTTACATGAATGGGACTAGTCACTCATAACTTTATTATTCATCATAACCATCACAGTGTTCCGTTTGGTCTTATACCAAGCTTCTCTTGCTCGTCTGCCTCATAACCTCCATATAATTCTTGGGACATCCATCCTTTCTCACTTTGGAAATATGGTTTACACTTGCCTTTCTTTAACTGGATCTGCTTTATGCTTAGGACTTCACCATCCTTATGGAAAGATGTACCCTTCATCTTCAGGACCATCATTCAAGCTATATCATCCTTGGATCAAGAACGAACCATCATCTAGATGGCATTCAATGACGCTCCTATGAATTATACTTTATAGTTGTTTCTTTAGAGACTCCTTGTTCCATACAGCATTCCTAGCCTCCAGACCATACCCTTACATTTGAGCATCTCACAATCTGGATCATTCACTAATGACTTCTTCTACCATTGCAGTTCCACCATTCTCAGTTTAGTACTTACATCAATTCAGTGATGATCCCTCTGCCCATTACAATTCAGTTGGACAAGCATCATTCATCATCTTGGATAATTGAACTTCCTTTGTCCTCCTTCAATTGGATTTACTTTATACTCTGGATCCTATTGCTCATTCAGAATGGATCTCCTCTTCAACCTCAGGATCATCATGCAATTAGCAACATCCATGGATCAAAGATGGGTTATCATCTCCAAGCAATTCGCCAACCTCGAATTATCTATGGTTACTAGAACATAGATCCTTCTCCATTTTGTATGCCCAGAAGGACAGGCAGACCTCCAACCATGGGTCCTCAGATGTTTCCTCCACCTGAGGGTTTTTTCTCTCCTGAGTGTCAAGGGGTCATACTCTCCATGAGTTGGAAGAGGTTTCTTTTTGGGCCTTCTATTCCATATACTGTAAGTCACTACCTACCTACTACTACTCAATGGTGGGATTAGAGTAAAGCCTCAAAAAGTACCATAAAGGTACACAAGCATATATACCTTATCTCTCCTCATTGCTAATCCACAAACATTGAATGGGGGGGCTCACCTGAGGTTCAATGTGGAGAATAGCTCTTCCCAAAACCTCTACATAAGCCCTCTGTTGACACACCTCTCTTGCATAAGGAGGGTTTTTCACCCACCACCATCCCCACCTACTCCTTCTCTGGTTCTCTTCTCAGCCTTGCTCCTGGGCCTTTAGTCCCCTTCAAATTATTAACTACCTGTCATCTACTACTCAAGGGTGGGAATAGAGTAAAGCCACAAAAAGAACCATAAAGTTACACAAGCGTATACCTCATCTTTCCTCATTGCTATTCCACAAACAAGTAGTAGAGCAGATTTTCTTGAATCTGTAAGATTTTTCTCTAGCAAGGAGATTTTCGTAGAACTGCTTCTTCGTACTGTTAGCTAAATGACTGTAACAGGGCATGACCTGCAATCTGATAAGTCTCTAACAGATCTGTGTGTTTTACTAGCACTGTTCCTGCTAGGCAGCTTCATGTAGTTTTATTACATTGTACTTATAATTTGTGTAGCAAAGTCTCACTGCATAGTACTTTTACAGCAAGCATTTATTCCTCAGTGCACTTGCATCTCCTTAGCTAGTGAATTAGCAAGGTCTTACTGAACAAAATTTCCTAAACTAGTTAGTTAACCAAAGTCTGCATATATTGAAATTGAACATTAATGCTTAAAATCGTCTGCTTGAGCCCGTGATTTCACCTTTTTTACTCCTGTTGACTCTAAAATCTGCGTCTACCTTGCCTTGGACTTCACCTTTTTTTCTGTACTGCTAACTAACCTTCTCCTCTTCTCTTCATCCCATTCCCCTTCTCTCTCTTTTTTCTTAGCGAATCCTACCTTAGCCATCTTATCCCTCCCCTCCTCCTCTGTCCTTCCTGCTCAGATGGTCCTTCCCCTTCATCCTGCTAATCTCTTCTACCTTTTATAACAGACTATGCCAACGTCCATGGGCATTCCTCCACAGTGCCACCCATGGCCATAGCCACAGGAGCTGCTCCTGGCCCCTTCAAGGGCTGAAAACAGGTATGCCTTCTCAACTGATAGCGTGCCCCCCTCCAGCTGTAAATTCTTAGTTTGACACAGTTTCTCAGATCTTTGTGTGAGCCTGACCATTGACTCCATCCTTGAACCTAGGAGCTGTGGGGTCAACTGCAATCCCTAGCTTAGCAACTCAATATTTAAGGAATTAGTTTTTATTCCCCATCCTTAAGCAGCTTTCTAAATCAATCTAGTTGCTCACTGAGGGATGTTTCTGCCAGAGCCTGCTCTCACTTTATTTTTCACCTGACTAGATCATTTTCAATATGTACTGTTTGTTAAGTGACTGTAATGCTGCATTATCTATAGACCAGTTTGATTTTCTAGCAGTCCACTACATTTTCTTGTATCGGTAAGATTTTTCTCTAGCAAGTGAGATTTTTGTAGAACTGCTTCTTCTGTACTGTTAAGTGATTGCAACAGGGCATGACCTGCAGTCCAATAAGTCTTTATCAGACCTGTGTGTTTTTTCTAGTACGTTTCCTGATAGGCAGCTTCATGTAGTTTTATTACAATGTACTTGTAATTTGTGTAGCAAGGTCTCACTGCATAGTACTATTACAGCAAGCGGGTTTTCCAAAGTGTGAATTTATTCCTCTGTGCACTGCATCTCCTTAGCTAGTGAATTAGCAAGGTCTTACTAAACAAAAGAGACAGGGGTGAGAGAGGAGTGAGAGAGAGAGCTTATTGGAGCTCAAGGACTCAGACTGATCTTTTGAATTTCGGTGCCAAATGCTGCAGGCTTACTGCCCTATTTAACAGGCAGCCAGCACCAGAGAGGGGACAGAGAAGTGAGAGAGAACTCATCGGAGCTCAAGAACTCTGTCTGAACTTTTGAAGTTTCTCCACCCACCCACCCACCATACACCACTGCCTTTTTAAAAAGCCTTTATGGGCTGGTATGGGGTGGGGTTCTCTGGGGGTGGACAAATCTGGACTAGGACTTCTACTTTAATAAAACTATGTTATCCTTGGGCAAGTAAGGAAAATCATGGGAGTGCAAGTGGGGCTGTGATATTACAAGCAGCTGGGGGTGCAACAGAGCTAAGATAGACTATGTGATTGCTACAGAATAATATTATAGTAACTGAGGGGTAAAACAGTGGTAAGTGTACTTTATGAATGCTGTTGCAAACTGTTAGAACTATTAGAACTGTTTACTTGCTAAATGCTGTGGTAAACTCTTAGAATCTCTTAGAACTGTTTAGTTGCTATATTCTTTGCCTAGATTAGGAACTGGTTATGATTGCTATGTTTTATCTGTTACAACTGTAAGGGGCTGTAAGTCTTGATCTTATACCACCTCAGTATGGCTACTTGGAGAAGGATGAGGGGTAGTACCCCAGGGGAGGAGACCAGGCTAAGAGGGACCATCCCAATTTTTATATAGAATGACAATTTGGGTGGCCTCCAGCCAACAGGGCAGGCATATATGGAAGGAGTGTGGACTGCACGGGCTGGGAGGTGGCGATAATACTAAACTGGGCCTGTCTGGAGGGAGGTTGCCCAGTCTGCAGGCAGCTTTTTCAGATCATGGGAGAGGTAAACTGGCTAAGGATGCAACTGGGGCTTTGGGACAGGCGATGAAATACAATGGGAGGTGAAATGAGGGACAAATGGGAAGTGCTGGTGCAAGACTGGGACAAGTTTCATGCAATAGAAGTGGAGAAACTATGGAAGGTGGACTTTTCCACAGCAGTAGGAAAGAGATTGGGGGTGTCCAGGGAACAAGGTGAAAAAGGGAAGGGGAGCATTGGGGCTGGCTAAGGCTCACAAATCATTTTAATCTGCTACACCCATTGGTAGAAGAGGGCAGTGGGGAGGATGAAAATGAGGATGAGACCTCATCAATGTTCAGACAGAAAACTGTTAGAACTGTGCAGGTACAAACCAGGCAGGAAGAAGTGACACAGGAGAAGGGGACTTCTAGGAGGTCAGGAGTCATTGAGGCAAATACAGCTCAGGAGGGGTGGAGGATAGTAGGTTCAGGAAAAAGAAGGAAGAAGTCAGATACTGTGGGCCTAAATTCAGATGGGGGTGTAACAAACATGGGAATGCCAAGCATGGGGGTTCAGCAGGAAAACAGCTATGCACCCATCATCACACTGACAGAGGAAGGAAGCGACTGTGAGGAACCATTGAAGGAAGGACCAGGAGTAAGGAAGATAGGAGACACTCCATCAGAGGAGGGTTCAGGGGCACAGAAGCTGGGAGAGAAGGAGGAAGTTCTCTTGGAAGCTGGGAAATTTACCAAAATTGGGGAGGACCTTTTGGGGACACACCTGGAGGAGGCACAAGTTAAAGGAGGAAAAGAGGTAGTGGGGTCAGGACGGAGGGGAAAAGGAGCAGGGGGCTGGGGGGGTTATTGCTCCAGGGGAAGATACTGGCTTGGTCCAGAGCATCACTGGTAAAAGAAAAGAGACTGAGGGTGATGGATCAGTGAGGAGGAAGATCTGGGGACAGGTGGGCCCTTGCTCCAGGGGGACAAACTGTCATTGTCCACAGTGATCCAGCAGGATGTAATGGAACCAAGGAGGTCAGGTCAAAGAGAGATATGGGTTGGAGCAGGGGGGATGGACAAGGTTTGGACAGGAGGGAGAGGAGATGACAAGCAGGATTATGTAGTGGGAGGGGGTACACAGAGATAGCGAGTGGTAACAGGGATAAGGAGGCAGTGAGAGTGCTGCTCTTCAGTGACTCCATGACATGGGGGATCAGGTGGAGAGGGGGAGGGGAAGGGGCTTCCTGTGGTGTTAAGTCAAGTGGTGTTGGGAGGCAGTATAGTGCAGTGGTTTAAGGCTCTCAGCAACAAATCTGGAGACCTGGGTTTGAATCCCATAGCACCCACTTGCATACTGTGTGACCCTGAGCAAGTCACTTAACTTCCCTGTGCTCCCAGGTCGCACCTATAAACAAGCTTTCAGCTTAGTGTGCCACTCTTGGTTAAACAATTGGAAGAAAAAAAAAGTCAAGGAGTATACCTGGCCTGACGATGCATCAGGCAAAACAACACATCTATTCTCTAGTGCAGGAGTGTAGTGGTACCTCTGACATTTTAATACACCTAGGTACCAATGATATACATGGAAACAGTGAGATGGAGATACAAGCTAGGTTTAGGAAGCTCTCCAGAGTATGTCAGGATGTGGGGTGCTTGGTCTCCTTCTCTGAGATTCTACCTGTGCCCAGGGCCAATGTAGAAAACAAGCAGAAAATACAGGAAATAAATGCATGGCTCTGCAGAGGGTGCAAGGCCAGGGGGTATGGGTGGGTAGGGGACTGGGAAGCAACTTGGGAGGACAAGGATCTGTTCACTAAGGACAGGCTCTGCCTTAGCAATCAGGGAAAAGAGGTCCTACAGCTGAGACTGGCAGGGTTCATCCATTCCAGGTGGGGTTTAGACTTGTGAGGGGGGAGGGAGAAGGGAAGGCCCTGGCCTTCTCCCACAGGTGGAGGGAAGGGGACACAGGGCAGGAGCAACAGATAGTGCACGTGTTGGTTCAGATAGGCAGAAGGAAAGGTGGCCCCAGGGAGGGAGAGGAAGACAAGGGGCAGGTTTGTGGGTGGTTCTGATAAATGTCAGGAGCATGGGTAATAAGATGCCAGAGCTGCAGGCGCTGATGGTGAAAGGAGGGTGGATGTGGTGACAGACTCAGAGACACGGGCCTCATCCAGACATGACTGGTACCTAAACATACTTGGGTACACCACATTCAGAAGGGATGGGGAGAGGGGACGGAATGGGAGGGGGTAGATTTTATCATCAGGTATAGCATAGCAATAAGCAAGGTCGTAGAAGCAGGTGACCAGGTAGAGGCTCTTTGGGTCACCCTGTAGGCTCTGGGTGGAGAACGGGTGAAGATGGGGATGGTATATAGACCCCTTGGGTAGTCAGATGAGCAGACAGAAGGCCTTGTAGCTAAGATTAAGGACCACTGTGGTGGAGGTAAGGACATCATTGTGCAGATGGGAGACCTGAATATGCCAAGAGCAGATTGGGGAACCATGGCGTCCTCATCAAGCAAGGAGCAGCACCTGTTGGGCGTCTTCCAGGATGCATTCCTTGCCCAGCTGGTGATGGAACCAACAAGGAAGGGGCGAATCCTGCATTTGGTCCTGTCAGACATGGAGCTCATCAGGGACCTAGCTGTTGGGGATCCATTGACAGTAGTGCCCATGCCATGGTTTGGTTCTCCCTAGAACTGGGGGGCAGGGTAGAACACACAAGAATGACCATGGTGGATTTCAGAGGGGTGGACTTCGGGGGATGGAATAAATCCTGAGTGGCTATCTAGATGGGATCAGGCCAAGCATGGGCATGGAGGCACAATGGGAAATGATAAAAAAGGTGCTTCTGGAGGCTACCAATGCCTGCACAAGGGAAAGACATAAGGGAGGCAAAGCTAGGAAGCTGAGTTAGTGACAAAGGAGGTCCAGGATGCAGTGAGGGAGAAAAAGGCTGCCTATTGCCATTGTAAATGCTCTTGGGGGCTATATCCAAACAGGAGTATGATATGGCAACCAGGAGGGTCACCAGGTGGTAAGATCGATTAAGGCGGGGGCAGAGCTGAGATTGGCACAGAGTATTAAAAGGGGAAGGGTTCTTTAGGTATATCAGGGAAAGAAGAAAGGGAAGGCAGATCAGTCGGCTCAGGATAGAGGTGGGTGGGGAAGAAGCAGGGGAAAAGATGGAGGTACTAAATTACTTTTTGCCTCTGTCTTAACCAAGGGGCAGCACCACTAGGAGGGGGTGGGGATATGGTGGTTGAAGAGGAGGATATACCCAGAGGTAGGGTGCTGGATGCACTCAAGGCCCTAAGAGGAGAAGGCACTGGGTCATGATGGGATCCACCCCAGGGTGTGCAGAGAGCTGGCCGATACCCTGGCCACCCCCCCAGCAGATCTTTTTAACTTCTCCTTGCAGTCTGGCTGGGTACCTCAGGACTGGAGGATGGCCAATATTATGCCTATCCACAAGGAGGACCTGCAAGAGGAGCTGGGTAACTATAGGCCAGTTAGCCTGACACCTGTAGTGGGCAATGTGAAGGAGAGCATCTTAAAGGAAAGGATAGAGGGGGTGCTGAGGGCATGGGGTCATATAGACATTCACCAGCATGACTTTGTTAATGGCAGATCATGCCAGACAAATCTGGTGGAGTTCTATGAAGCGGTGACAAGGGCGTTGGATCAGGACAGGCCAGTGGCTGTCTTCTTTCTGGACTTCAGAAGGGCTTTTGACTCCATGCCACATCATGGGCTACTGGAGAAGATGGAGAGTATGAGGGTGGGTGGGAGGATGGACAGGTGGCTAGGAAACTGGCTGGTGGAGCGGGTACAGAGGGTGAGGGTGGGGGGGCTCACCCTCAAGGTTAGTCATATGCAGGGTACCACAGGAGTCAGTGCTGAGTCCACCCCTATTTAATGCCTATGTCACAGACATCAGAAGTGGTATCAGGAGCAGGATAAGTCTCTTAGCGGATGACTCTAAGCTGTGGGCAGTGGTGGATGGGGAAGAGAGAAAGTTGGATCTCCAGAAGGACCTGGGGACTCTAGGGAGGTGGTCACGAATCTGGAAACTAAAGTTTAATTTTGCGAAATGCAGGATTCTGCCACTGGTAGCCAAAAACCCAACTCATAAATACACCTGGGGGAGACATTGCAGGTTTCGAGGTGGGAGAAAGACCTCAGGGTGGTGGTGGATGCCAAAATGAACAATTCAGAGCAGTGTAGAAGGGCAGCAGCATACGCAAATAAAATGCTTGAGTAGTGAGATTCTCCATCCACTGTACAATAGCCTGGTTAGACCACACCTTGAATACTGCATGCAGTTTTGGTGTCCCTACTTAAAGAAGGACACTGCGTTACTGGAGAGGATACAGAGGAGAGCGACCATGATGGTACTGGGGCTAGGGGAAAGGCCCTATGAGGAGCGACTGGGGGAGCTCAACCTATACTTGTTGGAGGAGAAGAGATGGGGGATATGATAGAGGTCTTCAAGTATCTCAAGGGGACTAATAGGGTAAGCCTTGAGGGGGTCGTCCTGCTGAGGGAACCAGGGACCACCCCATGAAGTTGGATGGGGGGAGGTTGAGGGGGGAAACAAGGAGGCGCTACTTCACTGAGAGAGTGGTGAAGCCCTGGAATGTGCTGCCCAGAGAACTGGTGGCTGCTACCACTGTGGAGGAGTTCAAGAAGGGCTGGGATAGGTGCAGGAGGAGGGAACATCAAGAAGCCCCGCTGAGAAATAGGGGTCCTTGTTTGGAGGGATGGAGGGCTAAAATCGGTGCCCTACATAGGCACTGACCATCGAGCAGACTAGATGGACCATAGGGCCTATTCTGTTGGCTTCATAGTATGTTAGAATGTACAATTTCCTCAACTAGTGAGCCTCTGATTTCACCTTTCTTACTCCTGTTAACTCTAAAATCTCCATCTACCTTGCCTTGAACTTCAGCTTTTGTCTTTTCTGCTTTACTAACTAACCTTCTCCTCTTCTCTTCATCCCATCCCCTTATCTCTATTTTTTCTTAGCAAATCCTACCTTAGCCATCCTATCACTCCCCTCCCCCTCTGCCCTGCCAACTCAGACAGTCCTTCCACTTCCTCACGCTAATCTCTTCTCCCTTTATTTACAGACTGTGCCAAAGCCCACTGGACATTCCTTCACCCGTGGCTGTAGCCAGAGGAGCTGCTCCCTGTCCTCTCAAGGGACAAAAACAGGTACGCCTGCTCAACTGACAGAGTGCCCCCTTCAGCTGTAAATTTTAAATCTGGCGCTATTTCCCAGATCTTTGTGTGAGCCTGATCATTGACTCCATCCTTGAACCTAGGATCTGTGGGGTCACCTGCAATCCCTAGCTTAGCAACTCAATATTTAAGAGTTAATTTTTATTCCCCCTCCTTAAAAAACTTTCTAAATCAAGCTAGTTGCTCACAGAGGGACCTTTGTGCCAGATCCTGTTCTCACTTGATTTTCTCTATATAGTCTGTCCAGGAACTCCTCCCACTCGAATTCCACAGTCAGCTGGTTTTCTATTCCCCTGAAACTACACCCTCCCTTCCTATAGGGATCAAACCTAAATCACCCACTCCAGTTAACTCCTTTCAATTACTGCTGTAACCTGCCCTATTGTAAGGAACCACACCCTAATGCTACTTATACCATTTTAATTCTTACACTTTCCCATTAGCAGCCTATAAGAAAACATCCATAGAGGGTGCCAGACTTTTTCTTCTTTCAAACACTTCATTTTAAATTGCTGTTTTTTGGAAATCAAATCAAACAGCAACTCAAGCTCCCATTATGTATTTTTCTGAATCCATTTATTTCAAGCGTAATAGCAGTTTACCTCCCACAGTATGTTTTCTACTACATATCAGGGCTTTCTTTATGGCATACTCTTACTAGCTCACCTCCTACCAAATGGCTCCCCAATCACTCACGTATTTGCTGACAGGCATTATGCTAGGATTTATCCTGTGGTTCTCTCTGGCAGGTTGCCCCCCCCCCATGTCTTCACCACTGATCCAAATGACTTAACTTTCTCAAATATGCTTATTCCCCCCAAGAAAGTCCATGATATCATATCATTACTTTTCCCTCATAGTTATCTCTACCATGTAGCTTACACTTTTAAGAAGTGCTTTCGCTTCTACTCAATCCAGCCTTCCTCAATCATCCATCACAAACTATGGTATGTCCTCCTTCTTGCTCTAATACTTGCAGGGGATATTAAACTTAACCTTGGTCCACCTGCTCACCTCTCCTGCTCAGATGCAGCATGGAAGGACACAAAGGGACTTTGCATTGTTCACCTAAACATTAGGAGACTCCACCATAATCTAGCTGAACTTGAGGAATGGGTCATACTATATCACCTGGATATCATTTGCCCATCTGAAACTTGGCTTAAACCCTCTACCCGACTCTGCCTGCTCATTACCCAACTACAACCTCATCAGACATGACAGGACCACCTCCAAACAAGGTGGTGTAGCCATTTTTTATAAATCACACCTAAACCTCTCAGACCCTACCATGCTTATCCTCTCCCACTGTGACTCTATTCATGCTACCTTTCAACTTAGCTCCAAGAAATTACATAGAGTGTGCGCTTATAACCCCCTCTCTAGGTGGCACCACTAGCCTTGAAGAGCTCCTCTCACATGTTGGCTTAGCTGTTGGAAGAAATGAAGTCCTAATTCTAGGAGACCTAAACCTAAATTGGATTGGCATGGCAGACAAATCACTCCACACTGTGGTACAAGGCCACAGCCTCCACCAGCTAATCACTGACCTTACCAGGGTCATGCCTCCCCCAGGTCCAGTACTTTAATTGACTGGGCTCTGACAAATTACATTGATTGTATAGTCTCCTCAGGTACCCTAGCTGATGCAATTAGGGATCACACTCCAATATATTGTGTCTGGCGCTCAATTTGTCAATGCTCCTCTCCCCCAAAATCTCATCACTTTCCATAATCTAGTTAACCTTGACCAAGCCCAGTTCCTGAATGATCTATCCATGATTGACTGGACTTGTGTCTACTCTGCCACAGATGCTCAAGCAGTCCTTGACCACTTCCTAACCCTGTTTGGATCTCTACAGGCTATCCATGGACCCCACTTCACACGTCGTGTACATAAAACGCAAACCAAATGGCTAAATAAAGACCTCTTGCTCAGACCCAGGCTAGAGACAAATGCTGGCACTGTTTCAAGGTTTCTGGTCTTCTCTCTGACTACAATGACTACAGAATGTGGAGAAACTCTTGCAAAAGGAACATTTGTTTAGCAAAGAGCTTGTTCTGCAAAGGTCTATTAATAAATGCTGCAGGTGATTCCAGGAGATTCTGGTCACATATAAAAACACTCCATGGAGCCACACATACTAGAAATACAAATGATATGATCTTAAATGGTGTGCACTGCAATAATCTGGCCACCATTGCAAACTCCTTAGCTCTCCACTTCTCGGATTTATCCAAATACTCATCTCTTTTCCCCCCAGTGCAGCCCTCCCCCCCAATGGACAATGAGCCACTGCACAAGCACCCACCTTTTAAATTTTGAAACATTACCAAACTGTAAGTCCAAAAGATGCTACAAGCCATCCCTGGTAGCACTGGTACTTGCTCTGATGATATTGAACCCAGGATCCTGAAACTTGCTACCCCCATTATTGCCTCACCCTTAGCTCAGATCTTTAATTTGTCACTATGCCACAGCTCCGTCCCTAGTATCTGGAAAATAGAGTTACTCCAATATTTAAAAAAGAGGACCCGAGGAAATTGACAACTACCAGCCTATATCCATACTGTCTGTTCTTAGCAAAATACCAGAAAAGCTAGTTGTCAAGCAAACCATCTCTTTTTTACAGGACCACAACCTCCTATCTGTCTCCCAGCATGGCTTCCAGAAAGGCCACAGCAATACTACAACCCTCCTGAAATTCACAAATGATATCTATTCTGCAATATTCTGCAATTCTACTACAAGGAAGAATGCACTGATAGCTCACCATTAGCCAACACTAACTCTTTCAAGTACCTCAGCATTTTGCCTTGACAAATATCTGGACTTTGATCAACGTGTTACTGCTACCTGTAAGTCCATTAATGCCAAGCTTGGAAGTGCATACTGAACTAGTTATGCCCTCACCCCATCAGCTAGACTTGCTATTGCTCAAGGCATTCTGCTCCCAGCACAAGCCTATGGCACAGTCACCTACCTAGGAACATCAAAAACTACTCTTCAGAAGTGGGTTTCCACCTATAAAATCTGCCACTATGCCTCTGCATACCCTCATTACAAGCACCACTGCCAACTTTATGCTGATCTAAAATGGTTGTCCCCTACTGTCTATCAGCTCAAGTTCCTTGGATCTCTCATTGATGGTATTGCCAGATCAGGTCTCCCTCAGTCCCTTACCTGCCTGCTAGGCACTCAAACCATCTCCTATGGGCTTAGATCCACTGACCTAGCTTCCCTCCACATTCCAAGATGTAAAACCACCATAGGTGCATGGTCTTTCTCATGTGCAGCACCTAAATATTGGAACTCCCTTCCCCAAGACATTAGTCCTGCTCTGACCCATGCCTGTTGTAAGAGGCTGCACCACAGTTATCTACTTGTCTCAACCTTCTGCATATACTTTCACCCACCTTAGACCCTCCAGCCTCTAACTCTTGACTGCCATGTCTATATTTATTTCTGCCCTTCTCTCCTCCATCTTTCCTCTCAACCTGGCTTCCTGTCTTCTTTCCTTCTAGCCTTGCCCTTGCTTTTCCTAGGCTCACAACCCCCCACCTTCATTCCTCTCTCTTAATTTCCTACTTCTCCCTCTATGTACATGCCTTTCTGGTCAACAGTATAGCACATATACCCTGGTCTTGATCATGGATCTTTTCTCTAAACTAGCACTCTTGTACTTCTTAGGACCTTTAGTTCTGTGGTTGCTCACAATTTGACTCTATTGTGTTCCTACTTAAGCCAATGTTTAAATGCACTTCTACTGTATTTTGTAAACTGTTTGTAATGATGTCTCTCACATTTTGTATCCTGAATATTGTTGAACTCGCACTTGTATCTCTCTTGCTTTTGTCCCAACTGTATTGCTCTCTCACTGGTAATTGTATTTGTACCTGTACCCTCTGTATTACCAATTGTTGTACTGCTTCAAACTGTTTATTTGTACCCTCCCAGATCATGCCTGAAAATAGGCATTGCTATGCCTAGTGCACTTACCCAGTTACCAAAAGCAAATAAATAAATAATATAAGAATGGGAGAAAATTTAGGGGGATACGACCATAAAATGGTGGAATGTATTTTTAAGCAGAAAATGGAGAAAATTGAAGGAAGATTATTAAAAAATATACTGTAGAGTGAATTTTAATGAAATTAATAGCAAATTAGGGAAGTGGGATCGGGAATGTGATTTTCAGAATAAAAATGTATTAGACATATGGCACATTTTTAAAAATAAGCTTCTTGAGGTAGGGGAGAAATATGTCCCTAACAAACAGATATGTAGCAAAAGAGGGAAGTTTCCTATGTGGTGTACCAGGAAGGCCCTGAGACAGATAAATAGGAAAAAGAAATGTTATGAACAAATGAGAAGGAATCAACCCCCTGCAGCGATTGATAAATATAAATGTGATGTAAAAAAGTTAAAGAGGATCATCAGAAGGGAAAGGGTAAGAGCTGAATTCGGCATCACACACACAAATGAAGGGGGAAGAATTTCTATGCTTATATTAACACTTATAATAAGTCTAATACTCATGAAGGCCCACTGATTTATAAAGGACCAGACATTATGAATCCATTGGGTATGGCCAACATTTTTAACAACTATTTTTGCTTCGTATTTACTGCTAGTAGGTCAAGATCAATAGATATACAGGGGATGGTAGGTTGGAAATTAACTTAGTGATCAGTTCAAGTGATGTATTGGAATTTGTAAATAAATTGAAAGAGAATAAATCTGCAGGGCCAGATCTTATTCACCCAAAACTGTTAAAAGAGACAATCCACAATACTGTAGAACCTCTGTCTTTCATGCTAAACCTATCTTTTAGTAACGGTCAAGTGCCCAAAGAGTGATGAAATGTTACTGTTATGCTTTTGTTTAAAAAGGGTAGCAGATCCACTGGATCAAACTACAGACCAATAAGTCTGACTTCAGTCGTATGTAAAATGGCTGAAACTGTTCTAAAAACCAAATTAGAAGAAAAACTTGGAGGTTATAATTTACAGTGATAGCAAATGACATGGCTTCAGACAGAATAGACTGTGTTTAACAAACTAGATAAGTTTCTATAACAAGGTAAATAAAAGCATATATAACATACCTGTGAATGTGGTGTTTCTTGACTTTCAAAAGGCCTTTGACAAAGTACCACATGATATACTACTTGCTAAATTAACTACAATAGGGATAGATAAGAGGTAGTACTGTGGATCCGGAACTGGCTGACTGTCAGGAAGCAGTGTGTTAGGGTTAGGGGGTGCAATTTGGACAGTGGTGAGGTGACTAGAGGGGTTCCCTAGGGTTCTGTTTTGGGCCCAGCATTGTACATTAGTGATTTATAAACAGACATAAATAGTTGGATAGTTACATTAGAAGACAGCTTGAAATTGGGGGGATCAGTAAATGCAGAAGAGAAGATTAAACAATTGACAGGGGACTTGAAAAGGGTGGCGTAGTGGGCACTGGTGAATCAAATTTGTTTTAGTGTAGATAAGCATTCTGTTTTTCATGTTGGTAAATGCAACACCAAACAGGAATGCACTCTGAATGCTGTTAAAATTAAGAAGGTTGAAACAAAGGGCTGGCTCAATGGCACTGATGGTTGAGGCACTGGACACCACACCTTGAGCCACGCTGGTGATCCGTGTTCGGTAATGGACATGGGCCACTGGGATCGGCAGGGGAGGAGAAAGATTGAGCATCTGATGGACTGCTCTCCTTCTCCTGGGAGGGGGGATTTCAGTGTTGGTGCTTGTTTCCCCCCTGGCAGAGGCCAGGGGACAAGGAGCTGTGCTGTAATAGGGTGAAGAAGAGGGCAGATGCTTAGAGGAGAGTGCACACAGATGTGTGTGTGCTCCACCTCTGTCAGCGTCATTGCACATACCCCAGTTCCAGGGGAGAAAAGGCAAGAAAAAAATGCTGCCCCCCCCCACTTATGAGCAGGCTCCAGTGCAGTCCCCTCTGGCCCCGTAAATTCTGCCACCACTGGTCCCACTCGGAAGGGGGGGACCATCCCCGAGTATGAGGAGGCAGGTCACCAGAGCCTGGAAAGCACATTTGTAGGGCTTCGGGAGGCCGGCCACAAAAAAATTTAAAAAAAGAAGGTTGAAACACAATGGTATTTTGGTATTATAGATCAGCATTTAAGTTTTGCAGCTCAACATACTGTTCTTATAAGGAAATCAAACTATATGATTAGGAATATAAAGAGAACCTTTGTTAATAAGTCAGCATCATTCATATTACTCTTGTACAAGTCATATACAAGACCCTATTTTGATTATGGGTTCCCGCATGGAACCCTCAGTCAAGGGGGAAGTGGGTAAATTGAGGGGTTACAACACAGAATAACAAAGATGGTGGGTGGTTGGAAACATCTAGATTATAAAACTAGGCTGAAAAGATCTAACCTTTTGAGCCTGGAAAACAGGAGAGTGGGGATGATTTGTTGCTAATGTACAAAATCTTGAAAAATAACGAATTAATGCAAGAACTAGAAATTAAGGCTCAACTAAAACTGGTCAGGATAAGGACTCACAAACAGCATATAAAATGTGACAACTCAACCAAAAGTGGAAGATTTAACTTTTTTATACAAAGAACAGCAGGTTGTAGAACCAACTGCCAAAAACTCTGGTTGAATGAAATACATTGGGACTATTTAAAAAAACTTGGACAAGCACCTTTCGGGAAAGGGATATATCTGGACCCGCTCATGCAGGTGGATGGTTAATATGGGCAGAATTGCCTTCCTCCATTCATAACCCAGTAAGATCACCCAGTACGTATGAATAGACAGAGAGAGAATGAGGAGTAGTGGGGGCTAATTGTTTTGTAAGACAGGACTGCTATGCACAAAATATACAGGTATGAATGCAAGGGAAGAGATATATCGGCCCATGAGGCCTTGTCAATAGAGGGTCTGAGGAGAGAGACTTTTCTGTGTAAAGTGGAACTAGGTTAGCGTGAATGCCAAGTTTTAGAGGAATTAGGAAGGAGTGGTAGAGGTTGGACAAAGAGGGAGAGAAATGCGTGGAGGGAGATATAGAAGTGTAGATAACAAGGGGCAAGTATATTAGGGGAAATGTGGATAAGGTGAGCATTAACAGGGGGAGGTTCTGGCATGTACAATTGTCCATGCAGGATTCAAAGGCTCCAAAAGTTGAAAATTATGGGCCACCAGATGGATGCCCCAGGGGACAGTAGGTAGGAGAAAGCCATTGTTGAAGCCATGCAGAGTTAATGAGAACAGTCACCTCAGGCATTTGCAACAAAATGTTTACTAAGCTTTTGTTTAAAGGGGCTTAATGTAGTTGCAGAGGAGATGTCAGGAGGTAGGGAGTTAGGCCAGTAAGGAGTATGGTGGGAAAAATCCCTCAGACCTACAGAGGTACGACAGTGAGGAACTTTAAAAACCATGTTGTCTGTGCTTCTGCTGCAGTGACTATTTTCATAGGGGATGGGAAGCTTCTGAACCCCTGAAGGCACCAGGTCTAGCCTTATTTTTTAGCCATGAAACAGGTTTGGAATCCAAGCATGCCATTGAACTGTAACCAATTTTCCTGCTCATACAAATCACACATGTGTTAGCCTTGGAGAACCAGTAGCCAAATGGCAGGCTTTATTTGATGCTACTATGATACAGCAGAGGGCTGTGGTCATTGTGGAATCATAGGTTACTAGTCTGTAATCTATAAGCGAGACCACTGAACTAAGGATAGCCAGATTAAGAGCCTCAGTGGATAGACTATGCTTATGTCTATGAAGCAGTCCAATGCTCCTACTGACCGCCTTAGCAGTATTGTCTATGTGGTATGAGTAGAACATGGTGCTATCAGCCGTTACCCCTAAGTATTTAAAGTGCTGGACTAGTTTCAAAGGGGAACCAACCTCATTAGTGATGTTGTGTGGGTAAGTACGATGCCTATACTGGGTGCTAGAGAACAATATTGTTTTAGTTTCCTTGTAGTTCATGATGAGTTTTTGTTCACTGAACCATCGTTCTGCCTCTGTAAAGCTTGCCTGTAGCTTCCACTCCATTGCTTAGGGTCAGGGTCACTCATGAACAGGACTGCATCATCTGCATAAAGTAGAATTTGGTACTGACAGGAATATGGGAGCCAGTTGATGAATATGCTAAATAATAATGGATCCAATATTGAGCCTTGGGGGACACCAGAGCACTCAGGTCTGCTTTCTGATAGGATGTTATCAATCTTCACTTGCTGTGAATGGTTAGAAAGATAACTCTTGAACCATGCAACTGTAGCACATGAAAGGCCAGTGGATGCAAGCTGTTCAACCAGAAGGACATGATTAATCATATTGAATGCTTTCATGAAGTCGATAAAAGCTGCGCCAACAAGGGCACCCTGGTCCAGGGAGTTGTGAATGTAACCAGTAAACTCAAGTAATAAAGTGGTGGTGCTATAACCTTTGCAAAAACCATGTTGCTATGGGCATTGAGTTTGATACTTTTCTAAGTGCACTACCAGTTGATCATCAACTATTGTTTTATGTGATTTTGATAACTGCAGGAAGATTGAGATGGGTTTATAATTACCATGTGAGGTGCGGTCCCCACTCTTAAAGATGTGTGAGACTAAGGCGGATTTCCATTTTTACAGGAATTGTGAGAGTCTCAGAGAGGTAGAAATGATGTGAGTTAGTGGAACACATATGTCTTCCAAGTTTAACGCCACAAATATAAGGTCGAGGGAGTTGCCACTAATCTGGACTTCCCAAGAACCTTTAGAAAGTATTTCCTAGCTTCACGCACTGTGATGGCACTAACATGGAATTGTGGGTGAGCGGGTCGCTGGTCTTCTGAGCTAGTGCTATGCCTAAGGTTAGAGCAGAGAAAGAAATCGGGGGTAGAACACCACTCAGGTCTGAAAAAGCTTTGTTGAAAGTATTTACTATGGTGCAAGGATCCAGAGTGGGTTCACCATTGATGTTAAGCACTGCGGGGGCTGCCTTGTTTTCTTTCCCAGTGACTTCTTTCAGGTTAGACCAGAGTTTTCATCCAGCGCTCCATGAACATATAAGGGCATCCTTATAGTACTGTATTTTTGCAGCATGTATGGCCCTAGTGCAGTCATTGCAAGCTTTTTAATAACTATGGCTATCAGCCTGCTTACCTGTGGCTCAGCCTCGATGCCACAGGTGGTTCTTAGACTTCATATGCTCATGTTCAGGAGAGAACCATGGATTACTGTGGCCTTTGATCTTTTGCTTTTTAAGCAGAGCATGTCTATCACACACTGCATTGAATTGGAGAATAAATTGATCAAGAGCAGAATCAACCATGCAGGAGGAATAGACCAAAGACAAGTCCTGGTGGTGGAGGTCTGCTTTTAGCAATTCAAGATGGCCATGTCTAAGGACTCCATTAGTAACTGATCTAGCCGAGGGTTTGGAGTAATTTTTAATTTTTTATTTTAGACTTTGGTAACTGGGTAAGGCCCACTAGGCACAAGTGCCTGTTTTCAGGGGTGACCTGGGAGCACTGGGCGGTTAAGTGACTTGATCAGAGTCACACAGTATGCAAGTGGAGGTTGTAAGAATCAAACTCAGGTCTGGTCTGCTGGATGTACCAAGCTCTTTCACACCTCTTTCCTCTAACCTCTAAGCTATACTGCCAGCACAATGATTAGACCATTGGAAAAGGACAAGTGAGTGGCCACTGTAGAAATCAGGGGGTGCAGCTGTATTTGAAAAATGGTCAGGGCAGTTAGATAATACCCATTTAAGTAGGGCAGATGTTCTGGTCTTGTAAGTCATTCTAGTAGATGAGTCAACTAGCTGTGAGAGGTGAGTTGCTGAGACTGCATCCTTGCATGCCTTGCAGCAGGGAAGAGTCAATTGACGTTTAAGTCCCCAAGCAGTATGGTTTCCAGGTTAAAATGTAAGTTTTCCAGGCACTCCATAAGTGAATCCAAATCAGAGGTCTTCTGTCTGGATGGGATGTAAACTGTTAGAACAGTAAGTGTTTTATTATGCGCCCCAAGGAGCACTTTTAACACAAGAGCTTGCATATGGGCCCCAGTCCTGGGCAGTGGCAGGACTAGGCCTTGAACGCTGTCCCTGAGATAAATTACACAGCTGCTCCTGGGCTTCATTAGATGATCATGTCTGTACACAGTGTAACCAGGAATTAAAACTGTGGCATCAGCTACATTTGGGGAGAGCCAAGTCTCAACTATTGCTAGGATATTTGGGTTGTGCTGCAGAACCCATGCATTTAGGTTGTCCATTTTGGGAAGGAGGATGCATATGTTAATGAGGCCAATGTTAGTTGTCCTGTCTTTCTCTGGTGGATGGCGGTAGATTGAGGTGGGCCTGGGTTGGGGTGGATATTGCCTGAGAGCAGTAATAGTAGAAGTTTTATATGACATAAGTATGATTTTAGTTGCTTTTTGTTGTGTTTAGTTAACCTTCTCTGGTTGCGACAAATGGGATTTTTTTCCTGGATGCTGAAAATCCCAGGAAGGAGGGCAAGAGGGGGCAGCCAACCAGGCTGCTGAAGTATCAGCGTTTGTAAATGTATGTTACCCACACTTGGGGAGGTATGTGAAAGTTGTTCCTATGAGATAAAGTAACAGTGCTATAGGTATTCCAGGCATTCTCCTGCAGTACTGGCAGGGCTGATGCTGGAGGGATTGCAAATGAAAGGCCCAGAAAGTCATGAAGTGCGCAGTGGCGCTGCTTTCGAAAATGGGGGCACCCACAGGGGACATGATGAGAGGACACACATTTAGCAGGCGAGGAACTTACTGGTTTAGCCCTATTAAAAAGAGAGGACTACCAATAATTGAAGTAGCTGCTTAGAAGAGTGGGCTACAAGCAAAGAGTGCTACCAGAGTTGTTCATCAATTATTTATAGTGTCACTAGTACCCTAACTCTGTAACTTAACACTTAGTTGATACACATGTAAAATCTACTTTATTTTATTTATTTATTTTTTTATGTTGGGCTGTCTGTAGCTCAATTAATTAAGGACAGCTATGATTTCTGCTTAGAACAGTGGATTATATGGCAGGAAATAGCTTGGGCTAATAGCAGCCAATGGGAGCAGTGTGGTATAGCGTCACTGTCCAATCAAATTTGTAGCTTACAAGCCACTGGCTTCTTCTTCTGTGGAGCGGACTTGATCATCATCAGGGAGCAATTGGCCTCTATCAGAGGAAGTGGTTGGCCAAAGATAGTGGCCAGGGGCTGCAGGAGCAGTGGTGGAGCCCACTCAGGTCTCTTTTGAAAAGAGAGAGGGGGAGGATAGGTTAGCTAGATATTAGATACTACAGATTACCAGGAGACGGCTAAATCTGTGGGTGGGGGTGGGTAGTGTAAGGACAAAGACTTAGGGAAGATAACTGGAGAGGAGACAAAATTGGGTGCGGGCTAGCAGCAAAACAACAGGCTGGGAAGTAGGTGAGAGAAAGGGGTGGGAGAAATAGGAATCTCAGTGGGGATGTGGGTGTCTGACGCCAGTGGTGGCAGCATGAAAGGCAAGAGGAGAGGAGAGGAACAGTGGTGGGTGAGCAGGAATGGCACTCATTTAGGGATGTTTAATCAGGGTGAGGGAAGAAAAGGAAATAGTGAGACTGGCACTGAGAGTTTCACACTGAGAGAAGGGTAAGCGGTTCTATGAGATAATGGTGAAAGCCTAAAGGCAATCGCCGTTACTGCGAAGTCAGAGTGCTGAAAATTTATTTTGGCACTCTGACACCCCAGTACACAGCAAAATGGCACTGGGGACTTATGTTTTTAATGTTTTATGAAGGGCAACCCATACTCCCCAAGTAGGAGGCTTTGCCACCCGCACCCCTTATAGGATTCTTAACTCGGGGGGTGCATGTTGGGGGTGGAAAACATTTAAAAAGAGTTTGGGCCGTGTGCACAAAACGCACCAGCCAGGCCCAACCCAGTACCCTGCCCACCAACCATGCCAACCCACTCCACCATGCCACGGGTCAGCTCAGCGACCACGTGGCACCACCGCCTCACAACCCCTCCCGCCCCTCACTGTGCATGCTCGCTGCCCCCATGTGTGTACATATAGTGAACTCCCATCGATATATTCATGGCCCCCCCACATCTGGCAACCCCACCCTACGCTATCCCTGATGACATGCGCCAGGGATTGGGCCGCAGTTATTGTAGGTGCCCAATCGCCAATGCCCATGTCACAGCTACCAGGTAAGCTGGCTGTCAGAGTTTGCACTAAGTAGGGATTAGAGAAGAGTGGAGAAACAGGTAGGTATTAACAGTAAAAACACCATTTAAAATACTGTCCAGCTGATTAAAAATGGTCCGGTAGGACACATGATCACAGTTTACTAGGCATCAAACATTTGTACAATTAGCAGGCTAGCAAAAAAGTTCTTATCTAAGCAAAATTCAAGTGAACTGTAGTACGGAAATCAAATCTAAAAGCCAAGGAGCCCAAAGGTAAGTTGGCATGGGCTAATTGCAGCCAATGGGAGCTGTGAGGAAGTGTTCCTGTCCCAATAAAAATTCACAGCTGTGGAGCATACCTGATTGTTGGGGAGCAATTAGCTTCTAGCAGAGGGAGCACCTGACCAAGAATAGTGGCCAGGGCTGCAGAAGCAGCAGTGGAGACTGCTCAAGGTTCCCCCGATCCTCAGGGAACAAGTAGCTTCTAGCAGAGGGAGCACCCAGCCAAGGATAGTGGCTGGGATCGAAGTAGCAGTGGTGGAGCCCGTTCAGAGCTCTCCTGATCATCAGGGTCTAAGCGGCTTCTAGCAGAGGGAGCGCCAGCCAAGGATAGTGGTTTGGGGCTGCAGAGGTAGTGGTGGAGCCCACTTAGAGCTCTGATCATTGGGGAGCAAGTCACTTCTAGCAGAGAGAGTGCCCAGCCTAATATTTATTTTATTTTATTTAGTTTTTGTTGACCGGGTAAGTGCACTAGACAAATCCTGCCTATTTTCAGGCACGACCTGCGGGAGGGGGATACAGATGAATGTCAACTGACCTTGAACCAGATTAAGCTGTTGCCAGGGCCACAGGAGCAGCGGTGTTGCCCACTCAGGGCTCTCATGATCGTTGGGGAGCAAGCGTCTTCTAGAAGACGGACCACCTGGCAAGGGTAGTGTCTGGCAGCCACAGGAGCAGTGGTGGAGTCCACTCAGAAACATAAAAATTGTTGGCAGATAAGGACTGCTAGGCGCATCCAGTCTGCCCATAGGCCCTATACATTGTAAGTGGCCACTGACCCTATGTGATCAGTGGCTTTTCATCACTCCTCCCCTCTTAAGCATCCCTTGTGCCTGTCCCAGGCATGATTAATCCCCTCCACTGTGCTTGCCCCACTACCTCCTGTGGCAGACCATTCCAAGCATCAGCTAACCTTTCTGTGTAGATAAACATTCTCACATTACCTCTTAATCTACCCCTTCTAATTTCATATTGTGCCCCTTGCTCTAGTACTTTTTCTGTATTGGAAAAGGTCACCCATCTGCACCTTGTTTATGCCCTTAAGGTACTTGAAAATTTCAGTCATGGCCCTCCGCTGTCTCCCCTCCTCCAGTGAGTACATATTGAGGTCTCTTAGTCTCTCCCCTCATATGTTTTATGATGCAAGTCCTGCACCAGCTTTGCTGCCCTTTTCTGGATAGTCTCCACCTTATCTATGTACTTGCATGGGTGTGGCCTCCTGAACTGCATGCAGTACTCCAGGTGAGGCCTTACCCATGTTTTATACAATGGCATCGCCACCTCCTGCCTCATGCTAATGATACCCCTGCCTATGCACTCCAGCAAGCCACTGGCCCTCCCTGTCACCTTTGTGCACTTCTTTGATACCTTAAGGTCCTCAGAGATGACAACCTCTAGGACCCTTTCCTCTTTGGTGACAGTCATCTCCTCCCCCCAACCTGTAGCTCTCCCCAGGGCTCCCTCTATCCAGGTGCATTATTTTGCACTTCATTGCTTTGAATCTCAGTTGCCACATCTCTGACCATCTTTCAAGCTTCTCCAGGTCCGTCTTCATTTTCTGCACCCCTTGTGGAGTATCCACCCTGTTGCAGATCTTGGTGTCATCTGTAAACAGTCAGACCTTTCCTTCCAGCCCCTCTGCAATGTCACTAATGAAGACATTGAACAGGACTAGTCCTAGTACTGATCCCTGTGGTACCCCACTGGTCACCCCCACTCCCCAGATTGTACCCTATTTATCACCACCCTCTGTCTTCTGTCTGTTAATCAGTTCTTAGCCCAGATCACCACCTTGTCTCCCATGTCTAGACTACCCATCTTGTTAATCAGCCTTCTATGTTGGACAGTGTCAAAGGCTTTGCTGAAATCTAGGTAGGCGATGTCTACTGCCCCCTGATTTATTTCCCTAGTCACCCAATCAAAAAAATCTATTAGATTAATTTTACATGACCTTCCTGCTGTGAATCTGTGTTGCCTCTGATTCTGAACACTGCTGGATTCCGTATGTGCCACTATCCTTCCTTTTAGCAGAGTCTCCATGATCTTTCCCATCACTGAGGTGAGGCTGACTGGCCTGTACTTCAAAGATAAATGATGTAAAGGAACACAAAAAGCAAATTTGGCCATTAGCAAATGTTTTACTGCAAAATAATGTACCATTGCAGACATACAGAACATGAAATGGTAGCCCTGGTGCCTCGACAGAAGCAGTGTTCAAGGCTGTTTGGTGAGGCCTAAAGACTCCTGACTCATGTTCTATATCTACAATTAATATTATTTTGCAATGCTTTTATATCGCTAGTACTTATATTCCTTCTTCCTATTACGACTATTTTCATTGGTGGAGGTTGGCCGCCTCGCTGGTGGTGCTGGCAGACAACCAGTGTGTTTAAGCGCACAGGAGTTTTGTTTGACTGGCCTGTACTTCACCTCCTCCCTACTGCTGCTTTTGTGCAGTGGGACTACATGTGCCCTCCTCCAGTCCTCTGGAATGACACCCATGTTAACCGACTCTGTGAACAGGGCTTCTAGAGGTACTGCTAGTTCCCTTCATAGCTCCTTTGATATCCTTGGGTGAATGCTGTCTGGACCCATGCCCTTATTCACCTTCAGCATTGTGAGTTCTTCTAGAACTCTCTCCACTGTGAATGGACTGGTGTCCACTTCTGCCCCACCCATTGCCTCTGCAACCCAACTGTGGTCCTTGACCCTCCCCCTCCTTAGTGAATGCTGAGCAGAAGTATTTATTCAGTATTTCTGCCTTGTCCAGATCTCCCTCCTTACATTCTCCCTTATCCCTTTTGAGCCTCACAGTACCCCACCTGTTTTTTTTTTCACTGATGTGCCTATAAAATGCCTTGTCCCCTTTGTTTACAGACTGTGCTAAGCCCTCTTCTGTCTGTGCCTTCACCATTCCAACAGCCCTTCCTGCTTCCCTTAGACATTTAAGGTACACCTCCCTGTCCTCCTCCCTTTATCTCCCCTTATATTTCCTGAAACTCTGCCTTTTAGCCCTGACGTTGTCCCCCATTTCTTTGGAGAACCATAGTGGTTTTCTTCTGCTTTTCCCTTTGGCCATTATCCTAACGCATTGGTTTGTCATCTCCACTATGGCTCCTTTCAGTTTCCCCATTGTTCTGCCACCCCCTCTCCCTTCCCCAGGACTGCTTGTATATATCTACCCATTTCAGTGAAATCCGCCCCCCTGAAATCTAATGCTCTTGCCCTTATGTGGCTTAACTGAGTCCATGTCTCCATGCTGAACAACATCATGTGGTGGTCATTGGACCCCAGCTGCCATTCTACCTGTATGTCTTCGACTCTGTTTCCATTGGTCCATACCAGGTCCAGGATTGACTTGCCCCTGGTTGGCTCATGCATCAGCTGCCTGAGTCCAACACTCTGTAAGGATTCCATGATGGCTGTGCTTCTGGCTAAAGCAGCCACCTGGGTGGCTTAATCCATGTCTGGCATGTTGAAATGCCCCAGTAGCAGGATTTTGCCTTTAACTGCCATGTCTTGTATGTTCTCCACTTGTTCCCTGTCTACTTCCTCCCTCTGTGCTGGAGGTCTGTAGATCACCCCCTGTGCATATTGTTGTTCCATTCCCTGGTTCCAGGGTGACCCACATTACCTCTGCCTCCCCTTGCCTTCCCTGGACTTCTGTAGCCTTTTTCCATCTCTGATGTACAGGGCCACTCCCCCAGCCTTTTTACCCTTCCTATCCCTCCTGAACAGTGTATAGCCTGGTACATTGACTTCCCAGCCATGATTAGCAGAGTACCACATCTCTGTGATTGCTGCTACAGTATGTCAAGGTCTGCATCTGCCAACAAGGCCTCCAGGTCTGGAACCTTATTTCCTAGGCTACAGGCATTCATTAGCATGACCTTCCATGTCTTACAGTCTGCCCTACCTCTGTCCTTGTTCTCCCTCTCCAGCATCTTTCCCCACCCCATTTCCTTTGCTATGTACTCTTGCCCCCCCATTTTACTCGTTATATATTCTTCACCTGCCTACCCCTCCCTGCCTGCTTTAGCTGTTTCTGTAGTCAACTTATGTTCCTTCATGTTCCCATGGGAAGTGTTCTTAAGCCTCCTGATCCTCCTGACTCTCCTTTTCGCCATTTTAAATGCTCACAGCTGAAGCATTTAAACTTCTCTAAAGTACCAAAGTTCATTCCTTGAACAGATTCAGGCTGTGCTCCTTATGTAAGCTTGCATCTGCCCAGGTCAGGCCCCAGTCCCTATGAAGCCAAAACCCTCCCTTCCATACCAATCCTTCAACCAAGGAGTTGAAGGTATGGATGTGGAGTGCCTTAGCTTCCCTTGTGCCCTGGACAGGTAGCACCTCTGAGAATGAGATGGAGCATGCTATATGTTTCAGATTAGCTTCCTGAAATCCTCCTGGAATCTGGCTAACTCCACCCTTCTCCTGGCTAGGTCATTGTTTCCCAGGTGGACAATGATATCCAACTGCTCCTTCCTAGCTATTGCCACAGAGATTGTATGGATCAGATTCCCATCCCTCCATGCAGCACTTCCTGGGAGGCACTTGACCTCCCTCCCTCTCGCCTGCTTGGTGTCCATAACTCCACTCCCCAGATAATAGAGTCCCCCACTAGGAGAAGCTTCCTCTTCCTCTGGGTTCCCCCTGCCTCCCTTCCCTGGGGCTCCATCCCAAAGGACCCTCCCATCCACCCTGTCTCAGCCTCAGGTTCCTGAGTGGGGCTTTCCTGTTCTTCCAATACAGTGTAGGAGTTACTAAGCAGGACTGGTTGGGAAATGCGCTTTTGACTCCCTCCCTCCCTCACTCTCCCTAAGCCCACCATAGTCCAATCACTCCTCTTCCCTGGCATCCTTTGAGGTACATATTATGGATCCTGTAGTCTCTGGGCATGGGTGGATACCACCTTCAGCCTGGCCAACTTTGCTCAGAGACAGGCAACCTCCACCCTCAGCCCAGAGAGGTGGCTGCAGATAGGGCAACATCGCAGCCTCCAGAATGTGTTCCTGAAGACAGCTTCTCCATGACCACTGCACTGCACCACTTCCATCATGACTGTTACCCATCTAAATCAACTGCCTGCTTAAGACAGCTATTTGTTGTCTTCCAAATATTTGTTTTATTTTTCTTTTGTTGTTTTTGTTATGTTTTCTTCACTGCTTTCCTATGGATGCAGGGTGTAGCAAGGCCCTATGGAACTATCCTATTAATGTAGGGTGAGCTCTGGGGTGAGTGGGTTGTGGGGTGGGAGGGTGGGACTACACCACAGGCTGTGTCCAAAAACAATCAGCCAAAGAGTCCTCTGCCAGTGGCTCCTATTCCACTCACAATGGTCCAGACACAGCCAATTACAAACATACAGTCACAATCCCTCAATCCTGCCAAACTAAATGGAAAAACACACAGGAATGGCAGTTAAGAAAAAACTTCAAATTCAATTACAAAGAGTCACAAACTCACCAGCTAGGATCCCTCAGTCCTGCCCCAACTAAATGAAGAATCAAACTGAAATGGCAGTTAAGACCTCACATTCAAACTACACTAATCCCTGTAATGTGATGCCTGCCCTTAGAGTTCAGACACAGCCAATTACAAACACACAGTCACAAACTTATCAGCTAGAATCCCTCAATCCTGCCCAAACTAAATGGAAAAGAACACAGAAATAGTAGTTAAGAAAATACTTCAAATTCAGTTACAAACACATAATCACAAACTCAGGGATCTCCTGATCATCAAGGAGCAAGCAGCTTCTAGCAGAAGGCGCACCCAGCAAAAGTAGTGATCAGGGACAATAGGAGCAGCCATGGAGCCCTTAAATAACAGGCAAGTAGGAAAGATACAGCCAAAGAAAATGAAAAGGAATAAAGCCACTATGAACAGTGACATAACTAAGACATTAAGAGAAAAAAGTAAAATAAAGTATCACTGATCCACACTCACACAAGGAAAATAACCATAATAAATATGAGCAGGCTTTAAAACTATCCAGTACATTCTCAGAAATAAAATGTAACAACCATTTTTAAAGAGATTGTATTATCATATGTTAGCAGAGGTGCACAAAATACGTTATGTCATCAGTTAATAAATATTCAAAAAGTACAATAACCATGGGACCTTAAGAAACAAACCAGAGCTCCAACTGGAATAAGCAGTAAGGTTATTTAACCATGAAACTCAAACACCAGTATCCCAAAAGTTCAATTAACACATGTTCCATTATAGAAAAGACATCATTGTACCAACCAGCAGAATTAGCTCAAAAACAAGAAAGTCACTGTTTAATGGAGAGCTGTTAGCCAGGAATTAGTTAACGCAAAGCTTGTTCTGCCACAGCAGCAGACTGAAATTCCTGAGTGCTAGATGCTGTATACACAATCAAGTGAGCAGAATAAAACATTCTAAAGTGCACTTTCTCTATATGCCATCTGACAATCTCAAACCTATAGCGTGACATCTCCAAACACATAGCGGTGATTGCTCCAAAACAATGCTTCTTCACTCTCTAACCTTCCTTGGAATGAATACTTTTTGCTGAAAACCCAAGCACTTAATGATTATAGCCCCTCATTTTCTTGCTGGAGGAACTGTCGGCTTCAGAGATCTGTGCTCTTTCAATGTAATATCTATCATCCAGAGGAGGAGAGCCAGGCATATCCAACAGTAGATCCTGAAAAAAGTTTAACATATCTGATCCCTCTGCTTTCTCTAGGATATTGACATAGACCAGGTTATTCCTACAGCTTCCTACAGCTTCAGTTTTCCTGGTCCTCAGTTGTGTTTTTCAACTTCTGTAGCTTGCACCTAAGTTCTACAATATCCTTCTCCTCCTTATTGTGAGAATCATATAAGGAGGAAATCCAGACCTCTGCATCACTGACCCTATCTGCAAGTTGCTCCAGTATTGGCTTAAGAGTTTTAACATCTCATGCAACTTCAGTTAATGTAAGTTTGATCAATGCAATTTCAGCAAAAGATAAATCTAAGTACTCATATAATATGGCTAGATCCAATTCAGCTGTTTCTGCCTCACCAGGAGATATGTCAATTGGCCAGCACTTAATGGGAGGTGACTGTGGTGGAAGTTGCTGCAAGTTCAGAGGAGGTGCAGCTCTATCCATTTGGGTCGATCCAGCACCAGTAGACATATTCAAGGCATTGATCCAGTAGAGACCATGATTTTGTACAAGGTAAGTGGGGAAAAATACAGAACAAATACCTAAAAGCCATGGTTATTGCCACTAGGAGCCAATCAAAATATGTATACTCAGGGTGCAAGCATCAAGTGACTCCCAATCCCTTGTCCTAATAATACCTGCCAACTTCAGGGGGACTCAATCCCTGTGTCAGCATTTGCAAGTCTCCCACCCCAGTAGTATGGGACACTGGGGAGTCCACCCCCAGTGTCCTGAAATAGTTTAATACATGTTTTAGTATAATCTGACATGGGGATGCCCACCCCAATGTTGGATGCATCACCCCATGAAGCCCCTTGCTTTTAAGTATACTTGCTGACATCAGGGGGCCCAATCCCCATGATGGCATTCACAAGTCACCACCAGCAGTGAGAAACCCTGGGAAACCCACTCCCAGTGTCCCAAAATAGTTGTAACATTTTTCTTTCTTTCCTAAAAAAACATTATGTGTCCTCTTTAATTTTTTTAAACCTGAAATAAAGAAAACCATCCCTCATCATCCCTGCCACCCCTGCCATCCCCTTCCCCATTCCGACTCTCCCACTGAGCACCCACCAACTCACCACCCATTACCCTATACTTACCACTGGAGGTCATATGCTGTTATCTTCTTTGGACTGAGACACATTTGCACTCTTCAAAGCCAAACTATGAACTGAGGAATAAAGGCTAGTGTAGTATAATGTATTTCAATTGCATTTTTAACTTCTGTTCATAACTTTGCCATTTTTGGGAATTTGTTCACCAAATTTTCAACATGGCCCTTTTCAGATTCCATCTCATGAACAATGGAAATATAATTTCATTAGTTGGGCCAGGAATAGATTTCTTGGTCACTGCATGAAATCACCTTCTGGGACTAAAAATGAAATTTCACCACTAGAGTTCATGAAGTGGGGTCCCAAGGCCATTTTGGAAATTTGGTGAAAACATTCTTAAGAAAGGGCCAAGTTAAGTGCATTCATTGAAATTGTTCTATGCACATTGCACAAATTGTTCTATGTACTTGCTTATTATATGTATAAGATTTGTATTATACATAAATATGTATGTGATTGTCTGCCTATGGCACACCAGCCAGTGTAAAGAGGCTTGACGTTTGACCTCAAAGGTGTCAGTGTGACTGAAGCAGCAGGCTGTCATAAAAGCTGACCAGTGGAGAAACACTAATTAAAGGTTATCTGCCCTGTCTTAACACATAGGGCTTGCTGCTAGATGCCAGGTGATACCACATCATAAAATATTCCTTTTGAAAGCTAAAACTAAGTTTGAATTTTATGATCATGAGGGAAAATACAACTTTTTAGCAGACTCCTTTGAAAATGGTAAAACTGAAATTATTCTTGCAAAATATTTTGCAGGTGCTTTTTTTCTGTAATTTCTCAATTTATTTGTTGACTGTAAGTATTTTGGTTATATGGTCTGTGTTTGGTATTTTATCTATTTTTAATTTTTAGTAAACAATATTTCCCTTGACTTCCTGTGCCTTCTCAGTTTCTTTTGCATGTGAATGCTGGAAACGTGTTAATAATTCTGATAACTGTTAAGTGCTCAAGACAAGGTGTGTTACTATTTTGCTAAAGGTAAGAATATAACTAGGTATCATACTAAGTCATAAGGGTACACTTTGGGAACCTGGCAGGGTGCCACTGGGCAAAGGATTATATTGTAGTTCCCTGAAGAGAATATATATGATCCTGTTAATTGGGTGTGCTAGCAAAAGGTTCACATTTGACCCACAGGACTCGAGGCTAGTAGGTGATTTGAACCCAAAACAGACAGGAGGGTTACCCTGTTTGTCTTCTGTTCACACTATTGTGCTTCAAGGTTGGCACTGCGGGAGCAGGGGGACTGACTTATGAGTGCTAGTGGCAAACAGTACAGCTGTCATTTTTCACATCTTGTCCAAAACATATTTTACACCTGTGGCATGGAATAGCATTTTGGCATGGATTTGAACATATTCACCTATGGGGTTTATGAGGTGGGGTCATAAGAATAATAAATTGAAAGTCTGAGTTCAAAGCATTAAAAAACAAATAATTAAGTAATGTTGTTTGAAGGGATGACCGTTGCACCACTGGGGAATATACTGCCTAACCGTGTCAGTGAGCTGAGTTCAGGTGTGAACTCAGTTAGACAGTTTAATGGGACAAGGCTGATGGGAAGGTGCTGCAGCATGCAGCACTAGCCATGGCCTGGGTAGGGACAGAGCAGTGTTTTGGCAGAGACGTCACACCCTGTCTTGGGTCAAGGAACCTCACCCGCAAGGTAATGACATGTGTGTAATGGCCTGTTGACCCCTTTCTCTGAGTCAGGACTGTCTCCAATATTGTATTTCTCATTTTGTGCAAGTCCTGAAGGGACTTGCGCAAATAAGGATACAATTCCACTATCACAAAAAAAAGGGAAATTCTTTGCAAAAAGCTACGTTAATGCAAAAGGGTTGTAGAATGCAAAGTCTAAAAAGAAAGGAAATGAAAACATTAGGGATTTGGGTCTTTGGAGTATTGGTGGATCAGTGGTGGGGTCTTACTTGGGGTTGTCAACACTAATGCCCACCCCCTCCCCTGATTAGACAAGGTCAAATGTGAAGGACTCTGCATGAAGAAAGTGCTGGCATATTATGTTGGCCATACATAGAGAATAATGGATAGGCAAGTGTGTGATATGGATTTTGTTTACACACCCGAGGTATGTGATGACCCATAAACCTCGAGAGTGAAGCTTGAGAGGTTTACACAGTCATCACACACCGAGGGTGTATAAAAAAAATCCATAAGACACACTTGACTATCCTTTATTTTTTATAATTACTGGTATTTTGAGCTATTTGTGCAGCACAAATGCAACTTTGCACAGCTTTGCATGGTTGCATGACTTTGCACAACTTTGTGTGGGTTGATATGACTTGTCATATCAACTCGCAGGTTGATATGACTTTTTACAAGTCTCAAAAACAGGTTGATATCGGGGGTCACCAGTTGTTATTGTATCATAATAACACACTAAGTTGGAACTGAATCTTGTGCTTCAGAAAGGAGGCTACAGGCTGTGGGGAGGGAGTGTGTATTAGGTTTGACAACCCCAAGTAAGATCCCACCACTGATTCATCAATACTCCAGATACCCAAATCCCTAATGTTTTCATGTTCCTCCTTTTTGCACTTTGCATTCTACAAGCCTAATGTCTGCATTAATGTAGTTTTTTTTTGCAAAAAAACTATCTATCTATCTATCTATCTATCTATCTGTCTGTCTAGCTATGTTTTTTCTTTATTAGAGACAAGTAAAAGTATAGCAGATAGATACATGCTTATATAGCTTAGTCTTATACAGCTAATGGTGCAGAAAAAATAAAATTATAGTTAATGAGACAAGTCAGACAGTGTTCTTCTATATACTGGGATTACTGAAATAAAATATGAAAACTTTTTGAGTGTTGGTGATTGTTCTTTGAATGCAACTACTTTTCTTGTGCTGTCTCTACTTAGGGGAAAGCTGCCCCTTGTACTGAACTGGCTGAAACTAGCCTGAGCGCACCTGTATCATACTGTTTCTCTGCTGTGGTACATGTGTAACTCTGGATCCTGTGATATAATTTATAATCTGTATGAACTTAAGTGTTGCTTGGGAATATGATATTTTATTATTAATTGTTGACATTACATCATTGTTTCTCCTATAAATAAATCAGCAATATTCTGGATTCATTGACCATGCCATATTTTAAATCCTTTATTATGTTGATTGTGTGTATGTGCAAGAAACATATTGCAGCAGTTTACTGCAGAAGCAGGCTATGGAGGCATAGCACTGTTATGGCCAATGCCCCACTCAACCTACAGGCTTGGCTCCCATTTCCACAATGGGGTGGCATGCTGCTGCTGACACTAGTTCAGCCAGCATGTCACTAACTAATGTTTAGCCCCTGCAATCCAGGGCTGCCTTATCATTGCAGCATCATCCCCTGCAATGAGGAAGCAACCCTGCATTGCAGGGCTTACCAATGGGGGTGCCCACTCCCCATCAGCATAAGTCCCCCGCTTTCATTCTCTGCCGAGGGGGGTGCCCAATCCCCCTCGGCTCCCTGTGCCCCCTTTCCATATATGCCGACGGGGATGCCCAATCCCCCATCAGCTACGGATCTCCCCAACACTCCATTGGCATGCTTGGAGCCCACCTCAGCATACCACATGACCTTGTGTAAAAAAAACTGTTCTGTGATTATTTTTTTCTTTTAATTTGTAAAAAAGAAAATGGTCCCTCGCGGTCTCCCTGCCCCCCTCCCACAACCCATGCCCACCCACTGCGCACTCACCTCACCACACCCCCCACCCCATACTTACCTCAAGAGTCCAGTGCGACAATCTTTGGTGGACCAGGAACACGCCTGCAGTCTTCAAAGCTGTCCATGAACTGAGGAAATGCCAGTAAGCTGTATAATGGAATAAATAGGGTTTTTTCAACTTTGATGCATATCTCAAGCATTTTTTGGAATTTTAGCACCAAATTTTCAACATGGGGTTTTTGGGACCCCTCCTCATGAATTCTGGCACTGTCATGGCATTAATCAGTCCCGAAGGTGATTTTGCAGTCACTGCACGGAATCACCTTTTGGGATCGATTAACAAAATGACAGTGCCAGTGTTCATGAGGTGGGCTCTCAAAAAGCCTATGTTGCAAACTTAGTGGAAAAAAATCCAAAAAATGACTGTTTTATGAGTGTGGATTGCGCAGTTTGCATGCATGTTCATAAGTTCATGAATTTATAATATTTTCACTCCAGATTTTCAACATTGCCATTGTTCTGCACCTCCTTATGAACAGAACAGCTGTCACTTTTCACATCCTGGCCAAAATGTGTTTTCGTAGTTCTGGCCAGAATAGCGCGGTCATTGTGGAAAATTTGTGTTTGGGACAAATTATGAAAATGACAGTGATACTGTTCATTAGCAGAGGTCCTAAAATGCCTATGTTGAAAATTTGGCGATGAAGGTCCATAAAATGAGTGTGCTATGAGCATGCATTGCACAGTTTCCATGCACGCTCATACCTTCGCAACTTTGCAATATTTTCACTCTAGATTTTCAACATTGCCATTTTTCCACACCTCCTTATGAACAGTGCAGCTGTCATTTTTCACATCCTGCCCAAAATGTGTTTTCGCTCTTCCAGCACACAATAGCATGCTCGCTGTGGGAAATCAGTGTTCAGGACACATTAAGAAACTCACACTGACACTGTTCATGAGCAGAGGTCCTAAAATACCTATGTTGAAAATTTTGTGATGAAACTCCATAAAATGACTGTAGTTACTAAGTCGCTATGCAGTTTCCACGCACTTTGTAATATCATTGCAAATTAGTAATATTTACACCACATTTTCAACACTGGCTATTTTCCACACCTCCTTATGAACAGTACAGCTGTCATTTTTCACATCCTGGCTGAAATGTTTTTAGCGCTTCTGGCGCAGGATATGGCAGTCGCTGTTGGAAATCAGTGTTTGGGACAGATTAGGATTGAGCGACTGAGGAAGGGAGTGACCAAGCTCAACTGAGGAGCTCTGTCAGGACTGCTGCAGATTTTGATTGTGGGCAGGAAAAGGCGCCAATGCAGGCAGCAGCCCAGTACAAAAGGGCAGCCTGCAGCAGTGGGAGACACAGAATGAGCGAGTGAGGAAGGGGGAGTGAGTGAGCTCAACAAAGCTCTGTTGGGACTGTTGCAGATTTCTTTGTGGGCAGAAAAGGGCAGCAACACAGGCAGAAGCCCCGTACAAAAGAGCAGCTGGCAGAAATGGAATGAGTGAGTGAGAGAGGGGGAGTAAGTGAGGTCAATGGAGCTCTGCCGGGACTGCTGCAGATTTCTTTGTGGGCAGAAAAAGGTGCCAACAGAGGCAGGAGCCCAGTACAAAAGGGCAGCCTGTAGTGCCAGGAGAAACAGAATGCTTGCGTGAGACAGGGAGAGTGAGAGACCTCAATGGAGCTCTGTCGGGACAGCTGCAGATTTCTTTATGGGCAGAAAAAGGTGCCAATGTGGGCAGGAGACCATTACAAAAGGGCAGCTTGCAGCACCAGGAGAAACACAATGAGCGAGCGAGAGAGGGGGAGTGAGCGAGCTCAACGGACTATGTTGGGACTGCTGCAATTTCTTTGTGGGCAGAAAGACAGCTACGTAGACAGGGCACAGTACAAAGGGCAGCCTGTAGCAGCGGCAGACAGAATGACTGAGTGAGAGAAGGGAGTGAGCAGCTCAACAGAGCTCTATCATGACTGCAGGATTTCTTTGTGGGCAGAATGAGGCGTGCAACATGCTATGAGCCCAGCACAAAGGTCAGCCTGGAGCAGCGGGCAGAACGTGAATGAGCAAGCAAGGAGAGAATGAGCCAGCCCAACGGAGCTCTGCTGGGACTGCTGCAGATTTCTTTGTGGGCAAAAAGGTGCCAACAGAGGCAGGAGCCAGTACAAAATGGCAGCCTGCAGTGCCAGGAGAAACAGAATGAACAAGTGAGACAGGGGAGTGAGCGAGCTCCACAGAGCTGTGTCAGGAGTGCTGCAGATTCTTTTGTGGGCAGAAAAGCCACCATAAGTAGGCAGGAGCCCAGTACAAAAGGGCAGTCTGCAGCAGAGGGAGACACAGAAACAAGCGTGAGCAGGGGGAGTGAGGTCACGGAGCTTATGTTGGGACTGCTGCAGATTTCTTTTGTGGGCAGAAAAGGCAGGTACTGCAGGCAGGAGCCCAGCATAAAAGGGCAGCCTGCAGTACCAGCAGAAACAGAATGAGCGAAAGGAGAGGGAGAGGAGCGAGCTCAACGGAGCTCTGTTGGGACTGCTGCAGATTTCTTTGTGGGCAGATAAAGGTGCCAACAGAGGCAGAAGTCCAGTACAAAAGGGCAGCCTGCAGCACCAGGAGAAACAGAATGAGCGAGTGAGACAGAGGGAGTGAGTGACTTCAACAAAGCTCTGTCAGGACAGCTGCAGATTTCTTTGTGGGCCGAAAAGATGCCAATGCAGGTGGAGCCCAGTACAAAAGGGCAGCCTGCAGTGTTGAAACACAGTGAGCGAGTGAGAGAGGAGAGTGAGGAGCTCAATGGAGCTCTATTGTGACTGCTGGATTTGTCTGTGGGCAGGAAAGGCAGCAACAGGCAGGAGCCTCAGAGAAAGGGGCCAGCCCTGCAGCGCCCAGCAGAAACGGAATGAGCGAGTGAGAGGGGAGTGAGCAATGTTCAATGGACCTGGTGTCGGACTGCTGCAGATTTATTAGGCAGAAAAGCCGCCACCACAAGCAGGGAGCCCAGTACAAAAGGGCAGCCTGCAGCAGTGGACAGAAATGAGCGAGAGAGGGGAGGGGGTGAGTGGCTCAGCAGACTCCATTGGGACTGCTGCAGTTTCTTTGTGGGCAGAAAAAGGCAGCAATGAATGCAGGGGCCTTAGTATAAAAAGGCCAGCCTGTAGCGCTGGCAGAAATGGAATAGCGAGTGAGAGAGTGGGAGCAAGTTCAACGGACCTGTGTCAGGACTGCTGCAGATTTCTTTGTGGGCAGAAAGAGCTGCCAATGCAGGCAGGAGCCCAGTACAAAAGGGCAGCCTGCAGCAGCAGGAGACACAGAATGAGCGAGTGAGGGAGGGGGAGTGAGTGAGCTCATTGGAACTCTATTGTGACTGCTGCAGATTTCTTTGTGGGCAGAAGACTACAATGCAGGCAGGAGCCCCGTACAAAAGGGCAGCCTACAACTCTGGCAGAAATGGAATGAGTGAGTGAGAGGGGGGAGTGAGCAACCTCAACAGAGCTCTATCATGACTGCTGCGGATTTTTTTGTGGGCAGAAAAAGGCAGAATGCACCCAGGAGCCCAGTAGAAAATGGTAGTCGCAGTGGTGGGAAAACAGAACAAACAAGGGAGAAAGGGGAGTGGGAGTAGTTTAACAGATGCCTCTACCATGATCATACATTGATTTCTTTGTAGGCAGAAAAAGGTTAACACAGGCAGGAGTCCAGTACACAATGCCAGCCTGCAGCGCTGGCAGAAACAGAATGAGCAAATGACAGAAGAGGAGTGAGCAAGCTCAACAGGCCTGTGTCAGGACTACTGCAGATTTCTTTGTGGGCAGAAAAATCCACCAACAGAAACAGGAGCCCAGTATGAAAGGGCAGCCTGCAGCGCCAGGATAAACAGAATGAGTGAGTCAGAGAGGGGGAGTGAGCCACCCAAACGGAGCTCTGTCAGGACAGCTGCAGATTTCTTTGTGGACAGAAAAGGCTGCCAATGCAGGCAGGAGCCCAGTACAAAACAGCAGCCCGCAGCACCGGGAGAAACAGAATGAGCAAGTGATAGAGGGGCAGTGAGCGAGCTCACTGGACCAACGCAATCAACATTCGGCATTGACAAATGCTTGTCTATAACTGATGTGCTTAAATCCAAAACTGCTGCATATAGTGATGAATTTTGAATAGGAGCCAGGACAATTCATAATATTATGTATCATTTTCCAACACTGACATGTAGTTGCTGTGGTTATCAATTGTAAATATTTAACTTACTTTGATGAATAATACTTGGATTCTACAATATATTTAGGGTCTCCATGCTTATGCAGATTAGATTAAATTTTATAGTTATCCATGCGCTCTTCCTAAAACCTTTCCTGGATATGAGCTATCTGGGCTGCCAAGTAATAAAGTTTAAAGCTTGTCATGGCAGTCGCCCTAATGAGTGGGGAGTCTTAACTTTTCCCAACTTAGTCTGGCTTTTTACCATTTGCTCAGGACGTTTACAATAGTTCTGTCAAGGTCTTAAAAAATATGTGAAATTATTATTGGGAGAGACTGGAATAAAAACAAAGTCATGGTGGTATAGTCATCTTTACCACATTGAATCTTCCAATTAGTGTAAGGGGAGAATTTTGAGTTATATTAACACCTAAATATTTTATCTGTTGTGAAACAGATGGTTACATTTCTGGAGGAAGAATATAGCTAGCTGAAGAGTTTAGTTGTACAACCTCTGTCTTTGCAAAATTGATCCTATACACTGAGGCCTTCCCAAGTTTTGTGATAATTTGCATGCATGCTTCGTATGACACAGATGGATTTTTCAGATAGATTAGGGCATCATCCACATAAAGGTTGATCTTATATTCATTGGCCCCTATCTTTATGTCTATTATATTGTTAGAATTCTAAATGCCCACCACTAGAGGTTCAATTATGAAGGAAAATTAGAGAGAGTGATAAGGGCATCCTGGACGGGTGCCTCTACTTAAATAAATTGTGGAGATATTTTAGTTGGTTTGCACTACCGCTTTTGGTTTATTATATAGGATCTGATTTTATTTAGTAAAGTTTCATCCAAACTCAAACTTTTAAATACCTGTATAATGAAGTCCCATTCAACCCAATCAAGGGCCTTTTCAGTATCTAATATGAAAATGAGTGCTTCTTGTTGTTTGATTATATCAATAATATTTAGAGATTTTCTAATATTTGTCTCATAGGTCAATACAGACCTTTTAAAGACAGTTAGTCTATTATGCTCACCGAAATGCTCCTATATATATACTCCTTTTTGTGTAATGCATCTAAACTATGTTTGGAGCTATCCTTTGATGTTTGTGCTATTACATCTTCGAGCATTGAATTCCAAAGTGATATCACTCTCTCACTAAACCAACCTTTATGCTTCCAGGTATTACACTTATCCCCCCTAAGCTGGAGGTGGTGTGATCTAGTACTGTACTGTAGTTGTTCTTAAATTTCTGCCTTTAATAAAGCCACTTGATTGGGTCATATGAGGCCTGGATCATCTATTTCTAAACAAGTAGCTGGGAGTTTGGCTAAGATTTTAATATAATTTGTCAAAAGTGATATTGGGCGATATGAAGATACTAATTCTGGGTTTTTATTCTTTTTGGCAAAGACAGCAATTTTTGCATCATAAAATGTGGGTGGTAGCTCTCCCTTCTGGAGGGCTTCATTAAAGAGCAATACATGTATCATATTGTTTATACAAATTTACAGGAAAGCCATCTATAGCTGGTACTTTGCCTGTCATCATAGTTTTAATAGTCTGTAATATTTCTTCTGACATAATAGGGGCCTGTACAGCAATTTTATTTGTTTGAGATTTGTGGGAGATTAATATCAATCAGAAAAGTATTACTTGCTTCTGAACATTTGTTTGTATGATGAGTACAGGTTTTGATAATACCTGTTGAAAAAAAATTTTAATTTCTTGTTAATTTCTTTAGGATCCATAAGTAAAATCTGGCTCTCATCATTAATTGAAAATATTTCTTTACTCTGTTGTTCTTTATGTAATTGCAGAGCCATAATTTTATCTGTCTTATCTCCTATGGCGTAGTACTTTGCTCTGGTGAGTAAAATTGTTTTTCCACTTCCTGAGCTGTGAGTTTATTTCATTGACCTTTTTCTAATAATAGATGGTTATAAATGGTGGGGTCTTGGATAGATATATGGAGGGATTGAAAATGATTCAGACCCTTTTCTAGCTTTTCTATTTGCTGCTTTATTTAATCTTTTCTTGGTTTATGTATATCCACGGAGGACAGCCCTAAAGGTTTCCCATTTGGTAATAGAAGAGATTTCATCTGATGAGTTAAACTGAAAATATTCCATTACAGAGTTTTGTATAGTGTCTATAAAGCCTTTATCGTTAAATAATTTTGAAGTCCCAAATTATTGAAAAACTGCACCAATGTAAAGGTTTGGTGCTATAATACAAATATTAAAATCAAAACCAAGTAGAACAAGCATTTGTCAATGCCGAATGTTGATTGCGTTGGTCTGCTGAGCTCGCTCAGTGGACCTCTGTGACTGGCTCAGTCTGTTTGTCCCGGTGCTGCAGGCTGCTCTTTTGTATGGGGCTGCTGCCTGTGTTGGCACCTTGTTCTGCCGAGGAAGAAATCCGCAGCTGTCCCGATGGAGCTCCATTGAGGTGGCTCAGTCCCCCTCTCTCACTCGCTCATTCTGTTTCTCCTGACACTGCAGGCTGCCCTTTTGTACTAGGCTCCTGCCTGTGTTGGTGGCTTTTTCTGCACACAAAGAAATCCACAGCTGTCCTGACAGAGCTCCGTTGAGGTCGCTCACTCCCCCTGTCTCACTCACTCCTTCTGGTTCTCCTGGCGCTGCAGGCTGCCCTTGTACTGGGCTCTGCCTCTGTTGGCGCTTTTTCTGCTCACAAAGAAATCTGCAGCACTCCAGACAAAGCACTCCCCTTCTCTCACTCACTCATTCCGTTTCTGCCGGCGCTGCAGGCTGCCCTTGTCTACTGGGCTCCTGCCTGCGTTGCTGCCTTCTTATGCCCACAAAGAAACTTGCAGCAGTTACAATACAGGTCCTCTGAGCTCGCTCACTCACTCATTCTGGTTTTCTTGCCAGTGCAGGGTGCCCTTTTGTACTGTGCCCATGCGTGCATTGCTGCCTTTTTCTGCCCACAAACAAATCTGCAGCAGTCCCAACAGAGCTCCGTTGAGCTCACTGACTCCCCCTCCCTCACTCGCTCGCTCGTTCTGTGTCTCCTGGTGCTGCAGGCTGCCCTTTTGTACTGGGCTCCTGCCTGCATTGGTGGCTTTTTCTGGCCAGAAAGAAATCTGAAGTAGTCCCGACACAGCTCCATTGAGCTCGCTCACTCCCCCTCTGTCACTCACGATTCCATTTCTGCCGGCTCTGCAAGCTGGCCTTTTGTACTGGGCACCTGCCTACGTTGCTGCATTTTCTGCCCACAAAGAAATCCACAGCAGTCACAATAGAGCTCCGTTGAGCTAGCTCACTACCGCTCTGTCACTTGCTCTTTCTGTTTCTCTTGGCGCTGCAGACTGCGCTTTTGTATGGGGCTCCTGGCTGTGTTGGCACCTTTATCTGTCCACAAAGAAATCTGCAGCTGTCCTGACAGAGCTCTGTTGAGGTCGATCAGTCTCCCTCTCTCATGCGCTCATTCTGTTCGTCCTGGTGCTGCAAGCTGCCCTTTTGTACGGGGCTCCTGCCTCCATTGGTGCCTTTTTCTGCCCTCAGAGAAATCTGCAGCAGTCCTGATAGAGCTCTGTTGAGCTCACTAAGTCCCCCTGTCTCACTCACTCGTACTGTTTCTCCCACCGCTGCAGGCTGGCCTTTTGTACTGGGCCCCTGCCTGCACTGATGCCTTTTTCTGCCCACAAAGAAATCTGCAGCAGTCCTGACAGCGCTTCGGTGAGTTCGCTCACTCCCCCTCCCTCAGTCGCTCTCTCGTTGTGTTTCTTCCAGTGCTGCAGGCTGCCCTTTTGTACTGGGCTCTTGTGTTGGGGCCTTTGTCTGCCCACAAACAAATCCGCAGCAGTCCCGACAGAGCTCAGTTGAGCTCGGTCACTGACCCTCTCACTCAGTCGATCTTAATCTGTCCCAAACACTGATTTTCCAGAGTGATCGTGCTATTCTCTGGCAGGAGTGCAAAACATATTTTAGCCAGGATGTGAAAATGACAGCTGTAGTGTCTCATAGGAGGTGTGAAGGCCACTGTTGAAAATGTGTAGACAATACACAAATTCTGCGGTTACAGAGTATGGAAAAGCAGAATGCACACTTGTAACACTGTCAAATGGTGGGCTCTCATCACCAAATTTTCAAATATAGGCATTTTAGACCCTGCTCATGAACAGTATCATTGTCATTTTCTTAATCTGTCCCAAACAGTGATTTCCCACAGCGACCACTCTATTCTGCGCCGGAAGTGTGAAACACATTTTGCCAGGATGGGAAAATGACAGCTGTACTTTTCATAAGTAGGTCTGGGAAAATGGCAATGTTGAAAATCTGAGTAGAATATTATAAATTCAGCAGTTGCACGCATGCGCGTTAACCGCGAACGCCATCGTAATACAGTCATTTTATGGAGTATCATTACCAAATTTTCAACATAAGCATTTTAGGACCTCTACTCATGAATAGTGTCACTGTCATTTTTAATCTGTCCTGAACACTGATTTCCCACAGCGACTGCTCTATTCTGGGCCGGAAGTGCGAAAACACATTTTGGCCAGGAAGTGAACAATTTTTTTTTAAATTAACTAAACTTTATTCATTTTTTATTATTTCACCATTCTTTAACAGGCGTACATCTTTCCAGCAATGCTTACATTGGAGCACTGGCATGAGTTCTTAACAAAACATATATCAGGACATGTATAACATTTTAACAGTTCTGCCATACATTAAGTACCTGAAGAAAGAAAAAAAAAACTACTCATTCCTTCTAATCAACGTTAGGTACTCCCCACGCTTCCCTTCCATCCCTTAACCCCAACCCTACCCCAAAGCCATGTTCACCTTCCCCAATGGTGCCATTTCAGCTACTAGGTGACACCACAACCCTTTTATCTATAATATATGAACTAAAGGAGTCGTCTGTGGGAGCTTCTCCAAGAGAGGGCATCCTATGTTTCCTTCTCGGGGTAGCCATATAGAGTATTCTTATTCCCTTAGCGTTCTTTTCCTCTAATTTGGTTTCCCAAGGAATGGGAGGAGGGACCAGAGCGTAAAAAGCTTCTCCCATCTGGATTTATACAGGGGAGTTTACCTTAGGCTCGTAATAGCCTTTTCCATTCTTAAATTGTAGGAGTTCCTTAACTCCACTTGCTGTAGGAAATCACATGCTGATCTTTCCAATAGCGGAGGACAAGCTCTTTTAACCGACAAGGAGATAATGGCTATATGATGCCTTTTCTCCTTGAAAGGATAGTGGAATAATCTCCACTATACAAACCTGTGGTGAGAAATGTTCCTGCAACCCCAGCAGGGTCAGCCCTTTCCTGAATGGTTCTCCAGAGGCCGACTACTTTGGGGCAATCCCATAATATATGGAGTAGGGTCCCAGGTTCCTGCTCACACCTAAAGCACACTTGATTCTGTATCTTCCCCATTCCATACAGTTTAGTTGGAGTATAATAGATATTATGTTATATATAAAACTGTGTTAATCTTAAATGGTCATTGGCAATATATAAGTGGACTCCCTCACAGATTTTGTCCCATGACAAATTGTCATGAGGGAAATTACACACCCAGTAACTAGAGGGACCTGATACCTCCGGATTAAGCTTCCCATATAACAATGAAACCAACTGGGATACAGCGTGTGGTTGCTTAACACATTCAAGAAGCTCTTGAAAAGGCAGCACCTGTTGAGTACTCCATATTCCTGATCCGAACCATTTTATCAACATGTGCCTAATTTGGAGTACAAAAAGGAGTATTTTGTTAGGAAGCTAAAGGAAAGTTAATATTTTCGCCTGTCTCTCTAGTTTACCATCAACTACCAAATCGCAAACTTTAATTTGGGGATCAGGGGATTCTTTTGGAGCAGCAATTGTCTTATCACCTACTTTAAAATTGGGGTTATTAAACACTGTTGTGATAGGTCCAATTTGTTTGTTGTATTTCATTGACTTACAAAACTGTGGAATGGACTCTTTAATGAGATGTATTAGTACCGAGCCTTGTAAATTACTGGGTAATTTGTCCGGGGCTATAAATAAAAGGCTCTCCAGAGATAACTCAGCTAATAAATACTGTTCCAGTTGTAACCAGATGGGAAGCTTGGCAACATTGTCTATATCTGAAGAGATATCCCTCCAACGCATATATTTAGCCATGTGGCTAGCTAAGTAATAGTGGTATAAATTAGGGAGTTTTAGACCCCCCAATTGCTTTGGAGTGCTTAAACGGTTATATGCTCTACGTGGGAGCTTGCCTTTCCATATGAATTGGGAGATTATACTATGAAGTCTGCGGAACTAGCTCAGGGGAAGGTAAACATTCAACATGTTTAATGGATAGAAAACCCTCGGCAAAACATTCATTTTAATAACACTAACCCTCGCTTGGAGAGACAAATGCATGGAGTTCCACCTGTTTAGATCCAACTGAATTTCCTTTACTAATTTATCTAAGTTCATCTTTTTCATCAGGGACACTAATGTAGATAAGGTTATTCCTAAGTATTTAAAATGGGTAGTCCAAGCCATGGATAATGGGGTAATATCCTCCTTGAAAAGCAAGTGGTTCAAGGGCATCCCTTCTGATTTACTGATATTGAGTTTGTAATTTGAAACCTTATTAAACCTGTAGATTATCTGAAAGGTAGCTTGGATAGATTTGCAAGGGTTAGTGACATGCAGAAGGATGTCATCCGCATAAACCGATAATTTTAAGTGAAACGTCCCTATCCTAATACCTTGCAACCTTGCTGAATCCTTTAACTGTTGTATCAACGGTTCCAGATATAGATTAAATAATAATGGAGAAAGTGGGCAACCCTGCCTGGTACCTGATTTTGAAGGGAAGGCTGAGGAAAAAACTCCATTGCAGTAAACTTTCACTCTAGGTTCTGAATATAGTGCTTTGACCCAAGAAATAAAAGGAGCTGGAAAACCCATTATGGCCAGGGCATCAAACAAATATGTCCAATTGACCCTGTCAAATGCCTTTTCCGGATCCAGGGAAACCAGAGCCATTGGTTTATCTGCATCCCTGGACGCGGAGAAGACATGCGCCAACTTACGGATATGGTCCGATGAGACTCTGCACTGCACAAACCCAATTTGTTCAGGACTCAGGAGCCCTATCCAAACTTTGGACACCCTTGCTGCTAGTATTTTGGCAAACATTTTAATATAGTAGTTCATTAATGAAATGGGGCAAAAGTTCGTAACCCTAATCCTCTCCTTGCCTGGTTTCAGCAATACCACAATAATGGCTTCCAAGAGTGTCGTATCCGTAATCCCCTTTTCACATATAAAATTAAACAGGCAAAGAAGAATAGGGCATAGATCCACTTCATAAACCTTATTAAAATTTGATGGAAAACCATCTGGCCCAGGGCTTTATCCTTGGTTAATGATCTAACAGCATCCCTAATTTCTTGCTGAGAAATAGGGTGTGCCAAAAATTCCTGTAGGGCTACCTCCAGTGAAGGCAGTGATGAGGCTAACAGATAATCCCAGATTTCATTAAGTGGAGGGTTGGGTTCAGGAGGACTATACAGTTGCATGTAATATTGTTCAAATTCTTTGGCAATTTGCCTGGGGGTGGTTAAGACAGTATTATTTGAAAGGGAAAACACAAAGGGAACCAGGTAGGACTCCTCTTGTTTTCTAAGCTTCATCGCCAGCAGATGGCTGGCTTTGTCCCTGTTCAATATATTTAGCTTGGGTTTAAAGAGGGCATATTCCCTTTCTCTCAAAATTTTGCATAATCATTCCGTAATACTACTAGGACTTAACATTTCTTCATCTAATGGAGGATTTTGATAATGAAGTTTCTATGTCTTTACTCTCTAAGAGAAAGCTTGGGCTTTTGCATCTTGTTTCGCTTTTGCAGCCAAGATTCTTAATAAATTCCTTGTATGCATTTTAAAGCACACCATATTTTGTCAAAATCAGGAATAGATCCCTCATTTTGACCCATAAATTGCTTTATAAAATCTTTAATCCGATTAACTGTGTCCTCTTGATTAAGAAACTGAGAGTTTAATTTCCATATAGTGTCTTTTTGACCACTTGGGGCTAAATTAACTTCTAGCCAGATTGGGGAATGGTCAGAAAGCACTCTGGGGGTGATCTCACTTCCTCACAGACCTGCAATTACTCTCTGATTAACCAAAAATAAATCAATCTGGGAAAGGGATTTATGCACAGGGGAATAGAAGGTGTAAGACTTTGTGCCCAGATTCAAAGCGCGCCAGGGGTCTATTAAGCTGTAAACTTCTATAAGGTCTCGCAGAGACCTTTGGGCTGGGGAGAGAGTAGATCCTGTTGAGGAAGATCTGTCCAGGGCAGAATCTATAACTAGATTCCAGTCTCCCACTAGAACCATGGGTAGGCCACTAAAAGGAGCAAGGGTTAGTGATAGGTTAACAAAGAACTCTGGGGAATCCTTATTCGGTCCATATATCATACCCATAAGGACTTCCCTGCTTTCTAAGATCCCCCTCAGGAAAATAAACCTGCCTTGGGAGTCATCCACTTTTTCTAGTTCAAGAAACTGAGTGCCCTTAGTAATCAGTATTGCTACACCGCATGGGGTTGTGGATGTTCCTGCCGTGTACACTGTCCCAATATTTCCCCTTCTTAGTAAGTTGCTTTCTGTTTCCAACATGTGCATCTCCTGTAAAAAAGCAACACGACAGTTCAACACTGCTAAGTGCTTAATTATTTGAAGCCGTTTTACCCGAGACCTAACACCTTTAACATTCCATGATACAATTCTCATACTAAGGTGTAATATTTGGGATCTACTAGAATAACAGCTTGTACTATTTGTACCTTTGAAAATTGTAATAAAATGGCTCTGGCCCTCCCCTTCCACCCCACCCCATCCTCCCATCTCCCCCAGTCCCTTCCCACCAATGTACATTTCCATCCTCACGGCCCTCCCCATCCCTTATCCCAACCCCTCCCTTATCCCAACCCCCTTCATAAACTACCCTGTCACTAATATACACTTATATCCCCCAGTCCAGGTGGACTTGCACTCCAATCCTCATTCTCTGGCATGATGACTACTATGCCACTCGAAGAGCTCTCTCTCACTACCAATGCCTGCCCCCACTCAAATCTTATACTTATTTTCTTCACTATACTTTCCCGAACTCTTACTGGTAATGCCAGGAGAAATAGATGCCTTTACGTTGGCTTCCATGCTTTTGCTATCTGGACACTACAGAGGAACAACCCCCACCACTTTCCAACTTAAAAAATTAACAATTCAAAATACAATGTTGCTTATCACCAACAGGGTTTTAAAACCTTTCCAATTTCAAACCGAAGCTAGTTTGAATAATACTTAACTGTTATCTGGCATATTGGTTATATAAAAGGCAAAAAGAAAACCACCCATTGAGGGCATCATAACCACACTTCGAATGCTAGGGGCCTCCAACCCGATCAAACCTTGAATAAACTAGGAGATGTTCCCCCATCTTTTTTCATGTCACTCTATAGCCAGTTACACTCCCTCTTACTTAGTGGTCACAGGCCATTTCAGTAAATTATTTAAGCCTTTAAATAAAGTTAGCTAACACAAAATGTCTTTTTGTTATGTAGAAACAAAAATGCAAGTCTGTGCAGAACACATCTCGAGGTGTGTATTTCTAATTACACCCAGTGGCCACTAGATGTCGCAGCAGTCTCATTTGAACAGGTCAGGAAACTTGTACTTGCAAAACTCAGTTGCTTTCTTCACACTTTCAAATGACTGTCAGCTGCCTTCATGGTATATCTGCAGAGTTTCTGGATATCTGACTCTGAATTTGATGCTCGCAGAGATGAGCTTGGTGACCACAGGGTGGAGGGCAGACCTCTTCTGTCACACCATGTATGGTAGGTCTTGTGCCACTCTTATCCTTTTGCCCTCCCAGTTGATTTCTTGCAGCTCTTTTAGCTTAGCAATAATATGCTGCTTATCTAAGAAGTTGAACAATTTAAACAAGAAGGGCCTGGGAGGAGAGCCTGCAGATGGCATAGGCCTTAAAGAACGATGTGCCTGCTCGATTATATAAGCGGGGCCCTTTGGGGAGGGCCCCACTAGCTTTTCACAAAGCTTCTGGGCAAACACCAGGGGTACTGGACCCTCTTCCCCCTCAGGCAATCCCAGCACCACTAGGTTGTTTCTCCACGATCTCCCTTCAAGGTCCTCCAGCTTTTCTTCAGCTTTCTTAAGCCTTTGTCTTAAATACCCCATTTCTGGTTCTAGGCGCTGCCACCAATCATCCAGCGAGGATATATGGGCCTCGTTGTCCGAGGTCCGTGTGGTGAGCTGATCCAGTGATGCCCTCATACCTCTCAACTCCGAGGCTAACACCAATAGTGTATCCTTTATGGCTGTTAGTTCCTCAAGGAATCTTTTCTCACTGAGCGCTTCTGGCTGTGGGTTGCATGGGTTTGGGTCCTCCGCCTGCACCTTAGACCGTTTAGGCTGCTTCTCCTTGCATGGGGTGGATGGAGGAGTGTGCTTTAATGTGGCATTTTTTCATTTCCACGTCCATCACCCATAAGTTTTCGGCTCTCCTACCACCATGCGGTTTGGGTTAACTGATACCTTCTTCCCGACTTATTATTAACTGCAGGAGTTGTTAAAATCTAATGCAGAGCCCAATTTGAGAGGAGTTGGTATAGGAGCAACTCGCGAGGGAATCTATTCAGGCAGCCATCACGCCGTAAGTCAGGAAGTGAACAATGACAGCTGTACTGCTCACAAGGAGGTGTGACAAAATGCCAATGATGAAAATCTGGCATGAAAATATTGTAAATTCGCGAAGTGACGAGCATGCATAGCAACTGTGCAACGCACGCTCATAAAACAGCTGTTTTTGGATTTTTTCCACCAAATTTGCAACATAGGCTTTTTGAGAGCCCACCTCATGAACACTGGCACTGTCATTTCGTTAATCAGCCCCGAAGGGTGATTCTGCACAGTGACCGCAAAACCACCCTTTAGGGCTGATTAACCGACCAGTTCAAGAATTCATGAGGAGGGTCCCAAAAACCCCATGTTGAAATTTGATGGCATCCCAAATGCCCGAGATATGCACTAAAGTTGAAAAAACCCTATTCATTACATTATAGAGCTTACCGGCATTTCCTCAGTTCGCTATCAGCTTTGAAGAGTGCAGACATGTTCCTGGTCCACGAAGATTGTTGCTCCAGACTCTGGAGGCATGGGGTGAGGGGGTGGGGAGGCTGGGTGCACAGTGGGTGAGTGCGGGTTGTGGGAGGGGCAGGGAGACTACGAGAGACTGTTTTCTTTATTCAGGTACAAACAAAACAAGAAAATGTCGTAGGACCGTTTCAACTTCACGAGGCATGTGGCATGCTGAGGTGGAGCTCCCAGCATGCCACCAGAGTCTGGCTTTGGGGCACAGCTGTAGCCGACAGGGGATTGGGCACCCCGTCAGCAAACAACAAAATGGGCATATGGCAAGCTGGGGTAGGCTACCAGTGTGCCACCAAATTCTTGTTTTTGAGGGGCAGCTGTAGCCAATGGGGATTGGCACCCCGTCGACAAACAACAGAAGGATTCCTTTCTGCCGACGGGCTTGGGCACCCCGTCAGCAAACAACAAAGGGGAATTCATTTCGCCCACCGGATTGGGCACCCCATCGGCAGACAATTAAATGGAGGTTATATTATGCCGATGGGGAGTGGGCTCCCCCATCAGCAAATAAACATGGTGGGGGGAAAATATCATTTGTGAACACAGCGGTAAGCTGCAGCCATGTTCACAAACAATATCAGGGGTCCTACATCCTGCCCTGCAATGACGGGTCACTTCCATCATTGCAGCAGTTTGCTGCAGCTGCAATGACGGTGGCCCCGATTGCAGCAGCTGATTTTTTAGAAAGTTGTGGCACGCTGGCTGAACTAGTGTCAGCAGCAGCATGCCATGGCATTTGGGAAGCGGACAAGCCTTTGCAGGCTGTGGGGCATTGGGCACAACAGTGCCATGCCTCCACAACCTGCTTGTGGAGAAAGCTGTTGCAACATGTTTCTTGCGCATGCGTGCAATCAACATAAAAAGCACCCAAACCAAGGACACAAATATTGCAATAATTTATTGAGAAAAGTGCTGTGATGCACAGAAGGCTAAAACTAAAACAACATAATGAGGTGAAGAACGACAAAAAAATAAAGGGTGCTTGCATTTCGCTAGGATCTACACCAAGCTTCATCAGAGTGAAAGTACTCAGTTTACCAGATATTTAAAGTCACAGTGCAATTAACAAATACAATCAAATATTTAAAATTCCTTCATGTCAATTCATTCAATGGCACAACAAAACTATTCCCTACCATGACAATACAACCTTCCCTTTATTCTGTCTATTAATGATTGTAATTAATAATGGAATAAACTGTGGGCCAGATGTTCAAACTGCGCTATTCTTAGGCGCAAGCCCTTGCGCTGCACAAAATAATTGCGCTGGGGTGTGGCGGAGGCGATACCAAGGATTTAGCGCTGCCGGACAACTCCTTTGAGCATCTTTCCTAGCCACAGCCACTGTGCATGGTGCAGTGGAACTTGCGCCACGCAAGTGGTCCAGAGTGGGCATTCGCTTTGCGGTGGCGCCAAGTACCAAATAGCCATGCATAAAATCCCAAATGTTCAAGGTGACATGCAAATGGGGCCATAATTCATGCAAGGCGAGGGGAAACCATTTGCATCTGATTATATTCTTTGCATGCCATTGGCATGCAGGTGAGCCGATCCCGGACTTGCACCTGGCACCCCTGCCAGGCAGCAGCCATCAGGGACCGGCGCCCCCTGCAGCCAGCCCAACGGGCAAAACAGTGTAAAATCCCCATCACCACCCCCATTGGCCCAATCACGAGCACCAGTTTAATTCCCCCACCAGCCCGATTGCGGGCAGCAATATATCTTTCCCCAACACATCCCTATGGTCCAGTGGACGAAAAAGCCCGATCGCGGAGCGGTAGTAGTTTAAAACCCCCTCATGAATACATCCATGGTGGTCCAGTAACAATCTCGATTGTAGGATGTAAAACTTGAACAAACCCCCAAACATAGCCCTGGTGGCTGAGTGTCCCCCCACCCCACCCACCCGACCCACCACCCCTTCCCCTGCACCAATGGGCAGCCCTATTGGGCGAGTCAGTCAGCGGTGGCGGGCGGCAGGCGGGTGGGATGCTGCTGCCCGCCGGGCTGCTGGGGAGCGGTGGTGGGGCTTCGTGTGTGGTGGGTGGGGGGGACACCAGCTACCAGGGCTGCAGTGTTCAGGGAGGGGTCTGTTCAGGTTTTACATCCTGCTGTATCGGATTTGCCACTGGACCACCATGGATGTATTCGGGAGGAGGGGGTTGTTTTAAACCACTACTGCTCATGATCGGGCTTTTTCAGTCCACTGGACCACCAGGGATGTATTCGAGGAGGAGGGGGTTTGTTTTAAACCACTACCTTGATCGGGCTGGTGGGGGATTAAACCGTGCCTGCGATCGGGCCAGTGGGGGGTGGTGGGGGGGATTTACAGTCATCTGCCAGCGATCGGGCTGCAGGGGGGGCACAGGGAGTGGGTTGGGGGCCAGCCACAGGTGGCAGCTGCTGTGTTGCGCCCTGCACTGCAGCAGGTCACCTGTGGGTGGCTCTCGACTTAAGCCTTTTTTTTTTGCTCAAAGTTGTGCAGGCGCAGGTTGGGGGTTGTAGCTGCACAACTCTGCACAGCCCAGCTGAATATCGGGCTGTGCAGTTTATGCATGGTTCCTCCCCCTCCAGTTCAGCATGCATTCATTTGCATTGTGCTGTTGCTCAGCATGTTTCCTGTGGCGCAACTGCCTCCTGCTGAATATTGCAGAATGGAGCAAGTTCAGACTTGCGCAGGCACAACCCTTTTGAATATCTGGCCCTGTGTGTTTTAAACACATTTCATGGCAAACTAGCCAGGCACATACTTGATTTTTAAAAATTGTCACCGTGTTCATATACATGCTAGGTGCAAAATTAATATACATATCCTGTATATGTTAAATATAGTTATTACAAAGGTTAACATTTATAGCCTTTTACTCTTTACTTTTAGGCTGTTCAAATAACTTAGCTTAGTAATGTACCCAGACATGGGGGATCTATGAATGAATAACTGGTGCTATTATTTCCCTAAAGAAATGCTACTAAATCAATGGTATCATTCATTCCACCATAATCCTCCCTTGATATTTATTCAAAGATCTGAATGCTTTCCTTTTATTCTATCTGTTGTTCAAGATTAACCCATTGGGGCTCAAGTTCCATCCTCTCAAGTCCATTAAATACAATATCTGTTTACTTCTGAGATTGCCTTTCACATGTTGAACAATTGCATATGAACTCCTTCAATTTTTTACTCTGCTTCTGGGTTTCTATGTCCCCAAACCATTATTTTTCACCTTATTGAATTGAAATCTAGCTGGTGTACCCTTGACAACTCATTGAATTTTCTCAGATCTCTGCCCCCAAGTAGTGTCAACTTTATTACAGATTTTGGTGTCATCCACAAAGAGGCAGACCATCCCCTCCACCTCCTCTGCAATGTCGCCTATAAAGACATTACAGAGGGCTGGTCCCAGAACTGATCTCCATAGCCACCCCACTACTCATCCCCTCCTCAGGGTGAACTCTGTTTACCACCACCCTCTGTTGCTATTCCCCTAACAAATTTCATACCCACTTTACCACCTTTGGACCTACTCCTAATCTACTCATCTTGTGTAGTACTCTCCAGAGTAGAATGGTGTTGAATGCCTTACTGAAACCTAGATAGGTCACATCACTGTGAGGTACAGATATGGCACACTAATGAGTCCAAATGAAGATGAAACACATGTTTGTGTCTGCTGTTCTCAGCTTTTGCTGATTGTATTATGAGACATTCTGGCACCATGCAATTCTGCTTAAAGTTGAGCAAGACCAAAGTAATTCATGTACATTTGCATATGCTTCCCATGATGCTTTGCATTATTGGGGTATGTGTAATTTGTGTTTTCTTTAAAATTCGTCTGTATGGCCAATACTCTCTGGGATACCAATTGCCCCAGTGCATTTGCTATAGGGTTCTTTTCTCTCTCTGGTTTGGACTGCCCATGACCCAAACCAGTAAGATCCCCTGTAGGGTAGCTGGCCATCTCAGTTTGGGCTGAGATACAGATATGGTACATGGTTTAGTCAAAACAAAAACATATCTGTGAGGTTTTCTGGTACCATGCAATTCTGCTTGAAGTTGAGCCAGTCCAAGTTAATTCATGTGGATTTGCATATGCTTTAAATGATGCTTTGTATTATTGGGTTATCTGCAATTTGTGTTTTCTTTAAAATTTGATTGTATGGCCAATATCTAGTATCCTCTGGGATAATTCTTGCCCCAGTGCATTTGCTTTGGGGTTCTTTTGTTGTTCTCTTCTCTTTCTATTTTGGGCAGCCCATGACCCAAATCAATAAGATCTGCTACAGGGTGGCTGGTTACCCTCACACAGCTAAGGTATGGATATGGCACTCTGATGAGTCCAAATGAGGATGAAACAAGTGTCTGTGTCTGTTGTTCTCAGCCTTTGCTGCTTGTATTGTGAGGCCTTCTGACACCATGCTATTCTGCTTAAATTTGAGACAGTCCAAAGTAATTCATGGACATTTGCATGTGATTCCCATGATGCTTTGCATTATTGGAGTATGTGTCTTTTGTGTTTTCTTTAAAATTTGTCTGTATGGCCAATACTCTCTGGGATACCAGTTGCCCCAGTGCATTTGCTCTGGGGTTCTTTTCTCTATTTTGGGCAGCCCATGACCCAAACCAATAAGATATGCTACAGGGTGGCTGGCTACCCTCACACAGCTATGGTATGGATATGGCACACTGATTAATCCAAATGAGGATGAAACAAGTGTTTGTTGTTCTCAGCCTTTGCTGCTTGTATTGTGAGGCCTTCTGGTACCATGCTATTCTGCTTAAATTTGAGACAATCAAAATTAATTGATGGGAATTTGCATATGCTTCTGATGATGCTTTGCATTACTGGGTTATGTGCAGTGTGTGATTTCTTTAAAATGTTGCTGTATGGCTAACATACTCTAGGATAATGCTTGTCCCAGTGTATTTGTCCTGTTTTGTTTTGTTTTGTTTGTTTGTTTGTTTGTTTGTTTGTTTGTTTGTTTTCTCTCTCTCTCTCTCTCTCTACTTTGGGCTGTCCATGACCCAAACCAATAAGATCTCCTATAGGGTGGTTGGCTACCTCCCCTTGGTATGAGGTACAGATATGGCACACTGATTAGTCCAAATGAGGATGAAACATGTGTCTGTTGTACACAGCCTTCGCTGATTATATTGTGAAGCCTTCTGGCACCGTGCAATTCTGCTTAAAGTTGAAACAGTTCAAATTAATGAATGAGTATTTTCATATCCTTCCCATGATGCTTTGCATTACTGGAGCATGTGCAATTTGTGTTTTCTTTAAATCTTGTCTCAATGGCCAATGTCCTTCAAGATAACCTTTGTCTCAGTGCATTTGCTCTGGGGTTCTTTTGTTGTTCTCTTCTCTCTCTCTGGTTTCAGCTGCCCATGTCCCCCACCAATAAGTTCCCTTATAAGGTGTCTTGCTATCTCTACCGGTGCTGAGGTACAGATATGATACACTGACATGTCCAAATGAGGATGAAACATGTATCGGTGTCTTCTGTTCTCAGCCTTTGCTGATTGTATTGTAAGGCCTTCTAGCACCATGCAATTCTGCTTAAAATTGAGCCAGTTCAAATTAAATCATAGGTATTTGCATATGCTTCCCATGATGCTTTGTATCATTGGCGTATGTGCAATTATTGTTTTCTTTAAAATTTGGCTGTGTGGCCAATATCCCCTGGGATAACTTTTAACCCGGTGCAATTGCCCTGGGGTTTTTTTGATGTCTTTTCTCACTACTTTGGGGGCACTTGACACCAAACCAATAAGATCCCCTATAGTTGCTGGCCTGATGGCACTAAGGGTTGAGGCACCAAATGCCACAGCTTGCACTATGCTGGTGACCCCGGTTCGGGAGCAGACTCGGGTCATATGGGGGGTTGTCTGGGGAGGAGTAGGATTCAGCATCCAGAGGAATTCTCTCCTCCCCTGGGGTGAGTTTCAGGAGGATACACCACTCTACTGTGGCCCCCGGTGGAGACTGGGGCACCACAGTAGCTTGCCATTTACAGTGGGTGAGGTGACAGCAGAAGTCAGCTGGGGGTTTTCCATCGGCACCGACATCATTGCACGTCCGCACCTTGGGAGATGTAGCCTAAGGTGGAAAATCCTGGTACTCTGGGAGGTGATTGCAGGGCTCAGGTGGCTGAAGCCCACACTCTAAACACTGGCCCGAATCTTGACTTGACTCTCCATGGTCCCACCTCTCCCATTTGGAATCATGGGAGGGAGGGGAACCAGCATCCGATTCCTCGGTTGGGTGAAGGGAATTATGGGTGGTAAAGGCAACGTTGATGGAGCCCATGCTGGAGAGATGCCCAGAGCGTTGGTGACCAGAGCACAATAAAGATGACAAGATACCCTATAGGGTGGCTGGCTGTCTCTCCCTATGCTAATGCATAGATATGGCACACTGTGTCCATTTGAGGACGAATCATGTGTCTGTGTCAGCTGTTCTTAGTCTTTGCTGATTGTATTGTGAGGCCTTCTGGCACCATTCAACTCTGCTTAAAGAGCAGGTCCTTAGTAAAGGTACATATCTTAAAGAACGAAGGTTTGGGGCCTTTAGATGTCTCTGCAATCATTCAATTTGCTATTATTTGTTTATTTACTTACTTTCACTTACTTTTCCATCTTTTCATTTGTATTTTGCCAAGTGCTAATGAAAAAAAAGAGTCCAATGGAATCCCGTGTTATAATGTCAGAAAACCATTAGTAGCAAGCCTGCTAGTGTATCTCAAAGAGAAACTACGACCTTTCTACTTTTCAGATATTTCTTTCAGACCGACCTATAGGTGGAGCTGTAAGCAGACCCAGCCTACCCATGTACTTCCAGACTGACCTACAAGTTGAGCTGTGAGCTGGCCCAGCCTGCCCCTGTACTTTCAGACTGACCTACAGGTGGCATTGTGAGACCCTGCAATTGCACTGTGCAATCTACATGCAAATCAGTTCATAATAAGATGCTAATATGGATGTTTGCCCACTGACTGCCTAAGTAGGCTCATTTGTATAACACTTTTGAATACAGCAAATGTTTGCCCTGGGAAAAAGTCCCATTGCTGGGTGAACATGTTAGCCCTGCGCAAACACTGCACAAATGTATTTGTGCCACGCAAACCTGTCTCGAACCATAACACAGTTCTGCGGTATTTGGCCTGCACTGTTGTTTGCAGCTTTAGTGCATCCACTTCTTTGCTGGCACACACATTGATCATGTAATTCACCTATACCTTCCTCCACATCTGTGTGCACTGGGCTGCTGTTTTGATTTGCACTTCCCGGATGCTATATTTATAGCTGTCTTATTTGCTGGCCTATTATTGCACTGCACTCCCAGCCCTGTTTGCATGGCTTTATTTGCATGCTATATTCAGGTGCTTTAGCCCTGGGGCTATTCCTTTGAATACAGCATGCTAATGGTTCAGGGCTAATTTAACACACCGTGCAGTGCTAATTTTGCTCCAGGGCTATGTTTTGAATATCTGGCCCCACATGTTATCACAAATCACATATGTCTATTAAATATATAATATTTTGGTGGCAGGAAGTGTTATTTTTCCAGGAAGGTAAAGGTGAACTATGTGGCCAATGTGTGTGCTAGCAAAGACGTGGATGCACTAAAGCTCCAAACAACAGTGCATGCCAAATACTGCAGATCTGTGTTATGGTTCAAGACAGGTTTGTGTGGCACAAATACATTTGTGCAGTTTCTGCACAAGGCTAACACGTTCACCAGGAACTAGGATGTTTTCCCAGGGCAAACATTTGCTGTATTCAAAAGTGTTATTCAAATGTGCCTAGTTAGGCAGTCAGTGGGCAAACATCCATATTAGCATCTTATTATGACCTGATCTGCATGTAAATTGCACAGTGCAATTGCAGGGTCTCACAGTGCCACCTGTAGGTCAGTCTGAAAGTACAGGGGCAGGCTGGGTCAGCTCACAGCTCAACCTGTAGGTCAGTCTGGAAGTACAGGGGCAGTCTGGGTCTGCTCAGTGCTCCACCTATAGGTCAGTCTGAAAGAAATATCTGACATGTAGAACAGTTGTAGTTTCCCTTTGAAATACACTGGCAGGTTTGCTAATAAGAGTTTCCTGACATCATCACAAGAGGACTCCATTGGACTCTTTTTATTTCACGAACACTTGGCAAAATACAAATAAAAAGATAGGAAAAGTAAGTAAAAGTAATTAAATAAACAAATTAAAGCAAACTGAATGATTGTAGAGACATCTAAAGGCCCCAAACCTTTGTTCTTTAAGATATGCACCTTTACTAAGCACCTGCTCTTTAAAGAACAAAGGTTTTGGGCCTTTAGATGCCTCTGTAATCATTCAGTTTGCTTTTATTTGTTTATTAACTTACTTTTCCATCTTTTTATTTATATTTTGTCAAGTGCTAGTGAAAAAAAGAGTCCAATGGAGTCCCTGTGTGATGATGTCAGAAAACTGTTACTAGCAAGGCTGCCAGTGTATTTCAAAGGGAAACTACAACTTTTCTACTTTTCAGATATTTCTTTCAGACTGACCTACAGGTGGAGCCATAAGCAGACCCAGACTGCCCATGTACTTCCAGACTGACCTACAGGTTGAGCTGTGAGCTGACCCACCCTGCCCCTGTACTTTCAGACTGACCTACAGGTGGTGCTGTGAGACCCTGCAATTGCGCTGTGCAATCTACATGCAAATCCGGTCATAATGAGATGTTAATATGGATGTTTGCCCCCGATTTCCTATGTAGGGTCATGTAGGGTCATTTGTATATCAGTTTTGAATACAGCGGGCTGGATATTCAAACTGCACCATTCTGTGGCGCAAGCCCTTGCGCTGCTCAAAAAAGTTGCGCAGGGGTGTGGCCAGGGCGATATTTAACAGAGTTGCGCTATTGAGCAACTCCTTTGAATATCGCCCCCCGGCCAAAGCCACTGTGCATGGCGCAGTGGAACATGCGCCACCGCAAGTGGTTAGAGTGGAGCATTCAAGATGCGGTGGCGCAAGTTCCATTGCACCATGTGCAAATTTCAAATATTCAAAAGGTGACATGAAAATGGGGCCATAAGTTATGCAAGGTGCGGGGGGCCATTTGCATCTACTTATGGCCCCATTTGCATGCCATTAGCATGCAGGTGCACCGATCCCCTACAACTTGTGCCTGGCGTCCTGCCAGAGCAGCATATCGAGGACCGGCGCCCCCTGCAGCCCGATCGCGGGCATGAGTAAATCTCCCCACTGGCCCGATCGCGAGGCATAACAGTGTTAACCCCCACTGGCCCGATCGCAGGCATAACAGTAAACCCCCACTGGCCTGATCTCGGGCAAAATAGAACTGAAACACCCCGGTGGCCTGATCGTGGGCATAACAGAAATGACCCCCACCCCAGCCCGATCATGGGCAGAGCCAGTTCAACCCCCAAAGACCAATATCCCTGGTGGTCCAGTGGACATGAGAAGCCCGATCGCGGGCATTAGAGTCAAACCCCCAGGTCCAATTTCCCTGGTGATCTAGTGGTCCCCACCCCACCCACCCACCCACCACCCACAGAGCCCCACCACCCGCTCCCTCCATCAGCGGCGGGCTGCAGCACCCCACCCACCTGCTGCCCGCCCACCCCTGGCTGACTGCTCGGTTGGGCTGCACGCCCATTGGTTCAGAGCAGAGCCAATGGGCGTGCAGCTCCTCGCCTGAGCAGTCAGATATGAATGAATGAACATTCACATATCTGGACTACTTATACAAGAATAGCTGCATGCCCATTGGCTCTTACTCTGAACCAATGGGCATGCAGCCCTACCGAGCAATCAGTCGGTGGATGGCGAGCGGCAGGCAAGTGAGATACTGCCGCCGCCAGCTGATGGCGGAGGTGGAATGGGGTGGTGAGGCTCCATGGTGGGTGGGGTGGGTGGGGGCCACTAGATCACCAGGGAAATTGGACCTTGGGGTTGACTCTAATGCCCAGCGATCGGGCTTCGCTGTCCACTGGACCACCAGGATATTAATCTTTGGGGGTTGAACTCCATTCTGCCTGCGATTGGGCTGGGGGTGGGGTCATTTCTGTTATGCCTGTGATCAGACCAGTCGAGAGTTCAGTTCTTTTGCCTTGATCCAGACCAGTCGAGGGTTCTTCATTTATGCTATGCCCGCAATCGGGCCAGTCGGGAGTGAGATATGCCTGCGATCGGGCTGAGTGGGGTGTTCTGCCCATGATCAGGCTATGGGGTTACTATTATGCCCTCGATCGGGCTGCAGGGGTTACTATTATGCGGCGATCAGGCTGCAGGGCACAGGGAAGAGCGGAGGCCACCCACAGGTGGCAGCTGCTGTGTTGCGCCCTGCAATGCAGCAACTCACCTGTGGGTGGCCTCCACTACTGCTTTTTTGGCTCAGAGTTGTGCAGGCGCAGGTTGGGGGTTGCGCCTGCACAACTCTGCACACCCCGGCTGAATATCGGGCTGTGCAATTTATGCATGGTTCCTCCCCCTCCGGTTGAGCATGCCTTCATTAGCTTTGCGCTGTTGCTCAGCATGACTTGGGGAGCGCAACTGCCTCCTGCTGAATATCGCAGAATGGCGCAATTTCAGACTTGCGCAGGCGCAACCCTATTGTGCATGGCGCAACCCTTTTGAATATCCAGCCCAGCAAATGTTTGCCCTGGGCAAATGTCCTGGTGTTGGGCAAACATGTTAGTTCTGCGCAAACACTGCACAAAAATATTTGTGCCTTGCAAACTTGTCTGAACCATAACACAGTTCTGGTTTATTTGGCCTGCACTGTTGTATTGTTGTTTGCAGCTTTAGTGCATCCACTTCTGTGCTAGCACACACATTGGCCACGTAGTTCACCTTTACCTTCCTGGAAAAGTAACACTTCCTGCCACCAAAATATTATATATTTAATAGAAATATGTGATTTTTGATAACACGTGGGGCCAGATAGTAAAAACTTAGCCCCATGGCAAAATTAGCACTGCACGGTGTGCTAAATTAACCCAGAACCATTTGCATGCTATATTTAAAGGAATAGCCCCGGGGCTAAAGAAACTGAATATAGCATGCAAATGAAGCCATGCAAACAGGGCTGGGAGTACAGTGCAATAATAGCCCAGCAAATAAGACAGCTATGAATATAGCATCCGGGAAGGGCAAATCAAAACAGCAGCCCAGTACACACAGACGTGGAGGAGGATATAAGTGAACTACATGATCAATGTGTGCGCTAGCAAAGAAGTGGATGCACTAAAGCTACAAACAGCAGTGTAGGTCAAATATTGCAGAACTGTATTATAGTTCAAGACAGGTTTGCACAGTACAAATACATTTGTGCAGTGTTTGCACAGGACTAACACATTCGCCCGGCACTAGGACATTTGCCAAGGGCAAACATTTGCTGTATTCAAAAGTGATATACAAATGAGCCTACTTAGGCATTCAGTGGGCAAACATCCATATCAGCATCTCATTATGACCTGATTTGCATGTAGATTGCTCAGAGCAATTGCAGGGTCTCACAGTGCCACCTGTAGGTCAGTCTGAAAGTACAGGGGCAAGGTGGGTCAGCTTACAGCTCAACCTGTAGGTCAGTCTGGAAGTACAGTGGCAGTCTAGGTCTGCTTACGGGCTCCACCTAAAGGTCAGTCTGAAAGACATATCTGAAAAGTAGAAAAGTTGTAGTTTCTCTTTGAAATACACTGGCAGCCTTGCTAGTAGCGGTTCTCTGACATCATCACATAGGGACTCCATTGGACTCTTTTTTTTCACTAGCACTTAGCAAAATGAACTGCTGTAAGAAGATTGGTTCAAACATAATGTAAGATCAAATTACCAGGAGCTCACTGGAGGAACTCCTTGCTCCACTGTTCTGTTATATTGTGGTCCAGTTTATTATCAGATACTATAATAATTTTATCTTTAGAGGCAGTGAGAGAGCCTCGATGGTTTTTAACATTTATTATACTCACCTTCTGTGGCAGTGAGAGGGCCACTTTTTGGACATTCTTGCAAGGGCTAGGTGAGAGCTACCCTTGTTTAAACTCTAAACGACTTGGCAAAGATATCATATTATACTTTACTGGACATTAATAATTAATTAATTTAGAGCTGTGTTTGTCCTAATCTTTGATTGTTGGCTGGGGTTTTAGACTCTGGGTGGGTTGGGATTGTTATTGATTAATTATTTGGGGTAGGTTGGGTTTTTGTTTTTTTGGTCTTCTTTATTTGCATTTTATAATGTGTTGGGGAGGTTTAGCAATGGTCAGGCACTACTTCCCCACCAGGCTCAGGGAACTACCTCCCTTTGAATGCCCCCCGTTATCATCTGTCACTTATTTTAGGTGTCGTGCCTTGTGCATACTTAAGGGGTGCAAAAGAAGGGGGAGATCTGGACCTGGTGGGGGACAGGAGGGGAGAGGGCGGATTGGGGTCATAGAGTCCAGGAGACACCCTGGGGTGAAATGGAGTCAGAAAAGAGGTCTGTTTTGTCCCCATACCCAAGGGCTCTGATGTTAGCGGGGCAGGTACTGTGGTCTTCCCTGATTGCTCATCCTGCCTTGCCGTGGTTATACAATGCCAGATCTATTAAAAACAAGATAGCTATTATAGCTGATCTTGTTGGATCAACTGATCTGGCTTGTATCACCGAGACCTGGCTGGATGAAAGTGCAGGCCCTGTATTGGCTTCAGCTACTCCAGCTGAGTTCTCGGTGATACACTGTCTAAGGTTGGATCGTAGGGGCGGGGGTGTGGCCATTATGTTTAGGACTGAGCTGGGCCTTGTGGATGTGCCATTGGGAAGGACCAGATCCTTCTACTATATCCTGGGAGAGGGTGTAGGCTGCTGGATTCTCCTCATCTACCGTCCACCAGGAGATGCAGGAGAATTCCTGCAGGAGTTAGCAGACTTCATTGTCGACATGGTGTTGAGTTCCCCTAGATGGATTGTTCTGGGGGACTTCAGTGCCTGGGTCAATGATGAACTCTCGTCTTTTGGTCAAAATCTCCTCCAGCTGATGACGATGCTGGGCCTTACACAGGTAGTTACCTCCTCAACCCATGTAGGGGGTCAGTCGTTGGATCTGATCTTCCTTTGGGTATGGACATAGCTGATCTGGGGTGGAACCAGTAAGCTGGTCTTACCATCACATCATAAGGTTCAGCTTTAGGGCTTCCCTAATAGGTCTGCCCCTACAGAGATGGTTCAGTACTGCTCTTTAAGGGGGATTAAGCCCAGTGACCTATCGGTGGTGCTGGACCTATTGGGCTTGTCAGGTGAATGCATGAGTCCAGATGGTCTTGTCCTAGCCTACAATAAGGCAGCGGGAGATGCTCTGGACAAGACTGCTGACTATTCGTGTTTGACCCCTTACCCTTCGCCCAAGGAGCCCTTGGTTTGATGGCTCCTTGAAGGAGTTGAGGTGAGTTGGCCGAAGGATGGAGAAAGCCTGGCAGAAGTCTGGCCATGATTCTGACAGGCTTAGGTTGATGGCACATTATGATAGCTATCAATCAGAAATCACCTGTAAGAAGGCAGAATTCCTGTCCAGGGAGATTTCTGTTGTGCAAAATCGACCGGCTCAGCTTTTCTGGACTGTCGACAGATTGTGCAATCGAATCTGTCTCCAGCCCAGAGAAGCTTTTTCTCAGCTAAGATGAGAGGAGTTCGCTCAATTTTTTGCAGATAAGTTTGCCAGTATCAGGTCTGGCATCGGTCCGGTCTTTCCTATGAGGGACTGCAGTGATCGACAGGAGGTGTCAGGCACATGGTCTGTCGGGTAAGATTTCTACCTGCCGGAATTCATGGACATTGTAAAGACCATCCAAACATTGCACCCAGTCAGTTGTAGTTTGGATCTGGGCCCTAAACCCCTCTAAGTGGGATGTGTAGCTGTTATCTGCCTGGTCCTAGCTGAAATTGTCTGGAAGTCTTTGGAGATTAGGGTCGTTCCTGACTCCCTCAAGGAGGTGGTCATTCGACCACTCCTTAAGAAATCCTCCTTGGACCCAGACTGCCTAGCTAACTACCGCCCCATCTCTAACCTGCCATTTGTTGGTGAGGTTATTGAAAAGGTGGTTGCGTTGCAATTGGATGATCATCTTACAACATACAATGTTTATGACTCTCTCCAATCTGGCTTCAGGAAGAAGCATAGTACGGAGACTGCTCTTGTCCGGGTATTGAATGATCTCCCTAATGGCCAGAGAAAAAGGCACATACCATTCTGGTCCTTCTTGATAATTCGTCTGCATTTGACACTGTAGACCATGGTGTGCTACTGGAGTGCCTGCAGCTCTTTTGTGGGCTGTCTGGTACAGTCCTCAAATGGTTCCACTCATTCCTCATGGGCAGGTCTCGGAGAGTTGCCACCAGAATTTATTCCTCTGGTGCTCACCCCCTGCCCTGTGGGGGTGCCGCAGGGCTCCATCCTGGCCCCCATGTTGTTTACCATGTATATGCTGCCTTTGGGAGATATCATCAGGTGATACAGACTGAGTTGTCACTGCTATGCAGATGACACTCAGCTGTATATGTCCTTTCTGCCCAGTCAGAATGATGCACTTTCCGTGCTAAATAATTGCCTTACTGAGATCAGAATTTGGATGAGTTCTAGCTGGTTGAGACTGAATCCAGACAAGATTGAAGTGTTGGTAGTGGACCCAGGTCATCAGGCGCGGGTTTGGGGGCTGGACAACCATCAGGCTTGTTGCTTGGTAGTGCACAGCTCGCTACCTCAGACCGGGTGCGAAAACTAGGCATTATTTTTGATGATGATTTGACTCTAAGACCTCAGGTTTTAGCTGTTGTTAAATCATCTTTTTATCATCTAAGGAATATCACACGGGTGAAACACCTGATTCCTCCAGATGATCTTCCAACATTGGTCCATGCCTTTGTCAGTACCTGTCTTGATTACTGCAATTCCCTCTACCTAGGACTACCAGAGGTTGATATCCACCACTTGCAGCTGGTGCAGAACACGGCTGCCAGGTTCTTGTCTGGGACTTCTAGGATCAGTCACATTATGCCTGTGCTCCGCGAACTGCACTGGGTGCCTGTTCAGTGGCGGATCACCTTTAAGGTTGGTTTGGTAACCTTTAAAGCCCTACATGATCAGGGACCTGGCTATCTGCAAGATCTCCTGGTACCCTACTGCCCCCCTCTGCCACCTCCGTTCCACCGACGAGGGATTGCTGGAGATTCCCAGGGTTCGACTGAAGACATCTGGTTCTCGAGCTTTTTCTTTCTCGGCACCAATCCTGTGGAATTCTCTACCTCATCGGTTGAGAGAATGCCTGACCATTGATAGGTTTAAAATTGAATTAAAAACTTATTTATTTAACCTAGCCTTTCCAGAATATGGATAAACTGATTTACTATGTTAATTTTATTTATACTGGTTGTATCTGGTTTTATGTACAGCGCCTTGGCTTGGAAAGGCGCTATAAAAATGAAGTTTGAATTGAATTGAAAAAAAATATAAATAAAAAGATGGAAAAGTAAGCAAATAAGCAAATAAAAGCAAACTGAATGATTGCAGAGGCATCTAAAGGCCCCAAACCTTAGTTCTTTAAGATATGCGCGCCTTTACTAAGCACCTGTTCTCTAAAGTTGAACCAGTCCAAATTAATTCTTGGGCATTGCATAGCCTTCCTGTGATGCTTTGCTTTATTGGGGTATGTGCAATTTGTGTTTTCTTTAAGTTTTGGCTATATAGCTAGTATCGTCTGAGATAACCCTTGCCCCAGTGCATTTGCTCTAGGATTCTTTTGTTCTCTTCTTTCCCTGGTTTGGGCTGCCCATGACCCATGCCAATAAGAGCCCCTATAGGGTAGCTGCCTATCTCACCCTGGGCTGAGGCAAATATATGGTACACTGATGAGTCCAAAATAGGATGAGATATTTGCATTATTGTGGTTTCTTTAAATGTGGCTGTATGTCCAATATCCTCCGAGGTAACATTTACCCAGTATATTTGCTCTGGGGTTCTTTTTCTGTTCTTATCTCTTTCTGGTTTCAGCTGCCCATAACCTACACCAATATTAAAATTGAGTGAGTCCAAATTAATACATGGGCAATTGCATATGTTTCCCATGATGCTTTGCATTATTGGAGTATGTGCAATTATTGTTTTCTTTAACATTTTGCTGTATGGCCAATATTGTCTGGGATAACCCTTGCTCCAGTGCATTTGCTCTGGGGTCCTTTTGTTCTCTTCTCTCTCTACTTTGGGTTACACATGACCCAAACCAATAAGATCACCTATAGGGTGGCTGGCTATCTCTTTCTGGCTGAGGTACAGATATGGTACACTGATCAGTCTAAATAAAGACACACACACACACACACACACACACAAAAAAAAAAAAAAAATATGTTTCTGTCTGCTGTTCTCAGCCTTTGCTGATTGTATTGGGAGGCCTTCTGACACAATGCAATTCTGTTTAAAGCGGAACCAGTCCAAATTAATTCATGGGATTTGCATATGCTTCCCATGATGGGACATGTGCAGTTTGTGCTTTCTTTAAAATGTGGCTGTATGGCACGCTCTGGGATAAGCCTTGCCCAGTGCATTTGCTCTGGGGTTCTTTTGTTGTTTTCATTTCTCTACTCCTGGACTACACATGTCCCAAGCCAATAAGATCTCCTATAGGGTGGCTGGCTGTCTCTCCCTGTGCTGAGGTAGAGATATGGCACACTGATGAGTCCATATGAGGATGAAACGTGTGTCTGTTTAAGCTGTTCTCAGCCTTTGCTGATTGAATTGTGAAGCCTTCTGGCACCATGCAATTCTGCTTAAAGCTGAGCCAGTCCAAATGAATTCTTGAGCATTGTGATATCTTTCCCACAATGCTTTGTATTATTGGGGTATGCACAGTTTGTGTTTTCTTTATGGTCAGTATCCTCCAAGATAACCCTTATCCAAGTGCTTTTGCTCTAGTGTTCTTTTGTTTTCTTCTGTCTCTGGTTTGGGCTGCTCATGACCCATACCAATAAGATCCCATATAGGATGACTGGCTAGGATAAAACATGTGGTTGTGCTTGTTGTTCTCGGCCTTTACTGATTATATTGTGAGGCGTTCTGGCACCATGCGAGTCTGCTTAAAACAGAGCCAGTCCAAAGTAATTCATGGGCATTTGCATATGCTTCTCATGATGCTTTACATTATTTGGGTATTGTTTTCTTTAAAATTTGGCTGTATTGTCAATATTGTCTGGGATAATCCTTTCCCCAGTGCATTTGCTCTGGGGTTCTTTTGTTGTTCTATTATCTCTCTACTATGGGCTGCCCATGACCCAAACCAACAAAATCTCCTACAGTGTGGCTGGCTATCTCTCCCTGGGCTGAGTTACGATATGGCACACTGATGAGTCCAAATGAGGATAGTTTCTGGTAAGGTCTGATCAGCTGGGTGTACAAGGGCATCAGAACCTCTTTCCTCCTGCCAGTGATCCTCCCTCCCAATACAACCCAGCCTGTTTGCCTTTGCCACTGCCCTGCCACACTGCCCAGCCTCCTTCAAGTCCTGAGAGATGATGATGCCTAGGTCCCTCTCCTCCTTAGTTACTGCCAGTGGCTTGTCCCCCAGACTGTATTCTGCTCTCTCATTGTTTCTGCCCAGGTGCATGATTTTACATTGTGCTGTGTTGAGCAATAACTTCCACTTCCTGGCCCATATTTCTAACTTCCATAGATCCCTTTGCATCCTCTCTGCTCCATCCTACATGTCCTGTCTATGCCAGACTTTTACATCATCCACAAACAGGTTCACTCTACCCTCTAATCCCTCCTCTATGTCTTTTCTAAAGATGTTGAACAGCAGGGGTCCCAGCACTGTCCCCTGAGGAACCCCGCTAGTGAACCCTGGCACTCCCAAGGGAACCCCATTTACTAACAGCCTCTGTAGCCTGCCTCCAGCTAGTTTCATACCCACCTTGTAACCACCACCCTCAGCCCCAGGCACTCCATTTTGTACAGTAGCCTTCTGTGTGGTAGTATATCAAAAGCCTTCCTGAAATCCAGGTAAGCTATGTTCACTGACCCTCCCTGATCAACTACCCTAGTAACCCAGTCAAAAAACCTGACCAAATTTGTTTGACAAGCTCTGCCCTAAGAAAATACATGCTATCTTGGGTGTAGGAGGTCGTTTGCCTCCAGGTAGCTGGTGATTCTGTCCTTCAGCAGTTTTTCCACGAGCTTGCTGACCACAGATATCAGACTTATTGGCCTGTAATTGCTCATGTCTTGCCTCCCCCTTCCCTTGTGCAGGGGCAGTACATTGATGCACTTCCAGTCCTTCGGGATTTCCACTGAGTGTAAGGATTCATTGAACAGAGAGGTCAAGGGGCTGCTAACACCTCCCTCAGCTCCCTAAACACTCTTGTGTGAACCTCATCTGGCCCCATGGCCTTGTCCACCTTCAGGTCCTTGAGTTCTCGCAAGATCTCCTCTCCCAGAAGGGGCTCAGATCTACCCCAACCCTCTATATCAGCTGGCCTTGAGCTGTCCCTCACCCATACCTCCTCTCTCGTGAATACTGCACTGAAGTAATTGTTCAGCATTTTGGCCATTTCCTGGTCCCCCTCCACCCTCTCCCCTGTCTCTGCTAGCAGACTTAGTATCCCGTCTTCCCCTTTTCTCCACTTGCTAATATACCTGAAGAAGGTCTTATCCCCCTTCTTGACCGCCTTGGCGATATTCTCTTCTGTCCTTGCTTTTGCCCATCTGACTATCCTCCCCAACTCCTTTTGCTTTTCTTGGTATTCCAGCCAGTCTAGTTCACTCTGCATTGTTTTATATAGTCTGAAGGCTTGCTTCCTGGCCCTGATACTGGCCCCCTCTTCCCTGTTGAACCACAGTGGCCTCCTTTTCTTCCTATTTTTGCTTACCATCTTTGTGCAGTGGTCAGTGGCTCCCACGATGGCTCCCTTTATTATGGTCCATATGTTTTCCATGCGCCTAAGCTCCCCCATCCCTGTAATTGCCTGTCAAGTGTACTCCCTCATCTTGTCAAAATGTGCATGTCTGAAATCATGAACCTTCACCATGGTCCAGTAGCATGAGGCTAATGTGCATACTGTGAAGCATATGGTGCCGTGGTCACTATTGCCTAAGTTATCCCCCACTAAAATTTCCCCATTCTGTCTCCATTTGTAAGCACCAGTTCTAACACTGCACCTTCCCTGTTGGCTCTTTGACCAGCTACCTGAGATGGGCAATCTGGAGAGAGAGAGAGAGAGTCTATAATCGCTCTGCTCCTGAATGAGGCTGCTGTCATTGATTCCCATTCCACAACTGGCAGGTTAAGATCTCTCATCAACAGCACCTCCCCCTTTCCCACCATCTTGAGTATCGCTTTGATAATTTGGTTGGCCACCCCTTCTGGTAGCCCTGGTGGCCTGTATACCACTCCAAGGCCCACCATCTCACCCTTCTCTGAGATCAAGACCCATAGTGCCTCTGTGTCCTCCCACCTGCCCTGCGTTTCTGATGCTAGGATCCCCTTCCTCATGTATAGAGCCACATTGCCTCCTCTCCCGTTAATCCTGTCCTTCCTGTATAGCATGTACCCTGGAATGTTCATGTCCCAGTCCTGTCCATCGTGAAACCAAGACCTCGTAATTCCTACTAAAGTCTAAATCCTCCTCTGCCATGACTGCTGCCAGATTTGGGATCTTGTTTCCCAGGCTCCTGGCATCTGTGCACATGGCCTTCCAGTATGTGGTTTCCCCTAATCCCCACCCCTGTCTCGATGATCCTCATTTTACATGTGATATTATTTCCATACCCACCTGACTGGTTTGTTTCCTGTGAGGGGGACAACTGTCCCCCTATCCGTATGCACTGTTAGGTGTCACAGGCAGCTTCCCTCAGTTCAGTTTAAATTAAAGTGTGTACTAAAAATCTCCTCCAATTTTCACTTTAGTACCTTCTTACCTTCTCTATTTGGGTTCAGTCTATCTGGGGCAAAGAGGCTGTCATCATGCCAGATGGTCCCCCAATGGCCCACTAGCCCATAACCCTTCTGAGCACACAATTTAGACAGCCAGCTGTTGAATTCCGCTATCCTCTGCTTTTTATCCGTGCTTGCTCTTGGGACTGGAAGCACCTCTGAGAATGCCACTGAATGAAAGCACAGGTTATTAAAGACCCGTGACAGGGCCTCAAACTTTGCTTGAACTTCCATCAGACTATGACCAGCAAGGTCATTTGTTCTCAAGTGGAACACCAGGTGGGTTCTTGTATCCTGTTGCTTCCCCCAGGAAGGGATGTAGTGATTGACCTCTGTAGCTGTCATTCCTGGCAGGCAACTGACCCAAAACTTGCTACCCCTACCACCCTTCCCTCCCCGGCTGATGCCCATCACCATGGAGTCTCCGACTACCATGACTTTATCCTTCATCATGCCTGCATCAGAGCCACTCCCTGCCACTCCCCTGCATCCTCCCCCTCTTGCAATGTGCTTTCACAGCCCCTGGGGCCTCCTTTCTAACAGTCGACTCCTTCTTAGTCCTCGCAACTTGACTCCCCCTGTAGATGGCCTCCTGAACCCCCTGCTTTAGGCCCTGTGTTCCCCAACGTCCCCTACATATTCTAGCTTCCCTTGCCCCCTGTCAGTGCTGAGTACCTTAACCTGGAACCACGATGACATCTCCTGTGCTGTGGCTGACTTCATGTCCTTGTCATGCTATGGTGCCTGCCTGGCCCTAACCAGGGGTAGCTCCTTCTTAGGGTCCTCTTCCTTGTTTTTCTCTGACCCCTGAGGCCCCCATCTGGACTGCTCAGATATGAAGTGCCCCTCCACCCTTGGCCCTCTGGAACCCCTTTGCCAACTCCCCATTTCCTCCTATCTGTGGAGGCTTTCCCACTGCCACTTCATCCCTGCCCTCTGCACTATCCTGGCCATCTCCCATAACCAGCCCTTCCATCTCCCTCTTATCCACCTACAGTCTGAGTACATCCTCCTCCTCCTCCTTCCTGAACAGTAGAGGCACAAATCTGTGGTTAAGCCCTATGCCTGTTTCCTTGCTTCCTCCTGACAGAACCTCCCCCCCCTTTTGCTCCTGTCTGTGCCCCCCGGTCCTCCTCCCCAACCATCTGCCAGCTACTATAGTCCTTTTTGCAATTTGGCTCCCACCTGGGGCCCTCATTTGCCTCTTGCACTTCATCCCCTCCACCATCTATTTTGCAAGTGTCTCTGATCCCGGGGCAGCTACAGGACCCATTTAGCCTGCCACAATTTTCCCCTCCTGGACCCCATCCCCACCTCCCCTGCCAGACAGCCTGTGTATTTCCCACTCAATTTCCTGCTCTTGTTCATGAGCCCAGGTGCAGCAGCTGGACTTGTCAGGCCAGCCTTGTTGCACCCCTCCAGCTCCCATCACCACCTCCCCTGCTTGGATGACTTCTGTCCTCCTCACCCCTTCCTCCTAAGCTCCTTAACCACCATAGCTTCTCTCTTAATAGCACCAGCTGGCTACAAACCCTACACTCCCCCATCCTCCATGCCCAATCCAGAACCATGGCAGACCCACACCCAGTACACCCCACCACCCTACCAAAGATGCCAGCCCTAGTGATGTATAGCCCCTGCCTCATCCTGGTCCCCATCCTGTGTTGCTTGCCCAACTAGAATTTGGTTACCTGTATAGATCCCTTCCACAAACTCTCTGTACCCAGTTCCCAATTCAAAGCAAATATGTGAGCAGCACTTAATTGTATAGGTAATAATTCTACCACTCACAAAATATATAAGCAGCACTTAGTTGTATAGATAACAATTCTACCACTCAGAAAATATATAAGCAGCACTTAATTGTATAGGTAACAACTCTACCACTCAGCAGTTCACAAATCAAGGCAAATATATATGCAACACTTAATTATATAGGTAAATATCCTACCACTCAGAAGTTCAATGCAGTTATGCAGTATTGACTGTACAGGTAACAATTCTCAATAATGCTAGTCCATAATTACCACACAAATCCCAATTTGTCCAGTTCATGGAGTATCTTCCCCTGCAGAGACCCAGTCAATCCATAATTACCACATGAGACCCAGCTTGCTCAGTTCTTTGACTATCTTCTCCTGTAGAGACCAAGTTAATCCTGCAATTACAGCTCCTTCATGAAGAAATTTTCCTTTGCCCAGCTGTGAGATCCAACATGTAGATCCCCGTCCCTCCAGCTGCTCTCAAAGACCGTTGGCCACTCCCCTCTCCTTCTGCCAACTCCTCCTCTAATCTTCCCTGCTCCTCCTTACTCTGGCATATTATAGAGGCTGGAGTCAGTGAGGGTGGGTGGGAAGAAAAACCTCCCACAGAAACAGCTCTCCATGCTTTCAACCACCAACTGCAGCTGAGATCCAATGCTCCTTCTTCTGCTTGACTGCCAATGCAGTCAATTCTCCAGCTTGCATGGCAAAAAAAGCAGGCTCCCTTTCACCTGATTGGCTGCCAATGTGACCACCCTTTAACTTGAAGTTTACAGCCCGGCACATCTTTTTAAAGCTGGGCTGCTTGGTGACTTCCCTCCTGATAGGGTGGTAGATTTTGACAGGGTCCCAATAGGTCTGTGGGCCAAGGACCTGACAGGGCAAAAACCTCCCCACATAAACAGCTCCCCTCACTTCTCAGCTGCTGACTGCGGCCTAGATCTGATGCTCCCTCTAGCTGCTCAACTGCCAATGTGGTCAATCCTCCAGCTCACCACCAAAAAGGCAAGCTCCATTCCCCAATCGGTTGCTGATGCAACAGCCTCCAACACCACTTAAATTCTGCAATTCTGCTCAAAGTTGAGCCAGTCCACATTAACTCATGGGTATTTGAATATTCTTCTGATCATGCTTTGCATTATTGGGGTATGTGCAATTTGTGTTTTCTTTAAAATGTTGCTGTAGGTCCATAATCCTCTGAGACAACCCTTTCTCCAGTGAATTTGCTCTGTGGCTCTTTTATTGTTCTCTTCTCTCTCTACTTTGAGCTGCCTATGACCCAAGCCAATAAGGTCCCCTATAGGGTGGCTGGCTATCTCTTCTTCAGCTGAGGTACAGATATGACTCACTAATTGGTCCAAATGAGGATGAAAGACGTGTCTGTATCTGCTGTTCTCAGCCTTTGCTGATTGTAGTGTGAGGCCTCCTGGCACTATACAATTATATTTAAAGTTGAGCCAGTCCAAATTAATTCATGGGCATTTGCATTATTGGGGTATGTGCAATTTGTGTTTTCTTTAAAATGTGGCAGTATGGCCAATATCCTCTGAGATAACCTTTGCCTCAGTGCATTTGCTCTGGGGTTCTTTTGTTGATCTCATCTTTCTCTGGTTTCAGCTTCCCATGACTCCCATCAATATTAAAACTGAGAGAGTCCAAATTAATTCATAGGCAATTCCATATGTTTCCCATGATGTTTTTCATTATTGGGGTATGTGCAACTATTGTTTTCTTAAAATGTTGCTGTATGCCAATATTGTCTAGGGATAACCCTTGCCCCAGTGCATTTGCTCTGAGGTTCTATGTTGTTCTCTTCTATCTGTCTACTTTGTGCTGCACATGATACAAACCAATAAGATCCCTATAGCATGGCTAGCTATCTCTTTCTGGGCTGAAGTACAGTTTGGTACACTGATGAGTGTGAGTGTGAGTGTGGTGTGAAGAGTGTAGATGTGCTCTTACTATTCTCAACCCTTGCTGATTGTGTTGGGGCCTTCTGAAACATGCAATTTGTGCTTAAAGTTGAGCAAGTCCTAATTAATCCATAGGCATTTGCATATGATTCCCATGATGCTTTGCATTATTGAGTATATGTGCAATTTGTGTTTTCTTTAAAATGTGACTGTTTGGCATCCTCTGGGATAACCCTTGCCTAGTGCATTTGCCATGGGGTTCTTTGTTGTTCTCTCTCTCTCTCTCTACTTTGGGTGCACATGCCATAAACCAATAAGATTCCCTGTAGGGTGGCTGGCTGCCTCTCCCTGTGCTGAGATACAGATATGGCACACTGATGAGGATGAAATGAGTGTTTGTCTCTGCTGTTTTCAGCCTTTGCTGATTGTATTGTAAAGCCTTCTGGCACCATGTAATTCTGCTTAAAATTGAGCTAGTTCAAATTAATTCTTGAGCATTGTCATGTCTTTCCCATAATGCTTTGCATTATTGGGGTATGTGCAATTTGTATTTTCTTTAAAATTTGGCTGTATGGCCAGCATCCTCAGAGAAATTCCTTGCCCCAGTGCATTTGCTCTAGTGTTCTTTTGTTGCTGTCTTCTCTCTCTGGTTTAGGCTGCACATGACCCATACCAATAAGATCTCCCATAGAGTGGCTGGCTATGCCCTCCTGGGCTGAGGTATAGGTATGGATATGGCACACTGAGTCCAAATTAGGATGAAACTTGTCTATGCTTGCTGTTCTCAGCCTTTGCTGATTGTATTTTGAGACTTCCTGGCACCATTTAATTCTGCTTAAAATTGAGCCAGTCCAAATTTGCATATGCTTCCCATGATGCTTTGCATTATTGGGTATATACAATTATTGTTTTTTTTTTTTATTTTACTGTGTGGCCAATATCCTCCATGATAACCCTTCTCCAGTGCATTTGCTCTGGGATTCTTTTGTTCTCTTCTCTCTCTGTTGTGCTACCCATGACCCAAACCAATAAGATTCCCTACAGTGTGGCTGGCAATCTCACCCTGGGCTGAGTTACTAATATGACACACTGATGAGTCCAAATGAGTACAAAATTCTATCTGTCTGCTGTTCTTAGCCATTGCTTACTGCATTGTGAGGCATTCTGCACCATAAATTCTGCTTAAGTTGAGCCATCCAAATTAATTTGTGGCATTTGCATATACTTCCCATGATGCTTTGCATGATTGAGTGTGTGCAATTTATGTCTTTCTATAAAAGTTGGCTGTATGACCAAATATCTTCTGGAATAATGCTTGTCCACTACAATTGCTCTGGGGTTCTTTGCTGTTCTCTTCTTTCTCTGCTTTGGACTGCCCATGACCCAAAGCAATAAGATCCCTATAGGGTTGCTGGCTATCACACCTTGGGCTGAGGTACAGATGTGCCATACTGATGAGGCCAAATGATGATGAAATATGTGTCTGCTGTTCTTCAGCCTTTGCTGATTGCATTGTGAGGCCTTCTGGCACCATGCAATTCTGCATTACATTGAGCCAGTCCAAATTAATTCTTGGGTATTTGCATAAGCTTCTCAAGATGCTTTGCATTATTGGGGTATGTGCAATTATTGTTTTCTTTAAAATGTGGCAGTATGGCCAATATTCTCCAGGATAACCCTTGCCCCAGTGCATTTGTTCTGGGTTTTTTTTGTTGTTCACCTCCACAATTCCTCCTTGACCTAATTTCTTGGTGGTCTAATCAAAGAAGTTGATCAGATTCAATTGTTGTGATCTTCCACCCATGAATCTATGCTGTCTTGGATCTTGTAACCCATTAGATTCATGATATTCAGTATCCTCTCCTCTAGCAGTGATTCCATTAATTTTCCCACCACCAATATCAGTCTGATTGGAATATAATTGCCAGCTTCCTCCCTCCTAACATTTGTTTTGAAGGTGACTACATCTGCTCTCCTCCAGTCCTCTGGCACTCCTGTTTCAGTGAGCAGTTGAACTTGTTAAACTAGGACTATCAGCGATGCAGCCAGAATCTCCTGAGCTATCTCAATACATAGGATGTACCCCATCTGGTCCCATTGCTTTGTCCACTTTCAGATTTGTGAGGTCCCTTTAGGAGTCTCTCTCTGAAAAAGGAATAGTGTCCACCTCCCTCCGTTCAAAGCTGCTGTTTCTTTTTATAATAATAATAATACTTTTATTTATATAGTGCAATTCTAAAATCAAAGTGCTGTACATACATAACATCCTAAAACAAACAATAATATAAAGTGTTACAAATAATTAAAACCTCAATTAAAATATCCAGAGACCATAAAAATATCAGATGCTAAATGCCTGCTTAAACATATGTGTTTTTAGGCCAGTTTAAAGCTCTCCACAGTCCTGCACTCTCTAATCTGATGAGGAAGAGAGTTCCACAGAGATGGGGCTGCGAACATGAAAGTTCTGGTCCCAGATGTTTTCAATCACACCCTGGGAACCTCTAACAACCCCTCATCAGTTGAGCAGAGAGGGTGGCCAGGGGTGCAGGGAATCAGGAGTTCTTGCATATAGCTTGGTCCCAGTCCATGCAGGGCTTTATAGCTCAGAAGACTGACCTTGAAGGTGATCTGCCACTGTATAGGCAGCCAGTGCAGATCACACAGCGAGGGAGTAATATGACTGGAATGAGAGGTCCCAGTCAACAGTCATGCTGCAGCATTCTGCACCAGCTGCAAGCGGTGGATATCAACCTCCATAAGTCCCAGGGAAAGGGAGTTACAGTAGTCAAGGCAAGAGGTCACAAAGGCATGGATCAGCATAGGCAGATCACTGGATGGAACAAGGTGCTTAGTTCTGACGATGTTCCTAAGATGGTAAAAGGAAGACTTGATGACTGCCGACACCTTTGCATACAGTGTCAGCCCATCATAAAGAACCACCCCCAGATTAAACACTTGTTCGAAGGTAGGCAGTTGTATATGCTCAAGCCAAAGCCCAGAGGGTAAACTCACCACTGGCCTCTCTATCCAGTGACCCAGATCCACCACCAACACCTCAGTCTTCCTGGGAATCAATTTCAACCAGCTAGGACTTCATCCAGTCATGGACAGCTGTTAAACATCAAGACTGCACAATCCTGGTCAGGTGCAAAAGACAGCCAGAGTTGTGTGTCATCAGCATAGCAGTAAAACCTCAGCCCATATCATCTTAAAATGTCTCAGAGGGGAAGCGTATACACTGCAAACAACATAGGGGACAGCACTGAGCCCTGAGGGACACCGTACAGCAGAGAGAATGGATCAGAGGAAAAAAACATGGATACCACCCTCTGAGATCTGCTGGCTAGGAAGGATTGAAACCATCTGAGAACTGGACCAGCCAGGCCACAGATGACCTTTGGGCACTTGAGCAGGACCCCATGGTCCACAGTGTCAAATGCTGAAGAGAGATCCAGAAGCATCAATATGGAACAGCACCTCGGATCCCTTGCCATCAGGAGATTATTGAGCACCAGAACCAGAACAGTCTTGGTACTATGTCTCTTCCAGAAACCAGACTGAAGAGGATCATAGACATCGTGGATGGTAAGATGGTTCTCCAGCTGCAGCGCAACCACTTTCTCAATCACCTTCCCACAAAGGGAAGGTTAAAGATGTGGTCTATAGTTGGCACTGCTGTTTGGGTTCAAAGCAGCTTTCTTAAGAAGCAGTGTCACCACTGCCTCCTTCAGGGAGCTGTGGAACTCACCTGAATCTAAGGAGCACCAGACAATCTTTGCAAGGAATGGGCCGATGAACTCCATACACCCCAATAATAGGCATGTAGGGTCCGGAGCCAAACAACAGTATGTTGGCTGCAAATTCTGGATAATCTGCACAATGTCCACTATCTCTGGCTGGTCAAAATATATTCAAGGAGACTGGGGAGAAGCAACAATACACCTACCGCCACCAACTCCCATAGAAGACACTCAACAGACTTCAGCTGTGATGTTGTCCACCTTATCCACAAAGAATCAAGCAAACTCATCACACTTAACTTGTGAAAATGCTCCTCAGACCTGTAGACAGGTTGGGTTGCACAACCTGTCCCAGTTCAAAAGAGCTGAGCTGGTCAGTTCTGAGCATAGCAATCTTATCAGACAAGAACTCAGCCTTCTTACATGTGATTGCTGATTGATAGCTTTGATAATGATCTATCAGTCTAAGGTGGCCAGCTTCAAGGGTCAGTTTCCACCAGTGTTCCTCTAACCTTCGTCCTACACATCTCAGCTCCCTCAAGTTCCCATCAGACCAGGGGGACCGAGGGTGGAGAAAGAGAGAGAGGGTGAAAATGGACTGGGGAGATAGAGTCCAGAGCCTCAGTAATAGCCTTATTATAGGCCAGAACTAGACTCTCTGAGTCCTTGCCTGCCCTCAAAACTCGTGATTGGTCTAATACTGCCAAAAGACCTTTTGGGGTTACACCCCCTCAATGGTGGTATCTGACCATCTCCACAGGGCCAGCTATATGGGGGGGGCTGGAAATTGAATCTTACTGTGTGATAATCAGATAGGACTGGTTCCACCACCAATTCTAAGGACTCAATCCCCAGGAGGAAGACCAGATCAAATGAGTGACCTTGATTATGAGTAGCAAAGGCAACTACCTGTGTGAACCCCAATGAATTCGTAAGTTGGAGGAAGTCTTGACCAATCTGAGAGTTCATCATTGACCCAGGCAATGAAGTCACCCAGGACCATCAGCCTGGACAATTTAAATGCCATATTGATGATGAAGTCTGCTACTTCCTGCAGGAACAATTTCTCTCCTCTGGGTGGACGATAGATGAAAATGATCCTGCAGCCCACACCTGCTACTACGGTAAACTCAAATAATCTGGCTTCCTCAACTGGTGCACCAGTAAGGCCCAGTTCTGATCTACAACAGATGACCACCCCCACACCTGCAGTCCAGTCTCAACCGGTGTATCACTGGAAACCCGTCCGGGACTGCTATCTCTAAGATTGGGTCCCGTTATCATCAAGCCAGGTCTCAGTGATGCACGCCAGGTCTGCTGTCCCGACAAGATCAGCAATAATTGCTGTCTTGTTCTTAATAGACCTGGCATTGCATAATGTCACTCAAGTCAGACAGGGTTCCGGGCTGACCGAGCTATCTGCCCAGAAATACTGGAGCCCTTAGGTATGGTAACTAGATATGGAGAGCCATGATCTAGACACCATTTCACCCCAGGGCATCTACTGGACTGTACAACCCTACTACGGCCACCTTGCTCCCCCACTGAGGTCCAGGACTCCCAACCCCACCTCAGTTTCCTGCTGGCAATACCCAATGCCCTGTAGTGGTTATAAACTGCTGCAGGCAGGAGAGGAGAGTAGAAAGGCCTGAGGTCCCCGAGTTCAGTGGGGGAGTAGTGCCTGACAAGGAGAGCAGCAGGCCAACACATTTTCAAACAGTACACCCAAACTTCCTGCCCCCTAAAAGAAATACTAAAAATAAAAACAAAAGTAATCCTATAACATCAGTGTCAGTGGCTCAGTAGGTAGCACACTCACCTCTGAGGCAGGGAGATCAGAGGTCTGTGGGTTCAGTTCCCACTTCTGGCACTTGGGTTAATATCCCAGTACTGACACTGTAGTGCAGCATGAGAGGGGTGCTGCACTTCTGAGGTGCCATCTTTCAGATGAGACGTTAAACCGAGGTCCCATCTGCCTGGATTGGTGGTTGTTCAGGTGGATGTTAAAGATCCCATGGCACTTATCGAAAAGAGTAGGGGAATTTTTATTGAAATCATAAAAAAAATCAAAAACAAATCATATACAAGTCAGTATTACATCATACAAATTCGTAAACAAAAAAAAAGGGTAAACCAGAACCTAAAAAAGTATTCCATACAGTAACCCCAAGCATAAGGAAAACAATCGAAACAACCCCCTTCCCCACCCACCTAAAAGAGTAGGGAATTTTTTATTGAAACCATAACAAATTATATATAATTCAGTATTACATCATACTTTAGCATAGCAAATAGGAAAAACAGAAACATAAATAAGTAATATTTCATACAGTATCCCCAAACATAAAAAAACATGTTAACCAATACCACCCACCCCCACCCTACCAAAAGAGTAGGGAATAAAACACAACCAAATTTATACAATGTCAACAAAACATCATACATAAAATAAATGTAAATAAGTATTAATTCCTACTAATCCATCCATCAGAAAAACTATCTAGACTTACCTCTCCCCTCCCACTACTAGAGTTGGAGAATAGTTCAATTTCCATAATAAATCAAAAACAATCTCTATATGCCTAATTTCCCACAAATTCAAGATTTTCCCACAATTTATTCCATTGGATATAAGTAAATTTCTCCCTTTCCTCCACTTTCCATTTATTCAAATCTGCATTAATAATAATAAAAAGCTCCAATACAGGAATGAACTGTTGTTGCAAGACCAATCTACAATGACCTATCCAAATCCAGTAAAGAAAATGAGCATAAATAATCCAAAGTGTTCCATGGTGTACTGAAAATGGTAAAGAGGGGACTATACCAAAATACAATAGATTAGATGCCGGTGGAACAGAACCTATCCCCTTCCATCTATTTTTAACTATATCCCAAAACTGAATAATATATGGGCATTGAAAATATAGATGATCTATTGTTTCAATTTTTAAAATACATGTCTCCCTAGGACAATACCGTTCCATTAAAGCCTTATGCTTGTGATTACCTTTTACATTAATTCAACCATGTAAGCCCAACCAAACAGTATCCCACATACGAGCCGGAAGTCTATTATCTGAAATATATTCTGAAATTTGTTTTTGCTCTAATTGAGTAAATTCCATAAATACTGGTTCATGAAAACACTTCGTAATAATCTGCTCATAAAGCGCTTTCCTAGAAAAATGGAGTGTATCATCCATCTGCACTCCCCATTTCTTTATTGCAACAATAGCACCATCCCACCATTTTGGTAGGTGAGGATTACATTTATTTTTATGTAAAAATATATTATGTGCCCAATCTTTAAATACCCCAGCTAATGCTGCTTTCCCCCATTTACTCCATAACTGAACAGTTCCTTTAACTAAAGGGATAATGTTATTATACAAAAAAATCGTAAAAAAAAACACCACTGGATTTACCATATTTAAACCCCCAGATTTAATAGAGTTATATAAAATATTCAGTTTTATTGGATTTAACCTACTACCCCATACACAAGGAAAAAAAACAACCCATCAAGAACATTTCTAAACAAGATGGCAAAAGAAAAATGGAACTAATAAACAAAAATTCTGGTATTAAAAAAGGTTTCAATAAAAAGATCCTTCTTTTCTTTGACAACTTCCACCTATTCCATACCTTAACTTTTAAATGACCTATTCCTAAAATTCTCTCCCAGTTTGTACGTGCCATATCTTCTCCACCAAAATATATGCCTAAAATACAACAAGGTTTCTCTGAAATCGGAATATCACATATAGAATCTTCTGAATCTTTAAATCCTGTTACGTCCAGACAACAGGATTTAGCTACATTTAACCGAGCATCAGTAATTTTACCCAGTTCTTGCAATAAAGCACAAGCCAACCTAACTGAATTGTTATCATGAACTAATAAACAGATATCATCCGCATAAGCTATCACTTTATGTTTTAATACTGTACCCATACCTAAACCATGTATATTGGTGAGTTTTGAATTAACTGAAGTAATGGGTCTAACATAAAAACATATAGAATTGGGCTTAGAGGACAACCCTGTCGTACTCCTTTCTGAATCAAGATTTTCTGTCCTATCCAACCATTCTCGTATGGTTTCACATATGCTAAGGCATAACATAATTTAATCCTCTGTATAAATAAATCTGGAAACCCATACGAAGCCAAACAATTCCAGAGAAAGGAATGAGAAACCCCATCAAAGGCTTTCGCCTGATCCAGACTGACCATATAACCTGGACCTACTGACTCTTGTAAGGAATTCTTGCTTTCCAGTATTTCCCTTAATAATAATAAAGCCTCTGTCATTTGGCGACCAGGAACTGAACAAAATTATGTAGGAATAATCAATTTTTCTATTATGTACATCATTCTGTTACTTATTAATTTGGCAAAATATTTTGAAATCAACGTTTAATAAAGTAATCGGTCGCCAATTCTGAATTTCATCTCAAACCCCAGATTTATACAAAAAAATCAGAAATCCTTCGTACATTGAAGAAGGTAAGAAGAAATCATGCCAAAAGTAATTAAAAACCTCCAAAAATACCTGTGAAATAAATTGCCAAACAATTTTATATAGTTCTTCAGTCAATCCATCTGAACCAGGAGCTTTATCCCCTTTTAAAGACTTAATGACTGTATCTATTTCCCAGTAAGAAAATGGTAGAAGTAAATCAGCCTGTAAGTCTGCGGACAACTGGGGTAAAGATGCAGATTTCAATATTTGATCTTGAAATCCTACATCTAGGTCTGGAATCCCAAACACTGATTTTATATAGTCCTCTAAAGTCGACATTATACCCACATTATCAGTAACATAGCTGCCATCTAATGTGGTCAAGCCATGAAACAGTTTTTTTTCTGTTCTTTTTTGACAGTTAAGGAAAGGATTCCCCTGTTCCAGCTTCCCCTGTGTACCAAAAATTTGTTCCTGCTGTAGCAATAACATTCTATTATACTGATATAATTCCATATTAATCTTTACCTTTTGAATATCTATGGACACATCTTCCTGACCCAAATGGTGCTTTGTAAGCAATTCACCCAATTGTTTCCTTAACTGTAAATATTTAGAGTATTTTGAAATCTGCCGACCCCATCCTATGTCCTTAAAATAATATTGTAAACAGCTTTTCAAATCTTCCCACCATTCACCCAGATTATCATACAAAAACCTGGTAGAAAGTTTATCCTGAAGTATCTCAAACAAAGTTGACAGAACTACAGGGTCTTTTAAAGGCAAGGAGTTTAACCTCCAATATCCCGGGCCTGCCATTCTTTGAGAAGGAGACTCAATATGTACTCCTATCAACACATGGTCTGAAGATTCAATTGGTATTGAAAACATATTACCCTGTGGTAATGATTGTTTAATAAAAATCATGTAAATACATGAAGCGAGTCACCCTCTATAATAAGTAGGTTTTACCACCTGAAAATTCCCTTCACACACTTTTTCAAACTGCATGATTTACCATAGTTCATAAGAATGCTCTATCACAATAAACTTTATTTGTTGGACCTTCTTGTATTACATTAATATTGAAATCCCCAGAGAAAAAAAACAAGTCTACTAGTGTATAAATAGGGTTGTATTTTTTTCAACAACCCAATTCTAAGGGCTTTTGACTGATGACCATAAATGTTAATTAATCTACAATGGACCTCTTTTATTACTATATCCAACAAAAAGGCCTGTCCAGGTTCAATATCAACCATACAAAGGCATCGAATATCTGAAGTAAAACAAAATCCTACTCCACTACAAGTATCCACACCAGACAACCAAAAGGATAAACCTCCTTTCCATTCTTTTGTGATCTGCTGTATATCACTAAGGAAATGTATTCTAGTGTCTTGTAAAAAGAAAACATCATATGGTAATTGTTGAAGTATCCCAAAAGTGACCAAACGCTTTTTCCGTGATAGCACACTATTCACATTTAAACTTGCAATCTGTAAACCTATTGAATTAGGGAGGCATAGCTGCTAGTTTTCCACTGGATCTGGTCAACCTTTTTTGTATAATTTTAGGTTGGCTTGTTTTTTTAGACGTAGAAGAGCTAGGTGCTAGAGGAGGAAAAGGGTCCGGATCCATGCCTGCAATAGGCAAGTCTGAATCTGCTTGTTCAGCCCATGAAAAAACTGCAAATCTGTTCGATAAAGATAAAGGTAAAGGTGAAAGAGGAATTTCTTTCTTACTCTGTGACTGGGACCAGGTTTTTAGAAGAAACAAAAAGCCATCCTCTGTTGCAGTTATACCCGACTCCTCCCGTTCCGTCACCAAAGGAGGAGCCACATTATCTGTTTCTGCTATTTTTGAAAGACTTGCAAAAGGCAAAGCTGGAGCATTTGCTCTTTGGCTTAAAAAAGGAAGGTATCTAATGTCACCGTTCTTACAGGAGAACTTTGTGGAGTGACATAAGGGGTTACCGAGTCATTTTGCTTCTTTTGTGTCTGTACTTGTTTCTTGGAAGGCTTTGGGGGAAATATCCTTGTGTTATTTAATTCCTCACCTATTACCAAATTGGATTGATGCCCACCCCGAACTCCAGGTCCTGAGGTGCGGTCACGTCCTCTACCACGGGCCGAAAAAGGACCCTCACGAGTCTGCTCAAGGATTGATCAAACCTTTGTTTAGCTCTATTTAAAAAATAATCATGATCGGATTCCCCCTCCATATTATGGGCAGCCCAGGGGCAATCCTGGAAAGAGTGCTGTTCTTCCCCACATAGATTACAAAATGGGCGGGCAGTACACTGAGGAGTGGTATGACCCAACATCCCACAATGAAAACATCTAATCTGTTCACAATCTATATTTAGATGATCCAGTGCTCCACATCTATAACAACTCTTGGGTTGTCCCACATAAAACAGAACCCCCCAATCTCGACCCAAAAAAAAAAAAAGAGCTAGGTAAATGTGAAATCCCAACCTCAGTTTGATTCAATTGTACCCTGAACAACCAACCACCATTCCAAAATCCATTTTCATCTATAATGGGTTTTGGCTGTTCCATAACAGTGCATTTCTTCTCTAACCAAAACATAATATCATTAATACAACCCCCCTCATTCTGAAATAATATAGTAACTGTCTTAATGGTTGGTTTTGTTACTGGAATAGCTATAAAATCATTCCAAACTCCAAAATCCTTAAGTGTATAATACAGTTTCCAGAATTTGTCCAACAACTGCATAGTACAAAAGCTTAAATCATATATTCTGTCCCCAGGGGCATGTATAAATGCATACACCTCGGAAGGTGCAAAGCCCATTGAGTCTTTAATTAGCTTCTTTCCTACCCAAATCCTATCTAGGACTATGGGTGCAGTCCCTATATACTTGAGTCGAACCAAAAAACGTCTTTTCGCCACTTCTGCAGGTTTATGAAATAGTCCTGCAAATGTTTTAGGCGGCTCTTTATCTGTCGAATCTTTTTCATGACCCCCTGTCCTGATTTGTACAGAGTTCGAAACCATCCTACCTTGGTTTCCCAATGAAACACCAGCTCCATTATCAGCATTTGATTCTGAGCCTTCCATTGTGCTAGACCCCAGGGGGCCTACAACCCCTCGTCTCTGTACCATATCCTGAGGAACAGAGAGTACCACCACAGCCACCTCCGGAGCACCTGTTGTGTCTTTCACAACCCTCGGCTGAACGACTTCTTCATGAACTTCTGGGGAAAAAACAACTGCAGGTGCCCGTGAATCCAGTAATGGTATAATTGGGTCAGGAATCCATCGGTCTCTGTCCTGAATCCATCCGGCATTCTGTAAGACCAGCCCAGGGGTCCACTCAGTATCCGGGTTTGGTGTCTCTGCCGTGACATCTTCTACCTGAATCTGTAACTCTGCAGTAGTCACTTCCGTCAAAAAAGGAGATTGTACTGAATCGAGCTCCAAAGGCACTCGTTTACTCCCTCCAGGTAATGGGCTTACCACTGATCTTTTTCTTTTCCTTTCTTCTAAAGTTAATTTACTTGCTATGTATTCTTGTTCCACCACAGAAATCAGGTCCAACAACTGTTTTTTTCTGACCTCCAAATCTCGTTGAAGAGTCTCTTCTTATAAATCTTGCATATCAGTTAAAAGTTCCATCGATGTTGAGGGCTCCTCAAGTTGAAAGTCTTCCCCCAAAACTTGGCACTCCATATCGGTTATAGCTCATATTTCTTTCACCTCCTTCATCTGTTCTGCACCCCGTCCTTCCTCTTCCATGTCTGAAGGCATACTGAACTCTGTCAGACTCTCCTGCAATGCGTTTGCACCGTCTGCAGCAAGAGTAGGGGAATTTCCCTGGTGTCCTGACCATATTTCCCTCATTCACTTAAAAAAAAATACCACCAACAGCTTAATCTGGTTCAAGGTCAGTTGGCATTCATCTGTATCCTCCTCCCCCGGGTCGTGCCTGAAAATAGGCAGGATTTGTCTAGTGCACTTACCCGGTCAACAAAAACGAAATAAAATAAACATACTCATGCTCCCCAAAATTATCACAAAATAACAATATTTAAAATCAATTAAACAAACACCAAACCAAGATAAAAATGCAATAGGCTCCTCCCCCTATCTTTCCTGTATGAAAACTGAGCAAAAGTATTTGTTCAGGATGTCTGCCTTTTCCTGGCCCCCCTCTGCACAGTCTTCCATCCCATTTTAATCTTACAATATCTCCCCTGGTTTTCCTGTTTTCACTTACATACCTAAAAAATTTCTTGTCCCCTTTCATTATCACTCGGGCTATTCTCTTTTAAGTTTTTGCCTTTGCCTTCCTTCCTGCTTTTCTTGATTCTCTGTTTCTCCTTATACACCTCCCTATCCTACTTCCTCCTCATCTCCTTATGTCTTCTGAATGCTATCCTTTCAGCCTTTACCTTTTCAGACACCTCTTTCAGAACCATAGCGGTGTCTTTATCCTCTTACTTTTATTCACTTGTTTTATGCTTTTAGGGCTTTATGTACTAAAGTGCAGGTAATACGTGTATGAGGCACATAACCAGCCCGAGTACCTATGCAGCCTCGGACTGGTGAAGGGTAAGGAGTATGTACTACCTTTAGCACCCTCTGGGTGCCTATTCACAACCACGCCCCCACAGCACCCATGGTGGCGTGGGTGGACAGGGTCAGAGCCACAGACTCAGGCAGACATCCAATCGGATGCCTGTACTGGGTCCTGAGTGGATCCCTTAGGCACAGGGAGGGGAGGCTGTGCATAGTGGCACTTTGACACACCTTCGGAATCTACTCAAGCCACTGCCCCAACCTCCCTGTAGCATAGTGCATTGGGGGCAACACAGCAGTGGTCAGGTTCCATTACCACTACACCCAGTGGCCATCATTCATTGGGGCATGCATCGGTTACACCAAGTCTAGGCAGGTGTGCCCAGTGCCCCTCCACCTGTCACTATGTGACTTATTGAATGCCATGTAGTGCAGAGATGCCCCAGCATGGATGTCCTCAATGGACTTAGGAGGCAGGTGCATAAGTGCCTTGCACTGCACTCCATGTGCCTTGGTGAATGCTGCCAGGGGTCTGTGAGAGCCCCACTGTCGGCATTCACCTTCATGATTGCCCTCGCCCCTTGGATATGCGGCAATTAGGTAACATCTGTGTTAGTGAAGCAGGCCCATGGTTTGTTACCCTCATTATGCCCCTATTTAGCTTCACTTACTGGTTCTCCACCCCTACCCAGGTCACCCCTGGTCATCCCTGAGAGACATTCACTCATCTTTATGAAATCTGCCCTCCTGAAGTTAAAGACCCTTTTCCTTGTGTGGTTTGATTCTTATGTTCTCCCTACGCTTTACTTCAGCCTCCCCAATCTCTTCCACTACCACCCTAAGCATGTTTAGTGTTCATCAAAGTAACATTTAAACCATTCACTGAGGACTGCAGTCCCTTCCCAGATGGATGCAGACCATCACCTCTGCCCCCTTGCACTATCCCAACCCTGTCTCCAGCCAAGTTATTAGTCCCCAAGCAGATAGTGAGCTCCAGCTCATAATCTCTTCTTGCTGCCCTAGCAGGATCCTCTTCCATCCTTCTTTGTCATGGCACCACATGGGGACCTAACCCCCCCAACACTTCCTACTTCTAGATCTATCACCCTTATAATTGAGTCCCTGCCTAAACATTTCCTCATCCTCTTCATGGGTCCCCTACCACCCTTCTTAGGGTTTCCACTATGGAGGACCCCTACAACCTCTCCAGTCCCTACCATGGGTGCCTCCTCTTGGCAATCCCACCCCTCTGGAGTGGCATGGGAATTATGTAATGGTACCAGTTGAGGAATGTTCTCTGACCCACTACCCTCACCCTTCCAGAGTCCACCATAGTCCAGCCAATCATCCTCCTAGGCACTCTGTGAGGTAATGGTGTCAGACTTGGTGGCCCCTGGGTAGGGGAAGAGGTTGCCCATATCCTAGCCAACTCAGCCTGGACTGTAGTAACCTCCTCCCTCAACCCAGAGAGGTGCATGCAGATGGGGCAGCACTGCAGTCTCCAGAAGGTCTTTCCAAAAACTGCTACCCCACACCCAATGCACTAGAACATACCCAACTTTCTCAGTTCCTATACTTCGTTGCAATATTTCAAAATTTTTATGTACCTTTACCCCTGATAGGGTGTTACCAGTTTTTCCCATTTTGTTGCTTGTTATGTCCCTTGTACACTTACCCTAGAGATGTTTTCCTGTTTCCAGATTTGACCTACCCTTTACCTTCCACCCTTGGAGGCAGTGTAGTGTAGTGGTTAAAAGGCACTGAGCTGCAAACCTGGAGACCTGGGTTTGAATTCTATCAACCCCCACATGCATCCTGTGTGACCCTGAGCAAGTCACTTAACTTCCTTGTGCTCCCAGGTTTCACCTGGAAACAAGCTCTGGCTTAGTGTGCCTTTCCTGGTTAAACAAGTTCTCCTTTCCCTTATGTACCTTTACCCCGATAGGGTTTTTCTAGTTTTTACCCTTTTGATGCTTGTTGTGCCCTTTGTATACCAAACCTAGAAAGAGTTTTGAGTTTCTAATTAGATCTAGAACAAACTCACTTATACTTAATTGAAATATTTAAATATAGCTCACCTGCTTTATTGCCACACATGGTCTCTCTCAGTTGTGTCACGTCCAACGTTCCTCCTGTCTCCCATCTGCTGGAGTTTCCTGAGCATGACTCAGCTCCCATCTGTGCACAGTTGCAGTAATAGGGACCCTGGAAAACTGCAAGTGACAGATTGAATCCTGAATCAACATGCAAATCAGAGGTACTGTACTTGTACTTTAGGCAACATTATATACTGTTACATAAGCTGGAAAACAGAAACATGTTTGATTGAAAGAATGTGGGAACATGAGGATGTGACTCTGTAATATTTTCCAAAGTTGTCTATTGTGAAAGTCCTTATGAACCTCTAACTCAATTCACTTACAATAACAGGTTCAGTCCAGACCAGTACCAGATGGGGCACATGCCCTGGTAAAGATCTTCTGTGCCCAAGCAGTGATATATGCATATTAGAGTCTGGACCAGCTATCCAAATCAATACCTACTACTTGAGACGTGAGGTAGGGATGCACCCTAGCCCACCCTATAGTTTGTATTTATATTGACAAATTATTAAAGGCATGTATGACATTGGAGTCAGATTCTCCTAAAATTGGAAATGATGTAAGCCTGGTCTAAGCAGGTGACCCTGTGCTCTTCTCATTATCTTGATCTGGACTGCAAAACGAAAAAAGATTTACTACAAGAATGGGCAAGTGTACTGAAATGACCCATTAATCATTCAGAAATTAAGATTATGGTTTTTCAATTGAATAAACATTCCCAAATATGGAGACTCGGTCAGCATAATTTAGAAACAGTGAATAGATATGTATATTCTTTGTCCAATGGACATTGGGCAAAACATGTGACTATGTGCCCAGCCAGGGTCTCAGTGCCTTTCTTGGACCCCAGGTCTTTTGACTGAACTTGTACTGTAAATCATTATTGTATTATATTTTACCAGTTAAATGCTGTACCATATTCTTCTTTTGTCTTCAGTCACTATGTTATAACCTTCAGGTGGTCCCAGAAAATAGGCATCTCTATGTCTAGTGCACCCTACCTAGCTACCAAAAACAAATAAATACATTTTTAAACCCTGTAGCCAGTTGCACAAAAGGAGTAAGTCTTTATTTATAACCTATTTTAATCTTAGTTTCACATGTTGGACTTATAAAATCTAGACCTGTTAGTCCTAACTTGTAGCAGACCCAGATGGAAACTAACCTAAATGCAAAAGCAGCACATGGGAAGAAAATGGATATGATAAGCTGTTATCTTATTTTTTAGCAGACCTTATCATCTGGAAGACTATTACACAAACTTGGGAATATGGGTGTGGGCAGGACAGTAGTTTGGTGGATAGGTAACTGGCTGGGTGACAGGACACAGAGGGTGGTGGTAAATGGTTGTCACTCCACAGAAGGAAGAGTGACCAGTGGGGTACCACAGGGATCAGTGCTGGGACCAGTCCTATTCAACATCTTCATCAGTGACATTCGCGGGACCTAGAAGCAAATTCCCTGTTAGCTGATGACACAAAGCTCTGTAACAGAGTAGACACACCAGAGGGTGTAGACAAAATGAAAGGACCTGCAGAAACTTGAAGAATGGTCAGGGGGTTGGCAGTTGAAATTCAATGCAAAGAAGTGCAAGATAATGCATATGGGACACAAAAACCCTGGCACAATATATCAGTTGTGGGGGTGAGGATATAGCATGCACCAAGCAGGAAAGGGATCTTGGGTTATCATCTCTGATGACCTCAAGGTAGGGAAACAGTGTGACAAGGCAGCAGGTAAAGCAAATAGGGTGCTGGGATGCATAAAAGGGGCATCACCAGCAAGAAAAGGGAGGTCATAATTCAGCTATACAAGACACTAGTGAGGCCCCACCTGGAGTACAGTGTACAGTTCTGGAGACCTTGCTTACGTAAGGACATAGACAGGGTAGAGAAGGTTCCAGAGGAGGCAACAAAGTGGTCATGGATTGCATCACAAGTCCTATGAGGACAGGTTGAAGGCACTTAATATGTACTCCTGGAGGAGAGAGGGAGAGAGGGGATGTGATAGAGGCATACAAGTATCTTAAAGGGAGGAACAGGGTGCAGGAATACACGATTTTTAAGTGAAAAAGATGTTCCAGGACTAGCGGTCATGGGATTAAGTTGGAGGGATGATGATTCAGGGAAACGTGAGGAAGAATTTCAACACAGAACGGGTGGTGGACAAGTGGAACACCCTGACAGAGGAAGTGGTGGGGGCTGAAAAAATCCAGGATTTAAGAATGCATGGGATAGACATAAGGAATTCTGGAGATCAGGGTTAAGGGGCAACAGACTTCTAGGAAAACAGAAAGTGGACTTACTAAGCTCAAATGGGCAGACTGGGTGGGCTGTAGGCCGTTATCTGCCGATGCTGTCTATGTATCTATGTTTCTCAGCAGTCTAACCATTACAACTGTAGTTATAAGAACTATATATATATGATTTTTTTTTCCCGGCCCTACACCCACAATGCCAACATAGCATGTGCATGTAGAGTCAAGTGCACATGCCATTCAGGAAAACCCTTCCTTCCAGTGGCACTGCTGACCACCTGCTTCAGCACCAAACCTCCATTTGGTGATGGTGGGACTACAGGCAGTCATCCCCACCTCTTAACTGGGAGAGGCGATCCAACGCTTGATTCTGCTCCTACCTCCACTAGCACCCCAGCGACCCAAAGTTGTTCCTAAACCCGGGTCACTGGTGTAGCGTGAGGTGTGGCATCCAGTGCCTCAACCCTCAGAGCCACCGGGCCAGATCAGAACTGTATATTTAATGTGAATTTTCAAGATTTTTTTACATACAGTGCCTTCTGGGAGGGCTTTGACACTGCAGCATGGCTTTTCAGTAATGCTCCCTACACTGTACACAGTGGTTCAAGTCCACGCAACACCAAGCAATTAGTTTCATCCCAGCAATGCTGTGATAGGGTCTCTGTCTTTGTCTCTCTCTCTCTCTCTCTGTCTCTCTCAGGAAACGGGATGGGGATGTTGGCTGGTAGCAGTGCTGCCATGTTAAAGCACCCCCTGCAACAGAAAAAACAAGAAAATAAGCTAGTCTAGGAAACAAATAGAGAGGCTACCCAAGCATTGCAGCAGCTGGCCATTTGCCTGGGGCTCCTCCCTCCCTCCGTGGGCCTAGTCAGCAGGAGACGGTGCTGCCTCCTGGAGTGGACATGACTGCAAGACTTGGAGATGCATAGGTAATTCTATCACACCGTGGATAAGGGAAGCTTACTGCTGGAAGGGGTGGAGCATTACATAGTGCTTCAGGAAGTAGCTGGGTGACCGGATGCTTGATTGATACCTGCAGATCTGTTGTGTGCTTATGTTATATGGGCAAAGTGGGATGGCCTGTCATCAGAAATGGTGGGATGCCACCTGGAGACATTATCATGGCTGACCAAGGTCATGGAATTTACCAGCAACACAGGGCTGTCTCTGTCCATCTCTCTCTCTCTCTCTCTCTGTCTCTCTCAGGAAACGGGATGGGGGATGTTGGCTGGTAGCAGTGCTGCCATGTTAACCTTATAGTAGCAATACATCCTATTAACTACAAATGTAACATAGAAGCTATCCTTGAACACCTAGTAAAAAAAGGACATGATAAGACCTCTCCTACAAAACAGGGGTACTAAATGAAAAAGACCGGGGGTAGAAAGGTCAGTGGGATGCTGCAACAGAAGGTAAAGCCAGCCAAAAAATGGAAAGCAATAGTACCAATGCCCGTGGTCTGGAAGTAACAAGCTTCCTGAATTAGTGGCCTTGATGGAGGGGAACATCTGGATATCATGGCAGTCACAGAAACATGGTTCAAAAACATGACTGGGACATAAACATACCAGGATACACTATCTACAGGAGGGACAGAGAGGGTAAAAGGGGAGGAGGAAGTAGCTCTTTACATAAGGAAAGGAATCAAGCAACAGGCGAAAGGAAAACAGGAGGAGAACAAGCACTGTCGGTAAATTTGGAGACTGGCAATGGCACCACAATCCGCTGGGGTTGTATACAGACAACTTCAGGGAGGAAATGGACAAAAGGAAATGATAGAGAAGTATACTTAGTATGGCAGAAAAGGGAGATATTGCTGATGGGCGATCTGAATATGCCAGATGTTAACTGGAGTGCAGTTGCAGCAGCCACTTCAAGAGGTGGGGTTTCTAGATGCCTACAGGGGCATGCCTTAGACAACTAGTATTGGAGCCCACTCGAGGAGGCAATCTTAGACCTAGTTCTCTCAAGCGGAGATGAAGAGAGGATCACAGATGTAAAGTGGGCAGCCATTTGGGAACTGGCGACCATTGAACAGTATGGTCTCAGACAAACACAGCAATAGAGTCAAGCCACAGCAAAGGCAAAGGTACTGGACTTTAGGAGGGCTGACTTTGCCAAATGGGTGAGTGCCTAAAGAATGCACCAGCAAATGGGCAGGAAGGGGTGGAAGAACAATGGGGAATAATAATAACTGCCATCCCAGAGGTATCAAGCCTTTGTGTGAAGCAAATAAACAAAACTAAGCGATGTAAGAAACCACTATGGTTCTCAAAGGAAGTGGCAGTGAAGGTTCAAGAGAAAAGAAAACTTTCAGGAGTACAAGGAATCACAGAAGGAGCTAGGACAGAGAACTGTCAGTTAAAGCAAAGGAAGCTGGGAAGGCAGTCAGAACAGCAAAGAGCCCAAACCGAGGAAAGACAGCCAACTCAGTTAAGAAGGAGATAAAACCTTTTATAGGTACATCAGGGAGCGAAGAAAGACCAAGGAGGGATAGTGAGGAAGCGATAAAGGGGTGGGGGGTAGGCAGAGGTGACTGTGAAAAGGCAGAGATACTAAACAAATATTTTTGCTCAGTATTTAAACAAAGGAAGAGGAGGTACCTAAAACAAACAGTAGAAACACTCTGGATACAGAAGTTGATACCAACCCATTACAGAAGAAGGGTTCTGAAAGAACTCTTAAAACTGAAGGTGGACAAAGCAATGGGGCCTGATAGGTTCATCCCAGAATTCTAAAAAGAACTAAGGGTGGGAATTAGTGACACACCACTGACTACCCTGTTTAACAAATCATAGGAGTGATGGGGTGTACCCAAGGACTGGAGGAGGGCAAATGTGATTCCCTTCACAAAAGTGGAACAAGGCAGCAGCAGGAGCTACAGACCTGTTAGTTTTAGCCTCAGTGGTAGAAAATGATGGAATCACTTCTGAAGGAAAGAATTGTCCGGAGTATCTAGAGGCCAGAGGGCACAGGACCCAAAGCTAGCGTGGATCCACAGCAGGAAAGGTCATGCCAGACAAATCTGATGAATTTCTTTGATTGGGTGACAAAGTAGTAGAATCAGGGAGGGCTGTGGACATGGCCTACCTAGACTTAGCAAGGCATTTGACACAGTCCCAAAGATTAATATACAAGTTAGCTAGCCTGGGGTGGGTCCCAAGATGACAGCCTGGGTAAAATTGGCTGGAGAATAGGACATAGAGTAATAGTAAATGGGTCACTCTGAAGAAGGGGTTACTAGTGGGGTACTGGGGTTCAGTATTGGACCGGTCCTCTTCAATGTCTTTATAGCGACATTGCAGAGGACTGGAAGAAAAATATGTCTCTTTGCAGATGACACAAGATCTGCAACAGAATTGATACATAAGTGGGGTGGAAAGGATGAAAAGGGACTTGGAAGGTCAGAGGAATGGTCAAATGTTGGCAGTTTAGATTCAATGCTAAGAAATGCAAGGTAATGCACCTGGGAAACAAAACCCAGGGAAGAGTACACAATGAGGTGAGATACTAACAACAAAAAAATGGAAAGGGACCTGGGGTAGTCATATCAGATGACCTAAAGGTAGGCAAGCAATGTGAGAGGGCAGCAAGGAGGGCTGGGGGTACTGGGATGCATAGGAGAGGCATCACCAGTAGAAAACAGGAAGTTATTATCCTCTCTGTACAGACTGACTGGTCCGAACCCCCATCCTAATTACTGCATGCAGTTCTGGAGACCCAGTCTTCCATAAAGACATAGACAGGATGGAAGCTGTCAGAGGGGGGGGCAACAAAATGGTGCAGGGTCTGCACTGGAAGACATATGAAGAGACTTAAGGAGCAATATGTATAGCCTCGAGAAAGGGGAGACATGATAGAAACTTTCCAAGTACCTCAGGGAATCAACAAAGTCGAAAGGTAGCATCTTTCAAAAGGTGTGCAAGAACAAGGGCACAATTTGAAGATAGAGAGGCGGCTCAGAGGTAATTTAAGGTATTTTCACAGAGGTTGTGGATGCATGGAGCGGCCTTCCGGAGGAAAGTCAGTGAGTCAAAACAGTGGTGGAATTCAAGCGTGCATGGGACAGTCTGCAAGGCAATTCCTAGGGGTGGGGGAGTAGGAAGAAGTAGGCTGCTGGTTAACTAGGATCTGCAGCTTATCCAGTAGGCAGGGAAATGGGCAGACTGGGTGGGCCAAGTGGTCCTTATCTGCCGTCAAATTCTATGTTTCTATGTTTCTTCAAGGTTTGGAAAGGGTAACTCTGTAGTATTCTGAATGTTGTACCTATCATGTCCTTGTTTACTAGGTCTACAAGGATAGCTTCTATGTTACATTTGTAGTTAATAGGATGTATTGCTACTATAAGGTAAATTTCTCTCATGCTCTTTGTATATCACTGTCTATTTGTTTTTGACGGGTATGATGAAAAACTTAAATAAAGTTTACTGAATATGAAAAAAGGTTAGGAATGTGTTGGAGGGCTAGAGGAGGTTGGTGAGTGTGCAGCCAGATCAGATGTACCTCATTACACCAGCAGTCTTGACTCGCATTTGGAAAGTCTTACCACAGATGTGCTGGAGTGATTATGATGTGATGGTGTTCAAAATTATGTTCTTGGTGGCCTTTGTGGGGCATTTTGAGCACTGGAATAGACCCTGCTGACACAGACCAGAGGGAACCCACACCTACTGGCTGGGGATGTGGTGTCCTTGGTGGAGGGTGTCTGTGTCTGGCTAATGAACTCTAAGATGGTGTAGAACGGGGCATGAAACTGGCATGTGTTGAAGGCCCCTCCCAGGTCCTCACAGACAGTGACAGACAAATTCATTGCTGACATAGCCACCTGCCCGACAAAGGGGAATGAATTCTTCTGAAACGAGAACAGGAAGCTGGTGTCAGCTTATTAATTCTGGTACATACTAAAATGGGCCATCCAGCAGGCTGACTTGGACACCCAGAAGTTTAACACCCATTCCTTTCAGATTAGAGCAGCAACCAATGCACAGAGCCTTGGATTGCCTGAAAAGGAAATTCAGGCCTTGGGGAAGTGGAGGTCCCAGGCATTCTTGCACTATGTTTGACCTCACTTGCAGTAACAGTCTTTCTGTTTCTCTTGCAAGTACCGTGGGATGTCCCAGGAACACATGGGTCTGTGGACATTCCTTCATCTATTGGGCAGTGAGGTGAGTGGCCAGTCAACTGGGGGAGGAGAAACCTAACGATTCCATTACATGCAGTGCGTATTGGCTGGTTTGGCAGAAAAGGGTATGAGTCGGCGGGGTGGGTTGCTCCCATTGCTCCAAGAGGAAGTTGGCAGGTGGAAGATACCAGATTACTTGTTGCTCCACCTAGCAGGAGAGTATTTGGAACATCAGACAACTGTGAACCTACTTATTGTGATGAACGGAGATCTGTGTTCCATTAGAGACTGGTGGCCTCATACAGTTCTCTTCTAGTTGCACAATTCACAGTGAGCACTGGCTGCATGTGAGAGATGTGGCAACATTGAATGTCACATGCATGAGAATCAATCGAGAGATGAAAGCCTTTATGGATTCTATGGGGGATGCAATAGTGAGACATAAGGAAATTTACACCTCCTGATTGGGGCCTTTTTGTGGGAGAGGAAGGGCAAGTGCAGGCAGAAGGATTAGATATGATATTACAGGCTTTTAAGCAGGTCTCAGAGGAACAGCTTGTGCGAGCAGCATGGGGGTTGGATAGGGTCTGGCCTGTGGTAGCTCAGGAGGAGTGCAGATCGAAGGTAACAGTGGAAGAAGGGGGAACGAGGCCAATTCTCCCAAAGGACTTGTTGCTTCTGGTCAACATGAAGACAGAGGACTGCAGGACTAGGACCCAAATGTGGGTTGCAGCTATCCTCATCAGGTGATACTTCGAGGACAGTGGTGCTGACAGGGTGGCTGCAGGAGCCTTAGTCATATGACCTCCCATAAACAAATTGAGCATCCTCCCAGCAATGCACCCTGCTAAACTGGTGGTGTTGGAAAAAACATAGCTGGCCAATTCCTCCAAGATCGTGTGTGTCTTGATTTGAGAAAGGGAGATGTGGGGGCTACCAGGCATAGAGATGCTGCCCAAGCACTACAGCAGCAGCTGGCCATTTGCCTGGGGCCTGGGCCCCTTCCCTCTCTCTACCTTGTCAGCAGAAGAGGGTGCCACCTCCTGGAGTGGACAAGGGCCTTGGCAACACACCAGGAGGAAGACCCACTAGCCTACCCTCAGGAGGCATTGGCCTGAGGGAGGAGACAGATGGGTTAAATAGGACTGTTGGCCAGTGAGTCCCATCTTTCTCCTCGGTCTTCCAGATGCCACCCACCACCCTCATAAAAGTAGAGTATGGGGTCAGGGCAGGCATGATTTCCCTTTGTCCCACCATGGGCGACTGTAGTAGGGGTTTGGGAGTCACTTTTCTTGCATTTTCCTCTTAAATTACAGGGTTTTCCAGCATTTTGCACCTCCGAAAGGGATGTAAACCAGGAAGTGAAATATAATTGATAGTAGATGTTTACAGGAAGTTGAACATATTATGAAGCAAGAATCATGGAAAGTTGTAAACTATGGGCATATGAAAATTTCTGCAGAAACAGGCCTCACAGTCTGTCAAGTCTGCTCCAGTGCATAGCTAGCACCTTATAATACTGCTGCCCCTTCCCCCATCCTATTACCCCTTATCTTTACCCTATCCGAACCCCCTCTTGAAGCTGTCTACCATCTTGCAGACCACTACCTCACCCAGTAAGGAGTTCCACTTGTCCAGGGTTTTATTTAACTCTAAAAATTGATTAGCGTTTTGCTCATAAAAGTTCTAAAACATTGTAAAAATGCATAGCACTTGCCTCACTGTGTTTAACAAACATAACACTTCTAGAAAACCTATATAAATGTTTTCTGTACAGTTAGTATTGTTCCAAGAAAAAAACTGCTAATCAATTATTTAAAACCCTGTTGTCCACCACTCTTTCCATGAAAAAATATCTCCTCATCTGTCTCCTGACTCTACCCCCTCTCCTCTCTCAGTTGGCGTCCTCTCGTGTCCCTTCCCTTTCTCCTTTGGAAAATCCTCCCTTTATTAGTCTTGTTTATTCCCTTCTGGTACTTAAAGGTCTCAATCATATCTCCCCTGTCCCTCTTTTCTTCTAGAGAGTACATATTTGACTCCCCCAGCCTTTCCTTGTATGGCTTGCCCTCCAATCCCTGGATCAACTTTGTAGCTTTGTGCTGTACCCCCTCCAACCATCTGACATTCTTCTTCAGGAATGGGCACCAGTATTGCATGCAGTAATCCAGATGGGGCCTGACCAGTGACCTATATAGGGACAGGATAACATCCCTACTTCTGGAGGAGATCCCTCTAGCTATACACCCCAGCATTTTGTTGGCTTTTGCCACCACCCTTCTGCATTGAACAGAGTTGTTCTAGCTCCCTGTTATGATCACCCCAAGTTCCTTCTCTTCTGTGGAGCAATGCAACTGAACCTCATTTAAGTGATAATCCTTCCCCTGATTCCAGGCTCCGAAGTGCAGAATCTTGCACTTCTTGATGTTGAACCCCACCTGCCATTTATCTGCCCGCTCCTGCAGCTTATTCAGGTCCTCCTGCAACCCCTTCCCCTATCTATGTCATCTACCACAGCTCCCATTGTGGTCTCATCTGCAAACAGACTGATTTTGTTCCGGATCCCATTTGAGATATCTGCAATGAAAATCCTGAACAGTACTGGTCCATCATGGATCCCTGTGGTACCCCACTCATCACCGATCTTGATGATGAGAGTCCCCACCCTACCACCCTTGCTGTCTACTCCCTCAGCCAGTTCTGGATCCAGATCACCCTGCCCCTATGTACTCCAGCTCCCTCCCTCCCAATCTCCCATGCAGCAATGAATCAAAGGCCTTACTGAAGTCCAAGTACAGGATGTCCACAGCATGACCCTTGTCCAGTTCCCATGTCACCAGTCACAGAACTCTACCAGGTTTGTCTGGTACAATCTGCATGTAACAAACCCATATTGCTGGTTGTCCTGGAGACCATTTGCTTCCAAGAAGCTCACAAGCCTCTCTTTTAGGATGGTTTCCATGAGCTTGCCCATTACTGAGCTGAGGTTCACTGGTCTGTAGTTCCCTAGTTCATCCTTTGGCCAACTTTTATGGATGGGCACCAAGTGGTCCATCCTCCAGTCCTGTGGTACACATCCTGTGTCCAGGGAGGTATTGAACAAGTCTGTCAGTGGCCCCGCAAGGACCTCCGCTAGCTCCCTCAGTAGTCTAGGGTGAATCCCATCTGGCCCAAGAGCTCTGTCCACTCTTAATACCCTCAACCCCTCCAGCATCCTGCCCTCTGTAATCCCTATATCTGTCCTCCTCTCCTCCCTTACCCACCCTCCACTTGCCTGAGGTATTCCCCCCTTCTCCTGAGTGAACACAGAGCAGAAATGCTTGTTCAGTGCTTCTGCCTGCTCTGCCCCTTCTCCACCCATCCCACATCTTTCTTGATCCTCACAAGCTGGTCTTTGCCTCTCCTTTTCTTGCCTATGTAACAGAGTAAGTCTTTTCTCCTCTTTTGATCCTCTGCACCAGTCTCAGCTATCTGAATTGCTTTGCCCCCCCACCAGCTAGTGACCTCCTCCCTAGACTTTTCCTTGTATACATCTTTATCTTCTCCCCTCCCCAGTTTCATATACTTACAAAATGCTGCCCTCTTGGCTCTCACCCTTCCTAACCTCCAGTGTCAGCCAAATGGGTTTCTTTACTCTACCCTTGCTTTTTTCCTTAGTATAGATCTCTATTGCCTCGGCCAGACCTCCCCTTGTTATATTCCATTTCTGATCTGAATCCATCCATTGTTGGATGTCTGGCCAGGTGCTTGCTCAGAATTTCCCCCATCATCCTAATGTCCACCCCCTAAACTCAACCAATCTTATACCCGTACCGCCTGTGTCCCTCCCCATGTTCAGTGTGAACCACACCGAGTAGTGGTCACTCCCAGCAAGTGGCTCCCCCACTTCTAGGTTCCTTACAGCTTTTCCATTATCCAGTACAAGGTCCAAAGTCCTTTCTAGCCATGTCAGCCCCTGTACCAGCTGTGTCAAGAAGCTGTCCTGAAAAGCTTCCAACAGGACCCCCTCTCTTGCACTCATGGTGGCAGGTGTGCTCCAATCCACCCCTGGTAGGTTGAAATTCCCCACTACCACCATGCTTCCCTTCCTGCTTACACTTCAAATTTGATCTGTCAGTTTCTGGTCCAGGTCACAACCCTGTGATGGTGGCCTGTACACTACTCCCATCCTCAGTGTCCTATTCCTCACATCCTGGAACTTCAACCACAAAGCTTCTGTCCTCCCTCCTCCCCTTCCTCCCTTACACACTTAATCCCCTCCCTCACATAGATCACCAACCCCCCCATTCCCCTTAGCCCTATCCTTTCTGAATAGCCTGTACCCTGGGATCATCATATCCTAGTCCTGGTACTGGGTGGCCCATGTTTCCATGATGGCCACTATGTCCACCAATTCCACCACCAAGAGAGCCTGTAACTTCACAGTTCTGTACCTTAGGCTTCTTGCATTCAGTGAAACTGTCACAGCCATGTGTGGTGGCTCGGGAGGAGTGCAGGCCGAAAGTAACAACAGGGAGGAAAGTGGGATGAGGCCAAATCTCTCAAAGGACCTGTAGCCACCAGTTTGGTATGAGGACAGGGGATGACAAGACTAGGATCCAAACAGAGGGTCATGGTCTTACCTCATCAGATGATACTGCAAGGACAGCAGCAGCTGGATGGGGGTGACTATGGGAGTCTTGGCCATATTACCCATGAAGTAAACTGTTCATCCTCCCAGCAGCACACACTGTTCAACTGGTAGTGTTGGAAATAAAAAACACATGGTTACAGCCATTTCTTCCAACATCTGTGTGTGTCTTGATTTGGGAAAGAGAGATGAAAACTTGGAACTAGTAATTCTGAAAACTAGAATGGCAAGGGCAGATTCTGCATTAACAGTGAGTGGACCTAAACTCTGGAATAGATTACCAGACTATTTAAAAAAAAGACAATTGTCCCTTGGTATAAGATCAAGAAATGGTTGAAATCAGAAGCACATTAAATTAACTGACAGTGATTCCAATAAAAAGTAATACACTTTTTGTTTCATCATACTATTTATAACTATTTCTGAATGTTAATGAAACATCATTTTGACTACATGGCTATTGCTATGTTATTACTAAAATAGGATGTATAGATCTAGACTTTGTACTTTTATAATTGTTATATATGTTGATATTTAAGGTTAAAACAGAGTATGGGAGCAATAGAGTATGTTTATGTACTATGTATTTCTTATGCACTATGCACTATATTACTACTGTCTATTTCATGCAACTGGAATATTTTTTTATGGTTTGAATTTGGACCCCATTGAAAATGAGTCTAACCACTCAAAGGGTTACCCTTTTCCTAGACTTGTAAGGAATACATTTTTACAAACAAACAAACAAAATGTGGGGGCTGTACCATGCAACGAAAAAGAAAGCACAAAAGTAAAGCCCATATAATACTTAGGTACTCAACTTTATGTTTCTGCTGGTCGTGAACATCTCTATTTTTTCTTCTACTCCTGCTGCTGTTCTGTGTTTCTGGATTCCAAGAAAGCAACCTGGGAGAAAATTCTCTCTTCATTTGGGATATTTCTCCTGCCTTCTCATTCTCTTTTTTGAATAGCCAATCCCGCTGCTTTGTTTTTGTCATATTAACTCTACCAGGGACTGGCAAGGCTGTGGGAGCAGACTCTTGTTTAATGAATGCATTTATTCACTGGGGTTTTCTATCACAGTGCTGCCATTGGTTTGGGCACAATAGTTTCAACTCAGGGAGTGCTGGCTGTGTGCCAGCTAGTAGAAAACCCTGAATCTAAGAAACATAAATCCACCCACCCCCAACAAATGAGTGAGGTTAACAGAAATGGGAAGAGGGGTATAGTGAAAAATGTAAATATATTTCTGTGCCTTCAACCCTGAGAGTACTGAGAAGGTAGTTCCAACACAATGTTGCATTATGGCCAGGCTGGCCCTCCTAGTACTTTGACTGCAGGATATCAGAACAGAGAGTACCTGGACCAGATAACTTATGTATACCTGTATATGTTAATATACTAAAATGGACACCACACCAAGTTACTTCATGTGAAGAGGGAACTGTTTTGGGAATGGTTTTCTTATCCTTGAGTTATAAATAGTGCCCTGTACCAAAATGTCATACATCTTAACCAGGGATTGTATGAAAAGCTGCCTCCAAAATGTCTTCCTCTAAACTGTTCAACAGCAGAGCTTGGGGAGCCACCTGCCTTCCCTCTTGTGTTTTACATAAAATGGGTGAAAGAAGTAGTTTAAGAAGAACTTTAGAAAAAAGTATTGGGTGGATTTAGGGAGGGGCCATCGCTGGATGATTAATTGTGTTATTGTATAGGATGCAGTTATGCCCCTATATTTAGGGTTGTATGGGCACTTCAATTTTAAACTCCAGTTTTTTGCACTTTAATAACTTTGCAGCTGTTCAATGGATTTGCATGAACGTTTGCATGCACAGTCTCACCTGGTAGTTCTCTGGATGTACCAGATTTTGTTCTGGTCGGATGTGCAGATTCTGAGATACAGATAGTTAAAAGTTAATTTTTCAGAATTGTTTCTCATTGGTTTAAATGGGATTTCTGTCAGCTTTGCTAGCACCCAGATGATTTGGAATTTTAGTCTGAAATTTTCTGGGTAGAAAAGGCTGGCCCACAGATATGCCTTTTGCTTGTTTGGTGAAAAAAATATTAATCTATTCCAAAGTTATGTAATTTTGACATGTTGAATAACTAGGTTCTGAGCATGCTAAGTAAGCACCCAAAAATAGCTGTATGAAGGGAAAAAAGTTTTCTTATTGACATCATCATTTTTCATTCAGGGAAAATCTTTTTTTCATTTGGCCATCATCTTGCTTTCAGTTTTTTACCACAAATTCAAGTTTAAGAAACCTCCAAAATGACATTCTAGAGTGCCGGCAACACATGCACATTATGTTGCTTATCTGGATTCTGTTTACTACATTCTGCAATTATTTGTTATATAAATGGCCTGTAATTTTTTTAATTAAAAATGTTTTTCCTTAACTCACATATCACAATATTTACTGGATGCTTGCTGACCCTCTTATTGTGTTCCTTTTATGTCAACTAGGCTAGTGCCCAGATTGTTTGGATTTTTGGTCTGAAATGTTCTGGGTAAAAAGGGGTTCGGTACAGTTATGCCTTTTGTTGATTTAGTGAACAATATCAATCCCTGCCAAAGCTGTTTATCTTTTTTACAAGTTTATAAATCTTGTTTCATGACTCGTAGCATGAAAGATGATTCTTTTTTTGTATGATGAATTATGAAAAAAGATTATTTTTTGGGATGGAAAACTCCTTTATCTAAGCTGTCATCTTTTCTCCGGTTTCTAGTAGCACCACTCACCCACCGATTACCACCCACCTAATTAATTATAGAACTGATTGATTTGAAGAGACACCCCTGTTAATTTTAATAGTCAGAGGTATGCTTTAATTAATCTGTTTCATTCTGTTTACTTTTTAATTTGATATTTGTTTGTTTCATGTTTCTATTTATTTTATAATAAGCCTTTTTTACCCACTGTATGATTTTGATGCTTTCTTCAATTATAAAAATCTTTGAGTAACCTTATGCTTTATTTATGATGCACTTTTTATATAGTATTTCTTACTCTCCTGGCTGAACTCCTGCTACATTTTTCTTCTGCTCCCCAGCACCATCCCCCAGGATCCTGCTCCATCCCTTGTGTTCCCATGACTTACCCTTCATGACAGGGTGGTGGGAAGCATCTCAACCCACCCAAAATGGATCCAGCCAGGGAGGTGCCTTCTTGGGGTGGCACCTGTGGGGACAGCTAAATGCCATGTGGCCAGGACTTTTTTCTGGAGGTAAGGCATGCAATGATGCCCGCGGAGAGAGTGCATACACATCCGCATGTGCACCTCCAAGCATCTGCCCCATCTCCTACCCTTTCTGCAGTGTCCAGACACCACTAGGGTCTAGTCAGATGTTGACCGCTGGTCACCCCCTCCCTAGAGAAGGAGCAGTCCATTGCATGCTCAATCCTTCTCCTCCCCACTGATCCACAGTGGCCTATGCTCATTCCCAAACATGTGTCCCTGGTGTAGAGCAAAGTAAGGCATCCAGCGCCTCAGTGCCACAAGGCCAACTTGCACCTTGTGCTTTTTTTTTTTGGTCTTACCCATTTTTTTATATTTTAACCCTGACCCAGACTCCTACCATATTCTATACAACAGCACCTGAGTAAATCCTCCACCTGGAATCTAGGTAGTGTGCGTGGCTCATTGAGTATTTTCAGCTTTTTTCTTTCAAAATTTGTTTATAAGTGTACTCCTTCACAAAATAATGTACTAACAGCATCTTCTTCACCCCTCTCCAATCACCACTCACCTGATTAATAATAGAACAGAATTGATTTGAAGAGACTCCTGGTTAATTTTAATTGCCAGATATCTGCTTCATTCAGTCTATTTAATTCTGTTTTATGTTTTAGCCCAATATTCATTTTTCTCACGTTTATATTTATTTCATAAGCCTTTTTTACCCACTGTGATTTTAAGTGATTTCTTCAATGAGAAAAACATCTAGTAACCTTTTGCTCTATTTATAACTTGCACCTTGTGCTTTTTTTCTTGACAGATTTTTATATTTCAACCCTGACCCAGACTCCTACAATATTCTATACAACAGCACCCACGTATATCTTCCACCTGGAACCTAGGTGGTGCACGTGGCTCAGTACTGAGCATTTTCACTTTTTTCTTTCAAAATGCATTGATATGCTTACTGCTTCCCCAAAGTAATGCACTAACACCATATTTAGCACCACAGGAGAAGACTCTCCTGATTTGTCTTTACTAACTTTAGACTGTTACTTTTAACTCCTTGAATGGTGTAACTTGAAGTCCATGGATATAAAACCCAGTGGTCTTTTCCGAGTTTGTGCCTTTACATTTTTCAGCATTATTGTACTGACTTTAAATTAGTTTTAAACCTTTAGACTTTTGCATATTTTTTATTCATTTCATTTTACATACTTCACATTGCAGGTTTTAATTTGCTTTCTCAGATTTTAATTACACATTAACCCAAGAAGCCACAGGATACATATTTGGTTTCCTCATATGGTACAGAGATTGACACCCTGAACACTGTTTGTAATTTGAGGGTAAGGAAATGTCTCTGATCATACATTACCACAAGTGACATATTTGTTTAAATTGTCTGCTCTTCCTAATCAAGGAATTGTATCCCCATCAACATCTCAATTTATTGAACTTTTGGGACTGAGAGCTACAACCAAAGTGATCCCCAAGGATTCATACTGGTAACTGACATTGAAGTAATTTTAAGAACTTGAAACTTAAAAATACTTGAAGATACTGAAGATGAGTCAGTATAGCGCAGTGGTCTAAGGCTCTGAGCTGCAAATCTGGTGATATCCAGCAGACCAGACCTGGGTTTGAATTCCCACAGCTTCCACTTGCATACTGTGTGACCCTGAGCAAGTCACTTAACCTCCTTGTGCTCCCAGGTCACTCCTGTAAAAAAGCTTTCAGCTTAGTGTGCCATACCTGGTTAAACAACTAAATAAAAAAAAAATATTAAAGACATTGTTTCTTATCAAAACAGGTACAATATATACAGCATAATTTCTAGTCTTGACCTGAGACCTGCAATTCTAGGACTTTGGCTTCTGACCCTGGACTATAAGCCATAAACCACCTAATTAATTATTTCTTCCATGGTGTCAAGTGGCATCACCCTAATACTCCACTCCTCGCTCCAAACTTGGAGACCTGGGTTTGAATCCTGCCAGTTAACACTTGCATTCTGTGTGACCCTAAGCATGTATCTTAACTTCCTTGTACTCCCAGGCTGCACCTGGAAACAGTCTGTTGCTTAGTGTACCTTTTGCTGGTTAAGAGTGTTCCTCTTCCCCTTCTGTGACCCTGAACAAGGTCATTTAGCCTCCTTGTACCCCAGGTCACATGGAATCAAGTTTCACCTTTCCTTGTATTTCCCATTAAACAATTTCCTTTCACCCTTTCCCTGGTATCTAATGGCACCCCACCCTTCAATCACCATTCTGTAGAGATATGTATATTTATTTATTTATATATATATATATTCCTCCATGGTATGCCCATATTTTGAACATTTTGCTTCATTCCTTCATATCTTTGGCAATTTAAAATATTTTGACTCAAATTTTTCAACATAACCATCATTGTACAGCACCTCATAAAGATGACAGCTGTCATTTTCAAACCCTGTCCAAACTGTGTTTTCACATCCGAAGCACGCAAAGGCATTGCAGTGGTGTGACACCATGTTTTGGTGGGCATGTAAACATTTTTATTATTGGGTTCATGAGGTGGGATAATAAGAAGCATATGCTGACAGTTTCATTCATGGTTTAATAAAAAAATAAGTGCAGGGCCCAGAGGGTCCTGACCTTCCATAGTAACACATATACAGTATGTACACATCTAAGGAGGGTTGGGAGCACAGGATCCTCACAGACAAATGTGGCTACAACTATACTGTCTCAAAAGTAAGGAAATTCTTTGCAATAACATCATTAATGCATTAGTTGGGGTTAAGTGACATAAGTAGGAAATGCAGTGTTAGGGTTTTCAACTAACACCCCACCCTGCAGGCAGCAACAGGTATTGGGGTGTGCCTTGGGGTTGTCAACCCTAACACTCACCCCATTCTCATACACTGTACCCATCTCAGCTTATATGCTCATGGACTAGGGTGAGCATTAGGACTGACAACCCTAAAGCACACCCCATGCCTGCTGCTGCATGCAGGGTGGAGGTGGGGCATTAGGGTAGGAAACTCTAGCTCCACATTACCCTACTTTTGTAATTTCAACCATAACAAATACATTAATGAAGTTTTTGCCAAGAATATTTCTACATACATAAAAGTAAAACCACCTTTATTGCCTCCATATGAATTTTCATAGATGTGGCACCCCCACTTCCAGTACCCTAATTGTGTTTGCAGGTGCAGCAGCAGAGCACCAATGAATGTCCAAGCTGTCTATGACAGCAATTCAGATGCAGTGGCATACAGTTAAAAGAGAAAGACCGCTACAGTGTGCTTTCAGCACTATGCAAATTGCCTTCATGTCACCACCTTAGGAGTCATTCTCTTTCAGCTGTAGGCCACTGCATCTCCTGGCATGATGCCCTCCCCCCAATTTGTTGTGTGCTGAAGGAGTGCCCAATCCCCTCAGCACATGCACACTCCCCAAGCACACTGTATGTCCGATGGGTGCCCAATCCCATTGGCTCCAGTGCCCCCAAAACAAACTTCAAAGTGCCACACTGGGATCCCACCCCAGTGTGGCAAAATCACCATCATCATGTGCCCCCCACACACTGTAAGCGGCCAACGGGGTGACCATCCCTCTTGGTTCCACTACCCCCAAACAAACTTCCAGGTACCATGCTGGGAGCCCACCCCAGCATGGCAAAAGTCCCATATTGTCTTTTTTTTTAAACCTGTAACAAAAGAAACGTCCCTCATTGACTCTTTTGCCCCAACCTGCACCATTCTGTGCACCCCACCTCCCACACCATCCTCACCCCATACTTACCTCTCGGAGCCCAGTGATGATCTTTGGACCTGGGAACATGTCTGCACTCTTCAAAGCCGACCGTAACTGAAGAAATGCCGGTAAGCTGTATAATGGCATAAATGTTTTTTCAACTTTGGTTCATGACGCGTCATTTTCTCTGAATTTTTCCACCAAACTTTCAACATGGGGTTCTTGGGAAGCCATCTCATCAATTCAGTCACTGTCATCTGGTTATTCAGTCCCAAAAGTGATTTTAGGTCACTGCATGGAACCACCTATCGGGACTGATTAACGAAAAGAGAGTTCACAGTTCATGAGGTAGGCCTCAAAACCATATATTGAAAATTTGTAAAAAATTTCAAAATGACTGTTTTACAAGCGTGCATTGTGCAGTTTCTAGCACACGCCAGTAACTTCAAGAATTTTTAATATTTTCACTCCAGATTTTCAACATTGTCATTTTACCACACCTCCTTATTAACAGTATAGCTGTCATTGTTCACACTCACCCAAAATGTGTTTTCACACATGTAATGCACGATGGCATGGTCGGTGTGCAAAATCAATGTTCGGGACAGATTAAGATAATCACAGTGACACTGTTCATGAGCAGAGGTCTTAAAATGGCTATGTTGAAAATTTGGTGACAAAAGTCCATAAAATGATTGTGTTACGAGCGTGCATTGTGTAGTTTCCACACACCCTCATAAGTTCATGAATTTGTAATCTTTTCAGTCCAGATTTTCAACATTGCCATTTTTTATACCTCCTCATGAACAGTACAGCTGTCATTTTCACATCCTGTTTGAAATGTGTTTCCACACCTGTGGCACCAAATAGGTACAGTCACTTGCAAAATGCCTTTGACTAACAAACTGATAGTGTCACTGTTCATGTGGTGGGGTCACAAAAGCCCATGTTGAAAACTTGGAGTAAAATACCAAGAACTCCCAGGGCATTAGGGTTTCCGACCATAACCCCACCCTGTAGGACTGACAGGCATCAGGGGTGTGACTTGGGATTGTCGACAGTAATGCTCATGCCATTCCACCCCCACCCCACCCTGCAGCCAGTGACAGGCATCAAGGTGCGCCTTGGACCCTTTGGCCCCAGAGTTCACCCCATTCTCCTATACTGCACCCATTTCAGCACATTTCCTTATGGAATGAGGTGAATGTAAAGCTCAAACACCCCAAGGCACACCTCAACACTTCTCAGTGTCCGCAGGGTAGGGTGAGGTGAAATGTCGTGACCGTCATGGGCGATGACCCAAAGTCACACCCCAATGCCTGTCCATTTCTGCAGGGTGGGCATGGAGCTGGCATCAGTTCAGTACTGCACTGCTATTCCGATACTGCATCTGTCTAACTCCTGCACTTCCACTGCTAATGCCAGCAAGCAAACATTTGGCATTGACAAATGTTTGTTGTATGATGGTATTTGGTTTCATTTAGCACTGTTTTCCCTTTTCCAAATATCACTATTACCTGATTTCATAAACAAATACACTCCTGGCTGTATAAAGGAGGCAGAAACACCTGACAGAGGTGGAGTATAAAACAGCCCTAGTGAGGAAGGGAGATCAGTTCTTGTTCAACCTTGAGAGAGGGGGAGGTGAACTATTTGCTTTGTTTTCCCTCAGTGGATGATCATCAGCAGAACTCCCCAGGTATTTTTAAGTATAATTGCATGATTTACATTAGCTGAAATCAGTGCAGATCCTCTGCTCTCTCAAGCTGTAATTTCAAGAAAGTGAAAGATTGAAGGGTCACGTGATTCTAGCTACCTAGTAGAGAAAATCCATCCTGACAACCATCTCAACAGCTGTGCTAGATTGAACTTTTTTATGTTAATAAAATGACACATGCTTGGGTCTTGTACCATATTTATTTGGCAGCTGTGTTTTCCTTCTGCACCAACTTCTACTCACAAATGAATGGAATAGATCACTGGTTTTCAACCAGGGGTCCCTGGCCCACGGGGGGGGTCCATGAGAGACCTGGGAGGGTCGTGGATCACTAGTTTAAATCATTGCCGAGCTAGAGAATATTTGATTTCTGACTGCAATGATAGTAAACAAAGAACAGCGGTCATATGGCCTATTAGGCTTCACTGTGAATGCATGTAAATGCATAATTAGTAGCAGCCATTAACAGCCATTAGTTTAGTTTATTGTTCTAGGAATTACTACCTTTGAGCCAGAGGCTCTTTTACAAAGGTTCCACGTCAATTACTGTAGGTACAGTACAAAAGGTTACATAGATAACACAACAATTTGTGTTGTGTCAAGAGCAAGAAAAAATATACAAATACATATCAAATCATTTGTGCAAAAGGACATGAGATATCAATAATCACATTATTATTACAAGAAAGAGGTCATGCCAGATTAGAGAAACAAATAGGGAAAAGTCCAGAACAGAGAGGGTAAGTGAAAGGTGTAGGGGAGCAGACAATAGCAGGAGAAAAGGTTTCCCAAACATGTCTTTGTCAAATAACGGGACAGGGTGGGTAGTGAGAAAATAGGAGGTTTAATCAAGGCAGTCACAGGAGCTGGAGGTGGCAAGGTGAGAGAAAAGCCTTGATTTGAAAATACTTAGAGAGGTGGAGGCATTAATATGGTGCTGAGGGCATTTAGCCAGCTGGGGCACGATAGGCAAATGATCTTTGTCCCTGAGAAGTCCGCATCGGGGACTTGGAGAGCTGGAGTTCTGATCTTCTGGTAAAACGGGTGCTAGCGCCGGGCATAACAGGTCTTGGATACAGGGTGGAGTGAGGCCCAGAGTGTATTTTTCACCATCAGGCAGGTAAGGTACTTTATCCGGTTTGAGAGTTGCAACCAACCTGAGTCAGCATAGAGTTCACATGGTGGGTACGCCGGTGTGCGCCAGTGAGCAACCGACAGGCCTTATTTAGGGATGTTGTAATGCGATCATGCTGTAGTAGTAGCAGATCCGTATATAACTAAGCCTTACAATTCAATGACTGAGATGATAGAGGATTGGATGGCAACTCTCAGTGCAGAATGGGTAAGAAGCTGTCGGTTCTGATACAGAATCCCAATTCGCTGATTAATAGTTTTTGCTGTACTATCAATGTGAGTTGCAAAGGTCCTGATCAAAGTTGATTCCAAGATATTTGAAAATTGGCACTTGTTCAAGGGTATTTCCTAGGTATGTATTAATGGTGAGTGGACTTGCCGTTTCTTGTTTTGCAGGTTAGAGAAGAGCATGGATTTCATTTTTGTGGTTTAGAAACCAGCTTATGTTCAAGGAACCACATCTCAACTTTGGAAAAAGCATGCTGAAGGTTGAGGCGTAAGAGGTTCGGATCTTTATGAGTGGCAAGAATCACGGCATCGTCGGCATAGAGGATTATTTGTTCAGGGCAGGATTTGGGGAGGGAGTTTAGGAAAAGGCTGAAAAGGAGGGGGCCCAGGATGGATCCCTGGGGAACTCCTGAGCGAACCGGTTTTGAGTCTGAGAGAACTCCAGCTACTTTTACAGATTGAGAGCGCTGAGCAAGGTAATTTTTTACCCAGTCACCAGGACCCTGCGAGAGCCCTAGGGATAGTAGTTGTTTGATAAGTAGGCCATGGTGAACTGTGTCAAATGCCTTGGTTAAGTCAATGTAGACTGCTCCAGTTAGGTTTCCTTTGTCCATGGCATTGTGGATTGCTCCTGAGAATTCAAGTAGGGCAGTCGATGTGCTGTGCCCTTTCCTAAATCCATGCTGCTGAGTGCATAGGATGTTGTGCTTTTCCAGGTAGTCTGAGAGTTGGTCCGCCACAGCGTTCAAGGGCCTTAGAGAGAGGTGGTAGTATTGATATCGGGCGATAGTACCAGGCAGTGACTTATCTCCACTTTTGTGCACCAGAGTGACAAGGCTAGCTTTCATTCTTAGGGAATTTGGCTGTAGCAGAGGGAGAGATTGAAAAATTTTGTGAGGGGAGCAAACTTCTCGAGAATGAGGGACAGAAGTTTAAAGTTAATAGTGTCGCTGCTTGCCTGGGACTTAGAAATGGCCTTCTTTACATATTTATAGACTCATGTGCCTTTACTAGTTTAAAATGGAAGGGTGGTTTGGTTGGAGAGGCAGTAGTAGAAGTAGAAATTGGAGGGTCAGCATCAGTGAAGAAATCAGATGAGAGGACACCACTAAGGTCCGTGAAGGTATCATTTAGGGTGTTTGCAATGATCTCTGGGTCTAATGTAGTGGTTCCATCCACATTCATTATTGTAGGAGAGAATTTGGACTGCTGACCCATGATATTCTTTATGTTGTCCCAGAAGGATTTCCCTTCGCCCCAGGAGTTGGAGAGGCATTCTTGAAGTAGGAGCTCTTCATCAAGCGGATCTGTTTAGTACAGTGGTTACGAGCCTGTTTATACTTTTTGAATGTCCGACAGAGTGCCAGTAGCTCTTGCAGTGGCCCAGAGGTGATCCCTACTTTTGAGTTGTGCCAATAGCTTCGCCGTGAGCCAGGGATTTGTGAGTGCTTTGATTTTGCGCTTTTTTACTGGTGCATAGGTGTCACAGGCATTGTTGAAAGTAGAAATAAAGTAATCAAGGGCTAGGTCAACATCTTGAGTTTTGTAAATCAAGGACCAGTCTATCTGCCTAAGACAGGTCTTGAGATGGATAAGGTTGCCATAAAGTAGGACTCTGCTACAGATGGTTTTTGGAGGCAGCTTACGAAACTTATTTGTCCAGGTACATATTATTGAGAGTGATCACTGAACTAGTCAGGGAGAACACTTACATTGGTTATACGGGTAGGGTGGCTGGTAAGAATCCAGTCAATGAGGGTGCTGGTCCCTGATTTGTAGTTTTTCCTGGTAGGGAGTTTACCACTTGTGTTAAATTTTGCTAGGATAGCATCTTTGTTTGACCGCATAAGGAGAAAGCCAATTTATATTAAAGTCCCAAGGAGAAGGAGTTCATGTCGAAGGTTGTGTACTTATGAACTCGAGGACAGCCTGTAGGCCAGAATCAGGATCTTTTGGTGGATATAGACAGCAGCAATCGTGGGACTTTGTTTTGGGGCACCAAGTAGTATCTTGATAGGGAGGAGTTGCACTGAGGTTTCTGTGGTGGGGTAAGAACCAGGAGACAGGTGAGGTAGTCCTTATGTAGATTGCACACCCACCACCCTCTTTCGTGGTCCTATCCAGCCTGAATATCTTGTAGCCTTGTATAGAGATAGCATGATCCAGAGTATTAGGTGTCAGCCAAGTTTCGACGATGGCAAGGATATCCGGGTTGTGCTGGCTGGCAAAGATTTGAAGGGAGGCCAGTTTTGGGAGGAGACTGCAGATGTTTAAGGTAGCAATCTTGAGCCCCCCCTCCATTTTGGCAGGCTTTGTTGTACTGTAGGAGACAGGGCCAGGATTTGAGTGGACACTTCCTGATATCAAGAGGAGGAGGAGGAGGAGTTTAAGAGACAGTTGCTGTACTTGTGAGTCAATAGAATTACACTTGAGTCTTATGCGGTTGACCATTGGTGTATGCCTAGGGACCCAGAGCAAGGAGGTTGTTAGTAATAGAGGATGATATGCCCATTTATCCTTGTTGTAGCTTGTCAGTTGCACCCAGTCGCTTGCAGATAGGTACCTGTGGATAAGTCAAAAGCCAAAAGAATGATCAACAGCTGAGGTCCAGAGTCACTGAAATGTTAAAATTCCTGAAGGTGATTAACTGTGCCTGCACATATGCAGGATGTGAAATCCCTTTGTCTGTATGCTTCTTTGTCATTCAAACAGGTTGCTGAAAGCCCACATACAGATCATGGAGCAGGTCAGATGAAAGTGTGGATTCCAGCAGGACCCAAAGTCACCAAGGTTGTCAGATGTAGTTGCTTCACTTATGTTTTGCTTGGGATAGCTTCCAAAAAGTTGATTTTAAAATGAAGATAAAGATACCTGATGATGATTTTTTTGCAGAAATCCAGTCCAGGAGACTTTCACGGATGTAGTGAGCAAGAATGGTATAGTTACCACAAGCAGAAAAACATGTAAATCCACAAAAACTAAGCTACAGACACAGACAAACACAAGCAGCCACCACACAGACCCAGGGGGCATGGCTAGGAGTTGACTCCGAGGTTTGCTAGTAAGGTGTTAATGGCTGTGTTGATGGCTTTGATTATTGTGCCCGAAGTGTGTGTCTTGACTGCATTCATACCAGTGCATTCATACCTGGTCTCTACTTCCCATCTATTGTGACTGTCTCTCTGCTGGTGAAAACAACCTGGTTCTCCTCTCAGATTCAGCCTACTTCTGCCAGCTTCTTGTTAAACTGCTTGCTCTGTGCTTGTCTCTCCCTGCTCCTTTCCATTTTTTTAAACAAATTAATTTTGGGAGATGAGTGATGTAGCACAGACACAGTAAATTAATGTTTGGGATTCACTTGCACAGGTCCTCCTTTTTAACCCTTTGCTGAACAAAATGGAAATAAGGACAGGAGGAAACTAAAATTTACCTGAAATTCATGAAGTGAGAATATGTACCTCTGTACCACTTCATTCAGCTATTTGTAATTGTTATAATTATTTTAATTATTTTATCAGCAAGTTAGTGTGGTCACTTATTTTTGTATGGAGTGAATGCTGACTTAAGACAGTTTGCCCCCTCCCCCCCACAGACTGTGCTTATTTAATTATTTTATCACTATAATATCATCATCTTATAATTCAGCAAGTTAGTGTGGTCACATATTTTTGTATGGACTGAATGGGTTTTTCTTTGGTTAGTATTTTATACAGATATGTACAACGGCAGTAGGAAACATAGCACGGTATGAAATCTGCAGCCAGTTTGTAGGGGGTCCCCAGCATGGCTGACACTTAGCCCGAGGGGGCCTTCGACTCAAAAAGGTTGACAACCCCTGGAACAGATAATCAGACACTCTTTGAAAAATACACACATACACACACACACGCACACACATATATTCTATATATGTCACCAAAATGGTGTGTTTTGGGAGACAGTTTATGGCCTGTGTATGACAATAAACACTCCACACACATTTGAAAGGACGAGTGGTCATCTATTCCACTGTGCATTGCTTATTTCTCTAGGCTTTTATAGGAAAAGGATTTTCCTTCATTTGAGTCTATTTTCTGCCTAGGGAGGAGCTGGACATCCTTTGAAATTAGTTTTCTCTCCCAAGCACCAAGCTCACTATACCCCCTCCATATCATATTGTTTATTTTTTATTCTGTGATGGTGTTGAGAGGACCCCAGACCTGTCAGACAGTGTGTGTGAGAGGGATACGATACTTCAGTTCCTTGAGGGGCCAGGTTGGGCATCAGACCCATAAGATAGTTTGGGGAGATACATATTTTTTTATTCTCTGACAGATCGGGTTGGGCTTGGGATTTGTAAGGTTGTTGAGGGGAGAGGGACATATTTGTTTCATTTCCTGATAGTTCAGGTTTGGCCTGGGGCTCATCAGCAAGTTGGATGGAGGATGAGGGACAGAATTTTTGTTTTATTCTCTAAGAGATCATTCTGAGTACTGGGCCCCGTTAGGTGGCTAGGGAGGGAGACAGATTTTGTTTTATTCTCTGATGGGCCATTCTGCTGTGCAGCAAGCTGGGTTAGAGTGAGCATGGCAGTTGTAGGTGCAGCAGTGCAGCTGCAGGCAAAAGCCCCATATGCAACGTTTGAGCCTCTTAGTGTGGTCTGAGTGGATGGGCATGGGGAGAGCAGTGTTTTACTACCCTGCCTGCTCCACCTTCACCACTTTGGTGCTGCTCCTCCTTATCTGTTTAGTTTAGCAAATGGGCCAGGTTGGCAATGGAACCCAGTAAACAGCTGGAGGAAGAGGCAGACAGACACAGGCGAGCAGGGATCTCATGCATACCAATGAGTGATGGAACTCCTTTGTGGAAGTAGATGGTAATTGTGACAGACTGGTCATTCCCAGACTCAGCCTCTTATCATGAGTACCAGCTTTCTCACTCCACTGGTAGCTGCCACCACTTAGCTTAGACAGTCTTTTGGAGTCTCCAGGTTCATGTCCTTCCAATAATTCAACATAAAAGAAAACAGAAGTTTGTTTACATTAAGAATTAACACAGAATAAGTCTAACTCCCCTTGCAGTTTTTTTTTTTGCTTACTATTTCTTTCCTGTCCTTCTGTTACTGACTAGCCCTTGTACTACAGCTCAAACCCATCCTGCAGCATGTGTCTGTGACATCACAGATTCAGAACTTTTTGTCTCCCAGCATCCATTAGGAAAACCAGTCTCTTTTAGTTCGAGATATCAGTTCCTGAGAAAGGTTTTTCCTAGCTTGTTCTGGCTGACATCAGAGATCCTGATATTCATGACAAGGCCTCTGCTAAGCTGAACAGCAGGCACAATCATAAGTCTAAATGAAAGTTAAAGCCATCACAGTAATATACATCAGTTCCTGTTCCTGTCTTCCCTTCTCACTCTCCTTTTGTTAGCAATGCACTGCATAGGTATCGAAATGCAGCCATAAAAATGGGAGGTTTAGCCAAATGGATAATTAGGCTTTTTTCTAGAACCAACATTGTGTAGTTGCTTATTTCAGTCAGAACTCATGTCTCGGGGTGCGGTTTTGCTGTAATAACTGAATGCTCCATGTAGGCCAGGTGCTGAGTTCCTGCAACCTCCCCCTCCCAGGAAGTTCAATAATTATAGCATCACCGCCTCCTTGGAGTGTGTTATCACACTTATATTGTAGTGAGAAAAGGCTCAAACCCCAAAGAAAAGACAATTTAACTGATATCTATGGTTATACGGTAATAGCTGCACTGTCCATGACATTGGATTGCTCCAATCAGAGTATAGGATTTCTTGTACCCATTTAAGAAATGGAAACAAAAATCTAATAGATCTAAAGGAAGTTCACAAATGCTAGGACAAAACCCAGTGAGAGTCACACTTTCCCTTTCATTTCTACAATTGGATTTCTAAATTTGCCTCGCAGTGGCATAAACTGCACTTGGGAGAGATGGAGGAGGATTTATTTGAGTCTGTAAAAAGACTCCCTGGTTGCTCATTGCAACACCAGAAAGGAATGTATGTGTGATTCACATGGGAAAACTCAGGGGCCTTAATTAGCTGAACTCTCTTAGCTCAATTGGTTAAGAGCTAAAGCATGAATTACTGAGATTCTGGGTTCAAATCCCAGAGACAGTTACACTTTTCCTTTCATTTCAAAAATTGAATTTCTAAATTTGCCTCGTAGACCTAAAGGAAGTTCACAAATGCTAGGACAAATCAAAGCAAAATCTGGCAAGAGGCAATAGGACTGCAGTTGAGGAATGTGGTGTAGAAATATTAAAAATTACCAAATTTATGAGCCCCCATTAGCGAAATGTAACATCGTTTAGTAATATTCATACACCACATTTTCAACATAGCCTTGTTATAGCCCTGTCTCATGAAGAAAGGCAAAGCAGATATTCAACTCCTGCCCAAAAGGTGAAGTGTTTGTTCCTGTTCACCTTGTATTACCAATGTCTGTTTATCTGTTGGTGGTATTGCTGGGGGAGGCTACTTGGTGAGTGAAATGGTGAGGACAGCTTCTCAGAGGATTGTACCCTGCTACCATGTAGCCCATTGCCATTCATTCTCTTGCTGGAGGCACCTTGGTATGCAAGATTAATCACCCTCAGCCCAGGCCCCCACAAATGGTTAGTTAGCTATGACAGGGTGGAGTATGGTGGGACTGTATCCCCCAAAATAAACCTTACATGTTGATTTTAATTGAGTCTTGTAAATCAGTTCACAATTATGACACCTTTTTGGAATGGGTGGACTAAAGTGCAAGACAAAAGGTAGTAAAATGAAAATTTGGCAGCAGAGGGATGTTTACAAAAAATACCCAAGATCTGATCAGAGCCAATACAGCTGCTTAGAGTGAAGTGAGTGTGGCAAGAGTGAGTAAAAGAATACTCTGAGCTCTTGCCATGCTCTCACCGCACCAGAGTCTATTGTGCGTGTGTGGAAGTAAATGTAGAAGTACCACATTAAAGTAGTATAGTGTATGCTGACTGTATAAGGGAGCTCACCAATGGTCATAAGCATATTGTTGTTGTTATATTGTATCAAAAACTAAAAGTAGCCATTCAGTTAATTATGGAACTAGTAAAGAATATTCACATATGGTGTTGAATTATTAATAAGAAAATAATCTGAAAAGTATTAGAAAGAAACAATGTAAACTTTTTAAAACAAATGACTACGTAGAGTCGAGCTTAATAATTATAAACATACTGGCATTTTTTTTACTCCCTATGAATTGTCATGGAAAGAAGTGTGCAGGAGCACAACCCTGTTATATTAAGACCATGGGAGTGGTCTACAGCTACCTCTGATGCCATAATTAAGGTGGCTTCCTGCCTGCAACAATGTGTATTTGCTTTCTCAGAGAAAAGGGCCCATATTGACCTTTTCACCTACTGTTGGCCTGCAAATGGGTGTTGCAGGCTCCCCAATATGAACAACAGGTATCCGTTTTCCATCTATCCCCACCAGCAGTTTGAAGTTAGATTCACAGCCCTAGCACCTGGCAGGCAACAAAACAAGCAGTTCTCTGGATAATGCCTGAAAATCTTCCAGTCTGTAAATCTAAAAACTGAGTTCCATACCACCAGAACCTGATGCTAGCCTGCACTAGACTCAGGCATCCCCGGGTGGAATCCATGTCTCTTGGTGAATCATGGTCCAGTCGCCAAACCTCTTCCCCTGCCTGTCATTGCCAGGCTCTGCCAAAGGTGCAAACCTGTTGGGGTGGGTGAAAGAAGGAGTGAAAAAGAAACAGGGTGGGAAAGGAAGGTAGAGTCTAGGAGCCAGATTTTCAAAACTTTGTGCTGGGCACAAACCACTTGCACTTGGTTTGCGTCGGTCCGCTATATTCAAAAGGCCAAATAGCACTGACAAACTGCATTAGCGCCAAGCAAAAAGAGGGGGCTTGTACATGAATACAGGTGCAATGCTATATTCAGTGCATTAGTGCCAAGCAAAGTGTTTTTGCATGACTTGGCATGACACTTTGCGCGGTGCAAATTACCACCCAGGAAAAGGTAGTCTTAGCTCTGGGCAAACCAGCTTTGCATGACATAGAACCATGGTTTAATTAACTCTATAATTCACAAGTGTTTTATTGACCCTAACCAGTATGGTTGGGACAATCCACGTAGTGCAAATGGTCTAGTATAGGGAATGCTCCAACATCAGTGTGCCTGCTAGATGGTATGTGCCCCCCCCAGCCACATACCGCACATCTGTACAGACACCACAGCACACACAGCCAGCCATGTATATGTCACCGTGAGTATCCCATGCCAGTGGTGCAGCTTCTGTGGGTCACACAACAGTATAATAGTAATGTTCACTGTCAGTATACACCTGCAAGATGGGCCTGACACTGTGTAAAGTGCAGCAGTCATTGATGCCCTACACACCATAGGCACACCATAGGCATTGCTGTGTCCCTCACACTACTGGCCCCCTTGTTACTGTAGTGTCTGCTGTGCACTGTAGCAGGAACTATAGTTTGACTATTGCATTTAGCACCACCACTAGTGCATGTGCTGTGTAGTCCCCTGGGGCACAATATTCTATATGGTTCTGTACAAATGTAGCCTATAGCTACCACCATGCACTTCCAGACTGACCTACAGGTGGGTCTTTGGGCAGACCCAGCCAGCCCCTGTACTTCCAGACTGACCTACAGGTGAAGCTGTGGGATCCTGTAATAGCACTGGGCAAACTGCATGCAAATCAGGACATGAGATGCTAATCTGGATGTTTGCCCATAGACTGCCTAAGTAGGTTCATTTGCATGTCACTTTTGAATATAGCAAATTTTTGCCTTGGGCAAATGTGACAGCGCTGAGCAAATGTCATAGCTCTGCACACATCTGTCTGTGCCATGCAAATGTTTCAGAAACACACACACACACGCACATACTTCATTTCTTCAAAGCACACAACAGCTGAGTCTTTGTCTACCTGTCTCTCTCTCTCTCTCTCTCTCTCTCTCTCTCACTCCTTCAGCCAGTGGAAGCTTGTGCCCTTCTGGGGCCAGGGCCCCCAACAGACATTGTTGCCAGCGGGAGGGGGGTAAACCTTAATGGTAAATCACCATCACTATCCTTTTTTTCTTCCTTTCCCTTGTCCCAAAGAGTTCCCCTGTTTTCTGCTGGGTGCCACAGTTATGCCTACAAGCCTCTCACATGACTATGTCTGATATGATACAGTAAAGAGCCACAGGATGCAACCTGCAGCTACTGCACACCAGAGAGACCAGCATTATACATCTGAAACCTTTCAGGGTCTGATATGATGTGCATACCAGAGTACTGAATCAGACCTTTGTCCCAATACTTTTAGTTAGATAATTAAGGCAGGAGTGGGCTGTCTCTTTTGAGAGTGCCCAGATAGAAGACCTGCATCTTTGCCATTTGATAGTGATCCCTTTAATTTTAAACTTAATAACTGTGCAGGTTAAATAGCCACATGTACATCAAACATTGGGCCTATGATGATTCAACAACTGTGTTACCCAGTAGAATACAGAGTGCTCTTAGGGACTGTGGTGATAGTCTAATTGCTGTGCCTGTTAGCTGGGACTATGAGGGACTGATAGGGATGAGGGGGAGGTGGAGAGGGAGAGGAGATTGCAGGGATAGGGTTTGATACCCACAACCTCCTCCTGCATACTGCGTGACCCTAAGTAAGTCACTTAACCTTCCTAGTGTCCTTGGGTTGCCCCTGAAAACTGGTCCTGTGAAACATAGAAACTTAGAATCTGATGGCAGATAAGGACCGCTTGGCCCACCTAGTCTGCCCATTTCTCTACATAATGGATAAGCTGCAGATCCTAGTTAACCTAGTTATCCTAGTTAACCAACTGCCTACTTCCTACTACCCCAAACTAGAATTGCCTTATGTCTGTCCTATGCATTCTTGAACTGTGCCTAGTGGGATTTACAGTACCTTGTAACCACAAGAATAATTAGTTACAGAAGAGACTGACTTGATAACATTGTTCTACTACTTACATTTGGAATTGCAAGACATAGCAGAACATTCATTTATCAAACAGGCTCATACACTTATAAATGGATACTTATTTTGGACCAGTAATAGAAAGCAAATAAAAAGAAACAAACACAAAACTATTTAAGTCATTATGCCCTCTGTATGACTGGTGTTGTAGTTCTAGTTTATTTTGAACTACATAACTTAGACATGTGGGAGTGTAGACAGTAGAAATTCCTACATGATGACTCCCAGCTTTTTGTGCACTTTCTCTCCCACCTCCCCTTCTTCTCCTCCCCCTTATTTACCCTCTCTGTCTAGTTAGCCTATCCCCTTTCCCCTCCTTATCCTACTCAAGTCTGTGTAATGTTGTTGTGTCATGAAACTGTTGTACAATCCTCACTGCACTTCCATACCCTGTTGTACTGTTGTTGGTTATATGATTCACCGTGTATCCTAGTTGCTGTCTGTGTGATTTACTATGTATCCCAGTCCCCTTCCCCCAGGATGTACTGTGAGACGAGCATCCTGTTGTTCAGTGTAACTTTCCTGGTGAAACATTTCAATAAATAAATAAATAAGTCTGAAATAAGCATATGTAAGGATTCTAATGGAGGGAGGGGAAGTCTGGGTCTACTCCTTACATTGTTCTGTCTCCCATACAACACACGTGCCTAATTAGCCATGTGCTACTGGGTCAGTATTCAGTCAAAGTAAGGAGATAATGAGTTAACCCCTAGGCTGCTGAAAGAACTAGAAATAATATATTTGATTGAGCTGGACAGATGCTCATTCTGAAGCCCTGCAAGGGTTAAATGACAACAGCTTCAAAAGATGTTTTCTTGTTTATATCCTGAGAAGTTGGGAGGCACAGTAGCATCCCCCCCTGCCTTTAAGGCAGTGCAGCCGATAGCAAAAATCAGAGTGGGAGTGCACTATTTTACAGTTGTAGATGGATACGTCCAAAAGTCCAAAAAGGAAGTTCCACGATAACCCATTTTTAGAGCTGATGCAATAAGGCTGCAGGCTCCACCTACCTGCATCCCTAAAAACAATTACCAATACAGTACAGCCCCAGTAATCCAATCCCCAGTTTATCAAAAAGCCCCAGTGAACCTCCTGCCATAGCATGGACTTCCTTATTGCTTTCCTATCATGGTTACAATTTTCCGTGTCCTCGCACTCACAAGCTTTGGCAATCAGCTGATGTGATCTGTCACTCACAACCAATCTGTTTTCAGACAGCTGATAACTAAAGTGGCTTCACTTGAGCATACGTTAAAGACTATTAGGTTACTGTTGGTCACAGAGTCAGTATCAGTGGCTCAATAGGTAGCACACTCGCCTCTGAGGCTGGAAGATCAGAGGGCTGTGGGTTCAGTTCCCATATCTGGCACTTGGATTAATATCCCAATACTGACACTGTAATGCAGCATAAGAGGGGTGCTGCACTTCGGAGGTGCTGTCTTTCAGATGAGATGTTAAACCAAGGTCTCATCTGCCTGGATTGGTGGTAGTTCAGGTGGATGTTAAAGATTCCATGGCACTTATCGAAAAGAGTAGGGGAGTTTCTATTGAAATAGAACATAAGGTACAACACAAAATAAGGAGAAATAAAAAAAAATTTACAATACTTAACTAGAATACTTACAAAAATGTTGAGCACTCAAATAATTAGAAACAAAAATTAAGCCTAAAGTAGGTCATACAGCAATCAATGCTCATTTATATTGTATTATTTAAACTTAATGAAATGAAGAAGAACCCTCCACCACTTCTTAATTTCCTCTGAATTAAATAACTGTTTTTCTTGCAAATACATTTTTGACAATTCTCCTTTCACCAATGTACTATAACATTCATAAGACATTTTCCTTTGATAGAGCACCCATTGACATCTCGCCTGCCATAGGTAATACCTCACATAAATAAAAAACATTGACAATGTATTTTTATCATACTGCACCAAATTCGAGGGATAAATGCCTAAGACTAAAATGTCATAAGAAAAAGCAGTAAACCATTTTAATTTCCAAAGTGTCTAAATAAAGCCATAATTCTCTGGAATAAGAGCAGTGTAAGAAAAAATGCTCTATTGTTTCTTCTGCATTAATACAGTCCATATAAGGGCAATTTCTCTCTTCTTTTGCCTTGTATTTCACATTACCCTGCACATTAAGATGCCCATACATTATCAACCACTGTAATTCCCACAAATATGGGGGTAACCTTGGATTATTAAGTTGAGCCATTACCATGGGGTTCTGGGCTGTTGGACAATTTTTAAAACAAATTTTCTGTGGATGAATTGTAGTCATAATTAATTTGTACAAAGCAGAGGTATGATTATTTAATATCATGTGCTTAGTGATCTGCCATCTATACAGATTTTGCACAGCTGATCTAAAATAAGCAGGGATATGTATGTGAGGATTCAATTTAGCAGCTAAATTATGTCAGACTTTAAAATACCTACCCAAAGCCCTATCTACTCACACCCACCTGATACTTACATGCTGTGTCAATCCACATTTAATAGTAGCCATAAAGAATAGGGTATTAAGGAACACTATTGGGTCAATCATTCCAATATCCCCAGCCATCTTATCTAAATAGGTGTAACATTATTGACTGGGTTTAACCTATTTCCCCATAACATTTGAAAAAAAATGCTATAAATTTTTAGTCTTTTGTTACATACTAACATACTAAAATGCCAGCAGAATAGGCCTAACGGTCTTTCATGTCTGCTCGTTTGGTCAGCCCCACCCTGGGAGCTGACCTTGCTGTCCCTCTCACCTTCTCTGGCTTCTCCCTTCCCAGTTCTGGATATTCTTGCTGCATTGGATTTTGCTTCCAGAACCCTTCCCCTGTACCTGTCACACCACCTCTTGAACCCCTCCACCATCTCTGCCTCCACCAGCCCCCTGGGCAGTGCATTCCATGGCTCTACCACCCTCTCAGTGAAGTAGCACCTCCTCCTTTCTCCCCTGAATCTCCCCCTCCAGCTTCCACCCATGCCCTCTAGTTGCCCCCTCCTCCTTCCTTTGAAGCACTCTGACTGCTCCTCCCCTATTTACCCTCTTCATGTACCTGAAGACCTCTATCATGTCCCCCCGGTCCCTTCTCTCTTCCAATGTGTACATATTTAGCTCTTCGAGCCTCTCCCCATAGATCCTGTCTCCCAAGCCCCAAATCATTTTGGTTGCCCTCCTCTGGACCCTCTCCAGGAGTTTAATGTCCCTCTTTAAGTGTGGCCTCCAAAACTGCATGCAGTACTTGAGGTGCGGCCTCACCAAGCAGTTATACAGAGGGAGTATCACTTCCCTCCTTCTGGAGGTGCTCCCCCTAGCGATGCATCCCAGCATCCTGTTGGCCTTGGCTGCTGCCCTCATACATGTCTCTGAGATGTTCATCTTGACATCCACCACCACCCCCAGGTCCCTCTCAGCCATCGAGACTTGTAGCATTCCCCCCCAGGGTTTCTGGCCCCCAGGTGCAGTACCTTGCATTTTCTTGCATTGAACCTCAGCTTCCAATTTCTAGACCATCTTTCCAGCCTCCAGGTCCCCCTGTAGGGCCACTCTCCCCTCCTTCCCATCCACCACTGCCTCCAGTTTTGAGTCATCCGCAAAGAGACTCATCTCACTCCTGATACCTGTCCTTATGTCAGAGACATAGGCGTTGAACAGGAGGAGCCCAAGGACTAATCCCTGTGGGACCCCACTAATGACCCTCCTTGGGGATGAGACTATCCCACCAACTACAACCCTCTGGGTCCAGTCCTGGAGCCAATTGCCTATCCATCTGATCATTTGGTTCCCCACCCCCATTTCTCCCAGCTTATCCAACAGGCCTTTGTGAGGAACAGAGTCAAATGCCTTGTTGAAGTCTAGACAGAGGATGTCCACTAGTCTACCCAGGTCCAAGGCACTCATCACCCAGTCATAGAACTCCACAAGGTTTGTCTGACATGATTTCCCTGGGACAGATCTATGCTGCCTATTGTTCAGGCACCCTGACTTTTCCAGGTCCCCCCTAGCCTCTCCTTGACAATGCCCTCCATTACCTTGCCCACCATCAATGTCAGGCTGACAGGTCTGTAGTTCCCTGCCACCTCCCTTGATCCCCCCTTGTGGATAGGCACTATATGCACCACCTTCCAGTCCTGGGGCACCCACCCTGTCCTCAGAAAGATGGTGAAAAGCTCCACCAGGGGTTTCGCCAGAACATCTGCAAGTTCCTTCAGCACTCTGGGATGTAATTTATCCGGCCCTGGTGCTTTCTCAATCTTAAGGACCTGTGAGCTTCCTCACTCTCTCTTCTGTGATTTCCACTTCTGCTACCTCTTCTCCCTGCTTAGCCTTCCCCCCTTCTGCCAGTGATGCCTCCCCCTCTCCCCAGACCCGCTGATCGGTAAGGGTCCCCCCTCCTCAGTATCAGTGACTCCTTCCATGTATGATGCAGCACCCCCCATTTTCCTTGGTGAAAACTGAGGTGAAGTACTCATTTAGTACCTCAGCCTACTCCCCCCGGGTCTTGTGCCCATTGATCCCCTGTTTTAATCCTGCTAATCTGCCCCTTCACCCTTCGTTTTTCCCCAATGTATCTAAAGAACCCCTTGTTCCCTATCCTAATTTCCCTGGCCAGGTTCTGCTCCTTCCTTGCCTTAGCCACCCTCACCACCCTAGTGGCCCTTCTAGCCATCAGCTCATACTCCCCTCGATCCCTTTCACTCCTTGAGCACTTGAATTGCCTATAGGCTGCCTTCTTTCCCCGTACCACCTCCTGAACCTTCCTGGTCCACCAGCAGGGTTTTTGGGCCCTACCGCATTTTTGTCTTACTCTTGCACAGGTGCTGGTAGCATTCTGCACCCCTCTCCTGATGATTTCCCACCTACTGTCAGCATCCATGTCTGACCCAATCACATCCAAATGCCCCTTAAGGATCCTTCCCATTTCCTTAAAATCCGCCCCCCTGAAGTCAGTTACCTCCATCTTTGTGCAGCCTTCTACCCCTCCTAGGTCCAGGCAGAACCAGACTGTGGCATGGGCACTCCCCGCGGGTCCCTTACCTCCAGACCCCCAATCTGGTCACTGTCTGACAGGACCACATCCAGTACCCATGCCTTCCTGGTCGGTTCCCCCACCTGCTGAGTTAGGAACACATCTTGAAAGACATCCAACAGCCTCTGTTTCCTGGCCACCGAGGATGTCATAGTCTCCCAGTCTGTTTCTGGCATGTTTAAGTCCCCCAACACCACCACCCTTCCCCTGCCCAATCTGCAGTGTCTCCCAACATCTGCCACCAGACTCTCCTCCAGCTCCTCCACCAGTGCAGGGGCTCTATACACCACTCCTATTTTTACTCTCTTGCCCCCCCTTGTTATCAAGGTGACCCAAATCACCTCCACGATTCCATCCACCTCCTATACTCCTCCTATGCCAATGCAGTTTTTGACTATCATTGCTACCCCTCCTCCCCTTCCCCCCACGTCCTTCCTGAACATAGTGTAACCCTCCAGGTTCAGGTCCCAGTCATGTCCTGCGGTGGCCCAGGTCTCAGTGACCACTGCCACATCCACCGCTCCTTCAGTTAGCATCACCTGGAGCTCAGGCATTTTATTGCCCGAGCTCCTGGCATTTAGCAGGACTACCTTCCACCCTTTCCCTATACTTCCATTTCCCCTGCTCGTGTTCCCATGGGGATTCCATTTTCACCTGGTCTCCACTTTACCAGTCGGCCTTTTCCTGCATTCCTCCAGCTCCCCAGGGGGGTGGAGACAGAGTCCCTCTTTTATCAGACCCCCCTCGACAGCCTTTTCTCCCATCCCTCCCCCCTTCACAAGTTGAGCTGGTAATGGAAAAATCATGGCAACATATTGTAGACAAAGTAGAATATATTGTTTTATTATAAATATGCATTTAAGTTTAGAAAATTTCCACTGCTTCCATCTATTAACCTTTTTCTCTAGTTTCCATATTACTAACTCCCAATTCTCAACTATAAGATTCTGAGGACCAAAAAGAAGTCCTACAATTTTCAGTGGATTCGTTGAGAGATTTATGTTATCCTTAATAATGTCCGACAATCCAGAATTCCCTTAAAACAATCCTCTGGTTTTCTGAAAATTCAAAGCAGCATTCAAAACCACTGCAAACTTCCTGAATTCAACCAAAAACTCACCTATTTGGTTAAAATCTGCAAAATACAAGATTATATCATCTGCATATGCTTGCAGATGCAATTGATGCTGAGGTACGTCACCAATGATTCCAGTCCACCTTGGTGAATTGGCAAGGGAGTGTAAGAGAGGGTCCAGGGAAAAAATATAGAGAAGGGGGCTCAGGGGGTATCCCTGGCAAACACCAGTGTGAAACTGTATACCCTTAGTGGTTTTCCCTTTCACATAGGGGTACACCAAATTAAAATCATATAGTAGTCTAATGAGTTTAAGGAATTGTAATGGAATTCCATAGAATTCTAATGCTGCAAAAAGGTAAGGGAGATGAACCCTGTCAAAGGCTTTTTCAAAATCAGAAGAAATATGACATCCATTCTTGCCTGTTAAAATTAAATGTTCTGTAACATCTCTAAGTAACATAAGTGCTGATTGAATTCTTCTGCCTGGAACCCACAGAACTGATAAGGCTGAGATAACCTGCTTAGCAATTACTTTCAGTCTATTATTCAATATAGATACATAGAAACGTAGACTTTGACGGCAGATAAGGACCGCTTGGCCCTCCTAGTCTGCCCATTTATATTATAGTAAAAATTTTGTAATCAGAGTTTAAAAGGGCGATAGGCCTCCGATTTTTTATATTATGCCTGTCCCCAGATTTAAACAGACGTATGAGCAAACCATCAGTAAAGGAAGGAAACACTGAATTGGTGTCCAAAAAAATTGAAATAACAGATGCAAACATTTTACTAAATCTGTCTGAAAACATTTATAAAACTTATTGGGAAGTCCATCCAATCCCAGTGAAACATTAATTTTCAAATTTTGAATAACATTATATATTTCTTCAATAGAAATGGGTTCTAATAATTTGAATACCCTATGTGGCGAAGATGGTAGATTAATAGCTTTGAAATAATCAGTGATTGTTGACTGTAAAATGGGTGACTGTGGCTCTAATGTTTTAGAATGTGTTCCAATTAGATCACCAATTTGGTTGACGTTATCTACTTTATTGCCATCTGAATCTAACAAAAAATCAATCATCATAGATTTTCTTATGTCCTTACAGGCCTCAAAAGGATCACCTATGGGAGATTTCTTTATGCAGTTAGTGAGTTCAGCTTGCATAGTCTTTGCTCTAACATATTGAAAGAGTTTCATTTTGGTTTTAATGCAGTTTATTTGTTCGCTATAATCCAGTGTGGAAACATATGAAAGTGTGATGAGCCTTTGCAACTGCTGCCGTAAAGACAGGTATTTTAAAAAATTAGTATTCTTCATAGTAACTCCATAGCGCTTAAACCATTTACTAAGATCTGATTTTGTATCCAACCACCATTTTCTTAAATTTGAATACAAAATGCTACTGATAAATGGGCCTGAATTATTTTTGTAATACTAACTTTAACTCATGAATCATTTAAAACCAGGGTGTTCAATTTCCATCTCGATAGTTTAGAAGGTGCAGTAACAGTGGGATCAAATGAACAAATCAATAGTAAGTGATCCAAAAATTCTATAGGTCTGATGTGAAAGGAATTGATCTGCATTAAAGGGGAAACCAACATATAATCAATCGTAGTGCAAAACTTCCCTCTCGCATAAGTAAAATTTGAATCTTGAGTAAGATGTGAATTACAGTTAACTAACCCAGTGGTTTTAATGATTGATTCTAATGCATGGGAGTCACAATAGATTTTCTTATTCGGTTGAGGGGATTTTATCAGGCTACAATTAAAATCCCCCCAAAGAACCCTATCTGATGTTACCAAGTACAGCTGAACTCCACCCATATCAGTAACTCTATCAGCTTTAGATTGGGGATTATAAATGTTAATAAATCTGTAATCTACATTATTCCATTTCCCATCCAATATCAGAATCATGCCTGGTATAAGATCAATCAATTTAGAAAGTGAAAAATCAAAGGAGTTAAATAAAATACCAATCCCATCTGCACTATCTGACCCAAATGACCAAAATGAAGGACCCCAGGGCCAATCTCTTTTAAATATTGACAGTTGTTCTATGGAATACATCCATGTCTCCTGTAAAAAACTAACTGAGATTTTTTCCTCATGAAGATATAGGAATAATGCCTGTCTTTTAACTGTATTTAATAAACTATGCATGTTGAGAGACCCCATTTGAAATGCATTTAGTAATCCCTTTGTGTGATGCCAATATATATTTTTACTGTTTTTTCTTTTTGTTTCCTATATAACTCTCTATTGGTGGCACAACAGAGGACAAATTGGATTTCTGAGAATCTGAATCACCAAGTTCCATTTCTGAGTCACCCCATGGGGTGAATAAGGCTGCATATGAGTTACTAGACTCAAAAGAAATGGAAGCGCAAGGTGAGTTTGGGGGCAGGTTCCTAGAGGATCTCCTGTGAGGCAAAGGTAAGGAAGGGGGGCAGGAACTACCAAGTCCTTATCAGTAGGTACTGGATCAGTATAACATATGCGAGCAAAGACCTTAAAATCAGTAGGTATGTTGTGAGGTGGGGCCTTCTCTGGTAGCTTTGTGTCTGAGGTTGAAGCCTCAATTACTAAATGAGCTGGGGAAGTAGGGTTGGAGTGGGAAACAGGCTGGATGGGTTCTTTCCCCTTTTCTTGTTGGGGGGCATGGCATCCTGAGCCTGCTGTATCAAGAGATCAGGGCTGATACATGAAGCTTTATTCTTTGCAGCCCAAGGACTTTCACTGAAAACATGCCCATATTCCTCACACAAATCACACTTGGTGTGGTTAGCACATTGCATGGTAACATGCCCAACTTCACCACAGTTATCACACCTGGGCTGATCACATACACTTCAAAGATGCGTCCTTGAGCCATATTTATAGCATGCCCTGGGCTGACCCCGATAGAAACAAACCCCTCTGTCCCTACCCAGAGAAGGAAGGAATTAAGAACATGTTCTACTCCTGAATCTGTTTGCCTCAGTTTAACCTTGTATTTCCATACACCCATTCAAAACTGCTTTGAATCTCAAATCGGTTCAGGAGCATTCAGAACTTCACATTTTTGCAACAACCAGAAAATAATATCTTCTACAAGGACCTCCTCATTCCTAAACATTACGGTAACACATTTTATCAATGGTTTAGTCAAGGGAATAACCAGAAAGGGGGTCCATGCAGGAAAGAACTTCACCTGCCCATAACGTTATCAAAAAAGATGTAGTGCATAAGGGGTTCTATAACTAACATCAAAATTGTCCTCTCCTGAAATATTTATGAAAGTAAATACATCTTGCGGTGTAAAATGCAAAGAATCTTTCAGTAAAGTTTCCCCACATAATATCTGTCCGGCCGTTGCTCCAGGCCTCTTTTGTATTGTATGCGAATTGCATTTCATCTAGGAGCTGCGTCCAGCTTTGCTTTAGAAAAAAGTTTAGACATTAAGGGCTTCTGTTTTGGCAATTCCATGATATCATTGTCTGGAGAAACATCTTGCAGTTTTGTGACAATCGGTGCCTTAAGATCAGTGTCGGGAGTAATCAGGTTCTCTAAGTGTGGTTTAACAAAGTCATGAACAGGCCTTGGTTCCCCTGACTTTTCATCCTTATGTAAGCCTCCTTTATTAATATTAAGATTAGTTCCAGGCTTCAATTTGAGTGAATTCTGTGATAAATTTAAGTCAGTATCCCAATCAGGATCCGGAATCCAAATACCTGTGGGTGCCTGCTTCCATCCTGCCCCAACTAGAGCCTTTTTTGGTGACCAGGGCCCTCAAGGCAGACTAGCTGCATTAAATTGTGGAACCGACATCCCAATAGGAACTGTATCAGTAATAGTTTTATCTGCAGTCCTAGTTTGTAGATTCAAGGTCAGTTTATTAAAGAAAAAGTCAGTAACACCAAATTGAGAAGTAGCATGCTTTTGGTAAGAAATTGAAGTAGGTACATCACCTAAAACCACTGTCGGTGTCTTAAACACAAAACCAGCCATCCTGCTTAGTGGTGCACATGGCTCCGAGGTTAAAATTTCTGCCACAGCTGACGGAGGCGTTTCAGATTTGTTGTGCAAGGTAGTAGTACTTGAATTAGCAGAGGAAACATCACCTTTCCCTGAAAAATGTCAAGCTTTTGGCACTCGTTGGCTGTAACGCATTCACTGCCAGCCTGTATAACAACATTTTCAGTCTTTAAAGGGATAACATGTTATCTGAAGCTGGAAATGACTCACCGCTCTCCATCAGAGCCTTGATGATGCTGTCATCTGCAGACTGACAGGCCTGTTCTCGCTGATGACAGGGAGATCAGCTGCGATCTGCCAAACTTGTGCAGATTCATTTTCACTTGAAACACCCAGAGCTGGATGCTTTCCCTTCTTGCCAGGTACCTCAGCTTCAATTTTTACTTGCTGGCATAAGCCTGTCTAAGTTACTTTGGGAAGTGAACGTAAATCCTCCGTATTAAGAAATGCCTCATGAAATTCATCCTCAGAATCAAATGCAACAGTTTTCTCTTGTTCAGCCTCTAGCATTATGTCAGCGGGAGAGGAAGCCAACACTCCCACCTTACAGACATCCTCACCCTCTAGCCTCTGACACCAAGTGGCCATCTTGGTGATGGTCAGAGGTTCCCCTACAGGACGGTAGGGGAATTTCCCCGGTGTCCTGGCCAAATTTCCCTCATTCATTAAAAATACCACCAACAGCTTAATCTGGTTCAAATTCAGTTGCTTACCATCTGTAACCACCCCCCAGTCACCCCTGAAAAAGGGACTTCTAGGTCCAGTGGGCTTACCGGGTCAACAAAATTCAAACAAACAGAGTGTACTGTTTGCTTGTGAGTGTTGCAGAATGGAACTGAAAAGTAACCTGGCTAAGAGAAAAATAAATATCCTGACTTTTACCCAAAAACTTCACTTTCTCGAGTGTCCAGAAAATGGTGAGATAGTGGTACTGGCAGCTGAGTATGGCATCATGAAATCCACATTGTGCAATATCAAAAAGGCAAAGCACAAGTTGCAGGAGTTCACCATGACAGTGGATGGCACACTCAGTACTGACCTTCGGAAAAACATGCGTCAGTGTGATAAAAAAGAGAGGAATGCTACAAACTCCCTGTGGTTCTAACAGATGAGAGAGAGAGAGAGAGAGAGACAGAGAGAGAGACAGAGAGAGAGACAGAGAAAGGAACACCCATATTAGTGCAGAGCAACAATCTCCACCTTGACTAGAGGCCACCTGATATGCACCTCTGAACTATCTTATCTTTCTAGAGTGTTGCCAAGCTAAGGAGGGATGGGGGTGGGCCAGAGGCCTATATGGATGGATAGACTCTACCTTTCCTCTCATACTTGTATCAAGTAATGGCCTGTATGTTGAAAATCTAATAAACTTGAATTTAAAAAAAAAGAGCAACAATCTACACTCCCAACCACTTGCATGTGCCTGGTATGTGTGAAACAGTTCCAAGAAATAACACTGGCACCATGAGGATAAAGTAAATAATTGGCTTTATTCAAATATTGCCAAATGCCAATAGCTCAGTACAAACAAAACTACAACTGGTTTCGCTAGTACAGCAATATCAGGAGTTTTGTTTGTACAGATCTGTTGGCATTTGCCAATACTTGAATAAAGCTGATTTTCCACTTTATCCTCATGGTGCCAGTGTTTGTTTCCTTGGAACACCCATTTGGAGCCAGTTCTAAAGGAGAAAATGTTCCTTTTTCATCAGAAACCCAGTGGCTGCACTAAGTTTGTTACCTGCGATGGCTGGCTACACCATTTATAAATGATGTCAAGCAACTCCATTTTCATGGCAAGAAACTCAGGGCAGTTCACCAGGGCATCCCGCCCTTTATCCAGGAGTTCAGTAAGATGCTGACAAATAAGAACTTTACTGTAGATCAAATCTGCAAGGCTGATAAAACAGGCCTTTACTGCTGTCATCTCCCAGATAAGACTGTTGCCCATGGCAGCAAGCATGAAGCCACTGATCAGAAAAACCAAAGACAGAATGATCATCCTGGGGTACTGTAATGCAAATGGAACCCCAAAACTCCCTTCACTGTTGGTTGCTAAATGAAGGGATCCTCACTGTTTCTGCAATGTTAATTGAGTCAACCTACCCATCCTGTACAAGAACCAAACATCAGCTTGAATGGATGATTCAAATTTTTTACACTGGTATGAAACCAATTTTGTACCCAGTATTAAATGTTTTCTTCTCTCTTGTGGTCTGCCCTTAAAAACTATCCTGCACCTTGATAATGCACCTGCCCACCTTGAAATGCCCACATTCAAAGCCAGAGATAGGGAGATAAGCTGTGCGTTCCTGCCAATGAACACTACAGCTAAACTACAACCATGTGTAGAGGTTTATAGAAATCCTAGTGTGAAACTATAGAAAGTGACTTTTACAAAACATCCTGAATGACAAAAAGTGGAACCAGCTCCCTCCAGGACACTGCTAAATCACTGACACTGAAGGATGTCATGTAAATGATAGCCAATGCATGTAATCTCTATCTCCCCTCATCTCACCCCCATTTTCCCCCTTCCCCCTCCTCTCCCCTTTCATCTGCTCTTTCAGTACTTTTATGGTCTCCACAATAATGTTTGCATGAGTTGGTATTAATATAAGTAATAATGAACTAGGAGTAACATTTAATTAAAAAGCAGGCACTCATCTTTTTTTCAGATTTTTGTTCTAGGTTCTCTTGACCCTTCAGATACCTGAAGGGAGCTCTGCAAACCCCAGGGAGATTGCTGAAGAATCTCTTAAAGATCATAATTTGCATTACAAAAAATGCTCATTGAAGAGTAGGATGACTTATTTTAATACATTCTTTTCTTTTAATTGTTTTTTTTTATTTTTCTATGGGTTTGCTGGTATTGATATAGCAGCCATTGTATACACTGATTAATGAGGAGTATTGATTGGCTATGACTTTTGAAATACTGGCTTGTGAGTGGTTAATCAATTTTCTCAGCAGTGTATAAATAATGAGCTTGTATGAATCACTTTATTCTCTGCTGAAGCCCACACTGAGGTGGCTGAAACGTAAGAATCATCCTGCACTGCAACTGGCATGTGCTACAGATAAATTAATTGAATTTAAGCAGCAGAGTGTTTTCATATGGTAGTGGTGAGTGTGTTACCCTAACTTCATTCAGTGACTCTCAAATGGTAAAACACACCACCTGCCAAGTGCAAACCACCTTGTTGTTTTTTTTTTTTTTGTGGGCTTTGTTTATGCACCTTACCGTTGGTGCATCTCTCAGGTATCCCATTCACAACTCCTGTGGCTCCACCACCTGCCTGAACAGCTCTCCAGACACTATGTCAGTTTCAGGATTCCAGGCTCTCCTGACCTCATAGAAAAGCCACAGAATCCCCAGTGGAGAATCAGTGATATGGCCAACACTGGACATGTAGCCGGGGCTACCGATGGTTACCATTGCCTCGCTTGATGATAGGGGGTATTTTCTTAAGTTTTTAACCCAGGAGCTCAGACGTGCAATGGCATCCTGCCCAGTGTGTGCACGCTCCAATGCATACATGAAAGATGTCCGCTGCAGCTCAAATCCTTGCATTCAGCTGGCTGAGTACTGCAATCCCGGCCACCGCCAGAGTTTGCTAGTGCACTGGCATGAGAGAAACCCTCCTCCCCTGGGAAGGAGAGCAGTCCCTGGGATGCTTAATCCTTCCCCATCCCCACTGACCCCCGATGGCCCGGGATCCTTCCTGAACCAGGGTTGCCAGCAAGGTGTGGGGTGTGGTGTCCAGTGCCTCAACCCTCAGCACCACCAGGCTAGTTCAAGCCCCTTTGTTACTTTCACTGTAGGTGTCCAATATTGAACTGCAGGACTGAATCAAGTACGACACCAAGGAGGATGAACATGCTTAGTTGTCCAATGACTGCATTGTTGTAGATTTCTTGAGAGGAGACATGAGAAAGAAGAGGATGAAGACAGTCAACCAGTAAAACCAATCCAGAGCCATAGCAAAGCAGTGGAGAATTTTGAACAGCTATTGCTATGACTCAAGACCCAGCCTGATTGTGACCTGCTGCATCTGCTGCTGCTATATAATCTCCAAGGGAGAACAGCAAACAGCAGAGCTTCAAGTCTGCAGCAAAAACAATTAACTATTATTTTAAATAATTAAGAATGAATAAAGAATAGTTGCAATAGTTACAACAGTTACAATAAAGAATACAAGATTTTAACCGCAACACACAGAATTACATTTCCTAGAACACCCTTCCAGTGAACACAGAAAAATGTTCAATAAAAAATCATGGTTCCAATTCTACAAATGACCACTAACCCATACAAAACCAATGTCTCCTGAGTGACTCAGGTTAGTGGAGTTCTACTGTATACCTTACCTTACCTTACTTATGATTACACAGCAATAGAAAACAAAAAGTTTTAAGCCATGAAAAGCAGTAAGGGAAATATTCACCTTAAGTCATGTTTAAATGGCTGACCACATTTCTTCCTTGGAGCATTGCAGAGCTTCCCCAACCAAAAGGCGGCTTGGCTACTGTGTTTACAGCCCCTCCCAACACTGATATAAGACATGCTGGAGTGGGGCTAGGAGTTAGGGCAGTCAGCTGATGGAGGTACCGCAGAGTGGGAGGAGGCGGCGGTGCAACCTGTCACAGCCACTTAAACAGCTCACTCCCGAATGCATTCCCAGACTTTCTGTGAATGCCAAGCAGTGCAGGGAGCGGCTTATCGTGATTTGGTCAGTGTTCACATGGCAACATTTGCACCACAGCAACCTCAGCACTTGGGTTACTGTGGTGCAAATGCCGCTGTGTAAACATGGCTTTAGAGTAGCTCCAAGCAGGGTTCCAGGGCAGACAGAATTTACTTTTTCTGCCCTTACCTTTCCAAGTTTCGCTGTAAACCTCTTCTAACACCAGGAATCCATCCCTGATTCTTTACAACCTACATTATCCTCCACATAGAGTGGGATGCCCACGAGACAGAACCTTATGCTAACTATGGAATTTAGTCAAGCTTCAAACTTTGCACTGGGATCATGCTTCCCCTCTAGCATGAACATCGGAGTTGTTTCTTTGCCTGAAGAGAGCAGTTGCTCTGCAGTTAACTCCGGCATTCTGGTCTCCAGTAAATATCGTTATTTAAATTTTGAAAGTCTATGATTAAAATAGTTACTTCTTGATAACTTTGTGCTTGTGTGAATTTTCAAATAATACCTCGTTGTGAATATCTATGGTTTCTCCAGTTCCCGATCAGATCGTAGGAACCACAGGTTGCAGCATAGCATGGTTCCCACCTGAAGGAAATTGCATTGTTTTATATTAGTTTGTTAAATTTGTGAGAAAAATTTTTTTTTTATAGAAACAGCTTTTTCATTTACAAACCCAGTGGTTTTAGTTTATTTTTTCAGTAGTGGTTCCTGTCAAGATGGAACCTGAACACTTGCCACTCTTATTTAAAAATGTATATAGTAAAACCACTCCAAACTTATTACATCTTAGTTCTTGTTTCATTTAATAAAGTGGTTCCTGCTAGAAGGAAACCAGAAAAAAAATGCTTTCCCTCAGAACCACACTTGATTTTACAGGTTCTGTGAAAAGTTTTCTTGCTGTTTTGGAAACTGAGACAGTTTATTCGAGGTCTTCAGTGTTTGGCAAGACTGACAGACCAAAGAAAAGGAAAACAGGATCAACAAGCTTTAAAACTGTGCCAATTCTTTCAGTTCTTGGCAAGGCCAGACTGCCACAAGCTCTGTTTAAGGTACCTGGGTTCACATCACAATTTTACGGTGAGGTCTGTGATACAGTTTGCCCTGAAACTGCAGTCTGCCTATATGTCTGCAAAAAAAGTAAGTGTCTGAGAGAGTTCCCACTAAATGCTGGAAAGCATTCATCAGATGGTCCATCTCCTCCTGAAGAGCAACTGTCCCTGTCAAGGGGACAGAGGATAAAGATAGTGTCCAAGCTATCAGACAGCTGTGGTAAGGATGGTGAAGATACCAGGGTGTCTGACAGGGAACCCAGAGTCAAAGGATTGCAAAAATACAAATAAAAGTGCATCAGAGCTGGCACTAGAAAGCATGTCTGCCAAGAAAAAAGAGAATGACCTTGCTACTCCTCATGAAAAAGGAAAGGAGTAGGCACTGGGTCGAAGACAAATGCCCTCAGTAGAGGACACATCAAAAGGATAGCATTTTTGCCAGGCCTTCCAGGCTAGGTGGGTTTGTAATTTCAAAGCAGTAGAATCCATAGGATTGAATAAAGAGATAGCTTACACAGTTTATTTTATAATAAGAGTAGTAGTAGTAGATGAACTCTAGAAATGTTTATTGTGTATCCTGTAATGGAACAGCGTTTAAAATCAAGAGTATCATATAATAAACTGAGAGTGGCATGATTTTTCTTCCTTATTTTTTTTTTGGGGGGGATATAGAAACATAGAAGTTGATGGCAGATAAGGACCACAAGGCCTGTCCAGTCTGCCCATTTCTTTTTCTACCTTATGAATGTGCCATCTACCTTTGCTCTGCCAATGGCCTATCTATTCATACTCATCCGTATTGCTCCCTTATGCCTATCCCATGCCTGTTTGACGACCTGCACTGTATTCATATCCACCACTACCTGAGGTAGGCCATTTGATGCATCCACCACCTTTTCTGTGAAAAGAACCTCCTCACATTACCCCCAATCGACCTCCCTCTAATCTCATGCTGTGTCCTCTTGTCCTGCTATTTTTCTTATATTGAAACATATTATTCTTTCACCTTGTTTTTGCCCTTAAGTTGTCTGAATGTTTCAATCATATCATCTCTCCCTCCTTTGCCCTAAGGTATATATATTGAGCTCTGCCAATCTGTCCTGATATGTTTTCTGATGTAGTCCTTGCACCATTTTGGTAGCCCTTCTCTGGTCTGCCTCAATTTGGTTAATGTCCTTGTGAAGGTGTGGCCTCCAGTACTGCATGCAGTACTCCAAATGGGGCCTAACCAGTGTCTTGTAAAGATGGATTATTACCTCCCTCTTACGACTTGTGATACACCTACTAATACACCCCAACATCCCACTAGCCTTACCTACTGCTTTAGTGGTCTGCTGATATGATTTCAGGTCATCGGTTGGGATGATGATGCCCAAGTCTCTTTCTTCCCTTGTGACTGCCAGCAACTCCCCTCCCAGCCTATTGGTGGATTCAGGGTTTCTCTTCTCTATGTGCATGATCTTGCACTTCTTTGTGTTAAACCCCAGTTTCTACTCTTCCGACCATTTTGCCAGTTTATCCAGATCTCTTCTCATTCTGCCCACCATATCTGGATCATCTACTCTGTTGCAGATCTTGGTGTCATCTGCAAACAGACAAACCTTACCCGTCAGTCCATCTGCAATGTCACTGATGAAGATATGGAAGAGGACTGGCCCTAGGACTGATCCCTGAGGTACCCAACTTGTGACTTGCATCTCTTCTGACTGTATACCATTTACCACCACCCTCTGTTTTCTGCCTGTCAACCAGTTTGCCACCCAGTTGACCAACTTTTGACCTACCCGGAGCCTACCCAGCTTAATAATCAATCTTCTATGTGGAATAGTAGTGAAAGCTTTGCTGAAGTCAAGGTACGTGACATCAACTGCTCCCCCTTGGTCCACCACTCTGGTTTCCCATTCAAAGAAATGAGATTAGTTTGACAGAACCTTCCTGCTATAAACCCATGCTGTCTTGGATCCTTTGCTCCCTAGGGATTCCAGGTATTGCACTATCCTTTCCTTAAGGAGTGCCTCCATAATCTTGCCCACTACTGAGGTAAGACTGACTGGTCTGTAAATCCCTGCCTCCTCCCTGCTACCACTCTTGTGGAACAGGATCACATGAGACCTTCTCCAGTCTTCTGGGACCTCTCCTGTGCTCAGAGACTGATTACATAGCTCTGATAATGGCTTTGCTAGTTCCACCTTTAACACCTTTAGTACCCTGGGATGTATGTTGTCAGGTCCCATTGCCTTGTCCACCCTGAGCTTATTGAGCTCTTGTAGGACCCTTTCTTTTGTGAAGGGCCTAGTGCACACCTCCTTCCCCCCTGTGTCCATGGTGCTGAGCTGTGTCCCCTGCCCTACCTTCTCTTCAGTAAATACTGCGCAGAAGTATCTATTTAGGATAGATGCTTTTACATGGTCCTCCACCTGACATGCCCCTTTATCCTCTTTGATCTTAGCAACACCCCCTCTGGACTTTCTCCTTTCACTAATATATCTATAGAAAGTCTTGTCCCCTTCTTTTACTGTTTGTGCTAGTGTTTCCTCGGTTTGCCTGCCTTACTGCCTTCCCTGCTTCCCTTAGGGAAGTTTGGTATGCCTCCCTATCTTCATCCCGCTGCATTCCCTTATATTTCCTGAAGGTCAGCCTTTTGGCTCTGACCTTGTCTGCTACTGTTTTTGAGAAAGTGGTTTCCTTCTTCTTTCGCCCTTCCTTTTCTCTCTAACACAATGAGATGTTGCTTCAAGTATTGCATCCTTACTTCTTGCCCACTGTGCCTGCACCCCCTTACCTGTATTTCTTTTTTGCCAGTGCTAGCTTAACTCTGTTGGCCATCTTATCAAAGTCAGCTCCTCTGAAGTCCCATATTTTTACCTTGGAATGTGATGATTTCATTCTAGTGGCCATATTGAGCCATACAATGTGATGGTCACTGGCCCCCAGGTGAACTTCTACCTGAAGATCTGTGATCCTTTCCCTGTTAGTCAGTACTAGATCTATGATAGCCCTGTCTCTTGTGGATTGTTGTACCAGTTGTTTGAGGCCCTCTCCCTGCAGGGAATCTACTATGTGTCTAGTTCTGGCAGATGTTCCTGCTGGTAGTGACCAATCCATATCTGGCATGTTGAAGTCTCCCATTATCAGACCCTCCCCTTTAACTGTCATGTTTTGTATATCTTCTAACAGTAATGTGTCAATGTCCTCCCCCTGGTCTAGAAGCCTGTAGACAACCCCAGTTCATATGGCTGTCCCACTTCCTGTTTCCAGGGTGACTCACAGTTCTTGTGGCTCCTTATGTGTATTCTGAATTTCTGTAGCTTTGATATTTTCATTAACATAAAGGGCCACTCCACCCCCTCTTTTTGCACCTCGGTCTCTTCTGAACAATACATAGCCATGTACTGAAGTCTCCCAAGTGTGGTTACTGGTGAACCATGTCTTGTTAATGGCTACTGTGTCCAGTTTAGCCTCTGTCATTATTGCCTGCAGGTCTGGGATCTTGTTTCCCAGACTGCAAGCATTTGTGTACATGATTTTCCATTGGCCAGGTTTTGGTGTGTTAGTTGTTGGATGAGGTCTGGTGTTTCCCCTATGTGTCATATGGGGAGTCAGACCTTTTTCCTTACCTGGTGATGCAGATGAACTACAAACATGCTGAACTCCTGTTTGATCACTAGCTGATTCTGATTCTTATTTCTGTATTTGTTTGGATTATAAATTATTTTTTTACACATCATGTGTCTATGTTTTTTTTAAAGTAAGTTCAGTAATTTGTGCTATTTTAGAATAGGCATTTATATATTGAATATTAGAGTAAAAAAATGGTTTAGAGCAATTTATGAACTGAGTGGTAAGAAAATTGTTATTTTTGAGTGTTTTATTGCATTTTTCCCTTTTGCTCTTCAGTTATTTTGATTTGATTTTCTTGCTTTGTCTCTGTTTCAGATGTTATTGCGTGAAGAATTCTTGGGTATTAATTTGTATTCACTATGGCTGTTTTTGTCTGTCTGATACATAAGTGGAGTTAGGAGAGAATTTTAAGGTAATATGTGACAGTTAAGTTGATTGATCTATAGGCAAATCCTGCTTACTATTGTGTGATGGTTCTGAATAATCATGTATTAGCCTTGAAATACGTTGTCCCTCATTTGTAAAGACAAGTCACCCCCCCATGAAGGAGCTGTGTGCTATGAAGTGCTGGGGAATTGGGCCATCTCATCAATGTGTCTGTGTGAGTGTTATTTCATTAATTAATACATTTAACACATTTTACAGCCACAACACGAGTACTAGTGATTTTTAATTTTCCAAATCACAACTGGACTGTGAACCAACAACGGCTGGACTCAGTTTTTAGATGGTGGGGCACTCAAGAAATTGACCTGTTTGTCTCTTAGTAGAACAATCAGCTGACACCATTTTTTTGCAGGTCACTAGCAAAGGACACAGTCCCAATGGATGCCCTACTTCTGAATTGGACAGCAATGTTCATGTATGGCTTCTCACCAGTCACACTCATATAGAGAGTGCTCATAAAACTCTGAAGAGAGCCAACTGCAATGATCCTGATTGTCCTGGACTAGGCCACCTGGGCCTGGTATGCAGTGCTTCTGGCCCTGTCCAAAAGGAATTAAATGAGCCTGTCACTTAGATACATCCTACTTACTCTGCCTTAGAGCAGGATAACATTCTTGGACCTCAGAAAATTACATTTGCAGGCATGGTTTTTGATGAGTGAGAGTTTTCCTGGTTGAATCTGTCAAAGGAATTCCTAAGCATGTTTAAGGTTTCCATGAAACCAACACCTGGGAGAGTATACTTTAAGTGAAAATACACCACCATGAAGATAATCACAATAAGGCAAGCTTGCCTATAGTCTTGGGCTATTTTGTACACTGACAGTTCTTTGGTCTGAGACCATGAACCCTGAAGATACATCTGACAGCAGTATCAGACTACTCAGTTAGCAGGCAGGAGCAAGTCCTTGATCTCACAACCTGGTTTAGAAAGGTTCTTTAAAGGCCTCAACCACTGTACCTCCCTGTGAGTGACACTGTACCTCCATGGCACTTAAATATCTGCCTCGTCCAGTTGATGGAGGCTCTTTTTTAGCCTATAGCTACTGTTGATTTAAGTATGTCACTTGGAATACTATTTTCTTGGTTGCCATGTCGGGGGTACACAAACTGCAAGCCTTCTGTACAGCTCCAAACTACATAATGTTCAACCTGGATAAGATAGTCCTTAGGACTAACTGGAAGTTTTTACCTAAGGTAGTGTTAGAAGTTCACAAGAACAAGTAAACTGCCCTTCTGGTGCTCTGCCCTGAGCATTTTAGTACATGTGAACAGAATTGTCACTGTCTAGATGTAGAAAGAGCACTTATACACTCCCTGGACCCTACCAGGTATATCCAGTCTCGCAGTACGCAACATTTTGCTAGCTGTGGGGAAGTAGAAAAAAGTAAACCAACACCCAACAACTAGGAGAACTCTTCTTTATTTGATAGTCTCCTGTATACAATTCAATAACAAAAAAGGCTGGAAAAAATTCTACCAGAGGCCTAAGGGCACAACGAACAAGGTGAACCTCTGCCTCTGTGACCTCCACAAGGGGCATCCCAATACTGGACATTTGCAAAGCAGCTACCTACAAAAAAGTGCATAACTATGTAAAGAACTACTGCCTGGACATACAATCCAAGAGGAATGCCAGGTATGGAACTGCTTTCTTGCAGAACCTTTTTCCTAAGAAGTTCTGGACAAAGTCTTCCTAGGTACTGCTACAGAGTCTGCGTGCAAAGCATCAGTTTTTTTAAAGTTCAATTCTTTATTAAAAAATACAACAGCAAAATACAACATGTAACCAGCACAGACGATCAGCTGAAACAAACAAAAAAGAATAAGAACCTAGTACATTTAATAGGGCTGTGCATGGGTTGAATAGTATTTTCCAAAAACCATAAATAGTAGGCTTCCCGAATATTCAGATGCTTTTCCCGAGTAGTTCACTATTCGGTCACTATTCAGGGAGTACTATTCGGTGAGATTTCCAAATCATGCTGAGCTTTGTTGGCCAATTGAAAGCAGTTTTTGGAGCTCGAAGACAAGCACACCATGTGACTTCCTCACTGGGCTGGTAGAAGACATGAGACAGTGGTTGTTGAAAGCCAGCTCTGCAATACTTCTGAGACCTTAAATTTGCCAAAAATGAAATAGTTTTTTGCTTTATGTTCTTTTTTGGGGTCAGTATAATTTGTTTGATCAGTGTCAGAAAAGTAATGTTTGGATTCATGCTAGGATCCATACTAGGAATAAGAGATGTACAGAAGGCTATAGCCCATATAAGTACATCTACAGAACACTGGAAATATTTATACACAATTTAGTAAATATCTATCTAAGTTTGTCTTAAAGATCTCCTGTCTATTTGTATTTAGGAGAGATTTAGGGAGAGCGTTCCATATTGGGATATTCACTGCATGAAAGAGAAGAATCTACTGTCTGTCCTGGGATATGTTAGTGTCAACTGGTGCATATGACTTCTCAGATTATAACCTCCTATATAAATGTCATAGCTAAATCTGACATGAATTCTGTATCTTTGTTTGGCTTTCTGACAGGTATTTTATCCTTATTGATATACTCAATTACAGAGACTAGGATGGCTGTCTGCTAACACCCCTTCTCTGCTGCTCTCTGACAGCTCCAGTATGAATTTTTTGGGTGAAGCACATTTTGTTTTTGTGTGTTGTTTTCTTGATGTTGTCTGGTTCCAGGCTTTGTTCCCTGCTTGACTGAAGAGGGTTTCTGCTAACTACCTCTCTTGTAGGACATGGCTCATGATTTACCCATATGTGCATAATATTTGATTTTGTGATGCTTTTTCCTGCATGCACATGCTTAATATATATTTTTTTATGAGGCTGGGCCCCACATGTACACAGCTGTGTGCACACAGTTTTTGAAATAAACTTCTTCAGTTCTAAACAAGTCAGGCTTGACTCATTGAATTATTATTGTTAGTCTTTTGGTTCTGGGCTTGGATCCCTCTACAAATGAGGAGTGTGTTGCCTAACTCCCCCACCACTTCTACAGCCCTCCACACACAATTAACCTGTGCATTATCCCCCCCCCCCCGAGTCTGTGTCTTGTGTGTGCGCAGCTGTGCAAATGCTTTTTTGTTGGTATTTGTATTTTGTTAATTAAATCATTGCAATTTAGTGGGTCAGGCTTGTCTCACTGATTTGACTGTATAGATACATAGGTACATAGACAGTGTCAGCAGATAAGGGCCTATGGTTCCACCTAGTCTGCCCATTTGAGTTTGTAACATCAGTTTATGTTTTCCTAGAACTTTGTAGCCCCTACCCCTGACCTCCAGAATTCCTTTATGTCTACCCTATGCATTCTTAAATCCCGTGATTGTTTTTCAGCCCCACCACTTCCTCAGGCAGGGTGTTCCACTTGTCCACCACCCGCTCTGTGAAGAAATTCTTCCTCACGCTTCCTCTGAATAGTCCTCCTCCAACTTCATCCCATGCCTCTAGTTCTGGAACATCTTTTGCTTAAAATAGTGTATTCTTGCACCCTGTTCCTCTCTGTAAGATACTTGTATGTCTCTATCATGTCCCTCTCTCTCCTCCTCTCCTCCAGGGAGTACATATTCAATTCCTTCAACCTGTCCTTATAGGACTTGTGATGTGCTTCCATGTACCATCTTTGTTGCCCTCCTCTGAACCTTCTCACTCCTGTCTCATGTCCTTACGTAGGTAAGGTCTCCAGAACTGTACACTGTACCCAGGTGGGGCCTCACCAGTGTCTTGTATAGTAGAATCATGACCTCCCTTGTCTTGCTGGTGATGCCCCTGCCTATGCATCCCAGCATCCTATTTGCTTTACCTGCCGCCTTGTCACACTGTTTCCCTACCTTGAGGTCATCAGAAATGATAACCCCAAGATCCCTTTTCCTGCTTTGTGCATGCTATATCCTCACCCCCAACTGATATATATTGTGCCAGGATTTTTGTGCCCCATATGCATTATCTTGCACTTTGCATTGAATTTCAACTGCCAAACCCTTGACCATTCTTCAAGTTTCTGGTCCCTTTCATTCTGTCTCACACCCTCTGGTGTGTCTACTCTGTTACAGAGCTTTGTGTCATCAGCTAACAGTGAAATTCTGCCTTCTAGGTCCTGCACAATGTCACTGATGAAGATGTTGAATAGGACCGGTCCCAGCACTGATCTCTGTGGTACCCCACTGGTCACTCTTCCCTCTGTGGAGTGATAGCCATTTACCACCACCCTCTGTGTCTTGTCGCCCAGCCAGTTACCTACCCACCACACTACTGTCCTGCCCACACCCATATTCTCTAGTTTGTGTAATAGTCTTCTATGTGGCACAATGTCAAAGGCCTTGCTGAAGTCCAGATAGGCCATGTCCACTGCTCCTCCCTGATCCACCTCCCTAGTCACCCAGTCAAAAATTCAACTAGGTTGGTCTGACATGACCTTCCCCTGGGAAACCATGCTGCCTTGGATCCCAGTCCATTGACAAACTTCAGATGTTCCACTAACTCTCCTTCCAGTAGTGCTTCCATGATCTCTCCCCACTACTGAGGTGAGGCTGACTGGTCTGTAGTTCCCCACTTCCCTCTTTGTTCCCGCTTTGTATAAGGGGACTACATCTGCTGTCCTCCAGTCTTTGGGTACCTCCCTGTTTCCAGTGATCGGCTAAACAGGATAGCCAGAGGTTCATCCACCACCTCTCTGAGTTCTGGCGACCCTAGGGTGCACCCCATTTGGCCCCATTGCTTTATCAACTCTTATTACTTCCAGTTCCTTCAGGACCCTTTCTCGTGGTAAAGGGACTTGTTTCCATTTCTGCATTCTCACCCCTTGTATTCCCTTCAGACCCATTACTTCCTCTCTCTTCCTTAGTAAAGACTGAGCAGAAATACCTGTTCAGTATGTCAGCTTTACTGTTGTTATCCTCCATGTGGCCTCCATCCTCCCCTTCAGTCTCACTATCCATCCCTTTGCCTTCATTTTCACTTATGTACCTGTAAAAGGTTTTGTCCCTCTACCCACTGATTTTGCAATGTGCTCTTCTGTCTGAGCTTTAGCTTCCTTCACTGACCTCCTGCCTCCCAGTTGCTTCTCCTGGTACTTCTCCCTATCCCTTCTGCCTGTGTCTTTTGTATTGCCTGAATGCAATTTTTTGACTTCACTTTCTTTGCTACCTCTTTGAAAACCATAATGGCCTCCTTTCTTTATCCTCTTGAATAACCTACTTAATGCATAATTCTGTTGCTCTTGTAATCCCTGCTTTAAATACTGCCCACTGTTCCTCAACCCTGATTCCTGCCCCATTCCCTTATTGCCTCTTTCAAGCATATCTCCCATTTTCCCAAAGTCTGCCCCCAAAATCCAGGATATGTGTGCTTTGTGTAGTTTGGTTCTGCTCCTTCTGTGATTTCAAACTACAATGACTGGTGGTCACTATTCCCCAGGTGCTCCCCACTGTTACCCCCATCACACTGTCCCTGTTTGCACCACAAGGCCCAGTATTGCCTTCTGCCGAGTTTTTTCCATGACCAGTTGCTTGAGGAAGGCACCCTGAAGGGAGTCCAAGATAAATCTGCTCCTAGTTGATGATGCTGCTGGGATGCTTCAGTCCACGGAATATTGACTGTAGATAATCTGTCATTTTCTTGCTCGGTTCCATGTTTGACTAAAAAGGTTGCCCTCTTCTTCCCCTTTCCTAGAAGCAGTGTTTTTTATTTGCAGCTGTTTTTTTGGGGTACAGTATAACTGCTAAGGTCAGCATGAGTACTACTGTATTTCCACAAGCACTAAGTAAACAATCACACACAGGCACTACCTAGTAATTGTTTTTGTTTTACACAGTAACCACTAGTGAACAGGTCCATCATGTCCTTAACAACCTTGCAAACTTGTCTGGCCCTGCCTCAGCAAAGCATCTGCACCACTGGCCCCGAGTGGTGAGGGACAGGATGATAGACCCACAAATGTACAGCACATTCAGGCATTTACTACTGGTGTCATCCCTGGACTGCCAAACCCCAAAACAATCTATGCAGAACAAAGGAAGCATTGGGGGCATGTAGTAATGAAATACGGGTAAGAGCAGTTCATAAAGTTGCCAATATATTTATTTGTGCTAAGGCTGGAGGATGCCATTAAAGCCCTGGTGCTTCAACCAGAACCTAGTCTTTGTCAGGGGGCATGTTGGCAACATAAAAGATAAGCATGTGTCAATGCCGAATATTGTCTCGCTGGCATTGGCATTGGTAGTGCAGGAGTTAGAGATGCATAATAGGCATGGCAGTGAAGTATTGAACTGATGCCAACCCTACCCCCACCCTGCAGAGACTGACAGGCATTGGGGTGTGCCTTTGGGGCATCAGCTGTAACGTCTCATGCCATTTTATCTCACCTTACCTTGTAGACACTGACAAGTATAATGGTGTGCTTTGGGATTGTTGGGCCTTATACTTACCCCATTCCATAAGGAAGTATGCTGAGAGGGGCGTAGTATAGGAGAATGGGGTGAACTTTATTGCCAAACACTCCAAGGCACACCTCGATGCCTGCCACTGGCTGTAGGGTGGGGGAGGGGTGGAATGGCATGAGCATTACAGCCAATGATCCCAAGTCACACTCCTGACACCTGGTATTCTCTACTGGGTGGGGTGTTACAGTTGGAAACCCTAACATCATAGACGTTTGTTGGTATTATCACTCCAAATTTTCAGCATGGGCTTTTTGTGACCCCAGCTCATGAAGAGCAGCACAATCAGTTTGTTAGCCAAAAGGTGGTGTTGCACAGCTGCTGGGCCATTTGGCAACACAGGGATGAAAACACATTTTGGGCAGTATGTGAAAAATGGCAACTGTATTGTTCATAAGAAGGTGTAAAAAAATGGCAACATTGAAAATCTGGAGTGTAAATATGAAAAATTGGCGAAGTCATGAGCATGCATAGAAACTGCACAACACCCCCCCATAACCCAATTATTTGTTGGGTGTTTTTAGCCACATTTTCAACATAGGCATTTTGGGACCTCTCCTCATGAACAGTGGTGCTGTGATTTTGTTAATCTGTCCCAAAAGTTGATTTCCCACAGCGACCACGCCATTGTGCGCCTCAGGTGCAGAAACACATGTTGGGCAGGTTGTGAAAATGACAGCTGTACGTTCATAAGGAGGTATGAAAATGGCCAGTGTTGAAAATCTGGCATGAAAAATATTGCAAATTTCATGGGTTACAAGGGTGCATGAAAACTTGCAAATACACATTTGTAACACAGTCATTTTATGGACGTTTTCACCAAATTTCAACAACATAGGCATTTTAGGACCTCCTGTTCATGAACAGGGTCACAATCATTTTCTCTCAAACTGTCCCGAAAACTGATTTTGCACAGCGACCGTGCTATTCTGCCTCGGACATACAAAAACACATTTCGGCCAGGATATGTAAAATGACAGCTGTACTGTTCATAAGGAGGTGTGAAAAAATGCCAATTTTGAAAATCTGGAGGGAAAATATTACAAATTCACGAACTTATGAGTGTGCGTGGAAACTGCACAATGCACGCTTGTAAAACAGCCACTTTTTGGAATTTTTTCACCAAATTTGCAACATAGGCTTTTTGAGAGCCTCCCCAAGAACAGTGGCACTGTCATTTCATTAATCAGTTCTGAAAGGTGATTCTATGAGTGGCCATGAAATCACCTTTCTGGATGGAATAACACCATGTCAGTGACTGAATTCATGAGGAGTGGTCCCAATAACCCCATGTTGAAAATTTGGTGCCAAAATTCCCCAAAATGCCCGAGATATGCACCAAAGTTGAAACCCCCCTATTTATGCCATTATACAGCTTAATGGCATTTTTTTCAGTCTGCGATTGGCTTTGAAGAGTGCAAACGTGTTCCTGGTCCACCAAAGATTGTCACGCCGTGCTCCTGAGGTAAGTATGGGGTGAGGGTGTGTGTGGGAAAGCAGGGTGCACAGAGGGTGGGTGCAGGTTGGGAGGGCCATTGAGCCGACAGGGACTGTCTGCTTTTCAGGTTTTAAAAAATCGCAGATGGTTTTCTTTTGCAGGGTCATTTAGCATGCTGGGGTGGGCTCCCAGCATGCCACCTGAGTGTTGTTTTTGAGGTGGGTTCTGTAGTCAACAGGGGATTGGACACCCTGTTGGCACACAACAAATGGGGGAGGGATATTATGCCGATGGGGAGTGGGATCCACTGTTGGCAAATGAAACCAAGAAGGGGGAACATGATGCCTAGGGGGAATGGCACCCCCTCAGCACACACTTTAATGGGGGGGTTGCATTATGCTGACAGGGAGTGGGCACCCCTGTTGGCAAATAACGTGGGTTGGGGCATGCCGACAGGGGGATTGGGCACCCCTGAAGTTGGCTCTCCGTTCGGCGGCAGTCAGCACTGCAATGTTAGTGGAAGGGCTTCACCAGGAAAGGCATGTAGGGAGGGCGTGTTTTGGTGCTACTGCATGACAAGCTTGTCTATCATTGTAGCAGACCTTTCCTTAGATGTGGTCACCACATTATGTATTCCTGGTGTAGCACCTGCATGCTGGCTTATTGGGGAATGAGGGACGCACCTACTGATGCATGCCCTGCATTCACCCAACAGTGATCGCGCCTCCAAATCTGCTACTAATGCAATATGTTGGCCATGCAAGCACAAGCCAACATAAAAACACTATGACTATAAAACACTTAAAAAAACACACTCCATAAATAAGTGAAGTTATAATAAATGAGACTGAGATGCCCTTGTAGCAAAACAATCCAAAACTAACATGCCAAAGGATAAAACACTGCATCAAGACTATAAAACATAGTTAGTACAGTGGTGCCAGGCAGTATGCAAAGCAGTATCTTGCAAACTTACTGCAATATGCTGCAGTATGCTGCAAGGGGCTGTGTAATTCAATGGCAATTAAGCCTTCGTTTTATCCAATATTTTGTGACATGTCATTTACTGAATTGCATCTTGTCTTGCTCCACTATTTATTATTGATACATACTACAGTTCCGGAGAAGGTGGTGAGATAGACTACATAGAGAATGACAGACAGATATCTCTCTCTGTTTTTGGCGGGCTCATACAGTTTTCTCCCCAAGCAAGCCTTTTAGTTCTTGCAGCACTGGGAACAGTACTACTACTAATACCACCAGTACTATTACTACTACTACTAGTGTCAGTACCTGTTCCATCTGTACAGTCACTGTCACATCCTGTTGTGTAGTAGTGGGGGGGCATTAGAGCATGCATGCTTTGTGCAGGAAGTAGCAGACTCCACCACCAGAGTTTCCACTGCTACCACTATGGCTGCTACATCCATAGCCAGTGTGCTTCCCACCACCACTGATGCCATTCTTGCAGCAGCCACCCTTTCAGCTGTCACCACTATGGCAGCCACTGTTGCCACTGTTCCTATGCCCATGGCCAAAGCACCTTCTACCCTGTGTCTGTGACCATGAACACCTTCCAGTGCTGACCCAATGCAATGCTTGATACTATTTTCAGAGTGCTATGTGTGTTGTGTGGTGTGGTGTGGTGTGGTGTGGTGTGGTGTGGTGTGGTGGATCGAGTGTGTCACATGTAGCTTGTGTTGCAGTTGTGTGAGCTCTATGTTGGTAGTTGAAGTGTATATGGTACACCAGGTTCAATGTGTGATTAATGGTGTTCCTCAAGTTCTTTTTCTAAGCTATCCTTACAAAAATTACTTTTCTGGCCAAATAATGAATACCAAATACCTGTGACCCAAATACTAAATATTCAGATGAATATTCAGAAAAAAGCATTTGCACAGCCCAAACCACCCTGCATACTGATGTGGCACACACTTTTTTGACAGTTCTCAAACAGTAAAAAAAAGTTTTATTTTGAAACGAGTAGTGCTTGCATGTCATATGCTCAGTGTTGCTTGTATTCAGCACCTATGTAAACTGTGCCTCTAACTCAACCTGGCACATCTCCTGCTGCACCAAAACATTTCAAGCCCTGATAAATCATATCACTCATTACCTGTACCCTCATCTGTTGCCAGTTGTGCTATCACTGTCACCTGGCTGTCAGCAGTGGACAAAATCAAAAAAGCGTTTCTAAATGCCCAGCGTTTGATGCTTGTATTGCATTCATTTTATGCTAGCCCTCACAGCAGTGATCAGGGGAGCTGTTGCAATTATGGGAACCAGAGTAATAAATAAAAGAGCCTCTTTTGCTATCTATGAATGTTTTTTTAAGGCATTGAATTTTAACTTGTGTTGCACTACAGTTAATCTGTTTGCTGCAGATTCAGGGAAGTGCTGTAGGTGGTGATTGCTGTTTGGTGTCCCAGGCTTCAACACCGGCGATACTATAGCCCTTTGCACCAGCTTACTTATGCTGCACAACAAGCACAATTTGGGAAATGGTGAACATCTTTAAACTGTAACTCCCTTGAAGGTGCTCAAAATTCAAATCACATAATATAAATGCAGGGAGTTCACAACGTTCTTCTGCGTCAATAAAACACTTAACAAGTGTGTTGAGATTCCACTTCTTTAATACAATTTCAGCCCCTACGTTTCGCTCCTAAGATCTTGTTCATGGGGTATTTTACAATCTGTTTAAAACAGAAAGATAGTTTTAATTTAAATTCATTATACTCAGATTTAAAATATTCTCAAAACACAATATTTTTAATTATTACCATAAATTTTTGTATACCAAATTACTTCATGTATTGTGCACATGATTTCAGCAGTCAAAAACTTTCTATCCTATAAAAATAAATACAAGATAAAATTTATCCTTCAGTGCACAGATAAACGCACCTAGATAATATTGCTGCTGTTAACATCAGTATTAAACTTGAACCCACCATAACCATGCACTTTGAAAAAAATATGGTATGCACATCGACGTACATTGTAAAAATTCCTGCCGATGCCAACTTTACAGGTGTTAACACATCTCCTCCTTCATGATCTAGGTGCTGCAGGAATGATAGGGATACATTTGAAATGGGATAGGAAATGGATTAGGAAGGAATCATGAAAAAGATTCAGAGGCATAGAGGAGATATCGAGGTGCCTACTCCACACTACCTGAAAGCATTTATTTTCTTTTAGACAGATGAGGAGCGTCCAGCATGGGGGTTACTCCCTAACACATACAGACATTTAAACTCTGTCGGATGTCTCAGAAACTCACACAGGACTTGTATGGTGGAAGAGCGGGGTACAAAGATTAAAATCTAGTGATAGTCTGGGAAACAAAGGAGTGCTTGGTTGAGGTCAGTGAATGGGGGACTAAAGTAAAGACAGACTTAGGGTGGTACACGTTTTGTAAGAGAGCAGTTCAGACAGCATACCTTGCAACTGTAAATGATCTGCACATTTTGATGTCCCTTACTTGTTATGGCATGGATCCATGACTGGTAGTCGACAAAAATTTTGCTGAATGACCAGACAGCGAAACTAGCAGGTCAACTGCTTTTCACAGTTGGCTGCTGGTTCCACAGAACAAGTGTTTTCTTTGGGGGCTTTGCCCCTAAACCCCTTCATGGGCTCTGCGCCTCACCCCCACAATCAATATAATCAACTCCAAGTTGGAGCTGATTTGGGGAGGTGGAAGACCCTTACAGACAGTGCTGGGTTCCAGTACAGACACTACAGCGATGTGGCATTGTAGTCGCTGTAGTGTCATTTACTGAGCCGATGTCGCTGTTGGGGGGTATACATTATGGCATTAACCCCCCTCCCCCAAAACCCCATCACACAGTATATAAACCAAATCCTATGAAGTTTATCATGGTGGAGGGACTATTTTATGTTATATCACACAAAAATAAAACATTTAAAAACAATTATTCAAACTACAGTTACTGGTAATCCAATTATAATAATAACAATAATGAACTTCGGGGGTTATGTTAATGTTCCAGTGAATCACCCCCTTGGGAAATATGGCACTCGGCTGCACCTTATGCCACCTTACACCCACCAGGGGGGTGATTAACTAGAACGTTAATATAACCCCATCATTCATTATCGCTTAAATACATAACCAAAGTAGGCGTTAAAGTATTATCCATTTTAGTGGGGATGTTGATGGTAGAACCGTTATTGATCAGTGGATCAATAGATTCAGATTGTTTTTTCATTTTATTTACAGTATGTAAAAGAAAAGCTTTTCTGGTTTTCTTTTGTCATTGTAATTTTAAACTCAGAGTTCCATCTTTCAGTTTTTATGAGCTGTTTAGTCTTTTTGAGTTTCAGTTTGTATTTTCTTAAGCAGCAACTGTTGACTTAATGAGAACTTTAACAAAACATAATATTTTGACACAGTTCAGCTTGTGTTTCACATTAATTCTGCATTTTTCCTCACCATTATTTATTTCTGAATCCATTTGCATGAAAACAGGATCTTTGCTCCAGAAGAGTTCATCTATTCCTGTTGCTTTCTCCCTACTTGTAGCAATAATGCACTGCTTGTGATATCACAGTTACTCCCAGGGCAACAGATTGTGATGTCACAACAAAAGATTATGACTTGAAGTAGGGAGGAAGCTATAGAGGCAGATCAACTCTAAGGGATAAAGATCTTGTATTTATGCAAATGTCCTCAGTGATAAATAATAGGGAGGAGAAATCTGTAGAATATATATGCAATCAAAGCTGAATTGCACCTAATTACAATGTTTTTCAAACTTTTCTTTGAGGCATCAGCAGCTCTTTAAGGAAACCTAATTTTTTTTGGGGGGGGTGTCTTGAATATGCATTTACTGTCTTTTAAATGTTTTTTCTAGTTTGTCTGACATTCATGGAGGTACCTTGCCTTTGTTGTTGTGAAGTAACTTAATGGGGTCAAACCATTCTTCAACAGTCCTAAGTAAAGTACAAATGGTTGACCAAGATTCTTCAACAGTATTGGCCTGCTGGCACTGAGGGTTGAGGTGCTGGATACCACACCTTGTACCACGCAGGTGACCTGGATTTGGGAACAGATCTGGGCCATAGGGATTCGGCAGGGGAGGGAGAGGATCTCACATCTGGAGAACTGCTCTCCTCTCCCAGGGTGGGTTAGCAGGGACCCCCAGCACAGTAGTGGCCTCTGGTGGAGACCAGGAGCAGCACTAGCATTGGGACATAGAAAAGGGGTGGGGTGATGGCAGGCTCCAGCAGCAGGAGGCATGGAACAGCCATGCAAGGAGCTGTGCAAGGGGCAACAACAAGGAAAAACCCCTGCTTCATAGGTAGGCGATGGCGTGGATCAGGGGCCAGCCTCATGCCCGGTGCCAGGCTCTACCGTCACATGCTCCTGGTCTTCCTTCTCCTCCTCCCTGGTTGCTCTATTAGGTATAAGATAGAGCACTGGAGAGAGATGGGAGGTTTCAGAGTCACGGGTTGGGCAGATGGGTGAGGCTGGAGAAGAAGGGCCCGCTGCAGCAATACAGGTCATGAGGCTTCAGATGGGCAGCAGAGCAGAACAGAGTGTCCACACCTGACAGAGTCCTCCCAAGATGGGAGATAAAATAGTTGGGAGGGAAGATTCCTCTACAGATTTATTTTTAAGATCTCTTTCCATTTGATTGAATCTAATATTTTATGTATCTCCTTGTAGTTGGTTTTATTATAGCTTTTAATGTATGCTTTATGACTTCAGCTCCACTCTCTGTTGAATAACTGACTGCTAGTATGGAATGATTGCTACTGCTGAGCGGTTTGTGTACTGAGACGTCTGACGTGCCTTGATTAATGTTGGAGACCACTAAATCCAGAATATTATCACCTCTTGTAAGAGTCTTGACTAGCTGATCTAGGCCATTTGCTGAGAGTAGATTTAAAATGAGCTTTTTGGAGGTGTGATGCTGTTTAGGGTGTCCCATTCAACCCCTTGGAAGTTGAATTCTCCTAGGATTATTATCTTAGAATCTTGGATCCTAGGGTCATTTCTTTAAGCATTTGAGTACTGTATTCAAGACTACTTGATGGTGCTTTATAATAGTTACTAATTGTTTATGTGTTTGTATTTGGTAGTGAAACCTGAATCCAAATAGATTCTATTTCTGTAGATGGGTTATTGTCAAGTGTAATTTCTTCCACTTCATAATGATGGTGTATGTAGAAACATACTCCCCCACTCTTTTTATTTTTTCTGTTTTTGTAAAATAATTTATACTCTGGTATTTCCCAAGACCAAAGACTGTTTTCATTCCACCACGTCTCTGTAATGGATGCAAAATCAATTCTGTCTCTTGTAAATAGCAGTTCTACAGTAATTCAGATTTTTTAAGATATTTAGGCTGTGTGCATTAGCTGACAGGAACATACGTTCAGTATGTATTGTCTTAGCATTAGTCAAAGTCCCTTCTACCCCTCCCCACCTATTAGTTACAATTTTGGGAGATATAATGTAGTGTTCTATCTTTTCTCCTAGCAAAGAACCACCACATCTATTCAGATGAAGGTCATCCAAGCAGTACAGTCCATAGTTAGATTTGAATGTCTCCCAATGGGTGAGACATTTTATTCCGTTGTCTAATGTCCACTTCCAGAGCCACTCATTTATGGCCTTTACCCTGTTGTTTCTGTGACTCCCAGCTCTTGGTATAGGCAGTAGTTCTGAGCAGCATACTACATATTCCAGTTTTTCAAGTGTTCTATTTAAGTTCATGAAATTGTTTTTTATACCTTCAATATTTGAACTACTCATGTTGTTAGTTCCCACATGGACGACTACTAGTGGTTTAGGACCTGCTTTTTCATAATCAGGTCAACCTGGTTGTTGATATCTGCTATTTTGGCTCCCCTGTAGCTGCTACAGATCTTGTTTTCCTTGTCAGGATTATAAATCTGTCTGTCACAATATTTAATAATAGAGTCCTCAATAACAATGGATTGTTGTGTCTGGTTTCAGGGACTTCAATAGTGGTTTCAGACTGGGGATTCGGAGGAACTAGTTCATTGGGAATATCAATCAGGGTGTCAGTGGTTGGGGGGGCTGCTGAGCTGTTTGTTTCCATAGTATCATTAGTACTTAGGTCTTGGAGTGCTGAGTAACTATTCTCAAGTGGTAGGGGAGTTTTGTCATTTCCTCTCTATTTTCTACAATTTGGCTGAGCAAGTGTCCAGTCATCCTTATTGGACTCTGTATCCTCAGTACATTTTCTTTTATTTAACCTGATGTTGTTTATATCCTGACTAGTACCTTCCTTACAGGGTTGATTTCTGCCCTTTAGTTTTGTTTCCATGATGTTTTGTGAGTTTTACAGTTCATCTGTATGCCCTCCCAACAGCAACACCAACACAGTGATGTACCAGCCCATCGACAAAATCAACAGGTTGCTGTGTTGGTGTGCCTGACACAGGCACATTGTCTCCCGGTAATGCACCCCACCCCAAATTAACTCCAACTGGAGTTGATTATCCTAAATACAGGGAGAGGAGCTCCCACACATGGGGGGGTTGGGAGCAAAGCCCCCCGATGAAAACAGTTCACCAGGAGACAAATTGGAATTATGTCAACCACAACTTGTGGTCGACATACTGTATAACCCCTTATTTTAGCTGTAAAAAATGTTTTTGCTTTATCCACGGGACACAGATAATGCACGGATATATGTTTACAGCGGGAATTTATTGACTGCCGAAAAACCAGGAAATGCATGTGCGTGTAACCTCACGAACGTGTGTGCCAAACTGAACAATGTTTGTAACTATGCCTGGTGGGGGGGCATTCATATTATTCATTCATTCATGTTCATTCATGGGGTTATTTTGTGCTTTATGCTTGTGTGCTTGTGCTTTTAACAAGTAAAATGTAACTTTTATTTCTTCATTTTAAAAGAAGCCATAGGGGTGCTAAAGAGTGCGTGCTTGGTATTACCTTTTTTTTTTTTTTTTTTTAGTAATTCAGACACTTAACGTGAGCTCTTGTTATCGCTGCCTGGTGGAAACTCTTGATTATGTCATCTTCTCTCTCTCCAAATGTGTGTTTGCTGTCTACCAACTACTGAGCATTTTTCTGTTTCAGAGTTTGCATTTGGAGGGTGACATTGATGTCCCCACAAGCACGACCATTCAGTAGTTGCTCTGACACACTATCAGCATATCAAGTAGTGAAATGGTGCTTTAGCTGATCTTTAAAAATCTTATTAACAGTTAAGTCCAGTGGTTGTAGTAAATCTGTATATGAGGCAGGCATGACAATGGGTATGATGGCATTATGTTCGAGAGCTTGCAGAACATATTCAATCATGTGCCCCCTGAATATATCCATTACTAGCGAGGATCTTTGTTCAGCTGGAAGGTCCATCTGTTTTTTTATTTTCTCTACATAAGGGACAAAACCTCCAAAATAAACTGAAGCATGGTAGCATTACAAGCCCAGTGGTTCTCGGAGTGACTAATTAACCACCCCGGGGGAATTGAAAGGCAGGATGGCAGTTGTTGTTTTTTCCCTTGTAGATGATCTGGGGGGTAGGAGTTCCCCAATCATGGAAACAGCTAGGATGACAGATACCTGCCTATTGTCCCCTAATCCTGAGACCTCCACCTGCTTGGAGCCAGTAGCTGCCATAGTCCACTGGCTGCATGGCACTCACTGCACTCCTGTTTCATCCATGTTAATCACCAAAGCTGGTGGGATAAGTTCCTGGCTACAGGCTGTAGCAATCCTTTCAAGAAATTTGGACTTCAGTTGTAGGAAGTTCAGTGGTGTTTTTCAAGTTGCTTTTGTGGCCTTACAGTTTGAAAACCCCATGAGGCTCAGTAATTTCCAAGATCATTGCCTGCTAAAAGTCAACTGACCACCATTCTCTGCCAGAAGGTCAGGATTGTGTGCCTTTACCACACCACAGGCAATTGCAGAAACAACTCTGGCATTAACAACTTCCCCCTCTAACTGCAAACTCTTTCTAATGTTACGCAATCCTGCTCCACATCATCAAGGAGCAGGGCAGGATGTCCCCGGGGCTTAGTTGGTAACACAGGAGTACGTTTGCTAAGGTCAGGGATTTTGGTCTGCTGTGCAAGGTAATCCTTTTTGAAACCACATACAGTGCTCTCATTAATGGTTGCTGTGTACTTTTTGCTATAAACCCCCCTAGCATTCATAACCTCACTCTCCACAGCATACTTCCCAATTTCGAACCGTACCTTGGCTGTGTACTTAATGTACTCGGTTCTTCGCTTTTTCACAGGAGACTCTGAGAGTTCTGCTACTACAGCCTCAGCAACTGTCAGAGGGATTTCGGTGGTTTGACTCAAACTGACAGCACAAAGTGGCTCCTCGGACAAGTCTCTCTTCACAGAGGGCTGCTTGTTAATCCGGGACAGTAGTGACATGTTTCACAAGTTTGTAAAGCTGTGCAGTTGTTCAGTTATTAGGCTCTGCTAATGCACTGCTTAGTAGGTATGACAGACACACAAACAGCAATGAGCACCGACGTCTCTACTGCTTTGTTTTGTGCTCTTGTATTTTGCGATTTTGACAGCTGACTTTCGGGTTGCTAAAATCACCAATGAAGTGCTAACATAAGGTAAAGCCAATTACACTGCAGGTCTAGACCGTGCAGAAATTTGTTTATGCTATTTTGCATTCTACAGCAATTCCTATCTATGAGATGCCGGTCAATAAAAGTGTTGTTAAACCAGCATCATACAGCCCAGTTTATCAAGCCTTGACCCCATCAGTATTAGTTCTTGTATCAAAGTGTTGTTCAAATTACACTTGTTGCATACAAACTCACTCATAATCATCTCATTTTTTATTATTTTGTACATAGACAGGAAATGCACTTAAAACCAACCTCACCATCCATGGTTATAATTGTACCACTCATTTCATTATTTGGTTGGTAAAATGTGCTAGAAAGGATTTAAAGTAATGAAAATAGACATAAGAGTATGAAAACTAAAATAGGTTGTTGTTTTTTTGGAAGGTACATTTACCCAAACAATCAAACCTTGTGGCCCTCAGTCCTTCCGGTCCCTGTGGACACATACTGACGTGTGCTGATTCGCTTGTTTCGGTGTGTGCTTCTGCACATGTGGATGCATGCTCACCTGGTCAAGCTTGCCCTGCTCACAGAAGGGCAAGACTTTAGTAGTGTATGAGCCAGAAGCACTGTTCCAGGGTCACACAGCCCTTGCTGTGTTGTAAATTTTAAAAGTAATTGAAATCCCCACTGGAACCTCTGGACAAGTAAAACTGGCTTACCAGTGGACTACAAAACACTCCTCTTCCTGCTATCACCATGGTGATTCTGTAGACATATAGTATGCTAAACAACCTGACCTTCAAACTCAATATACACAAACAATGTGATTAAAATAATAAAACACAGACAGTTTCCACATGTCTCTGTACTGTCACACAGATTGCTCTGTCACACAGCGTAGTCAGAAATGTTCCTCTCAATGCCCTGCTTGCAGACGGGCAAGGCTTTAGTAGTGTATGACCCAGAAGCACCATTCTGGGGTCACACAGCCCTTGCTGTGTTGTAAATTTTAAAAGTAATTGAGATCGGCACCAGCATCTCTGGACAAGTAAAACTGGCTCTGCTAGCTACAATAAAATATCCCTGTACTTCTCAGGAGTTACCGGCAGCTCGGTGTAACTGTTTGTAATCCCTGGAGCTCACCAATGGACTACAAAAAACTTTCATCTTCCTGCCTTCACTACAGTGACTCTATGAACATATAGTAGGCTAAACAGTCTGTCCTTCAAACTCAGGATACACAAACAATGTGATTAAAATAATAAAATAGAGACAGTTTTCACACATCAGTGTACTGTCACACAGATTATTCTGTCACACAGCATAGGCAGACATGTGCCTCTCAGTCTCATACCATATGTAGCAATATGGCATGGTCACAGTCAGTCACAAAGGGTTAAATTAGGGGAAGACCAATAGATATGACATAGGGGTAAGTTTGTAAACAGTTACAAAAACTTGAACCACAGGGACTGCAAAGAGTGATCTATTCTGACAAAGAGAGAGAGATCTAGGTGATGAGAGGCTGAGGTAGGGGCCCCAAATTTTCAGATACTTGGGGAAAGAGTTAAGGGCAAGAAGTAATAAACATTCAAGGGAGCCTAGTATTCCCAGTGCTGTGTACCAATTCAGCTAAGGAACGGTTGTCAAGAGATTGTCCATTCACAGAAGAAAGGGTCCTGAAAGAACTCCTAAAACTTAAGGTGGACAAAGCAATTGGGCCTGAAGGGATTCACCCCAAAATTCTAAAAGAAATAAGGAGAGACATATTGAAACCAGTGACTACCCTTTTTAACAAATCATGGGGGCATGGTGTGGTACCTGAGGACTGGGGGAGGGCAGATGTGATTCCTCTTCACAAAAGTGGGAGCAAGGCAGAGGCATGAAACTACAGATCTGTTAGCATGACCTCAGTGGTAGGCAAGATGATGGATCACTTCTGAAAGAAAGACTTGTTGAGTACCTAGAGGCCAGCAGGGCACATGACCCAAGGCAGCATGAATTCACAGCAGAAAAGTCATGTCAGATTAATCTAATAGATTTCATTGACTGGGTAACCAAAGTAGTAGACCAGGGAGGGGCTGTGGATATAGCCTACCAATACTTAAGCAAGGCACCTGACACAGTCCCACACAAAAGATTAATAAGGAAGTTAGCCAGCCTAGGAGTGGGTCCCAGGGTGGTAGCCTGGCTAACAAGCTGGGTGGGTAACAGGTTGCAAAGGGTAATAGAAAACAGAGTATACTCTGAAGAAAGTGTGGTTACTAGTGGGGTTCCACAGGGTTCAGTACGGGGACCGGTCCTCTTTAATGTCTTTATAGGAGACATTGCAAAGGGGCTAGAAGGAATAGTATGCCTCTTTGCAGATGATACAAAGATCTGCAACAGGACTTCTACATGGGGGGGTGGAAAGGATGAGAAAGGACATGGCAAGATTGGAGGAATGGTCAAAAACATGGCAGATTAGATTCAATGCAAAAAAGTGCAAAGTTATGCACCTCGGAAACAAAAATGCAGGGGGAAGAGTACACAATGGGGGAGGTACTAACTGTGATGCTCTGCCACCTGCTTATTGTTATATTATATAATATTTTCGTTATAATTAAAATGTGTATGATATGTGATTGCCTGCTTAAGAATGGTAGTCAGGGTAAGGAGACTTGCCCTTTGACCTCCAAGGTGTCAGTGATGCTGAAATAGCAGGATGTGATAAACAGACCAGTGAAACCACTAATTAAAGCCTTCCTTCCAGAGGGACAGTTTATGACCCCTTATAACCTACTCCTGCTTTTGAAGCTGGGAACTAAATATGAATTTTGTGACCCTAGCAGGAAGGGAAGTCATATGGCTGATCCTTTATGGTTTTCTCACCTAGTAGAGAACTAGTGACAGATTGTGGGGTTATAAAACATCAGAGGAAATGCTTTGATCAAAGAGACTCATATTTCGGGAAATTGCTAGTTGCTGATTTTTACAGTAATAACATACATCCTTGTGGATATGCATACTCAGATAAAAGTTATTGGAGGATCTAACTGTGACCTCACAAAGGGGTGGGGAGATGAATTTTGAAATGGTCAAGCATATGAGGAAAACATTGCTTTTTATTCTGCACTCAAGAGAGATGCTTAGTTCTCGGGACTTAAGAAGGCACTTTATATTAACATCTAGTTAGGCAAGAACTTTTAAGTATGTGAGGTAGGTGTCTGTCTTCTGTAGCTTCTCATTTATTTCATGTGACTGTAAGTTATTGATATATTTGTTCTGTGTTTGATATTCTATTTTACAATTTTTAGTAAACAATATTTTCCTTGAAATGCTGCCTGTGTCTTCCAGTTTTTCTTTGCATGTGAATGCTGAACCAGTGTTTAAGTCTGACAGCTGTTAAGGGCTTGAATGTGTTACCAATCTTGTTAAAGGTAAGAATATACCTAGGTCACATATTGAGTTGTAAGGGTACATTTTGGAAACCTGTCTGAGTGCCACTGGGCAAAAAACTGTTCTGCATTCCTGAAGAGGGTACATATATGAGCCTGTTAACTGGGTGCACTAGCATAAGGTTCACATTTTGACCCCCCAGGACTCGAGGCTAGTAGGTGATTCAGACCCAGAACAGACAGGAGGGTTAGTATGTCTGTCCCCTGTCACCTATCGCACTTGAGGTTGGCACTGTGGGAGCGGAGGGCCTGACCTACAGAGCTCATTTGTGACACTAACAACAACCTAAAATGGAAAGGAGATCTGGGGGTAGTCATATCAGATTACCTTAAGGTAGGTAAACAATATGAGAAGGCAATAAGGAGGGGGATTCTAGGATGTATAGGGAGAGGCATTACCGGTAGAAAACAGGAAGTTGTTATCCCTCTGTACAGACAGTTAGTGAGATGCTATCTGGAGTACTGTGTACAGTTCTGGAGATCCCATCTCTGCAGGGACATAGACAAGATAGAGGCAGTCCAGAGGAGGACAACAAAAGTGGTGCAGGGTCTGCAACAGAAGCCATATGAAGAGAGACTAAAAGTGCTTAATATGTATATCCTTGAGGAAAGGAGGGAGTGGGGGACATGATAGAAAGTTTGAAGTACCTCAAGGGAATCAACAAAGTCCAGGATGGGAGCATTTTTCAGAAAAAGAGATGTACAAGAACAAGGGGGCACAATTTTAAGATAGAGGGGGGATGGCTCAGGTGCAACGTGAGGAAATATTTTTTCATGGAGAGGGTGGTGGACTCGTGGAGCCACCTTCCTGAGGAGGTTGTGGAGTTAAAAACAGTGGGGAATTCAAGAATGCATGGAACACACATAAGGCAATTATAGTGAGGGGTTGGAGGAACTAGACTGTTGGGTAACTAGAATCTGCAGCTTATCCAATAGGTAGGGAAATGGGAAGACTAGATGGGCCAAGCTGTCCTTTACTTGCAGTCAAAGTCTATGTTTCTATGTTTGGCAATCAAAGTGGCAGCAATCCACCATTTCACTCCAGGGTCATTCTTGGGAAGGTTTGGGAGTGGAGCTCTATAAGGATCGATGAGTATCCAGATGGATGTGACAGGATAACACTTTGGTACAGAAGGTTACAACACCATCCCAAAAGGGATGAATAAGTGAGAAATCCTACAGCAGGTGGATAAGGGAGACTTCTTGCAGGTTGCTGCACCAACATCTATTATGGGATTAGAGATCTAGAAAGTTATTTATTTATTTCAAAAGTTTCACCAGGAAGGACATTCTGAGCTGTTAAAGGCTAATATGTAGATGCATCCTGTGGAAAAGGGGATGTTGGAAATCATATACTGTACAATAATATAAACTGAAGCATAAGCAACAGAATAAAAGACATGCACATGAGGTACAAATTGAGAACTAATGGTGAGAATAATACACTTAAGTACAGAACAGTGTAATGGAACATGGCAAACTAGTGGGGGGCTGAGTACAATCTGTAATTTTATTTATTTATTGTTTTACTCCCCTGTGCTGATTGGCCCCTATCCACCGGTTCCCCCAGCCCCATCACACTGGCATTCTCTGGGACTTACCTCTTCTGCCCCAGATAGTGGAGTGATAGCCTGTGGAAGACCAGCGTCATTTTGATGGTAGGCAGTTTTTCCAGTTTTCTCCACAGTGTGGAGAAAGTGGTGAACAGTGACGCTAATGGTGGTGCTGTGCATGCTTCCATGTGCAGCAGGCTGGGCCTCTGACTCACCTCTACCCCTCCCACTGTACAGTGCCAAACTCCCAGCCACTGCTAATGCAGGACCAATGCCAGCCACTGATCCCCTCCCTCCTCACAGGAGGAGAGCAGTCCTTGGGCTCAATCTGTGATTTTAGAGGAAGGGGGTCATGGTTAGTTGTGGGGGGAGAGAAAACAAAGAGAATTTTTTTAAATCAAAATTTTATTGAATATTTAAATGATGAAGAGACTTGTAGGAGAAAGCAGAAGAAACAAAGATCTAGATCTACTGTAGCTCTACCATTGTCAGTCCTTACTAGAATCATGTTTACTTTAACTTGTTTTTTTTTCCCTACAGGATCTAGTGTTAAGTTCTCTTTGACCTGTCACAGACACTACATAAGACTGAGCCACTCAGAAGCAGAGGGCACCAATTCATAGTCTTAAATGTCCATACTGACTCCAGTTCAGGTTGTCCAAGGTGGGTGGGTGGATGGGGTATCTCCCCTTCACTGCCAAACACAACCACAGTGCACCTCCCTTACCATACACCTACCTCCTAGGATGACATATCCTGGCTACAACTTAACCTCATGGAGCACTAAAGGAGCCCAGACCAAAGAAAAATGGTACCAAATATTATGACACCTCAGGCAGATAGGTACCAACATTGCATTCCTACAGGAGTCACATACCCCACCACCCTAAGCTAACTTATGGTGCAGGACATGGGTAGGCCATGTATTCTCTGCTGCAGTTGAGAGTAAAAAGTCCAGCTCCACAATTTTGATACACTGCAACACACCCTTTAACATACATAGCCAAATTACTGACCCCAATGGATGATTTGTGATCATTCAGGGGACCCTAGCTAGAACTTATCTCATCTTGGCCTCAGTGTATGGGCCCAATAAAGAAGATCCCAGTTCTTCACCACCCTACAGTCAGACCTATCTAAACACCAACCCCTGTCAATGATACTGGCAGGGAGTTTGAAAACAGTACAGGTTAACACACTGGACAGATCCATACACAATAAAAGAGGTCTCTCCCCCAATCAATGCACCATATGGCAACTTCAGACTCACTAGGGCTAACTGAGTCCTGGAGAGTCCTCCACCCAGGTGATAGATGCTATACTTTCATATCCCTGGTACATAAGTTAGCCTCTGACCTAGAATACTTCTTAACCAACCCCAACATCCTTTCTGACAAGGCCAGATGTGACATCCTGGTTAAAGTGATATTGGACCATGCAGCAGTGTGCCTCTCTTTTCCACCCCCAAACCATACTGACTCAGACAGAACATGGAGCCTCAACAACAATCTCCTCAAAAACCCACAAATCCTAGGAAAAATAAAATCTACAACTGAAAACTTCTTCAGAGAAAATAACAACGTAGTCTCCAACTATGGCCACATCTGGGAAGCCTTTAAATGCACCTTCAGAAGGGAACTAATATGGATAATGGCTATGTGGAAGCATAAAAGAGAGAGAATGGTGACTTCATTGCTCTGCAAAATTAGAACCATAGAGCACACCTTATCCAAAGCGTTCCCTGAGGATGTGTGACTCCACCTAAACACAATTAAGACCACATATGAGTAATTACATAGGGAGTGGGCTGTTAATGATCTTTTGGGCAAGATCTGCCTATGTTGGCCAAGGGGAAAAAAGATGGAAAATTCCTTCTGTTTGGACTTAAGCAACAAGAATCCCTTAAAGTAATCAAATACATCTTCCCAACATCCACTGACCTGCTGGTCACCAACCCCAGAGACATAGCCAAAACCTTCACTGACTATTACTGAACCTAATACACTGCAGACTCACCTGTACCAGCTCATAGCATGCAATAATTTCTTGAGTCTGAAAACCTACCAAAACTTCCCACCCAAATTCCTAGACAAACTGGGGAGCTCTGGAGGCAACAGGCTATCACAGACCTTCCCTTCATAAGTTCCCAGGACCAGATGGCTTCCCTACTAACTTGTATAAAGCTCTCAAACTCTCCCTGATTGAACTCTTAGCTACCCTGTTTAACACAGCAAGAACACACAATTCCCTAGAACCTTCCATACACAGGCAGCCATCTCACAAATTCCCAAACTTGCAAGAACCCAAAACTCATGGGGAATTAACACATCTTCCTCCTCAACACAGACATCAAAATGCTTGCCAAAATCTTGCCTATGAAGTCAACTCAGTTTTGGTTCCCCTGATTGGTTCCAAACAAGTCAGTTTCATGCAGGAGTGCCTCTCATCAGATCACATGTATGCACTTTCACACTAGATCTCTGCATCCAGGGACACAAGCCAACCAGTAGTGCTGATGTCCTTGGATGCAGAAAAAGCTTTCGACAGGGTCTCCTGGCCCTTTCTATACCATTCACTGTGACACTTCAGCTTCCTGGATGCCTTCATTGCTTGGATCAAACTCCTGTATTCCCATCCATCTGCATCCATCAGATGCAATGGTAGCAGCTCGAACCCTTCCACCTACAAAGAGGCACATGCCAGGGATGCCAGTTCCCCACTACTCTTCAACCTCTACTTAGAACCCTTAACTAGAAGAATTTCTTCTGTGATACAATCAAAGGAATCCAAGTGGGCCAGAGAGATCCAAGCTATCCACATATGCAGATGATCACCTCCTCCACATTGAGGACCTGGCACTATCCATTCCAGCTTATGTCTGTCTCTTAACTGAGTATGACAACCTCTCTGGATACAAGCTAAATCTAGGGAAAATCTACATTATGCCTCTCAATCACTGGGCCCTAAAATCCCAAACACTACAGTGGGGTGGTACATGGGCACCAACCACTATTACTGTATGTACCGAGGCATACACAAGTCCACTGACCCTAATTAGAAATGCATGCAAAACATTGACTCACTTCTAACAACCATAAAAGATTACATCAATGGGTAGATGGTCATCCCACTTACTCTTTGGGTAGGCATTAGTGTGACAAAATTAATATACAACCGAGGCTCCTCTATCCCTGGAATGATTAACCTAGTTCTGCCCACTAGATGGTTTATCAAGGTTAAATCCCTACTAACCTCCTTCCTCTGGGGTGGAATAGCCCTGTGTAAAGCATACCACAAACTCACACCACCCAAGTGAATGGGCAGGCTTTATCTCCCAGACTTCAATCTGCTATCTGGCACTACATGCAGGGACATTTCTGAGATGGAAGTTGCTGAACCTAGCAACCCAAATGGACCCCTATACCCCCAATGGTTGTAAATTGAAAGCAACCTATTCCACCAATTCCAAATCATTCTAAGTGCCTTGATACACTTACCCCACTCCAAACTCCCTAAAGCCCTCAAAGACACACCAGTAGGAACCTTTCTCCTAATGAATAAACAGCTGCATTGGCTTCTTAAAACCCAGCCCTTGTTTCTACTTGACCAACCAACTTCAGGTAACTTCAGCTTCAGAATCCAGAATAAACACATCCCACACAACTTCTGGGGACCCATTCCTCTCCAGCAGCTAAAACACATTAAACATGATGGCACCTTCATTGCCTTTAATGTACTCTCAGAGGCTCACCCTCATGTAAAAATATCCCCCTTCACCTTCCTGGAACTTTGCCATGCAATCACAACCAACCTCAGATCGTGGTCCTGGTCCTTCTGAAGCACCAATCTTTGGATAGACCTAGCCCAGCTAGCCACCCAATGAAACACCATTTCCCTGCCCTATGAAAAATTGCAGATGGAGTTCATACCCAAAAAACAACCTTACTGCCCGTATTGGAAAACCGAGTTCCCAGAGGTTGAGGATTCCAACATATGGGAACAACTGTGGACTAGTCTACACAAATGCACCAAATTTGATGGGCTAAGGATCATGCAGTACAAAATAGTCCACAATATGTACTTCACACCAGCTAAGCTCCACAAGATGGGCACCTACAATCACCCAACTACAGGAAATGCCAGCAAGCTATAAGGAACTTAAACACATACTATGGAACTGCTCAAAAGCAAAGACTCTTTGGGATGACATCAAATCAGGACTAGACCAACTTCTGGGACTGAGTCTGCCTTTACTCCCTAAATCTACCTACTGGGTCTCAGTATAGAGGTAATCTTTGGCAGCTGTGAATATCATATGTCCATCATAGTGGTAATAGTAAAAATGTTAATACTAAGGCATTGGATGGGTGATACCACCCCACCTATTGCGAGTGACACAATGTCATGTTAGATGCCGTTTGATTGATTCCCACAACAACAGGCTGCCACAAGACCACAAAAGGTAGGTCTCACTTGAAACCCTTCTGTTTCTGAGCTTCTCTCTTCTGAAACAATGTGGTTGTTATTGTTTTGGAATAAAATGTGGATTTAAAGTATTTTCTTAGCTACCAGTTCGGTGTGTTGGAAATTGTATTTGAGGTATGTTCTTAACTGCCATTTTTGTGTGTTTTTAAATTTAGTTTGGGCATGATTAAGGGATTCTAGCAAACAAATAGGTGAGTGTGTGTTTAAATGTTGCTCTCTGGCCTGTAAGTGCAGGCATCATGTTACAGGGATTAGTGCAGTTAGAATGTGATGGTTAACTGCCAGCTCAGTCAGTCTTCAGCCAGTGGAGAGGGAGACAGCCTTTAGCTGGTGACTGGGTTTGTAAGTGGATGTAAAGTATTTTTCTTAGCTTCCAGTTCTGTGTATTGGAAATTGTATTTGGGGTCTGACAGAGGTTGCCTGTACCTTATTTTTTTGTGAGCAGTTGGGGAAAGGATTTAGTTGCTGGATAAGCCTTAAATTCTTTTTCAATCTGTTAACTTTAGGGCAGTATTGCTAACTTGTTTAGTACAGTGTTTGTGTGTATGTGGGATCTTCCTCTGGAGGAGGTTGCAGTGCTTGTAGGTGCAGTGAGGGACAGACACAGGGCTGATACACTCTCATGATAGTCGGGTGTGGGCCCTAATCCCACCCTCTCCCACCCCTCCCTCCACAGATCACAGCTTATTTATAGGGGAACACCTGCCCTGCAATTGGAGGAAGAGGCTTCAGATGCAGCTTATGTAGTTCTATCCAATAATGCAGCCACGGGGCAGGGAAAAAGCATAGGTAGGTCTCAAATAGGAGTGCAGCATCCACAAGGAATTGTTGATTAGTGTGATAGTTGGATATTGTGGAGGGCTTTCAACTGGAATATATCAGGTAAACTTCCTGTTACAGGCTGGGCTAGGATTAGTGCTGTGATGATGGGGAAGGGACCACATATCACTAAAGTAGGTATCTTTGGGTCAGTGGTTGGGTGCACAGAGTGTGATGCGGCCATGATACTGGATTGGGCTTGGAAGTTTGGGGGATGTCCAGTGTGCTACCATCTGGCACAGCTTAAGGAGGAGGTAGAGGGGATCTGAAGGCAGCTGGGGATGCTGGGGGGGAATTTGGAGAGGTAGGAGTCAGGCGGTCACCTACATGGATGCACTAAGTGCTAGGGCCTCCCAAGTTGGGGGAGGAGTGAATAGAGGTGCTCACACTAGGAGAGGAAGGAAGGCTGAAGGGGGCTCTAGGGGATCCTTGCAGGTGGGTCCCAAAAGATGGAAATTTCCACAGCAGTAGACAAGAGTCTGGGAACCAAAGGAAACCCAGAGGGTAGTGGGGCTGGGAGCACTGGGGGATGGGCTAATGCTCACAAATTGTTTTAACCCTATGCCCTGGTAGAAGAGGGGTGTGGGGAGGAGGAGGAGGAGGATGCTGATGTTGCTACTGGTGAAGCTGGGGCAGGGATGGATAGAAAGCAGGAAGGGGGCAAGAGACAAGGGTGCAATAGAGGGAGTCCCAGACAGGTTGGGGGAAGAGGGGTAGGAGGGAAGATGAAAAAGGAGGATCAGGGGAACAAGGAGGAGGCAGATGGTATGGAACAGGGAGTACAACAGGCAGGAAGGTGCAGGACGTAAATGGGATGATAACGAGCAAAAAGCCAAGTAGGCAAATGGATAAGACAGATGGATTAATAAGGAGTGGGGAAAGAGATAAAGAGAAAGATACTCGGGTGGGGGGTGGTAAAGAAGGCCAGGACATGGGTAGAGGAGGTGACCAGAGACAATAGTGAAGGTGCTACTCTCAACACCCAGATTGTGCGAGGTGCAAGGAGCCGGTTGAGGGGAGAATCCAGACAAAGGGATGAGGAGGGGCATGGAAGGAGGGGGGAACCAACGGTTGAACAGGGAGGCAAGGGGAGGCTAGAGTGTTGCTATTGGGGGACTCCATGATCAGAGGCATCCATTGGGAGGGGTAGGAGGAGGGAAAAACCTGCCTGATCAGAACCAAATGCCACCCAGGCCTGACCGTGCACAAGGCCAAGCATGAGTTGTATTCACTGGCAAGGGAATGCGGGGAGACCCCGGCCATCCTAGTGCACTTGTTGACAAATGACATACAGTAAATGGTAATAGTGAACTAGAAATTCAGGCAAGATTCCAGGAGTTGGCCAGGGTATGACTTTCCATAGGCTGTAAGATCTCCTTTTCAGAAATCCTGCCGGTACCAAGGGCTAGTGGGGAAAACAAGATGGAGATTAGGGAGATAAATCAGTGGCTTAAGTAGTGATGTGGGAAATCGGGGTATGGCCTGGTGGGGACTGGGGAGATCTGGGAGGATAAGGGGCTGAACGCTAGGGACAGGCTCCACCTCAGTTTTGAGGGGAAGGAAATTTAAGCTCAAACCACGGTTCATCAGCCGTAAAGGTGGGGTTTAAACTTGTAAGGGAGGGATCAAAAAAGGGGCAGCGCCAGCAGGTACGATAAATGAGGGACATGGTCTCCACTCCTGTAAGGGGCTAGGGAGATATGGAAATGGGTCACCAGGTAGGGTGCAAGAGTTGAGAAATGGGAGCTTAAGGGGGAGAAAGGAGAGGAAGGAAAAGGGGTGGAGAGTGGTCATGATAAATACCAGGAGCTTAGGAAATAAAATGCATGAGCTCCAGGCGATGCTAGTTGAGGGGGAGGTAGACGTGGCAGCAGTCAGTGAAACCTGGGCCACTCAAGGGCACGAGTGGGACCCTAAATCTGGAGGGCTACACTATGTTCAGAAAAGACAGGGGGAGGGAAGGGGTGGTGTAGCACTATTAGTCAGAAATGTACTTGGTGTTGAGGGGTGGAGAGGCAGAGATGTGGAGGCTATTTGGGTCACCTTGGTGATGCAGGGAGGTAAGAGAGTAAAGATTGGAGTGGTATGCAGACCACCAGCACTAGCAGAGGTACTGGAAGAAAGTTTGGTGGCAAATCTTGAGGGTCATTGTAGATTGGGAAAGGGAAGGGTAGTGGTAATGTGGGACCTCAACATGCCACGAACAGACTAGGGGACTATGACTTCACCAGTGGCCAGAGAGCAGAGGCTGCTGGATATCTTCCAGGTTGTATTTCTGACACAACAGGTGGGTGAGCCAACTAGGAAGGCCTGGGCACTGGATGTGGTCCTGGCGGATAGTGCTCAGATTGGGGGCCTAGAGGTGAGGGACCAGTTGGCTGGGAGTGATCATGCCACAGTCTGGTTCTTCCTGAACCTGGGGGGGTGGGATGGAAAGCCGAACAAGGATGGTAGTAACTGACTTTAGGGGTGCAGACTTCAGGGAGATGGGAAGGATCCTTAAAGATCATCTGGACAGGACAAGGCCAGATATGGATGTTGACAGCAGGTGGGGGATCATTAGGAGGGGAATACAGGAGGTTATCAGATCCTCCGCAAGGGAAAGGCATAAGTTTGGCAAGGCCAGAAAACCCTGTTGGTGGACCCAGGATGCACAGAAGGTGGTGAGGGAAAAGAAGTTGGCCTATAGGCGCTTCAAGTGCTCAAGGAGTGAAAGGGATCAGGAGGAATATGAGCTGACAGCCAAGAGAGTCACCAGGGTGGTGACAGCAGCTAAGGCAAAAAGGAGCAGTCCTTACAGCAGGTGGGATCCAGAGGGGACAAGGGGTTCTTTTGATACATGGGGAAAAAAAGAAATGAGGGGCAGATCAGCAAGATAAGGATGAGGGATGACTGAGCTGGGAGGCTGAGAGAACAGGCAGGAGTCCTAAATGAGTACTTGCCTCCAGTTTTACCACCAGGGAGATGGAGGGGGGCTAAGTCTTGTCGAGGAGGCGAGGACAAACCGGAGCAAGGGGTGGGACCAGTAGAGACCAGGGGCTCTGATGGGTCTGGGGGGAGGGCCATCACAGACAGGTGGGGGCCCAGTAATGCAGAGTGAAAAGGAGGAGGATGTGGAGGCTGTAATCCTGGTACAGAGAGTAAGGGAAGCCCTCAGGTCCCTTCGGATGGAGAAAGCACCTGGGCCAGATGAGATACATCCATGGGTGCTGAGGGAACTGGTGGATGTCTTGGCAGTCCCTCTAGTGGAGCTTTTCAACATCTCTCTGAGGACTGGGTGGGTGCCCCAAGACTGGAGGGTGGCCCATGTCATGCCGATTCATGGGGGGTCAAGAGAGGAGGCAGGAAATTACAGGCCCGTTAGCCTGACATCAGTGGTCGGCAAGATGATAGAAGGTATTGTCAAGGAAAGGCTAGGGGGTTACTGAAGCAAATTGGGTACTTAGACGATAGGCAGCATGGCTTTGTCATGGGAAGATTGTGTCAGACAAATCTTGTTGAGTTCTATGACTGGGTGACGAGGGCCCTGGACCAGGGTAGGCCAGTGGACGTCCTCTTTCTGGACTTTAGCAAGGCATTTGATTCTGGCTAAGCTGAAGGAAATGGGGGTAGGGAGACAGTTGTTAAGATAGATAGGAAACTGGCTCTTTGGGCATACTCAGAAGGTGGTGGTTGGAGGGGTAGCCTCATCCCCAAGGTGGGTTACTAGTGGGGTTCCTCAGGGGGTCAGTACTAGGGCCACTCCTGTTGAATGCCTATATCTTAGACATCAGGAGGGGGATCAGGAGTGAGATGAGTCTCTTTGCAGATGACTCAAAGCTGGGTGCAGTGGTGGATGGGGAGGAGGGGTGGGTGACCTTGCAGGAGGACCTGGAAGCTCTGGAAAGGTGGTCGGGAAAATGGAAACTAAAATTCAATGCAGGGAAGTGCAAGATCCTGCACCTGAGAGTCAGAAATCCAGGCCAGGGGTATACCCTGGGAGAAGACATGATTCAAGTCATGCAGGGTGAGAGGGACCTGGGGGTAGTGGTAGGTATCAAAATGAACAACTCAGAGACCTGTAGGATGGCAGCAGCAAGGGTAAATAGGATGCTGGGATGCATCACCAGGGGGATTACCTCCAGAAAAGTGGAAGTGATCCTTCCACTGTACAACTGCTTGGTTAGGCCACACCTCGAGTGCTGTGTACAGTTTTGGAGACCACATTTAAAGAGGGACATTACACTCCTAGAGAGGGTCCAAAGGAGGGCAACCAAAATAATCTGGGACCTGGGGGAGAGAACCTATGAGGAGAGGCTCAAGGAGCTCGACGTGTACAACCTGGAGGAGAGGAGGGACAGGTGGGACATGATAGAGGTCTTTAAGTACATGAAAGGGATCAATAAAAGAGTCCCAGTCAGGGTGCTCCGAAGGAAGGAGGGTTGGGCAACAAGAGGTCATGGGTGTAAGCTGGAAGGGGGCAGGCTCAGAGGGGAGATGTTATTTCACTGAAAGGGTTTTGAAGCCATGGAATACACTGCCCAGGGAGCTGGTAGAGGTGAAGACTGTGGACGGATTTAAGAGGGGATGGGACAGGTACAGGGGGAGGGTAAATCTGACCAGGCCCAATACAGGTGGAACATCTGGGACTGGGGACAGTATAACCCAAGGGGGAGGAGGGACACCAAAATCAGCCCTCGCTCAGTGCAGGTGCTGAAAATCGAGCAGACTCGAGACGACTGTTAGGCCTATTCTGCTGGCATTTTAGTATGTTAGTATGTAAGGTCATCTGCTGTTAGAAGTCTACACCACCGTATTGTAAATCTGAAAGGAATCAGTACCAACAAGGAAGCAATTGGCACAAAGACATGGAATGTAGCAAATTAATTCTGATTTTATTAAACACAAAAAGTGCAGTAAAAGACAAACACACCACTCTAGGTGCACAGACAAATCCACCACAAGACAGTCAAAGGCTATACTGTGAGGACTAATGTTTCACTTGGAAACTTCCAAGCTTCATTAGAGATATCCGACCAGTGCACGTAAAAATAGGAAAACTTGTGGGTTTAAACAAGCCAAACAGGACCACTTATTCTGGGCAATTGATTCAGATGCTTCAAGGGTTGGGGGAATTGGATTGACTTGATAACAGCCATTCAGGAGATCTGAGTTCCACAGGACTTGCGATTGAACTATGGGGTAATGAGCAATGTATGTAAGAACATCAGGGGCTCCTCCATCGAATGTTTGTCATTCATCAAGCTGTCACCAGTTCAGGGTTTATGTCACAGGTTGGTGACGTTGGCCCTATGGGTGGTTCTTATGGCCCTGCAGTGGGCTTATGCCACACAGGTGGAGACAGATGCCCACAGTTCTGGATTTGCGACCTGGACTGGGGCCATATGTTGGATCAAATGAAGGTGGTATGGAGTTTTCACCTTCCTTGTGGAAGACAAAGTGTACATATATTATTGTTTGGGCACAGTACATTTAAATATTTGTTGCCCTATGGGGAGTTTGAGGGAAGGGTAGATGGGTGGGTTGGCTCAGAAAGGGAGGTATTTTGAAGGGGGGTATAGACTTGTTACTAGATTTTTAGTTGTATTAACATTAACAGAGCACACAAAATGGTTTCAAAAATGTAAGCATGTTTACTTGAGGAAGACACTGAGTTGTTATCAGAGTCGGGGGTGGGGGTTTCCTCTGGTGATCCGCTTTCTTCTAGCCTGGTCAGCTCTTTTGGATACTTTGGGATGTCCGGGATGGGAGTCAGTTGCTGTTGGGAACTCTTTTCCTATGCCTCACTGTCAGAAGGGGAATGGTCTGGACTCAAGGTCAGAAGGGGTGGCTTCCTCCTTCATGATGTGATCATGGCTCTTCAATCTGTAAAAATATTCTCACAGAACATTAACGGCTTACATAACCCTATTAAGAGAGCACGCTTGATGCAGTATCTTAAAAGACAAGTGGCAGACCTCTATTTTGTCCAGAAAATGCACCTCTCAGAGAGTGAACACCAAAAGCTGTGTTGGGGCTGAGTTATAGGATGTACGAATCCTCTCACCACAGCAGTTGTCAGAGGGCACAGGGTCATAATCTCACTAGACTTTATGCCGCATGTATAAAGTGCACTGCCAATACAGTGCAATTTATTGTATGCAGCATAAATCTTTTCTGCTGGGGGCTCCACCCCCAGCACCCACCATTACAGGGGGTTGTGCCCCCGAACACCCCCCAATTAAGATTCCTAACTCCGGGGGGTTCAGTGAATATCACACAAAGTGTGAAAAAAATGAAATTACAATGCGTCTGGGACTGGGAATTGAGCCCAGTCCTAAATGCTCTGCTTCTATCCCTTGCTCAGAGTGGCTCATCACAACAAGCCACAGCAGCTGCTCAGAGGAAGCCCATCATGACAGCGGTCTTTTCCTCTGCCTGGGACAGTGAGAGGGTGCAATACCATGCACAGAACCATTCTCAGTATCGCACCTTCTCGCTGTCATGTACAGTGCTGTTTCTGTTTAGCGCTTGTGTCGTATGCTAATAAGCATATGACATTTTAACCCAGTACCTGGTCAGAGGGGGTGGCAATCCTGGTTCCGGACGCTACTCCCTTTGAAGTCCAGAAATCACATATTGATGTCCAGGGGCGATATATCATTCTACAGGATCAACTTTTTTCCCAGGAGGTCACTCCTGTAAGTTTATACATGACCCCTCAGGCTACAGTCCCCATTCTGAGATCATTTGTGAGTAAGGTAATAGATCTATTGCAGGGATGTCTTCTCATGAGAGGGGATTTTAATATGACAATGTCAGCAGGTTAGATTCACCCAGTCCTTGAGCATACCACATGTCTAATGCAGTCAAGTATTTAAAAGGCACGTTTGACCACCTTTGGGTGATAGTTATTTGGAGGAGAGTGTGTCCCTCTAAGCCTGGCTATATGTACTACTCCCATCACCATAATACTTACTCCCGATTGGACTACCTTTTTGTAACCTGTGAAGACTAGTCTAGGGTCCAAGATATCTCGATTGAACCTAAAATACTATCCGACCACCATCCAATGATACTAAAACTAGATTTAGGTTAAGTAAAAAAGCAAACTCTCTGGCATCTTAACCTGTTACTCCTAAAAGATACCCAATACATTAACCTTATAAAACAGCGGCTCCCACAATTTCTAGAAGAGAATGCCTCTGCCAAAACCTCAGCTGCCATTATGTGGAACACTTTGAAGACTGCACTGAGGGGGGACACTATAGCTTATGTGCTTAAAAAAAAGAGGGACATGGAAGCAAAATATTTAGAGTTAGTAAACCAATTGCACGCATACCAACTCTTGTACACAGATGGAGACAAGGAGGTTCAAACTAAAATTAGGGATAGCAAAGTGGTCAGCCACTATACTCAAAATTAGAACTCAATATGGGGGACAGGTGGTCCATGGAGATAAAGAGATTCGGGACATATTTGTGTGGTATTACCAAAATCTTTATAAACAGGATGCTCCATGCACTCAGCTAGAGAGGGACTGCTTTATGGCTGCTCTGCATCTTCCCCAACTTATAGAAACCCAAGTGAATTCTCTGGAGGCACCGATCTCTGCTGACCAAGTATTTACCCATATCAAGGCCATAGCCCCACACAAATGTCCAGGTCTGGATGGATACCCAGCTGAGTGGTACAAGGTCTTCTGCATGGAACTCCTTCCTAACATGTTGGAAGGTTAATGGGAGGTGGCTGAGAGTCATTCTCCACCCCTCCTCATGGTTGTATGCCACCTTGATGGCCCTGCCTTAACCCGAAAAAGATGCAGCTGATCCCACATCTTACTGTTTAATTTCCATTCTAAATTTAGATGATAAAATCTTCATGGCTTGCTGGGCTGCCAGATTGAAGGTCATTCTGCCTACATTGATCCATCCAGACCAGATAGGCTTCATCAAATGGCAGAATACCACAGACAATATTTGTCGGGCACTATTGTTTTTAGACCATGTTCCAAAACAGCATTTCCCTGTGGTTCTGGTGAGTATTGACCCAGAGAAGGCTTTCGACAGGGTGACCTGGCCTTTTCTTTGGGATGCCTTGTCGAAATTCCATTTTCCAGAGACATTTCAGACCTGTCTTCTTAACACTGACACAGCCCTTTAGGCCTATGTGCACATTAACGGAGGGGTCTCTTCCCCAATCACACTACAAAGGGGAATGAGGCAGGGGTGCTGCCTGTCTCCTGTCCTATTCGCACTGTATATGGAGTCTCTTGTGGAGGCCTTGAGAGGTACGGGAGGAATACGGGGCATTACAGTGGACCAACAGGAATACAGGATTAGTTTATTTGCTGATGACATCCTTCTGACGTTGGAGTTCCCTGAGGACTCTATTCCATGGGTCTGGGAGGTTCTGACTACCTTTGAAACAGTAGCAGGTTTTAAATTAAATCACTCAAAAACAGAAGTTCTTGCCCTTAACTTCAATCCTTTGGGTGGTTTGAAGAAGGCCCTTCCACTGAAGTGGAGAACAATAAAAATAAAATATCTGGTAGTATATCTCTTCCATTATTTAGAGGTCTTAGATGTCATTGACTACAAGCCCCACACAATGACAATTCAAATGGATCTAAATTAATGGGGTAAACTCCATCTCTCCCTTCTCCAAAGGATCGATATTATCCAAATGAATGACCTTCCTCACCAGCTCTATTTATTCCAAAATATCCTCTATTTCCCAGTCAAATTTTACTTTAGGTCCTGGGACAGAATGCTATCTACCTTTGTTTGGAAAGGCTAACACCCAAGAATCCGCCTATTTTGAAATTATTCATGGCTCTGGGTGAGGTTAATCTCCACAATTTAGAACTCTATGCCAAAGCAGCATTCCTGAAAATTCTCTTATTGTGGTTGTCAGGAGGGTATACTGCTCCTTGGAAGACCAATGACCTGCATGACACAGAAAGAGTTTTGTTCTCTTCAGGGGAGAGAGAGCTCCACCACTGAGAAATTTCTCGAAGATCTTAGCCCAGATTTTGAAAGATTGGATCTCCTTATGCTGACATCCAAAATTCCAGGGGCCTTTACATATTGTAGAATGATCTCAGATGATATTTTCTCCCTGCACAGACAGACCTGGCCTTCTCAGAATGGCAAAGACTGGGGTTGTCATTTTGGTTTACAATTTTTGGATCAAGGGGGAATTTTTCCTTTTGAAACACTACAGGCAGATTTTGGGCTTAGGCAACAAGATTTCTACAGCTGTACAGTCACAGCCCCTGGCTCCCACAGCACCTGGCCCCCCCCCCCCACCTGTACCTGGTCCTCTCCCCATCTCCTTAGTGTGGAAGGCTTTTACTACACTGCCTGAGAACAGCAGTGCAGTAAAGTGCAATTTGTGTGGTGTTGAGGTGTGCTGTGGCCTAGAGGAAGTCACCTTGGCACAGGGGGTCAGTGCACCCACATCTATAATCACCACTGCCTAGAGTGGCAGGCTAAGGTCAGCGAACAGGCCAGTAATGCACCTGCTGGGGAAGAGGGGACAGAACGGCGTCCAACTGCATGTGGTGTGAAGCAGGGGAAGGCCATGGCAGAACCTGCTGCTCCACCACCACAACCTGCAGCACTTCCTTCTGAGGGTGGCAACTCTCTCCAACTGCCTGCCACACAGGCTAATTTGGGCCTGCTGGGGAGCAAGATGGACACTGCAAACTACCAGCTGGACAACGTTGAGCAGCAGTTGTATCACACTGAGGGGCACCAACTTCAGATCATGGGGATGCTTCAACTGCTGCTGTCACATCACAGCATGTAATATTAGTTTTTTAGTCTGTATTTGTACCCACCACCCTCTGTGTGAAAACAAAAATCCCAATGTTGCCCCTGATCTGTCCCCCTTCTATCTTGAAATTTTGGTTCCTTCTTCATGCACATCTTTTGTTCTGGATGTGGTTACCCTGTTGTTGAGTCCATTTCTGTTCTTTGTAGTTTCTATCAAGCCTCCTCCCACTTTCCTTGCATTTGCATGTAATGTCCTTTAGTGTATCTTCACCTGGCTTCATTCTGGTGCATACCCATCAGCATTTTAGTTCCCCTCCTTTGTACAGCCCTTTTCTGACTTCATTTTGATGTGACAGCTCCCAATATGTCCCAGTATACCTGTCCCCATCCCTCCCTAGTTCCATCTGGCATTTGTCTTGCATACCTTTAGGTAATCTGACACAGGTCACTATCCATTCTTGTTGTTTGTCTTCCCCCCCATTGTGCACCATTATGTGTATAAAAATATAAAATGTGTGTTCCGTTCTTCTTTTGCATAACCTTGTTCAGCTTCCCAAACTGGAAAGAACCATGCCTCAAAACAGTTGAAATAAAATTAAGTAAAAAAGGGTTGTCCTTGCCCTCATTATATTCCAACTTAACAAAACCAGAAAACCATAACTCCACACGAATAAATGACAATAAAATATGTTCACTGCTAGTGTGAAGGCACATTAATGATCCTTGTACTTTGGTGATTATGCCTTAATTAGTGTGCCCTCTAATGAAGGCCTAAGAGCCGAAGCGCAGAGGGGGCATTTGTGTGTGACTTGTTTTGCCATCAATAAAGTTGCAATAGCATTGAACAATTTTTCTTGGCAGGTATTTGTATAGAGTCATGGCTTTGTGGGTTTGCCTTGCACTTTTGGAACTAAGTGAAAAACAGAATGGCTACCCAGTGATTTACAAAAAAAGACCTGGAACTAGCAGCTCTGTACCAGCATCCTTCCACAGTGTTAGTGCAGCGTACTTCTGACAGCTCTGTTATATTCCTACTTAACAATGTCTGTTTATCATGAAATATCTTTGGTGCCTCAGTAATGTTTCCTTCTTGTCATGGAGGGTTTGTTTGTTAAAAAGCAGGACTGAGCAGTTCAATAATCTGCTAAACAGCATTTGTGCAGTGCACTGTCATGTTCACACACTGCCCAGCTCCCTGAAAACATATAAGATGACTTGTTCCACTCTTGATGGTATAAAAAATAAAGATAAGAATATATAACATATATTTTAGTTGTACCATCATCAACAGTGGACTAACTCATATAATATGTTTTCAGATGGCCAATGGGCAGTGTGCACTGTTTAGTGCACACATGTTGTTTAGCAGATCATTGTACTGCTCACTCCTGCTTTTCAACAAATCCAACAGAAATTAAACATTGCAGAGGCACCCAAACTATTTCATGGTAAACAGACATTATTAAGCAGGAATATAACAAGTCTAGTAGCATGCTGTGCTAACACAGGGGCTGGGTGCTGGTAGAGAGCAGCGAGCTGCAAAACTGCCAGACTAAACCAGAAACCCACCATTACTTGAGTCCAGATGAATACATGCCAAGAAAAAATATTTACTGCTAGTGCAAATGTATTGCTGGAAAAAAAGGCACAGAAATGATCTTGCATCTTGGTGGTTATGTTTTCTTTTGGTGGCTCCACAATGAAGGCCTAAGTGCTGAAGTGCAGGGGTCATTTTTGTGTAGCTTGCTTTTCCATCAAGAAATTCACAGTAGTGAACATTTTTTCTTTGCATTTATTTATCTGGAGTGCTGGCTTTCTGGTTTAGTCTGGCAGTGGCAGTTTTGCAGCTCGCTGCTCTCCACCAGCACCTGGCCCCATTGTTAGAGCAGCGTGCTACTGTACTGGACTTGTTATATTCCTACGTAATAATTTCTGTTTACCATGAAATATTTTGGGTGCCTCAGCTATGTCTTATTTCTGTCGGGTTTGTTGAAAAGCAGAAGTGCAATGATCTGCTAAACCACATGTGTGCACTGTGAGGTGCAGAATGCCCAACGAGCCCTCTGAAAACATATTATATGAGTTGGTCCTCTGTTGATGATGGTACACATAAAATATATGTTATATATTTTTTATTCTTTATACCATCAAAAGTGGAACAAATCAGCTATCATATATGTTTTCAGGGGGCTGGACAGTTTGTGCACCTCTCAGGGCACTGCACACATGCTGTTTAACAGCTGATTACACTGCTTACTCCTGCTTTTCCACTCATGCACACAGCAAGACAGAAATAAAACATTACTGAGACCACTAAAATAATTCATTTTTGGAAAGAGACATTATTAAGCCTAAATATAACAAGGAAGGGAACTAATTAATAGCACACACAGTCATGCAAGCAGTGCTGCCTCCCAGTCCCCAGAATGAATGTGTACCCTGCAAAATGTGCTGTCTTATGTCCAGAAAATGCCCCACTCCAGACAAAGAGAAATGAGAGCATAAAATAGAATGAAAAGTCTCCATTAATTAATGGCACACTCAGTCATGCGTGCACACGCTCCAATAAGAACTAAGTCCCCTGCTGCTGTTGGAATTTCATATAATGCTGCTGTTGACCTGACTGGGCTGATGCATAGAGTCTTGCCAAATCATGTACTAGAAGGATAACCCAACCATCAAGTTTACAGTCCATGATGATGTGATAATGCTGTTGGTTGCCCAAAGTCTGCTCCACTGACCCCAACAGGAAGGATGCCCTCTGTGTGTACATTAATGCTAACCTTGGTAAGTTAATGTATCTGCCTGGCACCATCATGTTTTCCCACAGAACCTAACCTTAAATGTTTATATATATATATATTCTATATATATATATATATATATTTTATATATATATATATTCATAACCCTAGTTGGGCTATCCCAAGGGAAACTACCCCTGCCTGTGTGACTAGGTGCAGGTTGAGGGCCCTGAGTTCTGTAAACAGGTGTCTCCACCCAGAGGGTTGGTTTAGGGGTAGCATAGCTGCTCTAGGTACAGCCCTCTGGAACGCTGATACCCCCCCAACCCCTCTAATGACCTGTACTGGTCAGCAAATAGACAATCACAATTAACACCAGAATGCAATGTTAGACCCACACTTGGCACACTTACCACCTGGGCTGGATCACCTGCACTGGCCCTGGAGCATATACCGACAATGCAGTGTCGCTTCTACAGCAAAGACCATTACAGCGACATTGTCGGCAGTCAGTGTGATGGTCTCCACTACCCAACACTGGTGCCAGAGAGGTGTTTGCCCCCATTCCTTAACTAACGCTGACTGGAGTTAGCAATCTAAAGTATGGGGGGTGTGGGTGCAGAGTCCCCCACAGAAAACACTTGTTCCCAATCCCAAGCAGCAGCACAATATCAATTGGTGGTGGTGTGCTGTTGCTGCGCCGTCGGTCGACAATTTCGTGTCACCACAGTATAGTGGAACCACCCTGGAGACCCCATGTAAAGTAAGACCTGCAACAGAGAGAGAGAGGCAATAGCGACACAGTATCCCCTCCACAAAGGTACACAACAGCCAGTTTAAATGCAGAAAGATCCGGATCTGATTTATTCAGGGGATGTGAACAAGGGTGGGGCAATAATCTGGTGTCTGATTTTAGATCTGATTTAGTCAGATTAGACAATTATGCCCTAAGAGTCCCTCTAGCATAGTTACACACACTCTGGGTACCCAGCTGTTATTCAGGCTAGCCTGAAGCATTGCCCACAGTAGGCCAGCATTGCAGGTGTTGTCGGTGCCCTTAGGAAAGAAAAACACAACATGCACTTTAACCCACAATTTGTATTCTGGAGCCGGATAGCTCAGTTCATAATGATCAACCAAAACAATAAAATCAGGTGACACACTTTGATTTGAGCTTTGTTTCAGATAGCTATTCTGATGTTTATTCATGCTACCCAGACCAGGATGCAGGACTGACAAGATGAAGACCTAAGGATGGTATGCTGGTTTGCCAGGGGAAGCAGGGCCCACATGACACACCGTGGTGGTCGATCCTGTTTGAGGATGTTGAGCAGGAAGCCAAATCCCAGAGCGGGTCTTTTGTCAGATAAATCTTCAGCGTGAGTTGCAATCTAGGTCAAGATGGTGAGGGCCAGACCAGGAAAACAGTTCGGATGTCAGTCCAGTTAGTTGATGGAGGCAGCTTCCAGCTAGCGCAATACATTCTAAGAGGTGGGGAACCAAATCACGACCAACACTACACATTCAACACAATTATAGTAAGAAATACCAGATACCACAGTTCGGATGATAGTCCGGTTTCAATTAAAGTGTCTCTGAGCAAACCATATGCCCTGTGGTTATTTCAGGTCCTGACAGGCCGATCACTCCAGAAGCAACTGTTCAGTCCTCACAGGCGAAATTCACCCTGTCACCATTCAGGATTCTGGTCACAGTAAAGGCAATTTCGGATATAGTCTGAATTTAGATCGCAGGACTTCTTCACTAGAGAAGATGGTAGCAGGCGGCTAGACTCAGTCTTCTGGCCGATTCCCCACTCTACCAGGCAGGAGCAGCTGTTCAAATTGCCCAAGCTGTTCACTCTCTCAACTCCAGCTACACACTGACTCACTGATGCAGGCAGCTCTGGGCTTTCCCAGTGATCCAAAAGGTTCAGTTGTTGGTTGATCCATCTGCCTGTCACAGCAGGGGTTCCCCCTCCAGGTCCATTTAGGCACCAAAGAGTAAAAACTACAATTCCTACAGAAATTCACCCCCACAAGGCATCTGGGGACAGTCTCCATTTTAAGGTCCCCAAAGATACCGATTGGTCCAAACTGGCAGTCCAGAACCAAAATGGTGGTGCTTAGCAGAAAAGTCCATGTTGCAAAGGAAGGCAGGTTAGATAAACTACAATATTATTGTTATTGCAGCAGAAAATCAATAAACAATCACATATCCCAGTTATGCTTTCTCTGCGCAATTAGCAATTTCAGAATGAAGCAGCTGTTTTGCAGCCAAGGCAGGACTGGAGCCTGAAACCACTCGGCCGTCACCCAGATTAATTATAAACTACGAGATAGATACCTCTTAAAGAGACAGGCTTGGAGGCTAATAGGCACTTGCAGGCAAGCATTTTTAAATTATTTTAAATGCAGAACACCAGCCTGTCAGTGGGCATTAAGCAAGCCCAGGAAGACATTTTAGGAACCCCCATTTGTAGGGGGGGGCTACACACACACACACACACACACACACACACACACACACACACACACACACACACACACACATATATATATAACCCACAGTGGAAAACGGTCTGATTAAGGGGTGCTTTAGTACACAACCTGTTACAACGTAATTATCACCTGTTGTATTGGTTCTACAAACTGTTTGTTCTTCCAGCATCTGAACTGTTGTGTTATTGTATGAAGCACCAAGACTGTGTTGTATTATATTAGGATTGTGGTCATTTGCCCCTGACAGTGAACAGTTACCCCTGCCAGTGAACAATTGCCCCAGATTGTTGCAATTTGCCTCTGACAGTCAACAGTTGCCCTTGAAAGTGAACAATTGCCCCGGATTGTTGCAATTTGCCCATGCTTCAGACAAGTTGCCCCTGACAGCGAACAATTGCCTAGATTGTTGCAATTCACCCCTGCTTCAGGCAAATTGCTCCTCAAAGTGAGTATTTCAGTATAACATGCCAACAGAAGTACCATTGTGCAGCAACACGTAGCAACACGTTCTGATTCAATCTTCAGTCTTCATCAGCTCTTCACCATAGCAATCTTCAGTTTTCAGCAGCTCTTCACCATAGCAATTTTCACTCTTCATCAGCTCTTCACCATAGCAGTCTTCAGCCAGCAGAAGACTTCAGTGACTTCTTGCTCTTTCATCTGCCGAAGTCGAAATCGACGTCCTTTGGGTTGTCGCGGCCGCCAGTTCCTGTTCACCTTGAAAGAAAAGATGACAGGAAAGTGCCTCGTCTGTCCCTCCCAGACACCCGCTGGTAGATGAGTCTGTCGTAGCCAAGTGTGTTCGTGGCCACTGTTTCTTATTTTGTTCTTCATCGTGTGGAATCTTGATCTTCACCTTTCTTGCTTGTGTCGTCCTGTATCACCAGAGCAATCCTTGGGTAGCAACTGAAGTTTGGTGGTCCTTCAAGTGGATCTGTCACCAAAAGCAGCCCAGCAGTTCTTCTTCTTCCTCCTTGGTAGTCCTTCTTCTGGATTCTTAACCAAGTCCAGTGTTCATTTGGCAACCCTAGTCGAGGGTAGGTGCCAGGAAACCTCAACAGTTCTTCTTCATCCTTGGCGACCCTGGTCGAGGGTTGGCGCCGAGGAGAAAGCAGCAGATTTCTTCTGCTGTGGCAATCCTGCAGGTGGATTCCTTACCACATTTTGGTCCTTCAACCTTGGCAGCCCAGTTCGAGGATTTTTGCCCCAGGAAAAGAGCATTTTCCAGTTAGTCTATTCACACTCATGTGTTCCGGCAATCCTGGAGAGTGGGTTGGCCGATGCCTATGGTCTGTTTACCAATCTCTCCATTCCCTGTTTGTGACCTCTCATAGGTATCCTAGTGAGCTTGGCACCAAGCAAGAGTTTCCCCCTTTTCTCTTATCCCTAATCTTCAGTTGTGCGCGAAGACGATGAACATCTTCATTTTATGGACTTTGAGATTGTTTGCTGATGGTATTATGTATGCTTAGCACATGTTATGAAAAGGTATAAGGTCCTCTGAATGTGTAGAACTCTGGGTAAGGAATTGTAAGTGTAATTGATAAGCATACTGTAAAGTGACCTTAGGTAGATGTACAATATAGAGTGGTAATTGTTAGCTGATGCTTACAAGTAAGAGTTATTCTCTGACCTTCCCTTGTGATCGTGTCTACTTCCCCTGGTGTAAATAAAAGCCTGCAGGCATCAAACCTTCATATTGTCTCCTGCCTTTTCTTAAAGGGTGTTTCCTGGCACCCAACCTCATTCGGACCACAGGGTTGTCTCACCATTCCACCTGCTTGAGGTGACGCTGGGTGTGCAGCTGGGAGGGGTGTTCTTCTAGGATAGCATCCCAGTTGATAAGATCTCTGCACCGTGACAAAGAAAAACATTTTTGGCGTAGTCAGCAGGATAATATTTAAGGAGTCTAAAGCAGTTTTGGAGATAACGATTCAAGCTGTACCCAGGTGTGGTAGTGAAATGTCTGGAGGGGATAACGCAGCTGTTGGCAATGAGGATATAGGGATTGGGATGGAAGACAGAGAAATTATACCTCCCTCACCCCTCACGATGCTCTATTACTTCGGAGCACCATGGCTTCCCCAGTTCACGGGAGAAAAATATGGAAATGGAGCAAGCAGTTTAGGGGAGTTCAGAGCTAAGATGCAAGCCATGTTCTGACTGTATCAAGTCCCAGAAAAACAGAAGGTGGAGATACTGATCAGACAGTTAAAAGGGGCTGCCCATATAGAGGTACAATCATGGCATGTAGGTGCAAAGACTACAGCTGACCAAACTTTACAAAGACTACAGCAAATTTTTGATATTCGCCTGTGTCTAGTCTCAAGAAGACATTTTTCTCTAGAATGCAAAGACCTCAGGAGACCCTTCTGGAGTATGTTCTAAGCCTCCAGGAGTTATTGAGAGTGATTGAAAGGGTAGATGCTCAAGAGATCATGGATCCAGATCGGGTGCTAACGGAGAAGTTTGTGGAAGGGGCATATGGTGAAGCTCTTAGATGAGAATTAAGAATGTTGCTGCTTCAGGACCCAACTGCAGAGTTCCTCAACTTCAAAGAGAAGGCCATAAAGGTACTGGGATCAAGCTGAGCGGGAGATGATGTGGTGACCTACCCACAGATGGTGACACCTATGAGTGCAGCATGGCTGGGTTATCCGATGGAGAGATCGGCATGAGAAGGTCTGTGGTGCAGGCAGCCAGTCAGTGAGTAAAGGGTAGATAAAGAGTGGATGTACTGTCAAGAGTCCACCGGTGAGCACCCAGGTTATTTCGTGGACACCAGACTTTTGTGTGGGCAAATGGCACAGGCACCGATCCTTTCCATGGCTAACCCCTCCCATCAGAACTCAGATCTTTTGGAACAAACAGCCACCTTGACACGAGCTATGTCGGAAGTGTGTCAGGAGGTCAAGGGGCTAAAAAGAAGGCTGGAAAAGGGAAGCTGCCCAGATGCAGGGTGAATGAGAAAGATGGTTTGACAAACTCCAGTCTTGGAGAAGAGGAGAAGGGAGACGTCCTATGAACCAATTCGATGGTCAGGGCAGGTCTATATACCAGAAATGTGGAGTCAGTGGCCATATTGCGAGATGGTGCCAGCAGCCTCCAGAGCCAGTGGTGGCTTTAAACCAGGGAATCTTTGGGGACAGGGACCAGTCCTCGGAGAGTGTTCAACCAGGTCCAAACTCAGTAATGAACAGATCGAATTTCATTGGGAGGAGCCCAACTGTTCCGGTGTTGGTGGATGGGATTGAATTAATGGCTCTCTTAGACACCGGATCCCAAGTCACCACTATGCAGGGCAGTATTTTCGCAGGTACTGTAAGATAGAGGATCTGCAGCCGTCGCCCAAGTCATGGATAACATTAATTGCCAGTAACAGAGCTGAAGTGCTTTACTTATGATACTTAGAGGCAAGTATCTAGTTGGGAAAGAACATGCAGAAAGGTCAAGGCATCATTATCAGTGAGGCAGAGAGTGACAGCTTACCACCCCTGATCCTCCTCGGGATGAATTTCCTTCAGCACTGCCTAGAGGACCTAGTACAGGTTTTGTGAACTCAAGTAAAGAGGTCTCCATGTATAGAGAAGAGAGCTTTGCAACAAACAATACACCTACTCCAGTGTCACCAATGATTTGCGAGTAGCTCTGGTGAAATTGGGAAAGTTAGAGTTTCCGACACCCGGCCTATCATCCTAAAGTCAGGTACCAAGACTACCCTATGTTGTAAGGCCAAAATAGGACATCAGGGCAAGATTATGATGCCTTGGTTGAACCATGACCAACAAAAAAAGAAAAGCCCATATTGGTGGCTAGAAGTGTGGCTATGGTTACCAAAGGAAGGGTCCCAGTGTGAGTCATAAACTATGGGAATCATGATGTACGACTCCATAGGAACCAGCCGGTGGCTCAGTTGCATACGGTGTTGTTGCAAGATATCGTGGAACCGGAGAACGTAGTTCCAGAGAAGACCCAGTTACCAGACCTCAGAGAGGAAGGAGAGACCCTGTGTGACTCCATACCCGCATGGATGAAAGAGATTAACCTGGGTAATCCCAAGACCACAGTGCAACAGAAGGGGGATGTGATTCAAGTCTTACTAAAGAATTCTGAGGCTTTCAGTCAGCATCCCCTTGACATTGGATTGGTGCAGGACGTGCAACATCATATTCATATGCAACAACATCCACCCATCAGAGGGAGATTCCGACCAATCCCCCCGGCCATGTATCAGCCCTTAAAGGAAATGATCTGGGAGATGAAGGAGGTCAAGATGATAAAGGAGAGTCATAGTCCTTAGGCAGCTCCGATCGTTCTAGTCAAGAAAAAGGATGGAAAGATCAGGTTTTGTGTTGATTACCAAAAGTTAAACAGCATAACACATAAAGATGCATACTCGATATCGAGAATCAAAGACTCTTTAACCGCATTACAGTCAGCTGCCATCTTCTCCATCCTAGATCTCACAAGTGGATATTGGCAAGTGCCAATGGCCCCAGAAGACCAGAAGAAAACTGCTTTTATTATGCCTAGGGGTTATGTAAATTCACTCGTATCCCATTTGGATTGTGCAGTGCCCCGGGAACATTTCAGAGGTTGGTGAAACACTGTTTAGGCAGTTGAAATTTTGACATCCTGCTGCTGTACCTTGATCATATCATCATCCACTCTAAGAACCACCAAGAGCATCTGCAGCATTTAGATGAGGTCTTCACCCATTTGATCCGATATGCTTAAAAGTAAAACCTTCCAAATGCTGTCTGTTACAGTTTCAGGTGAACTATCTCGGTCACATTGTATCTGCTAATGGAGTGTCACCTGATCCAGAGAAACTGTCAGCAGTAAAAGATTGGCCAGTACCAACAACCGTACAATACGTCCGAAGATTTTGGGGTTTTGTTGGGTATTACCAGAGATTTGTAAAGGACTTTTCTAAAATAGCCTTACCCCTAAATGAGCTCCTCAGAGGAACCAAGGCGGGACAAGTACCCAAGAAGCAACCTGTCAAGTGGGCCAAAGAGCAACAAGAGGCTTTCAATCAATTAAAACAAATTCTTACACAAGCACCCATATTGGCATATCCTGATTATTCTAAACCCTTCCGGTTGTATACAGACGCAAGTAACAAAGGCCTAGGCACAGTGCTAGTGCAGGAGCAAGAGGACATAGAGCAGGTCATAGCGTACGCAAGCCATGGATTGAGAGGGTCAGAGAGAAATGATGCTCGGTACAGTTCCTTTAAGCTGGAATTTCTAGCCTTGGTCTGGGCAGTGACAGAGAAATGTAAGTACTACTTAGCAGTCACTCTGTTTACTGTGTTTACTGATAATACCCCACTGGTGCATTTGAACACAGCGAGATTAGAAGCTCTAGAGCAGCGATGGGCTTCCAGACTAGCCAACTACCAGTTTTCTCTCAAATACCGTTCAGGCAGATCTAATACAAATGCAGATGCACTTTCCCGAATGCTTAATCCAACAGAAAATTAAATAGATGAGACACCGCTGGAGAATACCGAGATGCCACCTTTTCTTCAGGTACCACCAGAAGTTGTTCAGGCCTGTTGTTACGCCAATACCAGAGAAGATGTAGAACCAGAACAAGAACCAGAGTGTGCAGACCAGCTGGCGAAACAAAGTAACCTGTCGGCACAACTGCAAGACCAGACCCAGTAATTAACCAAGTTAAGTCATACATTGCAACAAGACAAAAAAATACCCCCTCAAAAGCGAAAGAAAATGAACCTGGAAGCTATAAAGTTATGGAGACATAGGACCCGGTTAACCATAAGAGACTTTAAGCTTATCCGTCAGACCAGAGACCCCAACACTCACTATGAGATCTCCCAGACCATTGTTCCAAAGAAAAGTGCATCAGTGGTACTTGAAGCATATCATGACCATTCTGTACACTTTGGCAACAAGAAAACAGAGGCCATAATCAGAAAAAGATTTTATTGGATTGGGATGAGAAGTGATATTATTAAGTGGTGTGTAGAATGCCCAACTTGCAGTCTGAAATGCCCCAATAGAAACAACCAGCGAGCTCCTCTACATCCCATAATTAGTAAAGCATCCCTTGAGTTAGTTGCTTTGGATCACCTCAAACTAGAACCAAGTGCCAATGGACAAACATATGTCTTAACCATGGTAGATCATTATTCTAAGTTTATGATCGTCAGTGCTGTAAAAGATTTGTCTGCCAGAACCACAGCTGAGACATTTGTGGAGCTTTTTGTTTGGCCTTTCGGGTATCCAACCAAGATATTGACTGATCAAGGAACTGCATTTGAGTCACAGCTCTTCAGAGAACTCTACACCCTATATGGCAGTAAGAAAATAAAAACCACTGCATATCACCCTCAGTGTAATGGACTGTGTGAGCGAATGAATCAAACAATACTAGGAATGTTAAGAGCTCTTCCGGAATATAAATGTCCATATTGGCCAGCTTTGCTCCCTGAACTAGCGTATTTGTATAACAACACAGTTCACTGTTATACTGGATACACACCACACTATTTAATGTTTAGTCACCATGGAAGACTTCCTATGGATCTGGTACTCGAAGTTCAACCAAATAAACCACCTGTTACTGACTGGGTAAAAGAGCATAGCAAGAGATTACAAGAAGCCGGACAAGTTGTGAGCCAACACATGGAACAAGTACGACTTATGCAAAAGGTTAACTATGATGCTAAAGCCAATGTGACCCCATTGCAGATTGGAGAATGGGTATTGCTCAAAAGGACTCAGAAATGCCATAAATTAGCTACCAGGTGGGAACCAGAACCTTTCCTTATTGTCGAAAACCCCTACCCTGACCTACCCGCGTACAAGACTGAAAAAGAGACTGGTAGAGGCACAAAGATAGTGCATAGAAATCTTCTTAAACCTTGTACCTTCAGAGACAGTGGTTTAATTGATACTACAAGAAAAGCTACATTAGAGGAGAGGCAGGAGATCTCTACCCACCAAGTAAAGGAGATGGATTTACCGATAGATTGGTGTAGAGATCCTTGGGTTAGATACTCGCATGTATGTTCAGGTAATCGCCCCCCTTTGGCAGAACCAATAGCAATGCCAGAACCTCCTGATTTGCCTAAACCAGCAGTTAGTCCAGTAAGACCAGTAGCTTTTCAGCCACGTAGATCTCAGAGATGTAATTTTGGTGTACCTCCAAGGAGGTACATTTTAGAAGCTCCTCAGATAGTACCTTCCTTCCAGGGATAGTTCTGTTAAAGTGATTCCCATGATACGGTCACTTAGTTAAGTTCAGTAAATAAGAAAGTTTTCTAAAAGTTATAGAAGCTTAAGAATGCTTATTTAAGGAATATAGAGGCTTAAGTTAAATGTTAAAATGGTAAGAGCTATTTTAAGAAACTTATAGAAGTAATATTTAAGAAATGTTTTACGAAATGTTTAAAGGGAATACATGGGGACATGTGTTTTTAGGTGGGTTCGACTTGTAATGCCCCAAAGTTGGGGCATCACAGTAAAACAAAAGTCCAGGGGTTAACAGGTGCCCAGGGTGCCTGTGGTATGTGTAAGGCAGGGTATACAAAAGGGCCACCCTGAGTAAAGTTTCCCTTCCTGGTAACGGAAATGCTGTAAGTAAAAGAAAAAGTGGCTTGTGCACTTAAAATATGGTAAAAAAAATAGATTTAATACAAGCTGCATCAACAATGGCTTGGATGGAATGCTGTGCTCAGCTGCTCATGCACAGCATTCCAATCCAGCCATTTCAGAACTAGAGTTTTAATTTTTAAAATCAAACAGTTTTTGGTAGCTCCTGCCAGGCTATGGAGAAGAGAGGACACCACAAACCAAGGGGAAACCTGTTAAGTGATCACCTGGGGTTTGAAGCCATTTCCCTGAGGGTTTGGTGGTGTGCCTGCTCTGGGCTCCAGCCGGTGAAGGCTCCGTGAAGCTCCGTTCAGTTCGTGATGCCATCGGGGCACCAGAAGTAAAGTAATCGGCCATTTGCCATGGTTTGGGCTGGTGAGCCCCGTCATTTTATTGTTTTGGCCCCTGTTTAGTTTAAAATATAGTTTACTCGGTCCCTCATTGGCAGCATTACCAGCCACATTGCCGTTCTGTCTGTCGGCCGTCTGAGGCCCCCCCATCATCCTCCTAGCTGCTTGTGTGTTCCCTCCCACTGCCAGAACACCTCCCACCTCCTGACTGCAGCTCTCCTCAACCCAGCTGAGGCAGTGAGTCAGACGGCAGCACTAGGAAGATTGCTGGCTGTCCAACGTTAAGGAAAGACTTTTTTTTATTTTAAATAGTTAGCTCAAGAGGCGCTTGGGGAAAGTGGCTGAGCGCTGCAGGACAGTCGGGTCAGAAGGACCCAGATTTTAATATTCATTAAGAGCAGGGTAGCAACGCCCATAGGAGGGGCCAGGAAAGCAAGGCCAGATAGCAGCCTGTTGAATATTAATAAGAGGGGTGGGACAAGGTGGTGCTGAGTGTAAAGGAGTGACAGCTCACACAGAGTTGCATAATTAAAGGGACCCAGCACAGTTAAGCCACCCAAAGAAGTAAAGGGGCAAGTCAAGCCCATTTTGAAGGGCACCAGGCCCACAGTTAAGAGAGCACCAGGCCCAGTTTTAAAAGGGCACCAGGCCCACAATTAAGAGGGCACCAGGCCCACGGTCAAGGTAGGGCACCAGGCTGAGGTAATGGGGGGGGCACCAGGCAAGAGGTAAAGGTAGGGCACCAGGCCCGAGGTAAAGGTAGGGCACCAGGCCTGAGGTAAAGGTAGGGCATCAGGCCTGAGGTAAATGCAGGGCTTCCAGGCCCAGAGTAAAGACAGCCCGGCCTATCGAGTAAGGGAAAGCCAGGCCAGTAGCAGTAAAGGGTCCCCGCCTATTGAGTAAGGGCAAGCCAGCCCGGTAGTAGTAAAGGGTGCCAATCCCCAGTAAAGGAAGGGCATCAGGCCCAGTAAAGGTAGGGCATCCCAGGCCATAAGGAATAGGGCAGCAGGTGTATGGGCGATTAGTGTAACCAGGCTAAGTAGCTGGGGCAGGTACATTAGAGCACTTAGGGGTAGCCAGATCCTAATAAAGACCAACCCACAGTGGGAAAAGGTCCGATTAAGGGGCACTTTAGTACACAACCTGGTACAACATAATTATCGCCTGTTGTATTGGTTCTACAAACTGTTTGTTCTTCCAGCATCTGAACTATTGTGTTATTGTATGAAGCACTGAGACTGTGTTGTATTATATTAGGATTGTGGTCATTTGACCCTGACAGAGAACAGTTGTCCCTGCCAGTGAACAATTGCCCCGGATTGTTGCAATTTGCCACAGACAGTGAACAGTTGCCCTTGAAAGTGAACAATTGCCCCGGATTGTTGCAATTTGCCCCTGCTTCAGGCAAGTTTCCCCTGACAGCGAACAATTGCCCAGATTGTTGCAATTTGCCCCTGCTCCAGGCAAATTGCTCCTGAAAGTAAGTATATCAGTATAACATGCCAACAGAGGTACCATTGTGCAGCAACATGTTCTGATTCAATCTTCAGTCTTCATCAGCTCTTCACCATAGCAATCTTCAGTTTTCAGCAGCTCTTCACCATAGCAATCTTCAGTTTTCAGCAGCTCTTCATCATAGCAATCTTCAGTCTTCATCAGCTCTTCACCATAGCAATCTTCAGCCAGCAGAAGACTTCAGCGACTTCTTGTCCTTTCGTCCACCCGAAGTCAAAATCGACGTCCTTGTCGTTGCCGCTGGTTCCTGTTCAGCTTGGAAGAAAAGATGACAGGAAAGTGTCTTGTCCATCCCTCCCAGATGCCCGCCAGTAGACGAGTCCATCATAGGCAAGTGTGTTCATGGCCACCGTTTCTTATTTTGTTCTTCATCATGTGGAATCCTGATCTTCACCTTTCATCTCTTCTTGCTTGTGTCGTCCTGTATCACCAGAGCAATCCTCAGGGTAGCAACTCGAGTTTCGTGGTCCTTCAAGTGGATCTGTCCTTCTTCTGGATTCTTCACCAAGTCTGGTGTTCATTTGGCAGCCCTAGTCGAGGGTAGGTGCCAGGAAAACCTCAACAGTTCTTCTTTTTCCTTGGCGACCCTGGTCAAGGGTTGGTGCTGAGGAGAAAAGAGCATATTTCTTCTCCTTTGGCAATCATGCAGGTCGATTCCTTGCCACATTTTGGTCCTTCAACCTTGGCAGCCCAGTTTGAGGGCTTTTGCACCAAGAAAAGAGCATTTCCCAGTTAGTCTGTTCATGCTCGTATGTTCTGGCAACCCTGGAGAGTGGGTTGGCCGATGCCTATGGTCTGTTTACCAATCTCTCCATTCCCTGTTTGCGACCTCTCATAGGTCTCCTAGTGAGCTTGGCGCCAAGCAAGAGTTTTCTCTTTTCTCTTGACCCTAATCTTCAGTTGTGCACGAAGACGATGAACATCTTCATTTTATGGACTTTGAGACTTTGAGATTGTTTGCTGATGGTATTATGTATGCTTAGCACATGTCATGAAAAAGTATAAGGTCCTCTGAATGTATAGAGCTCTGGGTAAGGAACTGTAAGAGTAATCGATAAGCATACTGTAGAGTGACCTTAGCTCGATGTACAATATAGAGTGGTAATTGTTAGCTAATAATTATAAGTAAGAGTTATTCCCCGACCTTCCCTTGTGACCGTGTCTACTTCCCCTGGTGTAAATAAAAGCCTGTTGGCATCAAATCTTCATATTGTCTCTTGCCTCTCCTTAAAGGGTGTTTCCTGGCACCCAACTTAATTCGGACCACAGGGTTGTCTCGTCATTCCACCTGCTCGAGGTGACGCTGGGTGTGCAGCTGGGACAGGCGTTCTTCTAGGATAGCATCCCAGTTGATAAGATCTCCACACCATGACACTAGTATGCCCCAGCCCTCCCTACTGCCTTCTCACATTGCTTGCCAACCTTAAGGTGATCCGATATGATTACCCCCAGATCCCTTTCCATTTTTGTTGTTGTTACTACCTTTCCCCCATTGTGTAATCTTCCCCTGGGTTTTTGTTTCCCAGGTGCATTCTTTTGCACTGAATCCAAGCTGCCATACTTCTGACCATTTATCCAACCTTGCCAAGTCCTTTCTCATCCTTTCCACTCCTCCTTGTGTATCATCCCTGCTGCAGATCTTTTTGTCATCTGAAAAGAGGCATGCTTTTCCTTCCAGTCCCTCTGCAATGTCACTTATAGACATTAAAAAGGACTAGACCCAGTACTGAACCCTGTGGTACCCCACTAGTAACCCCCATTTCTTCACAGTGGACTCTATTTACAATTACTTTCTGTGTCCTGTTCTCCAGCCAATGTTTTATCCAGGCTACCACCCCCACTCCCAGGCTGGTTAATGTGTTTATTAATATTTTGTGTAGGACTGTGTCAAATGCTTTGCTAAAGTTTAGGTAGGCCATGTCCACAGCCCCCCCGGTCTACTACTTTGGTCACCCAGTCAAAGAAATCAATTAGATTCATCTGACATGACCTTCCCACTGTGAATCCATGCTACCTTGGGTCCTGTGCCCCGCTGGCCTCCAGGTACTCAACAATTCTTTCCTTTAGAATTGATTCCATCACTTTCCCTACCACTAAGGTCAAATTGACAGGTCTGTAGTTTCCTGCCTCTATCTTGCTCCCACTTTTGTGAAGGGGAATCACATCTGCCTTCTTCCAGTCCTTAGGTACCACACCATCCTCCCATGATTTGTTAAAAAGGGTAGTCAGTCGTGCCACTAGTTCTCCCCTTAATGTTTTAGAATTCTGGGATGAATCCTGTCAGGCCCCATTGTTTTGTCCACTTTCAGTTTTGAGAGTTCTTTCAGGACTCTCTTCTGTGAAAGGACTGGGATCGACCCCCCTATCCAGAGTGATTCTATTAATTGGATTAGGTACCTCCCCCTCCTCCTTTTTTGTGAATACTGAGCAGATGTATTAATTCAGTAACCCTGCTTTTTCACTGTCCCTCTCTGCCCACCCACTGTCTATTCTATTCAGCCTCACTATCCCTCCCTTTGTCTTTCTCAGCTCCCTGATGTACCTATAAATGGTTTTATCTCCCTTCATAACAGAGTTGGCTATCTTTTTCCTCCTGCTTCCTTCTGCCTTAACCGGTACAGTTCTCTGTCCTGCTCCTTCTGTGTTTCCTTATACTTCCTAAATGCTATCTTTTTCTCCCTAACCTTCCCCGCCACCTCTTTTTAGAATCATAGTGTTTTTTTCTTTCATTTTGATTTGTTTATTTGCTTCACACAAAGGCTTGTTACCTCTGTGGTGGCAGTTTTGATGTTTCCCCATTGTTGCTCCATCCCCTCATTCTATCCTGTTTGCTAGTGCTTTTCTAAGGCACTCTCCCATTTTGCCAAAGTCAGCCCTCTTGAAGTCCAGTACCCTCACTTTTGCATGGCCTGACTCTGTAGCTGAGTTTATCATGAATCACACTGTTTGGTGATCACTTGTTCCCAGATGGCTACCCACTTCTAGATCTGAGATCCTCTCACTGTCTCCATTTGAGAGTACAAGGTCTAAGATTGCTCCCTCACAAGTTGGTTCCAAAACTAGCTGTCTGAGAAATGCCCCCTGTAGGCCATCAGGAGCTTGTTGCCCAGACTATGGACATTGGTACTCATTAGCCTCCATTTCCTGATGGCCTTACCCCTTTTTGTCCCATCCCTGTCCTTATTGCCTTTGTCATTTTCTCCATTTACCACTACCCTTCTCCCTATCGACATTTCTATCTTGGAGTTTACCTCACTTACTTCCCTGTTTTTTTTTTGGGGTGGCTAGGATTTCCCTCCTCCTTTCCAGTGCCTCCCTCCTTGGCTAGTTTAAATGCTTGCCAATGAAGCATTTAAACCTATCACATAAGATCCTGGTTTCCCCCCAGACAGATGCAGACCATCACGCCAGTATAGCCTGCATCACTCCAGGTGGACCCCCAGTCCCCAATGAAGCCAAACCCCTGAGCTCTGCACCAGTTTTTCAACCACTGATTGAATCCCATGGTGTGGAGCACCATTGCCTCATCCATGCCACAAACAGGCAGCACCTCCGAGAAGGTTACCATGTGTGCTACTTGTCCAGGGCCCCTCCCCAACTCCTCAAACTCTTCTTGCACTGGTCTGATCCCTTTCTCAGCCAAGTCATTTGTCCTTAGGTGGACAGTGACATCCAGCTCCCTCCACCCCATGCAGCTGCTCCGGTGATCCTGAGGATTCGCTCCCTGCCCCTCCAAGCCATGGTGCCAGGCAGGCACCTTACCTCTCTCTCCCCTTCCTCCCCCCCAGTTGTACCCTCCAAATAATGGAGTCACCCATCAGGAGTTGTTTCCTTCCCCTGTGGGGTCCCTATGCCACCCTCCTGTGGGTCTCCTTTGTGGAGGTTCCCAGCATCCTCTTTGGTCTCCACTGTGGGTGCCTCCATAGAGGAACCACACTTTGCCAGAACAGCATATGGATTGTAGAGATGTACAACTGGAGGGATGCACCTTTGTTCCACCACCCTCACCCTCCCTGAGCCCACTGTGGTCCAACCACTTCTCTTTCTTGGCAACCTCTGAGGCAATGGCAGTGGCCCTGGTGGTCCCTGGGTGGGAGAGGAAGTCCCACAAATCCTGAACAACTCAGCCTGGATATGAGCAACCTCCTCCTTCAGCCCAGAGACGTGCCTGTGGATGGGACAATAATGCATCCTCCAGCACATCTCTCTGAAGACTGCTGCTCCACAGCCACTGCACTGCACCACTCCCATCATCTCTTATTTCTGGCCCCTTAACTGTTGTTTTGAATACTTACTCTTTCCTCTGTTTGTTTATTTATTTTTTTATTTATTTATCTGTTTTTTTCTCTCTACTTACTTATTGTCTCTGTGCCCTTTAAGCTCCTGATCTTCCTGTTCTGAGACAAGAAGTTCCTATATTTTTCATTAGTCTCCTTACTTGCTCAGAGTTAGACCTCCAGCAGCTGGGGGGGGGACTGAGAGCTACTCTTTTCCTTCTAGCATGGTGAGTCTTTTGTGGCTCTGTGATCACTCACTTCCTGCTCCCAGACAGGAAGTTCCTTTTGTCAGTCAAATCCTGTGCCTATAAAAGTAGAACTGGCTTAGGGTGGTAGGGGAGGGAAGGAGGGCAATATCGTCCCAGTAGAGCAGTATAGTTATAATAGCAGCTCTTTCCTGTAGGTGTTCTCTGCCTGTTCTCTGGCAGAAGCTAGGGCAGTTTTTAAATCTGGCTTTAATCTGGCTTGCTTCTAGCTAAACCAATCCCTTTACTTTTCAGCTCTTTCTACATCTAGTTAATTGCACAGAAAACAGTTCCCTTCAGCCACCTGAGACAAACACCCTAACTCTTTTTTTTGTTTGTTTTTACCCTAAATTGAAGGTCCCAGTAGTAGAGTTCTAATTCTTTAGTCCCAGGAAAGAAGTATAGTTATAACAGCAGCTCCTTCCTCTTGGTGTTCTCTGCCTGTTTTCTGGCAGAAGCTAAAGAGTATGACATCATCTACACTGTCAGTCACATCTTTAGACTCAGCTATATTTTTTGAAATGGTTAATTGGTCTGAAGCGGAACTTGAGGCAGCAAAACTTATGCCAGGAGAAACTGCACTAACACCACCAGCTGGGACATCATCTCCTCCAACTATGAGTGAAGCTACAGATTGTGCTGTAAAAAATATTGATGGAAAAATCCCTTTACTCACATCAGTTATGCACTTCTGCTTACTATCATGCCTACAGACAATCTTGCCACTGGCAGCAGTGCCAAGGCCAGAAACAGCTTTGCAAATCTCTTTGCAGGCATTTTGGGGGATCACCAAGACAATTGTAAACAAATTTAGATTTCAGAACTTTCAGTCTGGCCCAGTGGATATGAAGCCAAAACAAAACCAACTGAGGCTTGAAGATGGAATTAAGCACTAAACAGAAGCAAATGCACAGACAAATTAAGATTGCACTGTGTAATCAAGAAGAGATGCAGACACAAAGTCACAACACCACCTTAACCACAGCTGCTCACAAGTCACAATCCAATATGGAAAAGAATACCTTTTGCTATTTTTTTGGGTGGGGGGTGTACTGCAGTAACAGTCCAAAACCAAAATACCACAATCCACAAAGCAGTACAAAATCATACAGGTGCAGTGGATAGCAGGTTCACACTGCTGTAATTACTTTGTAGCACATTAAAAGGTGTCTGTGATTTGACTGGCACGTGTCTCACACACACACTCACACACAAACTACAGGTAATGCTTAGCAAACTGAAAGTTTCAATAATATAACCAAATCTTTTCAACAAATTGAAATTATGTACTGCTGCACCACAACAATCAACAAAAAAAATGTCAAGAATTACTGAAAATATTACTATGTGTACATTAACACAGTTATATAACAAAACTATAACCAGCACACAAAGACTGCCTTTTTCTCCCAGTTAATCTCCCTACACCACACAGATACAACCCGTGTCTGTCAATACGCAGACTGAATGTTCAAAATTAACATTCAAAATCCACACACAAACAATAAACACTCGATAATATGAGCACAGGATGGTCTCCTACAATCAATGTACTATGTTTTAAGCAAACAAAAAAGGCTTGAAAAGGCTTTTTTAACAGCTTTTATAGGGTTTGAATTGCAGAGCTCTGAGAGCAAACTGTCTCCAACTGCCACTACACAGAACTAAGGCTGTGCAGAACAATCTAGAGAGAGCTCTCACAGCAGACTGTCTCCTATAGCTTCCTAAACATACTACCCTGAACTGAGGCTGTAAAGAACAATCTAGAGCCCATGTGACCTGCAATCCCATGAATCACTGCAAAATTTGCATTGGTGCTCAATAACAAGGTGAAGTGATGCACAGCACATTGATTTCTATGTACTTCACATTAAAATTAGCACAAAAGTGGTTGGGGGAAGGTGGAGTAATGCAGAGTGCAGTAAAACTAGTGACTTCGCGTTCCTCATTATGATGTGAAGTAGCCCACTTCACGGTGCAGAATACTTTGCGGATTCTCTCCTGCTCTGTGAATTGCTTGTGGAGCGAATTTCAGCCACTTTGCACACCTCTACTTCTCAGGCATTAAAAATAACTTCTTCCCATTTATGGAGGGAGTTCACATGGAAATGCAGAAACAGATACTTTTGCTCCCTGGCTGTGCTGGTGAAATATCTACCAGCTCAGTTTGGTCAGTGCTGGTGGTGTTGTAGATCACAGCTGGCAGACCTGAGCCATGCCCTCTGGTTTTTCCAATTACTCATGACCTTTGGGTGTTCCATCTAGGCCATTTTACAAGAGTGCCTGGGGGGAAGACTGGAACTTACTGCAGAAATAGTTTTATTATCCATGTATCCAGACCACTCCCCTTCCTGGCATAAATCCCTCCTACCAATATATATTCTGGTGGCTAAAATGACTATCACCTGAAAATGGATGACCAAAATAATCCCATAAGTTTTGGACTGGAGGGCTATCATCTCAGGGATATATGAAATGGAATGCCTGATGGATGCCATTCAGTATGAACAAACAGCCTTCCAAACTAGGAGACGAGACTGGATCCTATACATGGCTGAGACTGACCCGGGCTTTGTTCCCTAGTTTGGTCAGAGTGGGGATTAGTCTAAAACTGAGCTCTGGGAGATAGGCCACAGGTTATATAAAATACTCAAATGTGGTTATTTTAATAGCTCAGTGGGAATCCTTAAATTTCTATATATACAAGGAAGCATTTGACAGAGATGTATTGATACCAGTTGTATCACTTTGACCTAGTCAACCACTCTTATACAGTTAAGCTATTATGCAGTTTTCTATTGCTAAAATGTTATTGTCGTATGTGTGGCTTTGTTGCATATCCAATAAATATTTAATTTAAAAAGAAAGAAACTGTATGGATGGAAAAGACTACCAACAAAAAAAGGCTGATCTAATGTTATGGTTCAAACAGTTGGTTATAGTAATGACATCATACTTGGATCAGTCAAGAAGGTGGATAACATGCCTAGAGGGGCCACATTAGTTCCAAAACAACAGACTGTAGAGAGGGAAATTAAATGCCCATTTGTTACAACTAATTCTACTGGCTCAAGACATATTCAGGCCATTATTAATAATAATTGGCATGTTCTAAATGCAGAGTCTAAACCTAGGGAACTAAATGAGTATTGACCCCAAATTGCATTTCATACACATAGCATTGTGAAAGATGTGATGGTCTAAGTTTACAGTCACTCACAACCCCAATAAGGGATAGTTAGTTACCTCTCCCCCTTTAGGAACACTCAGATGTTATAGATACATGTGTTGGGATTTTGTTAGTCATACTAAAGTAATTCAGAATCCAACAAGTGGCAGAACAATGAATTTAAGAAAGTTGATAACATACAATACCCCAATGTGGTTTACCTTTTATACTGCAGCTGTGAATCATTTTATGTGGGAAGAACTACCCATCAGTTTAAAGTTTGGATATGTGAACATGTAAGGGCCCTTATGAGAGAAGAAGAAATGCATGTCATTGCCAAACATGCAAATAGCCTGGGGTGGAACCTAAGATTCAGCTTGTGGGGATTGAAAAAGTACAACTTGGACTGACGGTGGGGCAATGAAACATTAATTAGGTAATGGGAGGTGTTTTGGATATGAAATGGTGAGTTATTATGGCAAAGGTTTGAATCAGAATACAGAAATGCCTCTTTATTTATAGATAATGTCCAATAAAGAATTCCTTGTGATATTGAATCACAATACCAAAATTCCTCCTTATTTATAATCTGCAATAAAGAATTCCTTGTGATATATATATATATATATATATATATATATATATATATATATATATATATATATATATATATATATATATATAGAGAGAGAGAGAGAGAAGGTATATATATACATATATATATATATATATATATATATATATACCCACTGTTACCAGGTTACTAGAATCCCACTAAGGCCTAGTGGTAGGTAGGGAATGCAAACTGTGAAACTCCAGTTAAATAGACTCACACTGTCTCACTCTGTTCTCAGTCCCAGCTGAGACTGAGGGATGACATCACCATACAACCTCGCAGCTGCATGGAGCCACACTGGAATCTGCAGTTGGAAGTTGGGATAGAATGTTGGGGATATTTTGAACAGAGTCTGTGTGCAGTCTTGAAGAGAGGAGCAGCACAGCAGTCTGTGGACAGGCTCTCAGAGCCCAAAGCTCTGTCATAGAGCTACTGTAAGGGGAGGTGTGTGTTTCCACCAAAAGAGGAACACAGTAAGCTGTTTGTGAAGTGGTGGAGACCGCTGTTACTGGTCCATGTGCCCCATCCCTGAGGGGATGGGGTGGAAGGATTTGCTTGCCTTCCAGTGGCAACCCTCCTGGTTCTGGCTAAGGAAGAAGCTGCCTTATTTCAAGTTGTGCTGCAGCACCAGAAGCTGTGGGAAATAAATTCCTGTGAGGAATCACCTGTGGGGTACCTGCAACCAAAGGATGAGTTCGCTCTGACATAGGGCCTATGTTTTCACCTGAACTATTGAAACGTGGGCATTGGGCTACTTAATTTGTAGGAGGTCTAGTGTAATAGACATCACCAGTTAATTCAAGTAGGTTCAAGTCCAGCACAAAGAGTAAAGTAAAGTGGGGATTGGACTGCTAAATCAGTGGGAGGCCTGGAGCAATGGGCTAAGCCAAGTAAAAGTATGTTCAAGTCCAGCACAATGGGAAAGCAAGACAAGTAGAGGAAATGCGACATACATTTACCCTTAATCTACATTGCTGAGCTTTACAGAAAGAGATGTTTAATGTCCAGAGGAATGGCCGGGTATGAATTGTGGAAGCGAGAGATGGGAGACCCCCCCCCATCAGTAGTAACCAAATTCACCTCTACAGATTTGATCTGTGGCGCTTTACTTTCTCTCAGGTACTTGGCCAGTGCCTGAGGAAAGTACCCAGATGTGGGATTAAAAGGAAGTTTCCCTTATAGAGCAAAGGTGCTCTTAGGTGGTTTAGGGAGCCACCAGCAAATGTTTCCTTGACATATGGAAGGTGTCTGAGTGGCCGGCAAGGGAGCCGAGCCAGGGAAATCCCAGACAGTGTACAAGTTCAGGCTGTGTACCCAAAGCAGCGTGCAAGTCCAGGCTGTGTGCCCGGTAGGTTCAGAGCCTGAGGGCTGAAGTGTTGAAGAAGTGTTTCTGATTCTTTTTAATCTGCATTACCAGAAGTGTAGCCCCGTGGGGGTCCGTCTACGCTTTGTTGTTCTGTTTGGATGTGAATAAAAACCACACTTTAGAATCCCATTCCTGGTATTGGACATTACAGTTATTGCTTCCTGTGTTCGGAATTACTTGGGTGCCCCTGTGCAGAATAGCCAAACCTAGCCCTTGTGCCGAGTAACCTATTCCTCCTCAAACCCAGTCCCCCACCTGGTACTGCTGTCAGATTCAAACAGCATACCACCTGTCGTTTGCAAAAAGGCAGGGGGGTGGGGGTTACAAAATGGAGGCACCATTGGGATTTGAATTTTAGGGAGGAAAGGTGCTCGGGCAAGGGGCTAGCGTTTTGGTTATCTGGCAGTGGGTAGCCCAAAAAGCTGAAGCAAGGTTAACTAGTGTGTCACTGTGTGCTGTTGTCCATGTGCTGCTGTTAAAATGCCAACTGTTTACCAAAGAGCAGTAAAGCCTGAGAGAGTATGCCCTTGTCCTGCATCAAAAAATTACAGCATTTTGCCAGCTTTTAAAAACTGTTGTGATAAAGAAAAGTGTGGAAGACTAGTGGTAGCAACAGGAGAATAGTGTCCTGGATGTTGAAAATGCTTTTTAGTGAACTGAGAGATTTGATGTGTTAATGGCCATGATAAATGGTTGAAATGGGCTCCCACCGTGGACTCAGTTAGGGAAAAAAAAAGTGGTTTTGCAGTTTAAATTTGCCTGCTCAACGATCACCGTGAGGAGAAGAGCACTGGCGAGGGAAAGAGGCTCATTTGCATAGAATCGTGTGATTGGTGAGACTGCAATCAGTTCCTCCCCCAAGCCAGCTTTACAGTGACTGCCCAGCATTTGAGAGGGATTGTGAGTGGAATGCGTGTACTGGCTTATCAGAGGAGCGTCGTGGTGACTGAAAGCGCTGTAAAAGTTTCAAAAACTGACTTTTTTATCTAAAATCGGGCTCAACCCGCATCTCGATTGACTAGATTGTGAGTGTGGTGTTTGGAGGGACGATTGGCAGGACTGCCAACCCGCTTCTGTCCAGAGGCCTCCAAGACTGGCTGCAGGATGTTTTCCATTGCAGCCAACAGCTACTGATAACAGTGAGTACCAACAGAAATAATTGCTCAGACAAGTAATTTTTGCCAAAAGCTAGCTGAATCTGTGTGCAGCAGTGTAGTCGTTTTGCAAACAAAAGACTGTCAAGTTTTACCAGCAAAAGCCAGCCTGTGAAGCCATTGACTGTGAGCATAGTTATGGGTTCAGTGTCAGTTTAAAGTTTCAAAGCCATGAGAGAGACTGTGAGTTGTATCAATTTATGCAGCACTAGTTACAGGCAACCCTGTGCTTGAAATACTGAGGCTTTAAGGGACTGTGAGCTAAAGCAATGTTTTCAGCAAGTGAAAAGTCCATGGTAAATCATATAAATGTGCTAGAAAAAAGAACAGTGCAAGTTTGTGCAGTTTGAGCAAAGTTATCAGTACAGTGTGTAAATCGGATGCGCAGTGGCTTGACCCAATTTCAGAATGTTGATACACAGGAGTGCTGCCGCCACCATTACAGGGTGGGGTAGTAATGTAAACACAGCAGCATAGGAGCCATTTTAAGAGTAAAAGAAAGTGTTCAGTGATGTGGGACTTTCAATAACAGTGAGCGTTTGGTTTTCTCTGCAGTCATGGCCTCCGGACCAGCCCGCTACCCGGATCATGCCCGGGTTATGGTAGCACCAGAAGTAAACAAGTTAAGGGACATTGAAAGGTGTTACTACGGAGGACAACTGCCTCCTCATGTGGCGATTCCTGGATACCCAGTGCAAGTGTGCTTAATATGCTTAAATGCTGGAAGGGACGTCTTCATGGTACCTCACTGTTCTGGGTGCCTCGAGAAATATGGCTTGTTTAAAGCACCCAAGATTCGTTTGACTCACACATGGACAAAAGTTCAAGAATTTGCAGTTGGCAGCACACAGCACCAGGCGGAGCCTGTTGGAGGAGGCCCCTCGGGGGAGTGTGGCACAAAGCTAGAGGGTGCAGATTTGCAGACAGAACAATATGCTGATATTTCAGATGCTTGATCACACAGAGACAATTCAGACAGAGCATCAGTAGACCCTTGAAGAGGGGGGCCTAGCCCAAGTCTCATACAAGAAGATGAGATGAGGGAGGCCTTTGAATGGGAGGTATCGACCTTCGCACCCAGCGAAGAATGGATAGTCTCAGGAGTGAGGAAGATGGCTCACTCCTGGGCACAGATTCTCAGTGAGGAAGAAGAAGAGGGGGAACCTCTGTGGCCTTGTGAAAAAGGAACGGGTACACAGCCTCAAGCTCTTGCCTCAGAGGAATGCATGGAAGAGAGTAGTGATGCCACTGCCCTGGCTGTGGAAGAAGAAGAAGCCAGGGATCCATTTTTTGTCTCTTTGAGAATGCGTAGTTGGCAGAACCAGGACTGGCCACTCCCAAGCCAGGCCAGCGGTCTCAGGTTGACCAAAGCTAGTAAAGAGGAGAGAATGGTTCATAGGAAGACGAATGAAATCTATGGGATGTCCTTTCCTACCTTTCCTTGGAGAGTCTGGGAGGAGATTAAGAACAGCAGGAAATCCTAGATTTTGGCCAAAGCAATGAAATGTGTGCATCCTGGTGCAAACAAGCATGTCAGGAACAGAATGTTTCATGAAAAATACGCCAGTGGAAAAAAGGTAGGACACTGTTTATGGACACTGTTCGAATAGTGGATGGAGAGGGATGTGAAACCTTTCACAATGTGAATTGTGTGCACCCAGATGGGGTAATAATTCAAGTGCCTTAACTGTTGTGCTACTGGCCACAATGCAAAGACCTCCTTGCAAATGTGCCCATGCCTACCAGATGGAAAGCAGAGCAGTGGTAGTCAGTGCTGCCACTCCAGCCATTGCAGTGCCTTTGTTGTTCCACCAGTATGGATGTCCAGTACTCAGGTGCCCCACATTCATCAGCTCTACAGTGTACTGACTTTCCAGAATCTATCGACTGGCCCACCAGATGACTTCAGATCCAGAGAGGACGCCACCCTAGCTGTATCCTGATTCATCGCCTGGTAACCGGATGACGTCAGACCAGCTGTTTTCCTTTTTGTTCCTGTTCCAAGGTTCCATCTCCAGAGATGACATCAACCCAGCAGTTTCCAGATGTGCCCTACTGTCATTCCCGGAAGATGTCCGCCCAGCTGTATTGGAAGAGTGCTGCCAGGGAGAGTCTTCTGCCGAGGAGCAGGTCGGTTTGTTTTGTTCATTCTACAAGGGGCTGGTAAGTCCAAACCTTTCTATTCTTATGACACTGCAGTACACACCCTACATTAGCAGACTCCAGATGTGTGAACCATCCTCAAAGACTCTCCCCTTCTGGACTTTGGCCTGCCAGAAATGTGCTTCGCTGGGCTCCGGCCCAGGAGAAACTTTTTGATGGACTAGTCTTCAGGCTCTGTGGTCACTAGATGGGACTTTTAGGGCACTCAATCCTCTAAATGTGTATTGTAAATAATGTCATTGTTTTTCTACTGTTTTCCAGTATATATACTGTTTTTCTACCTTTTCAAAAAAAAATATTTTTGGGATTCTCCAGTGTTTTGATGGTTGGGGTTTAGATAGACTATGAATGCAGATTAGGAGTGTGTGTTGCCTTTCTTTTTTCTTGCAGGTGTTCCTGAAGAAGATAGAAGAGAAGACAAGAAGAGAAGGAGGGGCTCATCGGAGTTCCTCACTAATACTTTATTGTGTTGTGTTTAAAGTACTGTTGTTGTTGTTACTATGTAGTAACCCTTTTCTTCCACAGATATGGTTGTGGGGGAGTTAGGGAGTAATGTAATGGTATGGTATTAGCTCCTGGTGTGTGGTTGCGTGGTGCCCAAGGTTGGGGAGGTTCCCTGTTTGTTTTGTTTTGGGATTTGAGTTAAAGGCAGATAGGTTTTCCCTAGAGGGCTGGGGGATAGACAGGCTGTGGCCCTGAGCTGCAGTAGGGGTTGCAGTGCTGATCTATTAGGACTATGCTCTGGGCAGTTCTACCGGAGCCACTAGGTACTCATAGTCAGTTGGTAGAGTAGAAGCTGAGGCATCGGCCAATGGCCTCTACGCCCTTAGTGTTGCCTGCTTGTGCTAGCACATGGTAGGAGGGGGCCTTATCACCCCCCTCCGCAGGTAGCACATAAGGTGAGATGTCCTAAGCTGGGTAAATAATGACTGCAGACAGTCATTTTCCTGGCCCAGGGTGAGTGCAACCCCCCTGTTACCCAGGGTTACTAGAATCCCAGTAAGACCTAGTGGTAGGCAGGGAAGGCAGCTAGTGAAACTCCAGTTAAATGGATTTCATACTGTCTCACTCTGTTCTCAGTCTTAGCTGAGACTGAGGGATGACATCACCATAGAACTCTTGCAGCTGCATGAGCCACACTGGAATCTGCAGTTGGAAGTAGGATAGAATGTTGGGGATATTTTGAACAGAGTCTGTGTGCAGCCTTGAAGAGAGGAGCAGCACAGCAGTCTGTGGACAGGCTCTCAGAGCCTAAAGCTCTGTCATAGATCTACTGTAAGGGGAGGTGTGTGTTTCCACCAAAAGAGGAACACAGTGAGCTGTTTGTGAAGTGGTGGAGACTGCTGTTACTGGTCCATGTGCCCCATCCCTGAGGGTATGGGGGTGGAAGGGTTTGCCTGCCTTCCAGGCAACCTCCTGGTTCCTGCCATGAAGAAGCTGCCTTATTTCAAGTTGTGCTGCAGCACCAGAAGCTGTGGGAAAGAAATTCGTGCAGGAATCACCTGTGGGGCACCTGCAACCAAAGGGTGAGTTAAGCTCTGACCTGGGCCTATGTTTTCACCTGAACTATTGAAACGTGGGGATTGGACTACTTAATTTGTAGGAGGTCTAGTGTAATGAGACATTGCCAGTTAATTCAAGTAGGTTCAAGTCCAGCACAAAGAGTGAAGTAATGTGGGGATTGGACTGCTAAATCAGTGGGAGGCCTAGAGCAATGGGCTAAGCCAAGTAAAAGTATGTTTAAGTTCAGCACAATGGGAAAGCAAGACAAGTAGAGGAAATGTGACATACATTTACCCTTAATCTACATTGCCAAGCTTTACAGAAAGAGATGTTTAATGTCCAGAGGAATAGCTGGGTATGAATTGTGGAAGTGAGAGGTGGAAGACCCCCCCCATCAGTAGTAACCAAATTCACCTCTACGGATTTGCTCTGTGGCACCTTTACTTTCTCTCAGGTACTTGGCCAGTGCCTGAGGAAAGTACCCAGATGTGGGATTAAAAGGAAGTTTCCCTTATAGAGCAAAGGTGCTCTTAGGTGGTTTAGGGAGCCACCAGCAAATGTTCCTTGACATATGGAAGGTGTCTGAGTGGCGGCAAGGGAGCCGAGCCAGGGAAATCCCAGACAGTGTACAAGTTCAGGCTGTGTACCCAAAGCAGCGTGCAAGTCCAGGCTGTGTGTCCGGTAGGTTCAGAGCCTGAGGGCTGAAGTGTTGAAGAAGTGTTTCTGATTCTTTTTAATCTGCATTACAAGAAGTGTAGCCCTGTGGGGTCCGCCTATGCTTTGTTGTTCTGTTTGGATGTGAATAAAAGCCACACTTTAGAATCCCATTCCTGTATTGGACATTACAGTTATTGCTTCCTGTGTCAGAATTACTTGGGTGCCCCTGTGCAGAGTAGCCAAACCTAGCCCTTGTGCTGAGTAACCTATTTCTTCCCAAACCCAGTCCCCCACCTGGTACTGCTGTCAGATTCAAACAGCATACCACCTGTCATTTGCAAAAAGGCAGGGGGTGGGGTTTTATACACACACACACACACACACATATATATATATATATGTACACACAGTATGATATTTTAAGGTTTTTAACATTGCTTTTGTTTTCCATCTAGTTGCATTGTATGTATTGTGCCTATTGGTTTTTCTATTCAATTCAGGACACATTTTTATATGAGATACCATGGGCTGACCTCCTGTGACCTCCCATCTCTATGAATTCTTTTTTTTATATGCTTTTTCTACCCAGGCTGCCAGTACCTTGGCCCTTTTTCCTATACACCCATTCCAGTTCCACCCTCCAAACTGATACCCCCCGACTTACCCCTTGAGGTGGGGCTGATGCCCATGCCCTGTCCATCTCCAATGGGAAAGGTGCCATCTGGCATTGTCTCCCTGACTTGCCCCCCCAGGGTGGGGTTCTGCACTGATTGGTGCACCAGAACCAGTGATTGGTCGGTGAAAGGTGGGGGGCCATGAAGGCCATGGTGCCATGTGCATGCATCATCTAGGCAGCCAACACTGTTTTTTTAGTACTGCCCCGGGGCGGGGATATGCAATGATGTCTGGCATCCACCCTGCCTCTCTTATGACCTGATGCCAGTGCAGACATATCCCCCCAGCCTCCACTAGTGGGTCATACATGCACCAGACACTCATCTGACCCTCCCCACAGAGAAGAAGAGCAGCCCACTGGTTTCTTGATCTTTCTCCCCCGGCCAGCCCTCCAATGACCCGGATCCTTACCTGAACCAGGATAACCGGCATCGCAAGCAGAATTCCAACCACTGTGCTGACAGACCAACTGAATTATTTTCTTTTCTAATTGAGTAAGCTTTATTAGATTTTAAGATATCCAACAGCCAGTTAGATCAACCATCAGTATAACAATCATTTTCACTTAGTACATGCTATACATTTAGTATAATCCTTCCATATCCCCTCACTTCCATCCCTTCCCTTCCAAAAAGAAAAACTATAAAAATAAGAAAAAGCTTAAATCACAAAGACAGGGGTATTGAAAGATTTAAGAACACATCTACTGCAGAAGACACCAATACATTTATAGGTTTCAAGTTATAAGGCTAGACAGACAAGTTTCAAGGGATCTCTACCTCTGCAAATGTAACAATAAAGTATCCTGTATTCATGCTAACATCTAAATGAGCAGTATTTGTAACATGTCTGTATAACATTCGAGAAAAGAGATGGTATTTTGGTCAAACCGATGCTGTTAAAGTAATTTCTTTGTAACATTAAGATTAAACTTAAATAATATCTCTTGTTATCATTTAATTGTTGGGCGCCCAACCCTAGAATACAATTTTTATCTGTAAAAGCAGAGGAAATTCCACATCTTGGATCTCTGGTGCTCCTTGGAATCGGGTGAGTTTCCAAGTTTCCTGAAGGAGGCGGTGGTGACACCCTTTCTGAAGAAAGCTTCATTGTATCCAGATGTTCTTGCTAACTACAGACCTATCTCAAACCTTCCTTTCATGGGAAAGGTTATCTAGAAGGTTGTGGTGACTCAACTAGAGAACCATTTGACCATCCATAGTATATATGAACCTCTCCAATCTGGTTTTTGTAAGAGGCACAGTACTGAGACTGCTCTGGTTGGGTGCTCAATGATCTCCTGATGGTGAGAGATTGGAGAGACCACTCCATCTTAGTACTCCTTGACCTCTCCTCAGCTTTTGACACTGTAGACCATGGGGTACTTCTCAAGTGACTGAGGTCCATCTGCAGACTGACTGGTACCTGCTCAGATGGTTTTCATCTATCCTAACTGGTAGAACTCAAAGATTCATCTTGGGAATTTTTTCTTCCGAGTCTTTCTCTCTGCCTTGTGGTGTTCCCCAGGGCTCAGTGCTGTTCCCCATGTTGTTTGCAGTGTATATGCTGCCCCTCGGAGACATTGTAAGATGGTATGGGCTGAGGTTTCACTGCTATGCTGATGACATCCAGCTTTACCTGTCTTTTGCCCCTGACCAGGTTAGTGCTCTCTTGGTATTTAACAGCTGCCTCATTGAAATCCAAGACTGGATGAATTCGAGCAGGTTAAAGTAAAGTTGAACGCTGGTAAAACTGAGGTTTTGGTGGTGGACCTGGTATGTAGGATAGGGGGGTTGAGGACTGAATCAGCCTTCGGTTTATTCCTGGGGGGCATTCAGATCCTTACCTTTGAACGGATGCATGACCTGGGAGTGGTACTTGATGATGGGTTGACCCTCCATCATCAGGTATCAGCAGTCAAGAAGTCAGCCTTTTATCATTTTAAGAACATTGCCAGGATAAAGCACCTTGTTCTGTCCAGTGATCTACCTCTATTGGTCCACGACTTTGTGACCTTGTGCCTTGACTACTGCAACTCCCTTTACCTAGGGCTTCCTGGGTTGATATCCACTGCTTGCAGCTAGTGCAGAACATTGCTGCTCATTTACTGACTGGGGTATCTAGGAGATCTCATATTCCCATCTGCACTGGCTGCCGATTCAGTGGTGGATCACCTTTAAGGTAGATTTGTTAACATACAAAGCCCTACAAGGACTAGGTCCTGACTACCTGAAAGAACTTCTGATTCCTTACACCCCTGTGCAGCAGTTCCACTCAGCTGACAAGGGGTTGCTGGAGATTCCAAGGGTTATTTTGAAATCATCTGGGGCCCATGCTTTTATGTTCACTGCCCCAACCCTCTGGCATTCTCTGCCCCATCAGCTTCTGGAGTGCAGGACAGTGGGGAACTTTAAGAAGGCACTAAAACATTTTTATGGATTAAGGCATTTTCTGATTTTTTGTGATTTTACTGATGTTTTAATGAATTGTTTTGTGAGTTTGTGAAGTGCCTAGATAATTTGAAAGGTGCTCAATAAATAAAGATATTATTATTATTATTAAATATCAGTGTCAGTGGCTCAGTAGGTAGCACACTCACCTCTGAAGCTGGGAGATCAAGGGGCTGTGGGTTCAGTTCTCACATCTGGCACTTGGGTTAATATCCCAATACTGACACTGTAGTACAGCATGAGGGGTTGCTGCACTTCTGAGGTGCCGTCTTTTGGATGAGATGTTAAACTGAGGTCCCATCTGCCTGGATTGGTGGTAGATCAGATGGATGTTAAAGATCCCATGGCACTTATCGAAAAGAGTAGGGGAATATTTTATTAAAAAATCATAATAATAATACGGAAAAGAAAGTACAATAATTAAGAATCAAAACTTCAAACATAAAGACTTTCACAATGCAAGATACACTGAGACCAAAAAAAATCATTACTATAAAGATACCTAGAAAATGTGAAAAAGGTAAACAGAGAAAAAAATATATGTGTATATGTGTATATATATATATATATATATATATATATATATATATATATATATATATACACCATCATTATTATAGACATCTCTCATCCCGTTTTATCCTTCATGAATGGTACTGTGTTCCATCTAGTCATCCACACTGATCATGGACTATGTGATTTATCATACAAACATTGTGAAACTAATTCATTTTCCAAAAGCTGAGTAACTTGAATAGGTATAAGTACCAGCTCTTGAAATAACAGTTTACATCTAGTTTGCCACAGAAAAAATGTGATACATATATAGATGAGCCTGACCGTAACAAGATCCATTTCTTGAAAATAAAATGTAAAACCACCTGCTAATTCATTATATATAATGTACCTCCATCTAGTATCCTTCCATGTCTGTGATAACAAGATCCAAAAATCCATTGCAAATGGACAAGTGATAAAAAAAATAAAAATGTTCCATTGTTTCCGCAACTGAACTGCATGAAACTCTAGGGGCAAGCTCTTTCTATAATGCTTTTGTGTTTTGCATTACCTTTAACGCAAAGCATTCCATGACAGCTTAACCACACAATATCCCACATTCTGGGTAGGGGGTTCTTGGATCCTTTAAAGTTTGTAAAATCTTAAGGCGATGCATATCTTGTATACATCTAAAGGTCGGTGTAATTGAGAAAGCTTGATCTTGAATAGTCTGATAGACTAATTTATGGGGTATACCAATTATCTGTTGGGGGAACCAATTTCCATTTCCTCAGTTTTGATGCCACAGGTTTGAAAAACATAGGAGTCATATGGAAAGTAGCAGGAAGGACTGAATGTGTTGTCCAACAGCCATAAAATGAGCCGTACCAAAAAACAGCAAAAACTGTCTACAGTGTAGGGGAAGTGGTGGCTAAATTCCAAATATTTGTACTGAAAAAAAAAATGCTATAAGAAAGAACTATCAGGTTTAGTAATGCTAATCCCACTTGTTGTATTGGCAAGTACAGGAACTCCCTTTTAATGGGATTCAGGTGGCTACCCCCAAATGGTTTGGAAAACTAATCCCAACAATGTTATTTCTAATGTTTGTGGAACCGGGTACATCACAATCATATACAAAAAAAATCGGAAAGAAAGATGTCTTCAATAATGATACCTTTTTCTTTTTTGTCTGTTGCCATGTCTTCCAAAGCAAGACCTTCTGTTTTCCAAGTTCCAATTTATCAGTCCAGTTTAATAGTGAATTATCCCCCCTATCAAATTTAATCCACCAAATAGTCAAAAAGTCATTAGATACAAGGATACCCTGAAGATCACATAGTGGAGCTGTAGAAGAACTCAGAACATACCCTCTACTTTTGCCCTTATTTATGGATACTCCAGCTATATCTGAATATTCCTATATTTTGGGCCAAGGCCTGCTCCCCTGATGTCTGGTTCGCCAAAAAGTGGCAGACATCATCTGCATATGCTGCCACCTTAACTTCCAGGGAACCAGCCACAGGGTGAATACCCCTGATGAGATCTGACTGTTGTATTTGTCTCAATAAAGGGCCCAGGCAATAAATATATAAAAGAGGGCTCATTGGGCACCCTTGCCTGATCCCTCTAAGAATAGGTACATATGGCCTTAATTGGCCATTAATCAAAGGAAGGGCTGAAGCCTTACCATAGAGGGTGGCTAACTAGGAGCAGAACTGCTTTGGAATACCATAATGTTACAATACTCTGAACAAAAAGGCATGAGAGACCTTATCAAAGGCCTTTTACTGATCAAAGTAAAGGAGATAACCATGCAATAAATATTCTTTCCCCTGTTCCACTATTTCTCTGATAAGTAAAAGATTCTCAGAAATAGATTATCCTGATACTGAACAAGTTTGTGCAGTTGAAATAACATAAGGGGTGATCTGGGCCAATGGTAAAGTTTAATGGCCTACACAGCCAGTAAGTGTTAATTTTGTGCAATTGTGTCACTTAGATTTTGGCCGTTCAAACTCTCTGTTCAGGAGGAATTACCACCCTGTAGGGGTACCAAGGCAAGGAACCCTCTGGAGGGTTTCACCCCTAGAGATGCCATGGGACACTTACCTTGGCTAAAGGTATCTTAGGAAGAATCTCCTGGAGAGAGGCGCTGCCGCTGGAGGAAGAGGGGAGGATGGTGGGGCAAAGAAAAACTGCTTCAGAAGGAGGCTGATGGGAACAACTTATATAGCTCATGAAGAGGGAGTGGCTGACTGCTTGTCCATTGAACCATAGATGGAGCCTTACAATTCAATGGCCTATGCAGCCAGTATGTGTTATGCTTGTGCAACTGTGTTACTTAGGTGTTGGCCATTCACACTCTCTTTTCTGGAGAAATTACCACCCTGTAGGGGTACCAAGGCAAGGAACACTCTAGAAGGTTCCACCCCTAGAGTTGCCATGAGACACTTCCCTTGGCTAAAGGTACCTTAGGAAGAATCCCTAAAAATAAAGTAATAGTATGAAGCATATGGGCAACCTAAAAGAAGGAATAAGAAATGTATAAACAATCAGCAGTTGTGATCCATGGTAATAAATAAGCATGAGGCAACTTGATCACACAATGGGATAGCAGGGTAGCCATGGAATGAGTCTGATAGGTTGCAAAAGAGGAGGAGGAGACTTCCTAAGGAGAGAAGGAACGGCAAGTAAGGGACACCATCCCCCTCCATCCAACAGCAGAATCTATCTAATGGAACTAGGAAAATACTTACTAGATATTATGACCTTCGGCATGGAGGAGAGGGAAAAAAACCCTTTGAGGAGGAAATCTCTGGGGATCTAAGGCCTAGGTCACCTTCCCTCCAGACATGAGATAATTTCATTAGTGATGGCTCTGCTACTGTAATTTGGAAGCCCCAAACAAGAAAGTGGAAAATATTCCAATTTAGAGGGAAACTCTCACTCCATCCTTCTAACAGGAACACCGTGGGGGTTTGTGGGACAGTAGCTCTGCAACCAATGCTCCAAGGTAGGAGGAGGAGAGTAATGACCCCCAGGCACACACCTAACCAACTGATCCAAAACAAAAACAAAAAATAAGAGGTGAACCGGGGGCATGGGGAGAATGTGGTGAAGGTGCTTGCCAAGGAACCACTAGCGCCAATAGACTATGTTAAAGTCTAACACTGGAACTAAAGGAAACTCTGTAACCCTCTTCATGGCGGAGTCATAAATTCTACAACTTGGGGTGCCGCCAGTACAGTTGATGACTAAAGGTCCGCCCAGAGTGAGGACATTCCCAGCTATGGGCCAGGTAAGAAGGACCCCACCCCAAGCTTTGCATGCACAAACTGCAGACTCTAGGTACAGAGTGAGACCATCCACTGCAGGAGAACCATGCACCAAAATGCTATGGCTGACTTGCCCAGGGACTGCTGAGGAACTGAATAAGCACTGAGTGCTGAGACCTTACAGAGGGCAGATGGCAGGTAGCTGTGAGCAATAATGGTGTTATCAGGGGTTGATCTGGACATAGTTCAGTAAAGTAGGGTAGTTGTTCAGGGAGCATAACAATAATCGGACCTGCATATAGGTCAGTAAGCAATAGGGATAGTCAGACTGACATACAGATCTGCAAAACATAGTAGCAATGATGGGACATGAACATAAATGGGACAGCATGACAGTGGGGCAAGCCAGCCAAGCATGCAAAAAGCCAAATCAAAGTGACAAATACTCTGAGGATTTTCAGCGGCAAAGGCAGGAAGTAGAAGAGACATATTTAGCCACATGGGGCCACGACTCCCCAAACACTTCCCAGTCCCTGCTGTAGGACAAACAAGAAAGTGATGGAAGGGTCAAGAACTACATGCAGATGTGAAAACTAGTTAATAGCCTCAGCAGGAGCTTCAGCAGACCTCAGAGTAGAACAGCAGTGTACAAAACAGGGATTAGTAAGAGCCATAAGTGGTGGTAGTCTGGAAGCATGAAAGGAGAAAAGCACAATGCTGTAAAAACAGGTATAACCACAGGGGAAGTACATCGAGCAGGGAAAACATGATTGAGCTGAACAGCAAGTTCAGTGAGAGGATGAATTAGGTGAAAAGAATCAGGCTTGATAACATGGGGAACACGTAGTCCTGTAGCATGGGAAACAGCATTGGGCTGTGTAAAAACACAAGCACTGGGTACAATAGTAATGGGAGTAAATAAAACAGTAGCAGGGGCTGCAAAACAAAAGGCCAAATGGCAGGAGCAAGCAAATAGAAGGACAATTGGTAAGAACCCCCCCCCAAGAAGAAAACAAAACCAAGACACAAACAGAGAACAAACAGGGAGGAAATAAAAGGAAGCACAGGCTGGAGGCATAAATACAAACCAGATGCAGAAGAACAAAACACAGAGTCCAACAGAAAGAAGCAGCAAGGGCCTAGCACAGAGCAGATGGACAGAGCCTCTGGCCAATAAAAAAAAAGTGCTTCAGAAGGAGGCTGAGGGGAACTGCTTATATAGCTCAGGAAGTGGGAGTGGCTGGCTGCTTGTCCATCGAACCATAGGCAGAGCCTTCCAATTAATATTTTCATCAAGATCTTCAGATCTGTGTTAAGAAGGCTCAGAGGACTCCAATTATTGATATTAGTTTTCTCACCTTTTTTGTGTAAAATATTTGTGTTGTAATGTAGAAGTGAAAATCAATAGTAGAGGAAATTAACATCCAATTAAATACTACAAAAAGAATTTCAACCAACTCTTCTCTAAATTTTGTATAAACTTCAGTGGAGATGCCATCAAGGTTTTTAATGTTTTTACAGCTGTATCACTTTCTAAATGGGATCTTGGTGTCACTGGTTCATCTAGTCCACCTACTGGGGAGGGAGGGAGTTGGATAACAGTTAGATAAGACAGCATATCAGAGTCCTGGAGACTAGGTGGGGCATACATACTATCTAAATGCCTTTGTACCAGCGTCAGGATTTTTGAAGTCTTAATGACAAGGTTGCCTTCAGATGTGGCCAAGGCTGTCATAATTCTATATTCAGATCTGGACCGTCAACTAGTAAAAACATCTCCAAAGCTATTTTTCCCAGGAGTGCACATTCTGTGTTCAAGCAATAAAGAGGTTACCCTAGAATATCACAAGGACTCCAGTTCTTTTTTTACAGCAGCAATTTGTGAGGAGATAGTCTGATGACCCTCATTTATATGGGAATATAATGTGGCCAAATGATTACGGAGTGTTAAATTCATTGATATTGTGTGGTGTGTTTAATGGAGGCATGTTTTCTAAACCGAGACTGTAAGTCTGTTTTAGTTTCCACCCACCAGAAACCTAAGGCATCAGACAAACAGACAATAGACATACGTACCTTAAGCAATTCTTGGACTTAAGTACTTAAGGAATTGGAAACTAACAAGGTATTATTCAATTTCCAATACCCTTTCCCTACAGGTACAGATTCCTCTAAACCAATTTTTGTGGCTACTATTTCATGGTCTGATGTCTCTGAAGGAAAAGGCTGGGCAGTGTATTGAGAAGTAAAGATAAAATCATTTCTAGTAGAGAGACCTCCTTTATGAAAGGTAAGTCCTCCTTGTGGATGAAGTACTCTGTATGTATCTATTAGTTCTGACATGTGAAGAATGGATTTAAGACAGTTGGTATCCCAGAATTATCTTTGTGTCAGAGCTGGCCATATCCTGTTTTGATAATACACAATTAAAATCACCTGCCCATATGACATGTTTAGTAGTAAATAAGTATGGCTGTATGGTAGTAAAAAGCTGAACCTTGTCCTTTTTTTCTGAGGGGCATATGTACAGATAGCTCTCCATGCTATATGACCCATATTAAAATCCAATAAGAGCACACACCCTGGAAAAATATCCAGTACTCTAGTGACACAAAATTTGTCTCCCTGACACAAAATTTCCACCCCATCACATGTATCTGTACCATAGAAAAAACAGGAAGGACCCCAACACCACGGTTTCTTCACTGCACTTATTAAGGAGGAGGTATTCAACCTAGTATCCTGTAGGTAGTATAAATCAAACTTCAGATCATGAAGAGTCGAAAAAGTGACTAGTCTATGTCTAGCATCTCGAATACTGTTCACATTAATGGTGATGTTTAATTGTGAGAAGGACAGTGTTTAAGGAAAAGAGGAAGTACTGAATCATGAGAATTTACCAAGTCTGGTACTCCTGCAGGTTGCTTTCCCTTGTGTGGGTCTCTTTGTCTCTTTGAAGGGGTCTGGGGGGCAGGATCTCTCTCTGAATCCGAGGACAATATCTGTTGTGAGAAAATAGTCGAAGAGGATTCAGATTCATCTCCGTGGTCAGATTCAGTCTGGAGAGATGTGAGGATGCCATATTTATTGGACAGTGAAATCTTCTGAGGGTAAGCAGTAGACTTAGCAATTTTTGGTTTGGGTCTGGTTTGCCATAAGGCCTGCTTCCTAGTAACTGTTATCAGGTTTTTTTTGGGGGGGGCATAATTATAGTGGAATCCTCTGAAGGAGGGACAGTACTAGGTTACACTTGTAATGGAACTGGGCCAGTAGGAACAATATTACAATCAGTAGGTACAGGAAGGTCATCCTGAACAGAAGATGTTGCATTAACTGGTTCCTCAGGAAGATGAGTTTCCTTCAAAGGAGGGGAAACAGCCTCATCCAGGGAGATCATGGGTACAGGATCCAAGCAGGTATCCAATTCAGGCTCAGCAGCTGCTGGAGTTGCAGTTCGGGTTTTGTGGGCAGCAATACTCTTCTTTTGAGCTTCAGTAATGAGGGAGTCCTGATTTGGTTGATCAGACCTATTAGGTATAGCACATGGGCATGATCTATAGGAATAGCCCCTCTCTTCACAAAGATTGCAGGTAATCTCATTTGTTCAGGTGGAACTAGTATGACCATAGTTGAGACACAGACTGCATTTAAGGTGGTCACATGTGGAACTTAAATGTAGTAGGGGCCTGGAGCTACATTTAAAACAAGTTTTGGGCTGACCAGGGTAAAAACAGTGACCCCACTCCCTGCCCAAAAACAAACTACTGGGGAGATGCAAGGGACCTGTATTTGAACTCCAGAGTTTAACCTTATATCTCCCCCATCCAAATATGCTCTTCATCTATTATTGGCTGAAGGGGGGCCAAGGAGGTCACACTGCTGCTGCAACCAATGGATGATGTCAAGCACAGCCACACTCTCATTTCAAAATAAAACAGACTATTTTTATGGCTGGTTTTGTGAGAGGTATAGCTCGAAATGGTAACCAAAAACCAGAATATCTTAATTTGTCATATTTAATCCAGAATCTATACAGCTCCAGAGGGGTTTTAAAGCTGACATCATACAGTGAATCCCCAGAGGCATGTATTAAAGCATACAATTCATTAGAAAAAAACCCTAATGATTCTTTAATTAGTTTTCTGCCAACATAAATTCTGTCAGGGACATTTTCCAGGCTTCCAAGATACTGCTGTTGAACTGCATTACTGCGCTGTGTGGGAAGTGGCTGTTGAAAAAATTGGTCTTTTTCTGAAAGGCTGCCCAGGTAGTTTTGTCCAATTCAGCTGCTGGAGTAGAGGACATGCTGGCAATTCAACACCCATTTGGTCACCCCAAGTCCGAGGACGGGTGCTAGGCCCCTCATCTCCTGAGTCAGAAGAGGAATTATGAATAGATCCAGCTGAAAGAGTCGTGTCCCCATCAGAATGAACAACATCCTCAACATGCAGGTCTAGATAGGATTCTGTAATAATATTAGATGAATTAGGTAAGGACTCAGAAACAGCTTCAGTTACTCCCATTGGGCTTCTCTGGCAGGGGAACCCAGAATAGGACTGTGTGTAGGGTCTGGGAGCCATTGGCCTTTTGACATTTTTTTCCAAACTGCTTTTTGCAATGAATTCTTGAGAGCTCAAGGTAGTTTCTGATGGAGTGTTCCAGGTGCCTGTCAAGGTTGTGAACCACCCAACCTGCATCTTAAACCTAATGTTTTTCCTGCATCCCAAATAGAGTTTGTATTTGTAGTAGTACTCACAGTTTGAGCAGGGAGAGGAGGACAGGAATCCACAAGAGGCTGTGAGATGGTGTCATTTGCTCTGCAGCAGTTGCATTTTTCTGTGGTGAGTCAGACAGGCCTAGAACACTCTCCTTTGAAGTAACAGTATCAGTATCAGCTGTAGGCAGATTGACAGGGCCTCCCAAAATGTCAGGCTGGTGGAAAGGCGCCTCTGGCGCCACAGGCATGGTTTGCAGGTGTTCCTCAATATCTTCCAAGGGGTGAAGCTCCACATTCTCCACATTAGTGGTGGGTGAAGTGACCTCAATTCACTCTGCAGAGCGATGTGCAAAGTCAAGACGAATTCGTGAAGAGCTCTGCAACACGGATCGGAGTACTTTGCGTCATTATGGGCAATGCGAAGTCCATTGACAGCAATGACTTCACATTACTCTGCATTCCCCAAGCCACTACTCCACAAATGTTAAGGCAAAGTACATTGAAAACAATGTACTTCACCTCACTTCGCCTTGTTTTAAGATCCAAAGGTGAATTTTGCAGTGATTCATGGGATTGCAGGTCACATGAGCTCTAGATTGTTCTGCACAGCCTCATTTCGGGGTAGTGTGTATAGGAAGCTGCAGGAGATAGTCTGCAATGAGAGATCTGCAAGTCAAACCTTCTAAAAGCTGTTAAAAAAGCCTTTTTGAGTAATTGTTTTTTGCTCAAACTTTAGTTCATCGATTGTAGGAAACCCTCCTGTGCTCATAACATTGAGCGTTTATTGTTTGTGTGGGGATTTTGAATGTTAATGTACCACATTCAGTCTGTGTACTGACAGACACTGGAAGTGTGCTTTGGGGGAAGGGCATATCTGTGGTGTAGGTAGATTAACTTGCAGAAAAAGACAGTTCTTTCTGTTTTTGTGATATTTTTCTTGTATAACTGTGTTAATGTACACACAGTAATAATTTCAATAATTCTTGAATTTTTTTTGCTGATTGTTACAGTGCAGCAGTGCATAACTTTAGTTTGTTTAAAATAAGTGGTAATATTACTGAAGTTTTCAATTTGCTATGCATTACTTAGTGTGTGTGCAAGTGTGTGTGTGTGTGTGTGTGTGTGTGTGTGTGTGAGACGCGTGTCATCAAATCAGACACCTTTTATTGTGCCACATAGTAAATGCAGCAATGTCAACCTGCTATCCACAGCAGGTGCGTGATTTTTGTACTTCTTTGTGGTATCATTACTGGTACTAGTAATAGAGTGACTGTTGCTGCAGTACACTCCCCCCATGGCCCGCCCCAACAGGCAAAAGTATTCTTTCCAGATTTGAATTTCTGATGGTGAGCACTGGTTGGTGTTGTACCTTTGCATCTGCATCTTTTCAGTGCACAGCGCAATCTTAATCTGTCTGTGCATTTGCATCTCTTTAGGGCCCAATCTCCATCTGTAACTTAAGTCACAGTTGTTTCTTTTGGCTTCCTTTCAGAGCACTGGACTGGTGTGGTGCATATCTCTGCATGAACATTTTACTCATTAATACGCGTTTTTAAGTCAGGGCCATCATCATGAGTCACTCATGATACAAATCATGTTCTTCATCATCACAGTCACAAATGCAGTCATGATTCACGATCATGTCACGAATCACAAAATTAATTTTTTTACTAATTACTGGGATGTATTATAACCCTGTTTTGTAGTATCTCTCTAGGCTTCACCGCCCCACCACTGTACTTATTAATAAGAGTTTTTAAATTGGGGAGTTCAGTGCTACAGCTCATCAGGGAAGTATAGCCATAGGCATTTGCATTCCCACACAGTTTCATATTGGTTATCTCACACCGAATCACGTTCTTCATCATCATGGTCACAAATGCAGTCACAAATCACAATTCACGATCACGTCATGAATCACAAAATACATTTTTTTACTAGTTACTTGCATGTATTGTAAGCCTGTTTTGTAGTATCTCTCCAGGCTTCACCCAAACACCACCACTGTACTCATTAATAAGAGTTTTTAAATTGGGGAGTTTTATGATACAGGCTGAGCTCATTGGGTAAGTACAGCCATAGGCATTTACGTTCCTTCCTCTACAGCATGTGAGTTACCATACTGTAAGTAGTGGTGGGTGAACTGGCCCCAATTCACTCTGCAAAGTGATTCATGAAGTAACGTGGAATCTGCAGAGTACTCCACAATCTGTAGCAGAGTACTTCGCGTCATAATGAGAGCATAAATTCCATTGAAGCAATGATCTGGTTGTTCCACCTTCCCAAATCACTTCTCCACCAATTCTAAGGCAAAATACATTTAAATAAATGTACTTCACCTCACATTGTATCGTAATTGAGCTCCAAATGAAATTATGCAGTGATTCATGGGCTTGCAGGTCACATGGGCTCTAGATTGTTCTGCACAGCCTCAGTTCTGTCCTGGGTAGTGTGTGTGTAGTGGTAGCTGGAAACAGTTTGCACTCAGAGCTCTGGGATTCAAAACCTCTAAAAGCTGTTAAAAACGCCTTTTTGAGTCATTTTATTTGCTCACAATTTAGTACATCGATTGTAGGAAACCCTTCTGTGCTCATATCATCGAGTGTTTATTGTTTGTGTGTGGATTTCGAATGTTAATTTAGAACAGTCAGACTGTGTACTGTGAAGTGTGCTTTGGGGGAAGGGTGTATTTGTGGTGTAGGTAGATTAACTGGGAGAAAAAGGCAGTCTTTCTGTTTTGGTTATTTTTTTGTATAACTGTGTTAATGTACACGCAGTAATATTTTCAGAAATTCTTGAAATTTTTTTGCTGATTGTTGTGGTGTAGCAGTGTATAATTTGTTTGTTTAAAACATTTGGCTATATTACTAAAGGTTTTCAATTTGCTATGCATTAGTTGTAGAGTATTGTGTGTGTGTGTGTGTGTGTGTGCAATGCATGCCATTAAATTAGACACCTTTTATTGTGCCACAGAGTAGTACTGCAGTGTGAACCTGCTACCCACCGCACCTGCATTAATTTTTGTACTGCTTTGTGGTAGTGGATTGTTACTGCCATGCACTAATTCCCCAACCGGCAAAAGGTATTCCTTTCCAGATTTGGATTTGTGACTTGTTGTGAGCACTGGTTAGGTGTTGATGTGCCTTTTCATATGCATCTCTTGAGTATGCAGCCCAATCTTAATCTGTCTGTGCATTTGCAGGGAAACATTAATTCTGGGAGACTTTGCATTTCTTGTTATGCTCTCATTTCACTTCATCAGCACTGGGGAATTTTCTGGACACAAGACAGTAGCATTTTGGGGATGCACATTAATTCTGGTGACTATGTGTGACCACTGCATGCATGAGTGAGTGTGCCATTAATTCTGGGAGACTGCATTTCTTGTTACACTCTCATTTCACTTCGTCAGCACTGGGGAATTTTCTGGACACAAGACAGTAGCATTTTGGGGATGCACATTAATTCTGGTGACTGTGTGTGACCACTGCATGCATGACTGGGTGAGCCATTAATTCTGGGAGTCTGCATTTCTTGTTGTGCTCTCATTTCACTTCATCAGCTCTGGGGAATTTTGAAGAGGCCCTCCACCAACCCATTTTGGGTGCCCAATGGCAAGCCTGCTGGCAAAATGCCCACTTCTACCTACCTGAGGCTCAAAGTTAGCTCATTCAAAACAAGATCCTTTCCCATTCTTACCACACCCCACTTATGCTGCACCATATGCATATTTTAGATCATAATCAGTGCTGGAGGTGTGATACCCATGTGGGGGACCCTGTTCATATACTATGGCACTGCTTGCAGCTCTTCTCCTTTTGGTCTGCAGTGTTGAGGCTTGCTGAACAGGTTTTGAGCTTTGCCATGGGCCATGACCCTATGGTCTGGACTCTTGAGCTTCCCCCTGCCAATGTTAAACTCCCCAGTAAGCGAATGAGATGGCTCACTATCCTTAGTCTGCAAGCCAAATGGCTTATTCTTTGCTGTTGGAGAACCACAGAGGTTCCCTTCCTGCCTGAGCTGTACAACTCCCTTTCAGTGAATTCCCATCTGGACCACTTGTCTCATGTGGTATCTAATAAAATGCGCCATTACTACCTGTGCTGGGCTCCATGTCTGGCATACCTTTCCCCTTGTGCAGGTATAGGTTGAAAGATAATATAATTGTTTCTTTTTGTTATGCTCTAATTAGCTGAATAGGTGCGAATGCTCACCACCTGACTCTCTCTGTCTCTAGACTCATATATATATATATATATATATATATATATATATATATATATATATATTAACTCCTGTGCCCAGTCCTTATGTTTTGGGCAATACAACTACAGTTGGATATGGCGTTTTGTTTTGGTGTTTGTATATATGCTTTCCTTCCAGGATGAGATTTTGCTTCCGCATCCCCTGAGGAGCTTTGGACTCTTGATCTTTGGATGTCAGATGGACTGGGGGGGATTTTGCTGATGCCTCGTCCTACTGTTTTCTCCCTGTGACTGCTTAGGGTGTTGCAACTCTGATACAGTACATGCTTAATTTAAATAGGGCTTATAATTCTGATGAGCATTGTCTCACATTTGCCACTATCATGCTGGATGGTCATGTTTTGTGTGTCTCTATTCCTGATTGTCTTGTACCCTTATTACATGCTATATGGCTGTACTGTCATATATGACAAATACTAATAAAAAGTATCATCGACTAACACTGGGGAATTTTCTGAACACAAGACAGTAGCATTTCATCAGCACTGGGGAATTTTCTGGACACAAGACAGTAGCATTTTGGGGATGCACATTAATTCTGGGGACTGTGTGTGGCCACTGCATGCATGGCTGTGTGTACCATTAATTCTGGGAGACTTTGCATTTCTGGTTGTGCCCTCATTTCACTTCGTCAGCACTGGGGAGTTTTCTGGACACAAGACAGTAGCACTTTGGGGGATGCACATTAATTCTGGTGACTGTGTATGTGTGGGCTGCCAATATTGTCACTTTGACTTAATTCACGTTAAGGCGGAATGACAATACAAAGTAACTAATCACCAAGGCAAATGAGCTTTCATATGGGTCACTCTGCATGGATGACAACATGGAATCACCCATTGGGCACTTCACCAGTGGAATTTATTTTCACTTCATCTCTACTCCACATTTGATGAGAAATCCACCAGGCTCTGAGGTACTGAGACTGTATCAGCAGTAGTTTGGCCCTGATTAAGTAAAGACAGAATAAACTGATGTTTTTCCATACACAGTTTCCATAGCCAATCTTCTTCACTCAGACCACAAATCTGTGGAGATGTAGTTCCAGCATCCAAATCCATAGGTAAAGCATTCTCCAGAGCTAAATCGTTATCTACAGGTGCAACAAAATCAGAAGGCAAGATCTCTAGCACTGGACCTGCTGGGAGGGAGATCTGTTCACCTGCAGGTACACCAGCAGACTGGTTACAGTCAGGAACAGAGGCCATGGGCACAGCAGCTCCCTCTACCAATGAGAAGGGGAAGTTTTTATTAAAAACCAAAAACAAACACATAAATTCACATTCAGAAAACATAACAATCAAACTGAAAGAAAACTAAATAGTATGGCAAATGAATCACAGTATTCTACATAACTAGCACTTAGTTAACTTATATATTCATAATTTCTCCATAAACATAAAGTTTGCTTGACTCCATACAATTTAACTTCTTTTTGGTATATTCCATCTAGTGCTGCTTAAATTTTAAATAACAAATCATTTGATATGATTCCCTTATTATGTATAAACCTCTGACACCTTGTTTGCCAGATAGCCCACTTTATGACTGCAAACACTACATATTAAGTATGCTTATCCCATTTATTTAATTCTTCAGTCAACTGCCCATATACTAGAATGTCATAAGTGATTTCTTCAACATGTTTAATACCCCATGTATCAGCCAGATAGCTCCAAAATGCCCTAATATAGTCACATTCAAAAAATAAGTGATCCATTGACTCCTCCTTCTTAATGCATTTCAGTCCCAAGCATATTCTTTCCTCTATTCTATCATGTTGCAAATGTCCTTTTACCTGTAACTTCCCATTACTACATAACCAAATTATTTCCTTCATTTTCTGAGGTATTCTCTTTTCTAAAGTGACTTCTAAGATTAAATCTTCATTAACCTTTTGTGGCACTTTAAATACAGGTGTCTCATAAAAGTTTCCCTTAAGCACTTATTTATGCAAGTGCTTCCTATTTTTTGTGAGTAACATATCTAGTGTTACTTCCCAACTTTTTAAATATTTCACAACTATTTCTATATACTCTGGCAATTTTCTTTCTTTTTTTTTTTATTACCTTTCTCCCCCCAAGAAGTCACCATCTATTCTTTCTTTTTTTCCCACTAGAGGACCCCAAATGTTATCCTTACCTTATAATACTGGCACTATATTAGCATAGACAAAAATGTTTCAGAAAACAAACACTGGGTTTAACGTATTTAGTCCCCCTTCTGCTACAGACCTGTATGTGTGGGTCTTCTTAATAGGATTTAATCTATTTCGACATAATAGTTGAAAGAATAACCCCAATATTCTTATCTGATCCTTAAACAAGATATGAAATACATATGCAATGTATAATAAAATAGGTACAAGAAACACTTTTAACATGTATATCCTTTTCTGTTTTGTCATGGGCCATGCTTTCCATTTCTTGATTTTTTTTCTGCGCTATGTTAATTTTCTTCTCCCAGTTCTCCTGTATAGGGTTTTGACCACCAAAAATCACACCCAAGATTTCTGTGCTACCTTACACAATTTGTGTGCTTCCATTTCTTGTTACTGTTTTTTTCCCCTATGACAACAATCTGACTTTTACCTTTATTTACCTTTATACCTGTCATTTTTTCATTATCTTTGAAATATTTAAGCATTTTCCTCCTGAGTTCGGATCCTTTAAGAAGAAAATACAATCGTCAGAATATACTAAGGTTTTATGAATATCCCTTTTATCATATTTTATAGCTTTGATACTCCCCTCAGTCTCTATTCCTCTCAACAGTGGATCCAAGCATAGAACATACAGAAGAGGGCTCAAAGGGCACCCCTGTTGTACCCCATTATATATGTACATAGGGGTCCCCATATGTCCATTTACAACGAGCCAAACCTGAGCTTCATTGTATAAACTTTTCACCCAACCTATAAATTCATCAGGAAACACATACTGTTTTAAAACATGCCATATATACCCATGTTTTACAGCATCAAAATCTGTTTCTTGATCTATTAGATATAAATGCCCTTCTATGTCACCTTCTTGGCCTTTGTTCATAACCTCCCTTATGTAAATCAGATTTTGCCTTATGTTTCTTCCTGGGATTGCATACATTTGTGTTGGCAATATTAGCATTTGTGCTTGTTCCATTAGTCTTTTGTTTATGACTTTTGCCAGAATTTTATAGTCTGTGGTTAACAGACTAATGGGCCTCCAATTTTTAATATCCTCTCTGTCCACTTTTTTGTGCAAAAATATCATGACCCCCGCTTCATACTTTCTGTTAATACTTTCTTTTGAAAATATAATTATACAAAATTCCTAACATGGAGTGAGCAATTTTTCAAATGTTTTGTAAAACAGACTGGGGATTCCATCCACCCCGGAGCTGTGTTATTATAGTGAGTGAAGCAACTGCTTCCTTAATTTCTGCTTCTCTAATGTATGTTTTAAATTCTCTTTCCTGAGGGCTTATGGCTGGAACATTAATTTGGTCCCATGGTTTATTAACCCCATTTATGTTACCTCTGAAATTTCTCTTTTAAATATTCTTGGACTATTTTTTTTAATATTATCTGTATACTTATTTCCTTCTCTATCTTTCAGCCCATACATTACCCTTCTTTCAAGTCTTTCTTTATTACTTTCAAATGGATTAGTTTGGGCTTTTGTCCCTTGCATTCTGCACCTTTGCTCCATTAATAGAGATTTTTCTCTGTTGTATTGTTATTCCCACATCTGCCTTTTTGTATCTTTAATCATCTCTGTACAGTTTCAATCAATCAGTCAATCAAATCAATCAATCAAAGTCTTTATTTATCCAGGTGGTCACCGTTGAGCAAAGCTCATTTGCAAGGTGGAACTGGTTGGCATATGTATACAAAGTTAAGCAATCTACACAAAATTGTTAGCTTTTTACAATGTGGGCAGAGCCCCAGGATTAAAATTACATATGAGCAAAATACAGATGATACAGGTACAAGTAACACCATGAAAAGGTTTGTAGGGAAGAAGAGAAACATCAGCAATGCAGATACAAGTTACGGTAAACATGTATGGGTAGAGCGATGACTGTCGCAATGGTCCAGGACAGGAGTGCAATAACACAGTGGAAGGGAGAAGAATTTAGGGGGGAATGTAATGCTGAAACAGTAATTGGGAAGTTCTGCTAGAGTCAGTATATTAATATGGTATCGCATGCCATACTGTATACAGATGCTCCAGCCAGAAGAGGAGACTGTGGGGGGTGGGGTGGAGGGGGAGCAATTAGTTCTGGCTGCAAAAAATGGAGAAAATACCACAGAAGTGGTGAAGGCAAGACAGAGTAAATGGCTGTAAGCAGGTTTTAAGTGGGATGGTGAACTGCGGTGGATTTTGGAGCCGCAGTAGAATGAGCAAAGCAGTTACAAACTTCGTTAATTGTGCATGAGTATAGCACCTTGAAGTTAGGTAGGGAGACAAGGGCTCTCAGTTTAAGTGTTCTTTGTAGATTATTCCATAGGCTGGGTAGCGTGAAGCTAATAGCCGCTCTACAAAACGAGAGTTTACTCTGGGTATTATGAGCGAGATGTAGGAGTGGCTTCTAAGCGCGTATTTTCCTATTATGCTTAGCGGTAGGCAGCTGGAGATATAGGGAGTAGTTTTTTTGTGAGAGCACGGTAAGTCTAGACAGCAGTGTTTTTGTGGTGCCTGAGTTTAAGGGAGGTCCACCCCACAGCAGCGTACAGTGCACAGTGATGGGTAGTATTAGGAAGACCTGTAATGAACCTTATTGCACGGTGGTATAGCATGTCTAATTTGGCTGACTGCAAGCTGGGGCATTGGTTGTACAAGAAATCTGCATAGTCAGCCAGAAATAGGAAGGTGGATTGGACCAGTCGTGTCTTGGCATCTATAGCAAGGAATTGATTTAATCTGAAGAAAAGTCCAAGCCTTTGTAGGAGTTTTTTTAACAAATCCTCGATATGGTCAGTGAAGGAGAGTCTGTTGTCAATCCATATTCCCAGATATTTGAATTTTGTGATGAATTCCAGCTTCTCACCAGTATTGTGTTTATTTCTGGAGTAGCCCCACAGGCTGTCAAGTAGCTTGCATGGGTAAGCAGGGAGAAGAGCATCACTTTAGATTTTTTAGCATTCAAGAGTAGTTTTTTGTGTATTAGTTGATTTTGCAGGAGGTTGAATTCAGCTTGGAGATCATTGCAGGCTGCCTCCGGTGTAGGCCTACTAACATAAAGAATGGTATCATCAGTGAACAGGTGGATATTGGCATTCTTTATGTAATAGTTAATGTTATTAATGTAGACTGCAAATAAGAGAGGGCCTAAGATAGATCCCTGTGGTACCCCTCTTAGGAGGGGTTTGAGAGGGGACAGCTCACCTTCCACTTTGACTTGCTGAAGTTACCCTGAGATGTAGTCAATAAACCAGGGCAGCGAGGAGGAGTCCACACCAATGGTTTGTAAGGAGGAGAGGAGAAGGCTGTGGTCGACTGTGTCAAAAGCTTTGCTTAGGTCCAGAAAGACTGCACAGGTGAAGTTCCTAGAATCAAGGTCTCTCAGCCAGTTGTCAGTGACTTTGGTCAGTACTGAGATAATGCAATGTTGGGCTCTGAACCCAGACTGTATGGGATTTAGTAGATTTGTTGTCTCTAGGTAGGACCTTAGCTGTACATTCATAATTTACTCCAGTAGTTTAGATAGCACCGGGAGGAGAGATATGGGCCTATAATTATTAAGGTCACTTGGGTCTCCTGATTTGAGGAGTCGGATGACATAAGCAGTCTTCCAAATGGGTGACAAGATACCCTGGGAGAGGGATAAATTGAATAGGTGAGTGATCTGGATGGCTAGGACATGGTACGCAATTTTAAGTAAGTACGGATCTAGTGCATCAGCTCCTGCACTTTTTCTGGTGTCCAGTTGGAGCAATAAGTCTTCGACTTCTTTTATAGAAGCAGGTTGGAGTGTAAATAGAGAGGAGGTAGCTGGAGGTGATGGAGAGGAGTTGTCTCTCATGGAATGAATCTTACAAGCTGGGGAGTTATCAAATGCCAGACCTGCGGTAGCGAAATGGTTATTGAAAGAGTCTAGGATCTTCGTCCTTTCGTTGAGTGTAGCATTGCCAGTAATGATCTTATTCGGAAGGGAATTACCTGCGGAGTGGCCCATCAGATTCTTGATAGTGCTCCAGAACTTGCAAGGGCTCTTAGAGGCAGCGTCAAGTTTTGAGTGGAAGAAGGAAGCCTCAGCCTCTTTAATTGATTTGGTGCATAGGTTGCATGCCTTTCTGAATAGATTCAAATTGTTAGGTGTGTTCAGTTTACAAGCTGTTTTTCAGAGCTTGTCTCTTTCGAAGAGCAATGATCTGATCTTAGAGGAGAACCACTTGCAAGATTTGTTCTTAGCACAGACTTTGGTCAGGGGGGGCATGCTTGTTGAGAGCCCCTGACAGTATGTCATGGAATATATCGTAGGCGGAAGTGACTATTTTGGCTAGAAAAAACTCCTGCCAATGCAAGGAATGTTTCAAATCATTAATATAGGTGGCTAGATTGAAGTTGTGTCTTGATCTCTTCAGGGAGAATTTAGATATAACTGGTGGCTAGTTGGTTGAGCTTACCCTTCCAATGTAGCTGTGATCACTGACTGTCTTGTTTCTTTGTGTTTTGTTATTTCTTCATATAGTTTAGCTCTTAAACTAAGGTAGTTTTAATATTTGGATTTCCCTCTATTATTAGTTTCTAAGATCAATAATGTTTTAACATCCCTTTCATATCTTTCCACCATTCCAAAACATCCTCATATACATCCAGTACTGTAATTCTTGCTGCCAAAGTGTCTTTTATATGTTCTGTTATTTGTTCATCTTGTAAAAGTTCTGTGTTCATTCTTCAATATCCACCCCCAAAGGATGGGCTGTTTTTTAAGTTAATTTTTAGGTGAAGAACCATGTGATCTGATGTTTCTATTGATACTGCCATAATCTCTTTAATCTTAGTTTTCTTATTAATAAACCAAAAATCTATTCTTGTAGATATTTTTCCTTAAAAAAAAAGTATGTACTGGAGTTTTATTAGAATTTTTGTAGGCATCCACCATTTGAGCTTCTGACAATTTTTTTTAAACAATTAGTATCACAAAATATTTTATCTGTCTTTCTACCCCAATCCTTTTTAGAGAACCCACAGTTAACCCCCCCCCAATAAGGTGGGTTTTGAGGTATGAAGAAAAGACTCAATCTACTTCATGATTTTACATCTTTCAGCTTTGCTTTGTGGGTTGTATATACTGATTAATCTGATCCTTGTTTCTTTTATTATAGCACCTATTATCAGGATTCTTTCTGGATACAAATATGTTAATTTTATTATTTTAACAGCTGGGTACACAAACCCAATACCAATTCCAGAACATGTAGCTTCACCTATGGACCACAGAGAAGGCCCGCACCTCCATTCCTTCTGAACTTGCCTCAATTTTGCTATAGTGTGTAATCTAGTATCCTGAAATAACTATATATCCCCCTTCAGATCAATTAGAGAGGAAAATGTTACCATCCTTTTCTCCTTATTTTTGATACTGTTCACATTACTTGTAATACAGTTTAGAAGGTTCATTTTAGCAGTTTGTTTGAATAGTCTTTAAATGCTTCTCATTTCTTCAGTGAGTATTTCTCCTTCTTTTGGAGGCTTGTGCGTCTGTTGTTTCATACTCTGAGGGTGTGTTCTCCTTCTGACTGCTCAGAAATAGTTCATCTACAGTGGCTATTTCCCCAGTGTCCTGGCTAAATTTACCCCATTCACTGGAAATACCACAAGGAGCTTAATCTGGTTCAAACTCACTTGGCATTCATCTGTGTGAGATTGTGAAGGGGGAGGGGCAGCTGCAAAGTAGGATGTTAGCTGCACACTCGAGCAGACTTGATAGACCGTGTGGCCTGTATCTACTGGCAAGTTGTAAATAAGTAAGTAAAATAGTTTTTTGATTATTGTATTCCATAGTTCCCTAACCTTTGAACAATCCCACAGAATATGTAATAATGACCCTGCCACAGTATTACAGCTAATACAGTTCTGTGAAACTAAGATCCCCCATTTGTGCAATTGTTCAGGTGTATTATAAGCTGCATTAATTATTTTAAATTGGGTGTATTTATATCCATCAAATGGTATGTATTGATGGTTATTTTTCCATATTTGATTCCACTGGACCTATGAAATAGTTTGATCCAAAACTTTCAACCAATAGTTTTTTCTGTACGTTCAGTTTTACTAGTTGAATTTTTTACATATTTTTGATATGGCTTAGTGATACATAGAAACATAGATTTTGCTGGCAGATAAGGATCAACTGGACCACCTAGTCTGCCCGAATGATGTACAGTAGGTCTAGTTTCTCTAAGATCAAAAAAAAAAAAAGAAAAGAAAAAGGGAGGCTCTTGTTTGAGGATTGCCTAATTTTGAATATAATAAGTATTTGATCTGAAGGTATGGAAAATAACCTCTCTTTCTTACATTGTAAGTGTGTGACAGTCTAACAAATTACATCTCATTATTCCCTAAAATAAACTGGTTTGGGGGGTAATAATCCCTTTGCTCAACCAAATTGGATTCATTAGTATTTTCCCTTGTATTTTAACATTTGAGTTAAGCAACAGTGATTATTCCCATGGATTAATATGAGCCTTTCCCATGAATTTTTAGAACTGGTTAAATATTATCAGGGGGGTACCAATAGGTGTGAGTTTCAGTTAGCTGGGTAGTGCTTTCTGATTAATATATAATAGAGCCTTGAGTGAATCTTATTTAATAAACAATGTTCATGCTGTACATGAAGCCATTGAGGAATATAAGATGCTAAACCTTTGTTTTTCTCAAATCATAGCCATCTAATTGATCTATGTCATAATGGCAATCGCAGAATAGCGATCGCCGTTACTGCACATGGAAATCACTGAAAAAATATTTTGATGATGCAGTCCCTGGCACATAGCAAAAGGGTGCTGGGGACTTAGATTTTACATGTTTCACTACCACACCTCCTACTTAAGGATTCTCAACTCAAACAGCATGTTGGAGGGGTGCAACCACCCAAAAGAAAATATGGGCAGATGCAGCAAAAGGCACCCATGCTTGGACCAAACCCAGCATCATTCATGCCCCAGCCCTTAACCCATCCACCACAACACAGGAGCAGCTCGGTGGCTCACCATGGTGCCATCCCACACAATCCCACCCCCTCCACCCCATGCTCAGTGTGCACTGTCTCCTGTCGCATGTATACATGTAGCAACAGGATGTTACTCTAGTAGTGCAAACACCCCATCCAGTCACCTACCCTCCCACATCACTGTGGTGTAAGGCACCATGATTGAGTCACTGTTTCAGTAGGCACCCATTCGTGGTCACCGAACTCGCAGGATACCCCACTGAATGTATTTATCAGCCTGTGTGACATGATAATATGTTAAAAATTCTGGAGCTACTAGTCCTGTTTTGATTTTGGGAACCATAAATTGAAGATAAGTTATTCTAGGTTTACGTCCCTCCAAATAAAATTGGAAAAAAGTTACTGTAAATGTTTAAACAAACTGTTTGTTCATTTAATAGATATCATTATCATTGGATACATTTTTGGGGGGCAACAGTAACATTTTTTTCAGATTAGTCCTACCCCAATGGGATATGGGTAATTTATGCCACCTTTCTAAGTCTGATTTAATAGAGTGCATTGGTTCTAAAAAAATACTATAGATCACTCTGTAGGAGGAAGTACTTTAATATGTAAATAAACCAAATCCTTAGTTAACCATTTGAATCCTCAATTGGTGATATTAGCTTTTTTGGCATGATAGTTCAATGATACAATTTGTATATTTTCTATGTTCAGCTGATAATGTGAAATGAAGTCAAGTTCTCTAATTTCATTGAGAGCTATTTTAAAACACATTTCTGGATTACTTAAGCGTAGAAGAATATCATCTACATATGCAAAAACTTTAAATTGCTTACATTCTAATGTAATGCCAGAGATTGAGGGGTGTTCATTAAGGTGCTGAATTATGGGTTCAAGATATAGATGGAATAAAAAAGGGGAGAGTGAGCATCCTTGGTGAGTGCAATTATATAAAGGGAAATGAGAGCACTTTGTTACATTTTACTTTAGCAGACAGATGTGAGTATATCAACCATATCCATTTAATAAATTCCCCTTGAAAATTAAATTGTTCATGCACTTTGAATAGGTATGACCATGATACATGATCAAATGCTTTTTCTGCATCAAGATTGGCCAACACCACTGGCTATTTGGCCTCCCTGACACAGAAATTAAATGTTGGAGTTTCCTTATGTGGTCTGCTGAGCATCTGCCAGACATAAATCCCACTTGTTATGAGTGATTAACATTGACCAAACCTGTAGAAGCCTAATAGCTAAAGCTCAAGTTAACATTTTGAAATCAATATTTAGTAAAGAGATAGGATTGTAACTTCCCACTTTTGTCTCTATGAATCTTAACTGGTCTTTAGAGTATTACTTTGGGAGTATGTGTCTTTATAACATATATAAGTTGTATATATTTAAACATAATGAACAGTTGAGCATATTATGAGGTGACCTTTGACCTCCATTAGTAATTCATGGGAGTATGTCTTATATACATTGAACATGATTTTTTTCCTTTTATTTAACTTTAACATATATAAGGTTAATCTTTTTTAGCTGCACTTTATATGTATACTTGGTTTTTGAACCCTTTTATGGTAGGTTTGTCTCCTTGGGTTTCTTTCACATACAGGTCAAGCACACTGCCCAGAATAAAAGCCCTGATTGGCTTGTTTGAACCCACAAGTTTTCTTAGTTTTATGTGGATCACTTGGTTTGGGGTGGGGTATTTAAGAGCACATTTGCACTGGTCAGATATCTCTGATGAACCTTGGAAGTTTCCAAGTGAAACATTAGTCCTCTCGGCATAGTCTTTGACTATACTGTTGTGGTTTTATCCATGCACCTAAACTGGGGAGTTTGTCTTTTGTTGCACATTTTGTGTTTAATAAAAACAGAATTAATTTGCTTATTCTGTGTCTTTGCATCAAGTGGTTCCTTATTGGTGCCCACTCCTTTTCCGATTTACTTGCTACTTTTTTATCTATAGCACAACAGAGCTATCTCAGTGTGCAGTTTTTCTACATTGAGCCTTGTATTGTGTATACCAGTATATAGCGGATGAAAGTGACTGCTACCATACACTACCAATATGTCTACTCCATGACAGGGGAAACTTGCTTATGTTTGTACTGGCTGAATGTCTTATTTAGTTTTTGTTTCTGTTACTGTTTGTCTTGTGTATCCTTGTATTCTTTTTTAATAAAGCATATTATTAAAAAAAGAGAGGGGAAAGAAAGGGAAGAGTAGAGTGAACAATGGTGTGTATGATGTTTGTTTGTTTATTCGCTTAACGGGTAAGCACACTGGAAACAAGTTCCTTTTACAGGTGCGACCCACATATATTGCATACAGACAATACATAATCAAACATACATATACAACACAACAGATTGCAGACAAAAATGTCTTTGTAACGTATAAAATTAATAAAAAAATTCATAAAAAACAGTTACAGTTAAATTGAGATTCGAAATACATCCTTAATGCATCGACAAACTTTTTGACAGAACACAACCACCTAATATCTTGAGGAATTTCATTCCAAATAAGTGGAGCAATATAAGCAAAGGATCTTTGTCCACTTTTAGATTTCATAAAAGGAATCTCGAGAAACCTACTGTCTGACCTATGTCTAGAATAATGACCATCAATATACGGTCTCAAAAACTTTGAAATACTATGTGGAATTCCAGAGTCCATAATTTTATATATGAACTTGGCCACACAGTATTGGAAATTTAATGAAACCGGTAACCAGCCCATTTCTTTCAAAATCACACAATGATGAGATGACTTAGAACAATTTAAAGCAAACTTAGCTATCAAGTGAAGTAAAGTGGATTTCTTTGAAATCACTGTCGCAGAAGCAGTGTCAGTAATTATAGCTGCATAGTTCACAATAGGAAGTAAGCAGCAGTTTGAAATAACCAGCCTAGACTCAGGAATAAGAAATGAACGGATTCTGTAGAAAGAACCTAGTCTACAATGTATTCTTGAGGTAACCCTCAAAAAATGAGATTCATAACTTAGATGAGGATCTAGTAATACCCCAAGATATTGAAATGTATCAACATAGTCAAACAGTAATCCATCAAGAGATTTAACTTCCAAAGTACTAACCTCAGATCTCAGTCTAGGTGGGTACCAAAAACCATCACCTTTGTCTTAGATTTGTTTAAGAGTAATTTACAGGCCATAAGTGAAGACTGAAAATTACACATTTCCTCTGTTAAAGAAACATCTAGATCTCCAACTGACAAACCCTACGTGATAAATTACTGCATCTCAGCGTAAAGTGTTAGAGAAGCATTATTAATCACACTTACTAGTTGATCAAAAAACAAAGAAAACAAAAGTGGCCCCAAAATAGAACCTTGTGGAACCCCACACTTAACCATTACAGAGTCTGATACAGCACCCCTATATTTAACCCTTTGAAACTTATTTGTTAAATAATCCCTCGTCCAGTCCAAGAAAGACTCACCAACTCCCAATGACTCAAGTCTAGAAATCAACAATTGGTGATCAACTGAGTCAAATGCCTTGGTCAAGTCCACGAACACGGCACCCATCAGATACCCTTTATCCATGCCATTAAGTACCGCATTTGTGAACTCGACCAAGGCAGTCTCAGTACTCCTTCCCTTTCTAAAACCATGTTGGTTCTGAGACAATAATCCAAAGCAATCCACATACCCAATCAACTGATTATAAACTATTCTTTCCTGAACTTTAGCTAAAGCAGACAAGATAGAAATAGGTCTGTAGTTACAAAAACTCATGTTGTGAACCAGATTTAAATATAGGAGTGACCAGAGTATGTTTCCATATATTAGGTATAGTACCTGTAACAAAAGACAAGTTGAAAATAATACTAACTGGAAGTGCTATAACTGAGGCAGCATCGCAATAAACTAGGACATAAACCATCAGAACCTGCAGAGCTGTCCTCTTAATACAACGCAACAACTCTCTACCTCCTTCGAGTAGTAGTCCATAATACAGTTTAGGATTAACTGTAACATCTTCAGTCAATCCCAAGTAGTTCACCTTGGACTGGTCACTAAAGGAATCAGGCAATGCAGTAAATTTCAAATTAAACTCGTTAGCTATCTTCAGTGGACAAGTCAACAAGTCACCGTTCAACCTCATTGAACCTGGTTGACAAACATTAGGCCTTATAAAATTATTAATTGTTTTCCAAAAAGTAGTAGCGTTAGATAACCCTTCACATTGTTTATGACGAATATAGTCTGTTTTAGCCTTCCTTATCTTAGCCTTACATTGGTTCCTTAAAGTCCTATACGCATGGTAACCAGAAGCAGAATGATGATGATATGATAGGAGCAGTCTAAAGCAAAACAAGAGAAAAAGTGAAAGAGGGGGTCCAGTTTGGCAAGGAAGGATTTGGGTGCACAACTATAGACTATGTCACCATAGTCAGATAGGGAGAATTATCTTCAAAACAATGTCATGATGGACAGGAAATGGGATCCACACTTTATTCCGGTACAGTGCACCAAACCAAGAAATTAAGATGACAGTCAAGTCAAATTCCAAAGTACTTAAAAAAGGTTACATCCTGAATAATAGCACCATCCAGTGTGTGAAATACAGGGAGAGGAATGTATCTGGAAAGCTTCTAACAGGTGCCAAAAGTAATTGACACTATTAGTTTTTTTGCCATTTAGGGTTAATTGGTTAGACTGGAACGAGCACTGAATATTGTCAAAACCCATCTGCAACTGTGAGGTAAGATCACAGGAAGAGGAGCCAGATGTAAAACAAACTGTATCATCAGTGTGCATACTGTATGAATGAATGAATGCAGAAGAACAGGCAGAGGGGAGGATATTTAATTTAATTCAAAACTTTATTGAAAGATTTTAGAGTAGCTACAAAGGATTCACATGCTCATTAACAACAACAACATTATCAGCAAATTTTGGTTGTAAATTAATAAGGACTATATATTAAACTTGTCCCACTAAAGTAGTATAGCCATTATTGTAAGATTACCAATACCAATAAATTTCAATCATACCATAACATCTTAAAAACCCTTCTTGAACTGAACGTTCTGCTATATTGTGACAGGAGTAAGGGACTAATAATATTTTGATAATAATGTTTACACTATTTACACTAAGCGATACCTTGCTGTATCAGTATATACCATTTAGAATTGCTTGCAAGATACCCATTTAAAAAGGAGCCCTGTCATTCTGGCAGGCAGAGGGACGTTTAGTCCGTGACATTTACTTGTTTACTTGTTTTTCTGCTTTTTTATGGTGCTTTGCACCTTTTATTTAATATACTATTCGAGTGTGTGTGTGTGTGTGTGTGTTTATGGGCAGACACAGGACTGGTTGCTAAGGCAACTAATTAAGGACCAGAGCTCCTACTTACTTCCTCCCACCCACTATTTAAGTCAGCTCTGCAGCAAGCTCTGTTTGCTACTGCTGACACTAAGAGAGACCTTGCTGTATCGGTATATACCATTTAGAATTGCTTGCAATATACTCATTTAAAAAGGAGCCCTGTCATTCTGGCAGGCAGAGGGACGTTTAGTCCATAACATTTACTTGTTTACTTGTTTTTCTGCTCTTTTATGGTGCTTTGCACCTTTTATTTAATATACTATTTGAGTGTGTGTGTGTGTTTATGGGCAGACACAGGACTGGTTGCTAAGGCAACTAATTAAGGACCAGAGCTCCTACTTCCTTGCTCCCACCCGCTATTTAAGTCAGCTCTGCAGCGAGCAGGGTGAGCTTGAGCAGAGGCGAAGCGCCTTGCATGCAAAGACGCTGACACCTCAAAGACACATGTTATCGCGGTGTTTTTATGTGTTTAGCGTGATAGCGTGGAAGTTCTGGAAGGTAACGTTTGAGGATCTTTTAGACAAAAGGGGTATAATTAAGTGCAGTAAACTTACTTACAGCAATTTCATGTGATTGCTCAGTACATCAGTAATATTGCCTTTTTAGTCTATTGGACCACAAGTTTGTTTATAATTCTAAGGCTGTTGCTTTTTTAATCCAAGGTTTCGATTTGAAGTTTTGCCTATAAGAACTGAATATTGTTGTGTAAATTTCTTTATTTGGATTTTCAATTTAGAGTGTAGCTATAGCAGATTGTAGTGATTGTATAATTATAAACACAACTGGTTCCTCTGGTATAAAATGCTCAGTTTGCAATATGTATACATTACAGATGGGTGAGCTAATTTCTCAACCCTATACCTGTAGCAAATGCCTAGAAATTATTGATTTACACCATATGATTGAGTTATTTAATTCACGACTAATTACACTTGAAAATAGTCAAACTGATATGCAATACCGCTTTAAAACAAATACTTAATTATTAAATCTTGAAACTAGTAAATGCCATGAAGGTTTTATTGATGTTACACCAAGCACCTCACAGTCCCCTGTGATCCCTATTTCGACAGCTATCAATCATCTCCAGCAAAATAAGGAGGGAATTAGAAAAAGAGCTAGGGAAGACGATGGTTTGATTGATTACAATCAAGATACTGATGACAGTTGTTTTTTTTTCACAAACCACTAGAGTAGCAAAAAAGGGCCAAAAGGCACAACACTTCAGTATCAAGCATTTCAACAGATTTGACCCACTATCTTCTCCTGTCTCAAAGGTTAAAGATGTGACTCCAGATAATTTTAATGGGTTAATTGATAGAAGTATTTTGACTCTACCATCAGTTAACAACCTGCAAACTAGTGATATTCCACTTATTGATTTGTCCACTGAACTTACATTTTCACCTACATGTGATATACACAGTGTGCCTAATACTCCCTTGCCACAACAAATTTATGTATTGGGTGACTCATTGATTAAACACCTGGATAGGATGATCTGCAACCCGATAAAGTTAATAGAACCTGTTCAAGTTTTAGTGGCTACAAAATATCTGATCTTACACTCATGTTACCTGAGATTATGAAGGACTGTGGTAACAATCCTTTAGTAATGATACATGTAGGTGCTAATAACATCTATAGAGACTCTGTTCAGTCTATCAAAGAAGATTTTGTAGCCTTATCAAACATCCTAGTGGACATGGGTTGCAAGATTTCTATATCAGAAATTTTACCTATCCCACGTTTTTCTTCACTTCAAAATCATAAGATTAAAGTTGTGAATGAATGGTTAAGAAAATGGTGTTTAAACCAAGACTTGACTTGCCTAACACATTGGAAGGAATTTGATTACCACCCAGAACTGTTCAGTTTTGATGGGTTACACTTAAGCAGACGGGGTAATGCTGTTTTTGGAAAACAAATTCTGACATCCTTTCACCATCTTTTAAACTAAAATTCAGGGGTGAGAAGGTGGATAAGCCACCATCTCTAAAATCTCCAGTAAGCAGTTTTGTGAAATGCAATATAATACATTTCTTATACTTTAATGCTAGGTGTTTAATTCAAAAACTGGATGAATTAAAATGTTGAATTAATAAAGGTGATGTTGATATTATTTCAATCAGCAAAACTTGGGGAGATGATAAAACATCATGGGATCCAACTATACCAGGATTTACTTCTTACACTTTTAATAGACCAAATAGGAAAGGGGGTGGAGTGGCGTTATTTATTAAGAGCCAACTTAATTCTATCAAAGTAACAAAGTATATTAAAAATCACGATTTACAAACTGAGACTATCTGGATTAAGATAAATTTCTCCACATCTGAGGCCCTTATATTGGGTTCCTGTTATCATTCCCCAAATTCATCAATAGACATATTAGATGCAATTATATCAGAATCTGAACAGGTTAAATCATTAAGCAAAATTGTAGTCACAGGAGACTTTAATATTGGTTCGATTGATTGGCATAATTTAAGTGCAACTACCAGCAAAGGCAACAAGTTATTATATACATGTACCCAGTTGGGACTTTGGCAAAATGTACTTTGCCCAACGAGAGGTAAAATGATATTAGATTTGGTTCTTTGTGACGATGACCTTGAGTTAGAAAATATGTTAGTCAGCGAGCCTATAGGGAACAGTGATCACAATACTATTACATTTAATATTGTACAAACTTATGTATACAATTCCAACAGTACTAAAATTTATTTGTACGATAAAGCTGACTTAGGTACTATGAAACAGATTACGGAAATATTAATTGGGACATCTTATCATCTGACTTTACTCCGAACAGTACTGGGAATATTTTAAGCATACCATTTTCAACTTAAAGAACGATATATTCCTCCAAAATAAAAATGAGACTAATATTAAAGCTCCCAAATGGATGAATCAATCTATTAAAATGTATTAGACAAAACATAAGAAATATGTTAACTATCAAAAAACTAAAAATCCTTCCAGTTGGATTTCTTATAAACATATACAAAGAAAATGCAAAAGAATGATCAGGAAGGCCAAATCTACTTGGGAACTAAATCTAGCAGATAGCACCAATAAATCTAACAGTAAACAATTGTATTCTTATATTAACTCTTTATGGAAACCAACATGTCAAGTAGGTCCATTATTGGAGTGTGAGACTTTGATATATGAGCCAAAAAAAAATGGCCGAACTGTTTAATAAAAATTTTTGTAAAAATTTCACTGGTTCTTCAGTCTCAAATAATGATTATGCTTTACTAGATACTGCCAATGTTTCACCAGTGAAATTTTCGCTGGACTCTATCAGAGAGAAATTATTAAAACTTAAAGGAAAATTTAGTCCTGGTCCAGACAATATAGCCAGACATTTATTATTTTTATTAGCTGATGTAATTACAGTTCCTTTAAAATTGATGTTTGAATATTTTTGGCCACAATTTTGTTCCCTGGACTGGAAAGAAGCATGTAATCCCTATTTACAAAAAGGCAAAAAAACAACTGGGAAAACTATCGGCCTATAAGTTTAACTTCTTCTACTTGTAAATTATTAGAGAGTTTAATTAAACATTTAATATCCCCAGTCCTGGACTGTCATGATGTAGAACAACATGGCTTCAAAAAAGGCAGAAGTTGTCTGACAAATTTAATATGTTTTTACGAACAAATCAGTTCTTTACTAGATAAAAACGTATCATGTGATATTATTTACATTGATTTTAATAAGGCTTTTGACATCTTGCCTCATTGGGCCTTAACTTCTAAACTTCATAAACTAAATATGAAACTGGTTTCTAGTCAATTGGATAATCAATTGGCTTTACAATCGCTCTCAGCAAGTAATTATTCATGGAAGTACTTCAGCCAGGGGTATGGTGACTAGCGGGGTGCCACAGGGTTCAGTATTGGGCCCATGCCTGTTTCAGGCATTTATTGCTGACCTTACTTCGGGTTGCTCATCTTTCACTATAAAATATGCTGATGATGTTAAAATAGGTGGGCCATGTGCCTCTGACTATCAGGTTGATGCCATTCAACAGGATCTAGACCACATTACAACATGGGTCAAGAAGTGGGGTATGACTTTAAATATCTCCAAATGCAAAGTTATGCATTTGGGCCTTAGAAATTCACAATGTCCCTATTATTTGGATGGCATATTACTTGAGACTACATCTGATGAAAGAGATTTGGGAATTAATATCTCAGATAACTTCTCTTATAAAAATCATGTACATAATATCATTAACAAATCTGGTAAAGTGGTATGGTCTATATTGCGTAATATAAGATCTAGAAAACAGGATGTACTGTTACCTCTATATAAAGCATATGTAAGACCACATTTGGAATATGCTTCACAGCTTTGGAATCCATATAAAAAACAGAATGCCTGTTATTGGAAAGAGTTCAGAGAAAATTCACTAAAAAAGTATCTGGGCTTTTTGATGTTCCTTATGAGAATAGACTTGCTATTTTAAATCTTATGCCCTTATCTACACGTCGTCTTCATGGCGTCCTTATGCTATTGTATGATATTATTCAAGACCCTTATTTATTGTCTGAATTGGGTCTGGAATTTAAAAACGGTGGTCACAATATCAGAGGACATCCCTTACAATTAGTTAGAAAACCCTTTGTTAGGTCAAGTCGTAAATATTTTTTTACCATTAGAGTTGTTGGTGCATGGAATAGGCTACCACTTAATGTTATTATTAGTGAAACTAAAAGTATTTTTAAATACAGATTGGATGGTCTTATTTGTAGAGGGTATAACCTTTTCTATTATGTTTTGGATTAGTATAAGAGCATCATGGGCTTCTGCCTTCTTAGAAACATAGAAACATAGACTTTGACGGCAGATAAGGACCGCTAGGCCCATCTAGTCTGCCCATTTCCCTACCTACAGGATAGGCTGCAGATCCTAGTTAACCAACAGCCTATATCTTCCTGTCCCCCACAAGAATTGCCTTATGTCTGTCCCATGCATTCTTGAATTCTCCCACAGTTTTAGACCCCACAACTTCCTCAGGAAGGCTGTTCCATGCATCCACCACCCTCTCTGTGAAATAATACTTCCTCACATTGCCCCTGAACCACCCTCCTTCTATCTTTAAATTGTGTCCCCTTGTTCTTGCAAGTCTCTTTTCTGAAAGATGCTACCCTCTTGGACTTTGTTGATTCCTTGAGGTACTTGAAAGTTTCTGTCATGTCCCCCTCTCCTTCTTTCCTCAAGGGTATACATATTAAGCTCCTTTAGTCTCTCCTCCTACGGCCTCTTTTGCAGACCCTGCACCATCTTAGTTGCCCTCCTCTGGACTGCCTCTATCCTGTCTATGTCCTTGCAGAGATGGGGTCTCCAGAACTGGACACAGTATTCCAGATGGGTCTCACCAACTGTCTGTACAGAGGATAACAACTTCCTGTTTTCTGCTGCTGATGCCTCTTCCTATACATCCCAGTATACCCCGCCCTCCTACTGCCTTCTCACATTGCTTGCTAACCTTAAGGTCATCTGATATGATTACCCCAGGTCCCTTTCCTGTTTTGTTGTTGTTACTACCTCTCCACCCATTACGTATTCTTCCCTGGGTTCTTGTTTCCCAGGTGCATTATTTTGCACTTTTTTGCATTGAATCCTAGCTGCCATACGTCTCACCATTCCTCCAACCTTGCCAAGTCCCTTTTCATCCTTTCCACGCCTCCTTGTGTATCAACCCTGTTGCAGATCTTTGTGTCATCTGCAAAAAGGCATACTTTTCCTTCCAGTCCCTCTGCAATGTCACTGATGAAGACATTAAAAAGGACTGGACCCAATACTGAACCCTGCGGTACCCCACTAGTAACCGCCCTTTCTTCAGAGTGGACTCCATTTACAATTACCTTCTGTGTCCTGTTGTCCAGCCAATGTTTTATCAGGCTACCACCCTGGGACCCACTCCCAGGCTGGTTAATTTGACTAATAATCTTTGTGTGGGACTGTGTCAAATGCCTTGCTAAAGTCTAGGTAGGCCATGTCCACAGCCCCTCCCTGGTCTACTACTTTGGTCACCCAGTCAAAGAAATCTATTAGATTCGTCTGACATGACCTTCCCACTGTGAACCCATGCTGCCTTGGATCCTGTGCTTCACTGACCTCTTTCTTGCTTTTGCAATCTACCTTAATATGAACCTTAGCATTTAAGTGACTGAACACATATACCAACTTGGCCCATATAAAGCATAATCATACCCCTTCTTCAATTAAGCAAGATCAATACCTCCCCAGAGTTTATGACTCACCCATATACATGTCACATTTTGTTAAATTCATCCATTTTATCCTCCAGGGTGTAATTAAGTTTTTTTAGTCTATGCAAAGATACCATATAGTTCATCCATGTGTAACCACCTAGTCCCCTGGGGTTACTAGAATCCCAGCAGAATCAGTGCTAAGCAGGGAGAAGCAGCTGTTGATTAACTAGTTAAATGGGTTTTTCACCTGCTCACTCTTTTGTTTACTTGACTGCAGCTGAGATGGAAGTATTGATCTTATTTGGAACTCTCGAGGCAGCATAAGCCTTGCCAGCTGTGAAAAGGGAGTTAGAATGTTGAGACAAGAGTCAGCATGAGTCAGTAGTTGGAAGAAGTAGTTTGAAGATGGAGGAGTGAGAACTGCTTAGCTGAGGGCTCTCAGTTCTCACCCTAGTCCTGGTATTCTCCAGCTTGTCACAAGAAGTGGTGGAAACCATTGTCTACAGCAGGATTTCCTAATTTTCATCCCTGGAGGGGTGAAAAGGACTGCTGAATGGATCCAAGGGCTATCCCTTTTTTGATTCAGGATGTTTAAAGCTGCCTGAAATGTCAAACAATGAGTAGAATCTGACTTTTGCTGCAGAAAGCAAGTTGCCTGTGCTATTGTGTTCTCTGGCAAAAAGGGAAGGCACAATATTTCTGTAAATTCAGAAGTGTGAGACTGATCTAATTTAAAGTTGTCTGAAGTGTGTGATGTCCAGAGGTACGACTATATCGCATTGTTCGGGACTTTAGTTTTTCCACTACCAGTGTAGTGATTTGAATGCTGGATGCCAAGTTTCATTCCACAATCATTTCCAAAGTGTGTTTCCAAATGTTTAAGGCGTAACTCTGAAAGAATGGCTGAGTATGGATTTGGGAGTGAAGGGTGGGCATACATCTTTCTGGAGTAACCAGTTCAAGACTGGCAGGTTCAGTAAGGGCACCCAGATAATTTAGACAAAGGGCCAATGTCTGAAGAAAATGTTGCCCCTGAAGTTGGTTACAGTTTCTTTTCTGTTTATGAAGAATTGTGCTAGTCTTAGCAAAAATGTGTGTTCACCTGAGGCCAGTGCCACTGGAAGCAATGTTCAATATCCTATAATATGCTGAAATGCAAGTCTAACTTGTTCTAGGTCCTACAATATGTGGGAATACAAAGTGCAAGTGTCGTATGTCCTACTCTGTAGGAATACAAAGAGTTTTCTGTCAGATACAGTAGATTTGTTGTTCTGCAAGTTCCTAGTGCCACAATGTGTAACCCTTGGGGGTCCACCCTTGCTTTAGAAAACATCTTTTGTAATACAGTCACAATCTAGAATCCCAACTATGGTCTGGACAGTTATGTTATTGCTTCCTGTCTGGAGTTACTGGGTACCCCTCCAGAAGATAGGTCTTGCATAGCCCTAGCAAAAAGTTATCTCCCTAGTACCTGGTTTTGTAAATACCAAATAGGTTAATTGCTTCTGTATACCCCCACCCCTCTCTTCCTCTAGAAAAATTAGCTGGGTATCCATTCTCAAAGCTAGGGGTGGTACCATTTTCTAAATCAATCAATCAATACTTTATTTTGATAGCACCATTCAAAAACCAAGGCTCTATACACTTTAAATACACAGATATAATAAAAATGGAATAAAACATTTATACAGAATAGTTAAAAACAATCTGGGAAAGCTAACATAAATAAGTATGTTTTTAATATGGATTTAAAACAACTGACGGTCAGGCATTCTCTTAACTTATGAGGTAGAGAATCCACAGGGTTGGAGCTGCAAAGGAGAAAGTATGAACACCAGAAGTTTTTAGATGAACCCTGGGAATCTCAAGCAATCCCTCATTGGTGGATTGGAGAGGACGAGTGGGGGAGTAGGGAGTCAGGAGATTTTTCAGGTAGTCGGGTCCCTGTATATGTAGGGATTTGAAGGTAAGCAAGCCTACCTTGTTGGTGATCCACCACCGAAAGGGCAGCCAGTGCAGTCCACGCAGCACAGGCATGATGTGGCTGGTTCTTGAAGTAACAGACTGCAACCTGGCAGCCGCATTCTGCACTAGCTGCAAGCAGAAGCTATCAACCCCAGAAAGCCCTGGCATAGAGGGCATTGCAGTAGTCAAGACGGGTGGTAATGAAAGCATGGACTAGTGTTGGAAGGTCATCCAGCAGAACCAGGTGTTTCACCCCAGCAATATTTCTCAGATGGTAAAATGAGGATTTAACCATAGCCGGCACCTGAGATTTCAGGGTCAGGCCATCATCAAAAATAATGCCCAGGTTATGCACCTGATCTGAGGTAGTGAGCTGAACACCATCAAGCCACAGGCCCTATGCATGCCCTGTCCCCAAACCCACCCGCGGGTGACCCGGGTCCACTACTAACACCTCAGTCTTATCCAGATGCAGTCTCAGCCAGCTAGTGTTCATCCAGTTTTTGATCTCAGAGAGGCAGTTATTTAGCATGAAATTGCATCAACCTGTCCTGGCATAAAGGACATAACAGCTGAGTATCATCTGCATAGCAGTGAAAACTCAAGATGTATCACCTAATTTTATCTCCCAATGGCAACATATACACTGCGAACAACATGAGTGCCAATATGGAGCCCTACGGCACCCTAAAGGACAGGAGGAGGGCATCAGAGGAATAAATTCCGGTGACCACCCTCTGAGACCTGCTCATGATAAAGGATCAAAACCATTCGAGGACTATACCCGACAATGCACAAAGGATCTGCAGGGACTCCAACAGCACACCATGGTCCACAGTGTCAAAAGCTGCTGAGAGATCAAGAAGGACCAAGATGGTACGAGCCTTTCAACCTCTCACCATTAGGAGATCATTTAATACCCTGACAAGGGCAGTCTCTGTGCTGCGTCTCTTTCTAAATCCAGACTAGAGAGCTTCATAGACATTGTGAGTCACAAGGTGATCATCTCATCCAGTTGCAATGCAGTCACCTTCTCAATAATCTTACCCACAATGAGCAGGTTAGAGACAGGCCAGTAGTTAGCTGGTCAGTCAGGAACCAAGGAGGGCTTTTCAAGGAGTGGTCATATGACTGCTTTCTTTAGGGGATCAGGAAAGACCCTGCTCTCCAATGATCTCAAGACAATTTGAGCTAGGATTGGGTAGATAACATCTACACACCCCCACTAAAAGGGGGATAGGGCCCGGATCCAAACTACAGCTGGTTGGGTGCAAAGCCTGGACAATCTTCATAATGTCCATGAATTCTGGCCAGCTCAAATCCATCCAGACAGATTGGGTGCTTATCACCTCCCATCAACCTTCACAACCCCTCATAGGGAGAGCCGGACCGATTCCAGACCTGATGCTGGCAACCTTATCTGCAAAGAATTGAGCTAGCTCCTCGCACTTAGCCTGAGAAAAAGCTCTTCTGGACTGGAGACAAATTGGATTGCACAATCTGTCAACAGTTTGGAAAAGCTGAGCTGGTCAATTCTGTCCCTCAGAAATCTCTTTGGATAGGAACTCTGCCTTCTTATGGGTGATTTCTGATTGATAGACCTTATAATGTTCCACCAATCTAAGCCTGTCAGCATCCAGTCTGGACTCCGCCATGCTGTCTCCATCCTTCGACCGATTTGCCTCAACTCCTTCAAGGAACCATCATACCAAAGGGACCTTGGACAAAGAGTGAGTGGTCAAACACGAACAGGAACAATCAAGTCCAAGGCATCTCCCACCACCTTGTTATAAGCCAGTACTAGATCCCCTGGACTCATGCTTTCACCCAGCAATCCCGATAGGTCCAGGACTGCTGATAGACCATCTGGGGTAACTCCCTTTAAATGGCATTACCAGACCATCTCTGTAGGGGCAGGTCCATTTGGGGAGCCCTGAAACTGAGCCCTATGGTGTGATGATCAGACCAACTTACTGGTTCCACCCCCAAGTCTGAGATCTCCATCCCCAGGAGGAACAACAGATCCAGTGAGTGACCTCCTATATGGGTAGCAGAGGTAAACACCTGTGTAAGGCCCAGCATCATCATTATCTGGAGGAAATTTTGATCAAATTGCAAGAGTTAATCATCAATCCAGGCATTGACATCCCCCAAAATTATCCATCTGGAAGACTCCAATACCATGTCGATGGTGAAGTCCACTATCTCCTGCAGGAATTCTCCACCATCACTTGGTGGATGGTAGATGAGGAGTATCCTACAACCTACACCCTCACCCATGATACACTCAAAGGATCTGGTGGACCCCACTGGAATATCCACAAGGATCAGTTCAGTCTTAAAAAGATGGCTACACCCCCAACCCTACGATCCAACCTCGGGCAGTGGATCACTGAGAACCCAGCTGGAACTGCAGAAGCCAATAGAGAGCCTGCATTTTCATCCAGCCTGGCCTTGGTGATACATGCCAGATCCACCATTTCAATAAGATCAGCTATAATAGCAGTCTTGTTTCTAATGGATCTGGCATTATATAACACTGCCCGAGTTGTATGGGATGCTGAGGAAGGCCTCGGCTCCTATGCAGCATCTGCTGAGCCCTTGAGTATGGGGACAAGACAGGGGTTACCCGTGTCCTGACACCATGTCGCCCAGAGGTGTCTCCTGGTCCCCACCACCTCAATTTGCCCCCCTTTCCATTCCCCCACAGACCCAGTTCTCACCTTCTCCTACACCTTCTGGCAATCCCTAAAGCTTGACAGCACTTGTAGGTCTCAGTTGGTAAGTAGGGGTAGTCAAAAGGATGCAGTTCCCTGAGTCTGGTGGGGGAATACTGCCTGACCATCTTTAAGCCCTCCCAGCACATTTCTAATACTAGCAGCAAAACAAACCATAAAATAACATATACTTATATAGACAACCCACTGACCCCAGAACCCACAATAACATCTACCCTCCCTAAATAATAACCCCAACTATTCAAAATAAACACCTAAATAAAAACAAGAACAATTAAGTGTAAAATAAAATACAGTCTTATGGCAGTATGTGAGTTTTTATGGATCAATAAAAGTCACTAATTCTCTTAAATGGTTTAATAAAAGTCCATCAGAGCTCACACCTCTTCAGGGCAAGGAAACCAAAAAGCCCAGAGTCAAAATTCATCTCTCATGCTGAACTTTGAAAATGAGCAACAGAAATTATTTAAAATTAAAAGAATTTGCAGGCACTGCCTGAAAATATTTACTGTAAACAAAAAATCTGACTGGCAGTAGATTGAATTGAGGAGTCCTACAGTATACCCTGCTATGGATTGTTGGAGTCTTCTCATGATTCTTCTTTCTGTCATCTTTTGCACTTCTCTCTCGATTGTCCTTTTCAGCATCTTTTGCACTAAAGTCACTGCAATACTTAGCCCACCAGATCTTCTAGACAAAACTACCCCCCAATGTTCCCACGAACCAACAGCAGTCCAGAGAGCTGTTTAGGGAGCTAGGAAAAGATCCCTCAAACACCTATCCTGGGAAACAGCCACCCTGCCCAATTAAACTCACAACTATGGCTCCCAGCCCGGTGTCTGATCTTCAGCAGACCCTCCAAAGGAATCTAGAGGCCACCGGTAACAATGTCCACTTTCCAGCAGACCTAAACTGGCACCTCCTGTCATGCACGTGACACAAAGGAGCCACTCCTGGGTGGGTTTTAGATAGACTCTAAAATGCTCCCACCAACCTCCAGAAGTCCATCGGTCATAAAAGGGCTTCAGCAACCACTGGCAGCTTCTGCAATACCCAGTCCACTCACAACTACAGGCCGGTGATGTTCCAGCAGACTCTAGCCCCCACAGCTCAGCAAGGCTTCAGGGACCACTGGCGGCTTCTGCAGTACACAGTCCAATGACAACAACAGGCCAGCGATGTTCCACCAGATGCTCAACCTCCACAACTTCCCATTCAGTGTGCCAGCTAACAACGCCCTCCTTCAACAGTTCCTTGTCTCCCAAGGATCTCTCCTTCCACAGGGATAGCTCTACAGTAAGAATCCACAGACTTTCCGATGCCATTGATATTCAGCCCAAGGAATACCACCAGCAAGTAAAGAAAAATGAAAATATGAGCAAACACTAGCATTTTAATTACTAACACTAGTATGACACAACACTATACAAAAATAGAGTTAGTGACTCTATTTATCCCGAAGACACTAGTCCTACATCACTGTCTCACTTCAGGGCACTGACTAACTGCTATTAAGATAAACAAACCAAACAAAAATTATGAATTTAAATGCAATAAAGCCAATTTAACAAATAAAAACAACTAAAAATGAACTTTAAAAATGAAACACTGCTGCTACAAACTACTACTACTGATGGCTAGCCCAGCGTGGCTGCCATCTTGGTTCTCTTAGTTCAACGACTGAAGTCTGTGCCAAGTATGGGTGCCAGGGTTAGCTAACTTCATAAAGTAGTGGAGGGGGGGTTACAAAAAAATGGGGGCTTGTCTGGTGATGTTTAATTTGGGGAGAGAACCAGAATTTTTGCTGAGTGTATGTCTAGCATTGTTCTGCCTGGTAGCAGTGTAGCCCAAATGGAAAGGAAGCTTTGGACAAGGGATTTGTGCCCAGAAAAATGTCACCCAAATGTGCTGCTTGTGTGCCTTTGAGTACAGTAAAAGAATAGAGTGCTGCTTGTGTGTTTTCAACTTGCTAATGAACAGTAAAGGATTGAAGTGTTTGTCCTGGTCTCATCATCAAAAGTGCTTAAAGAACTTTTAAAATGCAATTTTCGAGTGTCAAAAGTATTGTGGACTTTAAGGAACAAACTCATATATGTGCTCTGCACATTTATGTGCTTAGTGTGCAAACTGGAGGAGTCACTAGAGAAAATATTCATGTGGAAAAATGGTAAAAGGTGCTCCCACCACTGAAATTACAGTTGAAAAAAAAATTACAGTCTGCAGTTTAAATTTGATCCTACTTGATGATCACCATGAAGGAAGAGCAAGTGGAGAGAGAGAGAGAGAGAGAGAGAGAGGTTCATTTGCATGTCGCTGAGTGCCTGGTGTGGCTGCATCCAGTCCCACTCCTGGCCAGCATCTGTGTACTGGGAGTGTTTGCAGAGGACGAGAGAGTGGCATGAGAGCTGCTTAGACCAGGATCAACCATTGAGGAGCTTGTGAGTGTTCTAAACTTTAGTAAACAGAGTAGTATTGTGTAATTTTGGGCTCAACCTATCATCCAACCAACTGGAGAGTGATTGAGGCAATCGTAGCTATGATCGGCAGGACCGTCAGCCTGTTTCACCCCATAGGCCTTCCTAGGATTGGCAGCATGCTGAAATGTTTCGTCAGAGGGAACCAGCTACTGAACAGAGTGAGTAAACAAATAAATTATGCAAACAAAAAGCTTATGAAAGCCAAACCAGCTAAGCCTGTGTGCAAGCAGTGTGATTTATGTGCAGAGAAGGACTATGCATTATAAAAGCAGGTACAGCAAACAGAACATTCTGATCAATAGACCGTGAGCAATAAGAAATGGGTTCAGGAACAGAAGATTTCTAAGCAGCAGGACTGTGAGTTGTATTGGAGGGATGCAGCAAACAGGCAATCCTGTGCAAAGAAAGACTGGAGCTTACAAGTGACTGAGCAATTGTAGATATGTAAATAGAATTATAATGAACTATGCTGACTGCAAAGTCAAGTTACCAGCTTTAAATCAGAGTGGATGTGCTAATGTGTACCTGCAGAAACAATTGTTTGCAGTTTAAAGTAATTTCAGTAGCCAGAAAGGTAGGAAACACAGTTTTTGAGCAAGTTGAACAGACTTTGATGTAGGACATAAGTTACAGATGCCATGACAGGGTGGGGTCAGCCAATGTAAACACAGCAGCAGGGAGCCATTTTGTGAGACAATATGTGACTAGTGTACAGTTCATTAACAAAAGGTTTGTGTGTTTGCTTTTAGACATGGCTTTGGGAGCACCCTGATATCCAGATCATGCCCAAGCTATGATCGCTGAAGAGGTGGCGGCACTGAGAGAGGTAGAAAGAGCCTGCTATGGTGACAGGTTACCTTCTGGATGTAGCAGTTCCTAGCTACCCAGTGAGACTATGCATTGTGTGTCTAAAGACTGGAAGGGATGTGTTTTTGATACCCCATTGCTCGGACTGCCTTGCAAAGTTTGGAATGAGCAGGGGTACAGCTCCAGAGAGGGCAACAAGGATTTGATTGGCTCCCACATGCACCCAGGAAGGGGACCCTGCCAGCAACAGTAGCAGCTGAGTGTGTTACAGGAAGAGCAAGTAAAATTGATGTTGATCAACTGCAAGGGCAGGAACAGAGAGAGGTTTCCATGCCTGTGTCCCAGATGGGCAGTGCAACAGAGGTATCAGTTAACCCATGGAATCCGGGTATGAATCCTAGCCTAGTGGGGTAGGATGAATTACAAGAGACATTGAATAGGGAGGTGTCTACCTCTGCACCCAGTGAGGAATGGACTGTCTCATGAGTGAGGCTGTTTGCTCACTGTTGGGCACAGATCATGAGTCAGGAAGAAGAGGATGAATCAGAGTATCTTCATGTTGAGGGCTACTGTGAGTCACCCGAAGCTCTTGCCTCAGAGGAGCCAGAGACAATGGAGATGGCTCTAGCAACTTATCCAAAAAGGTAGTAGGGGACAAGTTAATTTATTCACTGAGTTTAAAACACTGGCTTGACCAGGCATGGCCACCCCCAAGCCAGGCCATGTACTGCAAACTAGTAAAGAGTAGTAAGGAGGAGAGATTTGATTCATAGGATGGCTGATGCCACCTATGGAAAGTCATTTCCTACCTTTCCTCATCGAGTCTAAGAGGAAATCAAACAGAACAGGCAATCCTGGCTCATGAAAGAGGCAAGTAAGAATTTGCACCCAAGTGCAGCAGAATGTGTAAGGGACATTGACCCCTAGTTTGGGACATTTTAGGGAATTCCTTCCCCAAATGTGTTGTATAAACATCTTCTTTCCATTTTGTTACTTTTATACTTTTATAAAAAATGTTTTTGGGGGTTCTATAGTGTTAGGTGGAGGTTTAGGCACTGCATGAAATGCAAAATGTGTTTTTGTGTTTTTTTTCTCTTTCAGGTGTTCCTGAAGAAGAAAAGAAGAGGATGCTTGGAACTCATCCAAGTTCCCCTTTTCTTAGTGTTTTTAGAATTGTGTATGGTTAACAGGTTGTTAACATATTTTTCTTCACAGGTGTGGATTTTTTGGGGGAAATGTAATGCGGTGTAGTGTATGTTTCCTGACTGTTGTTCACAGATACCCAGGGAAATTTTGGGGATAGGTTTTTCCCTGGTAGGTAGTCTAAGTCAGATAGATTTTCCCTAGAGGGCTGGAGATAGGCAAGCTGGTGGTCCTGAGCCAAATAGGGGTCACCAATGCTGTCTATTGGGGCATGCTTCAAGCAGTTTTCTTGGAGCCACTGAGATGCCATAGATAGATTGTAGGATAGGGACTGAAGTTTCATCAGCAAGCCTCAGTTCCTTTAGTGTTACCTGCCTATGCCTAGCACATGCTAGGGGAGAACTTGCACAACCTCCATGTAGGTAACACAGAGGTTATGATGGCCTAGTGCAGGATGGAGATATCACTGTGGGCAGTCATTCATCTGGTTGCAGTAAGTGTAACCACCCAGTCCCCTAGGGTTACTAGAGTCCCCTCATTATCAATGCTAGGCAGGGAGACGCATCTGGTGACTAACTAGTTAAATGGGTTTTTCAATGGCACACTCTTTTGTTTACTTGGCTTTAGCAGAGATGGAAGTGATGATCTCATTTGGAACTCTTGCAGCAGCATAAGCTTTGGCCAGCTGTACGAAGGGAGTTCGAATGTTGAAACAAGAGTCAGTGTAAGTCAGTAGTTGGAAGTAGCAGTCTGAAGATGGAGGGGTGAGAACTTCTCAGCTGAGGGCTCTGAGTTGAGGGCCCTGCATTCTCAGGTTAGAAACAAAACAAAGGCAGCTAATGAGATTGCCACTGGAGCCGCAGACTCATATTAGTCCTGGTATTCTCCAGCTTGCCAAGAGGAGTGGTAGAAACCATTGTTTACAGAAAGATTTCTTGATTTTCATCCCTGGAGGGGTGAAAAGGACTGCTAGTGAATGGATCCAAGGGGAAATCCCCTTTTTGTTTCATGATGTTTGAAGCTGCCTGAAATGAGTAACAGTGAGCAGGATCTGACTTTTGCTGCAAAAAGCAAGTTACATGTGCTGTTGTGTTCTCTGGCTAAAAGGGAAGGCATAACTTTTCTATGAATTCTGAAGTGTGAGAATGTTCTAATGTAAAGTTGGCTGAAGTGTGTGATGTCCAGAGGTATGACTATATCACGTTGTTTGGGACTTTTGTTGTTTCACTACCAGTTTAGTGATTAGAATGCTGGATGCCATTTCATTCCATTAGCATTTTCCAAAGTGTATTTCCAAATTATTAAAGTGTAGCTCTGAAAGAATGGCTGAGTATGGATTTGGGAGTGAAGGGGGAGCAGACCCCCATCTGGAGTAACCAGTTCAATATTAATGGGTTCAGTAAGGGCACCTGGTTACTTTAGACAAAGGGCCAATGTCTGAAAAGAATTTTACCACCTGAAGTGGGTTAATGTTTTTTCTCTGGTTATGAAGAACGGTGATAGTCTTTGCAAAAATGTATGTTCAGTTGTGGCCAGTGCCACTGGAAGCAATGTTCAATATCCTACAACATGTGGGAATGCAAGTCTAAGTTGTTCTATGTCCTATGATATGTGGAAATACAAAGTGCAAGTGTTGTATGTCATACTGTGTGGGAATACAAAGTGTTTTCTGTCAGATACAGTCAATTTGTTGTTCTGCAAGTTCCTAGTACCCTGATGTGTAAACCTTGGGGGTCCACCCTTGCATTAGAAAACATCTTTTGGAATAAAGTCACCCTCTAGAACCCCAACTATGGTCTGAACAGTTACGTCATTGCTTCCAGTGTGGAGTTACTGTGTAACCCGCCTGAAGATAAGTCTAGCATAGCCCTAGCAAAAAGTTCTCTACCCTGGACCTTTTGTAAATACCAAATAGGTTTATTGCTTTTGTACACCCCCAACCCTCTCTTCCTCTAGAAGAATGAGCCGGGTACACATTCTCAAAGCTAGGTCTGGTACAGTTTTCTAAATGTTCTGAAGTCTGTGCCCAGTATGAGTGCCAGCAGTAGCTAACTGTGTAAAGTGAGGGGAGGGGTGGGGTGGTTACACATGAAAAAAATTCCAGTGAATTAACATTCTTCAATTTCATCAAGATGCATTTAAAAGCAGTAATTTGGCTTAATCGGACTAGCCTTTGTTGAGAAGAGGAGATAACAGTGAAAGGCCCACCATGACATTGCTTACTGAGATTCATCCCCACAGCTAAAAATAAGGTAAATAGGACTTTGTACCAGAACATATCCAATTCCAAACATGTCATCCTGGGTTGTGCCTGAAAATAAGCAAATGTTTGCCTAGTGCACCCTACCCAGTAAACAAAAATTAAATAAATTAAATACACATGTTCTAAGGTCCCCACTGACACTTCACACCTATCTAGGACATAAATTTGGTAAATTTGGGTTCATTAACTTTACTCAGTGAGGAGTATAATATAGTCTATGAATGATATTGAAGTAGATCTGCTATAATTTAGTGGACATTAGGCATTGTGTAGTAACGTTTGTTATGTATTGCCATTCTTGCTCCATTATTTTACAGTTGAGTTTCTTTTCTCATGTTACTATAAGACTGGCTAGATTGCCCCCTAGATTTCTTACTCAGAAAGCATCAATCTTTAAAATTCATTTGACATTATCAGGGCTCATAGGTCATAAGTAAACTTTCTAGAGCATCATATTTAGGGCTTGAGGATATATCCACATTTTAACTATGAAAGTCTCTGATCTCTAAGAATCTGAAAAAGTAAGACTGAACTAACCCAAAGGAATTTTCTAATAGATTTGAAGTCCAACAAGCCTTTTTCATTAAACAAATCACTTATTTGAGCTAATTCCTTGTAGTACCATATCTTAAAAACTGGATCCATCAAGGATGGACTAAAATGAGCATTCATATACAGTGTATGGGAGAATGAAATGGAATTTTTAATAGCAGGTTAGTGAGCATTCTAACCCTATTTAAGATTTTACAATATAACATAGTGTTATTACAAAGATCCTTAATTTTCTGCTGGTGTGGACCTATATGTATACAAAGTAATTGCTTCATGAAACTGTATGGGCAAGAAGCTAATTCAATTTGGCATGGTAATTTTCTGGTGTCCTGATGGAATCGTCTACAGATTGTGACCAATTTTGAGGCAAAAGATTACCCCTGCAGATTAAAAAGAGAGGCCTCCTACTGTAGGTACATAGGAATTTATGTTTTTTCCATCTTTAGCCATGGCTTTTTACTTTCCACAGGAATTTTTGGATTTGGTTTTCTATGTCTTTAAGGACAGAGTCCTGGATATAAACAGTTAATATCAGGAGCAAAAATAAATATTTTGGCAGTACATTTACTTTAATAACATTAACCTATCCAATAAGGATTAATGGTTAAAATGCCAAGTGATTCGAATCTTTTTCAACTTTTGCAGTCAGCGGACTAACATGTAGGTCATATAATTTTGAAAGATCTTGATCTATAATAATTCCCAAGTACTTTAACTGAGTATTTTTTTTATTATTACACCCTGGGTAAACAGAAATGGGTCTGAATATAAACTCTTCCCTAAGAGTTCTGATTTGCTTCAATTAATTTTGTATCCAGAGGCTGAGTCAATCTCAGACAATGACTTATTTAATGTTGTATAATTTTTATTTAGATTATTGGTATAAATTAGGGCATCATCTGCATATAGACTAATTCTGTGTTCAGTTTCTTTATATTTTAAGCCCTTTATGTCAGTACTGGCATGGATAGCAATAGTTAGTGACTCTATAGCTAATGTGAATATCAGGGGAAGAGAGCGGGCAGCCCTGATGGGTGCCCCTTTGAAGTTGAAAGGGTTCTGATAAATTTTTATTGTTTTGACCCTGGCAAACAGATAGAAGGGAGGTCATTCAAGAATACGGAAAAGAGAATAGGACCCAGGACAGACCATTGAAGGACTCCAGAGAAGTTAGGGAGTGGAGAGGAAATTGAGCTACCTATCTGGACAGCTTAAGACCTACCCACAAGGTAAAGAATGAAACCAGCTGACTGCAGAGTCAGGAAGACCCAGGAGCATCTGTTTGGAGGGACACTAACTGAATAGTCAACATAGTTAAGAGGAAAGAAGTGGGCTCAGACATTCTGGTCCACCAAGGGACCAATAACCTTGCTAGCTGGTCAGTCAAAGAGGTTAAGGAGCACATTGTGCAACTCAGCGAGAAATTGGTTTCATATTCATCTAGCATTGCATTCTCTGAAATTCTGCATGATTGGGAAAAGGAAAAGAATAGGCAGAAAATCAGAGAGAAAGAGATAAGTGAGCTCAATGCATAGCTCAAGGACTGCTGCCACACAAAGGGGCATCACTTCATTGGAAACTGGGGCCGCTTCTGGGAAAGGGAGTTCTTCAAATTCGATGGCCATCACCTGAGTAAGGAGGGAGTCAAGTTGCTGGGCCAGAAATTTGACATCCATGTGGGACATTTAAACTAGCTGGAGGGGAGATGATGGTAGCACTAGGGAAAGTACACATAGAGCCTGATATATTTCCTCCTCCAGCTAGCACCATATCTACACACTCCAGGATAGCAGGAAACATGAAACCCTTTCTGACTCTGCAAATGACCAAACAAAGGAAAGGGAGGAAACAAAAACTTATAAAAGGCAAAGGACAAACAATAAGATTGGGGGGGGGGGCAAGACAAAAAAAGTGACACATTAAGAATGGTCAGCGCTATGCCTCAATGCATACAGTCTGGCTATCATGGTGACTGACCTCACTGCCAAAATAGCTGAGGCAGGACTAGACTGGGTTGTCGTGACTGAAACGTGGTTCACAAACAATCATAGTTGGGAGGTGTCTATACCGGGATATAACTTGTTTAGGAGAGATAGGACTGGGAAAAAGGGAGGGGGTAGCTATTTATGTTAAGGATACCATCAAGGATACAGAAAAGCAGCAGGCACAAGGTAAACAAAGGATCTATGGATCACAATTGGGGCCGGAAGCTGGAAACCCATTCGGGTAGGAATAATCTATAGACCCCCAAATCAAGAGGAAGCCAGGGTTACAGAAATCCTGGAAACCATCCTCAAGATGTCAGGCAAAGGGGACATGGTGCTGGTGGGGGATTTCAAGCTGCTGGCTATAGATTGGAGTACCCACACAGTAGCATTGCAAAAAAGCAGGGAATTCCTAGTCACACTACAGGAAGCAGACCTAAGCACATGCTTGCCTAGACACACACAGAATTCCAAACTGGGGAGAGGACTCAGACAGGCCTGTAAAGATAATGTCAACCTGTTCTTGCACACATTCTGGAAGGGTGTTGCCCCATCAATGTTTCGTGTTGACTCCCCATCTGCCCCAGCCACCCAAGCTTGGCCCTCCTTTTATTGTTGTCATAGGTCACATGACTCATGTTCCACTTTAAACTAAGTCCCCACTTTGCCATTCGCAGGTTATCAGATATCTCCACTAGGTGGCAGCACATCCTCTGTGCTTCTTAACTGCTTCCTCCCTGCCTGGGTTTTGATCCCTCTGCCTTCTGCTATGAAATCAATAACAACACTACCTCTGTACTAAGAGACCAGATCATCTCTCTTCTGTGCAGTAAGCATATTAACTCTGCAGTTTGCTGTGGTATAACCTGAAATACCAACATACTGACCTAGGCCAACAAAGGCTGACTCTGTCTTTGGAACAAATTAGTACCTGGAACAAATCACAGACAGGTTGCTGCATCACCACCAGGTGGCAGCATACCCTTTTAATGACTTTGTGCTTTCTCCCTGCCTGAGTATTGAACCCTGTATCCTCTGCTATAAAGTCAGCAGAACTACCTCTGTACTAAGAGCCCAGCCCAACTTTCTGCATTGCAAATAAGCACTCTTAGCACACGTTGCTGTGGTTGGGTCTGAAACACTAAAGTTCTGACCTAGCTCCACAAAACTGTTTGTTCTTCAATTACAGATTAATACCTGAGCAATTCTCAGGTATCACAACTAGCAATCAGCACCCTTTGTAGTGCCTTTGCTGTTCCTCCCTGTCCGGGTTTTGATCCTTGTGCCTTCTGCACCTCTGTACTAAGAGCCTAGACCAATTCTCAGGTATCTCAACCAGGAAATAGCACACTTTTAGTGCCTATCTGTTTCCTGTCTTCCTGAGATTAGATCCCAGGTGTCAGCATGGCTCAGTTGGTAGCACATCCACCTCTGAACCAGAAAGTCATGGGTTCTCATCCAACACTGGGATTGGACTTGCACCTAAAAACGCTGGCATTTGAGTGCAGTATTGGGGGGTGCTGTACTGCTGGGGTGTGCTGTCCTTCAGATGAGCTGTTAAACTGAGGTCCCTTCTACCCATCCTGGTGTTGTCCTGGTGGGTGTCCAGGTGGAAGAAAAAGAACCCAGGGCACTCTTCGCAAAAGGGTAGGGGACATTTCCAGTGTCCTGGCCAACATTCCCCTTCCCATAAACTAGTCCAGGCTGTGTGTGGGTGTGGATGTGTGATATGGCTGCCACTACACATTTAGTCACTTCGCTACCAGTCTAGCTTGTAAAGTGCTTTGGGATACACTGTGTATGAAAAGTGCTATATAAATGCTGATTCTTCTTCTTCTTCCACTCTAAAGTCAGCATTTCTACCACTGTACTGTGTGGCTTGCACTTTAAGTATCCTCTGGCCTCCCCATATTCCTCCAAAGCTTTACCTGCATTCTCCAGCACCAGGTCAACCCCCACAACACACACACACACACACACACACTATGATGGGCCCCTGTCAAGCAGTCAGCCTCATCCCTTCCCTTCACCCCTTTCTACACTCCTCATCCTTTTCAGAACACTCATCCCCAGCTGGCCTCCCCATCCCCAGTTCTTGCACTCCTACCCCCCCCAAAAAAGTGTGCCTCCTTCCCTCCGTTGCACTATTTCTACTGACACTCTCGCTCCACAGTCATCCCTCTCTATCTCCACCCTTCCCCACACCAGCAGACCCGGCCTGTCCTTTCTCACTATGGCTGCACCTTTCACACTCTCCCTACCCATTCCCACTTTCTCCCCCAAACACTCTCTCACACGCTCATCTCCTCACTGACACAGCAGAACACTTACGCCCACTCTCTTCAGATTCCTCCTTCTCCTACTTATCCTATTAGGTAATATCCACCCTAACCCTGGCCCCATCACTCATATCTCACACTGCTCCCCCATATCACATGGCCTCTGCATCTCGTTCATGAACATCTGTAGTCTACCAAAAAAACTTGACAATCTACAAGGCTGGGTGGCCCTGCACCACCCAGACATTCTTGCTCTAGCAGTGACCTGGCTCTTGAACTCAGCGCCCGACTCTACAGTCACCTTACCTGATTTTACTCTCTTCCGCACACATAGACTGGGAAAGCGGGGTGGGGGCTGTGCCTTTTACATTAAAGACTCCCTAAATGCACATCCTCTCCCCAACCCCCAACTTGATTATAGCACTCAGGTCCTCACCATGAAAGTTACCATAGGAACCTCTACCACCCCACCCTTTATTACCATGGCCTATATCCCTCCTAGGAACCAAAAATCTGCATCCAACTCCCTCCTGAACTACCTCTTTCTACGTCCCTCAAATTGTGAGAGTATCAATATGGGTGACTTCAATATTAATTGGACCACTAAGGATGCCACACCCTTTCAGGATGCCACTGCCACCCTGGATCTGACTCAGGTTACAATAACCCAACTCGCCATAACCCCATCACCGGCTCTTCGACCCTACTTGACCCTAATTTTCACAAATCACACCAAACAGGATCTCTTCGGTCACGGTCCTCCCCAACACTCTCAGTGACCACTCCACAGTCCTCGTCACCTGGGCCTGTAAACCCTCAAACCTCCTCCTAAATTCATTTACCTCCATAACCTAAAATGGGGCAAACTAAAGCAACTGAAGTTCCATCTCCAGCGTTGGGACTGGTCCCTTGTATACTCTGCTCCAGACATTGACACAGCCCTCAGCCAATTCATCCATGCCTTTAACATGCCTGTGATAAGTTTTCCCCTCTCACTAAATCTCTGATCAAAGGCAATCCAACCCCTGTATCTCCCAACAGCTCATTGATATGATGTGCCACCGTGATGCCCTCTGGCAGATTGCCATTGACATGGGCAGGCCCACAGATAACAAAGATACCGCAGGGCTAGGAACAAATGCACCTGGGCCATACACAAGGCCAAGGCATCCCACTACCAAATGTCTCTCACATCCTCCTGGAGCTCTGGCCACCAATTCTGGAACAATATCAGAGAACTTAGCAGTAAGGCCAGGACCCCCCCCCTTACTGCTTGAAGTTAGTAGTACCACCATCTCTGACCCCAAACTTATTGCTGATGTCCTCAATCACTCCTTCTCTGACTTAAGCCACATACTTCTCCCCCAACTTCTTTGACCCCCCCGTCCTCTCCTCCCTCCTCCCCATCTCCAGTTCCCCCATTTTGCCTTAAGACGCTATCCCCTCGGGAGGCCAAACCATACATCTTAAAAGCCATAGGCAACTCTAGGTTCAGCAGTGACTCACTGGACCTCAAAATGCTCCAACTAACTCTCTAGGAAGTACTAACCCCACTCACATACATCCTCAATCACTCCTTATGCCTTGGTGTTTTCCCCACCGGCTGGAAAGCTGCATCCATCACCCCCATACATAAAGGAGGAGATACAACAGCAGCTGGGAATTACCAGCCCATATCCATCCTCCCATCTCTCTCCAAGGGCCTGGAATGAATAGTGTCTGACCAACCCACAGAGCACCTATCCAAATATAATTTTCTCTGTAAGGAACAACACGGTTTCCGCAAAGGGCACAGCACTAACACAGCCCTACTGGAATTCTCTTCCCACCTGCATTACAACCTTGACAAAGGGCAATTAGCTGGAGCAGTATTTGTAGACCTATCAAAGGCCTTTGACATGAGTCAATCATGACCTTCTTCTAACCACCCTTCCTGTGCTAGGTCTCTCTCAGGACTCCATATGCTGGTTCTCTGACTACCTCACTGGCAGATCTCAGTATGTTGAAATTGGTGACACCCCTATTATTTCTTCCTTTATCTGGCATGGGAAATGGCCCAGATGGGCTTATAGAAAGTTGGCAGCCTCCACATCTAGAAGGGGTCAAAGTTCTCCAATTGGGCCACCTTTTAGTCCATTCCCAATGGACGGAACATACAGTAGGTCCTGAAATGAGCCACTGCTTTAATGTACTGGCATATCTCAGTGGTAAACCTCATGCTATCTCTACATTGTACACCTTGTTAGGAAAGGACACTGGATCCTCATCATGGCACCCCAGGGCCTGGTCAGATCACTTTCTGGGTGTAGCAGAGAGATGGGAAACTATCTGGAAGGCTACTTTCACATACATTACATGTGACAGACTGAGACTTACCCAATATCAGATACTAAATGATATGTACTGGACCCCCATCAAACTTCAGAAAGTGGGAAGATCTCCTGATGCTTTATGTACAATAATAGATGTCGGCAACAGGAGGGTTCCCTCAGGCATATTTTTTGAGACTGCCCGGAGATCAAGAAACTCTGGGATCAGATTAAACACAGGGCAAACCCCTTACTGGGTATTGATGAGTTGTTTACCCCTGAGATATGCTTGCTTGGGGATTTTTCCCAGATACCAGCATGGATCTGAAGGTACCACATGGCACTCCTATCCTTAACTGTAAAGAAACTTGTTTTATGTCATTGGTTGGATGGGCAGACCATTTCATACCTTGAGTGGATAAAATAACTTCTCTTTAACCTCCAAACTGAGCAAATGAAAGCTAGTCTCTGGGGCTCATTGCCTCTTAATAAAAGATTATGGGACAGCTTTCATACTTTATTTGCTCCAATTAGGGGGTCCTAATGATGTCACAGGTATAACATCCAGGGCTTATGTTCCAAATTCTATCATTCCACCCACTAGTTGCTCCTTCTTTTTAGAGGAGAGACCAACTTAGTGCTTCATATGGCACTGAAGACCTTACATCAGATTTTTGTTCACCCTGGTTTTACTCTTGTTTTTTCTTAGATGCCAAGCTGGGGAAGGGACGGGTAGGGTTGGGGGCTGGCATGGGATGCGTGTCAAGTTTTAATTATATATATATATAAATATTACATGTCATGGCTTGTCTTGTGATAAATCAATAAACTTGAATTAAAAAAAAAAAATAATTGGTAACACCTCTCTCAAGCCTGCCAGTTAGATCCGGGGTACCCCAGGATCCATCCTGTGCCCCCCCTCTTCAGCCTCTACCTAAATAACCTCCCCTCTACTTGCTCTGGTAATTTACTTCTCTATGCCGACATGCTGCCCTCTACACTCACACTCAACCTTACCTCTAATGTTCTTCATGATTGCCTTTACAGAAACCGAACAATGGTTCACTAACCAGAGCTGGTAATAAACTACAAGAAAACCAAGATCATGACCTTTACTTATCACCAAAACCCTTAGACTCCTTTACCCCACCATCCTCAACTCCAATATGACCTCTCTCTCGAGACAGTAAACAGCTTCAAATACCTTGACATCACTCTGGACTTCTCCTTCACTTTTCATCAGCACATCCACCTCATCTCCTTAGTGATCAACACCAGAATCAGCCTTTTGCACCATTACAAACACTGTCTCACCCCGATGCCTTCCGGGTTGCTCTCTCTTCCTCTGTTCTCTTACTCCTTGACTATGGGATACTAATGTATGGGGCAGCAGATGTCACCTTCCTTAGCAGGCTCAGAATATCCCTAAATAAAGCCTGTCTCCTCGCCCTTGGTTGTGACCATTCCATACACAAGTGTAGCCTATAGAGCTCAATTAACTTGCTCAACTTAGACAATAGACTAAAATTTCAAACCTGCCTTATGGCCAAAAATTGCCCTTGGCCTGGCCCTCCTCCCAGCCTGAAGGCATTAATCAGACCCACCCCTGCCATCAGAATCACCCACAGCTCCACCAGATCTCTCCTACAAGTTCCCAGATGCAGTATCTCCCTATTCCAGTGCTCCTTTATGTACCATACCCCAACTTGCATGAACTGTCTTCCCAGCTCACTTGTCTCTAGTACAAGACTCAGAGAGTTCAAGACTACTTTAAAGGACCAACTCAGTGTGGCCAGTCTCTGCGACTGTTACTAACCCTACACACACTATTTGACAAGGGACCTCCTCCTGCCTACCCCCCAACCTTAACTCCACTCTACAGGTCCCCTGAGGATGGACTGTATATGTTTTCTGGCTCACTCTGATTATTGATGTGCTCTGATTAGTTGATGTTTGATACCTTTATTGAAACTCTGTCTTTTTTATTATAATATCTCTGGACCTCAGGGAAAGTTTACTGGCATGTGCCACAGCTGTTATTAGACCACTGCCACCTGTCCCCATTTATGCCACTGTATACTGTCCATGTTGACCACTGTTTTTGCCACTGTACACTGTACCAAGTTGTTTTCTATATGCAATTCTGTTCTGCTGTATGTCTGTCTATGTAATTGTTACTGACTTGGAACCTTTGTAAATGAGTCCTTGACTCAAAGGTACTTTCCAGTAAGATTCAATAAATAAATAAATAAGTCAACTAATGACATCACCCACAAGGGATAACTTGAATCTAGATCTGAGATTCACAAATAGTGATAGGGTTCTGGGCGTTGAAGTAGGGAACCACCTGGGCTACAGTGACCATAACATGGTATGGTTCAGGGTTATAAAGGACTGAAGACTCCACACACTCCAAATTGAAGGTCCTTGACTTCAGGAGGGCAGACTTCACAAAAATGAAGGCCTGTCTGAGGGACAATTATAGTAACTCAATACAAGGGAGTGCTGAGAAATGTTGGACAAGGTTGAAGGATGCAATAACCATGGTCACATCACAGTGTGCCCATCAGGTTAGTAAGAACAAAAGGAGGAAAAACTCTCTATGGTTTTCCAAGGAGGTGGCAACCATAGTGAAAGAGAAGTGCATAGCCTTCAGAAAGTACAAGGAGTCTGGGAATGTAGCAGACAAAACAGAATACAAACAAACCAAAAGAGACAGGAAAAGTGATAAGAAATGCAAATGGTCAGACCGAGGTTAGGATAGCTCAGGAAATAAAAAAGGGTAACAAAACCTTCTATAGGTACATACAAGAAATAAGGAAGACCGAAGGAGGCATTGTTAGAATCTAGGGTGGGCAAAAGTTACGAATTCTGCTTTTGCCGAACTTCCATGAAATTTCAGAAATTTTGCAGAAATTGCGGAACTGTCGTTATTGGTGAAACTGGAATTTTCCTCAGATTTTCACCGAGTTCTGCTGACTTTTTTGTGAACTGCAGAAAAATGCATGGAAACTGCAGAATGTATTCTATCCACAGTTTAATGAACTGTCAGTGAATGAGTGCCTGCTTGTACAACCGTGCAGTCATTCACTGACAATTCAGTGGGCCACTGGTAGTGGAGGACAGAGGAGTGCTGCACTGTTGGACTGCTCAGGGCAAGGTGAGGAGGGGAGTGGGGTGGTGGCAGTTGAACCATCAGAGTGGTGGCTGGGGGGTCCTATAGACACCAGGGAATTGGGATTATTTTTTTTATAAGAGATCTGGGATGGGGAGGTCCACTAGACACAAGGGAATTCTGGGAATAGAGGAGGATGAGTTGACAGACTGACAGCTGTTTTTTGTGGATTAAGAAATCCAGGTTGGGGGGTCTACTAGACATCAGGGAAATAAAATGTTTTAGAGGCCATGATCAGTGGGTGGGGGGGCCACTAGAAACCATGAGGGTCTAAGGAAGGGATTGAAAGTATTTACTGGGACCCCTGGTTAGTGGGGGGTGGAGTAATGAATTAAACTGCAGTTAAAAAAAGCCTCAGAAATTTCCACTGGCAGTGATGCTTTCTGCAGATTTTTCCCACAGTTTAATAAATTAACCTGCATTTTTATATTTTTCTGTAGTTTTAAGGTGGAACCTGCAAAGTTCCAAATATGATTCGAACTTTCACAGAAGCACCGTGACTGCTTGAAATTCTGCCAGAGAAATTTTTTTTCAAACTCTATTAGAATCACAAAAAGGATGGACAACCCACAGAGCAAAACAGGAGAAGGCAGATACACTCATTGAGTACTTTTCTCTAGTCTTCACACAGGAAGCAGACACAAATGGATCAACAATAGGATAAAGAAATGTCCAATTGAAGGAATAGACATGGGTCCCTTTACAGAGGAAAGGTTCCTAAAGGAAATAGACAAGTTAAGGTAGATAAAGCTATGGGACCAGATGGGATACACCCAAGAATACTTAAAGAACTTTAGAGAGAACTGGCAGCACCCTTAGCAGCGCTCTTCAACAAATCGTTGAGGAGCAGGGAGGTGCCAGAGGACTGGAAGAGAGAAACAGTAGTACCACTCCACAAGAGTGGAAGGAAGGAACAACAAGGAAACCTCCATCCAGTTAGTCTAATGTCAGTGATAGGTTAAAGGTACACCTATGACTGGTTTATTAGCACATGAACCTCACCTATCCTGCTGCTGCTAAAATGTATCTGGCGTATGTAACTTCTTCCCTGTGCAAGCGTTTTCTCTGTATGATGTCCTAGATGTATTCTTTCTGATTTATGTAGTTCTGTAATGTCTTGCATTGACTGTAATTAATTCCAGGTTGCCCCTGAAAAAGGGACCGCTGGTCTCAGTGGGCTCACTCAGTTATCAAAATGTCATAAATAAATAAATAAGTCATGGGAAAACTGATGGCGTTCCTCCTCAAGGTAACAATTGTATCTTTTACAGCGAACTGGTCAGCTTGACAAATATCGACACAGTTTCATGTCAGAAAGGTCCTGCCAGACAAACCTGGTTGATTTTTTCAATTGGGTCACCAAAACAGTGGATCAAGGTGGGGCAGTGGATGTGTTTTACCTGGACTTCAGCAAAGCTTTTGACACTGTTCCACACAGGAGACTAGTCAAAAAACTGGAGAACATGGGAGTTGGCCCAGGGTAACAGTGAGGGTCAGAAACTGGTTAATGGGAGAACTCAGAAAGTATTAGTGAATGGCACTCTGTCAGAGGAGGGGAGGGTGACTAGCAGGCTTAGTTCTGGGGCCAGTCCTTTCAACATATTCATCAGTGACATTTCAGATGGACTGAAGGGAAAGGTGTGCCTGTTTGCAGATTACACCAAAATCGGCAACAGGATGGATACACCAGAGGGACAGCATAACATGGAAGCTGATCTCCAAAAACTGGAGAAGTGGTCCAGGACCTGGCAATTAAAATTCTAATGCCAAACAATGCAAAGTTATGCACCTGGGAAAACAACCCAGGAAAATGTACTCAATGGAGGAGAGCAGCTGGTGGCTACTAGGCAGGAGTGAGACCTGGGGATGATCATATCCGATGACCTCAAGGTTAGTAAACAATGTGAAAAAGGCAGCATAGTGGCATCCTTCGGAACCCTTGGCTGCATAAGGAGGGGCATCACAAGCAGAAGGCATCAAGTAATCATGCCCTTGTATCAGTCACTGGTAAGGCCTCACCTGGAGTACTGTGTCCAATTTTAGAGGCCACACCTCAGGAAGGACATAGATAGGCAGGAAATAGTACAGAGAAGAGCAATAAAGATGGTTTAGGGCTTGCATCAGAAACCGTACAAGGCAAGATGAGATTACCTCAAATTATACTCCCTAGAGCAATGCAGGAATCATGGGGACATGATTAAAACATTTAAATACCTTAAATACAACAACAGGGTGCACATGTAGAACCTCTTTCAGTTAAAAGACTACAACAGGACTAGAGAGAATGACCTTAGACTTAAGAGAGGAAAGTTCAGGAGCAATATGAGGAAATTTTTCTTCACAGAGCCTATTGTGGAACCAAGAAATAACCTGCCGGAGGGGGGGTGGTGGTAGCCAAGAAGGTGGGAGAATTCAAGCCTGCATGTGACAGACAATGTGAGATACTCAAGCAGGCAGCTAGCAGGGCAGTTGGAAACCAGGGCAGACTTGACAGATCCTATGGTCTCATCTGCCAACAACTTCTATGTTTCTATGTGTTTTAAGCTTGTCCAGAAGAAGAGGTGTGTCGCTGTGTCAAAAGCTTTAGCAAGATCAGCAAAAATAGCGGACACGATCAGACCCTGATCCATATCTGAGAATATGGTGTCAGTGATCTGAAGGAGAGCAGTAGAAATGTAGTGTTATCTCCTAAAACCAGACTGAAAGGGGTGATGAAGGAGGAGGAGGAGGATTCAAGGAAGGAAGGCAGAGAGCTGAGATAGAACAATGTGTTCCTGTAACTTAGCTAGGGCAGGAAGGGGAGAGAAATAGGATGGAAGTTACCAGGAAAAGAGAGATCACCAACTTTAGGGAGAGGAATGACAGTAGCTTGTTTTCTGGCATCAGGGTCAGTAGCAGAAGAAAAAGAAAGGTTGAGGAGGAAGAAGGTAATAGGAAGAGTGATAGCATGAGGATGAGAGGAGAAGTCTGGTATCAAGGCCATTAGGGCTACCATTTTTGTGAGGATTAAGGGAAAGCAAGGACTGAAGAGAAGCAGTGGTGATAAGAGAGAAGGAAAACAAGAGATTTAAAGGGGGAGGAGGCAGAGAAAGGGAAGAGAGTAGGGATGGGGAGGAAGATATAAGAAAGAGGGCAAATGTAGTAAAGTAGGAGCTACAGTAAGAGGCAACAGTAGAAAGGTCTGAGATGAGGGAGTTACCAGCCTTAAGAATAGGGTAGAGAGACTGAGCCAGAGGGGAGAAAAGAAAGTGGATAACCTTTCAGAACTTGGAGGAATGATTAATGTTGTTCTGGAGTATGAAAGAAAAATACTCAAACTTGGTACGTCTTAGGGCTTTGATGCAGGGGATTACCTACAAAATCCCGAAACTCAGTCTCCTGAACTCTATAAGCCCAAGTCCAGGAGCCAAATTTCTGAAGGCTGAATGATTCTGCCCCCACACCCCCCCATGCAAATAACCAACTCAACGGGACAGTAAACCCAGGTAAAAAGAAAAGTTACAGGTGGCAGATGGTGAGGAGCAAAAGTTGCCATGATCAGGAACAGAACCCACGGTCATGCAGCCATGCTAGCCGAGCTGCTAGTAACCCAACACTCTGTGCCATGGGAGCGGCTTAGCTAGCCTCTGCATTCATGTACCTGTTGGGATGCCTGACAGGGGTAGGGTAGTGGTTTGTCACATCCTCTACCTTACCCCTGTCGGCATCACATTTTAGCTTGTCAGGCTTGCAAGTGTTGGGATACTGAACTCAGTCACGTGAGTGTCGGGATTCCGAGTTTCAGTACCCTAACTGGATACCGATGCAAACATTATCAAGGATACAACATTTTGTCATAACAGCTGGGGAGCCAGTGACCTTAAAAGAATACCAGGCAGTTCTCCAGAATGGAGGTAAGTCATCACCTCACCGTTTATGCACAGAAAACATGACCCTGTGCTCTGATTCTTTCAAGGGAGCATGACGATCGTAAACAGCCATTAATTTGGAATGAAAGTATTGAAGGGTAGAGTTTATATTACTGGCTGTTGAGATCAGAGTCCAATCAGTAGCCATATAGTCATCTAGGAGAGTGGACAAGTCAAGTGACCTAAGTGACCTGAGATGGATAAATTTGGGGGTGGTGGGCTTTAGGACAATGTATCCAATACACACAGTAAACCATATGATGGTCACTGAGGGTGTCAGGAAGGATTCCCACATGCACACCATGGTGAGGATGAGATGAAAGAATCTATCAAAGTATGATGTAAAGTTTTAAAATTTAGGTGAGTAGTGTCAGAAATTGAGTCAATTGTAATAACTTGGGCCCGATTCCAGGACTGCATATGCTGGAGCAAGCCAAGTTACATCAAACCCCATGGCATAACCTGTGACTCGCACCATGCATTATGCTAGTCCCTATTCCAAGAGACGCCTTGCATCATGTTGGCTGTGGGCTATGCCAACCTTGGGTTATGCCACCCAGTACTCCACATCCCGCGATGACATAGTGCAAGGGAGGGTTACAGCAGCAACTGTGCCCTATTCCAGAAGGGTGGCTTCCATAACCCACATCAGCCATTCCAGGAGCCACACTGGCAGAGCTATTTTAGAGCATCCCAGAGTTGCTGTAAGGGGCATCTGCTGGTGCCATCCACCGGATGCCCACATCTCTGCACCATGGCAATGGTCCCGCTGCACTCCATGATCCCCAACATGTCCATGCCCCCACCTTGAATCCCTGGGGTCCATTCACACATGTGCCCCGGACACTGTGCCCCATCCAGCCCCCATGCTCCATGGTACATGCCGTGGTCTTCCCAGGCAGGGAGCACCAGGGGTGTGTGTCAGTCTGCAGTGGGCTGTGACTTGTGACATGTGGGGCTGTTATGACATGCCCATGGTCTTAGCCTCAACATGGCGAAACTTGCATGTCAGATGTGCTGGGACCCTGCTGCTTCTGGAATATGGCGCAGGGTCCCTGGCATAGCAGCGAATGTCACAACTTGCATGCACTTGAGAATTGTGACATTCATCCTGGAATCGGACTCTTTATATTTTGGACAATTTTGTTTGTGCTAGGGGAGAGCCAATTTATATTAAAGTCACCAAGAATATAAATCTCACCTCTGGAAGAGTTAGAACAGATAGCTGAAAAAAGCTGAGTAACTAAGGCAGGGGAAATACCAGGGCAACAGTTAACCCCAGAAATAAAAATGGGAACAGAAAAATGAAGAAAGAGTTTAAGAAGCAGCAGCTCATAGGCAGAGTGGAAACAGACAGCAAGAACAGTCACATTAGATTCTGGTGGAAATGTAAACTGCAACACTGCTGCCCCTCTTTGTGCAATCATGTCTGGCTATAGTGTAACCAGGTATAGTTACAGTAGAGTTCTACACCTTTGAGAGATCCAGGATCCTGTTGGCACAGGGGTAGAATTTCCACCTAAGACACTGACACCCTGGATTTGAATCTGGACTCAGGCTGTCAGAGGTGCAACTGGGGGGGGATTTAGTGCCCCATGGACTGCTCTCTGCCTCCAGGGAGAAGGGGTGTAATTGAGTGTCCTATGCAAAAGTTCAGACCACAGGTGGAAGCTGGGGAATCTGATGTGACTGGTGCGTGATACAGTAACAGCCACAGACACTGCCAGCTATTTCCCGAAATTTCTGTGATATTTCCAGAAATATCTCATGCTTTCTCCATTTCCACATTGGAGCAGCAGAGAGAAACTCTTTAGAAATTTTGCAAAATATCTGGAAATAGCTGGCAATGTCTGTGGCTGCTACTGTACATGGGGATGCGGGATGGATGTCGGGTTCATCCCATTGACATTACTGCATGTCCCATCTCCTGAGAGGATTGGCATGCACAAAAATACTGCCTGTCCCAGGGATGATGCTGCCGCCTAATATTGCAGCTTCCCAAAGTACCCAACCCCAATTGAGACCATGTTCTGCTGGATGGCCAACCTCCACAGCCCCATCTGGGGGGTTAGCCTAGGGAGCCCTGCCAGTCTCAATGATGTGGCCAGTAACCTGGACCTGTCTCCATGGGGTGGGGCTGTCTCAGTGGCCCCAACATGGGTGTCAAGCCAGGGTGAATTGGGGATTGGTGTCTGGTGGGTGGTGGCTCCATGAGATAGGGCTGATAATATGCGCCCCCCCCAAAAAAAGAGGAGAACTAGGATTCAGATATAACTTGTGCATCCAGCTGCATATTAAGCACGATAGGCTATAGGTGGTCAGTGTTTGGGAGAAGGCTATGGTTAGTTAAATGGGCAACTTTCAACCCTTTGGGAAACTGTAAGGGTGAAGTAGTAATGAGGCCAAGGTTAAGTCTGATGTCACCTGCTAGCAGTAATAACAAAGTGACAAAGAGATTTAAAGAACCAGGATGATGCTTGGAGGAGGGGCTAGGAGGGAAGTTGAGGAAAGAAAAAAGGGGGAGAGAAAATTAAAAAGCACCAGAGAGAGATTCAAGGTGTAGCCAAGGTGCAGGAATAATTTGACTTCAAGGATGGCAAAAGAAATGGAGCAGAGTAGGAAGAGAGGAAGAGGGGAGAGAAGGGGATAAGGAGGGGGGACAGTTGAAAAGGGGAATGGAAGAGAAAGTAGTAGAATGTGGAAAAGAGATAAAGGGAGGGTGGATGGTGAGAAACACCAAAGAAGTTAACAGCATAACAGAAAAAAAAGTGCAATTATTTCACAAACAGGCAAAAGTAGAGATAGGAAAACAAAACATTAAAGAATAGTAGCAAAATACTGTATAATTAATAGGGTGCACAGGAAGGGTATAATTAGATAAGCTATAATGAAAAGTAGGTACTATTTCAAGCTATAACTAGAACAAAATTAAAAATAGGTACAATTGCAAGCTATGACTAACTAGCAATAATATAACTTTTGTAATAATACAAAGTAGAACCGCTAGCAATTAAATTAGAAAGACAGAACTAAATCAATCTATGCCACCTAGCACAGATATCAGAACTAATTACTATTATGGCAAAAACTCTAAAGCAGGCAGCTAACAAAGCACCAATAGCGGGGCCAAAACCAACATGCATTTGTCAAGACCAAATGTTTGCTTGCTGGAATTATCATTGGAAGTGCAAGAGTTAGACAGATACAGAATAGAAATGGCAGTGAAGTACTGAACTTCACACCAACTCCACCTCCACTCTACAGAGATGGACAGGCATTGGGGTATGCCTTTGGGTTGTTGCCCATAATGCTCACACCATTTCACCTCACCCTATCCTTCAGACAACAAGTGTTGAGGTGTGCCTTGGGGTGTTTGGCTTTACAGTCACCCCATTCCATAAGGACATATAAGGAAATGGGTGCAGTATAAGAGAATGGGGTGAACCCTGGGACCGAAGAGTTCAAGGCACACCTCGATGCCTGTCACTGGCTGCAGGGTGAGGGTGGAATGGCATAAGCATTACAGCTGGCAGTCCAAAGGTACACCCCTGACGCCTGTCAATCAGCACGGGGTGGGATGTTATGGTTAGAAACCCCTAACGCTCTGAGCATTTGTTGGTTATTTGCACTACAAATTTTCAACATGGCCTTTTTGTGACCCTCGCCTGATGAAACCATTTGAGATCTCTGCTCATGAACAGTGGGACTGTGATTTTGTTAATCTGTCCCAAACGATGATTTCCCACGGTGACAGCGCCATTCTGCGCCAGATGTGTGAAACCACTGTTTGGGCAGGATGTGAAAAATGACAGCAGCACCATAAATAAGGAGGTGTGAAGAGATGGCAATGTTGGAAATCTAGAGTGAAATTATTAAACATTCTCAAAATTACCAGCGTGTGTGAAAACTGCACAATGCACGCTTGTAACACAGTCATTTTTGAATTCTTTCACCAAATTTTCAATATAGGCATTTTGGGACCTCTGCTTATGAACAGTGTCACTATAATTTTCTTAATCTGTCCCAAATGTTGATTTTCCACAGAGAACACACCATTGTGTGCTGGATGTGTGAAACCACATTTTGGGCAGGATGTGAAAAATAACAGCTGTACTGTTCAGAAGGAGGTGTGCAAAAATGGCAATGTTGAAAATCTGGAGTGAAACTATTAAAAATTCTCAAAGTTACGAGTGTGCATGGAAACTGCACAATGCACGCTCATAACATAGTTATTTTGTGGAGTTTTGTCACCAAAATTTCAACACAGGCATTTTGGAACATCTGCTCATGAACAGTGTCACTGTGATTTTCTTAATCTGTCCCAAACATTGATTTCCCACAGTGACAGTGCCATTGTGCACCGGATGTGTAAAAATACATTTCAGGCAGTATGTGAACAATGACAGCTGTACTGTTCATAGGGAGGTATGTAAAAATGGCAATGTTGAAAATTTGGAGTGAAAATATTAAAAATTCTCAATGTTACAAGCGTGCATGGAAACTGCACAATGCATGATCATAACACAGTCATTTTTGGGGATTTTTTAACCAAATCTGTAACATACACTTTTGGGAGCTCCACCTCATAAACAGTGCACTTTGTATTTCATTAATCAGTCCAGAAAGGTGATTCCGTGCAGTGACCACAAAATCACCTTTGGGGCTGAATAATGCCATGACAGTGACTGAATTCATGAGGAGGGTCCCAAGAATCCCATGTTGAAAATTTGGTGCCAAAAGTTGAAAAAATGGCTGAGATACCACATAAGTTGAAAAAGAAACATTTATGCCATTATACTGATTACCAGCATATTTTCAGTTCATGGTCAGAGTTGAAGAGTGCAGATGTGTTCCTGGTCCACCAAGATCATTCACACTGGCTCCAGAGATAAGAATGGGGTGAGGAAGGTGGGGATGTGGGTGCCTTGAGGGTGGTTTGGATGGTACAGGATCCCCCTGCAAGGGACCATTTTCTTTGTTTCAGGGGTGAAAAATACTTTTTCTTTGCAGGTTTGCTGTTTGCACACTGGGGTGGGCTCTAGTGTGCCACCTGCATTGTTTAGGGGACTTAAGCCAATGGGATTGGGCCCCCATCAGGCAAAGAAAGCCTGTTTGGGTGGGCATGATAGCGATGGGATTGGGCACCCCATCAGCACACAGCAAATGGGGAGAGAACATTATGCTAATGGGATTGGGTTCCCCTGTCAGCAAATTAACTGGGGACACGGACTGTTAGGGGATTGGGCAACCCCTGTCAGCTTTTATGGGGACTGTGAGTGGATGGTGACAGCTCAGCCATGTTCTTTTGAAATGTTATACCAGGCAAGGCACTGTCCTGCAATGATGGGTCGCTACCTCCTTGCAGTGGCTAATTCATTTCAATCTGGTGGCACACTGGCTGAACTAGTGGCAGCAGTAGTGTGCCACCACACTGGGAAATGAGGCCAAGCCCAATAATGCAGTGGTGGCATTGGCCTCCACAGTGTTGCACCTCCAAAACCCATTTCTTTCCTAAGCTGCCACATAATGTTTCTCGTGCATGCACGCAAGCAAACATAAAAATGGGAGTACTCAAAAAAGAACCAACAGACAGGTTGGCTCCTCACTGATACCTAAAATCCAAGATAAATCCACATACATTGTAGGAAGGATAAAAGCCATATTTATTAAAGCAAAATGGCAAACCAGTAGTCCATGATACAACAGTGCCTCTCTCCGAGACCAGCCAAATGTTTTCGTATGACAATACATTTTCTAAGGCTGAGGTGGCAAGGGGTAATGCATCACTTTAAGAAACCATTAAAGGTAATGATTAAAGGTAATGAATGAAAAAGCTGCCTGGTGCAAAGAGTGTATTAAAAGTCTTGGTATGTTTAAAAATATGCTTAATATAGTATTCAGCTCAAAAAGAGTGTTTCTCGGACCCCTATATTTTGTAAACCAACTATACAACTGTCTATGTGCAAGTACTATAGGTGAATAAATAAATACATAAATATCCAGGTATACATATACTGAAAGTTAAAAATTATGTGTGTAACCCCCTTATTCACAGGGGTTACTAGAATCCCAGTTAGAATCAGAGACAGGCAGGGAAAGGCAGCTAGTGGAATGCAGTTAAATGGGTTTCACTCTGTCTCTCTCTCTCTCTCTCTCTGCTCAGTCTCAGCTGAGCTCTGGAGGATGATGTCATATAGAACTCTCCAGCTGCATAAGCCACAGTGGTCAGCTGCTAAGGAGACAGTTTTAGAATGTTCATGTAGTCTGTAGTTGGAGTTCAGAAGAGGAGGCTACAGTCAGGTAGCTCCTCAGTAGAGCTCTGTCAGAGAGCTACCAGTTTTTTTTGTTTTTTGTTCTCACCTCTTGTGGTCGATGACAGTTCCAGTTTTGAAGTAGTGGAGACCTTTATGATGGTTTTCCATGCCCCATCCCAGGAGGGATTGGGTGAACTCCAGGATTCAGGGGAAAAGGGAAAAATTTACTCACCAGAGTGAAGGGTAACCAAGATGAGCAAATTCATGAACAGTCAAGAGAGCTAATTAAAGCTTCTCAGGAGAAACATGAGACTGTTAATAAGTTGGTGGACAACTGAAAAGATATTAAATTAACAACTTTAATGATCCAAGAGAGGGAAAGTAAAGAAATTAAGCAAGTGGTGAAGGGACTAAGAAAAAAGGAGGGTTAGAGGTAAAGTACCAAGTTTGTAAAAACAGCTGAAAAAGTCATGTACCATTGCTACTTAGATGGATAAAGAAATGGAGGAAAGCCTAATTCAAAAGGAAAAGAGGAAAAAACAATTATCAAAGAAAGAGAGTAACATAAATGAGAGAATGATGATTAAAAATACAAAAAATAAGGTTAAAAATAATTATCACATGGAGGAGAAAATTGGACACAATTATAAAAGGCATTCGTAGCAAGATGAGAATCCCTTTTGCTAAAAATAACAGTATATAATATATTAAAAACAATTTTGAGGGAGAAGCTAAAATGAAATGATATAATATCAGTATACAGATACAAGGTAAAACCGGCAAAGGGAAAAATCTGTTTAGTGGTGAATTCCTCTAAGCTTAGAGAAAGTATCTTGGATAGTTGTATTGATTTGGTAGTTTTAATGGGATTCATTTAAATTATACTCTAACTGACACTCATGTAACACCTAAAATAATTTATAACAAGGGTCAAGAAAATAAAACTAAAAATACAAGGCAAGTATGCATAACTAAATATATTCAGAGAGATGAAATTGAAGAATACTCCCTTAAAGGTACTCCAGAGAAAGAAGTATTTCTATGGGGTAGAAAAATTTGGGGAGAAAGAATTAACAACAATTGTGTCTGAGAATCTGGTTCTGAGGATGTGGTAGAACTTGAAGATGGTAATTGTATGATTTCCAGGAAAGAGAAGGAAGAGTTTAGTTTTCTATAGTAATTGACAAGGGCGTCTATCCCATCAAGGGAGAAGGATACAAGTTCATCATTATTCAGACTACAATGGTATAGGAAAAAAATTGTTATTCTCAATTTTTTCATTGAATATTGCTGCAGTCCTAAATAAAATAGAGTATAAAGCCTGGACTGAGGAGATCAAGAACAATGACATTATACTCTCACAGGAAACTTGGATGGGATCTAATCAGGAATTTTTCCTGGAGGGATACAGTAAATTCGAACTCAAGGGAACAAATCCTAAGAATAATTGTGGCAATAAAAGTGGTATTATGACATTGGTTTCAACAGATATAATAATGGAAAATAAGCCTGTTGTTAAATATAAAAAGTATTGCCTTATTACTGTTTTGCATTTGCCCCAAGCATATCAATGTATTTTGAAAATCTATTTTGCCCCCTCCATGTCAATACAAACAGTGGTGCAAGAACTGGAAGAAATTCAAAGAGAAGTAGCCCTACTTAATGAACAATATGAAGATATGTTTATTGTAGGAATGGGAGATTTGAATGTTATAACTGCAAATTGGACACATTTAGATGCATATATGCAGATAGAATAATTATATCAAGTAATGGAGATCGGTAATAGAAATTTGAAGGATAAACTGATTAATGCAAGAGATAAAATTATCTTAAATTGGTTGTCTAACAACTTTCTATGTATTGTTAATGGGTGTAAAAGGAGATTTGGAAGTTATTACATTTTTACTTCCATGGTAACAGCCAGGGCTCTGACGTTAGGCTATGTTTTTATGGATGTCTTTCATTGACATTTAATTGAAACTTTTACAATAAATCAAAATTTGTGTTCATTCATCCTGCATATTGCAATTAATACTGGAAAAGTGTAACAGGAGTGTACTAGGGCAATCAAGGGGTGATTTCTTTATTTATAATAATAAAAAGTATCTAAAACACTCTAGCTCATAATAAACTGTTAGCTATTCAGGGGAGCAAGTCGGTAGAAAATTTAACAACAGTTATTAAGGAAAGACAGAATGTTATAGAGAATTTCTCACTTCTAAATATCATTTAGCTGCAAACTGCTAGTGAAAAAACAAATATAGGAAAAACACTGGGTAAGGACATGGCCCTATGGTACGATAAAGAATGCATAAAGTTAAAGGGAGATATTAATAAGGCAAGAAGAATTGCAATAAATAATCCAGATGTAATGCTTTATAAGGGTGTTGCGGCAATGAAAAAAGAATACCAGAAAGTTGTAATTCAAAAGAAAAGAAAGTATAGTGAACATATGTGGGGGAAATTGCAACACGCTATTATGAAGAAAGATAATAAGCAATTCTGGATGGTAATTGCATATAGAGAGACAAAAATAACAAGCAATATTGAAGCTTTGATTACTGAAAAATAATGGATAGATTTTTATAGTAAACTTTACAAAGTACCATTGATTTCTCAGAACTTAAAGTTCAGCCTCTAACAAATATTGGTGATAACTTCATTCAAAATAAAATTTGGAAAAAATTAACGGTAGATGAAATAAAATGCATATTAATAACCAGAAGAATAATAAGGCACCTGGAGTCGATCGATATCCTGCAAACATTTAAAGTTATTATAGATTGGTGGGCCTCAATTTTGTTTGTAGTTTTTAATAAGATAACTGAAAATAAAATAATTCAGAAGATTGGTTAACTTTTATCACTGTTTAGAAAGGGGATAGATCATTACCAATAAATTATAAATCTATTTCCTTAATTTGTATTGTGGCAAAAATTTTCCAGGGTAATATTAGAAAGATTGCAGGAATGGATGGATCTTAGAGGAGTACTCTCCGAAAATCAGCTTGGTTTCAGAAAAAATAGGGGCTCGGTTGATAATATATTCATTGTAGATTATTTGGTTAACAAGCATAAAAAATTAAAAAATGGTGGACTATATGGTTGTTTCTTGGATCTGAAGCAAGCGTTTGATATAGTTAATTGGGAGACTCTTTGGAAAATCTTATTAGCATGGGGAATTGACCCCAGTTTACTAGAGTTAATTATCAGCTTACATAACAACTCTACAATAAGAGTCAGGTATACTAGAAAAGGTCAATATACATCAAAAATAGCAGTTAAAAAAGGTGTTAAGCAGGGCTACCTTTTAGCTCCAGCACTTTAACATTTATATACATCAGTTAATTAGAGAGTAGAACAGATATGAAACAGATACACCAAAAATAGATGGCTATAAAATCAGCCTATTGGCTTATGCAGATGATGCAATACTTTTATCTAAAACAGTGGGAGATCTTCAGAAGGCATTAAACATAGTTGTTAACATCCTCCAGAAGTTGACATTAAAAATAAATGTCAAGAAAACAAAGATTATTAAATTGGGGAAATTGAGCAGAAGACCATGTGGCTGGAAAGTAAAAGAGTCAAGGCTGCAGGAGATAAAAGAATATAACTTTTGTTATTGTGATTGTTATGACACTCATCACCTGTAATGTGACTGTGCCTATTGTTAAACTGTGTTGCTGACTGTCTCGCTTTGCCTGCAACTTGCCTTTGCCTTATTACTGTACTGTATTTCTGATTGTTTCATGTATGTATGTTCTGTCTTCCTTATGACGAGGTACCTTTGTAAATGAGCCTCTGGCTCAAAGGTTTTAAACTGATGTTAAAATAAATAAATAAATAAATAAATAAACTACTTAGGGGAAATTAATAACTAACACATTAGATTGGTAAAAGACTGTAATAAAATAAAGAGAAACAAATAGTTTTGGCTCTGGATAGATATGGTAAATCATTTATTAATAACTCTTTTGAGGCAACATGCAAAGCATTTATAGCGAAGGTAAAAGCAGTAATGCTAAACTCTTCAGAGATATGGGGGCTCAAAGACAAGGTGAAAATATTAGAGCAATCCATAATATGTTTATTATAATTAATTTGGGCTTACCAACTGCAGTATCTGGTAGCCATCTAAGATTGGAAACAGCATTACACTCTTTGGTTTTATCCGCAAAAATACGAGTTTGAATTATTGGAAAAAGTTGGTGAAAAATGAGGATATTACCTTAAGGTAAGCTTGTTGGTTAGAGGATAGAAAATTATATGAGGATGGTTTGGGTTATAATTCATGGTTTAAAAAACTGGATATAGAAATTAGAAAAGCAGGATTAGAATCACTTTATAATGTCAGATCTTCAATAGAAATTGATATGTACATAGAATGGATTTAAAATAGATGGATAGATATTCAAATGCAGGAAGACCTTGCAAAAGTTAATTCTTCTTCCCTGTTTGTGTTTTATCAAACAGTAAGGGCAAATTGGGGTCCCCAACATTATCTGATCTGGGGTCAAAACTCTTTACATAGAAAGATATTTGCTAGACTAATGTTTAACATTCATATGAACTCTCAAGCTCAAATGTTATCATGGGATAAAATAAGTAAACAGCAAATGTGTGAGTGTAGTAAACAGATTTTAAAAACCGATCACCCCTTATTAGACTGATTTGCTGAAAGCTCCCAGGGAAAAATGGCTTAATCCCCTTTTACAGAATTTGTAATGTAAAAGGAGAGAGGATATAATTTAAAAGTTATTGGATGGAAATGCAATAAGATATTCATATCCTGTAATCGTTTTATCTTGATGTGTGCAATATTGTGAAATTTCAGTAAGCAGAAATGTAATTATTTTTTATAAACTGAAATATTTATTGGAATGTTAGTATACTATGTTTCAAAGAAGATTCCATTTTTGCCTTTTGGAATATACACTGGCTGATTTTAATAATAAATTCATTTATTCATTTGGGCGCACCTTGCCGGTAGCCTGTGATGTGGGTGACTGAATGTTGGCGAATGGTCAAAAGGGCAGCAGCACAATGGTGACAACAATGTGGGTGACTGTGGATTTCTCCTCTTTCACCGAGTTGCACCCGGAGTAGGAATCCTAATTAAGGGGTGTGTGTATCTTGAACTATATATCACTGTTTTGTCCTCTCTGTGACAAGGTGCCTTTGTAAATGAATCTCTGACTCAAAGGTTGTAAATCCAATTTGTACAAATAAAATAAAAATAAAAAATAAATGAAAGTGGGTACCAAGTACAGTAGATTTTTGATGGTGAACACATGGGATTTGTACTTGTTGTGTTGGGTAGTGAACATGTTTACTTTGTTTTGTTATTTTTCAGCTCAGGACCAGTAGAAGCCACATTGTAGATAATGTTCAAGAACAGTAGGGTTAGGTTGGCTTGAAAAAATGACAGCATCGTCGGCATACAAAAGTATTCATTGGTGGCAGCAAGACAGAAGGTTGTTGATGAAGATACTGAAAAGGAGAGGGCCCTGGATGGAACCTTGAGGTACACTGTAACAGACCATCCGCTGGTCAGAGGTGATGTTTCAGATTTTCACACTTTGGAAGCAGTCATACAGATAATTTTAAACCAGCGCGTTGACTTAGTTGATAGTCCGATAGAGATTAGTTGTTTTAGTGGTAATGGGTGGTTCACTGTATCAAATGCCTTTGTTAAATCTATGAAGGCTGCACCAACAAGGTTCCCCTGGTCAGTTGACTGGTAAATGAAACCAGTAATTCCAGGAGGACAGTGGTGATGCTGTGCTCTTTCCCGAAACCATACTGTTGTGGGCATTGTATGGAGTATTTTTTAAGATACTCATTTAATTGGTCTGCTACTATATGCTCCAGGATTTTTAACGGGGGGGTGGAGATTGAGAATGGTCTGTAGCTGGTGTGTATGGAGTGATCTCCAGATTTATGGACAGGAGTAACCAGATCTGTTTTCCAGACAAAAGGGAACTGGGAAAGACTTAATGAAAGGTTGAAGATCCTTGTGATAGGAACTCTGACTTCATCAATGGTAAGTGCAAGGAGTTTTATTTGAGTCTAGGATTACAAAGCACCTTTGAGCCAAGGCTCTTTTACAAAGGTTCCACATCAGTGAGTACAGGTATATAGCTTCAATTACAGTATAAAACAATCAGTAACACTGATGGTAGTAACATGTTATTACAAGGTAACTAGATGACACACAAGGAAGTGTACACAAAAAAGGAAAAGGAGAAAGGAAATGGTGGGGAAAGGAGAGGGTGGGGGGTGAGACAGGGGTGGGGGTATGGCAGCCTAGGGGGCTTTGTCAAGGACAGACAGGGGTTGAGAGAGTCAGCACTGTGCTGTGACTTACCCAGGACTTTACACAGGTGTCTTCTAATGAGGGAGACTGGAACTTTCTTAAAGTAGATAGGGGGGACTTAGTTGCAACCTGCACAATGCTTCTGAAAGGGAACAACTTACTGTGGTGAGGAAGGGGGAAGGGATTCGTCAAAGGAGTCCTGAGGGAGGGCACTGCCTAGATCAGAAAAGACATTGTTGAAAGCATTAGCAATGGCGAGTGGGTCCATAGTAGGCACTCCATCAATATTGATCATAGAAGATGCAACTTTAGGGACCTTGTCTGTGGCATCCTTAATGTTAGACCAAAATTTGCTACTATCACCCCATGAGTTGGCGAGCATTTCTCTATGATGGTTGCTTTTCTCTAGTAAGATGGTCCATGTACATCAGTTCCTGGACACTTTATAGGCTTGGATATCAGCAGGTTTCCCCATGGCTTGTACTCAGTGCCAGAGGTGGTCTCATAATTTCATCTTAGATAGCAGCTCAATCATGATCCATGGGTTATTCGTGCCATGAATTTTCCTCATTTTTACAGGAGCATAAATGTCACAATCAGCATTGAAATGGGAGAAGAAATACTCAAGAGCACAATTTATGTTAGTGGCAGAGTCAATAGCAGACCAGTTAATTGAGCATAGGTGTAACTTTGAGAATTCAAGGTGCCTGAGTTTTAAGATTCAACTGTATATAGTTTGTGGAAGTGGCTTAATGAATTTATTTGACCAGGAACAAGAGATGAGAGTGTGGTCACTAAGTGAGTCGGGGTGAAAAACAACATTTGAAATCTGTTCTGGGCAGTTAGTTAGGATCCAGTAGAGTAGAGTAGAGTGCTTGTCCCTGTCCTATAGTTATGTCTGGTAGGGGAATTTACAAGTTGGAAGAGGTGGAGAGTTGATCAGGCATTTCTAGTTGAGCCATGTGAAGGTGAAAGCCAATTTAAGTTAAAGTCTTCCAATAGTAGTGTCTCAGAAGTGAAAGGGTTGCTGCAGATCAATTCCAAGAGGTTGAGCAGGCCATATTCATACTTTTTAGGTGGGACATTGATCGGGAACACCCTCAGTGGTTTGTTATTGGCCACAAGGAATATTTAATGGCAAGTGCCTGAGTGTGGCATTCAAGGTTTGGCACAGGGAGAGCATGACCTAAAAATGTGTCTATTAGGTAGATAATACAGCCACCACCTTTTGTAGCCTGCCTGTCCATTCTGTAAATGTTGTAACCTGGTAGAATAATGGCTGAGTCAGGAACCGAAGGAGATAGCCAGGTTTTGACAACTGACAATATGTTGGTTTTACACTGAGCAACTCATGCTTGCAGGAGGCCCAATTTTGGGAGGAGGCTGCAGATGTTTAATGAGGCAAGAGTGAGAGTCCCCTGTTTCCTCTAGACAAAGATGTGATTGAATCTGGCAGGGCCATGATTTGGGTGGACATTGCCAGATATATAAATATAAATATGTGTATGAACTATCCTAATGTGCAGAAGGTGTTGTATCTAAATTTCAACAAAAATTCAGATCGTGTCTGCATGAAAATAAGATTTTTCCCCTATAAAAGGTATATAACAAGCTGTAAACAAATACAAGCATCCAAAATACAATTTTTAAAAACCATCTACTTATTTTTAATCTGCGGGTCCTCAAATAAAAAGTGGACTTCCCAATCCATGTATGGAATTGTGTATATGCAGATCTAATTAGCCTTATGATTTAAAGTTATAGGTCCCATTGTTGGGCTTCATTATATATATTTTATACAGTCAGAGTTTAGGCTAAACAAGCTGATTCTCTCCTATAGGAAACTACTGATAATCCTAACAGCTGACTGTGCTTAATAGATGTTATCTTGCAAATAAGTACAAAACGGATTTTAAACACCAAAAACATTATATCCCTAAATAGATACTGCAAATTCAATATAGGCACTACAAATAATGGGCCCCATGCAGCAATGATGCGGAGTGGCTACTCACATGTATTTGGTGAGTGTAGCCACTCCGCACACTATGTGCCCCCTGTGTGGGATACACAGGGGTGTGTGCAGCACATACACATCTGATCCCCTGGCCACGCTAGGAGCAACACTCCAGGGGTGGGCAAGGTGCAGGCTGGTACTATGCGCCATGCACTACAGTGCATAATGCTAGCCGCGAGGGTGCATAGGGAGCACAGGGTATGCCAGGGAGGACCCAGCTGTAAGTTGCCTACATGCCCCATGCACACCCCACTGGACAGGGTAAACAGCCCACCTACCCACCAGGGTCACAGGACCAGGATGCCCAAAGCCACCCACCTGTCCCAGCACACAGTGGTGCATTCGAGACCCCTAACCCCACATCACCCTTACTCCGCACAGGGCACGGCAGGGTTGCTTCCCCCCCTACAGCTGCACCACATGGCAACCCCCCCACTAGTTTTATTGGTCACTTCAGCCCCTCTCACCTGCAGGAATGACCCCACCAGTCCCACTGCACTGATCGGTGCCAAAGGAGGGCTGGCGGCTTTGCCCTCCCTCATCTGCCACACCTACCAGCCGTCAGTTGTCCGCAGGGCAGACTGCAAATGCGTGCCCTGCCACACAAGGGATCCATTGTGGGTCCTGATCCCGGCATCTGATTGGATGCCTGGCTGGACCCACAACCCCACCCCTGGCCACCCTGCAGAGTCCTGTGTGCTGGGGTGGTGGGGCCATGGACAGGTGGCCAGCAGTTGTGAGTACCACCAGTGCACACCTGTCTGCAGGTGTGCAGCTATGTGGGTGGAGGTATGCGTGAATTCTATGTACCTCCGCCCCTTCATGCATACTGCCCAATAATAACACTACAAATAATGATAATCATAGCAACTGGTGTTAGCTCCAATTTAAAGAATCAAAGGTCCATAGTTTATTGAAACCCAGGGCATAGTTTTTATAAATAAGTTTTTTAGCTGGAAGAAATCATTTAAACCAGGTGTAACATATGATTCTATGGCATATTGCCAGAATGTTTCTTTCTGGCAGAGTTTTAGATTTGTCCTCCCTCCCCAGTTGTTGAACACTTTTTCCATCATCTGAAAACAGATATAATGTTCCTCTCCTTTTTGAAGGACATGTTGTGAGAGGTCGCTTATGCCATCTGCATGGGCAGTACTCCAAGTGTTGCCCAATCCTTTCCTTGAATGGCTGGGTTGTCTTACCCACATAAAAACTGGGGCACTTCATACAGCTTGCCAGGTACACAATGTTAGACATTTTGCAAGTTCAAAATGATCTGATATCATATTTTTTGTTTGTTATAGGATGAATAAACCCCCTGCCAGTTCATATAAATTTACAAAATCGACAGTTTCCACATTGAAAATTTCCTTTTGGTAAAGTACTATTTGTATCTCTTTCTCTTTCAGTCATAGTTTTATGAAACACATTATGTATGAGAGTATCTCTTAGGTTGGTCCCCCTTCTCTGTATAAACCTTGGGGACTCTTTTGCTACATGCTGCAGCTTTCTTTTCATTGTTTGAATGTGCCAATATTTCTGAATGATATTGTTAAAAAGAAATGCTTGTGGGCAAAATGTGGTGATAAATTTCGGAGCTTCATTCCTTGTAACTTTGTTCTTATTATTCTTTTTTCCTTTTCTATGATTTTGGTCCAAAATAATGTTTTTGTTAACTTTTTCAGCTTTCTCTCTACTTTTATTTGTAATATCCATGCTGTGCCCTCATTGCAGAAAATGTTCTGTAAGTTCTGCAGCATTTTCCAAATAATCCCCTTGCTGAGAAAAAAAATCCTTCTCAACCTAAGGAATTCACCTGTGGGAGTATTTGATGTGATGTGCCTCAGGTGACAGCTCTGAAAGGACAAAAAGGAGTTTCTGTCAGTATTTTTATGAAAGAGCTTACTCTCAATTTTACCATCCACACCCTTCATTATGCTGAGATTCCAAAATTTTATCTGTGTGGGATCCAATTTTAATTCAGATTTTTAACTGGATCAACTGGGCTTTAAAATCCCTTCAAGAAAGAAATTCCCTCTGTACTGGGAGATCACGTGGTGCAGAGTGCTGATTAGAAGCTCCTTCTAGAAGCTCCTGCCTCCCGATCACTAAATCATCTTTTCTGGATATCTGAATTCCTTAAGTTCCTCTGTTTTCGAGATTCAGTGCTGTCTGGACACTTTGGAAGTCTGGTTTGAGTGTAAAATTGGCGGATGGAGGCTTACATGAAGAAAGCCCCGCAGAAGCACACCCCCACTACTCCCGAAAAGGCCTCTAAGAAATCCATGGCTTCAGATGGGCCTGAGAGGCCTGATCCTCCGAGTCAATTTGGAGAACAGGAACCTTTAACGCTCACTAGGTTCCTTGAAGAGTTTAAGCCCTTTCATGAGGAAATGAAAGAAATGGTGATGGATCTGAAGTCTCTTTCCAGAAAATTAGATGAAGTCCTATCTGTTTCAGATAACACAGCTCGAATAGTCTCAATAGAGAAAAAGTTGGAGGATCTCAATCCCGATCTGGTGTCTATGCATTAGAAATTATCTCGTCTCGAAGCCAAGCTTGAAGATCTAGAGGGCCGCAGCAGCAGAAACAACGTGGTGATATTTGGGTTACTGGAGGGAGAAGAAGGCCAACATGTTGTGGCATTTGTGCAGAAGTTGTTGGAGTGGGTTGCCGGCCCCTCTCCCTTTGTCCCTGCCTATATTAGAGTGAGCTCACAGGTCCCTATGGCCTAAACCTTCTCCGGAGGATCCCCCCGTCCCATTATCTGTCGGTTTTTGAACTACTTGGAAAGGCAGCATTTTCTGAAAAAAGGGAGAGCTTTGCAAGAAGTTCGCTGGGAGAACATGAAACTGAGAATTTCACAAGATTTGCCTGGCTCGGTTCGCCTGAAGCAGAAGGCGTTCCATCCCGTTGTTTCTAAGATAATTGCGGCAAGCCTGAAATTCAGGATGGGATACCCGGCCAGGTTACAGGTTCTAGTAAATGGATCCTGGTCGAACTACGATGATCCTGCAGTTGCCCTTGATGAATCTTTTTAAATCTACGCTACCAGATCTATTTAAGAAGCCCCGAGATGCTGTGTTTGCAGGATGGAGAGATGTGGGAGCTGAGAATTGAACTTTCGTTTTCCTTTTGAGAAACCATTCAGTGTGAACGAGAGGAGAAACTTCACCTGCTTTGTTTGGACTGGGGGGATCAGCGCAGAACATGTTTGATGCTAGTTTCCTTGGCTTCAATTGCAGAAAGCCCATGCTGGTTAAGGGCAAAAGACACTTAGGGTCTCGCGACTTGTTTAGGAGGGAATAATATTTCAGGTTTTAGTATTTTTTGTATGGTAAACACAATAGAAAGGGGAGTCGGTTTTGCTGAGATTTAGATTCGTGTTTATTTCATCTGGATTGGAATTAGAGCAGTCTTGGGCTTTCTCTGTAGACCGTTTCCACTCTATCATGACCTGGAATTGGCCACTAGAGAGTGTATCAGGCATTAGTAATTCACGGGTGTGCAGCCCTCAATTTGAGGGGGATATCTCTGAACCTTCTCACTAGACTCGAGGTGCAGGACAACTAACTTTCACACGGAGAGCCAGTGCACTTGGAGGCTGGTTATTTCCAGGAAGACGTGTTGTTTCTGTCTTCCCTTCCTGCGATGTGATTACTATCTCTTTCTCGATTCCTGCTCTCAGTCTGTGGCACAGGTCACTCCCCCTCACTGGGTTCCCGATCTGGTATTAGTTCTTGCATAATTGCCTCACGAGGGAAGGATGATTTCCATTTCCTCTCTCAGTTTTGTTCGGGTTTTCATGGCTACCTGGGTTGTACATGGCTTTCACTATGGTCCTTTTTTAATAGGTTCCCAATAGGTTTACATTTTGGTGGGGGGGGCCATTCTCTCTTTTTTAGGGATGACCAACACTGTTTTGTTTTCTATACGAGGATAGTGGAATGTAAGAGTCTTTATTAACAGGGGTGCATCATCGGAGGAGTGAAGGAAATGCACCAGTACTGTGCTGAACATTGCTTGTGACAGTTTAGAGGGTTGTGAGGGGTTTCAGGGTATTGTTGGAGGGTGGGGGTGGGTAGGGAGGGATGGACTTAATTGTGGGGAGTTAGGGGAGGGAGGGTTTTGCTGCAGTAACCATGGGTGTACATTTGCAGGGGCTATGTACCCCGTGTGCTGAGCTGAATATAGTAAGTCTAATTACCATTACTGGATGGCTAGTGAGATAACTTTTGCAACTTAGAATGTTAAGGGGATCAGGAAAAAGCACAAACAATATCAGGCTCTTAAACATTTAAGCTTACTTAGCTCTCAGATAACTTTTTTACAGGAAATCCACTAATTAGAAGTGGAAGCTTTACAGTTAAGGAGACAACAGGTGGGATTGGTTTACAATGCCCAGGGATCTACAAACAGCTGTGGGGTCATGCTCATGATTAATAGGGGTATTCCCTTTGTTTCTACACAGGTTATTAAAGATCCAGAGGGAAGCTTTATCCTTGTTAAAGGTACTCTCTGGTCTGTTCCAATATTACTTGGCAGTATCTATGGCCCTAACATAGATGACCCAGGATTTTTTATGAGACTTATATCTGCTATTCACCCAATGCTTTCCATCAGGATTATTTTGGGGGGGAGGGATTTTAACCAAGTACTTGAGTCTAATTTAGATAGGTCAGGCAAAGGTCTGGGAGGGGTCACTCTGGGGCAAAAGGCTTTTAAAGATCTATTGGATCAATGCGGGCTCTGAGATGTCTGGCATGTTTTACATCCCGATTCTAGGCAGTTTACCTTCAGGTCAATGATACATGGCTCGCAGTCCCGCATTGATTACATACTTATTTCTCAGTGCCTATTACCTGGGGTTAAGACTTCTGTGATTCAACCTGGCCCAATCTCTGATCACTCACTAGTTTTATGTAAATTGGTGCTGCTTAATTTACCTAACAGGGGAAACCAGATGGAAACTTAATGAACAACTTCTCAAGGATGTTAAATACTGCAAACTGATAAGGGAGCAAATTGAATCCTTTTTTTCATCTAACCCGTTAGAAAGTGCAAAGCTGGACATTTTGTGGGGGGCCTTTAAGGCCTTCATGAGAGGGATCCTTATCAGCATGGCGGTGGGCAGGAAAAGGGCACAAGAGAAGGAATTAATATCTTTACTATCCCAAATTAGATCACTTGAAAATAATTTCTCGATTAATCCTACCAATGAGGATATGAGGAAACTCTTAGTGTTGAAAGATAGATATTTGGAGTTACTCTGAGACAAAGCAGAATTAGCTATTATTTGTACAAAACCTAATTACACCGACCAGGGAGAAAAGGCAGTGTGCCTACTGGCACTGCGTATTAAGCAACAAGAATCAGTGAGATTTATCCCTCCTATCGGGGCAATGGCTGATGGATCCTTAGAAGTATCTCCCACTGAAATAGTTCAAGAATTTGCCTGTTACTATACAAACTTGTACAGTGACATGGAGCATCCCCCTTGCCCTGGGAGTATGGAGAGTTATCTGCAAGATTCCCATTTGCCCCCCCCCCCGACCGAAACAAGGATTTTCTGGTTGCTCCTATTTCTCAGGAGGAAATTGCTGATGTTATTAGTGAATTGCCTGCAGACAAGGTCCCATGTCCCAATGTTTTTTCTTCCTTATTTTATAAAGTTTTTCAGGACCTTCTATCACCAGTATTTTGCTGCTTATTCCAGCACATTTTAGCTGGGGCGGAAGTCGACTCCCACCTTTTTGAGGCCTTGATTGTTCTGCTCCCAAACCAGATAAAGATCTTGAGCTGGTTCAGAGTTACAGACCTATTTCACTTTTAAATCAAGATATTAAAATTATCTCCAAAATATTAGCCAATAGGTTAACGGTAGTTCTTCCTGTGTTGATAGGTATTGACCAGGTAAGATTTATGAAAGGGCGTTCATCTTCTGACCACTCACGTACCTTGTCACATGTCTTCTCGGCCACCAGGGATGCCGAGTTCCCTGCAGGACTGGTCTCCCTGGATACCGAGAAGGCATTTGATTGAGTGAACTGGAATGTTCTGTTCTGAGTTCTGGAAGCATTTCATTTTCCCTCTCTGTTCATTTCCTGGATTGCCTCACTTTATAAAAACCCTACATAAGAATTTCTGTGAATGGGACATTCTCTAAGCCCTTTTCACTTCACTCAGGAACTAGGCAAGGATGTCCCTTATCTCCTTTGTTATTTAATTTATATTTGGAACCTCTCATTCAAAATATTTTCAATAATGTTTCTATCCAGGGTGTTAGAGTTGGGCGACATGAAATTAAAGTCACTGCATATGCGGATGACCTGTTGATACACTTATCTCACCCTGCATCTTCTGTTCTGGCTTTGCTAAGGGAATAGCAAGATTTAGTGACCTGTCCAATTATAAACTGAATGCTAGTAAATCTCTATTTTTCCCACTAAACCATAAAGTTTTCAAAAATGACATTAGTCCTTTTGGTTTGTGTCGGACTTCCAGGTCATTTAAATATTTGGGTATCAAGCTTTCTCGTAACCCTCTAACATGGTTTAAGGAAAACCTGGATTCTCTCTCGTAGTTGATAGCTCACAACCTTGAGAGGTGGTCCAAACTTCCTATTTCATTATGGGGCCAGATCAACATAATTAAGATGAACATATTTCCTAGAATTTTCTATCCATTATCTCTTCTTAACACTTTTATTCCTTTATTCTGGTTCATAAAGACGCATGGTGTATTCACCAGATTTATCTGGGCCGACAGATACCCTCGGCTGGCTTATCATAAGCTGGCAGCCCCAAAATTGGAGGGGGGTTAATGAATTCCCCATCTGGCCATATATCACTGGGCTAGTCACTTAGCAAAATGTCTGAGATGGGTATCCCCTGGCCCAGAAAAAGAGCAACCGGTTTGGCTTAGAATAGAACTGGATGCAATCAAGTCCAAGAATTTGGACCCTCTCACACCATTTTTCCTGAAGTTTCCCCAGGTACGTATGACCAAAAAGAGCCCCATAATAATGACTTCTTCAAAGATTTATTCTCAAATGTGATCATTTTTACAATATTCCCCTCATTGGGACCTACCCCAGTCTATTTGGAATTCCCCATCTTTCACTATTAACAAGAACCAGATTTCCCGTCAATGGTTGTCCCAATTGGGGGATGGGAAGCTTTTTTCTCTTACGGATGGAAAGGGGCATTGGTTATCAGTGGAAGATATTATTAAGAAATTTCTCATTCCGGTTTCCTCTCATTTCAAAGTTATACAATTAAAGCATTTACTTGTAATCAATTTCGGTAATACTTCTCCCTCCCAGACCATTACTTCTCTGATACCTGAGGTTTCCCCACTTTCTGGATCTTCAGGTATAATTTCTAAGCTATATCATGTTTTGTTTCACAAAAAATATGGTGGTCCCTTTGGACCTACAAGATTCTGGAATATTTTTTTCCTTCAACACTATTTGGATTGGCATTCTCTGTGGAGATCATGTCATAAATATATTTCTCAAGACAGACTGCATCTCATGCAGTATCATATTTTACATAACTTGTACTACACCCCGGTTAAATTACAGCGGGGTTACCTGAATTCAATATACTAATAAATGTTTGCAGGAAGAAGAAACACTTCTCCACATGTTTTGGTCCTGTCCTAAAATCTCCCCCTTATGGGATTCAATTAAAACTTTCCTGGACCCTCTGCTGGGCCTTCAGGAATACTTTACTCCCGAGATCTGTCTGTTAGGGGATTTATCATTTATTAGAGTTAAGGTATGAAAGTTTCACATTTCCATGATTGCCTTATCGGCTAAGAAGCTTATTCTACGCCACTGGAAAGATAAGTCCTCTCCATCTGTCCATGAATGGGTAAAAGAAATTCTGTCCAATCTGCACACAGAAAAAGTGGTTGCCAGTCTCCACAATAGAATGGCAACATATACCAAAATCTGGGATCCCCTTCACTGTCTAATTTCTCTGGTTCAAGTCTAAGTATATCTCAGACTATATTGTCATGTAAGACCTTAAATAAGGTGCTTGGCATTTGACGGGCATTTGGTTGGGTTACTGCAGTATGGGGAGGGAAGGGTGGGTCCGGCATTTATTCCTTTATATTGTATCAGAATGTTAATGTCACTGTCATTTAAACTGCCTTTTATTGTGGAAAATGTATCAATAAACTTTAAATTGAAAAAAAAAGAAATTCCCTCTATACCAACAGGAATTCCAGTTGTGTTCTAGGATAGGGGCATTTAGTACTTCTGACCATCACTGACATATATGGGCAGTGAGAGGGAATTTACTGTCCCTAAGGAGTTTGTAAAAAAGCACTGCCCTGCCTTTGTTAGATTGCAACCAGGAAGGTAGAGAAGGTTCATTCATAAAAACCACTGGGGACTTGAGGTAAGGGAAAAGAGCTGCCCTAAATTGGAGGGATCTCCAGATGTACTTGGGAGGAAGGTTGTATTTAACATTGAGGGCATCAAAGGTGTCAATAAAGTTTTGGCCTGCTGAAAGGAGATGGTGAACAAGGGAAAGGCCCTGTGGACTGTAAAGTGGACTGTAGACTATTCTATGGTAAACATAGGATTGTCCCAGAGAGAAGCATGAAAAATAGGGGTAGGATTATAGTGAAGAGTGGACATCACTTCTTTCTAATAAAGGACAGAAATACCAATAGTGGGATGAGAAGCTTGAGGGCAGAGTTTGGAGTAATAGAAAGAAGTGAGTGGTGAAAAGGAATTGAGGGACTGAGCTTAAATGGGAATCCTGAGTGGGCAGCCACCACCCACAAGGGGGAAACCATCTTAATACTTGGGCCACCAGAAAGGCCGTATGATAATGCCTAAAATGTGGGTGCTCAAAGTCACTATTGGTTTAGCGAGGGGGGCTTCCCTTCCTGTAGAAATTTATTAATAAAGTAGTCCAGCAAAGTAACCCATTGGTCAGGTAAATGTAAAGGAAGGTGGGCAAGAATGTCAAGAACTTAAGGGTCAACATCATTTTTAGGGCTTGAATTTTCTCTGTAAAGAAGAGGTGGAACGTTCTCCAGTGCATGACATCAGCATTAAGGAAGTCCAGCAATTCAGAGAGGTTAGCTTGAGGGATATCATGCAGTGTTGGTGTGATATGAATCCCTAAGTAGTAGATACCTCATAGGCACCATTTGCAGTCAGAGTTACTAAACAAGGCAGCCATACAGAGGGAGTTGAAGGGCAGAGTTTCAGACTTAGAGTAATTGACCTTAAGCCCAAAGATTTGAGAAAAGGCAGATAGAAGTTGTTGGGGGGGACCATTTTGATGACATTGGTGGTCAAGACAAGGATATAATCTGCATAGGAAGTAATTGGTATTTGGCACTGGAGATGGGTATCCCTGGGATGTCAGGATGAGCCCTTAGAATAATCAGAAGCAGCTCCATGGCCAGAAGAAACAACAGTGGGGAAGCAGCCAACCCAAGCGGGTGCCTCAATACAGTGGGAAAGGGAAGGATAGTAGGTTATTGGTGTGGATTCTAGCAGAGGGGTTGGCATAAAGGGTTCGCACAGCCAAGATGAAATATGACCCAAAAGCAAGCTGGCATAATACCTCAAAGAGGAATTGGCATTCAGTGGAATCAAATGCCTTTTCAAAATCTATAGTGGAGGCAGTAGTGGGAGTTTGGCTACATATAGCTAGGTGTAGTAGGTTCATCAAAGTACAGAGGTGATCCGAGCTATGTCTATCTTTAACAAGCCCAACCTGTCAAGGATGTATAAGGCCAGGAGAGGGCTCTCCAGTCGAGTGGTTACAATTTTTGCCAATATTCTGGTATCGGTATTATTGAGTGAAATTAGATGGTAGTTGCCAAGGAGAGAAAGAGGGTTCTTTCCCTTCTTCAGCAGGATGGTGATGGATGCCACAGTAAAGGATGGGGGGAGGGCAGAGGAAGAGAGCAAGTAAACACTCTGAGGAGAAGAGAGGCAAGAACATCATGGAATTCTTGATAAAAGTCAATAGGAAGGCCATCATCACTCGACAACTTATTTTCATTCATGGAGCAAAGAGCTTGGGCAACTTTGGCTAGAGAAATACAGTAGATTTCTACAGTTCTTGTAAGGAGAGAAGGAACGTATCTGTAGTGGGTCAAGGATGGCCCCTATTTGATCCATGACGGATATACTTGAGAGGAATACAGGGTGACAAAGAAAGGTTTCATGATGTTGTTAATTTGTGAGGGTTCAGTACAGATCACCCCAGCTTTGTTACATAAACCTGAAATGTGGTAGTTAGATTAGGCTTTGTGAAGCCTATATGCAAGAATCTTGCTCATCCTGTCCCTGCCTTCTCACTATTTATCATTATTGTGGAATAGGCTGAGTTCAGCATTGCAAGAATAAAATCTGTTGAGGTGACTTCTGGTTTGTACCATTTCAAAAGGATCCCATTAAGGGTCATTCTTAAACTAAGCTTCAAGGTACTGGAGCTTTTCTTCTAGCCTGGAAGCTTCTTGCTGTCATGTTTTGTTTCTTTGAGCCACATAACTAATAATATGGTCTTTTATAAAGGCCTTTAATGTATTCCATAGGATATTGTCGTTGACTTCCCCGTTATCATTAATTTTCAGAAAAATGGAGAGTTCTTTGGATCCAGGGAGCAAAAAGGGTGTCCTTGAGGAGAAAGGCATCCAGTCTCCACATAGAGGAATGAGAAGCGGAAGGGCCCCATAAAATTGATATGGAAATTGGGAAGTTAGCAGATATATAGTAACTGTAGAATTAATAAAAGCTCCTGTGGTGGATTGGGTGACAGAGGGGGAGGTAAGCCAAAAATCTATTCTGCTAAAAGATTGGTTGAAAATGAAAAGATGATATAGTCCTTCTAGACAGGGTGATACAGATGACGCATATCAGATAGACAGTACTGTTGTGGAAGACCTCACAGCACTGCCAGGGCTTTGGTGCCAGGTTCAGAAAGGATACATGATCTATCTAGAACAGGCTCTAAGGTGGAACTGAAATCATCACCAGGGATTAGTGGGACTGGAGGGGAGTTAAATTTGGCTATAACTTTACTAATGTTAGCAGAGAAGGAAGGAGGGGCCATGTTAGGAGCGTAAACATTCAGTAAAGTAAGTGGGTCTTCTGGGCTAATCATGCTGGTCAAAAGCCACTGGCCCTCATTGTCTGACATGGAGTTGGCACACTGTTATTTAAGAGAGTGTTATGAAAAGCAGAGAAACTCTTAATTTTGAGGCAATGAAGGAGTAATGGAACTTGAGTCCCACCCATTCCCGATGTAACTTTTGGGCTTCAGAGGAAGAAAAATTGGTCTCCTGTGAGGAACACCACATGTGTATGAAGCTTTTTCAAGTGAGGCAAAACTTGCTTATGTTTTATAAGAGAGTTTAGCCCTTTAACATTCCGTGACACAAACCTAATGCCCACCATAATAGATGTAACCAAAAGGAGGGGTACCTGGTGAGGAACCACAAGGGAGAGGAAATAGAGCCATGTTTCGCTAGGTAATAGGAAACAATTAAGCAGGTAACACAAGGTGAGGCAAAAAGTGAGACTAAACCAATATAAAGACAAAAGGTATGCAGACCAATGTGTCTGTACTATAATGGCAAACAACCAGACCCATAAACATGACTCAACTAGGGTAAACCAAAAGACATTAATAAAGAGATAATGAACAACAAGTCTGACCAACCAACCTTGTCCATTATGTCTATGGGAGTCTCTAGCCATTACACCACAGAGAGGCCCAGGCATGGAAATGGAGGACCACTCAAGTAGAAGGATTAGAACCAGAGATGTGGTTGGCTCCTATACATGAATAAAACTAATAACCAGAGAAAATTGCCCTAATATGAATAAACACTATAACCACCATTAAAAATACCCTGTGTTATAGAAACATTAGCCACATACCCCATGTGTGGGTGTAGAGAAACACACATTCAAAATATTCTGTGCAATTGGGGAGGAAGGAGGCTACTCTGAGGGGAGTAGTAAGAGGGAAATCCTAAGAGGCTGGTCCAGGTAGCCCTGAGACCTTGGACAGTGGTAAAATCTAGGTAGGTCCCATAGGTAGGGGTAAATGCCATTCCTATGGAGCCTGTGCAACTCACCCCAGTCCAAATTGGGAGTAGAATGGTCATCCAGGTGGCTGATATCAGGAGGCTTAGCAGTGGGCCAGAATCACTTGAGAAAAGCCTTTGCAGACTCTTGGGAAAAGAATAAATGGGAACTCCATTCTAGGTGATGCGAGATTAACAGGATATGGAAGGCTATGGGGACCAGTAGCTCCATTAAGTCATGCTGAGCTCTGGTGAATATCTGCCTGTACTCCATGAGGGCCTCGTGAGAAATCAGGATAAATATGGATTCTGTGGCTTTGCCATGATTGCAGACACCTTTCTTGAGCAACCTGCATGATTTGTTCTTTGACTGGAAATCTAAAAAAATTAACCAGGATTGTCTGAGGGTGCTGATTGGGTTGGGGGGGGGCAAAGAATGATGTGAGCATTCTGTTTTGAGCAGAGTTGGCTGCTGACTGCAGGAGAATAAGCAGGAGATTTTGTGGAGAAGCTATGGTAATTTTTCCTTCCTACACTTCTGGGAAGCCAACCAGACATAAGTTCTTTGGGCAGTCCAGGTTTTTCAAGTCCTCTAAGTGATCCCAGAGCGGACTTTTGGTCCAGTCCTGTTCCTTCAGGTGCACTTCCATTCATGTGGTCTTGAGATCCTGGATATCAAGTAGCTGTTCTGTATGTGAAAGTCTTTGTGAAAGAAAAATAATGTCTGATCCTGTCCAGATTAGCCACTTGAGTTTCTGATTTCTGTGAGCAGCTGAGAAACATTTGCCTTATTTCTTGCAGGTCACTGAAGAAGGAGAGGAAGGCTGAGGTGGGAAGTGCCTTCTTGCCCCAGCCACACAGCAGAGACTGATCAGAGCAGTCACAGCAGTCCAAATGAAGAAATACAGCAGTGAATGGACTGTGGGCTGTAAGTACTGATAGCCCAGTGTATAACTAATCATCAGGTTTCAAAAGGAGTAACTGAGGAGCTGATGGAAGGGCAAATGCTGAAGGATTTAATCAGGCAGGAGAGAACTAGACAGCTTAGAATGCCATCATTTTTGACTGCCAAGCCAAGCTCCCCTATAAAGCATCAATGATGGACTTCTGGTGTTAGAAGAAAACACTGCTCACCTTTTTAATGTTGTTTCTTCTCGGAGATCTGACACTATGATTTGAAGTCCCTGGCCCTGCCTCCATCATTTTAAAATAAGTTCACAGTAGAATCCGTTCTGTTTTGAAGTTGCTTGGTCATCATTACTTCAATTCCTTAGAAACTGTTAAATGTGGCTAGTTACATTTTTTTCCCATATGTTGTCTGGGTTGAATTGATTGGTGCTTTACAAAAATAAATAAAAAATACTTTTAGAAATTGATGGTATCCAGTTGGCTAGTTTTAGCAGCCACAGTTCCCTCTAGCCATAGAAAGAAATCTAACGTTAGGGCTGGAGAGGGAGTGGGACCACAGTGCACAGATTGAACCTTGATTCTAAATTTCATAGTTAGCATAAGGTTCTATTTCCAGGGCATCACACTCTGTGGTGGAGGATGATGCTTTTTGTAAATTCCTGTGATTGATCCTCGATAAGATACAACATTATTCTAATGAGGACTGTTTTCCTATACCTCTGTCTTTACACCCCTACTTATCTACAAAATACAGTGAAACATTTTAACAAACATTGATCATCCACAACAGTTTGAAAATGCATTATTTTCACTGGCTGTACATAATATACTCACTAAAATTTAAACAGAATGATGATTCACAACAGCAAAGGATTGCTCATCTCAGGAGATAAAGATGTGGTGATGCGTCATTGTCCCTCTTTCCCTATATTTTGAATAAGAAACTAATCTTGCTCCAGTTTTGTAAATACACTTATTTTCTTACTTTTCCATGCCTAAAAGTAAGAATATATGTTTATTAACAAACCAGTGCAAACTTAAAGTTTCCTCTAATCCAACACAGAGAAAGGGTGACAGTGTGTCATCACTTTTTCCCCTTTTGCAACAGGCAGTCCTTTGCAGCATATCAACAAGCCATTAATGGTCTGTATAAATATTTAGTACAGGCACTCAGAAGTTTAATAGAGCTATCTGCAAAGTGCTGCTGTTAGGCAATGCACATAACTCTGCTTCTTTTGAAACAGTTTAACAGGTACGTCCTATGGAGTATTCCTTTAAATATACATGAGTGTTACAAATAATTTGAAACAGTGATGAAATTTCCCCCATATGTGCTGAATGAAATTCAGCTCTATTTCATCCCTATTTCCCTTAGTAACATTTCTTATATCAGTCAACAGTATTTGTCTCCCTCTCTCTGTCTTTTTATTCGAAAACCAACAATTATGAAAAATAGAAATTTTTTCACGCTTAGCACAATTTCCTTTTCTGTTAGCTAAAACATTGTTAATAAGTATTTAATAAGTATGGGTAATGTGCACCCTTACTAGGGGTAATGTTACAGCCCAAAGCTGTTAACAGCACAGAATACTGGGCACATAAAGATTCCAGATAGCAATGACTCTCCAGTCCCCTACTGGCCTCACAGTACCTAAACAGGGGAACTGGAAGACTGGGCCTGTAGGTCAATGGACAAGCAGTCAGCCACTCCCACTTCCTGAGCTATATAAGCAGTTCCTCTCAGTCTCCTTCTGAAGCACTTTTTCTTTGCCAGTCGGAGGCTCTGTCAGTCTGTCCTCTGAGCTGTCTGGGGCCTATCAGGCTGACTGGGGCCTATCCTCCTCCCACCTTCCTGGACTTCTGTGTTTATTTTCCTGCTTCTGGTTTGTATTTTGCCTCTGGCTGTGTGCTTTTTTCTGTCTTTGTTCCCTGTTTTCTGTGTTGGTGTGTCTTTGGTTTTGTCTTTTTTTTGGGGGGGGGCTTTGTTTCTAAGCTCCTAGCATATTGCTCAAGAGCTCATACTACTTGCTCTCAGTTACTCACAACTCTCAAATTACTTGCAATGCAACTGCAGTCAGTATCTGTGTGTTTCAGCTCAACCATATCTTCTGTCCATGCTCACTTCCAATTGTTTTCTCCTGATTCAGGCTCACTCTGAACCCTAGCTATGCAGCTCAATCATGCTCTCCCAACTCATTCTACCTACCTCATTGCTGCAGTTTCATTATGCTGCCTGGTGATAGCTGCTTTCAGAGCATTGTGCCTCCCTTCATTCTATGTTTATTGAATTTTTCAACACTCAATGTACTCAATACAGATGTTGCTTCTATGTTCATACACCTTGTTATATTCGAGGTCAGCTAAAGTTACTGCTGATGCTGTGAATTAGTTTCAATACCTGCATGTGTGTCTCGGCCTATGGCAGGGACTTGGAGATGTTTGGGGAGCCGTGGCCCCATGTGGCTAATTATTTCTGTTCAAAATCCTGCATCCGCTGCCGAAAAATCCTCAGAGTATTTGTCACCTTTATTGGCTTTTTGAATGCCTGGCTGGCTTGCCCCACTATTCACAGTGATGCTCTTTGCCACTATGTTTTGCAGACATACATGCAGGTTTGATTACTACTACTACTTACTGACCTACGTGCAGGTCCACTCTTGCTTACGCAATTATTGCTTCATACCTACCACCATCATCCCCTTGGCTTCAGCCTCTGGGATGTCTGCTGTGCTCATATCTGCTTCAGACCTTAGCAAGGTCTCAGCACTTAATGCTCATAAGGTCTTTGCACACCAGTGCTCATTCAGCTGCTCACCAGTTTTAGCTCCTTATCAGTTTCTGGGGCATGCCAGCCATACCATTCTGGTGCAGGGTTTCCAGCAGCCAATGGTCTCACTCTGCATTCTAAGTCCATATCTTGAGCATGCCTGACTTAGGGCGGGGTCTTTCTCACCTGGCCCATAGCTGGGAATGTCCTCACTCCGGCTTCACTTTAGCTGTTCGCTGATGATGTGACAGCAGCTCCTGGTGTAGCATTTAAGACTAGCTGTGAAGAGTGGTTACTCTGATCTGCTTTGCCTCTAGTGGTTCCACTATAACAGTTATCCATTGACTTTAGTGGTTTCCCTAGCAAGGCACCTTTATTGCATTCTCCCTACAACTGCCTCTGGTTCCCCTGGTTTGTGTTTAGGGTGAGTAGGCCAAGTGAGTGTCTCAGCAGTCATTGCTCTCCTCCTCCCATCTTAGTTACCCCCTATGTTCCACTAGAGGGATTGAGTGAGAGGTTTTCTTCAAACTGGAGTGTTTTCCACCTCCCTTTAACTGGGTTTCTAAATTGCAGCAGCAGAGCCATAACTAAATAAAATATCCCAAGCCCAGAGGAGAGGTGAGCTAGGCCTTGGATCCCCAGAGATTTCCTCCTTATAGGGTTTGTTTTCTCTCCTCCATGCCTTTGTTCATAACTGTTAGTTAGTATAGTAGTGTTCCCTAGTTTCTTTAGGTAGGTTCCACTGTTGGATAGAGGTGGATGGTGTCCCTGCTGTTCCCTCCCTCCTTAGAAGGTCCCCTCATTTTCAATGCAAACAGCGAATCATGCTACACAAACCTGAGCATCTCATTACATTACCAAGCTGCCTGATACTTTATTTTACTACTACATCACAGCTCCTGCTTGCTTATATGCTTCATATTACATTTCTTTTGAGTATCCTTCCTAAGGTACCTTTAGCCATGGGAATTGTCTTGTGGCACCTATAACACTATATTGGCTGTGTAGGCCATTGAATTGGAAGGTTGGGCTTGTAGTTCAATGGACAGGCAGTCAGCCACTCCCACTTCCTGAGCTATATATGCAGTTCCTCTCAGCCTCCTTTTGAAGCACTTTTTCTTTGCTCCCATCATCCCCCCTCCTCCTCCAGTGGCAGAACCTCTCTCCTTGGGATCCTTCCTCAGGTACCTTTAGCCACAGGAATCATCTCGTGGCACCTCTAGGGGTGGAACAGTCTTTGAGGGTTTCTTGCCTTTGGTACCCTACAAGATGACAATTCCTGTGGAATAGAAAGTGTGAATGGCCAAAACTAAACTAACACAGTTGCACAAGCATAGCACTATACTGGCTACGTAGGCCATTGAATGAAAAGTAAAAACCATGGAGTGTTGTAAAGTGTACAATCCCCTCCTTTTATTAATACAACATATACCACATGTGCAGAAAAAACATTTTATCTGAAGAAAAATAGTCTTACCTTACCCTTGAAATGCAAGGATCCTGCTCTGCTCTTTTTTGTGTCTTGTGCAAGACCAGTCTTCCTTAAAATTGCCTCTTGGCAGATGTGGCAGGTATATTAGCAATGGCTACCATAATAAAATTGAATACCAGTAATAAAGGTGATATGATGCAGTGTAGCTGCATAAAACAGAGTAAACACTAACCTGTTGCAGAGAGGTACCACCTCATGTTCAGAAACATCAACCTGTTGACCTGCATTCCTACAATTCAATAGATTGCATGCTGTTGTCACGTTAGCAGATAAAGTGGAATAGCACTGTACTGTATGTCAATAATATTTGCAAAGTATAATTTCTGGAGTAAAAAAAAACACATACCATAATTATATCAACAGTGTTCTCCAGTAGGAGACAAGGCTCCCAGGAGAGGTCCCATTGACAAAGTTGGAGCTAACAGAAAAGGAAAGTACAGTAAGTATGATGAAATGTATTCTTTCTGTAGCACTCCACATTGTCAATGGGTATTTAATACATAAGGGTTCAAAGAAGCAGTATCCATGTTTCTACTGGGTGTGGAAGAATACTGTCCCATATAACCTGCAGTTGAGAAATGCTATCTGCTAACCACTGCCTGCGAAACTCTGTGATGAAAGGTGGTATCGGTGGAATTTTCAGCATTAAATCTGTAGTGTGTAGAGAATATGTGGAATGAGGACCATGTTACTGCCTTGCACAGTTCTAACACAGATGCCTCCCCCCTCTCTCTACCAAGGAGATAGCCAGAGCCCTAGTGGAGTGAGCCTTGATAATGAGTTGGAGCTTTCTTCTTTTCAGCCATGTCAGTGTTGGCAGTACCAGCCCATACCCAACTTGCCAGTGTAGTCTTAGAGGCTTTTTGATTTTCTTTCTTTTTTTGGGTGGGCTGCTCCATAGAGAACAAACAGACATTCAGATTTTCTAAACTCTATAGATTGTTAGAGACATTTTCTGACTGCCCCCTCACAAACCTAACTTATGCAGCTCATGTTCTTTCGAATAAGTCATCTTTGGGCAGAAAAACAGTAGACAGATTTTCCTATTTACCTGAAAAGCCATAGGTATATTCAGAATTAAAAATGGAATCATCTTCAAGACCAATTTTTCCTTGTGAAAGATAAGGCTCTTTGTGTGATAAACCCTAAAACGCACCAATTCTTTTGGCCGAGCACAATACAATTAAAAAACACACCTTATAGGCTGGCCCAGTGGCACTGAGGGCTGAGGCTCTGGATGCCTTACCTTGCACCATGCCGGTGACCCATTTTTGGGAATGAGCACAGGCCGCCAAGGGTCAGCAAGGGAGAATGAGTGAACATCCGTTCGACTGCTCTCCTTCTCCGGGGAAGGGGGTCACCAGTGGTTGTTGTTTGAATGGCCCCCAGCAGAGGCTTGGAGACAGCACACCAAGACTGTAGAACGTAGAAGGCAATGGAGCAGACTCTAAAAGGGAGCATGTGTGGACATGTGTGCACTCTTTATGCATGTGTCATTGCACGCCTCATCTCCTGGGGAGAAAACCAGGAAATGGATGTTGTGGTGAATGATGGCAGGTGCCTCACAGGCTCTGCTCCTGGCTAGCCATGATGCTGGCCACACTGGATCTGGTCTCTGGTGGGGGCTGAGGAACCCTGCCAGCCCCACATGGGGAGTGTAATCCCTGGGGATATGGGCCAACACCAGATGGTGGATGTCAGGAGATGGGTCTGGGGGCTCCCTTTGGAGGAAAAAGAGGGCCATGACATCAAGGAGGAGAAAAGAAATAGCTAACAATAGAAAAAACACACCTTGAAGACAGAAAGTCCAGTGGGAAAGACAAGAGAGGCTTGAAGGGCTCTTCACAATGAAAATTCGATCAATCTATCAATCAATCAACTTTATTTCATATAGTTCTCCATTCATTTTGACCCAGGGTGCTTTACAAGCAAGCAAGCATTTAAAACAGCTAAAATAGATTACATAATATAAACATACTATAAATAAAATTAACAAATTATTAACTGCTATATCTGGCTTAGAGAAAATGCTTGATTGAACAGAAATGTTTTCAACTCCCTTCTAAAGATCTCTACCATTGTTCCACAGGGTTGATGCTGCAAATGAAAAGGCACAAGCACTAGATGTTTTTAAATGTACCCTTGGAACATCCAAATATCCCTTGCCCTCTGAATGGAGGGAACAGGTAGGCCAGTAGGGTTGAAGGAGATCTTGTAGGTAACCAGGCCCCTGACCATGCAGGGCTTTATAGGTCAACAAACTAGCCTTGAAGGTGATCTACCACCTAATCGGCAGCCAGGGCAGAGACTTAAGCACAGACATAATATGACAAGATCTTTGACAACCAAGTCAATTATCTGGTTGCAGCATTCTGTATTAGCTACACGTGGCAAAGATCCACCCTGATAGACCCAGGTATAGGGCATTGCAGAAGTTGAGCCATGACATCTCAAAGGCATGGACCAGCCATGGCAGATCACCCGGGAGTATCAGTTGTTTAATCTTGGTGATGTTTCCCAGATGGTAAAAGGCCTTCTGGGAAACCTGAACTCTATGTGTCAGGCTGCAGTCCAGTTCAATGCCAATATTTTTCACTCTGACTGGTGAGCAACTGTGAGACACCAGATTTACATCCCACGGAGGTACTGGAGATTGAAACAGCAGTCTATTTCTGCTAACCATTCTTGGAAATCATATGACCTCCTGGTTTGCTCCCCAGGATGATCCTCTGGAGGTTCACAGTACTGCTCCAGTCACTGACACCTAACTTTCAAGGTGCTCAGTGCAATCACTTTGTCTATTCCCATCTGTAAAAAAAACTCCAAGATCTGCAGAATCATGTCTTTTGAGGGTCAGATACCTTTTCTTCTTTTTCCTTTCTTTTTTCTTCAAATTATTCACCCTCTACCTCTGGCCCAAGCACCACACCTCTACACTTGATCATACATTGCAGACATAGTAACTTTATTGGCAACCATCAGGATATCCACTACTTTCTTTGAAAAACATTGCTTGAACAGTCTTCTCCTCTCAGGAGCCAGGCTGCTAGCTGCTTCGTCTCTGGGTTTGTGTCTTGAATAGGTCCCTGGAAGAGAAGACCCCTCTGGAGAGGAAGCCAGAATGGTGCATGCTGGGCTGGATTCAGTAGGACTGGGAACCATTGCTTTCATGGCCACTCTGGTGATACTAAAAGAAAAACTCATTTTGAGTGTCTTATTTTGCGAATGAACTTGGGAAGTACAGTTAGGGGAAGAAATGCATATGCTTTGCCGAAATTATCATGTCTAGGGCAGGGTATCCACCTCCTCTGCCTGTGGGTACCAGTTCCATTCAAAGACCCTAAGTACCCAAACACTGTGTCTTGAGGTGAATATGTCAACCTGAGACTGGCTGAACCTGCTGCTCAGGTTGAACACTTCCAGATTCAGCATCCATTCCCCTGGATGGACAGCCTCCTGACTCAGCCAGTCAGCCTGGAGAGCAGGTTCTCCTCTGCCCCTGGCAGCACTTCTGTTGCTTCTGCTAGCACATCCTTGCTTCTTGTGTCTCCTTGATTGTTTTGGGTACAGCACTGTTGTGGTACTGGCTGACTTTACTTATTTATTTTTATTTATTTATTGAAATATTTCACTTTTACTGTCTCTGCCTGAACTTGATTGACAAAAAGGAGAAGAGTAAGTTGTACCACCCTCATCTCCAGTACATTTATCTGTAGCTGTTGTTCCTATGCCGCCCAAATGCCATGGCTGGCACTTTGCCCAGGATCGCACCCTAGCATGACAGGCTGACATCAGTCAGCAGAATCAACTTTTTTTTTTATTATTTATTTAGTTTTTGGCAAACTTCTAAAGGAGACTGCCTGGACAGTGTTCTCAGAAGTCCCCACCAATTCAGTGATTGTTAAAGAGACCAAGTAATTGGCATCCAGGTTGGTAATCCTATGAGGTCAGATTCCAAACTGCGAGCATCCCAATCTGAAGTGGCAACATGTGCAAGTGTGCCCATGGAACTAACTCTATCACTGCAGTCACCAGCTGTTAAATTGTAGTAGCCTGTGAGTAGAGGCAAAAAATTGGCTTTTCAACCACTAAAACTCTCTTCTCATGATCTCCTTCCTGGACATAGACAGGAAAACTTTCTCCTCATCCATCCTGAACATGGCACCTGAGTGGTCCAGGGTCTGTGACTAGCCGAGGGGACTCTTCTCCTGACTGCCCACCCAATCTTGAATTTCCAGTATCTCCAGGGTCCCAGACACTGACATCCTTGCCATCTGGGCAGAGGAAACTCAGATGAGTAAGTTGTCCAGGTAGGGATATATGTGATGCCCCTCTTGTCTCAGTTGTACCATGTGAACTATGAGGACATTCAAGAACACCCCGAGCACAGTTGTCAACCCAAATGTGAGTGCCCAATATTGGAAATGCTGTCCCTGAATAGCAAATCTTAGAAAAATTTTGGTGAAACTGATACATAGCGATAAGAAGAAATGCATCTAGTCTATGGATGCCAGATGATCCTCTGACCAGATGGCCTTGATTACTGATAACAGGGACTACATTTTGAAGGTTGTGTGGTGGATAAACCTGTTTAGAGGATTCAGACCCAGAACTGGACTGAACCACTCTGACTTCTTGAGGACCACAAAGTAAATCAAATAGAATCACTGGCCCTCTTCATTGGAGGGTATTGGGATGACTGCCCCTGTATGTCTAACCAGGATATGATTTTCATCCTGAACCCAGGTTATGCCAGCTGACAAAAGATTATAAGATCCTCTGCTACTGTTGTCCTTAAATCTGGAATAGGATCCCCATTCCTTTGGTTCCCAAAATTCCAAAAAGGATGAAAACCACCTCAAGACTGCCTCTGATGGCTGCCTCTTTGACCCTTTGGTAACAAACTTGCTTTCTGATGCTCCTTTAACACTTGAAGGTGCCTCTTCTTACCATTGATATCTTTCAAAATGCCATCCAAGTCAGATCTAAAAAAATAGTTGACCCTCAAAAGGGAAATTAAATACAGTGGAGCCCTAGTAAGTTCTTACCCTTGGGAAACCAGATTTGTGTGAATTAAAGCAGGCTGTGGACTTAAGCAGACAATACATTATTCCACCTCACAGATCATAGCAGGTTAATGCTGAAATTGTTGCCATGCTGTCTGTCTTAGTAAAGGCCCTTTAGAGCTCCAGGACTTATTTAGGGATGTACATTACAGCAGTTGTTCCAACTTCACCTTCCCTGTTCTTTGTTGAATTTATCAACTCTTGCAGAATCCCTTTAGTTGTTCATTGGAAGTCTTCGGCTAGCTGCTTGTCTAACCATGGTATACCGCTGAAACCAAAAATAATTCTCAGTGATGAATTCCTTGGGACAAAGAGCAAAGTTGAGCATCATTGTATGATAAGCAGGCCATATAACTCCTTATTCCACCGTATGAATGTGTACTTACTGTATGCATGACTTGGTAATCTTCTTGCAATTCCAACTGTGCTCTTAAAGCAGGATGTACACAAAAACATTGTGCATTTATCAGGGTCTTAAACAAGCAACCATAGGTGATAAAATGGGAAGCTGATAAAGTGTGCATTTTATTTAGTTATTTAAGATTTGATGAAAGGCACACTGAGCTCTAAACTGTAAACTATAAGGTTGCTTTTTAATTTGACACCTTTGGAACACTGCCTTATTTAGATATACTGTACTGTGAAAATACCTTTCACTCGAATTACAGAGAACTGTGAGCATGTCACCTGCAGTGACCTTGGTGACCTCCCATAATTTATTAGGCAACTTCATTGCATTCTGATCTACTGTTCCCAGATATGTATGTATAGTATGAGTATCCTTTGATTCTGAACATATTTGAAAGTGATCATGACTGAGAAATAATTATTTGAGATCCTGTATACCTGGAATGGCAAAATAAATATCAAACAATTACTTCACAAACATAAACGCTTTCAAAATATAGTGCTTGCAGTAGATGAGCATTGTATATTGGCCAGTAAAAAAAATGCATGACAGACACTGTACTCATTTTCATCACAGTGCTCCTTCAAAAGTGTAACATTTTAAGCATTGTGGGGATTGGGGAGTGCAGCTATAGTACCACAGAGAAAGGATGCTCAGTGTCACATGGGACTAGTTCCTTACCCAGTCTGGGGGGCTTATGCTATTCCCAATATTTCCCCTTGCAAAGGCCTACAATCAGCCAGTATTGCCCAGGAGTAGTGGTTCTATTTTATTTATTTATTTTTGTGCATTGTTCTGCTGCCTAGCTTAGAAGTAACCTAATTAGCAAAGAGTAAAATAAATGAATAAATAAATATAAATAGTATCCTGATATGCCTTTAAACATAGAAACATAGACTTTGACAGCAGATAAGGACTGCTTGGCCCACCTAGTCTGTCCATTTCCCTACCTACTGGATAAACTGCAGATCCTAGTTAACCAACAGCCTACATCCTCCTACCCCCCCCGCTAGAATTGCCTTATGTCTGTCCCATGCATTCTTGAATTCTCCAACTGTTTTTGGCCCCACAACCTCCTCATAGGAAGGCCATTCTATGTGTCTACCAACCTCTCTGTGAAAAATACTTCCTCACATTGCCCCTGAGCCATCCCCCCTCAATCTTCAAATTATGCCCCTTGTTCTTGCACATTCTCTTTTTCTGAAAGATGCTACCATTTGGCACTAATGAACTGAAACAATAGGATAGCCCCACCTTCATTTTTCTGAGTATATTGCACATGTGAAAGTCTGCTCACGATCTATTTACATAGTGCTTACCTTGAAATTTATATGTTTAGAATCTGTCTGCAGCAGTCCTCTGTGTTTACTTAAACTGGTTGTCTTAAAATGTTAACCTGATATCACATAATGATATTTATAGCACTGAGGAGATGTTGTGGAAAAATGTCATACACGAACAGTATACATAAATATCTCAGCTCAGTAGATCAGAATAAAATGAAGTAGCTTGATAACTCCTGGGAGATCAACAAGGTCATGGTGGTTAATACATTCACAGTTGTCATATAAACTTATTATATGTATTTAGACATATAAGGAGACTGTGCTTTAATGCTATACATACCCCCAAATGCATTTGATATATAAGGATTGGTAGGGCTTGCATAATTTGTACTGGACAGCATTCAGGGCAATGACTCATTTTCAACTATGGAGCTTGAAAGGCAAAGTTACTTTACTGTTGTAGGTCATAAGTTAAAATATGCTGCCAGGGATGCCCTAAACTGTAAACTATAATGCCATTCAGTAATTTACACCTTTGGAACACTGCCTTATTTAGATGCACCATGCTAAGAAAATACACCTTTGACTCAACGTGATGAAAGCTGTGGGCATATCACCTGTCATGACGTTGGTTATCTCCCATGATTTATCAGGCTACTGCACTGCATTCTGGTCTACCATACCCAGATTTGTAGTTTGTATATCCTTTGGTTCATACCATGTTAGAAAGTAATCATGATTGAGAAATAATTATTTGAAATCCTGTGTAGTATTGTGCTGTTGGGGATCACTGTCTATACAAGTATTTGTTGATGCCAAATGTTGCTTGCTGGCATAAGCAGTGGAAGTGCAGGAGTTAGACAGATGCAGTATAGGAATGGCAGTGGAGTATTGAACTCACGCCAAGTTCACCCCCACCCTACAGAGATGAACAGACATTGGGGTGCACCTTTGGATTGTCACCCATAACGGTCATGACATTTCACCTTACCCTACACTGCAGACATTTACAAGTGTCGAGGTGTGCTTTGGGGTGTCTGGGCTTTACACTCTCCTCATTCCATAAGGAATATGCTGAAATTCATGCAGTATAGGAGAATGGGGTGAACTCTGGGGCCAAAGGGTCCAAGGCACGCCTCGATGCCTGTCACTGGCTGCAGGGTGGGGGTAGGAGTGGACTGGCATAAGCATTACTGTCAACAATCCCAAGTCACATGCCTGATACCTGTCAGTCCCTACAGTGTAGGGTGTTATGGGCGAAAACCCTAACACTCTGGGAATTTCTTGGTATTTTTACTCCAAGTTTTCAACATGGCCTTTTTGTGACCCCACCACATGAACAGTGACACTATCAGTTCATTAGCCAAAAGGTGATTTTGCACAGCGACCACACCATTTGGTGCTACAGGTGTGAAAACACATTTTGAACAGGATGTGAAAAATGACAGCTGTACTGTTCATGAGGAGATGTAAAAAATGGCAATGTTGAAAATTTGGAGTGAAAATATAAAAAAAAACTGATGAAGTCATGAGCGTGAGTAGAAACTGTGCATCACACACCCATAATGTAATTAGTTTGTGGATTTTTTATACCAGATTTTCAACATAGGCATTTATGGACCTCTGCTCATGAACAGTGTCACTGTGATTTTCTTAATCTGTCCCAAACACTGATTTCCCACAGCGACTGTGCTATTCTGCGCTGGAAGTGTGAAAACATATTTTGGCCAGGGTGTAAAAAATGACGGCTGTACTGTTCATAAGGAGGTGTGAAAAAATGCCAGTGTTGAAAATCTGGTTTGAAAATATTACAAATTCGTGAACTTAAGATGGTGCATTGTAATTGTGCAATGCATGCTCATAACACAGTCATTTTATGGACTTTTGTCACCAAATGTTCAACATAACCAGTTTAAGACCTCTGCTCATGAACAGTGTCACTGTGATTTTCTTACTTTGTCCAAAACATTGATTTCGCACAATCGACTGCACTCATTAGGTGCTATATAGGCAAAAACATTTGGATGCAAGATGTGAAAAAAGGCAGCTGCATTGTTCATAAGGAGGTGTGGTAAAATGGCAATGTTGAAAACCTGGAGTGAAAACATTAAAAATTCTCAAAGTTATGAGCGTGCATAGGCACTGCACAACTCACAATAGTAAAACAGCCATTTGTGGGAATTTGTTCACCAAATTTTCAACATAGGGTTTTTGGGAGCCTACCTCATGAACTGTGACACTGTCATTTCATTAATCAGTCCTAAAAGGTGGTTCCATGCAGTGACCACAAACTCACCTTTCAGGACCGAATAACAAAATGACAGTGACTGAGTTCATGAGGTGGGGTCCCAAGAACCCCATGTTGAAAATATGTTGAAAAAATTACCAAACATGGCTGAGATATGCACCAAATTATTGCACTCCTCATTTAGAAAGTGAGATGAGTAAAACCAAATTCAGATTCATACAAATGTCTGGACAGGGTGGAGTGAAGAATACATTTTTAAAAACAATGCATTTTTTTCCTAGATAAGAACTGAACAAGTGTCAACAATGCTCCAGATAATTTTGGCAGGTAGGAGTAATTTACTTACCAGTTTTAAAATATAGTGAGTAAACAAAACTGGGATGCATACAGGTGCTGTAAATCTGGGAAAAAACTGCTCATTTTGAATAACCAGTTATGTTATGAAGCACTATTCTTTGGAGTGTGGAGTAAAATGACAAATGTTGGGTGAGTATTGGTACTCATTAAAGAAATTCTGAAGAGTATTTCCTAAAATGGGGTGAGTAAAACAGGTTGGTACTTCCCTTATCTAGAACCCTAAGAACATCATTAGAAAATACTGGCCAGTACTACTTAATGATTCTATTTTATCGACAGAATTAACAGAGAGCCTCAGAATTACATTTTCAAGAGCAGATAATCATACAGACAGGCTAGTACTGTACATATGCATTATGTTGAAATCAAACCTGAATCAACCTATTGGCTATGGTTACCCCTCCCCCAAAGGGATGTTTCAATGTGGGAAATGTAACATCTGTGAGTTCACTGCCAGAGTAATAAACTCCAACCTGATGGTTATAAAAACACTTAGAAAATATTTCTTAACTGCAGCAGCTTTGGGATCTGAGGTCAGACAATGTAAACACCAGAATAAAAAATCAAAGGGCATCTTTTTTTCTATTGATAGCATCTTAACAGGGGGGCCCTCTATGCATGCTTGTGTGTGTGTGTGTGTGTGTGTGTGTGTGTGTCAGACAGAGAAGACAGAGAGAATGTGGGGGCGGCAGTGGGAGGCAAGCCAGCAGAAGAATGTGCTAAGTTCTCTAACAGCTGCAGACTAATGTTTTCACAGAACACAGCTGATTGTGACATCAAGTTTCTTTGAGCATAGTGGCATGCTCATTAACTGGCCCTACTGAAGCAATGTGTTTCTTGCACATGCGTGCAAGCAACATAAAAAGGGTTGAAGACTGCTTCCTCCACAAACCTATATATAGCAGCCTTTAATGACAAGAATTATGCAGTATTAAAAGACATTCCAGTGGTCATCCTTGAACCCACATGAAATGAAAACAAAGGTGGTTTGCGATTGCCACAACTACACTTGTGTTAACCACTGCACCCTCGGCTCTTATGCTCCTTATAATTTTTTAAGTTCTGCTTCAACATCACTGAGCAATAAAGGTGGTCTACCGTGTGGCTTGGTGTGGAGCAGGGGCAACAGGCTACTAGGGTCAGGGACAATTTGAAGTTTAGCCATGTAATCCAACTTAAATTTTCTTATGGTACTCTCTATTAACCTCCAATCTGTACTTGCTGTATAAAAATCCACAGCTTTAATAGTGTCGTTTCTACTGCATATTTACCAGCTTCAAATGTAGCTCAGCTGTGTAACATTGTAGGTAGAGCGGCGTTTTTTAGAAGGTGGAGACTGGCTATGCAGCTTGCTTACAATGCATTCTGCAATTCTCAAAGGGACTCCAACAGAAGTAGACAGCTCATCTGGAGTTACCTCCTCTACGGCTGTTAATGGGTGCTTCTGTGCCTTGCTGCACTCCAACCACTTGAATAGTGGCATGGTTTGTGAGGGACAGGAAAAAGGAGCTGATTTAAAGCAAGTATTCATTTGACACAATTGACCTAAGGTAATCCAGGATAATGAGAACTGTCTGGAGATCAATTAGTAGTGAGAAAACTGCTAGCAGAGCTAATCGGCTAATAATGGTCTATTTAGGCAGTGTACTTGATTACAGTATTTGATGGCCACTGAGAAACTGCTTGCCTGCTTGCTTTTTGATGGCTGAACTGTCAGCTTTGTTTTCTGCTGAACGCGAAATATAGAGAACCACGAAGAGTGGGAGAATGATGAAATGTTAAATATAATGAGCGTAATAATTTTCTGTTCAACGGTAGGTGTCTCAACACAAGATGATAAAGAGCAGCTAGAAAAAATAACATACATTTACAATTCCAACATATTTAAGACACCAGCCCAGTGTCTAGCTGTTCAGTCCTAACTGATGTTTTACACTTTGCACATCCTCAAAGTACTGCTCAGCAATTTGTTAGCTAAAATTTAAGTTCTGACAATGTGCATAGTAACCTGGCAGTGGTCTCCCATTGAATGAATTCTCAACTACATGCCTACAGTGATTTGATACAGTTGCTAGATAATCATAATGTCACCTGTTTTGCCTTCATTCTCTGGCTCCTAAATGGCAAAGCAGCTCATTATACACACGTACAAACATACAAGCATATAAAAAACCAGCAGATACAGGCCTTACAGTCTCTCATGTCTGTTCGAATGTGCAGCTCTCAGTGATTACCACTAATGCTGCATCTCCCCATCTTTTCCTTTCTTACTTTAATTTTACCCATAACCCTGTCCCACCCTCTCTTAAATCCCTTTATTATTTATTTATTATTATTTATTTGAATTTTGTTGACCGGGTAAGACCACAGAGACAATTACAGTCCCGGTGTGGGAATTGAGGCCTGGAAGAAATCAGATCCTCAGGCAATGAATTCTACTTCAGCACCATTTTCATGATGAAATGCCTCCTTATCTCCCTTCTGAACCTCCCCTCCAGCTTCTGACAATGCCCTCTGTTGATCCGCTCCTTACAGAATTTGAACAGACCTTCAGGGCTGATTCTATTTATGTCCTTAAAGTACTTAAAAGTCTCAATCATGTCCCCTCTGTCCCTTAAATCTTACAATGAGTACATGTTGAGCTCTGCCAACCAATCCTCTGTCGCAGGTACATGGGTAAGGATAACTAGAGTGACACAGTATTTTTGGTACAACAAACCACAATGTGGCTTTATTTTATACAAAAGTATAAAAATAAATAAAAATAATATTTGCAAACAAAAAACAAATAATTCAAAAGCACAAGGCTATTTCCAATGAGTAAACAATAAGACATGATGGGGTGTGCATTGAACAGATATTAACACATGTACAGGGGCATAGTAAGACACAAGCCCACTGGCTGAGTGCCTTCAGCACTTGGAAGTGCAGAAATATCTGTTCAACGCACACCCCAGGAGTGTCTTGCTGCACTTATAAAATGGGCCTGTGCAATTTATATAAATATAGGAATTAAAAATGATCGGTTACACTAATAAAAAGAAAATTTATTGTGAAAATGTGACATAAAACAGTCCCCCACCTACATGAGGTATATGTGTTTTTGGTTTTTGAGAAAGGGCATTATGTCCCAGTATGGTCTCTATTAAGCTGCCTACTTAAACAATATTTTATACTTTAAGCAGCTTTATTTATTATCAGTTTGCCTACCTTTCTCAAGGATCACTAAGATCATCATATAAAATAACCCCTAACATGTTTTTATTTCTAACACATCACTTGTACAGTTTTATAGCCTACAGGATGTCTGTACTTTATTAATTTATCTTTCAAAGCACTGCTGCACTTTATTCCTTGCCAACATGGCATTTATGATTCATTTTCTGGCTCCTAAGCAGCAAAACAGTTCATTATGTACACGTAAAACAGACATGTAAAATATGTTCTTTTCAGACTAGAACAAGAGACAAAATTAACATGAAATTTATTCCATTTCCAAAATGGAAGTTGCAATCCCTAACAACTCCTGTTTCCCTCCCCCCACCCCTCACACACACATGTGAATTGTTGTGCCTATTAGGATGTGGAACATTGAATCAGCATTACTATAGGTTAGTGTGATTATCACAGAAGATCTTTTGTCTGGTAGGCCCCCATTGGTCCCCCCTCCCTTCGTGATCAAGAAAGACACAACACAGATCTAGGAGGAAATGTCCACAGCCATGCTTTATTTATTTACAATTCTAGATATTAATCTGCTGAATCACCAATTTATTTTATCATTAATATTCTAGATTAATATCCATTCACTATGTAACACTGAGCAGTGGGTGCTGCCTTGAGGAATCGCATATTCCAGGCCCCTGCACCACCTAAAACCTGGGCAAGCCATCCAGTGATGGCCGAGCTATCCCTCTGCAGTAGCAGGACAGGTCATATGGCCAAGGTTTCTGGAAGCTTCCCCCATCTGGCATCGCTGACCTTGCAGTCTGTGCTGCTGAGGCTGGACCTAGACCCCCCCCCCCGTGTGGGTACAGGTCTTGTGATCCACCATCCTCATGCTGACCTTGGGCCCTGACACCTTTGGGAGAACTGGTATAGTCTCCTACTTTCCCACTACTCCCCTTGTGCACTCATCCCGAACCACCACAGGCCAGACCACCTCTGATCCCCCAAGCCACCTGCTCAACCTTAGCCTCCAAGACCACTTGAAAATCATGCAATAAGCATCCAAAACCTTGCCTTGCAGCTGGCCCCCGTGCCCACCTCCAGGCACTGGTGGGTCCAGTAAATGTTATCATGCCTCAAGACAGTGCCCCCTGGAGACTTCATAAAAGCTCCCATCTCCTTGTTGATTTGCATACAAGCCCTGTTTATTGCTGGGATCTTGTGTGCTTGAGCCCACTGCTCACTCATCAAAAAGTGTGACCAGATGAGCATAATGTTGGGCCACCAGCCCTTGATTGCCCACAAATTGTCCTTCATTGCCAGCAGCAGATTCACTGTCTTCCGACGGCCCAGGTCTTCTCTGCCCAAGTGAATCAACATGATTTGCTGTGTGGTTCCCCGGGCAGCCATGACTTGCATCTCGAAGCAACCCCTCCCAAAGCATTCCCTTAGTCCCCAACCACTCAATCCTGGTGTCCTCCCATGGCAGACACAGGTTGCTTCCCCCTGGCTGTCCAGCTGCCTTCTGTGCTGACCACCATATGAAAGAATGGCCACATATCCAAAGGAATACATAGTCTTCCCCAGGGCCTGTAAGAGACAATAAACAATTACTTCAAGTGTGGTCTCACATAGCACAAGAATGCCTGTGACTTCCAGCACCCCAGGGACTGAATTTCTGCATCTGATAAGACCTTAACCCTGACATTCGATTACACCCCAATGCGAAATGAATGGGTCCTGTGAACCCCAGCGCAGCCCCAGTTCCTGTATGGCCTTCTGCAGGATGAACCAGAATTGGTAAGCCATTCCAGGACTGCCCTCCTGAGGCCTGAAGAAAGCATCCCCATTCCCGGAAGAGTTTGCCCTATATTCCACCAGGCCATGGGCCACTTTTCAGCATACTTCTACTGGAGCCTTGATCTCATGCCAGTGGCCTGCTTCCCTCTGTTCTGTCTTTGATCTGAGGAGCTGAAGGAACACCCTGTGCCCCATCATCACCACATCCTGCGAGAGCAGGCTTGGTGCACCACAGTTCCTGGAGGGTTTTGCCAACTTCGACACCCTGAAAGCCCCACAGAAGACCACCAGGAACACAGTGCCAAACAGACAAGTTTCATACTGCCTCTGCAAACCATGGGCAAGTCCACCTAAATGGTTTGTAACTGAACCAGAGTGATGGGCCATCTGTGTCCGGGTGTCGCTAGCTCCTGCATGCCATCCCTCCAACAGCTTCTTCATCTTGAAGGCACCTGTGGCTTTCATGACCCATGACAAGCCGGTGAGGTGATGGGCATCACTCCGAGGGAGTGTCCCATCATTTGCCCTACCGTGACACACCTGAAAAGCTGATCTACTGGGATGGGTCACACATCAGGCCACCCCTTGGCCTCCTGCATGGCTAGATAACGCTCGACCCCCCCAGCAGTACACTTCCTTTGTGCTGGGCACAATGGAGTTACCTATGCATCTCCAAGTCTGTGGGTCACCACCTCCAACAGGAAGGGAGGCACCTGTTATGGTTTCTTGTCCTCTTTTGGCACCAGCCTGAAAAATCTGTCCCACTGTGAATAAGATAAAGCATCGGTAATGCCATTATCAACTCCTGGGACATGTACTGCCTTGAATGTAATGTTAAGCAACATACATTTTAAAACAAACGTTCCCAGTTGACTTAATTATCTGTTGATGGTATGTACTACCCCCATGTTATCTGATCTGAAGTGAATTGTTTCATTGCAGAATCTGGGACCCCAGACACACAGGGCCACCATGACTAGAAAGAACTACAGCAGCGTGATATGCTTCCCCACCCCAGTCTCCAGCCAGATGTATGGCCATTTTTCTGCACACCATTGCCCCCCAAAATAAGCCCCAAACCCCAGACCGCCCACTGTGTCAGTGTGTGACTCCAAAGACATACTGCCCTGTGGCCTTTGCCACAAGGGAACCCCATTGAAGTGGTCTAGGAACAGCTGCCAGACCTGCAAGTCCTCTTGGAACTGCTTTGTAATCCATATCTTGTGATGTGGTCTTGTATAGTCTGCCCTCCTCCTGGCCACCCACCGCATGAAGGTCCTCCCCACCAGTATGACCCTGCAGGCGAAGTTGAGGTGCCCCACCAGCTGTTGCAAGTCCCGCAGAGAAATTTTCATGTTCTCCAACACCCTGTGCAAGAGAGACCAAATTGTGGTCAACTTGTCCAGTGGCAATGCCTGTTTTCGGAATCAATTTCTATGCCCAAGAAGGTGAGGGTGGTCCCTGAGGTTCAGATTTTTCCTTCTCTAAAGGAACGCCAAACTCCCCACATACTTGCTCGAGGGCCCTGACCAATTCCATGCACTCTGTAGAATTGGTGGGGCCCACAAACAGGAAGTGATCAAGATAGTGTACTATGCTGTCACTGCCCACTGCCTGAGCAGTGATCCAGTGCAAAAAATTGCTGAAACTCTCAAAGACAGTACAGGCCACTGAACAACCCATAGGCATGCAGTTATCCACATAGTACTCATTCTCGAACTTCATGTCCAACAGTACCCTATCCTCCTGATGCACTGGCAGTAGCCTAAATGCAGACTCAATGTCTGCCTTAGCCATCAGAGCACTTGGCCCTGCTGCCTGTACCACCTCCACTGTCCAGTTGAAGGACTGGTAGTGCACTGATGTGTGCTGATGATCAATGTGATCATTCAGTGAGTCCCCTTCCAGATGTGATAAGTGATTAATCACCCGATATTCTCTCAGAGCCTTCTTGGGCACCAATCCAGTCAGTAAAACCCCTAGATTTGGCAGTGGTGGCCTGGGAAAGGGGCCACTCACGTGCCCTAGCCGCCGTTCTTTTTCCAGTTTTTCATGGACAACTTGTGGCTGGTCTCCAGTGGACTACAAGTTCTCAGACTCGTACGGCCAACAAGAGCTGGATTAAAGGATCCTGAAGCCCACCAAAACCCTTCCCCTAACAAGTCCTCAGCTCCTCTGGTCCAGCCATGGCTTAATCTTTTTTATCCATACTGGAGTGGGAAGGCTTGCCACCTGGGGGCTTCCCAAATCTGCCTCAGCCACACTTCCCCATCCCTCTCCCCTACAGAGAGAGGAGCACTGTCGAAAGGCGTTGTCTGCTGGCAGACTGGCAAACATGTTTAAAGTGGCAGCTGGTTGCATGAGCAGGCTGACTGATTATCGCTAGCACAGCTGGGTGGTCAGGATTGTCTCCCAATCATGGTGATGAGGCCCGGATCAGAAGCCCACTATCGGTGTGCTGCACACCCCAGTCGTACATGACATCCACCATCAATGGCATGTCCAGCTTGCCCCAGCTGATGACAGGGTCTACCTGCCACCTATGACAAAACTCCTCACCATAGTCCAGCCAAGCTGTACCGCCTTTCTTCCAATGCAGCAATGAGATGCAATACGTGCAGTTGAGGATTTCCACTCCGTGTTTTTAGTCCCCTTCCAACACCATGGTGACATAAATCAAAAAGGCTATAACCCAGTTGTCATAAGTACGGGGAACCTTGACCTTTTTCTCATCTTGGTTGTCCCCTTTGTCCTTCGCCTTTTTCTTATCCATGTGTTCCACCAGGCAGTTAAGGAGGGAAAAGATGTCTATGTATTCCTTATTTCTGATCTGTTGCCTGACTTTGTCAGTTAAATGAGTCCCCACTGGGGAGTTCAGCCCAGTGTACAGGTTCACTGGTAGTACCTCCTTACCTGCTGGGTGGGAGTGTTTTGCTGGTGGCAGTAACTTCTGTCCTCCTACCCTCTTCTTTCTGGTGGGTGTTGCAGAGTCTGCCAGCCCTTTTAGGCATGCCTCCAGCCATGCTGCTCCATTCCTCTTATATAGGGAGCATAGTTTTTCTTCAGCAGCTGCCAACACCTTAGATGTGGGAACTCGCTTCCTGGCAGACATCTTCTAAAATGATAACTAGCGCTCCCCCAACAAACTTCATTAGCATTTGTTGTGACCTGGCCCCTCCCATGTTGTCAGGGCCCACTTTTTCCACAGCTCTCTGGACCCTTGCCCATTGTCTGAAATGACAACTAATACCCCCTTGACCAGCCTCATTAATAGTAGTCCTGGCCTGACATCTCCAACACAGTCAGAGGCCCCACTCCACTCTTCGGTCCCTGCCACACGCTGGCTCCAAGTTCTGCCCCTCGAGGGCGAGGAAACCATTGTGGTGGGAGGGGTCCCTGTCTGAGCTCTGAAGGTCTCTAGGTGAGAGCACCAACTTCCCAAGCAGGGATGAATTTAAAGATCAGTGACTTGCTCAGGATCACACCATACACCAGTGTATTCAAACTCAGGTCTCCATGCCTCCAAATCGCCTGGCTTGTTGATCCGTGCCTTTAAGCACTGAGATACTACAGGTGACTAGGTGCGCTAAATAGGATGGCAGCTTAAAGATCAGCTCCACAACCCAGAGGGAAATATCTTTTAGAATCCTTTTTCTACCAGCTGGTATTATATCCTCACTGTACTGTAACTTGTGGGGTAATACTCAAGCTACACTCATTTAGCTTCATTGATACAAAAAGCCTTCATTTGCTGTGTGGAAATCACTATTTTACTGAAGAGCCTCCTGGATGAGGTAAGCCTGAAAATATGCCTGAAGGCTGCTTGCCACAAACCTGGGAGCAACCGTCAGTTGAGGCAATGTTCGGCCAACTTATGACCCAGATGGCACAAGTCACTGTGGCAACTAATCGAAACACCCAAGTGGTTAAAAATTTAGAAGCCAGGATGCTGCATACTGAACAGCGGGTCTCCGTGATGGAGGGACATGTTCAGGACTTAAGGGCAGAATTAAGAGATTAACAACGGACCATACAGATGCTGTAAGTAAGTAAGATGGATGACCTCAAGAATCAAGGTCGCCATAATAATCTTCACTTCCTGGGCTTCCCTGAGTGTGTAGAAGGCAAAGTTACTGAGAGATTTCTACAATTAGCCATTGCTGAAATGCTGCAGTTGGACCCATTGATACCGCTCCAGGTGGAACGCGCACACCGTACGTTAGCCCCATGTCTCAGACCCAGAACAGACCATGACCTATCATAGACCAATTTATTGGATTTTAGGACAAAGAGAAGGTCCTAGCTAGAGCTCGTGAGTTACAGCATGTAGTGTGGAGATCGAATAGGATCCACATCTTACAGGACTTCTCTAAGGATCTGTCAGACAAATGCCGAGCATACTCTGAGGCAAGGCATAAAATGCACAGTATTGGACAGTCCTTCTCCTTGCATAACCCAGCCACGATGTGGGTTATGCATAACGGGGTCCAGAACAGTTCTGAATCTCCTGATGCACTCATGGATTTTTTACGGCGCAACTGGCAACAAGAATTCACCACCACTACCCCGGGATCCCCTTCAGCAAAAACTGCTGCTGACGGGTTGGATTGCAACTCCTCTCCATCACTGAGCAAGCCTGCAGTTTGGCAAGACCTCAGGGAGCAACACTGGGAACTCCCTCCCAAAAGCACATCGAAAGAGGCAATTCTCAATGAAACACGGCCACCAGGAGCATCCTTCCGAGAGAGGGCAAGATGACACAGAGGAGGCCCCAAGCATGGACACTGTAGCTCCAGATCCGTTACAGTTCTACCATACCACTAATAGATATGAAACTATATGCCCTCGCTCTCCAGATCAACACCCAGGCATTGTGGATTCGACCATGGAAGGCAGGCCTACTCCTATGTTGCAGCCCAGCTACCTGTCCCCATCAGCAACTCCTCACCAGCCGCAGAATGGAGTTACAGATAGCGGAGGGCAGCATCCACCAAAGGCTATGAGGAAGGCCTCTCTACCAGTAGAGATCTCATCTTCAGTGTGGACCATCCTGAGAACTCTACATTTCCAAGGCACTTGATCAGAGAAAACCTACTGCCATGGACAGATAAATAGTCATCCTTCTATTTTCTTTCTATTCCTGTTCTTTTAATCCCCCGGGGAGTTGTAAGTATGTGGTGAGTTTGGGGTGTCTGAATTGATCGTCAGTGGACAATCTCCTTGACTGACCCATCTGCTACCCTTTCTCCATATTACCTGTGTAAGGGAACTTTCAAGCTCCTTCCTCCCAACCTTGGACTCTCGACTTGCACTGCGTTTACGGCAGAAGATACTCACCCCTATACCAGGAGGGATTCAACGAGGCCTACCAACAAACTCTCAGTGGACATCTTGATCAAAGGTCCAGGCACGTCTAGATGGCAAAGAAGGCCTTTTATGCACCATCTGATTAAACAGCAGAACTTTTGTGGGTTCTACCTCGCTTACTTGTGTGTGTGGGGGGGTGATGTCCAATGGGAAGCTGTGTCATATAATATGAAAGTATTTGTTGGCATGCGTAAACTGTTGCACTGAATGGGTAGCCAGGATGTGTTTATGTGAGGCCCTAAGTGGTGAGTGGCGCAGGTCTGTGCCCCTCTGGTATGTTTTTTTTTTTGTCTATCAAGGGTAGTCTCCCAGCCCCCGCATTGGGTGGCTTACAGTACACTCTTCATAGGTGTGACGAGCCTGACCTCACCAAGATTTTTGTTGTGAGAACACGTTGGCACCGATCAGCAATAACCCTAGGCTTACCGAAATAGTGGGCAGTTCTCCCCCACTTTCTTTCCTGCAAACCCCCACCTCATTAGAAGTGTTGTGTAGTCTCACTTTAACTAACCCAGCTTCTGAGCTACACTGCTGGAGCAGCTCTCTCAACCCTCTGGGGTTGCAATAATCCTCCTGGTCCAACCTTCTTATAGGGTTGCTCGATTCTTCGGGGAAATCTCCCCTGCACTCAAAGTAGTGCTAAGGAAGGATGGTGGATACCACTTGATAACACCCTGGGAATAGGGCTGTCACAGCAGGGCTCTTGCGGCCAAAGAGATGCCTCTATATCCCCAAATTGAATGGTACACTGTGCACAATGTATATAGTTTGCTAATGTGTTTATGTATGTTTGTTTCACAAGAGACACACACAGATGTTTCGTTATTTGTTAGTATAAGGTCATCTGGTAGGGGCAGGGTATATGGACTTTACCCACTCTCTCCATATCTGGTAGCGCTCTATAGAAATTTGCCTCTTCTGGTTGGGCTGCCCTTGCCCCCTATCTGCTGGTTGTTCTTGGTATATCTCTTAATTAAATATTTGCTTCCTACTACTAACAGGTGATATCACTTGTCTGACATGGAATGTCAGAGGGCTTAATACCCCAAACAAGAGGAAGCAAGTTTTGGGCCACCTTAAGAGACTGGGAGCAAGGGTCGCCTTCCTGCAGGAGACCAAACTTACCGGGGGATAGCTCCTGAGAGACTGAAGAGGGAGTCGGTAGGTCAGGTCATACATACCTTGGCATCCTCTAGAAAGAGGTGTGGCGATTCTGCTCCACAAGCAACTACAATGGAAATTGCAGAAACAAGTGAGAGACCCTGAGGGTAGATGGGTGGTGGTACTCATGGATACTGGGGAGGGCCCTCTGATCCTGAGTAAAGTATATGCTTCGAATGAGGACTCACCCTCCTTCTTTCATAAGTTGGCCCAGGTGCTGGGATCCATAGCTTCGGAAGACACCCGCATTTTATTAGGGGGTGATTTTAATCTTACTCTGGACCCTTTCCTGGATAGATCCCCTTCCAATACTGAACCCCACTCCAGGGCTATTATGGCTGTGGCTCAATTACAAGAGTTGGCCCTTACGGACATCTGGAGAATATTTCACCCTCCCAGCGGGACTACACCTTTCGTTCCCCAGTACATAGTTCTCTTAGTAGAACAGACTTCTGGCTCACCTCCTACTATTACTAGTAACACTGTTAATACCCTTATTCATCCCTTAGTTATCTCGGATCATGCCCCTATGCATCTTGCCTCACATGGGGCCCTCTCTCCCTAAGTCTCTGGCATGGAGGCTGGACCCATTGCTACTTTGTGACCCAGACTTTCCTATTGGCTTCCAAAAGGAAGCAATGGGATTTCTTCGGCATAACCTCATAGCAGATACCTCTGAGGGTACCACATGGGAGGCATTCAAAGCTACTCTAAGTGGGGCAATAATGGAGTATGAGTCTGGCAAGCAAAGAGGAGGGAACAACATTTAAGGGGGCTTGAACGACAACTCCGAGAAGTGGATCTTGCTTTTAAGGCCCTTTGCGTCCCTTCCCTTAGGTCAGAGGCAGGTCACAAGGTCACTTCTCTGAAGATGCAAGTGAACGAGCTGGTCTCTAGAAAGGCAGATATTTTGATCATTAGACTCAAGCATAAATATTGGGAAGGGGGAGAAAAGGGGGGTTAGCTGCTGGCATACCGTCTCAAAAAGCTAAAAGGCATATAGCAGCTTTAGAGGATGCAGGGGGTAGAACCCAGACCTCGGCGCACGGTATTAATCAAGTAATGATGGATTTTTACTCCTCATTATATAAATCCTCCAAAGCCCCAGACCCCCAGGGGGTCTGCCCATTTCTGGAGTCCCTACATCTCCCCAAAATCTTGGAAGCCCAGGCTAGTGCCTTAGATGCCCCGATCTCAACCCAGGAGGTAGCAGACACCATCCTCTCCCTTAAAAAGGGAAAGGCCCCTGGAGGGGACGGTTTCTCTATTGAAGTGTGGCAGCTGTTGCAACCCATAATCTCTCCAGTATTGCAACAAGTATTTACTGAGTCATTGCAAACAGGGTCTCTCGCTTCATCCCTTAGGGAGGTGACTATTACTATCCTACCAAAAAAAGGTAAAGACTCTCTTAAAGCGTCCAGCTACCACCCTATTTCAGTATTGAATGCTGATGACAAGGTGCTAGCTAAGATGCTAGCTAATAGACTTAATCTCCTCTTTCAAAGTTTGATAGACCCATCCCAAGTAGGCTTTGTTTAGGGCCGCTTTAGCATGGACCATATTAGATCATTGGTAAATTTAATCCATAAGGCCCAAACATTATCTTCCCCCGCTGCTGCCATTGCAATAGATTTTGAAACGGCCTTTGATTCCCTGGAGTGGGACAACGTCCAACAAGTACTTTGCACTATGAGCTTGGGGCGGGGTTTCGGGCCTGGATTGGGGCAATATATTCATCCCCAGCTGCATGGATACTCACCAACATGATGCTGTCTCCCCCATTCATACTGTGTAGGGGTACCTGTCAGGGCTGCCCACTTTCTCCACTACTTTTTGTATTGGCAGCAAAACCCCTGGTGAATACTATTAGACAAAATCCTCTAAATTCGGGTCCAGATGGAAACAAGGGCATACCCTACTCTTATGTATGCAGATGACCTGTTGCCCCTATAGCCAATATCATCACCCTCCCTCCCTCCCCTACTGTCCACCTTGTCAGATTTCTACATTTTCAGGGCTCAAGATTAACCAGGCCAAGACGGAGGTCCTACCTTTAAACTGTAAGTGTACCTCTCCAAATGGTTACTCAGCAGGCTCAGTGAGCCCCAGAGGGGATTACCTACTTGGGCATTACTATCTCTCCTAATTTGCATAAAATCTGGGACCTGAATATGAAACCACTTTTTGCGTCCATTCGTACAGAACTGGACAAATGGAAATCTCTTCGACTGTCGCTTGTAGGTAAAATATCCGCAATAAAATTGGTCACAGCACCAAAAATTATGTATCTTCTCTCCCAAGTTCCTTTGAAAATACCTCGTTATTGGTTTACTAAGTTAGACTCCCTGCTGGGATCCTTTTTGTGGGAGGGTAAGAAACCTAGGTACAATAGAAATAAGCTCAGAGCTCATTGGTCGGAAGGGGGCTGGGGTCTTTTGTGGCTAGAGGGGTATAAATGGGCCTTTCAGCTGGCTCAGACATTAAAATGGTTCCTTTTCCCTGAACACAACGCTCCCCAGTGGCTGGATATGGACAGAGAGGTATGTCAGTGTACTCACTTGGTACTATTGCTATTTAACCATCCCCCTAAGGGCACTCACTCTCATCCTACTATAGGTCCCTCTCTGGAATATTGGGCCAAGGTGCATAAGAAGTTGGGTGCCTCCCCACCTCCCCTAAGACTTACCCCACTATGGGGCAATAATGAGATTACCATCAATAAACAACCAGTTGCATGGCCCTCATGGGAATGTGGTGGTATCTCATTGCTTTGAGATATGCTCATTCCTGGTACAGATACCCTTAATTCCTTTGAGGGCCTGCGGAGCTCTTATGGCATCTTTCCCAAAGACTTCTGGTGATTCCTTCAAATGAGAAGTGCCATCCTTAGGTACAGACATAAACAGCACCAAGAGCAACAAATCTCCAAGGTAGAGTCATGGCTGGCCCTAGAAAGAGGACAGTCAATCAGGGTATATGCTGCCATTCAGAGGACCATCCCGTCCCAAGCAGAGGAATCCAAGCATAAATGGGAGAAAGCACTGCATGCCCCTATTACAAACCTGGAGTGGAAGTCTTGTCTAGAACTAGCTCACGGGGCATATCCTGACACCAGTAGTCAATTAACACAGAACAAGATAGTTCACTTCTGGTACAGGACTCCTGTAGTCCTCACCAAGGCAGAGCTGGCTCAGTCTGACTTGTGCTGGAGGTGTCAGGAACTCCCTGGTGACCTGTTCCATATACTTTGGTCCTGCAGGCTGATCCAGCCCCTATGGCAGGCTACCTGTGAGATGGGTCAAAAATACTTAGGAAGCCTGTGCCTCAGTCCCCTGAGTTGCTGTTATTAGGACTCTGGCCCCTCACTTTCATCTCTTCGAGTTGAAACTACTTCTGACACTCAGTATGCAGGTTAAAAGACTCCTACTGTGTAAATGGTGGTCCCAGATAATCCCATCCCTGGGGGAGGTACTTACCTCCATGGCTCAAGTTGCCAACTGGGCCAGAACATCACATACTGTGACCAATACCCTCTTTAAATAAACTGCCCTCTGGACTCACTTCCTTCTGTTTTTGAAACCTAGGGAGAGAATCACTGAATAGGCACAACTACACTACTATAATGGTCTTCTCTCATGGTGCATTTAGGGGCAAGTGCTGGAGATTTTGTTACCGAGTTATAGGGGACCCTACTCTACGGATGGCATGGTATAATATCAGTAAAGGATAGTATCTTTGCTGACAATGAAGACCTGTTTGCTTTGTGTGTGTGTGATCTCTTGTATTTTGTAGGCTTAGAGGACAGTGGCCCTGGACCGCTCATAATTTCTGATGCTTTGACAAATACTGCAGAAACTAGCAGGATGGGGCCAGGTAGGATATGTTTGTATGCGTTAGCCATAATGCAATGCACCAACTGCTAATACTTTCAAAGTTGATCTCCAGCTGGATAGGTGTTGTACATCCAGGCACAGAGTATTGTTCTACTGCTTACCTGGCTAGTATATTCAGATCGTTACTATTTGGCCAGCATGTTCTGTTCTCTGCTTCTACAGACATATGTAACAGTCTGTAAGATCTTTGCAATGTATCCGACTGTTTTAATGTTTGTATCATCTTAATATGTTAAATCAATAAAACTTGTTAACCACAAAAGACACTACTGGCTTGCATGAAGCAACCTGACTGGCACGCATGTTTACATTAGGCTCCCACCTAGATCTCTTGCTACCAAGATGCTCGGCTTGCAGTTCATGATCTATACCCCTTAAGCCATACTATCAGAAATGGGGGGGGGGGGTTTCAGCAACTGCAGCCAAAACACCTTCTGGATAGTCTCTGTAGTGTCTAGTGGCTGTACTTAACATGTAGCCCACTGTACCACTAGAGTGGGGGGGGGCAGTAGCTTATGATTTATTTATTTTTTTATTTGATTTTTATCTTTTAAACTAATTGGGCCTGAACAAGCTGAAGGCCCACCCAAGATGGCTGCCCATATCTTGCGAGTGTTCCCACGAGATCTGCAATAGCTAGATGCCTTTCTTGGCCCAGATCTCGCGGGAAGCCTGGAGCAGCATGAGGACATCATCTCCAATCACAATGTTCAGCAGGACCCAGGGAATGCTGGGTCCCGTAGTCCCAACTCCAAAACAGCTGCTGGAATGCGGCTCCTAAGCCTTCAGCCTGCGAGCTACCTCCAGAGATGCGCCATGAGTGCTGCCCTGAAATTCATCTGCCAGCCACCACCCCTGTGAGAGAAGTCAGATGACCTCCCCCTAGTCCCGAGCCCCCGACTGGACAGCTGATGCAACCAGGCTGACCGGACCCAGGTAAGGCAAGAGAAAGCAGAACTGTCTTGTGGGGTAGCTGTGGGGAACTACCAGGCCGACCAGCTGAGAACTGAATGGAGGCCCAGGAAGCTGTGAGGTATCCTGCCATGCCAACGATGCACAAGGGGTCTTAGCAGAGCCCCATGGATCACATTGCCATGTGGAAGACCCGCAGGCCCGCCCCAGAATGGAACCTTCGGTGCAGGCATGCCACTGGTGTAACTCCAGCATGTTGGGCTCCCATAGCTGCCTCTGCCCTACCCCTGCTTCCTAGGATGGACCCCCAGAGATACACACGATGGGAGCAAGCTCACCCTGCCCATGGCAACCACATGCTACATCCACCTCCCCAGCTGCAGCAACAGTTCCACAAAGACAGACTGCCTTGCTTGGCCCAGGGCAGAGAAGCACTCTGGCCAGATGCCTGCAAGGGAGTGATCTGGGAGCACAGGAGGCTAACGGAAAAGCTGGGAACACCAACAGATAAAAGCCCAGGTCCACGAGATCATCTCCCTCCTTGGCCCCAGAAACCTTACCTTGTCCAGGGCTAGGAATGCTGTTGATCTGAAGGGTGAAGGAGACTGAAAGGCTGGACTTAGGGCTGCTTTCCAGTTTTCCTTCCTGTCTCCTCCTAAGACCACTCCCGGGGCTTTGCAGTGCCCTATCCTGAACGTGTCCAGAGATTGCTGATCCACCCTTGGCTACTGCAACCCTGTTTTTTGGCCATGGGGAGGGGAAAGGGGGGCCCCGGACAAATGGCTGGCTGCTGCAATCCTTGAGCAGCCTGTGTATTCTGTTATTGGTTCTAATGTACTTATTTTTAATCTTTTGCAGACAAAAGTTTTCCCAGATTGCAGCTTCATTTTGTAAAAGGAATACATTTCAAGCTGATTTTGCCCTCTGTTCTAGCATAAAAAGAATATTTTTATTGTGGCCAGCCCAGTGGCGGAGAGGGTTGAGGTGCTGGACGCCACACCTCGAACCACACTGGTGACCCAGGTTTGGGAATGGACTTGGGGTGCCAGGGGCTGGTGGGGACAGGAGAGGATTAAGCATCCGGAGGACTTGGGGAATATTGGGATGCATAGGGAGAGGCATCAACAGTAGAAAACAGGAAGTTGTTGGCCCTCTGTACAGACAGTTGGTAAGACCACATCTGGAGTACTGTGTACAGTTCTGGAGACCCCATCTCCACAAAGACATAGACAGGGTGGAGGCTGTCCAGAGGAGGGCAACCAAAATGGTGCAGGGTCTGCACCAGAAAACATATGAAGAAAGACTAAAGGAGCTTAAGCTGTATAGCCTCGAGGAAAGGAGGGGGAAAGGGTACATGATTGAAACTTTCAAATACCTCAAGGGAATCATCAAAGTTCAAGAAGGTAGCATCTTTCAGAAAAAAAAGATGTGCAAGAACAAGGGGGCACAATTTGAAGATAGAGGGGGGATGACTCAGAGGTAATGTGAGGAAGTATTTCTTCACAGAGAGGGTTGTGGATGCATGGAACAGCCTTTCTGAGGAGATCATAGAATCAAAAACAGTGGGGGAATTCAAGAATGCATGGGGCAGACATAAGGTAATTCTAGTGGGGGGTAGAAGGAAGTAGGCTGTTGGTTAACTAGGATCTGCAGCTTATCCGTTAGGTAGGGAAATGGGCAGACTAGGCAGGCCAAGCGGTCCTTATCTGCCATCAAATTCTATGTTTCTATGTTTCTTCTCTCATCTCCTGGGGTGGGGGGAGTGGGAGGCATCACTCAGCAGCAGCCCCTAGTGGAGACTGGGGGCACGAGCTGATGCAAAGCAATGTGGGAAGAGCGAAAAATGGAAAATCCGCTCAGTATGTCCGCTGGATGATGGCTCTCTGACCCGCAACAACTCTGGTTCCCCAGTGAGTCTCCTCTGCCTCAGAGGAGACCTGGGCCCTAAATGTGAGTGCACTGGGGATGTCCTCCCCCCCCGATGCCTTCCCCCTTAGAGGAAGAGGGGGGACCCACCCAGTGAAGGGTTATGTCTGGAATATCCCAGGGGGGCTGACTACAATGTGAGGCATGAGGAGGATTTGAGTGGGATTGCAGGGGTAAGTTGATGGGGCTTGTGGAACTCGAAGGAAAGGGGGTCACTAGAGTGAGGGGGAGAAAAAAAAAAAAAAAAAGTATTTTTTCCTGCCTGTTTTACTTGTGTATAATGAACTGCTTTGCAGTTTGTGAGCCAGAGAATAATTGCAGAATGGGTGATATTTTTGCTACCTATCTACTGTACTCCAAGGCACCAAAGGCATGTAATTAGGAACTGGATCAATGGAAGACCATTGCCAGGTTACTACTGTGTGCACACAGTCAGAAATTCAATTACAGCTTATCAGTTGTTGAGCACTACCCTAAGAATGAAAAAAGTGCAAAACATCAGCTGGGACTGAACAGCTGAATGCCAACATGATGTCTTGAACAAACATTACAGACTTCTAAATCAATTTTATTTTTATGACTGCATTGTCGGAGCCTACCAGGCATGTTTCTATCACTGTAAGGGAGATAAGGGACCATTACTGTATTCCGCCCCAGCTCTCTTTCACAGTGATAAGCCCTTTGTCCTCAGTGCAGAAATCATTGGTGGTGTGTGGTTTTTCTGCTGCCTCTCCCCTCCACGCCTGCAGTTCCTCTTTGCAGTGCAGAAGCCCCCCCCCCACAGGTGCACTACTTTATTGTGATACTTCCACATTGTGCCATGTCACACATGTGCAAGCAGCTCAAGGCAGAATTGCTTGCTGTGCCCAAGATGGCCACTGTATATTAGTGCACATGTGTGAACTCCAATGACCATCCAGCACACAGAGGACATTTACACTCTGGACACCATAACATGGATACCCTTTCCACCATCACCTCTTTGCTCTCTTAACAGTTTTATGCAGTCATGTAGTCTCTGTCCAGAGTTTGGTTAGCTTTACAGTCTCATCCTTTGTGTTTCTTTTCTCCCTTGTATACCTGAAAAAGGCCTTGTGGCCTGCTTGTTTAACCCTCTGGGTTAGCTGCATCTCTCTCTCGGACACTTTGCCTCCCTTACCACCCTGATTGCTTGTCTGGAGTTAGCAATGTAGTACACCCTATCCTCCTTGGGAGTATGGTTCTATTTTCTAAAGGCTGCCTTCTTGTCCCTCAATAGTTTTGCCATCTCCTTGCTGAACCAGCTGGTTTTCTTGGCCTTGGCTTTCTTACTTTGGATTTTGGCACACCCGCTAGTGGCCTGCATCAATCCCATCTTTAGTATGGCCCATTTCTGTTCCACATCCATCCTCACTCTGATCCCTAGCAGAACATCTCCCATCCTACCAAATTCAGCCCTCCAAAAGTCCAAGACCCATGTCTTGGTACTGACCATCCCTTTTTCCATGTCCAGGTGAAACCACACCATGTGGTGCTCATTCCGGCAATGGCACATCCACCTTCACATCCCAAACTTGTGCACAGTTGGACAGGACCAGATCCAGGATGGCACTCTCCCTAGTGGGCTCCATGCCACCTTGAGTCAAGAAAGCACTCTGGAAAGCATCCAGCAGTACTTGTTCCCTAGTGAAGGAGGTTGCAGTGATTTTTCAGTCCAGTCCAGGAAGATTGAAATCCCCCATTGTTACTACTTCCCTTCACTGGACATATCTATGATCAGGGACCCCAATACCCTATCCAACTCTTCATCCTGGGATGGCAGTCTGTAAACCACCCCCATCCTTAGTTTCCTCCCTTAAATGGATTGGATGTGCACCCGCAAAGCTCCAGGGCTGTCCTCCAGATTTTCTTGCTGGTACAAATTGTCCCATCATTCACGTACAGAGCCTCTCCCCTCCTCCTGTCCCCCCTGTCATTTCAGTACTTTTTATACCCAAGAACTGCTAGATCCCTGTTATGATTTTGTGTGGCCCAAGTCTCTGTGATGGCTGCTATGTCAACCTCTCCCACAGCTAATAGTGATTGCAATTTCACCATTTAGTTGCCCAGACCAAGATTCTGGATAACCCTTATTCCTAGCCTATCCCTTTCCACCCTTGCTCTTTCCTCTGTCCCTTCCTGTTTTCCCCACCCCTTTCAAGTCTCCCATCTTCCTGCTATCTTGCTTGGGGGAGGTCTATTGGCCTTCTCCACCAGGTGACTAATGGTGCCGTGCACCATGCTGCCCCCCATCAGTTTCAATATAGATTTTTAATCATGAAGTCCTCCAGCTTTCCTTCCATGACATTTGTGCCCTTTCTACTTAGGTGTAACCTGTCTTACATACAGGACCTTGTTTTCCCATGTCCCCATCCCAACCACCAATGTACCCTTACACGTTCACTTACATCATCCTTCAAGCCATTTGTTAAATTTGGCAGTCCTTACCTTCCTTACTGTACTAACCCTTGAGACTGGAAGCACCTCTGAGACAGCTACCAACTTCACTTCCACCCTGCATATTCCCACCTCCTCCTTGCACTACTTCCACCTCATATCCTGCAAGGTCATTTGTGCCCAAGTGCACTATAATGTGAGGTTCCCGCCTCCCTGTCCCATGCACTGTGCTATTAGAGGCTCCATCTGCCATCATACCAGGTTTGCATTCTCCCCTCTCCCAGTTTGGCCCTTACCCCCATCTCACCCCCTTCACAATTATATCCCCAAGAACACCATCCTACCCCTCATCCTGGGCCCTGCCTCCCTTTTGTCCATGCTGCTGCTCATTCTCATCTGCCTCCTCCTTTCCTCTCTTGTCCCTCCTGCGCTCCCTCCGTACCCATACACCTGCTATCCTCTTCACCTCCTAAACCACTTCCCCCAACTGGCACATCCCCATCCTCCCTCCTGTTCCTCCCCCTGTTGCTGCTGTCCTTCTCTTCTGTCACTTCTCTGACCAATCCCCTTGTTCTCCCATGCTCATTGCCCCCTTGCCTGTGCCACCTATCATCCCCCTCTCATCTGAACTCACATCTTCTTGTCCATTTCCCTTACTTCCCCTGACACCCCCTCACCTTCTCCAACCCTTTCCCTTTCTGTGGTCCCTTACTTATCACCTCTTTCCCTCACCTCCCCCCATTCCAGTGAAAGGAATTTGTTCCTCACCAGTAATCCCTGAGATGCTTCCATAGGATCCCCTGAGCATAGCTCAGTAGGTAGTAACTGCACCTCTGGGTCAGAAGGTCATAGGTTCTAGTCTCACACCAGGATTGGACCTATACCTTAAAATGCTGGCACCAGGATGCAGTACTAGGGCAGTGCTGTACTGTTGAGGTATGCCATCTTTTGAATGAGACCTTAAACTGAGTCCCCTTTTACCCATTTCTGGTGCTGTCCAGGTGGAAGTAAACAAACCCAAGGTGCTTTTTGCAAGAGTAGGAGATTTTCCATGATGTCCTGGTCAATATTTCCCCTCCCATGAAACAGGTTCATGCAATTGTCCAAGGCAGTTTGTGGGTGTTGATGTGTACAAAATGACTGCTACTACATGTTCAGTCACTTCACTACCAGTCTTGCACTTCTTGTAAAGTACTTTGGGATACAGTGTGTATTAAAAGCACTATAGAAATAGTAATTCTTCTTCTTCTTCTCACTTTACCTTTCCCTCTTACTGTTATCCACTTCCCCTCCCTATGCCTCCTCTTCTGTTTGAGGAAAGGGACCCAGGAGACCTGCATATTTTCCTGTTCACTCCTTCCCCCAATAAGTCCCCTACCTGCCATAGCTCCACTCTTGCCCACTTCCCTTACCTGCCTCCAAGCCCTGTCACCACTCTAGCCTTCCCATAATTACCCTACAGATCCTCCCACAACCAGTGCCTCTATCTCATTCCTTAACTGCCAAACCTCCACCCTCAGCTGCCTAATATGATGACAAACCTAGCATCCCCCACCTCCCAGAGAGTTCCCAGAAACACCACCACCCCACACCCCTTGTACTCTACCACACTACCTGCTTCACCCTGTCCCACACTGACTGCACCTCACCACATATTAACATTTCAGCACTTCTCTATTACTGTACTTAGCTATTCTCCCTTCCTTATGCTTCTTTGGACCTCAGTACAAATGTAAGCTGACCCTAGACAGGGACCAGCTGCACTCCCTTGCCTCTGTTGCATTTTTTGGTTGGTACCACATAGGAGCCAGTTGCTGTCTCTAGCACTCCCCTACTCTCTTATATATTTGCAAGCTGACCCTAGATAGGGATCAGCTGCAAAGTTCTACCAACACCTGACAGTGTCCTTCCTTTTATACTTACCTGCCCCCTTTTGAAAAGCGTGGTCTGTGGCCTATGAGCCACTCTGCATACACCCATGCTTCCTTCCTTATGCTTCCTTGGAGCTCAGTACAAATGTAGGCTGACCCTAGAAAGAGACCATCTGCACTCCCCTGCCTGTGTTACTATTGTGAGTTGGTCTTAAATAGGAGCTGGCTGGGGTTTGCTGATAAGCTATGTGATAAAACCCCAGATCACCACTAGAGAGCAACAATGAATCAATGATGTGTCCACAGTGGAAAACTGCAGCAGTTATCACAACTCTTTCTACTCAACTTGCAATATCACCACTGAGTACACGTCAACACGCAACAAAAAAAAAAATGCCTCGCATGATTACAATGCCGATCTCGGACAACCACCAAAACAAAAAGGAACACCAAAGAAAAAGGTAATGAAAATACAGCCTTGTAATCAGCAAACACCTATTATATAAAATGGATATGCGATGGTTACTTATGTGATAGCTGGATATCAGCACTCTCGGCAAGTGAGCTCAGAGTTCAATCACTCGTGGCTATGCTACTCGTGATAACCCCTGAGCTCACTTGCCACTTGTGCTGATATGTCAGCTACAGTATCACATAAGTAACCATCGCATATCCCCTTATTAACAAGTTGACCCTAGATGGGGATCAGTTGCAAGCCCTTAGCAACACTTGACAGTGTATTTCTGCCCTCCTTTTATGTTTACCTAACATACAGTAGTAACATAGTAGTTGGTGGCAGATAAGGACCATTAGGCCCACCTAGTCTGCCCATATTCCCTGCCTGCATCAGCAGAAAAGGACAGCATTCAGGAAATATAAGGAAACACAGAAGGAGCAGGACAGAGAACTTTATCAGTTAAAGCAGAAAGAGGCTGGGAAGGCAGTCAGAATAGCAAAGGCCCAAACTGAGGAAAGGATAGCCAATTCTGTTAAGAAGGGGGATAAGACCTTTTATAGGTACATTAGGGAGCGAAGAAAGACCAAAGGAGGGATACTGAAGCTTAATAAAGGGGAGGGAATGTGGGTAGAGGGTGACAGTGAAAAAGCAGGGATACTGAACGAATATTTCTGCTCAGTATTCACAAAGGAAGAGGAGGAGTTACCTAAACCAAACAAGAGAAACACTCTGAAGACGGGGGTCGATACCAGTCCATTTACAGAAGAAAGGGTTCTGAAAGAACTAATAAAATTGAAGGTGGACAAAGCAATGGGGCCTGATGGGATTCACCCAAGAATTCTAAAAGAACTAAGGGTAGAACTAGTGACACCGCTGACTACTCTCTTTAACAAATCATGGGAGGATGGGGTGGTACCCGAGGACTGGAGGAGGCAGATGTGATTCCTCTTCACAAAAGATGGGGAGCAGGACAGAGGCAGGAAACTACAGACCAGTTAGTTTGACCTCAGTGGTAGGGAAAATGATGGAATCACTTCTGAAGGAAAGAATTGTTGAGTACCTAGAGGCCAGTGGGGCACAGGACCCAAGGCAGCATGGATTCACAATGGGAAGGTCGTGTCAGATGAATCTAATAGATTTCTTTGACTGGGTGACCAAAGTAGTAGACCAGGGAGGGGCTGTGGACATGGCCTACCTAGATTTTAGCAAGGCATTTGATACAGTCCCACACAAAAGATTAATACACAAGATAGCCAGCCTTGGAGTGGGTCCCATGGTGGTAGCCTGGATAAAAAATTGGCTAGACAACAGGACACAAAGGGTAGTAGTAAATGGAGTACACAGTGAAGAAAGGAGGGTTACTAGCAGGGTACAGCAGGTTTCAGTACTGGGACCGGTCCTTTTTAATGTCTTTATAAGTGACATTGCAGAGGAACTGGAAGGAAAAGTATGTCTCTTTGCAGATGACACAAAGATCTGCAACAGGGTTGATACACAAGATGGAGTGAAAAGGATGAGAAGGGACTTGGCAAGGTTGGAGGAATGGTCAAATGTATGGCAGCTCAGATTCAATGCAAAGAAGTGCAAGGTAATGCACATGGGAAACAAAAACCCAGGGGAAGAGTACACAATGGGGGGTGAGATACTGACAACAGTAAAAATGGAAAGGGACCTGGGGTAATTATATCAGATGACCTAAAAGTGGGCAAGCAATGTGAGAAGGCAGTAGGAAGGCTGGAGGGATACTGGGATGCATGGAAGAGGCATCAATAGTAGAAAACAGGAAGTTGTCATCCCTCTGTACAGACAGTTGGTGAGACCCCATCTGGAGTACTGTGTGCAGTTCTGGAGACCCCATCTCCGCAAAGACATAGACAGAGTGGAGGCTGTCCAGAGGAGGACAACAAAAATGGTGCAGGGTCTGCACCAGAAGACATATGAAGAAAGACTAAAGGAGCTTAATATGTGTACCCTTGAGGAAAGAAGGGAGAGAGGGGACATGATAGAAACTTTCAAGTACCTCAAGGGAATCAACAAAGTCCAAGAGGGTAGCATCTTTCAGAAAAAGAGATGTGCAAGAACAAGGGGGCACAATTTGAAGATAGAGGGGGGACGGCTCAGAGGTAATGTGAGGAAGTATTTTTTCACAGAGAGGGTTGTGGATGCATGGAACAGCCTCCCTGAGGAGGTCGTGGAGTCAAGAACAGTGGGGGAATTCAAGAATGCATGGGACAGGCATAAGGCAGTCCTAGTGGGGGGTAGGAGGAAGTAAGCTGTTGGTTAACTAGGATCTGCTACTTATCTGTTAGGTAGGAAAATGGGCAGACTAGGTGGGCCAAGCGGTCCTTATCTGCCGTCAAATTCTATGTTTCTATGTTTCCCTTATGTCTATCCCATGCATGTTTGAATCCCCCCACTGTGTTAGCACCCACCACTTCCTGGGGTAGGCAATACCTACGCACCTTTGAGTAGTACAGCCTGTAGCTTGCAGTCCTCCCTGTGGATACCCATGATTTGGGGTAGCTCACACAAAGGATCACTGGGCCCTCTTGGTGTCTTATAGGAACTACAGCCACCTTACTGGCTAGCTGTAGCCATGTGAGGACTCATCCTGCCAATGGCACTGACTTACAGCTACCAACTGTCACTATCTACCCTCACTCAGGCCACCTGCTACCAACATCTCAATCTCACAGAGCAAGTAGTTATTTGAAAATAACCAGCCCCCCCTTAATTCCATTTATTAAGCAAACAAAATAGCATTCAGCTGCTGGACTGGTCCTGGCCTCCGCTTCCTTCCTCAGTGTGGTGGCTTCTGAAGAAAGAGGATTGGGTTTATTTTTCAGAGGATACACCAGTATGAGAACCTCTTTCAGTTATAATAGTATGTTTCCTTGTTGCTGTTTCCTAAAAACTTTAAGCACATTCAGGAGCTCCACTAAGAGATTCAGTTCAGAGTTTTAGCTCTTCAAAAACCATGCCTTTAGGTGTAATGTCCTGTAGTCTGGGAATGTTATCCTGTCCTGAGATAGAGTCAGCAGATTGTGACTCAGAGGCAGGCTGACTGGATTCCTGCAGGACAGAGCCAGGAGCATTGAGTACCAGGCCTGCCTGTACCAGTCTGGGGCTATTAGAATCACTGATCAGAAGAGTGGCAACTGGGGTTTAATGCAAAGATGTGCAAGATCATTCACATAGGGAAGAGAAACCCTGAAGTCACCTATAGGTTGGAGGGGAGTTGCTGGCAGTCACAAGGGAAGAAAGAGACTTGGGCATCATCATCACAGATGACCTGAAATCATCCAAGCAAACCAGTAAAGCAGTAGGTAAGGCTAAGGGGATGTTGGGGTGTATTAGTGGTATATCACAAATCGTAGAGAAGGTATAATCTCTTTACCAGACACTGGTTAAGCCCCATCTGAGTACTGCGGCAGTACTGAGGCCACACCTTACAAGGACATTAACAAAATGGAGGCAGTCCAGAGAAGGGCAACCAAAATGGTGCAGGAGTGCATCAGAAAACATATGAGGACAGATTAACAGAGCTCAACATGTATACCCTAGAGTAAAGGAGGGAGAGGTGATATGATTGAAACATTCAAACACTTTAAGGGCATTTACAAGGTAAAAGAGTCTAACATGTTTCAATATAAGAAAAAATAGCAGGAAGAGAGACACAGCATGAGATTAGAGGGAGGCTGATTAAGGGGAAATGTGAGGAAGTTCTTTTCACAGAAAGGGTGGTGGATGCGGAACGCCTACCTCAGGAAGTGGTGGATATGAATACAGTGCAGGGCTTCAAACAGGCATGGATAGGGCATAAGGGAGCAAGGCAGATGAGTATGAATAGATAGGCTAATGACAGAGCAAAGGCTGATGGCACATTTATAAGGTAGAAAAGAAATGGGCAGACTGGATGGGCCTTGTGGTCCTTATCTGCCATCAACGTCTATGTTTCTGTGTTTCTATTGTTCCTTGTTCTCTCCTGAGCTTCAGGAGTACTTTCTGTATGAGTGGGAATGGTAGGAAGGCACACAGGAACCTCACTGTCCAGTCCAGGGCCAGGGCATCATCTGGGACTGTCCTCCAACTGGTGATCTGCCTCAAAACTGTGGAGTTGCTTTTTCTCCCAGGAGGCAAACAGACCTATTTTTTGTGTGCCCCATCTTCTGAAAACTGTGCCCAGAACCTATTGGTTCAGGGCCCATTCATGATTTCCCTAGCTGAGTCTGCTTAAGGTGTCTGCCAGGACATTATCTTTGCCTGTCTATTACACCACAGAGATGTTTGTTTAATGAGTATGCCAGTACCCAGCTCCTTACTGATTTTGTACACAGTTTTGAGGATCTTGTTCCTCCTGCTTGTTTATGTAGTACTTTGCTGTGCTGTTGTCTCTTCTGATTTGGATAGACTGATTCTGTAGCTGTGGGAGACTAGGCATTGCTACCAGCATTGCTCTGAGCTTCAGGAGGTTGATCCGTTCTAGGGAGTCCTGAGCTCCAAATGCAACTTACTCTAAGATCTGTAGTTGGTCACCGGACCCCAGGAGTGAAGCATCTGTTGTAAGAATCTTTGTTGATAATTACTGAAGGAAGGAAATGCTCTCTCTGAGGTTGCTTTCTTCCTTCCATTACTCCAGTGACTTTACCAGTGCTTTTGTAGCTGGGACTAGTTTTGGGAGTGGGTCTTATCCTTGAGACCAATTGTGTCCCACGTGGTCATGGATGTCTCTCATCTGGAACCTGATCCATGGAACCACAGCTGTGGATGTGGCCATGTGCCCCAGTAACTTCAAGAACCCCCTTTCATGTCTTGGCCAGACTGCTGTGAAGGATTCTACTGTGGCCATCAAAGCTGCCACTCTGGCCTGCAGGAGAAAGGCTTTCCCCTACAGAGTATTAAGTTCTGCTCCTGTGAAGCCTAGCACAGCACCTGAAGAGGTTTTATTTGGGACTTCTTCAGATTTATCAAGAAATCCAGATTCTCCAAGGTGCTTTTTATGGTCAGAGCTGAGCACCTTATCTCTTGTTCTGTTTTCCCTAAGACTAACCAGACATCCAGGTAGGGAAAACCAGCACATCTTGCCTTCTAAGATGCTGCCACCACTGTTAAACACTTAGTGAATACTCTTGGTGCTGAAGTGAGGCCGAAGGGAAAAGCTGCAAACTGGTATTGGAAGTTCCCTAGCTTGAACCTGATATATTTCATGTGGGAAGGCCTGACTGGAATATGAAAGCAGGCACCTTTCAGATTCAGGGATCTCAGCCTGTACCCTGACTTTAAGGATGGTATCACCATTCTCAGTGTGACTATCTTGAATTTCTGTTTTTAATATGCTTGTTCAAATATATGAGATGTAAAATGGGTCACCACTCCCCATTTTTTCTTGTAGTTCAGGAAGTTCCTTGAGCAATGCTGTAAACCTTGCCCTACTGAGATGTAGGGACTTCTTCCACAGCCTTTGCTTGTAATGTTTCCACTTCCAGTTCCACATAATTTTTCTATGGGGTAGTAAGTTAAAGAGCTTTTGGGTTTCTGCAGTTTTTGGAAATTTTTTTTGATTATGGCAAACTCCAGTCCACTACTTCCAGTGCTCACTTGTCATGGTAGTGTTTACCCATTCCTGGAAGTAGTGAGCTTATCTTCCCCACTAGTAATGGTTGGGTGACTGGACAGAATTGTCAGGGGTTTTGCTTTGGCCAAGGCTTGGGCACTGGTGCTGCAGAAGCATGCTTAGAGCCCCTTTCTGCCCCTGCCTCTATAGTAGCCTCTTTGTAGCTGGTACTTATAAGTGGCATATGGAGTACAGACACTTGGAAAGTATCCAGTGCCTCCCCTTCCATACGACCTGCAGGAGGTAGAGGCCCTTTCCTTCTCATTCTTACTTTTGTATGTGGTTTTGCATTCAGACACTTTTTTTCATGTATGCCCATTTTGTCACCCAAAAGTGAGTTTCCCTCAAAGGAGAAATCCATGGCTTTGGTCTGAGTGTCCTGGGAACGGATGGTTGCCCTTAACCTGGAAAATCTTCTTAAGGACACTGCATATTTATACCTGGGTGTAACGATTCAGAAAAATGGTAAATGGAATAAACATACAGAGAAATCTAAAAGAACAGTAACAGGTTTAAATAAATTTAACAACACTTAAGGTGGAATGTCGGTTCGACCATTAGTTTGGGTTATTGAAGCAAAAATGGAAACACAGCTGCTGTATGGGTGTGAGATTTGGGAAGTAAAAGATCCTAATAAATTAATGAGCCCTTTGTATAAATCTTTAAGACACACTTTATGGGTTGGTCGTTCATGCCCTGTGTCATATATTAGAGCTGAATTAGGCTTGGTTAACATTAAAGCACTGTTAGATGCTAGGAAGGTCAACTTTTGGGTTCGGGCTATGAATAAAAAAGAGGACTCTCTGGTTAAAAGATGCTTTTTGGAAAAGGAATGTTGGCAGGGCTTAGGGCATAAGTTGGGTTTCTGGCTAAACTCTACTATGCTACTGTTGAAGAAGTATAATTTACTATATCTAAAGAAGGCGGTAGATAAGGGTATCACAATTAGTATCAACTATAAAAATATATATACAAGAAAGGTTAAAAAACTATTGGAATAAAATAGATTTGAATTTGATTACTAACTCAAATGTTTCCCGTTATTAATTTGAACAGTTCCCCAGCAATGTATTAGATCTCAGATATAAAAAAGAAGGAATCACCTCTAAGGTTTGTGACTGTGGGAGTAGTGGCAAGGAAGACTTATTGCATATTCTGTGGGACTGCAGATGGTATGAGAAATTGCGGGTATATTGGTTAGGCTCATTTATAAATGACACCTACTCAGTAGATAAAACTGAACTGACAAATATCCTGATTCATGCTGGAGATATTTGGACAGTGGAAAGATTAGCCAATTACTTCTATGCTATTAATAAAGCAAAATGAAGAATAAAAATTGTATGATGTACAAATTGGATATGAACTGTATTTAATGAATGTGGTATATTTATGGATTTTAGACTTTGCTACTTTGTATTTTATAGTGTGTAAATGATAGTGAAGGTTTTTTAACCATACAATAAAAACGTGTGATGATACAGCATGGGCTAAAACCCTGGCAGCAGTGTCATTAGTGTCAACAGCAATGTGGAAATGGTATTTATTAGCATCTCGCGCAGATCTTGCTGTGGCAATTAAATCCTGTGGCAGTGCACCATCTGCTTTATCAGCCAGTGCCAGAGCTGTATTCCACAATGCTTTCTGGTACTGTGCTATATGTGCTGAATAAGATGCCTGCCTGTGATAAACAGGGAAGCTAATGTATAAACCTTTCTGACCATTGCATTCAACTTTTTGGAGCTCTTTTCCATGGACTGTGCAAACAAGAAGGCTTTTATTTTCTCACAGACAGCAGCCTGGACTATCCTTTGATGATCAGGGTGAGCAGTCAGGTATTCCACCCCAATCTGTAAACCTGATATTTTCTTTCAATTTTTCTATCTATGGCTGCAGCTGAAGTAGGTGCAGTCATGATTTTTTAAGGGGGCCTTCTGAAGTGTTTCATGTTATGGGAAGCCGCAGCTTCCTTGTAGGTGCTACCCCATCATATCCATGAATTCAGCTTCCTCACCATCCACCTCTGTTTCTTTTTTTGGGGGGGAGGCGATGTTGAAGGCATCTACCATTTGCCTGACAAATGAGGAAAAAGAAGGATAGTTCTCATTATGCCTTGGAGGAGAATAAAACTATTGTTCAGGTGTCCCCTCTGATTCAATGGGGTCACATTCCTCCTCTTGCATATAGTACATTTCTTCATCATCCTCCACAAGCAGATAGGTTATAGCCTGAGCTGGAGGGGGGAAGGGGATAATAATAATAATAATATTTTTTGTTTATATAGCACAATTCAAAAGCAAAACTCTTTACATAAAACATATAAACAAGTCACATAAATAAATCAGATTTCCAATTAAAATAAACATAAATATATCACTTCATATAAATACAACCAACTTAATTTAAAATAGTCAAAAACATCTGCTGTTAAAAGCTAGTCTGAATAAATATGTTTTTAAATCAGTCTGAAAGCTCTCCATGGTCCTGCACTCTCTAATATGACGAGGTAGAGAGTTCCACAGGGATGGCACCAAGAACATAAAAGCCTTGGTGCCAGATGACTTCACCTGCACTCTGGGAACCCCTAACAACCCCTTGTCAGTTGAGTGGAGAGGCCGGCCAGGGCTGTAGGGAATCAGGAGCTCTTGCAGATAGCTCGGTCCCTGTCCATGCAGGCTTTGTAGGTCAGAAGCCCGACCTTGAAGGTGGTCCACCACTGTATAGGCAGCCAGTGCAGACTCTGCAGCACAGGGGTAATATTACTGGCACAAGAAGACCCAGTCAATAATCATGCCACAGCATTCTGCACCAGCTGGAAGCAGTGGATGTCAACCCCCAGAAGCCCTAGGTAAAGGGAGTTGCAGTAGTCAAGGCGCAAGGGAACAAAGGTACAGATCAACATGGGCAAATCATTGGATGGAACTAGTTGCTTAATTCTGGTGATGTTCCTAAGATGGTAAAAAGGAAGACCTGATGACTGCTGACACTTGCGCACACAGTGTCAGTCCATCTTCAAGGACTACCCCTAGATTTCACACCTGTTCAGAGGTAGGCAGTTGTACCCCATCAAGCCAAAGCCCAGAGGGTAATCCCACCCCTGGCCTCTCTATGCGGTGCCCCAGATCCACCACCAACATCTCAGTCTTCCCAGAATTCAATTTCAACCAGCTGGACTTCACCCAGTCATGGATCTCCACTAGACAGCTGTTAAACATTGAGATCACACTATCCTGGTCAGGTGCAAAAATACAGATAGAGCTGTGTATCATCAGCATAGCAATGAAGACTCAGCTCATATCATCTTACAATGTCTCTGAGGGGTAGCAAATACACTGCAAACAATATGGTGGACAGCACCGAGTCCTGAGGGACCCTGCACAGCAGACAGAATGACTCTGAGGAAAAAATCCCCAATACCACCCTCTGAGACCTACCAGCTAGGAAGGAATAGAACCATCTGAGAACTGGACCAGTCAGGCCACAGATGACCCTTAGGCATTCGAGCAGAACCCCATGGTCCACAGTGTCAAACGCTGAGGAAAGATACAGAAGCACCAAGATGGAGCGGCGCTGTGGGTCTGTCGCCATCAGGAGCTTATTGAGCACCCGAACCAGAGTGGTCTCAGTACTATGTCTCTTATGGAAGCCTGACTGGAGAGGATCAAAGACATCATGAATGGTCATATGTTTCTCCAGTTGTGGCACAATCACCTTCTCAATCACATTCCCAACAAAGGGAAGATTAGAGATGGATCTGTAGTTTGCACAGCTGTTTGGGTCTAGAGAAGCTTTCTTAAGAAGCAGAGTCACCACCACTTCCTTCAGAGAGCTAGGGAACTCTCCCATTTCTAAAGAGCACCAAACAATCTCTGAAAGGATCGGGCCAATGGTCTCAATACACCCTGATAATTGGTGTGTAGGGCCTGGATCCAAACTATAGCATGTAGGCTGCAAATTCTGGACAATCTGCACAATGTTTTCTATCTCCAGCCGGTCAAAAGATACCCAGGAATACTGAGGGGTAGTGACCATACACCGACCACTACTAACCCCCATAGAGGGTGCTGAACAGATCTTGGCCCTGATGTCAGCCACCTTATCCACAAAAAATCAAGCAAACTCATCACACTTTTCTTGTGAAAAAGTTCCTCGAACCTGTAGACAGGTTGGGTTGCACAACCTGTCCACAGTTCAAGAAAGCTGAGCAGGTCGATTTTGGGCAGCAGCTATCTCACTGGACAGCAATTTTGCCTTTTTACGTGAAATTGCTGATTGATAGCTTTGATAATGATCTATCAATCTAAGGTGGTCGGCCTCAAGGGTTGTTTCTCCACCAGCAATGCTCCAACCTTCATCCTACATGTCTCAACTCCCTCAAACTCCCATCAAACCAGGGGGACCAAGAGCGGAGAGAGAGAGTGGATGAATATGGACTGGGGCGATAGTCCAGAACTAAATTCTCTGTATCCCCGCCTGCCCTTGTAACTCCTGATAGGTGTAATATTGCCAGAAGACCTTCCAGGGTTACACCCCTCAAAGGCCAGTATCTGACCATCTCCACAGTGGCAGGCCTATAGGGGAGGGCTGGAAATTGAATCTCACTGTGTAGTGATTGGACCACATGACTGGCTCCACCACCAAGTCGGCTGACTCAATCCCCAGGAGGAAGACCAGATCAAGTGAGTGACCCTGATTATGAGTAGCAGAGGCAACTACCTGTGTGGACCCTAACAAGGACATAAGTTGGAGGAAGTCTTGACCAAACTGTGAGAGTTCATCATCGACCCAGGCATTGAAGCCACCCAGGACCATCAGCCTGGGCAACTCCAATGCCGAGTTGATGATGAAGCCTGCTACTTCCTGCAGGAACATTTTCTCACCCCCAGGTGGACGGTGTATGAGAATGATCCTGCAGCCCACACCTGCTACTACGGTAGACTCAAATGATCTGGTCACCTCTATTGGTACTCCAGTAAGACCCAATTCTGATCTAAAACAGATAGCCATCCCCTACCCCCTCAGTCCGATCTCAAGTGGTACAGTACTGAAAATCCAGCTGGGACCACTGCTTCTAAATAAGGGACTGCATTGTCATCAAGTCTGGTTTCGGTGACACAAGCCAGGTCTGCTGTCCCCACAAGATCAGCAAAAATTGCTGTCTTGTTTCTAATAGACCTGGCATTACATAACACCACTTGAGTCGGACGGGAGTCTGGGGCTGACCGAGTTATCTACCCAGAAATACAGGTGTCCTTGAGTATGGTAACCAAACATGGTGAACCGTGATCTAGAGACCATTTCACCCCAGGGTGTCTCCTGGACCACACAACCCCAATATGGCTGCCCCGCTCACCCCCCCCCTTATGAAGTCCAGGACCCCCGGCCCACCTCCTCCCCTATCAACAATACCTACAACCTTGCACTGGTTACTAAACCTCAGCAGGTAAGGGGGAGAGAAGGCTGGATATCCTGAGTTCAGCTGGGGAGTAGTGTCTGACTGGGAGAGCAACAGACCACCACATCTTCTACCACAATAACCTGCACTGTTCTCACCTATATAAAAAAAAAATCCAATACAATTATCTTATATTAAAAACTATTGAATGTGACACCCTTGGAGTTCTCTCACAACTCCAGTCTGAGTTGTCCAGGAAAAGTCACCTCCACTGCCTCTCACACAGAAGGAGGAGGAAAGCAGTGAACCAGAGTCCTCTCACCATTCCAAATCAGTGTTCAGTGCAGTCAGAATTACTCCCACTACCTCTCACATAGTGGGATAGGGAAAACCGGCAAAAAAAAGCAAGAGGCCAGAAATAAAATAAATTTCACAAGGGACCTTTACTAATATTAGGCCATAGATCAAATGCACAGTCAAATCACATTTAGCTTCTAAAGGATATAGTAAGTCCAATCAGCCACAGTGCTTCAAAACTTTACCACAGCCGGGCAATCCTTAGTCACCGGAGGAAAAACATGACTTCCATTCCAAACATCCGAAAATACGATAGTGAACTGGAGCGAGTAAAACCAAGCCGTAAGGGAGGGACCCCCCTCCCTTTTCCAAGTGCACCCTACTCACACCTTCCCCAACCTCCCCACAGCCTGCAACTACAGTCTCCCCAGGGGCAATCCCACCAGAGAGCCCCATTGAGGCTTAGATGCCCAAACAAACTATTGGGATCCCAAGTGCTTGAAGGGTGACTCCCATTTGATCGCAGAAAGTGGGTAATCAAAACAACCCTGGGCACACAGAGGGGAACCCTCCACACTACTCCCAGACACACTGATTCTGATGTTGAATGAACTTTCCAGACTTCAAATCACTCCATAGTATCCTACTCACAATATCCGGTGACAAGGGGACTTTCTCAATTCCTCTCGTAGGGCTCCTGCAATTCCCAGCCTCCAGTAAAGTAGTAAAAATCCCAAGGCTTAATCTGCACATCACGGTAGATCCAACTGTAGCAATCCCAGCCACTAATGAAAAAGTAACCGTCCCCAATCTTCCAGTAACACGATCCAATACTGGCACCCAGGCAGGTTCTCCTTTAGAAACGCCAGCCAGTTTAATTTACTGAGCGATACCCCAGTTGGAAAACCAACAAAAGCGGTTGAGTTTACTTTGCATCTGCCGAATGGTGGAACCAGCCGAAAGACCAACAAAAGTGATAAAAAACAATCAATCAATCAATTCTTTATTTGTAAAAAGGCACCTTTCTAGAACCAAAGCACCTCTACAATAAAATCAAATACATTAATAAATAACAAAATAAAATTAAAACTAATAAATGTAGTAGCAGCTTTAAAGATAGGAAACTACCAGGCTAAAAAGATACATTTTCAGGGCAACTTTAAAACCTTGGATAGTCAGGCAATCTTGCACCCGACTAGGTAGAGAATTCCACAAGGTTGGGGCCTTAAAACTAAATGACCTTTCTCTGGATGTTTGTAAATGAACCATGGGAATCTCTAGCAATCCCTCATTAGTGGATCAGAGGAGTGCAGAGGAGACAGTAGGGATGAAGGAGATCTGACAGGTAACTGGGTCCCTGATTGTGTAGGGCCTTGTAGGTTAGGAAAGTGACGTTGAAGGTGATCCGCCACTGTACTGGCAGCCAGTGCAGTCCGCAGAGCATAGGCGTTATATGACTGGTCCTAGAGGTACCAGTCAGAAGCCTGGCTGCTGCATTCTGCACCAGCTGCAAGCGGTGGATAACAAGCCCCCAGTAGCCCAAGGTAAAGGGCATTGCAGTAGTCAAGGCGGGAGGTAGCAAAGGCGTGGACCAAAGTTGGAAGATCATGGGGATGAACCAGGTGCTTTACCTGGGCAATATTCCTCAGATGGTGAAAAGAGGTTTCGACAGCCACTGACAACTGCAATGTTAGTGTCAGACAATCATCAACACATAACGCCAAGGTTCTGCACCCAGTCTGAGGTAGTTAGCTGGACACCTCCAAGCCATTAACCTGAAGGAGATCCCACCAACACACCCACCTCTCGACGACCTGGGTCCACAACCAACACCTCAGTTTTTTCTGTGTTCAGCCATAGCCAGCTCACATTCATCCAGTACTGGATCTCGGCTAGACATCTGTTAAAGGCCAAGACAGCATCATCCTGGCAAGGCATAAAGGACATGTACATCTGAGTATCATCTGCATAGCAGTGAAAACTCAAGCCGTACCTCCTAATAATCACTCCTAACAGCAACATATACACCGCAAACAACATGGGTGCCAAGATGGAGCCCTGCAGCACCCCACAGGATAGGGAGAATGGAGCTGAGGAAAAAAAAACACACCACTCTCTGCATCCTACCCTTGAAGAATGATTGAAACCATCTGAGGACCGACTCCAAAAGTCCACAGATGGACTGCAGATGCTCCAACAGCATGCCATGGTCCACGGTGTCAAAGCCACATAGAGATCTAGAAGGACCAAGATGGAAGAATGGGTCTTTCGATCTCTCGCTATCAGGAGGTAATTTAGTAACCAGACAAGGGCTGTCTCAGTACTATGTCTCTTCCTAAATCTGGACTGGATAGAATCATAAACATTGTGACTGGTCAAATGGTCATTCAACTGTGACGCCACCACCTTTTCAATAACCTTACCCACAAAAGGTAGGTTAGAGACAGGCCTGTAGTTAGCCAGACAATCTGGGTCCAAGGAGGGCTTCTTAAGAAGGGGCTAAACTACAGACTACTTTAGGGGATCTGGAAAGATCCCCCTCTCCAAAGACATCCAGACTATCTCGGCAAGGACTGGACCATTATTATCCACACAAACTACTAAAAGGCGCGTGGGGGTGGGGTCCAAACTACAGTTGGTCGGATACAACAACTGGATAACCATCACAATATCATTGATTGTAGGCCGGCTGAAGTCACACCACACAAACTGGGTGTCCGACATCTTCTGAAGACCACTGCAACTCCCTTGAGAGAGGGTCATGTGGACGCCGGACCTGATTGTGGCAACCTTATCGGTGAAGAATCGAGCAATCTCCTCACAACGCTCATGTGAAAAAGCATTTCCAGACTGAAGACAGAGTGGATTGCACAATCTATCCACAGTCTGGAAAAGCTGGGCTAGTCAATTCTGCACAGCAGCAATTTCCCCTGGACAGGAATTCTGCTTTCTTACGGGTAATTGCTGATTGATAGACCAGTTAGTGGTCCGTCAAACTAAGTCTATCACACTCCAGGCCTGACCTCCGCCAGCGCCTCTCTAACCTTCGTCCCACTCTCCTCAGCACCCTCAAGGCCTCATCAAACCAAGGAGACCTGGGGCGAAGAGTGAGGGGATGAACATGAACATGAGCAATGGAATCCAGGGCCTCTGTCACCGCCTTATTATAGGCTAGTACCAGATCCTCTGGATCCGTGCATTCACTTGGTATACCCGATAGGTCCAGTACTGCCATCAGGCCATCAGGTGACACACCCCTTAAAGGGCGGTATCGGACCATCTCCATAGAGGCAGGCTTAATGGGGGGGCCAGGAAGCTGAACCCGATGGCGTTGATGGTCAGACCACCGAAAGGTTCCACCACCAAGTCGGATATCTCCATCCCCAGGAGAAACACCAAGTCCAATGAATGATCACCAATATGGGTCGAGGAGGAAACACCTGTGTGAAGCCCAGTGAATTCATTAACTGGAGGAAGTCCTGTCCAAACTGCGAGAGTTCTTCATTGACCCAGGCATTGAAATCCCCCAGGATCAGCCATCTGGGGGATCCCAGTGTCAGGTTGACAATGGAGTTGGTGACTTCCCACAGGAAAACATTCCCATCTCCTGGTGGACGGTAGATGAGACAAATCCTGCACCCCACACCCTCGCCCAAGATACATTCAAAAGAGTTGGTGGCTCCCACTGGTACCTCCATCAGGTTCAGTTCCGATCTAAAACAAATGGCCACCCCCCACCTCTATGATCCATCCTTGGGCAGTGTATCACTGAGTACCCAGCTGAATTGCTGAAGCCAAAATGGGACCAGCATTCTCATCCAGCCAGGTCTCAGTGATGCAAGCCAGGTCAGATGCTTTATCAAGATCCACTACTACAGCGGTCTTGTTTTTAATGGACCTGGAATTACATAACACGCCCGAGTAGGATGAACAACTGAGGAAGACCGAATTACCTGCCTGCTGTAAGCAGAGCCCTTTGGTATGGGAACCAGACAGGGAGGACCCCTTTCCTGTAACCATTTCGCCCCAGGGCATCTTCTTATTCCCACTATCGCAATCTGCCCACTCCTTTCTAAAATGGCAGAGATATACAAGGTCTGCACACTTAAACAATTAGAAAATATACAAAACCAATAAAATCAGCACACGTTGAATGATTAAAATAAACTAAAAGACATAAAAGAATATAAAATACAATGCAAAACCAAAAACAACGGTGGTGCAGTACAGCGTTCCTTATGGCTGGCACAGCCTAGCCACCATTTTACTGCCTTATGGCAGTAACATTAATGGATGGCCTGTAAAAATTGTCACATTTCTTATATGTCCTCAGATGAGGGCATTTTCTATGTGTCATCTGCCTGCTCCTTTATCCTTTTCAGTGGAGTGACAATGACATTTGTTTCTTGGAGTTTTGTTTTTGCAGGTACCATTTCCAGTGTCTGCTCTGAGGCTGTTTTATTTTTATTTTTGCCATCACTGGATTGAGGGGTTCCCTTTTGGACATCCTGGAGTCTGATCCATCTTTATCATGCCTATCAGATGGCAGAGCAGCTTTATCTTTCTTTCTGTCCCCTTTTACATAGACTGCTGCTGCACATGAGGAGACAGACCCTTCAGATGTGTGCTCTCCACCATCATTGGGAATTCCCCCAGAGACTTAGGGTGCCCATCAATGGGGGGCACAGAAAAAAAAGTTCTGTTCCCACCAGTTTTCTTTTTTTCATGCTGTGAGTGTGTGAGTGACAAAAACAAATTGATGTCATTTTGGGGGCAGGAACCAGTCAACTGTGGTGAAGTCTTGGGTCTGTCCCTTCCATCCAGTCCCCATGGGCCTGCGGCCCCGTAACTAATAGATTTTTTTTTCCTCCTATTGGATGTAGCTGGCACGGTCTGAATGTTACAGTCTGTACATTCAGCAGCCAGCAACCAACTTATTTACAGTAATTTCAGGCAGCACATATGGAGAACATCCCTCTGTGCCTCCCTCCTGCCTAATGATTTCAGCACCAACAGCGATGACATAGAGAGGAGGTTTGGTGGCAGCTTTATTTCCTTCTTAAGTTGCCTGACTTTTCCCTGTACATGAGCCACCCCTCAGGATTGTTATTTTTATTTACCCTCTTAAAGATTTTATCTTTCTCTCTAACCATTGTTTTTAATTTTAGAATAAAACCATCCTTTAGTGTTATTATTATTATTGTATTTAAATGTGCTTGGTATGTAATTATTAACTTCCCTTGTAATTTTCTTGAGCAAGATTTCCCACATCCTGTCTACTGTTTGGTTGGAAAATTCAGTTTCCCAATACCAAGCAAACAGTTCTGCTTTAAGAGAAGGAAAATGTGCTTTCCTTGGTAATACTTGGTAAGATAAGACAAAGTAGGCTACAAGGCCAATTTAATTGTCTCCTACTCCTACTGGGGACAGTTACCCAACTGATTTTGAATCATGTAATCGTCTAATCTAATCTTTAATTGCTCAAAGCATGGTGCCTTTACAACATTACTAGGTAGGGAATTTCATAATTTAGCTGATCTTATAGTAAAAAAAATTAGTCTTTTGACAGTTTTTACCCTTGGAACATATAATTGTCTCTTATGTGATCTTAAATCCATTGATGATACATCTTTAATTGTGAAGCCACATAACCCCATCATGGTAGAACTTTTCAAAATCTTATAGGTCAGGAGTAAATCACCTCTCATCCTTCGAGTCTCCAGAGTAAACAATTTTAATTAATTTATTCTAGACCTATAATCATTTTTTTTAAAACCTTCTAACGATTTTGTAAGCTTTCTTTGTGTTCTTTCTAATAAACTAATTTCCTTTTTCAAATACGGGCTCCAAAACTGAGAACCATAACCAAAGTGAGGAATGATACAGGATTTATATAATTTCATTAAACACTCTTTATCCTTAGTTGTGAAAGTTTTATTTATAGTTCTTAGCAATCTGTTTGTGGTGATTGAGACATGACGAGGATGATCAACAGAAGATAAATCAGTATTCACCCAAATTCCCAAATCTAGTTTCTTCTCTGAAGATTTAAGTATTTTTCCATTGAGTTTATTTTTGGATTTTGGATTTTTCTTACCAAAATGCAGAACTGTGCATTTAGATTCATTAAATTCCATTTTATTACATTTTCCCCAAGATTCAATTAGTTCCAAGTCCTGACAAAAATCTTGATAGCTCTATATGGAATCTACTTCATGTCCTACCTTGGTATCATCAGGAAATTTCTTTTTCCATTCACGTTTTATTGAAACTTTTCATAAAGTGAATACATCTATCCACATAAGTATAAGGTACACATTATATCAGAAAATGAGGATGACATGGTAATCGATGTATTCCACCCCACCCCCCTACCACCCCCATACCTATCAGTCCCTGGACTCATCCCCCCACACAGCACACATAGTTACATATCCTGATATTTAACACTTAAGATATGTCACACCTTGTCTGGTAATGAATAAAGCATGTATAGAGGGCCCCAGATCTGGTTAAACTTTTGTAGATTGCTCTGAAGACTAGGAATAGTCCTTTCTGATCTAAGATTAGCAAGTAGTTCTTGCAGCCACTCACCATAAGTAATAACTAAAGTATCCTTCCAGTGCCTTAGCACAACTTTCTTAACAGATGCAGATATCAAACAGATATGGTATTTCCTGTTACGTACCCTAATAGAAGAGACATCTCCTAAAACACAAATCTCAGCTGTGAAGAGTTAATCTAATCCCAACAGGGGATCCAATCTTCGCCTGATACTGGCCCAGAGTGGAGCCACCTTGGGACAGCTCCAAAAAATGTGGAGTAAATCCCACTGCCCTGCTGGCATCTATAGCAAGAGGAGGAGGATACCATGCCTAGCCTGTTCAGTTTTAGAGGAGAGTAGTAAATATTATGTAGTAGCTTAAATTGCATTAATCTAAGCCTGTCTTGCACCAGAAATTTATGACAAGCCTTCCAAATACATGCCCAATCAGGTTCAAAATTTGGGAAATATGAAGACCAATAGTTTACCGGCGCAAGGTTTGAAGAATGTAACCAGCTAAGAAGTCTCCTATAGATGCCAGAGACTGCATGAGCTTTCCCAGCCAGTGGTCCCATCTCCCCATAAAGATCGGGGGCAGGAACAGTGAGAGAGGTCGAGCCCAGCTTTTGGAGCAATAGGTGGTGAATTTGAAAGACCTTAAATATATTGGCCTGTGGAATTTGAAATTTATTCATAATATCAGTGGAAGTTAGAAGACGCCCTTCTGCCGATATAAAATCTTTAGCCAAGCACTCCCCTAATTGTGGTAGCCAATTGTCCCCAATGGGCCTGCCATCTAGAAGAAAGTTTGGATTGCCTTTTAATGGCTGGGATGGGTCTTTACTATGGCAGTATTTTAAAAATGAACATAATTGGGAATGGATTCTAATAGATGTCTCAATGGGGGAGTTACGGAGGGGCCTGGGAAGTGAACTTGGAGAGCAGTACAGTAGAGTTCTAGGTGATAACCCTAGTTCTAGGATACAGGATATCTCTAATTTTAACCAGAGAGGAACGTAGTTACTATCTTCCTGGGAATCGATTGGCGTTAACCATCTGAGGTATTTATTAACATGACTTGCCCAATAGTACAGTCCCATGTGAGGAAGTCTCAGGCTGCCAATCGATTTGGGGGCCATTAATTTATGATAAGCCAGTCTGGGTTTCTTAGAATTCCAGATGAAGCCGGCAATCATACCATGAATTTTCTTGAACCATTTTAAGGGGAGCCAAATATTTATCATGGAGATGGGATAAAACAGACGAGGGGAATATATTCATTTTGACTAAACTGATTTTACCCCACATTGATAGTGAAGCAAGGCTCATCTTTTAAGATCTGCCTCAATGCCGTATAGTAAAGAATCTAAATTTAACTGGATCATACGAGCAGGGGATCTTGTTAAAGTAAGGCCTAGGTATTTAATTGTCTCTGCGCTCCAAGCAAGCCCATAAGGGACAATGTCATGAATGAGGGTTTTATGATTCAAAGGAAATACCACAGTTTTTGCAGTGTTAAGTTTATAATTAGCAACTTTACAAAACCCTGAATAATTTCTAATAAAGCTGGAATAGAGGAATATGGATGAGAGAGCTGCAGCAATAAGTCATCAGCATATGCTAAAACTTTAAAAGTCTGCCCTTAATTGAAATACCCTGGACTTCTTGAAGTACAATCCGCCTTATGAGGGGTTCAATATACAGATTAAAAGGAGCGGGGACAGAGGGCAACCTTGCCTAGTACCAACAAACAATTTGAAGGGGTCTGAGGTAATACCATTACAGGCTATTCTTGCAGTGGGAAATTTGTAGATGGCATTAATCCAAGAGGAAAATTCCTGGGGAAAGCCATAAAACTCCATCACCCTAAACAGATATTTCTAGTGGACCCTATCAAAGGCCTTCTCAGTGTCCAGTGAAACCAGTACCACAGGATGGTCAGCTTCCCTGGAGGCCGAGAAGACATGTACCAGGTATCGCATGTGATCTACTGAGGACCTCTCTTTCATAATACCCACCTGTTCGGCCCCTATTAGTGCAGGAAGGACTTCATTGACCCGGTTCACCAGCAATTTAATGAGAATTTTAATATCTTGATTAAGGAGTGAGATAGGTCTCTAACTAGACACTGAAAAGAGGGTTTATCTGGTTTAAGCAGAAGTACAATTAAGGCCTCGAACAAAGATGCATCAGTGGCTGACCCACTTAAGATGCATTGAAACAGTCTTAGTAGAGAGGGAATTAGTTCTTTAGAAAAGACTTTATAGAAATTAGCGGAGAGCCCGTCTGGGCCTGGTGTTTTGTTGGAGGAGAGGGAGTTAATAACCTTATCTATTTCACTTTCTGTAATGGGTGCAACTAACTTGGCCTGGCTTACCTCTCCCAAGGAAGGTAAGTTCAGCCCACCTAAATAACAGCGGATCTTTTCATCAGATGGTGGATCGCTCATGACTCCATATAGCTCCTCAAAATACGTTTTGAATTCCACCAGGATGTCTTTGGGGGTCGTTTTAAGGGAGTCGTCTTTTAAAGAACGGATAGTTGCCACCACTCTGGTGGATTCCAGTTGTTTTATGATTCTGGCCAACATTCAGTCAGCTTTCTCCCCCTGATCGGTATACATTGCCCCTGTTTTAATGATTGCCCATTCAGCCTGCTCACCTAGCAGCTTCAGATATGCATCTCGTAGTAGAGTTAATTCCTGTATATATTCTTCAGATGAGGAAGAAGATAGTCCAGATTCTTTTTCTCGTATCTGAGCGAGAAGTACGGAGATCCGTTTCTGTCTCTCTTTCTTTCTGCGGGATGCCAGTGCTATCAGGGTCCCTCGTAAAAAAACCTTAAGTGCTCCCCACTCCATATCAGGCTGGTTGGTAGAGTTGTGGTTAAAGGAAATAAACTCAGTAATTTGAGAAGAGATGAATTCGACCACTTTGGGATCTTTTAATAACTGATTGTTAATTTTCCATCTACCCCCTAAATTTGTAAGAGAGGAAAAAACAATTGAGCACGTAACAAAGGAGTGGTCAGAGGGTAGCACCGGAGCAATGCTCATATCCCGTACACCCGAGATGAGAGTATTTGATATCAAAACATAGTCTATCCTGGATCTGGTGCCGTGCACCTGGGAGGTAAATGTAAATTCCCTATCATTTGGGTGAAGGATTCTCCACACATCACAGGCCTATTTGATCAACAGTTCTCTTGCAGCTCTTGAGCAGAAGATAGCCCCTTCCTAGTACACCCGGACCTGTCCACAGATGGGTCCAATGCTAAGTTTAGGTCCCTTCAATAATGATAGGTAAGTTAAGAAATGGTTGACTAGTTCCATTAACTGCAGAAAGAACCCAGGAGTATCAATATTAGGTCGTAGATTGGCCCAACATGATCTCTAAAGTGTGTAGAATACCTGATGAAGATATATCTTCCTGAGGTATCATGAAAGATCTGAACCGGTTTTAAATGGAACAGACCTACGGATCATGATCATTACACCAGGAGAAAGGACTGCTGTGTGACTGGACTTCTCTGCTGGGACTAAAGTAGAAGAACTTTTGTGCTGGACCTTTAATTTAGGGTAAAAAAAAACTAACATACAAAACAAAAAAAAGTGTGTGTGTCTGTCTGGGTTAACTGAACTGAATGGGTATCTGAACAGTTATAGGTGTAAATATCAGGTGATTGGAAGGACTTAACTGCTGTGAGTTTAAATTACTGGTAAGAAAGATCTAGTAAGTGGGAGTGGCTTAGCTGAGAAGGAAGCTACATTTAAAGACTGCCTTAGAAAGATTCTGCTAATATCTTGGCAGAACACACCAGCAGAAAGGACTGCTGTGACTGGACTCTCCACTGGGACTATATTGCCTCCTTCCTCCCTCCACCCCTCACCCAAAGCTAGTTTTATTTTTATAGGCACAGGATTTGACTGACAACAGGAACTTCCTGTTTGGGAGCAGGAAGTGAGTGATCACAGACCACCAAAGACCCACCATCCTAGAAGGGCAAGAGTAGCTCTCGGCCCCCTCTAGCTGCTGGAGGTCTGCCTCTGAGCAAGTAAGTGGTCTACTGAGAAATATAGGATATTCTTGTCTCAGAACAGGACAATCAGGAGCTTAAAGGCCTTCAGGCAGAAAGTAAGGGAGAGAGAAAAACAGAGGAAAGAGTAAGGATTGAAAACAGTTAAGGGCCAGAAATAAGACATGATTGGAGTGGTGCAGTGCAGTGGCTGTGGAGCAGCAGTCTTCTGGGAGAAGTTCTGGAGGATGCGGTGTTGTCCCATCTGCAGGCACCTCTCTGGGCTGAGGGAGGAGGTTGCTCATCTCCAGGCTGGGTTGACCAGGATTTGTGGGACCTCCTCTTCCATCCAGGGACCACCAGTGCCACTGCCGTTGCCTCAGAGGTTGCCAAGAAAGAGGAGCGGTTGGACCACAGTGGGCTCAGGGAGGGTGAGAGTGGTGGAACAGAGGCGCATCCCTCCAGTTGTACCTCTGCACAATTCCTATGCCATTCTGGCAAAGTGTGGTTCCTCTATGGAGGCACCTGCAGTGGAGACCAGGAGGATGCTGGGAACCTCCACAGCGGAGACCCACAGGAGGTGAGGGGGACCCTGCAGGGAAGGAAACAACCTCTGGTGGGGGACTCCATTGTTAGGAAGGTAGAACTGGGGGAGGAAGGGGAGAGGGAGGTAAGATACCTGCCTGGCACCATGGCTTGGAGGGACAGGGAGTGAATCCTCAGGATTGCCAGAGCAGCTGCACAGGGGAGGAAGCTGGATGTCATTGTCCACCTAGGGACAAATTACCTGGCTAAGAAAGGATTAGAGGAGGTGCAGGAAGAGTTTGTGGAATTGGGGAGGGGCCTTAGTTAAGTAGCATGCACGGTAACCTTCTCGGAGGTGCTGCCCATCTATGGTATAGGAGAAGCTAGGGTGTTCCACACCATGGGATTCAATCAGTGGTTGAAAAACTGGTGTGGAGCTCAGGGATTTGGCTTCATTGGGGACTGGGGTCCACCTGGAGTGATGCAAGCCTATACTGACATGATGGACTGCATCTGTCTGGGAGGGGAACCAGGATCCTAGGTGATAGGTTTAAATGCTTCATTGGCAAGCTTTTAAGCCTGGCCAGGGGAGGCACTGGAAGACAGAAATCCTGGCCCCCAAATAATCACGGTAGTAAGTCGGCAAAACACAACATAGAGGTGTCGTGTAGAAGGGCAAGGGTAAATGGAGAAAGTGACAAAGGCAAGAAGGACAGGGATTTGGCAAAAGGAGTAAGGCCATCAGGAAATGGAGGGTAATGAGTACCAATGCCCGTAGTCTGGGCAACAAGCTCCCTGAGCTGGTGGCCTTGATGGAAGAGGGATGCCTTGATATCGTAGCTGTCACAGAAACATGGTACACAGAGAACCATGACTGGGATGTTAACATACCAGTGTACATAACCTACAGGAGAGACAGACATTGGAGAAGAGGGGGGGAGGAGTAGCTCTCTATGTAAAGGAAGGGATAAAAGCAACTGAACAAAAGAGTAAACAGGGAGGAGAGGAGGCACTGTGGGTCACCTTTAGACTGGAAAGGGCACCACAATCCGCACAGGGGTTGTGTACAGACCCCCATGTCAGGGGAGGAATGGACAAGGATATGATGAAGGCATTCTTAGAATGGCAGAGAAAGGGATAGCTATTGATGGGAGACCTGAATATGCCAGATGTTAACTGAAGCACATTTGCTGCAGCCACATCCAGAGCAGGGCCATTCTTGATGCCCTACAGGTGGCAGGCATTAGACAACTAGTTCTGGAACCCACTCGTGAGGGCAATCTAGACCTCATACTCTCAAACGGGGCAGTGAGAGGATCTCAGATCTAGAAGTGGGTTGCCATCTGGGGACAAGTGACCATCAAACAGTGTGGTTCACGTTAACTCAGCTACAAGAGTCAAGCCATACAAAAGTGAGGGTACTGGACTTTAGGAGAGCTGACTTTGGCAAGATGGGAGAGTGCCTCAGAAAAGCACTAGCAAACAGGCTAGAAGGAGGTGTGGAGCAACTTTGGGAATCATCAAAACTGCCATCACAGAGGCAACAAGCCTTTGTGAAGCAAATAAACAAATCAAACAAAAGAAAAAGCCACTATGGTTCTCCAAAGAGGTGGTGTGTGAAAGTCAGGAAGAAAGATAGCATTCCGAGTATAAGGAAACACAGAAGGAGCAGGACAGAGAGCTGTACCAGTTAAGGCAGAAGGAAGCAGGGAGGAAGTCAGAATAGCAAAGGCCCAAACTGAGGAAAAGATAGCCAACTCAGTTAGAAGGGGAAAACCTTTATAGGTACATCAGCGAGCTTAAAAAGACAAAGGGAGGGATAGTGAGGCTGAATAGAATGAACGGTGGGTGGGCAGAGGGGACAGTGAAAAGCAGGATACTGAACTACTATTTCTGCTCAGTATTCACAAAAGAGGAGGAAGTGCCTAATCCAATTAACAGAAGCACTCTTGATAGGGGTCGATCCAGTCCTTTCACAGAAGAAAGGGTTCTGCAGAACTCCTAAAACTGAAAGGTGGACAAAGCAATGGGTCTTGATGGAATTCACCCCAGAATTCTAAAAAATTAAGGGAGGAATTAGTGAAACCACTGGCTACTCTTTTAATAAATCATGGGAGGATGGTGGTACCCGAGGACTGGAGGAAGGTGATGTATTCCTTCACAAAGTGGGACAAGACAGAGGCAGGAAACTACAGACCTGTCAGTCTGACCTCTGTGGTAGGAAAGTGATGGAGTCACTTCTGAAGGAAAGAATAGTTGAGTATCTAGAGGCCAGTGGAGCACAGGACCCAAGGCAGCATGGATTCACAGCAGGAAGGGTCATGTCAGGTGAATCTAATAGATTTCTTTGACTGGGTGACAAAGTAGTAGACCAGGGAGGGGCTGTGGACATGGCCTACCTAGACTTTATGCAAGGCATTTGACACAGTCCCACACAAAGATTAATAGTCAAATTAACCAGCCTGGGAGTGGGTCCCAGGGTGGTAGCCTGGGTAAAACATTGGCTGCACAACAGGACACAGAAGGTAATTGTAAAATGGAGTCCACTCTGAAGAAAGAGAGGTTACAAGTGGGCACCGAGGGTTCAGTTTTTGGGTCCAGTCCTTTTAATGTCTTCATCAGTGACATTGCAGAGGACTGGAAGGAAAAGTATGCCTTTTGCAGATGACACAAAGATCTGCAACAGGGTTGATACACAAGGAGGCGTGGAAAGGATGAAAAGGGACTTGGCAAGGTTGGAGGAATGGTCAAGTATGACAGCTAGGATTCAATGCAAAGAGGTGCAAATAATGCACCTGGGAAACAAAACCCAGGGAAGAATACACAATGGGTGGGGAGGTAGTAACAACAACAAAAGGGAAGGGACCTGGGGGTAATCATATCAGATGACCTTAAGGTTAGCAAGCAATGTGAGAAGGCAGTAGGGAGGGCTGGGGTATACTGGGATGTATAGGAGAGGCATCAGCAGCAGAAAACAGGAAGTTGTTATCCCCTGTACAGACAGTTGGTGAGACCCATCTGGAGTACTGTGTCCAGTTCTGGAGACCCCATCTCCGCAAGGACATAGACAGGATAGAGGTAGTCCAGAGTAGGGTAACTAAAATGGTGCAGGGTCTGCAAGAGAAGCCATATGAGGAGAGACTAAAGGAGCTTAATATGTATACCCTTGAGGAAAGAAGGGAGAGGGGGGACATGATAGAAACTTTTAAGTACCTCAGTGGAATCAACAAAGTCCAAGAGGGTAGCATCTTTCAGAAAAAGAGACTTGCAAGGACAAGGGGACACAATTTAAAGATAGAAGGAGGGTGGTTCAGGGGCAATGTGAGGAAGTATTATTTCACAGAGAGGGCAGTGGATGCACGGAACAGCCTTCCTGAGGAGGTTGTGGGGTCTAAAACTGTGGGAGAATTCAAGAATGCATGGGACAGACATAAGGCAATTCTTGTGGGGGGTAGGAAGAAATAGGCTGTTGGTTAACTAGGATCTACGGCCTATCCTGTAGGTAGGGAAATGGGCAGACTAGATGGGCCAAGCAGTCCTTATCTGCCGTCAAAGTCTATGTTTCTATGTTTCTATGTTTCTACTTTGGGTGTTACCTTCCAAGGCAAATACCTGACCAACTTGTAACCTCCTTAGGTTGTTAGTCTCATTGTTGAGCAGATGAGTCTCTTGAAGTAACATAATGTCTGCTTTTACATAATCTAGATGCTTTAGAATTTTATATTGTTTAGATTTATGTCAAGCCCCTTTAACATTCCAGGTCACAAAGTTTATATTCCTAGCCATTTTTTAAACCAATTTTAACTCTAGAAAGGATGATATCCTATAACAGGGCCCCTGTGCATTATACCTGTACTTTATGCGTGCTGTGCAGCCCCCCACCCCTCCATCCCCTTCATTTTCCAATGAACTAAAGACACCCAATTCCCAACACCAAAACAGTTGTTTACCCGTGAACTCCTCCTCCCCTCCTCCCCATCCCACCCGATCTACCAATAGCCATGTCTACAGCCCACCTAGTAGCATCGCCTCCACCCCTCCCACCTGCCCTCCCAGACCCAACAAAATAATGAGATACATTATACAGAGTAATGAATTGTGTTAATCCTGAAATCTCCCTCAAATGAAGGAGAAAAAGGGCTGTTCAAGATGAGAAAACAGTTGAGAAGGAATTAAGAATAATTTGGAAGATTTCCACTATTTAAGACCATTTACACAGGGTTATGCAAATGGGGCATTTTCTCCTGACCCAATAATCAGCTTCCTAAACTTTTAAGTTTAACATTAACATCATGTAGCTCCATTTCCTATTAAAGCCTTTCCCCAGTAGATCAAAGTTACCAGAACTAAAATCCAGGATTACACTGCTCCCTTTAATAAGAGATATTAAGCTCCCTATGTATGAGGAAAGAAAAACAAAAACAAAGGAAATGTGGCACCAAAGGGGAAGATTTCGAACGTGCTGGTTATTCAAGCATTAGCTTCAGCATGCATATAGATGCGAATAAAAAAAAACAATTGTAAGAAATTAAACAGTCACTGGCTCCATTTAGTGGTGGAACTATGCCATGGCCATTGATAACAGCATGTTCATAGATCGCATCTGGGGATCTTTCCATCTGAGATTCAAAATTAAATGTCACAAGATCCAGAAACAGCACATCCTCAAAAACGGGAAGCAGAGATCCGCACATCCAAAAAAACCCTTGCCTTCCGAGATGCAGAGGAACGGTGAAAATTAAGGGAGCAAACAGCCAGAACCAGCCGAGAGAGAGAAAAGAAAAGTCCAGATAGAGAGCAGGCGGGGAAAAAGGCACTTAGACAACTTATTTATCAATTGTTAAGATAATAAGCATTTTCCAGAACACCCATTCAGGAATACAGTTGTATTTCTTGTCGCATCGAACTTGGGATAGATGTCTTCGTCGAGTTGAGGATCTCTCAGTGCAGCACCTTCATGGGTCTTTAAATAGATTAGGTAATGCCCCCTTTAAAGCATCAGACGCGGATTCTGTACTCTTGTAGCTCCGCCATGAACCAGCTACTAGCACTTGGAAGCGAGCAGGATATCCCATTCTAAACTTGATACCAGCTGCAATCAACTTCTTGATAATGGGATGGTAAGCAGCTCTTTTTTGTCTTACCGATAGTGACAAGTCCTGAACCACTCTCAATTTAGCACCTTCCCAAAACAGATCCTTTGTGCTTTTTATTTGGAGGAGAAAGTGCTGGCGCTCCAGATAATTTAAAAACTGGAAAATAAAGGTACGTGGGGGGGCTCCAGCAGGAGGTAAAGCCCTTAGGGCTTGGTGAGCTCTTTCGATGATGTAGGCTTGCCCAAAGGGCGAAGGACCTGCGATTTTTTCTATGAGCTTCTGGGCAAACTTAATAGGGTCCTCCCCTTCTTCAGCCTCAGGGAGACCAATAATAACAACATTATTTCGGTGACTACTCCCTTCTAAGTCTTTGGCCTTGTCTTCAAGCTTGGCAATACGTTGCCGCATGGCCACCAGCTCTGGCTCGAGCTTTTCATTCCTTCATTCGAGGGATCGGATACGGGTCTCATTGTCAGCTGTACGTAAAGATAATTCCTCCAGGGTGTGCATTAAACTTTTGATTTTGCCTGCTAACTCTTTCATTTCCACCTTAAAAGGTTGGAATTCCTCTAAAAATCTGGATAGTGAGAGTGGTTCCGTAGCGCTGGCGTCGCCACCCGGTGACTGGGTTTGTTGAGCAGCCGAGGCCCTGGTCTTTTTTGGGGCCTTCTCCGAGGAGGCAGGAGGTGTATGTCTAGGAAGAGCCTTCCTCATTTCAACTTCCATTTGATGCCGTAGACTGTGTCTTGCTTCTCTTTGGAACAAGGTAAATGACAGGAATGGTCCTAAAAGATGGGAAAAAATGATTTTATAAAGGTGTATGAGGGTCGGGTGGTCGGAGCACTAAAGAGGAGCAGCTATCTAGTGCTCTGCATCACGTGATCATCCTGGAAATTTCGATATAACACCCTTTATACCTCTCCCCATGTCACTAATATACAGAGAAAACAACACAGGACCAAGCACTGATCCGTGGGGTACTCCACTGGAGACACCTTCCTCAGTGGAAAATACACCATTTATCCTCACTGACTGTTTACAATTTGTAAGCCAGTTATTAATCCATCTAACAATATATTTGTTGATTCCAATTTTGTTTAATTTGGATATCAGTAAATTATGGGGTATAGTGTCAAAGGCTTTTCTTAAATCCAGGATGATGACATCAGTTGATACATTTCTATCTAGTTGGTAACTTACAAACTCATAAAAAGACAGAAGATGTGTCACACATGATAATCCTTTATGAAAACCATGTTGTGACAAGTCCAAAAGATGTAATACCTTCATCTCACTTTCAATCCTATTTTTAACTATTCTTTCCATCAGTTTAGAGCAGATAGAAGTTAGGCTAATTGGCCTATAACTGGACACACTAGAACAATTTCCTTTTTTATGAATTGGGACCACAACAGCCCTCTTTCAATCATTGGGAACCTCACCAGATGATAACGATGTATTAAATAACATAGTGAGAGGATAAGAAAGTGGTTTAGCCAAGTTCTTTAAAGTTACAGGACTCAAATTGTCAGGACCAGGTGAGGAAGATGGTTTTAGTTTTATTAACTCTTCTAATACTTCTTCTTTCTAAATTACGAATGGTTGAATACCTTCCATGAAGAACACAGGATCTGGACTGGTAGATGGATTAAATATAGAAACAAAATACTTGTTAAAGCTTTTGGCTATTTCTTCAGGATCTATAATTGATTTCCCATTATCTACAATTGAGGTAATAGTGTCATTTTATTTTTGTTTGTTAGTATTTATATAGGCATAGAAACTTTTTAAGTCCTTTTTGCATGTCAATTTTAATTCCAATTTTCTTTCTTCTTTTTTTATCAATCTGTGTAATTTAGCTTGTTCAGCTCTATATAAGATCTGATTTTTACCACAAGGATTAGTTTTAAATCTTTTAAATAGCTTATATTTCTTACGTATCTGTTTCTTAATTGATTTATTGAACCATAAAGGAATTTTACCTTTATTATTATATTTCTTCCTCATTGGTATGAATTTGTGAATCACTTCTTGAAGGGTAGTATTGGTTTTGTCCCACATTTTCCTAACATTAAGCCCATTTAGACTTGCACCCCAATTTATATTGTTTAATTCTTCTATTATTTTTACCCAGTTGGTGTTTTTATAGTCAGGAGTTTCAATAACAGCTTTTATATGCATTTTAATCCTGGTACAGTCAATATAACATTCAACTATATTATGATCACTGGTCACCAGGTGACTCATGCCCCTTGTGTCAACAATACGTTCTGCATTATTAGTGAAAATAAGGCCAAAAATGCTAGCATCCCTGGTGGGTATATTTACCAGCTGATCACAACCACATGAAGAAATGATATCTAACAGATTGTTTTCAAAATCATTGTGACCAGATAATAATTCCCAAATTATACCTGGGGCGTTGAAATCACCAACAATTAATATGTTGGCTAAACCAGATGCTGTCTCAATTTCTTGTAATATTAATTAATTACTACATGGTTCAGTTGATGGAGGTCTATAACAAACACCCAATATTAATTTGGGAAGGGGAGCCAGGTCAAGATTGAGCCATAAGGTTTCTACCGAGGAATCGTATTGTAATTTTAAATTCAGTTCAGAACAAATCTCTGATTTGATATATAACAAACACCTCCACATTTTTTACCAACCTGATTTTTAGTAAATAGTTGATACCCCAATGTATTATTAGACCAAGAGTTGGAGTCATCCCACCAAGTCTCTGTTACACAGACTATATCTATTTTCTCAATTGCCAGTAATAATCTTAATTCAATAGGTTTATTGCCATTTAAACTTCTAGCATTTACATTTAGCACTTTCAAGTTAGATTTGGAGTTTGGTTTACTGTTTTAGTACTGCCTTTGTTCCCCTTTTTAACTCGTTTAAATTACAACCAATAATATCCTCAAAAGTTCTTCCTAGTTTGTAAGCCCCACATTTGCTGAAGTGTAAGCCATCCCAACAATAGGAGTTGTTACTAACAAAAGTTTCCCAATGAGTCACACATATGTAACCCATTTGCAAGGTCAATTTTCTAAGCCATTCATTTGTTTTATCTTTTTTTCCTTTTGAAATCCTGCTTTGGTAACTGGTAGAATTTCTGAAAAATAGATTTCACAATTTAGAGTTTGTAAAGTATTTGCTAGTTATATATATTCCTGTTTTATTTCCTCAAAGGTTAATTTATTCAAATCATTTGTTCCCGCATGAATAATCACAAGCGGATTTGTGCCAGAATTACTAAGAATACTACCAATCATGTTACTCTTATTCCAGCCCCTCTAAAAGTGGAACACGTTATATTGTGCTTATCCTGTCTGCAAACAAACTTATCGATATATTTGATCAACGAGTCCCCCAACACATAATATTGCCTAGTTGTAGGTATATTACTGTCAGATACACTTGATGCAGGGATGCCATTATTTACAGAACAGGTTCCTGAGGTTTACTATTTGATACAGTTTCCATCATATTAATTTTGGCCATACAGGCCTAATTTGATAATAAGGGCCCTAGATTGGGTTTGATAGATTTTAATCCCATTCTCCACTGATTTATTAATTAGTCCATAACAAATTTCAATGGAGCCAAGATTAGTAATCATACTCAGATTTTCATCAATTTGATTTCAGGGAGAATTTGATTCCAACAGCATAATACTGTTAGCAGGCAAGGTATCAACATCTGGCATTAATACATTGTATGTTTCTCCCTCAGATTATATAGGGGAGTGGCAATCATTTACTGGTATAAGGGGAACAGGATTTTTTAAGTTAGTACTGCAAGGACTACAGTTTACAATTTGTGCCTCCATGTCTTTATTAGATAAATCGATTAGGGGTTGAAATGTATTTTGTACAGCAATTTGATTGCCTAAGGCCCTACACCTTACTTTTGATTTGCACCCATGTTGAACCAACATCCAATCACCAACTCCCGTTTCATTAGTCCCTTCTTCCTCTTCATTATGCTTCCTTTTAACATTAGCATGAACTGTCCCTAAATTGTTAACATTAGATGTAGTATCTAAGCAATTTAATTAAGTAACCTCATTATGCAGAGTGCTACTACTTGGGACACCATTTTGAACTTGTAGTACTTAAGCCATTTTACTCTGTTGGTTTTAAATTTGATAAAGTTTAGCATAAAATGTAGTAATCTCTTCCTTTAAAACTCTATTGTCAAGACACTTTTTACACACACACACACATACATATATATATATATATATATATATATATATATATATATATATATATATATATATATATATATAGTGCATGTTGGCAATTGAGCAACTAGGGATTACCTGAAACAATTTGTACATTTTAGACACATTTCTCCATCAAGTGTCATTATAATCTCAGGTAGTGGTTTATTGGACACGAGCACAGAACAGTGGGGCCTAGGTAGGTTCTAGGACACCAGTATCTCCCATTTTTACAAGAAACTTAAGATGGACTTTAATACTTGTAAACTATCGGGCACAGAATGTTAAAGCAATAATATCATACAACAATCGACAACTGTTTGATTCACACCACTAACAGTACTCACACCTATGATAATAGTTATGTAGTGCCCCTACACCCCACCATCCCCGCTGGACATGCTAGACATGCGCTAAGATGCACGTGTCTCTGCGTGCATCTCAATGCACGACCACACATGCGAACCAGGTACTCACTCACTCGGCTTGCTCGGGAGAGTGCTTAAATGCACCATAAACCCAGAAGTCTCTTAGTGGTCACGTCACCCAACTCTGAGACCATGGGTAAACCAAAGTGTATTTTAAAAGAGTATTCATGGAAAGCTATTAAGTGACCATGTACTGTAAACACAGGCACAGCAGAGACATTATCTAGCTGGTAACACACAATTCAGTCAGAATCAGTCACTGTTCCCCAAGTTTCATTTACATAAAATCAATAAAGCAACAAGATTTTAAGATCTGTAGCATTCACTGCCACTTTTCTCAACGGTACACAGGGAGTACAACTCCCCTTGGGGTCTTACCGTCACCGTAAACCTGGAAGCCTCTTAGTGGTCACATGACCCAACTCTGAGACTGCTTCACTAAAATTTAGTTTTTGTGTTAGGCCTGTAATACTGTTTATGCTCAGTTCCCCTATCATCCTAAAGAACACTTTACAATGATCACTATTTCCCAAGGGACTATCAACCATAATATTGCCTATTTTATCCCCCATGTTAGTCAGGACTAAATCCAGAATATTTTGACCCCTGGTTGCTGACATCACTGTCTGTTCAACACCAATTTGGTTGAATACTTCTAAATAATTCCTTTCTGTGTTGGTTTCACCCTTAGATTCCAGCCAGTCTATTTCAGGTATGCTGAAGTCCCCTGCCAAGAGGATATTTTCTGCTGGGTCTAATTTGGAAATGTAGTCCAAAAGAAGATCATCTTCATGATTAGACATAGATGGAGGTTTATGTATTAGTCCTAATTTAATCTTGGATGTTGATTTCTGTACTGTGTTTATCCACAACATTTCCTCATTTTCTGAGTGTGTCATTTCTTGCTCACTGTTTATGGTAATTTTTAAATAAATAGCAACCCCCCCTCCTTTCCTATGGGGTATAGATCTAGCATATAAATTGTAACCTTTAATGATCTTTTCCCAGGGATCTATTTTGTCCTACCAGATTTCAGTTACTAATGCTATATTAATTTCCTTGGTTTTTAGCATGTTCTGGAATTTATCAAATTGTGTTTACTAAGCTCCCGGCATTTAATAATACCACATTCCAACATTCAGATTCATTTCCTGGTATGCCCATGTCATTTATTACCTCATGTCTGGAGACTCCTGACCCTCTTTCTCCAGTTTAAATGAAACTGTATTACTTTGTTTATTTTCATACCTAATAATCTAGTTCCTGCTCTATTTGGGTGCAGTACATCATGTTTGAAAATAAATTTGTTTTGAAATGTTCTGGTATTATTTATAAATCCAATTTTTCTGCCTACACAAAAGGAGTGTAACCAACAGTTCATTTAGTTTATAGCCCACTTTTTGTGTTCATTTGGTCCATGCGCTGGTAATATTCCCGTAATTATGAGTTCTCCTCCCTTTGCTTTGATTCAATCTGCTAAATTCATGAAACTTTCCTGTATATCTTCCATTTTGTTTTTCATATATCATTGATCTCTGCATGCAGTATAACCAAGGGTTTATGTGTATTTTCCATTAATCCATCCAGTATTTTTCCTAGGTAGGTTACTTTCACCCCAGGAAGTGTACTATATCTTTCTGTTCTTACGAACTATCTCATTAGTCCATCTTGTAATTGAATCACCAATGACAAGAATATCTCTTTCTTTTGTTTCCTTTTGGCACAAACTATCATCTGCTGCAGTTTGTAATGTAATATTGCCTTTGCTATTATCAGGCTGGTGTGGTACTTCTGGTTTTTTAACTTTACTAATTCCACAGTCCCATTTTCATCTCTTATTTCCTTGCTTCTTCCGCCTCTACTTCAGGTGGTCTTAATTAAAGTTTCATATTTATTAAATAGTTGTAGGGGCTTAATCTTGTGTATGATCCCTTCCCTTCTTTTTGATTTTTTACTGCTTACTCCAAACTCTAATCCCTCTTCCATTCTGTTTGATTCAGATGTGTTTCTCCCTTGTATACAGCTAGGAGTACTGATTGTTATACTTTGTCCTTGAGTTGTTAAATTTGCCGTCATATTATCTATAAAGTTCTTCAATTCTCCTATCTCTTTTTTCACCTCCAGTCTGCCCAGTAGTATTTTAATTTCCTCTTGTAGAGTTTCCACCAACAGACAATTATCACACCTGAACTGTTTCATTTTGTCACCCTCAGTATACAATTGACATTGTACATGTTGTTTTTGCAGTTTTTTTAGCTTTTCCTCTTCCTTGTGACATTCTATGTCTGTCTTATTTACCTACTTGGTCAGCCAAATTGTTTAATTGTATAAAATACCTCATTAGTTCCCTTTCACTCCTTGCTAGTTCCTGTCCCTGGCATCTGCAGCGGACACAGAGGACACGGGCAGATGCATGTGTCTCTACGCACAGAACCGCATGCTCACCCCGCTCCCGCTCACTCCCACTCATGTAGGTGTTTGATTTATACAGTCCCAAACAGAAAGTGCAAATTTACCCACTTCCTGCTCAGTGAGAGCAAGGTCTTAGCACAAAATACACAAAACACAATTAAAATGCAACCTCATTTGGTGGACATTCAGCAAGGAGCACTACATTTGCTTCCCAGCTGCTAGTAGTGTTATTTCAGATTTGCCAGGGAATGTAGGTGGCTCCTCCACCTTCCCACTATGTTCTGGGCTTGAGCAGGCAGAATCTCTGGGACACACAAGTCCCAAGTTACCACAGCAACTAACCCAAACTCTCCTCTCACCAGAGGTGTGCAATATATGGTTATCTGTCAGCCTTGTACTCCTTACAATCCTTAAAACCGCTAATATTCAGTAATTCTGACACCAACCTTTGAATTAGTGTTCTCTCCTGCTCCCACTCCCGCTTACATGAGCTGTTTGATTTATACAGTCCCAAACAGGAAGTGCATGTTTACCCACTTCCTGCTCAGAGAGAGCAAGGTCTTAGCACTAGATTCACAAAACACACAAAACACAAGCAAAGACATTAAAAAGGACTGGGCCCAGTACTGAACACTGTGGCACCCCACTAGTAACCCCCCTTTCTTCACTGTGGACTCTGTTTACTATTACCCTCTATGTTCTGTTGTTCAGCCAATGTTTTACCCAGGCTACCACCCTGGGACCCATTCCCTGGCTAGCAAATTTGCTTATTAATCTTTTGTGTGGGACTGTATCAAATGCCTTGCTAAAGTCTAGGTAGGTCATGTCCACAGCCTCTCCCTGGTCTACTACTTTGGTCACCCAGTCAAAGAAATCAATTAGATTCATCTGACATGACCTTCCCACTGTGAATCCCTGTTACCTTGGGTCCTGTGCCCCACTGGCCTCAAGGTACTCAACAATTCTCTCCTTCAGAAGTGATTCCATTATTTTCCCTACCACTGAGGTCAAACTGACAGGTCTGTAGTTTTCTGCCTCTATTTTGTTGCTACTTTTGTGAAGGGAAATCACATCCACCCTCCTCCAGTCCTCAGATACCACACTATCCTCTCATGATTTGTTAAAAAGGGTAGTCAGTGGTGTTACTAGTTCTCCCTTTAGTTCTTTTAGAATTCTGAGGTGAATCCAGTCAGGCCCCATTGCTTTGTCCACCTTCAGTTTTAGGAGTTCTTTCAGAACCCTTTCTTCTGTGAAAGGACTGATATCAAACCCCCCATCCAGAGTGTGTCTATTGCAAATACCCACTACCTTGTATTGCATAACACACTACAGTGATACCAAACACATGATTATTTGCATATCCATGATGCAGTACTTTCATATGTAGAGTGTTTCCTCAAAAAATAAAACTGCTAAACTAATACAATAAAAGGCACGTTCCCACAATATAAAGGTGATGTGACACTTATTCTCTGCCTATGAAATGTTTTAGCCATGTATACATGTTAATTTTTCCCCACAATATTAATAAATAAGAGTCACTGTATAATAGCAATAAGCCCTCTAGGGTGTGTGTTGTGTTGGGATAATATCACTTCTCAGGTGTTGGAAGCACTGGAAGCATGACACACACTTTGTCTGACATTATTGCTTAAATGATGAACCACTGTAGAAATAATTGCCTTAGATATGCAAGCTCTGATCCACCTTGCCAAGGTTGCCTTGGAAGGTATCTGACCATTCTCAACCTCCCCAAGAGAAATTGAAATTATGGACTCACTGCAGTTGTTGATCTTACAGAATATCATCATCATTGATTCATACGTAAGGGTCAAGGACCAGAGGCACTAGGTCCCTGCAGGAGTTTTTTTCTTTTCGAGTGGGAGCCAACATCAGTTACTGATGTCGCTCACGTGCAGCACATAGTCTTGTCTTACTGCACACTGACCAATACCATATTTCTTTGAATTAAAGCCGCTCTCTATTAATAGCTGTCCTCGAACATAAGCCATGGCTGTTTTCACAATTTTGAATTAAAAGCCACCCCCTCTTACTGACCGCATTCTAAAACAAAGACCAACACCACAGTAAACATACAATGCTCACTGTTGCTCACTACGGCCCCCTCCTGCTCCCCACTTCACTGAATGGCATTTGTTTTTTTTATTTCATACTGAATTTCATGTTTTTACCTTAGTGGACCCTAAATTGCAGAGTGGAGTGCTGGAAAATGCTGGTGTGGTAATCGGAAGACTGAAAGAACCTTTAAGTTGCAGAGACCACATAGCAGTATATTTAAAGCATTTATCATTTCATTTTGGCAGTAAATAAATTCATTGCAGAGTTTGCTTAAATTAAAGTGTACTGGCTGACAACTGATCACTCAGTCAAGGACTGCTTGTTTTTTTGTCAATGTGGAAAGACGACACTAAGGTTGCTTTCTTTTTCTCCTCTCTTGGCTGCTGCTAATTTAAACTTCAAATCAAATGCTTTAAGTTTAGGCACAGAAAATGCATTCATAAATCAAGAATATTGGGTGGTCTATAAGTTTTTATCTTGTCACCACAGACAGTTTGAAATGGATTAGTGCTGTATTTCTGCGTTACGTATTACAAGCAGCCCTCTATTAATAGCCACCCGTGATCAGTAACTGCATGATAAAACTGACACTGTGCAATATAAGCTGCAGGTTTAAATCGAAGAAATATGGTAACCTTCATCGACTCCCTCATGCACCTCAGTTCTGTTCTTCAGGAAAGAAAGAAAATGGGGAGAAAATAAAACAGAGGACTAGTTACTTTCTAGCCCAAAGGAATAATAAAATAATATATAATGCAAGATAAACAACCAATTACAACATGACTACCAACTTAGAGACTAAGGGTTGGGCCTACTAGATGGCACAAGAGCCTCTTACCACTAGCCGTATAGAGTATGGATAGTGATAGGAAAAAAGATAGGACAGCAGCCCTGAGCAAATGGCTCTGTCAGAACTAGAAAAAGGGTGCAACTTGGAATGTGAAAGGGATCAGGAGGAAGCCCAAACAATATCAAGTTCTGAAGCATTTGAATCTGTTGCGATCCCAGGTTACCTTTTTACAAGAATCCCACCTGTTGGATTCTGAGGCCTTACAACTTAGAAGGCAGCAGGTGGGGCTAGTTTTTGCTGCCCAGGGTCTACTAACAGTTGTGGGGTTATGTTAATTATTAACAAAAATGTCCCCTTTATCCCCACACAGGTGTTTAGGGACCCTGGTGGCAGATACATTATGGTTCAAGGTACTCTTTTCTCTATGCCACTTTTACTTTGTAGTACTTATGGCCCCAATATAGATAATCCTAGCTTCTTTATGAAGCTTATAACTCTTCTATTACCCTTGTTTCCTATCTCAATAGTAATGGGTTGGGATTTCAATCTGGCATTGGACCCTGCTATTGACAGGTCAGGATCTACTTTAAAGGGACTTTCCCCTGGGCAGAGAGTGTTTAGAGATCTACTGGATCAATGTGGTTTATGTGATGTGTGGAGAGTGCTACATCCCAATAGTAGGGAGTACACCTTTGTCTCACCAGTGCATAAGTCGCATTCCCATATAGACTACCTATTAATATCCCAATCACTCCTTCCAGGGGTTATATCTTCCTCAATTCAACCTGGCTCTATATCTAATCATTCCCTAGTGATGTGTTGTTTGGCCTTACTTTCTCTCCCTAAAAAAGAGAGTCGGTGGAAGTTAAATGACCAGTTACTGAAGGATGTTCATATCTCTAAACAGGTAAAAGAGCAGATAGATTTTTTCCTTTCAGTTAACTCCACAGAGGGCATGACACCAGATATTACATGGGGTGCTTTTAAGGCTTACATGAGGGGGGTTCTTATTAGCTTAGCAACAAAATGGAAAAGAACCCGGGAGACTGAGCTTCTTTCATTATTGTCTCAGATTCGTTCCCTAGAGGCTAATTTATCTCCTCATACTCTGGAGGAAAGCAGGCGGAAACTCCTCACAGTTAAAGATAGGTATCTTTATTTATTAAGGGAAAAAGCAGGGCTGGCCATTATTCGCACCAAAGCTCTTTACACCGATCAAGGAGAAAAGGCAGGACATCTGTTAGTTTTAAGGATAAAGCAACAGGAATCAGCTAGGTTCATCCCACCTGTCAGGGCTCAAACAGATGGATCCTTAAGGTTGTCTGCCTCAGAGATTGTGCAGGAGTTTGCTCATTACTACAAGCAGTTATATAGTGACATGGATAATCCCCCACGGAGGCTCTTGAGGTATATCTTCTGGAGTCTCACCTTGTCTCTCTGTCTGATCCACAGAGAGGGTTTCTTTTCCCCTGTCTCCTTGGAAGAAATAGCCAATGTAATTAAGGCTTTACCTTCAGATAGGGTTCTGGGACTGGATGGTTTTTCCTCTTTATTTTACAAAACATTTCAGGACCAGATACTGCCGGCCCCTCATAGGTTGTTCCTTCATATCCTATCTGAGGCAGCTGCTGATCCCCATTTGTTTGAAGCCCTAATTATTCTCCTCCCTAAATCTGACAAAGACCCCGAGATGGTACAGAGTTATAGGCCCATATCCCTTTTGAAACAGGATATTAAAATCCTCTCGAAGATATTGGCTGATAGGCTTACCCTGGTTCTTCCTGATTTGATCGGTATGCCACAGGTAGGATTTATGAGGGGGCGCTCATCATCAGACCAACTACGTACCCTTTCCCATGTCTTCTCAGAGTCCAGGGATGCTGCTTTTCCAGCTGTCTTAGTGTCCCTGGATGTCGGAAGGCATTTGATCATGTGAATTGGAATTTTTTATTTCAAACTCTCAAGGCATTTGCTTTCTCCTCTATATTTATAGATTGGATTTGAGCTCTCTATCAAGCCCCCGCTGCCAGGATCTCAGGAAATGGGGCATTCTCAAAGCCCTTCCTTTTACACTCGGGAATGAGGCAAGGCTGCCCCCTTTCCCCTCTATTATTCAATCTCTACTTAGAACCTCTCAATCGACACATCTTAGTCAATCCGGATATACAAGGCATACCGATACGTAATACTGTAGTTAAAGTTACGGCATATGCTGATGATCTTCTTCTTCATCTGTTCCACCCTGATTTGTCAAGTCCTGCTATGTTAGCTACGATCGTGAAGTTTAGCTCCTTTTTGAATTACAAGTTAAATTCTAATAAATCATCTATTTTTCCCCTCAATCACAAGGTGTTTAAACACAATATTATCCCTTTTGGGTTGTCTTGGTCACCAGTCTCCCTCAAATATCTCGGCATTAGACTTACACGTAATCCTTCCTTGTGGTTTAAAGAGAATTTGGAACCCCTTTCCCAGGTCATTACACATGATCTTGATAGATGATCGAATCACCCTATTTCGCTATGGGGCCGTATTAGTTTAATTGAAATGAATGTATTCCCCCACCTTTTCTACCCTCTATCGCTTCTTAACTCATTTATTCCATTGTCCTGGTTTCAGAAGATGCATAGGCTTTTTACTAATTTTATATGGTCTAATAAACATCTCCAGTTAGCATACCACAAATTGGTGGCTCAAAAACTTGATGGTGGTTTACGTATTCCTCACCTGGCTACATACTATTGGGCAAGTCATCTATCAAAGTACCTTAAATGGTTACACCCAGGGCCCTATAGTCTGAGGCCTATCTGGCTCAAAATTGAATTAGATTTTATCCAGTTTATGAATCTTGACCCCCTGACTCTGTTCTATGTCAAGCTTTCCTCCCTACAAGAGATCCAAAAATATCCAATGCTAATGACTTCTTTAGGAATACATACTCAACTCTGTTCCATTTTACGCTATAAACCACAACTGGATCTGTCTCAATCCATATGGAATTCGACGTCCTTCTTAATGAACAAACAGAGGGTTTTCTCGAAGTGGTTGACCCAGCTGGGGGAAGGGATTGTATTTACTTTTCTTGACGGAGAGGGAGCTTGGTTCTCTGTAGCTAAGTTAATCTGGAAATTTAATATTCCAGTAGTTAGTCACTTCAAGGTTCTTCAACTAAGGCACCTTCTCACTACTACGTTGAGTAATACTCCTCCCCAACCTCCTGCATTTGCCTTAATATCTGAGCTCTCTTCCTTGTTGGGTCCTCCTAAGGTAATCTTGAAATTATATCAAGTCCTTCTTCATTGGCAGTATGGAGGCTCCTATGGCCCCAACAAACACTGGTCCTCCCTTTTTCCCCATTATACCTTGGACTGGCCCGTACTATGGCGGTATTGTCATAAGTGTGTGTCGCAAGACAGACTACGACTTATGCAATACCACATTTTACACAATCTGTATTACAATCCCCCAAAATTGGCTAGTTGGGGCCTTCTCAATTCTGACTTGTGTTCTAGATGTTCCCAAGAGAAACAGACACTTCACCACATATTTTGGCAATGTCCTAAAATAATCCCACTATGGAACTCAATTAAGGCCAAACTGGACCCTTTACTGGGCCTGCAGGATTGTTTTACCCCTGAAATTTGACTTCTAGGGGACTTGTCCCCTATAGAAGCTATCACTCGGAGATTTCATATGTCCATGATAGCATTATCTGCTAGAAAAGTGATACTTAAACATTGGAAGGATGACATAAGCCCATCATATCAAGAGTGGATCCATGAAATCCTTGCTAATCTCCGTACTGAGAAAGCTATTGCGAGCCTTTATAACAGGCAATGGAAATATAAGTGAATTTGGGATCCTTTACACACTCTAATCACTATTGGTGTTGAAAGGATGATGTTAATAATAGCCTGTCTTAGTCCAATTACCGGATTATTTTTTATCTTACTGCTATACCGGGGGAAGGGGTGGGGAAGGGGTAGAACATATTTTGAACTGTTGTCATGTGTAATTGATACTATTTCTGTCCCCTGTATTATTGTAAAACTGTTAATAAAATTTGAATTAAAAAAAAAAGAACTAGAAAAGGGGAAGTCCAATTTTGGACCCCCTAGCAAATAAGATGGTAAAAAATGCCAAAACTGGAAAACAAAGTACATCTGGGTTCCCCAAAATAATAGCTCCATCCTGCCAGATAAAGCTTAAGTAAACTCAAAGTAATCTCACAATCCTGTTTTCTCCATGAAGATTGAAGAAAAAATGGGGGGATAGAGACCATAGGAGGTGCAGGACTAGGAGTTCTAGGGAGGCAAGATGTAGCTACCTCCTCTGGCATACTCTAGATAGAGTGGGCAAAGGCCAACAGAGAGAGAGAAAGAAGTGACAAGGAATACCAACCAAAACATTTGAACATAAGAGGAATAACGTGTCCTGCTTCTCCCTGCAACCACAGGGATGCACCTTGTGTGAGCTAGGATGTTGACCCAAACCAGTTCATTGCACTCTTCCACAGACAGAGCATCTGCACAGTGGAGTTTGACTGTTGCTAGCACTGTTGCACATAGCAAACTAATATGGATATACCCGGAGTAGATTTACCCAGGGCAGGAAGAAGAAGGAGGAAAATAGTGGGAAGGTGGCTAACTACCCACTCCATGAGAGAGAAAAAAAGGCTCTTTTTTTGGTTGGTAGGAGAGCTAAGAGGCCCCCACTCATTGTTTTTGTTTTGACTAGTGTTTGGCATCTAAATGACCAACTCACTTTTTTTTTTAAATAACAAAGCAGCAACAACATTTGTTATGGTAGAGGAGATAGAAGCAGCAAGTACTGATAGCACCTACCGGGTGAGCTGCCAGAGGCCCTGGCTCTTAGCTGAGTGGAGGATGGTGGCTGGGTTTCTGAATCAATGGTGAAGAGATTCTGGAAGATCAACAATTGTGGTGAGGATGTAATTTTCATATCTTCCATGAATCAGTCTTCAACATTGATTCATGCATTTGGGTCTGAGTATTAAGCTTCCAAATAAGAGAAGAGCTGGCTCACCCTGAGGGTAACAGTCAATCTCATCCCTCTGTATGGGTGAGAACACCTGAGGGCAGGGATTCCTCCTGAGTCTGGTGAGGCTTGAGAACATTCAGAGTCAGATGGAAAGTAAAAGTGCCCCGCAAGTTCCCATCTGACTCTATGGAAAAAAAATGTGTCCCTTGGAACTGAGAGTTTAGCACTTTTCACAGGGCCAGAGGTGCTAATTGAAAGAGGTGAAGCAATACTGTCTGCCAAATGCACACTGTGGATCCCACCAGCCTGGAGGCCACCTCATTGGCATCATATAATGCCCTTGACTGGTGCCAGATGAACTACAGCCCCTTTGCAGAAAGGCAGATGGCTTTCCTGACTAACTCTGAGGGTGGTATGGCAGCTAGGAGCTGACCTAGCTGCATCTACAGGCATTTGTTATAAGCTGCCAAGTATGCCTAATGTGGCAAAGTGCACACCATGGTGTGAGCTGAGGAGAAAACCTTCCTACCTAAGCAGCTGTCTGTGTAGAATCAGCTTCAGGATGCTGGCCATGCACCGGGTGATGAGGCTTATCTGGCGTGTGCATGATGTCAACCCCCAAATTTGGGTGAGGTACTGTGCCTGCAGAACCTGTGGGTGTGCAGTACCTCTGGTAGACATCCCTGGGAGTTGGAGGGAGACCAAAGGAAAGTTTCCAAACTGTCCTGGACTATTCCTTGAAGACTCTAGGCCAGGAAGGAATAACACAGTGGTCAACAATGAAAGCTCCTAGAAGTTCCAGCTATGTGGACAGGGTATTGTGCATGGCTATGGTACCAGTGTCTACCACCCTCAGCATATCCACCAGGAATCTCTGGTACAGAGAGTACTCATAGATGAAGAAGAGTCACTGGACATGGAAGTGGGTGTCAGCTGGGGACCATGCAGGAACTAGACACAGTTAGCACTGGTGTGGTACTGGAACAGTATACCAGACCTGCTTCTATGCTGACTCCAGGTGAGGGGCCAAGGAGGATCCATGATTCTTGCAAGTTCAGGAAGCATTTGTGTAGACCCAAAAGAGAGAGAAACCTAAGGTTCTAGAATCTATCCCTGTGCTGCAGGAACATCAGCAGACCCTCACCCTAGTAGAGGCCATGGCAAACCTACCTGAACAGGGTCAACCTACAGAAAAGAAACAACCTCACTGGTGCCCATGGGGTGAATTTCCAGGTAAGCAGAGCAGAGCTGTTCAATCTCTTTGGGGCAGCTCTTGTCCTCACCAGAAATGGGTTCAGCCATAGGGCCAGGAGAGAATTCCACAACCAGGCTGACCTCTGACCCTGAGATGGTGCTTGCCCTGGCACTGAACTCAGGATCTGTGAATGACCTAGTCACAGGACTCACCCTGGGCCCTGTGGTCAGCACCATGCTCAGTGCCAGGCTCAGTGTTGGTTCAGGCACCTACCTCAGATCCATTACCACCACTGACACTGCAGAAGTATTATAGCTGGTCTGGTTTGTGAGCAACACTAGAACCATGGAAGAACTTGAGGCAGCACAGTTACCGCACAATGCCAGGTGTCAGATCAGAACCAACAGCAGGACCAGTGCCATGTCTGTCACCAGGGTTTCTGATGGCCTTCTTCTCTGAGTCACAAGGGCTACTTAAATCAGAAATCAACACCTGCACCTCTGCAACTGGACACTGCCCAGTCCCCTTGTTAGTCCTTTGCCTGGTACTGGAATGGTATCAGGAGTTGGCCCAACATCACTGCTTGCACCAAATCACTCACTGATACCACAGATGGTGTCAGGAGCCAATGAGGCACCAGGCCACAACACTGAGATGTCCTCTAGTGTAGACTGAGCATAAAAGCATCAGCCTCACCATTGGAGATGTCTGCTGCCCAGGGTAGACCAACTAGGAGGATAATCAACTGAGTGCCAAGAAGGAGTTGACTGTCCACCAAACCCTCCCCTCAGGGCCTCCAGCACCTCAGCGAGGCAAGATTGAGGAGAATCCTGCTCTTTCACAGTACCAGAGGAAGGGACCCAGTGAATGGCCCAGAGGCCTGTGCTTGGCAGCACAGGTTCGCTGTCTGCCACCAAAGGTGATAATCAGATGACCCAGCTTCAGCACGTGTACTTTGAGAGTATAGCAGTCTGATGAAAAGTAGTGATGCAGGAATCCAAATCACGTTCCAGGCCAAAACAGTTTCAGCAAACCTGATGTTGGTCCTTTGTCACGACCGACTTTCTACAGGAACACTGACACATGATAGGGAGCTTTTTTGGACCTGTTTTCTTTTTCTTGGACTCTGACATCACATACAAAATAACAAAATGAAGTCAACACCACAAAACAGAAGAATTTAATGGTAATGCAGAAGAATATTTAACAATGGTGGAACTGAGGCACTGTTGCTGCCACGGTGTTCATGCAACAATGGGAAGAACAGAACTGAGATGAGTGAGGGAGTGGATGACAGTTTATTGGCTGGCACATGCCAACCTGTGGGCATATGCTGCACACTAGCAACATCAGTAGCCAACTTTGACTCCCTTCCTAGAAGAAACAATTTCCCATGGGGTCCTAGTGCCTCCAGTCCTAGACTAACACATATTGTATAAATCAATGCTGAAGATTAACTAATGAAGATCTGACCAGTTATCTGCTCTCCAGAACCCTGCATACCTCTTGAGATATATTTTTACTGTCCAATGTAGATCCAATTTATGTAATTGTTTCTCTTTGGTTGGTGGGGTTAGGGCAGAAGGAGGGGAGACAGACTTTTTGATTCACATGGAAAAAATGTGGTACCTTTGGGAGAAAGGAAAAGACTGTTCTTAAGACAACATTGTTTTTATGCATCATTAGATAGGGCTTCTTGTAAGAGAATACCTGAAGCTCATCAAATCTTGTAGCCGAATACATGGCTACAAGAAAGCATAACTTGCAAGACAAAATATCTTCTGGTATGGAAGACAAAGGCTCAAAAGGTGGCATACACAACACATCAAGAACTAAGGTTAAATCCCAAGATGGAAAGGAGAGTGATAGGAGGGCCTAGAGCAGCTGATGTCCTGCAAGAACCTAATTACTCTGGGTGAGTGTCTATAGTAACCCCATCTAAGGGTCCCCAGTACTTCCCGTGTGGCTGAGACCTGTCTGTGAAGTATGCTGAGTGCTAAACTCCTGTCCACCCCAATCTGAAGAAAATCTGGGATCTGCCATATTGATGTTTTAGTGAGCTTGATGTGCTTCTCCTTAACCCAGGAGGCAAACATTGTCCTTGTTCAGTTTTAAGCCATAGAAGTAGAATTCTTTCTGGAAGACATAAGAATGTCCACAGTCTTGGATGAAAACCCCTGGTTTAACATGTACCTCTTCTCAGGAGCAAAATAGCCAGCTGAAGAGAGCCTGGGCTTTGATGAAGCACAGGTTCTTGATTTAGAAGATCCATGTGACATGGCTATTGAAATGACTCCCCTAGCACAAGACTGAAGAGATCCAAGAATCCTGGGCTATCGGCAGGAAGCTTTTTCTTGACTGTCTGAAGTTTTGCAGCACCTATGGAATTAGCAGTAGTGGTAGAATCAGGTGTGCTGCCCTGAAGTTCAAAATCTGCAGCAGTGTGTCCCTACTTCAGCCTGTAGGTATTGAAAGTGGCTGAACAACCTGGTAACTGGGACATTTTTCTGGGATGCAAACAGATCTATCTAAGGAGCCCTGAACTGACACCACAACATGCAGAGCACCTCCCAGTGTAGGGAACAACTCCCCCAAGTGGATGATCTTTTGACTTGGCCAGTTCTCCTGAACATTTAGATCCCCAGCCAGGTGAATGGATGATAGAGCAAGAAGATTCTCCTCTGCTCATTAAAGAACTTTTTGAGGTTCCTGAAGCTTGCTTCTGCTTTTTGTGCTTCCTTTATTGTTTATGTTTGTCACTATCACAGAGTTGTCTGACTGCATCTTTACTGCTTGAAACCTGACCTGTTCCTGAAAGTGATGAACAGCCAGAAATACTGCCCTCATTTCCAATACATTGATTGGCAGGCTTTGTTCCTCTGGATCCCAGATCACTTGAACTGGGGTCTAATCCAGAACCTGCCCCAGTCCTGCAGGCTGTCACCTATTGTTAGCACATTCACCTATGGGAGGATAGTGAAGATAACTTCATTAGCTTCTTTGGCTGTTCCAATCATACTAATGATCTCTGAAGTGAAGAAGGAAGGAAGCCGAATCAGAGCATGATGCTTCTCTGACAATGAGCACCAGGAAGCTAGAAGGTGAAACTAGAGTGGTCAGATGTGGAGCCATGCCCATGACACTAGTTGTTTTGCAGTCATCATAAGGCCCATGGTCTGTAAGCAACTGTGAGCTTAAACAACCCTCCAGGACTGCAGGAATCATATGTCTTGATGGAAACCTCCTCTCTTGGCTGGGAAAGGAGGCCTGTGTTCTAATTCATTTGGAAATATGCGTCTATGTGTTCCAATTTCTGATAAGGAATCAGTAAATTATTTTACTTGTTGCTTATCTATCCATGTTGTTCTAATAACCATAAAGTCCTTGCCACCAGCAACTATGCAGCTTGTCCAGCTGGGGCACTGATAAGGAAATTTTTTAGGTAGGGATAAACATGGTGCCCCTTCTGTCTGAGCAGGGCTACCACCATCAACACATTCAAGAAAACCCTCAGTCTGATGTCAGGCTCAAGGGGAGAGCCTGATACTGTAAATTCTGATGCTGAATAGCAATCCTCAGGCACCTGTGGTGGGCTTTGCATATTGGGATTTGGAGATACACATCCAAGAGATCTATGGAGGCCACGTAATCTCAGGGTTGGACTTCTTCTATGAAGGACCTGGTGATTCCATCTTGAATTACATCTTCTGAATGAACCTGTTTAAACTCTGAAGATCCAGTGCTGGCTAAAACATTCCCAACCCCAGTTTTTTGGGAACTGCAAAATACACTGAGTAGAACCCCAGTTCCCTATTGGATTGGGGGGAAACTAAAGCAATTGCCCTCATCTGGATGAGGTGGGTCAGTCTATTCCACACCATTCCTTTTCACCTGATCTTTTTGAAGTGGGGATTTGAAAGACTGCCCCCTGAGGGCACGGTATAGAATTCTATTATGCAGCCTTGAGACACAATTTCCAGAAACCAGGAGTCAGATGTAGTCTGGGCCCATCTTTCTACAAAGAACTACAATGAGGGCTGGAGGTACAAGATGGGCCCATGGACTCTCATGCTGAGAATCTCCCCTTCTTGCTGGTTCCTCTTGTGTATCTTTGGGAAAGAGCCATGGTTTTGATTGTAACAGGAACTCAGTTGTTTCCATACCTTCTAAAGAGTGAAGACTACCTTTGTGGGATCCTGATCACCCAAATCTTCTACCTGAGAGGACTGGGTGTACCCTTGGTGTCACCTAGAAACTGGCATCTGGCTCTTCTTATCCCTGACTGTGCTTAACACTTCATCTAACTTAGGGAAAAACAGTAACTTGCCTACAAAAGGCATTCCCAACAAATGTGACTTAGTGGCATAGTCTGTGGCCAAGTGTCACACCCACACCTCTCTCATAGCATCAGCACTGGTGACAGAGCACCTCATCATGAGTTGCAGGTTTCTAGCACTAAATACCCCAAAAAGGAAGCTGTCATATCAAAAAAGAAGCAACTTTGCCACCAGAGAATCCTCTGGCATATCCTCAGAGAGGGATGCCACCCATTCATGGAGAGCCCTGGATACCAATCTGGCTGTATAATTGACCCTAATGCCTGCCCCACCACCATGAAATCCCTGCAGCGTACCCAGTTAAAACTGCGTTTCAAGAATAGTGCTGTCAAAACAGTGCTTCAAATACCACTTTTGCCTTTATAGCAACAGGGTTAGTATAGCACTTATCACTTACTGCTACCCCTGTTGCTGTAGAAGCATATGGGAAGGAGTCAAGTTGCTGGAAGCAAGGTACCTGGTCAAGCTGCTTCCATGGTGGAGAGGCCAAGGCACTCACATCCACAGCAGAGGAAACATGGAGACCTGGGTTTTGTTCCCAATCTCCTAAGTTGTAGGTTTACAATTTTCCATTCCACCTATTTTTGAAATTGTTAACTTTTTGGGTTGCCCCCCAAGTGTTATTGTTTTGTTCCCTGACTGTTTGGTTTTACTGGACATCCCCTCCCCCATGGTTGTCCCCATCCCTGAGATCCACCACCTTGGAGTTGATTATATAATGATGAGGCCTGTGGGTGGGGCCAAGTCCCCCATGTCAGAGTGTGTGAGAGGCAGAACCCCCTGCAAAATCACAAATGTTGTGCTTTCCAGCGCCATGGTAGCAGTACTCCATGAGGTTTTGGACCACTACCATTGGGGCTGTTGTTAAATTCAATATAGTTTATGGGTGCTTTTCTTGTGGGTGAAGTTTTTCTTGTGTGGTTCTTGACCACGCTGTTATTATATATGGCATCTTGACCTAGTGGCCCCTGCAGCATGTGGCATCTATCCTCTTATCATTTGTATCAAAGAATGCCATGGATCCCTCAAGTGGGATAATGGTATGCGTAACCATATTTAGCACTGACTCATCTGTGCCTGGTGGACACTCCCTTCTTTTCATCATATCCTTCTGGAAAGGATAACATATGGCTCTGTGTAGGGTAACATTTTGTATTAAAACATTTATTTCAGTACAACCTTTTATAGTAGGTAGACTGAGTGTTTACAGTTTAGCCTTTTTCTAGAATGCTTCAGTGTAATTTCTTATACTAACCAAATGTGTTTACTTAAGTAGTTAGCTGTCTGGTGATACAGCTTCTAGTTAAATGTCTTGTGATGTTTTAGTTTTGTGATGTCAACATTAAATGTCCTGTAGTATATTTTCTCAGGATAATGTTTCTGAATAACATGTGTTCCAGCACATTTATGAATAACATCTTGTTAAGCCACACAGTCTATAAATAACTTGTTTTTGAAGAAAAAGGTACATCACAGCTTAAAATAGACATGTTATTGTTTTATGATTGGTTTATACTGGAGTGTTGGCTTTTTCAAGATAACTGTTTTGTATATAAGCACTGCATGTAAACTAAATAAATGGCACTAAACCAGAAGCAAGTATACATGTGAATACATGTATCTAAAGTTGATGGAATCGCAGAAAAAAATAAACCAAAGACAAACATTCTCTTGGTGTGGCTTGAATTATTTGAAGATAGAAAACACAACACAGCTATCTTTTACCTTACAATTGGTGCCGTGACTCGGATGTCTGAAGACAGTCTATATGGTTACTGATGACATCAAATGAACTGAGAAGGAAGCCACTGACTGCGAGGAATGTCTATCATACCTGAACTAATTACTCATGTACAGAAGGAGGTTGGAAGACACATAAGGAAACTGAGGTGAAGTCAGACGTGATTTGCCAGTGAACCTGCTGACGTAAGTATGGATTCCATATTACATAAATGTTTAGAGATGAACCTTCAAGAAGGTCCATATAGCTCTCCTGAAGAGCGGGAAGATGCGTACTTACGCTTAATTAAACAATGTACAGACCATAATGAGAAAAGTAAATCAGATAAAACCAAGTTAGCTAACATATGTCAAATGTACGTACAGTATCAGTTAGAAATAACTGCTAGGACGTGTCAGTTGAAGAAAGAACTGTTAGAGAAAAATGATGCTCATTACTTAAATATAGCCAGATATGTCACAGAGGTTAAAGATAGTGAATATAAATTAAGTGTGGCACAAAGGGAAGTTTGTGGGTTAAAAATCAAGACTCTATAATGAATCTAAGTACAAACACTTATGTCTGTACAGCTGTTCCTGCTGCCCAAGGTCACGCTGTTCTCTGCAACTTGGAGAACTGGAAAAACATTACTGTATTTGCTAATGAATGTTATTAGCTTCAATAACTATAATGATGCTGGAGTGAAGTTTAAGCTACTCTGGTTTATTTTTATGTTTCATCCCATGACAAGTTCCAGTTTTAAAATGTTGGCTCATTGTCTGCAAACTGCAGTTGCAGATGTGATGCAGCATTGGAAGGGGCATGTGGATGGGGTGGCTCTCTTGGGCAATTATATAGGTAATAAAGAGATTAGATCATGCCAATCAGGAGCACGCCAATGCCAAAGACCTTTCATATAAAAAACAGTCCTTGTATACATTCCCAGCAGAGGCACAGTAGTAGTACCAAATCTCCTTAGAGTAAAGGCAGAATAACTACCTCCTTTTATCTAATTGAGTGTTCAACTAAGCAAAAAGCTGCCAAAACAGTAATAAAAAGATGGTAATTTTCACCTTGTTGAAATTGGTGACCTTTTGCAACACAATTTGACCTTACATGTTTAATCTAAGTTGAGCACATTATTTTGTCAGGATTTTTCAGGTCCTGCTGTATTTTAAGCTATACAAGTGAACTTTTTCACTCTGACATGAAAAATGTGATTTGCTGTCTAAAAACAGAAAAGAAGTCATCAAGATTTATTTAAGTCTCATGTCAACTAGCTTAAAAAAGAATTTTTTTTTAACATCTTTTATGGCTCTTAAGCAAGCACTAATGACAGCTCCAGCTCTCATTAGTCCTTCTGAGTCCTCTGATTTTGTAATACAGGTACATGCAACAGATCAGGTAATCAATGCAGTCCTATTACAAAAGAAAACAGGGACTTTACGTCCTGTGGGATATTTTTCTCATGTACTAACACCTGTGAAAGAAACATATGAAGAATGTGTAAAACATTTGTTAGCTGTATATTGGGCTATACAAGTCACAAAACATACTGTGGGGTTTAACAGAATTATCCTGCAAACTTCTCACACCCCAGTAAAATTTCTACTTAAAAGGGATGTGAGAGGTGTGACTTCCCAGTGATTGGTTAAATGGGCTTTAATGCTACAAGGGAAAAATATCACAGTAGTAAAATGTATCTCACCTATGTTAGTTGAATTAATGACATGGGAGGGAGAGGCACATGATTGTGGAACTGTAATGGGAATTGATTTTAAACCCATATTTGCTGCAGAACCAAATACTGAAGCATGAGATGTTTATGTAGATGGCTCTCGTTTTTGGGAGGATGGACATTTCCACACAGGATATGCCATATGGACACCGAGTACTAATCAAGAAATATTAGTGTGAGGCCCATCATCATTCTCTGCCCCTAGAGCAGAATTAGAGGCAGTCCGTGGAGCTATTATGGCTTACCCACAGGAGGCTATTAATATCTTCTCAGACTGTGCTTTTGTGGTAAATTCCTTATTAGACTTTTTGCAGATTTGGACTAAACAAGGAATGCAGACAGTATCTGGAGAACCTGTTGCATTTGCTCCCATATTACAACATATATAAGACATAGGAACTCAAACACCTTTGAAAATAGCAATTTGTAAAGTAAGAACTCACCAAAAGAATCCAAATGATATCCATGAATTAAACAATAACTTAGTAGATAATCTGGCTCAACTGGCAGCCAAACAAACAAACTTATGGGTAGACCCTTTAGGCAGTGATTCTACACAACTGTGGGAGATGGACAAATTTGACAAACACCATATATTAAATGGATATCTGCCATCTCACAAGTCCCAAGTTTGGGGCGTATCCAAGATACAGATGCTTGGATAGTGGGTTGTTGGAACCCATGGAAAGACACTAGACAGTATGCAACCAAACATGTTACCATATGGGAAGATATGGTAGTATGGGAATGACAACCTGGGGTTAGGAAGTGGATTCCACCCACTTCATTTAAATGGATATTGTCATGGATAATCATCGAATTGGAGGTCATTGTGGACTCCACAAAACTTGTAAAATGTTGGCACAAAAATATTGGTGGCCAAAAATGGGAAAAGATGTCAAACAATGCCTGGAGGCGTGTCTCATCTGTGCAGAGATGAATCTTCCAGTGCCTGGTAAAAAGGTTCCATTAGGGCTGATCCCCCTGGCAGAGGGTCCTTGGTCCAGTTTACAAATTGATTATGTGGGGACTTTGCCTACTGCAAAAGGGGGGAGTTCTGATATTTATTAGTCATTGTTGACTTATTTTCCAAAAGGGTAGAAGCATTGCCCATACATAATAATAGTGCTACAGCTACTGCAAAAGTGCTATGGGTACAGGTGTTCTCACAATGGGGTTTTCCCAGAATATTTGAAAGTGATAGAGGAACTCACTTTACAGCAAAAATAATGACAACTTTGTGTGATATTTTGGGTATCACCCAATATTTGCATTTACCTGATCATCTACAATCATCAGTGTTAGACCACATCACAACTGATGCAACAGCTACAAAAACAGTTAGCTGTTTATTTCCCCTATGCTGCCAGAAATATGGCACAGACTCATTGGAAAAACAAACAGATACATGACAAAAAGTGATACTGCCCATTAAAAGGGGTCATCATGTCATGGTGAGAAATTTTGGTCAAAGGGGACCATGGGACACTAATTGGATGGGACCCTATGATGTCATTGATGTTTTGAGACCATGTGTCATTCCCCTTTGGGACCATGGGTCATTCAGGGCTGACAAATTCAACAAGGGTCTACAGAGACCAAATGGGTCCATGTGGATCAATGTAAATTGTATCAGCCTTTAAATGATGACAACTGATACTGCTCTGTTTCTCCCAATAGGCAAAGTACAATGATGTATCCTGTACTTATGCTGAGCAGTACCTTACTGATCCTAGGCCACTTCTGAATGATTCAATGGATGCCGAGGACACATATTGAACAGTTTATATACCAGAACATATGCCAGTCATTCTGCCTGGGGTATCCCAGTACTATTAGAAGAACGACATGAACACACTGGATATCTTCTTGTCAAATGGTACTTTATATGTTATGGACAATGTCAAAATGAGACATGGGGATGCATGCCAGATGCCTGGCCTGGCAGGGTGATGTGTGTCATGAACACCACAGCCCAGAAAGGAATCTATATCTGCTCTACTTTGGGGGATACAACCAATCTGACAAGAGAAGAACAAGATTTATTTTGAATACAATTAAAGGACATGTAACATTATCTATCCAATATTACATTGTTAAATGCATCTTATAAAGGTTCAAGATGTAATATGTGGCATTTTGTATATAATACATCTATTGTGGCCAGGTATGACATGTAATGTTAGTCAAACAGTATGGCGAAATTTTGCTGCATGGGATATAGTATACTGAAAACAAGGTATATCGGGGCAAAAATTCTTGCCCACATTAGATGGTATTATTTTGATGCAAAATATATATCCTTTGTAATATCCATGTAATTTGGAATATTATAATGTGTTGCTGCATTTGCCTTTTCCACGATTACCGCTTCAATATAAGGATTGGGCTTCAGTAATAGTATGGTAACAGTATTATAATAATACTTTAAATTGATACTATGATAGACACAAACTGTGGTCATTTCAAATTCCTGCAGAAGCAACATCAGGCTTATTCCATCATAAAAGAGACGTATGGGGCTGGTTAGGCTCAGGATTAGGAATTGCTAATGGTATCAATGCTATGGTTTTAAAGGGTCATATTTGTTCTTTAGAAATGTCTTTAAAAGATATGGCTACTGGACCATTATCAACTACTGTGATATTAGCAGCTGATAATGAGGAAATTGATTGGTTTACATTTAAAGAAACCTTACAAACTTTTAAATGTATTGCTCAGATAGCAGCCTGTTTTTATAACTCACTTTCTAATATGTCTAGAGAAAGCTATATACAACTGGCTTGTTCTCAATTAGCTGCTGAAGCACATACTTATCTAGTCAATGAGTTAAATAGAATTGGAACAAATAGATTACCTTTAGGAATAGGTAAAAATAATGTGACTAGATTATTGGATCATCCCACGATATTCCTACCACCCTTAGCTATGATAAAAGTATGGAGCTCACAAAATCAATATGTACATGTGTTACGACATGTGATTCCCATACTTGTGATAATGCCTGTATGTTTTGAACCCATGAAAATATTGTGGCAAATCAGTAATTTGGGAGTGTTAATACATGACCAAATCAAGAGACTCCAAATACCAGGTGACGCTATTATCCCAGTACACAATAAATATGTTGTCTTACCTAAACAACAGTGTGTACAAGAAAAGGAAACCTTAATATGTGGGTAAGAGACATCAATCGCCCCATGGTTTCCTGAACAATGTAGATTTACCCTAATGTCTGCAAATGAATACCGACAAGTTTTGAGATGAAACCAGTCATGGTGTGTAATTGCAGGACAACCTTGGAATGTATGGGGGTGTAGTGATAAGACCTGGTGGGTTGCAAATTGGACCATCAGAGAACATCCTACCTATAGCCAAACAAATGTTACCCATATCAATGGTTCCAGTATGGCCTTGGATTTACTCACTGATTAGTCAACTCCACCTCATATCGAATTATCCAAAATTGATTAAATGACACTTGGTGCCTTGTTGTATCATCAACAAACAAAAGGACCTATTCTGGCACAAAAGGCCTCTGCTAAAGATGTAAAGAAACAGTCATCAAATATAACATAGACAGCCAGATTTGAGTGCTGTATCATTTTTTTTAATATAAAATGTATTACTGATGGACAATGCTGAAAAGGCCAGTGCACTAGGAGTGATTCTAACCCCCCATTTCAGCTGACAGATGTAAGCTAAGAAAATTGCTGACAGCATGTGAGTTCCACACATTCAGTTTTAGAGACAATGTGTTACATGTAAAGCTTTAATCAAGGATCCTGTTTTTTCTGAAGATTATTACAGACTTGAGTTAATTTTGTTAAGAGAGAAAATCATAAAGAAAGTTTATGACATTAGAAGGGGAAGCTAGGTTATTACACAGGGGTCCGAGTGGTAAATGTCCCTGTGAAGCCTGTGTGAGGGAGGGTACAGCATGAGATCAAAAGAAGTGTCATTTGAAGGACATGAGTCAGGCTGAAGATTGCAGAATGTAATACTTTAAAAAGACATCCTGTTGTTTAGTATAAGATATATAGTTTTTTAAATATAATCTGACAGAGGAGGCGCTAGCTATGACCTCACCCAAAAGGGGTTGGCCCATACTGTTGTTTAAGGAATAAAAATTATTCTGTTTTACTACACAGAGACCATTTACCTAGACTCTGACTGAGGAAAGATCTTGGGAGCACTTGTAAACAGATATGTAGAAAGATTTCAAATCTAAGTACTGAAGTAAGAAATTTTTGCACTGTTTAAACCTTGTTTCTTTTAATAGATTTGTATGTCTTGGGATAAAAGAGTTCTGTATTTTGTGTTTGACATATTTTTAAATATTTTAGTAAAATTCTTTTTAGAACTTACTTGGTCTGTCTTTGACTTCTTTTTATTTGTAAGAAAAGTATATGGTTAAAAGCAGACAATTAGACATAAGTTTGAATAGTGGTACCAAACTGGAAAGAGAAGTGTCTTTAAATCTGAGATCTTTTTTTAAGTTTTAAAGGGTTCATCTCTGTACACTTGGTTAGGTGCCCGTAGGCAAAGATATCTGGCCCCCCGAAGACAGAAATATCTGAGCCTGTGCATTGGGTATGCTAACAAGAGATTAACAGTTTGAATCCCTCCAAGACTTGAGATCAAAGGTGGATCCAAACTTGCAAAAACAGACAAGAGGGTTACCTTGTCTGTTACACTGTTCACAAAACTGTGCTCAGAGATTGGTACTTTGGGAGTAGAGGGCCTGACCTGCTGAGTGGGTTTGTGACAGATTGGTTGGCAGTGGTGGCATAATTTTGGTATCACAAGCTTTATTGTTCTGTGTCAGCTTGAGACCGTAAGCTCTCTTGCAAAGAAAGAAAAGACAGAGTTTTATTTTAAAAAAGGAAACAGAACTATATATCACTTGGTGTACCAGTCAAGCTCCTACCTATTTTATTTTTTTTTCTAAAGTGCAAAGTCAGAGTAGCCATAGTCAGGGATGAAGATGGCCTCAGACTACAGCAGGCACACTGTAGATTACTTGAACCAGTTGTGCATGGGACAGGGAGTCCCATTCGAGGTGACAGCTAAAAAGAAGAACCTTATATATGCCCTTATGGTAGCAGATACCCAGAGCAGTGAGTCACAGACCGTGACTGAAAAGGACAGCAGGGCCACTGTCAGTGAAGGGCCATAGCAGCAGGAGATGGTCACCAGTATCCTGAATCCAGAGGTACTCAGACTGCAAATTGAGTTGTGCAGGATGGACCTGGAGGCAGAGCGACAACAGAGGGAGGCAGACCATGAGGAGTGTGAGTGCCAGTGAGCTGCAGAGGAGAAGAGAGAGCAAGAACAGAGGGAGGTGGACCGTGAGGCAGAGCGACAACAGAGGGAGGTGGACCATGAGGCAGAGCGACAACAGAAGGATGCAGACTGTGAGGCAGAGCAAGAATGCAGAGAGGCAGAGGATAGGAAAGAGGAGTGCCAGTGGCAACACGAGCTGAAGAAGATGCGACTCCGACCAGCGGCACCAGAGCAGGTAAGTGGCTTGGGTTTAACTGGGACTGCAGGACTGCATTACAAATTGAACTCCAAATTAATAGCTGAATTCTAAAGATGGGGAAGATATGGATACCTTTTTAAACTCTTTTGAAAAGTTTGTATTCAGGCTAAACTTCCTAGACAGTCCTGGAGCTTTCTAGCTATCCCTGCTACTTACCATGGAAGCTCGGATGTATTGGGTCAATGAACAATGAGACAGTGATGATTACAGCAAGTTAAAAGCCGCACTGTTAAACTAAGTTTGAATTAACTGCTGAATCTTACAGAGCAAAATTCTGTTAGCTCAGGAGAAACCCTGATATGAGCTATGAGGAGCTAGCCAAGAAACAATGTCAGGTTTTAAATGTTGGTGGAAGGGAACTGAGGCAAACTCTGATGATAAAATTGAAAATGTGATTTTATTAGAACAGTTTTATTGGGCACGCCCAGCAGAGCTAAAAACCTGGCTAGAGGACCGTGATCCAAAACAGTGCAAGAGGCTGCTTAACCTCGGACTGCTATGCCAAGAGCAGACCTGCTCTGAGAACAATGGGGCAGGTGTGGCAGTGCAGAAAGGAAAAAGCTGCCGCCCAAGGCAGCTAAAACCCTCACTGCCTCCACTTAAACCAGTTAGCCCCAGGTTTCAAAAGAAAGATTTCTGAAGTAAAGAAATGCCTGTTGGTTGTGTAAAGAGACTGGGCATATATTGCCAGACAGTGTCCAAGGCAAGCAGTAATGTTACAACCAGGTGCAAGAAAGAAGTGGGGTTGTTTGTGTGTCCCTGGAAGCATGCTAGTGAACATGAGGGAACACATGCACCCAGTCATGGTGAATGCTGTACAGATGCAGGGGTTAAGGGACACAGGGGCATCCCTGACATTGGTTAAAGGGGATCTAGTACAGACTGGTCAGCTTATCCCAAGCAAATACGTAACTGTACAAGGGATTACTGGTGAAGAGAAAACATTGCCAATGGCCAATGTTCTCCTGGACTGGGGTGATACAGGGGGAACTATGCAACAGGTGGCTGCAGCCAAAACATTAGCAGTGGATGTGATCCTGGGTAACAATCTCCAGCAGGGGATGGTATGTGCAGTTACCCATAACCAAACAGCCAGAGAAAATTGTAGTTCCGTGAGCCACCCAGAAGCCATTGGGAAGACACTGAGAGGCTGGTTCCCCAGCCTATGTCTCCAGATGGGGAGATAGATAAAAAGGGGTAGAAATTTCCCCAGTAGCAAGTGACCACACAGCTATGGAAGGTTACTCTGAAGAGGGAGGTGACCCATTGCCAGAGGGTGGGATTGACAGTGATCCTGAGGGCCCTGATGCTAGTGCTAGGGACCCTAGTTTAGTGACTGAAGGGACCTGTCCCATGACTTCTGGGAAGGTGTAGGGGTTCAACAGTCTGCTCAGAGAAGACTATTCTAGTTTATAGAAGCTGAGGGCTTGGGCAGACTCAGATGGGGCACAGGGAGGTGATGGCAGACATAAGGTTTATTGGAAAGATAGACTTATGTATACACAGGCAGTACAGACAGAGGGAGGAATGCTAAGGCAGCTTGTCATTCCCTCAGGGTAATCGTGAGTTGTTGCTCAAAATTGCACAGATATTCCCCTTATCTGGTCATCTGAATTCGCACAAACCATGCAGCCGTTCACCAGAATTTCATTGGCCTAACTTCACCCAGCAGGTGAAGGAGTATTGCAGGTCTTGTCACCGGTGTCAAGAAATAGGGAAGGTGGGCAAGAAAACCTGGCCGCTCTGATCCTCTTGCCTGCATTGGAGGAATCATTCCAGAGGGTGGAAAGGATACTAGACCTTTAAATACCCCCAGCTCCTCAGGAAGAGATCTATCCTGACTGTGGTAGGATTATGCCACCCAGTACCCAGAGGCAGTCACCCTATCCTCTCTCTGAGGACAGACAAAGTGGCAGATGCCTTGCTTGGGATTTTTTTCCATGTTGGGGTTTCCACAGGAGCTAATCACCAATCGAGGGGTTCCTTCATGTCTGACCTAATGAAATGTTTATAGGAAGCATGTGGGTGGTTCAGAGATGCACGCATTGTATCACTCCATGTCAGTGGGTCAGGAATGCTTCAATGGTATCCTAAAGTCAATGCCTGGGTGTTTGTTGAACAGCATGGAGGGACTGGGAAATACCTTCCCACCTGTTGTTTGCATACAGGTGCCCCAAGAGTAGACAGGATTTTCCCCCTTCGGACTTTTATATAGAAGCAGGGTACATGGGCCCCTAGACTTGATCTTGGAGGACTGGGAAAGCAAGCACATCATCCAGGGAACTCCCATTCTGGATTATGTCCTTTGGTTTAGGGAAAAGCTGAAGGAGCTTATGGGGACAGCCCAGAGCATCCTGGCAGCTGCCCAACAGAAACAAAAAGTGTGGTATGATCTCAGAGCCAGAGCTCGCTCGTACATGGTGGGTCAGGAAGTCATGGTCCTTATTCTGGTCCAGAAAGACAAGCTGCAAACTGAATGGGCAGGACTGTACAAAGTGGTTAAGAAGGTAAATGACGTGAAGTACATTGTGGAGTTACCTGACAGAAGACAGACTGAAAGGATGTACCATGTCAACATGATGAAGCCATATGCAAATAGGGCTGAAATGGTGTTTGCAGTGTGTAGTTATAGGGAGGGGATGGATGAAGGAGACCCCCTTCTGGATTTTCTGGAAGAAAGTAAGCAGGAGTCCTCTGTGAAGGCAGTAAAATTGTCTCCCCAGCTGGCACTGGACCAGGTCCAGAAAGTAAGGAAGGTTTTAGCAGACTTTGCCCCCTAGTTTAGCACCAAGCCTGGACTAACCTCCTTAGTGACACATGATGTGGAGACAGGGACACAGATGCCCATACAGTGAACAGCATGTAGGGTGTCAGAGGCTGTCCAAAAGGACATTAGGAGGCAAGTGGAGGAGATGCTGGATTTAAGGGTAATCCAAAGCTCCCACAGCCCCTGGGCCCCACCCATAGTCCTTGTGCCCAAGCCAGATGGCTCAACTCATTTCTGTGTAGACTATCATGGACTGAATGCAGTCATGAAGTCTGATGTCCACCCAATGCCCTGGACAGATGAACTCCTGGACAAGTTGGGAGGGGTGACCTACCTTATGACAGTGGACCTGACCAAGGGGTATTGGCAGGTAGAATTGACAGACAGAGCTAGGGAGAGGTAGGCTTTCATCACTCCACTAGGCTTATTTGAGTTTAAAGTAATGCCTTTCAGAATGAAGAATGCCCCAGCAACTTTCCAAAGGTTGGTGAATCAGGTGTTAAATGGTGCTGAGGAGTACGCCGTGGCGTATCTGGATGACATTAGCCATCTTTAGTACCAGCTGGGAGGAACACCTTTCTCACCTTAGGGAAGTGCTGGTAGATGCAGAGGCCAGGCTCACTGTCAAAGCCAGAAGTGCAAGGTGGTCATGGGAGAGGTGGCATTCGGCATGTGGTAGGCCAGGACAGCCCATCCTAGCCAAATAAAGATAGAGGTGATCCAGGCGTGGCCCAGACCAGAAACCCAGAAGCAGGTCAGGAGCTTTCTAGGGACAGTAGGGTACTACCGAAAGTTTGTACCTAATTACAGTGCCCTGGCTGCTCCCCTATCTAATCTGACAAAGAAAAAGATGCCAAAGAAAATTACCTGGGGTCCAGCCTGTGAGGAAGCCTTTACCAGACTGAAGGAGGCACTGTGCAGTGCTCCTGTTTTGACAAGTCCAGACTATAGCAAAACCTTCATAGTTCAGATGGATGCCTCAGACGGGGTATTGGGACAGTACTGAGACAGACGCTCAGCCAAAGGACAGATCACCCAGTTGCCTACCTGAGCAGGAAGCTAAGCCCCAGAGAGCAAGCGTGACCCACGGGTGGAAAAGGAGTGTTCTTGTACATCGCGGTGGGCCCTAAAGAAATTATATTGCATTTGAAGTGGCAGTATTTTGTAGCAGATTGACCACAACTTCTGGTTTGGCTGGACGAGATGGGGAAGAACAACAGAGACTACTAAGATGGAGTCTTGCTTTAAAAGGGTATGATCAAAAATCGCATATTGCATGGAGCGAAGAACCAAAACTCAGAATGCCTGTCTACAGTCTATGAGGAGTGAACTGATTTGGGAAGCTCATCCCATGTAGGGGATAGAGCCCCCAAATTCAGTTTAGGTGGGGAGGCATGCAATGTAGACAGCCAGTTCTGAGTGCTATATCATTTCTTTTAATATAAAATGTACGTATTATTGATGGACACTGCTAAAAAGGCCAGTGCACTAGGAGTGACCTCTAACCCCCCAGATTTCAGCTGAGAGATGCAAGCTAAGAAACTTGCTGATAGCATGTGAGTTCACACACATTCAGTTTTTATAGACAATGTGTTACATGTAAGGCTTTAATCAAGGATCCTGTTTTTTCTGAAGTTAATTACAGACTTGAGTTCATTTTGTTAAGAGAGAAAAATCATAAAGAAGGTTTATATTAGAAGGGGGAAGTAGGTTATTACACAGGGTACGAGTTGTAAATGTCCCTGTGAAGCCTGTAGTGAGGAGGGTAACAGCATGAGATCAAAAGAAGTGTCAATTGAAGGACATGAGTCAGGCTGAAGATTGCAGAATGTAATATTTTAAAAAGACATCCTGTTGTTTTGTATAATATATATAGTTTTTTAAATATAATCTGACAGAGGAGGCGCTAGCTATGATCTCACCCAAAAGGGGTTGGCCCATGCTGTTGTTTAAGGAATAAAGATTATTCTATTTTACTACACAGAAACTGTTTTACCTAGACTCTGACTGAGGAGAGATCTTGGAGCACTTGTTAATGATGTGTAGAAAGATTTTCAGATCTGGCAATTAAAGTAAGAAATTTTGCACTGTTTAAAACCTTTGTTTTTAATAGATTTAAAGTGTCTTGGGATATAAGAGTTCTGTATTTTGTGTTTGATATATTTTAAATATTTTAGAAATTCTTTTGAAACTTATTTGGTCTGGTCTTTTCTTTTTATTTGTAAGAAAAGTATATGGTTAAAAGACAGACAATTAGACATAAGCTTTAATAGTGGTACCAAACTGGAAAGAGAAGAGTCTTAAATCTGAGATCTTCATTAAAGTTTTAGAGGGTTCATCTCTGTACACCTGGTTAGGTGCCCATAGGCAAAGATATCTGGCCCCCTTAAGACAGAAATATCTGAGCCTGTGCATTGGGTATGCTAACAAGAAGTTAACAGTTTGAATCCCTCCAAGACTTGAGACCAAAGGTTGATCCAAACTCGCAAAAACAGTCAAGAGGGTTACCTTGTCTGTTACACTGTTCACAAAACAGCGCTCAGAAGTTAGCACTTTGGGAGTAGAGGGTCTGGCCTGCTGAGTGGGTTTGTGACAGATTGGTTGGCAGCGGTGGCATAATTTTGGTATCACAAGCTTTATTGTTCTGTGTCAGCTTGAGACCGTAGCTTTCTTTGCAAAGAAAGAAAAAGACAGAATTTTATTTTAAAAAAGGAAACAGAACTATGTATCACTTGGTGTACCAGTCAAGTTCCCACCTATTTTATTTTTTTTTCTAAAGTGCAAAGTCCGAGTAGCCATAGTCAGAGAAGAAGATGGCCTCAGACTACAGCAGGCACACTGTAAACTACTTGAAGCAGTTGTGTGGGAACAGAGGAGCCCCATTCAAGGTGACAGCTAAAAAGGAGAACCTCATAGATGCCCTGATGGTAGCAGATACCCAGAGCAGTGAGTCACAGACCATGACTGAAAGGACAGCAGGGTCACTGTCAGTGAAGGGCCATAGAAGCAGGAGATGGTCACCAGTATCCTGAATCCAGAGGTACTCAAACTGCAAATTATGTTGCACAGGATGGAACTGGAGACAGAGCGACAACAGAGGGAGGCAGACCGTGAGAAGCGTGTGTGCCAGTGAGCTGCAGAGGAGAAGAGGGAGCGAGAACAGAGAGAGGTGGACCATGAGGCAGAGCGACAACAGAGGGATGCAGACCGAGAGGCAGAGCGAGAATGCAGAGAGGCAGAGGATAGGATAGAGGAGCGCCAGTGGCAACACGAGCTATAGAAGATGCGACTCTGACCAGCGGCACCAGAGCAGGTAAGTGGCTTGGGTTTAACTGGGACTGCAGGACTGCATTACAAATTGAACTCCAAATTAATAGCTGAATTTAAAGATGGGGAAGATATGGATACCTTTTTAAACTCTTTTGAAAAAGTTTGTATTCAGGCTAAACTTCCTAGACAGTCCTGGAGCTTTCAGCTATCCCTGCTACTTACCGCAAAAGCTCGGGATGCATTGGGTCAAATGAACAATGAGGACAGTGATGATTACAGCAAGTTAAAAGCTACACTATTAAACTAAGTTTGAATTAACTGCTGAATCATACAGAGCAAAATTATGTTAGCTCAGGAGAAACCCTGATATGAGCTATGAGGAGCTAGCCATGAAACAATGTCAGTTTTTAAAATGTTGGTGGAAGGGAATTGAGGCAAACTCTGTTGATAAAATTGAAAATGTGATTTTATTAGAACAGTTTTATTGGGCATACCCAGCAGAGCTAAAAACCTGGCTAGAGGACCGTGATCCAGAAACAGTGCAAGAGGCTGCTGAACTCTCGGACCGCTATGCAAGAGCAGGACCTGCTCTGAGAGCAAATGGGTGGGTGGCAGTGCAGAAAGAGAAAAGCCTGCCTTCAAGGCAGCTAAACCCTCACTGCCTCCATCAAACTAGTTAGCCCCAGGTTTGCAAAGAAAGATTTCTCATAAGAAAATGCCTGTTGGTTGTGTAAAGAGACTGGGCATACACAGACAGTGTCCCAAACAGGCAAGCACACGCAAACTGGGTGCAAGAAAAGAAGTGGGTTGTTTGTGTGTCCCTGGAAACATGCCAGTGAACATGAGGGAACACATGCACTCAGTCATGGTGAATGCTGTACAGATGCAGGGGTTAAGGGACACAGAAGCATCCCTGACATTGGTTAAAGAGGATCTAGTACAGCCTGGTAAGCTTATCCCAAACAACATGTAACTGTACAAGGATTGCTGGTGAAGAAAAAGCACAATGGCCAATGTCTCTGGACTGGGTGATGACAGGGGAGCTCATGCAACAGGTGGCTGTAGCCAAAACATTAGCAGTGGATGTGATCCTGGCAACAACTCAGCATGGGATGGTAGGTTACCATAACTGAACAGCCATGGAAAATTGTAGTTCCCTGAGCCACCCAGAAGCCATTAGGGAAGACACTGAGAGGCTGGTCCCCAGCCTATGTCTCCAGATGGGGAGTTAGATAAAGGGTGAAATTTCCCGGAGCAAGTGACCACACAGCTATGGAAGGTTACTCTGAAGAGGGAGGGGTGACCCATTGCCAGAGGGTTGGGATTGACAGTGATCCTGAGGGCCCTGACGCTAGTGCTAGGGACCCTAGTTTAGCAACTGAAGGGGACCCGTCCCATGACTTGGGAAGGTGTGAGGGTTCGTAGCTACTCAGAGAAGTGACCTCAGTTTAGAGAAGCTGAGGGCTTGGGCAGACCTAGACGGGCACAGGGAGGTGATGGCAGACATAAGGTTTATTGGAAAGATGGACTTATGTATATGCAGGCAGTACAGACAGAGGGAGTAAAGCTAGGCAGGCAGCTTGTCATTCCCCAGGGGTATTTTGAGCAGTTGCTCAAAATTGCACATGATATTCCCTTATCTGGTCAACTGGGAATTGCACAAACTATGCAGTGGTTCACCCAGAATTTCTACTGGCCTAACTTCACCCAGCAGGTGAAGGAGTATTGCAGGTCTTGTCACCGGTGTCAAGAAATAGGGAACGTAGGCAAGAAAACCTAAGCCGCCCTGATCCCTTGTCTGTAGTGGAGGAGCCATTCCAGAGGGTTGGAATAGATATTTGGGACCTTTAAATACCCCAGCTCCTCAGGGAAGAGATTCATCCTGACTGTGGTGGATTATGCCACCCAGTACCCAGAGGCAGTTGCCCTATCCTCTCTGAGGACAGACAAAGTGGCAAATGACTTGCTTGGGATTTTCTCCTGTGTTGGGTTTCCGCAGGAGCTAATCACTAATCGAGGGGGTTCCTTCATGTCTGACCTAATGAAATGTTTATGGAAGAAGTGTGGGGTGGTGCAGAGATGCACGGCACCGTATCACCCACAAGCCAATGGGCTTGTGGAATGCTTCAATGGTACCCTAAAGTCAATGCTCTGGGTGTTTGTTGAACAGCATGGGAGGGACTGGGAGAAATACCTTCCCCACCTGTTGTTTGCATACAGAGAGGTCTCCCAAGAGTAGACAGGATTTTCCCCCTTTGAACTCTTATATGGACGCAGGGTACATGGGCCCCTAGACTTGATCCGGGAGAAAGCAAGCACACCATCCAGGGAACTCCCATTGTGGATTATGTCCTTAGGTTTAGGGAAAGGCTGAAGGAGCTTATGGGGACAACCCAGAGCAACCTGGCAGCTGCCCAACAGAAACAAAAGGTGTGGTATGATCTCAGAGCCAGAGCTCGCTCGTACATGGTGGGTCAGGAAGTCATGGTCCTTATTCCGGTCCAGAAAGACAAGCTGCAAGCTGAGTGGGCAGAACCGTACAAAGTGGTTAGGAAGGTAAATGACATGAAGTACATTGTGGAGTTACCTGACAGAAGACAGACTGAAAGGATGTACCATGTCAACATGATGAAGCCATATGCAAATAGGGCTGACATGGTGTTTACAGTGTAGTCATAGGAGGGGGTGGATCAGGAGACCCCCTTCTGGATTTGCTGGAAGAAAAAGCAGGAGTCCTCTGTGGAGGCATAAATTGTCTCCCCTATGGCACTGGACCAGAGTCCAGAAAGTAAGGGAGGTTTTAGAAGACTTTGCTCCCTTGTTTAGCACCAAGCCTGACTAACCTCCTTAGTGGCACACGATGTGGAGACAGAGACACAGCTGCCCATACGGTGAACAGCATGGAGGTGTCAGAGGCTGTCCTAAAGGGACATTAGGAGGAAGTGGAGGAGATGCTGGACTTAAGTGTAATCCAGAGCTCCCACATCCCCTGGGCCTCACCGTAGTTCTTGTGCCCAAGCCAGATGGCTCAACTCGTTTCTGTGTAGACTATCATGGACTGAATGCAGTCATGAAGTCCAACCCCCACCGATGCCCTGGATAGATGAACTCCGGACAAGTTGGGAGGGCGACTCACCTTATGACAATTGACCTGACCAAGGGGTATTGGCAGGTAGAATTGACAGACAGAGCTAGGGAGATGTAGGCCTTCATCACTCTGCTAGGCTTATTTGAGTTTAAAGTAATGCTTTTCAGAATGAAGAATGCCCAGGCCACTTTCCAAAGGTTGGTGAACCGGTGTTAAATGGTGCTGAGGAGTACGCTGTGGCGTACCTGGATGACATTAGCCATCTTTAGTGCCAGCTGGGAGGAACACCTTTCACACCTTAGGGAAGTGCTGGGTGGGATGCATATGGCCAGGCTCACTGTCAAAACCGAGAAGTGCAAGGTGGCCATGGGAGAGGTGGCATACCTTGGGTATGTGGTAGGCCAGGCACAGCTCCATCCTAACCAAATAAAGATAGAGATGATCCAGGCGTGGCCCAGACCCAAAATCCAGAAGCAGGTCAAGAGCTTTCTAGGGACAGCAGGTACTACCGAAAGTTTGTACCTAATTACAGTGCCCTGGCTGCTCCCCTATCTGACCTAACAAAGAAAAAGATGCCAAAGAAAATTACCTGGGGTCCAGCCTGTGAGGAAGCCTTTACAGACTGAAGGATGCACTATGCAGTGCTCCTGTTTTGACAAGTCCGGACTATAGCAAAACCTTCATAGTTCAGACGGATTCCTCAGACGTGGGTATTGGGGCAGTACTGAGCCAGACATCTAGCCAAAGGACAGGGCACCCAGTTGCCTACCTGAGCAGGAAGCTGCTTCCCAGAGAGCAAGCGTACTCCACGGTGGAAAAGGAGTGTCTTGCCATTGTGTGGGCCCTAAAGAAATTAGAGCCATACTTGTATGGGCAGTATTTTGTGGTGCAGACTGACCACAACCCCCTGGTTTGGCTGACGCAGATGGGGAAGAACAACAGGAGACTACTAAGATGGAGTCTTGCTTTACAAGAGTATGATCTAAAAATCGTACATATGGCTGGAGCGAAGAACCAAAACTCAGATGGCCTGTCTACAGTCTATGAGGAGTGAACTGATTTGGGAAGCTCATCCCATGTAGGGGATAGATCCCCTAAATTCAGTCTAGGTGGGGAGGCATGCAACGTAGACAGCCAGTTCTGAGTGCTGTATCATTTTTTTAATATACAATGTATGTATTACTGATGGACACTGCTGAAAAGGCCAGTGCACTAGAAGTGACCTCTAACCCCACCAGATTTCAGCTGACAGATGCAAGCTAAAAAAATTGCTGACTGCATGTGAGTTCACACACATTCAGTTTTTATAGACAATGTGTTACATGTAAGGCTTTAATCAAGGATCCTGTTTTTCTGAAGTTAATTACAGACTTGAGTTAATTTTGTTAAGAGAGAAAATCATAAAGAAGGTTTATGACATTAGAAGGGGAAGCTAGGTTATTACACAGGGGTGCGAGCTGTAAATGTCCCTGTGAAGCCTGTGAGAGGGAGGGTACAACATGAGATCTAAAGAAGTGTCATTTGAAGGACATGAGTCAGGTTGAAGATTGCAGAATGTAATACTTTAAAAAGACATCCTGTTGTTTTGTATAAGATATATATTTTTGAAATATAATCTGACAGAAGAGGTGCTAGCTATGACCTCACCCAAAAGGGGTTAGGCCCATACTGTTGTTTAAGGAATAAATATTATTCTGTTTTACTACACAGAGACCTTTTACCTAGACTCTGACTGAGGAAAGATCTTCGGAGCACTTGTAAACAGATATGTAGAAAGATTTCAAATCTAAGTACTGAAGTAGGAAATTTTTGCACTGTTTAAACCTTGTTTCTTTTAATAGATTTGCATGTCTTGGGATATAAGAGTTCTGTATTTTGTGTTTTACATATTCTTAAATATTTTAGTAAAATTCTTTTTAGAACTTACTTGGTCTGTCTTTGACTTCTTTTATTTGTAAGAAAAGTATATGGTTAAAAGGAGACAATTAGACATAAGCTTGAATAGTGGTACCAAACTGGAAAGAGAAGTGTCTTTAAATCTGAGGTCTTTATTAAAGTTTTAAAGAGTTCATCTCTGTACACCTTTGTTAGGTGCTTGTAGGTAAAGATATCTGCCCTCAAAACAGAAATATCTTAGCCTGTGCATTGGGTATGCTAACAAGAGGTTAACAATTTGAATCCCTCCAACACTGGAGACCAAAGGTTGATCCGAACTCTCAGAAACAGACAAGATGGTTACCTTGTCTGTTACACTGTTCACAAAACTGCACTCAGAGGTTGGCACTTTGAGAGCAGAGGGCCTGATCTGCTGAGTTGGTTTGTGACACTCATATATCCCTATTATATTCTGGTGGGATTGGGGATTGGCTGTTTGGGTACTAGTCCAGCCCTGGTAGTGGTAGTGTCAGGCATTGCAGTAATCTGTGCTCTTACTATTGTACAATTATTATTGTAACGAGGATAAAACACATGATTTGCCAAATACAAATGTTACAATGGCAACATCGTCTTGTGTGATCTCCAGTTATAGAGAGTCACATGGGGGTGTAGGGTAACATTTTGTAGTAAAACATTTATTTCAGTACAACCTTTATAGTAGGTAGACTGAGTGTTTAAGGTATAGCCTTTTTCTAGAATGCTTCATTGCAATTTCTTATACTAACCACATGTGTTTACTTAAGCAGTTAGCTGTCTGGTGATGCAGCTTCTAGTTAAATGTCTTGTGATGTTTTAGTTTTGTGATGTCAACATTAAATGTCCTGTAGTACATTTTCTCAGGATAATGTTTCTGAATAACATGTGTTCCAGCACATTTATGAATAACATGTTGTCAAGCCACACTATTTATAAATAACTTGTTTTTTCAGAGAAAGGTACATTACAGCTTAAAATAGACATGTTATTGTTTTATGATTGGTTTATACTGGAGTGTTGGCTTTTTCAAGATAACAGTTTTGTATATAAGCACTGCATGTACACTAAATAAATGGCACCAAACCAGAAGAAAGATCACATGTGAATACATGTATCTGAAGTTGATGGAATCGCAGAAAAAAATAAACCAAAGAGAAACATTCACTTGGTGGGCTTGAATTATTTGAAGATAGAAAACACAATGCAGCTATCTTTTACCATACACTCTGCTCTTGCTGAAAGATCCCTTCCTGTCCACCTCAGACCAGTCATGTTCAATAAGCTGGTCACATTGTTGAAAACATGGGAAGCATTTTGATGCACTTCCTGTAGTTGAGAGAACTGGTTTCACTTGAAGGGGGGATCCACAGCTTGGACCTCAGCAAGGTTCAGAATTCCACAAGTCTCCAAAAGCAAATAAAAACTATAAATCAATGAGGAAAGGGATATCAGCTGATTTTACTCATCCAGGTCATTTGTCTTCCTCACTGAGGAGAAAATCTTTCCTTCATTTGATGGCTCTTGGAGTTCATCAGGATCTATGCCGTCCTTTCCTCACTAATCCCTGCTTTTAGATATTGATTCAGACCCTTAGGGTCCTCAGTCTCCTGCTCCACTTGTGATATGTCCCTTTCCTGTGCTGCCTTCTCTATGGGGGTTTGCTGAGGTCCCCTATGCATGGGTTCTGCCTCAGTTTCTTTGAGGGAGATTGCAATTCCTCTGACTGAAAGGGCTCATTTAAACATTTTAGAAGGAACCTATGCAGTTCTAATTTTCCACTGCTTTTGCTGTTTCCTGACATACCCTCCCTGACATCGCCAAAGACCTCTGACTGGTGCTGACAGCATTATATTAGCTGTGCAGTCCAAAATGAAACAGATGAAGACTGTTACATTGACTTGCAGGATTTATACTTTTAAGAGGTAGATCTCCTGAATGCCATGGTGCCACAAAATATAAAACCTGGAGGCATATTTTACCTGGCAACATTGCCTATCGTGACTACTGTAATATCAGAAACAGCCCTCTGGTGGTCAGTGTGTCCTTTTCCCTGAGAGCTCCACAGCACTGGGCTTATGGGAAAGATGTACCACAATTTGCAAAGTACACTTTTTCTTTAGGTTTTAAAGTGTCCTTTCCTCCTAGTAGCCAATCCAGTAGAGAATCAAATCAGAATACCCTTGTACCTGAGAACACTGGAAATACCTGCTCCAGGAGAAGAGAGAAAAGATCTTTGGGGAGTCTATTAGGCTATTTCTGGCATCACTTTGCTGACTAAGGTCTGTGCTGGGAACCAAGTCCCCATTTACACATTGAATCCTCAGGATATGTGCAGACTCTGAACAAGAGGGACCGGCTGCAGACAACAAAGGAAGGAAATACCTAAGGGTGCTCATTGACACGGCTTCATGGAGAACCTGAGAGTTAGGGAAGAAGAGACTCAGAAGCTGTTTGTAGATAAAAAAGGCACAAGATACAGTAACCACTCTCACTTTGCAGGCCCTCTCAGTGCCCCCAAACCTATAGTAACTCAGGAGCCAACAAAGTCTGCAACAGAGTCCACAGAAACAAAGCTTTATTTATTTATTTATAGAAATGTTTCTCCTGGAAGGCACACTGAGCAACAAGTCACTCATCTCCAGGTGCAACCTAGGGAAGGGTACAACTGTAATGAGACCTTATACATTCAAGTTACAGGATCAACATTAGCATACAGTTGCAAGGCAGGTGTTACAAACTGTTACAACAGTGTTGTGCATAACATGTTGAAAGAGGGGACAATCATAAGTGCTGGGTTAATAAGTAAACAAGTGCTTACATGAAGGAAAAGGGGGGAAGGGGGAAGGAGAGAGAAGAAGGGGTGATGTGGAGGGAGGGGGAAGAGTCATGCCCCTGGAGACCCCTTCAGGATGCAAGGAACCCTGCAAGGGAACTAGGGGGACCAGAGAGAAGGGGAAAAAAACAGTATCCCAGAGAGACCCCCTTTAAGATGATGGGGAAAAAAGTAGATGAGTGGTACTAGCCCCTTAAGGGGCAAGCGAGGAACCCATGGAGAGCATTCAGGGTCCTTTACATTCTATGAGATATCAAGGGAGGCCAGTAAAGGGGAGCAATTAGGGGTAGGGAAACCTTCCAAACCACAAGGTAGAATAAGAAGGAAGAGAGGTAAGTGATGATGCTGCTAACTATGGGGAGAGACCAGATAGTGCCAGCACTTACCTGAACCCCAAGGCAAAGCAGTATAACAAAAGAAATCACTGATAAGAGCAAAAACAGTAGAGTCAGAAGTATATGCACCAGGCAGTGGCAAGGACACTGAGACCTTCAAGGCAGAGGCTGTAGTGCAGCTTAGGCAATCTCAGCCTACATTTGAGTCACAAACACTTAAAACACAAGGTGAGCTGCCTGTAGAAGCATCCACAGCTCCCTCTAATACATTGACACAATTTTCTCATAAAGAGGAAAATACAAATAACATTGAGAGTGGTTGCAGTGAAGAGCTCTGATTCGAAACTGCGATCCCCATCACTGGTACAGCACAGACTGAGGAACTGCCTACCTCAGAACACAAAGACCACCAGCTTCCAAGTTGCCATCACTTAAGCAATACTAGACTATGGGGATGTTGGTTGTACTATTGTAGGTTTACCACATGTTCAGTGGCATAATAAGGCACAGACCACAGGCTGAGTACTCTTCTTCCTGTTTGGTGCCACCAGGGGTCACTAATCATCTGCCTGTTATATGAATGCCTGCCAGGATTACTATCACTTGTCATCAGGGGTTATATTTACTACATTATTATTCCTAATTCAAAGTCTTTTAGAAACCCTTTTGGAAGTCAATTTCTGTGGGCAGAATCATGTGTGCAGGCTTATGAGTGATGCCATGTGGATCTGCTGGGGAACCGAGGAGCAGGAAGAGTTGTGCTGTGCTGATAGGTAAACGTTGCACAGTATTTTTTTCAGATGCTGCTTATGGAAAAAAGATTGTGAATGTGGCTGTGGTACTTTAACTAAAAGCCTTAGAGTTGGATCTTGAGGAGCGATAGTGCTGGGGAGCAAGCAGGCAGCACAGTAAGGAGAGAACAGCAATACTAACTTGACTGTTGATACTGCAGATGGAGAAGTGCTGTGAGCCAAACTACTCTTTCACACTGGTCATGCTACAGACTCTGTCCAGTTACAATGATAAAGCAGTGAGAGAGCAGGCACTGCCAGTAAATGAACAAGTTCTGAGAGAGCCACTACGACTGTAAATGCATTAACTAGATAAGGGTGTTTCATGGGCTTAAACGTAAACATGAATTGTTGTTGCATACACAAACTCGAATCAAAGTGCAGTACATTGAGAAAGGGTAGATATAAAAGTAATGCCACTGTCTGTATTACAGTTATCTATATGTTTCACATTTTATTCTGTGCACTGCTATAGCAATCAACTCAATAAAACCGGGCCATCATTTACATGAAGGTACTGTACCTTAAATGCAAATGCTTCAGGGACAACTATATGTTGTGACAAGGTGGAAGAAAAATACAATGTTGAGACATCGCTTTGAAGACATTGATGTGTTTAATTGATTTTTTTAGAGATTACTATACAGTTCACACACATAATTAGTATAACATAAAAGTGCATATAACCAAATGTCTAAGTAAATCTTACACAATTACAAGTTGTTCTCTTGAAGGAAGATCTTACTGTACAAGGCCTAAAAATGGGCATCAGGTAAAAATAGACTGGAGCAGGTGTGTTATTGAGGGTATTGCATAGATTATCTTTTATTAGAAAATGGCTAAATGAAAACTCACCTCCTGATTCGCTGAAACAGCCTCGCAGTCTGGCTGTTATTTCTTCTCTACGTCCAAAAAACAAGTTCCAACGTAGGGTGCCCTACTACTAAAACAATCCTTGGGCACCCTGAATTTTGAAACTTGCCAGCTGCCATTTTTCTCTGCTCGCTTAGCGATACTAACTTTCATGGGCACTGACACTGGACATTCTAAAAAACAAAACCTACAAGACTAATTTTTCTTTTTACAAATGTAACTTTTCTTACTGAGCGTAATTGCTCTCCATCTCAACACACACTTGACTGTTACAGTGAGCTGCAAACTCACATGGTGCCACATTTAACTGCACAGAAACAAAAGTACCTGTCTTGAAATACAAATAACCAAACAACATTCCCCTGTTCTGACTAATGATCTTTCTTTCTTTCTTCTAGTTCTGTGCTTGTCTCACTAACTGAAGAACGAGACATAAACCAAACAAAACCACAAAAAGCAGCTCTCATGTCTGTGAACCACTGCTTGAAGAAATAAAAAGCAACACAACAAGCTCATAGAAAACACACAAACAAATCAGCACCCTCCTGTGGTGATTCAAGCAGCACAAGGATTATTTTACTATAACATTTAACTTTTATTATTTTCTATTTATTTTTATATATAAATCTTATTATTATACTTTTTCAAAAAATGACACCTATACCCCATTTTCTAAGTGTAATAATACCCTCCAGGGTGGGTGTTATGGGATATAAGGACCTTCCAGGGCCTATAAGGCCATCCGCCTGTGGCGTCAGGTCTCATTATGCCCCTGGGTGGTCCATTATATCCCAATAACGCCTACCCTGTTGGGTATTATTACTTACTTGCTGCTCCACCCAAGGCACACACAATATAAAAATCAACAACCCCTTGATATGACGCAACAGGAATTAGTTAGTACAAGGACAGATACAAGTAGGAGACTGAGTAAGTGGGTAGACACACATGAGTATGGAAAGACAAAAAACATTTCAAAAAGTCTCACTATTATAATTCATTGTTTACAAATGCATCTGCACAGTTAACAATTTTTGTAAAAAAAAAACAATAACAATGGGAGTTATTCCACATATGTCCACAGGTGCCATGCATGCTGGTGGAGGGATTTGAGGCCCAGATGCACCAGTCTGCCCTGCTCCTGAGTCAGAAGATCATGGCAGAGAGGCAGAGGTACTGGGGGTTCCATTGATAGTTGTTGAAGCAGAGGGAACCAAATCTCATTACTGTAGGTCAAAGAGGGGCTATTTGAATCATGTGAGCCCCTTCTGCCTGTATCTTCAGGAGAACCCTCTGAAACACTGGGAAGGGAAGGAAGGCATACAAGAACCTCCTTGTCCAGCAAAGAGACAGCATGTCTCACCAGAAAACACCACGCCAGGGAAAGAGTGAGCAAAAATTGGGTAGTTTTGCATTGGATGGGGAAATGAAGAGGTCTATTTCTGGCTGACCCCACAGGTCAAATTAGCTTTCAACCACCTCTTGATTTAGCTCCCACTCATGAGCCCTGATAGTGGTGTGGCTGGGACTGCCTGCCAGGATGTTGCTGATGTCCAGCGCATGGACAGCAGTCAGGCAGAGGTCATGCTGGACTGTCCAGTACCACACTTGAATCATCTCCTGGCACAGAGGGTAGAAGTGAGTGCCTCCCTGTTTGCACAGGTTCCAGACCACAGACATTGCCAGTCTGAATCAGGAGTGTCCTGGGACATAGAAGAGTCTGGAAGGCCTGGAGGGCACACAGTACTGCCCTCATTTCTAACACACTGTTGTGTAGAGATGCTTCTCGCTGAGACCATGTTCCCTGGGTCTGATGGTCTCCAGGTGGGCTCCCAGCCTTGACCCAAAGCATCCATTGTAAGGGTCATAGTAGGAGCAGAGGTTTGAAAGGGGAACCCCTCTGGAGAGATTGGACAACTCCTGCCACCAAAAAAGATCCAGCTTCATGTACCCAGACATTAGGACCCTGTGGTCCAGGTTGTCCAACCACTGATCCCTGGACATGAAGAGTCTATTGGGTCACCCTTATATGCAATCTGGCTAGCAGAACTTTAGGGATCACAGCTGCAATCAGCCTGAGAAGATGGAGGATGGAACAGGTGTGGTCCAGCATGAGTTGGCCACTAGTCTGACCAGTTCCTGCAGGGTCTCCACTCTGTCTGATAGGAGGGAAGGCCCTGCCCTGGACTATATCCAGCACCACCCAAATTAATTGTAGGTGCCTCGGAGGGGAGAAGTGAGACTTGGATAGCTGACTGTTATTCCAAGTCTGGAAAAGAGGTCTAGGGTAAAGGAGCTTGACTCTTCTTAGACTGCTCTGTGATGGGGCTGATAGAAGCCAATCATCCAAATAAAGGCACAATTAGATCTCTCTGGCATAGGGCCACAGTAACCAATGCTAGACACTTAGAAAAAACCTGAGGTGCTGAGGATAGACCAAAAGGGAGAGCCTTGAACTAGTAATGTTCTCCCTGAAAGGAAAACTTAAAGTGGTGGTGGGCCTGGAAGACAGGTATGTGTAGGTAAGCATCCTGTATGTCCAGTGCTCAAAGCCAATGGCTCTTGTGGAGGAGGGGTAGAAGTCCCTGAATGGTGAGCATGTGGAACCTCTTGTACTCAATGTACAGGTTGAGCATGCTGAGGTCCAAGATGGGTCTTATGTCACCTGTCTTTTTGGGCAGTAGGAAGAAATGGAAGTAGTACCTCTTCCTATCTGTGCCTAAGCCACAGGTTCTATGGCTGACTTTTGCAGAAGAAACTGGATCTCATCCCTATCAGAGGCCTGGGGTTGTCCAGTGACCTGTCTAGGAACTCTATGGTGTGACCTCTTAATCAATCAATCAGTCAATCAAACTTTATTTAACCAAGCAGTTACATCATTGAGCAAGCTCATTTTCAAAATGGTCCTGGACACAGAGGACTCTTTACAGTAGACAACACTTTGTACAAAAGTAGACATCAGTACAGGTAGTTACAATTTACAAAATCAGTACTTGGATGAAATCAGACAAGTAAAGCAAGTGCAAATATAGGCATTTAAAGTGCAGCTGATACAGGTTGTAGCTTATAGAATACAAGTGAGGAGAGGAAGAGGGACATAGAGAAGAGAAGAGAAGTGGGAAGAAAGGGTATCAGACACATAGTAGAGAGGGAAATAGGGCAGCCTAATAGAATGAGGCCCCTGTGAAGCTAATTGATGAGAGGGGAGGTGGGGGAGGATTACAGAGGTTAAGGGACCTGGTTGAGCAGGTAAGGCTTTACCTGAAACAATCACACACCGTTTTCAGGCCTTTTATAGAGCAGCCTCAAATATAAAATGGCTGGGCAGCAAGGGAGAGATTTAAGTAATTTTGCATGTTTTCCAAAGTGATGGTAAAAAGAAGCTAATGGCAGTTGAGTCAAGACATGTCCTTGTTCGTGGTAGCTTAAGGAGGACAAAGGAGGAGTTCCTTAGTCCATAGGCACCCTTCGAACGTTCAAACAGGTCACAGATATAGGGCGGTAGTTTGTTGGACAAAGCCCAGATTAGCCACATGAGGGCATTTATTTGCCTCCTCATGGAGAGGGACAGCCAATCTAATGCTTGGTACAATGAGCAGTGATGAATCTGCAAGGGCAAGTCAAGAACAAATCTCAGTGTGTGATGATAGAGTGTATCCAGCTTTTGGAGAGCATACTGGGGGCAATGGCTGTATAGGAAGTCAGCATAGTCAATCAGGAGAAGAAAGGTTGTTTGAACCAGATGATTTCTAGCTTCCAGGGTGAGTAGGCATCTTATGCGGTAGAAAATACTGAGGTGCTGCCTTAGCTTTTTTGTTAACTTGCTTAGATGTACACCAAAGGTGAGTTTGTTATCCAACCAGACTCCCAGATATTTAAATTTATCCACTAGCTCTAGTGGTTCATTAAAGAGGGTAATAATCATTGGGGTCCCAGGTATCCCCGTATTGTGGGATGGAGAGATAATCATAGCTTTAGTTTTTTTTTTTGCATTTAATAAGAGCTTTAGATTCAGCAGCTTTGCTAGAGGATGATAAAATCCTGCTGTAGCTCCTTGTATGCAATGTCCAAGGAAGGGCTGGTCGTGTAGAGGACTGTGTCATCCATGAAGAGATGAAACGCCCCAGCAACCAGGCCAGAGTCAATGCAGTTGATGTAAAGGGCGAAGAGGATAGGTCCCAAAATGGAACCTTGTGGAATGCCTCAGGGCAGTAATTTTAGTGGAGAGAATTCCCCTTGGGCTTTAATTTGCTGTTTACGATTTGTGAGGTACCAGCGGAACCACTTTACTGCAGCAGAGGTTAGACTGATGCTACTCAGGGAATCAAGAAGTATGAAATGATTAACCTATCAAATGCTTTGCTGAGATCAAGGAAGAGTGCATAGATGTACTGTTTACTGTCCAGGGCTTTTAGCCAGTCATTTGACACTTTGGCAAGAGCACACACGGTACTGTGTTTGGGTCTGAAACCTAACTGGACTGGACTGAGGATTTTGTTCACAATCCAAGTACTCCCTTAATTGAGAGTTTACAATTTTTTAAAGTAGCTTGGATAAACAGGAAACAACGAAATAGGCCTATAGTTATTCAAGTCAGTGGGGTCTCCTGACTTGAACAGGGTGATAATGGGCACGGTTTTCCAACTAGGTGGCAATTCCTTGGGATAAAGAGCTGTTAAAGAGATGGGCAATTGGAGCTGCCAGATAATAAGAACCTTCTTTTAAAAAGAAGGGTTCAAGCGAATCAGCACTAGCACTCTTTTTGGTGTCCAGTGAGAGGAGCAGGTCCTCCACCTCTTTGTAGGAGACTGGCTGGAACTTGAAGAGGGGGCAGTCGGTAGGGGGAGCAATGGTTGGTCTAGTAGCTATGCTGGCGGTGATTGTGGTGCTCAATTTACTAACAGGTGATGTGTTGAATGTGAGGCCTGCAGTGGTGAAGTGGTTATTGAGCTGATCGAGGATCTCAGACCTATCTGTGTAGGAGGTGTTATTTGCCACAATTTGGGCTGGTAGCAGGGTGGCAGGGGAATGTCCCTCAACCTCTCTCAGTGTCTTTCTAAATTTGGTGGAACAGTTTTTGTTTGCCTTCAGGGCTGACTGGAAGAATCATTGTTTTTCCAACCTTACCAGTTTGGTGCAGGCATTTCTGGCTACCCGGAAGGAGAGCCAGTCTCAGTCAGACTGCAACTTCCTAGCCCTTTTCCAAAGGGTGTCTCTATGCCGTAAGGCCCTCTTAAGTAGTGGGCTAAACCAATCAGGTGTGCATTTCCTGGATTTGATTTTCCTTAAGGGTGCGTGATGGTTAATAATGTTTACTAGCAGATCCTGACAATACAGAATGCTTCAGACACAGAGGAGGTAGAGAAATCCTGCCACTTTATGTTCCCAAGATCTGTCAGGAAGGCTGGGAGACTGAAGTATTTTAGGTTGTGCTAGCTTGAAAGTAGAGATGGAGGGAGGTGGGGAGCACCTAATGCAGCGACTGTGCAGTGATCACTCAGATCATTGTGAAGAGCCCTGCATGAGATGTTATGTGGCTTGTTGACAAGTATAAGGTCCAGAAGTGAACTTGGTGGATTTTTTTGTTAGGTCGGTAACGTCAGAGATAATTCAGGAGCCCGTGCTTGCAGAAAGTCCTTGCTTGTTTGCGCTGGCATTGTTCCAACTAAGGTTAAGGTCACCCATGATAATGCATTCCGTGTTCGCTTTTTCTAGGAGAGAGCGAATATGGGGCTGTATACACAGACCCACTGCAAGAGGTCTATAGCATACAGCTATCAATAAAGCTATACCAGGTGAGAGGGTAATTTTGAAGGCAAGACATTCAAATTCTTTGGGCATTGATGTGCGGACAATATTGGTGGTTAGGAATTTATCTTTAATATATATGGCAACACCACCACCTCTGGTCAACCTGTCACATCTGATCAAGTTGTATCCTGATATGATAAACGTTTTGTCAGGTAAAGTATTTTTCAGCCAGGTTTCCGAGAGCATTGCTACATCAGGCTTGGCATGTAGTACCCAGGCGTGGACCTGGTCAAGTTTGTTGGCAAGGTTGCACACATTCATATGCAGGAAGCTCAGACCCTTTAGCTGTGGGAGTTCCCCCTGGGGCAGTTAGCAGTAGGGGGGGCCCAGGATTAATTCCACACTGCCTGCACAGAGTAGCAGAAGTACTAATTATTTCCTGAGACATCTTACCGGGAATCTTAGGAAGGCTTTGTTTGGTTGTTTGCCTTGGACACTATCATAGAAATATAGAAACATAGAATTTGATGGCAAATAAGGACCGCTTGGCCCACCCAGTCTGCCCATTTCCCTACCTGATGGATAAGCTGCAGATTCTAGTTAATCAACAGCTTACTTCCTTCTACCCCACTAGAATTGTCTTATGCCTGTCCCATGCATTCTTGAACTCCTCCCACTGTTCCTGACTCCACAACCTCCTCAGGAAGACTGTTCCATGCATCCACAACTCTCTGTGAAAAATACTTTCTAACATTACCTCTGAGCCACCCCCTCTATCATCTTCAAATTGTGCCTCTTGTTCTTGCACATCTCTTCTTCTGAAAGATACTACCCTCTTGTACCTTGTTAATTCCTTGAGATACTTGAAAGTTTCTATCATGTCCCCCTCTCCTCCTTTTCTCAAAAGGTATACATATTAAGCTGCTTTAGTCTCTCCTTGTATGTCTTCTGGTGCAGACCTTACACCATTTTGGTTGCCCTCCTCTGAACAGCCTCCACTCTGTCTATGTCTTTGTGGAGATGGGGTCTACAGAATTGTATGCAGTACTCCAGATGGGGTCTCACTAACTGTCTGTAGAAAGGGATAACAACTTTCTGTTTTCTACTGTTAATGCCTCTCCCTATGCATCCCAGTATCCCCCCAGCCCTCTTTACTGCCTTCTCACATTGCTTGCCTACCTTTAGGTCATCTGATATAATTACTCCTAGGTCTCTTTCAATTTTTGTTGTTGTTATTAACTCACCCCCCCATTGTGTACTCTTCTCCAGGGTTTTTGTTTCCCATCAAGGACAGCTGAGTGGGAGTTTGGTGAGCAGCGGAAGTTGATCAGAGTATGTAATACTACCCTAACACAGAAGGTAAGGGAGGTCTGCTTAGAGAATGTTGGCAGTAAGAAGTGTGAAGGGTTGGAAATGTGTAAGGATTACTGCCTTTGGAGGAAGTTAACTGGTTGGCAGATACCGTTGCACTTATTTCCAATCCAATAGGAGTATTCAGGCAGGATGAGTCTTTCCTGGGGTCCAAAACTGGCTCCACTGTCAGAAGGAGGATGTAGCCAATGAGGAGAAGGGGTCTTGCGGAAGTCATCTCTTGGATTTATTACAATAGCTAATGAAACAGTACTATCTAGAGCTGTAAAGACACAGCCAGGGAAACAGAGAAAAGGGCTTAAAGTAGAAAGTGTCTTATAGCGAGGATGCCTTTAAGAGGAGGGCAGGATCAGCAAAGGGGTGGGGATACAGAAAAGCTCTATGCTCAGAGCAATAGTACTTGGAGCCAGTGGGGCAGGATGGGGTAGGGAGGGAGAGCTTAAGTGTATTTAAAGGTGGCCTGGGAGGAGAGAGGGGTGAGCGAAAACTTTGGTAGCAGGAGGCAGCCAGCAAGGCTTGCTATTAACTGAAGGGATCCAAGAGTCTGTGGCTATGTGCTGTGAATCTGAAGATTGAGGGTTACCTCCCCACTAGTTCCCCAGAGGACCTGGAGGAGGCTGGGGGTCCCCACAAGTCAGGAGGCCGAGGGAGAGGAGTCAGCAGCTCTCCAAGGGTTTCTGGGACTTGGCAGGGGGAGTAGAGGTTCCTGGATGCTGGACACCAGCATTTAGCCTCTGGCGCTTTGGCAGGGGCTGCTTTTTCTGGCATCTCTGTTGCTGAAGAAAATGCTGTTTGCCTTTGTAACCCACTCGGTACATGAAGCAGATGTTGTGGATGGATTTACTTCAGTTCTGCAATTCAGTGATAATATCCTCCCTTAGCATCAATTCCAAATAACACAGATCACTTGAAAAGGGCATCCAGGATGGAGGTCTGAACGTCTTGTACCAGGCCAATAATCCTGAGCCACGAATGTTGCCTAATGCAGACAGCAATGGCTACTATGTCATAAGTGGCCTGGAGGGCATGACAACAGAAGATTTTAGCCATTCTCACTGTCTTAGCAATCTCGGCCTTAAGCTTCTAATCCTGTATAGCTTCCATCTTTGACTCAAGTGAGGCTAGGAAGGATTTCTGATAGAAACCATATCAGTCACATAATTAAGGGACCTGATGCTGCAAGTGAGGAGGAATGGATCTATGCAACAGAAATTGTCCTGCTCCTTAGACTCCTCATCAGGAGGAGACATGCTCAAATGTTAGGTTTAGAGAACTGAAGTGAGCAGCTGTGATAACAACTGAGTCTGCATTAGGATGGCTAGTAGGTGTTACCCCCACTGGGGGTGGTACATCCTGTCTGCTTTTTGAAACAGCTGGAATGGAGGAAGTTATTGCCAGATAGTGGATGTCAGGTTTCATGGAGCCCAGTCCAAGACAGTATGGGCATAGGAGCTGTGCTAGTCATGTTTAGATGCTCTGCAAACCTTTTCTGCTTTGAATCCTGTTCCTGGATAGATCAGCCATGGGCATTTTGTATAGTTATGAGGAGTTTTCAAAGGAAAGGTCCTCCTCCAGAGCAACTTCGGGACTCCTTAGGGTTGAGGCTCGATAGGTGTGTGTGCGTGCCCAGAGCTGGAGGACAAGTTGGAGTCAGAGTCTGAAGAGTGCTCTTGCTGGAGTTCTGAACCCTTTTAGAGGAGTGTCCTGGGTTTTATCCTAACCTGGTGTCTACAGGAGCCTTCTCCAGAAAGGTAGAATCCACAGGAGATGCTTATCTAGGGGTCAGAAAAGAGCAGGAGTAGAGGCCATCACTGGTTTCCAACAGTCAAGCTCTGAGGCTAGTTGAGTCCTGTTCTGCTGAATAAGGGTCTGAAACACTGCCTGGATATTAGCCTGAGGCAGCTGTGGAGGTGTAGAGGCTGAGGTGAAGAGGAGGTGTGTGGTGGAGGAGGAGGCTGGAAAATGGATAGCCTGGCATCTGATTTTGAGTGGTATCCATGAGCCTGATAGGAGAAGGTAAAGCCAGAAGGAGCATATCCTTGATTAGACATAGCCCGGTGTCTGGTACCCTGGTACATAATGGGATTCATGACCAGGTGTTGGATACCCTGGTGAAGGGTACATTGGGTACTGTGGGGGTGGATAGCCTGGAACATTTCCCATAGGTCCAGCCAAAGGCAGAGCTGAAGGCCTAGTGGAAGGTCCAGAAGGACCAGGTGTCAGCCCTGTAGGGGCATTCAAAGGGGCTGGCAGTGGATCAGGCACAGGAATGTCTGGTACCAGAAGATTCTCTGCCTGGGGGCCTGATGGAAGGCCATCCAGCATTTGAGGAATGGTCGAGTGCCAGATATTCCATGACCTGTAAAGGATCATATGGTTAAGGTCACTTGGCATTAGGGTGTGAGTAGAACTGACAGAAGACCTGCCATCAATCTGGCCGAGCCAGAGTCAAGATGGTGGAACCTGGTTGTCAAGGGGCTTGGATTGAGGAGGTCCCAATGAAAGGTCCCAAAGGGTAAACAAGCCCAGTGGGGTGAATCAGGAGAGACTAATTCAGCGAAGGAGGAATGTCAATGGATTGGTGCCCACCTCTGGCTTCTTGATCTTCAGGCAAACCAGAGGATCTGGTTGTGTCAGTGGGAGTGTGTGGAACCTTCAAAAGACTGCACCATGTCCAGCAGCTGGCTCAACTGGATGTTGGGAGTATACTGTGACCCCGATGGGAAAGCCCCAGCTGTGTGGTTCCCAGAGAAAGTTGGGAATGACTTATAAGCCGTGGCAGTGGAGATGTCAGAAGAGCTCCCTTCTGATGTATCAGCCTAGACCATGCAGACAACAGCAGAACTGGAGTCCAGTTTTCTGGCTGTGACCACACAGTCCTTGGTGAGGCTCGGGAATGACTTATTGAACTGGCTGCTGGCAATAGACCTTGAAGAAGATATGGGCCTAAGGAGCACAATAGGGGTTCCATTGTCCAAGAAGAGCCCCGACTACACCATGTGTAAATTGGGCAGGGAGACCATGGCCTGATCTGCCAAAGTGATAGGAGACCTGACAGTAGGGGAATTTCTGAAGTGGAAGCCCCTCCAGTATCAGTGGTGCCCAATGGTCATTGCCAAGTGGATGGAAATCTGTCCCAGTCTCGGTGCCCATCCTTGTCCTTTTTCTTTTTTTTGGGTTCTGGCATTAGAGAAGAAAATTTTCCAGCAGATTCTGCAGCTCCTTTTCCATCAAAGCTAGGTATTTCTCTAGCAAATGGGCTTCGAGTTTTTTCTGGTGCCTAATCCTTGCGGCCTGGTTAAAGGACTGGCAGGGTGCACAATCCTTGACTCAGTATTTGGGGCCATGGCAGATCAAGCAGTGGAAATGCTCGTCAGCATGCAGGACCTTGGTGCTGCAGAACTTGCACTTCTTTTTGACGCATCACCCAACTGTTCATGTTCCAGAATTGTACCTCCAACTACATCCCATGCTGTAAATTTGTCACTGTTATTTATTTGCTTTCCCTTTCTTATGTATATCCCTCAAGATCTCTGTATTAGATCCATTTATCTTAGACCTATTTATACTGTGTCTTACTATGTAGTTGTTTGACCTGCTGGTCTGTTCTCTTCTTATGCCAAACTGGACATTTGTGTAAATGGGCATTTTTGCTCATGAACCTTTCAGTTTTAAATAAAGATTAACTAATTAAAACCTGGACTGACAGATCTGAACCACAGCAGTTCTGTAAACGTCAAAATGGCCATACTGGGTGCAACTTGTACAAATACTGCTGGTCTGGTCACTCTAGTTGCACTGTTCAGTCTGACTTTTATACATCTTGTCCACTCTAGGAAGTTTGTTTTTAACCCTTCTTTGACATGATTGAAAATGGAACCATCGGGACCAGACCAGATAGGTAAAAGCCAGACCAGATCATCTGGAGTGAGTGGATCAGCAATATTTGCACAAGCTATGCCCGGACCAGATTTTACAGCTCTGGTCTGGGTCTAGTGACCTGGTTTTACCCATACCCTGCTGCATGTGGCTTAATGACATACTAAACAGATGGATGCAGAGTCTAACCCATTGAAGGTTGAAGTTTCAGAAAGTCATTATGCTAAAAATACCAAGACACACTCCCCCAACCCCAGGTCACATTTAGTCCTCTACCAAAGTCATGCTTAACTATTGGTGCCTCTGCATCCACACCATTAAACTTTCAATGCCATCATGCCTCTTCTCCTGCCATGCGCTCCTAATCCATAAAGTCCCATTCTGCTTGTGGCAGGCCCTGCAAACCAGTGAACAGCTCTTTACTCCACATCAACTAAATTACTGTTAAACTTTTATTTTAAACAGAGCTTATTTGTTATGCAGAAAGCTCCAGGAAGTGTTTAACCCATTCTACATCCAATAGTTTTCTGTGATGTCTGTACCATCCATTGGTAATCTGATACAGAATGACTGCCAGAAGACAATGAGTTAACTTTCTGTGGGCTCAATTAACTCCTCAAGCCAGAGAGAAATAGTGTTCTACAGTTTCTACACACGCAGCCAGCATAGTAATGAGGCTTCAGTGGAGTAATCTATTTTAACACTTATGATGTTGTTTGGTAGCAAAATGACAGCCCTTTTCTGAATGCAAAACACCTGTTAGTCTATGCCCACAGTCGTAATAAAATAATATTCGGGGAGGAAGAAAAATAACAGAGTGAACATTATGGGTGGGGGGAACAGAGATAGTGAATGGCCAGGGAAATGCAGTGAGTGTGTCAGGGGCAGATCCAGTAGTCCTATGGATGGGGAAGCTCAAGTCAGATAAAAAAAATAAAATAATAGGCTGGGGTCTGGTGGGCCGCCTCTAGGTCACAGAAATTTTGTAACATTTTGTGCATTTTGTGGGTATTTCTAATGCAATTTCTACCCATTTCCTGGCTTTTTGAGTTGCACCCTAGCACCATCACCAGAGTCTCCACAGTCCACATGACAGTATGTTGCCCAAAATACCCTCCCACCCCAAAAATAAAACAAAGTACTAAAAGACTGCAGTGAGGCAGCAGCACATCCAAAACACATAACAATTAGACAAGTTGAAAGAGACTTGGTGACGAAGGCAAACTGCAGACAAATTAAATGACAATCCAGGTAAACAAGTTGACAAATGTCTCTCACTCAAGCACATTATGACATTACTATAAAGCCAATACATCCCAGTTTGTACTGCAGTACAGATTTTCCTTTCCACCAGACTTACCTCAGTAAAAAAATAAATACAATAACTATAGAAATATGGGAACAAAGTCACTTTGCTATCCAGTTTCTGAAAATATAATTTCAAGTTTGCTTGCTATTTTTGCAAACCAGATTTTATTCTATAAAGCAACTTATTCCAAAGAAGATACATTTTTAATAAATATATTTTTTGTTTTAAAATTTCCTTTACTGGGATAACCCAATGGTATGAGGCATCTCATTTTTATGATAGCCCAAGAACTAAGTAAGCAGACAGACAATGGAACACAGTTTTAACCAAATATAAAATGCATTTTTTTATTAACTTAACACCACTTGCTTGGGTACAACACAACTACACCCCCATTCAACACATATAACTACATAAACCAAATATTTGATTCTATCACTTTTTTCTGGTTTTGTAACTACCTGTGTCAATGTGTCAAACAAGGTCTTATGACTTCTGTTGCTAATTTTGCTCTCCAAGCATGCAGAAACTTCTGCACATGCCATAATATACAGCAGAGCACCTTCAAAACCCCTATGTCTATTAATTCCTCTGTGCTCATTCCACTGTACAACCACAACTGAAAGACCACACAGATTAGACATACAGTACATGCTGAGGTTTTACCTCAGTTTAAAAGGTCTCCTGTACCAGTTTCTGTCTCTCCTAGTTCATGCTGTTGCTGAGACCCACCTGTCCCAGCATTAGTTTTGTACCATTCTTAGCATGCTACCAGAGGGCACTCACCCTCCAACTCCCTCTCCTGTGAATCCACACCAAAATCAATTTGCCATATAGGACAAAATCAGCAGTGATCTTAAACTATTTCAATGTTATGAATTTAAGTGTGGGGGTTGTCAGGATAACTGAGTTTTGGCAACACAAACGAAAAATAGCAAGCAAGGAGACAGCATAGTGGGTGGGCAGGCAATGAGAAAAGTGACAGTTTTGGACTCATGTCAGCTAATGAAAGAGTAAAGAAAATACCATGGCAGCAATGTTTTACATTTGATTATTGTATTTTGTGGTACTGACAAAAAAAAAATAGACATTAAAACATAGGATATATCTGGAGTACTCGTGCAGTACTGGAGGCCACACCTTCACAAGTACTTTAACCAAACTGAGGCAGTCCAGAGAAGGGCAATCAAAATGGTTCAGGGACTGCATCAGAAAACATATGAGGACAGATTAACAGAGCTCAATATGTATACCCTAGAGCAAAGGAGGGAGAGAGGTGATATGATCGAAACATTCAAACACCTTAATGGCATTAACAAGATGAAAGAGTCTAACATGTTTCAGTATAACACAAGCATTTGTCAATGCCGAATGTTGATTGCTTTGCTCCATTGAGCTCAGTCACCCCTCTGTCAGTCGCTCATTCTGTTTCTGTTGGTGCTGAAGGCTGTGCTTTTGTACTGGGCTCCTGTCTGTGCTGGCAACTTTGCTGCCCACAAAGAAATTCACAGCTGTCCCAACAGAGCTCCATTGAGGTCACTCACGTCCCTCTCTCACGTGCTCATTCTGTTTCTCCTGGCACTGCAGCCTGCCCTTTGTACTGGGCTCCTGCCTCTGTTGGCATCTTTGTCTGCCCACAAAGAAATCTGCAGTAGTCCCAACAGAGCTCCGTTGAGCTTGCTCACTCACCCTCTCTCACTCGCTCATTCTGTTTCTGCCAGTGCTGCAGGCTGCCCTTTTGTACTGGGCTCCTGCCTGCCTTGCTGCCTTTTTCTGCCTACAAAGAAATCCACAGCAGTCCCAACAGAGCTCTGTTGAGCTCACTCACTACCCCTCTCTCACCCACTCATTCTGTTTTTCCCGGCGCTGCAGGCTGCCCTTTTGTACTGGGCTCCTAACTGCAAATCCACAGCAGTCCTGACAGAGTTCCACTGAGTCCGCTCACTCCCCCTCCCTCACTTGCTCTCTTGTTCTGTTTTTTGTGCTCTCAAAGAAATCCTCAGAAGTCCTGGCAGAGCTCACTTGAGCTCAGTCACTCTCCCCCTCTCACTTGCTCGATCTTAATCTGTCCCAAACACTGATTTCCCACAGTGACCGTGCTACTCTGCGGCAGGAGTGCAAAAACATATAATGGCCAGGATGTGAGAAATGACAGCTGTACTGTTCATAAGGAGGTGTGGAAAAATGCCAGTGCTGAAAATGTGGCGTGAAAATATTAAAAAATTTCGCAAGTTACAAGGGTGCATGGAAACAGTTCAACACATGCTTGTAACACAGTCATTTTCTGGAGTTTCATCACCACATGTTCAACATAGGGATTTTAGGACCTCTGCTCATGAACAGTGTCACTGTCATTTTCTTAATCTGTCCCGAACACTGATTTCCCATAGTGACCACGCTATTCTGTGCCGGAAGCGTGAAAACACATTTTGGTCAGGATGTGCAAAATTACAGCTGTACAGTTCATAAGGAGGTGTGAAAAAATGCCAGTGTTGAAAATCTGGCATGACAATATTACAAATCTGCAAAGTTACGAGGGTGCATGGAAACTGTGCAACGCACACTTGTAACATAGTCATTTGATGGGCTATCATCACCAAATTTTCAACATAGGCTTTTAGGATGTCTGCTCATGAACAGTATTGCTGTCATTTTCTTAATCTATCCCAAGCACTGATTTCCCAGCAACTGTACTATTCTGCGCGGAAGTGTGAAAAGACATTTCGGCCAGGATGGGAAAATGACAGCTGCACTATTAATAAGTAGGTGTGGGAAAATGGCAATTTTGAAAATCTGGAGTGAAAATATTATAAATTAAATGAAGGAAGTTATGACGTGCATGCAAACACTGCTCAGCGCGCGCTAAATGTAGTCATTTATGGAGTTATCGTCACCAAATTTTCAATGTAGGCAATTTAGGACCTCTGCTCATGAACAGTGTCACTATCATTTTCTTAATCTGTCCCAAACACTGATTTCCCACAGCAACTGCGCTATTCTGCGCCGGAAGTGTGAAAACACATTTTGGCCAGGATGCAAAAATGACAGCTGTACTGTTCACAAGGAGGTGTGAAAAAATGCCAGTGTTGAAAATCTGGCATGACAATATTGCAGATTCATGAGGTTACTGACGCGCATAGCAACTGCCAATGCACACTCATAAAACAGTATTTTTGATTTTTCCACCAAATTTGCAACATAGGTTTTTGAGAGCCACCTCATGAACACTGGCACTGTCATTTCATTAATTAGACCCAAAGGTGATTCCGTGCAGTGACCATAAAATCACCTTTCAGGGCTGAATAACACCATGACAGTGGCAGAATTCATGAGGAGGGTCCCAAAAACCCCATATTGAAAATGTGGTGCCAAAATTCCAAAAAATACCTGAGATATGCACCAAGGTTGAAAAACTCTATTTATGCCATTACACAGCTTACCAGCATTTCCTCAGTTCGTGGTCGGCTTTGAAGAGTGCAGACATGTTCCTGGTTCACCAAAGATCGTTGTGTGGACTCCATGAGTAAGTATGGGGTTGGGGGTATGGGGAGGCAGGGTGCGCAGAGGGTGGGTGTGGGTTGTGGGAGGGGTCAGGGAGACCGCAGGGACCATTTTTTTTTGACAGGTACAAAATGAAGCAAAACCATCAAGGGACTTTTTTTTTTAGGGGCCATTTGGCATGCTGGGGTGGGCTCCCAGCATGCCAACAAATCATTGTTTGGGGGAAGCTGTGGCAGCGGGTGATTGAGCACCCCATCAACACCAATGGGGGTGCAAGAGCCAAGAGGGATTGAGCACCCCTCGCACAACTGTAGTGCATGTTTGGGGAGATTATGTTGACGGGAGTGACCTCTATTGGCAAGTAACACAGGGGAGGACATAATGCCGATGATAGTTGGCTCCTCTCATAGGCAACATCAATGTTAGGGCACTGAAGCCGATGGGGATTGGGGCCCCGTCACAACTAAATGCTGCTAGAGCACATGTTGCTGCGATTGGGCACCCTCAGACAGTGAGGTATGTTTTCATATTGTTTGTGAACCGGCAGCAAGCCGCCGCCATGTTCATAAACAATATCACACTAACAAGGTTCAGCCCAGCAATGATGGGTCACTTTCTCATTGCAGTGGAATGGCTTATGCTGCAATGATGAGGCAGCCCCTGATTGCAGCAGCTGAAACCTTACAAGGTTGTGGCACGCTGGCTGAACTAGTGTCAGCAGCAGCATGCCACCCCATTGGGAAAAGCGGGCCAAGTCTCCAAAGGCTGTGGGGCCATTGGCCAGAACAGTGCCACGTCTCCACAACCTGCTTCTGGAGCAAGCTGCTGCAATATGTTTCTTGCACATGAGTGCAATCAACATAAAGCAGTGTCAGTGGCTCGTAGGTAGCACACTCGCCTCTGAGGCCGGGAGATCAGAGGGCTGTGGGTTCAGTTCCCACATCTGGCACTTGGGTTAATATCCCAGTACTGACACTGTAATGCAGCATGAGAGGTGCTGCATTTCTGAGGTGCCGCTTTCGGATGAGACGTTAAACCGAGGTCCCATCTGCCTGGACTGGTGGTAGTTCAGGTGGATGTTAATGATCCCATGGCACTTATCGAAAGAGTAGGGAATTTCCCGGTGTCCTGGCCAAATTTCCCTCATTCACTAAAAATACCACCAACAGCTTAATCTGGTTCAAGGTCAGTTGGCATTCATCTGTATCCCCCTTCCTCGGGTCATGCCTGAAAATAGACAGGATTTGTCTAGTGCATTTACCCGGTCAACAAAAGCTAAATAAATAAAAAATAGCAGGACAAGAGGACACAGCATGAGATTAGAGGGAGGCTGATTAAGGGGTAATCTGAGGAAGTTCTTTTTCAGAGAAAGGGTGGTGGATGCATGGAACGGCTCACCTCAGGAAGTGGTGGATATGAATACAGTGCAGGCTTCAAGCAGGCATGGGATAGGCATAGGAGCAATACAGACTTAGTCTGCATAGATAGGCCATTGACAGAGAAAAGGCTGATGGCACATTTATAAGGTAGAAAAAGAAATGGGCAGACTGGATGGGCCTTGCGATCCTTATCTGCCATCATCTTCTATGTTTCCATATTTCTATGTTTCTATGGATGCTCATGAGATACAATATTTATCTTCATGAGTGATGAAATATCGTATCTCATGAGCACACATCATATATGCAATTTATACATTATACATTAGTGTTTTAAGCTAGTGTCATTGTATTAAAAAGTAAAAGTTCCCCATTTGTGTAGTTGCTGGTAGCTCACACTGGGTCAAGCATGCAGCTTCATAGACCATGGGGCACAGGTGGCAGAATAAAATGCTTGTTGTGACGATTCAACTAGCTAGATAAATTTTGTGATGTACCCAAAATGAAGATAAAAATGTATTGAGCTACTTGGTGTTCTCTGGTACAGATAGTGTTTTTATTGAGCAAAATGCTAATATATTTATTTGTATAAATTAAAATTACAAGCAGCTGACATGCACACTGATTTAGAATGTCCTGCATTCTGGATGGCAGGTACTTGTTTTTAACCATTGGTAGTGTTTTTAAGGCCATGGCTAGAACCAAGTGTTAGCCTATTCAGGAGGCAGGAAGTTCCTTTCACATTTTATATGGCTTTCAAAGCTTAACTGTGCCAGTAATTCCTAGTTGGGGTGCATTATTATCTGCATGTTATGGTTCCCACTTACAACACAGAGTGACAGAGAAAGTAAACAGAGGCTGTATAGTGTAGTGGTTAAGAGCACCGTGCTGCCCACTTGGAGAACTGCATTGAATCACACAAACCACCACTTACATACTATGTGACCATGAACACAGAAACATAGACATAGATACATAGATACATAGACAGTGTCAGCAGATAAGGCCTATGGCCCACCAGTCTGCCCATTTGAGCTTGTAAGTTCAGTCTGTTTTCCTAGAAGTCTGTTTCCTTACCCTGACCTCTAGAATTCCTTTATGTCTATCCATGCATTCTTAAATCCCTGATTGTTTCAGCCCCCACCACTTCGTCTGGCAGGGTGTTCCACTTGTCCACCACCCGTTCTGTGAAGAAATTCTTTTCACGCTTCCTCTGAATCGTCCTCCCTCCAACTTCATCCCATGCCCTCTAGTCCTGGAACATCTTTTTCGCTAAAAATAGTGTTTTCTGTACCCTGTTTCTCCTGTAAGATACTTGTATGTCTCATCGTATCCCCTCTCTCCTCCTCTCCTCCAGGGAGTACATGTTCAGTTCCTTCAACCTGTCTTCATAGGACTTGTGATGCAATCCATGCACCATCTTTGTTGCCCTCCTCTGAACCTTCTCTACCCTGTCTATGTCCTTACGTGAGGTATGGTCTCCTGAACTGTACACTCATACGTCAGGTGGGGCCTCACTGTGTCTTGTATAGCGGAATTATGACCTCCTTTCTGCTGCTGGTGATGCCTCTCTATACATCCCAGCATCCTATTTGCTTTACCTGATGCCTTGTCACACTGTTTCCCTACCTTGAGGTCATCAGAGATGACAACCCCAAGATCCCTTTCCTGCTTGGTGCATGCTATATCCTCACCCCCAACTGATATATTGGCGCCAGGGTTTTTGTGCCCCATATGCATTATCTTGCACTTTTGCATTGAATTTCAACTGCCAAACCCTTGACCATTCTTCAAGTTTCTGCAGGTCCCTTCTCATTCTGTCTACACCCTCTGGTGTGTCTACTCTGTTACAGAGCTTTGTGTCATCAGCGAACAGTGAAATTCTGCCTTCTAGATCCTGTGCAATGTCACTGATGAAGATGTTGAATAGGACCGGTCCCAGCACTGATCCCTGTGGTACCCACTGGTCACTCTTCCCTCTGTGGAGTGACAGCCATTTACCACCACACTCTGTGTCCTGCCACCCAGCCAGTTACCTACCCACCACACTACTGTCCTGCCCACACCCATATTCCCCAGTTTGTGTAATAGTCTTCTAGTGGCACAGTGTCAAGGCCTTGCTGAAGTCCAGATAGGCCATGTCCACTGCCCTCCCTGATCCACCTCCCTAGTCACCCAGTCAAAAATTCAATAAGGTTGGTCTGACATGATCTCCCCTGGTGAAACCATGCTGCCTTGGGTCCTGTAGTCCATTGACAACCAGATGTTCCACCAATCTCTCCTTCAGTAGTGCTCCCATGATCTTTCCCACTACTGAGGTGAGGCTGACTAGTCTGTAGTTCCCTGCTTCCTCTTTGTTACCACTTTTTGTATAAGGGACTACATCTGCTGTCCTCCAGTCTTTGGGGACCTCCCTGTTTCCAGTGATTGGCTAAACAGGATAGCCAGAGGTTCAGCCACCACCTCTCTTAGTTCTTTAAGGACCCTGGGTGCACCCCATCTGGCCCCATTGCTTTGTCAACTCTTATTACTTCCAGTTCCTTCAGGACCCTTTCTCGTGTAAAGGGACTTGTGTCCATTTCTGCACCATTCTCACCCCTTGTACTCCCTTCAGACCCATTACCCCTCTTCCTCAGTAAAGACTGAGCAGAAATACCTGTTCAATATGTCAGCTTTACTGTTGTCGTCCTCCACGCGACTCCCATCCTCCCCCTTCAGTCTCACTATCCCTCCCTTTGTCTTTCTTTTTCACTTATGTACCTGTAAAAGGTTTTGTCCCCTTTAACCACTGATTTTGCAATGTGTTCTTCTGTCTGAGCTTTGGCTTCCCTTACTGACTTCCCTGCCTCCCTTTGTTTCTCCTGGTACTTCTCCCTATCCCCTTCTGCCTGTGTCTTTTTGTATTGCCTGAATGCAATCTTTTTGGCTTTCACTTTCTTTGCTACCTCTTTGGAAAACCATAATGGTCTCCTCTTCCTTTTCCTCTTGCTAACCTGCTTAATGCATAATTATGTTGTTCTTATAATCCCCATTTTAAATACTGCCCACTGTTCCTCAACCCCTGATTCCTGTCCCATTCCCCTTAATGCCTCTTTCAAGTATCTCCCCATTTTCCCAAAGTCTGCCCCCTAAAATCCAGGATACGTGTTTTTGTGTGGTTTGGTTCTGCTCTTTCTGTGATTTCAAACCACAATGACTGGTGGTCACTGTTACCCAGGTGCTCCTCCCACTGTTACCCCCATCACACTATCCCTGTTTGTGAGCAGAAGGTCCAGTATTGCCTTCTGCCGAGTTGGTTCCATGATCAGTTGCTTGAGGAAGGCACCCTGAAGGGAGTCCAGGATAAATCTTTGACGGCAGATAAGGCCCACCTGGCCCACCTAGTCTACTCATTCCCTATGTATTGGATAAGCTGCAGATTCTAGTTAAAACAGCCTACTTCCTCCTACCCTTCACTATAATTGCCTTATGTCTGTGTAACCCCCTTGTTCCCCGGGGTTATTAGAATCCCAATTAGAACCAGGGGAAGGCAGGAAAGGCAGCTAGTGAAATGCCAGTTAAATGAATTTCACACTGTCAGACTCTGGTTTCAGCCACAGCCGAGCTGGAGGGTGATGCAATTTTAGAACTCTCACAGAGGCATAAGCCACACTTGTTGCCAGCTCTAGAGAGTTAGCTTTAGAATTTTCAATTTAGATTGGAGTCAGTCCTGAGTAGGAGTTCCAGGAGGAGGCTGCAGCTTGCTGTGCAGCACCTCACCTAACTCTGACAGAGAGCTACCGTTCTAGTCCTGGGTAGTTTGTTTCTCACCTAGAAGAAGAATGTAGAAGACAGTGATTGAAGTGATGCAGATCTTGCCAAGTGGATTTTCCTTTGCCCATCCCAGAAGGGATGGGGCATTCTTCAAGGTTCAGGGACAATCCCCTCACCCAGTCTGTCTGGTGAAGCTGCCTGTGACAACTTCAGAAACTGTGAGTACTTTGGTGTCAGCCCAGGAGGGGCACCTGCAATACATGTGGTGAATTTCTCTGACAAAAGGACCCAGTCACCTAGATTTCTGTTTTAAAAGTATCTACTTACATTGGAGTCCAGTGGGACCACCAAAGTACCGAACTTTAACTTTCTGACACCTCAGAGGTGTGTTATGTAGTATGTTAGTGTGAAAAACATTTCAAGATAGCAGCGACAAGTTTTCTGTTAGGGTGTTATTAACCAGATGAATGGCTGAGTATAAACTTGGAAGCAAAAAGTGGGAGACCCCATCTGGAATAACCAGTTTACCTTTCCGGGTTCAGTTTGGGCACCAGTACAATTTTCAGTCAGTGCATTTGGACAGTACCGAATGGAAACAGTTACCCAGACGTGGGTTTTTGAATTCTCTGTTTTCAGTGCACCTCAGTGTAGTGGGTGCTGGAAGATTTTGAGCCTGTATGTGCTATTTGGTGGTCATGTGTGCAACTAGTATTCCTCATGAAATATGGGAAAGTGTTCTAGTACTGTCCGTGTGCCTAGTCAAGAGGAAATGTACCAGTAACTGTCCATGTGTGCCAACCTGCATTTCGGAACCTGAGAGTTCACTATGTGTGTGTTCACTATGCCCATACTAAATGGGATTTCAGGAATTTCTGTACCTCAGTAATCTGCATTACCAGTATGAGTAACCCTGTGGGGGGTCCATCTTTGCTTTGTATTATTCCTAATGTGTTATGTGAATAAAAGCCACACTCTAGAATCCCAGCCTGGTTTGGACAGTAATGTTATTGCTTCCATTGTGTCTGGATTTACTTGGGTGCCCCTGTCCAGAAGTGCAAACCTAGCACAATTGAGAGCAGCCATTTTCTCCTAGGGACCTGGGTTGCTGGCCATGATAAATGGTCCCACCAGGTGTGTGCCAGGTAGTTGCCACACTTGGTTGCCTGTCTGTGATAGCAGGCTCAGAAATAAGAAATGTACATTTTATGCAAACCCCCAACCCTCTCATTTGCCCCTAGATGCTATGTGGTGAGAGGAGCCACCCTGCTAGTTAAACGGAGGGGGGGGGCAGTGGGAGGGTGTTTCATCTGTCCCATGCATTCTTGAATTACCCCACTGTTTCTGACCCCACGACCTCCTCAAGAAGGTGGTTCCATGCATCCACCACCCCTCTCCATGAAAAAAAACTTTCTGACATTGCCCTGAGCTGTCCCCACTCTATCTTAAAACTGTGCCCCTGTTCTTGCACATCTCTTTCTCTCAAAGATGCTCCTGTCTTGGACTTTGTTGATTCCCTTGAGGTATTTGAATGTTTCTATCATGTCCCCCTCTCCTCTTTTCCTCAAGGGTATGCATATTAAGCTCTTTCAGTCTCTCCTCATATGGCTTCTGTTGCAGACCCTGCACCATTTTAGTTGCCTCCTCTGGACCACCTCCATCCTGTCTACTGTATGTCCTTACAGAGATGGAGTCTCCAGAACTGCATGCAGTACTCTAAATGGGGTCTTACCAACTGTCTGTACAGAGGGATAACAACTTCCTGTTTTCTGTGGTGATGCCGCTCCTATGCATCCAGTATTCCTCCAGCCCTCCTTACTGCCTTCTCACATCATTTGCCTACCTTATGTCATCTGATATGACTACACGAGTCCCTTTTCATTTTGTTGCTGTTAGTACCACCCCCATTGTGTACCCTTCCCTGGGTTTTGTTTCCAAGGTGAATTACTTTGCACTTTTGCATTGAATCTAAGCTGCCATATTTTTGATGATTCCTCCAACCTTGTCAAGTCCCTTCTCATCCTTTCCACTGCCCCTTGTGTATACTAGGTTCTTATACTAGGAGATAGAATGGGAGAAGGCATTATTTGTCAATTTTACCATTCCCTGCATAGCAGGCTCAATATTATCACTTTCAACATATCAGTCGATCTATTTCCCTTTTGAACATGTCCAAACTATTGTTTAGAATGACATACTCTGGTAGGACATTCCATATTCTTGCCGTTCTATGTAAAAATGGTAGTATTTTGCATTGGTCTTTGCAGTATCTAATTTTATTTGCAATTTATGTGCTCTTAATCCTTCCAGTTTCTCTCTTAGTTTTATACCCATTTCATTTTTTAATTCTGGGTCTTTCATAATTTTAAATAGTTGTAATAGATGCCCTCTCTTTCTTCTATTTTCCAGACTAAATAAGTCCAGCTTCTTCAACCTATCTTCATAACTATCCTTTTATGGACCATATTGTTTTCATAAAGGTTTTTGTATCCTTTCCATCCTATTAATTTCTCCTTTTGTATAAGGACTACATAAGGATGAACCATAATCAGTATGTGGTCTTACAAATGTACTGTACAATGGAAGTAGGCATTCCTTTGATCTGCTTATAAAATTCAGTTTAATGTTTCTAATCATGTAACTAGTTCTCCTGATTACCTCTGATCTCTGTGGTCTGAAAGTCATGCCTTCATCTATCAGTATCCCATAATCTTTTCCATATCTGATGATTCAATTTCTTGACCATTTAAATAATAGATATGCCTAGGTTCTTTTCCTTGATGCAATACTTTGCATTTTCTATGCCAAAAGGCATTTTGTTCTGTAAAGCCCATATCACCAGTTTTTGTTAAATCCTCTTCAAGATTTTGAATACTTTTCTTATCATTTACCTCCCCTCAATTTTACATCATCACCAAACTTAACTAAAATATTTTTTATATTATAATGTATATCCTCTAAATATAATGAAAATAGAAACTGGGTGCAAGAAAAGAAGTGGGTTGTTTGTGGTCTCCCTGGAAACATGCCAGTGAACATGAGGAACACATGCACTCAGTCATGGTGAATGCTGTACAGATGCAGGGTTAAGGGACACAGAAGCATCCCTGACATTGGTTAAAGAGGATCTAGTACAGCCTGGTAAAAATTTATCCCAAACAAATCACTGAACTGTACAAGGATTGCTGGTGAGAAAACATGCACAATGGCCAATGATTCTCCTGGACTGGGGTGATACAGGGGAGCCATGCAACAGGTGGCTGTAGCCAAAACATTAGCAGTGGATGTGATCCTGGGTAACAATCTCCAGCATGGGATGGTATGTCCGGTTACCCATAACTGAACAGCCATGGAAAATTGTAGTTCCCTGAGCCACCCAGAAGCCATTAGGGAAGACACTGAGAGGCTGGTTCCCCAGCCTATGTCTCCAGATGGGGAGTTAGATAAAAAGGGGTAGAAATTTCCCCGGTAGCAAGTGACCACACAGCTATGGAAGGTTACTCTGAAGAGGGAGGGGTGACCCATTGCCAGAGGGTTGGGATTGACAGTGATCCTGAGGGCCCTGACGCTAGTGCTAGGGACCCTAGTTTAGCAACTGAAGGGGACCCGTCCCATGACTTGGGAAGGTGTGAGGGGTTCGCAGCTACTCAGAGAAGTGACCCTAGTTTAGAGAAGCTGAGGGCTTGGGCAGACTCAGACGGGGCACAGGGAGGTGATGGCAGACATAAGGTTTATTGGAAAGATGGACTTATGTATATGCAGGCAGTACAGACAGAGGGAGTAAAGCTAGGCAGGCAGCTTGTCATTCCCCAGGGGTATTTTGAGCAGTTGCTCAAAATTGCACATGATATTCCCTTATCTGGTCAACTGGGAATTGCACAAACTATGCAGTGGTTCACCCAGAATTTCTACTGGCCTAACTTACCCAGCAGGTGAAGGAGTATTGCAGGTCTTGTCACCGGTGTCAAAAGAATAGGGCGTAGGCAAGAAAACCTAAGCCTTCCCTGATCCCCTTGCCCGTGGTGGAGGAGCCATTCCAGAGGGTTGGAATAGATATTTTGGGACCTTTAAATACCCCCAGCTCCTCAGGGAAGAGATTCATCCTGACTGTGGTGGATTATGCCACCCAGTACCCAGAGGCAGTTGCCCTATCCTCTCTGAGGACAGACAAAGTGGCAAATGACTTGCTTGGGATTTTCTCCTGTGTTGGTTCAGAGGAGCTAATCACTAATCGAGGGGGTTCCTTCCATGTCTGACTAATGAAATGTTTATGGAAGAAGTGTGGGTGGTGCAGAGATGCACGGCACCGTATCACCCACAAGCCAATGGGCTTGTGGAATGCTTCAATGGTACCCTAAAGTCAATGCTCTGGGTGTTTGTTGAACAGCATGGGAGGGACTGGGAGAAATACCTTCCCCACCTGTTGTTTGCATACAGAGAGGTCTCCCAAGAGTAGACAGGATTTTCCCCCTTTGAACTCTTATATGGACGCAGGGTACATGGGCCCCTAGACTTGATCCGGGAGAAAGCAAGCACACCATCCAGGGAACTCCCATTGTGGATTATGTCCTTAGGTTTAGGAAAGGCTGAAGGAGCTTATGGGGACAACCCAGAGCAAACCTGGCAGCTGCCCAACAGAAACAAAGGTGTGGGATGATCTCAGAGCCAGAGCTGCCTGTACATGGTGGGTCAGGAAGTCATGGTCCTTATTCCGGTCCAGAAAGACAAGCTGCAAGCTGAGTGGGCAGAACTGCATAAAGTGGTTAGGAAGGTAAACACATGAAGTACATTGTGGAGTTACCTGACAGAAGACAGACTGAAAGGATGTACCATGTCAACATGATGAAGCCATATGCAAATAGGGCTGACATGGTGTTTACAGTGTGTAGTCATAGGGAGGGGGTGGACGAAGGAGACCCCCTTCTGGATTTGCTGGAAGAAAGTAAGCAGGAGTCCTCTGTGGAGGCAGTAAAATTGTCTCCCCAGCTGGCACTGGACCAGGTCCAGAAAGTAAGGGAGGTTTTAGAAGACTTTGCTCCCTTGTTTAGCACCAAGCCTGGACTAACCTCCTTAGTGGCACACGATGTGGAGACAGAGACACAGTTGCCCATACGGTGAACAGCATGTAGGGTGTCAGAGGCTGTCCCAAAGGACATTAGGAGGGAAGTGGAGGAGATGCTGGACTTAAGTGTAATCCAGAGCTCCCACATCCCCTGGGCCTCACCCGTAGTTCTTGTGCCCAAGCCAGATGGCTCAACTCGTTTCTGTGTAGACTATCATGGACTGAATGCAGTCATGAAGTCCAACCCCCACCCGATGCCCTGGATAGATGAACTCCTGGACAAGTTGGGAGGGGCGACTACCTTATGACAATTGACCTGACCAAGGGGTATTGGCAGGTAGAATTGACAGACAGAGCTAGGGAGATGTAGGCCTTATCACTCTGCTAGGCTTATTTGAGTTTAAGTAATGCTTTTCAGAATGAAGAATGCCCAGCCACTTTCCAAAGGTTGGTGAACCGGTGTTAAATGGTGCTGAGGAGTAGCCGGTGGCGACCTGGATGACATTAGCCATCTTTAGTGCCAGCTGGGGAGGAAACACCTTCACACCTTAGGGAAGTGCTGGGTGGGATGGAGCATGGCCAGGCTCACTGTCAAAACCGAGAAGTGCAAGGTGGCCATGGGAGAGGTGGCATACCTTGGGTATGTGGTGGTAGGCCAGGCACAGCTCCATCCTAACCAAATAAAGATAGAGATGATCCAGGCGTGGCCCAGACCCAAAATCCAGAAGCAGGTCAAGAGCTTCTAGGGACAGCAGGTACTACCGAAAGTTTGTACCTAATTACAGTGCCCTGGCTGCTCCCCTATCTGACCTAACAAAGAAAAAGATGCCAAAGAAAATTACCTGGGGTCCAGCCTGTGAGGAAGCCTTTCACAGACTGAAGGATGCACTATGCAGTGCTCCTGTTTTGACAAGTCCGGACTATAGCAAAACCTTCATAGTTCAGACGGATTCCTCAGACGTGGGTATTGGGGCAGTACTGAGCCAGACATCTAGCCAAAGGACAGGGCACCCAGTTGCCTACCTGAGCAGGAAGCTGCTTCCCAGAGAGCAAGCGTACTCCACGGTGGAAAAGGAGTGTCTTGCCATTGTGTGGGCCCTAAAGAAATTAGAGCCATACTTGTATGGGCAGTATTTTTGTGGTGCAGACTGACCACAACCCCTGGTTTAGCTGGACAGATAGGAAGAACAACAGGAGACTACTAAGATGGAGTCTTGCTTTACAAGAGTATGATCTAAAAATCGTACATATGGCTGGAGCGAAGAACCAAAACTCAGATGGCCTGTCTACAGTCTATGAGGAGGAACTGATTTGGAAGCTCTATCCCATGTAGGGATAGATCCCCAAATTCAGTCTAGGTGGGGAGGCATGCGAAGACAGCCAGTTCTGAGTGCTGTATCATTTTTTTAATATACAATGTATGTATTACTGATGGACACTGCTGAAAAGGCCAGTGCACTAGAAGTGACCTCTAACCCCACCAGATTTCAGCTGACAGATGCAAGCTAAAAATTGCTGACTGCATGTGAGTTCCACACATTCAGTTTTATAGACAATGTGTTACATGTAAGGCTTTAATCAAGGATCCTGTTTTTCTGAAGTTAATTACAGACTTGAGTTAATTTTGTTAAGAGAGAAAATCATAAAGAAGGTTTATGACATTAGAAGGGGAAGCTAGGTTATTACACAGGGGTGCGAGCTGTAAATGTCCCTGTGAAGCCTGTGAGAGGGAGGGTACAACATGAGATCGAAAGAAGTGTCATTTGAAGGACATGAGTCAGGCTGAAGATTGCAGAATGTAATACTTTAAAAAGACATCCTGTTGTTTTGTATAAGATATATATTTTTTGAAATATAATCTGACAGAAGAGGTGCTAGCTATGACCTCACCCAAAAGGGGTTGGCCCATACTGTTGTTTAAGGAATAAATATTATTCTGTTTTACTACACAGAGACCTTTTACCTAGACTCTGACTGAGGAAAGATCTTGGAGCACTTGTAAACAGATATGTAGAAAGATTTCAAATCTAAGTACTGGAAGTAGGAAATTTTTGCACTGTTTAAACCTTGTTTCTTTTAATAGATTTGCATGTCTTGGGATATAAGAGTTCTGTATTTTGTGTTTTATATTTCTTAAATATTTTAGTAAAATTCTTTTTAGAACTTACTTGGTCTGTCTTTGACTTCTTTTTATTTGTAAGAAAAGTATATGGTTAAAAGGAGACAATTAGACATAAGCTTGAATAGTGGTACCAAACTGGAAAGAGAAGTGTCTTTAAATCTGAGGTCTTTATTAAAGTTTTAAAGAGTTCATCTCTGTACACCTTGTTAGGTGCTTGTAGGTAAAGATATCTGGCCCCCCGAAAACAGAAATATCTTAGCCTGTGCATTGGGTATGCTAACAAGAGGTTAACAATTTGAATCCCTCCAACACTGGAGACCAAAGGTTGATCCGAACTCTCAGAAACAGACAAGATGGTTACCTTGTCTGTTACACTGTTCACAAAACTGCACTCAGAGGTTGGCACTTTGAGAGTAGAGGGCCTGATCTGCTGAGTTGGTTTGTGACACTCATATATCCCTATTATATTCTGGTGGGATTGGGGATTGGCTGTTTTGGGTACTAGTCCAGCCCTGGTAGTGGTAGTGTGCGGCATTGCAGTAATCTGTGCTCTTACTATTGTACAATTATTATTGTAACGTAGGATAAAACACATGATTTGCCAAATACAAATGTTACAATGGCAACATCGCCTTGTGTGATCTCCAGTTATAGAGAGTCACATGGGGGTTGTAGGTAACATTTTGTAGTAAACATTTATTTCAGTACAACCTTTATAGTAGGTAGACTGAGTGTTTAAGGTATAGCCTTTTCTAGAATGCTTCATTGCAATTTCTTATACTAACCACATGTGTTTACTTAAGCAGTTAGCTGTCTGGTGATGCAGCTTCTAGTTAAATGTCTTGTGATGTTTTAGTTTTGTGATGTCAACATTAAATGTCCTGTAGTACATTTTCTCAGGATAATGTTTCTGAATAACATGTGTTCCAGCACATTTATGAATAACATGTTGTCAAGCCACACTATTTATAAATAACTTGTTTTTTCAGAGAAAGGTACATTACAGCTTAAAATAGACATGTTATTGTTTTATGATTGGTTTATACTGGAGTGTTGGCTTTTTCAAGATAACAGTTTTGTATATAAGCACTGCATGTACACTAAATAAATGGCACCAAACCAGAAGAAAGAATACATGTGAATACATGTATCTGAAGTTGATGGAATCGCAGAAAAAAATAAACCAAAGAGAAACATTCACTTGGTGTGGCTTGAATTATTTGAAGATAGAAAACACAATGCAGCTATCTTTTACCATACACTCTGCTCTTTGCTGAAAGATCCCTTCCTGTCCACCTCAGACCAGTCATGTTCAATAAGCTGGTCACATTGTTGAAAACATGGGAAGCATTTTGATGCACTTCCTGTAGTTGAGAGAACTGGTTTCACTTGAAGGGGGGATCCACAGCTTGGACCTCAGCAAGGTTCAGAATTCCACAAGTCTCCAAAAGCAAATAAAAACTATAAATCAATGAGGAAAGGGATATCAGCTGATTTTACTCATCCAGGTCATTTGTCTTCCTCACTGGAGGAGAAAATCTTTCCTTCATTTGATGGCTCTTGGAGTTCATCAGGATCTATGCCGTCCTTCCTCACTAATCCCTGCTTTTTAGATATTGATTCAGACCCCTTAGGGTCCTCAGTCTCCTGCTCCACTTGTGATATGTCCCTTTCCTGTGCTGCCTTCTCTATGGGGGTTTGCTGAGGTCCCCTATGCATGGGTTCTGCCTCAGTTTCTTTGAGGGAGATTGCAATTCCTCTGACTGAAAGGGCTCATTTAAACATTTTAGAAGGAACCTATGCAGTTCTAATTTTCCACTGCTTTTGCTGTTTCCTGACATACCCTCCCTGACATCGCCAAAGACCTGTGACTGGTGCTGACAGCATTATATTAGCTGTGCAGTCCAAAATGAAACAGATGAAGACTGTTACATTGACCTCTTGCAGGATTTATACTTTTTAAAAGAGGCAGATCTCCTGAATGCCATGGTGCCACAAAATATAAAACCTGGAGGCATATTTTACCTGGCAACATTGCCTATCGCACTACTGTAATATCAGAAACAGCCCTCTGGTGGTCAGTGTGTCCTTTTCCCTGAGAGCTCCACAGCACTGGGCTTATGGGAAAGATGTACCACAATTTGCAAAGTACACTTTTTCTTTTAGGTTTTAAAGTGTCCTTTCCCCTCCTAGTAGCCAATCCAGTAGAGAATCAAATCAGAATACTCCTTGTACCTGAGAACACTGGAAATACCTGCTCCAGGGAGAAGAGAGAAAAAGATCTTTGGGGAGTCTATTAGGCTATTTCTGGCATCACTTTGCTGACTAAGGTCTGTGCTGGGAACCAAGTCCCCATTTACACATTGAATCCTCAGGATATGTGCAGACCTGAACAAGAGGGACCGGCTGCGAACAACAAAGGAAGAAATACCTAAGGTGCTCGTGTGACACGGCTTCATGGAGAACCTGAGAGTTAGGGAAGAAGAGACTCAGAAGCTGTTTGTAGATAAAAAGGCACAAGATACAGTAACCACTCTCACTTTGCAGGCCCTCTCAGTGCCCCCAAACCTATAGTAACTCAGGAGCCAACAAAGTCTGCAACAGAGTCCACAGAAACAAAGCTTTTATTTATTTATTTATAGAAATGTTTCTCCTGGAAGGCACACTGAGCAACAAGTCACTCATCTCCAGGTGCAACCTAGGGGGGAAGGGGTACAACTGTAATGAGACCTTATACATTCAAGTTACAGGATCAACATTAACATACAGTTGCAAGGCAGGTGTTACAAACTGTTACCCAACAGTGTTGTGCATAACATGTTGAAAGAGGGACAATCATAAGTGCTGGGTTAATAAGCAAACAAGAAGTGCACATGAAGGAAAAGGGGGAAGGGGAAGGAGAGAGAAGAAGGGGTGATGTGGAGGGAGGGGAAGAAGTCATGCCCTGGAGACCCCTTCAGGATGCAAGGAACCCTGCAAGGGAACTAGGGGGACCAGAGAGAAGGGAAAAAACAGTATCCCAGAGAGACCCCTTAAGATGATGGGAAAAAGTAGATGAGTGGTACTAGCCCCTAAGGGGCAAGCGAGGAACCCATGGAGAGCATTCAGGGTCCTTACATTCTATGAGATATCAAGGAGGCCAGTAAAGGGGAGCAATTGGGGTAGGAGAAACTTCCAAACCACAAGGTAGAATAAGAAGGAAGAGAGGTAAGTGGATGATGCTGCTAACTATGGGGGAGACCAGATAGTGCCAGCACTTACCTGAACCCCAAGGCAAAGCAGTATAACAAAAGAAATCACTGATAAGAGCAAAACAGCAGAGTCAGAGAATGCACCAGGCAGTGGCAAGGACACTGAGACCTTCAAGGCAGAGGCTGTAGTGCAGCTTAGGCAATCTCAGCCTACATTTGAGTCACAAACTTAAAACACAAGGTGAGCTGCCTGTAGAAGCATCCACAGCCCTCTAATACATTGACACAATTTTCTCATAAAGAGGAAAATACAAATAACATTGAGAGTGGTTGCAGTGAAGAGCTCTGATTCAAATCATGCATCCCCATCACTGGTACAGCACAGACTGAGGAACTGCCTACCTCAGAACACAAAGACCACCAGCTTCCAAGTTGCCATCACTTAAGCAATACTAGACTATGGGGATGTTGGTTGTACTATTGTAGGTTTACCACATGTTCAGTGGCATAATAAGGCACAGACCACAGGCTGAGTACCTTCTTCCTGTTTGGTGCCACCAGGGGTCACTAATCATCTGCCTGTTATATGAATGCCTGCCAGGATTACTATCACTTGTCATCAGGGTTATATTTACTACATTATTATTCCTAATTCAAAGTCTTTAGAAACCCTTTTGAAGTCAATTTCTGTGGGCAGAATCATGTGTGCAGGCTTATGAGTGATGCCATGTGGATCTGCTGGGGAACCGAGGAGCAGGAAGAGTTGTGCTGTGCTGATAGGTAAACGTTGCACAGTATTTTTTTTCTTAGATGCTGCTTATGGGAAAAAAGATTGTGAATGTGGCTGTGGTACTTAACGAAAAGCCTTAGAGTTGGATCTTGAGTGAGCGATAGTGCTGGGGAGCAAGCAGGCAGCACAGTAAGGGGAGAACAGCAATACTAACTTGACTGTTGATACTGCAGATGGAGAAGTGCTGTGAGCCAAACTACTCTTTCACACTGGTCATGCTACAGACTCTGTCCAGTTACAATGATAAAGCAGTGAGAGAGCAGGCACTGCCAGTAAATGAACAAGTTCTGAGAGAGCCACTACGACTGTAAATGCATTAACTAGATAAGGGTGTTTCATGGGCTTAAACGTAAACATGAATTGTTGTTGCATACACAAACTGAATCAAAGTGCAGTACATTGAGAAAGGGTAGATATAAAAGTAATGCCACTGTCTGTATTACAGTTATCTATATGTTTCACATTTTATTCTGTGCACTGCTATAGCAATCAACTCAACAAAACCGGGCCATCATTTACATGAAGGTACTGTACCTTAAATGCAAATGCTTCAGGGACAACTATATGTTGTGACAAGGTGGAAGAAAAATACAATGTTGAGACATCGCTTTGAAGACATTGATGTTTAATTGATTTTTTGAGATTACTATACAGTTCACACACATAATTAGTATAACATAAAAGTGCATATAACCAAATGTCTAAGTAAATCTTACACAATTACAAGTTGTTCTCTTGAAGGAAGATCTTACTGTACAAGGCCTAAAATGGGCATCAGGTAAAAATAGACTGGAGCAGGTGTGTTATTGAGGGTATTGCATAGATTATCTTTTATTAGAAAATGGCTAAATGAAAACTCACCTCCTGATTCGCTGAAACAGCCTCGCAGTCTGGCTGTTATTTCTTTATAACGCCCCGAAAAAAAACAAGTTCCAATTCGGGGTGCCCTACTACTAAAACAATCCTTGGGCACCCTGAATTTTGAAACTTGCCAGCTGCCATTTTTCTCTGCTCGCTTAGCGATACTAACTTTCATGGGCACTGACACTGGACATTCTAAAAAACAAAACCTACAAGACTAATTTTTCTTTTTACAAATGTAACTTTTCTTACTGAGCGCAATTGCTCTCCATCTCAACACACACTTGACTGTTACAGTGAGCTGCAAACTCACATGGTGCCACATTTAACTGCACAGAAACAAAAGTACCTGTCTTGAAATACAAATAACCAAACAACATTCCCCCTGTTCTGACTAATGATCTTTCTTTCTTTCTTTCTAGTTCTGTGCTTGTCTCACTAACTGAAGAACGAGACATAAACCGAAACAAAAACCACAAAAAGCAGCTCTCATGTCTGTGAACCACTGCTTGAAGAAATAAAAAAGCAACACAACAAGCTCATAGAACACACACAAACAAATCAGCACCCTCCTGTGGTGATTCAAGCAGCACAAGGATTATTTTACTATAACATTTAACTTTTATTATTTTCTATTTATTTTTATATATAAATCTTATTATTATACTTTTTCAAAAAATTACACCTATACCCCATTTTCTAAGTGTAATAATACCCTCCATGAGTGGGCACTATGGGATATAAGGACCATTCCAGGGCCTATAAGGCCATCCGCCTGTGGCTGTCAGGTCTCATTATGCCCTGGGTGGTCCATTATATCCGAATAACGCCCACCCTGTTGGGTATTATTACTTACTTGCTGCTCCACCCAAGGCACATACAATATAAAAATCAACAACCCTTGATATGAGCAACAAGAATTAGTTAGTACAAGGACAGAAACAAGTAGGAGACTGAGTAAGTGGGTAGACACACATGAGTATGGAAAGACAAAACATTTCAAAAGTCTCACTATTATAATTCATTGTTTACAAATGCATCTGCACAGTTAACAATTTTGTAAAAAAACAATAACAATGGGAGTTATTCCACATATGTCCACAGGTGCCATGCATGCTGGTGGAGGATTTGAGGCCAGATGCACCAGTCTGCCCGTTCCTGAGTCAGAAGATCATGGCAGAGAGGCAGAGGTACTGGGGTTCCATTGATAGTTGTTGAAGCAGAGGAAACCAAATCTAATGTAGGTCAAAGAGGGCTATTTGAATCATGTGAGCCCTTCTGCCTGTATCTTCAGGAGAACCCTCTGAAACACTGGGAAGGGAGGAAGGCATACAAGAACCTCCTGTCCAGCAAAGAGACAGCATGTCTCACCAGAAAACACCACGCCAGGGAAAGAGTGAGCAAAAATTGGGTAGTTTTGCATTGGATGGGGAAATGAAGAGGTCTATCTCTGGCTGACCCCACAGGTCAAATTAGCTTTCAACCACCTCTTGATTTAGCTCCCACTCATGAGCCCTGATAGTGGTGTGGCTGGGACTGCCTGCCAGGATGTTGCTGATGTCCAGCGCATGGACAGCAGTCAGGCAGAGGTCATGCTGGACTGTCCAGTACCACACTTGAATCATCTCCTGGCACAGAGGGTGAAGTGAGTGCCTCCCTGTTTGCACAGGTTCCAGACCACAGACATTGCCAGTCTGAATCAGGAGTGTCCTGGGACATAGAAGAGTCTGGAAGGCCTGGAGGGCACACAGTACTGCCCTCATTTCTAACACACTGTTGTGTAGAGATGCTTCTCGCTGAGACCATGTTCCCTGGGTCTGATGGTCTCCTAGGTGGGCTCCCCAGCCTTGACCCAAAGCATCCATTGTAAGGGTCATAGTAGGAGCAGAGGTTTGAAAGGGAACCCTCTGGAGAGATTGGACACTCCTGCCACCAAAAAGATCCAGCTCATGTACCCAGACATTAGGGACCCTGTGGTCCAGGTTGTCCAACCACTGATCCCTGGACATGAAGAGTCTATTGGGTCACCCTTATATGCAATCTGGCTAGCAGAACTTTAGGGATCACAGCTGCAATCAGCCTGAGAAGATGGAGGATGGAACAGGTTGTGGTCCAGCATGAGTTGGCCACTAGTCTGACCAGTTCCTGCAGGGTCTCCACTCTGTCTGATAGGAGGAAGGCCCTGCCCTGGACCATATCCAGCACCACCCAAATTAATTGTAGGTGCTCGGAGGGGAGAAGTGAGACTTGGGATAGTTGACTGTTATTCCAAGTCTGGAAAAGAGGTCTAGGGTAAAGGAGCTTGACTCCTTCAGACTGCTCTGTGATGGGGCTGATAGAAGCCAATCATCCAAATAAAGGCACAATTAGATCTCTCTGTGGCATAGGGCCACAGTAACCAATGCTAGACACTTAGAAAAAACCTGAGGTGCTGAGGATAGACCAAAAGGGAGAGCCTTGAACTAGTAATGTTCTCCCTGAAAGGAAAACTTAAAGTGGTGGTGGGCCTGGAAGACAGGCATGTGTAGGTAAGCATCCTGTATGTCCAGTGCTCAAAGCCAATGGCTCTTGTGGAGGAGGGGTAGAAGTCCCTGAATGGTGGAGCATGTGGAACCTCTTGTACTCAATGTACAGGTTGAGCATGCTGAGGTCCAAGATGGGTCTTATGTCACCTGTCTTTGGGCAGTAGGAAGAAATGGAAGTAGTACCTCTTCCTATCTGTGCCTAAGCCACAGGTTCTATGGCTGACTTTTGCAGAAGAAACTGGATCTCATCCCCTATCAGAGGCCTGGGGGTTGTCCAGTGACCTGTCTAGGAACTCTATGGTGTGACCTCTTAATCAATCAATCAGTCAATCAAACTTTATTTAACCAAGCAGTTACATCATTGAGCAAGCTCATTTTCAAAATGGTCCTGGACACAGAGGACTCTTTTGCTTACAGTAGACAACACTTTGTACAAAAGTAGACATCAGTACAGGTAGTTACAATTTACAAAATCAGTACTTGGATGAAATCAGACAAGTAAAGCAAGTGCAAATATAGGCATTTAAAGTGCAGCGTATACAGGTTGTAGCTTATAGAATACAAGTGAGGAGAGGAAGAAGGGACATAGAGAAGAGAAGAGAAGTGGGAAGAAAGGGTATCAGACACATAGTAGAGAGGGAAAATAGGGCAGCCTAATAGAATGAGGCCCCCTGTGAAGCTAATTGATGAGAGGGGGAGGTGGGGGGAGGATTACAGAGGTTAAGGGACTCGGTTGAGCAGGGTAAGGCTTTACCTGAAACAATCACACACCGTTTTCAGGCCTTTATAGAGCAGCCCCCTAAATATAAAATGGCTGGGCAGCAAGGGAGATTTTAAGTAATTTTTGCATGTCATTCCAAAGTGCTGGTAAAAGAAGCTAAAGGCAGTTGAGTCAAGACATGTCCTTGTTCGTGGTAGCTTAAGGAGGACAAAGGAGGAGTTCCTTAGTCCATAGGCACCCTTCGAACGCTTCAAACAGGTCACAGATATAGGGTGGTAGTTTATTGGACAAAGCCAGAATAGCCACATGAGGGCATTTATTTGCCTCCTGTGGAGAGGGATAGCCAATCTAATGCTTGGTACAATGAGCAGTGATGAGTCTGAAGGGCAAGTCAAGAACAAATCTCAGTGCATGATGATAGAGTGTATCCAGCTTTTGAGAGCATACTGGGGCAATGGCTGTATAGGAAGTCAGCAGTAGTCAATCGGGAGAAGAAAGGTTGTTTGAACCAGCTGCTTTCTAGCTTCCAGAGTGAGTAGGCATCTTATGCAGTAGAAAATACTGAGGTGCTGCCTTAGCTTTTTGTTAACTTGCTTAGATGTACACCAAAGGTGAGTTTGTTATCCAACCAGACTCCCAGATATTTAAATTTAAGTGCTGCTACAGCACTTGTCCACACATTGTCACAATGTCCAAGGAGGAGTTGGTCATGTAGAGGACTGTGTTATCTCGAAGAGATGAACATTTCCAGCAACCAGGCCAGAGTCGATGTGGTTGATGTAAAGGAGAAGAGGATAGGTCCCAAAATGGAACCTTGTGGAATGCCTCGGGCAGTAATTTTAGTGGAGAGAATTCCCTTGGGCTTTAATTTGCTGTTTACAATTTGAGGTACGCAGCAGAACCACTTTACTGCAACAGTGGTTAGACTGATGTTACTCAGGGACTCAAGAAGTATGAAATGATCAGCCATATCAAATGCTTTGCTGAGGTCAAGGAAGAGTGCATAGATGTGCTGTTTTACTGTCCAGGGCTTTTAGCCAGTCATTTGACACTTTGGCAAGAGCAGACACGGTACTGTGTTTAGGTCTGAAACCTAACTGGACTGGACTGAGGATTTTCTCAATCCAAGTACCCTTAATTGAGAGTTTACAATTTTTTAAAGTAGCTTGGATAAACAGGAAACAACAAAATAGGCCTATAGTTATTCAAGTCAGTGGGGTCTCCTGACTTGAACAGGTGGATAATGGGCCTGGTTTCCAACTAGGTGGCAATTCCCTTGGGATAATGAGCTGTTAAAGAGATGGGCAACTGGAGCTGCCAGATAATAAGAACCTGCTTTTAAGAAGAAAGGTTCAAGCAAATCAGCACTAGCACTCTTTTGGTGTCCAGTGAGAGGAACAGAGTCCTCCACCTATTTGTAGGAGACTGCTGGAACTTGAAGGGGGCAGTCGGTAGGGGAGCAATGGTTGGTCTAGTAGCTATGCTGCGTGATTGTGGTGCTCAATTTACTAACAGGTGATGTGTTGAATGTGAGGCCTGCAGTGGTGAAGTGGTTATTGAGCTGATTGAGGATCTTGGACCTATCTGTGTAGGAGGTGTTATTTACTACAATTTTAGCTGGTAGCAGGGTGGCAGGGGAATGTCCTCAACCTCTCTCAGTGTCTTTCTAAATTTGGTGGAACAGTTTTGTTTGCCTCAGGGCTGACTGGAAGAATCATTGTTTTTCCAACCTTACCAGTTTGGTGCAGGCATTTCTGGCTACCGAAGGAGAGCCAGTCTCAGTCAGACTGCGACTTCCTAGCCCTTTTCCAAAGGGTGTCTCTATGCCGTAAGGCCCTCTTAAGTAGTGGGCTAAACCAATCAGGTGTGCATTTCCTGGATTTGATTTTCCTTAAGGGTGCGTGATGGTTAATAATGTTTACTAGCAGATCCTGGACAATACAGAATGCTTCAGACACAGAGGGTGTAAGGTAGAAATCCTGCCACTTTATGTTCCCAAGATCTGTCAGGAAGGTTGGGAGAATGAAGTATCTTAGGTTGCGCTTAAGCTTGAAAGTAGAGGTGGAGGGGAGGTGTGGGGAGCACCTAATGCAGGCAACTGCGCAGTGATCACTCAGATCATTGTGGAAGACCCCTACGTGACAGATATTATGTGGCTTGTTGACAAGTATAAGGTCCAGAAGTGAACTTCGGTTGGGATTTTTCTGTTAGGTCTGGTAACATCAGAGATAATCTGAGTGAGCCTGTGCTCATTGCAGAAGTCCTTAAGCTTGTTTGCATGGCATTGTTCCAACTAAGGTTAAAGTCACCTATGATAATGCATTCCATGTTCACTTTTTCCAGGAGAGAGTGAATATGGGCAATATACACAGACCCAGCTGCAGAGGTCTATAGCATACAGCTACCAATAAAGCTATACCAGGCGAGAGGGTAATTTTGAAGGCAAGACATTCAAATTCTTTGGGCTATTCATGTGCGGACAATATTGGTGGTTAGGAATTTATCTTTAATATATATGGCAACACCACCACCTCTGGTCAACCTGTCACACCTGATCAAGTTGTATCCTGATATGATAAACGTTTTGTCTGGTAAAGTATTTTTCAGCCAGGTTTCGAGAGCATTGCTACATCAGGCTATGTAGTACCCAGGTGTGGACCTGGTCAAGTTTGTTGGCAAGGTTGCACACATTCCTATGCAGGAAGCTCAGACCTTTAGCTGTGGAGTTCCCTGGGGCAGTTAGCAGTAGGGGGGCCCAGGATTAATTCCACACTGCCTGCACAGAGTAGCAGAAGTACTAATTATTTCCTGAGACATCTTTACCGGGAATCTTAGAAGGCTTTGTTTGGTTGTTTGCCTTGGACACTATCATAGAAATATAGAAACATAGAATTTGATGGCAAATAAGGACCGCTTGGCCCACCCAGTCTGCCCATTTCCTACTCTGATGGATAAGCTGCAGATTCTAGTTAATCAACAGCTTACTTCCTTCTACCCCCACTAGAATTGTCTTATGCCTGTCCCATGCATTCTTGAACTCTCCCACTGTTCCTGACTCCACAACCTCCTCAGGAAGACTGTTCCATGCATCCACAACCTCTCTGTGAAAAATACTTTCTAACATTACCTCTGAGCCACCCCTCTATCATCTTCAAATTGTGCCTCTTGTTCTTGTACATCTCTTCTTCTGAAAGATACTACCCTCTTGTACCTTGTTAATTCCTTGAGATACTTGAAAGTTTCTATCATGTCCCCCTCTCCTCCTCCTTTCCCAAAAGGTATACATATTAAGCTGCTTTAGTCTCTCCTTGTATGCTCCTCTGGTGCAGACCTTACACTACTTTTTGCTGTTCTCTCTGAACAGCCTCCACTCTGTCTATGTCTTTGTGAGATGGGGCTCTACAGAATTGTATGCAGTACTTCTGATGTCGTCTACTAACTGTCTGTAGAAAGGGATAACAACTTTCTGTTTTCTACTGTTAATGCCTCCCTATGCATCCCAGTATCCCCCCAGCCCTCTTTACTGCCTTCTCACATTGCTTGCCTACTTTAGGTCATCTGATATAATTACTCCTGGTGTCTTTCAATTTTGTTGTTGTTATTAACTCACCCCCTATTGTGTACTCTTTCTCCAGGGTTTTGTTTCCCATCAAGGACAGCTGAGTGGGAGTTTGGTGACAGCGAAGTTGATCAGAGTATGTGTAACACATCCAACACAGAAGTGGTGGAGGTCTGCTTAGAGAATGTTGCAGTAAGAAGTGTGAAGGGTTGAAATGTGTAAGGATTACTGCCTTTGGAGGAAGTTAACTGGTTGGCAGATACCGTTGCACTTATTTCCAATCCAATAAGAGTATTCAGGCAGGATGAGTCTCCTGGGGTCCAAGCGGCTCCACTGTCAGAAGGAGGATGTAGCCAATGAGGAGAAGGGGTCTTAGGAAAGTCATCTCTTGGATTTATTATAATAGCTAATGAAACAGTACTATCTAGAGCTGTAAAACCACAGCCAGGGAAACAGAGAAAAGGGCTTAAAGTAGAAAGTGTCTTATAGCGAGGATGCCTTTAAGAGGAGGGCAGGATCAGCAAAGGGGGTGGGGATACAGAAAGCTCTATGCTCAGAGCAATAGTACTTGGAGCCAGTGGGGCAGGATGGGGTAGGGGAGGGAGGAGCTTAAGTGTATTTAAAGGTGGCCTGGGAGGGAGAGAGGGGGTGAGCGAAAACTTTGGCAGCAGGAGCAGCAGCCAGCAAGGCTTGCTATTAACTGAAGGATCCAAGAGTCCGTGGCTATGTGCTGTGAATCTGGAAGATTGAGGGTTACTCTCCCCCCACTAGTTCCCCTAGAGGACCTGGAGGAGGCTGGGGGGTTCCCCACAAGTCAGGAGGCCGAGGGAAGGGAGTCAGCAGCTCCTCCAGGGGGTTTCTGGGACTTGGCAGGGGGAGTAGAGGTTCCTGATGCTGGACACCAGCATTTAGCCTGGCGTTTGGCAGGGGCTGCTTTTTTCTGGCATCTCTGTTGCTGAAGAAAATGCTGTTTGCCTTTGTAACCCACTCGGTACATGAAGCAGATGTTGTGGATGGATTTACTTCAGTTCTGCAATTCAGTGATAATATCCTCCCTTAGCATCAATTCCAAATAACACAGATCACTTGAAAGGGCATCCAGGATGGAGGTCTGAACGTCTTGTACCAGGCCAATAATCCTGAGCCACGAATGTTGCCTAATGCAGACAGCAATGGCTACTATGTCATAAGTGGCCTGGAGGGCATGACAACAGAAGATTTTAGCCATTCTCACTGTCTTAGCAATCTCGGCCTTAAGCTTCTAATCCTGTATAGCTTCCATCTTTGACTCAAGTGAGGCTAGGAAGGATTTCTGATAGGAAACCATATCAGTCACATAATTAAGGGACCTGATGCTGCAAGTGGAGGAGGAATGGATCATGCAACAGAAATTGTCCTGCTCCTTAGACTCCTCATCAGGAGGAGACATGCTCAAATGTTAGGTTTAGAGAACTGGAAGTGAGCAGCTGTGATAACAACTGAGTCTGCATTAGGATGGCCAGTAAGGTGTGTTACCCCACTGGGGGGTGGTACATCCTGTCTGCTTTTTTGAAACAGTTGGAATGGAGGAAGTTATTGCCAGATAGTGGATGTCAGGTCTTCATGGAGCCCAGTCCAAGACAGTATGGGCATAGGAGCTGTGCCAGTCATGTTTAGATGCTCCGCAAACCTTTTCTGCTTTGAATCCTGTTCCTGGATAGATCAGCCATGGGCATTTTGTATAGTTATGAGGAGTTTTTCAAAGGAAAGGTCCTCCAGAGCAACTTCGGGGACTCCTTAGGTTGAGGCTCGATAGGTGTGTGCGTACCAGAGCTGGAGGACAAGTTGGAGTCAGAGTCTGAAGAGTGCCTGCTGGAGTTCTGAACCCTTTTTAGAGGAGTGTCCTGGGTTTTATCCCTAACCTGGTGTCTACAGGAGCCTTCTCCAGAAAGGTAGGAATCCACAGGAGATGCTTATCTAGGGGTCAGAAAAGAGCAGGAGTAGAGGCCATCACTGGTTTCCAACAGTCAAGCTCTGAGGCTAGTTGAGTCCTGTTCTGCTGAATAAGGGTCTGAAACACTGCCTGGATATTAGCCTGAGGCAGCTGTGGGAGGTGAGGCTGAGGCTGAAGAGGAGGTGGTGGTGGAGGAGGAGGAGGCTGGAAAAATGGATAGCCTGGCATCTGATTTTGAGTGTATCCATGAGCCTGATAGGAGAAGGTAAAGCCAGAAGGAGCATATCCTTGATTAGACATAGCCCGGTGTCTGGTACCCTGGTACATAATGGGATTCATGACCAGGTGTTGGATACCCTGGTGAAGGGTACATTGGGTACTGTGGGGGTGGATAGCCTGGAACATTTCCCATAGGTCCAGCCAAAGGCAGAGCTGAAGGCCTAGTGGAAGGTCCAGAAGGACCAGGTGTCAGCCCTGTAGGGGCATTCAAAGGGGCTGGCAGTGGATCAGGCACAGGAATGTCTGGTACCAGAAGATTCTCTGCCTGGGGGCCTGATGGAAGGCCATCCAGCATTTGAGGAATGGTCGGAGTGCCAGATATTCCATGACCTGGTAAAGGATCATATGGTTAAGGGTCACTTGGCGTAGGGGTGTGAGTAGAACTTGACAGAAGACCTGCCATCATCTGGCGAGCCAGAGTCCAAGATGGTGGAACCTGGTTGTCCAAAGGGGCTTGGATTGAGGAGGTCCCAATGAAAGGTCCCCAAAGGGGTAAACAATAAGCCCAGTGGGTGAATCAGGAAGAGACTTATTCAGCGAAGGAGGGGAATGTCTAGATTAGTGCCCACCTCTGGCTCTTGATCTTCAGGCAAACCCAGAGGATCTGGTTGTGTCAGTGGGAGTGTGGAACCTTCAAAAGACTGCACCATGTCCAGCAGCTGGCTCAACTGGATGTTGGGAGTATACTGTGACCCCGATGGGAAAGCCCCAGCTGTGTGGTTCCCAGAGAAAGTTGGGAATGACTTATAAGCCGTGGCAGTGGAGATGTCAGAAGAGCTCCCTTCTGATCGTATCAGCCTAGACCATACAGACAACATCAGAACTGGAGTCAGTTTTCTGGCTGTGACCATGCAGTCCTTGGTGAGGCTGGAAGGTGACTTATTGACCTGGCTGCTGTGGCAATAGACCCTGAAGAAGATATGGGCCTAAGGAGCACAATAGGGTTCCATTGTCCAAGAAGAGCCCTGACTACACCATGTGTATAATTCAGGCAGGGAGACCATGGCCTGATCTCACCAAAGTGATAGGAGACCTGGCAGTAGGGGTATTTACTGAAGTGGAAGCCCCTCCAGTGTCAGTGATACCCAATGGTCACTGCCAAGTGGATGGAGACCTATCTCAGTCTCTGTGCCTATCCTTGTCCTTTTCTTTTTTTTGGGTTCTGGCATTACAGAAGAACATTTTTCCAGCAGATTCTGCAGCTCCTTTTCCAGGTACTTCTCCAGCAAATGGGCTTTGAGTTTTTTGGTGCCTAATCCTTGCGGCCTGGTTAAAGGACTGACAGGGTACACAGTCCTTGACTTGGTGTTTGGGGCCATGGCAGATCACGCAGTGGGAATGCTCGTCACCATGCAGGACCTGGGTGCTGCAGAACTCTCACTTCTTTTCGACGCATCACCCAACTGTTCATGTTCCAGAATTGTACCTCCAACCATATCCCATGCTGTAAATTTGTCACTGTTATTTATTTGCTTCCCCTTTCTTCTGTATATCCCTCAAGATATCTGTATTAAATCCATTTATCTTGGATCTATTTATACTGTGTTTTACTATATAATTGTTTGACCTGTGTTCTGTTCTCTTCTTATGCCAAACTGGACATTTGTGTAAATGGGCACTTTTGCTCATGAACCTTTCAGTTTTAAATAAAGATTCAACTGATTAAAACCTGGACTGACAGACGTGAACCACAGCAGTTCTGATAAATGTCAAAATGGCCATCTGGGTGCAACTTGTACAAATACTGCTGGTCTGGTCACTCTGGTTGCACTGTTCAGTCTGACTTTTATACATCTTGTCCACTCTAGGAAGTTTGTTTTAACCCTTCTTTGACACGATTGAAAATGGAACCATCAGGACAAGATCAGATAGGTAAAAGCCAGATCAGATCATCCGGAGTGAGTGGATCAGCAATATTTGCACAGCTGTGCCGGACCAGATTTTACAGCTCTGGTCCAGGCTAGTAATCTGGTTTTACCCATACCTCACTGCATGTGGCTTAATGACATACTAAACAGATGGATGCAGAGTCTAACCCATTGAAGGTTGAAGTTTCAGAAAATCATTATGCTAAAAATACCAAGACACACTCCCCACCCCAGGTCACACTTAGTCCTTCTACCAAAGTCATGCTTAAATATTGGTGCCTCTATATCCACACCATTAAGTTTTTAATGCCATCATGCTCTTCTTCTGCCATGGCTCCTCCATCCATAAAGTCCCATTCTGCTTGGCAGGCCCTGAAACCAGAATTTTCCAGTGAACAGCTCTTTACTCCACATCAACTAAATTGCTGTCAAACTCCTTATTTTTAACAGAGCTTATTTGTTATGCAGAAAGCTCCAGGAAGTGTTTAACCCATTCTGCATCCAATAGTTTTCTATGATGTCTGTACTATCCATTGGTAATCTGATACAGAATGACTGCCAGAAGACAATGAGTTAACTTTCTGTGGGCTCAATTAACTCCTCAAGCCAGAGGAAATAGTGTTCTACAGTTTCTCATACACACGGAGCCAGCATAGTAATGAGGCTTCAGTGGAGTAATCTATTTTTAACACTATGATGTTGTTTGGTAGCAAAAATGAAATCAGCCCTTTTCTGAATGCAAAACACCTGCTGGTCTAAGCCCACAGTCGTAATAAAATAATATTCGGGGAGGAAGAAAAATAACAGACTGAACATTATGGGTGGGGATCAGAGACAGTGAATGGCCAGGAAAATGCAGTGAGTGTGTCAGGGTGGATCCAGTAGTCCTATGGATGGGAAGCTCAAGTCAGATAAAAAATAAAAATAATAGGCTGGGGTCGGTGGGCCGCCTAGGTCACAGAAATTTTAACATTTTGTGCATTTGGTGCATTTGTGGGTATTTCTAATGCAATTTCTACCCATTTCCTCACCCATGTTTTGTGAGTTGCACTAGCACCATCACCAGAGTCTTCACAGTCCACATGACAGTATGTTGCCCAAAATACCTCCCACCCCAAAAATAAAACAGTACCAAAATACTGCAGTGAGGCAGCAGCTATCCAAAACAGATAACAATGAGACAAGTTGAAAGAGACTTGGTGATGAAGACAAACTGCAGACAAATTAAATGACAATCCAGGTAAACAAGTTGCACAAATGTCTCTCACTCAAGCACATTAATGACATTACTATAAAGCCAATTCATCCCAGTTTGTACTGCAGTACAGATTTTCCTTTCCACCAGACTTACCTCAGTAAAAAATAAATACAATAACTATAGAAATATGGGAACAAAGTCACTTTGCTATCCAGTTTCTGAAAATATAATTTCAAGTTTGCTTGCTATTTTGCAAACCAGATTTTATTCTATAAAGCAACTTATTCCAAAGTAAGATACATTTTAATAAATAAATATTTTATTGTTTTAAAATTTCCTTTACTGGGATAACCCAATGGTATGAGGCATCTGATTTTTATGATAGGCCCAAGAACTAAGTAAGCAGACAGACAATGGAACACAGTTTTAAACAAATATAAAATGCATTTTTTTATTAACTTAACACCACTTGCTTGGGTACAACACAACTTGCACCCCCCCCCATTCAACACATATAACTAGATAAACTAAATATTTGACTCTATCACTTTTTTCTCTGGTTTTGTAACTGCCTGTGTCAATGTGCCAAACAAGGTCTTACGACTTCTGTTGCTAATTTTGCTCTCCAAGCATGCAGAAACTGCTGTACATGCCATAATATACAGCAGAGCACATTCAAAACCCCTATATCTATTAATTCCCTCTGTGCTAATTCACACTGTACAACCACGACTGAAAAGACCACACAGATTAGACATACAGTACATGCTGAGGTTTTTACCTCAGTTTAAAGGTCTCCTGTACCAGTTTCTGCCTCTCCTGGTTCATGCTGTTGCTGAGACAGACCTGCCCCAGCATTAGTTTTGTACCATTCTTAGCATGCTACCAGAGGGCTCTACCCTCCAACTCCCTCTCCTGCGAATCCACACCAAAATCAATTTGCCATATAGGACAAAATCAGCAGTGATCTTAAACTATTTCAATGTTATGAATTTAAGTGTGGGTGGGTTGTCAGGATAACTGAGTTTTGGCAACACAAACGAAAAATAGCAAGCAAGGAGACAGCATAGTGGGTGGGCAGGCAATGAGAAAAGTGACAAGGTTTTGGACTCATGTCAGCTAATGAAAGAGTAAAGAAAATACCATGGCAGCAATGTTTTACATTTGATTATTGTATTTTGTGGTACTGACAAAAAAAAAAATAGCAGACATTTAAAACATAGGATATATCTGGAGTACTGCGTGCAGTACTGGAGGCCACACCTTCACAAGTACTTTAACCAAACTGAGGCAGTCCAGAGAAGGGCAATCAAAATGGTTCAGGGACTGCATCAGAAAACATATGAGGACAGATTAACAGAGCTCAATATGTATACCCTAGAGCAAAGGAGGGAGAGAGGTGATATGATCGAAACATTCAAACACCTTAATGGCATTAACAAGATGAAAGAGTCTAACATGTTTCAGTATAACACAAGCATTTGTCAATGCCGAATGTTGATTGCTTTGCTCCATTGAGCTCAGTCACTCCCCCTCTGTCAGTCGCTCATTCTGTTTCTGTTGGTGCTGAAGGCTGTGCTTTTGTACTGGGCTCCTGTCTGTGCTGGCAACTTTGGCTGCCCACAAAGAAATTCACAGCTGTCCCAACAGAGCTCCATTGAGGTCACTCAGCGTCCCTCTCTCACGTGCTCATTCTGTTTCTCCTGGCACTGCAGCCTGCCCTTTTGTACTGGGCTCCTGCCTCTGTTGGCATCTTTGTCTGCCCACAAAGAAATCTGCAGTAGTCCCAACAGAGCTCCGTTGAGCTTGCTCACTCACCCTCTCTCACTCGCTCATTCTGTTTCTGCCAGTGCTGCAGGCTGCCCTTTTGTACTGGGCTCCTGCCTGCCTTGCTGCCTTTTTCTGCCTACAAGAAATCCACAGCAGTCCCAACAGAGCTCTGTTGAGCTCACTCACTACCCTCTCTCACCACTCATTCTGTTTTTCCAGCGCTGCAGGCTGCCCTTTGTACTGGGCTCCTAACTGCAAATCCACAGCAGTCCTGACAGAGTTCCACTGAGTCCGCCACTCCCCTCCTCACTTGCTCTCTTGTTCTGTTTTTGTGCTCTCAAAGAAATCCTCAGAAGTCCTGGCAGAGCTCACTTGAGCTCAGTCACTCTCCCCCCTCTCACTTGCTCGATCTTAATCTGTCCCAAACACTTGATTTCCCACAGTGACGTGCTACTCTCACGTGCAGGAGTGCAAAAACATATAATGGCCAGGATGTGAGAAATGACAGCTGTACTGTTCATAAGGAGGTGTGGAAAAATGCCAGTGCTGAAAATGTGGCGTGAAAATATTAAAAATTTCGCAAGTTACAAGGGTGCATGAAACAGTTCAACACATGCTTGTAACACAGTCATTTTCTGGAGTTTCATCACCACATATTTCAACATAGGGATTTTAGGACCTCTGCTCATGAACAGTGTCACTGTCATTTTCTTAATCTGTCCCGAACACTGATTTCCATAGTGACCACGCTATTCTGTGCGGAGCGTGAAAACACATTTTGGTCAGGATGTGCAAAATTACAGCTGTACAGTTCATAAGGAGGTGTGAAAAATGCCAGTGTTGAAAATCTGGCATGACAATATTACAAATCTGCAAAGTTACGAGGGTGCATGGAAACTGTGCAACGCACACTTGTAACATAGTCATTTGATGGGCTATCATCACCAAATTTTCAACATAGGCTTTTTAGGATGTCTGCTCATGAACAGTATTGCTGTCATTTTCTTAATCTATCCCAAGCACTGATTTCCCACAGCAACTGCACTATTCTGCGCCGGAAGTGTGAAAAGACATTTCGGCCAGGATGGGAAAAATGACAGCTGCACTATTAATAAGTAGGTGTGGGAAAATGGCAATTTTGAAAATCTGGAGTGAAAATATTATAAATTAAAATGAAGGAAGTTATGACGTGCATGCAAACACTGCTCAGCGCGCTGTAACACAGTCATTTATGGATTATCGTCACCAAATTTTCAATGTAGGCAATTTAGGACCTCTGCTCATGAACAGTGTCACTATCATTTTCTTAATCTGTCCCAAACACTGATTTCCCAGCAACCGCGCTATTCTGCGCGGAAGTGTGAAAACACATTTTGCCAGGATGCAAAAATGACAGCTGTACTGTTCACAAGGAGGTGTGAAAAAATGCCAGTGTTGAAAATCTGGCATGACAATATTGCAGATTCATGAAGTTACGAGCGCGCATAGCAACTGCGCAATGCACACTCATAAAACAGTTATTTTTTTGATTTTTTCCACCAAATTTGCAACATAGGCTTTTTGAGAGCCCACCTCATGAACACTGGCACTGTCATTTCATTAATTAGACCCAAAAGGTGATTCCGTGCAGTGACCATAAAATCACCTTTCAGGGCTGAATAACACCATGACAGTGGCAGAATTCATGAGGAGGGTCCCAAAACCCCATATTGAAAATGTGGTGCCAAAATTCCAAAAATACCTGAGATATGCACCAAGGTTGAAAAAACTCTATTTATGCCATTACACAGCTTACCAGCATTTCCTCAGTTCGTGGTCGGCTTTGAAGAGTGCAGACATGTTCCTGGTTCACCAAAGATCGTTGTGTGGACTCCAGAGTAAGTATGGGTTGGGGGTATGGGGAGGCAGGGTGCGCAGAGGGTGGGTGTGGGTTGTGGGAGGGGTCAGGGAGACCGCAAGGGACCATTTTCTTTTTTGACAGGTACAAAAAATGAAGCAAAAACCATCAAGGGACTTTTTTTTTTTTACAGGGCCATTTGGCATGCTGGGGTGGGCTCCCAGCATGCCAACAGAGTGTTTGTTTGGGGGGAAGCTGTAGCCAGCGGGTGATTGAGCACCCCCATCAACACCAATGGGGGGGTGCAAGAGCCAAGAGGGATTGAGCACCCCCTCGGCACAACTGTAGTGCATGTTTGGGGGAGATTATGTTGACGGGGAGTGACTCCATTGGCAAGTAACACAGGGGAGGGACATAATGCCGATGATAAGTTGGTCTCCTCATAGCAACATCAATGTTAGGGCACTGAAGCCGATGGGGATTGGGGCCCCGTCGGCAAATAAATACGTTAGGGAGCACATGTTGCCAGGGATTGGGCACCCTCAGACAGTGAGGTATGTTTTCATTTGTTTAGAACCGGCAGCAAGCCGCCGCCATGTTCATAAACAATATCACACTAACAAGGTTCAGCCCAGCAATGATGGGTCACTTTCTCATTGCAGTGGAATGGCTTATGCTGCAATGATGAGGCAGCCCCTGATTGCAGCAGCTGAAACCTTACAAGGTTGTGGCACGCTGGCTGAACTAGTGTCAGCAGCAGCATGCCACCCCATTGGGAAAAGCGGGCCAAGTCTCCAAAGGCTGTGGGGCCATTGGCCAGAACAGTGCCACGTCTCCACAACCTGCTTCTGGAGCAAGCTGCTGCAATATGTTTCTTGCACATGAGTGCAATCAACATAAAGCAGTGTCAGTGGCTCAGTAGGTAGCACACTCGCCTCTGAGGCCGGAGATCAGAGGGCTGTGGGTTCAGTTCCCACATCTGGCACCCTGGGTTAATATCCCAGTACTGACACTGTAATGCAGCATGAGAGGGTGCTGCATTTCTGAGGTGCCGTCTTCGGATGGGGCGTTAAACCGAGGTCCCATCTGCCTGGACTGGTGGTAGTTCAGGTGGATGTTAATGATCCATGGCACTTATCGAAAAGAGTAGGGAATTTCCCGGTGTCCTGGAAATTTCCTCATTCACTAAAAAATACCACCAACAGCTTAATCTGGTTCAAGGTCAGTTGGCATTCATCTGTATCCCCTCCCTCGGGTCATGCCTGAAAATAGACAGGATTTGTCTAGTGCATTTACCCGGTCAACAAAAGCTAAATAAATAAAAATAGCAGGACAAGAGGACACAGCATGAGATTAGAGGGAGGCTGATTAAGGGGTAATCTGAGGAAGTTCTTTTTCAGAGAAAGGGTGGTGGATGCATGGAACGGCCTACCTCAGGAAGTGGTGGATATGAATACAGTGCAGGGCTTCAAGCAGGCATGGGATAGGCATAAGGGAGCAATACAGACGAGTCTGCATAGATAGGCCATTGACAGAGAAAAGGCTGATGGCACATTTATAAGGTAGAAAAAGAAATGGGCAGACTGGATGGGCCTTGCGATCCTTATCTGCCATCATCTTCTATGTTTCCATATTTCTATGTTTCTATGGATGCTCATGAGATACAATATTTATCTTCATGAGTGATGAAATATCGTATCTCATGAGCACACATCATATATGCAATTTATACATTATACATTAGTGTTTAAGCTAGTGTCATTGTATTAAAAGTAAAAGTTCCCCATTTGTGTAGTTGCTGGTAGCTCACACTGGGTCAAGCATGCAGCTTCATAGACCATGGGGCACAGGTGGCAGAATAAAATGCTTGTTGTGACGTATTCAACTAGCTAGATAAATTTTGTGATGTACCCTAAAATGAAGATAAAAATGTATTGAGCTACTTGGTGTTCTCTGGTACAGATAGTGTTTTTATTGAGCACGAAAATGCTAATATATTTATTTGTATAAATTAAAATTACAAGCAGCTGACATGCACACTGATTTAGAATGTCCTGCATTCTGGATGGCAGGTACTTGTTTTTAACCATGGTAGTGTTTTTAAGGCCATGGCTAGAACCAAGTGTTAGCCATTCAGGAGGCAGGAAGTTCCTTTCACATTTTATATGGCTTCTTAAAGCTTAACTGTGCCAGTAATTCCTAGTTGGGGTGCATTATTATCTGCATGTTATGGTTCCCACTTACAACACAGAGTGACAGAGAAAGTAAACAGAGGCTGTATAGTGTAGTGGTTAAGAGCACCGTGCTGCCCACTTGGAGAACTGCATTGAATCACACAAACCACCACTTACATACTATGTGACCATGAACACAGAAACATAGACATAGATACATAGATACATAGACAGTGTCAGCAGATAAGGGCCTATGGCCCACCCAGTCTGCCCATTTGAGCTTGTAAGTTCAGTCTGTTTTCCTAGAAGTCTGTTTCCCCTTACCCCTGACCTCTAGAATTCCTTTATGTCTATCCCATGCATTCTTAAATCCCCTGATTGTTTCAGCCCCCACCACTTCGTCTGGCAGGGTGTTCCACTTGTCCACCACCCGTTCTGTGAAGAAATTCTTTCTCACGTTTCCTCTGAATCGTCCTCCCTCCAACTTCATCCCATGCCCTCTAGTCCTGGAACATCTTTTTCGCTTAAAAATAGTGTTTTCCTGTACCCTGTTTCTCCTGTAAGATACTTGTATGTCTCATCGTATCCCCTCTCTCCTCCTCTCCTCCAGGGAGTACATGTTCAGTTCCTTCAACCTGTCTTCATAGGACTTGTGATGCAATCCATGCACCATCTTTGTTGCCCTCCTCTGAACCTTCTCTACCCTGTCTATGTCCTTACGTAGAGTATGGTCTCCTGAACTGTACACTGTCATGGTGGGGCCTCACTAGTGTCTTGTATAGCGGAATTATGACCTCCCTTTCTCTGCTGGTGATGCCCTGCCTATACATCCCAGCATCCTATTTGCTTTACCTGATGCCTTGTCACACTGTTTCCCTACCTTGAGGTCATCAGAGATGACAACCCCAAGATCCCTTTCCTGCTTGGTGCATGCTATATCCTCACCCCCAACTGATATATTGCGCCAGGGTTTTTTGCCCCATATGCATTATCTTGCACTTCTTTGCATTGAATTTCAACTGCCAAACCCTTGACCATTCTTCAAGTTTCTGCAGGTCCCTTCTCATTCTGTCTACACCTCTGGTGTGTCTACTCTGTTACAGAGCTTTGTGTCATCAGCGAACAGTGAAATTCTGCCTTCTAGATCCTGTGCAATGTCACTGATGAAGATGTTGAATAGGACCGGTCCCAGCACTGATCCCTGTGGTACCCACTGGTCACTCTTCCCTCTGTGGAGTGACAGCCATTTACCACCACACTCTGTGTCCTGCCACCCAGCCAGTTACCTACCCACCACACTACTGTCCTGCCCACACCCATATTCCCCAGTTTGTGTAATAGTCTTCTATGTGGCACAGTGTCAAGGCCTTGCTGAAGTCCAGATAGGCCATGTCCACTGCCCTCCCTGATCCACCTCCCTAGTCACCCAGTCAAAAATTCAATAAGGTTGGTCTGACATGATCTCCCCTGGTGAAACCATGCTGCCTTGGGTCCTGTAGTCCATTGACAACCAGATGTTCCACCAATCTCTCCTTCAGTAGTGCTCCCATGATCTTTCCCACTACTGAGGTGAGGCTGACTGTCTGTAGTTCCCTGCTTCCTCTTTGTTACCACTTTTGTATAAGGGGACTACATCTGCTGTCCTCCAGTCTTTGGGGACCTCCCTGTTTCAGTGATTGGCTAAACAGGATAGCCAGAGGTTCAGCCACCACCTCTCTTAGTTCTTTAAGGACCCTGGGGTGCACCCCATCTGGCCCCATTGCTTTGTCAACTCTTATTACTTCCAGTTCCTTCAGGACCCTTTCTCGTGTAAAGGGACTTGTGTCCATTTCTGCACCATTCTCACCTTGTACTCCCTTCAGACCCATTACCCCTCTTCCTCAGTAAAGACTGAGCAGAAATACCTGTTCAATATGTCAGCTTTACTGTTGTATCACCCCACGCCGACTCCCATCCTCCCCTTGAGTCTCACTATCCTCCCTTTGTCTTTCTTTTTTCACTTATGTACCTGTAAAAGGTTTTGTCCCCTTTAACCACTGATTTTGCAATGTGTTCTTCTGTCTGAGCTTTGGCTTCCCTTACCGACTTCCCTGCCTCCCTTTGTTTCTCCTGGTACTTCTCCCTATCCCCTTCTGCCTGTGTCTTTTTGTATTGCCTGAATGCAATCTTTTTGGCTTTCACTTTCTTTGCTACCTCTTTGGAAAACCATAATGGTCTCCTCTTCCTTTTCCTCTTGCTAACCTGCTTAATGCATAATTCTGTTGTTCTTATAATCCCCATTTTAAATACTGCCCTGTTCCTCAACCCCTGATTCCTGTCCCATTCCCCTTAATGCCTCTTTCAAGTATCTCCCCATTTTCCCAAAGTCTGCTCCCCTAAAATCCAGGATACGTGTTTTTGTGTGGTTTGGTTCTGCTCTTTCTGTGATTTCAAACCACAATGACTGGTGGTCACTGTTACCCAGGTGCTCCTCCACTGTTACCCCCATCACACTATCCCTGTTTGTGAGCAGAAGGTCCAGTATTGCCTTCTGCCGAGGTTGGTTCCATGATCAGTTGTGTAGGAAGGCACCCTGAAGGAGTCCAGGATAAATCTTGACGGCAGATAAGGCCCACCTGGCCCACCTAGTCTACTCATTCCCTATGTATTGGATAAGCTGCAGATTCTAGTTAAAACAGCCTACTTCCTCCTACCCTTCACTATAATTGCCTTATGTCTGTGTAACCCCCTTGTTCCCCGGGGTTATTAGAATCCCAATTAGAACCAGGGGAAGGCAGGGAAAGGCAGCTAGTGAAATGCCAGTTAAATGAATTTCACACTGTCAGACTCTGGTTTCAGCCACAGCCGAGCTGGAGGGTGATGCAATTTTAGAACTCTCACAGAGGCATAAGCCACACTTGTTGCCAGCTCTAGAGAGTTAGCTTTAGAATTTTCAATTTAGATTGGAGTCAGTCCTGAGTAGGAGTTCCAGGAGGAGGCTGCAGCTTGCTGTGCAGCACCTCACCTAACTCTGACAGAGAGCTACCGTTCTAGTCCTGGGTAGTTTGTTCTCACCCTAGAAGAAGAATGTAGAAGACAGTGATTGAAGTGATGCAGATCTTGCCAAGTGGATTTTCCTTTGCCCATCCCAGAAGGGATGGGGCATTCTTCAAGGTTCAGGGACAATCCCTCACCCAGTCTGTCTGGTGAAGCTGCCTGTGACAACTTCAGAAACTGTGAGTACTTTGGTGTCAGCCCAGGAGGGCACCTGCAACACATGTGGTGAATTTCTCTGACAAAGGACCCAGTCACCTAGATTTCTGTTTTAAAAGTATCTACTTACATTGGAGTCCAGTGTGGGACCACCAAAGTACCGAACTTTTAACTTTCTGACACCTCAGAGGTGTGTTATGTAGTATGTTAAGTGTGAAAAACATTTCAAGATAGCAGCGACAAGTTTTCTGTTAGGGTGTTATTAACCAGATGAATGGCTGAGTATAAACTTGGAAGCAAAAAGTGGGAGACCCCATCTGGAATAACCAGTTTACCTTTCCGGGTTCAGTTTGGGCACCAGTACAATTTTCAGTCAGTGCATTTGGACAGTACCGAATGGAAACAGTTACCCAGGCGTGGGTTTTGAATTCTCTGTTTTCAGTGCACCTCAGTGTAGTGGGTGCTGGAAGATTTTGAGCCTGTATGTGCTATTTGGTGGTCATGTGTGCAACTAGTATTCCTCATGAAATATGGAAAAGTGTTCTAGTACTGTCCGTGTGTGCCTAGTCAAGAGGAAATGTACCAGTAACTCCATGTGTGCCAACCTGCATTTCGAACCTGAGAGTTCACTATGTGTGTGTTCACTATGCCCATACTAAATGGGATTTCAGGAATTTCTGTACCTCAGTAATCTGCATTACCAGTATGAGTAACCCTGTGGGGTCCATCTTTGCTTTGTATTATTCCTAATGTGTTATGTGAATAAAAGCCACACTCTAGAATCCCAGCCTGGTTTTGGACAGTAATGTTATTGCTTCCATTGTGTCTGGATTTACTTGGGTGCCCTGTCCAGAAGTGCAAACCTAGCACAATTGAGAGCAGCCATTTTCTCCTAGGGACCTGGGTTGCTGGCCATGATAAATGGTCCCACGAGTGTGTGCCAGGTAGTTGCCACACTTGGTTGCCTGTCTGTGATAGCAGGCTCAGAAATAAGAAATGTACATTTTATGCAAACCCCACCCCTCATTTGCCCTAGATGCTATGTGGTGAGAGGAGCCACCCTGCTAGTTAAACGGAGGGGGGGGGCAGTGGGAGGGTGTTTCATCTGTCCCATGCATTCTTGAATTACCCCACTGTTTCTGACCCCACGACCTCCTCAAGAAGGTGGTTCCATGCATCCACCACCCTCTCCATGAAAAAAAACTTTCTGACATTGCCCTGAGCTGTCCCCACTCTATCTTAAAACTGTGCCCCCTGTTCTTGCACATCTCTTTCTCTCAAAGATGCTCCTGTCTTGGACTTTGTTGATTCCCTTGAGGTATTTGAATGTTTCTATCATGTCCCCCCTCTCCCTCTTTTCCTCAAGGGTATGCATATTAAGCTCTTTCAGTCTCTCCTCATATGGCTTCTGTTGCAGACCCTGCACCATTTTAGTTGCCCTCCTCTGGACCACCTCCATCCTGTCTACTGTATGTCCTTACAGAGATGGAGTCTCCAGAACTGCATGCAGTACTCTAAATGGGGTCTTACCAACTGTCTGTACAGAGGGATAACAACTTCCTGTTTTCTGTGGTGATGCCGCTCCCTATGCATCCCAGTATTCCTCCAGCCCTCCTTACTGCCTTCTCACATCATTTGCCTACCTTATGTCATCTGATATGACTACACCGAGGTCCCTTTTCATTTTTGTTGCTGTTAGTACCACCCCCCATTGTGTACCCTTCCCCTGGGTTTTTGTTTCCAAGGTGAATTACTTTGCACTTTTTTGCATTGAATCTAAGCTGCCATATTTTTGATGATTCCTCCAACCTTGTCAAGTCCCTTCTCATCCTTTCCACTGCCCCTTGTGTATACTAGGTTCTTATACTAGGAGATAGAATGGGAGAAGGCATTATTTGTCAATTTACCATTCCCTGCATAGCAGGCTCAATATTATCACTTTCAACATATCAGTCGATCTATTTCCCTTTGAACATGTCCAAACTATTGTTTAGAATGACATACTCTGGTAGGACATTCCATATTCTTTCCGTTCTATGTAAAATGGTAGTATTTTGCATTGGTCTTTGCAGTATCTAATTTTATTTGCAATTTATGTGCTCTTAATCCTTCAGTTTTCTCTTAGTTTTATACCCATTTCATTTTTTAATTCTGGGTCTTTCATAATTTTAAATAGTTGTAATAGATGCCCTCTCTTTCTTCTATTTTCCAGACTAAATAAGCTCAGCTTCTTCAACCTATCTTCATAACTATCCTTTTTTATGGACCATATTGTTTTCATAAAGGTTTTTTGTATCCTTTCCATCCTATTAATTTCTCCTTTTGTATAAGGACTACATAAGGATGAACCATAATCAGTATGTGGTCTTACAAATGTACTGTACAATGGAAGTAGGCATTCCTTTGATCTGCTTATAAAATTCAGTTTAATGTTTCTAATCATGTAACTAGTTCTCCTGATTACCTCTGATCTCTGTGGTCTGAAAGTCATGCCTTCATCTATCAGTATCCCATAATCTTTTTCCATATCTGATGATTCAATTTCTTGACCATTTAAATAATAGATATGCCTAGGGTTCTTTTTCCCTTGATGCAATACTTTGCATTTTTCTATGCCAAAAGGCATTTTGTTCTGTAAAGCCCATATCACCAGTTTTTTTGTTAAATCCTCTTCAAGATTTTGAATACTTTTCTTATCATTTACCTCCCCCCCTCAATTTTACATCATCACCAAACTTAACTAAAATATTTTTTTATATTATAATGTATATCCTCTAAATATAATGAAAATAGTAAAGGGCCCAACACTGACCCCTGTGGCACACCACTCGCCACATCAGATGACCCGGGATATATGCCCATAATCCTGACTGTCTGCTTTCTACTCCATAGCTAATTTTGTACCCATTCAATCAGTCTGTTATCGATACCCAATGCTCTGAATGAGCTGATCGTGAGGTACCTTATCAAATGCTTTTTGGAAATCCAACAGAAAAACATCTACTGGATTTTTTTCATACAACTTCCTATTTATTTGTTCATAAAAGACAAGTTGATTTGTTTGACATGATCTATTTTTTGAATCCATGCTGTCTTTTATCATTTACATCCAATTCCTTGAGATTATATTCCAGCTTGTCCTTTAGAAATGTTTTGCTGTTTTACACAAAATTGCAGGTAGACTAACTGGTCTATAGCTAGTTACTGTTTAGCTCCTTTTCATTTATACAGTGCAGTCACAGTAGCGTTTCTCCAATCCTCAGGTACCTCTCCTGAGAAAAGGACTGATTGAATAAATGTGCAGGGGGGTGCTATATATCCCTTACTTCTATCAGTAGCCTAGGGTGCAACTGATCAGGTCTTGCTGATTTATAGGGTTTCAACTCACTCAACAATTTTTCTAGGTGATCTACACCAATATTTAGGTCCAGATTCCTGCTACATTTTTGTTTTAATTTTATCTTGTCTTGTTTTTCCTGTCATATACTGAACAAAAGTACTGGTTCAATTTTTCTGCCATCTCTGCTATTTTGACCACTTCCTCATCTCTAATTAAAGGCCCCATCTGTGTTGTGGATTGACTATTTTTGTTGTTATTTATGTAGGAATAAAATCCCTTTCTGTTATCATTTCTATAGACTAAGTTTGTTTCTAATCTCCTTCTTTCTGTCCTTATTGTTGTTTTTAATTTCCTCAATATCTTTCTATATTTTGTGTTAGACTTGGGATCCTTTAGTTTTTTCCTTTTATTATAAGCTCTTTTTTTTCTTTACATAACTTTATGATTTTATTTGTACACCACATTGTTTTTTTTTTTTTTTCCTATTTTTGTATAAAGCCTTTTTTGGGGATATACAGTTTTTTCAAATCAAGCAGTTTATGTTTTAACACTTCCCAGATGTATCCTACATTATTTCATCTAAACTTTTATTTCCAATTCCAGCCTGCTAGTTCCCTTTTTATTTTGCCAAACTGTGCCTTATTATAATCTCTTATGATGGTATTTTTCCTTTTTCAGACATCTTCTTTCTTTTAAAGTAAAATTGTACTATACTGTGATCGCTATTACTTAAATTATCAACAATACTCAATTTAGTTAGCGTATTTTCTTTATTTGTTATTATCCAATCCAGTATGTTTTCTCCTTTTGTGGGCTTATGTACGAACTGAATTAGCCCCATCTCTTCCATCATTTCTACATACCTTTTGTGTATCGCGCCCTTTACAGTTGTTGTTACCCAATTTATATCTGGTAAATTAAAATCCCCTGTAATTATTACACCTTCCTTCATTGTTATTTGCCTAATTTCAATCTCTATCAGTTCATCTTGAGTTTTGCTTGTGTTAGGTGGTCGGTAATACAAACCCAGCAATAATTGTTCTTGAGTTTGTGTGATTTACAAAGCTAACCATAAAGATTCAATCTCGTCACATTGATCATATTTTTTATATAGTGTACTTTTTATTCCTTTCTTTATATATACTGCTATACCTTCTCCTTTTTTTTCTCTTTTTGAAAATAGTTCATACCCTTCTATTTCCCTATTTCATAATATTTCTTTCTCCCACCAGGTCTCGGTAATGCAGCATATATCAACACCCTCTAACTTTAATCTTATCTCCAGTTCTGCTTGTTTTCATCATATATAAACTCCTTGCATTCAAAGACCATATTTTTAATCCTTTATACATTTTTGATTTTTTTAACTGTTGTATCGTTGTTGTTTTTTTAATTGGGCTTTCTTTCAGGTTGTCTGTCTCATCTTCTTTTCCTTTCTCTCTCCCCTGAATTTTCAGTTTAAATGTGAGTCTATTACTTTTTTTATTGCTATCCCCAGCTTTCTACTACCTTTTTTGCTTAGATGCAAACCATCGGTGCAAAATAAACCTGGATCATTTACAAATTTCTCCCAATGGCAAATACATCCTATGCCTGCCTGAATTGTCCAACACCTCAACCAGTTATTTACATCCTTTATTTTCTTTTGATTTTTCTCATTTTCTCTTGGTGCTGGAGTTATTTCAGAAAAATAAATATTGCACCCCAAATTCCTGGCTTCCTCTTTTATATTCCTATACTCTTGTTTGATATTTTCTATATCTTGATGTTTTATATTATATTCCCCAAGATGTAAGATTACTTCATTGTTCCTGGTTTTATCTTCTATAATGTTTGACAACATTCCCTGTATATCCCTAATTTTTGCCCCTTGAAAATAACTTGTTGAAATACATTCTTTATTCCCTCTTGATGTACACCTGTCTGTGTATTTTAATATTGAGTCACCCAAAACATAAGCACAGATTTCTCCATTTATTTGATGTGTTTGTGTTATTTATATTTTCTATTTCCATGTTGTCTGCCCCAGTGTTCTGTGTTCTTTCATTATGTGACTCTAGTGGCATATTTGCCATTTGGTTTACCATGTCACTCTGTTGATGAATGTTTGTGTCAATATTCTCCCCATTAAATGTTGTATTGCTCTCAGAAACATTTTCTTGTTCCCTGCCCAAACTCTTAGCCCCTCTTTCATGTGAGACTTGTGTATCTAACCCCATATCTTCCTCATGATGTTTCGTATTGTCATGTGGAGCTCCGCCCCTAGTAAAAGCATCTTCTGCTATCTCCATTCCATCTATTTCCAGGTTTGCCTCACCATCCAGATCAATTAACTGCTCATATCTATTTGTAGTGTCTAAAGTAAATCTCATCGGCCTTCTACCTTTCTTAAATTTTCATTTTTCTACCTGCCAATCTTCCTCTTCTAAATTTCCATCCTTTTTTTTTACTGCTTTGGAATTCAGATCTGGTGCTTATCTCTCCACTGTTCTTACCTTTGAGGTCTCCATGATTTGCCTGAATCAGTCCTCTTTGCTGTATGGAAATCAATTTCATTTCTGGGAAGGCAAGACGGGAGGGTGAGCTGCATGTCATTAGCCACCTAGGTACTAATGACCTGGCAAATGGGGAGCCAGAGGAAGTTCAGGAAGAGTTTAGGAAGTGGAGAGGGTCTCAAACAATGGCTACTTCTGTCACTTTTTCAGAAGTACTCACCTGTGAGAGGCAAGGAGAGCATAGGAGTGCATGCATCAGGAACTTTAACTCATGGTTGAAGAACTGGTGCTCTGAGGAAGGTTTGGATTCATTGGTGACTGGGGACCCACCTGGAGGGATGGAGGTTTGTTCAAGCCTCGACAGCCGGCATCCATCCTGGAGGAATCCAAGCACTCAATGATAAATTTAAATGCTACATTGACAAGCATTTAAGCACTAGCAAAGGGTGGCAGGCAGCAAGGGAGGGTACCTGCTGCTCCCACAGCTAGCAGTGGAACTAGTGAACCGGAGAAGTGGCTATCTCTACAAAGCAGTGTGCAAAAGATGGAGATTAGTGCCCAAGAGGTGGATAGGCAGAAAAGGGCAAAATTCAGCAGAAGGGCAGACAGCAAGGAGAACCAGGGATAAAGGACAACCAAGGAAGGGCTGGAGTAGAACAACAAAACAGTCTAGGGAGAGTCAAATCATGGAAAGCCATGTGAACAATGCCAGGAGCCTTAGCAACAAGATGAAAGATCTGGAGGTTGTCATGGTGCAGTCAGACCTGGACATTGTGGCCATCACTACTGAAACCTGGTGTACGATAACCACAACTGGGAGATGGCCATACCTGGCTACAACATATTCAGAAGAGACAGGGCAGGTAGGAAGGGAGGAGGAGTGGCACTGTATGTGAAAAATTACATAAGGGCCACAGGGATCCAGGAGGAACAAAATGGGGGAGAGATATGTGGGTTAAGCTGGAAAGGAAAATGGAGCCAGCCACATCTGCACAGGTGGTCCATAGACCACCAGCCCAGTAGGAAGAAACAGATAGGGAGCTGATGCTAGCCATCCAAAGGATGGCAGACAAGGTTGAGGTAGTACTGGTTGGAGACTTCAGTATTCCAGACATGGACTGGAGCATCCCAGCAGCAGCATCAACTAGGAGCAGATTTATCCTGGACTCCCTTCAGGGTGCCTTCCTTAAGCAACTGTTACATGGAACCAACTCAGCAGAAGGCAATACTGGACCTTGTGCTCACAAACAGGGACAGTGTGATGGGGTAACAGCCAGGGAGCACCTGGGGAACAGTGACCACCAGTCATTGTGGTTTGAAATCACAGAAAGAGCAGAACCAAACCACACAAAAACATGTATCCTGGATTTTAGTGGGCAGACTTTTGGGAAAATGGGGAGATACTTGAAAGAGGCATTAAGGGGATGGAGCAGGAATCAGGGGTTGAGGAACAGAGGGCAGTATTTAAAATGGGTATTACAAAACATACAGAATTATGCATTAACAGGTTAGCAAGAGGAAAAGGAAGAGGAGACCATTATGGTTTTCCAAAGAGGGAGCAAAGAAAATGAAAGCCAAAAGATTGCATTCAGGCAATACAAAAGACACAGGCAGAAGGGGAAAGGAGAAGTACCAGGAGAAGCAAAGGGAGGCAGGAGGTCAGTAAGGGAATCCAAAGTTCAGACAGAAGAACACATTACAAAATCAGTGGAGTGGGAGGGGACAAGACCTTACAGGTACAAAAGTGAAAAAAGAAAGGCAAAGGGAGGGATGGTGAGACTGAAAGGGAGGGATGGGGCCTTGTGGAGGATGACAACAGTAAAGCTGACACATTGAACAGGTATTTCTGCTCAGTCTTTACTGAGGAAGAGGAGGCAATGGTCTGAAGGGGTACAAGGGTGAGAATGGTGCAGAAATGGACACAAGTCCCTTTGCATTTGAAAGGGTCCTGAAGGAACCGGAAAGTAATGAGAGTTGATAAAGCAATGGGGCCAGATGGGGCACACCCCGGGTCCTAAAGAACTAAGAGGTGGTGGCTGAACCTCTGGCTATCCTGTTTAGCCTGATCACTGAAACGGGAGGTACCCAAAGACTGGAGGACAGCAGATGATAGTCCCCCTTATACAAAAGTGGGAACAAAGAGGAAGCGGGGAACTACAGACAGTCAGCCCTCACCTTGGTAGTGGAAGAATCATGGAAGCACTACTGAAGGAAGTTAGTGGAACATCTGGTTGTCAATGGAATACAGGACCCAAGGCAGCATGGTTTCACCAGGAGGAGGTCATGTCAGACCAACCTCGTTGAATTTTTTGACTGAGTGACTAGGGAGGTGGATCAGGGGAGGGCAGTGGACATGGCCTTTCTGGACTTCAGCAAGACCTTTGACACTGTGCCACATAGAAGACTATTACACAAACTGGGGAATATGGGTGTGGGCAGGACAGTAGTGTGGTGGGTAGGTAACTGGCTGGGCGGCAGGACACAGAGTGTGGTGGTAAATGGCTGTCACTCCACAGAGGGAAGAGTGACCAGTGGGATATCACAGGGATCAGTGCTGGGACCGGTCCTATTCAACATCTTCATCAGTGACATTGTGCAGGAGCTAGAAGGCAGAACTTCCCTGTTCGCTGATGACTCAAAGCTCTGTAACAGAGTAAACACACCAGAGGGTGTAGACAGAATGAGAAGGGACCTGCAGAAACTTGAAGAATGGTCAGGGGCTTGCGTTGAAATTCAATGCAAAGAAGTGCGATAATGCATATGGGGCACAAAAACCCTGGCACAATATATCAGTTGGGGTGAGGATATAGCATCCACCAAGCAGGAAAGGATCTTGGGGTTATCATCTCTGATGACCTCAAGGTAGGAAACAGTGTGACAAGGCAGCAGGTAAAGCAAATAGGATGCTGGGATGCATAGGCAGGGCATCACCAGCAGGAAAAGGAGGTCATAATTCCACTATACAAGACACTAGTGAGGTCCCACCTGGAGTACAGTGTACAGTTCTGGAGACCTTACCTACATATGACACATAGACAGGGTGAGAAGGTTCAGAGGAGGCAACAAAAGATGGTACATGGATTGCATCACAAGTCCTATGAGGACAGGTTGAAGGAATAGAATATGTACTCCCTGGAGGAGAGGAGGGAGAGAGGGAATATGATAGAGACATACAAGTATCTTACTAGGAGGAACAGGGTGCAGGAATACACTATTTTTAAGTGAAAAAGATGTTCCAGGACTAGAGGGCATGGGATAAAGTTGGAGGGAGGACGATTTAGAGGAAACGTGAGGAAGAATTTCTTCACAGAACGGGTGGGGGACAAGTGGAACACCCTGCCAGAGGAAGTGGTGGGGGCTGAAACAATCACATGATTTAAGAATGCATGGGATAGACATAAAGGAATTCTGGAGGTCAGGGGTAAGGGGCAACAGACTTCTAGGAAAACATAAACTGAACTTACAAGCTAAAATGGGCAGACTAGGTGGGCCATAGGACCTTATCTGCCAACACTGTCTATGCATCTATGTATTTCTAGGGCCATATTAATTTGTCTTAGTTCTTTTATAAGTATGCATTCATTACAAATGTATATTAAAACTTCATTCACTACTTCTGTAGAAAAATTTTCTTACAAATAATACATCTTAAGCCCAACTCACCCCACTCTAATCTAATCATATTTGTGTCCATATTTTACTGCTTATGTTTTTATATATATTTTTTGTACTTATCACTAGAAACTGTTGAGTAATGTTTTTATATTTCAATATACCAGCTAAGGAGGTTTCTTGTATTGTAAAATAAATTCTCCTTATTAGTTTAATTTGAATTTCAAGCCTTTAATTTTCACTTGACACTTCCTTGGTACTGTTCGATTTCTCTTTCCCTACTCTTTCTCATCATTATTTAGTCATACTTTTTTTATTAGTCCACATTCATATACTCCTCTACTGTTTACCCTGCTTCCCCGTCTGACGCCGTGAGATGCCACTGGCCTCTGCCCGCTTCGCCTCCGCTCCATGCTCGACTCCACTCACTGGAGCTGAGTGTTAAATAGCAGTGGTGAGTCACGCCATCCATTGTTATGGCAGTGCTCGCTCCTGTTTAAAAAAATAGGAACTACTTCCCTGAGGGGCTAAACTATGTTTATGAGCTGCCTTTAAAAGGCAGCCCAGCCAGCACTCAAAGAGGGCTTAAGCAGCCTCCTCGAAGCACTAAACACAGTGCCTGTTTAAGTTCCTGTCACCTCGTAGAAGCGGGGGGGGTCAGGAGTATCTCTACACAGGTACAGTACCTGTGCTGTGCTCCAAATAAAACTCCTTGCAGCACCTAGTGCCTGTTTGTGAGCAAACTAGCAAATCTTCCCAATGCATCTCACACACACGCTCGCTGGAGCTGAGCGTTAAATAGTAGCAGTGAGTCACATCTCCAGTTGCTATGGCAATGCTCGCTTCTGTTTGAAAAAATAGGAACTACCTCCCTGCAGGGCTAAACAATGTTTATGAGCTGCCTTTAAAAAGGCAGCTCAGCCAACACTTGAGAGAGTTTAAGCAGCCCCTTCAAAGCACTAAACACAGTGCCTGTTTAAGTTCCTGTCCCCTCGTAGAAATGGGGGGGAGTCAGGCGCACCTCCACGCAGGTACAATACCCGTGCTGTGTTCCAAATAAAACTTCTTGTATCAACCCTGTTGCAGATTTTTGTATCATCTGTAAAGAGTCATACAGTACGTTTCCTTCCAGCCCCTCTGCAATGTCTCCTATAAAGACGTTAAAGAGGACCAGCCCCAGTATTGAACCCTGTAATACCCAACTAGTAACCACCATTTCTTCAGAGTATACTCCTTTTACTATTACCCTCTGCATCCTGTTGGTCAGCCAGTTTGTTACCCAGGCTGTCACCCTGGGACCCACTCCCAGGGTGGCTAACTTGTTTATTAATATTTTGTGTGGGACTGGGTCAAATGCCTTGCTAAAGTCTAGATAGGCCATATTTACAGCACCCCCCCCCAACTCTACTACTTTGGTCACCCAGTCAAATAAATCTATTAGATTCATCTGACATGATCTTCCTGCTGTGAATCCATGCTGCCTCAGGTACTGTGCCCCACTGGCCTCTAGGTTCTCAACAATTCTCTCTTTCAGAAGTGATTCCATCATTTCCCCTACCACTCAGGTTAAACTAACAGGTCTGTAGTTCCCTGCCTCTGCCTTGCTCCCACTTTTGTGAAGAGGAATCACATCTGCCCTCCTCCAATCCTCAGGTACCACACCATCCTCCTACGATTTGTTAAAAAGGGTAGTCAGTGACATCACTAGATCTCTCCTTAGTTCTTTTAGAATTCTGGAGTGAATCCCGTCAGGCCCCATTGCTTTGTCCACCCTGAGTTTTATGAGTTCCGTATCTCTGCTTTTCCACTCTCATCCTCTGTCCACCTCCCCTTCCCTTTATTAAGTCTCATTATCCCTTCCATGGTCTTCCTTCACTCCCTGATGTACCTATAAAAGGTTTTATCCCCTTCTTAACAGAGTTGGCTATCTTTTCCTCAGTTTGGGCCTTCGCTATTCTGATTGCCTTCCCTGTTTTCTTCTGCTTTAACTGATACAGTTCTCTATCCTGCTCATTCTGTGATTCCTTATACTTCCTGAATGCTATCTTTTTCTCCCTAACCTTTCCCACCACCTCTTTTGAGAACCACAGTGTTTTTGTACTTTTTTTTTATTTTTATTTGCTTCACATGAACAGGGCTGGCCTTAACCATTCTGGGACCCTGGGCAGCCCCCTGCCAGGCCCCACCACTCCATTCCCTGTGGGCCCCCCCCCCCACACATCCAACATTTACACCTACTAGTTTAACCAGCTTCTTTTGATTAGTGCCATTGTCTGTACTGAATTTTTTGTCTTCACCAGTGGAAATGAATCTGACTGAGCCTGGAGCCAGAACTTAAGTAAGTATGGTACTACTGCCATATTAATTTCTGTAAGGACATGGACATCATCACTGGACACTCACACCTCAGATACTCTGATTTGCAAACAAGTTAAACAACTTAACTTTTCTGGAGGTGTGAGAGAGAATAAAGAGGATTATTATAGGAGGCAGTATAGCACAGTGGTTTAAGGCTCTGAGCTGCAAACCTGGAGACCTGGGTTTGAATCTCACAGCCCCCACTTGCATACGGTATGACCCTGAGCAAGTCACTTAACTTTCTTATGCTTTCAGGTTGCACCTGTAAACAAGCTTTCAGCTTAGTGTATCTTTCCTGGTAAAAAAATAAATAAAATCATGGGACACCTGTAAGGTTGCCAGCTGTCAGGTGTTTTTCCTGGTAATCAGGTTTTCAGGGTCCCTATCAAGAAATCTGATTTTGCTCTGTGCTGGTCAGGGTTTTGAGCCATTGTGAGCAGGGGTCAACCGTAAAAAAGTTTTGCACAAGCCAGCAGGGCAAGTTGATTCAAAATTGCACTAGTGCATTGATGGTTGCACTAGCCCTCAATTAGAATGGCAGATTTCGATCACTTATACAGGAAACAATGCAAGCCAAGAAATACTCTGATTGCATATTTATCCTACTCCCACATTGGTTCCAGCTCCCCAGCAGGAAAAAAAAGACTGCAATGCCATCACAGTGAGCCCTCCCCCCCATTGTTTTGTACCATGACCTCTTCTCTTCTTCTTCTTCTCTTTCTGCACACACACACACACACACACACACACACACACACACACACACACACACACTAAACCAGTGGATAACACAACAGTAAATGTTCAATCAAGCAGTCCTAGCTCTGCACACACACACACAATAGCTGACATCATCATGCACCTCACCTCACTGTCACCAACACCCACAGGGCAATAAACAGATTCAGGTAGAGAAAGACACTCTCAGCCCCTACCCTATAGTCAACTGTAGACCTGCACTTCTGTAAGTTTTTGTACTGTCTCAAGTGAGCACATCTAAAATTTCTTTGGGGTGGGGGCTACACAAACCTAAGAGGCTTGGGAAATAGAAAACTATGACATTTTTATTTTTAAAAGCATTGATTTTAATGTGCTCTGCACCAACAATAACAGATTTTTCTTTAACTTTGTCATTTCATCAGCCCGGGAAAACAGTACACAGGCATAATGCTATACTATCTCTATTTCTATATAGGATGCTCTATGTACCCCAAGAATTCCCAATTTAAGATTTCAAATTATGTTTTTTATTAAAGTTTATATTTGTACCATACACGATCCAAAGTTTTGTTTTAGGGCGAAAGGACGTGCAGGGTGGGATTGTATGGATAGTGATGGCTGGCATGGTCCATTTAAAAGAGCTGGGGAACCCCTACACTTGCCAGTAATGGCAGCTATGGATCTGTGGATGATCATTTCAGAGTCTGGTCTATAGTGGTGTCCAGGGAAAGAACAAAGTTAAGAGATTTGGAAGGGAGAGGGAAGTTACGGTGAGGCTGGGATAAAACCCACCACTTGCAGGGCCAACCCTGTATACCTCCTCACATTTTGTCACTGAAATATTGGATATAGACACTCAAAATGCAAGGAAATTAGGGGCACTGGTCCTAATAATATGGGACAAATTTTTAGACAGAGAAAAATTCAGAAAATTGGAAGCTAGTGACTTTACAGCACTCTACCCTTGATAACACCCTGGGCACTAGCTGAAAGTCCTAGCAGTGGAGTGATAATGACTCACATTGAGTCTTTTGTGGGATCCCCCTCTTGATCTGCTAGATAATTGCAGCTCTTAATGAGCTGTTAACCACACCAGGCCATATGTAACATTGAAAGAGAATAGTATGAGGACTAGAGCCTGCTGAAGTAGAAACATTTTTTTAACTTCATTAACAGTCATGAAAACCTGCACTAGTCAAGACGGACAAGTAGAGGCCCTGTCCACACTACACTGGATTCACCCCTCTGTAACATTACAGAGAGTCCAAACCATTACTGCAATGGTTTGCATTTACACCTGTAATATTACAGAAGGCGTTTTCGTAACAGTTGTTGAAATCACATATGAGGTGGTTTCAACAACGGTTACGAAACCGGTTCTGCCTTGGTAAGGTTATCAGTTGTAGTGTGGATGCATGAACATGTTGCTCCAGCTGTCCCACAGTTCATTCTGCATTGTGGGATAGGGTGCCATCCATAATGGTCCCATGGCACCCACAATGTGAATGGGCTGTCACGGTTCCACACCGTTACCGAGGCTGTTCACCTGCACTGTGGACTCACTGTCATGGTTACTGTCTGTAACAGTTTGGAACTATTACAGCGTTTAAGCGGTATAGTGTGGATGGGGCCAGAGAGTTAGCTGCATTAGCCCTGGACAATTTGCACTAGTGTTTGAGATAGTAAAACAATGTTAATATCGACCCCTGATTTTGAGTGCTCACATACTTTTAAAACAGATTTTGTCATATCATTCATTGTTTCAGCTACATGTCCAGGTTACAAACAAGTTCTGTTGTCAGTATAGTCCTTTGTTTGTGAAAGTAGTCAACCTGGGAGGTGTAAAGTATGGCCATTAACACCATTAGCACTTACTTAACTTAATCCTTTCCACTACAGCAAAGCTGCCCCCACCTTTTGTAATAGTAGCAGAGTCAGTTGTCATCCACTTTGATTTGCTAGTAAACATTTTCATCTGTAACAAAATTTAAGCATTTTTAAATGTTTTAAATTATTTTTGCTTCCTCAATTAAAATGTATGGGTCCCCAAGGTGCAGAGGCACAGTTTGAACCTAGCTAGGGCTGGCCCTGCACACAAAGACTTGTTGCATCGGTGATGGCAGTTTTGATTTTCTCCCATTGTTCTTCTACCCCTCCTTCATGCCCATTTGCTAGTGCATTCCTTAGGCACTCACCAATTTTGCCAAAATCAGCCCTCCTAAAGTCCAGTACTTTAGTCTTTGTATGTCTTGACTCTACAGATGTGTTTATCATGAACCACACTGTTTGGTGGTCTCTAGTTTCCAGATGGCTACCCACTTCTAAATCTGTGATCCTCTCACTGTCTCCATTTGAGAGTACCAGTTCTAAGATTGTTCCCCTCCCAAGTGGGTTAGAAGACTAGCTGTCTGAGGCATGCCCCCTGCAGGGGATTGAGAATGATCCTGCTCTTTGATGTGGCTGCAGCACATGTGCCCCAGTTAACATCTGGCATATTCAGGTCCCCCATCAACAAAATCTCCTTTTTTCTGCCATTCTAAGGATACCTTCTAATATTTCTTTGTCCATTTCCTCCCCCTGAAAGGGGGTTCTGTATAACAACCCCTGTGCAGACTGTGGTGCCATTACCAGTCTCCAAGGTGACCCACAGTGCCTCCTCTCTTCCCCGCTTACCCTTTAGTTCTGTTGCTTTGATCCCTTCTCTTATGTAGAGAGCTACTCCTCCTCCTCTTCCTCTTTTACTCTCCCTGTCCCTCCTGTAGATTGCATACCCTGGTATGTTTACATCCCAGTCATGGTTCTCTGTGTACCACGTTTCTGTGACTGCCACAATATCCAGGTATCCCACTTCCATCAAGGCTGCTCAATCAGAAAGCTTGTTACCCAGGCTATGGGCATTGGTAATCATCACCCTCAGTTTTGATATGGTCTTAGCTCTTTTAGGCCCATGCCTGCCCTTATTGTCTTTGGCTTTTTCTCCATTTACCCCTGTCTTGCTCTGTATCAACCTCTCTACCTTGGTGTTTACCTCACTGATGACCCTGTTTTGTGGCATAACTTCTTTGTGCTCGTAGGATGCACCTGGAAGCAAGCCTTGGCTTAGTGTGTCCCTTCCTGGCCAAAAATTGTAAAATAAAATAAACCGCAAAATAACACCCCCCCCCAAGTCTGTCTAGCATGGTCCTGTCTCTGTAACTTGGGAAACAGCTGAGGTGGCCAACCAGAAAAAAACCCTAGGTATTGCCTCCATACTTTGGCTAGTGGATCTACCAATGTTTTTCTTCAGGTCAGTCACCTCAGTTGTTTCCCAGGTCACAGAGTGAGGATCATGATGACCAGGCCAGGGCAGGTTTGTATTGGTCATCAGTCTTTTTCCCAGTATATTGGATCATTGGTGTGTAAATCTGAACTGAATGATGGAATCAAGTCAAAAGGGACTCATTAGACCTGGACTGACTAGTGGAGTGGGCAACTGCAGCTGATAGAGAACAGGGACAACTGTGGTGGTGTATTGTGTGTGGTCAGCCTTTCAGCTGGGGGGGCTTTCCATTTTTGGATTACGCTGGTGGGGCAATGTTGGTTACTGTGTCCTGGAGTTGACACTCCTTGTATTCTTGGATGTATTCAGATGCTATAACCGCATTATGCCTCTAGCAGTCATGTACTTAAGGTAAGGTGAGGAGAAACAAAGGTAGAGAAGAGGGGAGATCTTTGTTTTTCAATGTGTCTTAGTTTGCATGTTATTACCTTTTGTACTGGGTATGGGGAGCTTTTAATAGAGCCAGAGTAGGAATCAGAATTTCTCATAGTCTGATAGATCGGGTACGAGATTGCCAGACTGTCCAAAGCTTTAAAGTTGCTTTGAAGACACATCTTTTTAGCCTGGCATTTTTTAACTACTAAAGCTGCTATTGTATTTATTCGTTTTAATTTTTATTTGGCTATTTATAAAAACTGTGTGTGTTTTTATTGTACAGGCACCTTGGTTTGCAAAGGCGCCTTTTATAAATAAAGTTTTGATTTTATTTGATTTAGATTCAAATGCAATCAATTCTTCAGAATCTAAGCACCTCTAACGATGACATGATCTATACATAGTGATAAGTCCCCAAGCGGGTCATATAATGAGATTTGAGAAGCTGCAGGAGAAGAAACCTGTGGTGTGGAGGCATGGAAACAGTAGTGACCTCTTAGTTCTGGGAGGCTGAAATTATAGGAATGTTGAACATTCAATCTAAACTGACAGCATGGTTAAGATGAAGGCAAATTTCCTGTAGATGAACTGTTAGAGCTACTGCCTTCAGGACCCAAAGTTCCAAGTTTTATTTTCAGCAAAGGGTTCTTAGCCTGCCCAACAGATTCAGAAAACATAAAATTCTTCAGTAGTCCCTGACTGTAATTAAACCATGGGCCTTAATATCCAAAGACTGAAACTGTAGAAACATAGAAGCTGATGGCAGATAAGGACTGCAAGGCCCATCCAGTCTGCCCATTTCTTTTTCTACCTTATGAATGTGCCATAGGCCTTTGCTCTGTCAATGGCCTATCTTTTCATACTCATCTGCATTGCTCCCTTATGCCTATCCCATGCCTGTTTGAAGCCCTGCACTGTATTCATATCTACCACTTCCTGAGATAGGCCGTTCCATGCATCCACCACCTTTTCTGTGAAAAAGAACTTCCTTACATTACCCCTTAATCGGCCTCCCTCTAAACTCATGCTGTGTCCTCTTGTCCTGCTATTGTTCTTATATTGAAACATGTTAGACTCTTTCACCTTGTTAATGCCCTTCAGGTGTTTGAATGTTTCAATCATATCACCTCTCTCCCTCCTTTGCTCTAGGGTATACATATTGAGTTCCGTTAATCTGTCCTCATATGTTTTCTGATGCAGTCCCTGCACCATTTTGGTTGCCCTTCTCTGGACTGCCTCAATTTGGTTAATGTCTTTGTGAAGGTGTGGCCTCCAGTACTGCACACAGTACACCAGATGGGACCTAACCAGTGTTTTGTAAAGAGGGATTATTACCTCCCTCTTCCAACTTGTGATACCCCTACTAATACACCCTAGCAATCCTCTAACCTTACCTACTGTTTTAGAGGTCTGCTTGGATGATTTCAGGTCATCGGTGATGATGACGCCCAAGTCACTTTCTTCTCTTGTGACTGCCAGCAACTCCCCTCCCAGCCTGTAGGTGGCTTCAGGGTTTCTCTTCCCTATGTGCATGATCTTGCACTTCTTTGCATTAAACCCCAGTTGCCACTCTTCTGAGCATTTTGATAGTTTATCCAGATCTCTTCTCATTCTGCCCACCCCATCTGGATCATCTATTCTGTTGCAGATCTTGGTGTCATCTAAAAATAGACAAACCTTACCCTCCAGTCCATCTGCAATGTCACTGATGAAGATATTAAAGAGGACTGGCCCCAGGACTGATCCCTGAGGTTCCCCACTTGTGACTTGCATCTCTTCTGATTGTATATCATTTACCACTACTCTCTGTTTTCTGCCCATCCACCAGTTTGCCACCCAGTTGACCAACGTCTGACCCACCCCAAGCCTACCCAGCTTATTAATCAATCTTCTATGTGGAACAGTATCAAAAGCTTTGCTGAAGTCAAGGTAGACAACATCAACTGCTCCTTCTTGGTCCACTACTCTGGTTTCTCAGTCAAAGAAATCTATGAGATTAGTTTGACAGGACATTCCTTGTGTAAACCCATGCTGTCTTAGATCCTGTGCTCCTATGGATTCCAGGTGTTGCACTATCCTTTCCTTAAGGAGTGTCTCCATAATCTTGCCCACTACTGAGGTAAGACTAACTGGTCAGTAGTTCCCTGCCTCCACCCTGCTACCACTATTGTGAAGCGCGATCACATGAGCCCTTCTCCAGTCTTCTGGGACCTCTCCTTTGCTCAGAGACTCACTAAACAGTTATGATAATGGCTCTGCTAGTTCCACCCTTAGCTCCTTTAGTATCCTGGGATGTATGCCATCAGGTCTCATTGCCTTGTCCACCCTGAGCTTATAGAGCTCTTGTAGGACCCTTTCTTTTGTGAAGGGACTAGTGCACACCTCCCTTCCCACTGTGTCCATGGTGCACAGCTATAGGCCCTACCCTACTTTCTTTCAGTAAATACTGAGCAGAAGTATCTATTTATGATAGATGCTTTTACATGGTCCTCCTCCTCACACGCCTTCTTGTCCCCTTTGATCTTAGCAATACCCCCTCTGGACTTTCTCCTTTCACTAATGTATCTATAGAAAGTCTTGTCACCTTCTTTTACTGTTTGTGCTAGTGTTTCTTTGGTTTGGGCCTTTGCCTGCCTTACTGCCTTCCCTGTTTCCCTTAGGGAAGTTTGGTATGCCTCCCTATCTTCATCCTGTTGCGTTCCCTTATATTTCCTGAAGGCCAGCCTTTTGGCTCTGACCTTTTCTGCTACTGTGTTTGAGAACCAAAGTGTTTTTTTTCTTTCTTCTTTTGCACTTCCTTTTCTCACTAACACAATGGGATGTTCCTTCAAGTATTGCATCTTTAATGCTTGCCCACTTTGCCTGTACCCCCTCACCTGTATTTCTTTTTGCCAGGGCTAGCTTAACTCTGTTGGACATCTTATCAAAGTCAGCTCCTCTAAAGTTCCATACGTTTGCCTTAGAATGGGATGATTTTGTTCTAGTGGCCAAATTGAACCATACCATGTGATGGTCACTGGTACCCAGGTGACCTTCTACCTGGAGATCTGTGATCCTTTCCCTGTTAGTCAGTACTAGATCTAGGATAGCCCTATCTCTTGTGGGTTGTTGTACCAGTTGTTTGAGGTCTCCCCTTGCAGGGAATCTACCATGTGTCTAGTTCTGGTAGATGTTCCTGCTGGCATTGACCAATCTGTATCTGGTATGTTGAAGTCTCCCATTATCAGTACCTCCTCTTTAGCTGTCATGTTTTGTATATCTTCTAACAGTAATGTGTCTATGTCCTCCCCCGGTCTGGAGGCCTGTGCACTACCCCAGTTCATATGGCTGTCCATTTTCTTATTTCCAGGGTGACCCACACTTCTTCTGACTCCTTATGTGTATTCTGAATTTCTGTAGCTTTGATATTTTCATTGACATAAAGGGCCATTCCACCCCCCCCTCTTTTTGCACCTTGGTCTCTTCTAAACAGTACATAGCCAGGTACTGAAGTCTTCCAAGTGTAGTTACTGGTAAACCATGTCTTGCTAATGGCTACTATGTCCAGTTTAGCCACTGTCATTATTGCCTGCAGGTCTGGGATCTTGTTTCCCAGACTACAAGCATTTGTGTACATGATTTTCCATTGGTCAAATTTTGGTATGTTAGTTGTTGGGCGAGGTCCGGCATTTCTGGTGTGCATCGTATGGGGAGCTGGACCTTTTTCTTTATCTGGTGATGCAAAGGAACTACAAACATGCTGAACTCCTATTTGACCACTAGCTGAGAGGGGGGAAGGGTGTTCTTCCCATTCGACGTATGGGGTGCTGCACCCCTCTCCCCATTTGCTAGTTTAAATATTCTGCAAAGACATCAAACTTCTGCCCCAATGCACTGACTCCCTCCTTAGTCAGATGCAGTCCATCAAATTTAAAGAACTTTCACTCCCAAAACTGTTGCCAGTTCCCTACAAATTTGTGTCCTTTTTCCTGGCACCAGCCCTTGAGCCACATGTTTAGCTCCCCTATCTCCCCTTCTCTGACCTTCTGTCCATCTGTACCCCTATACCAGACTGGCAGGATCTCAGAGAAGGAGATGCCAGATGAAATGGATGATAGTTTGCCACCCAGCCTGGTCAGGCGTTCCTTGATCTCCACAACTGACCAGCTGGCGAGATTGTTAGTCCCTATGAGTACCAGGACATCAATGTTTTCTCCTGCTTCCTGAAAAATTTTAGCAATGTGGTCAGTGTCTTCCACACTGATGTATCTGGGAGACATCTGACCATTACCCCTGGTTGGAGATATGTATCAACTCCCTGAATCATGGAGTCTCCTATGATCAGAAGTTTTCTGGATTTCCTTTTTAATTTTTTTGTTTTGGTTCCCGTTTTGGGTGAGTTTTGTTGTGCTAGCTCCTGTGCTGCAGTGTCCTGCTCTGCAGTGTCCTCTGCCCCTTTGTTTGATTTCAGAGATAGAGGCAGATACCTGTTTGTAGTTTTTATATGGTTTGTGGAGGTGATATGTTGGACAGCACCGAGTGATGTGGCATCTGATTTGCCCCTCCTAACCACCTGCCAATCTCCTGGACCAACTACCCTCTGCAGTAGAGGTGCTTCTGTTGGATGTAGGGGAAATGGTGGGTGGTTCTTATAATATATTTCCTCTTGAATATACAATTTGAAGTGCACAATCTCTGCCCATGCTGCCTGGAGCTGTGACAATTTTGTTGAATCAAAAATCCTTCTTAGCTGGAAAGTTCTCAGACAAGAGGGCGCAGCTGCTATCACTCCTCAACTCCATCAGATTCTGTTATTGAAGACCTTATATTTAGACTACCTTGCTTACAGATGGCTTCTTCACACACAGCATTTAACAGAGTTTCCAAATTGATTGGATTATTCACATAGCAGAATATATATATTTTCTAAAGGGAGGAAAGACAATTAAATGTCTGAAAGTTACTTACAGTAATAACAGAGGAAAATTACCAGCAATGCTACCAGCAACAGGATTACAGTCACGAGGGATATGATGACAAGACGTTGGGTTGGGAACCTGGGTGATGACACTGAAAAAAGATAAATAAAGCCATATTATGTTAGTAAGAATCAAAAGACTAACCTGTGCAATCAGCTTTAATGTGATAAGAAATTATTTAAAACATCTTAGAATAATCTCTTGTGTCTTCAACACATTATTTTCTACTGTGTTTTGTCTGTTTTTTTTTCCAATTAATAAATGGTTGTGTTAATTTCTGTTTTTAATGCCACTGAGTATACCTTAGTTACCCACTCTCTATATAGACAGTCAAGCACAAAGAAGCTGGTATTATCAGGGCAATAACACCCAACTAGGGAATGTGTTCACCTTGGGCTATTAACTCCAGACCATGAGTTATTACCTTGTAAATCCTTGTTTGTGAGAGTACTGCTGTGATCATAGTCTAACCACATTATTTTAAAAAATGTCATTTAAAAAGACACATGCTGATCTGAGCTGTACAAAGCATTTCTAACAGACTAATTCCCAGTATAGCAGTCAATCAGAACATGTGCTGGCCTAATGAATAATTAATTTGATGTATACCAGTTATAAAACTGTGTACTACAGCTTCCAGGACATTATTTGACACTGGGGAGCTACTGGCAGACTAGATAGACCCTTGGTCATTTTTTGCCATCATGTTCTGTTTCTGTGTTAGTTTTAATCATTCTGCACTGATTATTTAAAATTGTGGAACACAGATAACAGACCCTGAAGAATGTCCAGTGAATCTAGAATAAGTCAGAGTTATCATCAAAGAGACAAGATACAAAGGACACTGTCTATGGAAACAGAGTAACAAAATGAATTCTGTAAACGAAAACAGTCAAAGCATGGCAATAAAATACAAGTGTTTGTCAATGCTGAACATGTTTGCTTGCATGCTTTTACAAGCTAGAACAACAGTATCCTGAGATGGATCCTTAGGGATGAGAGGACAGCAGATATGATCCCTCTATGCAAAATCAGAAGGGTGAATGTGCCAGGTAACTACTGATATATACCAATCAGCTTGACAGCTATAGTGAGAAGAACCATGGATTCTTTACTAAGGTTGGAACTGGTGAACTTCCTGAAGGGAAATGGGCTACAGAACCCCAGACAACATGGATTCATGAGGGAAAGGTCTTGCTGGATAGATCTGGTTAACTCTTTTGACTGGGTGACCAGAGCAGCAGATAGTGGACAGGCAGTAGATGAGGTATACCTGGATTTCTGCAGAGCCTTTGACTCACTTCCACATAGGCAGGTTGATCAAACAGAGAAGTGACTTAGGGGTGGGGGAACTGACAACATGGTTAATAACTAGCTGAGGTAAAGAAAATAAAGGGTAGCAGTCACTGAGCAGTGACAACTTATAACACTTTAATGCAAAACACAGTGAACCAACAGTGACAACAATGGGATTTACATCAAATAATACCATAGAAAGTAAGGTGATTGACAACATTGACATTCCCATCTCTCTCACTACAGGGGCTTTTCCACCATTGAACTCTAGGGAGGAAGATGAAGGGGCTTGGGATAATTTAAATAGGGGGCATCCAGGAGCACAGTCTCAAAATTCTACACAGGAAGCTGATGCTCAATCTGCAGAGACTGATTACAGTGGAACCGATTTAATTGACTTGTATGATCTTGATCAGTTGCTGGCTGTTAATGTTCAGACATAATGGATACTGACTGTCTGCTAAAACTGCTATTCAAACCAGTAACGTTCAAGTCTAAGTTCAGTTTTTGTTCCCTTGCTAATAAATGTGAACCAGTTGATATATTTGAGAAAATGTTGTTACCTGAGGTTGAGAAACTTTTATAAGATGGTAAAAAGGATAGGCCATATAACCTACCCTGGTTGGAGAGACAAGCAGTACAACAACTGAATAACCTGCAGGATGTTATTAAGCCCTCTGACAAGAGTGGGGTTGTGGCACTCATGAAAGAAAATGACTGCAGAAGAAAGGTAATACAGTTGTTAGATGATAGGGATACCTATTCCCCATTACCAGGTAATCAAAAAAGAAAGTACCAGTCAGAACTGATTGATTTGATTGACAATGCCATCTTTCATCTTTAGGAAATGGATTATGCATGAGGAGGCTATTTTCTTCAAAGTAGCCTACTAAATTGTACTGTACCTACATTTTACATAAACTTCAAAGATAATACAAATCTGAGACCCTCCAGGACATCCTTTTGTCTCCGGTGTGGGGTCTCTGACACAGAATCTGATCATTTTTGTGGACTCTTTTTTTTTTTTTTTAATGTATGTATTTTTAAAATCTCTGGTCTCGGATCCGAAATTCAATGGACCTCCTAGACAAACTGAATGGTTTTGTGTGGCAGTCAGACAGTCAATGGCTGACAATACACATTCCCAGTCTATACATTGTTTCCTTACAACAACAGCTTGGAGACAGTGGAGCACTTAATTCTGTAACAAGGGGGCCAGTCTGTCAGTACAGAGGTAGCACTACTGCTCATGACACCAGCAACCTGAGTTTGGGAATGAGCTTGGGTTGTCAGGACTCGGCTGGGAGGAGGAGGCTTGAACATTTCAGGGGATGCTCTCCTTCTCTGGGGAGGAAGGGGCTCTGTCCTCTGCCACAAAACTGCCACCTGGGTGATCCCAGGTGGCAGTATGGCAGGAAAGACAGACAGGAGGGCAGGAGTGTTGCTAACATTGGCAGGACGATGTATGCAAAATGAGTAGGCCTGTCTAGATGTCCATGCATGTGATGTGCCCAGGAGCTGGGAGAAAAACAAAGGAAAAAAGCTGCCCCGAGACATCTGTGATGACAGCTGCAGTACATCCCAGGACTCTGCCTCCTCAAGTATCAGTTGCCACCTGATAAGATATAAAGGTTCAGTGGTAGCTTCCCCCCACCTTTTTACTGCTTGAGAGGTACAGCCAAGGCTAGATGGAGGTAAGTGACCGGAATTGAGGGTGGGACAAGGCATTGGGAGGTGACAGGCAGGTCCCAATGGACAGGAGGGGATGGTGCAGAGGAGGCAAAAAAAAATTCTGTGACATGCAGCCACAGATAAACATGTCCACTTTCTTCCTTCTAAAGGCCCCGGAGTTTATATACACAGGATAAGGAAAACATACAAGGGTTTGCCTACTGGTTGAGATGCACTAGGCTAATGAAAGTAAGTGACTCTACGAGTCAGGTGACTGCCCAATCACCTGCCCTCCCCCACCCCTCCCTCCCCAGAAGTCTGCGAATTTATAGGGAAACACCTGCCCTGCAATTGAGGAAAAGGCTGCAGTGCAGCCATGTAGTTCTAGCCACTGGGGGTAGGATTTAAAGACTGGGAGAGAGGAGCTTTGGGGAGTTGTTCATTTCCTTATAAGTTTAATGTGTTGTACTGCACCTAGTAACAGGGTTACTGGGTGTACAGTGGGACTGTCTGTAAGATTAGTGGGTGACCTGATTAGGCAGTAGGGGCATCTTGGACTAGGGGGAACCTGGTGGCTCACCCAAGGAAACCTATTTGGAAGGGGATGGAACCACACATCATTAGGGCCAGCATCTTTGGGATGGTGGTGGGAGATTACACCAGGGTGTGGAGCAGCCATGATACTGGACTGGGCTTGGAGTTCGGTGGTTGCCCAGTGTGCTACCAGCTAGCACACAACTTAGGAGAGGAGGTTGGTGATAGGAGAAAGCTGGGGAAGGGGGTGGTATGGTTGGGGAAGGGGGCTGGGAATCTCCCACAGGGTTGCACCAAGCACTGGGGGTGGGGGCATAGGGAAAGGAGTGCAGGAGAATACTCAGGGGTCACATAGGGAACCTGGCAGAGGGGGTCCAAAAGGACACTACCAAGGAAGCAGGCAGGTAACTGGGGGCCCTCACAAAGGGGGGACGGAGGGACAACATTCTCAGGGAAGTAGGCAGATGGCCAGGGCTGGACAGAAGGAAGCAAGGCGCGGAGGTGGATCAGACCTTACACTCAGTAACCGCTTCAATTCTCTTCTGCTCAAGGATGAGGGGGGTGATGTAGCCACGACAGGGGTGGTTAGAGATGGAAAGGGAGTGGGAGGGAGGCAGGAGTAGGGGCCAGGGATAGCAGGAAGAACGGGGGCTCTGGAATGCAGGAGAATGGGGAGCAGGAGGGGCAGGGGGAAGAGGGAGGAAAGTGCAAGGAGAAGGACCAGTTGGGAGGAAAGGTAAACGAGAAGAACCAGAAGTACAAGGAGGATTCAGTAAAGGGAGCTGAGGGTTTAGGCCAGGGGAGCACGACTAGCAAGGAGGAACTAAATGGAGACAGGAAGGAAGGGAGGATGAGCCAGCTAGTTTAGCAGATGGGGAGAAGGACCAGTTACGAGCAGTGAGGGGAATTAGCAAGGAACAGAAGGATACCCAGGAGGAGGATAGGCACAGGATTGGAGAGGAGGGGATGGCCATTGGTAAATAAGGAGGGGTGGTATGTGGCACCCAGAAGGGGGAGGAACACGGAGCCTGCTGGGTGGAGGGGCCTCAGAAAGGATAAGGGACATGGAAGGGGGATGGAGGAAAAGGAGTGGCAGAGTGCTCCTGCTGGGGAGATTCTATGATCAGGGGAATCAAATGGGATAGGGAGGAGAAGCCTGGCCAGTTAGAACAAGATGCTTCCCTGGACTAATGGTGCACAGGGCTAAGCACGAGGTATATCAGCTGGCAAAGGATTGTGGGGTTCCCAGACATACTGGTCCACCTGGGTACAAATGACATTGAGGGAAATAGCAAGCCAGAGATACAGGCAAATTCAGGGAGCTCGCCAGGGTCTGTCATGACATAGGATGTACAGTTTCCTTCTCAGAAATCCTGCCAGTGCCAAGGGCTAGTGGGGAACACAAAAGGAAAATTAGGAGATAAACCAGTGGCTCAGGAGTGGTGTGAGGCCAGAGGGTAGGGGTTGATGGGGGATTGGGGAGACCTGGGAGGATAAGGAGCTGTATGCTAGAGATAGACTACATCTCAATTTGGAGGGGAGGGGAATCCTTAAGTTGAAAATAGAGGAGTTCATTGGTGAAAAGTGGGTTTAAACTTGTGAAGGGGGTGGGATGGGAGAAAAGGCTGTCAAGGGGGGTGCCGATAAAGGAGGGACTCTGTCTCCACCCCCCTGGGGACCAGGAGGATTGCAGGAAAAGGCCAACTGGCAAAGTGCAGACCAGGGGAAAACAGAATCCCCATGGGAACACGAGCAGGGGAAATGGAACTATAGGAAAGGGTGGAAGGTAGTCCTGCTAAATTCCAGGAGCTTGGGCAATAAAATGCCTGTGCTCCAGGCGATGCTAACTGAGGGAGCAGTGGATGTGGCAGCTGATCACTGAGACTTGGGCCACTGCAAGACATGACTGGGACCTGAACCTGGAGGATACACTATGTTCAGGAAGGACAGGGGAGGGAAGGGAGGAGGGGTAGCAATGATAGTCAAAACTGCATTGGCATAGGGGAGTAGAGGAGGCAGAGAGAACCGTGGAAGCGATTTGGGTCACCTTGATAACAAGGGGGGGCAAGAGAGTAAAAATAGGAGTGGTGTATAGACCCCCTGCCCTGGCGGAGGAGCTGGAGGACAGTCTGGTGGCAGATGTTAGGAGACACTGCAGACTGGGCAGAGGAACGGTGGTGGTGTTGGGGGACTTAAACATGCCAGGAACAGACTGGGAGACTATGACATCCTCTGTGACCAGGGAACAGAGGTTGTTGGATGTCTTTCAAGATGCGTTCCTGACTCAGCAGGTGAGGGAACCGACCAGGGAGGCACGGGTACTGGATGTAGTCCTGGCAGACAGTGACCAGATTGGGGGCCTGGAGGTAAGGGACCCATTGGCGGGGAGTGACCATGCCACGGTCTGGTTCTGCCTGGACCTAGGAAGGGTAGAAGGCTGCACAAAGATGGAAGTAACCGACTTCAGGGAGGCGGATTTTAAGGAAATGGGAAGGATCCTTAAGGAGCATTTGGATGGGATTGGGTCAGACATGGACGCTGATAGTAGGTGGGAAATCATCAGGACAGGGGTGCAGGATGCTACCAGCACCTGTACAAGAGTAAGACGAAAATGCGGTAGGGCCCAAAAACCCTGTTGGTGGACCAGGGAGGTCCAGGAGGTGGTGCGGGGAAAGAAAGCAGCCTATAAGCAATTCAAGTGCTCAAGGAGTGAAAGGGATCGAGGGGAGTACGAGCTGATGGCTGAAAGGGCCACTAGAGTGGTGAGGGCAGCTAAGGCAAGGAAGAAGCAGAACCTGGCCAGGGAAATTATGAGAGGAACAAGGGTTCTTTAGATACATTGGGGAAAACGAAGGGTGAAGGGGCAGATTAGCTGGATTAAATCAGGGAGAGATGGGCACAAGACCCGGGGAGCAGGTTGAGGTACTAAATGAGTACTTCACCTCAGTTTTCTACCAGGGAAAATGGGGTGCTGCATCATACATGGGAGGAGACAGAGATACTGAGGAGGGGGGACCCTCACCGACGTGGCAGGTCTGGGGAGGGGGAGGCATCACTGGCAGGTGGGGGGAGGGCTAAGCAGGGAGAAGGGGTACCGGAAGTGGAAATCACAGCAGAGAGAGTGAGGGAAGCCCTCAGCTCCCTTAAGACGGAGAAAGCACCGGGGCCAGATAAATTACATCCCAGAGTGCTGAAGGAACTTGCAGATGTCCTGGCAAAACCCCTGGCAGAGCTTTTCACCATCTCTCTGAGGACAGGGTGGGTGCCGCAAGACTGGAAGGTGGCGCATATAGTGCCTATCCACAAGGGGGGATCAAGGGAGGTGGCAGGGAACTACAGGCCTGTCAGCCTGACCTCGGTGGTGGGCAAGGTAATGGAAGGCATTGTCAAGGAGAGGCTAGGGGGGGACCTGGATAAGTCAGGGTGCCTGGACGATAGACAGCATGGATTCATCCCGGGGAAATCGTGTCAGACAAACCTGGTGGAGTTCTATGACTGGGTGACAAGTGCCTTGGACGGGGTAGACCAGTGGATGTCCTCTTTCTAGACTTCAGCAAGGCATTTGACTCTGTTCCCTCATGTGGGCCTGTTGGATAAGCTGGGAGAAATGGGGGTGGGGAACCAGATGATCAGATGGATAGGCAATTGGCTCCAGGACCGGACCCAGAGGGTCATAGTTGATGGGATAGTCTCATCCCAAGGAGGGTCATGAGTGGGGTCCCCACAGGATCAGTCCTTGGGCCCTTCTCTTCAACGCCTACGTATCTGACATAAGGACAGGAATCAGGAGTGAGATGAGTCTCTTTGCAGATGACTCCGAAACTGGGGGTGGTGGTGGATGAGGAGGGGAGGTGGCCCACAGGGGACCTGGAGGCTCTGGAAAGATGGTCTAGAAAGTGGAAGCTGAGGTTCAATGCAGGGAAATGCAAGGTACTCCATCTGGGGCCAGAAACCCAGGCCAAGTGTACACCCTGGGGAAATGCTACAAGTCTCGATGGCTGAGAGGGACCTGGGGTGGTGGTGGATGTCAAGATGAACAACTCTGAGACTTGTAGGAGGGCAGCAGCTAAGACCAACAGGATGCTGGGATGCATCGCTAGGGGATCACCTCCAGAAGGAGGGAAGTGATACTCCTCTGTATAACTACTTGGTGAGGCCGCACCTTGAGTACTGCGTGCAGTTTTGAGGCCACACTTAAAGCGGGACATTAACCTCCTGAGAGGGTCCAGAGGAGGGCAACCAAAATGATTTGGGGCTTGGGGACAGGACCTATGAGGAGAGGCTCAAGAGCTAAATATGTACACATTGGAAGAGATAAGGGACCGGGGACATGATAGAGGTCTTAGGTACATGAAGAGGGTAAATAGGGAGGAACAGTCGGGTGCTCAAGGAAGGAGGAAGGGGCCACTAGAGGCATGGCTGGAAGCTGGAGGGAAGATTCAGGGAGAAAGGAGGAGGTGCTACTTCACTGAGAGGGTGGTGGAGCCATGGAATGCACTGCCTAGGGGGCTGGTGGAGGCAGAGACAGTGGAGGGTTCAAGAGGGGTTGGGACAGGTACAGGGGAAGGGTTCTGGAAGCAAAATCCAATGCAGCAAGAATATCCGGAACTGGGAAGGGAGAAGCCAGAGAAGGCGAGGGGGACAGCAAGGTCAGCACCCAGCTTGGGGACTGACCAAACGAGCAGACACGAAAGACCGTTAGACCTATTCTGCTGGCATTTTAGTATGTTAGTAAGTAGAGACCAACAAAGCTGCAGCATGTGATGAATGTGATAATAAATGAGTGATTGTAGAAACAGCGACTCATTTATATTGCTACCATCAATAGCTACCCTACTAGGGTAGTGATCCCACAGCAATGACAGCGACCAAAAAGGGAGGGATAGGGAGGTGGAGGGGAGGAATAGGAGGGAGGGTTTGAAGAAGTTGGGGGATCCTGCTACATCTGAGCCAGTCCTGTGGTGTGGTGGTGAGGGTGGCTGGCTAAGGTGCAGCAGGCACTGGGTTCATGTCCTGCTTGGAGCACTTGTTTTGACACTGCTTGCGGCACTCTATTTTTTTTCCGCCATGTTTTGCCCCTTCCTCGTCATGCACCCCCTGGAGTTAACAATCTTAATTCGGGGCAGGGAGGCACAGCCCTCTGGCATAAACAGTTGCAGTGGCCAGAAGTCAGGTCGCTTTGGATTGTATATCACCAAAATGCTCTTCTGTGATATACATTCACTATGACAGCAATCGCTGTTTTTCGATCGCTATCATAACATGGAACCACAAAACGCCTTGCACACTCACCCCCTCTGGCAAGGCAGCTGTGAATAAAAACAGGATACAAAAGCTAAAGTAAGACGGACAATTGATTAAACACCCATGCTCACTATATGAACATACGAACACATAAAAATGCAACAGAAACAGGCCTCCCAGTCTATTGGGCCTGCTTGAGTGCGCAGCTAGCGCCTTTTAATGCTGCTGCCCCTCTCTTCCCCCATCCTATTACCCCTTCCCCATCCCAACCCCTCTTGAAGTTGTGTACCATCTTGCAGGCTACTACCTCATCTGGCAAGGAGTTCCACTTGTCCACCACTCTTTCTGTGAAAAAATGTCTCCTCATCTCTCTCCTGAATCTATCCCCTCCAACCTCAGTTGGTATCCTCTCATGTCCCTCCCCTTTCTCCTCTGGAAAATCCTCTCTGTATTAGTCTTGTTTATTCCCTTCAGGTACTTAGAGGTCTAAGTAATATCTCCCCTGTCCCTCCTCTCTTCCAGAAAGTACATATTCAACTCCCCCAGCTTTTTCTAGTATGGCTTGCACTCCAATCCCTGGATCATCTTTGTAGCTCTACGATGTACCCCCTCCAACAAATTGATGTTCTTCTTCAGGAATGGGCACCAGTATTGCATGCAGTACTCCAGGTGGAGCCTGACCAGTGACCTATACAAGGGCAGGATAACCTCCCTACTTCTGGAGGAGATCCCTCTAGCTATACACCCCAGCATTTTGTTGGCTTATGCCGCCATCCATCTGTATTGAACAGAGTTGTTCATGCTCCCTGTTATGATCATTCCTAGCACCTTCTCTTCTGTGGAGCTACCCAACTGAACCCCATTTAAGTGATAATCCCTCCTGTGGTTCTGGGCTCTGAAGTGCAGAACCTTGTACTTCTTGGCGTTGAACCCCAGCTACCATTTATCTACCCACTCCTGCAGCTTACTTAGGTCTTCCTGTATCCCCTTCCCCCTTCCATGTCATCTACCACAGCTCCCATCTTGGTATCATCTGCGAACAGACTGATTTTGCTCCATATCCCATTCGAGATATCTGCAATGAAAATCCTGAACAGTACTGGTCCCAGCATAGATCCCTGTGGTACCCCACTCATCTCCCGCCTCGGTAATGAGAGTTCCCACCCTACCACCACCCTTTGATGTCACCCCTCAGCCAGTTCCTGATTCAGGTCACCACTTTGGTCCTGCCCCACATACTCCAGCTTCCCCCCAATCTCCCATGTGGCACTGAATCAAAGGCCTTACTGAAGTCCAAGTACAGGACAACCACAGCATGGCCCTTGTCCAGTTCCTGTGTCACCCACCCTTTGAAATCTACCAGGTTGGTCTGGCATGATCTGCCCATGACAAACCCATTCTGCTGGTCATCCTGGCTTCCATTTAACTCCAAGAAGCTCATGAGTCCCTCCTTTATGTTGGTCTCCATGAGTTTGCCCACAATCAAGGTGAGGCTCACTGGTCTGTAGTTCCCTGGTTCATCCTTTGGCCCACTTTTATGGATGGGCACCACAAGGTCCATCCTCCATTCCTGTGGCACACATCCTGTGTCCAGGGAGGTATTGAACAGGCCTGCCAGAGGCGCTGCAAGGACCTTTGCCAGCTCCTTTAGTACTCTAGGGTGAATGCCATCTTGCCCAGGTGCTTTGTCCACTCTTAATGCCTTCAACCCCTCCAGCACCCAGCTCTCTGTAATCCATACATCTGTTATTCTCCCTTATCCACCTCCCACTTGCCTGAGGTATTTGCCCCCTTTCTCCTGCATGAACATAGAGCAGACATACTCATTCAGTGCCTCTGCCTGCTCTGCCCCCTTCTCCAACACTTCCATCTTTCTTGATCTTCACAAGTTGGTCTTTGCTTCTCCTTTTCTCACCTATGTAATGGAAGAAGTCTTTTTCCTCCTCTTTTGATCCCCTGCGCCAGTCTTAGCTCTCTGGATGTTTTGGCCTCCCTGACCAGTCTGGTGACCTCCCTAGACTTTTCCCAGTATACATCTTTATCTTCTCCCCTTCCCATTTTCCTATACTTCTGAAATGCCACCCTCTTGGCTCTCACCCCTTCCCTGACCTCCGGTGGCTACCAATTGTTTTTTTTTTTTGTCCTGCACATCTTGTGTTTTTCCTAGTACAGATCTCTGTTGCCTCTACCAGCCCTCCCCTTATTATATTCCACTTCTGATCTGCATCCATGTGTTGTTGGATGTCTGCCAGGTGCTTGCTCAGAATTTACCCCATCATCCTAAAGTCTAGCCCCCCTAAACTCAACCACCCTTGTACCCATGCCCCCTGTGTCCCTCCCCATGTTTAGCATGAACCACACTGAGTAGTGGTCACTCCCAGCAAGTGGTTCCCCCACTTCTAGGTGCCTTACAGCTTCCCCATTATCCAGTACAAGTCCTTTCCAGCCATGTTGGCCCCTGCACCAGCTGTGTCAAGAAACTGTCCTGAAATGTTTCCAACAGTACCCACTCTCTCGCACTCATGGTGGCAGGTTTGCTCCAATCCACCCTCAGTAGGTTGAAATCCCCCACCACCACCACTGTACTTCCCTTCCTGCTTACTCTTCAAATTTGATCTGCCAGTCCCCAGTCCAGGTCACAACCCTGTGATGGTGGCCTGTACACTGCCCCCATCCTCAGTGTCCTATTATTTGCATCCTGTAACTGCATCCACAGAAAATCTGTCCTCCCCTCCTCCCCTTCCACCCTTACGCACTTAATCCCCTCCCTCACATAGATCACCACCTCCCCCCATTCCCCTTTGCCCTATCCTTTCTGAATAGTCTGTACCCTGGGATCATCATATCCCAATCCTGGTACTGGGTGGCCCATGTTTCTGTGATAGCTGCTATTTCCACCAATTCCACCACCAAGAGACCCTGTAACTCCACAATTCTGTACTGTAGGCTTCTTGCATTCAGTGAGACCACCTTCCAGCCTGTTGCCTCCCCAACCTTACCATTCCTCTCCCCCCCGGTCCTCTCTGTGCCCCTTCTCACTGCTTTCACCTCTAACTAGGGGGGTGAGCACCCTATGCTTTCCTTTCTGGACATTGTTTCTAACAATGGTCCCCTTGTCATGCCCCCTTCCTAGTTTAAATACACCCTTGTTGAAATATACACCTCCAATCTCTGTTTGAGTACGCTCTTCTTCTCTTTGCTTAAATTTAACCGGTCCCCTGCATATGGGTCGCTGTTGTCCCAGGTCCTACCCCAGTCTGACACCAGTTCGATTCCCCGGTTTGCACCAGTCTCCTCAGCCACCCAGCTGAACCCTGTATCCTTCTTTCCCTCCTTGTATTTTACAAGATGGTACCAGTAGCACCCCAGAGAATGCCACCAAAACCCCACCTCCTTACACTGCCTACCAGGTTCCTCGAACCTCCTCTTCACTACCTCCACTGTTTCTCCAACCAAGTCGTTTGTTCCCACATGCACCACCACATGTGGTTTCATCCTCCCTCTGCTTTTGCACTTGAGAAGTGCTTGCCCTGCCCTGTTCAGTCTGTGGTCAACCCCAGAATTGCCTCAACCCAGATATGACTGTGCATTTCCCGCTTCCTCCCCATTTTATCCCCTTCCATGTGGAGTCCCCCAGCACCAACACCCTCCATCATTCTGATCATGACCTCACCTTCCACTGTGATCCCTACCCACACCCCCAGAACCCCGCTGTCTCCCCCTACATCCCTCATCTGCACCTTTTGTGCTCTTTGCGCCATTCCCCCTGCTGCCTCCCCAGTTACTGTCTCTCCTCCTCTACCCTTCCTTTCCCATCTCTGTTTTCCATTACAAATCCTGTCTCTTGGACCTTACCTACTCCTCTCCCTCTCCCAGCTCCAATACTTCCTTCCTTTCCTCTGCCAACACTGCAAACACATTGCCTGATAACCCCACGTAGGTGTCCATCACCTCCTTCCCTCTTCCTGATCCTCCTCCTCTTCCTACTGCCCTCTGCTCACCTCCCCCATTCTCCTTTATATCCCCATCTTTAGCCTCTGCAGGTCCCTCTGCATCTCCCTGTTTCTTCTTAGTGGGGTCACTTTGCCTCAGCCCCCACCTCCTTAGTTCCCTCCATAACCCCATTACTTCATCCTTCAATTTCCTTAGCCTTTAGCAAATTGAACAGCCTCCCAATTTTCATAATAAATTGATCCAAACAGCTGTCCCACATCCATTGCAACTCACTATCTTCCCTGTGCCTGCCACCCACCCTCCATGGTGCCCATCATTCCACACTCTATTCTGCATCCTCTACACACCCTTATCCATATCTGTCCAATTCCAACACCCCTTGTGTCCCCCCATGCAGCCCTTTGCACCTATTCCCCATTATCTGTGTTCAGCTTAAGTGTATCCCCACACTTGTCCTCCGGTCCTTACGCTCGTACTTATATGTTCTATTACTAGTCCAACATCATCAGTCTTTTAACTCCTTGGTCCTCATTTGGTGGCCTTTACTTAGTAACACATTAATACAACCCCCTCAGGGTACTACATTACTACAGTAACACATTAGTACAATCCCCTCAGTGTATTACAGCTCTTATGAACCCTAAATACTTATCACAGCCCCGAGTATGCTAGATCTGTAGCTCAGTAATACATTACCACCTTAGTATGTATCAAATCTAAATATGACATCACATAACAAGGCTAGCTTTCATATTGTACAATCATTGAAGAGACTTAGTGGTATTGGTAAACCTTTTTATCTCCACTCACCTACACCCCCCGTGTCTGAACTTTTACAACTTGACTATTAGCTTTAAGAGTTAGTTCACTCTGGCAGTTTGTATCTTCACAAGTGCCTCCCTCACAGCCTTCAAGCTCAACCCCCAGTGGCTTTTCAGTATTTAAGAAAGTCCACAACATGGGGGAGGGCTTTACCACTGCCAACAACTGATCCTACAGCCAGCACACAAGCCACCAACAGTTATAATATCACAGCCCAAGTAACAGTTGTAAATCAAAGTACTAATTTAAACAGTTGTAACTGACAGCACTAATTCAGGATACAGACTATTCAAATATCTTACTTCTAACAAGAAGTAAAATATTTGTGTTGCCATTGAGTTGTGCATTTGAGAAAGAGTAATGTCCCAGGGACATCCCAGGTTCCAGTTGTCTCAGTGGCGTAGCTGGTTAGTGAAATCAGAATGGTATTTTGGGCAGCCTGGGTTCAAGTCCTGGCTGTGGCACTTATTCTTTCTCACCCTTGTTTGTTTGTATTCAAATATCACAGTTAAAACAGCAGATAAACAGAACCACTTTCCTGAACACTCCTCCCTCTTCTGTCCCCAGGTGAATAACTATACAAAGATATGTGCTCAGTGATGCTACAGTGTTACTCCCTCAGTCCATTACAACAGCCAATGGCATGTCGGTCCCAAATGGAGCTTTATCAAGGGTGAATTTGTTTAGAGTAAAAGGCTCATAAATAGTGCAGTTCACATGAAGTGGAAAATGACGTAAGTGATTCCATGACAAATAACATATCAATTAGTTAACATAATCTCATTAATAAATATGCATGATGTAACTTTAGAATCCCCAATGAATCCCAGACTGACTACTTCAATATATCATGCTTGGTGTCTGTTAAAGTGCCCAGATTTTAATTTGCTACAAACACCCACGTGCATGCTGTAAAAGCAAGGAGTGGCTGGATGGAGGCCGTGGGTATAAGACAAATCTTGTTTGACAACTGGGGCATCATAAAGGCAGATCTAGTTCTGGGCAGGGTTCTACAGGATCACCTGCAAGTGGTGTATCAACATGGCCAGAACCAAGGGGCAGCCTTGTTTATTCACTTCAGTCACTGTGCACTCAGTGTCAATGGTTTTTGGGGAACACCAGACCTCTGTTCTGTACCCCTTGTGGATGTTGTATATACGACAACTATGTAAGTCCAACTAAATCATTTGTTCACCCCACTTCAGGGAAGTGCTTTGTCTGGAACCTTATCACATGCAATGTGAAGAGTGTCATTTACATGGCTAATTGTACTTGTAGAGCCTTTTAAATTGGCAAGATGCATCATTGCTTTAAACTTTGTGTTGGGGAACACACTAAAGATGTGAGGAGGAATCTGAAAATGCATTGGCCTGATCATTTCAGGTTTGCTGGTGGCAGACAGTTGAACAATTTAAAGTTTGTGGGGATTGAACTTGTGTCCACTGGCCCAAGGGGAGGCAATTTACATTAGGTTTTACTGAGAGAAGTCTTCTGACTATTCCTTTGGGTGTCTTCAAGGCACCAGGTCCAAATGAACATTTCAAAATATCCCCCTGCACAGCCAGCGTGGGTGAGTGTATGGGACTTATTTTGGTCTCTACTTTATTTTACTCAGGAATTATTTTGTGTTTAATAACATTTTTATATTGATTGTGCACAGCGCAAGAAACATGTTGGGACAGCTTGCTCAGAAGCAGGTTGTGGAGGTGCAGCACTGTTGAGGCCAATGCCCCCACAGCCTGCAAAGGCTTGTCCTGATTCCCCCAATGCCATTACAGGCTGCTGGTGACAGTAGTTTGGAACGTTGCCACCAAGTTCTGACAATTTCGCTGCTGCAATGAGAGGCCGCCTCGTCACTGAAGTGTCAGCCATCTGCTGCAATGAGGGAGTGACCCGTCATTGTAGTGCGGAACTTCCAAACCCTGATATTGTTTGAGAATATGGTGGTGGCTTGCCACCATGTTCATAAACAATATAACCCCCCACCGTGCGTTTATTTGCCGATCGGCCCCAATTCGTCAGCTTCCAGTGTCTAATGTTGAATTTGCTGACGGGGAGCCCACTCCCATCGCATTCTGTAATCAACCCCCACTTTGATTGTCTGCCAAACAGTGCCCAATCCCTGTCAGCATAATCTAAGCCTCCCCTATTGTTAGGTGCCAACGGGGTGCCCAGTCCCCTGAGGGCTGCTGCTGCCCCCAAAGAAAGAGTCTTGGCATGCTGGGAGCCTACCCCAGTGTGCCACATGCTCCTGTAATGTTAAAATGGTCCCACAACGTCTTTTTATTACCCTGGAAAAAGGAAACTGTCCCCTCGCACTCGCCTCTGCCCCCCACCCAACTCCGTGCCTACCCACTGCTCGCCTGCCTCCCACACCCCCCATCCCATACTTACCTCCGGAGCTCAGCGCAATGATCTTCTGTGGACCGGAACACGTCTGCACTCTTCAAAGCCGACCGCGAACTGAGGAAATGCTGGTAAGCTGTATAATGGAATATATAGTTTTTTCCAACTTTAATGCATATCTCAGTCATTTTTTTGAATTTTCACACCAAATTTTCAACATGGGGTTTTTGGGACCCCTCCTCATGAATTCTTGAATGGTCATGGTGTTATTCAGCGCCAAAAGGTGATTTTGCTGTCACAGCGTGGAATCACCTTCCGGGGCTGATTGATGAAATGACAGTGCCAGTGTTCATAAGGTGGGTTCTCAAAAAGCCTATGTTGCAAATTTGCTGGAAAAAATCCAGAAAGGACTGTTTTACAAGCGTGCGCTGCGCAGTTGCTACACACGCTCGGAACTTCGTGAATTTGCAATATTTTCACGCTTGATTTTCAACATTGGCATTTTGTCACACCTACTTATGAACAGTACTGCTGTCATTTTTCCCATTGTGGCCGAAATGTGTTTTCGCACTTCCGGCGCAGAATAGAGTGGTCGCTGGGGGAAATCACTGTCCAGGACAGATTAAGACAAGCATTTGTCAATGCCGAATGTTTGCTTGCTGGTATTGTCATTGGTAGTGCAGAAGTGACAGATGCATAATAGGAATGGTAGTGAGGTATTGTAGTAATGCTAACTGCCAATCCCCACGTTGCAGAGAGTGAGAGGTGTTGGGGTGTGTGCCTTTGTGGCCATGGGCTGTAACAGTCATGGCAGAGAGTTTCAGGTGTTCATAGGTGCTGGGAGATAGTAACAACTGAGGGGGCCGGTGGTGGGAAGGGTACTTATGAGGGAAAAGGGAAGGGTGTGCAGAGTAGGGCTTGCCATAGAAGGCATAAGGATGCAGAGGTATGACAAAGATAGTAATGTTAAGAATGTAGTTATACCATATAGACATATTTATTGCAGTATATGGTGAAAATACAAACCTATGAAAGTGTCAGCAGAAACAGATCACCTGGCCTATCTAAGTCTGCTTCAGTGTGCAGGTATAGTAAGAGATCAACTGTCAACCCATTCCCTCCAATACCTGCATGTGAAGCGTGAATAACAGAGTCAGACTGCAGTCATTATTGACGGTATTTACTTGGTACAACCATGTTAAACATTTATATTGTAAATTAAGTTAAACATTGCTCCAAGTTCTAAAAGAATAGACTATTTACATTAAATGTTTTCACAGCATATGCAGTTCAAGAACCTATGCTATGCTATATGCATGATTACATTGTTATGCACTTTAGGTTCACAATGTGTATATAAAATACATATCTGTTAGAAGACGTCCCATGTAATATAGCAGTCTTATAGAAATGGTATCATGCCATATCAATTGATTTAAATGAGCTGTTATGTTAATTGTATTGTTTCTATTTCTAAAAGAAATACTAAACTCAAGTGCAAAGTGTAGTAGTATAGGCCATCAATTTAGTTCACTAATGTGCATCAGTGAATGGGCTCACCCATGAATAGTCAGACCGCACTGTTATTGACAGTATTTACTGCTGAAATGAATCACATGCAAATTGTATCCAAGTAATTTTCAGCCCATAATTAAGGCTTCAGATTTATATTTATCGATCTGTCATCAAAGTGCAAAGTTGCTAGGGTGTAGTGTGGCTCTATTACTATTCAATGCATAGTGTTTGATTATGCTAAAATTGCTGGGCAATTAACTAAATTGCCAAATATACAAATAAATAGTTTACATTGGAGGCAGTATAGCACAGTGGATTAAGGCTCTGAGCTGCAAATCTGGAGACCTGGGTTTGAATCTCACAGCCCCCACTTGCATACTATGCGAACCTCAGCAATTCACTTAACTTCTTTGTGCTGCCAGGTCGCATCTGTAAACAAGCTTTCAGATTACTGTGTCTCTCCTGGTTAAACAATTGGGGAAAAAATCATTTTTGGTTTTTTATTTTCAATAAATCACATACAATTTAATGTAGAACTGAAGCATAACATTTAAAATGCAAGACATACTGAACCTTGGATCAAATCGCTTTATTCTCATCTTGTATTACTTCTGGCTGTCCTTGTTCTGAGTTTTTTTTTTCCTTTGCTGTTAAGATCGATAAATGTTAATTTGAAGCCTTAATTACAGGCTGCAAATGAATTGGATAAGATTTGCATGTGACCGTTTTAGTGAGTAAATAGCATGAATAATGAGTGCAGTCTGACTTGTTATGGGCAAGCCCATTCAGTGGTGAACATCAGTAAACTGAATTGAGTGGCAGTTATACTATGATACTGTGAATTTGGAGCTTAGTATTTGTTTTAGAATTAGGAAGAATAGAATTAACATAGCTGCCTATTTAAATGGATTGATATGGCATGGCACTGCATTTTTGTAAGAGGCTATATTGAATGGGACGTCTTGTTACACGTATATATTTTTATATACACATTATGAACCTAAAGTGTATAACAATGCAGTCATACATATAGCAGAGCATAGATTCTTGAATTGCATATGCTGTGAATACATTTAATGCAAACTGTCCATTATTTTAGAACTTCGAGCAACGTTTAAATTTATTTGCAATAGAAATGTTTTACATATTAATGGAACATAAGCTTTAGTGTCCACTTTGTTGATAAATTTAGTTGCATTTAAGTGGTTAAGGTAGTTGTTAAATTTTAGGATTTTCTAATTATGTTGCACATGCCCTTTGAGTATTGAAGAATGAAGGGATATGGAATCGCAGCCCTCAGGAAGCTGTAGCATGGCGAAGGGGGCAGTAGTAGCAGCTAGTGCCTAGATGCCCTGGACTCAGGTGGGGCATATATATTTTAGGAGATCGTACTTTTGTAATACATTGAATTGGTGTAAGCACTTTATTACAATTTGTAGTTAAGTTGTGGGAAATAAATCATTTTTGCATTATTTAAAGTGCTATGGAAAGTTTTCTTCTGGGTCCCCCCCCCCACCACCACCATTTGACCACCCATGAATTTGCTCACCATTAACACAGTTGGCAGTAGTACTTATTAATAATAAGCATTTGCCAATGCCGAATGTTTGCTTGCTGGTATTGGTATTGGTAGTGCAGGAGTGACAGATGCATAATAGGAATGGCAATGAGATATTGTAGTAATGCCAACTGCCTCCTCACCTTGCCACCTTGCAAAGAGTGAGGGTGTTGGGGGTGTGTGCCTTAGTGTCACGGGCTGTAACAGTGATGGCAGACAGTTTCAGGTGTTCATAGGTGCGGGGAGACAGTAACAACTGAGGGGCGGAGGGTAGGAAGGGTACTTATGAGGGGAAAAAGGGACGGTTTTGTAGAGTAGAGCTTGACATAGAAAGCATAGGAATGCAGAGGTATGATAAAGATAGTAATTTTAAGAATGAAGTTATACCGAGGGTCACGTGATGTGCTGAGGCGAGTCGGACGTCCTCCGTGCCGCTCCTAGGCCGGAGTTACAATCTAAGCCTTCTTGTTGCCCAGGGGTCTGTAAATTTTGGTTGCCTCCCGCTTGGAAAGGGTGTTAATCTAGCAGTCGCTAGTTTGGGCAGTAGCTCATTTCTGTAAGTCGCAGACACGCCAATGAGGTCTCGGCCATGCTGTCATTAAGAGCCGCAAGGGCCGCGGGCTGGAAGCTGAATGGAGTCTCGAATTAGTGAGCCCTTGCCGCGAGATCCCCACCACCAAGAGACGAAACCACAGTCCTCCACTCCTACTGAATTAGAGGAAGACATAAACAGGAGGGAGAAGGGGTCAATCCAACGAGGACCTTGCAGGAAATTAACAGTATTGCAGGACTGGTGCAGGATTTGCTGCTGTAAAACCAGCCCTGCAATCTCTCTCGCAATGGATTGGGGATGCTGAGGCCAGGATCGCCCCAAGAGAAGAAAGTGCTGAATATGGAGCAGGAGCTGATTTTGGCCAAAAGCAAATTAAAAACTGGAAGATCGTGATTGATGATCAGGAGTCGAGGAGCCGGAGGAATAATTTGGTATTGGCTGGGTTACAGAAAGAGCTGAGGGGCGGACTGTGTCTCATTCATCCAGGACATGTTATTAAAATTACTGGGCCAGACACCATATGGGGAGACGTACAACTTGGAGAGGCCCATAGGTAGGAAGTGCCTCACCAGGAGCGAGGCCCAGGGTGATCATAATGAGGTTTCTCAACTTCAAGGAGAAGATGCATGTACTGTGGAAGGCAGACAACTTAAGTCCCTGCAATGGAATGGAAAGCACCCTCTGGATGTTTCAAGATCAAACCCCTAATTAGAGAGAAGCAGAAGGAATATGTGGAAATTAAGAAAAATTATATCTAGCCGGAATTAAATTTGGTGCAATATCCAGCAACGCCTCGTGAGATTACAACTGAGAAAAAGCTGCTACTTGACTGCAGGATGCTTGGAGGTTTACGTGTTGAGCTCCCAACTTGTTCAAACCTCAGACCTGAGGTGGACTGCCCAGATGATTTGGGCTGTGTTGATTTCATCACAGTTGAACAAAGACTATAGAAAGCTTACTTAAGTCGTTTAATGTAACTCAAGCTATGGTTGTCTCCCCTTTTTTTTCTCCCACTGAGGAGTGTCTTGGGAGAATGTATCATGTTTGTGTGGTCGGTGTGGGTAGTTTTAGGGTATAAGTTGGGGGTTGGGGATTGGTATTGTTTTGGGGAAAGCTGTAAGGGTTGATGATGATTACCACATTTAAAGGACTGATGGTACTGACTGATCCACTTATATTTAATTGAGTCTGTTCCATGCAGGGCCAGATTTCCTGGGAATTGACTGGTTACCAATAGCCTATTTGGCTGTGTTCTGAAGTTTATTTTTCCTTGATCTGTTAGGGAACATGTGGAACTGAAGGGCACTGTGGAGGGGAGGGTGATCTATTAAGATCAAGTGATGGGTAGACTACTGATGGGGTAGGGCCAGGGAAGGCAGGCGGAGGAATTCCACAGCGAGGCTCATCCATGACCAACGAATTGTCAGGAGGACGATCAAGGATCGGGGGGGAGAGGGGGGAGGGATGGGATTGGGAGTTGGGAGAGACAGGAGAGAGAGTCTTTAGCTTGTACAGTGAAGGAAGGCGGACCGGTATGGTGTGGATGAAATGGATCTCATGTTATGATTGATCTGATATATAATGACTTGCATTAAAATACTTTCTTGGAATGTCAAAGGGCTTAGGGGTAGACGTAAGAGAATGGTCATTTTGAGACATATTAATCACTTGGGGGCTCACATAGCCGCTTTGCAGGAGACACATTTGTTAACGGAGGAATTAAACTGTCTTAAAAAGTTATGGGTGGGCCAGGTGTTCGGGCAGGGTAAAGGAAAAGCTTGGGGTGGCAATTTTAATAAGAAAAAGTTGCCCTTTTAGGGTAGAACAGGGGCTGTTAAGAGAGGATGGCAGAGGGATATATTTGTCTGGGCTCTTAGTGGGTAAAGCTATCTCTTTGGCCTCTATCTATGGTCCCACCCCCTCTTCTCCAGAGTTTTTTGCTTCCATAGAAAGAGATATCACAGCCATATCCACAGACCTACTTATTTTGGCTGGGGATTGGAATGTGTGCACTAGCAATGTGGATGACAGGATACCTCCATCTGGTAGGCCCCTAACTAAAGCACAGGTTGCCCTGAATAGGATGATGGAAGCGACTGCTTTGGTGGACCCATGCAGGACCCACTCTAAGAAGGGTAACTCTATGACCTTCTTTTCTGGGGCCTCACAAACTCAATCACGTATTGACTTCTTTCTAATTAATAGTGTGGCCTCTTTAGGGAAGTGAAGGGTATGACTACTGAGGCTAGGGTTCTCAGACCACTCCCTATTTCACTTGTGTGGGAACCAAGTCTTGTCCCTCCCAGGTCAGTCAGATGGAGATTGAATGATTTGTTGTTTGTAGAGCCTAAGGTACAGGAGGAGTTAGACGAGCATCTGAGAGGAATTATTCAATCTCAGTTACCATCCCTACAAAACCAAAAGCTGGCTTGGCCGACATGTAAGGTTTTGTATGCAGGGGCAGTTCAGACCTTGGCAGCTAGGAGGAATAGATTGAGAAAGGCAAAGGAGGAATTTATTCTGGGGGCGATTGCCTCCTTATCTCCTTTGGAGGGGTCTTCAGGGGAAATTGATAGGGAACTTAAATCCCTTCGGGGGGAATGGGCGGATATTGGGTACCGTAAGGTGGAATTTTGGATGGATAGGATGGTAGCTAAATATCTTCTTCAGGGGATGTCCCAGGTCATCTGCTAGCGGCTAGGATTAGGGAATGGGAAGCTAGTAGAACTATTTCTCTATTTGGCATGGGGAGAAACTGTGGTAGACCCCGAGATACCAGATGTATTTAAGTCTTATTTTACCTGACATATATGGGTTGGGAAATGTAGTTGGAGAGGAGGAATAAATGCTTTTTGAGGAATTCCCTCCAGTTTTGGACGAATTCCAGGCTAGTAAGTTAGTGGATCCTATTACAGAGATGGAGATATTGGGGTGGTGCAGTCTTTGTCGATTGGTAGGGACTCCGGGGTCGGATGGTCTTACAGCTAAGTTCTACCAAGTCCATATTAAGACAATACTCCCACTTCTTCTGGATTTCTTAATATTATTATGCAAGAGGGTTATCCCATCCGCGTTATAGCAGGCATACATATCTTTGATTCCCAAGTCGGACAAACCCAGGATAGAGTGGATAGCTATAGGCCTATAGCTTTAATGAACCAGGATATCAAGATCCTAACGAAAATCTTGGCTAATAGAATATTGAGGGTTGCTGCCGCTATTAATGAGTGAAGAGCAAGTAGGGTTTATGCCTGGGAGGAGCCCAAGATGCTCTCAGAAAGCTCCATCATATAATCCACTATGCATCAGATTCTCCATTACCTTTAGCTCTATTATCATTAGATGCCAAAAGGCATTTGATAGGGTCTCCACAGTTTCTTGTTTGCTACAATGCGGAGGATGTGTTCTCAGAGGGCCTGCTTATGGCATTAAACACCTTATGCTGCCCCAATGGCTAGGATCTTGTGCAATGGGTATAGTTCACTTAGAAATTTTGTTGAAAATGGGACTAGACAGGGATGCCCTTATCACCAATATTATTTAACATTTATTTGGAGCCTTTGTTAAGAGCGCTAAGGAGGATAAATTGATAAAGGGTAAGGGTGGGGAGGAACTTAAATTCTCAGTTTTGCTGATGATATTTTACTACATTTAGAGGACCCAGCTATGAGTTTCAAGAGAGTAAGGGTTTAATTGGGAGTTTCTTCGGTGGGTCAAATTATAAGCTGAATCTATCTAAAACCCAGGTTCTCCCCTTGACCCCGCATGTATTTAAGGCAGATTTTACTCAACTTGGTCTTCAATGGAGGGCGGATGAGATTAAGTACTTGGGTATTCGGGTTACAGCAAATAGTGAACGGGGAGCTGAGGTAAACATGGAGGGGGTGATATCGGCACTAAGAGGAGACATATTGAGATGGAACAAGCTCCCCTTGAACTTTACAGCTAGACTTGGCCTTATCAAAATGAATATCTTGCCTAGGCTCCTATATCCACTATATATTGCCCCGTATGATATCCATTTCACTTGGTTTAGGGTCATTAAGAAACTTCTTTCTGATTTCCTATGGAAACCAAACCGCTTAGGAAGAAGTATGAAACGCTTTGTTTGCCCCAGGCAATGGGTGGGATTAACCCCTGATCTTCTATTATATTATGTGGCAGGGCAATTGGCTTCTATGCTTCGTTGGGTTAGGAGACTGAGGGGAGGTGTACATCCCAATATGGTTACAAATTGAAAGGCAGATGTTGAAGGAACGAGGTCTTTCATCTGAGGCATTAATATACTCTAATCCTACAAAGGATTACTTTAAAGGGTGGGAATTCATTGGGAAGTCTTTGAGGGCCTGGTGGGCCTTTCTTCCCCCGTCACGAAGAAAATCACAGTTGAAAGCTTGGGATCAACCCGTGGTGGGTAACCCTACATTTGTAATTGGGGGGCAGGTGATAAGTGAGAGGTGGGCCCACCAACTAAGGGGTTTAAGGGTGAGGGATTTTATCCAAGGCGAAAGGGTCATTATTCCGGCCCCAGTGGAGGGGATGCCCTTCTTTAAGAAATTGCAACTAACCCAGTTGTTGAAGGCAGTGGAGGAAGACTGGGGGTTTTGATGGGTCATTCACTTGGGAATTTTAAAGGCAGTGGATCCGAAGGCAAATATTCTTTCTCATATTTACAGGAAGTTGGTGGGTTTGCTAGTCCACCCCGCCCATACAGGTGGTGTACTGGGATAAGGTTATGGCCCCAAGAAGTTGGTTTGGGACTCAATTTGGAAAGCTCATAGATATATAACAATTCCTAAATTTAGGACCATACAGTATTTTATCGTATCCGATCTGTACTTTACCCGCAAAACTATATGATAGAAAGCTTAGACAGACGGACCGCTGTTTTAGATGTGGGAATGGAATAGGTGACTTGCTTCATGTAATGTGGGAGTTGCTAAAATTTCCCTTTGGGGTGGAGATTAGGCAAATATGGATCCACTGATGAATTATTCTGATTATATAACCCCAGAGGTGTGTGTTCTGGGCGATTTTTCAAAAGTTCCTGGGTTTTACCCAAATTTCATTTGGCTCTGATGTCGCCATTAGTCAAGTCCTTTTGGCTCAACATTGGAAAGACAACCAAGAATACTCCTATGGTCAGTGGGTGCGGGATTTGTAACAGCATTGGGTAAATTAAAGAGACAGCTTTGGGGTGAGGGGAATAAAGGGCTATATACTAAGAGATGGGCATCTTTAGAAGCAATTTACTTATCTCAGAAACAACTGTAGGTCCGTCTGTCTTGCTTTGATTAGCATGGGCTTAGCTAACCCTTTTTTTTCTTTTTTTTTCTTCTCTAAATGGGAGTTTCTTGATTAGTATTTTGCCTTTTTCTTCTCTCTCTTTTTCGATGACTCGATTGAGTATGGTGGTCATGTATATAAACAACTTGAGATCCTGGCAAGGGTTATAGGGATCGGAGGTAAGCCTTCCAGATATTAGGTGGATGGGACTCTCTCTCTCTCTCTTCTTTCGGGGATGCAGCAGGAATCCACCTTTGTTTATGTTAGAGGTAATTCATGAACTCACTACAGTAATAGCACTGTGGATAGGTATGTTTACGGTGTGGTGGAGCTGACTCCTGTTTTGGCTCTGTTTATTTTTTTTTTTTTTTTTTGTACTATAGGTTGATTGTGAATTGCTCTTATCTGTTTATTTGACTTATATTTCTAGCTCATACTCTATTACCTGGGAAGGTGGATTGTACATTTATATATTTTACAGGAGTCTTATTAGACATATGTACTACTATATGATGGATCCCTGCTGTATATGTATATATGAGATTGTATATAGTTCATACGGCCAGTTTGTGGGCTGTATACCCTGGTTATGCCAGGTCTTTATTTTTTTTTTTTTTTCTTAGTTGTAATGTATGATGATGGTTAATTAAAATCCAATAAAGACACGTTGTGCAAAAAAAAAAAAAAAGAATGAAGTTATACCATATAGCCATATTTATTGCAGTATATGGTGAACATACAAACATATGTATGTGTCAGCAGAAGCAGATCACCTGGCCTATCTAAGTCTGCTTCAGTGTGCAGGTATAGTAAGAGATCAGCTGTCAATCCATTCCCTCCAATACCTGCATGTGAAAACTGAACTCCAAGTTCAGAGTATAGTAGTATAAGTGCCACTCAATTCAATTTAGTAATGTGCGTCAGTGAATGAGCTCACCCATAACACAGTCAGACTGCACTCGTTATTGACAGTATTTATTTGCTAAAATGAATCACATGCAAATGTTATCCAGTTTATTTTCAGCCCATAATTAAGGCTTCAAAGTTATATTTATCAATCTGTCATCAAAGTGCAAAGTTGCTAGGGTGTAGTGTTGCTCTGTTACGATTCAAGGCATAGTGTTCGATAATGCTAAAATTGCTGGAGAATTAACTAAATTGCCAAATACACAAATAAATAGTTTAAATTGGATGCAGTATAGCACAGTGGTTTAAGGCTCTGAGCTGCAAATTTGGAGACCTGGATTTGAATCCCACAGCCCCCACTTGCATACTGTGTGACCCTGAGCAAGTCACGTAACTTTCCTGTGCTCCCAGGTCACACCTGGAAACAAGTTTTCAGCTTAGTGTGTCTCTTCTGGTTAAAGAATTGAGGGAGGGCATTTTTGTTTTTTCTTTTCAATCAATCACATACAATTTAATGTAGAACTGAAGCATGACATTTAAAATGCAAGAAATACTGAACATTGGATCAATCGCTTTATTTTCATCATGTATTACTTCTGGCTGTCCTTGTGCTTAGTTTTTTTCTTTTGCTGTCAAGCTCGATAAATATGAATTTGAAGCCTTAATTATGGGCTGCAAATGAATTGGATAAGATTTGCATGTGACTCATTTTAGCAAGTAAATAGTGTCAATAATGAGTGCAAATCTGACTCTGTTAAGGGCGAGCCCATTCAGTGGTGAATGTTAGTAAATTAAATGGAATTGAGTAGCAGTTATACTATGATACTGTAAATTTGGAGTTTAGTATTTGTTTTAGAATTAGGAACAATAGAATTAACATAACTGCTTCTTTAATGGATTGATATGGCATGGCACTGCATTTTTGTAAGAGGCTATATTGAATGGGATGTCTTGTTACACACATATATATATTGTTGTATACAGATTGTAAACCTAAAGTGTGCAACAATGCAATCATACATATAGCAGGGCATAGGTTCTTGAATTGCATATGCTGTGAATACATTTAATGTGAACAGTCTATTATTTTAGAACTTCGAGCAATGTTTAAATTTATTTGCAATAGAAATGTTTAGCATATAAATGAAACAGAAGCTGTAATGGCCACTTTGTTAATAAATTTAGTTGCATTTAAGCGATTAAGGTAGTTGTTAAATTTTAGGATTTTCTAATTATGTTGCACATGCAGTTTGAGTACTTAAGAATGAAGGGGATATGGAATAGCACCCCCTCAGGAAGCCGCAGAGGCGAGGCGCAGGGTTTACTAGTGTGGATAGTGCCTAGGTGCCTGGTCTCAGGCAGGGCATATGTATGGTAGGAGACCGCATTTTGTATTACATTGAATTGGTGTAAGCACTGTATTGCTATTTCTAGTTAAGTTGTGGAAAATAAATCCTTTTTGCATTATTTAAAGTACTATGGAAAGTTTTTTTTCTGTTTTTTCCCTACCATTTGACCACCCATGGATGTGCTCACCAATAACACAGTTGGCAGTAGTATTTATTAATAAAGAGCAGTGAAGCTGAAACTGTTTTTTTGTGGTTGAGCAGCCCTGCAATTTAGGGTAGCGGCTTTCCTTTTCTCTTTCTGGATTTCTAAGTTTGTAAATAGGGTTTGAGAACAGTGCTGTACTTTGATGTGTCTTATCTGTAGAATTGTTATTGCTATAGAGCACTTTGTAGCATTGAAAAGCAGCAGAAAGTGATACTTTGTACATTTTATGACATACTATCAGACAGGCAGTTTATGGCTACAGTGTGTCTATCTGCTGTTGGATCTCTTGAGGTCTGCATTTGAAACACAGCAGGGGGTCTCTCTGTTTTAGCCTAGTGAGAAACATGAATAGCATTAGTAAGTCAGAAAGACATGACAATCACAGATGTGCTGCCATGTACTGCTATGGTGTTGATTAATGTATTTTATATGTATTAAACAATGTATTGAAGGAGATATACAATGACAGTGTGGAGTGGTGCAACGTTAGTAGGACAGACATGTTACGCACAGGACATCGTGACAGTAGAGGTAAGTAAGACAATTAGCAACATGTCATATTATCAGACTATATTGTGGCTTATATGTTTCTCAGCCTCATTATTATGAATACACAATGTGTGTATGCATGAACATACGAAGAGCTGGTAAAGCTAATGGACTGTTTCTGCCACTGGTAAACTGCAGGTATCCTACTGCATTTTAGAGTAATGCAAAAAATGACATCATTGTAATGTTCATGTCTTGACTCTTTTTTTGTCTATTAAAATTAGAAAACCATGGCATAGTAGTAAAAAGAAAATTAAAGAATATAAAGCATGCCTAATATGAGTTGTTTGCACAGTTCTGACAATGGCCACTTTGAAGGTCCAAATGAAATAGGAGGCAATATAGCATAGTGGTTAAGGGCAGTGAGCTGAAAACCTGGAGAGGTCAGTTTGAATCCCATTAGCTCCTTCTTGCATACTGTGTGACCTTGAGCAAATCACTTAACTTCCTTGTGCTGTCAGGTTGCATCTGGAACCAAGTTCTGGTTTGGTGTGCCTTTTCTGGTCAAGCAATTTCCCCAAATATGAACTTTATAAATGTCAGGACCCTGGTTGTTAAATACCAAGTCTATTTATCAGATGAAACTCATTGTGGTCCTAGGTCATTATTTAGCATGTACACAAATGTGCCGCACTGAGCGTAGTAGTTTGCAAGTAGTGGAATAGCTAGACTGCTATGGGGGTCTGGGCATTTACTGTAATTGAGTCAGTTAACTGTGATGTAATGAAGCTGTTATTTGCAGTCTGTCATGTCATTGTAATAAAACACACAGGAAAAAAAAATATTTGCTACCATAAACTGTGAAATCCTCAACTGCAATTCATTTGCTAAGTGTGCATCACTGACCTAATGGGGATGGGGACAGTAAGATAATCTCTCATTGTAAACTTCAGGTCCAGTCAGAAAGAAATGCATTGAACTGCTTTCTGTTTCTCTCTCTCTCTCTCTCTCTCTCTCTCTCAGCCCCTAGCAACATGATGGGAGAGAGAGAGGGGGAGGAGGGAGAGAGAGAGGTGAAATAGAGGTGTGAGAGAGAGAGAGAGAGAGAGAGATCACCATAGTAGTAAACAAGCATTTGTCAATGCTGAATGTTGATTGCATTGGTCTGTTAAGCTCGCACAGTGGGCCTCTGTCAGTGGCTCAGTCTGTTAGTCCCAGTGCTGCAGGCTGCTCTTGTGTACTGGGCTGGTGCGTGCGCTTGCACCTTGTTCTGCTGAGGAAGGAATACGCAGCTGTCCTGAGAGAGCTCCATTGAGGTGGCTCACTCCCCCTGTGTCACTCAGTCATTCTGTGTCTCCTGGCACTGCAGACTGCCTTTTTGTACTGGGCTCCTGCCTGTGTTGGTGGCTTTTTCAACCCATGAAGAAATCCACAGCTGTCCCGCAGAAGTCCGTGAGGTTGCTCAGTCCGCCTGTCTCACTCACTCATTCCGTTCTCCTGGCGCTGCAGGCTGCCCTCTTTGTACTGGGCTCCTGTCTCTGTTGGCGCTTTTTCGCCCACAAAGAAATCTGCAGCAGTCCTGACTAAGTCCATTGAGCTTGCTGCCTACCCCTTCTCTCACTCGCACATTCTGTTCTGCCGGAGCTGCAGGCCGCCTTTCTACTGGGCTCCTGCTCTGCGTTGTTGCTCTTTATGCCCATAAAGAAATTTGTAGCAGTTACAAATAGCTCTGTTGAGCTCACTCACTGCTCATTCTGGTTTTCGTGCCACTGCAGGCTGCCCTTTTGTACTGGGCCCCTGCATGCCTTGCTGCCTTTTTCTGCCCACAAACAAATCTGCAGCAGTCCCAACAAAGCCCCGTTGAGCTCACTGACTCCCCCTTCCTCACTTGCTCATTCTGTGTCTCCTGGCACTGCAGGTTGCCCTTTTGTACTGGGTTCTTGCCTGCAGTGGTGGCTTTTTCTCGTCAGAAAGAAATCTGAAGCAGTCCTGACACAGTTCCACTGAGCTCGCTCACTGCCCGTCTATCACTCTCACATTCCGTTTCTGCTGGCGCAGCAAGCTGGCCTTTTGTACTGGGCTCCTGTCTGCGTTGCAACATTTTCTGCCTACAAAGAAATCTGCAGCAGTCACACTACAGCTCCGTTGAGCTCACTCAGTATCGCTCTGTCACTCACTCGTTCTGTTTGTCTTGGCGCCGCAGACTGCACTTTTGTATGGGGCTCCTGGCTGCATTGGTGCCTTTGTCTGCCCACAAGGAAATCCGCAGCTGTCCTGACAGAGCTGTGTTGAGGTCGCTCAGTCTCCCTCTCTCATCGCTCATTCTGTTTGTCCTGGCGCTGCAAGCTGCCCTTTTGTATGGGGTTCCTGTCTGCATTGGCCCCTTTTTCTGCCCACAAAGCAATCCCAGCAGTCCTGACAGAGCTCCGTTGAGCTCACTAAGTCCCCTTGTCTCACTCGCTCACACTGTTTGTCCCACCACTGCAGGCTACCCTTTGTACTGGGCCCTGCCTCATATTGATGCCTTTTTCTGCCCACAAAGAAATCTGCAGCAGTCCTGACAGTGCTTTGGTGAGTTCACTCACTCCCCTCCTCACTGTTCTCGTTCTGTTTCTTCCAGTGCTGCAGGCTGCCCTTTTGTACTGGGCTCTTGTGGTGGGGCCTTTGTCTGCCCACAAACAAATCCACAGCAGTCCCGACAGAGCTGAGTTGAGCTCAGACACTCCCCCCCTCACTCAGTCGATCTTAATCTGTCCCAAACACTGATTTCCCAGAGTGACCGTGCTATTGTGCGGCAGGACTGCAGAAACATATTTTAGCCAGGATGTGCAAAATGTAGTGTTCATAAGGAGTTGTGAAAAAATGCCACTGTTGAAAATGTGGCATGACAGTATTACAAATTTGCGAAATTAGATGGGTGCATGGAAACAGTTCAACGCACGCTTGTAACACAGTCATGTTATGGCAGTCCCAACAGAGCTCCGTTGAGCTTGCTCACTCCGCTTCTCTCACTCACTCATTCTGTTGTGCCGGCACTGCAGGCTGCCCTTTTCTACTGGGCTCCTACTTGCGTTGCTGCCTTCTTATGCCCCACAAAGAATTTTGCAGCAGTTACAATACAGCCCTGTTGAGCTCACTCACTTGCTCATTCTGGTTTTCCTGCCACTGCAGGCTGCCCTTCTATACTGGGCCCCTGATGCATTGCTGCCTTTCCTGCCCACAAACAAATCTGCGCAGTCCCAACAAAGCCCCGTTGAGCTCATTGACTCTCTCCTCACGTGGTCATTCTGTGTCTCCTGGCACTGCAGGCTACCCTTTTGTACTGGGCCCTGCCTGTATTGGTAGCTTTTTCTGGCCAGAAGGAAATCTGAAGCAGTCCTGACACAGCTCCACTGGAGCTCGCTCACTCTCTGTCACCTCGCGATTCCGTTTCGCTGGCGCTGCAGGCTGGCTTTTGTACTGGCTTCACCTGTGTTGCTGCATTTTCTGCCCACAAAGAAATCTGCAGCAGTCACATCTACAGCCCTGCTGAGCTCACTCACTACCGCTCTGTCACTCCGTCCGTTTGTTTCTCTTGGCGCCGCAGACTGCGCTTTTGCATGGAGTTCCTGGCTGTGTTGGCAACTTTATCTGTCCACAAAGAAATCTGCAGCTGTCTCGACAGAGCTCTCATCGTTCATTCTGTTTGTCCTGGTGCTGCAAGCTGCCCTTTTATAGGGGGCTCCTGCCTGCATTGGCACCTTTTTCTGCCCACAAAGAAATCCCAGCAGCTCTGACAGAGCTCCGTTGAGCTCACTAAGTCCCCTTGTCTCACTTGCTCGTACTGTTTCTCCCACTGCTGCAGACTGGCTTTTTGTACTGGGCCCCTATGCCTGTATCGATGCCTTTTTCTGCCCACAAAGAAATCTGCAGCAGTCCTGACAGTGCTTCGGTGAGTTCGCTCACTCCCCCTTCCTCACTCACTCTCTCATTCTGTTTCTCCCAGTGCTGCAGGCTGCCCTTTTGTTCTGGGCTCTTGTGTTGGGGCCTTGTCTGCCACAAACAAATCCGCAGCAGTCCTGACAGAGCTCAGTTGAGCTCGGTCATTCCCCCCTCTCACTCGGTCAATCTTAATCTGTCCCAAACACTGATTTCCCACAGTGACTGTGCTATTATCCGCAGGAGTATAAAAACATATTGTAGCCAGGATGTGAAAAATGACATCTGCAGTGTTCATAAGGAGTTGAAAAAATGCCACTGTTGAAAATGTGGCGTGATAGTATTACAAATTTGCGAAGTTACAACAGTGCGTGGAAACAGTTCTACGCACGCTTGTAACACAGTCATGTTATGGAGTTTCGTCACCAAATTTTCAACATAGGGATTTTGGACCTCTGCTCATGAACAGTACCACTGTCATTTTATTAATCTGTCCTGAACACTGATTTCCCACAGTGACCATGTTATTCTGCACCGGAACTTTGAAAACACATTTTGGTCAGGATGTGAAAAATGACAGCTGTACTGCTTATAAGGAGGTGTGAAAAAATGGCACTGTTGGAAATGTGGTGTGACAATATTACAAATCTGCGAAGTTACAAGGGTGCATGGAAAGTGCGCAACACACACTTGTAACACAGTCCATTGATGGGCTATCATCACCAAATTTTCAACATAGCCATTTTGGACCTCTGCTCATGAACAGTACCATTGTCATTTTCTTAATCTGTCCCAAACAGTGATTTCACAGCGACTCGCTTATTCTGCGCCGGAAGTGCGAAAACACATTTTGGCCAGGATGGGAAAAATGGCAGCTGTACTGTTCATAAGAAGGTCTGGGAAAATGGCAATGTTGTAAATCTGGAGTGAAAATATTAGAAATTCATGAAGTTAATAGCATGCGTACAACTGCACAACGTACCGTAACACAGTCATTTTATGGAGTATCGCTACAAATTTTCAACATAGGCATTTTAGGACCTCACTCATGAACAGTGTCACTGTCATTTTCTTAATCTGTCCTGAACACTGATTTCCCACACGCAAGCGCTATTCTGCACGGAAGTGCAAAACACATTTCAGCCAGAATGTGAACAATGACAGCTTGCTGCTCACAAGGAGGTGTGACAAAATGCCAATGTTGAAATCTAGCATGAAAATATTGTACATTAAGCGAAGTTGCAAGCGTGCGTAGCAACTGTGCAGACGCTCATAATACAGTCATTTTTTGATTTTGCTCATTAAATTTGCAACATAGGTCTTTTGAGAGCCCACCTCATGAACACTGGCACTGTCGTTTCATTAATCAGTTTCCGTGCGGGTGATTTCGCACAGTGACTGCGAAACCACCTTCGAGGCTGAGTAACGCCATGACAGTTCAAGAATTCATGAGGAGGGTCCCAAAACCCCATGTTGAAAATTTGTGAAAAATTCCCAAAAATGCCCTAGATATGCACTAAAGTTGAAAAAACCCTATTCATTACATTATACAGCTTACCGGCATTTCCTCAGTTCGCGGTCGGCTTTGAAGAGTGCAGACGTGTTCCCGGTCCAGCGAAGATTGTCACACCATGCTCCAGAGGTAAGTATGGGGTGAGGGGGTGTGTGGGGAGGCTGGGTGCGCAGTGGGTGGGTGTGGGTTGTGGGGGTGTGTGGGAAGACTACGAGGGACTGTTTCTTTCTTTCAGGTACAAGAAAACATCACGGACGCTTCCCACATTTGGAGCATGGGGCACACTCGGGTGGGCTCCAGTGTGCCACCAGAGTCTGGGGGACAGCTGTAGCCAACAGGAGATTGGGTACCCCGTCTGGCAAACAAAAAGTGCGGTAGTTTCGCCGACGGGATTGGGCACCTCGTCGGCAAACAACAAAGGGGGATTTATTTCTGCCAATGGGGAGGCCTCCGCCAGCAAATAAACATTGGGGTAATATTGTTTGTGAATACGGTGGCAAGCTGCTGCCATGTTCACAAACAATACCACAGATGCTACATCCCGCCCTGCAATGACGGGTCGCTCTCTCATTGCAGCAGATGGCTGACACTGCAATGATGAAGGGGCTCCTGATTGCAGTGGCTATTTGTTTTAAAGTTGTGGCACTGCTGGCTGAACTAGTGTCAGCAGTAGCGTGCCACGGCATTGGGGGACGGGGGCAAGCCTTTGCAGGCTGTGGGGGCATTGGGCACAACAGTGCCATGCCTCCACAACTCGCTTCCCGCAGAAACTCAAGCGTACGATGTTTCTTACATGCGCCGCAATCAACATAAAAAAGCACTGGCCATTGCCAATCATGTTTGCTTGCTTGTATCTGTGTAGTTGTCAGGCTTAGATTGTGTAGCAGTTAAAACTAAACAAGTCGCTAGAGTAACAATGCAAGAACTGGCAATACCAGTAATTTGGGAGACAGAGAGCGAGAGAGAGAGGTAGAGAGAGACAGATATGCAAGCTGTTCAGTGACTATGCAACAACTAGTGATGTCTGCAGTATGAGGGGGATTGAAAGAGGCCCATAAGCCACTTGAGTGGAAATGCAAGAACCAGCAATGCTGATATTTTGGGGAGAGGCACAAGTCACTCAGGAAGGCACTGGCTGCACCTCTGACAGCCCTATTCAACAACTCATTGGAAACAGGAGTGAGGACTGGAGGAGGGCAGATGTAGTCCCACTTCATAAAAGTAGTAGCAGGGAGGAGGCTGTCAACTACAGGCCAGTCAGTCTGATATCAGTGGTGGGAAAGTTTTTTTTTAGATCTTCTATTTTGCTCCCGCACCCTGGAACTCTCAGGCTGCCCCTACTCACCACGCCTCTCTACCGACTGCCTGAAGTCCTGCCTCCTCAGAGATAGCTGCCCTGCAGCATCCACTGCTAGCAGTTCTCCCCCAGCTCTGAGCCCATTGAGGTAGGGCTGCCTCCACTCTGGCACTCTAACTATAATCAAGTGTGCTGCAGTGGTGGTGGAAGGACAGAGAGGGAAGAGGCAAGGGCCTGGATTGGTCATGTGGTAGCGCAGCACTGAGGGGAGCCGTCGCCTATCCAGGAGTGAGGGGTTTTTCTTTAAGGTTTCCCCCAGGAGTTTGGACATGCAATGATGCCAGCATGGCTGAGCCATAGGCATCCGCCACACTCCTCCCCTTAATTGCTCCATACCTTGTTGTGCACCTGATCTCCACTGGGTGTCACCAATGTGCCAGAAGCCTCCATGATCCCTCCCCAAAGAGAGGACAGCAGTCCATCGGATGTGAGATCCTCTCCTTCCCCGCCGACCCCAGGTGCCCAAGATCGTTCATGAACTTGGGTCACCAGTGTGGTGCTAGGTGTGGCATCCAGCGCCTCAACCCTCAGCGCCACTGGGCCGGCGGTGGTGGGAAAGTTAATGGAGTCACTGCCAAAGAAAAGGATTGTGGAGCATCTTGAATCCAGCAGGTTGCAAGACCTGAGGCAGCACAGATTTCGGGAGGGAAGGTCATGTCAAGACAAATCTGATAGATTTCTTTGACTGTGTGACCAGGGAAATAGATCAGGGTGGGGCAGTGGACATGGCCTACTTAGATTTTAGTAAGGCATTTGATATTCATAAGGAAACTGGGCAGTGTAGGGGTGGGTCCTGAGATGGTAAACTTGGTAACAAACTGGTTAAGTGATAGGCGAGGGAGGGTGGTGGTAAATGAGTTAGTTCTGGGGAATGGAGGGTGACCAGTGGGATGCCTCAGGGCTCAGTACTGGGACCAGTCCTCTTTAATGTCTTCATATGTGACATTGCAGATGAACTAAAAGGGAAGGTATGCCTCTTTGTGGATGCCACAAAAATCTGCAATAGGATAGACACTCCAGTGGGGGTGGAAAGAACATGCAGAGACCTCTGAAAACTTGAGGAGTGGTCAAGGGCATAGCAGCTGGGTTTCAATGTGACGAAATGTAAAATAATGCACCCGGGCACAGAAGCCCAAAGGCAGAGCACAAAATGGGAGGCGAGGCATTGGCGGTCACCAAACAGGAAGAAGACCTGGGGGTAATCATGTCTGATGACCCCGAGCTGGTGAGACAGTGCAACAAGGCAGTGGGTAGGGCCAGTGGGATGCTGGGGTGTATATAGAGGGCTATCACCAGAAAAAAAGGAGGGTGGTGATACTGCTTCTGTGCAGATTGCTGGTGAGACTCCAGCTGGGGTACTGTTTCCACTTATGGAGGCCATATCACAGGAAGGTCATAAACAAGGTGGACGCTGTCCAGAGGAGGAAGGGGGCATCAGAAGCCCTGTGATGATTGTTATATATTAATGTTGTTTGAAATGTATGTGATAGATCGGCTCTCTGTAAGCAACTTAAGTTTTTTATATTTTGCAATTTTTGTAACAAGGATACCTTGGTAATGAGCTCTGCTCAATTGGAAAATCCTTATTCATATGAACAATTATGAATAAAATATATTACTACTACCACTATGAAGAGAGAGACTGAAGGACCTTAATATGTAAACCCCAGAAGCTGGGGGGACATGATTGAGATACATAAATATCTCATGGGGTTAAATAAGGTACAGGAGGGGAGTGTTTTTCAGATGAGAAGATGCATGAGAACACAGGGGACATGCAATGAAGTTAGAAGGGGTACATTTAAGAGAGATGTAAGGGAGTTCTTATTCACTGAAAGATTGGTGGAACAGTCTTCCAGCAGAGGAGGTGGTGGTGGCGAAAACAGTGGTGGGTTTCAAGAATGCATAGGATATGTACAAGAGAATCTTGGTTGGGAAGCGGGGTGATAGGGGGTCAGAGATCAAGTAGGATCTCAATGACAGCATAGGCAGGGAACAAATGGGCAGACTGGGTGGGTCAAGTGGCCTTATCTGCCATCAAATTCTATGTTTCTCTGTTTCTTGAGCGATAATGCTTCGGACCTCATTCCTCTTCTCAGTAAAAAATTAAAATGGATTTGCTTACATAATTTCTAAACTAAGACATTTTCATATTGCTATTCTACAAAACTGTGGTAAAGATTTTTCTCATATCCCCTGCTCAGTTCTTGTGGCATGACATTATGTAACTAACATTATACAAAAGGGGTGAAGTGATATGGTATCAGATAAAAATCTGTATCACAACCACAGTGTGATAACCATATCATGACGAGTACACCGTGAAGATATCAATCACAGTGTACATGTTATTGCCATTATCAACATAGTGTACACATCACTTCTCCCCTCCTCATGCCACTAACCCCCCCCCCCAAAAAAAAGTAACAAAAACTGGAGCTCTATTGTATAAAAGAGACACATGATGTCCTGTTGTGTGATATCTATGTATCACAACTCATGGACAGTGACCTCAAAAATCTCACTCATGACTTTGCTATGCTCTGCCACTCATGAGTCAAGGTCACTGTCTACTTGTTGTGACAAATGGTATCACATGCCAGGCTATCGTGGTATCCCTAATACACTTACATCTCATTTAAAAAGGCTTCCTAACCAGGGATCCATAGGTCTATAATTATGTTCACTATCATTTACAAGTTAGTTTGACTGCCTTTCTAAAACAGTGAAGAATACACCATGCTGGCAACCTGGGTTCGGGAATGAGCCTGGGTCTCGGGTTGGCAGGGGAGGAGAAGGATTGAGCATCCGTAGGACTGCTCTCCTTCTCCGGGGAGGGGGGTGAGTTGCCATTGGTGTGCTGGTGGCCTCTAGTTGTGGCTGGGGGTGATTGCAGGACACTGGCAAGACTTGGGGGACATGCTGGGGCCAACACCTGGAAAGAAGTGTGTGTGCGGTAGAGTGTGCGCTTCTGACCATTTGCGTCATTGCACGTCACAGACGTCATGGAAGAACAGGGGAAAAGGGCACCAGTCGTGGTGGCATAATGGCCGTCTCCATGGAGGGACTTGTTGGTACTGAGGGTACGTGGCAGTACTGGATACAGACCTGGTGGACCGGACCTCCCCGCCATGGGGGGCAAGCCATGGGGGTAGCTGTGGGACCCGAACAGTGGAGCTGAGGAGTCCTCAGGGATGGCGGACGGAGACCTCAGCAGGATGCCTGACGTGTGAGAGGTAAGCAGACTGGTGGCCTGGGGGGGGGAAGTAATAACAAAACAAAACAAAAAACAGTGAAAAATAATCAAATACATCAGTTTTCTACTGGCTAATGCCAAATGTTTTTCTGCCCAATATAAGATAGTTAGTTATACTGACAGAAGAAAGAGAGAAGCATGCTTATTTTTCTGTTATGAAATGGGCTTAAGATTTCTAGCCCACTGATCAGCTGTTAACCCTATGCTGACAGTGTCTAGTGCATGGTTTAAATCAAGTACTGGCCTCTGTGACTTAGTGCAAGGCAACATATTCAAGCTTATTTGGAACGTTGAAAAGCTGAAGAATGTTAAGGGCATCTTGTTGCTGTAATCCCCTTTATGTCCCTAACACGATCGCCAATGGCTCCTTTCATCACCAACTGCACATCTCACAAAAGCACAGTAAGCATCAGTAAAAGCACACAGATGTATTCCAGTGCTACTATGCTAATCTTTGTAATGGAAAGTTTCTTACCACTGGTCTGTTCTGTCGCTTTCCCACTACTTGGTATCCCAGTGTCTCAGCATCCCACCTTCCATCCACCCCTCTTGCTCACACCCAGTATCTGGTTTTGCCATGATTACTCACTTAACAGTATAATTTTTTTACTCTCAGCATCTGACTTTTTCTCTAGCAGTAATCACTGAATTCCTGTAGTGAGAGTCCCTCCATAGTCCAGCTTCACTTTCTGTAGCGCTGTACACATCGGCGGCATCTCCTCACATGCGCTGCTGACTGTGTAAGTGTAGCATACATTCATACTTAATAAACAAAAATAAAAAAACTGCCATTAATACTGTTTTCTCCTGGACTGTACTTAATTTGCGTGTGTGTGCGCGCGTGGGGTGGGGTCGTCGCATGCCTAGCAACCAGCCCTAACAATGGCCCACATAATAAAACTTTTGAAATTAACATTCTATCAGAATTCTCATAGCCACCACTGAGTTTCAGAACCACATCTCAGTATCAAACGGCATCATCAGCTGTAATTTGGCAATGGAAGCACAACTGTGTATTTCAGTATCAGTTTTGACGACAAGTAGATGTCCTCATTGGCAGTAATCAAGGAGATGGAAAAAACTGTGGCAGTAGAAGAACAGTACAATTCAAAAAAACTCTGCTTACAGTATGTGCCAGCTGCTGTACCTCTCAACCCTCCCCCAGACACATCTTAAACCAGACTGCAGTGGCTCTTTCCTTTGAAGTAAAAGCCACTGCAGCCAAGGTGCTGTCATCCACAGCTCGCCCATCCATTGGTGCAACCGAGACATGCCCGCCCAAGCAAAGCACTACATTGGCCAGGGCATGCACACACCTCCAAGAGTTGCACTGTTGCAAGATGTTTCTTGCGCATGTGCGCAAGCAAACATAAAAAGCACTGAAGCTGAAGCTCTTTTTTGTGGCTGAGCAGCCCTGCGATTTAGGGTAGCGGATTTCCTTTTCTCTTTTTGGATTTCTAAGTTTGTAAACATGGCTTGAGACCAGTGGTGTACTTTGATGTGTCTTATCTGTAGAATTGTTATTGCTATAGAGCACTTTGTAGCATTGAAAAACAGCAGAGAGTGATACTTTGTATGTTTTATGACATGCTATCAGACTGGCAGTCTATGGCCACAGTGTTTCTATCTCCTGTTGGATCTCTTGAGGTCTGCATTTGACACACAGCAGGGGGTCTCTCTGTCTTAGCCTAGTGCAAAACATGAATAGCATTAGTAAGTCAGGAAGACATAACAATCACAGAAGAGCTGCGATGTACTGTAATGGTTTTGATGAATTTTATATCTATTGAACAATGTATCGAAGGAGGTCTACAATGACAGTGTGGAGAGGTGCAACATTAGTATGACAGACATGTCTTCGCACAGGACATAGTGACAGTAGAGGTAAGTAAGACAATTAGCAACATGTCATATTATCAGCCTATATTGTGGCTTATATGTTTCTCAGACTCATTACTGTGAATACACAATGTATGTAGGCATGAACATACAAAGAGTTGCTAAAGCTAACGGGCTGTTTCTGCCACTGGTAAACTGCAGGTATCCTACTGCATTTTACACTAATGCAAAAAATGACATCATTGCTGTTTTCATGTCTTGACTCTTTTTTGTCTACTAAAATTAGAAAACCATGGCATGGTAGTACAAAGAAAATTAAACAATATAAAGCATGCCTAATATGGGTTGCTTGCAGAATTCTCACAATGGTTACTTGAAGGTCCAACTGAAGTAGGAGGCAGTATAGCATAGTGGTTAAGGGCAGTGAACTGTAAACCTGGAGAAGTCAGTTTGAATCCCATTCACTCCTTCTTTGCATACTGTGTGACTCTGGAAGCAAGTTCTGGTTTGGTGTGCCTTTTCAGGTTAAACAATTTCCCCAAATATAAACTTTAAGAATGGCAGGGCCCTGGCTGTTAAATACCAAGTCTATCTATTTTTTCTCTTTTAGTCTCTTTTTGTCTTTTTCGGCTGCCACCTCCTATCCTCTCACCCTTCCTCCCTGATTTCTTCTAGGTTTCTGAAATGATTCTTTGTATGTGTTATTCATGTATCCTGTTTGCCATGATGCCATATCCAAACTGATGAATATGGTTGTATGCTCTCTTTAATGTTGTATGCCCTTGTTTAACATGTTTAACCTATATGTACTCTCCTGATGTGGAACCTTTGTAAAAGAGCCTTGGCTCAAAGGTAATTGTAATCCTAGACGCCAATAAATAAATACATTTATCAAATGAAACCTGGTTTTGTTCTAGGTCATTATTTAGCATGTACCCTAATGTGCAGCACTGAGCGTAGAAGTTTGCAAGTAGTGGAATAGCTAGACTGCTTTGGTGGTCTGGTCATTTACTGCAATTGAGTCAGGTAACTGTGACATAACAAAGCTGGGATTTGCAGCCATCTGTCATGTCACTGTAAAACAAGCATTTGTCAATGCCGAATGTTTGCTTGCTGGCGCTGGCATTGGTAGTGTAGAAGTTACAGAGCTGCATAATAGGAATGGCAGCGAAGCACTGAACTGAAGCCAACCCCACCACCACCCTGCAGAGAGTGGCAGGCATTGGGGTGTGCCTTTGGGTCATCAAGCATAACGACCATGTCATTTCCTACACCCTACCCTGCAGACACTGACAAGTGTCACGGTGTGCTTTGGGGTCTTTGGCCCTGATGCGCACCCCATTCCATCAGGAAATACGGTGAGATGGGTGCGGTATAGGAGAATGGGTGAAGTTTGGGCCCGAAGAGTCTGAGGCACACCTTGATGCCTCTCACTGGCTGCAGGGTGTGGGTGGGGGTGGAATGGTATGAGCATGACAGGCAAGAATCCCAAGTCACACTCCTGATGCCTGTCATACTCTACAGGGTGGGGGCGTTATGGTAGGAAAACCTAACACCTCAGGCATTCGTTTATTTTTCATCAAATTTTCAACATGGTTTTTTGTGACCCCCACCTCATGAACAGTGGCAATATCAGTTTGTTAGCTGAAACTGCTTTTGCACAGCGACTATGGCATTTGGCACCACAGGTGCAAAAACACATTCCGAATAGGATGTGAAAAATGACAGCGGTACTGTTCATGGGGAGGTGTAAAAAATGGCAATGTTGAAAATCTGCATGAAAATCTTAAAAAAACTGGTGAAGTCACGAGCGTGCGTAGAAACTGTGCAATGCACACCCGTAATGTAACTAGTTTGGGGATTTTTTTACAGCAGATTGTTAACACAGGCATTTTGGGACCTCCGATCATGAACAGTGTCAGTGTGATTTTCTTTATCTGTCCCGAACAATGATTTCCCACAGCGACCATGCATTTGTGTGCTGAAAGTGTGAAAACACATTTCGGCCAAGTTGTGGAAATTGACAGCTGTACTGTACATAAGGAGGTGTGGAAAAATACCATTGGTGAAAATCTGGACTGAAAATATTACAAATTCATTAACTTACAAGGGTGCATGGAAACTGCGCAATGCTCACTTGTAACACAGTCATTTTATGGAGTTTTGTCACCAAATTTTCAACATAGCCATTTTAAGACCTCTGCTCATGACCAGTGTCACTGTGATTTTCTTAATCTGTCCCAAACATTGTTTAGCATCGACTGTACCATTTATGCGCTACATGTGAAACACATTTTAGGCGAGATATGTGAAAATGGTAGCTGTACTGCTCATAAGGAAGTGCGGTAAATGGCACTGTTGAAAATCTGTGCAATATTACAAATTCGCAAACTTGCCAGCGTGCATAGGAACTGCGCAATGTGCACTCCTAAAACAGTCATTTTTGGGAATTTTTTCACCAAATTTTCAACATAGCCATTTTAACACCTCTGCTCATGACCAGTGTCACTATGATTTTCTTAACCTGTCCCATACATTGATTTCGCACACCGACTACGCCATTGTGCGCTACATGGGCAGAAACACATTGTGGGCGAGATGTGAAAAATGACAACTCTACTGCTCATAAGGAGGTGTGGTAAAATGGCAATGTTGAAAATCTGGAGTGAAAATATTGAACATTTGCAATCTTATGAGTGTGCGTAGGAACTTTGCAATGCACGCTTGTAAAACAGTCATTTTTAGGAATTTTTTCACCAAATTTTCAACATAGCCATTTTAAGACCTCTGCTCATGAACAGTGTCACTGTGATTTTCTTAATGTGTCCCATACATTGATTTCACACACCGACTGCGCCATTGTGCGCTACATGGGTGGAAACATATTTTGGGTGAGATGTAAAAAATGACAGCTGTAGTGCTCATAAGAAGGTGTGGTAAAATAGCAATGTTGAAAATCTGGAGTGAAAATATTGAAAATTCACGAACTTTACCAGCATGTGCAGGAACTGCGCAACGCACACTCATAAAACAGTCATTTTTAAGAATTTTCTACCAAATTTTCAAAATAGGCTTTTTGAGAGCCCACCTTATGAACACTGGCAGTGTCGTTTCATTAATCATTCTGGAAAGGTGATTTTGTGCAGTGGCTGCGAAATCACCCTTCTGGCCCGATTAATGCCATGACAGTGACAGCATTCATGAGAAGGGGTCCCAAAAACCCCATGTTGAAAATTTGGTGCAAAAATTCCAAAAAACGCCTGAGATATGCAATAAAGTTGAAAACCCTATCTATCCCATTATACAGCTTACCGGCATTTCCTCAGTTTGCAGTCAGCTTTGAAGAGTGCAGACGTGTTCCCAGTCCGCAGAAGATCGTCGCACTGAGCTCCGGAGGTAAGTATGGGGTGGGGGGAGGCAGGGTGCACAGTGGTGGGTGTGGGTTGTGGGAGAGGCCGGGGGGCAGGGAGAAGCTCAGAGGGACAGTTTTTGTATTTACAGGTTTTTATTTCGTAAGACAATGAGGGACGTTTGCCACGCTGGGGTGGGCTCCCAGCATGGCAGCTGGAAGGATGTTGGTGGGGGACAGGAGCTGACAGGGGATTGGGCACCCATATTGGCCATAACATCATTTTGCCATGCTGGGGTGGGATCTCAGCATGGCACCTGGATGCTTGGGGAGGGGTGGCAGCTGATGGGATTGAGCACCCCATTGGCCTGAAACATTTTTCCATGCTGGGGTGGGCCCCAGCATGGCACCTGATCTTTGGGGGGCATGGGCCCGGAGGATTGGGCACCCCGTCGGCTGTCCACAGTGTGGGGTGGGAGGGGAAGGCGCATGAGCATGCAGTATGCGTCGTGCGGCGTGCAGTGTGTGGAAGGGAGCTCTGCTCACTGAAGCAGAGCTCTCCCTTTCAACTATATGCCACTGCATCTTCAGCTGTCATAGACAGCTGGAGCAGTGATTGGTGCACTGCGACCATGCCTGCAAATACACTGACTGAATTGGTAGAGGCTGACACACCTCTGGAAAACTCGGATGATGGCACTATGTTTCTTGCACATGCATGCAAGCAAACATAAAAACATGTTTCTCATGGTGGGGGATTTTAATTCAAGGGTTTCTGTTGAACATGACTTAATGGATTCTTATAAATAGGAAGTCAGAGGATAGTTACACTAATGAAAATGGCACTAAAGTGGAGTTATTAACAAATCAGAACATTATGGTTATTAATGACCATACGGCCTCTGATCCTGAGGGGAAATTCACAATTTTTTCAAAAACTGGTAAAAGCATAATTGATCTAGTTATCACTTGTGTTTTTAAACTTGAGCTTTTTAGTGCCTTATTGGTTGACATAGTGCACTGAATGTGAACATACCACAATTGTAATGTTAACTAACATATAAATTCCTATCAAGGCTAATTCACAGTTTCATGTTAAAAATATATAACTTTTGCTAAAACAACATCTGTATAGATTGCTTGTCATAGCTGGTTTACAAAGATCTCTTATTCAGAGAGGTAAACATTGTACAGACTGCACAAATATGAGCTTCTAATCATCCATTGTTTTTTTTTTTATATAATCATCTGATCAACTTGTTTTCTGAAATGTTTGCATTAATGACTGTTGACAAGAAAGTTATTCCCAGAAATGACATCTGGTTTAATAAGACATGCAAAGTAACTAAAATAAACTATCTTCACTAATTCAATATACTTAAATAACACCACTAGAGAAAAGTTATCTTTATGCAACAGAGAGGGAAAACATTATAACCAAATTTTAGAGATTGAGAAAATAAAATATCAAATAATGTCTGGAAGATTATGCATGAGGCAATTGCTAACCAAGACTCTGTAACATTCAGGAAATTTGTCACTAGGGGAACAAATAACTATGATTCTTGCCTCTGCCTTGCAGATCAATGGAGTACATATCTTATCAAAAATTTCTATGACTTTTTAATGGGTATAATGAACCAAATGAACTTTAAGCATTCTGCCAATTATGATCCCTTTATATTTTCATTCTGTGAAGTGCAGGAACCAATGTATTTTGTAAATGAAATAAAGCTCTAGGAATAGATGGGATTCCCATGGACATTTATGAGTCTCATTTAAATATATGGGTCCCCCACTTTGACAAACTTTTTAAACAAGTATTAAAGATACGATTACATTCCAGATAACTGGAGGATAAATGTGATAGTTCCCATTCATAGGAAGGAGGATGTTCATAATCCCCAAAACTTTAGACACATTAGCCTCCTGGATTCGACTGCAAAAATATTTTCAACAATTCTGCTTAACAGATTACTGAAACAGGTTAATCATAACCAAATGTTGTTCAATTTACAAGCTGGCTTTAGATGGACTTTTTCTAATTTATTTTATTTAGCTTTTGTTTACCGGGTAAGTATACTAGGCAAGTATTATGCCTATTTTCAGGAATGACCCGGGAGAGCACAACATGTAGAACACATACAAGGCAACTTAGTGTGGAACAACATATTACAGGAAATAATAAACGTGTGGAAAAGAAGATGCACAATCAACAATTACACAACGTATAGAAGGTACATAATTGACATTAGGGGCGGCTGGATTCAACTAGATTCATTTCTCTAAGGGTGCTTAGGGCAGTCACACACCATTGATTGTTTCAGATGAGACCACAGGGAGGTGTGAAAGATCCCATGGGAGGGGCCAAGCAGACATGATCAGGGAGAGAGTTCCAGAGTGTGGGTGCATATGCAGCAAAGTCACGGTTCCCCATAAGAGTACGGGTGGGGGGGACTTTAAGCAACCCAGCATTCTGGGACCTAAGGTGGAGGGCGCTGGGGTCCATTTTTGGAGAAGAGATATACTTGTGCCTGCGCATGCCAGTAGTGAGCACCTTCCTGGAGAAGCTTCCAATACCGAATCTAGGTATTTAGCTGGGGAGCCAGCAGAGTTTGTCGAGCTCACAACCATGGGTGAGTTTGGGCAGCTAGTGCAAAACGACAGATATTATTATATGCCGTGTTCCACCGAGTGAGATGAGTATGGGGGGATCAAACAAATAAGTGAAGTCCATAGCTGAGGGAAGGAAGAAGCACTCCGCTTGCAAGGGCAAGTCTAGCCCCAGGAGTTAGGTTGTATTTGGCCCTATAGTTCAAGCCAAGCTTACAATTTGTTGTTCTACAGATGTTTAGAATATGACTCCCCATGTCAAGTTGGGGGTCAAGAGTAACACCAAGATATTTGATTGAGGTCAATGTTGGCAGCGAGGGTCCACCCTCACTAGTTATGTTGAACAAGGCTGATGAGGCTTTGATCTTGGCTGTGGAACCAAAGAGCATGGCCTGTGTTTTTTTCAGGTTCAGAACCAGTTTGTGGTTAGTGACCCAGGTCAAGACTTTGTTGAAATCGTCAGACAAGCTCTGGTTTAGGGCGGTGGCATTGTGAGAATGGGCCACTATCACCAGGTCATCCGCATATAGGGTGGCTTGACAGTGGGAGATCCCAAGGACAGTTGGTTAATAAAGAGCGAGAATAGGAGAGGGCCTAGCACCGATCCTTGGGGGACTCACATGGTCACTGCCCTGGGCTCTGAGAGGGCCTTGTTGAAGCAGGTACGCTGCTTTCTGCCCTTCAGGTAGCCCATTAACCAATTCATGGCATGGGAAGAGAGTCCAAGTGACCATAGCTGTGCTCCAAGTAGTTTGTGGTTGACAAGGTCAAAGGCTTTTGACAAATCAATAAATATGGCACCCGAGAGTTTGCCCTGGTCCATGGCTGATCTGATGCTTGAAGTTACAGTAATCAAGGTGGTTGTGGTGCTATGTCCCCTTCGAAAGCCATTCTGGGCCTTGGATAGCAGCTTGTGGGTGTGGATGTACTCTGAGAGTTGCTCGGCCACCACCTTTTCTAGGAGTTTGCTAAGGATGGAGAATAGCAATTGGGCGATAGTTGTCAGGTAGTTTGGGGTTGCTCTGCTTCAGAACAGGGACTATCCTCGCCTCCTTCTAGATATCAGGATAAGCCCACAGCTGAGGGATAGACTAAAAATGTGGGCTACTGGGGAGGCAATGTAAACAGCTCCTAGCTTAAGAAGCCTGGGTTCCACGTTGTCGAGACCTGGACTAGAGTGCTGGGAGAGAGCAGCAAGGTGTTTCTGAATGTCCTGAACTGATACCGCCCTGAGATTAAACTTACTCCAAGGGGGTTGACCTTCCTGACACGTGGGGGGGAAGGAATGATGGACGAGCTCTCCCCAGTCGTGAAAAGGGAGGTGAGGGCGGAGAGGTCAGAGAAGTGTAAGTTGAGTGAGTTGGCTATGGTATGAGGATTATTACATGAGACTCCATCTATAACCATATCCGTGACTCCCGACCTTCATCTACATTCTGGCACATTTAATTGGAAAGTACACCAACATCAGAAAAATTAAGTTATATTCCACTTTTATTGATTTCCATGCTGTATTTGATTCCATAGAGTGTAATATCCTTTGGGAAAAACTATTTGGTTTGGGAATTGACTATAACGTACTTAGACTTATCATGCCACTTTACTGGCATAATAAAACTTGCATTAGGTATGACCTGCAAAGTTCTCTTACTTTTTTCCCTCTAACAGAGGAGTTAATCAGGGCTGCCTCTTAGCACCCCTGCTTTTCAATTTATATATCAGTGATATCTTGTTAAAGTTTGATGATCCCACATTTAATTCTTCATATATTAATGGACATTATTGTCTTGGTTTGGCTTATGCCGATGATATGACACTTTTCCCCTTTTCACCATTAAGAATGCTAAGAAAGTTAAACTATTTCTCTATACTATCTGCTGCAAATAAATTAGAGCTAAATTATGACAAAATGAAAGTGATGATCATTGGTGGGAAAAAATACATAACTTTACTATCAGTGATGTTAAGCTTGAAAATGTTAAATTGTATTCATATTCAGATGTCATATTTTCCTCCAACAATAGTTTTCTGATGTAAAAACACAATCTGATAAAGTCAGACAAAATTCCGAAGCTTTACTTAGATTTAACGCTCAACATGGTGGATCCACAGTGCTTCCTGCCCTTCTTGCATCTGATGTCAAACTAAATTCATTGGTTCCTTATGGACCTGAAGCCTGGGGATATTATTTTTTTATTGTTTATTGTTGTTCTAGGAATTATTACCTTTGAGCCAAGGCTCTTTTACAAATGTTCCATGTCAAATTAGGTACAAACAAAAAGGTTACATTGAGTGGCACAATAAAGTACGTTGTGGTAATAAAAAAGAAAACATAGACAATCAAGCATCAAAGACATTTGTGCAAGGAAAGATAATTACCAAATGAACACTTTTCATCAATAAGAAAACAAGTGAGGAGGGGAAAGTCAAGTTAGGAAGTGTGATAAATAGAGCAGGTGAGAGAAAAGGTGGGAGGAGCAGATCATAGCTAGAGAAAATGATCTCGAATGCTCTTGTCATGTAAATGAGCAGGGTGGAGAAATGAAATAGGTAAGGATTTAAAGGCAGTCACAGGAGTTGGAGGTGGCAAGGTGAGAGAATAGGCTAGATTTAAATGCACCTAGAGAGGTAGAGGAGGTAATAGAGGTGCTAAGGGCATTAAGCCAGTAGGGAGCACGGTAGGCAAATGATCTTTGACCCTGGGTAGTCCGGCAATGGGGGACCTGAAGAGGCTGATTTTCTGATCTTCTGGTGTGTCGGACACTTGTGTTCTGGCATAACAGGTCTTGAATGCAAGGTGGAGTGAGGCCCATGATGGATTTTTTAGCCATAAGGCAGGTGAAGTACTTTAAGCGTTTGAGAGTTGTAACCACCCAGTTTCAGTGTGGAGCTCCCAAGTGTGAGTACGTCGATGAGCACCAGTAAGCAGCCGACAGGCCTTGTTAAGGGAGGTTGTAATGCTTTTAAGTGCGCTAGTGGAGGCAGACCCATAGACAATTAAGCCATAGTCAATGATTGGGATGATTGAGGATTGAATAGCTAGCTTCAGTGCTGGTAGGGTAAGGAGCTGTCTGTTCCAGTACAGTATCCCAAGCCGCTGATTAATAGTTTTTGCTGTACTATCAATATGGGTTGCAAAGGTTAGGCCTTGATCAAAGGTGATTCCAAGATATTTGAAAGTGGCCACCTGTTCAAGGGTGATTCCCAGGGACGTGTTGATAGTGAGTGGTACTTGCCTTTTCTTGTTTTTCAGGCTAGAGAAGAGCATGGATTTTGTTTTTTTTGTGGTTTAGGACCAGCTTATGGTCAACGAACCACGTCTCGACTCTGGCAAATGCGTGCTGGAGGCTGAGGCGTAAGGGGTTTGGATCTTTATGAGAGGATAGAATCACAGCATCGTCGGCATAAAGGATAATTTGCTCTGGGCAGGATTTAGGAAGGGAGTTTAGAAAAAGGCTGAAGAGGAGAGGGCCTAAGATGGATCCCTGCGGAACTCCTGAGAGGACAGGCTTTGGTTCTGAGAGAACTCCAGCTATTTTTACAACTTGAGAGCGCTGGGCAAGGTAACTTTTTATCCAGTCACCAGAACCCTGGGAGATCCCAAGAGACTGTAGTTGACTGATGAGTAGACCATGATGTACTGTGTCAAAAGCCTTCATTAGATCAATGTACACAGCTCCAGTTAGGAGTCCTTTGTCCATAGCCTTGTGGATTGCTCCTGAGAATTCGAGTAGGGCTGTCGATGTGCTGTGCCCTTGTCTGAATCCATGTTGCTGGGCACAGAAGATGTTATATTTCTGCAGGTAGTCTGTAAATTGGTCTGCCACTATACATTCAAGAGCCTTTGAGAGGGGAGGTAGTATTGAAATAGGTCTATAGTTACCAGGCAGTGACTTGTCACCACTTTTGTGCACAGGAGTGACTATTGCAGCCTTCCATTTACTAGGTAATTTGCTGGAGCAGAGGGAGAGATTGAATAATCTGGTGAGGGGGAGTAGTACTTCATCCAGAGTGAGGGACAGTAGTTTAAGGTCAATAGAGTCACTGCTTGTCCGGGACTTGGATATAGCCTTCTTTATGTATTTATGGACTTCATGTGCTTTAACTATTTTGAGATGGAAGGGTGGTATGGTTGGAGCGGCAATAGGAGATATAGAGATTGGAGGGTCAGCATCAGCAAAGAAGTCAGATGAGAGGACACAGCTAAGGTCTGTGAAGGTTTCATTAAGTGGAGGTGCCTTTCCCCAGTATTTACAGGTCCAGTCTCAGAGTGCCAAAATCCTCACCAGAATTTTATGTAAGGGCTTAATTGGGACATCTGCTTTTAGAAGTATTTTTGAAATTGCAAATTCTTAACTACTGACTTCGTATTATGAATAATAAATCAAATTCATGGCTGTTGAGATGCCTTAATGAAACAATTAAGTGGGAAGACAGACATATAGTATGTCCCTGGTTATCTTCTGTGTAGCATACTCTTTAAAATTGTGGAAGGATGCTTTAGGTAATGTAAACATTAGTAATTTGTACAAATCTAGATTTAGTAGTTGCTGTATTGGTCCTTGCAAGAATAGATCCAGAAGCAAATGATATTGATACTTTAATGGATCAACAGATGTAACAAAGTAACAGTGTTTGCTGATTGAACCAGTCCCCTCTGTAGCTCACCATCTTCAAGAAGGACTGGTTGATCCAAAGCTAGAGCACTTTTTCTTGTTGTTACATCTATGTTGGTCCATTAAAAGGTATCAAATCATTTGCTTCTGGATCTAATTTGTACAAAGACATTTTTTAAAGATTGCATATTCAAATTTAAAAAGAAAATGCGTTGGCTTCTATAAAGGCCTCCAAATTGTTCCTTGGTATGCAGAAAATAAAACTTATCATTGGTGCAACCTTATTTAACAATACCTGTTCTTCCTCATGAAAAATATCTTATAACCCTCAATCATTTTGACATTTTGTCACTTAAATACACAGAAACAAGGCAACAGATGAATTATTACTCTACACTATCTCATGAATGTTTTTGTAACAAAGATTATTTGGAAAGAGTTTTGCATATTTTATTTATTTATTTATTTAGGGATTCGGATCATACCTTTGAGCTCAGTGCTCTTTTACAAAGGTTCCACATCAAACAGTGACAATGACAGCAATAACAAACAGTTTACATACAATACGCGGACAGTAGGTAGCTAGTAAACAATAAGGTTACAATGTCATTCATAGTACCAATGGTGATAGTACAGCATCACGAGCATTCAACTAGGGTAAAGGACAATGTTCATATGTAGCAAAGGAGATAAAGAGGTGTGACACCTAGTGTGAGAGTCCAAGGAGGAGTCAAGGTAAGGGGAAGGGGAGACTGGGGGTGGGAGAGTGGGCGGCCAAAAGAAGTGGCTTTGTCTAGGAGGTTAGGAGGTAGTGGTAGTAGGCTGGTTTTAAGGTTGTAATATATTGTTTCTACATTCGTTACACAAGAAGTGAAGAGATATGTTTTGTTTAAATCATATCAGTGTAACCCCCTTGTTACCAGGGGTTACTAGAATCCCAGTCAGACCTAGTGGTAGGCAGGGAAGGCAGCTTCTGAAACTTCAGTTAAATGGGTTTCACACTGTCTCACTCTGTTCTCAGTCTCAGCTGAGACTGAGGGATGACATTACCAACAGAACTATCGCAGCTGCATGAGCCACATTGGAATCTGCAGCAAGGGAGTTGGTTAGAACGTTGGGAGGTTTTGAAGTCAGTCTTCAGTTGAGTGTGAGTCAGTGGAGTGTGAAGTTGGGAGCTTGCTGAGAAAGCAGCTCAGTTAGGCTCTAGGAGCCTCAGGCCTGACAGAGGGCTACTTTTAGTTTAAAAGGGTGTGCGTCTCCACCTTGAAGAGAGACACAAAAGATTATTGAAGTGGTGGAGACCACTGTTTTCTGGTCTCAGTGCCCCCTCCCCCGGGGATGGGGGCAGAAAAGGGTTCCCTGCAGATTCCTGGGGCAACCCCCTAGTTCTGCTTGTGAAGGAAAAGCTGTCTGTTTGTTCCAGAGTTTATTTGGGAGAACAAGAAGATTTGTGAGTCACCTGTGGGGCACCTGCAACGTGAGGGGTGAGTGTCTGCTCTTGCTAAAAGGGTTTATGTTTTTCACCTGGGACTTGTGGTGACAATGTGGATTGAACTACTAAAATATTGGGAAGCCTAGAGTAATGGGCTAAGCAAAGTAAAAGTAGGTTCAAGTCCAGAGCTTGTTGGGATGCAAATGATATGTAGAGGAGATGAGACATCTACCCAGAATCTACATGTGAAAGTTCAGTAAAGGAATTGTTCAGTTTCCAGAGAAATGGCCGGGTATGGGCTGTGGGAGCTGGAGGTGGTGGCCCCATCTTTAGTGACCAGGTCCACCTCTACTGGATTTCTTCTGTGGATTTCTACTTTACCTCAGGCACTTGGCCAGTGATGAGGTAAGTACCAGATGTGGGATTGTAAGGAAAATTCTCTAGAGTCGAAGACTCTAGTGGTTTGGGGAGCCACAACAGGATAATTGGTTCATTCCTCAAATGGACCATGGATCAAGTGGCCGGCAGGGGAGACGGGCCAGTGGGGAAAACCCAAGTAGTGTACAAGTCGGGCTGTGTACCCAAAGCTGCGTGCAAGTCCGGGCTATGTGCCTGGTGGGTTTAGAGCCTGAGGGCTGGAAATGGTGATAAAGTGTTCTGTTGTCTCTAATCTGCATTATCAAGAATGTAGCCCCATGGGGGTCCGTCTATGCTTTGTTTGTTCAGCTTGGATGTGAATAAAAGCCACACTGAAGAATCCCATTCCTGGTTCTGGACATTACAGTTATTGCTTCCTGTGTTCTGATTTACTTGGGTGCCTCTGTGCAGAGTAGCCAAACCTAGGCCCCCCTCTGCAGAGTAACCTCATCCTCCCCGAACCCAGTCCCCACCAGATACTGCTGTCAGCTTCAACAGCATGCCACCTGTCGTTCTGGCAAAAAGGCAGGGGTGAGGGGTTACATCTCAGTCTATAAGGCCTTGTACATACTAGGTTCTTAAACCATTTTAAGCAAGTTAAAATGGTTTAAGAAGTGTTAATAGGGGTTGCATCCACATTACAGTGTGATTTAAACCATTTTAAAAACTGTGTTAAGATCCTGCTAGGTACCTAGTCTTTAGCCCAGTTTTAAAAATGATTTAAGCTAAACACAGTTGCACTTATCAATATGTATAGGTTACTGTGTTACCTCTGGACTTTGTTACAATGCATCCGTGGGTAATAATAGGAATGCTGAGATACACCACCCACAGATGCACAGCACGGTTGAAGGCTGAACTGATTAATGTGGCCAAGGAGTGTGTTATAACCTGGTTTCAAAACCATGTTTCAACATGGTTATACTGTAATGTGGCTGCGTTAGCATGGTATTAACCTGGTTTAAAAAATTATTTTGAAAATGACTGTGTAGTGTGTATAGGGCCTAACAATGCCTCATCTGACAGTCTGAATATATTACTGAGTCCCTTGGAAGCAGAAGACGCTAAAACACTGACAGATTATCTAAGTGTAGTTCTCAGACAAAGAAACTGTTTAACTTTTCCTCTGCACCAAAATATGGCATCTAAAGGCGGCCAAACAATGTGACAAGGCAGTGGGGAGAGCCAGTGGGATGCTGGGGTGCATAGGGAGAGCTATCACCAGCAGAAGAAAAGAGGTGGTGATGCCACTGTACAGATCATTGGTAAGGCCTCATTTGTAGTACTGTGTCCAGTTCTGGAGGCCACATCTCCATAAGGACATGGACGGGGGGCAGTTCAATGAAGGGTAACAAAGATGGTACAGGGCCTGCACCAAAAGTCATATGAGGATAGACTGGGTGACCTCAATATGTATACCCTGGAAAAGAGGAGAGACAGGGGAGATATGATAGAAACCAACAGATATCTAAAGGACATAAATAGGGTACCAGAGGGTAGCATCTTCCAGAAAAGAAGATGTTCAGGATCAAGGGGGCATGACATGAGGTTGGACGGGGGTAAACTAAGGGGTAACGTGAGGAAGTATTTCTTCACAGACTTCACATAAAGAGTGGTGGATGCATGGAATAGACTCCCAGTGAAGGTGGTAGGGCAAACACAGTGGGGAATTAAAAAATGTAGGGACAGGCATAGGAGAACCCTAGTGATAGGAACGAGGAGGTAAAGCCGGAGATCAAAGAGGGTCTGCGTTTTTTGAAGTAGGGAAAATGGGCAGACTGGATGGGCCCAGCAGTCCTTATCTGCCATCAATTTCTATGTTTCTATGCACTTCAGTGTTATTCTGGCTTAAGCTAATAATATTTTTTAAGATATAGCTATTTTTTGTCTTGTATGTTTGAGATGATCACTGGTGGATCAATATAACATGAAACCTGAAAAAAAAAAATACTTAAAACTTGGGGGTGGGGCAAGCAGTTGGTATACAGTGCTGTAGATTCTTATGTGATATATAGTAGTGCAGTGCAGTGCATTACAGCTGTGCAGCAGTAAGCACGCCATCGTGTTTTCCCCCTCTGAATGGGCAAAACAGTGAAGTTTAATTTTTCTGGTTTTGGCCACTCCAAGTGGATCACTAGCAAGTAGTGTGCTTTTAGCTTCACTAAGCAGCCTTAAAAATAAATTTTGGGGGGCAGAATTAACAAGGGGCCCTACAAAAGGAAATAACAGGACTACATCTCTAATGTGAGCTCTGTAATTGATCTGGAACCTTTGTAAAACGCTTTTGCTCAGAGGTATTTTCCAAAAATTTCAACAAATAAATAAATAAATATCTACAAAAACAGGTGAAACAATACACTTTACACAGGACCACATTTCCAAATATATGAAAAAATGTAAATAAAAAACAAGGTTTATGTTACTTCAAATTGGCAATGTTTATGAGGGTGAACGCTTATCTCTAGATTTGAACGTCGGGGGACTCCCCACTACTATGCAATGGAGAAAGTACTAGTCAGTGGAGCAGAAACTCGCCACATGCAGTTTAGTAAAAGGGGAAACAACTGAGTTCTTGCCCAGCTTAGACCCCGGTTCTGTATTCCCCTTTCCATACCAGGAGCTCAATATGTGAATGTCAGAAAGGGTGTGTGTGTGTTTGTGTGTACTTTTTCAGTGGGAATGTGTCAGTATGCATACCTAACCCACCATGAAGCCATTAGACAGCTGACACCAAGGCATCTCAGCTCACGTACTTCGCGGACTCCAGACTCGCACACACAGACCCATGGCAACAAACCCATTGCTAACTTGTCGACTGTCTTCTGCTGTGTGCCAACGGATTGTAACGCTTGGGATTTAAACCAGGACAGGACACTCATCATACACAGGCAAAAAACAGAGGTAAGAAAACATGCAAACAGCTGTAATTGGAAGGGCTGGAGAGTTTTGATCCTTTATAAGCTATAGCAGAAAAGCAGATGGAGGGTGTGTACTCGTAGCTGTTTGAGCACGTAGTAGCAAGGCAGCTGTGAAGTCTGGTTCTAAGAGAAAGAAGTCTTTGTTTATGAAAAAAACAACAACAAAGGCTTGGTTAGGGGAAAGCAGTGTTTTTGAGGAGCTCTGCTAATACAACCATCCCCATTCTCTGACTGGTTACTTTGTGGACGTGTTGCGCAGGGACAGGACATGATGGAGTCCACAAGCATCATTGCTATTTACTTATGAAAAGCAATACATGTGATAAAAATGAGACTGCAATGGGGAAACCCCTTGCATTTTTAATTTAAAAAACGTTGTGCTGTGAAAGAATGAGAATGTCCATATTTGTACGAAGTTCTGTCACAATACCAGCCTGGAGTTACCCATATGTGCTGAATTCAGCCCTCGGCTTCTTATTGCGTTAATTAATTCTTGTTTCTTTTGTTATTAACAGTCTGAGCTACTAAATGCACTTTGCACGGTGGTATTATAAAACACCATGTTCTTCCCAAACTGTATTGTTTGTTTGTAAGCAACAAAAGGTGGCGAGGATGGACAGACCAGAGCCAGGGTTGGTGTCTAGGAGACAGTGTTGCCCAGACAGGATGTGCTGTGGGTGGGTCACACTGAGGGTATTAATAATAACACTAATAAAAAATATAGTACTTTTTTTAAGAAAAAAACAAAAGCCTCAACCTACCCCTGTTCCTACCAACACCCTAAAGTATGTGCTTGAATGGCTGAAAAATCGTAAGTGAAACATTTATTTACCCATTTCACTCAACTCTGTGCAAATAGACTATTTGTGCTGATGCTGGTTTTTTTTGGTGGGGTAAAGTGTCTTGTGGGCAGTTTATATGGGGGGTAGATCACTGTAATTAATCTCTACACCTCCCTCCACACACACACACACACACACACACACACACACACACACACACACACTAAGGCTCAAACATGAAAAATGTCAGTAACTGCAATACACAACGATTTCATGACTGTTTACAAAAACTGCCTGCTACATCATAATCTCCACCTTCCCGCTCGCACTACCTAACGGGATTTTTAGTTAATGTAAACTGGAATGTTTGCCAGAGGTTGAAGATATAAGGTATATAATACACAGAAGTGGGTATACTGTATTTTTTTTGGTAAGGGTGTGTGCTCTGACTGGATTGGGGGCGCCCCGAGAGGCAAAGGTGGTCTCCATCTCGTGCGCTCAGCACTCACCTGCCCACCACTACTTATTGTTTTTGTGTAGGTGTGGAAAGGGAAATCATCCTATTTATTGTCATTGGTTGTTTATTTCTTTTTTTGGGAGGGCTTTACCATGTATGTAACCCCAATCAGGCGAGGCCCCCTGGTCTTCCAACCGCAACAAATACAAAAAGACTGCAATAGTGATTCTTGTTAGAAATTAAACCAGACTGCAGCGGCTCTTTCCTTTGAAGTGAAAGCCACTGCAGCCAAGATGCTGTCATCCAGAGCTCACCCATCCATTGGCGCAACCGAGACATGCCCGCTCAAGCAAGCACTACATTGGCCAGGTCATGCACACACCTCCAAGAGTCACACTGTCGCAAGATGTTTCTTGCGTATGCACGCAAGCAAACATAAAAATGACAGTAATGCTGTTCATGATCAGAGGTCCTAAAATGGCTATGTTGAAAATTTGATGATGATAGCCCATCAAATGATTGTGTTACAAGTGTGCATTGCACACTTTCCACGCACCCTTGTAACTTTGCAAATTTGTAATATTGTCACGCCAGATTTTCAACAGTGGCATTTTTTCACACCTCCTTATGAGCAGTACAGCTGTCATTTTTCACATCCTAACCATAATGTCTTTTCACAGTTCCGGCGCAGAATAACGCAGTCACTGTAGGAAATCTATATTTAGGACAGATTAAGAAAATGACAGTGGCACTGTTCATGAGCAGAAGTCCTGAAATGCCTATGTTGAAAATTTGGTGACGAAACTCCATAGCATGACTGTGTTACAAGCTTGCATTGAACTGTTTCCATGCAGGCTTGTAACTTCGCAATTTTGTAATATTTTCACGCCACATTTTCAACAGTGGCATTTTTCCCACACCTCCTTATGAACAATTCAGCTGCAATTTTTCACATCCTGGCTAAAATATGTTTTTGCACTCCTGCCGGAGAATAGCATGATTGCTGTGGGAAATCACTGTTTGGGACAGATTAAGATCGAAGAAGAGAGAGGAGGGAGTGACCAAACTCAACTGAGCTTCGTCGGGACTGCTGTGGATTTGTCTGTGGGCAGAAAAAGGCCCCAACACAAGAGCCCAGTACAAAACGGCAGCCTGCAGCACTGGGAGAAACAGAATGAGAGAGCAAGTGATGGAGGGGGAGTGATCAAACTCACCGGAGCACTGTCAGGACTGCTGAGGATTTTGTTTGTGGCCAGAAAAAGGCGTCAATACAAGTAGGGGCCCAGTACAAAAGGTCAGCCTGCAGTGGTGGGAGAAACAGTACAAGTGAGTGAGACAGAGGGACTGAGTGAGCTCAACGGAGCTCTATCAGGACTGTTGTGGATTTCTTTGAGGGCAGAAAAAGGCACCAATGCAGGCAGGAGCCCCGTACAAAAGGGCTGCTTGCAGTGCCAGGACAAACAGAATGAGCGCGTGAGAGAGGGAGACTGAGCGACCTCAACGGACCTCTGTTGGGACAGCTGTGGATTTCTTTGTGGACAGACTAAGGTGCCAGTGCAGCCAGGAGCCCTGTACATAAGCGCAGCCTGCAGCACCAAGAGAAACAGAACGCACATGTGACAGAGTGGTAGTGAGCAAGCTCAATGGAGTTCTATTGTGACTACTGCAGATTTCATTGTGGGCAGAAAATGCAGAAATGCGGGCAGGAGCCCAGTACAAAAGGCCAGCTTGCAGCACTGGCTGAAACAGAATGAGTGAGTGAGAGAGCTCAATGGAGCTGTGTCAGGACTGCTTCAGATTTCTTTCTGGCTAGAACAAGCCGCCAATGCAGGCAGGAGCCCAGTACAAAAGGGCAGCCTGCAGCAGCAGGACACACAGAATGAGTGAATGAGGGAGGGGGAGTTAGTGAGCTCAAGGGAGCTCTTTTGGGATTGCTGCAGATTTGTTTGTGGGCAGAAAAAGGCAGCAATCCATGCAGGGGCCCAGTACAAAAGGACAGCCTGCAGTGGCAGGGAAACCAGAATAAGTGAGTGAGAGAGAGGGAGTGAGGAAGCTCAACAGAGCTCTATTGTAACTGCTGCAAATTTCTTTGTGGGCAGAAGAAGGCAGCAAAGCAGGCAGGAGCCCAGTAGGAAAGGGCAGCCTGCAGCGCAGGCAGAAACGGAATGAGCGAGTGAGAGAAGGGGAGTGAGTGAGCTCAACGGAGCTTTGTCAGGACTGCTGCAGATTTTTTGTGGGCAGAAAAAGGCACCAACAGAGGCAGGAGCCCAGTACAAAAGGGCAGCCTGCAGCGCCAGGAGAAACAGAATGAGTGAGTGACACAGGGGGAGTGAGCGACCTCAACGGAGATCTGTAGGGACAGCTGTGGATTTCTTTGTGGGCAGAAAAAGGTGCCAATGCAGGCAGGAGCCCAGTACAAAAGGGCAGCCTGCAGCGCCATGAGAAACACAATGAGCGAGTGAGAGAGGGGGAGTGAGTGAGTGAGCTCAATGGAGCTGTATCGTGACTGCTGTGGATTTCTTTGTTGGCAGAAAAGGTGGCAACACGGGCAGGAGCCCAGTACAAAAGGCCAGCCTGCAGCACTGGCAGAAACGGAATGAGTGAGTGAGAGAGGGGAGTCAACAGGCTCAACAGACCTGTGTCGGGACTGCTGCAGATTTCTTTGTTGGCAGAAAAAGGCACCAGCAGAGGCAGGAGCCCAGTACAAAAGGGCAGCCTGCAGCACCAGGAGAAACAGAATGAGTGAGTGACACAGGGGGAGTGAGCGACCTCAACGGAGATCTATAGGGACAGCTGTGGATTTCTTTGTGGGCAGAAAAAGGTGCCAACGCAGGCAGGAGCCCAGTACAAAAGGGCAGCCTGCAGCACCATGAGAAACACAATGAGCGAATGAGAGAGGGGGAGTGAGTGAGTGAGCTCAATGGAGCTGTATCGTGACTGCTGCGGATTTCTTTGTTGGCAGAAAAAGGTGGCAACACGGGCAGGAGCCCAGTACAAAAGGCCAGCCTGCAGCAGTGGCAGAAACGGAATGAGTGAGTGAGAGAGGGGGAGTCAACAGGCTCAACAGACCTGTGTCGGGACTGCTGCAGATTTCTTTGTTGGCAGAAAAAGCCACAAACAGAGGCAGGAGCCAAGTACAAAAGGGCAGCCTGCAGCACCAGGAGAAACAGAATGAGCGAGTGAGAGAGGGGGAGTGAGCCACCTCAACGGAGCTCTGTCGGGCCAGCTGCAGATTTCTTAGTGGGCAGAACAAGGTGCCAATGCAGGCAGGAGCCCAGTACAAAAGAGCAGCCTGCAGCACCGGGAGAAACAGGCTGAGCGAGTGACAGAGGGGCACTGAGCGAGCTCAACACACGAATGCAATCAACATTCGGCATTGATAAATTCTTGTTTTTATTCTGCAACAATGTGGAAATACAGTCCCCCTTCATATGGTTATCTGTATACAGGTCTGTAGGGGGAAGAATACATTTTTTTGAAAGGGAGGGGATCACATCCTTGAATTCATTACAGGAATGAGCAAGCATCATATAAATTCCTGGATGTGAACCTCTCTTGGACCCCAAAGCAAACAGCAACTAGTGCAGGTTTTAGGAAACCAACAACAGGATATATTCCTCTTATCCAGTGCCTACCCCTGGAGATTGGTGAATTCCATACACTATGACCTGTTGATCAGAATCAGGTAAAACTTCATTATAGTATACGGGTGCCTTCTGTTGTGTATGGATTTCAGCAAGTGCTGAAATCTTGTTGTAGGGCAGTTCAAAGGTCAAAAAAGCTGTTGTACTATCGTTCTGACATCATATCGATAGTACAACAACTTTTTACCCTTGACCTGCCACCTGACTGGCTCAGAAGAGGCTCTTTGTAAAAAAATAAAAACAAACATGGCAGCGCGGTTTAGCGAGCACCAGGCAGCGGAACCAACTTTGAAGTTGGGAGTCGGGACTCGGAGAGCCATACACGGCTCCTTTTCTAAAAATATATTTTCTTTTTTTTCCTGCTTTTAATATTAACCAACCTGGAGATGTGAAACTAAGAAGCCCGACCAAGCACAAGGGGCACCAGCATGAACAGGAGCGAGCAGGATCACCAGCGGGAATGGGAGCAGCACATACAGCAAGTAAGGACAAAAATAATAACATAAAAAAACCCTATATAATATATAAAACAGTGGATGGGCAAACAGCCACAATTAAGGCTGGGTTTCCATCTCAGGCAGTTGATGACATCAGCGAGACCTCTCGAGCTTCGCTATCGAGGTTCTGATGATGTCATCAACCCCGATGGAAACACAGCTTGTTGTGGATGTTCACCCATCCACTATTCTATATGTTTGATCATCAGGCAAAATAATTATCAATCCATTTTAAAAAAACTCTGGTCAGAGCAAATATGGCTGTGGAGAGCTTTTAGGAGCAGCAAGAGCGGTTAGCAGAATATGCTGTGCTCTCACTGCACAGGAATCAGATGTAATACTGTAGCAATTACAGTACTGTGCATGCGTGATACTCGCACATGTGCAGTTTGCCCCGGAGTCAGCATTGCACAACATGGCGGTGCTGACATAAGTACGTGCAACAACCCAGTCCCCTAGGGTTACTAGAATCCCGTTATTACTAGTCTTAGGCAAATAGGAAAAGGTAGCTGGTGGGGAGCTAATTAGGGGCTTTCTACATAATGACATCATTGTTTACTCAGCTAGCCTGAGAGAAGGATGAATATGTCATTTAGAACTCTCACAGCAGCCTAACCATTTTAGACTTAGCTTCACTTGGGGAGCTTAGAATGTTCATTAATAAGTTCAAGTGTGTCAGTCAGACTGGTAGAAGGTCTGCCTTTGGGGCTCTGAGAAAGGGAGTCCTGATATGTCTCACCCTAGTTTAGTAAAATCTTCAGTTTGCCTGCAGGATTCTTTAGTTTCACTCCATAGGGAGTGAGAGGGAATGCAGTTCTCATGGATTCAAGGGGCAAACCCCTGAGGTTCTTGAAGTTCATAGCTTCCTTAAGGAAGAACAATTAGTAGAATCTGTTAGCTACCAGAGAAAGAAAGGTGCCTTTTTATTATTTCCATGACTGAGAGAAAGGAACAACTAATCTATGAGTACAGAATTTGAGACTGTTCTCTGAGGGAGTTTTCTGAGGTGTATGTATGCCCAAGATAAGGCTAGATCACACCGGTCAGGACCTCTTTCAACACAACTGTGCTGAATTTGGGGATTGGAGACTCATTTGGTGTAACCCTGATGGAATGACAGAGGCTGTTAAGGGTGAGGAACACCATCTGGAGGTTCAGGCAGGGCTAAGTGGTTCGTGGATGGGCACCAGTGTTCCCAGGGCAACAACCATGCTCCAGGAGGATTTTAAAGTGTATAGCACATCACACAGATATATACGTTGGAAATGGAAATGTGTGGAAAATATTTCAAGTGTGTGGCACATCCCACAGATAAACACTTTGGAAGAGAGATAAAGATGTTTTTTTTTGTGTGGAAAAAAGCACTGCCTAGAAAAGTATCCTGCAAAAGACAGCGTGTCTGTATCACAATGATAAATATTTGGGGACCACAATTGCTTTAAGTAACATCTGTAAATAAAGCCATACTGCAAAATCCCAGTTAATGTTTTGGACATTCCGCTCATTGCTTCTAGTGTGAATGTTATTGGGGCTCCTCAACAATTAGGTCTAGCATATGCCTAGCATCCTGAGATATAAGGAAGGCCCAGCTGCTCACAGAAGGACACTGAAAAGGAGCTGTATTTTCTTTCCACACCACCCATCCGGGCACTGACCTCTATTAAACAGGCAGTGGAGGTGGAGCCTGGGAGAAGGAGGAGGAGTGGCCTGACTTTAGTGGTTTTTAAAGAACATGGAGAGGATATTTTTGAACTTGACTTTGGGTTATTGGACCTGACTTTAGTGGATTGTATTTTTTGTGTGGTTGTCTGTAAAGGCTAGGAGAAAGGGAACTACTTATTGTAGGTGCAAAGGTACTAGTAGGTGCAAAAGTACTAATACAGTATTATTAAAAGGGGAGAGTAACTAATGATGCAAGACAGAATAGGAATGTGGCCTCAAGTTGCTAGAGCTGGCATCTGTGGGAGGGTGGTTGGATGCACGTGTTGTGGAACAGCCATGGTACTAGACTGGGCTTAGAAATGTGGAGGCTGCCTAGTATGCCACCAGCTGGCAAAGCTCAGGGAGGAAGTTGAAGGAGTTCGGAGAGAGCTGGTAGAGTGGAAAACAAAGGGGCATGGGGTGCCCTGCAAACATATACAGGGGGTTGAAACCTCAAGCACAAGGAGAGGAACTGGAGGTGGGCTGGGGGAACAGAGGCAGCCTAGCCGGAGGAGCCCAGGATATGGGAGTGCCTGTAACACCAGGTGGGGGGGGTCTCAGGAGACCAGAGAGAGGGGGTAGTACGGGAAGAGGGTAGAGGGTAGCAGGGGGAGTGAGGACCCAGGATTAGCAGTAAGTAGACCGGGGAGTGAGGAGCGTGAACAGATAAAAAAGGGAAATGAGGAAGTGGGGTGGAATAAAACCAGGCAGGAAGCGGGGAAAGGGGGTTCGGCAGGAAGAGAAGTGGAGCAGTGCCAGGCAAGAACGGTTGGGGTACAAGGAAAAGAGAGAAAAGCATGGGGGGGGGGAGTTCAAAGGAGCAATGCACAAGGAAGGGTAATGCAAGAGAAGTGCCAGAAAACCAAGATTTGGGTGAGGGAGAAGAGCAGGTTGGAGAAAGAGAGGATCAAAGAGCTTCAGAGGAGGGTAAGGGTGGCACAAAGAAACTAGAAATCCAGGAAGGGGCCAAGGGAAGGGTACAGATGGAGGATGAGGGGAGAAAGGTTCAGGTAGACTCAGGGGGCGAGAAAGCAAGGGGATGGAGGAGAAGAAATTTGAAAAAAGGAGGAGAATGGCAGCAGGGAGGGGTGTCCAGGAGGAAAAAGGGGATAGAGTCTTAACAGTGGGGGACTCTATTATAAAAGGAGTTACATGGGGGAGGAGGGAAGAGAGAGGGAAGAGAGAGGGAAAAAAATATGGGTGGAGTGCCTGCCAGGTATGATGGCTGCCAAAGTTATCCAGTGGATCCCCTCAAGGGGGTGGGAAATGGATAAGAAAACGCATCTGATCTTCCACCTAGGCACAAACAACCTAGCAAAAAGCAGCGAGATGGAGGTGCAGGCCAGGTTTATGGAGCTGGCCAGGTTCTGCAGCAATTCAGACTTCAAATTCCTGTCCTTCTCGGAGGTGCTGCCTGTACCAAGGGCCAGCATGGAAGCAAGGCAAAACATTGAGGAATTCAATGATTGGCTTGTAGGGTGGTGTGCCCAGAAGGGGTATGGTGTGATAGGAGATTGGGGGTCAACATGGAGTGACACAAGCCTATGTGCCCAGGATAGGCTGCACCTAAATGGGGAGGGGAAAGCTGTGCTCAAATGTAAACTGGATGATTATGTGGACAGAAGCTACCATTTAAACTAAATGGGGGAGGGCAGGGAAAAGGACGACTGTTGAGGCAGGAGGCAGGGGGGAGCAAAAAGCCCTACACACACAGCAAAAGGGTAAAGGAGACAAACATATAGGGAAGGAGGAGAGAGGGGCATGGAGGGTTATGTGCACGAATGCCAGAAGTCTGGGTAGAAAGATCCCTGATCTAATGGCAATAATGGCAGAGGAGGGCCTTGACATAGTGGGGGTAACAGAAACATGGTGCCAACAGGAGCAGGGATGGGAAATGGAGATACGAGGGTACAAACTGTTCAGGAAGGACAGGGAGGGAAAGGGGGGGTTGCACTCTATGTAAAGGAAGGTATCAGGGCATCAGTATTGCAGGGTAAGTGGGGAGAGGTAGAAAGACTCTGGGTCTCTGTGGCAGTGGGGAAAGGGGAGTCAGTGCGTATGGGGTGGTGTATAGACCCCCAGCACAGCACGAATCTGTGGATAAAAGTATGGCTGACGAGTTCATGAGAATGGCGGCAAGGAGGGAGGTGGTGCTGATGGGGGACATAAATCTGCCGGACGTGGACTGGAACACCCTTTCGGCTGCTTCAACCAGCAGCAGGGAAATGTTGGACTCCCTGCAGTTGGCCCTCCTAAATCAACTGGTCAGGGAGCCAACCAGGGTAGAAGCTACTCCTGATCTGGTCCTGATGAATGGGGGAAGGTTGGAAGAGGTATCGGTGGGGGAACATCTCAGTACAAGTTACCACAACACAGTCAGGTTTAAAATGAGAAACACTGCGGAGGTTCACCAGTCTAGGTTAAAGGTCCTGAATTTCAGGAGGACGGACTTCAGAAGAATGGGGGAAATAGTGGAGAAGGCATTGCAAGGAGTGGGGGAGTTGATGGAGGTGGAGGCAAAGTGAGGGAAGATCAAGGAAGCTATTGTAGGGGCCACTGACATCTGTGCTGAGAGAGTAAAAATAAGAGGAGGAGAAAACCACTGTGGTATACGAGGGTAGTAGCAAAAAAGGGAAGGACAAAAAGGAAAGCCTTTAGGAGGTTCAAGACAACTCAGATGGAAGCGAACTGGGTAAAATACCAGGTGAGCCAGAGAGAAACAGGGGTAGAGGTAAGGAGGGCAAAGGCACAGACAGAGGAGCGAATAGCGAGAGGGGTCAAAAAAGGGGATAAGACTTTCTTTCCATAAGTGAATGAAAAAGGAAGACTAGGCCGGGGATTCTCCAGTTAAGAACAAAAGTGTGGGTGGTGCTATGAGGAGACAGAGAAAAGGCAGACCTACTGAACACCTACTTTTGCTCAGTGTTCAAGAGGGAGGAAGAAGGAGAAGAAGGCAGCAGAGCAGGTAATGAAATGGCTGGGGAAGGGGGGTGGAGATGAGGCCGTTTCTCATAGAGGAAATATTGGAAGAACTGGGCTGCATAAAGGTGGACAGGGCAATGGGGCCAGATGGGGTGCACCCAAGGGTATTAGGGGAGCTAAAGGAGGTATTGGCAGGACCCTTGACTGCACTCTTCAATCGGTCCCTGAAAACAGGGGTGGTGCCGGAAGACTGGAGACAGGCAAGTGTGGTCCCTCTGCATAAGGGGGAGGGAGGGATGAAGTGGGAAGTTACAGGCCCGTGAGCTTGACATCAGTGGTAGGCAAGCTCATGGAGATGCTAGTAAAAGGCAGGATCACCAGCTACCTGGAGGCAAATGGCCTGATGAATCCAAAACAACATGTTTTTACTAGGGACAGATCCTGTCAAACAAATTTGATAGAGTTTTTTGACCGGGTCACCAAGGAAATAGATCAAGGTAGAGTGGTAGATGTAGCTTATTTGGATTTCAGAAGGGCATTTATCTCAGTGCCTCATGGCGGGGCTGCTGTGTAAAATGGCAGGACTGGGGATGGGGCAGGGGGCAGTCAAATGGGTGGGAAACTGGCTGGAGAAAAGGAGGCAGAGGGTCATAATAAATGGGGTGGCATCCGGGGAAGGCAAGGTCATGAGCAGGGTCTCCCAGGGATCAGGGCTGGGGCCCCTACTGTTCAATATATTCGTAGGAGACATCATAGAGGGCCTTGAGGGGGGAGTGAGTCTGTTTGCGGATGATATCAAAATCTACAATAGGGTGGACACGGAGGAAGGGGTGGAACAAATACAGAGAGATTTGGGGAGACTTGAGGCATGGTCAAAAAGGTGGCAGCTTGAATTCAATGCAAAAAAATGTAAAATCATGCATCTGGGCTACAGAAATCAGAAGGCAGGATACCGTATAGGGGGCAGAGAGCTGGAGGAGATGGAGCAAGAAAGGGACCTGGGCATCATTATATCCGAGGACCTGAAGGTGGAAGGGCAGTGTGGGAGGACAGTGGCCAGGGGGAGTGGAATACTGGGATGCATTGGAAGGGGGATCACCAGTAGGAATAGGGAAGTCATAGTACCCTTGTACACCTATTTGGTTAGACCGCACTTGGAGTACGGAGTCCAGTTCTGGAGGCCATACCTCAGGAAGGATTTGGGAGGATAGAGAGGGTTCAGAGGAGAGCGACAAAAATGGTAAAAGGGTTAAGCCACCTATCCTATGAAGAAAGGTTGAGAGATTTGAACATGTACTCCCTGGAACAGAGGAGGGAGAGGGGGGACATGATTGAGACCTTCAAGTACCTTAAGGATATAAACAGGGTGCCAGGGGGGAACATCTTCAAGATGAAAGGAAGTCAAAGAAGTAGGGGGCATGGCCTGCAGGTGGAGGGAGGACAGTTCAGGGGTAACATTAGAAAATACTATTACTCAGAGAGAGTCGTAGAAAAGTGGAACAGACTCCCAGAAGCAGGTCGTTGGAGAGGAAACAGTGGAGGGATTCAAAAGAGCATGGGGCAACCACATGGGAGTGTTAAAGGGGGGAGCACAAGGTCCTTTTCTGCCATCACACTTCTATGAATCTATGAATCCTCCCCCAGACCTGGTTGCAAATAAAAAGGTCCATTTTAATATGTATCCCCACCCCATCCTCTAGATAATGAACCTGGTCTACACTCCAATGCTAGGGGTGGTACCATGAGTATAGCTCTGCCAAAAGAAATTGTATGCCATGTAGTTGTCAGTAGTTCTTTTAAGGGGGGTGCCAATAAGCCAAATGTGGTGTGGGTGTTACATACATATGCATGATACCCATGCATGCACAGTTTAAGTCTGCGCCACCATGTTGCACATGGCAGCCATCATGCCCGCACTTGTGGAAAGGAAAAGTAGTGCACCAGGAAGTGAGTATGGTTATAGGGCCCACAGAGGGGAAGAGCTACATAAACAGAATCACTGGAAACTATGTTGGAGCACTGGGGCAGAACATCATACAGCGGTCCAGTTACATGCTTCCACGGTGCTCTTTTACAAATCTGATAATGGCAGAACATCTGTGGAGCTTGGTCTGCACAACCGTAAAATTCCGACTCAGGAGGAGACTATTAACAAACTAGAGATCTGGTCTGGGATTTGCTCATCATCATCACAGTCACATACTCATTTTTTTCCTAAGAAACCTAGAATTTGACAGCAGATAAGGACCGCTTGGCCCACCTAGTCTGCCCATTTCTCTACCTGATGGATAAGCTTCAGATTCTAGTTAATCAGCAGCTTACTTCCTCCTACCCCCGCTAGAATTGCCATATGCCTGCCCCATGCATTCTTGAATTCTCCCACTGTCCCTGACTCCACAAGCTCCTCAGGAAGGCTGTTCCATGCATCCACAGCCCTCTTTGTGAAAAAATACTTTCTAACATTACCTCTGAGTCGTCCCACCTCTATCTTCAAATTGTGCTCCTTTGTTCTTGCACATCTCTTCTTCTGAAAGATGCTACCCTCTTGTACTTTGTTAATTCCCTTGAGATACTTGAAATATTCTATCATGTCCCTCCTCTTCCTGCTTTCCTCAAGGGTATACATATTAAGCTGTTTTAGTCTCACCTCATATGTCTTCTGGTGCAAACACTGAACCATTTTATTTGCCCTCTTATGAACAGCCTCCACTCTGTCTATGTCTTTGCGGAGATGGGGTCTCCAGAATTGCATACAGTACTCCAGATGGGGTCTCACCAACTGTCTGCACACAGGGATAACAACTTCCTGTTTTCTAGGTTTGATGCCTCTCCCTATGCATCCCAGTATCCTCCCAGCCCTCCTTACTGTCTTCTCACATTGCTTGCCCATCTTTTGGTCATCTGATATAATTACTCCTAGGACTCTTTCGATTTTTGTTGTTATTAGCTCACCCCCCATTGTGTACTATTCCCCTGGGTTTTTGTTTCCCAGATGCATTACCTTGCACTTCTTTGCATTGAATCTGAGCTGCCACATATTTGACCATTCCTCCTACCTTGCCAAGTCCCTTTTCATTCTTTCCACCCCACCTTGTGTATCAACCCTGTTGCAGATCTTTGTGTCATCCACAAAGAGACATACCTTTCCTTCCAGGTGCTCTCCAATGTCACTTATAAAGACATTAAAAAGGCTCGGTCCCAGTACCAAACCCTGCGGTACCCCACTAGTTACCCTCCTTTCTTCACTGTGGACCTGTTTACTATTACCCTTGCATCCCGCTGTCCAGCCAGTTTTTATCTAGGCTGCTACCACCTTGGGACTCACTCCAAAGCTGGCTAACTTGTATATTAATCTTTTGTGTGAAACTGTGTCAAATGCCTCGCTAAAGTCTAGGTAGACCATATCAACAGCCCCTCTCTGGTCTACTACTTTGGCCACCCAGTCAAAGAAATCTATTAGGTTCATCTGACATGACCTTCCTGCTGTGATACCATGCTGCCTTTGGTCCTGTGCCCCACTGGCCTCTAGGTACTCAACAATTCTTTCCTTCAGAAGTGATTCCATCATTTTCCCTACCATTGAGATCAAACTAACTGGTCTGTAGTTTCCTGCCTCTGCCTTGCTCCCACTATTGTGAAGTGGAATCACGATTGCCCTCCTCCAGTCCTCAGTTACCACCCCATCCTCCCATGATTTGTTAAAGAGAGTAGTCAGTGGTGTTACTAGTGCTACCTTAGTTCTTTAGAATTCTGGGTGAATCCCATCAGGCCCATTGCTTTGTCCACCTCAGTTTCAAGAGTTCTTTCAAAACCCTTTCTTCTGTGAATAGACTGGTATCGACCCCCATTCAGAGTTTCTCTTGTTTGGTTTAGGTACCTACTCTCTTCTTCCATTGTGAATACTGAGTAAATATTCGTTCAGTATCCCTGCTTTTTCACTGTCACCATCTGCCCACATTCCTCCCTTTATTAAGTCTCTGTATCCCTCCCTTAGTGTTTCTTCACCCATAATGTACATATAAAAGGTTTTATCCCACTTCTAACAGAGTTGGCTATCTTTCCTCAGTTTGTGCTTTCTATCCTGACTGCCTTCCTGCCTCCTTCTGCTTTAACTGATAAAGTTCTCTGTCCTGCACCTTCTGTGTTCCTTATATTTCCTGAATGCTATCCTTTTTCCTTAACCTTCCTTCCACCCTCTTTTGAGAACCATAGTGTTTTTTTCTTTCATTTTGTTTTGTTGATTTGCTTCACACAAAGGCTTGTTGGCTCTGTGATGGCTGTTTTGATTATTTCTCATTGTTCCTCCACCCCTCCTTCTTGCCCATTTGCTAGTGCTTTTCTGAGGCAGTCTCTCATTTTCCCAAAGTCAGAATTCCTAAAGTCCAATACTCTTGTTTTTGTATGGCTTGACTCTATGGCTCTGTTTTTTGTGAACCACACTGTCTGGTGGTCACTTATTCCCAGATGGTTACCCACTTCTAAATATGAGATCCTTTCTCCTTCCCCATTTGAGAGTACCAGGTCTAAGATTGCTCCTTCCCGAGTGGGTTCCAACACTAGCTGTCTGAGGCATGCCCCCTGTAGGGCATCAAAAATGACCCTGCTTTTGGATGTGCCTGCAGCAAAGGTACTCCAGTTAACATCTGGCATCTTCAAGTCCCCCATCAACAATATCTCCCCCTTTTTCAGCAATTTTAAGGATGCCTTCTATCATTTCCTTGTCCATTTCCTCTCCCTGAGATGGGTGTCTGTACACAACCCCCATGTGGATTGTGGTGCCATTTCCTATCTCCAGGTTGACCCACAGTGACTCATCAACTTCCTCTTTACTCTTTAATTCTGCTGCTTTAATCCCTTCGCTTATATAGAAAGCTACTCATTCTCCTCCTCTTTTACCCACCCTGCCCTTCCTGTAGACTGTGTATCCTGGTATGCTGGCATCCCAGTCGTGGTTCTCTGTGTACCATGTTTCAGTGACTGCCACAATATCCAGGCCTCCCTCTTCCATCAAGGCCACTAGTTCAGGAAGCTTGTTACACAGACTGTGGGCATTGGTACTCATCACCTTCCATTTTTTTTATGGCCTTACCCTTTTAGCGCCATCCCTGTCCTTCTGCCTTTTTTCTGCATTTACTCATGTCCTGCTCCTCATTGACTTCTACCTTGGTGTTTACCTCTCTAACTACTGTGTTTTGTGGGGGGTGGCTGGGATTTCCATGCCCTTTCAGTGCCTCTCCTTGGCTAGTTTAAATGCTTGCCAATGAAACATTTAAACCTATCACCTAGGATCCTGGTTCCCCCCCCTCGACAGATGCAGACCATCACACCAGTATAGACCTGCATCCCTCCAGGTGGCTCCCCAGTCCCCAGTGAAGCCAAAACCCTGAGCTCCACACAAGTGTTTCAACCATTCATTGAAACCCATGTTGTGGAATACCCTAGCATCATCCTTGCCATAGACAGGCAGTACCTCCGAGAAGGTTACCGTACATGCTATTTGTCTAAGGCCCTTCCCAACTCTACAAACTCCTCTTGCACCACTCTGATCCCATTCGCAGCCAGGTCATTTGTCCCTAGGTGGACAATGACATCCAGCTCCCTCCCTCATGCAGCTGCTCCCATGATCCTGAGGATTCACCTGCTGTCCCTCCCGAGCTGTGGCACCAGGCCAGCACCTTACCTCCCTATCCCTTCCTCCCCACTTCTACCCCTCTAATGATTGAATCCCCCACCAGGAGTTGTTTCTTTCCTGTGGGGCCTCATGCCACCCTCCTGTGGCTCTCCTTGTGGAGGTTCCCAGCATCCTCCTTGGTCTCCACTGCAGGTGCCTCATAGAGGAACCACTTTGCCAGAACAGCATATGAATTGTGGAGAGGTACCACTGAGGGATGCACCTCTGTTCCACCACCTCCCTCCTGAGCCCACCTTGGTCCAATCACTCCTATTTCTTGGCAACCTCTGAGGTAGCGGTGGTGGCCCTGGTGGTCCCTGGGTGGAGGAAGAGGTTTCACGAATCCTATCCAGGTCAGCCTGGAGATGGGCAGCCTCCTCCTCCCTCAGACCAGAAAGGTGCCTGCAAACAGGGCAGCATTGCAGCCTCCAGAATGTCTCCCAGAACACTGCTGCCCCACAGCCATTGCACTGCACCACTCCCATCTTAACTTATTTTGTGTCCCTTCTCCTGTTGCGTCTGTATGCTTACTGTCTCTCCTCTATGTATTTTTACACTTACTTCCTACTGCCTGCGCCCTTAGAACTCTCGCCCTTCCTGTTCTGGGACAGGAACTTCCCAGTCTTCAGTAGTCTCCCTCTTTCATGCTTGGATTCAGACTTCCAGCAGCTGGGGGGAGAAAGAGTTATTTTTTAGGTTCCTTGAAGGTTGATGAAACTAATGTGTCTCAGTAATCCTTCCCTTCCTACTGCTAAACAGGAAGTTCCCATTGTCAGTCAAATCCAGTGGCTATAGAAGTAGAACTGGCTTAGGGCAGGAGGGTGGAGGGGTGGGAACCAGTAATTTCTGGTAAATGTGCCTTAAAGTTGCACTGTCAGATTTTTAATTTATTTTAATTTGACAGCCTTTGTGCTGTAGGTTCACATTTGGCCTTTATTTACTCCCTTCCTCTCTCTCCTCACTTTTTTTTCCATTTTTGATGGAGAAATCGTGTTAAATGAACAGGTAATCAGTGCGTTGTTTCCGGTTTTGTTCAAAGAACTAGCCCAGGTAGTAATGTGCACATTTCTTCCTGCCTCTGTAATCTGTGGGGGAGGAAGCACTTGTCCACCGCCTGTAATTAGATGCTGCTTCCTTCCCTAGTCCCTTCACATTTGTGTCCCCGACATCCCTTCCCTCACTTTTCTGCCTACCAGCTGTTTCCCCCCAGTGCATCCTACCAGCAGACTACTGAAACCTACTTACTCATACAATGAATAGAGAACTGGGAATAGCAACATCTCCATATGTTTACCTTTGTCTCAATATTTGTAATTACTTGATCTTCCTGCGATATTCCAATTTCTTTTCAATTTTTTTTCATTGTAGCAAGTTTCTCCACATACGTTTTCGGCATATTAAAGATGTGCATCGTATATGTATGCTAAAGAAATTTGGACCACCACTATCACAGTACTGTCTCCTTGAGTTCATTAGTAGAAGTTTGAATTAGTCTTTTATATGGTTAATGTGGCGCCACTGCCCTGCTCACTACTTATTTGTTATGCAGTACAAATGCAATATTAACAGTTCCCTACATAGTTTATTGCCAGAGGCGCCTATGGTACTCTAGCATGCAACTGGATTTCCTCCCAAAAATTTCATAAACTTGAGCTGGTTTGGACGTTTATACTCTCACCCCATGATAGGAGAACCTTTCAACTTTTTTTAAATCAAGGTACAATCAAACTGGTAACCTTTCTCCCTTTTGTTCATGTTCACAGTTAATAATCAATGCAATTTCATTCCTATACAGTGTGTCCAAAATATAATCTCTAGGTAAATATTTATGTGGCAGATTTTATGGCAAACAGTCTTTAATCTCATGGAAAACTTTGGAATGGATGAATGAGCTCACAACTGGAGAGTCTTTTGAAATGCGTGCCTACATATGGTAAATCTAATGACTCTAAAGCGTAGTATGTTAAATTTAGGCCTTTATAAAAGAGAATTACCACATTTCTTAAATTACTGACTTTTTTATAATTTCTTCAATGACAATGTCAACTTGTGATTTGCAGTGAATGATGACCCGCCATTAACAGAACTTATTAAAATAAAATCAAAAAATCACGCACATTGGTTTTAGGAAACATCAGCAATTAGTGCAAATCACAAGATGTCAGTAATTTAAGAAATTAACATGCACTAATATCTTTGTAGGTATTCCACTCAGTCCTTGGACCAGCAGCTACACTGCCCCAGCAGCATCAGTCTCGTCTGGTGAGGGTCAATGACAGATATCCTACAGATGTCACTAGCAGTTACCTTGGTGGCTGTGATGTGTTACCTCCCCCCTTTTACTCTGCACCTGCTTACTTGCAGTGCCTGATAGTGACCGATTGTCATTCCAATTGCACAGTCCCCCAAATGAATCACTGTAGCCCCTCAGCTGAATGCCATCCCTCTCTGGCAACTGGCAGCAGTATACAACTTTTGCCCAGCTTACTGCTCAGTCTGCTACCAAATCCAGGTCTGTAATATGCCTCACCAATCATATGACCAACATTAAAATGTTTCAGGGCTGTTTCCTTGCTGTCAGCTCAGGACCCTTGACCCAGCTATAATTAACAGCAATGATCAATAAGAATCATTACAGGTGGTAATATTCACAATCTGTTTTTGAACACATGCATATGGTATTCACAGGGGAAGTGATTTTTTTCTGCATGTATAAAATTGTATCCACTGAATTGTTTTATTTGTTTGGGATCTCTCAGTGTACATAGTATTTTTAATTTTAGCACCCATAGACTATGAATATCACTGTATGCTGCTTAAATTTCCAACACTTTCACGATGTGCATCCTATAAGTACTGTAAAGAAGTTTGGAAACACAATATGGCAGTACTGTCTCCTTGAGTTATTTAGGCACCAACACTGAAGTAAAATAGGTCAAGAAAGGTCAACATAATTTAGTTTTATAATATTTAGTCGAAGGGTGTCTGTCAGAGTTTGTACTTCATATCCTATATTGCCATATATTTGTACCCCGAGATGTGAACAATGTAATTAATGAATCCATTCAGTCAGTCATCATTTGTGCATGTCGGCACCACAACTTTCCCCACTGCTAATATTACCCACACATAAGCACCATCAACTATGGCTGACTTGCCAGGTACATACACCCATGTAGATGTTTTGCTTTCTCTGTTTAAATTGCCAGAAAATACACTATGGACATTTTATTATACTTTACAGCTGTTACTGCCATGAAACCTGTTGAACATAAGCATATACATGCATAAGGCACCAGGGATGCTGGCAATAAGTAGCACTCACCACTGGTTTGGCTATTTAACCATATTAGTGCCATGCCGCACAGTGAAATCTGTTACATGCCATTTATCCTTTAATGTGAGACCAGTGAGTCAAACAATGAAGTTGAACAAATGCTTCTGCTACCCGAACAATAATAACAATTAAATAATCACTTGGGGGGGGGGATTTTAACTGATGGGCATACAGTGCTATATTCAGTTTTCATATGTTCCCCTTGCAGTTCAAATGTGTACTGAATGACATTGTTGGCTGTTATGACTGGGCAAAGTATGGCATTTGAAGAACAGCTGCACCCACGTAGGGTTACATAGTATAGTTATATAGTATGATATAATTGGCTGAGAGCACACTATGTGAAGATATGTGTGATCTTGTGTGGGTGTCTATAATGAAATTGAGTATAGTCACTGAATTGTGTCAAAAAGAGTACCCAATCACAATAGGAAGGTATTATCTTCCATAAAGTGTTACTACAGAAATACTGTATATGCTGTTCCCCAATACATCAGATCACTGTAACCTAATGTCTTACTCAGCACAACTGCAGACAATGACTTTTATAATGGTATTCCATATGCCATTCCCCAATGTACTGAATTCTGTCATTGTATGTTATCACTGGGTAAAGATCATACCGAAGCATTCTCCATTTTTCTTTTTATCACTGTTGAAAATTCTTACTGCGGTCCTTCTTACATGATCAATGTGTCTCACACTACATAACTGACATACCATTATAGAAGTCATTGTCTGCACTTGCACAAAGTAAGACATTTGGTTCCTACAGTATTCTGAGGTAATGCAGAATAGCTTATATTTCTGTAGTTATGCTTTCAGGAAAATGGTATCTTCGCATTGTGCTTCAGTTGAGTGATGTTGGTTCCACCTTATGCACTCTTTTTTGACACCACCCAGTGACTATACCCAATTTTCATTGTGTGCACCCATCCAAGATCCCTCCTACTGTAACTTCTAATTGCATGCTTTATGCCAATTTGGCCAAACTATATAGCCTCAGATCTGTGCAGTGGTTCTTCAATGACTGATTGTATTTTATAGCAGTTCCAAGTGGAAGTGCTGCTGTGGTAGCTCCCTGTCAGGCCACATGTCACCAGTGTTGGTTTAGTGGTGAGTGGCTACTTTGGCCAGCTGAAAAGCACTTTGCTTTCCTCTGTGCTTTGGTGCAGTTTGGCACTTCAGCTGTCTTGTGTCTCTTAGGTGTACTTTTCACATTGCTGTTTGCAGAGTGATCACTATCAACGGATCTGTTGATTTATCTAGCAGCCAATCTATCTGTCTGTCCATCAAATTTTTTTACATACTCATACTATGAATGTCCACAGGCAGTCATGAATTGCTGCCCATTTTTTCTACTCCATGTTCTTCAACACCCATCAACTGTGGGTCATATTCCACTGCACTGTGTTTCTTATGTCTGTGTCCTATCTTTGTTTCGTGACAGTGCACCTAAACACATTTTTCATTAGTGCCCTGTGAAGTGGAATAAATGTGTGTCCTATTCATCCATCACTGTCTTATATTTTTCAAGTCTATAGTTTATGTGTCACAGCACCACAAACTGTACATCCATACTGTTTTTTTTTTTCTTTTATTGGCTATCCCACTCCCTATGATACACTTTTGACTATATTATTACTGTGTTTGGTGTCACGTTATTAGTTTCCTTATGAGATAGACCGTGTGCCTTCATGATTTGTGTTTGTGTGTGTCCATTAATGCGTGTGTGTGTGTGCCTGTGAGCATGTGTGCTTGTGTCGTGTACTACTGTGTGTATATCCTTATGCATCTACACTGGATAGTTACATCTGGAAAGACAGAACAAAGAGATGACTTCATGATTTATTTATAAATCTTTTATTACTTTGTTATGAACTGACATGTTGTGTGATTTGGTACGTGTGTTATTCAACATGAGCTTTTTGAACTCTGCTGTTGCAACCTGTATTACTTTCTTAATGATGAATGACCTTTGGCCCACCACCATATCTGCTCTAATGACTGCCTGGTTGCTCCTGGGCACTTCACCCATCTGAACGAAGTATGCCCTCTGAAAATCCATGATTTTTGTCATTGTATGCTTTCCTTTCCTATATCCCTCTGGAACCACACTTTGCAATGGTCACTCCCAGCAATGGGCTACTTGGCCATTACTTTCTGAATATGAAGTAACCAGAAGGGGAAGGGATCAGATCAGTTCCAGTACAGTAGCTTCTTCCTGCTGCTTTTACATTGTTTCTTGTGGATTTTACTTGGTAGAGGGTTATTTCTTTTCTTGCTTACTACTTCTAAGGGGCTAGCAGGGTATTGTTTTGGGGCTGTTGGAATTTTGAAACCTATTTTGGCTATAAGTGGGCTCATTTGTTTGATGTTTCACTGTGTAGCAGGCTGTGCTTGTGGAGGCCTATTTCTTTTTATTTAAAACCTATTTGGTGTGATTTTATTGGGGCTGTTTCTTTGAATTGGAGACCTATATCTTCTAATTTCAAGCCTATTTTGATATGTTGTTAGTGAGGCTGTTTAAATTGGAGCCCTGTTTCTTTTGGTAGCAAATCTATTTTTTGAGCTATGAATGGAATTATGATTGTTTTTTGCTGGCTTCACTAGCTGCGAAGTTTAGTGCATAGTGGGGGAAGGGTGTTAATGGTCTGACCAGGGGTCTCAGCTACCTGATTGCTTCTGGAAGGCACAGGCTGGTCCCACCCACCCCAGGTCCATGATTTCCTTTATACCAGGGGTTCTGATATCACTTCCCCTAATGGGCAAAGGACATGCACCTGTCATAGCAGAAGCATACATCCAGGAAAGGAACAACAGTGAATGAAGAGGTGACTGCTATCTTGGTAGAAGGGAAGTAACTGCAAATCAAGTAGCTTTCTTTGTTACTTCTTTGCATTGCTATTTGCATTGTGGAAAGGAGGAGTAGGAGTTTGAAGAAGGTTATGCAATATTTACTTAAAGTCTCTTTTTGGGTATGGACAGGAAGGATAAGAATGTAAAAAGCAGTTGCTCAATCTACCTAGATGTGTACGACAAAGGGGGTAAGGGAAATTAAGAGAAGGAGAAGAATGTTTTGCACTGATAGAGGGAGAGAGGGGAGACTTGGGGGAGTGTTTGGTATCCTTCATCTGGAGGGGTGGGGGATCACTGGTGGGCAACGAGAGCAATGGGTAGGGTGGTAGGCTGCAACAACTGTGGAGCACCAATCTTTCTAAAAATTGCCTGGAGGGTGGGGGATGTTTAGTGTGCAACCACACAGAGAAACTTAGAAAGAAGATCAAGGGTCTGTAGGAGGAAGTAAGACAAGCAAGGCAGACTGGAGGTGGGTTCAGTCCAATACTGGAGGGAGGGAGGGAGGAGGGGGGATGAGGAAGGGCAATTTGAGCCAACAGTGGTGAGGAGAGGGTCAGAAGAAGGAAAGTGGACACAAAGGGGCCCAAGCCAGAAAGAACAATTGCAGGGGTCAGGGGACAAAAGACAAATGGAAGGAGGAGACAGGGACTTGTGAGTGGAGTAAAAGTGGCAACAGTCATGGAGTGGAAAGGAGGGAACAGGTTACTATGAAGAGAGAGGAAGTGGGCATTTGTGAAGGGTCTTCAGTAAATAGTTTTGTATTGCTAGAGGGGAAGAAGGAGGAGGGAGGTGATGCAGTTGGAGGAGTAACTGATAAATGCCTAGACCAAACCAGAGCAGTGGGAAGTTCTACTGGGAGAATTGCAACAGGGGAAAAAGGTGGAATAATGTGCAAGAGGAAGAAGAGGAGTCGGGAATGAGAGTGAGAGATGAATGGAAGCAAGCAGGGAGTAAGAGGGGTGGAATCTTCATGCTGGGGGACTCAATACTAAGAGGAGTCAGGTGGGGTAGCAAGGGGGGAGGCGTAGTCACATTTGGGTGGAGGCCATGCCAGGAATGACAGCAGAAAGGGTGGGACAATTTATTCTGAAATATGCTAGAAGGGGTAGGGACAAGCCTCATTTAATTATACATTTTGGGATGAATGACCTGGCTGACAAGGCAGTAGATATAGTCCAGTGGAGGTTTGAGGAACTAGGATAATTATGTGAGGGAGTAGGAAGATCAGTAACCTTTTCAGAGATACTTCCAGTGCCCAAGGCAAGCACAACAAGAACACTGAGAATACAGGAATTTAACAAATGGCTAAGATCCTGGTGTCATGCTAAAGGGTATGGGTTGTTGGTGGGGTGGAGATGGACCTGGGAGGACAGTAGTTTCTATGCCAAGGACAGACTGCACTTGAGTGAGAGGGAAAGAAAGTGTTGAAACAGAGGATGGAGGCGTATATAGAGGAAGTTCGGAATTTAAACTAGAACCGGGGTGGCAAGTGGGCAAGAGACATGCAGAGACACAGGTTGAGAAACCATATGAGCTTACCCCCATAACAGTGACAAAGGACAAATGGCAAGTACTATTGGTGATGCTAGTAAGGAGGGCAAGGGGGGTAGAGATGAGTTACCCTTAATGATAGGAGCCTGGGAGGAAAACTGCAGTTACAGGTGCTCATGGCAGAAGGAGAGGTGGATATTGCAACCATCACAGAAACATGGGCCACCCAATACAATGACTGGGACCTGTCTGTACCAGGGTACAGGTTATTTCATAGGGCCAGGGTGATTGGGAAAGAAGGGGGGGTGGCATTATATGTGAAGAAAGGACTGAAATGTGTAAGGGAGGAAGGGAGGAGGGTAGTGGAGTCACTTTGGATGCAAATGCAGGATTCAAAGAATAGAATTCTCAGAATGGAAGTGGTGTATAGACCGCCTTCTCAGATGGAGGAGTTAGGTAGGGAACTAGTGGAACAGATCAGAAGGACCTACAGAAGGGTAGTATGGTGATTGTGGGGACTTCAACATGCCAGAAGTGGACTGAGAGTACCCCAACAACCAGGAATAGAAGGGAGCAGGTACTGCTGGATACTTTCCAGGACAGCTTCCTGCTGCAAATGGTCAGTGAACCAACCAGGTTAGGAAATACCCTTGACTTTGCTGGCAAATGGGGAACTTATGGTGGAAGAACCGCTGTCAGGGAGTAACCACCACTCAGTATGGCTCACATTGGATAGGGTCAAGGAAGGAGGGAATCTGGCACAAGAGTGCTGGACTTCAGGAAGGCCAACTTTGGGAGGATGGGGGAAGTGGTAAAAGGGTACCTGGCCAGAATTCAACCTAGTATGGGCACTAACCAGAGGTGGGAGCTCATGAAGCTGGGGATAGTGGAGGCAACCAAAACCTGCTGCAAGGCCCAGAGCAAGAAGGCTAGGACTAAGAAACCAAGCTGGTTGAGCAAGAAGGTCATGGAAAAGGTAAGGAGGAAAAGAGCTGCCTTTAGGAGGTACAAGAAAACAGGGAGGAGGAGGACAGGGAGGAGTACTTGACAGAATCGAAGGAGGTGACATGGGCAGTAAGGGGAGCCAAGGCATCTACAAAGCTCAGGCTAGTACAAGGCATTAAGAAGGAGGAGAAGGACTTCTTTAGGTACATCAGGAGAAAAGAAACTGTAAGGACCACATAGTGTGGATTAGGAAGGGGGTTGGGTGAAGAGGGAGTATAAGGCAGAATCACTAAAAGATTACTTGCTCTGTATTTACTAAGGAGAAGGGGGTGATACCCAAGGGGGAGGAACGGCAGAAATGGGGGGGAGGTGAAAGATGGGGAAATCATGGAGTTCAGAGTTCGGGAGGGTTTGAAGGCACTGAAGGTGGATAAGGTGCCAGACCCAGATGGCATCCACCCCAGGGTACTGAAGGAGCTGGCAGAGGTCCTTGTGGGACCTTTGACAGACCTATTTAATGCCTCACTACACTCAGTGTGTGTACCTCAGGTCTGGATGATGGCTCATGTGGTGCCTCTCCACAAGAGTGGCCCCAAGGATGAACCGAGGAACTACAAACCAATGAGCCTCACATCCATTGTGGGTAAGCTGATGGAGACTATCCTGAAGGAGAGGCTGGTGGCTCTCCTAGAAGCCAAAAGACTACAGGACATCAAAACAGCATGGCTTCATATGTGGCAGATGTTGCCAAACCAACCTGGTGAAGTTCTATGACTGGGTAACTAGGGCAACTGGACAAAGGCCATGCAGTGGATGTCCTGTATCTGGACTTCAGTAAGGCATTCAACCCTGGTGCTGCATGAGAGGCTGGAAGTAAGTTAGAAGGCACAGGGTAGGTGCAAAGCTGGTGGATATGGGTAGGAACTGGCTTCAGGTAAGGCAACAGTGGGGTGGTGGGGTGAGGGAGCTCTCACACCTAAGGGTAGTGACGAGCGGTGTCCACAGGGCTCGGAGTTGGGATCACAGTTGTTTGGGATATTCATTGCAGACATACCACTGGACATCAAGAGCAAGATCAGGCTGTTTGGTGATGATACCTAGATGGGAGCAGTGGTGGATGACCTTGGGGGACGGCAGGAGTTGCAGGATCATAGGTATCATAGGTAATACAAGCTAATATGGATATAGATCTGTGATGATTGCCAAGTATAATTAATCTAGACAAAATTTGGCTTTGCTTCCAATTTCTTGATCCAAATTTAGTTTAAAGGAGTCCATATTAGGGCTATCTACAATTTCAGCCAGGAGATGATTCCACATTGGGACAACCCTGTGGTTAAACCAGTTCTTTCTATGCAGGGTATTCCTTTTGCCCAGATGTAATTGTTTGGAATGTCTTCTATTACTGCCTCTGTTTTCACTGATTGTTAATCCCAGTTCATTACTAAGGGCAGGGTCACTTAAAGTTCTCAAAATGAGACACATATCTCCTCTCAGTCCTCTATACTGGAGCGTATACATGTTTAGCAGCCTCAGACTACCCTCGTATGGCCTGGTCCCAGCCCTGAAATGGCTCTAGTGAATCTGCGCTGCATTCTCTCGATCCTTAAGATGTCTTCCCTGCAGTATGGAGACCACACCTTGGCACAGTATTCCAGGTGTGGCCTAACCAAGGCAATGTACAAAGGATGATCTGGCAAAGCTTGAAACCTGATCAGACACCTAGCAACTGGTGTTTAATGCCAAAAAGTGCAAGGTGCTGCATTTTGGGGTGAAGAACCCAAGGAGGAGTTACCAGCTCTAGGGAGTGGAAGCTAGCCCAGACAGAGGAGAAGGAGAAGGATCTGGGGTGCTCATTACAGGGTGAATGAACAACTCAGCACAATGTAGGAAGGCAGCTGAAAAGGCCAACAAAATGCTGGGTTGCATTGCAAGGTATATCCTCGAGGAGGGAGGAGGTAATTCTGCCACTGTATAGGTCATTAGTTAGACCTCACCTGGATTACTGTGTGCAGTACTGGTGCACCTATATCTAAAGAGGGACATTAAGTTACTGGAGGGGTGCAGCACAGGTGACAAAGATGATCAAGGGGCTGGGGGACTTATCTACATGAGAGGAGGCTGAGGGAGTTGAACATGTACTCGCTGAGTGGAGAGAAGGGATGAGGGACATGATTGAAACCTTTAAGTACATGAAAGGAGTAAACAAGACAGGCACAGAGGGGCTGTTCAAAGTAAGAGGGGAGGGACACCAGGGCCATGATATGAGACTGGTGGGAGGAAGGTTCAGGAGGGAGATGAGGAGACACTTTTTACAGAGAGGGTGGTAGCTGGGTGGAATGTGTTACTTGCAGAAGTGGTATCCAGTAGAACAGTGGCTGCTTCAAAGGGATGGGACAGCACAAGAGGGAGGGTCAATGGCGGGAAGGGTGGAAGGAGGCAGCTCAGAATAAGGGTGCTAGCTGCACATTCAAGTAGGCTTGATAGACCTCTAATCCTTTATCTGCTGGCAAATTTCATATGTTCGTATGTTCGATCCACATTTATGAGCACCAGGTCAAGACTTGCCCATGGTCTTGTTGGTTTAGTGACACCCTGAGTCAGGAACACACTTTGCGGTCCGTCCATGATCATGTTACTACAAGCACATGTTCTGCATGGTGTGCTTATGTCTTTCTCGGCAGGTCAAAATCTCCCATAGTTACCACCTTTACTGTCCCCAATGCTGCTAATATTTGTAAGCTCAGTCTCTGTCCCTCTACTCATCCCATGGGCTGATCTGTAAATGACCCACAACTTCATGATCTCCACCTACTGGACCATAACTGAACCCATAATGGCTACAACTTCCATTCCCCAGACTCTTCATCATGCAGGTTATTCTTGCCATGGTGTAAACTGCCACCACTCCCCCCTTCCTGACTAACCAGTCCCTCATGTATAGTTTGTATCCAGGGATCACAAAACATCAGTCACACTGCGTTCTTGCACAGCTCCTGGTTACTGC